>OZ010662.1:0-5692358 GCA_963932335.1 Andrena marginata | reverse complement strand
GGAAATATGCCTGTCGACCTCACCCCGCGGTTAATGAGAGTAAACTTCACCGCCGAGCCAGACAATTTGAATGTTACGTTAGCCAGGAGAAAGAGCACGCTTGATATAGTGGTCCTGGGGTTCCTTGGAAACGATCGTATCGGCAAGTCGACATCCTTTTATCCGTCGTCGCGCGAAACAGGTGGCAGCAATTATCCTCCAATTACTTGCGCGTTTAATTCCCTTTTGACGGGGCCGTCCGAGCGCTAATTCGAGGACGCGCGCTCGTCGAAACGAAAGCGGGAGGAGAGGATCGTTATTAACGACAGCTACGGAGCACCGATACGAATCATAATAATGGATCGCGGCCGAGGCCGCCTCGCCTATAAATTTCCGCGATTGTTTCTCCTGTTCCGCGGGGGAAATGAGAGCCGACCTGCCGTTCGGGTTAATTATTTTCGCGCGCTCGAGGCGGCGGTACGCGGCCCGATTTTTTCCCCCTGCCAATCGTCCCGCTCCTCCGGTCTCCGCGGTATTCCAACGGTAATGAACACGCGCGCTGCATACCCGATATAATATTAATTACCGTGTATAATGAACAGTTTTTTTCCCTCTCCCCTCCACGGCTGTTAATCATATTGAATATTTATAATTGTTTACCGCGCGCGTTTCAAGCCGCGGGCGAATTCGAGCACTAATAAACTTGCGGTACGATACAAAGAGCGGAGTGTACATTGCTTCCCGAGCTTTTTCCCGCGGATTACACGGCCCAGGTTATTCGGCACGTTAATCCACTTCCGCGTTGCACTTTGTCCAAGCTGTAGGGGAAGACGGGCCGCTTCGAGTAGGTAGGTAATTAATTGATCAGATTCCTCGAGTGACTCGCGAGGGAAGATCCCGAGCCTGGAAGTTCGAAAAATTCTGAAGCTCTGTGAATACGTAGTGGATTTCCATCGGATTACAACTCAATTTTTCGTCGATGCCCAAATTCACTCGAGGGGTGTGAAATTAACCCCTGAAAATTCGGATAGAAAAAGATTTTCGCGATAAATGTTACTTCTTTTTATTAGATCTATCAAATAATTTGGTAAAGAGATTATTTCACAGTTACAACACTAAATCAGAAAATAACCGGATTTTCAGGGGTCAGTTATCGCCCCCTTAGAGTGAATTTCTGCGGCAAAGAAAACTTGCGTTGTAATCGAGAGGAAATTCCGTACGTACCGTAAACTGGGGTGACTTTACCCGCCGCGGTGACATTGCCCACTTTTTCACTCTGACTGAAAAATTACCATATGATTGAATTCGCTATTCTTTTTTTTTGCGGTTGCCCTTCGAGAAATTATTGCTATCGATTACAAAGCACCATATGTTCTAATTACTTCGCAATAAAATAAAGTCTTTCCTAAAAGTGGGCAATGTCACCCCGGGCGGGCAAAGTCACCCCAGTTTACGGTACTCGCAAAGTTTCAGAGTTCTTTGAATCCCCGGGTTCGGGATGCTTCCTTGCCAGCAGATGAACGAAGGTCCCTAGAATTTTATTCGACCAGACAACTCTGCAATTATTTCAGCACCGCGCTAACTATGTATTTAGCATCAAGCCCAGCAAGGTGTACTTCACTTGTGAATTTTCTAATTCCAAAGCAACGCTGGAGCGTTGCGCGCCGCGGCTGCCGACGCGCTCGCCGTTCGAACGAAGATCAACCAGGCTCGCGTCCACGGGGTCCCGTTTCGTTTCACCTCAAACGCCTCGCGCTTAGTCGAAACACCAGCACACGGCGCTCCGTTGGTTTTTCGGTACGCGCGACTTGTCGCACGACACCCGAACTTCGCGGTCGGTAGAAGAGCCCCGAAGACGCAGGTCCGCCCAAGGACGCGCCGATCCTCGCCGCCGACGCTAAATACGCGTACTCGACCGTGTGTGCAATTAATCAGCGATCCGTGGGTAATTGGTGGCGAGGCAAGGGAATCGATCAGCCCCTCGGAGCAACGACGCGCGCACGGTCCATTCAACGAAAGTACCGTCGCAACCGGGACACCCGGTGGAAAGTTTTTCGCCGATGGTTGGGGGTCGAGGGCAAATCGACGGGACCAGCCCGAGCTTCGCCGAGATCCACTGCCCCGTGTCGTTACGCATCAGGCGTCCAAGGATCGCGATCTCGATGCCCGCGGCGTTTAATCGGGACCGATCGCGAGAGTTCGCCTGGCCCGCGAACCGATCGAGTTTCAGCTTCGCTGCGGACGCTCGCCGAAAGCTTACTTTCACCTTTCGGTTAGTCTTTTCGGGGGTGGATTTTCCTGGCTGGCTGGGAGGGCGCGGGAGGGGAGGATGGGACGAGGATCCAGACAACTAGTTAGATTAGAATATAACGGGTAATGGCGGATAGGTAATTACACCCGGACGTTTGAGTGACACTTCTCATTTATTTCGGTCGTTGATTCCCGTAACCGAGCGTTCACTTCACGCGTTAATTTTCTTACCGGAACGCCTCGCGACCGTAACTGGGGCGCTAGATCGATGGAAGGAGATTTACGAAACTTCCGGGTGCTTATCCTTTCTGGGTGTTCGAAACGCGGAAAGTGTCGCGTAGATACGGGGGGAAGTCTGAGCCGACGAGTAGCTCGTTAAACAATCTCCCGAGGAAAATCCTGCAATGATTCTCCCGCTAATTAATAGCTATTTATTTGATCTACCGATCTACTGGCAGCATGGATTGTTAATCGTTCGAAACAGAGCTCCGTTCGAAGGGAAGCGTTCGTATCGGTAGGATTAGATAGCTTCCGTGATACGAGCAGCAGTCATACCGCTGTCGGAATGTCGGCCCTCCCGTTTCGTCACGGCTCTCCTGCACCTTTCGGCTTACCCACCGCGTACAATTGGCTCTATCTAGTTAAAGTCGAAAGCGACGAGTGGCCACGCGCTGGCATGCGCCGTTCGGACGTCCGTTGATCCCCGCGACACGCGGATGTCGAACATCGGTTGGAAGGGCGTCGAGCGTGTTCACTGTAAAACTTCCAGCGGGCCTGGGAATGCTGGGACGAGTGTCCAGCAAGGATTTGCGAAGTTCACAGCCGTTCGGACATTTTTCTCTGTTTCTCTGGCCGTCGACGTTCAGCGTGCTCGACTTTCCCGGCTTCGCTTCGCGGGTAACACGAGGATTAATAGTTGATCGCCGACGAAGGACAGTTAAAATTCAATTTCACCGTTAACCCTCGATAGTTGCTCGTTATTCTTCGACTCCGGTAACTTGTTGCGTTTGGAAGCACCCTTAGAACACCGCGCGTCCCGCCAAAGAAGCGACGCAACTGAACACAGGTAATTACGAAACGCTATTGACAATTGCCTGTGCCGCAGGGTGAATGGAACGAAAGCTGCATCCAGTCGCCGAGCGTCGCGCGAAATTTTTTCGTTTAAAGCTCGCGTCGTTATAATCAAGGAGCGGGGTTAGCGCGACACTTCACGAGCGCTGTAAAATACGGCTTTTTTTTTCCCCCGGTCGCGCGTTTCGCCCGCGCGGCCCCATTATCGGGGATAAAGCGCGGCGCGTATCGGCGCTTCCAACTAGACGAATCTCATATTCACCGGTATTATTTGAACGATTAACGCGTAGCGAACCCCCGCCGCTGTATTGTTGGCAACATTTTCCAGCGGAGCGTTTACAATTCTCTCTTTATTGCCTTTCGGCTTATCCGGATTGCGCCGGAGCGTTTACGAGTTGCGTGTTCGATTCTAATAATAACCATTAAGTTAACGAACTGCAACCGGCGGCTGTTTGAACATCGGAGGGAACACGGAGATTAACGTGCCCGTTAATAAGATTATCCGCGTAAACAATAGATCGTTCATCTCCGGCTTTCCGCCGTCCGATACGCCGAATATAATACCGAGACGCGTTTATACAAAAACCCGATTACGGTGTGATACAACGTCGGCGAGGCTTTGTCAACGGAACAAAGTACGTAATGCGAAACGGGGCTGTTTTCGGGCGGCGAAATAACCAGCGTAGTTTTTTACAATTTTATCTTCATGGGTGGCTGTAACAAATGGTTTTGGATAGGTTCAAAGGTGGCACTGCAGTTCGAACTACAAACCTTCGGAATGTCTTCTTTTCAGCCCGGAATGCACACGCGGGGCCTATTTTCGTTCGGTATTTCATTTGGTTAGTAAATATCTTTCTTAATAAAGATTAAGAGGAAAAGATTGCGCGCAGTCTGAAAAGTTTTCTTTTCAAAATATCCACGCTTTTCCAGAACTGGAGATATGGGCCGCTGAGGCCCAACGTGTGCAACGGTGTTTATTTTAATTTAGTCGTGCACTGTAGGATTAAATAAAATGTAACGCTTGTACATCTCAGAATTGCCATTTCATCGGACAATTTTATTACATTGATGTCAATCAAGAAGCTTCTCTGTAACGTGCGCCCCTCCACGCGAGTTTACGTAATGAATCGCTTGAAAGCTCCGAGCCAAAACAAACTCACGCCGAAGAATGAATCACGGCTACGTTGGTTGCAGCGCCGAGGATGCAGGGAGCAAAAGTCGGCCGACTAGGCGGATAAAAAAGACGTATCGAATTACTGAAAGGCGTGTTTCCAGAAGGGAGTGGATGGATCGGACGCGTGCGTCCGGCGACGACATTTCGAGAAAAGAAGGCTCGTAGCCGAGGGAGGGTGAGGCCTGCTCGCCGACCGATCGCGGATCGCAGCGCGGCACCGAAACGGCAAGTGCATTCTGCGGCAACCGGCCGTTCCCCGACATCTCGGTGTAATCAGACACCGTTCGTGGGGAGTGATGTAAAATGTAATTGAAAACATCCGTGGTGCTTCTGATCCGTGCCGCTCCCTCTTGCTTCTCCCCTTTTCTTCGCGGCCCGGCGGCGGAAGCGCCACCCCCCTCTGTTCCGCAATTAAAAGTCGCTTCTCCGTGATTTCTGCTGCCCCCGTTTCGCGCTCACCTGTTCCCTCCAGCCGACAGTTCGTCCTGTGGACACATTTCTAACCCTCTTTTCGAGAATTGCCAATTGCGAGGGACAGGGTACGCTGCACCGAACTCTTCTTCCAGAGTGTTGTCTAGAGTTAGGCCAGGGTTAGCTACCTAACTTACTTAAGGGGGAACGCCACTGTGACGGCCGGAAAAGTCAGGCATTTTTAAGAATTTTTTATCAGAAATAATTTACAGTTTTCATCGAAAATTTTGATTACCGTAAACTGGGGTGACTTTGCCCGCCGGGGTGACATTGCCCACTTTTTTACTCTGACTGAAAAATTACCATATGATTGAATTCGCTAATTTTTTTTTTCGTTTGACCTTGGAGAAATTATTGCTATCAATTACAAAACACTAAATGTACTGATTACTTCACAATAAAATAAAATAAAGCCTTTCCGAAAAGTGGGCAATGTCACCCCGGGCGGGCAAAGTCACCCCAGTTTACGGTACCTACCTTTAGCACACTGTCTCAACAGACTGTACAAAAAAATAAATAGAAAAACATCTATAAATTTTAATATATTAATTAGTCTTCTAGACCCCTCCACGCGAGCTGGTCGAATCTGTAACTATGGAACAACGGGTCCGAAATCATATTTCATTTTTTTTTTATAAACTATACGAGTGTAGTTTCCGTTGTGCGTACCGATTTCTTAAACAAATTATTTTTGCAGAAATGGTGCGCTTTAGAAGACAAGTTTCGAAAATCCGCGAATAAGATGGACAGTTTTTCGAGCTTATTTCAAAAAGTTTGTTTTCAATCAAAAAATCTGTACGCACAACGGAAACTACTCTCATATAGTTTATAAAAAGAAAAACCTCTCTCTTTCTCTTCTGTTGTTTCGCTAGCTTTATTACTGATTTATAATGTTTTGGGGTTAGATTGCAAAACAGCAGACATGCTGAACCGCGCCCATTTGTCACATAATTTATTTATTAATTTGTGGTGAATAAAGTCGGATTATTATTATTATTATTATATAGTTTATAAAAAAAAAATGAAATTTGATTTCGGACCTGCTGTTCCATAGTTACAGATTCGACCAGCTCGCGTGGATTAATTAATATATTCAAATTATGGATGTTTTTCTATTTATTTTCTTTGTATAACCTCTTAAGACAGCGTAGAAAAGGTAGGTAATCAAATTTTTCTATGAAAACTGTAAATTAGTCCCGAATAAAATTCTAAAAAATGGCTTACTTTCCCGGTCGTCACAGTGGTGTTCCCCCTTAAGATGGCTGTGTGTTTATTGAGCGGCCACTCGATTTATGGTCGCGGGCATGTAGATGCACCGGAGCTTATTCATGCGACAGGAGGCTAGCCGCATCTTTCATCGGTAAGTTATTATCTCGTCTGAGCAATGCGAGCGGCACAATGGAGCGCTGCGCGAGGATCCCGCTGAATTCGGAATCGCGGAACTTTTGAGAGGGCTAGGCGGACCGCTGCGGCCCCGGAGAGAAAGAGTGCGATAATGCGTTTCCAAGTAGCTGAAAGTAGGTGTAAATACAAGCCGGCGATTTTTTCCCCGGGCATCGTGGAACATTAGGTGAAAGGAGCCGACGGAGGCGGTCCCTTTATTGCGAATATTTTCAATGGAAAGTTTTTTTTTTTCTCTCACAATCCCCCCCGGGCAAAGGCAGCGCCCCGTGTGCCGTGCCGGCGCACACGTGAACGACGGAGGGATAAAAAGAAAGGAGAAGAAAGGAGAAGAGAGAAGGAGATCTGAAAAGGTATACGCAGAGTACCGCCTCTGATGAATGCCGCAACCAGTGGCCACCATGTTTTCCCTTCACTGGTCCGCCCTTGCTCCCGAAATATCTACCCCTCCCCCCCCGTTCTGCTCATCCCTCTTGCCCGATTTTCCAACCCCTCGCCAAACCGCGATCGAACCCTTGTACGCGTCGGTATGCGCGTCAGAGGAACACATTTCACGGGGCCCGTGCGCGAGGCAGAAAACGCAATATGTAGGTACCAATAATAATCACGGCGGCGTATCGTTTGATGCAAGCGAACCGGGTGTGTGCAGGTACACAGGTGCATGCTATCCAGTGAATGTACGCAGTACGTAGATATGTAAACGCGTTCCACTTTATAAACAAAATATCTGCTCCGCAAGTGCTTCTCCCTTTTTAATCTTCCACAGAGTCTGACGCTGTCCAGCGCTGAAAATGAGGTAAACATTTTTCGATATAGTTTAGACAGGAGTGATGGATTCGATGGAGGCAGTCGATTCAACGCCGAACCCCATACAAAGTTCACTCAAAGTTGTATGCATTGACGCAACCGTTTAACGTTGCACGGTGCCTATTACACAATGTTAGAAGATCGTTTGATCCGTGTGCCCGTCATGTCGAGGAAAGAATATTCCGCGGCGAAGTCTCCCCCGAAGACTTTGCCGTTCCCTTTGCAGCTCGGGCCGAGATGCGCGCGCCGTTCGAGGAAGAGGCGGAAGGTGGAAGAGACGCGAAGAAGCGGGATGAAAGGAGAGAAGGGAAAAAAAAAAGGCGGTCCGATAAACGAACTGCCGTGGATCGCGGCACTTTAATCTTTCTTTTCGAGGCATCGGCCGCCTTTTGCGGCGTTCAATGAAAAGATGGCAGCAGGGTGGGGGTGCGCCCCTTCCCATCGCCCCCTCCGGCTCTCCCCTATCCACGGTCGACTCATTATGGCAACATGCGGTAAGTATCCTGGTGTTTAAGTCTCGCCCGTACCCTTCGTGCCAGGGGTGGCTCGGCAGGAGGGTAGGTATTAGTTATATGTATATTCGTGTACACCGCACTATAAAAAGTGGTAGTCCAGAGGCTGGAGCTAGCGGTGCACGGCGCGGAGTCTCGAAGGGCCTTCAGGAGGGACGAGGACAGGATGGGAGAGCATCCCTTATACCGTGCCGGCTCGTTGTACGGCTGGGCGCATCCGAATAGTCTCACTCCCCTGATCCCGGGGATTCCAGGTGGTTTCTGTCCCCTCCCCCCCCCCCCCGTCTGCCCTCTCCGGCCGCCTTCTCGAAAATTAGGTAGCCCGAATCCGATGCACACAGCTGCGATCCGCAACAGCGTCGCGGACGAAGGATGCGGCTTCGCTGGCTGGATATCTGCCACGTTCTTCTCTCATCTCTCTCTCTCTCTCTCTCTCTCTCTCTCTCTTCCTCTATTTACACATAGAAATTAAAATTTCAAGTTACGGGGAAAATTATCGAAGTGCATGTAGCGAGGTCGGGTAACGCGAGTAGCCCGTATTCGTTACAAGGTCCGAGATCCACCATATCCTGCAGTATCCTCGCCATTCTCGACGAATTTCGGGGATTGTCGGGCCCGGGCGGGGAACCGAACCAGGTAACGTACTATCTGTCGGATCCTCGGCCAGGTAGCGAGAGGACCTCGGTGCCGGTGCACTCGGGGCCGCACCGACCGCAGCTAATCCGTGGCTGCGACGGCGCTGGGACTTGCTACCCCCACCGAAACCAGCGACAGCCGACCGGCCAACCCCCTGTAAGAGGCAACGATACCGCGGCGGGCTGAAAAGCCGCTACGAATAACGTGCTTACGCGCGATCATCCGACCGCGATCCTCAATGCCCGTGACAGATGAAGCTGCGCGGCTCTGAATCGAACTTAAGCCAGCGCTAAAGAGCGGGTAGAGAGCCAGCCGCGCTAAGTCCTCGTGGATGGATGGACAGCCCGTGAGTTCAGTCCTCCTCTCTCTCTCTCTCTCTCTCCTTTTTACAGCGGCCCCGACAATACGGTGTAGATTACTTTTCAGAATGGGCGGCGTGACGTAAACGCGCCCGTTCCCCTCTCCCCCCCCCCCTCCGCCCTGGCGAACAATCGCCGTGTTTGCCGACACAATTTTCACGGATTAAAATCGTGAGAGCAAGGAGGCCGACGGAGGGTTAAGATCCCCGCCCGGGACGCTGGACTGCGTTTCCGCGTGGACGCCTAACCGCTGGCTCCGGTGGACAGTGGACACGCGGTTTTGAATTGGGGGAAGGAATTGTGCGATTCGGGATGATGCCGGGGGGAGGATGGACGAGGTGATTGTTCTTGGATTCGTTTGGCCGTGTTTGCTAAGGTCGAAGCCAAATATATTGGCCGGTGAATTCGTTTTCGCGAGCAGCGATCGAGGAGCAATCAGCCACCACCATCTGACGATCGTGGATTTGTCAATTGGAATTGCGTGATCCTCGAAGGGTACGGTGGAGTAACGGGAATGCTGCTCGCCTCCGGCTGAACGTAGCCGCATGGCTGTTATTTATTCTTAGCTTAGAGCATATAAACATGGAGGAAGCATGCAATGGGCGAAAATGTAAACGGCGGTAGAAAGAGAAAAATATACATGAGGGACACCCTCTCTCTTTTTAATATAAAAAAAAATGCTGGCGCTAAATAGAGAGGGGGTGTCCCACATGTATATCTTTCTCTTTCTATCGCCGTCTACATTTTCGCTTATTGCATGCTTCCTCCATGTTTATATGCTCTAAGATTCTTAGCGTAATGGTTGTGTGCGTTACGAAGCTATGCGTGGACCAATACGAGATGAAGCTATCGAGAAAGAATCAATCTGCTGGCCAATAAAACTCCTGACTTTTTTCGGAGCTAACGCACACCTATTCTGATCTGTGTACCTCTACACTGTAAGCTCGCTTTGGCCTACACGCCAAAAGCTTGGCACCGTCCCCGCCACTTCTGGCTCACTCTTGTTCCGCGAAAGCGAGAGAGAGAGAGAGAGAGAGATGAAACGAGAGGGAGTCAGAAAATGTTGAGAAAAGGAGCACCGAGGCAAGCAGACTGTACGGTGGGAGAATACCGATCACGAAACTCACCGGCCAATATATCTGGCTTCGACCTTAGTCCTGTTGAATTTTTATGGAATTCTCGAATCGAAACTATTCTCCCCGAAAGATCGAATCGGTTCGGATATCAACGTATAACAGCCTGCCGGTGAACCGTGGGGTGTCCAAAAGGAGCAGCAGGTCCGCCGAGATTCCGGAAAGCCGAAGGGGCCCGGGGCTGACCGCGATCGAAGTTAAAGGCGCTGTATTCGATCCGTGGACGGGGTAACGGCGGAGCGCATTCGATATCGGGCCCTGATGAAGGCTTCTCGGGTGTCAGGCTGTAACGGTGGGAAAGAGAGGAGAGAATAAACTAGAAAGGGAGACCGAGCGAGGGGGCCGCATTCCTAGACGGCTTACCGGCCGGTTATCGTGGCGGCCATCGCTCGTCTTCCCGTATCCAAAAGGTGGCGGATTTGTTTCTTCCTCTTATCCGACCGTTGAGCGGGGGGGGCTTTCGCGCGGGGGTGGCGGGCCCGCCGCTACAAAGGCACCCCGGGGACGCAACGGCGGTATCATCTTCGGGGAACCGAAAGCTACCGAATTCTCCAATCGTTCGAACGCGTCGCCCCCGATTCTTTCCAGTCGCGTGCGTCCGCTAGACAGATATGAAACTGTCCCGGCCCGGCCATTGTTTGAAGACCGGGTGAAGATCGGGTAGATCCCCGATCAACCGAATCCTACGAATACTTACGTACCTTTTCGTCGGGTCAACAGAAGAGAACTCCGCCTCGCGTTTGTTCGACTACGGTTTCGGTAGTCCGATCGTTTGATGGATGTTTCGAGTATTTTAAGAGCTCGAATACATACCAGCTACCCTTTAAGAGCTTCGCGCAACGTAGCTAGAGGAAGATTTTCATCCCTTAATTAACGAGGCCCTACTCTACGCGCTGAGAACAACGCATTGGCAATTGGGATGTCGCGAAGGTACTCGAGTTAGGTTAACGTTGGGCCAAGGGAAAAGTCAATTCGCAGATATTTATGAAGTAGCGATTACAACGAATAATAGCATGGCGAATCATTGAACGCTCCCCCAGCCGACGTGTCCCCCTTTCTGCCATTATAGGGAACCACTCGTGCATCAAGTATTATCATACAAATATAATCCCTCCACGCCCTTCCGCGGAATAATATTTGCTCCGATCCTCGTACCGCCAATTATCTTAACTTGCGCGATATGTCAACCTTTATGCACGTGTGTACACACTCGCGGCCGCATATGGCGCGCGCGATCCCTGCGCGCTCTTCCCGCGCCCTACGCAACGTTACTTACCGCAAAATCGTAGCTACCGATCGCGCAGCGTTTCCCTCTACTTTCTATAATTCGTAGGAAGGGACAGGCAGATGTGTCCATTTGGCTTGAAACCAGCGAACAGTGGCATTGCGCGGGAGGATAATCTGTTACCATTAGGAGAAGTTCTTGCCTCGCACAGAGTCGACGGGATCCGTCGTAAAACGTAACTCGAAAACAGAAGGGATCTAAGAGAAGGATCGTTGGAGCAGAGCGTGTAAGCAACGGCAACGCACAGTGGACTTCTATTCTCTGACGTTTCCCCCGCCCCTTCCCCCCCCCCCCGGGCCCTCGGGAAACACTCGCCCTCTGATTGGTCATCTGTGCGTGATTGGCCGCGTTATGCACAGGACAGTGAACCGGGACCAGCGACGCAACGCTCCTCGTCTCTCCGCGGGCAACGGCAGCCAAGCCGGCCGTGAAAATCTTCCAAATCAATTTCCGCGGCGACGTTTATCGAGTCGCGTCCCTCAATCTCGCCGGATTTAGGACGAAAACGAATGCCCTTGGACGGGGGGGGGGGGATCGATAGGCTTGCCACGCGGCTATCGGCGGCCCTGCATTTGTCTCGATAGGGGGCGAAACGTCCGCCCGAACTCGATACGTCCGCCCCAAAACCCCCTGGCTTAACATCGTTCCTGTAATTTTCTCCGCTGCCCCCGGTACGCGTTATCGCAGCCTCCCCTGCGACCGGGAATATTTTACAAACGGAAGCTCGGAGATAGGCTGTCTTAACGTCGAAGCAATCACGATCCGTCGCGTCTCTCGCGATACTCCTAGGTATCCTCGTCGATCCGCCTAGCCACTTAATAAAACCAAGAGCCACGCGTTCTCCGATCACCCCAAAAATAAATCGTCTCTGCGCGTCGCTCTATCCGCGGATACAGCGCAGCTTCGCTCGGCTCCGTCCGGGGGGAGATTTAATTAAGAATTTCTTTCAAAGTGGACGTCCAGCCGGCTTTCGCGCTGCCGCCTCGGCCGGGACGATCTGATACATCTCGAGCTAGCGTGCAGGAGAAAGGAGCGAACGGCGGACAAAAGTCGAAATGACGGGGCGAGGGGGCGATAAAGAGGCGGAAAAAGAGATCGGGACGTAGGTTCACATTTCGGCCCGGTAGCACGAACAAGCGGCCCCGGGCTGGCTCGGCGGCCGGCAAAGCATTCCTTACGTCAGGACTTCGCCGGGCGGCTGATCCTCCGTGAGGATGAGAATCGAGAAAGGTCAGCGGGATACTTCGACGAGGGGCTACTGGTCTCTCGTTCGCGTAGGCCTCCTATCCGCGTAGCTCGATCCCTTCGTCAAACCCGGGGAGCGTGCCCCGCACGTCACAGCGTGAGCCTCGGCGTTTATATCTGACTCTATCCACCGGTCGTCCTCACGAATATCAGCGGCGCTCCGTCGGGCCGGGACGAACGGCCCCGGCGCGTAAAACGGCGAGGGGGTGAGAGACGGAGTATCGTCGCAGAGGCACGAGACGTTCGATCGCGTCCGAACGGCCTGTCTCAGATTTAAATCATCGTGGTTGCGGGTCCCGCGTCCCGGATCAAGGGAACGGCAACCAGGAGCACCCCGTTCCTCCCAAACCGAGGCTTCTCATTACTTAAAGGATTTGTAATTTTGCAAAGGGCTCGAAGTCCCAAGGGGTATTGAGTTGATACTGATTTAGAAGTCTCGAAAGGGCGGATGCAGAAACAAAAGGAAGCTAAGACGAAGATTTACTTTTACTTATTTCCTTTAAGAGAGAGAGATTGTTCGCTGTGATTCTTCTCCTTCTCGCCGGGTTACGGTTAATGCTGTTTCAGAGTTCTCTTTGCGAGCGGTGCCCTCCGGGGATATCACTTAACCCTTAACGCCACCTGCGGCACCCTGCTTTCGTTTCTTAATTGATCAGCCAACGATCCCGATAATACTGTAGAAAAATTATCCTCCGTAACAATATTTGCTCTGACCCTCTCTATAAATCCATTTCACAACTTAACGAGAGAGAGAGAGAGAGGGGGGGAGAGGTCATGGAGCGAGCCAAGGGTCGTGGCGGTCGTTTAGCGAAATAGGCAAGCGATCATCCCACTTTTCACCACCGAGGATCGGACCGGTCCCGACGATCGTTTCCGAGCAACGTGACCACGGCATAAGAGGCCCCGGCGCGCGGGGCCCGCGGGAGAGGCAGCTTCTCTCGTAGCCATCCGTAGGATGTGACAACGAGATCGCTCAGACCGGTGACAGGGGTGGGTTCCGATGCTCCGGTGCAACCTGCCAACGTGGGTACTGCAGGGAGGAGGAGGGGAGGGGGCGAGTGAAGGGCAGGAAGACGGGGCGAAAAGACGCGAGGACGAGTCAGCCCCGGTGTGTGAAAGAAAGAGAAACGGACGGATGGACAGACGGACCACCCCGTTTGCCGGCGATCATGTCCCGATCACGTAAACTAGCCGCCCCCTCATCCATCATGCCTTCGTCGTACATTGTCATGTGTGACCAGACCGATCTCCTTTATTTTCTCCATTCCACATCCTGCTCGTTCCTTCGCCGCGGCTCGTCCCCTCGCGCTCCCTTTCTTATCCCCCCGCGTGCCCTCGACCCGCCGCAAATTGGCAGTGAAAGAAAACAAAAACAAACGAGATAGCCGCGACCGACGTAAACGTACCAATCAGGGGTGGTCGAGGTCTCAAGATTCATAATTAGAGTCAGCATCCCGCGTATATTTTTCATACTGCTGCCTTCGTCCTGGTGCCTTAGAACTTGTCCCCTCGGTGCAGATACCAATCTCCGTGGCTTATAAGTGGAACCGGTATACGAATGGGTAAAGGGTTGCCAAGTAGAAAGTGGAATCGCGAGAGCTGCATGGAGAACAGAGCCTTGCGAAGTTCGAACCGGCTGAATAGGTGTGTCTTCGTGGCCTGCGAATAGTGTTGCATAGATAGGTTTCTTTACTTTTTCGTTAAGCGAGACTGTTTTATTTTCTTTTTCATTATCGAGACAAGTAGTTGCCTGTTTTGGCTGGCACTGAATTGGCTTATTGTTACCGTTTCTGGTTACCCACATTTGTTTCTGGTCGCATTGGATCCGTGTAATTCCGAGCAATTAGGCGACGGGATTCTATACGACGAGGCGAGATCACCATACACGTCTGGACACTAACGATTTAATGACACACTTCGCTCAGGAAGAATAATTCGCTACGATTCGTAATTGCACCGCGCAGCGACGTTTCATTCGCTTTCATCCAGCTCGGTTCGGTCAAACCGGGATGGACAGTGTGTCGCTAATTGCTGATTGATCGTGTCTGAATAACGCAATTAACCGGACGGGAATCTCGCTCCGTTAATTATACGAGAATATCGTAGTGAATTGAAACAAGAACGCTGGTCGTGAGATGTCCCGAGGAGTGATATCCTAGTGCGTATTCTCTTGCGCTCGTCTGTGATCGATGTGTCGTCGTGCTTCGCTGACACCCCCACACCCCGACCATTCGATTCTGTCCAAAGTCTTCTTGAATCTCGCGTTGCTGCGACGCCTGCCTGTGCATTTAACGCTTGCAGTTGAAATCTTGCTAATTCATTTACCAAACTCACGCTTTATGTTCTTAAATGGGGAGGGAACGAAAGGGGAATTAAACGTGAAATTCGATTTGTTCGGTAGAATTGTATGAAAGAGGAACAGTTTCTCGATTGGTCACACATTGCGGCGGAGAGGAGCGGAGAGATATCGAGGCTCGAGTACCGATGCAGCGGTCGACGGCACAAAGGGTGAGAAACGAAGGGTAGAGGACAGAATGAAGGAGGCTCTGACTACGGCACGTGCGAGGTTCCGCCAACCGCAAAAGAGGCGGCTTAGATTATTATAACGTGGGCAGGTGGGCGAGGCACTCTATTGACAGTGCTAACGAGGGATCGGTAATTATTACCCACGACTTAACTCCTAGCTGCTCGTGCAAAGACCTTTATTGTAATCGCCCACCCTTCGTCCTTTCTTCTGGCCGAATCTAGTTTGTGGGAATCCTATAACACCCCAATGGCTGCCGAATTAATACGTATTACCATGAAATCCTGACACGTTCCACACTTTAGTGTCGCTCCAACGAGGATCGTACACTTCCCTTCAATTCCCTCCAACTGCCCCCAAGAAGCATTTCGATGTACATGAAATTTTATTCTCTATGCAACGCGACGACTATAGGATTAACTGGACCCAAAAGATCGTTCGCTTTGATTAAAAGTAAAAAATAAATTACGCGTCTCGTTAAGAGGGTTCTGAAGAAAATTTTGAAATTTTTTTCTACATAATCTCCTCCTTTTTGAAGTCGGTTAAAAATTAACGAAGAAAATGACCGATTAAAAAAATCTCCCGCTGTGTCATAGCCATCCGCATATAGTTTCTAAAACATTTGGGTTTTTTTATTTTAAAAGCACCCTTTCGTCAGAAAACTCTCAACCCGATTTTTGCAGCGTTAAGTTACTGCTCCTGTACAGCTTGTTATATCTGCTTTAAACAAATTTCAAACAAAAAATTCGTATGACTTAAATATCCAATAAGAAGCCTCGAAGGTATCAATACCTTGCTTTTAATAAATTTCCAAAGGTACCTTTAATTTTTGCCAATTACCATGCTCTCCCCCTATTTCCCTAATATTACCTATTTAACAACGGGCGAACGAACTTTTGCACCGACCTAATAGTCCGCCAACAATTCACACACACACGCAAGTATACAAAGTTACAAAGAATCTCCGCAAACAGAAACAGCGTTCGACACGAGACAGGCTAATAATTCCTGCTCGAGGATGCTTTGTACAGGGTGGAAGATTTCTTTGCGGGACCGTTACGATCCCCCGGTAACCGCGCAAACCAGGCGAGTTGCAGAGATCGGTACGTGGAAAAATAGCCTACGGCTTACCTCTCTCGGTGGCGATTTCACTGGAAACACCGTGGAGCGTCGGTTAGGTCGAGCTGGGCGCCCTTTGTCATCGGAGGATCATCTTTCGCGACCCAGGCCCTTGAAAATCAGATAGCGGGTCCAGTGGAACGGGCGTTGGTGGCGGCAGGCAACTTGATATTATTTGTCACCCCTCAGTCAGGTAGATTAGACGTCGTCGGGATCGTGGAAAGGGGATTAAGGGTATCCAAATATCCAAGTCCCGGCTAATAACCAGGCTAAGCATCGCGCACAGGCTAGTCGGGTGAATAGTTGGCCCATTTTCTCGGGCCAGGCGTTTACCGGGCCCAGTTGGACGTACAATGGAGCCTGGACTCTCGGGGCTCTTACTCCCGACGGATTCATTACACTTAACGAGCGGTATATTATTTAAAAAGGATTTACGCTAATTCGCCGATATCCGTGCTTGTTGCAGGCAGCGAGTGGAAGAAGAGAAAGGGGAGGGAAGATCCTGTTGCTCGAGGACGAGGTAGCAAACAAGCGATTATCCGGTCGGCTTGAACGGGAACCGAAAATGGAAGGATGCTTCCTGCGTGCCACTTAAATCGCAGCTTCGAACGCTCCTACGTACCTTTCTCCCAATCCTACGGCACACCTTGGCCGGCTCTCTTCCACTGGCCATTTTTCCCCCCCCAGCCCTTATCTTCGATACAATTGCGGCCCGGTTTTATACACTTCACCCCCCTCCCTCCGCTATCTGAGGCCCCTTTATCTCTGACCCGGTTGGAAAAAGTTTCGGGGCCGAAGGGAGAGATAGGGACGGGGCACGTTGGAACGTTCCTCGTGCACAGTATAACGCTCCGTTGACACGATGATGGATCGTCTACCTTCCCGACGGACAGGTAGACGCGCATTCACACTAGCGCGCTGAAAGTGTGTAATCGTGGCGGCGCGCAGGTACCTTTACAAGGGTCAACAACTCCATCAAAACGTGAAAACCATCTGATACGGTGGTCGACCGGCCCTCCGCTCTGGAACGTGGCGTGCGATCAACGGCCGCCCTGCGACCTTGAACGCGATGGGGAGGGAAAGTCAGGTGACAAATAGCCTTCCTAATGCCTAAATATTTGAACAGGGTGCACTGCGCCCCGTTCACAAATGCGACTTCACTGTGGGAGGGTGTTGCCGCGACACTGAACTTGCGTGTACAAGTTGCACGACGTCCCGGAACGGGGGGTGGCAATATCTCAAGGCGTAAAGAACGCGAATTACGAATCGGTAGCACCTACTACTTGACAGGCGATTGTCTTTAAATTACGTGACGCGGTGAGTCCCAACCGGTGGGTCGCGAAGTGTTTTCTGCGGAGTCGCCACGGTTTTTTTTTATTTTTTAAATATTATTATTCTTAATATTATTATTATAATATAAACTGGACCAAATCCCATAGTTTATTACATACTCGACAACGCGTTACAAAGGATAGCACTTACTACACTGAATTTTAAGCAAAGATGCCAGACGACAGTAACAAAAGTATTTTAGTAACAATATTATTAACTTAGAAACGAGGGATTGAGAGAAACAGCGGAGTAACTCGGATTTTTTGCGAGATCGATTTAGTAGAAACAATGTGTCCCAATAGGCTCTGCTAATCGTATAGAACAGGGGAAATTAATTCTTTTCTCAACGTAGGGTTAGCCTGCGATTATTCTGAACGCCTCAATTAATTCTGAAGTACCGCTCGCAGAACCTCTGCCACTGTATCCACTTGCAACTTTCATGAAATCATGCTTCCTGCCATCCAGATGCCAAACGCTGCTTTCCCCACTCGTCATCCGTCCGTTCCGCGCAGTAAATGCCGCGGCTAAAGCGATCCGAGAAACAGGAGCAGATGATCCCAGGGGTGGGAGAATCAACGAACGGGGAAAATGGAGGTAAAAAGCGACGGGGCCGCTTTGCGGCAGCGTCTGCCACCGCTCGATTCCTGCCCTTCCACTCGTTACTCGCAATCAGTCGAACGTCCGGCCACAGGTATGCATGCAGGATACATCCTTGCGCGAGCAGGTAGAGATAAAGAGGAGGCTTCGCCGGGGAGGAGGAAAGGCAGCGAGGGAGGGGCGCGGGAATAGGGAGAGCGCAGAGAGAAATCCATCGCCGGCGGACGGTGAACCGACTCGGTTCGATCATCAGAACCAAAGAGGGGGAGGGGGGGGGGGTTGGTACGCGCAAGAGAAGGGTGGAGGGAGTATCGAGAAAGAGCGGGCAAAGCAGCTCGACGGGACGAGTTCTAAGGCGGTGGCGGCCTTTAAAAGATGTCGGACGCTTTGATGTTTGCCGCACGTCATCTCGCGCGTTACATCGACGCTGGCTCTCGAAACGGGCGAATAGCGACGCACCCTCTCGCGTGCTTGTGCGCGTGCACGCGGACTCGCCACCCCAAAGATCGTGAACGGGGACAGGGTGGAATCGGGCGCCACGGCAACAACCCCCTCGAACTCCTACGGTCGGTCGGACTTAAAATCGTCCACCACCTTTGCCTTCTCGCTTGTGTCCATAAAAGTTGCTACGGGGGTGGGGAGGGCGGGAGGGGGAGTCGGGTGGCTTTGGCGGCTGTAAGTGTCTGCGTTGCACTTGCACCGAAACTGCAAGTGGAGCGATATGAAATAATTTTCCCCAGGGGTTATATTTATTTTCTGCTAGCGCTTCGCGTTGCTCCGCGGGGAAAGTAACTCCGATGCTAACGTTTTTCACATTGCTTTGAAGTTTAAATCTCGACGCTAGTATGATAAAGAGATCGAATGCATAGTACGGTCGATATGTATGTACTGCGTTAAATAGGTATAGCAGGACCGCGCGCAACACATAACTCCTCGGCTGCTCGCCCGAGTGCGCGATCGTGCCACCCCTCGATCGAGCCCGAGATCCCTTCATCCCTCTGTCGCTCTTTCTATCAACGCACAGCGGTCTTAGACCTCCCGCTGCCGATACAGTTTGCAAACAGCACGAAAATGACACTCGATTATTCCCTGCCGCCCCGCGAATCGCTTAGCAGCAACGACCCGCCACGTTCGAGAGAACGGGGGTGTGAAGCGACGGGCCGCGCCTGCGATCTTCGACGAGCACGTCGCTCGAAACAATTAGGGGATCGCTTTTGTAGAACCCAGCACAGATTCGTTGGGGATGAAAGAGACACTTTACTCGCACCTCCATTCGTGCCTCTGTGACAGCGGAGGTTCAACAAGATTTCCTTCTTACGCCAGAAATTTCAAACGTAAAGCTCGAGGAAGGGACACGAAGGTGCACGTGTCGTTTCTATCCGCTCGGACGAAGCTGAAGCGTTAAAGTGAAGTTAACACGTTACATTTGTTGGAGCGACGGACATCGGAGCTGGTTGTTCGCGGGCTTCCTGGCCTGTCCGCCGCGTCTCTTGCTGCTCCGCCGACAGTTCCCTCCTAGACCTTTGATTTGTGCGACCAACGGCCCCTGGCATCGTCATCCTCGACAGACCTGCACGTTCACCGTACGGTCATCCGTTATGGTTACCCGGCCCAGTCACTGAAATCTTTGTCCGGGACGTTCCGAGCGCCGATCCGGCCAACATTAATGAGTATTGATGTCCTCCTCGCGATCGATCGGCCGCCGCGATATCGCTTAGCGGAACTCGCATCACACGGAAATCTCGTTCAGCCGCATCGCCGATCCGATCCAACCACCGAGTACTGTTATCGGGACACCACCAGCCAAGATTCCCGGGGCACAACGTGATTTTCAGATACCCGCCGCTACGATCCACGATCTCTACGAAAAGATGAAGACGGCAAAGAGCTCGCGTAGGTAGGAGAAACGTGTCTAAAACGATCTCACAGGGTGAAATGACTCCTGGCTGTTCTGCGGCTATTAGTGGGGCTATTTCGTAATATCGATGTGCAAAAGTTCAGCCCGTACGTCGGTCGTCAAGTGTCGCATGTGCCATGTAAAACATCAGCGCTGGGCGTGCGTGTGCTATAAACAAGAAAACATTAAAATTACTGCGTTTTATCTAAGGTAAGGTCTTTTTCAATGTTGTGTAACTATTGTCGTGAACGGCTTGGTGTGGCAACTGTTTTCTTCGCGGATTTAATGGCAATGCAACGATAAATTAATGTACGCTTCGTTAGCGAATGTAATAATTTGACGTTATATTCAACCACTGAATGGGAGTTGGATGCTTGGGGTCTTATGATCCCTTTCTAGTAGGGTAAAATGATCCTAGGATTCCCAGGGTGTGCGCGAAGAAATTTGAGTCTGTGAAAGTGATCTCATTTTCTTATGCTTCTTAGTTGATTTTATGTATTTCCACTCATTGATTAAGTACCAAAAATTATCCAAGATTTGATTTTTTTTTTAAAAAATTGTGGTAATTTATATTTTCTGGCTCAGTTCTAGTTCTGTTTTTATTTAAATAAACCAATGCTTTTTAATTTTATACACATAGGTGTAGAAAATGATCCTTTAGTATGCCTTCGCGAAAATGCGACTCAAAAGTGTAATTGATCAGGTAGCTAAGTTTAATCTAAGCCAATGATAAAGTAGATAAACTAACTTACAAAAACTACTTTACTTTTATTCAAATAATGCGCATTTGTAGTTTTCATATAAATTACGCCTAAAGGGGATCGTTTTAAACGCATGTTCCCTACTTACTCTTTGTTTTGTAGGTCACACGAATTTACGGATGAATAAATCGCTTTTGCGAAGAAGAAGCAATTCGGTATACGTATTAGGGAAAGTAGCTATGATTGTAAATTTTGGATTTTCTGAGAAGAATTTTGATAGGTTCGGAGCAACCTTAGGAAACGGGACAAAATATGGCAGCCTTTGTGAATTCATTGACAAATGGTAATACAGAATTTCGGAATTCAAATGGCGCAGAATAAATACGCTTGGAAACACTTTCTGCGAGGTCCGAAAGTTTACCATTCCTGGCAATTTAAAGCTTACTTCGAACTATCCCCGAAGGGATTCATAAAAACAGAAGATTTGTCGCTACGTATCCCTTCGCCACTTTATAGTCACAAAAGCCCGAAACATTGCCTTAATTCTGTATACCAGCCGTGCTTCCCATACTTCTAAATCTGTATCAACCGAAACTAACGGGCAGCGAAGCGTAGCATTCGAGAGACATTTCCGAAAAAGAAATCGGAAAGAATAATATCCAGGGTAAGTGTAGATGGGCCGAGGGGAATCGCGGAATAGCCTGGGCGTGTGCTCTCGAGGACTTCTGACCGCTCGAAAATGAAGTGCTCATCGATACTCTGCTGACAAATGTGCCCGTTGTCCGCGGACAGCGTGCTTCCACCTTTACAATTATCGCTGGTCGTTCGTTGGCGGGACTGGAGACGAGCCCGGGGCACTTTTCACCCTCGGCGGCCGATCGTCGGAAAAAACGGAGGCGGAGGACCATCGGTGAATGCGCCTGTCCCTTGGAACGGCGGCGACTCTCCCTGGAGGATCGCTACCTACGATTCGTCACCGACGAAAACTTCCTCCTCAATGACCAACAACGGGCGATGAATGCATCCTCGAGCGTATCCATGAACGGGTACACCTGTAGCCGCCGGACAGCCATCCCCAGAAGTAATTCCGGGCTATATAATAATAAGCTTCGACCCGGAACGAACAAGGACGACGGCCCATTGACTCCGTTTTTCGTTCGGCTCAATAGAGACGGAGACGAATTGTGCAGGCCACGATGAATCGCTTCCCGGCGATAGTCACGGGGAACCGCTCCATGAATGAAGACGCGCCGTGATGCTGCTGCTCCTCGCAACGAAATAATGTTGTACCGCGATCTTACGGTTCTCCATAAATTATCGGCCCTCGGTATACGCTATTTACGCCGGGGGCATACCTTTTTGCCCGTGTTTACCCTGCCGGTGTGCAGCTGGAGATCTATGGAGATCGGCAGAATGGCCCTCGGACATTTAGGGAATATTCGCGTCGCTCGTGGTGCCGAATGGATCGCTTTTGGTATCGATATTGAGGTATGGGTGTGTTTAATGTTCTTACCACTGTAAGAACAGTGGTCTAGGTTAATGTGGGTTCGCCGGTGAAAGCGGAAAAATTTAATTTTCTCTACGAATGCGTCAATGGCCGGTAGATTTCCCAAACTTTATTCAGTCGCAATGCCCTTTTATAATACTCAAATAACCTGCGACACCTTCCCGTGTAAGGTGAGGTAAAGAACGCGCGTTAAAAATAGGTATTAGAGAATATAATTCTACCTTAATAATGTTTAATTATTTTAACACGCAAACTGAATGTTCTTAAAGATATTTAGTATATTTAATTATCTTATTTAGTGCGATGGTTGTGCTTGCATCTGGGTAACCAGCTTTCCCCTATCTTCATTTATGAGATCACAGCGTTCGAAATAAATAACTGCTAAAGATCGTCAATTAAAAGTAACCGCAGCAACCTTTCCGGAAAACGCTTCGCGCCCCCTTGAGGGTCGTGATCCGCAGGTTGGGAACCACTGCGCTAGAATATCAAGCTTTCACTCCCAAATTTCCGTTTTCTTACTAGATACGCGCTGTGAATATATTCTGCAATTTTATCTAAAGAGAAGTAGGTAAAAAAGAATAATTTGGAAATTCTAAGTGAGGTTTGAAATATTCAAATTTCAATTTGGGGTTGCCCACGACCCCAGGCCAAGGTTAAAGGTGGGCGATAGTTTGAAATTTCACGAGTAAGATAGAAATGTTTGACATTCCGATTTTTTTCGGCTCGAGATAATGGCGAGTGACGCAAGTTGGCGTGGCAAGGAAAGTCACGGCGTTTAACTCCCCGCGAACAAAACAGCCCCTGCCGCCCCGATATCGATAACTAGCCAATTGTGAAGCCTCGGGAGGTTCGTTTCTGATGTAATCAGGGAATACGCAGGGGGTGCTACTAATTGTAATCGTATAACGGGGCAGGGAGCCGAGGGGTGGCGAGCATCGCAAAGAATTGATTCTGGTTACGTTAATATAATCAGAAATTCAGGACCGTCCCCGTCCCCTGCCCTTATGAAATATGTACCGCGGGAGACGTCTGTTCTCCTCCGGTATATTTATTTGCTATCCGTCGCACGGACGCGGGAATTCGATGATCCGTTGACAAACATTCTTCGCGCTGAATCTGTAATTCTTGGGCGACGCGCTCGAGCGATTCAACCTGGAGGTTTTCAACGAATCCTTCGTTTTACTCTCAAAATACCTGAACGATGCCCCTCCGCTTTGGGATACCTGGTCGCCGTAAACATCTTGTCAACGAAGGATCTGTGCTGCACAACGTAGCGAGGAATCGAGTCGTAACTCCTTTCGTATGTACTTACACAGGTAAGCCAAGATGGAAGACTGTTTGGTCCCAATAAATAAACGGCACACTCAGGACTCAATCTTGAGGGGAGCCGAGTCGAACTGATAAAAATATTTTTAATGCAAATTCATTAGGTGATTTCAAACATTTATTTAAAGAATAAAATCGGGGTATCTTTTGCTTTTACAAAGCTCTTGAATTACTCCAGTCGGGGTGAAATTAATCTCCTTCTTCCTCTTTCGTTGTGGGGGGGTGCCAGTGCACCACTATGTACATTCACAGTGCAAGAATTCATAGCCAAACCTCTCCCCTCTTCCTTCAGAATGACTTCAGAATTTTTACAGAAATTATCTAATTACCCACGAAAATCGATACTAAATAGAATAACAGTATTAAAAGTTTCAAGTCCGAAATGAAGTTATCTACTATTCTACCCTCCTTAGTTAAACTGTCCTATCTAGAATTTTTTCATTTTTCGAGATACGTTGAAATATTTGAAGTTCCACGCGTCTTTCACCTTTTAAGTAAAGTTAGAAAACTCTACGTGCTTCGTAAAGATTTATGAACAGTTTAATGTATTTAACCTAACTTCTTTTAAAATGGTTAAAATATCTTATCTAAGTAATTAATTAATTGGCACGTTAATAAAACATTCCCTACCGGTACACCTATTACAAAAAATTACATTAGGATGTTACAAAATAATGACAACATGTTTTAATTTGAACGAAGGAGAATAAGGTATGGTACAAATTAAGTGATAAAACCTCAGTTTTCTCGGTTGTTTCAAAATGCTACATAGGACATTTCAACTAAAGGGGGCAGTATTACTCATCATTTCCCTCGAAAAGAAAAAACCATGACCCCTTATCCCCGAACCAAATCTGCTGCTCCCATCGTCCGCCTGGAAAAGTGCGCGCGGCGTCGCGGCCACGAAGATACAGTTGCTACCGGCGTGGAAGAGGAGGGCTGCAAAAGAAGCAAACCAGCCAAACAGACGGAGCACTATGCCAGCTTAACGAGAGATCATTCGCAGCGCGGAAGAGAAAATCGCGGGCGTGCGGCCGCGGCAAAAGAGCGCCGGCCTTCTGTTTAACATCAAAGACAACGGCCACGTACAGAGGGGTCTACAAACACAGAGGTGGAGCGCGGTAAAAGTGGGCAAGATCGCGCGGCTGAAAAGGCAGCGCCGGGCATCCCTTTCACTGGCGGCTCGACACAAAACGCGCGCGTATCGCCGCGGCGATGGAGCGGAGAGCTCGCGTAATCAATCAGCTTGATGGTAGCGCGCGGGGGCCTGCCGCGTTGATGCTCGCGTTCCGGCCGCCGCTGGTAGAATCTACGAATGCGCGCGCGCGCGCGCGCTGGGTGCCGTCACGAACCGTCGACGAGGATTCGACCCCGTCCGACGAAACTATGCAACGCAATGGTTCTTACCGGCGTAAGAGAGGCTAAGGCTGAGTGACTGGAGGCTTTCGTACTTCAGACACGGCTGTTTAATAGTTCTGTGTAACGCAGTGTCCCGTAATGCTTTGATTAAGGAACGAGTTGCGCGGCTGAACGATCGTCAGACGTGACTGGATCCTGTCCGGAGTAATAAAATTGTATAAATTCCCTGCGGTTTGAGTAATTGTAAGCGGCCGCTGTGTGTGCAGAGGCATGGACGCGGCAGCGTGTTACGCCACGCTAGCGAAGAACGGATTGTCCCGGGGTAGCGTGTAAACGAGTCACGCCGCGTCACGTTCCGGCCCACCATAGCGCCGGCAGCCAGGCATTCTCCTTTTGTACGAACACCCCGCGTCGCTTTACAGCCCTCTCTGAATTACGTTACGCCAGCTTTGTTATCGGTCAGCTGATAGTCGTGGTTTACGGTGGACCTTGGTTAGATTCAAGTGAACAGCGTTTTTAATCGATACGCCAAGGACCCGTGGGGGATTTAACCGGCGGCCGATGAGCAATTGCCGTCTGGGCCCGTGTCCAGAATGCCTAACCCCTGGGGCCCCATCTTCCAAATAATATTATGATTCTATCTAAGCGCTGTATTCTTTTCTTTCCCATAATTTTCATACCACACGCGCGTAAATTTATTTGATATTCTAATAAAAGTGATTTCGGCGCACTGGTTCGGTCAATTAAACAAAATAAAAATAAGCTATTTAGCAATTTTAATTATATAAGCTTTTAACGTTTCAATCTAGGTTTAGATCATCTTCAGGAAAAGTTTTAGAAAAATTATAAATTATTGCTCATGCTATTAATTGAGTCACAGTGCTCTGGCACTACGTGTGACCTGCGAGTCGGTTGGAATAAGAGGTCGGTTTGATATTCTGTTATGTATACAGGGTATCCCAGAATAATGTCTACTCCCTTCCTTTGCTGGGCAAAGATACCTTTTTCCTAACTTCGAATATTGAATTGCGAAGTGTAAATATAACACGAATATCTACGCCTGACGGGGGGGAGTTTGAGGAGTCAGTGTCGTGTACACGTAATCGTTAGATTTCGGTACTGGAACCCCCTCCCCGGAAGCTAATTTATGCCGTTCACAGTAATAAAAGTCCACGATACTTGAATAACGATCGCGTGCTATTTCCAGCCTGGTTTCAGGTGCTCCGGACACTCGAGCAACCCTTGCAGCACGAGGATCTGAATGGAATCGCGAGGGGCTGGCTCGGGGGCGCTGAAAACTTGCCGAAATATTCGCACATGCCTACTCATAGCTTAATGGGCTTGACAAGTCGCCGACGAGGATGATGGACTGCGCCGGATCGAGGGGGTTGCCGCGACCCCTGCGCGGGAATGAAAACGGATTCGCCACGGGCAGCTGCGGTGGCGCGACTCCTCTCTCGCCTTCCACCTCATTTTCGTTCTCCTTATATTTTTCGAGCGGGCCGGTGGGGGGGAGGGGGAAGCGAATCGACTCTCCCGTCATCGTAATCGGTTTCCCTGTTGTCGCGCCGGCTCGATGCCACGGCCTTTGTGCACGCGCGTGTTTTACACGAGCGGCATCCGTGTCCCGTGAATTATGCACGGGGGCGACCCCTCGAGAGCTTCGAGAGCCCCGACCCCGCGAGAACCACTTTATTATACGGGCGTGGAAATTTTCATTCATACTCGTTTTACTTCGTCACGGTTCCATAGCGCCGCTTCAACTTCAAATATAGTCGTGCAGCTCGCACCACCGAGGCTCCCTTTTCTGTTTGCCCACTGCCAGTTCCGCGAAAGTTCGCGTGCCTCCGGAAACTCTTCGGCATTAAACCTGCAATAGTAGATTTTACGATCGAGGACGAAGGGAATTGTACTGTATGTGGTGGACCGTGAGATCTTTCGAATTTTCAGCAATTTCAGACGGGTTTGTAGAATGTTCTTTGAAGAACAGCTTTTTGGCGATTGGAGCTCTTGTGTTTATTGGGAATATAATAGGGAGAGCGGTAAAGAACGTGTAGATTAGTGTATTTTTAGTTCGCAGGCATTTAAAATCTGCGAAACGTTACGTGTCTTTTATATGAAAGGGTAGAAATATGTTTTGGGAATACTGGTAACGTATGCCGTATGTTTCATAATTTAGAATTTAGATGGAAGGAAATATACCGTATCGATGTGTCACTTGGAACTACTTTCACATAACTCGTCGCCACCACGTTGGTAACTTACCGAGACAATACAAGTTGACCAGCGGTCGGTAACGTAGGAGTTACTATTTCAGTGATTTGTATAATTGCTGACGTATTTAAGAAAATATACCGACTGTTACGAATATCAAAACTCTGATTGAATTTCATACGACTGCCTCTTACGTAACAGTCCCAATATTCCATATTCTCAGAAGGTAATATTGATTCGAAAGGCAACACCTGTGGTCTGTGCAGTCTGTGCTTATTTTAAACTGAATCGATAACGTTGGGTGTGACATGAAAATGGTAAGGGGGCTCGCGAGTCTCTCGAGGCGTGTGACACGAAATTACATTGCGCGATAAGTTTATCCTATAACTGGTCTTTGCCACAAGTCCTCACCGAGCGTGTAACACAAAATTACTTTGGATGATAGGGATAGGTTCCCTTTACCTTTACTTTACCAATGGTACTATCCTACCCCGCTAGCATGCCCACTTTCCGTTTGATTCAACCGCCTTCAACCCCTCCAGTTACCCTCGCGAAATCAATGTCGCTTGTAATGAATGAATCATCATTTCTGAAAATCAACTCGTATACTTCTAAAATTGCATATTGAAATAGAGAGTCTTGCGGACTGTAATTCAATTTAGTTTGTGACCGTTTGTGACTCTTGGTGACTCCCACCGGCAAATAGATGCTGCACTTCTTGGTCCACGAATAACTCGTGGGCTAGGGAAGTGGAAAGAGCGAAACATGGCGGTCGCGGCGAGCTCCTTCGATAGTTGGCTCAGTAAAAAGCTGCAGGGCTTAAATACTGACGAAAGTGTGTTTGGCTCTTACATCAAAGGAATTTTAGAAGGTGATGAGACGGAAGATGAAAAGACCGAAGCCCTTGAAAGCATACTCGCGGGCATAACGGTGAGGAGCACACGGATTGTGAGGTTAGAATGTGCTTGCTGTTCGTAGCCCAAGTTTACAAGCCGGTAAAACATTAAAACATAACAGGCGGTTATCGTTGCTCCTCTCTGTCATCGGCTTGCATGCGTTTCCTTAAACTCTACACACTGTCTACCTCGTTTTCGTGCATGCTCGTTTAAATGTGCTTGCCGAGTTCGTTATATTCTCGAACAGTCCGGTATAGAATTCGGCAACATTGTGTAACGCGCACCCTCGCAATGGGCGCCTTCTGTTTCGAAGTTATAATCCTCTGGTCCTGTCGATTTCCAGGACGATAACATTAGTAAACATGTGACAGAGATCTTGACAGCCTGGAGCGACTGGCTGCCTGTTAAGGAAGTAGCCGCTTCGAAAGAGCCAGTCGAAGATGTAGACGTCAGGCTCGCACGGATGCTGGAATCCCAGTCGCTTCCGACCACAACGCAGAGGAGTTACACGGAAGAGGAAAGGCGAATAAGAGAAGCAATCCTCGCGCAGTATAGCCAAATGCCGGACGAGGAGAACAGCGAAGGCGACGGGGAGGAGGAAGGCGCGAGTGGAGGAGATTGCGGGATCGAGAAGAACACAAATGCTGCCGCGATAGTGCTGCAGGAGAAAGAGAAGAGGGAGAAGGCTAAGCTAGACAGTCAGAAGAAAAAAGAGAAGGACAAGGAAGATCGGTACGTTAATTAAGAATCGTTTCGCGCGTACTGATGTAACAGAGAAGTCGATTCGTATTAATAAGCATACTTTCTTATTCAGCGAGAAGCAGAAACAGTTAAAAGAGGAGAAGAAGGAGAAGCGAAAGACACAGAAAGGGGAGCGAAGGAGGTAGCATCGGTACAACAGGATTTTAAGTTTTTACCTCAAGATTTCAAATAATCAAACTCAGATTAGCATACGTATACATTTGTGTTTATTCTCATGCTTGCATCGATCTCGAACAGCTACGAAAATCATTTACTAATACTCGGTTAGACGTCTACGCCTGCAGTACCCATTTCCCAAGGGAACACAGTTTCAAATGAAATACCAAGCGATATATATATGTTGCTGAATAATGTTAATCAGGACTCTGCAGTTTGTTACATTAAATCCTGTACCTTCTGTCCGTTGAAAATTCCTGCGAAACATTGTAGTCTTCTCTGAAACGATCTTCTACGTACCTTTTCTAATGTTTCTTTAATTTTCTTATATTTTGTATTTACAACTTTAACATTTCTATTTACGGCTTCATTTAACTTAAATAATCAAGCAAAATTTGTAAGCATAATCTGAATGCTGGTAAATGATTTCTTCTTATCATTGCTTTATTTTTAATAGATAGATTATGTATTTAATACCGGTGAATTAAATAAAAACTATTTAAAGACCCACTTCAGCTTTGCATATACGAACTATTACGGAGCGTTTATTTGATTGTTTTTCTTAATTCTGATAAAATAATAGAATGTGCATTAAGTATAATATATGTCCAGTGGCGCACTCAGGATTTAATCTTGGGAAAGTCGAGTTGAACGGATAAAAATCTTTTTTATGCAAATTTAATAAAATTCTTTAGGTAATTATAAAGATTTATTTAAAGAATAAAATCCAGTTTCTTCTTTATAAAGCCCCTTTGGGGGTGCCCGGGTCCCTTGCCCTCGCGGCTGGGTGCGCCACTTAAAAAAACTGCTGGCAAATCAGTGTTTCAAAGTTCATCGGAAACTGTGTACGTAGATACCGTTAACGCAAACGAAGAAAATACCGATTACTATATACCTGCAATTCAACTGGGGTGTAGCGATTCATTGATCAAACGTTACTCTTGCATTTGTAGTTTTTATTAGTATATATTTACACACAAGATACCGTGTCGAAACCGAGTCATCTTGGTATTGCATTAATAATGAAAGACAAACGCAGTAAGATAAAAACAAACGAACAAATGATACAAAAAATGATGATGCTTTCTTTCAGTATCGTATCGTTACATATTCTAATGTCATTATAATAACCATTTATTATTTAGAAATTATTCATCTCTCTTTGTTCACTATAATTAAATTGGGCAGAAATTGACGAACTCGTACTTACACGATATAACAAGGTCCTCCCTGCTGTTCTTTTCTACGCAGCTCTCAAATTATCGGCATCAGCTCCCGCTCTCTCTCTCTTTCTCTCTATCTCTTTCTCACTCTCATTCTCTCCTCCACTCCCGCTCCAACTCTCTCTGTCCTTCACTGGTATATCCTTCTCCTCTCTCCCAGGTTTCCCTTTCATCGTACAAAGCTTGTCGCACACGAGCGTGCATCGATCGCGATCGACGCGCATCAAAGTATACATCGCGCTAACACATAGCCAGCTAGAAATTACAATTAGAATCCACGCCGTTTGATCCTTCCGTCTCAGGCATGCGGGAAAACTGCGTTGTTACCAAAGATATACATTTATTGTTACATTTTGTACATGCTTCTATCCACGGATTACGATCTATGATAGCAATAGAGAAAACTCGGCAATGACGGAAACACAGGATGCGGAGATTTACAAATTCAGTTAATAATCTGTCCCTCGCCGGGCAGCAGCGCACAACTTTGTATCGATCGGTCGGAAACAGGCATACACGATGGACGATAATCGCTGCTCGTGTTCTACGTTCCTAATTAGGAGAATTTCGACACGCTGAGGCAAGAATCATTTCTATTCGTGATTGTCCTATAGGGTTGCTCTAACAAAGGCTCGACAGGCGGCTTTGTCGATCCAGCCTAATGATACTGGATCGATCGCCTGTCGATAGAGGGCGTTCGGAGGAAAAGGGACGGTCGGTATGCATGCACGATTACTAGCTAATTAAATTCGATGGATCTAATCACGTCGTTAACTCGATAATTAGTTGCACGCTGTCCTAACAGATATACGCTAAGAGCATTCGGCGCTGGAGCCTGAAAGAGAGTCCGCCCCCTTCTCGCGTTTCCCACAGTTATCTGGATCTTTATAGACTCGTAGACCATCCCCAATTTTTCTGTTACGGTTCTCCGGACTAGAAAGCGACTGTCATTTTTCGTACATGTTCGTTGGGGAACCGAGATATCTGGATCGCATAAGACTTTAAAATTCCAACCGAATCCAACGATAACCTTTTGCATTTACATAACGATAAGTTTCGTTCAATTAACCAAGCTCGAACACGTCCCCTTCTAATCTCGCTTCTTCTCTTTCCCCCTAAGCGAGTGTACTTCGAAGTTCTCTTCCAGTTTTCTACTTTAGGCGTGCCGTATCACGTGACACGCGCGCAGCACGCGTCTGCGCGGCGCGGCGGTCAGTTACGATAGAGATTTTTAGTCGATCCTAACGCGTGTAATTTGATCCCACTGTATACAATAGTGAACACAACTAAAAACTCGAGGGCTGTACAATCGGCGCGACTGTTCAAGCGCGAGAAAACTGCGTCCAACAAGCAGAACCCATTCGCCACAGTCTTCTCGCGTTTTCGTAGCCTTCGCGTCGAGAGCGTGCTCAATTGAATCGTTCACGTAAAAACTGACGGCTTGAATGCATTGATTTTTCTCAATATATGCTCTCGAAGCACTTGACCATCAAACAATTGAGCACTACTCCCGCTTGGGATAGCAGTATTATGTAGTATATTCTACGAATAAAAAGAATCCTCTCATTCTCGTCAGTTTTTTCTTTTCTTTTCTTTTCAAAGAACGATTCGATTGACGTGACTGAACACTCGAACAGTACTATTGGGGGGGGGGAGAGCAAGGACTCCATGTACAGGAGCTACGTTGTTCGAACGGTCTTGTCTCTATTTATTTCTAAATGGGTACCCTATATTTAACTCGTTTTTTACCGCTTCTGCGCGAGTTCCTTACCATGTAAAATCGTATATGTATATATGTATACGTATATGCAAGTAGTTTTTACGCATTCTCGCCAGACGCATTCTCCCCGTGTACAGTGTTTCTTTCTGTTTCTACTTTTCCCTAAGTTTCTGTTCGCTCCCGCAGACTTATCACCACGCACACTCGTCGCGTTAATGCTAATTATTTATACACGATTTGATATTCTTCTTCGCTATACAAACCTGTGTAGGTGTTTACGCGTACGCTGATGGTTATTGCCTTAGGCACTACGCTCGCTCAAACGTTAGACTCCTCGCTCTGACTACAATGGTACGAAGGCGTTCCCTTCGCGGGTGGCTTCTTACCGATGTCCGTCGCACAGTCGACGTCTGTGAATTTCTACCCCCGTTTGTCGCGCGATTCAATGTACATACGAACTCGAAGAAACGATCGACGGATACGCGAGAGGTTTGAAATATGCATTGGTCATCCCTGACGAGGGCCTATTTTTCTCGTTCTTTCGATTTTTTTTTTTTTTTTAGAATTTTGCAGCAAGGCGAGGCAGTTGAGAAAATATTTAAATATCTCTGCTATCTCCGGAGGTTGTAAAAAGTCACATTTCTAAATTCACCCTTTTTTCTTTAATTTCGAATCATGCAGGAGTTCAACGGGTTACTATAAATGTGCGCGAGGACAAAAAGAAAAGATGAATATACAGATATTTACTTAGTTCGTCTTTCTTTTTGTTCTTGCACTGCGTAAAATTCTTGCGACGTAGATAGAAGTATCAATTCTTTTCTTTTAAAATACATGCACCGCAGGAAGACATCGTCGCCAGTTTGATATGGAAATGTCTTTTTACGCGATAAACCATCAAAGTATCGATCCTTTTTAATATATTCATAGCAGACGGTGAAAATGAGATTAAAAAGGGGCTTGGCAAAAATTTCATGCAGTTCTTTCTCCACGTGCAACGTAGTAAAAAAGAATAGGTTGACCTCAAGCTTCTGTATAATACCGAAATCTCGAAACGAACAATTCAGAGTTTCATGTCGCTCCATCGCCTTCGATCCAACTATTGAGAAATATCAGAGATATTCACATACTCTTCAAGTACCTTATCCCGAAATTCTCGCGCTTCTTTTTCGTTATTTTGCCCATTCGCGGTATTTCTGTCGGTCCAGCTAGTAGAAATCCAATCCCGTGTATCAGTGGAAAAGCTTGCGACGAATAGCTTCTTCGTTTTGACGAATTACATTCGCGATATCGATCGTCTTGCTCATAGCGTGCGCGAAGGGAAGGAGAAAGACAAAAGAAATCGCCAAGGAACGCAGGGCCACGTTACATCGAAATCAACGGCCGCCGGTGTCTGACGATCTAAGTGCCCTTCGAGCGACGAGCTAACAAAATGCAGTTCGGGGATGATCGTGCGCTGGTGTACAAATAGAACGTGAAAAATGCGTCGTCGTCCTTACGATAAGAGTTTAAATAAAAAATTCTACGATGACGTTTTGCTTCAGTCTTGTCACGTGAATCTTGTCTTTTCCGTTTTCCTTTCTCTCTTCATTTACACGCTTCGAGTAGTTTGGTAAATTCGCGACATTGAACAAGCCTACCGTCGTTGCCCCTTAGGTTCAGCGGCGAAATGCTCGGAGGCGATTCACGACGATCGTCTATTCGCACATCGCTGCAAGCTTTTCGCCATCTCTGAATCAGTCGAAACAAGCGAACGAAAACAATAAGGCGGAAGATCGCTAACGAGGAGCATGCGCTACGACGTCGAGAGAATGGCCGCGGGGGTACGAGTGTCTCTCGTTGAGTTACAGTTTCGTTTCGGTGGTATCTATGAAACACGAGCAGACACTAGTTTGCCCAAGCTTTCGAGCGACGTTAACACTTTGTCCCTTGACACGATACGAGCTGGCTCTCCTTCAAATCCTTCTTGCATATACTAAAGGGCAGTGGTTGCCAGAATCTTCGATCTGAATTTTAATCTAGATTCGCTTTTTTTTTTTAAGTCGACGAGTGACACGAAGGGTGATTTCTGATTGGCAGAGTCGCTAAACATAGCCAATACAGCGAATGAAAAGTGAAGCAGTCAATCACAATATCGAGAGCTTTTGCTTAATCGCGGTCAAAATTTCTGTGCACGTGTGTGTAAAGATTGTAAAGAATTTCTACGCGACTGGTCACTCCCAACGAATTCCTTCCACATTCTTCTCCATCGAGAAACAGAAAAAAGCGAATGCGTGTGCTCGTATCTTTCGGATTCCATGGGGGGCTTAATTAAAATCTGTACAATACTTATTCTTTATAATATATAATAATAATAATAATATTAATAATAATAATGTTATCTCTGCGTTATTACTCATGATAGAACGTTTCGTTAATCGTAATTGTAATCTTGCGATAATAGCGAGAGCGATAATCAAATATTTAAGAAAATAAATGATTAATAGTAATGAAATAATCCATTAGCGATCAGTTACATCTTAATATCAAGAGATCTACGTAAGACAGTGGTAGATTAATATCACAATAAGACTAATCAGGCCTCGTGAAACTGGGGCACGCTTCGTGGTTTCTCTTCTCCTTTTCTTTTTTTTTTTTTATTATTTCTCAATAGAGTTTACCTCCTCCTCCACTTTGCCTTGACGTTTCATTATTAATTCACGACCCCTGTTCTTGGCCGCGGGGTTCTCTCACAGACGACTCAGGTTCCCTCTTCGACGTAAATGGGGAGAAACGTTCGATGATGCTGGCTCCTCTTTCGGGAACATGTATATATAATATACTATCGTATCGCGCGGGAGTCGTTGTTAAAAACACATTCACCCATACGCTACTCCTCGTACATTTTACAGTAATCGCGTACTTTGCGAATCGGCCGATCCTCCGACGTCACAGAGCAACGCGGACGATTCCGAGGGCGATTACTTATGCGCGTGTCCTCTATCTAGACCCGTCGACGAAGGGCTAACGATGCTCTTCCTCGGCACGCGATTCGCAAAAGACGCGCCTCGGCTAATGTAAATTCTCGCTATTTTTCTCAGAGGACAACAGGGATGAGTGTCGAGGGAAGGGGATGAAACTCTCTCTCTCTCTCTCTCTCTCTCTCTCTCTCTCTCTCTCTCACTCTCTTTCTCTCATTCTACTTGTTACTTTCGATCGACTAAGATTGGTGCATACGTACACGTCGTTACGATTACCTGAGTGACAATATCGGCGCGCTAGACTGCTCGTTCGAAGACGACCGTGTCTGATCCGGCACGCGCAAAACGCCGGTCGCCCAGTACGCGCCTTCGTCGGATGTCGTTTTGGCCCTCATGGCTCCGATGCATGGCCTAGGACTGGCGGAGTTCCTTGCCTAGCCTTTCGGAGGGGCGGGGTGAGGTCGCTAAAACGACCGGGGCGGGCTGCCGATCCAGCCAGCCAGTTCTACATGCCTCGAGATTCTAGTTATCCCGAGTGTTCCATTGCACGCGCGCACCGGACACGAGGAGCCACCGCACCCCCTTGGGAGAATTCATCAGCGAACGCGGCCCAACTCCCGCGGTTACAGGATCGATTGGTCTTAGGCTCTGACGGGTGAACCCGTGTTGCTTTATTGTCGTGACCGAATCAACCGTTCGATTGTGTCCCACCAAGAGGGCACTATTCTCCTAGAGGAGGAGGAGGATGAGGAGGAGGCCCTTGTGCGTGTCGGTTTGGGCCTGTCCCCCACTCCTGCCGCAGTAGCACGCGCGAGAGCGAGGTTCGATCGCGACACGGTACGGCGCGAAAGCATCTAGAAGTGGCTAGCGCAGACCCGACTTCACAAGATCGGCGGCAGGAACGTGCCTGAGTCGTCGAGGTTCGGGTCGAGACTCGCTACTATATCGCCCGTGGACGCGTGCCTCGAGGAGGCGGTGGTGGTGCTCTGGGTGTTGCTGGCTAGCGCGTGGCTGCTCGCGCTGCCGTTCAGCTTGTTCTTCGCCACCAGCCCGGCATTGTCCGTGCTGTCGCCGGTGCTGATCCTCTGCAGCAGCTTGCGCCCCATGCGCAGACGGTACATAGTGTACGGCGAGTCCTCGACGGTAGTCGCCCGTTGCCGCGACGCGCTCACCGTCACGCTCACCGTCTGCGCGTGCATCGACTGCGACGAGGTCTCCACGGTGGTGGTGGTGGTGGTGTTCGCGTTAGCGTTGGCGTTCGTGTTGGCGTTCACCGTCGACGAGGCCATCGTCGAGGATGAGGAGCTCACGTGGGAGGAGGAGGAGGACGGGTTCAGCCACTCGTGACGCCTCGCCTCGTCGGGGGTCAACCGCTTGCTTGGATCCCACCTGCCGGAAACGAACGTTGCATCGTTCATCAGTGGATGCCGTGGGGGGAGCGGGCGATTTCTACGCCGCACGCCAATTCCACCGATTAAAGGGCGGAATTGTATAGTTATTCGGAAACTTACTCGAGGCATCTGCTGACGAAGTCCACGAATAGGGTGTCGGAGCAGCGCAGAGTCATCATGAGGTTCTTGCTGCCGACCCATCTCTTCTTGCCCTTGCTGTTCGCCACGCATCGAGGGTTTCCCTTCGGGTCTGAAACCGTAATTTCGGTACTCGTTATCGGGGAGAAATTACAGATATCATAGCAACTCCTACAATCTTATGGGGCAGCCTTTATGAATCATTTCCTGGGCGCGGGTTTGCGTGCGCTTATACTTCGCGAGCTCTTTACCGATAGCAGACGGTAGGATGCTTGCAAGGAAATTGAATTTAATTGTAAACCCCGTGATTTCATTGCCATTGCTGTTATTATTCAAGTTCCCCTTACCGAAGAAGAGCCTACGTCGTGACGCGCGGTTGATGATGTACTCTGGCGGCAGACCCAGCACTTCCATGATGCAGGCGAGTTGCTCGACCTCATCCTCGCCAGGGAATAATGGGCAGCCCGTGTACAGTTCGGCTAGAATGCAGCCCAAACTCCACATATCGATCGGCGTGCCGTATGGAAGACCCAGAAGTACTTCTGGACTTCGGTAAAACCTGGACTGCAGGTATGTGTATACACGCTGGTGGTTGTAGCAAGAGGATCCGAAGTCTATGACCTTAATCGAGCTGCTGCCCCGCTGCTTCAGAAGCACATTTTCCTGCAACAAAACCGGCGCGATCAGAAAACAGCATTAACCGAACTACCCCTCTGCTAATGTGCCCTTCGGCCCCTCCGCGCATTCCTCGCTGATCTTATATTATCGCGTCCGTTTGATTTCGTTTGTTCGCGGAACCATCGCCAAGAGAAGCATTGCGTTCCGTGCTCGACGACTCGCCTCCCCGTTAACAGTCGTGGTAATTATTTAAAATAGAATCTTAACGACCGTCCGGTTGAAACTCGTCTTCTACGGGATCGGTAGAGTAATCAACATCCGCGGCAGAGACTGCGGCAGTGATAATTAGTCTCGGGGACGAGAGACAGAAGTATTAATATCCAATTACACTTTACACGGGACACGCAGCTCCGTTTAATGCCGATATGGCAATTAAAGGGGCGAAGTGACGAGGCAGGTACGATACTTACGGGCTTCAAGTCGCAGTGGATGATGTTCTCTCGGTACAACAGTCTCAGGCAGCTAATTAACGAATTAGTGAATCGTCGTATCAGGCTCAGGCTAAATCCCTGGTAGTTATTCTTTCTGATTAGCTCGTACAAATTCAAACTGCAAATGAAACGGAACGAACAATCATGAATATTTAACGTCGAAGCTGCAGACTTTCTTTTGGCATCCTTAAGGGGAGTACTTGGGCAGTCAAACTGCTCGAAGATCAAGTATTCTTTTCGAATTAATTACACGGAGATGAATAATACAAATTGCGACTAGTACTTTTCGGCAATGGTTAATAATATTATAAATTGCAAAAGAATTATTTTTTTGATAATATATACATGTATGTGACGGCGCTTCAATCGGCTAATGTGTGGGCGTTTTTCGGGAGCTCAGGATCAAGTGTCAACCCTAGTAGCACAAAATATTGAATGCACGTACATCCAATATTAAAAAGAGGTTCAATATCTTTTTGATATTTAAACATACATACGATATTTATTCTAGATTAAGAAGCAAATATATTTTCCAAATATGCTGGAAATATTCATTTTATATTATGACAAAAATATTCTTTTTTCAAATATAAAGTAAATATTTATTTACTGTTTGAAACAAAACATTTTTTCCGAATGTTCGGGAAATATTCATTTTATTTATGAAAAAAACATTCTTTTTCAAATATAAAGTAATATTTATTGAATGGTAGAAAGAACACATTCTTTCCGAATATTTTATTTTCTAAACCTTTATTTCACATTTTCAGTATGTGTATATAATATTTCGAATCAACATTTTTTTCATATTAAAAAGTGTGGCTAAAAAAATATTTTTTTAATATTTGGAAAAAATATTTAACCAATATTTTGTGCTACTACAGAAAGCTCTAATTTTTTAAATAAATAAAGAAGAACAGGCATCTGTGCACCCCGAAAATCGATATTTATCGTACAAATCGCCTTCTCGCAGTCGCTATTTTAATAATTTTAGTTCAATTCTATTTTCAGAGTTCCACTACCAAATTACAGGTTCAAAGGGAGAAATATACTCAAAGGAAACCGTTGTATCTTTATTTTTAAGTTCAATATCAGAGTAAAACCAAATACAAATTTTCTAAAACACTGTCTACGTAATCAAGCTCGTGTGGCGTCATTTGTAAAATATATGTGCGGACTAAAAAAATATATTTTTTTTTTTACTCTACGCGACAGTAATAAACATTGTGTGAAAAGAAAGGTCTGCGCCTGCATTCATCTGCTTGTAATTAATTCGCAAAGAAATAGTTGATTGTCGGGGGATTTCACTGCTTAGTCCCCTTAAGTGGCATAATCGCCTCGGGAACGTTGCCACCAAGTTAAATTTCGATGAAAGAGAAAGAATACGAAGAATACCTCATTAACTCGAAGGTGATGCACAAGTGGTTCCTGAAATAGAAGTATTCTAGCATGTGTATCACATTGTGCGACGCGTTCGCGTCCAAGTCTTTCTTCCTGAGGTGCTCCAAGATCTTCACCTCGATGAGCGCCTGGTGATGGAATCTCTTTTTGTTCCTGCAATGGCACGAGAAGACAGAGGGAGTCATTTGAATGAAAGGACAAAAGGAATCGGGCAAACGGATGCGCGCCGCGAAGAAAGAAAGCATCCTATAATCGCGGATGAGCGCATCCGTGCTCGTAATTGAAAGTGATTCAGGGACCGAGCGGGATCGGCCGATTTGCTCACCTGATGACCTTGATGGCGATGTACTGTCCCGTCTTGTGATCTAACGCTCGGATCACCTGGCCGAAGCTTCCTTTTCCTATCACCTCCAGGATCTCATATCTGGAGAAACAAGCAAGCCACGCTTTCGTTTTTATACGTTTGAGACAGCCGTTCAGATAACTAAATCGGCAGCGTGCAATCTTTCACGGGGAATTAACCTTGCCAGGGAAAGCCTCGCATGGCTTTGGACGTGCCGAAATTTTTTAGCAGACACTTAACAGCGAATTTGGTCGTGCAAGTTAGCCAGCAACTTACAAGAATTTTCATTCGTCGATTTAACGCTTGTGATCGGCATGTCTCAGCAGTAATTGTAATTATATTAAATGAATGTATAATGCATCGGCAGTGCTGGTATTCTGAACAAAGTGGAGGTGACACAAGGGCACTCGATAACTGAAGAGTCCTTGTAGAAAATACTCTGAATGCCAGAAATCCAATTTTTCAGGAGGGAAAAAGCTTGCCCGACTTTAAATTATTTACGAAATTTGTTTCGATTGGTAGATATACTTAAGCATACAATAATCCAAATACATTTAAAAATTTTCTAGTTTTTGCACTAAAATAGTCCGAATTTGTGAGAAAAGAATTGTATTTGTAGAAAACTCAGCACTAATGGTAACTTATTAACAAATGGAAATTGGATCAAAATTCTATACTATAATATTACCATTGGCACGTAGGACATTTTCCGATAAAAATTCCTTTTTTTCTTTCTATATTTTGGCATTTACAGTGTTCTCTACAAGAACTCTTCCAATTTCTGCTTCTCCGCGTTAACGAACGAACGGCAGCGATTATGCGATTATTGTATGCAACGCGAGATGCACGCTCGGTAGGCGTAGCAATTAAAAGGAAAGTTCCGAGGGAACATTAAACCGAGGAAAAAAAGGAAAACGCACCTGTACGAGATATGATCGTGGAGGACCTTGTGGTAGTTACCATTTTCGTCGTCGTAGCCGCCGTTTTGGGACGCACCCTCCTCACCGTGAATTTTGTGAGCGAACAGGCCGAGATACCAAATCTCAGAGTACTTCTCGATTTCGACCCGCTCAAATTCGGTGAGCCTCGAGCCGTAATACTTGACGGCTTCCTGAAGTGTCATTGGCAATCTCCCGGCTGCTTGTTTTTCGCAAAACGAAACAACATGATAACGCACAGACGAAACATTCAAATTTCATACTTATTATACTTCAGCTTTGCTCAAAATTGGGAGCAATGCAATTCAGTGGCGAACTCAGAATTTAATCTTAAGGGGGGGGGGGGGGCGAGTTAAAGGGATATAATGATTTTTAATGCGAATTTAAAATTCATTGAGTGATTATAAAATTTATTTAAAGAATAAAATCCAGTTTTTTTTTCCATTTTACAAAGGTCCTTTGGGGAGTGCCAGTGCCTCCTGCCCCCTTCCCCTCTGAGTGCGCCATTGATAGAATTTCTCTTTGCATAAAAACGCGGAAGAATATTGAACTTCCGTTTAGAAAGACTTTCGGATAGCCCACTGGCGTAACGATAGATTAATAATGATTCTGTTTCGCGCGAACATAAATTTAATACGCACGGTATCCATCGTGAGATGTGGCGTTGATGGAAGGCTCGTGCATCGGCATGTTGTGGATGTTGTTGGTCGTAGAATTGTTCGTATTATTGTTGTCAGATTTGTCCACCCGCGTCGGTTTGGGGTGAAAGAATGACAGTAATTTCTGAAACAGACAAGCATCCCGTAGTTACGATACTTAATCGAACAGGGTGCGTCGTTTTTGTAAATGCCGTATGATATTTATACAATCAGATACATTATTATTTTGTTCTGAGAATTTTGCCAATATTCCAGAAAGTTTTGTAAAAGAAATAGGAATTGCACGGTGCGATTTGAGCATACAAAGTTAAGCACAGAGAGGCTAGTCTAGGATATATAGGAGAGCACTCGGCTAATATGCGCTATCGAAAGCGAAAGAAACAGCACAATTACCCATATTAATTAACGGTGAAAGTTTTTATGCCCGTGTCTACTTTCGATGGAGTAACTACAGCTGCTCACAGAAAGCATTCAACAGCCGCGAGCTTTCCAGCGCGCTGCCGGGCGCAAACAAGTTCTTCCACGTTTCGGTTTGTTCGTAACTTTCCACATTATTTATCGAAAGAGGGTCGTGTTCCACAATCGCCGGACTTCTCAAAACAGAGGAACACCGAGGAAACAATCGCAGCGATTGATTCCTCGATGGACATTAAGTTACGCCAGGCTTTGGGAGGAGAGTAGCGAATTTTTTGTTTTCTTACAAGAGGAGGGGAGGTGTCAGGTAGCGGCTTAGGTAATATTTATTTAACCTAATTTTCAATACCAGTAGGCTAAAGAATGGTGTTTTTCATCGCAGACACAAAGCGGAGTTACAAATTATATAAACCTTTAAAAGAATTTAATAACAGAAAAAGTGAAATGTAAAAAATATTACGAAAGCGAGGGGGAGGGTTGAAACATCCAATCTTCTAGTGGGGGATGAAGGGTGTCAGAAATTGCCAAAATTACCCTTAGGTAATTCAAGGACGGCTCTAAGCAGAACAGACATATTTTTCTTAAATTTCCAATTCAAATAACACGCGTTCGCCATAGTACAATCGCGGATAAAATCTCAAACCAGCAAGTACTTCGATGGAGTACTTCCAAGGACAACATACCTCGATTACAATAATTTTCCACAGACGGGGTATTCCTCGTATACCCCTACATAGAAAAGCAAACTCAACTTTCAACGATTACTTAACGCTTCGAGACTACAAAATTTTAAAAAACGCCACTTCGATCGCTACTGTCGAGAAAATGACACATAATCTCCCCCCCCAGAAACATTCAGGGCACTCAGGCACCTTTCGATGCTTTCCAGAAAATGTGAACGCGAAAACCGTGCGCAGGGTGCAATTAAAGCAGTGTTTCTCGACATTTTTTGAGTTGCGATCCCCCTTTATAATATTCAAATAACCTGCAACCCTCTCCCCTATATAAGGTAAAGCAAATTTAATACGGTAAAAAAAACACATTAAAAATAGGTATTTCAGAATATAATTCTAACTTAATAATATATAATTAAAAAAAAAACGTGGCGACCCACCAGAAAACACTTCGCTACCCAAAGGTTGGGGAATCACTGAACTAAAGGGTTTACCCGTAAATAAATAAATAAACTCCCTCGGCGTGAAAGAACGCCAACGCTACTCACTATTAATGCAAAAAAAAAAAAATTATTATCTACGTCCACCTTTCCATCAGCGTTCCTCTGCTCTTACTAGCCTCTCCACCGCGAGGACCGAGCTCTCCTTCAGTTCCCAGGACACCACTCCCAAATCGATCTCGTTCGACGAGCTTCTCGTGGCTGCAGCGAGGCCGATCGATCGCGCCGGGAGGACATCGCGGAATCCGCTCGGGAATCGGTGGAAATACGCGAGGGAAATTAATGGACGCGGGTCGTGTAACTCTGGCGGAGAACAATGATGCCAGGCCGCCGGCTGATTGTCATTCAAACGGCACGGGCGACCGGTGACTGCCCTTGGCCATACGGAAAGGCGACGCTTCGCAAACGAAACGCTTTAATGCCTGAAAGAGGAGACATAATTGTCGGCGTCGGTGCCCCCCGGTGTCGTTAAACTTGTCGAGCCCGCGTCGGGGGTCAACATCCCAGCCACTACAGGCACCTTCGTCGGCGCGTATCGTCCCACTTTCGTGGAGGCTGGCCAGCAAACGACGATTTTCCCGGACGCTTCTCCACCGGCCAGAAACGCCCTACAGGGCTCTGATTTTTCCGCGATCCCCCCGGCGCCCGGTTGGAACGGGGAACGAGGTCGTAACACGAAGAGAAGACGCGGTGTCGTTCTTCGAGAGCCGTGGCTAACTGTATTTTAACGGCCGCGGTCGTTAAAACTTCCGTCTGTATTTTACGAGCAACTCGAACCTCCTGGCTAATTCGGCTCCTACGAACGTTCTGAATCGCGATTGGAGGCTGTGGTTCTCGCGCATGAATGGCGGTTTTCGGGACACTGAGTGAGCACAGGATGATGCGAGAGTACTTTCTTCTTTAAAGGGGCGCCGAGTGTAAAGGTGGTGGAGATTGAGGTTTCAGATGTTTGTGTTCGGTGGGACCCGAGGTTTCGCGAGTGTGTAATCTATACATTGATTTCCATTCGTCTATTTGTAGTCGCGTGCCTTCAGGGTAAGAGAGGGGTTGTTACTCAATGCAGTGTTTGCAGTCAGTTGAGGAGTGGATTGCCAGAAGACGAAGTGGACCCACTCAGAAGTGTAAGGCTGTCATCTAATTTTTATCAGAAATTAATGAAATGCTCAAAATATACGTAAGTAGCAAAAAAAGGACGATTACAATTTTTGCGAAGTAAATGTATATTTATTATATTCTTAAATATAAAGTATACTCGGAGAATGATTTTATTAAGCTGTCAATTCCACTGTGAAGAAGTGAAATATTGTCATTTCTTTTAGTAAACGGAATGTTCAACGTAAATGATACTTTGTCTACTTATTAATACACTCGTTAACAGTATAAACATAAATTTTACTTGCATACAGCAATAATATTGGAACTTCTATCAGCTACAGTTTCAAGCTACTAAAAGGTCGTTAACACTTTTAACGTATTGGCCACGTTAAGGGCTTTAACATAGTGCCTCAGTTAAATAATAACGTAATGCCTCAAGCCTAAGTAGTGAAAGTACATGAAATGCAAACAGAATTGTCTCTTCGTGTTATTAAAGGATTATATACTTTATAACAGATGAATAAAGAGGTCTTGAATAATTATTAAGCAAAGTCAAGCCCTCCCTATTACCCAGCAACCTAATTCCTTCAGCACAGGAATGCATGGTATCGATCAGTTCGTTTTTCCAATTAGAAATCCGCCAGGAGCTCTGCAGAAACGAGATGCAGAGGTTCACGTTTCAGAAAACTCCAGGGATTAGTCCCAGTAGACCCGGGGGGGGGGGGGGTCAATTTCTGTCCCTAGTGGCGTCGTGGCTCGCTAACGCGAATCCCATAAACAGCCCGTAGCTGCTAAGAGTTTCGTTGCGGCAACGTGTAATCACAGGATCATGCGATCGAGCTGTATTCGCGATCGCGCAACACGACGTAGGAATTAACGTCACCCGGCGCGGCTACATCGGTCTCTGGATCGAAGGAGCGCTTTCCGCGGGGCAGTTTCGCGCGTGCACGTGGTCTCCCCCGGTGACGCCCCAAGCAGACTGATTCGACGCCAATTGATCAGGGTTAACGGCGATTAAAAGATCGGGCGGGGTGTTGACATAAATTTCTATTAAAAGGTCACCGGGAGCGTGCGTAACTGCCGTCCCGGAGGAATGCCCCTTTTTCGGAACGAATTCACTTCATGACCCGCATCTAAGATCGTTCCTAGCGTAGGGAGGGCTGGAGGAATTGCTGCTTTAATTACTGCACTTGCTCCGTGTCGTTGACACTGTAGATACGATGTCCACTTTAAGCTGAAGCTTGCAGTGCGATTACAGAAGGCCAGAAAGAAGTTCCGGAGGGACTTGCGACTCTCTCTCTCTCTCTCTGCAGACTCACCTCGGAGATTTTCGAATTCATAGCCTTTCCAAAGTCGCGGAGCGGGAGATATAGCCGCGGGGTAGTAACACGTACGCGCGAAGGAAAGTACGGCATCGACCGGTGTCCTTCCATTTCGAAGCTAGAAACGCCCTGGAGCTTGAACTTGGCACTCTCGTTTCGCAGGGAGCTCGATCGACCTCGTGTAATGAAAAATTATTATCGGCCAGCCATCGCATGACTCGCGCCGCGGAATCGGCATAAATAAAACAAGCAGACGCTTGAGAGGGAGATGGAGAGGGAGAGAGAGAGAGAGAGAGAGAGAGAGAGAGAGAGAGAGAGAGAGAGAGAAATAACCGAGAGGAAGAAGCCCCACACCTCGACCCGCTCGTATATAAATTGTAATCGTGTACTGTGACTCCTTCTCGTCCCCCTTTTTTCCTTTTCTTCGCGCCACGGCGGACTTCGGCCAGGCGACACACAAGCAGACCCACCCCAACCAGCTTGAAAGCATAAATAAAACGCGGCATTCACGACTACGCCAAGATTCATGCAACGGCACGGCAAGCCAAAATCCGTGTTGACCCTCGAGGAGGCAACGTTCCCTTGAGAGGATCCCTTGCTTCTCTGCGCCGAGCTTTAAATAGTCACCTAGTGGTGTAACTAGGGGGCAGTCACAGGTGCCATGGTCGCACGGTCACTCGTGATTTAAATCAAGGTGCTTCTGAAATAGAGACGTGCCGCGGGGCTGGCTTTAAGTCGCGTTCACGCGTGGCGAGCGAGGGTCTCCATTTTTTTTTCCAGTTGTAGCGCGGGGCAAGTTCCTTAGTGTGGAAGTATCCGGGTCTCTTAGCTTCCTATAGACTTCCAATATTTAATTCAAGGCCGGGCTTCTCTATTAAGTGGCGGCCCGGGTGCCAGAAACATTTCGGAGTCCAAACAATTTCGCGAAATCACGAACAATAAGGATACCTCATAATAACAATAATAAAGAAAACAAATAAAAAATAAAACAGATCCGCGACTCAGAAAGTACGTACACATATTCTCTGTGTTTTCGCTAGGGGAAGATTTATTCAATGTTCTCATACACATGTGTGCGTGAACGATGTGACGCAGAGTCGAAGAGGAAACGAAACGAAGGCGAGAGCGAAGCGCAGAGGAAGAATGGATATACCGCTCGTAAGAAGGGACTTTTCCCAAGGACGACGGAGCGTTGGAAGTCGGCGGTGCCGGTGTTACGATCTTCGAGAGATAGGTACCTACGTACAATAATTCCCTACATCCAAGTTATGCATGCGGTTTGCCTTGTGACATCTCTCGGCTGCAGCCACGCGCCTTTCTAATGCGATACACCTCTCGAGCGCGACGCACCGCCTCGACCTATCACTTACAGGGTGTCTGAAACGTGTTCGCTGATTTTCTACCGCCGCCGGGGCCTAAATCCTCGGCACAATGAAAGCATAAACGATACAACGCGGGTACTTTCACTTTTCGGCGATCCTATGAACACACGTCTAATAATAATATTAAAGAATATCTTAATACCAAAGAATTAAGACAATTTTAAAATTAATTCAATACGACAACTCGCATATGAGTTATCGCTAATTCGCTACCTGAAAAAGAGTGGACTGTTTTTAAGTTTGCCTTAAGCTCCTGTATTTAAACCTTTTTTTTTTAATTTCATTCCCTTAAAATTTGCACCCTTCCTGGCTGATATATTTATACGCTAGAAAAAGACCTGCACTGAGAAAACTCTACAAGGACCCAACAGCTGAAAAACAGTTTATCCTGGGAACTTGCGCGGCCCAAACCTAGAGCCTCGATCGTCTACGAACAATACAGACTTCATCTCGTAGAGCTGCAGGAATTACAGAATTACACGCAGGGCAGCAGTGGCGTGTTGCCCCGGAAACGTGCAAACCACAATGCAACTTTCACCGTCGTTTGAATTCTAAGCCCACGCGCGCCTCGCGAATTCCGCTTTTCCAGCCGAGTGGATCAACGAAAACGGCGCCGAGAGCGTTTCCATCGATCATCCACGTTCCACGATCCTCGGGGTGTAACGTCACAGAAATTGTCCATTGCCCGTGTGAACCGCGACCGAAGGGGACGGCGAGCGTTATTTCGCGGCCACGAGGTACACGTCCTTACACCACGTAGTTTACGTGGGATTCGAGACACGTGGGCGTGCGCAAGGTACCTCGGAAGCACGTTAGAAACGTCACCGGGCGGAGAACAGGGGCTCATTAACCTGCGGAGCTGTACACAGACGTGGCCAGGTGGGATGGATCGCGTCGAGTAATTATAAAAGCAACACCGTTACATGCGCGGGGCTGTGCAACCAGCCGTGAACGCCGCTTTGCCGGTCACAGTGCCACGGCTTTTCGTTTGTAATGCTTGAAAGTAGTATCGGTATTAGCTGCGCTAGCTGTACAGTGATTAACACATTCAGTGGCGCAAGATTTGAAAAATGCGCCTTCAAGTCGGTCACAGGCCTTTCGAAAGCGAACATTGAGCCTGGTTTCTTCTTAAAGTAAACGTAAGGGGGGGGGGGGGACACTTCTGGGACGATACCTGCTATGCTTTGCAAAAAATATTTGCGTGAAAACGCACCGAGGGCGTGCACAGGATGTTACTACCTCGGAACGCAGGCGTTAACACAACCCTTACAGTGTTTCCTACAAGGAATCTTCACTTAGGGTAACTCGGGGTAATATGCCACCGCAGGTGATATGCTACTTCTCAATAATTTTTTAAATATTGCACGGCTAGCGTTGCATTTGCACTAATTAAGTTCGATTTAGTGCAACCGCTAAGACGACAATAGATTCTGGCTTTTACCTTCTTTTATTTTCAGTAAATCCTGGTAAGATATAAAAGTATCGTCTTGATCTAATTTCGTACTGTAATTAGAATGCAGATTATATATTTGTGTGAGCAGTTATGATAAAGTATACTAAGAAACGAATTTTATAACCTCTCGCACATCCGTTGGAACTATGTACTTTGTGGAGAGATTTTCAATCCTTCTTTTTATGGCCATGTGGAGTAATATGCCACATCCCTAGTAGCACAAAATATTGGTTAAATATTGTTTCCAAATATTAAAAAAAATATTTTTTTTTGCACACTTTTTAATATGAAAAAAATGTTGATTCCAAATATTATATACACATACTGAAAATGTGAAATAAAGGTTTAGAAAATAAAATATTCGGAAAAGAAATGTTTTCTTTCTACCATTCAATAAATATTTACTTTATATTTGAAAAATAATGTTTTTTTGTTCGTAATATAAAATGAATATTTCCAGCATATTTGGAAAATATATTTGCTTCTTAATCTAGAATAAATATTGTATGTATGTTTAAATATCAGAAAGATATTGAACCTCTTTTTAATATTGCATGTATGTGCATTCAATATTTTGTGCTACTAGGGATGTTGGTCGGTATAATATGCCACAAACTCATATCTTTATAACTATTTCTATTTAATGATATCGAGTTGTTTGATCGTATTAGAACGATGCCTAAGAAGTATGTACGAACTTCAAACCGTGCTGTTTGGTCAGACGAAAGTTTAAAGGAAGCCATTCGAATGGCGAAGGAGGCTCGTACTACAACATAGAACAAATTTTGAGAATGTAGATATTTCTTATAACGATTTAACTGATGCAGAAAACGACAACCACCGTGCAATATGTGAACTATATTATTACGATAAAAAAGGATCTAAATGTGACTGGGTAAAAATCACTTGTTGCCAAAAGTGGGTCCATGAAGACTGCGTAGAGATTGGGGACTGTTTAGTCTGTAAAAAATAGCTATTTTTTCCAAATATATTTTACGTTTCATTGAGTTGAAATATTTGTTATTAGTTACTAATAGCTTGAATACTTTAAAATATTGTTGATTCTCAAAAACTTGAGTGGTTACTTCGCATTTCACAGCTTGTGGCATAGTACCTCGGACCTTGTGGCATATTTACCCACCCACTTGAGTAATATGCCACTTTCGAGGACTTTTGTATTTGTTTCTCATTGGACTATAAAAGTTACGTGTCTCTACTTATTAGTCAATTCACAGAATTAGTTACACTTCCATAGAGTTTTATCCTTTTCCCTGTATCTACTTATACTTGCGAGATATCGCGTTTCAAAGTTAATTCTGGCATATTACCCCGAGTCACCCTATTAACGTTATCAGTGTGATATAATTCACCGCATCGAATTATCCAGCGCAGTTTACCGTTTACAACCGACCGTTTGCCGATTGATTAAATCCCGTGGTCTAGACCGATCCATCGATTCCCCGGGACTGCATTCGCGCGCGAGATAATTTTACACCGCGCCGAGTCGCCCTTGAATAAAAACAAGCTGAATTTTTCATCGAAACGACCAGACGGGACGAACTTTAGCGACGGATTTAAATTTTCACGCTCCCCTCGTCGCGACACTCTCTGCCAATGAATGTTCTTGATTTCACGGATAATCTGGTTCCCTGAAACTTTAACTCGGACCCTCTTCGCACGGGGCAGGCTTTCTTTCTTTCTTTTTGTTTTTTTATCCAACAGCTACGAGCCGGGCCATCCTCCGGGTACGCGTTAATTTAATCTCCTTGCTGGACAGGCTCGCGAATTAAAGTTTCATTATTCATAGTTCGCTACTGTGTAACGGTGACGTAACAATGCCGCGTGTAACTGTTCATAATTGACTGCAAGGCGTCTGGGCGGTCTTGAATCTTGTAACCGTGGACTGCCGACAATCAACGCTAATCAATTTCCAGCCCTTTCGTACGGGAGACACTGACGACGCCCTGCCTACGCGAACACAAAGGATCCACGAGTTACAGAGTTCGTCGCTTGAAGACACGAACGATGGACAATGAGGTATAAAGAATTATGTTCTGCGGTTCGAGCTTCCAGCTTAACCATGCCTTCTTGCGAACGGAGGACATTGGAATAGGAATTTTCGGGGGGTAAGAAATGCTGTACAGAGGTCATCGTAAATTTTAGTTAATTAGAGAGACTGTCTACGAGAGGATCGGTTAATTGGGGCTGCGGGGGCTTCCGTTGGAGGAAAGTTAAAATTAAATTCGACCGGTCTGCTCGTCGATGGAACTTTGGGCTCGCTTGAGAATGAAGATGTAAATGGGCCACGAAAGGGATTTCGGTAGCGGGTGCCAAGAAGGGAATTCTGCGAACGCCGGTGCATACTAGAATTGTCGCCTCTGATTTGGCTATGTATCAATTCACCGCCAGCTTGATTAATCGCTGAAAAGTGTTAGGGCACGTCGGGCCATCGAGGACGGTCGTAAAATTGGACACGAGTCGAGATCTCCGGCCCAGAGTCCCTCCTTGAACTTTGCTTAACCAGTTCCCAGTATACCATTAGAATTCTGAATGTGCAAGTCGGTCCATCGAGACCTTGCGTGATGCAACGATCCATCTCTAACTAGTGAAGGGATATGATTTCTCGATCACACGATGGATTATTTCGCTGTAACAACGGGAAAGTTCACTGCGTAACGAATTATCGATGGCTATAAAGTTTCAGAAAGATTGGTGAAGCGGTTTTTAAAAAAATCGTGGTCACCGCGATCGAAGAACCTGTTTCGAAAAAATCAGATAGAATAGTGCAATAGGTAAATACTTTTACACCAAAGCATAATATAATAACCTGTTAAAGTGACAAAAAACTTTGCATAAAAATATGAATGTACACTTTCCGAAATAAATGCCCAAAGAATCGTTCTTCTTCTACCTTCTGACTGCGAGTAACCCGTTAACGCATAAACGGTAGAAAAGAAATGTTGAGCTATGAATATTTCAAAATTCGCTTAAAACACCTAAGAAATTATTTCCTATTTGTCTTTAGGTGCCTTTAGAGAAGATATTTACAGCACGATGAGAAAATCGAAAATTGGAAGTGTGGGCTCGATGCTCTAGCGTCTGTTGACTCGTTTCTACGGGACAATAACAAAAATTTCTCAGCCCAGTTCTAAGGTTAAAAACCGCGTCGTGCAAGAGAAAATACGCGCACAGTGTCAGTCCATTGCACGTAAAGCAACTAAAGTGTTGCATCACAGGCCGATAAGGGACTCTCACGAATCGACGACTGAAAATCAACGACCCCCGCGAAACTTGATATCCTGTCTCCCATCGTATCAGCGGAAGACCAGGGAAAAAGAGGTCAGCGCGTCCATCGAATTTTTCGAGCGCGGGAGGAACCGATACGCCGGTGAAACGGAACCATCGATATCAGTTCGAACACTATCTCTGACCCAGTTGTTAACCCACGGAAGTCAAGGAAAGCGTTCGCCCACGGCTTACCTTGGCCGGCAAGATCGAAAGTTATGGGTTCACATTCTCCCGGGGAACATCCTGGCCGGAAATCAGCCTGCGTTTACGTAAGAACGCAACAAGAACGATCAGCTACGGTACGTTACTGAAGGAACACGGCAGTCGGAGTCGCTTCCTGATAGGAAGGCGTTTCGCGCGAAGAGCTGGAATTTTCACCCGACGATGGCTATAGAGCCGATAAGCTCCGAACTCGCGGCGGCATTTCATAATTGCGCGCCGCTAATGAAATCAGGCGAGAGAAACGTGGAATTGCGGCAAGCCTAGGCACGTTATTATTGCGCTACGCTGCGCAGAATAGCTGGGAATCGGTGCACGGGTGCATTTATGGCTGGGGACACTGCTTCGCACGCGCGGGTTGCATTGGCGGTGAGGAATATTTGATGGGTGACGAGTAATTGGATGGATCTTAATTTCTCTGACGTTTCATCCTCCGTTCCACGTTCATTTAACTTTCCATCGATGTAATTTAACAAGCTGTGATCTACGAGGCTCGGATAATCACGCTAAACCTTGAATTTCACAGTTTTGCTCGATAAATCGAGTCACGCCCCGGTTTTACCCACTACTTAATAAAAATGTTATTTATAAAAAGTGTGTCAAGAGACGCGGGGCCAGTCTCCTATCGCCGCCCAAAGCACGCAACTACTTAGGCGATAACCTGCCTCGCTATCTAAACGAACCGTGCCAAGTAGCAAGCAGCGCAGCTGGCTGACGAAGTGCAGCGATGAGAGTGTGTATTGCAACGAGACCGAAGCGACGTACCAGATACGATCTAGCAGACACCACGCGTTGGATGTCGTCCTGTCATACCTTGATCTCGCATTGTGTTACTGTCGCTCGCTCAGTTTGCTACGGACAAATTACGGAGATTGCTCGACGGCCGGGCGTTGTTTTCCTTGCGCGAAGCTGCCCGCTTTGAGAACCGAGGCGGACCCGTGAATAGACTACCCGAAGGATTTCCAGGCGAAAATAGTGACGCGCGTTAAATATTGAACAGTCCACGCGACACGAAAACGGAACCGGCTCCCGTGCGTCAAACGGCGATCGTAGTTTTTAAAAGGCGCGCCCGCGCGCGATGCGTCGACGGAGTCTTCCTCAGCGACGCTTGGTAAATATGTATCGCGAACCACGCCGCGGAAATGTTGTGTCGTGCCAGTATGGAACGCGCGCGTGTGGAGTACTTGGAGCGACGGATGCGAGGAGTGCTCGAAAGGGAACGCGTCGACAGGGTCGTTGGATGAGATGAGGAAGATCGTTGGCAGGGGATGTTGGGTACTTTAGGTTTAAGGACTTCGGGGTTCTGGAATAGTTCGGCCGTCGCGGATGGGGCTCCGAGTTCGCTGGAGGTTGGATGTGGGATTGTGGGACTTTGGAAATTTGAAATTTGGGAGTCTGAAATTTGAGAGTTTTAAATTCCTAGATATTTAAATTTCTAGAGATTGAAATTTCGGGGCTTGACAATATTAGAGATTGAACGTCGGGAGTTTGAAATTCTTAGAGATTGAAATTTCGGAGTTTGGAATTCTCAGAGATTGTAATTCTTGGAGACTAAAATTTTACATGGAATCTTTAGGATTTCGAATCTGATACGGTGACATTCTCAGGTTTTCAGAGTTACAGAGGTTCTGAGACCTTTCAGTTCCAAAACTTGTGGTCTCGAAGCTCCAGAATTCACATTTCTCGGGGTATCAACACCTTGAGATAGGGAAGCAGTTTGAAGCCACTAGATGAAAATTTCCAATTCCAGAATCTTCCAAATTTATCCTTCGGTACTCCTCCAAAGCCTCCAAAATTTAAAACTAGAGGTCGCGTCACGTTTGACGCTCCCTGACAAGGTTTCATCTACAGAGGCTGAGTGCCTTTCCCAGAGGACTTATCTCTCTCCAGTCTCGCAAAACGAAACTCCTACGACACGCTAAGAAACGTCACACTCGACTGACGCAGATCACGTACAAGTCAAAGCGGAAAGGATCAAAATATCTTTCCCTTCCTCCGTTTCTGCGCACATAACAGCGAATATTAAAGAGCAGAAACGTCCTCGGCACCAGCCGACGAATCACCGTGGAGAAAACAAAGACGGGAAATTCGAATGTTTTCCCGACCACCGGGAATTTAAATAACGCCGGGTTTCGTTATTCAAAACTCGCTGCGCCGCTGGCTGGACAAAACTGGAACCGATGAAAAATGGGGGAAAAAAGCCGGCAACGTTCAATTTATGGACAGGAGCAGCAATTTCTCAAGGAAATAACAATGTCGAGGGCACTTGTGGCTGACAAAAGCGATCCGCGGCATTATCCGCCGATGAAGGCTGGCCTCGAATAAAACCTGCTAGAAAATCCTGAAGAGCCGCCGCGTTGCGCTCGGGCCCAGGCTTCTTTCTTCGCTCGAGAGTCGCGGGGCAGGACTAACCTACGTTTCGAATAATAAACTGGTTTCGGAGTTCCGGTTTTCCGTCTTTCTTCTCGTCTCGATACACCCGGTCGAACCAAGGGGGGTATCGAGCTCTCGCGAGCACACGCGCGCGCGCGCGCACGCGGACTGAACCTTAATAAGGCAATGAAACCTTTATGCTCATACATGGCGAGACTAGACGCGACCCAGCTACATCTTTCTCTATCGCGTTTCCACCGTGCGCATTCCAACGTGTACGAGCATCCTCCTTGATCGATCGAGGACCCGTCCGACGAGGGCAATCAGCGCGCGCCATATACAGCGCGGCGATAAATATCGGGGACATTTTTTCGGGCCCGACTCTTCACGGGGCCAAAAATAATGTCTGCGCGGGACACAATCGCGGAGTTATGGTCCATTTGTCGTAGCGTTAACAACTGGCAATAAATGCCTCTTTACCCGCATCCTAAAACATATTTGCCACTTTAGTCACGTTACCTTAAAAAAAAAAAAAAACTGTCAAACGGAAAGGCACTTCTTAGTTGAAGGATTTGCAACGCGACGGCTCATGGGAACGAAGGTGTGGAAGGACGATGCCTCGCGAGGGTTAATGATTTTATTAGAAATATAGAAAGGGCCATTTCTCCAAAGTTTGCGAACCTCAAAGCGTCGATACCAGCCAGGAGATATGAGATGCTAATTACATCGCAAGAAGGCTTCAAACCCAAGATTTCGATCAAGGAGGATGCAGTTCTGCGTTAGCTAACGCGACGCTGCTAATTACGCCAAGGTGTGTCCATCCAGCGTCGTCCTCGCGGATACCCATTGTGCCCGCCGTTTCCACCCAGGCGATAAAACTCTCCTCTGGAAACGTGGATTCGATTAAAACCGCGCATGGCGGGTTGAAGCATTAAGATTCCGTTACACGCTCCTCCGCGAGGACGCCCTCCCGCCCCTCGACGCGATCCTCCCGCGAACAGAGGCCCCGATCGAACGGACAATGGAAGCTGGAAAGACAATCGAACGTCAAGCCCGTGGAAGCCTTTCATTGCCCAACACACACGGCACGCAAACACGCCGCAGCTTCTTCTGCGCATTGAAATTCAATCGCGCTGCCGCATCTCGGATGCATCTGTCGTACGCGGGCGTCGCCGTCACAATTTCCGTTCCGTCCACGGGGCAAGCTCTAACACCTGGATTCCCGCCGCGGGGATCGGTCGAACGATCTCCAGGGAGAGCGATTACATTTCGCCGGTTCCGATGGGGCCCCGAGTGGCGCCACGCGCGAAAATCGATTTCGATCGCACGTGACCGATCTCCAACCCCTAATCAATACCCTCGGATCCATCCTCCACATCGTGGGAATGGATCTTTTAATTGCCTCGTCGAGTACTGGGATCTCGTTAAAGATTCCACGACTTTTCCCCGGCGAGGTTAACGCGAGATTTCTGCGGGAACGAGGTGGAACCCTCGCGGTTCATCGTGAATCGCGAGTTTTGATCTGTCGAGGGATTGAAACGCGTGTTAGCGTTGATAAAATGGGTGGCTCCACGCGACAAAATAAGAGGATAGAAAATACGGCGGATGCTTCGTTTATTAGTTACTAGCTTTACTACTTGGCTTCGTCCGAAATTTATATTCTGATTTTATCATTTTTCTTTTTTGTTAAAGTAGTCACGTTCATCTGGATTAGCTAGGCATAACGAGCTCGGACACATTCCATCACCCCCCAGAGTTTACCGTACGAAAGTTTTTAGGCGACAGACAAACACGCAAACACTCTCTGTTTTATGTAGGGTAAACGCACCAATAAATGAACAATATTATAAAATTATGTCCTGCAGCGCGATTGATCCCGCGTGCTGCAAAAATTCTTTGGATATGAAGCAAGAAATAAAAAGAAATCATTAATTAATTAGTTGCTTGTTTTAATAACTTATTTTACTCATTTTAATAAAAAAATGTCCATACATTGGTACGTGTTCATTTACTGGTACATCCATCCTATTAAGAAGATTGAAGTTTGAGTAGTCGTGTGTGGAACGCCTGAAGGATGGCAATTAGGCGACCAGCGGTCTACGGAACGTCGTCGAATTGCCATTCGTCAGGCGTTCCAGGCCTCATTTTCAAACATTAATAACTAAGAAATGAAGCTTCCGCCGCAATTTCGTTACTCTTGATTTTCGTCTTATTTTGTCACGTAGAATCACCCACTTCATTTTCTGCATCAGATTAAAGAAAGCAGTAGTTGATCTGAGAATTTATAACCAGGCTTTTTAAACTTTCCATAGACTCTCTCCGCACGATCCCAAGCACGCGACGATGTGGCAAACGGAAGAGCAAGCGAGCGAGTAGACTATCGAAATAATTGGTCGATAATTACGCTTTGTTTCGGCCAAACGCGAGGGAGCAATAAACGCTTCAATTAAAGCAACTAATGGTTACCTACGCGTTAATCAATCCTCGACGCATAAATAACCGATCACCAGCGAAAGCAATTCTAATTATCGTCTATTTAGTTAATCGTTCTCGCAACTTTCGCTTAAAGGCACACTTCGGTTAGCAATTAGATCGGGCGTAATTGCTATAAACGCTTGCCCTCTGCTCACCCATTCGATCACAGATAAGAAACAGTCGGAACATTAAATCTGTTTGATTCAGAGCGCGTGATTGCTTTTGGTATTGATTTTTTATCTCCTTCTAGATACCGATTTCCTTTAATTGCCCGTTAATCCCCAAAGCTTTCGTGCACCGTGCAAGGAACAAAGGTAGAAAAATCTCGATTCAGCTTTCTTGTCGAAAAGTAGTCTAGTATTAATTTCACTACAGCGAGGGTTCATTTATTCGAACGCGTCGAAGGACACGGCGGTTCAGATAAGCAGATCGTCCGGATAATAGGAGTCCCCTGATTCTCTCTTTCGTCACATATTCGAACGCGCTATCTCTTTCGTTTTACTGATCGGATGTAAAGAACACATCCATCATCAGAACACAGCATCGTGTTCAGTAATCCAGGAATATGCTGAGAAGGAATTGCTTCGAATAAAAGGAGTCCTACCGCGCTTTGTTTTCATCGTATGATTTTAAACGGCACCGTTTGCGAGGAGCTGGTCCCAGGACGAAACCGGATGCGTCCTCGCTGGGGAAAAGTCGTACGCGACCTTCTTGCGCACGCGAACCGTGCACACGTGACCACGAACACGTGTTACAACATAAGCTCCGGCGCGTAGCCTCGCGTTCACACATGTAACCGATGTAAGCGAACAGTTGGAACGCGAGAGGCGCATCGAAATGCGTCGAACATCCCGCGGCTTTCACCCTTTTAGCGTAACCAGCGATCCGTGCTTCTGTTGCGATCAAACCGCGGCAAGAATTTGACAGCCTGGCCAGAAAAGACAACGGACAACAGTTCGGACAATGGGATCCATTGTCTGTAAAGATCGACTGCAAAGTGCGACGCGGGCTGAAGGTATTTTAAAAACAGAGCTTCGAAAGAGTGAACAGTCGAAAGGGAAGAAAGTAAGTCGCTTTTCTTTGAAAAGAAAACTACACACGGGACAACGTCGTACCACGGTTTCAGCTTGTTTTTGGACGAGGAAGCGCTTCATTGTCGGAAGCACCGAACGCATCTACGAAAGAATTGTGAAGAAAAACGCATTTACGAAAGAAAACGTTCCGATGGGCCCATTTCTTTTTTCGGAAAAATATAGAGGTAGTTTGCTACAAGACGAGCTAAGCGTCGAGGTTTGGATGAAACTTTTCTTTATGGGTCCCTGTGGGAGGCCTTCTGCGCAGGGGTCCAGGTGATTATAGGTAACGCGCGACCCACCGCGAAGAACTTCCACAGAGTTAGGTATTTTATCGACGGGCGATGGCATTTAATTGCAAAGTAATCCCTTACGTAAGTCCTTATGGAAAAGAATCTGGCAGGTTTAAGGAGTCGTAGGTAGTCGATAGAAAGGCACAATAGCAACGAATTCGCTGACGCGACCTACTTATTACTTTTGCAAGGCACAGCGGAGGCTCGGTAAAACGTCGCGCGTTTTCGTCCGACTCCTGGCACCGCTGACTCGCCGATTTTCGCGAAGAAATTACACAGCCCCGAGGTGGGCTGGTTGCCTCGACGTATGTACAAGGAGACGTTCACTCCAGAAGCCGGAAAACGTTGATCAACGCCGTCCCGCTTAACGATAAGTTGCTTTGCAATTACGAGCCCGCGCCCTGGTGTAAGGTGCGTTTACGTCACGATTATCACGACGGCGCACTGAAAGTGATCGCCCCAAACGAAATTTCAATTAAAAAGAATCCCGAGGCGAATTGATCGGCAACAAAATAAAACAGAGCATCGCTATTATCCTCGACAGAATTCCAACAGGTTTATAATTTAATTTCTCCAATAATTAAATTACGTCACTATTGAGAGTCGTATAAATTCAAATATCCTCCGAACGAAATAATTTATCCGTATTAATTTCTTCGCGGTATAATAAACTCATCAGCTCGTGCACCTCCAATCTCGACTCTCGCCAAATAAACTCTATTACAAGAATTAACGTGCCCCATTTATCCCTCTTCACTTCTCAGCAACCATCGACGCGGGGATAACCACTAATATAAATACTCCTCGAGATTACGACATTTTTATATCCAACCAAACGTAAACACAGCTCTGGAAGGTGTGCTGAGGGTAAGAAATGCGCGTTTCGTATGCGCCGAGCGCGTAATGCATATGGAAATGCTCGTTGTTCCTCGTGTAAACGGGCGCGAACGACCCGTGACGGAAGTCACGTGACGGGGGCCCCGTCTGCCGTGAGGCCCAGCGGAAGCCACGTCGATACCAACGGCCGCCCGGTAGACTCCGCGGTGCCATTATACGGGGCGAAGAAGCCTGGCGAGTAGCGTGTTTCGTCCGAGTTTACCAGCTTATCCGCTTTCGAGATCGGGAATCGACGAATCATCGGAATGGCTCTATTAACCCGGTGAACTCGCGGGACGCGGTAACGGGACACGCGCGACCCTGACGTGCGCGTCTTTGATCTAGGTGGAGCGAGATTAATACACGACCAACCGTGAACCCGGCGTTGCAACAAAAGCGAACTACCAGTTACGTGGCCCCCATTCGGCGAACGCTCCCGGTAAATGCCGTAATTATCGGTAGCGAGCAACGAGAGGCTGCGACTAGGCTCCGTGCGCGACGCCATTCCTATGCAGTTCTAATAACGACGAGACGAGCCAGAGTCGCTATTTCGAGGGGCGTTCCGCCGTATCAGCTCGATCCGAGATCGCCGCGGAGGGCAGGTCCTCGCCTCCCCCGCCGTCTCTCGTCTTTAATTAGCAGAGTGGCTGGCGCGGCTGAACCACTTGACCCGCCGCCACGCGTGAACAAGAAATCGATGTCGTTTGTTCGAGCACACGGTGTTCGTTAAACGCGAAAACCCTGCCGCGTCTTTGCGCGCATCCTCTATCTGGGGTAGCCCCGTGCTCCAAGGGTTCGAACATCCCAGGGAGGGCTTCAGGGCTGCACGCAAGTTTGATGATGACTGCTCCGAGTGGTCAGACGATAGCTACGTCCCCTAAAAGCAATTACTTTTTACGGAACAGCGATCTTCGTTGTTCCTTTTCCTGCTTGCTCACTTCCTCGACAGGCGATCGACAATCGAGGAGCCCAGTGGAAAAGAAGTTCGTGATTTTAGGGGGTGTTTCATAGGAAACGCTTAACTGTAATTGTTTTAAACGGTAATTGAATCAGATGGTAAATGACAATTATTATGAAATTTTAGCTGAAGGATTAATTTCACTAGGTCACGAGGCATGGGTCCATTTTTCAATACGCATTAGTTTTCTTAGCGTGGGGAAAATTTAATATGATTCTGCTGGGCGAAACGAGCATGCTGTTAGCTATATTAACAGTCGGTGGAATTACGGCCGTAGACGGAGTTCCTATCTGCCACCAAAGTGTTCTTTGTAGCGTTCCCCCGCGTTGTACATCAAAGGTTCGAGGACCTTAGCGTTGCGCGAAACACGGACATAGCGGGTACCATTTCGCTGATAACCGAGACTGGTTATCACGAGCCACCGGACGGTGGAAGCTACAGGCATATAGTTCATTGTCCTTTTGTCGGTTAGGCCGCACACGCCTGCCACCACTTACCGGCGACGTTTACAAAGGCGTAATTGCGATTTGAATCTACGTAACCCGTGCATCCATTGCACGCGCAATAGCAAGGAACGCAAGCTGGCCATTGTGCTTCCTAGTGTCTGTATTGAATTAGCGCTACTCGGCCAATCTCAGTGCGAGCAGACAGTCTGCCAGTTGGATATAATTATTCTAAGGATTAATTCCTGAATCAAGTAGTACGGGTCTGCGCGGTGTCGGGCCCAAACTAGGCTTCCCCCGCTTTTCATTGGCACGATAGAAAATATATCGAACGCTGGCCGATCCGAGGTCGTTGATTCACATCGAAGATCTCTGGACAATTCAGGAGAACGTTTTGATATTTTTCGGGGCCGAGTGGTGGAGAACTAAGACGAGTAATGGATTTCTAATGTAATCGAATGCTACGCGGAAAGCACGAAGGAAGAGGAAAAATCATCCTAATGCGTATCCGAACGAACTCAATGATAGCTTGGCTGCAAATCGACTTTCGACGACCTTTCCAAGCCAATTTCCGTCCAAGTGAATCACAAACGCGACACACATCTCCTCGCGCTGTATAATTCCCGTGGGCCCCTCGTACACCGCAAGTACCCGGGGAATTCTCTATTGATTACAGTTTTCCTTGTTCTCGGGGCGGGGGAATGATCGCCGAATCGCGATTCCAGGTCGCCCCGGGAATTATTACCAGTGCTGGCTGTATCGCTTTCTTCAAGCAGGAGATACTGCGTCGATAGCTTATCGCGGCGTTTAAATGTACCCAAAGCAACCCACTTTTACGTTTGATGTAATCATTTTCACCGTTTATCGAGAGGTGGGGAGGGGGCCACTGAGACAAAGTAACATCCAATGAATATACCACACCTCGGACGCCGATATATTGTATCTCATGGTGCCATTTCTAAGAATATTCCATCGCCTGACTTTCGGTGGACCGGTGCAAAGCAATTATATCTGTTGCATAATAGGCTCCGCGCCCAAAGCTTCTCTCCACAAAAATAAAACCTGAAGATCCAATAATCCTACCACTTCCTTTAAGCAATTTTCCTTTTATTTTTCTACGGGTAGCCAGGGGGCCTGGCGACCCCTCCCATCCCCCAAAGAAAAAGAAGAAAGGAGATTAATGTAAAAAGAAACGGAGACGGAATTTTATTGTTTAAATAAATTTTTACAATCGCCTAATGAATTTCGTTGAATTCGGCATTAAAAATATTTTTATCCGCTCAACTCGGCTCCCCCTAGATTAAATCCTGAGTGCGCCGCACAGTGGGGCAAAGTGACGAAGTTTGTGTCAAAATCAAAGAACTTTTGATAGAAATGAGATAGAGCGATGATTTTTTTTTTTTAATTAAAGCTGAAAGATTGCAGAATAAGTAAAAATGAAAGAAATTATGGTACGAACGTTTTTTAACTTTGCAAATCTGTGTTAAATTTGAAATCGATTTTCTCTAAAATCCTGAGGTAGTAGCAAAATTTTGCGAACGGATTTGCAATCAGCGCGACAAAATCTACAGGAAATGATGTACAACATGTCAAGAAAAAAATCTAACCGTACATGGTATTGGATAAATCACAATTTTGTTGTAATATTTCAAATTTATCACAGATTTTCAATGTTAAAAGACGTTCGTACCATAATTTCTTTAATTTTCCCTTATTCTGCAATCTTTCAGCATTAATTTAAAAAAAAATCATCGCTCTATCTCATTTCTATCAAAAGTTCTGTGATTTTGACACAATCTTCGTCACTTTGCCCCACTGTGCGCCGTTGACGAGGAGCGAGGGGAAAAAAGTACATATCGCGAAACAACCGCAGAGCGCGAAGTTTCGTGTTTTAATTTAACTGTACTTTAGGCGCACGACTCGGAAGAAGCTCGCGGGCCGAGCGACGTCGCAGACGTTGCGTCGCGGTCTCTCGCCCGCCGACCTTATAATCGAACGGACAAATGGGGGTATCTCCATTAGCATAGGTATAAGCGCACCCGAGGGACCCACATATGCACGGGCGCATAAAGTCAAAGTGCGTGCGGAGATAACGGTACCGAGAGAGACGTGGCGCGCGCCAGGCGTAGGTGAGAGGCGGGCTTGTGTGCGCTACGCGTTTCCACGGGCCAGAGACACCGGCGAACGCTCTGCGAAATGGCTAATCAACGCAACGGTTCGCGTGGCCGTGATTTTCCGACACCGCCTAAAGGCCCCGTCTATCCAGCCGAGATACTTGCGGTTTGCTAGTCACTGCGTTCCGCCCGCAACCGGCTCACTCATTGCCTGCGATGCGACTGCAGCCAGTCGTGGCCCCAAGGGACAACTCGCGGGGTGTAAGTGAGTGGAAATAGTATATTACGTGATAAGGGAGAGAAGAAAGCGATCCCGACGAGCGCGAAGTTTTGCCGCCCGAGCGCAGAAATTCGTGCGAGGCGAAATCGCGCCTCTCCCTTATCACGTACTATATTTTTTTCAACGCCTGCGCGAAAGGTGTGTGTTTTGAAAGCCCGCTGAGCGATTCGCAAAAATATACGCATATTCGATTGCTTTTTTATTCTCGCCAAATTAATAAACACGCGTATTTAGTTTCCAACAAATCGATTGGTCGAACAACTGCATCTTCATACCACAGGGTAACGCCAAACTCCAATTTCCTTGTGTGGAGAAGTAAGAAATTGCGAATACGCGTGCGCGTAAAGTACTTTTTCCCTTGGGAGAAAAGTAGAAAAACGCGAATACGTCTGAAATTGGTCGTTTCGCTCCCGCTCGGCGGGCGTAATAAAACGCCCATCATTTTCATGCAGGTGTTGAAGAAAATTAATTTGCTCATTGCCAGCGAATGTTATGGAAATGCCTTTTTCAATACACCTGCTCGTACTTTTCCAGAATAATGGCAGACGGTCATAGGTAGCCAAGGGAACTACTTTGATTAAAAAAAATGTCTAATGCATTCGCACTTTTAATATAATCTTGCGCCGACCTTATAAAATTCATCGTGTTAGGTCGAGGACTTAAAGCCACACGTGTGGATTCAGAGTTTTATACCTAATAGGTCTCTGGGTTATCGAAGAATATGCTTTCTGAATTAGGTTGGTCTTATTAGTGACGTACATCTGCTGGACTCCAGACGAGATAGAAAGAGATTTGTAAAGAAAAGGGCTCTATTATTTGAAGGAAGCTGTTGTTTGACAGCAAACTCGCAGAAATCGCTTTTCGCAGGCGCTGAGTGGAGCGTTTAGAAAACGTGACGGGGGGATTTTTATCCAAGGATGATGGATCTACCCACAGCGGTATCTGGCCTGGGTCGGTGGTGACCCGAATTCAAGATTCTATTTTTAGGGCACTTCCTGCTGATATGCCCACCTAAATAAATCATATGTTGGAAATATAAAGACTCGAAACGATTAATTGCAGCATGTGTAGTTTGCATCTTTCTTGGATTCATTGTACTTTGACCAAGATAAACTTCTGACCCTGTCGTCCCCTTCTTCTCTTACTGAAATTAAATAAAGACTCGGTTACACTGTCGATCTATGCATCGGTGTTGAACGAGATGTTGTTTCAGAATACATGCTCTGAGATTTTTGAAAAGGAGGAACGATTCGATTCACAAGCCCCCGGTCCTTGAAAGCAGCAGAACAAAGAGGAGAAGTTCGAATCGCAATTAAACGGTGCTGCGCGCGGCAACTTTCTATGTCGGTATTATACATTCATACGGGCAGCCGCGTGGAGCTCGCTTCCAGCTGAGCCCTATATTTTTTAACGCCCTACTTGATGCGCCTTTCATTCCGCGGCAGCAAAACACTAAAAAAGACTGCCTAGCTTTAGAAATCGTCTGGGGAGACAGTTTAATTTCCCGATTAACGCCGGGGCCATTTGTAAGCCGGAGGATTAATTGCATGCAACCGACGCCCCTACACCTCGCGATTTCGCGCAACCCGTGTTCCGCGAAACAACAAGCTATGATTACATTTATTACACGGTTCGTCCGACGAATAACGCGAAGAGTTTTAAGTTACGTTCGCAAAGGGGCCTTTGTTTCCCTCGCTAAATGTATGCCGCGGAGCATATCGCCTACCATGTACCGCACTCTTTAAATATACGATTATTCAACGATCCGGAATTATGCGCTCCTTTAGAAGGAAATCCAGCGAGAACAGAGGTACGTTATTAGGCAATGATTTTCGTAATCGCCTCGCAGATAAATACATAGGTAAAGTTAGTAAAAAAGTATTTGTACACTTTTTAAAATCGCATAATTTTCGTAGAATTGGTGCAAACGACGTGAGTTTTTTTTTTTTTTGAGAAGCTAGAGGGATTAGTTTGCTAAATGATGTGTTTCGTCGTTTTGAAAAAAATGCAATTGGTCGGAATAGCGAAAAAAATAGTAAAGGTCGTTTTTAAAATTTTTTTTCGTGAGCCTGTAATGAAAATTCAAAAAACCCGTTTGTAGATTTAAGTAAGTTATATACGTGCCTAAGATTTCATCAAAATCGGTTAACGTTGCTCTGAGCTATGAAAATCGCGGAAATTCCCGAAATCAGCGATTTTCGACCTTACTCTGCGATCTTTAAGCGTTCGTAGCTCAGAGCAACGTTAACCGATTTTGATGAAATTTTAGGCACGTATATAACTTACTTAAATCTACAAACGGGTTTTTTCAATTTCCATTACAGGCTCACAAAAAATGTTTAAAAAACGACCTTTACTATTTTTTTTTTGCTATTCCGACCAAGTACATTTTTTTTAAAACGACGAATCACATCATTTAGCAAACTAATCCCTCTAGCTTCTAAAAAAAAACTCACGTCGTTTGGACCAATTCTACGAAAGTTATGCGATTTTAAAAAGTGTACAAATACTTTTTTTACTAACTGTAGCTACTTCTGTTTGCATAGAAACGTGTCCCTCGAAAAGTCTGCGAGTTTTACCGGAGAGCACGTAGCTTGTACTTAACTTCCAATTGAATTCGTATTTAATTCGGTCACATTTGTGTCTATCTACTTGGGAAGCATCCGCAATTAATTTCTGCCGCGTCCATATTTTCTGGAATGTATCGAGGGTATTGTCCGAGAGTCGGGAGCGTAGGAGACTAAGAAGGATAGGCTACAGATGCGAAAAAGTTCTTCACCCAGCCAAGATTAACCAGCGCGCAGAATCGCCCCGTGTTACGTTACTTTTACCAAGGATCGTTAACATCGGGCAGGTAGCATATTTATGATATCGCGAAATCCGAGATACAATGCCGGCCGATCGAGTTACACTGCCAGCACGCTTACGGTTTACGCGAAACCTTCTTATGCTTGCATGACTCGGGACACTGCTGCGCCGGGCGACGTGTCTATTAACGAGGCGGACACACCTCGGCGTTACTTTGGTACTAATAAAAACTTCACTACTGGCGATTTTCGGGGAAGTTCCGCGTATCTTCGCCAGGGGTCGAATGAAACTGCTACAATTTTCAATTAATTACGAAAACAACTGTAATTGTACGACTACTATCTTTCCTGTTGCGAGAAAACCGTTACAAACTGCAGTGTATTAACTGAAGCTTTTGTTCCATAAATTTTTTTGGGTAATTCAGAAGTCCTGGAGAAATCAACGAGCTATTTCTTTGAAGATGCTTTTATCGGGCACTGTAAAGTTGTATTGGAAAACGTGTCCGCCGAAATCCGTGTTGTTTACGTGCGTTCCGTTCTCGTTTCCGTGCCATCGAATAGCGAGCCATTTCGATAATAAATTACGCGGCGTTACGCGTGCCCGTCGAACGTAATTGGCGCGACAAAACCGATTAAACGGATTCCAGTTGGAAGCAGCACTCGAGTCTGCGAGAACCACGAAACAATCGTTCGCCGACATCCAGAATAAGTCGCTCATAATTGCATAATACATCCCATTGTGTTTTTTATTTATTCTTTTTTTTTCGTCGACGATGTTGGAACGCGAAGGAGACTTCCACAGCGATTCATTGATTCGAGCTAATCGCGCGTCTTGCATCCATCGATCACCGCCTTTTCTCGCCTACAGGCGAAAAACCTTAAGTGGATCCATTCAACGGCGTTGTATGCGGCTCTTTGTGTACGTTCCTCCTCTATCAGTTTTCCCCATTTCGTGACACAGCTGATGCCCCGTGAATCGTGGAAAAATTACATGACGCACGCGGAAAGGAAGAACACGCGAGAGCTCGATGGAATCTAATCTACGTATTCACGAGCTGTAAGCAGGAAATAACGCGGGTTTTTTTTTTGGAAAAGTATGCGACTACTAGGGTGCCCTTTCTTTATAAGTATCGAATTTCTTCCTTCGTATTTCCTTGCTCTCTCACCTCTTGATGTTGTTCCATTCATAAGAAAATAATGCTTGGAAAAGTTTTTTGCCATCGGACGACAGACAAATTTCTCAAAAATGACAAGCCCCATCGATATTTTGTTAAAATAACATTGAAAGAGCATTCAATTTTCTACAATTACTGTAAATATAATTTTTTCGTATTATATCAGAAACGCTTAGAAACACGATAGAAAATTGTGTATACAGAAATTGTAGAAAGTCGAGTGCTCTTTCAATATTATTTCAAAAAAATTTCGACAAGTCTTACGATTTTTATGAAATTCTTTAAATTTAAAGCCTTTTTTTTTCCTCGGGAATTATTTTTTTATGAAATGGAACCACACTGGGCAATGAGAGAAAAGGAAAACGCACGTTGAAAAATAAGCGCCACCCTAATGACTACCGTCGTTTCACGACCGCCAGGGAACTACGCGCGAAACGCTGAATACTTTCCATTTCCATTGAGCTTGGAAAGTTTTGGAAAGCGGATCCGTCGATCACGTTTATCCCAATCCCGCACCTGTGTGCGCTGTTAAAGAGACGCTGAGGTTCAGTGGACTCGAACAGAGATATTATTTTTCCTCGTATTATTTTCCTCAGTGAAATATCGAACTGCGTTCCGATCTTTAACCGAGCACAAAAAGTGCACGCGTGCGTGGCGTTTTTTTGGAAATAATGAGAATCGACACTTTCGCGGGGTCTGAAATTCAGCGAGGTCGAGAATTCTAATAATACACCTGCGTTCTGCTGGCCTCTAGGAACAAAGTATCTTTGATCGTTTACATAAACCGGCGATCTAGCCTGCACAGTCGCGAACAGACAAAAGAGAGTCGCATGACGGATCAGCGCGACGTCTCAAGGAGACAACGTTCCGATTAGTCCCTCGCCACTCTTCTGATAATCTACTCAATCTGTTGCGGGCTGCATTGCGGTCTTATCGTCGCCACGACACTTACGGCTGGCTGACGAAGAGATTACGCGCGCGCGAATCGAGGCCGGCTCGCGGAAAGCGCGAAAGTCGCGGAAACGGAGACGGTGATTACCAAGAAATCGTGATTTCCCTGTATCGACTTTAAAGACCAAGCTCGCGCGAATAGATTGGGCCTCTCGTGTCTCGAGCATCTTCCCCGCACGCTCTTTCTAAGAATCTTTTATATCCACTCTTTGCGCGTACAAGTTGCGTTTAGAAAAGTATATTCTTTAAAAAAAAAAAATTTGCACTCGATTGCGAGAAACAGTGCAGCCTTCGAAGTAGCATCTCTCGGACAGTCCACGCAAATAGGACTCCTCTGTAAATTCGCCCCAAGTAACCCGCAGAGGTGCGTAAGTTACCCTCGACAGGGGCCGATCTAACTCTTCAACCGCCCTTTATATTTAATAATAAATGATTATTTTAAACTATACTTGTGACAGTGAGGGGAATTTTTATGTAGGTATTTGTTGAAAAGCAAAAGCCTTTTGTGTGATAAAATATTTAGTCGACAGCCAATCGGTAAGCCACGGTAGCACGGAACGTTTTAACCCTCATCCGTCGCTCGTGTCAATTTGCCACTGTTTTCTCGTAACAAGTTACACTGTTCTGTTATTTGTGATTCTTGCAAACAAGCAGTATGTTCTGCGCATCGCCGTACTTTATGCGAAAGTTGTGAAAAATCTAAGATGCAAGTGTTAACTCATCGATTTGAATAAAGAAAATATCGAAGAACAACTGTTTACCTCGTCATTTCGTCGATCTTTTACCATCCGTGTCAATTTGCACACCGAGGGACGGATTCAGTTCGTGAAAAGAGGAACGGACGAGGGTTGAATAGAGTACCTTACTAGCACCCTACTGCAAGTTTCCTACCTGTCTCCGTATAAATGATCTATTCCACCTGACACACGTGAATTCTATCAACGTTGATCCCGTTTACGCGGACAATTCGTCCGCCGCAAATTGCGCACCGAGCCCCTTGGACGTTAGCTCGTGCCACGCACGCAGACGCCAGGAGCTCGTGGGCTCCTAACGACGTGCATATATCGTAACGGTGCACCGTGTTGCACGTTCCTGTGCACCACTGTTGCGTGGTGCGTGCGGAACGCGACGGCGGGAAACGATCGCGGCAGGAGGCGCGCGACGGGTTCGTTGCGCAACCCGGCCGATGGAACGAAATTCGATCATCTCCGCTGCACAATAACGGCCGCGAAGGGAAAGAGAAAACGGCAGGGGGGGAGGGGAGGCATTAAAGAGACAAATGGCGGTGACGCGGCGCGATCCGCGCCGCGGAGAAACTGGAGACCCGGTGGGGCTCGACGCGCGAGGTCACGATAAGTGAAAGAAAATAATCGCCACCGACGTGCCCCGTGATTAGTCGATCGAGCTCGATGAAATCTATCGCGAGCGGGAGGGAGCTGATTCACGGTGCTGCCTTCCAGGGGCAGCGGAGTGGACGAAGCATCGCGGAACACGAATTGGCCATTCAGCTGCGTTACGATCTTTCATCCAGGGATGACGCGTAACAATGCCGATGATATCGACGAACGATCGAGAGTCGTTGAATAGACACGATATTACCCGTGCACGGAGGTTGAATTCAGTGCACGGGGGCCGGAGCGACTTTCGGTTTCTCTCGTTTTGATTAATTGTCTCTGCTTCTTCGAATTTTGATCGAACGTGCGGTGTGTGCGAAATTGGTGAGGATGCACGTCGGTGGGAAGACAGGTGACAAAGTCTTCGAGGGAACGTTGATATTGACGCCATTAATGACTCGAGATCGTTGGAAAGTCGCCGAGCTTCTTAATTCGTTCCAGATCGAACGGCGGACGGCCCGAGTCAAGGCGAGTTACTCTCAATTTTGCGCATGGCAACGAGATCAGCGGTGTGCAATTCTTCTCGGGCGTACCGCCTCGCGCTTCTGGAGAATTCCTCTGGGTTCGATTCGAACAAGATTCGAGAGAGAAGCTCGTTCCGCGGTAAATCGCGATGGAAGGCTACTAAATTCTGTGCCGTCTACCGACGCGTCAGAATACATACCCTTATACCTATTCAGGCCACGATCTATATAAACGTGAGAATTTAGATACGAAGGGTATGGGAAAGCGGGGAATGTCACGAAATAACTTTATCGAGAGGATTAAGTGTTTTCTTACCGGTTTTTAACCAGTAGGTACTTGTGTACCAAGATTTTTACGTTACCGTAAACTGGGGGAACATTGGCAGTACGGGGTAACATTGGCATCTACTTAACATCTATTAAAAAGGGAAAGGAAAAAAATTTATGCATTTTTACACATGTAGTACAATCACAAACGATGCAATGTTATAATAGGATACCTAAACCAAATTTTAAAATGTTAATTAAAAAAAATAAAAAAATAAAAAATTAAAAAAATATAAAATGGAATGCATTGAACATAAAAAGAAACAAATTTAAGTGTTAATGTAAGTTCAGATGTGGTAAAACTTTAACTTTTTAGTGCTATTTATATATGATTTGCCAATGTTACCCGGTTACGGGGTATCATTGGCACATATTTAGCATGTAATAAAAAAGGTTAAGGACAAAAATTTTATGCTTTTTGACACTTGTAGTGCATTCACAAAAGATGCAATGTTACGATAGGATACTTAAAGCAAATGTAAGAATGTTAATTTTTATATTATATAGCAAAATGTTCCAAAAACATGCCAATGTTCCCCCAGTTTACGGTATCTTACGGTGGCATATGAAGTTTATAAGCCTCTGTGATTGGACAGTTCTGTAGTCCCAGTTTCCAGCAACAAAATATTTCTAAGCAGGGCTCCTCCCGTAATTCAACTACAAACTTCAATTTACAAGGTGTTCAGCGGATACGTCTAAGAGTACGTCCCAAAGTTTCCTAGTCGAAGGACTCGAGAATTAAATTTACACCTTCCCTGGCGTGCCTTAGCAACCTACCACGAATTTCGAAGCGAACTTACAGGTAATATACCTACGTACTATTCGCTGATTTCTGAAACCCTATACAACTGCACCTTGCATATAAAGCAAAGAATAAAATTTTCAATGCTCCAAATTGTGACAAATACAAAATACGATCAACAGGCTCGCTCGAAGAAACTTTGCTATACCTTATACAAGTTGCGAAGAAGACACCCTCGTAAAAAAAAACTATAAGAGCGCAGAATAAACTTTCGCACATTTTCGACTACGTCGAACACCTATTTATACCTCAACTTTCAACTTCCTTTTGCACGAGCAATCGCTCCGCTTCCTAAAATTGATGCAGAGGTAAACCCGCGAACGGCACATTCGCGCAGGCAAGTAAGCGATGCACCGAATAATTTCTTACACGCCTTGGTCGGCGCGAATAAATTATCAACGGAACGCCAGAGAAAAAGCTGCGACCAGACGTTGCCGCGAGCGGGCGGGATCGCGTGCAGACAGATGGAACAGGAACATCGTTGTCCGGGGCAATCTGTTTCTGGCGCGACTCCTCGCTCTTTCCACTCACCTCTTGTGACACGGGGTTGTTCTTGTTCCTGCTGCTGTTGGATGTGTTTGATGGGGTAAGGGTTGCAGTGCCGACACCGCCGACCGTCTTCCCGTTGACCTTGGTACCGGCGCCGCCGACATCTTTGTGCAGCGTTCCAGGACTCTGAAACGAAATAACGGCCCCGAGTTAGGACAATAGAGGGCGAGCTTTTTTTCAATGACAATGAGGGCGCAACCTGTTCGTCGCTGGATCTCCGATGAAACACGAGGTTCAGGGGAGGGAGGGTGGGATTAATTTGCGTGGGTCGAGGAGGGATACTCGGTTTATCGAAATCAGTGGTAATGCCTCGGAGACCTTTAGCTTCCGATGAACCCAGCTTGGAGTAAATATCGCGGAATGCATAGCGATACAAGCAAGCTTATCTCGTTGCTCGTTATTCTACTTAAAACTGTGATCGTTCAATTTCCCCGGCCGCGAAATTATTGCACGATTTCCCGCAAGCTTTGATCCACCGCGAGGTTTATTTCATTCAACGGGATTTCCGTGGAGAATGCCCGGTGACATTTAACGGTAACACAACGCGCCCCCCCCCCCCCCCCTCCACTCGCTTCTCATCAATTAACGCGGACATTTGTCATACGATTTAATACAGCCTGGCTTGTTCCTGTTAATTAAGGGACCGCGGCCACTTCTGGTTTATACGCCGTCTCATTTGCGTCTTGTCGCGGCAGGCTAAACGAGTGATTTAGTAATAGGAGACAAAGAGATGACGTGGGTGGTTTCGGATGCGACTCGCGTATCTTGCGCGAGTGCGCACGTGCGCGGATGCGTTCCTCTTCCCCTGTGCGTGTTTGCGCGCATCATCTCGTCCCCACGGAGGGGGCCACGTTAGACTGCCGTTGATAAAAAGGCGATAAGCGGGTGGAAATCCGAACGGGACAGCCGGCTACTGTTACCATCATTCACAGGCCGCGGTATCGTTTAATTGTTCGCGGCCTATAACGTCCTACCCATACACGGTCGATTCAGTTCCACGACCTCCGAGGTCTTGGCTGATCTCTCGTGCTTCTATGTAGATTTTACGGCTCACGCTACTTTGCATAATTGAGAAATACGTTGCAGCGTGTACATTACACTGCCAAGGTGAAAAGATATAGAAATCGTGCGTTTGGATGTATAATTGACTGCAGCAGAGAGTAATATCGAGTGAATGGTAAATAAATATTCTAATTATTCGAAGATTTGCAGAATCTTTAACGCGAGTAGGTACTGTAAGTGAAATTTTGAATTTTAAAGAATTAGAAATATTAATAAGTATAATTTAATTTATAATTAAAATTTTTAAATATTAATATTTCGAAAGAATTTGTATTATATTAATTTGTGGAATATATAAAGGAATTTTTAATTTTCTATACCGTTCACGGAACCGTCGTCGTTACACACCTTTGCGCGTGTAAATCGCCGGTGGGCACAATCGAAATCGGAACAGCGGCTAGTCGAGGCGAGGAAGAGATATCGATGCATCGAGCGCCCGCTTTCACGCCGTAAAGCAACAGGAGGAATTTTTCCCAACCTGGAAACGAGGTGTAACGAATCCCTACGAGCGCCTGTCTGGCTCGAATTAATACCTTAATTTCCAAGGCAATTTTAGTGAAAGTGTCACTGGGGGCTACGCGAGATTCTTGACAGAGCAACGGCTCGTGGCTGGTGGTTCATCAAAATTCACAATTTCAAATTCTAATGAGATATAGGTACTATTCTATAGACCTGCTCTGTAATTAATTATATATTAATCCTCGAATGGCCGATCGTGAACAATTACGCGATAGACCGATGTGGGTCACTTGTGACCCATATATGTATTTTATGACCAGCTTTCAGATACCTACCGAAAATAATCTAATAATACTAATTAAGTATTATTATTTTATGAAAGAGAATGAATTAAAAATACAGATCCAATGAAAAAAAATCTTATGAAATATAGAGGAAGTAAGAGTGAGAATCGTGATAAATCTTAATATATAAAGCAGGAAGTGTCGCCTAAAAACTTTCGAACGGTAAACTCTGGAGACACTACATGTGCCTCAGCTCATTATGCCTAGCTAATCCAGATGAATGTGACTATTTTCACAAAAATATATAAATCATTTTTTTTTTATGAAATCCGAATCTAAATTTCGGGCCAAGCCGAGTAGTAAAGCTGGTTTAATATAAGTTGCCTTCCCTTCACTGCACTTAACCGTGGGCTAAAAGCGACCCACCAGTAAAACTGAGCGAGCGTTAATAAAGTAATAAACTGATTTTATCAAGGACATAGATGTGTGAACATTATATCAGTAAGGAGATACACCAGAGCGCTTAAAGAAAGTTAGTGGCTCGAATATTTCCAAAGCTAGTGGCTCGAATATTTCCAAAGCTAGTAGCTCAAATATTTCCAAAGCTAGTGGCTCGAATATTTCCAAAGCTAGTGGCTCGAATATTTCCAAAGCTAGTGGCTCGAATATTTCCAAAGCTAGTGGCTCGAATATTTCCAAAGCTAGTGGCTCGAATATTTCCAAAGCTAGTGGCTCGAATATTTCCAAAGCTAGTGGCTCGAATATTTCCAAATAAAGCGTCCCAAGTAGCGGACAATAGAGAAGACTGTATGTCTATCAATCTAAAGCTCGTTTCCTTTGTATGTTCTTCAAGCTCTGGCAGCAGAATGGTGTTAATGAACGAGCACACCGAATTCTCGTCACGCCAGCATATTCCTCCATCGTAAACCCCGCGCTGCCCTTAAGACGAAATCGATCACAAACTTGAGCACGTCAATTAAGAGAGTTAGAGGCTTGAATATGATCCTCTTTAACGTCGCCGGAATGAGCCATCCCACAACGTTGTTTCGCTAAACGAAGTTAGGCGCGTCAGGAAGTAACGGGGCAGGCGGCGCCGCAGGTTCGATGTACCTGCTCTTCATTACCAATGTCGAATCGTACGGTGGCCTTTTGTTCCACTAGATCACGACGGGTCAACGGACGATCCAAGAGGATGTATTTACCATGGAAAGTATTTCCACGGCTTTGTACAGGGCTTCTTTGACAGCCACGCGACGGAACTGGAACAAAACGCGTATCCTGCGGCGTCGGTGCCCTGTGCCGCTTCCGTTTCCAGGATATTTCTAATGATACCCCTGACTTTACACCGTGCCTATCAATTAGCAACATCTCCCACTGCGTTCCAATACGTTTCTACGTCGATATTTCCTCGAAAACGGCGAAACAATCCTGCCAGTATGTTTTCTCAAAACGTTTAACAGTTAACACAGTGCGCACGCCATTCTGACAAGTTTTGACACAGCAAATTTAGTACAATTCCATAATACCAATATCTATAATTCTATAGTGTTTATCGTGCAATGCAATTCTGCGCCATTTTGCGCCACGACCGCAGGTAGCGTCTGATTTAATGAATGGCCACAGAGTAATACGACGGAATGTGACATAGAAATGCGTGCGAAAGGCTATCAAAACTACGTCAATGGGACAGCGGTGGCGCGCAGAATGAAATGTCAAAGTAACCGACGCGTGAAATCCCCTGTAGGCCTCGGCACACAATGGAATCGTAAACGCGACGCCGACACACAAAGGAGCGATTCCGAGATCGGGAAGGCGAAGATAGTTCTACGACGATGGACGGGTACGTTATTACACTGCCCCGATGACTGCACCCGAAGAAAGTCACGGGGGTCCTCCCGTTAACGATCCCCAATCGGTGTTCGCGCTCCGGCAGTCCTCGTGGATCGCTTTCACGAGCCATTGTCTTCGGGCCAGCCCGCGATTATTCGTTAATTAAGAACGCACCTCGCCCTCTCACGGCCATGTCTCAATTATAGAAGAAATAATGAGCCGGCCGACTCACGCGCTACTTTCCTGCGGGTTGCGAGCCGACGGATAGGAGGATTCAGAGACGTTTATGTAAACTGCGACAATCTCCGCCAGAAGGGAATTATGCAACTTTCGGGTCGCGTGAGACGTCAATTTCCATCGTCCCTTTTTCATTCTACGTCCACTTTGCTCGCGCTAGCAATCGTGCTCCGAGTACCTCGGTAAAGACGATATTTCTTTACTTAGGAGTGGAGTCGCAGCGCCTCGTAACTATGCATAAGTTTTCCGAATCACGAAATGGGGGACGGGTGCTTTGAACTGCGACGGCATTGGAATTAATTCTGCTCGTGTCATTTCTCGGAGACTCGAGGCTTTCAAACCTGTGAATAGCTTCTCGCGAAATTTGCGCTCGACTTGACCGAAGTGTACCGGCAATTAATCTTCCTGATACGCATACAGAGGTTTCATAAAAAATTCTCAGTAACCGTACTCGAACAGCGGTCGATCACCGCGCGGCCAAGCCCAAGGAGAAACTTTTTATAACACTTTTCACGGCAGGAAAGAAGAAAAAAACGACTTTCTCGTACGCTTTTCCATTCAATTTATGCGTCCGATCGAAAGCAATAATTTCTCTGGCTCGTGAAACTGTCGAGAGAGGTGGAAGTAGACCATAAAGCAACTCAATCTCCCATTGAAGATCCTTTCGAGCAGATGCGCGCGGTTCGTGCTCCCGAGCCAGGGAAAGAGCCCCGCGCAGAATAGAATACGCGCGTGTTTGCAGTGAACGTGGACGACGAGGAAAGGAGAGAGGACGCCGCAAACCGTGGCGGCTGCTGTAGAACCCTATCATTAGGCCCTCTGCCAAGGGTCGAGAACCTTAATCTCCGCTGGCCCTCTCGTGGTTCTCGATTTTTCGCGAGACACCTGGCCACGCGATATAGCAGGTGATCGGATTCGCCTGCCTTGTTGGCAACACACAACCTGGGCTCCGAAACTTCATTCGCGCACGAGGGGATCGCTTGCGAACTAAGAAAACGATCCGTAGCAGGATTAAGTCGCGAAATCTGGTTCTGCGAATACTAAAACTCAGTAGCGCACTCAGAGAAATTGCAAGGGGCCCTATCCCCCTCCCCCATACAAAGTTTTTCTTTGTAAACAAAAAAAAGAAACCGGATTTCATTGTTTAAACAAATTTTTGTAATCACCTAATGAATTTTATTGAATCTGCATTAAAGTTATTTCTATCCCTTCCACTAGACTCCCCCAGAATTAAATCCTGAGTGCGTTACTGTTTAAAGTTGGGAAGTTCGAATGCGTCTACGCGTCAGAGCTCGGTGATCAATAATTAAGTATCACGAGTCATCTAAACACTATAGTATTATTTTCTCCGCATCCAAATCGAACCAAAGCTTCCTTCTTCGCGTCGCTCCACACCGAAGGCTAAGTGACCCTCAGCAACGCGTATCTCTCACGGAATCTCAGCGAATAAATTCGTATCGTAACCCGAAACGAAGTAGCATAAATTCATCAGCCACCACGCCGAGGTGATTTAAATCCTGGGATTTTTTCGACACACCGTGTACGGGGCCCGAAATCGAGAGCACCACCGGCCCCAGCTTCTGCGTGGACGATGCACTGGATGCACACAGATGCATCGAGGGAAGAGAAGCCGGAGAGGACGGCGAGCAGGAATCCCTCCCCAGACACGTGCAGGTTAGCAGATGTATCTCGCCCCGACACCTGCCAACCTGCACAGGTACAAAGAGACTAGAGGTTTAGGAGGGCAGCTGCAGCTGCCGGGCTCTCGCGGCGTTTCGCATAGAAAAACGACATTTTTCCGAGGGGAAACCTTTTTGGGGAGTCTTCGGTGGAGACCATTACTTTTCTCCCGGAATGGTCTGTTCAGTGCGCGTGGGCGAGCACACTGATGCAACGGCATCTACGGATACTCGAGACTTCCTGCACCGAGGAGCTCTCCTCGCGAACGGAACATCCATGAAAGCCCTTTTTCTGCGCGCTTTTGGAAACTCGGGCGTGCCTAAGGAGCTGAAATTTTGCTCTCACTTGGTGAATTGCGAGGGGAGTTTCCCGGAACAACTCATAACTAATCCATGTTTTTATCACTTCTGTAGAATATTTATACGATACATTCATTAATACGTGCCCGAAAGAGGTGTAGAAATAATTCTCAACCTCATAGTATCATAAAAAAAAATTCGTCTAATTCCCCGCAGTTTTGAGCGTCTCGAGTTGACGTTTAATGCTATGTGAGTAGGGAATTCAATCCCGGGATACGGGATCCCGCGATCCCGGCTGTTTTTTGGACTCCAAAAATCCCGGGATTTGATATAACTAATCCCTAGAATTTCGGGATTTTTTTAAAAATGTGAATTATTTTATGGACACCTAAAAAATATAAAAATAAACAGAATAAATAAACATAGTCATTTTATAATAATAAGAACAATAATAATTATGATTTATTTAAATAATAATATTAAATCAGGTGTAACTAACTAAACTATATTTATTTTAACAACGATACTCTCACTTTCCGTTATTTCGAAATCCCGCGAATTGCAAATTGAAACTTGTCTGATCACGTAAAGTCGAAACATTGTAGATATGTACTTTAGGCGCTTTGCTCTTCCTTCGTTCGCATTTCCAAAAATCTTCGTAATGGTTTACTGATATTATCTCCTTATCGAGACTTTATTATTATTCATTATTCTACTGTTTTTATTGTTAAAAATGATTTTAGCTTATGTTTCAGAGACTAATGATAGAAAGTTAGTGTGTTTACTTTAAATAAAAATTTAGAATTTTAGCACATAATAAATCATTTTAATTACTGAATTTTTCTATTACCCAATCCCGAGATTAGTCCCGGGATCCCAAGATAGACTTTAAGAAATCCCGGGATAGTAAATAATCACCGGAATTGAATTCCCTATATGTGAGGCATCAAAGACCTGGAGGGAATATTGAAATTCATAGAAATACATATATAGACGTACTATAAATTCCTATAGTCGCATCTGGATAAATAGAAAAGCTTCGAGAGCCTGAATCTTTAAACAAAATACCTTCTGTTTAATATCGTACACCTGGACGTCACATTAATTATAGTGATTCAGCGTACGTAATAAATCACGTGCTCGAGTTACTATTACAACAAGGTATTAACCTGTCTTCAGACAGCTGATAACGCGGTGCAATTGGAGATAACGCCAGCGTTTGCGGTAGACTGTTAATCAAATATTTCGCGACTGTGCACCGTTTATTTGTAGAAATTGGGTCACCTCACTTGCTGGAACTCTGTTAAATAAATTATCGAATAATGGCGTCGCGTCACTCTTAGAATCAGATGGATCATCATCGCTCGGAAAATGACAAGTATAATGACGACAGACTCGATGCCACGCGACATTCTAATTCCGCGTGTCAATTTAATTGTCACTGGACTGGAATTCCCATCGCTCCTTTATGTTCCCAACGCCGAGGCTGCGAGCGATAAAAGTGGCAAGCAGTGGAAATCACGGCGCAGCAGGGCCGTTCGAAAATACACGAGGGACAAGGTTCTCCATTAGCGACGGAAATTCATAGAAATCCATAGGAATGCCACTTTCAGCATGACTAATTGCAGATTAAACCGTCGAGTACTTTCTCAATGTCCACCGTCTGCAGTGGTTAATTTGCGTGTAAGTGGCTTTTCAGGCTTGCACAATGAAGGCCAGGAGGTAAATAAGCTGCGCAGGCAGAAATCCGTGAAAACAGGTCGTTCCTCGGCCAAGTGACAGCGAAATTACCACCGTTTCGCCATACGCAGAGTGATATCGCAGCAAAGGATTTCCCTTTTCCCGATGGAATTGATTTCGTTGAGCGCAGAAGTTGTGGCGAGCCGTGATCGTCGATTACAATGGAGGCCCTTCCCGCGGGGCCGAGAAATTCCATGAGAATTTCAAAGGATGCCAGCGAGACGACGATCACTGGGTCACTCTTCTACGTTGACCCGTGGGACCGACTTATCAACGGCGACTGACTCGCTTTTAGTTGTGGGAAAGGTGCGAGAGGCCCGCTCGTAAAGCCCCGGGGGCATGGCGAGTTATTGTTTCCTGATTCGGAAGCGTTTCAGACGATCGACTGATTTTCCAAGTTAAGTGCAGAGCCGGGGATCTTGGAGCCTGACTCAACAAACCTGGCCACCTTTTGGCGCACGATCTGGGTGAGTTGGTATGATGGATTCATGTTGATTCGCGAAGGAACCGGGTCAAGTGGCGTTGAGCTGATTCGCGAGGAAAGTGGGCCAAGTTGGATCATGAGGAAATTGGGCCTCGATGGGATTTATTTTCAGTGGAGTCGAATCGCGAAGAAATTTGTTCGGATTCGGTTCGATCGCAAGAATATTGGATTTGGTTGAGACAAATTGAAAGGAAATTTCGTGTGGTTGATTAAAATCACAAGGAAATTCACTGTGGTTGAGTCAAATTGCAAGGAAATTGGGTCTGATTGAGTCAAGTAACAAGGAAATTGGGCATGATTCAGTCAAGTTGCAAGGAAATTGACTATGGTCGAGTGAAATTGCAAGGAAATTGGGTCTGATTGAGTCAAGTTACAAGAAAATTGGGCATGATTCAGTCAAGTTGCAAGGAAATTGAGTACGGTTGAGTCAAATTGCAAGGAAATTGGGTATAGTCGAGTAAAATTGCAAGGAAATTCGGGCTGGTTGATTCAGCTTGCAAGGAAATCAACGCGGCGTTGGTAAAGTGGGGAAATGTATCAAGAGTGGCAAGGTGGGGTCCCACAGACCCCGCGAATGATTTCGTGTATTATAGAAATCCATATCTTTAATTAAATTTTTATTACCCAAAAATACTCAAATAATTAAGCATCTTTAATTTTCAACAAATATATACTCTTCCCAGCTAATATAACGAACAAACTAAATAACACTGCCGCGCGTTGTTAAAAAGTTATACTCAATTTCAAATTTTTGTGGTCTGTGAGACTCCACCTTACCAACGCCAGGTTAAGTACGAGTTGGTCCAATTTACAAGGAAATTGAACTTGGTCGAGTTATATCGCGAGAACACTTGGCCCGATCGAGTAAGATCGCGGAAAACTCGGTCAGATCGAATCAGATCTCGAAGAAACTCGGTCGGGTCTGGAAGACTCGCGAGAACATTGGGTCCGCACTGTCTACCAAGGGTGTGAAGATATCTGTACCGTGGTGGAATCTTGCCAAATCAAATCGTGCACCTATGGAACAACAGATTTTTAATATCCATGCATACCGTTACTATCCCTAATTAATCAAAATTCCAAGTTATAAAGCTACAAAAAGAGTTTCAGCTTGGAGCTGATTTAAGAACAGCAGAGAGCTTATATTCTCCCCCTTTTCGTGCTTTGTTCGCTCGATAAGTACTCTCGACTTACTTTTTATACTGCTTTCCGACAGTAAATTCTTCTATTTACGATTATTATAAAACTGACTCGCGACCCGGTGAATATTTCATAAGTGGCCCGCGGAATGGGTGTACGCGAGAGGCTGGAGCGGGACACAAGGAATCGTGAGTTCTAAGATCTAGGTCGGTTGTCAATTGTCTCGTTAGTCGGCGCACCAGAATGCGGTACGCGCGCAACTCGACTACTCACAGCAGTGATACACACATCATTAATTATACATATATCCGGCCTGCTAGCGCGCAAAATCTTAGCCAACGATTCTAACAACGTTCCTTCCAGTCATCGCCGACTCTGGATCCCCAACGCGTAAGCACACTTCTCGAAAAAATAAAATCGACTTCTTATTAAAAAGAATCGCGAGATACTCGGCTCCGACAGGGATTTCGCGAGTAACAGTTTCTGTGTCTCCCCGTAACCTGCAATCTTTTAGCGAGACGCGCGGCGACCGTTAACGCGTGCGCGCAACACGGAGGATTTCCTAGCCGGCAGCATTTTCACAAGTACCAATTAGCCGGTGGTCATTGATCGGTGAAACCGCTTCTAGTATTAGCGACAGACGGTTAACTCTCGGCCGATTTTCAGAACGTTGCGACACCGCGGTCCTCCGGTCGCCACGAAAAATCACACGCAAACTGTTGCCGGGCAAACGAGGCACGAGCAATTAACGATCTCGCTTGAAAAGCATGTAGGTGGTCGAGATCTGAAAACCGATCTAGTTACAAAAGTATACTAAGGTGTTACATACACCTAGACTTTTTCAATAAAAAATTCGCAACAGCTACAACATCAATGGAAGGTCAATTTCATGGTCCCGGGATCGACGATTTTCTGTAAGTTCGATAGAAAAAATTATCCCACTTTAACCTGTACCTTAAATATTAAGCGCTGTTTATTTCTAGAGAAATTTCATCAGTTTTTAATGATTAAAAGCACAAACTGTGGCCTTTAAAAAAGAATCTGCAGATAAAGGTTACACGTTAATGTGAAAAATAACCGTGCCACGTTTCGTTCAAATCGGTTTATTAGTTTCTGAAATATCACTGGCACCGATTTGAAAAACGTAGTTTCGAAAAAATAGCCTTTTTTAGTTTAAGGTACTGGCTAAAATGAGATATTTCTTTTTAATTTACAGAAAATCGTCGTTTCCGGGGTTACAGAATTGACCTTCCTTTGATATTGTAGCTTCTGCTAATTCTTTATTGGAATAATCTTTTTTTTTTACCATTCTAGGTGTATGTGACCCGTTAATCAGAGGAGTCGGCGACGGAATCTCCGTAGTGTGAGCAAACGAAGACGATTTATTTGAATAAACTCGAAGTGGGCTTCCCACGGGGACCCCAACAGTGGATGCACCGATTTACTTTCAAGAAACGCGGAAGAAAGTAGCGCGCGATCGGGCTCGCCCGAAAAACGTAGCCTCCTTTACAATAATAACGGCGTTGAGAAAGGTTTTTCTCGATCCGGCGGAGCGTCCCATTCGCAAAAACGTGACTCTGCACGGGCAAACGAGGAGGCCCTGCCTCTGTTTCGTTAAAGTGGGAACTGGTCTCGAAGAATGGATCGACCGGGAACGGGGTTATATCGAGCTGCACGAGAGAGAGAGAGAGGGGGGGGGGGCTGGAGACAACAGTCGAAAAGGGCATGGAAGGGCTGCGACGTTTTCCCCAGGGTAACGCAAAGAACGCGTACACGAGTGTGGAAAGGCGAAGCACCGCGTCGCTTTGACTCGCAGCGCGGCAAAGAACGGAGAGAAAAAGAAAGGGGGTCGTGCGCTGAAGAGGCGACGTCTGTTCCTCCTGCCAAAGGACGGGGGGAGAGGAGCCGAGTGTTTGCTCGAATTATTTTATTGCCGACTGGCGAAAGGCCGCAGTCGAAACGGGGCGAACCCTTCGCCTTCTGTTGCCTTTCGTTTCGTGCCGAGAAATTCGAATTGGACCGCGAGAAATGTGCTTGGATCGTCGGCGGTGACAATCTGCGGCTGCAAGAGATTTCCAGGGGATCCAAGTGTTTACTTTGTTCCGTTTCACTGGCAGGACATTGTTTCCATTGAGAATCGTGGCTGACAGAATCGATGTTCCGCCGCGTGGAATATAAAAAAAGGGGTTAGAAATATCTCAAGCATTGGAGATCTACCGAGTGCAGAAAATATGAATTCATAAAGTCATCTGTTTAGAACAGTGTTTCTCAAACTTTTTTTCAGTCGCGTTCTCCTTTTATAATATTCAAATATCCTCCCCATATAAGGTAAAGAAAATACATTAAAAATAGGTATTTCAGAATATAATTCTAACTTAGTAATATTGAGAGAAAAAACGTATGACCCCCAAAAAACATTTCGTGATCCACAGGTTGGGAACCGCTGATTTAGAATCTAGTAGAACTGAATTCCCACTGCAAAAAGTACCCATTCGCTGATTCAAATCGTGCAAGCATTTTGTTATTTGTCTGCAACGCGTTTCCAATGGGAAGAGAAGAACGCGAAATGACCCAGGGTTTATAGAAATATCATGGAAATTAAATAATTACGCTCGGTTAGATACGCGCGAGACGGGGAAACGCGAAGTGAACGCGGAGATTAAGCGCAGGAATGGTGTTCGTGTGCAAGTGTGCCTGGAAGTGATCCGATCTGTCGCTTTAGGCGAAGAGAAACCTGCCCCGACTCCTTGTTATTAATCGAAAATTGTTTAACCCGTCTCCAACGCTGGACTTTATTGCCCGGTAAATATACAGCGCCCGAGCACGTCTAACGACCGTATCTCGCCGTTATCAATCGCGAACGGCTGTGATTCGAGATACGCCTCGATGTAACGCGCGAGTTCTCCCTCGGCGAGCGAGCAATTTAGAAACAGTGAATATTAGGCGACTCCGCCGATGACGGTTATTCAACATAGTCGTTCATTTGCGAAATTACTGCGCGTTCGGTAAACGCGCTAGAGCCAGTCGCGCTACCTCTGTTGCGTGTCTTCATCGAAACTGACGCGGGAAATTTAAATGTGTACATGTCAATGGAGTTGTTCGCGCGAAGCTGTGTATTTAGCCCGCTGAGTGCCACTGGCTGTTACACAAACAGAGTGGAGAATAGATTGATTGTGTGGTTGTGAAAGAAATTGACAACGTATTAGAAACTCGGTTCCTAGAAGGGTGATTAAGTAAAGAGTTCAACTAGGCAGCTGTTACAATCAATTTGATGGTTCAGAAAGCGGCACGTGTCACTTTCGCACTTTACTGCAACGGTCAGTTAACGATCAATCTGACAATTAAGTGTCCTTGATAAGGACATTTTTATGCCACAAGTTCACTTGTCTTTTTCTCTTAACATGAGATCCTGTACGAGTTACTTAAAACTTAAAGGGACATTTATCGAAGATCGTTGAAGAAATGGCGAAACAGGCCGCGTGTACCTGGTTCACTGTAACTAACTGGAAAGGAAACGGCTGCACCCCGTTCCGCAGCAGAAGCTACTTAAATCGTTTCCAGTTTTGCATAAAAGGAGATCGAGATCGTGCTCTCCAATTGTGCGCTAAGGGACAGGGGGAGAAAGAGAAGATCGGGTCACCAGCGCGGTGGAAAAGCGGATCAGACGCGGGAGGATTGAGGACTGCACGGCCAAGCCCGTTCGAAAAGGTCCGCGCGCGCGCGCGGCCGCTTTCGAAAATTTCTCCCTTTCCTCGAGGCGAGCCACGGGGACGACCCCTTTACTCGAGGTTCCGTGGGGAAGCTGGCGAGACGGCCCTGATGGCCTGTAAACACACGAGTGAAACAGAACTTTCACGGCCACGGGCTCGACCTGGTCACTTCGCCACAGGTACACACGCGGCCGCGCGCGCGTGTGTGTGTACGTACAGCGCATGCGAGGCTAGGTCCGGCGGGCGAAAAAAAAACCGGCAGCAACAGAGCAACGGCTGTCCCCGTGGCGGCTCTCCGTGAGAGCGGAATCGACGCATAAAAAGTGAACAGGTTATCGAATTAAAGCGATACCTCGCTCGGGCTTCGTGTAATTCCTATCCTCGGGCCAGTCCAGGACGATATTCGGCGGCAACGGTACAAGGTCAGAACCAGTCCCGAGGAGTTCCATTTTCGACACTCGAGACACTCGAGACACTCGAGTGAACTTGAGCCGGTTAGAAAACACAGTGCCCACTCCACGGAAGAAGAATAAACCGCCGGATACTCTGCTTGTTTACCGTCAACCGCCACTCCGCCCTCGGAACGTATCGACGAAAGACCGTACGGCCACGGAGGTGGATTGTTTTCGTTTACTCATCGACGACGGCCGCCGACGCGGGATCTCGCGTAACGCTTTTCGTTTTGCCGAACAGCTCCGGCTCGCAGAAATTCGATAGTGCGAATCGATCCGGGCGAAAGCTTGTAAATAATACGCACCAACGTTTTCCGACCGAGCGAGAAAAAAGTGTTTATAAACGTCCGAGGCCGCGGCTCGTTAAAAATGGGTCATTGAATGATTGATTATAAACGTGTCTTATATACGGCGATTAATCTGTAGGCGGCGGTGGGCGAGTTTCACAGCGACTGTCTGCTTATCGTTTACGAAATTCTACGTTAGAGGGAAAACGGGTTCCGATAAGGCCGATAAAGAAAAGCGCGTGGACACTGATTCCGCGTTTCCTTTCGGGTCGGTTGGCGTTTCTTTTTTACCAGGACCTTATCGCGCAATTACGACACAATGCTCCGCGCTACCTTGCAATATTGGTTATCTCGCGTTCTCCTTCGCTGGTATAGCTAGGAATAGCGATGGCACCTCTCTCTCGTGCGAGAGAGAGAGAGAGAGAGAGACATGTGGCCCTCGTAGTGCATGCGCACACACGTGTCCCACGACCGTTGAATTTTTCGTCACTTTCGAGAGGTTCCCCGGCCGTGTCTATTCCCACACATCGTGTCCTTTTTCTCCCCTGCAGCAGTGACAGTGAATTGAAAGCGTTCTATTTATATTTAGACGGTGGATGTACCCAGAAAGAAGACACGAGACCCAGCAGTCCTCGCGCTCGCCATGCACGGCGGGAGTCACGTTGCTCGAAACGTTACGCGATATGGATCGTCTGACTGATACCCGATAATGAAAGTTATTGTTGTACTATCGATAAGGATCGACGTATTCTTACGCCCCGAGGCGAAGCATCCGGATCGACTCTGGCGGCCAAGCGCGTGATTATTATATAAATTAAACGTCTGCTTTCCCCGGGCTTTCCAGCTGGGCGAATTAAAGCCAGCATTTTTCCGGAACGAGAAACCGGGGCGATCAGCTTTGTTTACAGACGCCGAGAGACGACGCGGTGTCTGTTTTTGTTGACAACGCGGAGACGGTATACAGCGCGTTGGTCATTACGCCGCTATATCGAGAAGTTATTAGATTCTTTTTTAAAATGTATTCGGTGAAAATATCCACGGGATATTTCATAGAATATTTAAAATATATCATATAAATTTGATAGATTGGAGAGCGCGCGATAGTGCGTTCGTGCAACGGTCGAAATGTGCAGTGAGTGGTGCAACGGCGCGCGATAACAACTTCGAGAATTGTCTTTCGAATAGAATTCTTCCCTTTGCCCCCCTCGCCGTGTTTCATCGAGCGCCGTTCGCCCGGCTCTGTTAGGGTATACTTTATCGTGGCAATGGCAAACAACGAGGTTGACACTTTTCTTGGTACGGTTTTACACCGTAAGCCCGCAGGTCCATTGTCCGTTTGTCAATACGGAGTACCGTATGCGCGACAGTGCGATCAGCCTGCGCTTTCATCGCACACATGTGCAGCACTCTGCGTGCATGGCGCCTGTCCCTCTTGACTCCGTGCAATTTTTCATATTAAATATCTCTCCTTCCTAATCAAAACTAAAAATTTCAATCTACACTCTATCTAATCTCTAATCAATTTAATATTCTTAGTCACACTACACGTGTATTAATTTCAGACTCTTAGATTTTCAAAATCCCGAGTTATCGAAACTTCAAAAACTTTAAAAATTCGTAGTTATCTAAATTACAAATTACTACAATTCGTAAATTACAAATTACTGCAATTCATAGTTCCAAAATTCTAAACCTTTAATACTTTAAAATTCTAATAGTTCTATGTCTTGAAATAATTTGAATTGGCGTCACGCGTCCAAGGACACCACAATAACGCATTGTGTTCGCATCGTTGGAAAACCGTGCTCGTATGCACGTGTGCAGAGTGCGCATTCATATTACGAATAGACGAGCGTGAGACTCCTGGACGGACGACTCCCGGCTCGTGTGTGCATCTGCGTTCGCGTTGAACGAGGTTAACGTTAATGAGGCACAAACATCTCCAGACACCGTGGCCAGACCTTCACTTTATTCACCCTGCCACGAGCCCTCGCGGCTACGCCGTCGGGGTTGAGATTCTTTTTCTTTTTGCCCCCAACGACCGTTGGTTCGTTCCACTCGACCGGTGAACCTTGCGATGGTCAATGCACGCGACTTTGTGTGGAAACGGGCCAGATTCTGGCACCAGGTTCCGAACGTTTCCACAAATTTCGCAAACATTCTGAACTAAACGCTTCGTAAATTCTTCGACGGAGAACGATACATTTCTTGAGTGCTCGAGGAATACCGTGGTCTAACCTATGCGACGGAGATTTTGAAAATTTAACCCACCGATTCTAAAGAATCATTTCTATACGAATACTGGATACGTCACAGTGGATGTGGTGGTAAGGAATTGTGTGAGGGAAAGTGTGATAAATCCCAGAAGAACATAGTACAATCAACATTGGCGCGTAGCTATACACCGTGCCGAGAAAACAGGAGGGAAGATCCTCGGAAGATTGGAAAGGGTCCATTAAGCATCTCCTGGCGAACAAAGCGCCTCCCCGCGGCCGAGACAAAAGGCGGTAAAAAATGCCTGATATACATACACGCCAGGTAGAAATCTTTTGAGTCCAGTCTACGGTCCCGAAGGTCGTATATCATCGGTCTCGGGTCACCAACAAACAAGACACGCCACATGCCCGCGCGTGTACCGTTATGTTCGCTCTCGAAGCTGGTCCTTATCAAACGCACGGGTATTGCACGCCGGACGGCGACACGGTTACGGGCGATTCCAGATGCAATGCTACTTACCCCGTACAGAGACTTCAGCTTAACGTGGTTAAGCGCAGGAACGTCCACCATGGAACACTTGAGGAGTATGGTGGTAGTTTGACTGGGCATCTTGCGAGTGTCGCTTCGCTTGTCACGTGTTGCAAGAAAACCGGCGGCACGTCGTCACTACCGTGGGAAACGTCCATTGGGGTCCGGCGGCTATGATCTATCGTATCGCCTTACACGAGCCTTAAAACGCGCGACCGGTAGCCATAAAGAGGGAATACAGGCACCCAAGTCCGCGATCGTCTTCGCGGCCACGTAAAAGCACACCGAACGATCGAAATAGTAAATGCTACGATACGAACACTCGCGAGGGAAGAGCAATCGGGGGATCGTATCGATCCGAATATCGATAGATCGCCGATTTACTGGCAGTGTAGAAATGGCAGTGCACCGTTGCAGGCGTGGGATCCCGGCGATCTACGATCTTTTTAAATCACTAACAACACGATCGTTTCGGTCCATAACCACGCGTCCAGCGAACGATTGTCGTTTAGGGTGCTCGCGAGAGAGCTCCTATACGCAGACCACGCGACAGTCTCCCTGCCTGACTGACTGACTGGTTTCACTCACTCACTCCGCGAAACCGAGTGGGACTGTGGGCACATCTCTCCCCACCCCTGCGCCTCTCCTTATCCCTACCGCTGTGGCTCGAGCCAATCGCTGGGTCAAACTACGTTACGCACACGCGTATGCGTTCCCTGCACACTCTGAAGATGGTGCGTATGGGTCGCGTGCGTGCGAACGCGTGCATTTGGCGCTGATGCACGCACGTTTCGCTTCTGCTGCGTGTAAGTGCGAGCGTTCTGTTGCCTTGCGATCGCCCATAGGGAAGCGTGGAGTGATAATTAACGAGAGTTACTTCTGTGGGATTTATTTATCCAGAAAAAGGACGGTCGGGAATGAGAGAGATATTGTGCGACGCGCGTATCGTCGCTGGCTTACGGGACTCCAGCGAAAGCAATAACGGATTTTTCGTGACGTCGGGGATTACGGTAATAAAAAAAGCATGGCTTGACATTCGGCGTTCTAGGGTACTCCTGGTTACGTGGTTTTTTACTGGATACATAGATGGCTCTGAGTTGCTACGTATACGTTATTAGGAAGTATTTTAGTCCTCTATTAAGAGTGTAGAATATTTGTTGAATTGCCTGTAAAGTTTCATTTCTAAAATCTGTTGGAGATGTAATATTCGAATGAAAAGAAGTGGCCGCACTGGAAACGTACCGCACCAAGGGAAATAGATTAATGGAACCCAATCACGGCATTATGCAGTACACGGGGTAAATTATGTAAGATTCAGCATAAGCAAATAATGCGCTTTCACTGTCATCTACCGTTTCTGATTACATGATATGAAGGAAGTTCCGGATCTGATCAGATCTGTTTCCCCTCGGTTTACGACGTAGAAAAATCTGTCGAGTAGAAATGCTTTCATTAGCATTACAGAACCGATCGATGGCGTTACACGCGGTTGATCGCGTTGATCGAGCCGATCCTAGCTCGATTTCCTGGAAAGACGACGGCGTTACTTCTACTCCCGGGAACAGGTGACTCATTCGTAGCATTCGGAAGAAACCAGCAATAATTTTCGACGATCACTTTTATCTAAAGCCTGTCTGAGAGTCACTTCCGAATCCCAGGAGAGGGAATGAAATGGCAGGATTCCCTGAAATTTAATAGATACCGAATTTATTCAGCCCGCCAACGGGGAAATACGTTTACGATTATATTTAGACGGAGGGATTTTCAAAAACCACTCTTTCCACTTGCAACGTTGACGTTTACAGGCAAAACACTACCCGTGAACCCTGTTCACACTGAAGGGGCGATATCAACCCCTAAACGCGCTTTTTCCTTTTCTTAATATAACTCTGTAACGGCGCGAGATAGAACAAAAGTTCAAATATAAGAATTCTTCAGTTTTCAGGCCGTATCGCACTACTAAAAGAAAAATAAAGTTACATTAAAAACCTGGAAAAACGCGGTAACTTTAAAACCTAACACCTCCTCAGAGAGAATTTCCGCAGAACAAAAAATTACATTCAAACGAAATTTCATTAAAATCTGAACTTTTGGTGGGGGATATCTATCGCATTAACGATGATCGAGGCAATAAGAGATTTCTAATTAAAGCGTTGACTGCACCGTCAACGATGCTCCCGATATTAAATAACAGCAATACGCACCACGGAAACCAGGAAATACACTCCCCCCCCCCCCCCCCCATTGTTGTGAAACACCAGATAACGGATCACAGAAATGATTTATCAAAGGACAGAATTTTTTTCCCCTAGCCGTAAACGGAAGAGTCCAAAGTCACGAGCAACTGCGTCTCCCCGTTGCTGCCGCGGCGACAAAACGCGACACGACGATAACAGATGCGTGTGCATCGGCGTACCACACGCTGTGTAGCGTCTATCCATGGAACAGGAAGAGCCGACACGAGCGTGTATTTTTCTCGAAGCGTGCCCGACCGCACGTTACATGCTCTTTCGCCGCGCTTTATCGGCTTAAGATCAATGTGTCAAAGTTATGCCACACATTCGTGCCCGAAGGTGATCCGAGCTGGACGTTATTCAACGAGACCGCACCGTAGGGAAAACCGCAGACAACTCGATCGCCCGGGCAGATTCTAGTTACGCGACAGGTGACGAACTTTTTCTCTCGCTACACGCGCCGCGGAGGCGCGAGATTTTCGCGGGCTGGACGACGCTTTTCACTCGGCGACGATCGAGGGGAGTGTATTACTCTCGCCACCGAGAAACCGATTGCTCGCGCCGCGGTCGAAGCGAGGCAGAGCCAACATTGTAACGAAAAACGCGGCTGGAACTTTCAGTGGCGCGAGGTTTTCGAAAATGACTCTCTTCAATGTCGTTGATGTTTAAAAAGAACACTCTCAATTGGGGGACATTTTGGATACTTAAGTGGGAGATGCGGAGTTTGCAACTGTGATCAATTTGATGTAATAATAATACCGGAGTATGCGTTGTTTATCGTACGAAAGCTTCAGCCGCGATCATTCTTTCTGAGATACCACAGTTGATTATGTGATCGCAATTGTATCATTTCTTGCTGGCTGTTCATCACTTATAGAAATAGGATCGAGAAATATCGTAAGACGTTATGCCTACTTGTAAGGTCTGAAAACACAAGTATTTTGAGATTTTTTTAAAAAATACTTATAGTCTGAAAAGGTTTGATTAGAAAAGCCTTCAAGTTTTTCCTCCCAAAATTCCCGAATATAGATATTCTTTCGGACCACACAGGTAGGCATAATCACTTAACCTTTAGAGGACCGGGATTTTTTCATTGAAATTGTAAATTTTATTTACTTAAAATTTATGTATATATACCACCAAAATGACCGGCAAAGTATCCAAATTCTTAGGTGGCCACGACAGTGGCCAGTCCGGCAGCGAACGGTATGGCATATACTGGAATTTTTAAAATTTGAACTTTAATGTTTCTAAGGGTTTTTGATATCGGTAATCACGATCCTAAGGTCAGAGTATCGAAATTTTACGTAGGAACAGTGTTGCCAACCTAAACAAGCCTAAATGAATAACAGCAGTTACATTCGTATATTATTTTTTCCTTTGGCTTGTTTAGGTTGTCAACACTGTTTCTGCGTAAAATTTTGATACTCCGACCATAGAATCGTGATTAGCGATATCGAAAACCCTTATAAACAAGTTCACATTTTAAAATTTTCAGTGGCCACTATAGTGGCCAGTCCGGTCCTCTAAAGGTTAAGAAGCTTTTTAATGTTCTCTGTGGATTGTTTTGATCTTTCGTCTGATTTCAAGCTTAAGACGATTTCCTTTTGAAGGCCTACGGTTATTAAAACGCTTCTGTATGTTTCGGCGAGTTTTATTTTGCACGAATTTGTTTAGAAACACTCGATCGATCGCACGTGTTGTCGAGCAATATCAATATCGTGTCAGGAGGACCACGAGAAATATGGGTCAGCCACGTTACTTTCCTGTCGGCCAAATATTTATCAGCGTTTCTATCTGTTTTACGAGCCTGCAGTTTCACAGTCCGAGCTGACATGGATTTCGCCTCGACACGGCTTGGATGACGCACATTTCGCTGCGAATAATGCTTCAGCAGCCCCAAAAATTTACGGGAGAAGACAGCAACCTAGTATCGTAAGTGGAGCTGCGTAAGTTCCGCATTGACAGTTTGTCAAAGATACACGGCCGCAGAACGAATGGCGAAAACACATTTGCTCGCTGGTACATATAACGCCACTTCTACCCTGGCAATAACTAATCCCAGTTCCTATTTCCTCACCCTCGCAATAGCAACCACCAATAGTATTTTCCCGTTAGTCCGCCTTCTATTCGAAACTCGTCAACGAGAGTCAAAAAGCTCTGGTACCTACTTCGTACCGATACGGACATACCACCTTCAGTAAGCTGTGAAACAAAGGCGCGTCTTGTTTTATACAAGCTATCGAATTTGTTCCTCCCCGGGTTCACGACAGTAGGTATACCGAAACTAACCTTATCTCACAGGGGCATTTGAACCTTACAACCCTTTGTGATTTGACAGTTCTGTAGTCCAAGTTGCCAGCAACAAAATATGCTAAAAATCCCAAAATCACGGAAAACGGTCATTCCTCGTTTTTCCCTTTACCCTTCAGACAGGTATGTATTACGCATTTTGGTGTTTCAAGTTACTTATTGTAATCAGGACTATTACTTGGTAATTTACAGGTCGCGGGTTACAACAGAAACTCGGAAAGTAGCCGGATTTTCAGATCCTCCCTTAGAATGAATGTACTGCCCTCTTTAGTTAAAATGTCCTATCTAGCATTTTGAAACAACCGAGAAAACTGAGGTTGTATCATTAACTTTCTACCATACTTACTTTCCTTCGTTCAAATTAAAACACGCTGTCATTATTTTGCAACAGCCTAATATAATTTTTTGTAATAGGTGTACCAGCAGGGAATGTTTTATTAACGTGCCAATTAATTAATTCTTTTAGATAAGATATTTTAACCATTTTAAAAGAAGTTAGGTTAAATACATTAAACTGTTTATAAATCTTTACGAAGCACGTAGAGTTTTCTAACTTTACTTAAAAGGTAAAAGACGCGCGGAACTTCAAATATTTCAACGTATCTCGAAAAATGAAAAAATGCTAGATAGGACAGTTTAATTAAGGAGGGCAGTGTAGGCAGCAAAAACAATTACGCAATGAATATCTATGTGTCCTCTACATGTCCCGAAAGTTTCATAATTTTTTGAATTTTTGCCGCGGGTATCTTCCCTTTTCAGTGGAAAGCAAGCATTCTTTATACCATTAATTCACACCTTCTAATATAACCAGAAAACGGTGGCCTGTGTCTGTTTACCACCTCTCTCGCCAATTTCAAATCACCTCCCAGCTCCGGGCGAGGGTCGGAATGTCTAGATCACCTGCGCTCCTCGCAGCCAGTCGTCTCATCGCGATGTTCGGTAAGATCGTCGCGCGCGTATTGAATTTTTCTTCCCGCGGACCGTTTGCCGGAAGACTTTGACCGTAAGTGGACAATAGGGAGGCCCGCGTACGCTGTTATCCGGCTGCGTTCACGAGGGTATACAGGCGTGGGCGTTCGACGCGTAGAACGACGCGGGATTCGCCGGCGTTGGCCTTTGTTGGCAGCCAGGGGAAAGAAAAGAAAACGAAAGAAGAACTGGACGGCGGAGGAAGAGACGGGCGAGGTGTGCGAGCACGCTCGACGAGACAGCTGTCTGACCTAATTCCACGAAAGGGTTTCCAATCATAATGACAAGGTGGGCGAGCGTTTTAGAGAACGGGGCACCGGCGAGATGCAACCGTGAGAAACGCGCTCGTGTTTTCTGTCTGACGAGGAAAGGGGGGTGGGGGTGGGGAGTGACTCGCACACTCAGGGGTTGAGGAACTCCCTGATATTGTCACTGCGCGCGTGCCTTTGCTAAGTAAAGGCAGACAGATGGAAAAGAATTAGTTACCACCGTCCCGAGTATTTTTTGACAGTGGCGGATGGCACCAATCGAGGTAGCAACTGATTAAATGTCAGTAGGTATTGTAATTTATTCTACAAAAAATAAAATTTTACATAATATTGTTAGTTTTGGACAATTTAATTAATTTGATTCCACGGGTCAGGCCGAGGAGTTTAAATTGATTCGCCAATCGTTCCGAAGGGTCTATTTTTGGGGGGAAAATGAAGAGGTAGTTTGCTAAAAAGGATTTTCAAAATTTAGCCTGTAGGGGAGACTGGGGCTGGTTGATACGTTATTTTGTTTTAGATTTTTTTTTCATTTTTATTTTAATTAATTAGGGTACTTAATAACAAATACGGGAAAATATACTTTGGTCCTTCTTCTTTAATATATAGTAAGCGAAAACTTGAGAAAGTACATACAAAATGAATGAAAGAAATGTTATTCGGACGATCCATTTGGATGTATCAAAACTATTTAGTTTTTCTCTGTGCACACGAAAACGGTTAAAAAACCATTGTTAACGTCAAGGTACACAGGCGTACACCGGGCCGTAGTAAATAATTGAACAACAAACTTCACATATCTCGCTGAAATTGAGCTACATATATACGTTTTCGAGATAATTCTGTATCAACTGGCCCCGGTCTGCCCTATACCTAATGAAATTGATAAACTTTTGGTATGCCAGAAGTCAACAAAATACCATGGGTTCATTTATGAAAATTAGCCAAGTAGCCCCCGTCTCCCCTATAGTGTTTGGATGAAATCATAATTCTTTTTATTAGAAAGATGGGACCTCGGAGATGGGAGCTTCTTGGGCAGGGGCCCAGGGGGTGGGGTGGGGGGAGGCAAAATAAATTTTCACGCGTAAAAAGCTACCTAAGTTGAGACTGATTAAGTCCTAAAGACTATCGAATTAATGATTACGTCAAGGAGAATCGACTCTCCGACTCTCGCCACTGTCATCATCATACACGAAGTAACGAGCGTGAAGAATTTCGAAAGAATCCGAGAAACGCGACGTTTATTCGCCGCGGAGGCAGCAGTGATTTCACCTGTACGCGTACACGCGACTGACCGTTAATGACTCACTATCGGAAATCTGCATGAGTGTACGGTACGCGGCTGACTAATTAAATTACCACCTATACCGTTGCCGTTGAACGAGAACTTTTTTCCACCGGTGGCTCGGGCAACTGGACGAATAGGCCCGACGAAAGAGAGCGGGGATCTAGTATTCTAGATGCTCGTTGCCCGACGCAGGATTATCGACCTTGTTTAATTGAAGCGCAACAGGCTATGGAGCGTCGCCGAGCAAACGCGATTCACCCAGATTTCACGGCGGTGAAAAAGAAAGGAGACCATCGCCGGTTCGCCGGGACCATTTCGGAACGGTGCGACGCGACGTAATTGTTCCCCGGCGGACGAGACCTTTCTCTGTTCTGGATGCCGCTAAGCCCGATAAAACTGACTCCGTACTTCCGCGTTTCAACGCGCCGCCCAGCAATTAAGATAAAGAGATCTTTTCGAAAACATTCGGAGAAACACCCAGCGTACTATCGGGCGCGGGGCACATCGCCGGCGGATAAAACGTCACTTTCTCGGAGACAGAACGGGGCAATAAAAGTTTCGCTGCACGGCAATGCTCGTAAACACGCAATCTTTTCGTTCGTCGTTTTAGACAGCGATCGGAGAGTGTATTTGACAGACAGGAAGTGCGCCGAGTGTCTCACTGGTGCGCAACAAAAGACAGATTTTTATACTATAAGGACAAAGTTTGGGCAAGAAACCATTGGTCCGTGAATGAAACCAGGACTGTTACGAATATTTGAATATTCGGAATGATCTAATTTCGGATTGCTTCGAATAGGAATTTGAACGTGAAATATTTGTTCACACTCTATCACGAAATTCTTTTCATAAAATGAACACTGCATTCGATCAATTTTTTTTGTTGTTGCGATATTCGCGGTTGGCAGGTTTCTGCACAGCTTGGCTCGATTCTCTTTACCTATCAATACAAACTACTTGCTCCTAGAGAATCACATATATCCCGACACGTCCAGTAACAGGGCCATTCGTCTTAATGGGAAAAGAAGGAGATTGGTGGTGAGGATTGATCAGCGTTCATTTCAGATTTGCAAGGAAGAAAGAAACGCGTCGCTTTCTCCCCGTGATTTATTTACCACTTTACGCGTTGCTTTCAGTGCACATCGCATTTCCATGCGTTCACCGTTCACGGGTGGATCGACGCCGCGCGGCAGTTGTCGGGAATGCGGTGGAAATGCTGGTGCCTGGCTAACAGCCCGACTTACTTGCACTTATCGCCTATGGAATTACTGGCACCTCGGTCTATCGTTGCTGGATCGACGACTCGGCAATTTCAGGGGCGGAGAGCGCTCCCCGCAGAGGTGGCCTGCATAATCGTTACTCTGATAACAGCCGGGCGGCTGGTCGAGTTAATAACCGCGAGCCGCCTCGCTCTGGATGCTCCGTAATGATTAGGAGCGTCGATACGCGCGATAAAACCGTCGAAATAACGAATCACACCGGGGAAACGATGTTTTGTAACGGACAGCGTGAAAATGATATAATCCAGCGAAAAAGTATCCCGTTAATATTACTTTCCCCGTGGTATAAAGCTGGACGCGAGTTTTCGGGGGGGCATTAAAGATGAATGGGAGAACGAGCACAAGGATGAATGGCAGTTGTCTTTCATTACCTACCCCATCTAAGTCGCGTGCTCGTTAATCTTGCATCCAAGCTTGAGCACTTGGCTGGAAGAGCCGGGCAGAAAATTGGATTGTATATTATCTTCGAAGTAGCGAGTTGGCAAACTTTCACGTTCCCCGATCGAGAACGAACAGATTTCACGACGGGTAGAAACTTACGGCAGCCCGCGTCCGCGAAACGTCAAAAGCGATCGAATGTGTGTCCATGACCGTGAAACGGTAATGTGGTGAGAATGGGATGGGAGAGACGGGGGAAAGGGGTGTTCCGAGAGTGTAAGTCCAGCATCGCTGTAGACAAAAGAGGAAGAGAAAGAGTTCTATTTTTCACACGAGCCTCTAAACTTCAGAGACCTGCGAATATTTTGTTCACTTATACCCTATAATATATTCTCACCTATCAGCTGTAAAGACTTCTAGGAAGCAACACACTGGCCGTTAGAACAGAATTTTCTGAGTCACAGAAAACTGCGAATTCACGGGAGATAGGTACCTGCCGCGCGAAATGCTCGGCACACTTTATGCTTCCGCGAATTCGCTTAAAATGGTAATGGCAGAAATTTCGTCATTATTTCTCGTGCAATGCTGGCCTGGCACTCTGTCGCGCATAATAGTGATGCACTCGATGGAGAAACAAACGGTAACAGACTCGGAAGCCATTTCGATATTTCGAACTCAGATACCGGAGTATAATTTGAACGACGATACATAACTTACTAGCAAACTACCCGTGCTTCTCTACGGTAGAATAATTAAAAGGAATTACTTTTATATCCGTTCTTTTTTAAGTAATTTTTGTAAAGTGACCTTTCCTTGACTAACGTTTTCACACTTTACGCTCTTTTATCCCCTTGAAGGTGGAATTTCAAAAAGTCCCTTCTTACGAAACACTTACGTCGCAAAAGGAGTTTAGCGGCTTGGGCTGGGCGTTGATGAATCAGTGAGTGACAGAACAGTTTTATATAAATAGAGATTATATTCGCTAATTGAGCATCTTTGATAATCTAGTGATCCAGGGGGACTGTGAAATTGTTATGCAACTGTACACGAGTACTATCCCTAGTAGCATAAAATATTGAATGCACATACATCCAATATTAAAAAGAGGTTCAATATCTTTTTGATATTTAAACATACATACAATATTTATTCTAGATTAAGAAGCAAATATATTTTCCAAATATGCTGGAAATATTCATTTTATATTATGACAAAAATATTCTTTTTTCAAATGTAAAGTAAATATTTATTTACTGTTTGAAACAAAACATTTTTTCCGAATGTTCGGGAAATATTCATTTTATATTATGAAAAAAAACATTCTTTTTCAAATATAAAGTAAATATTTATTGAATGGTAGAAAGAAAAAATTCTTTTCCGAATATTTTATTTTCTAAACCTTTATGTCACATTTTCAGTATGTGTATATAATATTTCGAATCAACATTTTTTTCATATTAAAAAGTGTGGCTGAAAAAATATTTTTTTAATATTTGGAAAAAATATTTAACCAATATTTTGTGCTACTAGGGATTGTTCCACTTACGTGTATGCACAACTATTGCGAAAGCCTGCTGTTTCTAGTCTCCTACTACGAACGATACAAACGTGACTCAATCTATTCTTAAAAGAAGGATATGCATATCCTATCGTCTCGAAGTTCCTTGGAGCACTGCAATTATTTCCTCGTATAATCCCATCACGCGCGGAGCATGATGCAGCACGCACTGACTGTAACTAATGCTGCAGGGGGAGCTTTAAGTACCTCGCTTCTACTAAAATTTATTAATATTACGTTTTCGCGTTCGAACGACGAGGAAGCGTTTCAACAGCCACGTAATATGTCTCGAAACATTAGAACGGCCTAATGTAAATTAATTTCTGGATTACCTACGTAAACCGTGATACACGCGAGACGAGAGCGCACTCTTTACCTTTGCAGACTGTAAGGATTACGGTCTACGGATTAAAAAGGGAGTGAAGGGACCGTGCATCTTCGCGAGTGTATTAGTAGACAGTTACAGTATAATTTGCGAATTAGTCTGCCGTTCATAATTATTAGGACACCTGCTGTATTTGCATAGAACGTGGTGTTTGGTACTTTCACTGCTATTATTTTTCTCATCTCAAGTTAAAATAGCAAATGAAGTAATCTTTGAGTTCTATTTGCAACATTTTGCGCAATATTATTCCACACAGAGTGGATGCCCTGATAATTATGAACGGTAGTGTATATCCTCGTGAATTTATGGGATACTTACTTCAGGGCAGCGCGATGTTTTATTCCGCACGCGCTACTTTCTACGAACGATGAAATTATGACGCGGAATTTATTGAAACGAGGAAACTCGGATAATGGGAATAAGGATGATAAATGGTAATGGTGATACAAGAAGATTCCGTGGAATAATGAGAATTTTCTATATTAACCCGATAGGTATGAACTGTGAAAAGGTTCGTTAAAGTGAACACGAGTCAGAGATTCGTCTATTATCAAAGCACAGAGAGCTCTTGGATATTCTTGAATAAATATCGTGTTTTTCTCGGGAACGTTACGGGCATCAGCACCCACGTATCGCGGGCAATTTGTTTTTGTAAATGGAAAAAAGAATTCGAAGCCGAGCGCGCGAAACGATAAGGACTTCGACACGAGCGTGTCCCGGTTATTTTCTACCCGCGACTCACGGCGGGCTCGTGCTCAACTGCGTATAATTCTCGCGGGTTTATCGTCCCGGCGAGTAGTTTAGAAATAGAAGCAGCGCCGGAGGTACGTAAGAAAATTTTCAAAGCGCAAAAACGATGAGTGCCGAGCAACTTAAACGAGCCGTGCAAATGAAAGGCCGCGGAGAGCGAGAAATGGGGCAAAGCGGGAAAACTCATCGGTTAACGTTTCGTTTCGAAACCGTGGAATCGGGTGGAAACAGGTATTTTTCTTTCCTTTTCATTGATATTTAATAAATCTCTATTTTTTCCTCAATTCTACTCTAACTTCTCAGTACGAAACAGTAGCATATTGGGATCTAGATGTCGCCCTTTATATTTAATTACAAATAATTATTTTAAAATATAATTTTTTCACAGTGAGTGGAATTTTTCGAAGTATTGTCTGTCGAATAACGAAACCCTTCTGTTTTACACAAAATTGAACATTCATAATTTACCGATTAACCAATTTTGCCGCGCAGATATGGTAGTCGATGAGATCCTACGAACGCTACAAATCCCTAACTATTTCAATTCTTACAATAATACATTGTAAAACCGCAACCGGTGCATTCCTTCTGAATTACTCAAGCGGCCAGCATCAGCCTTCAAAGGGGCCCAAATGACTAGCATTAGGCTAGAGATTTCCTAACAACAGGAGCGCCGAGTGTCCCGTTTCCCTCTAATCAAGCGGTGCCACGGTTCAGCAGCTAATTCTCTCAGGATCGCGTTGGAACGACGCGTTACGTAAACACGGCTCTGGCCCGAGCACCGCCGAAGAGAGCGTAATAACGAATTTTCTAACAAAGCCGTATCGATATCTGTCGGCCGACTTTTTTTTTTCTGCGCGCGGGCAACGTTGCCCACCGGCGAACAGTTTAAAGCACGCTCCCTCGGAATCGTTTTGTACGCGCGGTAACGCAAGGAGCGTCGTGAATGCCGGCCGAGGCACAAAGAAAACAGGATATTGCAAAGTCTCTGGATTGCCATATTGGCTCCCACAATTACGCCGGCGTACGCGCTTGATACCGCGGGGATAATTGTCCGTTTCCAAAGAGGGGCCCCTGGAAACTGGCAATCAACGAGAGGCAGAAGCATATCTCATCCTCCGACTCGGTTAGTCAGCTGTGCACGAATTTCATCAAGTCCCCCGAGGTAAGAGAGTTTGTTGGCGAAGGAGAGATACGATCGCGTGGCAGGTGAACATTTCTTTTCAGACAGCGAAGAGTAGGTATCTTAGCCACGTCGAGGCAGATAAGGCTTGTCCCTGGCAACGGACACGCGAGATAGCAGCGCGACCGGAACAGAGGTAGCTGTCCCGCGCGTCATCGAAATCTGTCGGTGAAACATAGATCACGTGCAACGATTTACCGAGGAATGACTACGAGCGATTAGAGCCGCAAATTGTGCATTAGCTGGCCTGCCACGCGACGGAAGTGAGTCAGGCTCGGTGTTGTTCACCCATTAAGAAGGTTCGGTAAGCGGATTCGTGCACGGCTTCGGGGGGCACCGCCGAGAACCGTTTGGCCCTGGACGGTTGCTAGTTCCGTGAAACGTGTCAGAGATAAGGCGTAGGTAATTGAAGGGTAAATGGAGTTCTGAAATTCCTCTGAAACTCCCAAGTAATTTAGGAAGTATTTGAACTTCTGGGTTAGGGTGACGTTTCTTGGGACACTTCTCGTCTCAAGTTGACAATGTTTCCCGGGATATTTCGGACTCTTACGGCCCCATAGCGGTAAATGCTTGAACTTTTTACGCTACGGGGTTCTCTGTTTCGCAGAGGTGTTTCTGGACCGTAGCAGAGGGCTTTTATGTAAGATAATTCGGCGCTGATCGGAGGGGGCTGGTCGAGACATCGTGGGTTCGGTTACGCTGACACGGCCACGGCGACCACCCCGAAACAGCGACGCCTTCGACGCTTATCGAATGTTTACATAAACATTTCGGGCCGGTAACTTCGATCGACGGGCAGTCTCCACAGGGTCGTCTTTACGAATGGACGCGCTGAATAAATCATTTCTCAAATAGTTTCGGCCAAGAATTGTATTTGATTTTCCTTTAATCTTACATTGAAGCGTTTACAATGAAATGTATTTCCAGCCGGAGATCTGTACAAAGGCAAGTACTTTCGAAAGGTTCTATTCCCCTGTCCAGTTTGGTGACTAACTATCCCTGACAAAGTCGGCGTGATTTAACTTGAAATTGAGGGACCTGAACTTGGACACGTTCCTGTTAAAAGTACAGCGACTCGCAGCCATAATCGTACACTCTTTAAAATCGCGTAACTATTTTAGAATTGGTCCAAACGACTTGACTTTTTATAGAAGCTAGAAGGATTAGTTTGCCAACTGATTTGTTTCATCGTTTTCAAAAAAAAGTGCAATTGGTCGGGATAGCGAAAAAAATAGTAAAGGTTGTTTTTAAAACTTTTTTTGTGAGCCTGTAATAAAAATTAAAAAAATAACCGCTTGTAGATCGAAGTAAGTTGTATACATGCTGAAAATTTCATCAAAATCGGTTAACGTTGCTCTGAGCTACAAATGTTTAAAGATCGCAGACTAAGGTCGAGAATCGCTGATTTCGGGAATTTCCGCGATTCTGCGATCTTCGAACGTTTGTAGCTCAGAGCTTAACCGATTTTCATGAAATTTTCAGCGTGTATACAACTTACTTCGATCTACAAACGGGTTTTTTGAATTTTCATTACAGGCCCACAAAAAAACGTTTTAAAAACCGACCTTTACTATTTTTCTCGCTATCCCGACCAATTGCATTTCTTTTCAAAACGACGAAACACATCAGTCGGCAAACTAATCCTTCTAGCTTCTAAGAAAAAACTCAAGTCGTTTGGACCAATTCTAAAATAGTTACGCGATTTTAAAGTGTGTACGATTATGGCTGCGAGTCACTGTACAGCCACGAAGTTTCCCTCTGCTCTCAAGATTCTCCTCCGCGAGTCGCACGCGCGGAAACGTGCCTTAAGGCTCGCCCAAACGTTCCAACGCCGTTCCCCCGAGAGCCCGGCGACTCTTCTCTTTCCCTCTTATCGCGCGAGAGAACCAACAACATCACGTTTCAGTGACGCCGCGTGGCTTGTCACAGAGGATCGTTCAGCTTTACGTAACGCGACGATACGATTTCTGCGTCGCGTTAATGCCAGCCAATAGACTGTTGACAGTCAATGTCTCGGGTGTATAGCGAGGTGAGTCACGGCTTCCGAGGAAATCTGTTCTGGCGTGCGTAATTCGCGGGCCGTTGCTGGCATGAATGAAAATACCCGTTGTCATAGCTACAAGGTGAGAGGAGCGCGGTACTTCGCCAAGTCCCCCTTTATGAATGGGCAGCGACGACGATACGTGCGCGAGCATATTCACGGGCACACCGGTGTGCACCAGTTGCACAGGTGAGGGAGCATTGATGCGCGTCGTTGGCAGCCGTTAAAAACGGTATTCGGTGTAAACACGCGAGCACCTCCGCGGGGGAATTGAGTGCAGGGTTCAGTGGCCCACGAGGGACTGTCAAACTTCACGATTGCTATTGCCAATACCTTATCGAGGTGTTCCGAGTAGGCTTGCCAGCCGTAGTGGATAGGTGCCATAAAAGGGGCAACTTTATTTAGTCTCAATTCCAGATAATATCGCGATAGATATTTAAAGCGTAAGTCTATTAATAGCATTCAAGCATTAAAACGTATGCCTGGAAGAAATAAAAACTAAAGAGATTTTCTACACCACAAAAGGCAAGTTTACGCTTTAGTTTCCTGTAAAAAAGATGCCAACGCCCCAGTCTCAACCTCCAAAAAGGGTATTAGAAAAAGAGGAATTTATGGCGTTTCTTTGGAATAGAAGAATAAATGGGAGTTGGAGTATTTTATAAGATACGAGGAATTTATCTTGCAACACTATTCCTAGCTCAATTCACTGATCCTTTCCGTACTTTAATAAGGTAAGTTCATACTTGTTTATTTTTACTTTTGTATAATTGTTTTGTTGTCCCTGTTTTGGTTTAGTTTTATATTTCGCGGTTAGGCTTGCCATCAGTGCCACCACCGTAGCCTCGCCTTTACTCTTCTTCCCCACCCTTCTACGTAAATCACGTGTTCTTTTTCTCCATTGGAGTAATAAAGACGATTAATAATAATAATATGTAGAGCTTCGGATATTTTAATAAAACGATCAATAAAATTCGATGAATTATATTAATTCAAACACCTCGCTAAATAAGCCTTTATATGAAATTATCTCCGAGAATCTCTCTATCCACGCAAAGTGAAGCTTAACACTCGTAAGTAGAGTAGTGCAAAGATCGCGAAAGGAAATATTTAACACACTTCGTCGCCGCTCAAAGCACGAAGCGGCACCGTGAAGCCGGTATAGATCGTTCCAAGATCGAGTGCGCCACTTGTAACGAATTATCGAGCAGTTTTACTCGGACGCGGTACAGCAGTAACGTTAGAATCGTACGTAGCTACAACGTTGTACGGAAATATCGTGGAAAAACTTGAGCCGGGGCGGACGGGACGCGTGATAAAACGAATCACGCAGTCGGTTAGCCCGCGGCGGCGTTTAAGCGCGATCGTACTGCTGTATGCAAACGACATTCAACTCCTAATCGAGAAACGAAAGCCTAGTTATCCCTATCGGAGTATTCTCGGTGCGAAGCCAGCGCTTGTGCGCTTCGTACAGCCGTGCGAATGCTCTCGCATCGGTGCATCTTGTAGGTAAACATGTTTAGCGCCCACTCGAGAGCTTCGCCCGTGGTTCTCAGCCGCGCAGCTGTCAGACCACCAAAGATCTTCAACGCTCTTATCACGCGACAGGTGGTACTTTGCGATAAACGGAACGTTGCCAGATTTTGGCATCCGCTGTTTCTTTTGGAAAATACGTGGCGAGTTACCCGCGAGAGCTTACAGATGGATTACGTAATGTACGCGACGCGAAATTCGCGCGAGACTTGTATTTAGGATTGTCGAGTAAGATTTCCTTTCGAATAGAATTTTTCAATAGAATCTCTCCTGACGGCGAATCCTTATTGGATTATTTTGGGATAAAGGAGCGAAGATTTTCTATCGTTTTCTTTAGGTAGATCACCTTCAGCCAGCTCGACCGTGACTATCTCTGCTTCCTAATTGCTTTAGAAACTCCTCGGATACTTGTATAATATAGGGTTTGTAAAATTGCGCGCGTAGAGGCTGAGGATATTTAATGTGGTTGAAGGTGTTCCGCGGAGCTGTAGATACCTAAATAGTGTCCAAGCCCCAGGCGAGGTGGACCAACTAAATGCTGTAACATTCATGCGCAATAGCACTCGCAGGTTAACGTCTAATCCAGCGAAATTCTCGTTTATACGCGATTAATATCGCATCCACGCACGTCGCCCACGCATATTAGATTTGCGAATCTTCTCGGCCCACGCCTGTCACTGTATCGTAATGCAACGATTCAGAGACCTCGTCTACCGCACAGCGAGAGAATCCCGTGATTCATCGATACCTCTGACTACCCTCCTCTCGATTCCCAACTCTTGTACAACGGAATAAAAGCCGAGTGAAATTGGTACTCGAATTGAGATTTCCCTGCAGCTTATGTTTCTTATTTCTTTTTTTTTTTTACAACGAAGCAAATTTTGTAAGATTAATGAAATTCAAATTCGCCGATGCGAATGATTTGTTAAAAACAGTGACGCGATATTATTTTACGGCGAGCGGATCGACGTTATTTAAATCATTCTGAAGTTATCTGAATTAAATAGAAAGAAACGAGAGTCTTTGAATAACGTACTTGCATTGTACGATAATTGTAAGTTCTCGTAAAGTTTCGATCGATATCGAGAACTTTGGACGTAGTACTCTAGGGGGCAATTTTTCGACGAAACATCCGGCCGAACTTGCAAATTCCATTAACGTCAAGGCTGCAAAAGCCCGCGGGGGGTCACGCGTCCAATCAACGCGAATTCTCAGTTAACTAGTGAATTTATATGAACAAGTAGCGCTATAATTTACTATTTAACGATCCAGCATAATTGCGCAATTGCCCCGTACCTGTGCAATTACCGATTAATGGAGACGAGGGCGGAATTGGAAATAACGTATGGTCTGATACTATTTAATGGAGCTCGCGACCTCCGAGCGCGAGACTTGGGAAAGCTAGAATTTCAATAATGGGAAAGCACAAGTCGTCTTATCGTTACAATCGTCTCTCGTTACCAACACAGTTCACAATCTAACCCCTAATCCACCAGGGAGGGGGCTAAGTGGCCCTGCACCCCCAAAGAAGGGGCTTTTTAAAAGAAAAGAAAACTGGGTTTCATTCTTTAAATAAATTTCTATAATTACCTAATGAATTTCATTGAATTCGCATCAAAAGTATTTTTATCCCTTCAACTCGGCCCCCCCCCCCCAAGCTTAAATCCTGAGTGCACTACTGGTTCAGGAAACAGTGATCCTTTCATCCTTCAGTGTTCCCAATAGTCCCCAAAACCTAAAATCCTTTACCCTCGAACACAACTACTCCAAAAACTTTCAAAATCCAAACCCGAAAATATCATTCCGTTGCCACAGATCGAGCACAAAGTAATGTCTACATAAAAATATCGCGAAAATGTCAACACTGGCTCTCAGCCGTGCCTCCGGCCCATAAATTTTCCAGCAGGATCTCTACTAGCATGGTATTCATGTTTTAAAAGAACGTCGCAGTACCATTGTTAACGCGGCGTTAGTAATTCCTAATCTAGGCCAGCGACCACGTGACCGAAGGTCGTTGGAAAACGGCAGATTTCGCGATTCCGCCTCGCGAGTCCAAGAAACCACCTTTGGTCGGGGCATGCGTCGCCATTTATCGTCACTCATTAGACGCGATGGGCGAAACGGCAGGCGCACGCTTCCTGTTCCAGCGCTAATCGATTCTCATCCGTCGCGGAGCCGATACTGCCGCGCCGACGACCCATTTGTGCGGGCCGTTCATTTCCCGCCTCGATTTCGCGAACCTCTCGAACAATCACGACCGCCTGGAGAAAGTTACGGGACGACCACGTTAATTAATAGGTTCGGCCGTGTTGACGTCGGGAATAATTGACAACGAATCCAGGTGGCACACCCAGTTTTCGCGCGATCGCTTGCCGTTTCGGTCGACGTTACTGGCGCGAGGGTACCTACGCGCGGGGGAATGGTAAAGATCGGAACCACTCGCGGATTCAATCGAAGAGAGGCAAATCGTTGGTTGGTGCTGGCTCAGGGACCGCGGAAGATCGCGTAGAAAACTTGAGCGCACTTAAGGGGGTATCGGACTATTGGAATATCGAAAAATCGATTTTTTATTATTATTAACTCTGAAAGTGTCGCCCTTTGTGAACATTTACAAAAAAGTTTCATGCGGAAATTCGAATAATTACGGAAATTACAGCGGTGAACGTAATCGAGTGCAACGCCTCGCAGAGCGGTATTGGCAAAGGGCACTTAACTTTCAAGCCGGTTTTCTCGAAACAGCATTTCCAGAAACGGTGTACATCGTAACTCTCGAACCAATGAATATTTTCACGTAAAATTTTAACCGAAGCCGCAGAATTCCTTTCTCTATCGCGTGGAATTTGCGCAGCAACATTGGATGTTTGTAAAATATTTTATAACTAATTAAAGACGATTTTTTACCATAAAAGTGTGGTGAAAAAAATTGATTCGTGTGTAACTTTGACAATTTTTGTTTAAATTCGCCCCGCAACATTTCACGCGATAACTATTAGTGGAGAAATTACTCACCCCAAAGCATTTTGCTTTTAGATCATTGGTTCACCTGGGACCATGTACACCGATTACAGCTGCGCGTTACGCGGGACCATCTTTACCGTCAAATACCTTGAATAATTTTCAACCGACTGACAATTTTTGTATCTTACATTACTTGTAAAAGCGTACATAAAAAACTGTGAAAAGTGCCGGTATGGTGATTATTTGGTATCTAAACAATCAAACCGACAAGAAACCGTCGATTTTAGTCGTTCGATAGTCCTATACCCCCTTAATAAAATCGATCCGTTTACGTGGGAATATATTTTTAACGCGTTGCTCGTGCTACTTAAAATTCAACTACGAATTTCTCGAGCGCTCCGCTCGGCATCGGCTTCTATTACCTACAAGTTGTACGTTGCTTTGGTTAGCAGATATAAGAACTGAAATTCGATTCTGTGTGCGCTGATTGTGATCTGAGGGAATGTTCGCAAATTGAGATGGACGAGCAGTGGTCGGCTTCCTGTAATTCGATGGTGTTTTGTTTTGGATAAGAACTCGATCCCCGGGGCCCAAGTGTTGTCACTGCTGGTTGAGAGTTCGACACAATTGCCAAACATTCGCGAGCATCTAGAATTCGATAGGCGTGGGAACTGGAAAGGGAATTCACGAGGCTGTTGTCTTAACGAGACACTTTCAGCGACGCTGGTTTAATCAGCCGCGGTCGTTATCTCGCGGTGACAGTAAACTTTATACACGACTGATCAAATACCGCGCCTCGGCGACACTAAATCTGCACCTCATATTTACAAACGTATCGATCGCGGAGAAAACCGCCACTGCGATCAGCGGCGGGGTTCGTTTCGTCAACAACGTGTATTGTTCGCTGTAATTCCTACGTCTCTGGTTTCGCAATTCATTGGCGAATGGCGAGAACGCAATTTCATTTACGATCTTCCAAACCAGTCAATAGAAGGATGTCGCTTATAATTTAGCAATAATTTTTTGCTCGAATAATATTAATTCAGCGGGATTGAAAATATGTAAGTTACGAAGCAATTGTGATTTTTCGTGTTGGAAATTAACATAATCTTGAATTTTCATATGGAAAATTAAGAAAATCTTGAATTTTCATATGGAAAATTAAGAAAATCTTGAATTTTCATATGGAAAATTAAGAAAATCTTGAATTTTCATATGGAAAATTAAGAAAATCTTGAATTTTCATATGGAAAATTAAGAAAATCTTGAATTTTCATCTTAGAAATTAATATATTCTTGGTAATTGGGTACTAGATGCTCAATTTATCCTTTAGATCTTTCGTCAATATACTTCTCAATTTTTCGATTTTGCAAATCGGCTGCAAAATAATGAAAATAAATTATTCCATTTCCCTGGCAAATATCCTGATCACTCGTTTCGCTTTTATATATTTTTTAATTTTGAATAGTTAGGTGTAATATAAATTGCACAGAATAAAATTGCGATTCTTCAGTTACTTAAAGTCGATTAGAGACGAAATTAACTCGTAAGTAACTGGATTATTTTAAATATTAAACAGTGCTCGTTACTCATGATTTTTTTTTCATCAATTCTCGCTAGATCATGGTAGTAGCCCATCTGGCTGCAACCAGCGGAAGTTTTCCTGTTACATCGGGAAAGACGGCCGTGGCCACGAGCCAAAGTAAAACGCACGGAGTCGCATACCAGGTTTTTTGTTGCAGACCGACTAGCAGGCCTTATCTTTCGCGTATTTCTGTGCACAGACACGAGATCTTGAAACGAGGAAACGAAAGATAAGCATGACCAGGATTTATCGTAACAGTGAAACGGGAAATATCCGCGCGTGGGAGAAAACGCGCTCGCGGGAGCAGGAAAATTCTGGAACGAGAACTTTTAGCTGGATTACTTCCACGTCTCTGGTAGCGATTGTTGTTACACGTTGCTCGAGCAAACGATCCGCTTCGCAGAGACATTTGGCGTTCAAAGGACCCTGTTTAGGTACCGCGGCTTTAATATTCCGCGGAAGTTTAAAAGAGAACGTTGCTTCGGAGCTTTGAGATCTGGGAAGTGTAATTGGTAAAAAAATGCAGAAAGTTTGTAAACTAATTATGTTCCAGTGAAATATGATTTTTAAAATATTGTCAGAAATTCTTGAGGAAGTATGCAATTGAGTTGAGACATAGAAATTTTCTGTAAATATAAAAGAGCACCATTTGTTCCTAAAATCTTGATCATCTTTATTCCACCTCTGTATTCCATCAATTCAGAATTGAGAGGTTCACGCGCAGCAAAACGTCCAATATTCGAGATTGAAATGCATTGGAGCTTAAACTCATCGCGTCGATCATTTTCAATGAATCGTAAATAAATACGAAAGTGATTGCTTTCTGGGATTTAAACCAAACCCACTTCCCTGCGAATACCAAATTATTAAAAATATCAATTAGCAAGTCTATAAGCTTCGAAACAAATTTGAAACCTAATATTTCAAATATTTCCTAAAATCTGAAACGACAACAAATTGTACTAGGTCTATGCCAATCATTAACTCTTAGACAGCAAATAATTTAGTTATCCATTTTGATTCAAAGTTTTATTCGCGATATTCATGTGCACCTCAGAAAACGCTTTTACTATAAATTCTGATATTCTGATTTAAAATCCCTATGCCCCCCAAGAAATAATGCTAATAATAAGTAACGCATATAGCTTGTTTTTCAAGATGGATCAAAAATTCAAAATTGACCTCCCGTCTGCTACCCGAGGGATAAACACTTCTGCCAACTTCGAGTACGAAGTCAGCCGACGGTGGGAGAAAAGATGTTAAAACGAGTCTACTCGGCGCTGGTTCAAGTTTGCATTTCGAGGAGGTCGTTTAGAGGTATGGAGAAAGAGATTCAAGGAATTTGATGATTTAGGTCTCGCGAAGGATCCAGTTACTGGTGCAGTGTGATCACGGCCATCCACACTGTGTACACAATCCCACGGGCGAAATTGACCGTGAACCTTTCTGACCTACTTGCTTACATAATTGATTCGTCTTCGTTAGCGCAACTCTCGTTGCGCCGCCGCGATGCAACGAAATTACGTGACTATTGGGAGCACGATCCGTCGAACAGTTTACACGTGCAATTTTCAAAACTGTCCAGATCTTTTTCAACTTTGCCGCGTTATTCTTCGGGGCCTCCTCGTGCTCCTCTTATCTTTCAGTGGGTGGGTTAATCGCGAAATCTTTACCTTCCGACTTTTTCGCATTCTAAGAGAGTGTTTCTTCAGAGTAGAAGTAAACTTGGAGTTCTTTTCGCCTTTAAATTCTTCGTTAACTGTGATACGTTTCCTGTAGGTAATTATTTCCATGGTATACTTAGTTAATTAAGAGTTTCTCTGTTCCCGTAACTAAGTCGAGTTTCGTGAAATGAAATTGTTTAGATAAGAGTTTCCTTAACGGTACATTTTCGTGAAAGACCTTAAAAATATTTAGGATTTTTTTTAAAGAAAATTGTAGCATGGAGTAAAAAAAATTTATTTTTATTGTTTTTCCTCTGATGTAATTTTGAATAAATAGCTAATTAAAAAATGGTGTACATAGAAACAAAATAGCTAATCGACGGATTTCAAAAATTCTTTCTGGATTCTTTAATTCTCAATCATAATACGAATTCTTCAAATAACATTTGGTGTAATTATTTGGGCCATCTTTTTGGTCCCCTTTGAAATCTGTCGCAAACAGTGAATTAGCCAACTGATTGCGTTGTAAGAGTTTGAGGCAAACAGAAGTTGTGGACCAAATTATCGATTACATCCTAATTGGAACGTTACTCTGCTGAATACCACGCTTCGCTGAAAATCGATCGTTCAAACGAACCTGAAATTTATCGTGGGAAAAAGGGGGAGAAGCGAAACAAGTTAATAGAAAGGCATCAATTAATCGAGTGGCGCATTTCCATTTATATTCAATCTCGCCTCGTAAATACGCGGCCACGGGCACGTTGTCGTCGTTCGGTAAACGTTTCGACGCATTCGTGAACGAATACGTGTCGAGCGAACACGGACGTGTTATTAAAAGTCCCTTCCTGCTCGATGCAACGCAACATGCATGATAATCAAGCAGGCTTGTATCGGCGTTTCCCAACGTAGGTGGAAGACATTGTGTACGCGAACGTGTATCGATAGAAAGACAGCGGTTCTCAAACCGTGGAGGAAGGATTCGTGATCCTCCCAATACGCGAAGCTTGTTCACTTTGCTCTACGTAATATCTGAGCCTCCGAGAGAAATAAATAATCGATCGATTGTAGCACTGGGCTGAATATCTGAGTCGCAATGTTCATTTGTCAAAGGACTATTCTATTCACTGATTTATGAAGATTGTTACTAAATACTTTATCCACCCAGCAACAATTTTTAAGAGGAAAATCAGTTCCGCTATTATTTCCACGATGGTAGTATTTTACCAAATAATTAACTGTTCCTCTGAAATCTACAGCATCTCAATTCTTCAGCTTCAGTGTCCCAGGCAGAAGAAAAAACAGATGAGAAAATTCTAGTTAGAGGGACAACGGTTACCGTTCTCAATTCGCCAGCCCAGCCAAAATGTAGTCGCTATGGATCGTGAATGAAATTGAAAGCTAAACGCGAAGCAGCAAGAACTTCCATTTCTGGAGGAATTGCAGAGGGAAGAATCGGTCGATCGTGTTGCTGACTTCGGACTCGAATTTACATGTTCCGTTTGCTATACGGTAACTTTGCTCCCGAGGGATTCTTTCCTCTTAACCTTAGCGCCTCAGGACGGCCGTTGCCTACAGTCTACCGCAGCTCAAGTTTCAACTTAAGTTAACTCACCCTCCCCGCCTCTTGGTACAAAGGTGCACGTTCTTTGGGTCGCCTACTCACCTGAAACAAGCAACGCAAAACCATTAATTCATTGGCCAACGTCTATTGTGAATAACTGAATGCCGAATAAATTGCGAATGACGATAATGATGTAACGGTACGATCGCTGGCGGTGTGTGTATAAAATGTACCCCGTTTATGGTCGTTTCGCAGGCATCCGTTAGAAAGGTTAGATCATCGTCTCCTCGGCGCGCAGAGACTGACAGCCAGTTAGTGACAAAAGAAGAGGCGACTCGAGGTATGTAGTTAGATGCGAAGTGACTTCAATGGGGAGTCGGTGTCAGGGAAATTCGAGGGTTACGTAAAATGTCTCGTTGCGCTGTGGCTTGGCATGCATCGTTATCGAAGCGTCTTAGAAAATAGAAGTGCGCGCTCCTATGGGCTGTTAACGAGCCCAATCGTTGGTAATTAATCATACTCAGAGTCCATATGAAATTAGACGAAACACCAATCACCCTTCCCTTTGTAACTCACTCTGATAAATAACGTACTTATTTCCAAAAGAAATGTATCCTCGCTAAATGTACAATTACCCCCGATTCATACACTCAAAAAGAATGTTGCGAACGTTTGCGTTACCCTCGCATCTACTTCGAAACTTCTTCGAACAGGTACTGCGTAATTTGGTTAATATTATTCTTCGCTACCATTTCATTACCATTTATTGATTTCTAGCATTCAATCCCCACTCGAGCTCAAACACGAACCACCTTAATCCCGCTCTACTTGTCAATCAATTTCACATTCAACAGCCAATTACGCGGATTAAAAATATTTTCAAATATGCCCCTTCTATTCACTGCGATGCGAAATGCTGTACATTTTCCTCCCATTTAGCGAAGAATTTATATAGGTCGGGGGATTTGGTGATCGGTTTTGTAACGAAACTCCCACCCCGGCCACTTTATTGGCCACGTTCCAGCTGGATAATTTTCATAGAGGAGGCGCGCTGCGACGGCTGACAAATTGCGCATCGACGTGTCACTGCACTCCTCGCCACGCGGCCGATAAAGTTCATTGAGTCTTCGACATTTCCCGTCGCGTCTTTCTGCCCGCGCCACGAAGAATAATCGGCCGGCTCGATAAAACATCCCCGGCGCGAAACAAATTGACGGAGGCCACAGGCGGGACCACGGCAGACCTCCCCGCGAACCAGCAAACGATCACTTTCCGAGATTCGTTTCGTAGCGCGGCGACTAACAGGTTGGCAATAACGAGGAAAGCTTTCTTCGATTACGAGGCTGCGAGGCCGTCACGTGAGACACTCTCGCCTTATTTGCTTGTCGACCAATTAACTCGACAAACAAGGGGGAAAGGGCTCGACCGTGAGCAGTCCTGCTCGAAAGTGAGAGCAGGAACGAGGGGTCCAACCAATATTTATACCGTTTTCGTGGCAAGCTTTGTTTGCAAAAGGTGTTTAACGCGGGACCAAATGTAGTACTTGGTGATCGTTAATAGAGACTAGAGTCCTCTGCTGGGGTCTGCCTGGTGGAATTACAACTGGGAGTGCATTTAATTAAATGGAAGATCCGTGGTATTGATATTTGATATTCGGAGCGCTGGGAATCATAGTGGTGTAAGTGAAAATTTTGAGAATTTGTGTTAATAATAGTTTGCAAGCCTTAAGGCTCCATCTGTTTACTTTCGTAGTGAATTCAGTTGTAGCTTCATTCTTGACTGATTGTGAGAAATAAGAATATCACTCTTTAGCACAGTGTTTCCCAACCCTTTTTGAGTCGCGGTCCTCTTTTATAATATTCAAATAACCAACGTGAGGTAAATTTAATAAGGTGAAGAAAACACATTAAAAATAGGTATTTCAGAATATAATTCAAACTTGATAATAATAAAAAAAAGAACAAAAAACGTGGCGATCGCACAAAAAACACTTCGCGACACACATCTGCAATATATATATATGCAGAGCTTTTTTTATAACAGTGATCGCAAAGTATTATTTTATAAAAAAAAAAAACACCACTATGAATCTGGGCCATGCATTTAGATTTTGAAATAAATATTAGAGGAAATTTGAGAGTAGAGAACTCAACCGAGGAATGGGCTATTGTAAGAATTCATCGGTCACGATTGTCCCATGGAGAAAGCAATTAAGAACCTCCCATCAATGGTGACTGATTCACAATTCGGTTGAAAAATCTTCAAAAATTCGTCGTCATTTCCGACAACGATTGACCCCTTTGAATAATTTGCTGATCCATATGAAACATATATCGCGCTGTCACTTCGACTGGCTCGCTATAAGAACTCTCTCTTTAACAGCGTCCATGCAAGCCGCGTCCCAACGTCGTCGTGTTTCGATGAGACGAAAGCTAACGAGTCTCTATAGCGATTTTCTATAAGTCGACGGGGCCACGAGCGACACTTTACTTGCGAGCTGACAGTCGATTAACGCTGCACTCCCTCAACTTAATCGCGTTTCCCGCAAGTCATCGAAACCGTTCGACCGATTCAACCGCGTCGATTATTTACTCGTCGAACCGAGGAAACTTCTCCTCGCTTCCTAGTCTACTCTCCGTGGGTTTTGTACAATTCAATTTTCGTGGCATAATAAAATACGCTGAACGATAACGACCACGAGTTACAGAGTTTCATTTTTCTTCTTTTTGTGAATCGAAGTGAAAAATAAAAATTTATTCCACTCAATTATTTTTAATTTAATTCAAGTTTTGTAATTCTTTCCAACTATAAAGTTTGAACTTTTTTCACTATTCGCGTCCAAAATTTGAATATTCCAAGTGTCTTCCTGCAAAACTACGAATTCTGACTTAAATAGGTATACCTACTCGTTTACCCACCCAGCGCAGATATTTTTCTGAAAAAAAAAAAAACGCTAAAGGTCTGCTAAGCCATCGATATGTACAACTATGCATTATCAAATATCGCGGTACCATATCCATTGAGTTTTTATAAATTCTACTCTCCCGAGTCTCCAACCCTGGTAACCCATCCAAGCCGTATTGTAAAACGACTCCCACGCACCCCAGAAGTCTCACCACCCAGCTCTACAACGCTGAAAAGATATTCAAATCCCCGTCAACTGCTTTACAAACCTCCAGAGAAGCCCTCCGATCTCGCCGCGAGATTGTAAAACCCCTTTCAGCCACGATTACCAATAGCCAACGACCCACGGAGGACGATTACTCGTGAACATTTTCCACGGAGCATCTGTGAACGGTTGGGGGGTGCCTCCTCGCGATGCCCTCCCGTAAATTTCACGATTACCGTATCGTTCAGCCCGTCCCCCGTTAGTCACCACGGGGCTCCGGCGATTCGGAGAAGTTCAATTATCGTCGTCAAATGAAAGCAGCTTAACGGTAGCGCTGGCCGTGATAAGTGGCCGCGATAACGTGGCCGTCGAACGGCTCGTCTCGCGCCCAACTACTCGCAATAATGCCATTCTTTCACGGGGGGGGGATATCGAAAAGCTCGTCGCGTACTGCGGATGCCCCATTATCGCTGGCCCCTTCTTACGCCGGTAATTATCGATAACGCCGGGCTGTCAGTCTCTGCAATAAAATTCTAGCCACCGTCGCCTTCACCTCGGCCCCCCTTCGCGGCTCCCGCGATAAAAGCGCCGCCAGGGACGGGAGAGACACGACCCGCGCCGATACCGCGGCCAATCTATCCCTCAGACTTTTCTGTAGGTATCAAGGGAACCGTTTCTTCTCGGATGGGGATACCCGAGCGAAAACATCGCTTATCTCGCGGAAGGGAATTCAATTAATAAACTGCTCGGCGCGGCCGAGCGTGGGCGAGTCGATTCGCCTCGTTCTGGACGGGGACGATGCTTCTGTGCTCTGCTCGCGACGGGGCTGATAGAAGCGTCGGGTTATTTCGCGCGGCGAACACTGCCGTGCACGGGGTGCGCGCGAAGTAGTGAAACGAGGGTTGAATTCTGGTCTGTGAATGTAGAAGCGTGAGAACCTGTTGCGGAACCCAAGTCGAGGGTGAAATTCTAGGGGTTTCCTTTAGTTCTACTTTACGTACATGGTGGAAGAGTGAAATGTTCGGATGAAGTATGACTTTAGTTTGAGTATTTGGGTAGCTTTTGACTACAGGCTTCTACCATACTTGTGTGCTGGGTTGGAAAGCAGTGATTCATAGGCGGCATGCTAGCTTCTTAACCATTTTCGAATGTAGTTGCCGCACTGGGTTAGGTTCGACCCAAGCCAATTTTCAATCAGCTGCTTCTTAAATTCTTTCTGTTATATTAACAAGGGGAGGGCCGGGTGTGGCGGGCATCGATTTTGATGAGCCCTGACACGAAGGATCTATGTAGAAAATAAGTAAGTTGGCGTCCGAGCGTTTGAGCCGATAGAACTTAACGACAGAGATATCTACGTGTGAATTATTAAACATTTCACGGTGGCCGTCGGGTTTCAGTGGCTAAAAATCCCACACTACCCAAGCAAATTTTAAAACTATCTTCCCCAATAAAAGAACCACACCCCCGATTGTGCCAAAAATCTTAAACGCACCGCGTACACTTATCGATCCAATAAAAATTTTACACGAAGCCAGGAGATTCGGTTACCAGGAAGCATTCTGCATCTGCAATCACCAGTGCACTATCGTAGCGATGATTTAGAACGTTATAAACCATGCGATCGCTTCGAGACCAGGGGCGGATTCGCGTGTGGCCCGAAATTTTGTGAAACCAATTTCTTTCAATTAAAATATTTGCTGATATATTCGCGAAAAGGGCGGCAGACAGTTGTTAGCCTGGGGGCGCGAAATTTCCAAAAAAAATCCGCGCCTGATCGAGATGCCGCAGGTGCAAGAACAAATGATTTACGTAGCTGGAAACGCGGCTAAGCCTGAAGCGCCGTGCCTAAGGATGTTGTCTACAGGTTGAAGCCTCACCGTGGAAAACTTGACGGTTAAGAAGTCGTAGTATTTCACCAGGAACTTCATTATGCGGCACGTGTAATTGGCTCCGTTTAAACAGCATGCGTTTCCTACGCGACTGGCGGTGTTTGCGGTGTACAAGCGGGGTACTGCACAGAACGGCCCCGTTAATTAAACGCGACTCTCGCGCGAACGGCTGGCGTACGACAGCCCCGGGCCTCGACGGTCCATTCGTCGAAAACGCGAGAGAGAAATCGGGGGGGAAAGGTGGTAGATTCCAAATGCGACGGCCACCCAAGATGAACTCTGCGTTATCGTCGAGTCGAATTCGCTTCACCGCGTCGCCGCACCGCGTAATTCCTCGGATTCAACGATAACCGTTCGACGAACGATGTCCACGATCTCTCTTTCCACTCTGCTTATCTTCATCGACGTTTTCGTCGGTAACTGTCGCCGATCGCCGCGCAGACGGAGCCTCAATTACGCGGGATTGCCTTTGTCCTGGCTGCACCAGCGATTCGTCCACTCTTTGTACAGCAAGAAGCGTCTGATTCGGCCCGAGGCGCTGCCGGCGGCTCGTAATATTCTTCAATGGAAGCGGAATCTTAATTGACAACGATTGCGCGAGTCGCAAGGGTCGAAAGAACTTCGACGGTTGGTAGTGTCCGCTTCGCTCGATTTTACTCCGCCATTTAGAACAGTAGAATTTCGAAAGAAGAATGCGACTGTTCGCGCACCGAATTGCCTCCTAATCTGTAGGGGAAATAATTAAAGCGCACGGCTGATTAATCATCGTGGTGGTGACGCACAAACCGATTGCATTGTCCGCGCCGGGACCGAAACGAACGCGCGATTCACGTTTCATTGAATCGCAGATAATCGCTCCTCCTCCCGTTTCCAGAGCGTCGCACGTGCAAATACAAGGATCACTGCCCGCCACTCGATTATCTCCTCGAGGGTTGTATTATCGAGCCGCAGGCAGCGCGCCAACCGCTAATTACTGGCCGCGGAGAGCCTCCCGCGCCCACTTTCCCGCCTTCGAGCGGTTCTTTCTATTCGACTTTGCACGCGCTTCAAAAGAAGGCTAGTTTCCCTATCTATTAATCCCGCCGGCGTCGCGACGGCCGGCTTTGTTCCGCGCGGACAACGAAACACCGAAACTGGGGCACCCTTATCGATCCTCTATCGGCTAAACAAATCAGAGCCGAACTCTTGATGAATTCTAGAAAAATGCCCGTAGCACTGGGATCGAAACGAACTACGGTGGATCGAACTTGCTCCCAGGATTTAATTCTTCGATCACGTTCACAGGGTGATCGACTTTCGATAGGAACAGTTGCAGCGTGATGAATGATCCTCGAGGGGCAACGGCGACTGAAACCCGCTGATCGCCGCTTTCGTTACAGTTTCTCGCTCGCTGCCGGCGATTTCCCGGCAGATTTTCGCACGGTCCATTCCCGCGGACGCGTTTTCAACGGCGTCACGCACCAATAACCGGAAACTCGTTCTTTCCCCGACGCTGAAACGCTGTACAAAAGCGAGTGACGGAGGAGCGTGCTCTGTTAACCGCGACACGATCTGCTGGTCGACCGATTCACCGCGCCCCCTCCCATCGAGGAGGATCACTTCTATTGTCTCTGGCCAGGGCCACGCTGGACGTTCACTTCCCGGCGCGCACTGGAGGAATTGGAGAGAAGATCGGCAAGCAGGCGAGCCGATGCTCGCGCACCGTGCTCGCTGCTCCGTGGCTCGACGGAGGGAACCGATGTACAAAGGGGCAAAGTCACTCGTGGAGCGACGCGCACGAGGAGATGAAGGGGAACAGCTGATCGGCAGTCAGATGGTTACGCAATCGGCGTTGTTTCGCACGCGTTACCTCGATCAGCTCGCGGCCAACGAGGGACCGAGCGGATATGTGCACGCATTCCCGTGCGTGCCGCGGCACGACGCGAGCTTACACAATCCGACTGCGCCTTCTGGGGGACGTGTGTTTATTTGTGGCCAGCGTTTCCTCGGCTGCGCCAAGGAAAATCGAAATTCTAGCGCAATCGGTCGAAATCGCTATTCCAACGATTTTGGGGAGGGTTTGAACTGGGGTTTTAGATGGTGGAAGGTGGGTTGGAGGGAGAGAATATGGAGGCGGGCGTTTCGCCCTGCTAGTCGAGTTGTGAGTTAGGCTTTTAGCATAATTAATTATAAAAACATTAGCTAAGATAGAACGTTAAATATTTGGCCCGTAAAGGCTTATTGAAAGATACTTTTTCGATAATATATACCTAAAGCAGAAAGTTTCTATATATTTCTGTGTTTGTCCGTCGCCCAAAAACTTTCGGCCGATAAACTCTGGGATCACGAAATGTGCCTCACCTTATTATGTCTGAATAATCCACAGGAATGTCACCATTTCCACAAAAAAGCTTTCTTTATAAAATCAGAATCTAAGTTTCGGGCGAAGCCTAGTAAAGATACTTGTCAAATAAATTAACGACCATGGCCAATGGGGATACTCCGTATTTGCGCAAGACTACCACGTCTAGAAACAGTATTCTTTAAGAAACGATGATAAAACTCGCCGACGGAATGAAACAGAGCGACGATGAAGAAATCTCCCGACGAGGAAAACTACGACAAGGCAGACGAGCGACGCAGGCAGGCCAGTATAATAAGGAAAAGTGTACGTTCCATCGGAGACCTGACCTCATCTTATTTAGGCCGAGTGGGGCAGACTCATCTCGTTTAGACTACCCAGCGGAAATGAATTTCGTTACAACGACCGGTAGCCTCGCCGAGCAGCAACTGCCCAAGATCCCATCTCACCATGAATCTTTAAAGAGACCTCCTCACCAATGCCTACAGAAGCACGCGTTCGAAGTCCCCGGAGCCTGGCTGCACGCACAGTAGCCTGTCCCGCTGCGTTAACCGGGAGAGTTCGCTTCACCTTGCACGGTGATCTTGCCGCGGCAGTTAGCCCGCTACGATTCCCCGCGATAATTGTGAATTAATTCCCAATGAAACTCTCGCCGTAATAAGCTTCCCGTGGTAAAAGAGGCCGGCTCGAGGGAACCTGATCGAGCAGCGCGATAAAGGCCGCGTATTCGCGCCATTAATTGGGAGAAAAGTGGAGTATTAGAAGAAAGTGGCCGAGAAAAGAGAAACTCCGCCGTCACGCGTCATAAGCGAACTCGGATCCCCGGCTGGATCGACGTTTCAGCGATCGTAAAGAATCTCTCGACCACCCTGGCGCCTTTAATTAAGGATCGACGCGCCCGGCGTCGATCAACGTGGATCACGGAGGCGGAGGATCGATTCTAGCTACGCCGGTTGCGTAATCGGCTGGTTAAATAGGCGATGTAGGCCTCAGCGACGTGCCAGGAACGAAAATACCGCGGTGGCGACCGAAAATCGTCGGCACTTCCCTGGACGATCTCGAGTGGCTTGAAATCGGAGCTGAAGTAAATCGCGAAGAACAATCGTGATGCTCTAGCGTGGACAGGAGTATCTGGGACTTGGATGGATGGTGGTATTCTTAGGGTTACGTGAAACTCCCACGCACTTCGAAGTGCTTCCTCGTTACCGCGACGGCGAAACGAGACCGGGGAAAGGGAAAGTTCGGGGAGGCCGCCTTTTCGGACGGAATGGAGGAATCGGGGCTCGACGGCTTTCACTGGGATTACGTTTTAGGGAAGGAAGTTTTCGTTCGCCGATTTATATCGCTGCTTGGCTAGGAAGTTTAGGTTAGTGACTGGCCGGTACGCGCTCGAAGAACGGAGAAATTAAACTTGTTACGGTCTTTGGGCCCTTTCTGATACACTAGTTCTTTCCTTTGTCTAGAGAGGCTTCTAATTTTTGGGAAAAATATGAGCAAGTTGGTACTAATACGTTGAAAAACTTGGCGAAGTTTACGGGGTACTTTAGTGTAACCAGAGTTGGGCAAAATGTAATCTAATTACAAATTACGATTAAAATGTAATTGCGTAATCGATTACACCTTATTTGCTGTAATCGTTAATTCGGGTAGGTAGTCGTTTACCATTCCAATTCTCGAATTACAGAAGAATCTACGTTACTAAGATATTTTAATTACACAAATTCATGGAGCGTTTCATCTGCCATCGACTTAAATACAGATAAGAAATGACGAGGCATTGGTTTCTCACGTACTTGTTGATGGAACTTTACGCAAATCCTGCATATATACAGAGTAGCGAAAGAAACCTTTTAAATATCAATCCGTCACGTGCATAGGTCAATGTTGCTCCTACATTTGACGGTGTTCAATTTATCTGTGAACCAACGTTCCCTGCCAAGCCTGCTCTAAACACAAACAATGGAATATAGAGGCTAGCGATCCGAGCAGTTTAAACGGTGCAAAGGTTTTCAGAAACGCTCCCTTCTTCACGCGCCGAAGTGTTAGAGCCCCGCGCGAAAGCAATCGGTTCGTTTTCTGGCGTTTCCGCGTCGTAGTTACAGCCAAAGGATCGCGCCGAAAATTCCTTCCGGCCCGAGAGGAGCGCGAAAGGGAACGCGCGTGTCTGCTCCGCGGAGCGTGACAGAGGTCGGTCGATAAAACTGCAATAAAGTGCATGCGCAGCTGCGCGGTGGTCGCTGGGAGATTATGCACATTGCTGTGTTTCTGCGGGCAGTGGTGTGCCCGATCTCGAATAGCGATGGGCGTAAGACGCATTGGAGGGTTACGAATGTTCCGAGATCTTCGGTTCTAGTCGAACCCTCGCAAATCTCCACATCATAAATTCTCGAATATTTCTCAGCGTTCGCCGCGTGCGGGACTCCTCGAATCCCACCTCTCAACCATAGTAGCCGCACGCCTATGGGCGTTTCTCGCACGCGCCCCTCGCGACACAACTTCATAAATCTATTTAAGTAACTTTACTGCTTCTTCAAAGCTGTAAATGATCCCTCCGCTATGCGGGGCTAATACCTCGCGTCAATTATTAACGAGGCACACGATCTTGAAAACAGTTTTAGATAATTTTCCATGCGACTCGAGCGATCAAGTTTGCCCCTGTACCGTTGGAGAACGTTCAACGCTACGGGCATGAACGCCCATCGCTACCCATGGCCCCGTGAGCGTGTAATGGAATTAACCGCGAAAAGACCTCGGTTGATATCTTGGAAGGCCTCCGGTCTGCATCCAGCCGTCTGACACGGATCTAATAGTTTTAACCGCGAAACCGTATGCACCGCGGGACGCATGTCACCGCGTGGCAACGACGACAACACCCAAGGGGTAGGCTCTTGCATCCCATTGTACGAAAGGGGACTGATAAGCGTCAACCTGTTAATTGCAAAGTGCGCGATAGATGGTCCTCCAAGTCTGGTTGTTAATCAAGCATCTCACGATACATGATGCATTCAGAAGAGAAATGGACAAACCCGTATGTTTGCGAAATTCAGTTAGTAGCAGTAACGTGTCCCAATAGGCTGTACTAATTATATCAAAGAAGAAAAATTAATCTTTTTTTTTCAATTTAAAACCATAGGTGTGGCATAACAAAATCACTTGTTGCATTGAAATTTTCTGGTGACATCTGTGTGCAGTGCTTAGTAAATGTAAATGGAAAATTAATTATGTCTTCAGTGGGAGGCATTGCGAATAATATCAGAATCTAAAAATTATGAGTGCACTGGCGACGACGCTTGCAAAACAAAATGCTTTGTTTTCTAATGCTTTTCTTGTTTGTACGTATGGTTCAAATCTGGCAACTCAAATTTAATCGACTTCCAACTATCCAATTATCTTAAAACATTGCAGGCGTACGAAGTTTGGATGACAATAAAATATTTAAGAAAAAAAATAACCCCGAGGGGATGAAAAAATTACCCGGTCATCAATAAATATAACCCATAACCACAAACCCAAGGGATGTGAAATAAGCCTTACGAAATAATCCTTTACGAAAACGAAGAAAAGCAGCTGCGTTCGGGACGCTAGGCGCATCGCGATCACCAAAAATACAGAATTTATCGAGAAATAATCCGTCACGTATGCACGAATAGTAAAAATAAAACTTTTGCAGGCGTTCGTAGTATATTACCATCGAACTTGTAGTACAAGAAAAGAATTATTTTGTAGTTTTTAGTGCACTATAATTTAGTTTCTTGTGCATTTTTAATAAAATTGTTGAATATAAAATTTTTTTATTTTCCAGTTTTTAGTGTTTGTGAATTTTTAAATCGCCTGTATCTCCGTTTACCGAGTACATACTAGGTTTTTAGTCAGTCAGACAATCTCACTCTCTGCATCGCTGCGAATCTTAACTTCTGTTATTTCTCTTTTCTCGCGAATTCGATTAATATAGGGGTAAAAAAAAGCAGGTCTTACATCCTTGCTCCCCCCTTATTCCAATATCCTTCGCTATCTCGCTGCTCCCTGTACGCTCTCCGCGCGCCCAAGTGTATCACATAGCTATCTGCATCGTCATCGGTGAATGAAAATCTCCATCGTCCCATGACGTTAATGACTGCCGTCGGACGGCCGCTGATAATGTTAGCGCTAGCAAGGCCGCGACGTCAGGTGGTGTTAAAGGTAAAGACATTCTCCTTAAGTAAGCACCTATTTTCATCCTACGCTCGGCGAGCACTCGCGTCGCGAGCCCCGCGCTATCTACGCGAGCTATGTGCCTCACCCATAGACACAACACACCCGTGCATTATGGCGATTTACTGGGCCAGCAGGCACTAAGCAGCTTAGAACTTTCTATCGAACTTTGCCGACATTGGGTCGACGGCGGTCTTCGTGACCGGTCGCTTTCTTCCGATGGGAAGTCACTTTGCACGGGCAAGCCTGTGATCGATAACCATCAATAGTTGACGAAGGGACGAAGCGCTCTTAAAATGGCGGTTCGTCAACCTCGATTACCGTCCACCTTCCTCTGCTACTTGCTCAAGTGTCTGGCTTACGGTAAAGTATTCAAGTCTCGTGGAAGTTAAATGTGCGCGGGGCAGAAATTAATTTTGGCTTCGTGCATATGAAATTCCCGATCGGGGTAGCGCGAAAGTTTCTTTGTTTACGGTGGGGATATAGTACAATTGAGGGGGTGCAACTCCACTATTTACAGTTTTGAGTTATGACGTGAAAAGAAATTCTACATCGTTCGGTCCATGTTTGATGCAAATCCGATAACAAATGGGCGATTTATTGCAAATATATTAAAATGGATATAGTAATATTAAGATTTTTATTATACAATATTTTTTATATAATAAGGAATACTTATTGTATGAAAAAAATATATTTTTTCAATTAGCGTTAAGTCAAACCAATAATTTCATAAACAGTTTTTATTAATTCGCTCGAAGTTGGTAAAGGTTGAGCTGCACTCAACTGTATCATGAATTTGAAACTCAAAAAAGTAAAATAATTGAAACGCACGAAATATTTTCAAAACTATTGAATAAAAGTGGAGTTTGGAATTGGGGCATACGACGATTTCGACTTGGTACGAATTGTTACGGTTTAAGTAGCTTCGATTGAGCACTATTTGTTTTTAATTATACTGGAAGGTTGAGTGATTAACTTATGGTTGCTTCAAACTATGATACACTGTAATTGTTCAAGGAATTAAGATGCTAATTAGTATCTCGGTGTTTGTATTATTATCTGTTTAATCCTCATATTTTATTCCTGCTTTATATGTCAGAATATTTCAACAAATTCCCCCTGGTCCCCTAAAAATTACAAAAATAGCTTCATCGAAGGTTAACAGATTGTTTCATTAGCGCAAGCCCTCCGAAGTGAAATAAACTACCTTTCCACACATTTTGCATAAAACGTATTTCAATGAAAGCTGCTTGTATTTTCACCGAGCTCGCGAGACTCGAATAAATGGCAATATCGACGCACCCAACTTTTTACCCGGAAACAATCGTGCATTACTTCGCCCGCACAGTTTGTCACAAAATCAACATCATTCTGTCCGATCATTCGCACAATAAAGAAAAACGACTTCGCAAAGTCGTCGCCTACACGCTTCTCTCTTTCTCAAGGCTAACAATTGAGATGACCGCTATCAACTAAAAACACAAGCTTACAGCACCCTTTACTTTCCCCCTAAAAGACCCCTCCGCTTCCCAGTGAAACGATGAAATGATATTTACCAGGATATCCTGAAGAGACACCGGCATCAGGGAGCACGTTGACATGTCTACCAAATACTCCTCCTGCTAGCTCAGACCTTCCCGCCTGTACAGATCCTTCACTCGATTTTCTATCTCGACACACCTCTTACCCAGCAAGCGGAAGGAAACTATACTTTACATTAACAAGAACTACGAGAAACTATACCGAAACTTTGTCACTGGTGTCAATTGGAAACAATCGGCGAAACGACACACGACAGAGTCCTTGGATCCGAGCAGCCTTGGCGCGACCAACACAGCACGCGTATGCGAAGAATCTTCGGTGAAGTCAAAGACAGTGGCCCGAAACGATCCACCGACCGAAACTTTGGTTACGCGCGATCGATCGGGCGTGTTGCACTGACACGAAGGGAGCCGCAGGACAATTTCATTCGAGAGGGAAGAGGAGGCGATGTGGTCGGAGAGTTTCCGTCGCGAGCGACCCGATGTCCTCGCAATCGGAAGGCAGACTCGACACTGGCACGTCCCGATTCCGCGGAAGACTCCCCCTCGCGCGTTATTAAATTAAACCACGAGGCGAGGCGGTATAGTCGCCGCGCCGCCATAATCCAATATTTCGCAGGTAACCGGCGGGTAGCAATAGTGTCGACAAGCAGAGGCGGGAATAACGCGATAGACGGACCTTCGGCGACGTCAACAACAAACAGAAACCTTTGAACGATTTACGACCGTCGGTGGTCGCAGAGGGCAACCGCGGCCAACGTGTATCCGTGCTTTTAGTTTGCTCTTACAGGGTACAATTTTGCAAAGTAGTCTACGCTGAAACGGCAATGGCGGGAATGAGGGGGGGGGGGGGGGGTGGGGAGAATTTAAACACTGAGAGTTTAGAGGGTCGAATATCTTTACTTCAAATTAATGAATTACTAGAGTAAATATTAGAGTACATCGTCGGATTGTTGGTAAAACTATTTAAGCAAGTCCATCGTTTCATTCTTAAAGTCTTAAGGATTAATCAAAGTTTCTGTTTTTTTTTGTTGTTGGGATTGTCTGATTTTCGAAGCCACAGCGCGAAGCCCATGAAAGTTCTGTATGACGTAGTCAAGCGAGAGCCTCTTCGTTCCTCGGAGGATGATTCGTGCCGGAGGAGTCATCCAGCAAAACGCCGAGAGAGAGAGAGAGAGAGAGAGATTCAATTCGATCTCGCAACATCGTTGTAGTCACGCTTAATTTCACGTTGCGAGCCATTAACTACGAGTAACTAGCCCTGGTAACTAGTAACTAGCCTGATTTAAGAGCCACCGCCGGCTCTTTACCTTGAAACCCCTCGGTTTTACCTTCGCGCCGGGTAATGAATGAAAATAAAAGGAGCACTGGCTCCCTTTGAGGCAACCGGTTCCAGATTAAAGCTATCCTTTAAATTCGCCGTTTAAGCGGCGGAGGTACGTTGCACCGTGGCAGGATAAGGGCTGGAACGGCCGCGCGCTGATCGTTAATAGCGTTCCATCGCGATTAAATGTAAAATAGAAGAAAATGCCGTTTAAATACAGCCGGGGAGGGCTCATCGAGCGTCGAAGAACCGCAATGTCCGAGATTGAATCCAAGGAAAAAAGCACTTCCGCTATTTGCTTCATATTCTTCTCCACTCTCTTGCGCGCGGCTATTGAGTTATTTTCAGAGCTGCGCCAACGAACGTGGCGGTTAATAGTAAACTGTGTTGCGATAATTACACAACTTTCGATGTTGGTATTCTCAGAAGCAACATAAGAAGCAAGAACTTGCAAACTACTCAGAAAGGCTAGTTTTAAATACTTTTCCAACTACAGTGTATAACTACAGTCACTGAGAATCAAATAATTAAACCACAAAGGAAATATTATACGTCCATCTTTATATCCAAGGTTCTTAAAAAATTCATCCTCGCGGTCCACTTTACGCGCGGCGACATTCGAAACAGGGGCTTCGCGCACTCCTTTATTTCTCGCAGGGGGGAGGGGGTTGGCTTTGATCGTTTTCGCGAGGCGCCGCGCACACGCTTGCTCCGTGACAGATGGTTGGCCAGTCACTGATCGCGACGCACACTATTCGCGTGCACGCTGGTATAAGGTAAATGTCCCCATTAGTGACCAATTCATTTTCTTATTGTTTATTGCAACACAGAAAGCGAAATATTTCAGTTATTGTTTCATACGTTATTTATGTAGCCGTACATTCATCTTTAAGTAAATTCACATGTAAATTAAGACTTGGTCATTGACATGAAAGTTGACAGATTCTAATACCGTGAGGTTATACTCCAGATATCATTAAACTCGCAAATTTTACAATAAAAATACATGGATCCATGCAGTAACTTACTCAAATTAACGAGAAATATAAACAGAATTATAAAATAAAAAGAAAATATCCATTTTCTTTCATTATTGTAGCAGAAAATCGTGGTATAAAATAGATGGTCACTAAAGGGGACATCAGGTCCAATATAATTTTCACCATAATCTTTGTGTAAATAGTCAAATATCACTCTGAAACTAATTTGATTAAGAAACTAGAGACTTCAACAAATACAATGATCCATACTTTACTCAAATATTGTCGTATATTAGTAAAAACATTACTATTTTGAACCAGTCACACTCTTAAACGGTCGTTAATGGGGACATTTACCTTATACGCGCGGTTCATTTCGGCGGAATATCGTGTTCATCCGCCTCTCGAGAGGCGCGTGCACGCGTATTGTAATCTCGAGCCTGCGTCGGCGGCGTGCACGGCATTGTTCGCTCCCGTTCTGTCTCTGATGTAACGCGGATCTAACGCAGAACTGCAGCTTTATCCGCGCCTCGTATCCCTCGCTCTCGTACGTTTCAACATTTCGTGTACTTCGGGAATATTTCATGGGTTCAGCTCTCACGGTAAATGTACCCAAATTAGATACACCTGCCTGAGGCGCCACAGTTTCTCGAGATCGCTCTGAAATTCTTTATTTCCAACATTTATAGGAAACCTGCTGTGTTTGCGGAAAATTGTGATATTTGCCACGGACCGAATACTTTCCACCGCTTTGAATCTAAAATAATAATAGTGATTCTTTATCGCACCGGCAGACATTACGAATCTCAAAGACTTCCAGCAGTTGATCGACACGTATATGCGCGAAACTATTCATTCTCAGCCCCTTGGCCCCACGTTCGCTGAAAACCGGACGTGCTTGTGGTCGACCTTAAAAACAACCGCGTATTCTTAATAATATTCCGCCCTGCGCGTCTCCCCGCTCCCTCACCCCCCCCCTGCGATCCCCTCGCCGTGGCAATGCAAGAAGTTCCGTTCGGAATCCGCGAATACGGAGCAGACCGGGGGTATTTGCATGGAGATGCAGGCGCGAGGCATCGTGCGACGGATTTAAACAGCGAATGGAATAAACGTCGAAAACAGACGGTAGTACTATCTGCACAGTATCGCTGGCCGCGACCAGGGCTCAGGAAGAGCACGGTTCAAGAACGCCCGCGCAGGACGGCGGACTATGCATCCGGTCGGCGCAACGAGTGCAAGCCTGCTTCCTATGGACTTTCGATCGGCGCACAAAGAGATCTGCATCGTGAATCAGATACCTTGATCCGCCGTGGCAGCAGGTTTCGCGGGGTGCGCCGTATTGGGAAGAATGGTACATAAAACTGAACGAAGAGGTACGTACAGTTGGGGGACAAAAGAAAATTTAGATTCCGAACGGGAACAGGAATAAGATACTCTCATCAGACAACACTTTCTGCGCTATATATATTAGGATGTGTATAAGCGAAACACAGCGGTACCTACATTCTGCGAAAACTATGAGAAACAAAGCATGGTCTGTGGCAGTAGTTTTTCTTCGCAACACTGTGGCGGTGGTAGGGTGAATCGACCAGTGAACGAACAAATGGACTTTTTTCGTGTATAACAAGAATACTATTTCGTTGAAAACAATGATCTTATATTTAGAATGAAGAAAGATTTATTGAGATAACGGCGATACTAATATTATTTGAATCTATGAACGTCTCGGTCGCTTATTAATTTTTTTGTTTTCTGGTTTCGGGTGCTGCCATTCACGGCGAGAAACCTAGTAACAAAACACGTACGATGACAGTTAACCATTATATCGTGTAAATTGTGTTCTGATATAAATAAATTTGTCAGGTTCCTATTATTATAATATATAGATTATATTTTTATATTCTTATGTTAGGTCCCTCACCTAAACTTCCTTTCTTCTTTTGTAGCGTTTTTTTTGGTAGGAAAATGAAGTATTATTCTTTGTGTTCATTCACTGGGTACAAGGTATTCATTTATTGGGTATTTCGTTCATTCGCTAGAATATTGGGCATTGATTACATTATTATGATTTATTTCAGACGCCGGTCAAGTAAAAAATCACAAACAATTTTTTTAGACATTTTTAAAGCCTATTCTGTTAGAAATTCTTATTTCATTAATAAATTAGGACATTATTTAATTTTTTATCGTTATTTGAAACTGAGAAAACGCTTAGCTGTTCATTCACTGGTCAATTCACCCCAGCGAACGCGTTAAGATTTCTATTCCACAGATCGGGGGTTATAAAGTGGATTAGTGATACCAACATGATACGGTATAATACTGTGAAACTATCACAGCTGGCCCCTGTATATGCGTTTGTAACGGATAATCCCGAACGCTGCACATCAAGGACCTCTATTTTTACGCTCACGGATAATTTAATCCAGCTCGAACACGTAACCAAGCGAGTGACTGACGTGTTCCACGAAATATGTAAAAAAACATTGGACGAAATAGACCAACCGCAACTGGCATATATCTTTTGTGTCTCTATAAACACGGGTATCTCTATTAGATTTATTTTTGTTATTGTCTTCTTTGTCCACTGTCCGTTACCGAAGTATGGGTTTTTTGGTGCATCCTGCATGTCTGTTACTTCGCCCGATCTGTAAAACCGCGGAGCTCTGAATTCGCGTGCGGGACCGCAACACGTGGAACTTCGGGCTTCGCGCAAATCTCGTTTGCTTAATCTTCTTTATATGCGTCCGATGTAAACGTATCGCGTCGCGGCGCGTGGGCCGCCCCGCGAACGATCCTATATCACGTTACTTTATGCCCGGCGTACAATCTAAATCACTTTCCTTGAATTAGCGCCGATCTGCGCTGCGACGCGAGAGTAATTTGCTCGATAAATGGAACGATTTACTGGCGGGAGCATTACGATTAACAAATTTGGGCAGCTCTTGAAGTGAATGATTCCTTAATGTGATTTCTTGTAAGGGGAACTGTCAGAGCTGGTTAAGAAATGGGGGCTTGATATTGGCGTTCTTATTGATAATTCTAGAGAGAAGTATTAAGGTACTAATAAATCTGGCGCCCACTTAAAAAAAATTGAGAGTCGTAGATTAAATAAGGGAAAACATTATTTTTCACTTTGTAGTGAAATTTTTTTTTTAAGGTCGGTTACATTTTTTTTATTCTTTAGTTTTTAGTTATTTAAGTTATATAACTACATTTATTGAAAAAAATATGGGTATGCCTACGTATATAGCTGCTCGTAAAAAAGAATCGTTTGCTAGAAACGGAAGATTTAAAAAATAAGCGACTTGAATAAGTGAGAATAAGGATCTCTCAAATTCGTTATGTGGGGTCTGCAACTCAACGCGTGGAAACACTCTAAAATGGGAGAATGCATGTAATGAGGCGAAGTTTGAATTAATCAGTACTGGCAAAGTATTCAGCCAATATTGATGCAATGTAGGGTGGGACCACCCTATTTCGAATAAAAAAAGGATCATCAAAATCGGTCCACATGCTGAGGAGTTATGCGCGGACAAATATAAAAAAAAATACATACGCGTCGAATCTATAACCTCCTCCTTTTTGAGGTCGGTTAAAAAGGAAGAATCTCCAACTCGGAAATTAAAAAAGAATTATGAAACTTTGGGGATACGTAGAGAATATATGAAGGGTAAGAAGCGTGTACACCTATATTTCTTTATCCCCTGTTCTCTTTATAATTGAGAAGCTATTATTTTGAATTCGACCAGGCGCACTTTCACCCCCCAATCAGCGATCACCGTTAAATGGAATAAAGTCTACAATAGAGTAAAGTAGAATACACCTCGTAAACGAGAGAGCGCTCGACAATCGCGCCTCGGTAAACAAATCTTTCTCCCTCTCGACTGGCGTCGTTGCCGTGTAGCAATCGGCAGAAAATTGTCATGATTCAGAAGATCAATATCAGAACGCGATCGATGAGTCATCAGCAGCCGCGTTGCTTCATCCCATTCCCAAGATTGGCAGTTATTCGCGGACTGTAAATATCCACATCCGGCTTTTACAATCGTCAGGATGTGCGTGACTGGATTCGACGTCCGAGCAGCCTCGCGCGAGTAAGGGACCGCGGGTCCAAGAACAAAGCGAACCCATAATTCCCCACGCAATCTCGTTAAGCATCCCTTGAACGCCGCGACGCCGCTCGAGGCCCCAGAGAAGCGGAGGAATTTGATAGCGTTTATATCGCGCGTGCACTAGCTTCAAGGCCGGGTAGCCGAAGAGGAAAAGCAGCGCGGAAACCTTGACCACGGTCTCTCCATCGACGGGGGTTTATATTTATTCGAGGAACAGAGGAGCCAGCCATCGGAGTGGAATCGGTATTAATAGACGCCCCGTTCGTAGAGTTCGATTAAATTTCAGGTCTCCCCCTTCCACGCTCTAACTCTTACTCGTCATTTTCCAAGGTAGCCGCCCGACGCGCGGGCATCGTGTGTCGGACCCTTATTAAGGTAGTTCGCTAATGAATATTAATTACATACACCGCCACGCGCGCGCGCACGCGATCCAACGAGCGTACGGTACGTACGCGTTTAATTTGTGTTTTACGAGAAGCGCTTGACGTTTAATGAGACGCTCGAGGAATAACTCAGCAATCCGGGACGTTCGACTTTCACACTCGGCGCGGTGATTCCGCCAACGATTGTCGGGATCGAGTACGACTGGGAGAAAGGGAATACGATACGTAATAGACTTTCGAATATAAAGTTTAAAGTTACATTTAATCTCGCCTGGAGTTAATGACGCCCCGTCTGTCACGCTTGACGAGCCTCCGTGATTTTTTTTTCTGGGAGACTCTCGAGGGCATGGCTGATACTTTGGTGTATAGGTACATAGCCTGTTTGAATGGTCCACTGATGCAAGTGTCTGTGATTCGAAATCGAGATCGAGATAAACTTTGGTAGACAGATTTCTTGGGAGATAGATCGAACAATGTTAAAGAGTTTTGCTAGCCGAAAACTTGCGGATAGGTTTGTTAACAGTGGATACAGTGCAGTATGTTAATTGTCTGTAAAGCATTACAGATTTCTGCTAATAATAATTAAAGACGATTACTGCTAATAATAATTCAAAGAAAAAGAAAGAAACACTTACATAGCAACTTATTCCTCAAATCCTATATTCCAAAGCCAATTTTACCCAAAAGAGTCCTCACCCAAGTGACCATAAAATTGCAACGAATATAATTTGGAAGTGAAAATAGAAAACCATGATGCGAACGTAAGAAGGCGAGGCTCAGCTCTGACAGCTGTTTTTAAGCCCGACCTGCGTTAAGTCAGACAACATCTCCACTCCAACAGCAGAATTGCTTACAACCAGCGAGCTTTCCACTGCGAATCCATTACAACAACTACGAACAATTATCGGACCGCGCGCACCACGAATAATTGTCGTAACGCGACACGTAACGAATATTCATAGCCGATAATCCTCCGTGGCGCGCCTGCCGAGCCGCAACATATCCCTTTAATCCGTTTACCCAATTTCCTGGGTAAAACCTCGGGGATCGACTCTAAGTCGATTGATCCGGTCTCGACTGTGCCGTGCACACACACAGAGCCATGTAGAGACGCCGCGGGCGTCGCATAGCCGTCTATATTACGTCTGCTGCAACAGAAGCCCTTAAGTAGATACTCATCCCCCTCCGTGGATCCAGCTTAAATCTTGGCCTGGCGTGTAAGCACGCGTACACCCTGGCCCCTCCCACTGTTTCTCGACCAGCTCTTTTTGTTCAAGCCTCGTTAAGTCACGGTCGAAGCCCTAATTGAAAAGACTGACCCTGTCGTTGGGCCTCTTTCATATCGCGGAGGGACGCCGGCGACGCTCGAAATACGAGGGTGCTGGACCAATTACGGGGGTCGCTTCGCAGCCGAGTTTAATGATAATGAAGAGGGGAGTCGCGTGGATTTAAAGGCGTGTGTACGTGCGCGTGTGATATGCACGCTGGTGGTTAGTAGTTCGACACCAATCCCCTGTGGAAAGTGTATCGGGTTTCTAGGGAGGTTCTCGCGAAGCTTTGAAGGTGCGATTGTAAATATTCCAGAATTTCGTGGCTCTATTTGCGCTAGGTGTGGGGATTTTTCGTTTTAGTGGAATAGAATTATTATAGTTTCCTTGGAGTAAGTTATTTTTAAATTGCGCGAGAGTCTACGTTCAGTGCATTAATTTTTTAATTATGCTTCTGAATTCCAGTGGCACCCCCGAAGAAGGGGCTTTGTAGAAATAAAAGAAAACTGGATTTTATTCTTTATGGAAAGTTTTATGATCACCTAATGAATTTTATTGAATTTCCATTAAAAGTATTTTCGCCCCTTCAACTTGGCTCCTCCCCAAGATTAAATCCTGAGTGATAATATTCTACTTTTTGGTTTCCTAAGTGTTAATAACTTGGAGAGGAAACGTTTACAGCCACGCGACGGTATATACGATCTTCCTTCACCCCCCAAGTTAAGCAGAATGAGCAGTCAAAGTTTGATCAGTGGTTTCTGAATAAGCCTAACCGTAGACTCTCTGTTCTGAACCGGACGTGCAAAGGGTGGTTCGAGATTTATCGACGATATACCCCCCGCACGTGGCTCGGATGTGTACGAGTGCGAAGATAATAGAAGCGCGTGAATCCCGTCAAATTTATGTGGTTATACACGCGGCTTATATTTGCATGCGCGTATTGCGCCGGTACCCCCTAATGCGGGCGAAATGAAATTACAGGAAAAGCACGGACAGGGGGCGGTTAGAAAGGCAAACGGTGGTGTTGGTGGGGAATTAAAGCATAGAGGTGAAGAGATTATGTGCGTGGGCGAGGATAACGTGCGAGCGTAGAAAGTGTTATTTACTTTCCAAATTACCATAAACGTATGAATCTTGTTATACAATAATTTATGAAGTGATATATTTTGCGTTGTATGTACAAGGGGTATAAACATTAATGCTCGCTGCTTTTAGGGATGAATCGTTAAAGTTTAGTACTAAAATATTAATTACTTTAGTAAAAATACTTTACGTTTTATTTACAAGTGTCGACCGATCCAGAGGTGTAGATTCACCCCAAACAGCAGTGACCATTACATTTCGTACACCCTGTACCGCAGTGTGCAAAAAAAATTTGAACTCTGAACGGTAACAGAAATAAGATACAATGGTTTCGATAGAAACAATTCCTTTAAACTAAAATTAAAAGTAAACTTTTTATCCCAAGAATTGAGAGGGTTCATTTTGGGAACTGAGGATTCAGCATTCAATCTCAGTTGCAACCTCAAGAATACTATAATACTATTATTAACAGCAAACAGGCATCACACCTGTATTTCCTGTAAATGGCGTGGAATAACAGTACGTCACATGTTACCCCTTTGTATTTCCACTCCCTATTCTCGTCCCACGGCAGTCGTTTTTTTTTCAGTGAAAACAGCTAGGATTCGGTAAGCCGAGGAATGTTAAACACCCGTGTACGGACAGAGCCCACCGTACAGATACCACGAAACTCGTTGACACGCAGACACGTACGCGGTCAGCGATTTCCGCATGCATTGCAGGGTACGAATAACATACGGAGAAGCGGACTTGCTGCACGCGGAATAGCTACGTACGCGCTAGAAGTACGCGTGCAAGTCACACCGCGTGACAGGCATAAGTAAAGAGAAGGTTCGTGTGCACGAATTTAAATTCGTACAACAGACCCTGCACTCGAACGTTCACTCTTCTGTGGATCCACGAGGGTTCAGCAAAAACGCGATGATCTATTAGTTAACCCTGGAACGCGCGATAGTTTGACCACCCGTTGGATGCTGGGGTCCATTTTACTCCGTTTCATTCATATACGCGTTGAGATAAGATTTTAAACTGAAATCCTCATCTTTCTCAAGACGCAATTTTAATAACACGTAACACAAGTAGTTTTATATTTAGGGTGGATTATATTAGGATTTAGGAGACAGCTAGCTCAGGGTTATTGTTCAGTTCGTGATTGTTACTATTTAAAAAAAAAATGGAGTTGGTTAGACAGTTTGCTTGTTGTGACATTTTTAAGCTGCTGTGATTTAAGTGTATTTTGAAATGAACGTAGCTCCGATGAAATACTGTTGCCACACAATTGGATTCCGATGAATAGTAACGCTGATTTATCTGGGGCACTGTATTCTCCGCAATTTGGTTAGAATACAAGAAACAATATTGGAGAGGGCTGCTAGAGTTAAGCACACAGTGAATTGCCGCGGTCACTTCAATTTGGATATTAGTGGCGACGTGGTAACCGATTTCCTCCCTCCAAATGCAGAACTCTGAATTTCCTAGGTGGTATTTGGTAATGAACTCGCCCCCCCCCCCACCCGCGCGTTGGCCCAGCTGACGTTAATTAATCGTGATTGATCGCGGAGAACGTGCATATAAGCTTCTGCCAGTTTGAATGTTAGTTACATTGAATTATGGAAATCAAGGTACGATGTGTTTCAGTTGAAGTTTCGACGTACACGAGCTACAATTGTAGCAATAGATTTTTGGAGTGCTCTCTCTCTCTCTCTCTCTCTCTCTCTCTCTCTCTCTCGAAGACAATGGTTCGGAACGGAAAAACTGTTGCATGATTCTGACTTGTTTGAAAGCGATAGAATCAGCAGGTTCTCTGTTTTATTCTGCATTCTCACACTGTAGAGGATGTCGTCGATCGAGTTACCAGGTACACGCTATCGATTTTGCCAGTCTGTGCAGGGGAAGTGTCTAGCAGTGTCGACCTATTGTCTCTTCGTGTACTACACGTGCTTCTAGGGACGACTAGCTTCATCCAATTCTTGACTTGTAATTTTCAATCGATTCCAGCGCGATATGTATACTGGTCTGCAAGCTTCGATGAGGGCTATCGTGAACTCGTTCCTTCAAACGCGCGTGATCTGAGATTCTTGAATATTTTGAATTGCATTTTGTGTACAGAGAAACGTATTGAACAAAGAAAAAGCGTTCACACCTAAATAGGCATTATTTTACGCCACTCTTAATTCCCTTTATTTTTTTAGAAAGAATCGCTCGTTTTTGTCGAAACTGATCTTTATTAAGTTTATACTAAAAAAAATGAATATTTTTAAATTTCGGTTTTAAAATTTTAATTAAATTGACACTATAAAATGAGTTCAAAAAAAGCAAGAGGGCTACTACCACTCGCACCGCGTGTTTCATGATCCCATTGTTTTTTCTTTACTACTTATTCTTTTTTTACCGTCACCCCAAAGCTGCCCCTCCCCCTGGAAAAAGTCTGCGGACGCCCTTGGTGCACAGCGTTTGGTACCAAAACTCCAGCGTTTTAAATATTAAAATTTTATTAAATCTACATGTCAATTAAAAATCAAACAGCCCGGTGTCCTCCACAAGTCATATTTCCTGTCGATTCTTCTTACGTGTCAACAAAGAGTGCTTATTTTTAAACGTCCATACCCCTTTCCACGTTCAATAACGACGTCATTTACCTTGCATGCAACTACGCTCGGGCAAACACATCCAGCGATCGTTCGTACAATTTTGCTCGAAAAATCAATGCCACCCGGACCAACCCCCGGAGGAGTTGCGTTCTAAGAAATAGAAACGGCGGATAGAGGGCCCCCATAGAAGCAATGTCCCTTTAGCGATTAGTTGGTGGTATTCCCTGGAGGGCCACCTACACCGGGGATCAGAGTGTATAACGTTACGCCAATGGCCGAATGTCGAGCAAGATACGAATCATGGCTGGCTGTTTGCCGTGGCAAAGGTGTAACGGTGCTCCTGTCAAAAGTGAATGCAACAATATTTGCGATCCAACAGAACTGGGTTTCGATTTCACGCCAGCCAGAGCAAGAACTCTTGATAGAACTCGTTCTGCGTGATAGCCGATCGTCTCGATCCCCTGAGTTTTTGCGCGACCCTGCACGGTCCCGTGGATGTATCCACGCCCGCGCGACTCCTCTGTATTAAATCCTTCGATTGAAAGCAGAAGTGAATGTCGACGCGTTAAGGGACAACAGTTTGGCCGAGGAGGGGTGGAAATTGTTAGGACCTCTCGTAGAGGGGTGTTTTTTTTCAGCAGCGTTTCCGAATTGCTGTTCCTGAACCCTGTTTTTCGCGACAAATTAATTTATAAACTTAGTTTAACCGCGGTTGTTGCCACCAAAATTACTTCTATTTAAATTACACACCTGACTGCAAAATTTCAAATGGAGCAGCGCCAGCGCATTGTATAGAAAAGAAACTGTTGATGTGGGGGGGTTCTGCTAAATTTTAGCGAGTAAAGAAAGGGTGTCGTGGGAATATTTAATTTGGAAACGCTGCTATGGAGCATCAAAATTTGCCACCTCGAAGATGTTTTGTGAAAAGGTATAGTGATGAATCAATGAGAATCTACAGAAGAACGACTTCGTCAGATCTATCTATTTTAATTTTGTCGTGGTTTATGTTATTATGAAGTGACCACTCCTCGTAACTTTAATGTGAAGAGGTTGGATACTTCGATCGTCAGTAGTGGATGAAATTACTGGATAATTTAGGTACGAAGACAATAAAAGTAGCATCGACAATGACGTTTACATTCCCTTGCGGTAATTACTATTCCTTTATACAAGTCGACTGGCTGAATGGATTCAATTGCAGGCTAGGCGCAGCACTCTGACTTTTAGCGCCGCGTTCATCAAAAGCTTCCTCTCAATGGACATCTTAAATGGGTTATCCACTAGGTTCCAACGTAATACAACGGTGCACATGATCGTCTGCTTCAGGCTGGAGGTGTAGCTGGCGATAATGCAGCTTATCGATAACTCCAATTTAACTTGAAGCGATGCAAAGTGCGTTTAGAATGCACGAACGTGGTACAAGTTCCCTATCACTTGATTGGTATCACTAGTCTATTCTAGGCAACCCCTAAACTATGGGATACTTGGAGGGTTCAGTCCATTAGCATTAAAACCGAGTTTTACTGTTTGTGCTCTGAAAAATTATGGCTAGTAATTTCGTGGTCGATATAAGTACCACCATTTATTGCTTACGTGTGAAAGTAGTGATTTAATTGATTTGTCAACTGAAAGTTCTAACAATGAAGAAGCTTTTGAAATTTGTAATTAATATTCAGGGAAAGTTCAACTTACACTGATTGGCTTCTGAACCCTCCACTTATCCTTTTGAATGGAACCCTCTTATTTCTGTTACCCTTTACAGTTTAAACTTTTTTTTCACCACTACTCTACCAGCAAGTTCAACGTGAAATATTTCATTAATATTTAGTAAAAAATAGAGAACACGCACAATGTACTTTCTTTCGAATATTTTCTACAATAGATATAAGTATACCTTTTCCAAACAATCTTCTTTCACCCTAGTACACCCCTCTATTAAAACCCACTTACTAAAAAATTTAATCCATTTACACAGTGAACACCCAAATAAATGAAATATTCTTCCCACTTACAAAAACGCAAATGCACCCCAAACACATCTGTCCCCCGTATTAAACTCTCTCATGCACGATATATTTTTTAGGTGACCCCTTTCTACAATATCTACCTTTCCCTGGCAGTTCTCTTTCATTCCAGTACATACTAAAATATTTAATCCACTCACACAGCGAACCCCCAAATAAATGAAATATTTTTCCCACATAAAAAACAGAAGACTATTGCACCCTAAATATATTTGTCCCCGGTATCGAACCCTCCCCCATCAAGTGTTACCGAACGTTCCATAGCCACCTAACAACACCATCGACGAATTCAAACCGATCGATACGTCGCTCGTGCATTATCAATAATCGCCAGCAGCGCCTCCGCCTAGCACACCCTCGAACGGCGCCCTTAAGAAATCCAGGTCACAGCGCAAGGACATTCCACGTAGCTTCATTTACCCCGCAGGCCGGCGTCGTTCCGGAAATACGTCCATTAAATGTCCGTGCCGTGGCTGCTGGCGATAGTATGATGGCAGAGTAGGTAAGTGGCTCGCGATAGGCCCATTATGCACTGCTTTGCAGCAAGTGCAGGCGTGCCTTCCACCGCATCAGCTGGCGCGTGCACGATTAAAGCCGCGCGGAACCGTCGGTCGCTCGGCGAACGCGACGAAATCCACCGCTACACACCGTCACGGGATGCAACCGGGCTCTTTGCCCGTCGAATTATACGCGGGCAAGACGTCCGGGGCTATCAGCGGAGAGCGCATCGCCATTATATCCGCTAACTCGGCGACACAGGCGCAGCGAGCCGCGAGGCAACCGGTTACGCGAAATCGTTTTCGGCGAAGAAAGGACTCCTTCGCCGAGTGTCGCGGTCGGTCTCATCGGCGGGCGAAGCGATGGATGCTGTCACTTTGCGAATTTATCGATTTTAGGCGGGCGAGACTTCTAGCCGATGCTCGCGGTGAATTGGCTGAATTGGGTCACTGGATTACCCGCTCGATGCACATATTCTTCGCGGTCTGACTCTCGATTTTAAGGGAATGGGATGGAGTTCGATTTTAGGGGACGGAGAATCTTCTTTGCGCCCAGTTATATTAGAGTGATCCCTATTTTCAATTTGCGATTTCTTTTGCTCTCACCCCCTAATATGGTTCCATTTGATATAAAAATAGTTCGTGAAAAAGATTATTGCAATCGGACAACAGGAAAGGGTGCCGGCCAGGCCTTAAAGCTAAGAATTCATCAAAGGCTATTCATCAAAGGATATTCAAAGGCTATTATCTAAAAAATGGTTGGAAGCACGAAGAAATTATATATACAGTAATTGTAGAAAATTGAATGCTCTTTTAATATTATTTGAACAAAATTTCGATAGGATTTACAATTTTTTAGAAGTTCCTCAAATTCAAATCATTGATGAATTCTGAACTTTAAGGCCTGGTCGGCAGCGTTTCCGGTTGTCCGACTACAATAATCTTTTTCACGGACTATTTTTTTATCAAATGGAACCATCTTAGGGGACGAGAGCAAAGTGTCGTATAGTAATATTTTGATGGGTGTCTCTTTGGAAGAACTGGCAATGAGTGCAGGTGCGATCTGAAAGAATATAAAGACCACGGGCGACACAGGCTGCAAGAAATCAAGACGACAGGCTTCGAGAATCTCATTCGACGCCACGATAATAATAACATTCTCTGGTACGCTGAAAAACGAGCAGCTGATGGTGTCCCAGTACACTTTCGCTACGCTCCGTGCATCATGCATGCCCTTGCAACATATATTCCATCTACTGTGCACACAGACATAAACCGGACCGCGTAACAGATTGCACTATCATCGGCAGCGGCAACCTCGATCACAAGGCGAGCACTTGATCCGTCCGAATTCCATTTAAATCGTTCGTCAAGCATCAAACTCTCGCATCGAAGTCGCACACATATTCCCCGAAAAAAAGAACAGAGAGAGAGAGAAAGAGAGAGCAACATTCTCCGTGGGTCGGAGGGACTCGGCCGCCAACGAGCTTAATAATCAACATCTAAACAAGGCAAACAATTCTCCCGCACCTATATACATCGAACACTTTCTACATCCACTGACTCACCACATGAGATCTATGTCTCTTCTCCTTAGAGTGATGCTTAGCGTGCTGCTTGCTGCTTCTGTGCGGCGGGTAGGTGTGATAAAAGATAAGGTCGAAGAAAGGCTGGCGTCACCTGACCTCCGCCATGTTGTACTTGGCCAGCCCTATCTGCTGTGGGTTCTGATGGTTCTGATGGTTCTGGCGGTTCTGGTGGCCTGGCGGCGCCAGGTTCACCGTGGACTTGGCGTGCTGCAGCTTGCCAGGGGCGCTCGGCTGCGCGGCTGAAACGTTGTTGCCCGGCTTCTCGTCGTTCGACGCGGGCGCGTTCTCCAGGGTCAGGTTGCTCTCGTCGATGTCGACGGCGAAGGCGATGCGATGACGGGGCGGCACGATCTTCACGCTGGAGCCGATCGGCGTGACCGTGGTGGCCGGGTCCAGCTTCACCAGAGCCGCTTGCAGCTCCAGGGCGTCCATGGCGCGCGATCTCTACGGGACGAGTCCAGCCCCGTGGGTCCACACCGGCGCGAAACGATCGATTCCTGGGGCAGGGCTGGGGGGGGCACCGTCAGGAAATCCAACGACCACTCACTTCGCTGACTTATCGCCGGGATATCGGGTGACGTTCAGTGGGAACGCCAGTTCTTCCATCTGAGGCAATCGCCGGGCCCGCTCCTCGTTCCTCGAAGCTTTATCTCGCCCCCGTTGCCGAGCGTCGCTCTTCACGCGGATATTTTCGGACGCGGAACGGGATCATAGGAAAATAGCTTGACCATTGGATTCCCTTCCGCCGTGCAACGAATCATCACACAAAAATGTCCTATTTTTACGCCACTGGAATGCGACTCACGCCCCCGCCGTCTCTCCTTATAATTCCCCGATTGCTGCTCGATCACGGGCTCGCGTACTTCTCGCGGGGCGAAGTCTGTCGCTCGAGCTACATACCTCGCGGTGCCGCGATTCTCATTTCACTTCTCACGCCTGGCCAACGGGCTCACCATGGCGCGACTATTCGGCTTTTTACGGGGCGCACTCTGCAAGCATTGATTGATGGATGCTTACAGTCTGGGGAATCGACGAAACCAGAAATCGTCGCGACGTTCGATGATAATTTTTATGCGGGATGTTATAGCGCTATGGTTTGGATGCGTCTCGTTGCAGGCTGCGTACGATTTCTAAGCGATGGGAACTCGGGCGCGGCTGGGCAACACTTGGACTGGCGTGTTCGCGTGGCGATATTGGGAAACGTCGAAGGTGGGGCTGCAAGTAACGGATATTTGAAACTGAACCGTCACGGAACTGATACGCGTGAATCCGTCTGCGAGCAGAAACTTCTCGACAGAAACGATAGTTTAGGAACGTCTGGCCGGCTTGAAGAGGCATTTCTCAAAACCTTGCGCCACTCAAAGTGTTAATGGAGCGCGGGTCGCCTCTCGTGGTGGTGATTATTTACTTGGCCGAAGATCGCGTGACCGTCTCGCGACACGTCGGCGAACGATCTTTCAGATTTACCGCGAGGCCTACGCGCACTTTATCGCTCTAGCCGCGCTCGAGTCGCGAGCATACGGATAGACGAGTTTACGATCGCCGCGGAAGGTAAGATGCTCTCGTGAAATGGAAAGTTAGCGTCCCGCGCGCTCGTTACGCGTGGACCTTGGATCCTAACAGCAATGGAACACGCACTGGCCAAGCATTCTGCACTTTTCTGCACATCCGCTGACGAGCTTTCTCGATTCAGATGAACGATTCAGCGGTAAAGCCTGCTAGCGAGCTTATGAGAAGATGCCGATCGAACTACCTACCGAAACGCAGAAGGCTGGCTGGTCTTTGACGGCTAGGGCGCAGGGATAATTAGGTGCGCAATGGACTTGGGTAAATTTCTTCATAACGAATAAAAATAGGTGGCGTGCAAGAATGATTTATGGCAACGTTCAAGCTGAAGAGTAAGGTGATGGAGGTGGGATGAAAGAGGAGGAAATGAAGGTGGTTCTGGATCTACTCGTGACTCGTGGAGTCACAGAAGACAAAGCTTTTACCTAAATAAGAATTTTGAATACAATAAAAGATAGAAAAATGTTATTCATTCTTTGCCGGATAAATTCAAACGAAGATGACATTGCTCAAATCTATGACAAGCGTAAAGTTGTAAAACGATTTCAAGGTCCTCCTTTAAATATATATACATAGTTTGACAGTTGGCAGAACTTGTTGCAGGGGGCAGCGAAATGAATCCATGTGTTTCAACCGTTTCGAATACAGCGTCGGATGTTATTTCCTGCTTGCAACTGGAGACGCCAGGTCCGAGAAACGCGACGTGATTCACAACGACCGATGTCTGTCGGCGCAGATAGAAGGCAGAAAATTTGCATACAACATCTACGAGGCAGACGTCGGTGCGCTTCTTGACGGTTCTTTCGGATGGGGAAGGAAGGATCGACTGAAACCCGAGAGTTCTGGCGTCCGTGGGTGGATCTAGCCTGCGCCTTCCAGTGGATATCGCTCAGTGTCCCGAACGATGGATAAACCTGAAGATTCATGGAATCGGGCAAGATGGTTTAATAATCGACGAGTGAAAACCGAGCTACGGATGATCTACAAATGCATGGGATCGATACGAACTCCAAAAGTCCTCCTACGGGTACATGTTGATGTTACCAATCCTCTCAAACACCTTGGAAAAATATGCGAACTGTGAACGATTCGTAACAAATGCATGTATTAGCCAAGCCTACTTCGTTGCAGAGAAATATCGTTTGAAAACAAATCGAGCGGAAGCAGAGATGGTGGTTTTGCGAGATTGAGGAGAAATGAAGAAAGAGGTATCGACATTATGAATTATTCTAACTACGAAGGGTAATATTTAAATAAGAGTCTAAGTCTTTAAAAGTCTAAAGTCTTCGTTTAAGTTTAATTCTTCATAAATATTATTATTATTATTATCATCATTATTATTATTGTTATTATTATATTGACGGGGAACCCTTTAGAGGTAAAGAGAGATAAATACTATATACCTTCAATTTTCTTTTAATTTTAATACACTCGGGCGATTTTTGAAAAGGAGGCCACGTTTGGAAGATAACTACCCTTCCCTTTTCGATTCATTCTTCCACGAGGAACCACCCCATTTCAATTGGCATCGCCATTGCTACCCTGTTTCACCTGTACCTCTAGCTAAACAATTCAAAATCGACGCAACATTTAAGTGCGCCCTAAACGACCGTCGCTCGACGTCCTTACGACCATCCAGCCACGTTTCTTGCGCTGCTTACGAGCGGACCCGCGTCCTTGGCGCAGGATCCGCGACGCTGGCGCAATTAAAACGCGCCTATTCCGCGGGTTCTCTATTCGCCGGGCGTTGGGAAAGCGTTGTGCCTGGTTTATGGAGCTTTATCTCGCCTCACGGCCAAGATGGCGGGGCCAAGATGCGCGCAGGTACCCGCGAAAGGAATCCCAAGGGCGCGGGTGTCTCGAAAGGACGGTCAACGCACTTGGGTGATCCTTTGTGGCAGTCCAGCCGCGTTTCGACAGCGTTTCCACGGAGGCAACGGTGAGCGCAGACCCTGGGACACCCACGGGCCACCTCGTGCTTCTGGCGACGTCATTGTTCGCGCCCACTTTCCATCGTTCGATTTCCAACCGAGGGCGATCGCTCTCGCCGGGGCGTTATCTCCGCCTCGAAACAGTCATAGGATGTCCCCGATGACGAAGCCAGCGATCGTTAAACGTGGACAGAGCGCCGTAGAGTGTCGCGAACAAAGGATCTCGAACCGTAAACTGGACAATGACACTCTCGACGAGCGGCGCGACCTTTCGCGTATCGTCCCGAGGAGAAAATGACGGGAGCAACGGGCCGTGGTAGCCTCTTTACAGCCGTAATGATAACTTCGCCGAGCAGCTAGTCGCTGTCGAGCCTGCAGGTAATTAAAGGGCGTGGAAACTAGGTGGCCGAGCCAGCTGACGGGGGCTCACTTTTCCCTACGCCATGCTTCTCCGCCGCGCTGAACCTCGCGGCCCGACGCGTCCAGTAGTTGGAAATTTTCATTCGGCCGCGAGAAAGTGAACGCGACTTGCCCGGTGAATCGACACTTCGATCGGCGAACACGTTTCGAAGGACTCGGATGGGAAAAGTTAACTTTGGGGTTAAATAAAAGGTGGGCCAGCAATTGAGGACCTTGCAGCACGGGGAGTGCAGCTCTATATTTACCAACTTGAGATAAATTAGAAAAAACTGTTTGACTTTACGTTGAAAAGAGAATGCTAGTTGAAAAATATATATTTTTTTTTCACAGAATAAGTAGTACACAGTTATTGGGTCGAGAGGTTTTTATTTCTATTTTTGGCGAAAAAATATTTTGCGACATTAATATTTCTATTTTCATTTATTTGCAATAAAACGCTTTACGTATATTACGCGTCATAATTAAAAAAAAACTGTAAAAAATGGAGCTACACCACAGCTGCTGCAAGGTCCTCAATTTAATCGCGTTGATGTTAACGTGTAAACTCAATAGCGAATGTTTTATGGGGACGTTGCATCGATGCGTGTAAAATATTGTATCACATTGATGAGAATTGAACAAGTGAACGTTGTAATTGATTTGGGGCCCAAATTTTGAGCATAGAATTACTTCGAATGATGACTTTGCGTGGCGTTGTGGAATAACGGGGAAGTCTGTAACTCGAATTTGAAAGGAGAACGAAAAGATCGTGGGTAAAGCGAATGAATGAAGGGAATTGTTGCAGCTCAGTTGAAGCTTGTGCTAATGAAGTTAACAAGTATCATTTCAGCTACTTTTCGTCAAACTTCTAATTAGCTTACCTTGGGGCAACTTACTTTTTCCATCCATCCTTCCTTTGCACGCGATCTTTCGCAATCTCTCGTTAATCAAACACCGATAACAGTGTAACGAGCTTCATTGAGCTTCACGAGCTTTATTCAAATTACTTATGCAGATGATTTAACATTCTTCCAGGTTCGATACACCGAACGAAATTCTTCGGTAGGTACGCGATGCCGAAACACAGTCAACTACATAATTAAAATTCACAATTAATCACACTCCTCCACACTCCATAAAGTGCAGAAATACTATTTTATCCAACGGAACTAAACAGCCATCAATTAACAACTTCCTAAGCATAGCACCCTAACTCAGCGTTTCCTAATTAAATTTTCTCTCGGAACCCTTTCAAAATCACTAAGAGGAATTTCCAAGCTCACCACTTTGTTCTATTCGGCGCGTAACGACGTCGCGCCGTTTCAAATTTGCAGTTTCTCGATGAGACATTTGCACAATTTTTTTAATATTTAAATTTCATTATAAGATAACTGTTCGCGGATCTAGTTGCTCTAACCAGTTTCCTCTGTATATTTAAAAGAAACATTTCATTCCAAGTTTTCCAAATGAAACTCGCATCCCTTATCTTCGCCATGGACCTTCGAAGATCATAATGCACCCCCAAATTTTATTACACCACTCATAATCCGTTAAACTTCCACCACTGGCGCACCAAGTGGGGTTCTATGGGCCCTGGCACCCTCCAACGAAGGGGCATTTTAACAGAAAATAAAGCTAGATTTTATTCCTTGAAGTAAACTTTTATAATCCTCTAATCTAACGAATTGTATTAAAATTGCGTTGAAAACATTTTATCCGTTCAACTCGGCTCCCCAAAGATTAAATCCTGAGCGCGCCACTGGCTTCCGCGCTACCAAACGCCCATGAACAGGTTGCTGACATAAGATCGCGTTTTCCATGAAGCTCGGGTACACGTCGCTGGATGTCGAGAGGTGAGGCTGGACCGTCGAGGTTATCCGTCCGTAACGATGGGCGGATGCTTTGATTTTTCTTTCTCGTCGCTTTCTCGAGACCGATGCCAGCTACTATCCCCGGTGACTTAAGTGGGGTTACAAAATGGGGGTCAGTTCTTACCGCCGCCTAACACTATCCACCTAAGTGCTAAGTACAAGCTGCGGGGTTGCCGGCAGAGATTAGCCTGGCAACAGCAATAATCGAGTAATAACGAACTGGAGGCAGGCTGTTTCTGCTACGCTGGCTATCTCGGAGGCGACGTTCTTCCACGGCGCGGCCTGTTGTGCACTCGGAGCCGCATTTTAGACCAGCAATCTGGCATCGATCTGGTCGGAGATTACTCGTTAGTTTGAATGGATAACCGACGAGCGGAACGCTGGTCGAGCGTTGCATTGCTCGTTTCACGTGCTCGCCATTTTTCGGTTTACTTTAGAGGAGGGAAACGTTGGGTAGCTCGCGCGGCTGGGATTGAAGTGGATGCCTGGGTCGCCGTTTGTACGTAAGTCTGCAGGACACAGGACCTTGGAAGTTTAGACGAACGGAGCTCGATATATCCGCTGCGTCGTTTGGGAGATCTGTCGGCTGAAATGGTGAATAGAACACTTCGATTCACGGGAGACTGCTGAGAACGAAGTGAAGCACGGCGGTGAGAAGTTAGAAGCCAGCGGATACAGCTTTGGGTTTTCATGGGCAGGCTCTAGTGAGGAGATCTTCGAACCCGACGGCGAGGTCTCCATGGAGAAAGCTTTGAACTCTGATAGTGTAATTCAAACGAGGGGTTTCCCTAGTGTGGTCAGTGGCGGTTTAAAAATATAGTTTCCTCTGGAATTTATTTCTGAAAAATTACTTTATTTGTCAACTTAAAACTTATTCCGTTGCTTGTAGGTGATATTCTCCAAATATAGTACAAGCAACGAACAAAGTTTCGAGTCGATTAACAAAGTAATTCTTTAGTAATAAATTCCGAAGGAAACTATATTTTTAAGCCACCACACTGGAGAAACATCCTTAGAATAGTATTAGACATCTACGACCTTCGAATCTCTAATGATTATGTGGACAAATTGATATCCTGTTTATCGAACCACCTGTTATTTCTGCCTTTGCCTTTCGGAGATTCTAGATCAACCGACCAGGCAGCCGGTGCTGCAAACAGTGAAGATAAACTCGGTGGCAATTCAGACGTTGATAACGGGCGAAAGAGCGGCTCTGGAGACGACGGGCCAAGTGACGATTAGGGCCTCGAGTCAGCCGAGGGGAAGAAATTGGACGATAGGGGAGAAAAGGCTTAGAAACGCTCTGGAAATCGCTCTTCCGCGGTGCAGCTGCTCTTCTTTCATAACCACGACTCAACTAAACGACTTTAGTGTCATCGTTTGATGACATCTGTTAGATGAACGTGTGATGCTCGATCGAGTAGATATGAAATCAACCGTAGCACGATACTGTGACACTTTTAGTCCGCTCGCGAACACAAATTGACATTTGAATAGGTATTTCAAACTTCACTTAAGGAGATACTTATTGTTAGTCTAGTGTATACTGCCTGTCTGTCAAGCTATCTTCGGAAATTTATTTAACAAAAACTATATGTTTATACTGTGCGACATTTTGCCTGTATATTAATGTATGTTTGAAATAATACCTACTCACAATCAGAATTGTTTTGAGTTTGTTTATTGCATATATATGTGAGCTTCATCAAAAAAATTCTTTTCTTTCGGGCAATGGTGCGGAGACTGTTACAGTCATCTAAAATGAAAAAATTAAGGTATAGTTTCTTTATTATGCTTGTCGTTTGGGTTGGACCCAAGGAGGGCCACTAAAAATCAATTTTTTTCAGAATGACAGCGTTTCGGAACAAAATATTCGATTTTTACTAAAGATTTAACTATTTTCGTTGTTTAAAATGATTTTTTTAGGGGTCTTCCGCGATTTCAGCCGAAGCGACAACCAGAATAAAGAAAATAAACCTAAGTTTTACATTTTAGGTGAGTATAATAGTCCCCACATCACCGCCCGACGGAAAATAATTTTTTTGAAGAATTTCTTGAGGATAAAAAACTCCAAAATAAAATTCTGAGTATTACTTCAAACGTTCTTTAATATGTAAGCAAACCGCCAGACAGTATAAACTTACAGATTTTGTTAAATAAATTCCTGAAGATGTTAAAAAATAGGTAGTTACACTAAAATCCCCCCTTAACGATCTCCAAAAATTCGGCATTCAGCGAATGTGTGGATCCAGCGCCATAGACAAATGTTCGCTATCCGCCGATTATCAAACGTTTGCGTATGCTTCGGTCGGAATATTCGAATCCAAAGGCTTGTCATTTTCCGAATAAGCGCACAGTGTGGAGATACACGCGAATACTTTGGCGAACATTTTGTCGAACATTTTGTCGAATTCGTCGAATGCCGAATGTGTAGTTCCGGCTTTAAAGTAACGTAAATTCCAGGAATCACCGGTCTTCGAACTTTCGCAGTAACATACCGATAAAACAGAAACTTCAAATTTGAATTTCCCAACCTTCGGCAGGAACCCGCCCCGAGAAGCCATAGATCAGAGGAGATTGAATTCCGTCACGGTTTCCGCGACTCCCTCGCTGCTTCAGGAACCAACAAACCAATCCGACGAACGCGCGCGGGCGCGCGCGATAAAGTCATCGTGCAGCTACTTCGCGAATTATCGGAAGCGCGATGCGACTGCCGCCGTTGCCGTCCGCGTAAACGCTTTTCCACGATAACGAATCGCGTACGCGGCCGCGGCCGTGTCGAGGGCCGATAATAGGCGGATTAACACGAAACGCGCGAAGTAAAGTTTTCCACTGGGAAGCGGGAAAGCGGTATAAAACGGCTGATAATTCCGTTCCGGCGCGGATAGGCGCGTCACGAAGGTGGATTGCCAGCCAGGGCAGGGAACGATGAAGAATCGCCGGACCCTAACCCGTCACGAACGCGAGAGGGAAAATTGTAGCATTTCGCGGCACACGTGAGAGGATTGCGTGCGGCTCGCGTAAATCTCTGAGAATCCGGCCACGTACGTGTACGTAGCGGGGACTGCGCACGGCACCGAGCAAAAAGGAGATTTCCACAAACGCGGCATCAGCGGTCTCCATAAAAAATATTAAGCTCGAGGAACGAGGATTGCAATCTGAAGTGCTGGGAATGCTTCTGGAGCGAGGTTGCAATGTTAAGAGGAGCCCGTGGCGCGTCTCTCGCCCGGGCCTTTCTGTATCACGCTCTCGCTTCTCACCTTTTACCATCAGCCGTGGGCGTAGATAAGGAAAAACAAGGAGCTTGGCTCGTTAGGAGGTGCAATTATAGACGGCGCGATGTTTGCCTGCTTCTTGGAAGCTGATTATGAGAGACACTGCCACCTTTAATTCAAGGAGTGCTGATTTAGATTGCTGGTAGAAATTCTGGGGCACGCCGCGCGTGGTGAGGAAAGTACCGAGTGACAAGAAAATGTAGAAGCTGGTCCAGAGTGCACCGGTGATACGAATGAAACGCGTAATGTCGAGGAGTCAAGATACTCCCTAATGTTTGCCCTATTTCTTGCCGCCTCTCAGAAACCTCTTAGACCTCATGAAAATCCCAGGACTCCGAATTTAACAGAATGAAAGTAAACTCGCTGGGTGTCGTAGTGTTTGCCCCCTTGAGAGCTGATTATGAAAGACAGCGCCTTTACATTAAGAAGTGGCGGTTTAAATCCCTCGTAGAAATAATGGTACACGATGTGTACGGTGATAAAAGTACTACTGTTCGACGAGAAGATGGGATGTTTACGAAGAAGGTGGTCCAGAATGCACCAGCGATACGAATGAAACGCGTAGAGTCGAGCAATAAAGATACTTTATTATCTCCTGTCTTCTCTCAAGAAACTCTTAGGCGTGATGAAAAATCCAGGACCCGAAATTTAATAGAATGAAAAAAGGTTCCTTAAGGTGTCATAATTACATACGGGGTGATGTTTGTCCCCTTCTTGAAAGCTGATTATGAAAGATACCACCATCTTTACATTGCGGAGCACTGATTTAGGGGCGGATTTGAAGATTTGCCGCTCATATGCTACCAAACGTCCACCATTTCCGCAAAATATTATCAAATATTGTAATTTAAAACAGTCCGGCCATTTTCAAAATTAATTCGATATGGCAACTCATGTCTGAGTCATTGCTAATTCATTACATGAAAGAAAAGTGTTTTTAAAGTTGTGCGAAGCCTCTGTGTTTAAAGCTTTTTCAATTTCTTTCGCTCAAAACTTGTCGCTCCTCAAAATTTGCCGCTCCCTAAAATTTATCGCTCCCCAAAATTTGCCGCGCCCCAAAACTTGCCGCTACTAAAATTGATCGCTTCCTAAAATTTTCCGCTTCCCAAAATTTGTCGCTTCTCAAAATTTGCCGCTCCCCAAAATGTATCGCTTCCCAAAATTTACCGGTTCCTAAAATTTACCGTTTCCCAAAATTTGCCACTCCCCAAAACTTGTCGCTCCTCAAAATTTGCCGCTCCCTAAAATTTATCGCTCCCCAAAATTTGCCGCGCCCCAAAACTCGCCGCTCCTAAAATTGATCGCTTCCTAAAATTTTCCGCTTCCCAAAATTTGTCGCTTCTCGAAATTTGCCGCTCCCCAAAATGTATCGCTTCCCAAAATTTGCCGGTTCCTAAAATTTACCGTTTCCCAAAATTTGCCACTCCCCAAAACTTGTCGCTCCTCAAAATTTGCCGCTCCCTAAAATTTATCGCTCCCCAAAATTTGCCGCGCCCCAAAACTCGCCGCTCCTAAAATTGATCGCTTCCTAAAATTTTCCGCTTCCCAAAATTTGTCGCTTCTCGAAATTTGCCGCTCCCCAAAATGTATCGCTTCCCAAAATTTGCCGGTTCCTAAAATTTACCGTTTCCCAAAATTTGCCACTCCCCGAAAGTTATCGCCTCCCAAAATTTGGCGCTCTCAAAAATATCTCGCCCTAGGTTGCAGCCTACCTAGCCTATACCCAAATCCGCCCCTGATAATGGTACACGATTAAAGTGTCCCTGTTCGGCTGAAAGATAGTGCATGAAGGTTGGTGCATCTTCTGCCTGCTCTCAGGAAGTTCTTAGACCTCATGAAAAATCCAACACTCCAAATTTAACAGCACGAAGATAGACTCGTTCCGGCCCGCCAGTAATCGCGACACACATTCCAAGCCACCGTGGAGAGCGGAGCATTCTCCCGCTATACGAGAGTCGTTCTAACGCGCGTGAAATAGGCGGTGAATCGCGTGCACGTTGAGGAAGAATAGAGATAGCCTGGGCACAGGGTCAGGCTCGTTCCCCATCGTGGACAGAACCTCGATATTGGACAGACAGGCCAGCCCGATTTACATTGCGCAACCTGTGGAGCCCCCGACAGAAAAAGACAGAGAAAACTGGAACGAAAACCCGTCGAAAATTGCGACTCCCACCAAGCATACCGGGACGCGACCTGTCGAAGGAAGCAGCCTGTTATGCGCTTCACTCTTCGTGACATAAGCATCCCTTTCGCGTAGATTGAACGGTATCGTGGGTACGACGCTTGCCTTACCCTGTGTCACGATATTAACCCCTACGGAAGTATCGACCGTGAACTCAACGGCACCCCCGATGAAGCTTCGTATTGAAGGTAACCAACAATTACGCAAGTTACATCAACCAACCAATCTATTCTGATACTCGGGTCCTCGTTCAGTATCACTCGAATCAAATTCTTGTTTAGAAAATTCACGCGATTCTATTTCTACGGGCGAGTTCGAGCAGCGCCAGTGTCAACGTTTAGCTGCTTTTAGCTAAAACTAAAAGATATCTTTTTAAAACTAAAATTCACTCAATGAAGCAAAGCGAGTTCACGGAATTGATGATGAAGAAAATGTCTAAAGTTTTAGAAAGTGTTCTTGAACTCGTTCACAGATTGCTGAACCTTAGTTCAGTGACTATCAGGATTGCGTTGGAATTAAAGGGATGGAAAATTTTGCCCGCGTAATCGAAACCGCGAGATCCGGCTAATTAGTCGTTGCCATTGATAATAATTAAGGAAAGGCACCAGACATTCCCGCGCACATGGCCCTGCCTCGATCCACGAGCTACCGTAATCGCGATGGATCGCTGCTCGCCTGTTGAGCCCGATTCGCCAGTCACCAGCGATCGATCGGCAATCGTGATCGAGCGGTGGGCATAAATCCAGCCTAGCTGCACGGGATTTCGCCCGGGTGCACGGTCGATAAACACGCCTGGTTAATGATTTATCGCGATCTCGGGGGCTGACGCACGCACGCACGTACCTAGGCACACGTCCGCTCTCTATCTGCGCATTCAGATCGTTACTTTTATCCGAGGCTGGCCGTTCCCGACCACGGATCGCGGCAGAAACACGCTTTCTTTCTGCGATCCCCCGTGAGTCATAAGCGAGCATTCGCGCGGACGGCAACCTGAACGCACCAGCTGGCTTTCGGCTCGACAGTCTGGGCTCTGGAACTTTTCCGTCTCGCCTATTTACGAGCAGTCCGCTCGGTTCTCGTGGAAACGCGAGTCCGGGTTTTAACTCGTAATGGGCCACGATATTGAAACTTTCCTGGCCACGATCAATCATTTTCTTGCGCCACGATGCGCGGCAATTAACCCCCCGGAAGCTCGGGTTTCTGGACAGCAGTTCTTCTATCGCTTAGCAACGTGATTACTCTTTTTCTTGTTTACAAAAGGGGTGTTTTAAATTCTACATATCGCGAGGAATTAACTTTGTATTAAGTTTGTACTTAGAAACGGAGGCATCATTTTTCGTGGTAGAAGATTGAAATACCGATTTCACCCTAGAACGACACTGAGGAAAATTTTAGCGTTCTGCACAAAGTACGATACCAAGCGTTCGCTCCCAAATTTCGATTTTTTTGATTGCAAAAGAAAATTATATGGTGTAAATGTGAGAGAAATACAAAAGAATTTTGAATGATGAAACGTCACAGTGTCGTTCTAATGTTAATTGAGTCAACGTGAGTTGAGTCCGGCGAGGGTGTTGAGAATGTGGATCAAAATGGACCAAGGGAAGGTTCGTTGTCTTTTCGATCGAAAAAAGTAGGTCCCTTTGCTTCTGCTCCGAAGGAAAGTGGTGCTCGGGGACCAGATTTGATCCGGAGTAGTTTAAAGATAAACACTCTTCTGGAAAGATACGACGCCCATCGAGACTACGAGCTGTTAAAATTCAAGGAATGCTTCGAGAATCGCATCCAAGAGTAACGATGGTATTCTCCCCAAAAGAACAGGACAGAAGTCGCAGATACTATATACACACTACAGGAACTTGAATCGTAAAAGCTTCAAAGATCACAGGTCACTCTATTCCAAGCGCACCTGACCTTTTCATCTCAAAAGCACTCGAATCTGCAAAGAAACCACCGCCCACCGTGGACCCGTACATCTGAATCTCTGTGACATCCGTTATGAAAATTTCTCTCCCACTCCCACAGTTTCGAATATATATTCAACTAACGATAACTACGAACCCACCTCGCGTATCTAAACTTTATCCGCCTCGGAGCTTCGTGTATGCGTTATCCGGAAACAAGTTCTACCATTTTCCCCGCCAACCGTGGAACATTAAAAATCGAGACCAACAGAGATACCCGAACTAATTTGTTGCACGCGATGGAAGCGATATCGCTCGCGATATATCGCCCGGCGACTAGAAAACTGGGGCCGCGATATTCGTGGCCCCGTTGCATCGAGAGTGGCCACAGGCTGCGTGGATTTCATTCGCGGCGGTGAACCTCGCAATTACATCTCGCGACGATAGTAAAGTTAGCGCGGCCAACGAAGCGAGGCTGAACGGTACCGGTTTCCATTATGCGCCATTATGGATCGTTAAATCGGACACGTCGCGTATCTTCCCTCTAAATCGCACGGGTGGTTTCTTTCGCGGCCCATTAGACAATCTCCGTCGCAAGTTCGCGGAAATTTAGTGGACTTCGATGGGGGACCGTCATCCTCTCTGTTGATATTATGCGGACTATCGTAACCATGTTTACGATCACTGGCAGAAGACAGTAATATTACGCTGCTTATATGCTTTTAGCGTTTTAGGGATATACATGTCTGTATAACATCTGGAATGGTCAAGATCGCCTGGCCACTTCGAAATGTTTCGTGTGTTATTGTAACTTTTATGGCGGTCGATCATGGAGATCGCGTAATTAGAGAAAATACGCTTCGAGATATTCTGCGAGGTCACTATTCGTACGTTAAAATATATTCTCGGGTGTACGTTAAAAGAAACGGCTGGTTTTTATTCGGATGCTCGCAGCGAGCGACCGCATCGAGCAGATGGAAATTTGCATTTCCAATTTCAATGGACGACTTTACATCCGACATTTTCAACTATTCATGAAATGCAACGCTGCAACCAGCAACAAGGTGTATCGCAGAAGCTTTCCTCCTCGCAGATGATGCTTCACGTTATCGAACTCACGTTCTGTTGTTTCTATAAACATGCTCCTGCAGCAGTTACGGCATCATGCTTCTTTTTTCCATAATCTAGTTTTGTAGAACAGAGCAGAGGGGCAGGAGATTACGATTTTATTGACGTTTCATCCATAGATATAGTTTTATAACTTCTACTGTCCTAGCCTGTTGAAGCCACTGCTACGCTGAAGCGTACTCGCGAGGAATTTCTATTTTCTGCGGAGATTGACTGTGAAAGGGTGAAACCAGCCCTGAAAGTTATCCATTTTTTCGTTTTTGTAATATAACTTCAATTTTCTTTTGCCAGCGCGACAGAGCATGAAACTGAACAGTTCTTATATTTCAATTTTTGTTCTGTTTAGCAACGATACAAAGTTATACTTCAAAAACTCAAGACCTGGCAATACATAACAGTATTTACTGAAGCACAGCAGAGGTTTCGATAGAATTCACAAGATCTTTCGAATGTAGATCCGAACACCACCGCCACTCTTACTTCTCTGTAGAAAACTCGGTGAAAAACCCTCGAAACCTCGAACACTCCGTGACGGAGTGTTCGATCACCAGCCTACAACCACCACGTTTACGTTCTAGAACCTTCGGGATTCCTCCAGCTTTCTACCTCTAATTAATCATTCGCGAGACACCCTTCACGCACAAAATACTTTCACCAGACTACCCCCGGATCTCGGAGGCTCTCCTCCTAGCGAAGGACCTCGAAGCTACCATTCCGTGCCTCGCCCCGACTCCTCCAACAGTCGCGTTCGAGGCCATCGACCAGGGCATTCCACCAGTCGACGCCCGAGGGTCGCCTCATAGAAGAAACGTCCACGCGTAATAGCCACGTTTTCCTCGCAGACTGCAACTAACAGGGCCTCCGATTCGCGGCTACGACACGGGTAGGTACGCGACGAGCGCGCTCGCCAGCAGCCAGCAGCCTGCAGCGGAAACAAACGGTCGCGTCCAGGAAATTCACGCGTCTGTGCCCGCCTCGGGGCAGAGGGGAGCAACAGACGCCTGGGTCGGATCGCCTCCAGTGGATCGAGCCAGCGATCGATCGACCCGCGTGCGATCCTTTCGTTACCATTCGCCATCGATCGCGCGCGCGAACTTGGGAATGTGAGCGCGCGGCTAACGAGATCGAGGCGTCTCGCGCGATCCCCTCGACGCTCTATTCTCTCGTAGAGCGGATCCCTTTTGCACCGGACGCACCAAGTCACCTCTTACGCGAGCTTAGCCCTGAAAACCACCACCACCACCCACTGTTCACACCTTCTCTCCCTCGCGGCGTCTTCCTTTGACCAGCCAACGACGTCGGTCACAGAGGACGATTTACTCGTACGCCAAGGGTCGACGCGAGGGTGTCGGGCACCCGTGACACAACACCACGAGCCACAGTCGGGGCACGCAGACGATACACGGGCAACGAGTTTCAGAGCAGAGGCACCGCGACGCTGGACCACCCGTAGTCCACGATTCTCTGATTCTCCTCGACGCTCCCTCCTTTCGTGTATACGCCGATCAACCACCCACCTCCTGCCCCACCCTCTGCCCATGCCACCCGCGCCCACCCGCCCCTTCGCCCTGCTTCTCCTCTTCAACCCCTACAGCCAGGCCGCTATAGTAGTATGCGGGGAGTTACTGGGGTGGGATCAATATGAGGTTGAGCGAACGCGGGAAATTCGCGCGCAGGTCCTTCTGCACCCTCCACCCTCCGCGATACTATCCCCGCGGCGCCCCCGTCTGTCCTCCGCCCGCACCCTCAGCCCCTCGTCTACCGTGCTTGCTTTCACTGTCCGCCCTCCGCGCGCCGGCTTCTTCCTTCCACTTCTTCTTACGAGTCCGCGTTCTCCGGTCCACCACGTCATCCTTCGCAACCCCACTTTCGGCCAGAGCTGTGCTTCCTCTCCACCAACCCCCATCTAAACTCCCAAACGCGCCGTCCATCTGCCAGACAGTGGTCCCTCTGGCTTACATCCGCCTTCCGAGCTGGCTGGACGAGCTTCCCTTTCGGCGACTCTGCTCCCGAGGGAGGCTCGCCCAGGATCCCGTTGCATCGGAGCGTTCCTGCTGCCGCGATGTAAGGGGACGAATGATTTCGGAGATATTGATTTTCCGCAGACGCCGCGAGCCTAGGCGGTCGTTTCTCGTTTCCGGCCGAGCATTTCCACGAATCATTTTCCGCGGCGCGATCTTTGTTCGCCGAAGGGGGGTGTAGAGGTGGCGGAGGATGGGCTGGCTTTATACGTCCTCGCGCTTTCAATCAGCTCGGCCGCTTCGTTTCCGCGCGAACCGTGGGCGCACAATTTATGGCATCGGTATCTCTGTCATTGGTTTTCGTGGACTTTTCAAAATATCCTGGTGTGACTTAGGTAGGATTCTGAAAGGGGTGGGCTTTTGTTTGTGGGTGCGTTAGTGGGGAGTATTCAGAGTTAGGGTATTGTTTTCGTAAACCAAGTCCACTATTCGATATTGGGACTAAAATAAATAAATATCAGTACACTATACTTTATGCAGGAGATTGTAGAGTATACAACATGTCTATCTTCTGGAAATGACCAATGCACGAAAGTAGCAAGATTGTAGAGGCACGGCTAAAGTGTTGAATTGCAAATACGAGTTATTTCCCCGCTATCATTTGCACCCAGAATCCATTAATACGAATGATATTACTGAGTAACGGCAAGATATATTGACAATTCCATGGAATTAATTGCGAACTATGAACTTCACGTTCCAGCGAAACGCTAACCTTCTCTTTTGGAATAATCATCCAAGCAGCCAAGGGTAATCAAACGAAGTTAGATTACATTTACACCATGACCACCCACGCGGGCAACGAGCATTTCCTTGAAAATTCTCGTTAAACGTTGCAGTGATAGAATTCGCAGCTAAATCCACGTTGGCAGTTACCTCGATCCCAATGCCAGCTGGATAATAATTCCCCGCTTTCCCGTCCAGAGGAAGAACTTAGTTGATCAAAAGAAGGGAAGTTCAAAGGGCATTCGGCGTTGGAAGTCATATCTCATCAGAAACGAGAGATTTTCAACCTTCATAGCGGAGGCTTTCTCAGAACCTTTGCAACTCTGAAGACACAAACCTTACGTTTTCCATTTGCCCCTGCGAACGGCATTAACCACATCTGCATTAAAATGTTCAAGCACGTAACGCGTGAAATATTCGTCGACTTCGCTGCGACGTAACTCGCGACGAAATACGGAAAGTTTCAGAAATCCTCGCGAGCTTCGGCGGAGAAATTTCGAGGTATACTTTAAATAATCGCTCCCACGACCACCGTTTTCTTTTTTTTTTTTTTAACAGAGGAGCCGCTTCCGCGACGGTGCTCTGTCCTCTCGGCAGATAAATGAGCCCTTCCGGAGCGCGAGCTATGTAGGCAACGATGAGATTCGAGTGGTGGATTGGAATCCAGCCAGAAGAACGTAAATGAATGACGCCATCTCCGTGGCCACGCCACTACCGCCGCGACCCTCGTAATTATTATCGCGAACAAGACCAGGCCGAGGGTGTAGGGGGTCGAAGCCCGTGGAACACTGCAGATAGATTCACAATATCTGCCACCCTGCTATCGAAATGACAGATAAACAGGTTGCGGGTACGCGAGCAACTCGCTGCCGCCACCGCCAATCGGAAAAATACGGGTTTACAAATCGGAAGCACGTTCCAGTTATTCGCGTTTTTATCCCCGAAAATACCGCTGTGAAATATTACAGAGATTCCTGCGTTAATTCGTTGAAAATCCTCCACTTCCATTTAATCCTCCTTCAGCACGAATGGGATTCACGTATGCAAAAGCCAAACAGATGAATGAATTTCCATTCAAATTTCCATTCAAATTTTCTTCTATTTCGGGATTAAATTGATCTATGACTCTGGTGTGCGGAGTTGGAAGTGGGTTTGTTATCGAAGCGTGGTTCGTTGATGGAGGAACGGAGAAAGATCGGCGTGGTTTGCGCGTGAACGTCACGAGGCAGATGGTGGTTTAAGAGCTCGTTTCATCGATCGCCGAGCGAAAAGATTGTAGGGTTTTAAAATGTACGAGTAGAGGAATGGTAGGTGTAGTTAACAGGCCGAAGTAGCCACTGACACGTGTAGAACGTGTTGAATCAACAGAGCTTTCAGGGTCTTGGCAATAAGCTCGCCGATCGAGCCAGGAAATCACTTCGAACGATATCGGGCTAGTTTTATCCTGCGCCCGGTACCCGTCCATCGTCTCGATCCACTTCCGCCCGCCGTTTCTTGAAATCCCCGTTTACAGCAGAATGCAAAGCAGACAGGCTGCCGTTGGCAAGGAAAGAAGACACTGCAATGGCGTTGTTTGATCGCCGGGGAGTAATTAGTAGCTGAATTAATGACTGTTGTCGACAGCCTTTCACAGATTTCTCTCCAATTATCGACGATACGCTCGCGTTGCTATTACACCGCGCTGGGTTTCATCAGAGAATAGACGTTATAGAAATCGAAGACCAGAACTAGATAGAAAAGTGGGACGTCGGTCTAAGGATGTTAAAACTTTGACTGGCAAACAGTGCCGAGAAATGTTTAACTCGCACGACAGTTTTACTTCAGAGATTTGAACAATAAACAATACCTTCGGAGAATTCCATAGATATAATAACTCGATTATGAACACAGGATGGTAAAGGGATCAAATTTTCCAGATATTTCAGCTGGGCATTTGAAATTTTACAAATTGAACTCTCTCCCAACCTTTTCTGAGTCGCTACCCCTTTTATTAAATTTAAATTTAATAAAGTAAGGAAACAATTCTTACTTAATAATATTTAATTATCTTAACACATATATTAAATATACGTGAAGATATTTAATATATTTAAGTATCTTATTTAGTGTGATGGTTGTGTCTTTATTTGGGTAACCAGATTCCTTTTTTTCATTTATGAAAGATCAGTGTTAAATCCTTAATAGAATGGCACTGTAACCATATTGATATAAATAAGTGTTGGAATATGTACAACGATAGACTGTTTCTGGAGTTGGAGTGTCAGGGACTTTAAGGACTCGGTAATTTATGTGTTTTCTTTTTCACACGCTACGGGAGACCCAAAAGAGGGGAAAACGGTCATCTCGACCCCTGCGCTTCTCAGTCCGAGAAAACCCTCTGAACAGACAACTTGTATTGCGATAACGACAGTATTCTTTCTATTACTTTAGTTTACGTTTATACGGTCTTATTATTATTATACTGACGTTCGACTGTGTATTTTTTATTTGTTTCTTTAATAAATAAACATTACATTCTAACAATAAGTGCCAAAAATCGTCGGCTAAAAATAACCGTAGCTACCCCCCAGAAAACATTTCGCGACCCAGGTCTGCAGTCACTGCCTTAACCTTTATTTATATAAAATTCTTTTACTGTTCAAGTGTCCATTGCTTTGGATAGTTGGAACTTACAACCGTACTGGGAAGAGTAGCTTATCGTTACATACTATTTCCCATATGGAAAATATAAAACTACTTACGATTATGCCGCTGTACCTAATCCATAGCAGAAGCCATTAATTGAGAATTCGCAAGAGAGTGCAGTAAATGGTAACCAGTACATGCGCGATCTGCAGCGGATGCAGAAACGCATATATGCGTTCGAACACAGGGAATGAGCCTCGCACCGCGTAATGCGCCCCTCGTTACTCAAACCCACCACAATCTAGGGGGTGGTTTGGACTATCCTGTTCATTTTCGGGCCAGAGCATCTCGAAAACGGCATCATCCATCCCTCACCGTTTAATAATCCAAGCTGGATACGGAGCCCGGTAATAGCACGAGCTATTATGCTGGTCTACGCTGAATTATCAAATGTAATTCTTCTTTGAAGCACGAGAGACGGGGCTGCCTGAAATAGTCTGTCTAGCTGGAGATAATTGAGCAAAGAGAATGTCTCTCTCGCGTCGAATTTTCCTTCTTTTTAAAGTCTCCGCGCCGACGAAGTTCTCCAGGTTATAAATTTGTAATTTTTTTTATTTTTAATTCTTGTTACTGTCTCCTGGGTATAGGTGGAATTATAGTGGATGTCGTTATGATTACGATTGAAATGTTGTTTTATGTAAAGGGTCGTGCTACTGAATTCTAAAATGAAGAAAGGTGTTTCAAAGATGATCCGAGGATTCAACTTTCTTACGATGTCTCGGATAGTTTTATCAAACGTTTGCAATCTATTTCGCTCTTTCCCTCCGCATAAGAAGAAATCCACCATTCGATTTACGACCGCCAAGGAGCATTTTTTTACACGCCCCCTAAGCGGATTATTGTAGTGGCGAGTAAAAAGGCGAGATGGAAAGCCGAGATAATATTACCTCGCTGGGATCGCATTATTATGATAATCCTGAGGTAGGTATTAATCGGCCAACTAATTACACGTTTAATCGCCCACTTGACGGATGCTAATCACTGGACTTACAGCTGGATAACAGGAACTCGTCGCAATGCGTTTAGACTCCAATCTCGCGGGAAAAATAAGCGGTAGAAATCAATGTGATTAACAAGCTATAGAAAAATAAATATCATCAACCCCTACATATTATTACCTAATATTACAAACATCCTTCCCATATTCTACACTTATAATATTTACATAAATCAAATTTAAAACCTTAAAACCTTTTCCCAAAGAAATAAAACAAATATTCGCACAATGACTTCCTCCCATTCCAAACAACCTGTTTCCCTTAATTTTTATATCCACCCGCTAATACCTTTGTCGCGCTTTTCCCCGTCTAAATTCAGGCGCACGCCGCATAGAATAAAACTAATAATACAGAGCATGCGGTTCATGCGCAAAACCTAACCGAAACTCTGCCCCGGATGGTACGATTCAGAGGCTGAAACGCGGATGGGGCGATCGAGCCACCTACGCCGCGTTCCACCCGCGAAATTAACGCGAAGACATATCGTAACCAAAGACAGAACGTTCCACGAATTTACAGCCAGCCGCGAACAATGTCCCCGTCTACAATGGGGATCTCCATTACGGTTAATCCGGCTGTGGGGTTCGCTGTGTTTAGCGTGCGAGAGAGCAGGGGGGGGGGAGGGGGCGGCCACCGAGCGGCGCCGACGCAACAGCAAATTGCACCAGGAATCTAAATCTCACCGGTGCCCACATGCTCACCTGAGCAGCTACGTACTTGTACCCGCATTCCCGATACAAATGGACAGACTGACACTGTGATTAAGTGGCACGGCATCTCGTGTTCCACGTGCGCGCTCGTGAACCCTCGTGTCCCGACAGCATGCCGCGCGCCTGTGTGTGTGGCTGCAACTGAGCCTCTACGTGTCTCTGGGTCCCGATTAAAGGTCGATTCACATTGACAGGCCACGATGGGATTAGATGCGTCAGTCTGTACAAGGCGCAACAAAGGGAACAAGGGAAATCCACCACCTCCGCGTTATTTCCCTTAAACTGAAACAAAGAACTCTGCTTGTTTCAGGCCTGTAACTGACCAGTTCACGTGCACAAATATGAACTGCGATATTTTTTATAATTCATACCTTAATCCGAGGTAGTAACGGGCATTCAAATTATCGACCCTTGGTACACGTTTTGAAAATTTAGATTCATAATATTCTGGATACGAAGGGTAAGGGGAACGTGACAAATCGCTTTAGCGAGAAAATAAAGTTTTAATATTTTTGTCCACCAGTAAAGAGACAAGGTTCGACGAATTCAATTTTCTTCTTAAATAATTTCGTTTTTCACCAACGGCCAGTGATGGTCGATCATGCATAACTACTATATTTATGATTGAAAATTAATTAAAAACAAATCGGCAGCTTCCTCAGAGATGCATCGAAACATGCTCCAAATTTCAGATGAATCGAATCGCCGGTTTCTTAAAAAAAAAATCCCAAATTTTGCTATGTTTTTAGTCCAAATAATAGGATTCCCTACTTAAGGTTATCTTACGCGGGTATTTGAACTTTATAACTCTTTGTAATTCGACAGCTCGAAATAAATCGCAAAATCCCGCAAAAATTTATGTTCCCAGTTTTTCCCCTTACCCTTCGTATGTGAATCTGTGTGATTTTTAGTGTAGCGTAGAGCTGATGTACTTTGTGGTAGTGGTTTCAAGTCTGCGAAAGTAGTGTCGTTTGAATTAATAGAGTATTAGCTGGCTTATGAAGAATTCAAGAGTGGGGTACTCGGAAATCCGAGCAAAGTACCTCCGGAGGGTCTGATAGAGATAAAATAGGGTACGTCGAGGAGATGTGGACGGGGTCGAAAGTTTATTTGATTAGTTTCTCTCCTCGAGGAGCGGGTCTAAGTGTTGGGGCACACAGGGGTAGGGTACGTCGTGATTTCTGAAATATCAATTGGCTTTTTTTCTCCAAGAAGCTCCCTGATTGGATGTCGATGCACCGCCTTACACGATGTGAATCCTCGGTGAAATGGGTTTTCGGAGTTGAAGCGCCCGTGTCAGGTAAATAAATTCTGCAGAGCGATCAGTATATTCGCTGCCTCGATCAATATTTACCCCCGAGGAGCTTTCGGATGAGTAGAGACTCGAGAATTTTGGGGAGGTTAGGCAAATTGCAATAGGTTCCCTCAGCCGCCACTTGCGCGATATACTCAGCTAAATTGAATCAATATTCGCGAAACTTCTCTTTCGGTGTGTATCCTTCAAAACTCGAATTTATATTTCATGCTTGTAAATTCGTTTCAACTAAACGCTACTGAAACTCAATCCATGGGAAACGATGGAGCGCCATGTTTCGCGATTTTATGCCGGTCGACTCTTTCGAAGAGAAGAAACATTGATTGGAAAATGCTATTAAGGAAGGTACAGGGGCAAACGTTTCGCCGCATCGATCGCAGAACCTTGAAACCGAATCGCACGACAAAATAAGCGTTTACCAGTTGAACGGTTTAATTAAATTGCATCCACGTCGGAGGACACGGGAACTTCCATGAAAGCTTCGCGTGCGCACGATGTCTAGGCGGTTAAAGTCGACCGGGGAGGGCAATAAAGCAGAGTGGAGAAAGAATCGACGAGATAAATAGGTTCGATACACGTTCCAAATCGGACGATTCCCTCGAGGCAGTAATAACGCCACGCGGGCAACGAGATCAGACGCGCGGAAAATGGTTCGATGGGAGAACATATAGCGGGGGCTGACACCAATCAATAGAAAAAAATAAATATACGGGGCGCTCGATAGTTTGTTGCACGAACCTTGCACGTGTTGAATGAGTACTTGTCAGAATGAAGGGAGATATACCACTAAGAAAATTCAATCGGTTATATATTCTGTGAAACTATGCAGTCAAATTGCGGAAAATTTGCGTTTAAAATAAGAAAAATGAGCTCCGCTACAAATGTTAAATAATATACAGGAAAATAGGAAAACACATTAATCTCTAAGGGATGTTTCCACCCGGACGAACCAAAAAGTAGCATAAAACAAAAATTCTCCGAAAACGTGTAAAGTGTCGAAAAAATGGGAGTTTTCCGATTACCGAAGTTCCATTGTAAGTTACAAAATATAAATGCTTCGATCTTTTTATTAAGCATTGTACAAATTTAAAATCACAAAATTTCACAGAAACCTCGGGAAAATCGATAGGGTGACGAAATGATGTAACTCAGAAAGGGATGCTTTTCCGAACCATTTAGTTGTGAATACTTTTTTACATCTTTCAACTAGTACCGAAGCGCGAAGTAGCTGTGCAATGAAGTTGCAACGCCCTGTACATATACCGATCAATGATTATAATTAAGATACGCGTTGTGGACGGGCTTTAACGGAGAATCTCGTTGATTTACATAAAGACACGCGGGGCATTAGTTTCATGGTGCAAGCAAAGCATCCTCCTTACAGGCGAACCGATGCTCCGACCACGTGCGAGGAATTTCGCGAACCATGCGGGCGACGGGGCCACGAGTGCGTATAATCCGCGAATCGTTCGAATGTTTCTCGCACGATTTCCATTTAGATAGCGTTTACGATCTGTGCTCAGTCCTCTTTGCTTTTCATCTCTCTCTTTTTTTTTAATAATCGCCCCAGTCGGCCGAGAACAAAGGAGATACTCGAGATTCAAGGCTGTAATTAAGGGTGCCGTCTCCCTGAGCCTTGAGGTGTGTGCGCACGCTCAAACAAGCTTGGAAAAGCGTGTACGTATACGCGATGTAGTAAAAAAAAAAATAAAAACAACAGATATCCGTTTCGATATCGCGGATGTTGCAGTGGAACAGTTGAAAAGTACCAAAGAACCGGACGTGCTGCTTTCGCATTAATAACAATCAGCCACGGTTTCGTCGTTCAGCGTTCAAAAATTCTATTAATATCGGCGTCTTACACTTCGGCAATGTCCCTTATTCAGACTCATATTATATGCTTTGAAATTGCACATTGGTTGTACAAAATATTACCTACATCATTCTACGTGCAAATAAAAAGATATTGATACGCGAATTAGTACTGTTTCACCATCATTCCTTCCTTTACTCCCGGACCTCTCTGTCTTTCATTATTGCAATCCTCTTTTACTCGAGAGAGAGAGAGAGAGAGAGAGAGAGAGAGAGAGAGAGAGAGAGAGAGAGCAGAAAATCTGGCACCTACCTATGCCTTCAAATTCGTCCACACAAAGTTCCCGAAGATGTCACCTCAGTGCAAGTTCTTTTTACCAACCGCAGTAGTTTCATTAGCGTCCGTCCGCTTACTAGGGACGCTTCGGTCTCTTCGGGCCATGAGAAAAATGAGACGGCACCCTTAGTTAAACTGATGCTGATAAAGGGATCTGAATATTCGCATCAAGCAAATAAGAAAAGAATTTGTATAGCCTCCATATTACAATCTTTATATTACTGCAATATTTTGACTGGTACAGCGAGATTGGAATGGCAATGTTACTTTATTGCTCGTAAAATCAGATACCATTGAAGTGGTTGAGCTTTGTAAAAAGTGTTTAAAAAATTGATCAGTTTGAAAAAAGCTCATTGGTGGTGTCACCTTGCCGGAACGAGCTGCAAGCTGCCTGCAACGCTGGTAATGCAGGAGTCTGCGGGTCGATAATAAAGAGATGCTGCAGAAAACTGTTGCACCTGCTGTTGCGAAAGTAAGTGGATAAAGTGGGTGGTGCTGTGTTGGAAAGGATCTGTTATCTCTGTTGCTTCGTCAAATAATCAATACCAATAAAACACACAAACTTTTCTGTTTCACACTAACCCCTGTTCCAAAACTCTCTCCAACAACAATATATCGTCACGTGGGATCATTTAACACCTCCTGAATTCGGCTTCACCGTCAAATATACTATTTTAAAAAACAAAACCTTCCGCATCAATCTCACATCTAATTCCACTTCTACCAACACATATATATCCCCGTAACAGCATCGCGAGCGAAGCGATACGCAACGCAATTAACAGACAGTCGTTCCTCCTTTTCGTTAATTCCTCTAACAGCAGCCCGCGATAAATCGTTGGAAGCTAATATAACGAGACTCGTCACGGGATCGCAGCGATCGTAATCGCAAAGCGGGTTCCTGGAAAGATCGTATCGCGGGATGAAAAACTGGGGTGCCTCGAGCCGACAGGACATTAATAATACACCTTAATGAGGGTTTTCGGGTTGGAACCGCAAGTTCCGACCACCCGTGAACTCAGTAGCGATTTCCACGGCAACAATGAATGCACTTGGCGAAATATCGCAGGACTGGTGACCGGGCCCGCCGTCCAAATTCTTTTCGTCCTTTTTCCGTCGCGGCTCGTGACGTCCAAAGGCGGAGGACACTGGCCCTGCGGTTTAACGGGTGGAACTTGGGCCAGTCTCGTTTATCAGATGATTAACGCGGCGACCGCAGTTTAAAAAAAAAGAATCTTAAAGGGGCTCCTCTTTCTCCAGGAACTCCGGGAGAATTTCATGTCGAAAAAATTAGCTAATTCTGATATTCGGTAAGTGACAGAATTACATTCGCGTAAAACAACCGTCCATTCTGCTTTAGTCAGCGAATAAGTAGCTAGAAACTTCCATTTCCCCTCTACTCGCTTGTTTCTAAAACTTTTCATATGTTGACTGATAATTCAGCGAGCAACATTCGCGTCCACGCAGTCGAGGGCCCAGCAGAAACTTTTCAACGCGGACACGTTTAATGCCCACGGAACTTCTGGGCACAGTAGGACGCTATACAGTTATTTATTTCGGCTTCTACGAAACGAGATCTAATTTTATTTAGAGTACGCGGCAACGAGCAAAAACTGACTCTTCACGCTGTATTACATTGAACGCGGAGCGTCGCCACGTGCTTGGGATCCGGTTCGGAGGGAACTGAATTCACAATCGTTCACCATCTGCCTGGCGACAAGAAAGTATCTGTCTCCAAGGTGCCCCAAAGCGAATTTCCTCCAGCAATTGAAATAAAGCCGAATACCGGCTTGTTTAATTCAAGGTAACAAGAAGACAGAAGACAGGGAAGAGTGATTGTAGAATTTAAATAAAATTCTGCAGGCAAGGACTGGCTGGACGAACATTAGAGGTGGCGGGCAAGAACAAAAGCGAGTTTCCGGCCGCGGCTCTTTCGAGATGGGAAAACGTTGCACAGGCGCGCAGAAGCGTAGAATGGGCAGCGATGGCTCAAATGGTCCGTATTTCAATAATGATAAATCACCCTGGTTCGACGCAACGACAGACATGGCCGGTTTGGAGATCTCGCCGCGAGATATCACCGTCAGGGGTCTATCTCGTGCCTTCTATCTTATACGGTCCTGTCTCCTCCTGTGCCCTACAGGACGCTTCAAAACCTACCCCCTCGACAATTCGCCTGTGAAGGAATCATTTCCAGAAGTGCTCTCGCGAACACGTTTCCTTTGATACCCTAGCCCTTGCCGCTTGATTCGTCAGCGTACGATGTTTTCGTACGAGCTTCTTTTTTTAGAGACGTGCCCAGTGGTGCGTGGCGTTCGAACGATTAAGAGATCCCGCCCCGATAAACTACTCACGAAGGCTATCGGAGGCTACTGAACGCGAGATCGCGGGCGAAAATGGTAATAGAGAGGAGAGCGAATGATCAGGACGCGCGGAGTCAAATTTAGCATCGCTGCCAGAACGCCGGCGAACGAACAAATCCCGCATCTGGAGAAGGTTAAGGCTAGCGATCTGTTGTTGGAAACCGAGCCAAGAGAAAGCCCACGGGGTATTGTAAACGGCGGAACTCTAAAGGAGATGTTCGAAAACAATCCGGCCGTGCAAATGCACGAGGGACTGACTCGTAAATGAATGTTAGTCATCCTACGGCGATTCGTCACGCGGCAAAGAGGGGCAAGATGGATTAAGGGTTCTGCACGATATTCGAAGCTTTAGGAGAACGGAAGTGGCCATTTTATTAGCTCGCAGAGAGGACGATATCGAAATAAAGAAATTCAAGCCTGTCCGTCTTTAGTGATTAATGCTTACCACTGCGCCTGACGTCGGCGTGTTTACGCGCCAAGGGACTTCCTCGGAATGGCATCTTTCAAAACTGCCCGCCACTCAAAGTGTCATCTTAATATATAAAGCGGGAAGTGTTTGGGTGTTTGTCTGTTACCTAAAAACTTTCGAACGGTAAACTCTGGGGTCGCGAAACCTGCCCCAGCTCGTTATGCTTAGCTGATGCAGATTAATGTCACTATTTTCGCACAGAAATAAATAAATACAAATTTTTTTTATAAAATCAGAATCTGATTTCGGGAGAAGCCGATTAGTAAAGTTAGTAGCTTATAAGTTACTAGTGTTTAGCCTGTCTTCGCCAGGCATTGCTACCCGATATGTATAATAGGACGCCTAAGGTGACCATAATTACCTACATGTACTGTCGTTTGCAGAAAAGAAGGCGCCCGGACGGTAAACGCGGCGAGGGGGCTACTTTGCTCGCATTGGCCAACGCGACAATGTCGACCAATACGAGGTAAGCGAACGGGACACAGGCGGTGGGAGCCAATGCGAGCGAAGTAGCCCCCTTGCCCCGCTCAGCATCCGGATGCCAACTTTGTTGCGAACCACAGTACAATTGCGGTAGCAGCTTCTACATTGCACATGATACCTGTTTTATGCCTCAGGTACTACCCATTATCGAATTTTCCAGATTTTGGATTTTTTACGGCATCTTTGGGTGTCGAGGAAACTTCATGCTGAATCTAAACCTTGTGGGTCATCGGGAAGCACGTAAAACAGCTTCTGGACAGATTTTGCTAACAAACGAACATCCACCTTAAGCGTCTTATTATATAGGATTAAGCGTCTTATTATATAGGATAAGGAACAATGATACCACTCCATCCATCCATCCATTCATCCATATTTCAACCATGTTTCAACTCCCCAAAAGGATCGCCTTTGTTTTTCGACCATCGGGCCATTTCCTCCGCGAAATGGTTGCCAACGATTCTCGAAAGGGGAGACGGTCCCACAGCTATCCGTGTTCCACGACGATACCCTACGTGCTCCCGCGGCGTGTCTGCGCTGGCCTGCGCCAAGAAATCACGGCCGAGATGACTTCTACATGAAGATATTATGTTTTGATATATGCGCGGGGTAGCGAGGGATTACTCACGCCGCGGACAAGGCGCGTACATATCCCCGCGTCTGAAAGAAGCGAAATGCATGGAGACGAGGGGATCGATTGAAAAGACGCATCCATCGCCCTCCCCCTGGCAACCCCCGGTGACTGGCAACAAAGTCCCTTTTTATACGCCGTGGGAATTTTTACGAGGGGCAAGCCGAGCCAGCCTCGGCTTCTCCACAATACCAGTGACAGTCGATCACGCGCTGCACGATGACGGATGGAATGAATTTCGGTCCAGCGTGTGTATCCGCGTACGTACCATTGAATTCCAAATCAATTCCAATGGAGAGGGTCGTACCGGAGGTCGCGGGCCCAACGATGAATACAATCTCCACCTTCGGGCTGTACCGTTATCGCGGTGAATCGAAATTTTTATTTTGCTCTTTTCTTTTCAAAACAACACGCCACGCAGACACGTTGCGGCGAGGCGCGTCGAGTGGGACGAGAAACGGGAAGAAGGAACGTTTCGATAGATGGAGAAACGGTGTGGTAGGAGGGACGTTGTTAGGAACCTTACCGGCATCTGTTCACTGGATCCTCAGTTGTGTCAACAAGGATGTAGCGTCGTCACTGGGATTTTACCCCCCCAAAAGGGGGTAACACTTCTGTTTTTTTATAAGCTTTTACTTAGCTTCACGCGTGAGTTTGTTACTTAGTTTGCTAGACCCACTTTCAGTTATCCGATCGACTTGAAACTTTGGAGGCATGCGTAGTTCCGGGGATAGTATAATATTTTCACTAAAAAGCACAAAACAATTTATAGCGAATTTATGTTTGCGGAGAAAATCGTAGTCGAACAATATTGGGTTACTAACAGTAAGGCTTAGTACATTACGGCTATATTGTAGGATATCAAAATCCATAAACTTTTATTCGATATCTTCTACGGTCTCGCAGATATTCTCGATAATACGAAAACTCAGAATTTCTTTGAGAGGGTGCTCTCACCCCTATGACCGTTGCCTTGCCAAAATAAAAGAAAATAGTTACATTATTTGGATCCCTTAAACTACATTTCTGCAAAGTTTCAAAATTTTTTCGGAATTCTCGAATTGCCGAACATCCCTTGTTACTTAAAACACGAGTATTCTCCTAGAATCGCGAGAACGCGCCAGGATTCCACTGTTTCCAGCGTTTACTTTTGATGTTGCATTAAAACAATGCCTGACGAACGTTTTTGCCGCGACCGCAGCATACCTGACGCCGTTCTTTTCGACGAGCTTGCACTCGCAGCCATCCGCCAGGCCGCTGTCCCGAGCTTTTGCGCGTCACCGTGAGTCGCCCAAGCCGGGGTCGTCAAATGTTGCACGTCGCGCCTGAAACTCGAACCGTCCGGCCGCCAACGGATGAAAGGCTCTCCTCTGTTGCCGCAGAAAGCCTCTGGGTCCCTGCAACGCGCGTACGTCCCTCCCTCGTCCCGTTCGCGGGCTTTGCCGCGAACAACGTGCGATATCTTTGAATAAAAACACGCCGACGGGGCTCGCGAACGAGAAATCAGCGCGACAATGCTGTCGCAGATGGAGGGAAAGGCGAGGCGGCGTGGATCGCGTGATCTTAGGATCCTCGAGGGGGCTGAGATTGGCGGATTGATTCTCGTGACGAGCTACGCGCGAGAAGCTGGTCGAGAATAACTCCAGATAATTGAATATTTCACGCACGTATTTATAGCTTAAGGTCGACGGAAATCGCGCCGCCTCCTCGCGTCTGGGGGGGGGGGGGGAAGATAACCGCGGGTGAAGGACGAGCAAGTTTGCCCCATTTTGACAGAACAGAGGGACGTTGGAGGGGTAAAAGAAATTAGAGACTTCTATGGAAACACGGTGATCTATTTATTCATCCTTTTCATCTTGTTCGTCCCGCTTGAACGACCGCTGCGAAGCACCGTGGCCCGCAAACGAATCTCCCATGAACGATTCAAGGTACACGCGCGGCTGACCGCGCGGCTCGCGATTCATGCGTGTCGGGAGAAGAGCCAGGCTCAGAGTGCCGCGCGCTGCACAGCCCGCGAGATCCTGAAATCTCACGAATTTAACGCCACATTCTCGGCTGGGAATGGAATAAGAAGGAGCAGCGGCAATTTGCCGCGGCGGACGTTGGAATTAGCGGCAGCCAGCGTGCTCCTCTTAACGGCAGGTGGAAGCGGCGGTCCGCGCCGGATGCGTAGGTTACCCGTCCCTGACCTAGGACGTCTTGAATATTGTACAGGAAAACGGTCGACGGGCCTGACGGGCGAGCCTGAGCCACTGGCCGGGAAGCCGTCGATGTTACGCGCCGCGTCTAAAATCGGCGCACAAAGGGGCACCGAAGACAAAAGAGCGATCGTTGCCAAGTGCCGCGGCTAAGGGGGAAACACCGTTGCCCTCGCGATACAGATCACTGCCCGTTAAAAACCGGACGAAGGATTTCATTGGCGAGCCCTGGTGGCACTACAGTCTACGCTCCCACTCGGTGTCCAGATTAATCAGTAGCGACACGAGTGAACGTCACAGCGAGTGGGCCACGAATCCGAGCATCCCTTCGCTGTCCTACGAGTCACTCTCCCGGCCAATAAGCCTCAATTCGTACAGAAGTGCCAGCGATCTTATCCGCGGACCTCCGACTACTCGGGCAACACCGATCCCCGGGATCGGTATGTTGCAACTGTTGCGCGGTGCCAGTGAATTCTTCGGATGTTACGGACTTTACGGCGTCGAATCGCTGCGCGGTAAATTCGTCGCGGGAGTTCGACGGGCGGAGCGAAAATCGCGCCCGCCACCGCGAGAGGCTACGTGCTGGAAATTCGCGATAACGCCGCGGATACCTGGATGGAAAGAGCGCCGGGAGCCCGGCGGCCACGGTGGTGTTTAAAATCGAACGGAAATCCAGTCGAACCGTCTACCGCCGTTGCAGCGGCTGCTAATAATAGAGTAGATACTGGAAGGATAGAAATACGACTTCCTTCGGCACTCTGTACCCTTCTGCGTCCCAAGAATAACGGGCTTCGTTCGATAGACCGAGCGCGACCAGCGAAATAAGGGGTCAGGGGCGGCAAACCTAATTCAAACATTCGATACAGCTAACAGCGGGAGGCGAAACACGGTCTTCCGCTAAGCTGCTGCGCCGGGCGAGCCTGTTTTTCAACCATCTCTCCACTCGCGACGGTCTAGATCAGCGTTTCCTAATTAAATGCCACGGAACCTGTCAGAACTCGGTACAACGCGGAGCCAGTGGGGATTCGGGAAATTTTGCAGTCAAGTGTATGTTTCTCGTTGAAAAGTTTACACATTTTTTTTAATATTTCAATTTTATTATGAGATAGCATTTCAAGGAGCTTCGAAACCTCGGATTAGGAACAGTAATTGGGAAGCGCTGGTTCGCACGCGTTTTTTTCTACTATTTTTACCCTCTGTTTTGGTGGAAATGTTTCCAAGGGCCATTGAGTTTGCGGAGCAGCTAGTTGGTTGTTTGGGTCCTATTTTGGAAATGTCAGTGCGGGGAACTTTTCTGTGGCTACTGTTGCCGTGCTAATTTCAAAGGGCGTACCTGCAATTTTCGGTTAGAGTGAATTATTGCTGCCAGGTAGCACAAAGATAGCTTATCTATATGTATCTTAATATATAAAGCAGAAAGCTTCTATAGGTTTGTGCGTTTGTCTGTCGCCTAAAAACTTTCGAAAGATAAACTCTTGGATCGCGAAATGTGTCTCAGCTCGTTATGCCTGACTGATCCAGATGAATCAGGTCTGTCGCAAATATTTAGATACCTTTTTATCCAGATTTAATATTTAACCTAATCCGATTTATATAAAATACCGATGACATAACACAAACACTAAACGTGTAATGATGATGTTTTGTGTAGGTACTGTGGTCTTTGGAGATGTGATGGTAATTGTAGTAGCAGGTTTGATGTGAGTAAAGATATCAGTGGCGCGAAAAGAAGGGGCTTTGTAAAAAAAAAGGAGAAGGCTGGATATTATTCTGTAAATAAATTTTTATAATCACCTAACGAATTTTACTGAATTTGCATTAGAAATATTTTTATCAGTTCAACTCAGCTCCGTCCAAGATTAAATGCCGAGTGCGCCACTGAAAAATATCCTTAAGAATGATTCTGTTTAGAGAAGGTGGAGCGAGAGTAGAATGTGCCAATGGTGTATGATGGCTGAACTACGGGCGATTTCTTTTAATTTTGTATGCTTGAGAATGCACGCTGAAAATCGAGTCCCGTTGAGGGTAATAATAGGATCCCTGTGTCAAGGATAGCCCGTTTGTGAAGGCTGGATGCTTCACAAAGAAACTTCAAAAAGAGGGACAGTTGTCGATATCAACACCCTACAGAGCTGGAACTATTTATTGCACCGCTCGAATAAACATATTATTACTTACAGCTCTCTTATTATTATTACTAGGGAAATATTGCAAAAATGTGTGGCTCACTATCTCGGCCAAAATCAGTTGGATACTTAACATTATTTATTTTATAAGAATAAACCTAACATGTTCAGAATTTCATGCTGATGCAGAAAAACTGGTCGATATTTGCTTTAACACAATATTTATTAAAAATCGGGTTGAAAACTGAAGTCATGACATTTGACCATTTCTCCTAAGCTGCTAGAAGAGATAGTTCTCGTTCTTAGGTGAGATGGTACGCGTCTTTGGGGGGAGATGACCATTCATTCATGAAAAATACCAAAGAAGAAAGCAAAATTATTTGTAACTACAGATCCACCACAACTTGCCCTATCTCCAGAATTACTAAACCACAGGAACGAGTATCGAAAACAAATCCAACTAGAACGTACATCTACGCAAAGATTCGTATTCTTCCTTCATCCCTCAAACAACTTCCCTTCGGGTACCTAATCTCTCTGTTCGTCATTAAAACGAATTGGACACCACCACAATCCATAATTCCACATCCCCCCAGGTTCAGAACTTTAAAACGGCGGTATCAAGTTCGTGGAAACTTTCACCAGAGTTAACACAGCCAGCAACATGTTCCTCTGGTTAAGAAATCGTCAATTGAATGGCCGACAATTGGATTCTATTTGCATCGAGCCAGAAACCTGATACGACGAGCCATTTCGTCCGGGGGTCGTCCCACACGATTCCACGACACGTGCACCCGGCGTCTGATTGCGACCGTACGTTCCGTCGTCTCTAAATCGAGTTAGTGAAAATTACCAGCGATGGATCAACCCCCATTATTGGGCGTAAGCCCGTCAGCACGTGCTGTCGCTTATCGGTAAGTGAACCAGCGGTGTCTGTCGCGCGACCGTGTGAACTCGTAATACACAAAGATCCTCCTGTCACGTTGCATCGTCGACGATCAGAACCCCCTGTCGCATCGAACGGCGCTTCCTATTATCGGCCATTCAGAATTCGCGCCATGATGACCGCCAACGCGTGCCACGCTCTATGATTAATTGCAGCGACTTTCAACTAGTACGCAGGCCAGCGTACCAATTTAACATTTCAGTGTCAATTTTACTTTTTATTGTGTCCGCGGGAGACTACGGATGTAACCAACAAGAATTACACCTTGAAATTTGATTATGTCGCTCTTTAAGACACGATATTAACCGAAAACTCCAGAAGAACGTTAAAATGTTTATCAGTCAGCACCGTCACCTTTAAAAGACACGTATATTTCATACCAACTTTTTTTTTCAATCTCTAGGATAATAACAAACATTGAATAAAAGGATACATCCGGATTTGGTTTCATTTCTTTTTTACAAATACTTTAAAAGGAAAGTGTTTCCTTCGCGGGAAACGACTGCTTAAGTACACATTTAACACGGATCTCAACAAAATAAACCATTCCTCTAAACTCGTCGCCCCACTAGAAGTAACGCTAGAATCCGCGGAATAAAGTATCGGGAATATTGATAAACCGTTTTCTATCGTGTAAACGCAACGATGCAGAAAACTCGGGTTCGTTGACCGAAGTAAAATTGAAAGGCAAAAGCACGCGTCGTCTGATTTATCGACTGCATATAGGTACCCAAGCCGGCTGGGGAATTTCCTCGGTGAAATTTTCTCGCCAGCTACGGCATACAAGCATCTCAATTTATGCTCGCTGCTTCTATTCCCACGTTTCGCCTTTCAGAAATTTCATCTCGACGAACCTGCCCGAGCTGCTCCTTAATGTACACATCAGAGACGACGACGCGAGGCACAACGGTTGCGTCAAGAATTTTCTGAAATTCCCATCCTACCCAATAATCACAAGTCCAACTACCCATGTACCTACCTAATTTTTTAGTTTAGCTAAACAATTCCCAGCGAAAATCGTGCAAAGCACCAATCTCATTTTCAGAGGAGCCCGCAGCCTCCTTAACGTTGACCGACTCGACAGGGGCATTTCTCCAAACCTTGCCCCCACTCGAAGCGTTAATAATTCCAGCTCCCCAGAGCCAGAGGCTCCGATGGACGCCCTCGCGACCAAAGTAACGCGACAGTATGTATAATATAACACGACGCAATCGCGTCGCACCACCCCGTTCGATTACACACATACATATTTCTGTCGCCGGGAGGACTTACCTCGTCCACGAACGATCTCTGCTGCATATTGGTCCAGCACATTTTGCACGGGCACACGTCCTTTTCCTTCAAGTTCTCGCCCCTCTCCCTGTCGCGCGCGGCGACCTGTGGCGGTGGTGGCGGCACAGGCGGCGGAAGAGGGCTGGTCGCCACCTCGAGGCTATCCGAGCTGGAGTTATGACGCCTAGGTGGCGTTATGTTGGTGACGTTCCCCTGCGACAGTTGCTTCACCTCGGCCACCGATCTGCCGTGATCAGCAGCGTTCTTCGAGTGAGACGGGGACAGGTAGACGTTCAGCATGCACTTGCCCTGCTGCGGCTGCGGCCGCAGAAAGTCGTCCAGGAGATAGAAGCTCTGGGCCCGGCTGGATCTCGTGGACGTGGCGCGGGTCTCGGAGCTAGGCTGCTCCGCCTTGCAGACGCTCTCCCGGTTCGTCCTGGCTCTACAATAATCGTCGAACTGGTGCCTGTTCTGGCCGTATCTCTCCTCCCCGTCCCTCTCCGCGGACTCGCCGCCGTCTTGGTAAAGCCTGCGGCTCACCTTCGACCGTCCCGTCTGACTGAACTCCCCGTTCTCCTTGTACACGTCCCTGCTGACCCGGGACACCCTGGCGGAGTAGGACGTCGGCTGCTGGTACCGCGTGGACTTGTAACCGGAGCCGCGGGCGTCCTCCCGGAAATGCTCTCCCTCGATCATGGAGACGCTCATGTTGTGGGACAGTGAGTGCTGAACGGCGTGCGAACCGCCGCCGGTGGGAGCCCTTAGCAGAGCGCCGAGGGACCGCCACTTCCTGTCCTGCTGTCCCGTAGAGCTCGAGGACACGGAGGATCTCGCGCACTTCCTCTCGTTGCCGGGCGAGGTTAGAGCGCTGTTGCCCGCCGACCACTTCCGGTCGTTCGCCGGCGAGGTCACCGTCGGCCACTTTCTCTCGTTCGACGGCGACGCCATCGAGGTGCTCGACCACTTTCGCTCGGACGCCGCGGTGGTGGACGTGAGCGCGCGATCCGTCGACGCCACGTTCAGCTGGTCCTCCCTCTGCCTGGCCTTCCACCAGGAGGACGTCGACGTGAACAGTATCAGGGCGCCTCTCAACGGGTTCTGGTTCTTCGAGCTGCCCTTCGGCGAGTTGTCCCGATCTTTCGCCTTCAGCGAGCAGTCCCTCGAGTTCGGCTCGCAGTCGCGATCGCTGAACGCCGAGATGTCGCGGTCCCATAGCGAGCTCTTCTGCGCCGCCACCTCCTCCTCGTGGTAGAGGGTGGCGTTCGTGCTACGCAGACGTGGCCTGATCTTCACGAAGCCGTAGTCGTTGCTGTCCTGGATAGACTCCAACGCCTCTACCCGGTGCTGGACGCTCCTTGAGGACTGTTGCAGCAAAGACACCTGGCTGGGGGTGTACTGGTGGTGGCTGTTGCTCAGCTGCAGGCTCGGCTGCTGCAGCAACGTCGAGGTCCTGGTCCGGTGACCCTCGCCGGCGGTGCTGCGCTGCAGGCAGGAGAAGCTAGCCGAGTGCCGCAAGCTCGAGGGCGGATTTCCCGGCTGACTCACTCCCAACATCTTTCCCTCTTTGACAGTCAGTCTTTGATCTCGAGTGGCGGGGAAACGGGCAGAGAGGCTTGGCTTCGGACCGCTCAATGTGCTTGGACGGACGGAATTAACTGGTCCAGCTCGTCATTACTCTGGCAGTGATCTTTGTCGACGCTGTTCCCCGGTGGGAGGCGGCGATAACCTCGCTTCGCGCTGTCAACTTCCCTTTTTCCGCTGCTTGTTCTATCGTGCACATTCTCGAACGGCGGTTCGCGTGAAAAGACGACAGCTTGTCGCCGGCTACATCCTCGTCGCTCTCGCTGCCTTTCGTACCGTACAACCACGGTTCGTACGAAATCTGCAACAGAAAGTAGGAACAGGATAGGGGCGAGCAACTCAAAAGAAAAGAACGGCTGAAACGCAATCGAAGCGACGAAGCGCGGGCGTGAATAAATTAAACGATCAGCGTTTTGCGAGGGAGAGGGGCGGCGGTGGGTGTTGGTCTTTTGGCAGAGCAGGCGGTGGCAGTGTGTCCGCGTTGTGAAATCATGAAACGTACGGTGCGATGTCGATGAGGCTTCCAACGATCCATCGTGGGGAAAGGAGAAAGACTGGCTGAGGCGAATGAAAAAGAGCGAGGGACACGAGGCGATTTGCTGGGGATCGGTGAAGGATGAAGGTCGTTCTGCGGCCGATGCCTAAGGCCAGGCAGCGGGATGTCTACCGAGCTTCTCTTCGAAAATTCCATTTCCTCCTCTATTTATATTTAACCAAATTTCTTGGATATATTGTGCAGAGTAATCTACACGCTGTGATCGCTCAAATAGTGTCTTGAATAATTATTTTTACGAGCAACTACAACAAAATGGTAACAAAAATACGAAGCTCTACTATAAAATTAAAGCGACACAAAACCTCCACTTCAGAATGTTTTACGGAAGGTTTCCTGTTATCGCCTTGTCTATTCAAACTAAACGAAACTATGGAAATAGTTTCTGCAAGGGGGCGATCATTTCAAACTCTTCGCACGAACTTTCGAAGAACGTGCAGATCAGTAGACATCGCGAAAAGTATTATACATGTAGGGGATATCATTGGCGACCATGATACGTATGGAGCGAGCGTTCCAAAAAAATGTACACACGTTCATAGCGACACTGCCATGCTCGTTAACTTAAAATTGATGCAGCTCGGTTAAAAAGAAGCACTGGAGGTACAAGAACAGAAAGTGCCAAAGAAGGTGGTAAATAATCGTAGGGTAACAGGGTAGACTCCCAAAATCAAGGGTAGCTACGTTTCGGAATATTAACTCGTGCCCATAATTGCTTCTCGGTTCGAGAAGTCCGGGGCCCAATTAACGTGATTAAGTATGGTCTGGCGACCGTTGTTCTCCAATGGCCATTTTAAAAACTGAAGGAAGCGAGCCCGTGACTCTCGCGCTCCATTGAACTCCGTGGCCTTTTTTCTGGTCAGAGCGTCGATGGACGTCGAGGCCCCATGCACTATCGAGACGGTTGCATCGGCTAATTAAAACTCTGTCAACCAAAGGCAAATTTATACATCGCGTTACACGTTGGATGCCTCATTACGAAGGTCGTACAACAGTAAACGCGCAACGACTGCGTATACCTGCTCTATTCGCAGAAACGCGAGAAGACATAACGCCACAGCGTCCACGGGAACAGGTATCCTCAGTGGGACGAAATCGTTTCGTACGTTCTACAAGTGGACCGAAACAGTCGATCGTCGTTGCCGCGCGCGATCGAGGATAAAATCGTCTGATTCTGTCCGCGCGAGCTCGCCCGGTTGTTAACAAACTTTCCACGAGCTCGATTTCCATTCGACTGGCTCCGTCGGGGCGCTTCGATCGGCCAGCATCCACGGGCGCGGGGTACCGCGCGCCTGCCACCGGCGCAATCTCGGCCAACGAAATGGAATTCGGTGAATGCGACCGATGCGGCTATGTGGAGCGAGTCGCACGGACTGCCCAAGATTTCTCTGAGTTTACGGCAACGGCGCGCGGCTGTCTGCCGCCCGTCTATGTAGGTGCAAAACAGTGAAAGGTTTTTCAAGGCAGGAAAGTAAGTGACACCTACACGCGGCCGGCGTTAACGCGCAAAAAGGCAAGGCCGTTCGGGCAGATAAAAGTTCGCCGCGCTGGTTGCGACACGGCACTGTTGCACCAACAATGACGAATCCAATCCAGGAGGCAGACTTTAGCTTAGTTCCTGCCGCACGATAGCAATTAGACGCCGACACGGGGCATGCGTACTTTCTGCGAGCCCCTCGGCTAATGGGGCGGCTCTTATTGCTTTTGTGCGCTCTTTTACGATGGGGATTTCGACACCCGGAGGAACGAGCAATCTCTTCGTCCTTGCGCTGGACAGTTTTGCAATCAAACACGCTCGGCCTGGGCCAATACCTCCTTCAGTGGCGGTTCGAAGAAGGGACCCTTACTAACGAAATCTTTTTCGTTTTTTTTATTCAGTTTAGATAATCTAGTTACGAATGGCAGTGCTCACCCCAAAACAACTTTTTAAAAAGGCTTCTTAGATGTCAATTGTAATTTTATTATAAACGTAAATATTTTTCTACAAAAAAATGATCAAATGTTCTTTAAATGTTGCTCTTTTAAGTGCAAAAAGTTCTGTGAAAATGTATGCTTCCGCTTTTAACAAAAACCTCACAAACATTCGCCTCTTTTCGGACTCCTGACTAGGTATAACCCTTTCAGGGGTTACATATTCTGGACAGATCAGAAAATAGGGTCACTTTTCTGATTTTTTTTTTCGTATAAAGGAACGTTATATTTAAAAATCGAAATATACACGTTGTTGGGTATAAATTAAGCTGTATTCTCTTTAAAAAATAAATTGATATCTTGAGAAATGGCGCCATAGCAGTTCCTTCTCCCAAGGCCTCTTCATAATTACAGAATGATTACTGGAAATATTTATCGCGTCACTCTCAAATTTACGTAGCATAAAATAGTAAAAATTGATTCACAACCAACTTGTTTGGCTAAGATAGCGAGCTACAGATTTTTGCAACAATATTTTTCTTAGTGTAGTTTATGCGAATTCCGCAATTAACATTTCCAGTACTGGAAAATCTTTTTCTGTTCGGAAGCTATCCGCCACCCAAGGGTTTAAGTCAGTCAGGCGAGTCTCTGGCGAGAAAGTCTCGCGCAGAGGGAGCTACCAAAGCTGGTTTCTTTTCCAAGTAAACCTTCGAAGACTGTTTAAGTGCTCCGCAGCTAATTATCACCGTGGAAGCACGCCGACGCCGCTCGGATTATGTTTCACGGTATCCACAACGAAAGTACCTACGCATCGATACGCTTCGTTCATCGTTGGAAACGAAGAAACGCGGTTTCACCCTTCTGCGCTGGATGGTTCAGAGACACGGCTTCCTGCGGCTCAACGTCCACGTCCGTTCTGTTCGTGATCGCGAGCGGGGCTTGCTTGCAATTCTAATGCCGTCATTAACCGGCATCGTTTAAATGGAAAAACGCCTCTCCATCTGCCTCTCTCCCGCGCTGCGCCCGGCTAAATTCCGCGCGGCTCGCGGAGCTTCGCACGGCAAAGCGGGCTTTAATTAATCCGTCGACTTGACCGAATTTTTTCAGCGGCGCGATGCGGATCATCCTAGAAACCGCAGAACCGTATAGCATTCAGTGCATGAAAGCGCGGAGGCGGAGGCAGACGGTGCGTGGCGTGGAACGGGCACCGATAAAAGCCGTCAAAATTTTTCTGGAATATACAGGGTGTCACTAAGCCGCTGGTACAATAAACTCATTCCATTCTAGCCACGTGCAGATCGATTAGCACTCGACTTCGCGTGATTAGTTCTATCCGGCACGAACATTTCTGCAGTATTTCGTGAACATGCTTTATGGTTTAGGGCTTTGTCCACGCCATACATAGTTTGAATTCTAATCGAAGGCACGCGGTCAAAATCCAATGGGTCGGTCGTGCGTAGAACCCGGAAGGGAGCGATTGTACATGGAAATATACGTCGAAACCATGATTTTAAATGAAAATACAAGTCGATACCGTTTCCATCACTATCTCCTACCGCTGTACAAAATGCCTGTTAAAATACGAGAGTTAGAATCTGAGGCTGCTCGCTGTGGTTGCACCTAGGGAGGTCGTCGAAGGCAACTGAAACGAGAAAAGGAAAGAATGAGCAGCGAGCCGCTTTTCGAAACGGATGTCTATACGGTGGCTCATGCATATGCGCGGCCGATCGCCTTATACGCGATTCTCGAAACTCTCTTTTGGCATTGTTCGAGTACGAATAATGAGCTGGAGGTGCGACCAGCTAGAAATTCTCTTCGCTATAACGTTATCGAACCTACTGCGCGTAGCTTGGACTGTTTTAGACTACAAAACGTAAGTATCCGATATTGTTTAATTCCTGAGCTAGGATATTTTACTCGTCAATTTGTAGTAGCCATTTGCCACCTAAACGATATTCTTTAAAACTTAACCCTTTGCTGGCGGGCACGGGGTGACTTTAAACCCATTCTACTATACAGTGGTGCACTCAGGATTTAATTTTGGAGTGAGTCGAGTTGAACGGATAAAGATCTTTTTAATGTAAATTCAATGAAATTCATTAGGCGATTGTAAAAAATTATTTAAAGAATAAAATCTAATTTTCTTTTCTTTTTACAAAGCTCTTGAATTACTTCAACCGCTGTTACATTAATCTCCTTTTTCATTTTTCTTTGGGGAATGCCCAGGGCCCCTTGGCAGCCATCTGGGTGCGTCACAGCTACTATTCAATGATCTATTTACGTTGCTTATTACCCTTTAGTATCACTTATGTTAATAATATTAATTTCCACTTCTCGAATTTTCTAGAATCACTACTACTAAATTTTATAGTAGGTATCTTCGACGAGTGACAAATTAGAGAAGATGAACCCTCCATTATTTTCTATCTATCATCACTCATTTCCACGTCGTACTACGTGTTATGCCGGTACATCTGCTTTTACCAGAAATGTGGTAAAAAGTAATTAATAGCCAAGACAAATGCTTTGATTAAAAGAACTTGTAATGTATTTGTACTTTTAACGAAGACTTTTAATATTTCGCGGCACTGTATCCCTCTCCCTTCGCCTGGTTGCATTATTCATATCATAACGATGCTATGAACGACTCTTGCGCCTGTCCAGTGACCATAAATCGTCGATAGCCTATCGATGATCGTTAATAGGGTCTCTAGGACGGCGGCGATAAGGCCGTGTGAACGCAATCACAGTATTCGCGCTCTGGATACATCCCGTCAGCCTGGTTAACGTAATTGGCCAGAATCTTCGGCCGTGACTAATTGCACGCCCGGTATGTAGAAGGAGCGCGGTTGGCCGGTTCGTTTCGCGTTCCCTTGCCCAAGATTCGTTGCGAAAGAAATTTGAAAGCTCTTCCTCCGCGAGCGGGGAGAGCTGATTAATTTTGAAAGGCGACGACGGCCTGTTACGTGAACGCGGCTAAGGAAAATGCGCGGCAAACCGAGGAAGGTTCCCCGTGCAACGGGATTACACCACCGCGCCGAGCACGCGCGAGCTGCGATTTATTTCCTCTTACTTTCGCGGGTAAATCCGATTGCAGCTGCGACCGGCGCGCGCGCTCTCTCCATAAAAACACGCGAAATTCGACACCGGGCCCGTCGATACTTTTTCAAACCAACAGCGTCCGCAGATAATCGCGAGGAGCGTAAATGGAAGCTTGCGTAAGACTTCAGCCTCTTAGCTTCAACGGCCTTCGAGGTATCAATTTATTGAAGCTGTAAATGAAGTTTCGCGCGAATCAGCTACTCGCGGCTTGTTCTACCGGGGGCTCGAAGCATATTCGGAATTACGGTAGACGAGAGTGTAAAGTTTAAACCGTGAACGGCGATATGAATCAGATAATTCCGTTAGAGAGATTACGAATAGATTAGAGAGTTGTAAAATAGACTGGTGATAGCCACTCTTCCGCCGCTCTGGGCAAAAATGATCTCTGCCGCCCTTTATATTTATAAATAATTACTTTGAATTATAAATTAAATATAGTATGGGTGATTTAAAAACAATTCACCGGTTTAATACTAAATTCAAACATGTAGTTATTACCTAGAATTTTATTTCTCTTATTGATTTTAATTTTCTCCTTAGATCAGGCGAATATAATACGGTAACAGCGATATAATACGTGAAGTTATTGAGCTTCTTATACAGACATACAAATACATGAATCTTAAACTTTCATTTCACGATCACTACATAGTAATCTTTATGACGTTACCGTGGAGTGTTTTAATTGAAAGGAAAACTATATCGCGAGGGATCAAGTATCCCAGATAATAAACACGCGTATTATCAATTTACGATACTTCTTTACATCTTCCACACTCTACAAACTCTCCTCCCACCATCATCCCACACGGACACGTGGAAAGTCCGAGCCAGCTGAATCTCTCTTTAAAGTTTCCCTGGATAATTAGAAAACGCGACGGTAGTAGTGGAGTGGCGGCCAGACACACCGGTCTCCAATTTAATTCCATCGAGCAAGGGTGGGGTCGCCGCGTGAAACTCCACGTTCTAGTTCAACGTTCTACCCGCTCGATTCTATTTGCGCGTATGCTTTCGTCCGCGGTCCCACTTTGCTGCCCACTGCCAAGCGCCTCGAGGATCGAGCGATTCCACGTGCAACGGCTGCATAACTTGTGCCTCTGCCACCGCTAATGAAACATACACGCTGTCGAGCAACTTAAGCCGGGCATTATGCGCGTATATCGCTACCCAAGGGCCGAAGGACTGGGCCCCGCCACGCGAGGATCTCGTGCACTACGGCTGCACGGCTGGAAACTTCCGACCGAACGGTAATTGGTCGCCGGTATGCCATGGTAATTAGGAACAATAAAGATAAGTAGCAGGGGATGTGGTAACGGGCGATTGCTATTCGAACGGGTAAACGGCACGGTGTACGGCCGTGACGGCGGAGGAAAAGCCGTGGTCGGGTGGCACAGGGGTAAATTAAAGAGACATCATTGGAGGAAGATCTATAGGCAAGGATGTCCCTTGCTGTTTTCCAGATAGACGCTGCTTTCGGTCACGCGAGCCTCCGAGAACTCCACAGATTATGTCGCATCGGCGATACCGTACGTACTGTGCCACGCTTTAAACGTAATTCACCAGTGGAGTTTCTTCGAACGAGTAGTACAAGTTGTACTAGGGGAAGTTGATAATCTCAGGTTCCGGGGAATATCTTTTATTCGGGGCGGCTGGCGAATTTCGCACCTCCGATTTCACGCTTCACCGAGCTTTATGGCTCTTTGACGCGAGAGAATAGGGAACGGTGAGAAACAAAGATAACGCTGACAAAAAGAAAAAGGAAAATTATAGTTTATTCCATTCGTAGCGGATGCATTTCGGGTACATTCCAACAGACAAGTTTGTAATAAATGATCGAATAAAATAAAAAGTTCGAGCGAATCGGTATTTTAAATTAAAATAACACATTTTCTGCAAACACAGCGGGTGTCCCAATAATTACGAGTGCCAGTGTATATAAATAGAGAAGATGTGCGTATGAAGACAGTTCTGGACGTTATTGGATATTAAAAACGATTATTTCTGAAGACACGATGTATCGCCAAACCAATTTTTTTTTCTAGACAGCTGACAGATTACAATAGCTACTGCGCACTTCACTTGCACATCAGTTCATCGCAGCCATTGAAGCTCAGTTTACCCCGGTCACTTTACCCCGAATATGTACTCAGTGGATAATTAATTATTTAATAATGTTTATAAGCTTGTTTTAAACACGCAGGAAATATTTGGAGTTAAAATAACAAATTTATGGCTCATTTGTTCAAAAAAATAAATTGAAAAGAAAAACAAACGGAAGTCTCTAAAAATAAATTTCTAAGTTTTTAAATGAATTTACATTTTTCGATATCTGAATGTGCATAATTATCATTGTTATGTTACGTACATTTATTACGCCACCACAATTTGTAAATATATTATATTGTTAAAGAACAAATTAAGGAAGCTCATTTTACCCCGCGGTTCACTTTACCCCGGTCTCCCCTAGAATCAAGAAACGTTTCTCTATCTTCGTTCAGAGAAGAGCCAACCTTGCCTCCTGCTTCCAAGAATCACCCTATCTACTGATGCCGTTACAGAAAACGGTCAGAAAACGCATGTCTGAAGGAATCCCGCTATTAATCCTCATCGAAGCTATCAGCGATAGTATCCGCCAGAGAAGTATCTGCCGACAAGGAGCAGCAACGTTACGTCGGATCATGAGCGGCGCGCGCGATCCTATCAGCGAATGATTGCCACGGAGGATAGATAATACGTTCACGGAATTACCATTGTGTCGGTTGTCCTCTACAACGCGGGTAATGCTCGCTGCAGCGGTCGAAGCTGTTGAATCTTATTATCCCCGTTCCCATTAATTCGCCCAGGTAGAAAGAAACGTGCCGAACGGTGTCGGGAGTGAAACAACGACGCGATAGCAGTGTGGGAAAGGTCCTGGGCGAAGCTGGATGACGAGACCGCACGTCTCGTCCTGCCGCGCTGCTAACGTAGATAGCGCAACGACCAACAGCTAATTACGCGCGGTGAGATTTTTAATTCCACGATTACGCGGCGGCTCGACACCCAGCCACTTGGGAAGTCTGTTTCGAATTACCCCGCCAAACCGCCGTGTTCCTGGTTAATTTCCAGGAGCACAGTGAGTTACAGCAACCGAAGGACCGCCGCGAAGCACTGTTGCAGTGTAAACGATCAGCTAAAAACTGTGCTAGAAACTGTGCACCTCCGAGGGGTTTTCAAGTTAATACTCTTCGGAACGCATCGAAAGAATCGAGATTTTAATTGAAGTCCTAATTCCTGTACTTCGTATTAGATCTTCACGAGAGTGTTACTAATGGAGCTGGACGTGACTTTCTCGGCAGAAGTGATGCGAAAGCTGGAAGGGCAATTTTGTCGAAGCATTGCTCCGAAGTGTTAACGCCTTCCCGCTATTTTCTCGGTTAATTATAAACTGAAAAGAGATCCATCGAATTATCCCCAGTCACGAGGACTTTCAATTACTCCTCGCGCATCGTCGCCTACGCTTTAGAATACATGATCCGTTTCTGCTGGCCGCGGAGTTACTGAAATCGACGATCAAGCCAGCCGCTCGTTATTCCACGCGTCGATGGCGATCGAACGAATTAACGCGATTAGGACGCTGCTTGCCGATCGGCGGCGAAACGCAAGCGTGTATTTACACTGTCCAATTTTTCCTGCTTTCTTAATCGAGGAACAGCTGAATCACCGGTGCCCGAACTGTACCTTGCCCAAGTAATTATACGGCATCGGCGCGCAATTTAGCCGTCGCGCGCATCGCCGCTTATTTAGACGATCGATCGGCAAAGCACCGGGGCGAACGGTGTCGCTTTTTCGCCCGGCACCCACGCCCGCCGAGGACAGCGCGGGATAACGGGATTACGGTGTAATTACGCGGATCGACGGCGGAATATTTCTAATTTCGCGTATTACTCATGACACGCTCGCTAATGGATTCCCACCGCGAAAGGTGCTTCGACCCCGGCCACCCCTTGCTCTGTCGCCCTGGCTCCATCTCCCTCCCCAGTTCACCCCCTTCTCCTAGCGGGCAACGACGGCCCAGGGGTAAACGTCCCCGACAAAAGAAGAAAATAATTGCTGTTCACGGAATCGATACCGGCTTACGTCGAGGGTATGCACGTGCACGTCACGTGCTCGATGTATCAGCCGCATTCGACATCGAGCATGCGCGATGGAACGCGCAATCGAGAGAGCGATCGAAGATTGGCTACTGCTTTCTGAATGAACTCGAGCGGCTCGGCGATTCCTTGCGAAACGTTATTTTGTAATGGAATTTAAATAGATATTAAATGAATGTGAGAAATATTTGAAACGGCGCTGTATATAAAGAGGAAAGCTGTGGGGGGTTGCGTTAAGTTTTAGAGAGTTTGGGGGGGTTCCCTGGCAAAATTTAATTGGGGAAACGCTGAACTGGAGGAGTATTTCCACCGCAGGTATAGGGGTTGCTAGGAGATTATTCTTGAATCGGTTGAGTAGATTTAATAGGACCTTGAAATGGGTTACTATAGAATCCCCCGATCAACGAGTCACCAGGTCCTGGGATTCTGGGTGGTATTATTCAGAGTATCGATCGGAGATATTACTCGTGCACAAGCTGAAACCATCCCTCTACGATTATATTAGATTTTGCGTAATGTCTGTCCGTCGCTTCGTTTATATTATGAGTTGCTCGATTAAAATACAACTATCAATGCTGATTTATATTGTCAACATAGTGCAGCTGGAAATGCAGATTGATAGACCATCCTTTGTGAATCGAAAGGGTGTCCTGTACCGTCACGACATCGCGAGGCTACACGTGGCGATAACAACGGAAACATCAGATTCCTCAGATCTGTAATCAACGGACTTCCACAGTTTTCAGTCATTACAAAACAGTTTAGACGCGAAAAACTTCAATAACTTCGGAACCACAAAAAATGGAATAACTTCTATTTTTGGTAATTATTTACGAAGGCACAGTCCTCTCCGATTTCGATAACCTTGGACTATGTTGACGAAGTTCTGAGTAACTTTTTCCTTTATATTCATGTTACCGTCACTCGGCTTTAGTTTCTGAGATATTTGTAAATAAACTGTGATCGGTAGTTGGTTTGGGTTAGATTCTAATTAATGATGGAAAGTACGTAGTAAGCAGTTTTAAAAATTCAAGTTTGTAGAAGACGCCCTCTATCGGCCACATCTTATAGCAACTTAATATCTGTCCATCTGAAAATAATGCTCGCAGCGTAGACTACCGACGCAATTGCACCGGGTTTTTAAAACTCGTACATAATTGTGAGGTATAGAGAGCAAAAAATAAGTGCCAGGTAATGGATCGATACGCCCGGCGTTTCATTCAGGAACGACATAATTCGCGTGGTTACATCGTTGTCGATTATTAAGCGATTACTACCCCGAGACGGGCCCGCCGATCGAATGCGTTCTGCGATCGCAGGCTCGCGGCCTGTATCGCGAATCCGGTTCACCGTAATAAAGGACGTTGTCCATCACATCCAAAGTTTCTAAAATATTCTGCCGCGAGTACGGCCCGTAATGTTACGCTTCATGACCGGTAACCATCTGGAGCGTTATACACGGGCGCGGCGCACGTAACCGATCGTTAACCGAAAATTCGCGGTTATAACCTACTCTAATTTTCAGGCTCGTTTTTACGCGTACGCGGCTGAACGGGCGATATCGCTGCGGTGCGATCGAATGAAACGATCGACAACAACGGCCGAGCAACAATTATCGCGCGATCGCAACACTGGCGGATCTGTAACGATGTATCCAGTAATCAATAACCCACAACGTTACCCTACGTCCCTTACGGCCGCCTGAAATCGACGAACTTTACCGATCTGCTCGAACTGCGTCGAGATATCGTTAGGCTGTTCGGAAAATTTTTCAGTTTTACATCTGCATATTTGGGTGCTAGTCTTATAAGAGAACGTCCAGCTGCTCGGTTCTTAAAAAACTTCAGAAAATAGGTTTTCGAGTCCCAGCTTTACGAGCTGTTTTCACCCCTTCAGATAACAAAAAAAAAATTAGGTGTCAAATATTTTTCACTATTCTGCAAATCTGCAGAGTCTCGTCGACGTGCACGGATTCGATATTTTCCCTTTTTAGTATCTACTAGATTTAGGCTTAGGTTACGACTTACAGTTAGTTAGCTAAGATACGCAAGGTCAAGCAGCGACTGAACCTCGCGTTTGTGCTACTTTTTCTGGAGTTTCTCCAATTTTCCATGAAATCTCGGCTTACCTGTCTCGTTACATTCTTCTAGCAAACTTTTTCGAGAATTTCATTATTTAAATATGTATTAATCAAAGTTTAAATTGAAACGAGTAATTCTGAATTTTGCATTACTAACATAAGTGAAATATAGGTAGTTTTAAAGATACTCTTTGCGAGTAACAGTATGTATTTTAAAATCGCCCCGCTACCAACTTTACTGCTGGTAACGAGCAGGCGAGCCACCGACGCAGTTGTCGCGCACCCGAGGACGCAAACGTCGCCAGCGGCGTGCTTCTCGAGTTTTAGCGCAGCACAATGCGCGTACGTTGAACGCGGCTTGTAACGTAAGAGGAGCAGCAGGTCGCCCCTTGCGAAATCCAATTCGCCAGCGGGAGGATCCGCGTTACACCGCCTCCGACGCGGCATCTTCATGGGCTGACGAGTACGCGAGCATACACGCGTGTCCGACTCGTGTTCGCATCCTCCTGTCTCGCACACCCACGCGACGAGAGTAGAGTTACGAAGGGAAACCAGCCAGGACCCGGATTTTTCCTTACGTCCTTACCTCCGCGTCTACGCTATCGGGTAGGACTGGCCGACGCGACTAGGAATGGATCTTGATTGCGAAGGAGAAAGATGCTTCCAGAAGAAGCCTCGTCTTCCCCGTAACGAGGTAAAGTTCTTCGGATGTCTCCGATTACTACGACGTTCTTTTTCCCCCATCCACAGCTTTAGATACCTACGCAACTGTTATTTATATCCCTACCTGACGCTGGGAATACAGCATTAATTTTATTGGCGACTACTGGACAAGCTCGTTCCAAACCCTCCCCGATCAGCCTCTCTTCCTCAGCCAAGCTTTCCTGCATTACAAACGCTAAAAGGTATAGAGATAGAGGATAGGTAATTAAACGAACAACGAACCGCGTACAGGATATCGCGTTTCCAATGCCAGGCTAATGAAAATGGAGTGGAAAGTCGAAACAGCGTTTGACGGAGATCCACGGTACCTACGTCTTGGCAAAACACTTGTCCGTATCGCGGATGAATGATCCTCGGTTAGTTGGGGCGAGGGAAACACCTCGGTTACATGCCGAACGGTGGACGATTCGCGATTCTACCCCGATACGCTGAAAGGAGTCGGCCGTATCGCGGGCGCAGCATCTACCTTTCCCTCGATAATGATGCATCGTCGCGATATCCCGGTTTCAAGAGCGGCGAAGGCGAGCACGCAACCGAGCCCAAATACGCCGTTCGATAAACCCGTGGAGCCAATTATACGCGGGATTCTCGGGGAGGCAGGCACGGCGTAAAGGAAGCAGAAGGAGTCGGTAGGACCGTAAGGGACGGGGCAGGGACAGGAAAAGTGGACCTCGTTAGACGAAGAGAGCACGCGCGTGCACGGGACACGCGAGAAACGGGGACGGTAACGCGGGGCGAAAGAGAGAACGAGAGAAACGACGCGTGCCGCGGGTAAAGAAAGCGTGAACTTTTATATAATTAGGCGCTTTATAAATAGCGATAATTAATTGCCAGCCCATCGTACGCCCAGCCATCGAGGATCATTAGCGCGCAAGGTGCACGCATGCCGATCCTTTGTTACTGATTGCCGCGTTGGTTATATTGCCGCTTAAAATTATATTGCCACTGGATTCGGAGGGCGCGCGTGTACGGGCGTACGCGGATCGCGAAAGTCGTTGCTATCGAACTCGTCGCGGTACCGAATGCTGACCGTCAGCGCGAGGGAATTAAGTTGGATGAGAGTTTTGCTATCTGGGTGGTTGATCGGTGAACGTGGGGATTTATTTGTTGTTCTTGGCAGAGGGTTGATTTCGTGGAGAAGTTTTGTATTATGAAGAAACTGGTGTATTTAATCGTTTGCAGTATGTGTAAGAAGATAGTAATTTATGCTGTTCCACTAAATATATAATAAAAAAAGAAACTCGGAAGTGATCTGACCGCATGAACAATAAGGGTGGAATATATAGGCACAACTTTTTTTTTTATTATTTATGATTTCTAAATTTCTTGTAATGGTATTTCAGCTGTGCAAGTCTGAACTTCAGCAATAAATGTTTTAAGGTGCCGCAAGTTACTTACAAATTATTATTCTTATCGATCTTATGAATTTTATTTTATCACGCGACAGCACTGCTCTTTAAAAGAAACTTAGTCGTAAGATTGAAGGAACTAAAGAAAGCTACCACGATGAAGGAGTGACGATATATTATACATTGAGACAAGTAAGTGCGCTAGAGGCTTAAAAAAATTAAGAACATATTTAAAAAAAAAAGCAAAACGTTATCTAATACTTCAAGGTTCTTGCGGTACCTCATTTTTGTACAGAATCTAACTTTTACGGGCTTAATTTGAATCACTAAACGTAAGTTTTTTCACTATTCGAAAACCATCACAAAATTTTGATTCTTTCGTTCCATCGTAATAAACAATTCCTAAATCTCTGACTTTCTCCCTCCAAGTCAACATCTAAAACTATCCCCTACGATCGCAAATGGAGCATTTAAATCTTCCCAGAAGCCGCTGATCGTGCCCTTACTTGCACAAGGGCAGCGTCTGCGCGACGCAGCCCCTCCCCTACCCTGCCATGCCCGTGAACTTAGAAAGCTTCCCGCTTCAAGGCGATAACTTGGACTTTTTGCGAGCCCCGTCCACTCGCGTTCACTGCGCGTACGTGTAACGCGATAAAAGAACGTCTGCGAACAGGATATTACGCATCGATGTGCGTTTATATTCGTATCGCTTCCGCGTTTCACTGGCGTACACGCCGATTCTATAATGCAACGAATTATCACGGTTTCGCTGCTGATTACGGGCAACGTCTGTTTAATTCGTTCAGGAAGGTATCGGGCCGCGAGATCATCAGCCCTGATAATCCCCCGTAATCTCAATGATGGCGCGTCGGGACGCGGTGTCAAGCTAACGAGAACGAATCGTTGACCTTAATAATCCGCGCGGAAAGAGTGGGGGACGATTAAACAACCGAAGAAGCACACGGCGAGGACCACGGCTGCGATTCATTCTGTACGACAAACGATTGTCTAGTAGATAAGCAGGTTAATGCCCAGCCATTCCGATCGACTGCCGGCGCACAGTGGGACATAATGACATTTTTTGTTCAGATCACCCTACAGACCGTAATTTTTCAGAAAACTTGATGATTTTGTTTTAAAATTCTTCGCAATTCAATTCCCCAGCGGTTTGTCCGGCCGAAATTTTTGAATTTCGTTGCTGACTTTTTTATATTTAGCGAATTATACAGCACTTTTTGAAGATTATTACCTGTGAGCTGAGTTGGCTGCCGGTTCCGAATTTAAAGTAAGATTTCCGAAAATGAAGACGGCGATCCAATATGTTGAAGCAAAATTTCAGAAAATAAGCTTATTCGGAAGAAACATAGTGCGTCTAGATTTTCGGGGACGCTGATTACGAATATGCGGTAATTATTATAAAGGTCAAAATTTTTATTTATACCACAAATCTAATACTGTAGATAAAATTGTAAAATTTAAAATCGCGGATGGACATTCGTATTTTTATAAATTTTACCCATTTCATAAACGTGTACGTGATTTTGCATCTATAAGCCTATTCATTTATGTTCATACGCGTTGTTATAGATGACGTTTCGGATTCAATATTGATGAGCAAGATTTGTAATGGTTGATATTTTTAGAAGACCTGATTCACTTTACGTTTTATCCCAGTTGCCTTTAGAAATCCGATTTTATTACGTGTAATCTTGTTTGAGGAGCAGGATTTGTACTTCTGGAAGCAAATCTCTGATTTTTTGTTCAGGTAAGTTTCTAAAAATATCAAACATTAAAAATCCTGCTCATCAATATTAAGTCAGAAAAGTCAACTATATTCGGCATATTGGATTCACCGCCTTCAATTTCGAAAATCTGACTTTAAATTCGGATCCGGCGGCCAAAAACGCCCACAGATACTGATCTTCGAAAAGTGTTGTATAATTCGCTAAATATAAAAAACTCGGCAACGAAATTCTAAATTCCGGCCGGACAAATCGATAGAGAATTTAATCGCGAAGAAGTTAAAAAAAAAATCGTGAAGTTTTCTGAAAAATTACGACCTGTGGGGAGATTTGAACGAAAAATGTCATAATGTACCACTGTGCGGCGGCGCACACATGGATAACCGAGTCCACGTGTTGAGACGACGAAGTGACTTTTTGGGGTCGTTCGATATCGTGTAATTTGAGTGCTGCTTTGTGAAGTGGTTGACACTCTGAGTGGCGTAAGGGGCTTGAAGATTGCCCTTCCTAGGTAGTCACGCTTTTCTGAATTATTGATATCGCCGCACAATTTTGTTTAACCCCATGGAAGCTGTGGGCGCATACATGTATATCTATTGGTTCAGGGCATGCAGTGTGCGCGGGGAACGCCCATGGGCGTTCTGCTACTCTGGTCGAGAGATACGGCTAGAGGAATCCCGCACGCCGGTTAGTGATCAAGCGGTCAAATGGTCAGCACCCAAAGGTTTGATTCGAACTGAGCGAAGGTTAACTCTTGGACAATATTTTTATGCTTTCCGGAAAATATCGAGGTGGAGACATAGCGATACCGGTCGCAGTGTTAATGCAGTGCAGAACGCGAAAGTGCAGTTCCATATGGTGGAGATAAAGTAAGATATGGAGATGTTGAGTTGTTTTATCTTTCAAACACAGTAGTGGTGGAAAGAAAGTTGAAACTGGGAACGGAAATAAATAGAAGATACCTAGTTTCATCAGGAAGAATTATATTCTCAAAGTTTATATCCCATAGATGGGGGTTATCAGAATAGGTTAGTAGTGTCAACGTAATACTGTAGTTGAAATAAGACAATGGGAAAGTTTCAAGTGAAGTATGACCAAATGGTGAGATTTAGCTACGAGCAAGAGTCGTGTGTCTCGAAGGGAGAAGCCTTGCGTTGTATTCTGTAGATCTTTTTACGCAATTTGTTTAGCGTTGCGCCGTAGAGAATGTATGGTTAAACGTTAGCCAATAACTCCGCTGCATCACGGCGTTTCCTGTATCCCACGATACTGTATCGAGAGAAAACGCATCACAGGTGTGCGCGGATGAGAGGCGTGGGTAGACCAGATATACGCAAGAATTCTTGCCGTTTCTGCCGGTTTCGTGCGCTCCTATGAAGAAACGCGTCGCCGTAGAAAAATTCGCGATGGGCCTACGAGCCGGGTGTAGGTATACTAAGTATTCTCATTTGCACGGTCCAGAAAATCCATGTTCCTTGTAGTTTCTTTTGGAGGGGGGTTGAAGTGCTAACAATATGTTTCTGAAAAAGAGTAACTCAAAGTAGAGTGGCTGAAAGGGAAGCGACTCAAAGTGGAGTGGCTCAAAGTGTGGTAGGTGAAAGTGTAGTGGCTCAAAATAAAGTGGTTGAAAGTGAAGCCCCTCAAAGTAGAGTGGCTCAAAGTGGAAGGGCTCAAAGCAGAGAAGTTCAAAGTGGAGCGACTCAAAGTAGAGTAGCTCAAAGTAGAGTAACTACATTCTCGTCTTAAAATCCCAATTCATTCGCACTAACCATCCCTACAAAAAGTCCTTAAACACACCTTCATTTCCCTCTCCCAAATGAGAATGTCCAATAACATCTTCCTTCGTTTAACGCCAGTCACAAACAATTTTCTTTTGCGCGTATCAGTCGTGTGCCCGAACTTCGTTCTCGAAATACACACAGCTCACCGCCGACACTATTCTCTACCCCTAGGTCCGAAAACGTTCAACAGTAAAGAACCGATTGCGCCCTCACAGCGGCCAGCCACAATCCAAAAACACCCAAACCACGAAGCCCCATCTCCCGGCACGTCGACAGGCTTGAAATTATTGGTACATCCGTAGATATCCTGTTCCTCGAATAGAAATGACGTCGCCTACTAATTCGCCGGAAAGCAGCAAGTTACAAAACTAACAATCCTTTGCAACCTCGCGATAGAGAGAGAGAGAGAGAGAGAGAGAGAGAGAGAGAGAGAGAGAGAGGCAAGAATAGATTGGCCATTGTCTGCCTAGCTGGACGGCCTACGCTCCGCGAGGCAACGGCGAGCGAACGCGAGGCGAGTAGCTTCCATTCAGTGGCCCCAGAGACGCTTATAAGCAGGGCCCAGCGTTCCATCGACCTCGTCCGCGCAAATTGCTCACAGTTAAATCGTCCACGCTCGGCTACTCTGCGATCGCGGATTTTCATCGGTCAATTTTAATCCGCGGCCAACGATGCGTCGTCCACGAAAAAGCTTTCGCCACCGAAATGGGAGATGGTCCACCCCTGTCGGGGCACGTCCCCTCGCCCGGTATGCTTCGCAGCACGCATAGATCCGTCTAACCGCCACCTCGGAGCCTCGATCATTGTTCTATGCGTAATTGTAATGGTTCCTTTTTATCCGAGCTAGAAGTGGCACGAGGACGCCAGACGAATGAAAGCGAGACCGCGCTGCCATGCCATAAAGGTACCACTTCGGAGCCGGAATGTAGGACGAAATAAAGCTCGCCTCGCGTACCGAATCCTTTGGCCAGCCATAAACGAACGCGCCCGCGGTCGCGGACAAAACGCCGGGCTGCATTGTGCGTTTCGTTTCTAACAGGGCACTCGGATTCGGTGAAACACTTTTGTTAAGCGATGCCAGTGGAACGGCGGCGTATTGTGACGTTTCGAGTGACGTGTGGTTGGAAGCATAGAGTGTAATTGCGCGAGGAATGATTTTGCTCGGGCTTTTGGATAAGTGGCCGAGTGATTTGCAACGGGCCACGTGGTTTGGAGGATTAAGTTAAATGTCCGTGTACGCGTGGACAATTAGTTGACCATTGTTAGAGAGTATCGAGGTTCGGTGTGCGATTGCAGTACAGGCGATCATCTTCTACGCTCTGCCACGGTGGTTTGTTACACGAGCCATAAATCGAGATCAGTATCTACTTGACCCGAGGACCCCGAGGTAGCGGTTCATTTAGCTAATCCTTTAGAGGGAAACGGCACTGTGGTGCTGGCCTCCATTAAACTGTAATTCATAACGCGACAAACCAAGAGGACTTCCACCGATCCTGCTGTTCATTCTAACGTTAGCAATTACGTTTCGAGAAAGGCGTCGCTCGGCTGTGTACCGGACACAAGTACTTACACGTGTACCAGTCTGATCTAGAGCACTAGATGCTACACAGCCAGGCGCGAGCGTCAGATAAGAATTCCTCTTTTGGAGTTTCCTGCGTTAACGATAACGTACGCCCAATGATTCCTAATTCCTGTTTCCCCGCGGTAATTGAAATATACTATTCGAACGGGAATCTCTCTCGTAATAGTCCGTGTGAAAGGTATTTACGAGGAGGATGGCCGGTTATGTTATCCGAGCAGTTCTAAAATGTAGCGAGTTTATAGCGGAACACCGCGGCAACGGGACGGTTTAATCGAACGTAATTCGGAGAAGGCGGAAAGATGAAAGAAACGCAAGGCCAGTCCTGGGTCATTGCCGTCAGGCGAGCTTCGTCCTCGCGCTCTGGCCTGCGTGCCTGTGCAGCGCGCCTCCGCATCCACTTGCGCGTCTGCCTCTCTGCGCCGGCTATCACTATACTTAGAACCTTGCCTATCGTTACGTACCGGGTGATCTACATGTAACATGTAACGTAAAACAACAGTACTCCGACGAATTCTCTTGCACAGAGGGAACGCAGAGGGAGACCGGTTCCGACTCGACGTTCTGAAAAATCAAATATCCCCGAATGGTCCCTCGGGGCGAATGAAGTGGAACTTTGGGAAAGGTCATTTCTCGTTGCCTCGCGCCGCTCGAAGTGTTAGAATGAAAAGGGAGGATAAGGGAGGATAAGGCAGAGCGCATGGTCTCGATTCAAGGAGAACCATCCCCAATGTCCCCAGTGTTCTATTGACTCGGGATTAAAATATCATTCGCCGGTAAATGGCGCGGTGATACACGGATTTCGAATTTCCCTGGGGTAGATAGGGAATCTTTAAAGGCGCGGTTCACGCGCCGAACGCCGGAGGAACCGCGAGGATAGCGTTACTGCACAAGGCTTGGTGACTGAACCAAAGGCGTGGGCGTTAGGCGGTGTTCGAACCCCGTACCTGTGCCGCGCTAAGTGCACCGCGGGCATTTGTATACGTGAAATAGCGCCTTACGCGCTATCTCGTTGGAAGGCGCGATATATTGCGAACCCGGTCTTGTCCACGTTGTCGCGTAGGAGTTCTTTACCAGTCCCCGCCCGGGGTTGCACCCTCTGTCGTTTCCATCCTTCTCGCTCCTTCCAGCCTGGAACCTGGTCGCTTCCCATCTCCGTCTTTCTCTCAATCTATCACAATCCTCGCTGCTCTCCCGCTTTTCCCTCCCCTTCCCCTAGCCGCTCTTCCGCCATTCCTGCTCCTCGCGACCCTCGCGCTCGCCGCGATGCGATCCTCGGTACACTTGTCAACAATCGCCCTTTTCCCATTCCGGATCCACATTACGCCACAGATTTATACCGCGAATCTTCCCACCTGCCGACGGAGCGTCCTCGAATTTCATTTACGCCCGGGGGATGGTATCGGTGCAGTTTCCACCCGTCGTTGACGTAGGAACTTCTTCTTTCTGCTAGTTGAACCAACAGGAGTCTCTCGCCGACGGGATATTTATTTTACTGGCACGTTGCGGTGTCACGTGCTGGTTTCCATTGGGGTGTACTAGAAGGGTGATTCTTTTTATGAAAATACATTTAAAAGTTCGCGCGTTCTTCGAGTGAGACGCTCAGTTTCGAAAGTAGGTAAAGCTGGCTTGCCGCGGCTGCCGAGACTACGCGAATACTTTTATTGAACAATGCGGCTTAGCGGGATGTAGGGGGAGTTTTCTTTTTTACGTCTCATACCTCCCACTATTATCTATCAACCCTCCCGCAGGTGGGAGGCTCGAGACATTTTACATTATTTTGGGAAATAACATTTTTCAATACATTCTTTGTTCGAATTTAAAAGAATTATGTTACTTTTTGTTAAATAATAGAATGTTGAATATAAATATGCAAAAGGATCATTAAAATGTTATTTAGTTTCGTTTGCGGAATCATTAATTTCAAAAACGTATCAACCCTCCCGAGCCTGCTACAGTTCGGCCGATTGGAGCCAGCCGTGGATGGCCGTTGATGATATGTCCCCGGGTGCAACACCTGCCCGTGATACGCCACTTGGAGCGTGGCTGGTGCCTGGCCAGCGCTCGTCTACGTGTTACATAATAGGAGACCGTCTCCCCGCGCCAGGCATCGCGGGATGGTCATGGTGGCCGTGCTGGTTGCAGAGGTTACGAAGTCTCGTCTGGGATGGAAGAGTGGCGAGTATTATATCAGCACAGTCCGCCAGGCTGTCCGCCGCGGAACTGGTCGAGCGTGACCCGAGAGCGCAGTGAAATTACTAGCCGCGAGGCTCCGGGACGACGAAAAACCATTCGAAAAAGGATATTAACCGCGAGCAGGGAAAGATTATGCAGCCGTTCCTCCCGGCTAAAGAACACCGACGTGTTATGAGAAAGGTGGAGAAGGGGCACGGTTACCCGGGCCTGGGATTCTCGAAAAAATTCGATCGCCTCTATCGGCTCTCTGTCCAGGCTCTATTCTTGACACTGGAATGTACGACATAATTAGGATCCTCCAATCCCACGCCGTCCTGCCATTCAATTTCCGCCTGGCTTCGTGCCCCGTCCTATTGAATTACCGATATTACTATAATGGACCGTTGAGACGTGAACGTTACACGCGCCGAGGGAACCAACACCGCCGGGGCCATTAGACGCGGGGAGGAAAAATCCTGTTTTCCATTATTGTTGAAACACGCTGCGAGGGACAAAAAAACCCAGCTCGAGGACGGCGAAGACGTGTGGCGGCTTGTGACACGTGGATTACGAGGAAAGAGGGGACACGCACCAAGTACCCCCCATAACAGGATACCCCGCGATGCTAAGCACTTCCGTGATCTATCGCGTGTTTCCTTTGTTTCTCCACTTAGAGGATGGACAGTCTCGGGCGAGTTTATTTCACGAGGTGAATTACCCCGTTGCGGGACGTGCGAGAATATGTGATCGCTTAAACGTAGTGACTCATCGTAGAGATTATTCTTTATGGTAGAAGTGAGGCTGAGGTTAGCAGTCTTCCTTCGTGCTTGCCAATTAGAGGCTACAGCATCGTAAAATATTTTATACTACCATCGATTAATGTAGGTATAATTATCACGTTGGGTGCGGTTATCGCAGGGTGGACCATTGCTGGCGAAATAATTTTGTAATAATAAGTTATACTTTTATGGCCACACCTGTTGGGGCAAGCCTGATCTTTTCCAAATTTCACAAGTAGATATTCATTGATTTTTGAAAGCCGTCGGAATAGTATATTGCGAATAGAATAGAAACCTTCGAATGGGATTCATCGCTGATAAATATGAAATACAGTTGAAACTAAAGAAACTTTTTTAAAAAGCCTCTTTAAAGGGGGTGATACCTAGTCACGCGGCCGAAAAGAGGTGAATGTTTATAAATTTTTTTTGACAAAAGCGGAAGCTTATAGTTTTTGCGGAACCTTTTGCACTGAATTTTTTTCGTAGAAACATATTTGCGTTTATAATGTAAGAACCGACGGTCTTGATTTTTTTCATGTGATTTTTGTACGAAAAAATCAGGATTTGCTGCAAAGAAAGGAAACTGCTACGAGGGAAGAAGCGACACGAATTAAAAAGGGAAGGTAAATTACCATTTGTACGTGAGACGACTTTGGAATGGATTTATTAGAAGATTCGACACAGATGTTATAAGAAATCTCTCGAACACTTGCAGTGGCAGTAGCTAAGTGGCAGTAGTTCGGTTCGAGCGTCGATTGCTAACCGAGGAAAGCTGCGGGAGCCAGCTGGATCGGTGACACAGAAGGTACGCGTGCGCTGAGGCGGAATCCGAAGGAGGAGACACGCAGCTTGCGTATGCCGTATCTAACGAGCGCGCTGAAACGCAAATCTGATATCGAAATCTTTCCCTTCGAGCTGCTGCCTTCGCCGACGGGGTCTTTCCCAAAGAGTTTTCCACGCCAGGGAGAGCGCTCGTTACGCGAATTATGCAGATCCGTAACGAGATCGAGAAGGGCGCTGCTTACGATCCTGTCCGTCGGTCGCGTTTCACCGTTCGCGAGTTGTGAAATCAGGGTAAAAAATGTTATTAAAGCTGGCGATCCGTCTTCCACGCTTTGGGAAACACAGGATGGAAATGGAGTGCCATACCCGAGGGGGAAAAGCGTTTCCCCGTGACGCGACGTGTGTGTCCCTTCTACTGAGACTAACAACCATCGCTAAGAACTTATTAATGAATTTTCACTAACCCCCTCTTCACGGCGGCTGAACACACGATTGTTGTTATGCATTCGAAGAAAGAGCACGCTCCTGCTTTGAATTCAGTGGAAACGTACGGTAGACGCAGCAGGAGTAGACATTCGTAGAAGCTCCAATTTGTATTTTATGAATAGTTAATGGCTAAGTATTCTATTATATCTGGAACACGTATGCAATTACTGTAATAAAATACAGTTTCCAAGTTATTATTCCTGTGTTTTCTAATTCACTTTCGAACAAGAAATCAACCCGATTTTTAATTAAGCAGGGTATTCCGTAGAAATGATTTTTCCAAACACTGATCGAATGAAAGAGTCACTTACAGCCCTACAGAATTGAAGCGTGTCGCCTTCGACGTTTCACTTTCCCCGCGACATTGACAGCATCGAAGAAAGCATTGCTCGGTAAACTGCTGCCCGAAGACTCGTTCCCGAAGACGTAAACGTCGGGGTCTCGCACGGTTCGCGGACGAAACGCGAGAGAACTGTTGCGTGCAGAACGGATGCATCACTCGGCATGCAGTTTACAGAAGATCGTAATTATAATTGGTTCTAACCATACGGTGGTATCGAACTCGGAAGTGGCCACTGGTCCCGAAGGAAAAACGCTGCTGGGCTTCGGTGTGAATACGTGTGAAATGAAAACCGAGACGCGTGTAACGACCGTGAAGCGTTAGACGAAGCGAGAGAAACGAGAAAGGATACCTTCGTACGCCCTTCGTTCCGCAGCAACAATTAATGTAAAATGATTAATTCGCTGTGTGTGTTTCACGGTACGTCGAACGATAACCGCATTCCACGATTCTTTGAAGAATATTAGAGCTAAGCTTTCTCATGTTACAGAAATATCGAGATTCCGGGTCCTTCGGGATGAGGTTTGTAATTAATTAAATAGACAGTAGAACGTGACGTGGTAATTTAGGTCCGTAGATAGTCCCGAGATTCGCAATCTTTTACTTTGTATGATTTTCGATAGGAATTTTTTCGAAATTTCCTTTCTGCATTTTCGAACTTGATACTACTAACGACAAGTGGACTTAGTTGTGCAGAAAGGTACTAACTCTCAATGATTTGAAAGTGAGAACATTTAATTTGAAGGTTTTAATTGTTAAAGAAAGGTAGCTTCATTTCAAGTGGGTATATTTTATTTCTTGTTACTGCTTTTAAATGTATTGTTGAGCGGCGAGTATTATAATGAATATTATTCTAAATTTTCTGTAGCTTTGGTTCTTCAAACCTAAAATGCAGCAACCACGGCTTGGTAGTTTTAGTAATTGTAGATATAATGTAAGAGTTGTTCTATGGTTTGGTAATAATTTTGCAAAATAAACACCCCATTATGGGACCTGTGTTTAACTAATTTCCTGTCATTTTGAGGGTTCGTAGCTTTCTGTATGACTAGGCCCAAGTGTGAATACTGTTGCAACGGATTGCAAAGAAAGTTTAAATGCCCTGTTTAGGCTTCTTCGATACACGCTAAGGCTAGCAACAATCGTGGGCGCGATGATCTGGTGCATGGGAAAGTTTGTTGCGCCCAATGATTTTGCACGTCGCGCGTTTTAACGCTCGTGCTTCCCGCTATCGCGCTTTACGCGAGGTCGCTTAAAGGAGCTCACGCCCACCGGTATTCAGATTCGTGACTAGGAACTGAGATTCACTGACCCATGACTGGCCAACGACTGGATGGAGGGTGGTCGCGAGCAACCAGCATGCAGAAGGACGACGCCCGTTCTCTAGCTTAACTCCCACGTCCCGTGGCATCGGGGAGGAATTACTATATGAAACGGCAGCGTGAGAGAAAAGAAAGGGGGGAAGCCTCTCTCTTCCCCGCTACGTTAATGAAACAACGTTAGTCACGTCTGCACGTTTCATGCCCTCGCGGTATCATTTCGAGCGCCGTTGCGAAACTGCTCCGCGCCATTACGAATACTCCACCCGGAGAAGCCTTTAAGTAGTCGCCGCGTGTGTTACGCCAGACAGAATAGTCCACGAAGGGAACAATGATTCTACGGGCCCGCACTTTGTATGCGTGACACTAATATAAACCTTATCAACAATCCACTATTGCGTGCGGGATGCACTCTGCGATGGAATCGTTCAGATATAGACTGGGGATGCTGGTTAAAGGAGTCTAGATGGGAGGAACTTTGAATTTAAAAGTTGAAATGTATTTGTGACATGAGAAATAAGTATTCAGATAAACTACCGTTAACCTTTCGTGGTCACACGGCGTGTATCGCACCCCAGGCACTTCTTTCCCTTTGCGAATATTTCTCTAAATTTGTAGACCTTAATATTAACATTTAGAAACTTTATGAACTTCAACCAAAAGTCGCTTTATTCCACAACTATTTTTTCAACCACAGATTTCATCATACGAAGATTAATATTTCTAAAAACAAAAGACTATTAGAACATGATAGAATTATCACTGAAAAGTTAAAAGATAAAAAAAACAAAAATGGTAACTGAGAAATGACGTTGGAGTGCAATGAACCTCGTGTGACCAATTTGTGATTTTAAGAAGGTGTAACCACGAAGGGTTAAGTGTTGATATATCAACTTCTGTGTATTAAATGCACGAAACCTTGAGAAAGGAAAGAATAATTTAAATGCAAAGGTGAGATAGAAAAAATGTCATATTTAGCAAGTTCCATCGGAAGTAGCAATTGCCCTTCGTCCCCGTGGGGGATTATTCTTCTGGGGGGAAGTTTTAATCTACTTTCTGTACAAGTGCATTGAGACAGGGAACGTAGTCCACATGCATCCCGTACTTACTGACAATTATCAGGGGAGTTTCTCCCCGAGTACGCTTGAATGGGCGCGAGCACGGTTCCATTTAAAGTATAAAGTTAGGCCCGAAGGTTGGAAACTAATCAGGACTGCGGGAGGTTTCGTAGTTCCGTTTCACAAGAATCAGCCTCGTAACGAATTACCGCGCGGCTCGACTCTGTAGCCGGGCCTAACCGAGCGGAGCCAATAAATTATTTCCACTGTACGAAACAATTATTTCTTCGGGGCTGGGTCATTACACCGCGTGCACCTCCATTGTCAGCGACGAAAGGATGACCGAGTACGCGCCAGGTTATAAATAACGAAAATTTCGTAAAGGCGCATCGGCATTCCTCTGCGCCGAGCACGCGAGCGGAACGCATCTAAAACGAGCTTAAACCGTGCCGCTTCACGCTGCGCTTCTTTTAATTTTCCGGCCTGTACATCACTGTCGCGTTTCGTTGGCTGGGGGCATTTTTCCATTCGCTTCTATCGGGTTAAGGCCTTTTCGTACGGGACGCTTTGGTGTTTGCTAAGTGTGTTGTCTTTTTCTAGCATGTGGAGGCAGTAGGTGAAAAAATACAGTGGACCGTTTGCCACGGAAGGTAAGTGGCAATTAGGGTTATTACATCGAGTGGATATTTAGGGGGCCGACGATAGTAGATATGTTACTATAAAAGTTCGGGGACCGGTGAATCCTAGCATTTGTCTTGTGGGCGGCGGAAGTCCGAAATAGGTATCTTATAAAATATTCGAATCCTGTCATATACCAGTATTTGTTGGTGGAAGCCCAAGGTTTAAATGTTTTGTGGATCAATTCGCCGGTAAATTCTAAGATTCACTGGTCTTCGACCTTCTACAGTAACAGATATAGGTATAGCGATGGACGAAAGAAAGGTTACATCCTTTAAAATCGCATAACTTTTTTAGAATCGGTCCAAACGATTTGAGTTTTTGTTAGAAGCTGAAATGATTAGTTTGTTAAATAGCGTGTTTCGTCGTTTTGAAAAAAATGCAATTGGTCGGAATAGCGAAAAAAATAGTAAAGGTCGTTTTTTAAACTTTTCTTCTGAGCCTGTAGTGAAGAGTTAAGGTAAGGCTGGGGGTACACGAACTTTTTTTCGACGTCCGTCTCGGCGGTTTTCATTACAGGCTCGGAAGAAAAAGTTTAAAAAACGACGCTATATTTTTCTCTATTCCGACCAATTACATTTTTTTTTCCAAACGACGAAACACGTCATTTAGCAAACTAATCCTTCCAGCTTCTCAAAAAAAAACTCAAATCGTTTGGACCGATTCTAAAAAAGTTATACGATTTTAAAGGATGTACACTTTCTTTCGTCCGCCACTGTAAGCACAGTGGGGTATCCTATAACGAACTGATTCGTTCTAGAACCTTGTTCGTTATAAGGTACATGTACATGTATACATATTTAAAAATAGTACATATATACATTATTAATACGAGATATATAAAACAAGAGCATACAAATATACGTATTAGAAATTTAATTTTACACATTACAGACATGTGTACGGCCGATTGTATTTCCCCGCATTCGTTGTAACATATTCGTCCCTTGTAAGCGTTTTAATTTAACGAGAAAAACTGTTCGTTATAGCATTATTATTCGTTATAAGATACCCCACTGTGCTACTAGACGAATAACTAGCGACAATGCTTTTTATCTCTTCCTACATTTTCCCTTTTACTTCAGCTGAATAAAGGGTAAGTTAAAATTCGGAATCTGATAAGTCTGAGAACCTCCTGGATAATGAACTCCAGTTGCATTGAACGAAACGCTGATGCACAGTGTCTGTCTACCAACCACTGTATCCCCTAGGCGACTCTCCCTTCTAAACGTTCGAGACACGGCTAGGTCTCGAGGAAAAAAGACCCTTAGCCTAGGATTAGTCGGATGCACAGTACATCCTTCACACCCTTCCCACCCCGTCATCCGCCGCCACCCTCCCGCCTCTCTCTCCCTCATCCTACACCTCCTCTTCTATCTTTGTCCCGCGGTACATTTCTCACCTTCCCCTTCCCGCGCACTCCCCTACTTACTCTTCCCAATGTTTTCCTTCCCCCGCCGTCCCCCCACGGTTAACTCTATTTTTCAAACCACCCACCCCCCCCCCCTCGTTTCCCTCGCCCTCCCCTGCCCGGTCGGTGTCTAGCACCGTTCGTGGCCCCTGTCGCCGGGCTGAAAATACGAGCTCAAGACCTGCTCTGGTCATTGTGTCGAAGAAACTGTTCTTTCGTGACTGCGCCAGCACGCGCCGTGAATTCCTAAACGATCCTCGGACCGAAGGAGAAACGGCCGGCGCGGGGTGGCCGTGCTGGGGAGAAGGAGCAACGAAAGAGGAAAGCCGAAGAGCCGAGTATAACTTGGCCATTGCCCAGAGAGATCGCGTATCACGGGAAAAGCTTAAGGTCTCTTTCGGCTTAATCGTTTCGCGATAGGATCGCGATATTTATCTGGATCGCACAATTAACCCCGCAAGCTAACCGGGCCGCGATCTCGGCCAACTATGTAATTGCGGGGCCACCGAACGGGCCGGGGCCTGTTACAAATTTCAGCTGGCGATGCGCCCCCCCCCCCCCCCCCCCCGAGATTTCCGTCGATACTTTGTGGATCGCGGGGACGAAATCTCGCCGTTGCTCGGGCTAAGGAGCATTCGAACGACGCGGACAGTAAAGTGCGCGTAAAGTGTTGGGTTGCTACGTATGAAATATCTGCTCGTAGATGGCCCCCCTCCGTGCCATGTAAACGTACGATCTCGGAGGTACGAAACAGATCGTACAGTCCACGATGCTTCCGCTCGTGGCGGATAAGGGATCGAGATCTCGACGTTTATCGAAACAGGAACACTCGGACGAAATACCAACAGCCAAGCGCGTGCACGATGAACCCTTGCACGATAACTTGAGGGAGGATTGTAAGGTGCAGGAACAATTTTCGGGAACTCGAGAATTCAGAAAATTTTTCAACTTTCCGAGATGTGGTCCAATTGATGCTAATGACGTAATTATTTTCTGGTTCAGCAATCAAATAATAGTCCTGGGAGGGGGTGGGGTGAAAACATCCCCCAGGATAAAACTTGCGAGTTGTCGTATTGAGAGTATAAAGTCACACATTTTGCTGTACGATGGAGAATAATGCGCTAAATGTATTTGCCAAGGAAATAGTTGGACGAGAAAGTCTGCTATTCTGCTCGCGGAAGATTCTCGGGCGATGCGAACCGATGGATCGTTACTTTCACTGAGGCGTCGAAAATTCGTTAGAAAAGTGTGTGCTCCGCTACGACGAGCGAAGAAGAAAAAAGTAGATCTTCATGTTTATGTATGAGGGACAGAACGTTGCGGTAAAGCAACGGTCTAATATACAGTGAATGAATGATTTATAGAACGGTATCTGCTTTTTCTCAACAGGATCCAGGTTGCCGTGCTCCGGGCGGCATTTGTGCCGTGATTGGTCGCCGGAGGATGCGAACCGTCCCGTGTAATTGCGACCATAAACATAAAGGCTGTTTAATAATATTCATCGCCGCAATAAGACGACCGTCCCGTGCGATTAAATCCGTTACCTCGCGTCAACTTCGACAACAGTGTCGCAAAATTCTACCGGGGGAAAAAAAATATCTGCGCTCTATATTACTCGCAAATGATCCGATCCTTTCGAATTTTACAAAGAACGTAAATTACGGTAGAAGCTCGATCATGTGGGCCATTTTATCTGGCGTCCATCACTTCGTGCTCCGCGTGAGCGCTCCAATCTCATAAACTCTCATCGATAAATAGAACTATACGTGCCAGTGGCGGATTTAACGAGCGATCGATTAGCAATCGCCCCCAAGGCCGCATCTTCAAAAAAAATGTGATTTCATCCGGACAGTATTTCTTTTCTGTTTCCCATAATTTTCATACCACACGCGCGTAACTTTATTTGTAATTCTGTTATATATACAGGGTGTCCCAGGACGTTTGCCACCTAGGCATTTTCCCTTAAATCCGCCACTGATACATGCTTCTCCGATACCATTAGAATATTACGATAAGTGCCGAGTAACAAGGAAGTATTTTTTTAATGTAACTTTGAAACGATGCGAACTAAAAGGAAGCTTTAAACATAAGAATTGTTCAAATTCGTATGCTCTATCGCATTGCCAAAAGAGAAATAGAGTTATATTGCAATAGTTTAAAAAAAAAAAAAAACCGCGAAAACTTTTAACTCTTTCAGCCCCTCCGAGTGAATTTCTGCAGACAAAAATTAATTTCTACTTGCGTACCGCAATATGGTCTAAATCCGCGCGAAGGAGCGTTACAATCAGAATTTTCCTACCGGGAACGTTTCCTTATTACTGAAAGTGGTTTTGATGGATGCGGAATGTTTGAATAGAAGAAATCTTCTACGGGGATATGCTCGATTTGAATAACAAAACGTTTGAATAGTAGAGCGTACGGATAATGGCGGTGGCATTGTGTACGAGAAGCTTATCGGGCACGTTTCCTTGCGCTATTCAAAGCGATCGCGACGAATGTCGTGGATCCGTTGTGAAACACGTGTACGGGTTGCCCAACTCGAATTTCGATTCGGATAAGTCGCCCTACTGATAATTCCGATTACGTCACGCGGTTATGCATCGCATAACACGCGGCATACGGTCATTTTATATAAAGACCAATTGCAAAACTTCCCGCACCGTAAATACATCACCTGCTCCGTGTCGCGCGAGCAACTATAATTGAATCGCGCCAATTTGTACGCCACAATAGCGACAGTCTCCGTTGACATCATTCATACGACGAGAACTCGGACGATGATCCCGTTTGGACAGCGTCAGGATACAGTGTCCACTATGAATAGACACCACCTTGTGAAACCACGCGCGCCGATGAAAACAAACGCAGACAGACAGTGGATCGAGAATCGTCGCGTTGCACAATCTGCATCGGAATAGTTGCAGATTTATTGACCTGTTACGGATGTAGGGCTATCGGTTCAACGGCCCACTTATTCAATATAGATTTGGAAGGATTGGTAGAAGAAATAATTGAATAATAAATGATAGAAGGAAGTAGAGGTCTTCTTGAGTAAAAGATTCCTTCGTTTCTCTATCTAAAATATAGTGTATGGGGATAGGGCGAAAGGGGCTAAAAACATAGCAAAAGGGAACTTTTTGTTTAAGAATCTAGCGATTCGATTCACCCGGGACCATGTTCTTATGCATCATTGAAGAAGTCGCAGAAGTTCTTTTATTATTTTTTAAGAGTAAGTATGGGAGTTATGCATCCACCAACGTGCCGCGCAAAATTCGTCGGCCGCTGGTGTGCATGATATTCATCTTGCAGACAATTGGAAACAGAAAACCGAAACCGCATTTTACTCTACAAATATGTAGGATTTCAGACGAATCGAATCGCTGTTTTCTTAAAAAAACAAAAAACAAACTCCCCAATTTTGCTATGTTTTTCGCCTTAAAAATAAGATTCTCCCTTTACTATAATTGGGGTGAGATATTTCTTGAAAATAATTTTCTGATATACTTGAACTATCAACTATATCAGGTAGGAACTAGGAATCCACGAAACAGCGATTTTAATTCAAACGAACTTATCGCTATTACAGAAGTTCCACATTCAACTATCATAGCATAGAGTCGGCTAACCTTCGTTTAACAATAAAATGAAATGAAATAGAACTGCAGAGGCGGTGGGTTAGGTAGCGTAGCAGATTTTCAGAACAGTGAAAGCACCCTCGCAACAGAACGTCCCAGTGATCTGGAACTGTTAACCGAGTCCTATCATAACCTCGAGAGAGAGAGAGAGCCATTTATCGCATAGCTTCTCGTTACGGGAATAAATGGGGCGGAATGATGACAGGCCAGCTGGACGAGCGCAGAAAATTCCCTGTCCCGCGTAATAGAATTTCCAAGGAAGTCCGCATTATTGCGAGGAATGCGGGAGCGCTCGGCGGGACAGTGCTCCCAAAGTAAATACAACTTGACGAGCGATTACCCTGTTAGAAATTGTGCCAGTCTTAGACGGTGCCCCGGCTACTGGCCATAGAAACCGTTCGTGAACGATAATAGAGCATATTACAGCAATTCATCTCTAATCTGCCAGCAGCGTAGGAGCACGGAACGCACTCCATTAACATAGTTGAGCATTAAGCGATCTCGTGCGTTCTGAATCACAAGCGTCGAGCATCGAACGGCTACTTGGGCGCGAAAGGGCGCGAACAGTGGGTGGATGGTATCTAGTACGGTCGTGAAAGCAGCAGGGAGTGAAAACAATGGCGCACTTGAGTGTCGCGAGCCGAGAATCCGGGGACGATGTTTGCATAATTTGCCAGCGCTGACACGTTAAGAATTTCACCGCGTCACGGTGGACAGGTGCTTCGTGCGTGTAATCAGTAGCGAGAGATATATTTCGTCGCGCTTACTGCGCCAAGTGGCCTGCGTTCATTTTATTCTTTATATCGGTAGCAGACTCTCGGAAGACGCAGCCACCCCCGAAAGGGGCGTAGCGCAGCAATATGCAGGCCTCTAGCGCCTCCAGGCTCGATTTAAATCCACGGAGAGCGACGAACTCGCTCTCGCACTTTGTCAGAATCCAAGGCTACCGGTTCACGGCATTCACGGATTCGTCACACTTCGGTGTCAACGGCCTTCCCCTCTGCGGTCTTATTTTTAAGCAACCGTCATTAGGGCTAGCACCTTCTTTCCTACCGCGGTGAATCGGTAGGATAGAATTGCTGGTCGTTGCTCATACTGTCGCCCACCATCTGCATACCTATTACTCCGCAGTCTGCCTAGCATCTCTCTCTCTCTCTCTCTCTCTCTCTCTCTCTCTCTCTCTCTCTCTCTTCGGCTTCCATGGGACGGAATGGCAGTGGTTTGTGTGTGAAATAATGCAGTTTGTTGTAGTGTGGAAGAGCTTTCGCAAAGGGAGCGCGTTACATTTTTCAATGTAACTGGTGAAATAGGTTTAGCACACAAGGTCGACGCTAAGTCGCGTGGTATAGGCGTGTAGACGTTGAGGGAGCTTTCGGTGGGAAAAGTAGAAGATTAACGCTAGCTCGAGCTCTCCAGGCTGTGGAGAAGCTTATTGATAATATCTTTTACAAGTTTTCAAAACATTTGGTGCCCTTCACAGCAATTTATCAGGTCGGCGCAATGTTTATTCCTTCGCTACATCTACTTCTTAGTTTTACCGGAAAAAGAAAAGTGTCAGAATGTCATAGCTTGTCGAGCAAATACTTTGATTAAATATACTTACTTTTTAATATTACTAATACATATTTCTCCACCGATCTAATAACAACTCTCAAGCATACCGCGAAACTAAGCAGCTTTGCATCGGCAGAAGATAAATAATGATTTACCTACACGCTCAGCTAATACATTCCCCGCCCATCTTCCTCGCCACTATCCACCCCGAAGCGCCCGCAGCCCACTTCGCGTCACCCGACATACCCAGCCTGAATGAATGCTCGATGAACACGCGGCATCCGACGCGAGCGTGTCAATGGCTGGTGAAAGGTATCAATGAATTTTCTTTCACTGACCCCCGACAAGGAACTTTCAATCTCTAACGTCCACGCGTCGGCCAGCCCCGTCCTGGTAGTTACGTAACCAGCCGGCGTATTATTATTCAGCCGCGGTCGCTGGCGTCGATCGGGCAGCATCCATGGGCCACCGCCGATCGAGCCGCTTCCCGGTCCCCGCGGCCAGCCGGGCGCGTGTAATTTCCATTAATCAATAATGATTACGTGACAAAACGTTAGCGCGTCGCGGTGCCGGGGCTCGAATTACCAGCGGCACCGCGAAACTGGTCCGATGGCTAAATATACGCTCGGGCACGGCGCGACGTGTCTTCGCGGCGATATCGTTAAGCCATAGGGTAATTCCGGCTTCATTTCGAAATTACAGTACCACGGGTCATCGATCATCGTTCCGCCACGCGGAGAGACTTCGCCACCCGGTCCGGGGCACTTGAAACTTTTCGATACGCCGCGCCGCGCCCCGCTATCCGGCGTCATTATCAATCATTAATCCCCTCGGACCGGGGAAATAAGAAAACGTCACGCAGAATCGATCCGGCGACGCTGCAGTTTAATAAGCTACGTTATGCACCCGCCCGAGACCATCTGCGTCTCGCGTGTAACCGCAGACGCAGAGGTGAGCAACGCCGGCCGACTCCATTCTATGGGAGCTGACCTTCGTGCACGGTATAGTGTAGCCTTTCCTTCGGCCACGAACGGTCCATCCTTCGTGTTTCCAGCCTCGGACCAGTCGTAGATCAGGCTGGCCGGCTTTGGGGACTGACCGTCGACGACGCCGGTGGAAGGCAGAAGAGGGCCGCCATGATTGACTGTATCAGGCCATTTCAAAAGTCCGAGTGTTCCGCGGGACTATGCGTTTGTTCTCTGGGTAGAGTAGAGCGAGGCAATAGTTCGCAACCGTGCGAATTTCATTGTTCGAGTTGGCGCAGTTGACAATGGTGATTGACAGCCAATTGTGAATGAAGGTAGAGTCACCGGTGTCGAATTCTGTAGCTGTGTTTCGTTTCGTTATCGTACAATGCGGTAAGCACTGAATTCGTTATTTCCGATGTAATATTCTCATTTTTAGCAATCAATATTATTCGTATAAATTGATCGGTAATTATTTTAATTAATGTGTCGTCTGAAAGAGCTGAAATTCTTCTATTCAAAAGTACCGATAGATGTTTTCAGTTCTCCTCGCAGAGAACAGGATTGATTAAACAATGGAAAAGTGGCTGTGGGGGCAAGAGCTCGAATCCGAAACTCCCCCGTTTAAAAACCAGCTGGAAGTAAACGAAGCAATGGAAAGAGAATCTGAATGTGAACGTTTAAAGAAATAATTAGAAAAGCAAAAAATCTAACGAATAACATCTACTTCTGAAAAATGTTGAGAGGAGCGAAACAAATCGGTTCCGAATAGAGAATAGCAGACCATCAACCTCTATGGAAAAAATAATTTGTCCTCAGTGTGAAGAAGAATACACTGATCCTCCAGAAGACTGATGCCTGCGCAAACTACGAAGTTTAAGAGTACAACCACAAACTAAGGAAAAAATTAATTGTAAACTATTAGTCATTTTTCTATATTACCACAATTATTGTATGTAGAAAAATAAAACATTTTTGTGGAAATTTCTCGTTGCGTTCTTTTAATATACGATGAAAGTATGCATTTGACACTTTTTGGAAATATTTATTTTATATATGTTGTGACAGGTAAATTTGCACGAAGTCACTGCCTATCGAATAATAAGGGATAGCAGTTATTTCTTACACAATGATATGTGCTATCAGTGTAATGCCAAGGATTTTAGGGAAGTCTGAGCTTTAACTGCGCTCTCTTGCCTCACTCTACTCTACACTTAAGCCATTCTAACGTTTGTCTTCTTTTTGGAGAAGCAGTTCGGTATCAATGTTCAGAGTGGTTGCTAATTTAAGAAGCCAATAATCTATGAATTCAATAAACCCGTAAATGGTACACACTCTGCTAAGGATATTAATAGACTGCATTTATTTGTTTCATTTGCTGCTTGATTTGTCTGTTTCATTGATTCGTTTACTTATTAATAGAAGATATTAATGTTGTAGTAGAAATAATAGAAACTGCAGTCAGTACATTTTTGAGAAAATATTGAATGTATTGAACGAGGCGCCGACCACTTAGGAAACCGATGGCAAGAAATGATTGAAAAAGAGGGAAATTTAATGATAGAACTTATTTCGTTGTATGTTTTTCTGCGTAATAAAGTTCAAAGAAAAATACGCAGAGTTTTGAAAAAACCTGATAGTTTGATTTGGCGGAGCAGTAGCGATTGAATTCTGGAGTTTCAGATCGCACACATACAAGTATGAATAAAGAGTGTTAGGTGCAGGTATTGTTACCTTTGTTTGGAGTTTTAACGAAGTGGGAGATGTTTTCTATTGTGGGATGAAGTGAGAGTTCACTGTGTGGTAATGTTAAAGCAGATCGTGGCAAAGATATAATACTAGATTTTATCGTATTCCCCGAGATGAAGTTCATGATGAAAGGTAGAGTATTTGAGATATGAAGGATACTGGCAGAAAGGGTTTCCTAGAAAAGTGTTTTATCGGAAATATTGCGTTGTACGGAAATATCATTTTTACTACACCTACTCGTACCTGTACCAGCAAAATGGCAAAAGGTCACAGATGACCAAGGAGAATATTTTACTCTTGGTTCAATAAAGCGAACGAACTTTTAGTAATAGTCGAATGCCACCGCAGACAAATGAAAAAGTTCGACCAACAATCCTCCCTCCTCCATTTTCTTTCGCCTAGCATTATCACATTTATTTACGGTGAAGCGGGTATGTGGGTTGCCAGGCCCGCGCAGACAATGCCGCGGCTGTTTACAACGTCGGCCCGATAATATTGTTGCCGCGTGTTCTCTCTTTTTCGATGTCAAGGGGAAGCTTTTTAAGCAAGCCGAGCATGAGGCGATTTTCCAATGGGCGTTCTTAATCGCGATACGGCTGACGAAGAAGCCACGGACGTAAAAAGAAAAGCAGGGGCCCGCGCTGCGACGCGAACGGAGCTTAAAGGGAACGAATCTGGCCAGAAGCCTTTGTGTGGTGACTGTTCTTGGCCGATTGAGCGAGCCCGAAGGTGCAGCCAGATTCTCTTACAGGGTTCAAACGTTTTAACCACCTGCTCCCGAAATTTGAGCATCGCCATTCTTGTATACACACCTCATTTCAGGGCCTTTCCCTCGTGTTGACACTTCCAGGGAAGATGGAATCGGAGCCAGATAGGCTAACTGGCCAGAAACATTATCGATGAAAAATACTTGTCTCTCCTTTTTTACTTGTAACCCTTCATGGTCTGATTTATTTACTGGATGGAGTGGTTAAAGGTATTTTTGAAAGACACAACAGAGCAGGCCCAAAACAGTAATTTGTTAGAGCTTATGAATTTTATGAAAGTGTAGATTTAAGAAGAGATTTTTAACTATCGCGTTAAAAGTTATAAACCAATTTTCACCCACATCCTGAAATACTGTAAGTCACTGGAAAATAATGAAACGCTCCTGGACATCTTGAAAACTTCGAATTGGTCTCCGAGGAAACTTCCGTTATTTGATTTCCGCTTTAAATATCTCCTTCTCCATTCTACCTTTCTTTGAGTAGCTATTCATTAAGTCAGTTCACGAAGAAAAGGGCCCGTAGATTCTTCGTTACGAGCAGGAAGTTATTACTACATGAATCGAGGAAGAAAGGGACACGTGAATACAAGTAGGCAAGATAGCATCGAGTCCTCCGAGTTACTTGCTCCAGCTTATTATCAATCAAAAACGTTACACGAAGTTTTACGACTGTTTTCAGAGCAGACATCATACAGCAAACATTCCATGAAATTCCCGTGTCGTCGTAAACCGAGAACGCATTGCTCCTTGGGCCAGGAACCCTTTTCGAGTCCATTAAGAAACGTAGTAAAAGGCGGGTATAAGCAGAGCCGCGATAAACCTTCGAGCTTGCAGAGGACTGAAATAATCGAATGGCCTTTCATTTGATTTTTATGGACCAATCGTGGAAAACTCACAAACCCCAGGGTCAAGCTGTGATAACTTATATGCGCTGTTCTAATCGATGTCAATTATTTCAATCAGGTTCAAAGTTCATTCGAGACTCTCCATTCGGTGCACGCTAAAATTCTAAGCATTCAACGAGGGAAGAGTTGCATAAATCTGGGTTGTTGGAACAGCATCCTTTGGGCAGGAATTAACACGACTAGGTTAATGAAAAAAATGTGTGAATGGGACGTGTCGCCCCGCGGCGGATTTAGGCAAGAATCCCGAGCGCGGCTTAGTTAGCGTGGAAAGTTATTTCCGCCGGAGCATAACCGTGTTCCGTTTCGTTGCAAACAAAAAAAAAATTGCGAAAGGAGCTCTTTGGTAAATAATTGAGAAGGGATCGTGATCTACCGGCAAACAGACCCTCTGGCAAAATACTGTATTCACTGGATAACAATACCTCTGTCCACCAGTCGATTAAAAGTCTATTATCCTTTTATTATTTCCCTTTTTCACTCGTCGCTAATCTTCCAACTCTGTCTAAGAAATTCCTGACGCCATTTACCTATATGAATTATTAACATTCCGAGAGGCTTAAAATTTGAAAAATTCACGCGACCTCTCTGCTTCGTTTATTTTCAAATTGCTTGCGCAAGCTTATCCCGTAAATAAAGTCAACTAAATTTATGACAATTTTTCAGGCTAAATTCGCCAACCGAAATGCAGCATTGCACACCAAGACCACCTACTCGAGCAGATAACCATAAAAGCCGAACAATACCGGCTCCGTTAATATCAACGCGTGAAGTAACGAATGGCAGAAGGGGGAGAAAGGTCTCGAAGTCAGCGTCCGAGGTCCAGCCGCGGACGTTTTATGAAAAAAACCCCTAACGAAGACGTACAGGGGTCTCGAAAACTTTTCCCGCGGTTTAAACGGCGATCCGCCAATTACGAACGCATTCGTCGAGTGGCTTTTCTACGGAGGGGCTCATCAATATTCCTTTCTTTTGCTCGTCCCGGCGTCCCCGGGGCCCCGGCCGTTCCTTCCCAGACATCCCACCGCCGGGAAAACCTCCTCTGCCCCTCGCGATTCGCCATTATTCGCTCGCCGCGCAATTTCACGATCGTAATGTCCACGTTCGAGGGGCGAAATTAATGGACCTGCCGGCGATATTTCCCGCGAATTCATACGGAACATCGCCGTTTCTCGCGGCGGCAAACAGCAGCGGCAGCTGTGCCGTCCAACCCGAAGGCGGCACGGGTGCCATTTACGTGTCGGGAACATGTGGGCACATCAATGGCCGCGTGCGTGCACGCGCCTCTATAGAAACGGATATAGAAGGCAGCAATAAGGCGAAAAGGCAAGGAAGAGGCTCCCTGTGCCGAAGAATTCCCGCCTGGCAGCGGTGCCAGAACTAGACCAGCTGATTCCAACGTCTCCGATCCACAGGCGTGTCGTGATGCTCGAGCCGCGGTTCCTGCTGGCGAATATCTTCCACCCCGCGAGTATAGAGGCGCACTTTCTTCATCGCTCGTCGAACCAGCTTAATAGGCCGTTAGAGTGCTCGATGTCGGTCGTCAGGTGCGATAGGCCAGCTGATGATTACCGCTATAAATAACCCGCGAAGGATAAATGCACTTTCTTTTTTGCTGCATTATCTCGCTCAACGCGCAGTCCCATCCTTACCGCTGGTGCTTGTTAATCACTGTGTAATTGATGTCGGCGACGAGTGAGCGGTTGAAATCAGCGGATCGATCGATCGTTGAAATTCTCTGCTAAGGATGTCCTCTTGGTGGGAACGTCGGTGGTAATTGCGCCGCGATTTTCACACTCGCGCTGTTAAGTGTTTAAGGTGGGAATCCTTTTTTATGGGCTAGAAACGTAGCAAAATTTAGGATTTCTTTTAAGAAACTAGCATTTCGATTCACCCGATACCGTGCTTTTATGCATCCTTCAAGAAGTTGCAGTTTTTTTCGCAAATCTCTTATGGTTCGCAGGGATTTACATCCGCAAAAGGAGCTTAAGCACGTACGCGCGTGACCGAGTGTGTGCAAAAATATCGCCACGTTCCCCGGTGTCTGTTTTCCCCAGGTGCTATTCGACGCGAAGCAGCACACAATGCGTCGGAGGCAAGCGTCCCGCCGAAATTCCTTTTATTAGAAGCCCGCGTTTGCCCGCTTGGCGTAATCGGAACGGCGTCCCGAAATCGTTGGACGGTGCCAGCGATGGCCTGTCTCATCTTCATCGTCGCCAGGGCGAACGGCCTCCGGTTGGACAAAGAGGCGATGCCATTGGCCCGTCCAACAATACGGTATCAGAGGATTCAATATAAGTTCCGACGCGGGGGAAGAAGCAACGGGGGTAACCGGTTCTACGATTTTCAAACAAGCAACCCGTGTCCCACGAGACGTCGAATCGCGGTTTCAGGCGTCGCGCGCTAAGACGCAGCGCATCCCCCTGGCCCGTGGTCACCTTCCCCACCCGTCCCCTTCGCATTATCGCACCCAATTAAGTCAATTATGAAACGACAGGCTTAACCTTCGATCCAGCCAACGGGAGGCTTAACGAGAAAACCACGGACGAACACCTCGGCTTCACCGACTCGCGCTTTCACCGGGACGTTAGCCTCGTGGAGTTTAAAGCGACTGAAAGTAATTTAGCGTGCTCGTAGATGTTGAAGTTCGATAGCGTAAAAACGTATTCTGTATTAGGCCGCTGGCATATTCGTGGCTAGAATAGAATAAGATAAACAGGTGTTTTAAGCTCGTTCTACTTTCTAGCAATTGGTGAGAAGTTTATTTGGCTGGTGTAGTTACACCAGGTTCCAGTAGTCCGCTTATCGAATCATAGAATCCTAAATGTCGACCCGCGATTAACCCCGCGCTGGTTGTACACGGGGCCCAAGATAACGAGGAGTCGTGAGAAAGACTGTTTGGTAGCTGGCTAATTTCCCCCTTCGGCCGTAATATATTCGACGTTGCTCGTGAAATCGAGGGACTGACCGCCAAGGGACGACTGTTAGAGCGCGTGGAATCCAAGGTGCACCCGACAGGATTAAAGTCGCAGGTCAAACGCGGCAGCAACAGCGATGCCAGGCGGCTGCCGCTGTTGCTGGTGTTGGCTGCCTCTTCAGAGAATCTCTCCTCGATGGACCAGTTCCGGCAGTGGCTGCCGTCGCGCGGCCGTTGGCGAATGGGAATAGACTTGGTGGAAGAGGATAGAAGGAGGGTCCAAAGAACGAGAGGAAGACGATGGGGAGCGCGACCCCGCGCGGGCAGAGGATAAAACAGGAGCAAGGTTAGGAGAGGGACGACGAAGGAAAGAGGAAGATGAGGGTCCGCGTAAGAATAAGAATAAGAGGAAGACTCGTTGAGCGGTGGGGGGGGGGGGGGATGTTGCGCGGGGCGAGGATCGTTGCAAGGAACGAGGATGGCAGCAGCAACGAAGGTGGATAGAGAGAGACGAAGGGGCAGAAGAAGGAAGACGGGGGAAAAAGGAAAGATAGAAATAGGAACAAGGGTCGAGGGAAGAGGACGGAGCCAACTAGTCGAGCGACCGAAGAGAAAGGCGAAGGGAGAAAGATAAGGGAGCGAAGAGGCCGAGGGAGGAGGACGAAAGAGGGGCTCAGGTGCAAGGAAGAGAGACAGAAGGCGCGATAGCCGGGCGGAGAGAAAGAATACGAAAATGACAGCCGTGTAGGAAGGCACGGGGAAGAGAGACGCTGAAGAAGGATCGAGGAGGCTCTCCAGAGGCGTTAGAAGCGAATAGACGGAACCGCAGGAGTAACACGGTGGGGCGACTCGAAAAATTACTGTCCGCGTATCGTCGAACCTTAAGCCGAAGCCTGCGCGAGGATTGAAGTGAACGTGGAATTCTTGAGAAATCGGTAGCGCGATTAACAAGCTAGCTAATAGTCGAGCTAGAATACGGATAGGTGTATACGGATCTCGGAATCGCCGAGGACTAGAGCATCAAGATTGCGCCACGATTCCAGCTCCCTCCCTCATCGATCGACTGCATTTTCACAAACACATGGACCACCCTCCCTTATTACGTTCCACGAGCACGTGCAGCGGGGCGCAGTTTCGAGCACGCGCGGGACCTGGCTCATCTTTATCATCTGCTGACTCTCCTCGACCAAGAATTTCGCTCGCGAATTTAACATAATTCCCGAAGTGCTTGCAGAAAAATTGCCCGTTTCTTGGCGCCACCAATCATCCGATAGAACCAATTTTCAGATAAATCACGATGCACGGATTCGCCGGCATACCAGAGCTCCCCAGCTCGTCGATTAATCCAACTATCAATAACCCGCAGAATACAAGCCACTTTTCAGCAAAACAAACATCCTCCGTCACCACATTCCCAAGTTATCCGATAGATTTCATTAGAATTGAACCGGTTTGGAGGCGCGCGATTTGCCAGGCACAGTTAACCATAAGGGGCCAATATTCCAGGAGTTATCGACGCGGATACGTTCCTACGCCGTTCTACCGGCACCCGGGCGCGAATAACCTGACGACATCCAGCCGGAGCGGCGCAATCGTTGCCAGAATCGCGGTCCTCGCCGGGGTTTGCCTATCGAAAGGGCCATCGCGCTTCGGCCACGTCCGCGCACGCTCCGACGGACGCATCCCCTTGAATATGCATCCCGAGGTAGCCCCTACGTGGCGTTGGTCCGCGCCTTATTTCTCATTTTTGTCACCGGCCGTAATGGGCTTAATTCGCCACGCAGGACTCGCGATGTCCCGGGGAACGGAGGCCGGCACTGCCCGAGGGGGAGAGAAGGGGAGGGGGGGGATCCTTCTCGCGCGAACAGCCCAGGCACATACGCGCCACGTACACACGCGGGGGCCCCCGGTTGGCGTGCCGGGCCCGGCTATAATCGTCCTCGCGTGTAATGTACGATCGGTAGGAGGACAAGACCCACTGGGTTTCTTCTTCGTGAGCGAGCGAGGCGAACTCGCCCCGGCGGAAACTAGTGTGCGCCGCGCGCGCGCTGATGTCAATGACACTGCCCAGCCGCGCAGCTGCTGCACACATAAGTCATGGCCCAACACAGAACACGCGAGACCCGCAGGTACGTGCGTGCACGCTCGGTCCTGGCCCGGCCGACGCGCCACCCGGGGACCACGGACGCCGACCTGGTGCGAGGCCCGATACCTGTGCCCCTGGACGTATTTGTTCGCCCGTATGTTTACGTGTGCGCTCGAGGCGGCCCCGGTACGGCCCCGGCGCACCGTGTTATCGTAAAGACACCCGCGGCCAGAGCAGCCGATCGCCTCTCTACCAACGCGCACGCCCCACCGAGGGCAGAAGTCAAATATTTCCGTTCCTCCTGTGACGGAGGTGCCTAGGTGGACGGTCCCTCACGCACCGTTCGCTGGGGATAAAGGATGGCCGTTGGTATTACCCTGTGTAATTCTGGGACGGCAAGGAACGCGGATGGCCGACTGTCGTGCCGGTTATCGTCTGCGACTTTGGGATCACCATTCCCTCGTTTATTCCGCTGGTTTCTGAACGATGGCCGATTTGTTGGGGTAGATTATGCGAGTCTCAAGGGCCATTCGTGGCTGTTTAATATTCTTGAAAATTATCCTAATGCTCTCCGTACCTTGGGAAGTATTTTGTAATCTTTGGGTTGACTTTATTTTTGAATAGCCAAATGGGCGCCTAATAATTGATCAATTTTGGGATTTTTTCCCTCGAGGGGTGTGAAATAAATCGATAATTTTATAATTCTATCTTGTTCTTGGGACCTTTATTCATTTGTCATATATTGCCGTTCGTTCTCTGCGGTTGCTGAAACCTCCGCGCCAAACTGGGGCCTCCTTATCAGCATGATAACTTTGACAATTGACTACCTTTTTCAATGAACTTTACGCTCATCTATGCATAAGTGACATTCTCCAAGGGCCGTCGGGCCAAATTTTGGAATTTTTAGAAAATATGACAAATATGCCAGTTTGAAAAAGACAGTCGCGTTTTCGTCTACAATTTCGATCTTTAAATGGTAAGAAAATATTAAAAATTAAAAATTAAAAATGACCCGATGGCACTTAGAGAATGTCGTTCTGCATAGATTAACGCTAAGTTAATGAAAAAAGATTGTAAATTGGCAAAGTTATGATGCTGAAACCGTGGCCCCCTGCTTTCTGCAGAGGTTACTGCAACCGCTGAAAACAGACGGCAATATATGACAGAAGTGTGTCGAATAAATTTTCTTATATGAATAAAGGACTCAGGAACAAGATACAATTATAAAATTTTCGATCTATTCCATACCTCTCGTGAAAAAAAAATCCCAAAATGATCAATTATCAGGCGCCAAGAACGTATGTAACCCCTTAATGTACGAGGATTTCAGATGGATCCGTGGTGTTTCTTGAAACGCGTGGTAAAATCCTCCAGAAATCATGCTTAGCTGAAGAAAGTGTACACGTCGAGAGTAGAAACGTCGAATTTATGTGTGACGGCTCGGAGTTTTTCTTGGGCGGAAGGCGAATTTCTGGGGAGCATATGTTTGAGCTCTGTAAACATCCGCTGGCTGACGCACGTGCCCAAGGAACAGGTATGTGCCGTAATTACAACCTGACAGAGACTTCTGACGGTGAATTAAGGAGAATAATGCCCGTACTTCGATAAAGCGTGCCGTGGAATATTAATATTTTCGGGGGGCCACTTTGGGAATTTTGGTGACAGTCGAATGTGCGCCTGGTTCGATTTATCAGCTGAAATGGTAAACTAATGAAGGCTCCGGAGAAGAACACTTTTCGGATGGTATTTACAAGATAATCGTAGGAACTAGAGCAAACTGTACAGACACGTGCCTACGATCTAATTAAAAAGAAACTGTATTTATAATTGAAAATTACAGATTTCTAGAAAGTCTGTCACGCAATATTTTCTGCTGCCATTTTTCCCGACTTTCCCTCGGAAGAAAGCCACGAGCAGACTTTTCAGAAATGTCTAAAGTGCACTACGAATTCCAGAACAGAAAGATGAGCGAGGCGATTTTATCGAATTGTAACGAATGCAAAATGTACAAGGAAAAGTACCTACTTCCAAAGTGGTAATTACTAGCCGAAAGATGGGGCACGTCTTTGACGCAGGAAAGCAACATCAATGCACTCATTAGCCGTTAAAAATATATATATATCCCTTTCATCATCGTAAATTGGGTTAACTAGAGCAGCGTGCTCAGGAAGGGACCGAAATGGAGACTCGCGCACAAGATACAGAGAACCAGTTTCGTGAGAACGTTTTCCTCAGTGGACGAGGCGATCAAAGGGACTGTAATCGACTGAACTCTGACCTGCAACTGGAATTTAAACTGGAATGAATTAAAGCTACTCGGAGGGCGTAGCGAAACGTCCCTCTGGAAGCTGTCCCTAAAATTATCAGCTGCTTCGCCTACCAAACAAACTCCCACACTTTGAAAAAGCACTTTCCCTGCCACCGAGCAGAGAGGCCTTTGAAAAATGCGTCTCTTTCACCGGGCACAACGCCCCGGAATTCAAAACAGCAAGAAGAAGACGGAAACCCATCGAGCGAATAACGTTCCTCGCCGTGACATAAATTTTACACGCGCCACCGCCGGATACACGCAGCCAAAGCATTACGTAACGCTCGACGAGCGAGGCTCGCCGCTTGAGATACATTATGAAATAAAGAAATTATTCGCACGTAACACAAGCGCGATATTAATTACACCCATACACGCTCGGGCCCGTCAGAGCGCCGCGCCGTGTCGTCGATCCACGAATCCCGGCATCCCTCCGCGCGCCGTAACGTAAAATCGTGCACGAGGGAAAAAAGGAGCGTAATCGAAAAGATCGCCAGCCGGAGGGGGGGGAAAAAAGAGAAAGATCCGCGAGGAACGCGCATTAATCAGCCGCGTCTCGCGCACCGCGGGCGCACGGGTTGCAGGGCGCAGGCCGGGCTGCGCACGCATGCACCAGCGCGTGGGCGTTCAGGCTTCTTCGTACGCTTGTAATTATTATAAATCCGCTTTCGGCCCCCGCGCGCGCCGCTATAAATCCGCGGGAATAATTTCCGAAGTGTGCCCTTCGCAGAAATTGTTTCCCTCGAGGTATCCACTGCCGCCGGAGGGTTTACGGTCGCGATAAAATTGCATCGAGCAGAAACTCGTCAGTTTCCGGGAAGGTTCGATTTCCTTGTGTCAGTAAATGACGCCGACGAGTGTGAACCGTTTCGTTTCAAAGCAGGTAAACGATATATTTTCCCAGTCGCACTGAAAGGACTGCTGAACCCTCGAACTGACACGTGTGAATCCGACTTTATTGTTATTGCTCGCCGTTGAAACCGCGTATTTTTCATCTGTTTTTACGTAGTAGTACCGGCGGAACGGTGCCCCGAGAGATCGGCGGCCGCGCGCGAAAGTGAAACGGTCACGTAATTTCCACCGGTTTCGTTCGCAGTCTTCCTCGGCGACACACGATACGTCCCCGCGCGTAATGTCCTCCTCGTCGAACATCCAGCCGACCGGTCACGACACAGACAGAGAGAGCTTTTTGCAAGGATGACTGATCCGCGGCGATCCTTGCAACGGCTCATCTCGTCCAGCGACACGCGCTCAATTACTTCCACGAGCTCCTCGTCCCACGCGATTCAGTCGGTTAGGAGTAGCCTCGCCGATCGTTCGTACGAGAGTTGCTCTTCCTGGTGCTGGTAAGTGGAGTGGCGTGAAACTGCGACGCCAGGACCACTTCTTTCGAGTGAATCTCATTGTCTTGGAATTCTTCGCGGTGGACTTGTCCGAGGACCGCGCGGGAGGCGCGCGGTATGCATAGATTAATTCGTTTTTCAAATGTCACACTCGCGGAATGATCTGCGCGGTCGGTGCAGTTTATGGGACACGGCACTCGTCAGCCTCTCCGCAGGCTAATTTCTTCCTCGATAAAACTCGAATCGTGTATAAATCCCGGCGAGTTCTAAAATCGATGTGACAAATAAAGTAATGTCCAAGCTACAATATGCCTTTCCACTCCGATGAAAGTTAAGGGGGAACACCACTGTAACGACCGGGAAAGTAAGCTATTTTTAAGAATTTTTTTTCAGGAATAATTTACAGTTTTCGTAGAAAAATTTGATTACCTATTTTTAGTACACTTCCTTAAGAGACTATACAAAAGAAATAAATAGAAAAGCATGCATAAATTTTAATATATTAATCTTCTAAAGCTGCCACGCGAGCTGGTCGAATGTGTAACTATAGAACAGCAGGTCCGAAATCAAATTTCATTCTTGAAGATTTCTATGAAAACTGTAAGTTAGGTCCTGAAAACAATTCTTAAAAACGGCTTAGTTTTCCGGCCGTCGCAGTGGCGTTCCCTCTGAAACGAAATACCCTCTTCCTATTTAGACAAATAAAAATGAGAATGGTCCCCTAGTCAATCAATGAAAGAAATCTGTTTCTATTAGCAGTAGTCACAATTATCGATCAATTAGCCGACCAGTAGACTAATGAATTTCGCCACTTTCGGCGCGATGACGAAGCTGAATCCGCTCGAGGCACGCGTGCTTTCCCTAACTCGGTTTCCCCGATTGCCGAACACGACCAGATTGAACCATCTACGGCCGCGCGAGCAATTTAATTACACGCCTCGCGAATTAGCCACGGCGCCGGGGTTCCATTTACGAGAAGCTACGGTTAACGCGTCCCCCCCGCGTTAGCTTCAGCAGGGGAGAAAGAATGTTTTCTCACGTGCTCGCGGATACAACGGCGTCATCGGTGCTAAAAGTTAACGGTAACCAACGGAGGAGGCAGCGTACTGCCGTCGCCAGTGACTCACGCCTCTGACAGCGGCGTGATTTAAAATCTCACCCGCGACCCGTGCAAACCAAACTGCCCAGAGTCGCGGGAGTTTTCAAACTGTTCCCCGTGCAACGATCGGTCACAATTTTGCAAGAAAATGGAATTGAGCGAAGCTTGAGAAATTCTTGACAAATAAATCGTGAATATTATTGGGTACCCCCCCCCCCCCCGATATTGGATTTCACTTTTCTATATTCGAATGCTTCGCCGACGCCACCCAATTTCAGACTTAAGTCTGATGTATTTCACTGGGACCTGACAGTCTCGAAACAAGAAAATGAGGAACGAGGGAGACAAGAGAATCATTATTTCCTATCAACAATTTAAGTAACAACGTTCCCCCTCGTTTACGGTACCCATATTTCTCTGATAAAATCTTCACATCGAATAAATAGTTCTCTCGAGAATGTCTGCATATAATCTTCGTCTTCCAGAAGTATGAATCGAAGACAGCTCGGAAGTAACCGCTTCGATTGAATTCAACATTTCAGCTGCTCCTGTGTCGCCCTCAGAAGCGAGCCTAGCACTTATCCAGCCTCCGCCCTTCCCAGCTTTCACTCCAGGAACAGAGAGATCCCGTGCGCCGCGAAATAAGCGGGGAATCGTGGGAAGTGATAGAAATCGAAAAACCAAACCGCGCCCGAGAAAATTATGTCGTAAAACGATACCCAGCCGCCGACCGACGCTTACCTGGGCCCCTCCGCAGACACCGTTAGGGTTGTCCGGCGTGCCGTTTTATCGAAAAGAACTCCTTCCCGCGGCGATGGGAAATTCGCCTCTCGCGTGCAACGCGAGCCTCTTTCACGCGCTCGCGGGATAATGTTGCCCGTTTACGGAGAAGGTTAAGAGGGATCAGAATGCTGGTTAATGAAACGCTTTTCACGGGCTTTTAAGCGAGACGCCGATGGTATCCCAGTGAAATCATAGCTAACGGTCCCGCGGCTGAACGAAAGCTCTCCAGGCTCCATCCACGGGCCCGAGGAGCAAGCGAGATATTGATTTCGTTCGGCGTGATATCAATAATTCGATTTGCCGCGGTACGTTTCATCGAGGAACGACCTTACCGGACCCCGCGTCCCAGTCACGTGAGCGCTCACGCGCCCGACTTTCCTTGGAACACCGAAAACTCCCACGTAAACCGACTATCCCGCTGTACCAATTGCTAGCTATGCGGTCCAAGTTTAATAATCCAGAATCGCGTTTCCCGCGTGAGACTTGAAGTGCTGTAGTGTCTCGAAAGAAGGGCGAGGTTTCTAGCTAGGAATAAGGTGATCGCCTCCGCTACTACTTCTTTCGACACAACTCTGTATCCGTACCCAACTACTCAGACGTACCGAAGTACAGGATAAACAGAGATTAGCCACTAGTTTCAATCCAAACGCCTGCTACCTTCCCCACTGATTCTGTCCACCGTTCACGCTTTCTATCTGCGGCGTTAATCAACGGGGACGACTTGTTATCAAGGTCCGCGTTCCCGCCAATTTACCGCGGAGTTATGCCCGCGGTTTTAATCAGCAGTGTGAGCGTCGCCTTAAGTAACACATCGAGTTACGCAAACGACTTGCACTTTCGTGTTGCCTTCTTTCTTTCCCACACCGTGCACGCGTGTACACCCACCGCCGTCTGCGACTACCTCCTACTTGCTCGCCCCGCGGTGTGCATCTCGCTCGCTGTTTTTCCGTGGATCAACGTTTCGCTGCTGCCCGTACCTACGCGAGGCTCTATTCTTGGAAGTAGCGTGCCGGCGCACCGATACGCGCTATCTATCGCGACGAGCTTGCATCAATGCAAATATCGGGTGTTTCTTGACCTCATAACGGGCACTTCGTTGGGGATTCACTCTGGTCTCGATAATAGTGACGGGGAACAGTGGGGAACAGTGGGGGAGGGGGCGCAGTGGGAAGCTTATCTCGAAGTTGGCTTTCCGACGCGTCATTTCCTGTTATCTGTGCAACGATTACTTTGTGAAATGTGGAAGTCCCAGAGAAATAACTTCGTTAGTGTTGATTATAATAAATTCGTCTAGTTTGGGTGATAAATCTGTGGTTGTAAGGAAAAACGACCCATGTCACATGTTTTCACTTTCGAGATATTGTCGTTGAAAGTTCTAAATATCAATTCTTCTTATTAGCAATGTTTCCTTGTTTTATTCTTACGATATAAACGTATATTTCCTTCACTTTGCATAATATTCAATATCCGTATAATTAACGTAAATAATAATAAACAAAATAGTAATAATTTACATACACTTTAGGCAGAACGACACAAGTCCACGGGACTTGTGTTGTTCTGCTTAATGCCGTTAAGAAGAAACGAAAGGAAATGATTACTTTTCCTTCTTTTACTTTCTTTTTTGTCTTCTTTCGTTTTCTTCTATGCTTTGCGTTGTTTTTTGTAAAATATAAGTTACACATTTAAGTATCACTGGTATTTCATGGTGTGCTGTTTCTAGTAAAATGAAAATATGAAATATAATTTTGCTCATTCTATATCACACAAAATACGTTAAAGTATATGCAGATAAATAAAAATAGAAAATATAAAGCGATCACAAAGGAAAGATACGTCGTATTCTTTAAATTTTGTGGAATTACGTTGTTTTGCCAAATGCCTATTAATCGAATATTGGACTTCGGTTAAATTGCATTATTTTTTCAACGTATAAAATTCGTTTTCATGCATTTTTTTCTGACAAAAACATACATCCAATATTCTACAGTTGAATTAATGCATAAACTCAAATTTTTTGAAATTGTGACATGTGTCGTTTTTCCTTACAACCACAGAAATATCGATTGGGATCCTTGAATTCATATTGTGTACGCATCGGAATTTTCTTTTCACCCTTCGTGGTCACACGAGGTATATCGCAACCAGGATTGCCAACTTTTTTTCGGGGGAATATAGTACTTTACGGACAAATGTGATCAAAGATATAGTACGTTGTGAAAAAATATAGTCCGTCGCAGAGGAAAGTGGTACAAAATCAAACTACTTTAAAACATCTTATTTTCAAACGTATATTTATTGTGCATTTTGCATTATAAATTACTTTATCGTCTTTTGTAAATATGTCAAAGGTTTGATTGCACCGAAACTTCAAGTTAACATATATAACGAGGTCGTTTCTTATGAGAGATAGACTGGCGCCGTTTTTCTCTTCTTGCCACTACATATTCATTAGAGAAAATATCCTCTCTGTTAAAGTTTAAATTCGCAAATTAAAGATTCGACGCAACCATAGAATAAAAAATTACTCAATTTGTGGAATTTTATTGATGCACATATTGGAAATATAGTATTTTTACGTACTATTTCTTTTTCTAACAGTGTATAGTACACTAGACAAAAATATAGCGCAATACTGTATATTATAGTACGATTGGCAACCCTAATCGCACCCCAGTAGCAATTTTCGAGTTCAACTTCCTTACGACTTCCAAAGGGGATTTATGGCGAAAAGAAAATATCGCTTTTTTCCACTGCCGTGGAAAATCGCTCTTCTTCAGCTAAAAATGTCATCATAGGTATGAAAATTTACATTTCTAGAAAAAGACCATTGGTATTACGAATGTGCAATTATCACTGACAGTTGAAAGATTCAAAAATACGAAAACGGTAATTGAAAAATGACCCTGGGGTGCAGTGAACCCCATGCGACCAATTTATAAGAAGATGTGACCGCAGAGGGTTAATATTCTGACAACATCCCACATTTTTGTAATAGGTATTCTTTACATCAACCGCATGTTTATCAGCTTCTATATCCCCCCCCCCCTCGCGTAGCCCCACAGTCTGAATAGAACGATAGACTATCAGCGTCTTATTAATAACTCTGAATTGATTCGTAAACGCTACTGAATCCGAGCGATATCCGCCCGTAATCGGTGGCCCTATTTCCTCGACGGCAGATCGATCCGTCTGGAAGTGTTTCTCGTTCGATCCCCCGGTCGAATTGAGACAAAGACGAGTCCAGATTGCAAATGAAACGAGCACCACGACTCGGCCGTGGCGATCGGTCCGTATATCAGAGCCAATTTACCGGCCATTACACGTTTGCCTCGCTAACGGCCTCTCCGCGTACTTTAGTTTATTGCCCCGGTGTGAAAATAATGCACGCAATCCACCAGCCTAAATGTTTCCACGCGAAATACGCCTCACTCGCGTCCAACGAACGACGTGTCAGCTTTGCTCGCACGTCCATCGTTATTGACACAACCGACCCGCGAAGCTCGATAACTCAATATTCAACCGCAATGTGTACAGCATAAACTGTACGCTCTCATTCGCTCGTAAATAAGAGCGGAGAGAACGATTGGCGATAAATTTCGAACGATGCTTATTACACACACCGTGCAGCTTCCATGTAATTTCCTGGATTCTAATAGTCGAGTGTCCGCTGTTATTTTCGCCGGTGATTATGAAAGTGGCGTAAGTGAAAAACCCCCAAAAAATTGAGATTTCTCGTATTCTATGTTATATTGATTTATGTTTCAATATTATGAAAGAATGGGGCAGCTGACTGAAAATTTTTTCCACCCGTGACGCCACCACCGCATGTACCACTACTTGTCGTCAATTCTCTTATTTTACTTCTTAATTTCTATTCCTATAATAAGTGCAGGTATCTGTAATTATTATTGGTTTTATTATCAGCTATTATTAATTATGTAGATATAAAATTTCTCGTCTTTTAGGTTACAAAGGCGTCGAACCTTGTAAAAGAAAGAAAGATATTAAGCCTACTTTAGCATATGAAATTTTCAAACGGTTTATAATATTTTATAATTTTCTTCCTTTGTTGCCATTTTAATTTCGAAATCAACAGTCGGCAAGGAACGTGCGCTAGTGGCGGCTTCTGCGCCGAGCTTTGCGTCAGCTGCCCCGTTGTTGCAAAATAGTCGTCAACTAAGCAATGACGTGATAATGTCACTTTCATAATGAGCCGCGATAGTTTCACGTCCGTTTCGATAGCGGTGTAAGTCATTTGTGAGAAAGGAAATAATTACATATTTTTGTAAGATGTGGGGCAAGAGAAGAAAGGAAGAAAACGCGAAATACGCTTAATTATGCTGAATATATGAGAAAAATTAGGAGAAATAGTAGTAAGGAATGCGTTACAAAAAATGGTAAAGTGGATAGTGGCAAAGTATTTGAAAATAAAAATTGATTATTTTCGACAAAATGTTTGAGTTTGTTAAGTCGCGAAGATCGAAAAACTACGTTCGAGCACTTTTGGAATTTGGGAGACATTCAAAGGATTAAAAAAACCCATTTTCGTACAAGTTACTCGTAAAATTTTACAATGAGAAACATTGAGACCCATTTGGTTCAATAATGGAAAAATATTTTTTTATACGCCCAGACGCGAGAGTCTAAAACATCTCGAAACAAAAAATACGCGACTTACACCGCTTTGTAAACTGTGATTTTAGTCATTCCTATGGGATCTGGAAGGTAAGAATCTTGAGTTCTCCTCTTGTGTGCGCGTTCCTCTTTCGAACAGAAATCAAACGGGTCTATCAGGGAAGTGTTACGAATCCTCGGGGATCGCAGTCGTTGCTCCGAGGATTCTGAAGGGGTCGGGGCAACTTTTTTGGCAGAATCCGCCGTAAAGAAAGTTATCGAAGCCGTAATGACCGGTCGATCGAACGTCGGGCGTTTATCCTTCGTCGACATTGCCGAAAGATCGTAAAGCTCTTGCCTGGAGAGCCGTGCTCGAATCGGTTTCAGACCAGGCTGGGCATTCGAAAGGAATGAGGATAGAAGGAACGGTTAGGCCAAGCCAGATATATTTAACCTCTTCGCTGCGCACTCCGCCTGCAAGGAGCAACACTTGCTCTCCGCGATTTAAATAAATGTACGCTCCGAATACCAGCCATTGTTTCGTTGCGCAGCGCGAACCACTTATGGCCACTTTTTTTTCCAAACAAACGCCAGCCGCTGACTGAAGCAAGCGGCAAATACTTCGCCAGCATTGTCCATTCTTTTGAATCGAGGGGTTGCCTGTGTAACTAGTAGTCCTTCTATTCTTACAATCAGTGGAACATTTGATGAACAAAAGAAAATTATATGCGAGTATATTCTACTAGCAAACTACCCCCACGCTTCGCTTCGGGCCTAAGAGATATTAAGGACTCTATGAAAACACATTTCACTCATTTTCTCCACCCCCTAGGGGTTGATTAGGGCAAAATCCTGAAATTAGTTTTTAGGCATTTATGTGGGTAATTCTTTTCAAGTAAACACCAAGTTGATATCTAATCAGGCCGAAGAGATTTTACGAAATCCGTGGAAATACGTTTCACCCATCTTCGCTCCCTTAGGGGTTGAGTGGGGCAAAATTCTGAATTCGGTTTTTAGGCATTTGTGTGGGTAACCTTTGTGAGTAAACACCAAGTTGCTATATAATCGTGCCTAAGAAATAATAAAGAGTCCGAGAAAACATATTTCACCACTTTTCACCCCCTTCGGGTTGAAATTTCAAAAAATCCCTTCTTATCGAGCATCTACGTCGCAAAAGGAATATTTCGTGTTTCTAGGGTCAGCAGTTTGGGTTGGACGCTGATGAATCAGTAACATACCGACTTTGTATAAGTAGGTATAGATTAAGAACGACTCGTGAGCTCGTATAAAGAAGATACTCTTGTAAATTTTACTGATCTCTTTGGTAGCTCCAGGGAAACATCTCACAGAGGACACCCAACATGTATACTTTTCCTTTTGTACTCGAATATAATTAAGAAAAGTGTGGGATATTTAAATGACTGTTAAGACTTGGGACGTTTGACGAATTAAATTAGTATATATTTATTGAACTAAACAGTCTAAGTAATATTAAGGAACAAAACTAAACTAGACTAAACTAAACGCAGCTTTCACTCAGAGAAAATCTCTCTCTTGACCGCTTCTTGCAGGTCGAGGTTTACCCACGCTCGGTTAGAATGACACTGCCTGCCTCTTCCATTTTCCAGGCAGTCGCAGTTACGCACCCCTCATTCACACGCACACACACACACAACCATCCGTCTTAAAACTACACGGGGCCCGACCGATACCCAGCGCGTCACTCGGTGGTCCCTTAGCCTGAGTCGCGTCGGCCCAAATTTATGACACTACAAAAGTAGATAAGACTTGGGCTGCCAGGAACAAAGATAACCAATAAGAAATGGTAACAATTCCCCCAACTAACTACTATGCAGACAAATCTGTGAGTCATCGTGCGCATCCCGCCTACTGCAAACGAGCATTCCCATTTGGGGGGACAGGCAAACAAGCTTTACCCAGAAACTGAGCACATTTTTTGTTTGCTTTCGAACGCCGTGTTTGCCAGATGGAAGCAGAAACATCGTAGGTTGATTATCGTTGACGAACGCAAGTACATATATACAGAGCACTGTGGGGGATGTGGCCTAAAAGGAATGCGAGTTCCTTTGATTACGAAATTTTGAATAAAAGGGGGATCCTTGATGAGCAATCCTTGCACGACACCTGTTCAAACACAGCTCGAAATTCGCGACGCCTCGAGTGAATCGCGTCCTTTTTGCCAGCAACCTACGTGCACCCGATTCGGCATAGACGGGACCACGCACTATCGCGTCACTGTCAAATCTGAATATAGTCACCGTGAGTCATCAGCCTCAACAGCTGTCCGACTTCTGATTCAGCAATTAAACGCCTCGTTACGAAACTCGTGTGCTCTATAGAACGCCGAACACTTCCGGCAGAAGATCTGTCCCATTCGTTCGGGATGCAATAAGGAACACTCTGTACGATCTATACCGATCTTGTTGCACAATGCGGCAAAAGCAAGTGCGCCGTTTCGTTCTTCAGCGTAAGAATAAATTGCTACGCGAGCCTGCTGTAAAAAATATCTTTCCATTCCCCGAGCAATCGTCCAGGAAATGTGTATTTCAAAGCAGTGAATCAAGATCGAGAACGTTCGAAAAGAAATAAAACTTACGGTCTACATTCTTGGATGTTAAAGGTTGGCTATCCTTTAAACATAGTTATCAGCGTGATAAAAGCTTCAAACATATCATTCCATTGCTTCAACCTTCCTGTGCGAGACTATAATAGCGGTTTAAGGAAATGGAGCAACTCTGGGGACAATGGAGAGGGTCTTGCACCAGGATCCACGAGCCCGCAGAGTTGGAACTTGATCCTTCGAAACGTGCGGTGCGAAAAAGGTGGCCGCACTTATCGCCAGCGTGCTTTCTCCAACATTTCGCGCCCGACAAAGATGAGTTTATTACGCGCGATAAAGGTGAACAAAGCGGCGGTTGCTGTCCCGCGACGAAAAGGGGAGCGTTTGAAACGCGCGAGCGGACCCGAAGCCAGAAAACGGGATGGTATCGAACTGGCGAGATACAGAATACATGGGAATACGGATAAAAATAGACGGTGAAACACGCGTGAGGACCCTTTAGTCGGGTCTAAGTGCGTAAGTGGCGTGGAGTGGTTGACCAGTTGGTCGGAAGTGCACGCCGCTCGGTCGATGGGGATGTCAGCGCGAATCGTGACGAAAGGATGCAACTGGTTGCGAGGGGGGAACAGCAAAGAGGCAGAGCGAGAGATCGAAACAGAGGATAGTCACGCGGAGGAGGGCAGAGGAGCAGGGGTCTCCTATCTGCCAAAGAAACAGGACGCCAGATATTATAAACATCTAGCGAGGTCTGAAAGTAATTTAGACTGAAGATGGCAGGCTACTGAAGTCTAAAGAGCCAACAGCTCAAGGGCCACTGCTAAATGGAAAATGAAAGTAAAGCCAGTCTAGATTGAAGGTATAACATTCCATAGAAAGGCAATAACGTGCCCATACACACTAGCAGGCTGACCTCCAGCTATCCAAGGCCTTGTAGATACTTATGAAACATATCCCATCCTTAGGACCCTATCCCTCATATCAATATCCCATTAAGATCCAACCTCGTCTCCATGTATCAAGCTTGAACCATATCAGCCAAATCATATTCAAACAAAGCATCAATAATGCAGAACAAGTTTCTCAGGGTCATCCTTAGGTCCTACACCTCTCGCTCGCATTCCTTAAGGGGTGGTCGTGCCTAGTTGGCAGGCGAAAAAGGACGTGATTTGCGAGAGTTCTTTTTTTTTTATGGAAAATCTAATGTACACGTTTTACAACTATTTTCTTATTTTAGAAGTAAGCGTATTCAGCAAGTCTCGGTAATTTCGTTACAGAAAAATATTAAAAAATGAACGAATAACAGCCACCCTCGTGGAACCTGTTTTTATAAAGGCGCCGAGCCAGATCTTCTGAAATTATAAAGTGAAGAAGATTCTGTTAATATACGAGTTTAGCTGGTACTTGAAGGATCCTTGTCTTTCATCAAAACTATTTTTAATAAAAACAAAACGAACAATTCGGACGGCTGCCATTTTGTCCTAAAAATCGATTCTTTGAAACATCGATTTTCCCGATTTTCTACAGTGATCTCTCCCCTTAAACGTAACGCTGAAAGTGAAGGCCATAGCAGAATGAAGAGGCCAACACGCACCCCCACCACCAGTGCCACAGCCAGCGATCAAACTATCGCTACCAGAGGGATATGTATCGAAACCAATCGTCGCTTACACATCGCTCGAGCGTCTCCCAAGTAGCTCGCTAGTCACCCTTCGCCCGACAGAGCCGTTGCGTCCACGGAAGTCAAAGGCACGAGGAAGTCAAAGGTGCGACGATCATTTCGGGGCCCGCTCGACTCGTGATTCCCTGGGCCCTCTTCATCGTGCCCGGAATCCGAGGAAAGAAAGAGAAACACACGTAGAGCGGGCACTCGGCCGTCCAAGTCGTGCCTCAACTTTCACTCTGATCTGTTACGCCTCGACAATATCCCGCTTCCACGTCCCTGCCCTCCCTGGCCCCTTCGCCGCCGCCTACCAGCGTCGATCCTGTTCTGATTCCCGTTGCGAGGGTACAAGGTAACGAGACGTATAAACGCGTCGCACGACCGGTCACCGATAAACCATAAGGGAGCCGTATTCCGTCACTCGGGCTCGATATGACGTCAGGGCCGGTGCAATCGATAGCGGGACGAAAGGGATGCAGGTGTGCGCTGGGGCCACATCATGCAGCCGGATTTAATCGACGAGCGAGCAACTTTTGCTGAAACTGATCGGCGAAAACCGAGTACAAAGGATCGACGTCTGTATAGGGATTCGCGGAGTCACGTGAAAAGGGCCTATACAGGTCCGCTCAAAAGTAGTCCATCGTTTGTCACAGACACGTTCGACGATGGAGGAAATAGAACGAAACATAAGGTAGTTGATCGTTGCTTGTCTGTTTAAAATTTTTGCTTCTGTTTCTTACGTTCCCAAGCCGAAAACTCTGATTTTAATACAACTTCGCGCGAATGTAGTTTCCTTTTGCTGTGGAAATTCACTCCGAACGGGTGAAAACCAGCCCTTAACGTTATCGCGATCTTTCGTTTTATTAAATACAACTTTGTAACGGCGTGAAATAGAAAAGAATTTAAATATAGGAATGGTCCAGTCTTTCATACTTTAACAAACTACTAAAAGGAGAATAAAGGTATAGGTATTTAACAAATTAAAAAACGGGATAACTCCGAGGGCTGATTTCACTTCTTCGGAGTGAATTTTCGTAAAAAAAAAATTACCACTTGTGTACTCCAACATGCTCTACATTCACAATAAAGTTTCATTGGAATCTGAATTATGCCGGGGAAGAATGAAAATCGGAATACGTGAATTAGCGATGGATACACCAGTATTGAGAATTACGGGTATATATGAGCAAGCACGGTGGTCAGTCGACTGGCAGCCGTTAACCGAATATATTCTCAGACGAGCGTACCCGATATATTTCCTAATTGCGTCGTGTAATTGTTATTGCATGCTTTATGATGGATTTAAAGATAACGTAGTGGATTTCATGGCGAGGAAACGGAGAGGCGCGCACGCGCCGGAGTGAACGGAAGAAAAATTTATCGCCGCGAGTCAGCCGCGGGCGGAGTTAAAAATATGGCCAATTAAGGACCCACGCAAAGCTGAATGCAAGGGGCGAGCGTATTCTCGCTTGACAAATCCGAGATGGAACGGCCTCGTCGACTTTCCCCGTTTGTTTTCTCTCGAGCGCCAAGTATCTTGGCAGTTAACTCTTTTCTCAACAGATTTATCAGATCGTCCTTCGCGCGCCCGCATTTCAAAACCTTCTCCATTTATAACGCAACAAAAGGGGCTTGTGCGAATGTTTGCATAAAAGCGGAGAGCATTATCGAGTTAATCGTATCACTTCAACTATAATACACTTTCTTAACTACATTCGGCGGCGCGTCGGCGCAGTTTCGTCCCCACTTTAAACGCATCGCTCGGCAAAGCCAATGTTCGCGTCCCAATGTTCAGGAAATCGACTCCTTTATCTTTCGTCCTCGCACCAATCTTCAGATCCCGTCCGGCGAAACGCGCACGTACGCGCACGTGGGACGATCAAGACTTAAGACTGGTTCCGAAGATTTAAGATCTAGTCGCGTTCGTCGCCGGGTACAGCTTATTTTCGTAAAACGTCGCGGAGCTTGCAATTAGCATGCACCGCGGAGGATGGAAAAAAGGGGGATACGACGGGACGTTAAAAGTTGAAGAACGAGTTCGCGGGGACAAGTTTCTTTACAAAGTAATAGTCCCTCTGTGTGGGATCGTTGAAGTGCTACCTCCGAGATTTACTTCGTTTTTACTTCCCTTTGCTGCCGAGTTGAACCTGAATCGGCGATGAAAGTTCGATTAAATGGCTACTTAGAGTAGAGCTGAATGAATTCTCCCAAGTGTCTCAATGGTACCAGCAACAATCTGTTCCGGCACGAGCTTTTAGGGCTACCGAGCAGGACCCTGCCGAGAGGTGCCGAAAATTATCGGAACGGGCCTACAGGTTAGGGGTCGATCGATAAAGAGCACAAACATTGGCGTTTCCTTTTATCGCCACGCGCAATCTTTAAGCCCCGTGGCGATCGTAATTCTCCGTGTGTCTTGTAAACACCGGAAGGGACGGAACGTACTGAACCGCGAGAAATCAGGTCATCGGTGCAAACAGTCACCCCTTTATACCCCTACGATGTAACGAAGTCAGGAACTTCAGGAACACGAAGGGAAAATGGGTGAGCACCTAATTTCGATTCTATTGCCGAGAGGGAGATGAGGGATGAAAGAAACACAAAGGGGGCCGATATCTTCTAATGAATTGTATCCTTTCGCTTTTAAGAGGCACAGTTAAGAGAGACACGAGGAAGAGGATCTAGTGTCTGATTAATTCAGAACATCTCTACTCAACAAACATCCCCTTTACTTAACGTGTTGAATTTAATATACAGGGTGCATCTGAAATCGTAGTAATTCCTGATAAAAAAAAGTAACTCTTTTTAATCACGTGCACGAGTGTCTAAGAAATATTTTAATTCGATTTTCTCGAAAACTTAGCCTAGTATAAAAAATTTCATTCCATATTTTTGGCTTAGTTTTGAATGAGGAATCACCTTCCTTTTCGATTGTACCATGGTATATGAATACACCCTGCATTAATCGGCTAATTATTCTGAACAGGGCACTTCGCTTGGTCCTACCATGTTCATAAAAGTTCGTAGGGAAGTAATGATGCGTTTGGTTCCGAGTACCAGGTGCTTCTTTCTTTTTCCTGGGTGCCGTGGGACAAACAAATTTCGCAATCTGCCCAATGCGTCAGTGAAGATTAACGAGACCTGAAAATGAGTTCGGTATATGTGTTCCAGGCGAGATCGATTGTCGTACTGCGACACTAGTGTTGGAGTTGGCACAACCAGAGGGTTGGCGTTCGCGGCTGGCCCTGAGATCAAACCCCGGACCGGAGAAACCTTCTTTTGAGATGCTCTCAACGTTCAAGAGTGAAGTCTGATCGAATTTAGACACACTCGCGCTCCCAACGCCGCTCTTTCATAAATCATTCGAAAAGTGCTGTAAATTAACTATCCTAAAAGCCGCGAGGATTTGCGATCCATCCTTGTTTTTGTATAACTAGTTGATATTGCTTAGAATCGGTATTCAAGGATAGATAAAAATATTGGTGACTGTAATTCTGCCAAGGTCCTCGAGTATCCTCCATTAATCTCTACGCCTACTTTTGTGATTAAGAATTCCGTTTTGAAACGCAGTTTCGTATGCAAATTGAAAAATCGTTGGAACCGCTCACCCGCGGAGTTTCTTTTCCGCGAAACGAAACTATGTCACAATAAGTTAAGTCTGAGTATCGGGGAGCCGTCGATAAAAAGCGCAGCCTTGGTACCAGAACACGCGGGAAAGAAGGGGGTTAATATTTCGTTGAACACGAGGACAGATAAACAGGAAGCGGAATAATTCTGAAATTCTGAAATTTTATTAATTTTTTACTTAAAATGAGTTATATGTTGGGTGATTAATAGAGAAATCAATATTTCGTAGTAATATTTTACTACTTACACGACTCGCTTTTACATATGATATACTGCTCGCTCTCATAAATTATTCAGAAACTCAGAAACTCTCCTGAATTACCCGACATACCTAAAGTATTTGCCTAAGTAGCCCTTCAGTCAAAGAATTATTGCAAACGAATTATCCGGGTCCGACTCAAGATCCCCACAAACAAACGCCCATGTTTCAAGGATATCTTGTTATTTTACTACGAGAGCGCCTCCACGTGTCTCAGGATTTCCATCTGTTTATCAGTTTTCCATGTCCTCCCTATGTCTTCGCTTTCAAATCTCTACCGCGGCCGGTTGAGAGAAAAAGGGAAACAACCTAACCGCGATAAGAATCGTTGCGCGCTTTGCAGAGTGCACAATTGAGTCCCGGGCTCCACGGCGGATTTATTGAAACGTTTCCTGTCCACTCGATTGCACCACGAAATTAGCAAGATGCCTGGGACTAAACGAGATGAACGCGGTAAAATATCATGACATTAAATTTCCTGCCGACCAGAATTGCTTCCTTAAAGTGACGGCGCAACGTTTATTCGCATACCGAGGAGTTTATCTCCTTGTCTCGACAGAATAGACGCGGAAAAGCCAGCTCACATATCGCGGCGAAAAAGGCCGTCCAGTGCTTAGAAACGGACTCGCGCCGATCCATGTTTATATCCGAGTCTCCTCGGAGAATTAAATTTCCGCCGCGAAATATAATCAATTTTTCTCGCCTGGGTTAGGCACAAATTACACATGGGGTAGATATATATTTAGAATATTTTTAAACTGGCTTTACGCCTGGAGTAGGTCTCGGTTAAGTTTCTCAGTTAATTCCGGCTGCTGCTTAAATCCAAAACAAATACCGAGCAGAATTTCAAGTAGAATTGTGCCGAGTAATTACACGGAATTGCGGGCTAGCATTGCTCCTGAAATATGTCCGCGGTATGTTCTTCAGCCACGAGAAGCTCCATCTCCTTTTCGAGTTTTCTCGCCCGGGATGAATAATCCGAGTAACAGAAGTAAGCCGAAGGAACAGTAGCCAGACACATTCATTGCGTTCAAACCGTCCGGCGAGTTTATACTGCCGAGTAACTTGCAACTACACCGTGTAATTACGCACAATTTCGTACTCTTATGTTACTGAAAGCACTGCCAGTATTATGTACACATACGCGCCAATTGTATCGCCGCCTCTGAACATGTGCGATGTGCCCGTGTCGTAAAACATATACTTGGACGCACGCATGCACAGGTATATTCAATAAAAAGCGAGACCCTTTATTATGAGATCCACTGGTGATTTGGAAAACGGTGCAGCTTCTGGTAACATCGCCCAGTTCGCACACTATCTCGCGACACACGTTTACCACTTAAAATTTACGCCGCATCCGTTGACAAATTATATATAATTATAGCCTATTTAGCGTCATCTCGTACATCATGCCTCAATTTCTTTCCTTTGCGCCCTCTCACGGCGTAAAACTGACCCGCTTTCGTTTAGCGTGCTGATTATCACGGGAAAGTGATGGCAAACTATTAAAAGAGAACGAAAGATGGAAAACGAGACGAGGGCTGTATACGGGGACTCGGCTAAATGGCAATATCTCTCGGCAGCGTCCCTGTAGCACGTCGCTTTCGGTCGTTCTCGTTGACGTCCCAACGAATTTGCGACCGTCAGCGGGTAAAGTGCCATTGTGTACCGCGGCGAACGGTAACCTGTATTTTTCGACGCGCGAAACGAAAAGACCGAGTGTCGACTGGCGCTCGTCTTTCTCCCGTCTCGTTGCGTCACCATACCGCGAAGCTGCATACGCGGGTACTTGCACACACGTGCGTGGAAACCTTGCCCAACATTTCGTTCCGTTTCTTTCGGGCGTGCTCGTTAACCAGCATCCGGTCGGAACGGATTTTCCAAAACCGAACGACCTCTGTTGCGGGGCGGAAGGGAAGTGCGCGAGAGGCTCCTGCACTGCCGCTTCGCGGTAAAGGAGTCGCGAGGTCCCGAGTAAAGCCGACGTATAGAGGGGAAACGGCGGAGCGGACAGAGTTTGCTGGTGTTATTCTGTGGACTCACCATGCAGAAGAGCTTCACGTCGGCGTTACGCCCGCGCACGAGAAACAATCTACGGAGACGTACACCCAAAAGAAATCCAGCAAGCGTGTCGCCGTTGGTCCTGGCGTGCGTGTGTCAGGCGGTGCTCCTACGGGCGGTGGAGAGTCTCGTGCCGTTTCCTTCGGTTACCGTCGCAGGTACGCGGACGGCCAGTCGGCGAATAGAAAAACCTCACACGCGTGCCTCTGCGGACAGTGAGAAAAGGAACGTTGCACGGCGGATCGAACCGAGTTGAGCGCGAGTCACACACACGGGCAACCGTACGGCGCGCGGGTTCAGCGGCCGACTGAAACGATGCAGTCGCCTATAGTCCGCCATGGTCCGCTCGCGGACCCCTGTGGCCCCTCGTGGTCCAGCCAACCCCCCACCGCACGGCCTCGTGCGCGACCAACAGAGACAAAGCGGCTGCGCGCGCACCTACACATTTTTTGACCCTCCACCGTTCCCACTTCTCTACACCTCATCCTCCCACCCCGCTCGTACACCCTTAGGCTCGGTTCATCGCGCGACGTTCCGTCGCTGGCGCACATGCACGGTGCTTAGCGATGGGGTTAATCCGCTGGAAATGTCTGACCGCTCTCTAATTCCAAATCAATTTGCTAATGAAGTAAACGTATGTAGGTGTAAATGAATAAGGTGGTGTATTATAAAATTGGTTCATCGACTAAACGATTAAATTTCTAATTGTTACGCAGTTCCGCAGTAAATAGCATTCTGCTTTCTAAAATTTCGAGAAGAGGTATTAAAGGAATCTAAGATATTTTATAAACACAAAGACGGATTGCAATTACTCCCCTAATAAATAATCTTATTTATGTCTGATCCCTTTATTATTCTGTTTAGTAGCTCGTGTATTTTGAAACGAAGATAATTCGTATTTTATGAAATCGTTCGAGTAGAATGAGAGAATCGTTTATGCTATACAGTTTTGAATGCTTTAGTGCGGACATTAGTGTTTGCGATTGATACGTAGTCGTTTGCAAAGGATTAACGTGAAACCGAAGGGTATCGTTCCCATTGCTAATAAGGCGACGTACACATCGCTAGCCGGGACTCTTTAGCCGACACTCTCGCTACCGCACACTCCCTCTTCCCCGTACTTACAGGCTCGTCATTGGCCCTTTTTACACCCCGCGAGAAGGAGAGACTGTTACCGGTCTGGTAGCTTATATCGATGTAGGAAAAAGTACCGGCCGATCCTATTGCACTAGTGGAATCGAGGTAACCACGCTGCAATTCGACGGACCAGTACCAATGGTAGTAAAGAACGCGCACACGACCACGGCCTTCTAATGCATTCTGATAACGCGTTAACGATTGCGCAATGCAAGGTATACGGTGTACGTTTTTGTAATATATAAATGTAGCTTCGACAATTACGGGCTCGAAGCGAACCAACTGTAAAATTTAGCAACATTAGGGATAAGCTGGTTTTAAGGTGGAGACAACAAATATTCACGTTGCATAAACGGGTAAAGTAAATTTCTTTATTTTATCGTTATGCGTGATATAACTAATAATAAGTTGTAAAAAAAAAACAAATTTTGGCTTACAAAATTTCGCAGAATTGCTAGCACATTTTCTTTTATCTACTCGGATTCGACGAGTTGCTATTAATTCCCTTAACGTGTACCTAATTATTATAGGGATCCATTCCCACTACAAAGCAGTAATTATTATACCTCGTTTCCTAATAGCGATGCACCGGATATCATGCTTGATTACGAAGAGTTAGGTGCGAGCGTCAAGGGGTCTTTAAACGAGAGCTTTGATAAGCACTAAACATTGACGTAGACTATGCGAATAATGTATTAGGTAGGGTTTGTAGGTTTTTAAAAACCGGGTTTAAAAGCCACTTTTTTTATCAATTTGTAAGACTCGAAAATCGGTCTTTAAATTTGAAAAAGAAATGGTTTTACATACTTAATATGTCAAAATTACTTAATTATTTAATTAAATGCGTTAACATTTTGACTTGAAATCGCCTCGGACACAAGCATATTGTAGTAGGTTACAGTTTACTGTAAAACTAATCTTCATGAGTTCATATTTTCGAAAGAAATAGACTAAATGAAATAAAGATTTATAATTTATATTTTGTACGGATTTTAGTTATTTTATTTATTTTTTATTTATTTGGTTTTGTATATGTGGAGTATATTTTTTATTTTATTATATTTTTGTAATTCCATAAATATTAAAAAAAAACTGAAATTTTTTAAATAATTACAAATATTTATTTTCTATTTTAATTATATTTTTTGTGAAAATTCGAAAACCGGTTTAACCGGGTTTTTTGGGGGAATTGTGGAATTCGAAAACCGGATTTTCAAAAGTCGGTTTTGTATAAACCCATATAATTATAATACTATGTATACAGCATACATCTTCAACGTATACCGTCTACCTTCATCGAAACTGGTGAAAGATTTTAGCTCGTTAAATTAATCGTTATCATATTTGTTCAAGATGACTTATTACACTTGATTCAACAGATTCTTAATCGTATTAAATACATTTTTGCAAAGCCATTAAGGATTGCTGTTCAGGCCGCGAACGATTACTTACGGAAGTGACCAATCGCGCCAATTAACTACGTGAAACATTTGAATCTAAGGTTTAAATTGACCCTTAAAATTATAAATTTCCTGATACCAAATTACTGATAATATTAATTTTTCCACTTATATTACATCCTACAAGTAGTGTATTCTGACAAATTTATTGAAAATTCAATATTTATACTAATACGTAGCTTAATATTGTAGTACATTTTATAAAATATTCGTACTAAATAAATTTCAAGTAACAAACATATTGAAATAGATTAATATCAGTCTACTTAATTACAATTATATTTTCTCCATTTAATTTGTATAATTATAAGATTTCACGTATTAAGGAAGTAACTTCTGGTTGAAATTCTACAAGTATGAATTATGTGATCGCGCCATCTAATCGGTAAAGTAGGAATACATATTGTTTATTTGAAAATTGACAAGAGTCGTCACACTCTTTTGTAACAATTACTACTGTATCCAAGAACAAAACGTAAGAGCTTTATTATTTTTTACGGACAAGGTGAGAAAAGTATGCTCTCGTAATAATATAATTACTTATTTCCACATAATTTACAGTGTTTCAGAAATTGCTTCGAACGTCATATATAGATGCTTGTTGGTTCGCGTACCGAATATTGCACACAATGCAATTCTAAGGACATTTACATCAAAATAAGAAATTAAAAATACAAACTAATTATATGGTAAGACTGCATATAAATAACGCATGAAATCACATAGCGTATGTATAGTTGGCGTAATATTATTCCCATCAGTTAACCTTTTCAAATTCAAACGTATAACCGTGAAAAGGCTGGGGATTAACGTTTTTATGTAAATAGATTGTTCAGTGAAAAAGATTCGTCTATCAGCAAATGATTTCACTTAGCGATATTGTTAGAATTGTAACGTACTAAACACTGTTTAGTGTTATTCAATGACTACGCGATGTAGGTTAATTGTGCAATACCGTTCCGTTTTAGTGAAATTTTACAAGGACACGAAGGAATAGGATTTACAATTGTCGCATGTCCATCATGTTAAAATACGCCGTATTATGAGGAGTATATTTCTTTTCATCATCTTGGTAAGACTTCTAATAAGTTTCTGACAACGAATCGGCAAATTAATTTTTCTCACTCCGATGTTATTAAGCAGCTTTATTTTAGCAGATACCCTATGCGTTTGCATCTATAGATAAATTATTGCATTATATAACTGATGAAGTTCCAGGAGGTTCGTACAAATACTATAGCTTGACGTACGAAGGTTTTATCAAAATAATACTGACATCAGAGTAAGCTACTTGAGAGAATTATGGTACTTCAATTAGTACTGTGCTCCAACGAGAAGAAGCCGAGAAACTCTATGGTCCGAATAGTATGTCCCTATTGGCCGACTTGATAATGTTCCACGAATACAAAGTAAAGAAAGAGGATACATGTGGCGGGAGCCAATGCGAGTGAAGTAGCCGCTTGCCTCTTTTACCTTTCAGCTGGCTTCTTCTCGTCGGAGCGCAGTACTGTTTATATGTCATGCAGGACTGGTTCCTGTGCAAGTTATGATGCTTAGCAATATATTTTAGTATCCCACATTTTATAGCAATGGCGACGCAGATTTATATGCTTCCCAAATAACATCCAAGCCAACTTATGAACCCGATCAATATTGTCTTCAGTCTGCTACGTGTGGAGAAGATAGTCTTCTTATTCCTGATAGGTATATTTGAAATAATTTACTGTAAAGTAACTGATTTAATAAGTATTAACGTAGATATAAATTTTCAGTTTTAAAAGGCCGGTTAGTATAGGAGTTTACGGACATCCGTCGCATGAGAACAGTAGGTATATTCTATTAGTGTACGAAACAACGGATACAGAGAACGTATCTTACGAAAGGAATTCAGAAAATATTCAGAACGACTACGACGATAAGGTACGTGATGAGAAACAGAAGCGGATAAATGAAAACGACGCAGCAGCGTTCATTTTATTACATTTCATTTACACATGATCGTTTATGTTTTATGTAAACAAGGGTTATTGTTTTAGGAACACAACGCGTCAGTTCCTACATCTATTATATGGTACCTTTTAGATTTCCTTTTTGTAATATTGTTTTGATGTGTACGGTAACGTAATAGAGAATTACATAGTCAATCATGTTGGAATACGAGAATCAAATGTTCTTGGAAATACTCCATGAGGACGGTCTGGTTATTACCGCGAAGTAAGCGTTATTTTGTTTGCGTATCGTACGATACAATATCAAGAGATCCACATACTTAATTTCTTATAAATATGTTACATACTTATATCGCTGTCACGTTTACTACTTTAGGGGCCTCGGTATAGAAACCGTTTTCGCAAATGTACTGAGAGCTTACACAGATCCAGGAAACCTGATTATAATCCTGGGGACTACAAATCACGATGAACAGTACTTTATCGACACTTTACAAAATTGTGGAGTAAAGCAGTTACCCCGTGTTGTAACTTCGGAATATTCTTCCGACGAAAGGTTTGCACTAAGATATTGTACCTTCAATGGTTCGAAATGGACTTGTTCTTTCTTCGCTTAAATGTTTGCTTTTAATGCCGGTTCTAAAATGATTGCAGGGCAATAATGTATCTAGAGGGAGGAGCCTTGTTCATTTCGGGTCGCATTCTTGTAGTAGATTTGTTAAAAAATAGAGTTCCATTGAGCTTGGTTACTGGAATCCTTGTATATAGAGCGCATAACATTTTAAATTCATATCAAGCAGCATTTGCTCTTCGTTTGTACAGACAAAGCAATAAGGTATTTATTAAAACATACAGACATACAGAACAGTGAAAAGCGATACACACTTATGAATTACGAGATAAAATATTCATTTCATGAATTTTTACAGACCGGATTTATCAAAGCATTCACTAATTCGGCGTTAGCATTCACTGTTGGATATATGCAAGTAGAACGAGTAATGAAAGCTTTGTTTGTCAAAAAGTTGTATCTATGGCCGCGTTTCCACACACTTGTAAATAATAGTTTAGGGGCACACAAGGTAATGGTATCACGTAATTCAGGGTTGTCTAACTGACGACTCACGAGATGCCGGGGGCTCCTCCGCCTTGCGGCCACGCTGAACGGCCCCCTCCACACCTACTGAACATTGACGAACGCAGTCGAATTCGTCCGTCCCTACACAGACATAAATACATTGGATTGCTACGGCCGGCTACGGCCATACGTTTACATATAATTATAATTAATACGACAATACGAACTGATATATACTTACTTTTACTCGTCTCTTTCGATACATTAATAAAAAATGAGCTTATAATTTTTAATAATCCAAAAGGATGTGAGATCGAAGACCAAGAAATGTATTATCGAGATGAATTGTGTAATTTGCAAGGAGATCCGTTCGTACTTGCCAGAAATGAATATGGACAGGAGTTTGTTAAATTATTATCAGAAGAAAAGTATCCGAAATTGGTGTATTTGGGATTAAAAATTTCATCAATGTTTGGTTCTACATACAGATGCGAAAGTGCGTTTTCCGTTATGAAAAATGTAAGAAGTAAATATCGGTCAAGATTAGCGGACCATTCATTATCTTCGCTGTTAAGGATAGCCAGAACAAAAATTGATGTGGATATACCATCCCTTGTCAATAATATGACGCGGCCTCAATGTGCACGGTCACATTCACAGAGACGAGTAAAAGTAAGTATATATCAGTTCGTATTGTCGTATTAATTATAATTATATGTAAACGTATGGCCGTAGCCGGCCGTAGCAATCGAATGTACTTATGTCTGTGTAGGGACGGACGAATTCGACTGAGATCGTCAATGTTTAGTAAGTGTGGAGGGGGCCGTTCAGGGTGGCCGCAAGGCGGAGGAGCCCCCGGCATCTCGTGAGTCGTCAGTTAGACAACCCTGACGTAATTATTGGTATCCCGATATAACACGCATTATTAAATAATTTTGTTATTCAGCCTAATGTCATTGAACTGCATGTAAAGATTACACCGAAAATGTTGAACATCCAAACTGCCCTACTCGATATAATGAACTATGTCGTAAAAGAACTCAAGAGACTTAACAAATATGTAAGTGTGAAATATTAAATTCTCCCGAAGAATGGCACTAACATTCATTTGAAATGTATTCTTGTAGTTAGACTTGGACGAATTGAATGTTGAAAATGCGATAGCTAAGAAGTTCCATAAGCAATTGCAATCACAATTGGATCCCATTTGGCATCAACTCAGTTCCACCTCGAAGCAATTACTATCCGATTTAAAGACATTACGGGCTCTTTTGGCGTACGTATTCATGTATCTTAAGCCATTGAAGAAATATAATCCATTCCTGATAAGAGATTATAATGAAAATACACAGATGCTTAACGTACGAGGATTGCGTGTCCTTCTACGCGATGCTAAATCATTTACGCACTATGGAATATGCTGTAAAAAATAGCGGCTGGTTGATGCTGGACTCTGTGGACACATTGTTTGAAAATGCAAAGGATAGAGTTTACAATGCAAAGAGCGGTGGTAAGCTCGTTATTGTTACTGTACATAAAAAAAAAAGATTTATGTGGTCTTCCCTATAGTCTAAAAGCATACGTTATCCTTGTATAGAATTGAAGCCAGAAGCCAATCCAAAATGGGCTGCGTTAACAGAAGTATTGCTGGAAATTCAGGATCAGAACAAAAAGAAAGGAAACTGGGAGGTCGAGAAGGTCCTTGTTTTGGTACACGATCGTAACATATGTTATCAGATAAAAAACTATTTAACTATGGGTTCTAATGAGTATTTACTTTACGAAGCAATGAAGAAACTTTCTCATAAAGAAATGCAAAACACAAGGTACGTGATTGGTACAGAAGAAAGTTTGTCGAAACACTGGTCATTCGTGAAATTAGCTGTATTGCATAGCGTACTTTAGTGCTCGTTATTAATTGCCCTTGATTTTAATATTTATCATATTCAGCGAAAAGACCGCGGAAAAGACGCCTACATCTGAAGAGAAAAATGATGACGATACAAATGACGAACAAGACACTTACGTGTTAACGTTGTCACAAAAAGTTATCGAAGAAAGTCAATCTGGTTCATCGAGTGAGAACCAACACCAGACTTTATTTGAAGATTGTTCACAAGTAAGATTTAGATCCTGTTGTAACGTGTGGTCCACATAAGATTGAAAAATGTATCAGAAACATTCCTTCTTCTTTTACAGATCGCCGAATTAGATTTAACTAACGTAACAACAAACGCACCTGTTATTTTCATACAATCTCTGAAAAAGAATGGCGATCCAACGGCGTTGCAACGCTCGTTAGCGGAACACATGCCGAGTAATGTTATCATGTATTTAGCCGATATCTCAGCTGTGCGGCAAATCGAAGTACGTGTTAAATTAAAATGGGTTTAGTTAGTTCGCGCGCGGCACACGATTGTAGATATTTAAACAAATATTCCTTTTCAGGTTTATCAAAACAATAACCCATCGATAGATTTAAAAGTCTATTTCTTAGTTTACGGAGGTTCTGTGGAAGAGCAAGAATATCTCACATCGTTGCGACGGGAGAAAGAAGCATTTCACACGTTAATTAATGCTAAGACTGTATGTAGCATTATTTTAAATTCCTCCCTGTATCCACGTATCACGGCACATTCTCTGTTTAGACGATGGTTATTCCCGAAGATCAAGATGGGAAAGGTGAAGACTGTTTGAGCCTTGCAGTGCAAGCGGATACAGATACCGAAGCAAGTACACGAAAAGGCGGATTACCGATCCAACCGGAAGTTCCTAATACAGTAATAGTAGACATGAGAGAGTTTAGAAGCGAACTGCCTGGTATACTTTATAAACGAGGCATGAAAACCGAGCCCGTAACATTACAGGTGCGACTGAAAATTTTGGATTTACAATTTCGATGCAATGTACATCTCTTTTACTCGATACACATTTATTGTGTTTTTCTATTCAATTCATAGGTCGGCGATTATATCTTATCGCCAGAAATTTGTGTCGAAAGGAAAAGCGTTTCAGATTTAATTGGCTCCTTAAACAGTGGACGATTATACAACCAAGCTATGTCTATGTCGAGGCATTATATTAAACCAATGCTTTTGATAGAATTCGATCCAAATAAACCATTCTGCTTCCAGGTACACGCCCCTTGCATATTATAAAAAGGGAATAATTAGAATTTGTAGATTTAAATAAATTTGTAGAAAATAAATCTTATAATTACAGGGATATTATTACGCTAGTAAAGATGTACAAAATATGTTTATTACCTCGAAACTTCAGTTGTTGACTCTACATTTTCCTCGATTGAAACTAGTGTGGTCGCCTGGACCTCACGCAACGGCGCAACTATTCGAAGAATTGAAGGTACTGGAACGAGGATGTAACTTATAATTGAATCTAGCCCATCCGTTTCATTGTTTCGGAATAAAATTTGTAGCAAGGAAGGGACCAACCAGATGCAATCAAGGCTGCCCAAGTTGGTGCCGACGAAAATAAGCAAATGGCAACGGAAAAATATAATACTCGCATTCACGATTTAGTTGCCAGATTACCGGGAGTTACCACCAAAAATTTACAAGCGATTTTGAACAAAGGACAATCATTAGATCATCTAAATAAACTTACAACTGTACGTATACAAATTTACTCGTTTTACATATGCAACACTATAGAACTTTATTCGATCAGTGTACATCATCTTCTTAAACATTCTATTACGGCCCTATAAATAGGAAGAACTTACGGAAATGATTGGAAATAAAAACGAAGCACAAATGTTATATAATGCATTTCACGAGAAAAGTTCTCCGGTCGAAGAGAAATCAAAGGCAAATGGTAAACAAACTGCAGTTAGAGGTCGTGGAAGAAGATTGTTTACTAAAACCAAGTAATGATACAAGTAAGCTGCATTGTTTTTGAAAATATTAATTTTTTGGATTATATTTCAATCTATATTAGTGTGCAGTGTGTTGTAAGTTATCGTGATATAAAACAACTTGCGTGTATAAATTTTCATGGAAAATAAAAAATATTTTTATCTGTTAAAATTCAGTACAAATGTAAAAATATAAAAACTTGCGCATATGGCGATACAAAGTTCATTTATGATTTATCACGCTTAGGAAATATGATTTTCACATTTTTTATTCTTCTTGTCTGTCAATAAATCTCGTAAAATATAATATGGCTTTAATTAACAGATCTTCTAGCAATGATATACAAGCGTCTGAGATTGGTATACATTTAGCTTGCTTTTCTTCGAACATCCTGCATTTTTAAAAGCATAAAATGTTAATTAAATACGGACTTACAATAAAGATTGTTTGCCTTTTAAATATTTCAATGATATACTTGATAAGTTTTGAAGCTGCACATCCCCGTGCAATTAATGCATTTTCTTTAGACTTTGCGACGGCTCTCAATGCTATTTCGTACGCGACTTCTAATATTTTATGTATAATTGCGTGGGTGTCCATTGAAATATGTTTCATACAAAACTAAAATTGTGCATGCATAATGTTACGTCCACAATAAGTTTGCGCAATTGTTATATACTTCTAACAGATAGCTTACTTCATTATCTCGTTGACAAAAAACGTAAGCTAAAATAATTTTGGAGATATCTGAAGTGAACATTAATTTTTCCCGGTCGGTCATTGCATCAGGCTGAAACTTCAATAATAATTCACGAAGCTTTAATGCAATTGTATCGTATTTTTCTTTGGCAATTGGACGAATCTCTGCATAAAGTCGCATATCCATTCCTATAAAAAGCATATAACATATATACAGCGATATTGATACAGCAATTGATATTTCTAAATACCTGGCAAATAGTCAGTTGATAGACAGTAAAGGCCATGTAAATATCTTTCAGCCATTAAAAGCGAGGCTGTATCACGAACGTCTATTCTATCTGCGATATTATCCAGCCATGGAGTGATAGAATAAAAATCAAATGCGCTATCGCTAAACCTTGCAGCTTCTCCTTCGGTGCTCATCGGCGGTTGATGTTCCTAAAATCGAGGCAATAATTAGTCGAACAGACTAAACTGGAACGAAAAAATAGAACAAAGTAGAACATTTTAATCATTTAAATTAATAGTAACAATAATACAAACAAGGAAAATTTTTGATTCTGTCTCCAGCTTGATTTCATCTCCAAAAATATATTCGCCGCAATGTGATATTACTATTTGCTTTGTAGGTTGCTCGTAGTACGTTGAAATATTCTCTAACGTTTTTAAAGTTCCAGCACCATCCACGAGTTGTCTATATAAATAATGACCCTTCGCTTTTAAGTTATTATGTATATGAATTCAATTATTTTCTACTAAACTCACCCGAAAGCAACATAATAGTAGTTCATCCAGGGATTGGATTTTAAGCATACGATAAATTCTGATTCATTACAATGTTTTCCATTATTTGCCATTGAAAGAACTCCACGGCGGTCATGCTGAACGCAATAAGACTCGTCGGGTACCATAGAAACACTTCCTTCAGAATTCTCAATATCTTTAAATCCATTACCTGAATAAAGCAATGAATAAAAACTAGGACCAAAACTGAAAGTAGTTAAATTACGCTAATAAAAATTCAAGCGAACAGGAAGAGCGTTAGTTTTAAATGGCACTTGAGTTTACCTCCGCATTGAAGCCACCCATTCTTTACTATACGGTGTACACGTGTATTTACATAGTATGAATCTTTATAACATTTTTCTACCTGATCGTATCCGGTACAAAGATTTAAGAAATGTTGACAAGTCAATGGTAACAAATCAGAATATAACTAAACCAATGTAAACTTTAATTAAATGGATACACATTTTATAAAGCTCCGATAGTGTATAGAATCAGAAAATTAAATTCTTACCATAAACACAAACGAACCAATCATAGAACCGTCTATGGTGAACGTGAAATAAACGTACTTCCTCTAAAATTTAATAGTATTATATTATTGTACAATTTACAGTATTATATTACAGTATGTGTACGTATAGCAACGAAAAGTTTACCTTAGACTTTTCCATGAACCATTTACATTGTTCTGTGGCATGGCTTTCGTAATATCCTATTCCGACAGGTAAATTAAAAATATAAGACTGGCTTATGTAATGTAAAAATTCCACATCACTGCCGATAAACTCGTCATTTACAAATACAGCGACGGTTCGCGTTAAGGACCACAGTTTACCCCCAATTTGCTAATAACAATTATGCACGCATTGCAGTTAGTACATATTGACATTGGCTGCACGGATATTTTATTAAATGTCGAAATAATTTTTTCTTACCCTTTTCATTTTAGTAATGTATTCATGCCAATCTATTTGAAACATTTCTATGAGTTGTGGCAGTGAAAATTTGAATGGTAAATGCTGATGTAACTTCTCTGCACATATTCGAGCCTTTTGAAAAGCCACAGTATTTATAATACCTACTACTTTAATTCTAATACAGTCGTCCTCGCGAACGTGTGAACAACAACGTTTCTTTAACAATTCACTTTTAACTTTATTTTGCATCATTATGTAATTTAATATAATATCTTTCCTTTTGTATGTTAGTTAAACCATAACTTGTATGAAAAAACATACAAGTAATTTATTTAATGATAAAACACTTAAGAATGCTATGTTCATACTTATGCATTAAAATTGTCCTATATATAATATAGTGTCATATATATAGTGTTAATGATTCAAACACTGTTCCTCCCATTTTCTTCCATTTATGCTTTCTCAAAGATTTCTTACGTAATGATTAGTCTGGATTATAGTTAGTATTGCATGCCGATTCACTTTCACAAAATTTTCTTTAAATACATTTAAATGTATTTTATGTATAAAACGAACATATCCATTCCTTTCTAAAGAAAACAATTCATGACATGTTTAGAAAAGAGATTACAACAAATTCCAAGTTTTATTAACTGCAAATATCGTGTTTCCATTAACACTTATATTAAAATGACTTGTAAATTCATCCTGGAAAGAAATAATTCCAACATCATATTTTGATATATATATCGAGAAAACATTTGTTATGTAGACATTTCGTGCATCGCTTCCGTAACATTCTCAATATCACTTTCCTCGTCACTGCTACCACTTGTATCCAAATTATACAAGAACGAATCATTTTCACACATAGGAAAATAAAACCTGAAATTTTATATCACTCATAAAAAGCTTGCATTAATTCAATGCGTTAAGATTCCATAAACTACTTACTCTGGTTGATCCCAGATCTTTTGCACAGGTATTTTAAAATGATTTTTCTGCTTCATGTGCTCCAAAATGTCGCCCACTTCTGCTTCGCAGAAAACACAATGCTGTACATGAATTTGCCTCCTTACATAGTTCACTACTTTCACCTATTTTAAAGTTATTATTTATAGTAACTCGTACGTCAGCCTTTCATTACTTTGAATGTAAGATACATCGAGGCTCACTTTTTGGTAAAACGTTAAATCTTTCGACGCAACTTTAAAATCAAAATCGTGATCTGTTTTCATGTGCGCAAGAATAAGCTGAAACTGTTTGTCACTGTAATTGCAGAACAAACATGTAATACCAATGCCTTCGTCGTTCCAGTCGGACCACGTTTCTTCTTCTTCGTTTTCACTACTTTGTTCTCCTACCCCATCATTTTCTCCTGGATTAGTCTAAATGCGTTAAAACTCACATTAATATATTTCTACATAACGCTCTATCGCAATCAATTTTTAAGAATAATATACCTGTTTACACCCCCATGACTTTCCAGGCTCCAAATAATTGTTTATATAAAACTTATCATAATCTTTGTTATTAGGATTTATTCGTTTGTGCAGCTTTTTACGCATGTGTTCTTTTAATGCTGTACGGTCCTTGAAGAGTTTTTCACAATATATACATATTAAACTAAAAAGAGAGTACTTAATGCATGTTCAAACGGCATTCTATTCAAACTTATCTGAAATGTATTTAATATCTTACTTTTCAATAGTAGTTTCAATCTTATCTAAAAATTCGTCTATAAATACTAAATTATCTGGTTTCCCCAGATACAAATTATGTTTGTGCGCCAAATGTTTTATATATGCGATACGCAATCCTGAGAATTCCATGCGGCAGAAAATACAGCCGCGTTTGAAATTGGTATCTGTTCTCTCTTTGGTTTGCTCCGATAAAACCCATTCCTTAAAGAAATAGATGTACATCGTCATGTTGTACTTCGTAACAAACGTTTATTGAAACTTTCTGCAGATCGCCGATACCAATTTAGCTGTATGTATTTCGTCTCTTAAAGTTTTGTCCTCCAAGGTGCAATCGGACAGTAAATAGTATATTGTATTTTTACATGGTTCTCCATCCGGTGTACAATCCATTAACATTGTCGTGCAAAATTTAGTTAACGGCTCTTCCTTAAATTTCACGCCCCAATAATGTATGTAGCTGAAACAGTTTGCGTTATAATATTTTAATCCAGATAATTTGAACCGTACAATCTTATGCAAAAGGTTTCAACCTTTTCAAACTAGCAATCTTCGAAACATCCCCTATTACGAGGAAATGCTCTTTAAATAAATGGGTCAGAAGTCCCGTCTCATTTTCGGGAAGAACAAATTCCGTATCACATAAAAGGCATTTAGTAGCGTACGGTTTATGGTCCAGCCCAACGAATTGAGATTTATACATAGTAGTCTTGATTAAAATTTGACTATTCGAATGTGGAGTTAGAATTAGAATTAATAGTTAACGTTAGAATTCTCTTACAAACATGATTACAATTAGGATATATAAAATATGTACATTTCAGATTCATAACTATGGAAATTTTCAGCAAGCTAAATAAATTATATTCATTGACTCTCTAACTAGCACTAAGACCATTAATATGTAGCCATTGATAGGTAATATTTATCTTTGCACTAGCCGATACAAGTAGGCCTATAATTCATTAATTTTTAGCAACAGTTCAATCTACTGTCAGGAAGCTGTATGCAGGAACATACAAATTTCTTTATTCGTTTATGTAGCTTGCAATCGGAGAACCTAGGCCTCTTCTAGAGGCACTACGAATCATTATGCAACTATTTTTAATAACAAAATGGCCTTTTTATTGCTCTAAAAAACGTTTTAAATAGGTATTTGTTCTGTTTGTGGACATAGAAATGTTCGCTGCGCGAAGCGATGAAGGTACGAACTAAAGTGAGCGTTAAAACACGCCCACGGTGCCAATCTCAAAAATCTCTATGTCATTTCTCTTATCCTGACGTTAGCGTGTTTTAACGTTCGCGATTTCGTCAATTAACTGTTTATAACTAATTAATTGTACACAAAATAATTTAAAATTACATATAGGAACGTAGGTCAAGGATTTATATTTCGAAATGCAACTCTAAAAGTGCATAAATTAATGCACGAATTACGGAATCGGTCTATTAAAGGAGCAGGCCTACCTAGAAATTTTCGAAAAATCGATTTTTAGACTTTTATATTTTCTTGGAGTACAACATCTTGAAAATGTTTCCTGAAAGTGTCAAGTTAATTCGACCAAAATTGACAAAGTTATACGCGTGTAAGTTAGGTGTTCCTCGGTATAGCGCTCAGATCCAAAACTTTAAACGCGTTTTCCTCAAAATCATGTTTTCAAGTCGGTGACACACATAACTCAAAAATTAATGAACCGATTTACTCTAGGCTTTGCAGGCTTATTTTAGGGTTAAAAATCTAAGTGCTATCGGGAGCTTTTCCTTCTTTCTTGCCTAGATTTTTTTACACTCGAAAAACGCGATTTTGTGTCAAATATCGATGCTTCAACTTTGCACAGCCATTATTTTGTCTGAAAACTTTTCGAAAGTCGGGTCCGATAGGGCCTAGATAATTTCATATACGGTCCAAGAAATTTCAAATTTTCAATTTTGGATGATCCTGCACCGAACTACGTTTCTCACCGCAAAGCGTCTAAAAAAAAAGACGTCACGGGCATCGCCTATAACTCACAAACCTTTCGATACTTTTTACCACAAAAAATACTGAAATATCCGTAAGATGTACTCTTTCCAATAGACTGATGTTTAATAATAAAAGTTTATCGGTTTTTCTAGAAAAAATTCCCAAAGAAGCATGTTGTTTTCACCATTCTAGGTAGGCCTTCCCCCTTAAGGGATATGAAAATTGTAATAGTTACATCATACTTAGTTGAAATATGTATATAATTACACTACTCTTCTAATTACAGCATTAATATCTTCTATGCATCAGGTTTTTCCAATGTTTATTACATAAAGTATAAAAATCATTGTTGACAAGCAAAAACTTGAAGATTTGTATAACGAAACATTCCAGTAACACATGTTATATAATTAAACGTTTATGCGGGAAGTAGAAAAGGAAAGGTAGCCGTATATCGTACCAAGATCTTTATTTCTCTTTCTCTCTGTTAGATTTATCCTTAGTGAGGCCAACTAACAACATTAAATGGCATACATGTAACGAAATGCTGCTGAAAGCGGTACTCGGATAAGTGTTCCAACACAATTCTATTACGCCTAAGATTGTCAGTTTTATTACAGTCTTATAATCTGTACACCATGCGATATAAGGCAGCGTATGGTAATACCATATGTAAAATTGATAGTGCAATGATCTGCTGAATACAATACCAATAAAATTAGCAGCGAACATCGGGAGAATGAATAATTGACTCAACGTAGACATATCTACTTTCTGTTTCCTCTTTAACTGAGGCTGCAAGCTTTTCTCTACATGCTTCAATTTCGCATACGATTTCATATACTTTATCCACCTCGGCGTGCAATAGACCAGAGCCGATATATGTAGCACCAACAACAACGCATGAAAGTACGGATGGACAAAAATATGCTCCGGCAGGAATCTCCAATTCACGGTCCACTTGAATTCGAAAATTCGTCCGAGATTGAAAGCGCCTTTAATGTATGCAAGTGGATTTTCGAGTATAAAAGGTAGACCCAGCATTAGTTGAACCAAGGCACAGACAATCAAGTGCGCTATCGTTTTAAGTAACCCGAGATTACATAAATAAGCTATAAGAAGTGCCGGTGCGAATAATAGAATATTCATTTTCACCGCCACACCTAGACTATAAAGTACGCTTCCTAAATACCATCGATCATCTAGAAACGCATTAAGACTCGCAATTAGCAGCACCATTGCAACCGGGTCGTTGAATAGCCTCAAGGTAAATATAGAATGAACTCTGTAAGACGTGCAACACATAATGATCAGGACGTAGGGCGGGACTTTCTTAGTTCTCGTGTAGATCCGAAACACCAATACAAGTAATATTATGTAGAGAGCCGCGAAGAGGTACTGTGCTATTTTTATGTCCGCTCCATGCCCAGTGATGTAGTATAATATAGAAAATACGTAAACAAATCCTGCGGGGTAGACTAACGGTCCAGTGTCACCTCTCAGCTTCGAATAATCCAGCGTCCCGTTCAGAAAACCCTCGACCTCTTGCATATACGCTTTCCAGTCGATCTCTGTGTACGGTACCCTTTCGATAACCAATACGTTCAGGAATATTTCCAGTACGATGAATACTCTTCCGATTACTAATAACTTCTTCGGGTCCGTCAATAGGGCAACGAATTTCTCCCATTCTAAATAATTCTCGTACCAATTCTTGGCGCTCCTCTTTGATGATCTTATCGAATTTGGGTTAGACCGAAAATCTCTGCGCGGCGCCATGTTACAAGCACACCAAAGCAGAAAACACACGTGTTCCGTGTAGGCTTGTTTCACATGGTGCTTGAGCTAAACCATGGACATAAGAATACAGGGACGAAGGAATAGTTGCGACTTTAGGAGAGGTCTATTGGGAAACCAAGAATTTCGATACGCCAACTAGTGACAGAAAATTAAACTACTGCGAGTAGGCCGAAATCCGTCGAAGTTTCGCGTTGTCGCCACGTGGCGGGCTTCGCACTGGCATCAATTCACGCACATATACCTACTCCTGTAGGTGCTCGGCTGCGCCGGAGTCCTCCGCTTCCGACTGGCTAAAATTCCCACTCAGTGCGATCGTACAAAAGCGCCAATAGGGAATTCGGTAACTGGCATTGACTCTGCATTGGTGCCAGGAAATGACTCGAATTGGTTGATTCTTATAGAGCTATCTTCGTTTCTATCAGAAACAACTAATCCAAATCAAGATTGCGTCTGAATATGCGCGTATGATGCCGTGACGTCGAACCAATCAACGCCAAGATGGGAGAAAAAACGACGTCAGCGCCAAGCCAAGCCAACTAGCCAAGCCAAGTGAGGTTGCGGCGTTGATTGGTTTGACGTCACGGCGTTATCACGCGCATGTTCAGACGCAATCTTGAGCACTAGCGCCGTAGCGCCACCTCGACCGAGTTTCGTTTCGTTTGCGAGACATTTTCATTCGTGGGAGGTTTTTTGAGTCAGGCTAGGGCGAATGTCGAATTTTCTTACCGTGGGACGGAGGTGCGCGTGTCAGGAGACCGCGGGAAAATGAATAATGACGAAGCGGCCAAGAAGTGAAAAATGACCGCGACAAAATGAGGAGGACGTACAACACTACAGCGGATGCCCGAACGACCGATTGTCTCGAACAGACGAGACGTTTGCACAAGTAATGTTCAGAGCCCGTTAAGATCGTAGTCCCTCTGGTTTCGCATTACGGGTGACGCGTTGTATTGGGGGGGATCTTTTTTTAGTAGCAACTGGAACATACGCAATTCTCGTGTTAACATAACCTGCATTCTCGCACCATGGTTTTCCATTGGCGCGCTTTCGTGCGCAGCTCTTTGGCCTCCTAGAATATTCTCACAATCGAGCATCTTTATTATCAGCTTGCATCATTTACGTATCTTTTATTTCGCTGAATGCTTAAAGCTAACAAGCTGCAAACACGTTTTTACGCGCGAGAAATAGGCTTCTGTATCCCGATGAGAATTTTTTCGGATATCTTTTTATACCTTTAGTTACGCTTCTTTTCGTTCTCGATGCTTCATGCGTAATATAAAAGATATAGTAATACAAAAGTAGAATCTGAGGATTTATAAGTACATTTAATGGCGAACAATGTATTCTTTTGATAGGAGCATAACAGATCTTGCTAAAAGATTAGACGAACATAAAAATCATGCGTTAACGGTAACAGATTTATTCACCCCGTCAGAGGAAACTCTGCGGGTGAAGGTTAAAGATTACTGTATAAGGTTAATAACTAAAGATCCCGTGGGATATGCACGTAAAACTGAAGAGTTGTTATGGAGGAAAGCATTTTACGATATCGTCTATGCTGCTAAGAAACTACGGAAGGTATTACTTTCAGATTGTCGCGTACAAATTGCAATAAAGTATTTTGTATCGTAGCTCTGGTATTGCTGTTTTCACAAAGACATTAAAGTTACATGTTTTATTGCAGGGTAATACATGGACGGAAACAGAAACAGCAATGTTATCCGTCCATTTAGCAGTAGGCGTTGGATTCTACCATCATCTGATATTAAAACTGCAATTAGAATATGGTTTAGATCTAGTCGGTGCTATTGATTTCGCATTCATGCAGAATGAAACTAGATCGTCAAGCGTAAGTTCCTCTACCTCTACTATGATGCTAGATTATTGTAATATTATGGATGTATGCAAGGGTGGAAAGTTATTTACAACAGATATTTAATGAAGCTAATCCAGTTTCCATTGTTTTTATACTCAAGGTGAAGACCAAGACAAGTCAATCTAAGGTTCATACCGATGAAGTGAAACAGTGCGTTATACGCTTGATTCATAGAAGTTTGGTATGCCTTGGAGATTTAGCTAGATACAAATTAGAGTTAGATCCATATTGGGATCCGATGATAGCAAGGAGGTGTTATAAAATGGCCATAGGGATCGAGCCAAATATCGGAATGCCGCACAATCAATTGGGCACTGTAGCGGGCAATAGAAATTATGGTCTCGACGCGGTTTACCACTACATGAGATGGTTAGAATAACGTTTTATATTATCTTTAATTTCAACATTTGTAGAACCACTATTTGCGTTTATACAGGGTGTTACTCTACCCGTAGTCAATACTCTAGGGGGTGATAATACAGGTGAAAATAAGACGAAAATCAAGTGTAGAAGGAGATAAGAAAAGAGTGAGAGAGAATCAAGACAAGTATTTAGCTAAAATTGAAAATAAATGTTCTCGAAAACGAAGCTTATACCGCATTTAGTCACTCTTGATTTTCGTCCGTATAATCATCCCCTAGAGTATTGACTATAATTAGAGCAACGCCGTATATAAATCTTTGCTGATTGTAAAGACTAAATACAGTAACAATGATTGTCTTGTAGCGTGTTGTGCACCGAACCATTTGATGGAGCAGAGGGAAACCTGAAGAGAGCCATAGTTATGAATTCTATTTGCACCGATGAGAAGTGCTCCACACGCATGTGCGTAGCGAGATTGTTTTCCTTATTGCAACTGTGGGATTACGATGTACCAAATTCTGACAGAATAAATCAGGAATGTCAGGTGCGTAAATTAATGTGCACTGCTTACGTGTATTATTACCGTGTATTATTATAACGTAACTTTAATTGTTATTATTCTTCTCATAGGATCTTCTGACCAGCATCGAAACGGGTCTGATTGCAGAGCAATCCGAATCTAACGACATGAACTACAATGAAAACGAAACTAGCATCGAGGAGTATCTTCAGAACTGCAAAAACGGACAGACGAATTATTTAACCGATGACGTGATATTCAAGATAGTGGCAATATGCCTGATGTCTATTTCAAGATTGAAGAGCAAAGAATCTAGCGAAGTGCAAGGCGTTGTCGCCATAACATTGGCGATACTCTCTCAATTGATACAGTTTACGATAACGAGATTGCAAGAGTCTTTCATAGACTTATCGTTATCCACCACGGACGAAGCTGTGCAGCCAAATATGAAGATAACACGAAAGGACACTGACAAATCCGTGAATACTGTGGAAAAGAAGAATGATACCGTGAAGCAGGCAAAGTCTAATTCGAACGAGGAGAGTAAGTCTATGAACCGGAACGACAATAAAACGTCTTCTAAAAAGAGAAACGTGGAAAATAATGGGGACGTCCATAACGGCCCACGAAAGAATCGGGACAAAACCAAGAGCTTGCTCACTAAACTTCGACGACGAAAGCGAAGAAATAGCAGCGAGTCGGACGCGAGCGACGTCGATCAGACAACCATGGAATCTTCCAGCGACGAAGTGAACTCTGATGTTTCGGAGACAGAAGACGACGTATTGAGCGAAGGAAACGTTTTGTCGGACGAGGCATTGTCCGAAGACGATCGCGGTACAGACGACGAGAGTGGTGGCACGAAAACGAAGCAGAAAACCGCAGCCGCTTCTGAAACCAAGGCAATGAACGGACACGTTGAGACGGAAACAAAGGTGGAATCAACCGAGACACCGAACGATCATGTACAAAATGGCGAACAAGCGTCTGACGATCAATCGGATAAAAAACCCGACGGCAAGGACACTGTGGCTAACTCTGGAAACGCAGTGACGACTAATTCGAAGGATACTGCTGAGGAAAGTGGCGAATCAGCGGATAGAGTGGCGTACGTTGCTCAATTGAGGAAAGAGAATTTAACACCGGGCGAAGTATTGGATATATTACTTGGAAAGGAAATACTTGCGTCCATTAAGATATGCTGCGACTGGTTAAGAAGTAACCCAGACATTATAAGGATATGTGGAAAGAGCTCACGGATTTTACTGAAGCGTGTTACTATTTTACTGAATTTAATTAAAATAGATACGGAGGCGTTATTGAAGAATTGCAAGGAAGACAGTATGATTCTCTCGAGCGTCGAGAAAGTGAAGGAATGCGTTAAAACGCTTCCACTACCGGAGGATGTCGATCTGAGAGGGTTGAATCTTCTGGACGACGCTCAGAAGTCGTTGAATTGGAAGATATTGTATAAGCACAAAATGAACAAACGCGAAGAAACTTTGCTGAGAGCGTTGAAGTTGGTCGAGTTCGGTTACTTCCTCAGTTCCGTCGAAAACTCTGGGGTGAAGTACGAACAGACGAAACAATTATTCATAACGGTCGACATAAGCACTATCAGCGCAGCGAAAGGGAATACTAAGGATCTGGAAATGGATCATTCGAAGGGGAAGCTGATGAGACATATGGGGAAATTATGGTTGAAGGCCGAAGTTTGTGCCCTGGAGTCTCGTTTAAGATCCAGACTTATGTCTCCTTACTTGGTGCCCGACCACGAAGCTTTAGCGAAGCATACACCGGCTCTCAAACGTTTGGTGTACGCTAAGAAATTTATTGTCGTGATTCCTAGCGTCGGTGAGTAAAACAGAATTAAACTTGATGAATTCTAGGTGATCCTTTGGGTATAAAATGTTAATATATGTATCGTCCTTAGTTGTTTCCGCGTTGGACGAAGTGAAACGTATTAGCGGCCGAGCCAGAGAAGCAACGCGCTGGTTGGAGGGTCAATTGAAACGGGGCTCGAGATTCCTCCGAGCTCAAAGACCTCACGAGCGTCTATCGTTACCCTATATAAAAGGACCGAGGCCGAAAGACAAGGAAGCGTGGCTATTCTTCCAAATCATAGAGTGTTGCCACTATCTCACTCAGCAGACGAAAGTGGGCTTAACGAATGACGCTGAGCCGCCAGTTGTGACGTTATTAACTGGTTGCAGCCCGGACGATAAGAAGGTCCTTACTTTTAGCCCCGAGGGATTGGCAAAGAGTGCAGGTATTTTCTTTCTACCGTCACTCTGAACTCCATTTCCCTGTTTGTTTTTTTTGACTAAACACAAGCTTTCTGCACTGGATACGTTTAATTACAGGTGTCAATATCGAATACATTGAATCGTTTCACACAAAGTGGAAGGCATCAAGTAAAAGTCATGGTTGAGCGTACCGGGCTAATAGAGATGATCATCTGTTGCTTCCTCGTACCACAGTGAAAGTAAGAGACTTGGCCCTTTTTGGGAGCTGCGGATACAGTCAGCTGAATGGGCGAGTCTGAGAGGGCTGGAAACCCAGAAAAGGAAAATCGACAGTTTCTCCTGTGACAAAACTGATGGAACTAATACCTGTTTCCATGGAAGAATTCTAAACAATAAAATGGTTTCCTTTTAATCACACATATTGCCTTTCATGTTTAATAAAACAAAAAAAATTGTATTTTTAAGTAAATAGTTTTCAATAAAAGCAAACACGGTAGCGCTCGTTCTTTCGATTGGGCGCAGTCCCATTGTAAGAGAAACAAAATGAAGACAAATAAGCTTGTGTAGTGTAATGAAACTTTTCGATTGTGGTTAATTTTGCCGGCATAAAAATAAATCACGTTACCGCGGTAACACGTCAACGGTATTTGCCGTTTACAACTACCTGCAAAAAAACATCGAACTAGGAAATACTCTTCCAATGAATCATGACGTAATGTAGCGTATAATCATTATCGGAATATGCACGCACACAGTGCTATATAGGAGCAGCGTTCCATAGAAAAGTTGACGAAGTTTAAACCGTGAATTCTAACAATAAAATAAATTTCATGTACCATCGATATTAAATCGATTCTTTACCAAGGCGATCTAAATACATACAGATTAAACATTTTTATTTCTCGATTTCACAATTCTTTCAGAAGATACATCATTTTTTAATGATGTGGTATGTTTTGTTACGAGAGGTAGTTCCTCCGCATTAGTATTTTCACGCTACAGTAGTGGCAGCGCGACATAACCTATTAACCAAAACGATTCGTGGCTTTTCGTAAATAAGATTAGGAAGTTCCCGTGCGAGATCGTTAGTCTGTAATTGGCGCGTACGGTTGATATCGTCTAACGGCCAGAAAGCGGATCGCGATCTTTAGGAAACGTGTCACGTCCATCGGAGTTCAAAGAATTCAAAGAAACTATACGCCACGGGCTTGACACATCGTCTACTTTCGTCGTTTCGTGTATTATGGCTCAGTATAGAATAGTCGCTCAAGTTGACCCTTCTATGTAATCATTTATGGTTCTTCGGGAGAAGTTGTTAACAAAATTCATCGTAGTTCCTTTTAGAGCAGTCTGGTGAACGAAATTCCGGTGGTGCGAGAAAAAGGAGTTGTAGTATTCGTGGAAAGTGGTGCGCAATTGGCCCTCGGCGAGGGAGAATCGAAAGCGTTGAAAGTAACGAGTCATCTACCGATTCAAAATGGCAGAAGGCCAGGACACTCGAAAGAAAATCACTATTAACGTCAAAACGCCGAAAGAAAAACAGACCGTCGAGATCGAGGAGGATGCGACTATCAAGGACGTAAGTATTCTGTATACGTGTCCCTGAATTTCAGCGAAGATGATGGTCGTCGCACAAGTCGTCATGCTTGTCATTGTTGGGTTAACTTTTTAATGACTGCTTCCTCCGAAATTTTTAGTTCAAAGACGTGGTCTCGAAGAAGTTCAAGGCCCAGACGGAACAGTTGTGCCTGATCTTCGCTGGCAAGATCATGAAGGACCATGAAACTCTTCGTACGCATAATGTCAAGGATGGCTTGACGGTTCACCTGGTCATCAAGGTGCCGCGCACTCCCTCTAATCAGTCTCAAGACTCGACGCCGTCTCAGAGACCGCAAGGTATAGAAGCGTCGTGTTGCGTAGGATTTAATTCTCATATTATCCTTGACGAGCGAGGCGTTATTGTACGTACGTCTGTGTTTCATCCAGCTGACATAAGCGCAAGCCCGTTTGGATTGGGCAGTTTGGGTGGACTCGTAGGACTAGAGTCCCTCGGGCTGGAGTCCGCTAATTTTATCGATTTGCAACAACGCATGCAACGCGAATTATTATCTAACCCGGAGACGATGCGTCAAGTGCTGGATAATCCATTGGTGCAGAGCTTGATGAACGATCCGGAGAACATGCGCAATTTGGTCACAGCCAATCCCCAGATGCAAGAGCTGATGCAACATAATCCAGAAATTAGTCATATGATGAACAATCCGGAACTATTGAGGTGTGAATAGAATTATTTAGAATGTACCGTAGCTTTCTGTGAAAATGCATTTCTGAAACAATGGAATTCGTGATTGGATCTGCGTCGTTAATTTACGCTACAATATACAGCCGAAGTCATGAATATACATGCAAATTATTTCAGGCAAACAATGGAGTTGGCTCGCAATCCGTCGATGCTTCAAGAATTAATGCGTTCCCATGACAGAGCTCTGTCCAATCTAGAAAACATTCCCGGTGGCTACAGCGCGCTTCGTCGCATATACCGTGATATCCAAGAGCCTATGCTCGCGGCGGCAGCCAATGAACTCAATCCTTTCGCGGCGTTAGTGGAGAACAGCAATAACCAAGACGGTCAGATTAATCCACAGCAGGGTCAGGAAAACAGGGATCCGTTACCAAATCCTTGGAATCACAATCAGACCGACTCTTCCACCCCGCAGCCGCAAGGAAGGGGCCTGCTGGATTCACCGGGAATGCAAAGTCTTGCGGCTCAGATGATGGAGAATCCACAATTGATGCGGAACATGCTGAACGCTCCTTACACGAGGTCCATGCTGGAAGCCATGGCAGCAGATCCGGCTATGGCCAGTAGAGTGATCTCCTCTAATCCGTTCCTACGGTCGAATCCACAGATGCAAGAGCAAATGCGAGCCATGATGCCTGCGTTCATTCAGCAAATGCAGAATCCACAGATTCAAAACGTTGTTACCAATCCCGACGCTCTAGCTGCCATTATGCAAATTCAGCAAGGTATGGAGCAGTTGCGTACCGTTGCTCCAGAACTCGTTGAAAAGTAAGTTGTACTGTTCTTGGATGGTGGTTTTACTATATTTCTACAGCATCGCCTTTCGAAAGGCCTTTCGAAGCGCGCTAGTTGTTTAGAGGCTAATTAACGTGAACTGTTTAGCATGGGGCTAACTGTACCGCCTGCTGCGACAACGCCGAACGCAGCCGCGACAAATCCAACTGCGCCAACTACGCAGGCAACAGAGACAAATCAGCAAGACGCGTTCTCTCACTTCATGGCGCGCATGGTAAAGTTTTGCTTCGTTGCGCGCTGCGGGTCTGTATGAATAAATGGAATTGACAATCATTTGTGTCGGTCAGGTATCGGCAATGGCATTGAATCAAGGCGCAGAAGTGGATGGCCAACCTGCGGCACCACCAGAAGAGCGCTACAGAGCACAGTTGGAACAACTCACGGCCATGGGTTTTGTCAATAGAGACGCTAATTTACAAGGTAACGACATGCGTATTCTTTAAAACTGTTTCTATCCCCCTTCACCTTCGACTACTGATACATGCCTTTTTAACAATTGTGGTTTTCCCTTTAATATGTACTTTACATCGAAGTCGATCTTTGAAATTGAGAAACGTGGTATCCATGGAAATAGGGAATTTATACTAATGATGGTATAGCGCAACATTTATAACAAAATTTTTCATGTCGTTTTCAGCACTAATTGCCACATTCGGAGACATAAACGCTGCTGTTGAACGGCTACTGTCTAATGGACAAGTGTCCATGAGCTAACCACCAATATGCAATACTGTTATTCCATTACTATTTTTAATTTTTTCCTTATTTACCTCTTGCGACAGGCGTGGCGAGAGATATTTGAGGTAACTGGCTGTCAGAAAAAGAAATTATAAACTTCTACCACCTCCCCCCCCCGAAACTCTTGACAGAATACACGCTACTGACTCGTTCAATATATGCATTTTTTATTTTGGATTAGTACTCTTATCATACTTGATGAAAGCAAGTATCGGTATTTAAATGTTCGACATCTTTACACGTTTCGCTCTTCGAAATTTTCCAGTTTCTTTACTCTTGTATTTTCTCTCGATGTGCTCTAATTACTAGGTAGCTCTGTTAAAATGTATTTCGTCGGTGTAACTTTGTTTATCAACGCATTCAAGAGAATTATATTATTATTAGATCGTAATGCGAAGGACATATCCTTCTTCTTTGTTATATTGTATGTTTACGGTGTTCCTTAGAAAGGATGGAAACCTGCATGGAAAAATAGATTGCCGTTAATAAATATTGCTTCAGGCTTGATCGGTCGGACTACAGATTTTCACGGAGAACAATTTCATTTGCTTGGATGTATTGTAATCATGCTAGTAAATGTATCGCATGAAAGATTAATATGTTTGCGACAGAAATGGGCACGGGGTAATTGTCGATTTACTGAGTAACATTTGGTGTATAGGGATAAACGAACTCGTCAGACACAAACCGAAGACTTTGAGCTAACGCAAATCACGGTTGGATTTCCGATTAACGAGGAAATTAATTCAATCATTTGTCGTAGTGTTTTCCATGTAAGTTTTGTATGTAATGACGGGTGAGGGGCGGAATTCTTTTTGTTTCATCTTTATACCGACGCACATTGTTTTCTTTTCCTTTTTCTTTTTTGTTTTTTCTTTCCTTAGTTTTTATCGTACGCGTGAGGAGAAAAAAGTACTATGCACTACATGTCTTTAAGATACAAATATAGAGATTTGTAGCATGACGATCGAGAATTTTATGGTGTAGGTTGTTTATAGAGAAGCAAAAAGGAAGGACGCGCGAGGAAAGAACGATTTAACGAGATGTGTCACATGTAAATGTGTTAAATTGGAAATGTAATCGTCGGTTAGCTTTAAGATACACGAAAGAAAAGAAAAAAAAGAATGGTAAATGTTGTAAATTATCTTTATTGAGGAAAAGAAAAAGGAGCAGTTATAATTCTAATATTTTTGATTGATGTACGATTACATGAACTATCCATGCGCATTATAATAAAACCTTTTATGTGTATTCAGTATACTTCCCTAAACAAGATATTCTGTACAAGCGATTATATTACAGAAATAAAAAAAAATTATGGTTGATTCATACTGATGAATTTTAACTACCGAGTATATTAAGGTATCGATTCGGTTACCTTAGCGGTGCACGTTGCGAGTGGATGGTAATGCGAATATAAAACATATGTTTAGATATAACATAGACTGGAAACCTATGTAAAATACACATTTCGAATTGAATTTCATACGTCTTTGGTGACCCCGTCATTGTAGAATTATAGCATGTCTTATTCCTTCTAAAATATTGTTATTAATTCACTACTACTTTTTCCCCATCATTCTACTGTTACTAATAAAAAAATATTCGTCGCAAAATATATATTCGGATAAAATTCATATTTCACTTCAAATTACCTAAGCCGCGCATTTACTTTACCGCAGCTTCAACATTCAGTACTTTTACGTCAATTCCACATTAACGAAAAGAAAAGATTTATTAATCGTCAACGTCTTAATTTTCAAACACGTACAAAGTGTTTCAGAATTATTTTCAATTTTCAAAACACCAGCTACGGTTAATTTAAATGCAGCGGAAACCTCAAAGCTCGATTGAATCCAACCGAGCGAGCGAAGTAAAGAAAGTAAAGAAAGTTATCCAGCGCCAAGAATCTCAACGAATTCGAATTTCGACGGGAGGCAACGCTGAAATGCGATCTGCGCATCCCCTCCACGCATGATCGGCGAACTGCACCGTACTACGATCAGTCGGTTGGCGCGGCGGGTTCAGTCTGTGTTGATCACTCGTGCGGTTCGTCTTTGGTGCGCGTCTGTTCGTCGGGCGACGTAACGCCGGCTACTTCGCAGCAGCGTTTGCTTATCAGAAACGGGAAGCACACAGCACGGTCGATTGGCGTTTCTCGTGTGTCGGTCGCGTAGGAGGAGAAGGAATCCCGTCGGGGAGTCTGCGCGTGCCGCGCGGACGAATCGCGTCGCGGGTATGCACAGCCCGCTGGGCCATCACGTGCGCGTTTGAATTTTCGAAAAAGCTCGAGTGCCGCGTCGCGGTTGGTGCAGGTGTGTGGTTTCGGTGCAAAAGGTGGTGCTCCAGCGGGCCAGCGCCGTGGTGCATTCTCGTGGTCGAAAACGTTGGCAGAGCCAGCGGAATGTGGCACGAGGTGAGTTAGCAGCCCGCCCGGTTTCGCTTACCCGAGGCCAGGGACGGATCTGGACGGGCCCTTTCCCTTTCCCTTACGTTCTCTCTTGCTGATCCTTTCTAACCCCTCGGCGAATTAAGAAAATCGCGATATTTTTCGTCGATAAAACCATCGGGAGCCGTGTGGCCTCGTATCGTAAACGAGAGCATCGTTCAACGATCGTTACATATGCTTATTCCAGCTAATACCGTTTCTATAGAATCATGCAGCTTATATTGTTGATTATTACGTGACACTGTACCAACTGCGCGGAAAGAAAGGATTAAGCAATGGGTTTGACGAAAGTTCTGTTACTTTTCGAAAGACGATTGTTAGATGGGTCACGTGACCATAACCGTCGATACGTGTAACCGTTTTTAATCTTCTCTTCTCGATCTTCTATCAGTAACAGCTGTAGGAACTTTATGGTCCTGCATCCTATTGTCCTGTATGCTGTGCGATCAATTTCCGTTGGAAGTGTGTCATTTTCGTAACATAAGGGCGACCTTCTTATTCGCGGAGAAGCGATCGATAAATACGTTAGCCGCCAAACGTTTACCGAATGAACTTTTGAAAGTTGACACGTTTCAGATACTCGGCCGTTACGAGGCTTTGTCATCTACTACTTCAAGATAATTATGGGCATGTTTATTTCTGCTACTTTGCGTTATCCTCCGAGGTTCTTTCTCGGAACTCAGGAAGTGAGATTTTTACGAGCCGGGATCCAGTTTCGTTATGTTTAAACAGCGGACTATTAACTGCTAAATTCCAGTTACATTTAACGGTCGCTATAGACATAGCTGGGGATCTGTTTAGATTCAATTTAAACAGCGATCCAATTTATTCGAACGGAATGCGGTGAATCCTCATATTAGCCCGATCATGTTTCATTAAGAATCAGCCTTGATGGAAAATTATTGAACACAAATTCGGTATCAAACGCCATCCAGATTTAGAGTTCTCGTATTTCGGTGATCGAACAAGTGAAATAGAGGTTTATAGACGTTCGAATAATAATTCATTATTTAACCTTCCGTATTATCGCAAGGAGCTCGGAATTCTCGTGTTTCTTCGCGGTTACGACAAACTAATCGCTCTCGTACACGAACTTTATCCCGCGAGGGACAGAATTTCGAGGATTATATTTATGGTTAACGTTACGACAGGGAGATCGTATCTTTCGCGAGTATATTGTATCGGGCGTCTGGAATAAATTATCCACAGGCGTGAACATAGTGGATGAATAGGCGGAGGAAAAAAAAAGGATCGAAGGTCGAAAAGGGTGAAAGAATTCCAGCTATGCAATGGGCAGACGCTGTTCCAGTCAAATGGTTCACAGTTGGCATAAATAATGGGGCCACGCTACGAGATTAGCCTGTTCCCTTACATCATTGCCTATAACTTTATTTTCTTTGTCGCATTTCCCATCTGCGTCAAATGGTGCCAGGGACTATCTCCTTCCTGTTTCTTCTCGCTTGATACGCGAACACTTGCGATCGTCGAGTTTCCAAGGGATTACGCGCTCTTTGCGATGATAACCTAGATTATGCCAGTAACGTCTTGATGAAATATGTAGTCACAGGAACTGTAGCGTTGTATGCGCAGCATTTCTTGGGAACTTAGGGACTCTCAATTCTTTTCATACGTTACAATTTCTTTTGGGATAGCATTCAGCAAAGACTGTGACTTCAAAGTCACACTAAATTTTTAGGGATCGTTCTTACAACACAATAGTACCTTCTAGTTGATTAACTGTTAACTCTTTGCGCTTAGTTCTTTTTTTAAGGTTAAGATTAGGGTATTTATTCTCTTTCTGGTTACACTGCCGGCTTCCAAAAGATGGCACTTAGAGTTAATTCTTTTTTTATTATTCTCGCTTAAACCTGTTATAAACGTCAGCAGATTTCCCAATACAAAATTGCTTTCAAACCTCAGAGAAGAAAATAATAAGCAAAGCCTCATCGCATATTACTGTTAACACAGAAATAGAAGCAGATAATTGAAGATTAACCGATTTCCCTATAATAAGAACTATATTTCGGCTGCGTGTAATAAATGGCTTCCGTCTTTCTTACCTGTAGAGCGTTAATCTTCCTTCGCTACCGTACCAGGCGTTTCCAAGCAAATAAATACGTTACTTAGGAACCGGTGGGTGGCGAGGCTGCTGGAAAATAACGAAGAATTCTGCGCGTGGCTTTGGAAGGCTTACTTCGTCCCTGAACGTCGAGGAGAGGCGGCCTCGCGATTCGTGTACGCAGGATATTTTGTACCCGTTACTCCCTCGAACGCATTCCATCTCGCGCTGCTGAATCGCACAAGCGAAGATTAATTTGTCTTCGGACATGTCCCAGAGCGTCTAGAGGCCCAATGTTTCCCTACCTGTCCCCGTCAATGCGCAATCCTTTCATTGTCTCCCGTTCATTTCCACGGCATACTTTTGGCCTCCGACATTTCCCATCCTCCATTCACGGGGCCATCGTTTGAATCGCGCGTTACCCAAGGAGAAATTTAATTCCATATTCGCCCGTTTTGCACGGCTTGGTTCTTGGCGCTACCCCGCGCCAGCCTTGTCTGGCAATTACCGTAATCCACTTTAGGGATCGATGATTCTCGGCAATCGCATTATCGCTCCTTTAGAGGATCAATTGTGTAATCCGCGGAGCTGTTTGGAAGAGAAGGACGCCTATTCCCGTGTTGAACAAGCCGGGGGCTCTTGTACCTTGGGCTTGTCATGTAACATTGGTATTCCAGTGATTACGTGCCGATAAGTAATTGAATTTTCCACCCGTCTGCGCTCTGATTGCCGTGAAACCGATTACCGTTGAACCTCATCGATTTCTATCGCACGCTCTACTACTTTGGAGAGAAAATAAATCTTCGCGGGAATTGTCTGGCGTTTCGATCGGAGGCGAGGATTTCTGAATTTAATTAGCGGTGAGCAGGAGGGAAGAAAAATACGCTGTCAGTCGTAGGTTGAGCCCTGCTGATGAAGGTATACGAAGGTTACGGCTGTAGCAAAGGCACTCCTTAGTTCTGGCTCAAGGTCGGACTATTAAGAGGCTAAAGCACACCGACGGGTTTACGTCGCCGTTTACGAGGAACGGCTCGCGTCGCGGCGTCGGGTTAGGAAATAGTGAAAACGGCGAAAAACGAGCAGCAGAGGCGAACACGCGCTACCGTCGCGACAACAGCCGCGTTTTACCTTCTTAAAGTACGTTGACTCGGGTTCAACGATGTCTGTCATTGATTCTATCGGGGAGTACCTACGTTCGGTCTTCTTTTCTCCTCGACGTCAAGTCACCTATGCCTCCTACCACTTATCTCGTGTCGCCGTTAACTAATTCTCTAATCGAACCTGGTAATCTTAATAAGCTGCAGCCTGCTGGGCAGCGGCTTGGGTAATATATTTTTAATTCCACAAACCTCGTTTGTAGGATAATATTAGACGGACAAGATGATACTCCTGGTGAATCCGTAATATGTAATGAAACTGGTTTCGAAATTATTCTACCGTTGTTTCGTCCATAGCGTCTTTTATTTTAATGAATTGGGTTTAATAAGAGTTACATCGAGTAAAAGATCTCAATGTGTAGGTTTAATTTTCGTACCATTTTACTGGATTCACAGAGGATTTCCACGCGCAGCGTGCGCCAAAGGGGTATTCTAGTGTATATGACCGTTTTTCAACGCCATCTTCGAGAATTTATTTAACAAAAACTATAAGTTTGCACTTTCTGACGTTTTGCCTGCATATTAAGGTATGTTTGCAGTAATACTTAGAATTTTGTTAGTTTTTTTTTTACTGGCTGTGTACATAGATATAGTCACCGCAAACGTCTTGAAAAAAATTCTTTTCCATCGAGCAATGGTTTGGGGACTGTTAATAGTCGTCTGAAATGGAAAAACTAAGGTTTATTCTCTTTATTATGGTGGTCGCTATGGTCGCAGCCACGAACGAACTTTACAGAACGAAAACAGCTAAATTTTTAGTAGCACATTCTGCAAATTTTTGTTTTTAAGATGCCTTTTTGAATCTCGTCACTGAAGGGTTTCAGTGCGAAGAAACAGTGCGGAGTTTTTCTCTCTCGTTGGTCGGAAGTTAAAATAGAATTCTTCCGCCGGTGAAGCGTATTTTTCATCAGCAGGTATAAGTTAATTAAGATATCATTGGGACGTTTTATTGACCGATAGCCATCGATCGCGGAGCGCTGATTCCGCAGGGACCGAAGGTCGCGCCGGTGATTCGATCCAAGGCCAGATCCCAGTTTCCTCGATTTTTCAACGTTTTATTTGAAACCCGAGATGCGCGCGGGCGCGTACCCTCGTGGATTCCAAGGCATTACACGCTAGACCAGCCTGCTGATATCTTTTCGTCATTTTTAGCCATTGCATCGCGATAACTTAGCCTTAAGTTTCCATGCACGGGAAGCGTCGCGTCGCTAATGATCGCTGTTCAAGCAGTGGCATGAAGTTGAAGAACCTCTCGATGCTCAGCTTCCACGAAGCCGCGATACGGGGCCCGTCCCTCGTCTCCCTTTGTAAAGTAATCGCGAAATGTTGTGCAACCGCCGTCAACGCAGTAACAAGTCACTCGCACGGTGTACAACCTTCATTCCAGTTTGCGCCGTCATTATTTAGCGGCTTCTCTCGCAAATGAACGGCGCGAGGAAAGATAACCACACAGGAAATGGTTTGGACATTGTCTTCGCGTGTCAGCAAAATCTTGTACAATCGTATCATTGTTATTCGAAGTGATTTCAAATTAAAATTCCACTTAATATTCGAATTTTTATCCGAAGTCCACGTGAATTAGAATTCAAAGTAATTCAATTTTGCATCTACATTCCACTTGAACTAAAATTCAAAGTAATTCAATTTTCTATCTAAATTCCACTTGAATTAAAATTCCAATTTTGATCCGAAGCTCAAAGATTCGAATTAATTCACCTTTTTTTATCTAAAGCCCACTTGCACGTTTCCCAAGCAGCCGCTTCCTCTCTCGCGCGTCCCGCGCATCAGTGACAATGAAACAGCGTTCGACTAAGCGCGTCATACGCGGTAATGCATCAGGCTGCAGGGGAACGGCGCTTCGCGTGCGGCCACCTAGCAGAGAGCAAGGTAAAAACGAAGAAACGGCGGGAAGGCGAGGGGAACGGAAGCAGAATGAAAAGTGATCGCATTAAGAAGCGAAACGTCGTGTTGCGAAGTGAGGAGGGGGAGGATCCTCCGCGAGCGTGTGTCGTCGACTTGTGCGGTCGGGATTTTGTAATTTTCCTTTTTTCCCGCCATCCCGCCGTGCGGCGGCGTCGGTTTACCTTTGCTCCTGAGGCTCGGTCGTGCGGGTTCGCGCGCGCGCGCCTCGCTTTCCCATCCGCGATTCGTCGCATTAGAGGCCGAACAAAAGGCCGCCACGTGAAATTTCCTGGCGGCAAGCGGCCGGAGAGAGGCCTCCGCCGACTGGCTAGCCGGCAATGCCGGCACAGGACGCTGTTCTAACCAGTCGGAGTAGAAAAAGAAGTAACGCGGAGGCTCTCCTTCTGTGAATGATGAGAAGCGCGTTGCTGGATGGACCGTTTCCTTTTCAAGCGACCATGGAAGCGCTTTGGCATTTCCGTTGCTCTTCGGGATTTTTCTTAAAGTCCCGTGGGAGTAGCTTCGAAACGAGAGGGGATCAGGTGCCGAGATTCACAGGTCCCTACCGTTGTGTGTGGGGGGGGGGGGGAGAAGAAGTTTTGAAGTCTGAGTGAGGTACGAAACGCTACGAGTTCGTGGACCAACGGTTGGGAGACGCTGGCATAGACAGGGAGATAGAGAAGGAGGAAGAAGGCGAAGGAGGAAGGAGGAGAATAGGGTGGAGAGTAAGGGAGAGGCGGAGGACGATCGAGGGAGAAGAAACGAAGAACCGGAGCCCAATGTCCATTCAGCAGGCACCTGCCACGTTAAATTCAACCGGGCCAGGGCTGGATGGGCGCTTCCCTCGAGCAGCGTGAAACAGAAAGAAAGCAACTGGACCCAGGGAAGCCTTAGGAGCGAGAGAGATTCCTGGCAGAGGGAGCGGGGGCGAGGGCGAGGGGGGAGAACGAAGACGCCGGGGACAGCGAAGGAAGGAGGAGGAAGAAGCAGCAGGCGCCCTGTAGGTACATCTCTCTTACATCACTCTGTTCTGGTCGTCCTTCCCGAGCATGGACCAGACCAAAGAGAATAAGGAGAGATATCACGCCGATAATGTAACCTTCTTCCCCCCCCCCTCTCTCTCTATCTGCTCTTTCTCCATCTGATTCCACCGCTGGCTGATTGAATTTTTCGATTCTTCCTCCTCCATCTTTCCCCCTCATTCCTGCCCCAGCGACCGGGCTTTCGGTGTTTGCGCGGGTTTCTTTCATCGCGCTCCCTTGGACCCCCCCCTCTTCTGCTACACGATAACACGAGTAGGGCTAATTTAAGCAGGCACTCGTCCTCGGGCGACTTTTAATCGCGTCACGTGCTTTCCACTTCTGGCTAACGGGTTGAGAAGGATGGTGAAATTGGAACTGCTGCGCAAGAAGCTTTCTTTTCACAACAGTTTAGTGGAAATCTTATCGTCTTCGGTTCCGAGACAAAGCTTCGTCAAGGCGGACACGTAGAACTCACGACTCTCGGGTGAAAAGTGTGCGATCTCGTTTTACTTGAGTACCTTTTACGGTACACATATTTTAATGTATCAGAACCACGCAGAAGCTAGCTCGTGCGGATCACGCCACATCACCATATTCACGCGTGGCAGTACGGTTTCACTTTCTAAATAAAAATAAAGTATAAAATAAGGTAATAAAATAAAGTATAAAAAAATTAAATTCCTACGTATTTTCGACTCGCGTCACCTCGCGTCTCCCCGCGAACAATATGTTTTGCGAATATCTCGGAAACTAAACTCCCGACAACATGTATCAAGATCACCGAAATCGGCGAGGACCAATTTTTTTTTTGTAAATAATTACCAAAATACTGTAGCACGATATGCCATGATGTAGTATGGCGGTTTAGTTAGTCAACGTGATAACACGTGAGCTCACGTGACGGCGATAAACAGTCTCTTTCCGCCTTTAACTCCACCGAGTAAGTTGTGCCGTTTCGCCGGGATCGCGCGCACCTTCGCCAGACCTCCGATGCAGCGGGGCAATTACGAAGGGGGCACGAATGCCTGATCCAACGTCAGACCTAGCCCAGACCCGGAAGCAACAGACAGTTTCGACTGCAATTAAAATGTCATCAGCATTCGAGCCGCGCGGCGATGCATCCGTTAACGAGCCTCGCTCTCACCCCGCGCGGTTTCACGAATTCGCAATTCTCGCGGCATCGATGGCGGATCGTTATCGCGATTCCTCTTTCGACCGACTGTTTACAATGTGTTAGCTCGGCCGACGCGACCCGGGGAGCATCGCTTCCCCGCGAACCACACCGGGATGATCGATGTTGCGGAGGCATTCGCGGAACAGGAAACTCCCTGGGTGATCGAGGGGACATTTGTTATTCCGCGGGGATAAGCGCCGCCAAGGAGGAGTGTCTAATGAGCGGTAAACGTTGGCAAAAACACAACGAGAGGGGGGGGGGGGGTGGTGGTATCGATGCGGAGTTGGCGCATTGCTGGGATGACTGTGCGAATTCGTCGGGGAACACGCTCGGAGCAATTGCTGCGAGGCGCTTACACGCCGAGTACCAGCGGGAGCCGCCGAGGATCCTCGCGCGTGTTGCGGGTGTACAGTTGCTGGAGGAGATGTAGGTGCTGGCGTAGGTCTGCTAAGGGGTACAGAGGCCTAGAGTTCAGAGGAGCGTGCGGTGGATGAACGTGCAGGTCACCAGATTTGGTTTAGAAGTTTAGAAATTACTATAATGAAGACGAAATGAACGCTCGAGGACACTCGGTTGAAGGGAGAATCCTATTTTTAGGATTAAAAACGTAGTAAAATTTGGAGATTTTTCTGGATCAAATTCATCTTAATTTTGAATCATGTTTTTATGTATCTTTGAAGAAGTATTAATTTTCTTTTTATATTAAATATCAGATGAATCGATTCGCTAGTATCTTAAAGAAAAATCCCCAATTTTACTATGTTTTTAGCCGCAGAAATAGGATTCCTCTTAACGAGAGAAGAGAAGCATCGAATATTTCATTCAAATCAGCGCGTTTGGACTTTCCTGGTGAATTATCAATTATGCCTTCAATTTCTTGGATCTTTCCAATCCTTCTCACTGAAAGTGACCCGGTATCAAACTTTCCTCCATCAACGTCCACTGGGATTGAAAGCAACAGTGTCCCTCGAGATCCCAGCACTGTGAGTCGACAGTAAGCATGGCGTGCCACTTGGAAATTAGCCAGGCTCAAAGAGCAAAGTAATTTCTATCGTTAGCGGAGCTGGGGGGGGGGGGGTGTTTGTAGGGCGTCTTTCCCTTTTTGCGCTGTGATCGTTCGGTTGCCTGGTGGCAGGCATGCGAGAGGCAACTGTACCTTGCAACTGTTATCTAGGCAACGACCTTGCCTCCTCTCTCTTTCCCTCGCTCCCTGGCTCTCTCGGTGCACTCGAGTGCACGTACTTGCGAGGCGCAAGTTCATCGGTCCGCTCGGAAAATCATTGACCTTGCGGTTGATCTAGCGTCGCCGCCTGGATCCCTCCACTTCCTGTTACCCTGTTCCACGTCCGTTAAGCGCGGAACCGATCGCGCCTCAAATCCTGTGCTTCGGGATCCTCCAACCTTCCTGCTGGCATCGGCATCTTTCCACGCCGAGGGATTTCCACCCCATCTTGCACCTTCGTCGATATATCTCGAGAAGCATTGGAATTATAGCTGGATAGTCTCGGAATGTTTGCTTGATACCAGTTAACTCTTTAGGCGCTGACCATCTGAACACTAAGCGTTCGCCACGCGCGGATCTCCTCCAGCCGCATCTCTTAACCATAGTCGCTGAACGCCCATCAGCGTTCTCCGCATATATGTATGCTTCCATATCAGCCAATAGCAAAACTGAAATGCCTGACAGATTTAATGGGGTATATTTAAAATTCGGGTTCCTCAAGTCCAAGTGCGAGGTCCAGCAGCGACCTGTCTCCTTTCGAGACTATCTTCCCCATGGCACGTCACCAGCAGTCATTCAAAAGCGTATACATGTGCCTACAGTTTACGCTTAGAAGCTTCGAACAATGCCCATTGTAAATCGAAGTAGACAATTACGAGGCCAGCTATCTACAAATACTAAGGAAGAGGGGACGTTATTGTGCCGAGCTGTGGGGACAGTAGTAACTCATCGAAGACGACAGAGGGCGTCGAATCGCATTGAAGCTTCATGACCGAATACGTTTATCGTTACGAGGGAAGCTTACACTTTCTCCCCGGTGATCAACAAGTGCTTGCACCTTCACTATCGCGCCGCTCTATTCCCGCGAACGTCCCCTGTTACCGAGCCTCTTCGTGCTATCCCGATAATATCGAGTTTCCACGAAGTAGGTAAACGCGGATCGAATAAATTACACTGTATTATATCGTACACGCAACCGCGGCGGAGAACTGTTACGGGCACACGAGCGGCGCACAACAGGTGAATGGCGGCGCGCTTGGACAACGCGTATTCGGCCGTAATGACGCTTCGGAACGGCTTGATTGTGTACCCGGGACGCGGAGCGTCGGTGTGATATCGTTTCTTAATCGCCGGGCAGGTGCTGATCGAATGATAAATGGCCACGGGCACGACGGGCCCAAACAAATATCGTGCGCGTAAAGCGGGGCCTTAGGGGACCGAGCGCTTAATGCTTCTTCTTTCACGCCCGGGGTATTGATAGAGACAGTGGACGTTGACGGGCATTGAAATGGAAAGTAGGCGACGGGATTGTCGGATGAGGAACACCGAGGCATTCTGCCTTTGAACAGATGGAGTTTCTGTAATTGTCCGCGAAGGTTGTTGCGCTCCTTTACGCTTCAATGCTTCTTTCAGCGCGGTTCAACACCACCAGAAATCTGCTATTGGTCAGCGTGGATTTTGGAGAAATTAAAATTAGTAATTTAACCGATGAATTTATCGTTTCACCGAGTTGGTGGTAGATTAGCTTCAGAAGATTCAGTTGAATTCTCTTCGGCTCCAATTTCCATGCTTACTCTTGCTAAAATATCGGAAATAGAAATTTGTAGTACAGAGAAGAGATTCTGAAGTAGTTTAAATACCAAACTGATGAATTAACAAACTTTTCATTTCACCGAGTTCGTCATTAATTATCTTCAGAAGCTTCAATTGAATTCCCTTCTGCTCCTATTTTCAAGCTTTCACAAAAAGAGGGGAAGTAATGAGTTGCAGCACAAAGAAGAAAAGTGACTTTGGAATGATTTAAATGAGAAATTGATAAACTTTTCGCTTGACTGAGTCGATCATAAATTATCTTCGGAAGCATCAGTTGAATTCTCTTTTGCTCCAATTTTCATGATCACTCTCGCTAAAAGATTTGACGTAGAAAGTTGTCGTCCAGAGAAGAGAAGGATAGAGGAAGGCATAGAACAGAGGACCGTGGAAAAAGAGAAGTTGAATTAAAGAGGTCGGATTAGGCATCGTTCTCCACCGAAGCAGGAGTTTGAAGTTTTAAACTTCCTGCGTTACGAAGATTTTTCAGCTTCCCGGCACTCCGGGATGCCATAAACGCGCGACCTTGAAACGAAACGTGTTATTACCGTCTTTGAGACGTGTACTTCCCTCGGGCGTAGTGATTCGAACAGTATACAAGCTACTCAAGGCATTCGGGATAAAAAATTTCGCTATCGAGCCGTGGTTTCGTAACGATTCATTCTCCACGATACTTCCTTAAACTTTGTTGTAACAAGTATCGCCTCTGGTTATTTACAATGACACTAAGCGAGTTTACCGATCCTCAGTCCCTTTCGGAGTAAAAGCGAAGCAATTCAAATGTTTTCTATTACGGCCCTTCCAGTGCCATTTCTTGTTACCTGTTTCGCTGCTATTACCACAAATTTATAATAGCGACGCAATCATTACAGTCTGACATTTGAACGATCGATTTGAATTTCATTCTGAGCTCTGAACCAAATAATAAATGTGGAAGTGATTATTTAATTTCAATTTCAATTTAATTGCCACAGACGGGTTAGACTACCCTTTGGTACAATTAATTACAAATGAGATAGACAAAATTATGAAGCTGCTGCAAGTAAAAAATTAAAAAAAAAAATGAATTTATCACTTAGTTTGTAATCTAAGGTGATGTAACACAAAGGAAGTAATGAATTTAATTTTTTTAAATCTTTGCGACAGTTTCGGTGTTTACAAAAAATTCCCCAGGAGGCAAAATTTTTTACAACGAGAGCACCGTTGCAGAATACAGAGAAATTGTTAAGTAACGCGCGTGCAAGCTTGTTGGACGACTGCGGCCAGCGAGGGACGAGTTTCTCGGAGTGGGGTGGCGTGATGGAAACGGAGAAAAAGCCGGGATCGAGTTACGGCGCGAGAGCAGCTTTTCTCGATACGCAGAGGCGCGTTGCTTGGCGTTATTACGAGCTTACGCGCCACGAGGGGTTTCTTCGATGACGGGTGAAGTCCTACCCACGCCAGTTTCATCCAATTTCACAAATTTACCGCCTTGCACTGTGGTTTCCGTCGCGTTCAGCCCGCTTCTATCTCTTCCCGTGGTAGACACGCACGTGAAATATAGGCATCGATGGACAAATTGTGCCTGCGTTGCTTGAAATCCACTTGTCGCTTGGCCGAACGGTGTTAGGTAGCGCACTGCTTGCGATTAATATCTAGCTAATTATTTATCGATCGGTGAAAGTGGAACACGAAAGTAGCGACAGTTTAATCTTTATTTCGTTTTGAACGTTTAGGAAACGGATGTGAGACACTTATGGTAATTAGAGAGAAGTTGTGTCGCTTCGGTATTGAACGAAGCGGCTTAGAGATTTCCCATTTATCATTTCGGTAGGCATAGAAAGTGAACCGGTATTGAATTGGGGCTTGAGCTCAAACAGGGCGTTGCAGTGGGCCCTTTTGTATAGGAAGGGTAAGGGGAAAAAACAGGGAATGTCACAACACAGCGTTGTCAAGAAAATTAAGTTTTAACACTCAAGCGTTATTCCTTGTTTTACCTTAAAGACAGAAGCTTATGCTTAGCCCAAGAGTCGGAACGTTCCCTATTTTCATCCAGTGCGGAGTGTACATTTTCTGTTATCAACCAGTATTTGAACTTTATAATCCTTTGTGATTCGACAATTCTGCAGCCCACGTTGTCACCAATAAAATATGCCACCAATAAAATTCCCCTTACCCTTCACATGTTCTTTAACATATGTATCACGTGCGTAGCGTTCCCCAGAACAAAAAGTTTGAGCTTACTAGAAATACTTTGCTATATATTTGCAACGCTTTGCCACGAGACTCGAATCGCGAATAGGTGAAAGACTCCACGCGATCGCTAATTAATCAGCGAGGAGTAATCACGTTTCTCTTCGCAGTTCCACGTTTGAATCGAAGGAAGCGATAGCTCGTGATTTTGGGAACGCTCGCTCCGAGCGCCTCCCCCAATTATCCCCCGCCATTAATTACGCGTAATTATTGCCCTTACGATGCGCGCGCGCGATAGGTCCCCGCGGGGCCCAGCCATTGTCCGCGGGCCTTAATGTAACACGGACGTCCGGTGCATGTATTGTTAATAATAATAAGATCGCAAAAAGGGATCGTGTCGATTTCGCAAGGGCAAACGCCCCGTGAAAAAGTAATTTAATTCAGCGCGGTGGATGCGCGGCCAGGAACCGGGCATAAATCAGCCGGCGAGTATACACGGGCGCGGGCGCGCCGAGTGAATAGGGCGCATTGTTCGCGAGTGAACTTTTTAAGCGAACGAACCGAAAGCACCGAGGCCCGGACAATGCGCAGCTCGCCGGGACGGAGCTCAAAGAAGTATCGTTGCGGGTTCCCGGCGTTAATGATCGATCAGCTTCGAAGCTTTCCCGAGGAACGACCGTGAAATTGCATTGCACGGGATCCGGAGGCAGCGTCGCCTGTTCCGACGTATAGGTGGATCGAACAGTAATGAAGTTTGCTGATGGCGTTGATAGAAGGTAATAGGAGATAAGGAAATTTACGGAAGGTCTTTGCTTGGTAGCTGTTTAACAGCGATGCTTCGATACTAGATCGCCTGCCGAACCTCCAATCAAGTTCAGAGGTGTCCCCCGTTGCAGTGCTGGCGAAGCTTTTTATTTGCGCGTGCCAACATTTATAAATAATGTTTATAAAGCTCCAGCCCCTTTTGCGCCCAAGGCGAACTTGCCAAATCGCGCCCTCTATTTATTACATATTTATTCGAGCTTTTTGATGACCTTTATCCGAATTTTTATTCGCAGCTTAAAACATTTATACTTAGCGCAACTCGTAACGTTTCATTTGAAACTTTACAAAAATACTATTTGGCGCCCCTTCTCAACTTTCGGCCCTAGGCAGCCGCCTAATATTGCCTACAGGGACGAGGCGAGCCTGCGTGCCGCGTGTTTTAATTAATAGAAAATTAATCATTGCAGAATTTTATTGAGGCAGGTTAAAAAATTAACATACAAGTTCAGAAGATTGAATTCGTATAGGTTTAGTAAAAGCTAGCCAAAAGTATTTTAGATTAATATACAGATATTAATGATGTCACTTGTAAATCATTGACGTGCCAGTAAATTTTTCTTCCAAATAACATTCTGTCTTAAATGTAAGAAGAAAGAAACAGAGATGAATGACTAGCCAAAACATAACGTAACAGAAACGAAACCTGTTTCTGAATCTCCGTGAATCATCCGAGAGGATTTTGGCGAAAATATCGATCAGTAAAGAAGCTCGTATAATTCGGTGACTCTCGATTTGCAAGCGGATCGAGTTGTTTTCGACTCCGCTCGGTTGCTTAGCGCACGCCGAATCGGCTCCGTAAAGAGTGGTTTCGTAAGTGCCGATATCCTCCTCTCTCCCAGATCGTATAATGAAGAGAGCATCTACGTGTGCCCCCGAGGAACGAATCAGGGCGATGAAGATCGAAGATTACATTCTTCCGATTCACTTCACGAAACGGTACACGCCGCGGACGTGTGTAAATTGCGTGTACCACTAGCCAATCGCGTATTTACTGTTCGCAGAGGAGGGATTAGATAGGCCAGGTACGAATCGGAACACCCGTGGCCGCGAAGGTAGTTTTACGATTCGTGAGATATCGGGTCACGGTGCTTTTCAGCTTCAATTTCACCGTCCGACGAGATACCGTCGCCGCTTCAACGCCACCGAACTGCGCTCGCTATTGCGATAACCACGATTCAATTGAGATTATTAATCCTTCGTGGTCACACTTTCTTATAATCACGAATTGGTTACATGGCGTTCACTGCACCCCACCGTCCAAACACAAATCACATTTGCAAATTTTTTAGCCATTCTCTATACTTTTTATGGGATCGACCTATTCCTTTAAAAAGACACTTGAAAAACTTTTGTAACCACGCTGCGTATGCGTTTATGGCTTTTAAACCGTCTTATCGACTTTAAGTATCTGTTATTTTTCTTTGTTTTTCTCTTGTACTCTAACGAAGATTTATCCCGTATATATTAAATAAATATCAAATATTTCTGAGTTACCATTTTTTTTTAAAATCTTTTAACTTTTAAGTGATAATTATACATTTCTAATATCTACTCATACAATCATGCTCTAACAGTCTTTTTCTAGAAATATAAATCTTGATGTGTATGATGAAATTTGTTCTCGAAGAAATAGTTGTGGAAAAAGCGATTTTTTTTGGGTAAAATCCACCAAATATCCAAACTTTTATACGAAGGTCTAAAAATTTGCAGGCATATACGCAAATACTAAAATTCTTTTGCCAGGGGTGCGATACACCCTGCCTAACCGCGAAGGGTTAATGTCGCCTCCAGAATTTTTCCTATTACACAGCTATAAATCGAATAATAGATGCTTACGATTTCGAGAAGAGTCCTGCGTGTGGTATCGGTCGTCCCGATTCACTATCCAATCAGTGAATCACCATACAGTAAATTCGACTAACGCATTGGCCAAGGTGTGAGTGAAAGAAGCGTTGCAAAGAAAGTGTTACACGAAGTGAAAATTGTATCGTTCCACGGATCGAAGGTGCACACGTTCCTGGGGCACTGAAATTATCGTGTTCCAGGACACGATCACGAGCGAACGGGTAACCGTTCTCGTCGTTTGCCATTTTAACGTGAAAATGATGTATGGCTTTCGTTCGTACCTGATGCACGTGCAACTCTACAGGGTGTCCCGCGAAACGCGACACCAGCAGTATTTCCAGTCTCTCGATTTTTTCCCGAGCGTTCGGAAGTGACAGCGATGCTTAGTTGTTCGGTTCGGGTGACTCCGGATAGGCACCGTTCGGTGCCGCGAGGCGGCTCGAGGGGATCGGGAATCTCGTGCAGGAGGTCGATCCGCTCAGAAATCCGTGACACCTCGAATTAAGACCGCGTGATCGGTTACAGGTGTTGCCCGTGGTATCTACTGAAAACACGGGACCGCGTTGGACCGTGGCCGTGCCAGGCGCGCGTATGCATACGTAGGGATATACGCGGTGGGCTCGGAGGAAGGCAGCGTGGTCCGGCAGGCTGGTGGACGACGTCCGGAATGCGAGCGGAACCCGTTTCTATGAGTCAAGTCTGGCTATTGACAACGGCCTCTCCTCGTGTAGATTCTCCTTCGCCGCTCGGATCCTGCGGTTCAGGATCGTGCCACGTGATCTGGAACATCGCGGCCGGGATGGGGGGGGAGGGGGATTCGCGGGATCGAGTCATGTTACCCCGTGAAAATTCAAAACCGTGAACAGACCTTGGCCGACGGTGCGCCGTAACTGTAATAGTATCCACGGGGAGAGCAAAACATTTCAAGAATTCAGGAGAAAAAAATCTCAAGGTGACTGCGACAGTTGCCAAAAAAGGAAGAGGCGATACCTTCACCTTGCAGGATACTTTAATGCGGAGAGAAAGAGGCGTAGTTCGTGTTGGCATGTTTAGGGGGTTAAACACGTTAGGGGATGGTTGCCTATATCGTACTACTTAAGATATTTTACGTTACATTTCGTGTTTGGTGCTAATTTGAACGCAAGTTAATATTGGATATTCTAGCTTGACGTTTTAGGCACCTACTATTAGATGTTTAAGCTTTTGTTATAATTAATTTCGTATTAATCTTTTTGTGAGATACTTTGAAAGGTACCATTTAGGCAACCGTACTTAAATTGTACTTCTCGGTTTCCAAAATCGTACGTCTTCTAAAAATAGTATCAATAACAAGTAAAGAAGAAAATGTTCAACGTAAAGTAATGATTACTCGTATATAGTTACATAACAATAGGAATATATAGATCACATACAGGTCGCAATAACCGTTTAGGCACCTCTTTTTGGCGGCGCTGCACTAAGCGCCACCTAGAAAATGCATCAAGACCGAAAACACGAAACAAAAATTTTTTTTTACCCTACCGAGTGTTGAATCAATAAAAGCCAAAAATATTTTTAGGAAATATTTGATAACCTCTTCTCGTAAAAATTGCATAAAAATCACCTATTTTTCGAGGGTTTCGAGAGGGTCGTCTTGAGTTTTTGGAAAATAAAATTGCAGAATGTGGCGCAATCGTCAAGTGACAGTGCAATCGAGATGTTTGCAATTTGCCATCGTGAGTGCCGAGTGACCTTGAAGGTGCAGCTTCTGCACCTACATCTGCTGCTTATCGGTTCTCGCGGTACGATAATAGTATCCGGCGCTCGAGCATCGCCCCGCGCTCCTCCTTTTGCGATATCCACCGAGCTTAATCGTTTTTACTCGAGCACAGTGTGTTGCATTATCAATTTGCCATCGGGCCGCGGTGAAATTACGGCTAAACGACGACGGTGGACTAGGTATTCGAAGACTTTCTTCGCCGCTGTCGGTTAAAGGAAGCGTTCACTTGTCTCGCGGCAAAAAATTTAACTGCTTCTTTCCGCTGTCGCGTATCATAGCCTCCGCGCGATCGAAATCGACCGTGAGAGGCTCATCTCGCGCTTTACAGTGACATTTATCGTGCCTAACTAATGCATAACAAAACGGAAGACCACTGCTTGAGTAGTACTGTGTATTGGGAAATTTACTGAACAATGAATGCTCCAATAAAGGCGGGCATTATCTGAATAATCTTCAAATAAAATGAAGTTATTCGGGAATATCGAATACATTTTCATTCGAATAATTTCGAATAAGATTTGCGAATAAAACTGACTTGAAAATTTATTCGAATAAAAATTTACTCGCCCCAAAATTTATTCGTATGAAAATTTACTTAACTCAAAATTTATCTCCAACCTAATAGTTCATAGTGTCTTATATATACAAATATGAAAAGTAGCGATCATTACTTGCTGCGCAGTCTGTACATTGCCGCCCAAGGTGAAGAATAGATAGAGTTGCAAGCTGCCTGTTACGTCGCGATGGCTTTCTGGAACGTGGGTATTTCATCGCGACTCGCGTGTCTTCCGTGCACCGTCTTCGTTTCCGTTGATCGATCCCAGACGAGAAAATAGCGCCGATCTTCCGGCTCGCGCGACCGAATCGCGCCTCAGCTCGACCGTTGCGGGATTCTAAAGCGGACGAACGGTAACGGTATAGGAGCGAGGTGTTCGAAGAAGCGGAAGAAGTGCAGCTGACCCTCGATAAACCGATCGAGTTTTCCGAATAGAATAATCGAACCGCCACGGAGTGCCATTTCCCTCTCGTTATTAAAATCTTTTTCAAATTAAAAGTTCGCTAACACTAACTAGGTATTTCCACGGAAGAGATTCCCAGAAGGCAGGAAATATTGATTGAACAATAAAGAACGCTGAACTCAGAGAACACACGTACTGTTCAATCGATATTGCCCACCGTTGTGACCCATATTTTGCGAAAAGCTATACAAGCACAGAGAAACGTCCGCCTCTTTTGTTATTTCTTGGCGGTTGGCGTTCGCTGCGTTCGGTATCCCGAGGATCGAAAATGTACACGGTTCGACCGGTTGGAAGGACGACAGCAGGTTCTATTGTGGACGCAGAACAGAAGCGTTTTCTGTTGGATCCGAGGAGAAGGCGCGTCGTTACAATCGGGTTCATCGATCCATAATGACTATTCGCCCGCGGGCACGGCCTGTAATAACGGAATAGCCAATAAAGTATATCCTGTCGATTTAATCGTTACCCCTACGGTGCACGGCACCGCAGATCGGATCGACGATTTTCACGTGATGCTCCCGCGGATCGCGAGAAGCTATCGCGTGATCCGCGCGTTTTGCGCGCCCTGCGCGTTCCCTCTCGAGCGAGCGCAAGGGAAAGGGAGAACGCTCGATGCGTGCTCGGGCCACCGCGGGAACTTCTAATAGAGGCCAGTGTAACGAGATAGAATTTTCATCAATTGCGATTTTGAAGGAGGATTTTCGACTTTGGTGCTTGGAGCGACGCCTGGCTTTTGGGACCAAATGCAAACGTTCAGAGACACTTGGCTGACACCTTCGACGGCGACGAATGGCCGTTAGAGAGAGGAGAGGCGGAACTCAGAGATGGGCGAAAATTTTATTTAAATACAAATTTCGAATAAGGGATGAAAGTTAAACAAATTATTATCGAATGAAAAAATTAACTTTATTCGTCAAATAATCTAAAGTTAAAGTACCTTCTATTTAATGCCCAATTCTGAACGGAACTGTGTCGTTTCTGACCCACAGTAGAATTTGTTTACCTACAGATTAGAAAGTGAAGTTTTTCAGAATTTTCATCTTAAAGGAATTGAATAATAAATAAATAATCATTGAATACATTATCTATAATCTAATTTATATATTTTAAATTCTAAATTTAATGCACTAGTTTGCCAAAATAATTTATATATTATACTTAATATTTATTTAAAGAAAGTTACGTAAGTAAAATAAGTCCTTTCGTACAAAAATTTACTGAATAATTATAGATAGATAGAAACGAATCTTAATACACATATCTATGAAGTACAAGTGTAAGATTTATTTGTAAAATATATCAACTATATCTACTACTTAATATGTATCTATACCATTTCCGCATAACGTATTTGACGTATTTCATTTCGACGATGGAATACGGGTTAAGATTGACCCACCTTACTTTATTCTTTATTACCCCCCCCCCCAAAAAAAAAAGAAAAAACCTGAGCACTTACAGCTAGCATAGACATAAAAGTGCAAATCCCTCAACATATTCCCCTAATACTCTAAGGCGTTTAAGGCCTTGAGAGTTGGAACTCACCGAGAACAATGCATGTTGAAAACAAAGGCGTGCTTATTATTACACTGACAATGTTCCCTCTGCAGTAGAAAAGGGTGGTGTAATGCTCAGTGTTTATCAAACGGTAACAGCATTTGTTTCGACCGAACCCTTTACAGAGGAAAGAAAATAGACGGAAGTTGCAATCCAAGCGTAAGTCAATAAAGGACTATGAAATTACAAGGGGGATCCTCGTGACGGGGTTACCGCAAAGTTACGCGTCCGGATAACTGGTGTCGTAAGAATACACCTAGGGAGGTGGCAGGTTACTTCCTGCCAAGAAGTCGAGCGGTATATTTTCCGGTCGTTAGCTTCCCCGTGATGGGATATTAAAGAGCACGGACGTTTAAATCCGCCGCGGGAACGTTGCAATTTTTCAACCGTTTATTATCAAATTACGGCGCCTGTATCGTTCCCACTGGCCGAAATGTAGCGACTCATGCCTCTTCGCCTCGTATCGCGCGCCTACTCGCGGTAAACGTGTGCCCGTCTTTTCCGTTCCTCGTTAGGGGAACGAGAAGCAAACGGTTGTTGCAGCGATCCCTCTTATTTACACGCAGCATATTTCTTCCACCTTTTGCCACACGACTCTCTATACCCTATGGCCGCTTACATTATTGCCGCCCTTATTAATTTAATTATGTTCTAGCCCTCGTGAAATTAGGGGAAGTTTACGTCATCATTTCGTCCATTTCGAGTTTGCTTAAAAAATACAGGGCCTTGAATTTTTCCATTTTTACCTATTATCGTGAAAATGCGTTGTACTTATGAATTGTTATCTCGAAAAAACAAATTAAATAAGAGAAAGAAGCGACATCATAAAAGTTTTGATTATTATTCTTATTTTACCAAATTTTACATATAATAAACGCCCCTAGGTTTTAGGCACCACCGCCAGGAACGGCCCCGGTTAAAACACCACCGTTGATCAAAAGTGCAAAAGGGAAAGGTTACTCTTATCTCCAAGATCCTTCACGATTCCTCTGTGCCACCCGTTAGATCTGAATTTTATTCCAACGCAACGGTCTATTCTTCCCGGCCTAGACCGGTAGTCGATTGAATCTAATTCACGGCGCGGTTGAGATAAAGGGCAAGGAGGAGGAATCCTCCGCCGGCTATGGAAATGTGATTCGGGGGTGGGCGGAGTGGGGTTAGATTATACCTCGCGTCTATCGGCTGTTTCGCGGTGAGGGGTGCACGTACGTGTAGGTGAACAAGTCCATTAATTATTTCCTTGGACCTGTTCCAGAGGGACCATCTCGGAAGCCATGCCGGCTGACGAGTTCGCTGGAAATCGACACAGAGGCAGACCGAGGCTGCAGCCGCCTTAACGAACCGCTATTCTCATTGACAAGGTCATCGAGGGTGAACCGGATCTAATCATGCTCACGACGACGCTTCCTGTGCTTACGTTTCGCCGCGACGAGTCGGTCCTCCAGCCACGAGAGTCGTGAACGGATCGGAAGGCCTGCCTTCTAGATCGCTCGGCGAGGCTAGAGCGAAGTCGTCCATGAGTCGCTGGAAGGCGAGGCGGAAATAGCTCGGAGAGGACAATCTCGGAAAAACTGGACTTAATTGACCTTGCCGCTGGATGGTATATTCCCCCCTGCCGGAATCTTCTGACTGAAGGCGTGAATCGAATCGAGATCGCGGCTCCGAGGAAGCAGCCGAGCCCTCCTCGTAATTATCCGCGTACCGATGTCGCTTCCGGTGCGCTCCTAACGCTCGGCGAGTTCTTGCGGGTACTAAGGACGGCTTGATAAGTTGAAGAGCGAAGAGACACCTAATTTATGGCCCGATGATACCCCTCGCCCGCTTAATTCCGCGCGAAGGGTTAGGCTCGCGTGGTTTTCTTCGGCGCGGAAGGAAGGCACAGAGCTGAGGACGCGGCCGAGCTGCCTGGTGCCAGTTAGAGACGAAGGTGATCATGTCTGCACAGGCGGTGCTCGAGATTCTCAGGCTTCCTGGCGAAAAGCCGCGTTCAGAGCGTTCGCACGAGGCATAAGCGGAGAAAGGTGGCTATGTAGGCTGCCTGGTGCATGCCGTCGCCATGGTGGAGCTGGTGTGCAGCAACTCCTTGAGCCCAGGAACGTAATCCTCGAGTGACCGTTACGAAAGATCGCGGGCCTTTGGTACTGTGGGTATTAAGTGGCCGGGCGAGAGAAGCCTGAAGGAGCCGACCGGCCCGTTCGATTAGGGGAAAGGGGGGGTCTGAATGAAGAGGACCACGCGTGGCGCCATGTAGAGGAGCGGGAAGAGGCGCAGTCTTCCTCCGGGCGAACCCAGCGTGTCGAGTAATGCTGAAGCACATCCTGACGGGGCAACCGTCGTCAGCGGGCTCCAGGCATCAGCACAATGACTATCAGCCGAGCTCGGGCTCGTTGCACGGCGGCCACCATCACCACCATCACTCGGGCCATCATCAGGAGCAGCAGCAGCAGCAGAACCATCACTACGGCCAGAGCGTACGCGCGTCAGGGAACGCGGGACGGGGCGTGGACGTCTACGACTCGGTGTCCCACCAGCAGAGGCCTGGGAACACGCATCAGGCCGCGACCACGCCGTCGTCGACGCACAGGCACCCTCTCAACCACTCGCAGCTGAGCGTCAACAACCTCTCCCAGCGGCTCAATCACTCGCACGCCCTCAACCTCTCCACCCTGTCCACCTCCAAGCACTCTGTCAACAGCGTCAGTCCCGTGGCTGGTGGGAATAACAATAATAATAACAACAATAATAATAATAATAACAACAACGTGTCGACGACATTGGGGCACCCGGCGGTGGCCCAGGCACCGTTGCACCAGGATAGCAGACCCAAGGCGAACGGCGGCTTCGATATTTCCAGGCTGTCCAGGTTACCCAGTCAAACGACACCCTCTCCGGCACCTGTTCTTCAGGGCGCAGCTGCGGCCGGCCAGTTGACCGGTGTCGGCTCCACCGCGTACCCCTTGAACGCTTCCTGGTCCTCGTCCTTGTCCAGGAACCACAAGGACCAGGAGGCCGGGGCCAAAGAGACACTCACGAGCCTTGGCCTGCTGTGCTTGGTGTCCCTGCTACTGGCGCTGCTCTCCTTGATCTTCCTGCTGAAGATCTCGCCGTTAACGGTCACGCCGAGCAGCTTGATCAGCCCTGAAGAATACACGATCGTGTACGAGGTGACTCTGGCGCTGTGCGCCCTCGCGCTGTCCCTCAATTTGTGCTGCCTTCTCGTCTGCGCTATACAGTTCCTCTTCACCGTCAAGCTCGTCAAGACTTCGTATCAAGGACACTGGTGAGTAGATATCTTTCTCTTTCTCTTTATTACAAGGAAAGCGTGACAGTTTAGCGTTATATAGAAATATATACCTACTAGCATACCCACGCTGTCTTCAAACCTAATCCTGATAATTGAATGTTGCAATTCGACATAATGATTAGACTCGATTAAGAATTAAGAATTCTGAATGAATGAGTTCGTCCTGATTAGGAACAAGACGAATATTTTGGGAAGGGTGTTCGAAGAAGGGGAAGCTGAGTCGGAAAAGGAGGCCTTTTGAATTTATTTAGTATTCTACGGAAATGAATCGCTAGAGGGTAGTGGAGTGTGGTGCAAGGTTAATAGAAATTAGATTGAAAGTAGGTAGGAAGCGGAGTTGAAGCAAATTCCGTTTTCTTTTCGTCATTACTTTTTGCAGTTTTCTTTTTACAACTTTTTATGGTAATCTCTTTTTTCCTTCTTCTTTGAGAGGTGGTAATTATTATTATTCTTCTTCACGTTAGAGAGGAGAAGCACTCTCGATTCGGCAACTCGAGAAGTGAACAAAAATTTGAAGTTTCGCAGAATTGCAGTTCGAGCGCTGCTGTATTAATAACGTTACCACCTTCTTCTTTCGCCGCTGAAAATGGTCCCAGGGGTGAAGACAGTTAGAGAAGATTACGGTTCTAAGATTAAAGTTCCAACTACATATTCGGTATATCGGATTCGTTTCCGATCCGCGCAAATATCCCTCTCTGGGGACGGAGTATATGGCGACTTAAATTATCCTCGAACGGGAGAAAAAGCCAGGGACAAGCGGCGTACAGAATCCCAGAGGCAGCGTTGCGCGCGGGCCGAGGTGCGCACGGAGGGTCGAGCGTCCTCCTTTATAAATGCGACTCGCGCGCGTTCCCGAGCTGGCGTACAACGTCTCCAAGTGCATCCACCTGCGACGCGCAACTGCATATCCCGGTAAGGTTGCCACGATAAAAAAGTTAACGGCCCGCGTTAAGAGATTTTGTAACGACAGGCCGCGGCCGAGAGGTCGCGGGGGACATTATCCTTTTCTTATTGCGTTAATTAATTGCGGATCTTAGTTGGCGGCGGTCCCATTGCGACTTAAAAATAATCGAACTGGATTCCAGCGTGTCAAACTCGCGTCTCCCGGGGTCCCGGGGTCTCGGTCCCGGTACCGGTCCGCGAATCCCCGTACGCGACATAATCGACGTTGGGGGGGGGGGGGGGGGGAGGCTCAAGATCAGCGCAATCGTCTTTGCTACTTTCTCTGACGGAGCTTATTGCTTTCGTGGGAGTGGAAGCGCTTTCGCTCTAAAATTTGAAAATACTGATTAACGCTGGACTCGCTCGTGGATTCGCATCTTTATATTAGCATTGCTCTTTTCGCTATTAAAGCAACTGAGATCTTTGGGTATCTAGTCGACGTCAACTGCTCGCTACTAACAATAAGTAGATCCGTTATCGAACCTCTAATATAACCATTCTTAATTCTTATCCCCAACTTTCCCATATTGTATTTGGACCTACGCATTAGAGGACTCAGCAGTGTGCCAAGCATATGGATCCTTACTTACGTTAGTCAGGCGGAGAAAGCGCGTAACGCAGCAGCGCGGTTTTCCGAAGCTTAGCGGTTGAAAGGGGAAGGGCATACGCGGGGGTCGCGCTCAAAAGGGCGATTACCATTAATTTATATAATCTCGGATCGTTGCCGGCGTCCTCGATCAAGATTATCCCCGCGCCCGGAACGAGAGTTCCCAGTCATCCATGCGTGCCCTATCCGTGCGCTGAAATGCTGGGTGTCTCGTATCCCGCCGCGATATATCAGCGCACGCCGGTCTAGTGTTTCTTCTCACGCCGCGAGCAGGCGAGGAACACGAGGAACACGGAGAAAACGAAGAGACGCAAAAATGCACGTCCTGTGCGCACCCTTGCCGCTAGCCCGTACGTGTGACCCGTTTCTTTTTACGCAGGAAACGAAACCGCGATCGCCAATGGGCATCGCGGTGCGCTCCGTGACGCACCTTGGACGAAATAAGGCTGCTTTCGGGGCGATACGCACGCGATGCGATCGGCCGTTTCGCGGGCCGCTGCGCTCCCTTATCGGTCACGGATCGGGTTTTCGGGGCCCCTCCGGGACAAAGTAACGATCACCTCGGCTAATTGCGACGAATGGAAACGCGCGTTGGTTTATGCAAATTAGCGGCGGTGGGACCCAACCGAGCGAGTGGAATCGATTTTCTTCTCCTCGGCATGGAATAATACGTGGCTTTATAATTTCTAGGCGATCACTGTGATGCTTGCGTAATGGTAACAGTAAAGTTTTTACTACCGAGGTATTCTAATGGGTTGGTTTGAAGAGAGATACGTACCAGAGAGAAGATAACGCGGAGCGAACCGGCGAAATTAGCTTTTGGTCTTCGAAGAAGACTCGACTGGTGAACCGCGATTTCAGATAATAAAATTAGCATAGAATGAGATTTAGAAGCAGGGAAGATTCTCTGCTTAGAGCTATGTTAATTAAGTTTCCTAGGAAACGTCTTTAAATAATACACAGCAGGCCACGCTGTCGTTGAATCTCTTCAATTTCAGGCCAGCTTTGGTATCGCTTTCAAACCGTTTGCTTAGCGATACTTATCTCTACTTATACTTTTATCCGAAAAACTAACGGTCGACCACCAGTAAAACAGATTTTCCTTATCGCTGCTACAGATAGTGCTTCATTATCTCTTTTTTTTTGCATCGGGGGGTAGTTTCTCTTGCACACGATTTTTATTATCGAAGTTTGTCTAGGAAATTCGACCTCTTTATAGGAAAAATCAATGTCAGGCGGTAAAGCCGAACGTTTTTCAATCTGACTTCTTCTTCATCTTGCTAAGCAGTTATCCTACCTTAAGCTATTAACTTATCAACCCCTCTATTTCTGCAGCAGAAATCTCCCTTAATTCCTCCAAAGCTACGATATTCCAATGATCACAGAATTTTCACTCGACATTCGCGTTCCCCCAAACAGCAAGAAAGTACAGTAGTACCTATATTGAGAGTGATTCTATTCTAAATTTGGATTTCTCAACTTGCCCAAAACTGAAATTTGGATTTCCTCCTTCTTCAAAACTGAAATTTGGATTCCTTCTTCAAAACTGAAATTTGGATTCCCCCTCAAAACTGAAATTTGGATTCCACCCCTCAAAACTGAAATTTCAATTTCCCCACCCTCAAAACTGAAATTTAAATTTCCCCACCCTCAGAACTGTAATTTCAATTTCCCCATCCTCAGAACTCAAATTTGGATTTCAAAATTGAAATTTGAGTTAGAATCCCCCTTATTATACTACTAAGGACACAATTCTGCTGATACAATAGTAACGTTTCGAGCAGCGACCTAATCGACGGACATTGGTGCCCACTTACCAAGTCCCTCTTACGAGTCCGACTCCGCCACAGAGGGTGTCGGTAAATTTACGAGGATTCACCGAAGGGCGGTTAGCCAAGGAAAGCGACGATTTATCTTGCACGATGAGGGAAGCACTTGTTCGATTAACCCGCATCTGCCGCGGCGTGCCGTTAGAAAACGGCAAATAGGGGCCCGTTTGTGGGAACCGTCCGGCCCTTTTCTTCGTTTCGGAACAATGGGCCGGAGTGATAACTAGGAGGCCTATCGGTCGCACCGCGACAGTTATTTTTAACCGACGTTATCACGGCGCCTACGTTTACGGCCGACTGTAGAATGCTCTCGCGCGCATACCTGGCTGGAGGAGATACGGCGGCCGATTAAAATTGCAGCCTCTCGCGTCCAGGCTGCCACGATCCTCTCTGCCTTCGTTCCTGCACTTGCTCCGGGCCTTCTAGACAATCCAGCATTCTGCCTGTATCTTTCGATTCAGGCTTTCTGGTGGCTGGAGGTCGCTTGAACGGGGCCAGAGGAATGCCCATTCTCGCTGCTCACAGTTCATTGTAGAGATAAGCGCAGGCATGATTCATCCGGTGCTCTAGATTGACCAGTGCAAAAATTCAATGGGACGCGCTTCACGCTTACTTGGAAGCTTTAAGGCGGGACACTCACGTAAAAATCAATTAGGTGTCAGTTGTTTTACAGATTGAAATTTAGAAGACATGTAGTTTAATATTATTTTTTACACTAAACTGAATTATGTAAGAATTAATATAGTAAAAAACATTTGTTCTCATAATTTGAGGGTGCCTCCTTAAAGGGAGCGCCACGTAGAAATCGATTGTCGGGCCACTTCAGGAAACTGAAGAAAAATTCATATCCTTGCATAACGTATAATAAATAAAGACCATAGAGTTCTTTTTTACCGCATGCTACGTACTTTTTAGAAAGAAATCCTAAAGGTCACCTATTCCTTTGAGCGATTTGACGAGAAAGTCCCTTTAATTGCACAAGGTGTTCTCTGATTACATAGAAAATTTGAAGTAGATAAATCGACAGGCAATCCTGTTGCGCCAGGCTGTACTCAAAACAGAGTCGTTCAGAAAAACTCTTCATCGAGGGTGGACGTCGGAATCGCCAGCGTCTTAACGTTCAGTGCAACCCCTCGCGGAGTAGTGCCATCGGCGATATTACGCCTGTCCATATCCAGTCGCCAGAATAGCCTCCGCTTTCCAGCGACTTGCCTCAACAAAGGGTTGAAGCATGCCGATTTTCGGTCACCAGCGTCTAGGCTCGCTCGGAGCCAAGGTTGTCCGGGCTAAGGTAGCGCGCGAAGTCTGGCAAGTGGCATTGTTAGGAGAAAGGGGGACCTCGGCTGTGTAGACGCGCACCGAAAGCGACGAGCTTCTAATGGCAGGTTCCCATTGTCGGTGGAAGGTTCGTTCATCCGTCCGCGGGCCTGTGCGCGGCCCGTTTTACCCCGCAGCCGGGGGAAGAAGCGACAGAGCCTAGCGGAGATACGACGAGCTCCAGCGACGATTACGCTGCGACGCTGCTAAGTGCCGGCTCATTACTTAAATGGTCCGTGATAAGGGATCTCTGTCTGCGCTGTTGGCGCGAACTCGGCGGACACCAAACAGAAGAGACTCGGGCGTGGAATCGCAAGATCCCTAGCTGGACCGAAGAATTTCCTTCATGGAAACCATGGATGCCCACCGAAGTCCGTTTAAAATCCTGACTCGCTAGTTCCCTCGACCCAACACCTCGCGATGGCACACCTAACATATCGTCCAAGAGAGAAAGAGAAAAGAGGTCCGTCGGAAAGGACCAAATTGAGTCATTATCACGGGGCGCAGCCGAATTTACGCGTCCAGGGTTATCTGATCGGTGAATTTGATCTCGCACCGCGCCCCCCGCAAGCTGGAACGTAGGGGGCGAGACGGAGCCAGGATCCGAATGATCCGTAGCTCTCTGTGAGATTTTATCTGTCATTAAAAAGTCCATCGGGTCCGTGCCTTGCGGTTCGTTTTTCATCGATGGCCCGGTTTAACGTTACACGCGTGTCTGGTTTCTGTTCTCGGGGCGGTTTCGTGCGTCAGAGTCAGAGAGTGCTGGGGCAGCACACGCGTGCTCCTCTTCGGCCCGGCTCCCTCCTCTCTCCTTTCCTCTCCGGCTGTCGAGTACCACTTGGCATTCCACGCCTTCGAATCTGGCGTCTGGGACTTTTTTCTTCCACCGGGACAAGGGAAACCGGAATAAATTTGGCAGCTCGCTTTGACTGCGCTTTAATATCCGCGTGTAGCGCGAGGCGCGAGCCTGTCCCCGGTGCCTTGTAATTTATTTCCCGGTTAATTTCGATCGAACGGGCCCCTGGCAGTCTGGCATGTTTGCCTCGTTCCGAGACCGGCGTCAGCTATAGCCGGAAGAAAGCCTAGTGGCTGCTCAAGGACGCCACCCCTCGCTTCCAATCTTGTCACGCGCGATCCCTTTCGCGCTCGTTCAGCTCGCCTCGTCGTTCGCCAGCTCTTTCGAAAGTCAGTCGCGAGGACAAGCGATAGGTACCTTACTCGTCTTAAGAATAAATTGCAATCGAATGAAGCGTTCCCTTAAACGCTCAGAAAGTCGCAGTACCTACGCCCCAGAATTCGAGCCCCTCCCGAAGGAGTCTAGGCACTCGGTACTAGAATCGGGCGATGCTACTAGATGCTATCAGAATAGATCGATTATTTTTCGGAAGAATCGATTCTCGACAACTGGATTATTTTTTAAAATAATCATTCGTTCCATTAAAATCGATTCTTAAGTATCGATTTTTTAAACGGAATTTGCTATTCAGTGCTGAAGAAACGGGACAATATACTCGTCGCATAAAGCTGTCCAACGCCGCCGAAAACCTGATTACGAGAATCAATTGCAGCCGGGCGGGACTTGAAGGAGCCGGCATTAAAATGCGACAAGCTTGTGGAAACGCGATTCTCGGCGCTGCTGTACACGCGATTAAGCCAATGAAGCGTCCACTTTACGAGCAGGTCCATATTTCGTGGTTCGACCCGGTGTCGCCGGGTTTACGCAGCCCCGTGGAACCTGTCGGGGTCGAGCCGGCGATCCTCGGCGGAAGGACGAGCAACCGTCGGAGGGGAATGGTCTCGGAGGACTCGTAAAACGCACAATGCCTCGGGGATGCACCCGGCTAGGCCGTGGAACAGGTGTAACTCGGCCGCTGGTAACGGTTGCCGTCCCTTCGCCAAGATCCGTTGGCCACCCTTAATTTCGAAGTAAATTAAGCCTTCCCCTTCTCGTTTCCGCGCCGGAACGTAGGAAAATTCCGGGGCAGCCTTTTATTTAAATAATAATTACGAATAACGAATAACGGTTAAACACAATATCGTCCAATAAAGAAACTTTATTCGTAAAATAATCTAAAGTGAATGTAACTCTTATTTGCTCCGTTATGTAAATAGGTATTTCTTTATTCAGTTAATGCCCAACCCTACTTGAGAGCGAAGTGAGCAGTGCAAATTCGCCTTCGTTCGCTTTTCAACGTCACTTCAATCCCGACGCGGGCCAGCTTCAAACGGTAATTGTTTCGAACTGCCGCAAACTACGGCAAGATTGTCAGGATTCCGTTGAATCAAAGGGAACGCGACACCTGTCCGAAAGCATCGGTGTAGCTTCGCTCGAGTATGATCCATCATGCACGGTAGTCCGTTACGATGAGCGCGTATGATCCATCATTCTTCAGCCGTTCACGATCCTCGCCGTGGAAATGCCGATCCGCGATGCTATTCTCGTCCGCCGCGCGCGTTTAAGCTCTGTTCTCTCCCGCTGATCGTTTAGGAGCTATCTCGCGTCGAAATATTCCCATCGTCCGCGGCTGGCGCTTTGTCTTTCGCGCTGGATAACTCCGGCCAGAAGGGGCAACCGGAAGCGTGGAGAATGTGATGTTTATGGACGATCTGTCGAGCACCTGGAGCATTATGCAACGAACTGAGAGATCCATCTCTCCGCGATCTTTTATCGCCGCTCACAATTGGCTTTCACTTATCCTTTCGAACATCATTGATTTTTAATCGTGCCGCTGTCGGGCCTGCCCCATGCCACTCACGGGATTTAATTCAACACTTTTCATTGCTTCTATATCCCTGTTTCGAGTTTGACAAATAATTGGGAACTGGAGCATGGATTACAATTAATAGTTACTAATAGTTGGTAACTAACACGTACGCTTGAATTTTCAGGGTGGGTCAAAATGGACCCCGCATTCGCCTAGCGTGGGTTAAGCGATCCAGTGGTGAATGATGAATACTGACGGTTAAATTGCTACCTGTAATTCGCGCGTAATTAAATACGTTGGCGGATCGCTCAGGAGTCGATCTTAAATGATACAAGACTTGTAATATGGTACCTCGCGTTCCGTAATTTATAAGATTCCCATAAACCAGTTGGAACAGATGATTCATACGATTCCGGAATAATTTATGCGTATAATAATGATTTTCTGCGATAATACTAGTGCGATTTACATAATCCAGTCTGAATGGTTGATTGATACGATACAGTCACGTGGCAATCCAGTTGAATAGGTAAATAATTGATGCGAATTATAATAATTATCTCGACGATTTGCATAATCCAGCGAAACGAACAATTCAAGGATACAATTTCTTCTTCTATTTCTTTAATCGCGAACTTCAATGAAAGGGAAAATTTCCATTTCACATCGACAAACATCGTTGCAAAGAAGAAACGGCACTTAATCTTGTCGAAGAGTTACCTGTTCACCGATTTCGACGAGATTTGCCAGTGTTGCAGAAATCAACATTCTCAACAACTCTTTTATTTGACAAAAATGGCGGTCGCCTCTAGATTCCGAGAAATTTGCAAAGATATTTTTTAAATTTATGGATTTCGTTTTATAATACGAGTTAAATAGCTTTGGGTTAGATGTTCTAGATTAGGTAGACATAACTGCAAATGCAGGTCAGACTTGTGAAATATCTCGTCTGTAACTGTTTATAAAGGGCATAGTGTTTTGCACTGTTTTTTTTTCAAAACAATTGTTTCAATAACTCGTCGGATTCAGGGTCCAGTAGATTCGATAACGATCAAGCTTCGTCTCGTAATTTTTTCGTCGACAAAAACTTTCTGCCATCTTCTCTGCGACGTCCATATTATTCCTCGGCTCTCCCTTCATTTATAGCGAATCTTTCGGAAATGGACGCTGCAGCACGCTCGGAAGACAGGAAGCTTCCGCTGCGGAAATTGGAAAAGTGCGATCTAATTCGATGGAAGCGCGTGGCTTCTGGCCGGAAGTGCAGCCATGTAAACACGTCGGTGGTGTCTATATAGATTGCATTACGCTCGGTGTAGGATGCCTGGAGGACGAAATCGAATCCACTATCCATGTCGATTCACCGCCGGAGCCTTGCGAATTCGAAGCTGAAAAGTCGATTAAAATCGATCGAAAAGTGCATTTCGACGTTGGAAATTTGAATTGAATCGCGAGGTGTCGGATAGGTGCCGATCTGTGGCATCTCGTTGCCCACGACTCTGCATCGGCGTTTGGGCGTTGCTTCGTGGGCTTGTCGCTCGCTCGGCAGACCATTTCGCAATGGATCGGCGCGCATTTCCTTCAACTACAACTGCGTACACACCGTGACGATATATTCTGCTCAAATAAAAGGCGCGTCAGCAAGATACCGGACAATGAATCCCATTGCCGTTGGATTTAACCCCGCCGCCACGCCGTGGTTACATCATCGCGAACAGGGTCGAATTTGAAGATTCTTTGACTGCTGCTATGGTACCGTGAATACAGATTAACGCTTAATTGGGCGCGTTGTATTTTGTACTCCACTTCCACGAGATATCTAGCAACTTTTCTCAGAGGATACTATCAGTGGCGGACTGGGTCTAAAAATATTGGTTACCAGGAGACAAACAGGACCCACCAATAATTATGGGGCTAGCGAAGTTTCAAAAAATAGATAAGTGACAATTAAAATTTTTATGAAATAAATGATATTTTTTTTTTTTTAGTAATTACAGTGTTTAAGGGGGTCCACCCGAAACTGTATGGCTATCATTTAATTTGTATAAGAAATAAATGAAGTTTTCAAAAAATACACGAGTGGCATGAAATATACAATTAATATTTTTGTGAAATAAATGTATATTTCTTAGTAATTACTGAGGAGGCCCACTTGTCATCGGGCGAGCTGCCATCCTGGCCAGTCCGCCACAGAATACTATTGTTTCCCTCCCCAAATAATTGTATTCTACTTAATTCTTCTAAAGATGATTTGGCTACGAATTACACTAGTGTACCTACAGAGTACACCGCGCGCCCAATTGTGTAACAGAACTAGGCGCGCCTAATTAACGGTTAGAAGGAGAAATAGAAGGTGAACAGTCGAACGTGTTCCCCGTAGGGTCGTAGACGAAGAGAGGAAGAAAACGCGCATGGTTTCCCGTGCACTCTCTAAAAGCATCGTCGGTCAGTGACTGTTGGCCGCGAATGCAGTCGTTATGGTCAATTAATGATCCTGCTCGTAAGTATAGACGAGCTGAAAGGGTATTTTCGGGTCTCGGTGTTAGGCGAACGTTTCCACGGATTTCGCGCGTTCCTTCCGTTTCCTTTGGTCTCCCCGAACGCCAGGTTTTCCAGGGAAGCCTCGGTGGCTCGTATCCAGTTGGATCAGAGTACGTTTATGTTCCTAAGGTTTTATAATGGAAGTGTATACATTGAAACAGCGAGCAGAGCTACGCTTACTAGGTGACCAACGACACAAGCGTCGAGAAGCAAATATTACTTTATTATAACTTGAGGATAATAATAATTCTTCTTCGGAATCACTCCTGTTTAAATGGTTCATATTCGCGAAAGCTCAAACGACTGAAACTGTACTATTATGCGAATTCAATAAAATTCATTAGGTGATTGTAAAAATTTATTTAACGAATAAAATCCAGGTTTCTTTTCTTCTTACGAAGCCCTTTCTTTTAGGGTTACCAGAGCCCGTTGGCCCCTCTCAGGGTGCGCCACAGGCTATCACAGCTCCACTATAAGCACAACCAAAAAATATATTTTTTTAGCAGGTTTTATCGTCCTCTGATCGACGCTCTCATAGCTGCTGTCGCAGCTTCGACATAAACGTACCAAAGAGAAAATCTCAAGTGAATTGGCCTGAAGTTTTCACGACTCCGAAATACCCAGTGGACGAGGATTTAGAAAAATATGATTGTCGCGGAAGGCAGAGCAGCCCCGCCGATCCTTATCTCCATTCATCTCCTCGGGCGAAACTATTTGACGGCGCGCTGAATAAGCTCAGACGGTTTTGTCTGCCCTCGCGTCGTCGGCGCCTCGCGTACCCGCGTTGTAATCGTGAATGGAGCTCTCGTACCCCGAATCAAAGGGCGAGGGACTCTCCTTGCTTGCCGAGATCGACGAGGCCTCGTTGAACGGAGACAGCCGCGAACTTGTGCCGGTGCTAGTCACACCTTGGAGATGGCAAATCGAGCGTAAGCTTCCGCGGGGGTTAGAGGGTATGCTATCGTCGTCTATTTGCGGGCGACTAATGGCACCGGGCAGAGGAACAGGTGACGGGCACACTGACGCGAGGGAAATTTATTTTCCCAGCCATCTGTTATCGTAGCTCGATGCCAACGTTAAATCGATTAAACACGCGAAGGCATCGCTCTACCGCTGTAAATAGCAGCGAGTTTGAATTGAAAGTGTAGGGGAGGATTAACAGCTTTCACTGAAAAGCTTGTTAAAAAGCAGTAGAAAGCGTGGAGAGCATTTACCGCGAGCAGCCCGAGCGTCGTTTCGTATGACTTTGGTCATGAAAAGCTTACAGTGTGTTGGGAATTTATTGCGCGCGAAATGCAGGTCAGAGCGCCGCCCGATATTTATTATTAAAATCGGCGGTTCGGATCTTAATGCTGAACGGGCACGCGATTGCTTAGCAACTCGACTGCCCTCGGAATAACAACGCTTCTCTTCATCTGCGGCGAGGGAACCTTTTCAAACCGGATCGCTATTCAAGTCGGAAGGGAATTGGCGAGATTTGCGGTTGCATTTTTCAGTGATCGGACTGTTATTCGCGATTTTTCTTCTTTTCAGAGAGGAATTACTCGAAGTTTAGACACGGAGGAGAAAGTGAACACGAGAATCTCAACCAGCGAGTTTTATCAGGGACGGATTTGTGTATAGGCTAAGTAGGCTGCAATCTATGGTGGCAAAATTTCGGGACAGCAAATTTTGGGGGGAGGGGGCGAAAAAATTTGGGAAAGGAAAATTTTTCGCAGCGGAGAATTAGAGGAAGACAAATTTGGAGGCGGGCAATTTTCAGCGAAAGAAAGTGGGTAGGGTTTAAACACAGAGGCTTGAGACAGCTTTAATAACAATTAACGTTCATTCGGTCAATTATTATTCGTTGATAGATTGAAACTCGATCCTCGATAGCGGCGTCATTTCGCTATGTTAGTACTCGACACGTGTTGCGGAAATTTTACGGGACAGTTTTAGCAGCGACTGTTTCGCGGGAAGACAGCGAAAGCGGGAAACGGGAGCGCTGGTGGGACACGTAGGTATACGGCGGATGGTTAAATTTATAATGGCCGTGTAACTGTTGGGAAGGCAAGGCGCGTAGGAATTAGTCTAGGATGATTTCATTGGTACCGGTGCACTTGAAACGTATCCAAAGAGGTCGCCGACCTCGAAAAGGGTGGCAGCAACGGCTTCGTGGGAATTCCTCATTGTGCCCGTTCGGATGAGGCTTGTTTAAAATCAGCACGTAGTCGAGGATTCGTTCGTTTTTGCGCCAGAACCAGCGACTCGGCCCGATAGACACTCTCGACCGCTTGGCTCCGGTCGACACTCGTGCTCCAAAGAAATCGCCTTCCTTTCGCAAACGTCGAGTCAACCTACGCGCTGAATTGTCGACACCGTATTTTTACGCTGTAGAAATCGGCGAACGTTGGAGGAGTTGGTGTGTTGATGGAAATCTTCAAATGGGTACAGAAATTTCAATTAATTTCAATTCACTTTGCATATTAATTTCAATTCACTTTGCTTTTGGAATTGAAATCGATACTTTTAGAATTGAAACTGAAAGTTTTGCAATTGTATCTGAACCTTTTCGAATTGAATCTGAACATTTTTGGAATTGAAATTGAAACTTTTGGAATTGAAATTGAAGCTTCTGAAATTGAAGTTGAATTAAAAATTATTGGACGGTTAACGATCGTTGCCGATACCTAATTACTGTTTCTTTCATTCCAATGAGCGCGTCTCAACTGGTTGATAGAAATCTGGTCCAGAATGGCGCAGGATTTAGGAAATTAAAGGGTCGATGGACCTCTTCAGGCTACTCAGTGTCTATTGTAGACACGTTTACGGCGAACATAGAAAGATCATTCGAGGAAACGAGGCTCGCGCGTCGGTTCTGGCTACGGTGTTCCCAAGCGAGGAGAGATTAGTCGCGACTGGGTAACATCCATCGAGTCGTGTTTCCATCGCGATCGTAAATCTGCTCGCGACTCCCAAGCAGACTTTCTCGGACGATCCCTGACGAGGTATCTGGAAATTCGATGATAGGGGAGGCGGGACGTTAGTTAATTTCCTGAGAATGAAGGCGAGAGTCGACGCGCGTGCCAAAAGAGTGCCATTTGTGGCGAAGCCACTTGTGGTCGTTGGTGAAATTAGTAGAATGTACCACTTGCGGTGAAACTGACCGTAATGGAGATTTATATGGAGCAGCGTTGCTTTATTGTGTTAAAAGATCAACGTCTTTGCTCTTCCGTAGGTTTAGTCTGTTTTGACGAGGATTCAGGGGAGGTTGTCACCTTGGACGCATGAAAGTCATAGGTTTATTTAACAATTTTTCTCTTTTAAATAATGAACCTAACGCCGATTGGCGAGTCAACTCTAAAGGACCCACCGCGCAACGGCTCTAGCACCCACCATTTTGTTACATTTTTTTATAATAAATGCCATTAATAAGATTCTTCTATTCTGTAAATTATTTAAAAGAAAAGAATTGCTAAATAAACCTATGATTTTCATACGTCCGAGGTGGCACCTCCCCTTAAAAATTGTACCCTTGGTATTCCACCAGAGAAGAATATTAAAATATCGAGCCTGTGAAGTGCAATCTCGTTTCTGCTAAAATGCCAGGGTTCTCGATGGAAACGTTTGGCAAATACTTCTCGTCAGACTAACCGTGTCTGGAATCCGTCAAAGTGTGTCTACAAAGAATATTTGGGATGTGACAGGGCGGATACGGGAAACTCGTTCCTCCATAACTCGTTCAATTATCGTGGAACCGCGAAACTCACTTTCCCTTCGATTTTTCTTTGTTTCAGGAGTAACAAGTACCTGCAAAAATCGTCCATCAGCCGTATATGCGCTGTCGGAGGCTTTTTCATTAGCATTCCTGTCTTTTTAACTGGTAAGAAGCGTGTCCTCTGGCTACAGATCGTGTCTCGTCTCGTTTGTTCGATATAAATCAGTGTAAATCACCATCAAGGTCCAATCTCATTTAATATCTCTCAGTCCCCTTTATATTATTAAGACCAACGAATGAATCGGTCTAGATTTAATTCAATTACGATTCCTAGCTCGAAGATGAAGTATGTAGCCTAATAAACTGTTCTACAATATCAGCGTTGCTTTCTCTCAACAAAACTGTTTTTATCCGAACTATCGACACGTCTACACGCTAATTCTTCTTTCTCCTATTAAGAACGCGCCGTGATCCGTTAAATAATGGCTTTCAGGTATGATATTATACACGTTCATCCAGTTTCACTCGACACCGGCGATTGTCACGTCAGTTTTCATAGGCCTCGGCATCGTGTTTTGTGGGTGCGCAATGGTTCACAACGTCTTCGTGTGGCAGAGGGTAAGCAAAGTTATTAGGTGCCATTATTAATCGTCTCCATTTCTCTGCACTATTCCCAGATTACATAACACGTGCAGAAAATTCTCAAGCTTTACATAAAAGGCCTATATTATACCCGACCTTAATTTAGTAGTATAACTAACTAAGTACTTAGATCAGCGTCTAACTTATTAGTAAACTGGCGGGATTAAATTGAGGCATTGAGAGTAAAAACGGAATAACCCACATTTTTTGTTACGAAATTCAGTCGGTAGCAACAATGTATTCTGATAGGCTGTACTAATCATATGAAATAGGAAAAATTATTTTTTTGTTTTCAATGTGGGTTAGTCCCTTTTTGCTCTCAATGCCTCGATTATTTTGTGGTTGAAGCTGGGATAAGGCCACGGGCTCGCGGGCTGCCCGTGAGTCACGCCGAAGACCCGCTCGCGCTCGCATAATTTCGCCGAAAGCAATATCTCGCGGAATCGCGCTCGCGACTTTATTAGCATATCGGACGGTCAATATTACCGAGATCGCTTATTTATGCGACCCGCTGCAATCGAGCGGCGTTCCCGCGCGCAGGAACGGGATTTTATAAATAGCAGCGCGTATTTTCGCTCGCCGGTCTATTTTCGAGTGTTTGCAAACTGCCATGCGATTGACCCGGCAGTAGATTGTCCAGGAAGTAATGATAAATGGACCTGTGAACCCTCAGAGTATCATACTCGCATGTATTTAACGATCTTTATATATATATATATATCTCCCTTTGAAAGCATTGGTGACATTAGCGACGAGATGTAGGGCACCGCTACTTGTTTAATCGTCTCTCAAAATTTCGCCACCCACATCGAGAACAGTTCCCGATGAAATTCAATATCTACGGCGAAAGCTAGTGTCGATATTACTCGTTAATTACACCCACATAACGGCCCTTTTACTCTACGTGCCCGCGGGACATCGTTGCGGTGACTCGCGGAGGTAGCCCCGGAAGGTGTCATTAGGCGGCAGCTGTGCGGCGGGGGAGGTCGCGTTTAAAAGTCCCGATTAAGTCGTTTACGTGAACAGCATGAAGCGCGAGGCATTCCCATCGATATCGCGTTTACCGTAAGCACCTTCTAATTCCCATCGCGAGCCCACCGCGGCCCGTTACTCGCCCGGCCCGAGCCGATCGCGTTTCCCAGGACCAGCCGCGGATGCTGAAAGCTGGCCGTTTGCTTGTTGTTCGCAGGAGAAGACGAACGCCGTGAAGGCGTTGGCGCGCGAGCAGTGCGAGGCCGCGGTGCAGATGCAGAGGCAGCAGCAGCTCCAGCAACACCAGGGCCAGCCGCACATGCAGCACCACCACCAGCAGCAGCAGCATCGCGCCCCGCTGGCGATGCACCACGCTGGCTGCCCCACGAAAGTCGCTCCCCCGGCAAACCAGCCGAACGCCGGCCACGGGGCCCACGGGGCGCACGGCCGACCGGCCCAGTACTATCACCACCACCACCACCACCGGCACGTGTCCATGTCCCCGCCCCTCTTGCTCTCGTCCCCCGCCCCGATAACAGCCACGCACAATCACCTGAACGTCAGCAGTCACAGGAACATCGTCACGCCGCCGGACACGCCGGGGGACAGGTCGCCGCCGAGCCCAGGGAACAAGCTGAACAGGTCGCAGCATCTACCCCGAGAAGCCAGCGGCAGCGTCAGCCCCGGCCTACCAGCGGCTACGCTGGACCTCAGCAGCGCGGCCACCACCAACAGTCCCCACGAGCTTTCCACGTTGGTATAGGTCCGACGTCGGGCACCAGCAGTTTCTCGCGATCATCACAGGGCATTTGCTGAGATTTTCCGATTCATTTCGGCAGTGGCGCGCTCAGGATTTAATCTTGGGGGGGAGATTGAAAGGATTAAAATATTTTTCATTGGGTGATGATGGAAATTTAAAGAATAAAATCTAGTGTTCTTTTTTTTTTTATAAAGCTCCTTCTTTGAGGAGCCAAGGCCTCCAGGCCCCCCTCTGGCTGCGCCGCTGCGTTTTGATCACTTCGGGTCTAATCCAAGGTTAATTATTTTACTGGTGGCTGGTAGATTGCGGAAGGATTCTGTTTTGGTTTGGTTCTGATTTAAGTCTCAGCGAAGCTGTGGGTATTAAAGTTTCTGCTAATGTAAAACTTAGCAGATAGCTTGCAAGAGTCCTTAAGACCTTCTTATCTTGATTTAGTCCTGATCAGTGTTAATTGAAGTCGCCGTAAGTTCTCTGTTACTTTTGAGAGAGACTATAGCGATGCTACAGCTGCCAGTGTTCCAAGAAATTATTTATATTTATCTAAATCTGGGACTGATGATAATTGAGTGTACAGTTTATGTAAGGCTTCCAAAATCTCAGTTCTTGGTGCCTGTTGTTGCGAAGCTCTGCTGTTTCATGCTGATTCGGGGACTGTTGGCATTCAGTGCTTGAATGTTTAGAAATGCCTCCCGTGCTAGGAAGACGAAACGAATGAACAATTTCTTGTGAACTCAAAGAAAATCGAGCTTCTGTTATGAAGCCGGGTGAAAAGAAATTGTGTACGTATTTATGTAAAAAAGAGAGACACTTAAAAAACATCGAGATTGCTGGTCGAATGACATTGCCCCGAAAAACAAAACATATTATTTCTGAAAACGAAACGACTAACTTATACCCTCATGGATCTTGCCATTTTTATTATTATTATTATTAATAATCATGCGAAACCTCTAGTCCTAGGTTACTTTCGCTTTCACGAAAGAATAAGATTTTCGGATTTTGACTGTCGCGCCATCGTGCGATTACAAGTTCTTCGTGGCGTATCTGTTAGCAGTTTAATGTTGAGCGCAAATCTGAAAATATAGGAGGCCGAATCGTTAACAGGCAAAGCAATTAAGGGCGCGTTCCACTTACGTCCAAATCGCCCGTGATTACATATCGCGACCGTGCCGGCGATTCGGGTGTATGTGGCACTCGACCCTTAAGGGTATTGAAAGCAGAACAGAACGCAATTCAATACACGAGAGAATTCTTTATTTACGTTCCATTACGTGCCTCTATAATTTGAGATTTGAACTGCAATGGATTTATGTCAAGTGTAAATCTGTCTTGGTTTCTTCTATTTAGATGTTTATACTTATGTGTGTGTTCCTTTTCGTGCAGGCTATAGCTTAATCACCTTCAGTAGTTACAGTTATTGAGTCCGAGACCGATACGAGTTTAAACGTAAATGCTAAGGGTTCTTTGACTGACGAGAAAAGTACCGTTTGCCTCTTTGGTCCATGTAAAAAGCAACCAATCCCTCCACTTTCAATATCCCAAATCATTTTTTCAACAGATTCCTTTTGGCCACGACATAAGAGTTTAGAAAATTATTACTCGATAAAGTATTTACTCTTACTACAGCTGTACTTATATGGACAGTGTGGAAAGTACTTAGTTTCGTAACTACGATCACTTAATCATCATCGAACGAGTCGACTTGTTCAATGAAACATATGCAAGGCGAAAATTTATGATTCTATGTAGAATGAAAATTTAACAACTTCTTATTAGTTTGTTTTTTAAAGTACATTGTTAAGTTGACGTTTATAGTGGTCGGGTTAATGTACATGTACATATTATATAAAAAACAAAAAGATAAGGGATACAGAATATACAGATGTATTACTTACGTTCTAAGTTATATTCGAACTGGGCAGGGTAAGTGAATGAAATGTACATTTCATAACACCGTAATGTATACTTTATACCGACTTTGTAAGTAGTGTAGCAATAGAGGACATTTTACACGTAACACGCGACAATACAATGAGTTAAATTATTTGTTGGGTCCATGTATAACATGCATAGTACAAAAAGTGTTTTAGCTTTATGTGCTGGTACTTATGAAATACCAATTTAATAAATTTATTCGGTATGTACCTAGTTAAGGGGGAAAAAATAAATTATTTTGATCATGTAACGACGATCGAAGTTCGACCAAGTATTTAATAGGCTTTGTAAAGTGTAAAATCTGCGAGATATAGGCGTCGTATCACAATGTAGTTGAGAATCTTAAGCGATGGAAGTAAATAAAAAAGAATGTTTCAGTTTGAAGATATTTAATTCCGTGTTCAATTTAAACATGTTAATCGAGAATGTAAACGATTTGAATAAACAAGATTCGTGCACTATAATTGAATCTTAATTGCAGTTATGGTACAGAGTAACAGAGTCTCGTAATCTCATTCAATTTAGTCACCAGTCTGCGTTCTCTTTTCAATTTTAGATATCGATTTAATTGCGAGTTCATTACTGCTCGATATTTCAAATGACTTTTAACAAGTTCGTCTTAAGAATTATTTTATTTACAACTGTTGAAATTCAGTACGCAAGTACGTACATGAAAGACTGCACTTTTGTAAGAAAATTACAAAGTAATTTTATGACCGATATGCAATACCTGTTATGCATCTGAAAAAACATATGACTCATACTTTCACTTCAACTTTTCAGTATTTACTGCATGATAAACACTCTAGTCTATCCGTATTTGTACAAGTTTTATACTATAGTGGCAATATACATATATGAATAGCTGCATACATCTTACTGCTACGTAGAAAATATTGTGGATATTTTACAATGTACATTAGCCCTACATCGGAGAATAAAATTGTTTAGTATATTATTTTTCGTTCGAAAAATTACATCGCTATGATCATACAGGTTCGCAGAGTGTGGTTATGCCCTTGCATCGTTAAGCGTCGCTGGCACCCTTACTTCAATTCCATCTAATTTTGTAGTCATTACTATTTGACAACCTAGGCGTGACCTGCAAGCGATAATATCGCAATAATAACAAAACATGAAATTCGGTATTACGAAGGGACTAACGCGTTTGGCATTCAGTTCAAACGGATGTAGATTTGCGAAGAGATAGGTGTTAAAATGTATTCAGCTGATCTTACTTTCATGAATTTCGACAGAGAAACAGATTTAGATTCTGCGCGGAGCAAAGATGGAAATATTCAGTTTCTGGTAAAGCTACTCGACAGGAACGAAATAAAATAATATATTATATTCGCTCTCCGAGGGAGATAATAGAAGAAATGACTTAATTATTTTCAGCTTACGTGTCCGTCAACTCGTACGCTAAATCCAGCATGTCCAACTCTTCGTCCGTTGGTTTATCAGGAAGCGCATCATAGATTTCTTTTGCGAATATCAAATGGCATGTGCTGCAAGTTAGTGTTCCTTCGCAGGCACCTATATAAATTCGAGAATGTTCATTACACGTTACTTTATTAAAGATGGTGTGTAGCGGGCAGAAGACTAAAAATGTTCGGTACTGGTATCGAGACAATTTTAACAAGATACAATTCTTTTTATCGCCTTTCATGACTTAGGACAATCTATTACGATCATCAAAATCGTTGCAATACCCTAAAGGCTAGGCTGGCTCTCGTTACGCTGCACTTCACCTCGGCGCAACTTCTTTTCTCATTTTTTTCGAGAAGAAATCTGTTGATCGCAGTCAAGGCGAGGTGTGGTGCGAGTCGAACTGTTAAACTGTATAAAAAAAAGCATAGGAAGAATAAAACGAGCCAAGGCAAGGCGAGGCGTAGTGAGAGCCAGCCTTAAGAGTTTGTACTGTTCTCCTGCATATCGTAAAAAAAAAACAAGAAGTTTTATAAACATACCATATCCATCTAAGTCAATATCATTATTTACTACAATATCCAAAATAGTATCCCCAACTTTTCCTTTTGCTTTGATTCTTTCTCCACTTGCTGTGACGAATGTTATATTCACTCTGAAAATAAGCAGTTACACCTTGCTTTAGACACTTGTCATTTTCTTAAATTATTTTAACACACAGTAGAACTATATTGCTTTGCAAGCCAAAAGTTTTAGACCGCTCAGATTTCCCTAAAATTTCCGTGACGTTTATTGTATCTATATAAGGTCACTTTACTGTCATTTTATTTATAGTTTCTTCGTCAATTACTCGGCACGGCGTACGGAAAATTTTAGCCGACGGCATTTCTACTTGATTCGAATATTTCTTCATTAATTTCGTTTGAGTTCTGTAAAAGGCACTGTATAAAAAGAAATGTGAAAGAAGGTGGAAGACTTACTCCTGTTTCTCCGAAAGTGGTTGCGTGGTCGAGGCTGCTCTTGCCGCCTGTAAAAAAGGCAACGGAGTGTCGCTTTTATATTTTGAACAGTTCGAAGCGACGCTGAGGATCGATCTCGATAACCTTTGCAACCTGTTTAGTAGCGCCATTCCACTGTCAAAGTATCATACGTCTAGCTGAACCTGCTGAACACTACGAATGATAACGAGCGAATGCGTGTTTCCTACTGAACTTTCACAACATCCTTATAAAGCGTTGCTGTTACGTTTCCTTGCATGATAGGTTATGAAATCGTCTGTAATCCATGTGACGTGTACCGCACGTGCCACGAGCCTGCGAAAAGGCTTTCCGAATCAACTACGAGAGGGCTACCAGCGTTAGGCAATTTTACAGTGAGTCCCTGACAAACTCCTTGTATTTTCCGTTAAGGTTCCCAGATAGCACAACGTCTGGTAAAGTCTTAAAGACGTCCAAAAGGCGTCTTAAAGACGTTTTGTTACAAATCAAGAAGTTCAGACGTTATAACCGATTTCGTGAAAAAAATTTAAACTCTTTGGGAGAGGAGACTGATGGTAATGTTTACGATAAACCTACAATCACGCAATGTAATTTGGTATCACACGCTCGAGTTGATCGCGAGCCCTCTTACCATTTTCGTGTCACACCCAATGTTATCGACATAGTTCTAAAATAAGATTACAATGCTACGAATAGGTAGTAGGAATTAAAATTAAATCAATGTTCTAAAATATAAATAATACAGAATGTCGTCAAGTAACAAATAAACGAATAAAGCGACTAATAGAATTGTTTAGTGAAGTTGCATAGTAAATTAAAATACGCGGTGGTTGGCAACGGTGTTGTGTTGCCATTGTTTATATACAGTTGTACGCGAAGGATGCAACGAATTAAATTTTTTAAGGGAAATTTGACATTTCATTAATATCATTTGGAGAAAATGGCTGATGACAATGTCCTGTTTGTCCGAGGAAATGGAAATGTATGTTAGTCTTCGTGTTATTTTTAGTTGAGGTTATGTTCCGTTACCCCAAAATATCTGCCAAGCACACGAGCTGTTCTCAAAACTTATGTTAATTAGCGATGTTTACAATGATTTGTGAAAATCAATGGCCCTCTTTATAAAAAAGAAGCATTTGAAATACGTACATTCCACCATATGCATATGTTTTTATAAGGATGCGAAAGCAGATAACGAAGATGTTTGGGACGATCGTGCACTGATACAAGCGTACGATAAAGCAGTGAACCTAGCGAAAGAGGAAGTCGCCAAGCGGATGGGCATGGAAGTGGATGCTCCTCAAACCAAACAGAAGTCGCAGAATTTTGAACAGCCTCAACATACAAACAAGCCTTATAAGGTAATGATTTTACAACAGTATTAGGCGTTCCGTAAAGGACAACTTTCAACTGTCAACTTAAAACTTTCAAAACTTCTGTCTCTCATTAATTACAATATTAAATCGCACGTGTACTTTATCTGCACAGAAGTGGATTGTGGGAGCACCTTGCCGCGCGGTATACTCGGAGGATGGAGAACTTTACGAGGCAATAGTCTCAAAAATTTATGAGAACAGAGGGACTTGTATCGTAAAATTTGTAGGTAATGCTGTCGAATAAACTGCTGTCCAAGATGAACAAGTGGAATTAAGTTGCGTACAGTGTTCTATAAATTTTAAAGCGACTATGTATATTTCGATGATTTCAGGGTACGGTAATACGGAGAAGGTGGAGTTGAGTTCTCTTTTAGAATCGGAAGGCTTGCAGAGTCAGATAGCTCAGCAGAAGGATTCCCTCGCTGAGAAACTTAACGAAGGAAACGCGGAAGCCAATGAGACGAGCGTGAACTCAAGAAGATACAATGGAGAGAAAATGGATTTCGAATCGGAGGAAACAAAAGCGTACAAGCATCGCTTTGTGCCGGGACCATCTTTCAATTCGATGGTAGATATGATGCCGCCTGCGCCTCCCTTGCCGCCGCAATTGATGGCTAAGTAAGCATTATATTTGTATGTTTTTATACTAACCGATCATTTTCTGTTTTAATCAGAGAAATGTGAAATTCTAATGGGAAACTGTTGCAGGCTTCCAGACAACGATGCGGATGCACTTTCGAGTATGTTAATGTCATGGTACATCAGTGGTTTTCATACAGGTATTTAACTTATATTCGTGTCTTCTCTTAAGGCCGTCGCGCATTGCGACGAAGCGAAGAGAAAGTTTATGAACAATTAATTATTATTAATCTCTTAGATTCACCGAAAAGTGCGCGACGACCTTTAAGTAGATTTTTAACTGACTGTGAAATTTTTACAGGTTACTATCATGGTTTGAAGCAAGCGAGGACTAATCAGGAGAAAAGGAAAAACTGTTGACTGTATAAATGTTTTTTATTTGAAATACAATTTTGTAAAACAGTGCGATAGCAATAGAATTAAAACTGACGAGTGTTTCATTTATTCTGGGTATTGTGTAAGACAAAAAGTATTTATTAAGTATCTCGCGATGTAACTTATAAGAGAATTTTTCATCATATATATTGTTTACGCGTCGTCGATTTCGGATCGATGAAAGTCTAAGTATTTTTGAATAATATCATCGGCTGTAGGTTTAATTAATTTCAGCGCCGCAAACAAGTGCCTGATGTCATCTATATGGTACGCCAAATCCACTACGGTTATCTCTTTATTCTCGATTCGCTGCCAAGTAGGCTTTGATTGCGATATCCATGCTTGTTTGCAAACCAACTTTATCTCAGCGCCAGAGAAACCATGCATTTGTGTAACCAGGTTCTTATATGCTTCCGTTTCTTCCATCTCGGAGGAAACATAATGCGACAATATATCCTGTCGAGTTTGTTCATCAGGTATCGGTACATAAATATGTTTCTCCAGACGTCTCAATAAAGCTGAATCTATGTTCCTGGTACCGAAACACAGAAATAAATTGACCAAACGACTCACGGATTTGGCTCTTTCTCATAAAGGATACTCGATAACAAATGGCAGAAAAAGAAATGGGCGATGCTACGTGAGAAAAATTATATACGAAAATTAAGAGTAAAGAAACTGCGTGGGCTTTACGTTTTTTGTAATTAATGCTAAAAAATTCCGAGTGAGGAGCGCATGCACCTTCCCTACTTAAGTACTGACCTACGCAACGAGCGCCGCTGATCGCCGAATTGCCATTCTTCAGGCGATCCTCAGCTCACTTAAACATTAATAATTACAAAACGAAGGCTCGAACGCAAATTCGTTATTCTTGATTTTTCTCTTATTTTCAGGTGAAGAGCCACCCCTTAAATTTTCCCCCGCGTATTTACTCATTACTTTAGATTCGTCGGAAGAAGTTCAGTCAGAAGCCTCTTTCGTGAATTTGAATTATTAGTGTACGCCACATATTATTGCCAGCACTCACCAGGGGACGTTAGTAGCAGCCAACAACATGACATTAGAGTTCTCACTGGATAATATTCCATCTAGCCTGGAAAGCAGTTCCGCTCTAAATCTTCTCGCGGGTTCGGATAACGAGTTATCCTGCATGTTCGTGGCTATCCAGTCAATCTCGTCGATGAAGATAATGGTGGGCGATTGAGCGTAGGCAAGATCAAAAAGTACCTATCCAAATTGAATGGCGTGTGACGATGAGAAATTCAACGGTAGAGTAATAGGTACCAATCTACTTACGCGAATATACTTCTCAGAGTCCCCTCGCCATTTACTGACCAACGAGCTGGCTGTTATGTTGAAGAAAGTGTAGTGGCATTCCGTCGCGACCGCCTTCGCTAGCATTGTCTTACCTGTTTATCAAGTCCCTTATTCATCTTTTATTTCTCACATTAGAATAAGATGACCATTTTTTTCTCGGACATTCCGGGGGCATGAGAGATATATGTTTTTTCTCTCACTGTTACACTGTTGCCAAGTTAGTAGAATTTTAATAGCAAACGCGTGGCTTCACTTTCATATCGACCATTTTCTAACTTTAACCCTGACGGTTTAATAAAATTTCAAATTCCGGTTCAAAAAGTGTATATTCAGCGACAAATGATTGGCTTAAATTTAGAATTGGGGACGAATGGTCGCCTTACGTTAGAAACGTGAATGTAACACGCGAGCTTGTATCTCACCTGTGCCAGGTGGCCCGTACAGTAAGATGCCCTTCCAAGGGCTAAATTTTTCACGGAAGAAAATCGGGTACTTCATGGGGTACACAAGGGCGTCGTACATGGACTGTTTCCCCTCGTCGAGGCCTTTCACATCGTCCCAGGTAACGTTCAGATTTGTCAGTATAATTTCCTAAGTCAACACGCGCTACAGAATCGACTCTGCGAATGAAATCTTTTTCGAAAACTTCCTTTGGGCTTACTTTCGAGATCTGTTTGGCTATGCCCTGCAGCTCCGCGTCTTCGGGATAGAGGTCCTTGATGGCCTTCGTTATATTCGAGCACGTGGATCGTTCATGCGCCTCCTTCGTAGAAGCATGGCCATCACTTCCGAAAATCGGCATCACCGTCATCGCGAGGCTAATATCCTGTGGAACGAAATGATTCATTTGCTGATCGGGTCCCTTAGTTTCCAGATCACATCTGCTCGCGCTCCTGCTCTCGTGCTTACTCTGCCCCTTGGCGCTCTTCTTGCTCCCCCTGTAACATTCGAAACATCGATAAACCCGCGTACGACGTTCGCAAACGCAACGTTCGAGCAGTTCATCAATTTCGAATGAATAAATTCGAAGATAACGTTGCTGGTTTCCGGGAAACACGATTAGCATTGGAATCGGGGCGACGGGTATCGTATCTGGATGGGTTTCTGCGAGTGGGCAGGGTTTTTTAATTCGTAGACTTCGAGCAGAAGTTTAATCTACAAATTGATTATTCCTGCGACCGAGGTATACACGCATTTAAACAAATAATTGAACTCTTCGGACACGATGTGACCTTGAAAGGACCGTCCGTGATCAGTTGAATGTGGATGACAATAGTGTATTATTTTTACGGGATAACTACATTACTTTCGTCCTGTATAGAGGCTATTTTTAAATTACCTAAGGGTAATTTTGCCGATTTCTTAAAATCTTTTGTAAGATTTTATATTCCAACCCTCTACCCTTAACTAATGTTTTGTTACATTGCATTTTTTTTTCAGTTATTAAAATTCTTTTAAACGTTTATGTAATTATTTAACTCGGTTTCGCGCGTGCGATGAAACATCGTTTTATATCCTACTCTTAATAAAGGCTTACGAGTAGGCTTAAGGGTTAAAAAGATATTTCGTCAAATTGATACCCGACACCGTCTTTTCCATTGTAAGGAAACGTAGGAAATTCGTGACCCCCTCCCCGCTCTAAAAGCCTTAGGAAATTTAAAAACGAGGATATATAAACCGCCAGTAAAGCGTGCGGAGCTTACTGTTGCAAAGGAGTCTATTTGTCGTCCAACTAGCGTTTTACAAATTTAGTAAGTTAAATAGACACTGGCTTACATTGTAATCTTACAAAGAGTGGGATATTTGTTGAATCTTAAGTGATAATAAGCATCGAAATCCATGAGGATCATTTCCAAGTCGACGTTATCGCAGACTCGAACATCTTCCCGTAGCTGGGCTTCTGCCGAAAGGGCGTCGGAAGACTTGGTGAATCTGTAAAGAGATTACTTCTTTCAGTTTATATTTTATTCTTGATAAATCGTCAGTTATTGCCACTCAATTGCCATCCATTTCGAGAATTCCAAATCGTTCGTTAATTTTTTAAAGATCGTTCTAGCCAGAGGGTCTATTGCATTTAACCACTCGATTAAAATGAAATTCAATAACAATGCTCACCCATGATCTTCCAGATAGCTCGCTATGAGGTAGAGAAGGTGTTGACGCCGTTCTCGAATATTCTTCTCCACCTGAGTAAAAGTTAACGCGTTCGGGATTAAATTCGCGGACACAGTGCGTAGTCCGAAGGTAAAGGGAAAATTGTAGGAGTCGGGAATATTGTAATTTCCGTTGGAAAGGTGGAAGATTTTTCTGTTGCAGCGATCGCGACGCGAAACAAGGACGATTAGAAAGATTGAAAACACTACAATTGAACAGAATAATACGTATCGAAGCTAAGGTGACCATTTTTCTCTTGGGCTTTCCGGGGAGATGAAATCTTTGTTTTTTGGGGCCCACCTCCTCGTAGACCCGGTTACACTGTTACCAAATTAGTAGAATTTTAATAGCAAACTCGTGACTTCGGTTTCATATCGATTATTTTGTAACGTTAAAGAAGAAATACGGAATCGGGGACTATTGCCGAAAATTGGGGGCAAATGATTACTTTAATTTCACAATTGGGGACACACATAGTGTTCCGGGGGTGAGAATGGTCACCTTAATCCAGTGATTTCCAACCTGTGGGGCAAAGGAAAAAAAGGGAAATGTTGTTTAGGAAATAAGTCACTTGCGAGTTATTGCACATTCTTCTACATTTTTCTGAATTCGTCTATATGCGAGAAGGATGCTTAGGTAAGCATTAGAACTATCGGGAACTCGCGTGATTGCGACGACAGTCTATTCAGAATTCCGAGACGAAAGCACGCGGAGACGAAGGCGCGTAGCACGACGGAGAGCAAGCGTTTTTCTCACCTTTTCTCGCAGATTGTGGGAAACTCGATCCGAGTTCCCTTGCAGCGTCAGGCCGTTGTTCATCTCGCTGGTGGGGAAAGCAGTGCCGTTTAACTAACGAGCAGAATTCCGTTAATTAGTCTCTCTAAAGTCGAAGAAGCTTTTCGCTCGTCCACCGTTCCTCGAGGCTTGTTTGAAAAAGAACACGATCTACTCGTTGCTATGGCGATGCCGATGACGCGCTTTCCTCTTCGGCAGAGCAAGAGGGGTGTATACTGTATAGCTCTCTGCGCTCTACCGTCCAACGGTAGCGGAACCCCACTTCTGATCGGTTTTCTGCATCGACCATTACATTTTCTCTATCTAAATCCACGTTTCCATTGTTCCCGTTCTGCGCGCTACGCCAGCTTCGACATTGCCAGTCGCAATTAAAAGTTTCCGGATAGTTGTAACGATCTCGCACAGCCTCGCGAGGCATCCACGCGCAAAATGCGGGAACGAAATGCCCAACTGTACCAGGCAATGAGGCAACCCTGAGTATTTACAGCTACCATAGCCAATAATTATTATTCCAAGAAAGCATTTCCCTGTTCCGTGTGTACTTCTTCCTTCGCCGGGCGATCCTTTCGGTGAGCGTTTATTGCGCTCTTTCCATTCCACTTGTCCCCCGTGTCAAGCTTAACGCATTCCGTCTGCCCGCGCATTTGTCCCGCCTGGAGGTCCACAAGATTCCACGTCCTTGGGTCTTTCAAACTCTTTGCCGATGCAACTAGCCCCTGGACACCCTTCACCGTCGGACGTTACGAGGGCTCCCAGCCTCCCTCGGGCGTTCCCGGATTCCTCGAAACGTTATTGCCGGAAGAGGAGAGCGAGGATAGATGTCCTCCGCGTGGGTCGCTTGGTTGCAGGGAGGGCGTAAGAAATGATGGGACCATCAGAATTTCCATTCCGCGTTGAAACGTTCAGCGTTATTTTCCCCGAGAACGCTTTTGTTCCTGCAAGCCGATTTGGACGCCCGGTTGCTTCGCCGCTTTGTTTAAAGCGATTCCGGACATCTCACCTCCCGCGCATTATAGCTCCGCCGAAAGTGGTAGCCACTGGATACGCCCTTTGTTTTCTCCCCCCCCGATTTCGCTTCTCATCCCTCCATTGTATCGTCGACGGAAACCTACGTTTCAGTGGAAATCATCTGTAACCGGTTCAGTTTCAGCTGGGCTTCCAGTCTAGACGTTCATTCAATTTTTACGAGAAGCTGTTGACAGGGAACAGTCAATCCTGAAAATGACAAGAAATCTGTTAAACGCAGCACGGGTCCCATAATTTTATAATCCTTATTTTCCAAAAGATTCGCAACTCATACATTATAGGTGCAATTATTGAAACTATCAAATCATAGTTTCATATTAGAGTTAAGAAACAAAAGCTATAGAAAATTTAAAATAATATTAATTATACTACTCGCTATTGAATAACCTATTAAAAAAACATTGTAAAAGAATAACGAGAAATAAAGTATACCCAATAGAAATAAATCTGCATTTCATTATTAATTCAAATCTTCAAACTAAAACTCAATTTCAGATCATTGAGGGTTGGTAGGTTTCTGCACAACTAGGACCAATTATTGGTTCCATAAATAAATAAATATATAAAATCGAAAGGTGAACGCGCCATTATGGAAGCCAGAAGACTCCTCCACTCCTCCGCTCCTCCACAAGTCAAGCGTCGCGGACGGAGGCAAACATCTCGACACGATGATATTAGAAAGCAATAAAGGGAGGATCGCGTTTCGAGGGTCATCTCCATCCTGGAACTTCTTCGCCGAGGCAGTCGCGCGGATCTCTAAACCTTTGCGGCAATCTCGCCCCGAATTGGCAAGCTTCCACCTGCCGGCCTGACATTCTGCGGCATCTGTCATCCGTGCGTCTGAGATACCTAGCATCCGCAGCAACTTTCACCTTACGCTTTTGAATTTGCCCCCGCGACGATCGGCACAACAATTTGTCCCTTATCGATATTGTCGGGGCGCGCAATATTTCCGTATTTTGCAAACGGGATGGGATGGTTTTCTTGATAGCCGTAGGTACACCATACAATATTTCTGATGTCGATATCGCCGCGTGCGCGAGGCGTTTTGTCATCGTAAGTAGAAATGAGAAGATAATGAGAATAATAATAATAATAATAATAATAATAATAATAATAATAATAATAATAATAATAATAATAATAATAAAGAGCTTTTATTACACACAAGATTCGTATCTACTGACTTAATCGCAAGATTTTTCGCGGCCAGCATACTTTTACACAAAAGATTGAGTAAAGAATTTTAGATACTTTAAAAATTTAAAGAATTTTACATACTTTAAAAATTCATCTCTTTCAGTCGTTTCTGTCAAGTTCCAGCTTCAAAGCGATATGTAGATTAAATAGAGACAGCTTGGCGTGAAAAATCGGTACGTTTCCGGTCAACTTGGCTAATATTTCACAATACATGCGCGTATATGGATGCGTGACGCTTGAAAGCCTGCGAGCAGCAATATTAAATTATTACTGTCGCCGGTGGTTAGCCACCGTCGATTGAAATAGTTACAATGCATCCCCTCTCCGCTCCAAATATCGTGTCGTCAATATTCATTAAACATACCACCGTGCATCCGCTCCCGAAGCTGTCGCGAAACCAGGGGATAATCAAATTCATATACAGTGTGTTTGGCGACAAAGTAGAAAATGATGCTGCGCCACAAAATAGGACGAAAATTAAGAGTGACGAAGTGGAGGCTATGTTTTTCGTTATTCGTGCACGCCCTTACTGACTTACTCAACGCGCACCGCAGATCACCAGATTGCCATTCTCCAGGCGTCCTGGCTCGAACTTTCGAAGATTAATAATTAAAAAACGGAGCCTTCGTCGCAATTTCCTTACTCTTCACTTTCCTCTTATTTTGTCACGATCAGTCACCCGTTTCAAATTCCAGTATCTGTTGTTAAACACCTTGTATTTACCCACCGTGGAATCGGCGAGCTGTTTTTTTTTCCGTTCTCAACATTTGACGTCAAAACATTGGGCTGTTTGTTCTACATATTGTATATGCACAAACGGGACAATGCAGGGAGGAAATTACGCAGTTCCGAGGAAAAACCACAGCAAGGTACGTTCTGCATTTTAATCCCTAATTTCAAAAACCTCCTGTGCTAATAGCCTCAGCTAATTAACTTAGCTACTGACTACGGTTCTGTAAAAGTGGGTAAGGAATACGGAAACGTTCGTGTTGAAATCTTGGCGTGTTAGATTAAGTATCATACATATCTGTGCATAGATTGAGCGTGATCGTAAAGAATAATATAAATTGCTAGTAATAAATCGAGTGTAACTTTGCAGGCTTCGTGCTAAATAGTTAAATATGTTATATGGAAGGATTTTTTCAACTCGCTCGTCTTGGAAGCGTGCTTACGTCTCGATAGTTTTAGTCTCGACAGTTAATTTATTATAAGATAATATTCTATGTCCATTTTTTGTGACATTTGAGTTTTTACATGCAACAAACAGTTCTTGAGTGTGTCTGTATGCTGTATATAAATCACATTTATGCTTCATAAATTTGTTGAAAATAATATCTGTTTTCTTTTTTTTTCAAAAACGCTGAAAGTGGACCAACAATATTTGTGCAGTAATCCATCGTAATACAGCTGAATTCGAAACCCATTTATGTCAGCGAACGGAAGAATAGTTCAAAGTGCACCGCCATCGACATACCCCGTTTCTCGAAAGCGCTTACTTCAATTCTAGACAGAAACTGGTGAACACTGGTCGCATTCTTCTCTCCGTCGAAGCTCGAGTCGAAATGAAACTAATCGAGGGACCCGAAGCGAGAACAGAGCAACTCCATTTTCAATCAATTTTGATTTATCCCCCTTCTTCGCTGCGATGTAACGGAATTCCTTCCTGTCGCCTGTAAAACGCGAAACATGCAGCTGGGAAAGGTATTCCGATATCGGAACGGGGCTTTTCTTGTCACAGCAGAACTTTGTAGCAATGGTAGCATATTTAGCAGAAGGAGACCTTCGGTGTGTAATCATTTGTCAATACCAGAGAGGAGGTATACGATAGAATAAATAGCCAATGTAAAATTTTTATTACATAGCTTGGGGGTAGAGTCCCCTTTGGAGTCCCCTTTCTACTTTCTCGAACTTCTTTCTACTTTCAAGAAAATAAAAGTTTCCTATTTGCACAAAAATGTATGGAATACTAGTTTCACTTATTATGTACACTAAAAGACATCTTACGACATTGTATTAAAGGTAGATAATAAATTTTTTATAAGAAAACTGTAAATTAATCCTGAAAAAAAATCTTAAAAAAGGCTGATTTTTCCGGCCGTCACAGTAGTGTTACCCCTTAAATAAATAAATTTCTTGTGATCGATTAAAATTTCGAATAAGCCAGCTGCACAAAATATCCACGTACACAATTTCTACACTCCACACCAAGTAGATACACGTACAGATTCCCCCAGCTCCAATCGGAAAAGTAAACGTTTCTGTGCAAACGTTTGCGCTCCCTTTTTCTTTCCATTTCGATACATGGATCTCGCGTATTGCGGAGGGCTCCTGTGTTGCCCTGCTTCGAAGCTCGCTGCGCAGCGGTGTGCTTTGGCGCGCGTGTAGGACGGGTCTCGTCAGGGAGGCGAAGAGGAGCCCCGGTGGTTGCAGGTGCATCGGCTGCACCGGTGCGTTGCGGCCGTCGGGGGCTGGCTTCGCCGCCGGTGCCGAGTAGACGCGCAGAACGTGTTCGATCGACCCGTGAACGCGGCCCGTGCTCACACTGCGACAGAGTTCAGTCAGTTGCTGTTTGGCCATCCAGCGCGGCGTGTTGCGGACCCGCGCTCTCCCACCGCTTCTGCCTCGCGAGCCCACTCGTCGCAGCCGGCCTACGATCAGCTTATCGCGTCGATCGTCCTCCACATCTGTTGGTCTCCTTCCTGTGTCCGTGCTCCCTTGAAATCGGGTTATTCTCTCTTCTCTCCGTTCTTTTTTCCGCGTCAAAAGAGCTCTGTGTTGGGAAGAGTGGCTCCGGGCACATGGGCCCTGAGACACGAGGGACGGTAGAAGCTTCAGCGTGATGCATTTGCGAGGTAACTTTCAGAATTGCTTTATTCCTTAATCCTTTCAGTACCATTTATTTATTTATTTATTTACGGGATCAGCCTATTAAGTGTTGGCGTGATAATGATGGTTAATCGTGGTGGTCATTTCGGAGAAGTAACGAGACTCTTTTTGTTGATGTTTGGCTGTGACAAAGTGTTGCGAGTTATGACCCCCTGCGCCGGGGACACTTCTTTTGTTTCTTTTACACAGGGATTGAAGCTCATTTGAATAGGAGCGTCGACAGCGTGTGCGACAGTTCCGGAGCGTTAAGGTTAATTCGGGACAACTGCGATGAAAGTTCCGAGGGTTGGGGGAGATGGTAGATATAGCCTTGACTGTCGACGACGCGTATGTTTTCCAGAGCTCGGTGAAAACGAATGGGGACACTACTTGCAAGTGATGAAAAGCAGAAACATTTCAAATCCAATCTTCTTTATTCATTATTACCGAGCATATAAAACTTAATGATTAAAAACAATTTAAATACGCATATTCATTTTATTTTGTCTGTCGAATCGAAGGATTACAGATGCTAGATCGGTAATACTCCTTTAAAATCCACGCGCTATACTAACCCAATGAAAGCGCAATTATGATTGCAACGCGATGTTCGACTTATCGCGCTCATTGTCAGTCTGGCTTGCCGCGGCTGAATGATTGACCTTAATCACTGAATTCCAGCCGCGGCTCAGTGATACAGTGTTACATATGTCAGCCGTCATAATCTCCCCGGAACGCATCGATATTCAGCGTTCATTAGCGGAGCAATCAATTTGCATTAAAGTTCGTTGGAAATTTGATAGAATCTGGAATTAGGACATTTATTAGCAGGGATGCGTCACTCACTCCGCTACTTCCCGGTACCGCGCTCAGAGTTTGGGTGGAAAACACTGCGATCACCTGAAAGTTTCCCGTTAAATTGTACATCCTTCGTGATTGCAACACCCCGCGAACATCGTCCCCCGGGGGCCAGCAATTAACGTGACGCGCGAACTAATTAATCAAGCAATAATACTCGGAATTAATTAACGAGCGGTAGCTGGCTTGTTTCCCGCAGACATTATGTATTCATCGTTCCGGCGTGGGATGTCGAATGCGGCTCACCTTGATACTCGAAAAGCGAGGGATAATTAGGTTCGGCCGCCCTTGCCGGATCGGCAAAATTCCCTGTTTACACGGTCACGATTTCAATTAATTTAATTGGCGAGAAGGTTCCCAGTCACAATTCGCTTGTATATTGCAGCGCGACGACGGTATCGGCATTGACGTCAGCCCCTCAAAATTCCTGTATCGAGGTCGATTATTTGGGTTAAGAATTTTCTTCCCGAGCTGCTGCCAGTGGAGAGAAAGCAAGGGGTGGACACGGTGGGATGTAATTTTCAAGAGAAAAGAAAAGAAGAAATGATTTCACGTTAGATTCCAATTAATCAGCGATTGCAATTGGGTTTTCTTCTTTCGAAGTTTATTTTTTCGAAGGGATTTAGACAGAGGGTTGAAGTCTACGGAGCTCATAAAAGTCAATCTTCGGGACCGCCGTTTTAAAGTAAATTGCTACGTCATCTAGAGTAGACGGATGTTTTATTGATACAAGAGTCGATATAGGTAACTGCGTTCGCAGCCGGCAGGGAGCATGTACGCGTTTACCCTGCGAACGTGAATAATAGAGGAGATGGCGGGAATCACGCGAACCTGGGGTGCACAACTCGACAGGGTATTAGGCCGAGTGTACGAACTGTAATCACCCTTGCAAGTTCAAAGGCCGATCGTTCGAGACTTGCCTGGTATACAGAATGTCCTGGCAGGCGATCGACAGGCTTTTCTAGAGTATTTGCCAGGTTATGTAATGGGGCCTGCTCCAGTTCTTCCTGGAACAAAGGATTAGCTATTGATAGACCTAAAGTGAATTTTCAGTCAGTAATAAAAATTGTGGGTTTCGGTAATATCATTCAGGGTAAATGAACCGAGTTATAGGCATAGAAACCTGCGAACTCGCAAAGTGGCAAAAAGTTAGTTAAACACAGTAGGAATCCCATAATTTTGTGTTCTTTATTTTGTAAAAAATTATCAATCCATCGAGCAACTCTTATATTATATAATTATTAAAACTACCAAGCCGTAGTTCCACTTTAGACTTAAAAAACAAAAAGTACAGACAATTTAATTATACATTATACAATTATTAAAACTACCAAGCCATAGTTCCACTTTAGGCTTAAAAAGAAAAAGTACAGAAAATTTAATTATACATTATACAATTATTGAAACTTCCAAGTCACAGCTTTATTTTAGGCTTGAAAACAAAAACTGCAGAAAATTTAAAATAATATTAATTACACTACTCACTATAAACTAACCCATTAAAAAAACATTATAACACAACAACAAGAAATAAAATATACCCAATAGAAATAATGCTACTTTTCTTTAACAATTAAAATCGTCAAACTAAAACTGAATTTCAGATAATTTGGTAGCTTTCCGCGTAACTTGGCCCAAATGTAGGAGCTTCATTCACAACAGCGTGTATCTCGACATTTCGGATGCGGCTGGGTGATACATAACCGTCCTCGGAATTGCACAAGCTATACAGGAATGCAGTATCGGTGCATTCTGAATTTTAAAATGTGCAAGCACGGCCAAAAGTGAATAGGAGTGGATTAGTCAAAAGGTGGACGTGGAATGAGGATCGCGAATAGGTTACATCTGCGCTGATAGCTGCGCATAATAAGTATCAGGACTAAAGACCGTTTATCTCGAGAATGGATGGAAATAGATCCATTATGTGCACGGCCTTTTTTTGCTTAGAAAGCTAGTCGATTATCTAACGGGACACCGCGTGTACGTGCACGTGCACGTGTACGGGGTCATGTAATTCCATTTTTTTAATCAGGCGATGGATCAACGATCGCTGGTAATTTCGAGCGTGTTTCAGCTCCCCTGGGATATTTTGAACTGTGCTCGGTGCCCTCGGGGGGTGTTTATCGACTCTGCAGGGGTTGTTGTCTTTGTCAGATCAATCTTTTGAAGGGAACATTGCGAGCCGATGTTGGTTTGGAGGAAATGAAGAGTTAATGAAGTGGATTTAAGGCGGGCAGCAATGGGGTGCCTGGGAGTCAATTACGTGCTCTCAAGGATAATGGAAATTTAGGATTTTTGCACGTGGCATGATTGCAAATATTGAGGTCGTAGGAAAATGAAATTGTGCCACTCAATGCTTCTTCTTTAATTAAATGACAGACACACTGCTGCCCCTAATTCTGCGATTTAACACTAGAACTACCAAACCAGTCAAAATGATTGGTTTTAAATTTGGTAATTATACGATTTTTAAGTATGAAAAAAGTGTACTTCTAAGTAGTATAAATAGGTCTAATATTATGTATATAGTTTTTAACAATATACAATTTAAGAAAATATGTATAAAAAAGGTATATATTAAATAGGTATATATTAATTGTCGGTAGTTTTACTGTTAATTTCCATTGATAATAAATTACCACCTTCGTTGCCTAATACGAAGACGAATTGTTTACAATATTAATCTTCCTCGAAGCTTTCACACCTCACAACTTATAATGCATTAGAGCGTTGGTTTAGTCGCTTCAAAATAATTTCGCAAATATTTGTTCATTGTTAATAATATTCTGCAATACACCTCAAGCGATATGAAAATAAATCGAGGTTGTTGATCGACCATTTCGCGCGCTGTAAAGTCTAAAGCAGAAATTATCATCAACGAGACCATTAGCAGCGTACATTTTCGCGTAAATAATACAACGGAGAGAAGTGGTTTTGATCTGTTCCGAACGATTGTGCGAGCTTTAATTAAAAAAGGGGAGAAATTTACTGTTGACTGTCTAATTGGAAGTATCTGTTCGCCTGACAGTTTTCGCCAACTGAAATGTCAAAGTTTGCCTGCAATGCCGCGTTCCTATATTCGTGTGCCAAAAAAAATCTCGACAAACGAACCCTACCTTTTTTAATTAATTTAGGGGATCGCGATTTCCAACTGCGAACTTGGGCGTATACATAGTTTTCCGATACCTTAATAGCAATTGAATGGCGGGAAGTAATCTGAAATTCTCAAACTGGTAATAATTTGAAAGTTTCTCCATTAACCCTTGAAAGATGAATAGCTTTTCTCATTATTATTCGGCTTCATTACTCAGTGTAGGAAGATACATCCAAATTTAGTAATGTAGGAGAATAATTACAGTAAAAGTCGAGGTTTCAATGTAATCTGTTAACACTGTTAATATGTTATATAACTAAACCTAAAGCTAAACGGTATTAACGCGAGACTTCTTTAGATTTTAATCTTCTTGTGATCTAAAATTATTATCTCAAAGAAATAATAATAATAACAATTCTTTATCGTACCAGTAGTTGTTACGAAAGTAGTAACAGAATATAAAATAGTAGAAAGAATATAAAAAAAAAACTAGAAAGAGAAAAGTAGTGGAGTTGGAAATGATACGATATATGTAAAAGTACAAGTAGAGTGCAAAAGTAATATTAAGTAGTAGATAACAAGTCTCTAACACACGTAGCATCATATTTAAGATGAATTAAAAATGGCCCCTGTATCCCCCATCAGAATGTTAATCAGCGAGGGATCAGCGCAATTCCGAAAGTTAACAAAGAAACCGTGTCTGTATCCAAAATCCGGGTTGTATCGTAACCCTTAACAGAAGCGTTTGGGGGAGGGTGAGAACGAGTGTTGAAGTCGACTACCCTCAAGCTTTTGTTCGCCGTAACCCGCGGCGCGAGTAAAAGAGAAATTGTGCGTTTATCTCCGGGCTGCGTTTCGTTATCCCTCATTCTCTCCCTCCCACCTCCTGTCGTAAACGCCGGAACTCCCCCGTGCTTCCTTAATCCTATTCTGCATTTTTTACACGAGGCAGAAGCTTGTTCGGCCCGTTCGAAAGAATAGCACTAACGAGCGGCACAAACATCGTTCCTTCTTCCGCCTTTGTCCTCGCTTCCCGAGCAGAGTTCCGCGACGATTAATCGGCGAGAGTGCGCAGGGTAGCTCGGGGACGGTTTAGCGAAGCATTGTAACGTTCGCGCTCGGCCGCGTTTCGTCGACTTTGACCGGGGACGTTTAATTTTTACCGTCATCCCGCTCGCTCGCGGAGCCGCGCGGTTAGGGGAGGCATGCACGATCGATTTGTTCCTGTTACGGGGCTGCAATAAGGAAAGGCAAGCGCCGTTTGTTTAACCTTTATCGGAACGGGGCCATGTTGGCCTAAGAATAATGCAGATGGCTAATATTGGACGTACAGTTCGCACTTAAATATTCCATGGAATTGGTAGCCGTCTGTTCGCATCGCCCGGGGGAGGGCGGAGCGCCGCGTTTCCCTGCCCGTTCAATTATTTCGCGCTGTGCAGTGTGCGCGTCACGCGCCAGTAATCGTGCACGTGACACCGCGAAAACAACCGCGGACGCGTGGCTGCATATTAAATGCATCTGCAATTCGCCAGCGCGATAACTGGAGCAAACTGCTTCCCCGACTATCCGTTTCCTGTGCGAGCCTCCATAGCATCAAAAGCAAACCTTACCAATCTGCCACGGCAACGAGTTCGACATGCACTTATCCGGCTGAACCGTTTCAATCGATACCCGAGTGTCACTCGTTCCGAACAGGCCTGTGCTTGAAGATATTGATGCTATTCGTATCTCGTTTGACAAACTTGCACGGCATGTGTGTGTGTGTGTGTCGTATTTGGAACAGCGAAGCTGGGATTCTCTTGGGCCACTGAACAATTACGGATCACGAAATGGAGATTTGATTTTATATTTTATATTTGTCGAAAGGCTTCTAGAGATCGTAGGAATAGGTTTCGTAATTTCTATATTATGTTCGGGAGCCACGGAAAAACGGATCTCGAGCGATGGGACTCGAACGTACGATCTTCAGGGGAGATCGCCTTACTAATGTCGCCAAAATCGAACCTCCGAGGTCTCTTTGCCCGGGCTCCCTCTTAACGGGGCTCCTGATCCCACAATTTTATTTGCAAATCAATTTATACATCGAGGTGGATCACGCTGCTCGGCTCACGAAGGGTGCTCAGGCAACCCGGGAATTCAGAAAATGACGTAACATTGGGTGCAAGTCGAGTAGTCGAATCGTAAAAAGATGTAATTTTCGTTTAAACTTCTTTTCGATGTCTCTCAACCGTTCTGGTGATATTTTACGATAAAGAAAGCTCTGCATTTTCTCAAGGGGTGACCAAGAAAACATAACTCTGCTTGCACAGAAAGTTGCATAATTTTCTGAATTTCCGGGTTGCCTACCCTCCCTCGTTAGTCATAAATAACTTATGCTTCCCCTTCATTTAAATTCGCTGGCAACTCGTACCCAAAACCGGCAGCACACGAGCCATGACACATTATTTCAAAGCTTCTACCCCCAGAAGCTTGTGCTGTTCGAAAACTCGTGGGAGCTCAGTCTCGAAGGAGCTTGAGCAACGATTGGAGCCGTTTAGATACAATCAACCGGTTAAGATCGCGTACGGCGTAGGGAAATTATCCCGCGTTAAGATCAATCACGCGAGTCCCACGCGAAATTGATCCAACGATGAGAAAAGCGCGTTATTCTGATTCCTGTCGCAGATACGATGCTCCTGGCCGCAGTGCGTGTACGGAGGTTGCTGGAATAGTCGTCTCTTGTGCATCCCTCTTGGAGCGATACGCGCCACCTTCCTCCTTCCGCCAACGACAATCGAGGACCATGAAGAGAACTTCGGGTCTCCCGCGCTCGAAGATCATCCCCTGGATTTTCTGCCTGCTCGTCGGTCTTCTGCTTCCCCCGAGGGCGAGTGAGTAGAAACAGCGGGACGGTCTCGATCTCGCAGCAAGGAACCGTGGATTTCAACTCCGACGCGGGCAATAAATTCCTGCGGCCTGATAAATTTTCATTCAATCTCTGGCGAGGGAATTATCGCGTCAAATACGCGAAGTCAAAAAGCCCGGGAATTCAGTTTTTCATTGCGCGATTATTGACGCTCGTAAATCTGTAATCTACCGCGGCGAGCGCACAGACGCGATCCCTGGACCCGATCCGCGTCGATTCAAATAGTTTGGCATAATTGCTCCGACGTCCAGTGATTTAATCGATCGGCTTTCTATTGCGGAAGCCCCAGAAAAATCGCTGCGATAATTATTCGTTAATCACGCGCGAGATTGAATCGGTTTCAAGTTTGTTTCGGTGAAGCTCGACTCGCTGGGGGTGGGGAGGAATTAAATTTTTTTCTTCGATCGTGTACAGAAGCATTTCGGTGGTGCCCGGAAAAGAACACGTATCTGCGGTGCAGATGATAGAGACTGTCACGGGGTGGCTCCGTCAATTACACACCGTAGAATTCTTGGCGACCAAGCGACATTCGAGGGAAAATTGTTTCAGGCGCCTTAGAGGAGAACTGCACGGACTTCCAGGGTGGCACCGTTCGACACGGCGTCCATTATGTGCCGGGACCTGCGGTTTGCAGTCTCTGCGTCTGCTATCATTCGGAGCCGATGTGGTGTCAAGCGATCTACTGCACGCCACCCTATGTAAGTGCACGCCAGTTCTCGAACATGTGCTTCCAAACTCAGCTCTCGAGACGTTTTTATCAACCGCGAGCGGGGAACAAAAGGATTTTACGAAGCGCGCTTCCAGAGAGGAAGCTCTGGACTCCACTCGAAATTTCGCTTGGTTCATTAAATTGCAGATGTGGTTGCAGTTTGGGTATAGGGTGTTTCCAAAACCGCTGTAACTTGAACACTCTTTTCGAAGTCGAAAAGTATTTTCGGGATTTCTTTACAACCAAACAACGCGAGTAAATCAATGTATTGCTTAGTATACTTAATACGTGTATATTGAAGGGTACGAAAAACATTTTCGTCGCAAAGCTTGCGTATATTTTTATCTAGAAACCGGAGAAAGCGCAGCGCGATATTCGTTCGCACGCGCTTGCTCGCACCTGCGCGCGAGAGTATCCTGGTTTTCGAACTGCTCGTGAGAATATTTCAGAATAATTGGAGTAGCGAAGTTGTCGAGCGGTTAGATATAGACCCCTACCTGGCAACTGGGTTAACCATTTATTATTTACATTCGCCTTCCTTTTATATCCCATTAAGTCGCTATTATCTTGCACGCCAGCTACTTTCTTCGAGCTAAGTAATCTTCCCAAGGGAAGAATCCTTCGCGTTTTAATCGCGACTAGCGGCGCAAAAATGGCCCCGGTAAGGAACTAAAAAGAAAGATAATACCAGAGCTGCATTCGAAATTCACATGCTGGAACAGGACTTCGTCACATCCCCAGCGTCGACAGTCGGATTTTTCCATTTTCGGATATTTCGCTCGCCCTTCGGTGATTATTCGCCGGAACACTCCGCGGGGACAACGAGAAAACGCTGTGTATGGGTCGAAGCTAGAAAAAAAAAGGGGACAAAAAAGGGCGAAGCGGAGGGGATGAAATGTTACTCGAAGCGTGACGAAATTGCGCGGCATCGAAGCGCGCGGAATCGATTACGCGACACGGATGCGACCGGTGTAAATGATTTTAATGAGCTCGCTTTCACGAATGAAATTCCGAATGCTCGGCAGGCTGCGCAGAATCGCGCGGAGGGATACTGCCGCAAAAATATCTTGCGCGTTAATGGGTCAATTACTCGCCGCTGCGGGAAGGAGACGACATCTTTGCCTCTGAATGCTCGACGTTACCGCGGGTCCGCGAAATTGCCGGACAATTAAATTCGATCGACGATTAAAATGACACCTCGGTGAACGCGTTTGCGGTGGTAATTGCGGGAGATCTCCTTTGAATTCTTAACGACGATAATGCCTTTGTTACGGGGGGTTGCTGCGCAGAGTGTTCTCTTATTAAATAGTAAGCTTTGTCGAAAGGCGTCCTAGTTGCGGAGCAGCGATTCGAAATTTGTGGTCGTTAGGAGAATTATGTTATCTGTAGCTCGGCGTTATCGGATTACGAGAGGGAACGAGCAGAGCGCAAATTAACGAGGGATATTCGTTTAACGGTTCGTCGATGCTGGGCCAGGGGCCTCCTTCCCTCGCCTCTTCGCGACTACTTTTCATCGGCCCTACACGGAGCAGCTCATTAAAGTTTCCTCCAGGAATCAATTACCGCCAGCAGGAAATTCTATTATCGCTCGAACGTCTTGGAATTACGCCCGCGACCATCATTCTCGGCCGTTTCCGTTTCGGGCAATTCCGTCTAATCGCCTAATACAAGGCTCTATTGGTACACACGCAGTTTCCTGCGAGTCCTTATGCGATATTCATGAACAGCGGCGGGAAACTCGCGGCGACGATTTAACGACCGAGGGAATTTCATCGGCGGGCAATTCTTTGGAGATCACTCTCTACGTATTCATAGCCGATCAAATAGTGTTTAGGAGTCCTAAGCAGTGTGCCTGCTGAAAAGAATTTAATTTTTCGAGAATTAAAAAAAGCAGCAAGTATCGCAAGTTTGTGACTCTATTTATTCTATCACCTTTTAAGACTAAAAAGAAATTCTAAGCAAAAATATCCATTCATAGTGGAATATTTTTATCGAAAATTTAGTGAAAAAAATTATTCTTAGCGAAATTTTCTTATTAATTTTGGTAAAAAAATTTTCATTAATTTACGGATTCAATTAGCAAGTACATATTTGCAAAATTCTAGTTCGAACGACGAAGTATAGTCTGCTGAGTACACTGAGCATTATTCTCTTCACGATGCTCCAATTCCACTATTAATGGATATTTTTACTCACAAACAATTCTTGTATAGCCTTGAAATGTTATAGAATAGAGCTACAAACTTGCAATAATTGTTTCTCATATTAATTCCCGAGAAATTCAGTTTTTCTCAAATCGTCGCACTAAGTAGGAAGATCCCTTCAGTGATCTTTAATACTATACCTGGAGTGCGTTTACTTGCCGCAAAGGGTGCAGCAGAAAGGCTCGTAATCTTTTCCGCAAAAGGAACTTTGCCTCGTGGTCGTGGAAGTTTCTCACGAAATCAATGCGCGTAATCTAGCTATCAAACTTTCCATCGTAAAGTGTCACGCTCGCGCTTGGATTTTGCATTTCAATTTTCCCCGCTCGTACCTATTTCAAGCGAAGTAAATCGAACCTGCCCGCTGGGGGCAACGAGTTTCGAGACGGAGCGTATGTATTCCTTCGTGTTTGTGCAGTAAATACGAAAGGGACGTCATAATTTTAATCTCCCTCTTGGTCGCCACCGTGCACCATTTCGCTGTCCCCATTAGTTAACTTTTCATTCGTCAAAGCGCCACTTAAGAAACTTGCTCGGTTTGCATTTCACGCTTTAACGGACGGGCGAGCGTTGCCTGATGGGACCGGCGGGTTCTTTAGACGCCTGGTTTATTAAAAATTATCTTCGATCGCGGGGAACATTTGTCAGAGACAAAGCGTCCCGGCGGTTCGTGCCGCGGGCAGTTGTTAGCCTCGATCGCACCAACACGGCTGTATAATTATCCAGTACGTCGCGTTTCCGGCTGCGAAAATGGAAACGATGTTTTCCCAGCGAGAACTCACAAATAGACGGGTCGATGTTCCGTGTGACTTGGGCCTTCTGAATTTCAAATGGCACCAATCCACGGTATATCTGCCATTTCGCCAGTTTTATGTCAATCGCACAGTGCTCGCGCCTGTTCCAGTGATTCGCGTTTAAATTAAAAAAGTGAAGTTACAAAGTTCTTCCTTTAAGCTTTGACGATGAGCATGAAAAGCTTTCAGACATGGAGCTTTCAGCTAAAAGCTGGTGGGATCAAGTCGGAAGCCTGGAATCGTGAAATGGTCTGGAAAAGTCAACACTTTTGATTGCTTAACCATTGCTAATTAGAACCACGAACCTTTGGGCGAACCTTTGAGCCCCCTCAGAAACGTTTAATTAATAAACGAAAGATTGGAGAGCAGCAGTTTGCGCGCTTCACCTTCGATTCCATACGCCCTTCTACATTAATTAACTCGCCTGCAGATTTCGCGTATTATTATTTCGAATGGCTTGGTTCCTCGTGAGGTCATTGTGTAATTATCTTCGGGGGGCGGAGACAGAGGAACTCGCGAGGAAACGGTACCTACACTCAAATGTATTCTGGAACGAATAGTTACTAATGGACACAAAAAATTTCGTTGAACGACAGACAACCGTGGCGGCTACTTTTTCCCGTCGGTGACCAATTGGGTTTATTTAATTAGTTACCAACTATCAAAGTGTCAAAAAACTAGTTAAACGCAGCATGGATCCCATAATTTTGTGATATTTATTTTGCAAAAAAATTACAACTCTTGCATTATAGGTAGAATTATTAATACTACCAAGTTCCATTTTAGGCTTAAAGATATCAAAAGCTGCAGAAAATTTAAAATAATATTAATCATACTACTCGCTATTAAATAACCCATTAAAACCCCTTCTAAAACTGTAACAAGAAATAAAGCAAGCCCAGTAGAAATGAATCTACTTTCTAAACTTAGTGTCAGATGATCGGGGGTTGCCAGCTTCCTGCATAACTAGGTCCAATTAAAGGAGCTTCCGCGGTGGATGTTTCCGTAAATAGAAGGTTAACTTATTTACGAATTCCAACACGATTGCCGGCTCCGCTAATCGCTTTATTGAATTTTACTCGATCTGACATCGCTGATCCCCTAACGAGATTTTTCACTAGGCACGCCTCTGTAACCGACGTATTTTCTGAGCTTCCGTGGTGGGGCCAGAGACGTCGGACATTTGCATGAAATTGATCCCGCCAGCCTTGTTCACCGGGCACGACAATATTGCATGTATTCACTCCCTCCACCCCCAGCAATTCTCTCTCCCCCTGAGGTACGGAATTTTTACCCCAGAATTTTGTTCACGTGTTTAGATTGGAAACTCCGCTGCAGGCTCGTATTTGAAAAGTTTCGAGACTTTGAAATAAAGCCAGCGATAAGCCTCGATAAAGTACTGTGAGATTTTTGTACACGGACCAATTATGGTCTTGTGGAAAATTGTGAGGTACACGTTGGAAGTTGGCGACTCGGTATAGAATGATTACCTACACTCGTACAAGAACAGGGGAAGTTGAAGTTGGGCAAAGGTCAATGTTTAATAACGCGGTATTAATTCCAAGGTGCACGGTCTATGTAATGGTTAGTGTACGTATACTTCTATCGGGTTTCCTGTTCCTCAGCTGAACCGATGATGTAATCCTATTTTCGATAGGGGAGGGGGGGGGGGGAATTACACGTGTGGATACCGTGAGATTGTGCGATTTCGCTGGTATACGTTTTTCAAGAATCGCTGTCGAAACGCGAGCGCGGTACGTTCAGAGGCGCAAATTCAATTTGAGACGCAATTCCAGTGTTTGCGTGGAAAACATGTAAGATCGATATGCCGTACAGGTGGCAATAGCTAGAGGCGTACCGCGTGTATAGCAGGGTGGAGCGAAATACAGTGGCAGAATTTTATAATGGTATTTAAGCTGCCAAAATCTGAATTTCATCGATAAATGTTTTGCGGTGCCGGAAGTCAGTTAAAGGTTATTATTTTCATTGATCGTAGGAATTTTATTTTATCACACGCCGTTTTTGACGGGGCGGATGTTGTAGGTATTTGATTCATACTTTCTTTTTTATTGCATACAAAGGCAAGATTTCATATCCCAAGATTGAATATTTCGTTTAGAGTTCTGCTATTCCTTTAATAATTAAGTTTTTTCAAATCTTCCCTGTCAAAAACAGCATATGTTCATATATTTTAAGAAACTAATTTGCTTTTTGTTTAAGTGGGGGTAGGTACCACAAATCACTGTAGCGAATGACGCATTTAGAAGTAGCCCCCACGACTGTATTAAACGACTAATATCTTTACATACAAAAATCAAATATCATAAAGGTGTGACATAATTAATATAAAAATTACGAGCCCAATAATGCTAATGCTTTTTAAAAAAAAAATCTAAAATTACGTCAGTTTCTAGGCTTCTCTCGGCGTGTGTCCCTCTTAATCTCAGAATTTACTACAGACTGAGAATATAAAAGGTGCACAGTTTTATTTAAGAATCAAGTGTCTTGCTACGCTCGCGCCAACACAGAAAGTAACTAACTTTTCGAAGCCTGTACGGGAGACTAAGTCGTGAAACTTCGCGTTCCCTTTCGCTCCTTACTGATATTTTCCCCCTCGTTCTTCTTTTCTGAAAGAGGAAAGGTACCATCTGTGCCTCGGGCTCGCGCCTCGTCTGGTTGGAATCGTCAACTTCCGTTCGAACGCCTCGAGCCGCGTAGCACGCGGCCTGTCCTCGTTCCTCGATATTCAGGCCACCCCTTTGGCTCGCATGCGACGACGTTCATGCTAATCCCGCCGGCAATTACAATATCTTTCGGTCGTTAACAAGAAAACGGCGGAGGGGTGTTGCGTGTGCCGACGGTACGCTTGCACGATACCCGCGGCGCTGTTGGATTTCGTCGAACCCCGTGTTCTTAGCCGCGTCTTTTCGTGCCGGCTGCAACGAAAATAGAGCGCGATATTGCGGCCGCGCCGTAAATCCTCATCATACGCGGATGTGTGCGCTCCGCGATACACATCTCCATCGGGATACGTTTAGCGGGACCGTTCGTTCACCGAGTTTGCAGCTTGAAATTAGATTTACCGCTTGCTCCGCGAGCCACACAAGCGGGGGTAATTAACCCATTAACTCTGTCATTTGGAATATGCCGGTCCGTGCAGCCACCCTGTATTCAATCACAACGTAATTTTCTGAAAAGAGAAACACCCAGGCTTTGGGGTTAATTAGATTCGCCTCGGAAACTCTGAAAATATCCCTTCACCTCTACACTTTGATTTACGCTCCCTTTTCTGGGGAGGACAATTTTGCGAGCATTTTCTCCGCACTGTCGGAGCGCCTACGAGAGGGATAACCCGCGAGGAAACAGGGACGCGGGATCGCTAAAGGTGAATAGGGTTTCCTATACGCGACTGGACACAACGCGAAGAGATTCAAAGTGGATTCTCTCGAAAATGAAGGGCGATATCAAAAAATTTTATTCCTTTTTCTCGACCCGTTCACTTGTCACGAGTCGAGAAGCAAGAGTACCTTGTTTCGATATTGCGCTTCGTTCTCGAGAAAATCGGCTTTGAGTTTCTTGACGCTGCGTCCAGGCGCGTATAGGAAAACATATGTTTAAAGTAGAAATTCCACAGCCGGCCAGGGTTTGATTCATTCCGTATATTTTTATTCCCTTGCTGTACGGAGTCTGACAATCCATCGACGTCCCGAGGATCTGCCTCTGAATACGGGGCTGCAGCGTGAAAAGCTAAGTGCAGGCTCCGAGCCAAGTATCCGTAGGTGTCGGTGTGTGTTACCATTCGACTTCTCTCTTGAGGGCTGCCGGCCCGGACCAACCGGCAACTCCACATCGATATTTTACCCCCTGCATTAACGTGTGTCGAGCGAGCATTGGCGGACGGCCATGTAAACACACCGATGCGGGCAGATTTGATTGATTGTGCAGGATGCTTCTACAATGGGCGGCTCTGAACACTCCGCTCCAGTTCGAGGAATTGAAAGGAGAGTCTCGGATGAATATTGGGTGTTGGGGGTTCCTTCCTTTCAAGAAACAGACTTTTGTGGCAGATTTTAGGAGATCCCCCGGAGGAGTTGGGGCATGGGTGTATGTAACAGCGGGAGAAAGCAATGGGGTTATTGGAGCGCTATAATCCTTTATTATCATATATTAAATGCATACGGTTACGTACCGAAAACTGGGGAAACTTTCGCAGTCAATTAAGTTACCATTTTATTATTTTTGAATCTTTCAACTTTTCAGTCATCGTTGTAGATACAATCATACTCTAATAGTCTTTTTCTAGAAATGTAAAATTTGATATGTTGAAGTTGGTAGGTAGTTGAGAAAATAGTTGTGGATAAAAGCGACTTTTTTTTGTTAAATTTCACCAAATTTTTAAATCTTAAGGTATACAAATTTACAGAAATATTGGCAAAGACATATCCTGGGGGGTGCGATACAACCCGTGTGACCACGAAGGGTTAAAGAAGGAAGATGACAAAAATTTCACGCATTTTGACACTTGTAGTTACAGTCACAAAAGGATGCAATGTTATAATCGAAAAACGTTAATTTTTATATTAGATATATCACAAAATGTTACAAAAACCTGCCAATGCTCCTCCAGTTTACGGCATGAAATGCGGATTAGAATCGCGAATTCTTACTTCGACCTCGATTTAATCTGTAAAATGTGTTATGTATAGTTTGGCCAGATAATTGTCCTAATTAAGTAACTGCATTTCAACACGTGAACTTTCTTACCCAAACATTCAACAACCGTCACTTATGAGAATAAAAGTCTCAAACACACGTTTTTCCTATAATCCTCCCTGCACCCAACCCTCCAATGACAGACAGCTCTGACAAGCCCCTTCCGCCGTAAACCCATTAAAATAACGGATGAAAGAGATTCTCTCAAAGTCTATAAATTACCATTCACAGAGTGCAGTCCCTCGATGAAAATGGACCCACCTCGCCGTCATCGCCAGTTGCCCCCTTCCCTCGATCCTCCCAATCCTTTCGCCATATTTCTCTATTCAATTCCGTTGCACGCGGCCCGGATTCTCGCGGGGGCGTTGAAGCTTTGTTGAATGGCAATTGACCGGCGATCGATCTTCTCTGCCGCAGAAATGCAAGAGGTTTCGAGTCGGCGAGCGTTGCTGTGAGTTCGAGTGCCTGGACGACACGGACGTGGACTGGACCGGGCCGGACCTGATCATAGCCGCGGGATCGTCGAGGATCGAGGAGCAGGGCACGATCTGGCTCCTCGGCTTGATCGCCCTGCTGAAGGCGCTCTAGTTCCCGCGAGGGGATCGGCGACGGTGCTACGGCACGAGCGCCGTCGGCTCGTCCACGTGATTCGGCCTCTGGCAGCGTCATTCACGGCGAACACGGGCCACCAGGGATAGGGGAAGGTACGGTGTGGCCTGCTGGCGATGAAACGTCGTGTTTAACTCGCTGATTGCTCCTCGAGGCGGGTCGAGGAGGGAAGAGGAACGAAGCTCGCCCTCTGGGACCGTTTTCGTTCTAATTTGCAAGATCTCGGTAATGGCAGTTTTCTTTTTTAGTTAATAGTAGCTGGTGCATCGTCGCTGAGTTACATGGTGAGCCGCGAGAACCATTGTCTTCCTTTAGCCGGCACCTTGGATTTGCATTGAAACGTAAAGCCTCGTTCAAGTTAGTCAAGTTACTTGACTTCAAGTCACTTCCATTCAAGTATATTGACTTCAAGTCACTTGAATTCAAGTATATTGACTTCAAGTCACTTGAATTTAAGTATATTGACTTCAAGTCACTTCCATTCAAGTATATTGACTTCAAGTCACTTGAATTCAAGTATATTGACTTCAAGTCACTTGAATTCAAGTATATTGACTTCAAGTCACTTCCATTCAAGTATATTGACTTCAAGTCACTTCCATTCAAGTATATTGACTTCAAGTCACTTGAATTCAAGTATATTGACTTCAAGTCACTTCCATTCAAGTATATTGACTTCAAGTCACTTGAATTCAAGTATATTGACTTCAAGTCACTTGAATTCAAGTATATTGACTTCAAGTCACTTGAATTCAAGTATATTGACTTCAAGTCACTTGAATTCAAGTATACTGACTTGAAGTTTGTGTTCGGCAGTGTCGGCTGCCTTCAAGTTACTTACAAGATTAGTTGAAGCAAGAAATATCATATTTCTCATAGATTTCTAAGAATTAAGTAATCTCGTCATTACTCCGCCCATCCTTAATCATTGATTTATGATTAAAGCCTTACTTGCCAAAAACAATTGGCAGCTTATTCAAGTTGTATTTCAAGTCAAGTCAAGTTGACAGGCTCTACTTCGCTTGAAACTTGAAAGAAACCTGAAAGGATATCTCGAGTCAAGTAAATAACTAATAGTTCACATTGGCAGAGTAGTTTCGAGAGTTACTTGAATTCAAGCGACTTGACGCCAAGTAACTTGACTAGTCCGAACGAGGCTTAAGCGATATTGGTAGCCACGGTTGCCTTCGACGATCAGCATAGTGTCATTAAACGATAAAATATTTATTTCTTTAATACCTACAGCTTGTTAGTTATAGGTAATCGTAAACGTCACATAAAGGGTCAAAGCGCTGCAATGACACGAATGAGGCCAGCCAGTAGCTTGTTTCCTACATAGTATTTCCGAGAGCATTCCAGAGAACGATATCAGAGAAGCCAGCGGCGCTGATCGCAGTTCCTTAGGTGTTGTTCTCGAGAAAACGTCATGTCGCCTTCCTTCCTCGGCGAGAGTTCCCGATAACGATGTTATCCTAGGGCGAACCAAGCGTTTCATAGCCAGCAGGCGATGGCGTGCAAGTGTAAAAATCACCCTCCGAGGGTGGCGACTCGCGCCCTGGAGTCGTGTCTCAGAAAGTTTTATTTTTTCATTCGCGTGATAGCAAAGATGTGATAACGAGGCGCGGTGCGAGGGAACGGTTCATCGATGACGGGCGTTGCGGAGACCCGTCGAGTGTCCTTTCGTCGATAGGCCCGGTCGAGATCATCGGATGGAAAGGCTGGGGGGTTCGTTAAATGCCGAACTTTACGCCTCGACAGTTCGTCACTTTCAAGGCTTAGCCCTATAAAACTCACGGTCCGGTGGATCGTCACCTTTTCGAGACCTTTTACGATAGAGCGACGTCTGGCAAGATTTTAATCAAGGAGCCCGCGACCGGTTTCATCTGATCGTCTCGATTCCAACGCGAAACTTGATTGTGTGAAATTGATGAATGGAGGGTGCGCGAGACTTGGCGTTTGTCGCGGTTAGAACCGAGTGCGGGGTTGTTTTCTGACGCGTTTGGGGCTCGATTAACTCTGCGATGTTGGGAATTACACTCGTGCGATGGCGGGAACGAAGATAAATGCGCCACGTAGCAAGGTGACGGGTCAATTCTTGGAGCAAACGAAACGCTTCAACCCGTCCCACTTTGTGACATTAGCGGTGACGTGGAGACTCACAGACTCTTCTTCAATAATTTCCCATTGACAAGCATAAACATATTTTTACCATATACTGGAGTCATTAGTGACTTTATTACGTATTTGAAATGGTACTTTCCATGTTTTGTTCAAAGCTACTGAAAGTTGCCTCCGTGACGCGTCATATTTTAAAATAAGGTCGAATGAGAAAAAGGAAAATAGGGGAAAAGTAATTCTGCGGGAGGTCTCCAGGCTCCACGCCACCAGTTAAGGGTTAATGCTACAACGTGACTATACGTATATCACGTTTGATTTGACGAAAGTAAGATTATCAAGCAATCGTCTTAGTTGCCCTAATGCCTTAATAATTAGAATCGTTTCTGTTGCGCTCCCATCACTTCCATGGTTTCATTTAAAGATTACACGAGTGAATCGATGGATAATGTCATTTGTATTAGCAGAATTATGTGAACGGCTACGGCTTCGTTTCACCTATCACAAAATTATCCGTATCACGGCAATTAACCGAGCTCCAGCCGAAGCGCTGCTTCTCAATCCCAGAGACTTATTTTCCGACTATAATTATCAAATAAATTACCGTGACGAATGTTAAAGCTCAAATATGATCCAATCACGAGGAACCATTGTCCCAAGAAATAAGATTTTCAAGTAAATACAGTGGCGCACCCAGGGGGATTTTTAAGAATAGAAGAAAACTGGATTTTATTTTTTAAATAAATTTTCATAATCCCCTAATGAATTTTATTAAATTTGCATTAAAAATACTTTTATCTCTTCAACTTGACTCCCCCCCCCCCCCCCAGATTAAATCCTGAGTGCGCTACTGAGTAGGTAAACATACGTCCACTTTCCCGTCTATTTTTCGTTAAAAGCGCAGAAAGTCCCCCAAAATCGCGGAACTTCTCAAAAGTCTTCTGTGCTCTCATTCCCGACGGTTCAGTCACAAGCACGTAAGATTTCTTTAAATTCGCCGTTCTAGAGCCGCGAACGCGTCGAGAAAAAGGGAGATAGAATTGAAAACTCGTGGTTGGGATCACTCGATTATGTAATTCGGATCAGTCCATCCATTCGTTCGACGGCCTACGCGGTTTCCGATTGGCCGAACATATTCCCGGGAGAGATGACACGCCGGAAGAGAAGCGAACCTACGAGGACTCCTTCGAGCGATAACAATAAGCTTCTAGGAGCCAAGGAAATGACACAGAAACAAAGTGACGTTTATAATTCTGTGCGCACCCAAATCCAAAGTGGACTCCGCGAATAAAAGGAACAAAAGAAAGAAAAGCAACGCCCCTTTACACTCATCCACCCAAGGCACTAGATTTCCGACAATGGGTGTATAACGGTACGTACCTTATCAACACCTATAGGTAAAAGTACGTTTTGCTGACACCGTCTTCGATCTTGGGTGCCCGTGGCGGGACAGCGAGCCATCGGCTTTATCAGACGCACCGCGAACGAAAAATAATACGTACGTATTGTATTTTCTACGTGTACAAATATTACGCGACGAACACACCGGTCTGTACATAGTCGCGGGACTGGAAGGTGGAGGCGGCAGAGAATCTCCCGGGGCGAAGAGATATTTAGCTACCAAAAGAGAACCGAGGGAGAGGTTAGAAGTTACCATTGACGCGCTCCATATTTCCGTGCTCGAAGTATTTTAATTGATAGGCGCGCTCGAGCGCCGAGCATCCCCGTCGAGCGAGGAGGATATCGATTGAGTATAGGCACATGCTCAATTAAATCTAGTATTAATATCCCATTGAATACATAGTGTTTTAAGTAAAAAAGAGGGTTGCAGCGGACTCAATTTTAATATATTATTACGTACACGTTCATTGGAACGCCGGGCTCATCAACGAGCCCCTTTCTTTTCGCGTTGCCATTCCTCGGCGTACGTGACCACATTTCCCGCGGACACGCACTTGCTGTAATCTTCGCGCGGTTCTTTCCAGTAACAACGGCCAATCATGGAGCGTGATTGGAACGTTGGTCCGCCTCGGTTCAACAGCGTTGAATATTATTTGGTACTGTACCGCGCCGGGCAAATTAAGGGTGTCAAGCTGCGGACCTTGGCCTTGATGTGTTCTGCATATCCAGTCCCAGATGCATAAAATGGTATTCAAAATTTCGGACCGTGAACGCCCATCTGGTCCAGCGAACAGTCGCCCGCCACTGGGCGAATCTCCATTTACAGGCGGTTAGGTAGCGTTTCAACGATGTACACTGCTCGACACTATTTTCCGTCGAATATACATTAATTGAAACTAGGCTTTGTCGGTTTATAAAAACCGGGCACTGTAGTATATTTTATTCTGTTATATTCGTGTAGTTTCATAAATAGGTATTAAATGAACTGAAAAGTACGGATTTGTACAGATTTTAGTTATTTTAATTTCTTCGTTTATTTATTTGCTTTTGTGTAGATAGAGTATATTATATTTTGTTATGTTTTTGTAATTCCATAAATAAAAACCGAAATTTTTTAAAATAAGTGAATATTTCTTTACTCTTTTCATTGTTATTTTTGTAAAAGTTCGAAAACCGGGTTTTTTAAAGGTCAGAGTTTGTATAAACCCTAATTGCAACATAAACGCCCACGAAAAGTCATTGCCCAATCTTCCTAAAAATCATATAAGAAATAAATAAGACAGAGAAAACAATTTTAATACGCGAGAGTTACATAGAACTTTAGAAAACTTATAATGGGAAATTGATTGCAACGCATGTTTTTGACGATAAAATTTGAAACAATACGCCATCCTCTTGGAACGAACAGTTAATAATTTAAAAGAATATATCAGATGACACACTATTTACTTTACATAAACTTCGTTTAACTTTTCGCGTGACCGATCGGCAAAAAATAGTTTCCAGCAGTGTATCACTGAATTCTCCCGCCCCCTTTGCGATAATTGGTACACATTAAAGTCACAAAAATACTCGATACGGTGTGATTCAATTACACTGCCGAGGTTCAGTGTAGGTTCTCCCGGAACGGCCCCTATTCGATTGTTACCCACCGGAAACGTGATTGGAGAGCGAGCACTGCTCAACGATTGACCGAATTGTGTCTCTGCGCCATAATTGTACCGCCAGCGAGTCATATTGTTCCGCAGCACCGTGACATTGTTCGCGGAAAATACGTCGAAACTGCAGACGAATAGGCACCATTCCGTGTTTAATTCGAATTTATATCCATCCCCTTTGTTAGGCTCGTCAAACGTGTCTCTGCTCGGCGACAATTGAAATAGGAAAATTGTTACGAAGCCACGGAAGAGCGCGCACTTAATTCGACTTCACCAGTGGAATTTTTCGCGCAAGCGAATATCGTCCGTAACTCTATTAACCGTACAACGAATCTCCTTTTTGGGCCGTTCGAGCCGATCTGACGCGAGAATAATCCCTTTCCACGGATCGCGCGATTTCCATTCTTTTCGCCACGCGCGTTCGAGCGATTTGAATTGCAGAGGCGTCAGCGGCGTGGGCGTGTTTCAAGGGTACGTTAATGGCACATGAATTTTTTCTCCGTCAAAGGTTCCCCTATTTTTTCATCGTCAAGCCTCCTACGCGCGTTAATAAAGTCCAGTTTTCGAGACCCGGTTTTTTGCGTTCGTAAGATATCTGCCCTCGAGGAGCCGTGGCCGTTTAGCTCTCTCCCCCGGCCGAGGTCGCGACGTTGCAATTAAACGAAGGAACAATTAAATTTCACGGTCGCGGGAACGGCGCGATTCGAGGTAACCGCGCGTACACAATTTTTGCGTTTCCCCCTCGATTCAGCGTTTCCGCCTCGCGAATGTTTAGCCGTTTTCATGCCCGCGCTCGTCGAGCACCCTTCCGCTCGGTACACAGCGATGTTAATTCGTTCACACTCCACGGCAAAGTAGGGAACGGGACCCGTTGACGGTTGTCGCGAGCCTCGAAGTTTTCGCGTTCACAGCTCTGGAAATTGTCCGCTCGCTTTCCCGCCGCTCCGGCGTAAACGATCCCTCGTTAACTCGGTCTCCGCAAAAAATTACGCGCCCCGCGGTTTACCCGGCAGACGGGGCTCTCGCAGTGACGAGCGAATAGTGGAGAGTGGAGTTTTAACAGATTCTGCGCGACGAAAATCACATCGTCTGGTTCGGTACAATTTCCAAGCGAACTTACACGTGCCGTATCTAGGAAACAACTTTCGGCAGGTACAGTACTTTGACGGAAATGTCTCCACGTTGACCAAAAGAAGAGATACGCGTTGCCAGGAATGTCCCGACATCCGTCCCCCAAAGTGTTAATATTTTAAGTCCACGCGAAACTCCTTCTGAAGATCCGTGACTGCGAAAACATTGGCGCAGAATATATGTATCTATACATTATTTAAAATACGAAATTCAGTTGAAAGAATTTGGAATCGAAATGCGTTCTCAGCAAAATTTCCAGCAGAAGGATTACGTGAAATTACAGTGCCACCTTTTATAAAGAACATTCTATATTGGAACGATCGATGCAGTTCGCTTTGCCTGAAGGCAGAGGTGGGCAAAATTTTTATTTAAAAAAAAAATTCCGAATGACGAATAAAGGTTAAAAAATTATTCGTTATGCGTGGAATAGAGTTAATTTTTTTATTCATCGCGCGTTTACAACCTCAGCGTCGAATAAATTTGTCCACATTACCTTTAACTTTACTCGACGTCGAATAATTTTCTGTTATTTAAATAATTTTTTATTTAGTTATTGCCCAACTCGGCCTGCCGGTACCTACGTCGGAAATAAAGTACCAAAGAAATCGTTTCGACGCTGCTTTCGTCTGATTTTCGCATTTAGTTTCTACACCCACACGGATTTACGGAACGCAGTTATCTGTACCGTAATATTATACTTGAAGGTCTTTACGAGCGATTTTCTTACACGTTGATCCCCTCCCGCGGAAATTGAACGTGTACACTCGAGTTTCATCTAGGAGCAATAAGGTTTCAATGATACAAGTTTACCAGTGACATTTTAATACGATGAATAGTATCGGAACTTTTTAATTAGTGGCGCTGTTAAGTCGGAGTTTCAAAGTTTTCTCAAACGACGAGCATTTATTCTGATTTATGCGATATACCAGCTGGCATTTTCATCCTCGGTAAATATTCCTGTCTCAGTTCCAACTTCCATGATTAATCGGTTTCCTTTGCTCGCGCAAAAAGGCATCTCGGATATTTGATACGTTCTCATTTTAATTAAACGACGTAGGAACACTGACACTAATCGATGCAACGTTGCGTGCTACTCAAGAGATCTGTCGAAGGAATTGCCGTTAATTTAAGGTCCTCTGCTCGTCGTACAGGGTATTAATTAATCGTCTACAACGGAAGCGCGTCCGAGTCCAGTTCGAGCTTAAAGTCCGACGAATAATTCCGCGACAATAGACTAAATCTATATCTTTTCGCTTGCCGTTTATCAGGCCGCGGAGCATTCGTCGCGTTTCCTCGACCGGAAACAAATTGAAAAATCATACGGCTTGCCAGAGGTGACGTCCGACACGCAACGAAACGGCACTCGGAGCTTCGAATCGGGATGCCGGTGGCCACGATAGTTTCCCCGTTCATTGCGTATTTATAGAGGGCTGTCGATTCGACGGATGCTCCCGGCGAATTTGAATTGTAAATAGGTGTATTGCAGATTTAAAGTAAAAGCAACGATAAGGGTGTAGGGTACGCGCGCCGGTTCGCTTGGAGACGGACCGGTTGGCTTTTAACACAGAGTAATAGCGTATTTATTTTTGTTCCGGAGTAAAGTTTAAATGCCGTTGATCGTGCGGATCGTTAGTGGCCGTTATTTAAGCTCGTCTCCAGTTAAGATTAACCGATAAAACGGCCCGAGAGTCACGCGGCCCGCGATAAATCTGGAGCGAAGCTGTTCAAGGGAGCATTATGATTCCGGGCCGCTTGACTTTTAGGGCACGACGGGTATCGTTCGGCGACCATCGTCGCTCGAATCGATCCTTTTCCCCTGCCCTCCAAGGAGCTTCTGGCAAAGAAAGTAACACGCGCAATAAGAACGATAGACAAAGGCACCGGAGGAAATGTAATTTCTGAAAGTTCGGTCGGAAAGTTTGGCGCCCAAGTCGTCAAGGCGAGCGGCAAAGGGGCCGTTTTGTGCTCCCCCTCGACGAAGGTGGCGGAGAGCGCTGACTTCTTCCGGCTGGCGAGCCGCCGGGGCGTTTTTCAAAGTTTTTAGCGGCGTCGTATTTTTGCTCCTTTGACTTAACGTCGAGACACTGTCTATCGAATGATCAACATTAATCGACCAATTTCTCTAAGCTTGTACTTCGAATTAACGTTTACATGTAAACAGGATTAACAATCTATTTCAATGTAAATATTTAGACGATAGATTTAATATTGCTATGATACGTAACTACCTTTGATTGTGATTACACCGTCTTATCATCGAGGGGCCTTTTATGTATGGTTAACCATTCTGAACCCATTACAGATTATAATAATTTATTCGATCGATATTAAAGATATTCGAAACGATTGCGAGTCAGTGTGCTTTATTGTGCCCATACGTTTTTAGCATCCTGCGGTACCCACTGTCTGTGGGCGAGTAAGTTATAACTTTTTCTACTTCTAAGTAGGTTTTACAGCACCAGATCAATGTTCCCCAAGCTTTTTCGAGTCGCGAAGCCAAGGTAAATTTAATAACGTAAAGAAAACACCTTAAAAATAGGAATTTTAGAATATAATTCTAGCTTAATAATATTTAATTATCTTAATATATATATTAAATATACTTAAAGATATTTAATATATTTAATTATCTTATTTAGTGCGATGGTTGTGCTTGCATTTGGGCAATCAGCTTCATATTTTCTCATCTATGAAAAATCAGTGTTACTAAATAGTATATAGCGATGTAACCATATTAAAATAAACAATTGCTAAAAATCGTTAACTAAATATAACGGCGGTGGCCACCCAGGAAACACTTCCGGACCAACAGGTTGGGAATCACTGCACTAGAAAAAGAAATACACTGCAATATGCACTAATCTTTTGCTTGATGTTTTATTAAGTACAAATATGAGAAATCTGCATGGTAATATCTTATAGAATCATAAAGTATGATTAAATTAATCCTTTTTCCAAATAGTGTCGTACAGGTCGGTGCGCCTCTGAGAGAACGTCGGTATTTGAGCTCTCACCTCGTCTACGACCTTTAGATCTGAAAGGAAAAAAAATGAAACCAGAAACAATGAAGTCGATCAAACTGAACAGGCAAATCTTCATGCTTGAAAATCCCAAAAATTTTAAACTTCACACAACTTCTTTGCAAGGTCGACGATCCTTTATCCTCTTAATATAAATCGGATTAAGGTAATAAATATCCTTAGGTTGCAGTAATTCTATGCAGTTTGATGAAGAGAGCGGAGATGGAAACGTCGATAAATGGTTAGGCGTGGAAATAAGTTGACAGGCTATCGTGTTACGGTCTTAAGTGGCAATTACCTATATCAGCGACTATGATGCCCTCGGCCGCATCCAGCTCGTGAAGAATTTCACCCCAGGGGTTGGTTAACTGGGTATGCCCCCATGCGACGTAGCCGGGTGGAGAGCCGCGAGCCGGCGATACGCAAGCGACGTATAATTGATTGTCATTTGCTCTGGAACGCTGAAGCAACGACCAGTGCAGTGGTCCGGTGGTCGTGTTGAATGCTGCTGGATATATCAGCATTTGGCAACCTGACCCAGAGAAACGGGAATTATGAACACACTGAATTCCGTCCACTCCGCAATTTCTCGTCCGACGTTCCACCATCTACTTTAACTCCTTAAGAGTAGGGCTGGGACTATTTGTCGAATTTTTCGGTATTCGAATATTCGAATACTTCAGTTGCTCAATTATTTGGCGAATATAATTCGAATATCCAAGTATTCGAATACTATTCGAATATTTAAGTATTCGAATACTGATGTATTCGAATAGTATAGTGTGAATTATGAATCAAGTTCTTTCGAATAATAACATTCGAATACTGATGTATTCTAATAGTATTCGAATAATAACATTCGAATACTCAGCTATTCGAATAGTATTCGAATAATAACATTCGAATAGTATTCGAATAATAACATTCGAATACTCAGCTATTCGAATAGTATTCGAATAATAACATTCGAATACTGAAATATTCGAAGTTTATTCGTAGCATTCGAATACTTGTAAAATATTCGAATAGTCCCAGCCCTACTTACGAGCACCCCATATTGAAGCCACCCTGCCACTATATATTACCGTGCTTAACTTTATTTTAAGCCCGATTTCGCGTACAAATAGTTCTATACGGTTTCTGAGAGCTGTTTATGGACAGTAATAGAAGATTTATAGAGGCTGGTTGGAGCTCCTGCGTCTGCAGTAGGTACCTACCTTTCTTCCGATAAAGGCGTGCCATTTCTTCAAACCTGATATCGTAGCAAATACCAACTCCTATTTTACAGCCCTTCGCCTCGAACATGGTCAGCGAAGAGCCAGGACTAAGTGCATCGCTCTCACGGAATGTAATTTTCCCTTTAATGTCTATGTCGAATAAATGCATCTGATAACACAAAAGCGGACCCTTATTTCTTTCCCACTTTTATTATTATTCTGTTTTCCAATAATGTATTTTACAGAGTATTCTGTTACTAAGTGTAACAGTATGCATCTTCCAGCACGTAACGCAGAGAAAATAAATTTTCGAGACGATTCCACGGCACTGCGCCCGCAGCGGTGTAAAACGATTTTCCGCACCGATGTTTCTAATTTCGCTGGAACAAAAGGAAAGATGCTTACCTTCCTGTGCTTTGCTATCAGAATTCCATCCGGCGACCAAACGGTGCATGTGTTGTACAATTTATCAGCTTCCCTTTCGGGTATTGTACCACCGATCACGTATACCTTATTCCTACTGGCTGCCTCCGATAACGCAACGCTCGTTTCCCCGTCGGGGATGCTCTCGGCATATTTCGCAAAGTGTGCTGCGGAGTGAAACATTCAAGTTCTGTATTTTACTGACACTGCTTGTTCTCATTGCACGTACAGTCACATATGGGAATTATAAAAAGCTGGATTCTTAAGAGATACAGTAAGAAGAAGAGTCCTTGTAGAAAACACTAAGTGGCAAAATAAAAATAGAAAATTTTATCGGAAAATGTTCTACGTGCCAATGGTAATACTATAGTATAGACTTTGATTTTTGGCACTCGATGCTTTCTACAAGAGCTCTTCAATTAAATATCAATTTTTCCATGTAACGAGATGTAAAATAGATATTATTACAATACAATATATACATAGACCTGATTATTTTTAATTTCAGACGCTCGCTTACTTCGTGGTCCTATACCATATTTGTATTTGAATTATTTTAGTCATTCGCGCGATTATGAATGGGGGGGGGGGGGGAGTGTTACCCTGTGGCCTCCTTGCGCGCCATAATTCTTAGAATTTCAAATATTCACCTGGCCTACTTAATAGAATCATTTACAACCGACATCTTTATATCGTAATATTGAATAAATTTAACTAAGAATAATTACATCAATTTTAAAATCAATTTTTTCAATAAACTTTGTTATATGAATACCCCGCGCGAAATATTCAAAAGAATGTTCGCTTCTCAACGACTCCTGCAGTACCTTTCGAAACCGCGAGTCGAGACGCTGCTACTGATCAGCCCTTGCGACGAAAAGTGTGTCAAATACCGAGTAATATCTGTTAAAAGTTAAAGATCCGTGTTTCCTTCGTTACTTCGCGAAGCTTTTAATATTGTGGAATGTGAATACGCGAGTGGATATGTGATAATCAGCAGAGAAATGGAAATATTATATCCCAGTTCCTTCGTCCTACCAGACACCCCCTCCCGCCCACGAACTTTATGCTTTCAACCGTAAGCGTAAGTGATTTACTCTATTATTAAAGGTTCTATACTATTTTTAACGAGTTAATGTAAAAAGTGCGATGAAAGACATTATTACATATTCCATACGGCGAATTGAAACATTCGGGAAGGGCGATAATATCAGCCTGCTGTTGTTTCGCGCTTTCGATAAACGAAACTGCTCGCGCTATGTTCGTCGATTTGTTTTCGCCAACTGCGAGCTGCACCAGCGCCAAACGAAATGCTAAAAAGAATATTAGAAAGATTAAATACGTTCTCCAACGCATTCCCGTGCATTTTCACTGTAATATTTTGAGAAGAAGTAAAAGTACGTACTAGACATTGCTCGGAATCCACGTTTCACGATGTTTCCGCGTAGCATGATAATTTTGGAGGTTAGGTGCGCTTTCCGCCACTTTGTCAAGATTACGAAATCATGTTGTATTATCAAAGAAATCTTCGTTGATAGTGTCGTAGCAGTATGGTCGTATCTTTAAATTATTAATCAGGAGCAATGATTAGAATTATTTAAAAACTTCTCAGCATTTTGTACACGAGTTCGAGTAATTATTTTCATAAGTACAGTTATGTTCTTAAAAATTTATGGCTAAGTACAAGAAGAACGATCTTGTAAAAATAAGTTTTATTACAAAATGTATATAAACAAAATTGTACAGCTCGTCGTAAACGTAAAATAACAGGGTACATTGGCCAAAAAGTGTTATCGTTTACTGGACGATCGAGATCTTGACCTGTCCCGTTTTTTGTGTTTCCGTTTCTCCGTATGACTCCTCGATTTTCTGTCTTTCGTTTTCTCACGCTCTTTATCCTTCCTCTTATGCTTTTTACTCGACCTCTCTGGCGAGCTGTCTTGCTTCTTGTGCTTCTTTGATTTTTTTGATTTCTTTGATTTGTACGAATCGCTGCTACCGGACCTGCTCCTCCCCTGCTTCCTTCGTTTCCCGTACTCGCTATCGTTATCGCTGTCGGACTCTGAGTGCCTCTTCCGGCTTTTTGATTTCTTCTCTATTCTGTCACTCTTATTTTTCTCGTGCTTTGTACCTTTCTTCTGTTCCTCGTCGATATTACTCCTCTCCTCGTCTTTGCTGCCCTCCGAGCATTCAGATGGAGTTGATTTTCGCTTTTTAACTATTTTATGCTTGGTTTCCTTGGATTCTTTAGACTCCTTGTCTTTGTACTCTTCGTATTTCTTAGCATCTGAAATCAATCCCATAAAATACTAAAGGCTACAACCGCTATAATTATCGCGGGTCTTGTAAAAGGTAGAGGGACTTTTAAAACCAAAAGCAAAAGAACATACTATGTTGCATCGCGATACAATATTTTTTAATCTCTAATATTTTTAACCGTTTCCAGACAATTATAGGGACAGGTTCGTTACTCATTTTAAAAGTCCCTTAATGGAAACTGATCATTTACACTAACTTAGAACTTTTGCATTCTTCGAATACTCCGAACTGGTTACTGGCTGCACCATGAACTCGTTCACAGATATAGTATTCCCTCCAAGAGCCAGTTTGATTATAAGTCTTCCAGCGTCGTCGTCGAATCCTTCTATCTGACCATAAGCGTTGCTTTGTTTCCCAGCGATGATTTTCACAAATGTTCCTTTCTCAATTTTAAGCTCCTCCTCTTGCTTCTTAGAATTCGCAGTTTGCTTTTGTAGCGTTACTTTGTCAGCCCCGAGACCCATGCCTTTTGGGCGTAATTCAGGTGTAACGGCTGAGACGAGCCTGGATCGGTAACAGTAACAGTTCTTTATTTATTCCCGAGTAATTCGTATATAAAACGCGTTGTAAAGAAGTTTCTAAAGTAAATCGCATACTTTTCGTTTTTACCAATTCCCTTGCCTGGCTGCCATCCCATTCCCCGTAACATTGCTACGCCAAAGGCATCGACGGGGATTTTTTCATAGTCCTCTAACGTAGACTAAAGTAAAGAAAGATATAGTAGCGCGTAAGATAATAAAATACCTTAGATAAATATAATATACACGTGCGACGGTCTACCTGGTCTTTGCCCCTTAACGACTGATCATCTACCAGTGGCAAGGTCAGCGTTTTTGTTTCAGTCTCTTGCTTCTCGTTGGAAGTAAGTTCTGCGATAATTTCTTTCGCCGCTTGTTCTTCTAAAGTAACAACTTTAATCTCTTCGACCTCTACTGGTTCTAGCTTTATCTTTGGCGACGCGCTTCCATTCGTCAAGTCCACTTCTTCCTGTTTAACGTTAGCATTGTCTTTATTCTCCTTTGTCTTGGGTTCGAAGATATCGGCATCGATTTTGTTAACAATTCTTTCGTGCCAGGTTTTTGAACCCAGCAACGGAATAACGAGAGGTTCGTCCTTCTTCTTCTCCTCGCTGAAATCAGGAATGTTTTTCAAGATTTTCAGAATAAATAGAATACATCTTTTTATAGGTTAAGTTTAGGTTATGCGTTTACTCAAAGTGGTATTCTTTAGCTTACCCTATCACTTTAATACTCTTCTCATCGAGACACTCAATGTAATCGACCTTCTTCTGTTCCTGTGGCAGGGTTTGCTTTAAAACAGTCTTCCTAATGGACTTGGCGAAGCCAAAGGATATCTTCTTCCCTTCTTCAGCCATCTTACGGTTATCGCGACACTGATTTGAAAGTGAATATACACTTAGAGCGTAAATAAATATTCACCAGCGGCCTTAGCCGTGATGAAAACACCGGTTCTCCCCTTGGCTGATAATCGTGACAAGTTTATGTATTCTATGGCCATTCCCATGGTTGACCGCAAGGACTTCCGCCGACTAAACTTCCAAAAGTATTGGTGGCTCTCGGATAATAGTATTTTTATGACGGAGCTTACAGCCCGCCGTAACTATCTCAGGAACTATAGATTATAATTGATAAGACTGATAGATTATAATATCTAGTTTCTTTTATAACGGGTATTTGTGACTGGTTTCCAGTACTTATGCTCTTTTGTAAATACTAGTACCTAAGGTTAATTATAAGTTTAGAATAGTTTATTTATAGTCGGGTCGGTGTAAGATTGTGTAAGGGGTTTTTTACCCTCCTTCTGGGTTTTGGTTTGTTTTTTTCTCCCCTTGTGTAAATTCCCACAATTTATTGTGGCCATGAATGTGCAATTCTGTTTTAGAATTTTTTCTTTTTATTAACCGAGCATGATTTCGCCAAAGATCTCTATTAAAGTACATCTAAGAGTTTCCAACAGTTGGAACAATTAGTATTCAATTTATTTTCTTTATAACGTATGGCTGTTTTTCCAAATGTTTTTAACGCCTGTTTATCTTTAATATTTTTAGACTGTACCTAAAACCTATTAATAAACATCTTTAAAAAAAAAAAAAAAACACCGGTTCTCCCTAGATCACCGAAGTTTTAGAACATCACGGGGCGGGTACTGGGGAAAGATGGGTGACCACCTTTCTCCCGGTGCGCCGCTGCTGCTGGGACCCGAAGAAGAGAGAGGAGGGACAAAGATATGAGACTATAGTTCGTTGGGCAATATAAGCGAAATGCTTGAAACGCCATCCTGTTTAACAGGAAAAACAATAAACCAAACCAAATAAATATTCGCTGAAATTATTTACATTGATTCTACACCATGTTTCATTAATCGATTCGGAATAAACTGTAAGTTATTCAAACATCGTTACGGTACTACGGCCTCGAACGTCCATGAAAACGTTATGTTGAAGACTCGCTAACCCATGCGCGTCAACTGTATGGTATTTTCCTTGAATGAATCCATTTTACACGTTTCCACGAAACAACGGGCCGAATATTTCTCTTGGAGCTGCGATCCGATAGGTTGAACTCGATAAGGGACATTTTCACTGCATGAGTGAATTATCTTTGAATTTGAAAGACACTGATAGCTCTAACAATGTTTTTTACTTATGTATTACATATGCATCTTGCTTAATAACAAGATTAATATACATACGTATTTGGAATCAGCGTTCCTTGTTCTAAGTATAAAGAAATCTGTACTTTATTTTCAGGGAAACTGCATGAAAGTTTAATGCGAATTATTTTCGCTGTATTGGCCATAGTGTTCTCGATAATTGTAAGGAATATTTCCGTTGCAAAGGAATTGTTAATTATTTTATCGAGGCCCCCCCCCCCCAAAAAAAACGATTGCCTAGACCCTTGTTAATTTGTAGATTTATGAGATTTAAGATTAATTCGTTTTCATACTAAAGGGCTGATAGTTGTAGGTCTTATTTGTTCTTTGAACAATACGCGTTCCAGCCTACCCCAATTTATGCACCGTAGCGCATGACAGTGCTATTATGTATTATGTCGCTAGCAATCCATTCAGGCCTATTCTATTTTCAGTCTGTACTCTCTGTTCCGCTTTTTTATACTTTGCAAATTACTCCATTGAGATGGAAGGTGAAAACGAACAATTGAAAATAAAAGGCTCGATATTCGTGTGATTGAAAGTATGGAGAAGGTTCAAATAATAAACATGTGTAACTATACCTTTGTGATAATGTATTTGCTATGCGGAGGTTAAACGTATTGGCCGGTGAGAGCGAGTGAGGGGTAACTCCCACCATGCCGCCAGTCTACTTTGGCTCCCTTCTTCTTAACGTTCTCCTCTTGCTCGCTCTCTGTTTTGTTCATAGACATATACATATAGACGCAGCGTGTCTGAGGAGGGTTGCAAGGTTCGCCGTAAGGGGACTGCCGAACTGTGATGCCAGATCGGGGACGGGTTCCCTCGAGAATTTCCCCCACCTCGCGCACACTACGCCGGAGCAGCGTGTCCGTGAGCTCGGTGCTTCGGAGTCCAACTCACGGACACGCAGCTCCGGCGTAGTGTGCGCGAGGTGGGGGAAATTCTCGAGGGAACCCGTCCCCGATCTGGCATCACAGCTGCCGAATGCTTCCGAAGCTAACCGAAGTGCCTGTATGACAGGCTGTATCTGAACCTCTGTCTTTTCCCCTCCAATAGTCCTAGCTTCTGCTCCGTCTATATATGTCTATGGTTTTGCTACGCCATGAACACGTGTAAGGCTCTCTGGAGAGGGTCGATTTCCCCTCGATCGCTGTTGGCGAAACCGCTCGGACCGGGCAATACAACTGACCTCCGCCAATCAACTTTAATTGTATAAGTGCGTGTAATATCATTTGAATCGTAAACTTTGCAAACAACGATAGCAAGCGAATTTACACCTTTGGCTGAATACAGTCGTCGAAATAATTAGAGGATTAGCTACTCAAACGACTTCATCGAGGAACTGTCAAAAATTCCATTATTCTCCTGAATCGTTCAAGAATATAAAGACCGGGTGAGGGGCGGATTTGTATGGAGGAATTTTTGGGAGCGGCAAGTTTGGGGGGAGGGGCAAATTTTCGGGGGCTGCAATTTTGAGGGACAGCAAATTTTCGGGAGCGACAAATTTTGGGCGAATAAAAATTGGAAAAATGTTTGAACACAGTGGCTTCAGATAACGTTAAAAACAATTCGTATTGAATTAATTTTGAAATTGTCTCGACTCTTTTCGATTAAAATATTTGACGATATTTCACGGTAAGGGAGCAGACGCTTGTTAGCGTAGGGGCGCCAGGTGTTTGCAATATTTGCGAACCACGTGACCATCGATATACACTTGAAAAATAATAAGGATCCCCTTCGAGCATTCTTGGGAACGGGTTTCCTAGAATTCCAGCATTTAAAGGTGCCAACTGCCTGCACTGTAATCCGTTAGCGCGCTAGTTCCGATATAGCTCGTTAAACGATTTTCTCCGATCCATTCCTGATGCGTCGCAGAGGAAGCCATTTGCCTATCTTTCGGTACAAGACATTACAGTTAAAAACGGCGACCAATTGAGAACGGTAGTTAAGCTCTGTCTAGCAGGTAGGGGGGGGGGGGGGTGAGCGTGTTTTAGCGGCGACAACAGCACCGGGTATGCAGATACGAAGCCGGGGTAAACCGGGAAGCCGTAGTTCGCGGAGCGTAGTAATCGTAGTAGCTCCGAACAGTCAACGACACTTCGAAGTCGCGGACACACTGATATTCAGGAATCCAGGTAAATCTCTTCTCTCGATTATCATTTCAATTTTCATCATTCCCCCTGTGGACCACTTTGTCATTTACCCAATCCTTTATAGACCACTCTGGAATTTGTGCTAGTTTTGTTCTCTGAATTTGAGCAGTAAATCTCTTTGATAAATTACTTTAGGGAGCAGATAATTTCACTTATCTTCGAGCCTTTGCTTTTAATAATTAATCCTATTCGGAGCGGATTTGTATGTAAGAGAAGTAGGCTGTAGCCTAGGGCGGCAAATTTAGGGCAAAAGATATTGAAAAAGGTAGCAGAATGTTTTTATTTTGAGGTGATTTTATTATCAGGTGATCTTTAAACACAGAGGCTTGAGGCACCTATATAAATAATTTAATTTTTGTCATGTAGCAAATTAGCTATAAGCAATACCTCGTACGTGATTTGTCATATTGAATTAATTTTAAAATTCTTGCGAGTGTTTTAAATTAAAATATTTGATTATGATAGTTAACGAAATGGGCCAAATCTCCAAATGCGTTTTTCATTCTATTCGTTTGGAATTTAGGTAACCCTTTTGTGGCAGCTTTGACAATTAATCCTCCTCTATATCCGAGTTAATCTTCTTCCTTGATTTTGATTTTGAATCTGGTTAACGTGTTTATATCTCAGAAACGATTAATTTTCGTAGCCAGCTTTATCGTTTAAAGTTTAAACCTGCAAACATTAAACTTTAAACGGCTCCCCGTTAATATTGCAAAGGTATAAGTTATTCTGTTGAGTCCTTACGGTGCTTCAAATTCCTTTCAACTCGTTAATCGATTCCATCACCAAAATCTCCGAGACCAGTGATTAAGGAGCGACCGAAATATAATTGCAAGTGGAAAAAACGGTCCGTGAGCGACTCCTAACTGTAAAACAGCGAGCGTAACAGTGCGATACCGATGCTAACGGAGGAGATCCTGCTGGAGATTTGTTCCGCTATGCTGAGACGTCCTATCCGCTTCCTCGTTGCTTTTTTGCGGTTACAATGTTGCCCGTCGTGCTCCTAAGCGTGCGGGACGCGATAAGAGCTCGTCAGTTTTGCATACTTCGCGTAACATCGAATTCGACGCGGTCCATCGACTTGTAAATGAATCGTCGATTAAAAGCATAACTCCGGCTACATTTTTCTCTGTAAATCCAGATAAGGAGATAAGCTGTCTTTCAAGTACACTCATTATAGGTCGTAAGTCGTGACTACGGTTCCACGTCGATGTAAGGATCAGTCACTTCGCAAACTTATTTCATGTTAACTGAACGAGCAAAAAGCTTCGGGATCCTCTGTTCGACGCGCTCTGGCGAGCTAAACGTACCTACCTTCAAGCATCTTTTGTGAAATAAGGCATGAAAGAGTTAGCTGCTCGATTAAAATGATTCGGTTCGTAAATCAAGTTCACTGGAAGTCAGTATTAAAAATCTGACGGATTATTTATCAGGAGACCACTGATGCGATAGAATCCCCCGCCCAGTGGATCGATTCAAATTTCTCTATTATATAGATTCGTAGTAAATTTTTTTTTTAAAAAACAAGCTTTTATTAAAATGTACTAAAAAGGAAAATAATAAGTATTTTAGGTTTTTTAGTGAAAATATTGTATTGTCATCGGAACTACGTATGTGTGCAAAATTAGCTTACAAGATTTCACGCTGACAAACTCACAAGCGAAGTTAAATAAAAGCTTGTAAAATAGAGGTCGGTGAAAAAAAGAAGTAGCCTACTCGTAGCAGCAGAATTTTCGACAACGTGGTTCTATTGTTACCCGAATAGAAGTTTCGTAACCGGAATCGGTGTGCGGTTGGTCCCGAGCTCGATGGTGCATTGAACTTCGGTCGCGGTGCACGCGTGTTAACGAGTCCCTGGATTCTGCCTGGGTTTCGCGGGGAGGATGCCACCGTAAATGTAGTCGAGTGAACAATTGCGCGACCGGATCTACGTGTTGCCCGGAACTCGGTATAATACCGCGGAAACGCTCGGGAAATGATATTTGTTATGGGGATCGGAGTGGTGGTCCCACAGTCGAGGGCGATCTCATCTGACCGCGCGGCTTACCGGACGGAACGGTCATTAAACGTCTGTCGTCGGTTTTTACAGAGTCCTCCCGCCGTTTCGGTGAAAGCTTCGGCTGACATTCACGGTTAATTTAGGCTCCAACGGTAATCGGCTGCGTATTGTTGGCTACCGCTCATTTCGCGACGTAACGAATGCATTAACGCGTTCAGTGTCGCCGTTAGAACTTTAGGCTTTCAGTTAGAGAGTTAAGTTATTAATTCCACCTCATTGTGCTCCACTATTCAATCCTCCTCCCGAAAACCGATCATTCCAAAGAGTAGAAACGAAATCTCCCTTTGTATCAAATTTGCTTGCCGCTTCTTGTAGGCCAACGATGCGACTGTACCTCTTCAAAATATACACGCTGCTGTTCCTGTCAACGGAAATCGACGCGGCAGGGATCGGCAAGGCATGGCAGGTTGTTCCGCATTCGACGGACCAGTGGAACCACCCATGGTGGTCCCGTTTGGACACCTCCGCGTTCGAAGTGCGCAGCGTAAGCGGCGTGGGTCGCCTGGACCCTCTGGAAACCCCGCAGAAGAGTCTAAAACTCGATCGGCTGGATTCAAACGGCACCAATTCGCAAAGTTCGCACGATCGATTCGATCGAATCATCGACGACCGGTACGATAATCTCGACGAAGCAGAGGATGCAGAACTGGAGGACAAGGTGTTCAAGACAGGAATTCTGATGACGCTCCTTCGACCAGCAAATAGCAGAGACACTCCAGAGGAGACGTCAGGCAAGACCAAAGAAGGTTTATCGAGAGTCCGGCGGGATGCAGAGAATGAAACGAAAATGGAGCAGATCTCGACGACGAAGAATGTTCGCGAGGTCCGGCTGAGCTCCCCGGAGAGCTGGTCCACTCAGCCTTTCTCTATACAGTTCCTTCATCGAAGCAACCCCGACCAGATGGTGCAACAGACCGTGGACGACGAAGACATGGGGAACGCGAGGAGCTACCACGAGCCGAGAGCAGATTTCGTCACCAGCCACCACAGGAGGAGCTACGATCATCGAGAGACTAGGGATATGCCAGTGACCAGGAGCTACGACGACCTGGACTTCCCTTGGTACAGGAACGCCCTCAGAGAACGGGACTACGACACCCCGGCCTACCGTCGCGGCTACAGCTACTACTACCCTGACCGTTACAGGATGGAGAGAGACTACTACATGCGTCTGCCCCAGGATTACTCTTACTACTACGATCGGTACAGAGACGAGGATCTGGATTTGTACGGGCGAAGCAGACCGACGCCCAAGCCGAAGAGGATCATCTACTACGCGACCCTTCCGGAGGTCGTCAGGAAGCCCGTGGACCTGAGGAACTACCCCAGACCCTACGACGGGACCAGATCTCCAGTTTCCAGGGACGGCAGCTACAAACGTATCCCGGGGAACGTGGACCCTAGCAGGTTTCGGTACAGACACCTGTACGACGGCTATGATTCATACTCGAAGAGGTCCAGCTTGATGGATAGACCGTACCCCGAAGAGGAGAGTCGTCGCAAGGTGACGCTGGAGAACCTTCGCAATAACGATCCGTTCGATCAGAACACCGATCGGAAGCTGGCTAATCAGGTGTCCGTGAGGAACGAGGGCAAGGTCCCTTGGCCGGTGCAGATCGGGACGGAAGTGAGTGTGAAGGATGACGAGAGGATCCCTGGGAGAAAGATCTTCGGGGATAATGGCGGCTATGAGAGATTCCAGAGCGCCCAGCTGCAGAAGGCACCCGACGCCACTGGCTCCAGCGAGCTCCAAAGCGATAATTGAAGAGAACTTCTCTGGCGTCTTGTAGTCGATTCTGACAGACACTTTTCCATCGCTGCTCTTAGACTTTTATATGTTGCCTTCTCTTTTATGAATATTTGCCCGAGAGTTTCGAGCGTATTATGATTTTTATGGAGGCTCTATTAAATATGATATGGGATCGATACGCAATCGTGTTTGCTTTGGGAGGTGGAAGGAAACATAATGGAACGTATCGCGATCTGTGGAGTTCTTGCACCTTCTCCAATGCAGTCGTGGTTATTTATGAGAATATCACTTGCGGTGCTTTTTGTAGGCTTGTTTAATAGTAGTTATAAAGCGAGCCTATTTTTTATTGTATCAAGTGCATTGTGTAAAGGAACCAGTCGATTTTCAATTCCTTTCTTTATATTAATATCGAAGGATTGAAATGTTTTGATGTTCAGTTCGAAGTGGTTTCGCGATGGGAAATAAAGAAGGGAATGGAGAGGGTTGGGTGGTGGTTTTCAATCGCTTTTTTTTATACTACTTTGATACACGCTAAGCATTCACGAGGGAAGAAATTGTAGGTAGGGAGTTTAGAATTTTGATGTATTTAATTCTTTATTCCTAAACTAGCAATCAAAATGTTGCGTTGTACATTTCTTTTTTAATATACAGCTAAACGATTTTGAGGGGTATTTATAAAACTGTTATCGCCCTGATCACTCGTTACATCTTTGCCTTCTTCATCGTCTTTTTGAATAGAAACTTCGACAGGCCTTCGGAGAAATTGTTCCTAGAAATAATTCGACCTAATTCGCCCATCCAAGAGCTGACCTGCGCGAGTTTGTGAACGTAACGTTAGAAAGAGATGAAACAGGTTTATATTCCGTTAATAATAATAATAATAATAATAACTTCAATAGCAAATTGAATAAATTACCGAATTGGGTATTTTTCCATTAATAAAGCCAGACAGTTCCTCCGGTGTCATGTTTAAAATGTTGCAGGCAATTTCGTGGGCCTCTTTATCGCTAGCTTCATCGCCATTGGGACTTTTTTGTGATTCATGATCGATCCGATACTCGTAAAGCTTTTTCAAAAATTCCTAGGTCGAAGTAGATCGAGATAAGAATACTCGTGGAGCAAGAAATTAGATCTCACTTCTCTAGAAACCTGTCATACTTTTATAGCTTTCGAGTACTCTACGTTCTGACTTTCAGCAGCAATCATTTTCACTTTCATAGATTTAACCGTTTCCTCGTACTTAGCTTTAATGGCGTCAACTTCCTTCTGCATCAACTCTTCCCAGCTCTTGGTACGTTGAGTTTCCATCTATTATCAAAACGGTAAATATCGAAAAAGGAACCTGTGTTCACTTTTTATTATTGCTTAGAAGAGACCTTTACCTTCTCCCTTATATCTGCCCCTGACTTGCCATTGTCAGACAGCAGTTTATCCTTCTCCTTACTCAAAATCGAAATCTGTTGGGCATAGTCGACAAGAGAACATGTCCGCGAAATATGAAGCACGTTTAACAACTTTTAACTGAGAATATGTACTTTCGCTTTCAGCTGTAAATTACTGTTTCGCGCAGCGCTGATCTCGTTCTCTAAACAATTTATCTTCGACACTCGCTGATTCTTCTCCTTGCTCAGATCTGCCAGCTGACTTTTGTAACTGCTCAGTAAGAATCCTTTGTTGGCGTTCGCTGATTCTGATCGCAGTAATCTGGATTATTCAACTTGCTGATCAACTCGTTTCAATCAGTACGATACAGTTTCCCATTTTCATAATTGATTCAGGAGTTGAAATGGTAAATAATGTAAATAAGTGCCAGAAGTGAAAATTTTCATTATTTACTTTTATCTATTTTCCGACAGCCATAGAAACTAAAATAAATTATTCCACAAGTTTTGAACCAAACATAAATATACGAAACTAACGAGAAATACCAATGTTCTTTTATATATAAAACGCAACGGTACACGCATGAAATGTATGGTAATGTTAAATTAGTCTACTTTAAAGTAAAAAACACCAAAAAATAATTAAGGATTTCGTTTATTATGTAATATAAAATATAGAAGTGTGGAATACTAGGTAATATAAATATTAAATAAATTATTGTTAATTTCTTTGTAAATTCATAATGTTCAATACGTTTCCAGAACGTTCCAATAAAAAATATTGGTATTTCTTGTAAGTTTCGTATCTGTACGTTTGATTCAAAACTTATTGCCAGGGGTTGTAGCACGCATAGCGTTTGCCACCAAATTCACCATAGAATTAATACCCTCTCCCACTAAGAAAACAATTTTTCATTTCCTTGCCACTTACATCGTTCACCACTTCAACTCCTCGATCATAAAAACACCTTTCTTAGCATTAAGTTTCTTAGAATTAAGTTTCTTAAATTTCTTGAAGCTACTAATTTCGTTAAGCCATTTAACATTAATAACGTTTCAATCGACTATTCCACAAAACTGAACGCTTACTTGTTTCGAAGCTGAGCAATCATTGTCGCGTCTTCCTCGGCCTTTTTCTTCAGACTCGCGAGTTCCCTGCTTCTCTGGATGTCTCTGAAATGGACAGCGTTACCTTTCTCGCGCTGCTCCTTTCCCGCATTCTGCTCCATCCACTCACGCGTGTCCTCCATCCTCTTCTGCAGCGCGAGGTTCTCGGAGATGAGATTATTCAGGTTGCCCTCGGTGGCCTCCATCTCCAGCTTCAGCTTGTCGAAGCATTTACTGATCGACTCGTAGCTCTCCGATTTGCTTTTCAGCGCCATTCGGGCCGTCGCCAATTCCCGTTTTAATTTGTTCGATCTGGCGACTGCCACTCGCAGCTGGCGAAATTGGAACGCGTGACACGAATCTCCTCCTGTCCCGTGATTCTCCCTCCACTTTCGATCGTTCGTATCGTTAACTTTTCAGTTACCTTTTTATGCAATTTGGTCGATATCTTTTTGCGGCCCCTCACAAGCCCGCGACACTTATACCGACAATTCTGCCCTGCCTTTTCACTCATCGCGCGGGGACCGAAATTTTCCAACACGGACGTGCAGATGCGCACGATCCTGTCCTGTAGTATCTCGTTCTCTTTGCGAGCCTCCAGCTTCACGTTCTCCAATGATCTGGAGAAGAGTCCAATTGGAGAGATTGCTCCGTGTTTAATCCTTTGACAGTTTATCTGAAGACAGTGTATACAGAAGACGAAAAAGACGGGGAAGAAAAGAAGAATGCTACTTCTAAAGCATGTTTTTCGTCATAAACGGTTTTGATACATCAAAAACTGTACACTTTTCGAACCGGAATTTGAAATTTTATTAGACTGCCAAAGGGTTGAAGGTATTTAATTTGGAATATTACCTCTTGTATTTCTCCTTAACGATCGATTTTGTCCTCAGAGCTTCCTCCAGGTCCTCTTTCGTTTCAGAGAGTTTCACCTCGAGCTCGGAGATAATCGCTTCGTATCTGATTTTAAATTTAGATCGAGAAGACTCTGAATTGAGAAATTGTAAATGGGAGATCGAATGAAAAAATTGAAACGAATTGCATTGCTCGACCAATGTTAGCTTGAAATACTTCGACGCTCGTCCTTTTTTGCTATGTTAAACTTGAAAAATGATTCCCCTTGGTTTATTCCAGGATCATTCGACATATTTGACACGCGAAATATTTTTCTTATTATTTTGGAAATCTCGTTAAACGAAGGTTCGGAAATGCCCGACGCGCCCCGGGCAACATGTTACGATTACGTGTCGGAATTTTATCGAATACTTTTATAAATTCCACTTTATCATTGAGATATGCACGCCCGGCGCACAACACACGCGCGTCAGCGCAGATATTTCATTAATCCAGCTACAATAATTTTGGCATATTTTCGTGATCGTTTTTTGCGCGAATCGTCGGCTGGGAGAATTACCGGGAGTTTTTCGTTTAAAAACGCTCGAGTATGGCTTTCATTGCGTACAAACTCACTGGTTCTCCTTGTTCGACGTGGGTTCACCCTTTGTCCATTGCTCGCTGCGCTGATTCCATTCGACATTGATATCGCATGCCAAGCAAAAATGGGATATTTACATTAACTGTGCTCGAATCAATACGGCTGGGGCAGTAAAAAAAAATGATCGACTGCTCCAATTGAAAATTTCTATGCTTTGCTGTTTTTACCTCGGTCTCCCTGTTCAGGGCTTCTTCGATCAGCCACTGAGGCGCCGGATCCTCGTCGATATTCCAAAATGCCGAGGATTTCTTCAGCTCTGAATGTGTACACGACGTGGAGGCGTGGTTCACTATTGTTCTTGCGTCACTGACTTTCGTGATCTTCTCATCCGACTGGATAGCGGTGGCGGAAGTTTGCGTGAAAGTTGTCTTCGTTTCGGTGTCAAGCTTTTGAACTGGGGGTAGAAAGAAATTTTAACAGAAAAAGTTGCCACAGGTTCGATAATACTAGAAAGTGTTATCGGAGGAGCTATGGGCGCCCCGTGCGCTACTGCCACCTGGTGCACCTGTTACCTTCTTCTGCGCTCGTCCCACCCATTGCGTCGATAAGTTGGTGGAACATGATATTGACACTCAAGTACCTAAACGAGTAGGTATCGAAATACCTGGGTACCTGATTACTCGTGGCCTTAAGAGACACAATTTCTAAAATTCTGAGTCCCTGGCGGGCCCCGGGCTGCACAGGGGTCCCAGAAAAAGGAGAAATGAAAAAAAGAAAAAGTAAAAAAGAAGAAATGAGAACGCAAATTTTTTATTTGGTTAAAATTAAAAAAAAAAGAAATTAAAACATAATTTCTAATATAACAATCTAATATTATTAATGCTTCGGCAATGTTAATGTTTATTTTTATTTTATTTTCTTTATTATTATTGTTAGCCTCTTTCTTGTGATTTCTTTTGGTGAAAAGATATTATGCTTTTTTACCGTTGAGAAATTCTTTGGGGCTCCAAAATATTTCTTGCACCGGGGCCCGGTGCAAGGCCCATCAAGGCCGTAGGTCCCTAGTGTTTGCGTAGATGTAGTATCGGAATAAGTTCAGGGAGACGTTGAGAACCGCGGAGGAGACAGGCCCGTTGGGGAAAACCCAACGCGTCACCGGGCCCAGCGACGCGCGCAAGGGTTTGTCGGGGTGAGAAAGCGCGCGGCGAAGCGATGTACATATTTGGGCATGAGGGCGACTAGGAAAGCGTGTGTGGTGGGGGTGTAGCGTCCTTTTCGGAAAGGCGGGCTTTCCGGAACAAGGGCAGAGTTGGAACAACCGGCGGAGCGTGTGGATGTACTGAGTCGTTGTGTTGAGTCGAGTTGTGTTGTGTTGAGTCGAGTTGTGTTGTGTTGTGTTGAGTCGAGTTGTTTTGTGTTGTAGTCGGTTATCTTGTATTAGTTTTAGTTTCTTTCAATCTTGTATATATATCTTTCCTGTTTATATTAAATATATTTTATATCCCACAATTTTGGGGGCTCGTCCGGGATAAAAAACACAGGAAAACAGGATTGTCTGTCAAAGCTATTTACACGGTAATCGTGAAGTTGTATCCTGTGAAACGGTTGTTGTGCTGTGACGGTGAAGTACTGTTACTAAAGAGTTGAAATAAACCGATATTCACAATGAGTGACGAGGGAAGTGCTGATAACACTATTGTCGATCTTGGTGAAAAAGATGGCGGCAATGCTGAGCTGGCACGAGTCGACGCAATGAAGCTGCCCGAGTTGAAACAGGAGTTGCAGAGCCGTAAGCTGAAGATATCCGGAAAGAAGAAGGAGCTGCAGGATCGGCTGAGGGCTGCTCTTACATTGGAAGCCGAGCATGGCGAAGATGAAGATGAAGATGAAGTTGATTCTGACGAAAGCGAAGACGAAGCTGATGTTAAAAAATGCACAAGGCAAACGCAAATGCTGACATTTAAGGACGTTGAGGAGTCTATGGGTACGTTTAGCGGTGATGATAAGGTAACCGTCCGTTGCTGGCTCGAAGAATTTGAAGATATGGCGAAGTTGTGCAAATGGAGTGATGTTCAGAAAGTCGTATATGCCAAGCGATTGTTGCGCGGATCGGCTAAGTTGTACGTCAACTATGAGAAATGTTGTCGTAAGTGGTCTGAGATGAAGCAAGCGTTGAGATCCGAGTTCGCACAAGTGGTAGACGCGCATAAGATACATAAAGAATTGTCGCGTAGAACCAAGAAACCAAATGAGTCATATCAGGAGTACATCTACCAGATGCTGGAGATAGCCAAACAAGCAGACATGGAAGTCACCGCGACCATTAAATATATTATTGAAGGGATTCAAGACGATGAGTGCAATAAAATGATATTGTATGGAGCCAAAAGTGTACGAGAGCTGAAGGAGAAGTTCGAGTCCTACGAAGTCATGAAGGAGAATGCAAGAGTGAAAAGCGGGCGAACTGAAGAGAAGACGAAGAAGGCGGTCCGAGGAAGTGTTGGAGCTGTGATGCGAGGAGGTGTTGGAGCTGTGATGCAAGGAGGTGTACGAAAATGTTTCTTATGTGGGGACCAGAACCATTTAATTGCGACTTGTCCGACGAAAAGTAAAGGCGTGAAGTGTTTCAAATGTCAGGGGTATGGGCATGTTGCGCTTCAATGTAAAGGTGAGAGTAAACCTGTAAAGGATGTGAGTAGTACATCGGAAGCGTCGAGGAAAAAACGCCTTAAAGAGGTACAGATTGAAAATTGTGAGTTGGTAGCGTTAATAGATTCGGGCAGCGATTTGAATTTAATACGAGCAGATCATTATGTAAAAATTGGCGCGCCTAGACTAAGTAATACGATTTTGCAATTTCGCGGCGTTGCGGTGGAAAGCCATCATACGTTAGGAGTATTTTCAACACACATAACGATAGATCATGTAGTGTATCCAATAGACATACATGTTGTACCTGAGGTGTTGATGTCACACGGTTTAATAATTGGTACAGACTTTCTAGACTCAGTAGAGCTAGTTATGAAAGGGGGAGAAATTTCTATTAGGAAGCTAGACGTGCCAGAAGTGTATAGCATTAGTGTTGAACCTGCAGTGAATAGAGTAGATCTGTCGCATATTACAGTTCCTGAGCATAGAGAGGCAATAGAAGTTTTAGTCGAAAATTATAAGCCTATTAAAACATGCGAAGTAGGGGTTACGATGAACATTATTCTTATTGATGATGTGCCTGTTTACCAAAGACCGCGAAGATTGTCTCCTAAGGAAAAAGCAATAGTCGATGAACAAATAAAGGCGTGGTTAGAGAATGGGATTATACGACCGTCTCACTCGGATTATGGGAGTCCGATAGTGTTGGTCGTGAAAAAAGATGGTACAATTAGAATTTGCATTGATTTTAGATACCTGAATAAGAAAATAGTGAAGGACAGGTACCCTTTGCCGTTAATAGAGGACGAGTTAGATTCACTACAGGGCGCGAAAGTGTTTAGCACACTTGATTTAAAGAATGGGTTTTTTCATGTGCCCATTGAAGAAGGTAGTCAAAAGTATACCGCTTTTGTTGTACCCAACGGTCATTACGAGTTTTTGAGAGTGCCTTTCGGACTCTGTAATTCGCCAGCCGTTTTCAAAAGGTTCATACATGCCGTGTTTAGAAAATTAATAGCGGCGGGTATGGTTCGCGTCTACATGGATGATATAATAGTTCTAGCTAATGATGTTGTAAGTGCAATTGCAAACCTTGAAACTGTATTGGGCGTAGCGAGTCAATACGGATTAGTAGTGAATTGGAGTAAATGTAATCTTTTGCAAACAAGGGTAGAATACTTAGGGCATATTGTCGAAAATGCTTGCATTCAGCCGTCAGAACATAAGACTAGAGCCGTAATTAAATTCCCGAAACCTCAGTGTGTGAAGGACGTTCAGAGTTTTTTAGGCCTAACAGGATATTTTAGAAAATTTATCCATCGTTATTCGGTTATAGCGCGTCCAATGTCGGATTTGTTGCGAAAGGATGTTAAGTTTAGGTTTGGTGCGTTGGAACTAGAAGCGTTTAATAAATTGAAGTTAACGTTGAGTTGTGCACCGGTATTAAAATTATATCGTTCGGGCGCCGAGACAGAGTTGCACACTGATGCGTCTGGTTTAGGATATGGAGCAATTTTATTGCAGCGCGATACCGAGGATGGTGCCTTCCATCCCGTGTATTATGCGAGTGGGAAAACTACGCCTGCCGAGGAGAAATACCCGAGTTATGAACTTGAAGTCTTAGCGATCATTAAATCCTTGAAAAAGTTTCGAGTTTACCTGTTAGGAATTTCATTTAAAATTGTTACCGATTGTCAGGCGTTTACGTTGACAATGAATAAGAAAGATTTGTGCGTGCGAGTAGCTAGATGGGTTCTTCTGCTGCAGGAATTCCAGTATACGATTGAGCATAGGCCGGGTAGAAGTATGGTTCATGTCGACGCCCTGAGTAGAAACCCGTTGCCTACGATTATGCTAGTAGAGGAAGATGACGACGGAATTATTGTCAGGTTGCGTGAAGCTCAACGAGGAGACGATGAATTGCGGAAAATTTGTGACAACATTGAGCAATACCGAAAGAATGGCTATGTTGTAAGTCGTGACGTGTTGTACAGAGTGGTAAGTGACACTCCGCTGGTGGTCGTACCTAAACCAATGCAGGTACAGGTAGTCCGCCGGGTGCACGAACGCGGTCACTTTGGGGTGATTAAGACTGAGGCATTATTAAAGAGAGATTATTGGTTTAAGGGAATGCGTCAGAAAGTAGAAAAAGTTGTGCGAAATTGTATAAATTGTATTCTAGCCGAGCGGAAACATGGTAAGCAGGAGGGGTTTTTGTGTAGTATTGATAAGGGGGAAGTACCGTTTGATACGTACCACATTGACCATCTTGGACCGTTGCAGTCTACAAAGAAGTCTTATCGACATATTTTCGCTGTTATTGATGCGTTCACGAAGTTCGTTTGGTTGTATCCGACAAAGTCAACGAGTTCTGCTGAAGTCATTGACCGTTTAAGGAAGCAGTCCGTAATATTCGGTAATCCCAACCGAATTATTTCCGATCGCGGTTCGAGTTTTACGTCTGACGCCTTTAAGGATTATTGTAAAGAGGAAGGGATTTGTCACGTGTTGATAACAACGGGGATGCCGCGAGCGAACGGGCAGATAGAAAGGGTCAATAGGACGCTCATATCATTGCTGACTAAATTAGCTGCGCCGAAGCCGGAGGAGTGGTACAAATACCTCGAATCAGCTCAGAAATATCTGAACGCGACACCAAGTAGGAGTACCAACACAACGCCTTTTCGTTTGTTGTTTGGTACACATGTAAGAATGCGTGAGGATCCTGGGATCAGAAAGTTGATAGAGGGTGAGTGGATCGCTATGTTTCAAGAAGAGCGTGACGAGATGCGGTTACAAGCGAAGGGGAAAATCGCGGAGGTTCAAGCGCAGAACAGAAAATCGTTTGACAAGAATCGCAAAGAAGCCACGGAGTACAGGCAGGGACAGCTGATAGCAATTAAAAGAACGCAGGCCGGTCCAGGCTTGAAATTCCATGCGAAGTATTTTGGGCCTTACTGCGTAAAAAGGGTATTGAGGAATAACCGTTACGTGGTGGAAAAGGTTGGAGAACACGAGGGTCCGCGGACGACGTCTACGGCTGCCGACCACATGAAGCCGTGGGTCACCGACGAGGAAGACGATCTGTCCGAGGATAGTGAATCGGTGTAGGGTGGAACCAAGGACATCTGAGGGCAGATGTCATATCAGGATGGCCGAATGTAGTATCGGAATAAGTTCAGGGAGACGTTGAGAACCGCGGAGGAGACAGGCCCGTTGGGGAAAACCCAACGCGTCACCGGGCCCAGCGACGCGCGCAAGGGTTTGTCGGGGTGAGAAAGCGCGCGGCGAAGCGATGTACATATTTGGGCATGAGGGCGACTAGGAAAGCGTGTGTGGTGGGGGTGTAGCGTCCTTTTCGGAAAGGCGGGCTTTCCGGAACAAGGGCAGAGTTGGAACAACCGGCGGAGCGTGTGGATGTACTGAGTCGTTGTGTTGAGTCGAGTTGTGTTGTGTTGAGTCGAGTTGTGTTGTGTTGTGTTGAGTCGAGTTGTTTTGTGTTGTAGTCGGTTATCTTGTATTAGTTTTAGTTTCTTTCAATCTTGTATATATATCTTTCCTGTTTATATTAAATATATTTTATATCCCACATAGATAAATAATGATATGTACTAGACTCCTCGCGTATTAATTATCTACTAAGGTACCACAGCACTGGGACTCCAAAGTATTAGAATATCGAGGTGCCAGAGAACTGGAACACACAAGTTTTAAATAATTAGAGAAAAACCTCTTCTGATCCTCCCGGTCCACATTTCGATACCACTAGCACGTACCAAAAACTCGTACTACCCTCGACGAGTGTAATTGAAAATTAGAAGCGATCCGGTGGACTCAAACGGTCACGCAATCTCCAGAGAACTATAACTTAAGCAAAGCAGACTCCCCCGAAATTACTGTTATTGGAAACCTGCGGCGTGGCGATTCGGAGCAAAATAGCGAATCGGCGATGCGAGGATGCAGCGAAATTTCTATAAAAGAGAGGGTTCGGGCGGATAATCCGATCGACGGGACTATCCACCGAACGAGACAAGGATCCGTTCTCCAATCTGCCGGCTCGGCCGTATTATCGGATATTATCGGGCCATATGGAATTTGGGCCCGAAAATAGTCCCGTGCAGGAAATTGCTAACGACTTAAACGTTGGGGCGGTACGCAGAGACCCGTAAGTCCCATGGGCCCAGTTGTGATGGATGACCCCTGGCCACTCTGTAATTTGAAGGCGTTACGTGTGTACCCTAACGCGTAGTTCTGCAACGATCCTCCATATGTCCCCGACTGTCGTCCACCGTACAGAACCCCAAGGATCTCACCAGTCGCCGGTGAATTTCACGATTCCCCGAAGTCCACGCTCCTAACGAACTTTTTCTTCATTTACCCGGCGGCAGGTGTTCCCTGCGAGACGTTCGAGCAGCGTCATTCGTGTCCCAGTCATCCTTTCGGACAGCACGACTACTTACCTTCGCAATTCCGGAGTTGGAATGGTAAATGATGTATAAGTGGCAGTAGTTGAAATTTTTAATAGAAACAGAAATCGCGTGTCTGTTCGTTTTGTCAACTTGATGGATTGTCCTATGACCTTTCGGCGTATACCACCTTTACGAATTTATGGTCGCCGCGCGTTTCCACGAAACGAACCACAGCGACATCTTCGCCGTGAAGATTTGGGCACTTTCATTGTTTTTCACCACAGCGAAGTTAGCATTTATGATTTTAACTCGTCTGTATGTACGTTATTCTAGCACTTATAACCTTTACCACCGTATTCCGCACGGAATTCACATCCTTTTCTACTAAAAAGATTGTTCACTATTTATTCGTCACCTACAACGTTTACCATTTCAACTCCTCGATCTTCAGGTCATCTCGAATCCCGAGTAATTCTTTCAAAAGCTGAACTGGCGCGGCAGCGAAGCGGTCAGGTTGTCGTTCAATAAACTAGCGGCAATTACACGGGGCAACTTACACGTAACGCCGAGCGACTATAATGAAATTTGTTTGTCAATTAAATGGCGATCCTGGTGGATTTTCCCTGTACTTCCCCCCCCCCCCCCTCGGCACACTAATTAATTTCCACGCTCGGCTTCACTTTATTTACGCGCGACAGGCCTCAAAATTGCAGCAGGCCAGACGGTATATTTACGCGGGCTGGTAGCGCAGACCGCAGCGCGGAAAAACGGCGCGCCGCGAGTCGGGACTCGGCGCGCGGCGCGGCGTTTCGCTGACCAGAACGTAACGTGCACTCTGTAAATTGATCCCCGACTGAATTGATAGCCGGAATATTCGAGGCTTTATTAAAAAAAAAGGAAGGGTGGGCGACGCGGGGAAAAGAGCAGTACCGTTCTACCCGGTTTCGTTGCACTAGCCTAGTTTACACGATCGGCGGTTCATTGTTTGCGCACCCTTGGACACTGCGGGGATACATGATCGGAGCAGTGGAATCATTTGTTTTGATTGGGGTTGGATTGGCGAATGGGATATTCGGTAAGGGTCAGCGTTGGACGTTCGGTACTTGATTCATTTCGAACAGTAATCCTTTGTCTTAACACTTTGGCGGCCACACCTTTTGTGGGCGAGACTACGTTCACTGTCGATCTTGTTTAAACTTTTCGGCTATTCGTATCAAAAGAGCATATTATATGTAGGATATGGATACTCGAACGGCGTTGTTTTGTCGGTGATAAATCTAGGGGAGAGTTGTGGAGTACCGGTCACTCTAAATTTTTCTATCATAACTTGAGCTACAGTTGGTAAAAATCAAATTTTGACAATTTCATTTGCAGCACAAATGATGCTTAATAAAAGGGGACAAATCGTTTTTCTCAACTTTTATCATAAAGATTAATAATTCGCTGAAATAAAAGAAGCGGTAATTCGCAGCGAACGAAATATTGTCGTCCAGTACCAAATACTTATAATAAAAATAAAATCCAAATAACACTGGCTGATATCACTCACTCACTGACTCATCGCGATTTCTCTATAACCATTAATCCTATCGCCATGAACTTTGGTAGGTAGGTTCCTCTTAGCCCCTAAGTAGGTACATTAAGAAATCTTTTTAAAAACTTCATCCCTTTCACCGAAAAAGATATATATAACCCGGGCAACGCCGGGAACTTTAAGCTATATAGTGTGAAGTACAATTGTAAAGTGTTAAACAAAGCACCCTCTTGAATGCTCATTGTCAGAGTAATACTTGCCCAGCACCCCCACTCTCCACCCCAGACCCATGGAATTATTGTAGATAATATGTGGATAGTTAGTCCGCGATTAGTCTGTCCAACGGATTATATTCCTCCCCTTTTCATTCCCGTGGTGCCCCGGGGGCAGCAGCGCTGTGATAAATGACCGAATCCTTTAGTGTTTTTTAGCCGCGGACCGCTTAGCCGATTCGTTCCCCTTCGTCCCCTCTCGACCCCCTTGCCCCCCCCCTATTTCCCCTCCTTCGCCATTCCGGAACCTCGGCTGGCTGGACGAAGGTCGTCGGCACAATTTCGCCGTAAATCACTGCAAATCGTTGACGTAAACGGCAAGGGTAATTAGATACACTTACCCGCGATAAACCGCGTTTCTTGCCCGTTCAACGCTTCGTCCTGCTCACTGGCCACTGTGCTCCTCTTTCTTTTCTGCAACAATAATAAGAACGAGGGCTGTTTCACGTGGGCGACTTGGAGGGTGTCGAAGGGCAGGTAGACTTTCCTTAGCTTACTCTTTTAAGGATTAAAGATTAGGTACATTTTTTATGGATTTCGAGAATTTTCCTCGAGAATATTTTGAGGAAGAGAGGCGATTCAGGGCTGCATTTACCATAAGGCCCATTAGGCGCAAGCTGGGGCCCCACTCTCTATGCAGCCGCACTTTAAAACTTTACTCCTCAGAAACAACAATATAAAAAACACCCTACATGTAGTTGCGAAATAAAATGCTTCTTTTTAAAGATCGAATTTAAAAGGTGAAAACTAGAGACCGCTGAAAAATGTGGAGGCCTCGTAACGAGTTGCGAGGCGAGGCGTAGTTGAATCAATAAAATTGTTACTCGCGTCGCAAGTGAATTCTCTGAACGACTGAGCAGAAATGTGAACCGAGGCAAGCTGCAAACTTGAGGTAGAGCAAAGCTGCCATTCATGTGAGTGAGAAAGGAAGTCGTAGCGAGAGCCCATCTTAACAAAACCTATCTCCCATTTTCCCAATTTCCACCCACAATCCAATATCGAAGGTGACTCGCAACTTTTACGACCCGAGTGTACCATAGATTTATGGAGTAACCCGATACCCGGGGTGATCTGAATTAAACGACAGTTCGTAAAGCGCGGAGCCTCCCTGTTCCTCCAACTCTCCCGTCGCAACATCGTTCATCCATCGGCCGTCCACCCCAGCGAAACGGGGGATGGGCGAGCCGAGTATGAGGCTCTCTGACGTAGATTGCGACGCCGGCCGACCCACGCCTAATTTCGAGGCTCACCGTTGTTTATTGTCGAATCCTTTTAGCCAAGGGGGTGATAGGGCGCGTCGCCCGTAAGAACGCTCCATCGGAAAAGGAGCCGGCCGAAAGGAAAAAGGGGGACGGAAAGATTTCGTCATTAACGCGACCGAGGCATCCCCCTCTAACGACTCGCCTCGTATTTCCTTCACTTAGAATCCGCCTGGATCGTTATCGTTTTAATGCGTGGACTCCCCTTAAATCAGTGGCACTCCGGCTTGGCTCTCCACCCCCCGACGAATTCATATTTTCATTTCGTGTCATTAACGGGCCGCGCGGGGCGCGTTCTCAGCTCGCGTAAAGGAGGAAGCTGCGTCGAGGTGTGCATTACCGTGACGTTGCTTTATTAATCGTAAAAAAGTACATTTTCGAGGCTTTGTCGGGCGGGAAGGTTGCTCCTCGCTGGTAGCATCTGAGGTGGTGCTGCGAAATGGCTGCGCAAGGTCTCTTTTAATGTGGCAGGATCGTGTTCAGGCGACAACGTTTCACGCGCCGGTGTGGAAATGAGTTTCTCGCTTATGATCGTTATACTGAATCGCTGGAGAGAGCTGTCGATGGTAAAAGCCAGAGCGGCGATGAGGTCCGAAGCTTTCAAAGGTTGAAGCGTAACGGTTCAAGGCTGGCGATAAAACGTAACGGTTGAACGCTGGGACGTAATTGATTGACGAATGAGGCCCGATGCCTGAAACGTAACTTTCCGATTTTTCCGCGAGTTCTTCCCCGCAACATTAGTCGGGTGAAAGTTCAAGTGCTATTGGTCGGTGAAAACTTCTTGCAGTCTTCTTGTTAGCAGAGGCGATCCTTACATTCGCCGAGCAACGAATCCCGGAGCCCTGTTAGTGCAAGTTCAATGTACTTGTTCTAAAAGGTTTTCTTCGACTCTAATCAGAGTGATTATAAATAAGATGAGCCAATAGGAATTTCGATTCTCATTCGAGTCTGCGATATCTTTCACGAATATTTCACCCAAATTGACTGAAATTTTATTGCTTCAATATTCATATTTGATATTCTATATTCTATATTCTATATTCTATATTCTATATTCTATATTCTGTATTCTGTATTCTGTATTCTGTATTCCGTATTCCGTATTCCGTATTCCGTATTCCGTATTCCGTATTCCGTATTCCGTATTCCGTATTCCGTATTCCGTATTCCGTATTCCGTATTCCGTATTCCGTATTCCGTATTCCGTATTCCGTATTCCGTATTCCGTATTCCGTATTCCGTATTCCGTATTCCGTATTCCGTATTCCGTATTCCGTATTCCGTATTCCGTATTCCGTATTCCGTATTCCGTATTCCGTATTCCGTATTCCGTATTCCGTATTCCGTATTCCGTATTCCGTATTCCGTATTCCGTATTCCGTATTCCGTATTCCGTATTCCGTATTCCGTATTCCGTATTCCGTATTCCGTATTCCGTATTCCGTATTCCGTATTCCGTATTCCGTATTCCGTATTCCGTATTCCGTATTCCGTATTCCGTATTCCGTATTCCGTATTCCGTATTCCGTATTCCGTATTCCGTATTCCGTATTCCGTATTCCGTATTCCGTATTCCGTATTCCGTATTCCGTATTCCGTATTCCGTATTCCGTATTCCGTATTCCGTATTCCGTATTCCGTATTCCGTATTCCGTATTCCGTATTCCGTATTCCGTATTCCGTATTCCGTATTCCGTATTCCGTATTCCGTATTCCGTATTCCGTATTCCGTATTCCGTATTCCGTATTCCGTATTCCGTATTCCGTATTCCGTATTCCGTATTCCGTATTCCGTATTCCGTATTCCGTATTCCGTATTCCGTATTCCGTATTCCGTATTCCGTATTCCGTATTCCGTATTCCGTATTCCGTATTCCGTATTCCGTATTCCGTATTCCGTATTCCGTATTCCGTATTCCGTATTCCGTATTCCGTATTCCGTATTCCGTATTCCGTATTCCGTATTCCGTATTCCGTATTCCGTATTCCGTATTCCGTATTCCGTATTCCGTATTCCGTATTCCGTATTCCGTATTCCGTATTCCGTATTCCGTATTCCGTATTCCGTATTCCGTATTCCGTATTCCGTATTCCGTATTCCGTATTCCGTATTCCGTATTCCGTATTCCGTATTCCGTATTCCGTATTCCGTATTCCGTATTCCGTATTCCGTATTCCGTATTCCGTATTCCGTATTCCGTATTCCGTATTCCGTATTCCGTATTCCGTATTCCGTATTCCGTATTCCGTATTCCGTATTCCGTATTCCGTATTCCGTATTCCGTATTCCGTATTCCGTATTCCGTATTCCGTATTCCGTATTCCGTATTCCGTATTCCGTATTCCGTATTCCGTATTCCGTATTCCGTATTCCGTATTCCGTATTCCGTATTCCGTATTCCGTATTCCGTATTCCGTATTCCGTATTCCGTATTCCGTATTCCGTATTCCGTATTCCGTATTCCGTATTCCGTATTCCGTATTCCGTATTCCGTATTCCGTATTCCGTATTCCGTATTCCGTATTCCGTATTCCGTATTCCGTATTCCGTATTCCGTATTCCGTATTCCGTATTCCGTATTCCGTATTCCGTATTCCGTATTCCGTATTCCGTATTCCGTATTCCGTATTCCGTATTCCGTATTCCGTATTCCGTATTCCGTATTCCGTATTCCGTATTCCGTATTCCGTATTCCGTATTCCGTATTCCGTATTCCGTATTCCGTATTCCGTATTCCGTATTCCGTATTCCGTATTCCGTATTTCGTATTTCGTATTTCGTATTTCGTATTTCGTATTTCGTATTTCGTATTTCGTATTTCGTATTTCGTATTTCGTATTTCGTATTTCGTATTTCGTATTTCGTATTTCGTATTTCGTATTTCGTATTTCGTATTTCGTATTTCGTATTTCGTATTTCGTATTTCGTATTTCGTATTTCGTATTTCGTATTTCGTATTTCGTATTTCGTATTTCGTATTTCGTATTTCGTATTTCGTATTTCGTATTTCGTATTTCGTATTTCGTATTTCGTATTTCGTATTTCGTATTTCGTATTTCGTATTTCGTATTTCGTATTTCGTATTTCGTATTTCGTATTTCGTATTTCGTATTTCGTATTTCGTATTTCGTATTTCATATTTCATATTTCATATTTCATATTTTATATTTTATATTTTATATTTTATATTTTATATTTTATATTTTATATTTTATATTTTATATTTTATATTTTATATTTTATATTTTATATTTTATATTTTATATTTTAATTATTTTTTTGTCAAATATAGAAATAAAAATTTAGCAACTCGGTAACGACTACTTATTGCGTGGACATATATATATTTCAATTAGTGTTCTCTTATTCAATTTTAACTCAAAGCAAATAATTCTTTAAACACTTTTTTTATAATTTACTCGAAGTTGGTCGAGTTGCACCCTTCTTGCTGCAAGGTCCGCAATTCCCTTCCTCGAAGCGAATCTCTCAAAGGATCCTCAAAGGTTCGCAGAAGAAGCATGTATTCCACATTTTCGATTCGTTTTTGCACTTAGAATCAGTTCCTTCTCGCTTGCGCCGGTGATCGCGAGGGTACCCTCTATAATATAATAGATGTACCGTGGCGTAGCGGTGAATAGCGCAGCCACGAGCGAATATAACGTTACAAAATGGCAAAAGTAGCCGCGGGGCTGTTGCAGCGGGTCGTTAGAGACACGCCCGTGGAAAACACGGGGCCAGACCACCGCCGCTTGACATTAAAATCGCATTTGCCGCTTTTCCGCGGAATCCGCGCGCTCGGGCGCGCGTTTATTCATCGATTACCTCGTCGTGAACCGAGTCCGCGGCTCGTGACGTCCGAGCGACATTAAATGTAATTTAACGACGACATTTACGTCGACTCTAACGATAAGTGATTTCATTGCGCCCCCTGACGGATTGCACCGTGCCGGATTCAATCGCGTTTCTGTTTCTAGCGGAAACTGGTGACGCGAGATGGATCGCTGCTCGAGTTCATACTTAACCGATTAAGTTGGCAGTGTGATAGGGCATAAGAAACAAAACAATCCTTACATTTAAAATTTCGTTCTATCTCGCGCCGTTACAAAGTTGTATTTAAAATATTCGCAATAGGTATTCAAAATAATAATCCATTCAGAGAAATAAAAGAACGCGACAACTTTAAGAGCTGATTACACTCCTTCGGAGTGAATTTCCGCAGAGAAAAATACTACCTAAGGGAATACTATGCTCTACATTCGCACGAAACTTCATTGAAATCAGAATTTTCGAGTTCATAACGTTTCCTCGCGAGTGGATCAGGTGTCCTATCGAAAAAGGTCCTCGAGAATAACCTTCAACTTTCATCGACACGATCAATCATCCGTCTCTAAAGGCGCGAGCAAGTCGGAGGCCACGCGATCGAGCGTTAATTCCGAGCAAAATCTCCGACCACTGCTACCACCAGCACACCACCGCCGATAATGCGATCATCAGAAGCGTCTTTGGACTCTTAGGGGGAGGGAAATGCCGTGCGCATATCGGTTCCCTGGTTTCATCGGGCTCTCCAACGAGAGTACACCTATAATTTGTAACGTGGCTCGGGTACCGGCCTAATGGAAAAATGCGTTCCGGCCAATTTTACGCGCAGCCGTCAGGCCAGGTTGTTGGCCGGTGGAAGAGGAAGAGGAGGCGAGCAAAAGGAGAGGCGAACTGGCGAGGAACAGGGGACGGGGACGAAGGAAACGCGCGACTGTGCGAAAGATGGTCGATTGGACCTCGACGCGCATCTTGGCTTTAACCCTTGATCGCGTTAAGGGTGGTTCTGTGAAGTCTTTCGACAAGGGTATCAGAAGAAGAGAGAGAACTAGCAAACAGATTAAACTCCTAACAAAAGAGTGAACGATATAATAATAATAATAACAATGAGCAGCTGCTGCTCTGCCATCGAACCCTATTTAAAAAAATATCCGGTAATTACAGATATAGAATGTAATTATAGAAAGAAAGAATACAGTTTAAAGATAAACAAAAATAGGCTTGTGGGAAGCAACAAAGAATACTGGCTTCCGTAGCGAAAGTTGTTACGGAAACCGTGAGAGGATGAAAGAATGAGGATCAAATGCAACGCGACCGTCGATGTCAGCGTTCTGCGTTTTACGGTTTCCGTTTGATTGACAGCAAACGACAGGGGAATATTTAATATTTTGTACCTCGTACGGACGCGCAGTTGGACAAATTTACAGGGCACGGACTTTTTCCCTCTCTCCGTTCCCGTGTTTACGTGAGTGCGATGCGAATGATTATGGGATCGCGTGCAGCGCGATGACCGGAGCAAGAGGGATGATTAACGGTTACGCGGCGAGCTCAGCTTTCCAAAGACAATTATTTAACTCGTCAATATTGAACAGCGTTCAATTAGAGGCGAATTGAAATGAACACCGCGAACGCTGATACAGCGATACCGCGTACGGTTTTAAATCCACCCCCGTAACAGCGCTGCAATCCGTAAATGAAAATCTGTCGGCGGGATCGCGGAGCTGGTACACGCGCGTGGGATATCGAATAACATTTATTTGTCGAAGGGACGGCCGCGGAACGGGAACAGGATATTTTCCCTCCTGGTATATATCGGCGCCCTGTTCGCTGCAACTCTTGCGCCCGTGTATTGCGAGTGCGCAAGGTGACGAGTACGATATTCCTGAAACTAACAAGGAACATCGCTGGAATAATCAATGGAAATTTTGATAGTCACAATCAGAGGAGCAGCGTTGCCAGGAGAAATTCCCATTGTGGGAAATACTATGACATCACATTACCCCCAGTAACACTATACACCTATCATTAGTATTTCTTCTCGAGAATTCTTTCTCAAGAATTTCTCGAGAAATTTTATAATTTCTTATTTCTCATTTCTCGAGAAATTACAGTGTTTCTCGAGAATCTTCAGTGTGGGCAAATTACTTTAAATCTCATTTGTTTCCAGAAATGAATTTTCAGTTAGTTCAAATTGTGTGTTAATCGTGAACGTATAAACACATCTACAATCAATAATAAATGTTAGTAATATATGCGAAGAATTGCGCGATTATTTATAAACTTTTCTCTTCGTATCGCCAATTAAACCAACATCCACTCGAACTGAAAGAAATTTTCTACAGCCGCAGATTTTGTCAAAAAAAAAAAAGGAACTAGATTAGCTGACACGACATTAGACGCATTGCGCTATTGAAAAACCTATTTTAAAACAAAAAAGTAATGTTTCACCTTGCTCACATATTATATTAAATAAATAAATTGATCAATTATATTTAATATCTGCTTTTTTCATTTACACAAGTTTTGTCTAAGTTGGACACAAATAAAAATTTAGCTAAATATTATCAAGAATATTCCAAAAATATAAATTTTGTAATATTTTTTTAATTTCTGGAGAATTCTCGAGAATCCTCGAGAAATATAATCTAATTTCTCATTTCTCGAGATGCGAAAAATATCGAGAAATCAGGAACACTACCTATCATGTAGGTACCTCCCTTGCACCACGTCACTTGAGTCACGTCCCTCGCTACCATCCGCCTTTTTCCCTTTTTCCCTCCTTTTGTCAAAAGAGTCACCTGTTCCAATATATTTCATCTTATGCTCAACTGGACCACGCAACAATCACGGCTTCTCTAGCATCCTTGGATCTTCCGCCCTGCCCAGACTTCGAGCACCATCCGCAAAATGGTACCCTTCGATTAATTTTCGAAGACAATCTCTGCCCAAGGAACACGATACGCAAAGCGATACGTCGCCACCCGAGGACGTGGCACGGCGAGTAGGAGGAGCAGGGAAGCTGGCGCGTATCGCAGCACTCTGTTCATCGTGAGCGAGTAACGAGCCGAGCATTCTCGGACGTAAAGATGTCTCGGCAGTCGGCTCGGTTATATCTTCATTATAAGGCCGGCAGAGTTACGTACTGGCGCGCCGCGCCGCGGCGGGGCCTCGTGCTGCTCAAAATTATGCGCCGCCCGCAGTTATCATTGCCTCCAGGGTCAGCCGTACGAATAATTGGCTTCCACCCATGTAATACGCTCCGCAACGTACGTAGGATAGACGCATGTCTGGTCCGAGTTTGCGTCCCACGATCCTGCCTTCTAAGCGAGCCACCGCTGCCCCGTTATCGAATTAAAAACCTCTACAGAGGCTGGCTAACGGGACGCTGATTCGTCGGATTAAATTGGAACTGTCGTTGCTTCCGGCCCGCTATCCCCGGGGAACGTTCCGTCGGATATCGGGGCCGAGGTAATCGCGGCCACCACGTCGGCAGGTCGCTCTTAAACTATCAACGATCGAGCTGCGATATCGCCTCGAAGACGCGAAGCGGATTGAATTGCATGGTGCGACCTTAAGTAGACTCCGAAGCATAGAGACCTCTGGGAGTCGACTTTAGGAGACTCGGCTAAGGCGGCTGGTCAGCGCGCAGTGGATCCGAAGATCGTGGGTTCGAGTCCCATCGCCCGGGAATCGCTTTTCTCCTACATATGCGAAGAATCAGATTCATAGCGAAGATTCCAGGGAAATTTGTGAGACGGTGATAAGAACATTGTTGCGCTTGTGTTCTTCGCGCTGGATATTCTCGTTGATCGAGGCCACCCTTCGATCCACCGAGGGGACGCGAAAGTGTATTAACAAAAGATAAAATCAGCGGGTTGCAAGCTTTCTCGCTCAAGATCCAACATCAGGCTACCCATAAAGCAGGCCCAGTGCAGGCAACCGTCGAGCTCATCCGGCCCGGCCGCCACGAATCCGCGACATCGTTCGAGGGTACCGAGGCGTGCCAGAGGGTAAGGAAACGGGGGCCAAAGACGGTGCAAGAGGACGATCCTTCTTATGTCTTCGTATTCCTCTTGTTCGGGGTGCCTCGAACCGCGCTGGAGAATGCAGATACATAAATTCATGAGCGGAGTAACAAGCGGTGACGCCACGCTAGCTTCCGTGCCGCGGCGAGCCACGGTCGCGCGGCAATCGTATTCATGAACCGACACGGTAATTAGGGACACTAGCTCGCCTCGCAGCCGGAAGTCGCCGCGGTGAATCCTCCCTCCGCGGCGACTGGAACACCGCCGGAAATACTTATGCATTCCGTTCGTTTCGTAAGAAAACGCGAGCGCTCCGCCGAATGGGCGCGACTCCGCGCGACCGTCTGCAAGCCGAAAGTTCGATAAACTCCTCCCTCTCCCTTTCTCTCCGCAGCCCTGGCGAACGGATGGAGAAATTGGAGAGAGCCGGGCGGAGGATTCCGGGGAAAGTGGCTAGATTCTTTAAGCGATCCGTATGCACCGATGCTATCTGGAATTATAGGTACCACTCGCGGCATGAAAGACAGGTGGCAAAGTAATGCGCAGCGGTTAGCTTCCTGGCTCGGATTTGACTCGTGGTATCCCACGTTGCGGGGGACGCGTTAATCGACGGTCCACGGTTTGCCATTTTATCCACTGTGCGAAGAGCGCTCCTTTCCGTTTCCCTGGATCCTCGCTGAATTCTATTGTACAGGCTTCCATGCAAAGATTCCACGCGACAATCGCGATTACCATTTCCACGGACAATTAGGACGGCGCGTGTTATCTATGGATCTGAAATAGGAACGTCGATATCTCGCAAAGGACAGCCTGGTTACAGGCAGGAATCACGTTTAGTCGCGTTCACCGGTTCCCGAACGTCCCCGGCCGACTCGCAAGCGTGGCGACGAACAAAAGAAACCAGCGCGACTTAACATATTAGCGTTAATTAAGGCAATTATGTCTCCGCGTAGCGAGCATGAGACTGTGTCCGCTCTGCGCCCCGACTCATCCATATTCAAACAGTCGTTTCCGACTTGGAGTCGAGCGTCGCCTCCGCAGCCGAGCGTCGTCGGCTTCTTCGCCTTTCGAGCGGTGGTGCGCGTTGACAGCCGTTCGTGGGACTGTCCCGTTCACCTCCGCCATTAACGATCGAGGCCATCAGCAAGGTGATCCTCGGATTTTCATATTCTTAAGTATTCGTTTTCCATATTGGTTAGCAGCGGTACGCGATGCGTCCTCTCCCAGCTTTTCAACATTCACAGTTAACCACGTTTCGACAATTAGGACCCATTCTGGCTCTCTACTTTCACGTAACAGGCTAATAACATCTACCTACTTCGACGCTCTACAAGATAAAACGAAAGCCGTCCCATGGATACACCCCGGGCATCCACTGATCATCGATCCTCGAATGCTCGACGTATCAGTGATTACAAGCAGGCACAGTGGATACTCCCGGCAGTAGTAATAGCGCGGCAACGTGGAGACGTGGTGCGCAAAAAAGGAGGAAAAAGCGTAGGAAAAGCGAGGCAGGTGGAGGAAAAGGGGAACACAGGGAGCGAGGGCGAAAGGAGGGGGCAGCGTGGGGGGTCGGGAATGAGAGAGAAAGAGAGAGAGAGAGAGAGAGTGAGAGAGAGAGAGAGAGAGAGAGAAGAGTCGAGGTTGAGTCGAGTCCGTGAGGAGAATGAAGCAGACAGAGGAGTTGAAAGGGGAGAAGGGTGCGCGAGGCTGGCTAGGTCGACTGGGTATAGATAGAGTCCAAGGGGGTGGCTGGACGGAAGAGGGCGAAGAGGGCGAAGAGGACAAGAGAGCGAGGGGGAGAGAGGGGAAAGGAGAAAACCGGGCACGTCTAGGTTTTGCTATGACCAATGGCAGACGGGGACACAGCGCGCGCCGTTCGTATCGATCCAAGAGACTACGTTGGACTCCGTCGAGTACCTCTCTTGCCCAGGTCACCTCATCCGTCCTCCGCGGATCTTCATCGTCCACCTTTTTCACCCCCTCCCCGATGCTATTTTACCAACTCGTCTCCCTTCCCATATATCCAGTCTTTGCCTCCATCTTTTCCCACTTGAACCATGAAACCATATAGGTTGTCGAACAGTCTCGAGCGATTGTCTTCGTCCCTCTTCCGTTTCGCTGGTGTGCTGGGTCAGCGACCTTTGGTCCCTTCGTGGAACACTTGCTCCGAGACGTAGCTTGGTATGGCAATGAGTCTGGGGACTCGCTGAAGCATCGACTACTGGATTCGATGTCTAGGTCTCCGTCACTCACTGATGGGGGACAAAATAGGCGCGAGGATTCTTCAGAATTCCAGCGAACGTAGTGGATACTGAGAATTAGCCTAGGTACAGCACTTATTCTGCATTTTCTGTTGCACCTTGTCATTTTGAACCGTGCAGTTGCTCGAGGCGTTCTCCGAATCCTTGGAGGGAGGATGCATCTTGAAGGAGGAAGAGTGGAGGGCACTTAACCTCCCGGTGGAGAGGGCGCCTGCGCGAGACCCTCCACAGGATTCTGGCTAGGTCCTCCCTGCTCGAGGACACGACGGATCGAGGGAAAGAGCGAGCGAGGAGGGTTGCGGCGCTAGGGAGGGAAAGACGTACAGCGTGTCACCGCGGGCGCGTGTCGCCTGCCGTGGTGACACTCTACTGGACATGCGTACTCTTCCGACCTATCGTTGCTGGGGTTATTAAAATTTTCGAGCCAATGAACAGTCGCGGATCGACTGTCGGGGCTGCGCCCTGGGAGGACTCTGTTCCACTCTGTTCCTCCGGGCTCAGGGAGGGATGTGCTTGACACGGGGCAAGAACCAACAGAGAAATACGCTTTAAAGGAACCGCGACAGAAGCTCCGCTATCGGGCGCAGAAATAACGGCAGCCCTGAGAGGCTGGAGAAAGAGAAACGCAGAGACAGAAGAGCAGGGAGGAGTCCTCGCGGAGCTTGTCATCGCGAGGGATCAGGAGGCAAGGTTCTGCACGCGATCGTCGGGCCGTTCGTTACGTTCGCCAGCAGAAGGGAAGGAAATGGGCGAGCGAAGAGGGAACGCGGAGAGAAAGAAAGAGAACGGGGGGCGGGGTGGCGGAGAACTAGGATGATTTTATGGTCGTGCGAGCCGGAGCAGGGTCGTTGAGTGGCGGTTTTTGTTGGTAAGCTCGGTGGACGGGGCCCCGAACCATCCAGCATCTCTCCTCCGTGTAACGCCCACTCCATTATCTCGGTGATGATGAGTGCGCGGGCGGGTGGACCTCGTAACACACATCAGCAAAAGGATTACCCTTCCTTCCAGCGTCTCCTGCCACTTCTGCCTTCTACTCTCTCCCTCTTTCTCTCTCTCTCTCTCTACCCCCTCGTCCCCTTCCTTCACCCTCCCGATACATCCTCCTACATGGGCTAATGGGCAGAATGATTTGCGAGCAAAAAATAAATTGCTCGGGAATTCTTCGATGACGGAACCGGGAGGATATCGTCCCACTGAGACCGACTCGATCCCAGATCGCGCTTTCTAGAGCACTCGATTCAAGTGTTCCCTACTCATCTACGTATCCGAAAGCCGGCTCTCTAGGTATTCCTATCCGTTAAGTCTCTTCGCACCACATCGCTAGAGGCCCCCGAGAGAAGGAACGCTTTTCGAGAGCAGCGATCTCGGCGTTACCGGATCTGGCATTTCGCAAGGTTGTCACGTAGCAGCATGAACGATGTCGGAGCTGGTGGATCGACTTCCAGGAGGCGCGTTGTCCCGGCGACCCGGGACAATCTTATCTTCCGCGGAAAAAAATCGAGACGTCGGTTCGCGTCTTTGTGAACTTCTGGACGGGATATACATAACTGCCGCGGCCGTATCAGGTTTTCTGGGCGGCCGATGCGGGGGAGATAGGGTACGTGGCGGGCTTATGCGTAATCAGACCCGTATCCCCCACATATTAACAAGCCACGCGTGTCCGTGCACGCCCGCGCGGCTGTATGCTCTCGCATGCGAGCCCGCAGATTCGCATCGCGTACACGGGCAGCGACAAATCGGCTCGCGGAATGCCACATGGCTGAAGCCGCGGTATTTTTCATCGGGAACGCAGTCCTGTCCTCTCCACAGCGCCTTGGGATCTCTTCTCAACTCTGCGCATCAATCGGCTGCGCGTAGGGAGTTTTTAAATTTTAATTTTCTCAGTAGAAGACAAAGCATGGGTACTGTTGTGATTCGGATGAAGGGGAGGTTACTCCAGGGACGTATTCTCCATCCACGGACTTTCGAGTAAGATACCTACGCCTTTTACGGATCAGAATTAAAACACTGCAAGGGTTTCTTTTATACGAAACTAAGTAATAGTATGATGGGGAATGAATGGAGGGGTTCAAGTGAGATTCTAAGCGTTGGAATCTTTGGTCCCTTTGGGTGATAGGATACCGTCAGATATGTATAAGTAGTAGAAAGTTCCTATTGTTAGTTTAAAGAATATTATAACATTGTGTTGAATAAAAATTTATATAAATTTAATTTTCGTCATCAGTCACTTTTGCGCCTCTTCTTGTGATCATTGAGCGGTGGTTTCGCTCTCTAAATATGAATACGACATGCTGTAAAAGACACGTACCTATATCTTATTTTTCGGTCCTCTAAAACATATTCAGAAACCAAAGCAATCAGAGGCGGACACCTAATAACCTCTCCTTGTCACTGTTGGAAGGTTTTTAGGCCTCCGAGTCTTGGATTCTTCTGTTGCACCGGTGATAAAAATATGTAGTTATTCTAACTAGACTCGAGCAAAGTTGCTCCAAACAAACGTTCCCCACGATTGGAGCATCCGGCGATGCAGTTGCTGCTGGCACTAGCGCAACACGGTTAACGCGAGGCAGACCGTACCTTGGAATAAAGGCAGCGCTAAAACGATTCTCCGTTCCGAAGCGCGGCGAAACCGCGGCCACCATTTGCATGAGAGAGCAAAATCGTGGGTCGCGCAGCGTTCTATGGATTTCCATAGTTTAATTCCCGCCCGGTATTTGAACTGCAGCGGTTTCTATTAAAGCGTCCAGGGCCGCGGCAGAGGAAAAAAGAGAGGCGGAAAGGTCGGACGGCTGTGTATTATTCCGTGAATATTACATTTGTGACTTGGCGCCGCCGCCGTTGGGGGGATACTGCCGTTGGTTGTTGCGTTTGCTACGCGTTTCCTAATTTCCTTCGGGAAACGCCGCGAATAATGTCGCTGGTGGCTGCAGCCCGCGCTCCCCGTGCATTATTCACGGGATACGGAATTGTCTTTCCCTTTTTTTCCCTCTTTCTTATCCCACAGGTGGATGTGGGAGTCGAAATGTTTCTGTTTGGTCGCTAAAAGGCATGACCTGTCCAGGGAATGGACACTTAAGCCACGCGTCTGTTAAAATTAGTATTCACAAATCGTTATTTAATCATCTGAATGTTATTAATATAAGCGAGCTGTTTCATTATTGAATTCATACATCACGGAACATAACTCTGGCAATGTTTCATAGTTATAAGGTTCGTTAAACGTCTGGCGTGGGATGAAATGCGGAATGGTCCAAATGACCAATGAATGAATGTGAATTTCTAATGAATGAACAGGGGTATTCCAGTGAATGAACAGGATAATAACACTGCCCTCCTTAATTAAACTGTCCTATCTAGCATTTTTTCATTTTTTGAGATATGTTGAAATATTCGAAGTTCCACGCGTCTTTTACCTTTTAAGTAAAGTTAGAAAACTCTACGTGCTTCGTAAAGATTTATAAACAGTTTAATGTATTTAACCTAACTTCTTTTAAAATGGTTAAAATATCTTATCTAAAACAATTAATTAATTGGCACGCTAATAAAACATTCCCTGCCGGTACACCTATTACAAAAAATTATATTAGGCTATTACAAAATAATGACAACATGTTTTAATTGGAACGAAGGAAAATAAGTATGGTAGAAAGTAAATGATAAAACCCCAGTTTTCTCGGTTGTTTCAAAATGCTGGATAGGACATTTTAACTAAAGAGAGCAGAACAATGCTTAGATGTTCAATGTGTTTAGAAGATTTCTGTGTGAATAGTTTTTCATTATTAGCTTGACACTTTACTAGTCTTATAAGATCATAATTACGTATAGTTGAAATTTGGTTTCTGGGATGGGTTAATCCTATCCACACTGACAGCGAAAGTGATAAGAGAGAAGAAACTTTAGTATAAAGTTCAACGTGAAGAGTGATTTCATTCGTTCACTGGACAGGTTAGCTTGCAGCTGTTTTTCGTCAAAGGTATTCATATTGATAGGTGAAGGTACCTATTGGAAATTTGAATATTAAGCATTGATATCAATATCGCTGCGTAAAATTTCGATACTCAATGGAACACTACACAGAGAAAAAAAAGAAAGCGTTAATGACAAACAGGGCTCGCTACAACAGCACGTTTCCCCTGCTCGCGGGTATCCCCCGCGCGTAAACACGTATTAAGGCATAAAAACAGTTTACGGGTAGCATCTTTCGAAGGATCTCATATTTCCACGGACCGTGGGGGGAGGGGGGGGGGGGTTCGTCTTGAGGGAGTGTTGTTCGGGAGGCTGGAACACCAAACTCTTGCCTTCATTTTGTCCTAAAGCGACAAGCTTTAATATCCTGGCCCCGGTCGTTTTACTCGTTGCCGGTGTTGCTCCCATCCCTCTTCAGCAACCTCCCTTTCTCGCCCCGTCCCAGCTCGCTCTCTCCCTACGCGCTGCTACGTACTGCGAGGTGAAACTTTAATACAATTTCATTTGGCTCTCGCTGACAAACTCTCCCCCATCCCCCTTTCTGTTCTTCCGAGAAACTTCCCTTCTCGTCGCTTCTTTACTGCCTCCCGAAGGCGGACTATTTATAACCTTAACCCTCCGGCGCGCACCTCCCAGCCCGCTCCGCGGAAAATGGTTTGTTCTGACGGGACACCAGCCGCCAGGATGAATCGTGCCCTACCAGGCGGTGGATATTAATAATTTCGCGGGCTATTAGCGCGCTTGCCCGTCGAACTGGCTCGCGATCGCGGTGATTAACGCGCTGCGCCTCGGCTCCGCCGATCTCTGAGAAGGGCCGGGGTATATAGGATGAATTCTATGCAAAAACTTTATATTTTTCTCTGGATCGGTCAATTTATTCCGAAATTCCATCCACTGGCGTTCGCAGCGAGGGGCAAGGGGAGGGGGGGAGTTCCCCCTTCGTGGCTTGGGAAAGATATCGCTTATCTTTTAAAAACTAATTTCTTTTCAAATTCATATTAAAAAAGTGAATATTTTTAAATTTCAATTTTAAATTTTTAATTAAATTGACGCTGCAATACGCTACGTGCTCGCGATCATCTCCGAAATATAGTACTATTTAACTTAATATAACCGCAATGTAATCTGTGTAGTAAAGGATTTCACCCGTCGATTTAAAGACGAATAAAATCGTTCTGAAATAATATGCAGCTACTTAGGAACGTAACCGAATTCTGCTGCTCAATTTCGTTAAGCGATCCTGCAAGGGGTTCCCTTTAACGGGAAGTGTACCCCAGTTTGAGAAATCGCTGAGCTGTTAGGTAACTATTTGGAAGGCAGGGTGGTCGGTTATTGGCGGTGGCCTGTTCTAAAAAGAATTGCTACGTCAAGGTGGGAAATCGATGCGTTCGGGATATTAAAATTTGACGGTCTAGCGGAAGTGCGTGATATTCTTCGCGCCCCTCGCAGCCCATCGGTCGCCACGGTTTTATGCCCCCGCTGGAAGACAGAGGCGAGCTCCGCGAGAGGGGGCTCGGGTGGACGTTAAACGCTTTTAAAATTTAACTTTCCGACGAGTTATTCCGGGGCTCGCGCAGCACGGAAATCTCCGCGAGAATTTACTTTCTTTCCGTTTCGCCTGGCAACACAACAGATTGCCCAGGGAAATTGCCCTCCCTCCGAGTCTTTGCATATTTCTGACGTTTACGCTTCATCGCGGTCCCCCGCGATGGCTCGCAATCCGTTTAACAAGATTTTGTAGTCATTCGGCGACGAAAGGGTCAGTTCATTGAGCTAAAATGACGTTGACAGGGGTCATTTATCAATTGATATCGGTTTAAGATCCTCTTACCCTGAATCCAGTTCAGTTTATCAACGTTACGAGTGTTGGAAAGTATCATTACCAATTTAGAAGAGAGAAATAGAGCGCTATTTCGCTATCTGATCTTACAAGCGACATCACCCAGTTGTTACATACCGATTTTGATGAGGTTTACATAGATTATAGTTCTCGAGAAAATATTTGACAAATATTTTTGTCGATCTGCAAGCGTCAGCCCTCAGATTTGGGGGTGAAAAACACGTTTGTCTCAATATCTCGGAAACTATGTATTATAGAGAAAAATCTTTCAGACGAAAATGAAGTATTTTTTTATAACAAATTTAGCCGCGTAATCAGATTCGTAATTCGCCAATTTGGTTAAACAATATACTAAAAAAATAGTCATTTCCCAGTGAATTTGATTACGTGGCTGTATTTGTTATAAAAAAATACACCATTTTCGTCTAAAAGATTTTTCTCTATAATACATAGTTTCCGAGATATTGGAGCAAACGTGGTTTTCACCCTCAACTTTGTGGGCTGATTTCATTCCCTACATATGGACCTTTGCCGATAAACAAAAATACTTGTCAAATATTTTTTTCGAGAGTTAAACCTAAGTCTAAATCTAGAGCTATTTCTTTCATCTACTTAAAGACACAAATGTTAAAAAGAAGTCACAGACCAGAGCCATCTCACAATTAAGGAACACAAAAAGTGGCCGCCTCTAAAGTTTTTAGAAACGATCTTCACCCATTCTAGTAGCGATTAGGTTGGCGAGAAGTGACCGGGGAACGCATTACAGGACCCGTGTCCCTACGGATTCTACCCAGCAGCATTCAGAGTAATGACTGTCCCAGAGCAGTGCCTGTGAAACAGCGTGCACCTCGAGCACGCACACGACAGTTTGTTCGCGGCTGAGCCGTTGCGGCAGAAAACAGGGGAACGTATCATTAAGAGGGAAAGAACATACGCGACGGGGTTTTTAATGCAAGCCAGGAAAGTGTGTTCGCACCTATTTCACCAAGTCTAATAAGATCCGCGTTAGGCTTCCTTTTTGCAGGAACGTTGAAATTACAGCTCGTCCATAGAGGCGCTCGGGGTTCGCTCTTCCGTAGGAGCGCAGCTGGACGTCTGTATCTCACGTTTCAATATATCTCAATTATATCGTAAATAAAATATGACCGGCTAGTTGCGTGCGCCCCGGTAAATTGGCAGCCGAGGTGTCCGTTAGCGAACCTGTTCTCCTCTCCCTTCCCCACCCTTCCCCGGCCATCCCCGTAACTTTCAGTATCGAGAGTAGTTTTTGCCCTTAAATCGATTTTTCCCTCGACACACGATACCCCGGCGAAAAACCGTATCCTTTTCTCCGAGGTTATCGGCTTCTTGCCGCGTCGGTCCTCCCTCCGGTTGCTTTCGTGGGTTAGCATTAGGCGATGATCGATTAACAGCCAGGGGCGTTATTAACTGGCAAATTTTCTTGCATCGACCTCGGATTAGCGAACCAGTCGTTGCGCAACGGGATGTTCGTCTCGCGAGGACGGATCGCGGGTTCTTTCGGATTCCCTGTAATATATCGCGGGAAGCACGGGGCCTAGAGTGGACCGCGCGAAGAGGTGCAATAAAAACGAGAGGGAACGACGCGAGGGTCAGAGAGGAGGCTTGAGGGCCACGCGCTTATGCTGGACACCTGCCACCGCGCGATCCGTGATAGCTGCATAAATTTCAAGTAATAAACGACGACGCTGTGCCCGCCGGTGCTGATGCGATTCCCTGAAAAAAGCTCCTCGGCTGATCGCCGCCGTTGAGTGAGTTGTTACGCTCGCCGCCGCTTTTCCCGCCGTTTCCCATCGGCCCGGATTTTTGCGCGATCGCGGAAATTCGTTAATTAAACGATCGATGGTCGGCAGCCTGTGTAATCTTCCGCTCGGCCTCCCACTGATTCCGTAATTAGTGGGTAATTATTGGGTTCTGTATTGAGCTCTCGGATTCTTTCGCAACCACGGCCGAGGACAGCTGGGGTGGATGTACCAGTAAATGTACGCGTAGGTATCAGTAATTGAACATTTTTATTAAAACGAGGAAAACAAGTTATCGAAATAAGCGAGTAATTAATTAGAGACTTCTTTTAATTTTCTGCTTCATGCGGAATCAATCGCGCTGCAAACTTAATTTTATAATAGCGTTTATTAGTTACCCTTAAGTGTTCGCTTATTGGTGCGTTTACCGTATATGTAGCGGGGTTCGCGGTACAGAGCAGAATCTGCTAGACAGCCGTAGAACACCTTTCGGACGCAGAAACATCTTTTAATTCCAGCCCGGCTGAGGGTCAGAGTATGATCGATGCGATCCGTTCGCGAAAGAGAGCTTCATTAAAAATGTATGAAGGGGACGATGGTGGGAAGGCCTCGTAGGTATCCGAGAGCTGGATAGATAGATCCTAGATCGGGAGCGTGCGTCTCGACTACCGCGGCGAGATTTATCCTTAAGTAATCACAGGGTTGCTCGGCTAAGGATTGTTATTGGCGCATTTTAATGACGCCAGTTGAACAGGGGGGGTGTTATTATTGTTGCGGTTTTGCGGTTGTCCGAGAAAATTAGCGGTTCGCCGTGGAAGCGCTCGCGAAGGGGCGGACGGGAAGGGCCAGGTAACCCTGAAGATCCATCTGTCACAGCGAGGGCGTTCGCAATTCGTCAGTCCGCCGGAGGTCGGACGGATTGAAAAGTTCTGCCGGGCGAATTTACATGCCCGTTCCACGCGAACAGATTTCTGCCATTCCTCTCCCCCGCTTGCCAACCAAATTGCATTTCGTTTCGCACGGAGCCGCGGCTCTTCTGCTGGAAACTCCGGGAAATCGGCGGGGACGTGTTCCAGTAAATTAGCCTTCAGTTAAATGGAAATGGTAAATAATAATAGTGGTAACGGTTTTAATACACGAATCGGCGCGGTCCAGCATTTTTGCTCGTTTATAATATAGGCTGACCCGTCCAGTGAATGAACGTTGCTCATATTGTATTAAAAATTAAATCTAACTAAGTACCTATTGGGCTCTCTTCGCGTTAAAATTTACAGAGTAGTTCTTTATTCAACTATGCTTTTCGTTGAGGTCGTGGTAAGTCTTGTTGTTGATTTTGTTGGGTGTTCATTCGTTGAACAGCTCACCAAACACTGTAAACCATAAAAAGAGATTTATAAAAGAGTTCATGACCGTTGGCTCCAATGGCACATATGTCGCGTTGAAAAAATGGGTTCACGTTAAAACTCGCGCATTATTAGATGATCCCTAATTTAAAGTACGGCCCCGGACCGCGTTTCAATTCCCGCACCTGCCATTTTGCCAGGGGTTGCTCCACCCGAGCCCTCCATCCCCGTTCGAAGGAGGATGCTCACCTGCCGCGATGTTTCTCAATTATCGAAATTATAATACACTTCCTGAGAGTCGCGAGCCTAAAGGATTTCCAAAGGAATAACAATTAAACTGCTCAAGAACCAGATCTTTTGAATTCTAAATCGTCCAGAACTTCTGAACCCTTATAATTCATTCCTGCAAGCCCTTCGCGCCGTCGTCGAATTTCAACCGTACCCTGAAAACTCTCGCTATACTCCGCATTAACCCCAAACCGCTGTTATCGAGCCATATAATATTCCTCAAGTATAATCAGTCCCCAGGTCTCGGCGCGTCCATATTTCAGCGCGCTCCATCCTGCATGATATATTCCTCGCTTCCATCGCCAATTATCATGATTAAAGAACCAACAACGCCCAAGACAGGGCAGCCCCAAGATCCACAAGATCATTCTCAAGCCGAGCATCAGACTCGAATCGAATTTCGGATTCCCGTGGAAGAGGAACAGGATGATCGAACCACTGTGTCCAGGCTTAATTACAGACCACTAGGGTCCCGTCGATAATGCCCAGCCTCGAAAAGCGGCCCGTAAACGAGCGACGGTGTGTGTGTGTGTGTGTGTGTGCCCGTGGTCCGTAACGTCAGTCGTTGATTTATGTCCGGGAAATGGGTCGTGCCTGGGAGGCTAGACCGTCCTGCGCCTGTTTCATCAGAAAACGGTCAGGGCCCTCCTCCCCCCTCCCCTCCCTCTCTCTATTAAAGGAGGGCGCCGCGCTGGTAGCGGAAAGTGGAGACGGCGCGCCTCGTGGCACCGCCAGACATCATAAACTGTTTATAAATCACCGGTATGTACCTGTCATAGGGTTTAACAGATGCGCGTGTGCGCGGCGGATGCAAAAAGCCCCGGGACGGATAGCCGTATCTGGCCGGCCACGAAGATCGTATCGTTTACGCGGATCCCGACTCGCGCCGACTCTAATGCACTCTTATGCGCACTTATGCGCTCTCGCGCGGCCAGCAGTCGGGACCCGCGCCTAGATTTACGTCCGTGCCGTCTCGGACGGAATTGAACACGGGCCGGCCGCGGTTTCGTTGATACTCTTCGATGGCGACGATGAATCGCGGCGGGTCGCGAAGCGTTCCGAGTGTCCGCTCTGGGTAAAAGTGAATTTTGAAATAATTATAAGATATGTACAGATAATTCTTTTCAAATGTAGCTTCTGATGGTGAGTGAAATTTTTCGAGGTGTTTGTTGAATAACGAAAACCTGCTTTTGCATTAATAATTTAATATTCATAGAGAAACAGTAACGAAATAAAATTGAATATTTAGGCAAGAGGTAGGTACCTACCTGTTTTTGAAATCTCAAGGAAATACACAACTCGTATTAAATATTTTAAAAAAGTTAATTAAAAACGCGAACACTTTCGTGGATTTTAACTTTGATTTTAAGTTGCCCTGCTTGCGCCGCCCGCCCTCCCCCTGGATCACGCCCTGGGCCCGTTTAAGGGAACGTATGGAACAGTTGGGAACGGGCGAATTTGGCTAGCATTATGGTGCAGCGGGGCGTGCGATTAATGCATAGGGAATTATCGAAAGAGTCATGTCAGATGGATATCGCGGAAGAAGGTCGTCGCTGAGCAGGGGCTTCCTGGCCGGCGAGACTCGGCGGCGACTCGGCCGCAGGAATTCGTCTTAATCGCAAAAAAATTACACGCCGCGCTCGCTCGGTCGGCAGCGAATTGTGACGAATTAAATCGGGCCTGCGCTGTAACGTGACCGTACGGTTTTCACCGCGCGAAACGGCGAATTAATTCAGTTCGCGGCAAGTCACCCAGTAGATTAGCGCGGCGGCGGTGCCCGCGCCGTAAATTTTCGTTTTCTCGTCGCACATTATGTATTATGCATTCTCTGTCCACCGGCTTCCAGGCCGTATTTAGAGCTTCTTGACAATTATCTTTCCGGTGGGTAAGAAGCCATGTAATATTCATGCGGCGGAATCGCGCGGCCAGTGGACGAACGAAACGGTGGCGGCACACAATACCCGTAGATTCCGAGATTGCGCGCTAACCGTGACACTAATACCGGAAAGGAAACGGAGAAAATCAGTCTTAATTGGGACACACGCTTGGAAACGGCGACGGCTTTATTCCAGCTTATTCGGATGCACCTGACTCTACTCGATCGGCGTAGCCCCGTTGCGGAGTCCACGCCGCGGCCAGCCGTTTCTTTCGTTCGGTACGTTATGGTAGGGCGACTGTTTTCTTTTTTCCTCGGTATAAGCAATTTAAACCCGTTCAGGTTTATTTAGCTACACAAATATGAGCATGACTCGATAAATTGTCACTCGTACGTCAGACATCATAGAAATTAAATGCGTAAATTACACACTTTGAGGAAAGCACATAGGTATATAATTTCAAAATCCATCTCCAAGAAAAATTATGATTTTATCCAAATACTATTTTTTTTTCTGTACTACTACACTTAGCCAGTTTTTAATAAACTATCTCTACATTTTCCTAAAAATTCAGCCCCTCGGAACGTTTGCCACCTGGGCCCTTTTTCTTAAATCTGCCATTAAATTACATGCCTTAATATTTGGCGTGACTATAAACATATCGATGTTCAGCGGTAGTTGAGAGCCTAATCTGTGGAGTGATTTTTATTAGTTTGAGTCTCTATGAGTTGTATCGCTCGCATTGCCAAGTTACATGATTTAAATTTTTTGATTAAAAATTTTCGTATTGGTAAAAGTATTAATTAGGGTCGTTTACAGCACCAACGCCGGCGAGGGAAGCGGCTAAATTGTAGCGATCAGCTCGTATTCTATTAATTATAACAATCGTTTCTCCAAGGGCGACGGTTTCGGGGATAACGGAGGTTAGAGGGGAATAGGAATGGTAACGACGCGTTACGAGGCTCGTTATTTGAAAAACGCCCACTGGATATTGTACCCCCGGGTTCTCCGATACGTATTTAAATATTCCCGAGTGCTGTAGCATTCCCTGGCTTTCCCGCTTGAGCGTGTAATCTCGAAACGCAGCCTCGGTCCGCGCGTTAATTACGAACCGATCGGCGGCTGGCATTAAACAGAAAATTCCTGCGCGTCGCGAGCGTAAATCCAGGAACTAATCTCCCTCGATACGAAACGGTTACCGCGGGCCCTGACTCCAGGGAGATAGGTAATAGAAGGTGTCGTGAGGTGGCAGCCAGGGGTCGAGCCATACTTTCACGCCTATCAAGCTGGCCGGTGCGCGGCGGCTCTCGTTTCACGATTTCCCGTCGGAAATCTCGTGCCCAGCCCGTGACAAGTCGCTCTTGGAAATGCTAATACGATGTCATTCACGCGGTTAACAAAACGCTGGCTCGCGACGGGGTGCCTTCTCGCGGGAAAGTCGTCGGAGCGCGAGCCTTGATCGAGCAACGAGATCTCGCGTCGATCATAGCTCGCGCTAATAAAGTTCTATCGAATAATCGATTGGCTGTTGCGAATATAGTTGTCCTGTATGCTCGAATAATAGAACTCATCTACAAGTCAGAAAGTGGTCGTTGGAAAGTGCATGTTTCCAGTTTCCTTGAAGCCTCGCAGTAAAAATTTCTTTAAATAAAAATTGTACTCGTTACGTACAACGGATAAAGATGAAGTGTCTTTCATTCGATACGTTATATAAATAATTCTTCATTTAGATAGGAAATACTCAATTCTGTTTCCAGCGCAGACACCGCGATATCCCTCGTCCTCTAATTTTATTTCCCGCTATCGCCTTTCCTCGGAACCTCGATTCCTCATCGAAGCATTAATATTTGTCAATTACCCCTGGACCCTTGATAGGAGCGCGATTCATCGAGGACACGCGAGGATCCGCTTCCGTCGGGCGACAGAATAGAGAAAGCAATTATAATTCCCTCCCCGTATCGCCGGGCGTTATAATTGGAGCACGGGGCTCCGATAATGGAGGACCAAAGAAGATTAAGAATAGTACCGCTGGGCTAGGGGGGTGCGAGAAGGAGGGTAGGAGGCGAACGGCGGAGAAGAGAGAGACGCGTCGAGGGAAAAAGAATGAAGAAACGGCTGGAAGAATAGGTGGAGAGGAAAGAGAAGGAGAGACCCCTAGGTATAGTCTCGATGACTTATGTGGCTCTGACGCTATCAGCGAAGCGTCTCTAGAGTCCGGCTTCAGCCCCGGAACGGCGCTCCTCGTAAATCATTGCGATCCACCCACGCCCGTACCGTCCCGCTCGCCGCAGAGCTGGAGCCACAGCATCGAGATGCGATATGACAATTAACGAGGTCAAAAGGGAGGACCAGCTTTGCTCACGGAACACTCGCGACTCCGCCGGTGCCTTCCCAACCAGCGGCCCCCTTATCAATCCTTTCCACGGCCGCGGGAATTTATTAGCGGCCGGAAACGAGGTTCCAGTGGGAAACGGCGACGATTATATCTGCCGTGTCGTTCGTTAAAAATTAGACGCCGAGTGTGTTTCTTTAACAGCTTCCCACCGAACGTTGCTGTAGTTGGTTTTAAGCTATTCTTGAAACACGCGCAGCCGTTGATATGGGAGGGACCAGGTCACACAGGAAAATAGGAAAATGATTTGGCGCCCCTAGGCTAACAAGCGTCTGCGGCTATTTCTGTGAAACATCGTCAAATACTTTAATTTAAAAGAGTTGAGGGAATTTCAATATTAATTCAATATGATGACTCACGTACGAGTTATTGCTAATTTGCTATATGAAAAAAAAGAAGCGAATTGTTTTTAAAGTTGCCTCGAGCCTCCGTGTTTAAACCTTTCCCAATTTCTTTCGCTCAAAATTCCCCGCTTCCCAAAATTTGTCGTTCCCCAAAATTTGCCGCCTCCCCGAGATCACCCTTCACTTTCGGCGTTAGAGAAAATAGATATTTTATCTTAAATATACAAAATAAAATGTTACAGGGAAACATATTGCTATCTTCTTCAATTTCTTTCGCCCAAAATTTACCGCTCTAGGCCGTAGCATACTTAGTCTATGTAAAAATCCACCCCCGCGAACACACACATCGAAGAACCAAAAACGTAACAGAAATGAAAAATTGTCCGATTCTTCTACCGAAGACCAGCACAAGCCTGCAAAGCTTCAAAGAAACCAAAATTCTCCGGTTACCAAATTCCCCTCGTCAGTGACACACTTGCACAGGCAGCATCGTGATTCCAGAGCAAACACAGAGTGGATCACCCTCCCCGAGCACGACATTCCGCGGGCTCGGATTATAAATTATTTAATCAAGCTGGAAGTAAGCTGAAAGAAAATATTTGACCCCGATTAGGGGGAGCGAGGGTGCGCGGGGTGGCTGGGGTTCGAGGAGCAAGGGAAACCGGGGGAGGGCTAGGTCAGGGTGGCTCCGGGCGGTAATAAGAACGACGGCATAGTTTTAACTTCTCTTTTATGCCGGCATTTGCCGCGGCGCTCGAGCTTTGTGCGAATGAAGGCACAAATTGCCGGGCCGCGCCTTCTGGGAGACATTGAGACACGCTCGAGCCTCCCGTTGCCTCGTCTACGACGGTGTTCCTCGCTCGCTTTCCGCCCTCCTCGTCGGCGTCTTTTTTCCGCCGTTTCCCTCGCCGACCCCCTCGACTCCGAGGAACGCGCGGCGTAAAAGCTTCTGTTGACTGCGCCAGCCTCGCCCTCGCCTCCTTGTAAATTCTTATAGTCGGTAGGAAACGTAGCCAAGCCGACGCTGCTCGTCCTTTTAGCGGGAGGAAGTGGATCGACCTGCTTCGGGCACGACGCGCTCGAGAGTGTATTAGTCCTTTCCGCGCTCTGCGTAGTCCGAGTAAATCTGGATAGACCTTGGAATTATATTATTTGTTAAAAAGAGAGGCTGCAGGTGTCTGTAGGATCCTCGCCGTTTTTACGAGCGAAATTTTGCGGAGATTAGAGCCGGCTCTTTAAATCCGTTGCTCTTTCCCGGCCGTTTCAAGGAATGTCAGAAGTTGATGGAAAAGGGCCAGGACTCGCGGCGAGTAATGGATTGCAGCGGCGTGTGTACCTACGGTATGGCCCCGAGATGCACTATCGAATGTTTTATTCATAAGCGTAGAACAAAGCCTGCCTGTTTATCCTGAGGACATCTCGGTGTGTACGCAACGTTACACCGCTTCCCAGAGCCCGTGAGTTGCACTTACGCGTCCTCCGACTGCGGTTGCATCGAACGCGCTGCAATGGTAGCACGCGTACGCTTAACGCGTCCGTGTTTGTCGGAATTATTTCCTCAATCCCATAACGAACCTACTAAAGCACCCTTGGTATCTACGTTCCGAAAGTTTCGTACAAATTTCATCCTTCCCTTTGCCATCGCATATTTTAAAATTAAGGGTGGATGATGCTTCTGGGTGTATTAAGGCCGTCGCGCGTTTCGACGAGCCCCGGCGAAGCGAATCGAAGAAATTAATAATAATTGATCAATCGTCGCTGCGCTTTGATTTTGTATTTTCTCTTCGTATCACCGCGCCTCGCTTCGCCGCGCTTTGCCGAAATGCGCGACGGTCTTTAAAACGATTCCACAATAATTAATAAATAATAAGAAGGATGGATAAAAAATTCTGCAAGTTTAAAGATGCCTCCTTAATATCCCAAAAGAGTTTAATCCATTATTAACAATAGTTTCTTGCAAAAAAAGTAATAAATATCAGTTACTTTTTGAGGCTGTTACACCAGAATCCCAATTTAAGCTTTCAATTTTATTTTCAAATTGAACCTGGGTTAGTTAGATCACACATAGAAAATTTGGCGGAACGGTTGTCTCCAAGATGGAATTCCAGCGCGTTCGTTCCCCTAGAGCAGGGTTAACCGGAGGGCGGGGGGTGGCGGAGAGGCACCGGCCGAGTGGTGAAAAATTTAAGGGACATACCTTACAGCCGGGGGATGAGCGGTGGAACGGCGAGCGCCGTTGAGTCTCCGCGAATTGCCCTAATAAAAATGTTACGCCGCCCGCGCATTTTTCGCGTGGGAGTCGGCCAACTGCCGACCGAAAAAAGGAGAGCCTAGTAGCTCGACGATCGTGCACTCTGATAGCCGTGAACGCGGTAGCCGGGCCACGGGTCCGTATCTTTGTCATTTGTATCTCCACGGGTGCACCCTGGCACCGGATGACAATCAAAGGACCACGCTCTCCTCGTACCAGCAGCACGATGTCCCCTTTCTGGGACGGGGATACATTTCAGGCCGCCTTCTTAGAAGCCTGTCGTTTCCTGCGTCCTACCTTTTTCGGGCCCCGACGCTTCGTACGCGAAATAGGTACGCGGCAAAGATGATCGAAGGATAGGTCCATCCCCCGCTCCTCTAAACTCCTCGAGACAGGGCCCGATCTAGGGATGCGCAAAGGCAACTGCCCGGAGCGGCAAAATTGGTAGCAGAAGAGTAACTTCAAATCAATAAACAAGAAAAACTTTTAGGTAATACGTCTTTGAATTTAGTATCGAACTTATAAACTGTTTTGAAAACACCCGTGTAATTATAATGTTATTATATTAGGGCAGTAATAAGGTAAAGAAAAAAAGAACGCATTAAAAATAGGTATTTCAGAATATAAATCTAACTCAATAGTATTTAAGAAAATTAGTGCTAAAGCTCGCCAACTAAATCAGGCCGTAACTCAAGAAATCTACAAGTGTAAACTGTCTGACTCTCAGATTGTTAACAAACGACGAGTGCTTAGGTACTGACTGATAAGATAATTTTCCCTCCTTACGTTTTCTGGAGGGATCCCTGGACTGGATTCCTTTCATCGATATTCTGGCAGGCTTACGTGGCGCAGCAACAACTGGGTTGATTGACGATAACGCGCCGCTCGATTCGCGTTTTCCTTTTGGAAATTATTCCCCTACCTAACGAGTGGTAACGCTGTTTGTCGGCCGACAACCCGTGCAAACATGCTCGGAACGAGAAACCACGGCTCGCCATTGTTTACCTAACGATTATTTGGGTTATTGTATCCACCGATTTTCAGCGTTGTAGCCGCTTATCGCGAGTCCCGTGTTTCGGACCAACCTGGCCATTGTTTCAAGCGCAGCTAGCTCCGCTGGAATAATTTTCAAGGTGTAATTCAGTGGCGCTCGGTCGAATACATGATTCGTTACAGCAACCTCCAACATCCCCTCCCCAACCCCCCTACATTCTGCCGTGTTACAACCCTGACGTTTGCCAGAGCTCATTATCCTCGTCGAGCCTCGATTAGACAGTTTTTCTAAGCACAATCGTAGAAAATAATTGAATAATGGTACAATAAATGAAGATTGAACGCGATGAAGGTAGGCTAAAGAACTTGGTGTATGTACAGGGAATCAGTGTGATTCTACTTGTCAAAGTACCTATATTGAAATGGCGGGACAACCTTGAGATAAATGATTGTGCCGAAATAAATGAGTTCCCGAAAATCGTGTTCACCTCACTGAAACAAAGACAAATCGGTGAAGGGACTGGACGATTCCCGCGGGGCGGCGGATTCTTTTGTGCTGGGAAAGTTTGACCAATCGTCGGCGTGCCTGGCGCGTCTCCGGTTCATCGCAACTGGCACAGTGGATTTTCGAAATTGCGCGAAACTGGATTCCCGTAGCGAGTCGGGACGGAAAGCGAGCGGAAGCTGCGGCTCAAAGCGACCGCGGAAACCCAAGTTATTCCGAAGGGAGCATTCTTACCGCCCGCGATTCAAATATGTCAAACATCTGGCCAAGGAAAAATTAAGGGGTCGCGTCACAGCCCAGCTACGCGCGCGGGCAGAAAAGAGAATCTTCCCTCGCCCTCTGTTTCCACTTTGATTAAAGTATGTCGCGCGGTTTTGCGCTTTCCTCTGTCATCGGGCTTTTCCACTTGCGGCAGGCTGTTCGCTCCTTCGTTTGTTAAGCGCGAGGGCGAGTTGCAGAGGGAAGCTTTCCGCGCGGGGAATTTTCGGATCGCGGCTGAAGAATAAGGTTACGGTTGATCGGGGCGTATTTAAATTGCGAGAAACAGGAAAGATTTATTTATTTGTTTATTGTCTAATTGAAACAAGAGAAATTAACTCATGTTCCTTCGAATCCACGTGTTCCGGAGACACCTCGTATATCCCTGTCCTACCGTTTATTTATTACACTTAGATAGCAAAACCCTCTGAGAAAATGCATTATTCCGCGCTTCCAATTCGTCTTTGTTCGTGAAATCGTCCCCTGTTAATAGAAACGGAACAATGGTAACAAGGATAGAAAAGAAGCCGATCGCAATCTCTAGCCCCTGTTGTATAAAAGATCAGGCTTCCGCGATGAATTAGATCGGCGCGAATCAATTCCAAAGGTATCCAGTTAAAGGGTAACACTGCCGTTTCTCGTGATTTTGTTTGCAAATTCGCACGCGTCGCTCGCGACATGTTTACGAAGCCGGCAAGCTCGTTTCGCCGCGAATGGCGAGCGCACCCACGCGGCCTCGTAAACAATGATATTACGCAAATGGGAGTTTCACCGAGTTTTCGCGGGACGCGCTCCGCATTCGCGACGGAAAACTAACGAGGAAAACTGTAATTATTCGCGGTTGCGTTAGCGGGACAAGTGGCCCCGTCGCCACTCGGCTAGAAAGGATTCCCACGTATCTTGTGATGTCACCGTTGATTTAATGGCCGACCACATTTTCCTATGCCGCGCGGAGCCGTTACGAGGCGCGAAAAGAACGCTCGAACAACAGGGCAGGACACTGTCGTCCGTTATTAGAAGCGTGGGAAGGATACTCCAAGGCGAAACGCCGTTCCACGAGTCTGTCCACCGCGTGCCTAGACGATTTAGTAGCAATGCTTATGCACCGCGTGCTTATCCACTGATAATTTGCGCAGTCATTCGGCGTTTGAGAACGGCCTAGAGCGCGATTGGCACATAAGTGGCGGCCCGTTGGTTTCGGATAGGTATTCGTAGAGTTCGGAAGAGAGTTACGTCGGGGAGTCGGCGTTGGACCAGCGGGTATTGGGTTCGAGAGTCCCGTCGACCGAGGATCGCTTTTTCCCCCACAGTTGGGTTTTAGCAAATAATAATAATAATAATTAGTCTTTAATTCTGCGTTAATTAAGCGACGAACAGGGGAGGTTTGGCATTCTTGCTGTTTTATTACAACCTTAAAGTTAGAGGATCGACAAATAACTGCGGGACAGAAGACAAGCAGACAAGGAAAGTTAAGGGAAGTGGACAAGAATAAAGGAACGGGCGGCACGTTTAAAAGCGGAGATAGAAGACAGAGATAATTATATAAGTAATTTTCCGTATAATAACAGAGAATCTCTTCGTGAACTAGCCGCGTTACTACAGCTTCTGCTTCTCTTAAATCCTCATCCTCCTTTCGATATGTGGCTCTGTTAACGTCGCTAGCGTACCAGCGCGTACCCAAGTTCGCGAAGCTTAATCGTTTCCCAGGGCATATTCAATACCGTGGCCACCGGAGGTGTCCAGGCGTACGCGCGTACCTTCATAACGGATTGTTTTCATTATCCGACGTTCCCTCGTTTCACCCGAAGCCTGAATCGCATCGATCAAACACGGTTCATGGTGTGACTGCGACACGTCGCGCTGACAAAGAGTGATGGTGGCTCGCTTTGAGGTGCCACGTGTTCTGTCGGTACCATTGCTCCTTGCTTTCCCAACTTTCCCTTCTAGTTCATCCATTAAACCTACCTGTGGCTGTCGCCTTTGGTTTCTGCTTGTAGGGACACAGTAATTATTAGCTGCTGATTAGTTCGTGGAACACAAAGCTCGGAGGAAATCAGAGGCTCCAAGAGTCTTCGTCTACTAAACCTTTCCTTCTTCATCGCCAATTATCTGTTAAATATTGTACAAGAAGGTGGTTGGATAAAGAAGGGGTGATTTGGAAGCGCTGGCTCCAGGTGTCTGAAAGCGAAGCAGCAGAAAATTGACCGTTTGGTCTGGCGTCCGTACATGAGCGGTGCGTCGAGAGATCGATGGAGTTCTGGGTCGTTGGCTGGCTCCGGCAGAAAGGGCGCGCGAAACGCGGTTTGCGTGCTGTTTGCAGTTCGCGCTGCATTTCTCCCGCCCGGAGAACGGAGGCCGCTCTTAGCTTTATATAATTGCGAGCTTTCATATTTGATGTTGCCAAGCGGTTCGTAGCTTCAGCCGGGTGCGGGCTGGCTTTACACACGGCCCATTTCTAGCATTTTCAAGCAGCCGGCAGCGTGCGCGCCAGGTATGCGGCGACCTGCAAACACCCGCTAACTGTGCCTTGTTTGAAGCCGGGATTTACCGTGCGTTATTCCTGGATTTGCGGCAACCGGGATGTTAGAATCACTCCACCCCGGCTCTGACCTTCGGCCGAGATTTTTCAGCTCGCAGCTTCTCTTTGCTCGTCGCTGGCGATCCAACTCCGTTCCGGGAAATCGTTTTCCAACCCTCAGGATCGCTCACGACTGCCAGATCCTTCGCCAGGGATCTTCTGCGCCGCGAACCTTGGCCCTTTCGCGGCCCCCGCGTTGGCTAGCTCGCAGAGCCTAATTTCTGGAAACTGGAAGCAAATGTCTATCCTCTTTCGTCACCCCAAAATACTCATCTGCAGAGAATAATCTTCATCTGGACGAAGGTAAAGGGGTGAAATTCACTCCAAAATATCTGGCTATTTTCCGATTTTCTGCTACAACTCGCGAACTCTAAGAACTGTAAGAACTGGAAGTTCCAAATCTGTAGTTTTAATTGAAGGAAGTAACATTTTCCTGAAAACTCTTTTTCTATCTCTTACAGTTCGCGAGTATTAACACAAAATCCGAAAATGTCCAGGGGTCAATTTCACCCTCTTAGAGTGAATTTGGGCGGCAAACAAAATTGCGTTGTACTCAAGAGGATACCCCCTACATATTCACGAACTTTCACAATGTTTTGAATTTCCGGGTGCGGGATCTCTCCGTTATCAAAAGTACGAGGATTAAAACTTTGTAAGCCGTCGTACATGAAAATGGTCAGTCCTGCGAGAAAACTCATACAACCATTTCTGTAGAGGATTTGCTAGGCTACACATTTCATAATAATCATTTGTGTCGTAAAACTGATAGATAACAAGATATTCGCAAAAAAAATGTAAAACTCTGTAAAATTTTAGCGGCGGTGACGTCGATGGGGACTTTAGACATATCGCTCGAAACGACAAAATAAAGGCCCATACAGGGAATTATTGGCCGCAGATTGGCCATATTCCCGTCTAATTTCACTGGACTGTAAGGTATTCCGTCGCTGCGAGCCGTATCCGTGGACGTTCGTTAATTTACTGTTACGGTTGAAGAATCTTGAGTGGAAGCTGGCGGATTCGTGATCGAGGCCGTGTTGCCCGGGAACTGGATTAAAAAGCACCGGGCCGGGATGTCGTTGCTCGTGGCAAAAAGGACGATGCAACCGCGAGCGTGTCCCCCGGGTGCGTTTTAAGCGGAGAGCGTTCCCGCGTAGATATGTATCCGTCGTGCTTTATGCCCCGGGCTCGGGTGTGTATGAGTGCGGGTCCGTTGTTATATTCAAATTCAGTCACTTGGCTAGTCCATGATTGTGCGTCGGGGAATATTCCAATACACCCCGATTCACCCGACCATATTGCAATTCTATTACCGCGGGATTCCACGACCGGCATAAGTAGCAGCCAGAGAATTCTCAGGTAGCTCGGCCTCCCCCTCGCCCCGTCCATTTCCGACAAATTGTTTAGGATTATTGCGATATGACTTTATGCTGGTCGAACGCCAGTCACCGCATCCTCTGGATATCTCAGACTTCTCGCACTTCCTTAACGCTGATCCCGAGCGTTGTTTTCATACTACGAAGGGTACGGGGAAAAACAGGGAATGTCACAAAATGGCTTTATCGGGAGAATTAAGCTTTAGTACTTTATTTCGCCAATAAATAAGCAAGGCTCGATAAATCTAATTTTCTTCTCAAATAATTTCTTGCTTTACTTTGACAACAGAAGCTTGGAGCTTAAGGCTTTACATACGGCTAGCAGCGCCAAAAATGCGCTAAAAGAATTTTTTTTTTAGTAGGGATAACAATAGAAATTAATCAAATTGAATAGTACACATTGTTTATTGGTATTTAAACTCTATAAAAAAATTTTGTTCACTTTATTTTTACAAAAGTTACTATATAAAAAATCACGTGATCCACAACACTAAGAAAAAAAAGTTGCTCCACGGTCGGCATGATATCTCCAGTGAATGTTGATCGATTTGCAAAATTCAAAAAAATTCTTGTAAAATAAAGTTGTAGTTATAGTCTGTCGAGCCGGATTTTTGATATTTTGATTTAAAAATTTTATAAAAATAATTAAAGTGTACAATTTATGACGTAAAACGCATACTTTTTTTTAAACTGCCATAAATTGCTGAATTTTTCGAAATTCAAAATTCCGGCTCGACAGACTATAACTACAACTTTATTTTACAGGAATTTTTTTGAATTTTGCAAATCGATCAACATTCACTGGAGATATCATGCCGACCGTGGAGCAACTTTTTTTTCTTAGTGTTGTGGATCACGTGATTTTTTATATAGTAACTTTTGTGAAAATAAAGTGAACAAAATTTTTTTATAAAGTTTAAATACCAATAAACAATGTGTACTATTCAATTTTATTAATTTCTATTGTTATCCCTACTAAAAAAAAAAATTTCTTTTAGCGCATTTTTGGCGCTGCTAGCCGTATGTAAGGCCTTAAGCTTAGGCAAATAGTGGGGACATTTTGAGTTTTGTTCCAGTGCAGAGTCAACATTTCCCGTTTTTAACTAGTACCTATACCAAATGTTCACCACTATCTTGTAGGGGTGTTTGAACATTATAAACCTTCGTGACCCGACAGTTCTGTAGTCCCAGTTGCTACCCACGAAATATGCTATGAATCGCAAAATCACGAGAAGGGAAGATTCTTCGTTTCTTCCCTTCGTTTCCCACTGACAATCGCCCGAGTGCCTTGTATTCGATTTTCACGGTAATTCGCTAGCTTCTCGAACAGTTATCATTATCGTTGATTATCGCGACGGATATCTCCCCGAGCCACTGGCAGCCACGGCTCGGGCGAAACAAATGATCGTTCGTTGGAAATCAGGCATCTCGATACCTCGTTATTCCTCATCGAGGAACAATGCAAATTGGCGCGGCGATTCGCGTCTCGCCCGGCTGGTCGCGCTTCATCGGCCCCGTTATTAATACCGCCAATATTTGCCGAGCAGCTCAAAAGATCTTCGATCCCCTCCTCGGATACTTTCTACGTCTGCCGTCTCGAAGGAGGATCCGCAGCCTCCGGGCGCAATATGACATTTAATTAAGAAACTTGGGCGAGCCCTCCGAGTGATATTTGAGGTAATTAAAAATGTATCCGTCGCGGTTCTTTGAGACAAGCCATTTTCATTGCTGCACAAAGGAGCCTCCCGGGGCTAATCTCTCCGGATCCTCCCTCCCGCCCTCTCTCGCTTCCACTGCCTCTCTGCCGTCTCCTTTCTCGTCCTCCCACGCCCGCCGTTCCCGGTGCCTCGCACGAAATTGCCCGGGAGGTGACCGACCACGGGCCAGAGACAGAAAGCACGGCGAAACGAGGAGAGAGAGCCAGCCTCGGAGAAAGAACTGGGCGAGGAAAGAAGACCGAGAGGGGGGGACGGCAGGAGGGGCGGGGGCGAGGCTAGGAGAAATTAAGGGAGCGAAGGACGACGAGGGAAGCGTTGAGAGAGATCGAGGGTGATAAGGGGCCGAGGTACTGCGGCTTTAACGATGCAAACGGAGGCTATACGTTTAACAAATATGTTTACAGCGAATATTACCGATAACCTGTCAGGTTAACGGGGTTGCGGTGGAAATTATTTCAATCGTTTAATGATCCCGTCTGTCCCGTCATCTCCCGCTCTCGGCCCACTCGCTTTGTTTGCACGGATTACGCACGGTCCGCGAAAGAAAGAGAGGCGGCGGGGTTAGCGGAGGGAAAGGAAGGCCCTTTGCCAGCGAGGCATCGGCCAGATTCCAGCTCCTGCAAAATTAAGCGATCCCTCGTCTGTCGGATGCCTTCGCGCACACCTGCGCGCGCCAACTAACTTCATCCGCTGGCCCACCGAACGCGTGCTTCGCGGCTCATTGATGGATCCTCCTGGATCAAGTGCATTCGTCCGATCGAAGATCTTCCATCGTCGCGAATACATACTCCTGCGCCCGACTGGCTATCGATACCAATGTGACGCAAGATTTACAAGCTTCACCCTTCCACCGTTTCCTCCTTCGACTCAATTAACCCCTCCCCCGATTAATTCTAACCGCGATAAATCGCCGATGGCCCTGCGAGAGCGTGAGACGACGCAATGACACGGCGGCTGTTCCTCCTCCGGCTCACGGCTACCTACAACCTTCGCGGGGATATCCAGGGCAGGACAGGCACCGTTGTGTCGCGATGTTCGATGGTAGATAGAAAGATGACTCCTCCTTCCGTGGAAGCAGTGGACGACTGGAGCTCGCAATAACCCAGGCGACCATAATACGCGCGATCCGCACAAGCCGCTCATCTGCATAACACCGGCGGACGCAGCCTCGACATGAATATTTACCGGTCATTTATAAGTCCTGCTACGGCGGGGTTTATCGCGATTCGTGGTCCCCGGTCCCCAGCGCGATCCTATTGGAAGCGATCGTTCCGGGGATCTCGCACGTCCCGATGTGTGTACCGGAAGCGCTGCCGTCGGGACCCGTAACTCTCCTTCGCTGATTGCGCCAGCCTGGCCGAGTTTACGATATACGGGCCTTTACTTTATCGTAGCCGCGTGTCGTTACTTGAGGCCGTTCTGGGAAATCTCTCAGATTTCTCGCGGCCGATTCTCGATCGATCCGTAGTCGCCTTCTCCCGATCCCCGCCACGTTTGCCTCTTTCGGCTTAGTACGAGCCTTTCATCTGTGCCTCTACTTTTCTGGAGTGGAGTTTCCAAGGAAATAAGAATTGCTCCTTTGGAAACTCTAATATGCCCCAGATCAGTGGCGAAGTCAGGATTCAATCTCGGCGGCAGGCCAGTTGAAGGGATAAAAATGTTTGTAACGCAAAGTCGGTGGAATAACGATTTTTTCTTTCGAATAAAATTAAGTTTTCTTTTCTTTTTACAAAGTTCCTGAATTACTTTAGACGCGGTTACATTGATCTCCTTTTTCATTCCTTTTTTGGGGGGCCGGGGGATGCTAGGGCCCCTTGCCCCCCTCTGGGTCCGCTGCTGCTCCAGATTCGTGCGAAGTTTCGTTGAAACCAGAATTTTCGGGTTGGGAACGTTTCATTCTACCTAAGTATCTAGGTCCTAGTAGCAGCGGCAAGAGTTCTAGGGACGTGCAACAATGTCGCCACTGGAATTTACATTCTACAGGCAATTAAGTTGGAATGCAAATTAGCCGCTAGAATAACGGCTGAAGGCTACTCCGCAGCCACCGTTACGTATCAACACTTCTTCGCGCACTCAAAATTCTAAACGAGTAGATTCTGGTTGACCCTCGCAATTAAATGGATCCAATGGCACCGATGCAGGAAAGTTTGCCAGCGCGAGCGGGAGGAGCGGCGTCCAGCTCGAGGCGGCTAATTTAATAAAACCGCGAGTCGGTCGTTGCGCGGGGTCGGCGGTGGGAATCAGAGGGAAAGGGAGAAAAACAAGGCGAGATAGAACGGGAAACCGAAAGAGCTGGAAGGGGAGAATTTTTCATATGCTTACTTGCACAGAAATAATGAGCTTGTCCATAAATAAAGGATAGAAGCCGCTCGCGGCGAATGGGTAATGAAGTCTCTCGTGGATAATTGTTATCGCTGGAAAACGTTGCGAGCCTTGCGTTTTTTCCACGATGAAACGACGTAGACGCGAGCAAACGAAATACACCCTCGCCCCTCGTCCACCCGCCAGTGTTTTTTTTTCCTGGGCTTTATGCGTACAACGGGGAAGAAGTCAAAGCGACCCGGCAGAGACAGCAGCTTAATTCCTGCCGTGGTCCGATGAATTTAAAACTTTGCACTTGGGAACATAATTGCGCGAGCATTCGATAACGTCGCCAACGACCAGGCTATCAGATCAGTCGACAGCTTTCTCCCCGCCTAAAAGGCGATAAAGACGAAATCCGGTAACTTTGGTTTTAATTAAAAAAAAAATAAAAAAAACCAGCTAACGTTTTCGAATCTCCACGTCAAACAGAACCAGCGAGCTGAGTCGCCCCGGAGAACAGCTTCCATCGAGCTCGTCAACAAACTCCAAACGGGAGCCACGCAGCCCACCCTCCCCGCCCCCTACAGCTCGGAGATCTCTCGAATTCCCGCGGACCGGCTTAAAATAATCAAGCCGGGCGGGCGTTCGTCGAGTTTCGAGTTAATTCCATCCGGAAAGTAAAGGATTCCATTTCCTTTGTGAGGGCACGCCGGTGTGTACTTAGCGCAGCGAGCTTCCGTTATCACCGATATGTCGACCATCGCCCGGGCACATATCGCGCCGTCTACGAGGGTGCAGAGAGAGCTTTTTAATTAAACGTGCCTCGGTCCAGCACCCGGCCCGCCACCCCTCCGTTGCTGGCCGGTGTTCCGGGAGTTCAAAGTCGAGGCCTGGCAAGTCAATATCAAATACCTCGGAGCTAGACGGAGTGGCTGTGCGCGCGGTAAGCACAGAGTAAGCACGGTAAGCAGAGACAGCTAACCCCCCCGATGCCGTCTAACTACGCGAATCTGCCGACCCCGCTTCCCTTCGTCCCACGCCCCGCTTCTCTCCGTTCCTCGTGTAGTTCTAGGTCCGTCCGCTTCCATTCCCGTCCGTCCACTTCGTCAGGGACGTAGCGCATAGGTGCACCGACGCGACGCCTCCGCCTGCCGCTCGACGCGCCGCCACATAAATCGACGCGAGGGGCCCTTTCGTGTCGCTATTCCAGCGACCTGGTGCCGACCCTATCGAAGAAGGGCACACGGTGATAATGGTTACGAGCGCCGAGCACGATTTCCTCCTCTTCTGCCGCTCCTCCATCTGCTCCGCTTCCTCTCGCGCCGCAGGGAGATCGTGGGACCAGGGGTTTCGTAGATCCTTTAAACCTTTCGTTGGTTTTCCGAAGGTCCTCGAGGAACGGGATCGACTTTGGAAATCGGGGAATTCGTATTTTACTGGTTTTCTTCGGGGTAGTGGTGGGTCGGGGCGTGTCGCGAGTATTTTTGTTCCAAGGATTTTGGGGAAGTTACCTGCTAGCCGAAGGAGAAGATCCAGCGAGCAACGATCGCGTCAAGGCTGATCGCGCAACACGGAAACGGTGGCCCGCCGTCGGTTCTTTCTTAGTCGTCTTAATTGCAGGACGAGATGCATAGATCCTTGGATCACCAGCCCGTATTCATCGCCCTTTGTGCGCGCGGTTAGGCCTCGGTTAGGCGCACGATCGCGCTTAACGGCACCGCGGAAATTGCTTTTCCCCCGCGCGCCGTGTATGTGACGCGATCAAGGATGAGAGCCCGTGAGAGCCACCGTGTCCCCTGATAAACGTGATTCACGAACACACCTGTACACATTGCGCCCGTTGCACGCGAATCGCGTCTTAACGATTTCCTCGTGTCCTCCGCGTGGAAAATAATTTCACCGCGCGTGAAGAAATGCCGTCCCGGAAGCTGCGCCATATTCCATCACCCTTCGAGCATCCTCCCCCCCCCCCCTAAAGGGGAACTAAGCCGCACGCTTAATTGGACAGTGATTCTCGAGTGATAAGCCATTGTTCTTTAGTTATCAAAGGAGAGCATTCCTAAATCGGTTGGATTGGACGTGATCAACGGCAGGCGAACGACGGGCTATCTATTCTATCTGAAGGAAGCCTATTTTGCTTCATCTAAACTCTGTTGTACGCACATCTTTCTGCCTCCAAATCCAGCGGAGATATGCGGGCGTTCCGTTTCTCGCGACTTAGCCCCGCGGAGAACAAAAGAATTGACGAGTCGCTGCTGTCTGAGCAACAGAGGATTATCTACTTAGAGGCGGGTGATTATAAGTCCAGCAGTAATTGGCGCGGTTTGCAGCGAGCACATCCTTCCTCGTTTTTTAAGCACCGTCCTCTCGGAAACAGGGGACATTACTGTTTATATTGAAAATCATCAATGGCATGGTTGACGATCTATTATTGTTTAGTTTAAACAACTTCAATTTGCTTGACTATCTCCACTTCTGTTCAAACCGCATTACTATATCTCAAGATTTCACGCTAATGATCCCCGTGCACAGAATTTTCGTCATAGGTAGTAGGTACCTATTTCAAGTGCCTAAGTAGAGCCCTAGACTTCTTCTCTGGCTGCTATCCCCACATTAAACCCTCCGTGGTCGCGTCTTCTTATAATTAGAAATTGGTCACATGGGGTACACTGCACCCTAGAGTTATTTTTCAGTTACCATTTTCGTATTTTTGAATCTTTTTACATTCTTAATACTCACAAAATCATGCTCTACTGGTCTTTTTCTAGAAATGTAAATTTTGATATGTTGAAATTTGTATTTAAAAAAATAGTTGAGAAAAAGGTGATTTTTTTTGTTAAAATTCATCAAATTTTAAAATTTTAATGTTAATTATATTTCATTCTTCTCTTATAAATTATTTTTTTTAAGATTTAATTGGAGGTTTAAAAATCAAATGATTTTATATCAAATTTAATTGAAAACTAAATCATGCTCTACTGGTCTTTTTCTAGAAATGTAAATTTTGATATGTTGAAATTTGTATTTAAAAAAATAGTTGAGAAAAAGATGATTTTTTTTTTGTTAAAATTCATCAAATTTTAAAATTTTAATGTTAATTATATTTCATTCTTCTCTTATAAATTATTTTTTTTAAGATTTAATTGGAGGTTTAAAAATCAAATGATTTAATATCAAATTTAATTGAAAACTAAAAATTTGCGATACATCCCGTGTGATAAGGAAGGATCAAAATACTCGGTGTTCGCTGTCGTGGCTTTTCTTTTCGTCTCCACCTCTGGGGACCTTTCCCCTTTTTCTTAAAGTCGCCTCTACGCTTAAATGGTTTCAACCGTTTACGTTAAATAAAGGAAGGAATAATAGGAAAGGCGGTTGGCATTCGGCGAGCAACGAGTGGCGGAGCATTAGGTACAAGCGCGGTCTCGCTGCTTTCTTGCGACCGCAAAAACCGTTGCGAAGCAAGTCGCGTGTGCCGTTGTATTTCGCGTTAACGCGTCTCTTAGCGTGTCCGTCGTTGGCGGGTAAATGATACACGATGGTGAAATGACGTGAAATAACGCGAGGCTTTCCATCTGTTCCCTTACTCCCGCCGCCGTTTTCTAACGAGCACCCGTTTCCGACCACCGAGTACGACGAACCTGCTGCAACTGATGAAACTTATAAATGAATTATTCATTTAATCGCCTCCACGGACAATTTAGTCGCGGACTGCTCGCTTCCACGTTTCGAGCGGGGATCGGTTTCACAGGCCTGCCTTCGAACCGAGTTTCTCCGCTCGACAAGTCGCGAAACTGTATTCCGTCGGTCGCGTTTAGTAGTTTGGTCACCGTTTCTCGCGCGTTTTATTCCTGAAAACCAGAAGCAGCTCGTGTTAAACTGAAGGAACGCCGATAAACTGTGCTCCTGGAACTAATTATCCGATTTTAATGAATTCTGGGGACCCGAGGTGGGAAAAGAAGCGCGTGCGTAACGCGTGCATGTGCGACACGCATCGGGGGCGACCAGAACAGCCGGGTCACGCGATGGGAGAAACGTTTTTCCGTAAATGGGAGCGAAACTGGCGTTACTGACACTAAGGTTTTCGTTCTAATCAGACCGTGGTTCTATTACAGCCACAGCTTTCCGTCCACATTGTTCAGCACTTCGAACTTCACGAGCTTGAAACGCTATCACGAACTTGAAACAAACGCTCTTTTCTTAGGTTCGTGATCTTCGTCCCTTCTTAATTGCAGCTGCCTTTAAATCTTGTTACAGATATCAATGCCGATACTATTCCCTCTTCGCAATCGAAATGGCGAGCTTCTATCGAAATTACATTCGCGAACCACTATCTACAATTTCCTAAGAATTTCCAAAATATAACTAATTTTCCTTCATTTTGTATATAATAGAATAATATAATGTCCATCAATTTGTTTCACGAGCCAGCACCAACGCCCATTGCGAGCAACTCGTGTCTGGAATCAAGGCGCACAGAGCTGAGAAAAGGAAATTCGAAGGGAGGTAGGGAGAGAGAGAGAAAGAGAGAGAGAGAGAGAGAGAGCTCCGGGCAAGAAAATAAATCGCAATGATCTGCAGCGTGGCGGTGGTATCCTTGTAATTGGCTCCGTGAGAGAGCGCATCCACGGCGATGATTGTCGCCAACCGGTCGATATACATCACCCGAAAGAGACACGGATGCGCACCCTCCGCAGGAGGATGTGCTGCCTCGCCACTAAAAGGATCCCAATGGAGTGGAGAGCTGGGAACGTGCGCGAGCCCCGGCGAAGATAGCGCTGACAAGCGGCCACCGGGAGCCCTCGCGTGCACGGCCAACGCTTCTTCCACCTCTCGCGCACTCTCTTTCCATCTCTAAAAGGACCATCGGGAGCCGATACCTTCTTTCCCGACACCGGCACGAATCCAAGTCGTCACTAATTTGGTGTCGATCCGACCGCTTGATCCCGTGCCCCAGCGTTCCACGGACGCCGAGCGTAATGGCTGGCCCGCGTCGCCGTGGCCGATTCGTTAGCGGCGATCGAGATCCCATATTCGACGGAGCGGTCTAGAGCAGGTCCATCGAAGAAAGGAGGGAGAGAGAGAGAGAGAGAGAGAGAGAGAGAGAGAGAGAGAGAGAGGGAGAGAGAGAGAGAGATCGGGAAAGTACCAAGTTCACGCAATCGACTGACTCGCGTGAAATTTCAATGGAGCCTAGCCCCGTTACGCGCTAGCCGGCGACAGGCGCGTTTTGTTTTTTTCTGGCCAGCACCGGCTCCATGTACGTAGTGGATGTCGGCGTCGGCGGCTACATGCCTGGTGCGCGCGCGGTGTCGCCAAGACGCATCGCGCGTCCCCGCTATCGGCAAAAAGGCCAGGCTTTCCAATTGAATTTATTCGCCTAACGAGTGTAGATTCCCTCGCGCCGGGTATGGCCGGGACAAATGGCGCATCTCGCCGCGCAGCCGGAACGAGAGAATTCCGTTACGAAGTGGAAAGCGTCGAGAATTACCCGTGACAGCGTTACGGGGCTAGACCTGCTGGCGGCGTGGTACGTGCGCAGCTTCGTGCAATCGTTCCAGTTTGTACGTATCTGATCGTGAGTTGAAAATTCCGCGTCACTGGCACCGGTCCCTTCTCGCAATTCTCACTCGCAGCTCGTGTGCGATTTCGCGCGCTATTATCCTCAACGGGTGCCGCGTAGAGGAGAAAAGTGGGTGCTTAGGTATTTGGCGGGGATTCAGAATGAGTAAACGGTGGGATCGAAGGAAGGCAAAGGAAGTTGCGTTTTGGGATATTAGTAAATTGGATGAAGCGAATGCGAAGGAGTAAATGAGAGGCGGCTGAATCGGGGGTATCGCTACAGGTGTGTGACAGAAATTCAAAGGAAACATAGTGCATAGCTGATTGTGAGTGACCTAAGCTGGTCCTTGCTCTTCCTCTACCCTCTAGATATCTCCCTGTCTAGATGTCCACGGCATCCTGCATGCAATCCATTCGCAGCGAGTCCTACGTATCGCTAGGAGCCTCTCGCAGCTAGGGGCAGAGGAGGAAGGGCTCGAATGGTAAGTCCTCGGGCGGGCAACCCCATAGATCCATCCAGAGGTTGACCCGAGCGTGGTGTCCGGTTGTGCACTCGACCCCCCTCTCGCACGGGTGTATCTTGCGCAGTCACAGAGAGAGCTGCATTACGTATGGCGATTGCGTCAGGGTGATATCGTCATCGGACAGGGCGAACACGACTTTAGCCTTCTCGGCGTAGGACACGGGAGAGGAGAGCAGAGGTGCGTGTCCCGACACGGCTTGCCCATTAGGTGGACCCGCCGCGCCATCAGATTAGATTCCGTTTCGTTCTCCCAGTTCGTCCGCAACAATGCGGCTGAACCGCGATGCATCGCCGGAACGGCGACGTTCCGGTTAACACGCTTCCTGGATTCGTGAAACCACGCTGGCCCCCGATAGGGGATATACTCTCGAGGGGCACGCAGCCTGGCTGTGATCCTTGGCACCGTAGGTCTCTCGGGGCCCGCGGTATTTCGCGGTTCCTCTGTTCTTTGGGGTTGCTACAGTTCTGAGGCATGCTACTTGGCAAACGATAGACACTTCCATCAGCTGCAACGACTATTCCCAGAAATATAGGGGGCTTCTGCGGTGCTCGACGACACCTGTCGAAGCGTTTAGAAGCAATGGTAACGATTTCTACCAATCGGAACGCAACCATCGGGTAATCCCCCCACGGCAATCAGCTTCCACGGCAGAGTGACAAGTGCCGAACGTGTTATTACACGGCGTGTAACCTGGAAAGCATCCAGCGACGGGGAACACGGCCCTTTCGCGTGGTTAATAGGCGACGTAGATAGCGAGAAGAATATTGTTGCGGATACCGCGTATCGGCCAGGCGCAAAGAGCACGCGCGCCTCTTCTACCGGTTCCCTGCGCTGGGCTACGACAAAAGTGGAAACCAGCCGATACGGGGCGATAGGGGAGCGAAGCGGAAGCGAGCCGAGAGAGTCGTGCGCACCGCGCCGCTCCAGCCGATAAGAAAGCTTCGCGAAAGCATCAACCCCGGCCGACAAAAGCCCAACCGCGATAAGATTAAGTGCGCTCCGGGGCAAGGGTGCATCTTTTACCGAAGCGGGGGACTTTCAGCTTCGCTCCGAAAGCCCGATTACGCAATCGGGCCGATCGATCGCGGCTGCTCTGCCTTTCGTCGAGCCGCTCTCCCTGAGAGCCGCGACTTTTTAACGATCGCCCCAGAAATAACGCGAGAAATAATGCTCCCTTCGAGATCATCCGGGATACTGGGTCGAATTTTCAGCATCTCAAACACAATACAGCTAATCTGCAATTACAATTTTAAGGGGCGAAACGGCCCCTCGAAGTGCAAAAATCGGCATTTCCCGAATTAAGTGTTCTGCCTAGGGAATACAACACCGATCATTATGTACTATCCCGGAATTTTTTAAAGTCTATCTCAGGATTCCGGGACTAATCCCGGGATTGGGTAATAGAAAGTTTCAGTAATCCAAATGATTTATTACGTGTTAAAATTCTAAATCTTTATTTAAAGTGAACCAACTTACTTTCTGCCATTAGTCTCAAACATAAACTAAAATGATTTTTGACAATAAAAACAGTAGAACAATGAGGAATAATAAAGTCTGAATAAGTAGGTAGTATCAGTGAACCATTACGAAGATTTTTGCAAATGCGAACGAAGGAATAGCAAATCACCTAAATTAAATATCTACAATGTTTGGACTTTACGTATTCAGACATGATGCGATTTGCAACTCGCGCAATTTCGAAATAGCGGGAAGTGAGAATATCATCGTAAAAATAAATATAGTTTAGTTAGTCATATGTGACTTAATATTATTATTTGAATAAATCATTATTATTATGAAATGACTATGTTTATTTGTTCTGTTTATTTTTATGTTTTTTAGATGTTCATAAAGTAATTCACATTTTTAACCATTACCGAAATTCTCGGGATTAGTTAAATCAAATCCCGGGATTTTTGGCATCCAAAAAAAAAACCGTATCCCGGGATTGTATTCCTTAGTTCCGCCGCTATGAACGGCAAATGTCCAAAAGCTTACGTGTTATTTTAGCAAAAATACATAGGCATTATAAATTGCGTTAAGAATTGTAAAAATAGTATCCAGGAGAGTGGGGGACCGGAGAAGCCTGGAAGCTGTTTCAGCAATATCGAGAAATTGTAAATAGCGAGATTGGCAATTTTCATTCCGTGTACCATTTTCGTACGCCATAGCCGGAGTTGCGCTCGCGGCCAGAATTTTCCCGTGGGTCCGGCCATTCTTCGAGAGGCCAGGTAAATTATCGAAGAGCGCGAGGCGTGTCCCGTTGGGAATTTATTCGACAGGACTTATAACGTACACGGCCGGGGCCCGCATTAATGTATCTGCCGTGAAATCGGTGTCCTCGGAATCGCGCGACACGCACTCGATGGTTGTTGTGACTTTTTTCGATTCCGCCATACCGGTTCGGGACACGCTCTCGCGGCCCCTCGAGCACTATCGGCACCGTTCGGCCGGTCTTTGACGAACGAACGCAAACAGTACCTACCATTCGAGCTTCCTGCCCCGCGTTAAATTAGACACCGGGCTCGGATCGGCCGCGAGATGAAGACCTTAGCCGCCGTAAAAGGAAAGACCGTGGTCGTTAGAAAAAACGTAATTAGCAGTGGCAGCGGTTCTATGCCGCCCAAGCGTTTTACGCTCGATCGGATTCGAAAAAGGAACGCCAGGCGCGTAATCGCTCTAAGCTCCTCGTCAATAAAAGAAATTAAGTACCGCGGTACAGGATTAGATCTACGAAGGACTCACCGCGGCGTCGTCCACGATCTCTCGTCCTCCGCCCAGTCGATACAGCGAAGGATCCGCCTCGATCGGCCTGCAACACAAGCGAAACGCGCGGATTAAAAGGATTTCCCTCGGTTACGGGCTCATTAAATCAAATGATTCGAAGTCGAATGTGCGCACCGCGGGGCACGTTCCCACTATCGTCCGGGGCCCGACGCTTGTCGCGCTCCCCCTCCACGCCCGTCGTTCTTCGTGGTAAGGGCACTCGCGTTTTGTTTTCTTTTTGCCTCTTCTTTTTTTTTCTTCCACGTCAGGCAGCTGGCGGAGGCCGGACGAAGGGAACTCGGTAATAAAGTCGCGTCTCGTTACACGATGATACGGCTACCTGGCGGGCAAGGCGCCGTGCAATTACCAAGTTGCATAATTGCGCCGTGGTAACAGAGTAAAAGAAGTAAATCAGCCCCGTTGCGCGAGCCCGAGCGCCAGCGCGAGCTGCCTCTTCCACGTAATATTACTTTATTAGCGAAATGGGATAATGCCACGGTGTGTGACAAATTGGGAGCAACGCACGCTCGCGTACCAGGCGACGGCCGGAAAACCGATGAATATTCATGGGGCGACGGAGAGACGAGGAGGGACGGTGCCGGTGCCGGTGGGACCGCTAGAACCGCGCTCAACGACGCCCAACCAGGACCCCGTTCACACGTCCTGGCGAACGAACCGACTCGCGAGTCCACAGCGAAAACTTCCGCGAGGACTGCGACCTGTTCCTCTGCGAAACATTGTCGCCGGTGCTGGATTCACCGATGAGGAAAATAAGCACGTGCTTTGGGACATCAAGAGAAAGGCACTATAGAGATTTTCTGAATGTTAAAATATAGATTTTGTTAGAAACTCTTTCTAGCCATATTATCGGATATGGCCCGTCTGGAAATCTTTTAAGCGTTAAAGGCCTCTAAAGGCCTTAATTCGGCCCTGATTGCCGCTGTAATATTCGCAGACAAGGGACGAACTTGATGTTTTCTATTCGCTTGCAGAGCTATATGTATTATGTATACTGAAAGTGAACGTTTTTCAGGAAAGTGAACTACGTACTTCGAGATATGTCTTTGAATGGAAATCAGAATTATATTATCTTCTTCTACTCCCTCTATCATCCAATGTCGACAGAACATTGCGTAGAGATCTTAATTCTTGGTAAATCGAGGGACCATAAAAACTCCCGTTCTGTTTTCCTGGTTGTCCCGCAACAAAGAGATATACATAAAAATGGCACGCGAATCGCGTGGGCAACGGTGAGATAACATGCCCGGGGCCAATTTATTAACGTTAATAATAAACGCGATTAAAGTTTATTTCCGTGCCTGTCAAGCGTCCCGTCTCCTTCCCGCTCGATCGTTCCAGCGCCGCTAATTAAAGTAATAAGCTAGGTCAAAGAATTTACCGTGAATCATTACGCGCGCGGCACTATGATTACTTTTTCCTTCCACCGCCCCGCGCGCTCGCTCTTTCCACTGAGCGTCGTTAGAATCGCGTGAATAAAGGATGCTTTCAGTGTCTTGCTTCGGTAATTATTTATTACAGGGGCCGCCGTTCGCAAATCTCGAAGGCGCGTTTCATTAACTGCGAGCGGCGCGCGCGCCGTCCTTCGGCAATTACTCCGGTCGTTTGCAAACGAATACTCGTCGGTTTCTTTGCCTCTGATGCACGGGGTGGTCTGAGGAAAAAGGTGCGAGCATTCGGTACAACCGGCTAATTGCAAGTGCAGGGAAAAAGATATCCCATCAGCATAGACAAATCTGCGGCTGTTAACGTAACTCGTGGTTTCCTGTCTTCTGACAATCAGAGGTACCAAGTATCCAGTTATCAAATAATGGTTGTCTATGATTATGGCGACGATCTTTGTTGTTCCTGCGTAGTGCCACTTGCGCCGCTGAATAAGCTAAATTTAGCAGTTAATTTAGAAGCTGCGTCGGACAGTGGCGCAACTCGGGATTTAATCCTGGCGGAGCCGAATCGAAGGGGTAGAAAATATTTTTAATGCAAATCGATGTGATTATAAAAATTTATTTAAAGAATAAAATTCAGATTTATTTTATTTTTACAAAGCACCTCCTTTGGGGGATGCGCCGGTGACGTCAGTCGACTGATTTTTCAGAGTGTTATACGCCCCTAGGTTTGTACGTTTCATTTTTTAACATCACCCTATACAGAGCAGATTGAAAATGCAAATAACCGTTACGGGCATGAAGATTCGATGCAGTCTAGAATTAGTTCCTGCCCCGACAATTACAATTACCCGGAAATAGCCAGGTCCGAGGCGCGTTCCAGCGATAATTATCCATCGCCCGGCGATTCGTGTGATACAAGAAAAAGAAAAGGAGGAAAAGAGCGAGCGAATTTATGAATGAACAATGCCCGACTCGGGACAATACTTTCTGCTCGAAATTTCGATCGTTTAATCGGCGGGTAAGCGAACGGCGATGTTCTAATTGATCCGGAAGCGAGGCACGTACGCGTCAGAGCCTATAAATTCAATTAAGCAATTATTTAACACTTAATTACTCGACCGAGCTGTTATTATCTCTCGGTCGAAGCGAATCGACGGTCCCGGCCTTTCTTTAGCGCTAATCCGCTGTAATTGGAACTGCGGAGTTATTATTTTTCATTCTTCCCCTCGTAACAAATGCGAATGGAGTATTTAATGAGGAAAAGAGTCAGTACTGCTTTATGATAAGCAGGGGGCCGAGTTGCAATCGTCGCTAACTATCTTCCAAGCTAATCACACCTGATTAAAAAATTTTAGTAAAAGTTTCTTTGCGAGAAAATGAAGAAAAGGAAGAGATCCAATGGATTTCTTCGTGGATGGTTTTAACGATAGTTTGGTGGAACGCGAAAGGTCGATATAGGCAGCGTTTAATAAACGATCTCTGCTGTGCCTCTACCGCTATATGGCTTGAATTTTCATAGAACGTCCAAACTAATTCACCGTCAGGCTATACTATATTACAACATTACATTGTACCGGTAATACAAGTCGATGTTGTACGATTAACATCCGAGATTGCACAGCCAGGCTCCTTACGCCAATGAATGTACTTAGGCGGTGAGAAACGATCGAGCCTCGCGAAGATAACGGCGACAACGCTGGCGACGTGCAAGACCACGATTACAGGGTCCTTTGTCCCCGTGCAACACGCTGGGCGATACTCACCAGTTGCGTTTACCCGCAACCTTAATAACACTTGGCGATTGAACCTTTTACTCGGGTCCTCGGAGATTTCACGCTTGCCTCAGATGCACTTCGGAATGACCCACAACTGGGTCATTCCGATAAACTATAAGAGAAACCACGAGGTTCTGGTCTCTTGGCTCTGAGACCTAGAACTCTTTAATTTTCAACTGCAAAGATTCATGCCAGTGACAACGGAATAACTATGCTCAAAGTTCTCCACGAAATTCAGGGATTCGAGGCTAAAACGCGATAAAACAGCTGTGAAAGCCAGAGCGCGAGGGGAGTCTCGTTCCCATCGCTAGTCACCACTCTCCTCGCACATTTTATTTACGATACGAAGCGAAGTCGCGCTAGAAAGGTCGCGAGCGCGCGAGCTGTCGCTGGGCTTCTATCGGTGTAATTAAAAGAATGCTCTGTGCGCGACACCGCCGCGAATATCCGCGAGTTTACGAGCAGGCCGCACGTAAGGGGCCGCGATAAGTCCGCGCGAAAATGCCCGCGCGCGTGTATTACGATCGCCAACGGTGCCTGGGGGAGCGAGGATCACCCACGCCTCGCGATTCCCTCGACACTTTTGCCCGATAGATCCCCCGACTCGATTCCAACGTAAAGGGAACAGGAAACACTCGTCATACCGAGTCGCTAGCGCTTTACGCATCCATTTCGGATAAGATCTCCCAGTCTCGAGTCTTTTGTACAGTAATCTTAAAGCTTACTTTAAGCCGATGCGAAAGTTCGTTTGCTTTATCCGACCAAAGTGTTGATTGAGAGTAAAAAGGTAAGTGCCTGTAATAAGGTCCAGCCGTCATTTGTCCCCGGTAGGTCAATTTACAATTACTGGTAGTGCTATGTTTCGCTTCTATCGCCAGCTTTATCAACGCGAAACAAGGCCCCTTTACGAGATTTTTAAAAACCTAAAAGTTCTTATGTTTGTTGTTTTTATATATTGTTAGAAATGCCACAGTTTATAGATTAACATTCATAGATTTCTATAAAATATAGAAAAATTATGGATCCTTAAGTGGGCCTTGTTAACCGCACTTACTTAGTAGACAAAGACACCGACTTAATATACTACCTACAACACAGGAATAACTTTTGATCGAGAGAAAAGTCCCTGGACGAACGTCCCCTAAGCCGACTTGATTTCCCTTGATGAACACGTTCCCGACGAGCCGCGCCGCCGAAGGAACGCAAACAGCAGGAAACCGCGAAAGCACGGGGCCCCGGCGTGGCTGAAACGCGACGCGACGTCCGGGTAATGAATCGCAACATTCAATTACGCATTAATAACAAGGCGGTGGGGACGGGCCGGCCGATTATCTCGCTGGTCGGACAATGTGCGAAAGCCGGCGGCGTTGTTTTATAACAAACAAACTGACGGTTATGGCCGCGGCCGCGGACAGTGGCCATAAAACACGAAGGTGGTCGCGAGCTACGGGGGCGCTGGACGGTGTTCCACGGATTTCCTTAATTGATCAGGCCATCGACTCCGCTCGACAATCTTATCAATGGACCATCGGCGTCGCCCGGCGGTCCCTGCCGCTCCTCTAATCTACGATATCTGCTCGCGGCCCTCTCCCACGCCCGACCGTTTCCTACGCCTGGAAAGGCAACGCCGAGAAATATTTGCCGGTCGCCGGTTCCGCTTCGCCGCGCCACGGCCGGCTCGAATAATTAAACGATTCTGACCGGCCGCGGCGCACCGTCTAACGGCCTAGACAGCGCGGAACCGCGACCGTGCGCGCGCCAATCGATCCGAGACACGCGTCCTCGAGAATCCTGTCGCCTTATTTATTCTATTTAGTTTATAAACTCTGTACTCTCTGCGCGGGCCTTTTTAAACAACCCCTCTCTCGCGAGTTCACCAACTACCGATTGCCATATATATATATGGTAACAAGGAATTTTTTCTCGTTTCATTTCTGTGACCGAATTCAGTTTTAAAGGAACAGCATGTTCTTCTGCCCGCCTCCAATTTTGCAGTTTCGGATTCACCGCACTCTTCGAAAACGAGCGATGCCGATGTAATTTTGAAGAAGCATCGAGCAAGTCAAGGTGAATTTTCCCCATTTCGTTAATCCGCTGGTTTTCAAAGAAGCAACGCGGGTGGATGGAAAAAGGGAGGAGAAGATCGGCCGCTTCGCGAGGGAATGGAGATAATGAGTAACAGCCTCATTAAGGAACATAGGCGAGGGCGTAATGAAAATTTTTTCACCGATAGGGCAATCTTATCACAGTATTATTAGCGTAGAATTCCGTTCACCCGGAATAATGAGGCGCCGACTACAAATTCGGATGAGGGATGTCTCAGATAATTTGCTGAACCTATTAAATCCAATAGCAGATGGATAATAAATCGATGGTTCGCAGTTAAGTAGGTGTAAAAATGATTGTTCGCTGGCGACTGAGTAATAGAGCCATTTAAATTATTTATACACCAGCTCCTCCGTAGGCGTAGCTATTCCCTGAAAATTATTCGTGCTAACGGTAATATGCGTAAGCGGGGGTTTTAACATACGCTACTTTACGATCTTTCCCTAATTTACGCTTCAATATTTCTCTCGCATCCTTCCGCCGCGAGCATCAATTGCATAATTTAGAGGACACCCGTGCATTCTCCTTTATGCAACAAGTGCAGACTTTCATTGCCAAAGCGATAACTGACCCCGACCGAAACGAGTCATAGAAATATTACCCCTTGCCGGGCAAGGAACGAGACGAGGAAAAAAGGTGAATATCACTTGATGTTACGCGATGCTCGTACAGTAATAGCCGATAGAATACTGATTTCCCGAGCGCGCTCTTCCATTCCTCTTCCAAGAATCGTCTTTAACGGGCAGTGGGCATTCTTAGAAGCGATGGAACGAGGAATCAGGGATACAAACGGATTTAAGTAATTCAGCGACGGCGGAGATCCGCGAAGCGCATAGCAACGAGCAGCTTACACCTGCGAGATCTGATACCTTGGAACAGTTCGCTGTTAGAAATCGAAAGATACGGATAGATACGAGCTTACCAGTGTACTTCTCACTGGAACTTGATAAAAAAAAAAAAAAAAAAACAAGACAAGCCGTGTAGCAAACGTTACGTCCCAACAACAAGACCGTTCGACCGTTAAGCATGGAATCTGTACCAGAAACGCCAGGATCGCGCAAGAAGCTAGATGAACTCTTTGATAAAGGATCCTCGTCGTAAACTGCAACGTGCTCTCTGCGCGAGCCTGGAAGAAGCGCAGCCTAAGCACCTGCAAAGCACCTGCCACCTTTCAAGAAGACAGATTCATCGGGATTCCTGGTGGACGAGAAACCGGAGACGTCCCGCGGTCGGTCGTCGCGTCGTTAGCGGGCCGAGCGTGTACCCGCTTCCGTCGTCCGCGCGGCGGGCCGGTGATCTAGCGCGGGCACGTAGCAAATGGCGTCGCCGGTCTCTCCGTAAGTACCTTTTTTCCCGGCTAGGCCCAAGACGCGTATGATACCTGGGCCAGCTCTCGGGCATCTCTTCCCTGGTACAGTTATGCTTAACGCCGGCTGGCAAAGCATAGTGCCGCGAGTCACGCAGCACTGCTGCCAGCCGCGAGGCTTACCCTGGTAATTAACCGGTAATGAGCTATGGCCACGGGCCGCGCAGAGTGGATAAATAAAGTCGCGCGGAGGATGCCCGGGCAACCACCGACGGGAAACGATCTAATGGAATATAAATCCGGGACAGGGCAGGGGGGGTGAAGTCGTGAGATCGAGGCGCGGGCTGTCGGGTTAACCGAACCTCTGTTGGGATAATTGGGAGAGGTGTGACGTTCCATCGGGGGTGGTTCGACGGTCTAGCATTGAAAACTGAAGTAGCAGTGACTTGGTACTGAAGTGATATTAAGTTGACCTATTCGAAGGTGTGCAGGAGGTGTTTAGGGGTTTCCGGAATAGAATCAAAAGGGATAAGGCAAGTCGAAGTTTAGGAAATCATTTTCCAATGGATGGATCAGAGCAGAGTTGGGAATTAACTAAATAAACAATTATTTAAATAACGCATCGAATAAAAGTTACTTTAACTTTAGATTGTTCGACGAATATAGTTAATGTTTTTATTCGACGAGAATTTGCGAGCCGAATAAAATCCACACGGAGTAAATTAATTCGACACAGGAAGAATAATTTTTTCACTTTTATTCGATATTCGAAATTTGTATTGAAATGAAAAGTTTGTCCGTCTCTGCTTTGGAGTCTTTAAACCCTGACAGCTGAAGTTCAGGCGAGGAGAACGGTTTGTCTGGCGCGTCTGTCTACTACTCGTCAATTCTACTTGCGCGCTAGTCCCCCGCGAACGTTGAAGGTGACCTTCTAGATAAAGGTGAATTTAGACTTTACAATTCGGTTGTGCATCGCGGATGATTCCACAGTGAATCTGAATTCATCAAAATTAGAGACTGGCTCTACTTTGCTTACTGGTCGCTTTCGATGAAATGCAGATGGAAACAATCTTTTACTGTGGATGAAACGTCCGCGATGCACGTCCAAAGTGCAAAGTCTAAATTCGCCTAAAGCTTGTAAAACTGTAGGTAAAGCAAAGTTCTAGAAAATCCAAGTCAGATCCTCCAATCGAAATGCTAGGGAACGCGCAGTCGTTGAATGTAGCCAGGCTTAAGTATACCTGGGAACATTTGCTTTTAGCAGTGCTCGGTAAATCACGGCAGCACGCGACAACGGGATGACGTCGGTTGTTTAAAAGCCATTTCCACGTGTTACGAGCGATCAACGACGACCCTTCCGGCGAATGATACTCGCAGGACAGTGGTTGGAGCGCGGGCAATCGTTTCCGTGTTTGCCCGGACCACCAGCGAGAGGATTATCTCGGAATGGCACCGGTCGTCCTGTTCAGCCGCGGGTATTGGCTCGTGTACTCGGCTTTGACAACGGTAAATAGTCAGTCGAGGCTGATAACGCGAGCCTACACGCTCGCTATCTCGCGAAACGCTTATCGAACCTGGATACCGTTCTGACGAAGAAGATCTAGTTGGCTACTTCGTGCCGCTCGGTACACCGTTCCTTGATTACCGTAAAATTCGGCAATTAACGCAGCACCGAGCATCTTGCATAGCTACTGCTACGAACTACAACAGCTTCGATAGTTGAAGTGTATTTATTTATAATAAATGCCCCGCTTTCTGGGCGAAATCATTGAAGACATTTACCCTGGTATATGGATACGAATAAACGTGACTGAGGAAATGTAGTGGATTTTTAAGGGTTTCGTAAAGTCAGAGAAGGGATGACGGGACAGAGCAAAAGTGTAGGGCTTTGGTAAGATGGCGCAGTAGCAGGGATGACACAGTGTTTACAATTACGTAGCGTTCGAGTAGTTGATATGATGCATGTTTGCGGAGAAAGTCGGAGGTAAACAATATTAGATTATGCGCCGGTTACAATGAAAACAGAGTAGCTCTGCCACTTGTCCAGTTTCCGTTGCACGCTCTCTGACGTTACCGAATGACCAGGCTAGAAGTGAAGAGGTTTTCCGCGACGAAGGAGGCCAGCCCTCAGGATGCCGCGTAAAAGAAGTTGCCATTCTCGTTCCTCGCTTTAGTCTCGGTTCATTCGATACTGTAATGTCGTCATCGGCCACGTAATGACTGGGATCATAGCCCCGGCTCGATGGTTAAACCGTGCGCGTGGATTGATAGTTTGTAGTTAGAAACGAGTGTTCTTCTGCTCTGCCCCGCGGGACCAGCTCGCCGAACCGCCGCTCTCTCACGGCCCCGAGATCAACGCGACACTTCAACGTGTGTAGCGTAATAGACCGGAGTGCCCGGTAATCTTCTGCTAATAACTACTCGGTCTTTGCCCTTTCGTGGACCACCGACCATCAAAACCCCCATGTGTGCGCTCAATGCTGCTCCAGCGCGAGGTTCCTGTGCTTGGGATCAGGAATTGTCAACCTCTGACCGCTTGGAATTTACGTCCCCCGTTTGACATTCGGATCAAATGTCTCCCCACTGGTGTCTTCAGAGTGGCGAAGAGTGGCTGACTTCAGGGACAAACGGACTTGACTTTTATTTGTTAAACAAAGGGTTTGCGATGACATCAACGAGTCGGATCATGAAAGACGTGGCGCGAGTGGAGTAAAAGTTTAAAACAGCAATTTAAAAATATTCACTTTTTTTAGACTAAAGATAAATAAGATCAGTTTTTAAAAGTAAGGAACTTATTCTCATAATCCGGGGAGGGGGCAACCGTCTCTTTTGCCCTCCCCTCCCCTCCGGACACCCATGGTAAATGCAATCAACTTTTCGATTATTTGTTCCCCCTTTTCTAAATCTTTGAATCCTCTGCTGCACGGGCATGAAGCAGGAAGCAGGGTGAATTAACTGAACCGATGGGAAGCAAAGAAGCTGGCGCGGCGAGCGTGGCAAACAAATCGCGGCCAATTATCGAGAAACAGGTAACGAGGATTGCCGCTCGTTTCGCCGACGATCGCAACAAAGTGCCGATTACGGTCGCGTTCCCGTGCATCCTCGATCACCGGACAGGACCGAGCAAACTTCCCCCGCGACCTAGGCCCCGATAATTCTTCCCGGCGATGGAAAAAGCGCGCGCGTTTCAGTGCCTGCCCCGATTTATGGGGAGCGAACCTAGGATTTCCGAGCATACATCTTCCCCTAGGGGATATTACGGGGACGTCCGAAGGAAATCGTCGACGAGGAATCCCGTCCACTGACATTCCGCGGCGGTGCGTGCAGTCACGCTTGGCATTTCGCGCATACCGCCTCCTAGAGGCTCGGGCTGCTCGATCGGCGGCGGCTCTCCCCTGTTTTTTCCCTTCGATGCAAATGGCCACCTGTTTGACCGCGACGAATTCTCTGAAGATCCAGATCTTCTGGTCAACGCACCAACTCGTGGACTTTGGAACACAGCAAGCGTAGGAAGCACTTGGTAACACGGGGTAGCTGAGTAGCTCGAGCTGCAGACGCGTGGCTAGGTGCCTTCTTGTTAGCCGATCAAGAGACTTGAGAGAAGACGACGTGTATTTGGATTTGCTGACCGAACTGTTAGGGCTCCGCGAATCCTGGACCGAAACAACGTCACCTTGCGACGCTTGCCTGCACCGGGAATCCATCCCTGAAGAGTACTGTAGGAGTCGGTGTACGGTCGGTCAAGCGGACGATTAATTTGTCATGCTCGGTCGTGTTACATGCGTGTTCCTCTGCCGGCTTGGCACGGCCGAGTGATATTATACGCGCGCGCCAACGATCCCTCATATTACGCGGTCAAACCGTCCGCCATTAATATCGGTACGGTTCTCGAAGCGGCGAAGCGGACGGGGGGTCCAGGACCCCACGTCGGGAAACGCCGTGATTAAATGGCCATTTTTTCGCCGATGATAAAGGATGCCCGGCTCGATTACCGGCGGATCAGCATTAAAACCAATAGAACGAGTGTGCCCAGCGGTACGCTACTCTTCGCGGCGCGGATCCGCGCAGAAGAGGAACAGAGGTGGGACAGGGGAGGAACAGGATAACCGCTCTTCTTTTCTCCAGCCTCGCAGCCGTTCGCTCCTCTCTGTTCTCCCACCTCGATTAGCTTCTCCTTTCTTTTTGTTCAATCTGCCGCTAACCCCTCGATATTTCCTCGACCCGCCCGGTGACGGCTGATGGACGACGTGTACGAGCCGCGAATGCCTCGTTAGTCAATTAGCCACTCGCTCGTATTCGTCCGGGCATCTGTTTCTTTGGAAAGCTGACGTTCGGCTCACGATCGTACGTGAACGCGGCGTGATTGAGAAAATCCCCGATCTTGCCCACCTGTGCGTAGCTCTTTTCCCTACGCACCATACGCCAGGGTACTTAGTCCGGGGTCATTTAAATCTCAGCCCCGAAACTTTTTCTAAATCGATCTCGCCAGCGAGGGTGGACGTTTCGCCGAACTTGATGCTGGCGTTTAAGAATTTAAGGCCAGCATTTACCGGCAATGAATTTTCAACGGGACCGCGGGGATCGCGGCCACGCGGGCCCGTTACGGAGTCGGCAATTATCGAAGGAGGAGTGGCCCTGCTCGACCTCTTTGGAAACGCGCGCGTTACCCGATGTCCTCCTCGCGTCACGATCGTTGCACCGATGGTATGCAGGGCCAGCTGGGGGATGTCACGGCGATACCGACTCTCCCGGGGTCCCGTCGGAAGGTTAATTTCACCCGATAAGATCGTACGAGCGGATTACGCGGCCGAACACGGCCGAACACCTGTAACGAACGTGATTTTCTTGCCCGTTCCATCGAACGGCCCCGCTCGCCCGTGTCGCTCCTCTCCGTCCAGTTTTTCCTTCTGCGCGCGTTATCTGGAAGACCGTTGGCGAGTCGGGCTCTCGTTACGGGATCGAGGTGACCGATTCTTCGCCGGGCAGAGAGATTCCGGGTCGGGTGAACGGGGTTAATGATAGGGGCGTAGTCGAGGAATTACTCGATGAGTCGCTTTCCATCTGCGAACTCTTCGTTACGTCTGTCGGAGGCAATGAGGTGTGCAACATTGCTGGTAGCTGGGAAACTTGAAGTGTGTCTGACGCAGAGTTAGTCGATGCACCTTTGAGCCTTGGTCATGATCAGCCCCGAACTCTCAGCTTGCATTCGCTAGCCTGTGGCAATTATAATCAGAACTCGAGGCCCGCGAGGGAGATTTTGTTACCGATCTTTTTGCGAGATAAGGGAGTGTCAGGAATCTTCGAAGGAATTACAAAAAAGTAACAGGAGTCTAGGGTTGACTACCAATTTTCTCGTTGAATCGCCTCCAATTTGAAGATCGATCGGCTCGCGGATGAGACTGACTCGACTAACTAATTCGACCCTGGTTAATCAGATAGTGAAACGGTGGAGCAGACCAGACGCGGAAAAGGAGGTGCCCGTTGGAAAATCCGACCACCCGCGGCGGTTTCGAGTAGGCGTTACACAGCGGTGCTCGGCCGAGCGAGAATAAAATAGTGTGGGAGAGGCCGTTGCTCGTCGACGGTCGCCGAGCCGTTCGAAAGAAACACTTTCTCCCCTCGCTGGCCAATCCTGAAGACACCGCTCGACCCAGTTCACCGTCCAACTCACCCAGTCGCTCCCGTTCTAGCTTTGCATCCTCCGCATTGCCATGCACTGCGCCTTCGAATGCATCCGCGTCCTCTCCAAGCATTCTGGCTCCAAAGAGACAGATCTCAGCTATGGAAAATTGAGCTCCAAGGACTGCCATCTACCTGTGCCAATAGCTTTCCCACTCGCCGCAATATTCCAAGCCCCCTTTCTGCCGATGATGATGCACACGAATAGGCACGCAACCGACCGTTTGGTCCGAAGGAATTGAAATGAAGCTCTAGAAGAGTCGATCTTAATTAAATCGAAAATAAGAGAGGAAGGAGCGTCGCGGCAAGGAGCATCGATTCACTCTCTTCCTTTTATCCCCACGGATCGCTGCTCGGAGCAGCGGAGCCAAGAGTGCCAACGATTAATAAAGCCGATACACGTACAGCCTTGCACACAGACAATACGGGGATCACTCGTGCTCGCCATTAGTCTCCGCTGGCCTCTTATCTCCGCCACGGTCTCCGCGGCTCGGTCACGATTTCGGAGACACTGGCGAGCCGCAGAGCGTGTAATTTACTGCGAATCAGCGTCAATTTACCGATACCATCCTAGATCGTCGCGCTGCTAAACCCTTATCTAGCTTCTGGGAACTGTTCCAGGTGCAGGCTGGTGAAGAAGACCCAGGATCGCGGCTTCACGGGCTAATCCCCCCGAGATCGGATTTTTATTACACCTCCGAGATGTTTCCATCTGTTCGCCGGTCGTAAACATCAAAGAGGCCCCGATAAAGAGCGCCAGGGACAGGCGCAAAATCGTTGCGCGTCCCGTTTCGAAATTCTCGAAAACGCCCCCGGAATGTGGACCCTTTCGAGGCTCGTAAAATTAACAGTAGCATTTGGAGGGGCATCGAGGAGTAATGGAGGAGCAATTCAGCTTCCATTTCTGTCCTTCTTTTCAATCTTCCCCAGTGATTCGTTTGTAAAGGAATGTGCGTTATTTTCTGCATCGGCTAGAGCATCGAGGCAGATCCGGCGCAGACAGAGAGCGCCTAATCGCCCCCCTTTAATTATAACCGTTCGACAGATCCTCATCGCGATCACGTCCCAATTGCAACTGTCGCTCGATCGATCATCCGCGAATAAGGAGCGGCAATCATTCCGCTCCTCTCAATAGGCGCACGCAGCGTAATAAGGCTTACTGGTTCACCGCGCGCAACAATACTATCATTAAATCCCTGCGCGGCTTTCACAGACGTATTAAGACCCACTTCTATCGGAACGCTCGGCCTGGGAATGGTACGCGGATTTATGAATCGCGGGACGACCCCGTCGAACCGCGCCAGACGTCGCGGATCGTAAACGGTCCGAGCCGAACGGGATGTCTCTCCGCTTAATGGCCGTTGCGAAACGAGCGCTGATGGAGACGGCGCGTTTTGAAACGGCGCGAAAGCTGCGCGCCTTTTGATCGATGCGTCGTCGCCTTGTCGTCGAGCCGATTTCCCCCGCGAGCCTGCTATTAATAAGCAGCTAATGGAATCCCGACTTACGTGGGCGAACCGATAAATTACCGTGGCAAGAACGCACCGACAGCCTCGCGAAGCCGCAACACCTACCGGCGAGATTTAGAGGCGCAATTAACGCGCGTGCCCGGAGACACTTTCTGCTCGGGTGCGTGGATACGCGAGCGCCTTGCGAAACTCAAGTTTCCAAGGGGATTGTTCTGCGCCCTCGATTCATTCTTGCGCGAGCAGTGACAATAAAGTCTCCGCTGCATTATGAAACTTGCATGCTTTCGAGTATATTATAGGTAGAGAGAGACTAGGGCAGGTTGATACAGAGAAATTATCTCGACACTGTCTATACGTAGCTGCATTTTAGCGGGATGTGTGAAGTTTATTGGCCAATTCTGTACTACGATAGATTAACATTAGCAATCGTTTTTTTAGATTTTTCGTTTTTATAGAGAAAAGGTAAATTAATATCTAAATAACATTTTTCCATTTATTTCGCATGCACTTTCTCAAGTTTTCATTTACAATATATTAAAGAGGAAGGACCAAAGAATATTTTAGCATATTTGCTATTAAATAATTAATTCAAACCAGAATGACAGAAATTAAAAACTGAAAAACGTATCAACCTGCCTCGGTCTCCCCTGTTCTCACGAATATTGCACTTGTCCAGGCGAATATTTCTTCATTCGACATTGCTGTGCTTCAAATCCACGACGAGACAGAGATATCGTCTCACACGAGTCTTTAATCTCGTGAGACGATTATTTAATAATTTTTTAATTATTTTGTCATTAGTTTGATGAAATTAGACTCTCACGGGACAAGTTTCAGGATATATTTTCAAAAATCTCAGCTCCCGCGACTATTTGCATTATTTATATTTAGTTCTGGAGACTTTTGTCCGACGATAGGAAAGTCTCGTGCAGAATCCCATCGTTGAATTGCACCTTAAGATTTCGCTCGGACGATTCTCGAAATATGTAGATAATCACGCTCGTGGATAACACGTGCATCGGATAGACGAGCAATTATTTACAGACGACTCCCGATTACGGGGGAACCGCGCCGTGAAATCATCCATCGCTTGTAATTGTCATAATAAGGACGATATTGTTGCTGCGCGTCAATTACGCCCGAACACGCGTAACGCGCGCGAATACCGGCGAGGTGTAGGTAATCGAACGCTGTCATGCAACGCGAATGGATCACGTAACTCGTCAGCCATCCTGTTCGAACCGATATTTCCCGATCCCCGATGCTAAACCAGCAACGCTGATCCACGGCCCTACTGAAAGATTCAGTGTGGCTGAACAGGTAGCTAGGCCCAGCAGAAGTTGCACAGAAACGTGGAATGCTTCCAGGAAGATATGATTGCACGCGTGTAATTTAACAGTCAAATTGCAGCAGGCTGTACGATACACGCCAAGTGGATTTCACGAGAGTGGCTGATGGCTCGATGATGAAATTGATCGCGCTACCGTGCAGGGGCCGAGTTTTCGCTGTCCGCGCGGCAAGAAGCGCGGGTAAATCGATCGACTAAAGAAGCAGTTTAAATTCGCGGTCTGGCGCAACGATGCCGCCGAAAGCGGCGGATAAAAAGGCGGGGAAATGGTCGGCGCGGGAAAATAGATTACGCGAGCTGGCGCGTGATCTGCGGCGCGACGAAGCCGGAAATGCTAGCGGTTCGTAGGGCAAATTACGCGTTTACGCCGCGCCTTATACGATCAGGGCCTTTAGGTGGCTCGCGTACGTGTCCGCCCGCGGATTGTAAAATCCTGTCGGCTGGCGCTGGGGGCGCAGCGCGAGCTCTAAGCCGCCCCACGCGTGCAGCCGAGCGCGTTACATCGCTATCTTAATAAACCGCAGATATACGGTAATCTTTCGAGTTATACGCCAGCACGAAACAAACATTAAACCGCGTGGTAGCCCCGGTCCCGGCGATTTACGATCCCTCCTGCTTTATCGAATCCGACGTTAATAAGTTGCGCGCGGATAATAACGTTCCGCGGATTCCGCGGGGAAGATTAACACCGGACCTCGTTGATCCGCGCTCGATGCACGATAAACCTTGCCCCTCCTTTAACCCCTCGCCGAGTGAATTCAGATAAGCGCTTCCATGCTCGCTCCCCCGACGCGTTAGACGCCCATTCCCGGTTTTCGTCGGTTCCATAGAATCTTGAGAACTCTAACTACCAGACACGTATCCTCGATGATGCGTGCCGATCGAGAATTTCGCCAGCGCTCGCTTCCACTTTAGACCGAAGGCTTCCAAGCACAAGCTCCGCCGCTTGGAGACCACCGCTTCGATAACGAGGCATCGAGCTGCTGAGGGGATAACGAAGACGAGTCGGGTTGACCCGAGCGAAAGGTATCGGCGATCACTCATCGGCCGGGCGAACCGGCTGTATCGTGCTGCCGTATCGCGTATACGAGATTAATAGGGAATAAGGGAAGATTCACCGGCACTCGAGTTTGTAATCACGGAATCATCTCCGCCGGTCGTTCGGCCGACAGTGTCGGCTGGCCGATCGGCTCGACCACCCTCGAGATTTCCGCACGCAAGCCGAACGAAAGCACGGCCCCGAGGGTCCGCCGCTTTTGCCGCCGCGTAAATCCGAGCCAGGTAAACCCGAGATACAATTAGGATTTGCCGCTGAAAAGATACTCCCCGGTTCGAGGCGCGTCCGTGCACTAGTCGCGCTTATATCTGATCCCACGGGACATCGAGGGGGACACTTTACGGCTCGGGCGAATTCATCGGTGGGCAAACACGCGCCGTCGCGACCGCCCGAGCGTTCCAACTCGCTAGCTCCGACCGATTTTCGCCCTTTTCACTCACGAAGATTTACTTTGCAAGCTAGCCGCCACGCTCGCGTTTAGTTTACAGAAGGCAAACGATTTGAAAGCGACGGATTCGGACAGGGGTGCGTTGGTGGTGTCATGGCGAATAGCTGGCTACGCTGATCCGAGGATCGGACGGCATTGCATCCTGGGCAGACCGCTGCGTGTGACTCGCGTGCTACGCGAACGCACCGATGAATTCGTGGAATTGGTCGACAGCAGGACGAACGCCTGTCCCTTCGGGGAGATCCGCAGCGGAATGCCAACGCGCCGCGGAATGGGCTCGCGAAATCCTCATCTCTCGAGGCACGTGTGTCATAGATATGCGGGTCCAGATTCAATTAACCGTTTCGCCGGAACGATCCAGTCGGAGGAATCTTTTCTATCAACCTCTCCGAAAAATTCCGAAACATCAGATTGTAGGTACCATTAATTTCTTCCAAAAAAGTCTACTGCCCCAAGATCGAACGTCCGTCTGACGATTAGACAGGTTGTTCCTAGTCGCGTTGTTAGACCGGCAAAGCAACCAATTCCACCGGATCGGTTCGATTCTACTTCTCCACGGTTAATCGATCTCTTAGCCCCCCAGCAGGTCGCGGAGCAATCTCGATGGATCAGTGGGCAGTCTCGCGAGGTGGAACACGCGGGCACGTAAGGAGGCATTTTCGCGATGAAAACAGGCTGCTATCGGGAACGGCGAGAGAAGATACGACGGTGGAGAGAGGCGATCGCGCGAATTCCATCGCGGCCGCGTTCGTGCTCGCCGCTCGTTACTCCCTCTCTCTCTGTCTCTCTCTCTCTCTCTCTCTCTCTCTCTCTCTCTCTCTCTCTGCCCGTTAGCCGGCCCCTGTAACCGCGCCTAAATCCTGTAAATACGCGCGTTACAGCAGCGAGCCGATATTACGGATTACCGGTACCCTCCAGCGCTACCGGTTCGTTTTGCATCGTCGAGAAGCTTTGGTACCAAAATCAAATGCTGCCCTCATTCATCTTGTCACGTAATTCAACAGTTCATTATATTCCCGCTGCAACTCTGTGGTTGATTTGAAACCCCACCCGTGTAATTCCATTTCCTTACATCAGCCTAGTGTGCACTCTTCCTTTTCTCTTCAGCTACACCTTTCCACCCTCCGTTCCCCGCTGCAGGTTTCTCTGCCTCTCTGCTCGTGGTCAGCGCGCAACGGCGCGACGCCGAGGGCTCTCCGCGCGGCGCGTGAAGCGTGTGTACGCGCGCGCGCGAGCGCGTAGGTCGTCGTTGGCCGGTCTTCTCGAACGATGACGTGTTCAGCGTGTTTCGCGGAATGCCACGAGCAGCCCTCATTGTAACGGAGTTAGGCCCGCGGGCCACTCTCGTCAGAACGCTCCACGTTCACGTACACGCGGCCGCCGCGCCGCGCGGAGCGAGTGTGCGCGACTCTGCGGAACCCATCGCGTGGGCGTATGGCTCGGGCAGGTGGATGCTTGCCCCACGGCGCTAACACCGCGATCGCGCACGCACGATCGGCCTCGCACCGCCAAGCCGCCTCTCCGTCTCCCTGCTGATGAATACCGGCCCACGAATCATCTTCTTTCGCCAACGGACAGTACGCCTGCTCGTGCATTCTTCTCCGATTCGATCGGGAATTTCGTGTAGTTTCGGGCTTCGTTGAGAATCTAGTCGAAGGGATTCGTAGATACACACCGCCCGTGTGTGCAGGCAGAAGAAACAGTTGCCTTAACCAATTCCTCTAACTCCGACTCTCCATGGGGACTCTCTTCCGCACTCTACGTAACCCTAAGAAACGGGGCGCTAACTATGTGCCAATATCGCACCATAGGCCGTTCCCGAACGCCAGATGCCTACCTGTGAAAGAAGTGTAGTACTCAGACAGACAGAGAGATAGAGAGAGAGAGAGAGAGAGAGAGAGAGCCATTGAATACGACCAATGAAAGTCAGAGGAGAAAGACACCGTGAGGCCGTCGCTGGAGGACTATTAACGATCGTTCGTCGGTGGATCGGCAGGGACACGGAACGGACGCTCGGCCGTAGGAGGGTTTCTTTGGCGGGTACGCAATAAATGGATAGCACTGGAACGCAGCGAGGTTTTGTTTGTGTTCCTCGTGGTCAGGAGCTTGGGAGCATGTGCGGTGATTGCCGTAACCATCGGGCACGCCTGCCTGACTGGCTGACTGGCTGACTGCTCGCTCGGCAACTCGCTCGCCTTCTCTTCGCCGGTCCGCAGTCTGTGTCCCTCTCGCCTCGTTGCCTCCGCTATCTTTTCCACGGCAATGCACCGAATGCACTCTGCTGCATGCTGCTGCATTGCACCGCCGTTGCCAATGTATCACCCATCTACCGTACGCAACGGCCCCCTCCGCTCACCTCTCTCTTCCTCTCTCACTTTTACCCTCTTCTCTTCCTCATCCCCCTTCGCCACCCGAATTTTCCTCACCCTGCTTCTTCCACCTTCCCCCGAATCCCCTCGTTTCCTCCAAATTATCCCTTCCGTTCTCCCAGCCCTCCGCAGGTTTCTCCTCTCTCGTTCATGTCTCTCTCTCTCTCTCTCTCTCTTGTCCCTCCTCTCAGGCCCACGTCCGATCACCTTCCTCCAGGCCGCTTATCTGTAAGCTCGGCCAAGTGACTCACTCGGTGAGTGGTACGAGCACTTGTCGCGAGTAGCAGGCGACGCGGATGCCGATCCAGCTTGCACGTAGCGCAGCTACAACGCCACAGCGGGCTGGAAAGGCCTCTCTCTCTCTCTCTCTTTCTTTCTCTAGAGCATGTCGCCCGAGCGCGGCCGTTGCGTAAGATGATTTTACAATTTTACGTCCGAGCGGCCTGCTCTCCGTACGTGGCCGCGCAGGTGGACGCCGACACGCTGCACTCGCGCCGTGAGAATTCTCTGGCCGAGACGCGATTTTCGTCGCGGCGGATGCTCGGGCCGCGTCACTTCCGCGGCCCGTGAGAGTTATCGACACCGGTGTGACGAAGCGAAATGGTCTGCCTCCGGTGCTCCCGCTTTTGCAGGCTTATTCTCGTATCGGTAATAGCGGGAGGGTGCGCGACCTGGTACCCTTATGCAAATCAGTGAAAAATAACGCCCCGGGCGATGGGACTTGGGAACTCGGGTTCTTCGAGATCCTCCGCACTGGATAGCCGCGCCTTGACCTCTTGCCGCACCCCTTGTGCCTCTATTTTCCGGGGCCCCTCTTTATGGCAGTATCGGGAGTAACCAAGGAAGGCACAGGAAACTCGCAGCGAAAATGGAACAGGAAGCGCGTTGTTAGAGCGCGGTATCAACGCGGCCGCAGTTCCGCGAGATAATCGGTCCAATCCCTTCCCCGATTTACGTTATCCCCGGGCCGATAGATCGTTCCCTTCCCATTGTGAAACGGGCAATGCACTAAGAAATTTACGAGCGACATTTTTCGCGGTCCCTGTGATAACCGGGCGGGCTCGACGGCCAGAGATTATATTCCTCGTTGCGCTGATATTTCCGCGCGTATCCCCGCGTGGGAGTGCGAGATCGGATCTCGTTCAATTTCGTCGAGAGTTAATAGCCACGACTTCACGTAACGGCACGGCGTCCGCGTTTCCCCCCCCTCCCCTCCCCCGCGTCGCGTTTTCGCTCCGCTCCGCGGCGGACAATGGCGCATTCAAAGCGCGCTGACTCTCGATTACTCGATTACGAACGGCGATACGCCGCGCCGCACGCTCTCCACCGATTGAAATTTCCCCGCTCCGGGAAATGGCGCTTGTATGCCTTTTAAAATGACCAACGCCACCGGCCGATCTTTTCGCGAGCTGGTTCCGCGAGCCAGCGAGATCGTGCCAGATACGATCGATAACGCCTCTTTGGGCCACTGCGCCTCAAAAATCCCCTCGATTCGCTCGAATTGCCGTGTTCCTCGTGATTTCTGCGCCGAGCGATTAATACGTGGGAATACACGCGCCGGCAAGTTAGATTTTATCGTGTCTTTTTATCAATCGGCTATTCATTTGGTATCCAAATCACCTTCGACTGATCTATGAACTTATATCGCAGTTAAAAAGCTCGATCACGGAGCTCTGTCTCTCTCACATCCAACTTTCAAATATTTTTTACCCTCCGCTTCTGAATTCATGGTCGTCTTTGTAGGCGAAAAAGCGAACCTCGGGCGACGGGACTCGGAATCTCAGATCCGCAGGTCCTCTGCGTACTACTTAAACAGTCGCGTTACCACTTCCCCCAACGCTGGCTCTCCGATGTTACTCTCTAGCCTCTTTCGAACTTCAGAAAACCGAAACTAACGGGGCGTCAGTTATGCGGCAATCGCACAGGCTGTTCCCAAACGTCGAACGCCTAACCTATCGAATCAGCAACTCTCGTAAAGCAGGAAGAAGCCATCGAGCACAGTTGAAGCTCACCTAGAGCAGTTTAATTACTCGCATCAATCATCGTACCGTTAATACAATCTCGACCAACGCCACCGTGCACGTCGCACGCATAATATTCCAGTAATTACGTAATTACCCGTGTCTATCGTTCGCTCGAACAAAGAGCGATTAAACCTACTAGCAGAATTAAAGGAAACACGGTGCGGCTCGTTTTCTCGAATGAAACGTCCATCGAAGTGATGATCAAGACCTACTTGCGGGCAAACCTGTACAGCCCCCCGGAGGTAAACGCTCTTTAAATTCGATTACGCGATAATAAACGAACGCGGATCGTAGGAGATGAAATCTGTGACTAGGTACAGCTTAGAAAAAAGAAAACAAAACGCCGAGTAACAAGCTCTCGTTGCCTCGACACGAACGATTAACACGTTACGCTGGCCGAAACAAGTAGCTACCTTATCGTGATCGAAAGTCAGACGGTTAACGTGGTCATGACTAATTTAAACCGGCTCTCCGTCCAAACTAACCTTTCAAAATGGCTATGACAGAAGCTCGACGATCGAACGATCGCGTACTGTTTGGTCGCCGCGGGAAGGACTGGCTTGCGGCAACCCTGCGCGAAATCGATCTCGATCCGCGTAGCTGCCTCGGTAATCAGCCAGCAGGGATTCCGACGATCCGCAGCAATACTAGCTTCCACGGTAGAAGTCTAGAGTGAAAGTTGCGTAAAAGAAGAAGCTGCATCCGAAGGGAATTGAAATCGGTAAGGAAATGAAAAGCGGAGTAGCGAAGGGGGGAGAAGGTCCAGCGTCTGCGTGCTCAGCGGCCATCAGCGGGACGTTGGACACGCTTCATCGACATGCAAATCGTTGGAGCGCGGGACTGAACCCCACGGAATTCGTATTTATCGATCGGAGGACGAGGTCAAAACGATCCGGCGCTGGAGCAGGCCTGAATCGCGAGACGGAGGTTCGTCGACGTGTCCGAGCTGGGCACACGTGGCCGTTTCGCCGAGCGCGAGCGTGTCGATCACGTTCGGAGGAATCATTATCATTGATCATCCTCTCTCCGCCTTCCCGTCGACCGTCCCGGGCTATCGGCTAATTGCCATCGTGCCGGCGATCTCGCGGGCGTAAAATCGTGAACGGCTCCAACAGTCGCGTACGATCGTTCCGCCTGCATCGTGAGAGCTCCCCATCGTGGATTTTCGTATTTTTCGCCGAGCCGAACGGGCGTAGATCCTTCGCGGCGATTCCGAGATGCCGGAATATCGACTGCTCCAAGGAAATCAAAGGCACAAGCTCTGGGTTGGCTCTTTCAGTCGGAGGTATTTCACGACTTTTCCTAGTTTAGAGAATTGCTCAGGCGTTTCTATGTCTGCCGATGTTAGCATTAAGCTAAGTTTCTATGATAGTGTTTCTCCGTGGAAATCGGGGACGGATTCGGAGATTTGGCGCCCCTAGGCTAACGAGTGTTTGCCGTCTTTTTCGCGACATATCAGGGAATATTTTAACTTTGAAGAGTCGAGACAATTTCAAAATTAATTCAATACTTATTGTTATTATTAACTCAACGGGATAACCCTTTAGAATACAAAATATGAACAGATAACTAAAATATAGAAAAATACAATAACATAAAATAAAATAAAACGGAAAACAAAAAATAGAAGTAACAAAACAGAACAACACAACATGTCAGTCTATAAACGCCAACCTATACATGAGTTATTGCTAATTTAGTATAGGAGGAAGAAGTGAATTGTTTTTAAAGTTGTCTGAAGCTTCTGTGTTTAAACCTTTCCCAATTTCTTTCGCTCAAGATTTGTCGGTCTCCAAAATTTGCCGCTTCCCAAAATTAATCGCCCCCAAATATTTGCGGCCCTAGGCTGCAACTTGCTTAGCCTATACACAAATTTACCCTTAGTGGAAACAATTGATCGTTCGCAATTTTCAACCCCCTGGATGGTTCCAAGACCCCCCAGTGGATTTTCAGGGAGCGTGGGCCAGGATCCGAAAGCGAGTCTCGGTCGCCTCGAGGTGTCCCTTATTCCCGCGGCAATCCGCGGATAAGTGAGGCAACCACGCAGATACGCGCAAGCGAGCAAGCCGCTCACGGTCGTATCTAATAATCGGTGTCTCCTTGCCAGTTTAACGCGGCCTGAAATATTGTCGTTGCGAGTGCATTACGGCCCGCTTAGAGATTACCATATGAGTCATTCCGCGGGAACGAGACTCGGCCAGCCTCGCCGCGGCGCAACGAATATTACGAAATAAACCGATTACGAATAATTTATCGGCGTCCATTTATCAGGAACATTAAGACCGACAAGAACGACCGCGGTTTATGAAACAATAAAGACCCGCGTCGGCCGATATTAAGCCTGTTCCTTTCGTTTTTTCCTCTGTCCTTTGCCCTGCCGGAGGATTAACGGAATTTACGCGACGCATCGAAGGAGGCGGGAATTAAAAGTCAAGGGCACTTTACACGAGCCTCGGCGCATAGGGTTTTTCAGGGAGAAATACAGTATTTTGCGAAATCTTGAAAGAATATAGTATTTTATGGGAAATTTAGGAAAATAAAGAGTATATATAGATTTATTTGTTTTTTTTTACTTATTTTTCCAAGCATATTTCTTGTTAGTTTGTGGCTTTAGTAACGAGGAATTATTTCTCACAAAGTAAAAACAGCACAACTGATTCCACGAAGGAAATGTATATGAAGCGAAATAATAATGCTAATACAAATTTAATATTTTTCATGGAAAATCGAAGCATTGTACTGCATGCTACGTATTTCTTTTTGTACGTTTTATACTCAGCATTGAATAAAATATTATTAATGTTAACATTGCATATGTACCTATGTTCAGCTTCGCTCCTTACTGTAAGGGTGTGTTATGAGCACTGAGGCACGCTGCAATTAGATTATTTTAGTTAGGTTGATAATTAAATTCTTTTTAATTAACTATGCAGCGAAAATACAGTATTTTGCGTACTATATTTTGTTTCAACAGTGTATAATAAAATACTGTCTAATATAGATTATGTATTAATATAGTTATACATGTCGTATAACTCTATTGCTGGATGGAGCTTCTAATTTGAGAAATCCGCGAGTAAAAATGAGGACAGAAAATGAAATTGTGAAAGCAACGATCGTTGCCACACTGTTCCCTCGCGGAATCTTGTCACAGCTACTTCTACCATGATGGAATTCAAGTATCTCGTGAAAATGCAGTGAATGGTCGTAAGTAATACCCATGTGGCAGGATTATTTGTTGCTGAAAGGCGGAAAACTTGACTGGTCACTTAATATGGTCGCCCGAGCTAATGCACGGTGTGTCCCACCTAACTTTACCGTTTGGAATATTTCCTTTACGACCACGTGGGTTGTTGAACTCCTCTTAACAGTCGTCATTAAATATTAATAAAACGTTCTTCAAAAGACCTTGAAAAATCACAAGCACCGATAGCGGCAAAGAAACCTTCCTGTCTAACACATCCATTGTCACAGACTCCTGCGCCCGGATCCCGTGTTCCTCTCGTCCCGCAAAATATTGTAGAACTCCGCGCGCGGGCCTTGTAAAACTACCGTTTCCCGTTTCAAGTCCCGACGCATCTGCGGGAGCTGCTCGTAAAGAGTGGAGTGTCTCCGCAGATCTAGATCCAAGAACACCTTACTTCCGGGGTAGTCGCCGTGGCCGGGACGAGTTTTAACGAGGGACAAATTGAAATCGGTCGTTCGCGGGCGACACCCTTTATTCTAACGAGAAGGCGACGTATCGGTAGCGCGGTGAGCGTCGATCGGAGAGATACATTCTATCTGGTTCTATCTGGCGCGGCTTTGAATGGAAACAGAGTCGCTGGATGGGCTGGGGAGGGCTGGATTCTCGCCAGCGGTAATAGCCGACGCATTATGTCAACCGTTGCCCCGACAACCGTTTATTACGGGGTTGCGCGGCGATAAAAAACGCATTTTGCATAATGCAAGATAATGAAGCGGGACGGGTTTGGGACAGGTGTTGCCGGCGCCCCGCCAAACGGCCGCCATCATCGTCGGCCGTCCTTCCGCGGAGTCGACGTGTAAATTAATAATCTATTAGGACATCCTCTCTTTCTGCCCCTCTTCTTCCCTTTTCCTTTCGTTTTCTTCCTCTTTCGCTCGTTCCCCTCCGCATCGCGGGCTCGTCTTGTACGCACGCCCTCCCAGCGCCTTCTCTCTTCCCCTTCGTCACCTCTTGAATCGGGCCGTTTTGTTTCTCACGTGCCCCTCGGCTTTCCATTACCATTCTCTTTTATTTCTTTACTTATTCCGGCGTTCCGATGCCTACTCTCCTCTGTTCTACGCTCCCCACTTTCGGATCCCGTTTCTGCAAATTTGACCGTCGAAAATTTTAGCTGGCCACCCCGTGGTAGAAATACCAAGGCTGGCATTCAATCTCAAGGTGATTTAATCTCGCTGGCCAGAGTTAACCTGGGTCGATTAGATCGGCTCGACGCCTGGGAGATTTACGTAAATCAACGGGCCACGATCCGATCGATCTTAACGGCATTATTTATAGCGCCAAGAGGCCGATCCCTTGTCGCTTGTGGACGATCTCCTTGAAGATCGATCCTCTTTCACCAGTGGGTATTCGACAAGAGTATCTCCTAATCGTTTCTACTAAAATCGTCGCCAGGAATCGCGGCGGATCTCGGCGAAACACTGTGCACCGGAGGGCACGGGGAAAAGAAGGAGGGGAGAAGTTTTTCGAAGCTCTCGAAACGGAAGATGAACCGATTCGCTTCTATTATACGAGATTGGGCAGAGTTGGGCATTATTCGAATAAAAATTTCTTCGTATAACGCTCAACTCTGCGTAAGAAGCGCGAGGCGGCGTGCATGCGCGACGGAGAGAGCAAGAGATAGGAGAGAGTCGGATGGTCTCACGGTGCCCTTGAATGAAACGCCGTGGGGTTATTCGATTTAACCCCGTCGGTTAAATGCAGATCTCGAGCGGCCGCGGACGACATCCTCTCTCGGGAGGATGGCGTTTATGTAAGACGATCGTCCGTGATCACGACTTCTAGATCCCGGATACGTGCCGGCTCTCCCTCTCTCTCTCTCTCTCTGTCTCTCTCTCCCCCTCCCTCCCTGTGTCGCGGTGAGTTTCGCGAAACACTGCTTTCACGATCGATCATCGCTCCAATAATTAGTAGTAGCCTCTAGTACTCGAAGGAGCTTCTCTTATCAACTAATAAACTCTGAACTCATTAATTGGCCACGCTCAAGGTCTCCCGAGTGGTTTAATCGCGGAAAAATAAGAATAACAGCTTCCAAGCAGCGTGGAAGAACAAGTGCAGAGCGTGCACGGTGAAGTAGACAGGGGGGGGAGGGGGGGGGGGCGGTAATCGATTCGTGGCGATCGACTTTCAGTCGGTTTATCGGCGAGCCGATCGTGGCAGAGCCGCGGTCGCGGATTTATCTGGCCGTTGAAACGATTTGCTACGACGGGGACACGGGGAGCGATCCGATCGATCGAGACCGAGTCTAATCGTCGTGGAACGCTCGCGCCAGCCTCTTAATGAGCGCCCACTGAAATGTCACCGACGACGGTGAAAGCTGAATTCAGAATTCTTCCGGGCACGTTTCGCAAGGGGCACGTGCCACGGACCGGAGGGTGCGCGTGAACGAAAGTCGCGAATCAGATCGGTTGCATTGGATGATCGTGCGATACCACATCACAATCCTGGTGAAATATTGCCGGATCAGAAACTCACATAAGAGGGAGCCCGGAATAAGAGATCTCGGCTTTGGCGACATTGGTAAGGCGGCTCACAGTGGCACGTCCTGTACAAAAAGCTGGCCAAAAGTCAAAAATTTTTTTTCTGATTTTTACAGATCTATGTATTGCATTTCATTTATGACTTATCAAAGCATGATTTTCCACTAATACTAATTTTTATTGTACGATCCTCTTAGAGATATGCGATCTCAAAGTTGCTAGTGTTATGATCTGGAACTTTTAGACCCGAATTGAAAGTAAATTTTACATTGAATGTGGAACTATGATCTTTTTTTTTTATGCTGGCAGTTATCTGACATGCTCTAAGTTAATATAGATTCTGGTTTTATTGGTTTATTTCACTTTTTACAACTATGGTAGAGGAGAATACACGATCTATATATTTTTTTTCTTCACCTAAGCAAATAGTTATGTTACAAACGAGCTCAAGCGGCAATTTTTGTTGCAAAATAAAGTTTGGAGGTTCTTGATGAAAGGCCCGTTGTATTTTCCTGCGATAAATTGCGATCTTACGAGTTATTGTCATTTCTTTGCCGTCCGCCGTTTATGGAGGGGTACATTTATGGCATGGGATCGGATTATCAATTTCAAAAAAAAACAAATTTTCAATTTCAATTCAATTCAATTCAATTCAATTCAAAAGAACAACAACAACAACAACAAGGAGGCCGACGACTACGACGAGAACAAGAGGAAAAAGGGGAAGCAGAAGAAGCAGAAACAAAAGGAAGAAGAAGATGAAGATGAAGTACAAGAAGAAGAAGAAACAGTAGAAGAATATTATAATTAATTAATTACAATGTTGTTGTTGAATATGATATTCATTACCTGTAAATATAAAAATGTAAAATGCATTCCACGTCATATTTATTATACATTATTAATTAATTAATTAAATAATTATTATACTTTTAATTACAATATTCTTCTCCTCGTAATATCTTCATGTGTTTTAAATTTTTATAGTTATAGTTAATTTCATTATTTTTATATTTAAACAAAATAATTTTTATATTTAAGATTTAACATTAAAATAGTACATTATTATCATTTTGGAGTCATTGTATTGAATTTTATTTCAACAATTTACCTTAGATTCAAAAATATTACTTTTGGCCAGCTTTCCGCAGAAACACGCCACTGTGCGGCTGGTCAGTAACGCAGAGAGGACCCGAAGATCGTGGGTTCGAGTCGGCCTGAGCGTTCGTTTCTCCGTGACTCCAGAACATATAGGAATTAAGAGACCTATAATATTTATTATTTCCTTTGAAATCCAATATTTTCATTGCATTCAAATCTTCTCATTTTCTACAGTTCTATCCGCAACAGAATCGTAAATCGACGATGTATCCTCAGCTTCTTCATGGATGCTGACAATAGTGAACTCACGCGCACCGTGATAATGGTGCAACGCGAAAGCATAAAGTTAGGAAAGGATCCAAGCAGGTCGGGAGAAACACGCGCAGCGTTAACCAGCACCCAATTAGCGATGACGGGATATCGAGCAGTCGCGAAAAAGGGAGGAGGAGCAGACTGGTGAAACCCGCGTTGCTGGGCGCGTATGCTCTCTATCTACCTGTTCCTACGCGCTCGCACGCCCACCTGGGTAAGCGTTGAATTTATCGCGTTATTAATCTACGGGCGGGCATCGGAGTGGGCTTGCACGCGGCACGATGGATGACGACGAATTTACGCGACGCCGCGAGTAGCTTGGCGCTATGAGAGTCCGCGGGGCGGCAGCCTTCGTCCTCTGAGTAAGCCTCTGCGATATCGAGTCGTCAAGGAAAAATACTGTGCCGGTTTCGCGGCCCGAGATAGATAGCTCTGGGTGGGTACGAAAGAATAAAACGATTCTTCCACGTTTGGCGGAAAGAATTAACCTGCATTAATCGCGTGTGAATATCTTAGGGAGATGTTTGGGAAAAGTGCGGTGGCCCTGGTTTTCCAAGTGGCATTGTTCTTTCCTAATTCCAGCCGCTCCGTTACCCACTGAAACCTTGGTTACAAATTCCAAGCGGCTATCTCGCGCAATCATCTCCCCACGGTGTCGTAACCGAGTCGCACCGAAACCGCGACGCAACTCCCGATAAGTCAACGCTCGCCGTTCTCCGTCCACGAAAGGAGCCTCAAAGGGGCCCAAATCACCGGCGAAGCCTCCAATTTCCCCGGTGCTCCTTGTGAAATCACATTTCCCGTAGCTTCCTCGTTCCACCGCCACCGGCTGCCGAGAGCAACGCGCGGAGGAGGTCGGCGGACGGTCGCATGGAAACGTGGACGGTGCACGCGGTCTCGAGGACGGTCGGGTCGGTCTAGCGGACGCGGCGTGGTGGAGGAGTCGAGCAAAGCCGAGGGGAAGGCAGGCAAGGCGAGTTGGTATATGCAGGTACGCGGGGGCCCCGGAGGCGATTAAAGAAAGCGACACGGCGCATATGTCACAGCGTTCACACGCCCCGGCATTGCAACCGACACCGACACCCACCGCGCCTATGCGCCGATAGCAGTCGGGTATACGCGCGCGACTGGAAGCACCGACAGCACCGAAGGCAGAGCCACGTTTTCACGTAGCCGTGAACGGCGTTCCTGGCTCGCGCGGTCGCTCGTGACTGCACCGGCTACGAGATGCAGGTAGCTCTCTCGCGTACCTGACCCCCATGAATGCGATCGCGAACGCCAACCGAACGCGTACGCTTACGCCACGTCCACACGTACCACGGATCTACGTTTCCTTATTGATCACGCAGTTGCCGAGGCAGCGTGGTCACCTCTGCGCCATACAGTAACGATTCCATCCAGGTACCCTTGTCTCCTCGTGGCTTATATATTTGTGGGCGAAAGAAGAGAGCCACGGGCGACGGGGGACTTGAACCAGCGATCCTCGCGAGCATAGTCTGCGTATGAGCGGAAGGATCGGCGCAAGTAGAACGCCGCGAAGATGAGAAACCGTCGGATGCTGGATCGCGCGGAAGGGGGAGCCGACGGGAGAGAAGGGTGCAGTCGCGGGTCATCGAGAGCACGGCAAAAGGACCATCGTCCTCCGGGTACGTTCCGGTGGGTGCATCGCGAAAGGCACGGGGGAAAACGAAGACGAGGAGAGAACGGAACGGTGGAGGTTTGCGCGCACAGGCAGCGAGGCGCGGCGCGGCGCGGCGTTCCTCGCCGGGCGAGGGGCGAAAGACAGATCGGAGGCACAGCCGTAGCAACCGTAAAATAAACAACCTGGTAATAAACCGGCACCGGTGTCCAGCGTTGTAAATTACCGCGGCGTGGAGGCCTAACGCGCCGCACAGCCGCGTTTTATGGACCGCCCTGCACAATTCCCGGATCCGCGATGATGGCTCAATACGCCTGGACATAGCGCTGCCCATTCTCTCTGCGCAGCTTCTGCGAACACCGAATTCCCGTTCTTCTTTCGATGTATAAAGTGGAAGGGCATGCGGTACCTAGGGGAGAGTGGGGTAAAACGGAACGCTTAACTTTGGAGGGTGATAACATAAAATCGGAAGGAGAAAAAGACGCGGGACTTCAGCAGGAGTCTTCGGTGGACCTTAGACTATAAGAAAATCAAAGCCATTGTTAAGAAAAATCTTTGGGAACGACGAAAAATGAAATTTACCGGAGGTATTGAAATCTTCGCCTCGCTCAAGTGGTAGGGTAAAACTGAACGCCCACTTGAAGACAATGTAAACGTACAAAATCTTTTGTTTTTATGATTTGAAATGTATTCATTTATGCAGAAAACTATAAATATATGTTTTAGGTATTACTATTATGAATAAAATATTTTAGGAAAGTTTATTTTACCAGATAACATAAAAATTACTGAAAATAACCAAATACACATGGATCTTTACATGAATGATGAATATCAACACGTGCATGGAGAATTTTTCAGTTTTTAATGCATTTGAAATAAAATTGTTTAACTTAAAAAAGATTTTCACAGTTTTTTATTATTTACTTTTTAGTGTCTAAGTTTTGATTTGTGGTTATAGGTATGCTGGTTGCATATCGATTGAATTGATTTGATTTGTGGTTAAAGGCTGATTTCAAGTCGTTTGGATTTGTGGTTATGGGTTATATTTATGGATGACTAGGTAATTTTTTCACTCCTCCCGTTTTTTTTTATAACTTTGTATTGTCATAACTACGCACGCCTGCAAAGTTCCAAGGTATCTGGATTTATGGAATTGGGTTAAACAGGTGTTCCCCTTTACCCCACAAAAAGTGTTCCGTTTTGCCTCGCATACAGTAATTTAGTAATATTTACACTTCAGCGTGGGGTAAAGAACTTTTTAATACGTCAAAATGTAGCGTAAGGACTATAGAATCCAACGATGTACTTACCGTTATTATTTTTCAAAATGCATGTGCCGAAAAGTGGTCGAAAGTACAGCACAATATTGAAACGTCGATACCGGAAGATTATCCAACTCTCTTAACGGAAGAATAACGTGTGCACGCATCTATGGTCACGAAATGCTCTGAGGACCCTTTGGTCCCATGTCACGTGATACCAACTCATTCGCAGCTCCTATCTAAGAGAAACATTGATGTTCCGTTTCACCCCACTCTCCCCTACTAAACAAGCTCTCCATGAATTTTTATTTATTCATTTAGGGGATGTTCCATTAAGACTTAGCCAGAGTAGCGCAAAAATAATACATATAGCGTTCGAGCGCCTATAACAAAATGTTAACCAGTAGGTGATTTTAGAGAAGTAAGCACTGATTGAATTTGGTTTCTGACGATGAAAAAAAGTTGACTTGCTGACACAATCCAATAGCTCTACTTCATTAATAATAATAATAATAATATTTTCATTGATGGAAATCAATTCCCTTATACAGACAAAATAATAGCGATAAAGCCCTTAGCATGACATAAGAAGCGTTGAGCATAATTTTAGATTTAAATTTAAACACGCGCAGGAAGCTGTAAAGAATGATGTCTCTGGTGATTAGCCGAAGAATTTGCTACAGAATTCGTCTCCGTAGACGTTTGGATTGGCGTTCTGAACCAGATTTATCTCCGCCAAGATTCAGGCTGAACGAATTTTTCCCGACCGGTCGGATCCTCGAGACGCGAAAGGAAAGAAGGTTAACGGTAACGTTCTGCGAACCTAGGTCAATGCCGATCGACCTCTCGCTCGGGCGCAATTTCTTTGCCAAATACGAAGGTCGATCGATCGAGGAGGATGACGTAGATCATCCTCGATCTTCGGAGCGGCGAAAGGTCAGCGCGTGTATTTCACCGTTCGACGGGCGAGAGGAGAGCCGAGAATATTGCTCGAGTGTTTCTGAAATTTCTGACGCTCCCCCGTATCGATTCTTCCGATCAAACTCGTTCCACGTCGTTACAGCGCCCGTCGTGCTTCTTTAGAATTATCTGTTACGAGACTCGCAGCTTGATACACTCCTTTGTGCCCGCAGAAACTTCAGCAGGGGGATGTGCGCGACTATAAGACTACGTTTTTAATGAGCCTCGGTATCCGAGGCCTTCTGCTCCAGTACCCCAAACGATTTAATCTCCTCAAACCGCAGCCATTCCATGGAAATATCCCACAAAATTTAGTTACGGTCGATCAATTACGAGTGGCTCCTTTATTTACCGAGAATCTTGTCAAGTGACTTTAACCGGTGCCCCTCGCCTCGTCACGCTCAATTCAAGATTCCAGATCGCCTTGGAAATATTCCAAAACGTTAAATTATGACTTCGAGGAATCACTTTTATTTGCCCCGGCATGGAACCCGAGGAGCCCGACCACTCTCCAAGTAGCGTGTACTTGACCAAGGCCGACATCGGTGATTGGTGACGGTGGTAAATGAAAAAATCTTGTAGAAATCTTAAAATCTCGCGATCTGAAAGAGCAGCCTCTGCGGCAAGCCCGGAGGCGTAGAATTTCTTCGTCTGCGCTGGTAAGGGAAGGCGATGGAAGGCGGCGCTGCGTTGCGGGAACGCTCGAGCGTTCCCGCGGTCTCAGAAAGCGTAAAACGAGCCGGCGCGGCGATCGTCCGCAATCCGTTTCGTAATCAAACGTAGACGGCGATGCACTGGTTACGGTTCCGTACGGTCGCGCGCGTACCACCGTTCCCGTGGTACGTAGGTTCGCGTACGAGTCGCGTCTCGCGTGTATATCGGCTCGACACGCACCGCTGATAATATCTTTAATTACCCGGCACCTCGAGCAGGGGCCCCTAACTCGCCTCCGCCAATGACAGCGCCGCCGCGATCCAACTTCGACGCGTACCGATCCGATGACTCTGATCGTCACTCGATCGGGGTCGACGAACCGACTTCTACCACTTGCGAGTTTCCAAACTGACGGCGCGCGGCGTCATGTCTCGCTAGCCTCCGCTTTCCGAGTGCTTGATTTTTCGAGTTTGCTGGCTGTCGGCCGTTTACAGGAGGAACGCGTCTGGCCATGATTGTCTATTCTACTTACGGAGCGGTAGGCTAAGTTTTCCACACTCGGCGGATGGGTTTCTATCGCCTCAGCGTTGAAAGATTGGAGGAGTGACGTTCGGTGGTATTCTAGATTGAAAATTAGCGAGCATGTGCAGTGTGAGATCGTTTCGATTACTGGCACATTGGCGCTCGATAGTCCAGCGAGTCGATTATAGCATAAACGGTGGAGCGTTCTGGGAAAAAGCACGTTCTCATATCTCCAGTACAAGAAGTGTAATTACATGCCCAGGTAATCGAGAGCCGGGGAATTAATGTCCTCAGGATCGCGAGTCCTCGGGTAATCGATGCGTGATAGCCTGCGCTTTAATGTATCATACATGTCTGCGACTGAGCGGACGGAGACACGGCGGACGTTAATGAATGTCTCTGTTAATTTTATAGGCACGAGTATCTTACCGAGAACGCAGTAGCGTGTTTCGCAAGGACGAACGTAACGACACAAAAGTTAGATTTTTTTCTACGTCTCGAGGCTTCTCGGTGGCACGATACAATCGATGCTTCTTTCAATGCACCGGCTCAACTTCAATTTCATTACAGTGTGAAATGGCCACGAATTAAAAATAATTCCACACCTCTACGAACTTGAATTAACTATTCGCCATTCGATCTTCTTCCCAGCGTAAAGAGACCAAAGGATCGGAGACGTTGAAAATGTGGACCAGTTGGAGGTAGGAAATGCTCGATAATCGTTTCCTCCGCGAGCACCGTCCCCGGAGAAATGCAGCGCAGCCTCGCGATCCTCCACTCGTTCAACGTCCCAAAGACACGCCCGGTATTGCTTTCAATTAGCAGCACCTGGAGATCGGTATCCGGTACCGTCTCGGCCAATGACAGAGGCAACCTCTCGGCCCGCAAAAGTCAGCGGCGATAAAGCGCGCCGCGGGCCGCGCGGGAACTTAATAATGGTAATTACAACGCAGCCATGGAAATTTATGATGTTACCACGGCGAGCAGCGCGCGCGCATTTCCATACGGTCCCGCGTAAAAATTTCTATTTTTCCAGCCTGCTTGCCTCGTCGCATACCATTCCAGTGATACGCGCGACCGTTCGCTCGAATTAATCGGAATTCGCGGGCGTGGACACGCCCTGCCGATCGCTTCTGCAGAGGCGTGCGCAATGAAACGGCCCTCGTCTAATGAATCCCCACAGTCGTGCCTAGGTTGTTTCTTAATTTTAAAAGGGAAACTCGTCTCTGTAGACTTCATCCTCTTTTGGAGATCATGTCTGACAGGCCAGTCGAGGGTTTCTCAATTTTTTTCGCGTGTCATAATTCCAGGCTCTTAAATCTGCGTACGGAACAATGTTGGAAAAGGAAGGATCGATAAGAGAAGCAGCCGTTTCGAGATTACCGGGCGCATATGGTTAATCGCTGTGTTTATCCTGCCCGCGGTCCTTTTTTTCGCCCCATTATCGCGATATTATTCATCGGTGCACTAATAACAAGTGACTCACGACAGAGCGCAGAAAAAGCCGCGGCGTTTTTCTCTTTTTGCGGGACGATTACGGAGACCTTGCGTATTATACTTATCCTGTCGCGAGTTCCGCTTTAATCTCGTTACCTTGTCACGGGATTTTTGCCTGGCCGCTAATCGCCGTATAAATCCAATGAAATCGTTCTCGCATTGCGAAAAGAATTCCGGGGGTAACTGTCGGTTAGAAGACAAACTGAAATGGGTTTCATGTAGGAAGTTTGCTTCTCTTTTTGCGTTACGCTTTGGCGTGTACACTAAAAAGCAACATACTACTCCCGTGCGCCCTTTGTCGCACGCATTCTCTTGGATCCAGAACCACTTCATAGACCTCGGTGTATCCTCTTCTTCAGCGGCGACGGGAAATCTGATGGTTCGTGCGAAGGGACACTCGGGGGAACTCGAATTTTTGCTCGGAGGAGCAGAAACGGTTCGGACGATCGCGGCAGGAGAGTGTCTCTGCGGGCTTCGGCAACGATTCGCGCCGTTACCGATGTTAAATGGCTGCCACGGCACGCGGGGACGCAAACTAATGCCCGCGTCCACCTCGTATATAGGATCGGGACCGCTACCGCGATGCAAATGCCGGATTCCGCGGGCCACCGCATAATGAATCCACTTTGCGCCGAGCGGCGTTTCTTCGGCCGTTTTTTTCGCCCGCTTCCACGTTCCTCTCTCCGTTGCTCTCTTACACTCTCGCGCCGCGACGCAGCCTGTCCCCGGCTCGCCGCTACTTCGCCGCGCCGCGCGACCGCCACTTAATGAAATGTCACAGGTGTCCTAGCGATCGCCGAGCTAAATGTCGCCGGCTTCCCATACCCCGCCTCGCAGCGAGTCGAGCCAAGCGCGATTTCGACTTTACGCGGAATGCCGCGAAGATGACGGTGCAGATACCGCGGCATCCAGACCTCCTCTCGCCCCGCGATCCTGGAATCTTATCCGGCCAGCCAGACGGTCACCGAGCCCCGCGTAACATCCCGAGGTGGAGCTTCCCTCGAGATCGCTTTCCAGAAGCTGGAGTCCAGGAGAATGTCTAGGCTTATTACAATAAGAAAGCTACGACGGAAACCTTCATCGATGGCTGATGCTTTGTGCTCCGATGCCCCTTGAAAATGCTTGCGTGAACGACACTCGGGGAGCACGGTGAAGATATTAGCGGCGTCGGTAGGAGCGTAAAGAGCACCCATGTCGGGTTTCACGCGAATCAGGGTTGGAAGGGGACGATCTAATTCCTATTCTCCGCGAGCTGACGCCTCCCGGCAGATCGTGCTAGTCGATGAGTTATGATATTCATACGCGCGCCTCGACGCCTCGACGCCTCGAGATCTCCTTGTTCGCGGTTCTGTAGACGAGACCGGTCGCTACCTATCGATCTACGATCTACCGATCGAGCGTCGTCCACTACCTGTACCCATGGGCGACTCCTTTTTCCTGTTCGCGCCAGGCCATCCGTCACCGGTCATTACGCGGCGTCCGCGCGGCTGCGTCCTTGTTAAAAGCGCGAAGGCTCGCTGGTGACCTACGACACGCCGCCGGCTGACGAGAAGATCGATGGTCGTACGATTTCGCTGACCTTTCCGCTGCACGCGGCTCGTTACCATTTGTTGCGATCCGAGGCGCGGGACTGCTCCGCGAGCAGGCAAACGAGACGTCTTTATTCCACTTCTGTCCCATGGTTTCTCCTTTGCATTTCAGCGAACCAGGTCTCCCGGTATCGAACGCGATGGGGAGAAGCTGATTTCAGATGCGAATTTCCAAGTGTTCTTCGATGAAAGGATTGTCTTTGGAACGAAGCCGTGTTGCGATTTCGCTGGGAACTTGAATACTTAACTGAAGTAACAAAATCGTTGGTTTGTTGGTAAAAGCGAGCAAACCCGCGTTTCTTATTTTCGATAAATGGAATTTTTTCGTTAATTAAACTATTATTATTATTAAGGCCAATTTACAGTTCAATCTATTGCAATTCAGCAAGTGTATGCAATAATTGAACGAACACTGAGGGGTGTTCATTCAGTGGTCAGGTCAGCCCACATGGATTTTTATTGATTTATCGTTTTAAGAAACTTGGAAAGCCATTGCTTCCATTAATCCTCGAGAAATTTAGGATGCAATGATGGACTGGGCGAGTTTTACCACCAGTCACTGAACCATGCCAGCCTCTGCTTCATGTCAGAAGAAGTAAAAACGCGTTTTCTCTTGCACAGGACACGCTGGTGCATAACACCCTGAACGAGTCCTTAACCCCTGAAACAAATCATTTCGCAGCGCCAGCGGTGCGAGACGATTGTGAAAACCGCCGATTCTTCGAGCAGGTGGTCAAACGTCGCTGAAAGCTAAAGATCGCGATAACGATACAGAGACAAATGTTTCTCTCCGTCGACAACGTTCGACACCCAGTATCCACGTTCCTCGACCACCGATCGGTTCTGCGCCCATTTTCTTGCTCGTTTCTTTCGTCAGATGAATTACGACAACCTCTCGCTTTTCTAACGGTCCGGCGCAGATTATTTAATTAAGTATTATCTGGCAATTAAGACGGCCGCGCGGCGAGTCGCCAGTGCTTTTTACGAGCGTGTTGCAACGGTAATATGGAGTTTGCATAACGTGGCCTTGCTAAACTTCCATTAGAAAATACAATTTTCTGTGTTCACATCTGTATTTAACCCTTCGCAGTCACACGAATTGTTTTTCCCCCCAAAAGCAATTTTCCAGTTCAAGTGTCACGCCTTTACAACTTCGAAAGAGGATTTATCGCGAAAAAAAGAAAACAAATCGCTTTTCTCCACAACCGTGGTAAAAAATCACTCTTTTTCCATTAACAATTTCGTCGCATCAAAATTTACACGTATAGCAAACGACTATTAGAGCACGATTATACGAGTATTGCCACTGTACAAATATCAATGACAAATTAAAACATTCAAAAAGTCGAAAATGTTAAGTGAAAAATGACGCTGGGACGCAGCGAACCCCGTGTGAATAACTTTCGATTCTAAAGTGTCACCGCGAAGGGTTAAAACGCCCACGACCTTTGTTGCTCGAGTAAATACCTTCTAAACATTCTCAAAATCTCGATTTTAATCTGAAATAGCGGGTTGCACCCCCTCCCCAAGCTCCTTTGCTTTCCATACACCGTACCTATCCATCTTCGATTTCAAGTCCATCGCCCAGTTAGCTGCGGTCCCTGGCAGCGTGTAAGAAGACAACAGCAGCGACTGAAATCGAATCGCCCGGTGTGGGGACCAGCGTCCGTTGCTTGTCACGGGCCAGGCACGTTTCCGTGAACGCGATTTACGCCGCGAGCGCGGTCGTGGGGCCGGGATAAGCGGCGTTTTATGGTGCCCTGTGCACTGTGTTCGCTCCGTAGCGGAAGGGACGCACTTTGTTCCGCGGCTGCGAACGTATCCCCGGGCCCTGATCCACCCACGAGGAAGCACCGACTCGGAGAAACCAGAGAGGGAAAGATAGCTGCGCCTGGGCGCGGGAGGAAGCCACCTCGAGGAGGATCGCGAGCTACGACGTACGAGTGGCTCTACAGGGTGTCGCGGTAGCCTGCACCGTTCGGTACACCGCTCGAGAGATGTAGGAAGCTTATCAGGCTGAAGTACCGAGGATCGATGGATTCATATTACAAATATTTGAAATCTTGATTCAATGCTTGGAATTAATTTCTACTTCCAAGTGAAACCCAAGTCTCGGTGTTTTGAATACATAGTTGACTCTTGGCAAGCTAGGTATTGTAAAAGGTAATCGGGGTGTAGAACAAGTAGCTTTCACAGCACAAACACAAGAACGCCACTTCTGTACAAAGCTTGACGAATAGATGATTTGCGCGATTTATTTTTTAATTGAAAGAAACACTGTATAACGCGAATCTTTGTACAATGTCTTTATTAGCTCTCAAATATAACGTATACCAAATTTGGTTGAAATTTTTTAAGCTTTCATCTAAGAAAAAAATTAGTAGTTGTTCGTTAATTTTTACAATTCTAGTAGGGGCAAAAGTAGAAACCATTTTGAATATGAAAGTAACATTGTCTTTCATTTCAGATAGACACAAAGGACAGTTATACGGTGTTTATTTCTATTAAAAAATAAATCATGAAAATCACCTAGTTTTGGGATCTTGAAATGCGAATATCCCCTTAAACTAAACCTTATTTATTTAATATTACACGCAAGAGCTTATTCCTTAATGAAAGGATAAATGGTATCTTCAGACTATTTGCACGTGCCCGCAAATCGGTATCGGCGAGAGTGATCGTAGGATCGTTTCCGGCAGTGTTACGAACTTAAAACCATTCCCAATTTGGCCAATGCCAACAGGTGTCAGAGTTCATCCTTCGTTCCCCGAAAGGACACGAGTCTACCCACGTCTCCCACGATTGACTCCTCCATCCCGTCCGGGCAAAAGAATCATCACCCGAGTCCAAGCCTGGTTCGAAAACACAGGCTTGAACCGTCACGAGCATTTCGCTGGACACCCTGTATGAGAAGACAGGCCGAAAGACAGGCGGAAGGGAGAAGGTGAGCGCTAGAGGGGGCTAGAAAGAGGGAGGCCGAGGGAGAGCCTCGGCAGGTGAGGTGTCACGAGGCGCGCGAGTAATATATCGTTGCTCGGCCCATCGTAGGTGGGTGTGCTCGTCCTGCGCTCGTCCCGCGCTCGTCCAGGTATCTCACCCGAGCCCCTGGCGCTAAGAAGGGTAATGCCGGTATAAACGCGCCCGATGACTTTTTTTTCGCCGAGCCTATACTGCCCTCCTCTCTCCCCGTGCCACGCTCTTTCCGCGAGATTGCCATTAGCAAATGCCAACGTGAGACGCGCACGCCCGCGCTCACCTGCCTGCCACCACACCTCGTCTTAGTTCCTCCTCGCCTCGCGCTATCTCTCCTTACCTCCTCCCCTGGCTTTCACCTTCTTCCGTTTGCTTTTGTTCTCTTACCACCGCGCGCCTTCCATAGCAGGCCTCGAGGAGGAGCTGTTGGATTCGGTGTCCTCTGGGGGGGGGGGGGGGGGCAATGTTCCATGCGCTCTAGTGGATCTCGCCGAAGGGGATGCACCGACTAGATTTCTAACGAGAGATCTACGAGATTGATCTACGAGATCCGAGCTGAGAACGATTATTTACTTGGCCGAGGGTGTTGCGCGGCACTTCCACCCGCAGAGGTCCTTTTCGAAGTGGTTTTTTATATGCTCTGTGTTCGGATGATTATCCCAAGATGCCACATCTTTTTTATACCACAATCGTGGATTTTTCTTCAATGTTGCCCGAACGGATGAAATTCGACGAGGATCGTTGAACGGTCGATGTATTTTTAGTAACATTGGGTAGAGATCGATCGACGAGGGTTGCCCGAAAGGCGGGGCCGGTTTCTAATTCCGCACGGTGTAATTTGCCCGTTCGGCTAATTGGCGGCCGTTTCGCGATTTATGCTGTGACACGACCTGCAACATCTGCTCTCCTCGCATGCACCGTATCCACCGATGCCCCGGAGGAGACCGCGTGATCCTGGCCAATCATACATATTAATGGAACCTTATGGGATGCTGAACCTTGAAATATCCTCTACCGAAATCGATTCGACTCGTGCATGCTGAGAGATGCACGATGCACGGTGAACTTTAATCTTCGTAATCGTTCAATTTCCTTGTGTTTTCCTCTTTACCCGCTCGTACGTGGCATTTCTGATTGCGAGGGGAGGATGTTTCAGTGGAAGATTCTTCGGCAGTTTCTATAACTCCATGGAGGCTCAGATTCTGGGGAATCTTGAGCACAGCGCGACGTAAAAATTCGAGAAATTTAAAATACTCGGATTCCTCGATTCCCTAAATTTCATACATCGAGATCCAAATTGATCATAGTTCTGGGGGTAGTTGCATTCATTCACCAACATCAAACATTGATCAAGATTTGTCGATACCTCCTGGTTTCTCAGACTTCGTTCCCTTCGCAATTAGATGCAGTTGGATTTCGTAACGAAACGCCGTTGCGCCGACCGAAACTAAAGGAAGAAGCAGGCTCACGAATCCCCGCCGCAATGTAAATCAGCGGGAGGCGCGCGTGAGGTGTAACGCGTCCTTCGTACAGGACCCCCCGATCCCATAAAAGGATAGCGCGCGCGGTGTCGTGGCGACCTCGCGAGATAAGGATATTCTAACGACGCAGCGGCCACGTACGAACATGGGAGCACGACTTCTCGAACAGGGAAACGCCGCTTCTCTTCCACAGGCGTGGCCTTTAACACGCTCGCGAAAGTACCGCGGACTCTCACTTTTCACAGTCCCGTAAATCACTGCTTCCAATGGATCAATCCCCTCTGATCATCCGCTGCGAATAAGAGTTCTCCTGCATTTATATTCCACCTAATCTCTCCTAGGACCATCTGGCACCGAAAGAACACGCGTCTACTGCGAGAGTATGATCCACCATATCTCTATCGCTAACTTTGAAATAACCCTTCTATTCAGCTACCATCGTTCGAAGCCCAACATTCAAAGATTCCCGTCGCCTAAGGTCAGAGAAAGCTCCGCCATATCTGCCCCGATAATTTCTCGAAGCCGCTACGTTGCTCAACACCTCGAGACGAGCGCGCGTTCAACGTCGGCTCGGCTAGTTTCTCAAAGAGCGCTCCCTCGCGAAACGTCGCCAATTACCAATCGAAGCGGCGATCGCGTGTCTGGGCTCAGTCCCAAGCTAATTAACACTTGCGTCGAATCGATCTGGCTAGCCCCCGGTCGTGGCTCCGGAGCACGGGAAAAAAGATGACTGAAAGCGGGTCGGCGTTTTCCCGATCTTTCCATAAATTGAATTAACCAGCTCGGAGCTCTGTCTCTCTCTCTCTCTCTCTCCGCGAGGCGTAACGCGTCCGATCGCCGGACAATTAAGCATCCAGCCGATTATTATCGATCGGCACGGTCGTACACGGAGAAAGTCGGTCCCGTGACCTCAGACATGCTTCCACGCAGAAGCCGATGCAAAATCGCGACGCGTGCGGAACGAATCCAACGCTCGAGGAAGCGGAACCGATGCTGCCGATCTCTGGGTACACACGGGGTGTCCGACTTCCAGCACTGACTGCGATTCCTTGCTCTTTCGAGAATCCGTTGCAAGTTGTACAAGGTGTTCGTCAGATAAACGATGAATCAACTGGATGATGATCTTTTAAAGACACTTCAAATGTTTTAGAAATGATCTTGGTTATCAAAAAGATGGGGGGAGGGGAGGTGCTGCTGCTTCTAAGGACAGTAGGGGGCGTTGAGGAGCAAGCGGTTGGTAAGAATTCGCTTGAAAAATTTGGTCGCCTAAACACTTTTTACACAAACACTTACATTTTAATAAATACCCTGAAATTTCAGTTTGTATGTACTTATTTTATTTTGCGTATATTCAATTTAACTTTTTAAGATTCAAAAATTACATGCACAGCTGCACTTGGAACTTGCGATAATAGAGATAGTTTCGCCCAAGGGTGCGCTGAACAAAAGAAAAAAACCAATAGTAACGTAACTGAAATGTTTAAAATGCGAGGCTACGATCAACCAGTGGGGTAGTTTGAAAACGGACACAGCGTAGACTTAGCTACCGGTTCGCCGACGCCGATGTGATTGATCGATGAAATTTCCTTACGAATTGACCCCTCGAGCGCGTGACTAACCCGCGTTAATAACGAAAATAACACTCTATCTCGTTGCTGCGGACGCAGGAAGCCCGAGATCCTCCGGCTGGGTGTGGCTAGATGGATCTCCGCGAATTTATCGCGATCCCTATGATTTCTACGAAGGACGTGGAACACGAACGCGAGATCATCCAGTCCTAAGCCACGACCAGCCGTCGAGTAATTGAAAAAGCGTAATCGAGCCCCTCACCCCCTGGTACGTCCGTCGAACGTCTAATTGCGCCGCTGGATAATAACGCGTCGGGGTGGCTCGACAAAATTCAGCCAGCTCGTTAAACGAGGTCCGCAAAAAAGGGGGTTAAGTGGAAAGGAAGATCGATCTCGGCCCGTGCGTGCAATTAACGCGATCTCCTTAACCGTGGAATCGGCTGGACGAGAGTAACGAGAGAAAAAGGAATAAAAAAAGAAAAAAAATATGAGTGGGGAGGGGGAATGGGAAATTAAGGCGGACGGAGGAGCGGCGTGGCTCAGGGCGCGGGGAAAAAGGCCGAGGAAGGGGGTGAAGGAGGTGGGCCGGTGCACGCGCGGCCGGTTAAAATAATCGAGATTCCATCGTGATTAATTCAATACGGAAGACACGCGTTCCATTGAGGATCGAGCGAGGAGAACCGTTGTTGGGCCTCCTCGAACGTCTTCATCGCCAGCGTACGGTGCTCGCTGTGACCTGTGCAGAGGAGCGGGCCGGGGGGAACGGCAAGCTCAGAGGAGGAGAGAGAAGGAAAGAGAGGAAGAGAATGAGCGTGGGCATGGGAACGAGGGAGAGGAGTCAGCATGTCGGAATTAGAAGTCTCTACGCGCGTCCACGGTTCTTGTTAACATATTTTTCGTCCCCGCCGCCGAGAGAGGAACAACTCACTCTCGCGGGGAGAGATGGTGCACGCGAGCCCCGGTCACGCACGGTCACGCACGGTCACGCACTCGGCCCGATATGTAGCCCATACATCAGCCAGCTCCGCGAGTGTGTACTCGCCAGGACCGCGAAAACTAATTTCCGTGTGGCGAACCGAAACGCGAGGCCCATGGGAACGCTCGACGACTTCTGCGATCATTTGGAATTTAAAGGCTATGTGATCCACCGCCGTGGCCCCTCTACTTCGGCGGGGTGATTAGTGTTTTCTGATTAGCCAATTTCTGCGCAAACTTTTCGTTTCGTCGTTCGCCAGTTCCTGCTTCGATTACCAGAAACGCTTCACGCTGCGAGCAGCCCTAATAGCATCCATCGTGGCAGCAATGCTTGCGTTACGTTCGATTGCGAACGTAAATAGCGGTGGAGCAAAGGGTTCGAGCTAAAGTTATTGCGTGAGCCGAAAATTAGTCAGAGCGAAAGGTTTCAAGAGATTAGGCAGTGAAATTGCTCGATAATCAAGTATCTCTTGCGAATTAATTACAAGGAGATGAAAGCAAGGACAGACTTTCCCTTTTATGCGATATTTATTACTATCGCGTGGGGTAAAACATTTCTTTTAATACATATCTATCTATTTAACAAATGGTGCCGCACGAGGAATATCGTTTAGAGTTTATAGTATTAATAAATATTACCCCAAAGGACTAGCCATCATTTGTATTCATTTCGTTGTAATTAATTTGCAAAAAATACTTGGTCTTCGATCGATTTGACTGCCCAGCTTAACGCTCGTTACCGATTCGAAAGGACGTTACGCGGGTAATCGATCGCAGGGATATTGCGAAAGGCGCTGCAGGGTCGAGTAATCAAAATCGTTAGATAACGAGAACAGTTGTACAGCGGGACGTTTATAGAAGAATCGTACGAGGCTGTGTTCTCTTTACCTAATAGAACGCGATGGAATATATTGGTTACCACTGGCCATATGTTTTAAAGCAATGAAAGTGTCCGAGTTTCTAAATTCGACCTGCGTTTCCTGTAACGGCCGAGACAGTTACTTCCCAAGCGGACTTTTACCGGGGCGAGCCACGGATCTCTGCGAGCTTAATTAAACCACCCGTTGCTGCTTTCAAAGAAACCCGCGTCGTAAAATACGCTCGCCCATACAAATATCGCGTTCGACTTTATTCCGCTGATATTCCTGAACCTGTAACCGACATTCGCTTGCGTTTCCACTCGAGTACCTACTTGTCCATAACCCCGGCGACCGCGTCGAACATTTCTCCTCGCGCGGGTTTATCGACGCCAGGAATCCATAAACTCGCCCAACTGTACGCCCGTCAAGCGTAGGAGCAGCGCTGAGATTCGAAAGTCGCGTCCCGCGAATTAATTGCGCCCCGAGTGCATTACGATGCACGCCTGCCCTGTCGCTTGCGCAACCAAAAAGGACACCGATCGGAAAAATCAATCTGGGCTTATCGCTGCTAATCGAGATCCACGATCCGCGGTCTCGATAGTCGGAGTGACTCACAGTATCGCGAACCGGGGGAATACTGGACGGGTTGCGGGGCCCGATCCTCTCGGCGCAATTAGACGCTCGTAACATGCAACAATTTATATTAATCTAGCGGGGCGTTAGTCACAACAGATCGAGCGGAATTTCACGGTTCCCTGCGGACGGGGCTTTCGCAATCCCAGCTGATCGTTCGATCTTGGGATACTTTCACGCACAGTCGCGTGGCGATTGATAAAAGAAGAAAAAATTGAGGATATCGACGCTGGAGGAACGGAGAAGAAAATCGAGAATTTTTCCTCCGCTAATTAATTGCACCGGCTCGACTAAATTTTCGCCGGGTTTGCGCGAACGAATTTTACGATCCCGCTGGGACTGGCTCGACCTACTCTCGTTAATTAGCGCAAATTGTCGTCGAACGATTTGCAGAGTTGCGATCGGCCGCCGTGCACTCGTCACGTCCCGCGCTCTGTCGAACCGGCTCGGCGATATATCACTCCGCAAATTATCCGGCTCGCGGACGCTTTATGAATCGTAAATATTTGCTGGGCCGAGTGAAACTCGCCGGCGTCCACCGGTCGAATGTTAATCGCCGGTTTTCAGGTGGAAACGCGCGCTATGAAAACGAGCGGCTCGGCGCGTCCGCGGATTCACGTCGCCCGTCTTCCTCCGAGTAAATTACTGGTTTGCGAGATACACACGCGGCTCGTGGCGAAAGTTCCACCGACATTTTCTCGGTTCTCGGTTAATTTACGCTGGCGCGTTTAGTCGTCCCGCTGTGTACTTTGGTTGATGATTCGCTTGCAGGCGCTCAGACGTGTATCGTTTAGACTTTAGAATATTTAGACGATTTCGTAATGATACACTCAGCGGCGGATTTAAAGGCCCAGGTGGCAAACGTTCTGGGACACCCTGTATACATAACAGAATTAGAAATACAGGGTCTAGCGTAAGCGTAGGGAAAACGGCCCCAGCACCAATTTTTGTATTTATGTAAGTATACCAAATAATGCTCTTTGCTTAAAAAACCACTGGCAGAAATTTCACATCCATACCCTCTCCCGTTAGGGTGATAGGGGTATAACAACCCTGAAATTGACTAATTTTTTTCTCAAAAACTACTTGAAATATTTGAATGCTCCAAAATGCAAGTAGTAGGTACTTTTTAGCTCTACTACATATACATATGTGTTTCAAAATTGCAGATCAATCATTAAGGGTGGAAATGCAAGAATTCATTTTTGGGGTTCGACTTTGCAAACATCAGAGTCGAATTAATGGAACATATTGAAAAATATAAATAAAACGAATATAAACCATCTGGTAGATTACACTAAATATGCCACATAATCTATAGGGAGGACACAAAATCGTGCATGTTTGGGATTCCTTTTTTTTTTTTGAGAAAGCTTAAGGAGAATTCAGAAGTCTCGCCATAATAGCCAATATCCAGAAATCTGGGAAACTAAGTATTTACTTATTTCAATCAGTTTACAGAAAAGTAGTAGGTCAGGTACAAAGGTCGGTCACCGGAGTGACCCCACGTCGATAGCTAACCCCGCATCATTCTTCCAACAATTTTCCACGCCGTTCCGCCTGCACACGACCAAAACGTGCTAACTCATTATCGACCAAAGAAAACGAAGCGAAGTGGAGGATGAAGCGAAAGTCTAAAGGAAGAAACTCGTTTGGCTGAAATATCGAAGAGACCAGGTCGCATATCACTCGTCCCAAGCTTCGTTTCCGCCTCGAGCAGCGTTAGTTCCAAGCTGGCCAGCTCGCTCCTCGCGGCCGAAGTTCGTCATGACATTTTCCGGCGAAGCTCTCCCTCCGCCTCTCTGTCTCTCGGGCGGCGCGTCTCCCCGGACACTTTACGGGCTTCGCACGACGCGTCGTCTGCTTGAAATAAGAAGATGACACCGCGCAGGATGTACCTGGCGGTGGCGCACAAGAAACGGCGCGCGCGAGCTGGCACTTTCTCGGTTTGCTGTCCGCTTGCCTCGAGCGTGAGAAAGGTAACGATGACCATTTGCGTACGCGGCCGGGACGATTAACGGCCCAGATTTTTCGCGATCGAACGCTTTTAACGCTTCCAACGATCATCCTTCTGCTTGCGTATGCAAGTCATCCACCCGTGAATCTTCCACTGCCGATGGCACTCTTAAAAATAGACATCGCAGCGCGGCAAGTTGTCTGTGCACCTTCAGACATGTTTCTTCTAAGTTCCCTGCACTGAGCGGGCAGAATATGGCGGGATTCAGGTTTCGATTTAAAATAGGAGGAAAGGCTAAGTGTATCCGAGAGGCTATCCCGCGTTAACCCTGGTGGTTAAATCGTCAAGGTTCACTGGGATTCGGTGGAAGCTTAGCCGGGACCTCGATGCGAAGACCATCGAATACCGGACCAGAATCGTACCGTGACTGAGCCTTCCATAAATATAGCTTTGAGATATCGAAGTCCAGTTGAACGGCTCGATTACTGAATTCAATCGCACGGGACTAATCCGTACTCTGTCCTTCCACTGCCTTCCTCTAGGCCGACTCACTTTCCCCTATATTCGTTGCACGATTAGGGAAAGGGCATTACCATCCCTTGTCTCGAAGCAAGCTTCTCAGGTGCGACTCTGGAATGCCCGCGTTTCGAAACTCCTCCGGGTGCCCGCGTCTCCTAGCCGTCATCTGCTTCGTTACGCTGCTGAATGGCTCTCGTCAGCAGAGAAACCCGTCCGACCGCGAGGGGCCATTTTTCAAGATCATCGAGAAGAAGCGACCACCATAGATCACTCCGCGCATTGTCTCCTCTGGCTGGCTGGTCGGGAGGAAGGCAGAGTCCTGCTTTCGATCGTCCTGCCTCGTCCTTAGAGCGCGCCGGTGTAATGGCCGACGCGCTTGATATATCGAGGGGAAATTAGAACGCGGCGCGGTTACGCGACGATCTTTCCTCTGCTCGCGATCGCCGAGCGGCGCTCCCCCCCTCCTCCGCCCCCCCCCCCCGGCGAGTGTCTTTAAGGCCGGGTTACGTAACGTCGCGATTGCGTTCGCACGGGGGACGCTTTGTGGGTGTTATGAAACAGATATCATGTTCCACGGGCATTTGTACGCGCCACCGACGGCGCGGAAACGATTTTGCTGGCTATTTTATCGGCCCCTTCTAACGACAGGCCATTTCCCTCGAGCCGCGACTCGGTGTCCGAGTAATCGACACCGAGCTTCTCGCTGGGGATCGCCGATCGACCGCTCGCCGGCGACGTCGCGCCGCTGCGTGCTTCCACGCTGCTCGAAGGGCGGCGAACATTAGGCGCGTCGAAGTTGGCGCGTGCGATCGTGGAAATTGAAAGCTCGCGCGCGGGCGGAGGCGACGTGACACGCCACTCGGTGTGAGAGGGAATCGGAGATGCTTGATCGGGAATAGTTATGGAAAAGAAGTAATTGCTTGACGAGAATCGGAGTGGAGATGCGCTAAGAGCAAGGAGATCGATTCGAGTTAGATCGAAGAGAGCGCGAGAAACTGGCGCGATAAATCGTGGCAGCTGCGCGTAGATCCGACTCCCCTAAATGGGATAACGATCGAAAAGCGAGCGAGATCGCGGCAACCCTTGAAAACTCATCGAGCCCGGATCCTTTTGTCGCGGTGGACGCTACCATTTGCGGCTTGCACGATCGAATCTCCGCTCGTCCTTACGGCACCGCGCTCCGTCCTCGTGCAAATTATTGGAATTGGATGCAGCGTCGGCCACTGTTCTGTCAACCGGCCAGTTGATAGAAGCAAGTAGGGGCGATTATTTGTACTTGCAGCTGGGGAAATTGCGACTATCTGTGTTCAGATCCGGAACGGAGTTAGGAGTGAGAGAGAGAGAGAGAGAGAGAGAGAGAGAGAGAGAGCGACGAAGCGAAACCTAGAAAAGAAGGCAAAGATCTTTGTTATAAGTATCTCTGGAAAAGGAACCTTTATCTCCTCCCCAAAATGTAGGATCTAAAACGCCCTAGAAGATCCCACATGACGATTGCCCACATTCAGAATTACGAATCACTAAGTAGACAACTAAATTGTACAGTAGTGTCTCGAACTAACGACGGGGTTTCTGTCCCGACCTAAGGTGAGCGCTATCCCTTCCACTTCTGTTCTTCCCGCGGGGAACGAGACAGAACCGAACCGTCAGCTTCATTCGAGCCAAATCGGCGCAAGAAAATCCTAGGAAACATGGAATCACAGCTAGGCGAGGAAGAAGCACGAGGACACGCGGCTAGAAAGGGCCACGACCACTGAAACTATCGAAGAAGGGAGGACGCATGAAAGGAGAATAGTTGGCGAGCATAAATTCGCCGGTTCGTTTGAGAGCGCCGCCGCGGTAACTCAATATTGGAACGCCTTAACTAGCGGGCCCCCGGCTCGGCGCACACTTTTCTGGCCGCGTAATTCCGCGCGATGCATAAAGTAGCCCGTGGCTAGCCGACGGCCACGCCGATGCGTTGCAGGGCCACGCGTTCCTCCGAGTCCCCCCAAGCTCCTCGGAGCTCCTCCGTCGTCCCCCGCGTCGAGGGCTGCCTTTAATGAGGCCGGCTCCTGGCGTGGGTGAACGTTTGCTCGGCGATTAATAGGACGACGAGGACGATATAGAGGAGCCCGGCGACGATACCCTCGGAGAAGTAACGCTGCTCGATACCGATCGTCCGGCGAGATCGCCGATGTCCGATCTGCGCCGCGGCTCCGAGCCTAGCGTCCACTTGGTCATTGCGGGGCTGTCGCACGCTTCGCGAGCAACCACAATGCTCGATTTTTCGCCACCGTTAAGTGCAAGCGGTCGCTGCCACTCCGCGTCTGACTGGCCACCGTCCGATACTACTGATCAGCTTCTACTGCGATCAGATGGAATCTCTGAGCCTTGCAGCTACTCTTGTACTCGCGCAAATTGCCTCGGAGCCTCAAAGAATTTCAATTCCCCGAGGTTCTACTCGTGTCTGACCAAATACAGTGTGCCACTACTTTACTAGTAGAGTAGGGCCCATTCTGGAATTACGTAAGGGTAATTTTTCGCGATTTCTTACCCCCTCCCTCCTCCAGTATAAGAATTCGCAAGATTTTATATTCTTCTCCCTGCCCCCTTCCTAACGTAATATTTTTTACACTCCATTTTCTCAGTCATTAAAATTCTTCTAAAGCTTCGTATAATCCATGTTACTCGGTTTCGCTCGTCTTGAAAATTACGTTAAAAAATATTACCTAAGACGTTACCTGACTCTCTCTTCCCTTTGTAAGAAATTCGCGACCCACCCCCGTAGTCCCTCGGTCAGGAGTTCTACGGGCTTTGACTCCCCACCGCCGGACGAGCTATCGTCCAGCACTACTTGCGACGGCAAATGGCGTGGAGCTTTGGAAATCTTCTACCTCGCTATTACTTGTCGTTTCGGAAGGCAACTGTTTGAAATCGGAATTGAAGCAGGAAAGCGCGCGCCAAGGACGGTAAAGCGTGCGATCGCGATTGGCCGTCGCAGGCCGTAAAGAAACTGCACCGCGGTGGAAAAGCAACGGGATGGTTGCTCGGGCAACTTGTCCCGCGGGTCTAAAGCGCGCTGTGCACGTGTCCCTCGCGCTGGCGAGGAGGATATCAACGCGGAAGCGAGCGGAGCGGCGCGGCGGCCCTCGTGTGTCGCCGGCGACGAGAGTCACGGCTCTTCCTCGCAGTTTCTCTTCGGCTGACCGTCGTCCCGGTGCACGCAGTTCGCTTCTGCGACCTGTTACGTGTCGCGATGGTTTTGTTTCTCAAGCCCTGGACACGCTTGCCACCGCTCTTACCGAGAGACATTGATTCATCCTGCTCTTCCATGTCTCCACCGTTACCCGCCGCAATTGTGCCCCGTTGCACGCGCTGTCCCTTCGGCCAGCTACAGGAACCTTCAAGTCCCATGCTTCGGTGGAGAGGCACGTGTTTCATTGGACAATGCTTGCTTTCTGCTTCCTCTCCGCGTTACAATGATGATGCTTTCTGCTTTGAATTGTTATGGAACCGTAATCGAGGGTAATAGATGGTAAAGGAGTACGAGCTTTAGGAAATCGTTACTTGGGAGTTCGAATAGAAATTGAAGGCGGCCCGGCAATGTTAATTAATTCGGCAACCGAGAATTGCCAAGACTTTTTTAACTGTTTGCGCGCCGCTCTGTACAGGGTGGTCCAGTTAATGACCCCGTCGCGGCCCCTAGCCCGAGGTACCGATTATGCGGCTCGTTTTTCTGATTCCGCGTCGGTAATCTCCGAAATTTCAGCTTCCTGCGAATAGCACTCGGAACCGCGTTGTCTTTTAATGAGACACCGGTGCCTGTTATTATCGAGCGGATCGGTTGGGCGTGACTGGACGCACCGAGAAGTAATTGCCGGTTTACTGGGCCCTTAGAACAACTGAAACGAGGAGTCGCGATATCGATCTCGCTTCCTCCGAACGGTGAACCTCTCTTCCTGCTTGCGGGGCCCGTTTTTGCAAACACGGGCCCCCGAAATCTTGCCCCAATCATCGCGAGATTCCGTATACCCATCGTGCACTACTTAGTTGAAGCTTCTTAACGCGTGAGCAGTATGGGCACCGAATGCACTCTATGAAAACGAAACAAAATGGCCCCAAAATTATAAACACTTACGTTCACTCGTCTAATCCATGCATGGACCAGTGGCGTACTCAAGATTTCATCTCGGGAGGAGCCAAGTTCAAGGGACAAGAATATTTTGAATGCAAATTCAATAAAATTCATTAGGTGTTTATAAAAATTTATTTAAAGAATTTTCTTTTCTTTTTTCAAAGCCCCTTCTTTGGGAGTGCCAGTGGCCAGTGAATGCAAATTTAATAAAATTCATTAGGTGTTTATAAAAATTTATTTAAAGAATTTTCTTTTCTTTTTTCAAAGCCCCTTCTTTGGGAGTGCCAGTGACCAGTGAATGCAAATTCAATAAAATTCATTAGGTGTTTATAAAAATTTATTTAAAGAATTTTCTTTTATTTTTTCAAAGCCCCTTCTCTGGGAGTGCCATTGGCCCTTGTCGCCCCTCCCCTCCCTCGGGGTGCGCCACGGAACCATAATTCGTTTGACAAATAGATCAAAAGAAGCTAGACAAGAGTCGAATACGAAAGCCAAAGATGAGAATGGTAAGAGAACAAAAGTGACGGCGCAGAGGGTTCCGCGGTCATCGCTCTGCCATAAATCTACAACGAAAGAAACCGCGATTCCCCGCCTCTTCCCGAGTGTACCTACGACTTCCACTTGAAAATCGTCAGGTGGATCAATCAGCGCGCGATGTCGCAACGCTTCTGGAACAGCCTGTACACCAACCTGTCGGGTTCTCCGGCTAGGTGTAGATGGTTAGCCCGTTGTACGTGTATCGTCCGTGCTCCGGGCACGACCGATGATTATCTCGACGCTTGGTTTGAACCACAAAGCACGGCAGTCCCACGCACGCCTTGTCGAGTTATTAATCGCCACATAATTCTACAATTACAAAGGTTAATCCGGCGTTTTCACGCTCCGAGCGTCGTGGGTGCTGGCGACAGACCAGGCCGCGCTCGGCGGAACGACGGGGGAGGGAAAGAGAGCGGTCCCGTTGTCAGGCCAATCCGTGTCACTTTACTTTCGATCCTCACCTTTGCCTCTCCGCTGCTTCGTGGAGGCCTGGACCGAGGACTTTGCCAGCTGCCTTGGAAACGCTCGCGTGATATACCACGGACGACTCGAGCACGCCTGACGATCGAATAACGACGAAGCCGAAGCTGTTCGGTGACGTCGTTTGGATTTTTATTAATTGGAGAAGTAGGGGAATAGAATTTTAAATATATTACTCTAAAACTTTACTTGCTGAACGTTCCCTAACGTCAGATTCTCTAAGAGCTACCTAGAAGCTGATGATCGGAGGCAGAAGTGAACTGGAAATGTAGGGTAGATGTCCCTATTACTGTGCCTTTATATTTAAATAAGCCGTGCAAAAAAAGCTCGCATAAATAGGTAAATAAGGAAAGAATATTTTTTTTATTAACTTAGACGATTAATGTGTGTGTAACAGTCGAGAGGATTACATTTTTAAATTATTCAAGCACAGTGACACTTTTTTCAAAAATATACTTGAAGATTTCGATAGATTTACCCAAATCCTTATTGAAGATGGTAAGGAACATAGAAGCTTCTAATTTTATGAAAAGGTAGGAAAATGAAGACTTGAAACGTTTTCGTATTTTTTACTGCGAAGCCATTAATGCGGACAGGATTTTAACACTTGTCCGTATTAATGCGCGTCAGTGCTCCCTCTGTGACAGCTAAACTTAACCATACTTTCCTTTCTCCTCCAAAAAGGTACCGCGATTGGGCACACAGTAATTGGGACAAAAACATGTGTTTTTACTTCAATTAAATAAATACTAAAAGTTAACATTTTTAACCCCCCAAAAATACCTTAATAAAGAGAAACGCTAATAGATTTTCACCAAACAAAGTCAAAGTAAGAGAAGATAGTAATTAATTAATTCGCAAGGAGGTGGCCGTCGAAACACAGTGATAGGGCCATCTACCCCAGTTTCGTAGCTGTAGAATCTGGCAAGAATGCTGGATCGAGGTGGGAAGGTTTCGCGATCGGGAGAATTCTATTCCGCGCGTCTACCGCCTATCGCATGGCGTTGAAAAGTCCCCGCGAATGATTAATTGACCGTGCTCCCCGGGAATCCGGGTATCGTTGTTTTATCTCGAATTTCCTACGTAAACGTTTGCCATTTGAACGCGCCGCCGGCTAATAACGAGAGGTGGTAAAAGGGTAGGCTAGTTCCGCGCATTGTCTGGCGAATCTGTACGCTAGGAATTCCAGCGTTTGCGTTTTGTCCCGATCGCTCCTTTCCCAAACCCGTGGCAGGCGCATTCCATCGAAAAGTCAGCCCCCTATTGCGTGAGAGTGCGCCGATTTTTGTCGCGATTCGCGCCGATCCGCCTATAAATCATTGTACTCTCGCTCGGAAAGCACGCAACTTCTTCGACCTTTCCTACCGATCTTTCCCCTGTTTCTTCTGGCACTACGACGCGAATCCTTTTACAGGCTCGATTTCAAATTTATCTTCTCCGGGCATAATCGAACTTGAGATTCGCTGAAATTCTATAATCCAGCTTTCAAGTTCCGCGAACATGTTAAGTGACTCATTTAATAAGCTCCGCAAGGAGATAATTCCAGAATATTCACCTAGCGAGGCTGTAACATCCGCGAGGCATTTGCTAACCGTCCAGAGATTACGCTGGCAATGCTGAGCATTTCTAACAGCCTCCACCTTCGTCGAGCAATTGCAATCTCCGACTTACAATCCACTTAGCCGTATCAAAACGCGGAGAGCCCCGGAGTCCCATTGAAAGCGACAAAAAGTTCGAAAGTACAGGAGATTACGCGGCGCGGCTAGGGCTGGGGTCCCCTGACCGGAGGCGACTCTGCCTGTCCCCGTTTCCTCTGTTGGGGTGTCCCTTTGTGTCCTCCGCTGGCGCAACAGCAGCCGCGTAACAAACGAGCCCGCTTTCAACCGAGCATTACGCATTGGTCGCGCTGAATTACGTACGGAAGTAGCGAGTTACGATGTCACCGGAGCTGAATGGCCATGCGACCGGGAGATCTGCACGCTTCTTGGGAGGCGAGTCGCCGCGATAATCCATTCGACTCGCTTCTTATCGGCCCTCGCTAATATCCTCGGTGCACGGGGACTGTCGCCGAGTCCAGTTCGACGCAACGTGCCACTATCGTCGGTTTCCCTGGCTACGATTGTCTTGCGCTTTGGTCTCCGCGGATATCGAAGGTAAACGCCAGGTCAAGGACCAATAATGGCAAGTGTAATAGAGGGACGAGGGTCTTTAGCATCGCGTTCATTAGCGGCAGAGTTAACGACACTGGATCGGTATGACACAAAGTGGCAGGGAAGGTAGAAGAGATCCTGCGGCTGCACATCAGGGCTAGATCGGCGCGAGAGAGAGAGAGAAAGAGAGAGAGAGAGAGAACAGCCCGGTGATCTCGGGATAGAGGTCTTGCGTGGAGGCACGGGTCGTAACGAAACGTGGAATCGTATTAGAAAATTAATACCCGGCTGGATTTCCGCGTGGAAGGAGTGGTCAACGCGGTATGAAAATTTATCGTGACTCGCTCCAAGGGGCACCGACTGCCCGGCTCGCCTTCTCCTTCGCTGCCCGCGGAGTTGCATAACGTTCACGGAATTCTGATGCTGGACGACCACGAGCACGACGATCGCGGAACGATGGCGACGACCTTAGCCTCTCCTGCGATCTTCCCTGGGGACACTTGTCCCTGCTGGGCCTCCCCGCGTGATCGATGAGCACGCTTCGAATTCCATCTCTTCCCTTCCGTTTTACTCGCTTTTTCGTATCCTCCCGCGGTCGAATGAGAAGCCTCTCCTTTCGGGGCCATTATATCGAAATACTTCCAAGACCGGTGAAGCCTAGAATTGACTGGTAAGTCTAAAATATCTTAGGGTAAATTCAGGAGAGACGTCACACTTGTAATAGGTGTCTTCCGATCCGTAAAGGAAAACTATATATCTTGCGCCTTTTTTCATTTTAATTTCGAATTGTTTTTTTGTTTTTATTATACATGCAAGAGGGGTGCGTCAAAGTGTGCTGGTCAACCAAAAATGGTGGCGTTTATGCTGAATTCACCTCGGATTATGGTGACATTTCTTTGGACGATTCTCGTCTTAGACTAACAACGTTTCCTGGAATATTTCTCATGCTAGCATGTACCAGTAAATTCTAAGATTCATCGGTCTTGGAGTTTTACGCCGCCATCCACACCAGCTGGACAGCTCGCTTTTAGCTGGAAGGTTGCGCAGCCCAAGTGACATGCAGCGATTGCCTTCCTTTCGTTATCCTCTTTAGAGCAGGACACAAATCGAGATCGTAAACGAGAAGAACGAAGATGTGTCCCGCGGCCGGAGTCGCGATCGTCTAGAAAGGAAAGAAGAGAGGCCTCCTATAACGTGTACGCCGTAGCGAGCATAATTAACTCTCGGGACTGCCATCCTACGGTAATTACGAGCGCTGCCATTATCGTAGATTATCCACGCGTCCGGCTTCTTACGCAATCCCGCTGTTAGTCCCGATATACTCGATAATTGCCAGACAAAGCGTCAGTTTCTTTTTTTTTTTTGCCTGTTTTAACGCGGCGGCCAACGACGATCCGCCTCTGAGATCCGCGATCCCGATCCGGCCGAGTTTTCGCCAGCGAAGCCAGCCAACCAGGGCGTCCGAGAGACTTCAACGCGTAACTTTCGACCGATCGCGGCTACCCATTAATCACCGTTCCGCACACGTCGACACGTAGCGTTTATTAAGTACCACACTGCGCCTCCGAGTGTTAATCAGTGAGAACTGCCAGTTTAATTTCCTTCACGACATGCGTGCCCGTAATAAGCATCGACTTTGTTCTATTATAACGGTACCCCCTTTGCTCGATAGACACCTGCCATTTTCATTAGACGCAAATACCCCGAAAGAAAGTCTTGGCATTTTTCCCCCGATATTCCACGCTCCCGCAAACGTGAAAGCATAATTAGCCAGCCACGTCGCTCGGATGGCTTGTGATTGGCGTTTCAGGATCCGCGGAGGAGCTGAACAGGTCCAGGAGGAAAATGCGCGCCTCTAATCTTCGCTCGTTTCACCGGTTCGGTGGATTTGGACAGAAAGCGACTTCCGAAGACGACGTATATTATATGTCTAGTATTACAGAGGCTAGCAAGTCCCGCGCTTTGGTCACCGTTTAAAGCCGATACCACAAGCCGATGCGCCGTTGCCGCCTGGGCCCCTAAACAGAAGGGTCGGTCTTCAAAAACAATTATGATTTTCTCCAAACACATATCTTTTCTGTTTTAAGTACTACGTTACGCCCGTTCTTAATAAACTACCTCTTGATTCGCCAGAGAAATGAGAACCTCACAACGATTGCCACCTGGGCCTTTTTTCTCAAATCCGCCACTGACAGCAAGTTCAATAATTTACTCGTGGAAAACAGAAAGCAACATAATCTAAGATTTAGCAAACGTTGTGGCCAGCATTGTTCTTCTCTGCAGCAAAGTGGAAACACGTGCCTATGTAGCAATGCAGCTGGTGATAAATAGCGGAAAAACAAAAGAAACCATGGCGAGTACAGTGTAGATACACAGCGGACAGAATGGCCCCTCGTTCGTCTCGTTTTTCCATCGCCACTCGGCGAGGCTTATCGCGATAGAACGATAGAATATGGAAATGTCCCGACGTGGGTGCGCTGGAGGATTAACGTGGAAGATAGTTTCCCTGCGCCCCGTCGCCGGGGCCATTACGTAAAACGCAGACGATATCGCGTTGCCAGTTACCGTTTCTGTCACCTCTCGAATAATATTCCAATAATTCGCCCGAGCGAAAGGCAGAAAAAGGAGGAGAGGCTTAACCGGAAAACGCTCGGCTATCTGCGTCCGTTCGACGGTTAAATATGAAATACATCCCCGGGAACGGTGAACGGCGGACTCTGGCCGAGTGATTTAGCGGGCCGAGATAAGGCCGTGGCCCGTGTATGCACAATTCATTTATCGGTGCAACCTGCTCCGTCCCGCGGAGCCAGCCAGCGACGGGGAGAGAGGAAGAGAGTAAGAGGTTCTCGCGGCTGTTAACGATTCCGCGATTAAGTGGAGGATGATCGGTCTGCATTTCGCATGCTCACGCATGCGTAAGTCCGAGGGCAGGATACGGTTATGTCGGGCATGTGTGTCATCGTTGCTCGGTGATGGAGGATAGAGGTTCCCAGGGGCCAGGGATTTATCACACTCACTCACAGATATTTAGCTCTTCCGCTATTCAAACTTCTTGCGCGATACGTCGAGGCATGAATTTGATTGGGAAGATGATAAGTAAAGGGCCTGTTGGGCCTTTGTTGGACGCAGACTACCACAGCTCATTCGATTCTTTGGTGGACCACTTCACTTGGAGATTAAAGTCTCATGCGAGTCACGATGTTTTTGTCTCATCGTGGATTTGCACCTTAAGGGTCCACTCTACTTTGCTGGTCGAAAAAGAGACCTATTTTCGTGATTTTCTTTCAAAGAATTAATGTGCAAATTTTAATGCTTCTTTGTTAAATGTTTATTATTCCTTGCTGTATAGAATCGTATTTTTCATGTTTCTAAAGTATAATTAGAAATTTGTGGACTATATTGTTGTGTTTGTGCCTCGTGAGCAGACAGGCCCTCGTGTCATTATGTCCTATAGGGATGTGCGCATAAAGTGGACTAGAATTATCCAGGTATCAAGAATAGTTTTTTGTCTATCCACAAGAAAACATGGGAAAATAGGCAAAATGTCGGAGCCTTTTTCTTTACAAGGCCGCTATTTCGTAACCCCCGTTGATAAATCAATCATTCTAGTGCCCACTTTATGCGTACACCCCTGTAGGACACAATCATTCTATTTTTATAATTTTAGTATAATTTTGGTGCCGAGGAGGGCTTCCGCGGTGTTCTCACAGAGGCACATGAATTGCGACTTAAATCCACACCATTGTAATTATAGCTTGAAAATATGGAAAATACAATTCTATACAGCAAGGAATAATAAATATTTAACAAAAATCCGTACAATAGTTCCTGAATAAAAAAAATCCTGGAAATAGGCATCTTGTTGGTTCGGCAATGTAGGTAGAATGGCCCCTTAAAGCTTCGTATCATCCACACATTTTCCTAGCTTTCCCCAGCGAAAGAAACGTGAATCTAAAAACTCAAGTTCTTTCTTGGTGCACGCCACTAGAGTCAGCTTCCTCGTCTAACGGGTCAATTAATTCGCGTACAGCGAGGATCGATAAAATCGCCGGTCGCTCGTGGAGCGACTCTTCTCATTTGAATATCAAGCCCGTACAAATTCCTTCCGCGAGAGGATTCGAGGAGTGACATCGGCCGATCGTCACCGGTGTCCGCGGCTACCGGTCCAATTATCCGCGGGCAATTAAGCAGAGTCGACGGCGAATTAACGAGAGAGGCGCGAACGAGTCGCGAGGAATTTCGTTGTCGTTAGCCCCCCACGGTGGGATTAAGGGCTGGTTAACAGGCAACCCGATGGGACTGAATCGCGATCGTCCAATCTGCCCGCGGTCGTAATGCTCTCTTGAATGAAACGCCGGCGGAAAATCGCGCGGGCCGCGAACCGTGTCCTCGACTTTCCTTTCCCACGGGCGTCTATTTCCACGAGATTATTCAATTGCAATTTCAATTTCAATTCCCAGATTTACCCTGCAACGGCTCGATCCCAAGAATAGATTTCTACTTCGCAACAATAGATCGCTAATTACGTTTTAGCGAAAGGGTAATGAGGCCGGACTCGCGTCGCCTGGGATAAGCAGGCCCCGGTAAAAACGTTCGCCAGGGAGTCGGTTTATCATCGCTGATCCCCATCGATCTAAATTACCGCGTGCTATCTGGACTCGCGATCGGCGGGCTAGCGAATTAGCTAGACCGAGGGGAGCGGTATCGCGTGACATTCGAAATTTTATGCCCGGCGAGAAAGCGACCAGAAGAAAAGCGAGCGCGGTGGAAAGCGAGCGGGCCCGCGATCGCGATCGGTGGTCGAGAGCGGTGCTCGTTAGCCAGCCGCATCTGCATCAAATCCAGCAATTAAAGGCTCCGGGACGGGCCTCGGATCGCGTCCACGTACCACTAAATACCGATCATTTCGCCGGGACGGAACGCGGCAGAGTTATGGTCCGAAGGGGCACGGCGACAGACTTTGTAGATAGCCAGGATCCGCGAGGACGAGAAACGGCCGCTCCCCTTGGATTCTTAGCGCTATCAAACGCGCATCTTCCGCTACGCTGGCGTGGTCGACGACCTCTTTATCTCGCCGCGTCCTCTGCCGCTTTGAAATCAAGTCCCAGCGAGCTCGCGTCGGGCTCCAGCAGACAATCGAATGGGTTACGGGAGAGAATTCCCTTGGTAGCCCCGTTAAACTCTGGACACGCTTTGGACCGAGTCCAATGATGCAACTCTGTTGCGCTAGGTTTCTTAGAATTAGAATCGGTTGCTAGTAAAGTGGGATCCGTCAGACGTTGTTAGGAAGTTCACTACTATCGTGTGTCGTCTTCACTGGCATTACCCCCAAAACGGGGATGAAAAGCCTACTATTGCCTCCAGTAGTGCACTCACGATTTAATCTTCAGAGGACCGAATTGGAGAGATAAAAATATATTTAATACAAATTCAAGAAAATTCATTAGGTGATTATAAAAATTTATTTAAAGTATTAAATCTTTTTACGCTCTTTACGTTCTTTTTACGTTATCTTTTTTGCTATTTGCGTTCCATTAGTTAAGAACACTTTATTATGGATTGCACAAAGTGCGAGATACATAACGATGAAATACCCCCATGGTGTTGGTTGCAAAGGTTTTTAGGTCCTTTTGTGATTCACCTATTACCGTTAGAGCGGATATTTCAGAGGAACAGGGGATGGTTAACATTTGTTTAACAGTGGATGAGTCGACGTGTTTGGAGTAATGTGTCCAAGAACGTGAACAGTTGGAACAGTTTTCCCATCGACCGATTTGCCGCATCAGTTAGGAGCAATTTTAACGAGGCGTGGAGGAAGAAGGAACAGTGTTGCTGGGAAGGATGATGAAGAAAGAGGGGCACGCCGAAACGACGACGCGTCTGTCCACTCCCGAATTACCATACCGACCGGATTATCTTTCGAGCGCGAAACATCTCCATCGGCGAGGGCCGCGAATAATCCGATAAGCGAATTAAGATTAGCGGCCTCTGATGAGCCGCTAAGTGACTATCGACGTTTGCATATCGACCGACGTCGGTGACATGGAGCCAGCCGCGTCCGTTGGAATCGATCGTCTCTCGCAAATCCCCTGACAGTTCGACCTTGCCAACGGGATTGCTTCCAGTATTTGCGCGACGATATTCGATACCTATTCGATAGTCCCGTGGCTAGCCTTTCGTGCAACCCTTTTCGACTTGTAGCAACCATTCTTCCATTCTCCCTCAATCTGAATTTCAGCTCTGGTAAGTGTTCTGTATAAAATATGAGACTTTGACCGTTTCTCGAGGTGTTCCCAAATGGTGGGGCTTGGGAAGTGAAAGCGATCGACACTTGGGGGTGTTATAAACCACGTGGTATGAACAATTGAGGCTTATGACAATTATAAAACTATCGACGACGACGCATTGTTGCTTTCTAGCGGAAATATAGCATTTTAACCATTATTTTCTGCATTTCAACGCATTCAGCGTCCAACCGTCGACTCTTCGTTCCAAAGCCAGTGCCAGATAGTCGGAGCGGCGCAATTAAAAAATCGGTTCGCTGCGATCCTCTGATGCACAAGCCCGTCCACTCTAACCCAAGTGAGCAACGATCGCGACAGACTTTCTCCTCGACGAAAATCCAGCAAAGGAAATCGATCGAGGATCCATCCGCGAGCCGAAGCGATCCAAGTGTCAGGTTCCCACGAGGCGCGAGCTCGCCGCGAAATCCGCGGCCGCGGAGATGGTGACGCCGTCGCTCTCGCCCGTGTATTGTTGGACCGGGAGCATCGTAAGTACGTAACGTTTACGACGTCGTTGGAAAAACGGCCGTAAACGTGATCGTCGGCCCCTCGGCTCCTCGGAACTGTCGTAAAGGACACGGATCGGCACTCTCGCGTTCTGGGCCATTGAGATCCGCCTCGTGGACAGGCGCACCGCGAAAGAAAGGGAGTCGCGCGCCTTCGAACAGCTGAAAGGATACTTTCTCCGTTTTGCTCGTCGACGGTCACGTCGATCGACGCGACCGCGCGACGTGGCGATCGCCGATCGGCGGGCCAGCGCTCGCGATAGATCGACACCGGCCGCGGTGATAAAACGAGCGCGTTGCAACCGAGGACGACAGCTCTGAAACCGTCCACGATTGATGGCCGCGACTCGCCGAGATCATCTCGCCTTTAGGAACCAGTCATTTGTTTCAAACACTCTTCTTCGAGAGCTATTCTGCACTCTTGTTTTCACTGAGGAGACTCTCGTGGATCGTCGTGGGAGACGTAAGGAAATTTCAGACATTGTCGAAGCAGTAATTTCTGTCATTTCTGTAATGTATCGCGGGGCTTATGGGAACAATTCAAATTCTCCCGTAATATATATAATAGTGGTAGTACCGTAAACTGGGTTGAATTTGCCCGTCCGGGGTGACATTGCCCACTTTTCGGAAAGACTTTATTTTATTTTATTGTAAAGTAATTAGAACATATCGTGTTTTGTAATCGATAGCAATAATTTCTCCAAGGTCTAACGAAAAAAAAAATAGCGAATTCAATCATATAGTAATTTTTCAGTCAGAGTAAAAAAGTGGGCAATGTCACCACGGCGGGCAAAGTCACCCCGGCGGGCAAAGTCACCCCAGTTTACGGTATAGGTCAGAGTTAGTAACGCACCCAGAGGGGGAGGGGGACAAAGAGCCCTGGATCCCCCAAAGGAAAAGGAAAGAAAAGATTGATGTAACCACGACTGAAGTAATTCAAGAGCATATGTAAAATAAGAGCTGAAGTAAAAAGAAGCAAACTGGATTGTATTCTATAAATAAATTCGGCTTTTTATCCCTTCAAAATTAAATCCTGAGTGAACCACTGGTAAGAATACCCAATCATGTATTATATTTGAGGATCCTTGGGGTACTGACCCCCACTCTCGCTCGTATACCTTCGCGTCGCTATACTCTCGACGGGGGAACTTAATATTGTATTTGTCTAGTTCCTCCTATTATCGCCCTTTCATCACAATTTCCTCTTGAGTGAAGCGATTCGTGTAAAGTAAGACTTCCACTTTACGACGATTCACACCCTCACTCTATCTCAAGAGTTCAATGCCCCGCGCTGTCACGATCTCCCTCCCACGAATTTCGTTGCTCGACCACTAATGAATTACCCGTGGATTTTAGTAATTACAGTTTCCTCGTGTGACGCAAGTGGCGCGAAGCGAGCCTGCCTCGTCGAGGCACGATCGAGGGTAAAGGGTATCGCGTTGGACGAAGACGTTTGAAGAACGGTGAAACGTAAGTTCGGCCTGGCAGCGGGAATTATTAAATTGTACTCGGGCCAAGTTGAATTGGAATGGTCACGAAGCAGCTGGATCGGCGACGAGCGCGAGTCACGAGACAGGACGCCTCGCTCGAGCGATTTTCGACGCGGGAACCGTTCCATTCCAACCGACCAAAGTAATAGATTTATCTTTTATCGTCGCCAGCTACCATCGTCCGAGCCCGGAGAGTGGCTCGCCCGAGGAAATAACGATAACGAGGAAAGGTACCTGGGCAATTGCAGAAACTTCTACAGGGTAGCATCGAGCGTGGAGCAGTGGCAATTACTGTCAAAGCGTCTGTAATGACGGTGATAGCCGCGATCGCGGGTGAAATTAGCGTGACTGCGGCTCGTAGAGCTCTTCTTGGCTAGAACTTAGGGCTGGTCGAGTTTTCCAAGTACTTACACCCTACTTTGGCACGTTTCAAAGCCGGCGTGGATTACTGGCTGAGGTCGAGATGAGCTCCGCGAGAAGCTCGCTGGATTCTATGCAATATCGATTATCGACGAGTCCCCTGTCGCACCTGGCGAGTCACGGAGACAGCAGGTACCCAGCGAACATCTCCGAGTCACGTGAACGGAAGTGTCGTTGAGTTTGCGACGGTGACACGGAAAACGAGTAGACCGGTGGGGGAGAGGGCTTCGTGTTTCGTGACGGAATGACATAGTCGCTTTCTACGGAGTGGCAGGGTCATCTCGGTGCAGAGACACGGCAGCTGCCAATCGTGAACGGTCACCGCACGACTCTATTGTTCCGCACCGCTGAGAATCCTTCGTCGACCTAGCGGTATATGCTGGAACACGTTCAACGCTCGGGAGAAATCCAATTCGGCATTTCGATCTCCAAGTGTGGGATCTTTTATCAAAATTTATCACGTGCTACTCCTTTCTATAGGCAGCTATATCGGCTCCATTACTTCCCTCATACGTATTGCAACGCTAGTGTCAGCTCTACATTCAGACATCTGTTTAACGGGGAATACCACTGTGGCGGCCGGCAACATAAGCTTTTTTTAAGAATTTTTTTTCGGGAATAATTTACATATCAAATTTGTGTTACCTACTTCTAGCACGATGTCTTTAGAGTTTATAAAAAAAAAAATTAATAGAAATCATCCAAAACTTTAATATATTTAAATATAGGTCGCTGGTGGGATGAGTAACTTTGGAACGTAGCTCCGAAATCAAATATAAACCTTTTTTTATAAACTATATGAGTATAGTATAAAAATGGTGCGTTTTAGAAGAAAAAGCTTCGAAAATCCGCAAATAAGATGGACATCTTTTCGATCGTATTTTAAAACATTTGTTTTCGATCAAACAATCCGTACGTGCAACGGAAACTACCTACACTCATATACCTAGTTCACGAAAGAAAAAATATGAAATTTGATTCCGGTGCTGTTGCTCTATAGTTCCAAATCCTGCCAGCGACCTATGTTTTTTGTGAGGGGTCTAGAAGATTAATTAATCAATTAAAATTTATACATGTTCTCTATTAATTTTTGTATAGTCTCCCAAGACATTGTTCTAAAGATAGGTAATACAAATTTTACATACAAACTGTAAGTTATTCATTAAAAAAACTTCTAAAATAAGTCTTATTCTTCCGGCCATCACAGTGGTGTTCCCCCTAAAGTCTTAGTCTGAATCTATGCAAGGTGACGTTTCAAAAGAAACCTACAACTGAACCTTGGCCTCTGCCCTATTTCTTTCTTCATTTCCTTTCTGCACTGCCATCTCGCTCCCTTCTTATCCTGATCTAGAACCAGCGCGATGCATCCAGAGGTGCACGAGCGTTTACCAAAGCGCTTTCGTCTCACTGCCAGTCAACTAATATCGAAGTGACGGTCCACACGAATACCGAGGGGCTCCAGCAAACCGCCAAGGGACGCGACTATCCTCCAGTTCCGTCATTACAGTGATCGGGACCGTCTGGCGGTGGATTCAAACGTCCAGATACAAGAGCGTCGCCTCCCTCTCTCCATCTACTGGGAAATGGACTCGACCCTGAATTATCCGCCGCGGCGAACCTCCCTTGTCGCTCCTCTCGCGTGGCTTTATCGGCCGGAGAGATCGACTTCGGACTCGCCACTAAATTACCGGGCGGCAGCGTGTACGCGAGCGTGATAGACGCGGCAACACCTAACGCCAGTCACGACGCGGAATGGCTTGGCCACGTGCAAAACGGCCATTCTGACCTGTCGGCCTACAAAGTGCAGCGACGCGACCGCGACGTTTCGGATCACGGACGATTCCGAGGGCAACGCCGGCTAACGGACTGTCCGGGGTCCCCTCTCGCCTGCCCCGCTAGCCCCCTTCGCCGGGCGAGTTTACATTGTTCCGCGGAACCGATCGCGATAACGGCAGGTTTCAACGTTACGCGTGGCATTAGCCCGCGATCGGGGCTCGCCTTTGTTTCGGGCCGCGAGTGGAACAGATACCTAGCTTAGATGGAACCCGAGGAATTGGGTCGAGTGCACGTCGAGAACGAAGATGAAGCGTTCAGTGAGCAGCGAAGGATGCGGATGCTGTGAGATCGAGGTGGTTTCTTGGGGTTGAGTGGTGCAGCTGCGAGGTACATACATACCTAAGTCAAGATTTTTCAGGTTTGCGTGTAGTTGCATCAGGGTCTGAGGGAACTCGGGAGGAAGGGTGTAGGGGATGCGAGTGTGTTGAAAGTACGATTAAAAAGGAGAAAGGAAACGTGGTGTACGTTTCGTCCTCAGCCTTCTAATCGACTCATAGGAATCGCCAGTTGGAGAAGAAGAAGTCTCGAATCTAATTCGCAAAATAGTCATACTAGCACCGTTTGGATGTGGCACTTTTCAGAAGACGTTTTATCAAGCTGATGTTCCCAGATTTCTGCATGAGAAAGGGGGATGCCTCGCTGAACCAGATTGATTGCAGCGTCTTCTAAGGCAACAGCTAATGCATCGTTATCTCCTCTCGTCCCAGCGTCAGTGCAGATCGTTAGAGCACGGAACGGAAAATAAAACATGATGTTGCGACTTGCAACTAAATACACAGGAATCTCTCTGGTACGCTCCGACCACCATAGTGCTGTGCAGCTGAACTTTCTGTCATGAAATCTCGCTGGAAGCTATTCCAGAGCGTCTGCTAGCTCTGCCAGGGGAAGAAATGTGGCGTGGCATGACAATGGCGCGTTATCGAAGGGAAACGCACGGTCACCCAGTATCTTAATTCCGGTTTACGGCGTGGCGATCGACGAGCATCCCTCAGAGGTAGCTCGCAAGGGCCGCGGGTCAAGGCGAGCAGGGCCCGTGCACGGGTGTGTGCACGCAATGGCGCGAGAACACAGGTGGACGTTAACGAGCCCTGGGAAATCGTTCACCATTCTCCTCTCCTCTTCCCTCCGCAACAACTAGTTTTGACAAAGTGCCCGTCCAAGTGCCCGTATTACTTTCTATTTTCTGACCGCTCGCCAGGTAAACCGATACACAGTACAGACTTCGAAGAAGATAGTCTGCCTCACATCCGATCATCCCTCAAATGGAAGAAAGATGGCAAAATTTGTAGCGCATCGAGGTTGCTTCTGATTCGTGGATTCTTCCGTGAGTGGCATTCGTCGTTTACGAGAGAGCGCGTTAAATGATGGATGAGCCGATGTGAAGAAATTAAAGTGAGACTTCTGCAGCAGAGCGTGCTTCGGGTAGCGTGTCAGCCTGCACAAAGGAAAAGGAAAGTTCCAACTGCATATGTTTCTTTTAAACTGAACTTTGATTCTTCTTGCCTGTCAGTTGTACCTTACTTGTATCCCGTCCTGACATAATTCTTTCTGGCTTATTAATTGTTCGTGTTGCGTTCAGCTACATAGTACGAAAGAAACACGTCTTAAACACTGCTAAAGCCTCCAGTGGCGTCCGCGAGCCTCCATCGTCCCCAAGAAACCGCGATACCCTCGATGCCCCCTAATACCCTAACTTCAAACGCCTAACCCACCCTTCGTTCTCCGCACCACCGATTCACCACCAAGCTTCGAGAATTACAAAAATTCAGGTCACCGTACAGGCGCACGCAAAGTACCAGAACTAAGCCAAACCCTCGCAAAGCTGTTAACCAAAATCACAGAAGAAACAACCCCCCGAAGCCGAGACTGAGGCCCGCCTTTTAAACCTACTTCCGCGGAAGAAGAATCGTTGGCTTTCACGAACCAGGTTGCCGTCGCTATAGATCTGCCGGCATAAATCTTTCCATCTAAATAGTAGAAGACTGTCCAGCGGTGGCTGTTGCGGAGCTTTAAAAGCTGGAGAAGTTTACGACAGAGGTAAGGAGGCGCGAAGCTTCTACGCCAATGCGAGTACGCGTGGTGCGCGTGTGCACGGTCGCACACGGGCTCGGAGAGAAGATTTCACGTGGACTGGAGTACCTCCTACACGGCGTACGACGCGACGTACGGCGTATACAGCGCGCCGTATAGCAGCCACTTGACAGCTGTCACCTTGGCCGAGGGGGCGACAAGAAGACACGCCGTGGCGAGGCGAGTCGCGGTGATTCATGCGCCACAGGGGGCCACCAGGATCCGGCGACCTCCTGTCAAGGATTCCTTCGTCGCATACCGCGCGCCGGAGGTGACATCGCGGCCGACTGATTTAATCGCGGACACTCGTGTAGCCGAGTCCCTTTGGATAACGTGCGCATCGTGGGCCCTCGAATCGCCGATTTCGGGTCCAGCCGCTCCTCCCCGCTCCCCGCCCTGTGTGTCACGCGTGATCCGATGCAACGCGAGTCTGAACCCGGCTGACCCTACCGAGAGATCCTGCTGCAGGCTCGCGTGTAGACGCAGCCGATCCTCTGGTTAATGAAGGGAACAAGTACCTTACGCATTGAGCGACTAAGGGTCGAGGTTACTCTCTGCCCACCGCGCATATCTTATCCTTCGCCACCCTCGTCCGACACCGTTTAATCAGCAATAATTAAAAAGTACGTAGCATAAATCTCACGGGTCCGCCGAGGCCGGTTCAACCACTCGGTTTCCAAGCCCGCCGAGCAAAATCCATTCGCCATATCGATCGCGATCGGGCTGGAATGGAGCGGACGACGTGACACGGCAGGCCACGGGTCTCGACAGCGCATTAAAATCGCCAATACGATTGACTTTGGAGCCGCGGGGCGGGGGAAAAGAAGAACGTCGGAAGGTGAGAACCTGACCCCCGAGGCTTACGCTTACAATGTAACTGGTGCTCGGGGTTATAGAAGAAGCCTGGACGTTTTTCCTTCCTTCCCGCCGTTCGTTAGCTAATGGAATTACTTTAACGCAATGACACAGCGATTACATAATTGCGGGGCTCTCGTTGACTCTCCGCAGCGACAGCCCCATTACTCTGCCCTCCCTCTGCCTCCCCTCCGCACCCCCCCATCCCCACCCCCTTTTTCCCTTCGACGAGACCTCTCCGCTAAGAGCGCCGCGGCTCTCGTCAACAGACTCCAACGGGCTCGTCGATTATTCTCCCGGAGACAAATGACGCGACCACCGGAGAGTAATGAGCGGCAACGAGACTCGTCAAACACTCCGCGTGCGTGTCGCTGCCGCCCGCGCGTACGATATTTCGGGGCGGATGTGCCAGCGGCAAGAAGGGCCCCGGTGAGATCGGAAACGGGAACTTGCTTAACGTTCCGACGGTGACTTGCGTTCTAACACGGGGCGAGCTGATTATTTGCAGCCACTTTCTTGATTGTTCGCGGCTGTAGCTCGTGCCGCGCTTGATTAACCGTCCCGCTGAAATGCCAACTATCGGCTCGCAGCGAGATATTTCGCGGCGTTGTAAATGCAGCCCCAAGGTCTCGGCCCGGCCTCGCGGATCATCCCCCTTTCGTTGGATTTTCTCCCCTCGTTTTTTCCTCCCCACGCGTTCCGGGAACGTTGATATTAACGGCACCCGGTAGATCGTAATTTTGTCACCCGAGGTCGGGAAGGAAGGGGTTGGAGGCTCCTAAGAAGCAGCGCGTTTTTAAGGGAGCCTCGGGCCCCGGTCGGCTAATTGCATGCATTTTTAACGGCGATACGTCCTAATCGCCGGCCGGTATGATGGAAACGCGTGCATAAAGCTTTACGCTCGCGGCACCCTGGGGAAAACGATCGAGCGAGGGGTTGAACATCCTCCGTAACTGGCACCCGACCCCCGCCCCTCCTCGCTCTTTTCCTTTCTTTATTCCCCGGGTCGAGATCGTGGAAAGAGTGAAACGGTAACTGCGATACTTATGACGGGACAGACATTCTTCGGGGGCTGAGACACTCTTTCTCCCTTTTTTTTCTTCCCTCTTTCACGGATGTCATGACGGATAAGCTCGGTATCAACTGCTCTTAACCCGATTTAACTGAAAGGGGAATTTGTGTTCTTAACGAGAGGCCTGCAATCGCCGCTTAAGAACTGGAATTAATATTCGGGGGATGGCAAAGGGAATCTCCGTTTCCCCGAGAAATTTGAATATTCACGTGTTCATCTTAAATCATTTGTCACCCTTCCTTTCAACTTATCAGAGCCGCTTAGCGTTACTTTTGCACCCGTTGAAAGAAATGCCGTGTCGCGATATCCGTTCACCAAGCGGACTAATCGAGCAGCGTTATGCGAAAGTCCGCGTGGCAGAAACGCGGCGGCGATCGTCGCGAACTTTCGCGGCGACCCATATAAATCGCGCACTCCTCGTCCAAGGGGCTTTAATGGACATTGATGTATCGGCGATTCATGGACGAGCGGACGGCCATCCACGTGGCGTGATTAACGCCGAGCTGTCCGCGCGGCGGCCCTGTGCCCCGAGCAGCCAAAGGAACCCGAGCGAGCTAGCCCGTCGATAACTCGACAATCACGTCTCACGGCTTTCTGGTGTCGCCCTGTTGCGATACGCTCGCGGACCTTGTCCACTCAGGACGGTCGTCCCTCGACGTCGGCGTCTTTCTGGCGACGCTCGCGCCCTGCCTTCGGCTTATCGACCTTATTACGTCGAGCACTCGTTGGCTCTGCCTCGAGGACACTGGGGGGCGAGGATAGATCCGACGGGCATGGCTGCTTCTTGCTCTCAACTCACTTAGAAACGGAGCTTCGATTTTCTGGGGAATATCGAGAGGAGGTTTCTACTTTGCGTAGAATTCTGATGATGGCTGACGGCGTGTCTGTAGCCTCTGTATGCACTAAACGGCAAGTAAAGGAGTGAATATCGTGTGCACCGCGTGGTTGGAAGGGTGCGAGGCACAGGATTTAGCCGGCGTTACGGTAAGGGGCACCGCGGGTGTTTTCGAATCGATACTGATGGCTGAGCTGCGCCCGATCGCGGCGTCTAACCTTGGTGTCTGGCCGTTCCACGTTTCGCGATAACCATCTAACGGCGGCCAGAAATAGAAGGAGCAGCCCCAAATACAAGATTCGTGGTGGCGATCACGGAGACCGGAAGGGAAGCAATCCCCCCACCATCCGACTTTCTTGCCATTCTCGAGGTCACTTAATAAAGCTGTAACGCTCGCCTGCCGCGGAGATAATAACGAGGAACGCAACTGCACTCGAGGCTCGCGGGCCGATGCAAAGTTTCCTCGCGCTCGGGGGCTGTGGGCTGGGCTTAACAAAGCTTCTTTCTTGTTCCGGGGCGGAAATGGAAGGGGAGAGCTGCAACAGTCCTCGAGGATTTGTTCCCGATCCCGTGGAATGTAACGAGACAACGCTGCGGTGAATCGATCATTTCTACGATTTTAGAAATGCTTTCGTTCTACGTCCCGATGTTGCTGCCGAGGGGTTGGAAGCAGTTCCAAATATACTACTCACCCTCCTGTGGCGAAATGTAGGCGAAAAAAGATCCTTGGGGGCGATGGGACTCGAACCCAAGATCCGCGAGGTCCTCTGCGTACTGGTCAGCCGCGTTACCGATGCTCTAACTCTACAAATAGCTAAATAGGGCGGCTCGTCAAACGTCGAATGCCTATTGAAATAAGGGCCCGATCAGGTTCGAGGGAAGGGTATCGCGTGTTTTCGCAAGATGGTAGATAAGGACGAGTCGAAGCCATCCGGAGCGCATGGAAGAAAGAGGTGCTGGAAGATTCACGGGGACGACGTTCCCCCATCGATTTCACAGCCTTGTACGACATTTACGAGCGTTATAAAAGGTCTTAATCGGAATTTGAATCGAGTTCGGCGGGCTTCCTCTCCCTCCCCATTGCCCCTCGACGATCAGATACAGATCTGACCTCACTTTGCTCGATCGGTGCTCACGCGCGACAAGATCGGAACGGATGACGAGTGACTTCACAATAGCCCGTTGTCGAGAGATTTACGATAACGTCGATCGTCCCGCGAGTCCTTCATTCATCATGGCGGGACAGCGCGACTGTCAAAATCACCGGGACGTTTCGGTGTCGCTTGGATACCGAATCCTTGGATCTTGTCCGTTTTATCCAGCGACCGTGATCCATCTCGATCCATCCGCCGCTCTGTAACGACCCTTTCTCGTTTTGTTTGCTATTGGCACTGGAGGAATCGGCCCCGAACGACTTTAACTTTCAAAGAGGATTTGCAGGGGTCTGTTTGAAATGTTTAATTATGTTCCCAGCTTGAGATTCATCTATTATCAAAGATCTAATTTCTACTTGGAGGAACACCAACGAAGGAAACCGAGAGCGACCCTCCGCAACATTTATCGTTATTTGTCATCCTCGGAGCCTCGATCGATCCGCTAAAGGAGCCCGCCACTAATTTACCACGGGGAAGCTTAACAAGTCCGCCGTGACGGCGGCCGAGCTGGGCTTTTTGCGCGCGTAGCAGCTTTTGATCTTGATTAGGGGATAACAGGGAATAGAACAAACAAGGAGGCGACCGGAGGCGGTAGACTTCACCGACGAACCAGCCGCGTCGAGTAATTTATCGACAAGCCTATCCCGGACACGTCGCGTTCCTCGTAATTCAGTTTGATGAATAAATGGCCCCTGCTCGCGCGCGATTCGCCCCGCTCGCTACCAGGCTACCACAGTGGTGGACCGCGAGAAACGCTAATAAATGTCTACCGACCACTGGCGTTCGTCAAGCGATCGCATGCAGAATATCTTGAGCTCCCAATTAACCCATTAATTTCAGAAGGATTAAGGAAACCCTTCGGTCAAAACGCTGGAAAAATAGCTGATTTTTATGAATTTTTTTACAAAAAGTGGTCATAACATATCCCAAAAAATGTTCTTTGGCTTTTATTAATACACTCGTTAGGGTAAAATAAAAATGTTTGTTTCATGCTTTCGGCCCTGATGCATTTTCTATGTGCCGCTTAGTGCGGCGCTGCCAAAAAAGGATGCCTAAACAGTAACCACGATTCCAGAAGATCTAATGAACCGATTCAAAAAGCCCTTGAGGCATTTTATTCGTAACTGGACTCGCTATCGCATCATCGTCTATCGTACTTTTTTAAAACACGGGATTCTTTTATCTGCACATTTATGCGTGAAATTGATCGTATTTTTGCACTGTTTCTTTCAAAACTGCACAAATTTTGGTGTTCTTCCCACGAAGTTATATGTTATAACCTCTTCTTGTGAAATATTCATAAAAATAGCCTATTTTTCGAATGTTTTGACCGGAGGATCCCCTTAAGCATTCGTTTGAAAACCTCTCCCACATGGAGTTGCAAGTAAATCGCCCAAGAGAAGTACGCGGAACATTTCTGTCATAGTTGGGGTATAACTGCTGTTATGTACAATACCTACTGTTTTATTATTCTTTATGATTGCTTTTGTTTTGAAGTCAGGATCCCTTCGCATCAACATAACGTTCTCTTTATGCTAATCGTACGACCGTGCTTCCGCGCAGACCTTCTTGCAAGCATCCTGTCACAACGTAACTAACATTGGCTAATATTAACAAACGCCATTAGCCCACTGTAACTTTCCCTCTTGCGGCCTGGCAAAAACGCAACGAAACACCGCGCCGAACAAGAAGTGGCTCCCGACGCGTGCAAACACAAGCAAGAAACCTAATTAACGCGAAATGCCCGGGCTTTTTGTACCGCGAATCAGCCGTTTAACTCGTCGCCGTTGAATTTGTCTCCCCAGAAGCGGAACGAACCCGTATCGTTCCCTCGAATCTCCCGTTTTTCTCCGCCTGCAATTACGCCCCAAAAAGTTAAAATGTTGCGACAAGTCCATTTACAGCCGAGCAGATCCGCGGCGTAATATCGCGTGACGTTCCGCGAGATAACCGTGTTTTATCGGTCCATTACAATAACGGAGAAAGTGGCCGGGCGAATGGTTACACGAATTTGTCGATTGTTAAACCAGTTAACCGCGTGGAAAGTGGTTTTCGCGATTCGAGCGCGCATTAGAGTCTCGTGCTCCTTAATTAGTTTCTGGATGCTTTTTTTTTCCATCGGTGAACGGTTAAAGGAGCGACTAGGATTGGATCTCGGAGGAAATTAGAAGAAAGTCTGCTCGGGGAGAGGGCGAGAAAGGATCCATCGATAGATACAGTGAGAGAACTAAAAGAAAGCAGCGCGAGGCTGGAATGCTGTTGAGCCTCGCGACAATCGCGACTTGAATGGGACATTCGGTGGTTCGGCAAAGAATGCAGGGAAGAAGGTCTATCGCACGGTGATTAAGATCCTCCTGCGGTGTTCGACCGGCAAGAAACCCCCAGCTTATTCTCTTTTTGTCAAGCCTTTTTCCCCGGAAAGGATCGAGGCGACCGGCTGCGACAAGAGAGAGGATGAAACGGGACACTGAAGAACAGAGGAAGGACGACGGTAATCGCCTCTGATTATCGAAGCCAGCGGACAGATTACGAGCAGGACGGGCAACATCTGTTACACCTTCAGAGGGCTGGACCGTTCTTCATCTTCGAGCAGAGTTCCGCTCGCTTGTCGCTGGCGCGGATAGTGGCTCGAATTCGCTGTCCCGCGATTAATTCGTTCTAGGATACGATTCTGGGAAGCTGGGCGTGTGTGGAATAAGGCGAAGGCACCGACTCGCAAAGGTTCCGACATTTCGCATTGTTTCTCGCGATAATACACGCCCGCGGACCTTCGAGCCGCTGGCGAAACATTTTTACCGTGTACTCGCTAGTAGCGAGCGTTTAATCGCATTACGCGACGCGAACGATTGCAAATTCGAGCAATTTGTTGCCACGCGAACGCGTCGAACCCGATCAACTCGATCCGCGCACCTGTGCACCGTTATAGAAGCACGCCTTCGTTATTATTAGTTTCGAGTAATTTGTTTTCTTGCCGGGCGTCTAATGCGACAATCCTTCCTCTTCGGTTTATCAACCCTGTACCGTTACAGGAACGTGCTTCTGTCGTCTACTTTCCGCTTGAAACGCGTGACCGTTCGAGGATGGTTTTTATGAGGAGTCTCGTACATCAAGAAATACGGATCACTCTGTGACGGCTCGCCAAGTTGCACAGTTAGCAAAAACCTGAGGCTCCTGCGATATAAGGAGGGCTCCTAGGTTGTAAAAAGTCTGTTATAAAGGAAACTCTTCGATTACTTTTGCTGTGGGGCTGGTTCCGTTAGGCGACCATCGCGACGCAAAGTAACAAGAGTCAGCTTCGAGTTCTCGGTGAAATTTAAGGGGTCATTCCGGTTTGCGCCGACAGATTAAGCGATTTTCAGGAATTTATTGCGAAGAAAAGAAATATAATGGGATGAAACCTTTTTCTATTTATTAAACTACATTTCTACAGTAAGTGAAAAATATAAAAGTAATAAAATTAATGTTCTTAAAATGCTTCTAGAAGGTAGAAATGTAATTCAATGAATCGCAGAACATTTAATACCATTACTATATTTCCTTTCTTCCGCAAAGAAATTCCCGAAAAACCTTTGATTTATCGACGCGCAGACCGGAATGGCCCCAGTTACCGCGAGACACCAAGATGCTCCGCGAAGGTATCCCGAAAACCGTCGGTTCGTTCTTCTCTCGTAACCGCTACACCTGTCCCAAGCGCTCATCGTCCGCGCGATGGCGCAGAACTCCCTCGATCCCCGCATTATAGACGCTATTAGCTCGTGCAAAGACACAAGGGCCGATCGCTCGATAAAATACCCGAGGCCCGAGACTTCGGTGCGATCGGGCCGCGCGTCGATCAAGCGTAAAGGGGCGGCCGAAGGGTAGCGGGCCGGGCCGTAGAAAGCCCGGTAGAGTGTGGGCCCGCTCCTAATGCATGCATGGAAGCCGATACACGCGGCAGCATTGACAGTTTTTGCCCCGGTGTCATTATGACCGGCGACGGCACAAAAGACCGTCGTCGACCGGCCAGCCATCCGTAACGGAACGGCGACGAACGCCTTCTCCCCAAAGAAAGAAGCCCCTGGTGAAGAAGTGGGAGGGGAGGAAAAAGAGCACGAAGAGCAAGGATGATGGAGAGGAGCACGGGCGGAAGAAGAAGGATCACCGAAGAAGCGAAAGAAAGGGCGACCGTGGGACGCCGGGAGTAGATGATTCTTATCATCGGCGGGCAATCGGGCAGGAGGCGACACAGCGCGCTTTTGCTCGCTTTGTCTTATGCACGCTCGAGCAAATTAATACGGGGGAATAGCTGGGGACGATCGAGCGTGCCAGAAGCGACTGTGCGTGTCCGCTTCGCTGCGCGACGACCGCGACCGCTCGGCTCGCCCAGTGCCACCGCGGGAAAAAACTCATAGTAAACGGGAATCAACCGCGTCTTACCACGCGGCTATTTACCGTCAATATTGTGCGAGGAAGCTGGGGAGGATTGTCCTTGCCCCTTTTTGTCGGGATTCCACGGTAGAAGTTTTAAATGATGGCCGCATCGATGTGTTCGGGTATGGCCGAGCATGGTCGGTGTATTCTACTTACGCCGCTGATGGAATTGTCTTTGCAGCCTCCTGAAAGAAGGCTCCCGAGCACCGCGATCAGTGGATACGGGTTACCGTTTGGAACAAATCGAATCCACTTTGACAAAATGGTAAACAAGGCAGAGGGGGTAGGCACGGGCGGAAAGAAGGAAAGAGACGGAGGAATGGAAACCACTAAAGAGGTGCACGTGCAGTTCGTACACGTTGTCGCTCGGTTGCCTGAAATCGGTCAATTTTCGTTCGGCCGCGGAGTCGGTTTCGCCGGATGCCAACAGCTTTTTCATCGATCCAACGGCAACGTTGGGGGAAGAACTTAATCGAGCTTGGTCGATCTCATCAGCGATCCGCGGCTGAGGAAAAACGCCGACGATCGTATCTGTGGTTACAAAGTACGCTTCGGTGCTGGGGATTCGTGCTCGGCTCCTGGCGAGTAGTTCCTCGCGGAAGTTAATACCTGCTTCGAGATGTCTGCGTCAGGTTCGATCGGTAACGCTTATTTTCTGACAAATCATATTACACTGGCAATAGTACAGAATTCACAAATATCGAAGGGAACTCCATTGAGGGAAAAGAAAGTGCCATTTTCATTCGCAAACTTTGAAAATAATCACGCTGAAGTAATGGCCCAGAAAAGGAGAACGAATGATTTACTCGCCGAGAGGCGAACAGTTAATTAGAACGCGGAGGCATTGAACGGGTCCTGGTTCACGCAGAAACGCGCAAAAAGCTCGTATTTGTAGAGGATCCTGGTCCCCTGGACAACGACCGAGCGAGCGATGGATCGAGGAGGCGCGAGGGTCCTCGATGGCGCGGTGCAATCAATTTGCAGAGGATGCTGGGTACGCCGAAGCGAGATCGCGGCCCGAGCGGATTTGCGGCGTGACCGACGATGCGTGACGCCGCGGAACACCACAACAGAGAGAAGCCGCCAATTGCGTACGCTCCACTTTGCCGGTGCTTGCTAGGCAAAGGCGAAAAGCTTGCGTGCCATCGCTCCGCGATCGTCCTCTGCCAGCGGCTTTATCTCTGCTGCGGGATCGAGGGACCAGGATGCGGATTTCGTGACACGCTCGCGTCCTTCACCGTAATCCGCTGAACCTACTGGCCCCGTCTGAGACGTCGCGATTTGGATGAAGGGAAGCTTTGGACGTTTCGAAGATCCTAAAATCTTGGTAATCAGATATATGTACTTAGTCTCGTTCTCCGTTCCAATTTCTCTTAAAGCTGTAGGAAGACTTTGGGCACCTAAAGTACCAGGGGATTATCGTTGACAACACCTTCTACTACCAACTTCAACTCTGTACACACTATTGTAATACCTATAAATGGCACTGGAATGGAAGTCGAGGCAGAGGCGAAGAATCCTAGGAAAGACACTCGCGCCCTTTGCGAATCGAGCAATTTGAGGAATTAACTTGGCATCTAATCGGCAGCCGTTTCCCCAAAGCCGTGGCACAGGCCCGTCCGGTGCGTCGCGTCGATCAGCAGCCAGGGCGCTGCGATGTCGTGAGAAAGCACTGAAGCAACCGGTCGTTAAGGGCCCCGCCGCTAGGTCCGTTAAGGCATAATCGTTTATCGGAGTCATGCGACGACCGTCCAACTACCAGTTTCCAAGTTTTGCTTAACTGCCGAGTCTGGGGGGGGGGGAGGGGGCCAAGCAAGCTTGCCGAGGGAAAAGCAGCCAGCCCACCGGGTGGAAGACGACGGCCGGGTCAAGGAGGGAGGGTTTGCAACCAAGTAACACCTTCGGCGTCGCGTGATACCGGCAATTACTCAAAAATACCCGAGCCCTGGCCGGTGTTCTCGCTTTAGCTCGGCCAACAAAACGCCCCTGCCAATTGCTCGTTACGTGCTATCGTGCGCGTAAACGTGGGCCCCCTCTTTCGAAACTCGGCCGATCGCGTTCCCCTAAACGCCGCCGAACGGACGCTTCGAGGTCTCGCTGTATACGCGTCTCCACATGGACGTCACTTCGCGGAGGCTAACTATGCGAGAGGCCGAAGGTTAATCGTCTCCCGGAGAACGCTCGGAAATATTCAATCCCTTCTTTCTCCGCTTTTTATGCCGATACCCACGCGATTTCCTCCGGTTCGCGTAATCGATTGGAAGGGACGCGACGCGTTTAACCGGGCAATTAACGCAAACAAGAAAGGGGGATCCTTGGTTTAGAATTATCGCACGGTGGAGAAGAGTTCCCTCGCAGCCGGAGAGAGTGTGCTCGCGATCGTCGGGTATAAATCGAGGAATCCAGGCAGCTTAGGAAAGGGCCACCGCGTGTAAACGATTCCAGGGCGCTCGGGCCAAGCAAAGGAGACCGTAGCTGGGGTAATAACGACGGGCGATTAATTTGCATCGTACAGGGACGCAATCGGCATCGCTGTTACACGAGTCGCGACCATAAACGACCCCAGCGCCGAAGATCGGAAGATCGGATCGTGTACCGTACCTACGGCAGATCGATATCTCTGCAAAGTGCTCCTCGGACTCGGTGTATCGATATCGCGCTGCCGTGTCGCGACGACTTTATAACGGATATATCGGTGGCAGGATCGAACTCGCTGACGTCAATTTTCCTCTCATTCGACACCGTGACTGCCTTTTGTGGCGTTTGCTACGATGTTCAGAGCGGCCAGGACAATGGCAGATTACGACTGTGAGATCGCTGCTGAATTGTGGCCGATTCCATTGAATTTAATACAATGGCTGCAGTTTTAGGGGTGGCGTTTGACGTAGAGGAGAGTGTAAGGGATGTTTAGCTTACGTTCGTGGTCACTTTCCAATTAGAAATCTCCTGAACACAATCAATGACGATTATATGACTGAAATCTCGCGAAATCTGGTCGTCATTCGAAACACTCGCCTGTCAGAGTAAATCCGGGAGACGCGGTCGGGTCGGAGAATTGGTCCAGTCGCTATATTTCAGACTCTGTACGTAAAAATGCGTTAAAGTGCAGACCAATTCCTTCTCTAGAAGCCAAACAGTTGAATGAATAGCGTCATTTAGCTTCCATCTGTGTTTTTCTGGATTTATAGGCTTTAAAATGTAAATTGGGGTTACATTTAACCTCTTCTGACAAACAGCGCTTGTACAGAATCGTATTTAAAATATACTTCTAAGTTTATTTTCGTTTAATATTTGGGATAATAAGACATTGAGGGACAATGCAGCCAAAGTATTTTGCCATATTGACTCTTCCTCTCAAAGCTAACGAGAAGGCTATCTCTCGCTGCAGAAAAGAGAGATGGTCGAGTTACGATTTTTTTATTATTTTTTTTTATTTCTTATTATTATTTTCGTTTATTTAGTTTATTTATTCACTTTTGTATTCATTTGCCTTGCTAATCGCCAGTATGTAGTTCACTTTTTGCTTGATGTGTTCTTTACTTGTTTAGCGTAAACAAATTAAATATCAATGAATCTGTAGTCGTATTCACTCATAAATAATTTTGTTTTATCCTTTGTCAATTTTCCATGGATAATTATGTCAGTGGCCTCTGCCAACGACGAAAACCGTTTCTCCCGGCAACTCGGGAGAGGTGGTCAGATGTCATGACTTCAGTTTTCAACCCGATTTACAGTAAATATTCTCTTAAAGCAAATATCGACCAGTTTTTCTGAATCAGCATAAAATTCTGAACATACAGGTTTCTTCTAATAAAATAAGTAATGTCTATATTAGTTTTAATAGCCATTTTATATTAGGTCGACCGCGTCACCGGGATTTACCCTGTATCACTCTATTCACTGTATCTGCCGTTTCCACCGGGCGACCGACTCGTAAATTCCCAACGTCCCCTCTGGTGTACCAGATGCGCTCCACGCCTGCCGCAGGCCCCCGTTGAACCGACCCGAGCGATCCGCCGCGCAAACAGCGACAATTTTTCAAACGTACCGGAAACACGTACGAAAATTGCGCACGGCCGTGCATGAAATCGCGAGAGACGGGGCCCGTGTAGCGTGTTTATCGACACGAACGTAATCGCGGTCGGATCTTCCGCGAAGAGCAGCAGTCGTTCGGGTGGTACCAATTTGTCGTCCCTTTATCAAGCGTGATCTGATGGCGACCCGACACCGCGCGCTCCGGCCGAATGCAACGTTACCTTGAAGTGACACCGGCCACAATGGGAACAAAGCGGCCGTGGCGTCTTCGCCGGGGTTTTGTTTCATTCCGCGGTGGACAAGCCGCGTTATTTGTCATGCATTTTGACCCTCGCCGATTTCATCTCGGATATTTTTCTCTGCCGGCCGCGCGAATTCTAAAGACCCCCTCCTCGCGCCTGCCACTTCACGTCCGCCAACTGCGACCGCGTGTCCTGCGCGTAATGTGGCAATCTCGTATCTGGCTAAAAGCTTTCGCTCCCAGCCGTATATTTTTACTACAAACGGACGGCTATGTATTTCTTTCTTAAACTTCGCCCCGGTTTCTCAGTCTTATTTCTGCGCCGTAATTTTGTGCCGTGCGATATCGTAGCCGAGAGGGATATTGGTTTTGTAGGAGAAAAAGGGGTCAAGCCAATTGGATGCTCGATGCTTTGTCCGTTTTCATCTCGCGATGGGGAAAGTAAATAGTTGTGGACACCGGCGACTCAGCCGCGTGGCCCGAAGCGGTAAGGATTTATACGATCCTCGAATCCGTAAGAACCGCCGCAGCGACACGAGGAGTGTTCCATTTTCGTTGCAGCCGGTTGAAACGGTACAACGCAAGGAGCAACGCATGTCGTCCAGCGGAGAACGCGTGGCTGTGGCGGTCCGAGCCTCGAGGTACCGCTTAATTGGCATATCAATCCCGAAGGAAGCGGGAGATAACCGCGTCGGCGAGGCAGAGAGGTCCCGCGGGTTAATAAAGTTACAGCGGCTCGCGGCTCGCGGCCGGCGATTAAGCGTTTCGGCTGACGTTCGAGCTGCGTCGATTAATCGAATATGAAAAATCGCGGACCCGAGCGTAAACGGTGAAACCTGTCCGGTCCCCAGCCGTCCTGGAACCGACGTGCCCGCCATCTCCGGCGCGCTGCCCTGAGAGCTTGCCGACCGGACCGCTTCGAAAGCGTCCTCGTTTCGTGCCCTCCTCGCCTTGTCGCATAGCCAACCTCGCGAAACATCGCCGCGCGAAGAGCGGAGCCTTGTCGTTCGCCTTTAATCCCGATCGCCGCGCCGCGCCACGCTCGTTGTACCTACGATCGTGCTCGATGATTGACTCGGATGACATCGACGGTTATTAAATCAAGATAACCGGTTTACACTGGCCGGCCAGCCGGCTGGGAATAATGGCGATTGAGTCTGTACGACTATACGCGCCGTGACAAAGGGAGAACGTGTACTTATCGAGCCGATTCAATCAGGAGGTACAAGCGACCGCGGATCGGCTCCATCGTCTTTGTCCAGCCTAGTCGCGTGATCTTCCCGCGAGCAGTAATACGCGAAATGTACATCACTCAATTCTCAAGGCCTCTAGCAGCGGTACAATCGCAGGTGTACATAAACGTTATCAGCGGTACGTTATATTTGTACCCATTCGATGGTTGGGAAGTTGCTTCATCCTCCGTTGGCCCTGAGGTGAGTCTGTGGCTGACGGTGTCGCTACACGGTATTTGTAGAGTTCGGAAAAGAGTAAGATCGGATAGTCAGCCCTGTTGATTTCCAGTCACGTCGCCCGAGGGATCTCTTTTTCGCCTAGATATTATAATAAACATTGTAAGTGTATGTCCAGCAACGTCTCTAAAGTAATAATCGATTACTCCTCTCGAACAAATTCCCTGGAATCATCCGTGCTCGTCCCCACAAGGAACACTCTGAACGCGCCAGGCCAAGGGATTTCCCCTTGCTTCGGCCAGCAAACCGGAAGTTTCCATGGAAGAAGCCGCCGCGTAGAGAGCGCCGAGGAAGACGCACCTCCCGGCGAAAATCCTCGGCAAAGAGAAGCAAGCCCGGCTGAATAATGAACGGTGCTCTCGGGGTGCTTTATGCGGTCAGCCGACCAGTCCTGTTTCCGTAAATTATAACCATCAGCGGCACTTGGCGCTGGCTCTCAGTCTCGGCAATTTTCGTGAAATTAAACGCGCCGAATCAATTACTCGTTCGGCCCGGCGGGTAATCGAGGCGGACGCTCGGGCCGGGAAATTGCGAGGCTGTCACCGTGGCCGGGATCCGCGTTTGTCAAGCGCGCGGCCTCCTATCCGCGAGCGGGATCGCGAGCGTAATGTCCGCTCCGCGTCACGAGGCGGCCATAAAAGTGCAATTTCCTCGGCGATTACGCGCGACCACCGTTCCACCACGATTTATACAATGTTCCTTCTCGCGCTCGCTCTATCCCCGTGGAATAATTGAAGGCGCGGAGGAACGGTGACGAGCAACCGGTTCCCAGCGACTTCCGTTTAACAGTGACTTATCGACGCCTCCTTTGCCGCCCCCTTCCTGCGAGCCGCATCACTCGCCATCTCGCCAACCGATTCTCGGCCCTCGCGTTCGTTTTCCCCGGGTTTCCTGCGCGTTTATTTGGCTGGATCTCTAGGATCTTCGCTTCGATTTTATGAATTCCGTGGGAGGCTCGAGGAGGTAACAGTGTGAGGCAGGGGGATACGCGTGTCCCGAAAGCTGACAAGCGTGACGGATGGGCAAGAACGCGGGTCAAGGAGCGGCACGCCTTTTAAGGACTACGATCCGAGTCCCAGGACGAATTTTCTGTGAGAACGCGTCGCGTTTCGCGGCCGCCTGGGTAATCTCGACGGCCTTTTGGGCCCACCATCCACGCCACTCGTGATGGACAACTTTCTGATGGACTCGCTGGGATTTTGATCGATCGAGAAGCCAGTGTATCATTCCCTCGGTGGGTATTACCTGTTTTCTCCCGTCCTCTCTTTGTATCTCACGGTTACGCGAAAGCTCTGCCTGCAGTGTATCTTTGGATGGGCGCGGAACGTTAAACATTTACATTAAACCCTCTCCACACGTGCTGGTATGATTGCAACGAAAAAGCTTGCCTTTGGAGATCTTATGCAGTCGCCGAGGATGATTTGAGAGACTAATAACCGGTTAAGAGGATGTTTCATGCTCGTTGATCCTGTCAAAGAGAATACGCGTAGAACGGCTTCGTTAGAGGCTTGCAAGTTAATCGTAATTAAGGCACGCTGTGGCCATTTTTAGACACCTAACCGCTAGCGGTCGGTTAAGTCGTGTTAACATTCGCCGGACGTCGAAACGTATGACGGATTGAGCATGGTAACGTTGCAGACAGCTTACAAAGCTGGAAACACTGGGGCAGCAATATTTACTGAAAGGACTGCTACAGTGGTGCTCTACTTTACTCTGTTTCTCGTCCATAGGGAAGTCTGTTATTCTATTTGAAACAGAAACCGGTGCTGTCCTTTGGAAAGGAGAGAAATGGGATCGACAGGATTACTGGGTGAGAGTTTTAGCACGAATCTTTGACAAATTGAGCTATTCCTCTCAAATCAAGAAGCTTCATAAGTTCGTCTTCAGAAGTTCAATTTCGTAATAAGTTGAAGGCACATGGTTGATTTTAACGCAGAAAGATTGGTGGAAGACAAAGGATTGAGGAAGAAGATGGGCTGGGCTCGAAACGCTGATCTTTCGCGTGTCTGACCTATTACTGCCCAAGCTACTTAACACTCGAGGATTCGAAGCGTAACGTATAGTCTATGAATATTCTCCGAGAATCCTGGGAAGCTAGCTTCGCGAAGCGCCGATAACAAGTAACTTGAGCACCACGGTGATTTTATTTCGCGGAGCGATCAACGGCAAGTGGTGGCTCGAGGAAAGCCAGTTGAGCACAATGTGACATGGCGTTCAATAAAGCCTCGTGTTCTAGACGAAGTTCTCCTCTCCCGTAGCAGAGGAGGCAAAACGAAAGCCAATCGTTTTTGTCAGCTGTCAACGACGGCTCATCGGCGGGCACGCGACGAAAAAAGGACGACGGGAAGAAAAGGCAATCGATTTCTTCGATCGGTTTCGTTCCGATCGATTGCTGCTCGGTCTGGATACAAGCGCAAAACTCACTCCAAGTTAACTGCGCCAGTGATCATCTGCTTTTTACCGGGATAATTACTGTCATTCATTGTGTTTCGCGGCGGGAGAAAAACTGTAGGGTATTAATTTTAATCAACTCTGGCGCAATAACAGGTAACAGTACAAACCCACTTTACTACGATAAACCGTATTGCGATTAGTTATCTGTCGAACCGAAACGATCTACATAATCAGCGTCTCCTAACGACGCGCGATTTCTCAAAAAGAAGCGAACCACCCGATTGAATCTGATTGACTTTGACTCGGACCGATGTTGATTAACTTTCACATTGATTGGCACTGATCAATCGCTGAGAATTAAGAAACCCCGCGATTTTTCACCGGCAGAGGCGATTTACACGGAATGCGCCCAGCCTCGCGCCCAGTTTTCACCGTGATTTAAATAAAACTCCCCCGGACGCTATCAGGCAGTGTTGGAAAAGTGTGCTGGCCGCGGCGCAGGAGACGCGCAATTTATTCCCTTCAAGGTGCCCCCGATAAGCGAGTCGCGATCCCCGTGGAACACGCCGGTCATTCGATTTGACCTGGATTTATGCGATCGCGGTCCAGGGAGCATCTTCCACGCGAGATAAGCTTCTCCCGGTCGTCTCGGCGGTCTCGATTTGCTTCTGGTGCATAGCGCACCGACTTCGCGATGCACCAGTCATCCCCAGCCGCATTGCTAGCTACCTTCTGATAAATCGCCCTCTGTTCTGCACTGTCTCGCGGCACGCTTCCGTGAAACGAGGGGCCGTCGGTGCTCCCTTGAATCATTGACAGTTCGAATCCACAAAATCGATGATTGCCTCGCCGAGTCTCGCTCGGCCCGAGCTCCGCGTTGTCAATGTATCTTCGTGGCGAAAGGAGGATGCGTTCGAAAATAATCTCTGCAGCTGCGGCGCGAATCTGTTACCTGCGTATCTTTCCATAAGATTCCTTCGCGGCGATTCATTGTCGCGAGGGTTCGACGGTCGCGCGCACGCAACGTCGTTTAACTGTGCGATCTCCGGCCGGTGGAAGACACGCAACGGCTTCACACTTTCTAGCTCGAAAGGACCGCCGCTTTAATTCCCGAGGCAGCGAGATCGCCGCGGTCAGATTCGCGAGGAGCTCGTGGCCAGGCTCAGGGGACTTAGCAGGGAGCGTTGCTTTTCCACGGTTTCACCAGGGGCCCTCTTCGCGTTGGGGACTTGGAAAAGTCTCGCGAAAGAGGCGCGGCAGCCGTGCACGTGTATCAGCGAAACGATCGTTCGCAAATCGCCGCGGCGAACTGTAACTTTCTCGCGCGTCATCCGAAGCAGAGTACAGCTGGACGATCGCCTTTCACGCGCGACTCCTGTCCAGTGGACGTTTTCCATTTTAAATCGCCTCCAGGATCCACCCAGCCGAGCCGCTCGGCTTCCTTTTGCCATTTTAGCAAGAGTGATTCCTTCCGTGTTCTCCGCGATACCTCTTCCTGTCAATTCCGCCGGTTTCGCATTTATAGCGTTCGTCGGCCGTAATGTAACGCTTCTAAAGTTCTATGCTCGGTTGGGAGAGGTTGCTCAGCAGAGGACACTCGTGTTACTCGGCGGGAAAAGAATCAACGTCCATCCATTACAGGGCCCTCGACCATTTCCTTTCCTCCCACGTGGCTGAATTTCGAGGCGGCGCGACGTCCAGCCCGCGAGGAAACGAAGCCATTAGACTCGCGGGTGAGAGAATTCCGCTCCGGCCGCGGCCTACACGGAAACGATCCTCGCGCGGCTATGATTTATAGACGGTGGCTCGTTATCGTGAAAGCAGAGGAGTCACTCTCCGCGGAGAAGGGGAGGATCGCTCTCCTCGGCACGTTCGGCATACCGAGCTAGATTACTTTGTACTTTTGCAACATCTCCAGCCGCGATACTCGCTCACCTGTTCTCCGCGGGCCGTGACCACGCGACGCGCGAAATCAATTCCTGCCATCGAGGACAGTTTTAATTTTCCTGCATTGTCTTTTGCTCGTGCCACGACCACCCTGCTGCCGACCCTTCATCAATCACTGACATTGGATTCTGCTTTAAAAACCATCCCCCACCCATGCAACTTTTATTGCTCTCTCATTCTTCTCCTCTTCTTCTTCGTTCTCTCGGTACATATTCTAACAAGCCAAGCTAATATCCAACCCACACGCGCCGATTTTGATTAGATTTTGTAGTATTATGGAATACCTAGTAGTGAAAAATATTTCACACGTTTTTTCTTTGTTAAAGGGTGCAATCAGCCCGTAAAGTTGGAATCGAAAACATATTTTCTGGAATATCACGGGAACTATTAGGGATAGAACAAAAATTTTCTCTTTTAAAGCGTGTTTTTTAAAGACAAATCCAGCATCCTACTCAGTTTTTAGAAAATTTTAAAAAACATGTTTTCGACCCACAATTTTATGGGCTATTTTCATCCCTTCGGTATGAACGGTTGCTGATAACAAAAATACGTATGAAATATTTGTCAGTATTTTGCAAATTTGCAGAGTCTCAATCGAAATCTCGCGAAATCAAATTTGTGTTCATCTAAGATCTAAGCACTTCTGTTCCCCGATGCATTGTTGGTTGCGAAATATACAGATTGGGTTGTAACTGGGTTCAGACTATTGTTAAGTTTTAGATATTCTTGCATTTAATGGGATTATCCTGTGAAATAAAGAAAAAAATAAAATAAAATAGAAAGTCGGCGCGGGAGCGGGTTCGATATGTGCCCTTGTAAGTCCCGAAGGAGGACTCGGGGTGAACTGTTACGGCTCGTTCTGAATCTCTGAATTGTCTTCAGGATCCACGCAACTCAGCGAGGGTGCAGAAACGCGTAATTACCAACAACACGCGGTTGCGAATTTACTTTCCTGCCAAGGTCAACGTTGCCAATCAATTAAGAGCGCGGCTGTTAATTAGCGAGGGAACCGGGTAATTGATACCATTCCGAACTAAATCGCGATGAAATTAATTCAGCGGTTATCGCGGGCTTAATTGGCCGACGACGAATTAATCGCGCGCTGTGGACGAGTAAACGGGATTTAGCTTTTCCAGATTTTAATTGGTTCCCGTGACACGAGGCAAGAGAGGAGGCAAGGGCGGAACAGCCAGCTAAGATTCAGCGCGCCACAGCTGAGCGAACCTTACGTTTCATACATTATCCGGCGAGCATCGCGTTAATAACGTCTTCATGAATTTTCATGGAAACAATCTATTTTTAACTGGCACGTTCAAACGCAGCGTTAAGGCCGCGATGAAATGCTTACAAAGCAAGAGTAACATAGTGGCATTTCCGAGTTCCCTACCAACCGTGCGTCGCGAATTCGCAACATCTGCCGCATTCGCGACACCTCGTTCGCGGATTCGATTTATCATTCGAACATCGAAAGGAGCTCGTCCCACCCTCCCAGTTAACATATCTCAGAATCCAATCTACCCAAATTCTATCGCTGCAGGAGTTCAGTTCTTCCGGACGCAACATTGCAGCATTCATGAGGCGACGGAAGGGAGCAGAGTGTATGTTTCATTCATCAATGTCCGCGGATTCCTTGAGAATTTGAAAATTGACACGCAGCTGCATCCTCCGCGTCAGCGGTGTCCCCGATCTCCAAATTTTCATTGGCCCCGCAACCACGCTCCGTCAGACGCGATTAATCAAGGAAACTCGCTGAAGAAATGAGCGGAGCCGGTTAGTAAGAGAAGAGAGACAAAGGGAGGGAGACGCGAGAGAGTCGTAGCCGGGCTCCGCCGCAGCGACGGTCGATTTGTTAAGCGTACACACCTGCCCAGCCGTCGTTTCAGGACAATAAGCTCTATCTCGATCTCCAGAAAGGTCCTTTTACCGTCTCGCCAGCGGCCAGCCTCACGGCAGCGATATATCGCTCGAAATAATCGTATAGCGTTTCGCTGCGAAGGCAGCACGGCCATTGTCCTCGGACGGCTACTTAGTCCGCGCTGTAGTCGATGAAACTACTTCTTTGGAAGCCGATTTCGGGGGCACTCGATCCTCGAATGGAACAACACCGAGGAACCATCCGCTCCGAATGATTCTTCGAATATAAGGCAGCAACAATTACGTTCATATCACTCGTGATTAACTAATCCCCTGTTCCGCGAGGCCGCGTTAGCATGCATAACGAGCTCGGGAGACAGGTACAGGAAAGCAGGATTCTTCCAGGGTTATAGACCCCCTGGATTACACCGTTCCTAGTCTCCGATGACTGCGCGGCAGCCTAGAGGAGTCCCAGGACTCGCGGGCGCAAACTGTGTCCGGTTAAAATTACAGTGCCCCCCCTGTATTATTTTTGCGCCACTTCGCGATCCGCTGAAACGAGTCGGAGATTTACGGGCCAGGTGTAATCCCGTCGCGCTTTCAGAGTTAACGGACCAGTCGACCGTGCTGGCTAGGAGAAGGACTTTGTAAATCCCAATGAGCTGCGGATCTGGAGAACGTCCGGCGACGAAGGAAACGTCCACGAGTGGAAGGTTCGTCCTTCGAGGCGACTCCCATCGGTAACGGTGGACCGTTAGCGGACCTTGAAACGGCTTGGCGCATCCCGCAGCAGCTCGCCGCGTAATTTAGGTAGGTATACACTGGCTGGGCGCCGGCGGCGTCGTTCTCGTTAGTTGGTCGATCCAGGGGAATTAAGGGGGAAGAGAAAGGAGGAGAGAAAGAGAAGGTGAAAGTAAGAGGATCAGCCGGCTACCGGCGAAACAGGGCGAAGGAGCGAGACCGATCGATCGATGAATCACGATCAGGGTCGCGGATAAGCTCGGAACACGCGTCAGTCTGCGTGCGCGGAGAAGACGAGATGCGTGTCGCGCAGCGACGGGGTAACAACGTCCCCGTGGACGTTTATGCAAATCGCTGCTCACCACCGATGTCTCGGTCCCCGGCCTCCCCTCGCCGGCCGATAAAAGCACCGATCGTCGGTCATTTTCGTCTTGGACGAACGCCCGGAAGATCGCTAATCTGCCAGCAAAGAGATAGCGGCTGTCTCCTCACGTATCAAGCTTGTTCAGTGGCTGGTCGCCGCGCGAGAACCGCAGATACGCATCCGAGCTGCCCCTCGTTAATTTCGAACTCTAATTCCAGCGATTATCTCGGGATCGAGGCGGTGGAATTCGAGGGAATCGCGACATTTCACGTTGTCCTTTTGCTAGTAGCGCTGCGATAGCGGGGCTCCTTACCCCGAGCCACTGATAAGCAAATACCGGAGCTTTTAGCTGCGTGGTCGCAGTTTTTAGCGATCCGACGATTCGATCTCAATTCTGCGAGATTGAGATTGCAATTGGTGGGAGATGTTGATTAATAAATAGCTCCAGCTGGTACATCGTCGAGTGGCGGGGTGGCTGGAGGTTAACGCGGCCTTCGAGGGCGATTCCGATTTCACGTGCACGCTCGGTAGAGTTCGATCTTCGAGGCGCGTTATCTGTTCGCTAGAATCTCGGGAATCGAAGCGTACGCGAGGGACAAGTAGCTGCCAGCTCGGCCGCGGTGGCTAGCTTTAATTGGAGGTTCGGCAGCTCACGGCTGAAAGAAACGCGAAACGTGCGCGGAGTGAAGATGCCACTCGCGTTCGGCTCCTCGAGATCACCGACACTCCGGACGCCCCGTTACCTTTGTCACCGTGTCCGGCCATACCGCTGCGCCTCTTTTAATGTCCGCCACCGGTGTCACCGAGATTCTGCTAATTGGACGGCGAGCGGGAAACGGGGCAGGCGATCGAGATGGAATCGAAGTGGGTAAAAAGAGAGCGCAGAGCGAAACGGCGAGACGTGGAGCTGGATGTGACTGAAATACTCGCGAGAAGATTCCTTAATTTATTAGATGCGGACCACAAATTCTGAACTGCTGGAGTCGTAGAGGATGAAGAGATGAATCAACGGCGACGCGATAGGAATCGAAGCAAAGGGAAAAATGTACGAGTGGCAAAAAGGTTGACGGCAGGAAAAGCAGAAGAAATGAATCTCCCCGGGGAAGGGAAGGGGAGATCGCATTCTGACGATCGAGTTAACAGCGGCGACCATCCACGTGGACGTCCGAGTCAATGGTCGTTAAATTTAATGGGCCCGCTCGTTAATTCCATATACCGAGCGTTTCGCGTACGCAATAACAAATTACGCAAACGACTCGCTGCCTCGGCCGATCCGGTCGGTCGAACTGACGCGCGCATTTTCATAATATTCCCTCGGAACGTCGTCAATTAACATCCTGCGCGCCGTGTGCGCCCTGCTGAAACTCGAGCGGTTCGCTCGGTTTCGGCAGCGGGGATTAATTTTGACGTGGAACCGACGCTCGCGATACGCTCGTAACCAATATACACAGCGATGGTCAATGGAAGCCTTAAGATACGGGAATTTCAACAGAAGCTGCTGGATAATTCTGTTTAACATAGAGTCGGGATATTTCTCAGCGCTCGCTTGATTGGCAATGATATCCACGCCGGGGCTATGAATCAGCGCCAGAGTTACCGATATGTACGTACCCACGAAAGATCTTATTTGCAAGCTTCTTTTGACCACCACTGCGAATATCCAGGAACCGAGCCGACGGCGAATTACAAGCGCGCTATAAAGATATATCGCAGGGAGCCTCGTCGCGGACATCGCGAAATACCCGAGGTGATAATGTAAATAAGAGGGCCAGCCCTTTCGCCCAAATTGCGACTCGGGCACGCGCATAATTTAATTGTTGCATTATGCGACCCATAAAGATATTATTTACGGGGCCTCGGCTCCGAGGCGAACGCCGATCCCAGACGATTAACCCATTTCCTTTTCGATATCTTTTTTTCGCCTCTGCTTCACTCGATCGGCTCGCTGCGATCTAGCGGAGCACGAGCCTCGTAAAGATGCTAGCGATTTTTTTTTGTTCATTGTTGCGCGTTAAATGCGCGGAACGTGCAATTAGCTTGGATGTATCGCATACGTGGCGGGGCATTGACTGTTGCCCGCTTAATTACCGCGTGTTTAAAGCTGTGGGTATTAGAGGAAAATCGACGCATGGCGAAGGCCTTCTCTGCGGCAGGTTGCAGGGAGTGTGAGGTAATAGATGTTGGCATCAGTTTTCGCTTTTTATAGGGGCCTGGATTTATTTATTTATTTATTTACTTTCGCACGAAGGAGGTGAAAAAGACTCAGCGCAGAGACAACAGCGTTAGCACAAATTTGGGAAGAAACTGAATTCATTGATTGAGAAGAAGAATATTCTACTCTGGGTGAACGTTGTCACAATCGTCTCAGACAATTACTTAACTCCCCCTCGGCGAGCCTGGTTCCTGAGACGGTTCTGCGGGAACGAAGCGGTAGATCGGCGATCGCGAACGCGAGTTGCCAAGGTCAGAGGTCATCGAGTGGTTGGCTGTCACGACGCGTCCGAAACCCCTTGATTTCGTCACCGCTGACAATTTTGCCGCGCTGCTCGTAATGCCTGTTAGCTCGGCTATCGTGGAGATCGGATCGGGGTAACGAGTCTACGATTTAAGGAGCGTCTTTCTCGAGTCGTGACGACGATCGATTCGATATCCCTATCCCTCTACTCCTCGTTGCGACACCCGTCGAGGAAGCAAAAATACCGCCGACTTCTCCCGTCAATCGCGTCGTTTCTGGTAGAAAGTGTAACAGCACTCTTGCACGCGAATCGGCTATGGAAGCGAAGAAGAGGGCGCTAGAAACGTGTAGTAAAAACGTTTTTGGGAAAACCGGCAGGGTCTGCTGGGTAAGCCTTATAGTCCAATAGCGAGCCCAAGACGAGAAACGGCACCTTCCTTTTCTCTCCATCCAATCTATCTACCAACTATACTTTCTAGCCCCGCCAAAACGCCAGCATAGAAGTGAAGCATAGAAAATCGAGAAGAATAAGTGTCCGCGCCCCCCCCCCTGGCTTATCGGATCTGAAGGGAGAAGAAGGTTTCCTATGCGGCGGGTGCCAGAGAACGCCTCTTTTCCCATGCAACGTCTCTCCCCGGCCGATCGGGGCAACCCTCGTTACGGGCTAGCACGACTAGCCGTAATCAATTTCGCGCATTGATTAATACGAAGTAAATGAATACCTGGGAATCGTTGCGCGGGCCAGTGGACGGCGCGGCGCGAGCGGCAGCGAGCGATGATTTATCCGGCGTGGGTCGAGGGCTGGCTGCCACGCGTAATTATCATACGACAGCCGATTAAAATTGCGGCCGTGCTCGCGGTTCAACATCAATTTCAGCTAATTACATGCATTTTCATGTCTATGCGCGCGGAACTGGATCGCTCGTGGAAAAATCGACCCCTACGTGACGGCGACCGAGCACATCCATCCCTTGGACTCTGGCCGGTGCCTTACTGGATCGATCAGCGTTTCCCAACCTCGCTTGGAGGATCGATTTGTCATGCGAGTTACCGCTCCCTAATGGAACAGGTGGTTTCCTCGCGGACGCTAGCCAACGCTGACAACGAGTAAAACGATAACGATCCACACTCACCCGAACGCGGCGAACGTTAGGTGTCCGTCTCCAGCCGGCAGCTCCCCTGCTCCTCTTCCAGTCTTCAGCTCGAAGCCGCGGAGCTTCTTCCGGAAGCTGTGCTTCGCTCGAATCCACGGAACGCTCGAAGAGGTCCTCGGTAAGTTCGCTCGCTGTTGCTTGTTGCTCGTGTGCCCATCACGCTTTCTCACTGGCACACTAGCGCCACCTTTCTCCGCAACGTTGCTCCCACAAGCTACTTCTTCCCCCCGTCCCTCTGCAGCATCGTTCTTATCAACGTCGAACGCTCGTTGGTTACTCACTGTCTTCAGCTTCGACTCGCTCTCGGAGACCACGATGTTCTCGGCAAGTTTCTCTGCCTCGGTTACTTTCTCCAAAATCTGATCTCGATTAGAAACGAGCTCATTAGTGGCCAGGTACTTTCTCCTCTCGAGAATTAGATCCATCGCAGGGGTAGAAAAGATGTCCATCTCGGAGTTGGAAGTGGAGGACTTGGACAGCTTCAGTGACGGCACAGAGACTCGATTCTCCGGCGAGGTCGGGCAGTCTTCGTCCACTTTCTTGTCGAAGCTGTCCATGGCGGTGTCGTCCGTCTCGTCGCCCGTCCTCGATGACTTCTCGCTTCGCGTCAGGTCGGAGGCTGCCTCCTTGTCACCCTCCAAGGTCGACACCCTCGAGGAGCTTCGAAGGCTGACTTGGTGTATGTCCGCCGCGACGTCCTCCAACTGCGCGACGCGCTTCTCCAGGAAGGCTATTCGGCGGTCTCGTGTCTTCAGCAGAAAGAGGGCTTTCTGCGCTCGGCGCTCCTCGTCCCAGGCGTTTCTGAAACAATTATTCGAGGGTCAGGGTTATACACTTGATGACCGAGGGATGGCGAGGTCGTAAAGTCAGTCGGGTGTTAAAGTACAAGGTTAACACATTTCGTTCAGAGGTCTTGACATGACTATCGCTCAATGCAGAATTGTGAACGACAGGATCATTCATTAATGGAGCTTCCTTCTCTTGGTGCTTCCTTATTGGAATCTGTTGACTTGCCAACCCACGGGTGTTGTAATCGTGAATACCGTGTAAACATACGTTGTTGGATTATTTTCTAATTTTACTACTTATATGCTCTCGAAGACTTCCCCGTTGCTATACGCACATTTTTGTAAGCGAAAAATGTAACCTCGCGTGATGGGACTCGAAACCGAGATCGGCGGATCCTCTGCGCACTGGCCAGCCGCGTTACCAATTCCCCCAACGTCGACTCCCCGATTTGACTCTTTTCCGAACTCCACAAATACCTGAACTAACAAGGCGCCGTTCCTAAACGCGGGATGCCTGCATTTCATTCGTTAAAAGTTCCAAATGTAAGCGCTCAAATATATTCGTGAGCTACCGTAGCTACAAGTTAAATTATGGAGACGCGACAAGTCCTAGCAAATCTTAATTATTAGAATGACACTCAGCCCGTTCACATTTAACCGGTAACTAGTATTTCCTATATGTATCGCGAGAAACTACTCGAAAGCGCGAGTTCAGCTAGATTAGGTTAGCTCGAGGGAGTAGGGCCTGATCTCTAGACTCTAGAGCCGTCTACGGCTCCCCACTCGAAGCTTCCGTGCATTCGGCAACGAGATCAATGGGAGCAGAGCGAGAGGTGCGAGGAGCGAGACAGCCAGCTTACGACCCCAACCGAGGATCAGGTTTCTATTTTCCCACGTTCTTTTTCGCGTCGATTGTCCTGGCGCTCGAACTTGTTTACCTTAACGGCTGGCTGGGCTCGCCGACTCCTCCGATTTCGCTGACCACGCATGCCGAGCGAGTGGAAGAGAAATAGGGAACTGGGTCAAACCGCTTCGAGCGTTAAAATAAACACGCCCTCGGCGCCGAGGCAAGGACGCTGGGAAAAAAGCTACGAAGGTCGCCTAGGGCTGGAAGAAATATATATGTCACCTCTCGTTCCGTTTCCCCTGTCCCCATTGGAGACTACATGAAGCGACGAAATGGAGCAGCGCGGTCGGTTCAATCAGGGAAATGTATTTCTTTATTACACTTATACTTTTACAAGAAAAGGGAACTAATTTAATTAAAAGAAAACTGTATTATATGTTTTACTTTTAATAGACTTTGCAACAATAAAGCGAAGTAACTTTTACCCCGACCCAATATTCCATAGATTTTGGGGATTTGTAAAACAGACTAAGTAGTGATACCAAGATAATAGTAGAGGACAATGTGGTATTATGACCCCCTCCCTGCTGTTAATTTGGCGCCCCGCGAGTTTAATATTACGAACAAAAATATCTGGCAGCTATTAGCGTTATCTACCACACCTACTAAGTAGCAATATAGACAGAGAAAGGCTTCCCCTAATGCCTAGTATTCACTTTGTCATGCAGATATGCAAAAGGACGAGTTCGAAATTTTCTTCTCCTGACAACGATCCGTCAGTTAAATCCCCCGAATAACCCCTGCGTAATCGTCTTTATATGGCGTTCGAAGCAGAAGAGAGACAAGCGAGGTGAACTACTTAGATAGCAGTGAGGAGGAGGAAGCGGTCCGCGGTCAAGATTAAAGCGTAGTGGGAGCTTTTTACAGGAGCGGCGTCAATTAATATCCTACGCGGCCATTATTAACGTCCGCGGAAAGCTCCGGCGATGCCGTGGCGGCGAGTTCCCGACGACTTAAAGTGCTTAAGGAAACCGAAATAAATTACGCCACGGAGAGAGGTGCATATTTAATTCGAGCAATTAATGCCGTCTTGTAAAACACGCCGCTGGGGTGGCTGTTGCTGTAGCCCTCCCTCTTTCCTGGCTGTAATGAGCCCGATAAATCAACTGGCTCTGCACTCGAAACTTCGCGGATAACTTTGGGCTCCTGCAGTTTCTTCCCTGGCTACCAAACGCTCTCGCCGGTAGCGTTCCTCGCTGCCGCGCCTCGCGACCGATAAATCACGGGGGAAAAGTGTCCCGTGCGTTCCCTTCTTCGTCCACGATTAACCCTTTGGAAGAACAAATGCACACGGTCGCTAAGTAGTGTCTAACTCGTTCTTGTCGCACAGAATTCCACTTTGCCGCGATTATCGCCACCGCTCCGTGACTATGAATCACCGATACGACCAGCGAAATTAATAACCATCTCGGCTCCGTGTAATCGACGATCCACCGCGGGCCTTTCTATAAAATCTAATTAAGAGGGGTATAATTTCGTAATCGCGGGCACAAATCATCGCATCGCCCCAGCTGAAAGACGGTATATCGCGCGAATTTCGGCGTAATCCCCGTTACCCGGACCCTCGTACAACCGACGATTAATTAGGCATAAAAATCTGGCCGTTTGCGAGGAAAAAAATGCCGCAGATTGCCCCGCTTAATCCCCGAGCAACCGCCTTCTGCGCTGGGGATGACGCCTCCTGACGTTCCGCCGGAGAATTCATTAAAGCGATATCCCATTTATTCCAAACGGCCCCCGTGGCTTCCTAAGCGAACGAAACAAACGCGTAATCCGCTAATCCCCGCCCCTTAAATTGCTTTTTTTTCTCGCCGGTGTCTCGTGGCACCGAGACTCTAAATACACCCACCGAAACGCGAGGCACAGTGCCCACGACTTCTAACTGCTTCCTAGAAACGTATAAATCGATATCGTGGTCGTGGGATGCGTTCAAGGGAAACGTGTTATCCGAGAGACATTAACGGAGCCGAGGGACGCGTCCTCCACAAAAGGAAGCTGTTTCCGTAGGCACCAGCTCGTAATATGGCTTATTAAAATTACAGAAGGGGCAAGGGGTGGAGTGGCGGAGGTTCGGAGGTCCGACCGCATCCCGTCTAGGGACAGACCGCGACAGGGCCAAGACAGCTCGTGACCAGAGGCGAGGGGAGCTGGCTCCGAGTCCATTCCACGGGGCTGCTTCATACAGGCAGCTCGACCACCACCAGGATACCACCAGGGATTGCTCTCCGCGGACCTAACCCAGACCACGAGGAGGCGACCTTTCTGGCCACCGCGCAGCTCTGGATTAATCATATTGCTTCGCTCACGTCCACACGACTGGGCTACGCGAGGTCGCGGGCTCCACGACTCCCGATCGCTTCCCTCCTCGCCGAAAATTCCGGGCTCTGATTTAATGAGCTTCGTACCGTCAACGAACTGTGGCTCGCAAGTAACCAGGCGGTCCAGTCACTGGGGAATTGATAAAGCTGAGGATAATGAGCCAGATACTTAGATGCATCGTTGTTGAGAAGCGGTGTAAAGTGATACCGTCAAGGTTTGCAAATTTACCATTTTACGGGAAACGTCCCCGGAACGAATAAATCACTCGCTCGAGTCGCCTGTTTATTTGTCGGCTAAAGACACTCTAATAAGACCGGTTCAGCGATCTTTTCCAGCGGTTTAATTCGTTTCCTGGTCACGGTTCATATAACGCAGAGATGCGAGCGATCTCTCGCCCGTTTCTCACCGGTGTCCTTTTGGTGGAGCGAAGTTGGGAGGTGAGCCCCGACGCCTCGGTGATTCCCGCGATTCGATGAATTCGTTGATTAACGGAGAAGCGTGGAGCCGCCAGCGGACGCGGATCGTTGGTACCGGAAGAAAAATCGGCGCCACGACATCCGCGTGTACGATTGCCACGCCGGCGATATTAATTACGATAATTGCTTTCGGGATGATAAATGATGGCCGGTGAGTCGGGCGTCTATTGAACCGGCCACCATCCTGTTCTCGTGACAACGATCTCTTGGTCGTCCTGTAATTAAAGTCGGCTAATGAAGCTTCCACGACGCGCTGCCCGTGTATCGTCGATCGAAAGTTCGCTTCTCCGATTCTAATACGTCCGTGCCTCGCGGGTTATCCAGCCGCTCAGCTTCTTGCCGTTATTTATCGGTGATACCCGTAAATTGCGACGTTGACTAACGATTAACGATCGCCCGCGAGAGAGCTGACCGCTCCACGATACGATTGGCGTATACTGTTCCTGAAAAAAAAAAATCCTCTTTCACTGGCCGCGCCATTAATGTTTGGACTCGGTCGGTTCGATCGGCAGAGAATTAGACGACTCCCTTGAGTCGCTCAGCACGGCGAGACAACGTTAATCGACCGAAAACAGTTTGGTTCCGCTAGCCGACGGTCGAAGGCGTGGACACGGTTCCATAGCCGGCTAACATTCAAGTGGACGTTCACTTTCGAGCATCGTTGCGGCCTGGCGGGAGCATTCGTCGATCGGACGGTGGCTCGGCTCGGTCAACAGTGGACTCGCGCCTCTGCCGTGGGCCCCAAAGAAAAGCGTGTCGAAAAGCGGGGTGCGTTCCATTAGGCCGGTCACCGTGACCGGTGTATACTCGAGTCACCGATACAAGAACCACCGTGAATCGGCTAATCTTGCGATTCACACGAGGCAAGGACGTGGAACGGCCTCTTGAAAGGTGCAATGCTCACCTCGACAGGGACTATCCTTCTTGCCACTACATTTACAATCGTTAGCCTCTCTCGGAAATCGTTTAGCGTAATTACGCCTCTTGTCACGCTGCCCCGCCTCCCCTCCGCTCCCACTTTGCCCCGACAAATAAAACCAGTTGATTTTTTTCCGCCTGCTCGCCCGGTGGAAGCCGAGCGTTCTGGTATCGCGGCTGACGGATCCCCGACGGATGACTCCCTGGCATTCCTCCGCGACGACGACATCAACGGGGCCCCGGGAACGGTGGGATGAGCCGAGCGTGATCGCGTCTTTCATTCGGCACGGTATAATGCACCGGGCATAATCGCGCGTTAATTCCTCGGCCCGCGGACAAAGGACGCGTCCCAGAGTGATACAAAGTCGCCGTTCCGCTGCAACGATCGCGGTACCGCGGCAAGAAGCGTTTACGGTTTACGGTTTACGGCATGGTTACTGGAGGGACTCCTTTTCTTTCGGCGCGGGGCGATTTAACTCGCGTCGCGACTTCTTTTTCGGCGGAGCTGAACCCGCCTAGGTATTGTGCCCTTGGTAATGAAAGGCGAGAAGGTAAATACAGGGTGGGCCGCTCGAAGCGGGCCCACCCGAGGACCTCGATCGCGTCTTCAGACGGTAGATTTTTTTTCTTTTTATCCAGAAAGTCTCGAGTTCGTTGAAGACAGTTGAAGCTGGAGAAGCTTGAGCTGCGCGAGCCACGACCGAAAGATCAGACGGCGAGACAAGGGCTCCCCGCGAGAAGGTATCATCGATCGACGCGTATTTCATCGCCGGTAATTACATAACGTCACCGAGGGGATAGAAAGCGGGCAAAGCTCGAGAGGAGGGCACGCAGCGCGGCTTGGTGTCTCGGAGCGTTGGAGTCTCGGATGTATCGACGCGTTCCTTTTGCAGGCTGCTTCTTAACGATCTCTCGCACCGATACCGCCTAATGACTAGCGGCGCTGGGCATCATCGTGCCCCGATACGGCATTCGAAGAAAAGCACCGGACCAGGCATCCGTCAGTTCTGTGTGCCAGAAATCGAGCTGCAAGTCACGCCGACCCGAGAAGGGTGAGTCGAGCTTCCGAGATCGCTGGGACCGACCAGATCCACTCACCTCCGCCTCCTCCTGGCCTCCTCCCGGCCTCCTCCCCCCCCCCCTCGTTTTCTCTTTCTCTAGCGGCGTTGTGTAAGCGGCACTTCTTTTAGGCCATCACTACCGAACAAGCAGCTCGGAATCCACCTTATTGACAGGTTCACGGCTCCCGACGATATTCTTCTGCTACGGTATACGCGGCACGTATTCCCCTCTCCCTTTTCATCTGCCTCGCTCGACGACTACTCGCCTCTCCTCGACCCGACCACTGAACTTGTCGTCATCCTCGAAATAGGTGGACATGAAAGGGTTGCCACCGCGAGACTGTCTATCCTCGTGATCGACGCTACGCGGTATATTTTCGTCAGGATTAATATAAATTACAAGTCATCCTTCAACCACCGAGAACTCTTCGATCTTACAGGCAGATTATCTACCGAGAACAATACTCTAGGTACGCGTAAAAGAAGGAGCGACGGAAAAACGCGCGATCGTCATTGCTGCGTGACCGGAAGGGAAGAGGAGGGTGGGGAAACACAGAGGACGGCGTACAAATTTGAAGGCACGGTCGGCCGAGGGGTATACGACCGGCCATTAACACCTCCCGGACAAATCACTCGATTTTCTCGGACGATTTTCCCGCAGCACGTCCAGCAAATAAGAAAACACCATGTATCACCCGTGGGACGTGGACAGGGGAGGGGAGGTGGTTTACTGCCCGCCGGTAATGACGAAACAGATGGCCTCCTGCGGGACGAGGACGCGCGAGGAGTACGTGTGTCCCGCAGGAAGAGGGGTTACTGCCGAGGAGCCTTGATGAAGTGCCGTCATTATCGGTACACAGGACAAAACCCACTTCTGCCTGGACGTCCGGCGACTTTATTACCCGCGAACACACGCTTCCACCGGGTCCCACACTGGGACCCGACTGTCATTCCCCGACAGTGTTACAGCCACGAGCTTAACGAGCTTACTCCACGTGGTAACATCGCTACCGGTCTCTGCAATCTCGTGCTTCCAACCTTCAATCCAAAGTACTCCAGGCGTTTGTTCGGAGGAATGCTCGCGGACGGTAGCTGGAAAATGAGCCTGGAGCTTTCCTCCTTTCCTCTTGATTCCTCTGCCACGTGTACGCTGAGTAAATAAATATGTAGCCACTTATCCCATCAGTGGCACACTCGGAATTTAATCTTGTGGGAGCCGATTTGAAGGGACAAATATATTTTTAATGCAAATTCAACGAAATTCGTTGGCTGATTATAATAAATTTTTTTAACGAACAAAATTCTGTTTTCTTTACTTCTTACGAAGCCCCTTCTTTGGGGGTGCCACTGTATCCCATTAATGGTGGATTCTAATGAAGTTTTCGTGAACCTAGACGTTTCTGGTTCCTCGAACAAGGCCCGATCTAGGGGAACGCAAAAACAGCAACTGCCCAGAGCGAAAAATTTAGGGACAGCAAAATTGGTGCAAAGAAATAATTAACATCAATAAAAACTAATGAAAAACTACCTAAAACTTCCAGAATTTAGTGCGAAACTTATACGTTGCTTTTAAATCACACATATGTATAATTACTTTTATACATACTAGGGAAAGGTGCATACCTATATTAAAGATCTTTGATATTTATTTTGCTTCATTCGTTAAATCCTAAAGATGAATAAACGAAATAACGTAATAGAGAAAAATAACGAAGCTTTCCTAGGTGCAATTACCGCTGGTAAAAAATGGAAAAAGAGTTTGACCTTGAATATTTTATAAAGCACAAATATCTGCAAAAAATTTCACTCACTGTCGAAAATTATATTTTAAAATAATTATTTATAATTAAATATAATGGGCGGCAAAGATCATTTCTATGCCCAGAACATCGGAAGCTCGAGTCCTGACTTTGAACGCCACTTTCGGAACGTAATAACTCCACAAACTATTCTGAATCTAATTATTGTAAGATGTACGACACGAGTTCGTCCATTGTAATCAGTGCATCGGTGAGAACCATCCTAAAGACTCGCGGTGCAAAGTGCACTCGTGTCGCACGTTTCTATGTCAAGGCCCGTAAGTCATTCCCCGGCATTCTTCTCCGGCTAATACGTTGCGTATTAATCGCGATAATGATTCGCGAAACCAGTTATGCATAATTGCCGGGGTGTAATGGCGAGCGCGCGGCCGCGGAATACAAAGTATTAATTCCATCGGGAATGTCAATAATCGACGATGCTGCGCGGCTCGTAACTTATCGTATCTGGAGTCGTATAGTTAATTTATCGCGCAAAATTGCAGGATGTCCTTAGACGGGGAATGCCTCCGCTCTGGAGTCATCGATGCATCGTCCGCCGCGGGCGCCTTATGCGCGCGGAATGCATAAGTGTCGCGGGCACGTACGCCGGGGCCGTTTTTCTTCCCCAACGAACCGCTCGCGTTCATCGCGATACAAATCGCGCGGCTCGTTTAGGCGCGAGCTTCCTTTTTTAAACAGCCGACGACGCAAACGCCGGATTTTTTACGGCCTCGCGGGGTCCCGCTGGACGACCGCTCGCAGTCTAGGAAGGCGCCGATATCCTCTTTTCAGCGGGGTAATGCAAAGTGGAATGGATGAGTCGCTGGATTCGCGATGCGGTTTTTGTGCCCTTTCACGGTGGCTTCCACCTCCTCGTACATGAGAATGCCACGGCTGTGACAAGTGCGAAGGCTGCTGGAAGGCCTTACGCTTTAATTTCAGCGTAGAATCAGCGTTTCCTCGGTTGTACCGCGCGTTTCAGCTTGCCTTTTGTTCGGGAGCAGAAATAGATACAGTGGAAGGACGGTTGTTCCGCGTTCCGTGTTCGAACGTCGCGGGATCGTTTAATTCGAAGGTAGCTCCGGCGAACGAAACGGAACGATACCGTTAAGGGTTAAAATGTAGATCGGCCACGAGGCGGCGCAGTGAGCTGGCCGTTATTCACCGCGTGCCGGCCGAAGAAAAGAGAGGATCGGCTAGACCAGATAGGTCGGGGCGGGGACGGGGGATATTTCTAAATTGGATCGAAGGCGCGTGGCGCAGATGCTCGGTCGTGCATAACGTCCAGAGCAAAAAGCAACTGCGTCCGCGAGGTATCATTTGGTCCCTTGACTTCGCAGCGGGATTTGGAACGCGTCCATTTGCGGTCGAATCGCGTGAAAGCAATTCTCCGCGAGTTCGGTGCAGGAAACTGTACAGTCACGAATCGTGCGAGGGGATCTGTAACGAAACTCCGAATCTACCCAGGACCTTTGATATATAGCGATGTTACGTTTAAAGGATTACAGATCGAAATTGAACTTTATTAATTTAGAATTGAATGTGCCCTGTTTGGGAGATCCATGAAAAGGGGCAAGCGCTGAACACGCTTCTACGATTAGCCCACAATGTTCTTAACCTTCAGAAAGAATTCCAAGGCAAAGCCGTGGAGAGTTGCGGCAGAGGCTCGCGCGGCCAGGTCCCCGCCGGGGCGAGGAACAACAAACGTCGTCCTCGTCGTGTGGAGCGCACCGAAAAACTTTATGAACGGTTTATGAGCGCAATAATCCGCTCGCGAGTAACACAATACAGGCTAATTATAGAGGACGAGGTCCAGGCTGGCCGACAGGCATTAACGTACGCGTTAAAGTCACGGCCGCGACAGCCTGGGTGGCTTCCCTATTTTCGTCTTTTTTCTCACTTTTTCTCTCCTCTCCCTGCGCCTCCCACCGCCCCCACCCCCACCCCCTCGGTCTCCGTCACTCCGCCGCGCCGGTGTCTCTGGCGCACCTCGCACTTTCATCCTCGCGACGCTAATGCGTCTCTGTTATTTCAGTCCTTATCCCTGACAGCTAGACACCGGGCGAGATGCGAGCGGGCGACTTTTTCGATTCGTGTAAACCGATCTGGAACGTCGCGCTGGCCGCGGAATGCGCCGTGCGACGACACTATCCTTCTATGGGATTAGCCAGTGGCGAGCGTAACGGTTTCGTGGATCAATTCGGCGAGACTTTCGATACCGAACAGCTAGCGTTTCGAACGAACAGAGAGATGCACCTCGGCAGCTATGTACCTACTTTCGATTTCCGGCAAAGTACTTTCAGGCGACCGACACGACCGGGCCACCTTCGACACAGCTGAGCTTTCGCGGGCGAAGGGCGACGAATGGAGGGGAAGGTGGCTCGCGCTGTGCAGGCTGCATCGGGGGAAGAAAAATGGAAACGATTTGCGGTCGGCATTACGCTTGAAATCGAGCTTGAAGCGAGGTTTTTTTCTGGGTACCTCCTTCGTACCGACCGCAAATCGCCCCGATTTTTCCACGCTGGCGAAATGAACATTAATACTCGAATCTGGCCGGTGGGAGGGAGGGGTGGGGATCGTAATCCGATACTGTAATCGTGTCTACCGCTATGTGAAACGGTCCTATCCGGCCGCGGGGACGCGGCTCTTGAGAAGCCTCTTCTGGGATAACCCAGAAACGACGGGGCATTTTTTTTTCATTTTTAACCTCCGCCCCTCGCGCCACCCTTTGACCAGCGAAACGACGCCTAACGAGAATAGTTGCGGCTAATTTCGAACGGAAAACGAACGCTCCGAGGATTTAATTATCATCCCGCGGCTCGCGGAGTTGGGAACAAGGTCGAGCTCTTCCAGTGACCTTTCAGCCCGCGCGCGGTGCCCCGGTGATTCAATTTGTTCTCGAGCTTTTTCTGCGCCAGAGGATATTAACATTCGTCTCGCGAAGGGGCTACCAATTACAGTGACTGATCGAGGGACGTTTCAGAACAAAAATCTCCTCCGCTTGATACGCTCCTTCCTTGGACGGGCCATCGAAGGGAAGGGAAGGCGCGGTTTCTCGATCGGCGAGGTCGAACGTCGCGGACTGGCATTGGGCCACCATTTAGCGTCGAACAGGTAGCTTCTGGCGAACGTGATTTACTTTCGAGGCTTCGTTAAGTAATGATTCCTGTTAAGGGGTCAGGCCACCTTGGACGAAGCAAAGTTATAGTCGTCTTTGGCAATTTTTTGGTAAAATTTTCGAAATGCCGAACATACGAAGAAAAGGTACATTTTTTTTTTTATAAAACAAACAATTACAAAGACTATATTCAAGATACCTACCCCAAAATCATTTTGTACTTCTTCAGTTTTAGGCATGTAGAAAATAAAACGTTTTGGTGTTTTGTTCCATGTCAAACGGTATAGTCGTGAGGTTCAACACCGTGGAAGAAAGTCACTCGGCACGACGTTGCTTATCAAAAAAAAAATACGACTTTTCCGTCGAGAGTTGCACAATACCAGTGTCCACATTGAATTTTCCATTTATTTCATTACCTCCCGCAAAAATATTGACAAACATGACTATATCTAGCTCTCTTTCGTCCAATGTGTCCGAACCCTTTAAAGAGAAGCTTTAGCCATGAAGTGTTTGGGCTTATCTGTTCATGATTCCCTCGAGAGGAACTGTTTCAAGCAATAGATTTGTATGCTCGCAAAAGAGATCGAAGACGAAGGGTGTGGGATAAGTAAGCAGTTGTAGTAATTGTTTGGAAAGGGGCAACGATCTCGAAGAAGGCAGATCAGTCGGTCGGTGAAAGTACAAAAAGCAGCACCCTTGTCGTGGGTGACGGGGCGAATTCGGCGACCCTCGTTTTGTAAACTAGGCGCGAGGGAATTTCCAGCTAAAAAGCGGGTGATTAATGATCGCAGGCCTCTAAAAAGGTCGTCGTGTCCCTCGCGTCCCACGCGTCCTCTCTCTCCGACCCATGGGGGGAGCGGTTCTTCAGGGTTGCGAGGCTTGTAATTGATTCCGGATTACTTGTCGCCGACAAGAAACACGACCATCACCGGATGACTCTTGACATCGTTCTTGTAATCTGTACTCGTCTCGACACGTAGCACGATTATTCCCTCAATCTTCTCGCGAGACGCCTCAATTTCCTCCTTTTCCGTGCAGCTGATGTCCAGTTTTCTATACTCGATTAGAGTGTGCTCGTGATTCTTGCCTGTTCAGGCACGCCTCAACTTGTTTAGCCAAGTTTGGGAGTGAGTCTCGCAGCACAAATGGCCCCGACAATCGTGGGGAGTGATAAAACGCGCGAGCAGTGGATTCGAAATAATGGAAAGCATCATCAAGAGACCCAAGAATCGGCGATCGTTGTACGATTCTTGGTGGGAAGTTGCTGTCGCGATATGTAGAAGCGTACGCAAGCGGTTGCTAGAGGATGAACCGTTACGGTTAGACGATCGCCGAGGCGTTTTTCGTCTCGGGCCAAGCCAGGAAACGGCCGAGGTGACGAGGGTAATATTTCAAAGCTCGTTGAGAGCTAGAGAGGACCGTGCACGCGGAATGCCGGGAGTAATTTGAACAAACGCACGACAACGTCTCATTTGTCACGCGAGTGACATCGGGAGCTAACACGCCAGAAATACCGGCGATGGACATTTTTTACCCTTTCGCAGTTCATCTGCGAGGAATTCGATCGTAATGAGCTTACCCGTGTCAAATGGTTCTTATTTTTACGATCAACGAGGGGGGGAAAAAAGTCTGGGCACCGCGAGAGGATGATGGAACGACTGGCGACTCCCTTCCAGCTGATTTGAAAATACAGGAAACACTTGGGATTCGGAGCTTAGAAAAATAAAGGATTCTCTGTAGTTTCTTTTATGATTCTAACTTCACAACAGTGAACAAACAATGCCTCATTTACTTTCAACGATGTTTATTAGCAACCTGACTAAAGCAACCCGTGTCCCCCATTTCGGTCGCCGATTCTACAAAAAGGAAATACTGCAACAGCTCCGCTGAAGCAATAAAACGGTGTGTTTTCTGCCGACGCAGGCTCGGAAAGCGAGTGAAATCCGACGGCAAACGTCTGGTTGACCCGAGCCACGGCGAGGAGTCAAAGACTCCGTTCAGAATTTTTACCCTGAAATCGGCCCGCGCAAGCCAGATTGGCCGGTGTTTGCGAAGAGCAAACGCCGCTAATTAAAATCCCGCGGCTCTCCTCGGCTGGTAATCAACGGATGCCTTTGGGCAGCGAGGATGGTCAACGATCCGCGACCTTTCCGCCCCCCCCCCCCTTTCGACCTCAGGAGCCTCTGAGCGATCGGTTTCGACGTTTGCTTACTCTCCCCGGTTCAACCCCCTTACCTGACGATGCAGCCCTCGATCTTCATCGCGAGCCCTCTCGGCGTGTATTGCACAGCGTCGCGGCGTTGTCCCTGCGCATCGTTATTCATCTCTGCAACAGAAACGTGGAAATCTCGTTAAGATATGTGAAAATAATTTAAGCGGCGAGAATCAAAAGCCCCCGCGTCCTCGCGTTGCCTGCTACAGCGCTCGAACACTCATGTCACTTTTTAGCTCGTGAATTAGTCGGAGGAACGGGGGCGGCGACGCGGTACACGGTTTTCGTTTTATTTCCGAGCAACGATAGCATATGCTTTCGGAAAGCCGAACACTAGTCAACCACTTCCGCGTGATGTACGAGCGAAACTCACTTTCCGTGGCGACATACTTATGGCTCGACGCCTGAGCACATGGAGCTTCAGCTTCCGAAGTTTCAGCTCACTGACGGGCCAAGCTTCCTGGCCACCCCGGATTCTGTGCACCTCTGACACACTCCCTCGAAACATACGCGTATTACAGAATTCACAGAAGACAGAGGGAAACTACCATATTAATTTTACGATCGGTATTAATTCAGTGGCTACTGGACATCTAACTGATACAAGCCCGGAGAGATCTTCAACCGAGGACGACTGATGAGAGGTCCTACAAGTAGATTCCTCCTGCGACCCCTAAATTCCAATCAGACGTGCCAGGAAGCCACGATCGACTACGATGGATCTACGGTGAAACCCGGCACCCCGAAAATTTTTCCCATTACGACCGCCGTTGCCTCGCCGCGCATCCCCGGAGATGGTATCTCCTCTAACCAGCGATCCACTCGATCCATCCCTGAGGTCGCGGCAAAGAGTTAGCCGGGGCAGGGCTATTAATAATCGTCGCATAGAAGGCGCGTGCTGCCGGGGAACGGTCGTGTGTCGCTAACGGGTGGCACGGAATGTTTGTTTGCTCGCGGTGGCCACCGGGTTGACAAACAGGGAGGAATTCCCTGTGGCGGTGGCCCACGAGGGGCACACAGGTCGCGCAGCCGTCGCAGACAAGGGAGGACGTCGATCGGACGTGTTTTCACGCCGGATGGAAATAGTAGCGCGAAACCGACCCGAGAGATTTATCGGGCCGTAATGGTCCCGAGCTCTCGCTGCCGAGGAAAAAGAGACGGCCGCGGGGGTACGAGACTTTGTCAACGACTTTGTCAATGTTATGTCAACAGGGGCACGCTGCCAACAGCTGGCGCGTCGGCGTTAACGACGACTTGTTTATAGGCGCCGATGGTTCTACATGGCAGAAAACGAGCGTTCGGAGAACGTTCGTTCCGTGGACAATCTGTTTATCGGCCTGTGACCGTCTCGAGGATGAAAGAAGCTTGTTCGGGCGTAATGGATCGGCCGTGGCGGGAAAAAGAATCGTTTACTCGAGCAACGGGGTAAATTTGGATCCCCCAGCTCGCCTTAGACTTGTTGCTGATTTCTTATTGTCCCTTGTGCTGCTTAGAGTCGTGGGTGTCTCGCGATACGTTGCTTTTTAAGGAAGAATCTTAAATAGGGCGATGTTGACTATTTCTAACGTTAATGTCCCTGTTAAAAGGTAAAAGGAGGCCGGGCACTTGTGGGCTACTCAGCTCACACAGCTGATCCATCGCGATACGGTTGTTTAAAAGCTCGTCGACGGATTAATCACGGTTCGCCGTTCTCTAATAATTTTACGGTGTAATGCAATTTGGTTCCACGGACGAACGGTAAGCAAGCAGCAAGGCGGAGGGAAGTCTGAGACACGATCAGCTTATTCCACTCTGCTGGACGGCCAAGTAACACTGATGTGATTAAGCCCCTTCGCAAATTATGCCATTACACATTAGATAAACGTCTGTTTGACTTCGCCCTCTTGGCACTGTTCCGCCGACGATGTACTTAATACCGATTTAAACACGCGCACGTGAACCTCCGCGAGCTCGCGACACGTTCTCTCGAACCGGGCGAGTTCCTGTTTGCACAGGCTTCGCTTGGCGTGGCGTCTCTACGCGATTTTGTTATCCTCTGAATCATCTTGCGTATCGTTCGTCGAAGGAGACGGCTCCCTTGTAATTATTTATCGACGTTCTTCGGAGCAAGCTGTGTCTACGGTGTCAAGAAAGTCGGGAGTTCGCGTGGAAGAGTCACGAGTGATTCGAATTTTTCTGTAAGGATGATGCGAGGTCTGAGATGATTGAAAGAAAGTCCAAAGGCTTTCTAGACAATCCTGCTCTCCTTCCTGCGGGATATAATAAGCGCAGGAGGTTCTGGCAGCTCGGAGAACACACGCGGAACGATAATTACTCTGACTTTTTTGGGGACGATATCCCGAGGGAGTTTAATCAAAGTCGGGACGCTCGATCATCGCGAATTCGATTACGATCGAACGTTCGTCACGGGTACAATTAATTCTCGCAAGTTGCCGGCTGCGCGGAGGTCAGCGGAGAAGTTATTGCGTTCTCCTACGCGTTAACGAGAAAACGATTTCGACGAATGCCTTCCCTCATTGACGATGATTTCGACGTTGAAACGAGGTGAAACTTTGGAAACGAAGAAATTACTGGGAATGGATACTCTACATCCTCATAGGCACTTTTAAATTGCACAATTTCACCAAAAATGGTACTCCCAAACTGTCGTAAGTCTCTTATTTGTGGAACCGTTGTAACCCCGGTTCAATTACGAGTGGAGAGAGCCTCGAGGCCTTTCGACAGCGACACCACGTCCCTCCATAAATCGTTTTCCACCCCTCTCAACGAATCATGGGAAACGACACCGGCTGGGTGTCACTAGCGAGGGAAAAGCCTGTTGTTTCCGTGCTTCTCTCGAATTAGTCGAGTCTACTTCGCGTGGTTTCATCGCTGACGCGTGTTCACGAGGAATTGCAGGGACGGGAAGCGATCCTCCTACCGCCCAATTTACGGCTCTTTTTGCGTCTTTGTGGCTGGTCGTTACCCTCGAATATAGTTGTCAGCTGAATAACGAGAAGTTTAGATGTCCGTTAAATTAGACAGGACGTGAATTGCGAATTCAAAACTGTTAGGCGTGGAGCTCGACAGTTCTTTGATCGAAAGCTATTTAGGTAGATATATCGTCCACAAGATCTTCTTGAGGCACACATCTTTTCTTTCCTGCACCAGCATTTCAGCGTGGCAATGACAAAGAGAAAGCAACGCTACGGACGGTCAGACGTGCCAGAGGCAGAGGGCTGACGTGGACGGATGGGGGTGGGCCTCGCGTCGGGTATCGGTGGTTGAATCCACGGATCGACGTGTCAACGCGTTCGACGATTCTCCCCGCGGAGGTTGCGCGGCGCGGTCTGCGGTTGACGTCGATTAATCACGCGTTGGCTAGCGTGTCCGTATCCGTGTGCGTGGCTGTGGGCAACGACGTGCCGGTGACTTGCAACTACGCCCGCCGCCTATCATATTAACGGGTAATTGAAAGATATCCGGCCGGAAAGCGGCACCGTGATTTTTTGTGATGTCACTACGCTGCGCGGAATGATCGCGGGGTGACTTGCACCCCGAGCCGCGACGCCCCGAGCTCCTCGAGATCGCGCGACCCACTCGCCTTCGAACGACTAGTTCGTCGTATCCACTGTTCGAGGCATTAAGATTCAGAGGTTTACAGAGGAGACAGTTTTCCAACGGGAAACCAACCGGATATCGCACGAGCAATTAGCTCCGCATCACCTTGAACCGTTCAACGATCCTCTAGTGAAAATTCCCTTACGCGTCGGTCGGTCTCGACGTCGAAGGTTCCGCCGAGGCCTCGGGAGACGGGCGTAAAAGCCCGCGACACCGTAAACAAAGCCGCTGTTCGCGTTATTAATAATAACCGGGGCGATTTGGGCGCGAGCGCGGGTGGGTGGAGGCGCTCTCAGCGTTTAAGTTGGCTTCCGCTCTTGACGGGCTGGCGTCGTAGGAAAACATTCTTCGTCGATTTACTTTCGGCAATTCACGCGTAAACGTTGACGTATTTAAGGGAGGCTGTAAAGCATCTATTTCGGTGTGTTGCCGGGAATAATCGGGCTGCCACGGATTATCAGCCGCCGGGGGAAGTCGCTTTCGTTGCCCTCTGCCCCCCCCCCCGCGCCACTTCGTGACCTTCGACGCTGCCGATCAAAAGCATCGCGGTTGGTTAAAAATCTTTAACAATTAGGCAGAAGTTACGCGAACGCTTCACTCGAGCTTTACAATTACTCCCTCAGTTTCATAGCTGCCATTGACAGGCCATTATCGATGTCCCTGTAGAAACCTCTGAAACTTAGCAACGAGCGCCGCTTTCGAATTTCGATGACGACGAAAGGCGCGCGAAGGCCAGCCCCGAGCAGAAGCTTATCTAATCGAGATTACTTGGTCCTCGCGTTACAGGGCTGCTGGGTATATCGGGCCTGCTATCGCCGGCGAAGAGGAGGCCCCTCGTCGTCGCTCGGATTCGCCGGTTGAACGACGCCACGACAAGGAGTTATGATATCGGCGCCGATCGCCGCGCCAAGTGAAAACACGGTGGCGTGAGTAATATACAACCATAGGGCGATCTTTTATGGTGCAGCGACTCCGAAGGGAATGATCCGCGGCCACGTCGGGAGATAGGATCGTTCTAACCCCCGCGAGAACCAGAGGAGAGGGTCAAGGAGGAGCGAACCCGGAGCAGTCAGCGATTCTAGTCGTTAATAAAACCGTTGTCTGCTACCAACGCCAATCCCGCGTCGAGTGCGATGCCTGTCGGACGCCAGCGAGCCTTTATAGACCCTGCGAGCGCTTGAAAATTTATACCACACCGTTTTAAATCCAATTCATTAGCTCCTCTGAATGGGGATTCTGCAACATTGTCTTTTGAATCGTAGAATGGGAATAGTAAGTAGAGGAATTAGACGAGAGGCTTCGAGAAAGAGGCGAGGTAGTATCGGTGCGGATTTAAGGAAAAAGGCCCAGGTGGCAAAGGTTCTGGGGGGGAGGGGGGCATTTTTCGGGAAAATGAAGAGGTAGTTTACCTACAGAATAAAATATAGTGTTTGGATAAAATAATATTTTCTTTCTTTGAAAATGGGGCTGGGGGTCTTCTGGGCGGGGGCACAGGCGGCAACTGCTCATCGGCCGCCTGTTAAATTCGCCACTGGGTAGTTTTCCACATTGGGAAATCGATAAGAAGGGTGAGAGGCTGAAGCCTAGTACGCGCATCGCTTCTTACTCCTTTGTCCGTTTCTTCCTGGAATCATAATCTCCTGTTCCACGCAAATTGCCTTAAAAATCGGATCGAACGGTACCCGCGATTCCGTTCGATCTCCAACAGTTGCCGGGCGCAGAAGAAACTTGACGGAATCGCCGCGATCTAGAAAAATGGTGGTACGTAACGATACGTTGATTGCCATGCTGCGATTCTCCTCTCGTTCGTCGAGTCCTTCGGAGGAGAATCATCTTCGAGCGATCGTGCGAAACTCGTTATTCCGGAGCCGTTAGTCGCGCGAATAAAGAAACAAAGCATCGAGGACGGGACGCCCTGACGGGCGAATCATCGAACGATAACGTCACTTGCCTTGATTTCCACGTAATCATGGTACCTCGGGGAGGCCTACTTGCCGATCCTCCATCACCGGGATCGCAATTTTCTTCGCGTTAAGCTACGCGTCCGCGTCCATTCGGTCAATCTGCAAGTCCCCGCTCGTTTTCTCGTCAACAGATATTGCAAATCACTCTGAAAATCGTCCTGCATGGCGCCTCCCTTCGAGCACCGACAACCGGGAACAATATCTCGCAGCTGCCTATTCGTATACCCCAACTCATCCCGAATCTTTCAAAGAAGCACGCGCAAAATTAGACTCCACTCCAATTTAACCGGAGGACCCAAGCAACAGCTGGACCTTCCAACAAACCTGAAGAACTTCCCATGAAATCACCGGACAGAAATTTTCAAGCAGAACGTTATTGCGTTATTTGGGGCGGTGTTTGAGGGCTGCGGAGCCGAAGAAGACCGATGGCCTGGCGGGGCGGCGTTGCGTGTACCGCGATTAGGACCGCCGCGATTTGAATGATTAGATAGGGCGGAGGATTCGGAGATGGCGGTGCCGCCGGTGAAATAACAGCCTCCGGGCAGAAACGGGATTCGTGACCGGTAGGCACGCATCTCACTCCGCGGGTCGATAGTTCGCACGGAACAGCGTTCGGAATCCTCGAGGATGCACGCCGCCGTACGCCTAACTACACGTGTCCGCTCCAACGACCTAGCCGATCCTTCCCGGCCTTATCATTCCCCTAACCCCACCCCCCCTTATTCTCTGTTCACGGTGCCTCCTTGATCGACGACAGGTGTGTCGGGCCGGGATTAATGCTCGATCTACTCGCTCCGCCCGATTCAGAGAGGACCCAGGGAGCTCTAAACCCTGGAAATCGATGTATGCAAGATATGCTTCACGCATCCGAATAGCATCTGGCCCCAGTGCCGATTGCCAAGTTACTTTTCGGGGTATCAACTATACTGCGTCATTAGAGGAAGATAATTTTCTGTTTCAGAGGATTAGGCTAAGATAGATGTAAGAAGTACCTAGGATTAATTGTAAGGTGGAAAAAGACGATGATGCGAACGGAGATTGCAATCCCTAGGGGATCGATAAAAATTTATATATAATTCTCTGTTCCAGAAGTGGAATTCAAGAATTTTGGTTGAGGAATTAACCACGGCACACGTGGTGATTTTGTCCATGCAATTAACGACTGTTTAATTGAAGTTTGAAGCTGCGGCAAGAAGAGAAATGAGAGACTTGCTTACCAATATTGGACATGAAGGATGGTTGGTCCAAAACCGTTTCGCGCAGTCAATCTATTAAAAGATTTCACAGGACGTTGGTTGTTCCGTTGCACTGGTTATCGCAGCGCGACACGTTCTTATTCCGCAACGGTTCCGCGATCCTTACCCGGTGGTAAGATCGGAGTTAGGTTTAACTCGACGGCCGAATTTCGCGAGTGACGTTTACCGAATACGGTAGGTGCTACCCTCTGTGGCGGTTTGCAGCGTTAATCCCGCGGAATTGGTCTTTGAGACAAACGGTGGGGCGTGAATTCTAATTAGTGCGTTATTGAGATTTAACCAGACGAGCGCGTTAATGAGATGAGAATATTATTTATTGTGGATGGAGATGAACGAGTATTAAACTTAACGCAAGTTTCCTCCAAGACGAGATATCACAGTAAATTTATTATTCACTTGTCCATTGAAATACTTTTGAATATTTTTAATTAAGAGGGAGGAGAAGATTCTGGATCATTCGGGTGTGGATTCGATGGCACAGCGAAGCGCAAATTTTTCATCCGCTCTGGCCGAAGGTAGGTGTAATTTTTCAACTCGTAAATTTCCTCGATCTCTTGTTTACTCACCGCTGGAAGAATAAATAAAATGCAAATTAATACCCCTCCGACATAAGATACACTTTAACCATTGTACTTACTCGATAATTGCTCCTGTCTAAGCAGATGAACACTTCCCTCCTTGATCCCCACTTCCTTCTGCTTCTCGTCTAACATCACCTCCGCAGGTTTAGGAGTTCGCACCAAATTGCTCACCGCTGTTGCGTGAACGATAAACATCTTTCAAGTTATCCTCACTCGCTCAAGAAACACCAAAACAGAACTTACCCTTTCTTGCGTAGGACCTGGGGTAATTCCCACTGACTCCGTGCACAGGACTAGTAGGATTCGGTTGAATAGTTTCAACATGTGACGAGAGATCATCATCAAATTCGCTGCGTTTCTTCATCTCTGCGTCTTTATTATCCCCTTCAATCCCAGGCATGCTTCCAGCTGGAGGCGGTGAGTCGTGGGGGTTCGCCAAATGCAATGAATGGCTAGTTGTGCTGTCTTCTTCACCTTCTGCTCGAAACAGGCGATACATTTATTCACTCGCATGCTCCCTGTGATATCATTGCCTCGCGTTGCTAATAAAGAAAAGAAATCAGGAACGGATACCCCATTACGAACGGATAGACTATTACCCGCTACCCCCGCCAGAAATACTCAAGTTTAATCCGCAAACAATCCATTTGACGATAGTTTGATCCCCGTCTAATTTAGAATCTTATTCCGCGGAATTGCTCTCCGGTAATAAAATCATTTGCAACTCCCATTTTATTAATCGGTCGCTCGGCACCGTTTGTTACTCGTGCTGCGCTAATGTAACGCAAATACCGCGTGGCCATGATCGGGACGCTAATTGCAAACGGGTCCCATCAGCGATCATTTACGCGAGGCGTAGGTCGACGCAAGAAATCGCGTAATGATCGGTTACGCGGCGGACACCGGAACTCGCGTATTAACCGTATTCCGCGTATCACAGTCTTCCTAATTATCGCGATGGCTAACAAGATATCGTTCCATCTATTCACTTTGTATCACATCTTTATTACCCGGGGGATCGTTTCCTACGTGCGCCGCGATCGCGAATAGGACCAAAAAGAAGTCCAACCAGATCTGGGCCTGGGAGGACACTCGTCAGGAAGCGAAGATGACTCTTGCAACGCCACTGGTCTGTGGGTTCGCCCAAAGTGTCCTAACCCATAAAAAGGTCCCCTTCGTGGCTTCAAGACAAGATTCGGTTCAGAGGAGATACGGAAGCGAGTGACAGAATAAAGCTCGGAGAGAGGAAACATCAGGGAACCAGCTTTCGGGACGAGTGCTTTTTTATTCATTTCTCACTGATATTTTTGGACAATATTGCACAATATTAATGGGCCTTTGCACCGACGAGGGACTCTTCTTAGGAGGAAACACGCAGTAGCTCACTGTGGTCGAAGAATTTAATTGTTGGTTAAGCCAATGTTGGGTGTTGCTTCACCATGCGGGGGCTGCAGCGTGGCGGCGCGGGCGTCGTGAGACATCTTACGAGTTTGCGGCATCTCCATGTCCGCTGTGGTGTCTGCGTCAGAAGGGGAGGGATTCGTGAGGAAATCAGGCCTGTCGTAGGTACGGCCTATGGGGATGTCGCGTTGGGCCAGGCGCCACTTCTGGAAGTGTTCTCGGCTGTAGGGGTAGGGATCCCCTGGCACCTTTACGTAGTCACCGTCTACTGTAAAATCGTCGCGAACGTGCTCGTTTCCGTCTGCGTCCAACTCGTAAGATTCTGTAGCTTCCGCTCGCGAGTCTTCTCTGACAAAGGTGCTCGGCTGAGACTGCGGTTTTCTCTCGGTTGACGGTTTCTCTAAAAAGTGGTAAAATTGGAATGGAATCGATCCTCGAGGGTACTGAGAATGATATTTGGCGAAGGATAATGAAATCAGAATGGCCTTGCATCGAAACAACTAGTTACTTAACCCTTCGTGATTTACCGCAACCCAGGCAATTTTCCAGTTCAAATATCGCGAGTTTAATAATTTTAAAATTTTAAAAATCTCGCGAATTTTAACAAAACTAATTGACCATCATATCGAAATTTACATTTCCAGAAAAAACCTAGAGCGTGATTGTATGAGTATTAAAAACGTACAGTTATCACTGAAAAGTTAAGATTCAAAAATGTGAAAATGGTAACTGAAAAATGACGCTGGGTTGCAGTGAACCGCGTGCGACCAGTTTGTGAATTATAAGAAGGTGTGACCACGGAGGGTTAAGGAGATCGTTGAACATTTCAGAATACGGGATGATTCTTCGCAAGCGATTGATAAGAATACCGTGAAAGTGCGAAAGCTAGCGCTAAATTTTTGGCGCGTTTCCCTGTGAAATACTGAATATATATATATTACCCATCATTGGTTCCGTGGTCGCGGAATCAAAACCAGGGAAGTAATCGTCCTCGTACGGGCTCGCGTAATTGAGGCTGCCGTGAAAATCATCGGGTCGAGTGAGTTGGTGCTCTTCGCCATCCAGTTTCCTTTGAGTGGACACCGTCATTGGACTTTCACCACTCTCGTGATCCTCCTGATGCGGCCGGTTCAGCGAAATCTCGATCTCCCTTTCAGCTATGGCGTTCAAACTATCAGCAAAATCGTCGTCCTCGGCCTGATTCGCCTGCTGCCGGCTTGCCAGTTGCTGCTGGTGGGATTCACTAGCAGCAGCAGCTCTCGTACCTTCGACACTAGTTACTCGGTCGTCAGGGCCATGCGTCGACTCTGACAGACTACCGGTCTTCCCCTCTCCCGCCGGCAACTGTTCCTTCATCCTTGCCCAGCGAATTTCGGAGCTGGTGGAAAATTCCGAACGATCGCCACTCACGTTCTTCCTCACGATTGCTGAAATCAACATCGTGCTGCCAAACCTCGACGTTCCTCTGTATCCATCGACACCGCCCAGAACGTAAAATGCCCCGGTGTGCAGCTTCTTGCTGTCTGTCTTCTGAGAGTCGCTGGAACCTCCAGATCGTCTCAAGTCCATCGGTTTAGCGTTCGATTTGTAGTCCTTGGACAGCTCCGCATCGTCCTCTTCGTCCCTGTAAGAGTCTTCCGTGGACCGCACTGACTGCACATCGAGCTTTGGCTCCGGTGGTTCAGGTCGTATCGAGAGCATGTCCACTCGCGTTCCAGTGTCCTCTTGAAGAAACTCTTCCTTCGGGGGGCATAACGGTACCTTGGACTTGAGGACCAGGTCCTTCCAGGCGGAGACCTCAGCGTCAAAGGTCGTTCCCGTCGGCACGGTGTACTCCTCGTCAGTGGCCCCTTCCACCAGGCTAGGGGGGGTTTTCAGTATCCTCTTCAGGGACTCTAAGCTCCCTACCTCTTCTGATGACTTGGCCACCTTCGAGCAACATTCTTCCATCTTACCGATCTCGCTTTTCGAGTCTGTTTTATTGACGGAATCCTTCGCGCCGCTCATCGTCAGCTGGACATCCCTTATCTCCTGGAGTCCATCGCTGTCCGAAGGGGCTTGGAAGCTGGAATAATTCGCGTCGCTTACCATCGTCGGGCTTTGCAGGTGCTGCAGACCGTTGCTCCAAGTCTGCTTCGCCTCGCGCTCGTGGTCATCGGAAAGCCTTATAGCCCACAGATGACGGAAGTTTACGTCCAAGCTATCGTGAAGCTTGGTCTCCGGCTCTGAGCTCGCATCCTTTCTATAAACATTCGTGGGATTCGTGTGTATCACGGGCTTCTTCTTCTTCCTTTCCTTCTTATCCTCCTTTTTCTCCCGCTTCTCTGGCATGTTCGGTTCCCTGATGGGTGTCTTCGTGTTCCTGGGCTTGCAGCTCATGATCGTTCGAATGGAGGAGTCTATTATCTCTGGCACGGTCAGAAATTTCTGACAGGCAGCGAGCGACGTCGGGTCGGCGCTGTAGACGTCCGCATCTCTGGCTGCCGAAGTGGAATCGTAGGGGCTCTTCCGTCGTCCGATTCTCAAATTGTGATTCGCAAGATCGTCGAGGAACTTCGTGGTACTGCCGAGATCCAACGACGAGGACGCGCAACTTTGCGCGCTATGAGGGAAATTTCTAACGACGCTCCTGTCAGCCGCATCCTCGAGTGTAAAATTAATCAACGACGCCTGATTATCCTTGGGATAATCGAGCACTGTCACGGTAGCCTCGCGATCGATCGCGTTTCGATCTTCGTGGTACCTAGCGTCTACAAAGCGTTACATTAGCGCTGCTTCTGTCCGATCGCGGCTGGCACTGCGGCCCGCGAGGCTTTCTTATTCGGAAATTAATCTTAATGGAAATTTGCGTTCTTACCCGCTTTGAAGATATCCTTCAGCCAGGAAAATACGCCATCGGCCTTCTTCTTATCCTTATCGTCCGCATACCTAACCGATGCTGCAAAAATCAGCGTTCTATTCTGTATTATCGAAGGAGAACGCCTCCCAAACCCGAAATGACCAGTATTCGTTAGAGGACCGTGTTCAGGGTTGGATATGTATGTAAGCTGCAGCCTAGTGCGGTAGATTTTGGGGAGCGACAAATTTTCGGGAACGATAAATTTTGGGGAGAGACACGTTTTGGGGAGATGCACATTTTGGAAAGTGCTATATTTTACGAAGCGAGAAATTTTGTTTGAGCGAAAGAAATTGGAAAAGGTTTAAACGCAAAAGCTCGAAATACCTTTAAAAACAATTCCCTTTTTTTTCATGTAGCAAGTTAGCAACAATTCATATATGAGTTGTCAAATGAAATTAATTTGAAAATTATCCGAACGCATTTAAATGAAAATATTTTGAAGATATTTCACGGTCAAGGCGGCGGACGGTTTTTAGCCTACGGTCGCCAAATCTCCAAATCCGCCCCTGACCGTGTCTCGCGTCAAACAGATCGAACAAATGTCAAAATTTGCGCGACAAGCACTCGGAGGTTATTCTGTGCGCCGAGAATATTCGTGGAACTTCTCTGGTTCCAATTTGAAAGCTATATGTGGCATTATAAATGATTAAGATTTGATTCGGTAGGTGAAGCGCAGGCTCACCTGCGGTCAGATTCCTTCGGAAATAGGGGTTGAGGATACCGCGTATGAATTCAATCGAACCCACGTGCCCTCGCAGCATGTTGTTTCTGGAACACGAAAAAATTCTACGCGATCGTGAGCACTGGCCGAATTTTGACGACAAGCCGGATGTTGTCGGCGATGTTTCCAGAAAATCCTGTCACGATCGACACCTTTACAATTTCTTGGTAGGTTCGACAGACTGTCTGTTTTTTCGATCTCGTTCCTCTGCTTTTTTTCTGTCGTCAAGTCGCTCGATTTCGTTGCTAGAATCGAGCACGGACGACGTTGCCTCGATTTATATTATATACGTTCCTATCCCACTTGAAATTTTAATTTTGAACATCATCGGTTTCCTAGCTGCACGTGACACCACTTTCGAATTGGAAGTAGTTTGGTTTCCTTTCAAATCACATCTAAATAAATCAGATATCAAGATTCCCCGAGGAGTAGTAACAGCGAAATCTTAACGAAGTAGACGTGAACGTAACTTTCGCATCGAGAAGTTGGCAGCGGGACATAATTATTCCCCGCAAATCAACCGAGGCGAGTTCCATCGACTCATCGGGGCTACGGCTCGGACTTCGGTTAATCATTGCCGAAACTTTTCTCCCCACGAGACTACGGACCCTCTCGCGCGCTTAATGCCATAATGGACACTTCTCTTTCTCTTTGGGATCGCCTCCCTATTGATCCGAAACCACTAAACTCCCGTGCAACGTGTCAGTCCATTTGCCCACAGATTGTCTCGCCTTTTCATCCTTCGAAGAAACATTCGTGCGCGCAGAAGCTTCCTTTCGCGACAGAAACGCGTATTTAACACTTGCAGATAGAATAAGTAAAAGCAACTGACTCGGCTCTGTGGCTCCGTGGAACGTGTATACATTGGGCAGAAAGAAAAGGGATTCCACGCCAAATGAATCGACGTTTCTGTGGCGGTTGTTCCGGCCGAAATAAATGTCTTACGTGTTATCAGATCTCCCGAAGGAGGGCCGTTCGTGATGTCGCATGCGAATGGCCATGGCGATTCGCTCCACGTACCGCTGCTAACCGTTAATAAAAGCTTAAAGGACATTATCGTGAGCATTCGTCGGGACATTAAAAAGCACACGTGCCTTTAACGGTGGCCCCTCGATGCAATTTTAAACAGCTATTTCCGGCCGCTGCCACCTATCGTTCTCGGTGACACATGTCCCCGATGCTGTTACACGGAACCCGGGGATCCGCCCGGCTGAATACCAATCGCAGGGGGATCGTACAGAAGGGTGAAGCGAAAGGTCTGCTCGGGGGATGTGTCCTCCTTGCAATCAAAACAAACATTGGCTTCCCGTTTCATATCAATCGGGGTATTATTTTCCTCTTAGTTCTACGGACAGTGTTGCTTGCCTTCGCCAATGAAACATAAAAAGGAAATGAATTCAAAGAGTACCGTGATACTTTTGACACCAATAAAACAATTTCAAGCACACCCGAAAAGAATTTCGCTCGAAATTGTCGTAAAGGACACCGACGCGGAGATCTTAGAAGAAGCAAGCCACGACATCTCGCAGCGTCCCTTTGGGTTTGAAGGATCGCGACGGCAAGCGTTCACGACGAGCCATCATTCCCGCGTGGAAATAGCGGTTATCTTTTTCACCGTCCAACGGAGAGACATACGGCTGATCGAGAGAGGGAGGGACATTAGCCATAAATTCGTGTGTCCCCGGTGGCAAATAGCGGAGGAGCCGCCATGCCAATTGTATAAATTGGCTATGACAAACTTATCGTCCCGGCGGCACGCGTGGCCCCGGTGCACGTACACGCCTCAATACATACGACATAATACTTTTACACGGGACGGAATGTGGTGCAGGTGCGTCACGGCCGTGGTTCCCTCGTGGTCGTTTGAGACATCGTTCCCCGGAGGTCCTCGCTGGAACGTGACGTTCCACCTTTGGCCGCTCACGTACCCGAGCCACGCAGCCTCCTTTTGTCCCGCGATTCATCCTCAACCACCTCGACCTCCCCGTTCTTCCTAAATCGTACATTTCGTTTTAATGAATTGCTCGTGAACGAGGTCCGTGAGACCAGCTGAGTGGATACACCCTCGTTGGTTAACCAGTGGCAGCCGATCTGCTTAAGAAGAATTAGAGAGGCTGTCGCCAATCCGCAGATCGAAATCAGGACGATTAATTCCGGGTCTGTCGTCGACAATCGTTTAAGTTGGAAAACGATTTACACCGTGGCCGGTCTACCCACGCCACGAGGTTGAAACGTGCCGTGGGGGGAAGAAGGGTGAGTTTACATTCAGCGGGGGTAACGCGTGGGGGTGAAACCGCTCGTTTATCAGTAACCGACTCTAGTGAAAGCGACACCGAGCCTCTACGCCGCACGAATAACAATCCCCCTGCCCCCTGCGACCCCGATGCGAAAAGTATTGGCCCGCGCCACCCTCCACGCTCTCCTTCGAGCCTTGGACGTTATTTACGCGGCCTGCCACCTTTTTTTTTTTATTTTCAATTCACTTAGACCCAAACGAGAAATTTCCTGGGATTAAAGCCCCCCTTGTCGCTCCTCAGCTCCCTCGAAACTACCCCCGGGAACCGGCAATCGTGAACTCGAGGTGTCGCTTCTGATTTCTGCTGATGTCGCTGTTACGGTTAATGATTACTGCTCGAAATGAGTTGGCGGCGCCACAGCCTTCCACTTTTCAACACTCGTTAACTTGTAATTTTTAACTAATCAAATTTAACGTAAGAGAAAGGACATAAGCTAGCAGGGGATGATCCCCAACCCCGGAAATTCAAAAAAATTATGAAACTTTGGGGATATGTACAGCATATATAGGTATGTAGTGCACAAAATTATTTTTCCTGCCTAAATTCACTGTAAGGGGGTGAAACGGACCCCTGATATTCCGGCTATTTTTCGATTTCTACTATAACTCACGAACTATGGAGGTGGAAAAAAAGTTTTCAGACAAAAGTTGCTTCCTGCAATTAGGACTTTCAGTTTTGGTGGCTCACAGTTCTTCAGTTATAACACAAAATCTGAAATTATCCGGATTTTGAGGTGTCAATTTCACCCCCTTAGAGTGAATTTGGGCAGCAAACAAATTGCGTAATAAAGTTTCATAACTTTTTGAATTTCCGGAATGGGGGATCCTTCGTTCTAAGTACCTACCCAGTGAAATGTTCAACATGCCAAATCAGTCGGAGCACGCTGAAACTGAGTTTCCGACGAAAGAAGAGAATAATAGGCAGGGAAGGGGAAGGGAAGAGGGACGCGAAACACGGATTCAGGGGTGGATCAATCGCACCTCCCGTCCCGGGATAGCCTCTTCTTTATAAATGAGAGAACGAAGGGGGTGGACGTGGCCGGGGATGGGACGAGTTTCGAAGCTGCAGTTTAGATATTCACCGGTTGATTACCGTCCCGATGGGGTGGGCCCACGGAAAAGGGGAATCCCCCGGAGGACGCTAACTCGACAACTGACAAATTAGCCCGCCGCCACGACGACACTTGCAAAATGGGTCGACAAGAAGGTGGCCTGCTTCGGTTCGAATTTGACGCCGTGGGTGAGATTCGAGGCGCGCCCTGGTCCAAGTCAATCTCGCTGCTCGACAACCTGAACGATCCACCCTCCACTAATTATCGGTCACCCTCGATTAATCGCGCTCTCTCGCGTCCAGAGCTTCTTTAATAAATACGCGTCTATCGCCCCATCCGCTTGTCCTGCCACGTTCGTCTTCATCTACCTCCTTCAACTACCCGCATAGGTACATCCCTCCTCCACCCTCTAAAATTCAATCTTCTAAACAACCCAGAACACCCACCACTCGAAGCCCAACCGTTTCGAGCCGTAAAAAGAATGCCACGCAGAGTTTCTCGGGAAAGAGCGATCCACAAAGGATGGGAGGGTGGCGTCGCGAGACCGATCCGTAAAAAAAGGATCCCAGCGGAAGAAAGGCGCAAGACGAGTAGCGGAAAAGTGGCAGCTAATGTTCCACGGCATGGCAGGTGGATTCCCTCGGTTGTCACGAGACTCCCTCCATCTCCTCCTTCTCTGTGGTGGCGGATCTCGGGGCTTTGTAGTCATCCATTTCCAGGCTCACCCCCGTGCATTATTTAAATAAACAAGAGCGAGGGGCAGGGCAGATTGGCTCGGCGTCTCTCTCATCTTCTTCTACGGAACAGTCTCGGTGACGAACAATTATCCCCACCAGGACGGCGGCGGGGAGAGTAACCAGCTCGCCTTGTCGAAGTGACAGGCCAAGGGGGTGCCGACGCTGTGCCCGCGCCTCTTCTAATGAATTTTAAATTGCCTCGCATTCATAATGCAGCCCCGTTGACAGTCGGGATGAACCGGAGATGACAAAGTAAAACGGCCGACTTAATATTTCCGTGCGCGGCCGAGAAGCGACGGCGTCGCGGTCGCCTCGTCGGGGTGCGAGAATTGCCGGGGTCCCGCCGCTGGATGCGAAGATGAAGCGACATTCTGCCGACAGAATATCGCAAAAATCTCTAGGGAGGATTATACGACCTCTAATTATCGTTACTGCATCATGTTCCTTAGTTGCAGCACTGAGCTGACTAACATTTTTCTTCGTTTAGCCGCGACTCGAAATATAAATCTATAAATTTCTTTGCGAATGAGTCACTCGAGCCACTCGAGCGAGTCGTAGATGTCTGGAGGCTGCAATAAGTACTTGGAGTGCTCGACATCCAAGAAAGACGTCATGCGTGCTTCGCCTATATTTTTACACGCTGCTCGAACGTTTCCTCTCGCGTCGTTACGTTCGTAAGAATTTAATGCGCAATTAGTAATCAGCCTCCCACAGAATTAACTCAGCTTCATTTTCTGCCATCGAGGAATATTGTGGGCAACGTTTGCTAGCAAATCGTACACGAACGTTTGGCAGCATTTGGCATATCGCCGTCCGCCTCCGTGATAAAACGGGGCTCGGTGGTCTTGCGCGACGAAGGGCTATTTTCACGCGTATAATTTCGTCGGCCGATTTCGATCGCGAAAGGGCCAATTACCCCGGATACGCTGGCCGCTTTGCTTACGTGCCGATCGTAAATTAAAGCGTATCATCGACAACGTAACAATCATTTAATGGTGGACAGTGGCGGTCGTTTCGCGCGATTTACATGCGTGTAAATTATTATAGCCGTCGCCGGATCCGATCACACCGATCATTTAGTACATTGTGTCCGAAACTATCCCTCATTCACCACGGAATATCGACTAACCGCAGATTAATTTTTTACGACACCATCGAAATTTGTATTTTAAAGGCAGTCGAGCGAAATCTCTCCCCCCCTCCTCCTCCTTCAAATTACTCATATTTACCGACTAACGTTGCATCGTATAATCATCGAGAAGAAGCTTACGCGCTGGGACGCACGTGAAAGTAGATTAAGACGAGCGTGGCCAGACAACCGTTCCAAGTAGATTACGGGTATGTACTACGCAGTCGTTTTGGTCGAAAACGAAGCATATCCTTTTCATTTAATTACAAAGAAATAAATTGGTGCTGCGACTTGTTCTTTGACACAAAGTTTATTAACATGATAAGCTTGAAAAAAATATGAATCATTGAAGTGGTTCTTTAAAGAAGTTTCTTTTGTTTTGCAGTGATAATTCAAAAACGGGGGATCCAATCGATTCAAATCAAATTCAAGCATGCTCGGAAAATGTTTAGTTTCGGCCTGAACCGAAATTGAAGTTAATAAAAACTTTTGTTCCTTATGAAAAGAAACTAAAACCTCATCTTTGTCATTTTCATAATTTTGCTTTATTTACAGGTTCAGCGCAGAACCAACGGCATTCCGAAGTAGAATTTACAAGCTACTCGCTGAATTTCGTTTCATTTCGTTAAAATCGCTGCGAAAGAAAATAAACTTTTTCTGTAATGCATATTTTTGACTAAACAAACAGGTTTTTTAAAGCATATGATTGTTAATAAACTTTGTGTCGAAAAACAATTCTCAGCATCAATTTAGTTCTTTGTAATTAATTGAAAAAGAAATGCTTCATTTTCGACAAAAACGACTGCCCATTTTCAGGCGATCTGTGGAACAGCTACTGAAATTCACCAGGCGTATAAATTAGCATTTCGTTGATTTTACTACCAGAAAGGATGGACGACTCGTATAAAACTGTCACTGCTTTCGTGCTGATTTACAATCGCGATAAACATATTCGAGAAGTGTTCTACAGGTATCGAGAACTGAGCCCTAAAAGATCTCATACCAGATACATATTTCCTATTAATTAACCGATAATAATGAATCATTGAATTTGTTCTATTGTTCTATTACCAGCGTGTTCCACATAGGTATCAATATCTCACGTCTTTCTTCCCCCAAACTTGGCACTTCTCACAAAGTTACACATCAATTTATTCACATAAATATCGAGAGATCTTTACTTTACACTTCCCCTTCCTCTCTCTCTCTCTCTCTCTCTCTCTCCTCTTTTTATTTATTGCGAGTACATCGCACGAAAGGCACAGCAATCCTTCCATCGCTTTCCCCTCGCGTAATCCTTGCGTTACACCATCGTATCAAGCCCAGATTCGCGCCTAAAACGATTAACTGTTACTTAATCTTGGCATGAGTTGACTACCGCTCGTCAAAACTACCGTTTATCCGCCTCCCCTCTCCCCCCTCCCTCCTCGCCCCTTGTTTCTCGAGAAGTTGGCTAACCGTCAGTTCAACGTATCCATCCATACAACGTTCGTCGAAACGTTGTAAACGGCATCGCGAGCTGAGATGTATGGTAATTGTACGTGGCTAACTTACAGACTGGGAATGGCCCCGGGGCGCGAAGTATCATCCGGCTGGTATCACTGACGCAACATCCGGCCGCAGACACCGAACTCCCGAACGAAAACCACCCGCCCCCAACCATCATCCCCCTTCGCAGCCTGCAACCAACACCAGAGACAGAGTTCGAAGTAGGTAGTTCGATCGTCTGGCTTCCAGAGACTTTGGGCGATACGTATGCCCCACGGGGCAAATATTCGAAACGTAGCGAAATTCCAGGGATTAAACGCAGCGGGGGGGGGGGGAGGGCGAAAAATTTCTCGCGATCAGTAAATGAAAGGTAAGGGTGAAAAACAGGGAACGTCACGAAATAAAGTGTTTTGTACAGAGTGGACATTACCTGTTTTCACCCAGTATACCAAAGCTTTAGCGTTATCTTACGGGGCATTTGAACTCTATAACCCTTTGTGGTTCGACAGTTCTGTATCGCAATTGCCATCAACAAAATATGCTATAAATCGGAAAATCACAAAAAAAATGGCCGTTCCTCGTTCTTTTCCCCTTACTCTTCAAATTACCTTGTCACGCTATACCCACAAATGCGCGTGGGCACGGTGAAAGACAGCTGTGGGGTTTAATTATTCTAATCAGTTAGGGATCACGCGTGCTCCTCGAAGGCTCGTAAGATTATAAAGACTCGGGCAGACATCCTAGACGCGAACAGGTACCGCAGCACTCGACAGCCGTAGCAACCGATCGAGTTATCGGTGTCTGCGTTTGACGGGGAAGAAACGACGACGGCAAAGGACTATCCGCTCGGGCCTGTGGTCCTTTGATCGGCCAGGGCTAAAGGGATCGGAGAGTCGCGATCGAGATCAAAGAAATGCAGTAGATAGCGGGGTTTTTCGCGGCGGGTTCGAGTGGCGTGTTTATCGGCACGTCGAGGACGTTGGCCAGATGCCGTGGCCCGACGTCTATTTTCGTGTAACGGCGGCTCTCCTCCCTCTATCCTCTCTCCTTGCTACCTGTCCCTCGTGTTTTCCCGCGTCCAACAGACCGCAGGCACCGACGCACGGTCTGATCGCGAACAATAAACACGGCTCGGCCCGGATTCCGTGGAATTCCGCCCCGGCCGCAAGCAATTCGTCCGTGCCAGGGTCGTACTCGCGGGACTGCATGTGCAACGAGTGCAACACGGCTCCCAAGACGGCAGTTCGCCCGGCCGGGGCAGCATCTTCGCGAATTGTTCGCGGTTTATGCGCGTCAAGCAGCGCGGGCCAATTCGATGCAGCTACCCGTACCGCCAGCAATTTACGGTACGCCGTAACGCTCCACCCTACAGTTCGCCGGGGTATTTTTGGGGAGAATGCGGTTCCGGAATGGCTGACCGAGCTCTCCGGCGATAATTACTTGGACGTGTTTCCGGAACGCCGATTCCTTCCACCTAGCTCTCGCGCTCTCGCGCTCCCGCCGCTCCCAGCGTTCCCGACGGATGGGCAGGTCCTGGTGCACAAAATTTCCATTAATTATTTCCAGTAGATTGAAACAGCGCATCCGTTTCGTTAATCGGCAATGTCCTTGTGAATGGGATCCTTGAGGTCAAGTTGTCGCGCGAAAATCGGTCGCGTCAGACGCGTTAAAGCTGTTCAAACAATAGGTAGAGGGCGATTCCCAACTCGGACTTAATTGCTCTACAAACCAGCCCGCTGTACTTCCATTGCCTCGCGAAATCGATAATACGCGTGCTAGTGGGTCATCCATTCGGTTGGACGAGCGTCGCAGAACCTTTCGGTCTGACCATAGAGACGAATGACGGAACAGAAGGAAGGAAGGGGGATGAAAAATCTGTGTCGCTAATCTCCAAGCAAATTAAGGAGGAAAATAAAGAAATCGGTTTTGAAGGGCTTGAGGGGCGACAGGATGCAGGCGAACCCTTTCCGTAGGAGCTTATAAATGTCAGTGAGGCCGGTGAATCTGTCACCCTGACAAGCTGTGGTTTTTTTTCCTCGGCTAAAGTGCCAGCGGGGAGCTTCTGCTCGGGTCGTGGGGGGGGTGAGATTTAAAACAATTACAAGGAGTCGGGGCAGAAGAGGGGAGCTAATCTTGAGGGCGGTTTAATTAAAAGTGGTGCCAACTGACGGGTGGCCATCGATCAACTGCCGCCGCGTCGCCCGACTGACGTTTACAATGGCATTCCGTATTATTCTATGACAGTCCCGACGCGGCTTCACGGAAACGAGTTCTACTTTCGCTCGTAATAACTTCTAGTCACGGACCGGCTGCCGCGAATCGAATTTATCGCGGTAATTCTCGACGGCGCTAAAGACTCGTCCCTTCTTCGAAACGAACCGTCACTCCTCTCCTCTTTCTTATTCCTTTCGGCACGTTCCTTCGTTCGCAAACTCTTAAGCCTTTCTACGCAGCGCCCTTAGCCTCTAATTGTGATGGGTACCCTGACACGCTATCAGTAGCGTGGAGTTTCGATCACAGAGCGGAAGGAAACTGAACGGACGGAGGGAAGAGGCGAGGAGATGGCAAGGACGTCTTGGAATGCTAAATATGCCCGACGAAAGGACCCAGCGAGGAGTACGGCTGGAGAGATTCCTCCTGGCATTTCGGAGTCGATCGGCATGTGTCGGGAATGTCCACCGTCTGACGTCCTAACGCCCTGTCACCCTGTCGACCTTTGCGTGCCGAACAACCCCCTCGAGACATTCCTCGGCTCTTCTTCGAACGTCCGAGCGTCTTGGAACATTAATTGTGAAAAAAGGCCACTCGTTAAGCTTCGATTCCCCGGTATCGAGCTGTTGAATGGACGCTGAGTGCGTGGGTGGAAAGGACGACGTCGGGAGGGTGCTGTCTCCCCTCCAAACTGTTGCAATTCCACGCTATACCCGGTGAAAGGTTATTATTACTTTCGATTTCGGGTTCCTTACAAAATTCCAACACTGTAGAGGCTGATAACAGAAACACTCTTCGAGTAGCCTAGGCAAGAGGGTGGATCAGAGTGCAAATCTCGCTGAAAACACGGAGCAAACCGCCCCCCTCTCCCCGCCCCCTGGGTCTGCAGGACGGGTGAAACGGAGGAAATGCAGGCAGATGGGACGCAAAGGTCGACAGAGCGACCGAGGGGGTTGCTCGGGTAGGGAAAAGATCGTGGGACTTTGCGTGCGGCCGGGTCATCCCTCGTCTCGTTGGAGGATTTATGCTCGTCGTCCCTAACTAGTCCAGTCGCTTCTTCGTTCACGGACCTAAGGAAGTTGCGGCGGCTTCTATCCAGGGGCGGGACACCCTTGAAATATCACCTCCTTGCCCTTAGCTCGCCTTTATCGTGGCTGGACTGGCCTATCCTTGGTCTTCCTTTTTTCTCTCCTCTCTTCCATCGAGTGCTGTGCAATCTCGTCAGCAGGACGAATCTCATCGGCGAGCATGCAAACGAGGGAATTTACATAGCGGCCAACAGTTTTATCGCCGACAAGGCCCCCCTTTTTCCGGGCCACTGTTGCCTCTCGAGATTAGCTTTCGAATTTAGTGGCAGGCTTCGATCCGGGACCAGTTGCTTTTGAGGGTCCATGTTTTTAACGTGATTGCCTGTTACGGGGTATGTGCAACCCTTAACCCCGTGACTTTTCAGCTCTCCTTTTATCGCTGATTCTGAAAGCTCCCTTTTTTCTCCAGGAGACTTTCGATTGGTCCAGTACTCGGTTAAACTTCGAAGAAAAAATTAGGGATGAAATTAAAAGCGGAAGGGTGTAATTATCGCAGCTTGTGAAATTTATAGCTGGGAAGTCGAGAAAGTCTTTCGAAAGCCTGACGAGTTAATATCAGGATCGCTGTTTGAAGAAGGAATCGAATTTGCAATTTGCCAGCAAAAAAAAAAGAGGAGAGAGGGATCCAAAGAAACTTTGCGTGGATTTAGCGGGACGGATTTATGGTCATCCCCGCGAAGGAGATGCAAATCGAAAGACTTTCGAAACTCCATCGCGGAGGCGATAGCTTTTCATTTGACGCAACTTCCTCCACCAACTTTTTATCTAACTTCCTCCTTTGCCTAAATAATCGCGGCGCGTCCATCGTATCTCTCGCGCGGGACAAGCCCGCTAGATTTATGACGGCAGAATTTTACGAAAAAAAAAGAAAACACCCTCGCGTTAAATAACATTTACGAGGGGAGTGGGAGTCTAATTAGAATATACTGCACATTCGAGTCGCTAAGAGTTCGCCAGGTTACAAAATTCCCGTGATTCAAAAGGTTCGATCTGAATACAGTTAACGTCGGCGAGGCGAAGTCAGAAGTATTTACAAAATGATATGTCGCGTGAACATTGTCGAAGACACGGCTTCCGTCGAGAACACGAGTGCAGGTTGGAATTAATCGGACGTTTTATCGCGTCGTTAGAATGTATGTAACCGGTGCGGTGGGCAAAGAATATGGGACTGTGGAAGGTAAGCCTCGGGCCTCGGTATCGCCTGTGGGTGCTTTAACCGAATATCTCGTAGAAGCTAGCCCTCGGCGGCCAGTCGTTACGCGCGCCCCTCCGGTTTAACGAACCGCAAATGCGTTGTTTTAACGACGTCATTAATATTTAACCAAATATCTGGCCGGTATCTTGCGTGACCCGAGACGGTGCGGCCGCGAGAACGTCACGGCCAGCGATTTGCACACGATTTACCTAATTCTTGCGGGGGCCACGTCGAAAGCCGATGCACTTTGGCTAGTCGCGATATTTACGTAAACGAGAGACCGTCCGAGAAGCCGGGGCCTGCATAATGGGGTATTTAGATGATAATGGACGTTGCTCCATAGACGAATCGTTTTGTATAAAATTCGGCTGAAATATTGCACGATGGAGGTATATTATTGTTGCGGTGATTGATCGTAAGTGTTTCTGTGTATTCTTGGGCCGAGCGTCCGAGGTGCCATCAGCGGCTTGGAATTCCAGCTCTAAACGTGTTAACGGTCAACAGATTTTGCCACCGTCCAAGGAAAACAAACGGGAAGCTATCAGGCCCGGCTTCCGTTTCTCTTGTATACCCGTTCTTTCACCGACGCCTCGCCGCTTCCTCGATCCGAGCCAACGGGTCACCCGATGTCTCGGCGACGGAGAATAAGAAGCACAACCGAGCTAAATTGCTTCCGCCGGATCGTGCGCGTCGCGGGAATTTTCCCGGGGACCGCGGCTCTCTAGCTCCCTTAATTGCGCCTATTTATGCCCCTTTGCTTCCGTTCGGCCGAAGAGTAGTACGTGACGTGTTTGGCAAAGGCGAAAGGGAAAGAGAAAAGAGAGCTAATGCCCTGTGCCCTCGATCAACCGGTATATAGTATATATCGAGACTTCCCATTCTATTCGCCGCGTCCCGCCTCTGTTTCTCCCGAGCGGAGCAGCCCTCCTGCGTCTCAGGAGCGTATTGATCTTTGGGGGCGCTTTGATCTACCAAAGGGTCGGGTCGGGACCCCCTCGACCCTCCACCCTCCACCCTTTTCCGCAGACACGCTCGGTCTCCCCCCCCCCCCCCCCCCCAGCGCTCGAGGAACGCGCACAGAGCCCGACAGCCTCCGACCAGTCGGACCACGCTCTCTCACGTCCGACACCTAAGTTTATCAACGGCACAGAGAGCAGGAACTCCTCTTCTCCAACCAAACCCTGCTCGATCGGCGCCTTTGCACGTCCGACGGGCGACAGAAGTGGCCGCGTAATTAGAAAAATGAGTTAGGGGCCGCTCGAAGCGCTCTAGTTAGCGGACCTCGAACGGAATTTTCGCTGAGATCGCGATCGTAATTGATTCTTATTTAGAAATGGCCGATCACTGTGACAGCCACTCCTTGAACTGCGAGCGATTTAAAATTAAAAGGACAGCAGACAGCTCGTTTGTCTTTACATGGTGGAATTCCAAAGAGGATTTCTACAAAGGAAATGTGTCTTTAGGGGCGCATCTTCGGTGTGACGAGAAGATGAACGGGAGGAAAAGGAGCGGGTCGTTGGTTCCGCAATAATTGGCAACCGCAGCGAGGCAATTGCTCGGGCCCCTGAAAAATGGCGATTCAAAGTAATTTAACCGGGCTCGCGGGGCCGCCATAGATCACGACGTTTCGCTGTGAGAATATTTAGGGAGTTAATTGCCGATATATTTTATTAGAATTGCGCGAGCTGCTCGGCTGTCTCGTAAATTCCTTTCGCCGGATGTCCCTGCATTCGAACTTTTCCCAGGCTTATCCTCGCCGCTCGGCGAGCCCCTCTGCCAGTCTCGTGTTTCTAATTAAACGCTCCGGCATTCGTCTGCCAAAAACTCGCAACTAAGCGGGAGCGAGGTATGCCGGTGCATTCGTTTCCGTAAAATCTCCGATCCGCTCGGCCCGGGCCGCTGTTCGCCCGGCGCTTTTGGGAATAGAGGGTGGAAGAGAGAGTTGATTGACGCGCGAATAAATCGATGCAGAATGCTCTGCTGTCGGGGGGGAGGGGGGGGGGGGGGGTGGGGTGGCGGGAAGATCGATCGTTCTCGGTGTTACGGATCGATGCCTCCTTAAACGAATTAGGAGGATTTCTTGGCACAGGGAGCTTGTCTTTTTCGCAAGAATCTGTTAGGTCGAAAGCTTTTCGCTGGATGATTGCGGCGTGTAACTCCGGCGGTTGCGGTGGAAAAATGCGATGCTATTAATTTCAGGGACGAAGATTTCACGGGTAAACGGATACGTCTCTCGAAGACGGCGGGCAGCTGGGAGAGATTTCGTTCTGAGTTCGTGACTGACATTAGTAACATCCCTTCTCCTTCTTTTGCCCCTGCGCGCTCGTTGTCACTATCGCCTCGAGCGAAATCTACCGAAATCTTTGCCCTCTCGTTACAGATTTTCTTGCTAATTAGATTCCATTATGTATCACCGAATTATGGCATCTCTGGGCATGCTTTCTCTCCAACAGCTCAGGACTGTATCGGATTTAATGTTTGTATTTAAAGAGCAGTCGATATTATTAATGATTTTTACTTTTATTTATTTATTTATTTTCTCATGAACGGTTAAGAGCAATTTTATCACAGAAGAAGGTTAAAAAGACGCAGAGTAGAGGAACAGCGTTACCATAGGACAAAGCAAAGCAAGGCATACGTGACGGAATAAAATATAAAATAATAATAATGACTTAAGTACTATTAACAGTTGATATCGCTTTGTACACGCTGGTTTTAAATGAGTAAAGAAATCCATGGAACAGATCAATATTGTCCCGGTGCAAGTTTGTCAGATTTTAGAATTATTTAAAATTAATGCTCTACCTAGGAACTTCAGGAAATTTCCGCTTTTTCACCGGTCACGTCACACCTCTACTTTCGCTCGGAATAACTCCATTGGCTGCTTGTGCAACTTAGCCAACAAATTCTGCCACGCTGTATACCATTTTTTCAAGCACCAACGTGTCTTCCAAGGACCAGCTCTTAACTTTAATGCGCGACAGCTCTGCCAAATAACTTTTGTACTTGCGTACACCGCATCTTGTCACTTGTCACCCGCTTCCGTTTTCTGTTATGTATATTGTACCTCTTACCAAAGGCTGTCCACCTGCATATAAATAAATTGCCCAATTAGAACTCTGATATCGAGGTACGATACAACAGGAAAGAACTCGAACACGTAGTAAGAGAGCTTGAAATGGTGAAATCGATAAGTTCCGTTCGATTCGAGCTGGTTACACCCGCCTCTTCGCCGTGCTCCGGTAATTAAGCTCCACGAGTCGCGACGACACAGCCCGCGGGCATCCTCTCAAGTTCCCGTTTGTAGTAACTAAATGCGTTTGACAACGGAAGCTTGTGTCTCCCCTTGCCGCCTGTCTTAGCCGTGAGCGATATTCGCCTCTGTAATAATCGCGGGAGCAGGCTTCCGTTAATTTCATCAGTGCCGCGCAATACGCCGCTGATGTGCCTCGGCGTGCATAACGCCGACGTCTTGCTTTGTGCCAGCGAGCGGGCGCGTCGAATTTGCCGGAATATCGCGACCTAACGTTTGCTATGACAATGGGAGCGTCGTGTTTCGACAGACAGTAATTGGAGCGGCAGTTAGCATTCCGAAAATACACGAGCGATACAAAGGGCGGCCGCTGATAAATTCGTAACGACCAGCAGAGTCAACTACACCGAGCGAAAGCACTTTGGTCAGGTAAGACGCTGCGCAGTGTCACGACTCGTGTCACCCTTTGATCCCGTCTGAACGCTGCAGTTTCGCCGGCTTGGAAGCCGCGATTAACTCCGGCGGATCTGCTCGGCGCGTGCACGTTCCCGTTTTCTTGTCGGGCGTCGCCTCCTGACGTCACGGCGCGTTCGGTGAAGTGGCGGCCGGCCTGCTCCCCTCTGGATATAGGATCAGCCGACGCTCCGTCCCGTCACTCGAGATTGACAGCCCTCGAGAAGACACCGGCCTAGGACCGGGACGAGAGGCGAACGAGATGGAGGACGCGGCGAGGGTTGGGCGTGCAACAGAGACGGAACTGGACGGCGGAGGTCAGATAGCGAAAGTATTAGGACGGCTGAAGACGAGGTACAAGAGCGGCTCTGATACGAGCCAGAACCCGTCCCGCCGCTCGGCCGTGCTTACTTGGAAGCGCTTTATCATCTCGTCTTAATTCGGGACTTCAAATATTTATACCGTCGACGGGGTGACCTCACGACACGGTCTCGACCGATGGGTTCTATTTTTTTCCGCCAACCAGCTCGCCCGCGCGAGACCACCGACTGATTTATGCCGTCTGCGCTTTTAACAAAGTCCCGCTCGGACTCGATTCTCCTGTCCCGCAGCCTTTCGACGGGGAAACACGAACGCGAGGTTCTACTCGTAGATTATAATCTAGGAGTAGCTTATAAGGTAATAAAGCTCGCGCAACAATTCGATGGTCGCGAACAATGTGAATGAAGAGGAGAGCGGAATCAACGTGCGGCTCGCGTTTTTCTGTTTAGAAGGGGGTACGTGATCACCCTCCAGCAGCGAAATTCCATCGGGCCGGGGCTCCTCGGCAATAATAGGAGCGTTCGAAGCGGCCGCCCCTTAAATCCTTATGTCGTTCCAACCCCTTCTCGATTCCCGAAGGGTCGCGGACGTGCGATGAAATCAACAAGAACAACAACCGTTGGTGTACGGTGTTGGGCGAAAGCCACTCGAAGGCCGCCTCGAGTGACATTCGTGAAAGGGTTGCCGGCCTCCGCGTCCCTCGCCCTTTCTTTCGACCTTCTTCTCCTTCGAGATGTACGGGCGGGCGAGTCGAGAAGGGTTCCTAACTACCGGGGCGGACGTCGCCTGATTGCCAGCCTGTTATTGCCTGTCAATTGTTCCCGTTCCACGTTATTAAATTAATATTAGGGGTAAACTCGAGCCGGGGCCACGGGTCCGGCTCGTTGTCCGGCTTTTTCCTTTATTTCCCAGCGATTTCCCAGGGGGGATTTCGCCGCGTGGAAACCCTTTCGACGGCGCGACACTTGCTCCGGTCAGCTGCCCGATAACGTCCAAAGGACGATGTCGATTGACGGCTGGGCCATTTACCCTTTGATTGATAAATTGTTTACGAAGGGAGGGGACGATCGTAGATACATGTGCCCTGTGTATAGGGTGCTGGAGAATATCTATCCGTTAATCTGGAAGCTTCGTGGGCGAACGACGGATACGCTTTTCAACGAGCCAAGCGATGGTAGCGGTTGAAAGGAAGGAGGAATGGACGAGGAACGTAGTCTCTCTCTCTCTCTCTGGACGTTTAGGTAGCGCGTTGCGATGTTACGAGCATAAGAGGCCGGTTATCTAAATGTCCGACTGTTTCGGAGGGAGTAAAAAGAATCGAACGTGGGGCATTCGTGAGTAAGAGCTTGCAGACACGCGTCAGGCTTGCGGCCATGCGTTGGCGATAACCAACGTCCGCTCTCTCCGCCAGAAATATCCTACGACCGTAGGTATCTACTGCGCCTCGACCGACGTGCTTCTACATTCTACGTGCAGATCTCCGGTGTATGAAGACTCGTCGCCTTGAATCTCGCCGCTGGACTTTTGTTTCAAGCCAGCTGAGACTAACTCGCAGCGACTTGGCCCGATCAGGACCGAATTTCACGCTTGGTCAAGGAACGGTTGGCAAGGAACAAAGCCCCGACTATCGCCAGACCTCGAAATACTTCAGCAATGTACAAAATAGCTGGTGGAAAGGCACGTCAAGATTCCGTCACGAGTGGCAAATATTTGCCGCAACTTGGTAACACCCTCGTTTCGGACACACGCTGGTGGGAGCCCCTTCCATTGTTTCGAGGCATCCAGTTTCGTGTGACAAGCGTCAGCCACGCTTCAGGGAGCTGCCTGTAGGTCCGTGACGGAACAAAGAAGACAGAAGCGAGGTGAAACCGAACGTAGGTATACGTAGAGCAGGTAGCAGCACGGCGAGATCGTTGGATCCGCAATCCAGTAGGACGTGCCTTGATGCGCCGTGGTGGCTCGAGATACGTGCGCGAAGATGCTACTTCTTCTGTGCAACTAGCCGGGGTAATGCACGGGACTGGCCAGCGCGGCAAGTGCATCGAGAGCATGGCGGAGCCGCGGCCCCGAGATAATTTGCCCTCCAGAAAATAACAGGGTGGCGCAGGGACGCCTGGCCGAGGAACGACGTGTACCGTACCGACCCTCTGCCGTTTCTGCGTACCTACTTACATACCTACGTCCGAGGAAACAAAGGAGGAGAGATACGAAGGGAGAGACAGAGAGAGAGAGAAAGCTCTGTTTCAGGGTTCCATGCAGACTTCGATCGCTCGAATTGTAGAGAACATTTCGCGGGAATTGTGTTGCGACAGATTCCAGTAGATTAAAGAATTTGCAAAGCTCGTTGAACCGTGTAGCTACACCTCGCTTCGCGCATATTGCGAATTTCGCTGCTGTCTATTATTCTTCTCGCTTAGAGGCAGAAGAAAAGGCACTCGAGTCCAGAGTCGTCGGGTCATCGCGCGAGAATGTCACGCGCGCTCGAGGCGGTCAGGTACCATGGGACTCGGTGTCATGGACAGCGATGTTTAGCCATGGGTAACCGTCACTGTCAAGCAGGAAACTTCTAAACGCCGCTTAATATTCCTGTGTCATCGTCACTGATGGTTCCAACGATCGGCAGATGTCGATTTCATCCGAGATGTTGGTTCGTTCGAAAATATTCGCGGGAGGCGAATAATGGATGTTCGACAGCCACGCTATCCTCGTACACCACCCTAATGAGACGCGGGAACGTCCTCCTCCGTGTCTGGCTACGAGTCGTCGCAATCTACTGACGTAAACGCGCGTAGAAGACACCGCGATACGCAATTCCCAGCTGGAGGCCTCTGACGGAGAGAAAAGGTAGAAGGACTTGAATTTACAGAGGACTTACAATGCCTCGAGGTGCTGTAACGTTGCAGGGTTACTGTTTTAATTAACGTGGAATTTATCGGTATGGAAGGAGCTTATTAACAAAGATTAGGTACACACGTCAGGAGGAAGTATTGTTAAGCTTCTAGAGGTGGAGTTTTGGATTTCTAACTCCGATGTCGAAAAATAACCGAGAAAAACTGTGTGTTGTCAAACTTTTTCTTCATACCGGTGCCATTTTATTATTTTTCAATAAAAATTGTGAATTGAGCTACGAGCTACAGCGACACTCATACAGATTAAGAATCGTTTCGAGTGTTTTGCTTCAACTAAGCCTGAATGGAGAAATCACTTGCGCCACGGACATACATACCTCTTTTTTTAGGTACCACATTGACGCTATAAAAAAAAACGCTTAAAACAAATTAAAACAATTTGAATTTTTTTTTATATAATACAAGAGTAGCTTAATAAATACCAAAAAGGTTTATTTCGTTATATGTTGTATTTGCTGAGAAAATATCTTTAAATTTTGAAACTGCAGGAGAGTTTTTACGCTTAATCCTGAGTTACTAAACCTAAGCTAATTTCTTTACATTCTGTATGCCATAAACCGTCCGCCACGGTATCTCAATCGCGGAGGGTGCAGGCAATTTTTTCCCTCCATTATCAGTTTCCACAAGCTTCCCCATCTCTCTGATCAAAGGAACCGATCGAGCAGGTCCACTGCAGTTCCTCCCCCTTGGTAGCCCTCCAATTAAAACGCTGGCCGTGCAGTCGGTAATTTCCCGAAAAAATCGTGGCCAGTGTTTTTCCCGCGCAGGGCGCGCTCCTCCAGCCGTTAATCTCTGCGCGGACGATGAATCGTAGTTGCAACCCCTTGGTAGCGGCGCGGCGCATCGGCAGGTGCGGCCGCGGTGTCTATGGAAGTTTAATTCCGGCAGAACCGACCCCGGGACGGTTGGGGGTCGGGGTCGAGCGCTACGAAAGCGGAGGAGCGGCGCGTAGTCGCTTTAACAAGGCGAACTCATTACCATTCGTCAATTTGAGCTACGCTTCGCCGGAGTGACCAATGGCTCTCTATTCCGTGTAATGGGGTACGGTCCGACATCCGTCACCGTGGCACCCGGGGCCGTTATAACTGGAGCACCCCGTTAAAGAGCCCCAAACACCCGATCCTACGAGCATTCTCTGTCGTCCCCAGTTTCGCCCCTGGTCAGCAGTCTACAACGTGGAAAAATCCGGGAGCGTTTCACGGTAACTTCTATCTTATCGAGCTACGCTAAAACCGAGGAAAATTCAGTTCTAAACCGGTTTGACCCGAACGGGCCCGTTTCACTTTGGTGTGCCCGGTCGAAACGGTCCCTGGTAACGATGGCCCCCGACGCGAAGTGTTAATAAACGCCTAGGTAAGAGTGACGGGCCGACGCGAGGTAAATTTCTGGCTTGGAGCCGCGATCGCGCGCCTCGCTGCGACAGAAAGCTCGAGCCTATCGAGAGGGAGAAGGGTGGCGAGCGGAGGTGGGCAGAAAGGAGGGAATGGGTAAGCGAGAGAGAGACAGAGAGAGAGAGAGAGAGAGAGAGAGAGAGAGAAAGAGTACGCGATGGAACGGTCAGCGCCCATGGCACGAAACGTGGCCCCGGGGTTAAACGAGTTCCACTAACGAGTTGACAAATCGAGTCTCGGGGGGGTCGTGCCGAAGTAGACCTATAAAGCGAAGGTCGAGGGGGCCGTGGTTCACGTCGTACGTATCACCCGTTACTGCACTCCGACACGTTTATTGCTCTTGTTCGCGGCCTCGTAACGAATGACTCCACGGCAGCCTCTCCTCTGGCGGTGGCGAGGGGCAGGAACACCCGGGGACGAGCAGACCGATGAGGGAGTAAGACGAGCGGAGGTTCGTTGTTCTCGTTACTGCCGCACGCACGGAAGGGCCGAGGAGCGCGCCGACTCTTTGTCCGAGGGCGAGCCGTCTGACCTCCGAAGATCGAACGCTCTCGAAGAAGCTCCGTTCGGGGAACAATGACGGATCTACAGGTAATATGGAGATATCTTCTACTGCTGGAATATGGTAAGCAGCGCGGGGAGTAGGGAAAGTTGCGAAAGCGAAAAAGAAGCTGCAACGAATAGGGAAGGAAGTCGTTACGCCGAAGGAGCACCCTACACCTAAGCCCAGAACACCGTGCGTGCGAAAGGAATTCGAAAGTTTTGCTATTGTACTCGACCTCCGACGGATGGAAAATTCGGTGAACGTCTACGAGCTCGAGGCGCGTCACGAGAACGCGATAAATTCCGGGCGGAAGCGAGGAATCGCGATCCGATCGATACGTTTAAAAGCACGCCTCTTCTGGATCCCCTTGCGGACTGGGCCAGGCCAATACCTAACGGAGTTTATTCGACATTGTTGAATGGAGGCAGTTGTAAAAATGATAACGGATGACCCGTGAGGCTCGGGGGCCCTTCTGGGTAATGAAGTACGGTCAGTACGGGCTGCCCCTTTGCCGAATGCCAGGGCATCTCCTAGAATACGTTCCCCTCGGACGACCTACACTCGGATTTACGCCCCGCTTCGGACACCCGTCACTTTGCGGCCTTTCCAACGCCACCGATAATATCCTGGCATAAGTATCTACGTTGTAAGGCTCCGTGCACATAGTCCCGCTACTTCGAATGCCGATTTCGTGTCCCTTGCAATTCGTGTCTTTTCCCCCGAGATTTCGACACCTGTTTCACGACGGGATCCAAGAACAAAGTCTCGCAGCAGTCGAATTGTACCAAGGGAACGAAACAGTATCCGTAGGGGGATCGTCAAAGAGGGGACGAAGAAGCGATATGCAACCTTCATAAAAATCCTCGCTACTACTGGGAAACACACCGCAGCCTGTAATTAGCACTTGACGGTGTATTAGGCGGCCGCGCGGTCTCCCTCATCTCGGCGGAGAACGCCCTTGCAATAAACTTGAAATGACCAGCCGTCGTTAGGCTCGGACCACCGCTCCTGGAAAACCGGCAGCTTTCTTCCAGTAGCAATGCCGCATGAAGAACGACTTCCATCTCTCGGCATTGCTACTGCGCTCCGTAACCCTGATTGCTTTAAGAAATGAAGACCCCGTGGTCCCTGGTGTACCCTTCTATCGTGTTTTAGTTCGTCGATTGGCCTAATTCAAGACACTTTCCTGCGCACATTTCGAAGCAGTGACAGTAGAGGCTAAAGTCGAGGCGGAGCGTCCCGAAGAAGCTCTCCCTAAGTGAAATAGAAATCCTGGCAAAGGACGCCAAGCACGCTCGTGCCATTTTCTGCTCGTACCGCTTGCGCGGCTTTCACCGCCCGTCTGCGGCAGCTGGACTTTTCGATCTATTTGCTTCTTCACGCAGCGGCAGGAAAAATGCGCGGGTATCCCGCGTGAATTCTACAGTCCAGACACGGTGTTCGTTTCGCAAACGAATCCGTGGCTCCTTGGAATCTTAAGCTCATCTCGGACCATGCACATAGTCCTCGAGCCGATTGTCGAGCCTGCTTGGGTAGTGAAACGAACCGCTTCGGGTAAACGAGACCTGTTACTACTTTCAGCATTTCTGCATCACCTCGAAGAGTCACTGAACCCAGTGTGCCCACCTCCAAGTAAACTGTGAATATCGGAAAGTCTCGGGAACGAACCGAGTTCGTTTGCTCGGACGGAGGTGAGAACCCTGTAAATCAGCCAGATCTCCGGCTTAGATATTTCCTGTGAAATGTAAATAACAACCTATGGACGCGCGTTAACATCGCGCGCTATAAGAATTACCAGCCTGCAGCCTGGACAAAGCGATCTGCTGCCCCGTTTCCTCCCAGGGCTCGCCTTTTCGATGGGCGTCAATCATATTGCGAAACTCGCTGATGTATTGCGGAATCAGGCCCCTAAAATCCATCGATTGCCATTCCAGCGAGCGTTTCCACGGGCTCGCAGAACGAATGGTAAGGACTCGTTTGCGTCACGACATCTCGTTCCCTACGTAGGCGCGTTCGATGCATAACGCTTCAAAATTACTTTATTTCTCGCGGCACTGGGGCAAGGCATCAATTGTCTCGTGGTTTCGAAATGCCCTGTTCAATGGACGAGGTCTGGGAAACGTTTCGCGACAGGAGGCGCGGATCGATTTCACGCGGAATCGAATTTTGCTAAACTGTTCGGTAAAACCAGTTTCGTGTTTTCGATGGGACTCTGCGAAACGCGCGCTGAAGCCCATAAATAGGTATGAAATGAATTTCAGGGGCACGTGTCCCATTCCCGATCAATTAATGATAACACGAATTGGGAGTCCCGCGTAACGGTCTGTTCCGTGTATTAAGAGAAAATTACGCGGTAACGGGATCGAGACGCGATTCGAAAGGACAGCCGGGTCGTGCCGCTCTCGACCATAGATTCACACGCGTTTTTCCCGTCTGAAATTGCATCGGGTAAATGGCGATTCCCAATGGAACACACACTTTCCGATACTTAATCGTAAATTACGATCGTTAGCGACGAAAACGAGTAAAACGGCTACCGAGCGTCGATAATGAATCGGGGGTATCTTGTTCGACAAGCACACGGAGATCTTGAAAATTGCATCGCGTAGAATGTGCGGAGTCGGCCGCCGCTGCAACACTGTGCGCCAACCACGAAGTTGCGTTTTCTACAGGTCGATTCACGTAACGGTTTACACGGGATTTTCATTCATCGCCGTAGCGGCAATTCGAGGTTTCGTCAGTGGAAATTATTCGAACTTCTTCGCGGTCTTTCCTGTATTTTCGAATAGATACCATTAGGTTACTAACGAGGGAACGTATCAAAGTGACGATCGCCGATTTCGGTGCGACTTTGCTAGAAAATAATTCTTACAAAAATATTTAACACGTGTTTGATCTTATCGACTGACAGAATTGTTCAAGGGGTGAAAACAGTCCTCGAAGTTGAGGTGCGAGAAACATGTGTGGTCGAATATCTTGGAAACTACTAGAGCTAGAAAAACGGTGTAAACAGGAAAATTGTTTATTTTCTAATAAGGAATGCAGCTGTGAAAACAGATTCCAAACACTTCCGTTTGTTTAAATAATACATTAAAGGAAACCTGATTTTATGGAATCTGTTTTGCAAAGCTGCAATTTACCCCGTTCTTCTAGCTCTAGTAGTCTCCAAGATATTCGACCAAACACGTTTCCTACAACCTCAACTTTAACAGCTGTTTTCACCCCTTCAACGCGAACGTCGGCCGATAAGAAAGAACACGTGTCAAATATTTGTGGAACAACAACTTTCTACCAAACTCGCACGAAAATCGGCAACCGTCGCTTCGACGTGTCCCCTTCTGTGGCATTATTCCCAGTCTCGAAGGTGTCGCTCGCTAAATCGAGCTGTAGGTCTGGCCATTATGTAAACGTCGGATAACGAGTGTCACATTTTCAGTAATTACAGCTAGAAAGCGTGCTGCTCGTTTTAGAATGGCGTCGCATCAAATTTCACGTAGGTAATCATTTTTATTCGTCACGATTGATATGTAGTAAGAGGCTCTTAAGGCGGGCTTCAGGTTTCCACATCAGGCGAGCCACGTTATAAATTTTCCTCCCCGTTGGAAACACCACGAGCTCCTTCAGCCTGGTGGGTAAAACCTGCTGTCGCGAAACAAGACGAGACAGAGTGCTCGGGCATTTTCGATTCCCAGAGAATATCACGGAGTCAGCAAATCCCCATTCAGTACTACCTACATTTGGAAACTACCGATTCCGCACATCGCCAAAAACACCAGAAACATATACCACGCCAATATAGAAGCACGAAAATCGTCGCTCTATTCCGGTTCTGGACAGAGGGTGTCCTAATTGCTTGGAGCCATCATTGCCAAGCGTCGCCAGCGTGGTTCGCGGTTCGAAAGCTCGTAAACCGTTGCCCGAAAGTACCCTACCTCTGTGTCGGAGGACCAGCAGGACGTTAAAGGGGAAGGCCGCGATCGGTGGTCGTGGTGTCGTAGTGTGCACTCGCGAGAGTACGGTCGCTGTCGGACGGTGGCGGTGCAGCGTGGTGCAGCGTGATGCAGCCGGTGCAACGTGGAGTCGGTGCAATTGTCGGCGCGGTGGGCGCGGCCGTTCTCCAGAGGCCGAGAGGTCGTCCAGCGAGCCGCTGGGAACCGGCGATTGTCGCTTATGCCTGTGCTTCGAGGAGCACGCACTGGCCTCTCTCTCTCTCTCTCTCTCCCTCTCTCTCTCGCTCTCTCTCTCGCTCTCTCTCTCTTTCTCTCTCTCTCTCTCTGTATGGTGCTCGGCACGCCGATCGCGCTACCCTGCACCGCGCAACCTGCGATTACCGAACGATTTTCAGATCGGTAGCGGCCGACCGTCTTGGATTTTTTCGCACGCTCCACGATCGTCTTGCCGCACTCGCGCGCGTACTCCTCGGGACACGTTCCGAGGTCCTCCGTCCCCCCTCGGGACCGCTCCCGGGAATAGAAGTAAACGGGCCTGCCTGCTGTAATTACGCCGCGCGTCTCGATGCTACATTGTGCGGATGCTGCAGGTTGCTTTATTTTCTGGGGAATTCTTTGGTAATAGCTCGGCCATGAATTGGCTTCGATTCTACCGCGGTGATAGAAGTTTGCGGGGACTCTCGTTGGTATTGGGAGGAGGTTATTGTAGCTAGAGTTAGTACGTGAAGGGACATTGTCGATACAATGTTGTACGAAGTGGTCGATACTTATCGCGCTTATTATCAGAGCTCCGATGGGGAATAGAGATCCTCCCATCCACATGCCTCTTCAGGGACCACCTTCTTTCACCACCGCACCGTTCCAACACCCTTTAGATTGCCACAGATCGGTATCTCGAACAATCTCAGGAATGGATTTTGAATAACCACTGGTGGACGAATCGAAGGCAGTGGAAGGAAGAAGAGCCGAAATTCGCGACGTGATCGACGAAAGTGCCGGGCCGCGAGAAAATGCTTGGCGCGAAGGATTCAGGGTCGACGATGAAACGATCGAAGCCGGCGGCGGGGTCGTATCAATCGGATCTCGAGGTTGCGTGCTTGAGGTCACGGGGATGGATGGGAATAAGGCGATCGTCCCTCCCACAAAAAGCGAGCAAAATCGAAGCAGGTGAAATTGCCTGTGCTGGCGAGCTGGAGAGGAATCGTCGAAACAATTATAGACCGGGCGATCGCCGGGGTGTGCACCGGTATGCAATTCTGTCCGGAGCTACCGTACTTATAATTGCTTCCGAAGCAATAACGTCCCTCGGAAAAATTCTGCCCGAGACCACGGAAGACGGGATCGCGTGATGCCCGCCTTCGGTACACGCGTCTCTACGTATTCGCAACGCCGCGCCGCTGTATTTTTACGACTTCCGTCTTTCGGACCCCGCGACGGCCAATTAATACCGGGGCGCATAGAAATCGGCTCGCGATTCACCCAGCTCGGCTAACGCAGCGAACCCCTGTGCCTGGGGTTAACTGTCTGAAGTGTCTTCGTGATTGTGTGGTGAAAAAGAATCGGTACGAAAGCTGGATTAATTGACAGGGAAATTAAAATCTATACACCTGTATTGGCGGATGTTGCTCGAGAGTGTACACCGAGGTAAGGTTAATTGAGTCGCGGTAACATCGTGAGTCACGGTTGTGGTATGCGAGCCGCGAGTTTATTCCCGGTCGGAATCGGAGTAAATTTGAATGAATAGCCTCGTAATACCGTTGATAATGAGCAAACGCACGGGATCCCGTTATCACGCTGGCGATGCCTATTTTTCCGTCGGCTGCGCGTCTAAGGGAGGGGCGGGCAGGAGCACGCACTTAACAGTTCCTACTTTTATCTATGCCTTTTTTTTTGCTGCCCGCGCGCAACAGGTATTTATTATTTTTAACGAGAAAATTGCATTCGTGGCAACGGGCATGGTACAGGTAATAATTAATATCGCTTGGCTAGAGGAACGGCTGATTGCGTTTTATTCGTTCCCACTCCACGGCGCTTCACTTTATGCCAATATTGGTGCGTCAACCGTTTATGCGCCCCGTGGCTGAAATTCCCAGCGCAACGATAAACGGGATGAGAAACCTTAGAAACGTGAGAAGAAAGCCTCGCTGATTTGGCAACTCGAGCCACTGTGGCGTTTAGAAACGGGTAAGTAGAAATAGTGGGTAATGGGCAGACACGCGAGCATAGGAGGCGGCCGCACAGTGGGACAAACTGCACTTTTTTGGATAGCGTTCCATAGAGGGATGAATTGACGGATTGACGGATAAAACTAGGATGTTGCAGCGTAAGGGAAAAATAGTGAAAATGTATGACAAACAAGTTTTGACATTTAAAATCTATGAGAAAAGATTTTGAAGGGCAAGACAAATACTCCGATCAGATTTGAATTTAGCCCGTCAAAATCTGTAGGAAATGATGTATAAGAATTTAAGGTAACGCTTCAGTCGCGCATTATAACGGAAAAAAAGCAATTTTCTTCGATAACGTCAACTTCGACATAGATTTTCACGGTAAAAATTTGTTTGCCATACTTTTTCAATATTTTTCTCTTATTCCGCAACACTTTACCTTTAACCTCCAAAAAGATTTCATTCTTCTCTCTTATTTCTATAAAAGTTTCTACGATTTTAACAGAAAAAGTGCGGTTCGTCCCACTGTGGGCCGTCCTTAAATTACGTAAGGGTAATTTTGGCAATTTCTTACCCCCTCCCCCAGTGTCAGAACTCGTAAGATTTTAAATTCCAACCCCCGTCCCTCCTTCCTTACGTAATATTTTTGATATTGTATTTCTTCAATTATTAAAATGCTTTTCAAGGTTTGTATAATTCATTTGCTCAACAAAAAAATATTACGCGAGACGCTAACTGGCTCGAGCTCCCCCTTTGTAAGAAAACATAAGAAATTCGCAAGCGTTACGAAAGGTCACGCGTAATTTAAAGGCGACCCGAAACTTGTCAGCCGACTTTTACACGCCGCCACTAATCGCAATTACTGCTGGCTGGAAAGTTGCTGTCCTCGGTGAGCCCTCTGACGGGCAAGCGTACCGAAGAAACGGAAACGCATCGGGGATGCGCTGGGAGCGTTCCTCACAGGCCCAGCGCGCAGTAGTACCGGCGGTGGTAGTCAGACTACTCCGGCGAGTAGGCAGTAAAAAAAGTACGTGTGTCGTTAGACGAAGTTCGGAGGGCGGCGTGCCGTCGTAAATCGTAAATAGCGCGACGGCGAGGGACGGCAGGGTAGGGGGAAGGGCGCACGATCGAACGGTATTTTATTTACGAGGATGCAGCGGCGGCGGGCGTTGCGGCGATGATGCAGCGCGCCCGTATGGGTCGTTTTCCAGTCGAGCGATCGGCCGCGAGTATGAAACGCTCCCAAGGATCGACTCTCTAAATAACGCGCCGGTAATAAAAGGATAATGACCAAAGAGAGCGAGCTGGTACCTCGCGAGACCGGCACACGATCGTGGGGCACCGTTCAAAAGAGGAACAGGGCGAGAGAGACAGCCAGAGAGAGAGAGAGAGAGAGAGAGAGAGAGGCAGAGCGCGGCCTGATATCGCAACACGCCCGACAAATTTATATTACTCCGCCGAGTTCGTGGCTTTCGGTAAAGCTGCCGCTGCTTTATGACTGATCCTCGGAAGTCGTTACTTTCGCGGACGTGGAATTATCCTTGACGTCCTCGCCGACAGAGAACCGATCACCCCGAACGACGCCGGGACTTTCATCGAGCAAACTTTTCCGTTTCTTCTGCGACTCGGGCGGCGAGAGAAAACGCCACGGCTTTTCCCGAGTAAAAGTACACTGCTCGACTGTCTAATAGCAATCGATTTGGCGTGCAGGACTTTCTGCGTGTCCGAAGAAACGCGCGTGGCAATCGAACGGCCGAGATTCTCTCTCGCGCGAACAGCAAACGCAGGCAATATGGCGGGACGGTCTCCTCCGGTGTATAAATATACCGAGGCACGGTTATCCAGATCGGATCCATCGAAAGGCACGAGAAACTACTTCCGGTTTCACCCTCTCGAGCGCCGAAATATCCGGCCTGCCGTGGATCCTCGGCCTATATCAATCTGGGGAGCTCTTAAGAGAATCTCCGTCGAGTGGGCTCGCGATAGCAATTAGCTTGGAAGTCGCGGAGCGTACAAACGTCACGGTAAATACACCTATAAAACTAATTCACGATCACGAGTCCTCGGTATTGACGCGCCCCCAGCAATCTGCGAATAAAATCGCATTCCGTTTCGTCCCACGATCCTCGTTAATGCCGCGTAATACGACCGAGACGTAATAACGGCCCCAGTTCCGTGGCTAGCAAATGGCTTTTAAAAATCTCTGATTACGCGTCTCCGCTTACTGTAAATTCTGCGGACCTGTTTGCAGGAGGTGTTGCCAAAAAGATAAGTGGGTAAACTCTCTTCGACTCGGCATCTTGAATAGTTCGAAGAGGCTCGCTAGTGTTGGCTGTAATTTCGATCTGATCAACTATAGAGGCGGAGTAAGCACGGTAGCGCGCCGGAAGTGCCTACGGTTCGCCTAACAATAATCGTAGCAGTTGGCGCGCAATGACGCTCGCGTGCGTATATAAAGCGATACATTGTTGACGAGCGATCGGTACGGTCGCTCGTGTTCACACGAGCGTGCTCCCTCTATCCGCCGCGCCGGCCGCGGTGCAATTAAAAAATTAGCCACGCCGGGGAACGAATAGGAAGAGGATCGAGGCTGCCGCGATTTGTCGAGCTTGTGTGCGAGCTAGCGCGTGCGTGCTGCGAGTCGAGTGCCGGTAATTATTTCGACGGAATCGGCTCTGACGGGTTTAATGGCAGCGAGTCGGTCTCGGAGCACCGGCAATTAATCACTATTCATTAAGAGGCCGAGCCGGAAGCCTCCACGAGGAAAACGAAATTACAAGTCGGCCGTCTTCCTTCGTAATCCTTTCCGTTTCCACTGGAGACGACGCGACGACGCGAGAGCGCCGTCGTCGTTTTCTCACCGCTTTGTCCTGCCTCCTGTCCCTCTGGGAAAATGCTTCCTCGAGCATCCAGCGACAAGTGTAAGATAGTTGTTCGAACGAGAATCGAGATCGGAGGAAACGCCGCGTAAATGGACGAGCTAGCAAGACGAAGGGATACCCGCCTAGCTATTCCGGGTATTTACTAGTCCGCGTTGGCCCGATAGCCAATGGGCCGGAGGAATTCTTTCGAATCTCGATGGCAAACTGATAATTCGATGAATCGGAGCATCTCCATCGGCGGGAAATACCACGAGGAAACATCGATAACCGAAGGGCTCCGTAAACATGCATAAACCGATATCCAGCTTCCTCTGCAAATACATCCAGGCGAGAGAAACTAATACTTCCCACTGGATGCCAATGGATATCGAGTTTCACAGACCCCTCCAATGGAATCCTCATTTTTCCCCGACAAGTGACCACGTGGTACAAGCCCCCGCGGAAATAATTGATGCGATCGGAACCGACGTGGACGTCAATATTTCAGCTCGCCAGACCTAGACCAGACCAGGTTTCGTGCCGGAGTGAGCCTTCCCAGGGTCATCGAAATTCATTGCATCGGCGGGATGAATCGCGGCGATCGGTAGGTGACTTTTATCGTCCTGTCCGTGGATCGGAAGGACGCGCGTCGCGGCAAGTGTCGAGGTTTTCCCCAAGGCTTTCGGCTACATCCTGCGCGAAGGCGAAGGGGATCCGGGACCCTTCTTCCGACCGCTTTAAACAATTTTAAGGCTCATTTCCCCCTTTAAAGCGAATATCCTGCGAGGGGGACCTGGGTAGGGAGAGGGAGCGCAAGAGGAGCGGAGGGAAGCCGCCAGGCATCTTACTTCGTAGCCCATCCGGCAACCCCTTGGTGAAAACTGGAAGGTAACCCTCGTATTTACCAATTACCTAAGTAATCTGCGGCGGCCAGACTTCGTCTCTGTCCTCACGACTTCCCGCAGCTCTCCTTCTGCGGTATCCGAGTCCCTTGCCAACTTTAACTAGCCCACGGCGAGCCGGCCCACCGTATTTCGGGGCTCACCTCTGACAAACGCGGGACATTATAGCTCGCCGGCACTTTAAACGACGTACGACCGTCTTCTACGCCCAAACCTACGCTCGGTAACTTCTTTGAGAGCAAACGACTGGGTGGACAGGGCCATTTTGCGGTTCTACGACACGGCTATCGAGAGACGTGTCATCGATTGCCTCGATTGGACATTTAAAGGATCAAGGGAAGCTAAGATAGCAATTCCACCGAGGAACGGGAAGTCTGTTAACCCCTTAGGTCAGCCGTAGCCGAGTTCCTCCGCAGCTCGACGTGCCAGAACAGGCTCTGCCTGCCCACGAAGATGGCCGGCGTCGGCGATTATTGCGTAATCAAGGCTAATTATCGTGGCACCGCGGCGCGCTTTCCGCAGGAATGGATCGCGGGGCCACATCGTGTACCCCAGCTCCGCTAAGGAAAGAAAACGCAAAGGCGAGGATGGAAGAATAGGGGCTGAAGGCTGCAAGAAGAGAGGAAGAGAGGAAGAGAAGGGACGAGGAGTTGTGGGTACACGCGCGAAAGAGACATATAATGGCACTCCGTGGCAATCTGCATACATTACGCGAACGTACGTGGAACACGTCCTCCGCCGTGCTGTGTTTCCAGCGTCGATTCGAATCTCTCCCTCTCTCTCTCTCTCTCTCCGTCTCTCTCCCCGTCTGTACGTGCACAGGAGCAGCATGCACACTTTGTCCCCGGCGTTTCTCACGGAAGCTGACTCGAGACGCATGACGGTCCCAAGGTCTCATTGAATAAGCCGACTCAGGAGAATCGGCCCCGCAGTTACCTATCCTACGTATCGCGCCCGGGGGCGGTCGTATTCGCGCCCTAGGAATCGCTGCGCCGCAGCCATCCGGTTTCCGGTGTCGTTTACCCTGCCGCCGCCGACAACTAATGGCGGAAGAATCTCCGATTAGATGCGATCTGGCGGCGGTGCGCCAGGCGAAAGCGTAATTGAAATCGCGGAGCGTTTTGTCGCTCCCCTTTTCGTCCCCCCCCCCCTTCCTACGGTATACCTAGGTAGGTAATAATCGCGAAGGCGTTTAGTGCCCCCCCGTCCCGTATGCGAGCGGAACGTTTCGTGAGCCATGATTCATGAACTGCTGGATAGGCGAACGGAAAAGAATGATCCTCGGGTTCGAGCGGGAGGGAACGATACGGGCAATCAGCTACCGACGGATCGAGCGGGGTAGGTAATTGAAATCTCGGATGATTTTCCCGAGGGCTGAAAGGGTAATTCCGTGGGTATAATTAGCAAGGACCGATGGCACTGTTCGGTAGCAGCACGGCACGTCTTGGCAGAAAATGTCCGTCGGTCGTGTTACGTCGGGCCAGATGTTTGCTGCCGGCAGCAATGGCGGCTGGTTCATTAATTAATAGGCTCCGTAGTCCGCAGGCCCATGGACGTCTCTCGTCTGACATTTCGAGTGACAAGCCAGTGTTCCTTGGTAGCGTGACCGGCCGTGTCCCGCGCATTTATTATTCAGCCCTCCGATAGGTTACGTCCCGGCAGTTGATACTTGGAACTTGCCGTTCGTCGGCGATCACGCGTCCCATTAAACGTTCTGGCGAATTGACGCGCGTTCGATGCGCGGGAAAACGCGAACATTCCAGACACTCGCAAGGCCTCGATCATTCTTAAGCCAGATGTTTATCACAACCCCAGGGAATCCGTTAGTGGGATAAAACTGATGCTTAAACCGATGATCGGTCATTCTCTGCTCGCTCGACTTTTCAATGCTCAACAACTTACTCAGGTATGATCTTAACCTTCGTTAGAATGGTAACGTCACTGTCCGAGTACCAAGAACGTGACCAGCTCGGGCCAGTCGATCGCGGATTCGTGGACTCCCCGTGGTTGGGGTGTCGATCGATATCCCGGTAGAAGCATCGCCCTAAAGAAACATAACGCTGAGGGGTGGAGCACATAGAATCGGGTTGCACGGGATGGCGAACAGACGGCATTTACGTGGAATCACATCGCAGCTTCTCGCGATGCTTCCCCGATAGAGCTGTATCCCGTATCGTCCCGCGTGACAAACCGCGCCCCATAAACAGCCGTTTTCCAGCCTCCGCTCGGGCTCCAGCGGGCCGCATAATCGTAGATTCGAGGGCGTTGCATATTTGATGTCGCATGCCCCACGATCGCCAGAATTTTCCCCGGGTGGATCGTGGCGGACGGTCATAAGAGGCCCCAGTGATTGAGGGTTAGAGCAGAAGCCGATACTCCGTATCCTCTGTCTCTCTCTCTCTCTCTCTCTCTCTCTCTGCTCCCGTCCTACCATTAACTTTTCATCTTTATATAATTCCACGATCATAGCGGCGGAGCTCGTGCTCCTTGCCAGCTTTTTCCGGAGCGTGCGCGCGCGCCGCCGCCACCGGAACCGGCCGTAATTGCCGGCTATAAAGATCCGCCGAGATACGAGCTCTCGTTACGAGATTTGCCACCGGTGGGACCGATTCGCCGTCTCTACGTGTCCTACCCTACTCCCCCTCGCCCACCATTTGCGTATTCAACGATGGACTTTTACGAGCCGAGTAAAAGTGTAACGGTTCTCTGCTAAATCACTCGCGAAACTATCGATTAAGCACGCGTCTCGCACTATCTAGCAGCGTGGGCCACTGCAAGGCAGCGTGCACCCCGTACTGGATGACTTCTCTTCTCCGTACGCAGAAAGCCAACGGAATCGACGCCGAGCAGTTTCGCCGAGCGATTAATTACAGGTGGAGCAACGCGACCAGTCATCCACCTTGAGCTCGATGGCCGGTGAGAGCCGTTGGTAGCCCTGGAGCACCATCGCCGCAGCCCATTTCGAATTTACGACAACAAAAGGAAGTCGACGGGGACGGGAGTGTATCGACGGGGGTGAAAGATACGAGACGCCCGAGGACTTACTACGTCGTCGTGCCGTAGCTCGAGGGCCGAGGAACCACTTGGAAAGAAATCTATTGCATCCGTGGGTCGTGCTCGACGGGGTAGGGCGAGTGTGGGCTCAAATGACACGGAATAAAAGTAATGCCCCCGCGATACACACCGCCCCTGCTAAGAAACACCCTTCTTCTCGCCCTTCGCCCTTCGCCCTTCCCGCTGCCACCCGCTCTCGAGGGTTCCCGCTGGGAAGCGAGCAATCGATATCCGGAGATAAGAAATGCCTGGCCGCGCGGGGCGGCCTTTCTCGGATATCGGACCCGCGATTATTCCTCGATACAATGGCAATTCTTCCATGCTCGTGGTGTTACTTCGCGATTACCGGTGGAATAGCGCTGTGACGGTTAAAATTATTTATATATTTATTTATTTATTTCACTTGTCCGGGTAAAACCCATTTGGCATTATAATATATCTCGGGGACTGAGTCCACAAATATCAGAAAAGAGCTTAAGCTGATTTGCGTTTTCAATGGATTCCACATTCCTGCGTACAAAAACCGATCTGCAAAATTCGCCTCGGAGCGAAATGATCGATAAACTACCCCCCGGTCTCGTCGTTCCGTCAGTCGTTCCCCGTACGATCCACGGCCGTGAAGATCGATCTCTGAGCCATGCTCGTAAATTCCCGATCGGAAATCGACCGAGCACCGCTGCCTCTCCATAATTCGATCCTCAAAAAGCTGGCGTCTCGATGACGAGAGGGATCGTGGCCGTGTATCTCTCGATCTTCGGCGTTCCCCGAGCGTTCCAGGAAACCGAAACAGGAACCGGGGCTCGTGAACGCCGCGGGACAGTGGATCGTGTGATCGTACCAAGTCGATTCCTCGAAAGCGCTCCTCCAGGCCCGCGTGGTCTTCTCTTTTCGGTAGCAAGATCGTATTTACTTAAACCGGCGTGACGCCGCGTAAACCGATCGAGACCCCCCTGGCTCTGCTTCGGTAGCCTTCAGCCATCGTTTCTTCCCTCCCGATCGATTTAATCGCGGATCGACAATACAGTCGAATCCTCCGTGAGTATGAATCGATCGTTTCCCTCGACGATAACTAAGTACGGTTAGATATGCCGTACGAAAGTGCAGACAAAATTATCCTTGACTCGAACAGCGTCGACACTGTGAGAAGAATTTGCAGCGAAGATCAAGATCGAGGCTGAATGCTGAGAAACGGCTAAGGTTCATTCAGGTAGGTGATCGCACCTGGTGCGCAAAGTTTGAGAGTTCCCGTGAATCGGAATAGAATCAAATTATTATTGGTACTGATTAGAATTTCAAAAAATCCCTCCTTATCCAGCACCATCCGAATCTGATGTTTCTAGGGTTAGCGGTTTGGGCTGACACGGTTACGAATCGGTGACGCAACAATTATACCTATAAATATAGATTAAATATTAAATATTAAATTTAAACGGTCAAAAAACCAGTAGTAGGTACGCAAACGAAAAGTAACAAACGGTAAAGTGCCTTCCGAATTCCCGAACGTGGATTTTCACAATGAATAGAATCCCTTGGCAAGTTAACTCGCATATAAGAAACTGAAAAAACCATGATGTAACGCAGCTTACGTTTCGAAAACCGGCATACTGACCTAATGAAGGGATATGTGGTATGACGTCACTCAGCTTTCCTGCGTAGGGGTAATTCAGAACCGTGGGGTATAGAACTGTGGGATCGATATTTCGGTCCATGGAGCTCGCCGGCATTAAAGAGGAGAAGACACTTACCCGAGACTTGTCTCCATTACAGTACCGCCATAATCCACTAACGAAACACTTAAAACTGCGCTCGTTTTCATCCTTTGATAAAATATCTCGATACACCGAACCTACCCCTTTAATCGAATCCTCTCCCCTCCGTTCAATATTCCTTCGTTTACATAAACGATACTTGTACGTACAAGTTCGGGCGAGTGGTTTTTCAAATAAACGAGGCCGCGCCGTGCTTTTCCGCCGTTTTCCCGGTAATTCCATAAGGAGGAAGATGAAAAAGCTTCCGCGAGCGTCTCTCGCGGCTTCGATCTCGTGAAATGCCGCCGTCCGTTCGGCGGCGTTTTTGTTAAATTAGGGCCGAATTGGAGGATGAGAGTCGCTAGGGGGAAGAACGAGCTGGTCACTTCGTCATCGGGGAAAGAAGACTCCGAGACGCCGGGCGTCGATTAAAACTTCCGCGAGCTTTCGACGCTCCGGCTCATTGGCTGCCTTGGCGAACAAGAGTGACAGAGTTCCGGCCGCGACTTTTTGCTCGCTCGCTTTTTCACGCGACTTCGCGCTAAGCCGATAGTGGGATTGCCACGGCTGGCTTCCCTTCTTCCCTCCACTGTTCGCTCTTTTTTCAACCGCGAGGAAATATTCCGGAGGCTTGTTGGCTAGAGGAAAACTTTTCTGGCCCCACGGTCCGTGAAGCCTCGTGCTCTTCGAGCGAAGCGCGGCTACCCAGCGGCGAATCAATTAAAATATCCCTCCATAATTCATTATCGCGGAATCGTTGAGCGTGTCGAGCGAGAATTAGTGCCTTGGACCGATCACCTCCGCGGTGGGCCCTCGGCCACGCGCCCCTCGTGGCCCATCCAGCGACAAAGCGACCATCGGGAACTCCGTAATGGAGCGATCAGAAATCATTAGAAGAACAGAAGTACGAAAATGAAGGGGAATTATCGTCGCGCGGCGTCGTATCGGCCGGCCATAAAAATCCCGGTGGCCAGCGCAAGCGGATAATTTGAGCGAGCGGATCGAAAGGGACCAGCCCCGTCCAAGACGGCATTACATTGTAATTAGCATCAATATTCGCGTACGAGTCGCGTTTCAGCGGCGTCAAGAGCTGCCCCGTAGGATGCAATTACTTGCCACTTTCTTAGCGGCGAATCCATGAATTATTCGCGGTGCGGCGCTCGTTAACGAGCGCGAAAACGGAACGGCGAAGAGGAGGACGACGGCGGCCCGGCTCGCCGCGGCTCGGCGCGCGATGCCCGACGATCATCGCGATGTCAAAGGAGATGCAGCTGCGCAGAAGCGACCGGGGACGAGGCCGAGCAGGCGACGAGCCGCGCAACGTCCGGTGTGTAATCTGCCTAACGATCTCCAGCAACTCGGATTAATAATCACGGTCGTTCCGAGTCCTACGAAATAGTCCGGCGGAATCTTATTTAAAAATAATTGCGTACCCAGTTGCGATGGTTTCCTGTGCTTGATTACGGCTAATTGTTCGGAATTTACAAGTATAATGGCGCGTTTAACGCGACCGACTATGTAACGGCCGTGTGCAGTCCGTCCGTCCTGTCCTCCTGCAGGCAACTGCAATTCCTGTTTGCGGCGTCGGGGGAGGGGAGGGGGGGGGGGGGGGGGGGGCGGCGAAAATTATTGGAACTCGTCGCGCGGATCGGGGGGAGCCCTTTTCAAGGAACTCTCGCCAGGTCCATTCGATCCACCTTTCTGTCGTCGCGCGCCCATTCACAGTCAATTTAGAAGATTAGCCAGCTCTCCTCGCGTTCTTTCGCCCGTAAGGGACAACGAAATCCGCGCGCCCATACCGGGCAATCCGTTAATTAACGAATTCGCCGAGTCCCCTGGAAGCGCTCGGCTTTGGTGGAAAATCAGCGAAACAGAGGGGCGGAGGCCCCTTGTTGCATCGCCCTCCGCGCTTTGGTCACAGCGGCCAGACACGCGAAACGTCTTTATGCGGGGCGCACGTTTGGACATTTTCGCTATCGGTTTGAGCTATCAGCGAAATGACCATTCGCCACCGTATCGCGGCCGCGGGAGGGGGACGGGAGAGCTGGAGGGAGGAGGAGAGAATCGGCTACCGCCAATCTGTCCCTGGCTGCATTAGCCCAGGGGGGGGGAGTCGGCCTTTTGAAAACGGCCCGTTTGATGAAGCGCTCTCTCGCCGCGCTCGGATACTTTTAAAGTAAATTAGCTTTTTAGTTTTCTGCGCCTAAAACCCGGGGAATATAACATGTATAAAAGGAAGGGCGGCTGCTCGGACCAGCGCCCACTGCCCGAGGGTTCAACTGCCTCAATGCCTGAATGGACCTCTTTCTCTCCCTCTCTGTTCCTTCCTCGCCGGGCATTTCGGCCCCGTGTGTGTACCGCGTCCCGCCTAAGTCGGCCGCGGTCTACGTACGTCTGAATGCCTAAAAACAAAATGCGTTGCATCTGGAGCGGCCGGGCCGCGGCCGGGCCAGCGCCGATTCATCTGAAAGACCCAGCCCCCGATCGAACTACCCCTCTCGACCGCCGTTGACCCTTTGCGTCGCAAAGAGACCAACCCCCGGCCGAGTTCTCGGCGCTAGCCCGACCGCCGTGGAAGAAAAAAAGGTCTGCGTAACCTGGTCCGCCGGAGTCTGGCTCCGCGAGAAAAACCCGCGCCGGCTCGGTCTCCCTTTCGGGGGAGGAGAAAGCCCGAAGGAAACGCGCCGGGCGAAAGAGTGCTTTTGCGGAGACCCTGTCGAATGCTGCCTGTCTGGTTTTCCAGCTTCGAGAAGCTTTCTCGAGGTCAGGGAAGAACGAAGTTGGCTCGAAATGGCGGAGGGTCTATGGGCAGCGAGCAAATAGTCGGCGCTGCCCGCTGCGCCCAAATGGAATAAATAGTGGCAGAGCTTTCGAGAGATGTGTGTACGTTAGTCTGTAAACGATATGCGGGCTTCGGTTGCCGAATGTCCAGTGCAATGCGATATTTGCACCGCTAAAACAATACCGTGGTCCGCGGGTTATTTTATCATTCACGTGTCGATCACCGCGCGGTTAATGTCTAAGTAGGCGAGTGAGGGACTTTTGCTGGACGGACGGACGAAAGCCAAAAGGATAGAACAGAACAATGACAACCGTATCGATCACCGAGACGTACTCCAGATCGTCCGCATCGATCAAGCCGCGTTGCGCCAGCGATCTCATTAAGACCGCGTTTCCTTCGATCTAGGAAGCGGAGAAACGTAATCCAGATTCCGCGGCGGACGGGCCGGCCGGCGATAAATAATCGAACGAGCGGAAAGATTCGAAATGGAGAAAGAAAAAAGCGTTTAAAGGCAAATACCCGTGAGACTCCCCGCGAGGCGACCCCGGCTGAACTCCTAGCAGACGTCGCGGGGGGTCTTCTAACGAGCTGTGCAATTAACATTTTTATTAGACTGCTCTTCTGCCGGTCGACCTGCTCCACATGTGCAGCCAACGTCGATACCCCTTCGACGACACGGAACAGCTTCCTTCCATCTCGCGATATTAATCGAATGCCGAGTTCTCGGGAAAAGAACTACCTGCCCGATAGAAACGGCCGGCAGATTCAAATGCGTAGCGTTACAAAGCTGTTCAGCATCGCAATGGAAGGGCGATATTGACGAAACAGCTAGGTATAAACGTAAGGCGCATAACCAGCGAATAATCTAGCACCTGCAGGATGCCCATTGGTCCCGAGCGCTGGAATATTCTATAAGTTTTACAGAACCCAGGACGAAGCTCCGGAAAGTGGCAGTTATCGAAAGTTCGATTCGAGAGGCACGACTCGCCAAACCGGTGGCCCCGAAAGGGTCAAACAGACATTTCTCCCTCGCAGCCCGGCTATCGCCGGATCCCACAGTGCTCTCGAGGAATGGAACAAAAGGAAGATTATCGGCTCGCGCCTGGAACCAGTCGAACACGAGTTACGGCTCCGGAAGAGTCACGGTTCGCTGGCTCGCGCGCGAATCCGCTGGAGAGAGAGAGAGAGAGAGAGAAAAAGAAACAGCCCGCGCCGGCCGCGCGATAGTCTTCGCGCCTGAGATTATGATTATCCCGCGTGCAGAGGTCCCTCGGTGGAAAACAAACAAGGGTTATCGTAGAGGGGGAGGTATCGCGGGGCCCGGCCGGGCATCTTGGACCTGTGCAGCGGCGCTGTGCGCGAAGAGAAATGGAAAAAGGTGGAAGCGAGAGGGAGGATGGCGCGGATAGGCGGCTGTTCGGTGGATCGGGCATTGTTCGGCATTCGATGCGCATCGGTGTGCTACGTGCCGTACGGTGATTTGGCTAACCACACGTTGTTGAGCCATCGGCGGCATCCAGCATTGTTTGCTCGCTTTGATGAGGCCAATTCGCGTTTCGCTTTTGCGTCCGCGTTCGCGTTCACGTTCGCGTTTCGTACGGGGATGCGCGCATGATTCCCGGCTGGATCGCGTCGGTGTGCCTCCGAGGCCGCGTTCCACCGGGCTATAGCATTGTTCAGAAATTCTGCGCCGGACAGACACGCGGCATCGTGTAACGCGCTTTCCATTCACGTTACACTCCCGCGCCCCCTCCGCTAAACCGCACCAAATCACCCGGAAGAAGGGGGCAACTACGGTTTTCGCCTTTTTCGTTCGACAGCCTGTCCGTTGAGGGTTGCTGGCGGGGTTACCGCGATTTGTTTGGATTATTTGATACACAGGAATTAAGGGAGCGAAGGAGCGAAGGCCTTGCGTTGCCTATACGTCCTGAGAGGTTATCAAACTATTTATATTCCCACAGCTGATCGATGATACCCCAACCAGGGATGGGCAAAATTTTTATTCAAATAAAATTTCGAATAGCGAATGAAAGTTAGAAAATTATTCCTCATTCGTTCCTTAGCCCGGGGGATGTTTATTCGACGCGTGAAGAATAATTCTTCTTTAAATTTTATACGTTGTTTGAGATTTTATTTGAACAGAAAAGTTGACCGATCCCTGACCCTAACGCTTATGGTGAAACAAACCGCGCGATTCCCCTCCGCTTGCACACACTTCGAGACAGACAGCGTAGAAAGAGACAACCCCTCGCGATTCGGGAATTAAAATCGAATGCGTGCGAGCTGGCGCGAGCTAATAGTAGGTGGTCGATTCGAATACTATAACACCAACTACCTATGCTCCGGCGGAAAATCGACAGATCGACTCGACACGGGACTGGATATCTGAAGGGCACTGTACGTGCACGGAGAAGCATCGGTGTTAGTGGTAGATGGGGCGCGCGAGTGTACGGCTGCGTATGTCATTAGTGACCCCGGGGGTGACCCCAGGATTCGCTCTCACCGTGCCGGGCTATCAACACCGACCACCGTGCGCACAGGGCTCCATTACGCCTTTTCTAACGATCCTGCCTGCACGACACTGTCGCAGATTATAGTTACTCGCCTCGACGCGGGTAGTTCGAGGTTTCCCTTACGTTTTATCACGTGTTGCGGAGGTAATGGCGGGATATGCGGCCGGGAGAATTGTTTCTTGTCGAGAGAGGCTTAGGCTTAACTGCATCACACGTCTGAGCGTGTTCGCTACCAATGCCACTAGTCGTAGGTAATATTTAAAGCATTTCATCGTTCTTTCAATGTCACGCGAGCTTATTCTTTGAGAGCTCTGTAGGAATTTGCTTTCGTACTTTATATTTCCGATCCTCGGGTCCGCTGCGCTCCGAGATCTCTCATTTCTGATCCCACAATCCGTGGGATCCACTGACGTCAGCGTTTAACACATTCCCATTGGAATTCATCAAGGGATACGGAATCTACCAGGGCTAAACAGCGAGTGGCGAACACGAAGCCAGCGGACGTACGTTCGGAAGGCGCGATGCTAGAGAAAAGGGACTGCGTCGGAAAGTCGTGACGAGCGGGGGGCGGAGGCGCGATCGATCCGACACAGGGTCTGGCGTGGAAGAGTACGTATGCGAAAAGAGGTTCGCCTGTAACGATACCGCTCGGTCGTCCTGGCCTGCCTCCCACCGAACTGGTAACTGCTGCCGCTATTAAATGCAGACACGAGCGAGCACGGCCCGGAAATTGCCTAATTTCCTGAGTGCGCACGCCGATCCGTCAACCTGACGTGACGGGGGGACGTAGTTGCACGAATACCGTGACTTTTAATGTCAAGTGTCAAAAGAAACTCGGTGAACACGACGGTAATAACGCCGACTATATGACCTGGACCGTGTTTCGTCCCGCGAACGAGAGCCGGGGCCGAAACGATCGCGATGGATCGGCCCGCGTGCATCGCTCCTCGCCGTCGAAACTTTCGCGATCCTCGAAGCAGCGTTTGATCGCGGAACTCATCTCTTCCAACCATATCCAGATCCATAGAGATCTGCGAAACTTTCGAAATTCATTTAGAGATTGGCCCGTATTAATCCAGAAATCGACGATCCCAGCGACGCCTGGGCGGTGATTAACAATGGGCCACGGCAGAGTGTACCTACATTCGGAAAATCAATGTACCGCGCGCCGCCGATATTTGTCGACAACACCGCCGCGGCGGAGAGTCGAACCGGTCGATACAATAAGCCCCCCCCCCCCCCCGGAGCGAGTGGCCATCGAGGGAAAGATTAGGCGTTCGACGTGGGTCGTCAATGATAGAGAGACTAATCCGAGGGACTTAGCGCCAACAAGGGGATAGTGTGACAGTAGATAAGAGAAAAGCCACAATTAAGAGACGTCAATCGCTCGGGGCGCTCGGCTCGCGTTAAACGGACGTAAGCCCCGCCGAACGAGGGACGTTCCATAGAAGACAGAGGCTGCTTTTATTCCGAGGGAGTTTCACGATCGTTCCAGCCGGTACCCTTTCGCAACGATTAAATGATAAATGAATGAAGTCAGGGCACCCGAAGTCACGGCCGAGTCGAGACCCGCGCGACGTTCGAACGGCATAAAAAAGAGCGCAGCTATGCGTAACTTTTCCAGCCGAGGTTTTACGAGAACTCGCGTATTTTTAAAAGGCAATTTCAGCGCGGTCATTTTGTTCGAGTAGACGTCCGCGGCCACGATCCGTGACGAAGAAGCCCGGTAAGGAAATTTATGCGCATAGCCGCGGAGAGGTACGAGCTACCGAGTAGAACCGAGCGAGTCCGTGCTCTCTACGTGCGCGCCCACAGGCAGATATTCCGTAACCCGCTGGCCACTCGTTACGAAGCCCCAGCTTTTGACGCACGAAAGGAGATCAGCGCGGATCGCGTCGAGTTTTCAGCGGGGAAAATCTCGTAATCGACCAGCGATCTTTCCGCGCTTGCATCATCGCCCGACAAACCGCGCTAGCGCCCGCGTGATTTGGAACCGGTTGTTTTTTGTTTTTCTTTTTTTGCAACAAGCTGTAATCGTATTGAAAATCATTGCGCAAGGGCTTGGTTATTTAAGAAAATATCTTATAGACATTCCGATGGATTGCCTGCGTTCCTTTCGCCGCGCGCGATGAAGCTCGATGTCGAAGAATCGCGTGTTGAGTGGAAGGTTGATTAAAGCGAAGTTAATGTGCTTTAGACTTTAGAGGAAAGGTAATCGCAGTGGTGTCGAGACATCGGTGAACGGGACAGGGATCTTTCGCGAGTTTCTCAAAAAATTCTCCTCGCTATCTTTGAGTGTAGCAAACGAAGGGAATGCCTGTATATTCTGTTTCTAATTCGGCTCCGGATTCGGGAATAGCTGGGGCTCGGAATGATCGCTCCTCGAGCTCGCTTCTGTCGCGCGTATCTTTATACGCGTAGCAGCGAAAGCGCGCCGCATGCGCCGCATGCGCCACGCTCGGCGCCAGCCGCCGCTCTCCCCACCATCGTCCAGTGGGCGTGCACCAGCCTCCCCACCGCCTGCCGCCTTCCCCTACGACCCCTCCAGCGCGCACCCCACCAGGCTCGCCGGGCGACCGTGCGACCGTGATCACTGACACAGACACGCCGGTGGAGCCGAGAGGGACAGAGGGACAGAGGGACGGCTCGTGTCGCTCGAGAGTCCCCTTCTTTCCCGTGTCCTCCGCATGCTGTGCTCTACCACTTGGATCCACGCCTTCCCACCTCCCCATTGGCTCGATCTGTCCCCCGGGCTGTTGGTGACACACGCCCACTCGCGATTCGTTCTCCAGCTCCCCTGCAGGGAATTTACCTCCTCCCGGCCTGTCGTCCTTTGACCAAGCATTCCTAATTACAAGCTCCTCGAAACTTCAGCGGGAAGCCGTGTTGGGTTCTGGAATTTTATCGCCGGATCCGTTGCTCGCTGGGAAATTGGAAATTCGATTACCTCGGGGAAGAAGGAGATGCTGGAAGCGCTGCTCCGCCGCGCATTGTCGAGGAGATCGAGAGCTGGAGACTCGGGGATCCGGGCTGGCGTTGCGAGCTGCGAGCAGCGGAAGTGGATGCAAGTTTCGTGATCCAGATAGCTGCTGACTGAACGCTTGCGTTATCTGTATACACATGCGTATGAATTACGAACTGTAAAGTGAAACTCGGGGAACAAAGAATGAGACCGGGGAGCAGGAGCCTGCTGTTGGATTTATAATCACCGGCCAGCGTACGGCACAGTACCGATATAGGTAGGCTTTCGTCGCCGCAGCTCACTCTGTCGCGGAAAAGCACAATTCTTACGGACGTCTGTCAGCTAAGTAGGCGTCTGCTTAATCCTCGAATCCGCGTGAATGAGCAAGCGAGAAGCGAACGACCCCGAACTGTGCAGCCCCGGAAATAGGACTAATTTCACGAGGATCCCCGGTTACGGTGGCGGCGGGGCGTATCACCGTGTAATCTAAACAAGCCGGTAATCGATGTATACGCGCTTGACGTGGGCTTGTTTTTCTTTGCCCTACGATACCGCGGCCCCTCTGCTCCCCATCCTAGGCCACGATCGCATCGGACAGCTGGGAAGCGTGGCCCGATTGCGTAACGAGGACCGTGTTCCTCGGTCGCTCATAAAATATAATCGTTTTCCTTGGCTCGAAGCTCGATCTCACTCCCGACCGTTGCCGAGCCGCGTTCATCGCGCGGGGAGCCGCGTTATCGCGGCTGTGGCTGCGCTGAAACGCGGCTGAAAAATTTGCCGGCCGCGCTTAAAGGTCGCGGCCGATCTCGCTGCGGATTTTTCGATCCCGATACGTCGCTGTCGACCGGTATCTCGAGCTTTCTCGCTGTATCGCCGAGAACTTTTACGCACCGGCGGACGATAAGACTGCTGGGCGAACCGGACGGTGCCATTTTCTTTAGCGTTCGCGGGCGAGGCGGAGCGTCCACGCCGGAGGGTAAAAAAAGAATTCGATAAACGGACGCGACAGAACGACGAAGCCAAGTAAATCGAGGGCCCAGCGGCTTTGCATTGGCCCCACGGGCAAGCGAGCTTCTGCCAAACTGCTGCGTAACATGCCGCTGGTTAATCGATTCCCCGAACAACGTAATCGGGTCCATTAAGTTTTTTACCGGCGGCTACGCGTAACCGAAGTCCTCTCGTTTGACGTAATAGTCCGGCAACAAAGGGACGCTGAAACAAAACGACGGAGGCACGTCGTCATCCCCTTCGGCTCTACTCATCTCGCCTCGCGGGGCCACGAGATTCGAGACGCGATGTCCGTCCCGTGGAAAAGAAAAAACGAGGAGCGAGCCGGCCGGGCGAAAGATGGAGGCACGATAACGACGGTGGAAATTGAATTCTCTCACCAGTCATCCACCGCTGCGAAAGTGCACGTACCTACGCCGTGCCGCGTCCTCGGCCAATCCCCGCGCGACTATCGAGCGAACCGGAGGCGAAGGGAGTCGGAACGGTCCCTGTCCCTTTTGTGTCGAAACCGGGGCACAGGTAGGCGAAGGGTTAAGCGCGGGCTACGCGAGCCTACCAGAAACTTCCTCCTCCGGATCGGGCGAGAATGAAATAACTTTGGCGACCGTGGAGCGATACAATCGAGGATAAGGGAGGAGAGGAGAGGAGCGAGGGAGATTGGAAATAGGAGGCTTCGGCAGCTGAGTAGACTGTGCTTGGATATAAAGGAACAATAGGTATTATTATTCTTATTAATCGTCATTATTCCAATAGAAGAAACCTGGATATTTACCAAAGCCACAGATGGCGACACTGTTGGCGAGCCTGACCGTCGACTACAAGCTAAACTAAAACAGGGACAATAAAACAAACGTTACATAGAGTAAAGCAAGCTTAACTTCGAGTAATATTAGCTTGAGACTTTAAGCTCGACAGGAGAAAACGCGAAAGTTAAGTAAAGTAAAAGTTTCTTTTAACTCTTGGACAGAATAAATCTTTCTCGAAATAAATGATCTAAAAATGTTCGCGCTCGTTCCCTGAACTTAAGTGTGTTTTAACGCGCCCCTCTTTGTTCCGCCGCGCGACGGCACCGTTTTATCCAGCGTTTAACGCAAGTTTTACTCCGATCTAGCCGGAGCGGAGCGATGCCCGTTGATCTAGTTAGCGAAATTGGAATTGAAAGCGTGACCGTTCGACATTACGATAATTTATCACTCGAATAAATGTACGCCCGTGGTGTTCAGCCGTGTACGAGTATCAATTTACATGACGCAACGGATATGTAATCTGATATATCGCGTAACGGCGCGTACAGGGCCGGGTACGGTGGTTCTCATCGGAACCGAGGCTACACCTATATAACGCAGAATCGGAAATGATAAATTTCCCCTTTCACCCGCCGCCAGCCACCAGACACTTTCCTTATCGAGTGAGTGCTTGCAGCGTCATTCTTTAACGCGGTCGCGTCCCGCGAACGAGCGACGTGTCACTTCGGGGTGGTAAATAAGCGATACGTTGCTGGTTACGTATGTAAATGTACGTATACTTCAAAGGAGCCGCTCGCGTATCGCTTCTTTCGTGTAAATCGCTATTTTCTTCTTCGCGCGACGCGTTCGCCTGTATATTAACGACGGCTTAATGGAACGGGAGTGTTCGCTAACGTCTCGAGCTCGATAATTTCTTTACGTCAAATCGCCGCCGCTCGCCGGGCAATTACACTCGGACACAGTCGTGAAATAAAGTCACCTTAGAGCATATAAACATGGAGGAGGCATGAAATAGGCGAAAATGTGGATGGCGACAGAAAGAGAAAGATATACGTGGGGGACACCACCTCCCTTTCTAGCGCCAGCGTTTTTATTTTTATGTTCGAAAGAGAGGGGCTGTCCCCCGTGTATAGTTTTCTCTTTCTACCGGCGTCTACATTTTCGCCCATTGCATGCTTCCTCCATGTTTATATGCTCTAAGAAAGTAACCGATAGAATCTTATTTATTACCTACCTTCGAATAGGTATCTGTCGCGAGCGTCGCCGTTAGAATTCAGTCTGCTCGGATCGTTCATTATTCGAAGGGACGAGTTAGCGGGAAAGAATCGAGCGAGGATGTTTACGAAGGCTGTTTGGGTTTATTGATCGAAGCAAAGGGAAATTATGAGCGAGGAAGACTGTCGAAATCGTATGAAGAAAGACTCGGATAAAGGTGGTGATAAAGATGCAGGAACAGGACGCAGAGGCGTACTTCATCCTCAGCAGGAAGGAAGAACCACGGCCAACGCACTTTCGTTCTCTGTACCCTAAAGAATGTTCGTGTAAGCAAGGATGCAAACGGATTTTAAGTCACCTCGCGCACGAACAATCGCGGAGTAAATACCTACCTACTTTTTTATTGGCACAGATCGCTAACTTCTGTAATTGGTGATTAAGTACAATAGGTATTCTCGTCCAATCGCTAATTGGTTATTTCGTTCTTCAGACGGGGGATCGAGTGCCCCCGGCACGCCCAAACAAGGGGGTTCTGTAAAAAGAATTTATTCTTTACCTACAGGGAAAAAGTGGCGCCAGTGGTTGGCGGTTGAGAATCGAATTAGCGGGGCCATTGCGTTCCTTCTCGTTCGTCGTGCCGTCAGAAAGAACGGGGCGCGGGAGTGGTCGGGTAAGTTGGAGTAACGTTGGGACTCAGGATCGGGCACGGCGAGAGAACCGAAGCTAGCGAGCAAGCCGTGAATAGAAGCGCAGGTCGGCGGATCCCGACAAAAGGTGAGCCCGCAAAGTGGGTCTGGCCGTGTAGGTTCGCGGAAGGAAGGCGGGAGGCACAGCCGGCAGACTTCGTAGGTACAGAGGAGATATATCGGAGCTCGGGCGTACTCGGGCAGGCTCGTGCGTCCCCGGCGGCTGGTGGTGGCCGCGCACCTCCGCCAATAGTTTCACGCTGCGTGGAACGAAACTCGTACGCGATCAGCTCGACCGAGGCAATCCGGCATCCTTATACGTATGGCCGCTCCGTTCTCACCGATATCAGTGTTTCTCTCCCCGGCGTAAATCGCGGGGTATATCGTTCGCCGAGTCGTCGTCGTGCCGGTTAACACAAGCGGCTCCCGTTCGATACAGGCCGGTGTCGCGTCCGGAGCCCATCGGTCGCCCGCCGGGATCCTCCGGGCAGTGTAGCGTAAAAAAGTTCGCGGAACACGGTGAATAAAAAAAAACGCCTCGCGGTGCTTCACGCTCGACGACGCGACGCCGACGTCTCGCCGTGACGGAGGAGGAGGCGTTGGCGGCGTTATTGGAGGGAGAAACGGAAGCCTCGGTGACATACCGCCTAGGCCGGTTCGTTCTCAGCTGCGAGTGACAACCCTCCCGGAGAAAAGCCTCTCCTCTCCCCCCCCCCTTCCCTCTCCCCATCAAGGCTTCTCGACTCGCACGACCACTACGGAGGACAGTCGACGAATGACCGAGGAGGAAAGGGCCCCCTGACAGGGCCAGGTATAACGATCCGAGCGGCCAAGGAAAATCGGAGTCGTAGGCGGGGCCTAAGGTCGAGGACACGTGACACGGAAACTGTCACGCCGCCCTTGTCCTCCCCTCCTTCACCCCCCTCCCCCTGCCCCCACTCCACTCGACCAAAAAGCCAGCAAGCCGGCTATACGAGCCGCCGCTTCTCTGGCAACCGACTGTGCGCCGTCGAACGCTTCTGTCCGCCCGCTGGAGCGCCTTAGCGAGCAGTGGGACACTTTATCTCAACATGAATGATATACCGCCCATGCCGACGATGGTGTTCGTGTAAGGGCACGTATGGCTTCCTTCTTTTCTCCCGATCTCGCGAGTGACGCGCTCCGTCGCCTACACTTTCAGCGTGCATGACAGAAACGGGCAAGGAGGATCAGGACGCGGATATTGTGCCGAGTTTGAAGAATTCGGTCAAGGCCGGGAAGTCAGAATGGCCCCGCACCAAGTCGACTGGTTTCCAAGCGGCCAGTTTCCGTCAGCCCGCGCGCGCGACGCGAAGCACTCGCTACAAGGATTATGATAATATTTACCAGAAGGCCCCTCTCGACGATTTTAGACGCATGCTGGACGCCCGAGAGAACTGGCCCGCCTGATCTCGAGCGATGTGCCTGCGACTGAACCCCGCGCTCGATACCGCACCCGTCGCTTCGCCGGAGATCCCGCCGAGGTTCAGCGGCGACGAATTCTGACGCGCGTTTCGCACGACGGCGCGCGATGAGGCCGTGCGAAGGGCGTCGCGCGTGAACATCCCGAGAATGCAGCAGGGCAGCGTGGGCGGCTGCGACGGGGGCTCGTCGGCGAGCCGGTCGTCCAAGAATTTCAGCGGCAAGGGCGAGATCGGCGGCGAGAGGAGCTCGGGCGACGGCGACGCCGACGGCCGTGTCAGAGTAAAAGTCGAGGCGCCGGAGTCGAGCGAGCCGTTCGACGTGAAGCCAGAGCCACACGACGAGTACCATACGCCACAGCAGGACTACCAGTACGACAGGAAGCCGATCGTACCGCCGAAGATCCACGGTAACCCAGAGATCCCCGGCTGCCAAGCGCAGCAACAGGGATACAGGCCGATCACCGGCGGCCTGACGAATTCCTACGGGTTCCCGCACTCGTACGGGCCGGCGGCGATGCTGCCGCCGTCGTTTCCCGGCGCCAGGCCCTCCCCCGATCGGCCGATCGGGAAAATCGAGGGCCACGATCACGAGCAGGAACGATTCCGCGTGCCCGGTGTCGCTGGCGACGGTGGTTTCCTTCACCACGAAGCTCAGCGGTTCGATGCCGGTGACTATCATCACGGGAAATCGGTGGCATATCCTGGGATCCCTTACGCCGCCTTCAGGCCCTCGATGCAGCATCGATCTGCTTATGGCGGGCATCAAAACAACAGCGGCTACAGGGCCACGCAATACCAGAACAGGCAGAGGAAGTGGAGCGGCGCTGCTCTCCGTGGGCTACATCCGTCGATGCCGGTCAGTGGTTTTCCTACGCCCGCTCCCTTTTTATTCTTTCGGGGGATTTTTTAAGCTGTCTTCTCCGATAGCTTTGTATAATATTGCCGTGTTAACTCGGAACGGCGGTTCTGAGATAAGTGGCTTTTAGTATTTTCTTTTATGCCATCGATATTTTATATACCTAAATCGGATTAGGTTAAATATTAAGCCTGGATGAGAAGGTATCTAAATACCTATCTGTGACAAACCTGTAACATATTTCACGAACTTTAAAGGAATCTTTGGAAGATGCTACTTACTCAGGGCTGTAACGAATATTCGCATTTCAGACTCGAATATTTAAATATTCGTTATACTAACGGGGGTGGAAATAAAAATATTATAATTCCTCGAAATAGTTTATGGAGTTTTAGTTTCGTTCAAAAAACATTGCTTATACTGTCTGCCACCCGCTTATGGCGGGACACGGGTGGGTATAGAGGGAGGGGATCCTTGGCTGACTCTGTGGGGGTTCTCCCACTTATTATTATTAGAATAATAATATTAATAGATAAGTGATGGTTGTTTTCGTTTAAAAAGTCTATAAATTTACCAAAGATTAATAAACTTCCAAATTTATCGTTTGGAAAGCGAATAATTCTAAAGACTAATATGAAAAGAATTTCACGGGAAAGTGTGAACAAATATTTCATGTTTAGATTCTTATCCCGATTATTCGAATACTCGAATACTCCTAATTATTCGAATATTCGAAGAAAGTATTCGTATTCGAATAGTCGACTAATCACTGCTCTAGTAGATACGCCCAAAATCAGTGATCCGAAGTATAATTTGTTATAGGCATCTTCGGTTTCAATGCAGATATGGCTTTCTTATTTAATACAGCTACATATAGATAAACTATTTTTGTGCTGCCCGATAGCAATTTATGCGAAAGTTGCAGATACACTTTCGAATTACAGGGAGCCACTAAGTTATTGACTCGAGCGAAGGCTTGATACTTAAAAATACTTTCATGAGAATGATAAGACGTGCCTAAGATTTCCAACTTCATTTATTTTCGCACAACGTTCAAGCTGTGCCAATAGCTTCCTGATCCACTGTATTTTGACTTGGTTACGATAACCTATAGATCGCGCACACAATTAAACGGTAACTGCGCAGATTAGGATGTTGGCAATAGTTAGGAGAGTGCAATTACACTAACTAATAGAAATTGATTCGAGTGATTCTTCTATAAGGTTGATCCCGCGTTGTATCCTCCGTTTTCTCGAATCTCGCCCGATATCTCATCGAAATGGTCGCAACTTCTATTCGGGAAGCTCTTCTCCAGAGCTTCAATCGTATTTACTTTCCTCTTGTTTACCCTGGATATACCTACTGGATCTGGTATTATATTTCGCATTCAGCCGGTTACTCAGCCCTGCGAGGCAGTCGTCATATAATATCCCTATCGATCTTTATTACAAAGCCGTGGGTGGTAGGCTGATGACTCGTCCGATGCAGGATGCGTGTGCCCCCCCTTACTCGTAACGCGGTTATTATGTGAGAAATCGAAACGCAGATCCCTCGGTTTCTCAGTACAGTTCCTGCCGGGCGCGATTACCTTTCGTCGCGCCACGGTTCGAATTTTAACTCGTTAATATCGACACGTACGCGAAGAATACCCCTTTGTTTCCACACGCGGAAGCGGGCGCCACGATTTTACTTGCAGATTATTTTTAATTGTATTCCCCGTTAATGATGTATCGAACGCCCCTTTTCTTTTGTTCCGCGCGGCATATAGTAAACAGAAGGGTATGCATTATGTAAGAGCGGCCGGTATTAATCGAATCCGCGGATATTCCACCGATACGCGATGTGCCGATAATTTGATTTTGCTTTTTTAACTCCGCCGCTCGGCGTGCGCCCGAGCTTCGCGGAGCAAGCGACCGCGCCCCGGGGCTACCTAAGGGCCGAGCGATTTTTTAAACCATCTCGAAAACTCGGCCCGCTCTAAATCACAGTGATTAGAATCGTCAGGGGCGTGAAAAGAAAACAGCGAGCGGACAGGGGTAAGAGTGGCGCGGTAACTCGTATGTCCTTGGAGAAACGTTGTTGGTCACGTCGCGTTACCGTCGCACGACCTGCGAACACCGCCCGCGGTCCCCCGGCCTGTATTAATGAAATCGAACGAAAGTTCGCGATCGTTCGGTGAAAGATTACGCCGCTCCGTGACCGAAATTACAGTGATTACAGGCGCGAGCGTGTCGGTTTGGCCCCTCGGGGCTAGGACTCTGGCTGGCGTCTCGCTCGCTGCGTTCGCCACGCTCGCCTTGCTCTTCGGCCCCGATGCGAGGCCCATTCAGAGCCGCTCTGGCCCGATTACGAGCGGGAAACGGCCAGCGCGCCGAACCGTTTGCTCGCCGGTCATTATAATAATATCGGAGCATTAAAATAGATGCGCGTGCTGCTCGCATCGCGCGGCTTCGTACGCGACTTCTGGATCTCCGCGACGCGCCACCGAACGCATTACGTATTCTATGGTTATATAATGCGTTCTTACGAATAACGCAACGGTGTAATGCGGTTGCTTTACAAACTACACCCGCGGCGCGGCCGGGAGGGCGAGGTTCGATTAATTCAAATTGCCCCTCGCCACGGTGTGTGTACTTCTTCATGGCTCTCTCTCTCTCTCTCTCTCTCTCTCTCGCGCATAAAATTACCCGGCTTTTACCTTTTTTCTACCTAATTGAGGCTGGTGGGGGGCGAGAGCGGTGAGAAGTGGGTCGCGATGGGCCGGTTTCACCGGCGACACCGTGCCGAAATCGGTAATATTCACGGGCAAGAGTCACGTGACACGCTTTGATTCGCGAATTCAAGAGAACGTAGCAGGCTGGACCGTGGATGAGTTCGGTCGCGGAGCGATCAATTGATCCTCGCGGATTTCACTATACGTAACTATACTTAGATAATTTGTCATCCAAAAGCAATCTCCCGTCCGGTCGCTCTCGTCAAAAGCCACACAATTGACGTAGCACCTATTTGCTCACCTAGTCGATCTCCAAATGGAAATTTTCCTCATTGTAACTACGTACCTACACCTATGTTCGACTAAATTTAATCATAAGGCGAGTGATTCAAAGACATCCAGTAACTTACAATTGTTTTACTAAACTACTCGGCTAAATTTTAGTGCCCACACACGGTGAATGACTAAATTACTGCTCGACTAAATTATTGAACGTGCCTGAATCAGCCTTTACGCACACCACCGTACAGCCAGAAACAAATGAATGAATCCAGAGTTTCAGTGGGCCGTCGATAAAGCGGAGAATGAATCGCGAGCCGGACACCCCGCAATCTCCGGAATCGCGAGTCGCGCTAAACAAGCCGACCAGTCGCCGCGACTCGGTTCGCGGCAACTGGTTTCCGCGCCGAAAGTGTCCCGGTCTGGAGGGGCCGATTGCACCGTTGCCTCTCATCTGCATACCGTTTCCTCTCTCTAACGACCGTTCATCTTCCCCGGTAGGACGTTACGCACCTGTATCGAGATAACGCGACGTAAGGTATACCCGCGGCGAATAAGGGCATCGAATCGACGCCGATATCCCCTCCGTTCCTCGCCACTTCGCCGCGCCGGCCGTTTCCCTCGGGCCCGAGTCGCGCTCGCGGATAACTCGGGGCGCGAATCAGTCTATAAATTTCCGCGCCGGGAAATCGTGCACCTGCGGCCGAGCCCGAGCCGCCGAATCGATTTCGAGATCCTGTCGGAAGATTTTCTGCTCGTTCGCTGGCGAAGGAGCGCGGCGGCGGAAGTGGTCGTGCTCTCTTCAACGAGCGACGCGACGGCCTCGCTCGCCTTTCACCGTGGAGACGGGTCCTCACTTTCAGGGGGAATTTTCTTTTCCATGTAAAACGCGCTCGAGTGCAACCTTGCCCTTGGTATCGTCGTCTCTTCTTTTTTAATGATAATGGCGGTTCAATCGGCGGAAATAAATTCCACTTACGCAACGAGGAAATAGTAGCTATAAAGCGTTGACATCGCAGATACACATCAACTAATCAGGGTAAAACGTTAATTACGTAGGTTAGATCGTCCCCTTAGCATGTTCGTAATTTTTAAACGATTTCAAAAAGAAAGGGGTTCTACGTTCGATGCGTACCTACCTACGTATTATGTTCGTCCGGGAATTTCTCCGCGGCTACTTGGCCGATTTTCGAGAAACTTATTGCGCATAGTTTAGCTCCAATCGACTTAGGTCATCGAGAAATAATTATGTAAATCGGTTAAGTAGTTTTGAAGTTACACCGAAAATAAGAAATCTGTTTCATCGACCGATTTCATTATTTACATAAATCTACTTATATAACTTATATAGCTAAAGAGTGAAAAAATAAAAAAAAATTTTTAAATATATTACATTGTAATATTACATTTTTCTTTTATTCGATCGGGGCAGGGTAATACCTGCGGGGATGAACTTGGCATTCAACGCTACTTGATATAAAAAAAAAACATTAAAAATGTAAAGAGGGCATTGAGAACTCATCGATTCCTTTACGGAGTGGGGAGGTTAAAAGACATTCGGTCAATTATTTCGTTACGGCCGAGAGGCATTATACCTATCAGCCGATCTCAAGTATCGTGGCTTCAATGAGGATCACGGAAGTAGCTGGCATTTGTCTGCGGTCACGACAATTTGTTTCCCCCTTCTCCCAGCCCACCATCTACTTTCCATAATTATGCACATTTAATTACGCGGATAACTGTAAACATTGTACCGTGCACGGCTGAATGTAACTCCTCATTCGACACGGTTAATTATCTCATCTATTCTCGGTCTGCCTGTGCAGGCGCAACTTTTCCGTACCTTGAACGGCCATTGCCGGGGCGACGTGCGCGACATCGGTCGATACCGAAACGTGTTCGCGATGTGATATTTACCGATCGACGAGCAATTACAGTTAATACTCGTAATCGATCGGGGAAGAGTAGAAGGAGGCCTCTGCGAGGAAATCACGAGTGATTCGTCGCCTGGCTGGACGCACGTTAATTACGATTCTTTTTTCTCCCCGGCGATCGTAGTCGGTTAGATGGGAGAAAAAGGTACACGAAGCGCCTCGTTCCTCGCCCGAGGCGCGCAAAATGGAACAAGTTCAAGGGTACTAAACGGACGTGCATAAGTATAACCTGCCCGGGCTGGATGACGCGTTATTTAACGCAAAACCGCGTCGATTTGCAAATAACACCGTCGAAAGGAAGAGACGACGAAAGAAAGGAGCACGGTTTGCACGCCTCCGAGCGGGGCTGGAAGGGGGGGGGGGGGTGGCGCGGGGCCCTCGAGCGATTCCGCTCGCCAGATGCGTTCGCCAGCGAGCGATGCGTTTTTCTACCTGAAGGGCATCCAATTGAGCGCAACACATGGCGCTGCGCGGTGCCCTACGCGCGCCGCCGATTCGTCTCGTCTCGTATCCACGTGAAAACAAGCCGGGGCCCGGGCCGGGCGAGCTTTAATCCGGCCGAGCAAGCGTAGAAAAAGTCTCGCTCGTGGCAGGGGGACACGGTGGTTTCGGGGAAAAAATGAAGAGCAAACGAGAAAGCGGTTTCTGAAATATTGCGTTTGTGTTCTTCTGGATGGGGCGGGGCACGCGACTGGAATCCTATCGAACGCCCTTATTCTCTGCACATCTTTTTCGTGGCTCGCAGCGTTAACAAATGGACTTTTTAAATAAATTTATTTAAACAAATTGACTTTTTGAAAATCTGGTGAGTCAGTCATATTTCGCATTCAAAGACACAAAATTCGTCCATTGACACTATTCCCCTTCTCTAATAGTTCTCGAGATATTCCACAAAAATGATTTTTCAACCCTAACTTTGAACGCAGTTTTCACCCCCCAAATATGAAAACGGGGAAAAATAAAAAAACACGTATTTCTTATTTTTCGGTCCTCTATAACATATCCAAAAATCAAAATGATCGGAGGCGGACACCTAAAATACTCTCCTTGTTAGTGTTCTCCAGCGCCACCAGTTCTGAGTTCCAGTCTCATTTGTATATAGGGTAAGTCAGGGTGAGATGGTCATACGGAAGAGACGGGCAGTGACAGTATTTCTCAGAAGGAATCGCCTGATTGCGCTGACCCGACGTGGATTCAATGTGTCATAGAAAAGTAGCATTCTTAGTTCAAAGTGTTGGAATAGAACGTTTTTAAAGGTTTGTAAATCCACTGTGAAATTCAAGCCAGTGCTTCAAAAGGTTTGATCAATATTTTGGTCATCTCGCTTGTGTTATTTATGCTGAATATTTTTAATTCTCAAGATGTTTTTGCGATAGTGCATCCTTTTACAGTGTTTTTAACCTTAAAGTATTCGGGGTTACGTTTGTTAGTCTAAGCGAAATGGGAACGGCTATCTTACCAGGGCTTTAAGGGAAAGATGGTCAATTGTTGTTCAGGAGAGCTGGCCATAGCTGTATTCGATGTAATTTCAGATATTTTGGTGAAGTTCGGAGAAAACTATTTCGAAACCAAAAAAAAAAAAAAAGAAACAAGATTGGCTAAGATGTAAGTCATGTGGTTATTGGGCCCATGAAAATTGCACAGAGTTTGACACTGTGTGTCATGCATGCGGATTAGAAGACTCACAGCAAGAGCCCAAAGATGTTTTGAGCGGGCAGAAACGAAGGTGGACGAAAACTAGAAAGAATCTGAGATAACCAGTTAAGCATCGCAACTTGTTAGCCTGAAAGGTACATATGACCATCTTTCCCGGACATCAAGAGAGAGAGATATGGGCAATGACCCTTTTCTTAATTTGTAAAATTTGTATATTAAATAATAATTCTTCGTTTATCGACAATAACGGACACGTAGACAAAGGATTGAAGTTTCGTTCGACATCAATTTCGTTGCTTTATTTCAAATAGGTTGGCTGTAGCAGACTCTAAACGAAACTATGACCATCTCACCCGGGCTTACCCTACACAAAATCCAAGCAGTCTTCCTCGTGGTCATCTTCTAATAGCTCCTTTTGAAGTAGCTATGAATTCTCTTGTCACTCGTAACAGCCAGAGGGCGTGTACCTATATAGATAATATTTTAATCTAATAATCTTGAATCTTTATGAAACCACGGCAAGTTTGCATTCACGCGAGGGCCGCGCGCGCTTCATTTTAAATACACATCTATGAGCGGTCCTGCGCCTTGTACTCGTCAATTCACAATGGACCGTGATTCTGACGTTAAAAAACGACGTCGTACTTCTACCCCGGCCCCGGGGTTGCCTATTGTGCCGGCTGCTGCTGGCAGAGGCGGCTACACGCTTTTCATCGTTAACAAGCATGCTAGACAAACGTTTGTTCGCTGCCACCGGCTCCTCTCCGGGCCACGTTCTGTGTGTGCGTGGAACTTTTTCTGCCGTTAACGACTGTCGAAAGAATCCGGAATCTCGCGGACCGCTCGAGTTTTCTGGATCGTAAAGCGACTTTAAGTGCGCGCTGGGCGGCTGGCGAACGTCCGCGGAGCCACTCCGGCGAGTTGTAAAAGAATCCTTGGCGAGCAAGACAAAGTTAAGATATAATATAAATATATCCGCCATGCCTTTCCCTAACATAATCTTCCTTCTTGCCGTTTCGATCCTGATCTGCTTTTCAAGGTAAAAATCCCCAAATTCGCAAATACCCAATTCGAGAAACACACACTTTGTGAAATTTCAATTGCATCCGAACTGTTCGTTTAATTTGCACTATCCGATTAATTACCGGTACCTATAAGGCATTGAAACGGGCGCGCGGGTTAGCATTCCGACCGCGCAGCTCTCGCTGTGAAACGACGCGTGTTGCCGCGCTCGTATTTACCCCGTTTCCACCGCGGATCCGACCAGTTAATTACAGAAGCGGCGACAAAAAGCGTTGGCGGTCGCCGTTATTACCTCGGAACGAGGCACCTCGATGATAGTCGCGGGTGCACGGGGACGTCTGTTTGTTCCTCGTGTCCGCGTCGGGACACCCTTCGATACGCCGCTTAGGTAATCACACGGCTCTACCATGTCACTTTGCAGCCATGAATAATTAATGGGCCTTGCTTATATCCCGCGTTACCGCTGCAGCTTTTCCACTTCCCCGTTTGATCTCGACGCGCGGCCAAGCGATTGACAGGTTTCCCTGAATGGGAGAAAAAATGCAACACGAACGACACAGCTCGTCGCGTTCCCGTAATTGTCGCGATTACCTCGTTCGTCGAGGAAATGATTGCAGCGTTGCCCTGTCCGCTTTGCTCCTCGATTCTCTCGATTCCCTGCTACGTCTGTTAGGTCGAATAAGAGGTGTGCGCAGTTGCTCTGAAGTTTAGTCTGATGTCCGTTCGAGGTGGATACCTATGCCTTGAATTTTGAGAATGGTGGATCGAACAGTCAGGCTTGAACCCAGAAGCTTCGTTTAGGGTAATTGTGGAACTTGCAGCAAGAGTACAGCTTCAGCTTTACCAATATGGAGTAAATTAGAAGAAACTGATTATAAAATTATTCCTCTGACTGAAAATTAAAAAGAGAACGCTACTTAATTGAAAAATATATGTTCTTCGCGCAACAAGTAGTACCTATGTAGTTATTGAGTTGATAAGACTTTATTACTATTGCTGGCGAACAAATATTCTATAATTAAAACATTAACGTGTAGAATTTTTTGAAAATACCTATGTTACGCGTCATAACTCGACAACTGTCTAAAATGGAGCTGCACCCCTCTTGCTGCAAGGTCCTCAATTGAAACGCGACTGATGGACGGGGAGGGGGGAAGAGAGGGGTGAGGGGGCAGGATGGCGAGTTAGGCGAACGGAGCTGCACGTTCGACGTTAAGTGAAAGTACTAAAAGTGTACCGTTCTCCTAATTACCGGTGAGTTTAACCGACAGCCGAGCATCATCCGTCGTAAACGTCGGCCGTAAGATAAGGATATCAGCGAATTATAAACTCGAGCGAAAGGACCCCGAGCGCTTAGACCCCGATAACTCTTTTACGACTTCGTTTAGTCGAAGCTGAAAATGCGATTCTAGGAGTTTTACGGATCGGAGGGGGGGGGGGGGGTAAATGGTCGCGCAGAAAATGTTTTCTAAAAAAAAAAACCGATACGACTTATAAGGTCGCCGTGACTCTAAGTGACCTAACCCAGACCCTTTCCGCAAACAAGCAGCTCGCGGGTTGAGAGGGGTTAATTAAAAAACGTAGCGATCCTTGAAGAAGACGCGAAAGGGTCTCTCGAAGGGAAATGATCCGTCCCGCGTTCTTCAGCCGGCAATTCGACGTGGCGAGCGGGTGAAAAAAAAAGGAAAGGGCACGCAACAGCCCTTCGCGTTGTTATTAAAGGACGGGACCGTCAGCCGTCGACAGCCGCCGGACAGGGTGCGTGCGCGACGATACCGCAGCCCCGAACCCGCACGCTAATTATTTATTCTTCGTTCTGCCTTCCTCTTCACGTAGCGTGACGTTCTCCCTTTCTCTCTGACCCTGTCGTCACATACGTATAATTCGACCGCCCATTTCGATGACTTCCCTCTCCATTCTTCCTGTCCTCGCTCCAGCCGAGATTGCCAACGAAAGTGGCCGCTTCATCCCGCGGTAGCTACTGTCTGGCGAATTTAAGGGTGGTCTCGACTTAGTTTCACCAGGAGCGAGCAATCCTCAATGCAAACATACGTGTACGGGCCGTCGAAATCCGAGAAACCTCGTTACTCAACTGCCGAGTACTTTAAGCTTGTTGCGTTTACGATCAGAGGCGGGATTTGTAATGGGAAATGCGCTTTCTGCGCGTCCCGCGTAGCGAATTATTACCCCGCGGTGGTAATTAAAGGCTGAGAAAAAAAATAGTATAATGTACTGCATGGAAATGCGTCGCTGTTCGATCGTGAATGTCCCCAGTCGATCCGGAGTACCTAGACTGTTTAAATCGATTCCGCGTTCGGTCGCCAAGTTGGCCATCGAGTTAATCGCCGTTTCACAAGGAGGTTTTGTGCATAGGTAATTATGTCAATATCGTCGGATTAAGATCGAACGTCTCGGAGATACCCTTACCTACATGTGCCGGTCGGCAATCGCCATTAATTTATTTCTGGCAAATAGCAGGCAATTAAGTTTTTGTTCCGAGTTCCCGAGACGCGCGTGGGCCCGCGAGGAACGCGCCGATACGATTACGAGCGCGTTTTCCCATATATCCTCTCAATTATTTCACTTCCCCTTTCCACGTGGAACCCGTCTTGCTGCCCCGGACGGTGAAATCTCGCGGAAATTCCGCGAGGACCTAAACCTGCTACGCAACACACACACACACACACATTCTTGCCGCGGTTGTGAATAATTCCACACAACTCTGCTTGTCTATCGCGGCGATATTGACGTCATGGAACATGGAACGTAATTTCCGACAAACTATGCGTCACAGGCAATTATCTGACCATGCCAGCGCTAGCTACCTCGGAGATGAGAAGCAACTCGGAGTCGACGACTCCTCTCGAATCCCTCGGAGTCAACGAATCTTCACGTAGAATCAATGCGGTTTGTGGTCGTTTGCGATCGCTTATGATTCTGGAGCTGTAATAACCTCCATCATTCCTAGACGCATAGAAACGGGGACGTAAGAATGGTAAAAATGGCAGTTTTCTGTTATAAGTCATCGGAAAGCCTGGCCGGTGGAAAAGGACGCAATTTACACCGAGGAGCCTGGTACGGTAGTAATTGCGAGGGCCCTCGAGCCACGACGGCCCGCGGGATCTATAATTCTATTTAGCTCTAAAAATAAAGTTGCACGACTTTATGGCCAGTTCAGTTTCAAAACACCGGGTCCGCGTTATCGCCGATCGGCATGATCGACAAGAGGCACGATGCTTTTCACCGTGTTCCACGGCGCCCGGTCGCTCATCCCTTCCTTTAATAGAGCCTTATCTTCTTCCGCGAAGGCCCTTTCCGCGTCGAGGAGAGGTTGCGCGTCAAGCACCCATGGACAATGCACCGTGCCTACATTGATTCTTTATGAGGCCACTTAGATACTTAAGTATGTTAGTCGGGCCTATAAGCTCGGCGCGCAGGGTTATTGTAATGCGGCTAACGCTCCACACTTAGCCGATTACGTTACAAAGACACGGAACGCTGCCGCCACTACGCTTTACGATCGCTGACACCTAGCCGACCCGCGGTACCGATCGATGATCACCGGCATTATGATCACGGCCATTAAAGTAATCGATGCTATTTAGAGGCAGACACGCTTCTCATACGCTGACCCCCGTGACACCCTTAACCGTCGCGTGAATAATCCCGATTTAAACAATTTTAACGTCCGATTAAGCCGATCGCATTTTACTTTTAGGAGGGCGCCGACTTTCGCGTAATCGCGTTGCAGTGGACAGTTGCGTTCAAAGTTCGGGGTAGGTAAAGAGAAAACGTCCACAGAATGGGATTAATGATTCGAGATGGTAGTAGCTATTTAAGGGAGGGACTGTTCCAGCGAAGAAGTGTCGTTTATCAAAGCGGTAAGCAGGATCTCGAGCCTCCGCGGCACGACGCTCTCCTTCTCGCCATAACGAGCAGATATGGTGGCTGGTCAAACACGAGCCCCGGTGATTCTTTATGGGGCCATTAAAGCCGCGCCGAGTCATAGTCGCGCGGTAAGCATTATTATAATCGGACTAGCGCGCCGAGGCCGTGCCGATTACTTTACAAAGGCTCGGGACGACTGCTTTAGGGTCGCGATTCCGCTTTACGAGCCCTGACACCTAGCAGAGAATCGAGCTGCACCGGCTCGAATATTAACGTAATCGATACCACCATAAACCATCGGGCAGCCGTGGACTCTGCTGGCTCTGCTTTGGGTCCCCGCGGTGCTCGACAAAGGTTTGTAGAACTTTGGTCCCGTAGCGAAACCTGATTTTTCGGATAAATTAGATGTTTATTTCGGTAACGAAGGGAAAGCTACGTTCCCTTATTTACATCTCTTATATGCCTATGAACATTACCGAAATAATATACAGTAATTCGTCGTAATAGGCCCGACGAACGGGGCTGGCGGCGAGACAATAACGCGATGCGGACACTATTTCGTGCCGACGACAACTTCGTGTCGACTCTTTTGTTCTCTCTCGCACGTCTCGGATTCTCTCACTCTCGACTGAAGGATTCCAAGAAATGGTGGGGATAGTGAGCGGGACTATTAGGTACGTATGGTAAAAACGGGACAATAACGACGAATTACTGTACTTAAGGTCGGTATCATATCTATTGGCCGGCGAGTTTCGTGAGGGGTATTCTCCCACCGCACCGTTTGTTTGCCTCGGTGCTCCTTTTCTCAACGTTTTCTGACTCGCTCTCGTTCCATCTGCCTCTCGCCTTAGCAGAACAAGAGTGAGCCAGAAATGGTGGGGATACTGCCAAGATTCTGGCCTGTAGGCCAAACCGAACTGCCAGCGTAGAAATACAGTATTGTCTCCCTGTAAGCTCGGTTTGGTGCACCCGATACAGGCTTGTCGCTATCCCCACCACTTCTGTCTCACTCTTGTCCGGCGAAGGCGAGAGCGAGATGGAACGAAAGCGAGCGAGGACGGTACGAGACAGACGACGCGTTGATATTTTGTCTCGCTTCGCCTTTCGGACGCCTGACACTCCGTCCTTTGCATCCGTGCCCGTCGCGCACGCCCGCCGCGCACGCCAAGCGTCCCATCTCGCTCCCCCTTCGGCCAGAAAGAAGCGAGAAACGAACACTCGGAATTAGGACTCTGTACCCGATATAAGCTCAACGCCGGTCCCGACCAGCGAGCATATAGGGAGACCATACTGTACACACATCGGAATAGGTGTGCGTTAGCAACGAAAAAATTCAGGAGCTTTATTGGTCGGAACATTGATTCTTTCTCGATAGCTTCATCTCGTATTGGTCTACGCGTAGCTTCGTAACGCACACAACTGTAACGTTAAGGATAAATAACAGCTAAACGGCTAGGTTCAGGCGGAGCCGAGCAGCGTTACCACACCATACCCTGCTACGATCACGCAACTCCAACTGACAAATCCGCGATCGGCAGATGGTGGTGGCTGATTTCTCCTCGATCACTTCTCGCAAAACCGAACTCACCGGCCAATATATTTCATACCGACCTTGATACCGTTTCCTTTGAAAAGAAAGCCGACCGTGGAAGGTGTTCCGAGAGGGTTTCCCTAGAATTCGAAACGTAAATGGGCGAAGGGTCGCGGTCGCGGAACTTACACCGTGTACCTATCGCCTTAAACGGTTCACGCGGCGTGTCTCGCGCTCCCCCCCCCCCGCCCTGGGGGGAATAATAATTCCTGATCCCCGCGGGGCTCGCGGAACGACTTCATCCTCCCCGGGGCCAGTGTTCGTCGCGACGCGTCGTTGTCTACCCCACAGAGGCGCGGTGTAGCCGTAGGATTTAAGGAGCGGGTGGATCGCGTAGGCGGCCGCGTTGCTGGTGTAAATCGAGCTTTACGGCGCTCGTGGCCCCGTCGATCGTGAGATCGTATTAGAGCGGCGCGTCGGCGCCGAGTTTGGCTTAGGTCCGGGGGTGTCGAGGGGAGAGAAGGAACTGTGTCGTTGCTCAGCTGCTTGGCCACGGCACGAGAGGGAAAGAGAGTGAAACGGGTGGGGGGGGGGGGTAGAGAAGAAGGGAAACCGAGGTGAATACGAAGAGCAGCGAGGCAGCGGGAGAAATAAAGAGAAATACAGAGCTAATGGGTGAGACGGAGAAATGGATCGAACGGTAGAAGAAGGCAGGAGGACGGAGAGAGAGGGAGGATGGAAGGAACAGCGTGTAACGATGTATCAAGCTGTTGCGCCCCTGGCGTGTCCGGCAATGCTGGATCGTCGCTTTGAGCTGGACCGCGCCGCTTCGGCTCTGCATCATGCCTTTACACGCTCCCAATGCCCAAACGAGGGACGATAATGCCTCGCTCTCGTCTTGTTCCCGCGCATAGACACTATTAATTTCGTATCCCTCGCCCGCGCGCGACCCGTCTTCAGGGCCGACACAGTCGACGCCGACGTCGGCCTCTTCGATTGACTCGTTCGCCTCCACCGTCATATGCACAGTCTTTTTGCCTCCTCCTCTGCCTACCATCTCGCCGGTGAAATAATTCAAGCACGGTGCGATCGACATTTTCAAGCAACTTTGTGAAATTTCATCCGCCAATCGAACCTGCTTTTTCCCCCTTTCTGGAGTAGCAGAGGTGTACGCGGGGATACCGTTAAAGTTCAGAGGGGGCGATAATTAATTTCAGCGGTGTAGGTACTTCGCCGGTTCGTCGAGTTACAGAGACCCGAGTCCCCGCTTCGGCGGCATCTTAGCTCGTGCGCCGTATCTAGTGATTAATGCCGCGGGAGCCTGGCCGATAGTCGCGAAGATAATATAATTCGGTGTGTGTATAAAAATCGAGGAGCATAATTAATTTCGTATCCCCCGGTTACCCGTTAACGCGGATAGATTAAAGTATCCAATCGGTCGACTGCCTTTTGCGCGGCCAGTAAATTCCATTAATAATGTTGCATGATACGGTTTGGCGAGGTGAAGCTCGCGCGCTGCTCCCCTACCATATCGAGAACGGTACATAATTATATGTGGAAAGATCGCGGCGTTGCGTGTGACGTTGGTAACCTCGTGCCTAAACGGCCGGCGATAATCTCGCGGCGTTGGTCTTGTTCCCGGGCATGGATACTATTAATTTCGTGTCCCTCGCCGCGCCGTGTTTTTCGATCCGCTCTTATTCATCTTGCTTTCCGCCGATTTCGCCGTAATTAGAACCCCTCGATGGGAAATTAATTCGCCGCGGCGGCACAGCTTGCGCGGCACGGAGTCGTTTTCTTCGCGAGGGACGTCTCTATCGCGGCACTGCATCGCGGCGAACGTTTGATGAAGTGGGAAAGAGGAAATGGCTCATAAATACCATCGTCACACCTTAGCGGGCATCGCCGATTCCACCGATAAGAAATATTTCAATGCAGATTCAATGAAATCGATTAGGTGATTATAAAAATCTATTCGAAGAATGAACTCCAGCTTTCTTTTCTTTTCTTTTTAAAAAGCCCCTTCTTTGGGGGCGCCAAGGCCCGTTGGTGTGCCGTTGGTGGTGCCCTTCGTACTCAACGTTCTCTCGATCAGCTCGCAGAGATCGAAAGACGGAACTCTGTCTTCCCGGGACGTTTTGTGTTTCGCGGCATCGAGTCGTAAATATCCTCGGATATTTTTCCCGCGGTCGTCCCCGCCGCTCGAATCCGCGCGTCGTAAACTGCGCCGGAGGGGAACCGGCGCTTTTATTACCTCCGTGGTTCCGCGGCCGAGCTGCGCAACCAAGAAGCTCTTACATCAACCACCGCAAGGGCCATTATTTCCGCGAAACGGCGCGACGCGGACAAAACAGAAGTACCGGACGTATAATGGCACGTTGACAGGTGTGTAGCTCGGCTGATCGACGTCCGTTTGTACCCGCGTGCACGGACACGCACGTAAACGGACGAATGCGTGCGAGGAAACGCGCGTGCACAGTCCTCGCACGTGCCACGCACGCCGTTACGCTTGGAAAGCTTCCGCCAACGGCCTCCTTCTACGGCCACCCGATTCACCGTCTATGCGCGACTCGCTTTATGTCTTCCTCTGGCTATCGGGCGAACCCCTGGAACGGAATCACCGTCCTCGTTCCCGCCGGACGTGCGGCTCGATTGCTCGAGCACTGTCGAGCCGATTTCGCGGAAAACAGGGGTAATTTGATCTTTGGTCTGTTTGCCCGACGCTGATGCATTTGTATTCTATGTACCTAGCTTCCACGCAATCGTTGGACTGGGGTTGCAAAGCGGTCTACCTTGGTGCAGGGTAATTGCGGGAGAGTTGCAGCACCTTACGCAAAATTCTCACCTTATCTAAATTCTGCAATGGCACTTTTCTCCAAGGATAGATACATATTATTAACTAGTTGAACATATCGTGCTACTATTTACTCGCATCGAAGGAAATGAAAATTTTAATACTCATCACCCTTAAAAAATTCAAACCAAAAACATCCCTTTGTTAGGAGAGACGCCGCACCTCCGGTCGCGACACTTTTAATTTTCCATTCGAACTTCGTTAATGTTAACTTCTTATTTAAAAAGAAAATCTTATTTTAAAAAAAACGTATGTTTATTTTATACAGTTACGAAATGCAATGAAATTGGAAAAATAAATAGCTACAGATACCTGTTATATCTGTTTTTCTATATTTAAGTGTCTTCTCTTATTTCGTCCACACTTCGGACACATAGAACGAGAATATTATAGAATGCGAGAAAAGGGTAAGAATGTCCAGAAATATGTTGAGATTCTCAGATGTGTGATTAAAAAATAAATAATTTGCCTTGAGGGCTCCTTAACGGTCTGCGATCGAGGCAGAATCGTGTCGTCGCTGTATCCCTTTCGTCGACGATACATTCCACCGCGAAGGGTTGAGCACCTATCCCATTGACGGTGCCTATCGACGTGCCGGCGGAGACGGGAGGAATAGCCAGAATTTGCTGGATAGACAGATGGGACGTCGCCGGCGTAACACGACGCGAGTGTACCCAAACTCCGGTGGAAAGGCAGGCAACCCTTTGGCCGTGGGGTGGCGGGGGGTGGGGGGTGGGGTGGAGAAAGGGTCCGCGCGAGACAGTAGCTCCCCGGGAAAGGGTATCTGTTGTCATGGTCCCTGATGCTCCATTATTGATTAAAGATGGCTGGCTGGCTGGATGGATGGATGGCGGAGTCGTGACGCCATTTTAATATGCGCAATTATAATGTGTACCCAGAGCCCCGGGGGATGATACGGGCCGGTTCAGAAGCGAGGGTAGGACGTATTGTGGATGTAGCCGGTGACCCTGCTTCTTGAAACAGGCTGGCCTTCTTTGTTTGCCCCGAAATCAGGGGTGGGGGGAGAACCGCGTAATTGAGGAGTTAATTAGGGCGCGTTCGGTGCTTTAATTGTGTTCCCTCTCGGCCGTCCATGCTCGCCAGTTTGTTCTTCGCGTGGGTCTCCCCTGTGCGCGTCTTCTCTCAACAGGTTGCACGGTTCCGCGATCGAGCTTGGCCTCTGTGCGAGAGCTCGCGTGGTTGCGATCTCGATTGACAGAGAGGAGGGAGGTTCCCCGCGATGGTCCGATATAGTCGGATCGCTACGGACGACGCGAAAGAGGAAGAAGCTTGCCGCAACGCGAATATATCTCATTCGTTAGACTCGTCCCGTTTGTTTCGTAGGGAGGGAAGGGCGATGATTACAGGGGAACGCATCGGTATCGGGAGACCGGTGGATAGATAGCGGCGACGACAGCTCGTTAGCGCCACGGCTGGGGTTGCAGCGACGTCGCGACGCTCGATACCCGATAACGGGGATCCGTGGGCGTACATGGCGCAAGTACAATGCCAATAATGCCGGGCTACGTGTACCACAATGCCCGTAATAGGAGAATTAATGCGTGTTGTGTGTGGTCGGCTCGCGGCACCCCGGGGGATGGGCTCGTCAGATCCCCGATAGCATTGTCCGGGTATAATTCGTGCGTACAATTAATTGAAGTCAAAGGACGTGTCTCGACGTTTCGCGACGTCCTGAAAATGCGGCCCCCCCCCCTCTCTCCCCAGCAACTGCCTCCATCACCATCGTGAACAGATTCCCGCGTGAATTACGCTCGAGCGCATCAGTCAGCGTTTAACTAGCGAGATGTCGTTCGATAACGTCTAGCAGGAGTATAAAGACATTGGTGGTTTGAATCTTTTCTTCTAGTAAAGTGTTCCTGCAATTAAGATGGTTAGATGTACGCGCAATGGTGTAACATTGCTGGCACGGTGTTTAAAATGAGACGTGGGTTGATCGATGAACAGGCTTGGTGGTAGCGATGCTTGAGTTTCGTGCGTGCAGCAGAAATGGAACAGCGAGCCCCAGAATTCGCGATTGTCCGTGATGGGCGGATTTACGAATCGTTCGTTAGGTATTACCTAAGGGAACAAGATTGACCAATGGTAGGTCAGAAAGTTTATGCACAATGGGGACCGCTATAACGAGCTTCGGTATTTCAACTTTCTACGCGGTTTACAGTTTTCAGCTGCCGGACGGTTTTTATGTAACATGGCTCTCGGCAAAATCCCGTAACGGAGAGATTTCGGGAAATGAACCGTCACGAAGTTACAGCGTTACCGTCTACAGGCAAACTAACGTCGCTGGGCTCTTGCGAAATTGAAATTCAATGACAGTGATGCTTGCAATAATTCGCGAATTAAATTTCGAAATCGCGATACGATGGCGAGCTCGATACCAAGGATATATAAGCTACCTACTACCTTGCGCTCTGTAATTCTCGTTTAAAATAGAGAAAACGTTATCAATACTGTGTTGCTAATTCATATTGCAGCAACCGACTCGACTCGCCTCGCGCCGCCTTTTTCTCGCGCATTCTGCAATATTAATCCGCATCGAACGGCGAAAAAAAAAACAGAGAGAGAATTCTCGCGAAGCGACCCGTGCGTAGGTACGCGTCGCTGCAAGGATAATGATACAAACGGTTTATGATGGAGGCGAGGGGAGGTTCCGCCAGCGACTGAATAGGATTTTCTTTTCCCCCGTCGTTGATTTCTTTCTGCCGCTGCTTCGTGTCGTGGTATTATCGTATTTCTTATTCAAATCGCCCGAAGCTCCCGACACCACGCAACTCCCATGTGCGCGTGATTCGATAGGGCGTTGATAGAAGTCACTATCCTGAAACGTCGCTCGTCCTCGCGGAGAATAATGACCGACCTCTCGAGAGGTAATAACGAACAGTCGCCCCACGAGTTCAGCTCCCTAGTAGAAATGTGGTTGATAAATATATCGAGCGTTATACACGCGAGGGTCCGTAGTTTCTTAAAGAAAAATTAGCCGTTAAATAATTAGATGTTTCCGCGGGAGTAAACATTGTATTTTCTGCCACTTGTCGCGGCTGGGCTGTCTTTCTATTAGTTTGATAATTACGGGGCTCTGGCACCCCCTAAAGAAAGGGCTTTGTGAAAAGCAAAGAAAACTGTATTTTATTCTTTAAATAAATTTTATTGAATTTGCATTGAGAATCACTGCATCCAAGATCTTAACGCTTCAGAGTTCAGATCTTGTAGATATTTTCTATATCTATGTATCTAGATCAGAGCCTTCAAAATATCAATCGACAGGCTTGATCCGATCGAAACTCGATGTATCCACCGAGCATCTACTCCGCCACAAGTGCAACATCCTACACAAAGGCAATTTGAATCTCATTAAACTGCGCCGTCGAAGGCCGTCGCGTCGGGCAAGACCGACAGCGACGCAGAAAATTGCGGAAGCGGAAGTTGAGAGTACTCTGAGGGCGACTTTTATCGGGCAGCCGCAAAGTGGACTAAACGCATACGATTTGTAACGTAACATTGAACTCCGCATTATTACCTTTCCCGCGTAAGCGGCCATTTATATGCTTAGAGCCTATAATAGCTGCGATATATCCAGTGAGCAGCGCGTTAATAGCCAATAACCGAGGCCGTGTACGCGAGGTCCCATTTGCTCTCGGCGGGGAAAATTCCTGTTTTCCCCGTCACCAGGCTAATACAAAGTAATTGAGGCGACCGGTGCTCGCGGTGACTCGAGGCGTTGCGAGATAGGCTTCAACTTATGACTCACAACCAGTCGATTGATTACACGCGCAGGTGACGAGGCGAGACCGCGTTGGCGCTGGCGCTAGAATTTTCCCCGGCGTCCAGAAGAAAAGCGATAATTGAAGGGTAAGGGGGAGAAAAAGATGGAATGTCACGAAACAGCTTTATTGAGAAAAATCAAGTTTTAATGCTTTAGAGTTTAGACCATTAGTAAAGAAACAAGGTTCAATGAACTTATATAACTGTATTGTTCATAACATGAACAATTTATACCACTCTCTTAGGGGTTTATTAGGGCAAAATCATGAAATTGGTTTTTATGCATTTATATGTGGGTAACCTTTCGAAGTAAAAACCAAGTTGGAGTCCGAGAAAACATATGTACAGTATCGTCTCCCTGTAAGCTCGGTTTGGTGCACCCGATACAGGCTTGTCGCTATCCCCACCACTTCTGCCTCACTCTTGTCCGGCGAAGGCGAGAGCGAGATGGAACGAAAGCGAGCGAGAGCCATTGAAAGCGAGCGAGGACGGTACGAGACAGACGACGCGTTGATATTTTGTCTCGCTTCGTCTTTCGGACGCCTGACACTCCGTCCTTTGCATCCGTGCCCGTCGCGCACGCCCGCCGCGCACGCAAACCGTTCCATCTCGCTCCCCCTTCGGCCAGAAAGAAGCGAGAAACGAACACTCGGAATTAGGGCTCTGTACCCGATATACCCTCAACGCCGGTCCCGACCAGTGAGCCTACAGGGAGACAATACTGTACTTCTTATTGAGCACCTACGTCGCAAAAGGAATCATATACTTACCCCCCCCCCCCCGAATTTCATGTCTCTAAGGTCAGTGGTGTGGGCTGGACGGTGATGAATCAGTGACACGACGATTATATAAGTACCTATAGATTATTTTTCAAGTGGAGTACTGCAGAATATTGTAAGAAAATAAATGCCTACTTCTATTATTATCAAAACAAGGATGTGTAAGTACACAGTGACGTCCGCGGGCTTCTGACGTGGAGCAAGCTTGCAGTATTAAAAAATACATGGTGGACATTTCCTGTTTTTAACCAGTTTTTACACCAAATCTTACGTGGACATTTCTACTTTATAACCCATCGTGATCTGACAGTTCTGCGGCGCCAGTTACCACCAACAAAAATGGACATTCCTGTTTTTCCCTTATCCTCCAATTCTGTTTTCCATCTGGAAATGTAACTCAAAGGATCTTCTCCAAACACAAATCCTTCCACTTTCGAGATCTGCTTTCTACCAAAAACCGCAGCAATGCTCCGCTACTCCGACCTAATGAAATTCCCTCAGACCTGTGATTAACACCAGCTGCTCAAGCACGGACGATCTGCTCGCAGTAAAAAATAAAGAAAAAGGAGGGATCTTGATCGGATGGTTATCGTTATCGTTCGGTGGGACGCTCGACGGGAATTAATTCGTCGCCGCGGTGCGTGGCGGATCGGCACGACAGAGTGCTCGTTCCGTTGTCACGTTAGGCTGATGGCCTGGTCGTTTTGTCGCCGGTAATTACGGGACACGAAGTGGGCGGCGCGTAGCGTGTCGCACGCGCGCGTACCAGCTTGCTGGCGGATTGCGCGAGCGTGGACACGCTGCCGTGTCGCGTCGCGCGGATGTCGCGGCGCAGAGTCACGAGAGTGTGACGCGCGGCTGATATGTACATATGACACGCCTGTGTCACACCGGCTGGCCAGACACCATCAGATAAAGCTGCTTAACCGGCCGTTTAGCCCGTCTGAATTGAAAACCGTACACGCCAGGACGCGTCCGCGTGTGATGAGCGTGTCGCGGGTCGTTAAAAACCCTTGTCTCTCCTGTGTCCCCTCGGATTTCATGCTCGTTAGCCGCGTTTAACCTTCGTTGTCTGAACTCTCCGCGATGAAGGAAGCCAATTCGACTTTGGACATGTTCGTATTCCAAGGAAGAGGTATCCTTCGCTGTACAGTAAATCCCCGTTATGAGCCCGGCGAATGGGGCGCTGGCGACGGGCTCATAGTCGGTTGCCGAGATAATTCTCTCTTTCGTACCCGACGGCAACTTTGTCTCTGACTCTTTCGTTTCCTCTTGCTCGTGGCCCGGTTCTCCCACTCTCGTCCGCAGGCTTTCAAGAAATGGTGGGGATAGTCGCCGGGCTGTTAACGGGGGGTAAAAACGGGCTCATAACGGGGATTAACTGTAATGCGAATGGAAGAAACCACGTCCAGTGATAGAATCCTTAAATTTCTAGGCACCACAGTTAAAGCGCTCTGTACATACCTATAGGTATAGGTAGGAGGTGCATCGAAACTCGCACGAAGCCGGTCGATTGTTTTTCGTGGCAGGCAAGATTAACGCTCCCCGTCACCGGCAATGTATTAATGACGCGGATGATGGAGCGGCGCAATGATCGTCGACGTACTTACATGTACCTCGCTCGGTCGCCTCCGCGTCGTTGCATGCCGTACACAGCTCTCGCACTAATTATCACAGCTGTCGGAGTCGCCGCTTCCTGATCACCGAGATATCCGTGGGTTGGCGATCGTGCGCGGAAACGGGACGCTGGCGCTCCAAAGTCTCGCAATAATTTAGGAAGAATACCGATCTATACCACGTATAAGTAGGGTTGCCATACGTCCCGTATTTCACCGCTCCCGTGAAATATTTTACAGAGTAAAATAAACCATTAACTACCCACTTTTTTCATGTTTTATTTATTTAGCAATTAAACGCCACGTATTAATGTTTGGCAATTATGGCAATCCTACGTATAAGACCACGCGGACCTCCGTACAATTCGCACTGCAAAGTACAAACTCGAACATCTCGTTTCCCAAGCGACGCTTAGCAAAGTGGGTTAAAATGCGATTCTAGCAGAAGCAAAATTCTTTTGTTATTTTTTCCTGTACTTATATGTACTTTAAAAGTATTCACTCAATTATTATTTTTAATATTTTTTCTACTTTATTCATGATTATTTTTTGCTTGCTTTGTGTGCAAGTAAAACTACAGATGTTCTCGATAAAACTTAACATTTACAGATTATAATCAATTAGTTTAAAGGAAAATTTACAAATAAACGGATAAGTATTTCAGCAGAAATCAGAAAATGCATATAGAATAAGTATAATGTTGCGTCGCGACAACATTGTCCGCTTCTTGGAAGCGTAGCCGTGTGGAATTCGCCTCTTTCGTGGCAACGGTGCGCGCTGGCGACCGACGAAACACGACGCTGCGCGATCGGCACGACACGCCGGCCAGACAGATCGTCCTTGGGACTCGAGCGAGACGACGGACTACTACACACTACATTCGCTGGTTTTTGTATGTTATTGAGAAATTAATTCTATTTAAGGACAGTCAAAATCTGAAAATATTAACTTTTATCGAGAGCACCTGTATCATTACTTACACAAAAAGAAGCAAGAAATAATCACAAATAAAGTAGAAAAAACATTGAAAATAATAAACGAGTAAATACCTTCAAAGTATATACACTTACTGTCGTTTGCTGCGAAGAAGAAACCTTGCTCGCATTGGCTCCCACCGCCTGTGTCACGTTCGTTTACTTCGTATTCATCGATGTTGTCGCATTTTAAACCTCTGCGCGACGTCGATTCCTGGATGGTGTGATTCCCCGGGAAGCTACATATGTACTTGCGTTTAGCGACTCTCCCTACGTCATAATGATCGAGCACAATCTGCGCTCCGAAAGCCCGGCGCAAAATGCTAAAAAATGACCAGCCGAGACGCCGTTACACGCGCGAAACGCGAATGCGGTAGGAAGAGGCTCGCGGTATCGCGCGTGCGATCGCGCGAGCCTCGCCGGCGAAAATACGAGTATCCCGGTGACCTCCGCATCGAGGTACCCGCGACATTATCGAGCAGCAGGATCGATCGTGGTTTCGGTGTCGACCGCGTGCCAGGAGGTCCGAGACAAGCGTGTATGGGGGAGGGGGGGGGATTTGCATAGGTCGAGCACGAGCCTGAACCTCGGACGCTTTTCACCGCGGTAGCGTGTCCCCTCGAGATTGATGCCTGTCGCGAAATTGCACCGTCGTAAGCGTAATGCTCGGTAAAACGCGTAATCAGCCCTCTGCGCTGCTCGGACGACGCGCGTCCTCGCTAGAGGGATGTAACGACGCTCTGACACGTCACTTTCCTCTACCGCGGGGTGTAATTTTCACTTTTAGCTTCCCGCGGGGAGCTGTCCTCGAGGCATGGCAACACGATGGATGTTACTTCCTAAGCACCCTTCCTTTTCAGGCGTTTAGTCGAATTCGAATCGCCTCGTGTCCATTGCCGCGCAACGAAAATAGGCTGGTCGCATGGGCGTGTTGCAGATAGTGGCCTCTTTCGAGGTCGCTGGTTAATGAAGTAGTTTGGCTCGCGTTTATCTCATTGGGTCATCCTGGGCTTATCATTGCGCGATGCGGTACAGCTTTGAATTTCTTGGGACAGATATCGATCTGTTGCGGTTCAAGGAAGAAACTCCTCTGACAAGGCAACATCGTGAATCCGGAAGTTCAAAAAATTATGAACTTTGGCGAATTCGTAGGGGATGTCCTCCCGAATAGAACGCAATTTTTTTTTTTAAATTCACCCTTAAAATTCCGGCTATTTTCCAATTTCCTGTTATAACTCAAGAACTGTAAGACTATAAGAAACTGTAAGTTTGCAAATGTTAGTCCTAATTAAAAGAAATAACTTTTGCCTGAAAATATTTTTAAATAGAACGTAATTTAAAATTTTTCAGGGATCAATTTCATCCCCTTAGAGTGAATTTGAGGAACAAGAAAAAAATGCGTTGCACCGAGGAGGGCATCCCCTACGTATTCTCAAAGTTTCATAATTTTTTTGCATTTCTAGGTTCGGGATCTTCCCTTGTTAGTCAACATTTACTCCATTCGTCGTAATATGAGATGTTAGAGGCAGAGATTTGCTACGAGGAACGAGTGACCGATTACCGGCTGGAAATCGTCTCGGTAAAAAGCGCGGGAAACTTTAATGCGACACAGCGTCGGGGCGAACGTTGCCTGATAAACGAGAAAATGAGACACGGCAACGGAATCCGGTCTTTTTGCCCAGGTGGCACGCGTTTCTTTGACGAGGAGTCGCTGGCGATTAGAGAAAGAGTGGAGGCATTGCTCGTGATCGCGAGTCGAGCATGCGACGCTTGGTGATCGGTGACGTTTTTTGCCCGGTACGTGCCTCGCAGTTCCTGTATCCTGTGAAATCGAGCTGAATAAGTGGATTCCTGTTCGATAAATCACGGCGACGTGGCCATGCGTTCTCCATTAGCTAGATTAGTCGGATATAACGGGGTATCTTTATAGAGATCTCGCGACTCGCGACGCTGCCCTCTCGTTAGGTTTTGAGCGATCACGCGCAGCCCGGATGCCGTGCGCCAAGTGCCATAGCCTTCTGAAATTCAACATCAATTCCACTTAATATAATTCATTCCCCTGGAACGGCGTAGGTATCATTTCGAAAGGATCGCGCATAAATTTGATCGATCCAGTTCACAGTTGCAGTCGCCCGCTCGGCTCCGCGAATCAATTTCCTTGATCGCAATCGATAACCACACCGTCCCGGCAACCTGCAATCTGTCCTGCCGTGTAATTACGCCCTGGGCCAGTTTAATGATTCTTAAGCGACGATTACTGATTACGTACGAAGTGCGGGTCCTTTGGGTGAAATTGAAGAGCAGCCGACCCACGGCTCTTATCGACGGTAATTTCTGCCCCGTCTTTTTCGCGGCCACGCGACAGATGAGAAGTCCGCTTGACGTTTGATCCCTCGCCACCGGATCGGTGGCCGCGGGGACTTTCGTAAAAATAAAACGCCGCCCCGCTATTCTCGGATCGGCGCCCGAGGCGGCGAAAAAACCGAGCTTCCTTCGTAGATCACCATTATGATCGCGATAAAGAACTCTGTCGCGGAGGGTGCACTGATCGATTACAACGCAAATATTTTCCTTCCGCCCGATAAGATCCACGCCCGCGTCTTCTTTGGTTACAGCTGACTGCTGGCTGATTCGTGGGCATGGAATTTGAAAAATCCCGCGCCACGCTTCCCCCCCGCCCCCGCTCGTACAAAAATAGTCCCCCGATATTACACGTGGCGTGGAATCGACGACGCTGGTGTCTTCAGAATTCCTAACAGAAATGCTTCGTGAGCAACAATACGTCGCGTATCGGAATTAAAAAGTAGAAGAATTTCCGTGGCCCCAAGTATAAAGGGAACGCGAGGGAAAGGGAAGCCGAGAGGAGGCGTGCAACGCGAAGTCGACGAAGGTGGAAAAAGGTCCGAGAAACTGGGACGCCGGTCTCGAAATGCAGTGGGATCACGTCAGAACCGCTCGAGCACGTTCTTACGTGGCCGATACATTTTTACCAAGGTCGGGGCGAGCGATTTCCGTTACACGCGGCGTGCCTACGGTAAACTATCGGCCCGGCGTACAGAATGGCAGCGATAAACAGAAAATAACAGAGCCTCGAAAGCTACGACGAGGCGGCGTTAACTCACCGAGTTTAGGAGTTTGTTATTTCGGTTTTGGCGTTAACTCCCGCGAGCCAACGACAAGAGACATTCGCCAGACCACCCCGAAGCTCTTCCCGTACCCCACCTCAGCCGCCACACTGCGCCCTGTCCTGACCAATCGAGGCTCCTGCGTGCCTCCGAAATAACCGAAACTCGCGATATTATGCCACTACGTGGGGATTTTATTTCGTTCAAAGTCCTCGCCGCGGGTAGTTAACTTTATCGGAGGAGGGTATTACGACGATCGAAATGGATGTTTAACAAAAGGCGAGGTATAGGCGCAACGTTAATGCGCCTGCCCCGTGTATCGCGACGCGATCGCATCGAGCACCGAGGCCACGGACGCATCAATGGAATAATCGCGCGGAATTCGTGTCCCCTGGTCCAGCTGGGCGATCAAAAGGTCTTTACGTACCACGGGTGGACGGAACACCGTGGCTTCTTTTCATCCTCTCCGCCGGGTTCTTCTCTATAAGAACACTTACAATGGACCACACGCACGGCGACCTCGAAGCGAGTGCGCTTCTTACAGTGTCAGGGGCTCGGTGTCATCTATCTTAGAGAGCTTCATATTCACTCGGTGACACTAATGCCTGCTCCACGGTCGTGGCAGTGGCTTTATCTGCACGCTGGAACGCACAGGACTCTGGGGGGGGGGGGGGCGTTTTTTTTTTGCGTAGGAAATGCTGTCGACGACAGGCAAACGGGCCAGCGCTGCTGGAAAAGTACCCACGATTGTCCGAAAGGGTTCGATGAAAACGGAGAGTCTCTTCGTCCTTCGAGATATCTTAGGATTCTTTCATGAGTTATCTTTGGGTATATAGGCTTGAAGTTTTTAGTATACGTGATTGGGTTTCAAAAATTGAATAATGATGCCTCTGTCTTACTGTCTTTTTTCTTCTTTTTATATATGAGCCGATTAATGTTACAGTGGCCGAATTGGTTCTTTCGACCCGAATACCCTCTTGGCGCACCGCTACCTGCCAGTCACGTGTCCAACGCCAGCAGTGTTCCCACCTCGTCGCCTTCTTCCTCCAGGACGCAAGCGGAAATGCCGAAAGTTCCTGATTTCTTCGACGGCAGCAAGATCCACGGGCAAACACCGACGATATGCACGGTAAGGCGAGCCGCGTGATCTTTTTAAATTCAACTGCAGAATATATCCATAGGTATTTAAACAAAACAACTGCTCCACGATTTAAAAAACAACTTCGACCAAGTTTAAAATGCAACTGCTACAGGATCAAAAAGATTTAAGAAAAAAACACCCGCCCCAATATTTAAGAGACAACTGCTCCATTTCTTCCCTCAAGTCCACGGTTGTCTGTAAATCCCTTTTCGCAACTAAAATCTCCATCAAATCGGGCCAGAAAATTTCCAAGAAAGTAAACCACCGCGAATAACCGCAAACCTGCGTTCGACTTGATCCTTGACACATAAAAGGCACCGGGACACGCAGCCCGACTGGAGTATAATATTCGTGTCGCTATCGAGATCGCTCGCAGGCTGGTCGGTAATAATCGGGGCGCAATTTTCTTCGGGGACATGCAATTTGATCGGGACGGCGTGTCGGCAGGTGACATCGGGGAGAAATTCCCCGGTCGCACGAAACCGTCGACATCTTCTGTACGTGCGCAGGCGTCGTGATGTCGCCCTTACGAGCTACCAGCCGCGAACACGTGTTTAGCTTCCCCTGACTTTTAATATCCTCGTTGGGCGTGATGAAGTGTGCATCGCTGGATGTCGCGCCGACGATAAGGCAGGAATTACGCTGTCAGCTGGACACTGGCAAGCCACGTATAAATCGGTGCACTAGGCGCGATGACCGTGATCGATAATCGGCTGCCTACTTAATAGACAGTGCCTACGACGTTTAGAGATAAAAAGTAGCCAGTGAATTGAGTATCGCAGCCTCGTTACCGAGTTAGTTATTAAAATTCCTTGTCGCTGTAGCCTGAACCGCTATTACCGATTACGATTGCTGGTTATTTTTGTGAAACCTGCAGAGTCTAGAGCTCCATTAGACTGTGCTCTCATGAATCGAATAAATGATTCTCCTTCCTCGGAGATCGGTCACCCACACACTTGCCCTGCTTGCCCTGCTTGCCCATCCCCGAAACGTTCGTTCTGAGCAACTCCAGTGGCTGTCGCTGCTGGAACACCCCCTCCCTGCAGTATGTTACCAGAGCGTGACACGAAGGTCTCCTCGAAAGGCATCGAAGGTCGATCGACGCCGTTCGATTCGCGACGCGAACAGTCCCGTCGCCCACGAAACTCATTTTCGAGCTACGGAAACAGGGGCGAGAACCCTGCTCCGGGGGCGGGTGAGTCTAATGGCCGACGACATGGCACAGAAAAGCCTGCAGCCGGTCGATATTCAATTTACAGTTTTGTCACAATGGCGTTGCAGTTCGCGGAAGGCGAGGCGCGTAGCACATTCGTCAAGATCGAAACGATGCTTACCCTGGAACGATAAAACCGCGTGGGCGTGCGCGGCTCGTTAGGCCGCTGTCGCGGCCCCTCGTTAGCGCCGATGCGCCGCCAACAAATGATTTAAATATAATACTTAATAATGCCACGCGTCCCCCGCCGATTCACCAGGATCACTTTTGTTCCTCGATCATGCGCTATCCCCGTAAGCGTAAATCGTCTCCCGCGATATTAATGGCCGCGCGCGGGGCGAGCAGTCGCGGCAGCGATCAATCTCGTTGTCACAATTAAACGCGCCCGCTTCGGCCAGCCGAAGAATAATTTATATCCGGCTACCCACGTGGGCAACGGAACCCGACCGGCGGCCGCATCGAGATCGACAGCGTCGGCTGTCTTTACGGTGGGACGATAACGATGTATTTCGTTGGAATTTTTCTCCTCGGACGAGCAAAAAGTTTGCTACCTAAGTATACATCGCGCCGTGAATCACGGAACTATCGAGGTCTGGCAGACTTTCTGGAATCCATTGATCTCTGTTTGATCTCTTCTACCTATAAGGGTATTTCTTTTTTCTCTTTCGTTGAAACGTATCTTTTACCATTCGATCTTTGATTAATTATTTGCATGGCTCAAGGTCGCTCTCGCGAATACTTGGCTTCCGGATTAAAAGGTTACCGTGCAACGGCGGCAGATATCGAGAGGCTAGAATGGCGTGCGCGGACGTTGTCGACGGTGCGGATAATTAATTGAAAAAAGAAAAAGTGGATTGGTCGGGAGTTAAAGGCGTTTAGCGTAATCGATCTTAACCTCTCAGCCGAAGTATGCGCCTAATAGGCACGCGTAATCTTTCATTCAGCTTGCCGCGTACTTGCACGGCAGCGTTTAATCGACGCGTTTCACCTTCGGCTCTAGTTCGCCAAGTGATTTACGAGCGATCGGCTCTTGTCCCGCGCGGTATCGCTCAAAACTGCAACGGTTTCAATACATCGAACGAAATTACCTTTAACTCACGGACGTGGACTACATACCCCAAATCTTTTGCGGAAAGATCTATCCACGCGTGATCGGGTCAACTCGACACATATCGTTTCTCACAGATCGTTTACTTTTGTCGAATATCCGACACGGTGCCCGTGCCATTTACGTGTATTACGGTAATTTCACGTTTTGCCTTTGGTCCGAAGCTGAAAGTCGTAAAATGGATTTATGCCAGGCATTATTATTTACCCGTGTCGGTGCAGGCTCGGGACTGAGCACGTCGAGAACCGTACCCACGGTCTCCTATTTTTATTTTTCCCCGATAATCCATTTACTCGCGTCTATGCATCTGGTGTTTATCCTCGCCGCGGTCGTTTATTAGCGAGCGCGTAAGAGGAATTACTCGGAGGCCCTGCTCGCGGAGCGGTTCGATTTCGGCTCGCGTGAAACGCGTACATTAACGGGCTTTATGGACAAATCCCGCTCGTTCCTCGATACCTTCGCGGGTAAATCGTTTTCATTTTAACGTCTTCAATTTGCCCCCGTATCCCGCCACTCGCGCCCCCTTCAATCCCATCCTGCCTATACGCAGCTGCCTCTCCACGACTTTTTTCCTTTGCCTTATAGACTTCGCGCCGACTATCTGCCGACTACGTCGGACGAGCTGCCGAGCCGTGGTTTATCGCGACTCATGCTGCATGATAGATTTCAACGATTGTCAGACCACGGGTTACCTACAAGTGCAGTAATTGGCCGGCGACCAATTTCACGGCTGCCTCCGCCGTCTTCTTCCTCGTTCCGCGATCAACGCCCACGCGTTCGCTCGTCTTCCTATCCGCGAAGCAGTGCGTTGCGAAAGGTGGCGTCGCATAAATTTCATATTGCCCAACCACTGCCTCGTTGTAGTAGCGGTTAATTGTAGTTGGCGTGCCGAGAGTGTAACGTCAAGGAAGCTCATCGTGTCTCTACGGTTAAGCTGCGCCAAATATCGCGTGGTTTAAATAAAATAACGCATTAAAATCAAACTGGAGTAGAAAGACGAATTAAGCAGTCGGGTGACGTTGAAGGAGAAGAGACAAGGTTCGACCAAATCAAAGTATTAGCCTTCGTTGAAATTTAATCTTTTCACATCGCGATTTTAACGCGTTGGGTTTTTGAATTCTTGCCCGTTCTTTGTTTTATATGGTATTCTGAATATCTTAAGGTAAGAATACGACTTTCCTTTGAGAATAATCCTATATTAAGAACTAAAAAACGATGTTGTCTTTAAAAAAGAAAAGAACACTACTATTATAGATAATTAGGTATTGTTTTATTCATTCCCATTGCTCTGGGCATACATCTCACGTAATAGTTTCACTTGGATATCCGTTTTGCCAATGAAGTTTTACATTCGCGTTGCGCTTTCTTCGAAATGACGAATTTTTCTCCTCAATGCCTGTGCATCCAGACTGATAAAGACTGGAAGTACGTGAAACGAAGATTTTTCATAAAGTGCAGAAGGCATGGAGGATTAGAAAAGGGCCGAAAACAGATCGGTCACTAATTCACAACTGTTGTACTTTTTACAACAGCGCGGGTAACGAAAGGTTAAGTAACTCGCGCGTGATCCGTGGAAGAGGCTCAGCCGTGTTCGTGACATTAATATTAGTCGAATGCAAGAGACGTCCCGAATTCGCCCACTTTCGACTCGCGTCGCCGGATTGCCGCGTAAATTCACGTTACACGATGTCAATTACGTTTTCACGGTCGGCGATTCACGGGAACGGCGGCATGCACCGGGAGGAATCCCGCTACTGGCTAATGAAAGGGGAAAAAAATCATTAACTAATCGTTAACTGTAACCGTTTCGCCGGGCGACGAGAGATTCAAAGAGGGGCCGACGCGGTGACGAGGCAGCGACCACCGGTCACCAACGGCTAATGACGATGACTTTTTGTCCAATTTCTTTTACAGAGCGGCCACTTTTCGCTGCACACCTCGGCCAAAGGAGCGGCTTCGTCCGCGACGCAATCTCTAATTACGGTTATTACGAAAATATTTCTCTGGCCGGATCGCTACTTCCGTACTTTTTTACGCGGGATTATACGACCGTCTCCTAGTCGAGCCGGGTCCTCCTTTATACTCCTGTTTCATTATGGATCCACACGGAGCGGGCCATATAGAGGCGAGGGAATAATTTTCTTCGTCGACTGTGTCACTTTCTGCTCGTAGCTGTAGCGAAAGGTAAAAAGTACCCACATCGAAACGTCCCTGGCTACGTACGCCTGGAAAACCCTTGACACCTCGTGCACTGCGGTAAAAGCGCTCGCTGCGGCGTGAATCCGTCAGATCGACGTTGAAATCGCGGCGATGCGAGGGCTTCCGGGAGAGAGAGAGAGAGAGAGAGGGGGGGGGGCGAGGGCGATTTAAAAGGGGGCTTCCTTCGCGCTCGAAAAGCAGGAAAGTAGGAACGAAGTAATTAGCGGTTTCGGAAGTTTTGTCGGACTGTCGTATCGCGGGCGAGCGCTCGGGGAACCTAATTGCGCCGACGTTTAATTAGATCGTTTGCACCCGCGGTCCCGCGCTCGGGCCTACGTATCATCAAACTTGGCCCCTGTCCTTAACGATATGGATCAGCCTTAATTCACCGGCTCGTCTGCGGTATTAATCCCCGTAGAAGCGGGCGCCACGCCGCGAAACGATGCTAAAATTAGCGCGCCCGTTAATTTAGCGCAGCGACTCATACGCTGGCGCTCCTCTGTACACGTACGTAGGTACATCGATTTCGATCGAGGGATACAGGACGCTCCGATCGGCTACAAGTGGAATAGGTTGTACTCATGGTCTCTTCGTGTATAGTGGGATCTTGATAGCTGTTTAAATTTGTCCGAGTCCCGTAATTCGCTTTTTCATGGCCACTGCTCGACCGGCGACTTTTATCACCCGTTCGCCACCAATGACAGCGACCACCGTCGACTAATGCGCCTCGTTATTATTAGTTATTCAACCGGTCGCCGGCAAAAAACTCGATAATTTCACTGGCACCGGCCCTAACGACGATCCAACCGGCAAAAAGCTCAATCTATCAAATTGTCCCTGGTCTTCCTATTTCATAGCTGAGTGGTTTACTAATAAGCAATCTTTTGGCTGGTACCGTAAATCGACGGCAAACGAGTGAACGGGTTCCGACTGGTAGGCGCTGACTTCATTATCTTGGGTCGCTGGACTGGGGCGGATTTTTGTATAAGTTCAGCAGGCTGTAGCCTAGGGCGGCGAATTTGGGGGATTGCAAATTTTACAGGTGCGGCAAATGTGGGAGGCGGCAAGTTTTTGAACGCGGCAAATTTCGAGCGAAGGAAATTGGAAGTGCTTCAAACGCAAAGGCTTCGGACAACGTTAAAAACAATACACTTCTTTTTTATGCAGCTAATTGGCTATACCTCATATGTGAGCTGCTATATTGATTAGATTTGAAATGGTCTGGACTCTTTAAAATTAAAATATTTGATGATATCCTCGGTGTTAGCCTAGGGGGGCCAAATCTCCAAATTCGCCCCTGTAGTTGGGTCAGTAATAGCCTTCAACTTCTTATCCTCAAACAACTTTGCAACGAAGAAATCTACCGATGTTAAGAGTCCGTAAGCATTGTTCAGTCCTACATCTGCGTCCTTCAAGCGTCGTGCGTTTTTGCTCGTTTTATTCGAATACTTTCTGAAAGTTCGAATCAACAGGACAGAGTAGTGGCATCAGTCAATGCAGTGGCGAACGGTTCAACGTCCATCTCGAACATTCATCAGCCCCACCAGATGCACAATCAGCCTAGAGTCGCCGGTCAGCGTGGTCGTTGGGACACCAACGACCAGCGACTAATAAGTAATAACCTCTCGATCTTGTTGTCCCCTTTCTTGCGAAGCCTGAAAACCGAGCAGGCCGATCATTCATTCCGCGGAGCCTTCGATGTCGCCGTCTGCTCATGAACGCGTCCCTTCATGGAACGCACAGAACGATGTTTCATCCGCTGGAAAAACACTTTATCGCGGTTCGTTAACCATTCCCGGGAAAACGACGCGGCGCGATCTTCAATTTTCAACTGGATCCCCTCGGCTCCCCGTACAACTGCGCTTCTTTTGTCGCTGAAATTATCAAGCGCAATGAAAGTATCCATTCTTCGTCGTAATGGCCGAGGAAGCGATTGCCCGCGGAATTATCGGCCAAAGTCCCAGCGGACGTTGCAACTGGAGCTGCTGGAAGACAGAAATGTTCCTCCGAGCGGCGGCAGAACGACCCGAATTTACGAGCGCGGACGTTAAGGTGTGGTAGTCGCGAATCGTTAGCCGTTACGTTTTTGCCGGTGCTCGTCCAGCCGTGTGTTCAGCGTCGCTCCTGCTTGTCCACTCGCCTCGCCCTTCCGCGCTTAATCGTCGCGGCGCAGCGCGAAGAAGCGCGCTGATTGCCAGGAGAAACGCGGCGAGGACTGGGGCGCTGCTTTTACGAGGCTCGCGTGTGGTCGCCCCCTAAGCTAATTGTACGCTTTTGCCGGGCGAACTTGGAAAAATGAGGATTCCCGACCGCCCCGAACCAGCGGCGCGCATTCGACGCGATCCTCTTCAAGCGAGCAGCATCGCGGGGACACGTTAGGCCGGCGAGTATCGCGCGACGCGGCTGAAACTGTCCGCGGAGCTCCTTCGCCAAAAATGGCCACCAATCTCGAGCATCGAAAATCGGAGCTATGCCCGCAGGCTCGTTGAATAGGCGTTGATGGTAAGGTTTAGATGTGGAATAAATCCAGCGCGGGATCGCGTGACAACGCGGACGCGTTTGCATGGCGGTCACGCGCGGCCATGTTTATGCACCGATAAGCCTCGAATTAATACGCCCGCTTTTAGCTAATAACCTTTTCTTACGCGGGCATCGGGGTCGTGCGTGTAATAATACGGGATGTTGCGTAATTTAACGGGGCCTCGGCTCATCCACCGTGGTTTCGGGGGAGAGAAAGCGGATCGCGGCGCGGATCTCGTACAGGGGAACAACGCTGTTAGCTAACAGCGATACATTAATTCGGGCTTTATTAAATTCGCCGCGACCCCCGTAATTTCCGCGCGGCACCGAGACGGCGGCCGTCCACGGGCTCCTTATCAGCGGAAAGAATGCTACTCCCGCGGAATCTCGCCAATCTACCTGTGCCTTGGGTTACTGTCCATGATGAGACGGTGTGCGCGCACCGGCATCTACGTGACACCATTAATAATACGCCGCGTGTTGCGAAAAAACCGACCGAGGAGCCTCCTCCAACTCCGCGTACCCGTCGCGGAGAAGATCGGTAAGCACCGATACGCCGGCGATAGAGCGGCGAGGTGCCCCGCGCGACCGGTTTTCGCCGCGCGGACCTTGGCGGATCCGCCGCGACAGTCTGCCCCGAGCTCCATACTAATTCTAATCCCAAGTCCCCCGAGATCGCTCTCAAGTTGTCGCGCGACAGCCATTGCGATCGCGCGATATGCGATCGAGCACGGACGAGATGGAACGGGGAAGGCAGATCGGCCCGGTCACGTCGCGCTGCTTCTTTTCACAGCCAGGGAGTCCGGGACAAGTGGATACGTTTTTCAGTTCTCAATTGTTCTTTTCTTTTTCATTTTTGTTTGAATTCATTATTTGGATACGTGGGAGTGGGTTAAAATTGAGTTTCCTCGTTTGAACCAAACAAGCATACATATGTACGAGAAAGAAACAGACGATCGAAGCAGAATAAAAACGTTTGATAAACGAAAACAATTAAAAAATTGTTGGTAATGTCAATGTAAATAATTGAACAATACACTTCACATATCTGGCGCAAATTGAGCTACGTATACCTACACGGTGTCGAGGTAGTTTCTCTGTGTGAACCTGCTCCTTATTAACTTGCCCCGGCCCCCTCAAAACGAGGTGTACTGAGAACGATCGTGATCTATTCGACTATTTCTAAATATAATCGAGAGCTGGTCGCATTCGTGGTCGCACCGTGGACGAAACTCGGAACGAGAACGGCGAGTGAAACGCACGGGCGAGGGCGTCTTTTGTGTAGCGAAGGCGGCGGGGGAGGAGGATACTGCGTCGGTTGGGTGCTCGGCCGGGAACATCTGCGCCCTTAATTATTTTACAGATTTAGTAGATCGTTATGGCTTGTAAAATTACTGCCAATTTCACGCCCCTAAACTTATTTTATCCGCGCGTTAGCTGCCTATCGGTGTATCGCCGCAAAAGCTTTCGAAGGATATTGGGCATTCTTCGTGGCTAAATTAATGGCCCCTTGTTTATGACTGCATCGGCACCGGACACGCAACGATTCCGTCGCGAATACCAGTAAATACCCGTCGATAATAATGCAGCCATCTTTCTCCCTCTCGACCTCCACATCTCGTTCCGCCTGGCCTCTCCTCTCTCGCCTTTCACGCCGCTCTGCCAGAGGGAATCGAAGCATCGTGTTCATTTTTCCAGAGCTTCGCGGCCCACTGGCCGCCTATTCCACCAATCTTCTCTAAATAGCCTCCTACTAAATCTAAAACATTCCACCCTCCCGTTCCTCGAAATATCATCCCCTTCGAGCCACCCCGCGTAAACACACCCTCTCCGTATCAATTAAAATTCGCGATCCCATCGAGAAAAGCACGGGGCTCGTTTGATTCTCGCGCCGGTAATCGGTCGCGATCTCGTAATCGAAATCGAACATCGAGCGGCGCGGCGGCAGAGAATGGCCGCGAACGGAGACGCGCGACTACCGGATGCCCGGAGCCCGAACGCGGATCACTGTAATTTAATAAATTACGAGAGCTGCCGTCCCGGGGCAAATTGTAGCATAATCATTCATTAGTAGGTCGTGACTTCGCGTCCGTGTGCAGGAGAGTTTCGATACACACGCCGATAGCCATTACCCAGCAGCCCGGTCGACCCGCGGAACGCTGCAAGATTCACTGATTCCCTCGCCCCTCTGCCCGTGGCTCGGCAAACTTCCTCGCGATACGCTTAGGCTTAGAACGTCGGCAGACGCGTCCTTCGTTATTACGCCGCAGTGATTATTACCGATCGCGTAATTAACTGCGGCCTTGACTCGCGCACCGAGAGCGAATCACGAGGCACGCGTTTCTATTCTCCTAAGTGTCGGGCGGAACGATGCGGGAGGCGTTTGGTATTGTATTTATCAGTGACACGCTGCGATCCCTTTTTCGTGTCCCTCGAGTCTTGCGTATTAAATGGCGACTACACTGCGAGTGTTTAGCACGGAAAGCGGGATACAGTTGAGAATTACGGTTCGAAGATAGCGGATACCGTGGAAGTGGCCAAGCTCAGCCGCCAACGACTGGCGCGTCGTTTATCGATTAAATCGCGATCGACAGGTCGAGGGACGGTGTAATTAGCCGCGCTAATTTCCCGTAATTAGCCCCGCGCGGTAATGAAGTTATCGCAAGTCCCGTGTCCCCGATCGTAACGCATCTCCATAAATCGTTCTTGTCTGGTGCACTTAAACGCGACGCCGTTAAACCGAGATTAACGACATCTCCGAGCGTGGAACCGCTGCGAGGCTGCACCGTTGTCACGCCAAAGCTTGCCGGCGAGGAAAAAGGCGAGGGGACTTGGGTAACTCGTGCCTTAAATGGCTAGAACGGATACTTTGGTCAGAGGAGTCGAAGGACTCGCGGTTAAGCCAGACGGAAGCGTACAACGGGGGAAAAAAGGAGAATGATCAGCGGAGATCTTTACACTTTATTTCTCGATTCGAGTGGGAAGGCGAGTCACGACACTTGTACAGTTAATTTTACGATGCTTAATTTCAGCTTAGGGGCCGATAAAGAGAGGGAGCGTTATTGTCTTTTTCCTGTCGGTCGTCAGAACCGAGAAGATAATTATTTGATCGCACTGCGGAGCTGCTTTAAAGGAATCGAAGGACGTGTCGATGCCAGTCATTTGTTGTATCTCTAAAAGCAAAGCGTTGACGCGTAGCACTTTCCAAGCAGACGAGCCAGAGTTTGAACATTTTTATATGTCACTAACGGCCAGAGGTGGGCAAGATTTTTGTTTAAATAAAATTTCTTCGTTCGTCCGTTAACCCGAGTTAACTTTTATCAATACCAATTCTGCACATCTCAAGAAAATAGTGCAAATTTCGCTCTCGTGGAGTCCGAAAAAAAACGTACGCTCGGAAAACCTAACAGTACATTTTAATGTTATCAGTTTTTATTTCTTCCAGACATATTTTTTATTTCTTTCAGCATTGCAGAGAAACTTTTTGTCATTTTGAAATAACTCAATGGCATTATTGCATTGAAGATTCATAGTAAAATGTATAAATAGTTCGTTCTTTATTGAATTAGGAGGCCTTGTTTCTCTCATCCCGCCATTTCACGTGCATGGCACAGAACAAACAGAAGATAAGAAATTACTTTAGATGATCATGGCTTGCGAACATGCGTGAACTACGTACGATATTATTGCGTTATGTTTCACGCGAAATAAAGTATTTTGGCATACTTTATTGGTATTCAAATCATTCGTACTGGTGGCTACCCCTACTGACGGCTGTGATTCGACGTCCCGACGCTGGGCGAACGCGACGAGGGTCATCGAGCAGTTTCGCAGATAGTATCTTTCATCACAGGCTTAATCGCGTTGCCGCGTAGGCAAATTCCGAGCGCAGTTTGGAAGTCGATGTTAACGCGTCGAGTAATACGAGTCGGATAGTGTTTCGGGGCCCTTGATTCATTTGCTGGGGATTTTCGACGGGCGAATAAAATGTTGCGAGCTTTATAGAAATAGATCCGCGCCGGTAACGGTAGTTAATACGCGTCGAGAGCTGCCGGGAACGGAGTCGAGCGCGATTGATTTGTTCTGGAAAATTCGACAGGGGAAACAGCGATTTGTAGCGCGCTGTAAAAATTCTGCACCGGAATACCTGGATTGGAAACTGTTTCCCTATCGTTCTCTGTGCATCTCTGCGCACCAGCCAGTGCGTAAACTGCAGCCGCGAAAGGATAATTTGGAGTTGGGAGAATTTAGTTGGATCTTTTCGAAAGACTTTACGCCTGTTCGGAAGCGTTAGGAACGAAATCCCGAGCGATCGACGCGGCGATCGCTGATCGCTCAATCCCGTGGCGATCGATGCGGACGCCTTTGTACCTATATGGCAGAAAAACTGGAAGCCCGGGGCTATGGTGGCGCGTGAAAAGGGCCCCGGCGAACGTCGTTCCTCGAGAAAATTACGGAGCTCATTGTTTCGCGTTGGCCCTCGGGATGAGCATCAGAACCACCGGCGCGTTTCATGTTTCCCTCTCCTTTTTGGCCATTTTGCGAGACTGCGCGCGCGAGCCGATGCGAAGGGATACGTTGCTGTTCACCGTCCTCTCTAGAGAAAATAGGCAGAGATATTTATTGCCCGGATCGCGAATATCGTCCGCGAGATTTGTCGCGAAAATTCGGCTAACTATGTTCGCTCGAATGACAATTTAAGCGCCACTGATCGCAAAAGTGAAGAGAGGAGAAGAACAAGAGCCATTGATATTGATATTTATTCGAACGGCGAACTCGAGGAGTCTGTATTCGGCCGGTGTACCGTACTTTTTCTCGAGAGGGTCTCGATCGGCCCTCGATACTACTTCGTGCCCCTTTTCCCTCGTTCCTTTCGGGGGAATTTAAAAGGATTTCCATCGGCTATCGATGATACTCGAGGAGCCGGTGAGAGGTGGGAGTTTGTAAACTTTTATCGAGCTATCGAAACGTTTGCGCTTTCAAAACACTCAAAGCCCGCGTTGGCTGTCGTGAGGAAAGTTAAGGAGGGACTATCTAAAGCCTCGAGGATATCGCTGGGGACCGTTTCCTCCTTTTCCTTCCTTCCTCCGTTCCTCCCTCAGAATTTTTAACCCCGCTACATCTTCGCGAGCCGGGGGGAACAAAGTTTTTATTACCTAAGCAATCTATGCAGAGTTTCGACAAGTGGGACGGCGCTAACGAAGAACTCGCGATCACCGAATCCTCGATTCTTTCCCTGATAACTTGATTCCCCTTATTTCGGGCTAAGATCCTCGAACTTCGACAGACTTGAAAATGATGTCTTCAAAAATTCCACGACAATGCACTGAGAAAGGAAGGGTGGAAACCTACCAGCTTCCCACTCACCGGAACACAGATTCACCAATTATGCCCAATATCGGGCAGCTCCTCCGGTTTGTAGGCGATGAACCGACAGAAAAATGTCCCCGTTACTTAGCACAGAGGCATATTCAGGAGCTGAACGGATGCGGCCAGGGCCCGATCTGGAGGCGCGAGCAGGGCAACTGGCTAGAGCGGCAAAATTTGTAGAAAGAGCAAATTAAAATCAATAAAAAAGTAAAACTTTTTGAAAAAAAACCTGTGAAAAAGTAAAATTTCCAAATAACCCATGAGAGTTAAAATGCAGTTTGTGTTTACGTTCTTTTCTATGGATTTTTTAAAATATTTTTTAAACTCTTCTGTTTTTTAGAATTAAGAAGTAGATACCTACCTCCTGCCTATACATTTGTTTTCGTTTTGTTACTGTTATTTTTATGAATATTAAGTTGTTTATAAAACAAAAGGCTTTTGTTAATCAATAAATGCCTACACGAAATTTCACTCACTCTAAAAAATTGTATTTTAAAATACTTATTCGCAATTAAATATAAAGGGCGGGAAAAAATCGTTTTTGCCCAGAGCGGCGGAATGGCTAAATAGATCGGGCCCTGGATCCATCGCGCCATGGCAACGTCAGTCTACCTATGTAAATAAAAGTATCGAGCAGTGCTCCCTGTCGACGGCTGAAAATTCTTCACTACCACGGCCGTTTAAATTATTCCGGCGGGTAGAACTAGAAATGTGCAGCGAGGCCGTTTCTTTACCGTCTAATTCTACTTAAGTGGAAAGACCGCGGTGCAACGCGACGATCCCACGTGTAGCTTGAAAGTTACGCTCATTGGCGGATACAGTTATCCGCTGATTACACGTCTCCGTGGCTCTTAAGAGTATAATACCCTAAATATCAATTACCTGGATTTCCTCCGCATTGCTGCGCTGCCACGACTTCCTACCGGGCTAAGGATCCAGCCCCCGTATCACTCGGCCCGAACCGACGCTAATTGGCTACGGACCTCTTAATGAAACCCACTCGGCCGTATCTCTGCCGGGATCCAGAAAACTCCGCGGATAATCCCAGCGGTGATCGGGTTCTGGTACGTAAATAAACACGGTCGGCGATGCCGGATAACCCAGTTTAACCTGGACGATCCGTGACGAGGAATCGCGCGATCCCGGCCCCGATACGCCGCGGATTTAGTGAACCGCGAGCTCCGATCAGAATGCCTGGCATCCGGCCGGAATGAATCGGCCACGGGGCGGCGCGTCGTTTGCGCACATTGTAACCGATGCCGCGCGCGCCTGGGAAAATTCATGGGGGATACTTCCTCGTTTGATAGCGGCGCGCTCGCAATTATCGTTCGGCGCCGTTCGAGTCGGCTTTTAGCTCGGTCGAACGCTCCGCGCTCGTGGGATCTCAAGAGCGAGCGGCTTTTCGCATTTTTTCTGGCCGCTCTAACGATTCCCAGCTGAAACTGCTGCTTCGAGGGACGTAGGGTTGTAGGATCGGTATGCAATCAGTCCTGTGCCACGGTGGCGAATATGGAAATTGCCATAGTCGACTGGGAATGCGAAGAGAGGCAAAGGCTAGACGTGCCCACGAGCCCGCACCTTACCTCCTGGCTACACGTCAGCGAATAGGCTCGCCCTCCGATCCCGATCAAACCAATCAACCTCCACTATTGTTATCACTGGGCACAGCAATCGCGGTGCAGTAAACGGGTCCGCTCGCGGACCATCCCCTCTCTCGAGTACCCGGCTGTCAGTCACGGCCGAGGCACAATGCGGCTGATAAGATCGCCAGGGAGCGCTCCTGGTGGCTCGCCGATCCTCTTGCTCCGAATAAGAAAGCGCTGCGCGCGGCGGGCTGAGGCAATCGTCGCAGCAACGATCGAAACGACGGCGAACAATACGCAAATTAGCGTGTCGGCACGCAAAAACAACACGGCGGAGGGTGGATCGCCGGCAATCGAGTGCGCCTCGTAGGCGTACCGCCTACGTCGGCTCGGATAGACCGATAGAGAGTTAGAGAGAACGAGGAGAGGCGATGGCTGGAGGGCAGTTCGGCGTTTGTCTTTAACGAGGTGCAACGGAGGATGCAGCGGGGCCGCAGGTGTACGAACGGGCGCGCAGGGCGTGGTCCTTCTATTCGTTAACGCGGACAGATTCGACGGAGGAGGGCTACACGCACGTCGAGGACGACCTTTTCCGCGAGCCTTGCCGTTAATCGAGTCGTGGGATCGATTCGTTCGCCACGGCGAGAACACGGTAACGCGGATTTTTAATATCCGCCGCGCGGAGCTGCGCCCTTAGACGATCCTGCACAATACGGTCATTGTTCACTCGTCACTAGCGCGGTGAGAATATGGTACCTTTTGCTCCGCGTGCCGCGAACCGCTGGTACGAGACTGTTTGGAAGCAAACGCGGCTTTCCCGTGGACGAAAAGCAAGAAACTGTGTTGAGCCACGACAACGGGGTTGATTTCCAATAAATTTCCGTCGAACATATATGAACTTCTGTGGGCGAGAAAATAGACGCGGGCGATGGGACGCGAGCCCAGGATCTGCGGTTCCTCTTCAAACGCTTTATCCCCAAATAAAATTTAAAAATTAAAACCGACTTAAAACAAAAAGCATGCGCCGAAAAGTGAAAAATAATTTTGCTCCTTATATAATCTACGACTCTCAATTTTTTACGTCGGCACCTCGTCATTTGCACTGGGTAGATTAAATAAGGAACAAAAATATCTCTTACTTTTTGCCGCATTCTCTCTTTTAAATCGGTTTTAATTTATTTACAATTTTTGTCTTCCTTTTAGTTATTTAAGTTTTTTTTTCGCTATATACAGAAATTCTAGAAAATTGAATGCTCTTTGAACATTATTTCAACAAAATTTCGATAGGCTATTACATTTTAAAGAAATCCCAACCAGTGATGAATTCTAAACTTTAATGCCTGCTCGGCACCCTCCCTGTTATGCAATTGTAATAAACTTTCTGGGGGGTTATTTTATTATAAAATCGAATCAAAATAGGGGGTGAGAGCAAAGAAATACGAGAAGAAAAACTATTGAGACATATAAAAAAGGGAGGCCCTCTCTGCCAAGCGCGCCACAAGCCGTTCCCAAACCCCGAATGCCTACACTTCTCAGTTGGTAAGCTCGCAGTTGCGCGTGGATCGGTAAAAGTGTCTAACGAGCAGCTCGGATCCGCGTGGGAAATGCATCTTCGTCGCGGAAGACGCGGCTCGGTGTCGAAGAAGCGCCGGAGGATCTCCTTGGCCCTCGGGGCTAGGAGATACTGCAGGGTGCTTAACGAGCGACGTCAAATTCTTTTTTTTTTCCACAGCTCGACGCAATTAGACTCTGTCCCGTTGGACGGAGGGACGCGCGAAGAGTAATGGCGCCGCCGCTAAATTGCACGTGGCCCGACCTGTCCGTCCGAGCCACGGGATCGACCGTCCACTGTCGAACGTTGCGTAAACGGAAACGAGGCACCAATGCCGACCTGTCTGATCTCATTTTTTCTCCCGCCTACCCCTCGCAAATCCCCGCTCGCTCTCCTTACGGCCGTTTTTACTTGCCCCGTTAATGACGTCGTTACGCATGCACCGTGTAAATAATGTCACGGCTTCTTTCAGCGGCGCTTAACGTCGCCTCTAAAGTAACCGTATCGCCTCGGCACTGCTGCTCTTTTGTTTCTTCCCTCTGTCGAGGGGTCGTCCTTAAATTACGTAAGGGTTTTGGGGGGAGGAGGGTGTCGCGAATTTCTTACGTTTTCTTACAAGGGGGCGAGGGAAGTCAGGTAGCGTCTTACGTAATATTTTTAACCTAATTATCAATAAATAGAAATTTTATCGTTAATCTTCCAGAAAAGTAGTTTTAGTTTAAATTTCCCTAAACTGAGTTAAATGAATTATATAAACCTTTGAAAGAATTTTAATAACTGAAAAAATTAAATGTAAAAATATTACGTAAGGAGGGGGTTGGAATATAAAGTCTTACGAATTCTTATACTGGGGGAGGGAGGGGGTAATAATTCGGTAAAATTACCCTTACGTGATTTAAGGACGGCCCCCGAACGGTATCGAGTAGAATCGCTCGCTTCAGTTGTAGCGGAGACTTTGGGAGGATATTCTCTGAGAGGAACGTTGATAATGGGTGTTGGAGCCCTAGAAGAGATCTTCGGGCTCGAAAGTCTCGCCGGACCTGAAACACGGCCCTCGACGAGCATACTTCAACGCCAGCCTCTCACGACTTTCGATTTTTCACGAGCATCAGTCCCCGTTCTCGGTAATTCTTTAATTTAATCGCGCAGCAACCTCGTTGGTCACGGGCCGTTTAATAGATCTCCGGGCATTAGCCGAGCTGGCTTAACAGCCGGCTGATCGTCCTGCTCTTTCGAAAAGATTAACGCGGAGGACTGCGTGGTAACGACGCTAGGCGCGTAATCGTTTCATGGGTCGTTCGGAGGCGAGCAATTATTTTCAGCCAGTGGGACATCAGGCTACCGTGATCGGCAGCAAACTATTACTTCAAAACACCGTCGCCATTGTCCTTGTAAAAACTAACGATACGAAGCAAGGGGATTTTCGGAGTGAGATATTTCTTAATTAGAAAACATTATCGGGGTCTGAAATCATCGCGTTTCAGGCACGAAACATTCCATTAACCTCGATGCCAGCTGCGCATTCAGGATTTAATCTTTCAGAGAGCCGATTCGAGGGGATAAAAATATTTTTAATGCAAATTCAATCGAATTCATTAGGTGATTATAATAATTTACTTCAAGAATAAAATCCAGTTTTCTTCTCTTTTTACAAAATCCCTTTTTTGGGGGGGGGGGTGCTAGCCCCCCTTCTTTCCCCTGTCACTGGGTGCGCCATTGCTGGATGCAATCAACTGTAACTTCCACGTGATTACGACCTAAACATTCTTTCGCGTCCTCCTTTCTCTACTTCGCGTTTTCGTAAGCTCGCCCGAGATGCACGTCTCACCTACGACTTGGTCCAACCGTTTTACCCGTGGTCTACGGTCGAAGGAAGAAAGGACCGTCGGCTTTGTTTTATTCCCCGGATCGATCAATCAAGCACGGGGGAACTGACACCTCTCGTGGGAAGCGTTAACTTAAACGCGGTTTAATAGCCGACTCGCGGCCGTCGCGGCTGGAATTTCTGCGGGATTTTGATGCGCGGAGAGTTACTGTCTCACGGGCTGATCGGCTGGATAAATTTCTGACGAAGGAAGCGACGGTGAGCAGCGTTTTAGAATTCATGCCGCCTGCTCTGCAGGGATTTTAGCCTCCCGGTTTCGAAACTTGCCGAAGAATCACGGTCCCCGAAGTGATGCGCGCTAATCGAGCGGTAATTGAAGCGATACGGGAGAACGAGGTGCTTAGCGTCGTGCTATAATCTTCTAACGATCTCCTCTTTTTCTCTTCCAGGTAAGTCCGAAGCTCGGGCCACCTTTCTACTTACTTAGTAAATCATTGTGAGCAAATCATTGCCCAGAATCGTCCGATTCCGAATAGAAGAGAATCACGTCGGAAAGTAAAATACTTGGATACCCACCATTGAATCGTTACATTTTAGTTGGTCAAACTTTCGCTGCCTTTAAGAGCGCTATTAATCCCGCGATAACGTAACGGATGAAATGGCTGAGTTATCGTCGATTACCGTTCGCGGGACGCGCGGGTACTGTGCTCCGCTTGAACGACCAGTACTCTCGCGCAGGGTTTTTCTCGAGTCGCCGGATAAGTCGGCTGCGAAATAAGCGGCGGCGGGCGAATATTTCTCGATCGGCCGCGGGAGAAAGAACGAAGGAGAAAGGATCGAAAGTACAATATCTGATCGTGGAGTAACATACGGAGAAACGGTACCACCCGGGTTTTAATGAGCCGCTCTACCGCGTCGGCCGACCTTAGGTCATTGTTTGCCTCCGTGGGTGGAAATTAATGTGGTCTTACATTACCCGATCGCCGGGATATAATAAGATGTTTAAATATGCGACTTCACACCTGCGCCACCCCGGCAATACATTAGCATTTTTCACGTTTACCGCGAACAATGGGCCCTATCGTGACTTACCTTTTACCAAGCAAGCGGAAACCACGATATTACTGTTACCCGCTATCAGAATTCCCCGATATTCCGCCGTGATTCATATCCCAGCGACGGGGCTGTCCGTGAATAATTGCCGAAACCTGGTGGATAGGTACTTATTTAATTCTAAGAAGATTTCCCTGTCCACTAGACTCGTCCGTTTAAAATTCCCGGCGGTGTAAAGAATTCGGAGCCGTTGTAAGAGAAGTATCCTTCGATCGATGTTCCTTTTTACACCTCCGCACAGGCGCGGCGCGCAGAGAGAACGCTCGAGAGTTCGCTCGATATTTAATAAAAGACACGGTTACTCGGGGGATGAGCTGGATCGACGGCATCCTCCGACAGGATGGGTAACCGATTTCCTGCTCGAGTCGATCTATCCTTGGCGAGGTCAGCCGTCGATCGAGAGCAGGCACGTCCGCGAGATCCGCCAAAAGGAACGCAGCAATAAGATAAAATGGCGTGCGCTAGCGGGGAGGCTTGTTAATTGCAGTTTAGTGTTCTTGCTCGTAATTAGGTGCACTCGAGCAGCTGGCCAGGCCCCCGTCTGCTCCCGGGATAATTACCGCATCGGGTATCGGCCTTCGTACGTTGGCTTGGCTGGCCAACCGATTTCTGCTACCTGCTCCGCGCTACGTGCTTAGATCGCGCTTAGGCGCGTGATTCGCGTGATCGTCCCTTCGCGATTAATCCAGTTCGCGCTCCATCCTCCGACTGACCCGCGTCTGCTTTTTGGGCAAATGAATCACAAAATCACCCGAGGGCTGACTCGTTTTAAGAGACCCTCGAGGAACGTTCCCAGCGATCTAGCCGCGAGGGAAATGGTGCTGGGGGATTCCTAAATTCGCTATCCTCCATTACCAAACGTTGCCGGCGAAGTGGATGCAATTCGAAGCCAATCACGAGCGCAATCGCCGTCTGTGGTAGTACGGGCGCGAGATCGTCCTTCCACTTTCCAGTGGCTCGGTCGTTTCGCGAGCAATTTCGGAACGAGATCGGCTCCGTGCAGCGTGGAGCGGTCGCGATCGTCGTTGGGCAACGATTACCCGCCGCGGACGCGTTCCGTACGCGGAAATACGCGTGCATGCCGATGCATTTCGATCATCGGCATTATCGGTCGGCCGATCGGGGCGCCGCGCGTACTTTCTCACGGATCGGCCAGCCTGGAAATGACGCGGAATCGAGGCGACTTGCTCGACAGACACCGACATCGGCGATGCCTAAATTAATGATCGCCGCTGGTTGCCGTGCAGCTTATTTGACGGACCTTTGATCCCGAACGGTTAATTATCGAATTAAATGCCAGGAGAAACGGGCTGGGAGCGATTTCTAAACCGTGACGCGATGGCGACGGATACGTGCACTCGGATGTTGCGCAACTGTGCTATACGAGACGGTTCGGGAGAGTCGGGCAGGCGAGTGGGAGGTGGGAGCTTGAGGGAAGTCAGGGTAATTTTGGGGCACGGTGGGGAAGCTGAGCAGAAATGCAAAAAGAGTGATAATTATACGTTTTATTTAAGCTTTTATGAATCGATATATAATAATAAGTTAATACACTAGTCTTTGGTACATAGTTTGAGCAATATTTAAATAAAAAATTGAAGTTATTAAACTTTACAAAAGAAATAGTGGAGAAACCACCTTGCCCTACCAGGGGGTATGATGGGTTACCGAAAATGGAGCGAGATGGTTCCTATAAATATTTCCACAGTGGATGCAGATTTGAATTTAATCTAAATCATTTTCGTCAACCCCCGCCGACAGGAGTTGTGGGGCCAACGTCCACTAAGTTGCCATGCAATCCAACGGTAGGTAATGGTAAACCCACGTTCACTTCATTTCCCTGTTTCAATTTCTGTACATAAGGTTCCAACGTTATTTGTGGAAGGCACATCTGCGTGACATCGAGAATCGAAGATGGAAAAGTATTTCTCGTTACCCATCGCGTAGGTAATTGTACGTACACTCGGCCTCTTTGTTCGTGTCCTCGCGCCTAGCAAGCCAGTAATTTTCACGGCACGGCCAGGGCGAAAACTTATCCACCGGCCGTCGATTTCTATAACGTATCAGCTGCGAACAAAACAAACGGCCGCGAGATTAGAATCGCGACTGCGATCTCTCCGAGTCACAACACTGCGAGCTGTACGATACGTATATGTTACACAGGTATGTCACGCGAGCGATTACGACTTGGCAATATCGAGCCGCAGCAAGGATTATTTCTCAAGCTCCTTTTTTTCTTTACTCATTCCGCGGCGTTTTCTCGGCCTGTTGCATTTCCACTTGCTGCTACCCCCATTAGGTGCCTATCTTCCCTTTTTAGAGTTAGTCTTCAGAGGAGCATTAACCATTCTCGTGACGATGGTCGGAAGATCGAAAGTTAAATTGATCTACATACTGTTACCTTGAAAGCGTAATGATTTATCCGACATAACTGTTAAAACTGAGAACGCATGAATCCTGGAGAGAGCTTATTACGTTAGGCTCCCGCTACTGGTATTGGCTCCGCGCTCCGTGTAGTAATAGAAGTGAAATGATTACAGTCCTCGCCGACACTATAATTTCCCTTATCAAGATCGAGTTCAGTAGCAGGTAGATTGCGGAAGTTTAAAATCCTTGGAGGAATCAGCCGGTTGCAATTTCCTTCTCTGTCGTTGGCAAATGTTTACAACTGGAAGTGGGTTTCCTTCTTGAGACTAGTTTAACTGTTTCACGTTCGCATACGCGCGTCAGGGGGACGGAAGAGGGGTCCCGTAACCGACGGTAATTTTTCATACTAACGACTGTTGTCTCGTCTACTTCGCTCTGACACGCGACGGTGCGTCAGAATGCCGAGCGCATCCTCTCGAGAATGTCCGAAGGCGGCGCGGCGTTTTCGCGACCACCGTCTGCGCGATACCGAAAACGCAGAGATGTATTCAGATAGACGGGGTAATTATGCGAGCTGCATGAATAAAACTGTTTCCCTGTGTTGCTTTAATAAATGCAAAACTCCCCTTGAATATTCATGACGGTTGGCGGGTGGTTCATTTTGTCGCTGTGCCCGCTGCTCGGCCCTTAGCACCTGGAAAAATCGAGAACCACCCGTGGAAAACGACCCGCTGTTTCGCCAAGACGTCTGTCCTCGATCGAGCCTCCCTGCAATCGATTATGAATCATTCATCGCGTTGTCAGACCTTTCTTCTTATATTTCTTCAATCTTTTTGAGGTATAACGGTGATTTGGAGAGCCCTTGTAGAAAACACTGTAAGTATCAAAATTAAAGAAAAAGTTTTGTCGGAAAATGTATGAATACTGGTGCCTATAGAATTTGACTTTTGGAACTTATAGTGTTTTCTACAAGGACTCTTCAATTACATACGTTTTCCCTTAAAAATGGCATTGCAGATGTAAGTCTCATGATCGAAACGAAGCTTCTATCAGATTTTCAGTTTCACTAATTGCTATCGCTACGCTGCACGACCTAATTTCCATCATTACGCAACACAACAACCGTTCCTTCGGATGGCGAGCACAGTCCAGAAAACGGCCCCTTCGTTAAACCTTAGGTACTTTCTATCCGTAAACAGTCGTGCGATGATCGCGCAGCTTACACCTATGGATGGTATTGTTACTATTTCTAGTGCCACGTACGGTATCGTTTAATCGTTTATCTCTTTCGTTGGACCGGTTACGCGGCCGGTCATTAAGCGGAAGATTAATTAAGTTAAAATCACATGTAACGGGCCCGACAGCGTAAGGTTGCAAGTACAGCTTCACTTGGACGGTGGTTCCCTTAATTTGACGGGGAAACGAACGGGATGCTACTCCTGCTCGCCCGCTGGATTAATGGCTGATTAATAGATGCAATAATTCACCGGCCCGCTCGTTTAATGGTAATTAATAAACGTGTTTTATCAAGTGTCGTGTCACTCGCGTTAACTTACAGTCGTCGGGGGTAGGTACAGGGTGTTTCGAGAAAAGTTTCGCAACTTTTTTAGGAAAATTCTGTTAGGCAAGCTGTCACTATCACTTCCTTTCTCGCTCACATCTAAACTCGCCTCGTTCGCAGTTTGCCTCGGTTCACGTTTTTGCTCTGTCGTTCAGAGAATACACCGGCTCTTCCTCAAAATAACTTCCAAAATTCCCCGACAATAATTTGTAAACATTCGTTCGTACAGTAAAGTAGAAATAATATTAAATAAATATTCTCGTGGAGAGGCGAGTATTCCTTTTACATTATTTCAAAGCTGTTAAATCGTTGACTCCGTTCTCCCCCAAGAAATCCCATCAACCTCGATAGCCTCGATCTAGAGCCGCTCCGCGGTGGTTCACCAGGGCTAACAGCGATCCTGGGCCATTTATTAAAGGGTGCACGTTAAGAGTTTTCCCTTTTATGTGGCACGCAGAGGGTCCGCGGGTTTCAGACTGTTTGCCGAAGCGTTTAGCTCGGTTGTCCCCGAATCGTCGTCCAGAAAACGACGGGGCACCGACTCGCCGCCACCGCAATTAGCACCTGCAGGGTCGTTAACGTGTCTCGAGCTCCCGGGCTTTGCCTTTTCGGCCGCGTTTCTTCTTCTTCCACTTCGTTCCTTTTTTCTCGTCTGCCTTTTCCCCGAACATCCCGACTGGCTGCCTGGCCCGAAAAAAACGCTTCATTGTTACGCGTCCACCGGTCGTTGTTTGATCGAACCGGTAGCTGTCCCGAGGGCGCTAAACGAATCTCCGTTTGCACAGAGCCTCCTTCTCGGACTCATTATGCCCGCCAGCTTTTCCATCCTGCATCCGTGGAAACCGTCCTTCTTATCTATTATTCATTAACGTGACTTCCGCTGACGTTTACACGAACAATCATCCAGCCCCTCAGGGTATCGCGACGCTTTCGTTGCCCGAGGCCCTAAGAAACGCCTGTGCCCCTTTCGTGGGTATGTACTTTTTTTGGTCGTTGTTTAGTTTGTCTCCTATTGGACGTTCTTTCTGGCACTATACACGGCACACATTCCTTTAAAGTAACGCAACGATACGGTTGATTTATATATAAGTTATTGGTACTTTGCTGCATGCAAAAAAAAAGTAGTTTCCTTTTAAAATTGTCTCAAGCCTCTGTTTTTAAAGATGAAAAATGAAAAAGTGGTACTTTCTATTAAATTATGTTTAATATTTTATTCACATAGTAAGCAAATAGGCATATAGGTGGCCGTCTCCCCCTCAAAATCGCCACTCTAGGCTGCAGTCTATTTAACCTATACATATACAAATGCACCCCTGAATCCGTTTGAGAATGATACCTGTTATACGCGCAATAGATGCCAAAGGAATTTGTTTTAAAATCCAGTTTCCTGGTCAAAGTTGCCCCATTTGACGCTGCTAATAACTAAATTAACGGCACTCTGTGGTTTTTTATCAGGCCAGCCGGAGCCGGCTTATTCTCAGCCGCGAGTTTCAGCACGTGAATCGCTTCGAATACGATTTTGAGGCCGCGGGGCTGACGTTCTTAATTTCTTATTGTGTATTAACATGCCACACGTGTGTGATCACGCGAGGCAGTATCGCGCTTCGGAGTTTTGTTTTTCCCTAGCAGGCAGAAGGACCGGTGTGGGAGAGGGCCAGCTGTGCATTCCAGATAATGCGATCCCGCGTACACCGTTGCTCCGCTCGCGCATTACGCTCGGTCACGTTATCGATAAGGACGAGCGTGGCACACACGCTTGCTCGCCCTTTTCCACGCTTCTTCCCTCGTCGACGCCCTGCGACTCGGCTGTCGTTCGCTATAGCCGAGCGACGCGATCCCGGTTCCCCCGAATCGATATACTTCGCCAACAGCCCCAGATACAAATGCAAATTCTCCGGCCAGTGTTGTTTCCCGCCGCAACGTTGAATATCGCGCGTGCACGGGTCCGTTTAAACGGGCTGTCGTCGGCGGGATGCGCGCATGGGGTTGAAAGGCGGCCGACCGTACGACTGTCAACGTAACTGACTGTCACGGCGGAGGCGAAATTTGCATCGTTGCAGCGCCTCTCCCTTTCACGCCTCGCGCGAGGAATGACAGCCTCGTAATCTCCGTCCTCCCACACTGCCGCGGTCTTGTTCTCGGAGTCTCCTCCCAGCAACCCTTTCCTCCACAACCTGTTTCGCTCGTATAACTTCTTCCTTCCACCCCGGCGCACATTTATCCCGGCCTGCATCAGCCTCGCCCTCTTCTTCCTGGGCCGCGGCTTTCCCGCGATCTCCGCTTCGCGTAACGCTTCTAAATCGGTCGGCGTCTTCCCCGAGAAGATAATCAACGGGGCTGTTCTCCGGCCGAAACAGCTGGGTAGATGTGCAGGGGTTTTAAGAAGTTTACGGAGTGGGCGCTGTAGGTCAGCGGAAAATGAGTAGAAAGATGTGGAAGCAATTCTGCGGGATGGAATTGAACGCGGTTGGGAATCGGCGAACGTCACGCACCATTAAGATCCTTGAGATCCGATCGCGCAATTAGCGACGATCGTCTATTAATTACCTTGCGATTAACAGCGATGACGCGCCGCTCTGTGTCCGCGCGCGTTCAGCCCGTGCAGGCAATTAGTACCGAGGAATTTTACGAGTAACCAGTTCTCCCTGCCTTCGCTCGCATCGCCCTTCCCCTGTTCACCTGCAGCCTCGAACGGTACCTTTCTCTCGGCGAATTCAATTGAGACTCGGTGCGGCGATCGGCTCTGCCTTGTGCGCCGCGTTAGGTATCTACAGCTCCGTTGCAAATTGCAAGTAGATTCCCTGGAGAATGACGACTCCTCGTCTGCCGAGTAGATTGCTGCGTGGTTGCCTCCTTGCAAGCTGTTTGGAGAAACTGCAGCTCCGATAGGGAACTAAGTTTCTTAATCTTGTAACGGTCCCGATACTCCTCGGCTTTCCAGCCCTCGACTCTTCCGATTTCTTTGAAGAGGCACGTCCCTGACACGAAAAAAAGGAATTCAATTTGCAGCTCGACACCAGCTCTTTTTCTCTCCGTTTTAAGAACGCTTCTTTCATACCGCGACCTACGCGAAGGAAGGGGACCAACCTCGACAGCCTGTCCTTTTTTCTTTTACCCTGCAAGATGCATCGTACGTCAAAAGCGTTTGACCCAATTACACGTCGGAATACAGTGTACCCTCTCTTCTCGTGTCGGCCCGGTTAAGTGGCTTAATCATTCCCCCGTCCCCCCTTTCTCTTCGTGCTGGACGCCGTCTCGCGATTGCGTTTCGATGGCCAGTCTCGATAGCCAGGGGAAGAAAGTCTTTACTCTGAACTGGACTTGTAGAAGTAGAATTTTAGAAGCGCCGAGGAAGGCATGGTACGCGTTGCATCGAACGAAAGCCACGGAGGAGCAGAAGAAACGTTCCAGCAGGCCAGTTGACGGAGACTAAGGCTTCTACATAGGCTGCCTTCCTACATAGAATCTCTGTGACGGAGAGACAGGCGACGGCCTGGTGTCAGCGTAATCCCGCGTTCAAAGAACTGTTCCATAGCGTGGCCACAGGGATGGCGAAGAACAAGGATGGACCACACAGCTCGCGCTGTTATTACGCCGCGTGGAGGGCGCCACCATGGTTCTCCGCTTGATTAATTATCATTGCCGCGTCGGTCACATTCAGCATTCGACCTGTGCGCTTGCACGACACTCCAGCCCTATAAGGTGTCGTGCTTCGTGAACCAGGACTCTCGATCTTCTCCATCTTCCTCGGCCCTGCCCTTTGCCCCGTGCAAAGATAACTGCTGGATAAGCGGAAGCTGTAGTTATTCCTGGGTCTCGTTTCTTAGGGAAAGTGAAGTTTGTCGAGGCTGTAGGTATTTGGATCATTTCGGGGTGATTGATAGTATCTGGAGATTCTGATGTAGTTTCGATAACCTTGGCAGATCGTTAGCAGAAAGTCGCGGAGACGCTCGACTCCTCGCCAGCGATATGCATTTAATCGTGTTCGATCTGCTTAAAGAAGCCCAGGGCTGTTATTTACGGTCTCGTGACTTGTACCCCTGTTGGACGGTGATTCGGCGGTTCTCCGGAATCTTTGTTCCCCGCTGGACCACAAATTCTCTCGTGTTACACGCGTGGTTTTCGTGGAGAATAAAAGAGAGAGAGAGAGAGAGAGAGAGAGAGAGAGAGAGAGAGAGAGAGAGAGGGAGAGACGAGGACCCGCGACCTGGAGGATTCCTTGCTTTCACGGTTCCATCGTTAGCCGTCCCATTCGCACCTGCAGCATCACCGTGCATTGTGCACCTGTCATGTTTCACACCCTTAAAACAACAATCGACGTTGACCCGGCGGGATTACTCGACAGAGGGGACCACTAGGAGCTGGAACGTTCTCCGCCGGCTTACCAGAGTCCGAAAAATCGCCGATTTATTTATTTATTCGGCTAGGAACGAGGGAACGCCAGAAAGCCACGACTGCTCCATTCAGGTGTTATGTTTACACAGCCAACCCTAAATAAAGATCATCCATGTCACTGGAGTCGCGAGCTATTCAAGCGACGGCCAATACCTAGCTGGCCGAAGTCGTGGCGGAAGGTGTCGGGAACGTGTCGACAGGGGTGACGTGGGGAAACAATGGTTTAAGATGACGGCTGAGGGGAGAAATCTGTTCGACATTCCTCGCGCAGCAAACACTTGGCGCGAGAAAGTCATCTCAAGCAACTTGCCACCTTTTAACCCTTCATAACCCTAGAATAATGGCAGAAATTTCACGTACCGTGAGTTGTCAGTGACGAGAGATCGGTATGAAGATGGCTGCACGAGTGTCTAATCGTCGTATTTGCACATCCACCCCGTAGCAGTGTTTGCCATTCGAGGCTGGAATCAATGCAATCGAAGCTATTTGAGCCCGTTGCGACACAACTGTCGGCCGACTCTCCTACGAAGAATCCCAACTTCTTCTTCTTCTTCTTCTTCTTCTTCTTCTTCTTCTTCTTCTTCTTCTTCTCCGAGGATAAGTCGAAGGACGAGGACAGGAGGTTGCTCGAGAAGGGTTTATTTGTGGAGCAAACAGAAAATGCGAGCGCGAGGCGTCGGTCGATGCGGAAAGGGTCGCTGGACGAAGGGAAGAGGGGAAGAACGGAGGAAGGACGGCTGGATCGTTCTCGAGAAGTGGAGGAAGGGCTGCCGCGGTTCATTGTTTATCTTCGAAGCCGCAACAGAATATTGTTCCGCGCGAGCCTGAGCGGTACGGGGCCGCCCTTCCCTCTTCGCAATCGCGCTTTGACAGTCGCTGACGAGTCCATCAGCTGGGAATATTTGCATCTTTACGAGCTGGCTGCGTTCTCGCGGCCGCACCTGTACGACCGGCGCGCACAACCACTGACGTACCTATGTCTTGGGGCGATGCTTTAACCTGGTTCAACCGATGCTCCTTCCATCCACCGAGTCTTCTTCGCCTCTTCCCCGGCGCGGCTCCCCCTCGCTTTGTTTCTCCTCGCGAGTCTAACCGGCTGTATTTTCTCCTTTCTCGTTTCTCGTTATCCGCCTCCGGAGCCCATTCTCCTCTTATCGTCTCGATTTTTCCAAACCTTTGACGCTCCTCGAGCTGCGTACGAGCTGCCCCGCGTGCAGCCTCCCGATCGCGATCCTTCAACATCCGCTCCTCAATGCTCCTCCGACTTTCTGGAGATCCTGCGAAAGAGCTTATTCATGATTTTATCATCGGCGCAAGACTCGCAAGTGTTATAATTAAACGAGGTTGGGAACAAGTGGATTCGCATTACGGATGTTGGCGAGGCGTCAAGGATATCCGGAACTCGCGTAACGGGTACGTGAGGATGCACGAAACACGTTGGAAGGCTTAAACAGGTGACACTCCGCGTGTCCGTGGCAGCCCCGTGGGAAAGCTTTGACCAAGCGAGTCGAGATGGTGGGACAATTCACCGCGTTCGTCTGTTCAAACCTGGAGTGCATTCGATTAATCCAGCAGGGTTCTTGAAACGCCGGGGATACGAGATCGCCTAGCAGGCTCATGATCCTGTACTGCTAGAGCCCCGACAGACACCATAAATCCTGACGGCGCGAGTTCATGGGGAATCTTTCCACGGGCAACTAATAACGATAATTTCCAATCAGTATCTATTACTGTCGCTAACGGGCCCTCGGGGTATTACGCGTTGACCCCCGTGCGTCTTCGATTTCCGTGCCACGATTACGTGGGCCCGCTGATATTCTAAAAATTAAACCGTATTAAAGGCGCAGCAGCGGCGAATAGAGTTTCGAGTTTCACGGCACCCGGATCGATCCAGGTTGCCTTTGGAAAATCAAGCGATTCGCGATCCAGCCAGCGTTGCGGCGCATTAACGATCCTGCTGGATGTCACTGCCGGAGAGACGGATGAAGAGAGCAACGGGCAGAGGGAGGAGGAGAGAGAGAGAGAGAGAGAGGCTACCAAGTACCGTCGAGTATCCACTCCAAAGAGCTGGGTGGGCTAATTAGCGCGTTGCCTGGCAACCGGACGACGAGTACGATCTGCACTTTACTCCGTTTCAGTCTCTCCTCTCTTACTTTTCATCCGGCCCCGTCCACCTTTTTCTCTCCCTTCGCTGGCTTTTCCCTTCTCCTTCGACTCCGCGCGCCTATCCTCCTGGTCTCTCGCGCGAGATGCCGGGCAAGGGTTGCTTCCGACAGTTGTCTTCGGATCGCGTGACACAATTCTGAGAGGCTAGGGTGCAAGTTTTCGTAACACGAATCGATCCAGCGAATTCAAGGATGCTTCTATCTCCACCGCGGTGTCTTCAATGCCCAAACGATCGATTCGGGGCACCGACACGTACGACATCCCAATTGCTTCGGACTGACGTCATACCTGGAGTTCGAGGAAGAAAGGAGCTGGTATTTTCACCGACCCTTTCGATTCTTGGCGTCGAAAATCATTCCTGATCAATCGCGTTCCATCAAGCAGAGGCGCGGCAGGTTCTTTGTGTAAGTGGCCGTCCCATCGACGCTTCCATTTCGACCCCGAACGGTGGCAAAGAATAAGGTTTCAGAGGAATCTCTCTTTGGAGTCTCCTCCCGTGGTATTCGCTCGGCTGTTTTGTCGGCGCTTCAAGCTGTGAAATTGCTCCGACTTATCATTCGACCTAACGAGTCCCTAACCGTCTTCACACTTCACACTCTTCTCGCTCTGTCTATTCTCCGCGCCTTCCCCGCAGTGGCGTAGGACGCTGAGGACTCTCATCTCCAGCAATCAGCCTTTCAAGCTTCATTAAGTAATCGTGCTTCGATTTCCCGAAATACTAAAAAAATACGAATAAATTACTATAGGTATTACCGCAGGCTCAAAGCTGACGTTCGCGTCCGACTTTCCATCCACCGCAAATTCCCACAGTTTAACCGCGACTGCGTCACCAGAACGTCATGGAAAAAAGGGGGTGGGGGGAACGAAAGACAGAAGCGACAGGAAAGTGAAATTATCGCGTGTTAAAGGTGAATTGGCGGCGACCGCAAGAGGAGGATTCCCAAAATTCTTGGCTGGTTGGCTATGGCGCCATTGCCTCTGCCCGATCGAGAAAGAATCCTCGACCAGGCTTGTCACCCTGTGGAACGGCCGCGGCGATGGTTTCGAGGGATGGCCGAGCAGCAATCGCCTGTAATTTGCGCCTCGGCCGACATCGACGGCGTTCATTGTCGTTTCATCCCGCGCCCTTTCGACGCGCACGCACACGCGCCGAGCCGGGGACGCGTCTTTTCGAAATCTACCTTCGGGACGAGGCATCCACGTTCGCCTGACGGCGGATTGCCGTCGCTGCTGGCAGATAAAAATGATACGTTGGATCGAATGGGGATCAATCGGACGAGCCCTTTGTGTGGCGCTCTTGTGACGGGGGACCCGGTGGGAGAAAAACGCGATTACTCGGCCCAGTCGGGATAATTTGAAACGATTATGTCGGCACTGTCCAGATAATGGAGCACCATCGACGATGAATCGATGCTTAGGAGCGCCGTTGTTAACGGGCGAGTCTCAATGGGCCTCGTATTTTTACGCGTCGACCGTCCCGGGCGTCTTTCGAAATTTTCAACGGCCGCGGCTCGTTTGTCCCTTTAGATTGGAGTGCTTAAAAATCTCGCCCCGAACGGCAAAATAATTCAGTGTAATATCTCACTCCGATCGGCTTTAGTCATTGGCTCGTGCTTTGCGCTGTATCCATTCTGCTTTGTTTTCGAACAAAATTTACGCGATCACGTACGCGGTAAATTAATAATCATAATAACAGTAATGAGTGTCTTTATCGCACCAAAAGAAAAGTAACAGATACGCGCAAAGATGGTGTAGAAGGTGAGACTCAGCTGAGGTGTTTTTAATTCCGATCTGCGAGAAGTTGAAAAGAGAATGTGACAATGAAGTGAGCGGAGGACTATGCACAATACTGTATTAGTAATCTGAATTTTAGGAAAGATTTGCTGGCATGTTTAAAGGAAGGTAGGTAGTGTTAGAAGTGAGCAGATAGGATCAGTTAAGTTGCTAATTATAAAAGTGAGGTGCAGCGTATGAAAAAGGCTCGGAGAATTTAGCGATACCCTATGGAAGCTGGGAATGGAGATTTGGCAATGAGATCGAGCATGACAGGAGTTGGTAGAATGGTGTTCGAAGTTTCGATGGATTACTTAGGTCTCGTAGGTAGGAACGTGAATGTGCACCGTGGATTTTATACCTACACTAATAGACAACATCCATAATTTCACTCGATAGGTATCCTTTCAGTCTTATATACATGCAATTAAGAGAGTTCAAATCGCACAGCAATATCGCAATTACATACCCTACCGAAAACATGAAAAGAGCCGCGAAATTCCTTGCCGCCACGGAAACATACGCTTCCGAAAGCGCGTCTCTGTTTCTCCTTCCCTTCACCGGGCAAGCAACGTTCGACGCAGCAAAACGGCCCGAAAACAGCTGCACGTCTAGAAATAACGTCCGAGAAGTTAATAAATGCCATCTGCGAAATATCGCCTTCGGGGAACGTCAAAGCGTCTTCATAAACGTCGATCCGCGAGTCACAGCCGTCGCCGGGTCTGCGTGAAACCTGTTTTCCACGAAATCATTGATTATGTCGCCTCTCCGTTACTCATCTCCGATTAACCGCGGAATTGCCCTGGACACCGATATCCGGCTGCAAGGGAACAGTTACTAGGAGCAACGGAATCTTCTCCGGCAACTGTCGCTCGCAACCTGACATTGGGAATGCCCGGTTGTCGCGTTCACGAACCTCCGTTCATCATTAATCACCAATTCCGCGGCGCTGTCGACGCCGGGCGCTCTAGGGAATACGCGGCGACACGCTCACCGCTTCCTTCTCAGGCTACAAGGTGATCCAACGAACCGTCCTCAACATTCGAGGAGGATCAGCCTTTATGGGATAGAAGAACGGTTTCGTGAAGAATCATCAGAATCAGAATTAACGATTACTTCGAAGTCTTTAGGCGCTACGCGATGCAGTGCACTGTTCAAGCGTCAAGCTACTCGACACAATCGGGCTGCTTGAGAATTTTGATCTGCTCGAAGTAGGTAGGTACATTCGGGCCGAAAATCCAGATCACCTCGGTTTTTTAATGGAACTGTATATTTTTTTCCACGCCGATCGATGCATCTTTATATTCTCTTTGAAAAAAGTGTTAGAGTACTTAGGTCGAAAACTGATTACTTAGTTCAGGAGTTATGAGTTTTCTCTTCGAGCCGCTCGGTTTTACCAGTACCTAGACGGCTGGGCTCGGTATGGATTTCGAGCTGCTCGCATATACAGTGCTACCGAACATCCTTACAGCGCAACTTCAACATTGAATATTTCCAATTTAAACGATTAGCTCTCGTTTCTAATTGCAAGTTGAGGACCCCTCGTTGCACACTCCCCCAAGCAGACGCTCAGCCTTGGATCGTCCTGTAGCAGGCCCACGTCCGGGCCAGGTTACCTCGGATAAGTCTCCCAGCTCCGTTACATTAAAAGCTTATTCATCGTGCGTCGACATTGTCAACCGTTTTCATCGTGACGGCTGAAACTTCAAGGGGTTTTAATTGCGCGAAGGTCGCGCCGGCTCAATCGTCCCCGATGACTGTCGACAATCGGATGTTACAGTGACGCGCGTCCTCGTGGAAGCGACAAGAGTGACGTAACGACTCTGACAATGAAATCTACCAGAGAAGGAGAGAGGGGGATAGAGAGAGAGAGAGAGAGAGAGAGAGAGAGAGAGAGGGAGGGAGACGCGGTTTTCGATGTCGTGGATCGCGTGGTTTCGCGCCCGTCTCCCAGCTGTCGGCCGTCGTCCACGGCTGCCTCCTTTCGAAACGCCGATCGGTTAACGATTTCTTATTCTCATTCTTATTATTTCTACGAGCGGCCCTCCTCTTCCTCTTCTTTCCCGGCTGACCTTTCCGATTTCGAGCCGGGGGACACGTAATTGTTGCTATTCCGCGACGTGACGCTACGGCCTCCCGTTCCCCAAACCGATCTATCCATTCCGGCTTGCCTAGATGCTCCCCCCTAATCTCGCTCACGCGATCGTCTCTCATTGAAACTCGTGATACTCAAAACACTATATTCCTTCGTCACTTTCACGTATCTCCCGCTGCCCAGTCCTCTGATTGCACGTCTAGAGGGGCATACCGGGAGAGAGAACCGGGGAGCCACTCCGAATTCCCAAAGCCCCGGCGCAAATTACGTCGAAACGTTCCATCGAAATCCACGGCGGGTAGAAAATTACCATGGGACCGGGGGAACACGTCCTTGCCGTTCTCCACGGGGTGTTTACGATTTTTGCGTGATCGGTCGCGGATCGATCGTCCATTCAGCCGGAGTCTAGGTGGACGGGCGACGGGGACGATGATTAGGCCGCCGTTTAAAGACACAGATCGTCTAGTAGAAGCGGCCTCGAGGAACGGAGAAGGACAAGATTAGAATAATAGACGTCGCGGCGAACGGCGCTGATCGGCCGGCCCTCTCAGGGAATAGTTTAAACTGTTTAACATAATCGCCGGCGCGGCGCTGGACATCGCTCCGATTCGGAGACCCAACAATTTCGCCCGACTGTTCTCTCTAATGTCAACAGATTAGCCGTAATAGTGAAATTACACGTTCGCGTAATGTCTCGCATATGGAGTCACGTCGCCTTGCCCGTAATCCCCGTGGATCGCGCCGCATACGATCTTCCTCCTTCATCGCTGGCCCCGCCCGCGTCGCGCCAGCTCTGTCCTCGTCCAGGCGTCCACGGGTCCGGCAGAGATTTTGGTAATGCTAGGGTTAGACGTTATACCCCGGACCGAGAGGTCAAACGGCTTTACCGGCCAGATTACATGCATTATTTTTGCGCTCGGCGACGGCCAAATGACCGGTAATTCGAGCGGGACATGGGATCTCCTCGTTCGTCCCGCCGTCGACGGATTTCAGGCCGATCTTCTCGGTGGACACGTTCACTCGGGGTGCTGGGCGCCGAGAACTCTGTACCGCAAACCGTGAGCCCGGCCGTAACGAAGTCCAGTATTGTTCGATAATCTTGAATGGAAGCATCCTCGCTTTCACCGAGACTGGAACGTAACCGAAAGTGCGAATACCATTGTTCGAGCGCATCAGAGCATCAAGAAACCGCTAGATTAAATAACTTCTTGGACAGTCTTCGTTCTTTTTCTTTTTTTTTTTTTAATTTTCAATTTTCAGAGGTAATAGGAGTGAAGTAATGGTTACTCAACGATGGATATTGCGAATACTGCGGTGTTTGTTGGAAGATGTTAATCCGCAATCGCGAGGAGGCACTGCGAAGCGAAGTCTCGAAATTCCTCGTAACTTTCCATTTCTGCTCACGTCAGGCCGACATCAGACGCTTCTGCAAGGGTGGTCGAGACGTCGAAACGGGTCGTGGAACGTGACGCGCGTCTTTTGATCGCGTTGAAACGCAGGGAGGAAGGAAGGTGGGACGGAAGGCCGGGAGGAAGGAAGGAAGCGGTGTACTCCCTGGATAATAATGATCTCAGGATCGACGGATGACGTACGACGGGGTCCCCGAGGGGGCCAGGCAGCGGTTGATCCATTGTTACGCTATCTCTCCCATTCTGCCTCGCGTTTAATGCATAATCTATTACGGGCTTTTAACAATGCGAACCACCTCGCCGACACGAGCATCGCCTCGCCTCTTCGTCCAAAGGGTCCTGGCGAATCGATCTTCCGCGGCTCGCACCCTCATATTTCACCAATGTTTTGACGTCTGCTTCGTAAGCATCCGTCGTAAGGGTGAATCGGTCACGAGACTCGTCTCCGTTCGAGGGGGTTGCGACCGGGGAACCGAGGATCCTCGAGCACGACGCGCTTCGACACACGGGGCTCGGTCTAAAATAGATAAAATAGACTGTAGCGATGACGCGGAGCTAAGCGACTGATTTCGGAGTGAACGGGACTGAATATTGTTAAACGATAATAGTAAATTTATTATATTGCTCGAATATACATACAGGTATAACAAAATTCACAATGAAAATGTATTTATTAATTTTAATCTAAATAGTTTGATAAATGGATGAATATGATACGATTAATTTTAATGAATATTTATTAACTGATTTGATAGGAGATAAGATTGTTCTTGTGTAAAATAATATATAATATAAATGAATTAAATTCAATTAATAAACGAAGAACATTTAATGGAATAAATTTGATAAAAGTTATGAAAACTCTTGAATTCATATTATTTATTGATTTTCTTATTAAATTAAATCAATAATCGAATGGAACTATGTCTGTGTTTAGGCAAGGTCCGAGTGTACCTACTCTTCTTTAGGTGTAGGAGCCTTTCGACCTTATATTAGAGCTTGTCAACTATATGCTTCTTACAAATAATAAAATACATTGCAGTATTGAGTACTTGTTTCGGTAACTAACAAAACCTAGCAAGAGGAATAATTTACCTACCAGCGGAGCAGCCCGCTATTCCCCAAAAATCATCCATTGATCTGCAGGAAGTGCTCCCGTCATTGAATATGTATATCGAGAAGTGCATTGGCCTTGGAGCCCTGCCAATAGATTAATAGCCGCGGAGTGATGCTCGAGATTTCGTCGGCATATATCGCATTACGGGAAATGACGTGCCAGAATGCTCGAATGACTTCGCGAAGCGGAGCTCGAAGGGATGAGCACCGGGAGAAAGAACGACCAAGAGAGAGAGGGAAGTGTACAAAACGAACGGAGAAGCGAGACGGGAGAGGAACACCCGAACGAGATCGTGTAATCACTCTTTCTTTTTTCACCGACGATACTCCCTTTCTTCCGTCCTTTCTCTTCCACTCGATCTCTTATCCCCTTGGATCCTCTGTGCTTCGGCATTCAACGTTTTTGGGACAACTATTGACCACCATTTCCAAGGGAATCTTGTCTCAAATGTGCGCCTTCGGAAATAAACATGACGCAGGCATAAAAAATGGAATAAGGAAGCTATTCAATGGTCGAAGGAAACGTTTCACTTAAAATTCATACGGTCCTGGAAGTTGGCTGTCAAAGTGCGCAAATCGCGCCGACCTCGCAGTCACGCTAAATCATTAAGGATTGCGCGTGGAGGACTAATCGCGAGGTCACGAGTTTAAGGGATTACACAAGTTTATTAAAAAAGAATAAAAGAAAATACTTATTAGTCTATACTATAGTAGGCACAAAAAGTTGATTTCCTATATTTTTTGTACTAAATTATTTATGATTCTCTTAGGTTTTCTAGACCATTGCAGAAAAAATAGTCAGCCTGATATCTCTTTCAAGCATCGGTGGATGTGAAGAATTAAATGATCTTCTTGTAAAGTAATGTTGCCATTGTCGGTTAACGAGCAATTTCTTATATTCTGTTTAATTAATTTTTTATGCGCAATTACGGAGCCAAATTTTGCAGGAGAAAAATTCATTCCACTTAAAAGTGCGATAAATTGTTTATTTCTTTTGAAATTCAAACATTTGGCCCGTCACTCTGTACATAATGGCATCATTATTTTACAAGAATGTCATTTTATTCGTACTAAGTAGACGTACCTATGTAATCCGTTAAGCCGGATGGATGCGTGGATGCATCGAAGTGTTCACGCGAACATCGATCCGCGCCGATTGAAACGACGGCTGCGCGGACGATGGACGCGTTCAAGGAACAGCTATGTGGCTGTTCGCGCGTGACATCAATTAACCTGACAAGCGAACGATGATCAATTACTATCCAGCGACAACGACTGGCAATCAGCGCGGAATTATGACGACAGCTCTCCGATTGGCCCCGCTTTTCCAGTGGCACGTCGCCTTTCTCCGCTGCTTTCTTCCAGCACCTCCTCTCGCTAGTTCCGCCTGCCTGTTGCGTGCAGGCGAGTTCAATCGAATCCGTCTCGCGTACCGACAACAGGGCCATTTCGTAAACTGATAACCCAGCCGAGTTAATGCGCCGTTACCCCGACAAATCTTTTCGCTACGGGATGTAACTGGGTCGCTTCCTGCCTGGCGATCACCGCTCACCCCATCTAGCCCCGCTGATAATTTCAGACGGAGATTACGGGCTACATTTTGCGAGGAAATTCCTGACCTGGTTTTCGATCTCTCGGGAATGCACGCTTGTTTACACGCGTAAGGGTAATTTTCGCGATTTCTTACCCCGCCCCCGAGTACAATAATTCGTAAGATTTTATATTCCAATTCCCCCCCCCCCCCCGGATTGTGGATAAACCGAGCAAGTGACATAGGTGGAGTTTTTTAAATTCAAGAATGTTAGTTTGGACCTAAAGGTACTGAATTTTATAGAAGATTTCTACAGACTGCATGGAACATTCTTAACGGAAGAGCAGAGGATGCGGGAGCCAGGGGTTTCGCTCTGTTCCCAGCCGAGCGGTATCAATCTCATCCGCGTATCCGTGCAGGGATCGACGGGGCTGCTCGGATTATCGCGGCTCTTCGTCATTAGTCATTAGAGAGCCGTGGAGGTCACACCTGGCGCCCTCAGCTACGGGCTCGGGTTAGCCCTAATGGCGCGGCAGATGCGGATCATCCTGTCCGTTCTTCCCGAATCTTCATAAATATCCGATCGATATGTGTATAAATACGCCTACGCCCCGCCCGAGGGATTCGGCTAGCTCTCGTTTTTTCGAGATCCTATTCCCGAGATCGAATACTTACCCCGCGCTCGACCGCCCTCCGGCGCTCGATCGATTCTTTCGATCGGCGAAATAACTGGGGCCACAATTTCGTCCGATCTACAGATTAGCGGCCTGGGACCGAGGCGGTTTATCGCTTGCATCGTCTACTTCCATTTTTTGTTTTTCTATGTGGGGGCGTTAGGGACACTGGGCTCCGTCAGGCTTGCACGTCGATCTTGGAATTTTTCCCAATCGATCGTCGAGATTACGAGTGAAATAACCTTGGTGGTATTCGGGGCGCGTGGAAATTGAGAATTAAAATGAGAACGATGTTGCCGCGAGTAGCTCGGAAAGGGTGGAGCACAGTCTCAAAATTGAATAGAGACTCCGGTTTTCCCTGAAACGTTTCTAGAGTGGTACCAAAAGCTCCCAATTCAACTTACGAATCTGCCCATAATAACCGAGGTCCGCCATTGCCGGCGCGTATTTTTCGAGCGATCGATTCCCGAGGTAACGCGCGGACACGTTAACTGGAGGGTGATCGATGAGCAGATTACTGGTCGTTCCACGGATACTGGGAACGAGCGTTTGGCGCGCGAGAGGAACAGCAACAGGCGAGAGTAAGAAAGAAGGGCGAGTCGGAGCAGAGGGGAGGGAGGCTGGGGAAAAAAGTCCTTTCTCATAGCGGACCAGGACGTACGGGAAGCTCTGGCTCGCGCGTACCGAGAGGAATTTCACCTACAACCTTTCTACGCGGAGGCTGCGCGCCAAGCTTTGGAGAGGACCTTGTTATTAATCACGACGCTGCCATCTCCCAGAGCAACGTGCGCTCGTTAGCCAAGGGGTTGGCGGAGTTAGGAGACAGGGGAGGAGGGTGGTCGGGGACCCCGGGGGTGGCCATCTCTTAATTACTTCCGCGCCAATTAACACCGCCTCGAATAAAGAAGGGGCTACTCCACCGCCAATGGGAGCTCGCCTCTAAAAAAGCCAGTTGCCTCGGAAGCACTCGCTTTCGATTTAATATAGCGGCACGATCCCCCGTGCACGGGCGTATATACGCGGAGGAGTGGCTGGCCACTTTCGCGAAAATCGATGATCGTCTGCGACGTTGCTGCCTCCTCGTCGCGGATTCACGCGCCTAATGGCCGATTAAACGGGCTCGCTGCTCCTTTCCAGGCGATGGCGCAGCACCTTCATTGGATGATTTCTTTAAGGATCGACAAAATTGTCTACGATGTCCAAAGAATCGCGTAGCGTCAATCGTTAACGCGGGGATCGATAGCTCGGGGAACTATAAAACCGATGGCGCAGAAGCGAGCATCGACGAGCTTAGTGAAACGGAATTTACTTCGGGATAGGAATCGCGAGTCACCCGTTCGGCGGCGTCCGAAGGAACCCCGGTTGATTGACTTCCCATGGGACTCTGCTTTCGGAAGAACACAGCTGATCCCTTCTGGCTATCTGGATCCCAGCCCGCCCCTTTCTCTCTCTTGCGCCTTCCCCCCCCCCCCCCCCGATCCTTTTGGAATCCACCAAACTCCTCGTGAACGTGACCAGTTTACTTGGCTGTCCGCCACGCCAAGTATACCTACTCGAGTAAATCACGAGGAGACGAAAAGCTCGTACCCATCGGCGTCCCGTGGACCTCTCAGATTAACAGCCGAGCACCCTCCCCATATTTTTTCCGCTATCTTTTCGCGTATGATGCATGGCCGGGCCTACGTGGGTCGTTATCGCAAGGGTGAAGCTTCTTGGCCTTGGATCGCCACGAACTCGCAGTGCTTAATATTTGTAAATCTGCAAGCATTAGGCACCTTGACGGGGAGGTGAGGTTCGCGGTTCACCCAATCAGGAGGACTGGCAATCAGTGGCCGCGCAGGGAGGGTGTGTTTACCATGGAGTAAGGGCAAGCCAGGTCGCGCGGCTGAGTCGCGAAGGACGTGGGGCACGCGTGGAGGACGCGGAGGGTCGGGGATATGGCGATATCGCAGGATGTGACGGTGGTGCGTGGGTTCAAAGGGGACGGGTCCGTTGGAGACCGACCCGCGACCGGTGCGGAGCAAGTAGAGGGTGAATCGAGTGTAGAGAGGGGTAGGGTGTCGGTGAGGTAGCCTGGTAGCCAAAGGAGGGGAGTGGGGTGAGAGAGACGGTGTGGGCAAGGGAGGTTGACGGGGGTGAGGATGGCGATTGGCATTTAATTAGCGGCCGGATGACCGCCGCCGCCTCCGGATCAATACGCCGCCCCCGGGGGCCAGTGTGCAGGAGGCAGCGATCCCCTTTCGACCCTCTCCATCCTCTTTCTCCTCTTTCTCCTCTTTCTCCTCTTCCTCCTCTTCCGGCCTCTTCTCTACCATCATCTCCGCTACCCCGCTCTGTCCTGCTAGCCGTCTCTTTCGCGTCCTCCTACTTCCCCGATACCCGGGGAACCGAGTAGACCGAACAGAACCGAACTCGTTTGCTCCGTCGGCGAAACCCTTTTCCATCCCCGGGCTGGACTCGCGGAGAAGGTGGGAGCGAGCTGGTGCCTCCGCTGCTCCTTAACCTAGCCTCCTGACCGAGCACCACGCGCGGGGAATATCCGGAAGCACTTGGGTAAAATAAAGCGAATCGACGGTAAGTGCCGCGGATCGTCTTGCAACGGTGGCCTCCAAGCACGCTGGACATGGCTCCGCTCCTCTAACGCTCGAGCTTCTCTTCCCCTACAAGTCTCGCCGTACCGCCGATCAGCGGCTCTTTCTCCACTTTTTCCAATACCAATGGAGCCGAGATACCGTCGACTATGCCGCGGACTCGATATCATAGTTGGTGGTCCGTAACGAGAACGATCGTTACGAGCACTGTAATTGCGTTTTCAGACGCTCACGGAGGCGGAGGGCGGGCTGAGTGCTTCTGTTCGAAACGTGGTGATGGGGATGGAAAATGTGCCTACATATCTAGATACGATTCAGGGATCCCTGAATCCTACATATTACCGTCATTCTTCCCTACCATTTAACATTTAACATTTAACGTCGATCGCGAGGCAAAACTCTCGCGGCCGTGACTCATCCCGTCGATTTTTAAAGTTGCCTCCTCGCGAAGTGTGAATCGACGGCCGCGGTCGGCTTTTCGCTCTCGTTCGCGCGAGGAGTTAATCACGGTAAACAGTCTTCATTGTTCCATAACGGCGCGGTGGAAGAGAAGAGCGCGAGGCCCGCGTCGGACACGGTGCTTCTGCCAAATCAGTGTTTATGCTTGAAATTATGGCCGCTCGGGTAACAGCCTTTGGAAATATCGTCGCCCTGCCGAGCAGGGTTCTCAATCCCGGCGCGCCGATTGTCGTCGTCCATTTTTATCGCGTGCACGTCCGGCAAGAGATAGAAACGTACCCGCGTGCGCTGGTAAAAAATAAAACCAAAAAAAAAAACAGAGAAACAAAGAGACCGAAACGAGGATAAATTGATATACCTGTCGGTTATGGCCGTAATAATTTACATTGACAGCGCTATCTATATGTAAATGCACCGATCGTCCACTCGCGCCGGCAATCGATATCCGATCGATCAAGAATTATTTACATTGTCGGTCGCGCCGACGTAAGCGGGGGAATTTGAATACGTTTCAGCGGATTAACGTCGTCCTAACACGCGTTAATGGACGTCGGCGTTCGACGATCCCCCCGGCGCCTTTTATTTATGCTACGATTATTCAAGCGAGACATCTGACGCGCCGTGGTCGCGCGATTTATGCACCGACTGACCTGGATGCGTCTCCGCGTCTCCATGTTTCTCGCGCTGCCTATCCGCGGTCGATCAATCGCGACATTCTCCTGACACGATCGGCACCAGCAATCGAACGATTCACCGTTTCGCCTACCTACGTTAGGTAGACCGTAAGGTTCTCCAGCTTACGGAAATATGATCGGAAAAGTTGATAATCGATCAGAGACAAGCAGATGCGGAGAGCCATTAAAAGATTAAGCAGGTAATGATCGAGGCCGAAGTGAAATAATAACGGAGGAAGAGGGTGGCGGAGCACCCCTGGCTGGAGCCCCTTGCCAGCAGCCGGCTCGTTGTTTCACCGGGAGTGTATAAAATACGGGACTTGTTAACAATGTTCGCACCTACGGGCACGTGTGCGAGGGCCGATGCATACGTGTACCCGGTCACCCATAAACGCGCTGCGCCGCGGCGAGGGGGCCCTTTCGGCCGCGCCGACCTTCGCCCCGAGATCCAGCCGAGATATTTTATTCCCGGGGGATTTTTATGAGCCGATATATCACGCATCGACCGAGCCTGGCGGGTTCGGCGGAGTTGGCGTTACCACTCGTTCGGGGCCCGAGCCGAACAGAGCCGGGCCGCGACTCGCATCGCCTTCCTGACCCCTCCGTCAGCCCGCGGACTCGCGGATGGGAGGCTGGGTCCTCCCCCGCAATTTACTCCCTGCCCCCTTGATAAATTAATATCGCGTCGACTCAGAACAGGATCAACTTGGCTGCTCAAGGCCACCGAGCTTTTATCTCCTGCATCTGCGTGCATGGATTACCTTCGGTGACTCAACCAGCTCTGCTCGGTGCAATCGCCTCGAATCAGAGTAAAGTGAACTCGAAAGTACACCGACGAATACCGCGGCAGCCTGCGCTAGGCCCCGCGAGCGAGTTATGCGGGTCGACCCCCGCCCAATGAAGTATGCACAGCCGTGACTATTACGCGTAGACGGTACACGTGTTTATTATTCGTTTAGCGCGGCGCACGTGCAAACAGAGACCGCGGTGCCCGCGTGTGCGTGCAGTAGGTGCGAGAGACAAGCACGCGGGTACGTTCATAATTCATCGGCGGGGACGGTGCACCGGTCTCCGTGGCGAACACGAGCCGCGGAACTTATTGGCCCCGTCGCATCCTTAATATCCCTTTGAAATTCCGATTTATTTGAGAAAGATCCCTTCGGAGCGCCAAGGCTCTCCTGAGAACCGTCGGGTCCCTGGATACTCACGCTCGTACCCGATCCTGAGGCGCATCACGGTTGGATCATCAGGGTGGAGCTTATTTTCCAACTATGGAAATGTCATCTTTCTACCATCGCGATTTGTTTCTTTTTTATAAAAAAAAAAATAAAACCGAGGAGAATATAATAATAATCGATCTGTTTTTAGATTTAAGGGGTAGCTCGTGAAGGTGGAATTTCCAATGTACATGATAACTATATGGAAGGGCATGGAACGCCAGAGAGTTTCCCAAATTCGTCTATTTGTTCATTAAGAAAAATAGAAATTTAGACAACCCACCATTGTCACCCATCTGACGTGTAATTAAGGGGGAACAGCACTGTGACTGTCGGAAAAAGCGGCACGAATAATTCACAGTTTTCATATAAAATTTTTATTACCTAACTTCGGTACAATGTCTTAAGAGACTATACAAAAAAATGAGTAGAAAAACGTACATAAATTTGAATATCTTTATTAATCTTCTAGGCCCCTCACGCGCGCTGTTAGGATGTGTAACTGTGGAACAGCACATCTTATTCGCGAGCCAACAGTGTAGTTTCCGTTGCACGTATGGATTCATTGATCGAAGACAAATTTCTTGAAATACGCTCGAGAAGCTGCACATTTTATTCGCGAATTTTCGAAACTTTTCTTCTAAAGTGGACCATTTTTACAAAAATAAGTTGTTTAAGAAATCGAAACGTGCAAGGAAATTACACTTAGAGATATACTATAAATAAAGTTTATGCATGTTTTGTCTACTCATTTTTTTGTGTAATCTTTTAAGACTATTGTACTAAAGGTAGGTAATAAAAATTTTATATGAAAGCTGTAAATTATTCCTGAATAAAATTCTTAAAAATACCTTAATTTTTCGTCCGTCACACAGTGGTATTCCCACCTTAATTAAAACAATCAGCAGATTGTACCCTGACAGCAGGAAACAGACTGTCCCCTGTCTGTGCCTCTGCGAATAATAAATTTAACAAATTATGCGATGTAACGTAAATGTATAAATTAACATATGGCCATTATATGTTGAATTTTCATCATTCCTATAATCTGTGACTCGCTTGAGCTGCCCGTAAACGTAAGAGTGTATTGTCCAATGTTCTTATATAGTGCTTGTATATCTAAAGGAAGAAACGGGGGTGGTAAGGCTTATAAAAATTTTTTTTTTTTAACTTTTAAGCTTCACCCTACTGGATCATTCATCGAAGATCGTGTAATAGTGTTACTCGAACCTTTTAAGCGACCTGGCTGTTCGTTTAATACCTCGCTCCAGCGAATTTTCATGAATTTTCAGTGCACAGTGGAATTGCTCAATGAATACGCGGAACGTGGGCGTAATACTTGGCTATTCTACTGTAGGACAGCAATCGATGTCGGAAAGTAACGATATCATAGATCAAGTGGCGAACGACGAAATCGTTGAACACGGCTATCGACACGTCACCGATCAACCGGTTCACTTATCGATTTTCCGCGGACTTTTTCCTTTTAAGACACTCCGCTGGCGGCCAGCACGAGACACGGCCGTCGGCGCGCGCGATATATCGATACATCGACGACCTTTCGATTCGTTAACGGAGTCCTTGCTCCACCCGCGGGAATTCCGCGGATGCAAACCGCCGCGCGGCGGAATTCCATAATTGGCACGGGTTATTATTTATCTGCCGCCGCTGACACGCGTGCGCCCGCCCGTGTTCCTTTCGATCGGGGGACCTTTCTCCTCGCGAGAATTCCGCGCAATCGTTGGTCCGGGATCGATGTCCGTCTATTCGCCCGATCGTTCGCCCGTCCAGCGGCCGCTTAGCGTCATTAACATTTTTTTTTCTCCACGCGAGGGAGAACACATTCCTCGAATTGCCGCGCTGTTAACACTTCGTTGAATTTGCGGCGGTGTTGGCTCGCGGGAGGCTCGCTGAGCGAGTGGACTCGTCAGTGTCCTCCGTCTCTGGAATTCCCTTTCAGGTCAGGATCGAGTGGCACTTCGGCCGGTCGGTTGCCGGCTCGGTAATTAATTCTCGATTAGGATCAGCTAAAAATCCCACTTGCTGATTGATTTCGAGGAGAGCTGTCCAAGGGTGCACAGCAAGCGCGTCGAGTTCCCCGAACGAAAGCGACCCCATTGACTTTGCGTTGTCCTTTCGCCGAGGTGAAGTCGACGCGTCGAGTCGTCCTTCGCGAGATCCACCAGCGCCTAATCATCCCCGATGGGCGTAACCGATCGAACCGGAGAAAGGTTCCGAGTCACGATCCGTTCGCCGGTCGGGAGGCACGTTTACCAGGAAAGAACATACCGTGTCAGGAAGCCATCAGGGGCCCCGACGACCGGGCTTGAGTGCTACTCGCTGAAATCGACGAAATGCAAACTTCCCCGAGCTGATAATAATTATAATAATGAAGGGGAGCAGTGGCTGTAGCGACGAAACGATTCGAGGAGAGACGGACTCCTCGAGGAATGATATTCCGAGTTTCTTTTTCTGTGAAAACAGGGAGAAACGGTGGCTCCGGTTAAACTATAGCAGGCTATACTTGCCGCGCGCCTCTCTTTCAAGGCTTCCAAATCTAGAGAGCGGAGCCTCGCCGTGCTACGTTTCGGCTCCGGCTCCCTGCATTTATACCTCGAAGCTTCGAAATGCAATTAAAACTGTACACCCACGCCCTGCACTTGGAAGTGATGGGCCATTACAGGCAATCATCCAAAGCCGCGAGCGATATCGCCATCGAGCCGATCCTTAATGCTGGAACTCGTGCCAGGAGGCTTTTACGGGCAAAGTGTCACGTGTCGCGTGCAACGGCAGTATTTCCTCGGGGAGGATCTCGTAGGAGGAATGGCTTCCATCGACCATTACGCTATTATGCTTCATTTTCGTTGAACGATCGCCGATCGCAAGGTGTGGCCGTGTCAGGATGAAAAGTCAAGTCTCGGGCCGAGACAATGGCGATCGATCCCCCGGGGACGGCGACTCAATCGGAAATTGCCGATGAATAGGGATGATAGATGAAAACTCGCTCTATTAAAACGTCTAGTCATTTTTTTTGGCCGCCCTCGCCCCGACCATCGGCGTCGGCCAAGATGGGCCGCGAGATCTCGCTCGTTGCCCGCGGGCTGCTGCTATCCCCCATCTCTCGCGAAACATTTCCGTCGGTATCGCCTTACCATTATTACTGTTATTAGTTTCCTGTCCCTTTGCCAAATAGCGCCAGTCACTTGGTGTCTTCTTCATTCCACTCCGCCTCGCAGCTTCACTTGCCGATCCGTGTAGCTATTAATAATTACCTAAGTAGTATTTAACGCGCTACGTTCATTTTGGTAGAAAATTTGTGGCGATGCCTCCGTTTAACGTGGCCGCGAAAGGCGAAAGAGCGCAAAGAAGCCGAACCGCTCGAAATTATCCCCGACTCGCGTGCGATTTCCCCGAATTACAAACGTTCCTCTTCACCCGCCCGATATCCGAGGGGCTCCGTTCTCGCTCGGCAAGCCAGCCGGGGCGAGTTATTAAGTCCCGGAGGGCGTGTCGGCCACGAGGACGCGGAAATATCGCGGCATTGTTCTCCTTATCGCATTAAAAAAGAAATCCCCAGCGCGTGGCTAGCTGGAAAGCCGAGCGGGGATGCAGGCGCGATCGTCGTTTTACGGCCGAACCCGTAGGATTAAGTCCTCCACCTCGTTCCCCCGACACGACCCTCGGTTATTTTTCCCATTGCCCACCAGCTGTAATAATGAGATTTAAAAAGCACCCTCCGCCTGGCTTTCGGCTACCTGTTCCAGCAGCCGGCCGCGCTCCTGCACGCGGAACTAGCCAACACCGGAAACAAAAAGATCGAGTAATTTTCGGCTGAACTGTGGAAACGACCATTTCCCACGGGCACAATTTTCCTAAATAATTCAGACTTACGTCCGCCGTCGACGATCGCCGGACACTTTCCGGACGGTTGCACTGGCTCCAAGTCGCCAATTCCATTCCTCTTTCGTGTCATTCAGCCCTGCTGTCTCTTTACCTTCCTCTTTTACTTTCGACGGAGTAGTTGACGTTCTATAGCTTCTCATCGATCTCGATCAGTCGCAAGAAGTGAATAGGGTAAATGCATAATTTACGGCCACTTTAAGGATTTCGGCATAGAAAATGCATGATGCATCTCTGCCAGCGGGGTGGCCACAACTGCACTGGTATCGTAGGTATTTGATAATTTTATACTTTCGGAATAAATTTGAAATTACATTTAACCTACCATAATTTAGTACATTAAATTACTTCGATTAGTAATTATGGGAATTTTACTTACCGTATATTATAGCCATTTACACATTTCTTAAAAAATATATCTAATATTATTCGGTGTAAGCAATACGCGTAATCTTATATATTTCTGGCTTTACCTATAATAATGAAGGAAATACCTACTCGCGGTGTGAAATTCACCACATAATTATCATCCGCACATGGCCATCTACGGTGCAATGGCTACAAACCGTACGTCTACCCTACCTATACAGTTTTAACAGCAGCCTGAGAAACACTTTCCAAACGGAAAACCGTTCCCGTAAGGATGTGGTACCGTCGCGAGACAGGATTCCGAGCCAGGGTGAAACGTGAAACATCCCTTCGCGATTTTCGTGGCCGACTTATCCCCGAACAATCCCTCCGCATATTCCGGCCCGAGAGCGGCGGGCCTTTTCACGCTACATGGATCAAGGCCGTCGGCAATCGGGGTGATATTATTTCATCGGTCGGAAATGGAGAGGGGTGGCGGTCAGAACGAAAGTTAGCATAGCCCCGTGACTTAGTGTTCCTGAGGGTGCCGTCTGTCACCCCCCGGGCCCAGCGAACCTTTCTTATTTCGCGATATTTTGTCGTCGCCACGGGGATATTTATCGTCCACCCAGGACCCTGTTCTATGTCTCGCAAATAATCTTTGCGCCCCGCTCTCGAAGGGTTCTAATCGGCCTGCCGCGAATTTTTCACTCCCACTGGCACGTCGCGATGAATTATTTGGCATTCCGTGACGATTAATTTGCGGTGTCGCGGTGAATCAAGGGAGAAGAAGTGGGAAAATTGTGAACAGTGTCGGGGACAGTTCGTGGGAGTCTGACGTCGATTTTCGCAATTACGGTTAAATAGTTAGAAAAACTTTTAAGACACTTAATTCAGGTTTCTAGCGGATCGAACTAAAAAGAAGTTAATAATCTGACGAATCGAAGACTTGAATTTCTTTCAGTCAGGCAGAACGCAATCCGTGCTGAAGAATTGCAGGAGCATTTCCTCTCGCATCTCCAAGAATCCCAAGAAATTATTTATCCTTCGGCTTTTGGCAAGCCCCGTCGCCGCCACGAAATACGCGGCTCTTCCGCGGTCGTTCGGCCGGTTAATTCCGCTACATTTGAACGCATCCCGAGGAGAACGGGCAGATATATCACGCAAATTGCCATTGTGGCCGCGACAATATGCTAAACGTAGCCAGGCTGTTAGCATTTCATTATTCCGCCACACATAAAACGTATCGAGGTGAAGAACGGCCCCGCGAGCGCCGCTCCTCTCTTCCCTTTTCTATCCCACTGCGTTCTCCCCGGCACGGACACGCGTCCGCGCAGTTTTCTGCACGTGAGGGGTGCCAATTGCTCGTTCTCATTGCCAGGGCATCGGAGAAACGCACGTAGACGGTATGTAACGAGAACTACATACAGTGAAAGCTAAATATTGTAAACTCAGAAACGCGTTCTACGCTTTTCTTCGGAAGAAAATCATTTGCATATACATTAGAATGTTAGATTCGCCATCACCTGCTTAGATAACGAGGAACAGAATTAGTAAAATTATTGAGCTGGACGTGAAGCATTCTCGTCACTGCCGAACACCATGAATGGGAGCTGGAACAGGTCGCCACGGAAATTTCATGGGAATCGGACGGTCGCGAATTTGGCTGGCGAGGAGGGGGCTGGGGAACGAGGGATGTTTGGACACGTCGAAAACGGGGGCGAGAGATCCGATCGGCGAAACGCGTAGGCCAGCTTATACTCTCGAACTCATTAATGGGGGGGAGCTGGCAGAGTCGACGCGCTGCCCTCTCTGCTCGCCAGCTTTATACTTGAGGTTTAATTCGCGCTGGTCAAATTAATTTGCCAACGATGAACGAGTTGCCGTTCCCGCGTGTGCACGCTGTTAGCGTTGCATTTCCAACGGGGGAGGAGAGATTAGCCCCGTTCATTAAACACGAACGCGCTGCACCCGTCGGCGGATTTGACCGCGGCATATCGCATCACGTCATCGTCCCCGAGTGCTGTCGAATTTTCCTACTTTCCTGCCCCAATCCATCCCTCTCTCTTTCTCCCTCTCTCTCTCTCTCTCTCTCTCTCTCTCTCTCTGTAATCAACCCCAAAAGCGGATAGAACTCGACCAACTGGACGTACGTCCACTTTTAGCAAGATAAACCTTCAACGCGTTCCTTTTGAAAGCCTGCCTGACAAATTTCGTATACCTAGGTACGTGGATATAATGCATAGGAACTTGTAAACAGTATTCGAAGAAGAAAGCAAGGATAAGGAATTGAGGTGGTTATCGAGTGTCTCCAGATCTAAAGTTCCTTGACCCCAGGAAATGTAGTTCCTAGCGGTAACTAATGAAGTTGGTCGTCCTCGAGTGAGGGAAATTTAATTTCAGAGGAGCTGCTACTGCGTTCAGAAGCCACAATTCTTGTTAACAAACGGTGTAGCGAGTATTTCGCAATATGATTCCACTCCCCTCGTTAACAAATTACAAGCAGTATCCGTATTCCCCAGTTGGGTGATAGGTTTAACAATACGCAGCTGCATTGTGCGTAACTGTGGCGCGGCTCTGCGATCGCAATTATAATGATGATCGTCATCGCTGCCACGATCGCCGGTGTTATTGAGTGGAAATACGCGCCCGTGTAATTCGTGTAATCCATATCCGCGCAATTAATTATCGTTCCCCGATACGCTGTAATATCCATCATTGCCACGTGATGCGCGTACGTTTCGTTTCGATTCAGCTTGGTGCGTTGCACGACTCGTGTTCGATTTCATTGTCCAGATATCCTAGTTGCGCGTCCAAATACTGGCCGTTTCTTCTTCCTTCAGCCACGACTGACGAGGAATCACGATTAGCTCCATGACATTCGCCCATCCAATAATTCCACTCCCCTTTCCCTTTTAAAGGGGCGGTGCCACTTTAGACGCACGAAAACCATAGGTTTTGATTAGCAATTCTTTTTCCTTTACATAATGAACTGGATAGAAAATCTTATTGACGTTATTTATTATACATCTCCCGAAGATTCAAAAAGAATTTTTGTTTAATATAGCTAAAAGTATTCTCCAGCTATCGTAAAAAACGAATGTACCTACTTCTTTAGATTACCTAGCATAAAAGGAAGATACCCTAGAAATTTCAAGCTAATCGGATGAATAGTCTCTGAGATCCGGGCAACGCCGATTGCCGATTTCAATTTTCAAGGACGCACCGCGCAGCCCTCAACACTGTCATTTTCTGGAAGAAGATATTTCTTTTAATCTTCAAAAATATGTATAACAAATGGCATTAATCAGTTTTCCTATTCAGTTCGTTACCTAAAAAAAAATGCTAAACAAAACCTGCGGTTTCATACGTCCAAAGTAGCAGCTCCCCTTAAAACACGAGGAACACGGAAATCGCTCACGATTTTTTTGAAAGCGGCGGCTGCGGTCGATGTTCTCCGGAGAAAAAAAGCCGGCTGCTTATTTTGGCGCACGCGCCGCGAGGCTTTTGCAACGAGATGCGCTTGTAACGCCGCACGCCTTCGCAACCGTGTAGTCCACGCACCTTGCGCCTCTTTAACTCCACCTACATCGAACCGAAATCCCTATCAACGGTTTACCTAACATTCTTAGCTTCGGATCCACGATCGCGCGCCACCCTAGCGATTCTATCCAGCGCGTAAAGTCGCCTCGCCTCGGAACCCTCGCCGCTGATTTCAGACTCCCTCGTTAGTTTCTTCAAACACGGTCGTAAGAAAGCCTCCGAGCACTCTGTTCGCCACATGGACGGCCGATAACCGCACGCGAGCGGAGGAACGCAAACGTGTTTCATTAGGTGAACGGGACGAGCCGATTAATCACCCTGGGCCGTGCGCGCGTAGTTTCGAGAAATAAAGGAGCGGGGGAATTGATGAACTCGTCGGCGCGCCGGCAGACACCGTCGTTGCCTGGTGTCTAATCGGAGGATATACAACCGCGAAAAATATACAGAAGCCGCTCGCGGCGTCCTTAAGCGGGGAAGTAAGCATTAAACGGGAGGAACGGCGATGATAAAACGCCGCGGCGGTGGCACCGAGCTGGCAATAAATGTTTCGTGGCTCGTAAAAATGTTATTGCCTTCTGTACGCCACGATAGCGGAAGACAGTGCGCGAAAGTGAAGGGTATGCAAAGGAACGAGGGACAGCCGGGTTGCTGGCTTCTCGGCAACGGCCATGTGTTCGAAGTGTCGTCCCCGAAGCCGGTTCCGAAGTTCTCGTGGAGGTCCGTTTCGTCCTCCGCGACTCTGTCGTCGTTCTAAACTCTGCCCTCCCGCTTATGGCATTACTGCGAAGCAGCATAAAGTCCCCAGCGAAACTACGTCGATAACCGTCGTACCTCTCGCATACCCGCGCAAAGAAGAGCGAGCGTTTTGGGGTGGACGAGGTTTTCGTACCCTTCCGCGAGGGAAGTAGATTCTCTTCTACACGGCGGAAGGTCTGCCCCAGAAGTAGGACGGTTGATCGTGAATGTGTCGTGGTGGCGGAGCGAGGAAGAGGGTGGTACGCTGTTGTAGCGTTCCAGCGGCATGCCCAGCTAATATAAAGACAAATGAAGCGACCCGCGAGCCATGTGTCTTTATACAGGCAGCATCCCGTGCCACCGTGGAAGCTTATTCGCGGGAAAGCTTCTGTCGGCGAGAGCACCGACGCGCAGAGCTGCATTGTCGACAAAATTTCGCAGCCCAAGAATTTTATTAGCCTCGCAGCGGGTTATTTATTCGGAACGGCGACAGATTATGTGGCGATATAAGCGGTTGCCTGCTAGCGCCGTGAGGGGAGGCCGCGTTCCCATAAAACCACGTCCCTGCTTTTTGTATTCTACGCTCCGCGAGTTCTTCGAGTTAATTGACCCTGCCTTTGGATCCGAACGTGGCTGATGCATCGTGCGTTTCAACTGACGTGGCAGTAAATGTTTCACTGTACCACGTTTGAAGGGTAAATGGGGAAAATGGGGAATGTCGCGAAACAGCTTTACCGAGAACAATTTGAACTTTGTAGCCCTTTGTGATTCGCCCCAGTTCTGTAGCCCCAATTGCTACCAACAAAATATGCTATAAATCGCAAGGAGCTCGAAAAATCGACATTCCTTATAAAATTGAAACGCGTTCAATGCCAGAAATGGGCAACAAAGTTAATTGAAATAAAAATTTGTACGCGAAATTTTTAAAGATATTCTTGTCGACCCTTCCTCGAGTAACAGACAGATACCCCAACTCTAGCGAAAGCTTCCGTTTCTTTGAAGATACATTTACCATCGGTCTCCGTCGGCCGCACTTTCAGCAGAGATCCGGACGTCGGATCGAGGTGCTCGTACCTACCATAATGAAAATGACGTTGGACGATGAAAAGGCTCCCGTTTAATAAGGAGCCAAAGTTTCCCTTAGTGCGGATCCGTGTCGGTTAACGGGAAACTTTGGACCGCGCGAAAGATGGAGAAGGAAGGAATTAATATTTTTTAGCCGGCAAGCCGGTCGAGGATACCTGGCGGAAAATAAACTTTTCTGCCGCGTACATAAAGTAATACCCGATCCAGGAGTCTCGCTCGTTTCCTTTCAGCCCTGGGAGGGCCGGGATTGGAAGGTGGCTCCCAAGGGGTTAATTTCGTGCCGAAGGGCGGAAAATATTCACGGTTCCTTAAAATCCGACCGAGCCTCGTCTCTTACGAGCTTCCTCTGGGGTGGCGTTATGCCAAACGGTCACTCAAAATACCACACCCCCTTTTTGCCGGCTCGCCCGTGGCAACGATCCTTTAATCCGCGCCAAACTGTCCGGGATATTTCCTCCCCCCCGGCTGGAAAGTCGAATAAAAACTCCCCGCAACTTTCCACTCTTTCCTTCCGCCCTAAGCAGATGATGATTTCTAAGCTGTAAGAAACATTGAACGTTCGTTGTTCCCGTTGAAACTGTAACCACAGCTTTGAGATACGCCTCCAGCTTCATTTCAACCACCCTAGTTACCGATTACTGCGTTCTCTGATTGCAGTGCATCAGGTGCACGGTGAACGGCTGCTCCTGCGACTCCTTCACCCCAGGCAAGCGACACATCCGGTACTGCGAGAGGTGTCATCACGGATGGGTGCGTCACGGTAAGTACCACCACTTAGATCGACATAGAATCCCACCACCCTAAGCCTCCGATTAGTAAGAAAACGCCGAGAGAAAGCAAGCGAATGGAACTGTACGAAATTCAAGACAACACCCCCGGATTTAAGAATCCAGGAAAGGGAGCCGTGGAGGATTTTCGGGGAGGGCTGGCGCGCAGACGGTTAAACGCAAATTTTCCAACTGTCAGCATACTTCATCCGACCGGCCCTCAGGGACGAAATTCAATTTTCCGACGATGACCACTGCCGTCCCTTCGCTCCACCCTTCCCCGCGGTCGCTCGCGCGATCCGTTCGTGGCCACGGGCGCGTGTATGCATACGTATCGGCGATATATAAGTATAGGAGGGCGCACTTTATGCCCTCGTAAGTTTTAGAATCTATGGAAGAGGCGATTGGCCGGCGTTCGTCGCTGCTTCGAACGTTCGAACGATCGGGCACCGCTCTGTTTGCGGGTATACTGGGTGCTGCACTGAAACGATCGAAAACTTTGCTTTCCTCGATGGAGTTATAGACTTTCGATACAAAAATAAGGTATTTCCTTGTGCTCTGACCTTGACAAGTGCACAAATCTCTAATGTCAATGCTACTTGTCACGCATGGAAGTTATAGTAATTTAAGGAGCGTTTAAGTTGGATCGTAAAAACAGCAAGGAGTGAAAGAAGCGAAGTTGAACTAAAAAATGCCCGGAACACCCAGTATATTACCAGCACAAAGCACCCTCGAATCGATGTTGGCGTGTATCGCGCTTAAAATTCCGGTTGCTTGACCCGCGATAGATTGGGCGCGCCGGCGCCGCAGCGCGGAATACATATCAATTTCGGTCCCAAGGGGACGCAGTTGCATTTTCCTCCGAGGTAGCCCCTTCTTCCTTCCCTCCTTCCGAACTTTCCCCCCGCTTGGGTAGAAGAGATGCCTCGCGACTTATAGCGGAAAACGCCTATCCACTCCGGAAGCAAGGTAGGGGGACTTAACTTTGCCTATTATTTAGTTTGCGCGAAGCTCCTTAAGATCGAAGTCGCCAAGAGCGTTGAAATACTCGAGCAATCAAGATAAATAATATTGTTTAACCAGGTGCTGCTTTGGCGAGGAATCCGCCAGTCACGTTGCGAAATCTAGCCCAGTCTTAGACTCCTCTTTCTCGTGACCTGTTTCCGTTCCGTGGCGATCCATAGTTTCGGTTGATGACCGTGTCGACGCGGATCGGCCCCGGTAGTGCCATTCATCAGAGCCGCTGGTACAAAAGACGATGCCGGTAATTGCGCGGGGTTATCGGTGCCGAAAACGCCGACCGAGTCATTTCTCTTTCAACGCGACCGATCGGGCGACTGGAATTAGAAATCCCGAGCGGCCGATTCGTCGCTGCTCCTTTTGTTCCAGCGCCAGACGGGTACCGTCCGGCGTGGCAAGAACCCGTTGTTGTCGATCCTCGAACGGCTCGGGACGATTGGTGAGTGACACGGCAGGCATCGTTCTGTTTGTAAAAGAAAAATCGTCGCCAGCTAGACTAGTTCCCGAAGCGGGCGAACGGTGACGATGGGAGAGAGCGAAAGGAGGACGTTGATTCTCAGCTGGCAAATTAAGGAGTTCGGCTGGGCGTTCGTGGAAGGACGGGCGGTCCTCGTCGAGCTCCACGAGGTACATACCTCGGGGCTGGTTTCGTTGTCCCGAAGGTGACAGGGCCGTGACGCGCGAGCAGCTCGTCAGCTCGTAAGAAATCACGGCCAGTGCACGCTGACAAAGGCCTTTTTAAATTGTAATGAGCTGCCAAAGAGTGAATTATGTGCCGTCCAAGTGCCATCGAGTCCTCGGCAAGCCCCATCCTATAAAAGTCGGTATACATATCTGGGCATCCCCGTGCCGCTCGGCTCACCCCACGTCATGAATATATTTACATTGATCGTCCGTCTCGGCATTTTTCATTTGCCCCGTCGCTGTGTCAGCCTCCGACCCGCTCTCTCTATCCCCCCGATACTTTATTTATATCGACGGGACGTGTCTGTCTCTTCGAGAGGGCCGCTTCAATACAGTTTTCATCGGGAAGCCCGTGTATCACGGCCGGACCCCATTCGACCGCTAATGATCCTTTCGTTCCTCGCCGGTATCCTCCCCGGAAGCCAGCGGAGCCTTGACAGTGTCTCGTTCGCATTCACGTCCCTTGAACTTCTATCGATCAGATCTGATTCTGCGTCGGTTCTTCCATGAAAATTCAACGGAACTGTCAAGCGTCGCGCGTTGCATTCCGAAGGCTCGATGAAATTCGTCGTTTCATCAGCCCGGAACGATGCCCATCATCGTTCAGCCGTAATCGACGGGCCACGGCCGTTCGGTCGGAGGTGCATCGGGTTGCAGGCGAGGAGGCCCCAATGCCGTGCAAGACGGTGAAAAACGTTTAATTGGCGTAGTAGATCGTGGATCGGCAACGGGGGACGTAGATGACTGGTTTCGAGGCACGTAAAGTATTGGAAGGGAACTTCGGGAAATTCTCCCTGGCCGGCTACGCTAAATTGCTCGCTCTCTGTATATTACTGGGAAGGGCATCGGAATTTAAAGTATGCGTATCCGCTCGCGTCTAAGGTTATACGGGAGCAGAAAGAAATTCTACCGTGCACCCGAACGGTTAATCGTCCGCTGCGGCTCCAACTATTTATTAGATGCACGTACGTTCCGACTGAATTTTACGTTTACCCGCGCGAGCTTCGCGTGCCAGCTTACAGGCCGCGTTTCAGAGATGCTTCCGTGGCGAACATCATTCTCGACTTCTGGTAGCAACGCCGAGGATCGGGAGGGTTCGCGACAAATATACGTAGTCCTGTTACCGGGGAAGCATAGGTACTCCCGATTCGGGGCTAAAGTGAAAACGGCGCGAAGGGGACTTACAATTAACCAGTCCAGGGATTCACTTTGCATAGAAACGAAACTATTCCCACCAGTTGCTAATGGCGTTAAGGTACGAGAATTCAGAACCGACTTCGCTCTCTGAAGTGTTCGCCGGAAGGCTCGCGCGGAAAGACAGTGCGCGTTGTCGTACGGTGACAGGGTTGATAGGCAACATCTGCGTTCCCATCTGCATGTTGGATTCGGCAGCTGGAAGATGAGGGAAGGGTGGCCGCGGGCGTACCAAGACGCGCCCTGACCCAGCGCTAGCCCGGCGCGAGGGATTTACACAAGCGTCTTGGCGCGTGCACGATAAATCATGGAAAAGGCGTCGCCCCGAGTGACACGGCGCGCCGTTAATAAATGCACCGGCAAACCGTGAATTACAGCGGATCGGGGGTTGCTCACCCCCTGTCGCGCCGTTTGTTTCCCCCGGACGGGGACGGGCGCGTGCTCGCCACCTTTAATATCGAGCCGTCGAATCTTTGTCTCGCGCGTTTACACGGAAACGACGAATAAATTTGCCTGTAATTCCCCCTTCAGCGGGATACAAATCGCTGTTTGGAGAACAGCGAATGGGAGCCCATTGATTTGTGGACGGAAACGATTTCGGGGATTCGGCTCCTTTCTTTCAGAAACCCCCGAAACTACTTCCCGCGAAATGATTTTATGGTAATCAAGCATTGTTTCTGTCGGCCAGGGACAGACGATCTTCGTTTCGGAGTAGAAGATTGTCTACCGATTTTCAAGGTATCCGGCAGGGTATTTAACGTGGAACGAATTTTCATTTGCTCTCAAGTTTATTATTATCTAGGATTTGGGAGGATGCGAACACCCATTGGGCGAAAAAACAATGCGCGGACAGATGGCCAGCGAAAGTACAAGTCACCGTGAGAGTTTCCTCGAGGGTGCACAGTGCACACCCCATTAACTACCGTTTTAAGGGCTAAAGCGTGGCTCTATTTGTTCTAATATGAAACCAATGCTAATGACGATATATCACGGCCCCTTCGGTCTTCGTTCCAACATCCAGAGAACGTCACCATGAATCACGGCCGAGATGCTAATGTACCAATTTATCTCGGCCCGGGCATTATTAAGACTTAGTTTTTCTCCGCGCGAAGGGTACGCGCCTTTCACGCCGCTCCGCGCCGTCCTCCTCTCTCCCACGATTTTCGATTCGTATAAAGGAAGATCGATATCGAGAGGTCGAAGGAACACCTAGGGTCATCCCGGGACCAGGACTGACAAATCCCAGCGACGGAATGGACGCTCGTAAATCATCCTCCGGATCGCCTCTTGATTATTTCTCCTTTGGGTGATTTTACCTCTCGAACGCGCGGAACGTGAAAAATCTATGCCAGTCCGTTGACGAGTGTCGGTGGATTCAATTGCGACGAGATCGAGCTTTGGAGACGAATTTGGCCATTCCCAGGGTAGGATCCGTACCTGACACGTTCCCGTTGGCGATCGAGAGTGGATACACTTGTCGAAGGGAGATCGCACCTCGCGTCCCGAAATAGTTGGCGTGGCTACCATATGGGCACGGCACGGGCCAGAATGTCGCTCGATAAATCCGGCCGGCATAGAGATTTGTCACGTGGCCGAAAATAGACGCGGAATAAGTAGAGGGAACGAAGGCGACGGCGCGCGCGAGCAAGACGGGCATAGAGTGTCGATGGAAAGGGATGACGCGGTTGGTGGGCCTCGACGTCTCCGCGTAAACACGAAGGCGCCGCGGCGCTTTACGACGCCCCCGGACCGCGCTCCGTGTTTAACTTAACCGAGACTTTCTGGCACAAACCATTTTCACTGCCTGCTTGGAGCGACGACACGCGCGTCCACCCGTGCCTGTGCCTCCCGGCCCTGCCCCGAGCGTCGCGACGCCTTCCGTAAACTGCTCAGCCGGCAGCCCCGGGGCAACCGAACTTGCGGAGCTCTGAGAAACACTGGTGATTCTGTGGTTCCTTCCGCGAGAGCGAGAACATTCTTTCTCAAATAATTCGACGTTATCGGGAGAGTAAATATATATATATATAAGTTAGCATCCATATTCCGGCGCGCTAATAGATTCCCCTAGGAGGGTGCGTCTGGGGATGAATGAGCGACCCCCAGCGACACTGTTCGTCATAAGAGGGAGGCCACGGCGAATTCGGAGATAACGGAAGAAACGGGGCAGATAAGAGGACTCGACGATCTGTGGAACTTCCGGAGGTGGCAATCACGCATTCTTCTCTCTCTCTCTCTCTCTCTCTCTCTCTCTCTCTCTCTCTCTCTCTCTCTCTCTTCTTGGAACGATAGACCACGGGCGGATACGTTTGTCACGCTGCTTTTGGCGAGAGACGGAGTCCAGAGACAAATCACACTCGGGTTGCGCGAGGAGATCGAGCTCCAGGCGGGATCCACATTAATCTGTATCAAGCTGCCCATCAATATTTAATCCTAATCCCGAGAATTGCCGCGCGTTCCTTGGGATCGGTCGCCACTCCAGAGTGGCTGCCCTTCCTGAATAGACAGGGTGGCTCTTCGAATACTTTGCCTTCACAGATTGAGCAGTTCCCATGATAAAAAAAAAGGATATTTTTAACAGCTTACAATTTTAGTAACTTTAAATTCGTCTGAACCGCTTGGAGCAAGGCCTTTGGATCTTCAAGGTCCCCCATTCATCTCCACTTTCACTTATGAATTTACAAACTCAGAGAGGGACCCTAACTCTCCGTGCGAGAGGGAAAAAAATGAACGCAAGCGTGTCTGCTGTCGCGCGGGGGCCCGAAAAGAGGAGAGAAAGAGGGTGAACCGTGATCGGTTGCGTATAGGCGAAGGCCGCGCGAACTCCAGCCGATTAAAGACTGCCGCGTAACGAGTGTTTCGTCCGATCGTTCGTGTAATTAATGGCGGGGAGCGCGCCGGGACAGGCCGCGGCGTGTAATAATCGGTAATTACTCACGGTAATTAAATAATGCGTTTATCGGGCTGCGATCTACCGGATGGGTGGCCCCGAATCCCGCGCTGCCTACAGAATATAACCGGCTGCTATTCCGCGGCCCACGACACGCCGGACCGATAAATCATCTTCCACTTTGCTCCCGTCTCGCCTCCGCGCACTTCCCCTCAAATTCAAACCGCGTTGGATAGTGTTTCTTTGAACCGTCCAGCGTTAAAAAAGCCCCTCTTTTTTGTAGACGTTGCTCGCTCGCGTTGCTTTTGCAATGGTAACCATCGGCTTCCGTCGAGCAGTGATAAATCTCGCGGCACCGGGATTCTTCTCGCGGAACATCGAGCGAGTCTTTTCCATCGGGCGATAGCGATTTAGGCCCCTAGTGAATGATTCCACGAAGCATCCAGCCCACCGGTGTATTATATTTCAAGGAGGAACCAGCTCGCTTTGGAAACGTCGTTGTTAACCGTGAAAGGAGGTAACAGCTCATTCGCAGAGCTACTCGGTGGTTCATCAGCGATGCCAAGAGAGCGGTGGCAACACCTTCTCCTTGCCTCGGCGAGCCTAGCGAAAGGCGAATTAGTCTGGGCGATATCGGGCCAAACAAATGGCGCCATTCCTGCTGGAAACGCGGCACTTAATAACACGGATAACCCCGCCGTCCGTTTCTCATCCGTAAAGACGTCCAGCTACGCCTCCTCGCGCATTTGTCAGGACCGGTCAGTTTTTGCAAACGTCGCTGTTCGCGATCGGATATTCCTCTTGCGTATGGGCCGAGGAAATCCCGCGAACCAACGCGGCAGACCCCTGCAAATCTACCATGGCGAGGCTGCTAGGACGTACGTGGGCATGCTACTTTTCATATCTATAGAATTCTCTTTGGAATCCATCAGCTAAGTAGAGCCGTGAAGGTGTAACAGAGTTCAAAGCTTCTTGACGAGCGACAAAGCGTCGTGGACGATTCCGGAGAGGAGTGACGAGTAAAAAGACCGCCAGGGACGAGGTCGTCGGGTCTATTTGACCGCAGAAGAGGGGACGCTGTGCGGTCAACTGGCTCCTCTTCGGATTAACGTGTCGCCTCCTATCACCGATGATTGACAACCCCGTGACCGCGACAAAGCGCCGACTCCTAACGCGATTCTTCTTCGTCCTTCTACCTTATCCACCGACACCGCGACCATTTCGAGGGCACTTCGACCGAGTCGAAGCTTCTTCAACGCTGCGAGAAGCTTCATTCAAACACTGCCAGACGTAACACACGTTCTGATTCCACTTTCCTTTTCAATTAATATCACACGAATGCTCGTTAATCTATTAATTTCTACGAATTTAAATTAAAGGCTTGCTTGCTTCTTCCTCCACGTTCCTCCTGGCCAGAGAAGCAGCGGGACCATCGTAGCGCGGCAGATAAAGCTTCTCTGCCACTCACCGAGCACCGAACGAATTAATTACCAGAGAGTTAATATAGGGCTTATCAATCGGCCGATACGTAGCACCGTTTCGGTACATTTCTCGCAATAATTCCACTCGAAGATGGTCGCGTCGTCGCAAACGTTCGCGTATCAAGCAGAGCACCCTTCGTCCCATTAGCAACGGGTCTCTGTTGTTGTTAAATTTTCATGAAAATCGTGGAGTAGATAGCTCGGTGCAGGGAAAGAATCCATCGACGAGCAGGTAGAGCGAGTTTTCTGGTCGATCCCGCGGGTCCGCCGGCAATCAGTCGAGCTAATTAGATGAAGGTTTAATTGCAGGGAGCCAGCGGCTGTCTCCTAGGTGCAATTCCCCGCATATTTACATCCCCCGCGGGACGGGAAGGGTTGCGGGATGGGCAGAAGGCAGGAAGGAGCGCCTTCAACCCCCTTCTTCCACGGCTTTACCGCTCCCTTCGGTCGTCTTAAAAGAAAGGGTTAATTAAAAACAACAAAAGCTATCCGCGCCATTAGCGGCCGTTTGTATGCGCCGCGTTAGCGTTATGTCCGGTGCTTTTCGAGCTACAACCAGCCCCTTCTGCAGACAACCTTAACGAGTTCGAGGCTTCGTCAAGGCCCCTCCCTCCCCCCCCAACAATCCTTCTGGTAGCTCCGTTCGCATCCTTTTCTCTTCCTTACTTCCGAACCGTTCCTCCATTCAGGGATCAAAGTGGAAATTGTTCCCCGATGGAATTACGAAGCGGGACGATCTTCTCGCGCCCCCTCATCGCCTTCCGCGCTGGAATAATTCAGGCATTTGATGGAAAAATGGCACATAGGCTTATATGTTATATATATATATAATATATCAAGGACATTACATCTCTCGCGTTCAGATTAGCTAGCTTTATTTAAGCAATGTATAAAAAATGTGTGACAAAGTAAGTAAACAAAATTATATTTAAATAACTAAACAAAGAAGCAATTTTGTTACGAATTTACCACATTAGTGGGAAATGGGCACATAAACCACTTGCTTGAAACTTATAAATAAAGACACGTATCATTTTCGAAATCGTGACTTTTGTTTTCAGAACGTTTGAAGGGCATGGTAACTACATCCTTAAAAAAATTGGATTTAATTGCACCGATTTTCTTGAAATGGCATTTTGAGGTGTGTGCCTTTTTTCCATCAAATGCCTCAATTATAACTTCCTTCGAACTGCATCCACCTGCCTGTCGTTTGAAGAAAGCTCGGCCAGTATCGAAATATACATATACCATGTCACAAAATATCTACGAGTACTTAATAAATTCTACGAGATTTCATCGTTTCTCTTGGCAAATTCACCGGACAGCTGATTTTGCATATGAGGCGACGTTTCCGGCTCCACTGGTCCACTTTCACGCAAACGTCCGGCAGACAGAAGTTAGTTTCGCGTGTGGTCGCGCAAACCGAGCCGTTCTCGCTTCATAATCGTTGCTCGTTCGGCCAAATACCGCACGCATCCAAAGTTTTAAACCAACAATTTCAGCTTAGCCCATAGGATTTCATAAAAAAGAAGCAGCATCGCGTGCTTAGGGGCCGTCGAGCGCATTCGGCGAACTCGCAACGGGCGAGAACGTATCCACGTCCCAAAGCGAGCCAGTGGAATGGTACTTTGTGATACCCGCGGGTCGACGCGCGTCATTATCGTCCAGATAATTAAGTTTACTCGGGCGAGCCGTTAAGGACGCGATTAAACGTTTCCGTGAAGCGTGGATCGTCGGCGATCGACATTATCGAGAGGATCGCAGGGGCTGGCTCGAGGGACGTGAGCTGCTGACATACAAACATATAAACATTGACGACAACGCGCTGGCTTAGATAGACTATCGAAAAAGAGACACGGATGGAGTCGAAGGAGCGAAAGAAGCTCGCGCCTCGTTTCAGCTTAACGATCGATCGAGTCTATAAAATTCTAGAAAGGATACGCTCCCCAAATAAACTACTTCGTGGATCATTTATCTTTTATTGCGGAGTTCGTTACGGCTCGCGCGTCAACTTGTAAACGGAGTCGCCGCCTCGGCGGCGCGAACCGCCAAAGAAACTTTACGATCATCGCGACGATCTGCTTACGAAATTTCGCTGAGCGCGCATTATTCGAGACGCCGATGACAGATTTATGTATTCGCCGCGGATGACGTTAAGCTTGAAAAATAAAAAGGCACCGTTCCTACGTGATACGGTAGTGACAGATGTTCGACAAGATATGTGCTCTCATCTGAAACGTACCCCCTTCGACGAATCGCGCGTTGTCGTTCGTTAACATCACTCTGTACCCAATGAGACCGAAGTGATCGGGAAGCGGGGCACCAAGAGCGGAGGGAAAAAGGAGCGACAGGAAGAGAAGGCCTCGTAAACGGAAGGGCCGTACCTATCGCCACCGATTTGCATTTTATCGTTTCTCGGGCAACCTAATTGGTCGGAGGAATTGCTCGCGCGGTCGCAATTTCGCAAGCTGGCTCGGCCGATAATGCAGCCCTATCCTTCCCTCGCACCGTCTCTTGTCAACCCGAAAAACACTGTTCCATCCGTGTGCCGTATCGCTCGGGGCCGACCTGTAATTACGATACCCTGCAATTACACTGACTTCCGGAGATCACTGTTCTCCAACCCTCTGTCGGATCTCGTGATCGCCGAGTGTCCACGGGAACGGTGGCGTAATGGCTTTCCCCGAAACACGACAGCGTTTACGGGACAATTCATAAGAGCCCCATCGACCGAGAGACGCTTTGCGCGTGAACGGGCCAGAAAATTGAATCGTTATTTGCGCGTCAGTCATTTTTCTCAGCAGATAGATATGTACTCGCGTCGCTGTTCGTCGCAGCCTATTCTACGTTCAAGTGAACAGAAGCTCCCCGCGACTTTTGCCGAGCTAGTAAAATGCGCGAAGCATTAATTATTCATTTGGATGCTCGTTCCGCGAGAAGAAACTCGCTGCCATTGTCGAAAGGTTTCATTTTGCCAGACAGCCCGCAATATATAACGTTCTATCCATTATTCGCGAAGAAGCTGCGAATCTCGGTCGTTTATGCGACCAGCCGCTTGTTCCCCCGCCCCTCGAGGCGAACTTATCTCCCCCGCAAATATATATTAATGCGAGTGATATATCAGGCCGGCCGCGAGGGACAAAACCTTAAATATTGGATAAGTTGGTCCGCGGTCGGCCCGTGGAGACCAAATCTCGGTGATGGATTGCCCGCCGCTGACTGTCATAACAACTCCCGGTCCTTTTATTTCCCGATGCCTTCCGTTTGACGTCCGTTGCCCGCAGAGATCGAGAAACGAGCGGCAACTATCTCCGCGGTCGCTATTGATCTCGGCAGCGTGATTCCGTGATTGGAGGAGCGAGCTTCTATCTTTCGGATGAATCATGTAGCTCTCGGGGAGATTTTGCTTCCAGCCCTGGACCATCTATTTGCAAATAATTTATGGGGCTCTAGGATCGATAGGTGGTAGGTTCTCCGCGTTAGGTACAGTTGGTTGCCCCTTATTTGGAAAGGGTTGCTTAATTTCTTTACCTACACATCTGTAATATACCTACTTCTAGCCCAGAGATCGGTTAATGAATCGCTTAGAACATTCTTCTCCCGTCTACACACACTCGCGCTCGTTATCGCACAGAAAATTCAACGCCCACTCGTGCCCCTAATCCCATCAGCGATTCCTCGAGTTCGAGGAACACGCGATTGCCCGCGGCGACTCATCCACGTTCCCGTTCGTTGCCGTCGAAAGCGAGGCATGGGGACGGTCCGAATCTTAATTCATTGCGGTGCATATTCCGCGGTCCTCGTTATTGGATTCCTCCCTATCATTCGGCCCTAAATCATCCCCCCTCTCTCTCTCTCTCTCTCTCTCTCTCGGCTGGTGGCACGGCGAGCAGATTCGAGAGAGGAGCCTCTAATTTCCTGCGTCTCCGCGGGGTCGTGGATTATGCAGGGGCCAGGCAAAGGGTTGATCCTCGTGGGACGCTCGCGCCGACGTGACACTACTTGGCCCCGCTTAATAGAATATCGTCTTCCTGTAAACAGATAGCACCGGAAGCGACGGGAGCCGAAGGGGTCCGAAGGGGTCCGCCTTTCGTCGACCGTGGCTGTTTGATGGATCGCCGAACGGTAAACTGCTTGAGGTTACACGGTTGTTTCTTTCGCGAAACCACAGTGTGCGGTAGTTTTTCATTTTAGTATAACCATAAGATGGAATAAAATAGATTTCTCGGTTCTAATGTTATATTATTTTTTACGCATACTGTACATGAAAAGCAGAACATTAAATTTGGTCAATTAAAATAGTGGATAAGCCGGGATATTGGGTATCTGGGAGCGACATGCGCGATAGGTAAAGATATTAACTTTCGAAAGTTGCGAGCCACAGTTTGTCCCTTGTTTTCGCGTTTGTTCCAAGGGAAAGGACGAAAAGGGGCTGGTACAAGAGTAGACCACCGATAGCCTTCTCAAAAGTATTCCGTTAATGGTTATCAATTATAAACGTCAAATGGTGTCGTAACGATCGAAGGAGATTTCAGGTCGTTTACTTTTCGAGGAACTCTCAATTCCTTCGCTACGGTCGTCGCAGGCCTGTCACACCTTATCGCCAGTGCATTTCTGGGTATAGATTATAACGCAATAAAACGCATCGTTTATAGACGTTTTATGAACTCGTATTCCAAAGTGTAAGCGCCTTAATGAACGAGAAATCGCTCGGCTCCTGACGTACAGAAACGTTTCACTGATTGTGCGCGATTTTTCTAATAGCTCCTCTTATCAGTGTCAAGGAACGGCCTCCTCTCTCCATTTCTCCATTTCTCCATTTCTCCATTCCTCCCCGCGCAATCTGTATCTCTCCGTTCGATTACCTACTCCATAAACTTGCCACCGTCGAACATCGCGACACCTGAAGCGGCGCGTGACTTCTGGCACGGCGAGCAGTGCAAGAGGATACGTATTCCGTGACGCACGGATCGGTCGGAAAACGCCACGCTATCTTGCCCGTAGAAAGTCCGTGGCGGAGCGAAAGAATTCGGTATGCAACGGGCATTCGTGGAAGCAGATAAGTTCTCGGGCGATGTCACGAGAAGGGGTTATCCGCAGGGGCAACGGGCCTATGACATCGATCAGTCTGTGTCGCTCGATAAACTCCCTATCACTTAACATTAATTATTATTGCCTGCTCGACACTTTTCAGCGCGGCGCGTCCGCGTGCGCCGCGATAACAACGATATTCCTCGCCGCGAGCGACGAGGGTCGGCTCTCTCAGCGTCGTTGAAACCGGGATGAAGTCGAGACTCATTGATGGGCCCCCGTCGCAATAGAGAACGGATAGACTACTTGAGTCAGAACTGGCGGAGCGCGCGCCGAACGTCGTAAATCTGATCGATATCGTTCCTAGAACCACGCATCACCTGCTAAAGCGGAACGATTCCTCGCGGATGTTTGTCGCCACCACTGTGTTCCATTTCTCCCGAACCTTCGCTCTGTACTCGGTTCAGATTTCCCCTCAGCGAAGGACCAGTCCGAAGCCACTTAGATATCCAAAACACTCGAACCCCGATAGGAGATTCCGGAAGGTGGGAGTTTGTTGAGAGAGACGCTGGAATCTCGCGCTATTTGCGATCGGAAGTCCCAAGAACACCAAATAGGAAATACCTCGACAAGCGCTGGCCAAATAAACTCGGCGAGCGTGGGGAAGGTACATAATCGGCGCGCTCCAAGTTGATCTCGTAGGAAGCGGGTAGCCTCGGAGCCGGCCTACTTCGCGCCACCTAATATAACACGACCGTCTGATCGCGCGACCAGCTTTATGGCGTAAACAGACCGCTGCCGGGCCGCGGCCCGTCACTTCGCGGATAAACTCGCCTTGACAGAGTGCAGGTCCCCCAGGAAATGCCCGCCGACGAAAATCTCGGGCCGCCAGCCCGTAACAGAGGATCCATTTTCTCGAGCATTCGAGAGGGCCAAAAAACGCCACCAAGATCAATTTACCGGCCGAGACCTCCAGAGGACCTTCCGCGGTGGCCCTCTCGAGACACTCGATAAGATTCCGGGGAATTGTGACTTCGGAGGCGAGGCGCGGTGAAAATATCTGGAACTCTGGAATTGTTATGAGAAGAGGGCAAACCAGTTCTCGAAGAGTTGCGTATGTGCGATCGCGTTTTATGAATGGAGCCAGTGTACGGTGACGTCGATACGCGAGGCGTGCGTGAGGTTAGTTACGCACGACTTGCTGGCCCCGGGGGTGTTCACCAACCAGCAACTCGTTCCGGAGCAAACATAGCTGCGAGGGTGCTATCGCAACACGGTTCTCGCGTTACACAGGACCACAGATCACGATTCACGATTCCTGACGGGGAAGAAGAGGCTCGGGAGGACGGTGGTTCTGGTGACAAAAAGTGAAGTGCGAGGGGAGACAGTGGCTGGCTCTGTTTGGCTATTATTCCACGGGAGATGTTTCTTTGACCCTGTGAGGATTCAGATCGAATTCCATAGATCCTCTTTCTTCAGCAATTTACGACCTCTAACCCTCTGACAGCGTCGTAGGGATTCCTGGTGCGATTGACTTTCGAAAGTGTTTAAATAATAGTCGCGGTGGAAACGACTCGGAGATAACGGCACTGCTGCCAGATCGTCGAGATTGCCCGAAGATTCTATCGGGTCGCTAGCACGTCGTCCATCTAGTGGCCCGTCGCGTATCTAAATAATATTGGCGATAATTCGTTTACGATAAGATCGTGTTCGACGCTCCGCTCGTTTAATCGCTCGATTGCGTTGAATTTCATCGATGCGGTCGGCCAGATGGGGAAACTGATAATTAATGATGCCGATGATATCGGAACAGTTATTACAGCAACTTATCGTTTCGTTTCGAGCAACCTCATTTGATTTATAGGTATGTCAATGTCGCTCCGGAGTTTCGTGTACCCTTTTGCACCAAAGTACCCTCAATTACCGATTGAAGTGTACAATTACCCAAAGCATCTTGATGCCTTAATTGAAACACTCCCACCACGGGATGATCAAGTATCACAATGAAAATTCGAGTAGTTTCGAAATCCTCGAGGCGAGGTTCTCCGGCCTGCCAGCGTTCGTTCTCCGCGCGAAGAGGTGGACGAGGCTCCGGGTCCTACGGGCTCGACGCTCCTTTCACGCATCCGTCAACGTATCCAGTGACAAAAAACGGGAGAACGTGCCCGGAGCGATGTATTATGGATGGGCTCGGACAGAGATCCGTTTGTGCTCGCATTATCATCAGCCACTGGCGTAGGCGTCGCTTCAAATCGAAGCTACACCAGCAGCCTTTCGACTCGAAACTTAGCGTACCAATTAAATCTGTATTAAAAGGCGAGCACGGTGTTTTTCCACGCGCTTAATTATTCTGGCTGGCTAGCCGAGAACCGAAGTGTTGTTCCGGAGAAGGTGGCTGGTAACAGAGATGGTACGCCTATGGGAAGACGCGTAATTTCGCCACGAGCCGGCCGTAAAGGGGAACGTTGAGTGGTGTACCGTCAATCGCAGTTAATAACTGTCTAGTAACAGTGGTACCGTTTCTTTCGCGGACTGCGTTGCCTGTAATTAGTAGCTCGTTGCGACACGTCTCGGCGTGGCACGCTTAGCACCAGTCGGCACCACTCTGGCGTTTCTATGAATCAATTCAACTGGCCGGAAGTCGCGGGACTACGAAGCCGTCGATCCTCTCGACCAGTTGTCGCTGTCTCGATAAGCTTTGCCCCGCTTGGACTCTAGTTGAAAGCGGTGAGTACGACGTGGGCAGTTGTATATCAAATGGAATAGAACTTGCTACGTCGAACCGATCAGTATCGACGACTCATTGTCAGAGCTACAGATCCGTCCGAATCGGAGTTCAGGAAAGAATTTCATTATTCCAGATAATCGAAAGAAAAAAGTCTCAAGCATAAATGTATTTTGCTGCACGGTTCACGTAGAACTGCGGTTAGGGTTATGGCGCTATCTAACAAGGGAAGTTCGCATACCCGAACATACCGATTTTTTTTTAACTGTGCAGATTTATAGAGGAACCTCAATGGAAGTATCAGGAAATTTTTTGTATGTGCCCATTTTCGGATTTTCAGGGTGAAAACACCCCCTAAAGGTTAACGAGTGTCTTCCTATCTTTCAGTATATCTTGGAAGTGATATATAAAAAATATGTTACGAACAAAATTAATGGTCTTATAAAACTATTAACGTGCTGTATAAAACTATGTATATAAATTGTTTAAAAATTTGTGGTGGGGAACATTTTCCTGGTTAAATTAAAAATTTTAAACAATTTGAATACACCGTTTTGTGGGTTCCAAAAAGCCGTTATGTTTTCATTGTAATAATTTTTTTTAAATCTACTATAGTTTTCAAGATGTAGGTACAAGATAGTAAGAAATCACCAATATCTTTCCGTTTGCGAGCAGTAGCGGCGCAACGGGGTTGCACATGTCGTTAGGGACGCGATTAAACATTTCCGTGAAGCGTGGATCGTTGGCGATCGACATTATCGAGAGGATCGCAGGGGCTGGCTCGACGGACGTGAGCAGATGACATACAAACAGATAAACATTGTCGACAAGGCGCTTAGATAGACTATCGAAAAAGAGACATCCAAGTCTTAATTTGGGCCCCCGTCGCCGCTGCATACCTATATAGTGCGGGAAAAGACGTAGTTCTACGTGAAAAATTGAGAAGGCTAAGTGGACAGGCTTATAAGGCTCTCGAGAGGCAAAAAAATGGTTATTCCCCGTGCTTCTTGCGCCGTACACGTTCCCGTACGCGACGAAATTACGGATGTGGACGGTCACCCTTGTCCTTTCGGATAATAGCCGATGGAGTTTGATTCGAGTGCATCCCACGGCCAGTAAAAACGTAAGTGGGACCGCTTACAGAGCCCCGGAGGATGAACGAGGGAGACGGGTCGGCCGACAGAGGAGAGCGGACAGGCTGGCGTGTTTTTAACGATAATTTCTCCTTATCTGCCGCCAGCACATGCTGTCCACAGCGCATATCCGCTGGTAAATCGACCGATCTAAGACGCTCGCAAATTAGATCCAGAACTGTGTTTCTGCAATTAACGCGGCGTCCGACTTCCTTTGCTCTCTATGTCCATTGAAACATTCTTAAATGGCAATAATTTTGGAATTCCGCTGCTTTACACGCGGCAAAATGACGCGACGTTTTAATCAGCGGCGATGAAACCGCTGGTCCAGTCCGACTCCATTACTGCACGCCGAGAAAAATCAAAGCTGCGCGTAATCCCCGGGTAATCCCAAATACGCGTCGACCCGCCAAGGGCGAATTACTTTAGTTTAGCAAGTTGGGCCGATAATCGCGCGGCCTCGCCCTCTCCTCCTCCTTTTTCCACCTCGGCCCAGCCCGCCCCCGCGCTCTTCTCTCCGCGACTTGGCGGCGCATAAAAACGGCCGTTCCATAATTGATTTTGTTCTTCGAAAGTTGGCATGCACCCCGCGCGGGCGGGTTGCAGAGGGTCGAAGGGGGATAGTCGACGGGCCGCGGTAACTCGAAACTTGCGGCGAAAAGCCTCGGCTTGCCGCGCGAGCTCTCGAGTGCCTCCTCTCGAACCCGTTAAAAGTTTTGTAACGATCCCTGGTGGAAATTCCCGATCGCGCTTACACTCCACTCTAGACCGACGGGCCGACCCATCTCCACGGTTGGGGCAAAAATTTACAGAGAAAAACCGTCTCGCCTGTTCTCGCGGACCGCGATTTCGCGACGTTCTCGCCTCTGCAGGCACAAATCGGCTTTAGATGTGTAGCTGTGGATCCTTTGATTTTAATTAAGGAATCGCATCTCGCCGGTGATCGTTACGCAGCGTAGGCAGGGAGTTTCGAACAAAGTAGCACCGTTTTACACCGTAAAAGGGTAATTCGTGGCGATCCGCTAATACCCGAACCATGAATCCCTTAAATAACAAGGTAGCGATATTGAGAGCATTAACGACTTCACCGCGTCGAATCCCCACGCAATCACACGCGTTCCAGCTCTCCAAGCTCGCAAGCTGCTTAACCCGGACTTTCCAGGATTAACAGCGCCGTGCTGCATGCGTTCTGTCCGAATTCGAATAACCTTTACCACTGTTCCTCGCGCGGTCCTAAATCAGCTGCCCTTTTCTCTTCCATAATTTTTCGTTCCTAGCTTTCCCGTTTCGGTACAGAGGTGGCTAAATATTTACAGAAATTGATAGCGAGGCCGATGATTGATCGTTGGATCGAGTACACGCGACACATCCCGCTCTATTTACGAGCTAAAATACACGCAACGATATCGGTGTAGAACGCGAGCCACAACGTTGCAAAGTGGACGTTTCATTTCGACGTTCACGCCAGACCCGGACGTCGTTTGATGTATGTTGGCAGACCTGGCAATTATTATCGAGTATTACGGCAATAAGCGTGCGTAACCGTCATCGGTATTACCATATACTGTTATTCCTATTCCGCCTTTACGGCTGGCTAATGATAGCGTTGTTCTACCTGCCGCCCCGTTCGCAGCCGGGTTCCTTCAACCCCTTTTGTCTCCGGTACTCTTCGTCCTCTTTTTGTTTAACGGCACCCGGTTAGCACACACGACTCCGTAAATATCTCTTTGTCGCAACGTTGCAAAGTAACAACGAGGCCGGCTTGCCGAGAAAAAAACGTCACCCTGTAACGAAGACGTTCCCTCCCCGAGAACTTCTCCCATCAACGATCCACGCGACGTAAATTGCCGTGAAAAGAAGCGGCAGGAATTAAACGAGAATTTAGGCGCACGAAAGTGTATACTTAAAAAGACTTAGAGAGCCAGCAGGGGCGGAGGGGGGAGGGGGGGAGGGGTGAGATGACCGAGTGGGCGGGGGACGCGAAGGTGGGACACGCCACCCTGAAGTAAGACTCGGCTGGACGACTCCTCGGGTTCCAGCCGACAGTCCACCTCGTATAAATCATTCTAATAACCGTGCGGTTCCACCTGCGGACTCGCCGAATCCTGCACATGCACACCACACACGCGGCGACGCGCGCGCGTCCACGCCGGCGTGTATTTCGTTCGGCCGCGCGAATATCGCATGCATTATTCAAGGACCACGAAGACTGGCTGCACCGCCGCAACAGCCCCGGCTTTGCATAAGCGCTGACGAGGAAAACTGCACCCACGCGTTTTCCATTCGTATTCATCGATTGCCTAACCGGCCCACGAGGCTGTCGCGATCGGCTCGAGGAAGTTTTCACATTCCAGCGCTAAGCGAGGGAAAGATGATGCTTTCAGATGAGCCCTCGCTCGAGATACTCGAGTCGATCGACGCGGGTCCGTGTTTTAATTCATAGAGCTCGGTCTCTAATTCTCCAAAGCGTACAAGATTTGCCGCTAAACGCTCGGTGATCGCGCGATGGCCATCGGAGAAGCCGAGATTATTCCTCGAGGGCCCCAGCCACACAGAACACCGTCGGCTTGGCTGCAACTCAATTAGCACTCGATAATTAGCGCGGCGACGCTCGATTAGCAGGGGACAACGTCCCGATGCCTATTTTTCGCCACCGACAATCATCTCCGCGGGTCCGCCTGGGCCGGCGGGCCACCGCCGAGCGTTAACAAAGCGCGTTGCGCAAAAAGGAGGACGACACCTACGTTGCACCTGACGCACTCGCAGCATCCCGAGCGGAGTGGCTCGTTAAGGGCCGTTCGAAATTATTGGCCATCGCCGGCATAGCGAGCGGGCGATCGTTAAGCCCTCGATTGATCCGCGGCTAGGTAATACGCTTTCCTCCTCTTCTTTTTCCTCGATAAATTCCCCCTCTACTCCTTCTTTTCTGATAATCACGCGGATCGAGCAGCGGCAGATTGTTTGGGAGAGGGTGAAGAGATTCAGCTGGTGCGCCAGATTACCGATCAATCCTGTGTCACTGTTTAGAGAGGGTGTCAGTGGCAAGGGCAAGGGACACGGTAGCCGGGAGTTAAAGGAATTACCAATTACCTCGAGCCAAGGGCTAATCGCGCGCTCTGGATCGTAAAAGCGCAGTGGTACGCTGGACGATTAAGAGAGCGAGCAAAGTGTTCCGCTAATGCCGCCGCGAGAGACAAGATTCGCAAATTGACGGTGGGGTATCGGTGCCCGGAAGGGTTCGGGGCGGCCATTAAAAGAAATTATACGGCGACGCGTACACTTCCGGACGGTGGCCAGGCCGCGTACACACGGAACATTATTCCACGAGAATGTATCACGACGGTTATTATCGTTAACATGTAAATGCCGCTGGTCTAATGGTGTCTTAATTGAGTCGACCATTAGACCCTCGTGTAACTCTCGTATACCACCCTGCACGGCCAGTATTAAGATATTAGGATCGTTCGTATAATAAAGGTATTAAGAGACCCCGGCCCTGGATCGTAACACGGGGACCTGTTTGATTTTTGGCTTTCTAACGAGGAAGGAGACGAGCGAGATCGGAATTTCTCTCGGCCACTCTGGCTAGCTCCGCTTCGATAAATACGTTGCAAGATGGCTAATTCAAGATATTGGCCTATTTCCATGGATTACGATGAAGGCCCAGATACTCGAGGAGATGCGGGCCTTCATCGAAGCTTGCTTCTTTGTTTCTTCGCCGCGCATTCATCCCTCGCGTTATCGTGGCATTAGCCGCTCGATTGAGAATCCGCGAACGGTCACGCAAGAGGCATCATCGCGAAGGAAAAAAAGGAAAGGAGGATTGAAAGGGGTGGGGGAGGGGAGAGTTGGGATCGAGGTCCTGGTAGCGGTCGACTGATAGAGCCATAAATAGGGCCATAGCTCATTGATCCGCATAATCGCATGCATTACAGCCCTCTCTCTCTCTCTCTCTCTCTCTCTCCGTTCTGCTCTCTGTCGGCGCGGCGGTTCGCTCGCGGTTTTCGCTTTTCGAGCCAGCGGCTCGCTGCCGTCTGTATTATTATGCTCACGAACGAGAATCAAGGGCCATCCCCTTCTAGGCTGCACGCCGCTCCTCCACCCCGCGACGCGTACGACGCGCATTTCCACTCGATTCCTGGCTGTTCGAGGCCGGGCTCGTTCAAGTGATCCCCGCCACTCGATATCGCGCGCTGATAAAAGAGCTTCCTCCCGGCCCCGGTTAACCCTGATCGATGCGCATTGTGACAGGTGAATGGGTAAACACTCGTCGCGGGGGATTAATCGAGAGCAACGAGTTCTGCGGGCGCTTGCGGGTCGACGGGATGAACTGGTGGGGGTCGTTTTTCCATCTTCGACAAAATGAGAAATTCCTCCTCTTCCTTTGGTTCACTACAGTCGACCGTATCTACTTCGTAACACCGGCATCGTGGTAGAATCCTATTCCCCGAGGAGAGGAAGAAGAGTAAAAGGTGAGAAAGGGAGAGCCGAAGGATGATCGGCCCCGTCTGCGGAATATCGATGACCGCGGGGAACGTCTAGAGGGGAAAGCTAGACCGTGGAAGGTGGACGAGTGTATTCCCGTAGAAAAGCTGAAAAGTGGAGTGGGCGCGGGACGTCCCGCGGGGGCGGCAGCTTTGACCCGGTAATAGCGTGCCGAGAAGAATGGGAAATGTCACCAGGGGGCGCGGACCTTCCTCCGGGTCGAGTCAACCTCGTTTCTTTTTGCCCGAGCCGACGACTGCGCAACACGGTCGAGCCGCATGGGGTTGGATCATTCTCGTGGCGTCATTAGTCGTCCCGTCGACGTGAACGCATACTTCTCTCTCTACAGGCTCCGCTGGGTCTCCTTCCAGCCGAAGCTGCACTTTCACGCGCCCCCTCCCCTTCTCTCCTCGGCCCCGTTCCTCCGCCGGAGGAATGACTGCGCGAAAGGGGATCGAGTTGTCACCTGGCTCCTTTCTTTCATCCTTTCGGCGCCGATGAAGTAATTACCGCGGGCGCAACAGCTCTCCGTGGCCGTGTGTGCACGACGCGAAGCGTTGAAAGGAGGCGATCCTTTTTTCGTCCGTGCCCTCCGCAGCTGCCTCCCAGACCAGCGCTCGGTTTTTAACGTTCCATTATCGAGGCGCGATCCTGATTGTCCGACAAGTCGTTCTTCATTCTCCTCCGGCGCTGTCGGTGCACGGGTTTTTTGCACCCGTGCGGTGCCGGCCCTCCTTTGTCGGGGATGACGGAAGTCCCCGATTTTAATTGCCCAGACCATGCTTTCGCGCGGAATCTTGGTTTCTCGGTACAAGAGGTAATTGAATTTCAAAGTCGTACTTCTTCAGCGCAGGGTACTTAAAAGCGCGAACCAGCGTGGCACGCGGGCACATAAGTTTCAGAATTTAGACGTAAATGTTAAACGTTAAACGAAGGCCCCGCGCACCCACAGGAACCGGTGGAGGAGGAGCACGAAGGATAGATCTGAAGAGATCCATATTTCTTTTTAACACCCGTCCTTCGCTGAAACGTACACGTGTTTGACGGCCAGAGGACAAAGGACCGAGCCGGTGGACGGAACCGCGTCGGTCCGGCCAGGGTTATCAAGGTTAGCATAGTTACCTGGTAGGCAGGTCAGGTAGATCGGTAGGTGTGGGAAGGCTGGCCCGTGCCCGAGGAGCTAGATGGTCGCGGAGATCCCTATCTGTTTCGTAGCACGCGCCCGCTACGCGATTACAAGGAATCCCGACAGTCGAAGAAAAGAAACGCGTGTGCGTCTGGAATGGCGCCACGCTGGTCGAGCGCCTGCCAGATGCCGGTGCGTTCGCCTCGGCGAGGCTCAACCACCGAACCTCCGAGCACCCAAGGAGTCGTTAAATAAAATCGTCCCGACAGAAAGTTTCCTCTCCCCTTACGTCGAACGCAAAGGAAGGGTAACGTTGTCGATAGCCGACGACACGAAGCGTCAACGATCATCCCGTCTTTCGGAGATGCAACGATATCTCGCGCGATGGACAGGAATAGCCGCGAAGCATGCACGAGACGAGGCGCTACTATCGGGGGCAAAAAGGCCGCTGTCCCTCATCGAGGAGAAACAAAAGGGCTCTCCCGGGGGGAGAGAAGGTAGCCCTCTCTAAAAGCCAATCAAAGGAATGACAGTCGGCTGCCCGCCTCGTAACCTTCAAAAGGGCTGGCCAAGGGCTGCCGCCGGATTGGCCGCGACGGCTACTCCATATGGATGAGTGACGACCGGACTGCTCTCGCCCCGAAACAATTGCGGCGTCTTCGGTGTGCCGCGCTGGAAACGATCGCTCCGGGATTTCAATAATCGGCATAGTCATTCGGGGCGAGCCTATCCCCGCTACTTTCTATCGGCAGCGGCGTGGAAAACGGGCGACAAAGTGGAAAGCTGAATGCATCGTGAGCCCATTTTCAGCTGGCAGAGTTTCGCCTCGTGGACGGTGTCGCTTGGTCCCCCGGTCGAGGCCAAGGGTCACAGGGGTTCACTCGACGAGAGGCAGCCAAGGGACGTTTCTGCGGGCCGGCAAAAAGCGCGGAGGCTGTGCGCCGCAAAGGACGGACCGAGATTCGCTGTGATGCGAGACACGTGCGTTGACACTACCGTCGTTGTTCGCGAAACGTTGCTCGAGTCGCGCCAGCGGGGAGTATCGTCGGAGTTTATCGGCCGGGGTTATCCAAGAAGACACAACTAACAGCATGTCGTTGGAGCTGCGTCAACCGCGTGTCACCGTTTATCGCGTAATGGCTCTCTAATTAGCGTCCCCTTACTTTATTGACTGGCCTCCCTCTACTCTGCTCGCGTTCAGCGTCCCCGTTCTCGCCTCGCCCGGCCAGCTCCGTTCCTCGGTCGAGCGTCATTTAATCCCGCGATACGCAATCACGTCCTCGATTTTAAATAACCGCCGAGCTTTTCTGGCGCGCAGGCCTGTCATTCTCCAGACTCGCCCGTTTCCCCCCGAGGGTCCCGGTAGACGCGAGGCCCAAAAAGAGGAGTCTCTCGGGTCCGGAGAAACAACAGGTTACCGGGTACCAGAAGCGTTCCGTCCGGCCTCGAAGGAGGCGTAGCCGTCCCAGCCGCATAACTCTCGGGCACAGAGGGCAATCTCTTAAGGCCGACAATGCGTCGGTGATTGTGGAAGTGGACGACTCGGGAACACCTCGAAGAAAAGGGGGAACGGAACGTCGGTCGAACCAACATACAGAGGGGCCGGAGGGGGGGGCCGGGGAGAGAGCAAGTTGCGGAGCGGAGGAAGAAAAGATACGAGGCAGATGGGGCCAGGTGAGATGAGCGAGATGACGGATACCCGGTTTCACCCCGTGGAAGTCACAACAATGTTTGTTAGCCGGCGTTAGGTCGGCACGCAGCGAACCTTTCCATCACGTTTCCCGGTTAGACTAATGGCAGGCACGTCGTGAGGTCCTGCGGGATGACTGGCTGGACGGTATACTGAAAACAGCGCATTTGTTAGGGCCGAGTTCTCGCGGGATTATTACGGGCATCGGCGCGGCGTGGCGCGGAGCGCGGATAGACGAGCGCGATGGGACGGGGTTAGGCCAGCGACGAAACAAAAGAACCAGGGAAGACCGATGCTTGGGGATAAATCAAGACTAACCAGCCGTGCCTCGACGTAGCCTTTAATTCATGCGCGTGGGATGCGCATCCGGGCGATACTTCTGGTGCCTCACTTGGCTGAGATTCGACAGGGGCCGGGGAGAGGCATCGGTACTCTTATGCGACTTCTTGGGGCACTTTCTTTGTATGTCCAGTCTCGAATTGGAGAATCTAGCGCAACGACGACAATGACAGGCAAGTACCTAGTAGGTCCTCGAATCCGTACCCTCTCGAACTGCCGAGGCAGTTGAAGTGTCTGTAAGCATCTCGCCGGTACCGAGCGCAAGACAATCGGGCTAGTAAAATTGAGGTTTGATTGACGTCGATTTGCGCACACGTAGCCCGGCGTCACTCGATCCTCGGTGCATCTTGAGGAGGAACGACGCTAAGTAGCGGCGCGCGCGAGCGCCCGGTAGCAATTTATTCATTGCGCCCGCTAACTGGCCGCACATTGAAAACCCGCCACGGTAATCTGCATTCATTTGAATAAATAACCGATCAATAACCAATAATAAGTTGGCCAATCCGTGGTTTGTCATCTTAGCGATTCCGCCCGGGCCGACAGACAAGCCCGGCGCGAGTCAGGCGGAGCGCAGGGGATGGGCGCGCACTACATTGTCGTGAATTTACGTTGCTCTTTAGATTACGTGGCCTGGGTAATTGATTGAGCCGTTCGTAGCTCTCGGGTTCATTAATGCACAGTTTACTGGTCTTTAGAGGTACACTTTGCAGCACCTATGCTTACAAAGCTAACGCGAGCCTCTTCTGTCCCAAATATTCATAGGACGATCGCCTATTTCCCACCCATCCGAGTTCCCGAAACCTATTTGTCGTTTACACGAAGTTGAGATATCACAATCGCACGCTAAAGAACGCCAGAATTTTAAGGGGCCCAGTGGAGGAACGTCGGCGGAACAGGCGGAGGGAAATAAATAAAGGAGGAGGCGATGTACCAGCGAGGGGGGTGGGGCGGGGGTGGTGTTCTCGGGGCGGTGCGGTTCCTCGTCGAGGTTTTCGGCGAGAAAGAACGTGCGAACGTCTCGTCAACCTGGCCGTACTCAATCTCACTTGCAAATGTGGTTCCCCGGGTCCCAGGCCGCGTGTGTGGTAGCGCGAGGGAGCTCGTCCGCCGGAGCGAGGGAAGAGGCCGGCCCGAAGACGGGTCGTGCAGAAAGAAGAAGGCGAAGAAGAAGAAGGTGGACGGAGGCTGAGCGAAGGGGGCGCGTACCGGAGCCTCGCCAGGCCAATTTGTGACTGACGAGGCGATTGGTAATAAGCAACGGAGGGACTCAAATTGCTTGAGTTTTTCTGCGGTCGTTCATTGGGTGTTGTCGTCGAGGTAGCCCGCGAGAGTCTCCCAGGGTCCGTACCAGCGGAATCGAGAAGCGAAGAAAAGAGTAATCGAGGCTCGAAGGGCGCGGTAGCGAACGGGTCACTCGATTCCCCCTCTCTTTCGAGCTCCTCCGCGTTTCGTTTGCGCAGAGTGACTTGCACCACGCGATACTCAAGTCCAAGCGGCGGAGACGAAATTGTATCTGAAGTAGTTCCACAGCGAGCGGTTTTCCGTCAACATTCAATTTTAAATAGAATTTCCTAGAAATTCGAAGCGTGTCGAGCCCATTGCTAACGCCGATCCCATTAACCATTATAGACACGGGGCAAAGGGAGTTTCAGGGGGGCCCACGTGTCCCAGCACCCTGATCGGGAACCTGGCCCCTTCTACGGCATCGAACATCCTCTAATAATAATAGGAGAAAAAAGGGGACACCCTTCTCGCCTGCTCTCTTCCCTTTTCTTTCGGTCCCTGCCAGTCTCATTACCTGCACGGTACACGCAGGTTGATTGGCGTTATGCTTTTAATATCTTCATTATTCCGTTGGGTCGCAGGTTTCGTGTCCCGCGGGGTTTCTGGCGACTTAAAACCCTGCTGATGCGTTTAATCCTGTCCGCTCAACGTTACCCATGAAATCCCAGCATTATCTTCGCCGAATGATGCGTGCATTAGACGCGAGTGGCCCGCTTTATTCCTCGCAAATGCAATATGGAGGCAGATAGAAGACAAAGGGTAGACGGGGAAACGGGGAGGCTGCAGGACGATCCGGGGCGATCCCATTAACCAGGGCCCGTATTCTCCATGGACGGGACCGGGGGAGGGGCACAGGTGCCCGCCCTTCCGCGTGTGTCTCTGTGGCCCGGTCAGGGCCCGCTTCTGCTGCAGCTCGACCGGGCCGAGATGGGTGGGGGGGGGGAGGGGGGGAGGAGGTCGAATTGGAAGGAAAGAGGACAGAGAGTTAGGGGGGCCCTCGGTCCCTATATTTTAAGCAGCCCCGAACGTGTTGCAATCATCTCGAGACAATGGCCCACCGATCGGTCCGCCTCGCAAAAAGACCGGGGCCCGATAATAGCCGCGACGCATCGTCCACCACGCTTCGGGCGATTCGCCCTCCCCCAACCATTCTTTTCTTCTTTTCTTCTTCTCCCACCCCTCCAATTACTTTTATTTTTCATCTTCCCCCCCCCCCCCCCCTCCCCCATTGGAGAATTCCTCCTGCGCGCTGACGACGCTCCACGGGCTCGCGGAGTCACCTGTTGTTAACGGGGATACGGGGTGGTTCTGAAATCTGCTTCCCTCGATTGCAAAGAGTAACAGGTTCGGATAGAGCGTGGCTATTGAATTGTTCGTTGCCGAATACACATAGCCGTGTAATTTGCGCGTAACAGAATGGGGACTTGTCCGAAGTATTGCTCTCGCAGCGTGAAAAAGCTCGAGACGGCCGGCGGTCGCGTTAGAGCCAAGGCCGTAAAATGATGAAACGAGCGTTGGGACGTTACCGTGGGAGGGAAAAGGGGGGTTGCACGGTCCTGTTCTTGGAAGCTAGGGGGCTAATTGGTCCGCAGGACGAGACAGGACCATAAACTGTCGCCTGCAATCAACGATGCGCGACTCTAGCCCGCGGGTGGACCCGGCCTCTGGTCCCCGTCTCGCTGGCGTGGGGCGAGAGGGTCCGAAAAGTTTTATAAGGACCCTCCCCCTCCCCCTCGACCCCCGGGCGCTGGCCAGGAGAGACGGAGAGGCCCTGGGACCGTGTACGAATTTACATTTAGAAAATATAATGAAGCAGCGTGAAGCGACCATTAGTCGTTCGGAGATGACAGACGATTTCGGACCCCCGCAGCTCCTCCCCCTCGGTCCGCGCGCTCCCGGGCCCCGACACCAGCCAATGAAACAAAGACCGCGGCACGAAGGGAAAGGGAACGAGGGGCCCCCTTAATGACAGTGGGCCCCAGTGGTTTTCATTAAGCTCGTGGCTAGCAAACCGACCGAGCTCCATCGACCGCCAGGCTCCTCCGATGCCGAGATGCTTGTCCAGCTTGATAACATCTAATAAACAATAGATTCCCCACCGACACCTCGCAATAACCCATCGCAATCTTTTCGTTTAGGAAGAAAAAGACAGATACATCTGCCCTGGAACGCAGCCCTCCCCGTGGTCGACGGCTCCGAGTTCCCAGTGATTTTCTAGATCATTAGGCGACACCTTTTTTACGCGAGGATCCGAGGGATCCCGGGGATGATGCTGGTCGGAACGAGCCGGTTAATTGCCAAGCCGGCAGGCGGACAGGCCCGTCGAGACTAGATCTCTCCCTTCGGGGGACCGAGGCCCGAATACCGCGCGAATTGTTTTCCTGCCTCGTCAATTCCGCCAGCGCCAGGCGTCCTCCTAGAGGTAATTGAGAACGGGCCCACGGACGGCTATTTTTTATCATTACCGGGAACTCGGATCTGTCAAGATGTCCTGGGCCCGTGGTTGCGTTAATTACGGTCCATGGGCCCGCTCGCCAGCACCGAAATAATTATAATAATCAGGGGACACGCCTCTCCTGGGCCGAGCCGCGGCCCCCGTTCTCTGGCTAGAGACGGATAGCCGAGATTTTCGGTATCGCAGCCCCGTCTCGATCGCTCGAGTGACAGGGCCGCGAGTAATTATTAATTATTGTTTCTGCTCCCTCCCCCTTCGGTTTTTTCGTTACGGAGACTGCGCCGGCTGTCAGTCTATTCGGCGCGAGCGGTCGATTGCGCAGAAACTAATGCGCCTAATTGCGGCCCGTTGCTGTGTAGCTTGTATCCAGCGGAATCGAGGCTGTCTCTCGATCGATTCGCGCCCAGGGCGATCCGCCGAACGGAACGATCGGCCACGACGACGTCCCCCCGTTCAACGACCCGGTCTGACCTTTTCTGTCTCCGCTGATTTACGACGACCGGCTGCGAGTAGACATCGAACTGGAGCGATTTTTGGACGACGGGGCGGCTTTAATTACGGGCCCCGATGGCGAACGCTTCTTCCGTTCGGGATCCTTCGAACTCCTTCGTCGAGCGCAGATCTAACATTCTTCGTAAAAGCGAGCATACTCAGTCGAATTCAAAGTACCTATTATTATTATAATCTCTTTATATAATTACTCTTTATTAGTCTAATGTAAAGGAAACAAACACGATTTACAAAGGCATAGACGAGAAGAGTAAAGGCGAGGCTACAGTGGTGACATTGATGGCAAGCCTAACCGTGAACTATAAACTAAAGTAAAATAAGGACCAGAAAACAATTATTACAAAAGTAAGAAAACACAAGTAAAGAGCTTAACTTATTAAACTTAGTTAAACAGGAGAAATACAAAGTCAGGGCAAGTAATGGTACCTAACGGAAGGCAGGACGGAAAGGATAAGTGAACTAGGAATAGTGCTGCAGGACAGATAACCGAGTGTGGGACCTGAAGGACGAGTAGCGTCGAAGTAATAGGCGGCAGTGTGAGAAAAAGATGCTTGAAACTTAGATGCGGAATGAGAAGGAATGGAGAGGAGAGCTTAGTGACGGTTACCGAGAGAATTGGTCGAGTGGAAGGAAAAATTACTACGAAGAAGGGCGTAAAGATAAGGTGAAGAACGTGAAGGCAGTGCTTTGTAGACGAGACAACACGAATGAAGAATCCAACGTTCAGACGTGCGCAACCAGTACGATTCAACGAATAAGGAGGACATATGATCGAAATTAGGAGCACATTAAGAGTAGCGCGGACAGGTATTTTGGACACGTTGGATGATGGAGAAAAGACGAGAGGATAGACAAGGACAATAGACGACATGACAATAGTCGATTAGGGAAATAATCAAGGATTGGGATAAGAGGAGTTTCTGAGAGGATGAAAGAATGTGACGAGAGTAATTCCACCTTATTCAGAGTGGATAATTTCCTCGCCTAAGCGGGCCGCAACCGTTTCCCTCGGTTTCTCCGAGCGGAAAGCTTCGATTGCCCCGTATCTGTTTACGAGGACAAGCCGCGCGTCACGAAAACAACCGATAGGACACGATTGCGACAATCGATGCGACAGCTCGTTAAAATTAAGCCGGACAATACGATAATCGCGTGACACCGATTAATTTCCATTCACCGACCGCAGGACCGTGACCGATAAGCGCCGCCGTAGGTCTCCCATCGAGTTATCGGCACGGTCGCCGGGTCGTCACTTTCGGCAAATTAAACAAACATAAAGATGAGATAAAGCCTCGCGCCACCCTGCGCTCCCCCCGGCGGGCAACGACGACCCGCTGACCCTCTGCGTCGCACAGAAATGCCGGAGACCCCGATGGTCGAGCGCCAATAACGACCGGCGATCCTCATAATTAAATCAGAGAGTTATTCTCGTCACGCGTCCGCGCAATTATAATTAAGGATTTATTAGCGTCGACCGCCGGCTCCTCTCGCCCCCCCCCCCCTCGGGCTGCGCCACAACAGCGTAGAAACGCCTCCTCCCCCTGGCTTCTAACGACTAACAGGTCGAAAACTCCTCCAAGACCGAGGAACGGAGCTCGTTTCTCCTCTCCTCTTCTATCGGCCCGGCGTCCCCTACGTCCACTCCGTTCCTCTGCCGACATCCCCTGTCCGCCCGAGGGAGAACAAATTAAAAACTGTCCCAGTGGCCGTAAATAAAACGTTCGCCGGCATTCCGCCCATCTCTGTGCGCGGTTTTTAAAGAAGGCCTCTAGACACGCACAATGGACCATCTTTATACCGGGTGCCGAACGATCTGGTTTCTAGCGCGGGTTCCCGGAGTGCTTTCACCCTTCTTCGAAACGAGAAACTTGGGATAGCGAGGGGGCTGAAGGTCGTTGCGATCGAGAGGAATTAAGGGAATAAATAATGATAATAATAATGACTTTATCACGTTATAAAAATCTTACAAACAATTAAGGGATGAATGAGACAGATCCAGATACATCCATACTGTGCTGTGAACTAAACCTATAGCAAGGGGATGGAGGAAAGAGGAGATTAAGTAAAGAGAAGAGGGATGACAGTGAACGAACTTCCAGGGGAATAGAATTATAATAGTACGTAGCAGTGGCGGATTTAAGGAGAGAGGGATTTTTTCGGGGAAATGAAGAAGTAGTTTACTAAAAAACGAGCTAAGTGTAGTAGTATAAAAAATAATTATAATTCGGGTAAAATTAGAATTAAAAAGCGTTTGGGTAAATAAAATTAAAAAGCATTTGGGTAAAATTAGAATTTTTTTAGTTTGATTTTTAGCACTTACTACAGTGTTTTCTACAAGGACTCTTCCAATCGTCGTTCTTGAATGATTCTGAAATATGAGTGACCACTCGGGGCGCTGTTTATCTGTCTCTTTCCACATCCAGATCCATATTTCATTTCCACGTGGCTTACGGGGAATTGCAAGGTCTCCGGCGGAGCTTTAATTTTCGTTTCGCATTAATCTGGCCGCGGTGTGACCATTTAATGGCCATAATCGATCGCGTGGCTTTTAATTTCATGCTGCATAAACGACGTACACGGCATCACAAAGTGTGAAGGAAATGGAGAACGTTTATTATTATGCGTGTCACACGGGCGTCGTTCATCTTCTTTTTAACTCGTAACGGTACGCGACTCGGCCGGCTACCTGGTAAATTGTATCGGCACAATTATCGAATGCGCGAAGGGAAGTATTAATTACGGCCCGAGGGGGGGGGGGAAGATGCGGGACGCGATCGGCCGTATTTACGAGCAATAATCATTTTTAAGCGAAACAGACGACGGATCGTGATTAATGTTTCCAGGGGTTGGACGATCGCTTTCAGATAATTGCGACACGTTGCTGTCGCAAACACAGCGGGACTTCCTTATGGTTCTTCACAAACTACCAGCAAATCGTTTCTTTAATAAAAATCCAATGAAACTCTTCTCCAAACTTCTTTCCAAAGACGCTCCCTTTTATTTCGCTTGTCCGAAAAATTGAGTGTCGTTCGAGTTTACTTAAACTACTTAGTTCACGTGGATTTTTTAAAGCAGTCGGACAAGATATTTTCGACACCAGGTAGATAGGTCCCCGGTCCACGCTGCATTTTAGGGGAAGGATGAGATACTGGGTCCTGGCGCCGCGCGTTTCGAAATAATGACACGGGCCCCGACCGCGGTCCCATCGGGGGAACTTTTAATTACAAACTGATGACCAAGCCAAACCTAAAAATATTGTCTTCGGCCGGGTTGTAGCCTTCGGAGGCTGAATACATTAGCGCAGAGATCGATCGGTGCGTTGCTGTTTCGGTCAAGTGCGATCCATTATTTATTCCGGGGCCCTTTTTCGCGCCGCCTTGTCAAATCGCTTTCATATTTATTGGTAGCCATTGTTCCCGGCACAATGCGACCACGATACGTAGGTACTTGAAACCTGCCAGAATCGTGTCCTTTAAGCTCAACGTTGCCTGACGAGATTGAGAATTGAAGCGGGAGACTCTGTATCAGTGTAACGGTCAGAAAACGAAGGAGAAGCGACTAAGCACAATGTATCACCACAATGGAGGAGGGGAAGAGCTCGTGAGATATTCCTCTCGCATGGAACCCTATAATTAAAGGCGGGCAACGTATCTGTCATATCTGAGAGACTCGTCTCAGCCATTCTAGTTCCATCTCCGCTTTCACCGTCTTCTTTCTTCCACGCTTACTTTGCATTTCACTCCTTCGCTGACTCGCGGCAGAGAATTGCTAGAAATCTGGCTAAATACTCAGCGATCTCCTCTGCAAAATCCCGGGTCCATAACGATCTTGTGCCTTCGAGATGCGTTCCTCGTTCAGCTACGAAGGCTGCGCGTAGTTAATGGCACAGGAACGCTTTGTTCAGAGCACTTGTGTTTTCGAAATAACTGAGTAGTGAAGGCAGAATGAGCAGAGACAACTTTGGGACCAAAGTTCACGGATAATTCGCGAGTTTCCTCGTCGCTGCAGAACGGTGCGAAATAGTTGATAGGCGGCGAGGAGGGAAGTGGAGTAGCAGTTTGAAACGAGATCGAAGCAGAAGCCCGGGGAGGTAGAGACAGAGAGGCAGGCGGCTCTGTGCTGGCCACGAACCTCCCTTCCTTCGGGGTTCCCTGACGTAATCGAAGAAGCCCAGGCCAGCAGATCACAGATTAAACAACACTCGAGTCCTTCTCCTCGATAATTACCCAGGCCACGGTAATTGCTGCAATCCGGGAACGGCACGCAGTTACCGGGCAGATAATTCAGCCAACGCCAACGGGTGATTTCGAGTCAGATTGCCCCGGCCAGAAGTTACGTTATACGCGCGCGCCTCCACCGAAGTTGGAATTGGTTGAGGCTGAAATTGAGGGAGAAAGAGAGGAGGCGAACGGGGACCCCTTGGTGCCGTTCTCACACCCCCGTACGCGAATTGCAATCCTCGAGGAATCGCTGCGGATAACGCGTGTTCGCACCTGCGTGAGCGCGATGTCGATCCCTCGCGGATACTTGCTCGCGTGTGCGCGTACTTGGCGTAAGCGATTGTATCGTCGCGGCAACGAGAACGTTCGTGAGCGGACTCGTCGCGAAAGAAGAGGAGCAACTCCGAATGAAGTCATTGGGGTTTGATTTATGGCCAACTGCGCGAATTTGGGGAGCGTCAAGAAGGGTAGGTACTTGGTACCTTAGATTAATATCAGGAATGTTATCAATATTCTACGGAGTATATAAGTTTCCAGAAACGGCCAATTTTGGGGAGGGTGCACCTAAACACAGAAGCTCGAGACCACTTTAAAAACAAATCAGTTCTTTTTCGTATAGAGAATTAGCAGTAACTCATACAGGTATGAGTTGTAATATTCAATTGACTTCGATATTGCCTCGAATCGTTTAAATTCAAATATTTGATGATATGGTCGCGAAAAGAGCGGCAAACACTTGTTAGGCTAGGGGCGCGAAATATCAAAATCCAACCCTGCGAGTTTCGTTTATTTACTTCGTTGAAGCAACAATGCCCGCCTTCCAAGCCGGCTATCGACTGCTCTATAAACGGTGGTCGTGAGTTCGTGATATTGGTGATCCTTATTACAAAGCGAACCTGTCGAAACAACCACGACAAGCCTGAAATTGGCGCAACTTGTTTCTGCCCGTGCGCCGGGATTGCCCAAGCTGGAGTTACTGCTCCACTTCGCTTTATTAAGTCGATCAGCCGAACCTCTAAAGGTCACATCTTATCCCGCGATATCTATTAATTCCAGCGCACTTTTTACCGAAGAGAAGGCCTCGATTCGGCATTCAGCTGGGTATCACGACTTTTTCTGAGTTACTGCTTCGTGACGATGGAAGTGCAGGGCGAAACTGCTATGGAAATGGAGGCCGGCGAAAGTGATTTCGAGCAAATTCACCCACGACCAACCCTGCCACCCGACGGCACCTCTTTCGCCAAACCCCGGAAGTGGAATACAGGCGCGTTGGAGGAAGTAGGAATTACGTTTCCTACGATTACCTCGGGAACAAAAGAACCAAGGACGCGGAGAGTCTCGACGCGGAGTGTCGCAATTACGCCGTGTATGCAAATAAATGAGCGCGGAACTGGTCAGGTGTTGGGCGCCTAACGAGGAGCAACACGAGATGGCAGGCTTTTCTGCGAGGTTCCCGAGAAACGAGTTACCGGCGATGACCGGGGCAACGGGCCCGCCCGTTAAGCTCCGCGAACAGGTAATTAAACCGAATGTTAATTGAGTAATGGCTGGCCACGCGGGCACGGGCACGGGCGCGGGCGCGAGCCTAGCTCGGCACGCGAGGTGGCCACGATCGAGCGATCAGCTGTTGGCCGACCCGCTCGTGTCTTCCTTCTTCGATTCGTGAGCCAGAGAACAAGCAGATAGCATCGGCGCTGGTGTTACGCGAGAACCAAACGGAAAAGTCCAGCCAGAGTTGGAGTGTTTGCCCTGGGAATGCTGAGGTATCGCGTTCAGGAGTTTCTTGCCTCGGTGGTAAAAGTTTTGGGAGAGTTGGCTGATTGGAATTATCTAAAGGGTTTTTCGAATTGGATGGTTTATGCTAACCCTTCGTTGACACACCTCTTTTTACGATCAACTTTGACATACTGGGTGGCTCACACCCAGAGCAATTATTCAACGACTGTCATTCTCATCTCAAGAATCCAATCGTTATGAAAAAAATCTTGGGTCAATTTCGAGGTCTCGAAGAATGTATTGCAACAGTTTTTTCATTGAAATTTTATCACAGTTTTTGTGACAAAAATTCTTGACTACCATGAGTCGAAGAAGAAACGAAAAAAGACTTCAAACAATTGCACCTTTACAAATTCCAATATTAGAAGCTAAAAATCTACGCAGTTGTTGTTCAGATATAATATTTTGAGAAAAAACATATTGTATCTGAACAATTCTGTTCCTATATTTTAATTGCGACTTATATTTGCAAGTCGTCTTTGGAAAACAGGTATTTAATTAGCATATAGAAGGTGGCCTATTTCGGTAATTGAAAATAGATATTCCACGAATATCCAGGATATTGTACGTATTGGAATAGGGTAAAGAGCGTGAAAATTAACTTATGGGTGGCTCGCACCCAGAGTGTCATCGAATGTTTAAACTCGCATCTGAAAATCTGGCGGAAAATCTGTCGTGATTCGTCCAGCTTTATAACGCTCGTCTATAATGGAAGGTTCATCAGCCAGTCGCAGAAACGTTGGAAGGCACGGCGTAAAGGTTCGTGTCCCGAAGGAGCATCTCAGTTTCCACTTGGATCCGCGTTCCACGGAGACGTCTGGGCTAGAACGGGTAATCTCCCTTGCAGCGCTACGGGCGCGTATTTCCACGTAGGTACAGCACGCACACCCTCGCGACCCGGGGTTCTGTGCGCGCGATCCGCGGGGCGGTGTATGCCCTAGAAGCATTAAAGTCCCGACGTCATCCTCGATCCTAGCGGACGGGCGAAGAGGGACAGCAAAGAGAGAAAAACGGTAGTGGAAGCCCCGGATACCTACAAGGTGGAAATAAAAGGAGTGGGAAGGGGAGGATGGAGGGTGCCGCAGGGGAGGGAATGGGGCATGAACGCGGAGCAGAGCGAGAGAGCGAGAGAGAGAGAGAGAGAGAGAAAGAGAGCGCATAGGTATAACATTCAGCTCCGAGGAAGGAGGTGGTGGTATGTCGGGAGTGAAGGTGGACGAGGTGGACGAGGTGGACGAGGCGGAGGGAAAAGAAGAGAAGAGAAGAGAGGCCGGGAGCTATGCGTGCTCCGCCCCGCCCACGCTTTCAGAGACCCAGGACTCAACTTGTCCACCTTCTTCTCGGCGTACAGCCACCCACAAGAGTCTCTGATGCACCGTGCCACCCTGCTTACAGATTCTACCGCGAGTCCCACCGTTCAGAGGCTCTCTGAGATCGCTCGACTCCTTTCTTCTCCCCGTTTCCTTCGGCCTTGGAGATTGGTCCCAACACCACCGACCGATAGCGCGATAGCTCGACCTGGCCAACGGTTTCTCCTGTTGTCTCGCCGCTGCGTTGGACGGTTAAGGCTGCTGATAGACGCCGGGTGTAATGGAACAACTGACTCGGATCTGACGGAGAGTACCTAAACGGGATAGAGAAAATGGGCAACGTCTCGTTTAGATTAGAACTGCGCGGGTGCAGGAGCATCGCTTTGATCTGCAAGAGACATTGAGAAAACCCATGGTTGCAGGTCCGGATAATTTATCTCTGATTAGGTCGTTACACTTAGAAAGAGAATATAAAGTCATCGAATCCCTCGAGCTGCCTGCCAAGCAGTTTATGTCCTCACCGCCAGCAATCTGCGCGGAGCTGCGAGTTTCACCCGATCGGAAGCGTCCACTCCCGAGCGAATGGAAGAAAAGCTGGCCGGTCGCCGCGCGCGCTTGGCCGTTTCCCATGGAAAGGTGGAGCAGAGGGAACGAAGTGCGTGGCCGCGTGCAGAGAAGCGGCAATCAGGCCTGGGATGCAGCACCTCGGGCCCTCGATGCGATTCCTTGGAATTTCCATCGCGTATTTCTGTCTCGTAGGTGGCGAGGTCCCTTTTGGCGTGGACCGTACTCTCGCAGGGTCCAAGGGCCCCGGGCGCCATCTCATGTGAACGCTTATCCCGCTGGATCCGTGCAAGCCCGTGTCCCTCTAGCGCATTACCATAGCTCCTTCGAGCCTCTCCCGAACCCTCTTCCCCGCTACCTGCCCATTATTCTAATAATTCCTCCACGGTAGTTTTCTTTCCCCTTTTGCCGGCTATTTAGATTAATCTCGCCGCTTTCCGAGCACGCTGCCGTACGCGGGCTGTCCCGTTACGACGCGCCAAGCCGTTGGCATGGAGAACCAGTTCGTTTCGGAGGAGCTTTAGCGAACGATCCTCCGGTTGCCATTCGGTGGACGTTCCTGCTCGTCAAGTGCCACAGGAAAGGAATATATAATCGCAAATTAATCTAGAGCAGAGCCCAGCCTCCTTCGATTATTGAATCAGCGGAGGACAGAATGGAAACCAAAGGGAACCGAATGTGCGTACATACCGAGTCTTTCTCCAGCAGAACGATCGCGCCCAACCGGTCTTCACCGCGCACAAAAGCGCGGCCGCGTTGAGCAAATATCGGAATGTTAAGCGTATCCCCGTAGGCAGGGGTCGCGTGGGAGTGTTTGGAAACACTGTTAAAACACAGAGCTGGAAACGAGCAGCGACGGCGCGGGTCCAGCATTGTACGCGCCGGGACAAAACCGGCGCTCGGCCCTTTTCTGCGGCTGAAAACCGAAAAGAACACCACGGCCAGAACCTTTTGTCTTTTAATCGTCGCGCCCCTGCCGAAGGGGATGCCGCGTGGACGAGGGTAGCTCGGTCAAGTTGCCTGACAAATGGCTGCCGACTCTCCGGCCTCTCCCTTTCGACCTCTGTCGCCGCGCCGCCGCAACACCAAGTTCGCTCCATTTTCAATGCCGTGTTTTATTTGTTTCGGGAAATCGGAGCCGCCCCGCGCCTTCTACGATGATCGAACGTCTGCGTCGAAATGGCCCTCCGGGCTCCAGATCAATTATTCTCTGTCCCTGCGTCAGTTTCGCTTTCCTTCTGCGGCTTTCCTCCGTCTGTGGAAGCTATTAGAGATGCTTGGCGCCTGGCGTGGACAGTGTATAAATCCGTGGGACCATTTAATTTAAAAAAGCTCGTGGAAAAACACGTTTTTCTCAATCAATTAGACGGCCTGTCGCGCGGCCGCGAACGCCCGCCTCGAAAAAAAAAAAGAAACGATTTATATAGATCGTCGCCGTGGGAGGCTCATTGTCTCTGAGCGAAGCAAAGCCCGGGGCCGCCTTTTTCACTGGTACCTCCCGTTTCCGAGAGACGAATACCGATCAGCTTTTGGAATTCGTGTCCGTCGCGGCGGGTGGCCGCTGCTCGCCCCGCGATCCTAATAATTACCGCGCCGGGAACGAGGTCTTTATCGTGAGACACCGCTCTCACAACGCCCGCTTGCCCCGTGCTCCTCTCTGCCCCGACATTCTGCTCATCTTCCCATCTCTGTGTATTCCGACGTACCCACCGCAATTCTTCCCTTACTCGCTCAATTTTTATTCACACCTATCAGCCGGTGGAAAGTGATCTCCAATCGTACTCGATAATTCTTCTATAGCATTGGAACCCTGAATCGTCCTGACTAGTCTTTACGCTACCGTTACCTTAGAATTATATAATCGACAACAGTGGCCCCGAGGAAAAAAGAAACAGGAGATTAATGCACCCACGACTGAAAGCCCGACATCATTTTTTAAATAAACTTCTATAATTACCTAATGAATTTTATCGAACTTTTATCCGTTCAACACGGCTCCCCCAAGATTCAATCCTGAGTGCGACACTGCTCGACAACCCTACGTCGTTTCCCGGAGGGAGATTGGCGACGAGGGGGCCCAATGAGGAAGCAGAGGCATTTTTAAAAGTGCATTTACGAGGTAACGATAGGATCGCGATGGTCGTTGAACGAGCGATTTTTTGCGATATTCGGAAAACGGTCCACGGCGGATGCACATGGTGGCCCGTTACGCTGGCTGTAATTAACAAGGCTCGCTTTGTAGTGTTTTGTCGCCGGCCGCGACACGCCGTGACGAGGGTGGAATTTCTACGTCCATCGTCGGTAGGGGGGGGGGGGGGAGGCCAGACTATAAAACGTTCTTTGTGTGTCGCGGGGCTAGCGGGCCCGCGCGCCTCGCCGCCGCAGAGGCAAATGTAAACATTCCCGTGGAACGGTCAAAGAGTCCTCGAGAGGTCTCGCGGCAAGGATTACGAGTCGCCGAATGTAAACGAGCTCCCGTGCCATTCAATGTGATCGCCGGTGCCAGTGTGTTGGTCTTCTTGACGGCGGTCGGATCGGCTGACTCGTGCTCCGCGAGTTTTCCACGGCCAAACAGTGAGTGCCATTTTGGGTCGAGCTGCTCCGAAAGCTGCCACCCATTGGTGAGTCTTGTTCCATTCTCCTCTTATCTCTCTTCTCATTCTCCTCTCTCTTTCTCTCTCTCTCCCTCTCTCTCTCTTCTCGCATATTAACTGTTAGGTTTTTTATATTAATTTAAAAAAGTTTGGAATTGTGTCTAAGGGACGGTAGGATGTCCAAATGTGAACTTTAATTTTCTATCACTCGATGATTTAATTAAAATGGATTTTGGGAATACCTGGGGATGAAGGATACCGTAAACTGGGGTGACTTTGCCCGCCGGGGTGACATTGCCCACTTTTTTACTCTGACTGACAAATTACCATATGCTTGAATTCGCTAATTTTTTTTTCGTTTGACCTTGGAGAAATTATTGCTATCAATTACAAAACACTAAATGTTCTGATTACTTCGCAGTAAAATAAAATAAAGCCTTTCCGAAAAGTGGGCAATGTCACCCCGGGCGGGCAAAGTCACCCCAGTTTACGGTATCTGAAATACGACAAGCTCCTCCGTTTAGAGCGGGAACTGCTCGATGCCGGACCCAGAGCAGAAGAAGGTATACACGGTGCGTCTCGGGGCACGGTGTTTGCCTCCGAACACTCCGACTGCAGCCGGTCGAGTGTCATTATAATTCGTGTTCTCGGCTCGTGGTCCGCGCTTTCGAGCATTGTAATATCAATGACACGGAAATAGAGTCCTCGAGATGTCTCGCTGAAGGGAGCGTAGTCGCCCGGGCCCCCGTCCAGCCTCTCGGAAATATCCACTTTCGAGGGCGTCTCGAATCGAGCCTCCCGTCAGGAATCATTTGTAATTTTGTTTTTTTCGAGCCCCTCCCGGCCGATCGCCGTGACCGTGGCTTTGTGTACCGATGACACAGAAATAGCCGCCGAGGGGCCGCGATTCTGAAGGGCTGCGCGCCTCTGTGAAACGATCGCGTAAACAGAGAAAGATAGAAATAGCGATCCCCCTGCACGTCCCTTCCTCCTTCTCACCAGCGAAACTTAAACGACACCTTCAGCTTTTCACCTAGGACTCTCGAATGAAATTCTAAGCCTCCAAGTGGAAGAATTCGAATACAGTATCCGCGAAACGGTGGAGGTGGCGCCCGACGATCGATCCTCGATCGACGAACTCCCCGTTTCCATCGCGACCAGATTTATTCCGGGACGGCCGATCGTGCTTGTTTATACTGGACGGGACAGAAATACAAGAGTGTCGCTGGGACGCGAAACATCTGTCGCGGTGAACCTGCAGACGCATGTCGCGGACTATTTTCGCCCGGTGCCGCCCGATTACGCGGCTGACAGCCAGTGACGGCCGCTTTCTCGCTCGATTTTCTCATAGGTAACCAAGTTGACAGCGGCCAGAGACACTTCCTTCAAGTCGCTCCCCGCTCTCGACCACCCATGTCTATCTCGCCCAGAATGATGCTCGGGAGGCCGCGCTAAAAGGGCGTAATGCCCTGTTACATTGCGGGGGAAATTCCAGACTAATTGATCGAGTCTGACGAGTTTTTGCGCCCCGCAACGTTGAGCCGAGTGGTTTAGGTACAGCGAATATACATGCCTACTTGATATGCATTTCGCAATAAAACTACCGTAGCCAGGGAACGGGGTCGGATAGAAGAAACATTTACACAAAGTTTCCCTATAGCCTCGCGTGTGGAGTTCACATTCCAAGGAAACACCCTCTATTAATCTCGGCGCTTACCATCAGCCATTTCACCGTAACTTTAAGCGATAATTTACGGCTCTATTAGAAAGTTAACGCAACACCCCTTACAAGTATGTGTAGAATTTAATCGGTACGACGCGGGGAACTCTGATTTAAAAAAAAAAAAGAAGAAAAGTAACATTGAGCGGAATCGCCTGGACTCGACAGCTCGAGCGTAAGCCTAACTGCAGACGAACGAGCGCGTTAAACCAACAATTGCCTTCCGTGGACCAATCATTCGATCGTTTCACTGTACGTGTATACCTACCTCGTGTGTCGATCCAGCGACGGTCGATTCGGAAACACTGTAGGTCTCATTCAATTTACATACATGCCCAACCTCGTCCCACCTTCTCACCCCGTAGTGGCATTTACCGTCCCCGCTCGTTCCCGTCGCTCTCCGGTACGGAGGAGACCCGAAATTAACTCCCCTCGTCGATTTTCGAGTGGACGTCTCCTACGAAACCCAGAATTAAAGCCGTTTACGCGACCCTGGTCGAACGACAGCTGGCCCGACGGAAGCATAATATTTCCTGAACGGCGACGGAATCGAACGTGACCAGGGGTGGCGTTCCGATTTATTAAAAGACCGGTGTCGCGTGATCGCGAGCGTGCCCGACGACGAATCCCCCCGGTGCCACCGACTCGGTTTCGTCGTCCTTATGGCCGTCGGACGCAACCTATCGTTAGGCAAAGTGTCGCCTGGCGGGCTTGCGTGCAGGAATGCGAACTTGAACCGGCCATTACGCGACGCGGTGTCACCCGGAGCAGGGTAATTTCGTCGAAACTCAGAGGATCGCGGGCCACGGGACCGCAAAAACCACGGGAGACCCGGATTCCTGCGATTCCCGACGATCCTTGCACGAACACCGTTCGTCTCTCCCCCCCCCCCCCCTTTCCTGTCCACTGGCCGACTATCTTCTTCTCTTCCTTCCGTCCTCTCGCCGGAGCACGTACCCGTCTCTGCTAAATTATTTCGTTCCACTTCTCGTTCGGCCTGCGAGGGAACGGGTATCCACGACGGAACGATCGCTCGCTGTCGCGGCCACCGCGGTTTTGTCCACTTCATGGCCTCCGCCCCCCGCTCTCCCCCCCCCCCGCAGGAGGCGGTTTTTAGGCTGTGTTCTTGGGATCGGTGAAGGATTTTGATGGGCAGTCGGGGAGCGATGGTTGAGAGCGGGGAGTGTGAAGTGAAAGGAATTAGATACCGACAAGGGAACGTCGCGGACACGAACTCGCGTATAAACTCCTAAAGTACAAGAGATAGAAAAAAAATGTTTGGAACAAAATTCTAACGGTGCGATAAGCGCTGGAAACTTGCCTTAACAAGATTTTGAAAAAAGGTTTTTTCGTCAGGTATTTTTCTTTTTTCAAACGCGACGTAAGTGGGAGTGGCCATTTGACTTTAAGGTTAGCTTTCACACCCTTAAAGGGCGACTGGGTACGAATAAAATATACCATTGTTGTTGCCTTGAATCACTTTATAAACCCACGAGGTTGCGTTCCAATCGTTCCCTTGTGAGAATCTCGGGGGTAGTTACGCAACCGACGTCTCAAGCGACGGGTAACATACTATTTTAGAAAGAAGGACCTTGGGAAAAGGGAAATTGAAGATGGTGCCGTCACGATGCCTGTAATCGAAGCGGTTAATCCAAACAGATGGTCCAAGTAAAAAGGTAAACAGGGAGTAGAGGGAACGGAATGTTCGACCAGAATCGACGGAACCCGCAAATGCAGATGTTCCCCGTTTCCAGGGGCGCGACGAAAGTTAAACGTTGGACGAATTACACTGTTAATACGCTTAGTACGCCCAAATATTGCTTAATAGGAGATGTCGACACGGACGTGGAATTGAATGCAATCGTGTCATGGTCTCCGCGGTCGCTAAAGTGCCGTATTTCTCCCATTGTGATATCTTCATCCGGGGCTGTGTTCGCTTCCGCCTCGACAATGGTCGCGGGGCGTTTCTCTGTTCCGTTATTGTATTCTTCCCTTTCCCTTATACGCTGCGGGCTTGACAATTGTGAAGGAGCACGCGAGGCTCCACGGAGGGGCCTACGCGAATTTCTCGGTAGAAGATGGTGTGCATATCTAAATACCTATTTAGGCTCTGCTGTCCGGGAACATCTGTTACTTGTGCCACGTACGGGTTGGGAACAAAGGGCGTCGAGGACTGATCGATACCTTACGATAAATTGAGATTCACCTGGCAATCTTTTGGCAGACTGGTGAACCTAAGTGAGTCTAGAGCTCGCACCGATGATTCTAATAACGCACGGCACTTGACCGAATGGAAATGGCGACCTTCGGGAACTTCATTGTCGCTTGAAACTTAGCAGACGAGCTTGGCTATCTTCTCTGCTGACACTAAGTAGTCCTCCTGTAAAGCTTGCGCTTTAGTCGAGCTCTTTGCGTGTAGGAATCGTGGCGAGGATATTAACAGAGTTCCCCGGTTCTTCCTCGCTACTCGCACCGTAAAAGACACCATGGAACTGGGCAGCTGCAAGAAGAAGGACCCAGAAAGGGTTCGACTATTGGAGCAGCGCGTGGGGGCCACTCGATTCCGCGACAAAAGCGCGACGTTCCGTTCCGCTGGAAACCTTCGAGACCCAGACAGATATCCGAACGTCTGGAGGTAGTCCCCCGTGACGAAAGCGGGAGGGAGAACAGGATGAAAAAAGGAGAAGACGGGCAGGCGGGAGAGTAAGAACGAGGAATCCAATCGATACAAATTGGAAATGCGATGACGGTGCGCGTTTTCGGCCGGGCCCCCGGAAAAATAACGAAAGCCGCAATTATCGGCTCGTTTTGCCGATTTGCCGGGCCGGCATGCTCGTCATTAGGCCCTCCCCCGAGCGTAGCGGAAACAATGGCACCCGGGGTGTCGGAAATAATACAAATAACCGGGCCCTGGGGTGAAAGTACTGTTTAGCCCGTAATTTCCTTTCGTGGCGAGCACGTCTGAAGGCGGGGCGCGGTCACACCTTCCGCGCTCTTTCCTCGGCCACCTTCTCGTTCATTTTTCAGCCCGGATCGTGGAGCGAGGGAGACGGAAGAGGAAGGTGGCCAGGAGGGTGCGCGACACGCTGCGATCCGCCAGACCGACACAGTCATCCTCTGTGCATTGTTTTTGCGAGGAAAGTCTGATGTCATCGTCGCCGCCCCTGCCCCGGGGGAGAGAAGGCACCGGCGTGACCGGCCCCTTCCCCGAGGAAATCCAAGCGTCCGAGTCGAATGCCGATGAAACTTTGCTGAAACCAAACCCTCGTCCCGAGGCGACGACACTGCTGGGCCACTGGCTCCAAGGATTTTTTTTTTGGAAATCGGGAGCTTCTGCGATCGTCACAAAAAGCGCCTCACGAATGGCAACTTTTACTGAATTTTCGGGGCATGTAGTTAAAATTTTTTTTTGGAAATCGGGAGCTTCTGCGATCGTCACAAAAAGCGCCTCACGAATGGCAACTTTTACTGAATTTTCGGGGCATGTAGGTAGCTAAAAATGTCTGCGAGAAAATGACAAGTACTCCTAGGTGTCTCCGAGTACCTATGTCGCAGAGAAAGAGAGAGAGAGGGAGAGAGAGAGAGAGAGAGAGAGAGAGAGAAATAGTCCCTCTTTTTCACCTCGCCGCTAGTTCCAGGATCCAGGTAAAGACGCCAAGCCGGGACACAATACGCCTCTCAGCGGGCAAAGTTATTATTACCGGCTCTCGGCATTGTCCGGCTGTCAACAATTAGTTTAGATGATGCTTCAACATCCCGTCGAACACTGCCACCTGAGCGGCGTCCCTCGCCTTGGGCTTCCTGGAAAATGAAACCGTTCGGGGAACGCGATCTCTCCACCTTCTTTCAACTTTCGACCAGATTTGCGCAACTTTTGCGTGCCGCAAAAAGTAAACGTCCCCCTTTTTTAATTAACCTCCCGTTTCTGGAAATACTCGGTTGCGTAAGCTATAGGTGCCCACTTCAGTCGAATCCCACGATTCCCTGTTCGACTACATATAAGCATACGTCCATCATCGCGCCCCTTGGACGGATCTCGGGCAAAAAGGTTCGCCATGTGCCTGGAATCCCGCGAAACCGTGAAGAGACGTGTATGACGGATCCATAAGGCGGAATACCGGAACGGGAGACAACATTTGCGCGATATGGCGGTGGCACTTGAAAATCAAACATCGCCGCTGGAACGCGCCCCTAATGCCAGACCCAGCATCCCCCTCCGGTACACGTCGAACTTCATCATCCTCAAGATTTTCTCGATCCCATTCTACCCGTCCCTTTGTCCGTGCGTCATATGAAATTCCAGAGACACGTTGCGCGCCGACCGAGAAAATATGATATTCTTTAACCCACAGCGGTGCCAGGGAGAGGGGTTTCGAGGGGCAGCAGGAAGAAAAGAAGGACCCAGTTTCTGGGAGCTTGCACCGCTGTCCCCCTCCCCATTGTCGAGCTAGTTTTTCTGCCGTGGTCTCGCGGACCAGGTAACGTCATATTCAATGGCCGACCAATCACAATATTTTTGACGAGTTATGCCGGCGCATAATGGCCCCGCGGCCGGCGCAGAGGGGCGAGTTTTTCCAGGATAAAAGTTGCGGCCGGCATTGAGCCGCTTTTGGAGCAGCACATGCGGCGTCCACAGGCGATTCGTGGCCCCGGAGGACGCCACAATGGGTCCTTGAGCCCTTAAAAGCACAAAGACACGCGCGTCCTTCACCCTCCCGCCGCGGCCCCTTGTCTCCCCGTTCCGTTTCTGTTCCGACGCATCCTGCTTATCCTGCGAGCCACCCGTACATCCCTCGGGATATAGACGCCGTGGAGCGTGCGTAACGCGCTCACCGGCCCGTGAGTTATGAGGGAAACGCGCGCAATATTAATATTTTGTATCATCTTTGCGAGCCGCCTGGCAGGCCGCGTAACGTCCTTCGTGCAACCGAGATGCAACCGGCACCCTCGTCTCTGCTTTCCCGTCTTTTGTCGCGGAGCGGTGGGATGTTGCCGCTCCTGTTTGCGCAGCGTCGAGTTTCCTGTGGCATCTTGGACAGGGGAGGCTGTCTTGGAGCTTTCCGATCTGGTTTTGCTATTGTATCGGAGGACGCCGGAACTCGGACCCACCGAATCACCCCCCAGCTCTGGAAATTATAAACGTCGCGAAGGGTGCGTCGGAATCGTCGGACCGCTCACGGCTCGTCTACCCCCCCCCCCCCCCCCCTCGGGAACCAGGGAGCGGAGAAATCTTGAGCCTAGTAGCGGAAGACGTGCCTTTGGCGAACCGCGAGTCAAACTGCCGACAAACCTGCACCACCAGCCCCGGGTCCGAGCCCTTTATCCGCTTTCAGGGCCCGCCGCGATGATGTTGCAAATTTAATCATCTGCATACTTGCCGATTACACGGAACGCCGATCACAGAGGTCGCCCCGCGGGGGTTGCTCCGCGTCCGAACTCCGTTTACGTTCAGATCCACATACTTTGTTGCGTCCGTAGACGCGCCACCCTCGTCTCCGCTCTCTTTCACCCCGCCGCGCCGCAGCAAGCGCATCGCGATGCTTCCAAACGGCTTCCACGGAGCTTTGTGCGGGCCCGCCGCGGGCCCTTCGATTCACCCTGCACCCTGCCTGATTGTCCTCCCCTGCAAGCGATCGTGCTCGATGGAATTCTCGCCGGCCGATTGCGCACGCCGCGACTCCTTGTAGCCAGATACCGCTGGGGTACTTTGTTCCGCGGTGGCAGTGCGAGGCGAGGGGCCATTTTCGGTGTTTCAGCTAAAGAGCGAGCACCTAAGTAAGGTCAGGTTTATTCCGGGGCGAAGTGTCGAGGATGAGTTTTTGAAAGGGAAACACGAGGGATCCAGAACGATATGTTCGTGGATACAAATATTATTGGAGGGGCGGCGACGTGGGGTGTAGACGAGAAAAAGAAGAAACAGGGGTTGGCCGGTGTCGCGACAAGGAGCATCGGGACACCGGAGCAACAAGTGGCAGACACGGAAAGAGAGATCGACGGATGTCAAGTCGCGGGGAAATAAAAAAGTCACCCTTATCCCTGGCGCGGGGTGGCGGGGAGTGGAAGGCTAATAATGGCTTGCGACAACAAGCGACAAGAGGGGTGGCCATCGTGGTACGAGAGGAGTCGAGGGTGAAGCAGGAAGAACCGAGAGGCTTAAACGCTCCTCAGCGGCACAATAGAATTTTATCGGGGTGCTTCCACCTTTCTTTCTCCCCGCCAACCTTCCCTCTTCATAGAATCTAGATACCCGTGGCGGGTCGTTATTTTTCCACCGACGAGGCTTTCATTAATGAGCGAGCCGTGATCGAGCACTTGAGAAACATCCCCGCACGCTCGCAACAAAGCAACGTTTAATTGAACTCTAACAAATTCCAGTGAAACGAGCAATAATCCCCGGCGTCCACGGGAGAATAGAGGCACCCGGAGATAGTTTCGCGTTGCACCCGGCGGAACTTTTTAAAATTCTATTCCAAAAACTTTCACCCCCTCGCAGCCGACGCTTTCGATGTTTCGGTGGACGCGGAGGGGGGGGAAAAAAAGGAGAAGGAGCCACCCTATCGAGGAGGCGGATTTAATTAATTCTAGATCGAGGCTTTGATCGGAATATCGCGAGCTCACCCCGACGGAAAACAAATCCGCGCGCAATTCCCGGCTGCTTAGTATTACGTAAAAACCAATTACGTGGGAATGCCTGTGCCGATTGGCGGCGTAGATGGCCCGCGGGCCTCGGTAATCGTGATCGAAAATGCCTCGGGTTTGTTGTTCCAACGAAATGTATCCGATGTCAAAAGTGGCTGGACAGAGGAGGGTGGATGGGCACGGAGACGATGCGAGTCTCCTGTCCATCGGAGAGGGTTGGGCGGCACGTGTCACTTTGAACAACGTCCGTGGGGAGAGCGGGGGCAAAAATTTTCCACCAAATCTCGTTAAGTTTTCATTTGCCAAATGCAGATGCCAGACCCGGCTCGCGCGCTCGCTCCTCACCATTCCACCGATTGCAGTTGCCCATGGCCAATTTGCCAGCCCCCCTTTTTCTCCCCCGCACCGTTACCGATCTCTGGGTTTAAATCGAATGGGGACGAGGTATTCGACTATTCGTTCACGTTTGTGCAACGTTACCTTCAGCTATGTTTCTTCCATAAAAAATATCCAAGGACACTTTGGGGGGTTGTGGCTGGCCCAGTACCTATCTATCTCGATCGGCACCTGACAAATCTTGTAACCGGCGATGACGCGCGCCGCGGATCATCGCTGAAATTACATCACTCGCCTCGAAATTCCGCAAGATCCCCTTCCCTTGCCTCCCGCTTTGGGCCCGACTCCGAGAGTCTCCAGACATCCCGACGATGTTCGGGGCCTGTTCGGGGGCCTTATTCCCGTGTAATCCCCGCCGACCGGGAACCACCGTAATTCATATTGTCGTTATACGTGCGCGCGGATCCCCCGACTTGATTACCAATAACGCTGGAATGGATACGTACACAGCGAGCGGCAGGGTCTCTCATGCCGCTGAAAAACGCGAAAAAAAGAGGAGGCAGCCCGCAGAACGGCGAGATATTAAACTGCATCGACGTTCTCGGCTGCCGCGGCGTATATGGGAGACGCGATCGAAGCGCCCCAATATTTCTGATAGCAAAATTGGAATATGTATGTATATCGTTGTATTCCGGGCAGATATTTCTGGATGCTGAATAATTGCGAGCTAAAGGGACATTCTTCTTCCGAGGAATACGATCGACGGTGGGCCTGAAGCCCCCCAACAGCAATTTCCGAGAGCTGAGAGCCACTGGCACGAAAACCGCAAACGGCGGGCCAATATAATGAGATTTAAATTACTGTGGGACTGTGACATAGTGTCCTTTTTACGAATCGTTGCCTCCACGACTCCTCCGCCCGGGAAACCAATTAGGGATGGAAATTTGATTCGGAGCTACGAAATAATCGATTATCCTGCCGAGGGCTGCCGGTCCTTCCAGATTCGTTAATCCGCACGATTCCGCGAAATGCCGCGCGGTGGTTTTCTTGCGCGTGAGAGCGGCCTAACGAAGAGCCTGCGCTTGTGATCGGAGCATACTAAAGTCACGTGAAAAAAATTCCCTTAGGTAAGCCTGTCCCCTAAAGGGGTTATACCCAGTCAGTCAGGAGGCCAAAAAGAGGCGAATGTTTGTGAATTTTTTTTTGAAAAAGCGGATGCATGTATTTTTGCAAAACGTTTTCCACTTAAAAGACCAACATTTAAGGAGCATTTGGTAATTTTATTCTAGAAAAATATTTAAGTTTATAATAAAATGACAAGCGACATCCAAGAAGCCTTTTTAAAAAGTCCTTTTCGGGTCAACATTGCCATTCGGAACCAGATTATCTAAAATAAAAAACAAACTAGATTTCGTTAGTATATTAATGTATTTCCGAACTATTAAATTAAAACAAAATGGCGGCTATTTAAAGTTAAAGTGCTGATTTTTTCGCGCCAGAGTCACGCGAAAATCGTTCGCGAAAGAAAGTTCTACGCACATAATTGTTAGAAGATCGTTCTCCAGTTCGGTTGCGTTCATCTTGATATCAGCTGCCGTAAAAGAGCACCGCAGCGTTCAAGAGCCTCGCGCAAAAATTTGCAATTTCTAGAGGCGGATAAATATCGCGCTGAACTTCCTCCGACGAAACTATTAAATAATTTATGCGGCACGTTCCGCGGTTGTTTTTAACGTGTACTCGAATGAATATTCATCGGAGCCGGATTATAAATTTGCCCGGCACGGGAACGGTCCTTAAGAAAATCCCGGCGAAAAAGCATCGCCGCGCAAAGGAGCGGGCTTCCCCCGAGGCCCGTGTTTAATGGCGTCGTGGACGCACTTTTAATCCCCGCGGCGTTATCAGATAATCGCGTCCTTCCAATGAACGGGGAGGCGTTTTCCTGATCGCATCTTTCCTTCTTCGAATCGAATAACGAACGCCTCGCGCGGGGCGAAAAAGCCACGGAAGGTTCTCCGCGGCTGATCGAATCTCGTGACCCCGAAATTTTAAAGGCTCGCGCTAAAATCTCGGTTCCTCTCCGCGTTATCTGCGCGGCTCGATCAGCCGTCAAAGATCCAAGGGCATACATTGATTTCGATAATGATCGATTACCTTCTTCCCTCCTTCCTCCACTTCTTCTTCCTCTCGCGAGAGACGTATCGATATCGTGACTCGATTTAGATGGCACGATACGGGGAAGGGATTAGGCGTTTTGTCTTTTGTCGGGCGGCATTGTTGAGAATCTATCGCAGCTGAGAGATTTATGGGGGGGTGTCGGCGAGTGGGATAAGCGTAGTGTTTAATTTCCATGCTAATTCGATCGAGGATATTTTCATCGCGTAAATAGTTCCACGGAATTATTTCTGTAACAATGGACAGAAATGAAGTTAGACTCTTCTCTCTCTCTCTCATTCTCTCTTTCCCTCTCTCTCTCTTTCCTCTCTCCTTTGGTCCAGCCATCCTCAAAGATGCTTTACTTAAACACCACATCTCGCGTGCTCCCGTCCCGTTTCTACTGACAGTTTCGAGCGACTTCTAAGGAACTGGCGACGCACCAGCGGCAGCGTTCACGCGAGGTGCAGCATCAGCCAAGGCTGAAACACAGCGGAATGGACAGGAGGAACGGGAGCCATGGACGTTGTCTCCCACGGTGGCTGATGTCAGAAGACGTGCGCGACAAAGTACGTGTCACGCCACTCCCGGTTCGTTTAAGTTAATTGTCGGGGACCTCTTTTCTGCGCTCCGTGTCCCGTCATCCCCGAGCCCCGCCGATTCCATCACTGTCTCTCGATCCGTTGCTTCTTCCCCTCGTTCGCCCCGTCACGATATCCAGCACCGTCATCCCGAGTGAATAAAACGTCGCGATTACTAAAGTGAATATCCACGGGACCACTGTCACGCCCCTCCTGCGATTCTTCCGATAGGGAGGTTGTGATCGATGATCTTTCGGCTGCGGAAATTCTTATCACTTGGTCTGCAGCTACGACTTAGGATCGAGAAGAACGTGCTTGGAGGAACAGCGTAAGCTATTCAAGTTCCGCTCGACTCCGAAAACAAGACTCCGAGCCATACCTACTCTTTCAAAAAATGGTACATCCGACTCATCAGAAGCATAAGGAAAATCAAATTATCCGCACTGAAAGGGAACCACCTGCGGTCCCGAAGAATCGTCCCCGCTGTTTCCCTTCCCGCTCGAGTGCCACCGAATACCTTATCCACCGAAGTAAAAAAGGGAAGGGGGGAGGGAAAGAAGCTTTGAACCAGCCCGAAATAATTATCCGCTTAGCCCGGTGGACGGTGAACGCTTGGCAAGATTGACGATCGCGTCCAGCGGACCGTTGTTCCGCGTTTGCGCTCGTCTCTCGAGAAACGTCCAGCGTCTACCTGATTCATGGCAGTTTCATACTTGCTCTTCGACTCACGGCCAATTGAACGCGTTCGCGGACGAATAGGGAATCAACCGAGTGAACGGGATGTCATTTTCATTTGCAACGTCCAAGGCCTCGAATCGTCTAGCACTATTCCCAGCTTCGACGATAGATGAATTCCGCGGCAATAAAAGGATTGGCTGCAAGAGAAGCACGTGTACGATCCGGCAAAAGTCTCAGCAGGTTGCCGAGGGTGAATAGAAGCGAAGATTCTTCTATTAGAGAAGTTGCCAGCGCCGGGACAAGCTCTACCCCGACCCCCGTAATCTTTCCATCCGACTGTAATTCCGGGGCACGAAAGTGTCGTCGAGGAGCGACAAAGGGCTCGACTTCCCCAAGGATAATCCTGTTACGCTTTTGCGGATCGTTGACGTGCACGTGAGATGTCACCGGCTCGTCGACGGCTCACAATGCCCCGGTGACTCGACTCGAATCGGCTGAAAGCGGCCCCCTCGATCCTTCTATAGATCCCCTGGCTCGGTCGCCCGGAAACTGTCACGGGGTGTCACCTGTCCAGGTACGGCACTTGTCGGTGGAACGCTCTGGCCCGCCCTCGCGTTGTCCCGGGGCTCGTGGACGCGACAAGTGTCCTTCCTCCGTTGGGCATTGGGGTGACCTGACGCGAAACGAGGGTACCAAGAATACCTGGCCACGCGCGACACTTAAATAAAGGACGACGCCAACCACCTGGCGTGCTAGTGAAATTGGATTCCTTGTTTCCCCGCACTTGAAGCTTTACGATGGATGTGCTGTTTGATTTAATTTGTGGCGGCTCGCGTAGGTTGAAGTTGCATGATATAGCACTACCGAATCGCAGACGCATCGGGCTTCTCTGGATCGAAATGTGCGTGGCTAAACGCCCACGGCAGCGGAGTAACGTATTATATTTAGAATTAAATAGTTGTAAGACTTTGAATAATAGAGCATGTCATAACGTAACAATTTGAATATAACCTTTCTATGGATTTATGTTTAACATTTGAAAATACGAAAACAAAATTATGTCAAAAATATACATTGTAAGATTCCATTCTAGACCATTCAATTCTTGTTAGTATACAAAAAAAAACAAATATTCTTATTATTTATGAAATTGTATCATCGATGAGCCTCAAACACAAAACAAATATCGAAAATTGACAAAATTGCAAAGCTTAGGAGCAAAAATACCATTTCTGGGGAAATTTCTTTATCTTCTTATGCAACATTGAACTATTAAAATTAATTTTTTTATAATTCTAGAGCTCCATCGCGAATTGTTTGGAATTGTTTAGTTGTATGCGTAAGGGCGAGTCGATTGTTTGAATAGTTTTCTCCAAATCACCCCCACAAGGTTGAAAACAGTTCTTTCGACACTGGAGCAGGATGCCTCGAAGGCGACATCTACCATCCACATTTTCAACAAATTTTTTTTATCCCATCTTCAAATATTAAATAACAAAGCACAAAAAGAATCAAACTGATTTGCTTCATAATTTCTCCCGAAAAAATTCCCGAAGATCGGTCTGTTTTAGCGTTACATAAACTGTAATCCCCCCCCTTAAGCATCCGTCGCGATAAGTGACAGTCCCGCGGACAGAACTCGGTTTCCGCGGTTCGAACACCCACGACCTGGCGTGGCATTCCCCTCCGCGAGGGAACTGTCGCTGCACGGCGTGGCGTAAAATTACAGAGGCGCGCGAACGCGGAAGGTTGGCGTGGGTCGTCCACTCGGTCTCCGTCGACAGAAGTGACCGTGGATTTCATTAAACGCGCGCGTTTCGCCAAGATTAATGTTTCTACGGGCGACCGGGACGCCCGCCGCCCACGTCGCTCCTTGCGTCACGAGCCTCTGCCTCTAACGTCTCTGCCCTTATTTCTGTTTCAGGTAAGCGGAACCAAACCAGCGCCGTCTCCTCGCGGCGAGCTAGAGAATTTCCAGCGTGGTTCGCTCGTTTAGAAAACGGTAGGACGGGGTCGGCCGATCGAACAATCCCGTCGCCCGAATCTCTACCATTTCTACCATTTTTACCATTCCACGGCATTCGCAATATGTCGAAGGTCTCGCGGATCAGCAGACGTTTAACTGCTTTTCCTCGTTCACGCTGCAACCGGGAAGCATCGCGCCGCGAGAACCATCACGCGAGACTATCGACTCCGCTTCGATTCCGCACAGAAGCCAGGACGCGTTGGAAGCTCTGGGCAGCCGGTTATTAAGTAGCTCACGCGGGGAAAGGGTGACGTGGGGGATTGACGGGCCGATGTGCAACCCGGCATCTTCCTCGACGCTCTATCGCGATAGGCTACGTCGAGGCCTTCGATACCACGTGATTACAGGGGAAAACCGGCGTTTTGGGGAAGGAAACGTCCGAGACAAATAGACATTTAACGCGCTCGCGGCTACCCGAAGCGGCTAGGAGATCAGGGTCCAGGAGCGTCGTGATCGTTTGAAGTGTGCGTTACGTAAGAGAGCGAAGAAAGTCGTATCCGACACGGTCGATCGGCAAATACCTCCGCGGACACGAGGGTGTGACCGATCACGACCGACCTTGGTGCTCGTGTAATTTATGCGGGATTTGTCATCCGGGGAAGATCGACGGGAGTCACGCCTATCCTCGAAAATGGAAGATCGGTTAATTAGCGACCGGTTGGCTAATGCACATCCTTTTGTCTCCGTTCCCAGCGTTATCTGATCAGAGTGGCCTTAGCTGGCCCATCGTCGGCAGATAAGGTGCTCCGATACCGTGCACCGATGGAAAAGCCCTTTCGAAAGGCCTGTTCTCCGTGGAGCGCAACGATCCCGGCACCTGGTCCGCCCTCTGCGGCTGGATCAACTCCTCTGGAAACTCTTTCACGCCAGCCTTTCAATCGTTTCGACAGTGATTCTTCTATTTCACTCCTCTGTTGAAGGCTTTCGAAGATTTAACGTGAAATTACAGCGAGCAGATAGAGTGGCACCTCCGTTGACTTTATTTCTGTCTTCGATAAGCTCGATGCTTGCCAATGTTTCCTGGGATAATTTCGCCTGCCGATGCTTTCAACGAGCGAAAGTGAAAGAGCACTGGATAGAAAAGTCGCATAGAAAAATCGTGAACTTTGCGAATCACCGGACATCGTCGACAACGCCACACCCACGCGACGGTCCCGTTTATTTATGCACGCCGCTGTTATTTTATTCCCCCCCCCCCCTGTCCGCTCTGAACCAGCGACGCGCTTTCTACTCGCTCGCGCCGACAGAGGCGGCGATTTAATCTCGCGCCGTTATAATTATTTATTTGCTAATTAACCTTTCGACTGGCAGGCAATCGCCGCGGCGCCTTTCGAGACGCGAGGCAGTTCGTTCGCGAGTCGCGCGTCGGCCCCGGATCGTTCACCTGGAAATCCTCAGCTATTTAGCATTCTGAGTTTCTTTCCAATCGCTTCCATCTGAGAAGAACGAACCGTGGAAACTCGAATGGAACCGTTTCCACGAGCACTTAAGTAATTTCTTCGGAATACTTTTGCAGAGGTTGGATACACCTGAAGTATCTGTGTGCAGGTTTGATGACTGCGTTTCTAAAATAAGGGGAGCTCTAAAAACGTCGAAAAATCGATTTTTCAATTTTATTTTTCGAACGATCAACCGTTTAAGAATGCGTGGTTAGAAAGATTTTTTAAAATTCGAAAAATTCCTGAACTTATAGACATTTCAGTGGCGTAGTAAATTTTAACCGCGCTGTTCTCTAAATAGTGCTCTTCAAATCGGGGGGACAAGTATCTCGAAAAGTTATCATCCGACTCGGTTGAAAATTCTTTTATTTTGAAGAATATAGGTACTTCTATGCAGTTGAGAAACCTCTAACATTTTAAAGAATTTGAAAATTTGTATCTGTTAAAGCTGTTGAAAAGACGAAAAACATAGGGAAACGTGACTTCAAATTTCAAGTGTCGTTATTTTGTTAAAAAATGTCGATTTTTGTAATTTTTCAAGCTTTTAAGAATCTGACATTGTTTCTTATTTCAGACCAATAGTTTAGGTGCTACAAGTCCCACCGTTTCGCATGAATCTTTGACGCCTCCACTTCAACGACTGCCCAGTGCCATTTACGACGATTAATTATTGAAAGAAAAAATATATTTCTATAGTTTAAGACATTCCTAATACAATGAAATAAGGGCCGTTAAATTATCCGTGGTAGTTCTCCTTTAATTAATTCCTAAAAATCAGCTTTTTTGATGGGCTCTATTACATCCCCTTAACGTCTACCATAATTACGATTGACGAAAAGAAGGGGACCAGGTGACCAGTCACAAAGCCGACCAGGAGAACACGTCGAGCAGCTTGAGTAATGCGTTGCATACGATTATCTTGGAAAAGAGAGCTGGTCTGGAGATCGAAGCTCGACCACGGTTGTAACTGTTTCCCTCCGCGTGGAATCGATTACTTTCTTTTCTCTCCTCTCCTCTGGTATCGTTAACGCGGCCGTTCCCGCGGGCCAAGGTCGGGAAGCGTCGATGGGGTTGAGGGGGTTGACCTATCATCAACATCGACTAATTATCTGCGTTTACGCGCTCGCCGTTATCGGGACGCGGGTATCTGCGACTCATCCTCGCCTCTGCACGCGCGAATAAGCAATTTATCAAAACACCTGGCCGATCGAATCTTCTGGGCTGTCACCGTTGCTCCCATCCGCCGATTAGCGAGAAATGCAACCTGTGGAGTGCGTATCCTTTCGACGTGCTCCGTTCAGTCTTATTGCATCGCCGCGGCGAGGCGTGCGGCGATTTTGGCGGATTCTAGAATCGTTCTCGAGTGGAGAAAAAGAAAGCTTTTCATGATGGAAGAGTGATAACGTGTAGGGACACCTCGACTAGCCTCCGTGCGCAATAGTCAATTGGATTTAACGCACTTTTCCGATGGGACTCGGGGTTTCACAAAGGCTCCAGGGAACATTGCTGGATGGATTAATAAGAGACATTTAATCAGACAGAAATCACAACGGATAATGGTTTACCCTTGCGCTTCCTAAGTACCATGGAACTTGGAATTGGAGAATGTAGTACTACGGAATGTCATCGTGTCGTATCACGTCGCAGAAGGTTCCACATTGCATTCCTCAATTAATCTCCGGGTAATTAATTCTCAACGGAGAGTACTCCTGTTGAGTGACAGTGCGTAAATTGCTTGGGACGAAGCAGTCGATATCGACAGTTTAGGTTCTTGTATAAGGAACCTCTACCTACCTTTAAGTAGAATGATCCGAAAATTTATTCTAGTTTACCGTAAACACTAGTCGCGAGAATTTCAATATTCCATCCCAGCAAATATGATTTATCAAATTCACCTTCGACGCAAATATGATTTCCATTAGTACTAACGCGAACTGTTTGACGAGTCCGCGAATTCCCACGTTACCGGGCACAATATTTCCATCGATCTCCATCCATCTGCGAAAGAATACGCGGATAGCGGGCACCGAGTGCGAGAAACTCTTCTGGGTAAGGTCGCCGGATCGCGATCCACCCATTCTAGCCCGCAGCGTCGGTTTCGCCCCCGATGCAAATGCATACCGGCGCGGAGACATTTATCCCACGATATCGACGCGCCATTAATTGCGATCGTGAGCATCGGCGTGCCACTAGGAGGTCACGAACTCACGACGGTTGGAGCAGCCGCAGGAATAATTATAAAACAACCGACCACTGATCTCGGAGGATAAGCGTGCCGATTTCTAAGCGATCTTTATTCTACAATTAAATCCATCGGGCCTCGGTGTTTGAAAATGGCGAGGCAATTGGTAGCGAGGGAGCCACAGGGAAATGGAGTTGCGATGGGGCAGACGCCAGGAGAGATCGGGGAGACTCGCAAACTCATCGGAGGAATTTCCGGGCGACCGGAAGCCCTGGCCGGTCCTGCTGCTCCTCGTCGCCGCCGCGGAGTAGCGTAAACGGTGCAGAGTCATCCCTGTAGTCGGGGATGGATGCCAGGGCCCCGGGTATTAGCATGACAAAGAGACGCTGGGACGCCTTCTCCTCGCTTCTGCTTGCACACCGAGGGGCTGCTGCCTCTCAATTCAAATGCGATGGGCGTATGCTATGCTAATATCCCTGATCCACCGGCGTTAATGCATTATCAAACGCGGCGAGGTGCATCCACGAGCCACGATGTACGCGCATCACGTCCCAAGATTCCGCAAGAGCGTGTCGCGGCTCTCGTTCACGTCTCTATTACCGTCCGCTCGATTCCCCTTCGACGCCGCCACCCCGTTCTTACGTGTCCGCTGGAAACGATGCTGAGCTGCGCCGGGTTCTGTTCCGTCGAGGGCGTCGAAACGATATACCCACGTATTTACTTGGACCGAAGATATTAGAAGGGTGGAAATAGGTTCTTGAACTTCAAACCCAAATTGTCACGTTTGAAATTCTCCCTATCGGCTGTCGAACCTCCAGACATTGGGCTCCGTAAAATATCAAAATCTGCATAAATATCCCTGATGGCACGTAAAACGGTGGGGCGCGGGCGGCCTCGCTGCGTTCACGGTTGGCGCGTCCCGCGACTTCGGGGCGTCGTTTGTATACCGTGCTCTGTGTCTCCACGGTCTACCACCCCCACGGAACGGGTCGACAGTTGACACCGCTTTGACAGTGCGCCGCGTTCTGGCATTGTGCGGAACCGCGTGAGCGTGCCGCCTTGCCATTGTTGGGGTGTCGCCTCTTCCTCTCTATCACTCGCTCGCCGTTTCACCCCGGTTGCCCTTCTCTCCCCCGGCTAGCCGAAACTTTGGCGCGGTCTTCCGGCTTCTCTCTCCCGGGTCTTCTTCTCCTTCGTTTCACTTCGTCACGCTCTTCTCCTTCGAGATCCACCATCCTGGCTTTCGGTCTCGATCCGGTTTCCATCTTAGCGGCTGGAGTATGTATAGTCACTTCGTTCTTACTTCGTTAAACATTGCAGAACACTCTCTCCATTACTCCGCTCTAAATCACACACGCCATTTCCCGGCTCTGTTTCGTCGAACGGCTGGTAAAGCTACCCTCCGAGCGCTCCCCTCATTTTTTCTCCACCCCGTGACGCCCGCGTCGCGACACGCGTAAATGAATAATTTAACGGCAGAGACAGAGAGCCGCGCGGAACTCGCGGCGTGGAATCCGCGCGGGTGTCACGGACGCGCGCATCACCGAGACACGCGTGTTCGCGCGAGTGACGTGCCCCTCGGTTTTTTTGCCTTTTACGTGCCGGCCGAGGGTGCGTTGGAAATTCTCGGCACAGAGGTTCATTACCGCGCTCACTGTACAGACTTATTCCAGCCTTTCCTCTGCCAGTAGTTTGATTGTTGATTGAGCATGACACCAAAATTTTCGTGGAAATATTGCACTAGGTTGCGCAGGGTATGGAGGACCTCTATTGGAGCTCTATAGGAGCTTCGAAGAGGTGCAAAATTTCTTCAAATTTCTTTTCTAGTAAAACTTGCGATTCAAGCACGACGGGGGGTAATTTTTAAACTTTTTCAAACAAGTCGCTAAGCATGCGTAAATAGTACCTTCGGGTGAACACGCTAATATTTCGTGATTTCCCGACTGTTCGCCGGCTCTTAAACGAACCGTTTAGAGCCTCATATTTTAATGGTTCGATACACTCTACGACATCGGGACGAGGAAATTCATAAGAGGGCCTTTAGTGCGGTCGTTAAAATTCTGGAAAAGTCGTAAAACCAGGGGAGTACGGTGCCGCGACGGCGGTAGGGTACCCTGCCACCTGGTGAACCGTCAGCAAGAACGAGTTTATGGAGGCAAAAACTGTACCGACGACGCGGCCTCCTTTTTTCGTCGTCCTCGAGGTACGACGGCCACGCAATTCTGCCACCCTTTCTTTCTCCTTCAGATTTATTTCGCCTACCTTCTGTCCCCTCGCTGTGGATGATGATAGTCGTTCCTGGGCCCACGATGAAACTGCCGGGGAATCACATAGCCCGACGGTTTATCTACTAATCGAATTTAGAGGCTGCTCCAACCTGTGGAGTCTGTTGGCGTTAGCCAGAACAATAACTTTTTTCCTCCTCTCCAAGATGTCTGCCGTTATGCTAGGAAGCTTCGATCCACCACGTTCCGACGTCATCGGACGCTCCCCAGCGTGGCAGAGGATTTGAAATTGCGCCAATGAATGGCATCTAGACAGATCTACCCCAGTGCATTCGTCACGGACAGAGGACAGAGGAACGAAGGAATGAACCCGCCCGTGTGCAACGACAGATTTGGGTCGTTCGTTTTACGGCCGCCGGGGTACGTACGCTGGCAGAAGGAACGGCGTATGGTGGAGTGATAGTAGCCGTGTGCACCTGTGCAGCCGAGGAGGGCAGCTCGCGTGACGCATATTTTTCATGAACTCGCCACCTTCCGTGACACGACGGAGTACCCGTGGCCCTTCTGCCGACGTATCCGCACCACCATCTCCGGCTACTCGTAAAGCGACCTTAGTTTTTACGACTGCTCAGTCACGATTAGCGGAAAGAAGCGGAATGAAAATGGAAAGACGTTCTCGAACGCGGGCTCTACTCGGGACCCGCGGCACGAACGGGGCATGAACTCGCGAAACCGTACTTGGAACTGAGTTGCCTATTCTGCCTGTCTTCTTGTATATGCAATGGTTTTACGCATCATTCCGTTCTTCATGATTTTCATCAAACATTGCCCCGACAGAAATTAAACTCAATGCCCCATCTTTCATTTGCGCGTTAGCTATCGACTGTTTAACCCCCATCCGTCCCTCAGTTTCTAAACTTAATTTGCCCCCTGGTGTGAAATTGACGCAGTGGTCGAAAACGTCGATAGAACGAAAAGGTAAATAGTGTTGACTTTGCAAATTCTTTTATCGAAAATGCACAATGAAATTTCACAGCGTTCATGAATAATATAGCCTCACGGAGCCTCAGATAAAGTTACCTACGTAAAGAGTATCATCATTTTTATGAGAAAAATGTGTGAAATTGGCACCAGGGGTGGATGAGGATTGAAGTAGTAGAAACAGAATTGAGTGCATTGTGGGAAGGTGTTGACGATAGATTATTCCTTCGGTTTCTTTAGTGATTATTTCTATAAAATAATTTACCTCTTCGGTGTATCTGATTCATCGTTCTTGATATCTATATAATGCGACAGGTGATTCCATTTATGTCTCGGATAACGTTTATCTTCCTTTCGTATTCTTACGATTCAAAGCTTCCAGATCAATTGTTTATGGAGACAGTATCTTTAATGAAACGCTCCGTGCGACAGGTGGTCCCGTTTCCCATCAAACTCTCTCTCTACCCACCCCTTTCCACCCTGCGATTCAAAGAATCCCAAGTGCTTGTTTACTGCGGCGATATCTTTATTCGAATTTCTGTGACGACAGGTGATCCCACTTGGACCCGGAGTATCCCCGGGTTTATCGCATCCGCGCAATTTTTCTTCTCCACTAATTAATTGATCATTCGTGACGTTTATACACGGCCCGCTGATTGCTCTTCCCACGTCGATAGATATCCCCCATTTGTGGCAAGGAAACAAAAACCAGAGGAACGTTTGTATACATAATTGCCTTTCAAATATTGCGCCCACGGAGAGGAAGAAGAAAGAAGCAACGAAGAAGCCGCGCGCGAGTACTTCATTAAGATCGCGCGAGCTGCAAGGCGACGCGACGCGGCGAAAGATTGATACCGCAGAATTTATTAAAGGCCCGGTTCCACTCGAATTAACATAAACCGTAAATATCAATTTGTACGGAGCAATTTGGCCGCGGAACGACGCGCGGCACGACGACCGCCGAGAAGTAGCGAGCGTGATCGCGCGACCGTTGCATCGGGCCCGAGCGGACTCTGTTTTCGAGCCTTTGCTTCCTTAATCGGGGACATCGTAAGATTTTTATGTAAGCCATTAGCCGAGCTATGTCCCCCGATAATTAATGGATTAAAGGTGCGCCCGGTGGACGTTGAAATTAAGGACTCGCTGCCGGCATCGAGTAAAAAATTAATTCTTCACGGTGTTCCTGCTCGACGGGCGTTTCGGGCAATTACGATTCCTCGAAACCGCTCCGCGCACGCTGGGGTGTTTTACTCTGATACATTCTTTACGAGCAGATTTGAATCAAATCTGCATTTTAATCGCTGCCTCGATTTCAGTCTCGCGGAGAATATTCCTCTTTGAAGTACGGTGTAACAGTGGTCTGTGGCGAATACAGGCACCAGTCGCAAGAAAAGAATAGGTTTGAGGGACGAGGAGTAATAGAGAGAGAGAGAGAGAGAGGGCCGTTTTTGGGCAAGCGGTTTCGATTTGCACACGCACGCGCCGGTAATCATAATTAGCGCGCGCGGCTCCCTGAGCGAGGTCTTAATTACGAGGCACGGTCCACAATGGGGGCCATCCTGTTGCGTATGTGTGGGCTCCCTTTAATAAATTTCGCCTCGGTAACGGGACACCGGCCGAAAATCTCGGGCGTCTCGCAATTTTCGATCGTTAAATCACCGAGAGCGGCCGCGTAACGAGCGACGCGACAGCGAGAACCGTCCGAGGAACGCACCAGGGCCATCAAGTTCCGCCCCCGGGGCGATCCGCCGAATGTATCCGGCGTCCCGTTCTCCCGTAATGGGAAACTTATAGTGATTTATCGGGGAACTAGCGTGGCCGCGATCCTCCTCCCTTTTTACGATGGAATCTGGACTTGAAAGGCCGGGGACACGGTGTCGCCGATCTTTTCGATTTAAGACGCGTTCCTCGAAAGATAATATAAACAGGCGTGCGTGCGTGCGTCGACTTACCGCAATCATTATCCAGCTACGAAGTAACAGTAAATACTTATTATCCTGCGCCCACAGCTCTGCTCGTGTAGGCTTGTCCTCCCGAACTTAACTGAAATCTGAATCCTCTGCATCTTCTAAGAAAAGTGCCAGCGGACCTCGGTGGGCATCATCGGGGCCCGATGTTAAATGGAAGAAGCCGCGGCGCGAAGCTCGGGATTCCACAGGGGCAATAAATACACAATTAAGCGGCGTTGATGTCGATACCGGGACCGGGGTACGTTTTAACGACGCGATAAAATCGGGTGACAAGTGTCACAGCCGGAGGACCGGGGATTATGGTGAGGCCAGCGTACAATAGGGACAAATCCCTGGCCAGAGGGCGCGTCTCCTGGCCATAACTTACCTTGCCCGATGATTCCTCGAAGGTACTTTATTAAATCCTCTCGCGGAGGGGCAGGGGCGTCTATGGGGCCTAACGACGGCGACAGGGAAGATGTGTAAAGGTTCGGAGAGGACCAGGCCAGAGATCAAACAAGAACGACGGGAAATGGTAAAATGGAAGAGCGCGAGGCCAGGGACCGGCGACATCGAGCTCAAAGCATTAAAGCTCTCTGTTCGGTCGACTCGTAATTAGAACGAACCTATCGGGACAAACTATTCTGTAACGAGAATCATCCGGCTTGATGATCATTGCAATCAAGTTTACGCAGCGTGCACATTCGCGTTTCGTTTCGCGTTCGTGACCGGACGTCGTATGAATCGTAACAGGCGTAAGTTTACGGATAATCATTCAGCCTGAATGGGATCTTCGCGACCGAGCGATTAAGTTAATCGCCGATCGAGTACCGAATGCCTCGCGTCCCGGCTACCTTCGAGCACGGCGCGGCCGTTCATTAGCGCTTCGCGGCTGCCTTTTCTGCTCCATTGTTCACTCCGCTGGTGAGGGAAAAGGATTGTTGCTCGACGTCGCGTCGAAAGAGTATACATAGAAGAAAGAGTCTGGACACTTTATATTGTAGTGGCACTAAAAGTCATCGAGAATATGTAGGTATTTGTATAACAGAGTGACTACGGTCGCCGCGTTCGTTTTCAAGAAAATCGCGAATAACTCGAGTCGCTCCGATAAGTTTTCTAGGTTACGAGAAATATCCAAGTCACTCGGCACATTGGTCCGACGCACAGTGGACGGGATTGAATTATTTTGTGACACTTGGATGTTGCCTTTCTAATTACGTATAATTTAATATTTCTTACATCTATTTATTTCTTTTTTTAACTTAATTGCGATAAAAAAAACGATATTTGGCTACTTTCCTTTACTATTCAACTGTTCTTTCTATGTACCTTGGAAACGAAAAGAGTCCCCAACATGCGACTTAAACCACTGAAAAGGGCATTAAATAAATTACCAAATGAAGAGTTTTCAATTTTTTTTTCATCACAATTGAGTAAAAGAAAATTGAAAACTAAATACCTAAACCTACAAAATATTAAATTATACGTCATTAGAAAGGTATAATTTTATCCTCTTCTTTGGCGCCAATTTCATTCCGATATCTTAAAAGAAATACCCAAATGTTACTAAATTACTCGCTCCGGCCCACTATGCGACGACGTAAGTCGCCCAAACGATCATTCTCCCATGTTTCTGTTCCCTCTGCGCGCGTACTATGTGTCGCGCAACTTGCAAGCAGTATCGAAAACTGGTGCTTTAGAACCGCGACGCTTAATCCATCGAGGAGCAGGGTCGAAAAGGAGATAATGAAGTTCCACAGGCCGGGAGAAGGTTTCACGATGCTGCCGAGCAAACCGTTTCGGACAGTCGAGCGATTGGATTGCCAGGGAATTGTGGTCCGGAAGAGGGTACAAAGCGACAGAGAGAAAAAGGATGGGGGGGGGGGGGGAGGAGAGAGAAGGCTTTTGATCGTGGCTGGCGATGGTGCGTCGCCGTGCCGCGGTGAAAATCCGATTTGTCAGGCAATTTGTCCCGCGACAAAATTTAAATCGCAAAGCGCATTTCGGCCGGCTCTGCGGCCCGCAGGACGCCGCCGGATGGCGGAGCTGGTGTCCTTGCGCCACGGGGGGAGCTCAAAGTGGATTCGAATAATGCGCGGATGAAACGGCGGCCGCGAGGGTGAATCCGAAATTCGGCCGCGCGTAATCATATTTCCTCGCGGCCAGACACTTGCAGCGACAAAGCGGCATCGGCGGAGATCCGAGTCGATATATTGCATTACCTACGCTTGACGTTTAATGTCCCCGCTCTCCAAGGAGCCACTTTCACGCGCAACGTTTCACGCTCCGCCGTGGACTTCGCTCGGAATTTAAGGGCGAAGGCCAGGAATCCCTTGACGCTCTTACTTTCATCGGCACTGAGAATCGCAGTCGAGCTTTACCGATGTTGAGGAGCGGCTGGGAGATAAGTACGTTAATTCGATCCGAAATTAGAAGTGAACGGAGAGAATAATACCGCGTAACTCGGCAATTAGGGACGCGAATAATTGCGTGCTAATGGAGGAAGTAGTTAACTTGTGGTACTCGGGCCGAGAAGGATGCTCAACAATGTGTCTGATCATTGCTGCTTCGTCGAGTATCAACTGCGCGCTGAATCTTTCCAATGTACAGACGATGGCAAGAATGCCTAAGTAATCTTGAAGATCTCGACGAGTCGATTGAAATTTCTAAATGGTTGCATCGGTTGCTGCGTTTCTTCAGCGAAATTGCAACAAATATATATATACACACACACACATATACGTGCTAGGCCCGCTGCGCGTGGAGGTTATTCAGGGGAACGTTGAATGTGCCCACTCGCGGTACTTTCGGTAATCACGAGAGGACGCGGTGCTTTCTTCGGGGCTGAATGGAGGGATTCCTCGAGAACGTAGGACCAGCGGCGAGTGCCACTCGGGCGGATTCTTTCGAGACGATGCTCGCCGCTTTAATTAAGTGGCGTCTCCCTTTTTTTCCCAGCGTGGAGAGAGCAGCCCGCGAATGCCGCGGAATGAAAGCCGCCCGAGCCCCGGCCAAGTTGTTGCGACGCGGCCTTTCCACCCTGGTTAGCTTTCAGTGGCCCTCCGAAACAGAAAAGTCTGCTTCGAATGACTTAAAAACAGCCGAAACGGGCTCTTTTTATTTCGTTCGCCGGCTTCCTCGATACTGTGCAACGATTCGACGAAGCTTTCGATCTACGCCTGCACTTCGAAGTACGAGAGGGTATCGCTTGGGATCATTTACAATTGAGGGGTTGAAAGGGCGGTGGATGTAAGTGGCGGAGAAATGGAAAATTATATTTCTTTGTGGAAAGGGGTGTAGGTATATCCCATGCTGAATAGGGTAGTGAACGCTGTAGGTATTCCTAGGGCTGTCGCAAGAAGAAAATAATTGAAATTTTCACTTCTTACACTTACATCATTTACCATTTAAACTCCTCCAATTTTGGCAATTTCTTACCCGCTCCCCTCTCCCAATATAAGAATTTGTAAGATATTAACTTCCAACCCATCGCCCCCTTCCTATCGTAATATTTTTTACATTGCATTTCTTTAGTTTTTAAATTTTTTTAATGGTTTATAGTATACTCAATTCATTTAACTCAGTTTCGCGTGTGCGATGACACATCGTGCTTTTAGGCTAATACTCATATTGAATGTTAGGTTAAAGAAATATTACGTAAGAGAACGTAAGAAATTTGCGTACCCCCTCCCATCCCCACCCCGAAAAAATCTTACGTAATTTAAGGACGACCCCTTAGTTATTCCGTATATGGTAAAATTGGAACGTGAATGATGTTAGTATCGAGGAACCTAAGTAAGTAGATATCTCTTTTGAGTTACATCATTTTTATACTTTTTCCGTCTTCACGGATTATTCTTCCCATATTACAGTTGATGACTAATTCTTCACTTGGAGATTGGAAAAGTTAAAAGATAGTACTGTTACAAGTAAGCATCCGATACCCTGTTACGCAATAATTATTCGAAGCAGTGATTTTGTTTCCGTTGCGATAATTACGCACGGAAAGCCTGTTGAATTTCGAAATCATTTGTAATCGTTTAATTGTAATTAAAGGACCGATTGCATGGGCAATTGATTCGATGTCATGTTCGTTGATCTCGAGTTTAACGCATCGTGAATTCAGGGAATCGCGTGAGGCGAGACGGTTGAAGGTCTCCCACTGGTCACTTATCTGAAGAATGTCTCTTCACCCGCGAAGTCCAGCGATAAGGAATAACTGCTACTAAAGTAGAACCGCATCTACAATTGCGAGTACTGGAAAATCACAAAGCAGTGGAACTCGAAGCTCTTCTCCTCGAGTCCCTTCACGCGAGTCAGCGGCAGGTAGACGCGCGATGGAAGGATCCTCCGTGCAAGCAAACCGCCACTCGTGCTTAATTTATTTCCCACCGTGCCTCGCATTTGCATTTAATCGTAAATACCTTGATCGCTGCCGCTATTGAGTCATCTCCTCTACGTTCGTCGGACAAGCGGATGCAACGACACGCGAACGGCAGTGTCGTTCCAGACTAGATATTTCACTAAGGTCGAAGCCAGATATACTGGCCGGTGAGTTTCGTGAGGGGTATTTTCCCACCACACAGTTTGCCTGCCTCGGTGCTCCTTTTCTCAACGTTTTCTGACTCGCTCTCGCCTTCGAAAAACAAGAGTGAGCCAGAAGTGGTGGGGATAGTGCCAAGCTCCTGGGGTGTAGACCAAACCGAGCTCTCAGCGTAGAAATACACACATCAGAATAGGTGTGCGTTAGCTACGAAAAAATTCAGGAGCTTTATCGTTAAGAACATTGATACTTTCTCGATAGCTTCATCTCGTATTGGTCTACGCGTAGCTTCGTAACGCACACAACTATTACGCTAAGAATAAATAATAGCCAAACGGCTAGGTTCAGACGGAGCCGAGCAGCGTTCCCGTTACCCCGCCATACCCTGCGACGACCGCGGAACTCCAACTGACAAATCCGCGATCGTCGGATGGTGGTGGTTGATTTCTCCTCGGTCGCCGCTCGCGAAAACGAATTCACCGGCCAATATATATGGCCTCGACCATAGGAGCTCAGCTAAGCATCCTTAAATCCGAACAACAAACTAAAGAACGCAAGACTAGAGAAGCTCTTCTTCAACTCCACCAGTATCCTCTCCTACGGTAGACACGAACACCACCGACACCTCCAGAACAACGTTTATAAATAGCTTCTAAAGGGACAGGGTTCACATCCCGAGATCCCCCGAAACTATTAACTACACCGGTACTTACGCAACGTTAAACTTTCACGCCACGGTTCCATACGAACAACCCCTACAATCATTCCCAGCTTCCCGCCAGCACTCAGTGCGATTGGCATCGCGGCCGCGTAAACTTTTACTGGCACAATTTAAAGATTGCCCGAAGGAGAGAGCGAGCATCCCTTTCGTCCGATCGAACATCCGGTGCGCATAAATTCCCTGTCCACCTCTCCACAGGCCCCTTAGCCGGAAATTCGGTAATGGGGCGAAAAAGAAAAGGAGGCTCGATTCCGTGGGTTGCGCGACGCTGCGATGCAATTTCCACCAAGTAGGGGTGCGATTGGCGCGCGCACGTGGCGCTGTATCAATTCTGTCGATTGTCAATTCGTCGCCGCGCGCGCAGGGGTGAATAAAGCGGCGTTTGAAGCGTAGGATCTCGCGTGTAATCCCATTTCGTAGGCAGCGGCGAGGGACACGCGGCCGAACCGCCCCCTTCAGACTTCCTCTTTCGCGAATTAGATAGCCAAATTCGCCTTTTCTCCGCGAGATCGAATCTCATCCCGCGTAAAGGCGCCCTTATCCCTGGCTCGTTTCGCTCGCCTGTTTACCCGCCGTTTCCTTTTTCTACCCTCCCCCTCCCCCCCCCCCCTCCTCCGCGTGGTGGACTTGTTTCCACCGCCTCGCTTTTCTTCGTGCTTCAGCATGCGCCGAAAGGCAATTGCAACGGAGTGCTCTGCAGTCTCCGGAGTCGGCTACGTTTTTCTTTAACGATTCTTCTTTTAGCCTTCTGTTGCTTTTGCTCTATTTCATTCGAGTATTGGGAAAATTTGCTACCATTTGTTGCATGGGGTGTGGCTCTCGTTTGGATTCGACATGGGCTTCGCTATCATGTTCCGCGTGATTAAAATTGGACAGAAGTAATTAAAAATACTGTGAGCGGTCAGGTTAAAGCAGTGAAGCTTTAACTCACGTTACACCCGTGTTTCCAAACCTATTTTGAGTCTTCAAGCCCTTTAAGGTATGGTAAATTTAATAAGGCAAAGAAAACACATTAAAAATACGTATTTTAGAATATAATTCTAACTTAATAATATTTAAATATCTTAATACGTATATTAAATATACTTTAAGATATTTAATAGATTTAATTATCTTATTTAGTTCGATGGTTGCGCTCGCACCTGGGAAACCAGCTATCTCTTCTTTGCGTATATGAGAAATCAGTGTTACATCATTGATAGAACATAGCAACGTAACCATATTAAAATAAATAACTGCTAAGGATCCTCAACTAAAAAGAACCGCGATGACCCTCAGGATGGGAACTAGTGCGTTACAGGTGCCGCGCAATCACACATTTCTGAAATACCTATTACTCATCAGAAAGAAGCTCCTGCCACCTCCGCAATCCAGCCGAAAAATCCGCAACAAAAGCACCTTATACGCCTGCAATCAATTAACCCGCACGCCACAAACGCGCCCCGCCAATTAATCCTGCCAAGGACCATCTTGCTCCGTCTTCCACCCCCACCCCCCCCCCCAATCAAAGAAGGAAAAACAACACAGAAAAGAAAATCACTGGAGGAACCAAGGAAATTCTCCCCTTTGTCCAGAAGGGCGAAGAGGGGCCCGCGGGAGGGAAAGGTGGACCTCGCAACGAGTTGAAATTAATCGGCGCCCTTCTTCTTTCAATGCCGACCACTCGTCCATCCCTCTCCCAAAGCCACCCCCGTAGCCGCCCGACCTTTCTCCGTCGTTCGGGATAGGTATTAATCCCAGGCATCGTGGGGTCCCGGGATTATTGAAATTATTATACGGCAGCCAAGTGAAATCGGGCAGGGGGTGGGCGGTGGTTCCCGTGTATCGAGATTCCAGCACACAATCGCGTTTTCCGTTTTCCCCTCGTCGCGTCCCGTTCGTGTTTTCGCCGGCGTGCGTGTTCCTCGACGGCCGAGGGTTGGGTGGGGTTGGAAGGATGAGAACGGCTAGCCGAAAATAATGAGTCACCCGCGGACGCTCGCGGCCACAATGCGAAGCCCCGAAATATCGCCACCCTTGGAAACGGCCAGCCAGCCGAATTGCCGCGCGGCACGGGGGGGGGGGGGGAAGGGACCATTTCCGTCGGTGCATCGATGTCGACGATGGAGTATCGGCTCCGAAGATAAAGGGACGCCAGTGGTCGGCTGGTTAACCATTTATACTACCCCCCCCTCTCGCCCCCTCGTCCTCCCTCCCACCAGCTGCGATGACTTGTGGGCAACGTTCGTGTACCCGCGGTCTTCATACACGATGAACTTCGGTGTGCAACGAAATTAAAGTCGGGGACGCGCGTTTGAAGTTTGCAAACAGACGCGTTGCGTGCGTTAGGGGTGATTGAAGCCACGCGCGCTTTCTCCTGGATTTTTGAATATTTTGCAGGGATATTTCTTTCGTGCCCTTTTTTTCCCCCATGCTGGTTTGCGGCCACGTTTTAGAGCGTGGCTGTTTGAAGCGAAACGTTTGGCGAATAAGAGTGTATGTATACCGCGAGCTTCGTTGACTCGTTTGCTTAACGAGAGAGCGTTCGATATTTATTGATTATACATATATTTGAGTATTGAGACGTGGAAAAAGTCCCGAATCGTTAATGAAGCGATTAAGATTGGAACGGTAAAGAGAAGGCGAATTAGAGTGGGCAGGTATTGATATTGGCTTGCTCTCGTTAACCCGTAATTGCTGAAAAAAATAAATAATTTATCGATTACGGGACTTCTGGGAAAAGGGAAATAAGTCGGCAATTAGAGAAGTAGAAAAATTAAAAGATAGCCAGGCTGATCGGCTATCCGGGGTCTCTTCCCAGGGAATTGCGATAGTCTACGCGTTCCACGACACACACGAGCGAACTTAATCGCCGGTAAACGCGCGTGCAACTTATAATCGACTTACGAAACAATCTCATCAATAACCCCCGTTCGACAAGCGTAATTTACGAGCAGACGTAAATAATTAAGCGAACGTGATCGTCGACGATGAAGCCTGGACTGGCTCGGTCAACGATCATCTCCATGGCCGTGCGCGAGCGCGCAATTTTTCCGCCCGTGAATGGCCAGCCTCCGAATCGACCAGGGGAATCAGGCATTTTACACGTCGTCGGTGAATTCCACTCAGGTATCTGAAAATTCCCGCCAAATTGCAAACGCGTTGGCCCAACGGACGTGCAAAGGAGAAGCAAAAACGAGGTAGTAGGGGCGAACAGGCTCGAGCACGCTGGAATCTAAATGCCAAAATCATGGCAGAAATAAAAAAAAAACAAAAATGATGAGTTCGCTGACGTAGGTAGCGAAATTAAAAATGCCCACGAACACAGAAGCACACGCGCGAAACGATGGAAGGGAGGAAGCGGTAGACGTAGATCCCGGAAACGCGGGATCGCGGAGGGAATCGGTGAAACGTCACGCGAGGGGGAAGAAAATTCTAGCTGTCCGGGCGGCGATTTATCGATAATGAAATTCAGATACGGCACACCGAAAACATTCCAACGTCACTCCGCCCCTCGCGAGCCTTGCGAGCGATAGAGGAGAGTGGGAGCCCTTAATCCTAGGCTAGGGGTGCGGCCAAAGAGGGCGTAGACCTCGGGAACCCCTGTGTACACGCGGTCACCCCTTTCGAGACGGGCCGGGGGATCTTTGAGCGCACATGGGAACCGTTATCGACCTTGCCGCGAGTTAAGGAGCCGTTTTAGCCGCTTTCCAGAAGTAACGAGCCCTTGGCCCCTTTAGTCGTGCCCTCGCGTGTCCTCGACACGCTCGTTCCCCTTTGGTACGCGCGCCGCTTATTACCTACATCTGCAAATGCGTCGTTTATCGCGTCGCAGTTTCCGTTCCCGGCGGGAATTGCACGCGCTGCACGAGCCACGTCGCCTTCTGCCGTTCAGCGCCAACTTTTTCTTCCCCTAAGTGGAGGAGCCGCCGAGGTGAGACATTTCTCTTTTCTTCCCCGCGAATCAACCCATTCGCGCTCCGCCGCGAAATGAATTCACCCCGATCGTTTTTCCATCGCGCCGCTCCTCGTCCTCTCGGAACGAACGGCCGAGACGCAGCGCGATAATGAGCGGTTGCAGGCCACGATGGCGAATGTCCGCCGCTCGCGTGAGATCGAACGTTGCGCGTGGAACGATACGGGGCCGTTCGACAGGTGTTCCCATCCCGCGGAGGAAGTGATTTTATACGGCAGTTAACGTGGTAAAGTGTTAATGCGCGAATTAATATAGCGGTCGCTCCGTGGCGTCGGTCCCGCATCGCGAAACCTCTGCTAGATCTAGCCTCCGGGCGCGAGATCCCGGATCACGCGTCAACCACAGAGGATACAGTTTTACGAAAGGAAAAGTTCATAAGCAATCAAAGTGATGACTCGTGGCGTAGCGACAATTAATTAATTATTATTAATTTCTTTAATTTGGTTCGCCAAAATGCGCGACCACCTTGAATCGTCTCGCGCCACTTGGGACTGCGAATCGTGACGTTTTCTACGCGCCAAGTATTCTCAAGCTGCAGTAATCCTAAGTTCGGACAGTTCTATGCGAAGCGAGTAAATCAAGTGGTCGTTATAGCGACTGCTAATTAATCAGCTGCGCGAATGTTTAAGCTCTGTTACCCTGTTTGGCAAGAATTTCGTCACGGCGCTGAGGACGACGTCGCCTGTGATCGTCGTTATCCATTCTGGGCTGGCCGTGCTAAAACCGCCGGGGATACCTTTCTCTCGATTAATTGGCGTGACGGTGCCGGAGCGCCGGCTCCTTTTCCCTAATTAATTCGTATTGCAAATATCTGCGCGGCATGCAGCGTGCACGAGGGCCACCGCCGCCGTGTCGGCGGATCTGTTATCGCAGTTTTCGGCTTCCTGCGACAACCACATGCCTGGCCCTCCCCCGGGCCACCGTATCGAGGGTATCGCGTGTTCTCGGGGCCCTCGAAAATCCAGGATCCGTGAGCGTAATTGCCGGTGCTGCGTGCCCGCTCCGCGATTCGTTTAATTGCCGACGTCTCCTCGGCCAGGACGCTCTTCCTGCCTTCCGCTCCGACCCTCGCCACTCGCCATTCGCCACGGTGATTTCTTTCGTGGTGTCGTCCTTTCTCGCAAGCTTCTTCCTAAGAAACTGCAGTGCGCGCGGCTTCGATCTTCTTGGCTTTGCTGCAATTATTGTACTTTGTTTTCGGTTGAAACGCTTCTCGAATTACCTACGCTAAAACGACATGCAACATGCCTATGTTTACTTTTAACGAAACACTTTAACAAAGCGATAGAAAACGAGCGGTACTCGAAAATGTGAAAATTAAACGGAGCCCGGAGCCGGCGGAAGATTCCAATCGCGGTGGCTTCCTGTGCACGTGAATGCCGTCGGCTCTCGACAGAATTCCGATCGAATGCCGACGATTTCGCGGGGGCAAAAATGTTGCAACCGGCTGGCTGGTGGAACGTTTTGGCGACGCTCCGCGGCGCCGCGATCCTGACCGGTTAATTACCGTGATCGACCTGTAACGCTAGCTGCTAGTGAATCGCCGCTGGAACGCCGATCGACCCTCTATCTGGCATAATACTGTCAAGGGATTTACCCCGTTTTTTCAGTATTTTACGCTGCAACCGACGCTAAGCCTCGAAACTGTTCCATTATTGGGCTCGCGATAATGGGCGAGCTTGTGGCTACTATATTGCCTCGAACACACTCGATACACCTTCGGGCAAACCGTAACATATGCCTCGGCTGTACTTACCTCCCATTCCGGTCTCCACGGGCTGAGAAATAAGGGGGGCGAAGTTGATTAGCAGGCGTCACCGAATCCGCTTGTTCGACTAAAAGCGAAGAAAGAAAAAACAGGTCCGCGATTGGAACAAAGCGGCGCGGACGTGTTGCATTACGGTCGCGTGCTCCAGCAGCTTACCAGGGCCGCGTGGAACGCAGGCGTGCACGTATCTGGGCGGTCCCTCTAGATTGCGACGTTACACGCATAGGTTTTTGTTATTCATCCAGCAGGGTTGGGCGAGCGGACCGAGGGAAAACTTGTCAACGATGCCGCCTTTCTGTTTCCGCGATAAAGGGACGTCGCCGGGACAATAATTCGCAAAGTATGTTTCCTGTCGGCGCACGGTATCGCTCATCGGCATCCGTAGCCACGTAAGAGCCTGGAATTATGTATACCTTACGCTCAGCTGCCGCGCGAGCGGCCGGGACGAGCTTCCGGTTATGAAATCGCTCTGCCTCGGCCCGCTCCTCTTCTTTTATCGGTAAGTGATTCCGATTTTACGACCGCCGCTGGAACGGAATTCTCTCCTGCGAGACGGAACCAAGGCTCGTCGACTCTTTCTCCTCGCTGAGTCCACCTAGAACTCTGGTCAGACTTTCGTATCGCGCTAGAGAAATCAAATAGAAACTCATTGACGAAGGACTATCCAAGGAATGTCCACTCGTGCTCGAATCGTAGCTGCGGCTTTATTTCTGACGTCACACAGACGTGCCAATAGCGCGAGGTGTCGCGTGGATCAGTGTTCTGCAACCGATATGCCACCGGACGATGCTCAATGCGAACAAAGCGGAAGATTTCTTCTTAATAAAGTTTATCAGAAATAAATGTAATTCTGGGGAAGGGCCTTAGGTGTGCCGAGGGCAGTTTTGGGTGTTAGCTAAATAAAAAATTATGTAAATAACGGAGCAAACAAAAGTTACATTAAACAATATTTTCAACTTCAATTCGTCGTTTGAAATTTTTATTTAAATAAAAATTTTGCCCATCTCTGGCCGTGGGTGAGGAAAGCTTTCGGAGCACTGGCATAGAAGCAGAAGAAGGTGTAGTCTCGTAGAAGCTATTGTACTTGGAGCAAGTAGATTGAGACGTCGATAGTCAGCCAAGCTCGAGCGTCCCCCCCGAAAGCATCGAGCGTACGTATCTGATATGTAGCCGCTGATCGAGTTCGCGGTCTGCGTCGAGCTCGCGCCCCCTGGTCCCGCTTAAAATCAGGAAACGTCTGCCCGCGTTACACGGGGAGTTTTCAGATGGAAATTCGATCCGCGCCGCGGAATGTATAACTGGGAATGAGATAAAGAAAATTGCGAATAATTCAAATCCAAATTGCCCCGGAGATATTCCGTGGACGAGCAGCGATTCGATCGCGAGCACGGTGGTGGAACGGGGGAAGGGCAGGCGCAAGGGTGGAAGAGAGAAAACGGGGGGGAACGAAGCGCGAGCGCGCGAAACCACTCTGCAACTTTTGATATCGATGCATCATCTCGATCCTCGCGCCGAGCTCTCTGATCGATTTTCATTCCGCGGGTTCGATGGCGGCCCGCTATCCGGGTGCTATCTTCAACCACCTCGGCGTCGACGACTGCCAGCTACAGGGTGCTCGAGAAGTACGCTTCCGATGGGCGGGGATGCTTTTTGTTCCGCGGAACATTGATCGGTAACAGAAGTCGACGTGCTACCTAGTAATTTCCGTATTGTAGTTTAAAATCAAAGGGACTGTCATCGAGGGCCTGCGTTTAAAATAATTCTGAAGCGACTGCCGCGGAGATTTGTTAAGCCGCAGCCAAAGGGCCCGAGGTTTCTTACCAATTTGATGGTAGCAGATCTTTTATTATAGTCCGCGAACGGTTTCTGTGGAATCTCGTTGAGAAGGTAGTTAAGAAGTTTTTGTAGCCGGGATGACGATGAACACGTCACGACGAAGGAAGTATAATTTCAGCGACGGGCGGAAAGGGAACGTGATAATCAGCCCGAACACGGAATACTTCTTCGCGAAAATTACTCGGCCAGTGATCAACATCTTGGACACGGATTACTGGAACGAAAGAAGGCTGGGGCACCTGTGGCGCGCACCTGTGGCGGCACAATATACGCACAACCATGTTTATGTGTGCTGATAAACGTCCCGAGTAATCTCGTGTCACAGGGAAATTACGTCCCCTCGATATCGGGGGCAATAAAATGTTCATCCGTGATGCGGCAACCTTGGCTGGCTTCTGTGAAATTGAAACAGGAGATGTACATGTCGACCACTCGATTATTCGCTAAGTTCTTGGATTCTCGCGGCCGCCAAACAACACCCACCAGCCAACGATGCAAAGGGCAAGAGCGATAAATAATTTCCGAAAGCTACCGCGGTGTTTAAAGAAAATCTAGAGCAACGGTCCGTTTGTAGATTGCAGGAGGAACACCTTGTATAATGGTACGTGTAAAGGCCCCCGGTCGACAGGCCGTGTAAGATATCAGCGAAGAAACGGCCCCGTCCAGGACTTTACGACCGCTCTTATAATTATCTCCAATAAATATCTCCGCGGCACGAGAGCGTATATCGAAATACTTCGGCGGGGTCAGAGGTGAACTGCCTGCCTCCATCTTTCGATCAACGCGTTTCCTTTTGGTCGCCCCGTTCTCACTGATAAATTTATAATGTTAGAGCGCGAGCGGCCGAGCCACGCCGATGAGCAATGGCCTTGCTTAATAAGTCCAGGTGACCACACGCGAACGCGCCCTAAGAGTCCGATCTCGTCCACGGACCAATTTCGCCCCTTCGATTCTCGATTAGTCCTCGCGGCCTTGTCCCCTTTTATACAAGGTGATTCTCAAAGAAATGGACCGGTGGGAAGCTGTTGCACTCAACTGTAGGTTAGAAAGTGTTACCTACTATTGGCGGTTTAATTTTCCAAAGGAAGTGTGCGTGGAACAGTGTTTGGGATTAAGGTGGATAGAATGCATTCTTAATCCTGGAATACTATCGCTAATTTTTTCTCACCATAATTGGTATTTTTCTTTTTCTAAGTAGCTTAATTATTATATTTGTATATATTTATAATCTTTATTATTATAGATACTGGTATTTTTTTACTAGATTTATTAACATCAAATTTTGTTCATTATTTAGTGTCGCATCAGCCACTGGTATGGGTAATTAGCTACCTAGAGTCTGGTTTTATTTTAAGTTGAAAAACAATTAATAAGCACGCGTTTATAGAATCTAAAGCTATTTTTAAAGTTAAAATATGAAAAGAATTTAGAGTTCATTAGTGGAATCAGTGATCCGGTCTTATGTTTTGCTGGTGTATTTTAGAGCCACCCTGTACACACGAGCCAGTACGGTACATTTAATTACACGCGTGGCTCGCGTGTTGCGATCCACCGCGAGCCAGCTTCGGTCTCTTTGCAAGACTGCCGATATATCGCGCCACTTTGGCGAGAAGACTGGCGACCGTTCTTTTAGCGATCGATTCGGGCTAGGATTTTGGGGTCTTGTTTTCGAGTGATTCGTTGGTAATTAACGGAGTGGGTTGTGGTAATTTGGTATCAGCCTTTTACTGAAGGAGAGAGAATCGATCGTCATAGGGAATTGAATGCTTCGACCGAGAATCATAAACCGTCTAAATTGGCTTCAAGTACGCTTCGTTTATTATTATCTTCCTTAAAGAGGCAGCTAATTGCTGGTTGCAGGGGAGCCAGTGGAACGGACGATCGTTTGTCAATCATTTAAGAAGCTTCTTCCTTGAACATGTGGAACTTTTGGGCAGATGTACTCAGACATCGCGAAGACAGCCGAGGTTTTCAATCGCTTGTGACGTGGATTAAGTGATATGTAGTTTTAGCCACCGGTCACCTTCTCTAATCTTGATTCTTGACTTCATCAGCTCCTCGTACGAAGATACCAGAGAGATCCTTCTATCCCCAATTTACCAAGAGAATAGTATCACTCGCTCCACTAGAATCACTTTGCAGTCCCACCCACATAATCGAGAGAATTGATCCCAGAAATTCTAACCGCGATCTAACAAGAACAAAGTGAAACCCGTATTGCTCTCGTGTGATTCATCGCCTGGCTCGTTAAAGTCCACCAAGAACAGCTAACGTAACGAAGATGAGGCATCAGTATCTGGGTTAGAAGTCGTCCAGGTGATGTCCATTGTCCATTTGTCTTGGCGCGGAGAGAAGAAACCGCGACTCGCCGCCATCGCTTCCCTACCTGCTAATTAAACGCAGCGTTACAGCCTTCAGTTAGATGCCCTAGGATCATTTAATAACAACGCACTGGGTTAATTCGCGGAGTCACGGATCGTGTTGATGATGTCTCTCGTAACAGAGAGAGAGAGACGGTCGAAATGCTTTGCAGTTCTCAATTCCTTCGTTAAACTCGGACGTTCCTTTTCTCCGCCGATCTGGACTATTAAATGTTCGTATTAGTTACACGGTGGTATTATTTGTGCTCGAAGGGCCCTGTTTTTCAATGGAGCGCAGACAGCAGGTTGGGTATCTCACTTTCTCCACAGATCCAAACAATCGAGCCTGCCTGGATCGTTAGCGCATTCCTGGTTTGCGAGGTTAATCGGCGAATATCTGTCATCCAGCGCAGAATTATCATTTGCACCGGAGGATTATGATGGCTGAATGAAATGTAGGATGCTTGTTAGCCGCATCTGCTCGGATGACGTTTAAATTATGATTCCTTCTGTGGTTATTAATTCGCTAATTATTCCTGATTCATCTAGCTAGCCAGGATACCGGTGATGCACAACACTCGGCCATAAATCATAATACTTCCGTTCCCACAAACTTTTAATTGCTGAAATGCAGGAATTCCCAGATTCGGTACGTAGGCGGCGGCGGCAGCCGTTTCGAGCGTTGAGAATTCGTCGTTACGACCTGGACAGCTGTATTAATTAGACCAGTCATCGCAGTCTCGAATAAGGCATCCAGCTCCCGTGATCCAATATTCGAAATTCACTACCAGTCCCCATGCTCCTCCAAATATGAACTCCACTGCGTCCAGGAAGAGATACGTTACAGAAATTTAGTCGCGTTTGCAAGTGGCCGGGAGATAATGCGTGAAAAGACACACGGGCTACCGAGTCGGCGTAAATTACGGCAAAAGATCGTCTCGCCGGGTACCACTGTCTTACGAAACAACGAACCACCGGTGGAAACAAGACAGAGAGTCGGGGAAAGGGAACGGGGGACACGGAAATGGATCGAGGTAAATGTTCTGTGAAGAGGGTACCGTGTATCTTGATCGCGTTACGTTGCCAACTGTCGTGCGCGGCGTAAGCGGCGATTTTACGCGGCGAAGATACGAAGTAAAACGTGAAGCAGGAACTTTTTACTGGGTGGACGATCGAGCCCAGCACGGGTTGCGCCCATAAATCGGCCGCGTCACTTACTTCTGATTATGATTAGGAAAATCTCCAAGCACGTAGTATGCGGAGGGGCCTAGTGTGCGCTGGTTCGCATGTACCGAGTGAAAGGGGAGGAAAGGAGGGGCAGGCGAAAGGAAAGGGGAAGAGACGCGAGCTGTCCGAGATTCGCCTAATTAGCCTTTCCATTCCGGCTGCTTCTTTAGCGGGGCGTGTACACGCGGGAAGCAATCGTGCGACCTGGCTCCGCGCGCTGCAACGACCACGATGCAACTGCGCTTGCACGTGCACGCACGTGCGTTCCCGCCAGTCACCGCGCCGAGGTACCGGCAGGAATTTCCCGCGTAATCCTCGCGCGGTAGGCTAATTGCCGCGTAATTAAGTAACGCGAAGTCGCACGGCGAGGGAAGAGATTGAAGATGTTTTACCGTGGATTCGTCGGGGCCCCGAACGCCGGGCACGAGCTCTACCGAGGAGCGAGCAGATGGACGTCCGCGGGATCATTCGCTGCGGATGAAAGGAGGTTGGTGAAATAGGAAGCTTATTAGCATAAGGGCGAACGGGGATGATGGGAGGGCATTGTGTGGCCACGGTGGCGAAGGGAGGGCGAAGGGAGGACGCGGTTTCGAGCGGCCGAGCGTGTCCGCGGCGCGCGATGTCTCAACGAGAGAGTCGGATGTGCCTGTGAAAGCGATGTGCCTCGTCCGATTCCTTGGTCGTCGTCGCCCGGGGTCTCTTCGTTCATTTTCACACGCCGCTGCGCCGGAATCGGCGCTGCTCTACTGTGACTCGCTTGCGTAACGCGAGCGGACGCGGTCACCCGAGCAGGCCCCGAGGGTCGATGTCTCCTCCTTTCCTCCTCGCCTTTTCCTTTATACCGGGCTCCGCGATTATCTGATCGGTACCTACAATTAATGGTGGCATTCTTTTAAAAATCTTTTAAAACCCAAGTCGAATGTAGCCACCGCTGTGTCTAAGAAGGTGATCCACGTTTTCTCGAGCACCCCGTATATACCCGAGCCCTCATCTTGAAGGAGGGACCGGCGTAGAAGATTGTCGCCGGTGAGCAACGAATTCCAGCGATGGGTAGCGGTGACTTTTATTCCCGATAATGACAGAGAGCGCGAAGATAGTGGCTCCCCGTCCTGCTACGTGATCAATTTTCGGCCCTCCGCCCTTTCGGTGGTGCTGTAGCTGCGCGTCTAACTACGATTTCGCCGTAATTATATACGTCCGTCTGTCCAGGGCCCTGTCCACGGTCACAGTATCCCATAAATCGACTGGTCCTCTCCTCCAGGATCGTCCACGTCTTGTGATCATCTTGGACAAACCGCGGCTCACTTTTATTCTCTGGTTACGCGTTGATTCTTTCGATTTTCTTCGTTATCCTCGGCTGAGGAGATGCTAGACAAATTCCACTCGTTTTCGGGATTGGCGTGTTGAAACTTCGGAAGGTGGGACTTGGCACGTTGGGAAACTGGGAAGTTGGAACTTGACGCGCTATAACTTGAAGAATTGAAACTTGGGCGGATGGAACTTCGAGAGTAGGAACTTGAGAAGTTCGGACTCGGGGAGTAGGGACTTGGGAAGTTGAAAGTAGAGAAGTTAGGAACTTGAGTAGTTGTAACTTGAGGAGTTCAGCCATAGAGAGTTGGAACTCGAAGAGTTGAGACTTGGAAAGTAGGAACTTGGGAAGTTAGGAGTAGAGAAGTTGAGACTTGATTTATTGGAACTTGAGGTGTTGGGTCTTGGAGAATTCTCATAACATCGAATCGAATCACACAATCATTCTCCTCCCTAGCGAGAGAGACCCTCTTAAAGGAATCGTTTGTAGACCAGCGTCTCTTCAGAATATTCTACGCCCTCAAGCTTTCTGCTCCCCACCCGTCCCACGGATTAAAAAGCCCGAATTCAACTAGAGCCCAGGACGTCGCACAGAATCTTCGCGAACGAGATAACGATATCAGCCAGCACAGAAACCAATCAGCTCCGAAGCACGTCGACCGACATTCCTTCGCCTTTCGGCTAAGGGGAACCGCACACGGGCCTCGTGATCACCCTTCCAGTTACCAATTTCATCGCCTCGTTGCCTCACCCCGTGTCTTCCTCCGCTCGTTTCGTGATCGTCGCGACAACCGCGGTCACGGTCCGCTTCGTGCCCGAAAACCCGGTGCCTGCCCGTGGAAGTGGACGCCGCAGGTGAGGGAGGCGAGGGAAAGTCGAGGTGGAAGGTTGTTGAAGGATGAGCGTCGATCGGGTCTCCCCGAGGAGCAGATGGCCACGAGACGAACGTAATTGGCGAGCCATCGAGATTATTGCCCGTGGCTCCTTCCCTCTTCCTCCTCGTCGATCCCCCTTCCCCCGTTGTTTCGGATCGGCGGTTGACTTGCGGGCTCCACGATGCCTAGAATCGAGACGCTCGTCCTAGGGAACGGAAGGATAGACGCCTCTGAATGCCGTCGGTCGCTTCGTCACGCACCTGCTCGCACCGTCGCGTCGTTTAAAGGAAAAAGGACCAGCGTAATTGGACAACTCGAGGGATTCATTTTAGAGAAAATGTCACGTCACTCCGCTCTCAATGTTGCGAGTGGGGGAAAGTGAAGCTATCGCTTCGTGGCTCCTTAGTCGACACTTGGACCTGGCTCCTCTTCAACGACAGCTCGGACCTGAAGCTTTAATTACCGAATCGTGTACTCAATTCCTGCTGGAGATGCGTGTAACTGCTCCGAGTCGCATTCCCGCGGAAACCTTTCCATCCTCGCAACAGCAGGCCTCCCCGATTCACGGCGCTTCGTATATCCTTCACGCCAAATTGCCCGCCATTAAAATAGTTTGCCCCCTCGGAAATAGTAGAGTCTACGCGTACCTCGGACGTCGCCTCACCCTGTCCCCCGCAGGTTTAAAGGTGAGACTCCGTGTGAAGGCGTAGTTAGCCTCGAAGCCTGTCCCCCCAGCTCTCCCCCAGCGGAGGGGTAGCTGCGCGCGGAGGTAACACCGGTGAAGGCAATTTCCCGCGTGCAAGACGCCCAGCGTACTTACTCCCTCCCTCTCTCTCTCTCTCTCTCTCTCTCTCTCTCTCTCTCTCTCTCGGCAACCGAGTTATATAAAAGTGCTGCCCTTAAAAGCCTAGGAGCGTCTGGCTCGTATCTCTGACTCGCGGCGTGCACACGGGTCACCTGTCCTTCCCTCGAGCGCGTAAAATGACTTTTACGACGAGCAGCACATCCCGTCCCGGTGTGTGTCCACAGGAGGTCCGTCCGTGAAGGGGCTGACCTCTCGCCGCAACGAGGTGTCTCGTTCGATTCCGCCTGACACCGATCCACCGACGACTCCGTAAACGTCTTGTAAATTTCATTCGGCGGTTTTATCGCGCGCGGGACCGTAACTCACTGCGCGTACACGCGCATCGTTCGCGCGGAGCACAGAACCGTCGCGCGATTTTCCCTCGCGGGAATTGCCGGCATCGTGATTGCTGGTCAGCGTCGCTGCAATCTGGGTAATGCCTTGGGTGAAGCGGACGATGTTCGCTGCTTTTCCTTCGGCGTGATCCCGGTTATATGCTTGAATTGTAATCGGCGACTGGAGACTCGGAGGACTATCTTTCGGATGTATGGGTGATGGGAGAGGGATTCGCTCTTTTGGTCCAAGTGTATTATTAGTTGCATAGTGGATGCGGAATGTATTTTCAATCAACGCTGACGGAGCTAAGATTATTCGAAGCAGAAAGAAGATGCCGGCGGAAAGATCTCAGAGGATGTTTAAGGTGAGAGGTGAATTTTCTCAAGGTAGAGGAGCACGGATTCGAGTCGCAGCGATGTAAGGCGTCAAGTTATTGAAAAGGACCGGGGACGTGTACGGTACGTGGACCGAGTGCAAAGTCACGAGGGGTAAAAGTTAAATACGACACAAAACAGCGTCTGGCAACACGAAGCGGAGATGCCTGTTGCAGGGGAAGGATCCAACGTATAAACGACAGAGGATCAAGGAAAGGATGACAAGAGCAATTACGTTCAGGGGAACGGACAAGGACGAGCGAGAAGAAACGAAAACGCTTCGTGCAGACGGTGCCCGGGAAACAAAGTGGAAAAAGAGGGCCGCGGGCTAATTGCTAGCCGGTTTCCGCGGGACACGCGCGCGTTTCGCCCGTGCATCTTTGTCGGGCTGCCTCGCGTGATGTACGCCCCGGTGCAGGTACATTAAGCGTATGTACGTCGGCCGGGACAACTTACGCGGCGTGCTCGACAACGCGCGCCGCTGATTTTACGAGCCACCAGCTGCCCGCCGCTCTGTTGGACGGAAGGTTGCTGGCGATTAAGTGAGACCTAATACCGCGAAACGTCCCTGGTGTGTTCGGCGAGGAACGGGGCGGGCAAACGAGGCGCGGGAAGAAAATTTACAGGTGAACGCTGGGAATGTGGAATTTCATGGAATTGGGAAGTTGAAACTTCGGAAGGTGGGACTTGGGAAAGTGGGAACCTGAGAAGATGAAATTTGGGGTGCTGGAACTTGGAGAGTTGGAATTTTGGGGGATGGAACTTAGGTATTAGGAACTCGAGAAGCTGGGAGTGGAGAAGTTAGAAAGTTGAAAAGTTGAAACTTGAAGTATTGGAACTTGCAGAGCTAGAAAGTTGAGAAATAAGAGCTTGGGGAGTGGGAACTTAGGAATTTGGGAGTAGAGAAGTTGATAACCTGACAAGTAGAAGCTTGAGGAATTAGGTGTTGGGAAATTGGATGTTTGAAATTTGAGAAATAGAGAGTCCCCATTTCCTAATACTCGTCAGCTTTCCCACCGAGGACGAGGTCGCAGGTAGTTCGGGGCGTGTGTCACTAGCAAGATAATTTGCTCGGGGTGCCGACGGATCGACAGGACAACGGCATGCTCGACAAGGTGTAGAGGGCGATTTTACGAGGCGTCTCGCCACTTTCTTGACACTCTTGACAGGGACATTACCGAGGCCAGGCAGCCAGCCAGTTGGTCACAGTGGTTGCCTCTTGCGACTGGACTCGCACGCATTTCCATACAATGGCCACCGCCACTGCATTTCCATACGCGTCGAGTCGCGCTCCTGGTTTCACACGCGGCACGCAGCGCGTTTCTTTTCGCAACACGCCGCAACACACCGCCGCGCCCCCGCGGCTCGTCGCGCGCAGCTGTCACGCTCCTCTGATCTGGGTCAGTCCAGTCGGCGTCATCCTACTCCGACGCAGATCTCCTCGAGATCGGTGTTTCCGTGTTCCGCGTGGTGGTCCAACTGGGACGAGTCCCGTCTAACTGATTCCTCATCGTTGTTGTGTCAATGTTGCGTCGATGTAGGTCGTCCGGCTGTTATCTTCTCCGTTACCATGGTGTGGGAGACTTGCTTCCATGCGCACGACGTCGGCCGGTTTGATAGTGAATCACCCGTGTCAAGATAACACGTGTGGTTTAAATAGTTTCAAGTCTATTGTGTATCTCCTGTCACAGGTCACGGACGTCGCTTTGTGTAACGTGCCACTGTACAATCTCAGACATCCGTGGGAGCTATACGTGTTTCTGTGTGCCCCGCGAGGAGGCCTCGAATTTGGAGAAGTAACAGCGCCTGGTGATACGGTGCTGGCTCGGCGCAGGAGACTTGCATAGAGTAGGAATGAAGACGCAACGCTCGGTAGTAGACAGACTCCCACGCAATCGGCGGTAATCCTTTGTTTTCACATGGCTCGCGATGAACAGTAGCAAGTAAGTCACTCGTAACATCGGATCGCACAATCATCTCTCCTCTCTGGCGAAAGTTTATAGACCCCTTGAAGGAATCGTTTGTCGACCAACGAGTCTTCAGAATGTTCTATGCCACCTCGAACTTTCCGCTCCTCCGCGGTTAACACTTCTGTAAACTTCCTCTATAAAAATGGAAACGCAACGGGGCATCTCCTTTTCCTTCGCAAACGATTCGCGACGACAGTTTTACGATTCCAGAATTGCGGAGGATTCCATGCATAATTCATCTTTTATCGTTACATTTATATGTCTCATTAACGCCGCTCGCTCCTAAGTAGCCTCCAAAGCGTGCTAATTAGCTCGCGCGAGATTCACCTAATTAACAAGGGAATGCTCTTCGTTAATAAAACCATTAAAAGCATCTGGGATCAGCAACAATCAGCCTCGTCTCCCCAATCGACTCTCCACTGCTCCGATCGTTGCCTTTCTCCAAATATTTCACGGTTTACCGTAGGGGGAGTTCCCCTAAGTACCGGACGCTTAAGGTTTTTGCTCGAGTAAGAAGAAATAAATTATATTGAATCAATCTCCTTAGCTGTGCGCACGCGACTGGGACGCGTCGAAACCTAATTCTTGTTTGTCTTTCTTTTTATTCCTTCTACGGTTTCGCGGAATAAAGGCTCGGTAACGTCCGTTGTTTAGGGAGCTCCCCTGCACAATGCCATTCGAAAAGGATTCACAACATAACGGCACACAATTGGGCCTAGTTATGCAGAAAGATTTTAATTGTTAAAGAAAAGTAGCCTTATTTCTACAGGTTATATTTTACTTCCTGTACATTGTTTTATAATATTTTTTAACGTACCATTCAATACCGAGTAGTATAATTAATATGATTTTAAATTCTCCGCAGCTTCTGCTGTTTATCCTAACATAGAACTATGCCTTGGTAGTTTTAGTAGTTGTACAGTGTAAAGGTGAAAATCTACAATGAGACGAAAATATTGTGTCTCACGTGAGACTTTAATCTCACGAGTCAATTATTTCACCCTTTTATTATTTCCTAATTATTCTGTCATTAGCTTCATGAAATTAGACTCTCGCGACTATTTCCATTATTTACATCCAGCTGCTGCTGAGATTCTTGTCTCGCGATAACAAAAAGTCTTACGTAAAAACTCACCATGGATTACGGATAATTTTTTGCAGAATAACGATCACAAAATTATAGGAACTCCTACCGCGTTTAACTAATTTTTGGCCATTTTGAGAATTGGTGGCATTCTGTAGAACTAGGCCCAATCGAACGCAGCATTCGTTGGCAGGAAAGCTCGTCACCTAAATAGTCACATCCGCGTAGAACGTCCCCTGAAACAAGATAATTCGTGCAGTGCGCGCACATCATCGAATCCTCCCCATACGCTGCTTCATTATACTTACATTCGCCGGTAGTTAGCTCTACCCGCAAGCTCCACCTCGCCATCCCCTTGGCCTGTAAATCGACGGGACGTAGGGTGGGCGGAAACGCGATCGAGACGAAGCGCGGTGTCGTTTCCACGGACAAAAGCGCGCGGACGTCGCGTCGGCGCTCCGCGAAGGTGGACGAGAAGAAAGGAGGCGACTGGGCGAGGAGGGAGCGGAAGGGAGCGAGTGGAAGCAGAGGACGGTAATAAAATTCGACTCGCGTGGTTCGCGAGCACGGTGGTCGTGTCACCTGTGGAACGCTGGAAATGCCGGCAAACGCCGCCCAAACGCTCTCAGCTGGCCCTCGTTTCCGTGCTTTCCTCTTACCTGGAAGAAAGCCGGAGAGACAGCGAGATTTCGGTACGAGTTACGACTTCTTGGCCATCCTCCACCTGGATCCAGCCGGGCACAAAGGCGCTAAGACGTGCCTGTGGCGGCTTGATCGACCGTTGTAAATCTCCTCGCCTCTTGTCAACGGGATTCGTGCTCGGCGTTATTGCCTCCGCGGGGATATTCAATTTTCGTTCACGCTGACAGTTCGCGTCTGCCCGGGCTGGGGTTCGCGGAGCGGTAGGCTGTAACTTTTCCTCTCGGTGGCTGAGAAGATTTCGAGGAGGCTGGGCGAAGCATATTCCAGGGTGAGGCAATCGAAGCAGTTCAAGGCCGACAGCCCTTCGACCTTAATTCTATCGCCTTTCCGCGAAAGTTGTACTTCCTACGCGCCAGTGATACCAGCATTATTCCCCGGGGTTTAAAATGCAAACGGCGAGTGGAAATAACGAAAGGGACCGAAGGGAGGCGCGAAGGAACGCGAACGAAGGCGACCGGACGCACGTCGTTCATCGCGCGAGACAGAGGTTTCCAGAAAGCGTTCCGCTGGCGAGTCGGTGACACGTTGACACGTTGACACGTGAAACCTGCCAGCCGAAGGTTCCTGGCCCCGCGTTCCACTCCCGTGCATCTTTATTCGGGCGAGAAACGGATCGATCGGGCCGTGGCTGAAACGATATCGTGACTCCGCGGGCGGCGGCGGCGGCGTCGACGCGCGTCTTCCGCCGCGTGGCCGCGGCCATCTCACCGGAGACTTCCGTTAATTTTGTTCAACGTTTCCTATTAACGATCACGAATGCAGCGGGGCGGCGGGGAGGCCGCGCAACGAAACTCATTAAACGTCTGTCGGTTTGTCTCGGTGCAGCGGCGCGCCGGCGTGCAAGCACCAGCCGCCGTAATGCTTCACGTATGCGTCCGCCGCGGAAGTTGTAAACGAATTAACGACGTGTCGTAGATCGGCCCCCCGCCGCGCCACCGCGATATTATTCTCATCGCCCGAGCGGGGGAGAACAATTAGTTTTTCTCCCACGGGAATCCTACGTTGCTGCGCTTGCCGAGAAACTTTTCTGATGTCGCGGACAGGCTTCCGCCACCGGTATCGCGGGCTCGATCGAAAATAGATGCCATTCTAAGTGGGACGGAAAGCAGGAACGCGAACGAGTCGCCAGGAGCACAGCGCCTAGTATTCTAGCGATATACGAAGTGAACTGTTTCTCCAATCGGATCGTGCTGTTGATGGCTCGAAGGAAGCAGCAAAGCGTTGATCGTAGACGACATCCGTCAGACGACATATGGCAGGTCTGACCACGACTGACGGGAGGCACGACGCCAGGCGACCTGCGGTTTCTGGCATTTATCGATAATCGTTCGCTGCTCGTCCCAGGATACACTCGGCACTTCCCCTGGCTAGTGCACGCCTCTGCTTTCCACCTAGAACAGGCGCCGTTCAACTGTCCGCGCTGTGTATACCGAAACTTACCGAACTGGAATGTAGGAGAAAAACTTTGTGACTGGTGGCTGAAGCTTTGAATGATTTACGCGAGATATGGAGAAATGGAATAGGGCAAGGTGGGGCAAGGCGGGGTACCCATCGTATCTCGTGATACAAACGCCCTGATCGAAATTGAGCATACGCGTTAGACGCGTCGCTGTCGACACCGTCAGTGACCAGCCAGTCAATGAAACATGTGGACGCGTGACGAAGTTAGATCAGAATTTATAATTTGTTCGGGCTTCCTTGCTTTTTCCTTATTTTTAGCACCCGTGACAGTGATATAATAATATAGAAGATCTCCGGTACATGTATGTGTTTCTGAGGCAGAATTTAGCTGGCTGTAAGGTACGTATGTTATTTTATACTTTTGTAAATAATGTTTCGGGCAGTGTTCATACGATTGCTCGAGAAGGGCCATGATGGGGTAACGAAAATTAGAGGAACCCCATCATGCCTCTCACAAACCTAGAAATAAAAATCAAACTTTCTCATTGTTCCAGGATGGTTAGAAACTACAGAGAGAAGAGGGACCGAGGAAAATGATACTTATTTTCTATTAATTAGTCCAAAAGTACTGATTCCCTTGTGGAAAGGTGGATAAGCTGCCAAATATATGGCAAATGGGCTCATTTCTCCTGTGTTGATGTAGGAGATGAGGACGACGAAGCCATACACGTGTGTCTCCTCTGTCGACCCAATAAATAATTACTTTGTATATATATATATATACTTTATTTATATTGTTTTTTAATTGGTATCCAATTAAACGACTTAGAGAAACGACTTTTTCTGAATTTTTTTATTTATTCTATTGGAACCTGCAAAACTTAGGTTGATTCACAGTTATACTGAAAGACTTATTACCAAAGAATAGTTCAGACATAAAATTGATTAGTTGATTATGAATATCTGTGTTTTATTCATCATCAAACCTTAACTACCCCGTCTTGCCCAACCTTCCCCTAATCGCGATCAAGTTGAAAAGTACTTATATAAGTAGTTGGTGTTCCTCTATTCTCGGCTATCGATCGTTCCTATGGCAGGTGGTTTCGAGTGCGTTTGACGGCGACGACGGCGACGTCACGCCACGATTCCTCCTGTGTAATTTGTACCAAAGCCTGGAGTCGCTAGAAAAACAGACAGGTGGTGGGGAAAGGGAGGATAGTCGTTCTTTCTCGGCGCTTAAGTGTACGGTCGAGTTAGAAACGTGTCCATTCCGGCTCCCTCGAAACCCCCCAACCTGCCCCAAAACTGAATTCCATTTCTGAAAGCTGGAACCACCGTGTAAAATTGCGCTTTCCGAGGAAACAATGCGTGCGATTCTCTTTCAACGTCCACCTATTCGCTGTTTATTAAATTTTATCCTCCGCGCACGTTATTCGAAACTTTTGCCAGCGGTTAAATCCGTCCGAGTCCGGCGTGTCGAGAACAAAGGCGCCTAAATAATTCCCGTCGACTGGTCGTGGTGCTGTCAGGCCATAGAAAGGACGCGCGGGCGGCTGCTTTTCATTTCGAGTCGACTTAATACTCGTGTCGCACGCGAAAATGCTGCGGCGAGGAAATTAAGGACTCTCGAGGCCGTCACGTCAGAGAACAAGAGGAACGAGACTGGTAAACACGCTTGTCCTACCCTCGTTTCAACCCCGAGGAACGGTTCCTCCCGTGCAGACTCCGTGACCTCAACCCCTCCCGTAGGATCGATTTTAACAGGGGAACATATCGGAGGAATGATATTTTCTGCAATTTTCCAAACAGCTGAAATTTTTAATAGTTCTCGAGGTATTCCAGGAAACATGTTCTCAACCCCCAACTATAGGGGCGGCGTTAACTAAATAAGAAAAAGTAGCCTCTGAGCAAAGTCGGCGGGCGCGACTTCGATGTGTTCCGTTGTGCTTGTCAGCTACTGATTTTACGAAACGACGGGAGGAGGATTTCTCCATTTTTCACGTGTAACAGCTCGCGCACCATTGCTGGCGACAGGATCCGCTCGGTTACAGGCCTCCCCCCTCTCCCGGCACCCCCTTTTTGTTCCACTCCGTTCCGCGAGGGTCGAGCGTTTAGAAGGGACGGTAAACATTCGGGACACGCAACGAAACCGTTCCAGTTCCTCTCGCCCCTTCGAAGGGGTTCGATCCACCCTAACATTTCGCTGTTTCATAATAAAATCGTCATGCGGTGGCCCGATTGGCTGGGATCGCTCGGGGGGTCCCACAAGGCACCGTGGGCTTGCCCCATGCCCTCGATACACATATTCCACGAGGCGCAGGGGCAGGAGAAAGAAAGAGAGTCTCCGCTGTCCCGTAGTCGGAGGCTGTCGCTGTGTAAATAGGGCAAACCAAGAGACACACGCCCCGCTGCATTGTGCGTGCCCTCTCGTCTGAAGGGGCACCCTTCTGTCCCTGGCACAAAGGGTTGTCTCGGGGCTGGCCGTTTTCAAATTGAATTTTTTATCCGGTCGACAGGAAAGCGGCCATCATAGCCCGTTCACGAGGTCCCTGTCCCCTTTTTTTTTTTTTTTACCTTCCATGGCGTGTCCCTCTTTCTTTGGGCCGCGACATTTAACAGGACCGTATGGCTTCGCTTCAACTCGGGTCATTGTTCGGGCAGGTTCCCCGGGCACTGTGATTTCGCGATGTGTTGGATTCTCGTGGAAATTTCCCTCCGCCAGTCGACGAAACAGTGACCAAAAAATTAGCCTCTTTCTTGGTCCCGCGATTTTGGAACTGAATTCTGTGGAAAATCATACCTTACGACGAGACACCAGTCGCAACAAACTATCAAGGTGGCTTCTATTGCGAGAATCTCGCTAATACAGAGTGACTCGGCGCCCCGAGCGCAAGTAGATAAACATGGATATTCTAGCAATCAGAATGCACAGCTTCCACAAACTTGAAATTAATCATTATTAAAATCATAAATATTAATTTAGTTCTGAAAATTCGTTCTACAACTCTTTACTCCACGGATATTAGACCAAAGTTTTATAAAATTTTGAAAATCTATGTTTAAATTCGTTGCTGGCAGTCGGCAAACCCCCTGGGAACAATTCTTTAAATTATCGGACCGACATAAAAGTCCGTACATCGAAGCGAGTAGGTACCTAGGTACCTTTGTGCTGAGGCGTTAACGAATTCTCTCTTCTTTCACCTCCCATATCCGTATCTCAGAAACTAATTGTCACCTGAACGTGAAAATTCGTCGTTACCGATGTCTCGTCACAAGGTATCATTTGGCACGAAATTCAGTACCAATGAATAACGTCGAGCTCCATTGATACAGCAAAACAAAGGTAGGTACGCGAAGAGGAGTCCTGCTGGAATTTTCACAAGGGGGTTGCGTCTTCCGCGGTGTTTGCGAAGCCCGCGAATAGAATTAGAAATTTGGAGCCACCCCAGCGAGAGCCCGGAGATCCCTCCAAAATGAAATCACTCGAGGTGGCCGGGGGGGGGGGAGGTGGGTGGGGGGGTCGGAGTATGCACAGAGAAGCAATGGCCGGGTATCCCCCACGTCCCTTAATTATATCCCCGGTAGCGTCGGCGGAATAATAATCCGGAGGACAACAGCGGCATCCCATTGTCCCCGGTTGGTCGCTGCGCGTTACTCACAGGAGGGACCGAAGTCGCCGTCGTCTCAGCGACTCGGTTGGTTCTCGAGTGCACATGGCGTCAGGGGTACGCTAAGTACACAGATGCACGCGCGCGCTGGAGGGGCGACCGGCAATGGTACTCACGGCCCTGCGAGCACGAGTGATTAGCGATATTTTATTTCGCATGGGAAAGCAGAACGATGAGAACTAGCTGAGTGGGAGCTCAGCTCTCTTTCATTAGGGGGGCCCTCTATCCCCTAGCCCCTTCCCCCGATCCGCAGTGCTCCTCGCCGCTGTCATCATGGCGTTACGTCCAATATCCCCTGGCTCGACCGACTGATTCAAAATGGACAGATTTAGAGAGCTGGGGGATGGCGCCGACCACGCGCGCCATGGGACGGGACTTAGGTGTGCTGGTCGAGCTCCCCTTCTTTCGTACAGATGCCTCTCTACCCCGTTGTTATCTACGTTCAAGCGAGAATAGGGTAATTCCGGTAGAGAAGCACCACGTGCCGAATATTTCACTTATCGGTTCGTGTAGCGGACCTACCGATGATTTTGCGTAACACTTAACCAGTCCATCTCTACAGGAATTGCCCTGAATTTGTGTAGATATGCTTGGTGCCGTTAGTCTAAAAGTTAAACTTGAAGACTCCTAGCCATGTCGGAGGAAGGATCTCGACCCATTCGTTTACAACACGAGAATCTCGTGGACGGTAGGTACGGTCAGGGTTAACGCGCAGCGTACACTTGTAACCGAGCTTCCGAACGAGTAGAAGAGGGGCAAGAGGGGGCAGATGGAGCGGAGAGAGGTTCTGTGAGAAGAAAATGAAACACGGGCGGAGGCAGGGACTCTACAATAGTATAATATCAAGAATCGGGATCCGCCATTCCTCGACCGACACTGGAATCATCCTAGCTCCGTGTACACAGGCACACAATTCTGTACGCTAGCAGCTGCGTAGCATCCCCCGCCCGTTACACAATACCCTCTCTCGCTCCCCAGAAAAACGATGGGTGGATTAATGACGTCACGGGGGAACAGGGAACGCACCTGGCTTCCACGGGGAATCCGCCAATCCACGCGACCCAGCCGTGGTGACACGCGTCGCAACGCGATACCCACCCCCTTAACCCACCCTTCTTGCTCGGTTTCCTCCAATCGCGTCGAGAGGCTCTCGAGCACATGCGACAGGGCGAAACGTTGCGCCGGGACCGTGCGCAACGAAATTAACGAGTTAATTGCGAATGAACCAACAGCCATGGTCGGGCGAGAGGGTTGACGAAGGGGACGGATCGAACGAGCGCGGGGTGAATTGTTCGTCGGCCGAGAAACAGGCTGACCTTTTCGCTGCTGGGACGCTTCGGGTGAGTGTAACGTCTGTGGGAGTATTTCTCTGGGGGAAGATAGTCATTTGGTACGGTTCTGTGGGAATAAGGTAAGGTTTAATTCGAATATGGTTGCCGCCTTGGGTCCTGCCCGGAACACCCCCAGTTGACACTATATTTCTCCTATTTCCCATGTGTCTCCTGCTATTCGCGTCCGAGGACCTCGCGGCAATAGGACTGGCAGTTCCACCTTGTCCATCTTCAAATTCTTTGCTTCGGAGTAGTCCCATAATTCCCTGCATCTGACCAATTCTATAACTCCCAACAAAAAAAAATAGAAGCGAGAGGTGCAATGCAAGGATACAAGTAACAGGTCGAGAAAACTGCCGAGATTCCAAAGAATCCGGAAAGTGTCGTCTTGCTGACGCGCCGAAGACAGGAGCCCGGCGTTGTTTGATCTACGGGGCCCCAGTGGACGGTTTTATTGTCTTATTGCGACGTCTCCGCGATCCCTCGGCTCCCCCCATTCAGAGCCTCCACGACACGTTTATGAATTTATAGCGGGCTTTGTGGCGGTGGCCGGTAATCCAACGGGCAGCTACCTACCGTTTATTGGGCCCTTTGTTGCTACCCACCCCGACGCAGAGGGTTAGAGAAGGGTGGCGGAGGAACGCTTTTCGCGTTGCGCAACCCTGAAAAGACGGCGCGCGGAGCCTTTTCTCGGCGTAATTAAGACGCGAGCCGGTGCGTCGTTGCCCGGCGGAGAATCTTTAGAAACTTTTCAGCCGAAAAGATGGATGCAGGAAGGGGAAAGGGTTGCGGCCCCGCTGATGATGCATAAATTAGGTACGCTAATGGCCGGGTCGGTAGATATAGACTGAGAAAAGACCGGGAAGGAAATATTAATGCTCCGCCGTCTTGGAAAAATCGGCTCGACGGCCCGTAATTAGGGTCCCCCCCTGACCTCCCTTCCTCGCGATCCTTGCTTCTGCAATGGCGATGCGGGGGTGACTCTGCGCGAGCGGTTCTTGCGAATCGTTTGCCAGTGGTTATCGGAGGAATATCGATAGAGGGTGTATGCAGATGTACACAGGCGTCGCACGAAAAAAATCGCCTAAAAGACCTAAAAAAATGAGATCAATTTGAATTTATTATTATTTTTTTATATATACGGGAAGGAAACCCTTTGGTACAAAGAGAATAGAAAGAAAAAAACAGTAGCAATCTAATAAGTACATAAAAGTAGAAACGCAAAAATAAAAAAAATGAAGGGAAAAAGAAATAGAAATACCAAGATAGAGAACAAGGAAAAAAAAAAGAATAAAACACAATGAACTAAGGTTAACTGAGTTTAAACTAAAGCCGTTTAATTTAAAAATGAGTGGCATGCTATGATGCTGTACCTAATTAAGTAAGATCATATTGCAAAGAGGTTCTTGTTTGCTTTTCATTTCCCGCTCGTTTTATTCGTAATTTATTCGAAATTCTTTTTTAAGAAAGCATCAGACATTTATCACGCGCACAGGAGAAACACCACGCGCCACGCCTGGGCGTGTGCATTAAAATACATCAGATAAATCGCATCCTCTCTTTGGGAAAATTTAAGGGACAATTTTCTGTCTTTGGTACAGAAATTATTTCTCTTCCATTTTCGAAGACCAAGGCTCCTCGAAAGTATCGGGCACAGCGGAGACCAGCCAGTATCTTTTCCCTCCACGTAGAGCGTTCCTCGGAGCTATTGGTAACGCGCGTAACGACCGCAATCAGGACCGTACAGCGAGATTCAAGTCTGGTAGCCATTGTCCTACGAGGTCACGTACGCTGTAGCACGATCGACCGAGAGAAGGTATCTTCGCGAGGGTACTGGAGGGTACTGGGAGCAATAATTCCCTGCTCCTCCTCCGTCAGAGCTCAGGGTCGATCTCCGTCCAAACAACACCCCCGCCCGCGGCTACAAGCGTTTCACTTCGTGCCTCGCCCCCGATCGTCGACGTTTCACGCTAATCACGAACTCGTAAGTACGTGCACGGAGAAATTGTCAGGGATCCCGTAATCTTTAGATTACTATCGATCTACTTGCTCGTCGCGTGGGAGGACCAATGCGTCCTGAGAATCTATTCGATCTAACGAAGCTTTATAATCGTAAAGAGGAATCCTGCTAATTGTAAGAAGGGGGCGGAAGAGAAGCGTAGAAGGTTTACCTCCTTGATTATAACAGTATCTGTCTGCGGTAACCGAGAACGCGTGCTATTTAATCATTCCGAAGGATCAACCCAAGTCCCTTCTGCCGAGTATCTATGGAATGAGACTGGTGCAGAGGACCTCCTTGGAATTCGCTTATACTCAAACTTAAATGCTACCTCGAGGGACCGTTACAGAATCGAGCTTGCCGAACCTCGCAATCTTCCAATATCAAAACGAACCCCGGCAAGTTTCAACCCCCCCCCCCCCCTCCCCTCGCAATTGGCGAGGCAATCGGATGGCGCAGAGAAAAAGAGAGGCTGGAGCGTGTGTACCACGGCGGAACGAGGCTGTCCGTGTGGCGATTGGCTTTAATTCGAAGCGGGCGTCAAAATCGGATAGGATGATGGTGCCCGGGCGACTCGAAATGGATGGTTTTCAGCCGATGGTACGGGGACTGGCCGCCCGCTGATGTTATCTGGTACGGTGGGAGGCATCCGCCGATATGTATACAATGCCATAGGTCCGTCGGGATTATTACAGCCTTGACAAATTGCCGCGGTGAAGGCCGATCCTGGTAATTACGGGGCAGGGGGACGCGGATATAAGGGCCAGTCTACGATCCGCGCGCAACCAGCCAACCGGTCGCGTGTGTATACAGTGCAGGCACGTTTCTGTGCCCGCGATCGGTTACTTTCTCACTCTGATTGCTCGGATCGCGGCTCGTTCCTATTGGAAAAAGAAAGCTTTTCCACAGACGCGGTTCACGACATTCGAACGTGACGACGTGCTCTCAGTCCTTTGGGTAGGCTTTCTTGAGGGGGAATCGTGGATCATAAAGCGACGAGCAACCGGTTGCGACTATTTAGGTATCCCTATACGTTCTTCGAGTGGAATTGGTGGCGGAAGCTTCTTGTGTCGAGGTTGAATAACCTACGCCTGAAACCCTGCCCAGAAGGCCCACCTACGGGCCCAACTTCAACAATATTTTTCTGCACCACTACACTTACCTAGCCCGTTTTTAATAAACTGCCTCTCCATTATCCCGAGAAAAGGGTCCTTCGCAACGTTTGCCACCTGGGCCATTTTCCTTCGAGGGTTATGCCTAGTTTGTCGGCTTTCGAAAAAGAACGCGATATTCGGGAATCGTTTGTGGAATATCTATTGTATATTTTTATTTAGAAATATTCGCTTATTTTAAAATTAGGACCTGCATATATGGAGAAACTTTCAGTAATTTTATTATAGAAAAACATTAAAAAATTAACGAATAACAGCCATTCTCGCGGAAGCAGTTTTGATAAAGGCGCTGCGCGGTGAGCACGATTGTTCAAAAACAATCAAATTCAAAAACAATCTGTTACCATATGGTTGAATTCAGTGGATGAACGAAGGTTCTCTCAAAAAGTTGATTTTTGGCAAAATGGCGACCGCTTAACGCAAACCACGCTTTCTCGATGTCTGAATTGTCCCTTTTTCGTTAATCGAAAATAGAGTCCTTGGTATATAAAATAAGTCTGTAACAATTTAGGCCAATCGATGCCTACAGCGATTTCCGAAATATCTAGCTCAACAATATGAAAACAGCAGCTTACTCGGGAATGTCTGTTATTCCGTCACTTTTAAATGTTTTTCTGTAACAAAATTACTGAGAGTTGCTGCATATATGTATTTTTAAAATAAGCTCAAAAAAATCCCGAAAATCGCGTTATTTTTCGAAAACTGACTACTTAGGCTTAAACCCTTAAATCTGCCACTAAATAACCCTCTCTGTCCTTTCGTATAGTTCCTGCGCCAATTCCACTCTGACATCGACTCAACGATTCTGTGGACGTTGTTGAAGCTGTTCCCAGCTACAAGGACCGTCCACCTTTCCCAGAGAACTGTTGCAGGAAGAGAGCCGCGCGGCGAAGACGCGAGTCGTCGAAACAAGAGGAAGGACAGTCTGCTCGGGTGTACATATATGCGGCAACGTGACTAGCCACATCTCTACCCCCCCCCCTCTCGTCGTTGTTTTTTTCTTCTACAAAAGCCCCCGGCCGGATCTCGGTTAATGGTGGATGGCAGTTGCAGGGCCCAGGACGTTCGGTCGGCGGAACGGAGTGCGAGCATCCACCTATCTTGATGAGATCTTGTTTTCCGTGGGACCTCCCGCGGCGAGCCGCGATTCGTTCGCCGCGTCTTTCTGTTCCCGTTCCAGCTTCCATCGTCGGAAAATCAACGACAGGAACGCGGACACGTCGAACGCGACAGCGTGGCCGTTGTTTCCACTCCGCGCGACGCTAAATGGGGTGAAGGGAACGATGAAGTTGGTAGATATCGCGAGGTGAAAACCAGGTGGTGGGAGCTGGTTAGTGGATCCGAGATATGCAGGTAGGGTAAACTGAACAATGATTGGTACCCGAAAATTTCAGGTTATATAGGAAAACATATGTAGTTAAAACCGAAGTTTAAAGTGTTTAAACATACTGCTGACATATACTTACTACCCCTTATGAAAATTTTAAGAAAACGCCTAAAACTCAGGCCTTTGCCCGAGTTTGTGGTGTTGCCAGATGTAAAATGTTTAGTTTAACCACTGAGCTTTACAGTGTTGTAGTGAAAGAAAAATAAGAAATTGGAAAAAAGTAGTTCTTAATAATTGACTTTTTAATCAGGAGTACCAATGATTAGTGCAATTTATCCTATTACTATACATAAAAAGCTGTTGAGGCCTGAAGGAAGTGGAAGTTGCGAGATACCGTAGGAAATCTAACGATTACCTTTAAATTACCCTAAACGTAAGGTGCCTACCTATCCTGAAAACTTGACGATCTTCGTGCGGAAAGCAGCAGAATTTTAGCCACTAAACAAAATCTGCTACATAAAGGGGAGAAACCCGGAAAAAACATGTCGATTATCGTCCCCCGACGATTAACTACTTGGTTCACCGGGAGGTCGCAAAAACTCCCCCCCCCCCCCCCATCCCGGGAGGAAACGAACCGTTTTTCTCTCGGTTGTGATGCAGGGCTCCCCTTCCGGAAGGATGTTTGCAGGAAGCCTCGGAGATTCAACCCTAAAGCGGCCACCGACAAAAAAGGGGAGGACTTTACTGCGTCCTAATTGGAATGACAGAGACGTCAATGGCGGCGACGGTCAAAGCGGCCGTAAACGTTGGTTACGGGTGTAAACTACGGGTTTTAGTGTCACCGAGGGTTTCCTCGGGGCGGGGGAGGGGGCCGTAAGATGCCCTGTTTATGGGGTTGCGTAACCGCCCTCGTAAACTAAAGTGCGCATGAACAAATGAAACGTGCCCGCCAACATTGGCCAGTCTTTCTGTTCTCTCGCGAAATTAAGAGAAATCAAGTTGCCAAGAGGATCGACCGAAGACGAAGAAGCGAGCTGCGAGGGAGTTAAGGGGCACGGGTGATCGTCGATCCCCATTGAGCAGGGTGGCCGGTAATTGACACAGATCCACGAACTGTAGCCAGTAGATTTCGCTGGCGCAGGACTCGCGATGGCTTCGATTTATTTGCAGCTGTCCTCTTCCCTTCCCCGTTTGTTTGTCCTCGTCGAGGCAGCCTCTCGATCGCGCGCCTGCCCGATTGTTCTCCGCTGATTCGCAGTGAATTACGGTGCGCGCCGGTGCACACGGGCGCGATATATTAATAAGCGGAATATAAATACTCCGGTTGTCCGTGTACACGCGCGTTCCAGGTTATAAATAGAGCCCAGGCCGCGGCTGGTGCACGCGGAATACTAATCACTAATCAGCCTCTAGTTTACATCACGGCCGGCGCGGCCCGTTACGTTGCGCACAATGTGTGATTTCACCGAGATCCAGGCCCGATAATTAAGTTCGTTAGAATGGCTCGCCGAGCGATTATTATGCCCGCGCCTAGGCTTTAATTAACCCGCTAATAAACGTCGCGGCAGCTAGCGTTGCCGGCTTTATCGCCGCGGAAAACGCAAGGGGAGGATCCCCGTACCCGTTGGACCATCATCGGGGACCACTCGTGAGGACTCGATCGGGGAAACAGGGGGATCGGATTGAAGCGCAATCGGGACCGTCGATGGAGTTGGAAGGAACGGCTGGATGGACCAGACGGAAGTAATTGAATAAGGATGGCCGAGCTTCTCTCAAGCACTGCGAAATACCATTCAATGGCTACTAGCCTCCTACAACCGCTCAGCCCCGAGATGTCCCCCAATAAGTCATGACTGGGGCCTGTTGCGGCTCGCCCGCCAAATTACCTGGAAGAACGCGATACTAAATCCCGATGGAAAGCAGGCTATGTCCCGGTGAATATTAAAGAATAGAAAATTTAAGAGCGACCCCGTCCAAGTTACCCGGCGCACGGAGGGCGAGGCATAAACAACGGCCGTAATCGTCGTCGCCTGTGTCGTGGGCCCCCGGCCCGATTAATTAAAGCGCAACGGAGTCGCGTCGATTTTCGGCCCCTGGCCCGGCCGTATGATAATCCCTCGGTCGCTTTCTTGTAATTAGAAATTTATGCACTAGTTGGCGGGCGTGTTATTCAAATGTGACACCAGAGCCCGGGACGCGGCCTGTATCCTGCGTCGCGGCATAATAATATGCGATATTTATGCCCGCGTCCACGCCCGCCATTAATTATCGCCCCTAATGGGAGAAGGCAGGAGGACAACGCGCGTTACACATTCCAAACCCTCCATCATTCGACATCTCTGCCCCCTCGGGGCCGGGCCACCGGTTCGTTCATCGGCCTGTTGGAATTCAATCTGTGGTCGCGCGTGTTCGGTCCATATTTAATTTCGCAGGGCGACGTTCGCGCGGCGCGTACCGAGCGTTGATGCAGGTATAAACGCAAGCCGAGCCATGAGAGCGCTCCTTTTCGGGGCTTCTTTCTCGCGGTCGTGTACCGTGGCGCGTCGTTTCGATAACGGCCCCGATCGGGCGTTTCTCGTGGAAGAAGAAAGGACTCTCTTCCGTGGCTTCTAGCTAAACACCTTTGCCAGAGGAAAGAAGAATGACTAATCGACTTAGGGAGCCTGGCCCAGAGCCCCGGGATCCAAAGCGGTTTCAAGCTTCCATGGGTATTCATCTGCGATTTAAACGAAAATCACGATCGTCCACGTTCTGCCCCGTGTCGCGCAGAAAAATCACTGAAAATCCTCGCCGGGCAATCGCCTCGGAAGAGAGGATGAGAGGAGAGAGCGGGCAGCCCAGCTGCCGTGTTGTAAAAGCCAATCAAGAGTGCCACGCAAGCGGTCGCTTTCAGCGGGTCTTTTAATAAAGCCCGATTCAAGATAGCGGCTGGCCCAGCCTTTCGTCCGTCTTGGACGGGTGTTAATGGCGTACCGAAAGACAACGGGGGGTTGGGAAAAAAAGAAGGAACGCGCGGCCAACCCTGCTCCCTTCCACCGGCAACCCCCAGGGGCGAGCGACTAACTTCTTGACACCGCGGCAACAACACTTAGATAACGATCCCCGGCCGGCTACGTATGCGTGCCCCGTAAACGTTTGTTACGTCGCGCGATCAACGGCGGCGAGCTTTCATTACCTTGACGCCAGCCAGATTTCATTAACCCGATTTACGGTTCTTCCCATTCCCCAACGGCAGATCTGAATAATGAAATCCGTAAGATCGATGTCTTGTCGAGTAAGATTCCCAGCGAATCTGTCGCATTCCCAGCAGAACTGGCACCTTCGAGAAAGTTCGAGTCACCCCCTCGCGCCTGATGCCCGGACAGCACGAGTCTCGCGGAGCGAAAGGTGCCGAGGGGCCCGCCGAGGGGCGAAAAGAGTCGTGATCCGTTTCGAGGCACACCCGTGACAGGGATAATCTGAAACGGGCGGGGTATCCGGGCAAGGTGCCACGATTTCGTAGCACTCGGATCGACCTTTCTATCCGGCCCGTCTGGACGTCGATAATGCTCCACCTGCGCGTCTATCGATCGTTCCACGGCCAACGCTGGAAACGCCGACCGATCCCTCGCCAATTTTTCCCTGTCCGTTCCCTTATTCTTCCGCCCGCCGATCGATACGACCGCGTCTTCGAGATCCGGCAGACCTTTCCCCGTTCCCACGCGTGAAATCGGCACGAGGAACGGGCGACTCCTATCGCGCGCGCCTCGGACACATTGTCCGGCGCATTGTGCCTGGAAATTACCAGCGGGAACGCTGGATTATGGTACGCACTCGCCGGGGCACCGATTCCCTGCAGGCATCTCGTTATCGGCCGATCTGTCTCTCATCGAGCCTCGAATACCCGTGATACGTATGATCGAGCCAAGCCTGTTTCTCGTATTTACAGTCTGTATAACCGTTGTTGCGATTTTCTTGGCCATTTTGCGAGATAGGATTCTAGGGAAGCAGCTCTATCATTTCACGCGCTCGTGCGCTTGTAGGGAACAGTCTGAGCCTAAACACTCTAAACCGTACCGCATCGATTCCCGTGTACTTAATAAATATAAATGTTATCTAATGGTAAATAGAAAAGATGGAAAGAGAAAGTTTCGAAATTGTATCCTATTTCGTGCCATTGATGTACCGAACGTTTATTTTATTTATCTAGTTTATTTTACCTGATAATCTTTCATTTTACGTTCAATATTCGCAACTCTCTCTCTCTCTCTCTCTCTCTCTCTCTCTCTCTCTCTCTCTCCCTCTCTCTCAAGTATTTCCACGGTTACCTTTTTGACAGAGATCGTCGCCCTAGCCCAGAAGATTATTCCACGATCGACTCGCAGTGAAATTCGAGTTCCCTTCGAACAGTGCCCGCACCGTTGGACCTGGCCGGGGACTTGGCACGCTGGCACGGGCATGCAGAGCAAGTACCCGAAGAAGGAGATCCGTATCTTCACGCTGCGTGGCCGCGTTGCCAGAGATGGAACGCCGACAGCTTGACAAATTACTCCCTGATTCGCGTTTTCGCTAAAATCAATCACCCCGCCGTTACCGTGTCACCTTTGCACTCTGCTACGCCGGTAATTACCAGATTCTCAGCTAATTACGTTCCATTGCACCGCACAATGCAGCCCCCATTAGCTTGCCCCTCTCCTGCGTCTGGCCGTGATTGCCTCTTTCCAAGCGATCGTTTTTTACCAACTCGCTCTGAATTTCGCACGAGAGAAGTGGGAGGGCCGGTTGCCATTTCGCGTGTGGGTGATCCTTTTATCGTGCCCGTTTTCGCGCCCGGCGCCCCACACTCGCAGTGACCAACGATCGATCGCACGATCGCATCGTAAAGCAGCAGCGGCACCATTCGACGGTGTGTCACTCCGATCGTCGTACCAGATCCATCAGAATAGAAAGCTTCCTTCCCCTCCGTCCGAGCAGCCTCTCGGCTACTAAAACTGCTAAACTCGCCGTCCAGGTAACAAAACGGACACGACGGTCGACGGTGAAAGAGACGAAGTTTTGCCGCGAGCTCCTCGCTGGCCAGAAGCCCCGCCCCGCGGTTGTTGCGCGCGGATCAAAAGTCACTCGGCCGATATTGCCCATTGTCTTTCGCGAAAGTGGCAATGATAGCGGGGCCCCGTTCGACGCTGAAATTAATTACACTTTCGAGAGGTGCAGCCTCGAAAGGAAGCCCGGGGAATCTCGTTCCAGCGTTCTTGCTGACGCATCGCGGCAGCAACCCCGCTCGTGAAACCCCGGGGCCCGGGGAGAAATCGGGACCCGGGGCACTAATAAAAAGATACGGGAAGGCGATAATGCAGTCTCCAGAAGGTCCTTCGGAGGCACAATGGGATGTATCATGACTGGATGACACGGCCGTTTTCTGTCAATGGCTACCCACGGGCTCGACATTGCCCCGTAACCTCTCTATATCTATATCTCGGCGGGTCTCGATTTCTCCTCCTCCCTTTTGGCCCCCCTTCGCATGCCAGTCACGCGTTTCCTCGCGAACCTGTGTCGAGACCGGCGAAAACGACCTCCGATAGACACTTCTTCACAGATTTCGACGAGCCTGACCTTTTCGCTGGCTATTGTAACGCGGAGGCAGTCGAAGATGGAGAAATCCACATTCAGGAGTTTATGATATTAAATTAGTTTGAAGGTGGGACCAGTGGGAGGGTGAGTGAATTCGGATTAGGAGGGGAAAACTGGAAATGTCACGAAAACCGCTTTACCGAGAAAATTAAGCTTCAATACTTTAGTGATTAGTGCACCCGTAAAGAAGCAAGGTTCAATGAATTTAATTTTCTCAAATAATATCTTATTTTGCCTCGACGGCGGAAGCTCGAAGCTTTTGCTCAGGCATAGAGTGAGGACATCCCGTATTTTCTTCCAATGGAGGCTGGACGTTCCCTGTTTTCAACCAGTATACCTATACCTACCAAATATTTAACTTCTTCACCTTGCGGGGCTATTTGAACTCTATAACCTGCTACGATTCGGCAGGTTTTTAGTCCCAGTTGCCACCAACGAAGTATGCTATACATCGCGAAATCACGAAAAATAGACATTCCTCGTTTTCCCTTTACTCTTCAGTTGATTCGTCCTGAGAACTTACAGATTCAAAAGAAGCCAATCCGCCTGTAGCGATTATTAAACGTAGGTAGAATTTTGAATACACTGGAGAGAAGAATTTCTGATCGAGAAACGTATAGTGGAATCGTATTTGTGCCTTGTAAGTCGAAAGCTAATTGCTGTTTGGACCCACGTCTCTTCAGTTTCGTTAGCGTCGTGCCGATTCAAAGACTGCATCGCGAATCCGTGAACACCTTTCGTTAGTTGAAACTGCACAGCGCCATCCATTACGAGAGAGGCTGAAAAGGAAAGCTCGCGGAGTGGTGGAGGCAGTGTCCGAGAGGCAAAAGGGTGTGTAATGCTATTGGATCTTGGAAGATCCATCCGTGGGGTTCCCTAGAGAGTCCGGTGACAGGGGAACAAAAGGGCGCCGGCAGGCTTTTGCGGGCGACGGCAGTGTTTTCGAAAATTCGTAGCAGCGGGCAGCGATTGTCCTAAGCGCCTCGGGGGCCCTTTCAAAGGGAGTCGCCCGCTGACGATCGCGTTGCGCTCGCAACGATCCGCCGTGTTTACCGTGCGGCATTCCCAGCCCGGGCCCGGGGATCTCGATAATTTCGATAATTCCTTTGTCGTTTTCCCGCTTTTCCTTCTCGTCCAGCGCTCGCGCACGAGGGAGCACGAAAAGGGGCCTTGAAATTCGACCCGCGCCGTTTTTGACGAAATCGCTCGCCCGGCCGCTGGCGAAGCGAGCAGTCGAGCAGTCGAGCAGTCGAGCTTGGCGGTCCCCGAAGCTTTGGCAAGAAACGGGAGACGCGGCATTACGAAATCCATTACAATGCAATTCGTTACACGACATCCAAAGTCGCGATAAGTACCTAACTCTACAAAATGAAGGAGTGATGTTAATCCACAGCCTCGTGGAAATTTGTTTTGTATCCCTTGTTGCTCTCCACGAGCCTGGTTTGTTCCTTAAACTAGAAGAAGTGTGTACAACAAAAAATCGCACATATCAAGCATATTTATTTACACAACTTCCGCTACTTACAATTAGTACCCCCCAAATCTACAAGGTCGTCAGCTGGGGAGCCGTTAATTGGAAAGCAGACAGAAACTCTTTCCCATGCCCCTAAAAACGATTAATCCCAGCGACACGTCCCAGCGAAATTTTGCACAGGCGTTAGTTAATATATTTGGCAGAAAAGCATCGTCGCGGGAAAGCTACATTTTATAGTTGAGCAGCCATTCTCAGCCGCGAATGTCTCAATAAAAATCGAGCTGCCTCGAACAACTGCCGTTCGCGATCGAGCTGGAAACAATTCAGCTGGACCGATTTAGAGGGTCTCGTGAAAGTTACTGCGGGGAAAAGCAGCGATCGCCGGTGGTTGTTCCCATGGTGGCCGCGGCGAATCGATGCGATAAGGAGAGATATAGCGGGATGGCACGCGATCCAGACCCCTCCCCTCCCAATCTGCCGGCAAATTGATACGACCGAATAATAACTTTATCTCGACCGGTGGCCACCTTGAATGGACCGATCAATTCGCCTAACGTCTTTTTAACCCAATTAATTAGCGGCGCAACGGCGGCTAATGCGAAATACTTGTAGTTGACCGGCAGTGGCGTCATCGGCGCGTCATCCGTCCAGAGCATCCCCCGCGGTACGACGCCCCTCGCTTCCGCCGCCTCTAATAGATATTAATCGCGCGCGCGAGCGCCAGATACTGATGCGTGATACGGGCGCCGATCGACTCGACTATTGGTCACCGTGCACTGTGACCATTTCCTCTGTTTCCTGCATAATTTCGTTTCACTAAAAAATGAAAATCAACCAGCTACTCGTGAACGTTTCCTGTCCCGTGAGCTGCTGCGATGCTTCTTCAAGGAGTTAACGGTCGGTAGCCAAAGGAGGGGGAAGGGGGGCCGGTCAGTGTTTAGAGTGGAAAGAAATTTGTCCTCGAGATTTCTCCGGGCCTAAGCAAACAGCCGCGGAACCAGCAGCAACATCAGCAACGACAGCAGCCCCTTGCATTGGCGGCCGGCGTACCTGCCGAGGTCCGAGTCAACTCGATTTATCGTTGGCCAGCCGACGAGGGATTGGCTTCTGTTTTTGCTAGGCTGCGCTGGAACACCAGCGAATCCGTTTAGCGTTTCGACTAATCCGGGCCCGTCGATCCGCTCGCGTCCGTCCCGGGCCCAGAGATCCGGAAAAATCGACGACGGTGGACACCGCGACGGGGCCCCCGGTTTCCAGGCAATTTCAGCCGGACACAGGGCCCCGTCCAGGAGTTAAACCTATTATTACCGTGCCGCGTCCCCCGCGGTGAAAATGTCAAACGAGCATCTTGCATCGGTGATTCGTTGCCCGCGGCGGTCACATCAAAGAGGATTGGGGGCCCCAAGGCGGGTTCTCGCGAACGTCACGCGACAGGACACTTCGGTCCTGTCGGCCCCCCTTGTCCCGGCTATTTTATCCGCCTGGTATCTCTACCTGTTTCGCCTCACGTGCCCGGCCAACGCTCGATCGTATCGGTCCTCCGCGATCGAGCTGTCCCCCCGACGTCATAGCTGGCAACGGTTTTTAGGGGAATTCCGATCGACTTCGGGGCCCCGGGACCATTCGATTCTCGCTTGGATGGAGCTCGACGGCGCGGACTTTCGCTACCCGATGGCTTTTTAAATTCCGCCCTCTCTTCTTCCGGGTTGGCAGTGCCGAATTGTCGGTTCGTCGCTACGTTTGTTATTATCTATGAATTTTCACTCAGAAATCTTCTTAACTTGAATAATGCCCCGAGTAGTGTTTCTACGTTGCCGTAATCCTTCGAGAACCCCGCCGCAATTATTTACCGATCCAGCTGCCAACGAAGGATCGCATCGCGCCGAGAGAGAAGAACCGGACGGCTAGGGAATAGAGAGAAGGAATTGGGGTGAGGAGAGAAGGTGGCCGAAGAGCCATCGACAGGGACGAAGAAATCGATAAAAATCCAGCAGAGTTGGAGGCCGAGAGGCCGGCAGAAACATCAATCGTTGACTCATCCCATTTGGATCACAAAAGTACGTCGAATCGGGTCGTCCGGTGTCGGGCGTAGGTCCGTGGGTATGGGGGCCCCGAGCGCTCATCCGACGAACAATTATTTTGCGGGCCCCTCTCGCTCTCTCCCTCCTCCTTACTCTCCTTTCTCTCGCGCTCAACTGGCCGGTTGCGTTCGGGACCAGAATGTATATCCCGCGGTGCGACGTCCACCGACGCGCTGCAAGACAAATGGCCTCGTGACGGCGGCTACATTACGTTTCAAAACTCACCTAATCGTCGGCTTTCCGGGTGAGGAACAGCCTCGATGCGCGTATAGAGAAACCGCAGCCATATACCTGCGCAACCCCCACCCCACCCCCCTCTCCCTTCCCCCGCCCCTCCGCGTCGCGGAACGCATTGTCGTTTCCGCAACACCGCAGCGCTAAAGGTAGATTTTCCTATACGCAACTGGATGCAAGGTCACGAATTTTAAAGTCGATTTTCTCGAAAATGAAGCGCGATATAAAAAAAAGTTACTCTTTCTTTTCGACTCATCGCGAGTAAATAAGTCCAGATAAAGAAACAACATTTTTTGATATTTCGCTTGGTTTTCGAGAAAATCTACATTAAGGAAGCCTCTCTGTGTCATTATTCACAAATTTATGAGAATTTTTGTTAAAGAATTTGAAGAAATAAGAAATGTTTCACGGGGGACACTGTCAGTTGGTTAAGTATTTAATTGGATATCTCAGGGGGTGTCGATGATTGAAATCAGTCGCTGGTTGTTCGCATCCCGCGCGGTTAATCTTTCTGGAGAATGGCCGGAAATCGGCACGCTGTTCGTCGAGCGTTGTGTGCAAAATAGGAGGCGTGAAAAAAATCGATTGTAACCACCGTAGGTCCAGGGGGACCCTGCGGATTCAATACTCCGGCGATTCGTATCCTGTAAAACGAAAACTGGGGAAAAAAATCAGAATGTCCGTCACGGTGGAGCAGCGATGTAGCTGGAGAGAACGCGTCCAACGGGATTGCATCGTTCCCTGTGCATAGCTCGCAGTTATTTAGAACGTTACGATTTTCATGTGAAAACGGTGCGAACAGAGCTAAAGTGTGTTGTGAAAAATTGGTGGCACGTGATACAGTGCTTTTAATTTTAAATAATTCTTCGTCGATGCAAAGAGTGACCCAAGAAATCTCATCTTTTTGGTCCCACGATTTTCGAACTGAAACTTATGCCAAACGATACCTGATCAGATGTCAATCAGGCAAAAATTTTCAAGTTGAGGTGACAATTAGTTTCGGAGATATGGGAGGCTGAAAGAAGTGGAAATTCGTTAACGCTTCGATCTATGGACTTTTATGTCACTCCGATAATTATTGCCAGGGGTTTTGCCGACTGCTAGCAACAAATTTGAACTTAGATTTTCAAAATTCGGCGATATATTAAAAAAAGCACCCACTGCACAGACATTTATATACCTTGATTTTGATTTTTTTTTCCTTTGTGAATTTTGAAAATTTGAAACAAACTTTTCAATTAGAGTATTCGCCGTTGCTTTCCGTAACTTTAAGCCATCTTTAGGTAGTGGATGAATTTTAACCCCGAAAAAAGAAAGACAGTGATATTCGATCGACATTTAAAATTAGGTGCTTTTTAACCACGTAAAGGTAATTTGGATTATTCGCTTGCACGCCTATCGTAATATTCAATTCGGTCCCAAGTCCAGAGTCTATCAATTAACCTGGAACAGCGCAGACTCCATTATCCCGTTGTTCTGGCCGTTGCGTTGGCGCGTTCGTTTCGCATACGTACAGCGAAAATAAAGGATCGACTGGCAGAACAGTTGTTCCGAGGAGCTAGCAATATACGAAACAGGCAGATCAACGATCAGCCTCGAACGGTATATACACAGGACTTATGTTCACGGGGCGTGACGCGTTTCCACGGGGTTTCATTGTCCGTGCTATTCACCGGGCAAGAATACCCCCATGGAAAGTAACGATGGGAGAGGAACGAAAGATTTGCGTGAGGTATCGTTGGCGTAACTAAAGGCTACCGAATGGGGACCTGTCGCGGAGCTCCCCCACGGTGTATGAAAGGAGAGAAAACAGGGATCGACATGCAAATTCCGAGTCACGGGGAGGGGAACAAATTCCCGACGACTCCCTCCGGCTCCGCCACTGTTTTTGGTCGTGGTCGCGAACCGTTCCTTTTGTCCACTCCCTCCTGCCTCAGCGCTGGAGCGCTTCTACGTAGTAGCCTCTGATGGGGTGCAACTTCTATCACTTTCTTCCCGCCCTGAGAAACGCGCAAGATTTTATTTACAACTTCTTTGTCTTACATTGTGCGAATATAATTAATATGCATTTAGAATAATTGATCGATAAGTATTTGGAGTACTTTCTGTCTGGAGTCCCAAGTCTTTCTTTTAGACTTACTTAATCATCTAAATACTGTACAGTAGTCCAGTGAAATTAGGATCTGTCGGTGGAATAATTCCTAGCAAGCTAAACTTTAGGTGAAGGGGGGATCACTAAGGGGTGGAACTGACTCCAGAAAATCCGGCTATTAACCAATTTTGTTTTATAACTCGCCAGCTGTAAGAACTGTAAGTAACCGTATGCGTACTCCAAATTAAAAGAAGTACCTTTTTCCTGAAAACTTTTTTTCTATTTCTTGCGGTTGGCGAGTAATAACACAAAGCCCGAAAATCTCTAGATGCCAATTTCACCTTGGTAGAGTGAATTTGAGCAGCAAACAAAATTGCGTTGTACTCTGGAGGACATCCCCTATATATGCACAAAGTTTCATGATTTTTTGAATTTCCGGCTTCGGGATTTTCCCTTGTCAAAAGTATAAGGATCGAAACATTGTAAGCGGTCGTACATGAAAATGGTTACTCCTACGATAAAACTCGTACAACCTTTTTTGGAGAGAATCTCTTAATCTACAAAGTTCATAATAACTACTTTTGTGGTAAAAATGACAGGTAACGAAATATTCGTACTTTCGACATATCGTTTAAAACGACGAAAGAAAGTCACATACAAAGCTTTAGGTTGCTGGATATTATTCCGTAAATTGGCCATATTACCGTCTAATTTCACTGGAATATAGTTGAAAGTTTGTCCCTCGATACGAATGCAGAGATAATGCCAAATCGAAAATCTACCCTTCTTGGGCTGCCCTAGAGGCTACAGGGTTGTTCCAAGAAGATGACTTGGCCGTAGCTAACGTCGCGAGATATCCCCGGGCTGGGAAATCGCCGAGGGGCAAAAGAGAAGTAGTCCATGGAAATTTCGATCGTTCCGTCGAAGATCGAGGGAGCATTGTCTCAGGCCCGCTCGGTTCTTCTGCGCCTGTGCGCCACCCTCTCCACCAGGACTTCCGTCCATTGTTCAGCCGGACCTGTCAACAGGTCGGTCACGCCGCGTTTCCGGAAGAATTCGCGCTTCCAGGGGGTTATCGTGCAGTTTTAGACAATAGCCGCGCACCTGCTGCCCATTGTCACTCGTGGGCAGGTTGAAGGGACGCCGCGCCGCGCCGGCACAGACGAAAGGAACCGCTAATTATCAAAACTATCATTTGTTACCGAACCAGGTTTGGGGGGGGGGAAGGGGGGGCGGCAGCGCTAGCGTTCGCCGCATGGGGCTGCTGCGTGGCAGTCTTCTGCGAACCACGAGGGCATCGTTAGCTTCCTCTCGCGTGGAACGGCCTTTTTAGTTCTTTACCTTCGTGCCTCTACTTTCTTCAACTCTCGACGAGTGAATTGTCCGCGACGCCCTATCCTGCACGCGAATCCCTGCGAATTCCAAAGTAAAAACTCTATCGGGACCGCAAAACGTTGGAATTTCTCAGAGCAGCAGTCACGACGAAAGGAACGCTCGTAGCAAAGTGTCCGTTCGACTGTGTAAGACAAGAATCGAGCCCGTTCGTGTCTCCAGCCTGAAATTACCTGTTCGTCCTTTCGTCTTCAGCCGTTGGAGACGTTGTTTCGCAACGCTCGAACAAGACACCGAGGCTGTTACGTAAAGCCGGCTCTGCCAGTCAGCCCTGACACGGTCGCAGTGGACAAGATCGATCGGGACGCTCGATTGTCCTCCTACGAGAGAGAGAGGTTAATTGATATTTTTACGCTGTCGCTGTCCCGCCCCCCCCCTCCCCGCGAACGTCCCAACATGAAACGGAAATTTCAATCGGGAACGCGAAGTTTTTGTCCCTCCGGGCTCCAAGAATTGCGCCATCGATGCCCACCATTCGTTCACTTTGAACTGGATTCTTCTGGTGGAATTGATCTTAGAGCAGATTTAGCTCTTCGGAGTAGGTAGTCAGTAGTGGAGTTAAGAAGAAAGGCCCAGGTGGCGAACGCTCCGAAAGGCCCATTTTTCGGTAAAATGCCGAGGTACCTAGTTTACTAAAAACAGGTTAAGCGTAGTAGTACAGAAAAACAAAAATAAAGTGTTTGGATAAGAGCATCATTTCCTTTGGATGATGGGGCCCTGGAGGGGTCTTCTGCGCAAGCAACCAGGCGGCAAGTGCTTATCGGTCGTCCGTTAAATCTGCCACTGGGAATAGTATAGGTATTAGAATTGCACTTTTCTATGGACGAGGGTTATTAAATAGGTAGGGTAGACCGACGGGAATCGGGTTGAAATAAAAATTCAGTCCATCCAAAGATTTAACGGGCCATTGAGGGAATGCGGTAATACGATCGGAATGCCCGTTTCGATCTCGACGTAACAAACATGGACTGATTTCCAATATTCCCTCCCTGCTCTACTTATTAAAAAAAAAACGAACGGCTACCGTGCTCGCAGCTCTGTTTCTCAAGGGTCGCTGTTCTTCTTCAGGAAGTCGCCGCAGATTGCGGAAACACCATCCTCGCGATCTGCCTAAGTAATAACATAACAAGTGATTCCCTGCTACTCCGCGGGGACAGTAGGTATACCCAACGGCGCCAGGAGACGGACCTCGCGTCCGAAGTCGAACTGAAATTGCCCGTTGCAACGCATCGCTGAGCGACGATAATCACGGAATGCTATTAATTAATCGGTTTCCATCGAGGGTGAGGCCGCGATGCCCTTTCAGCGCGTCTAAGTCGAACACCTGAGATGAAGATCTTCGAGCAACGAACATAATTAAAAACCCAGACCTTCTTCTCGGTTCTGCACCCCCTTGAACCAACCCTCGCCTCTGGCCTCGCCATTACTCCCAGGGACCCCTTAACGATCTCGGCGTTCGATTACATTATCAGAAACGAGAAAAGGCCCAGGAGGAGCCGGGGGTCGCGATCGCGGCGACGACTCGGGGCACAGTTTGTACAGCACTGTAAACAGCCAGGCCGGCGGGGTTACGGGGCGCGAGTAAATGGTATGTAAACCGTGGCGAGGTTCACCCTTAGCCGGAGCGGGGCCCTCCTCGCACTCCGCAAACTCCATTAAAACATTATCCACGTGCCGATGCGCTCGGAAAATCAGACGCGACTATCCTGCCTCCGTGGCGTATTGATATTACGTCCACGGCATCATCGCGCCGGTTATGTATGCACGCACTCGAATCTCCATTTCCTGGCCGCCGCGATCGAACCCGCCGCGCGTCGGGCTTTTTCCCCCTCTTTTTTTTTTTCATATTTTTGGGAAAGGTCAAAAAGCCTCGCGTCAAGCTTTTGTTTTTCGAAAATCGCTCCAGCCAGGCCGACGGCTGGGACTTTCACCCCCCTCGCGCCTCTGGGCGATTTTAAATTCTTTTTTGGCGAGTCTATGCGAGTTGTGTAAAGGGAATTGTGGGTTTGAGGTGTATGGAGACCTTGAAGGTGTAATGAGATTGTGAATAATGGAGTAATAATTGATAAATTGTAATTTTAGGTGATGGTTTTTTTTTTCTCAATCGATTCCTATTACCAGCGGCGCACCCAGCAGGGGGCAGTGTGGGGGGGGGGGCAAGGAACCCTGGTATCCCCAAACAAAGGACTGTGGAGGATGAAAAGAAAACTGGATTTAATTTTTTAAATAATAATGTTCTCTTCTGCTCTTCTGAAAGAAATCTCATCAGTTCTTGAATGATTAAAAAAAGATCGGTATGATAAGGACTAAGTAGATATTGATGCGAGGAGTAGTAGTGCCAAGTTTCATTCAAATGGGTTGCGCGGTTTTTGAGATAGGCACCGATCATTGGCGCCGATTTGAAAAACAGATTTTCGAGGAAACAGTGTTTAAAGTTTAAGGTACAGGTTTTAAGATTTGTTTTTTTTTTTTAGAACTTACAGAAAATCATCGATTCCTGGGCCATAGAAGTGACCTTTCATTGATGTTCTAGCTTCTGCGAATTCTTTATTGGAAAATTCGATTTTTCCCACCATTCTAAGAGGCGTATGTAAGCCCTTAATGAGTTTTATTGAATTTCCATTAAAAATATTTGTATCCCTTCGACTCGGCTGCCCCCAGATTAAATCCTCACCGCGCCACTGCCTATTGCGATAGGTGCAGTTGTTAGCAGCTCGTGTGTACATGTCCCTCACGTTTCCACCGCGTAAACTGCAACGTAAACACTGTCTTTTGTGAGATCCATCGATACGGGGCAGGGCCGAAATAATGCACGGGCAGAAATCCCGTGAAATTTCGCCGGACGTCCGTAAAAATGCGCCCCGTCCGCTCGCGTAAATCCAGCTAACGCACGCCCGACACCGCGCCACCCCTTCCATCCACGCTAGTTCGCCGGAAAATTCGTTGTCGCGCGCAGCCATCGAGGCGATCCGCGGTGAAAAAAAAAGGAGAATAACGGCAGCGCGCCGCGAAAAACGGATCGGAGGCCCGACGAATTGTCGGGAATAACGTGTACCCGTTTCACTCGACCCTGTTTATTCCTTTCCTTGAATCACTCCCTTCGGCGCGCTGGCTGAAGATCCCCAAGTGAGAAAGCGCCTCGAAGGGGCCGAGTCTTCCCTTCTTCGATTAAACGCGCTCGTCAAACAGTAAGTTTCTCAAACACGCTTAATCTGAAGCCTTTATTGATGCCGATCTTCTTCTCTTACCACACATCGTGCGATCCCAGCTAATTGCATATATTTACATTTTTACGACACCTGTTAGAGCTTGGAAAATATTTCAGAGCCGATTCTCAGGGAATCATAATGGGGTGTAGCGAAGAAGTTGCTCGCTGAGGGAACTTCCACGACTATCCTCGCGCTCCCTTCCTGCTTTATCAACGTTATCCGAGACTCCTCGATAAAGACGAGAGGTAGACGCGTTTTACGAGCTCTATTAACGAAACAGTGTGGCGCAGCTTGCCGGGGTTGGTCTAATGGAATTCCTCGGATCTACTCGGTGCCGGTGTCGCGCCAACTATTATAGTTTTGAACAGCATGAATTATCTAAACGGCCAGTTGCAGCCCTGATCCTCGTGGAAGTCACGCCCTTTCGGTAGAGGCCAAAGGAATCGAATTGACGCGACGTGAGAAAGCCTCGTCGGAGGCAAAAGGCGTCCAGTTAACCAGTGCTCGTCGTTCCAGAAAACGATTTCAGGCCCCCCTCGCGCAAGGAGGGGCCCCGGCCCCGCCGTCTAGGTGGCGAGATCGTCATCGCGTTTTAATTAAATCGAAAATCGGATAGTCATTAATGACAAGTGGCGCCCAATCGCGATGACTCCGTGATTTCTATTGATCCCACGCTGGGACCGCCGCGAGGGTCGGGACCGCTCGCGGAGTCCCCGATGTGGCACCTACAACGACAATCATCGCTGCCCCGTGCCGCCCCCTTAATGCTATCGCGAGGGAACAGAAAGGACCCGCGTAATGGATCCTCCCGCGTACACCGTCCCCGCTTTCCCTGCTGCCTGGGGCCCCGTGCTTTCGGGCCCCAGCCGGGAACTTTGTTTGGGTTGAACGGACCCTGAGTCGTCGCCACTTCGATCCGTGGAATCTTCTACCTTCCTGTCGACTGTCTTATTCTACGGTGCATCGTTACATTCGAGTGAGCACACAGAATAAAAGTGCCATTAACGACAGTGTCGAGGATTAACTGAATAAAAAATGATTTAAATATCGAATTAAATTATATTTACTTAATAAAGTTCATTTTTTCATTCGACAATAATGTTTTAACTTTTACTCGTCATTCGAAATTATTATTTCGGCCCAGTTGAACGGCTAAAAATATTTTTAATACAAATTCGGTAAATTTCATTGGGCGATTTTAAAAATTCGCTTAAAGAATAAAAAGCAGTTTTCTTTTCTGTTCGCAAAGCTCTTGATGGTCATGGTTACATTAATTCTCTTTTTTGTAAGGCCCCTTGCCCCCCTCCGGGGGCACCGCTGATCTACAGCCCCAGCTCGTAGGATCCCAATTTCTAATTCCCACCTCTCTCATATCTTCGATCGATTTTTAACGCCGCAAGCTCGTCGCCTGGATCCACCCAGACCAAAGAACTCATAGAGTAGGTACCTACCTAGGCAGAACGGCGTAACGATCGCGATGGAGTTTCACGAAGGGAAAACGCCCGCAGCCAGTCGGCCATCGGCGCGTTGCTTTCTCAGAGACACCGACACCGGCGTATATAGTCGTCGAAACAGCCGTGTAAGGTCTCGAGGCGCTTTCCCTCCAGAACCGTCACGCTTTTCGCACCTGACGATTCCTATCTCGGGACACGAAAGTTTATGGGCCTTCTTACCACGCAGACAACGCTAGGCGATGGTATCGTGCGCCAGGGTTTCGCGTACGACGAAAACATTAATCGAAACCGTGCACGTTAATCTTTCCCCACCCCTATCTAGTGCCCCATCAATCTGCGAGCAACGCCAACGATCGCGAATTTATTGGCTGCTAACGATCACTCGCCCTCCCGCTTAGGGGTAAGAACGTTGTTCGCCGCAATTTTTTAACGATCCACCGTGGATCCATCATTCGGTTAAGCGACACCGCAGCGAGAAGCTTAATTGAGTTTGGCTGTTTTCGTTTCGGTAGGGAGATCCTATTACGTAACCTGGAAACATATGGTTTCGTTCTTTCGAGATCAGAGTTTTGATTTCGCTGCCGCCTTTAATCCCTCTAATTACGGCAGATGTTCGCGCGATACCATCTAGGTTCGACGTCTCGAAAATATTATGAAAGCGAGGCAAATTGCGGCGAGGGGCGTTTAGAAAGGACTCGCCGAATCGCACCGTTTACGGACTGTTTCGGAGCGTGCGGTATTACTTAATGATTTCGAGTCATGCAGGAGAAATGATCCTTTGCCCCGCGGTTACGTTGACACTTTCGCTGGCTGCATAATACGCGAAATACTACCTACGGGCGGGTTTAACGATACCTGCAGATGGCATTGCACCCTTGGAAAAATACTACCGTGTCCGTGGAGGCACCTATTTAATCAGTAGCTAAATCCATCCACACAATTCGTCGAGAAGATGATTGAAACTATAGTGACCAGACGTCTCGGATTGGACATGTGGCAGAAACTTAAAATACACACCTAGAAAAAAAGAAGACTTTATTATACAATTAAATAAACTAAGAAAACGTTTCACTCGCGAGTGTGTTAACCTTTTCCCTTTACGCGTGGCGCATCGCAAGAAAAAAAGCATCTGGTCACTCCAATGAAAAATTGTCCTGCCCGGTCTGCCGAGGCGAGCTCGCTGCTCAGTATCGTAGACGTCGTAGTACGGGCGATCGCCGTGTAAGCCGAGACACCGCGGCGGCAGCAGCAGGTTGATGGATGCCGAGTCTCATGAGAAAATCCGGTTGGTGGGGATGTCGGGAGTGTTGGTACGTTAGCTGAACTATCCTGCATTAGGCGTGTGGTGGTAGAGACCCCCTCTAAGTGGTGGGGGCAAGTCCGGCGGGCCCGTTGGAGGGGGTAAGTAAGTACCCTCGGTGGCACGGCGACCCTAGGCTACGTGCGATACCCGCGCGGAGCGACAGAAGGCTAGACCCCGCGAAAGGGGACAGAAACAAAACGAAAGGACAGGGAACGGAAGTGGGAGGTGGGGGCGGGGGGGGGGGGCGCGGGCGCGGGAAACCCGGGGGTGGGAGGTGCCCGGCTGCCCGACGCAGAGGGGGATCGGTTGTCACCAACACAGTGGCGCGCACCGCGGCCAAACAGACGCTGCTCTCCCGCTCCCTCTCTCTCTCTCACTCTCTCTCTCTCTCACTCTGTCTCTCTAACCCCGTCTGTTCTCCTCTCTGTTGTTGCAGCGCTGGCGCGACTCTCGAGCCTCCACCAGCAGCGGCCGGGTGGGGATGTCGTCTCCAGCCCCCAGCGCGCCTCTGGTAGGGAGGACAAAAGCGGCGGAGGGAGTGCGAGGCAGGCGACGCCGACGACCGCGGTGACGACGACGCCGCCGACGACGACGACGACGACGACCCCGTCCAGGGAAGGAGGTGGCGGCGGTGGCGGCGGTGGGGGGCCTGGCGGAGGGGAGAGGAGCGCCGTGGGTGGGGGCGGCGGCGGCGGTAGTGGGGGCGTCGCCGGTGGTGGTGGCGAGGCCGCGGAGAAGGAGGAGAGGCCACCGGCTTCAGAGAGTGTCGAGCCGACGGTCGCGTTCGACGTCGCATCCCTCGTACTCTACGGCTCGCGCGCACTACCCATACGCCTAAAGATCTTGCTCGATCTGTTGTTCAACCAGTTGCCGCACGCGCAAGTGACACGTTTGCTAGCCGCTTTCGGCTGGACCTACGAGGATTACACGCGGGGATACATACTGCAGGTGAGTCGAGATCAATTTCACCAAACACCGGCACGCTAGGATTTGGTTTTGCTGTCGGCTGACTTGACGGGGGTTCTTGTGGCACAGTTGAACCGGGGGGGTTCGACAGAGGGTCATTGGACCTTGCTGGTCGTTCTTGGGAGGGAGTTAATTTGTGACGTGGAACCGGGGTAGGTGGGTAGTCCAGTGCTAGAGATTCTTTGAAGCTGCTGCTGAGTAGAAAAGTTTGTTGTTAATCGTAGTTGGGATGATTGACAGTGTATATAGCTGGGGAGACGGGTAAAGCTATCGAGCGAACGTCACGAATAGAAGGGAATAGGGTTAGAGGCTAGTATTTTAAACTGTAGAAGCTATGAAAATAGGAAGAGGCTTGAAAGTCTGGTGTGACAGCATAAAACATGATACCCTACATTAACCTTCGATTCGTTAATCTCGCGTGAGAAACTCGAGCAGAATCCAGCGAATGGAAATCGGAACGGAGTGTCGCCAGTGGCAAGGATGTGTGAAAAACCCGCCAAGTGTCGTCCCATTGAACCTCATCCTTCGAACATGGACAGTGCCTCTGAATGTCGTCGATGCCGATGGAAGAAATCGACGAGGGATCTTCTGTGCGGATAGAGCGTACCGGGACGAAGGGACAGTGAGAACGACTCGAGGAACCGTGTCCGAAAGTGCATCGCGCAGTGCATGGTGTGCCGCGCTGGATCAAGATAGCAGCCTGAAACGGAGTGCCGGTGGAGTCACATGGAAATCGTAATGGGAATTTGGTGGAGCGCATCCGGCGCGATGTCCTCCGCCGTGAGATGCGCGGAAGAAGTTTGCGGGATCTGGCTGTCGCGAGGATCGATCGATCGTGTTGGCGTAGAAAGATCACTTCCCTGGAAGTTCGACGAGGATGTCTGGGTCGGAAGAAGCTCGTGAATTGTGAAGTCCTCTGTGTCGCGAGTGGAAGATGAAGGGTAGAAGATTGTGAAGATTGACAGATCCATAGGACTGAAGAAAATGTCTTTCGTGAACTGTGATTCGTGAAGATCGATCGACATACTGCGAATCCAGGGAAGTCTCTCAACGAAGAAGATGATCTACTCCGAAATGTTCTGTGACCAGTGTGTAATACTTCTCCGCGAGCACCGATCTTCCAAAAACTGTGACAGAAACCGTGCACACTAAAGGGATATCTGCCAGAATTACCGCAAGTTCGTAGATGTGAAGCACTTTGCCCGTCGACGATTCCACATTCTCAGCTGTCAAGCAATTCTCCCGATCTCACCAAGCGCCGCACCTCCGCGGACTGTGCGAGCTCCCAGTGCGTGTTAGACGTCAGATCGAAAACCGTCGGTAACCGAAATCATCGCGGCAGAACCACAACTCCACCGAAACCATCGAATGTGACGAGGAAATTAAAAACTGCTGCCTCCTCGCTACCTGACGAGCTTGAAAGGCTCAAAGTGCCATGGTGCGCGAAAGTAATTAATCCCCATCGGTGGCTCTCGCCTGGGAAAATAAAGAAGCAGCCGTGAAAGAGTGACCGCCTATGGAAGACTGAATCAACTCGCAGCGGTGATCAGCGGTGATTAAGATCGAAGCCTACGTGGGAGAGGCTCGGAAGGACGAGGCGGAGGATCGTCCGCGGTGTTAAATTCCGTAGCTCGCTCGGGAACACGCGCGCCGGCGTCCGCGGATGGGCATTAATCTCGCGGGGCCGCGCTAGAAAATGGCCAGTATCCGTGTAAACTGAATTGCGCCGGTGTCAGCGTGAAATTAAAACGTATGGAAAACCGGTTTCTCCCTGGACGGTGCGCGCACACGGTGCCTCGGTGTCCAGCGTCGATCCGCGTGCCGCCACGACACCCTGGAATTTAATCGAGCGGCGAGTTTCCGCGACGAGCCGCAGCCGAAATCACCTTGCCCTTTGACCGACCGGCGATCCGGGGATCAGAGAGCGCCGCGGACGGGGCCCGTTGTGCATTAATGGTAATTCCGAGTGGTTCGACCAGCGCAGGCTACCTGGACGGCACGACGAGGTCGTGGAACAAGGAGGAGGATGGGAATTACCGTGATCGAGAGGGTGGCTTCGCCGACGTCCTTTTTCCATTATCCTCAAAGATGAGAATATGTGCGCGCGAGTATGCTATTACCCGAGTGCGTAGTTCCGCGAAGCTTACGATCATCTGGGCTTCGATTTGGAAAGCGAGTGTTACTCTAACGAGGATGTTTCACGGTTTAAATAAGAAAATAGCCATTTCGAATGGTGACGTATTTGGAGAGTTTCTGATGCTCAGCTGCCCTGGTGTCACCGGGAGTGTCCGTAGGTCGGGAGAAACGTGTACGATTACTTAAAACCGGCGGAAGCTTGATGCGCGCACGCTTCTTCGTCGGCTCCCAGCCAAACCGAGGGCCCGATATACTTCAGCTCACGATAATAGGTGATTAGGTTGCCTATCGAGCAACAATTTCCCCGAAAGTAGATACTGTGGGAACCGATGTGGAAGAATGCAACGCGTCATCGCGCCTCAGAGAAGCTGCGCCAAAGCGAAGGTATTACGACTGCAGAAAATCACCTTTGCCGCTGTTAATTCTGTTACGCGACTGTGAAATTCGTCGTCTCGCTGCTCGATAAACTCGCACCGAAATCTCTCGGGGCTCTAGCGATCGGCGATCAGCGCGCCGAGGTGAAAATGCCAGGGGGGGTCTGTAACGCTTTTTAAATCCTGTCATGGCACGTTAGTGCCCCCTCCTCGACAATGCTGTAGAAATTCTGCTGGATGCGCTAATAATGCGTCCCGACGTTACCGGCCAAATGAGAAAGTCAATGGATATTTATACAGGCTTAACACGCGATACGGGAGTTACATTCGGTTACTTTCACTGCGGATCGCTTACGAGCCTCGCTGCCGTAATGCATCATTCCTCCGCGGAACAATCGTATCGGCATGGACGACTCTGTTTCACGGTATCGGGAGGATCCTGCCGGCGATTACGAGTGAATATCCTCCGCGTTGGATACACTAAGTGACTGATTCAGCGTAATCGACTGAGTATCCAAAGCCGCTTCTGTTTGTTTCCGTGCCGCTGCAGCGGCAAACAAACGGTCGCTGGGAATTCGGGGAAATAAGTAATCGAAGGAATAGGTACTTTAAGAATATTCTCAGGGTCCGCTGAGATTGGTCCTTGCGAGAAATACTTCTGAGCGTGTTCTTAATGGCAATGTTAAGTGGTAGATTGAGAATATGAATTGCTAGTGGAAGATAATTCTCGAGACATTTTAGAAAACACTGTACGCGCCAAAAATCAAATTCCATAGAATAAACAATTGTCCAATAAAAATTAGTACGTTCGATTCGTTCGATCATTGAGGTGTGCTTAAAATGAAGAGAGAAGAACGTGAACATATTGCTGAAGTTAGATTAAATAAAAATTTATTGTACCGATTATTATTTTTACTTCGTCTATTTCTTTGTTATTTAGGTGCCAAACATATGGGGCAATATTAATATTCCAAATAATTCAAATTAATAATTAATTAATAAATACAAATTAATATTTGTATAATACCAATATCTATGTCGACGTATCAGTGGTTTATTCGAAGTAAGACGTAGAAAAAGGTGTCAAATAATATGTATTTTAGAGGTAAGATTTGATAATAATTGTCATTCGCCATCTATTTAAATTACCAGTTAAAATAATTACAATTCAGTGCCGAATTTTCTGAAAAAAGTGTGCCCGTGGGCTCCCCAATTAAAATTGCAGGAGAATGTCAAGGGGATTGTAAAAGTTGCTCTTTTATAGAGCAGGTTGAATAGATAAACAGTAATCGAGATGGAGGGAAGAAACTCATTACGGTGACAGAGACTGATCTAGAAATTAGATTCATGGAACGAGGAAGGTTTCTTTCCTCCTCTCTGCAACGACACCATTTGGTGAAAGCGCGGTGCGATAAAAAGCCTGTGAATTCAATTCAGAAACGTGTACCACACGCGTAGCGTGAGTCTTCGGATTTATCTGTGCCTCATCCGTGGTTTCTTCGGTCCAACGTAATCGATGAGGAAGTTAATGTCCTTTTAAGACTGTCGTCTCGCTATCGACTTGGTGTATTGCGGCTTCTGACTAGAATATTAATGAACATTGGTGTCTCAACTGCTCGAGGCGTCGTCAACGCGATTATCATAATATTCTCGAGATAAAAAGCTGCTAATTCTGGCGCCTTCCATTATGGTTCGTCGTTTATTGTTCTGGACGAATGACATTGACATTTAGCTGTCTCGTAACAGATTTATTAAAATCTGATGTACTGTTACTTGGAACTGTCAGCAATGATCGCGCAATGTTGATTACTTTACAATGAATTTCCAATGAATTCATCAAACGAGTTACACGGAGACTTTCCGCGCGAGCGTTCCAGATAAAAGGAAACATCCGCTTTCATCATCGCCTCACAGAAATAGTGAACCGAACCATCCAACTTGACATCTCCTCCGACGATTCAAACTCCTCCACCTAAAATTCCGGATTACTCGAGCGCGGAAAATGCCCCCGCGAGTTCTCCGCGGTATCTCGCGGTTCTTCTCTTGAGCGCAGAGCGCTGAGGGGTCGGCGGACGTGGAAACGGTAAATCATACCGCGGCGTCGGCCCGTATCGGCTACATTTCGCGCAGTGGAAGCCAATTTCGCGCGACAAGCGGCGATACAGAGGCCGTGGAATCCGGTAGGGTTTCGCTGGGAGCGAGCGTTGCAGTTTACGGCGGACGCTTTAAGAACGCGAAACCGCCACGCGCGTCGCGCCCAGATTTACGAGCGAGTTCTGCGCGTCGCGAATCGCCTCGCTCCCAAAGGCAGAGGATAATCTTCTCGAGCCGCGTCGATAGCCCTTTGTCGAACGTTGCAGCGCATTCCCGATACCTCGCCGGGAGTTCCGCCCAAGAAGATCGTCTCGCGGACTCAAACTTTCTCACCAGCTTCTCTCTATTTCCGACTCCCTTCATCCCGTGATACTCTCTTGCACTCCGGCCCCCGTATAATCCTCTCCGAAGCGTGATTCTGCTCGCGCTGTCGCAAAGCTGTTAACAAAATCGCATGAAACTTGGAGTAATTTCAATCGAGTCCGGCGGAGTGTTTAAAACGAAGGCTAAGTGAAACAGGGGGATCTAAAAGCCAAAGAAACGGAGAGCTCCAGGTGGCGGTCGCCGCGATCACGCTCGATAGTATCTCGGTCGATCGGGGACGCCGCGCCGGTTTATTATCCTCGGGCTCCGTTGACAGCCGTAATTGTATAATACTTTTTTTTTCTTATTACCGGGACTATTCATCGATGGCGACGGTGATTTTTCCTCCTCCGCCGGCCAACCCCTCTGCACCTCTCCCCCCCCCCCCCTACACTCTGGCCACACGTCAGCCGTGAAAGGGCCGCAGGCAACCGTGACGAATTTATGCCCGCGAACGCTCGGAACGGGCCGATTCGAATGGAAAAACGAAAGTGACGAGCCGATCGCGACGGCCGCGCGCGCGCGCGTCTCGCGCGGAACAAAGGACCCGGAGCCTGGTTTTCGCGGACGGGTCGCGAGTTGCGCGCGATCGCGACTTTCTATAGCCAATTAGACGCTCCGGCAGCGATTTTCGCGGATGCCGCTTGCCTCTTTGGCGATACCGGTGGTCTTGCGGCTTCTCAAATCAAAAGGGTGCGTGCAGGCTTTCTTCAGGTTTCGTGGCTTTTCGAGACATGGGGGGGGGGTGGTTGTGTGGTGGTCCAGTTTCGTGGATTGCGCAGTGGCAATGACCATTTCGATTCCACTGCTAGAGATTACCATTCTCTGGAAGCGTAACAGGAACTTGTATCGTCCTCTGTTTCAAGCCTCCAATGAGATACCGTAAGTTCAGGTCTGTTATTTTCAACCTGATTCTCTTCGCCTCCAAAGTATTCGCGTGGGCATGATTTTTTCGCCGTTACTCGCTCTTGAATCACCACGCGGTGATCGCGATTACGTTGTCTAACCTTGCATTGTGACGTTAGTATTGTCTTCCTTATACGCCTGGACTGCGTTGTGCCTAGAAAAAATCCCAAAGCAGTTCTCAGTTTTCGCGGGCTACCTTTGTCCCTCGAAAATATTTCTCCACGATCACTCGACTATCCACGAAGGCCGTCGCGCATTTTGACAAAGCCAAGCGCGGCGATGCGAGGACGAAAGGCAAAACCGATGCGCGTCTGTAGTTAATTAACACGTGGAATGCCATGTGGGTCACCGGTGACCGGCACTCAATTTGGCGATAACGCCATGCGGGGCCACCGGTGACCGGCGACACATTATTAGAGTAAATGGCAATACTTATGAATTTTTCGAGACTACCACCATTACGGGAGTCGCCGGTAACCGTCAGCGAGATAAATTCATTAAGCATGATTATACGCCTCAAAATAATGTGTATCACAGAATAAGAATTTCACGGTGGCGCCACAGGCAATCCATGTAAAATTAGCGTGGCATTCAACGTGTTAATAATTATTAATAGGTATCATCAATTTAGCTTCTGCCCCCCTCCACCACAAGCCTCCTCTCGAAAGATTCCCTTGCACTCACTTCCCAAAAATCTAGAAGCTGCCAGACAACTGTTTCCCACAGAGTACCTATCTAGAAACAAAGAGGCCCAAAAAGATCGCCTCTAATTAACCCTCCGCGGGGACCGCCTTGATGCGGAGAACGGCACGCCAGCCCGCGCCACGGAAATCGCGTTTCGTGTGGTTAATGCTACCGCGAGCCGCGACGCCGTCCTAGCTTAGAATCCACGAAACTCAGTGGACGAAAAAAACGCGTCGGGACCCGTAAGATCGAAAGTGGCAACGGCAAGTAGACGCGAGGCGGAGAGCGGAAACCGTCGAAGATGGTAGCCCCGGAGCCGATCGACCTGTCATTACTCCACCTCGATGGGAGCATGATCCAAAACCGTAAATTACAGAGCATCCTGGACAGGTGGGGTCGCGGGGACGAGCGGGACGAGAGATGAAAGGAGAGGAGTGGATCGGGTCGATCACTGAAGCGGAAACGCGAAACTGGCCGCGCGATCGGGTCGAGGAAAATTAAAACTCGGTCGTGGCATTTACGTTGGACTACCGATCCGGCGGATTCGGCGCTGGCCGTATAGGGGAGCAAAGGGACGTGGAACTGTAAGGGAAAAGGACGAAGGAGGCCCAGAAATTGGAAAAAATTACGGGGTACTTGGAGGCCAGGCCTGGGTCGAGTCCTCAGAGGCTTGGAGCCTCGCGAGTCTTGCCATTCGAGTATGCTGCGGATCGTTAATCGTGTGCGTCGATCCTCTTGCGAGGTGAATCGTATAGTTGGTGGAGGTTGCTTAGCGCGGTGCACGTAGGAAGTTCTTGTGCGACTCGAAGAGTTGGTTAGGTGGAGCCACCCTTCAGAGTGTCTTTACGAGTCGGTGTTTTAGGGAGTAGAACTTGGAGTACAGAGTACAGTGCATGTCCGAGAAATAAGGGTATTGACAATGTATTATATGTATAATAATTCAAACACTGATGATATTTGTTAGAATTTTTGGTATAATATAGAATAATATTTATTAACCGTATTCATTAATCTAGTGATAGTGACTACAACTGCACAGTCCTTCTGTGCAGACTAAAGGAGAACTGTCGTCTCAGCATTCTTCCCTATGTCGTCAGCTCTGTCCCTCGAACAAGAGAAAATGGTCGTGGACAAACCCCGCGAGTCAAGAGGTCCAATGCTCTCCAACTTCTACCATGCTTCTACTTGTAAACATCGTTGAATTCCATTAATATTTGTAAGAATTGTTCACTTTATTCGAAGCATATTAATACAACACTCGGTTCTTCTTAATTTCTTTGGCAGTCTTCTGTGGTCAGGCAAGATTATTCCTCCACGGTTATCAGTTGCGGTGCTCCTCTAAAAACATCTTCCGCCTCATTGTAATCTCCCTTGAAGGTTTAGTCTGGCAATAATCTGGTCATTCTACTTGAAATTCCTGCGCTTCAAGCACTGGAGCTATTGGAAATACAAATAAATTTTTTAGAATACGTTATGATCCTCGGCGAAAAGTCACGCGTTGCATAATTTTAGAGGGAATTTACTTTTATGACCTTCGGTTTCGAAGCTAGCAACCTTCCTCCAAAGAGGAGAACTGTAATTATTAACAGCGGCGATTGAGAAGCAAGAACGATTAATTTAATTCGTCATAAAGGGACCGGTAATATTCTACAAGTTGGGTGCATAAGAACTTTTCGTCTTTCTCGTTAGAAGCGCAAGAGGCTCGAGTGGCAGCTAATTAATTGAGAGATCGAAGGAGTGCTGCGTAATCTTGTGGGTGTATCGCAGAAGCCTATTCCTTATCGTTATTATTTTCCATTTACAAATTGCCCCAACGATAAGGACACCGTTCCCCGTGCAACTCAGGAAGAAGAGCAGTTCGCGTGGCGTTTCGTTTCGGTAATTCGAGATTCGTTACGCGATCGCAAATGACGATTGCCATAACATCGTCGGTGTAACGGGAATTCGGGATTAATAAGCGCATTAATAAAGAACGATCTCTCAAGTAAGTACACGAATCGAAACGTTCTGGATCGCGCTCGAAACCGGAACAAACGCAACCATCTCTTTAAAACGAATGCAGCTGTTAGCCGTCATTTTTGACACTAATTTTATTCGAAACACGATAGAGCTGCAAAGCTAAGTCGCATTTAATGCTCTCTAAATATGGAACAGGGTTTTCTTCGTATCATTTTCTATATCTCCTTCGATTGTGTTCATTCGACTCGATGATCGATCCCCTCATAAATTTCTGTAACGCATAGCGGGACTAATCAGCAGTGAAATGCTGAAGAATTCTTTTCACAATCGCCTCGAATACAGTCCGAATATCCGAGAGTAAAACACCCTCCCATACAAGTAGCTTACGATCAAAGATTCAGAGGCTATTGTTCCCAGCCATAGAGCACCTAAGATTCCATTTCAAAATAACATCGAAATGACTGAAGCCCGAGGTTTATACTGCGCGACTGACATCCAAACATTACGAAAACATCCTCTAGATGCCTGAGAAGCGAACACATCTTTCCATACAAGTAGCTAACACTCGAGGGCTCCACAAGCAGTATTCATGGCAACAGAGAATCTAGGATTCCACTTGAACGTGTCATTCAGACGTCTGAAATTCGAATGATTCATTCAGCAGAGACACTGAAGCATTACAAAGACACCACCTCGGCATCCCCTGTCGTACAAATGCTAAAGCTAAAGCACACAAAGAATATGATACTAGGAATTCAAATATTTAAACCACCGAAACCAGTACTTTTCGACGAGAACCCGTCCCGGTCTTAATTCGTCAGCAAAAGGAGCCCGCGTCGACTGCCCAGGTAGAGAGCGGTGTCGCGTTGTCTCCGACGTTCACCGAGTAAAAGAAAAAAATAGAACGCCACGCCTTCCGGTGGGGCCGCGCAAAAAACGCGTTTCGTATGTAAATCGGCCGCGTGTTCTGGCGAAAGGAAGTCCGTTGCGTACGATTCGAGGGGACGATTTCGTGGGGACGAGCCGTGGCCCCAGGGCCGTCGAGGAATTATTATTAGTCCGCGATAATGGCAGCGTTAAACGCACTGAACGGGTCGATCAAAGTCACATTGTTCATCTTTCGCAGCGCGAGCCTTTGCCCCGCGGTGATCGCGAGTCGCGCCACGAGGAATAAGTAGAAGAAGAAAAAAAAAAGAAGAAAAAAACGAACAAGTTACCGAGCCCCCGATATCGATCGTTAATGGCTGGTTGGTTCTCCGTTGTCCCGCTTTTACGCTAGCGCTCTCGATTCCCGAACGTCGCCCGTTGCAACAGGACCAGCATACCAGATATTAACGATCGAGAGCCGGATCGCCGGCGAGCGATTCGGTGGCCGATCCCCGCGATCGATAACGTTTTCCCTCCGATTTTTTGCTAATGTACTAATGCGTAATGCCAGTGTTTAAATATCGTCCGCGCGTAATCACGGGTGTACCCGTGGCTGTAACTGATTGAAACCGAAGGCTTCCTTGGTCGGGATGAAATTGCTGGGACGCGGATAAATCGTGTGTACCGAGATCCGCGGCCTTCGAGCTATCCCCCCCCCCCTTTTTTTTCACGCGAATGCTCGCGTCTTTGCGGAGGAAAGGGGGACGTGATCGGAAGTCGGGAAATGCGGGATAAAACGGGAGAGGGAAGGTTCTGTATGCTTGTTTGGAGCGTACCCGTTGGGACACTGAAGGATGGGAAACGGCCCCGGCCGCGCGGAAGGAGAAACCCAGCGACGAGAGCCGCGGAGGGACAGGTCGGAGAGTAGGGGGAGAAAGAGAGACTGCAGGTAGTTGCAATCCAATTTAGAGGCGGATATCCACGCGAGATCTTCACGATTTCTACACACGAATAAGACGGGGCCGCGCAACGGCCGTGAAATCATATGCGGTGTCCAGTCACGGATGGCATTGCCGTCGATCCCTGGCTGTCTCTCCTTTCGAAGGGAAAAGCCCCGGGCCCGGCCGCTTGCTGATCTAGCCGTCAGATGGCACCAGTCACCGGAACTGGCGTGCACGCGCGCGTCCCGATCGAAAGGAGAGCACCCGGATCGCTCGCGTCGAAAGCGATCTTGTAATTCGCCAGCGAGGAGACCCGATCGCGCAACGTCCTCCGGCTTTCCTCTGGCGATGCAGCTAAAAGGGAGACGCGGAGGGGGAAGGGAACTCGAACCCTGGATAACGAGGAGCAATAATGATTTTATTGGCACCGGTGTAGGGGCGAAGGAAAATGAGACGCCGCGATTATTCATTGCGCAGTGTGTGTTCCCATGCTGCGGGGGAACTGGTTTCCTCGTCTGAAAAATGAACGCCCTTAACGAAGTTTAAACAAGCCCGCGCCGAGCGGTCGTCGATCGGCGCAGTCTTTAGGGGAAACAGTCAGTCAAAGATCAGCCCGCGGTTTCCCACGTTGCCTGTTACTAAAATTAACGATCGTAGCGTAACGTAGCGCAGGTAGGGTAGGTAACGTATCAGTGATCTTAATATTCCTTCGAGTCGCACTGGCGTACACGCGTATTGTTTCGAGACCACACGAGTGGGATTAAATGCTGTCCCGAGGCGGCGCGACTCGAAGCGAGAGCCGCGATCTTGCAACCCTTCTTTCCTACCCACCTGACACGCTTAATGTGCGCGCAGCCGTGGGTCCCGGGGTCGTTTTCGTTTCCGCAATAACGGCGATTGTTCGACGATTTCATTAGCTAGCTCGCGCGGCTGATCTTTCCGTGAGAAGGCGCGGGGAGGAGAACAGTCTTGAACCATTTGAAACGGGTTAAACCGCGATTCACATCGTTCCAATTCTCACCGGGCCCGGTATGATTTATTTTTTCTTTAAATTAGCAAGCATCCCAGTCAGGCGTTTCCTTTCTTTTGTTTACGGGGTCGGATTGCCGCGGCGCGATCGACGCCGCCGCTGGGGAAAGGAAGCCGGGCTCCAGTCGGACTCCTCGCCTTGTCGTTAATTTGCAAATGAAAAAGCGAGGAGGAAGAAGAGAGCCGGCACCGCGCCGATCCATATTTCACGTCCGCTAGGCGAATGATATATTGCCGGGCTGATCGCTGGATGGAGCTTTACGAACATTTAATTGGAAAAATTTAAAGAGAAACGGTAGGTACATCGAGTCGCGCATCCTCTAGCCGGAAAAAAATGGCGGCCGCAAGGAGTTCTCCACTGTACTGTCAACGTTTCACAGATCATATTTCCCTCTGCCTCTTCCATGATCCACTATGATATCGAATGCTGGGCCGTCTAAGTAGTTACTAATAGTTATCCGCGGGGGCGGATTTGGGAAGTGACAAATTTTTGAGCGAAAGAAATTGCAATAGGTTTAAACACAGAGGCATCAGACAACTTTATAACACAATTCCCTTCTTTTTCATATAGCGAATTACAAATAACTCGTACATGAGTGGTCGCTCTATTAAATTAAAATATTTGATGATATTTCGAGGAAAGGGTGACAGAGCCTCGTTAGCCGAGGGGCGCTACGTTTCTAAATCCGCCCCTGGTTATCCCTGTTTTCCATTACAGAGACATCGAACGCCAAAAAAAAACAGAGTCTACGGCAGAGCCTAGGTAGTTGAAAATAGGTGTGGATTATCGTCGAGGTATAATCGATTACGAATTCTCATTGGAACGCCTGAAAATTGAGGCTGTTCTTCTGGAGCTTCCTCGCCTCGCAAGAATGCGCAGGAAGAGGAGTTTCAAAGCACGACGGCCACAATGTAAAAACACACAAGAAGTAACCGCACCCGAGGCGATTTAAGAGACAGTAAATGGCGCATGAACGCGCTCGCTGACAGTGGCGTCGTCAGCTGGGCGGTCGTTTCCACTCCGGCCGTAGTCAATTTTTCAGATTTACATCCGAGGCCCGCTGTCGTTACCGTAATTTATCGGCAAATCCCCGAGTAATCTCGCTCTCTGTATCCTGTACCCCAATTATCTTTCAACTCATTCGAACTAACAGAATCGGAATGAGGGATGACCGGAATACACGACATTCCGGCTCGTCTTCCAATTTAAAGGACATTAGATCCCCTCTCCACAGAAAGCCCTTAAAGACATCAAGGGAGAGGCAAGAAATTGATCGCCCCGAGGAAGTGGCCCGCGCGCAAAAAGAGACATTCTGGCGTGCAGGAAGATGCCACCGATTACATGGTATCAACGGTTTAACGATCGCTCTCACGTACGCGCGATTTCGCTAATTCGACTGTTACCGGTGGCTCTCGGAGTGACGTGAGTCTCAGCTCTCAAGTCGGCCCATTCGATCATTACCAATTGCCTCGGAGCGAGCTCGTGTCCTCCATCTTTGCGTTCGTCCAAGTCTCCGCCGTTTGTTTCCTCGTCCCCTTTTTCTCCATTTCTTGGCCGATAGTTTTAGCAGCTCACCTTCCTACGGAGGGAGATCGACGAGTAGCCGGCGATCCGAGCCGAATATCATCGGGTGCCATTCGCGTGTGGAATTAAACCCGAGTCCCACGGTAGTCTGGCATTCTCAGACACGACCGTTTAAGTCCTGCTGTTCCTTTCACGACGAGCAGTTTAGCCGATTCGCGGAACACCTTTTCACTCCGCGGACCTCCGTGCGATCACGCACACGTGCAAATGGTCACGATGACTACTCGTCCCGAGCGGGGCGCTCCTCTCGAGGCGTGCTCGTGTGGGAAACTCGCGGGCGAACGAGGAAAACGCCGAGTCCCCTGCGTTTTCGGTACGCGCCGGAAGTCTGCAGAAAAAAAGATGACGTTTTTTCCCCCATCGCGACCGTTTAAAGGTGAAAGTGAGCTAAGAGGCTCTTAGAGAAGCGGCGAAGTTTTTATTCAGGGAAATCCCAAGTTTCCCAGAGACCGGTGTCGTTCAGCGGATCTCGAGGTTTTTATTTTTCCATAGGGTTATGCCGTTATGGGAGAGTTGCCGCACGTTACGCAAAATTGTCACCGTATCTAAATTCTCTAAAGAAAAAATTAAAACCGAAAATATCCTGTTGTTAGGAGAGACGTCGCGCATTTAATTTTCCATTTAACGCTTTCTAATTGTAACTTTTTATTTAAAAGAGCAGTAAAAGCAAAGTAAAATGAAACATATTTAAGGGTATATTTTGTACAGTTATAAAATACAATAAAATTAGAAAATCAAATAAGTACCTACAGATATTATTTCTGCTTTTCTAAAGTTAATTGTCTTTCCTTCTTTCTTGCGTCTTCATTACATATAAAATAAAAAGAAAATGTGAAAAGAGTAAATAGCCCAGAAATAAGTAAATAATTTGCCTTGAGATATCGCGGTATCTATTTTAAAACACTCGTTAAACATGAAAAACATGATTTCGTCAACTTGGTTTCCGATGCAGCACGGTATTAATCCCGCACGAAAATGCGGCACTTCGCTGCTCAAAGCTTCGAAAACCGTTGCCCAGTTGGTATCAATACGGCAAGCCGACAAAGGACACGCGATGGGAAACCCGCAAAATAATACGATTTCGATCGGCCGGGGATCCAGAAGGCGAGGCCCTGACGTAACGAGCCTGTTCGTGGCCGATTCGCAGCGGGGACAGCGATAAAAACCATGAAATTGCGGGCCTCGGGAGTGTCACGCTAGGTGTTGCGCCGTCATTACCATAATTCTCGGCGGCTAGGCCCGCGGGGCACCGTGTAACTGTAACCCCCGTTGTTCGGTAATCCATTATCGCGGGACCGATTGGTCCGCGTCGCAATTAGAACGCCGCGGAGGAATATAATAGCCTGGCACCGGGCGATCGACGAATCGGTAATGCGTCACGGAGCTGGACCTCGCCGAACGGTAGGTAGGTATATATTTAGCGGAGGTAACTGCAAATCTAGACTGTCGGGACGAGCTGGGCTTTTTTCGCCGCCTCGTAGCCATACTCGCGACGCATCGGTTTTGGGAGATTTTCGGCGTGTGGTAGGTACCTACCCTCTAAAAGGAAACATCGGTGGTTCGCTTTATTTTTACTTTGGGGTGTGCTGGAAACGGTGGGACAGACTGGCGAGGCTTCACTTTCTTGGTAGAAGCTTCATCGGAATTACTCAGAGAATTCCCTTAATTTATTAACCGTCCATTGAGTAGACACTTTGCGGGAGCGTGTAAACAGTTTCGTTGCGGATTTCGATTTTAGTCCACGCATTAAAAAATGTATTCTCTTGTACATACCGCGATATTCGTCGATGTTCTCCGATATTTCTGGTGGGCTGTTTATTTCTTGGACTCCATATTTCGTTCTTGAGCCACTCTGATATAGTTCTAACGGTAGCCCATAAGTTGAATATTAAAAACTCTTTTCATTCGTCTAAAATTGACACTTGTCAAGAATCGTATGAAAATTTAAATAGCTACCTACGCGGCGAGAGGGTTAAACTTCGTCGGCTTAAGATTCAGTTCCCTGCAGGGTCAGTGTCCTCGAGTGCTGGGCGAGAATGATTTTTATGAACGATAGTAGCAGCGCAAGTGGAGTAAGGTTCTGATATCGATACCAAAATAGTCCCTTTTCTAGGAATACACTAGCAATCCGATTGCAACTGTAATCCTAAAGAGGCCCACAGCGTCGGCTGCTCTGCGTCCGATCGCATACCGGGCGATTCTACTTGCCCGTCTCACTGCCTGACCGCGTACGCTCGCCGAATTCACAGCTCCTCCAAACCATTCGTCGAAATGTCACGCTACTGGGTGCTGCATCTTAGCGCTGTATCCCCAGCACCTGAAAGAGTACCCGTCAAAGCAGTGTGACGAGTTCTCAAAACTCATGACGGCCGCAGGACCCTCTACTTGCGAAAACGGAAAAGCCAGCTCCGGATAGCGATGGATGTTCCCGCGACAAAGAGAAAATGGCGGCTGTGTCTCGCGTTACGAAGTCGCGGGTAGCGGTTTCACGGTGGGCCGCGGTCAGCCCGGCTGCGAAAAATAACGCTCTCGACGGTGGATCGGATTTGGAGTGGCGTCGGTGGTGAGTTCACGGCGGGGCCGTATGTCGTCTCGCGGGCGCGTGTGCGTGCTTGAAGAAATATACACGGGACGCGGCCGAGAAGCGTCGCGGCGCTGGCCGTCCTGCGTTACGTCGAGCCCGTCGGTATGCGTAAATATACAAGCCGCTGAGAGAACGAGAGAACGAGAGAGAGAGCGAGAGAAAGACAGAGGGAGGGAGAGAGAGAGAGGCGAGCTTACGCTCGGATCTATACATATACGACGGCCACCCCGATTTTAGAAGAACCCGTCACTCCGACAGTCGATACGTGACGCTCTAGAGCGCGGAACCCTTGGAAACTGGACCACGACCGGGATTTCCAGCTCCTATCTCGCGTATTAGCACGCTCCACGCTCGTGTGGAACATCGGAGAGCGTTGTATGTTAGGTTAGGCGCAGATTCTTTCGGGAAGATTGAGGGAGCTGCGTGGGAGAATCTTGTGGGGTTTATAGGAGTAGGTTGGAGGGTGTTCATCGCGATGCTCCAGCAGAAGCTTAAGGAGTTTCCCTAGTTTGACGCTCTGAAAATAAGGCACGCTTTGGGGAATTTTTTTTACTTAAGAAAGTTTCTCTGGCTGTCGCAGTTACCTGAAACAAAAATCCCAAAATTTGTCCTAATCTATGTGAGTGCGTTTAACATTTAACCTAAGTAGAATCAAGTAATTATTTAGAAAATTCGAGCTTTGCAACAGAGAAGAATAACAAACTCTTTTCCGCAAAATGAAAGTACCTATGTTTTTCAACATTTTTTAATTCATTCTAGTTGCCACTATGACTTTGAAAAAATTATCTTTTTTTTTTATTATTTTTATTATTATTATTGCTTCAAAAAATTGGAGCACATTCTTCGAATATCAGTTAATAAACGTAAAAAGTTTGGAATTATAATACCCAATACTTGCCTTTTAAAAAGTAGAACGTCAAAGTACTTAAAGAGACTTGTTAAATCTAAAATGATATTGGAGATAAAGTTCCTGGAACTTCAAGTATGTAATACTTACGTGGCAAGAGATTATACCTACAAGAAATCTAAGAGCAGATCGAACTGCGTTTGCGAGAGCCCGAATGTGTATCGAAGCCACAGTATCGGCTACCAATTAAGCGAATATAAACTCGTAATTGCCGGCGATCGAGGATCGGGAGGAATTAAAAATGTTACGAAATTTCCATTTGCTAATTATTACGATAATTAGAAAGTACGACAGCGGGGAACCGCAATCGCAAGAACACATGAAAAATGTTATCACGGCCTGTTAATCGATCGCTAAGAAGTGCTCTTGACTTTCGATGCAGCGGCGCAAAGAACAGGTGTAGCGAAATCAAGAACGCGAAAGAGAAAACCGAGCGGGACCACGGAATGGCCTTAGCTGCGCTCGGCTATCGTCACACTTCGTCCACCACAGACGTCACCGTCCGTGTGCAATTAAACGAAGAAAACGAAAAACCGAGCCGCGCGACTCTGGAAATCGCAACTTTCTTTAATCATACGCGTCGTCCGCTGGTTTCTTCCATCGGGAAGAATGAAATTCAATCTGTCGTATAAAAAGTTCGAACCAATCAACGATATCAGAGTAAATGGCATTCGCGGCGAAGTTAAATCGTGGAAGAATAATATCTTCATGGAAAAGTTGATGAAGGATTTGAAGAAAGTAGGTATGCGACAATATTGTTAGAAGGTAGTTTTCTCTGGAGATTACACTATTCCCCACTATATAGAGTCGGAGTGAAACATTGAAAATGAGGAAATCGTATTCTACGCCCTTGCAACAATTCGAAGCTTTCACATTTTATTTACACATGCCAAAAGTAACGCTAGGTATCTCTTCTTCCACCTACGCGTCGAGCACGCTTTAATCGTAATCGATAGAAAGAGCACAGTCCAAGCACACTTAAATCCGTCGCGGAGCTGGAAGGCTACGTCCACAAGCGTTCTTCTCGCCGCGACAACTGAAGTAGAACTAATTGCAGCGCTAAAGAGAATATATTAATTTCGTTATTCATTGATCCGCAGTTATTAATCGTGCCATACTATGTGCAGGGAGTTACGTAAGCTGCCTTCCACGGTCGACGAATAACGGAAGCGTTTTTATCCGGATGCGGAATTATTCCGCGCTGCTCTCGCGGCCGCCATGTTGGGCCCGCGAAGAACGGACGCAAGGGAATAATGCGATTAACTTTTTTACTATTAAACGGCGTAATTGCATTATAATAGCCAATAATTTGTGTGTGTGGGGGGGGGGGGTGGCCGTTGACACAGAATCTAAGGTGATGCTGAGTAATTCGACTGCGCGTGGACGCGGAGGATATTTACTGAAACGCCACGCCTGCTAATGTACGTAACGCTTCGTTGACAGTCGACCATGACACGTAACGTTCTCTTTTTCCCCTGTCATTTATGCTTTTTCTCGTTCCCGTATCTGCGCCCTCGACTTTATAGGCGACTTATAGTTCGTTGCGACCTTTGGCTCCGTTTAAATAGTTAGAGGAATGTCGAAGCATTAGGAAATAAGAAGCGAGCCGTGTTGTTTGCCTCGATACCCATCTTTGACATGATCGATAATAGCGACAGTTGGCAGCAATAGTGACGAGGGTTTCGCGATCTGTCCGCAGGACTCGCAGAACAGCCCGGTGCTGGACCGATGGAGCATCTGTTCGCCTGAAGAGGAGCCGCTGGTGTTGCAGCAGTTCCTCAGGTTCGCCGAGACGCGTCCGTTCGTGCAGCAGTGGCTGCTGGCCGCCGGGACGCCGGGTACGGATGCTATGTCACCGAGCAGACGACCTTCGCCGCCGACGATGCCACTAGCACACCTACCGCCGTCGCTGCACCTGCTCCACTGCGGCCTCCCGCCCCCAGGCTCGAGATTGCCGCCGCCCCTGCCTCCGCCTCCGCCTCCGCCCCCGCCGCCCTCCGTCTCGCACCCGTCGATGTCGCCGACCACTCAGAAGCACTACTCGACGTCGGCCAGCGGAAACTCCGGGGTGAACAGCACGGCGAACTCGCCTCCCAGGGGCCTCGACTCCCACATGACGGTGTCCCCGCTGAACAGACTGCAGAGCATGCAACCGTTCGACTTCAGGAAGCTGGGCACCCTGGGCCTGCCTGCTTTCCCGCCCCTGCCGCCGCCGCAGCCCACGGAGCAGCTGCTGCAGAACAGGAAGTCCATGAGGAACCCCCACAGTCCGCACAGTCCGCCTCATCATCACTCTAGCAGCAATCAGCTGCACAGGCCTCACATGCCGCCAGTGGCGCCGATCTCCTCCTCCGCGCTCAACTTCGGCCATCCCCTGTCCATGGCAATGTCCTCTGGCGCGTTACCTCCAAATTTCCCCACGCACTTCCCTCCACCACCCATGTGCAAGTCCTCGGCCGGCGTGGCAGGCATCACGATCCCCACGGACGTGCACAGCGGTGGCGAGAAGAGCAGCGAATTCGGCTCGGAGGAGGACGAGGAGGGCGATGAGAACTCGGACAGCGCCCTGAATCTGAGCAGACGCGACACCGCGTCCAAGCATCATCACGAGCATCGGCACCACCCGCCACTACCTCTCCAAGCAGCTCCTCTGGGCAGGCCACCTGGTATCCCTGGGAGAAAGCCGCATTCGCCTGGGAAGCGACCAGGAAGCCAGTGGGGCGGTTCCACGAATATACCTCCGAACTTGGGCACCCCGTTCATCAATCCCACTACTGGCAAGAAGAGGGTGCAGTGCAACGTCTGCCTCAAGACCTTCTGCGACAAGGGCGCCCTCAAGATCCACTTCAGCGCTGTGCACCTGAAGGAGATGCACCAGTGTACTGTCAAGGGCTGCTGCATGATGTTCAGCTCGAGGAGGTCGCGCAACAGACACAGCGCCAACCCGAATCCCAAGCTCCATTCCCCCCATCTGCGACGGAAGATTTCGCCGCACGATGGACGCTCGTCCATGGCGCACGCCCTCGTTCTTCCGCCTCAGGTGGTCCTGCCTGTCCCGGCCACGGGCCTCAACCATCTGCCGTTCGGGTCCTTCCCCTTGCTCACCCCGCCCCCCGATCTACGATCCCCAGCCTCGCTGTGCGCCCTGGACTTCAAGCACTTGGACCTCTCGTCCTCGCAGAACCAAGGCAGACCCTACGACGAGAGCCTCCAGCAACGGATGAGCGTCAACTCCAGCCTGTCGTCCACTACCGCGCTCACCACTGCCTCCGTGGCGATGACCACTGCCGCGGAGACCCTCAGCACCAGCATCGCGACCAGAGGGTCCTACTGTAGCAGCAGCGCGGTGGACACCATGTCTCCTTCCGCTCAGGTGCCCACAGCGTTGCAACAGGGGGATGAAGATGACGACGACGACGACGACGGTGGCATCGTAGTGGTCGCGGAAGACGACAGCAATCTGCCCCCGAGGCTGTCCCTGCGTTCTGGGGAGGAGGACGACGAGCAGCCCGCTGATTTCAGCCTGGCGAAACGGCCGAAGCTGTATTTCGGCGATCCCGCGGACGAAGACCTTGTCAGCAACCCGGACAGCAACGAGGACAACGATTCGATGGGCAGGGTGGACCAGCAGAACTTCTCCATGAGCCAGCATTCCATGAACTCGACGTCGCTGCACAGCAGGGGTGTGCGCAAGAGGAAGTCTCAGCATCCCACTCGGTGCGCGGTGCTCACGGAGATGCACTCTTCCTCGACCGACGGGGACTCGTCCAACGACGAGGAGAGGATCCACAGACGTTGCTTGTCCGACAGCGCGGGCGCCTCGTCGATGAACGAGTTCCAGAGCCAGCCGGAGGACATGTCGATGTCCAGATTGGAGGCTGAGGAGCGGAAAGCCTCGCCGAATTCCCCGAAGAATCTCAGCTTCAACGACCAGGATTCGAGCTCCCGTTCCCCGGAGGCCTGCAACAGAGAGCTGCTGGGCCCTCGGCGAGACACCGTCTCGTCCCAGGACAACGCGGAGGATCTACCTCAGGAGGAGCCGCGAGACCTGAGCTCGAGAGCGAGTAGCGCGAAGTCGCCCAAGAGGCAGATGAGTCCGGAACCAAAGACGTGCCACGACTCGACGGAGGCCCGTACGGCGGAGGCCGCCGTCCCTGCGGCGTCTATACCGGCAGCTCCAGCGGAGCAGACCACGACGGACCAGGGGGACGGGAGGAGGAGCGAGTGCGAGGACGCGACGAGGGACGAGGACGCGGCGGGAGCACCGTCCTCGATGAAGGAGGCCGAGACGGAAGGGAGGGCGAGGGAGGAGGAGAACCAGGAGGAGGAGGACAACGACGAAGATGAGCCGATGGAAGAGGTCGAGGATGATGATGAGGAGGAGGAGGAGGAGGAGGTGAACGACGCGCTGCGTAATCAGGAAGGTGAGCGTCCCGATGATCCCTCCCGCGCCCCCAGCTCGGTCGACAGCCGTCCGACGACAGCCGACGACCTCTCCCACGACTCCTCGACCAACACTTTGCGTCAACTCGAGTCCTTGTCGCAGGGTCGCGCGATGCAGTGCACCGGGACGCAGCGGGAGGGTTCGAGGTCTGGCCGCGGCTCTACCAGCCCCGTCAGCCTCACGACGCACCAGGAGATCACCATGGACAACTCCTCACGTGGCTCTCGTTCATCCAGCGCCTCACCCTCCACAGCGGCCATGGATATGGACAATAGCCTGATCACGTACGGTCGTTACGAGAACGGCGACTTCGTCAGCAGCCCGGACGTGCCCCTGGACAGGGAGAACCCGCGCCGCTGCACCGCATGCGGCAAGGTCTTCCAGAATCACTTCGGTGTCAAGACCCACTATCAGAACGTCCACCTCAAGCTGATGCACCGGTGCAGCGTGGACGGGTGTAACGCTGCCTTCCCCTCCAAGAGGTCACGCGACAGACACTCGACGAACCTCAACCTTCACCGGAAGCTGTTGTCCACGTCGTCCAGCCCGCCGCTGTCGTCCAACCTGCCGCCCAGTCTCTCACCCAGGGTCGAGGACTCCCAGATGAGTCCCCTGCTGCACAACGAGTTCCTCGCGAGATTGTACGCGGACGCCGGCATCGGAGCCCTGGGCGCCTACCCTTTGACACCAGGCCTCCCGTCAGCGGTCGATCTCGCCGCGAGACTGCCACCCCCTCATCCTCTGCTGCTGCCGCCGCATCTGGGGGCCACCTTCTCGGGCCTGTCCTCGATCGCCTCCCACCTGGCCGGCCTGAACGGTCTCACGCACCAGCATCTCAACCACCTCACCAGGATGTCCCACGAGCAGGGGACCAGACACGCCTCCAGCTCCGGCTCTCCGCTATCCTCGCCGGGCGCCGAGGACCGAAAGGAAGAGGCCAAGTGCACCGTACCGGGATGCGAGCGAGTGTTCGGCTCCAGGGCCGTCAGGGACGCTCACTCGAGGGACCCCCAGGCCCACCGCGATCTACCGGTTCTGTCGACCAGTGGCTCGTGACCGATCCCCTTCTGCGACTACTACACCCTACTGTGATGCCAAAACCCTGACGATTCGACCTGTACGATCGCCAATGATCTCGATTAGGGCGGGGCGGGGGGGAGGGGGTCGAACGCTTGGCCCTCGCTGTTCCACGTAAACGTGCAATATCGAACGGGACACCTCCCCGATGAACGCTGCACCACCGTGTTCTCGTCGGACTATTCGGGTGCGTAGCCAGCCGCAGAAGCTCGGCGGTTCCCGGTAATGCTTCATGGTAGCCTGGGCGGAAGGAGTAGCTACAGTGAGGTGTTCGAGTTTCGTGTCGCTGTGCAGGACAGGAATCTAGGCTGCAGACTCGTGGCACTTCGGTGGTGCTTCTTCCACCCACGAATATGTAACTGGTAGAAGATCCAAAATTTAAACGAATCGATTCTTCCCGGATAGGAATCTTACTACCAAGTGTAACGGTGTTTAGCGGGAACCACCGAACCGCACGTATTATTCCCCAGTTCTCGTGTTGATTCGCGCGAAACGCAAAGGTGCTGCAATCTAGTCAATTCGGAAGTCCTCGGCCGTGGTGCCGGAGTCGAAGCAAAAATTCATTCACTTTGTCCGTAGTTGACACGTGGCCCCCGAATTCCGACAATGTTCCTTTCGATCCGCGAATAGGAAAAGAGAGAGACCGCTAAGCGAGGTCACGGGTCCTCGGCGAGATCGAAGTCGCACCCGTGGTGCATTTAGCCGCTTTCGTGGAGGTTCCCGTTCCAGTCCGCGTGTCACGAATCACCGTGAAAAAGAGAGAGGGAGAGGGATAGAGTGAAAAGCTGGTCGACCGAGGGACTTTTCCACCTCGCCGTCTCTTTCGTTTGGTCACCGAAATGGTCAGGGGATGGGAGGCGAAGGGAGCAGGGAAAATACGATCGAAGACCGGAAGGATCGATGTTCCGGCTGACTTTATCATCGTTGTGATAACGTAACGTTTAGTAAATATGCCACTATTTAATCAGTAATCAATTACTACCGCTGTATATAATAAACATAGTACCTTTCGATGTATCGCGTAATTAATCAATTAAGCTATCTCACGCGGCCGATGCGACGCGTGGATCTCGGTGGAACGAGCCGAACACGGAGATACGATAGTTTTGTAAAGGCGAACCGATCTTGGCCGGGAAATCGGGTAGGCGCATCGAGTCTGAAAATGGCAACTCTTAGCTGGGAGGACGGAGTCGAGGGATGTTGACGCGTTTACTGCGGGCCGCGCCACATTGGAACGCTGGAGACTGGGTGGATTCCGCGAAGCTCTATGCAATATTTATATCCCACTTGTAACCCTCGGTTGTCACACTGGGTGAAAATTAACCACAATCTGACTTTGAGGTAAAATATTTTCCAGCCATTACCGAAAATGCTACTACTGTTTAACACATCATGATACTTTAAATGCTAATTTTCAACGATCAACATATATTCTTTAATGTTAAAACTTAATCTCAGAATTTTCGCGACTTAATTTCACAGATAATACAGGGGTGACAACCGAGGGTTGGCATGTCCCTCAATATTGAGGGTGCGATATAATGTTGAGATGCCCGCTAATTTTATTCCTTTTGGTGTGCTAAGTAAGTATGCGATATTCCGGCACAATCGGATTATTCTGAACCCTCCATCAAGATTCCTAAAGTTACGATATTAGTACTGTAAACTTTTTTATTTTTTTTTGCCCACCTTTAGAAAATAATCGTTCAGTTGGAACAGAGGTTGCTGGAATGCATAAATATTTTATCGCCATAGTCCAAAGACTGAAGAAATGGAAAATTTATAGAACTATCTTCGTTCTTCCAACACTTAACGATATCTTAACGATATTATCGATATATCGTTACGTAACGTCGTTAAGAGTGTTTACATACAGGGTTGCGTATTAACAAAACGGCTGTTTGCGAGAGCGCAGTTTCGTTCGAAACTTTGAGTCTCTCGAGGGCCTACCTTTAGAGATGTTTGATCGAGCCGAAATGTTACGCAGATACATATTCACCACACCAGACGGGAATAAATCAGGGGGCCGTCTCGGACGGATTTCTTAAATTTAAAAAAAAACTCATTATAAGGGACACCCTATCGAGGGTTAAACTCTCATCTTTGAGGAATGTTTCCCTTTCTCCATTTCTCAAATCCGCGAGTTCTCCAATCAGAGCCGGAGATTCTCCAGTCAGAATCAATATTCGAAAAATCGACTTCACCCACTCTTCCGCCGTCCACTAGCGTTACCCGAAACCCTGTCACGAATAACACTCGGTAATACAGCAGTCTTCGCGGCGATTCCCAGAGACCCCAGTCTCTAGTGAACGCGAACGGAAATGGAGGGAGAAGTGTGGAGAAAGATGCGAAGAGAGAAGTTTAAAGCAGCGGGTCGAACCACTAAATCAAAGTGTGACGGACGTCGTCTCGCGCTAGATAAATGAGAATAGATAGATTTTATTTATTGTTTCCTAGGGATCCTACACGAAACACACACTGTACCAGCGGCCAGTAGCGGGCACTGCCGCGGAGATATCCTTCTCGCAGGGTCGAGCTCGCGCGAGCAACTCGAGCACGCGCGAGTTCAAGCGAACAGGAACGCGCGCCCGTCCGCCGTTCCGCGGCGATCCATTCTTTCGGTTGTACATACGTTGCGTACCTTGTTTCTACTCGTAGTCTGCGTGCGTCGATGATTTTCTGCGCGGCACGAACGGGACGGGGGTGAACAATTTTCTACGCGCCTGAGCCTACGTTTTACACTACTCGCCTCGCCGTATGGTAGCTCGCGGCACACGACGAACCCACTACTAATTTACACAGCTAAGGGCGAGCCAGATTTACAATTGTAATTATGTATAAACTGAACGCTATGATGTATGATATTATAGATCGATTATAAAGAATCACTCATCATTAATGAAAATAAATACCTATCGAAATCAAGCGAGCTCGAACTGCGTACTATCATTCGCACCTGTTTAAATGAAGCTTTCTGGGAAGCTTCCTTACCTTAGGAAGAAAGCGCCCAGGTGCTGCTCGGCCCCTTACGGTTCCCAGGACAAATGGAAATCCATAGAAACTTCCAGTGGCGGATATAAGGAAATGGCCCAGGTGACAAAGTGCTGGGCACACCCTGTATGCATAACAGAATTACGAATAAATTTCACGCGCGAGTGGTATGAAAATTATGGGAAGGGGGAGCGTATAGTGTTTCGATAAAATTATAATTTTTTAGACGGCTACTGCGCATGGGCCACTCGTTAAATCCGCCACTGGTAACTGTCCTGAAACGCTGTCCTTTGAATCGTTGCGATATCCCGCGCCTGTGATCGGTACCGGAGGAGACTCGATGAAAAACAGTGAACACGCCTACGAGCGGTCGACCTCGTTTTCTGCGAAAGAGATCCTCCTCCCTGGAAACGAGGGACGTGCTCGTTTATCAGGCATCTCGTCGGGCGTGCACTCGCACGCCTACCGATCCGACCGAGGTCCACGGGGGATCAGGAACGAAGAAGAGGACCCGCTGCGAGCAGGTAAGATAGGATGCCAGGGGAAAGGTTGGCAGAGGTTGCTTGAATGTCGCAAACAGACGAAAAGGTCCGCTGACACTGGGCCACGGTAATTAGAAGTGTCCCGGTTCAGCGGAGGAGCAAACGGCCAGCTAGGCGGTTAATTACACGTATGTAAGTCGACTCCCGACTCCGGCCTGCTCCGGACGTGTGCAAGACGGTCTGGAAACCCATCGACCAGGCCTTTAATCCGCCAGGCAGATTAGATTAGCACCTTCCACTCCGTGGATGGCTAACGTACGACCCGGCCCCTTAATCACGGGTACACGCGAAATCGAATCCTGCTGGTACTCGGCTTGAGATGAGCCGTGATTAGAAACGGCCTGCGAGTGGGCAGTTGGAATGCTCGGGGAAATCGAATTGAAGGTGGGATTATACCAATTGTTGTGTAAACTATTGCGTCATTTGTGAGACAGTTTATCGTATAGTAGGTGCCCTGCCGATACAATACCGGTAGCTAATTTGTTGTTCACAAGAATCTTGAACAAGTGCTTACTCTTTCCGTTAACTTTCAACCTTTGGCCTGTTTAGTGAGTTAAAAGTTGAAACTAAAACCTTACTCTAATACTCTACGCGAGCTGCAGTGTTACTTAAATACTTAAATATAGGTACGAACCAAAGAATATTAATTTATCGGGTGAATTTAATTTTCACATAGATTTAAAATAATTGGGCCCAGTTGCGCAGAAAGGTACCAACCCTCGATAACCTGAAACTGGGTAAATTTAATTTGAAGATTTTTATTGTTAATGAAAAGTAGCTTTATTTCCATTGGGTATACTTTAATTCTCATTATTGGTTTATAAAGTTTTTGAATGGGTTATTGAATAGTGAGCAGTATAATTTATATTATTTTAAATTTTCTGTAGCTTATGCTTTTTAAGCTTCAAATGGAAATATGGCTTGGTAGTTTCAATAATTGTAGAATCTAAGAGTTGTTCCATGGGGTGATAATTATTTGCAAAATAAATATCACAAAATTATGAGACCCAGACTGCGTTTCACTAATTTTCTGTGATTTTGAGGGTTGGCAGCTTTCTGCATATCCGAGCCGCGGGTTGCTCGGCACTGATTTGGAAAACACTTCTCCAGCTCTGTCGCCAGAAATCTAGACAAAAGGCTGCCAGGTCCATGCCGCTGCCCCAAGGAGAAAGAGTCAGCGTCGAGGCAGGAGATAAATGGATTTTGGCGTGGCCTGGACCTCGGGGTACGCGTACTCGACGGGCTAGAACTTCACCCACCACCTCTCTGGGCCGGTCTGGTCGCGCACGACAGGTGTAGCGTGGGAGAACGAGGGTTGGAGAGGGAAGGGGCGGCGGGCAGACGGTCAGGGAGGCAGAGGAGAAGGAAAGGGAGGACAGGAGACGGGACCGGGCGAGAAAAAGGAGAAAATGGGAGAAAGAACGAGAAGGCGGTCTTCGGTTAACGCTGGCTCGCCCATCGATCCCCCGCGCACCCTCGTGTCCCACCCCCGTAACGCCACACCGACGCACCCCACCATACGTTTCGCGCGGCTACTTTGCTCCTGCTGCGATCGTGACGATGGAACTCCCGGATTTAGCCTGCTGCCGCGGAAGATGGGTTAATTAGCTGGCACAACAGGTTGTGGCAGATCTGGTTGTCATTAGAGCTGGGTGTTTAGAAGATTTCTTGATTTTCAGAGGATTTATTATGCTAGACGAACGGTGCTGTAGGTAGGTACACCGAGCAATAATCAAACTGTTTATAAATAATATTTTACAGTTCCACACGGTTCGTAGAGTCTGACAAAGATGACGATCAATAAGTTAATGAACTGTTGTTAGGTATAAAGGCAAAATTTCTGCTGCAACATCGTTACAGGAAAGTATCACTTTTAAAATTTCTTTCCAACAGCCGTTGAATAACACGTTAAAATGACATTCGTCCACCGTAAGGGAATCTTGGATCGAGTGTGTGCCCGGATGCTCCAAGCAGGAAGAGCAGCCTTCATTTAAAGCTTACTGCCTTATTAACGGCAACGTGTCTTCTTAATTGGCTCATTGTGTCCGGAGTATGATTATCAAGGGGCTGATAAGCGATCGACCACGAACCTTGGCAATTTTCGAGGGACAGCGTAAGTAAGTACGGCGCGCAACTGGTAATTCTGTGCAATGACAAGGGTGGAGAAAGCTTTTCGTCAGGCTGTTTATCAATTCCAACCTGGTGGAGGGAACCAGAAGGAAGCGGACAGAGTCTGGCTCGGGGGACAATAAATTGCCAGCTTTCGGGGGTCTCGCGAAAATTACCCGTCAATTATAACCCCATCGCGTCGATGCGCGATAACGACAAAGTTATAACGAGCGTACGAACGAAAATGGGCATCGGAACCTGTCACTTTTTCTTATAACGAGAAACCATCGTTCCAGTCGATCCGAACAGGGAGACGCGAAGACACCTGCGCACCGTAGATCCTTATCTGGAAGGCAGATTAGGTGGCCTTTTGGAGGAAATTCTTACATTTACTCTGTTCCTCGAATTATTCCGACAAGAAGGACATTACGTTTTCGGAGATAATCGAACGGGGGCGATTAAGTTGTTACGGTTTCCAAGTAATAGTTCAAAGTAATTGCTGGAATGTCTCTTCTGGAATGGTTTGTAGTAATTGTGGATAATTACGGGTATCCTACATTGGGCATGCGTTACTGCTTTACAGATCGCAGCAGCCTTGAGAATCGATACACGGCAGAGGATCAGGAGTAGCGAGAGAGCGTGGAAGACGCAGAGGAACTTTGGCGCAGGAGGAAGAGCAAGGCCAGGTTGCAGGCGACACGCACAGGGGGGATAGGAAAAGGGTCTAGCTGATATTGCAGAATTGCGAGAGAAAGTTCGCAATGTGAAGCTACGGTTGAGACTTGAGCAGAAGCAGTTCGCACGCGTTTCGGTGTAGGTGCTTGACTGATCGGATTGTTTCTAAGCAGGGAAGACCAGCCGTAAAGTGAGCCTAAAAAAAGTTTGAAGTGGAATAAAATTTTTCCCTTTCAATAAAAATCTGTGGGAATAGATTTATAATATAATTTACAGCGTTGCTGTTGATAAATGACGAATAGCGATACATAAAATAAACTTAGAGTATATTAAAATTCAACTTGACAGTAATGATGCAAGAGGGATCTCATTTAACCTGTGTATGGGGTAAAGTGAGGTGAAATAAGATAAGAACTTTAATTAACGATATATAGATCATTATTAACCCCTTGTAGCAACTCAGCTTCTGTCTTCTTTGCACCGTGATTGTCAAAAACTGTGGAAAAATTTTCATTTCTTAAGATTAGTTTCTGCTCCATCACTCCGCGTGGTTTTCTAGCCAGCCGACAGTTTAGGATATTGCGCCCTTCACTTGCGCATCTGTTCTTTGCAGCTCCGTTTAGCCCGGTCACTTTACCCCGAATATGTGCTCAGTGGAAAATACAATTATATAATAATGTTGGAATTAATGTTTTCTTAAACGCGTGTACACGTATGTTTATAAGGTTGTTTCAAACCCGTAGAAAAATTTTTGAGTTCAAGTAACTAATTTATGACTCATTCATCCAAAAAGCTAAATTGAAAAGAAAACCAATCGGAACGCGGAAGTCTCTAAAAATTAATTTTTAACTTTTTTAAATGAATTTACATTTCTCGACATTTGAATCTGCATAATTATCATTGTTATATTACATACATTCATTGCGTCACCGAAATTTGTAAATATATTCTAGTTTTAAAGAACAAATTAAGAAAGCTGATTTTACCCCGGTCTCCCCTAGATTGCATGCACATTAACTGGGTATATATTTTCTTTTATGTCACTTGTACAGTTAGTAAAATAAAGTGTTACATAATGGATCACATATTTCTGGTCATTTAAATATTCCACACATTCGTCACCTATGATATATTTGCCCTTACGCTTCAAGCTTTACATTTTACACTTTACATTTCACATTTCACCCACCACATTTCACCATATTGTGCACCATTCTAAAGCGACGAGCTCCTAAGGTGAGGGCACCGCGCGAATATTGTGAAGTGTGAAGAGTAATGCGTGAGGTGTGATATGCGAAGTTCTGATGTGTAGAGTAAAAACTTTGTAGCGATGGTATAGCAACATTACAGCAATGATACATCGTCTCATGTGCAACGGCTTGGTTGTATCAACGGTTGCATACAATTTCGGGCTAGCTTTCAATTCTTCTCACTCTCAGTCTCATCTCCGACAAGGACAAGGTAAGTAGGTATATCCAACTAATTCTAAACCACGACAAGAAATAGTGCGAATACCAACGAGCTTTCATTACACAGACTGAATCTTAGCCGATATTCTGGAAATTGCAATGTCAATCTAACAGTGAGCCCCATGCAGCCATTAATATACAGTATCGAGGATCCTCGTGCCCCAATCGAGAAGCATGATACCCAGCTAGGGAACTAATCGCCGTGGTACGAGCAGGTACCGTGGGCCTGATCCGTGTCCATGGAGTATAGGCGCGCTCTAAATACACGTTAGAAGCGTGACCACTCGGTCGTTTAATCGGACGCCGCAGGCGAACTTCCATGTCGAACCGTGAATATCGGCCCCTCGTATCTTGGCCACGATAAAAATCGCCACGGTAATTTCGGCGTCGTGCACATGTCGCGTCCCATCCGGCCTAGCATTGCCGCGCGCGGATCCACGCGCGTAGGAACGGAAGAACGGCGTTATCGTTACACGGGGATCTATCGATCGCGCGGCACCGATCGACGTCGGAGCTTCTAATCGGCGCGGCGGGCCACTTACATAGTCGTCCGAACAATTTCTGGCAAGATCTATGTTTCGCTCTTCGATCGTCCGTGGCCAGCTCCAAGAGCACAGCTGTCGACTCCCTCCTATACCTACGCATGCGGCTATTGGATGTTATCGAGTTTAGGATTTATGGTACCGAGGTCGAATCACTCGGCCTGGTAAATTCACTTTAGTATTCCAGAATTTTCACTCGCGCAAGTATGTCTACAGAAACTTGGATCACTAATTAGGAAGTACTCAATGTCGCAGTGAAGGTAAAACGCTAAGCTCTTACCTATATGGTATAAAAGTTCTTTTATTCGTAGGTATCCGAGAAATCTGAATTCGAAGAGAAATATAAGTCTTTACGGCAAAATGTGATACAAAATATAGTAGTTTTCGGAGGAGCTACATTACAACAACCACATCTTATTTTTGAAATGTATATTTCTTCTGCATTTTTCATTCTTGATTAATTAATTTATTATCTTTAACAAATATATCGAAGGTTTGAGGCTGTACTGAAAGTCCAAATTAACATATATTATAAACAGCTGAATTTTTATGAGAGATAGATTGGCTCTTCCCGCCACTTCATATTCATATTCATCATAGAAGAAATCCTCTCCGTTGAGGTTTAAATTTGCAAATTACAATTGTCACGTTGCCATAGAATAAAAACACAAGTGAAAATTATAGAATTCTATGGCTGTATCGGAATAGGTATATCGGTTTCTAACAGTACATAGTACCTACAGTATTTAGACGAAAATATAGTACAATACTGTATATTATACCTAGTAGGTACGTTTGCCAACCCCAGCCTCGACACGGCAGAGTGACAGTAAAATCATTGCCCGTTCCTTCCCCGGGAATAATCGTTTTCCCACCACCGCTCTTTGCCGGAAGCAATCAACCAACTTTCTGGCCGAAATTAAACCAGCGAGCTCCGTTTCCCGTGCTGTCCGCGCACCGTTCACCGCGCAGAACGGTCAAAATCGCAGATGACAGGCGTCCACGGGGAAGGTGCATCTTTATTGTCGTAATGAGGCAGTTCGAATGCCGTCCGGAACGAGCCTAACGGTCATTAATGCTAACAGACTCGTCCGGCTTTATCGTTATTACCCGATCGTTAACGCTTTCACGCGCCCGTATACAGGAGGCGTCCCGTTTCAACGTTGTCACGCTAGCACCTGCCGAAAAGTTTCGCCCGCCTCAGATTCGCTTGCCGGGGAGAGCGGGTCGACCCGCGATCTAAAAGCTCGATGAGAAATTAGAAGGCGGACGCTCGATGCCCGCCGTGATCGACGATGCCTGTAAGCTTTGTCGGCGGCGAAGATTGCGGCCGACACTTCGGACCGACGACTTAGCTGTAAATCAATTTATTCGTTGACGAGGCTGGCGCGAGTGGACGTTGCGAGGGCCTGATTAAAATTCGGGACGCGCCGGCGATTTTAACGATCGGGGAGCCGGGAGAAGGCGCGCGGAACGGGATAAGATATAGGTCGATAAAGCAGTGGTATTTACTTAACGGCATGATGAATCGCAGCGAAGAAGATCGGGAAGGGGAGGCAGCTTGTTGGGAATTATCAACCCACCGACTTGTAATAAATTCGTGGAGAAATGTGCGATCACTTACTGTCACCGCGTTTCGCGTCATAAATCGTACGCGGGCTTATTTGCCGATATTTTGGGCACCTCGTGGGTGGATTCGTTTACTTAATCTAATTTTTATGTTGATATCAAGATCGCCCGCCTCGCCGTTTCATTGGAAAGGAGGGGATGGCCGGTGCGAGAACCTGGGGGTCAAGGTTTTAAACGAAATCTCGAGGAATCGGTTTCTCATGCCTGACCACAGTGCTTTTCCGGTGCGACCCCACGTCACACGAAGTGACAGTGCACGCGATGCAACGTGGTCATCTGGTACCACCGATTGTCGCTGCTCGGACGTGACAAGTTCTCCGCTTGACCATTGATCCGGTGCGACGCGATTTTCGCTTCCTTTTTGCGGCGATCGGCCCGAGGACACGCGATTCTTTCCACCCAGGTTCGTTCACCTCGCCCTTTTGTTCGGCGCTCGACCACCGCCGGCTTCTGCGCATCAGCTTTGTCAACGACGGTGATTGGCCTGCCCTCTTCACGATACCGATCGTGTGCTGAAGAATTAGCGGAGTGAGAGATTTCACATTCAACAATAATTCTACTATTTCAAAGTAATAAATGGATTCTCAATTGATTTCATTGATTTTAATCCACATTTTAATATCCCGTCGTCCATTCATATTGATATCCCGAGGATTTTGTTATTCCGCGAGAGCAAAGAGGAAAGCAAGGAGGTTGGGTTAATTCAGGAGTGACTCCACGCTTGTAATATCTTCCGATCCGTAAAAGAAAATTTTGTGGTAAAGGCACCAGCAGTTGACCATTTTTCCGAAAATCGTGAAAAATAAGGTTTTTAGAAATGACGATCCTTTGAACACAATGCAGTTGACGTGCCAATACATCTACCAACTAAAATCTAAAACACTCAAGTGTGAAGTGCGTTATTTTAATGCAATAATTTTAAGACTCAGGTCTGAAGCATTTACTGTATTTTGAGAAATGGTTCTAAAATTTTTATAACATTTTTTTTAAAAATCGTCCTCATTACATAAGTAATTTAGAAAGCTTAAAGAGTATCTTGTTAGGCAGCGACTGTCACTATTTAATAACAGCACAAGTAATTACTATTGTTTACGCGAAGGATTTCTCTCAACTGCGGTCAACTACTGGTGCCTTTACCTTATATCTTGCGTTCTTTTTTAGTTTCGATATTTTTTATTCTTTATAGTACCTATATGCGTGCCTTTTTGGTGATAAAAAATAAATCATTTTAATTAGAACAAAACCAAATTTGTTATTGGCTCTCAACCAAAAAGGGTGGGCGTCTCTCCTGAATTTACCCTCCCTGCGTTCGTTATCAAATTAGAATCGATGAAAAGGGGTACGAGTTTATATGCCATTTTGCTTAATATGAAGAGAAATGATACGGTGCCACGTGATTTGGCCACGGAGGCCTCGGCGGTCGCAGCGCTGCACCTGCCAGGGCCCATTAGCAAACAATCAGTGCACCAATCATCCAAATCGAGATTGCCGTAATTTCATTTCCGCGCACGTGACCACGGCTGAGTATAATAAAGAATCGGAGAGTTCTTCTAGAAGACATTGTGAATGATAAAAATCAAATTCTATGGGGGAGAGTAGGGTAAAATGGAAAATCAATGTTTCTCTTACAATTAGATAAGAGCTGCGAATGAGTTAGTATCGCGTGACATGGGACCAAACGGTCCTCGCAGCATTTCGTGACAGGCCATAGACCCGTGCACGCGTTACTTTTCGGTTAACAAGTATTGGAAAAATATCCGGCATCGATGTTTCGATATTTTGTTAGAGTTTCGACTACTTTTCGTTACTTGGATTTCGAAAATTTATAACGATAAGAACATCGTTGAGCTACATTGCGACGTGTTACCCAGTTCTTTATCTCACGCTGAAGTGTAAATATTAAATGTTTACTATATTGCCACGTGTGGGGCAAAGCGGAACACTTATGCGTGGGGTAAAACGGAATACCTCTATGTACGGGGAAGAATTGAAACGTCTCTTAGTACGTGTTCATTTTTTCTTTTAATTATTGAATGATTGTATTCAGCTTCGTACCTTTGTTTGTTTGTATGCATGTACGTATGTTTCGGGGTGGGGGAAGGGGGGTGACAAAATTACCCAGTCATCAATAAATATAATTTATAAATATGATTTATTTAAAATACACTAAAAATTAAGAAATAATTATTTTCTTGCACTACAATTTCGATGGTGTTTGTTCACTTGGAATAACATCGTGGAGCAGGATATGTCATAACAGAATGTGAATCAATTTAATACAGAAGCAAGCGTCGAAATGAATTTGTCGCGACATATGCTGCTCCTCGATTTTATTTACAGTGAAAAACTCTCATCGAAATTGTAGTACAAGCAATGAATTATTTTCTAGTTTTCAGTGCAATTTAAAGAAAATCCTTTAACTTAAAGATTCTTTTTATATATTTTTTTAGATTGTAGATTAAAATTTTAATTACTATCCTTGTTTCCAAGAAAATCTATTGTTTATAGAAAATTCTGATGTATGAGATACATCTTTCATTCGATCAAACTGTTAGTATAAATTGTAATAAATAATATAATCATTTAATGCAAATATGTTCCCCATACACGTGTTGATATTCGTGTAAAAATTCACGCGTATTTGATTATTTTCGGTAATCTTTATTGTTACATGGTGAAATATTTTTTCTTCCGTGTGTAATTTATAATCGAAGTCCCGTGTCTTTTTCTCCTTTCGATTTTATGTTATCACCCCTCCAATGTTTAGCTTTCCATTTTACCCTACTCTGCCCTACTATAGTATTACCATTAGCATGTAGAACGTTTTCCGATAAATTGTTTGTATAATTTTGGCACTTGCAGTGTCTTCCACAAGGGCTCTTAAATTCTTCTCCCTGCGAATGGTCCGCAAAATTTAAAGATTGCCCACCCGTTCGCCGTTCCCTTACAGGTGGTGCCAGGTGACCATTTAAACCAGGAGGAAATCCCAGGGACCAGGAAGAATGGGAGGTGGTGCTCGAGACACGGCGCAATCATAAGTCCAGAGGCTTTAGCTTTCGTGCGAGGCGCAAAACTCCGGACGATGATCGTGGCCGTCGATAACGCTCCGTTATCCGCTACAGCAACAAATTGGGGCTCCATAATCGCGCTAATGCATCAAGCATGGTGCACGGGTGTGACGGTAAAATTGCGGCGAGTCCTCTCGCGAAAAGGGTCGATGTTATCGCGGGGGCCTTAAGTACGCGAGAAGCATTGTACACGCTCTAATCGGACAGAAACGCCCGTGCAAGGCACGAAGCGCTGGCATTTTTGCGTTAGAAGCTGTAATCAACGCGCAATACGGTTACACTTTGAATTAATGACCCTGGATTGGCACCAAGCACCTAAACTACTCATACGAATTCTTTGGGGTGCTGAAACCATTTTGTGGATACCTCGGAAAATTGCAGATCATTGAATAGATACCTAAACTGTCGGTCGTCAACACACGATAAAGAATCAATTGCACGCTTCTCTTTAACCACCACTGAATCGAACTAGTGTACCTCCCAACCCATGGCGAATTCAACGGGCGATCGCTGAGCAGTGGGGCGCCATCTTCCCAAAAAAATATTACGATTTTATCGGAACACCATAGGTACCAACTTTTTTGTACTAGTACACTTAGCCGATTTTTAGTAAACTACCCCTCCATTTTTTCGAGAAATATAGGGCCCTATTTCCAAGAAAAAACTTACGCTTTTATGCAAACACTGTATTTTTTTTCTGTACTACTACACTTAGCTCCTTTTTTGTAAACTACCCCTTAATTTTCCTGAAAAAAATGGGCCTCTTCCCTGAAATTCTCCGTTGCTTCCAACCCCCCCTCCCCTGAGGAAACTCACCCTGAAGCCCAAGGCTCCACTTACAAGAACTCCCAAACTATCATCCACTCGCAGAAACGATCCAAAGGCAGCCTCGCTTCTCATGCCTGAATTTTCCGAAATCGTCGCGGAGCTGTTTGAGGCGAACGATCAAGCAACCCTGCCAGATGCAATTGCAGCGACTTCGCGGCCTGGTTGGCCAGCGAAACGATCCTCAATCCTCTCACGGTCCGGCGTCGGCGGTCGAAATTAGAAAAGTGCCGGTGTAAAAGCGAGGGGAACGATTTTAGTGGCAACCTACGGGTGCGAGCAGCTGTAGCCGCGTGCTCCAACGTCGGCGTATCACGCGAGAGAGGGACGCGCGGACCAGAAGAGGCAGGCAGGGAGCAAAGAGGGCGTCTCGGGTGGACGAGACGGGGCTGACGAACCGTAGGCGAGACGGAGGGGGGTGGTGAGGCAACGACCCGCCACTCAGAGCCTCGTAAAAAGGACGGAATGTCACTGAATGACTGGTCCCGTAAGTAATTCTTCGGCAATTACATAATTACTCGTGGTTGGCGGTTGCGCGTTAGGCCCACGGACGCCGGTGGTGCCGGTCGCGCGGTCCAACGCCGGTCGTTACGATATTTACTACTATATAATGCTTGCCCCTGCGGAGCAAGAAACGGAGCCGTTCGGTCCTCGAGCGCGCTGCTTCTCATCGGAACAGGTGGACCGTGCTCTGGCTGGAGGATCGCGATTCGAAGGCTTCTTCTAGTCTAGAAGCTTGTCATAAGCTCGAATAGGTGATTACTTTTGCATTTAGATCGCTTCGAAAGGAACGGAAGTTGAACTCCAGCCGATCGTGGCAGAATTTCGATGCCCCGTGGCCTAGATGATCACATGCCGGGGAAATGGGGATATAGCAGAAATCCGAGATGGTTTTGCGTTATTCTGGCAGTAATTATTGGGCAGCGGGTTGGCGCGAGCGGTAACGTCTCTAGGCACGTATTATCGCACGCGATTGATAGCGAAAGGTTCTGGGGTTCACAGGGGGAGGTAGGCCAGTGGATGTTTCTTACCGTAGGACGAGCGGGTTACATGGAATTGATGTAGCGTTACGAACACCGCGACGGGTTGTAATGGATGTACTGCTGCTGGTGGCTCACGATAAGCCGCGAGAATGGATGCACTTTTCACGCGTGTAGCTTTCGCTCACGGCGCTGCACTCGGCGCTCCGTTGCAGGTGCTTTCCCCGTAAACGTGGTCACTACTCTTGCGACAGAAGGCTGCCCCGGGGCTTGCGCGCCTAATGAAACGGGCACCGCGAGGGGATCTAACGAAACCCCTTTGTTACTGTTCTGCTCCGAGTATTTATTACGTGCTCGATAGAAGATTGCAGTTTAATTGTGCGTGAGAAGGAGTGGAGGAGGAAGATGGCGCTGGGGTGTCGCGAAAGGATTCTTGCGGGTAAATCACGAGGGAGCAGACGATGGTCCGGGGAAGTGTGTGAGAATCGTCAACCGAGGGAAGCCGCGTGATTTCCGTAATTCCAAGGTGTGCTCCGCTCGCGGGGCCATAAGCACGCGAAGAGCCCGCGATTAGCAATTCGAATCGTTACGGGCCGTCATTCCCACCGTTCTCGAGGCCGTCCACTCCGGCTCTACACCGAATTCCACCGCCGGCGAACGCAATGCAGTCAAACTTACCACCGTCCCACACCACCCCGGGGCCCGCATCCCCTGGACCGCTCGCAACCGTGGAATCTTTCTAACGATGACGTTTGTACGCGGACAGCAGGTAAACACGGCTACGGTATCATAAAGGGGAAGAAAAAGAGGAGCGCGGGCCAAAATCACGCGTGACCTGTGTTTAACATGCTTTCGCTCGCTCTGGTTCCAGACCGGACCGACCTTTTCGTTCTTATTTGCAAACCGCCCTCTCGGCCCCGGTCTATCCCTACCTCCCCTGCTTGCACGCGAACGTGAGAACCTGGATTCTTACTTTTGCCATGCAAACGCGGTGAGGTCACTCTGGATCCACGGTCCATCGAGGGGTCTCGTTTCGTGGGATCGTCGGGCGTCGTGTTATCCCGTTGAATAATTATCTCCGGACTGATTGGAGACAGCAAATGTATAGCGCCTCACCGGGGTGTGGCGTCCTCGAGAACGCAACAGTGGCAAGGGTCCTTAAGGGGTTATGCCTACCTGCAAGCTCTGAAAACACCTGTATATTCGAAAGTATATATTTCAAAGCTCTTGTAGTTTCTCTTTTGCAACGGGATATCTAAATAAATAATGGAATTATAGGCGACATCTCGGCAGCGGTTTTTATTACGGTGACTACTGTAGCTTTCACCTAGCTTATCAGAAATAAAAGATTCCACCAAATTTACTTAGTATATTTAACACTTTCATGTCCGTCGCGTAGTTTTTATTCCACAGATGAAAAATGATGAAAAATCAGAGCGATTCTGTGGCGAAAATCGATACTTTCGCTTTGAAAAGTCGCCATTTTGTAGCAAATTAATTTTCTCGGGATAATGAACGATTGAGGACTAAGTAAGACAATCTAACATAGGTGCTAACTTAATTGCCGTGAATTTTCTATTTCGGATGAACCATGTGAAAATTAAAGTGGTCACCGCAAACTACTGGTATAAAGCTGTTCTGTGACATTTCCTGTTTTCCTCTTACCCGTCACATGTGACCAAGTAAGTACAGTTCGGAACAGAGTGACATCGGGGAGTGAGCGTCAGGGGACTTGCCCAGTACCAGTACGCAGCGGACCCACAGATCTTGGGTTCGAGTCCCGTCGCCCGAGGTTCCCGTTTTCGCCTACGCTGTAGACTAGACTACAGTGATCACTGGAAGATTTCTCTACGCGCAATGGAAAATTACCTCAAGGATCGTCGAGTCACGAGCCCCGTGACACCCGCTAACGAACTAATTAGCGGCTCGCACCGCGAGTGGCAGGTACCAAACGAGTTCCACACGCCCATACGTATAGCAGCCAGCCACCCTCCGACAAGTGCGCCGGGAAGAGAGGAACGCATTGCGGCGCGCGATAGCCCCGATATTTATTACAATAACCCCGAGACTGACCCCTCGCGCGCCGTTGCCAACCCCCGTAGCCCGAGGAACCGGAGGAATCATCGTCGTCTCCGATCCCAATTCGATATCACCGGACGCCAACAGCGAGACGTAGCCCCGGCGAGTCGGTGTGTGTGTGTGTATCGGTCATCGGTAATAAATCTAGAAACAAATTGCTGGTCACCCCGGCGACCCATCGTCGAGGGTTGCCGAGGGAGGGGCGGGGGTGGGGGGCAGCGGCGAAGGAGGAAGCCTCACGATCCGCGAGTGGGAGAGCCACAAAGCAAACAACAATAATAATTATTTGATACGAAGGAGCGGGGCCTTACGCGGCCCCGTAATATCTGTAATGGGCTGTTCTACTCGAGTGACCTGTCGGGCGGCGCTAGATTAATGGCGGCCGAGATTTCGCGCGGAAAGGGAGGAAACGAACGCGGAGGATCCGAGGGCCCCGAGTCTCGGAGCAGCCGGCGCACGGTCGTGGCTCACGATCATCGTTCGAAGGCTACTCGTGGATCTCGTAATCATATTTCCACGTACGCTCGCTCTGCGTAGTATCGTGGGTGGGAGGGGTGGCTGGGGGTGGCGGGCTCGAGTGAATTGTGGGACTACTCGCTTCGCCGTGGCTTCTTCTGCTTTTACTTACTGGCACAGGATCGTGGATATTCTTTCCTGGGCTGCTCCGAGGGTGTTGGTTAATTGTACAGGGTGTTTGTAAAAATGTGCGACATCTTTTCAGGATGGGCCTGTGTTTTACGAAATATAAACTTTTTTTGTTCATTATTTTGGTGAATAGAAAATGACCCGAGAAAATGTCCAACGTGTTTAAAACATGTAAGTGTGTGACAGACGGGGAGTAAAATAGAGGTACGCTATATAGAAGTTTATGTTAGAGTGGCAATAAATCTGGAGGATCTTTGTAAAATAAAAGGGTGCGAGAAGGAGGAAGATAGGGGCTCTTGCAGATTTATTTCCACGTACCTCATAGCGTAGAACACTGTAACGTTTCACCGCGAACTCTCGTTAATCCTTGGTCGCCTTGCTACCGTTTCTCCTAACGATCGCCGAAAGTGTTGACTATTTGTCAGAAATCTGGCCACCAACGAATGCGTGGAATCTCGTGGAAGGTGGGAGGAAAAGTGGGCCGAGAAGAAACGGTCCTCCGGCAGGTTTGCCAAGAGCGCGCCGTCAATAGTCGGAAATGTGTAATGACACGGTGGGAAGAGTGGTAAAAGGGCGTAATCCACACCGTGCTAATTAAAAGTCTGCCCGTGGAATGCATTGCCCACGCCGCAGCGGCCTGGTCGCCAGAGCGGTGGACCAAAAACGAAGAGCAACGCCCACCACGGGCCTACGATTTGACACTTCATCATTCGTCCAGCACGCCGGACCCTGTCATTAAAACTAGATTAGCCTCGTAATCGTAAACCCCGCTGGGGGAGGGTCCCATACCTGAACGCTTCAAAGTAGCGAATCGCGAACTAATTTCCTCTGTCTTGATGCCTCCTCGCTAACTAAGGAGCAACATCTCCATCTTCCTTTTTGCGCCCTGATCCGCTGAATTATCTTCGTGTTATACTGGATTTCTTTAGAAGCCTGGAAGTTGATCTTTGGTTTTCTATTTATTCAGAACAAATGTTATGTGAATCAATGGCGCATCCAGAGGGGGGAGGGGGCCAAGGTGGAAAATTTGTAATTAAATAAAATGTCGAATAACGAATAAGAGTTAAAAAAATTATTCGGCTATTGTTCGTTAACCCGAGTTGATTTTATTCGACACATGACAAATATTTTCTTCAACTTTCATTCGTTATTCGAAATTTTATTTAAATAAAAAGTTTGCCCGTCTCTGCCTGGCACTCTGCAAAGAAAAAGGGAAAGGAATATTAATGTAACCACGACTTAAATACTTCAAGAGCTTTGTAAAAGGAGAAGAAAACTGGATTTTATCTATGAATAAATTTTCATAATCACCTAATGAATCTTATTGAATATGCATTAAAAATATTTTCATCCCTTCGAATCCTGAGTGCGCTACTGATTCGAATAGGGGATCCGACGTAAACTGAAATTATGCAAAGTTTTTCTAGCATTGTATTATGGCAATGGGAGAAATTTTCGAGGGAAATCTCGCAGCCACGACGGGAAGAGCGGTTATCGATGCAACGTCGCGGGCGTTCTGCCCAATCCGCCGAAAAGGAACAAGGGTGGCATGCTCTCCAGCCTGCCCATTGTGTATCCGCGCATACGTAAGTGCCTGATAGAGCACGCGGAAACGCAGAAAGACGTGCAGCTTACGTGGGATTAGTGTCACGCTTAGGCACACGGTCCACTCGAACAACTTACTACTCCAGGAGCCATAATGCAGGGTACGAAAACGGGGGTGGTTCTCGCGCTCCCCGGCATGTCGCGTTTCATCGAAATCCTCCAAGCTCGTAACTAAATGCAGCGAAAGAAACCTGCGCCCAAAGAAGAGTACAGCTGACACTGCTAAAAACGTAGCAACAATCTTGACAATAATCCGGCAGAAACAAGCGTTCGATCGATTCCCGGCGCAATTACCGATGCCGAACCCGGGGAACTAAAGTTACGGGAAGTACGGTTCCGTTTCTCACGCGTCTGTATCTTTATTTACCTGGCGCTGCTTTAAACGCCTTTAATTGCCGAACAGCCTGCAATTTCGAGAATTCCGACGTGTTACGGCGACCGACGCCGGGCACGCAAAACGACCGGCCGTTACGATCACTGACGTTAGACACGCGAAAGCTGCGAAAGGGGTTGAAATTCGCGGGCCGGCATTCGGAGGGATCGCCGCGGCCCGTGGAGTCACGATGCTCGACGAGTCCCGCCGCGAGGTTGCCCCTGATCCGTGAAACGGCAGCGCAAGGGTCGAGGGACTGCCGTGAGTGGCGTCGCTCCGCGGCGCTGGGAGTCCGTCCTCCTCTATTGCGGTGAGCGCGTCCTTCTCGCGAAAATTAGAGTTTACTGCCGCGGCGAGGAGGCGCAGAGGAGGAGAAGAGCGCTCCTTTGTCTCTTTATGGTCCGAAAGTGGCCCGTGGAGGAGCGAGGTGGCGGTCGCCGTTCAGGCCCGTCTTCTTCTTCGACGCCGCGAAGAAGTACGGTCGGATAATAACGAGTTTCGCTGTCGTCCCCTTTCGCCCTCTCGCGCGCCGCGAGTCGTAAACTCTGCTGTCTGCTTGCCAGCCCTCCCGCCCTGCACCCCAACCGGCCGCCGGTTTTCTTCCACGACGACCACGATGCACGGTGGACGATCCTGTCAAATTTTTATTGCGCCAACGAGCCGCTGCCTCGCGCCCGATCGCCGCGGCCTAGCCTTATACGGAGAGGGTGGCTGGGGAAGATTGAAGAAGCTTGAGCGAGCGAACCGTGCCCCGAGCGGAGACTTCTTTTGTTATAAGCTGGCTGTTGGATTGCGTATCGCGTTCGAGAATTAATCGTGGGGGTTTGTCAAATTTCTGATCTAGTTGCTGCATACTGCGTGGCTTCGAGGGATTTCATCGATGTTGCGTTTCCTCCTGCGCCGTAATCTAAGTGGTAAAGGAATTTCTCTTCACTTTTATTGGGGCAAAGAGGCAGTTGGCTGGCTCGTAACCTCGACTACTTTTTCTCTTTGTAGGGCAATGTCTTGTTTCGAGGAGTTATGCTTGTAAGGGGAACAAGTTTACCCTCTTTAAGAATGAGGGCTTGAAGAATCGACCTGACAACGGTACGGATTTAATCTTCTGTTAATACCTAGGTGTTTTTATTACTCGGGTGGTTAATTGCTCTCTATTCTGATCTCTTTAAGAGTATTACAACCAGGTGGAGGCGAGGAAATCGGCAGGGAAGTCCGCCCACGATGCGTCCGACTTGCACGACATAACGCTGGAGGGGCGCAAGGTGCCTGGTGTTTTCGAGCAGATAGAGGACAAAAGTAGATAATTTTAGAAAATATAATTTTACAAAGAAATTTGTCTATGAACTCCTTATACCAAATCGCCACTGAAAAATCATGTAAAAATCAATAAAGAAGTAGCTCCAAAACAATCTTCAAAACCTTCTACTAATAAATAATAATAAAGCGTGCTTATTACGCTATTTACAAAAAAAAAAGAAGCATGATTGGTGGAAATAGGCGAGGCTTACCATTTTTTGAGAAATTCTTTAAATCCAAACCATTGATGGATTCTAATGTTTACAGCTTGTCGGCGCCCATTCCTGTTGTCCAATTGCAATAAACTTTTTCAGGGATTATTTCTTTATGAAATGGAACCATACCAGATAGTGAGGGCAAAGAAATACGAGAAGAAATTTCGCGGTGTATAAAGAAGGGCCAGCTTGCTCGCTAAAGTTCCCAAGAGCGTTCACCCAAAAACTGAGGATTACTTCGCTAGGTTCATCTCTGTACACCAGTTAACGCGACGGCTGCACGCGACGGTAGAAGCGATTTTTTTAAACGTTTCGTCCATCCAGGGCAGGAGGAGCGGCAGGGTAACACAATATTCCGTAGGTGGTTATTTATCCCACACCCCTCCCCGTGTCAAGAGGGAGGCGGGGAAGCTGGTGGGAGAACGACGCATTACCAGATTGGCTCGCGCCGCACGCATTCACCAGTCTTTTACATTCATGAAGCTTTTATTCGGTTGATTTGACTATACGCTCTTCGTATTCACGGCTCTCGATTTGATTTGCATTGATTGGAGTGGCCGTTCGCCCGATAACCGACACTGGCCCCCCGTTCGCCGGCGCTGCAGCCGTGATATTGCCCGGCCACCGTGAAAACGCGTCCGCCGGTTTCCCCCGATGCTAATTTCACCGGTAGACGCCCCGAGCCCCCGAGCCGGGGCATTCGAAATTTCCACCTTCGCTCACGTTCACAGCATTAGTAGCGGGGAAAAGTGGGTCAGGGAGAGGGTGCGTGATTCTGGGGGTCCGTTGTTTTTTTTTTTTAAGTGGAAACACGTGAGAAGTTTGAAATGGATCAATGATTAATTAAAATGTGAAATGGATAAATGATTAATTAGTCTTCTATGTGAGTGGTGAGTTGAAGGAATAAAAATATTTTTCATGGAAATCGAATGAAATTCGTTAGGTGATTATAAAAATTTATTTAAAGAACAAAATCCCTTCTTTCTTTGGGAAGAGTTTCGCGAGGAATTGCAAGTGGAAGATGGATTGTTTTTCACGAGGCTCTCAGAAGTCCCAGTCAGCGTTCCCAATGGCGAGACGGAGCGAAACACTTGGCAAACAAGAGGAATCGCCGTAAGTGGCACTTTCGTAACAGTCGACTCGGTGTTCTTACGTAACGGCGACAGTATTATGTCGATGTCAGCGGAGGAAGGATGATTAATCGATCGACGGTCACGCGGATACATCCCGGATTCCGTGACTCGTCACGGCTACCGCGGCGGCAGAAAATAGGAAGCCGATGAATAACATTTCAACCGCCATAATATTTGTCGGGGGAGGGAGGGGACAAAGCCGCGCGGAGCCGGTCCTGTTCATTAATAAAAATCATACGATCGTTAGAGCGAAAATATTTACAGTGCTGGACCGTGGGCTTTCCCACTCCTTCTTTTCTTCTCTTTATCCTGATGCAAAACTGTAGCGATTGTGGGACGGGAAAGAAAAGGGACGTCAAAAGTAATATCTCATACTTCTGTCTCACATGCACGATTATTTATTTATTTATCTAACTCATAAACAAGAAAGACAAAAGCAGAAAGAGGAAACAAAGACGATGAACAAGTGTCAACTAAGTACATAGGATCCTTTTAACACAGCCTTAAGCCGGGTCCACATTTATTACCGTAACTTGCTCTGTTACCGCCACCCGTTACCTAAATGTTAGCAAAACAAAGATATTAAACGGTTGTTAGTTAAAAATCGATAACCGAGAGTTTATCTTAGTATTTATAATTCTCTGATTGGCTCTTAATGTCTAAGGACATTTTGTAATTAACAAAGTATGTTAAAACTCTAGAGCCGATAACGAAAGCAAACGGACCCGTCGTTAAAATCCAGTGAATGTCTCGGAATCGTCCAACATCGTCGGACATCTTCTACATTTGTTACCATTACCGGTTAGCTAGGTAACAGGTCGCGGTAGGAAATGTGGATCCATATTTATACGCGTTGGTTTTAAACGTGCGACTCTAGTCAGAGAAAAAGTCAAGGCACTTAAAATCGGTATTACCCAGGTCGCAAGTTCCATAAATATATATTGTATAGGATCACAGGTGTGGAACCTCGAAGTGTAGCAATGCGATTTGAACAGAAATGGGCCTCTAGTGGGATAGCCAATAGTGGAATAGAAATAGTATTTAAATAGTAACGAAACGGTATTATTCTACACCGTTAAAAGGAACTGCGGGATCACTCGTTCAAATTTCATAGTACTTCCTATTTCCAGCTCTTCTGCTACCAAACGAACACCCCCTGCACCCCTTACCATACCCCGCCAAGCAAAGAAAGTCCCCTGTTCGTCCACCCGAAACTTCAACCGAACCAACAGTGCAACTAACCAGCTACTGTTATAAAACTCGAAAGATTCGAACTCGTTCGATTGACAGATCGTTTAGGTGGTCTCCTCCACAAAGCTACAGGAATCCCCTCGACCTCGCAGCGTAAAAAAAATGAAAGAAACCGAGAAGGTCGCGCCGAGGAACGCCAACAAGGGGGTGAGAGAGGATAAGAATCCTTGGACGTTTAATCGTCGCAGGGTGAGTCTGTATTTCTTTTTTCCTCTCTGTGGAACGATTCCAGCTGGGAATTTCTCAGATCAAATTGATTCGTACGCGATGGTTTCGCGGCCGATCCGTAGGCAACGGCGCTCACCCTGCCCGGCATCATTCATCTCGCTCCTATACTATTAGTACAGTTATTTATGGTGAAAAAGAGTATAGATCGCGGCGCCTATTATGTATCGGGACCGAGCGTCCAACGGGGTGATTTATGCGCCGCTGCAAATTGCCGCTTGTCCTTTGTGAGAGCCAGCAAAGCGACTCTGATTAAATCCTTTCGCTGGCTGGTAATTTAACGACGTTTAGAAGGTGGTCTTCGGGGCTGTCGCGGTCCAAGTATCTGGAAATCGTCCTTAATCTCTGCCGGGGATTTATTATTCGGTTACTTAGTTAATTGCGAGATTGCCTGGCAGGGTCATTATCTTTGATAAAGATGTGAGCCGGTGCATGCATAATGGTAGATGTAAAGGACGCTTTCATAAAAAGCGCTAGTGAACGAAAGTAACGGTAAACAGCTTTTCGTTCCGGTATAAATAACACTAATTTAATTGCAAAATAAATGCACTCGCGTACACTCCGCGGACGACGCGCTCCATTTCTATTTACCCAATCTATCGCTTCGACCTGCTACATAAATTCGCCCGTGCAAGCCCCAAATCGATCGTTAGAGCTTAATCGTCGTAATCTCGGCGCGCAATAGCTACACTAATCACCGGGAGAAATCTAGAAATCTGCCGAAAGCCATATGCAACTTCCCTCTTTTACCAGCTACATTCAACTACATTCTTCTTACTCACAAGCAACTACTAGAAAGTAGAAACTCGAGAAAAGCCGGGGCTCGTTAACAGGGGCAAAAATCGGGGTTGGAAGGAAAAAGACGGGCAGGACGAGCAATCTCCTTGTTCTCCGGTCTGTCGTCGACAGTCTTGTAGCAGAGCATCGGGTATCGACGGAGCCTGAGCAGCTCGTGCTCCGTCTGCAGCTCCAGCAGCTTGGCGTAATTATCCTGCAGCTTCTTGATCAGATCGGATCGCTTCATGATCATCCTTAACTTCTTCTCCGCGTGTTCCCGCTGCCTCGCCTCGCCGATAAGATCGCGATGCTGCTCCAGGTCGCACCTCGCCACGTTTCCCTCAAAGATCTGCCGATCTAGCTGCTCGTTCTTGCTCCTGATGGCGGCGATCTCGTTCTCGATCGAGCGGAGACGGTTCCGGTGGCCCGCGACGATACCCTCCAACCGTTTCTGTATCACCTCGACGTTCAGCTGAAGCCTCTGCGGCGTCTTGTCGTCCTTCAGGCCCCTGGCCTTGAGCTTCAGGTACCCTTGCATCTCTTTCGTCACCGTCACCGACTCCGTGAAACGGAGATCCTCCTGCAGGTCCTCCAGGCGCTTTCTCTTGCACTCGTGCTCCCACTGCATCAACAACGTGCCTGGGGAAATGAGTGGACGGAGCTGGATGATTTGGGCCTCGAAGAGAATAGAAGCTTCGACATTGAAAATTCGAAGTGTAACTCGCTCTGCGAACATCTCGAAAACTAAAGCCGAGCGACGGTAACATGTACCTATAACAAATAGTTCTTCAGAATGTTAGCTTTGACGACATATTTCAAGGTCGTCGAAATCGGCGAGGACTACCCTTTTGTAAATAATTACCAAAATTTGTACTGCTCCACTGTGCCAGAGTTTTTTATTAGAGTAAATCCGGGTGACGCGGTCGGGCCGGAAAGTTAGTCGAATCGCTATATTTTAGACTCTCTAGGTAAAACGCGTTAAAGTGCAGACCAATTACTTCTCTAGAAGCCAAACAGATGAATGAATAGCGTCACTTCGCTTCCTTCTGTGTTTTTCGGGATTTATAGGCTTTAAAATGTAAATTGAGCATTTAACCACTTTTCTCAAACAGCGGTGTACAGAATCGTATTTAAAATATTCTTCTAAGTTTAGTTTCGTTTAATGTTTGGGATAATAAGATAATAGAGATATTGAGGGACAATGCAGCCAAAGTATTTGGCCATATTAACTCTTCCTCTCAAAGTAAACGAGAAAACCATCTCCTGCTGCAGAAAAGAGAGATGGACGAGTTTTTTTTATTATATTCGCTTATTAATTCATTTTTTATTATTATTTTATTACTATTTTTGTTTATTTAGTTTATTTATTCAGTTTTGTAGTTATTTACCTTGCGAATCACCAGCGGGTAGTTCACATTTTCTTTGATGTGTTCTTTACTTGATAAGCGTAAACAAATTAAATGTCACTGATAATATCACTCATTTTGCTTTATCCTCTGTTAATTTTTCATGAATAATTATGTGAGTGGTCTCCGCCAACGACGAGAACCATTTCTCCCGGCACCCCGGGAGAGGTGGTTAGATGTTACGACTTCAGTTTTCAACCAGATTTACAGTAAATATTTTCTTAAAGTAAATATCGACCAGTTTTTCTGAATCAGTATAAAATTCTGAACACATAGCTTCGTTCTGATAAAATAAGTAATGTCTATATTAGTTTTAATAGCCATTTTATATTAGGTCGACCGCGTCTCCCGGATTTACCCTATTCGTATTTTATTTATTTTTTTCAAAAGCAGATGAATGAGATTATTTTAAATGATAATTCTGAATTTTTCATCATTGAAAAAGGCGAACAAATACTAGCGTTGCAAGTATTTTGATGTCAGCTTCTAGAAAGAGCCATTACCTCTCTGGAAGTTGAGCAGTCGCGTGAGAGCCTCAAGCTTACAGGCGCCTGCGGCCCTGATGAGCGAGTTCACGGCCTCTATTTCGGTCTCAGGCACCAGTATCGCGTCCTCGGTGTCCTCGAGGTCCCCAGTGAGGTTCAGCTCCACCTGGCCCATCTTCAGCACCAGCTGCACCTCCACGTTCAGCTCGGAGATCATCCAACGCCTCCTCGTTTCCTCGAGGTTCCTCGTCGCCTCCTCCACGTCCGCTCTACACTTTTCGATACTCTGCTCGAACCGGAAAATCACGCTCTCCGTGTCCATGATCTCCGCCTCCTTCGCCCTAATCTTCAGCTCCAACTCGATCCTCAGACGCCTCACTCTGACCAATTGGTCCCAATGGGCATTGTCTAGGCTCGGCGGAAGGACGTTCGGTCGAACATCCAGGTAGTCAATGGCCCTCAGGTACTCCAAGCACTCCGCTGCCATAAACGTCGGCCGAGTTCTAGCGACCACGTGAGTACCAAGATCGAGAAAGTCATTGGAACTCAGGTTCTTCAAGTTCGCCCTCGGTCGTCGCTTCAACTGTTGCTCCAGCAACTCGGTCTGCAGCTTGTTGAGCGACGAGAACTCGGATTTGAATCTCCTGGACGACGCCTTCTCCCGATTGCGCAACGTCTCGTACTGGCCCACGAACTCCTGTAGAACGTGTTTGAAAGCTTGCAGGTGGGTCTCCAAGGTATCTGCGTACTGCTGTTTCTCCGCAATCCGTGCCTTTATCTCCTCCTCTTCGCGCAGAGCTTTCATCCGACGGTAGGTTCGCATGCAGCCACGGATGTACCGCAGATGGATCTGGTTTATGGCTGACTCGATGTTGATCTTCAACTATGAGCCCATTGGGTGGTGAATCGAACGAACATTGGAACGCGGACCGCGAAAGTACACTCACGTGGAACAACTCGTCGATTTTCCCGTTGAAATTGTCGATTCCTTCTTGCATTAGTCCCATGACTCTGGTGTACTCGGCCTCCAGCATCCTCTTGTACCGCTCCCTCTCTTCCTGCAGGAACTGCACGTCCTTCTCGTAACGCTTCACCGTCAGCATGTCTTCTGCGGTGTAGTCTCCCGGTTTCTTCTCGAGCATACAGGCAGGCTTCGGGACGTCTATCTTGATGACGTCTTCCCATCGAACCTCCAGCACGCCGTCCATCATCGCCATTAGGGCGCGCTCGCGAAAGTCATCAGCCAGCAACAACTGGCGGGCGCGCTCCTCCTCGGCCGCCTGCTTGTCCAGGATTTCTCGCTGCGACGGCGAGATGTACGGTTTCGCTTTGACTTCGTGATCGAGAACCTTGATAATGCTCTCTGGCTTCTCCTGCGCGGGGGAGAAGTGGTTCGCGGGATTAGTCGAGGGCGGGAGGTGAGACCGAGGCGACTGATAGTTGTTGCTTCTGGATTTTCAGTCCACTTTAGTTGGGAAATATGCGGGTAAAGGAAATAATTTATTAAGGGCAGATGGGCAAATTGTAGTGTTGGATGCAAAACTACCTACGGACACTCGGGCCCTTTCGATTTACTCGGCTAGTGAGGCACAGAGAAGTGTCTGTTTTTTTTTCTGTATCGGATAGTTCTCGAGATATTCAAGAAAATATGTTTTCGACTCCGACTTTAAGGGCTGCTTTGGCGACAAGTGTTTTCGAAAGGACTATATCACAGTAAAGTTTCATTAAATTCGGGATTGCCCCTTGTAAATAAATGTTTTGAAGAATGACCTGCCAGTGCCAGTCGGGGTCAGCGGGGACATAGCGCACGCGCTGACCGAACATGGTGCTCAGTTCGGAGTCTATGTGGCGTATCCTCTTGATTCTCCCCCGTATCACGTTCATCTGTCTCTCCTTCAGCTCGTACACCCGGTCGAAGGCGTCGTTGAAATGCGCCCGAAGCCTCTTGCCGTCGTGCAGGAGGAAACGATTGTTCAGCATCACGTGCCCGAAGCCGTACGATTCCATCTGGGAGTAAGAGGCCGCTGGCTCGATGAAACGGTGCGTGGTTGTGCCTTGCAGCAAAGTGGACGACCATTTAGAATGCACAACGCTTCTTTCTATAGCTCTCGCCAAAATTACCAAGAAACATTGTTCCCCTCACCTTCCATCTCCCTCTGCTTCCTAAGCTCTTCCTCCTCCCCCTCCTTATCCTCCTCCTCCTCCAGCAAGAAGGCGAATCCTCTATCCCTCACTCGATACACCGTCACCCGCTTGCTGAGCACCTCCCGGAGCTCCTCCTCGGTGTACAGCTTCCAAGGCTTGAAGTCGTCCTCCTCCACGATGTTTTGCACGGCCTCCCTACAGAAATTGGCCCACTGCAAGTGGTCCTTCGTCTCTGGGTCGTCTGCGACCACCGGGTAGTTAGTCACCTCCGTCTCGTTGAAGATGGCTAGCAGGGATTTACCCAGAACCACCTGAGAGTCCCAAAAGCTCTCCCGAATCCAGCTAGCCACCCCGTCCATCTCCCTGCAGTCATGCTCCATCGCCAAGCGAAAATCGTCGCACTCGTCGCGACCAGCCTTCAATTTCTGGTCGCGACCAGCTATGTCCAAGTCGAAAGAAGCCACTGGGAGCTTCTCTATCTCCGGGCAGACTTCGTTCGCGTCCAGAAGCTTCTTCACTTTGCCCTGGAGCACGTGGAAGTCCTTCAGAATCGCCGCTTTCTCTTCCTTGCACTTCACCTCTTCCTCTCGCAGCTGCTCGTCCTCTCTCCACTCCGCCCAGGTTTTGTCGCCCTCCTCGGGTCCAGGAAACTGAAACTTCGGCCGTGACAGCACATCGTGGATCGCAGGATCGAGGCTAGCGTAATCGGAGAGGATCTTTTTCTTCTGCCTCTCGTAGAGGCTGTAGTCCACTCTGTGAACGATTCTGGCGTCGTCGACGGGCTTCGGGGCTGCATCCGAGCTCTCCTGCGCTGAAGAAAGAAGAAGGGACGTGGGAGGGTTTAATTTTATAGTCAGGGATCGATTCAACAGATACGTAAATGGAGAAATTCCGAGGCTGCGAATGGGCTAACAATCACGGTCAACGAACCTTGCTTTCCTCGTCGAAAGTCCTGACCGCAACCAGGGAGCCATTGTACCCAAGGCACACGATCACGTCTCCGCTTTTGTTCATCATCGCCTTCACGGAGCCAAAGTCTGCCCTGTGATGCGTCATGATGTACGCGACGATGCGCCTTACCGATTTGTCCCTGACGAACACCAAACCGTCGAAGGCAGCCGTGGTTATCCACCGTCGGTCTACGAAGATGTGCGCCACTCTGACGTAGTGCCCAGTCATCAGGGCGTCCGTAATAACGACATCCTTGAAGTCGTGCAGCCTCTGCACTCGCAGCTGGCGCGTCAGATATGGCGAACCGAGAAGGTGCGTCGCGTGCCCGGGGACCTGCCACAGACTTCCATAAACGCCGGGCAGGTCGATGACATCTTTCACCTCCGTCACGAGAGTCTTCCCCTCCGGGACATCGAACACGATCATCTGCTGGCCCACGGAGAACTGTTTCACCCCGACGAACAGCAGGAGAACCTTCAGCGCCCTGTGAGTTTCGTAGATGAGCGCGTCGGCGATCATTCGCCGCGATTCAACGAGAGCTTTCACTGTGTAGGGTCTGTCGCGATGCAGGCTCACGCAGAAGCAGGTGCCTTTCTTCTTTTCGATGGCGATTAGACATCTGAGGGTTGGAGGTTTAGCTTCAGAAGGGGTACTTCAATTAGTACTATTGGGAGTTGGAAAGAAGTCACAATACCCTCGAGCTGAAGTGTCACAGGAGCAAGGGGACTTGTCCGCTCGCTCCACCCAATCCCCTCCAAGAAAAATAGGATTTCTACTTGTAGGTTCTTATTGTTGGTATCTTTTGTTGGACACTTCAGGTTGTGGGTAGTGTGCCTTCTTTACAGCTCCCCAATAGCACTGTAGGAACTACGAAACAGCTGTCGCTACGAGACGAAAGAAGCTTCGTTATCAACACCCCTTGCCTCCCACTTTTAGAGAACTTGATCAGATCCAGCGGTGTCCTGTGCAACCGCAAGTAAGCAGCAATCTTCGGTGCAGCAGGTTCGAGCAAGGTGACGAAGACCAGTTCGCCCTGCGTGGTCCCCACGACGATCACCGGGTAATCGGGATGAGAAACTTGACAACTTATCTCTCCCTCGATCTCGGGATCGATCAGGCTCACTAGGGTGCCACTGTAACACTCCACAACAGACAATTCCTTTTTGTCGTCGCTGGCGACCAGGTGGTGGCACCAAGGGTAAACAAAGTCCGCGAACCGGTAGACTCCGCCGTAGTTGAGGTACTTCCTAATCCTGGGCGTCTCTCCTTCCACGGAGAAGTCGATCTGCATCAAGTATCCCTCGAGCGTGTGGTAGAACAGCCAGTCGTTCTTCAGGGGATGGTTGACTAGGATGCACGGCTTGGTTACGGACTTCACGTACCATTCTTTCTGCCAGCGGTTCGTTCGCGGGTTCAGCATGAAGAAACGGATCTGGCAGAAGGTGGTCCGCAAGACTATGCCCTCGCGAAACCAGCAGACCATCGGCAGCTCCACGTCCACGCAGATGCCACAGCGCTGCGACAACACGATGCGTTGGATCTCGCTACCGTCGTAGTTGCTGAGGAATATGTGGCCGTCTTTGTCGGTGATTGCCAGCAGGGGCTCGCTGGACGTGGGAGACCAGTCCACCCACAAGATCGGGTACTTCTTCGGGAGCGTCACCTCGTGATCTACCGTTTCATGTCTCGAGTAGTTAGTTCAGCTGTGGTTTGTGCTTTTCAAGTTTAATAGATGTACCTTTTAAAATTGCAACCTTGCCAGCCACCTCGAACTGCCAGGTGAACAACCTCCCGCAGGTCCTGCCCATCTGGGCGATAACGATGGGCTCGATCAGAGTGATCCGTAGGATCTGGCCAACCTCGTCGCGTATCGGTGTGTTCACCGTCACCAGCCTCTCGCCAGTCCTCCAGGACCACACGGTCAAGGGGAAGCGAGGGTAGGAGCCCACGGAGACGACGTGGTCGCGCGCTGTAAAGGCGGTAGCTAAGTAGCCCGACGAACAGCCGCCGACGCACTCGGAGATCTTCGTCATCGAGGGGTAGGAGAAGATCAGTATTCGGGGCTTAGCGATCTTCTCCGCGAAGCAGAACATTGGCAGGCTCGCGTGACCTGACAGGCAGCGTGCACCCTCTCCCGACTCCTGGTTCCAGCACCAACGCAGGCTCTGCCTCCTCTGGGCTACGTTGAAGAACACTATGTGCACCCCGCTGCACCATGCTACCACGTCTTTGCCGATCCAAATTATCTCCTGAATCTTACTGCCGCGGATCCAGCTGGGCGCCCACGAATCTTGACTCATTTTTCAGTGGACACAGTCGAACGTTTTTGGCGAGTAACCTCGAAGATCTGGCGATCTCTGTGAAGTTTGCTTTGGGGAACAGATGACGAATCTGCCGGAGATGTTCGAAGTTTGCTAAACTGTGGTTACTTGCGATGAACTCAATTACTATATTTTAAATTGGCATTATTTATTCAATTATTTTACAAAAAGAATCATGACGAATAATTTTTCTAACTTCCATTCGTTATTAAAAATGTTCATTTAAATAACAATTTTGCCAATCTCTGCTTCATAACATGTACATACAGTCTAGGGGAAAAACTCTAGGAATTATTAACGCGAGACCGTACAGAGGCAATTTGTGCTCCAGCTGCCCAAAATAAAGCTACAACTGCACAGAAAGAAGCCTCCTCCGCTGCTCCCTCTCCTTTACAAGGAGGAATCAACCCCAAAAGACTAATGCGCCGATAAGCAACCACCTCGGAATCCATACGTCAAAAGCGACAAAGGTACAGGGGGTCACTATGGAAGGAGTACGGCGACGAAAGGGCAGCCGGGTGGCTCGAATCGTTCGCCGGGAGCCAGCGCAGCCTCCGAGCAAGAGTTTGGCAGGCTTAAGACAAAAGGTGATTAGGATACGCGCAGTCGATGGTGGTTTATAAAGACCCCCATTGCGTGGCGTGATGAGGTCAAGCAGCGGGGAGTCATCCGTATACCGAGGGCCGATCAAAAACTTATCCCCGCGACGTGATATACTGCCCGTGGATGCCTGCCAACCTCCTTCTCCCCAGTCACCCCCTCTGTTCGACGACCCGGTCCTGGCTGACTACCAAAGCGCCTGATGGACTCCGGACGCTTCGTTATTCCTCGAACGTGGCTGCGGCTTGGAAAATTGGGCCCTTCGAGAGATCTCGGAGGCCTCGGGGACCACGCGTGTTTTCATCGAACTCGACGACTTTGAATTTTCAAGTTGATTTATCTGATAGGGGTTGATTTCATCTACTTGCTGATAAGTTAACGAAGGATACTAATCGCACGAACGGGAAGTATAGTCAAGCAACGGGCCGTTTTAACGTTCGCCTGACTCAATCCTAGATCTTTTAAAACTTCGTCGAGTTCGTTAAGATCGTTAAGCCTCCGGAGATTTTCCTTGCATCCACGAGTAGGTACCTACATTTAAGTTCCGACAACACTCGACCTGAATCGATCCTCCGGGCAGCGGGATCGCTGGCGAAGTTGCAAGAGAAAATCGAACGTCCATCATTACCGATTCTTCCTCCTGCTTCGTCCTTCCAAGAGCCGTATCCGTTGCCCGAAGATGCGGTCCGCGGTCGTTCGCGGTGCCCGAACCTGCGGCCTCGCCATTAAATTGACGCCCGCTGAGACTCGTATTTGCATAACCCGACGCCATACGACCGATCCTATCGACGTCCTCGCGACTGGCTGCCGCCGTCGTCGCGGATCGCGCGACCCGCGTGGGAACCACCCTTCCTACTCTTTGTTCCACGTTTGCTGAGGATGCCCTTAATGGCGACGGCCAGAATGGCGTTTCGGGAGAAATAGTAGGGGAGAGTTGGAAATATTGTATATTGGTACCACTTAAGATATTTTAAGTTATATTTCCTACACGGCACTATAGTTTGTACGCAAGTTAATATTGGATATTGTAGCTAGATATTTGAGCCAGCTACTTACTATTGGATGTTTAACACTTTGTCGATAGGAAATTAATTTCTTGTCATCATTTATTTCATATTTCCACAGTTCCACGACGGATGAACGAAGTGGGTTATTAATGTTTTACATTTAATTATTCTTTTATTGCAAATATTTATTGGTATCTAAGATTTTCTTATTAATATTTGTAAAGCAGTTATTTTGTTCAGAATATAATTTGTCCTCACGCTCTTAAAAATAACGATCGTACTTAATTGTAATGTATATCCTCCACAATTTATTAATTACAAAGAAGTTGATGTGGTACCTACGAATTGGGAGGCCAGCACGATATTAGCAACTCTCCCCTAGATCTCAAGTTCAGGATGGCCATGTCATCGAAGGTTCCGAGTTGTGGTGTTCTTCAGTTTTCTGTTTGCTGAAAATGTTACTCAGTGTTCTCCACCGTGGCACACGAGCAATCTACTCAGAAACGCCCCTGAAATCCTCAAAGGACAGCACCCCCTTCATGAATCCCCCTCCCCCTCCCCAGATTCTCCATCGACTTGGTCCCATGGTTGCTCCAAGAAAAGCAAACGAAAAGCCTGGGGAATCAGGAACGGGGGGAAAGGAAGCCCGGCTGGATCCTTCGGAAAGGATGGACGTGCACGCAGGAGCACGCGTGCGTGCCACGGCGCCGTGCAAAACGGGGATGCGATGGTCCCTCTCGTGCGGTACGCGTCCACGGAGTGTGGGAACACGGGTCGAAAGGGAGAGAAACCGGTGGAGAGAGCGACGAAAGGAGCAAGCAGGGAAAAGGAAAAAAAAGTGAACAGAGCGCGGAGGAAGAAGGAGAAGAAGAAGAAGAAGAAGAAGAAGAGGAGGAGGAGGAGGAGGAGAGGGAGGAGGCGAGCGACGGCGGGTAGCATTTAATCAGAGCCCACGGTTGAAGTGCACGCCGCGCAAGTGTATGTATATAGAAGCGGTGTGTATGGTTCGGTTAGTTTTTGCTTGGGAGGTTGCTTGGAAATTGGCGCCAAATTAGTAAGGAGGACGAGGCGAGGCTCACGGTGCCTTGGGCTGCGTGACGCGAGACATTAAAAGTAACCTCTGCTCTCTGCTACACCCCCGTCCCTCCGCCGGTACGGCCACCTACCCTCTTTCCCACCCTCCTCTGCTTCCCTTCTCGATTCGATCTCTCCTCTTCCCGCCAACATCTAGGCCTCCGTTTCGCCTCTGTCTCTCTGCCCCGTTTCGTGTGCCTCGTTTCTTCGCCGACATCGCGCGGGCCCAACACCACCTTCGACGCCGTGGCAGCAGCTTAGAACGCTGCCCTCCTCTCCGGGTAATCACCGCCGTTCGAGCAGGCGAAACGCGCGAGACAAAAAAGGGGGCCGGGGATGGAGGAAATCGCGCTTACGCGCCTCCTCGGTATCCGTGCGGACAACCGTAGGACGCGGGTGGGGCAGGTGATAGCGGCCGAGGTGGTCGTTGCCGAAAAGGGTATGACGCCAACGGTCCCCAGGAAGGCCGGCGGGACCAAAAGCTGCCACAGTCTCTCACGGGACCCTTCTCCGCCGTGAGAACCAACCGCGAACGTGGGACTATACCTACTCCGAACTGGAGCACCAGCACCTTCGTTCTACCCCCATCTCCTAGTTCCTCCAGTTTCCCGACGTCACGATCGCCGCGTAACAATTGGCACAGAAAAGGGGACGGTGGCGTTGCGAGGGACGAAGGAGCGATTTGGACGAAGACAGGGATTGGGGTGGATAGTGAAATGGTAATGGCTTGCTACTGGAGTGGAAATAAAGTTCTCGGTAAAGGTACCCAATTTACCCAGCGATCAACTTCAGTGCGATCTTCTCAAGGGGAAGAGGACATGGTCATTGACTGAGCATGACGAGTCCACGTGTCCAGTGCATCGCTGCACTCTCCTCAGAAATAATCGACCAAGGGCGTCGATCGAAAGTTCTGGGGAAACAAGAAAGCAATCTCTTGCCTCCGAAGCAGCTGCGTTTCGGTTGGACTCGCATGCCCGAACGATCGGGCTGGGCGCCCCAAAATTATAGATGCGTCCTGGTGATCACGGACAAACGTTTAAATCGCTAAACGTCGAATTAGACGCGATTTACCGTTCCGCCGGCCGTAAACAATAATAACACCCTGCGCATAGACGCGCGGCTAGCTGGTTTTGGTAGCCACTTCGGGTAGAACACCCCAACAGCTGCGATTTCCAAGCCAGACCCCGACTCCGCCACACTTATTCTTCCCTTGGTCCCGATCCGTGGCATTAATCCCCCGAGATCTGTAATTTCCTATCGGGCTGGTTCGAAGCTCGGACCGAGAGAGCGCGTGTCCGCGCGTTACGCTGTCGTTTTTCTGACTGCGCCGTTAATTCATGGAGATTCGGGGCTCGACCCCGAAGCATCCTATCATCGGAATAGCGAGTCCCGCGTGACGTCCTCAGCCTAATCTAAACCTGCAACTCCGCAGAAAGTCATTCAGACAGGCAATGAAAGGTGGCAGAACGGATCGCAAGAGAGTCCTTCGCTGACACTGGCTCCCACGCAGAATATCGGTCAGCGTCGAGATCCTATTCCGCGTTAATGACGCGATTACCTAACGCAGCTCTCTGCGCGGCCCGGAGTCAGTTCTCCCCGCGAGACGACCGAGCGTGCCAGTTCTCGTGGCGAGCGTTCGTTCTCTCTATCGGTCCGAGTACTCGATTAAAAGCCAGCCCCGGCGCGGCGTTACAACACGCTCAGGACTCAGGACCACACACGAGGCCGGGTCACTGCGAGTCAGTAACATCAATTAGCATTCGCGAGCGCCTCGGTGGTGGCAGGGCGACGGGGCCAACAGGGAGGAGGACGGGCGCATAAACGGCCGCGGATCTATCGTCGGGAGCCGGTCGACAAAGCCGAGCGTGGACCATAGAGTTGCCACGATGACATATGAGCCAGCGGGGCCCCCTTTGTGCCCCCTTGAATACCTCTTAAATTGGGGAACCAGCCATAGGAGGCTACTGAATATCGCCGTTGATATGGCCGCCGCGCTTGGAACCGTCCCGCGATTTATCAACGACTCGGGGTGCCCGCTTTCGGCACCACTCTCCGCTTTGATACGTGCGAAAATTCTGGCCATCGAGGTCACTTTTTCTCGTCCCCCGCCCCCGGTCCCCTCAGGTCGTTGAACCTTTCCAACTCGATCGAGCTGCAGCCTGGACCTCGAATGCCGTCGAAGAGCCTCGCCATTTTCGTTGACTCGCGTGGTTATCGTCGTTCCGAGTGGGACCGCGCAACTGGAAAAAGAAGTGATGTATCAGGAGATAAGGATAGTGGAGAGATTAAGAGATATTTCTGATTTTGAGAGACTATTAAGTCGTAACGAATTTATCTGAAAATTTATATGTAGTCTAGCCGGGTAAGCTAAAGGAAAACGGCCCCGGCAGCAATTTCACTATTTACGTATATGTACCTGTACCAAATAATGCTGTTTGCCCAAAAACCACTAAGGGTCATACCTATGGAGATAAGAAGCCTCAACTTTACCAATTTTTTTCTCAACAACTACTCAGGATATTTGAATGCTTGAAAATGCACTGAAAGTGGCGCGGTGCCCTGCTCGAGGGCCACTAAAAATTGTTGACCCCTGGGCGAGCGAGGGGCGGGAGGGGGAAATGGATAAGCCCAGGTAGATATATATAAGAAGCAGATGCGTCTGTCATTAATATGAGCGGGCTAAGCTATTAATAACCAGTTAATGAGGCCTCTCGTCCCTCCCCTCGTGTCGTACCTACGTGCGTGCCGAACGGCGTGGTAGGGATGCTCTACGCGCGAGTACGCAGCGCGCGTGTGTGTAACAAGCCATATTGTGCTCCGGCGGGGGCGAGGGGTGGCCGCGAGTGTGTCGGGGTCGTCAAAGGGCCCCGGTGAAACATCGTGATTTATAATCGGGCGTGCCCGCCCCTCGCCTCTCGGACACCCTCGATTATCCCCCTCGCAGTGACGGGAAATTTCGGTCCTCTTCTTTTCTGTCCGAGTTAGCTGCTCCTCCGGAGTTATTCGTGGGAGGGTTCCCGATCAAATGGCTGGGGTTCTGCTTCGGATGAAATTAGAGTCGCCTTCGAGGGGACATCGATTGGTAGCAGGATCGCCGAGGTAATCAGTTGCGGTAGCAGCGAGATGGTTGCACGATCGCTGGTGAAACGCCGCACAGTGGTCCCAAATCGCCAAAAGCTAGCCAAAATTCAATTTTCGAAGTATATAGAAGCTTTTTGCTATTATAGCAGATTTGTTGTACCTATATATATCAGTGCATCAAATGCCGCTTGAATTTCTTAAATATATTGATTGGTTATCGAGATATAGGCCGTCAAAGTTGACGAAATTTCATGCTCCTTAATGTCTTGAAAACGGCAGTATGTTTAATGAATAATGTGTCAGAGAAAGTTTATCTGTAAAGATTCATATGTAAAACAGTTTACCGTTAAAGTAGGCGTTATAGACATGAACTTTCCACAGAAACAAAGTAAAATATCTTTGAATTTACCCTTGTAATTCCTTTCTCAATGTGTGAAAAAATGTAAGTCATGTTTTAATAAAAGGGAAGGGAAACAAAGATGAGCGTCGCCGAGTGTCACGCTGTAACAAGTTTCTTGATATAAAGTAACATGTCAAGTATGATATCCCATTGAGAAAATTTGCGGTTTTTTAAGATATTCAAATTTAAAGCGCCAAGTGTATTTAGTATATGAATAAAACAGCATTCGTTATTTCAAACAACACTTATAATCCATAGTTCTCTTTTATTATTTTCAGAAATGTTGAGTTTTTTTCACTAGAATCGGAAAGAATAAAATTTTCAAAATAACTTTTTAAAAATCTTTTAAATTACCGTCGTCATGTTAAATTCGACATTCTAATTATATGGTTTAGTCAGAAATCGGAACCGCCATTTTGTTCTTTGCAATTTTGACTTGAGATTCGTAATCAGCGACCTTGAAAACTGTAGGATACCAAGTTAAGACCAAATTTGATACGTTTCTGATATACGCGTCCGCCGTATCGAATTCGCTGTTTTGTTTTAAAAATTTTGAATATCAGATTCGTAATCAGCGATCCCAAAAACCGACGAGCACCGATTTCTGACTAAATTGATGTACATTTTGAGAGGTGTGCGGCTTTTTAGCGATTTAGAACCACCGTGCGTCTCGGCGTCTCGTCGCGTCACTGTGACAGCGTAAAGACAGTCGAGGATGCTGACTTGTGGCGAATTCGCAGTCACGATGCAACTATGTAGGTGCCGAGACAAACTGCTGTGAAATTACACGGTGCCGCGCGGCTGGTGAAAGGTTAATCTGGAAACGGAACCGCTGATTGAATATCGCAGGTAGCGTAATTTATAGTAAACTTGCACGCGCAATTTACTTCTGCGGACGATCGTCTTCCCCTTCGTCCACGGTCCAACTGCCGCCAACTGCACGCTGAGGGTGAGGAATACGATCCTAAACTCTAGACGACAATCTCGATCGATCTGCAATAAAGGTGCGTTTCGACGTGACACCTAGCAATCGCAAAAGATCAAACTATACATATTTCTTGGCAATCGGATATTAGCAGGAAAGAAGAATCACGTGTCTTGGCTGTTTTATCACTGAACCGGAAGAGAACGGCGCTAATACTTTATTCAGAAAATAATTATCTTATAAAATAATCTTACTGTCAGTCTAATAAAAATGTCGTATGTAAAGCATAACTTACAAAATATTATTCACACCCCAATCGCGCCTCTTTACATATATTTTGTTTATTTATTGGGTTACTTAATCCTAATCCTATGTTAGTGTTTTAAAGTGTTTATTGAGGGAATCTAACAGATCGCAAAGTTTGATACGCTTAATCTTGGATATTTTCATTAATTCCTCATCGCAGATTATGTACTCCTGATTCTCGGGATCATAAAGCTTCCGCTTCTCGACGATAGCGCGAACCCTCTCCTGGATGTCGTACCAAGTCAATCGGTTGGCGCCAACAATCGCAGCAAGTTCCGTAGACAACGTGTAGAAATGAAAGAACGCTTTGTCTTCGCCTTTCTTTTCTCCGCTACCAGGAGTGCCCTTATTCCTGCTCCAATTCTCTCTACCATCTTTACTCCTTCTATTGCCTTTATAATGTTCCGCGCTAGCCTTCGAATGAAATAACATCGCTACCTCTTCGTTTTGTGTCACTTCCAGCCTTACGTCTCTCGTTAACTTTTCTCTCATCGCCTCCACTGTTATAGGGGCAGTAGAGCTCTCCAGATCCAATATCATCAGCCTATACTTGTCTGGCAAACCGCAGAGCAACAATATGCTTACCATCTCATCTTTCACCTCGAACATTAGTTCCCTCAGCTTTTGTGCCGCAGTTGTTATTCGATTTACGTACTCCTCCACCGATCTACAATCGTATAATTTCGTAGAGGTCAATGTTCGTAGGAGGTCCACCTTGCACATCAATCCCACATTTTCGAACTCCCTCTCCAACATTTGCCAGGCTTCCTTGGGCGTCGTGGCGTCCTGTACGTAGGTGTAGTTCTGCTTGCTCGCCGCCACGATGATACGCATTTTCGTGCTTTCCATTTTCTTCTGATCAGCCACATAAGCTTCTTCCTCTGTGACGCATCCCCAAAGATCATTGGATTCGAGCCACGCTCGCATCGAAGACTTCCAACTGGCATAATCCTCGCGGCCTACAAGGGGCGGTACTCGTTCCCAACTCCGATCGTTTCTCCCGTCCATCTCGCTCACGTGTCCAGATACAGGTTACGTTCACGCGTTCCCACCGTGTCAAGCTTATTCGGCTCTACTCGCGGTAATAATCACAGAATCCTTTGCTACTCCTTGGGTTCACTCTGTTTCGACCACTTCTGCGAGCATCTCTGGGACAATAACTGACAATAATCAGTTGGGAACCGGATAGAATCGTAACAGGAAAGAAAGACCTCGCAACCTGTCCGCTGTATACTGATTGCTACCGAGTACTGATCTACTCTGTCACTAAACCGGAACTCGGAAGTCAACGGCCATTCCGCCGTTCAATGTCAGTTGGCGTCAGTATAGAATAAACATTTGACTGTCAGTCTAACGAAGTTGGCGCGTGTAACGCAACACAATTACTACACTGCGTTCCATATAAGAGCATACCGACGGCCCTACCGATTTGCGACCGATCTGCGCAACTCCCACGGATCTGACGCGCGCGATTGGTCGTAGCACTTTTGCGATTGGTCGTAGCGCTTTCCCTGCCGGTTTACTACCAATCAACAGTGTACCCCTGCGCGAAAACCAGTATGCTCTAACGTGGAATGCACGGTGTGTTATATTACAGCTCGGCAAGTTGAAAAACAACCATAAAGCGTCATTTTCACGTGACAGTAAATCGTGACTTTTACGGTCATGACGCGACGAGAGATGCGCCGCGGAACGACTTACTGTCACGTGAAAATCACGCTTCAGGGTTCTGTTTTACCTTGTCGAGCTAATAGTAATGTCATGACTTTTGTCGTCGTGAAAACTAGATGTCGCGATGTCGCAACAATCATTCACGCTTGTTTACGGTGTCATACAGAGTCACGTGAAAACGGACCTTAAAGGCACAGACTAAGCGTAGTGGGGATAGAAAGATTTTAACAGATATTCCATACCTGTGGTTATAAATTTCTAACTCGGCAACTACAATATTTATCGTACCGAGTGCATTATTTTCCTGTGTTAATGGAGAATGCTTGTGAAACTGAAAAATCACGTTTGAGAGTCGGAAAATTTTAAGGGAATTCTTACTTTGCAAATCTCGCCTCTAAATAATACCTTTAAAAATCCAGAAAAAATACGCTCACATTGTCCGAGCATTTCTCTGCACGATGAAAAGTCTCGATGTAATGATAGGACAGCGATGCGTTCAATTTCACAAGATTATTTCAACTAGAAAGCCGATGTTTCGCAGGAGTTAAATTCCAGACGTTACTATTAAACGACAAAATATTTATTGAAAATAAAAGACAGAAATGCGGCGCCAGGCGTCGGGGTTTGCACGGCGGGAGAGGAGGCAGGCTAGGTACTCCCCCACCTCGCCGAGCTGCACGATATTATTCGATTGCGTTGAGGAACGCGGTCTCCGAATTCTTCCCCGAGGGAGCCGACAAGTTCTCGAAGACACGATCGCCCTGGAGAAATGGCACGCGATCGAACCGGGAGAAAAACGCGAGAGGGCGGTTGAACGGTAATTAAATGAGAACCCCGGTGTACGTAGAACGCAGGAACGCCCACGCCATGCATCAACCGGTGACGTGGATAGGTAATGCTGCTGCAGATGGAGAAGAGATGGTCCTCGAAGATATAGCCCTCGGTTTCTACGTTAGTTAGGGTCAGCTATCTCGCGCGACCCATCTCCGCCTATCCAATCACACCGCAACTATGGCACGCAACAACGATAATACACGGTGTCCCAATTATCCCGCGACACGGCAGGGCCCACGCTCTTTCTCGCCGTGAGAGAGGATACCTTCAACCTTCAACACGCCCCCGTATCGCCCCACCGGATCCACCATCGGTTCGTGCAACCTTCACGACGATCCTCGCCACAACTTCCACCGAGCGGCATTAACTAATTGTAAATAAAAGATTATTCACCTACATAACGGATAAAATAAAAGTCACTTTATAACTTTATTCCATCGCATTACGAATAACGTTTTCTTTTATTTCTTTTTTTTTTTTAACTTTTATTCGTCAATTTTTATCCGAATAAAAATTTTCCCCACCCCTGCTCTCTTGCCGTCGAGGGTAATTTCTTGGGGCACTCGGAGTTCACGGTAAAATGTGTCTGTAACGCTTTGCTTTCAACGCTATTTTCGGGTTCGATGGAATCCTCCGGTAACGCTTGCAAAAGTAATTTTTCAACATGCAGGCTGTGGAGAATCGGTCAGCCACCGGTACCAAACAATCTCGGAGGATTGTAGATTGTCCGGCGGGAAAGGAGAATCCATCGAATCGCGAGGGACTGATCTGCGAGCGCGACCGGGTGCGTTGAATTATGTTGTTGAGGGTAACCCGACCGGGGAATTACGTTGAATAGTTGAATTACAGGAAAATTGAGGCGTGCGAGAGTGCAAGCTGGCGGTCCCGTAAACTTTCCCTCTTTCCTTTTTCTCGAGAGCGCGACGTCGCATCCATGATTCGCTGTGTCGTGTACCCTTGGACGGCTCAGCATTTCGAAGACGTGTGTAAGATGCGGTACAGGTGGCTCGGCTCGGTATTAATTAATGCCGTCGCCCACGGGGGTAATTGGTCTTATTTCCAAAACATCGACATCCGCTGCTGGTCCCTAGCAATATAACATACATATAACAACTTGATATCTGGAATTATCCAAGAGACCGTGGAATCGTTATTTGCCCATCGTCGGGAGAATCGGTTACAGGTTAGAGTAATCCGAGATAGTCGCCGAAACGATCTGAAATTATTCAGTAGATTTACTTTGAAGACTTTAATTGTCAAAGAAATAAAGTAGCTTTATTTCTATTGGATCTACCCATCTTAATTCTTGCTGTTGCTTTGCAATGTTTTTCAATGGGTTATTCAATATAGCGAGTACTATAGGTAGATAATTAATATTATTTCAAACTTAAAATGGAACTATGGCTTGGTAGCTTTAATAATCAACGTAAGAGTTGTAATTTTTATTTTTTGCAAAATAAACATCACAAAATAATGCGATCTGTACCGTGTTTAATTATTTAATTTCTTGTCATTGTGGGGGTCGGCGAGGTTTCTGCATAACTTGGCTCGATTTCCCCTCTACTTGCGAGGTAAAGATTTTCCAGCAAACTTAAAAAAAAAAAACGTTCAAATGGAAAATGTAAAAAATGCAAAAACAAATGGCAAACGTAAATGTTCCTACCGATAGGTATAATACAGAATACGTACGTAGTTTACCACTTGAACTTCAGTCGCGATAATTTCCCCTTACTCCCCGCCCCCCCCCCCGGCTGCGCGGTGTTGGCTAATTCGGCAAACGAAAAGAAGAGAAATAAGTCGTCGAGGCGATAAGCGAGGCGGAGCGCCGGCATGGTACAGGGGGAAAAGCGACGAGGTAATGCGAAGGTCCACGCACAGGTGAACGCGGTACAATTATAGAAAGACAGCGATGGAGGTTAACCACGCCCCTGTCCCCTCCGGCGGCCAATCACGGCTGTCGCTGGTGTCGCCCTGACGCGGGGACACTGCCACGAGAACGAATCCGTTCGCATGGAGCGTGCTCCCCGGTCGAACAGATTCCCCTCTTCGCGCAATCTCCACTTAAAAACACCGTAGTCGCTCGACTACACTATCAATTAACAGAGGAAAATCGCGGGAGAATCCAAGGCTAAACGACATAAGACGCTTCAACGACAGAATACCCGAAAGAAATGAGAAGAAAAAACCTACCCCTGAATATCCCTGTCGGATAGGGTGAGCCTCGTCGTCGCTTCGCGCCTCGATCACAACCAGAAGCGGAGGGCAAAATGGGTAGGTAATTGCACCCCTCTCTTTTGAGAAAGAAAATCGTTTACTTTGAATAACTAAAGTGAAGCTATTTTTGCGAAAGTGCTCCGTCGCATTTAATTCCCCCCGGCGAATACTCGAGCTGGGGCAAGCTCGACGGAGGAATAAGTCGGAGACACACCCACGAAGGGCGGTGACCCCGGGTGCGATCTGTCGCCAGCGAGAGGGCCCGGGTGGCGGCCGGCGGCAAGCCGGGGTGCAGAGGGGAGAGTGACAATCGCGAGAGGACTGTCACCGAGCTCGGCGAATCAGGGAGCCTGGCGACGTCCTGGAGGACAGGGCGCAGGCGCTCGTGACCGCTGGACACGCGGGCGACACATCGATCCACGCTTCTACAACCTCCGTCTCGTCCGTCCACCCACGGCCTTCCCTCTCGCCCTCTTCCCTATTCCGGTGTCTCCCGTTTCCTCCGTCTCCGTCGTGTCCCGCCAGTTCCGAAGACTGGAATCGTTTAGAACTCCGGTTCGCCTCCCTTTAGGTGGCCACGCGTTTCGCGTGGATCCCAGCGATTCCGCGTCTTCGACTCTGCTCGACGAGCTCGCCGGGACAGGAGAAGGCTTCCGAACGGCGGCCAACATCGGATTTCCACGCATAGGTGCTTAATTCCCGTTTCTTAGCTTTTCGCTTTTAGCTTTAAGTGGACTCGCGTTGATGTAATTTCAGATTAATTTTATTTACTTTCCATCGATGATATTCTCGTATTGAACGCTGATAAGCGCACTGATATCGCTATTCTACTCCTAGGGAGTGACCTCCGCTACCTGATTGCTGCATTGACATTCGGTTATCGGGTGTTTTCAGCCCCCCTGAGCCGCTCTGCATCGCCGATAAATCGCTTTCAGATCCGTTCAAGTGATTCTCGCCGTTGCAATCGCGGTTACAGGTTCTCTAATAATTAGTCGGCGGGGGAAAACGATTCGGCGAGGTCGCAGAACCAAGTAGCAGGTACCTATCAAGTTGCAATCGATGCAGATACCTAGGTATATTCAACGTAGAATAGAAACAAAGTGAAAAACGATATTCTAAGAATTTCAACCTAACAAGGGAACATCCCCAACTCGAAAATTCGAAAATTTCTGAAACTTTGTGAATGCGCAGGGAATTTCCTCCTGAATATAATGTATTTTTGTTTGCTGCCCAAATTCATTCTAAGCGGGTGTAATTGACCCCTGAAAATCCGGTTATTTTCCAATTTTGTGTTATAACTTGTGAACTATGGAATAATTTTTTCGCAAAATGATAGATCTAATTAAAAGAGGTAACTTTTGTCTTAAAAAAATTTTTCTATCTCTCGTAGTTCGCGATTTATTACACAAAATCGCCGAATTTTCAGGGGTTAACCCCGTTCGAGTGAATTTGGGCAGCGAACAAAAGTTGCGTTGTAATCGGGAGAAGATCCCCTACGTGTTAACAAAGTTTCAGAATTTTTTGAATTCACGGGTTCGGTATCTTCCCTTGTAAATAGGTACCTACCGTTACATCTTATTTCCAAACAGGTACACTGGGTGGAACAATAATGGAGGAACTTTTCTGTTCCTCTAAAACTGTGCCCTACCCGCTCGCGAGAAACTAAATGCCTAAATAACTAACTGACACCTTGGCTTCGATAGCTCCGAATCTCGGCAAACAAATGGATATGAAAAGTTAAGGAAATTTTCGAATGTAGTTAGCAACTCCGAGAAGACAATCGGAGGATTAATTGTAAACACGACGAATCGCCGGGGCGCCAGATGAGAAGAGGCCGCAGGGGGTTAATTTAGGCGGCGGACGTCGTATCATCGATTCGTCCCAGCGATAGGAGACGCCGGCCAACAATCGGAGATGCTACACGTCCTGTGCTGTCTAGGTATCGATTCCCTCTTGCACCTCCGCTCGGAGGAGTAGGAGAAGGTGGTTACTGGCCGACAGGCTTACTCGCGTCTCACGGACGACAAGAGGGTGATATATTACCACGAACTACCCACCTCCACCCTGTCGGCCCTCCTTCCTTCCTCGTTCCGCGTTCTCCATCGGTAGCGATGGCCTCGACGTGTTTTCAACGATCCACGGAAATATACGGTTGAACCTTGACCGTTGCTCGCGGCTCTGACTAATAATGCCACTAATCTCGTTTATCGAACACTAAAATCGATAGAGAGGATCAGCGAAGTTATTCAGCTGCGAGCTGTACGAGTGCTGAAATTTTCAATTTTCAATTCTCACAGTATTCGAAATCGTTCGGGTCCCCGCAAGAGAGAAATTGCTCGAAAGCTCGCGCAGGGGTAGAATCGAATGCCCGTCGCTATCAGCCCCCTGTCTCGCGCCCGTCCCGCTCCCGAGCTTTATTCGAACGAAGATCCATCTCCATAATGGCCCCGCCCCCCCCCTACGCCCCACAAGCCCCTTCTCGCACGCTCTATCCGCATTGTGTAGGTATACACCGGTGTTGCAAGCTCACGAGTGGCTGGATGTGGCGGCCGATTCGGGGGTACGTTGCCAAGATGTAGACGTTCGATTCGATAGACGCGAGGACCACGTCAGGTACAAGGCTGGTAAGTTTCGATGGAAGGTGGACTTTGGTTCTGAAGAAAAGAAGACTTCGGGGTGGCGGTTCTTGACTTTTCTGCGCGCACTGAAGAACAATTAATTTCTTTAATCTTTCCTACTTTATTTATGGGACTAGCAGAGCCTATTGCTCCGAATGCCTGGATTATAGTTTGAGCTGAAGGCAACGGAGGTGACTATTCTGCGAAGCGGATCTGCTTGAGCTTAAAGGAAAGAGAATTTGATAGTTATTTGCAGTGAACCGGAAGACGGGGACCCGCGCGGCAGGTAACGCGAGTAGCGTGCAGGGGCCATCGGGGTTCGCTCGAGTCCTTCGCGTTTTTCCAGCGGACACTTCGGATTTCAGGCTGGCAGAAGTCTCTCCGGTAGTTCTCACGCTACGCCTTGCATCTCGCCCGACTTTTTTCTTCCCGCTCGCATACGCGGCGATCACGAACCTTCTTCGGGGGCGAGCCGCCTATTACGCGTAACCGATCCGCGCCGCGGCCAGCACGAGACCCGATCCTGTTCCTGGGTGTTCCGCTCCCGATACCGGTAACGAGCTAGAGCTCCATTCACAGCGAACCTTCGTACGTAGCCTGCTTCTGTCTAGTAAATTTCTCTTCATCCTGAATCCATAAAGCCGACCACAGGCAACGAGAGGATTTTCGCTATTCGGATATGTTTCAGAGCAACTACGTGCTTTTTATTTTCACCTCTTTTTATATCTAGGGGCTGAAAACACTCTTAAAAGTTCAGAAGAAGAGGCACAATGGTGACTGAGGCAAGTTATGACGCAAATGAAATTTACCCGCATCAAGTTTTGCTCAACGCAACGTTACGGTATTCTTTGAATTAACACTAGGAACTTTCGCAACCCTTCTTATGAACTTTGAAGGCTGTTTTCCCCTGTTTTTCTTTTCACCTTTATTTCGGTGGTTTTATGTGTTCCCACTGTTTCTTTCTCTCTATTCCCTGTGCGCCAAATAAACAAAATAAAGAGGCACGTATTTGTTATATTTGGGTCCTCGAAAACATAGGCATCCGAAAAGCAAAGCAATCGGAGATGCGGACACCCGAGAGACCCCTCGTTGCGAGCAAGCTGTGAAGAGGATTTTCGGAATTTCACCCCATCCTTTTCGACTGTTCTACCTAAATAGACACCGAATCTTCGCCACGGTCCATCGAGAAGGCTGATCCCCGGATCCCCCGCAACTTTCCGCAGATACGGCGCGTTCGTCCGTCGTTCCCTCGGAAATTTCGTCGAAGGGAAAGAAATTATGAAAATCCACGCGCACGCGTAACACACCTGCCGCGCCTCCGTTCTCAGAGTTTTCCGGGACCGGCCGAGGGGTCGGGGCCGACGAACAGATTAAGCTTTGGCAAGGAGATTTATGGGCGAGCGTGTAACGAGCAACTTTTTCATGCGATGCGCACGCCAGGGTTAGCCCGCGGGGGTGGGATTAGCATAAGATCCAGCAGCTGCAGACCACGCGCGCGACCAACTCCCTCGATTCTCCTCCCTATCGCCCACTCCTTGTACGTAGCTCACTTGGGGCTGAATTGTACTTACGTTTAGGTATCGCCTACCTATCCGTTCTCTCGCTTCTCTCGTTAGTTTATAGAAGCCATTGAAAAATTTACAAATACCTGCTCGCTTACTAAAGATTACTTCTAGAGTGTCGCTCCTCGCTGCTCAACGAACGTCCATGGTTACACCAGCAAACGCCCAGCGATTCAAACCCTTGGGCGATCAAATAACTCGAGATCCAACAGTCCAACCGCCAAGCATCCCATCGCGAGAAAAAATCAGCGGCGGACCAGAAAGCGAGGGCATCACCTTCGATTATCCCCGATAGATCAGCGGGGGATAAAAAGGTGGGGAGGGGGGAGGGGCGGCAAGAGAAACAGAGAAAGAGATAGACAGAGGTGGGACGAGCGTGGATCGAGGCTGGCGCTCGCGCCAGGAGTAGGGAGGAGAGGGATACTTAATTGAATACTCGGAGCGAGGATTGATGCCCTGTGTCAGTAGCCGTGTACAGAGGCATCGGCGTAATAGACGTATTACGGGGTAGGCGAGGGGGGAGGTGGGGGGTGGCCTTTACGGGCAATTATGCTAAGGCCGAAAGCCGCGATATACGCGGCCGTGTACGTGCGAGCAGCGAGTGCTGCGCGTATAGATAAATGCACGCCGGTTGCGTAAGCCTAGGCGCAGCCGGATAGGGAGCGCGATGATGATGCCCAGATTGGCCAGCGATCGGCACGGAAGACGCTGTGTATTCCTGGCTGATTGCTGGCCCGATCTTTGTCCCGCGGTTCCAGCGATGATCGTAAGGAAACGCGCGCCGTCCACTGGCTCGATGAATAACAGCGAACTGAACTTAGGGCTTGGACTCGGTCTAGGCTAATTTGTAGGCTCGGGTTGCGGGCAAGGCAAGCATATTGGTGCGTAGAGCATTAAAAACGGAAGGCTCGATACCGGACTGTCGCGTGTAACGGGGAATTCGAGCGGAGGCATTGGACGGAACGGAGGAATGCATCGGAATAGAATCTCGGAGTTGCGGCAGGTCGATTGGCAGCAGAAGAAACCCTACCGTTTGTACGGTTGCCTCCCGGTCCGCGATCTCGATGGCTCGCAGAAGCGACGGGAGGCGGAGAGGCGGCCGGCCGGGGTGGAGCGGAAGACCGGGAACCGTGGTAGAAGCAGGAATAAAGTGGAGTAGACCGGAATAGAGTACAAGGTGTATGCCTAGAAGGTATAGAGAGAAAATGGTAGCCAATGGCGTTGGCTCGGCGTCGTTGCTACAGTATTGAACGTCTCCTACGTGGCCTCCGGGATCTCTCTCGGCCATCTCTCTCGCTCCTCGGCCACCCCCTCCCAGCCTCTCGACCTCCGGTATCTCCTCTCTTTCCTCTCGGCCAAAGTGGTCCCAGATCCGTCCGTTTCTCTCTTTCTCCTCCTTCCGTCCCTCTGTCCTTCCCTCCGTCGGCTTCTCGTGACCCGACGACGTCCTCCCTCCACCGCGTGGTCCTAGGGTGGAGAGACCCTCCCTGGTCCTCCTCCCACCTCCTTCTTCGCCCGGTCGCTCCTCCGCCGGAGGAGGCACTCTCGGTAACCTCTCTCCGCCGCCTCTCTATCCTCTCATTAATATCCGGAGACACGACCTCGAGAGGTCCGAGCAGGTACGCGGGGCCTCGTGCTCCTGATTGGCCGGCCCTCCCGGCGACAGTTCGACGGAACTGTTCCGTGCTTTCGAGAAATCCGAACGCGAGGAGCTGCACAATGGCACGGTCATGTCCGATGCCTCCGCTGAATTTTTCATTCGGTAACCCGGCTCCACCGGCAGGTAAGTACTTATAGTAGTTTCTTGGCAGCTTCAGCGCGACGAGTGGATGCGTTCAGCTCGGGCAGCAATGGCTTCTCGAAGAAGGAACGTCACCTCGATGGCTTCGATGATTCAAAGAAGAATATTGATTATGTATTTCTTGCGAGACCGTAGAAGCTGGTGGCCTTTCGAGCGGAAGGATTAATTCAAGTGTCCTTGAAAAGAAATTTTTTTTTATCGGAAAATTGTCTACGGGCCAATGATGATATTATAGTATAGAATTGGATTATTGGTACTTAGGTAGAGTGTTCTCTATATCGAGCGCCGGCCATCTCCAGTCGCCTCCTCGGGGGTTGGAACTTAATTTCTGCGTTTCGGAGCCGCGTGGCGCCAGGTCCCGTAACGTGATTCGATAATTGCCGTAATCTGGACGAGCGCTCTTTCCTTGTTCCGACCATATGCCGTCCGTGTACAGCCCCGCAGCTACGTTCCGAACTGCCGACCGTTAAACTTCCTACCGAACGTTGCTTTCTTCCATTTTCTGCCGTTGGAGATCGGCAGCGCAGAGACCGGTCGGCGAACGTTGACGCGGCTTTCGTCAACGGACGTTGTTATAGTCTCACTTCTGCTTCCTCTTCGACTTCGGCTTTCTACTCGGCCGGTGCCGTGAGAAATAATATAACGAACGTTCTAAAATAACGGCGCACTAAGTGGCGTACAGGTAAATCAAGTACCCTACGGCGCTGAAAATATTTTTCCCAAATAACCCGATCCACTCAAATGAATCGCAAACAACTATACTTCTCGCGCGATATTGTTTTCCAAATTCGTTCGAATTAAGTTTCGCGCCCTCGAACGGTGCTCCAAATCGCAACGGGTTTGAAAACAAGCGCATTAAGCGGAAAACTTCAATTGAATTACATGAAATCGGCGTTCCCCTAAATCCCACGTTCCTGAATTTCGACGTCACCCTGACAAGGGTGAAAATCGACTACGTTCGCCGCGCCCAACGTAATTTCAAATTACAGCTCTGTTTCTATCAACTTGAATGGCGAAGCAAAGTTAAGGTAACCATTTTTTATTTGGGGTTTCCGGGGACAGAGGGGGGCCAAGGGGCCCTGGTACTCTCCAAAGAAAATTGAAAAGCCAGATAACTGTAACCACGACTCAAGTAATTCAAGAACTTTGTTAGAAGAAAAGAAAACTCGATTTTGTACTGTAAATCAGTTATTTCCAACCGGTAGGTCGCGAAGTGTTTTCTGCAGTGTCGCCCGGGCTTTCTGTTATTTTCTAATATTATTAAGTATAATAGAATTAATGTGTTTCCTTTACCTATTAAATTTACCTTACGTTATATGGAGAAGGGGTCACAGGTTATTTAAGTAGTATAAAAACGTTGGGAAACACTGCTTCAAATAGATTTGTATAATCACCTATTGAATTTTATTGAATTTCTGTTAAAAATATGATTATCCCTTCAACTCGGCTCCCCCAAAAGATTAAATTCCAAGTGCGCCACTGCACGAGATATTTTTTTTCTGTTACGCTGTTGCCAAATTAGTAGAATTTTATTAGCAAATTCTAAGTAGGCTTCGATTTCATACTGAGTAGGTATTTTGTAACTTTAAAAAAGAAATACAGAATCTGGGATAAATGATTACTTTGGGGTGAAAATCGGGGACAAAAATTTCCCGGGGGGCAGAAATCGTGTTCCAGGGATTCTCGACGGAAATCGGGACCGAATGGTCATTGGTCACCTATCTAGGTACCCGTGTATCGAAAGTTTTTCTTTTGCTAGGTATCGTGTGTCACCAATGGCCCACGGGACAAAGAAGAAAAAGGAAGAAGTGAAGGTGCGCGCGAGAATCGAAGCACCGAAGGATTTTTAACAACGTTCATCCCCCGAGAGTGGCCGATGAATCGCGTGCGATCAATGTAATCGTTGCCCGCGCTTTATCGTAACATTCCAATAAGACAGGTCCGCTTCCTGTTTAGCCGCTGATACCTAATTGGATGCTCGGCAAAAGTTTCGCCGTAGCCGTTTTATTCAACTCCGGCGCACGGCTCGACGGAATGCAATTCCACGTTCCTCGAACCCGACGCATTAACCGAAAGCTCGAGCGTTACGGGTGCTGCTAAAACTTTTTGGCGGCTGGAATCCTCTGGTTAATTCGCGTTACTGCTACGGATTATCCGTTTCCGGCGGACGGAGGCTTTGAAAAAAATGCGGGCGCGGAGAGGAAAAAAATGGCGAAACAATTTCGGTGGATCGAGTGAACTCCGTATTTGTTCTGACGCACGCGGGGCGGGTTGTCTTCGAATTGCTGATGATGGACGGTTTTCGATTGTCTTCTGCCTTTATCGCGGAAATGCAAATTGAATTAGATTTACAAAGTCCCTTCGCTGTGTGGCCGAGTGTGTGGGTTGTTTGTTGTTGCTGCAGCTTCGAGGAGGCCAAGTCTGGTAGTGTCTGCATTTCTTCAGCGATTCTTCTGTGAATTTACAGTTTCTCCTGTTGTAAGACATTAACACGATTATTGGGCTGTTCTGGTAGCATAATATGTATATAGGTAAGCAATACTGAAATCAGGCATTGCGAGCAAAACTGGACTAACCCACATTGAAAATAAATTGATTGGTAGAGCCTGTTACTAACTCAATATCGCAAAAAATCTGTCAATGCCTCGAATAATATGTAACACTTTGAGGGAAGAGAAGTTGGAATACCTTGCGGCACCAAGTTTCCCAGAAATATTATATCCTACGCTAATAAAAATCTATGTCACACGAACTTTCGGTATAGATATTTTCATATTTATTATAAAATTATTTATTATAAAATTGAGAATTGTTAATAGAATGCGATAACGACTCATAAATTTAACACGTTCCCTCCTCCTTACATGCTACATCTTTCGATCAGGCGCAAGGAAACGTACATCACATAAATTACATTGTGATTTATGACACTGAACTCGTAAGAGACTGAATAAAGCTTTCTTCGTGCAATTCATACTCGATCGTTTCGTGTATCGATACTTTTATTCGCCTTCTCCTTCCCAATATGTATCCAAATTTATAATAACCGACAGTGTCGCGTGGTCTCCAATGTTTAAACAAACTGACGGCAGCCACAAAGTTCTTAAGTTTGTGTTAAAAAAAGAGAGAGAGAAATACAAATGAAAAGGAAAAGAAAAGATTAAACTCTTCCAATATTTTCTTAAAAGCGGTTCTTTAACACCGAAATACATGCTGCTCCGTATTTAGAAGAATTTTGAAGGCGATCATTGAAATTCGATATTTTTGGTAGGAATTAAATACGCAAACAACGCGATATCAACAGCGAAGCTAAAAATGGCCAGATCTTTAACACCTGGCTGTTGAAATCGCTGATTACATTAAATAGTTAAAAAAAAAAAACTTTGATCTAAAACATCGCAGGCGTCTTCAACGACGTATTCTAAACACGAGCAAATCCTCTTCGCTTTGCAGTTCTAAGTACGCAGCTCAAAATAATCAGAAGATCCATTCCTCGAGCATCTTCATTGTTCAATAAAAATAATACTGCATCAGAGTGTTACTTTCCTTAAAATTTCCTATACTCTTCCGAATTACATAGAAACGAGATTACCTAATTATTTTGAGCAACGCGGGATGTAGTTATGCCCAGAGCAAAGTGGCACAGCGGAGCTAAATAACTTTTAACCCTAATAAATATCGTAAATATAATTCTATGAACATTACAAGCTCCAAAAAAATCTAGAGTACATATAGTTCGCATTAAAAAACCATCCTATTCGAAATAATACGAAAGAGAATTGTTTCTTAGTTGCTATAGTTACCGAGAAGCTTTAATAAATGTGGTCGAGGTCGGACTAAGGCCGAGGAATACATACGCGGAGACCTCGATACAATGGCTAGAGTGCTTGCAATAGTGTTTTGTTGTTGTTGTTTTATAACAATCGTATCTGCGTGAATTACAAGTAGACGAATTTTACAAAAATAGAACAGTTCACTTTGTACACATTCGCAGCGACGTATTTAAATATTAGGCATGTAGAAAATTATCAGTTACCTTATTCCTTCGAATCTAATATCTCTCTTTCATCGTCTCCTATTACTACTCATTTATCACATTTCTTTTTCCATTTTTCTGTGCGATATTTTCTTCCACGCTGTTCCTGAAACATAAGTAGACGTCCTGTAGGAATCATTTTACCATTCAATCTTCAGCTGCAGGCTCGTCGATATCCATATTCATGGGAGTATCTACACCTCCTTTCGCACCCTTCTTCGACACCTTAGGTTTGGACTTGGGCGTCGACTTCCTCTTCTGCTTTGTATTCGCAGACAATTTCTTCTGCTTTGTATTCGTAGACGATTTCTTCTGCGTCTTTCCTTTATCCTTGCATTTCATGAGCGCAGGGGCAAGCCTGTCCTCGCCACCTTTTCCATCAGACTTATCCCCCTCGTTCACCCTCTCGTCATCATCATCTAACTCTATAATATCATCGTTCGTCGATTCACCATCCTTTCTCCTCGAATCCTGATTCGTAGCTTTGCCGTCGCTCGCGATGCTCTTTACCAAGCTGTCCTTCGACGCTTTGGAGAACAGCTGATCCCTGCCAACGGAGCTCACAGCCGCCCTCTTCGGGGTCGTCGCCAGAGCGGACTTGCTACGAGGTGTGGTTTGACGTGGCTGCGCCTTCAACTCTTCCTTCGTCTCGTTCACCCTCTCGTCATCCTCTAACACTACAATTTCGTCGTCCGTCGATCCACCATCGTTCTTCCTCGGATCCTGACTCGCAGCTTTGTCGCCGCTCGCGAATCTCTTTACCAAGCTGTCCTTGGACGCTTTGGAGAACTGCTCGCCTCTACCAACGGAGATAAGAGTCGCCCTCTTCGGGGTCTTCGCCAGAGGCGCGGATTGGCCTGGTTTCGCTCTCAACTGTTCCTTCATCTCCTCCTGGGTGATCTTCTTCGTGAACTGGGTGATCAATGGCACGCTCTTCTTCTCTCTGTCCTTGTCCTCCTTCTCCAGCTTCTCGGCGACATCTGTGAAGTCGCTCTTCCTCTTCGGGACCAGGGTATACGACCAGCGGTTCGGCAAGGTGACTTCCCCGTCGACGTACTCCTTCCGTATTCCCTCGGCAACGTACCAGCAGTGCTTCAGGTGCATCGGGCCCTCCTCGGGGCAGGCCATCCACTTGCCGATCTCGCCGATCTTGTGCAACAGGCTGGCCTTCGAGATCGGTGTCTCGCCGACCTTGGACTTCTTGTTCCAGTAAGCTATGAATTCTTTTATCAGGAACCTTTTGCTGTGCGTGTTGCCGTGTATCAGGCGCGTCAGGTCGGGCAGAGCCTCCATTGGGATTCGGGTCTTCTTCGAGCTGGCTGGCGTTTGCCGATTCATAGGCGTTCCGCACTCTGTCGCGGCTTCGTTCTCCCATGAACTTGGCAGCGTCACTGGTATCTGACGCACCCAGGCCTCGTGGCCTGTCAAAAAGTCCACGATCCTCTGCGGCACTGGAACCAGAAAACAAACGATATCCGTCATTGAAGATCTACATTTCCCAAGGTCGCACACCCACCATTTTCCGAGAAAGTGTTCGCAGGTCCCCTCCAAACGCAGCCAATTATTTTCGGCTTCAGTTTCGACGTCTTCGTGTTCCTCTCCGACTCGAATTGCTCCCCCAGCACTTTCAACTTGAACTTCTGCGTTTCCGGAGACTGTGAAACAAGTGGGAAATGTTAAATAACAGCACTCGCTTGGTAAACGATTCTTAGGAGAAATATCGTAGAAACACTCGCCATGTCTTCCTTATCCTCTTCGTCGGCTCTAAGTTCTTCGTCGGATAGGTAGCTGGATTGTTAAACAAGATGAAGCGATTAAAGAGGGACAGAAGCTTATAAAAGCATGGGATCAAGTTAAAAACGTTTACGAGACTTACCCATGAGGAACCATGAACTCGTTGTCCACGTCGTACTCGTTATCTTCGGTGTGTTCTTCGTCCTTCTCGTCGTCAGAGCCACGAAGAGACTCCCCTGGCTCTTCTTCTTGCCACTCGTCCTCCGAGTCCACCTCGTAATTAAACCATTTCTGGAAGAAAAAAAACACACACACAGATTGTCCTGTTATCAGAGCCCTTTGGTTCCTCAAGTTCGACTTGAGCTTCAACAGAAATGAAAATGGCCTCGTTGCTAAAGCCACATATTGCGGAATCATCATTTCAGAATTCAACATTTGCAGAGCTTCAGAGGCTTTGCTCGAACCTTACATAGAAAAAATCGATCAGAGATCAAGGAGAGACTAATCATCGTTCCTCGGGCTACGCGTCGTATGGTTCCAATTATTTCAGCCGAGGTGGCATTTTTCCAACGTCCCGAAGAGTGGAGTCGAAAAGAGATGCTCTTCGCCGCGTTATCGTCCTTATTCCATCCAGTTTATTTTAGTTACGATCACGGCCACTGGATTTCACTGGAGTCTGCTATGATTAAGCAGGACGTCGATATCAATGGGACTTCCTTGGCGAGCGTTATCGCGTCGCCTTCGTCCACTGACCATCCATACACATGCTACACGTTCTGCGATTTCTCCTGTTAGTCACGGAGCAATCGTCGGGAACGCAGCGGTTCTTCCTCTCAAAATGTAGTAGCTCAAAAAACATCCATCCTTCAGACAGATTTTGCCAAGAAATCGAAAGGAGTGACGTCCAAGGATCAGGGAACATTGAAAGAAGAACCGAGGACGATCGCACAAGTTACAAGTGAACTGTCGATAGCCTATCAAAATCGGTAGACGTTGAATATTGCAGCGAATGAAATTTCAACTTGAGACAAAGGGAAGGCCATCTCGAAGGGACTTTATTCGATGGACAAGTGATTCGGAGAAATTTCCACAGAATGCCCACTGCTCGCTGCAATCTGCACACAAGTTTTACGACTGCTATTAAAAAATCCGCGTGGAATATCGACCCTGAACAGTTCACCGGCATACCTAGTAATCGACCCGAGGAACGTAAATCTGAATTATAATCGAGAAATCGGCGGGCGCGCGTTACTCGTTAAATGCAACTTGGTAGCTTATATTAGTAGCTATTTTTACAATACTATTTAAAGCGATGCCACGGCTAAATTCTAAATTATAAGACGATAAGTGCCAGCGAGCCGAGGAGCACGCGGATCAGGCGGGAAGAGCCGCGAGGATAATCATGATCGTGGGACCAATGATAATAACGTCGATTTAATATTTTCCAACGACGAAACGCCGCGGCCGAAAAGTCAATAAATCGTCGGTTTTCTCTTTTGTGCCGCGCACCGAGGCCAGTCTCCGCTCGATATATCAACGTCCATTTCATCCCCGCGCGGGCATCAATTACAAGACGCTCCGCGAGACATTTAATTTATTATTGGAGAGAAACGTAATATCGCAGGCTGATCGAGGCGTAACGCGGTAAACCGGACGCGGGACTCATCGATCGGGAGAAGGGGTACCAGTTTTGAGCAGCTTTTGGCAGCGAGGAAGAGGTACGTATCACAGATATACAAAATTTTCAAAATACAAGCGATGGAGAAAAAAATTTCATTCTAATAATGTCACCACATTTGCAACTTCGCAACGCTCGCCTGAATGAAATTTTCAACAAACTCACTGTTTACGGAGTTGCATGGGCATCCGCGGGGGAGGGGGGGGAGAGCGCAAAAGAGGCAGTTGCCTCCCTGGCTTTTGAGAAAAATCGCTTATTATCCAAAACTGATATTTATTAAGTTTATACTAAAAAAAAGGGAATATTTTTAAATTTTGGTTTTAAATTTCTTAATCAAATTGGCACTATGAAATGGGTTAAAAAAAAGCAAGAGGGGTATATTTTTCTTTACCATCATCCCAAAGTTGCCCCCTCCCCCCCCCCCCCCCCCCGCTAGTAAAAAGTTTCCGGACGCCCCTGCGAAGTTGTCTAAACGTTTCCACTCTGCGTGGCCCACCCCCGAGGGAAGACCAAAGGGGTGAATCAATTTGAAAAACGATTAACGGCCACTTGGGCCAGATCCAAGCCAGACTAGGCGATCGTTGAAAATGAAATTTCACATTAATCACGGGGAAACGGATGTAACGGCTGAGCGGCAGGGGTGGAAAAGCCCGCGGACGTCTGGAAAGATGGGACGGACTAGGGAAAAACGGTTATCTGGCCCAGAACGATAGGTGACGTTTAAGCGGCGCCTGGCCAAGTGTCGGGCATTATTTACAGCGTGTTGTCACCCGCCGGGCCATCTGTAATGGCTGTTTTATGCCCCATTAAGATTGCGCCCGGTGCTCCCCGTCGTTGCACACCGGCGATTAAAATCCCTGCCGCCGAGTTGATTTATTTCCAAACGAATATTCGGGCCTGATAACTTGGGCACAGACGGGTGGACTGGTATAGGTACCTATATATATTCGTATATGTAATCGCTTTAAGTACGTGTTTGCACTGCACCAGCGTGCACCCAGCTTTACTGTCTCCATTGCAAAGTAGTTCCGCACTGTGTTATCGTGCTATTTTAAACCCAAATTTATTTTTTATTTTACGATTGTTGTTATTAGATTATTTGCAGGGAGGTATTTGTATATGGGAAATTTGGGCGAAAGAAATTGAATGATATTTAAAGAGAAAGGCAACAATTCACTTTTTTTCTCTCTCAGCGAATTAGCAATAATTCATATCTGAGTTGTCATATCGAATTAACTTTAAAATTCTCTCAACTTTTTTAGTTGAAAATAGCTGATATTTTATGGAAAAGGGGGCAGATGCTTGTTAGCCTAGGGACGCCAGATCTCTAAATCCGCTCCTGATTACTTGGCGATAATCGGGATTCACTTTCTACCGAAGAGCAGAGAAGAAAAGAGGAGACAAATTTTAAGAAATCGGGTTGGTAAGTGTCTAGGTGTTGAGAAGCTGCTGAAGGTGTCGGTGGAATAATCGAGTCTCGTTTGATTCGAGTGTCGGGTACACGGAGATTTGGATGGCTGGAATATCTCAGAGCGTAGAAAAAACGATAGGGGTATCGGTACGAGCAAATTGAATCGGACGAGCGGTTTTATCGACGCGAAGTGACGCAACGGCGCGTAATTAATAAATCTCCCCGGAGGGTAGATAGGCCAATCTTCGCGGCGAAGTCGGGATGAGTTTCTGACGTTTGCGATCGAGCTGGCCAGGAACGGTTTATAATCTCCTAAAACGACGAGGCATTTTTCAAATACGCCATTAGATACGCGACCACTGCGTTATCCTCGAGTGCATTTTCACGAGAAACGTATCTGGAATGTTGATCGAAGCTGCTTGAATAAAACGAAGAATAATTATAGATGATCGACGCAGGATGCATTCCATATCCATCGATTTCTCGATGCGATACATTCGAATTTCGAAGTAATCCCTTACAGATGTTACACGCTTTTGTCCCCTCTTATGAAAATATCGAAAACACCCCTTACAACTGGTTTATACGAAATAGTAAAGATTCCTCGCCCCCTTCCTCTTCGAGTCCATTTTGTGGATCTCGCAAAACAGTTGTAAATGATTCATAAATCAGCAGAAAATGGTAAATTTAAGAATGTTAAAGTAAATTTAGTACCTACGCTTAATTCTGTTCTTTTTTCCTCGCGACTTTTATTTGATACAGGTCAGAAGAAATTAAACTCGATGCTGCATTTTTCATTTGCACGGTATCTACTTTTTAAACTAAGTAGGAAGAACAGAATTAAGTGTATTACTTGTTTCTTATAGTAAATTTTGGAAAAGTAGTTCAGCATATTTGTACGTTTCCCTGCGTCCGTGTTTTCCTCGATAAATTGGCGATAGAAGGTTCCACGCCGTGAGCAGAGATTTCCTAGGTTGGTTCCCGGCGCGTACAACGGATTACTATGCGTTCACGTAAAGATATAGGTAACCCTCTCGCGGTCAATCCAGCTGATAAAAGATATCGATAGATCGGTGCCGACGAGCGGTGGTCTGTTTTTCATAACACGCGAGGCGCAACGATACCCATTAGCGCCATGCCAGCCACGCTAGCTATAACCCGATTACATCCCCTGCGAAATTCTTCCCTCGATCGTTCGATCTCGATTCAATCGATCGCTATGGTGACATGAAAGTGGGACGTAAATATGAAGAGAAAAAGTCTGGGTTAGATCGAGTGGTTTGGTCCAGGGATGTCTATTTAATTCGAAAACTCAAGGGCTAACGATTACCGACCCAGGACTAAACTTTTTTTCAGTGACTTTCTCCTTGCTCAAGGATCAAGGTTTCTTATTTAACCAATGCCTTAACCCTTAACCCTTATACGGAATGCGTACAGTTACACGGATAAGTAAATTTGGGTGAAATTAACCCAATATCATATATTTACAAGAAACGAGCATAGAAGAATAAAACTCGGCTCATTTAATTATTACGGTTTAATATTTTAAGAACTTATTCAAATTCTACGATAAAACAAATTTAAAAAAAAAAGGTATTTATTATTGACGGTTATTAGTTATTTAAACATATGAGACTAACTGACCAAACCCAGGTTCTTAAGACCATATACAGTAGCGGACAAAGAAGTTACCACTTTTTCGAAGCACCCCGCGTTTATTACTTTTTAATATCAACTTAAAACTGCAGTATGCGTCTAATATACATATTCTGGTCGAGAATTAAAAGCTGTATAAAACCCAGTTACAGTTGAATTTATTGAACTATCCAACGAAAACCCCACATAACATTAAACAAGACGAAACATTTTTAAAGTCAACAAAAAGTTACCAGTTTCGAACATGAATAAAAAAAATCAAATATTTTGTGGGGGCACCTTTTGCTTTCAGGACAACCTACAAAGTTACTAAACGTGGTAACTTTTTTGTCGGCCCCAAAAATGTGTTACCCCGTTCAATATCATATAACACTTTTGTTTGTCAGTTAAATAAATTCAACTTTAATTGAGTTTTATACAGCTTCAAATTCTTCTTCATACTATGCGTATTAAATATACCACAGTCACAAATGTATGCTAAAAAATAACAAAAATAGAACAAATCGAAAGTGTGGTAACTCTTTTGTCCGCTAGTGTACACCCTCTCATTTAACGAGATCCATATACCTAATTATAAAACATAGAGCCTTCATCCCCCTCCTGAGGAAGGTACCAAACTCCACAACACCCAGAGTGCCTAAACGATCGTGGAAGTCCAGAATGGAAGATTAGAAAGTAACGTTGCACCATGTTCTTGACACTGTATCTAAGGTCAGCCTTCCCCGACACGGATAAACGTACTACGGGCGACTCGACTGCCCGGTGGCAGTGACTTCGAGCGGTGGTGTTTATCGGCGCCTCTTCTTCTTGTCGCTGTGTTGTCACAGCCATTGCATTCTACTACGTACAGACGTTTCATTGATACATTCCTCGGAAATGTACGGGGCCTTCGCTCGCTCCCGCTGGATCACCTTAACAGAAATGTCTATTCTCGACGGACTTGGTGCGTGGCAAGTATCGTCCGAGTGCCCGAAGAGTGTTGGTAAAATCAAAGCAGTAGTTTCGTACTCCAGTTACTCGAACTACGACACATTACAGCATTGAATTCCTTCCACCCACCGCGCTCGTGGTGGCCAAGTGTGGCATTTTACAATTCATGGCAGACATTAAGAGCGACCGGAACGTGCCAGCAGAGGCGGGTTTGGTCTGCAAACAAGGAAGAAGCCTTTCGGCTAATGGGGCGGAAAAAACGCATCGACGGGGAACGGGAGAGGCCACGTGCGCGCCACGCTCGCCTCACCGCCACCGCCACCGCCGCCGCGGAGGCGAAAGCGAATCTCGCGAAAAAGAGTGCCGCGGCCCGTGCGTCGCGTCGGCCGAGTGGCGAATTCTGCCGTCAGAAATCTCGCGAGGGAGCTGGATTATCGCGGTGTAGAGGGCCGGGGGAGGGGGCGGCTGGTGTCGTAAATAAGCCGAGAATTTAACCGTCCAATTAGCCAGGAAGCCGATTCGCTGGCGCGTCTGACGGTGTTCTGGGATCGGGGATCCCTGGGGAGAAGCTCGGTGACGGCACCGGGTGGCACAGCCTCGATTATCTCTCGAACCGTGTGCCCTGTCACACGACTCCCGTCTTCTGGACCAGACAGCCAGCGAACGCAGTCCTCCGACGTCCCTCGGCCGTCCAACTACCAATTGCCGGTACCAGCACTCCACTCCTGCGCCGCGGGTAAATCCTCAAGGGCGCGTCCGATCTCCAACAGGCCGCCACCTTGTTCACTGTCAATGGAGCTCAGAGTTTTCTAAGGAGACGCTGAGGACCTAGTACCAACTTCTTGGCGCGTCTATGACTGACCGTTCAGCCCCCTTTGAAAGTGTTCCCGATTTGCGGGGAAACATTCTCTGGGCTCGATCATTTTTCGAATGCTGAAGTTGGCTGGAGAAGATAACGAACTTAACTTTCAGCCACGATTCGTTTCGCACGCGGCACTGAGGACCTTGTAACAGTGGCAGTCGGAAGTGATAATGCTGAGGGATCAGGGCAGTGAGTAACGGTGGCGTAATTGTATAAGAGGAATTAATAAACAACGAGCGGTTAGAGACGGTCGCGTGAGAAAGTTTATTGTACGAAGGAATTGGTGGCTGAGGTAGAAATCCAGGAGCAGCGAGATGATAGAAGAAGCCGCGATGTTCGACGTGAGTACAACAGGCTACGACTTTTAGCACGATTTCCCGACGGCCATTGTGGAACTCGTTAGAAATAGTTTATATACCTGGGCGATAGATAGTCGTCAGAATTAAAAGAAGTCGAGGCCCTTAGACACAATCAGGATCCGCGGGTGGAAGCTACGTCCAATAGTATCTAGATAGCAGCGTTTCGTCGCTGATACTCGGTATCAGTGTCTCATCCGACTCTGACGAAGCTGGCTAAACGTTGCTGCTCAGACGCTAGGAGGAGCGCAGATACGATTATTTTCGAGCGTGGCTTCAATGAAAAAGAACAATAGCATCTGACGCTCGCCAAGTGGAATCGTGGCAAATCGCGATTCGAACGGACATATCGGGTCAGAAAGAGATGGTAACGAGCTACGAGCGGAGAATAAGAGCAACGCGAGGATCCGTCATCGCGGCCGTTGCATTGCGTTTCCCTCGTTCTTTCGGGCCCGATAACTCAAAATAGAATTGAATTTTAATCGCGAGATATAGACTGCGTTCGGGCTCCATCACTTTATTGTCGGTATCACCGGGCGATTAATCCAAGCGGTGTGCTCTCTTGCAACAATAAAAACACAGTATTCTTAGCCGTTTCTCTCGGCCGTCCAGTGCCTTGCCTCTTTCTTTCTGAGAGATCGCGGCTAGATCTGTATTATTTCGTTCTCTGGCCACAGATGACGGACGAACTGTTGTTCTCCGCGCTTGGCCTGGCCACGGACACGGGCGTCGAGAGGCAACTATACTCGGCAAGCACCAGCAGCCTGCCCTGCGACTACGAGGCGTCCTCCTGCGGAACGACGCTGCTGCACAGCGACGACTCCGTTACGAATTCCATCGAGTGTTACACGGACCTCACTTGCCCCGCCAAGGTTCCCTGGAACGAGCTGGCTAACAACACCCCCGCAGCCTCGGGTAAGCGAAGCTATAGAACCTGTTCAGAGCGGTGTCCTGGACGGGTGGCGGTGGTTGTGGGTGTTTTTTGCGAGAGCGGAATAAGTTTATTCGTCTAAGGAACGTAGTTGTAAGTATTTACGGTACCTATCCACCGGCCGGAAAACGCACAAGGGCGTTCGCTAAGCATAGCGCCAAGGTCCCTTTGCACCCAGTGTTCCGCGCACGGTGTACGTTCGACGGTTAGAACTTTAAAATCGAGGGATAAAAGTTGCGCCGGGGTTGGCTGGAGGCACCGCGACAAGTATTTTATTCGCCTACTTGGCTCTATGAAACAGAGATTTCACATTGCTGGTTATACCTACGCGCAGGGTGCCTGAGCGAGCTGAGCGATCTAGACTTGGAATTGGAATGGTGCCTAGACAAAAGTTGGAACTCTGGGCTCCCGGAGAGGACACCATTATGCACCGCAGGGTGCGAGGGTTTCCTACACTTGCCTCTACCAAATCCGCAGCAGCAAACGTTTCAACGAGAAGAGCCGTTATGGGTGCTCGGGATCGATTTGAGAGCACTCGAGGATACTCTGGATACGAGCGGAATAGGTAAGTTTTCGAGTGCGGTAGAATCACTGTACGAGAGCGTTTAAACTGAAATCCTGTTCTGGCAATCGAAAACGGAGGGCTGAAGGAGGATCACGTTGACTTAGTGCGTATTATCGGAAGCCGATTTATTGTAGACGTGCTGCGGCATATATACTCGATTGCTTAAAAGCTCCTTGCACCGTTCAAAGAATATTGCTTTCCAGAGTTTAATTAAAACGATCACATACTTTAGATTCCGAACATAACAACCCCCACGATTTCAGATTACAATAACAATCAGCTAGAAGAAAATCTCATCTCGTCAGCAGCTAACGCGGCACTAGCAACCCACGACTACACTAATCGTAGTTTGGCGAACGCGGCGGAAGATCGATGCTTCCCTTGCACTTACCAAGGATGCGTGAAGGTATGACAATCAGGAATAGTGGAAAGAATCGTACGATCTGATAGCCCTAAATAGCAATTGTCTCGCAAATCAGCAATTTTATCAAACAATTCTTCTACGAGCGTTGACGTTGGTTCCCTTTTGAATCAGGTCTATGCAAAAGCGTCCCATTTGAAAGCTCATCTACGCCGTCACACCGGAGAGAAACCGTTCGCCTGCACGTGGCCAGGATGCGGCTGGCGTTTCAGCCGATCCGACGAGTTGGCGAGGCACAGGCGATCCCACTCGGGAGTGAAGCCGTACCCCTGCGAGATGTGCTCCAAGAGATTCGCGCGCAGCGACCATTTGGCCAAGCATCGCAAGGTGCACAGAAAGAACGCGTATCCGTTGTTTCACGGTGGCAGAGGGCTTCGCGGCGCCAAGATGAACATTTTGCCAACGGAAATTTAAGGGATCCACGGAGACATTGAAAGAATTTTCATCACAGATTTCTTCTCGCCATGTACTTAACTGACAATTATAAGGATCCTTGCGAAAGGGTTCGTTTACAACGATGGGAAATTCTCTTTCAATGATCGATTTCAGACATAGACACGGAAGATCGTTGCGTGCTGACGAAAGAGATTACCTAAGCCAGGCTACTGTTGTAGTCTACGTTTAAGGCGGTTCGAGCTTCTGAAGTAGATTAAATGCGAAACCTTCAGAACTGACAATAAATATTGCTGAGAGTACTCTGTTCCCTTTGTTAATTGCCCTGCGTGTTGAATTGTAAATACTCTTCGAAGATTGAACAATTGAAAAGGAATTATAGTTCGTCGTTGACCATTCAGCGACAACAAATTTCGCGGATCTGTGAATTATTCCTTTATGACTTACCGTGTCCATTGCACACGGCTTTCGTGGGTTAATACTGCTGCTCCGTTTCCTCCACGTGCCCCAATACGGCGGACGTTGATTTTCACAGAATTGCAACAGCTTGGTCCGTTGCTTTTCTATCACGATGTTCTGGTTCACGATATTCGAGCTGCCCTCGTTTTCATCGTCTGCGAGCATACAAAGCGTAGGTAATTAGAGAACTATATTCAAAATGAAAATTTTTCAGAGGAAATATTCACCTATTAGAATTATATCGTCTTTCGTTTCAAGCGGCCAAGTTCTCGACGATTTCCGCGGAAGAAGCCTTTTATCCTTAATTTCGCCAATATATAAGTCTGACTTCTGCGTATCTCCTTCACCGCACTTTTCGTCCAGTGAGAATTTCTCGTTTTCGTTTAAGCTTCTCCTAGAAACTGGAGCCACCTTCATGTCCGCTTTTACTTCGAAGGGCATGAAGTTCTTTATTTCGCTGGTGCTCTCGTCGTCGACAGACTTTTCTGGCTTCTTGGCGACAAAGAAACTTGTAAAGTTCGAGGCTGCTTTCTGCTTTTTCCGCTCCGCTTCCTCTTTCTTTCTCTTCTCTTCCTCCTTAGCTTCTTCTCTTTTCTTACGCTCTTCTTCTTTCGCTTGCTTCTCTCTCTGTTTTTGTCTAGAAAATGATTAAATAAAGTTAATAGAAAAACCGAGGACCATAAATCTATAAAGTTACATAATCTACAGCTAGGGGTATTCGTACTCGATTTCCATTTGTTTCTTCAACTCCTTCATCTTCTTTTCCTTCAGTTTCTGCTCCTTCTCCAGTTTCTCCTTCTCCTCCTTCTCCCTACGTCTCTCTTCCTTTTCCCTTCGTCTCTCCTCCCGTTCTTCTTCCAGCTTCTTCTCTTTTTCCTAACGAATGAACAAAAGACTGCTTCATTTCTTCGCATAGACACAACAGAAAATGAAAAATCTATGCCACTTACCAGCTTCTGTATGTGTCTTTCTTTCTTCTTCTGGGCACTCAGTAGTTGCTTCTCCTGTTGCTTCGGCGTCAACTTTTTCTGCTTCGTCTTGTCCGTCTTAGGAGTTCTGTCACTTCTTGGACTATCAGCTCTCAAACTCTCCTCTAGATTCTCAGTCGATTTTGACTCTTCCTCTTTGTCGTCATTATCCGAAGAAATCGCAATATCGGAATCTGAATTGTAGCACAGAGAATTATCCGCTAACGATGGTGTGTCTTCTGCTTTGCCTTCCAAGTTACTCATTGGCCGTGACGCGACTCGATCGGTTTTCATCTCCACTTTCTCATTTTCCGAACAATTGGGATAATCCTCTTTCGAACCATCTACTTCTTTATCAGTCTTTTTCAGAAACTTTGTCAAGGGACTCGACTTTGCTTTGCCCTTCTCCATTTTCCTTTGCCCAGTCGAGCTTCGCTTCGGAGTCTTATTCTGACCAGAGCTCTCCACTTTATTAGATGCTCTGTTCTCCTTCCAATTTTCAGTCTCCACGTCTTCTGCTACTTCTATGCATTCGTTGTTCTCAGTCGCTGTATCGTCAATGGGATCGTTCAATTTATCATCCACGCTATCGACGATATCGACGATATTCATGCTCGATTCCTTCGAGATCTTAACCACCTTTGGGCTCCTACAGCTCAGGGAAGGTGACGATAATTTTCTCTTCTTGCTCTGTAGAACGTTCTGCGACTGTGTGGAACTTTGTGTTTGAAAAGACAGTTGCACTGAAACATTTCAAATCCAATGGAATCAAGGAAAATACATTTAAGAAGCGTGCTAAATTAAGCTGGCTACACAAAGCGTTCTTGACTCTAACTACGTATTTAATAACAATTGCTCTAGCAATTACGAATAATGCAAACAAGCACCTTGTTTCATCTTCTTTTTCTTAGCAGGAGTAACCGCCTCGATACAGCAGTCATCTTGCCCATTGATGTCCATCATTTTCATTTCCGACGTCCTTACAGGTGGTACAAGTTAAACGAGCTCCAGTTCGAATTTAAACTGCGACGAAAAATGGAAACGTTAGAAAACTCCGTTTCTAGTTTCTTACTTAAATGCTCGCAAATATAAGCATCTTCTTACAGCATTACTACGCTGACAAGATCCAAGACGAATCTGTCAATGGCACATTATTATAACCTAGGCAATAGCTTCTCAGGTAATCGCAAACGGAATGCGGATCAGTGTCGATCGAATATTTCACGCGTGCAGATCCAAAAACTACAATATGATATACAAGCACAGAGTTTCTTCGACTTAACGGGTTACTTTTAGAAAAATAATGCGTCCAGAACGCATCACTGCCGGGATCACAATCGTACCAGAATCCGCGGGAAAATAGATTGTGACGGAGTACGGTAACACTACGCGTCAGTCGTCACACGTTCCCCACGAACATTCGTTTAACAAGATTCGCCAATGCGAGAAAATAATTGCACCTAAGCAGTGGAAAAGTTGGTTCATTGGTTCATTGACCAAAACCAGTGAGAACAAAAAGAACAATCCTTTATTAGGAAAGAAAACTACATTTTTTCGGTGAGTGCTAATAACGGAAATAAATATGATAGCGTTTCCTTCTTCAGCGAATAAAAGTTGTTTGAAATAAAACTTACCCGTCTCTGGTCTCCAGACGAAAAACAACTCCCTATTCGAAATTGCCACTATGTAGACGCTACTTGACAATCGCTAGCGAGAATCGAGATTTCGCGCACGGCCCTCTAGCGGTACATTGAAAAGACGCCGAAAGTCGCCACTGGTCGCCACATCGCGCTCGTTGGATGAGTATCGCCTCACGCCTGTCCTGTATCGGATACCGATCGGGCGGCTCGCGAAGCCGTTTGCCGTTTGGTCAATAAGAAGTTGGTGACGAAGAAACTTCGCGAAGTGTCCGAAGTGTAATGATCAGGTTGACGGTAGCAGGGCCAGGGCGTCGCGTGACAGTGCTGTACGCGGCCTGTGTTTAACGATTTCGCTGGCGAAACGGAAGACACGCGTTCGCGGTGATATCAGGTGATACGGAATCGTGCGGTTCTATCAGAAAACGGGAATAGAGAACGCGGATATCCTCGGACCCACGGATCCACGGACAGGGACGTGCAGCCTCGATTGGAGGGGTGTTACGCTGTAATAGTCGAGAGGAAAAGGTCAACCCTTCTCCGGATTCCATGCAATGTACCGGCGCCCCACCCCCTCTCGCTCTGTGTCCTTTAAATCTAACCCCTTTAAACCCATTTCGAGGCTAGCACGCCGCGTACTATGCGCGAGTATTATCAGCGCTGTCATTGCTCGCCAGGTAAGATTCAAGATATCGTTAGCCTGTTTTTTTGCGAATACGACGTAAGATCGAGATATCGTGAGCCGGTTCTTTGCGAATACAATGATCGAGATAATTGTGCCGCTCGAGGAATCGACCGAGAATCTCATCGTCGGTATCGCGAATTTGCATTTAGCGGGCATAAGTAAATCGTTCGTTTTTTCCGCTGAGCGAGGGACGGGTCGCACGTTCCATCGTGTTTATTAATTACGCATGCACGGAGAAGCAGATTTCCCCGAGGAGCGTAGTGGAATGAGAATTTCTTAAAGGATTAGAGAGAATCGTGCATCTACATGTTTATCGTCACCCGTCAGTCCCCGAGTCGAATATTAAATCAATTGTTAATATGCACGGTGTGCTGACCGTAATACACAGCGTATTTACAAAGCGGCTGTGCTATCTGAATGCAAACGACAGTTTGATTATATCGCCGGCGAAATCACTTAAACCGAGTGATTTAACTGCCGGACAGGGAACGTTTATGGGGAATGATATCGATACCTCGTTGATGCTATTGATCAAGCTTACGATCACTGCTGAATTGTTGCTCGACGTAGAAGTGTTCGTGACGCACAGTAGATTATTGCCCTTGAACATCGTCGATAAGTTAATATTCATTTCTAGAGAGCGTAGAAATTATAAATTTCATTCAATCTGCGATGTTTATATTTTCGTTTAGCCGATCGGATGAATAATAATAACTCGATGATAATCGAATGATTCATTGTTATTGTTCCAGTAAACTCTTGGGTACACTGAGCAGTTTTAAAACAGTGATTTTTGCGTACGCAATCCCTTGTCATATCTATGACGTGATTGTTAAGTGATATCAAAGAATCGAACATGTACGCGCTAAAGATGCAAGCCGCCTGCCAAAGCGAAGGCAGTGGCGAGCCTGATGATCCGAGCAGTCACCATCAAGAACCTGCTAAACCTCCGCCACAGGACTGTAGTTCGTTCGACATCGTTAGAGCGACACAGGTATCGAAGTGGCCGACCTCTCCGAAGTCACCTTTCCAGCAAATTTCTATTTTCTACTCGAAGAATTTATGTTTCTTAGTACGGAGCTCTGAATCGCGTCACGGAATTGATAGAGGCTGGTGCTGACGTAAATCAGCCGGATTCAGAAACAGTGACACTGTTGCACTGGGCTTCGATAAATAATCGAAAGGATATTGTAAAGTACCTTATCGGGAAGGGGGCTGTTGTCGACGCGGTCGGTGGGGAACTCGCTTCTACCCCGTTACACTGGGCCACAAGGTTAATCTTAATTACATAACGAATTCGAGCCTGCATGATTATGTAAAGATATGTTTGTGTAATGTTGCCGAGATATGAGCGTAATGTTGGAGATAAATTATTCGTTTCCAGGCAGGGCCACTTGGCTACAGTTGTGATATTGATGAGAGCGGGAGCCGATCCGACTCTCAGAGACTCCGAAGGGTTCTCGTGCATTCACTTGGCGGCTCAATTCGGCCATACCTCTATTGTCGCTTATCTAGTCGCGAAAGGAGTGAATCCAAATATGCCGGACAGAAGTGCGATGACACCCCTCATGTGGAGTGCCTACAAAATTAATAGGTACAAGAGAATAAGATTGCAGGAGCGATTCATTCGTCGAGGTCCCCCCCGAGAAGCACATTTATATTTTTATTTCAAAGTTTCTCCTTTTACAGTCTAGACCCAACGCGCTTGTTACTGACCCTAGGAGCATCTCACTCGCTCGCAGATAATTTGCACGGCAACACTGCTTTGCACTGGGCTATTATAGCCGAGAACAGTACGGCAATATCCACGCTTGTCCATCACGGCGCGGCGCTAGACGTGCCGAATTTGCGAGTGGAAACGCCGATGACATTGTTGGGTCGTCACATTGGCGCGGCCTGGTTGGGGCATAAAATCAGCCACGAAATTAGGGAGAAGCAGGGCAGAACAAGAACATGGTGTAGAGATAAGGTACGGCACGGCATAGCGCGCATAATCTCGCTCCTCCAGATCCTTAACTTATCTTTTTTCAGAGAGTGCGCTGGTACTGCATGGTCACTACGCCGTTTATAGTTTTTTATATGATCGGAATGATTCTTCAAAGTGGATTGGATTATCTAGTGAAATTAGGTGCCTTTGTCACCCTTTATATAGCATTGTATATAGCCAATCATTTTATCTTTGACGAACGATTGTTTCATGTTGTACCGATGTCGATTTATTTGGCTACGAAGGTGAGTCCTCTTATAAGTTTATGAAGTTTATAAAATTGTTTTCACCGAACTATATTAGGTATCGACAGTTTGTGTATCTTAGATAGGTAAGAAAAGTATGTTATCGTGGCGAGCACGGTTAGATAACGCACACGAAGAAACAATAAAAACTTCGAAATTGATTATATTCTCTGGTTGGAGCTGTTCGTTGCGTGCGTTGAAAGGTGATGTTTCGTAATTGTAATTATAATTCTCCATTTGTTTTAGATGTGGATATACGTTACATGGATATTCTGGTTAGGCATACACGCCGCATGGTATTTATGGTTACTAATAGTAGGTGGATCAGTACCACTGTGGATATGTTTCCTACAATCCTGGAGGGGCGATCCAGGTGTGATCACGGCCACCCACGAGGATAAGTTAAATGTAACGATTCCGACGCTAATAGAACGAAACAGTCGCTTCCTCAGTAAGCGGATTATATATCCTTCAATCTTCTTCAGACGATTATAGAGTTAGCGGAGTCCGGCGGCTTCGAGCCCCAATCATTTTGCAGCAGCTGTTTGGTCAGAAGACCTATCAGGTCTAAGCACTGTTCTACTTGCGATCGATGCGTGGCACGATTTGATCATCACTGTCCCTGGGTCAATAATTGCATTGGTAAGTCGATAAAGAGCAAACGACCGTTCTTTTTATTCCTCTGACGCGTGTAACGGCAATCTCTGAACTCTCGCGCGTCGCCTTCGAGCGGTGCGATCGTACCGAGTAATACTTTTAACATTCTCATCTTCTTGAAAACTCCTTTCAGGTGCGCACAACCACAAGTACTTTCTCGGGTTTTTAGCGTCCTTATTGGGCCTGTGTATCGTTATTTTATCTGCCAGTGTACAGTATTGGCAGTTTGAATGCTGGACAAATTTAACGGACGGCCATACCGCTGACAATTATTTAGTCGCCGCGGCTACTTGCGACGCTTGGGTGATGTGGATTGCAACAAACACATCGCTGCATTCCTTCTGGGTGGGCACGCTGCTGGCGTGCCAGTGTTACCAGGTACGCGCCGTTAGCTTCCGTCACATATACCTTACTACCGCCGAATAATTCAACACGGCGCGTATCTCTCTCGATCAGATCATGGTCCTCGGGATGACGACGAACGAGCGTATGAACGCTGGACGCTACACCCACTTCAAGCACGGCAACCCGTTCCATCGCGGCGCCCTCCAGAACGCGGCCGACTTTTGCAACCTGAGCTTCTGCGGGTTGAAGGCGAAGCCCAGCTCGGATTGGTTACACAGTTTCGATCATAAGCAAAGTATCGAAAAGTTGCCCCTACTCGCCACGAAAGACAACTTCCAATACATTTAGGATATTTTCTTAAGGGCTGGAGGACCTGTCAAGGAGGACGTGTGATTAGCTGTCAGAACTCAGAAGCTAACAGTGAGTGTCATATCATTTATGCCTGAAGCACTTCTGGGCCACCAAAGAGTTACTACGATATCGGAAGTGACTTTGCATACGGAGATTCAAATCGCGTATTGTAAGGGATCCCCTGCATTCGTCTAATCATAAAAAGACTGTTCTACGACGTAAGTATGCATATCCCACCCTTTACGTAGTCCGTTTCTCTCCAAGCCATCGAACGGTAGAACGAGTTGCACAAGTACTTTGACCCTATTTTTTACAGAACGTCGCGATACCAAGTTCTTTTCCTTTATCATTCTTCCTGTACAATTTAATTGCCTTCGCTCGATACAAACGGGACGTTAATACAATTAATTCGCATTACACCGCATTGTAAATATCTATATTTCTCATGTATATCGCCGGAGTTCTTTTAGTTACTTTGACAGTTTGTATCCTACGAGGGCGAAACTGGTTCTCGTCTTACAAATAATTTCTATGCTATATTTAAAGAAAGAAAAAGTACAATTCTAACCGTATCAAAGAACAGTAATACGTTTATAAGAAAGAGCCATGACAGTCAGTTCTACGAGATCAATTGTACAATGTATTTTTATCGATATTATTTATTACGATTCTTTGTACTTCGTAGCTATTAGTCTCTCGCTAAACTTACAAAATATCCGTAATAATTGTAAGTGTAAAGAGTTCGGAACAAGTTTAAAGGAAGCTTTGCCTAAGCTTGCCGAGAAGTATGGCATATATCCGTGTCCAGAGTGTTCCTCGAATTAATTTCTATTCGAAGGACACGCGATATGTTCACGCGATGGGAACTTATATTGCACAGAACTTCCCACACAGCACCATAACATTGCAGCAACGTCTCTGCAATATTGCGCTGCAAGATTGTAATGTTTCACCATAACATTGCAGAGAGGTTGCAGGTTCAGTCCTATGTCCGTCTTCGCAATATTGCGGGTGTGTATTTTTGCAATGTTGCGGCAGCATTGCAAACATGTAGTCCTGCAAAGTTCCGGCAATGATTCTGTAACGAAACGGCAAAATTGTGGCAATGATCCTGCAACTCTTCAGAAATATTGCGGTGCGAGATTGCAATGTTGCACCGTATCATTGCAGGGAAGAAGTTGCAGGTTCACTCCTATGTCCGCCTTAGCAATATTGCAGGAGTACATTCCCGCAACGTTTCGGAAATTTTACAGCAATGGTCCCACCGCAACATTTCGGGCAGTGAGGGACGCGACGACATGAATGTGTGCAGAATCGTAGTAGTATAACGCCCGTGTGTCTTTTTCTCATAGAAAATATTTTTACTCCAGGGGGATTCGAACCGAGGGCCTGTAGGAATCATAGACGAACACTTTACCACCGCAGCTACAACCGCTGATTGATAAGATTGCTTACGTATTCGAACTTATACTCCTACCGTGCAAAACTTTAAACTCAAATTATTCAAAAACGAAGGCTCATTTGACAAACCTATTAGGCACCTTTAACACTGTAGGTGCGGACTCTAACTTTAACCCGGTGTCATTTTAGGTTAGGTTGGAAAGTAGTCTTTAGACTAAACCTTTGCATTTGTCTTTTCATCTCTCTTTTCTCTTGCTTGATTATATATACGTGTTTGTGAAATAAAGACGTTTAATAATAATAATTTCACACATTAAAATATATAGTATCTACTCTATCTAAACAAATTAAATTCATTTTCAAATCTCTTCTATAATTTAAATTCATGTACAAACAACTCTCACAATAACACTTTTTTCATTTCTTCAACGGCCAACGAGAAATTCTAGCATATTCAGTTAAAGGAAACATGCTGTAGAATCTACTCGACGTCATATTTCAAATTTCGTCAAAGTCATAGTTGCTTTAGAATATTACTGTACTGTTTCTTCAATATTTCCACTACAGTATTGCACGGCAATATGCAGGCAATTTTGCTGGGTCGTTGCCACTGAAACATTGCACATCGATGTGCGCGCAATATTGCCGAAATATTGTAGGATCATTGCCACTCCAATAATGCACGGCAATATTGCAGGAACGTTCCTACAATATTGCAATGCAACCTGCAACAACGTAATATTGCAGCAACGTTCCTGCAATACAGCTGCAACGAAGTGTGCTGTATGGGTTGTTGGCTATTTAATCCAAGTTTTTTTTTTCGTACTTACGAGTAAGTTTACCCGACTTAAGTGCCATGCTTGTACACTCCGTGAGACATCCACACGTACACGCATAACCCTGCGCTCTAATCTCGTAAGATTCGATTAACGTTCACTGTTATATCTAATCCACGATTACGAAGCAAGGAGGAACGTTCTAACCATAGCAATATAAAATATTTACAGCATAGTATATATAAATTGTTTACAATGTCTATTTCAATGGATGTCACGTTTTAATAATATCCTAAAATTTTCAATGACCTATCTTATCGATTGTACGTAGCCATTTAAAAGAGAAACAGATAGTGGGGAGAAGATGAAGAGGCGAGATAATAGGGATCCGATTCGAAAGAGAGAAAAACTTTTTAGAATCTTTTGTACGATAATTAGAAATGCCAAGAGAGGTGTAACGATAGAAGAAGATTGTCAAAAACATTTTACATTCCAGAAATGTATTTCAAACTATAACCGCGAGTTTCTTCTTTCACCTACAACGTTGGCGCATTGCTAAGAATTTACAATGTGCTCCCTTCTAATCGAAGTCTTCAACGCGACACTGACACACACATATACACACACACATCAGAATCAGACTGTGCTGTTAAGGCTGCAAACGCTATGTCAATTCCACTTTCTAGCATTACTGAGCGTAACTGTTAAATATTTAGTACCGCGGGGCTTGCGTTGCACGCACAATCAACGCAGGTAAATGAAACGTTAATGATTAATTGCATCCTTAACAGGATAGATGGCATTCGAACAGAGCCGAAATGGTCCATATTGAGAGAATAAGAGAAGCATGCCTGTTTCTATCGACGATCGCAATAACTCGATCATTGGGCACACTAAAGGCTTGCGTTAAGAGAGTACGTATATTTTAAGCGTCGCGTTGCGAATAGGTGCCTAAACGTGTCGTTATTGTCTCACGCAAAGTTTCAAGAAGCATGCGAATCGATCGAATCGTGCGGGCGTAGCTTAAGCGAACAAAAGTTTTCAGCAACAGTTTCTTCGTTTCATCCTGATTAGAAATTATCTCCGCGATAACCGTTCTATCAGGCTATTTTTTATGATTACATTTTATACGTACGTTACCCAGTCTCGTTCTGTAACGGTGTAAATAGTCTTATGGAGTTTACTTCCCCGTCTTTTACGCTTTCGAAAAGCAATCACGGGCGGTATCAACGTCCGGCATAACTTTGTCGAGCCCTCGCCGGAGCAGAGTTTCCAACATTTTTCACCCGCTTGTACAGAAGTGTTAAATAGGTGTTTGTACAAAACGTACGCGCAGGTTTTGTTATGGATCATAGGATTCGGCCGCGCGAACGATGATATTCCGAGGCGAATACTCCACGTCAGAATCGTCAGAATGCCCAAGGCGGAACAGACGTGTATAAATATTATAAATATATATACGAATGTAAGTTAAGCGTAATATCACTTTGAACCAGACTATCCACTACAGTATCGAACGGATGCGTTTGTTGAATACCTTTGCTTCTACTGAAGCGAGTGGTACGCACGTTTAGTATCTTCTGTTCTAGTCCGATTGATATTAAGGCAATTTGATATTTAGACCTTGTTTACCTCGTAAGAGCAATAAGATGCACCCAGCTCTTTCTAACAAGTAGTGTTCTTATGATATGGTATAAGCGAGCGAGGCAGAAACGGGGCTCTACAGTGATCGATCAATCATCAACGAATAAACGATTCAAATTGTATTATAACACTTTAGGATACGTATAAGGAACGAAAGGATAAATACAAAACGGGGAAATCTTTTATAATTAATACTTTGAAATAATTCATTTGTGAGCGAACGGTTTACTTGGAAGATTATAGGGAACGGCGTAAGGAGAGAAGATTTGCAATTCAGAAACGCGAGAGGCACTCGAATTGCGTAGATCGTAGTTGAGTTTACTGGTGGGTGGGAGGTGGAATGTAGTTGTAAAATTCTTTCCGTGACTTGTTACAGATTTGAGGATAAAAAAAGCTTCTCGCCACGTAGACAAGTTTACAGCTACTGTATTGAATCGTATTAGGCTAATTATTTATACGCCACTCTACTTCCAACTTTCAGTCAATGTAAATACTACTCTCCTTTACTTCGAACCTTGTTTCGAGGATTAAATATAATTTTGGTAAATAATTGTGTAAAAATTGAATCAAAATCACTGTGTGTTGTAAGATAAATAAAGAGCAAAAATATATAAACCACTTGTCCGTCATTCCATTAAGTTCCTAGACCTCGAATACCACTGCCACTCGGATGCAGCTTTGATTTTCCATACAGCAAACGTACGAACGCAGGCAACTGTTCCTATCGCTGTCAACTTGACAGTTTAGTTCTGCTTTAATTTCTGTTAATTTAATTTCAGGTTCGTTCAGTTTGTTCTCAGGATATGCGTTTAATATGGTTTCTGCTGACGATTGCCCTTGCGCCGATACCACAGAGGCTTCTAATATAACATCCTTGCTGTCGGACAGTTACATAATTGATACCAATGTTAAAGAGGCTCGCTGCGAACCTATAATCGCGGACAATAACGTTCTGCAAGAGCGTATGTATTCGATTAGATGTGTAAGTTTTAAAATCGCCAAGGCGAATGTAAATTAAATTCCACGTTTGTTAAGTTAAAGACTGTAAGTGTTACGAGATACGTTCATCTGGAAACTGTGGAGTACCAGAATGTGGGATAACGGATACAGTAATGCAGTCGCTTAAGAAAGAGCCACTGAAAGACCAATCCACTGTGCCATGTTTATGCCATGCTCATAAGATGTAATAATATCATCAGATCCGTCCCATATGACGACCTGTTTAATCGAGCAACTTCTATTTCTTTGCAGTGCCTACACTTTACCTCCGAAATGCAGAAATGGTAATTACCGTGGCTTTTAAATTCTTTTACAGAGTACATAACAAGCTTCCTTTTTTGTAATTAATAATCTTTACTGTTTAGATTAGACATCGAACTATAAGAGTGACATTTCAGATGCGCCGTGTTCGGGACCGCGTTGGTGTCCTTTTAAGTGGAAATGGCCGAGGAAAGGATACTTGGATAGGAAGAGCAAAGCGTACGAAGTGAAATTAAGGCAGAACAAGTGTCCTCGTTATACCGAGGTGCGGTAATGCATCCGGAGGCAAATATAACGATTCGACTCGATATTGCATGCAGAAACTTACTAAAAAGTCTACTGTCTACTTTCATTTAGCCTTTCGTGTGCTGCGAGATATCGGAGGGAATACCAAACAAGAGAAAACAACGCGATGCTCTGAAAATGGCCAGATCGCTGGAGGAAGGGAAGCAGAGATGTGGAGCGACGGAAAGGATCGACATCTATTACTTCGATCATGGGAATTCTGCGTAGGTACAACCCACAGTGTTTCAACTAATCCCACCGTACCGTACACACTTTCTAACGTGCTTCTCGTTATTTTGTACCATATGAATTAAACGCTTTCGCGTAGCGAGATTAACAAAACTATTAGTTTTCGCTTGTCGAGCGTTCGGATGTTGTAGTGAATATCGCACAAGCAGCGGAGTCCAGAAACAAAGCAGCTCTTCTCAACCTCTAATCACGCGCTCCTCCTTGTTTCGCAGTTATTACCGAACGACGGACTCGCCGCCGATCCTGGCGACTGAGAAATGCGCCGAGAAGACTGACCAGGCGGCGACTCGTTTCTGGGCTGAAATATTCGGGACCATTCACATCGGTACCGCCTTCGTCACAGCGTTTATCCTGCAATTCGTTCGCTTCATACTTTACAGTATATTCAGGCCGCTGACCGTGGGCATTCTGCAACTGTTCGCTGACTACTTTATAAAGCCGCTGCTGTCGATATTCTTCAACGCTCTGGTGCAGCCGGTGCTGATACTACTGTACAACGTCGCGACGTCGTTCAAGGATCTCTGCGAACCAATCGCCGAGGCGATAGGCTTGTTCCTGAGGGAGATCGCGAACCTGTTCGCGGCGATTAGGATCGTGGAAGTGAGACAAGGCGTTGCTCCCCCGGCGGCTCCTTGCGTTACCGCGGGATGAAGTTAATGCGTTACGCCGTGTTACGAAACACGAACGAGGGGGTGAGGGGTGAGAACGCAAAGGGCGTCTAGAATGGTAACCCGAGACGATGACGTCGAGGGTCACGGTTACGCGAGCGACAAGTAGATTCGGAAATCAAGCCCAATCCGAATTTCAACGGATATAACACATGCCTTAACACCAGGTATATATTTGGTATTACTTTAACTTTACAATATTATTATCGTTTCATTTCACTTTGTTCCATTTCATTATTTCGTCTTGCTTTTTACAGAACAAACCGTTTCTTACAGCGACCAACTCTGTCAATAATAATTCAATAATCGTCCGTCGCCACTTTCGTATATCTTACTGTTTAATAAATTATGTACAATCTCACAAACAACAAACGGAGGAACCTAATTACATCATGTAGTTGTTCACACTTCGCTATGTACAGGTACTACTTGGTTTTTACACAATTGCGCTTTCGCTCCACCTGCGTGTAGTCATTTATCATTAAACTCTGTTGTTCTCGTACTCTATTTTTCTTTCTTTTAAAAAAGAGGGGGAGAGAGAGAGAGAGAGAGAGAGAAGGAGAGAGAAATAGGAAAGAAAAAGGAGGAAAAAGAAACGCCTATCGTCACCTAGTCTCAGGAACTGCAACCTCTGTCTTGCTGTGCATCGCGATCTAGGTGGCCGTGGCGGGTGTCTCCTGGATGGCTACGGTCTGTGAAGGCGCAGATGATGATGCCGAGTCACCTGCAATTGCAAAGGTACACTCAGTAAACCGAGATTTAGTGGAACTTCGAAGGACAGTGATTATTCGTGTCAACGTCCCTCGACAACGAAAGGCTAACAAAGCTCAACAATTCCAATGGCATTCTGACGGAGGAATGGCTCCCCCTCCCAACGCGAAAATAGTTAAGGGGGAGCCCAACGTCCTTTTAGAATTTTATTGAACAAAGTATTAACATTATTGCATCCGTAATTGTTTTGTATTAATTATGCCACACCTTTAGCTGTAATACTAAAGGCAAGGTTCCATGTCGGAAAATTGAACTGTACTATGCGACAAATATTTATACATGTCAAAATAAATTATTATAGCCAGAGGCTAGGCATAATTAATGTTAAAAAAAATCACTGGTGCATACTTTCTTAAAAAAAAATTCTAAAAGAATAACCGAATACACCACCACGCGTTAGTCCTTATCAGATCGCGCGATTTTAGTGTCGCTAATGTTGCCCCTAAAACCGCGCAGTCCTGTTACGGACGATAAACTCGGTGCGGGGCATTGCATAGTAATCGATCGAACCTTCTAGGCGGCTAAGCTTACCCAAGAGGGCAGCCTCTAAGTCCCCCAAGATCTCCGTTTCCTTGGGATCGATCAGGTTGAAGCGTTGATTAAGGAGCGTGAGGTGGGCGAACACACAATTGAGGTGAGCGTGCAACCCCAAGAGTGCTACCTCTCTGAAGTGGCAGTGGTATATGTGTGCCACCACGTGGTACAGTAGCCGCAGGATCTTACGCACTATCGATTCGAACGAGCTAGGAAATTCATTTGCTGCAACAACCAAGGATATACCGGCCAATTAATACGACTACAGCACCCGGTGGCGCGGCCGCCATAGTCATCTCGGATCCAACCACCGTTGCTTGTAAATAATAATGGTAGCTAATAAAGACGGTTGGCTGGGCTCAAATTTCTACGGAATAAAGTTTCATTAAAGCTACACCCCTGAAACCTTTCTATTTCAAAGCACTGCGTGTACTAACAATATAACAATAAGAACTTAAAAGGCCCCACGGTCCACGAGAAGCTCGGCGTAAATTTTGCAGGGCCCTATGCATGGATATTTATTATTATAAAATTTGCCCCGCCTCCAAAAAAAAAGTTCACGGCGGCCCTGACTAAGAAAGCCAAGTTCAAGTATACCCAGCGGTTCAGGCGAAATGAAATGGGTAGCTTACCATATTTCGTAGGAAATATAGTTTCGTCACTAACGGTGCGTTGTGTAAAAGTCATAACGTAATCTATATATTGTGGCGCTGCCACTCTCGTTTTCTTCCCCTTCTCGTCGAACCACAGATACGTTCTGAAACGATAAGATGGCGAATTACTCTTGCGCGTAATGTCGGCCGAGAGGAAATAACAGAGAGGAAATGGTGAAAGGGGAGGGGCGGGGAACTGTTGCAAAGAATGGTCCTTCGATCGTACTCCTTCCTTGCTCTTTGTCAGCCTGACGCTAGCAAGTGCCTCGTTCGACCATCCAGACTGGTTCACAGTGTAGAACCCATCGCAATTAGGATAACGCATCGGTGCAACAGAATGTAGTCTGTAGAGTGATTTTCCTCCGTGTAAAGTATCACCAACAGAAATCAATTTATACCACAGAAAAGAAGATACTGAGTAACTCGTATCTCTGACTGGAAACAGATACTGAGAAGCACACACTACAGCAGTGGTTCCCAGCCTGTCGATCGCGAAGTGTTTTCTGTGCCACAGATATTTTTAGTTGCCGATTTTTAGCACGTATTTATTTTAATATGGTTACATTGTCGTATTCTATTAATGATGTGACACTGATTTTTCATAAATGAAAGGAGGAACATATTTACCTTAATTTATATGGGGGAGAGGGGGAGCAGGTCATTGGAATATTATAAAAGGGGATCGTGACTAAAAAAAAATAGGTTGGGAAACACTGCAGTAGAGCGATCCCTTAAGAGGTACCCTAGTTTGATGGGCCTAAAAATCCGATTTCTTCGATGTTGCATAAAACATGAAAAAATCGTTAATCGAACGATTTAAACTTCAAAGTGACATTTTTTTAATTATCGACTTTGTCTTTCATCCCCCTACCGGCCATAGCCAAACTCGTCCTCATTAAGAATCATTTTGGTGTTATTATTACGGATGAGCAGAATAACCAGAATTACGGCAACCAAGTCAAGACTTTTTTTTTTAGGAAAAGCATTCAAACTCTATCTTTTTTCTCGAACAAAATTTGTAAACATTACTGAAACATGCATAAATATATTCACCAAATTGTGACGAGAAAGGTTCTGTAAGAAGAAGCGCGTCCTTACTCTAGAATACCCCCGTTAACGATACCATTCGATTCTTCTTCATAAGAGCCTCCAATGGCGCACTGTTCCAATCACAGATAAAATCACTTCGCTCTAAAATCACTCTACAGACCCAACGGCGTGTTTCGCGAAGACCTTGGGGCCACAGCATTCTGCGCCGTGCCCTGGGGGACAGATACCTTAAACCGGGACCAGTCATGTCGGGGCAGCCCGTCATGGTGCAGAACTCCGATATCGTCCCGTAAACGAGGTTGATGTGATCGAATAGTGCGAGGGTGTGGGAGGCCAGCCACTCGTTGTAGTCCAACCCCGGCGGTAGATCGACCAGCATCCTCAGGTCCAGCTCCGGCAGCTGCCTTTCGAGGGCCGCCTCCTCGAGGTACAATTTCGGATCCTCTGTCGTTCCCGCATCCTTCTCCTTTCGTCGGGCTTTTCTACGAACAGCGTTAAATCGCTCGTTTAGTCGCGGTCGCCTGCGGGGGAGGCTTCTTTGCGCTCTGTGGTCAAGCAACGAAGCAGGTTGCCGCTCGGCGTGAGAGGAGTCGTGCCTAGCGCAACTTTCTCGTGGCCTATAGTCTGAACCAAATCAAATTGGCCGCGCGAGGATCATTATGCGGAGGAGGTGAAAAACCTAGTGTACCCTTTTGCCCTTTGGTTTTCTCGCGCAAACTTGGGGGAACATATCATTGTCTTTGGAAGGTAAAATTGGGAGTTGTCCGTTGGGTGATCTGTCGTGGAAGAAGTGGCCTTTAAAGGCTACTGTATTTTATTTGGGGGGAGGGAGGGGGGTTGCCGCTTTTTGGGAATCATTACGGATTTCGTGTGATATTGAGAGGATTATGTAGAATGAAAATAAACTTGAAGCAGGCGTTGAAAACGGTTACGATATCGGTTTCGGTTCTTGAGACAGTTACAGAAACGCAAATAATCTTGAAATTATTATTACTACAATAATAACTGATAATTAATTTCATTGATTAAATTAACATAATTATATTTGTATTTTAATGTAAATGCATACAAAATTTCGAATTTCAACGAATTAAAAATATTAATAAATATAATTTAATTAAGAATTAAGTATTTTAATATCCACATCTTAGAAGAATATTTTATGTTACATTAATTTATAAATATATAAAAGAAAAATCGGTTTCTTATAATAGTTATTCAGAATATCGATTCTTCGTAACTGCTTCAGTCAGAACCGATATGTGTATATAACAGTTTGAAACAGTTATTTTCGGAGCCGTTACAACCCCTGACTTGAAGTGGCTGATGGAATTAATATGCATGCACCTGGTACGTCCCTCCAATATTTCTCTTTTTTTCGTTTTTTAAACGAAGCTATCAGTCAGGCGCAATCAGTACATTCGCAAAATGGCGTGCTAATGTAATTAGCGGAGCGACTACCGCGACCGCCAATGGTACAGGCTTGACGTGCGGGTGGTAAGAGGCGTAACCATGAATGGCTGAAATTTAACCCGCGGCAGAATATGACGCGCCCGTAATTCCCGCTAAGTTCAATTTCAATTGCAACTACAAACGGTACGGCCGCGCCGACCACGGATTTCACCTGCACTCGAAAATTCTATAAACGAGACAGCGCGAACATCACTTGAGATAGTGAGAGGCAACCGCGGATGCTACTAATTTCCCTTGTAACTTTAAATAGTACGAATGGCATCCGCAGCTGCAAGAGGCAAAGTTACAAATGGCACCACCGCCTGATTCGCGAGACACAGTGCTGGCTGTAACACGAGTTCCATTCATAATCGCGAGCACTCCCAACTTTAACCTGAACCATCCTACTACCACGTCGACAGCTTGAAAAATAACTTAATCCATCAGACACTATCGGTAGAATTGCCGGGATGAGGGCCGAAAAAGGGCCTTTGTCACGTTCCCCTCGAAAGCCACGCGTCAACTCTCCTCTCCCTGTGCTTTCCTCAGCGCGAGTATCGCGGCGGGAACTTTGGAGGCTGGCAGAAACTACGCGAACGCCAGTAAGCGTTGTTTGAATGAAACATGAGCCGCCTCGGTACTGACGACTCGCGAGAGGTATCGCGCTCGATTGCAGGTCCACCGCAAGCGTTAATGTACAAACATCTTTCTCGTGCTATACGTCTGAGGATTAAAGGCTGGCCTGCCTGAAGGAACGAAGGACTCAGCCGAGCGACTGGGGATTCTCGTTACCCGGGAGCCCGTGCTCTTGTTTATATTTGCCGGTAGTGCACGCGAAACTTCTCGATTCAACCAGCCGGTCACGTATTCGGCTAATTAGCGCGGAGGGGGACAAAGCTGGGGAAATTCGAGCAGCCGTTCAGAAATCGATGCCAGGGAAAGAGGACTTCTGGAAGCGGCGCGCTGATTCTAGGTTCCGCAGAAAGGAGAGGCTTGGGTTCCTTTGAGAAGAAACTCGCTCCTCGATCGCGCTCTTCTTTTCCCCCGTTGCTGGGACAGACGCGACACGGCGCTACGTGGAACGATTTCTCGAGGCAGCGATACTTTATTGTTTCTTTGCGCGATGGAAGTCGGCCACGCGGCGCTATGTTTGTTGTTAGCGTAAAGTGGAAGCTGCTCGTGTTCGGTCGCGATGGGAACGTCCTGTTAGGGAGTAGCCAACCTTGGCCAGGTTAAGAAATACCCGGACTTTGGGAACTTATTTTTTAAGGGACAAATTTTTGCAACAATATTTTTCAACTAAGGCAAAAGACAAATTTCTTTTCAAGTTGTCATTAAAAAACAAAAATATGCCGGTCGAGAGTATACCATGGCGTGAGTACGTTATTTCTGACGAACAGGTTTCTGAAACAAAATTTTAACAACAGAATATTAAATAAACCTAAATTGCCTATCAAGCGACGTTCAATTTTCACGATATTGTAATTTTTACCTGACTTATGCGTGAATAAAGGGTCGATTGCAGCTATTGTAGATAGAGAACTAAATTCTAATTAATATTCTGTTGTTAAAATTTTGTTTCAGAAACCTGTTCGTCAGAAATTACGTACACCGACCAACCGTACACGCCATGGTACACTCTCTGCCGCAAAATTTGTTTTTACAGAAAACTTGGGGAAAAAATTTGAAGAATTTCAATCGAGAAAAGTGTTTTCGTCACTTATAAATAAATTCCCAATGATGCGATATATCTTGACTCGGCCAAAGTGTTCTAACCCCTTAAGTAATGGAAATGGCTCCAATGGTTAAAGGAAAATGGTACGAAACAAAAACGCCGCTCTAGTTGGCGACCCGCGTCACTTCGGAAGCCATGAATTATCGAGCACGTATCAATAACCCCGCCGCGACAGACGGTGTTACTCATCGCACGCTACATCTTTGATTACAGGCTCTGTAACGGGTGATTCGCCTGAAATTACATTCCATTGATACGTGGGGCAACATCGAAACGCCTAACGAGTCCCCATTCATCCCGTGGCAGGCAACACTGGTAAACAGTGGAGAAATATAAAGAACAAAAAGAAAACCTCTCTTATTTTACACATAACCATTAGTAGAGTCTGAATAACGATCCTTCAAGCAACACCTGCACAGCTTTAAGGCAAGAATTGCTCCCCATTGCCGCGCACCCTCAATGCGTAATTATATTTTAAGATTTTAAGCGCTTATTGTCCCCCCAAGAGACGCCAGTGCAAGCTCGCCTCAGATTTCTCCGCGGGCCCCTGCAATCTCTTTTGATTCCTATCGCCGCGGTTCTTTGCGCGTTATCGCGTTGGGGCTTGAAACTTCAGGCGAGCGACGCAACGCCACTTCGCTTTGTCGTAATATTTCGTTGTCTGGCTAGAAACTTGGAATCGATGCAAATACTCGAGCGTCCGTTCCACGTTCCTCTATCATGCGCGCTAAGGTAGTGAAGGAGGACAAGTTATCGAGCGAAAGATTAATTCAAAATGAGACTGGAGGTACGGCTAAGTAATGAACTTGCGAGATGGGGCTCCACTTTATAATTTGACGAGCTGGTAGCGGTTATCGGCGAAAATTTATTAGGCTGCACCGATGAGAAGAAAATTACAGGTGGAGGGTGTGTATGTGTGGAACTCGAAAAGGCAATTTCATTCCAGGACCAAGGACAATATTACGCTGCCCTAAATGCACTTTACTTTGGAGGCCGGTCCCGTGCCCGCGATTTTCCTTGCCCCCTAAAATTTTGGAACGCGTTCAAGCTCATTAGCCTGGTATCGCTAATACCACCAGCAATATGTTTGCTGGTGACGTTACCGCATTCGCATCGATTCCTCCCCCTTCCCCGTTCGTCTGCCGGATGCGACGGTGGAATAAAGGGCAGCGTTAAGTTTGCTGGTCTACTGGACCGAACGAGGCTGCTGCTATCGATTCAAATCTTTGGGGAGCTTCTGCGAGCAGAAATTGAATTACGTAGTCGCTGGTCTTAAGATCGAATCGATGTAGGTACTAGGTACCCCCTTCAGAAGGGCTGCAAAGCCGAGAATTGAAGGGGGCAATGTGGAAAACAGGCACATGCCACCGTTTTACGATTGCAGAGCGGAGCTGGGCATTGTTCGAATAAAATTTTCTAATAATTATCTTTGAATAAAGGATAATCGTCATGGGAAAATAAATAAATACAAATTTTGAATAACATGTGGTTATTTAAGAATAGTGAATCATTTTTTATCCGAATAAATTTTTATTCGAAGGAAATACTTCTACCAGTCTCGTTTATTGAAGGAAAAATTATTTTCGCAGGAAATGCGGTAGGAAATTGTAATTACTTAAAATTATTTTACTCGAATTAGATGGTAAATGACAACTATTATCAAATTTTAGCTGAAAAATGAATTCATATTTTTTTATATTTTACCACTACGTACTACTTAATATTTTTCTTTCGTTATCCTCTCGTTTATTCTCATTACGAGAACATTGTTTACCACATCCCTAGTAGCACAAAATATTGGTTAAATATTTTTTCCAAATATTAAAAAAATATTTTTTTAGCCACACTTTTTAATATGAAAAAAATGTTGATTCCAAATATTATATATACATACTGAAAATGTGGAATAAAGGTTTAGAAAATATGAAACATTCGGAAAAAAATGTTTTCTTTCTACCATTCAATAAATATTTACTTTATATTTTGAAAAGGAATGTTTTTTTTTCATAATATAAAAGGAATATTTCCCGAACATTCGGAAAAAATGTTTTGTTTTAAACAGTAAATAAATATTTACTTTATATTTGAAAAAAGAATATTTTTTTCATAATATAAAATGAATATTTCCAGCATATTTGGAAAATTTATTTGCTTCTTAGTCTAGAATAAATATTGTATGTATGTTTAAATATCAAAAAGAGATTGAACCTCTTCCTAATATTGGATGTATGTGTATTCAATATTTTGTGCTACTAGGGATATTTCTATGCCTGCTTCGTATAAATAATTAATTCCTCTGCATATCAGTTATCTGCATCTTGGAAACAATGTAAATCAGATCTGCCATGTGTTCGCAAGAAACCGAGTGGCATGGACGTGACGAAAATAAAATTTAATATGATTCTGCTCGGTAGAACTGCACCAGATTCCACGGACGAATTAATGGTACAAAGAAACGAAAATTTATGAACATGCGCCTGTTTTCCACTGGGTCCCTCACTTTTTGGAGCACGAAACGGATGGACCGTGTTATAAATGAACTTTAAACTTTCAAAAATATGAAGCAGTTTTGGTATACTTCTTTCGTTCCAAAATGTCACTAGGCTAGACAGAATGGCAACGGAGGGGGTCCGAAAATTTGGAAATTTTTTTAGGGCGTGACCACTTAGTAATTTTTTTTTTACTATATTAGAGTCCGCACCGGTTGCTTCGAATTTCTAAGTTGGGCATACCAAATAAATCGCGCACCGCTCGAGGAAAGCGTTTACGAGCCTGCGATAAGTGGACCAGCAAAGGGTTGAAAGTAAAGAGCAGGAGGACGAACCGGTACGGTTTTCCGAAATGTTTCGGTGTGCTTGAGGAGAAGAGGCGAGTTCTCCTGCCCGCTCGGATGTCTCGTAATTAGCAAGTTTCCATCCAGAACCCTCTGAAATTGCGGCAGCGTCTCGCCGACTGTATCACGCTCGTCGAAAAACGAACCTCGCCTGGCCTGTGCAGACCCAATTTAACTTGCGCGAAATTAAAGGCAAACTTCACTTGAGCAGACCGAAAATAGGCGGAAAAAAGTAGATCGAATCTGGTCGAAGCTAGTTTCAGGCTAACCGATACACAAAGCTAATTAAGCCCAAGTGAGATCACCGCGAGTCTACTTAAATTATTAATTGAATTTAACTTAACCTGGACTGAATCGAGTCGAATTTAACATAAAATGGTGTTCAAGCCCCTAATCTAAGTAGTTTAACAACATGATTAATCTAAGGGCAGACTTAACTGACTTAGCAGACGTAATTTAGGTCGATCTAATGGTACGTAAACTTGGGCCTCGACGATCATTGAAATTTTGGTGGAGTTAAGGGGGCATAGTACTTTTTTTGCCCGAAAATTAAGCATTCTTTATCAGTTGTTTTCTACATGAAAATTAAATGCTAGAAATATGAGATTTGTTGCAAATGAAAGATCACTGTTTGAAAGTATTCAAAGAATTTTTCTAGCTTTTCATTTTCATCCAGAAAAAAATCACAATTGCTTAATTTTCGAGCAAAAAGAGTACTGTGGCCCCTCAAGAAGATAGGAATGTGTGAAATCTGAGAAACGAAATTTTCCATCGACCTAATAGTTGAGGTGAAAAATAAGATTCTCAGATCTTCAGAGTTTTAAATTTTTCCAAATAGTAATGATCATGTTCGAGCATGGAGAAAATAATCTGCTTCTAAATGAGTTGCCCATGAAAGCCCAGTTGTAAGTTGGACCCGACAGGAAACCAACCACTGGCGGTTTTCAGAGTGTTTTGCGTAACGACAGGTGGATATTTCAGCGGGATTATTGCGGCTGGGTCTCGGTAAATTAGAAAGACTGTTCACAGTGTTCACGTTTCACTCGAAGAAGACGGCAATTTCCAGCGGCGCTAGGAAGAGCGCGCGCTGGATTTTCAATTGCATGACACGAGATTTTTATTTATTAATGTCTCCGCACAGTGGTTTTTGCATTGAAAAAGCGTCCATATGTTAATTAAAATTCACGGTTTGTCGCGCTGCAACGAGAGCTCGGTCGGCCATTACAGCACGCGGTTATAAACTTCACGTCCAATTAACCACCAGCGAGCTTCCAGACTTTCGTTTGCCGTCAGTGATACTTACAGCGAGTTCTTGGTAAACGTTTGGTTTCATTATTTTTATTAAAACTGAATTTCAATCGTATCTATTTACTACCTATTATGCATTAAGTTATATTAATATCAAGATACATTAATTAATTATTTGTATAGGTATATTTAGAGATAATTAATCAATAAGTAGCTTACAATTAGTAATATATCAATCAAAATGTATTATTATTAATGCCGTTATTTATAAATAAATTTATCGCACTTGATAATGCCAACTCTAATAGGTAATACCTATAATTTATGGGTTCATCGAGTTATTATTAATTTAGTCCAATATATTCCACAAATTTATCAAAAATAATTTAAATATAATTAATAAATATTTATTAATACATATATTAAATAATTGTATTACAATAAGGAGCGTATTAGTATATAGATAGTTTATATTTATATATTTCCAAGATATCTTTGTCCGATTGCTTTTAACGAATTTACGTGCTCGAACCCCAGGAAGACGTTTTTTCTTATTTAAACGGATGACGATAATTGACAGGCAGTCGATACCACGCGCACTTCGATCGTTTACTCATTACTGTGTTTCAGGAACACCATCTACGTAGGTATCCTAATCGCGTCATGTACGGAAGATTTCGTATTTAATCGACTGACGCGGGTTTGCTGATCAGATTAACAAATTATCGGATTCGTAGAATCGACACGGACGTTCCCGACCGCTTCTCGGCTTCAATTCGCATTTAATCTATCGCAGAGTCCTCCGTCGGACATTTCCCTGCTCGCCGACCCCCATCCGCGTTCCTCGGACAAATTGAGGCTCCTTCCCGGACGAAAGTTAATTGATTGAAGTTCCTTTATTCCGCTGTATCTCGAGCGATCCCCTGGCAAGACCGACGGTGGCCATTTGTTCTACCTGCAGCGCCATTTCGCTCGTTCAAAAGTGAATTCACCTCGACTAACCGATCGCGCGTCATCCGTTGCTATCGACGGGGAACAACTTTCCGAGAGTGAGAAACGGATGATTGATAGGTTCCTTGGAAACTGTCGGCGGGTGTGTTGCAGGCTTGGAAAGTGTTTCGTCATACTTTGATCATGTGTACCCAGTGACCTTGGGCGGCCAGGATTTTCTGTTCTGACTGTAGCTGCAGTTTTGGTGGTGTTCGAATCTTTTTGGACCTTCTAGATCGGGGGTTCTTAAAGGACCCATTCTACTTTGCCGATCGAAAAAGGGGCCTACTTTCACGAATTTATCTTCAACAACTAATGTACGGATTTCAACGTTTTTTGGGTTGAATGTTTATTATTCCTTGCTGTATAGAATCGTACTCTTCATATTTCCAAAATATAATTACAAGTGTCTGGATTTAAGTCGCAATGTTTGTGTCTCAGCGAGAACAGAGGCTCTCTGTGGAAGTCTTCCTCGACCTTAAAGTGGTCCTAAAATGATAAAAATATGTAGAATGATTATGTCCTATAGGGGTGTACGCATAAAGTGGTCTAAGTAGAATCATTCAGGTATCATAAATAGTTTGTCTTCGATCCAGAAAAAAAGATCGAAAAATAGGTAGAAAATCCAGAACTTTTTCTTTGCAAGGCCGCTATTTTGTACCCATTGTTGATAAATCAATAATTCCAGTCCACTTTATGCGTACACCCCCGCAAAACACAATCATTCTGTTTTTATCATTTTAGAACCACTTTGACGCCGAGGAGGACATCTGCACTTAAATCCACGCATTTGTAATTATATTTTGGAGATATGAAAGACACAATTATATATAGCAAGGAATAATAAGTACTTAAGAAAAAAGGAACATTAAAATCCGTACAATATTTCTTGAAAAAAAATTCATGAGAATAGGCCTCTTGTTCGGCCGGCAAAGTAGAACGACCCTTAAAGTTTCTTGGGCCATGAATCCCATTGGCAGCTTACAGGACTCTGTTCTTTTTTTCAGACTATAATTCTTAAGTATATGAAACAAGACAGAACTAGATGGGAATATGAATTTATTCCTGGCTTCCAGATTAAGAAGCCCTGTTCTAGATAGAAGAATTCAAACAATTTTAATGGCACGGATTTCTATCATCTATAATCTATAGCTACTAATATTTGGATAACTAATTAGTTTGTGTCGCTTCCTTACCTTCGTGGCACTTTATAACAATCTCGCTAGGCTACATCTAAACTAGTGTGCCACTACCTATGTTCTAAAAAGATCGTGGTCGATCCTATTCGACTACTTTCGTCCACTAAAGAGCTCCTTTCATTCAACAAGAAACAATAACACATAGCAAACGTTCAAAAGGTGAAAACCAAAGTGTATCGCCAGGTTCGTTAACAAAATTGGCGGTTCTAAAGAGTAACCGATCGTTCAGGTAAACTCGATCTCGTGGAGCTGCATCAGCCTCCTGCCAGTGGTGAAACGCTATTCGCATGCAAACGTACAACGAGAGCGACAAAATTCAGCCACGTCTACGCTCTTTCCTCTATGAAAGCTCATGCCGGTGGAAAGAAGCCGCGCTTGCTTGGAGAAAACTGGCCCAACTCGTTCCTTCCTTCTGATTCACATCGTCATTCGCCTTTCCAATTAATTACAACCGAATCCGACTTTCTACCCCCTCTCGTTCAACGTTTTGCCAGTTTTGACCAGAGATCGCACGCTAAATTGCGTAAGATACACATCACACTCGCCTTTAGACAATTTATCTGTTCGACGCAAACTGATATAATTATCTTCTAATTAATACCGATTACACTCCTCCCTATCTATCGACCATGTAAATCGTGAGTGAGTGACGTTAAAAACGGAGAAATGAACGCTTAACAATTGGAAAATAGGTATCAATCACGCGATGCAACATCGCTCTTATCTGTGCGATCGCTCTGAGAAAGTGATATATCGATGCGGGTGGTATTTAATGGCATCTATCTTGGACATGTTGCTTGTGCGTTCAACCAGCTCAGTTTCAGTTGTTAGTTATAGGTAAAAGTGATTTCGGCGCACTGGTTCGGTCAATTAAATTTAATTTAATTGATTAAATTTAATTGACCGAACCAGTGCGCCGAAATCACTTTTATTAATTATTACGGTCGAAATAAAAATTTTTAGTTAGTTATAGGTGTACCGAGCGATAGTGAAGCATGCAACGCGCATGCTTAAACTTAAGATGGTGAAGTGGGTGGAGCTATGTACACTGAAAGATGCTTCATGAACCGCATGCCTTTCCACTTCCTCCCCTTAATTTCTCCTAAAAGCTTCACTATTGCTTAGTGCGCGTACTTACGCTCGACTATTTCTTTCAATTCGCGTGTTTCGTTCTGCGATAGCTACTGGCACAGTACATCCATGCATGTAAACGCTTGCGCTTGTGGTAATTTAAAATAGTCCCCTCCACGTTTGGAGGCTCTCAGTTTTTCACAAATTTACAACATCGTCCACACATTCGGGGTCAGCGTTTTAAACTTCATTTCACCTGCCGATGCTACTTGCTTCCCTATTCTAAGTCTTTTAGGGTAGAAAGAAAGATACTAGGAGAGAATTTCCAAGGCTTCTTTTAGGGGCCACGAGGCAAGGAGTTTATTTTAGAATTTCAGTTGCAGGTGGAAAACGATGGCGATCCGAAATTTATGGACGGTACTGTACGCCCAGTGGGAAGATGTACATTCAACTTCTCGAATTTTAACACGGTACGCCGCGATATCCAATTCCGCGTACGAATACGATACGTTTCCTAAGAATTTTTCCGAATCCAACCGGTAGCTTCTGCCCTGTCTGCCCAATGCATGCGATCAATACGTTCCTTGATTTCACCGTCGATTTTTCTCCGCTCCCATCCACGCGGATGGTGGACCTAGTCCCGATAAAGAGACCCGACGTTTCGCGGGAAACGGAAAGATACCTAAGGCCGACCAACGAAAGCGCTAAACAATGAGAAACCACGTTCCTCGGTGCGTGATCTGAGAAATGTGCCATGCAAAAAACATAATCAATGGCTTTCAGCCGGCCAAACACAGAGTGAGACGTAAAGGTGGGCTGCAAGTCGCGGTGCAGACAGAAACAAGGTGAATTACGCATTCGTCTGTTCTTTTTGGCTGTGCTAGTGTTTGCAGCCAACCTTTTCTGCAGAGTGTAAAATTAACGGAGGCGTTGCAGAATGTCTCTAAAAGTATAAGTCTGTTTTATTAGTGTGATAATTGATCGTGATTCATTCGAGGAACGAAAGTGAAGCTTTAAAATTTACTGGAATTTTTGAAGATTACAGCGATTCCGATTCACAGCAGATATTGCAATCAAGTATCGCCGGCTAATTAGAAAAGTTCTTTTGTAACTGATAAAACTATATTTCATAGTTTTAGAAACATTAACTTGCAACACCTATTATTTTACATTCTGCTTGTGCAGGGTGTACCCAAAAGAAGAGAGCTTGGTTTGTCAAGTACGAAGTGCAATCTTTATTAAAGAGTTCAGCTAAGATTTAATTGATGGGATCTGAAATTATCTCCTGGATGATTGCATTCAATAAGCGCAATGCTTACAAATAGAGATTAATCGCCTATGTTCGTTAATTAATACAGACGCAGGTGACTTTGATTTATTGTCCATTACAAGTAGCGCTTCCAGTGCGAATAGATATGCACGATAAATGAGGTGTCTACAAATGTCTATAACCGAAAACAGTGGAACACTAAAAATTGCACTTCCTCACAGTGACGGATTTAACGGGCGGCCGATGAGCAGTTGCCGTCTGGGTCCCTGCCAGAAGGCCCATCTTAAAAAAAACATGATTTTATCCAAACACTTAGCTCGTTTTTAGTAAACTACATCTTCATTTTCCCGAAAAAATGGGCCCTTCGGAAGGTTCGCCACTTGGGCCATTTTTCTTAAATCCGCCAGTGCTTCCTACCGTCAAGTTACAGTCGAGGCAAAGAGTTCAGCTGCTCTTCACACTCACTTACGCCTATCACTTTCACACTCTATCCCCTTCAAACTCCCAGGCCTTCCAAATAGACCAAAACAATCAAATACACAACAGTTGCGGTATCGAATACCGTAATAAATAAATAAATAAATAAAAAAACACGGAGGGAAAGATGAGTGGGTCGAGCAGCCAAACTCCTCAGTCCCAACTATACCAAGTTCCTTCGTTCAAGCACGCCCCTTCACGCGAATTCGCACACGTGTATATATGACGCACATTATACACACATATATATATATATATAGAGAGAGAGAGAGAGAGATAGAGAGAGATCTAGGCGAGATGGAACTAGACGGAGGGACTCACGCGACAAGCTCGCCGAAGAACCTGATCTTCCTGTGGCAGGTGTCGAGGAGGGAAAGACGCGAGGAGGCGGTGGAGCTGGTGTTGGACGCAGCTTGGTGGTGGACGGGCGTCGGCGGCGCCGACAGGGTCGAGGACGTCGAGGCGGAAGAGTCCTGGAGAACGACGCGCGCCGGCGAGCGCAGCATCGTGGTCGTCGTGATCGTCGTTGTCGAGGACGATCTCTTCGGCGCCCCGTCCTCGTGCCCGAGGATCTTTTCACGTACGCTGGGTATACACCAAATCTTGTTCGGTTCGCATTGAACACCGGGTACGACCACCGTAATCGCCTGGTGTTCGCCCGTCAACGATAGAGGGACCTCTACCACCCTCCGGCTACTATCTACCGCAGTCTTCGAACTATCCTATCCGCTGCCCTCGAGAGCCTGGACACTAGAACCCCGCACTCCGCCAGTCACTCTTTCAAGGCGTTTTCAGTCGAGTTTCCGTTGCCTCGAGTGTCTCGGAGTCTAGAGCTGTTGGGTCGGCGGAGTCTTCTTCTTGGTCGCGGTGGAACATCGTCGAGGCCATGCTTGTTCCCCCTGCCTATCGATCCGTTTACAGGGGAGCCGTCTGCTCGGGCAAGATCCGCGCCTCAGCGATGAGAGAATCTATAGAGGCATCGGCAAGGTCGTCTCGATTATCAGTGAACTTGCTGCACGGTGTTCTGGGGGGGGATGGTTCGTCTTTCTCTAAATGAACCACTCACCCAAAGAAGCCGCCTCGAAATGTTTTGTTAGAGACAGTTTGAGAAACGCTTCACTGTTGTGCGTGATCGAGGCTGGCTTTGTCTATCGGTACAAGTGGCTAGGCTCTGGCACTCCGGAGTGTTATCTGGTATTATCGACGCGATTTAAAGGGATTTCGAGCGATGATGGATGGGATGACCGATGCGGAAGACTGAAAAAGACCGGGCGGAGCGCCTGCGCGGGGGCAAACGACCATCTCACCCGGTTCGTAGACAATGCAAGACAGAGCACGCCATTGAATTAGCAAATGCTGGTCGTTTCGGAAACTATAGATTCCAGTCGACTACGGGCTGCGCCGAAATACAAATCCTAAATCGAGCGTGGATCAAAATTCTGTGTGGAATGAGAGTGGCGACCGAGTGTCTCTTGATTGCCAGCGGAGAAATTTTTAGGGGAATCGGATTATCGCGGCAGAAGTGGGTCATCACGTCGTAAGTAATTCAAATTTTGTGGAAATGTAGCGAGTAATATGTGGAGCGAGAGGAATGGTCGCGATTCTCGTACACGAATGAGAAATTATAGAAAGAGATAAACATCTGTGAACCGCATATATCTAAATAAAAGATTCACGATATCACAAAAGTCTAAATGAAGGCCTCGCACCAAGTATAATATCTATTTTCGCGCAATAAGTGGCAGTTATCGAGTTGATAAGTTTTTATCTTCTATTTGTCGGGGAAAAGCATTCTATAATAAAAATATTAATATTAATATAGAAATACAAAAATATAAATATTAAAATAGAAATTTATTTGCAATAAATCGCTGATTTGTTATCAGATTTGCAGCACGCGTGCAGCAAACTATATAGAATTTTTTTTTACGTATATTATACGTCATAACTGAGAAATTGTCAAAAATGGCCCCTGCACCACTCTCGCTGCAAGGTGCTGAAATCAAGCTGCTGCGATTCGTCCACGAAAACCCCGGCCATTCATTCACTTTCGCGCAACGACCTGGCATCACCCACGTGGCCAGCATATCGTTAGAAGAGCGAATGGTTCGGAAAACAAAGCTGGAATGAGGATGAGGCGCGTGTTCCTCGACTCGAGGGATCTCAGAGCCGAAACGTGCCACGGGGACAATCGCGATTGCCATCCTCCGCGGGTGTTTCTGCTCGCTCGCTCGCTCGTTCGTTCCTCCCTCCACTTCGGCAGGGCAGGGGGCAATGGGGGGGGGCTGGAATGCGGTGGAATTTTTTGGATATGGCCCGATGCCAAACGCTTGGACGCGACGGCGTGACGTTGCCGCGGATTGCTTCGGTATCTTCGGGGGATCGAAATGCAGCGTGCACGTCCGTTTATAGAGCACGCGAAAGTGACTGTAAAAATATCGACCCACTGCCTCCCTCTGCTCGGCGATCTTCAAGGTACGCGAATTGTGGATCGGGCCCGCGATGCGAACTTCATCCCTCTAGCTATTTCGATACTGTATTGCAAGGCATTGCAATTATCTTTGGCCATTTTTGGACAGGAAGATTGGCTATGATCGGGGAAGCACTAAACGTCTGTTCAGAGGTAGGCACAGTGCCTTCAGGGCAGAGAGGGGCAAAAATTTTATTTAAACAAAAATTTTGAATACCGAATAAAAGTTAAAAGAAAATTAGTCATTAGTTGGTTTTCCTTAACTTTAATTCGTTATTGGACATTTTTATTTAAATAAACGATTTGCCCATCTCTGTTCTTGCTAAGGGAGTCCCAAAGTTTACAAGCTTTGAGGTTTCGGAACAAGAGATTTAGTATTTATAGTATATTCTTTGAGGAGGTAAAGTTTCTAGACCTCTTGTTCCGAAATTTCAAAGCTAAACTTTGGGACTGCGTCCCTTCTATTTAGTTACTGTCCACACTTTGGCGACTGTCAATGGAGGTTTTGTATACTCGCAGGCTTTGGTGGGGGTGGTCCCCTTGAGCAGACAGTTGACTTTGCTGTGACTATAGGAGGGTTCAGCTTCGCTTTGACTTCGACGCTTCAACAGGCACTGTGAACTCCCAATTCTAATTTCTCTGGATAGTCCGACCCTGCAGCGAACCTAAACGAAACTCGCTCGATAACAATCGCTCTAGCTGATATAAATCCTCGTAGAGCCGACCGACCAATCGCTCCGCAGTTGCGCCCATACCCAGCGGGCGATTCTTTATTTTTAGTCGCCGTGTTTGGACGAATTTCAATCAATAAGGCTACTAGCTACTGGCTCACAGTCCAATAAACAAGCAGCGACCTGATTGAATTAGTCATGAGGCCACAGCCCGCGCCCTCCGCCACCCCCGCCCTTTAAGAGTCCTCGGAATTAGAATTTATTCTTTGCGCGGTGGGCGTGCAGTGTCGGGTGAGATATAACTGCGACACTCGGGGCTGCAAGACCGCGTAAATGAAGTTGCTCAAGCTTTCTCGTTCTTATCGATTCGGCGCGACTCCGCTCCCACGCGCGCCTCCGCTTCCGCGTCACCTGATTATTCCAGGCAATTCGAAAAGACGGTGTAAGCCACTGTAAACTTAACGTCGCGAACTCGCGTGCGGCAGTGTCGGCGCTGTGATGAAAGCAGATTGCTACGACAATTTTTAGAAAATAGAAACAACATTCTCGCGTAACAGCCCCAAAAGTAACTGATATTCATGATTTTTTTTTCTACTGCAAATGTTGGATTAAACTCTTTTGGGATATAAGGAGGCATCATTAAACTTGCAGAAAATATTCTTGTTATGTCGATGCTTCTTACTATTTATTAATTATTGTGGAATCTTGTGAGCCTCTTTTATCCCAAATATTATCAACAGTTTTCCCAAAAAACCATTCATAAATATCAGTCACTTTTGGGGGCTGTTGCACCAGAAGCTGCCCTTAAATTAAAGAAAATGCAATCAGAACTCAGAAGTGTTCAGGGCAGTCAATGTTTTTTTTTTGCTGTTCTGATTCTTTTTTAATAACTCGATTCTACTAGATCGACCAATGAAAATTGTTGATGGACAAACGTGGCCATATCGTGGATACTGATAACCCACGTAGAAATTAACGAAAAATGTTCATGGGTGATGCCAAATTTTTCAATTTGTTCGCAACTTTCCTTCGAAGATTGGACAAACGAAACTTGTGGATGGTCAAACGTGGGCCATCATATCCCATTTAAAAATCCACGAAAAATATTCATACAGGTGCTGATGGCAAATCTTTTAATTTGGAAATAACTTTCTTTTAAAGGGTCTTTTAAAGACAAACGAAAATTGATTGGAATTTTATAAAAATTTGCGCTTGAGTGTGCCAAAACTTCGCAGACCTGAAACAGCGAGGGAGCACTGATACTAGTACCTCTGAGCAAGCAGAATCCTTTTTACAAGAAGTTCGAATATGCTGATCGTGCTCGACTAAAATGTTATCCGTTCCCCGAATTCTTCGGACTTGCAATTAAAGATTCTCTGAAACGATTGAAAAGGAACCGAGCCGCGCTGCAGGTACTTTTCTAACAGATTCTCTATCGATGAAGAGACAGGTGTTTCTCGCCGACCTTTCGAAAATTCCACGCCACTCCAGCGATAAGACTTTGATGATTTCACCAGTGGTCGATAAAAGGGACAATGAGCGACGTTATTTACGGGGAGGAAGCTTTAGCAGCGACGCGGCTATTAATTTCTCGGGCTGTCGAAATAATACGTGGTTCGTCGCGGCACCGTTCATAATCCAGTGGCTTCCGAGTTCGCCCGCCCGGACGGAAATAACGAGCGTGCATCGAATGTAAGCAGGCTCGTAAATTCGGCCCAATTTATCGACCCCCGCGGCGCGATTAAAGAAACGCCTCGAGAAGTTACATTCTTCGCCAAGTACGCCCGCTACGTTGATATACAGAGTGGACCAGGAAGATTTACCGCCTTGAATATCCACGAGATCGTTGAAGCGAGGGAACACTTTTTTAGACGAAACTTTGGTCATAATGATCCTTCGCAGCTGGAGTAGCTAGCGAGACACTTTTCTCTTACTTCCCATGATTTCAGAGATATTCCAGGAGTAATTGTTATTGGTTCACCCTGTATATCGTCTATACGTCCCTCTACTGTGGCTTCTATTGGAGCTTGTCTCTCCAGTGTACCAACACTCCACTGTCCACCCTTAACCCACGTGTCTTTTAAACAGAAATCAATAGTCGACTTTCAGAGCTAGAAATCGGTGCACTGGTTACTCCAAGCAGTTGCAACTAAATATTATTATTTTTTGATTTGATGAATTTTGAAGCGAAAGACACTGTGTAGATTTACAGTAGTAGGGGGGTGGGGGGAGGAAAGTATAAATCTCTCGTATTGTTTAAATGATTTTTGTAAATATAAATTAATATTAATATTAATGTTCACTGAATATAATTTTAAGATACGAAGATATCTTCGTTCTGTTACCGTTCACTTTAAACTTTCTTTCTATCACTACCGTATGCAAATCACATTTCGTTCATTAGCGTGGCATAAACGTATTTCTGCCGTCGCTTCCAGACAGAGGCATCGACAAATTTACATAACGAAGGGGGGGGGGGGTGAGGGTAGCAATAAGTCGCGTCTCGATACAGTAATTGGATGAAAGTATTATGGATGTAGTGGACGGCGCGTGGCAAACAAGGTTTTTCCAGCGTCGTATAAATTCAACGTTCGCTTGCGTCAGAAGTCCTCTCTCCGTCGCGTTGCAAAATTTCCGCGACGCCGAGGGCTTTCGTATCGCGATCGGGTGGCCGCCGCGCCGAGGCGATCGAAATTTATGGTCAACTGAATTCTTATTAGCGTGACGTCATTAAGCCCGGAGGGGGGAAGGGGTTCGGATAATAAAACGAACGTGACCAGCGTCGACGACATTCCTTTTTCTATCTCTAATTGGGTAAAAATTGCTGTTGGAGCGTCAAGTTCAATATCAGGGATACCGTTTGATTTTCGAATACGAGGCATCGAGTCCAATGAGAGGAGGAAAACTGGAGAGCTCGTTTCTACGAATCGTGGGAGCCCGCGAGAATAGAAATGAAAAGAGTATGCTGGCAAACAAGTGTCCAGTGGCCACGGCTGCGACCTAAGATCATTGATATTCATTTTCCACGGTTAATCAAGGACAGGCGATGATTGAGCAACGAGCCACCAACGGCGGACAGTGACGTAAGCCTGTTCTGGACGTGGCGCGTGCAAGTGTCACGGAGATTCAATTAATTCGTTAATTGCAGAGGTGTTGCTCCGCGAGGATTCCTCGGGGCTCCCACCTCAATCCTCGATTTTCCACGATTACTTGGAATAGTTGCAATAAAAGATTCCCAAGAATCACTGCAGATTATTAACCCTCGTATGGCGAACACATGTATTTCAAACCACTTATGTTATGTACTTATCGCTTATTACTATTCTTCGTATTGTTTATATAGTTTTGTTTACTTGGGGGGGGGGGGATTCCTGTTAATAATAATAGCAATAGTAGCAGTAAAAAAACATGGTGCCGAGCTCGTAAAATACTAAAAATAATACTAATAATACTAATGATGATGATAATAAACAACGAACTGAGCTCGCAAAATACTACTGCTAATAATAATAACAATAATAATAATAATCGCTTCAAAACCAAAAATTTCAAATCACAAGATAAACGTCACGATAAAAGCTAATCATAGAATATCCCTGAAAAAAATTACGTTGCTGGTCAAAATTGACCCCGCCCCCGCCATACGAGGGTTAACTAATCACACGGTAATTTTCCTAGGAAAGCTACAGAGCTCGATAAGGCTTGGTCAAACCTTCCCCACGGCGTAATTCACGCCAGACGATTGATGGAAGGCGACAAAGAACGTCGTCGCCGAAAAAAAAACCGATAAATTATTCATATTCGAGTCCCGTCTTGCTTGTCATTCGACTGCCAGGTAAAAGCGACGATCATCTCGCCAGAGAGACCGCGAAACTCTCTCCGCACTAATATACGACCGTTGCTCGCGATAACTCCAGATAAACGTGAAAAAAAGGAGAAGCAGGGAAGCTTCCGTTCGCCCATTTTTCCCCCGGTTTCCGACGTTCTCCAAGCTCGCGGGATCGAAAGATCTGGCCGTCCTCGGCGGCAAGGACAGCACGAGGAAAAACCCTCGAGACGCTCCAGCCCCGATTCGCTGACGGACGATCTCGCGTCTCGCCGCGATCACGCGTAAAGCGCGCTGGATCTTCCGGAAAACCTGGAGGCTGACTCCTTCCTCGTCTGTTTCGAGTCGATTTTCAGGAACGTTCGACTGCTTACGGAGCGACATAACCGGGGGAGGAGATTAAAGTCTCGAAGGAACTCGATTGCAAGTTAAGAACACAGAATTTCGAGAGCCAGGGCAAGTTCCATCGCATCGTTTTACCATGAGATTACCGTGTAAATTGCTTCTCAGCGTCGGAAACTCGATGACTGCTCCCAATTCCGTCCCCGTGTCTAACATTTTCCTCCCCGTTTACTCGCACGCCTTGTTATTCCGAGGATCGCTGTTGGAGTAGCGGCGTGCGGTTAGTCGACGGGAAGAAGCGCGACAGATATTGAGAATTGTACGTGGAAGATCCGCGAGCGTACAAGTGACATTCGTCCCCTCGCTTCGTTGGATTGATTTGAACGCACGTCGGAAGCAACCAGAGGCTTTGGAGTGTCACATTCGTTTTCGTTAATCGAACCATATGTTTTCTACTGCACTTGGACACCGAGGACGTCCCTTCGATCCACGACACCCCGGAAGAACGCAGCTCTCAAGGTCCCACTGCTGCAAGCCAAGTGCATCGAGTCCATTTGGACTCGGTTCAAGCGAAAAGGGGGGTGGAAGCGATTGAATGGAGGTACCAGTGATTGACCCGACGAGTGAATGAAGGGAGATGGGCTGAGAATGGAAACGGGGGGAGAGATTGCGTCGCGAAGGGGTGTCGTAACCCTCTGTGCGCCAAGTGTGTTGCGCCAATTAATTGTCACGCGTAGAGATGGAAGAATTTGTAAAAAAAAAAAAAGAAAAGAATCGTTTAATTACGTCACTGTGACGATCCTCGCGTGTAATTAGAGCACAGAGGGTTAGCAGCTTCTTGAACACGCGAAAGATTGAAGAATGCCACGCGGATGGTAAATGACTTGCAAATGACTTGACCGTGCAATCGCGGGCCGTACCGTGTCCGTTCACCGGTTTCCCATCGAGAAACGACGGCGATCGAATCGACGCGTCTCCGTCTACTGCTCGTACGCGACTGAAGCAGAAGTCCTTGCGTTTCCCCGCTCGCTGCGACGACGCCAGGCGCCGGGACGCCGGGTGGGGGCTCGAGGAGCGTCCAGCCGTGCGAGCCTCTCACCCGGAAGTGACGGACACGAAGAAGCGCAAAGGGAGCCGAAGGAATGACGCCACCCCTATGCTGGGGGCTTTGTTTAAACAATTAATGGTGAATTTGAAGGGGAAGAAATGTGTCATCGGGGTCCTTTAGGTTTCGCAATGCTATACTCGCTTGGGAGATCCAGGAGAGCGAGAGTTTAAATATGTAAATCTAGGGTTTTATCAAGTTTTTTAGTGACTTGTGCAGTGAAGCTGGTGCGCGAAAAGCCTATGGGAGTCCAGTGAGTATGGTTAAGGTATATGAGTGCAGGGATTCCGTACAGCGGATGGTGAAAGTTTGAATGCGAGTATTAGGAGGGTTGTTTTGTACTGTAACAATGTTAGGGACACTATCTGCTCTTATATTTAGATTGGAGACACGACTCACGACCCGTCGAATAATAAATAACGGGACGAAGCGTATAATTTACGAAAGGGTTTCGAAGTAGGGCCCAAGGTGGATATTATTGTACCTCGAGGACGAGCATTCCCTGGCTACCACGTTCAAGACGAGTTTCAACTCGTAATATTGCTTTTCATGTGTTTTCCATTATACATTAATGTAAGGCGACATTATTTACGCTTTCAGTATCAAGTCTCTCAAAACTATGGAAGATTGTGATAATACCCAATAACCCTTAAAGTAGCGTGGAACTTTCGACCTTGAATGAAATGTGGCCTAGATTCTAAGGGGGGCCGTTACGTATTGAGGTTAAATCAAGATTGACTTTGAAAAATGCTTAGACCAAGCTTGCGGCAGAGCCTAGAACCTAGAACGTAAAGTGGGTTACGTGGTTCGATTCAGAAAATATTGACACTGATAAACCCCGCTCCCGTTCGATTTAAGCTGCTAAATTAGATAGAAGGACAAAGTTTCCCCAACGCGAATCATCTGGTTTATAACAAGATTCCTAGATTATGATTAATTTCAGCTCAGCACGAGCTTAGTCGATGCTCGGCTTCGAAATACTCAAAGATACCAGAAGACCTCGCTTCTCCGATCAAGATTAAAGTGGCCAATAATATTGGTGGTAATTTATCGATTAAACGGTACAGTGATCCCGTCCAAGATCCAGACAGCTGGAATTTCCATTGTATTTAAATTCGATGCAGCGCCGGGCGCAGAAAAGGGAATGGGATTCGTGGAAAAGGCTGAGGAATACGAGCACGGCAGAAAGTCGGTGGTGGGTGTGCTGGTGGAGCTAGGGCTAGGTACAGGCGCGACCCAGCGTTGCAGCAGCGGGCGCGAACTTGGGAGATAAGATAAAACCAATGGGATTAGGTCAGGATTGAATCTAAACAAAATCTGGGTCACGTTTGGATCAAGTTATAAAACGAGGTCTGGGTTAGCATCTGGGTTAGCGTGAATGCGAGCTCCAAGATAACGGCTTGCGTCGGTTACGTAAGGCTAAGGATTAATCGTGGTGGCAACGAGGTCCGGGGAGCATGGAAATAGCTGAACGATACTGCGAGTTCAACTAAAAATGATAATACAGATTTGTCTCGGGACTGAACTTGCCAGCCTTTAATACCTTATCGCGTGAAATGCGAGACTGCGGCTGAGCGAGAGGGGGAAAAACAGGGGAAGAGGAGGGGTTAGCGTTATCCGTAGTTGAAGACAGAGCCCCTGTTCTTCTTTCGACACAATACTGTAGACAACAGTGATCAGAATACCTGATAGCGCTCGATAAAAGATGATTTCCTCGAAAGCGAACGTGTGCCTGATAAACTTTATTCCACATTTGCGATTCGTTATTTCACTAGAAATCCCCTGCATCTTAAGAGGATGTGCCACCCCTCTTGAACGCCTGAAAATCGTAGGTTTATTTAACATTCTTTTTTCTTCTTTAAACTAACGAACTCAGCAGAAAATCTGATTAAGGAAAATCTTGAGGATTAAAAAAAAATTTTCGTTTATCTTCTTTCAATCTAAAAAACATGTATAATAAATACCATTAATCAGATTTTCAATTGACTTCATTATTTAACCCTTCGTTGACACACCTCTTGTTCCGATCAACTTTAACACACCTGGGTGGCTCACACCCAGAACAATTTTTGAACGACTGCCATTCTGATCTGAAGAATCCAATCGTTACGAAAAAAATCATGGATCAATTTCATGGTCTGTAGAAAGTATTCCAATAGTTTTTTGATTGAAATTTCATGAGTGTTCTTGTAAAAAAAAATCTAGATTACCATATGTCGAGAAAACGCGAAGAAAATCTTCAAAAAACTGTAACTTTTACAAATTTAAATATTAGAAGCTAAAAATCTACAGAGTTATTGCTCGGATATAATATTTTGAGAGAAAAAATAGTTTGTAAGTTGGCTTTGGAAAACAGGTATTTATTTTACATATACAAGGTACAGAGCGTCAAAATCAGCTTATGGGTGGCTCACACCCAGAGTGTCGACGAAGGGTTAAAAGAAAAATTTGCTAAATCAACCTACGATTTTCAGGCGTCCAAGGTGTGCACCCCCTAATTCAATCTCCACGGATCATCTATTAACGAAGGGACTCAATATTGTAGTGCAGGCCGCTGAAATTCTGTTAGCAAGTGTCGTTGGGGTAACTGTGTCGCAACCAGGATACGCGTATCGTAATCCCCGGCCACGGAATCACTGCTCACCCAGTGCACGCGTCACGCCGCTCCTTTGTGTCGCGACCAACGGAGACAGGCATTCGGGGGGGGGGCGGAAGAACGGGAAAGCGTTCGCAAGCGGGCTAGGAATGACGAGCAAATATCTGGCACGGCGCGACAAAGCTACGTGGAAATGCGTTATTGCAACGACAAACGGGTGGCAAGGGCGGAGGCGGAGGCGGTGGTGGCTGCTGAGGCGGTCAGGCACGACGGGTAAATACGAGGATAGGGAACGACGGGTGAGACAAAAGATCCAGAGCGTCGACGCGGCAAGTGGAACTGATTGAAACACCCGCGAATCTGCGCCACCCTGATAATCCCCTTCACCCTTTCCTCCATACCCGCTACAACGATCTTTTACTGAATTCTCTCCATTGGTGATTTATCTTTAGACTTTTGGGACTGTGTATTGCGTGGGCTTGGGGGACGGTCCTTTTTTAAGGGATGATTTCAGACGAACGATACCTTCGAGATAATTTTGTCAAGACTTGCAAAGACAGAATACGTAATGGAAACAAGATAATGGTCCTTCGATGCTCGACACAGTAATCGCTACGATGTCGATTCTTTTACGACACCTTCAATAATTTGCATTCACATCCTCGTTATTTTGTCGTATTATTTCCACGAAGGAAACCAAGCGTTTCGTTGCCACTTAAATCTGGAGAAATGTGCAGTTTTCTTTCATCAGAGATACCTGAAGGCAATCAGCTTTCAAATTCATGCATAGTAAATTGTCCTAGGCTCCACGCTGGGGGCTGGCGCATGGGCGTCCGGAAAGGGGTGAAAAGGGGGTGATTGCCCCCTGGCTTTTGAAAAAAAAATCGCTTAATTTTCAAAACTGATCTTTATTAAGTTTATACTTAAAAAGGGAATATTTTTAACCCTTTCGGTACGAGCGCCGGATATATCCGGCAGCCATCTGATGACCTGTGTGGCCAAGTGCCGAACATATCCGGCGGCACGAAACGATCCGTCACTGCTAGCGCCGACTTTAGTCGGCATCTCCGATAGTTTAAAAAAAAAATTAGTTAAAAGCACTTTCGCGGAAACGTACGCCGTACCGAAAGGGTTAAATTTCGGTTTTAAATTTTTAATTAAAGTGGCACTAGAAAATGGGTTGAAAAACAAAAGAGGTGTATAGTTTTCTTTATCATTACCCCAAATTTGCCCGGCCCCCCCCAAAATGTCTCCGAACGCCCTTGGGCTGACGGCAAGTTTACAACGCATAGCTTCGACTACTCCGAGCCGCCAATGAGAGTGTTTCGACGAGGATGAGAGTCCCCTCTCGCTCAATCTCGACTGAAAGTTTCTAAGAAATGGTGGGGATAGCGGCCGAGCATACAACGCACAGTCGAAATGAGCCTATAACGAGAATTTACTGTATACGGTACCTACATCCAATTGCATTAGAGAAATGGTATTTCGCGATGAAATTGAAGCAGCGTCTTAATAATTCCAAAACAAAACTTCACTTTCAGACCGAGAAATCTAATGTGCTGGGTGTTCCAATTAACCTTCGTGAAAAGTAAAATAATCGACGAGGCCCGAGGATTTTAATTCAACCGCAGAACAAAATCATTGGACAGGTGTCTAACCGAGATAAGCACGCTCTGACAGACGGACAGAATTAAAAGTAATTTATTACCCGCGACCGTGCGTGCATATTAGTACAGCGTAGATAAGCGAACATGAGACACGCGAGGAAATATGTTTATCGATTACAGAAATGAAGGAGGGCGGGGGGGCTTTAATTTATTACGAGAGACAGCAACAATATCCCACGTTCCACCCACACACGCTGCTACTGTTTACGCAAATCGTAACTTCGAGGAATAACGGCGGCAGGCGAGTGAAACTTTTATGACGAATTCAACATAGCACGGTCGTAAACGGAGAGTACTCTGCAAGAATTGAAAATCCTAAAGCCACTTTTCCACGTGCCGTTTTCAAAATTCCCGATCCCCAAAATATGCTGAAAACCTCATTTAACACACTTCCTGCTGATTTGCACTGATCCGAACGCATTCCGAAACATAAAGATACTATTAAAAAATTTGCAAATCCATATGGTCGGTTATTATTGCGTAAATCCTAAAGGAAAATTGTAATAATTGTACTCGAAGCTTACTAACAAGTTTCACACATGGAAACGGGGCGTAAGGCCACGTTGTACTACTTTTACCTCCTGGAAAGGTTAAAGTTTGCCCGATCGGCGCGCGATCCAGCGTGGGCGGTGATTAATCGGATTCGGAAGAGGCGAGATACGTAAGGAGGCTTGCCTGTGTGTGTGTGTGTGCTCGCCTCGAAGGAGAGGCAGAGAAGACAACCGTAGCTGGATTCGCGGGGGCAGAGCGGAATATTGATTGTCGCAGAGTTGGAGTGGCAGCAGAGGGGCCGGCCAGTCAGCTGACTCGAGTTGCCAGCTCACAGCTGATCCCGACACACGGCGTAGCGGCGCAACTACCGTCGCATTGCCGCCCTCCCACCCTTCGCCCTTCGCGCGGTGCGTCTGTTCCCGCACCCTGTAACCCAGCGTTTCCCAATTTTCCCTCACGCCCTCTCTGCGGGCCCACCTTTCGCCCCGCGACCTTAGGAATTATGCGGACCCTCTAGCGCTTTTCACCACCCACTGACACGGGCTGCACCCTCGGGGCACGGAGAAATTTCTGTCCAATGTTTACCAGGTCACTTTCCAGCCAAAAAGGTCGTGTCCAAAAAGGGGCTGCTTAGTATCAGCTTCGAGACTCGACTGAGTGGCGTTTTGAGAAATTCCTCTGCTTAATCTTGGAACTACACTGTAGGGGTAGGCAAGGGGCCGTCCTTAAATTAAGTAACGGTAATTTTGGCGATTTCTTAGCCCCTCTCTACCCCAGTATAATAATTCGTAAAATTTCATATTCTAACCCCCTCCCACTCGTCCTTACGTACCTAATATTTTCTTACATCGCATTTTGTCGGTTATTAAGATTCTTTTAAAGTAAACTAAGATTACTTTTCTGGGCCATTAATGAAAATTAGATCAACAAATATTACATAAGACGTTACTTGACTCCCCCCTGCTTGTAAGAAAACGGAAGAAATTCGAGATCCCTCCCCCAAAAGCCTTACCTAATAATTTAAGGACGAACCCCAATCCTGGAAAAATTTACTTGCACTCCCAAATTTTGATTCTCTTACTATAAACGAAAACCATAGATACCTATGATGTAAATACCTTCTCTAAAGATACCTAAAGGGAAGTACAAAAGAATTTTACGGAAACGTTAACCCCTTGCCTTACAATTTAATTCCCAGGTTGCTGAGCAAAACACGCTAATTAATTTCACTTGGCACCCGCAATCCATGACGATTTTGAAGTATTCAAATTTCATTCCGGGCTCGCCCACGACCCCAGGTGTCAGGTACGCTCTCTGAAAGTGTCAGCGCGTTTCCAGAGTTAATTGAATATTGATTAATGAAGGAGAGTCTGAGGAATTGAGATGCGTGAAGGGTTCCGTTCTTGGGCAGTAATCGTCTGGTGTATGGTACCGAGGTATTACCACTGAAATTGGCAGCCGAGAGCCTCCAAGAACTTTTGCTCCCAATACCTACTACATTATTCTCTGAATGCAGGCGGCATTGTCCGAGTAAAGAGTATATGCGTACAGTATGCAGCCCTCAGGAAAGTCAGATTGTAGGGAAGTGAAAGGGGGTCGTCTCCGTCTGTCCCCGTTCATAAATCTTCAAGACTTCCGCACCCCTAAATGCACCCATTATCCCTTAATCCCCAATTGGAATCGTGACACTTTCGTAAATGAAAATGGGGAAGAGAAAGGAAGGAACACGATTTCCGTTCGATTTCGCTGTAGAATCTTATATCGCGGGGCTGTCCGAGGATGTAGAATTGTAAAGTGCCCTCCGCGCCACCCTTCAGCGCGTGTAAGGGCGGAAACTGGACCGAGACCTTCGCCCTGCCCTTCTACAAAAGCCTCTCGAAAGTCGATGAGTCGCCTTAACGACGCGCTTTGTAGAAAGCGGAGAAATGCGACGGTAAACGCAAGAAAGGCCTTGGAGAGTCTGTTCACCGTGAGCGAACTCGTCAACGATCGTAAAGAACGCCGCCATCGATATCCTCGAGCGATCGAGAGGAAGTCCGCCAACGAGGTTTCATGCGTAGTCAGCCAACAGCACTGGTCAAATATATTCGCCGTGAGAACGTAGAAATGCAAGCGACCGAACCAGAGATTTCTATTCAGAGAAGTGGAAAGTGCGTACATAGACTGTACAGGATGGTCAACTTTTCACAACTCTATCTATGCACTCTGAGTCAACAGTATTTTTTGTTTTCATTTGTCCGTTTCCTGAGATCTGACATCATTCCAGTTAAAGATGGAAAGTTAAGGAGCCAACGTATGTCGCGAGCAGCGTGCTCGTAAAAAGGAGGAGGAGATTATTAAAGCCTACTATGCTGCTTTCTGTGATATTACAGGGGCCTGGCAGGTGACTTCGCGGGAGCGAAGTTTTATTGCGAATTTTATTTGCTGCCGGTGTAGTTACGAGCGTATATTTCAGAAAAATAAATGCTGGCTGCTTGACGTTTTATTCGAGCCACGATGACGACACATGCATGGCTTCTCGTACGTCGCGTTGCAATTATTGAAAGCTCGAAAGGTGCGCGATTCATGGGGAATTATTAATATCGTTTCCTTCGGCTGCTTCGCCGCGAAATTAAGATTGAGGAAGCTGCTTCGTTACGAAGACCCCCCGCTATACGCGGCACGGTTTTTATCGACTGAACTTTGTAGAACGATCGTTGCCGCTTATCGTTAAATAAACGTCAGTATGGACAGAAGGCCATATGGCGGGGCATCGTTCGCCACTTTTCAGAACTTTACCAGCCACTCCGTTTACATATAATTACTTCGCTGGGAGTTGAAGTTTATACAGCACGCCCAGCAATTAGTGACGATAAGCGAGGAAAAAAAATACGTGGACACCTTGCTGGCATTAACCACTTGCCATACTTTGAGGAGTCCCACTCGTGTTGAAAATTTTGGATCACGAATGATTATCACGAGTCTGACTCGTGGCATTAAATTCGGGCCAAACACGAACGTTTTGTTCATGAACAAGGAAGATTCCCATTTAAAAAGTGTTCGATTATGTCGTCCCAAGCCAGTTTGGCCGGGATTTTCACCTGCTAATTGGTACGGCAAGGGGTTAATTATCAGCGATTGATGGTCAGAGGAGAGACTATTTCCGGAGATCTAAGAATTATGACAAATTACTAATTCCGGGCTTCGCAGAAGCTTTCATTAATAACTGGAAGTTATGTGTCTAGCTACAAGAAACCGAAGTTCTGGGAGATTCTCATAAACTCAGGGAAGATGGTCCTTGCGACTTCAAGAATTACTTATTTACCATAACACTGGAGATCGAGGAAGCTTCCACTAACTCGAGTTCGCAATCGTCTTCTATAGTCTCAGGTATCCGGCTAGATATAATCAACTTCTCAGAACTTCGAAGTATTCCACGTCCAACAAAACGCCGTCAAAAATACCCCAAAGCGCGTTTAAAAACTCTCGTTTTGCTGAAAGACCCCGTGATGAATCTGTTTACATGGCGAACAGCCATTATCAAATATAAGTCATCTGCTAGGCGAGGAAGCACGAAAGTCTGGACGATGACCAGCCAAGGAAGCCTCGAGGAGGTTTGATGGCGGAGGTGAAAGGCGACCAGGGGTTTTAATTGCGTAATTATCCCGACAATCGAGCTAGGTGGAGCCTGTGCCCCGGAGATTGGCGCCAGCATCTATTCGTTTCTCCTCTGGCCGGCAGGATTACGCGAAGGATACGCGGATCGATGGACGATGGCGCCCGAGAGGCGCCTCCGAGCTCAACTTTTCCTACGCGTTTGTTTACTCGCTCTCTTCCTTTCGCGCGCTGCCGGCCATTAACTGCCCCCTGCGACCATCTTCGACCCGATTCTGCAACAGCACTCACCGTTGCAACGGGGCTGTTTGTCGAGTGACGCGTTTCCGTAAACGCGCGGAAAACTTTCTTGTCCCGGGTGGATGTGTATAGTGCGATGGGGTATGCGCAAGCAATGGTCTGATTAGAAATAGAGTTCTGACATTAGATGGAATTAGTTTGTGGGATACTAAGCAATGGTGTTATTTAATTTATAGAAGTTAAAAAGAGGGGTGTGTGAAAGAAGGAGTTCTACTATCTATCTGAGTGAATGTTTTGGTACTTAACAAGTCTTTAACTTTCCTGACACGGGAATTTTAGTGCTGTGTGCGGAGCTGAGATTAGAGTAATCTTCGATCAACGAATAATCTTTTATTCGGAAAAATTTTTGTTCCAACAATTTCGGATAAGATTTGCGAATAAAACTAATTGTAAGTCATTCGAGAAAGACGAATAATTTCTTTTTTAACTGCCGACCATTGGGTACTTGTTCACAAATCTACTTTGGTCACGAAAGTATCCGTTTTCGGCTGCTATAAACGACCCGCGCGTAGGTCGCGCGCGCGCACACACGATTCGCACCCTTTGTGCCCTCCCACCCCTCCAAGATGCTTTCCTCTTCGAAGAAAAAGCAGAAGTCCATTAATCGGCTCGTGTTACGCGGCTTTCGCCGAACCATTTTTCGTCCCGAGGAACACGACGGAAGCACCTTTAAAAGGCTTCGTATGGATGACTCTTTCTGTCTACAGGGTGTAATAGGAGTAATAGCTGTGGCTTTTAGAGGCGAGCCTACGGATCGCTGGAGATTCGTTGCAATTCAATTTTCAAGTTTGAAATCGAATTCCTCTAGTATTTCTAGGCGCTCTCCTTCCGAAAGGACGTTATAGGTCGAAAGAGTACTCTGATACGAGTGCTCAGTGCGTTTGCACTCCGTATAGGAAGTACGGGGGAATAGACCGTGGACCAGCGGAACATCTCCGCCTTTCCGAGACAAAGGGAGAGTGATTTTCTCAGGGAAGAGCGAGTTTGCGTAGCCGTAAAAGGAGCACAGTTCAAACGTGTACTCTCAAACAACGTCAACGAATCGCGTCCCGTCTCGAATCGATCGTAAGGAGCATCAAAGTGCCCGTTTAATGGACGAGAGATCGTAGCGATTTCCTTCGCTGCGCTTTCAAGGTGAATAGATAGCGAGGCGGGCAAGAAAAGGCAATAATGAAGCAAGAAATATCGTCCTACCTATCCACAGCATTTTAAACCTTTCAAAAATTCCACCCCGAACCCTGGTATTGGAAAAGTAAGCTGGCTTTCAAGAAACTCGAAGTAAATCAATCAGAATCGATGGACCCTTTGCTGTCCGCCTCTTCGCGAGTCAAAGATCGCGCAGTGCCAACAGAATCACTACCACCGCTAACAAAGGAGGGGAGCGACAAAAGACAAGAATGCCCAGGAAAGAGTCTGGAAGAAGCTACTTAGGCGGTATTACTTTACAATGAGGTAGGCAGAGGGGAAGAGAAAAAAACAACACGAAAAACGAATTTCCGGCGTGGCGCGAGAAGCTTGTTAGCGCACAGGACTCCGTGCTGGAGGAGGGAACAAAGTAGAGTCGGAAATGTTCATGGTTAAGAAGATTACGAATACGTTGGTATCGCGAAAATTAAATTCGAAATCTGAGCGAAGAGGTTAAATTAACAAGAGTAGGTACACCAATTTTTTGCGGAGGGCCTTCGTGAATGGAAACAGCTAGAATTCGAGGATGTATGATCCAAAAGCTATCCAATATTGAATATTGTATCCAATGGTATTAGATTTGCAGATCCACGTTTATTAGAAATCATTCGCTTCTCAAATCATTCCTTCGTTCAAGTGTTTCCCCACAGATTTCGAGTAGCACACCTTCTTGTCGCTACAATATTATCCATTAAGGGCACTACTTACTTAGACGGTCGTTGCTGTCGAAAACGATGCATTTCTTTTTCATTTAATTACGACGAAATAAATTGAAGCTGACTTCTTCTTCGGCACAAAATTTATTAACATCTTAACCTTTAAAAAAACATGCTTGTTTAGTCAAAAAGTATAGTATTAAAGAGTGTTCACAAATTGAAATGATTAAAAACTCTTATTATTTATGAAACGAAACTAAAACCTCATCATCAACCTCAACGAAAAACGCACCTTTCTTTCAAAATCGCCATTTCATTTCTGTCATTTTCATAATTCTGTTTCTTTTATAGGTTCAGTGCAGCACCAACGATATTGTGAAGTAGAATTTACAAGCAGGTCGCTAAATTTTCGTTTCGTTAAAATCGCTGCAAAACAGAAGAAATTTTTTTAAAAAGCCTCTTTAATAATCCGTCAGTAGCGTCATCTATAATGCAATTTTTTGGCGAAGCAAACGTGTTCTTTTAAAGCTTATGATGTTAATAAACATTGTGTCACATAACAAGTCTCTGCTTCAATTTATTTTTTGTTACTATAAAATATTAGCCTTAACCAATTCTTGCCAAAAGATTGCAGGTCTGACAAACAAAACTGAGCGACCTAAGAACCTTCCCTTCTTCCCACCCAACGCCGTACAATAGTACAATATGTAGTACGATCCTTCGCTATTAAGCAATTCCTGACAATGAACTGCAGGTTTGACAATGAAAGCCTACGGAGCTGAGAACATCCCCTTGTTCCCACGTTACCTGGTTCGAAAGAAGTGAAAGTTTCCAGCCCCTTGAATTTTGCTTGCCGAAACTGCAGCCCTGTGCGCGAAAAGGAATCATTCGAATCGTCGATGCACAACATGTCACATCTCTCCACGCGATACATTTCAGGGACAACATTCCCAGGGCGGCGGACGCGACTCTGAAATTCCTCGCGGTGGTATTTCGACCGCGATCGATCCCCTCGTAATCGAAGGGGGGATATGCCGCGAAAGTGATCGCGGAAAGCACACACGGAAGACTGCCGAACGAAACTGGGCCACGCAAACAGCCGCGGATATGACCCCTCTCTGTTAAGGGCAATCAAGGTCGCGGCGCGGAAACCGCGATTCCCCTTTACAGTCATTTTCGGGATCACGGCCTCTTTATCACTCTCGATTGTTCGTGTCTGGGAACTGATCGATTAATCGCCCTGCCTCCAAATGCCCCCAAATGGGAGCACTAGATTTGGGAGAGCGGAACATCTCGATAGATCAGTTTCTGGGTGATACGTAGCTGCAGTAATTTTTAACAGAACTCTTTCGCTGGGGGAGTAATGTTGCCTCAGATGGTGGATCTATTGATATTTTTCACTGATTCCATCCGTTAATTATCTTTCGATCCGAGCTGCTATATCGAACGATTACTGCAAGATCACTTCGGTGGATAATAAACAGCTAGGTAGTTGCTGGGTTTTGATATCGACATTGGTTCCCCCAGTGTAAAATGGTAATCGTGGTAATCATTAGATAATAATGATTCTACTTGAATTGTATAGGAAATTATATCCCCCAGGATCGAGCGAGCATAAGAATTTTCGAGGGTGATTATCAGTGGGCGACTAATTATTATTTGAACGAGCTGTAATATTCAGAGGAATTCAAGGTCTATATAAACAGCTGTGGAAGGTAAAAATAGCTCTCTCAATTCGTATGTTTTCTCGGGGACAACTCTATCGCTCTTCTACTTCGACGCACGTTGAACGCAAAGTTGTACACTTCCAACTTGTCCCTAGATAACGTATATTCAACAGAGCTAAAAGAATACATCCCGCGATATTCCCAGAGTCGATCGGCGAATTAAGCATTTCAGAAACGAGTCTAAAATTAGCGCCTCGCGACCGAAACTGATGCAAACCGAACAAGGGCGGATTTGCTCGAAGTATATACAGTTTTTCACGATAAAGCTTATTTATAACGCGACTCTAAACTATTTCTGATTGGGCTCCATTTGGATAGCTCGCGTTTTAGACACTGTCCATACATCATTCTATTTAAAATGCCTCGACGAGTCTTCTAAATGTGAGGCCCACGTTTCCATTTACGTTACTGTCCGCCAGGCAATTATACCGTACAATTATGCAAAGTTTGTATCGTGACTAACCGAATATCTTTCTCTGGCACACGTGAGTCATTTGGAATGGCTCCATCACATGTTGGTTGCGTAATGCATTGGATTGTAATACATGATAGATTATAATTCGCCACGGGCCCTGATACGTTAATACATTATAGGCATTATCCTACAAGATTGTTGTGAAATAAATAACTTATCGCCAGTGTCAGCTCGGAAAGTGTGCCGAAAAGGTCGCAGCTGTTTAGAGATAGGTCACTTTCATACAAAGTGGTTACGGCAACCACTTTTCTGCATATAAATCCTAACCGAAGTTAATTGAGGCCAATATCACATACTTGAAAAGATTTCACGGCCACATTTATCCTCCCCCCTCTCAATCAAGTTTCTATTCCCAGAAAAAAAATCTAGGCTCTTAATACCACGATTCTCTGCGCAAACATTCAGTGAAACTGTAAACTGTGAAAGTTCAAAAGCGGAGAAAATAGAGTGCATCAAATGCAGTCTCGATTTTCATAATCAACGTGAATGTAGCGCCTAGGAGTTACTAGCGTCGATGGTTCCTATAGTTTCTTCCTTTAAATTGTAGGTCGTCAAGAAGCGTTGCTCTTTCGTAAAATAATAATTAGTTGGCAAGGAAAATTTAATCGGGAAAGCAATGTATTCAATCCGTTTGTACACGCTTGCACATCAGTTCCTTATTTAATAAATATTGTTAAGTTTAAGTTTGATGACTGAGTTTATTATAACTAAACAAATATTAAAAATTGGTACTAAGTATAACAGGCAAACGGAATTGATACTCTAAAGGCGCAAATCCACGATCAGGCAATTATCATACCTATTTAATTATTTTATTACTTTTCAAATATTTAGTAATTAGTTTCACGATATAATATCATGATTTATTTTCAAAAATCTCATCTCCCGCGACTATTTCCATTATTTACATTTAGATGTTGCCGAGATCTTTGTCTCGTGACAGAAAAGTCTCGTGTAATTCGCGCCTTGACGCAATAGCCGAGAAAACCACCGACCATGAGAGACCGTCAGCTCCTCCATTTTTCGAAGCCACGTGTTTGCTCCGATAAAACTTTAATTCCCTCGCTACCTATTGTTTGCACTCGGCCTCAGCCAGTGTCGACAGCCGATGTGTCGGAAACGTCTCCCGTTGCCGGTTTATCGCTGTGTTCAAACAATCCTGGCGCAATCACTGGGATACTTACGCCACGCTATCTGCGATACACCTGATTGCCCGCGACCATACGAAGCAGAGACAGAAGAATTCGGATGAATATTGAAATCCCGTCACAGGATAAATCACTTTCGAAATACGACCCAGCCCTGTCAACGTGGCGCATCGTCGGATAATACTCGTAAACGGCCACCGAGTCTCCGAATCCACCAGCACACTCAGCCAAATTGCTCGAAATCCGGCCGCGGAGAAGCACGGCGGCATCCTCCATCGATAAATTCGACCGGATCGTTGGAAAACCACGCTCGGCGTCCACGTTACCCCGTAGAGAAAGTCGGCGGACGCTGGGCGTTCGACGGCTCGCGGGCCTAGCCAGCGAACGAGATTCCGACCTGCCGTTGAACGGTACCGAACCGGAGGCTCGATCGCGCCGCGACAAAGGACGCCAAGGACTAACCTGCAGAAGCACGTGACGGTGTCCTCTACGTCGATGGAGAGGGACGTGTCTATGGCCGAGTACTTGAGCACCTTCCTGCTCCCCAGGCCGAACATCGAGCCAGCACTGACGAAACACCAGCGGCCTACCAGAATAGTCGGGAGAGCACCGTCACTTCACCAAGCCGCCGGAGGAGGCAGCCGAGGAGGAAAGTCGCGTGAAAGTGCGAGAGAGGCGAGAGAGGCGAGAGAGGCGAGGAGACGCGACACTTGATTCCTGGCCGGTTCGGACGAGCGCACAGGCAGCCGGTCAACAACGGAGCACGTACTGACGTCGGCGTTCTCCAGGTACCACCACCGCGCGCGACCGCTAACGGCTATCGGCTATCGGCTGTCGGCCGCCGCGAACGATAAACGGAGAAAGCGACTCGGCGAACGCGGCCGTGGTGGGGAAACAGAGTAGAGGGAGAAGAGGCAGAGGCACGGAGAAGAGATCGAGGAACCAGCAGGCGAAAGAATCGAGGCTCCCTACTCTCCATAGGAACGACGGGGGGGACGTGTATTCTGCACCTGGGATGCAGAGTGGAATATAGCTCGCGCGTCGGCTTCATAACGCGGGGGCGTAATTGGGTTGCGCTGGTCAGTGAGAGATTCTGCCGTTGCAAAGTGAAGCATTCGCTGATGCGCGTTTCCAAAGAATCACTGTAACTTTACGGAGATTCTAGAAATAAGGGTGCAGGCAGGCAGTAGGCACGTGTAAACGCGTGGGCGCCCTTTGAAAACTTAAATACGATGGGATGCAGTTGTTACGGCCGCGTGTTTTGAGGCGCCCTGTAAGCCAGTATTGCTAGCGATAAACGGAGAAAGAGAGGGAAATCTGTGCACGAAGGGGCTTCCTCCCTAAGGACGGTGTTTCTGTCTGTGTCTAGCTTTGGCTAGCTCGCGTTTCCCTTCGCTTTCCAACGCCACTTTTGCACTGGTCTCTGTCGTTCTAATGCAATTACCAGGTAGAGGCTGGCGCGTTCAGCGAAGTCGAACAAGTTCTTCCTCCGTAGCATCCGCGCGGCGGCATCGAGGCGAGCGCGTACCTGTTCCGTCTTCAGGGTCGCTGGAACGGGATACTGGACCCGCGATTAGACCCAACTGCGCGAGCACGAGCAACGGAGGATGCTGATGTAACGTCTCCCACGGAATCGAGGAGATTTCACTGATTACCGGTGTCGGGTGATCGGAGAGATGAAGAATCCAGGTGGATGCGATGCTTGTGAAAATGGCTACAAGTGTCCAGAGGGTGGATTTTTAGTTTCGGTGGCAGACGTTGCCGCCCTTTCCGTGAAATATCATTAAATATATTAATTTAAACGGACCTTTCACCTTGGACGCATGAAAATCCTAGGTTTATATAACGAACAGAATAGAAAATTTGATTAATGACATTTCGTACACATCGTTCGAACATTAAAAATAACGTTTATTTGACAATTAACCGGCATTTTGTTTAAGAAAAAGTAAACTAAATTTTTTTTTAATCTTCAAGAGATGCAGGTATAATAAATACCAATAAAGTTAATTCAACATGGCAGCTCGCACATGAGTTATCGCTAATTTGCTACATGAAAAAAAAAGTGAATTCTCCGGTGAAAACAGTGAAAATAAAAAAGTGGTAATTTCGATGAAATTATGTCTAATATTTAATTCGCACATAAGAAATAGGCGTATAGGTTGCCGCCTCAGGCAGCAGCCTACTTAGCCTACATACAAATCTACCCCTGCAAGTGTTCAGCAGTCTACCTCGCCGAACATTGTGGCATATTTGTGGAAATCACTTAGACGCAGAGTGGGACAGAGTTGTAGCTTGGAATGACTGGGGGCTTTCAGCTCGGAGAAGGGAGTCAGTGACGTCGTGCCGCGGTTTTTATTGCACGGCATGCTTTGCCAGGCAAATGCTAAGACAAAAGACGCGTGACGCGCGAATGTCCTTGGTTACGCAACACAATCGATTCTTCCTTTCAATTTTTTCTTCCGTCAATATCCGCCTCCCAACGGGTTTGATAAACAAGCGCAGCTGCGAGTATTTGTCCTCCTTCTGCGCCGTCAGGGATCTGCCAAGCGTGAACTTCCTTAATCGAAAACACTTGACACGTGGTGGTATTAATTTGGCGGTAGGGCCACGGGGGCCACCGGTGACCGGCGACACGTTATTAGAGTAAATGTCAATACTTATGAATTTATCAAGGCTATCGCCATTACGGGAGTCACCGGTGACCCTCGGTAAGATAAATTCATTAAACATGATTATACACCTCAGAATAATGTGCATCACAGAATAAGAGATTCACGGTGGCGCCACAGGCAATCCGTGTAAAAGTAGCGTGGCATTCAACGTGTTAAAAATGAGTGGAGATAAGAAATCGCGCTCCATGTTTCGATTGCGAAAATATCGAGCAGAACGTTAGACACCCGATTTTCTCTCCAATAGTAAAGGTATCGATGAGCATAGGATTTCGCGATTCAACTAATTCGATATTGCGCTCTCCGTCGATAATATCGGAAGCATGCTAATCCCCTCGCATATATTCTAATGTAGCCTGCATGTTTCAATTTGAACGCTGCACGGGGTACACGTGGAGGTAGGGCGTAAAAATGCAACCGAAGGAACATCGCGGGCCACGACATTACAGGTATAACGCCGCGACGAAACGGCAATATTTCAGCGTTCCCTGGCCAAATATAATTACTGAAGTTCGCAAACGATATTAACTCGTCATAGCTATTATGGGAGCGTTTTCAAATTACGAAGTAACTCTCCCTAACCGTTCAGTTAAGGGGGTATGACCGTTTGAAAGTGTCGAAAATCAGATTTTTTCTTTTTACATATTTTCATAGATTTATGTTTTAAGAATATTATAAATCGAGTTCGATGTAAAAATTCGGAAGACTGACAAAGTTATAGGCATTTGAGTGGAACCACCCAGGTAGCAGGGGGCGGCGAGGCGCGGCGACTCGACCGATCGCAGCGGAACTACATTTTACATTACGGTGGCCTGTTTCACATATTTTCATAGACTGATGTTTTAGAAATAGTATGAAACAAGTCTGATGTAAAAATTCGGAAAATTAACGAAGTTATATGCGTTTGAATGAAACATCCCAGGGACCGATCGCAACGGAACTATATTTTTCATTACGGTGGCCCTAAAAACTCGCGCTACGTTCAACCAATTCACTTCCAATTTTGCACGCAGGATCGTAATGAGATTCCACATTGTCCAACGGGGGCTTTTTTTATTCCGATTCCCCGTTTATTATTTACAAAGAAACAACGTGGCCTTTTCTCTTAGAAAAATCTAACTTTACCTTTGATCTCTCACCGCTTCTTTATTTTTCAAAATTTTCAAAATCTCCTCCGTTAGACGATAGCTATTAACATATTTTATAAGAAGATTTTATTGTTTTTGATTTCACACAGGACATACAACTAATTTCAGGGCCACCGTTTTGCCGTCTAAAATCGAGAGACTTTCGGATATGTATCCATAACTTCCGAAAAACAATAGTTTCTTAACTGAAACTTTTTTTATAAGTAGTTCATAATACTATGTAAACATAGTAAAAAAACGGGAAATCTTCATCAAGCCGTTGACTTGTAAAAAAATCCACAAAATGTACACATTTCCCGAGGGTTCAAACGGGTGTATCCCCTTAAATAACAAGTTAATTACGAGGAAAAAAAACGTGGAGTTCGCGACAATGTGGCACGAGCACCGAGGAAAGCTCCCTATCCAGGAGCGCGTAACAATTTTCGTAAGAAACTAGTTTACGAACACGTTTAGCGCACAAGTGGCGTTTGAACAGAGTGTAAAGAGGCAGAGTTGAAATAAGCTGAGTTTTAAAGGAAATAATTACAAATTCCATGTTCCCATTCCTTGGCCAATTTCTCGGCAATGTTTTCGTTATGTTAATCTTTCGAAACACGGTGAACAGCTCAGGCGTGAACGATGTTTAATAACAGGAGCAAGGGGGTACGGTACTATGGAAAGAGGGAGCGTTTGAATTAGAAACGAACCGTTCCAAAAATAAACCCCCGGCAAAAGTAACATTGTTTACAGAATAATGCATGCAGACTGTGTATCGCGTTACTTGTGCGTAAATGCATTACCATGAGCCGATATATTCATTTTCCGTGCGAAGAAACGAGCGCAACTAGTTCGCCAACACCGCGCGTAAAATACGAAAGGTTAAGGCCAGTCGACGCGCTATATTATAAATGTTTCGTAATGTATGACAAGGCTGCGGTAATAAAATATTCCCGGCACTCCAGCGAGCTAATCTTGGGGTGTAAATTCAGCGGGGCAGGAAAATAAGAAAATAAGAAAATGCTGGTATCTAAATTTAACGGCCCCGAGGAGCAAGGCGCGGCTCGAAGCGCCAACCAAAACCACACCGAATCCATATAGGAACGATTCGCGCGCGGACTTTCGAAATGAGTGAAGCGCGACGGGAGGTGGACGGGCTCTGGGCAACGCGGAGGAAAAGGGCGCAAAGTAGTCCGCGGGACATATCGGTTATCGATAAAAATTCTGCCAAATGAATTACGCGAAACCTCTGCAGTACCGTCGATGGAATCGATGAGGCTGGCAAAGGGGCAACAGAGATATCAAACGTGAAACGAGTCGCACTGTCGGAGGCCAATTCGGTTATCCCGTTCGCGGCTGCTACGATGAATATCGATATTGATTGACACGCGGCTGTGAAGGACACGAATTCGCGGTGGATCGTTCGAATCATTCTGCACTGGGGTTTCCGAAGCTCAGAGAGCCTGAGTTCTATCCCCATCGTGTGACTTTCCACAAAAAGGTTTCGGAATTTGAGAATCCTAATCCCCTTAAGGGGGGAAAGCCACTGTGACGGTCTAAAATAAACGCTATTTTCAAGACATTCTTTTATAACGAAATCTAACTTTTTACGAAAAATCTTTATTACCAACTGAAAATACATATATTTAACTAATATTTTATGCTCTCAGATTGAAAAATTTTTCGGTAGTATGGCCACAGCATACGATAACGTTAGGCACTACAAAAAAAAATTACAAAACGGGCGCTCGTGTAACTTTACAACATTTGCTCCGAATTGAAAAATTCGAATGGTTTCTTAAAGTATATGGCAATAGATTCAGCTAAGCGTACAGATTTTAAAAAACATTAATTTTTGAAAAAATGACGCACTTAAGAAGAGATCTGGAACAAAAGGTATAAAAAAGTCCAAGTTTTTTCAATGTTACGATTAAATGAATTATTCGATGAAAAATCTGGTACGCTCAGATGAAGATAATTGTATTACGAACATTCCCTGAAAATTTCAAGTGAATCTAATAAAAATTGACTGAGTTATTAATGCGCCCGTTTGACAAATGCCGTTTCGAGATACTCGCGTTTAAAGTTTCGACAGAAGTTATTTTCTGCAGCTCAAAGATCGCAGCTGTATACAGCCTTGTCGTGGCCAGCGATTCTATACCTAGTTCTAAACAATATATAAGCTCATGATCCCTCTTATTAGATACATTTGGATTATTGGACATAAATTATCCGAGCGATTCACTCCAAGTTACCTATGTGTGCACTCGATGACAAGCGCTGCGCAACCTATAAAAAACCCCCCGTAGCTCCCAGAATTTTTCGAGATCCACTTTGAAACTGTGCGGGTATAATCTTGAGACCACAAGCATTAAGAAAATGACAAAAAAAATCAGAAAAAAAAATTTTCACAGTGGCTTCCCCTTAAAGTTTCTCTGTACTTACTTCCTATCAACCATTCACCATACTCAGGCGAATTATAATCGGGGCCGCCACGAAGCGGGTTCGGCGCGTTCACCGCAACACGGCGACGCATAGATATTTATTATTATAAAATTTCTTTAAAAGGCCCCGCGCTCCACGAAAAGCTCGTCGTGAATTTTCTGCGACCCTATGCATAGATATTTATTATTCTAAAATTTAGAAGTACATAACGCGTTTCTTTTTTTGGGCCCCGCAGAATTTTGGAACCCGGCCCCACAAAACTTCACGCCGGCCCTGATTATGGTAACGAATACTATGCCAGGTGCAACCACGCAACTATTAGATACTACAGCTAAAACTGCCGAGAAAAACAATGTCCCTTGCGGTACCGATTCGCCTACGTCGCCAGGCAATGGGTTAATTTAAAAGTCTAATCCAGACGTCATATCGATTTCGAGGGATTACGTAAGCGAGCGGTTCGCGAAGGTTTTGCGAGCCTTTCCGCTTCGATTCCCTATAAAGGCGAGAATGTAATCGAATTTGCAAATCATTGCGCAACCCGGGCCCCCATACCTAACCCAGACCCCGCGGCGAGCAACAATCTGTCTCTCTGACGCCCGTGTCGTCAAAAACCGACGAGAGATCGTCAGAACATTGCGTCAGGGCGGCGAGCGTTGGCGGAAATAGGAACAGAATCCAGGCCCCGATCGTCGTCAATTATTTTAGCCCGCCTGCCCGTGTATCACGCCGTCGGTGAATCATTTATCCATTCACCGGTGCCCGCTGGCAGCGAGCGCCGGGGCGGCATTGCCGTGAAAAATGAACGGGGGGATAACGAGAGCGCCGATGAATGTCAAGTAAATGCGACTTCGGCGAGCTCGTTTACGTGCCACGACACGTCCCGCGGGAGCCCTGTCTGCTCTGGGATTAAGATGGACCGCGATACTCCGTTTACCATCCCACCCCACGTCCCGTGATCACGGACAGTTTAGAGCGGCCTGCCTCCTGCGCCGTGACCTATGGGAAAGGACAGTGGCACCTTTCGTATGTGGCAAAAATTGCTGGCGTCAACTTTTCCGCCTCGCGAGCTGGCTACGGTCGGGACGAGCTTGGAATCGGCTCGGAGGTTTGGAAGGCGTCCCACTGCTGGAGGGGTTCGGTAAACTGAGCGCTCAAGATGGCTAGCCCAAGTGGAAATCTACGAGATTAGTCGAAGAGATACACTAGGCAGTGGTCAGGAAAAAGTTTACCCTGTGATCGGTGACAGAGATAAGATCTGGTGTCGTAAATTAATATTCTATCGATTAAGGGGTTGTAAGATTTGTAAAATGGGCCAGTGTCAAAGAAATTTTTATTCGAATAATGCCCAACTCTGATATTAACTTATCATTAGTTAAGCAGACCTGTAAAAAAATGAGTTTTGAACTCTCTTTCACCATCACTGTCGATCTTACACCGTGCCCCTTGATTCCAAATTAGTATTAACCCCACAATGCACACGTGGAGCCTGCCAGGCCCAACCTGTTAAATAAATTGTGCCACATCTTACAGAGCTTTCTGCAAGTTTGTTCTCATGATATTGAAAAATATTCAGATAAGAGATAACCATGAGTCGCGGCGTTAAAGAGATATTCCTCCAGTATTGCATTTTGTTATAAATATTCTTCTCGATAAATATTCAGTGCAATAGATTACGTGCAGTTTAAAAATAATTTTTCCCCAAATATGTATGCATTCCTGGGTTTGGGGATATGGGCCTGTGAGGCCCAACGTCTGCAATGGTGTAATTATAATTCACGTGTGCACTGTAGCGTTAGAGATTGCCATAGAGACATTCTTTTTAAACCCCCCCCACTATCATTCATGAATCCTGCGGTATAATCGGAGCAAAATCAATTGACCGTCTGAAGCCACCGTGAATCCCATACCTACGCACTCGTTCAACCTCCGCCCGAGCGAATGCATGTCGCGCTTACAGCGCCGTGCGCGATGCATTTTTTAATACGTCGTTCCGCGGGAGGAGAAAACGGCTTCTTTGTGAGAAGCACGGCGCATAAGACGATATTACGCGCGATAAGTATGTTTGTGGATGGGCGGCAACGCGCACGGACGGCCACACGTACACGGCGACCAGCATTGTCGGCAAAGGCTGTTACCGTCGAACCCGTTGATAAGCCTGCCTTATCTGCGCGGCCAGTATACTCGGACGGCCCTGAATTTATTTAAAGAATGCAATACATTCAGCAATATATTATCCCCTAACGTCCGCCATACTTGAAACATCTTCGCTGAATTCAACTGATATAAAAATCCTAACTAACTGCAGATTTGTCTAGAAGGTGACGGTCAGAGTTGCCATTAATGTGGGGAATTAATGGCAGGCGTAGGGAAAACGTGACGTAGTCCGAAGTAGCAGGAGGGGAACACCTACAGCAAAAACGGGAAAGGTATTTGTGTTGGTGACGGGTTGGAGTATCACAATTCATCATTTGGCGTGCACAAATCGTATTAGTGTACTTATATAGATCTTTGCGGCTTATCTTTACTGCCTTATCGCATAGAAGGTCTCATTCGCCGCGGCAACAGTAGTGGAGGGGATAACGGCCAACTTCTTTCGGGACACCACCGCTGTATACCCAAAATTCGTCGAGCATCGAAGAAACTGTTTCCAAAAGAACTACCAACTAGCGATGATTATCTAAGGCCGATCGCTATGTCTAGGAGTCGGGGACCACGGTGACATGGCGAGCAAAGGATCGTGATTCACCGTGGAAGTCAATCACGGCGGCGAAAGGCCAGCATGAGTCATCGTTCTGCTCGGTTTCGAACCAGCGACCGCGCTATTCGCTCACTTACAGGCCGTGCAAGTGTTTCTTCTCCGGCTCTCAAGGGAAGCAGAGTACATGACCCACGAACCAGCCACCGAGCCATTGTCTCTTCTGTTTTGCTCGAGAGACCTCTCTCGTTTCATACGCGTCTTCTGCCTTTTACGAGCGTCGCGGGACAATATGCCTGCTTCGAATTAGCGCAGCTTCCCCTTGGTCGCAAGGGCGCGTCAGGCGAGCATTAACGCCCTGGCAGACAGCAGAACGAAGGAATTCCCTGTTTACAACTTTCGCCCGTGAGAGTCAGCATTTGGCCCACACGAAAAGGGAAAATGTGATGCCCGAGGAATAAACAGGTCCACCCAACTATAAGAGATACTTTTACCCCTGTCAATCTCGTTTCCTCTTATTTTTACACCCACAACATTCGGAGAGCAATACGGTCGGGATCGCTCGCGGGCGAGGGTCTTTTAGCCGCCTCTGATTCGGCACAGTTTCACCTATTATCCTGTGGCTTTTGCGCAGATTAAAGCATGTATATATCTCAACGAGTTTCTCCCTTTTTTATACAATCGAGCATAACATTCGCCAACTACGTTTATATTTCATATTTCGGGGACTATTTCACGCTTAAAGTTACTTCCAAGATAGAAGAATATAAAATTGCCCTATAAAATTGAAGATAACCTCGAGATGTCCAAAAGTAACTTGCTATTTCCTTATCTAATGGAGGAGCCCATACATATAGCCTGTCAACTTAAAAAAACACTCCAGTGACCAACACCAACAAAGTAAATCACCTTCACGGGGCGATAAATAAACGGTCGAGAATGCTTTTAAGAACGCAACGACACGGCTCACTAAAACGAACAGCGCTTTCCAACTTCCTTAGTTCGCTCGTTGCTCCATACTCGCCTTGGCTATTGTTGCGGCGCGATAAACCATACGTTTGAAACCGCAGGTCGTGGCCACAGGGAAGAAATAGACCGCAGACCACTTAAGTAAAAAGTCCAAGTGACCTCACCCGTTAAAATCGCTTGCCTTCTGTTCATCTCAAAGTCTCGAGTCCATTTAGCGAGCCAGAAGACAGTCCGTTTGCACACGCCGCTGCGTATTACAATTTTCACTTTGCACGGCGTCGTTGCTACGTTTAACAATCACGTTACGCATCGGCAAGTCGGGGAACTGGTCTCGAGACCACATTGGTCATGAACAATGAACAATGAAACGAGCCACTATTTGTCGGCGCTGCTGTCCTTAAGGGCGGTTTGTATGTGCGAAACGATTTGTCTTTGTCACTGCGACAACGATGTCGATACGTTTGGCAACGTTCGAGATTCGATATATTGATATTGATCGAAAGAATTTCAATCCTCTGGTAATTTCTCTGCAACTCGCGAAACAACGAAATATATAAAGACGTAAGCGCGAGAGTTTCAAGTTGGCAATAAGCATCGAGACGGATCCGATGGCTTCCGCTTTCTTACACGCCGCGCGCACTTTTCGACGCTCAAATCCTTGCACCTTTCAAATTCTCGATTAAACCTCGCGCAAACGGTTGTTAAAACGAGTAATCAGAGCGGTAATTACAGAAACGCTACCACCATCGTACAGAATGAGTGCACTACTACGCTTTACCACATCACACTTTATTTCGAGGATCAACGTGTATCGGATATGTAACACTGGTTCCGGACGTGACCGGGCACGCTGAATATGGCGTAACACGTGCCCGTGATGCAATTAAAATGGAAAAAACAAATGGAAGCAACGTGACATATCCGCAGTCTCTGGATCTACGTAAACATATTATGTACTTACATATACAAATTTCTATCTCTACGTATAAACAACATAACGATACCTAAAACCGAACAACAATACGCACTACCTTGTCTCAACAGCCTACCTACTGTACCTTAAGTAACGACTTACTGAACGCCGGTAAAACATTTTCGAAGATATCGAGTTCGTTAAATACGCGCGAAGCGGCTCATTGGCGGAAAGAATGAAAAAAAAAACAATTCAGAAAACGAAGAGAATCTTGGTCCCTGAGAGTATACAATAATTGTCATAATTTCTTCCGCTTTTGATATCGATATTACACATGTCCGTTTCCTTCTGGCTACCATCTTACTTCTACTCTACGTGTGACGCATAAAGTTCAGAAATGTTACATATCTACGTTCCGTTTTGCAATCAGAATTCTACCGTTACGTTGGTGTTTACGATAAGAAATTGCTTTTCTGTTCCTCTTCCTGTGGTTAACATTTTACGATCGTATCACATTATAACATAACCTTGCAAGTCATCCAGCAGATCGAATATAAACTTCGCGACCACAGCCATCTCTTTCGATTCAAGTTTTATATATTTCGAACGCTTTCAGTTATATTATGAATATGACTTGCGATTCCAATTCTGCATTGACTTCAATATTATCTAATCTTGTTCGCCATAACTCTAACAGATCGAAATCACATGCTCCCAAAGACCAAGCTACCTCCATTTGCCCCGGTCCTGACACACAGAAAAAATGAAGCATCACGCCGTCCACGACCCGACTATGCATAAAAAATGAATTCGTTTGACATTATCGGCTTTATCGGAAGTCGTGTCACTAGCGTTTACGTAAGCCTTCTAGGTAAACTGTATACACGCTCGCTCTCTCGCGTATCGAACGATAAAAGGGGCAGGAATAAGAAATCTAATCAAGGTAGCGCGCAACTCGTCAACGGGTCACCCGACGAATGTACTCGTACAAACATTTTTTTCTCGCGTCTCGAGAATATCGACGCGACTCACCGCGGGATCCTTCAACCTCGTCGACGGCGAACGATCCGGACACTGTCATTGGTTTCCACGAAAAACGCGACGTACGCGGGGGGGGGGAGTTAACAGTTTGAGTTCGAATGACCATTTTCTATACACGCGTTGTTTCGTGACAGTGGCGAGCGAGGATCGCGACGACATCGCGCGCGTAACTATCGCCTCGACGTCTGCGGCGACGGAGAACGTCCCCGGGATTGGTTTCCCCGAGAGGAACGGTGGAAGACGGTCGATTACAGAGAACGAGGCACGGTGCACCGCTCGAAGGAGAGCGTCAACCTCGGCACGGGGAGGTTAGGACGAAACGTCGAGAGGTTAACCTTCTATGTTTCCCCTCCCCGGTCGCTCAGGCGATTTTTCGTGGATCCTTCTCGGAGAATCGCGGCCCGCAGCGGCGCCGCGGTACAATTTCGCTCGCGGGAATGGCAAAAGAAACACTTACCCCATAAACCAGTCCACGGTATCGCGGAGATACTCGGGTAACCTATCCAGCTTGGATGATTTTCAGTTGGATCACCGCCGAGGAAAGTAGCACGAGAGTCGAGAAAACAAAATAAATTCCCTCTCTCTCCACTAGCACCAGCAGCAGCAGCAGCGGCGGCGCACGTTTCGCGATCTCGTGAAATCTAACATGGCGAAGCTCTATTGTCACCTGTTCCCGTCATGCCTCACTTGCCTCTACCCCCCCCCCCCCCCCATGCAACCCGAAAATACTACCGATTTATCGCCGCCACCGCGGACTCCCGTCGACCTGTACCCGTTTATGCTCTGCTGGCGGCTCGATACACGAATTCGCGGTATCCCCCCCAAGTACCGACCGTGCAAGCAACTTTCGTCAACGTCCGTCACGCGCACGGGGAATGACCACTTTAAAGCGCGCACAGCTGATTGCAGCTGATCGTCTAATGTTGCAACGAATGAACTCGCGCACCCCCTGTTGCGGTTGAGAAGATGGCCACTAGGACGGCACAGGGTCGAGAGGGGTATTCTTCGTACCACGGTGTCGCGTGATCCGATTCGTCGATGTTTTCGCGTCAGCCAATTACGAACATTACTGTGGGGAATTTCTGGATATAACTAAATATTACTAATCGGAGCCGCATTCCTTCCTCGTGCCATCTCCTTAGCAACGGACAACCTACCGCGCGTATTTACTGGCAAAGAGAGAGATTTTCTTCGACATGGGCATGAGTTATAGGAAAGATAGATGGCAGAGGGGGTCGTATCCAAAGCGCGCGTAAGATATTTGATTTTGAAAGTGGGATAGCATTAGGTTGTGTTTTGTTGAAGAATATAATCAATATTCTTACACGATTAACACATTTATCGAGAAGGAACAGGATCCCACAACCTGGGGACAGAAAAATGCATTGAATTTTCGGTCTATTCTGTACAACAGACAAGTATAGTAACTTTGACGTTCTATATATTTTAAACGAATTCGAAACTAGCAAAATGACTAGTTTCACCTGCATTTCCACACAAACACTTTCCCGTTGCCTCCAATTCTACTTCGGGGAGTAGTTCATCAGACCGTCGTTCATGAGCAGAGGACACTACAATCGCGAATTTTTAAATCGGTAAGGCAGTGAAAGTTAAGCCGCGAAAGTCCATAAGGTATTAGGTCTACTCTACACTTCGTCTATGTCATAACACAACAATTTTGATTGTATATTATATATCTGATATCACTAATAGTGACACTGAACTTTTATAAATTGGTATTTTTTTTAAGTTGGAATCAATAATGTAGAACAATCTGTAAGAACACAATAAACCTAGTACCGACAGTATATCGATTTTTAAGCGATTATCTAGAACTCGATGTGATCAACAGTTGCAAATTGAAAGGAACACTTTAATCACAGACGAGTGTGGTTTAATCACAGATGAGTTGTCTGCGGTCATACGCTCGGGGGCTCGCGAGCCTCCTTACCAGTACGCGTCACACTCAACGTTATCGGCTCAGTATAGAAGAGACCTTTCACCCTGGCAAGGGCGAGAGGTTCAGTGGCCCCATACAGGAGGGCCGCCGAACCAGCCGTCAGAGTCTCTATGGCCGTATAGTAGCAGGGTGTTGGTGCTACACCAGCAAGGGTGGGAGGAAGGGGGAGGCCCGCGACAATAGAGGGCTCCCCGGGGGCAGCCAAATAGTGCTGTCCCCAAACAGTCGTAGGGGAGGCCCCGGAATATAAGGGGCCCTCCGGGAGCGGCCAAATAATGCCGCTCCCAAGCAACGCGATCAGTGCGCAAGGGGCGAGTTGGCAGTTGGGCTACCCATATGGTATTGCCAGCCGCTCGCTCGGGGGGTCTAAATGGTCGGGTCTTTCTTGGCCCTCAGTTCTCCGACCGCGGTACGCCCCCCCCCCCCCGGGTTTGCAGTGTTTGGGCGGCCCTTAAGGCCAGCCAACCGCCCCCGCCATGCTTGACCCATCGGGGTCGCCGCCGGGACTAACATCAGGGCACACTGATCGCGGGGCACACTGACCCGTCGGGCGGGGGTGTCAAGGGACAACTACCCGCCCTTGTAACAGCGACCCCGGACAAGGCGACGCGGGCGTGTGGTCCGCTGCGCGTCGCCAATTACGGAGAAAATTGCTGGGGGAGGAGAATACTCCCCCAGGGAATACCCCTTCGGGGCTGTTGCGCTGGAGCTGCATTTTATGCGTAGGGGGGAAGGCAAGCGGATGTAACCGCTATACTGTATCCATCCTAAGAAAAAATTTGTCGGCGCAGGGTTGGTTCTGAGGAGACGCTGACTGGTCCGACTCCCCACTTAATCGCCTACGTTTTTCTCCGTCTTACCGCCTATTACCTTTCTGTCAACCGTTCCGCAACCTGTAGTGTTTACATTGACAATGGTCACATCCCGCCCTTGGACGGACAGGAAAAGACGGCAGGTAAAACGGCAGGTAAAACGCTTTTAGCAATCGCCTGCGTCGGGCCCGTAGGCGGCGGTGGGGGCTGCGCAGATCGGTCGCAAAACGGTATGGGTGTCGTTTTTCCTTAGGATGGATTCAGTATAGTTTGATCCCATACCAAGTACCGCCCCCCCCCCCCCCCCGCCAGGCGCGCAGCTCCGACACGAGGTTGACCACCTTGGAAGTTTTAGTGGGTTCGAGTCCCACATATGGTCGGTGTGCCATTCTATCAATGGAACGGACTCGAACCAGCGTGAGTGCAGCGAGCCTGAATTTTCTTAGGTTCTTATGTCGGGGGTTCCATCCCGAGTCCTGAGGTATTTTCTTCGAGAAATGATGCGATTTTCCTAATGACACGGGCGGACCGTCCTTCATGAGACTTTCCTATTTTTCGGATCCCTATAGTTTCTCTCGCATGGTCGGCGCTTGCGCTATTTAAAGAGCAAGCGAGAAATAGGTACTTTTCATGTATCATTTATTCAGACTGTAAAAAAACAATTGGAATGAAATATCGGCAGCAAATAAGATTCATTACACGTATGAGAAGAGGTTTGGTTTATCACACGCTCACACTCCCACGTTCTCTCTCTCTCTCTCTCTCTCTCTCTCTCTCTCTCTCTCTCTCTCCCTCGTATCCATTTTCACTTCACAATCATGCATTTCCCAAAAAGTTTAAAGGGAAATGTTGTTCAGAATGGCGACATTGACAACATATGTGAAGGTCATTGAAATCGGTGAGGAAGTAGATTTCGACAAATTTACTCTGCGCGTTGAAAAGAGAAAATGTTTTAAAGAAGCCATATGATGCAAAGGAACCCTTTGGTCCGGAAAAATTGTTAAAGATTTCGGAACGACTTGATTGTGTAGAGTTACTCGTATATGTAGGTATGGTCCCACCACTACACTGCTGCTTAATACGAGACACATCATAAGATTACCATAATTTATTAATTATTTTTTAATTAGTTATTATAAGAGGTGTTCAAAATGATAAGTGAAAGTGTATCTCTGTACACAGAGTATCCTGTATATGGAGTTGATAAAAATTGAAGAAGTTGAAAAAGTTAATATACACCAATGTCCGCAAATAATTTATTAGGGAATTATAAGATAGCAGCGATTCGTTACATCATAAGCGAAGTTGCAAAATGCTTCTCCGTTGTATGGGCCTGTAGAGTTGCTGATCGATAAACAAATGAAGAAATTTTGATTTGCCTTTTAAAAATGCTGTATTAATTTAACATCAGGACACACTTCGTCGATGTCTAAATTCTCACTGCTATTTGTGTAACTTTTATTCCTACCGCTTGTAGCGCTGCACTCTTATTTCATGCTTAGCCGTTAACGTTGGATGCGACACGGAAATGGTAATGGGGCTCTAGAGCCCCAAAATCGAGGGACACAGAACAAAATAGGATGTAAGGTCCATTCTATACCTGGTCTGTGATATTATACATATGAATTTGAATTTTTCACCAATAATTAGGTGCATAATCATAAATAATCATTCAGCGATATTATCAAATGATTTATCCACTCAACAGCTGTTACATTTAGACTTGTTGAACAAAATTCGTATATTTAGTTTTAAAGTCGTTTACAATCTTCCCGCAATTAAATTGGTATTTCTTCAGAATAAGTGAATATATATACATTATGATTTTCTTAATTTACATTTTGTTATTTCTTTTCGATTTGTTACATTTAGGAACGAGAAATATATAAAATTAAAGTACATTTTACATTTTATTAAATAGACGAAGCAAATGAAAGTTTATGAACCTATAAAGGTTGTATAACGCTATTATTGTATTATGTTCTAGGTAATATGGCAAATTGAAAGAGCATCTGTATGTTGTTATCGCAGGGTAGTAGCAACCTCAGTCGTTCAATATGTTAACAACTCTAACGTTAAACGTAATACGTAGCCATCTCTATTTGCTATCCATATTACCCGCTGCTATATTTTTATATCTAAGATAATTAAACTCGTCTTCGAAGTGGCAACTACGAGCGAACGGGGATTGCATTTATATTTTATATCATTCATGTGATCGTTCACAAAGAAGATACATGACCAGGTCGTATGTTGCGACTTGATATAATTCGTCTTGGGGTATTTGTGATTGATTTTTTTCAAACTGATTTGATGGCTTATGGGGCAAAAAAGAAAGAAAAATGTAGGTCAGCCTCTGTAGCCGATTCTCAAGAAAAACAAAGGAAAATTTTAATATGTTGCGTCAAGATTGTTCTACGTTGCAAATTATTCAATATTTTTGCATATTTCATGATCATGATCACTAAAACAATATCTACTTGTGTATGCATTTCATGCACCAATTAATAATATTGGCCATGTGGTTCCTTTATTGCTAACAATCGAAATAAGATGTATGAACAATAATTTCCCGAAACATTGGTGTGAATATTTCAAAGAATTGTGAAAATTAGAAGAATGTACGTACGTACGTACGTATGCATACATGCATGCATGCATGTATGTATGTATGTATAATACAGTCAATGCTAGTAAGAAACAGTCGGAAGTACCACGTGTAGTTGAAGGGGAAATTTTTTACAAGGTTCCGTGTACTGCGCGCACGTCGTGAATCTTCGACCGAACTGTACAAAATTAAAATCACCAACGTTCACGGCATTATCCTTGTACGTAATATATATTCTACGATCATGTTATATTACAATGTTTACCTATGTAAATATTAATTTTCTACATTCAATTTATTAAACATTGAAATTCGAATATTTATAAATAAACGCACATTTCTTTCTAAATTTCAGATGCATTTGTTACAGAATTGTAATAAACTTGACTCTTTTGCAAACTATAAAGATAGCCTGTATGTATGTATGTAATGTATGTGTGTGTGTGTATGCGTGTACATAGCAACAGATTACTTCAGCTCCAATAGGTATGTAAGTATGCGCTGCGCGTATACACTCTCACTTTAATTCTGATTGAAAGTAACATATGCAAATTGTAACTTGATATTCCATTTTTTTTTTTTATAGTTTACGTTACAATGTCAATTAAAGTATAAAGCCTGAAATCTCCGTTAGCTTCGGGATACAATGTTTAGGAAATATATAAGCATGGCTGGAGTCAACAGTGCCGGGGGAAATAAATCTGAAGAAGTGAAAAACAGATGCGTGTTGTGTGTACACTTGTTGTGTGTCCTCCTAGGTAGATAATCATTCTCACATTTCACTCCATGTGTTATTACTGGAGTTACTTCCACTCGAAGATGACGTCGATGACATTCTAGTATTGTTTGATTCATTGGCTGCCCTAAGAATAAATAAACACGTCTATGTGATTTTTCTTATCTTCTATTAATTCTATTTAGCAGGATGCTCGAGCTTTTCTCTCTCATAATCACAAGTACGAAAGTACGTGCAACAAAGCTTTTCTCATTATATAATACACACGGAATCAACGACTTTTTATTATATTAACATGAAAGTGTCGACACTATGCGGACAAGGTATATTAGCGTACCTAAAGAGGGCTGCTAAGCTAGGTCCAACGGTATCCTGATTGGCTTCTGCAGAATTTTGATCTCCCAAGCTTTGTCTACAAATAGGGCAAGTCCCGTGCTAAAAAAAGAAAGAAAAACAACAATGTCACTTTGTAACATGTAGCTAATGATTTTTCCTCTGTTAACTTACCAACTCTAACCATGGTACAATGCATGGCGCATGATATAGATGTTGACAGGGAAGTTGTTTTACCGGTTCCGAAAGTTTGAAGTCCTCCAAGCAAACGGAACATTGGAGTTTACTATCTGTACGATAGAGGAAAAATAATTCATGAAAAATACACCGCTATCGATATTTCACGTAATAGAAAGGCTGTCTAAAGGCTGTCACGTATCATCCTCTATACCCACCGACGTGACTTTGAGTCACACTTGTAGTTGGTATTTCATCGATTTGTTTCCTTGGCAAAGGCGGTGGTCCGGTTCCATCCAACTGGTTTAACAACTGTGTTACGATTGCATCCAAACCATCCTGACCCCAAACATAATCTCCAGGATTTCCCAAGAACAGTCTAATATTGAATCTACATTATTTTGTTTTATTTTAGTAATACCAAATATCGAATAAAAAAACAATGACTTTTATTTTATCCTGGGTGAACAAGCGTTTTAGTGATTCTCCTTCTAGCGAGAACATTCTGTACTTTTATACATGCGTGTACATAAATATATTAACATGACACATTCGTCGCCGCCGCGCCGGCATAATTTAGTCATCGCTAAATCATTTATAATGTGCAACAACTTGGAATCATAAGATTACGAATATGATTAAAGACAGTATGTAAATACATATTTCTGTTCCGAGTTATGAGAACTGAGAATGCCCTACGTATGTGTACATACAAAAAGGTTCAGGCACCTATACAAACAAGTGCCTTTATTTAATCTTTCATCTAGGAATACGTCCATAAAATTATTCGTACATTTACGATCTATTCTTTCCAATGATTGTAGTGAAAATCTTATGTTTTCATCAATGTTCGACTGCAAACAAACCAGGAATGTTATGCAACAATTTGTAACTCGAGTTGCCATTTAGTTATTATAATAACTGAAGGAAAGCCTAATTCCAGCTTATAAGCATACTTCATTTCAAGCAATACGTCCCTTTTAATATAACTGTGTATGCAGATACACAATACTCGTGCACAGGCAGTCACGCAGAATTTAATAGATTTTAAATAGATAAGAAAATCGAGTAAAACAGACACAAGGAAAGAAAACACTACATGATTTGTATAGTGAAAGTTACATATAGTAGCATTAACAAACAAATACCTGAAAAAATATAGAAGAACCATTAGAAATTCAGCAGATTTTAAAGTGTCACATAAAATCCCGTTTTGTACGTCGAACACGAGACGAACGAAATATTGCTATTGAATTCACTCAGGATAATGTTTCACATGAACGACATGCACAAAGCAGAGAAAACTCCATATGACAGGGATGAACATAACTTCCTTATTAGTACTATCTACAGAATATTTTACATATGTCACGAAACATGACAACGCATAAAATGTGACAAGCGAACAATGAGAAGTAATTAATTATTAATGTTTTACATACGCAGGTGGTTGTCCATCTTGTGTTACAGAATGAGCTAGAGCCGGTCCTGATAGATTAAGTAAGAAACCTTGTATGAGGTTGTCGATAGTAGTAGGTAGTCCTTGCCTCCCGCGACTACTGTGCAATAGAAAAATGATTTATTTATCCTTACTATATACTGTACTTAAATGAAAGTTACATTATATCGGAAGCGAAATACGTAGTAGATTTAATAGTAATGGACAAATCAACTTTGACTTACATAGAATACTGTACACACGTTTAACTAATACAGTTAAAAGTCTCAAAATTATAATATATCGATTAAGCTAAAGGTTTAATGAAAGATAAAATGACATGCCTGTTAGAGAGACGTATATCCGGAGGATTTCGGGACCAATTAACTCGTCTCCTACCCGCGAAGCTACTATTTCTGTTAAAAGCACTCGCTACTGGGTTTTGATCGGAGTGCATCAACATCACTTGCATTAGATCTCGCTCCATTTCGTCGAATCGTAGATCCTAGTTAGCAAATACTCGATAGAAATTAGGTTTGAAATCTACATAGGGAAGTAAGAAAGCTATACTCACACTGTGCAATGAAATATCGTCGAGGTCGCTTAAATCTTCATTGCTGATATCCATACCCGAACCACTATCATTGCTGCCGCTTTCTAATTCCTCTATGAAACCGCTCGAGCATCTTGGACATGTGTAATCCTAACGAACACAGGGAGAAAGAATCGTCAACACGATAAATCAGTTGTAATTCACGAACATGCATCATTGATCGTGGACATGTAATAACCATATTTCCAATGGGATGTAAAATACAGAAGGGAGCAAGAAACATATGATAATTATTTAGCTCCCTATTGGACTTAACCGTGCAGTTGAAAGATAAAAATCGTTGAAAGTAAAGGGTTTTTCGCATATATGAATTTCGCGTGAAAGCTGCGACATTTTAACAACGCGTAAACGTCGATCGATGTCAACGATACGGTTGCATATAATAAGAATTTATTCGATTATTCAAGAATAACAAGACGTAAAAGAGGAATTCCGGATCGCGGAACGGGAAGCAAGGAGAAAGGAGTTTTAACCCGTGATACTGAGTGACAGATGAAAATAAAAATATATGGGATATCAGAGAAGGAATTATATACATACAATTAAGCAGTATTAAGATAAAAAATATATGCGTATACTTACGGGTAGTAAACGTTCAATTTCTATACTGCATTTATGACAAAAAAATCGGGACATTGGTGTCCCGTCTACAACGGCTTCCGCCATGTTTTTACGTGTGCACCTTGCTCCTCTTCCCTATTTCTGACTATGGTGGCGGTGGATTCGGAGATTGTAATCCGTTCCGTCACAAGTCACAAGTCACAACTGTTCGTGCAGTTGATTGCGTTTTAGACGAATGTCGAATCTGAGCTGGGAAACTACTGATTTTAGGTGATACCTTTACGAAGCACGAGATGGCGTCCGGTTAAATTAGTCGATTGCGCATCAACGCCTTGTGTTGCATTTAATTGCAGATCTCGACATCTCTCTTTCTTTCAATTTACTTTTTTCAATCATTAACCAATCGTTACCTTCTATTTTATAAGATATTCTATCACTTTATTTCCCCATTATCTACATACCTACTAAGTACATATAATAGGTATGTATGTGTCAACACATTTCTCTAATCAGTAATCACATATCACATACCGCATACGTACCATACCATAGATTAATGTCATGGTTTACTTAAAACGTTTCTCGGGGGAAAAGCTTTGAGCTAGTTAATTTGACTGTTAAATTGGCCAAAATGAATAGCACTTCTCTCTCTTATCGCTAGCCAACTTAAAATTCTATAATATGAAAAACAGAATCTGCAAAACTGATCATTTTATTGATCGTCACGTGTGCACGCTGCACAGTGCACGCGTCGCACCAAAGTCTAAATATCTAATATTGACCAAAAGCAGCTTGTATAGGTTAGGTTAATACGCGCACGCGCGCATCCTTTCGCTATGTATGCATGTAAGCGGAAGAAATGAGTAGAAAGGGAAAGCGAATGGTTTATTAGGTGTTGAAATAAAATTTACATATGCATATGTAATAAAAAAGGTACATATTCAGTGGCGGATATGAGAAAAAAGGCCCAGGTGGAAAATGTTGAGGGGAAAATGAAGAGGCAGTTTACTAAAAGGAGGTAAATGTACAGAAAAGTATAGAAAAAAAGTGCTTGCAAAAAATCATAATTTATTTTTGAAGACAGGGCCCTAGGGGGGCCCTCTGAGGAGGGGCCCATTTTTCGAGAAACTAAACCGGTAGTGTACTGAAAACGGGCTCAGTGTAATAATACAGAAAAAAAATATAGTTTAGCTAAATCATATTTTTTTTTAAGGATGGGGCCCTAATGAGGCCTTCCGAGCAGGAGCCCAGGTGGCAACTACTCATCGGCCGCTCTGTTAAATCCGCCACTGTACCATACTTTCAAAAAGGGCAATGCACGATCTGTAATTTTTGCTGTTGCACCGGCCGTGCTACAAATGTGCTGTGTTACCGTTACCGTTACGCGAAAAGTACCTATATAAGTATGCACTACTTTGGTAGTAGGTAGTAGGTACTTACACTTGTTAGGTACTTGACAGCTTTTATTTTCGTGCCGTTGCGCGCATGTGCATGCGCGCAGCGTGCCACACGTGCTGCGTGTAAGCATCGCCAGTCGCCACGTGTTGTTCTACGTTCTCATCTAAATAGTATGCTAATTACTAAACACTATGACTACTGTTTACAAATTATGCGATACGTAGGTACATGGTAAACACCATAAAATTCCATTTCATCTAGCAATAGGGACCTTATTCAAAGTAGTTAAACAATACTTACAGTCATTGAAAAATTGTAAAAGGCGGTCCCAGACAGAAATGCGGGAGAAGAGCATCGACTCGATTAATTTTTTTGCTTTTAAAGGATTCTTATGTATTAAAAGTCACGTAAGAATAGGTCCAGGGAATCTTTCATTTTAAATTTAACAGAAGAAGAATAGTAAGTACAGGAATTAGTGAAATTAAATGGAAAATAACTAATCACAACTAACATGTATAAATTATTGATTTATTACAATCGAATGATAACCTGCCGACATAAATGTACTATTATATTGTTTCATAGTATTTCACTTATTTCACTTAACATGTAAGTGTAATAATGATTCTCATCTAAACTACTGAGATACATATATACAATGCTTTACGTTACTATGTAGTGTGTAGAGTGTAGAGTGTAGACAAACAGTTAGGTAACTCAAGTTTTTGTACCATCAAGTTAACTACGAGAATCTTGATCGCTCTCTTAAATTCATTTCGAATCGAATTTATCGTGCTCTTCCGTGGCAAACAACTTCATGCACATAGAAAGAGATTTATCATATAATGAACACATTTCTTTTAAGAGTGGAATATAGTCAAGTTTTTAATGAACACACAAAATGCGTCGACTATATTAGAAACAGATTCTGACGAAGTTCAGAATCTACTTACATTCGTAGGTATGTAAGTACATACATATATATACATATACGTACACATAGCTTCCGTTTCATTTGTCATGTGCTTTCTTAAAACATAATCTTATCAATGTTGTTTCCTACAACAACTCTCGCTACTCGTGGCATGTCGCTGTTTTAATCGCATCTCCTCGCTGTGCTCTTACAATTATATAGATTTGTCTTATCTGTGGACCACTGTCTCTGTTTTCATGCAAGTTCGGTAGAAAACCAATGCTATAGCTGAGGATTTTACATAAAACATTCATAATTTCTTTCAAAATCTTACGTATCTTTTTCCAAATAATGATTTTCGGAATTGAAAATTGCTGAAAATAATACTTGACAATAGTCCTGCTGAAGATAATCATTCAATGCCTGTTACTATTTATTTTCTCCATTCATTAATGACTTTAACATTTGAATTTCTAAGTCTGTCTATATGTATTTTGCTTTGTACTCGCATTAAATTATTAAAATACAAAATTCATCTATAAATCTTGAAATTTTCTCTGAATTATCAGATGAATGTGGTACGTGAAACCCCTTAGAAACGCAATCAAAGGTCAATAATGTGCATCTTTGGTTAACATGTACATACGTATGTACCTATATTCACAAGTGGAATGCTTGGTAAAAATAATAGCTGCTTTGAAAGATGGGCAAAATACGCATACAGGGCTACCCATTGTAAACTAAATGAATTTCGCTGGGAAACTATATTGAATCAACTATATTGAAGACACGAACCTTAAAACTTTCCGAGGGAAAGGTGTAGTTTTCACAAAATTAAATTAGCAGATGGAAAAGTCAATGAAGACGTTATAATAACGCTAACTTGTTTCCAGAAAAGACCAAAAATGGACTCCACTGCATAACTGTATACCTATTTTTTTTAATTAGAAGCTATACAAGGAAAATAAATTTAGGGTTGGGCAGTTTTCTTACATTTATGCATTGCGAAATGTGTAGTAAACTTCCCCTCCTCCCCCCATGTTCCGAGAAAATTATAGAATATACAATGTAATTGAACTTTTTTCGCTTTAAGAAGTTGGAGTCAACAAGATAACAGACAAATTACTGCCACGGACCGGGTTTTCATGATTATTAATTCAGACTTCCGCGTCGGAGCCGTGTTCAAGAGGAATTATTTCCCGCCGTTTCACCAACATTGCAGTATATATAAATTATCATAAACATTGGGAAATAATTCATCTTGGTCAGGGCTACAACCCGGAAGCATCAATTCATAATTATCTCGTCCCGCTACAAAAAATAATAGATTTTACTAATGAAGACTTAAGTGACATAAAATCTCGAAGATTGTAGCTATGATGAAAAAAAATATCTGTGATGTGTTAAATCCCACTGTAAGTGATTCACCCTGTACATGTATACACATTGCACATACGCGTTCGCGCGTGAGAGAGAGAGAAAGAGAGAGAAAGAGAGACTAAACATATATTTACATACAATTAATGTCGTGAAATTGCAACTATTTTTGATAGACCGAATCTGTTTAACATATACCTAATCTTATATGTTAACCGTTTTCCCAACAAATGTTGCACATATGTTATAAAATATTATGTGATGTAGAGTTGTTGTATACACGTATACATAATAAGTTTAATTATGGTATTCGTTAAGTACTATTAATGTTTCAAATTCTTGTTTTAGTGATAAATGTGTAATGAATGGTCATGCTTGTGAAACTTTGAAATACATATGTTGTATGTATGTATGTATGTATAGTTACTTTTTTCTTATTGTTACCAATCTCTTTTGGTTACTTATCTTTTTAGTATTTGAATGATACATTAAACACCAGTAATTGAACGGTCGGATGCAATATGGTGACTAGCGTTCGAAAATGGGAAAATTATTGCCCATACGCTACAAAGGATGGGAAAATTAAATGTTAAACTAACTGTATTTTAAAAAAATATAGTATTATAAAGGTGGGAACATGCTATTGACACGGCACGCCACCCGACGCGTCCACGCACGTTGCGAACTGTGCACGTTGCGAACTGTGCACATATGTAACAGATATTACCCACGCATATGGGCATATGTGCATTAGGGCTGTTCGAGTACTCGAATATTCGAGTAGCTTGAAATTCGGACCGAGCCGAGACTCGGTTTCCGAGCCGAGTCGAGTACTCGAAGAGGAAAAAAAAAAGAAAAATCGACTAGTCGGTTCTCTTACAGTCGCTCGAAAAAATTCGAGTACTCGATTCTTTGGAGCCGCTCGGTTTTTACGAGTACTCGGTTCTTCGAGCCGAGCCAGGCTCGGCTCGCTTTTTTCGAGTACTCGAACAGCTCTAATGTGCATATGTGCAGAGATGGCATCGTGTGTGAACGCGTCGGGTGGCGTGGCGTGTCAATAGTATATTCCCGCCTTAAAGATCGTCACGACACACTTTCTGTCTATCTACAGTTTGTTTATCCAATCATTACCACCTATTCAAGCTAAAAATTATAAACAAAAGATTTTTCATCGTCCAAAGGCATTATCTCCTTAAACCTAAATTGCGATAACTTGAGTAAATATTAACGGATGGTTATAAGAAAACTCTGGCGAAACCGTAAAATGTATGCCACAGAATCTTCATGTTAAAAAATGTAATAATATTTAATTATAAAGTAATAATGGCCAGAATCCTTGTTTTTCAACGTTTGCCGTTAAAAAGTATCGAGGCAATTTTCAGGTACATATAACTTGCGGCGACAAAGTTTTTCCCTAATATACAAGCAAGATTTTCACCAATTTTCACACTGATTAATAAATAATTGTAGAAGATATGGCGACATATATACTTAAATCTCGCGCGCAACCAACAGTAAACGCGAGTGCTAAGACTGCTAAATAGCGCGAGATTGGTGAACATCTTCCTTGTATATTAAGGAAAAAGTTTGTCGCCGCAAATTATATGTACCTCAACATTGCCTCGATACTTTTTATCGGCGAACCTTGAAAAACATGGGTTATGTCCAGTATTACGTTTTAATTAAATATTATTACATTTTTTAACATAAGGCTTTTGTGCCTACATTTTACGGCTTCGCTAGAGTTTTCTAAAGTTATGTTTTAAGTCTCATAACGATCCGTTGATGTTTACTCACGTTATCGCAATTTATGTTTAACGAAATATTGGCTTTGCACGATGAAAGATTTTTTACCTACATATTTATAATTTTTAGCACGAATAGTAATGATTGGATAAACAAATTGTAAATAGAAAAAAATGCGTGTCGTGACGAGCTTTACAACACTACCTATATTTTTTAAAATAAAATTTAACAACATTTAATTTTCCCATCTTTTGTAGCGTTTGGACAATAATTTTTCAACCCTTCAATTATGCGTAAAATGTTATCAATGCCTGAGAAAAACTTGTCGTGGGAGAATAACGTGCTGATCCGCTATTATTCAAATTTCTATGCAGGCAAACATATAGTAAAAGCAATCAAAGGGTTTTACGTGCTTATTTCATATAGGGTACTATTGTTCCGTCGTATTAACGATAATTAATAATTAATATTAAATTTGCCTCGAGTCAACCAGATTGTTAAACATGTAAAGAACTGAATAGCAGAATTAAGTAATCTTTTCATTGTACTTGTTTGAGACACGCGCCATATAGTAAGTTTAAACCATGCAATTGTTGTTAGATTATGCCATACTGTTTAATTTCATTCGTCAGACTGAGGTATCTCACAGCGTTATGAGAATAATGTAGATGAACATCATCAAGGACAGAATTTTTACACATGCTTAACCCTTTCGGTACGAGCGCCGGATATATCCGGCAGCCATCTGATGACCTGTGTGGCCGAGTGCTGGATATATCCGGCGGCATGAAACGAGCCGTCGTTGCTAGCGCCGACTTTAGTTGGCATCTCCGATAATTTAAACAAAACAAATTAGTTACAAGTACTTTCGCGGATACGTACGCCGTACCGAAAGGGTTAATAGAATTAAGACTTGTAACAGCGCCAAAATTTAGAATTGTATTAATCACTATTTAGTATATTATTAATGATTATACGTATGTTCTAGGGCTTATTAATTTCTACAATGTTCATCATGGCATCGAGAAAAAAGAATTTTACGAATAGAACTAATTACAATACGGTCAGTGAAATTCTTCGATTCTCCGATTCTATTAATAATCAGACACTAAAATTAGAAGTTATGCATTTCAGGAAATTGTTGTTCTTTCATGTTTGATATACTCTAAAAATCACTAATCGACAATTATAGATAACGAGCATTGCATTCACTATACTATGATAGTAGATGCTGGAAATATATATTGGAAGAAGTTGTAAAATAAATGTAATCTTCCTTCTTATGCATGAATTAGAATTGTATATACTTAAAAATTTTTATTTTTATATCAGATTGCTAATATCAGTCGGTGGAAATTTTTATGATATAGGTACATACATATACTATGCGATCAAACTGTTTGTAAATAGAATAGGAATATTTGTTAAATTTTTCCATAAAAAAATCATGAGTAAAAATACATCACGAAAACATTTACGAAATGAATAATTTAACCTTCCTGAGTATTAATTAATGTTTTTATGTAAAGTGATGTAAGTGTGAACCAATCTGATCTCTACGTGTTATTATATCATTTAGCCGATAAAGAGGTACGTGTAGTACTGCCTGCGACGGCAAGAATAACCAAGTCTGTCGCTAGATTTCAATTAAAGTAAAGCGATAAAAATCATTCCAATTCATTCGTAATGAATGATACGTATAGAACATATGTAGTTTAAAAAAGATCTTAGGCTATAGAATACTTTGCTTCTTCAAATTTATTCATTTGAACTTGTAAAAATGGTAAGTTGTGATTCTTTGGTAGGTATGTTTAAAATTTGCTCCCACAGTATAATGAGGGGTAAAGAAGAACTGTGAAAGCAAATATGTGACTCGTTTCTCTTGTAGATGTTGCACTCTCCGAATACGTAGGAGGTAGAAAATATAGTTGAGTGCAGTCGACACTCTATTAACACCGATACCGGTACCGATACGATATTGTTGCCCGCAACGCAATAAAATGTGTAAACATCGGTCATCTACCGTAATACTAAATTTTGGTAATGGGAATGCGTCATAGATCGTCTTACAGTTATACGATGTAGGAGAATTATCTTATATTCTCGCAATTGATCAATTTTCGTCCGATGACTCCGTAGAACTTTGTGGCATAGTATTGAACCAATTTTCTCGAACACCGGTGCTCCTAAACATAAACAAATGTTGGTAATATTTAAAATTATACAGGGCTTACTTTCCCAAGCAATAAAGAGATGATGGTGGAGTCGGAATGGAAAACATAGTATGTATGATCACCTTGTTCGTTGGCGTGTACTTGTAGGCAGTGTAAGCGAAGTTCTGTAATACTGAGGCGTAGTACTCGACGCTGTTTCGTCTGGTCTTCTGTGTAACGTCATAGTTTCGTGCGGAGAAGTAACTAATTCATCCTCGTTATCTAGGTAGTAACGAGAACCAGTCGCGCTCTTGCAATTTTCACATTCGCTTCTATAATCATCGGTATCGTCGTGAAGAGTAGGAAGAGCTTGCATACTACACGTGCATGCTACCGATTCAAAACTTCCTTCATCGTTAATTCCATTGGCCACGTTCAACAGCGGCTGAAACGCGTGTACATGCATAGATAGATTACAAGTCATTAACGTGAACATAACACACACACATATATTTTATACTACACCTTATAGTCGTGTGACTTTTCCGATCTGTGATTCAAATTTTGCCTTTCATTTTGTTGTAGACCAAGGCCAGTCAAAGAAGAAGCGGAAGAAGATTGTACTTGTACATCTTCGTGAAATCCAGGCAAATTTCTCTTCTCCCTTGTATTTTCTTGATTGGTTAATACTGATTGTTGCTGTACATAATGCGGTAAATTTGACGAGGCAACGTCGGTTGACGAAGGTCGTAGAAATTCATTCTCGGAACAATCATTTATAATATCTCGTAGTCTCGTACCAGTACGAGCAGTAGTTAAAGTCCTAGGAATTGTACGGTGGGCAGCCATACTGGAATTTGACAAGGTCGCGGATATTGTAAACGCTCCAGTTTGACGAGGAAGAGTAGTATGAGTTTGATAATTTTTCGGAACAGTGGATTGCAAATTAGACACAGGTTGAGTAGTTACATCTGGATGCTGACTAGCAAAGTTTGGGATTCCAATTGGAGTAGGCAAATTCTCGTAAGTACTTGTCCCCATAGTAAAACTTGTTGTAGAAGTTCCTACGCTCACACCCGGAGATAGTGTTTCGTTTTGATTCGATTGCCGATAACTAGCATATATGTTTGGATTTGAAATTGGTCTGCTCGGTGTTGATATTAAGCCACTAGAATCGGCACCACTGTCGCATATCAGCGTTGATGGACTGCCATTTATTACACTTTGCGTATTTCCTACTAGCGAGACGCTAGTACGGCTATTAGCATTCGTCAGATAGCTATTTGGAAAATTCAATTGAGGAAGCGCTTGTGGATTCATCGACAGCAGCGCCTGCTCCGCTCGTGCTGCTGCCACAGCTTCTTCGTAAGGCGGCGGGGCTTCTCCGCGCGGAAAATAATTGCTGGGTGGCTTCCACAATGGATAACTAGCGCCGCACGGAATATCATCCATAGGAACGACATGCGACAATCCATCCCGCTCCAAGTATCCCATACTACCTAAATTTCTTTGGTCCTCTGCCAACTGTCTGTTCTGCCTTCCTGCCACGCAAACTTTTACAAGATAGTCAACACTTCTGTTCCATCGTCTTAGGAAACTAGCACGAAATACGTTGTAAAAGGTGAAATACCTCGTATCTTTCTTTGGCGTAAGCGGTGTATTAAAAAAAATAATAGACTCAACGATAACACAGCCGTCACGAAACTAGCGACAGATCGCAGTCCTATATCGTAATTCGCAGTAGCGTCCGTTGTATTGCTGCCGATCCCATCTGCTTTGTCGTTGGATACAGACAGTGTATCGTCCAAGCAAAGATAATCGCAACAGATATCACCTTGTCGGGAAGATTTACAATCTTCCTATCGAACGTAAAATCAATTTTCAATCGCGCGACGACAATAATATGTATAACGTACAAAGGGCGATAGAATTAGTTTAGCATTTGGAATACCTCTGCAATCTTGCAAACGAACGCTTTACACCATTTTGGATTGCCATTATCGCAAATGCACAATGTACAAGGATGTGGGCCGGGAATGTAATACGATCCAGATTCATAAGATCGTCCTTGTTGATCTTTACAGGTAACGCCACTTTCTCCGCGAACAACTGCAAATCATTCGAAGAAAATCTTTCTAAAATTTATGTTAAAATGCTCTTATAGCTCTATACGAAATCGAACGTAACAATCACGATTTTGCCGGTTATGTTTCTCCCACTTTTAATGCCAATCGAAACTTATTGTAAATATATACATAGCTACTCATTATTTACCTATGTAATAGGAAATTACACGGCTGGAGAAATGCGACGCGCGCGCATAGGTATAGGTACCTACCGCTGCATAACCGCGTACGAAGCGTGCGACCAGCGAGCGGCAACAATACATAAGTATACCTACGTGCATCATATGCACGTTATTACGTCAATCGCCCCATCCAACAACTACTTACTTGGTGATTTTCGTTAAAAATTCTCGCTCGATATGAATGTTGAAAAACATAAAGCTGTAGGTGGAATTATTTATAAAAAGACTGCTTGAAAATCGAAATTGATACATATCACAGGTTGTTCCTAAACCGGTGGAAAATGTCTCGTCGTATCAAGCAAGTTTAGGCGCGCAGTTTTAAAGATACTCGTGCAGTAGTAGGCAGGCATACACAGCAAAACAGATATGCATACATATACATACGTATACTCAGGATCAGTGAAAGGGATGAGAAAATCGACCGAGGAAGCGGAACAGGAAGAGCAAGAGGAACAGGAGCAGGAAGAGGAAGGGGAAGGGGAAGAGGAACAGCAAAAGCAAAGAGCAAGAGGAACATATGAGAAAAAGATCTGGAAGAAATTGCAAAAAGATCAGATATGTGTAACGAAAACAGGGATCTTGACTCACCATTAAAAAGCTGAGTGAACGCGATAACTGCATAACCGAGAAGGTTACTGCCGCTGTATTTCATTCTGCGTTCGTTATCTCGTCATAATCGTAATCACTTGGCACGGTGCAGCAACAAACAGCGAAAGGGTATCGATGGACGTTTTAAACGGTGCTCTGTTTCGTCAACTCGCCGTTGCTTCTCGACATTTTTTACGGCACAATGTCAGGCAGCATCTCGCACGAATACACCTGTATCACGGACCGCGTATGCAGGAGCAACAGTTATTTTCGCACACCTGCATATCTTAGAAACTCTTCTTTTACTCCCAAGTGTCCTCGCACAGTATACGTCCTCTCAAATAGGCACACCAACTTGCACCTACTTGGATCTACTCGCACCTACTTGCATCTACTTGCACCAACTCCCGACACCCGACACCTGGAATGATCGATTAGTAAACGGAGCAGCTATCGGTGTCGAGCACCGATACCGAAGCTGCCGCCATCTTTCAGCAGCTTGTAAAATCTGCTGTTGGAGCAATCCACTCTCTGCTGGATACAAGTTATTCCATTTAGTCTGGTGGTCCAGAGTGGCCAGTGGCCGGTCCGCTCGGTCCGCCGCGCCGGTGGTGGCCGGTGGCTAGACGCCAGACGCCAGACGCCACCACACAATATTCTCATTGCTATCTGATCAATTGAAATCGCAACTTTTCTACCTCTTTTCTTCTACAATTTCTCGACTATTCGCTATTACCTACGAGTTGTGAAAAACGAAAAACTGTAGGTATATGTTTGTATAGCAACTCGCACGGTTCACTGATTTTCGGTGATTCCACACTACCGAGTACCGATACACTTCACATTCAGGGCCGAAATTAAAGGAGGCCTAGGGGGGGACTGCAGCCCCGTGCCCCATTTTCCATGGGGGCCCCGTTCTAAGCCTTCAGTTCTAAGCGATTACCTCACTCTGTCTTCATTGCAAATGTTATTTCAAATAAATTGTCTGCGAGTTCCACAACTTCTAATTTTTTGCTTTTATTCTAAAATTCCATTGTTTCGACGTCCTTGATGATATCTATTTAAATTTTTACAGTTGTGCAGAATTATATACTTTTATTTGAAATTTCGCACGCAATTACAGCATATTCTCGTGTAACGAGAATTTAAGCTCGTTATTGTTTAAATTTTTTTTACCCCCCTCCCACTTTTCAACCACGAGGCCGTGGAAGGTTTGGCAGCCTCGGGCCCCAAAAATTTTAATCCCGGGCCTGTTCACATGTCTACATATACTTATATATATATATATATATATATACACCTTTACACTCATGAAATGCGAGATGTATCGAGCACGATTTCTCGATTAAAAATAAAAAATAAAGTTTCAAAAACAAAACAGATTTTTCTAACCCTAACCTATCAACAGTTCGTATTATTCATACGACCTTAAGCAAAATGTGAAGACAAATTTTCAAGTACAATAATCACACTCCGTACACACATCTTCCCCGTCCTTTGAAAGAAAAAATAAAATTCTACTCAAGACAGATAAACAAACAAACAAAAAATAGAAAAAGAAAAGAAAAACCCGAAAAATAGAAACTCCGATCGGCATATTTCAGCTTTTGAAGAATATCGACGAGAGAAACGGAAAGGGATAAAATTAAATTATCTTAGGAATAATCCAAGAAACTTTTTTCCCGTCATTTTTCTTCGTAGGGGAAATTAATAATTATGATGGACAAGAATGACGACGCTCCGGAAGACGTTAAACGGGCTACTTCTGTCGAGCGTGCAATAAATAAAGGCTTGAAAGATGATACATTCGAAGGATATCCGCGAGTAGAGGAAAAGAAGAAAAGATGGGAACACTGTGACGAGGCACCTTCAAAGAAATCTAAGGCATCTTCCCTCCTTCTTCTCTTCTCGTCATTTTTATTCTTGGCATTAAGGGCTAACACCGCTGTAGCGACACAAAAACCGTAGTGTACCTTTCACAATTGTTTGTGAGTAAACAAAGAGACAACTCGATAATCTGTTTAAACGCATTTATTATATACACCTTAAGTAGTTACAAGCTACTTTTTCTGTTTTCCTTTTTTCAAAATGGCACTTTAAATGCTTTGTCTCTCGGAACCGCATTTTTCAAATTGGCCAGCAGTGCCATTTCAACAAACTTTATTCGATTCACTTGAAATCTTTTCAGTAGCCTCTAAACTATATTCGCCGTCGAAGTAAGTACGCACCGATTCTACGATTTGTTGAAAACTTTTAAAATTATGTACAATTCTCGAGCTGAAAATGGTGCTCGGCGTGGATGAATGGAGCTAAAGCTTGGTGGGGGAACCTGTGAACGCCACTATACCCACTCTTTTACGGCTGCCGCTCTTGACGTCGCTCATGCCTTCGCTAGCAACCACAAGGGCAAAAGTTGGACAGGCCCGAGCTAGAGAGTGAACATTATGTTCAAATGCTTTACCATTTCTACGAAAAACAAAATTTTACAATATCGATACGCACTTGGACGGGGAATGTAGTTTGGAAGCTACTGTAAAAATTTCAAGCGAATCGAATAAAATTTGTTCAAATGGTGCTGCTGGCCAATTTGAAAGACGTGGTTCCGAGAGAAAAAGCGTTCGAAGTGCCATTTTGAAAAAAGGAAAACAGAGAAGATAGCTTATATAATAAACGCGTTTAAACAGATTATCGACTTATTTCTTTGTTTAGCCACAAACAGTTGTCAAAGGTACACTAGGTTTTTGTGCCGTTACAGTGGTGTTACCCCTTAAGACTATGTAGGATTTTGTAAAAGAGTCTTTCTCTTCTCTGCGATAGAGAGGCAAGTCGGATGGAAGTTGTTGTCAGAAGCAAAGAGGAAGGAGACAGAAGACAGAAAGATTCGTAAAGGTTTCGGTAGTTGGGGAACCATGTAGCTTTCCGAAATTAGCCATCGTGCCTAGACATTGCTTGACGAAAACAGGTTACATAGAAATGTTAGCGACGCCAAGGTGATAGTCGAGCTGACAATAACTTTCGATTTTCCAGCGATAAAAAAAAAAATTCCTACGGACTTATCGGTTTTCTTAATGCTTTCATACAGTCGGAGATGTCCGCCGGATTGCCATAAAAAGACAGTTCTGAAAAAATTAAAACCCGTATCACACCGAATCAAGGAACTGGCCCAACCGCCGAGACAACGAATGTTAATGACCTTAAAATCGGGCGCGCATATTTTACCACCGGCACTTTTGGACAATCTCGTTAAAACCTTGGAGAATGAAACCTGCTTAACTCCCGAGTAACGTACCTATAAATCACTCCAACGATTTTTCTTCCCCCCCTTAACTTCTCGCATCCTTTCTGTCGAAAGCGGTGTTTAACGATTTACGTTAATCAGTGCAACACTGATCTCGAGTACATACGTGCCCACCTACATTAAGAAATAGGTAGAGAAACAAACGTTGTTAGTTTGATCGAACGATTATCTTATAGTACCCGTGTAAGATGAATTTCTATATCCGTTCGAGTACTCGGAAATACATATACAGTCTATTATTCTGAATGTGATCGAATGTTAAAAATTCTTTCAGGCAAGCTTCCACCCTATCGCGTAAGAAGAAATTTGGCAAGAAGAAATGGGAGAAAAGTGGCCAACGGCGGTACAAAGAGACAAGTAAATTGAAGAAACCGAGTCTACTGGGTACCGTCAGCGGAACGGGATCGTTCGATAAAGATTCAGTCTCTTGCCAGTATCTTATGGCCGAGCGTTTCGTCAAAAGTATTCTACAGTGGAAATGCCCGATCCCCAAGTCGGAGTTGAGCGAGGTTTCAGAAGTGATAGTCAGGCGTCTAGTAGATATTTTGGAGTATACTCTTCCCCAGGACGAGGATCGTAAATCCCAACAGATTCGCTTCTTGGCCGACCTGATAGCTTGCTGGGTAACCGGAGTGTTGTCGGAAGTTGCGCAAGATCAGGAGAAGAAGCTTACGGAACGGTGCAAGAGAAAGGAGGACGAGATGAAAGCAGAGGAGGAAGAAGAAGAAGAAGATGATGACGACGATGACCGTGACCGTGACGATGACGCGGACGCGGAATGGAGAGAGAGAGAGAGACTGGAAGAGGAAGAGGAAGAGGAAGAGGAGGAGAAGGAGGAGGAGGAGGAGAAGAAGGAGGAAGAGGAGGAGGAGGAGAAGGAGGAGGAAGAGGAGGAGGAGGAGAAGAAGGAGGAAGAGGAGGAGGAGGACAAAGCCGGGGATCTGGAAACGGATATGGAAGGAGAAAGAGAAGACGAAGCAGATCAATTACAGGAAGCTATCAGTGTCGATGCAGATGCCGATGAAACGGAGAAAACGGATGATGGGAAGGAAATCGCGACAGAGATCGACGAGGAAGCTGATTTAACTGTAAAGGACGATGACGTGGAAGCAACGGAGGCGGATGCGAAAGCAGAAGCGGAAGCGGAAGCAAAGACAGCCGAAGCGGAGACAGACACACAAGTGGATTTAGAGGGCGAAAAAGTGGAAGCAGAAGCGGAAGCAAAGACAGCGGAAGCGGAGACGGACACACAAGTGGATCTAGAGGTGGAAAAAGTGGAAGCAGAAACGGAAATAGTAAGACCGGAGGAAGAACCGGCGAAATCGGAGGTGGCGGCAGAGGTGGGAACGGAAATGGAGCCAGAGCAAGAAGAAGGCAAAGCGGAAGAGGGAACGATAGTGGAAGCTGGAATCGATCAAACATCGATGGAGGCAACGGCCGAAGAAGCCGAGGGCGTCCGAGGAGATGAGCAACGGAGAATGGAAGATGATAGTAAAGTAGAGGTGCAGACGGTAGAGGAGGAAGGAATTAAAGGACCGTTAGAGAAAGATGCGGAGGAGGAAGGGGTGGCACAGGAAAAGAGAGAGCCGGACGGAGTAAGGGAAATGGAAGAAAAGGGAGAAGAGGCGGCAAAAGTTCCGTCTGATCTTGAAAAAGCAATGGCAATGGATAGAACCGTTACTAAGGATCTGGAAGAATTGTTTAAATCCGACCTTCCTTTTCTTACATTCGGCAAAATTATCGATACCGTTTACAACATGGTTGAGGACGCGCCGGAAAATACGGGCGACGATCCGATAACGAACGGTATACATCGCGTGATTTACGAGAAGCTAAGCAACATCGTGGTGTTGGAGAATCCAGAGCTGCTAACGGAGGAACTGAAGGACATCATGGACGTGGTTTGTGGAAAGATTGCTAATTGGTTAAGGTCAGTTCTGAGTAAATCGCAGATCGCATTCATGGAACGTTACGTGCCAATGGTGGAATCGAAAGAAATCAGAGATTGGACCAGATGGCTGGCGAATATCAGCGACGCGGCTATAGATTGGAATACGTGGCTGCGAGGCGTGATCGAGAAGATCTTTGAGATGGAAAGCGCACAGATTACTCGTGGAGAATGGCAGGATTGGACAAAATCCGTGGACAACGGAGCCTTACTTTGGAGGCGATTCCATTTGCAAACTATACATCAGGCGCATCGTAATGTTACAATGATGCTCGGCCGACGCGTCGTCAAAACAGGCACTATTGGAACAAATTCTGCTATATCCGAACAGCTGATTCACGCTACGGACTTGCACGCATGAAATAAGACCCCTTCTTGGATATTATTCTTGTAAATATCTAAACGCAACATCATCGATCTTCAATCGCTTAGCCACTGTCTCTTTAATGTATTACAGGTATTTAAGAAAGGTAATCGAAACGCATTAGCGCACCGCGTGAACGAAAAAGCAAACGTATAAAAATCGTACGACCCTACTCGATATTTGTCGGAGCACACGAACATTTCCAACTTTCAAGTTCATCGTTCAACACTACATCTATACTTACTAGGGTGGCTCTTTTTTACTCTTGGTAAAATTTCTTTTCAACATTTTCTTCGGCCACCCTCCAGAATAGTTCCATATAATTAAAAAAAAATATGTGTTAAAGATGTCTATATCTTCGATAGTTTAGTAAATTTCGGTGCCAAATTTTCAAGAAACATTCATCACATATCAAACACTGAAAATAAGGGAATTTGTCTTTATCCTTTTGGCATATTTCGGTATATCCCCCCCCCCCAAATGTTTAAAAAATAGTCCTAGAAAATAAAAATTCCATTTTTCTTCTCGCCTTCATAAATAAAAAGTGTCCGAGAAGCATTGGAACTTTCAAAATTTGAGAAACAAAAGATTTTTTTCCGTTTTTCTGACTTTTTTCGAAAACCGTTTGTCGCGCGAGAGAAAGTGATACAACGCGAAAGATGCTTCTTGTCCGGATCTATAACTTTTGCTTGACATATTTTTCTGTGTAAACATATAACTTGGAGGATATTATATAAAATCGAGTTTTCGAGCTGTTAAATAATTATTTAAATGTTTCAAGGTCCCAGGGGCGCCTTCTCCCGTTATCCGATCGGGCTAAAACTTTACACAGATTTTTTCTGTTATTATTTGGAACTATTCTGGAGGGTGCCCTAATGGGTGTCGCGAAGAAAATTCCAAAGTCGAAACTAAGAGGCACCCTAATAATGTATACGCTAACCTACTTTTGATCGATGATATAAAATCGATACCGAGAAGGAGAAGAAGGAGAAAGAGAAGGAGAAGAAGGAGAAAGAGAAGGAAAAGAAGAAGAAGAACGAGAACAAATGCATCAATAGTTTGTTACACATACTTACTATTGTACTTCAGTACGTTCTCTTGCGAGCTATAGAATATATATATATATATATATATATATATATATTACGATGCTTTCCCCGTAGATGTAGAACAATCATTTAGGGACAGAATTAATCAACTTACCGATGACCGTCAAGAATCCTTACGTTGGTGGCGTGTTCGCCTGGAGCAAAACATTACCTACCAGTCTACTTTTTGGAAAGGGTACGTGTTACTACACGAGGATCGTAAAGTGTGTCAAAGAAAAAGTCAAACGCCGAGAGAGCGAGAGAGGTCTACCTCGCTGTTGGGAGAAATGATAGAATCGACGACTTTCTTCTGGCATAGCCTAGCCCTGACATTGCTCGCGCGTCGCGCCCGCCCCGCGTCTCGCCGCCACATTCACAACCACGTTCACGTTTGCGTCCATGAGTCTCGCGAGCGCGCAAATGTGAACTCGTATCCGCATCCGCGGTCCGCGCAAACTCCAGAACGCTCGCCAGCATCGACCGTTGTTCGGTAGGTATATCTGGTGTTCTCGCTTCCTCGTGCCACATACAAAATCGTATCTCACTTCCGTCGATTCTCGCTGCTTTCTCTTTCTCCTCTCTTCTCCCCCTTTCTCTCTGCTCATCCTCGGAAAGCTGGTGCGCGCTCCGTGTTCCGTCGGTCTCGTTTGAGTCGTGCTCGGTGTCGTTGAACGGTGCCGGTGGCTCAGGCATCGTTTCGCATTTCTCTTTCAGTGCCAGCATCAAGGTTCGATGAATGAGAACGATTAGAATTTGAGTGCCAGCAGGACTGCGGCGGAACCGTACCCGACACTTCCTGTTCTTGCCGCTCCGCGTCTGTATGAATTTTTTGATGAGTGTAATCGTTTTACGGGTACGACACCGTATCTATCGTATTCAGGAGAAACACGTGAAATCAAAGGTCCAGCACGAAATCTCAGCGGCATCGACTTCAGGTGAGCGACACAGAACTTTTAATGCCACAGCTTATCTACCTACTGGCCAAGTACCCATACATCGAATTAAAATGCCTCGGAAGAACATGTTCAATTACCCGAATCGCTGCAACGTCCATTGTCCAAGCTTTCTTGTAAGATACGAGAGCGTTCATCTTCTCCACCTATCGGAGTAAATTTAACGGGGGATTTCACCTTGTTGGTCCGAAAGATAGGTAATTCTTTAAGAACTTCTTGCACAAAAACGGTTCGACAAATTAATCTCAGATTTGGCAGGCTGTCATGATTTTCAGGCAAAAGCTTTCTCAGACTCAAATCTTCTTCAAGAGGCTGTCGTTTTCAAATTTTTTTTTTATTTTTCTTAATGCATCTACGCATTCACATAGTTTAAGAATCTCTTTTCCTCTTTGCCTTTCGGATAACTCTTACTTACAGTAGTTTTCGTCGACGCCAGGGCCGGCCGATTATTTTTCAACGTTCTCTCTGTATCTGCAATGTTTCTTTGACTGTCACACAAAAGTTCAGAATTTAAAAGTGCGTGAGAAATACTATGTGTGACGAAAAGCGAATTTTTGCTTATCAGCGTGACGAAGGAAGGCCAGTGCCGATTGTGTTATCGTGGCCACAAGCTACGGGGCGGGGGTCTGGGGAGCAAAATAGGATAAAGTAGGAAGAGGCCAGTGGGAAAATCGGCATGCAACGTAAACGACGTTGATAGTGGCGCGTTGCTAGTCGAAGGAACCGAACCGAGTGACAGAATAACCCGTTGAATTTCGGATCGTTTCAGGATGACGCTGACTTGTTGGGAAAAGCTATCTCTGGTTGCATTGGCAGCAGTCGGGCTGCGGATTTTATTAAGGGTCGGCGTCCTGGTATGGAAAAAGTTGATAGCGCCAAGTTTCGGATTGAGCATCGACCTAAGCACCCAGGGTAGGTGGGCAGTAATTACTGGCGCTACCAGTGGTATCGGTAAAGCGTACGCGGAGCAGCTGGCAAAACAGGGACTGGACGTTCTATTGATATCGAGATCCTTGCCAAAACTCGAAAAAGTCGCGGCGGCGATCAAACAGCAATACGGGGTCCAAGTTCGAATCGTGGAAGCTGATTTGACCGAGGGCCAGGCAGTTTATGCGAAAATCGTCAAAGCTACCGAGGAACTCGAGGTACATACATACATACATGCATGCCTATATTATTTTTCTCCCTTCCGCCGATATGTATATGTAATGGGTACGATCGAATTCGAAAGCCAATCGCAACTTAAGTCTAACTTAATTGGCAATCGTACCTAGGTAGATGGCGGCACCACGATTTACGCATATTCGCTAGCTGTTATAAAAGCACGAATGAAAAATTAATGTTAATGAGCCGCGCTGTGCCGGGTTTCCTTCGATATTCCCTTTTGGCACCTGATGCTTGAAAGCTGTTTAAAATGAACCATCCGTTCTCGATAGATCGCGGTTGCGGTAAACAATGCCGGGGCGAGTTACGAGCATCCGGAACTGTTTACCGAGACATCGGAGGAGTGTTTAGCAAAAATTCTTCAGCTGAACGTTGCAGCCGTGACGGGTGTGGCAAGGGCTCTTCTCCCCGGAATGTTCCAGCGAAGAAAAGGAGTTTTAATAAATATCGGCTCGATGCTGGCGGATATACCGAGCCCTTACCTGTCCGTCTATGCCGCTAGCAAAGCCTATGTGAGCAAACTTAGCCATGATTTAGCCGCGGAAGCCGAATCGAACGGAGTCACCGTTCAATGCGTGATTCCCGCACTGGTGGCGACAAAGATGTCAAAGATCAAGTGAGTTCAACTGAATTCGATTAACGGCCTTCCGTTCGAATCACGTACACAGCTACTCGACTTACCTTTCTGTTTATTTATACACATATCTACATACGTGTATGTACGTACCGGTTTCCAGGAAAGCAACGTGGATGGCACCAACGCCAGAGAAATTCGTGGAGGCCTCGTTGAAGACGGTTGGTATCGAATCCTATACAACCGGCTACCCGCCACACTTCTTGCTTACCGCCGTTGTATGCGGATTACGTTGCGTCTGTGAAAAAGGTGCACTTTGGTTGATCACTAAAACTATGTGCAACATAAAGGCTCGTGCGTTGAACAAAAAAGCTAACAGACCAAAAGATAATCTAATGGACACGCTACAGAACGAAGACTTTGACGCCGAGTAATCGTTGATAATTCTATCGTGCCTCAACTTCTGTTTCTCAACTTTCCCCCCTCTCTCTCTCTCTCCTCATCGCCGATTTTTAGCCGTTTTAACGCACATACATCCGAAGCATTTGCGGTAAAGCATCCCTACTAATAAATACAATAACTCATCGGTGACCTCGGTCCCATTTTATTTCACCAACTAAGTCGCAGTACTACACCCGTTCATACATATACGAGTATGTACATATATGTTGAACAGAATTGAAATGCGAGCAGAAAAATTGTTAACCCTTCTGGACTATTCTTCATATTGATTGTTACGTTGTTTTTACGTGTGTTACATTTTATACCGATAAGTGTTATGCAAAGAAATAAAAAGTATCATCTATTTTTCTTTATTGTCTTTTCATATCAGCCTTTTCATAACATTCCATTTCACGCGTAGGATCGAAAGTTTCATCTTATTAAATCGCTGATCTCGGGAATTTCGCGATTTCCGATCTTATTCTGCGTGCTTTAAACGTTTCTAGCTCAGAGCAACGTTAACCGATTTTCATTACAGGCTCAGAAAAACTACCTTTACTATTTTTTTTTTCAAAACTATGAAATACATCCTTCTAAAAATGTTATGCGATTTTAAAGAGTGTACAATTATTACTATGAGCCACTGTATATAAGTACGTATAATCTATATTCTATCTATCTATCAATTTTCTTTCTTCTTCTATATCTTCTTCTTATTCTATCTTCTATCTTCTATATAATCTTCTATATCTTCTTCTATATCTTCTTCTTCTTCTATATCTTCTTCTTCTTCTATATCTTCTTCTTCTTCTCCTTCTATATCTTCTTCTTCTTTTATACCTTCTTCTTTTATCTTCTATCTATCTATATAAATAAAAATGTAAATGTTCGTTTGTTCAAAATCTTAAATCTCCGAAACCGCTGGACAGACTGTGATGCGGTTTGCACCGTTTTGTAGAGCATTTCTCGGGGAAGGCTTAAGTGTATGCGGCATTAATCTATGACAAAAAAAACGCCGAGCAATGACGATTTTAGTGAAGCAAGATTTGCGTGAACCGCAGCGCTCACAGAACAGCTAACGATGTGACTCAGCATCCCCACCACTGTGCGGGCAACCGTCACGGGCATCTCTTTCGCACACAGTGGTTGACACTAGATTCTATCGTGCTTCAAGGAGCTTCTTACTTATTTCGGTTTTCTATCATTATACTTATCATTAATCATTAATCATTATAAACGTATGGGGTGGTGGGGGCTGCATCGCAGTCCGTCCAGTGATTCTCGAGATTAGCGGGATCAAACATATAGACGCCTACCGGAGACTTTATTTTATTGTAAAGATAAACATGAATCGGTCACGCTAGTAACTCGGGCGAAGCCGAGACGGAGCATGCTAGTGTATTATATTATAACGACGTGCGTTACGAAAAGTAGCACATTTCATTTGTCTTACGAAGACTAGCACTCTGCTCATTCTGACCACGAAAAACAGAATGTTTCTATTTTGTTCTCGAAAAGTAGTATGTCTTCATTCATGGCCACGAAGAATAGCATTTTATGCTCTTTCGCGACGAAAGGTAGTAAATTTCAGTAGTTTGCTGCGAAAAAAAAATCACGTTTCATAGATGATCAATGTCGACTGTGAACTGCAGTTCATGTTCGGAAACTGAAATATTCTATTCTTCGGAAAACAAATAAAACGTACTACTTTTCGCTGGAGTATTTGAAATGTGCTACTGCTCGTGGCGAAATGTGAATCGTGCTTGTTCTCGTAGAAGGTATATTCGAAACATGTTTGTTATCGGTAGAAACATTGAAACGTGCTTCTTCTCGCGATACATTGAAATGTGCTGCTCTTTGTAAAAGAAATAAAATGTGCTACTTTTCGTAACGCACGTCGATAAGTACTTACTTAAACACATACATATATGGTATTCGATGGATAAATTCTATAAAATTTTGATGAATTTCGGATAGCGTCGGTGTAGTTCGGTTACTTTCGTGCATCTTGGTCTGTTTCAGCGGCCGATTGGATCGCGCGGTCAGCTGTGAGCTTCGATGAGCTTGGGTGAGTTGCTGTAAATCGTAAATGCAGTGTTCACGGCAAAGGGCCCCCACGAGTCCGGACTACGCTCCGCAACGCGTGCGCGATGATGCGCGATAACGTCAAACCAATCAACGCCAAGATGGCAAACGAAACGGCGCCACCGTCAAGTCAAGTCCAGACTCGTGCAATGGTGTGTAGTTGCACGTTAGATTATCGTCGAGTTTTTGTTCGCTACGCGATTATAAACAATGCGCCGATGAAAAAGCTTACCTGTGGCAGCTGTGGGGAAAATTCAAGAGTTTTCCATCGTACGCATTTAGAATCGTTGGGACAGCAACGCGTTATTACGTATACCTAACCTGCGGTCCTAACCTGCGTAGATAAAGTGACAAATACGTTTCCAATTTTCTCAATAGTCGATAGCATAGTAATAATATATGAATTAGAGAAAAGGAGAACAGATAATTTATTCTCGCTGCTGATTAAGCGGCCGAAGCATCTGGCATGCTGGGCAAGACGAAAACTACAACAATAACGATGCCAACGAGACTACGATATATCTTTGTGTTTGCTGAACATTACGTACTTTGGAAGCAAAATAAAGTGAAATAGTGTTTACCGTCATTATCACTAATTAACGTTAATTAACGTATCCGCGCGCCAAAGAATATCGCGTACTACTCCATTTTCGTTCGCACTTGTAAATTGATGGCAGGATGCGACTTATTAGTCCAGAGAAATTAACAAGCATTCATAGCGATCCTGCCAGTATTCGAAATGTTTGTATACTGGCGCACGTTGACCATGGTAAAACCACCGTGGCTGATTCGTTGGTTGCCAGCAATGGAATCATTTCCAACAAGCTTGCTGGTAAACTTCGGTATTTGGACAGTCGTCCAGATGAACAAATGCGGGGGATCACTATGAAATCCAGTTCTATTACTCTTTATCATAACTATGGTAGTCGAGAGTTCGCTATTAATTTGATAGATTCTCCGGGGCACGTAGACTTTGCCTCGGAGGTTTCCGCAGCGGTTAGACTTTGCGATGGAGCTATCATCGTAGTCGATATAGTGGAAGGTATATGCCCCCAAACCCGCGGCGCACTATCCACCTCTTACGCAGAAGGATTAAAACCGATTCTACTGCTGAACAAGATCGACAGGTTAATTACGGAAATGAAACTATCTCCATTGGATGCTTATGTGCATTTGACTCAAGTTCTGGAACAAGTGAACGCCGTAATGGGTGAGCTATTTGCCAGCGACGTAATGGAGCGGGAAGAAAAAGAGGAACTGAGAAAGGAAAAGATAGAAAGCGTTTCTGACGAAAGGAATCTGGCCGATTGGCAGTCTGTACTCGAAGATCTAGATGATTCCAGTTTATATTTCTCTCCGGAGCAAGGTAACGTTTTGTTTTCCAGTGCCACCGACGGCTGGGGCTTTGGCGTCAAAGACTTTGCCAAGATATTTTCCAGCAAACTAGGATTTAGCGAAAAAATATTGTTAAAGACGCTCTGGGGGGATTTCTATGTGAACACCAAGACGAAGAGGATAATGAAAGGAGCTCAGGAGAAAGCAAAGAAGCCTCTATTCGTTCAGCTTATCCTGGACAATCTTTGGACGTTGTACGAAACAATAACCGTACAGAAGGACAAAGAAAAGGTGGCGTCCATGGCAGAGAAGCTTGACATCAAATTAACTACGAGAGATTTAAGGCATACAGATCCGAAGGCTCAATTGCAGGCCGTTTGCTCTCAGTGGTTACCTTTGGCTCGTGCGTGTCTGGACGCGATATGCGAGTTAGTCCCAGCTCCCAACAGTTTGACCTCTGAGAAGGTGGAGCGGTTGTTGAGCGGTAACTTTGATTTCTCAACGTTACCAGTTGAAACGCAACGATTAAAAGAAGCATTTCTGGCATGCGACCCGTCCGCGGATTCACCGATCGTCGTGTACATTTCAAAAATGTTTCCAGTCGAGAAGAAAGTATTACCAGAGAATAGGCCTAAACCGCTGACCCTGGAAGAGTTGGCGGAACGAAGGGACATTGCGCGACGAAAGCACGCAGAGAAAATAACAACATTGAAAGAGGAGTGTTCAGAAGAAAGGCTACAAGAGGTTAATAGCGCGGAAAGCGCGCAATGTCAGACATTGAATATGACGGCTGTGAAGACGAGCGAGCAAGATATGGACACCGTGCTACTAGCGTTCGCCAGAATCTATTCCGGCACGTTGAGGAAGGGGAGCAAAGTGTTTGTGTTGGGCCCAAAGCATGATCCACGGGAGGCATTGAACCGTGAGAAAACGGGGCCGGGGTACGAGTCACCGGTCGACGAGAACGCAACGTTGAAGGATTTAAAAGCTGGAAGATATGTGACCAGCGTCAGCATACAAAGACTCTATCTACTGATGGGCAGGGAACTAGAACCTACCGATAAGGTGACCGCGGGTAACGTATTCGGAATCGGTGATTTGGAGGAACACGTGCTAAAAACGGCAACACTTTCCACCACCGTTGCCTGCCCCTCCTTCGTCGAGCTGTTATCGCTCGGCGCTGTACCTATAATGCGAGTGGCTCTCGAACCGAAACATCCCAATGATTTGCAGCCGCTGATCAACGGTCTGAAGCTGCTTAATCAAGCGGATGCTTGTGCCGTTGTTCACATTCAAGAGAGCGGGGAAATTATACTCAACACCGCCGGAGAAGTGCATTTGGAGAGATGCTTGGAGGATTTGAAGCTGAGGTACGCCAAAGTGGACGTGAACGTGTCGGAACCGATCGTACAGTTCAGAGAGACAGTCGTACCCCCTCCAAAGGTCGACATGATGAATGAGGCGATCGAGAAGAAAGCGGATGATGGCAACTTGCTGGCTTGGACAGCGAATCGACAGTGTTACTTGGAGATAGATGCAGCACCTTTGCCAGAAAACGTCACCAAGATTTTAGAAAAGAAGTCCGATCTGATAAAGGCCTTGTATCTATACTACGGCAAAGTGTCTTCGGAAAAGAAGGATGAAACAGAAAAGGAAAAGGAGAGAGGGCCCAGTGAAACCGAATCGTTACGTTCCATCTCCGAAAGGAAACGGAGAGAGTTGGAGTCGTTTAAAAGTGAGCTGGTAGTTGCTTTTCGAGAGGCTGGCCATGAAAACCTATTGGATAAAATATGGGCCTTCGGCCCACGGAATTGTGGCCCTAACATCTTACTAAACCAAACTAACTACAAGCAGAAAAAGTTCTGGGAGAGGCACTCCAATTCTACGGATCCACGAGCTCCGTAAGTATTCAGCAATTCGTGCAATTTGCATTACAACTTATTCACCAATAATACGTAATATATTTTCGGCAGTTTACCAGCAATCTTTAGATCTTAAGCTAACGTGATGCGGCGTGTCGCGCCGCGACATCTAAGATAGCGCGTAACGTGTCTTCTGATCTGATGTATCAGGTACGAAAGCAGCATGGTGAATGGTTTTCAATTGGCAACGCTCGCCGGACCTCTGTGCGAAGAGCCTATGATGGGTGTCTGTTTTATCGTGAAGAAGTGGGAAATTTATCAACATGCTCCAAGGTATATTAACACCTTTCCCTCTCTTAATTTCATCAGCCTTTTCTGTTTTCTGTCGGCTAATTCTCAGAGTAATAAGCGAGCGTAATACTTGATTCCTTCTCCCCCTTATCTTTAGCTTCTACATAATTATGTTTTATTCGATGAAAGGCTGTAGTTACACACCGAATGACAATTTGCTCTTTTGTCAACAGCGAGAATTACGGCCAGAGTCAAAGTCTTGTTGTTGGTGGACATTTAATGTCGGTATGCAAAGACGCTTGTCGTCGGGTATTTAACTCGAGGCATCCACGCCTAGTCACACCTATGTACAGCTGCAGCGTTCTGGCGAATTCGGACGTATTGGGTAAGTACCTGACGTATCTGTCTGTTCGGTTACGGTCATTGTTTTGCTTTTTGATCCCTATTAGATTTCTATTCTTTCGTCTCCAATATCGCGCAGTGCGTTAAACATTATTCGCTAACGTTACAATTACTCTCACAAAACGATTACAGTAGGTGTCGCTACGATGGCGACGCGACAATTTTAAACGAGATGGAATGACTCGAAGCAACGATTAACTTGGTAAGCGAACAAGGCGAAGCGAGTACAACCGCAAATAGAGAGGAATAGACGGAACTGGGAAATTTCTCGGGCTCGATGTCATTACCTTTCATCATACTTCGATTTCTTATTGGCTCGATCAATCGATCGTTGAAGCCACAGGATTCTACGACCGCGGAAATTTTAGCGGCTGTTAGCTTTTGCGGTTTAGCCGATCGTTCAGCAACGCTGCTTGAGCTTAACAGAGTTTTGCGTAGCTCATACGTTTGATGTCACAAATTTCACGCGTTTTTGCATTGCGATCAGTCTGCCTTGCCTCACATCTTACATGGACTGACTGACAATTGGCTACCTTTCAGCAGTCTTTGCCTTTACCCGACAACCGGTTTCACTGTTTTCAGGCTTTTCCTATAAAGTGTCGCCAATTGCCAAATTGCCTTTTCAATATTCAGCCTGGTTATGGATGGTGTTATGTAAAAATGAAAGGACGAGCTGTAACCTGTCATAACATCCGTGTATCTAAGATACATGCACACACACACACATACACATACGTACATAGAAATAGTTCTATAGTTGACGCGAGATGCGAGCTGGTATTTGATTGGCGATAAGCCTCAAGGACGAAATTTGTGTAACCTCAAGTTACTTGAATTCGACACACGAATCTAAACGATATGAAACGGTAAAGCAACCAAGAAATTAATTGTAAACAAGAGAAACTAAGGTATTGGTTGTACGGATTCCTCTGGGGAATGAATTGATCCGGTAATTTACATGTAGAGTAAATATGTATACATTATACATGGGTTGGTGGTATCGCGGTATATTCGCTTTACAACCGTGAATTCCTTTCTACCTTTCCATCATTCAGATGGATAATTATACGCGTATAAATAAGGAGGTACAAGAAGAGAATGAGTCGCTTAACGAGGGATGGAAAGTCAGAGGAAGCTGAGCGAAGCGGAATGCTTAATAAATAAAAGAATGCATGGCGAAAAGCAGGATTGCGCGTGGACCGAATAGGTAATAATTTCTGATACTTGGTTGTATCTTGGAAAGTTCTAATCCCAAACAGCCGTATTGATCAGTTGCTTCACTTTGTACCATGGAAAGCTCGATCGTTCGTCCGTTTCCTCTCTCTCTGCGTACACGGAGTCGCCGGCAGTGGTTTGTTCTTCTGGACGATCTGTAGGCAAATGATGATCCCTTCATTAATCAAGCACTGCCAGGTATGATTTAGGCTGGTTGAAGTGTAGAATTTAAATACCTGAAATGCTGCGCGTGTACCGCAATGGCCGCCCTCTTCTGTTTCCCCCCTGTACGCACATCATGCCGTACACGCGAATTCCCGGTACGCTAGCATACGTCGGCTGATCGTGACTCATAGGACCTTCTATGATTGTACGTAGTTAGAATTTGCAATACGCATTCTTCTTCTTCGTCTTCTTTCCGATGCTTACTCACCCAGAATATTTGCATCCGGACACCTGCAGATTACGAGGTAATGAGACTTTCCAGTCCTAATGTTTTGCAACGCGAGGAGAGACCAGTCCCTCGGTGCTCTGCATTCGCGCATTTCCGCCACTGGTTCGCAAGTCTTCACCAACGTCAAAGCCTAAATCGAGTAGCATTAGATTAACATTTTGCCTTCGTCGTCTTCTGTTAATAGACAGTCGATAACGGAAACCATCGTTCGGCAGTCAGGAAATAATTATTGCTGATTTTTTCTGTGTAGTAAGTTATAGAAATGATGTTGCCAGACGTTTTTATTAAGGCTTGATGGGTGCCAGACGTTCATAATTGTATTTTTTACACTGATCATATACGTCATAGACAGATGATTGTTTCTTCTTTTAGACTTTAAGTTAGAATCCCTTTAACACTAATATACAATTGCAGGGCGAAAATCGCGGAACTAACACCTTGTCAGACGTGAGCAAAAGTCTCGGCCGGCGCGCGCGCACATCGACACCTCGACGCTAGACTTAAGCCATTACCGTAATACTTGCTCAACAATTATATATGTTTTCCAGACGTATGTATCGGAACTAACACTTTATCAAACAACTGCAATGTCAATGTTGACTATTTTTCTACATACAAACGGATTCCTTTTGTCGGGGCTTTGACGCGTTCCTGATAAAGGAGAATAAACTTGTGATCGTCGGAGATACAGACATGCTCCGTAGGCTTGTTCTAGTGAATCCAATAATGGAGAAAACCTCTGAAAAGATACTAATACGACAGTAGGCGATCCGCGAGTACTTTATCCTTGCCTACTTCCACCGATCATGGATGGGTGGAAGTTGGTGAGAAGTACGATTCCGTATGGTATAAAGGTGACCCACTACCAACGCTCGTCACCGACGTTGTAATTCAACCCTCCGTTCCCGACAAGAAAAACGATGATTCAGGTACACATTAACACTAGGTTTACGGACATTTCCTATATACCTAGTAAAGAATTAAGAAATCGTCTAAATAAATCGCTAATAAGTAAAAACTCTTTCCCCAGAAATTATCCCAGAAGTGTTAACAAGTAATTTACAAATTTGTTATAATTACCGCGATGATTTTTTCTTCTTCGCTATTATTTTTCGAACTTTGAAATACGTCAAATTGACGGCTGCCGTAAACCTAGTGTTAAGTTCTAATAAAAACGTCTGGCAACATTTTTTTATAACTTACCATTATGTTGTTAATTACCACACAAAAAATCAGGTATATCCCGCTTATCGAGGAAGTATTACGATAATGGATTAAGTCTAGCGTTGAGGTGTCGATCTGCGCGCCGACCGAGACTTTGTTCACGTCTGGCAATTGTATATTAGTGTTAAAAGGGTTCTAACTTGAAGTTTGAAAAAAGGAACAGCCATTTATCTATGACGTAAATGATCAGTGTAAAAATGCAATTTTATGAACGTCTGGCAAGATTTTTTTTATAACTTACCATTATGTTACTAATTATCACACATAAAATCAGCCATTAACAAAATCACGTGATCTTACTGTTTTCTTTTTGTACTTTCAAGGTACGACGATAGTTTCCGTTATCGACTGTATACATGATTTCATAGAATCGGAATTATTTTCATTAAGAAATGACATGCGAAAAACGTTCACTGGCTCTCGATCTATAATAAATTCTTTCAAAACACCGTACTTTTTTCCTGCTACATTACATGTTTGGTGGGGGACGTTCCACTTGTGTACAAACAATAAATTTACGCTACTCGAGCAATATGAGAGACTTGGGTTTATCGTCATTGTACGACGTAGGTACATTCGTTGTATGGTTGTATTACATACGCGGCGATGTTTTGAGCACCCGTTACGCTGGCTGAAAGTGAGTGAGTCGGTTCTTGTGTTCCGGCTAGGTGTTCAGTCAGTCAACGAACCTTGATCTCTTTTTCCCTCGCGCCTATTATAATCGGCAAATTTGAAATGTCAAAGGACTCGCAGGCTTTTAAGGATGTATCGGGCGTACGATATTAGACAAAAGTATATGAAATTTGAAATACTTGAATATCTACGTGTTACGCATAGTAAATCTAGATGTAAGTAACTCGAACGACAGTTGGAGTCATATTCTTAATCCTAGGAAGGTATCTTTCACTTTACAAATGCTTTCTCAAGCATTATTTGCTAAACTTTTGGCAGTGAAAATGCCTGGAATTCATAATTTTCTCAAGTTACAATTTATTTCTTTAAAACGGTGCAGTGAAAACAATTGAAACTCGGCAGATATTTTCATCTACCAATATACTACATGCAAAAAAAAGATTGAAACATTGGTATCATTTCTTCAACAATTTTTCGTCCTTTTTGTCTGTCAAGATCGCTTCTTTCCATAAGAGTACGTGTAAAATCGGTGAAAATTAAAATCGTTATAACTCGGCAACCGTTTAGTGAATCGGTTTAAAATGTTTGGAGCACATCAGGATGATTAGAAAGAAGAATCTAAAAAGAATTTCACGAACTTGGTACCATTTTGAAAGTAGGTCCAATACATCCTTAAGTCAAAGCTATTATTCTGGTAAGATGCGTTTACGCGCGTACTTAGATTATGTAGGGAAACGGTAGAATCGATTAGAGGGAATTGGCTCGTCACGTCGGTGTTGGCGAAAGAGCGCGAGTAAAGAAAGTAAATAGCAATGTATTGTGGAAAAGGCAAAGCAACTCAATTGCTAACCTTGGTTCGTGGGTCGGTGACCAGCTCCGTAGTGTGGAGGTCGTCGCTGTCGAGAGAGGCGCTGCAAGGGTCGCGATATCTCCCTGGACAGGCACACAGAGGCTGAGTAAAATTCAGTCGAACGTAAACGGCATTGCACACCTGCTGAACTGCACATTCCGGTAGCAAATAGATGTGCTGATTATGCGGATAATAGTGATATTTAGTTGGTTTCGCGAGAGCTGCACTCGCACCTTCCGGTAATCGTACTCCCGCCTGTAAAATTACCAGTTAACGCAATTATTATTATTATTTCTCAATACCTCCTGCCTTTATCCCCGTGTCTTTCATTTGTCTTTTGCGCTATATAAAACAGATTTCGTTGCTCTCGCTCTCGTTCTCGCCCCCCGTTCTCAATTTTGTTCTCTCTCTCTCTGGTTACATTTCCGCAAATTATCGCAATAGAACTGTTGTGGATAGTGGGAAAGCAGAGAAGAGAGATACATTGTAGATAATTATACGAACAAACAAGTTTGAATGAGACGAAGAAGGCGGAGAACACCTAACTGCATGAGAATTGTCTGGTATAATATTTCTTGGCGGCTCCGGCCAACCACTCTCGCGAAACTTGACCGTTCTATTACGAATCAGTAATCACGCGATATTATTGCAGGTATATCTACTTAATACCGATACCGATACCGATTCACGGTTCTTTTATTCGTCGACTTGGAAGTATCCGTTGAACGCTCCGAATACAGATACGCGTGTGTAACTGGTTTCAAAGTTTTAGCTGCAAAGTGCAAGTGAAATGGGCGAGGATGCTGATCGATAGATAGATTTTTCATCGGTCGAATCGAGGACGCGATCGCTTGGCGAAATCAAGTACCTACTTAGATTCCTTAAGATTAGTCACGGGCGCAGCGTTAAGCAGATCGAACGGTAGCAACGATATCGTTCAATAAACCGTACTCTTTCTGCCTCCTTCATTTTCTGTTGCATGCTCTTCCGTTTCCGTTTCTTTTCCTCCCGTTCGATACTTTTTCTTTTGCTATCGTCACGTTCCACTACCGATATTAACACCGGTTGATCCGCTTGCACGTCACGGTCATGAACGCTTGCCCTCCTTTTCAAATGCTAAAGCGAGCAACGCGATTTGTGACAATTTTCTAAGCAACTCTCAGCGATGTTAGATTCAACGATTCGACCAGAACGGCTCGAGCAACGCGATTTGTGACAATTTTCTAAGCAACTCTCAGCGATGTTAGATTCAACGATTCGACCAGAACGGCTCGAGCAACACGAGTACATATTTATTTCATTGAACCGTAAGGATCGATAATGATTCTTATTGTTAGTGGCAGGGAAACGAGCAATGAGAAAAGAGAAAGATTTCAGACAGCATATTACATATGTGTATTTTGAGCAATCTCAATGACGATTCCAGTCGAAACTGTGCGAGAACGGGAAGGAGCAGCGTTAACGGTTTCCTTCTTTCTCCGATGCAAATTGCTGGTAGAAGCGTGCAACTGTTTTTACACCAACAACCACTCTTGAAGCTTCGTTTAATGCTAGAACCGCAGATTGTTTATTTGCAGCAATGTTACATTATAGACGGCGTGACTATCTATCGGTGACAAGGGTGACATTCCCTCTGAACCGTGTAATTGTCTCTTGTCTCGTATAATTTCTTTCTGCTAAATAACTGACCTTTTGTAATTGGAGGGAAGATTAAAAGTTTGCCTCGCCGCAAGCATTAGTACATTCAAAGGATTCCTCGGCGAATTCTCGATTTTGCTTTACCGCTAACTACTCTCTGGAACCACAGTTATGCTTGCACGGAAAATCGACTTTCCATGAAATTGCACAGAATGCGAGTGGTTTCGTTGCTCGATCAAACTAAACCGTTGCGTTGCATCGGCCAACGAGTAATTTGTTCGATCATATCGCGGTATTCTTTGTATTATATTTAACCGTTGCAACTGTACATTCCCTTGCATCTGCCCGTTTCTCTTCCAGGCAAGACACAGGCACAGCTGCGCGTCAAAAGCTGTAATTAAATAGACACGGGGAACATTGATCGGGCGATCGTGCGATCGTAATGTACTTTATGAAACAATCTGTTGTTATATTAACAGCGAAGAAGTAAATTATTGCTGTAAGCTCGATATCGTGTAGCGAATACAGTGTAGGTATGAGTACTTATAATCTTTCGTTACCGCCACACCGCACACCTACTTAGCTCAACGAAAAGACAGTGCATGCGACATTCAAAGAAACCCGAAGCCATAATTCATCGTTATTGAAACTTGAAATATAGACATTTCTGACGCGTGTAGAATCCCATACTCTTGAAATGTTTTGCTACTAACTCATTGTGCATCATTGAAATGACATTTTTCTGATACGTTGAACAAGATCCGTTTAAAAGTGACAATATCTATTTTATGGCAGTTGAAGATGCCACACGCAAACCTGACGCATAGAAATGAATGAACATTCCGCTTAACCGCGTACTATTACATACGGCCGCGACGCGACACTTGATGCATGTGTCTGTGTACGTATGTACCTACATCTTACCTTACGTATGGAATGGAGATGAGCATGCTACGCGTATCTCGGCGGAAACTGCTGCAGTGTGCACCCGGAATTCCGCATCAGTTACACTTTATTATTATTCCGTTGTTGCTAAATATAATTGTTGCAAGGTGCAGTGTTCAGGGCGACCGTATTCTACGGAGATGGATATTGCAGATTATAATTGAAGAGCGGTATGAGAGTACCAGAGACAATCATTTTCTATCTTCTGTTCGAGTAATTAACGGATGCTTCTGTGAGAGGGCCGAGGGAGAGTAGAAGAAGCGATAAAATTTCATTGAAATATAGATACCGTGGAAAATTGTAGCGATTACGAAATGTCACCTGCAAGTCAGATACATCAGAGACGATGTCCTCAGCGAACACAGCATCGTATATTCTATATGGAACTAGTAACCAGCTCCTCTAGCGCAGTGGCTACGTATCGGGGATAAATAATTAAAAGAATTACTCAGAATTCGCACGGAATAATGAAACGAGATTTAAAATTAAGGGACTAACGCGTACATTTGAATATTATACCGATGTTAATTGGATAAGAATGATTAATTTGGGCGATGGGCCCAGCGAGCCCGGCCCCACGATTTCATCAGGACACATCTTTGACCCGCGAAACTCAACCGCTTTATAGCTGCGTACCTATGTAGTTACGGTACTTGCGGTATAGTTAAATGTAGTTATAGCTTAAACAGTTATACTTTGCACTTGGAGGCTCGTAGGCAAGGTACGCTACTTAAAACAGTTAAGATAGTTGAGGAACAGTGGTATTATAGAGAATTTGAAGCGAAGCCGTGTTCCAATTCCAGTAACTCTAGAAACGATTCAGCGCTAGCCACTCGCTTTCCAGAAATCACATCCGATCGATCGATCGATCGATCAGTCGATTCTGTTCACACTCGACGGTCTTGGCGCTAACTGTTTTGTTCCGACTAACCATACGGTTACGGTTACGTTTACGTTTGCGTTGTTCCAACTAACGTTTGTAGCTTTCTAGGTCGACCCATATGACATTTTTTCTCAAGTTCGTGACACTTGACGGTCCTTGCTGCAGTTACTGCACGACTCGAATCTGGGTCCCTTTCTACTCTATAGCTCCACGTACATATATAGTTACATTTCTCCCCTTTCTTTGCACAAGCTCCAAGAGAGAACATTACATAAATTATAACGTCTACTCCGCCACTTAACTTAATAGCATAGCAACGTTATAAAACGTTAATTGCGAATTGTCCACGTGTACCTACGGCCTGTACTTACGTACAGATAAGTCCCGTTTAGAAGCAATCTGGTGTTATCTCCGCCTATCGAACATTATTCAGTTGGTACCACGGTGAATGATTTACCGCGAAGCATCGGTGCTCGATTCGCTTCGAGATTAACTTTAGCTGGCTTGTTCTTAGATATTGTTCAACGCCAGCATATTTATTCCGTGCCGTTTAGTATTATTTCAGAGCGAGCACGTTAATCGGCAAAAGAAATTGAAGCGGGGGAGAATTAAAAGGATCTCTACTCACCTCGCCGAGACTGGTGTAGTTGGTTGTCAATTTAATTTGAGGTCTAATTTTCCCGGCAGATTCCCGCGTTTCCTTCGCCGATACCGAGCCAGGGGTGGTCATGAATTCGTTGAAACTGCTGGTAGATTTCTTCGAAGAAAGGGCATACGTATTCGCATCCTCGTTTACAGACGTGGCAATCGTTCTCGAAGAAGTTTCTGTCGGGGCTGCGCTCGAATTTATAGTTGTTCTTCCCCTGCTCGACGTGCCACTTTCAGTCGTCGATGCTCCTCCTAAATCTGCTCCCGCGATCGACGAGGTCGACGGCGATGTCGTCGGCAGAGTCTCGATCATTTCCGTCAAAGAATTACGGCCCGTCGATCCCAACGATATCACTGGCAATGGCGATGGCGATGGCGATGGGGATGGCGACGGCGATAGCGACGACGATGACGATGATAACGGCATCGTGAGAGCATAGTTGATCATCGTGGTGGGAAGCCCGACGGAAATCGACTTCGATGCAGCACTACTGGTATCGGTATTGTTATCGCTGTCATTGCTGCCGATGTCGGTACTGGCAATAGTGGTGGTGATGTTGCCGCTAGTCGATTTCTCTTCGGCCAAGTACATCGGCGTTGTTTGTTTCGCTTTAACGACACCTCGAAGATGAGACTGCGATTGCGTTTGCGAGGGCAGGGCTACACTTCCAACTACCAACGTCAGCAACCATACCGCTTCTCGAACTGCTTTCATCTTCGACCCGATCACCGACCGATAGAAAGATGGACGAAAGGAGGAAAGGTATCCCTCGAGTTTCTTGGTGTCCTTCACCTTGTACTTGCTGAAACGAACGAACAGAGAAAACAGAGAAGTCACTCGTACGTGATAATCGTGTGTTTCCACTTTCCAGTAGGCACGATAGAGGTGAAAGAAAAGGCTGCTCGGAAGATGGAATATGAAATGCCGTGGAATCTCGACCCGTTTTATCCTCGTTTCTTCCACCGGGGAACAGTGCGCGGAGGAGCAAGAGTGTCTCGTTGAGAGAAAACAACACGACGTACAAAAGAGTGAAGAAGGGGGGGGGGGGGAGGAGAAACGAACGGCGAACACAGAGCTCGAGCTCGGGCTCGAGCTCAAGCTCCCTTAACGGTATAACGCTATTTTTTTTCACCAACAGACTGGACGCGATTTCCCAGCCGGTCGATTCAATCGCGAAATTTAAACGTGCACCGAATACTGATTTAACTGCATCAAACGTCGCATCCCCCGCCGCTACCCTCAACTCAACATCTATGATAATTTCACCGAACGACAGCATACGCGTAAGCGTAAACCTATCAACTTGACGATCAACAGGTATATAGACGATGGACTTGTTTAACAAAATAGCGCCAACAATGAACAAAATCGTACCTTTCCAAATAGTTTTCAGATCCAATGGCGAACGTATCGACCCTGATTTCGCCCTCGAGCGCGCCCTCGACCTCGACCTCGACCTCGATCTCACAGTTAGTCCTGATCTGGATATCTCGACCGCGACCTCAACTCCAAGCTTAACCTTGACTTACTCTTCGAGTTTTGTCTCTCAAACGTGATTCACTAGCAGTTTTCAGTCCGGTCCAAGTTAAAGGGGTTAAAGTATTCGAAATGAAAATTTGATAAAGACGAAGAAGAACCGCGCGTATCTATCGGCCGTGTCGCTTAAAGAAACTTAATTCGTTCTGGCGAGAAAATTCTTCGAAACGTTATTGCGCGCGCAAAGCTGAACCGTTCGCGTTCCCTCTCATTGTCGTGCGTGTTCGGTGGAATATCGAGAGAATGCCGCGCGAGTGCAACTTCTGCAGAGGGACGATCCGCACTTGAACGCTTTCGAGTTTGAAATGGGACTGCGAGCTCTCGTACAAGTGACGCTGCCTATGAGTCCCAGCTAGTCCCACTTACCAACCAACCAGAAACCCTTGGCTATGCGTGGAATCCTAAGCTGCATCATCTCCGCCAATCCTCTAGCTTGGTCGCGCTCTACGCTCACCTATACACCGTCCGCTGAATACCTCTGCCCGGGGATATACATGTAGACACGATAGGCGGCTCGCATCCGCGTGTGCGGATCTTCAGAGAGGGATGAATTCAGAGTCAAGAGCCTGAGATCCTTAGAGGCGAAACAGAACCTAATGGCAACGGATGGGCCCGAGAAAGAGACAGGACAGATAGACGCGACGTAACTATCTCATTGTCAGTGAAACACGCGACCCTGATCGGAGAAAACGCGACGAAGACGCGAGAAAACCTTGTCTTCTTTTCCTTCTTCGTTTCTCTATCTTTCTTTCTCCTTTTTCCTTTCGCTTCCCTCCCTCCCTCTCCTTTAATTCCCTTTATTTTCCGTTCATTGCTCCTCTTTTTTTACATTGTAGCTTGTTGATATTGAAGATTCTATCGTGTCGATGCGAGACGTCAGGCGGAACGCGAACATTTCTATTAATATTAGTTTCAAGGGCTTTGAACGATCTTCGATGCAGATATGCCACTCGAGAAAAGCGAGAAGAGGAAAGAATCAGAGCACCGATATAGCGGTACTGTTATTTTTCGCGAGTTCGATGAAATACCAGAAAAATATATCGAGCGTGAAATCACTGTGGTTCTCATCAATAAACTAGCTGGCTAAGTTCACTGGCATTTGGACCAGATCCCGGGACGATCGCGATCGCGGTGGCAATCGCATCGGTCTCTCCTCCTCCTGCGCCGTTTCCGTCCCCTTTTGGAGGAATGCAACGGTGAGCACTCTACGCGACCGATTTCGAATATAGAACATCGCTGGAAAGTTGCTCCAAGTGCAGCAATCTCATCCAACTGCCTGTACGCCGGATGTCCAGAACTCCTTCCTAAGCTTCATCTAAACAGAGAGAGAGAGAGAGAGAGAGAGAGAGAGAGAGAGAGGGTGCGCAACGCCTTTCGGACGAGGTTGAAAGGTGTCTAGAATAGGGAGGGCAGAAATTATTTGCACATACATAGCTAGTAAATATCTAAAAAATTGTAGCTCATCTTTTCTGTGAAAATTAAAAGTTGCTTTTAGATGCGGGAACGGTATTGGCTGGGATCGTTTATCTTTGAACACGTTCCGCCATCTGGCCTTTAGCCGCGGAAACGTTAAACCGAGCATCTTAATGATCGACTAATGGATTTTTCGCGTTTAGGTATTTGAAATACGGCAACGAAAAGTTGTCAAGTTTCGATGAAATCACCTCCCTCGAGTCTAGAGCTCTACTTTTGCGAGACGGTGCGTTCTCAATGTTTATAGGGTAGAAGACAATGTAAGTAGGCATTTAGGTACCTAGTAGATACTTGGTAGTAATGGTGGTGGAGGTAGTACTTTTAATACCCGGAGTAGTATCGGAACTCCTACAGTAGTTTTCTGTTTTCAGTTCCCGTTTTCCATTAGGATCAGATAGGAAAAGGGAGATCTGACGATGATCTTGACTCTATACAGAAAATAACTACACTATGAAAGTCTTATGTAAGGTGGTCGCCTAAACTCAAAAATCGTCATGGGACGAAATCCTATTGGCCCGATTGGGAAACAATGTATGAAAGAATTGTATGCGATTTAATTACCTTTAATTTAAGAGTCGTTGCGATCAGACCGGCCAACTGCAACGCGAGATGTGGTCAAAAGCCTTCTTAAAAAATTATCAAAATATTCATCGCGCGATATCCTTATTTCGATATTTCATTTCACGTCGATTTTTTAGTTCAGGGGACCAGCTTACATGAGAATTTCATAGCGGAGTCTCCGTCACCAAATGGCTGCGAACCAGTTAATTATAATTAACAAGCACGGTGCCAAAGAACGTGGAAAGAACTGGAATGCGGTTCCTACACCGATTCGGTAGTGGTTTATTTTCTCGCGTTAGTTGTACTCGAATAATATTGCAGGCGTACACATTACATTACATAGGTATATGTATAGGTATTGGTTTTTTGCTGGTTCGTGCCCACCGGGATAGGTGGACATTCAGTCATAGGTAATTTCATAGAGTTTAAACAGCTTCGGAATGATACGGTTGCGAAGGCAAGCAATGTCCACTGTAAGTCTTAATCTGGAAGAGGCCGGAATAGGATGTTGCCGGCAGGGAACCCGGATCCGTGTGTCGCCTAGGACACCGATGGCCTTTCGGACACTGGCAGAGAGGTGATGCGTTCACCTCTTCGAGCTGCGAGCTTTGTCTCTTTCGTACGGTGAACAGTCGACAGGGTTCCTTGTGCTGACAGCGTAGCCTCTGAAAGGGAACATTCCTCTGGATAGCTTTGCTTGGCATTGGTAAAAATACGTATTCGCTGCGGCCAGGAACGAGCACGGGATATGGAAACGAGGTCTAGATCGAGATCGGAGACGAAAGGACTTACGCTTTGCGGAGAACACGCGAAAGCGTAAATAAATCTTGGATTTTCTCCGGAAGATCTGTGAGGTTGCCTTCGAACTAGGTAGGGCACGCTGCCTGGTCGACATCGGCAGTAAACCCGCTGGATCGTCGGCGTCGGCGTCGGCCTCTCATTCGGCGGGCTCCCTCCGGGAGCTAGAGTCCACGTGACGTCCCTGTGAATTACATACGTGCATCAATGCGCATAGTAGCTACGCACGCGTTAAAAGATTGGAGAATCGTAATGACTTGGCTGGGCATCCGACTAACTTGAAGTAACGACAGATGGGAAGACGTTTCACTGGTTCGCAGAGCTTATACTGCCGTGTCTTGTCCACTATCGTGTGCCCGTCATCTCCGTCTAAGCTGCTAGGACAGGTACGGCCGTTCGGGCAACGGCATTGTCTCTCCACCCACGGCGACCCGTACAAATCCACCTTACTGCAAACTTCGTTTCGGTCCGAACAACCTGGCAACTCTTCTTCGCTATCCTGGAAATGTCCGAATTTTCACGCCAATTTCATCTACAATATCTATCTATTGCGCGACGTTGTTCCGCGACGTCCAACAATCCTCTCATCAATTCGACTCGCAATCCAATCAGTTCGATCATCGAGACCCCTTCCACTTTGCCTGGGTAGGAGAGTAAGGCGAGACGATAAGAATGCAGAGAAATAGAAAATATTATGTAGATATGCAGTAATCAAATTCGTTGGGGGGACGTTAAACGGTACGTATCAGTCCACCCCATCGATGAATAGACATCTGGTCTAACTGCACTATTCCAAACGGCGGGGCGCGGCGCCGGTCAATCCCCTGAATGAGGCAATCACGCACGTCCTGTCGGGCCATCGCTGGTAATCTACGTCGTGTTCGAGAATCTCAATCAAACTTCTCAAACTCTCCCTGCCCATTCCTCTCGTCGCGTGTGCACAAACTTTCCTCGGCTCGATTGAAATTTTCCATTTCTACTTTACATCTTGGGACTCCGCGTCGGAACCGTGAAAGGGGACTCTTTTACCGGCCACGAAAAGGTGAAAGAAGAAAAAAAAATACAAAGTAAGAAGAAGGAAAGAATTTGTTTGTTTTATCTCTTATCGATCTTCCTTGGCTGTCCACGTGTCACGTGCCTGTAATCGTACGAGCATTATCTGTGCGTCTACGTTCTATATGTGTAATCTAGCAGAGCCAGCTGAGCTTCGTCTCAAATAAAAATATCTTTCTCTCAGTTTCCTGCGCCCTTTGCTCTTGGCTCTCCTTCTCAGAAGGTTGCTGAAATGGAATAATAGGGTGACCGGAAAGGCTGCGTGATCCATCCGGAAGTTCTCACGCGTCTCCCGCTTCTCGCACAACCACAATGAAAATCACACCTCACTCTCGAATTGTATACATACATACATATACACACACGCGCGCCGCGTTGGAAATTACAATAATTCGTAAATTACGAGAACAGTTATAACCGCATGAAAGAATTATTATGTAATCCTTTAAACATTAGTTAGCCGATTAAATCGATCCAAAGAAATCGGACTTCATCTGTCCCTGTTCGCACTAGATAGATACCTATCAAACTTACCCCGATTTGATAGAGAACTCTGGGAGGTTGATAGACCGATCGATGCTTCGCTTTCTCGCCGATCAAGTCGATCTCGATTGCTGTGTCTTGTTGTTGGAATTCCTTTAATTCGGTAAGGTATTTGACTTCGTCAGGAGATAGATAATCGGTAAGAAAATCTTGACCGGCTTCGTGGAGTTTTGCTCCAAGGTGGCTACCCTCGATTCCACGTGCGAGTAACTGTCCGAACATCGTCAATAACAGACACATTATATTGGCCATCATAAAGGGCATGCGCGCCCATGTGCGCGCGCTATAGTCCTCGCCTTCTTTTCGTTTAAATGGCAGAAACAGTTGAAACCGATTATAGAGCTTTCTCCACCAAAACACCAAACACCACCGAATCAGGATCACCGAATAAAAAAACGGAACGGTTTTGCACGCTTGGAAATAACACGGACGCAGTAGTTTACATCACGTATCGGCGCACAGCGTACGTATTCGATGTTGAATCAAGTAGCGACTCGCACTCGGTATATCTTGGGGTCTCGCGCGTGCAATAGAACTTGCCGAATGCGCAAATTACCATAGTGTTTTTCTTTCTACAGTGTCGGCCGGTGGTGGCGTCACTCCAAAAACTAAGTAGGTACTGGTGAAATTACTTTTTCTTTTCGCGCGATTTTACCGTGTCGTAAAGATCGACGGACCGATCGATCGGCTGGCCGGACGGCCGTGCCCGATCAACCGATCCAACGGATCCAGATCACTTTGCAACCGTAACAACAACAAAAACGGACGAGGCGAAAAAGGTTTCTATTTTCGTGCCGACGCCAAGTTAATATACTTAGAGGTATCCCTTCACTAACAGAGAACGTTAGGTATGTCCGCCGTTCGCTAAGAGCTATCCAGTATCTCTACTCGATCTCTACTCGTGCTATACCCCACACTTGTCTTTTGTCTCTTTCGTGTTTCCCGTGGCCTTGCTGCGTTCACCACTCTCCGCCTTCTGTCCTCTGTGCCTCCGTTCTGCATATATAATCCTAACCATGTCCCACGTTTCACGATGCGATTAGGATCAACACGAGATCAAGCGGCTTGCAACTTTCGTGTTACGCGAACCTACGCCGTTCGTTCGACTGGACTTTTAACAGCTAGAGGCAAAGCATGAATGAGTACTCCCTTCTCTTCTCTTCCTCCCCCCACTCCACTCTACTCCGCTCCGGTCCACTTCACTCCACTCTACTCCGCTCCGGTCCACTTCACTCTCCTCTACTCCGCCCCGCTTGACTCCACTTCACTCTTCTCTGCTCGGCCCCACTTCGCTCTTCTCTGCTCTGCTCCGCTCGACCCCACTTCACTCTGCTCCGCTCGACTCCACTTCACTCCGCTCCGCTCGACTCCACTTCACTCCGCTCCGCTCCGCTCCGCTCCGCTCGACTCCACTTCACTCTGCTCCGCTCGACTCCACTTCACTCTGCTCCGCTCGACTCCACTTCACTCTGCTCCGCTCGACTCCACTTCACTCTGCTCCGCTCGACTCCACTTCACTCTGCTCCGCTCCGCTCGACTCCACTTCACTCTGCTCCGCTCGACTCCACTTCACGACCGTCCTTCTTGCCTTGTGTACATACACACCTTTCCCTTCTGGCTGAAGCCACTATGGTTGAAACATAATCGTTACATCGAGTCTTCTCGATCCGACTCATGTCTAGCATTTTAGACATATTCAGATACTTTTTTATCAAGTGAATACATCTGAACCAACAGTAACAAGTAAGAGCAGTGTCTCGTGTGAAAAGCTTCTGAATAGATTCGATCGTGCCGTATGATGCGAGATTCGGTGTCCGGCATTTGTCCTGTAAAGAGCTGATGAAACATCTGAGAGTCGACTGAGAACGTTCGTAGCCAGCAGCTTACAAATTACAAAAGACACTCCAAGTATGTACCGCGTTAGAGAATCGCTATTTCATTCATAGAAACGGCGACCCATCAACTCTCACTTCCTTTCTTTTACTCTCCTGCTGCGTGCGCTTTCCCCTGCGCCGCTATTATTTATGCCAAACGTGTAAGAGAGGATCGAATCGAATCGGCTTGAATGAACTCAAACTCAATCACATCTGACAACTGCAAAAATCTTGCGACAACCTCGCGAGGAAAATGTTTCGCGAAATTTGCTTGACAAATAACTACCGGCTGCCATCAGCAAACTGTTGAAAGTAGCCAGGAGAAAGATTTGGGAAGCAATTGGAAGGAATAGACTGATTGTGAGGTAGAGCACTAAAGCTGAGGGATACTCAGGATCTGAGATCTACTAGCTAGGATACGAGTCGAGACTAGAGTAAATACAGAGTATACGTTGCGTGTACGATGAAATTGTTAATGCAGGAGGGTAGAAAAAAAAGCATACGATCGTATTTGGATACCGCAAGAGCAAGGAATGCCAGCTAGAAACAGAGAAAGAAATATGCAACTTATGAATGGAAATAAGATGAAATTCGTAAATCTATCAATTCGTTAACGCAGTCCCTGTTATTGCACATTGTTATTTGCTAAGATAGATATCAACAAATCCTCGCCACTTGTTATGTAAGTGGTGTCGCGTTGTAGAAAGTCATGCATTGACAAATACAAGATATGTAGGTGTATGTACCCACTGCGCGTGTTTAACTTGAAATTTTTACACATCATTCGAAGTATTTCGATATTTCTGAAATAATTATACAAATATAGCGAGATGGAGAATGAACGGGGGGGTAGAAAGTAAAAGGGGGACGGGCGCTGTCCGTGCGTTATGGGCAAGGCTATTTACTATACCGTAGGTAAAGGAATGATAATATGGAGTGGATTTTGTTGCAGGAAAACTGTATGCTGTGTTCGGAAAGAGACAAGGCCGTGTAATTGCTGCTGAAAGTGCTCTTGGATTTGGTGGACAGTTTCGTGTATTAGCAACGTTACCTGTGCCAGAGAGCTTTCAGCTTGCCAGAGAACTGCGGACTCAAACATCTGGGCTGGCCAGTCCTCAACTGGTTTTTAGTCATTGGGAGGCAAGTTTATCCATGCCAAGGAACGCGTCAAGTGGCTATGCATTTTTCACTCTCCTCTATGTAGGATCAGGGACAAAGGGAGCCTCGGCGCGGGACTCGAACCCGCGATATCTTCGTATTCGTAGCGCGCTGGCCGGCGGCAGTCCCACTAGTGCAATGGAGAAGTATGCATCAGTGTCTCCGTTGCACTAATGGTACCGCCGCCCCGGCCGCGGCTAGGAATACTCGACCTTTAACCACCTCTTGGTTCTCCGTGTCCTCTCTTATGTTGCGGGGGTTCCTGATCCCACATCTATGACAAAACCATCTGAATGTGTCGTTAAACGTTATCCTGTTCAGAACTAATACACCCTTAAACGACTGATGTATCCTGATATCTACATTTATACATTATCAACGATACTATAAATGATAAATATTTGTTTTCGTATCGTAGGTGATTGAGCAGGATCCATATTGGACACCTTCCACGGACGAGGAGTACCTGCACTTCGGGGACAAAGTGGACAGTGAAAACAGAGCTAAGAAGTATATAGACGCGGTTCGTCGACGGAAAGGTCTGTCCGTGGACTCTCAGCTTGTCACGCATGGAGAAAAACAACGCACCCTCTCGAAAAAAAAGTAGCATCCTAGCTCCGCATGACGTTTTATCGCTACGAGAATTTATTCGGTACATACATAGCACATAACAAGAATTCTGCGTGGACGGAACGTTTACGCAAACAGCGTAGTTCGTCAGATTAGAATGGTCGAGAAAAAAAACGTAGTTGTTTTCTTTTGTTCTGGAATCGAAGAAATCGTGTAGTCAGGTGGCACTACTGCGTATGTAACACCTTCGGAACAAAACCGACGGATTCTCGCCAAACTGACATTACTATAAATAAAGTCACGTTATTTTCTATTTCACATTGATTTAGAGGCACGTTGTACTAAAGTTATCTTTAAAAAGTTAATTCCGCGAATTTCTCCAATCCTTCTATACCTTTTATGTAACGAGTCAAATATAGTTCTACGGTTCTGAAATAAGCACCGATATTATGAAACAAGAAATAAACGGAAAGAAAAGTAAAAGGCAAGCGTGGCTACAGCGCGATCCATCAAAATGATGTGCATCCAATACGCGTTTGTAAATAAATATTTTATACTATGCTAAATCTTTTAAAAACAAAGTTAAAATTGTCGAATACTTAAGATTCAGATACAACATACACATACGTGCAAAATGAATTTCAATCCGAATGTATACTTGTTTATTCACTCGTTAGTGGATGCACAATGCATTTTATACGAAATATGCCAACGATCACTGCAATAGAGTCAACTACCTCGGGAATGAAGGTGTCGATCGCCTGAAACATTATTCATTACATATACATCGGGGAGAAGCTACTTGCGAATATTTAGGAATCATGTTCGAGCGCTGGACGCAGCTGGCTTTCATGAACTCGATGTAATCTTAACGTCAATTCGACTAATGTTGTAAAGAAAAGTTCTAACCATTTTGTATAATTTATAATTCAAAGCAGATATTTAAATAAAAAGAAAATGTGTATTTCATAGTATTTCTCATTGGTTATTCAACGATATCCCCGTGTAGCTTATTACAGTGGACTGCAATTATACGTACTAACGTTCGCCTTACAGATATTTCTGATAAACCTGACCGTTGAATGAAATTGTAACGTCATTTGTATCTTTGCTTCGGTTTTAACGAACTTTAACATCGTTCATCGATCGATCAACTTCAGAAGCTTCACTTCAAACAAAAATAAAGTACAGGAAAATCTATTTTCGTCAACGAGTTTATTTCACATGGAAATTAATCTCACAAGTTTATTTCACATGGAAAGAAGCTTGAATGAAGGAATTGAAATTCTTTTCTTCATTTTTCAACTCTCGTCGAACCGAGTCTTCTTCCCTTGAAAACCTTGTTTTATAATCTCTTGTTGTTTTCTCCGTGCTGCCCATGAAGGGTGCAGTTTCTCAATTTCTAAAGCATTGGTAGCCCTTGCACTTCCCGATACATCGTTTCGTTTCGAATGCATAATATCTACTGGCTCTGTAATATTCCGAACGCAAGAAGTATCTTTGATACTGATTTTTCGTCTTTTGTTACTTCTTCTTTCCTTACCTACTACTTCATCATTGTGAAATTTACCTCTTTCACTTCTTACCCGTAGTGCCTTATTGTTAACATTGGACACGCTATTTGCTTCTCTTTCTTCGAAAGATATTGGATTATTCAAATGCGGTGTAACCTCGTGTGAGTTTAAGAAAAAGTCATCTGCCTTTCTTACAGTTTCCTGACCTATCGACTCTGTCGACCACTGTTGGCTATTACGGGCTGTACGCTTATCACGGATCTCCTCTGTATTCCCTTCCTGCAAAATGTCTGTAAATCTTTTAACCGTGGCTTCTTTACTGACAGCTCTGATAGCAATGTCAGATTCCAAAACATTATCCGTGTCAGAAATTTTCCACAAATTCGTACAGTTCTTCCGATCTCCATTCTTTTCCCCTAATCGCAGACTTGACCGTTCCTCGGATGGCTCTTTATATTTTCCATCTATTATCATATTATGTGGAGCCATAGATGTAGCATCATTGGAATCTTCCGTATTTCCTATACGTTCTTTGATTTTTCTACCATTCTTACCACTCAACGATTGGGTCGAATTTTCTGTAGGGAATTCGTTGGCGCGATTGTTTCTTTTTCTTTTCTGTAAATGTTTCTTGCTCCTCGAAGAAATGTATTCCTTGCAACCCGGAAACTTTTCCATCAACTCCGTTATCCTTGTATTTAAAGAGTTACACCGAACGACTTTGGCAATAGCTCTGGTTCTATCGTCCGTACGCGAATTCTGTAACGTGGCTTGTAGATTTTCTAAGCCAACGATTCCAAATCTTGATATTTCATCGTCTTTGATATGTTTCAACGCGAATACCTCCCTCAGGAGTTTATCCGCCTTGTGCTTATTTTTTTCCAACTGTTTTTCATTACCATGATTGGTACGTAGTCGTTTCGCTTCTCTAACCAGTTTGTTTATGGTGCAAATGCGAGCCTGACGGACACAATGTCTTAATAAGATGATCTGAAAGATATCGATCGAAATATGTGACTGATCTGGGACTGTTTATTTATTTACAAATTATTATTATTAGACAAGTTACCTCGTTGTTTATATCTTTCCTAGCTACGGTCAAAGCCATGTCGCCAATGAAATTGTCGCGTTAATGTTCTAAAACAAAGCGAATACACTAAAATTAGCCACGATCAAATGAAAGAATTAAAAACCCGCCGACCTTGTCCAAGTACAAATGCGATACCGTATACAATGAATTTTAGGTAATACATATTATATACTTACTACCAGATTCAGGGAAAGCAGTAATCAGTATCTGTAATCTCTTGATCTCTACCCAACCCTACTTATAATCACATATAACAGACAGAGAGGAACGGCCGAAAATAGTTCGAGAATTTTATGCGGTCAATGAGATCGTCAGCAATGAAAACAGAAGAAAACTATTTACTACTCCTTACGTAAATACGCTATGTGGCTATATGAATCGATGAATTGATGGGAATTATGATTTGTTGTGACTCCGTTTGACGTGTGTGACATGATGCGCTATGGCACGTAGTATATAGTACATAGTATAGTATATAGTATTTATACATATGGCACGGAGACTCGCCACACTTGGCGCCCTCGATCGAACGTACGTGTAAACACTCTGACGTTTTGTTCGTTCGTCAAAACGTCATTTCAGATAGTGTGTTCTCGTTCATCCTCGTTTAAGGAACGTCGATGAACCTCGATGAACATTGGTTAAGGCTCGTAGCGATTCAAGTATGAAAAGTATTCTGGCTAGAGAACGGAGCGAATGAACCGATAGGGCAATTGTGACGGTTGAAGTGGTGAAGTGCTGGAAAGAGGATCAGCCATTAGCCATTAGTAGGAGAGTCTATGGTTTCTTTGACCGTGGTTGACACTGTAGCACATATTCATATACATCACATATCCGCCACGTATGTAGGTATGTGTGTACACAATTCTGTGATACTCTAATGTGTAATAGGCTAATAGGTAACGACTCTTTAGCAATTTCGTAGTCTCTAGACGTTTTCGTCGATATGAAGGTCAATTGCGTGCAGCCCGAGCACTATTTAGTTGCTTTCGAGGAAATTTTCAAAACAGCAAATGCATGCAATATTAAAAATTTTAAGAAAGAAATGGTCGAGTGACCTTGAATCATGGCCAACCGACTAATCATTCTTGGACCAATGTAGTTGCGCGATGTGTCAAGACAGTCGTGTTTATAAATTAATCCGTTTCGTTGATTCGCGCTAGATAATTTGCAAAAAGTTTTCTCTTTAAACTTTCAACAGGTTACACGTCTCGCGATTAAAGAAAAACAATAGAAACGACTAAATTATGAATAATAACGAACAAGTTATGCGTTAATGCTAATTCGGTAGGTTAGTATCCCCGACGCTTCAGTGTTGTGTGTCGTCCAACCTCGAGCCTCTTCTTCAATGTTTATTTTTATATTGATATTGCGCTCGTGCCCATATTTTCCTTTCCTGATGTACCTATATCTACACACATCAGGGCTCTGTTCTTTGCTTCTTATCCCCTGTTTATTCTTTTAACGCATTAACACAAGTCTCGAGTGTATTTCATCTTTACTGAAAAGATTTCGATAGAATTCACAATATGTAATAATTTAAATGGTACAACTTCTTTCATACGTCGTGCTAATTTTTCTTGCTTTCTTCGATACAAGTTTGAAGAATTGACACATCTTATTCCATAATTTTAGGTTTTATTTTGGACGATTTTAATTATTATTATTTTATTCTTTCGATACTGTACCATAAAAAAATCAATCGGAAATGAGTTGCGTTCGATGCTGTTTAATTAACGCTGGCCGTATAGCATCTTCCACTCACGTAGCCAATCATGGTAAGTTAAGTACAGGATGTATACTCTTTGTCGTGGTCGTGCTCGCAGTACTCGAAGAGAAATAACAAAATATTCTTTACGCTAGTTCACAAAATTGCAAGAGTAGCAGTGACTAGATCACTGACGATTGGTAGTACTTTGGGGAAAGCACCCACAGAACCCACCCCACCTGGCAAAGATACTAGTAGCGGAGTGTCCTCTATCGGTAGCAGCGGAGGAGGAGGAGGAGGTGGAGGAGGAGGAGGGGGAGGAAAGAAAAATACCCTTACCTGCCCAAAGTGCGGGGATCCTTGTACGCATGTAGAAACCTTTGTGTGTAAGTATAGAAGGCAAGGCTTGTAAGTTCCGCTACAATGTAATCGCGGGAATGCTTGACAATTATCCAGGATACAAGAGCATCTTTTTTATTAGCATCAACAAGGTTCGTAAAGTGCGAAAAATGCCATCATTTCTTCGTTGTTCTGTCAGAGATAGATTCAAAGAGAAGCCTCAAAGAAGCTTTGAGGCCAGATGACACTAAACAAGGATTTTATAGGAAGCCACCGCCGCCGCCAAAGAAGGTAACAAATAAAAGTTATTCGCCGCTAATTTTGTAGACATAAATACCTTACGACGTTACATCGATGCTGATATTTTCAGATTTTTGAATATCTAAATAAACATGTGGTGGGGCAAGAGTACGCTAAAAAGGTTTTGAGTGTCGCCGTCTATAATCACTACAAACGAATTTATAATAACTTGCCAACGCAAAATTCCATGCAAGGATCTACTAACGCAGCTGGTACACAAGATATGAATCATCCCTTCACTCACAGAGGTCTAAAACCACGTAAATAACAGTTGACCCATTTTACATGTATTCCTCCATGTACTGTATCCTATATTCAATATACGAAGCCGAGAAATAACGTTGTGTGTCCCAACTAAAGTTTAACCAACTATTCGAGACTACATTGAATTTTTGTCAAGCCGGAATACCTGTTGTTAGATGTAGAAATTTTTTTGGAATAACAGATTGCAGTGTATCGGCGATAAAAGTCGTATCTCTCTCTTTATCTGTGTGTGCGTGTGTGTGTGTATTTCGTAGCAACTTGAACGCAACAAACAAGCTGCTTCCTTTTCATTACAGATCTGTTACACATTTCAACAATTGGAAATTCACTTGGTGTTGGATTTCAACAATTCCCTACCGGAAACGAGCAGAAATCTACTGGCAACCAGTCGGCTCCTGGATCCGATATTCTGGATAGTAAGCAGCATCAGTTGAAATTAGAGAAAAGTAACATTTTGTTGCTTGGCCCAACTGGTAGTGGGAAGACACTGCTCGCGCAGACAATAGCTCAATGTTTGGACGTGCCTTTCGCGATTTGTGACTGCACCACTTTGACGCAAGCGGGATACGTTGGCGAAGATATAGAGAGCGTTATCGCAAAGCTCCTTCAGGATGCCAATTATGTGGTGGATCGAGCGCAGATGGGTATCGTGTTCTTGGATGAGGTGGACAAAATCGGAGCCGTTCCAGGCATACACCAATTGCGCGACGTCGGCGGAGAAGGTGTCCAGCAAGGGATGTTAAAAATGTTGGAGGGTACGATCGTGAACGTCCCCGAGAGGAATAGCTCGAGGAAACTGCGCGGGGACACCTTGCAAGTCGATACTACAAATATTTTATTCGTTGCTTCCGGCGCTTACAATGGATTAGATCGATTAATATCGCGGCGTAAAACCGAGAAATACCTCGGATTTGGCGCAACACCTTCCTCCGAGAGTCCAGGAAGGAGAGCCGCGAGTCTAGCCGATGTCGCAAACATGTCGCCTTCCACGGAGAAGGATAATAAAGAAAAAGACTTGATGCTGCAGCAGGTCGAAGCAAGAGACTTGATTGATTTCGGTATGATTCCCGAGTTTGTCGGCAGATTTCCCGTTCTTGTACCCTTTCACACCCTCGATAAAGATATGTTGGTCAGAATACTGACCGAACCCCAAAACGCCATGGTGCCTCAGTATCAGATGCTATTTTCCATGGACAAGGTATCAATCAAGTACACATAATCTTCTCGACACTACTTTTATTCTTTTATCATTTCCACTCACGTGTCTTTTTGATTTTCTTCATAGGTCGAATTAACGTTCACCGCAGAGGCTTTACACGCGATAGCGACACTAGCGATGGAAAAGAAAACGGGCGCGAGAGGACTCCGAGCGATCATGGAATCGTTACTCTTGGAACCTATGTTCGAAGTGCCGGGTAGCGATGTAATGTCGGTACATCTGACCGAAGGTTGCGTACGAGGACAGGATAAACCCCAGTACATCAGACGAGGCGATGCCACCGAGGACGAGCTACAAGCTCAACATATACACAATTAACAAATCATCGCGCGCGTCTGATCGATATCTTCGTAAGATTACTCGAAACTATTGTACCTTTCGCGACAATATTTTTTGGTAAACTATCAGCAAAGCTTGTTTACCGTCGAATGTGTTCCTTTCTCTCCTCTAAAGGAAAGGAAGAGAAGAAGGAAAAAAAACCACAACCATACATACCGCCACGCGTACAAGTCACGAATAGGATGGGATTGGATGATACGCGCTTTGGTCGAGTAATGAAAAGTGGTCGAATAGTGGTGTTTAACACGTGGATTTCTTTCAAGGTTTCTCTTTTCTTTCTTGTTCTTCTTCACTTTCGCATGTAAAAATAAGCAAAAATATCCGCGTGTGGCAATAACTCGAGGCCGATATATTTCGATTACGACGCGAACATAAAAACAACATATTCGTCTCTGACAGATATAACATTATTTACGTTTACATACATACATTCTGTCCGCGGTATGACATTATGTACTGGATATAAAAGACGGAATTAATGATATCTTTACCACACTCTAATTCGCGCTTACACTGCAATCGATAATCAACCCAAATTTACGCAGGCATGTGTATCAGTTGCACAACATTCGGGCGCGTTACTGGAACCTACGCGATATTATTGAAAAATTTCTTTAGAGGCCATCCTTGAGACGTAAGTAAGTAAATGAGTAAGTAAGTAACTAACTAACTACCTACCTAACTAACTAACTAACTAACTAAGTAAGTAAGGATGGCCTTTAACACTTCGCAAAATGAAATTCAACCTCGAACGGATATTAAAATTAAGAGGGATACCTGAACAACAATTTAGAAATAACTTTTAGAGCGAAAGTAAATCTTTGACAAAGATAGACTCGAATTTGAGAATCTAAGGCGATATACCGCGCTACTAGATAAATGAAAGAATTCTTGTAATATATTGTACATAAAGATATAGATTAGTGGAATTGATGAATTTGAGAATTTAGGAACTGCATAAACTTTGCGAGAGAAATACTTGAGAATTAAACGGAACCTCTCGTTGGCGACAAATATAATTTATCCCAACATATATTGTAAAATATGTATATGTAATAGGTATAAAAAAAGGCTGTGTAATATATACCTATGATGCAAAGTCGAGAACGTACACAAACGAAATTACAAACGAACGTTATTAAACCTGCTTGGATACCATGCGATATGAATTTCGTCGAGTCTATGATCAGACCTAAAGTGATCGATACATTCATCATCTTCTTCTTCTTATTAATATTAAAATTATTATTAAAAACTTAAACGTAATACGACAGATACATAATAATATTATCTTCCCCCGATATTAGTTTGCAACTTTGCATCTCTACGACGTTTTCAATTTCAATTCTTAGCAACTTGCGTGATATGTGAAAAGCAAAACACATACATGCATGTATGTATGTATGTAGTAGCATGGTAAAAACTATTTAGAACAAATGCACCTTTTTGTATACGCAATTCTTAATGATACAACAAAGTAAAAATTCAATATTTCTCACCTTCAAAGTGAAAGATTACCCTTCTCCATTTATCGGTAAAGTATTTAGGTATTGTCAATTACGTGTAGAATCATTTCGAAATTTGATTCGCTTTTTATTTTATGTAGACTACAGAGGTCCATCATGATGAACCAAAAAATGAAAACGCTTAAAAATGACTGAAACTGCTACGATATCTACGTGGTTTCCCGGGTATTTGAGGTGCCGGGTATTTTCCAACTATGTTATGGTCTGGACTACAGTGCAGACAATGATGATATTGCAGGTGCAAGAGTCGTGCACGCAAAAGATTGTAATTAAATACACGGTAATATTCGCAGTTAACAAATCATATTAAAGTACGCATGTTATCTTTCTTATAATTCGTTATAACTCCAATTTGGCTGTTTTCGCGCCGACTTTGGTTTCGGCTTTAGCACTTTTCCCAATTCTGTGACAATCCACTTCATCACTCGTACTATTACGACATCCATGGTAAATTGCAATAGGAGAGCACCGAATCCTTTGTATAAACCAAGAGGACCTTCCGTAGAAAGTATAGTATCGTAACAATCGATTGCTCCGCTGTATCCTGTTAACAGCGGTGTTACACTACGACCGGTGTCCAAATTGTCGATAATAGTACGCGTACCCTGGAGGTGAAGTCTATGAATCACCGTCTCCCAAGGGTAAAACAATACTTCAGCCATAAATGTAGAAATCAATACCGACTGTAGCTCTATATCTAGCACAACATCCTCGGACAACAAGTCTCTGCTATACGCACCCTTCGGATAACAGACGAACATTGATAAACATATTGGAGAAAATTCTGAAAATACATATATAATCTAACTCACCCTCGACTCTTGAGACTGCTTCTGTCTAATCTGCATAATACGATTGGTAACTCCGTGAACGGTCAGTGTAAAAAGATATTTAGTCACTCCGCAAGCGATAGTTGGCGGCAAAAGAGAATATATGGGAATTAATCTCCCCTTGTTGCTCACTTCGACCAAGCGAATCGCGCCATCTCGGAAGACATCCAATATCCCAGGGCTTTCGGATGCGATCTCGGATTGTACTGTTTCAACTAACGATGCCGAGTAAAACGGCGTTGTTAGCCCTATGGAAACACTGTTGTGACATTTTTTTTCTATTAATATCTCCCACAAATGGGTTTAATGGACGAAAAGCACGTACGCCAATGTATCATTACCATTTAAGTAGAACATGCTGACCAAACGCTTTTAACGAACTATTGCATGTTATTTCCCTGAAATCAAATACTCGGCGTAATACATAAAATTCCAAATAAATCTATCGGATATCTTGGGATTAGCTTTTCAGTTAGCGAATCGCCTTACTTTGGCCATGGTGTAACTTTAGAAAGAAAATCTTCGATAGCTAACATCATTCCTTTGACAAGTAACACGGACCCAATGCCTTTCCACAAGGTATTTATTCCTTGAGTTTGGTGAAGACGTATGATCACAGGTACCAAAGTAACTGGTACTATGTGATACTTGTTCGATCCAGGATTTACTTGGCATTGTCTTCTTAAAACAACAAACGGGTGAACTAATAATGTTTCCGTAATCAAGCTCGCTAGGCCACAAGTTGCACCTATGTATCTCTTTACGGTAATATCTGAAAGTCAAAAGTTATTTATATGTATAGTCAAGGTAGTTTTAGGGTTAAACTTCGATCGTCTCGGATACGATAACTAGGATTTTAATGTATCTTGGAGTTCACTGTAATTCACGTCGGGTCGTATGACGGTAAAGCTTACCCTCGGCAGGAGGACTATCTTCGGCTAGAGGATGCATAACAGGAACGTCCAAAGGACGTATAACCTCTCGTCCATGGTATACGGACAAGTTATTTTCACTCTCCCATGATTTAGTAGACTTTCCCCGATATACTCTCTCGTAATTTTCTAATCCCGCCATTGCTCCGCACAATTGACTTTTAAAAATCGTAATTACACATCTTGAGGATTAAGAACATTTTGAATCACTGTCTCGTGAGCACTTGCGAGTCACTCCCAAAGTCAATGGAAATCAATGCCAGGGGACTGCTGTTCAGTGCTGTAATGTAAACTATTTCCTTGCGCTATTCGCTTGTATTCACCTGTTGCCACAGGCGATGGGCCGAGGGAATTTATTTTCAAGCAGTATATCGCATTAATATCTGGCTCCACGAAAGAGAGGTACACATAAAATATTTCAAATACCATTTCGATATGATTTATCGTAGGTATTTGTACAGTTTCGAAAGAACAATGAACATTTCCTGAGACTCAGCATTATCGTATCTGTACGGAAATTTCTATAATAACTTTTCATCCGAAATTAAAAATTAGATTAACGATGAATAATAATCTGTAATCATTTGTCATATTAAAGTTGTATTATTGTCTAGAATATTATGTAAGCTTTTTATGTTGCTTAAATAGTAGTTGAGCAGCTAATGAGGTTATGTTCATTTCTTTACTCGTCTTATTTTAATTTAATACGTAAATGTTTTTTGTGTAAACTAGGTATTTCTCATTATTTCATTCTCTTGAATGCATTTAGTAATAGAACACTGTGGAATTCATCGTTTTTGTTTCAAATATTCCGTACTAACACTTGTCACAAAGATATTATTTCAATGGTTTTTTGCTCTCTTTTTATTTTTCAATCACTGGGATGCGATTTCTATTTATTTAAGAATAATGCATAGCTGTAATTTAATTTTTCATTCGATTAAAACAGTAGGAGCTGTATAGTACCAGTGTGGATGTTCCATTCCGTTTATTACATAACGATTTATTTTACAAACTGGATAATTTTGCATCGAGTAAAATTGGTTTATTTATTTATGAATAATAAAAATCTCTTATACTCACCTAACATATAACTTTTTATTGTATAATTCTTAAAAATATTTCTCCGTACTTTATAATTTATAACTGATTTATTTAATTTTATGCTTTCCAGGAATAATGCTGAACAGTGTAACAAAGCACATTTTACACTGCTGTTTATTATTTATCGTTATAACTGTTTTCGAATTAGTCTCCGGTGGAATCAAATGGAACAGTGATAAGAACGAACAATTAAATCCATGGGTGGAATATGGATTTGTAGGTGCCTTTACCTTATACTTGCTGCGAGTGTTTACATTCCTATCGTTCCCGCAAGTTATATTTAATTTCGTCGGGTTAACGATATACAATGCGTTCCCGGACAAAGTTGTCTTGAAAGGTTCGCCGTTACTCGCACCTTTCATCTGTATTAGAATAGTGACGCGTGGAGATTATCCGCAATTAGTAAAGGCGAACGTGAAGAGAAATTTGAACAAGTGTATAGAAACTGGCCTAGAGAATTTTCAAATTGAAGTAGTTAGCGATAAACCTATCGGACTGTCCCCTCATCGAAGGGTTAGAGAAGTCGTCGTGCCGATAAATTATCGCACGAGCAGTGGCGCTTTATTTAAAGCTCGTGCACTGCAATACTGTTTAGAAAATTCAGTAAACGAATTGGCTGATCACGATTGGATCGTACATCTCGACGAAGAGACTTTATTGACGGAGAATTCCGTTCGCGGAATATTGAATTTCGTATTGGATGGGAAGCATGAATTCGGTCAAGGGCTAATAACATACGCGAATGAAGATGTTATTAATTGGATTACTACTTTAGCGGACAGTTTCAGAGTAGCGGACGATATGGGGAAGTTAAGATTACAGTTTACTATGTTCCATAGGCCGTTCTTTAGCATGAAAGGTTCTTACGTTGTTACTCAGGTAATTAACAAATGAATTATAGCGTTAGTAGCGTTAAAAGATTGTAATATATGTTTATAATCGCAGATGGGTGCGGAAAGAGATGTTTCTTTCAACAATGGGTTGGACGGATCTGTCGCAGAGGATTGTTTCTTCGCGATGAAAGCGTATAGCCAAGGATATACGTTTAATTTCGTAGATGGCGAAATGTGGGAGAAATCGCCATTTTCATTGTGGGACTTTATACAGCAAAGAAAAAGATGGCTACAAGGTATATTACTTGTCGTACATTCCAAAGCTATTCCGTTAAATAAAAAGTTGCTGCTGGGTATATCTTGTTATTCGTGGGTAACGTTGCCTCTTTCTACTTCGAATATTGTATTAGCTGGAGTTTATCCTATTGTCTGCACGCCGTTGATAGATTTCCTGTGCGCTTTCATCGGTGCGGTGAATATTTATATGTACGTTTTCGGAGTAGTTAAATCATTCTCATTATATCGATTCGGTATTGCCCGATTTGTACTGTGTATATGTGGAGCCTTGTCAACGATTCCTTTCAATTTGATCATTGAGAATGTTGCTGTCATTTGGGGTTTACTTGGAAAGAAACACAAGTTTTATGTCGTTAAGAAAGAGTACAAAGCCACAGTGACAGTATAAGTATGTATTTGAAATTCTTGGTACGAGGCAAGTTAAACTTACGAGGGAAAGCTCGCGCACTACTAATGCCTGTAAGGTCAAACAATTAAGGGGTATCTTTATAGAGATAGAGGTCTAGTTGTAACGTGTTTTGCATGACGCGTGCGTGTGTGTAAGTTGCCTCGTAATTACGAGAACATTCACAAGAAACAGTATGTGTATATATACATGACTATTCGCAGTATTTAAGTTACACTATTAAATTATTTATTTAAAAGATTTCAAAGGATTAAGAAAATGGTTAAATTCTGCAAAGTGTCGCCAAGTATTACTACTTCATGGTTCATATAAAATTGAATAAAGTACTCGGTTACCGCAATTATATTACAGTAGAGCGTCAATTATCCGAACTGCTTGGGACCGAGGTGGTTCGGAAATTCGAATTGTTCGGATAATCGAACAGTTTATAACAAAAGGAATTACACATAAAATTACTTATTAAATATAAGAGTATTATTGCGTTAATTTATATTACGCAAAAGTCAATCAATCGGTACCGCTACACTGATTCGAAAAACTGATGGGGATAGCGATGCTGCAGCACTGGTTTGGATAATCGACGGTTCGGTTAATAGAGGTTCGCATAATTGACGCTCCACTGTACTCGATACTTTTATGTGTCAACGTATAAGATTCGAAAAATATTAATTATGCGAGCATTACGAACAATTATGCGCTGTAATAATTACTACATGTATTAATAGTATCTTGTACGTTTAATGGTCATTCGAGAAACTATATTTTACCACTTCCTTTGTACACGTAATATTTGGACCACGTGGGATTTTTAATATATACACTATCTTAAAAAATTATTCTGGTAAAGTGTATTCAATTTTTTATGAAATCATAGCAAAACGCAATAGTATTCAAATCTCTGCTTCTTATAAAGATTTTGAACGGTAACATTTTTAATCTTGCACCATATATTGTGAGACTAAAAGTTTCTGTGATATAAATCTCCCTTCTTCTCATACATATAATAATGTATCTGGGGAAAATTATAAAAAGTTTCATTTTATAATTCTTTGAAAACGAACAAAATATCACTAATAATAATAATGAACGAGTACTTACTATATGATTAATGGTTTAACGTCTAGACACAGCAATGTTAATTAAGAGTTACATTAAGCTTTGTAAATTCAGAAGACTCCTGAACATAGAACAAATTCATATTCGTGATTTAAATTTTAAATTGTAAAATCAGCGTACGAGTTTCTGAGTCGGATTCAGGAGCCTTTCTTGGAGGGGACGAAATAAAAGTACATAAGTACATTTTTGAATCTTCTTTTACAAGATTCAGAATTTGCTTGTGATTTATATTTTAATATCTCTATTCGATATAGCCTAACTAATTAAATTTACATTAATTATTTATACAGAATAATGCACAATGTCATAATATTTTTCTATTTTATTACTTTTGGGGGCGCGACCGCCCCTATCGCCCCTCCGGATCCGCCCCTGATGAATTTTATTGCAACAAGAAGAAAAAGAATGATATGCACTGCGAATGCACGACAAGAGCAATTTGTATGATATAAATTCCTTGCTTTACAAATATTCTCTGCACAATAATCATGTATTAGTATAAATTCGAAACATTAAAAAGCTTTGTTACTTTGATAAAATGAGTAATTAAAAGATAGTTCATCTATTCTTACGAAACGTTTGTTTATTGTAAAATCATTTATGAATAACTTAACGTACAATTTCGTAATTTGTAATAATCTAGTACATACTCGATATAGAATGTGTAAGTGCATACATATAGTGAACATAGCAGGCATGGATGAGAATTTCCATTTTGATAACATTTCTTTGTTACATTAATGAAATAAAATAGAAAAATGAGGCTTCCTAGTTTTGAATTTGAAATTTTAATACTATTTCGAAAGCTAGTACACAAAGAAAGTAATTGAGTTATATAATGTACTTAGGGGAGAGCAAGCAATATATTAAATAAGGCTTATGTTGTCTAGTCAGAAGAATGAAAATAAAAAAATGTGTGACGTCACAAGCGAAGTTGTTACATGCATAATGATTTTATAGAATATAAAAAAGAAAACACATTTAAAAGTATGTAGCGTATATCGATCGTCTGCTTATATCGTAAATGTATTTCTAGTTATTTTCTATTAAATTTAACTGGAATATATTATCCCCTCGCTCCACGTGAACTGAACGATTTAAATGATAATTAATCGCTGAAGTGGATATAATTATCCAAACATAATATGTATTCTGTTTAATCGAAAGCTATACGACTTTTGTATGCGTGTCATCCATGTTAAGTTTATAAATGCCTAGATCGACGAGTGAAGCATCAAAACTAATATGCTTATCAGTGCATATCATATTTCATAAATGAATTATAATTTATTAAATATAATATTTTTATATGTATCACATATAAGTTTCGTGTATAACTACTCGTGCAAGTAACAATATCTGTAATTTCACGTTTGCAATATTCTTAAAAATACAATACGTCTTCAACAAACTTATTGTCTTCAATCGAGATAATTCATCCTTCCATAATAATTTCTTAACTGTATGGAAATACCTTTAAGGAATCGATCTCATAATAAACTATTTATTCCAACATTGTGTGTATATATATATATATATATTAAAAGCACAAAAAATTGTAATATTATATATCTTGTGTACGATACGAAATTGTTAACTAAGAGAACAGCAAAATAAATACTTTATTAATAATGCGTGTACTAGGCATTTGTAATTACTAAACGTGCTGTTTCCTTGGATTCGGAATAGTGTATAAATACAGCTACTGTGTACTATAATAATATACTGTATTATAATTTAGCGTTTGAAACATGAAGTTTTAGAATAATTCAGGGCCGGCTCCAATCAGGAGACTAGCGCTCGAAAATGCGAAAAAATATTGTCCAAACGCTAAGAAAGATTGGAAAATTAAATGTTGTTAAACTGGATGATAAAAAATATAGGGTTGTAAAGCTCGTCGCGAGACACATTCGTTCTATTTACAGTTTGTTTATCGAATCATTATTATTCGAGATCAAAATTATAAACACAAATTTTCTTCGTTCAAAGTCAATATTTCTTTAAACATAAATTGCGATAACTTGAGGAAATATTAACGGATTGTTATGAGGCTTAAAACATAACACCAGCACACTCTAGCGAAGCCGTGAAGTGAATGCACAAGACCCTTATTGTTAAAAAGCGTAATAATATTTAATTAAAAAGTAACACTGCGTAGAACCCATGTTTTCCAACATTCGCTGATAAAAAGTATCGAGGCAATTTTAAGGTACATATAACTCGCAGCGAAAAAAAATTTCCTCAATATACAAGGAAGATTTTCACACTGATTAATAAATAATTGTAGAAGATATATGTACTGATATGAATCTCGCGTGACTCTGGACGACGAAACATTTTTCGTTTATAATTTTTATCTCGAAAAGTAATGATTGGATAAAAAAACATCCAGTTTAACAACATTTAACTTTCCAATCTTTCTTAGCGTTTTGACTATTGTACTTTTTCGCATTTTCGAGCGCTAGTCGCCTTATTGGACTCGGCCCTTCATTAACGTCAATTAAGTTTGATATTACATTGTAAAAATTTGTTTCTGTTAGTAATTTAAGACCACTAAATGGAGCATCCTTAAGGCTGTGGATAGAAACTATTATATTTGCATTATATTCAATATAATGGAATCTAGAGACGCGGTAGCGTCTCGACGCCAAGTACAGGAAAGAAAGTACAGGAAAGAAAAAGACACCCTATATATGGCGACTGTCGCTACTGCTTATCATTTACTCGTCGCCCGGCTAATCCAACCTAACCTGAAACTTATTTCATTAATATCTCATGACGCTTGCAATATTTTCTAAATTTAAAGGCATTTTTCTTATGTAAACCGCATGTAAGCTTTGGAATGAGACCAATTTCAATAAAATCGGTCCACGCATAACAGAGATATGATAATATCGTCTCATGGATCAGTCGGAATGTTAAGATTCTTCTTCTTCTTCTTCTTCTGATTCTTCTAGAAATTTTTCGTCAAACATAATACGTATACGCGTTACACGTACACCTTCAGTCAAAACAAAACTAACGCATGTTTCGTTCTTCTACGTATATACGTGTTACACGCACACCTTCAGCCAAAACGAAACTAACACATGTTTCGTTCTTCGTTCGTCGACTCTCGGGATTATTCGGCAGGGATCGTCGTCCGTCATTGTACAAACTATTTTTTAAATACATTGAACTTTATAACCTACCAATCTTAACCTCCAAGTGTCAAATAATGTAAGTTGTCCAAATTTGAGATGTCAGGAGTTTTTACACTAAATAGGAGACGGAATTATTGTCTCAATTAACAAGGTAAGTCGCCAAATTTATTTAATAGATTTTTTATGTAGAGTCGCAGACTTGGAAGTTGTCCGGAGAAGGTTCGACAGAGAAGCACCTTCTTTCGTATAAGTTTCTAGAAATTTGTACCATGCTTGTACAAAATAATATATTGTAGTAAAAAATTGCATTGAATTTAAATTGCCAGATATTTGTATTTGTATACCAGCAATTTAGAGTTTTTATTTTATGTAAAGGTTATTATATTATAGAAATGAAGGGGACGTACAGGACTTCGATAAAAATGAAGGAGACGCACAGGCTTGGATAGTACAATTGAAGGGGACGCACAGGCTTGGATGGATAGAAATGAAGGGAATGCACAGGCGTGGAGGTTGTCCGGAGAAGATTAAATAGATAGACAGAGCATCTTGTTTCGCACAAGTTTCTGGAACTTTGTCAAATAAGGTAAATCGACAAAATTTGTTTAAAGACATAGCATTAAGAATTATTAAGAAAATAGATTATGGTGGTCTGCTTGCAATGTAAAGCAAGTCACATTAGTGAAGAAAGTACACTGAAAACACATCTCCGTTAATGCTTTTCAATCTTTTGTGAAAGACATTCGTAATACTTTAATTAATAAAATCCAAAGTAGTTGTCACGCTATTCATTAATTCATTAATTTTTTAGATTCCCATTATTTAAAATCACCAATAAACATACTAAATAAATTAGTTTCATTCCAACACCAATACATTGTGCGTTAAAAATATTGGATCTCTGCGTTCATTTCGCTGAATTATTACCATTAGCATTTAAATTTCCTGCAACAAGACTTTCTGCCATACGCTCGCACCTCCTTCGGACACATTATTTAGTCTCTACACTCACTAAAGCAAAAGGCCACTCTATTTCTATATATAATAAGTTCTACGTTAAGTTGTAACTAAAATAACTAAAATGTGGATTTTATATATATTTACAGATAATCAAAGCAGAAGATGATACAGTATGATCTACGGCAGAGAAAAAAATTTATTGTGACATAGTATTATATTAATTATATTAATTAAACGATTTTTTTAAACGATTTTATTCAGCTGCAATCCTCTATTTGCTTCTTGTAAGTTTGGTTCATATCAGAAAACTCAAATTTAAACCAATTCCACCAATTCAATCATCATCTTGAAGCATTGCAGGTGTGCATAGTTTCTATTATGTAGAATTTATCTTTAATTCTATCCCGTCATAAGACTGTTTATTAGGGTGGACCTTAGTTACTCTTGTCGAAATATAATTTTGAGATTTTTGACGGGGTCACTCCCCAAGGATTATGCCACTGGGAGAAAAAATAATGTGTGCAAAATTTGAAATTGATCGGAGAACGAGAAACTGTGCCTCATCGCATTTGAAATTTTTTATTTTCGTAACTCGTTTTTCTTCGTTGTAGTATATCGTTAATATACATTTTTATATATCGTTATCTTTTTACGCTCTGTAATAATATAGAATCAAAGTATAAGATTACACAAAAAAATCATGACCTTGAAATCTCAAAAAATGAACCATCAAAAAATACTTTTTTCGTTGGCATTATATTTATGTTGTCAAACAGTATAATTTTCGTCTAAAATTTTTTTTGGATAATTATAAATAACTGATTAAAGGGAAAACTACATCTGAAATGCACCAATTTTTGCAGATATTTTTCAATTTATTTTAAAAACTAGGGCTCTAGAAGAAAATTCACCATTGCACGTGATGCAACAGACATTTTCCCCCCGGAAAACACCAACAAAAGTGGTAAGTCACGGTTTGTTTTCAATACAGAAGGCAACAGCGGCGGGCGTATCCATTGCCGCTCACCGACAGAATCGCTTACACGCGCGCGACTACCACTGTCGGCGCCATACGTTTTGCCAAACTATTTCGCTCAGTTATTGAAAACGAAATGTGACCTACCACTTTTGTTAATGTTTTCCGAAGGAAAAATGTCTGCTGCATCGCGTGGAGTAGTCAGATTTTCTTCTAGACTCTTAGTTTTTAAAATAAATTGACAGATATCTGCAAAAATTGTTGCGTTTCGGGTGCATTTTTTCTTTGATCGTGGTTTAAATATATTTAAATAGTAATAATGCAATAATAACTTATATCGTTGTGTTCCCGAAGGTTTATAAAATAATTTTGACGGAACAAGCAACCGAATAACTATTACTATTTCGATACGCAAGACGTTCAAGTTGAAAATTTGCATTTTTTTTTAAAATAAACTAATTTTTCGAAAACGGAGGATGTTGGCGAAAAACGGTTTGCGAATTCGTATTCAGCGTACGAAAATTGATAAGAAACGTGTATTGAATGTTACAAGTCTAGATGGCTGTTGAATAGTTACAATTGAACTTTTGCATGAGTTTGACTGCTCGTTCGGCCGAATCGTTTACTGCTAAATTATTTACTATATTTAATCCAATATTATAATTGGGATCACTTTTCCATTCTAGAGAATCCATATTTATAAAATCTGTTGGAACAGTGTATTCTTAACGAAAGTATCGGTTATTTCATTAAAATTTTGAAATCTTTTATTTATATATATATATATATATGAAAAAAATTCCTTAGACAAAAGTTGTACTGTTTGACATGGTAAAAATAATTACAACGAAAGATGTTTTTTTACGGTAAATTTACGAGATTTCAAGGTCATAATTTTTCAAGTAATCTTATACTTTGATTCTATATTATTACAGAGTGTAAAAAGACAAATTCAACCATATATAAACATGTATATTAACGATATACTACAATGGAGAAAAACGATTACAAAAAAAAATTCAAATGCGATGAGACCCGGTTTCCCGTCTTCCGGTCGATTTCAAATTTTCCACTTTTTTTTCCCCCCATAAAAATTATCTAAAGTCTGTCCCTACTATGCCAATTATCTTTGTAAAAAGAAGTGAGATCCCCATAAAAAAACTTCAAAAAGTAAAAAAATTACGCCAAGTACATGAAAAATCAAATATATCACAAAAAATAGAAGGTAATAATAAAATCACAAAAAAATAGAAGACAATATACAATCCCCCCAAAAATAGAACAAAATATATAATCACAAAAATAGAAGATAATACACAAAAAAATAGAACAAAATATACAATCACAAAAAAATAGAAGATTATAATAATTACAAAATAAAAAAAAGGTGTGAAATCAAAATGAGCTGCAAGTACATAAAGGTACTTTCCAACTGCGCTTAAGATGACACAACTACATATACACAGCTAAAATGCTGTGATCATACATTCCATTACTCATATCACGGACATTTTTTAATTAATCCGTCAAAAAGAATCCCATTTAAAAAAAATTGTCGTAAATTAATAACTTTACAGAATTAATAATATACCAAAATTACGCCAATTATAAGAATGGCTATTATACAAAGACAAAATTGTATTAAATAATATTAAGCAGACATATTTTTATACAAGTAAATATTTTAATACGAATAAATATTTTATTCAAAATACTTGGCGCTGCGGAACCGAAAAAATGTTAATTGTTTTAGTAGTAATAATAATTTATAATAACTCCCTTACAATCTAAAATACATAAACATATATATACATATACATATTAGAAACGCAGTCAGATCTATTCTACATATATTTAACTCTAATATCATACGTAGCATATGCACCCGTACACATACACACATTCACGAAAGCACGCACAAGAAAGAAAGAAAAAGATTAATGCAATTTATATATATTTATTTCAGTTTAGCAACTCCAATTCGGAGTGCAGCGCCAAGTATTTTGAATAAAATATTTATTCGTATTAAAATATTTACTTGTATAAAAATATGTCTGCTTAATATTATTTAATACAATTTTGTCTTTGTATAATAGCCATTCTTATAATTGGCGTAATTTTGGTATATTATTAATTCTGTAAAGTTATTAATTTACGACAATTTTTTTTAAATGGGATTCTTTTTGACGGATTAATTAAAAAATGTCCGTGATATGAGTAATGGAATGTATGATCACAGCATTTTAGCTGTGTATATGTAGTTGTGTCATCTTAAGCGCAGTTGGAAAGTACCTTTATGTACTTGCAGCTCATTTTGATTTCACACCTTTTTTTTATTTTGTAATTATTATAATCTTCTATTTTTTTGTGATTGTATATTTTGTTCTATTTTTTTGTGTATTATCTTCTATTTTTGTGATTATATATTTTGTTCTATTTTTGGGGGGATTGTATATTGTCTTCTATTTTTTTGTGATTTTATTATTACCTTCTATTTTTTGTGATATATTTGATTTTTCATGTATTATCTTTAAATTAAATTTTGGGACTAAATTTCTCAACTCACACGTGCAACAACATTTAATATGTCACTCTATATTGTAAAAAAATTTTATCAAAAAGGGATATACAATCTGCGCTTCTATGATAAGTAATAATAAATTGCTCATTATATTCAGATTATAAGTGTATACAAGTGTATACGCATGCACTTGTTTACAAGGAAAACAGTCATTTTACTTTTCAGCTAGCTTGAAAAAATATAACAAGTATTATTGTACAGCGAAGAGTTTTGTCAAAAAATTTATGTTAAGCGAAAAAACCAATATGTGCTGGTCGGAAAAAGGTTTAATTTCGAGGCTCTGTTTTTGGTAAACTAAAAGTTTTTTTAAAATACCTTTATTGGTGTTAGAAAGTACACATCTGGAACAAAATTTTTCCCAAAGTACTATGTAAAAATATCAATTATTGTAACTAGAGCAGCCGATGGCGTTACAGACCTTCAAAAATTTGTAACATTTAACATTTGTAACTGTTTATAGTATCTTCTTAAAATCTGGGGCAATATCTTCAGTTGCACATACAGATTTAAAAAAAAAAGATAATTGTTACAAAATAGCGGGCTTTTGAAATGAAAGTGTCGAAAATCGGTAAGAAAATATGCAGTTTTTCCAACGTTACGAAGAAATTAATTACCCGATCAAAAATTCGGAACGTTTAATGTACAAGAACAGATTCTTATGCACACGTTTTGAATTGTAAATTCAAGATTTCAAGGATGTATTAAAAATAATGATATAATAAAACAAAACAAAAATATAGGAAATTATTTTTCAATGTTAGGAAATTCTTTTATTGACTTATTTCTCTATATACTTGTTTAACTACATTTTAAATAATACATTTAATGTATTACATTATATGCTAAATTGTCACAAATTCAAATGTAAAATTAGTGGTCAGGTGGCACCCTCTACATTAAAGAAGTTGTTTCAAACACTTTCACGCACTTTCACTATATACATATAAGCGATAGTAAAAGGAAGTATGAGAAAACATGTGTTGCAAGTAAACCCTTTGATTACATTAGAAAAGATTTCACCCGCTAAATGAAGTATACGTGCAGTCACGCATATAGAAGTGATAGTGGATCCAATAATGAAAGAATCCAACCTTTGTCATTATAAATGTAAAGAAATCGGCAGTGTCTAGAATCTTATAACCTATAATGAATAATTGTTTTAAACGCTTGAGGTATATAAAGAACTGAAACGACATAATGTGCACAAAAATGGGAAAGAAAAATATCACGCGAGCTGTTGTGCTTGCGGACGACTTTACGACAAACTTGACACCGATGCAAAATATATGTCCAAGCATTCTAATGCCGGTTATAGACATACCGCTTTTGGATTATTTAGTGGAGACCCTTATTAAATCTAGAATACAAGAATTATCACTCTATTGTAGCAACCATGTAGAATTAATAAAAGCATATATAAGTCAGAAAAACTGGTCGAGGATATCGATCTCCTTCATAATATCGGACGGTTGCAGATCCCTCGGCGACGCGCTGAGAGATATCGATGCGAAAGGTTCGATTCGTGGTAGCTTTATACTCATAAGGGGAGACGCGTTTACTAATGCAGATCTCGCGACTGCCTTACGTAACCACTGTACCACGCATAACAAGGATACAGGCGCAACAATGACGATGCTGCTAAGAAACTTTGGCTCCACGAACGATTCCCTTTTGAGAAAGGAAGCATCTTTAGTGGTTTCTGACAAAACTAGCAAAAAGGTTCTGCATTATAGTAAATTAAGGAATGGCGAGAAGAAAGTCAAATTGGAATTAAATTGGTTTCTGGATCACAGTGAAATCGAGATTAATACTTGCTTCATGGACACCCATGTTTATTTATGCTCCCCTTCTGTGCTTCCATTATTCGCCGACAATTTCGATTTCCAAGTAAGTTACTAAATCTTTGTACTTTTAACTTTTTTCTAAGACTTTTGAAGAGCACAGTTCATTTATTTACCAATTTGTCCCGCTTGAAATATATTTATTTGAATTCATTTGTTTCTTGATACACATAAATGATTGAGATAATATTTTATTAATTGCAAATACCACAGTTCAACAACCATCTGGACTTGTAACATTCAAAAGCGGTTTCTTATAAGTTCTTGTGCGCTGAAAACAAATTCGCAAATCGTTTGTCGCCATCACCCTCAGTTTTTGAGAAATTCGATATTGAAGAAACTGCAAATTTTCAACTTTGAACATCTTTTGTGTGGAAACTGTAGTAGTTATTCGGTTGCTTGTTGCGTCAAATTATTCTATGAACCCTCCTGAATATAACGATATAAATTATCAGTGCATTATATATGTTTAAACAACGATCAAAGGGCAAAGAACACCCGAACTGCACCCATTTTTGCAGATATCTTTCAACTTATTTCCAAAACTAAGGGTCTAGGAGACAATCTGAATACTCCACGCGATGCAGCAGGCATTTTTCCTTCTGGAAGCATCGACAAAAGTGACAAGTCGCGTTTTATTTTCAATATAGAAGCGAAATCGTTTCGCAAAAAGTGCGGCGCCGACGGTGGTAGTCACGCGCGTCAGCGATTGTGTTACACTGAGCAGCAGTGGATCGCGCGCCGCCGTTGACTACCACTGTCAACGGCGCACGTTTTGCCAAACTATTTCGTTTCTGTATTGAAAACAAAACGTGACTTACCACTTCTATCGATGTTTTCCGAGGGAAAAATATCTGCTGCATCGCGTGAAATAATCAGATTTTCTCCTAGACCCTCAGTTTTGGAAATAAATTGAAAGATATTTGCAAAAATGGGTGCATTCCGGGTGTTCTTTTCTCTTTGATCGTAGTTTAAACATATTTAAATGTTCAAAGTGTACTAATAACTCATATCATTGTATTCAGGAGGGTTCATAGAATAATTTGACGCAACAAACAACCGAATAACTATTATTGTTTCGACACAAAAGATGTTCAAAGTTGAATATTTGCAGTTTTTTCAGAATCGAATTTCTCAAAAATTGAGGATGATGGCGACAAACGGTTTGCGAATTCGTTTTCAGCGCACGAAAACCTATAAGAAACGGCTATTGAATGTTACAAGTCCGAAAGAAATGCAATTTTTGTCGAACTGTGTAATTGGAGGATATAATTTGTGTATTGACTCAAGAAAAGATATTTAAAAACGTTTATATTACCTACAGACAATGGAAGATTTTATCCGAGGAGTATTGATGAACGAAGAAATATTAAATTCTCGAATTTATTGGCAACAATTAAATTCTGACGATTACAGTCTGCCAATCGTGTCATGGAATGCGTACCATACTCTCACTCGTGATATTTTGAATAGGCACAGTTACCCGCTTACGCCAAATGCCATCCCATTCTTAAAAACATTTATTTATATGCCGAGAAGTACTTATAAACATAGGAATGCCACTCTCGCTAAGGGTTGTAGATTAGAGGAAGACAGCGTACTATGTCAGAATAGTACGCTCGGGAGCGACACCAGCGTCACAAGATCCGTTATTGGTCACAATTGTTTAGTAGGCTGTAACGTAACGATTAAGAACTCGTATATCTTATCGAACACTAAAATTGAAAATAACTGTATCATCACGAATAGCGTAGTATTTCCAAATTGTACTATCAAAGAAGGTGCTAAAATAAATGGATGTATATTACATCCTGAAACAAGCATTGATAATCCAACAGAGTATACTGATTCTATCGTGGAATCAAAAGATAACAAGATTTGCATAAGGCAGATATCGGAGATCGATCCTGATAATGAATTTGAGTTTTTTAAAGATTACGACACAATAGAGTGCGATAATTATTCCACAGATATAACGAGTAGCGAAGAAGCTTCCGAATGCAATTCGCCAGTTCCAGACGACACAAATATGTTCCTATCGGAAGTTATCGATAGTTTGTTAAGGGGCTTTCAAGATAAATTGAACTGCGATAACTTGATTCTGGAGATAAATTCGTCGAGATACGCGTACAACGTTTCCATGAGCGAAGTAACATACAATGTCATTAAAGCTATATTGAGTTTACCTCTGCATTATCTTTCAGAAATGAAGGAAACTGTAAATAATTTAAATTACCAGAAGACCTTGAAAGTTATGGTAACTTACTTCCACCCGATTCTTGTAAATTATGTCAAAACGGAAGACGCTCAGGATGATTGTTTACGCGCGATTGAAGAAGTTGCCAGCACAACCGATGAATTATTACCATTCTTACAACACTTGTTGCACCTTCTCTACGACAAAGATATAGTGTCGGAAGAGAAGATTTTAGAATGGTACAATGATAAAAATATGGACGAGTTTGAAAACAAGAAAGTAAGAGCTGCGATTCAACCGTTTATTAAGTGGCTAGAAGAAGCAGAAGAAGATTCTAGTGGAAGCGACGATGATAGTACGTCTTGAACTCTCGAGTAACTTTTTGGTAAGGATATTTGTAAAATATTCTAAATAATCGATAATAGATTTTTTTTTTACTTCAATTCCACGTTGTTGCGAGAATTCTCTTCTATTGAAATGAATTATAGCTTTATATCGATTAATAATTTAACGCGTATCTAAACTTTATGTACGAAGACACTGTAAAATAAAGTGCTTCCCCATATGTAATGTAACATCTTTATTATTCTGTTAACTTTTTTTTCGTAGTACACCTTGAGCAATAACACAGATTATTTGTAAATAAATTATATTTTGTGGATTATAATGCGTATCGATTACAGACCTTATTAAAATGTTTCGAAGAACGTGTTTAAAAAGATGAATAGAAGTATAAATTATTATTCTGTAGGCAAAATAGTGTCTGTTAAGTTGTGCCAAGTTTGGTGGCGATGATCTGGAAATTTAATTGCATCTATCCAGTGTCGTAATCGTGCTCCTTTGCTGTTACAACTTAATTCAAGTCCACCTAAATCAAAATAAGATTATGTTAATAGGATACGATGTAATAATATATTCATATGAATTACAAAATTATTTTCACGAAGTCATTATTTTCAAAATACCAATAGAATTGAATATTTATGTACTCAATGTCAACAGAATAATCCGCGGAGAAAAAATTACTTTTCAATAAATTATATTCTAACACTTTTGACAAAAGAATGATGGACATTTTACCAAGGTAGTCGTTACTCTTGCCAAAGTCCTTGTCCCATACTGTAAGGCATAACGTGAGTTTCATAAGGTCTGTTAATCGAGTAGTGAAAGCAAACTCTTCGTTCCATTCGGGATTTAAGGTTTTCCACTTGATAGTTGTACTGTGTGAATTGCGACTTGCGACTTTTTTTGACATCAGCTTTCTGGCGGTGATACGTGTAATTGAATAATCGAAGACACGCTGTCGATGATTGTTCGTCACATTCTCTATAAGGCACAACTTGACAAATGGGTCAGAAAATCCGTTACTGTCCATAGAAAGAAGATTCGTAGCTCGGTGAACCGTAACCATCAATGCCCGACGCCTTGTACAGTAACATAGACTCACTTGAATCTCTCCCCGACCACTGGAAAACACGCCCCACGCTGCCTCTTCCTTGTCCACCTATGCCAACGTCGAGCTCTTATATCTTAGTGTCTGCAATAACGTAAGTAAAGTCGGCCGTCGCGAAAAATTGAAGGCGCGATGAATTAATTGAGAGAAACTAATATTTCCTTTTAACTCAACACTTATTCATGATGCCATGAACAACATTGAATGATTAAATACTAATGAATACGCGAAGGAAAATAAGTTACAAGATATAAGCTTGCTGGTGTCGTGACAAAGAGTGAGTAAGAAAGTATCAATAAACGATACTTGAAATAATTCACGCTCAAGTTATCTTTGTTCGATGTCTAATATTAAGAAGAGAAACTTGGGAAGTGAAACTTTTGTTATACGTACTGGATAATGGTCTTGCAATGGGACGTTATAATGTTTCGTTTGGCGAGGTTGCAACTCGTGCAGAGGGAACCTCGCTTCTCCCAGAAAATCTTGGCCTGATGGATCGTCCTGGAGAATCAGGATGTGTAGTGTTTTGCCGTTCCATATCTACAATTGTACAATCGTGAATTTCTCGTGGGCCTAACGGTGGCAGCGTATATTTTACATGAGTATTATTTTAATCGTACATCGGTTTCTGTTGTTCCGTAAAAGTTTAGAGTCTCGTTGAATTCCGGATCCCGTGTTTTGTGAACGGTCTTTGTACGAAGACGTTTCGTAGTCGTAACTGTTTCTACTGGTAATATGTTGAGCTTGCAAAATGGATCGGCGAGACCATGGATGTCCATTGGCCGTAAACCGCGGGCTCGTTCCACTTTGCATTGGAGGCACTGAACTGCTGGGTCGTATCGCAAGGAGATTTCGAGAGTTCCATAATTTTGCTTCGCTTCTAGGTTTAATAATATCAGTCGGGTCTTTGTAAGTAACATTTCTGTACGTGATTTTAAATTTTTATTCCTTCATTGATGAAATCTACTTTGTAGAGGTGTGCGGGAACCGGGAAATGTGGGGTCGGGTCGGGTGGGGACGAGAATTTTTCTCGGGATCGGGGCGGGTTCCCGAGGGTTTCGGGATTCCCGAAAATGTCGGGATTCGTATTGTTAGGACTGACTGATGTTTGTACCTCGAAAAATCAACAATATCTTTACCCTGTTTCTTACGATGCGTTGAATGCGTGATATCGTATTCATTCAGCGGGTCCTTAAAATTTTTAGGAATCCCGGACATTCTCGGGAATCCCGAAATTTTCAGGAACCCGGCTCGACCTAACCTCGGGTTCCCGACATTTTCGGGTTCTCGCACAAATAAATGATATGTTTATATTAACTATTTTTCGCCCAAATTCTACTCTAAAGTAGCTCCTACTAATGAAGGAATATTCTGTACATACAATCAACGTAGGTACTCATAATTAACTAATTAAATTATGCTTTTCATTTCACTACATCATACGCTTACCGCACTCCGACTTTTGTGGCCGTGGTAAATCGATTTGATTGCTGCTGCGAGGGCTGCTGAAAGGGCTCTTTATTTCCGAGGACAGTCGACTTTCTGTCTGATCCGTGTGTTTCTCGTAAATTCGAAAAGGTTCCGGAATGTTTTCCGTTGGAACGATTGTCGTAGTCGATGTCGTTGGAGTCATTGACATATTCGACCTACAATTAATTCATTGGCATCAGCTAAACTTCTACTCTTTCGTTTATCATCCTTACGTACCTGAGGGATTGTACCTGAGAGTTTTTTAATCGATCGCACAAATTGAATTCCATTCTACGGATATCGTCATTCAACTCATTAGGATTATCCGATTTCTTACTCTTCTCATCGACAATTTCGTCTTCAAACGATACATGCTGCTCAATTTGGGGATCGTGGGTTGATTTCCCGTTTGCTCGCAAACGAGAGCTCGTGACTGAGGCAGTTGGCGAAACACGACTACACTGAGATGGAATGGAAAGAGTAGACCTATCTAATTGATTCGCACATCCGTCGCGACTGTTTAACGGCGACGCATCGTTCGATTGGTGTCCCGGTGACGTTTTAGATACATTACTAGTTGATTGGGCAGAATTCGAGAACGGCGACAGAGATTTGCTAGTAACGCTACTATCTTGACTCTTTTCGAGATTTGTGAGCGAATCTGAGTGACCTCGAGTAAAGGCCAGGCGCCGCGTTACTTCTTCATCGGAAGAGGAATCTTGAACTTCAGTAGATTCGAGAGATTTATTCCCTCCAATTGTCCAAGTAGACGTTTTATGACATATTCGCGACCATCCTCGTTCCTGTATTTGCAAAAAGACGTATAAAGATTATATTGATTAATTCAAATCCTAAGAGATGCTAGCCGTAATGGAATTCAGGGCACCCTCCCATCAAATTACACCAGAAGTAGGTCATTTTTAGGATTTATTTAAAAAAAACAAAAAAAAGTAAACGTCGTAGGGTCAAAAACTTTTTAGGCTGTATTTTTAGATCTTTGAAGATAATAAGACAAATTTTTTGGAAATTTTATCTAATACTGCTGACTTGGTGGTCGGGACTGTCTGGGTGATACGAAAAAGTTCCTCACCTGCGGAATTTTTAACGCCGCGTAGAAATGTGTAAAATCAACGAACCACGAAAATTGTTAAAGGAAAATATTTTAATCTCATTCCACGGAGAATTTAGTAATGAACGAAATCCCGCAAGAATTTTTTAAATCGGTCGATAATTTTTTTGTTCGGGATTTTGAGAAAAACGCGTTTAAAGTTTAACTGCTGTAGATACGAACGGGTCACTTTTATACCTGTAGATCCTACATCGCTACGAATTTTGACGCCAAATTTTAACCGGGCATTCTTCAGATGACATACTACCAAAATATATGTATTTAAAAGAAAATCGATGTTTTGGAAAATTTTAATGAGAGGGTACCCTTAAGAGAATTTTAAGTATACGAAGACTGTATCAACCTGCATTTCCAAAAGATTCTAAACAAATCTAACTAATGAACTCTCACCTTACAACACTTCCATTAACTTACTTTTTTCTCAGGTAAAATGTACTTCGGCATTCCTTTAATAAACCAAGCGCCACTCTTTTTCCACATTTCTCTGGTCTCCGCACATATTCGACAGAGAAATTGCTTCTGACTGCTGTTCGAACGTTTAATAATTCGCTGTATAGTCGTTTCTTTTCTTTCTTGCATATGTTTCTCTATAGCTAATACACCTCTCTTCGAGTTAACTTCATTAATCTCAATGCCACACTTCGGACATATGTATTTACGACAGTCTTTGCACAGATTTGACGTTGCACCCAGAACTGCACCAAATCTTTCACCGCAAAGAGCGCAGGAACATACGCAGTGCGGGCTGTTAGAGCATCGACTGCTACAATTCTTCCTCTCGTTTAATCTCGTCGCAGTGACAATGCAGACATTACGTTTCATATTCTCCAGCCTCTCCACTAGTCTGCCGATCCGCTCCTGCTCTGATAAGTCTAAGGCTTCGGCTCTTTGAATGACCTAACGCATTAAAGAAAGTACGCATGGTAATAATAGAATGAACATAATTACAGATAAGGATTTCTGATGCAATAATCTAAGACTTGCTGATTATTTCGGTACATATCCCTATTTAAATAAGTGGCACAATTTATATTTGATGTAATAGCGTTAGGATTAGAAGTTAAAAGACAAATATATTATTAATTCGCATATTTACCTGAATGATCGCTTGTTGCTCTTCTTCCGTAAGTACAAACGATTGTTCACACTGACTTGCACTACCAGAATAAGAACAGCTGCCCCATTGTGAATCTAGAGAGCCAGTCTTCATGGACCATCCTGTGTGCAACCTAATTATTGATATTTTGTTAATTACGTGGAATAACTTAGATATTAATATTACAATAAAAGCATTGTATATTCAGAAAGGGTTTTGTAACTTGAGAGCTATGGTACTTAGTGACCGTAACGGATATTTTCGTGTACGCACACATATCAAATATAAATTCAAATATCTCAAATTACTTGCACTCACTTTGCTCTCAATGCCAAATGTCGATCATTTGGACAGACCCATCTTGTTCCTCTACCTGGATCTTTCACTGTGATGTTCATTATTGTTCAATTTAACAATGCTTTCAGATCATTTGCAATATGTTACAGACATCTTGCAATAATGATGAATATATATTTATCAGCCTATAAAAAATGAGAAGACATGAAAGAAAAAAAAACCAAAGCCATGGAATACATTGTTCGCATTGATAAGCTGTTACCCCTTTCAAAAAATAATAAGATCTGACTAGTTTTCCTGACTATACTGGAACTAAATTGTTTTCTTAGAAGATAGAAGTATTGTGTTTGGCGTAACATTTAACCAGAGCAATTAGTATTAAAACAAAGATGTTAAACATTAAACTACAACAAAACAAAATTATATCAACTACTGAGAATTAAAGGGCTCAGAGAAAGTCCCACTCTGAATTCATATCTTAAATATAAAATTGGTATTACAATTTGATATGCTACATTAATTTTTTTTTTAACAAATTGGATATGGTATATGGAGAAAATGTAAACAATAAAAGGAAAAACAGGAAAGATTAAAATCGTCTTTAAATGTAAGAAAGAACAATTCTTTTTTTATTCAATTATTCTATAAAAAGAATCGGTTTTAAGAATTCTACGTTTGTTAGACAAACGTGTACAATGTATAGTACGCGTGTGTGGAATCAGACATGTGTTGTTAAACCACCCTTTGTGAAATAGAATATCGTACACATTCCTCGTCGTGAGAACGTGTCTCTCCTTACTATATGTACATATTGGAATTTCTGCTATCCACGCTATTCGCGTCTTTACATTCCTCCCATATTAACTCGGATAAATCTTCAAACAACACTGTTTGACATTAAAAAAGCTCATGTAATCGCTAATCACAATTAGCAATAAAATCCGTAGGTATACGAAATTAACACATATCGATGTTTCCTTTTCTTTCTCAAACCTAAAACAATCCACCATAAGGATTCAGAAAAGAAATTTAACGTGCCTATCTCTTTAGCTGTGTTAATAATAAAATATATAATTTTATTAAACTTTAATTATTATGTTATTATATTATAATCCTACGACGGCTACAACGCCGTTACTTAACGCGTCAATTAGTACTCTTCCCTGGAAATTATCTATCATCTCATTAAGTCAGTTACAACGTGCCAATCAATAATGCTTCCGTAAACCATAGAAAATTAATTCCCGTAGAGTTTTTTTCCGCCATGCCCTCATTTTCGCGTCTTCCTATTAGTTCGTGTAGGTATATAAAATTCAATATTCCATTGCAGTATAACTGTGTGACATAAAGATAAAAGCTACACAAGAGAGCCAGATGATACATCGTGGCATCGATGCGAATCACACAGGAACAAAGGAACATATTTCTGGGGCCGACAGAATTTTCGACATGACACAAATAACTCGGTATAATAATTTATAACAGGTTAATCAATGCACGTAAAGGGGGACGTTACTGTCGAAGAAGAAGGCAGAGTTTAGAAGAGCTTTCGCTGAAAATAGATGCGCAACAAGTATTCGCTATACTGCTGTTCGTATATCATTTAAGTTGCTGAAGGGAGTGTATCTATATTTGCACCTAAATCGATATTTCAATGGTTCTTTGCAACGACTTTTATTTTCTTCTTGCAAGGTCGTGGCATACTAAAGTTACAGAAGTAAGTAAAGCGCCCTCGATGTAATATATTGCGTTCTAATAAATCGCCGAATGAATGAAACTATAAAATATAGTGGTAAATTAAGGAAACTCAAGATATTATTGCGAAGAGTTTCATTGAAAGCGATCGCCAGTGAAACATATGTCTACGAAAAGAAGTGAGAAAGCCACTGGGATGGAATGACGGTGGAAACGTTATATTTTCTGTAAAATCGTTAAGTATATACTGTGCAACGGTAGGCTGCGGGAAATGGGGAAGAATGGGAAGTGGAGCGAAGAGGAGGGATACCTGACGCGTGGCAGTCGTATCGTGAGTGAAAAAAATGAGCGCGAAAGTTCTACGTTGAAAGGCGATCAATCGAAGGCTGTGACGCGTGCCGTCGTTGCTCACAGGTTGCACTGCTATTATTTCAACTAAATATTATCTCTCTGATATCGCAAAAAGGTATATACATTAAATCGTGTATACACATGCAATGGCTCATATGTAATTCAATTAAACCGTTCATCGATATAATTAATAATTCATTACAGAAAACATTCTGCAATATCGAAACTGAATTTCACTTATACACGAATTTAAATCTCGAAACGCGAAACTTGATAACTGTACTACCAAGATAAAAAAAAAACATTAAAGATCCATCAGATTTTATTCAATTTCCTGAATTCTTTCAGAGATGGCAACGGGTAACTTATACATTCGTGACTTATGGCGAAAGACGAATGTTTACATTTTTTTTATTAATATAATTCTTTCGTTAATTTAAACGTTAAACGACCGCAAGCGACTTAGATTTTTTTTAGAGTATTTGAAATGATACGTAAGGCTACTTACGAGGGTACGTGGACTTCTTCGACCGTGTAGCGTGTTAATTTCGAAAATAAACAGCTGCTTCGTGCGACGATTATTTCGCCTCGGATAATTCGACGGTTCGCGGTGAATTATGGCATCGCAACGTGTAATGGTGTTAAGCTTCAAGTATTATCCATGATATTAACCGCATGAACAGACGGATGGGCACAGAGAGTCGTACTTGCCACGCTATCAGCTAGCCGACAAGTGGGTGCTATTATCGCTGAAACTGGCATACGCGGCTCCACTTCCCCTTCGATACAGGCGCAGAGGGGTGCGTGCCATGCGTACAATCCACGGGGATGTGTCTAGGAAACTCGCTGGCAAGAACAGCTACAGGGTGTCTATGTTATTACCGCCTGGCATTTTTCTGGCACAAAAATGAAATATAAAATAGGCGGTATAAGGCGGATAAACGAATAAGGGGAAGTTAAATTACTTTTTATAAGAAGCACGGGGGGAGCCAGGTTCACTTCGAACGTTTGCAATGAATTTTGAACTATGATTGTTTCTCCCTCAGTATTTTATAGAAGCCGTTATCAAGAGGAATTTAACACCACAGGAAGGAGATGCGGAAGTTGTGTTATCAGCGCAACAGTATTCAGAACCACGCAATTACGGGAATAGAAGAAGTGAAGGTGGATTCGGTATGTACATATTTAAAGCGGCGTTACGATGGAATTCTGGAACCTTGGTTGTTTTTTAAGTCTGTTTTAAATATGCAACAGATCCTCGTCGTGGATCTTTTATTTCCGACCGCGTGACTTTTTGAACGTTATTAGGCTTCTGAATAATATAAAAGAGGATTGCCATCGAAAAAATTGAATGAGTCTTTATTTAATATGATTGAATTTCACACTGTATTTCTTACGCAAAATTAGTAGGAATTCCTTCTTTGTTTTACTTTTTAATTATAGATAAGAAAATGTACTCGTAACTATATAAATAAAATAAAATATAAACATTTGCGATTCTATTTATTTTAAGGGTTGCAAGAAAATCCATGCCGATGTTTTCGATTAATTTAGAAATCAATGTATGGTAGAAGAAAAAATATATCAGCAATATTCATTGAACATAATATGCAATAATCTCCCATTCGTTATCTTTTATCTACTTACACCATATGTATGTACGCGTGCTATGTACTATATTCTATTGTGTATATATATATATATACGCAATCTTGTATGTGTCTGCATCTAAACGCATGCGCGTAAGTACATATAAACGAATGAATTACTTAGTATAAATAAGAATCCAGCGATCCCAATTAAAATATTGTTTTTTCTGTTATTTATTTCATATTGAAATGAATTTATTTTCTTTCAAATGCATGCTCAAATAACGTATTTAGATAATAAATTTCAGCGTAATCCGAAAATTTGAACCTCCTGTAAAACTTTCTTTATATTATCGCTTTATTTTTTCTATAGCATTGTTCAATATACCCACATATAATTAATTTATTGTATGAATAAGAATTCTGTTCCCGAATTAAAAGAAGAAAACGCAAAGGGAAAGTAAAATTAAGAATTGAATATGTGGTATCTATTTAAGAATGATTATTAAAACGTAGAAATTCATTGTGAGAAAAGAGAGAGATATAGTGTTTTAAGAATTGTTTCATTTAGATGCCAATAGTCATGAACTTAAACAGAAATATCGTGTTGAGGTAAACAAGTGTCCTTGTGCTATATTACAATTATTGACGTGTTGCGCTTCGCAGCCGCCGTCGTTGTCAGAATGAATATATCTAAAATTGAATGTAGACAGACATGGTTTTACTTTCTTCTGACGTAATGGAAACAGCATCTCAAAAATAAGTCCATACCTTCTTCTTTTATAGAGACACAATACGTTTTAATTTAAAGCCTTTACTTTCGACACATTTCGTTGCACAGGAACTTACCCGCACAAAATTAGATAAAATCTTGTTGTATAATGATGACTATTTATTATTCGATAATTTACATTCGAAATAGTTATAAAATAGGACAGCCTATTTAAATGTTCCAGAAGCAGTTAGGTAACTAATCAATAGGCAAGAAGTTAAGCAACCCAACATGTAACATATTATGTTACATTTAACAGAATGAATTTCAAGATTTCAGCTATTATCAAATTTATTTGTAAGGTATATTTACATTTTTTATAAATAATAATAGCTACTATATCCAATTATTTTACACGTACTATTACGAGAAATATCTATCAATGTAATGCAACGTTTCGAAAGCCACCTCAACCATGATGAGGATAATAATCATCCATTCTAGGCGAATGTGATGACGGTCACTTAAATGCGAAGACAGGATTCCCACAAGCTCCACGCAATGATTTAATTTCTCATTTATAACCTTCGGAGGGAAGAATATATATGTTTCCATTATACTGTATGCAGTAGATATTACTTAGTAAATATAATCGTTTATTTGTAACTTACTCTGGTACGTTTAGCAATATTGAAATATGCACAGGTTTGCTGATACAGAGTTTCTAAATCATCTCGCTCCCAATAAAAGTCAGGGGTGTCTAATAAGTCGGAGCTCAAGTTAATCGAATGTCGTAGTGCAAATAATTCCCCTTGCTTTTTCAATACGTCCTGTCGAGTCATCCTGAGCTTTCTGCCAGCTTTTAAATCTTCGGTGACAAATTCTATAGACTCTACGTAATTATCTAAGGCTGCTTCCCATATACCCAGCTTCACAGATTGGGCCATCGCATTTGAGAATGTGTATTTATCTAGATTCGTTGCACTCGCTGCTAATATAATATTACCGCTCTTAATGTGGTTGTGTTTTCTGTAAAGGGTTCAAAGAATGAGAAAGCGAAAGTTCAATGTCTATACGAAGTGTGAATTATATTGGCCTCGTATAATGAAACAATTATGAAAATGTATTTTTCATGTTATTACCCATTGTCCGCATAGGTATAAGTCATCATTTCTTTCTCAGATTGTACGGTATAGTCCATATAACGATTATCTTCGTATCTCTTTAAAAACTGCAATATGTTTTCACTTTCGAGGTCAGAGACGTTCCACATTACTATCGTACCTTCGCGAAAGAAAAATATTTCTCTCGGTTCGTATTCTACTTCATACTTTGCCACAGCGTGTATCACATCTGGTAAAGCTGTAAAAATAATCTAAATAAAGGACAACGAAGTAGATCGATACATCTCTAATTTTTAGCGTAATGTATTTTACTTGTGCCTTAACTTACTAAACTAACCGTTGGATATCATTTCTAAAACGCATAGTGCTGATTTAATAATAAGCAATGATAAACTTATAGAAGTAAATAAAACCACAATATTTTGGTATGTAAAATATATATAATTACATGTAAAAGTAATTTATAAAATATTACAACATTTAAAATGGCAATTATATGGAAGATATAAATGTTTGTAATCTTTTTACATAGAATATTTAATTCATAACTGTCACTTATATGATTATGTCAATAAAAAATTATGTATAATGCCGCTAATGATACATTATACTAAGCCTTGTGTACATTGATTAATGTCAACTAAATACTCAAATTTCAACTGAATGTACATAATCATTAAAACTTATATTGCGGAAGCTGCGTTACATTAAAATTGTTATTACTGCGATCACCTAAGTGAACTAACGTAACAATAGTTATTGCACACGATTAGAAATAAAGAAATATAAATATTCTATGGCTAGAAGCAATTTTAGAAATTGCATTATAATCCATTCTAAATCTTTAATCAATATATTTGTTTTAAGAAATGATTGGTAAGCATTATCGGAAGAAATAAAATAATAATAATGCATTATAACACATTCAGGAACATCCAGTGTGTAAAAACTTATTCCATATTTATCTTAAGAAAAGAAAAGTGGAAGTATTTACATTTCTTCAATTCCCATTTCGATTTTGATAACGAATAATTAAAGAATGCGATACATATGTTACGCATGGATATGGAAAATTAATTAGGCTTGATCCCGATTTACATTTACCATTTAGGATATTATGTATCTCTAGGAAGAATTTATAAACGAATCATAATGCGATGTACAAATGCACCACATGTTATCGAAACTCTTATTTCGATAAATCTTTTAATCTACTAGAAATGGACTATCACAAGCGCCTAATCCTGTCGCTACACCACCTTCATTAGCGGTGGCTAACTTTGTTCTTAACATATGACCGCCTTGCTTGTTAACATACACATTAGTTTGATCGGCGATGATAATGCCAAATATTCCTAACTCGGAAACTAATTCCTGTGGTTCTCTGTCCATGTTGCTATCTGCTCTAACCATATAGTTTCTATGAACCGGAGGATGAATTTTATCCATAAGAATCCAGGCTACCCTGTCTTGTTTATCTTTTACAGATTGCAGGAAAGTCTGTATGTCTAATCCGTATTTGTTATTGCAACCTCCTTCTCGTTGAGGCTTTAGGACAAAACGATGCGGGTCTGCGATCCCCATTTCTATAGCAGCATCTCCATGTTCGTCAAAGTCTAACGCATAAAGTTCTACAGAAAACAGCATGGCATAATAATTTGTCGACAAGAAATTGTGATATTAATTACAGCGCAAATGCAATTCACTTACCAGTGAATATTTCTTTAATCACAGCACACGTCTTTTCATTCTTTAGAAACTTACTAATTACACCAGGCTTCGCGAGAGCCTGCTGAACTTTTTTGGTTCCGGCTAAATGATACTGAATAGTGGGGCATTTAATTGCTAAGGATCTTTCTATTAATAATCTCACGTCCCATTCTTTTCGTGTGTGATATTGCCCAGGTTCGTAACCACATCTATAATACACTACAGCTACAACATGATTATCTACTACTAATTCCTTTTTCGAACCCAATTTTGCTGTAGCAGCTAATTGCGTTAACGTCCGACGAATAACTTTGATATTTGGATTTTGCTTTCTAATTTCGTATTCGTGAAAACGTTGGTCGCAGATATTATACGTAATATCTTCGATTACAAATAAAATGACTGCTCTGTAAAGAATTGTACATTTTACATTAGACTCTAGATAAACCGTCTGTATTACTTATATTGTACATAGTTATTTCATTACGTTTTAATTTCGGAGAAGTAATTAAACACAAACGTACTGTTGGTCGCCATACATATTCCATGCTTCTATCATACTCGAGCATATAATTTGCAGCGCGTTGTTTTCTGGGAGCTGATTTATTTCTTTGTGATAACCGAGCTCTGTTAATACAAATTTGTGTAATTCTGTTGCTGCAGGTCCTAGCCAACCAAAGCCCGAAGCAATTGTATTTATTTCAACTTGTTTCCAGCAACAGTATGGTATACATCTCTTATTTCCACCTGTCTTCGGACAATTAGTTTCTAGCATCAAATCAGAACGTAATATACCGAGAGATATCTTTTGGGCGGACCCTCCCTCGTCGTTTATAATATTACATATTTCGAATAAGTCTTTAGTGAAACTGTCGACTTTCATGGTTTCTTCTAACGTTTCTTTCAAGAAGTTATAATCCTGGGCAACTCTGTGTATAAGTAAGTTCAGTATCGTTTGAATCTGACAAGCATTCTCGAACTCTTTTCTAGGAAATGGAGACGGCATCAGAATGAACGGCGCGAACTGCAGAACATTTTTGTTAAAGTTCGATTTTGATCTCATACACATTCCATGCATAAGTGCCCAATCTTTCGCCTTTCCCTTTAATTCTTCTAATTCTTCCTCGGAAGAAGGTAACTCAAGTGTCGTGTCCATAATTGTACCTTCCTTGTCGCCGAGTTTTAACAAATCCTTTCGAATCGTAGAATTTAAATAAGTTTCAATAATCTGAATTATTATTTCAGTCGAAACTACACAGTTGCGAAAGTTAAAAATGGCTCTTACGTAAGAATATTTTTAATTATGCTACTTTAAATCGCTAGTTTTAATATGGCAATTTCAAAATTCAATTTTATCAAGTAGATTAACATCAAATGTATAAAACTACAAATTATTAAACGCTATTAAATGATAATAATAATATACTTCGGAGATTAAAATATAAAGACAATTACGTTATCAAAGAAAATTGATAATACAGAGAAATAGGAAAAAATTATTTTAACCAAAGGGAGGAATATTTTTAAACAGTCATTAAATTGAAATGCTATGGGCACAAGCAATTTAAAAAAAAGAAGAAAAAAACAGAATTAAAACCATTTGAAACCAGTTATTGCAGTAGACTAAAAGAAAATTACTGTCAAAATGTGTAAAAGCTTGTAAACTTAATGCAAAACAGATTTTATTATAAATTATTCAATAAAATAATTATTTCTAAAATTTCCATATACGAATAAGAATAAATTAACAAGAAACTGTTCATGTTCAATTTCTTATTAGTAACGAAAAAATAGAAATAAAATTAATTAGAATTCATATGTATATTATAATGTAGTTTCATTATGTCAAATATTCGTGAGTGTAAATAAAGCTATTACATACCATTCGTAAAAATAATTTCCTTCATAAATTTTCTTTTGCCTTCTCCAATCCTGGCGTTTTCTTTTTTAAAGCAACTTTTTCAGCAAAATTTTTCTATCTATTTTTTTTTAAATATAAGAGTTTATACACAATGAATTTTATTACCGAAATTTGTGCGGTCATTCAATTATTTTATTACACTTCTCACAGGGCATAGCTCTCACAGTGCTTTCTGTACTGCACTTTATCTCGTGTAATCTCGAGATTCTGTGTCAGATTGAACGTTTCGTAGTAATTGAAAAAATTCACAATCTTATCATATCACATGTGCCGTGTGTATAATTTTCACTGGCTTTCACTCGGTACTATCATATACAGTCGTTGATAATAAATAGCAATATTGCGTTTGCTTTTATTTAGATTGAAATGATAGAGAAAAAAAGACGTACGTAAACGTATAAATTAACCGTAAATTAATTTTCAAGGAATGTTAAACCATCGCTCTATATATATAAGTGCGTATATAATACCATATGTATAATTGAAGTCACTAGTCCTAATGCCTTTGTTTGAATCTGTCTCAAAGATAACTTTTGAATATTGGTTATGTGTTCAAACCTAACCTTTCAATGTAAATTATCGTATGACTATTACTGATGTATCGCAAGAATGAATTACAATTTGATCGAATTACTACGACATTAAGTACCTTCAGCATTTAATACGACAAGATAAATATTAAAAAAGCCTTTGAATGCTTTAGCTTTGTGCTGATAATTATATTATGCTTAGACGCATTGTATCAAAGGAACTGACCCCACAGCGTTTTGCAACTTTTTCTGACATATTTAACACATGAAAGTGAACAGTTTTAAAGAAAGCTTTTAAATTAATAAATAATGAAAAAACCTTTTAAACACTATTGCAATTTTTCAATTTGTACAAAAATTCATTCTCAGTTGGGAAACTTACGTTTAAATAATTAAATGAGACGTAAAATATATAAACAATAATTTACATGAAAGCAGTATGGACGTTACACGGTCCAATAGATGGAAGGTACAGTAAGTTGCACATACGTATGCAAAGTAAGTCACGATAGACGGAATGCCTGAATATCTTGAATTTAAAGATGTGGAAAATGATTATGACAGTATTTAAATATTTCGAACAGGCAAACATGGTGAATATAATTATTTTGAAAAGTTATCAAGGCCATAAAGCTGTTTTTGGTAATTATGAAGAAAAGCGGATTGCAACTCCAATTTTGTTGAATTTCAGATATGTTGTAGAGGGGAGAATCCTGAGTAAGATGTAGTTTGTTCGAAGCGTGAGACGATTGTAGTTCAAAGGTTATGATAAAAAGAAAGTGGTACTTATTATATTATATTCTGTACTCGCTAAGTTATCAGCATTCTAAAATGCTTCGGTTATGTCACAAGAGGCGTTCCCACCATCCGATCTGTCCCCAAACTATTACCGATACCTCGTTCTCACTTTTTAAAGGGGCACCTTAGTTTGATTGTATGTTTTCCTCTTTTTCTACTAACCTAGTAGCTAGTAAAGGATGCCGAATGCTTAAGCATTTGCTTAAGAATAAGTAGCGACTATTTCTGTGTTTGAATTAACTTATTCACATTATTCTCAGCAGCGGAAAGCAGATAAAATTTCAGAGTTGTAAATTAGGATCACAATTTGTAAGATATTGAATCGTGTGTAGCAACAAATTATCGTGTGTGTTTTACATTTATGATATTCTAATTCTGAATAAGATCAATTCATTTCACATAGAACAATTTAGAGAAAATATGTCTGATCTTATTAAATGAAGAGAAATATCGAAACAAAAAGAAATATAACATTGTATGTAGACGTTATATACTTACAGCTAATTGAGGTAAATGTTACATCCGGTATATACAATTTTTGTTCGATTAGACCTTGCACTAAACCTTCCAAATCATATTCTTCCGAAGTGGCCAATGCTTTTACGTTCCACGCCTATAAATAAATAGAACTTTAAACTTAAATATGAAGTGCATCAGTCATACTTTAATTTTTTCTTTTGTAATACAAACATAAATGAAACATTTCTTTCCTTATTGACAACAAAAGCAATGTTGCAAATTTGAAGGTTCTGTTATCGTAAAACAAGTACAGTACTTTATCGTGACTTATGAACACAGGATTTATAGGACTTACTAACTACATACCCCAACGGTTTCATCATTATTCGAAAAGGTGTTTTTTCTTTTCTTGGGCCTCTTCTTCAGTTGAGTGCCGGGATAATTATTTTTAATTTTATGTGGAATTGCTTTAATATTAGATGGAGTTGTTTCATATCGAACGTTATTAGTGCGTAGAAAATTATTACGATTAAATTGTAAGTTCAAGTTCGCAGCGAACACTGGTTTCACTAGTGTTCTATCACATGATATAAAAGTAGTACAAATTTCTCTACAGATATTAAAATTAATACTGCCTCTACACTTTGAAAACATACACCTCTGAATTGCAATACTCATTTTGTTCGATATTACATTTAATACACTTTGTTATTTATACGATTAATATATAAAAAACATACATTCTATCAAAATATATTTTTTTATTTCAACCAAGTACACGCACTGTCACAATAAAAGTTATTTAATATTTATATTTCTCGTGCAAACTCAGGTTGCGCGACACAACGTGCATGATAGTTGATGGCTGCTACTGGCTGTTCAGTGTTCGGAGGGCCGCGGCTGCAGTGATGGAGAGGGAAACACCTACAGGAGCGGTGGTTATGCGTGACTGCACAGGCGTAATTCATGCACACATAACCACCGCTCCTGTAGGTGTTTCCCCCTCCATTCACTACAGCCGCGGCCATCCGAACACTGGATACACACACTCCATTTCATATAAGAGCGGAACTACGTTCCTACCGATTTGCGACTGATCTGTGCAGTTCTCACGGATCTGACGCACGCGATTGGTCGTAGCACTTTCCCTTCCGGTTTCCTATCAATCACCAGTATATCCCTGCGCGGAACGAGTCCGCTCTAAAGTGGAACGTAGTGTAGTATAAAGGCCGCCTCGCATTTTGGCGAGGCGCGGCGATACGAAGAGAAAAGCTTATAAACAATTGATGACCGAAGCGACTAGCGAATTCGGTATCTCGCACTTGACTGAGAAAATGACTTGGATTGGTTGATTCTTATAGAGCTATCGGGCGAATTCCATTTACGCCCAAATCGCTCGCAACGCCTGTGATTTCCATTTTGATAGGTTTTCTTATACGCAACTGGACACAACGTAAAAAATTTAAAAATCGATGTTCTCGAAAATAGTAACTTTTTGAAGTAACTTTTTTAATATCATGCTTCATTTTCGAGAAAATCGACTTTGAAATTATTGACGTTGTATCCAGTCGCGTATAGGAAAACCTACCTTAATGAAAATCACGGGCGTTGCGGGCGATTTGGGCGTAAGTGGAATTCGCCCATCTTCGTCTCTATCAGAAACAACCAATCCAAGTTATTTTCTGGCACTGGACCAGATACAGTGCGAGATACCGAATTCGCTATTAAATATTATTAATTTCTTCCATTCGCTTGGCCGCGCCGCGCTTCGCTAAAATGCGCAATGGTCTTAAACTTTCTTAACTATTATATCGCTACCAACAATTTTAAATTTTTAATTTTTTCTCACAATACGTAAAAAAACTTGTTGCGTAACTGCAGTTACATGTAAACAAATGATATCATGTGTCGCACGTGATGCATTTTCAAGTGAAATATAATCGTTGTTCCTATTAGATATAAATATATATATATATGTATCCTTATATTTTACTTAATAAAAGTACATTATAACATTTATAATTGTATGTTCTTAATATTCAAGTTAACACTATCTTCGTTACGAGAATCAGCCTTTACATTAAATGCGCACATAAACAGACCGTGTAACGTTCGTTATTATAACATAGTCCGTAATGGTCCGTAAGGAGATTTAGAAGTGTCAAGTACTCACTGTCATGTACTTTCGTTTCAATGTCGCACGCTCTAAACTAAAAGTTCTGTTTTATTAACAGTATTGTGTAAGAAAGTATGGAACTTGCGCGAAATTTTGTTACTAGCAAATTGAAATGTTGCCTCCTTAAAGTATCGGAAAAATCTTGTTTGTATCACGTAAGAAGTATCAGGTAACATGAATTTTATATCAAATCAGAACTAGTACGCGATAATACAATAAAAATATTAAATGCATTTTAACGTCACTTCACGAAGCTTAGCTAGAAATGTTTTCTTAATTTACTTAATTCATATCTCATGACTTACGACTGTCCTCCTTGTTTACGAATTCTGTCATTAGTTTTAAATTTCAATTTTACGTATAGGACGGAGAATTAAAGAATACTTAATAGAAGAGCTTAACGCGTCACAGTTGCTTTTTTTTGTCATTGTCCTTAAAAACATTCCGGTGAGAAGTAAAAGATATTAATTTTAAGTTACGTAGGTTACATAATTTATTGAAGATCTGGTTGCAATTCCGTGATAAATGTCTGTATTACAGATTGGCAGAGGTAGGAAAATTAGAAACACCGAAATTACAGGGAAAGTATGAAACTGGTCAATTAATTTTACATAGAGTGTTCGGTTACCGTGGTGTGATATTATTTCCATGGGTTGCGAAGGTTTATGACAGAGATATTCCGAATAAAAGGGAGCAGTAAGTACGAAACGTTATACGTAACGTAGCGATAATGAAATTAGATTAAAGGAAGCGTTTTATTGCAGACACATAAATGGTAACTTTAACAGTGTGGAGAAAGAAGTAAAAGGTAGAACTCACACATTTTATCAAGTATTAATTGACCAAAGAGATTGCCCATTCATAGTAAGTATAATAAATATCTAACTTAAGTAGGTATAATAAATATCTAACTTAAGTAGGTATAATAAATATCTACTTTAAATACGCAGCGCGCGCAAACGGAAGCTGTAACGTTCTTGGGTAATCATGAAAGTAGTCGAAGCTTATACGCGATACCTGGATTGGACTATGTCGCTCACGAAGATGTCTTGCCTTATACTACGAACGAAAAGACCGCTTTGCAACACGAACTTTTTGATAAATTTTTAACGTACCATCCGAATCGAGATCCATGTTTCATGGCGCAGGAAACGCTTAAAGCATGGCAGAAAAAGAACCATCCATGGTTGGAATTGTCAGATGTACATAAGGAGACTACTGAAAATGTTCGTGTAACTGTTATACCGTTCTATATGGGTTGCAGAGGGAGTCAAACTACAGCTGTACACTGGGTATGCGTTACAACATATGGCACAACAAATGTACAGTTTGTTCTCGAGTTAATAATCTGGTATTAATCAAATGTGTGTTGAATAGTGGCGCTACTGCATACGTTTAGAAAATTTAGGTGATTTGAGCGTACAATTGCGTGAAAGACATTGGAGAATATTTAGTCTTTCTGGCACATTGGAGACTGTCAGAGGAAGAGGCGTGGTTGGCCAAGAACCTGTTTTGTCAAAAACATTACCAGCCTTCCAATATAGTAGTCATGTGAGTTTACAAGCTGCAAGTGGCCATATGTGGTATGTATTTAATTATATTATAATTAATTGAAAATTATTAATATCAGTCGTGAATGTTAGTTTGAAAAGACGCACAGAATTTTTGAATATTATTAAATTAAATGCAAATACATATCTTTAGTGTTGAAGTTGTATCTTTGATATTACTAGATTTGGTACCAGGGTATAATTATGTGTAATGTTATAAAATTGTAATGTTTTAGGGGTACATTCAGAATGGAACGGGAGGATGGATACGCATTTGATTGTAGAATACCACCCTTTTCATTAGAATCAAAAGCGGAAGAACCATCCACGCCAAACATAAGTTCGTAATTGAATTTTGCAGCAAAACAATTGTAATTACTTATCTGATTCACTGGAAATTTACCAATGATGAAACACAAAATTATTCGTGTAGTGATATTTATAATATTGGCTGTTAAATTTGATTATAAATAGTATGAGTAGAATTTAAGTTACGCAGCTTTCTTCCGACTACTAAATCCATAAGATGAAAGAATTTCATAAAATATGTTACTTCAGAAACAAGGTAGGTTATAGACACAGAAATAAAATATAATTTTATAATTATACTGATTTATTCTTCTTTGTATAATTAATAATGACAGAAGAAATAAGGAATTACAACTTTACAACAGCTGTAATTGTTAATAAAAGAAAACTGATGAATTTTGTATATTGAAAAATGTATATCTACATTTAAAAATCTTATTCTTTTATTTTCATTTCTATTGTTATTTGCATTCTGTCCTCCTGACATGGTTTTAAAAATAGATAATGACCCTCTCGAATAAATCAGACGCAATACCAAACGAATCATACCATTCAACGCCAAGCATAATTAATATCTAAATTAGAAATAAATTATTAAAAAAATTATGATTCATACTTTCTTTATTCGTAAGAAGAGTGATAAAACACAAAAACTATCTCTATTAAATTCAAATAAATATGTAACTAACGAAGTTTGAAAAATATTCTTGAAAATGCTAAAAATATAGTACGGTTGAAACTTGCCATCAAAAACATTATAAATTTTTTGGTTACACCGCTTTTGCTCTAAATAATATAGGGTCTGTTCCGATTCACGCATCGAGTGCATAGACTGTAGAGAAAACTACGGAAGCGTCTACGCACCACCTTCATGCACAAGCGTGCAGTGACGTTTCTGGCTGGAGACGTCTTTTAGACTTTCAAGACGTCTTAACCCTTTCGGTACGAGCGCCGAATATATCCAGCATTCGTCTGATGACTTGTGTGTACGAGTGCCGGATATATCTAGCGTCACGGAACGAGCCGTCCTAGCGCCGACTTTACTCGGCATCTCCGATAGTTAAAAAAAAAATTAATTAAAAGCACTTTCGCGGAAATGTACGCCGTACTGAAAGGGTTGAAGACGGCTTATAAATATGTAGGTTATATTTTCTGTCACTTCCAAGAGGGGACCACATAATACGGTTGCCGATCTGAGATCGATTAATCGGAAGATCGATCTTTTGCCCCATAATTTACGATTTTTTGGATCGATTTTTCAGTATTGGGAATAACTTGTTGCGATTCTCGCTCTAGCGGCGTTCAGCGCAAGCTCCTAAAACGCGAAGTTTAAATAGGATAGAGTTAAGGATAAACTCTATCACATTAGAAATCTATCTTCGCCTCCTTCCTTATCGCTCGAAAAGCAATGTATTGATAAAAAAGAGGAACGAACGTAAGAAGAAGCCTGTTTCTTCTCCTCGCATTCGATCTTCGACGTTGTAACTGTCTTGTTGTGTCTCAATAAATTCAGCCTTGTTTAATCCTGAAATATCCTCGTTTCGTTCCTAATCATTCTAAACAATTTAATTAATTCAATTAGTTCAGTTCAATAAGTTTATTCAGTTCAAAGTTATTCGTCACGAAAACATTTCGTTCATTTCAGGTCGATCCTATAGAATCGATCCTCGGGGAACAGAAATCGTGTTCCTATTCTTTATTATTAATACTTTTATACTTTTTTCACGTATTTCAGCTGAACAGTTTTACAGATTAACAGTTTTCCCACTTCTTTTATAAAGAAACATCATAGCCGGAATTACCCCACGTTAATTCCGTAATTCCAGTCAAATGGACACTTTTGCGTTATTGCTTCAAACTTTGTTACAACGTAAATTTATGCTTTCTCGATCATACTAATAAAAACTAGACACTTCAAACTATCAATTCATATAAAAAAAACTAGCAAATGTGTAAGTTGCTCAAATTCTATAGAGTTTCTCGCCGGAATTACCCTGCTTTCTCCTGCTTGCAGTATTAGAATTCGAAATACAGAAGCATGCGTAAAGCGACAAATACGCATGCGCGCATTATGTGCATTGGCTGCCTATAGTTTGATTTGTAGTAGTTGCTGCATGCATCATGCGCTACAAGTTGGAGGATTCTAAGGAATTCTACGAATTAGGATCTTAGAGCATATAGACATGGAGGTCTCATTGAAAGCGCGAAACTGTCGCCAACATGGTGCGAGAGAGAGAAGTATATGTCCTAATCGACCGTAATGCGCATGCACCGATATCGTTGGCAACCATCCGCGGTTACTATGAATATCGTTATTTACGCTCGTACGTACCTTTTGAAAAACGGTTATATGTATAGAGTTGAAATTAATAAATGCCATGCCGATATTGCTTGTTGTGTGGTAACCGAGATAAATCGGCTTCCTATTACTCGTAAGTAAATATATATAATATTTAATAAATTAAATTAATTAAAGTATGTCGTGCACACAAGTATGTGATAAATTCAGGTTCATTTTTGGTACGATACGATTAGGACATATACTTCTCTCACTCGCAAGATGTGTTTCTCTGTCGCACGATATCGGCGCTTGCGCATTACGGTCGAATAGGACATCTACTTCTCTCATTCTCTCTCACGTGATATTGCCGACAGTTCCGAGGCAGTCACTCTAAGGCAATGATACCTCCATGTATATATGCTCTAAGATTAGGATATGGTAATCACTGCATGAAACGCAACCAACGCAACGGAGCCAATTTCGAAGCGAACAGCACATCTAGGTTTTAGGTAGGGTAGAAACGGAAAATGAGGAAGCAAATAAGTACATGGCGCGTATTGTTATTTCTTAAAGGCCTTTACTGCTAAGTTTTTCGAACGTGTTCTTATAATGCTAACTTTATAGCTATACTCAAATCCAGAAGACGTATGAGAACCGTCTGGAGGCATTCCTATCGATTGTGGTGGAAATGTTCTTACAGTCATAGGAGGATGTATATTACCTCCAAGAGGTTCTCGAATTGGGCCCCACGGTTGAACCATTAATGGTCTCTGTTGAAAATTCTGAACAAAGAAATGTATGAGTATTATATCATGGCTAAATTATCGAATTTTTATGTAAATAAAGTACCTACTCCATAATAAATAGGAATAGGAATTGGTTGAACCCCTTGTTCTCTAAGCCTCTCTCTTTTTCTGGATCTATCATCTGTTTGCCTTCTGTTTCGAGAATCAACTCTGGGCCGCTCTCGATGGTCTCGATTAAATATCTCACCATCTTTCCGCTCTCTACTATGATCTTTCTTCCTATGTAAATAATGTAATAGTCTGTTGAAATACAATTGAAAGAAATGTAATGAACGCAGATACACGAAAGTGTAATCAATAGCTTTCACCTATCACTTCTGTAACTTCCATTATCTTCATGCCTAAAATCGTCATACCTGAAAGAGGGTACACAAATTAGCAAAAAATTTAATTTCTTTAACTTATGTTTATATTGCAATATCTGTGTAAAATCCAGGCACGAACCTGGAGTGACGGGACCATGTGCGCCTAGGACTGTGATTTTGGGTTTTTGTAGGACTCAAGGACGCCGAATTCCTTTTCAACCTGTTTTCTAAAAATTAAAGTGTCAATATTTGCGAAACAGAAGTTGTAATAAATCTTAGCAATTTGAAACAATAAACATACCTGAATTTTCCAAATTCACAGTTACGACAGAACGATGTTCCTCAACTTCTTCTGTTTTACCTATTGCTCTCTTTATTTCTTCTCTATCAAATATCGGCTTGGATCCCTCTCCTGCAGTTAAGTTTAGTAAATTTAATAATAGAAAAGCAATCGCATGTAAAAATCGGGAAAGCATTTAAGCAATACTACCACCAGCTGTGACAGATCTTGAAGATATCAACCTCGTTACTGAATCGCTTTGAACAATTGTAAGCCAAGTCATTTCGTATTGTCAATTTCAAATTAGTTAAATAAATTGTTGTTAATTATTATGATTTTATATACTAACAATATGTATTTTACGTAATTAAAAATGGCTTACAACTTTCTTGAGTGCCAGATATATTAAGAGAAATTTATTTTTTATAATTTTAATTATTTTGATAAAACTCTAACTCTAAATATTTTGTAGAAACTGAAAATTTTTTTAATCTATAATGTAATATTTTCTTTCGTTTTTCACACAGCGCATACAAATCGCATTAAATAATTTTTCAACAGAATGTACCTAAATTCTTGGAATGTTACTCATTGTCTATTATGAATTGATTACAAAAATATAAACATATCGATACGCCTTTCACTATAATTCAAATAAAGTAGTTTAATTTGTGTGTAGAAGATTCATGGTTCCACAATAAAATCTTTCGAGATGGTTCATATTTTCTAGGACGATTACATAATCTTCCACTTCGTTGAATCACAATTTAAAGCTTCCACGATACTCACTCTATATACAATGCTTTGAAACGTATATTTTTCAAACCAACTAAGTCTACAAGTACTCATACTTTAAAAAGAAAGTACTTATTTTCCAATTGTAGTTATTTATTTAATGCAATAAAATAAAAGATGAATAAGAATAAGAAATACCACTATGCAAAAATTTGGAAAAATTTTCAGATTTGATTTCCGATTTCGTTTCTTCCAGTGTTGGAGTCTAATGTTTAATGTTTCACCATGCCTCTTCAGTTGTTGAATATCAATATTTAACACATCTTTCAAGACGTGAAAATCTTCCAATTGGTCTGATCTTAGTACATGAAGCATTTAAAAAATCCACATATTTGGTCATGCACACATTCCCAAAACCAGGACACAAGGAGAATGCACAAAACGTGTTTGAACTAAGTTTTCTGAGGAAAAATTAGCATAACTTTTTGTGCAAGCTCGTAAAAAAAATTGTACATAAAGCAACAAGCAAGAAATATGTTAAGCATAGCAATCTTAAAACAGTCAAAGTAAAAAAAATTGTGCTTACATATTGCACATTATGCGATCAATACAGTGATCCAACGTTGTATTCCAAATTTGCCATATCCTGGGCGAGTCAAAAACACGTTATTAATTTGATGAATAAAGTGGAGAAAATTCTTAAATATTACAGGGGACGCAGTATGACCGTAAAGTCTAGAATCTTCATGACTGTAGAAATCAGTGACAAGGATTCCATTATTCGAATGTAGCACTTGATAAAGTGAAAATGTGGAAATATTTATCTAGACTTCGATAATACATTTAACCTTCTAGCGGGTGCGCTCGTGTACAAAGTACACGACAATTAGTCAGTCTGAATCTGATGAATAACATTCTTTTTCATTCTTCGATTTTTATGCGATACTTTGTAACAATTATTATTCAAATAAATCATTAATAAGCTTTCAAATATCATAAACTTTCACCGCGTAATGTTTATTTTACAATAATAAGTCTTATTCTTTCATGGTGTACTTTGTACACGAGCGCGCCCATTCCCATTATGAAAAAGAGTGCGCCCGCCGGAAGGTTAAACAGAAATTGAATAGATTCTAAAAAGTGGAGAATAATGTCTCACAGAGAAGGAACATTTTTACATTAAAAAGTGTACAATAATCTCAAACTTCAATTTGTTGATCATGATTTCTAGAAAACCATAGAATCATCTTCCGCATTGAGTTCATTTTCCTTTGTGGTACTCGTTCTCTGAATGACTGAAAATTCTTAACACGTAAAAAAACAACACGTTACCCGCTCTTCTTTTAAGCACCACATCTTCCTTGTTGGGTATATCTCGCTTCACTTCATTGGTAGCTACTTTTCCAGGAATGTTTCTATGAATATCTACTTTAATTTTGCAAAGTTCTATTGGATTAATTTTTGTGCCTCCAGATCCTTTAAATAAGGGTGTTGTACCACATGGCGTTTCAAACCTAAAGTGCAGAATATTATTTGTATATACGATTTAATAGATTTGAACTTAAAACTTATTACAATTTAATGTTTTGATCGTTTGTTGAAGCATATTGTTTTATAGTATATAACTTTATTGAAAAATTATATCAACTAAATTTGATATTTTATACAAATACATGTTAACACTTCATCAGTGTAGTTTTCTGGATATAGTCAAAAACAAATTTAATTTAAATGTATCCGACAAAAGATAAGACAGAAAATTCCACGACCTGACGATGAAATGTTAAAATTCTTCTTTGTCTATGAAATCCTCCAGAATGGAACACTGCATCTACTTCAACAGTTAATAATTAAAGACACTTTATACTTACTTTTTAGAAAGTACAGTATTTTTGGCTGTATGATGCGCAAAAGTTCTTCTATATCGACTAGGTGGAGATTCGCTTCTACTCCTACGAGGTCTGTTACATCTTCCTTCGGGAAGTGGTAAGCCCATATTACGAGCGCGTCGTATCTCATACTCCATAGCCATTTTTCTCTTCAGTCTCTTATGCCTGTCCAATTTTTCTTGTTCGATCATCCATTCGCGTCTACGCCGTCGCCTCTCCTCTTCTGTTCTTGTACGTAGAACCGCGTCACTATCTTCGTTACGCGAAGGCTTAGGTTTTTCATCACGATGCGAATTCCTCGATGTATGCCGTTTCATCCCTACAACGTAGCAGAGATAGATTATATTACGTATCAAAGAATTTCCTACTTGTTTAGCCAAACGCAAAATTTGAATAGGTTTGTACTGTATAGTTTATACCGAATTGACGTAAAAGAAATCACCTAGTTATCACGCAGAAAAATGACGAGCAATGAACAGAATAACCATTAAATAAAACCATAAGAATTAAACGTATGTGTATCATTTATAAAAATGCAACCAACTACAGCCAGGGTACCCGGACAACGTTTTGCAGACTCGGATGTTTCACGGAGAGGGAACACCTACAGGAGTGGTGGTAATGCTGCGTGAGACGCCACGGCCAACCAGCGTCGACAATATATTTCCCGTCTCCGCGAAACATCCGGTTTTACAAAACATCCGGGGACTCCAGCGACCTCTAAAGCCTAAATATTGAACCTTAAAACCGGGAATCCACCGGGAAGCTAAGCTATATAAGTTTTAAAAAAATTAGCTTCAATACATTCTTATGGAACAGTTTCCACCAAAAGCTACGTTAAAACATAGCATCGCATAGCATAGCTTCCCGGTGGATTTCCAGCTTTATGGAGGTGAGTTATCCATATATCACGAACGTCAATTGTACGCCCGTTTTAGGCCTGGACGGCTTTAGGAACCCGATCCCAGATCCCAGATAGCACACCTCGTCTTAGAGAGGTCTAGTTTATGTCTATTTTAGGTCTGAACGTCTTGATTTGTAACAAGACGTCTTTAAAAAGGCCGGTATTCATACCCAGATAGCACAACGTCTGGTAAAGTCTTAAAGACATCGAAAAGGCGTCTTAAAGACGTCTTAAAGACGTCTTGTTACAAATCAAGACGTTCAGACCTAAAATAGACATAAATTAGACGTCTCTAAGACGAGGTGTGCTATCTGGGTAGTCGCTACTTATTCTTAAGCAAATGCTTAAGCATTCGGCATCCTTTACTAGCTACTAAGTTAGTAGAGGATGCCGGATGCTTAAGCATTTGCTTAAGAATAAGTAGCAACTATGAATACCGGCCTAAGACTTTACCAGACGTTGTGCTATCTGGGCTTTAGACGTCTGTGTGTTATCTGGGTAGCCGGATATTATTCAGCCAGGATATCAAGCCTGGATTAAGATTTTTGGGGCCCGGGGCTATCCGCTATGAAATTTCAAATGTGATACTGTGTATACGTCTCCTTATGTATCTAGTGTGCAAATGAAATCATGTACTAAAAAAATTAAAAATTTAGACCTCGAAGCTGAGGAATTAATAAGTCATATTCCAAACATTAGTATAACAACGTGACAATAGGCGCATATTGCAAATATATTAATAATAACACCTCTGTGATCATGTATCCCCTCTTCTCAACTATCTCATCTTTACCCTACGGACCAACCGAACGTTCATAACTGTAAACATTAATAATTTGAACAGTGAAACCGGGGGGGGGGGGGAATGATGGATGCGTGAATATTTAGGGGAGGGTGTGCTGAAAATATTGCAATTGGTCCGAAAGTGGAACTTTTTGGCGTTTGGAAGATATTTGATTCCTCATAAGACAAACGAATCCTAAAACGACCAAGACAAAAAATAGCCAAAACTAAAAATTGAGATAACACAATAAAATGGAGAAAAGAACATAAAAACCCCAAAAAAAAATGAAATTTTAGTGTTTTTACACAATTGTCTCTAGCTTCGGTATTTATCCATAGATTGTCTTCAGTAACATCTTGTTTTCTTCGTAGAAATGCAGGCTCAACGTAAGAAATGAGAAACTAAGCCCCCATTTTTGCGATTTCGATTTTTCCCAGATGCTTAAATGAATTGTCGATTTCAATTTCGGTCGAAAAGAATGACTTTTTCTATCGATTTCACCCGAAGTATTGAACCGATTTGAAAATTTTGTGAAGCACATTTGTTGGTGATTCAATTATCTTTAATTTGATATAATTTATGACCATATCGGTCATTTGCAACACGAGATATTCGCAATTAAGTGGGGCCACCTTTTTGACAGACAGGTAATAAGTTCACCTGTCAATATCTCGAAAACATATACATAAAAATTTTTTTAGACCTTATTTTCGAAATCTGTCACCCAAGCTCGAATTTCGCTTTTGAGAAAAATCTTTTGTTTTATTACGTCTTTCGAAGTTGTGTCGTAACTTTTTAATCTCCTGGCGATTTCCGCCTACAAATATTCGATGGGGTTAATGTCCAGACTTTATGGGGGTGTATGTAACCCATGTGGTGTATTATACAATAACCACTCTTGCACAATTCTGGCTGTATGCTCGCGGTCATTGTCTTGCTGGAAATAAAAATTTTCCAATAACCCCAATTTGGTAGTACTTTCTTCTAAATTGTTTTTTAAAATATTTAAAAATGTATGTTTATCTAAACTGTCATCAATAAATACGAGATTTTCAGTACCGGTTGCAACCATACACCCCCACGACATTACGAAACCACAGCAATACGTTACAGTAGGACGTACACTCTTAGTACTTATTTCTGAGTTAGGTTTTCTCCAGACATAACGACCTCCATCCGAACCAAATATATTTTTAATACATTTTATATCTAATAAATGTTATATTCCTCAATTAAAATTATGCCAAATGTCTTGTAAATCGAACTGCTTAACGAAGCTAATTTTAAATTATGCAAATCAATTTTTTACGTAATTTCCTTAATTATGGCCCGAATTGTGTCGTTTTGCGGGCCGATTTCGTCGGGAAAACATGATTCATCGTGCGTCAAATAACGTTAATCCGGGTTATCTTTATAAAACACATGACGAATAATTTTTTTAACTTTTATTTGCTATTTGAAATGTTTATTCAAATAAAAATTTTGCCTCTCATAACGTTTGCCACCTGTACCAATTTCCTTAATTTCGCCAATGATTACGACTTCAATATTTGTCAACCAACGGCTTATAACATGCGGTACTCTGCTGAAGAACGTATAGAAATACATTATGAAGAAACAGGTCTCAGACGACAAGAGCACGACGCGAAATATATTTCGTTTATATGATCGGACGGCCGATACAAGGTCGCGAGATTTCTCGTCAAAAGCGCTAAACAGGCGATATCGGGTCGCGAGATGTATTTAATATCGTCCAATCATGAAAATTTTAATTTCTATGATTTTCGTTCCATCTTTTTGGAAATAGTGCCAATAATGAGCCAAAATACAGCAAATGGGGCTAGTTTTAACAATATCTTAATTCGTACGTTTTATCCCGATCATTATTCAGGATAATCCATATTCAAATTAGTTACTATTATAATTAATGCGATGTATGTCGTGTTTCGGGTTATTTCCGTCGGGAAAACTTCACCAATCCATGGGTGAAATTTTTAACAAGCTAGTATAGAAATTGCGGGACACCCTGAGACCCGAGGCAGACGAGCGAGTTCCCAAACGGTCATTTAGCGGTCGTCAAGTTAGACATTGAAAAATCGACACTTGAGGGTGTTATAAACCAAGTCTTTCCGAGAACTGCGTCATGGCCTGAACAAGACAGGCTTTGGACAATTGCGATGCCGAGAAGCATTCGTGAATGTATCTCATTGACGACGACGACGACGCATCGTTATACTTTATCGGAGGAACATAACATTTTAAACGTTATCTCCTGCGTTTTATTCTTTTATTAATCTTACACGACAGAAATGCCCGCGCGACAAAACTCAAGATAATTAGAAATTATAATTGTTCATAATTACATATCTCTTCTTGTTGTTTAGAAGATGTTGGAATTCTTCGTAAACTTCTGGGTACAACATGTGGTACAATCACTTTGAATTCCTTCTTCTGCGTTGCACCTGTGCGTTGCGACGGTTCACCTCGTAGCAGTTGGGAGCAGTTTGAAGTTCCTCATCAGTGTTCGAGTCAGTGATGCCAGAACGAGGACGGGTGCGCTCGAGACTTTCCCCCACCTCGCATGCACACTACGCCGGAGCTGCGTGTGTGCATGCGCCGAGCTCGCGACACGCAGCTCCGGCGTAGGTGCATGCGAGGTGGGGGAAATTCTCGAGCGCACCCGTCCTCGATCTGGTAACACTGGTTCGAGCCAGTGATGCCAGAGAATCGTGGGATCAGTGATGCCAGATCGAGGACGGGTTCCCTCGAGAATTTCCCCCACCTCGCGCACACTACGTCGGAGCAGCGTGTCCGTGAGCTCGGCGCTTCGGAGTCCAACTCACGGACACGCTGCTCCGCCGTAGTGTGCGCGAGGTGGGGGAAATTCTCGAGGGAACCCGTCCTCGATCTGGTATCACTGCGTGGGATGTGGGACAATGCTTACCTCCACTATGCCTACCGTCGTCCCCACTTTCTTTCCATCGCACCAAAGAGTAGGTATAATAAGAGGCGTCACTCGACAAGGCCAGAAAAAGCTAGGGAAATCAGTAGACAACCAATTTAAACGCCCATTCGGCCCCATTCGGCAATGATCGGTAAACTTCGACAATAATCAGCCAACTGCGGTAAAGTACATTTAGTCGATTTGAATATCCCGCTCGAATAGACAACCAATTTAAATGCCAAGGTCAAGCAAGGACTTCAAAGGTTCCGCCCGGACTGACGCTTCTTATTAGGGCTGTGTTTCAATTCACGCATACTGCGCATAGACTGCATAGGATATGTCACGTACCCTATGCACTTCATGCACATTATGCTGCATTATACGTGAATCGGAACGCGCCCTATACCTACTCTTTGATCGCACTGCACACAAGCATATCTCTACTCTTGCCGTGCAAACTGCCTGTTGGGCTGCCGAACACACGGACAAAATATGCAAATATAAATTTCTATTCACACATTCTGAAAAACGAAAATAAGGTTAGGTTTAGCACATGCAGAGGGAGCGTGCAGTGTTTGAAGTATTCTATTATGTTCCCTAGATGTCACTACGCTAGTATTCAGAAATACGTTTCCTCTCTTCCTGTTTTCTCTGACTGCGTTCTTTATCGTTTACCAACCCGTCGAAACGGTTGTATTTTTCTGTTGCGGCGTGATCCACGTTTCGTGTCGTAAGACTTAAAGGTAAATATATTGATTAAACTGTGACTTTTATTGAAAAATATTGTAGACTATAAGCGTATAATTTATTAGCAAATGAAATGCTACGATTTATTCATAAAATAATAAGTTGTGATAGAGGATGATTTACGATATGAACTTAGCTCAAATATCGATCACGCGGACTTATAAGAATACATAAGAAGAAAGTTTCAACTCGTGTTGAGAAAGAAAGTCGTATACCTATTCATTTAAATTTAATATGGTTTTTAATACTTTTTATATACGAAAATTATTTCACTTCTCTTCGAATTACATGTATATAAATATTTAGTGTACATGTTAAATATTTTAATTTCAAACTTAATCAGTTCTAAAAATATCCATTTGTTATAAGTATTAACGCTATGTTATACTTGGCTTCTTTGTACTATTACAGTGTATATATTTAATATTGCGTTCTCGTTGCTTACGCGTAGCAGAGGTTAGCTATCTACAATTACAAAAATAGCGCGGGATATAATAAGATTTATTTAAATAATCTCTGCTCAAAGTATATTTCTCTTGCTTTAACTTCAGCTTTTAATTAATAGTTAATGTCGGTTTGTTTGAAAATTTAATCCGTGTACATGATGATTCCAAACATTCACCATCTTTCGACTGATAACCGTGATGGTAATTTTTCTTACTGAAGCGATCACAGAGTATAAAACAAATTGTTTGTATGTAATATATGTATTACCTATGTGCCATATGTTTTTCAGAATGCGTTACGTGGCCGCTTATCTCTTAGCCGCTTTAGGAGGCAAACTTTCTCCTGGCCAAAATGATATCGAAAAAATTCTATCATCCGTTGGAATTGAAACGGATGGTGAGAAACTCAAGAAGGTCATATCGGAATTGGATGGAAAATCGCTCGATGATATCATAGCGCAGGGTATGTTTCCTTTATTGCTTCCAGTTATGTTATAATTCCTTTTTAAACTCACAATAATCAGTTCATCTATTCGTGTTTTCATTGAGTCTCAAACGACAACTTATATTCTTATCTCACTAAAATAATAATGTGGATAGAAAGGCAAGGAATCATACAGCAAAATCTGTCCTTTCAGTTTATAATTTTTGTCGCATTATTAGTCATGGTATGTGTTCAAAAACTAATACTGTACTATATATCATATACGATTCTTCGGCACAGTAACAACTTTCTTATATATTAAAAATGAATCATAGGAGAAACATATCAGAAACAGAAAAGAAATTTAAAGAGAGATTGCAAAAGGTTTGACTTTTATCTTTTAAACAAATATACAAAAAAAAATGGTTGTGTTCGTATTTATTTCGTATGTTTCTTGAAATTTCTGTTTATGCAAAATATTTTATTGATGAAAACGAGTTGTGTTTTGCGTAATAAAATATTCCTTACCGTTATACAAGACTTTGCATCTGTTTTTATTATGCTTCAAAGATATTACCCAATCTGTAAAAATAATTTCATTGTTACAGGACGTGAGAAATTGTCGAGCATGCCCGTCGGTGGTGCTGGGGCTGCCAGCGCAGCTGCAGCACCAGCGGGAGCTGCTGCACCCGCGGCTGAAGAAAAGAAAGGTAAATGTTCACTGGACTATTCTACTTAAAAATACACTACTGAGAGAATTACTCATTCAAATTTCTGTTGATAGAAGAGAAAAAGCCAGCTAAGGAAGAATCTGAATCGGACGACGATGACATGGGCTTCGGTCTTTTCGATTAAATTCCACGCTGGCAGTATAATGACTACCTGTGGAGCATTTGTACTATACAGTTTTGACAAAATGATTTGAAAATAAATTGTATTTTTAATTTATTGTACCTAATTATTAATTTCTTTGTCCACGTCATAACGGGAGCAAATATTTCGTCCTTGTATAGCATTACTGTCACGCATAGATTATAAAATTCTGTCCCGAACGAACGTTATGATAACCCTGATAACACTCCGAATTTAAAATCTTCGAATCTTTATAAAATAACGAGGCTAAAATATCCGCGATATTTTCGCAGCATTATCTGCTTCCACCGAGGCTACAGTTGAAAATAGCTGGGAAATAGAAACTCCATGATAACATGGGGGAAATTTTCTATCCTCGTTCAGACCTATCTACGCGCGAAAGAGACTGTACGAGGAGAGTACGTTGAATACCTACCACGTATACACTTGTGCGCCGTTGCGGCTTCATTCACAGTAGGGAGTGGGGGATGAGGATTGATGAAAGGAAGGGGTGGTGTTCGAGATTTACCCACGAAATTGAGCCGTATGTATTCTTACGCTGGACGAATATTCAAATGGTCAGGACCGCGGCGGCGTTAGTCGTAATTGTTAGGCGTTCCGTTACGTGAACCGCGTGCCATTACTATTTGGATGCATTTGTAAACGTTTGGCAATATCGGTATATAGGATCGATCGGAGCAACTTTTGCACTTGAGGAGGAACTATTTTTAGACAGAGGGGCGGTCGTTGGCGGCCATGATGGGTGTCAGCGGCAAGTAGTGACGGCATTCGCTTTGCGTCAGTTGGTTTTGTGCGCTGATGGTCGGGCTGAGGTTTTCTGGTTGAGAAGCGCACCATTGGGCCGAAAACGATTGTACATAGAAACGATAGACAGCCGCGATATTACCGTCGGCTAAGGAACAGCGGCTGGAAAACCTCGGAAAGTTTTGGAAAACATCGAAAAAATGACGCAGTTACTACCCATAAGGTTTCAAGAACATCTTCAGGTAGGTGACCCGCTTTCATGCCCGGTTCCTCAATTATACACTCCGACACGTCGTCAAACATCACCGTTCCTGCCTGCTGTATTTTTCAAATTTACATTAAGCTTCTAACGTCTGGTTATTCAGTTTCCCCGTTGGCAGTTATTACTCCCGGCGATAGAACGGAAGTTCCGTTAAAACCTCCCGAATTGACGTTACTTTGACAGGTATATAATACGTTCGCGTGTTCATTCGGACGCGTAAATTTCAATCAATTCTCAAGTATATTCTTAATAGAATATTTAGAGGTTAACCGATCGTTGGATCGATCTATATTGCAAAGTTGACGGGGGAAAAAATAAATTGATTTTTTTTTTATCAACGAGGGCCACGTCTGCTCGGCATATACGCCCCTTATTTCCGTCTTTATATGTCACGAATTTTCTAATTGAAATGTTTGTCGTTTTTGTATGACCTCTAGCATCGTGCGGAATAAACTTGTAATTTGAATGAATTATTCGTTAATTTCTCTCCTTCGCCAACGAGCGCACGATTTGTTCAATGATTTATCATTACATATCGATTCTCTTAGAATTCAGATAACATCCATTTAATTCGATTGTTTCTGTGTAGTTTATATGTATATGCTTTATTGATTATTGTATGAGTAATATTGTAAGATTAGATTTGGTAATATATGGTTTCCATGAAATTTTAAGGATGTTCGAATAAATAAATATTCTTGCACCTACTCTTCTTATATTAATGTATCTTCAAAATCTTTTTTACTATAATAAAGTTGATTTGTTCAAGTTAACATTATTACTGAGTACTTTAACTTTCAACAAAATTAATTGGTTATGTTCTACCTACAATTTTTGCAATTTCCATTATTGCAATAATTGAAGTAATTATTATTTATAGTAGTTGTTGGTTTTATGATAACTTAATTTACCACTCTGTATATTCATATTTATGATAATTATTCGTGGTCATAGAAGAGAATTTGCTGACACAATCTTTTCAATACAAATGCAAAAATTTAACAAAACAAACATTGTCTTCCTTTAAAGTTATTTAAACTTTGCAACAATGATGCTTCTGGCAATCACACAGAAAACAGTGTCAGACATATAAGAATTTACATGTAACATTCTGGCAATATAAGAAGAACATGAGAATTAAGTATTAAATACTAAAAGGAACTCGATACATAGTAGAATTGAATTTAAGAACAACAATATGTTTCATGTGTCTCTAAATATAATTCTTTCAATTTACGTTTCATTATTACTGTTATAGCTTACAGCTGTTGGAATTAACGCTAACAATGTCGGCTTTAACACACTTACTATGGAATCTGATAAATTTATTTGTGTCAGAGAGAAGGTTGGCGATACCGCCCAGGTAGTTATTATCGACATGAATGATTCTGCTAATCCCATCAGGAGACCTATTTCCGCAGATTCCGCAATAATGAATCCTGCGAGTAAAGTTATAGCTTTGAAAGGTAATAGATGTTTTTTGAAGAATTAAACGTACAGATGTTAATAACTAGATAACAAATTAAATCCAAGTACCATTAATACCCTGAGGATACTATTAACGTTAATTATATCTAATAAATTATAGCTTTCATCTTAATACTATTGCATTATGTTTATAATATTTTGTTACATTGGAAAAGATTCTGGTTTTCGATGAAAGATTAATAGATGTTTTGTATTTGTTACGTTAGCGTTGAAGACACTTCAGATCTTTAATATAGAAATGAAATCAAAAATGAAAGCTCATACAATGACAGAAGACGTAGTCTTCTGGAAGTGGATCTCTTTAAATACCCTGGCATTGGTAACCGAGACTGCTGTTTATCATTGGTCCATGGAGGGGGAGTCGACCCCGAACAAAATGTTCGATCGGCATTCCTCGTTGAACGGATGTCAAATAATTAACTATAGAACGGATCCAAAGCAAACATGGCTCTTATTAATTGGCATTTCGGCTCAGCATAACAGAGTGGTCGGTGCTATGCAGCTCTATTCCGTCGAAAGAAAATGTTCTCAGCCGATCGAAGGACACGCTGCTTCTTTCGCCCAATTTAAAATGGAAGGGAACGCGGAGCCGAGTAACTTGTTCTGTTTCGCCGTTAGAACTGTGCAAGGCGCGAAACTTCATATTATCGAAGTAGGCCAACCTCCCGCTGGCAATCAGCCTTTCCCGAAGAAGGCGGTAGATGTCTTTTTCCCGCCGGAAGCTGGAAATGATTTCCCAGTCGCGATGCAAGTCAGCTCTAAGTATGATGTTATATATTTAATAACGAAATATGGTTATATACATATGTACGATATTGAGTCTGCAACATGTATATTTATGAATCGTATCTCTGGAGAAACTATTTTTGTCACCGCTCCGCACGAAGCGTCTGGTGGTATAATAGGAGTGAATCGAAAAGGTCAAGTATTATCTGTGTCCGTCGATGAAGAAAACATAATTCCGTATATAAATGGAGTTCTACAAAATCCTGAACTCGCGTTGCGAATGGCTGTAAGGAATAATTTGTCAGGAGCCGAAGATTTGTTTGTGAGGAAATTTAACATGCTCTTTCAAAATGGTCAGTATGCAGAAGCCGCTAAAGTTGCAGCGAACGCTCCGAAAGGAATACTCCGAACTCCAACGACTATTCAACGATTTCAACAAGTACGTTTGCAATTCGTAAATTACGTTACAAAGCCCCATTGAAATTTACTGTGTATAACTATATCGTGTATATATTCATGTTAGGTACCAACCACGCAAGGTCAAACATCACCTCTGTTGCAATATTTTGGAATACTTTTAGATCAAGGACAGTTGAACAAATATGAATCTTTGGAATTATGTCGTCCAGTGCTGGTACAGGGACGTAAGCAACTTCTTGAGAAATGGTTGAAAGAAGATAAGCTAGAGTGCAGCGAAGAATTGGGGGACTTGGTGAAACAGGCTGATCCAACCTTAGCTCTCAGCGTTTACTTAAGAGCTAACGTTCCCAATAAAGTTATACAATGCTTCGCGGAAACTGGTCAATTCTCAAAAATTGTGCTGTACGCGAAGAAAGTCTCGTACACCCCTGATTATATATTTTTGTTAAGGAATGTCATGAGAATTAATCCTGATCAGGGTGTAGCATTTGCCCAAAGGTTAGTTCAAGATGACGAGCCACTAGCCGATATCAACCAAGTAAGTATCGCGGTATTGTTTATCGCTTCGAGACCGTAATACAGTTTTTCAACAGAGTATGTGTTCCCTTGCTTTCGTAGATCGTGGATATATTTATGGAACAAAATATGGTGCAGCAATGTACAGCATTTTTGTTGGACGCTTTAAAGAATAATCGGCCAAGCGAAGGAGCATTACAAACACGTCTTTTAGAAATGAATTTGATATCTGCTCCGCAAGTTGCAGATGCGATCTTAGGGAACCAAATGTTTACTCACTACGACAGAGCTCACATCGCGCAATTATGCGAGAAAGCTGGATTGTTACAGCGTGCTTTAGAACATTACACCGATTTATACGATATCAAAAGAGCTGTTGTTCATACACATTTACTGTCGCCGGATTGGCTCGTTGGATTTTTTGGAACACTATCCGTTGAAGATTCTCTAGAATGTTTAAAGGCAATGTTAACTGCTAACATACGACAAAACTTACAGATTTGCATTCAAATTGCAACCAAGTATCACGAACAGTTGACCACTAAAGCATTGATAGGTAATTATTATCTAACGCGCCTTACTTTAATCATTTCAGTTTATACAGGTAACAACGTCATTACTTTCAGATTTATTTGAAAGCTTCAAATCGTACGAAGGCTTGTTTTACTTCCTGGGATCTATCGTTAACTTCAGTCAAGATCAGGAAGTGCACTTCAAATACATTCAAGCAGCTTGTAAAACTGGGCAGATTAAAGAAGTCGAACGAATTTGTAGAGAAAGCAATTGCTATAATCCAGAGCGCGTTAAAAATTTCCTGAAGGAAGCGAAATTATCTGATCAGTTACCTTTGATAATTGTTTGCGATCGATTTGATTTTGTACATGACCTTGTACTGTACCTTTACCGAAATAATTTACAAAAGTACATTGAAATTTATGTACAAAAGGTAAGTTTCATAGAATCAAACGGTAGCCTTCATCTCGGGCCTTGAAATTAATTTACAATTATGTGTTAGACAGAAATGTATGGATTCTAAGAAATGTCGATTAATTCAGCATGAAATTTCTGTTTAGGTGAATCCATCGCGATTGCCAGTTGTGGTGGGTGGTTTGTTGGATGTTGATTGTTCAGAGGATATAATAAAGAATTTAATTCTGGTGGTGCGAGGCCAGTTCTCTACCGATGAACTTGTAGAAGAAGTTGAGAAAAGAAATCGTTTGAAACTTTTACTCCCGTGGCTGGAATCTCGTGTTCATGAAGGTTGTATTGAGCCTGCGACCCATAACGCGTTGGCAAAAATATACATTGACAGTAACAACAATCCTGAAAGATTCCTTAAGTAAGTTCACAAAATATATGCAGTTTAATATAAATTAGTAATGGACTGTCTTACTAATTAATCTTTGTTCTTCAGAGAGAATCAGTTTTATGATAGCAGAGTGGTAGGAAAGTATTGCGAGAAGCGTGATCCTCATTTAGCATGCATCGCGTACGAGCGTGGCCAGTGTGATCGAGAGTTGATAAGCGTATGCAATGAGAACAGTCTTTTCAAAAGCGAAGCAAGATACTTGGTCAGACGCAGAGATCCTGACCTGTGGGCTGAAGTTCTTCTTGAAAGCAACCCGTACAAGAGGCAATTAATCGATCAGGTTGGCGTGCATTACAATTAATAATAATAAGAATTGAATTAACAACAGATTTGTAAAGATTTCCAATAATACCTTACTTTTACGGTTTCAACTAATTACTGAAAGGCAACACAATGTGATTGATATACTTGTTTGTAGGTTGTACAAACAGCTTTGTCAGAGACTCAAGACCCCGAAGATATATCAGTTACCGTGAAAGCGTTTATGACCGCTGATTTACCCAACGAACTAATCGAGCTTCTCGAGAAAATTGTGCTCGACAGCAGTGTATTTAGCGATCACCGTAATTTACAAAACCTTTTAATTCTAACGGCGATAAAAGCTGATCGCACGCGCGTTATGGAGTATATCAATCGATTGGATAATTACGATGCACCCGACATTGCTAACATAGCTATTAACAACGAGTTATACGAGGAAGCTTTCGCTATCTTTAAAAAGTTCGATGTCAATACGTCGGCCATTCAAGTTTTGATTGAGCAAGTTAATAACTTAGACAGAGCTTATGAGTTTGCCGAGAGGTATGGTACAATCTATATTAACCATAGTGTTACTGGTCGTTTCTTAATAATTAACGTGACGCGTGTTTTTGCAGATGCAATGAACCACCGGTATGGTCCCAATTAGCAAGAGCCCAATTACAACAAGGTTTAGTTAAAGAAGCCATCGACAGTTTCATTAAAGCTGATGATCCTTCGGCATACGTAGACGTCGTGGAAACTGCCCATCGAACATCCCACTGGGAAGACTTAGTCCGTTACTTGCAGATGGCCCGCAAAAAAGCACGCGAATCATTCATCGAAAGTGAATTGATATATGCGTATGCGAGAACCAACAGGCTTGCAGATCTCGAAGAATTCATTTCTGGCCCGAATCATGCTGATATACAGAAGGTTATTTATTATACGCATATTGTTTGGATATGTATAGTGTTTTAAACAATGTTTAAAAGATAATGTTAAGACTACAAAGTGATTTGTGGCGAAATGGCGAGGAAAGCTCTGGTCAGAAAAAGATCAGACAATCAGATGGGAATATTATTAAAAATGAACTCGAAGTTCGCCATTTCAAGCTTGCCAATAAAGAAAATGCATAACACTCGAGTGGCATGTGAGCAAAAGCAGATTTCTCGGCTTATGATCTCAAGGATACAGTTGATGTACTACTCAAGCGAGCTTTTGAAATCCTTTTAAGTTTGCTCTAGTAGTTTCCTTGATTGTTAAGCTCGAAGCTCCGAGCTTCGAGTACATTTTTGAAAATGATGATATTGGATTCCTTTTGACGAGAGGTTTCTACCGTCGTCTAGCAATCGTGCCACGTTCTTCGATACAAATCATTGCAACAACTTAGAATTCTCCTTTATATCATTTAATCGTTTCAGATTGGCGATCGATGCTTCGACGACAAGATGTACGATGCTGCCAAACTGTTGTACAACAACGTATCAAACTTTGCACGATTAGCCATTACTCTTGTCCACTTGAAAGAATTCCAAGGCGCCGTTGAGAGTGCCCGTAAAGCCAATTCGACTCGCACTTGGAAGGAAGTTTGTTTCGCTTGCGTGGATAGCGGAGAGTTTAGATTAGCGCAGATGTGCGGCCTGCATATAGTTGTGCACGCAGACGAGCTCGAGGATCTAATTAATTATTACCAAGATCGAGGACACTTCGAGGAGCTCATTAATCTCCTAGAAGCTGCCCTGGGACTCGAGAGGGCACACATGGGGATGTTTACTGAATTAGCTATACTTTACAGCAAATATAAGCCTCAACGAATGAGGGAGCATCTGGAACTCTTCTGGTCCCGCGTTAATATACCAAAGGTATGTTTATTAACCGCGCGCAGAAATGTGTGCGACTGAAGCGAATAGATTTATACTTACGAATAAAATGTGCAGGTACTTCGTGCAGCGGAACAAGCGCATTTATGGGCAGAGCTTGTATTTTTGTATGATAAATATGAAGAGTACGATAACGCAGTGCTTGCAATGATGCAACATCCCACCGAAGCATGGCGAGAGGGCCATTTCAAAGATGTGATCACTAAAGTGGCGAATGTCGAGCTTTATTATAAAGCTATACAGTTCTACGTGGAATTCAAACCTCTGCTTTTGAATGATGTATTACTTGTGCTTGCCCCGCGCATGGATCACACAAGAGGAGTGGCATACTTCAAAAGGACGGGGCATTTGCAACTTGTGAAACCATATTTGAGATCAGTCCAGACTTTAAATAATAAAGCGATCAACGAAGCATTAAATAGTCTGCTTATCGACGAAGAAGATTACCAGGGTCTCAGAACATCGATCGACGCGTTCGACAATTTTGATAATATTGCGCTAGCGCAACAATTAGAGAAGCACGAGTTAATTGAATTTAGGAGAATCGCTGCGTATTTGTATAAAGGAAACAATAGATGGAAACAATCGGTGGAGCTTTGTAAGAAGGACCGATTATTCAGGTAAATTATATCGGTAGAGTACACCGTTTCTTATAATTCTTACTCACCACTTTACTTACGGTATCGATGTTTCGTATAGAGATGCTATGGAGTACGCAGCAGAATCTCGAAATGCCGAAGTTGCCGAAGAGTTGTTAGAATGGTTCCTGGAAAGAGGATCGAAAGATTGTTTTGCATCATGCTTGTTCCATTGTTATGACTTGCTTCATCCAGACGTTATTCTAGAGCTTGCATGGAGACATCGTATCTTACACTTCGCCATGCCGTACCTTATACAAGTTGCACGAGAATATATTACTAAGGTGAGAGTACTTGCGATTTGAATTCTCAGCGTTTTTTTAAATTTTACTAGTCTATCCACGAGCCAGAAGTATATTCTTCAAAATAAAAAAAGTCTCAGTCGAATCGGATAATAACTTTTCGAGATACACGTTCCTCCGACTTTAAGAACACTGTTTCGAGAAGAACGCGTGAAAGTTTTACATGAGTGCCGAGTGGCCGAGTGTTACCCATGCATTTGTCGCTACTCAAATGCCTGTAACTTCGGGAATTTTACGAATTTCAAGAAAATCCTTTTAAACACGTATTCCTAAAGGGTTGAACACTCGAGAAATGAAATAAAAAGAATCGATTTTTAGACCGGAACCTCCCCTTAATGAGCATCGCACAGAGTGCAGACATATATATTTCTTCTATTCATAGGTTGATAAACTGGAAGAAGCTGAAAGCCGACGCATCGAAGAAACTGATCACCAAGAACACAAGCCTATGATTATGCGTAAGTATTTCTGACGGTAACATTTATAGTATAAACGCTTTGAATTTATTATATATTTTCTAATTTCGTACGTGTATATGTGTTTGCAGCGGAACCTCAGTTAATGTTAACAGCAGGGCCAGGCATGATGGCACCTGGCTACGCAGCGCAGGGTGTATACGGTGCGCCTCCACAAGGTGTCTATCCACCTGCTGCTGCTGCCGCAGCAGCAGCATACCAGGGCTATGGTATGTGAAACACAATGTGCAACGCATTAAATAACAGAGATCAACAGAATCTACTTTTCTATAATATTTAGGTAGAACAAGATTATTTCAATAGCCCATAATTATTATTATTAAATGCTGAAACAATATCATTAAAGAGAAAAAGCATTGCCGCGAAACAATTGTAATATATAATAAAGGTAATGAATTCAAAGTGAACTACAAAATATTTAAGCGCGAGTTTCTAGTTTGTCGGTAACGTTTATAAAACGATTAATTTACTGTTACAATAATCAAAGAGTACACGTGGGTCATTATTTACCGAAGACGAAAAAGATATGGAGAACCGTACTGAAATATATTTAAATATTTTGCAAATACACGTAATCTACTAACGTTCAAGCAGCTATGGAATAGTTGATCTTACAATTAGTTATTCACAGTTGTGTTGAAATGTTTTCTTTTTAATTAAATTTCATTATTTCATGTTACTGCGCAAAGTAATCATGATATAGTTTTACAGATATGTCAATGCATTGTGTACGTATGTGCCTTTGTTTAAGTATTGAAAAGAAATTTTAATTTAAGCTAAACGTAAAATTAACGGTCTTAAAAAGATACTTGTAAGTTTCACTTTAATAAATATGTCACGAAATTACAAAGTGCTTCCTTTTTGGTAAAAAAGAAAAATGAAAAAAATTAGGCGAATCGTGCTGCAAACGATTATTAAGAGAACATAGGCACTCGATTTCGACGTTCGTTCGCGTCCATTCATAGAAAATTGGAAACTCAAGAATATTATTCCGATATATGATTTGTGGTAATAAAAAAGCTCTAGTTATCTATATTCATTAAAAAGTTGTTGTCACAGTCAAATGTATGAGCCTCGAAATACTTAGCGAAATAAATTTAAAAAAAGAAAAGAAAAAAATAAAGCGGCATATATCAGTACATCAGTATAACACAGTAAGGAAAAAACGACGCTACGAAGTTTAAACTGTATGTAATGCATCTAGAAAATTAAATAGAGTAAAATATAAAATACGTTTGTATGTCTTATCAGTGTATAAGTTTAGCATCTGTGTGTGTTGTTGCTGTGGCATGGAGAAATAAAAATTTAGCACTCGATCCGGCAGCCAAAACGTGAAACATAGAGTAGCAACGTTACATGCTCTGCTAAAGAAAAAATAAGAATAATGAAGGTAGCTCTCTGATATACTCTCGCTAGGCAAAAAAAAAACGTATATATAATCCACTGAGAAACAGCAATCTATTTCGTCATATTGATGTATGGATATATGTACTGTGGCTTGTTTACGTTGGCTTATGATGTTGACTTTGTCCCCTCTCTTTTTGTACACGTGAAATTAAAGCATGCAACACCGGTGACGATGTTCAAAGGTGTTAAGTTATATAAACCTAATTGTAACTTCGTTTACTTTATTAACGTGTTCGGTTTCTAGAAATATAATTGAAGTTTTCTTTTTTACTTATCATGTTTGGTTCATACAGCGTATGTATATATAGTGTCCTATTTGAATGTATTATTCGTTATATCATTGTATTAATGTATAATGAAATTATAATACAAGTATTAATGCAAGTTGAGTGATCAGATTCCAACGCATACGTAGAGAAACGAATGAGAGAATCGTGTTGTTGACGTTTCTGCTCGTTAAATGATTTACATTAACTGTATAAAATGCTCTGCTAACAGGTCAGGATCAATGTACAAGGTATGTCGGAGAAGTGTAACAATTTTTCCGACATATCTTACGTTCAGTGTTCCTAAAAGAGCTACCTTATCGCATAAGACATTTTCAGTGACATTTTCCTCGTGTCACGCGTCTCAAAGTAAACGAGGCATACACACTTATAAATTGTTCTCATTACTCGTAAGTATCGAACGAAAGTTTAAAGTTGACGAACTGTAATGGAACAATATTAACGCGACAGAGCATTCTCAAATAAAATCAAGCGACGCTGGCCGCACCAACAATATTGTCTGTTATAAGTGGCTTTCGTTTGGTATTTAATGATTGCGGTGATTTCAGCTGCATATATTAAATAAAAGTGTTAAAATTAGATGATATGGACGAGAATCTGTAACATTCCTAATAATCACTTCACCTTCATTGAAATTATATAATGAATAAAATTGTAGATTGAAAAGTGTATCTAATGCTGTTCCGAAAACAAATAGTAATGTAATTGTATCGTTGTTTGGATATTACGGATTATAATAAAATATTAGTAAATTTGGAAATAAACATATTGAAATTGCTTGTTGACTATACAAACAGACATATACACGAATCGAAACCACATCTCTGTAGTGGTGTGTGTCGGCATGAAATGTGAATTGATTACCACCATCGAGTTTTATTTCAATAAACAGTGATATGATTTCAATACATACTTTACTACGTTGATTTTCTGTGTACCGCTCTTTTTATACATTGAGATTAGACACACTTTCGCTATAATAAGAATACACGTTCTTAAATATCCTTTTCATGTTTCTGTACAGCAATCTATCGTTTAGTATATACGTACTCATTGCATTCTAGCGTAGGAAGTTGTATAATTAGTAAATGGAATGACAATGAATTATCTTATTTTGTTTTCCTTCTTGAAATAAAAAGTTTGTACTTGATGGCATATATCGTATTAATTTACATTCTTTATGATATATAGATCTTTAAGGAAAAGGAGGTAGATTTCTTAATCGTAACGGTTTTACATAAATTATAAAGTATTTATTTATCACACAGCGAACATTAATTTATGCATCACAGTTCGTAGACACGTGCAGCCTTGAATTTCTTTATAGTTCGCTCCGTGGGTCTTATGCAAAGATCTTTCCCGAATAATTCCAATTTTATTTGCTTCAGATAAATATTCATGATAACTGCGTCCTTAGGTATTGCTGAAAAAACATAAAAACAGTGCGATATATACTGAAACCTATTTAACGTCGAGAGAAATATGGAACCACTCGTATACTTCGAATGGTATCGTCCTTTCCACAAATTCTGAAAGTATTTTTGGTATCTTGAATGACTATTCCATTTAGCCCGACTAAGCTGGGGCACTTGGATCCGACGACGGATATTTGGGCACCGTGGAAGTCTGCTTTAATTAATTGTTGATTGACGTTCTCCCAATTTGGATCAGTTGGATCTGTTGGTGTATTAATGAAGAACTTGCTCCCTAGCATTCTTTCCATGTAGTTCAGCCACAATTGATTCAACGGTAATAAATCATTATATTTCATGTCATCTTTGCAGCCGATTTTGCGCAAGCCAAGTTGCATTCGTTTTCTACTGGTTAACAGCTTTCCTTTACATCTTTGCTTTTTATTCCACTTGCTCCTGTGTTTACTTAGTATAAACGACTGTAAAATAATTACAACGATGCGTGTATTTAAATTGTTATATTTCGTAAGTATGAAATAATGAAATATGCTTCATTTTAAATGTACTTTGTCGTACCTTTCTTAACTCATCTGCTATAGAGCCAGTGTCGGTCGATGGCAATGTATTTTGTAAAAAGTTTGTGATGTACTGCTCACTATTTTTATACGTACTAATTTGTTTTGTTATATATTTAGGCAGCGTTGTACATATACTTTCTGAAAGTAACAATGCGTATTAATTTCTTATAAAAGAATAACAATGATTATGTCGATATATTATTCTGTAAATACGCACGATTGGATTCTTCCATTATGATTAATAGTTGCGATGGAAGTATCGGAACTATTAAATGGGCTTCGTCGCTATTTACTAAGTTTACTTTCTAATCTTCAGATATCGTGTATTTTTATTTGTCAAGATCATTCGAAACCTGGGCTGTCAAAAAACACTACTGTTAGGTTAGATGGAACTCAAATGTCTTGTGCGTCTGAGAATGCAAGAGTATTGAAATATTCAATTATACTGAAATTCTTTGATAGTGAAACATCTTAATTTAATCGAAATATGTATTTGTATAATTCTTATTTCATCAAATTCTGTTTCAGTAATTCAATTTGATGTATGCATGTGTAGAGGGAGGGGGGTGGGGGTTATAAGTGAATGGGGGTTATAGATTTCGATAGAAAAGAAACATAATTAATGTTAAAAAAATAAGCGAGGGTCACCAAGCAGAATAGAATAAAATTTAATATAAAATAGTGGATGCCAAAGTGATTCAAAGTAAAATAAAATATTTCAGATGTAACTTATCGATTTAAGAAATAAAGCAATATTATTCGAACACTCAACAAATGGATAAAAATATTCTCAATCTTGAGCAAAACTTCCCTCAAAACTTCCTTCGCTTCTTAGAATAGCGATTAATTTCTTCAATTAAAATGGATAAACTTGCATAAAGAAAATAATTCGCGGTCGCGATATGTAATGAAAATCACGGGCGATTTGTGCGTAAGTGGAGCGCAGCCTGATGAGCCATATCTTATCTATAGCTCTACGACATAAAATTCTCGTAACAGTTTTTCTAAGCGAAACGATTCGTCTATTTTCGCCTCAGATCTCGAATCCCATATTACTAATTGCGCAGTATCGTTATAATAATTCTTGAAACCTATATAAGAGAATTCTCTCCGGTATTATTCTTTCTATTTTTCATTGTCTGTCATCTATTTTCTTCATTTTAAAAAGCAACGCGAGAAGTGGCTCAAAAGACGAACCATATTAGCGTAAGTTTCATTACGCAGGTATGCATGCAATCGTTAATCAAACGAACTCCTTCATGCAGATTAATACAGTTCAATTTTATTTCCACATTCTGTAAAAGCAATAACGATTTCTTTAATAACTTGCGAAATTTAGAGAAACCCTAGAAACATTTTGCTAACACTAGATCCAGGTTTACGATACCGGGACGAAGGGAAAGGGGACACGAAAGCAAAAAAGAAGAAAGAAACTAGAAATTCAGCTGTGCCGTTCACGGTAGTCCACTTACTGACTACTTGAGTCGAAAGTCGTGGCAATCGTGGCATGTATGAACGAATCGTAGTCGAATGTAAATGTGTAGCGTTAAACTAACCATGTCGAAACGCATATTAGACACTGTAGAAACTAATTGAAAGTAGTAAAAAAAATGGTGTCATTAATAAAGAAGCAGCTGCTGAAACATCTGTCAAGGTATCTACGCGATTCGATTATTAAGCGTATCCCTGCTAATTTGCCTTTAATACGAGATTAAAAAATCGCACCACCCTTAGTAAATTCGAAGGAATTTTATAAACATTCGCAGCTACGAATAATTCCATCCGATGCAGTAACTTATCAATACCATACTTGTCAAGTTATAACTAGTTTCTCTTCCTCACCACTTCCATGCGTTGGAATGACAATTTAAAGGCAATTATTTTGAGTCATAACTTACGTAAAATTGATTGTCTACATTGTTATGCCCATATTTCATTTATTACAATATGTTACGTATGAATGTGTGTATCTGTGTGAAGTTTAATGCTAAGCAGATTTTAATGTTCTGATGCGTTATGAATATAATGTTTATTATATGAATTTGTAGGTTTACCAAGAATCTATCGGCTGATAAAATAAATTTAAGTACATTCAAAGGGGAAGGTGAACTAACAAACTTAGAACTCGACGAGACAGTTTTAACAGATTTGTTAGAGCTGCCGTCATGGCTTAGATTAACAAACGCTTGGTGCAATAAGGTTTCATTTCGCATACAATGGACCAAGCTAAGAAGTGTTCCTATTTTTTTGGTAAATAATATCTGCACATATACATACGGAGACATATAAATCGTATAAATTTTTGTAGATTTTGTTCTTATCGATTATCCTTAATCGTATTAAATTCTTATCAATTATCCTTAACCCTTCGTGCTCCCACAGGGTGTATCGCACCCCAGACAATCTATTTTTCTTCGTCAATGTTTCTGTAAATTTTAGGAGCATAATACTAAAATTTATAAATTTGGCGAGTTGTTACAAAGTAGCTGCTTTTTTTCACAACCACTTTTCAACTACAAATTTCCACATATCCAAATTTACAGTTTTAGAAAAAGGTAATCATGCTCTAATAGTCAAAATGACGAAAATGATAACCCAAAAATAACGCTGGAGTGCAATGAAACCTACGTGACCAATTTTTCATTATAAGGTGTGACCACGAAGGGTTAATACAAAAATATCACAGAATATTATTAATAGTATTCACCTGTTAACGCATAGTATTTCAATTAAATATTTGTAGAGTTTGGATGAGGTTCATATAGAAGTAGAAACGTGCGAGGATTTAAGAGATTTATCTTCGCCGCAAGGATTATCTTCATATACGGGTCCTGTGAAATATTCTTTCATACATAAAGTAATCGATGGTATAACAGTGGCTGTTAATACTGTATCAGTCACGTTTAAAAGTCCAGCATTTATCGCTTCAGTTCAGGTACACGATATTATTACTTTCTCTATTAACATGTTTGTTACTGTAAGTCTTGTTACTATAAGCTTCCTATAGAAAGTCAATGTTAAACGTATGCTACAGTGCCAATTTGAAACGGGGTTTGCATTATCAAAAGTAGATAGCTTAAGAGGCCTGATATGTAATATCGTATTTCTTTTGTATGGAATAAAACTGCTTAAAATGTAGCACGGCTTCTGATAGAAGATTTTTAGAATGCTTGGTGACATCAAACACATTAATAAAATTTATTTTTGTTGTGGTAATAAGATATTTGAAGAACGACGGTCATTACAAGATTGTTATTTTATTGTAGATAAATCGTATTATCGTGGAGTCAAAGTCTGCATTGTGGCAACGTTGTGATTTAAGAACCACTAGGTTAAAAGATCCTGATCGTGGGCAGTTACTTATTTTTAAAGAACTAGAATGGCAAACGGTTAGAATAGAAGCACAAAGTACTAAAGACAAGAATCTTACGCCATTACGTTTACTTACGAATCAAGCGAGATGCCGAATCACCATCAAGAAAAGAATATCAGGTTAAAAATATATATTACATACCCAATTATTATGATTCCTCCGTTTACTATAGTGTTAAACAGACATATTTCTGTATTTTAGATTGTTTTGTTATGGGATCAAGACTGATTCTTATATTAGACGACCTTCTATGGGTTCTGACAGATTCGCAATTGAAAGCGGCGCTTCATTTTATTGATTCCCTAGGAGGTCTCATAGAGAAAGCTACGAATTTAGAACGTAAAACTAAAGCAGCCAGGAAATTAGAGGTTCGTAAATACAAGATTAAAGTTGACTTGTGGTTTTCTGTGACCGTACTTACAATATTGATATTTAAAGGTGTTGCCGGAGTATCAAGCGCAAATATCTCAACAGTCGAGGACAAAGAATCAATGTAATACTGCTATATCAAAACTGTTCACAAGATACGATGTCGTGGAGACTTCTTATCATTTTGTTTGCCAGAGAATTGATTTGCACTTGTGCGACGATCCTGGCAGTAAGTAAATGTAGAACTCTTACTGTTCGTTATATTACAATGATATTATAGCGTTGGATTTTCTCTTTATTAGGTGGTAGATCCACTCATCCCGATTTAAAAGATGGCGGTGCACTGCAAATATCATTAGTTAGATTTCAAATTGATTATTACCCATATCATCTGGCACTGGCCGATAGAAAACATTGGATTAAGTACAGAGAGAACGCTACACCTCATAGTCAGTGGTTGCAGCAGTCATTGAGTTCCTTTCGAGGCCAGTTTATGGATCTGATCGATTCTGGTAGAACGCAACACTCTCCTTTGACGAGAAGTCAGGGAAATGTTATAGGTTCGTATTTAAGAGAATGAACGGAAGTTACGAAGAAGTATATGTATGTAGTTACGACATTTAGAAAGACATTGTTGTTTATATTTAGTTAGTAATGCGAAAGGTTCAGGAGAGAATTTAGAGAAGGGTAGTCAGTCTCAGAATGTAAATGCAAGCTCTCATGAACAAAGAAAGTCGCAGCATCCGAGTGGTAATCCTGTAAAGAATTATATTTTGGAACAGCTTGCTAAATTGATGACTACATGTATCATAATAAGGATCGATGACTTTACTTTATACAAAGTGACGACTACGTCTCGCAATCCTATGCCAAAAGAATTTATCACAGGTATATATAAATTTCACAATACTTCAATTCATTTAATGGACCTCCTTTCTAAATATTCCCTTTCATACAAGGTCCTTATATAATTGTTTCGTTTAATAATTGCACAGCTCAATCAAGGAAGAAACATGCAGCAGGTATAAATTACGAATAGTTGTAGTGTAACTATTTTAATATTGCATTACGAGTACCAGATAAAAATAGCTTTATGTTTGAGAAGTTCTGTTGCTTCATGTGTTATGTTATTGTTATCGTATAATAATACGTGCTAAGTAAATTAGCATTAACTTACAACTTTGTGTAAAAGATCTCTAACCACAATTATAAATGCGCAATTAATCATTAGTACATTTATAATTGTCGCGAAATGCAATTAGGAGATAGGTGAAGTATAATCACTGTATAATTTGCTCGCAAAAATTGTTCATTTTGTATACAGAATACTGTGCTTTATGCAATCAATATGTATACATAGTTCGCATCCATTTGTAATAATATATAACATGTAATGCTACATGAATTTTTATTTTTACACAGAGTATATTCATAACGCATGTATATTATCGACGAATATATTTATACATTTACCAAGCCCTGAAACATTTTCATTTTGTTTAGGTGATAGAGACAAGTTTTGTCTCCCAGACGATGTAACAATTCTCCATGCTGAGTTTACATATTACTATTACCCTGGAGATATTACATTTCCATGTAGGTAAACATATAATTATTTTTTAAATATAATTCCGCCATAAATTATGACCATTTCTTAACTTAGAGTACTTTGTAACTGTTTAGTGCCACCGCCGAAATTTTATGTACAACTGAATCCTATTCAAGTAAACTTCGATGTTTGTTCCTGTTTGTGGTTTAATTCTTTCGCATTAAATTTGCATAACTCTTTGATAAACGAAGAGAAACGAGGAACACATACTTCCAATAACTTAATGTACTTTGACGTGAAAATTGAAGCTATACTTCCGAGAGTAAGTGATAATACGTATAATATATAATATAGTATGCAATTTGCAATGTTTTACATCATTGTATTTATAATGTAATTACTGTTTTCAGATAGTTTTTGAAAGCCAACAGGATTACCCGAATCAAAAAGATAGGCCGAAGTCTTTGCATATTCAGACATCAAGAGCGTCCATCACAAATGTTCGCTCCTCAGAGAGATCTTCAAGAGCGGATTTAGTGCAATGCTTGAATGCTTTTCAAATGGGTCAGATGTTCTTTGGTACAGAGTTCCCGAATAAATCAAACGATTTTCTTGTTGTGACTGATAAATTTTTAGGACATTGCGCGGGTAAGAACTATCACATTATGCGCAAAGTGAAAGTATGAAAGATGATTCTTTATAGAAAAATGAATCAAGAAGGTCATATAAATATATATTTAGAAATCATAAATAAATTATGCGGTCACGCATCACAAAAAATATTTGAAATAAATTCAAACAGTTGGATACCTTTTTTGTAAATGAGGTTCTTTGTCTTTGAGAAAATCTGTTTCAAAGGTGAATCTGATCCTTAATGAAGTACACGCATATTCGACAGATTTTCAAATTTAATTATTTCCAAAACTAAAGCTCGTTTATAAAAAATATGCTCCAGAATTCCAACTTATTTTGAGGACTTCTCATGAATTGTAACATGGTATATTGCACTCTGAAAATCGTTAATTTCATAGACACGTTTGAATGAACTTACAGGTTTCTTCTTTTATAAGGAATCACTTCTCATATTTTGTCTTGCCATTACTGATACACTTCACCTATAATAGAGTATACAGGGTGTTTCAAAACATGTGGGTACAAATTTAGGGGTAAAGTGGGGATGAAAATAATAGTAAAGAAAGTTCGGATAAATATTCGTCCTATTTGACCTTGTTTCCAAGTTGAAGATGGCTTTGTATTTCAGTAATTCCTGTTATAAACTGAGCTGGCATAATCGATTTCACAGAGCTTAGAAACTTGTATTAAGGGCATAGGCACACGACGACTTTTTGCAGCAATGCAGTCGCGATACACTTGCAAAGAGACTGCGATGCTAGTGCGATGCAGTCGCTGGCAATTGTTTCAGTTGCCCTTCTGCAGCGATACACTCGCGCGTTTCTCGAACTAAAAGTCGCCGTGTGCCTAGGCCCTAAAGCCTAGAAGCTAAGTTAGTTGAAAAGTTTTGAGACTTGTACCGAAGCCCTAGTAGTCATTTTGAGTCGTTTGCTTTGAGCCCAGTTCAGTTATTAGAATCACCCTGTATACGATTTTGATAAAAGTGTATTCATTCGCTACAATAATGTTATTTATTGCAGGTACTGATAATGTACGCCACCCGCCACCTAATTTTAGTAGTAACTCTGTACACGAATTGATTCGCCAATTAAATCGAGAACTTTTATGGACGGAAGCTAAAGACGTATGGTGCTGCAATTTAGAGCCCGTTTGGGGGGACTTCTTCGGTGCTCGAGCAGTTGGGCAGCATCGTCCTGTGCCGTTTCTCGACGCATTCCCTTTAACTTTATGGTGTTACGTGTCGATGAACCAATCTGATCCGGAGAAATCCTCGACCGCTGATATTCACGGTCTTGCATACATAAGCAATCTAGTTAGCGTGCAGATAAATCATTATCAGTATTTGTTTCTGTTAAGATTGTCGGAAGTTTTATCGGAGATGGCGACGTACCTAAACATTGATTCGAATAAAATATTGAAAGTCGACTCCGGTAGTTCACTCGTTATCGGCGCACTGATACCACAAGTAGAAGTAACATTTGTCATGCCGTCTCACACGCCCGGCAAAGAGAATTCCGGAGGAGATTTGGAGTCGGTCGTGCCAGACTCCTCTAGTATAGCTGACGATATCGCGAGCTCGTCTGCTCCGTGGCAGAGTAACGCGGAGCGAGTCGAGTACCCTAGTAAAAAGATGAACATAAATGCTGAAATACTGACACCACAGAGTGAAATGTCCTCGATGTTGTCTATGGACTTTCTCCATTCTGCTAATGCAACTCAACCTGCTGTCACGTTCAAGCAGAACGGCGCTAATAAGTACGAGCAGCACGCGTTAGTAAATACGTCGCACGAGAAACAGAGTGTAGGCGTAGAAGAAGAGAAGGCATTACCCATTTTACGGTATGCAGTTGAATCTACACATAAACATAGTAAAGGAGACTCGTCCTCGAATACACCAGTCATTCCAAATAATTTCAATGCCGGTCTTTCTTCTATGAAAAAAGGATGGAGTAGTTTAATGACATCAATCGATTCAGCTTTGAAGGCTTCTCCGGAAGACGGTAGTAGTGATACTACGTCCATAAGGAGCGACGTTAGCTCTGATAGTGAGAACTACGTCTTAGTTACTCTTCAAGATCAAGAAAGGTTGGATACAATGTTTACTGTTGATAATACAATTAGGATAACAGCGGTAGAGGAAGCTAGCGAGGTAGTTGAAGAGACTCCTGATACACAGAGTGAGAAATCGATGGACAGTGTGTGCAAGCGAAAAGATATCGTAAGTTTCTGCTCTGCGACGCGTAAGACGATAAAGCTTCGAGTTACTTGACAAATATAATTCTTTCGTTAGGTTTCTATGGCGACATTCAAATTATCTAAAGTTGAATTTACTCAACAATCCTGCGGATATACATCCTCGATCAAAGTTCAAGTGGCAAATGTTGGTAACGACGAATGCTCGTCTATTCCGTGGGATGAATTTCAGGTAAGATAAACACGCGTTAGTCTAAACAGAAACTTCTATTTTCAATCTGATCTATAGATATAAATATCGGAGTCTTAAATATTGCTGTAATCAAAATTGTATTATTCTTTACTACCTTTTTTCATGTAATAATTTTATTAGACACTCAAGTTTATTTATACACTATACAAGCAGCAAACAATTAAGCATTAATAATTCTTAATCAACACAGATCTAATACTTAATAGGAATTTTAATATAATTTATTGCGATTCGTTGAGACGTTTCGAGCATAAAGTTTCAATTCGTTAAACATTTAAGTTTGTTTATATATTATTCTACTTGGACTGTGTCGGTGACTAACCTTTTATTCTTAGTTAGTACTGCGATGTGCAAAGGAAGTGAATTTTATTTCTAGCTTCATATCACATACATTACAACCATCTCATACTATATACGTATATATTTATACAACGTTTGTCTTTTAACTTTTTTGCATGCCTCTCCTGCGTCTCTCCTTCTCTTGTGAATGTTTTTATGTGGCACTTGTGGCAGGTCAAGAGGAAGGTATTGGCAAAATACTTATATATTTATTTATATTAGATGCCTTGTAATACATATGTTCTATTGCACGTTGACTTTTTCAGTACATTCAATTATCATTATTATTATACAAGCTCAATACACATCTTTAGTTAATGATTTCGATTATACACATTCCTTGAATCAGATATCTAAGAAACGATCAGATCATTCATACATGTGTCTTGCACGTACAGAGTACGTAACATGTACGAGTAATTTTCTTATGAAATTAATAATTTTCAATAATTTTCATTTGCTTGAGTAAGTGACTTGTATATGGGTTTACAGAGTACACTGTTCGTTTTGCAATCAAGATTTTGAAGTTACTTAAGGGGGTAGGTTATCCTCAATAGCCCTAAAACAGGCCTTTTTTCAAACGCAAATTGTAAAGTGTAAAATGACTGTAGAGAGAACATTTTTTTCTAGTTTTAATCGTCATTCTATGAGCTTTAACACACAAAAAAGAAAAATCTAAATATCTCTATGTGCATAAAAGTTGTGAGTAAAAACGTAAAGGTGTGTACGCGGTGCATCGTTTGATGGTGAACATAAAATCTCGAAAACCGCCCCAACGATTTGGATGAAAATTTGATGAGAGATGCAGAAAACCATTTCCTACGATGTGTCGGAGCAGATTTTCGAGATAAAGTCTTAAAAAAAAAAGATAAAAAATATTTTTCATACAAGAAATCGATAAAATCGTATTTCTCAACATAAAAATTGTATTTTTTTTTTTTTTTAAATTTGCTCCCGACACATTCGTAGGGAATTGCTTTCTGTATCTCATTAAATTTTCATCCAAATCGTTAGAGCGGTTTTCAAGATTTTATGTTCACCATCAAATAGTGCACTGCGTACACGCAGTTACGTTTTTACTCACAACTTTTATGTACATAGGGATAGGTAGATTTTTCTTTTTTGTATTAAAGCTCATAGAATAACGATTAAAACGAGAAAAAACGGTCTCTCTACTTTTATTTATCACTTTACAATTTGCGTTTGAAAAAAGACCTGTTTTAAGGCTATCTAGGGTAACCTACCCCCTTAATTTTTAATTTTGTGATATGTATATCGAAATTCTGATAACTTTATGTAGCATGGTATGAAATAATGCTTAGCTCGAATGAATTTAACAAGCTTCTGAGTGCACTTAAAAGTATGTATGTTAATAAATACATCTTTACAAGATTTATTAATGTACAATATGTAAAACCACAATAATAATAATAATAATAATAATAATAATAATAGACGGTATTCTTATTTAAGAGTACATACGATGTACTGGTTTTATTTTCTTTGTTAAATGCTGTAAAGATGTTATTAATAGATTAAAAATTATACTTCAATTTGTCATACATGAGTGACATGTAATATAATTTTGTATTTGAAATTTGTCTTTTTAAATTATATACCTATTCTATTTCACAGAATTTTATGCCTACAAAAGCCCAGATAGGGTATATAATTTAAACGAACAGAGAACAAAGTCTATTATAATGTAGCAGATTAAATGTTCCTATAAGATATCTCTAAGACACGCATATTTAATTTTATATAAACTTATCTCTTTAATATTTTTTGTTTGCTAGACAAAATTCAGTGCACGATCTAGGGGCTGGGTCGAATTGGCTTCAGATTCGAACTGTAGCTCGTGCATCAAGCTGCGCTTGGATCATGATTTAAAATGCAAGTCAGATTCTTATAAACTGTCCCAAGCGAGCCAAGCTGTAATTAATAAAAACATACGTTCCTCTCAAAGTAAAAGTAATGTTACCGAGCAAGAAGTATTTGCTTGCAATATCGATCTGCACAACAAACAAAGTGTTTTGGATTTATTCGAAGATAAAGTGGACGTTAAAGTTACTGACGTAACGATGGCATTGTCGATGAGTTCAGTAACTGGGCTCGCAGACTTGTTCGAAGATGAAATTATACCTAAACCGATTCCATTGCAGGTAGATATATCAAATTGTTGTAATGATAAACATAGCTCTGATTTACAAATGAAATTATAATTTCTAGTACTATGTATCATTGAATTTCTTATCATTACTAATTCTAATAATATTCATTGCAGATATATTTAGAGAGTATATCATTGCGTTTGAACGAAGATCGTCCTCCAAATAATATAACTTCCCCAGGACCGATTCCTATAGATCTGAATATTTCAAAACTTAGAATAGCGCGTGACGCGGACGGTGTTTTTCACATTGAACCAGTTGGTAAGTAATAAAATGATAATCTTTTCACTATTATCCGCCACTTGTGATGTATATTATTTCTTTTTGTTTATTACCAGCAGTGATACAACGTTGAATAACTTACATTCTTTTTCTATATGTATAGCGTGGCGGACGAAAGAAAGTTTCCAATTTTTAAATTCGCATACCTTTTTTAGAATTGGTCCAAACGACTTGAGTTTTTTTGAGAAGCTAGAAGGATTAGTTTGCTAAGTGACGTGTTTTATCGCTTTGAAAGAAAAAAAAAACGTAATTGGTCGGAATAGCAAAAAAATTAGTAAATGTGGTTTTTTAAACTTCTTTTGTGAGCTTGTAATGTAAATTTAAAAAAACCCGTTTGCAGGTTTAAGTAAGTTGTATACATGCTTAAAATTTCATCAAAATCGGTTAACGTTGCTCTGAACTATAAACGCTTGAAATCGCAGAATAAGGTCGAAAATCGCGAAATTCCCGAGATCGGTGATTTTCGACCTTATTCTGCGATCTTCAAGCGTTTATAGTTTAGAGCAACGTTAACCGATTTTGATGAAATTTTAAGCATGTATACAACTTACTTAAACCTACAAAAAAATCGTGTCGTTTGGACCAATTCTAAAAAAGTTATGCGATTTTAAAAGTTGTAAACTTTCTTTCGTCCGCCACTGTTTGTTGTGTGTTTCTTCTTTTATAACTAAAAACAGAAGGTTATCAAACACATGCGTATAAACTGTTTTAATCATTTTATCGTGTAGAACTAATCCTGAGGAGATGTCCCAAGTTTTTGTAATACCCTTATATGTATATATTATATTAAGGGGGTAGGTCACCCTCGATGGCCCTGAAACAGGCCTTTCTTCAAACGCAAATTGTAAAGTGATAAATAACAGTAGAGAGAATAAAAGGTGTGAGTAAAAACGTAAAGGCGTGTACGCGGTGCACCGTTTGATGGTGAACATAAAATCTCGAAAACCACTCCAAGGATTTGGATGAAGATTTAATGAGAGATGCAGAAAACCATTCCCTACGATGTGCCGGGAGCAGATTTTCCAAAAAAAAATAATACAATTTTTATGTTGAAAAATACTATTTTATCGATTTCTGGTATGAAAAATATTTTTTTTCCTTTTTTTTTTAAGAATTCATCTCGAAAATCTGCTCCCGCCATATCGTAGGGAATGTTTTTCTGCATCTCTCTTTAAATTTTTATCTAAATCGTTGGAGCGGTTTTCGAAATTTTATGTTCACCATCAAATGGTGCACCGCGTACACGCTTTTACGTTTTTACTTACGTTTTTCTTTTTTTGTGTTAAAGCTCATAGAATAACGATTAACTAGAGAGAAAAAACGTTCTCTCTACTGTTATTTATCACTTTACAATTTGCGTTTGAAAAAAGGCCTGTTTTAAGGCTATCAAGGGTGACCTACCCCCTTAATACCCTATGTAGTATACATACAATGTAACTGTAAAGAGTAATATACCATTCGTAATACAGCATAGTATATGTAATCCTTACAATTAGTAGATATTTAACTAACATGCAAGTGGCAGATTTATTCGTGTATTCATTTACTTTTTTATAATTGACATTGTACATTACATACTTGTTCTCTGCATTCAGATGGCCTTCCTACTGTGAGCATTAATGTAACATGGGTAGAGAACTAGCGTTAGAGTTTACTGCTTACTTCAATCATATTATTAAAATAGAACCATAAATAGAGCCTTGAATGTGTGCACTTAATTAGGCATGATTTATTCTTTTTTTTCAAATAGAGAAAAATAATTTTTTCGAATTATCACGTACGCTTATTGAAGTGCTCCTAGAGTACGCGATTTATCAGTCAGCATGAGCGAACATATACATCTACAACTTCCATGAAATACGATATTCATAGGTTGTCTCACAGCATTGCTCGTTACCTACTAATAATTTAATCAATAAGAATTTATAGTTCATTCACTGCCGATATGGAATTATATTTAAAAAGAAACTTAATTTTCAATGTTATTAAATGATTTACGTAATCGAAACATTTTGCTTACAGTAAACAAATTAAACACAAGTCATTCCCTTACAACATTATCAAACAGTGATAATCAGAAAGACCAAAACATAGATCACGAAATGGAATTAAGTATTTTAAGGCAGTCCAGTAAGCAATTAAAATCAGACAACGAGGTACTCCGACGTCGTCTGGAAGCTTTGGAGAAATTATCAGAGGAAAATGCGAAATTGATGCGCATGAAGGAAGAGTCCGACACAATGAGATCGCATTTGAGCGCGGCGCAGGAAGATATACAGCTGCTGCTGAAAGAAAAGAAAGCCTTGCATGATACAATAACGGAGCTGCAGAATCAAATAATCGGAAGTGGTGGCAGCGGTAACCGCGCATCTTGGTCAACTAAGAGATAGCATACCAGCTGCTTTGATTGTTCAAAATGTTGTAGCTCAAATAAGTCATAATATTAATTTTAATAACATAAATGTAATTTTCATATTATTGAACGCAAATCGTGTTAAAACGCTTGAATCTTCGTTGATACTTAAATTTCATGCATTAGCTTTATTTTAAATTCGTAAAGAATACGTCTTAAGCGTAATTTCCCGAAAGCAGCAACTTCTTAAAAAGTTCACTCCTGATTTTATACATTTGTCTTGTCTACCATGATTACGTTAATAACTGCCGGGCATGTTTCTACAAAGATTTTACAAGTTAACAGTTGAGAGAGCAGGAAGTTCTAGAAGACCGCACCTTGTGCGAAACACAATGCTTCTTACTATGATCAAGTACAAGGCGATAAATAATGGCAATATTAGTCAGTGTTTAGTATTTCCATTGGTAAACAAATATAAAGTGACGGATCGAATACAATGAGTAAGTACGCAAGCGCGTATTTTAGTGCGCAATAATATCTGTTTGAAAATGATGTATATACGAGTACATTAAGATTTGCACGTACATATATTTGTTGCATAAATAAATACAGAGTGTACCCAACGTACGTGTAGTATGCTAGTCAAAGTACTGCAATATATGTTTGGTTTTATAGCAATGGTTGTTATCTAGTACGTGAACAGAGAATTAAATATAAATTTTTTACCAGTGCTTTCGTTCTCTTCGTCACGGATGTTTTGACGATATTCGTAAGTAACTTTTAAATGAATGGAAGAATACGGTACATGGTGTAATAAACGTAAGACTTTAATAGATATTGAATGATGCGTTGTTCGAGCCTATGGATAGAATATCTAATTTGAAGATGAAGACGCGGAATTGTTCATATTTATATATGACGCTGCAATGATTAATTCTGTTGTTCGAGAAATTAGGAAAGTTGTAGAAACGACTATGTGGTATACAGTAAAACGTGGATGTTTTGATAAGACTGCAAAATCAGCGTTATTCTGTTATTTTCTCCTGTACTGCTGCTGAAGTACGGATATACACTTCTCGGTATTTACAATCTCCCCTATATAATCTTCGATGACGAACATTATTGAACTATATCAAAGAGACAGGAAAATAAACTGTAATCTAATGGTGTACTATAACGAATTCGTAAAATTATTGTAATTTGTCATTGTGATATATTTACATCTTATCATTGTTTGTCACTGTAAATTTAGTTTCTATGATGGGTTGCTGGTCAATCCTCTTGTCATAAAGCAATGAGGTATTTTTCTAGTGCGTATGAGCAAAGGCTGTTAGTTAGATTTTCTTTAACTCTAGGAGTTCCATTCCTAAAACAGTCTTTTCTACTATGGTATACATTTAAATTTCTTCAACGGATTATGTAATATTTCGATGAAACCATGGGTGTTCGGAGGGAGGGGGGGGGGGTGCAAAAGGAGCCATTTGCCTGCACCCCTGGCTTTTGAGAAAAAATCGTTTAATTTTCAAAACTGATTTTTATTAAGTTTATACTAAAAAAAGGAAATATTTTTAAATTTCGGTTTTAAATTTGTAATTAAATTGGCACTAAAAAATGGGTTAAAAAAACAAGAGGGGTATGTTTTTCTTTACCATTATCCCAAAGTTGCCACCATCTGGAAAAAATCTCCGGACGCTCTTGAATGAAACCTACACTTTAAAGTTAATGTAATTTATTCGCAGTTTACGTATAACATATAAAAAACGAAAATTCATTCATATTTAATTATTAGAAGAACAGGAAAAGCTTACCTTGATTATTGCGCGTATCTTGTTTCGTCCATATTTCACTATTTTTGGAATCTATTATTATGGAATCGTTTGAACAACTATCACCTCCATTAAAAAAAAAGATGAAAATTATTTTTACTTTCAATTTTAAGCATGAACATTAATTTTATTGAACAATAATGTACCTTCTTCCAAAGGAGTTTTACCAAAACGATATTTTTGCATTAATTAAATTAAAATACTAAAGTAAATAATCAAGATGAGTACTTCATTTTAATATATTTTATTCGTGCGTTGAGATCGATGCTATTATGGAAATGTATATTATAGTAGACTTGACAGCATATTTAAAATTATGTGTAATGAATTACATATTTGGATATATGTATAAACCAGATTCAAAGTACCGAAACTTTACACGTATCTCTCATCAAACTCGGACAGTGGTAGGTTTTTATGACATATGTACTATGAAAACTTTGCTTACAATGCATTTCTACTGTTTTATTTTTTAATAATAGTTAAACATTTTCAATATATGGAAGGACATAAACTTTTCTTTTTATTAGATACTACTACAGATTGTACCTGTAATACATTCAGCTACCTAGTGTTTATGTTGATATACATATATTCATCTCAAATGCTTCCTTTTCGACAATGCTGTTTTTTACCGATTACTGCTAACGCTATATCATTATCAAAAATAATACTTAAGCTACATGTAAACTATATATTCATTCTAAGATGTGTATGTTATTTATAAACGCTAACGAATTAAAGTTTCATGACTGATTATGAGTTTATTTCACAAATGAAATAGAATGTTGAAGTAGCTTGCAATTCTAATGATCTCTAGAATATTATCATTTATATTTTATATTCAACTTTTCCGCGAACTTATTTTGAAATGATGCGATGTTTTTGTTTCTCTACTAAAAACGTTGGCATTATTAAATTGTTTAATAATATTTATTAATTGAGTCGATGATAAAGAAGCTCTACATTGCTTTAAAGTAGATATTCCAATATTCGATGGAACTTTCTATACAAATTGTTCACATATCTACACCATAATTCAATAGTTCTGAAATTATGTTATAAGGCAAGGGAAGTATCATTTTTAATTTTCCGTATGCATCGAAAATTATAATTTATGAAATAAGCTTATTCATTTTGTGGATAGATAAAATGTAAATGTATTTGAAAAGTAATGTATTTAATGTTTTTATATTAAGAGTTCTAACAGCATTATATACACATATTTGCGATATTGTTTTTAAAAAGGGGATACCAATTTTCGGTGCCTCGTGTTTTATAACTGTTGCTTAAAGTATATACTTAAATTACATGTTGTTATTAACCTATGTAAGTGTATTTGCTGGAGGTATCATTTTATAAACATTTTTCCATAGTCCTGTGCGAATTTAACAGATTGTGTTTAAGTATTTTTTGAGTACTTCCTTAACTAAATATTTTATATTCAGTTTTACATACGTATGAGTTGTAACAAGTGTATTGTGATTGATAACATATATGAACATAAGAATGTGAATAAAATGATAAATTTGAATCTTGCTTGCTTCAAATTTTTTAATGGGAAACCATTTAGTATAACTGTTAGCATAGTGAACGCTTCATATAATTCTTAATAATATTGTAGAAGAGAAGACACGATCATTTGAATAAGGATATATTAGTTATTTCAATGTGCAAATTTTTTATAAAATTTTCAAACATTCCCTGTATTTGGTTGTAGTAAACTATAAGTAGGCTTTACGAGTTATTAATTATTTTGGTCATAATATTTTACTTATAACAACTTCCTGAAATAGTATTAATAGGAATTATATTACAAAAATAAAAGTATAATTTTATTTTAAATAAATCGAAAATAAAAGTAAAAAAAATTAGAAAAATAAAAGTATAATTTTATTTTAAATACATCCAACTTTATTTTAAATGCAGGTGCTTAAAATACTAGATAATAGATGCAAAGGCAAATTCAAACAAAATACTGCCTTTGAAGACTTAAGAATTTAACAAACTATAGTTTTATTCGAGGTGTTAAAAAATGAAATACGAATATAAGTAAGATACTTTATTTTAAATCTAGAAAAATTTTCAGTACCTTAAAACTGCGCAACTAAGGCTACAATAAAGTGTGAAAGTTGGATAAAATTGGAAATAGAAAGGTTATACAGACAATTCATTTGAAAATTATGCTTCACGTTTCACACAAGGGTTGTCATTGTCACGACAATTAGCTGAAGTCTCAGTTCATCATACATTATTATGCATTTTTGGGGATTGTAGAATTATTCGATCAAATGCAATTATAAATTTACTATCACCTTTTCCAGTAACTTACTTTCGCTTACTGTTACTATTATATATAGGGCCTTTTAAATATTTACAATAATTGAAAGTTAAAAATGGAATATTTCATTCGACACTTCGGAAATAATGAAATCCATAATTCCCTGACTATTCTAATATTACCTTACTTTTACTTGTTTCACTATTCAATATCTAAAACAATGTTGCAAATGCTGCTCGCAAGGATAACAAGTTAAAAAAAGGCGCGCAAATACATCGTGCAGCTTCGCGTTTGATCGGTAGTTTCCGGCGCCGCTATCTATTACTGAATAGCGTCTACAGCGACAGAGGCGACAGGTCGAAGTATTTACTTAAATCCGTGTGCGAGTCGGTTCAGTGTGTGGGTCAAAGCGAAGGGGCAAAAAAGAAGTCATCCAAGGAATCGCTGCCACCACATGTAAGTAATGAGTATACAACCAATACACGTTGAAAAAAAGGTGATTTTCGTCGGTACAAATATCCGTAACCCCTCGCGTTTCGAATTCAAATGTATTACCAATAACATCGAACTGGCAGTCGAGCACGATACGCTAACTTAGAATCATGTTTCGCACGAAGTGGTAACGTTTTATTTTTAACCGTCCCTTTCTCGTTCCCTTCCTGCAGTTCTCTTAGTTTACGATCCCGCAAATGAATTTAAACATTGTCTGTTTCAGCAAGGAACACGATCACTCATCTTTCTATCAGTTCTTGCAAATGGAGCGCAGTCATAAGAATACCGATTGTTATTTTTTCTATTATTCTACGTGCAAAAAGGTAAGTTCCCGTCGTTAACGGCGCTAGCGAAATGTTCGCTGAATTTAATCGGCGCGATGAAATTCTAAACGCTCGATAAATTTGTTCCATATTGTTTCTGTTCCGTTGAATTCGCGAGGTTAGATCGGCCATGTTGAAGCCAGGTTCCACGATACCCTCCTTTTTCAAATAATCGACAAATTAGCTATTTACATATCATAACATAACTATCATTTCTTATTCTTTCGCCAATACTGTGCGTTTTCAATCACATTAAGGCCCTGAAATTTTCAAACATTTTTTTGCCCTTGCACTATCCAGTCTTTGATAATTTCAGCATCAACTGGAGGTCATAATAGTATTTGTCATTAAATTGGAACAGTTAAGAATTTTTTTCGATTGTCCGGTACTTTTGGCTAAGTAGCGTGATATTCAACATCGATCGTTTCATGATTTTGATGTTTTTACCTTGCAGTATTGATATTTATAATGAGCACTGCAATTCTCCGTTTTAATGATACACTTTACGGCATTTCTTGGTTTATTCCTACAGCCCACGGCGAAAAGATAGCCTGCGACATATTTATGTTAATATTGATTACAACGTACTTGGAACAAACAGTGTCTATAGAATTTGCAAATTTAATATTTCTACGAACGTAAAAGTTATATTTACTTTGTGTAAGAAAGGAAGTATTTAATTAGCACTTGCAATTGAATAGAATATTATATTATTCCACAAACTATTCACGGTTATTACAAAATACAAAGTCACTTATAATTTCATACTTTATAAGACCTCTCTGATTTTGAAAAACTATTATCCATCCGTTCTGGTAACGATTTAAGCCATTCTTATATAATACAAATTTTTAAATCTCCTATGCGTTGAAATTGTTCTTTGTTTCTGTGTATAATTCTTCCCACATCGATTCTCTATTACCTTTGAGTCAGGCAATCTTGTTAGTTAATCGAAAACAGTTATCCCGGTTTTATTAGAGAAGTAAATCAATTGTACTTCGTAATACGTACAGTGATGTTATTTGATTATTTGGTTGCCCTACAATTCATTTGTCTCTATGTAAATTTGAATTCAGTTTATTTACGTAACACCCAACTTTAATACTTGTTATAATACCTTGTTTACTCATTTATCAACTCTCATTGGACTGTGGATGTACATAGCAATGCTCACACCACATGGCAAGAGAATATTATTTACAGGCTTCTGTATAAAACTGTTATTCAATATTTTGGAATATTCAAATGTCTTGACCAGTATTACATCTACAATAACGTCTTATTGACTAAATGAAAAAGTGGATACAGTTTCTTCACTGTAATTCATAAGTTTATATATATGCTACTAGCTGACTCGTTACTCGGTTTCACCTGGAATTTTTATTATTATTATTTATTATTTTAGGTAGCATATTTGTAAATCCTACTAATATAATAAATGCGAAAGTGAGTTTGGATGTTTGCATGTTTGTTACTCAATCACGTCACAACTACCCAACGGATCTTTCTGAAATTTTGTATACACGTAGTCTAGGACCAGGAATAACATATAGGATTTTTTTAACCAATCTGGACCAAATTTTGCATAATAATAATTTCCACTACCATGAAATCTAGACACCCCCACCTCTTCCCCTTTATTCCACTCCGTCGATACTCTGTGAGTATCAAAATTTTACCCGAGCAACGCCAGGTGCTTCGAGCTAGTAGCCTGTAATTTAATCTAGGACGTATGTAATGTATATTCAAAAATTCATTGAAATCCGTTAAGCCATTTACGTGTGAAAGACGGACAAACAAACAGACAACGTTTCACTTTTATATATTAGTAAGGATTGTACATGAATTTTTGCCCACTGAGAGTGTATACAATCTTCGCTAGTGAGACCCAATTTATGGAGAGTCTATGTACAGGGTATTATAAACGAGTTCAAGACTTATAGCATAAATAATACTTATAAAACTGAAAAGATTAATACTTTCATTGCACGAAAGCGTTTTTCCTCTTGGAAATGCCAGTGACTAGTTTCTCGTTGACCAATAAGAATAATAATATAATATTGTATAATACATGCATGTAAGTAACAATTGTGTTTAATTAAAATTTCAAGAATTTAAACTCTGCTAGAATTTGATAACATTAGAGAAAGCAATATTATTTTGCTGCTGTGAGTAAAAAATTTCTGTCGGAGGCAAACCAGAACCACGTCACCAAGATCAAAAACTGCTTCCAACTTCAGAAATGTTAATCTTTGAGCTCTGTTAAACAAAGGATTTTGGACTAATTTTAACGAATATCAAGTATAATATACTATAAGTCCTGAGGCACCAAATCATTGAATTTTTTTTTCTAAACAGATAAATTTCTAAATTTATCTATCTCCTGTATAAATTATAATAGCCCAATTTAAATTTCTTCTCATCTGTAAAAGTGCATACATTAATTTCTCTTTATTAAATGCGTCCAGTTTGAAACCAAGTTACGCTATCTTTTTGACGCCGGCTATGCACTTGTGCTTTGTCGTTTGCCGGTAACATTAATTCATAATTATGTTTGAAGGGTGATAACTGTCCATTCAGACATGAACCATCTGCCTTGGGTTGTGAAACAATGTGCGTGTATTGGGTGCAGGATAAATGTTTCGACGAACATTGTAACTATAGGCATATGGAATTGAAAGTAAGTACAGTTCGGGCAGAGAAGTAACGAATCATTAAAAAGGAAACTAAGCAAAATTGTTAACGCTGCTTCTTCTTTTTTGTTAATCGAATAGAAAAATCGTAAATCAATACCATGTTATTGGGAAACACAGCCGGGAGGCTGTAGGAAGCCACATTGTCCATTCATGCATAAGAATGCTCGTACGATTACCAATGATCCTATTAATCCGGTGAAGAATTCTGACTTAACATCGAAGTCATTAAATCCAGAATGGTTAAATCGCCCTGGTAAGCATATTTCAAGATACACGTTAAACAATACAACCCTTTAACGAATTATTTCGGTGTCTATCATCGGTTTCGTTCTTTATTGTTGCCAGACGATACAAAATACGATGGTAGTAGTACAGAATCAGATCAAGGCAGAGGAAGCAGCGAAGCGGGCAGTTTTATTGGCAGTCCAGCTGTTGATCCTCTTATCGTCAAATTTGAAGAAGGTATGAGGCTTTACTAGCCCCCCCGTCCATCTTTCAGCGTACATTATCTTACATCGGCTACTCTTTCCCTTCCACCCAGTCTACAAGCGAGTATAAATATTCCAAATGCACTCAGTATACCGAGCAATCTGACAATCCCTAACAACGTTTCTAACAGTCTCAACATACTAAACAATATCAATGTCACGAACAACTTAAACGTACCGCAACCTAATGTACAAAATTCACAGACCTCCCCCTGCCACCATGCATTATCATTTTCTCATCCGCAAAATCTACACGCCCATTCTCCCGGCCAATCATTATCGCCATTGCAAAACCAGCAAAATTCTCCGCTCCTCCAGCAGCCGCCATACTCACCCATTCACACGCGACAGACTTCTCAGCTTCAGACATCAAGATTCCCCTTCCCATATTTTGAAATGACGTCATACAAACGATTTTAGAATCGGCGGAACGCTCTGATTGTAACAATGTAAATTTCTGTCGCCGGTCAACCAGCATAGAAACGTGCATGAAAGAGATCTTGGAAAACAAAAGGGAAAAAACAAGTATAAAGTTACGTTAAACGACTCGATAGTGTTCTTAGAGGATGTAAAGTATCGTATAAACATATAAACGTATACAATACTTTATACGCTAAAGTAAAAACGTTGTACTTCCCATTTTGCAGAGAACTTATCGCAGATTTTTATATTGATTGAGCACCAGGAATGTTAGTACATTTCCGATACTTAATCGAACTTCGCTTGACTTGTTTCGCAGAAAATGAACTGATGAGAGCAAACCATATAAAAAACAAGCCTTTTACGAGAAAGCAGCTTAAGCTGCGTCATTGTCATTGAGAATACTTATTCGATATTTTGCTAATAATGGCTTCTACTAGCATCAGACACACGTAAATGTATCGTAAATCCATGAAGTACGTTTTAAATTTCCTTTTCAATAATAAAGACTGCACCGCGTAGAATTATTCATGCATATAAGATTATATATTAATAATTTCAATAATTAATCTGTAATAGGTACTAAATAAGGTATTAATAATTTTCATTTAACTCGCTTGAATAAAAAGAAAACGATGAAAAAAGATATGCGCAAGAAGATGTTTTATTAGCTAAGAAAACGTAGAGAAAAGCAATAGGTGATATCTGTATCATCGTCTTTATTATTGGATAGAATAAGATCGTAAAATTATATTGATACTTGAAGAGATTCCTTTGAAAGATAGTTTCAAATGTCTGTGTACATCACACTTTTAAAGCTGTAGTCAAAGATACGTGTTGTCTCCATATGATTCAATCCGCATATAATTTTGTATACACAGCATATTACCACTGGGAAGAGGGGTAACATGCAACATTTAGATTAATCCGATGGAACTGTGTTCTTAACGATGTCAGTTTGAAATTATCGGGCGGCAAATTAATATTGATATTTGTCAGAACACAGTTGCTTACGTTGTCATACCTCATCCGTTAGAGAATTTGTGAATAATTGTGTGGTCAGAAAAGAAACTCGATGATCTTACCATAAGCAAAGAAAAAAAAAACGAAAAAAAAACAAAAAACCATAACATGAAAAGAAAGTAAAAAAAAAACATAGATTTGAATATCAATTTTTCCAGGGGCTGCTATATCTAAACTTTGCCTGTAGCCCTCTAACTGCCTATGGCTATCTTTCTCCAGCGGCAACGCGATGAGCCTCGAATTTTCCCGAATGCCGCAATAAAGAAAACAAGACCGAAGTGTATTCACGTCTTTTCGTTGATGCTACTATGATACCCAAAACGAAACTGTACTGGATGAATAAGAAGATAGCTATGGGTCGTCGCTTTGCCACACACACACGATCTGAACTCGCACAGATATTCCGATATCGATTCAACGTCAGAACGTAGGGTGAAATGTTTGTTTATTTATGGAGATTATAGTTTTACGCGTTTGGTGTCTAATTGTTCGACCAAGGAGCACCTCTTTTGTCAGAGAGAGAGAGAGAGAGAGAGAGAGAGAGAGAGAGAGAGAGAGAGAGAGGATTCGGAGGAAGGTCATATACTTTGAGCTCGATGTATAATCCGTCGATGGAAAGTGGTTTAAAGGGAATGTCTTGCCAGTGTCCTAAGATTTTTCATTTCTTTCTCGTGCTCTTACCGGATTACGCCCCGAGCTCGACGATGTATGATCAACGAATGAAATTATTCGAGTCGAACACTGCCTCGGATACACGCGCACACGTGCTTTATTTTCGTGCAATAACGTTGCATATAATCATTACATGCGAACGATTGTAACGCTCTTTCGTCTCCTTCCTTCAGACGGGAAGGAGACGAGAGACAACGATGAGACGATTAGACAGGAAAAATAAGTTTGTACTTAGGATAAATAGTACTCGATTTAACCGTAATCCCAGCCTTGATTTCACGCGTACACACGAACGATATAAATAATGCCTTCATATGTTTTGGCTTCACCACACGAATTAGCGAATTTCGAAACGGCATGGGATAACAGAGCGTGACAACGATAAATAGATAAAATTTCCTACAATAGCGTTGCACATTGTTGCGGTGTTTTGTAACGGATGTACGAGAGAAAAATTCAATACGAGAATTCGTATGTTCAAGAGGAGGCAAACGTTGCGCCGAATCGTGCGGCATCAGATAAACGGCGGAGCCACCGAGGCCCCGCCGATAGGAAATCTGACAAACTCTTTTTCTTTTCTCATTTAACACGCGTGTAATTCAGTTTGCGCGTTGAATGTACGAATTAGCCCGCTGGAAGCGAGATATATTACCGCGACGTAAGAGGAAGAGCATTGCGTTCGCGATTCCACCGCGGAAAAGAAGTCACGAAGGTGCGGAGACCGAGTGAACTTTTTCCCCCCCCTTTAATCGAATCGAGTATGATGAGAGATTCAGCGACCAGTGTGAAACGCATCTTCGTCGAAGCGCAGAGGAACAGATTACGTTTCTTTCGCCGAGGTCGTCCTTCTCGATTCTCCGTACGTTGCTCTATACAGACTTTATCCCCGTTTAGTTGAAGAATTGAAGGAAACGGAAGGACTACTTCGAGCGTGGATCGCACGCGAACACGAGACGAGAGGGTTAAACGACGAAATATGAAATTATATAATACAGATACATTACGATAGCTATAAATATATAAATATATACATATGCTTATATATTTATGTATTTATACGAAATATTATATATATATATATATATATAATACACAGATACAGGAAGAGGTTTCGCGTTAAGGCGAGGGGAACTTTTAAGGGAGAGAAATGCGACTTAATATCACACATATTGCATGCGTACAAGGCATAATATTTACATACATGTATTTTTAACGCGAAGCAAACGCGGAACTCGGTGAAATAGTACCGTTAAATTCTCGTTCCGGTCACATAATATATAGCTTCGCATTTGTTTCTTCTAAAAACAAAAAAAAAAAGAAGAAGAGAGGGAAAACGGGCATTTCTCGCGACGAGTATCCTAGACGTTACAAGTGGAAGCAAATTGCATTAATTATTATTTCCACCGCGAGATACTATTTGCGCCTAGATCCGCACGGGAGATATAAGGGGGACTGATATAATCTTTATATTACGAGAACTCGACAGCATAATGAGATATATATTGAGCTACACTAATAATACATACACACACACATATAAATATATATATATATATTTATGATCGAGATAAATCGTCGGCCGCGTAATTGAGTGTTTCGAGCATCGATCGTGAACGTCTCCAATTTTATATACGGGTAGAATTTGAACGTTCTAGTCCCTAGGATTTAATCACGCTTCCTAGTGATTTCTCTTTCTCGTTTCAGCCGACTAAAAAAAAAGAGAGCAGAAGATAAAATTATTCGTTTAAAGATACATGCAAGCGTTCGCGAGATGAACAAGCGTGGCGTTGAAGTCTCGAGACGATAGGGAACGGAAAGATTTCTTATTTTGTACGTAATTTTGTATGCAACCGGAACGGTGACAGATGTAATTGGGAGATCGATCGTTGGTAGGGGATGGAGGGGTTGGGCGGGGTGTACGGAAGACTTGTATAAGAGAAACAGATTGTATATTATAAGGATAGCGTAAAATTAATAGGATACGGACTGTCTTTCATTCTTTTCTTCTTCTTTCTTTCTTTTCGTTTCCGTTGTAAAGAACTTGCCAGTAAATGCCAGCTTATATTTGATACCTTACGGTTGTATCCACAGCTAAACTCAAATGGATTTAATGATCGTGAATTCATTGAATGTGATATACCGCGCACGGAAGAACTGGGAAAGTACTGAACCAGTATATCTACCATTACAGGCCTTTGTGCGTTAAAAGTATTCGATGTCGTTGTGCCCCGTTGCTGCGTGAAATTCGTACGTCAAGGACGCTTCCACAAAGAAACGAAAGAGCGCTCGCGAGGGCGAGATTTCTTCCGCCACTGTTGCTTCGCCTGCGAAACGAGGGAGCAGATCACTCGTACACGCGAAAGAAAAAAGAGAAAGAAAAGAGAAACAAATTAAATTTTTCCTGAATCTGGAGGATCGTCTTTGATGCGTTTCAGCGCAGCGAGTACGATTACCGCTCTCGTTATATTTTCTACGAAATTAAACGGCCTGTAACGCATGTAACTTCTTCGCTGGTGCGTGTGTGCGTGAATAGAAGAGACAAAAAAAAAATAGCGCAAAAGTACTAATTTATATGTAATATACTTAACGAAGATGAAAAAGAGATCAGCAGCTGGAACTGTGTCGCCGGCGACGACCTTGATTCCTTTTATTTATTACATCTTTTCGATCGCAAATTATTCGTATCAATGTGTAGCTAGTTGAACAATGCATTTAGCAATTTGTACACGTCTTTTACGATTTTTAGTCGAAATAATGCGAGGGTCCGTTGGCGATTCGCAAAACCGTAATCGCAAACCATTTGCAGAACTTGCGACTTCGTTTCCTCGTGCATTGAGCAAAAACAGAGAGAAAAAAAATAATGCAAAGAGAAAAAAAATTATCGCCACTTATACAATTACTTTTTTTTTAGTTGAACGTAGAATATTGAGTATTCTTCGAAATTGTTTCGTAGAATTTTTTTAAATTCTTTTTTCGTTTTTTATTTAAGTAATTAGTTACAAGTTATGGATTGTTTTTTGCTAGTTTACCTATCTTTTGGGTTCTACTTTTTTTTTTTTTTACGAATTCTATTGTTTTCTAATTGTTACTTATTGTGCACGTCCAGCTGCAATCATTGTTCTTGCGTCCTCCGTTCGGACGATGGTTTACTATTTGAATTATATTACTTCGTCAATCGATTGCCTTTCGTCTTGTTCTTTTTTGTTCTTTTTTTCTCCCCTATTTATTGTTGCTACTGCCGTTAGTAGTATGATTATTACGATTATTCTCACGATCACCACTGTTATTGATGTTGTTATACTATAATTTTCCGAAGATTCGCCGCTCCTCTACAGTTGTACGACAATTGTCTTTCGAGTTGTCATGTCACGGAAATTACATGCGCAATCTGCCTCGAGCAACGACAACTTCGACCTTCGTCTCGATCGTTCACCGCCTGTTCTTCCTTCCGAGTGGGAAACAAATGATATTGCCAGCCTTGCAGATTTAAGAATCGAATGCTCGCCTTTAAATCGCAACGTTCTCCCAATAGAAACCGGAAGCGGAGGGTGGGCCTGCAACGAGCGAGAGGTATTGTTGTTGCGCCGACTAAGCGATATGTAAAAATTTATATCTTTTCGGCGATTAATAGCGAGACAAAGGCGAGTAACAAGTCCCTTATGTAATTCCCGAGAAAGGAATTCGCTTTAAGAGAGATTATGCGCTGAACACGCGATGCGTAATTCCTTGCTATATGAATCGATGTAAACGAATGAAAAATCATTAATTTTTCTTGGGATGATACTTGGATTTCAATAAACTTGATACTATGAAAAAGAAAGGGAAAATAACGTCGGTGTGACAGCGACGATCTCTACGGGGTCACTTTTAATCCACCTCACAGTATTTCGTGAGACTTAGTAATTATTTCCACCGTTTCTGTGCAAGTATAATCGTCTCTGCGCACCGGGCGGACAGTTTTCGAATGATACTTTTCTTTCGCATTTGTCATAAGCGTTACGTAGAATATTGCGAGCAGATATTGCGATTAGTAAATGTTGATAGCTTGTTCGTTGGACGGTGCAATTTATCTGTTGCACTTGTAACGTGGCGGTTCCCGGGAGATGGAGACAGAGCGAGGAATACTGTATGAAGACTGAAGCTTTTAGTCATGGAAATTTGAAAGAAGGGGAGTACTTTTCTTTCCAATTTGCAGATTACAAAAATTTCAGTTTTTACAGTTTTAGCGAGTCTGCGATTGTTTCAAATAGTTTAAAATTTAAAATAATTCAATGTTATTCGATATACAGAGTGTCTTTGGAGAAAGGATACGAGGAAATATGAGAATGCTTTCCTTGATTGTTCGTGTCGAATCAGATGGTACAAAGAGAAACCTTTTTCGAAGCTTTTGAAACTATTTCGGAGTAAGTTCGTGTCTTTTTTTAATGCAACGTTGTATTTTCGTTCTAGTACCGTCAAAGTATTAAAAAAAACCGGTACATTTGAAATTATCTTCAAATAATTTGCCAAATAATCACTTAAATATAACAATCCATATAAAATATACAAGAGTGATTTCGGGATGACCTTGAGAAACTTAGAAGAAATGTTTCTTTATACTATACTATATTTTATGTAAAGAATGATAAGGAATGTTTCTTATCTCTACTCGTGTCTTCCAACGTTTAGAAATGATTCCTTGTGTGAAAATAATTAAGTCGAAGTAGTGAAATAAAATAGTTGCTTTTCTTCTCGAAGAAATCAAGTTCGAAAGTTTCTACTTCAACAAACGTATTTATTCAGTGACTCGTTCATTGCAATGCCTGTTTGCGAAAATTAATGGTAACAGATCTTTTACGATTGCATTATTGTACGACTCGTTACCGGTATCTTCGTTACGCACACATTTGGTGGACACTAAGAATGAACGAAGCAGGGCTGATAAGACACGAATCTCATCACTGTCGGTATTTACAGATGCAAACAGAAATACAAGTAATGGGTCACGAACATGATACGTTCGTTTCTGAAAGCACAATCGAGCGGATTATTTTGCGGAACAAATTTTCACACAAAAAGATTTCATTTCGCATTTTCAACTTTTAGTCTTCGTGATGAATCGCCTTCTTTCCAAGGAGCTCTGTACAATCGAATAAAAACCAAAGTAAAACATAGTTGAATTATCTACTTCCCAGGAACTGTGTAGTTACAAAATACCTTTAAAACTTTTGAAAGCGCGTGACTATTTGGCAGATTTCCTCCTAATTTATTGCTTGCATTCCGCGTTCTGTTATTTTCACGAAGATCCCTCGAGCAGCGGGGTTTCATGAAACTTCCAAAGATTTTGTAAACCAAGCAAACTTTCGATGCGCGTGCCTCGATTTACCGCGTGAAAATTGTGCGATTCCATTTGCGGCAAATATATGTTGCATATTTCTGCCACTGATCGTTGTCTAACATTGTCCGATTCGTTTGGTAGCGAGAAGTGAACCGGTTTAATTTATTATGCGTAATTAAAAGCGTCTTTCGATAGCTTCGAAATAGATTTAATTTAGAATTCAAAATTTACTTCATTGACTGTTCGAGTTCCTCAACAGAAGAAAGTACCGCGCTCCACGCGCCAATGCGGTTCAAATTCAATTATTGTTTACAAGTATCCCGGGGTACAAGATTTTCTTGTCGAATCTTCCTTTCTTTTTTTTTTTTTTTTTTAAATTTGAAGTAAAAGAAGGAAAGGGAACAATAGGTTTCCATTCGCGATTTGCAGACGGCTCACGGAATGCTATTCGATTGTTTTCGATTGGAAGTGCCTGGAAGTGTTAAAGAAACAGAGGCGACAAGCTTTCGCAGGGAGTTTTCGAGGAACAGTAGTAGACAGAAAAGACGAAAGATTCGAAGAGCTGCCAACGGCGATAACGATTCACCTATTGGATTTTAAACATAAGTCACGAGTACAGTTTACTTATCTGACCAAAAAGTCGAAGAAGTCCGGAGAGAAAGGCGAGTCGCTGGACGGAGCGTTGTTTATTCATAGATTTAACCAGGGATACGCTAATTTCATTCGTGGCTTCTATAATGATATAAATATCAGGAGTTAAAGCTGAGAGTTTAAGCTGTGCGAGAAGGAGCAATGAGAAAGGAGCAGACGCTAAAGCTAGAGATATAGAAAGAGAGGGAGAGAAAGAGTGGGAGAGAGGAAAGCAAGGACAAGCACGGAAAGGCTGGCTGCAAGGAGACGCGGAGATGGGATCGTCGTTCGAGGAGTATCGATCAAAGTATCGGAATTGTATTGTCACTAAAACACTCTCCTTTTACCGAATAGAATACGTTAATCCCACCATTCTAGTTTAGAATCCAAATTTTTCGAAAGTATGTTAGAGGCAACACGTGTAGCAAGAACGACAATAAAGTGCTGGTGGTTGACTGCGAGAGAATCCTTCCTCGATTCTAATAAAGGGAGTTACAAACAGAGAGAGAGAGAGAGAGAGAGAGAGAGAACAGACGCTTGGGAGGCGCTAAGCCCGAAAACAAAAATCGAACCGTAGAGTAACGTAAAGCTGTGCATAAAAATATATATACATACATACGTGTAAAAAAAAAAAAAAAAAAAAAAATGAAAGACTGAGGAGTACATTTTGGGAAGCTCGCTCCGAGCACGGTTGAACGCTATGCGTCGACGAGCGTCTGAGGACCGCCTGCCGCTACGCCCTCCATTAACAGAAATATTCGCAATTTCGTGTCCTGTGTTTCTTCCAGAATCGGACAATGAAAGCGTACCGTCCCCGGTTAAGCCGCAGCCGAGGATCCCTTACTGCAAGACATACGAGGAGATCAGATTGGAGGAGATCCAGGCCGAGAGTGCCGCCTACTATTCGTATCAGGTGGAGGACTATCAGAGCGACGTGGGCGGCGGCAAGATGAAGACAAGGAGGACGAAGAAGGTCTGCCTCTACCCGCAGATCGGCAAAGAGAAGAACGGCGAGAAGGGCTTGGACTTCGAGGTGCTCACGTTGGAGGAGATCCGCCGTAGAAAGAGGCGCAAAGACGTGCAAGAGAAGGAGCCGAGGGCGAGCGGCGAGCCGGCAGCCTCCGGCGAGAAAGGGGAATCGACTACGGACTTCCTTGAGGACGCTATGAAGACACTGGCCGAGCTCAGGGAAACGACTTTTGTCAGGGGAGTGAAGAGGACACTGGAGGACTCCAACGACGGCACGGAGAGGCGTAAAGTTAAGCGGACCGATACAGGGGGTACTGGCTCCTCTGTACTTCGTGTGCCACCTGTTAAGCTCAGGAGGAAGTCTCCTAAGAGGTTCGTTTCCGCCGTGGACCAAGCTGGAGAGCAGTTGGGCGAATTAACGAGTAAAGATCAGCAGGACAGTGTGGACGGGGAGACGGGGGACGAATGTAGTCAAGTGAATGCCGCGGATAGGGTGGACAGCTCCGAGGAGTCGAGCAGTGTGTCCAGGAGGAACGAGGTGGAGGTCAGGCTGTGCGACAGCAGCACCGATGAAGACCAGATGCAGCTGGAGAGGAACGAGGAGAGAAACGAGGAGAGGAAGCCCGCGGAGGAAGCCAAGGACATCATGGCTTCCTGCGACAGTCTGCTAAGCGTGAACGAGGATGATTATCTGACGCTGGACATGGCGTCGGACGATATCCTCAAGGACATCGACGCTTTGCTCAAAGAAAAGAGTTCGGTTTGAGGGGTGTTTGAGAGGATCGAGGGACATTGTACTTGCAGAGGATCAGCTGGGAAAAACGGAGAAAACGTTATTCTCGCTCGATTCGATCGTTTAATCTTTCTATTCTTTTGGGAGGCAGCTCTCTCCAGACGGTTCGCAGGATCTCGCGCCTCTGCCTCGCTCGGCGAGGGATCTATTCTCTCGAAACGAGTCGCACGCCGGACGATTTCTGCCCGCACTTCGATTCTTAGATCGAGCAGTCGCGTTTGTAATCGTGTTCATTCCGCGGACCGATTGTCGTTTGCATGAGAACGCGACTACTTTGAGGAGATCTCGTGTCTAGATTTCATTTGCGGATTAACGTCACGTGGAATGACCGTTTCAACGGACGAGGAAGAATGCTGGGCGATTAATCGCCGCGCGATTGACGAAGGTTCGTTTCGCCGCTGAATGAGAACGAACGTCCCAGCGGAATTTACGTCTCTTTTCTGCAATACTTGCTCTTGAATATATTAGGGTATCTTCTTACGACACTGAAACCGCGTTGGTGATCGCGATTTAATAATGCTTGCATGGTTGCGGCTGAAAACCGTTTACGTGTCGTCTGTTTTTAAATATTCCATTTCTCACTCCTTTCGGTAACGATAGAGTTATAGAGTTACGGAATTTCACCGAAATTTTTTGCGCCATTTTTGTAGACAGCCCTGATAGCGAGGAAGCCGAAGCTTTGTCTGTTTTGAGCGAGCCAGAAATTGAAGTAACAACAATTTATAGAAACACATTTTTTATTAGAAAGTCAAGCATCACATTGAATTTCTTAAATGGGCCTGTAAGTTTCATTTTTTTTTAGAATATTCGAAGGAATGTTTGAACAAATGAAACGACTAGCGGAAGTACCATTGTATATTTAATAGAAAGTTTACAGTATTAATTAAGACAGCATTATTTGAGCTGACTTAATTCTTAGATCGCGATATATTCGTACTGTAATATTCATTCATATCAGCTTTTCTTATTCCTTTACGAATCATTAATGTGTGAAAACTTCTAGTAGCAATGAATCCTCATATATCTTCGATTAATTTCTATTTGTGGGGATATTTACAGTATATTAGGTTTTGAACGCAATTAAAGAACAGTGAAGATCTTGAAACAAAATAATTACAATCTGCAAAACAGTGGATCCAAACTAAATCCATAGGCATTTTACAAAATAACATTTTTGTTAGAAAGGAAATATAACTCGAATATTTCTTTCCATAAATTGTTTTTTTTTTTTTTTTATAAAAGTCGTTTAATTTATCATGGTATTCTCCACAGTATTGTATAAAGAAAAGTATATGGCCCCATTGAAAAGCTTCAAGGTAACCTTGATTTCTTTTACAGAAATAAAAGTGTTTTCAAAATTTTGTCATTTTAATTTGCTGCCCGTAATATTTTCTTTATAACTGTATTTTTCTTACACTATCGCAAGTGCCTAAAAAATCGTGCGGACTGTCACTGTGTCTACCCTATATAATTCTCTGCTGTATAATTTGGTTGCAGTGACCACTACATTTCTTGAAAACGAATGCATTTCCTTCTTTTCCTATTCACGCTTCCGTGCTTTCTGGCAAGATAGCCATTACTCGACTTGCGCTTTATTCGCCTGAATAAAATCATTAAAAATCCCATTCACGTCACATGCGTATTTTAACGCGTATAAATAATCTATAGACGCAAATTTTAGGGCTTGACGAAACTCACTGAAAGAAATAAAAAAAAAAGTCATCGTAAACTAGTAGTTTCAAAGGTATCTGAATAGGTTTTCAGCTTGTAAAAAGTTCCCTCCGGATTGAGGGATATGATCTTCTAGGAGGCGCTCAATTATTCGTTTTATGAATAAACTTTAGACATGTTCGATATGTTTTCTTTCAGAGAAACTTCTTTTTCTGGTTAGTGTATTTTGTATATGCATTTAAGTTGATCAATTTAATAATTTAATTCGAACATCTCTGGATATCTCTGAAACAATTAGTTATCGATTATCGTCTTCACAAGCAATGCGTTTAAACTTTTTGGTTTCTTTCATCGAATTCTACCAATTCTTATGGTTTCCATCTATATTTTCTTTGCACCCCGTAATACGTCGATTAAATGACTTATGTGATCCACGAAAAGGTAACTTTATCTTAAACTATATGTAGTTTATGGATGAATAAGTGATTCAAACATTAGTGTGGTTGCACTTAGAAACGACGATAACCCTTCACGGTCCAATTTTCTATGCATTCGATATTATGTAGTATCTTCGGGTTTATTCAATTTTGAGATAACACTAATTAAACTTTTTCTTAAAGTGATATTCTAACAAGAAGAAAGATGGCATAGCAAACATTGGCCATGTATTTTCCAAACTCGTCTACATTGCCAGGTAGCTTTAAAACTATGTTATTTAAAAAATATTAGTGAACTTTAATGTAAATGTCTATAAATTATTATTGTACATAATGATTCAGTAACTATTGTGAACATAATTTTCATTTCTAAAATTACTTTCTACAAAAGTGTTTCTTTGCAGTTAAATTATATTTGTGCATTTCAAACAGAATGACAGATTTGTTTTCATTCGTAGCGTGGTAGGAGTTTGATTATGAAAAGTATTCCACCGATTCTCATAGCTATAAACACATTTGGGTGACAATAGTTACTGAATTTCGACTACATAATTAAAATTATGATAGGAGCTACTGTTTGAAGTAGTTTTTTTTTTAATATCCTTAGATACAAAGTAACACTTACAAATATTCGGACACCACACTATATATTTACTTTTTTTTATTTCTATATTACTCGCAAAGTATTAAAGAAGTAAATTAATTATTTTCTAAGTAGTAGACTCAATTATTCCAGTTTCTAAGAACGAATATATCCTTCTCTAAATGCAATTCTACTTCCAAACTGGTTTCGAAAAAATTGATACGTAGTTTGAGAAAGGTATACGTCTGAACCAAAATGTAGAAATAAAATTTTTCGTAATTTGTTACTCCCTGTGACAATTAATCCCTACTTACTTAAAGTGATACATAATTGTCGTATTGCAAGGATATTAGAGTATTTCGTACAAATGTAGTATGTTTCACATATTTTCTAAGCTGAGATTTTTAGTAGACGTTATAGGGATAATCATCATACTTGAACACCATTCTACATATGTCGTTTTCTGTGACATTTCTGCAATTTGAAAATTATGTCTCATTTTTTGTTTCAGGCGAATGTTGAAATAAAGCGTTTCAATTAAAAGAAAGTGGTGCATGGTATCATAAACTAGTATAAATAATCGTCTAGTAATTCCGTGCTAAAGTGTCTAAAGGTAAATGAAAAACATTGTTTAAATTGGATGAAAATTGAAAAAAACAACTTTTTAACCCTTTCGCTGCGGTGTTCGACCATAGTCGAACGCCGCTACATTCCCGTTCGCTGCGGATTTCGATTATAGTCCACGCATTAAAAAAATTTATTCTCTTGAAAAAAACTTTTTTCTATTCTAAAAAAAGGTGAAAAAAATCTTTTTTATTGATTTAAAATTGATACTTTTCAAGAATCGTCGAAAAATTAAGTACGCAGCGAAAGGGTTAAACGATATTACAAGTGATCATTAACATAATTGAATGAACGTTCAAAATTTACGTTTTCCAATTTTATTACTTTTCAACATTCATTTAATGCCACCACATTCTTTTATTCATAAAGTAAATCAACTTCTAAGTTTCAAATTTTATAGAGTACCGGCGGGTAGCGTCGTGTTACGCGTTCATTTAACACGTGAAAGCATAATATTATTTTACCATGCGATTTATTAAAATTTTTTATATTTGCAATTTTTAACGACGAAACTTGAATAAATTATGTTATAGACTTTTCCAATCCATGGTGTTTCTGAAACCTTGGTTTCGCTTTGTAAAGTAATTCGAGAATTGAATTGAAAGAAAATTCTAGGTAATTAGCATAATTGTTTTGTTCACTTTTTCGCGCAATCTGCATTTCACTATAAGCAAGAAGAAAGTAAGATTGGAATGTTAGATACTGTTTCTGTGAAACCATTTAGTTTGATGAAGAATGTTAAGCAAGTTTTTGCATCGTTCGACATTTTCTTTTTATCATTTTACCAGCATCGGCGACCTTTCGTTTCGTACGGAAAGTTAATAGAACAAATTGCAAAGTGTACCTTTTGATGCGATTGTATGAAGAAAAGTATTAAATTGAAACAAATAAACCGTTGTTACATTTGCAAGCTACTGGTCGCCATTTTTATTTCGCACCTTTACCAAACACACAACCACTGATGTTTTATTGTAATAAAACCTAATATCCTGACTCACAGATAGCAAATTAGGACCTAACCTAAACTTTTATACGAGTTGTGTCACACAAAATGAAGTATGACCATATTTTCTTTTGCAAACAAAAACCGCTATCTTGCTATTTGTGTTTAATTTAAATTCGTACCGTTAATAACGGGGTGAGGAGTTTTAATGAAATTGAAATATAATGTATCCACATTTAAGGAGAATTTAAGCACAGACGAGGTATAGGATAGACCTAAAGGTGGGATTCCGCTGACAAGGGAAGGTCTCGGAAATTCAAAAAATTCTGAAACTTTGTGAATATGTAGGGGATTTCCTCCTGATTACAACGCAATTTTTCTTTGCTGCCCAAATTCACTCGAAGAGGTGAAATCAACCCCTGAAAATTCGGCTATTTTTCGATTCTCTGTTGTAACTCGCGAACTGTAAGAAATAGAAAAAAATTTTCAACAACTTAGCAACTGATCGCCTCAGGATGGTGTATAATATGGTAAGTAGTTATTTAGCTTCTCGCGATCACTTATTCGTTCCTATAAGTTGTTGAGCCAGCGCGTTCGAACTCTGCGAGTTGGTAAGGTACGAGATTCTGGACAAGTTTTCCTAATGAAATTCTGCCTTAGGACGACTTATAACGAAGTTACAGCCTATCACAGCCTTTCGAAGTTTTCGAAATGATGAGCGGTGGTTATATTGGTATAGTATAGTAGATTGCATACTGAATATTTGTTAATAATTTATTAGTTCGTTATATTATGGGAGTAAGTGTCACACGAACTGATATACCGACTTTGTGAAAAATCGAAGGTTTCGACGCGCACTCTATATTCAAGAACGGTGACGCTGGGAACTAATACAACACAATCACCGAAGTCCGTAAAGTTAGTAAAGGAAAAAACAATAACGGTGCGTTCACAGCGCAAATTGGCCTGGTTCCCGCGTTCACTTGTCGTCACCTTTGCTACCTAAATAGTTCATAGTTTGAATCCAGATCGATTCACATTTGCTTCTTTCGTAGCAATTTTCACCATACTTAGTTTCAATTCTAACCGCTAGTAGGATTGCGATCGAATTCCACTCTGAATTGATAACGTTGAATGCGATACGAAAATGGTAAAGGGGCCATTTGATGAAGAGGGCTCGCGAGCCCCCGGAGGATGTGATCATAGACGAAGTATAGAATAAATTTGACATCCAACGAGATCTGTTTCGGGTTTGGGGTGTCCTAGCCTCCCCTTTACCATTTTAGGGTCACATAAAACGTTAATGATAAAGTCTCGAGATTGTAACGTTACGTGCGGCAGGAATTACAATTCAACACGAATAAAATTAGATCTTTCGAAACCCGCTATTTACAAACGTTTCAATCATTTTTGCATTAACATTATTATCAGCGTATGACACGAAGAATTTTGTTAGATCAGAAGTTAGAAATTCAATGCAATCGATTACTGACAAAACGGCCGCGTGGCGTTGAGTAGCGCTGTCGTCCATGGAAACTCGTGTCATAGATTGGAATACCGTTTTTCGTAAGCCGTCTAATATATTTTATTCAGCAATGTAGCCTAAAATAGTAAGAGGGTCCTGGGACTCCCGAAACCTGGGGCAGAAGATTGCAGTGGATGTCAGTGATGTCAGGTCTATTCTAATACCCTGTCTGTGGTTTTATAAAGCAACGTTACCAGCAGAAGGTAAGTGTATTTCTGTTTATCATAATAAGATCATCACTATTCTCCTGCCTATGCACACTCGGCTATATAATTTACATCTTCTCTCTACAAACGACACCCACCAATATTGATAATAGAACCTTCACTATTCACTACATGTATTACAAATTATGTAAAATAGAGTATCTGTGCTAGTAGTCGGTGCATTCTTTTCAAACTATACTATCTTCGTTATTGTTCATATTAGGAATTTTCTTTTGCCTTCTGCTTCATATGTTCGATTGTATATTACATAGGGTGATTTAAAAGTAGTGTAAATACTTTGACAGGTTGTTTGGAAGATCATTCGGTGTAAAAAGTATTCACACAAGTACAAACATATATCCTATTCTCAATATTTACGTAGTTACATCAATTCAAAGTTTCACTGTTATCATAGTAAAATCACAATAGATTATTTATGTTAATTTCATCGAATGCACTAATAAATTATTAATTATCTTTCATTTTCAATTGTAAATAACTGATATCCCATACTCCTCTTTGATTTAACTTGTTAAAAATATCTTACTTTGTATTAACCATGTGATTTTAACCCTTATGTATATAGTGAATATAGGATATAGGTACGTTTCTATAAGAGTATTTGCTCGCAACGATCTCCTAAACAATTTGTCACTGTTTGTTCTACTCGTTCTGAATCACTCTGTACAGAGATGTAATTCTACGAACGTTTAAAACAGAATTTGGATGAATAATCGGAAAATTGAACAAAGGCGAGAAATATTTATGTGAAATTTAACATCCTTCCAAATATGGATCGAGTTAAATATCCACGATCGAAGGACGTACCTTATAGTTAGGGTTTATACAAAAACCGACTTTTGAGAAAACCGGTTTTCGAATTCCACTATTCCCAGAAAACCGGTTAAACCGGTTTTCGAATTTTCACAAAAAGTATATCATTAAAATAGTAAATAAATATTCGTACTTATTTTAAAAATGTTCAGTTTCCTTAATATTTATGGAATTGCAAAAATATAACAAAATAAAATATACTCTATCTATACAAAACCAAATAAATAAATAAAAATTAAATTAACTAAAATCCGTACAATTTTTGAGTTCATTTCATATTTATGGATGCACAAAAATATAACACAATCAAATAGACTGCATACAAAACCAAATGAAAAAAAACCTCAACTAAAATCCGCACAAAATATAAATCTTTTACAGTGGTACCAAATTATAAATCTCTATTCCATTTAGTATTTTTCTTCAGAAAATATGAACTCATGAAGATTAGTTTTACAGTAATGACTAAACTGTTACCTACGCTTGTATCCAAGGCGACTTCAAGACAAAATATTAACGTTACTAATTAAATAATTAATTCATTTCTGTATATTAATTCTAGTATATAAAACCGGTTTTTAAAATTTTAAAACCGGTGTTCGAATTTTACAATTTTATAAATAAAAACCGGTTTTTAAACCCGGTTTTTAAAAACCGACAAACCCTACTTATAGTGGAATGAATTTTACATGCCAACAGCATATTTCGAAGGGGGTGAACGCCTACGAAAGCAACCCTCTGTGAACTAATCACTGGATAATGGACAAATTTATATTCTTTCACCGTACCCGTCCACCCCTAGTGCTGGCAAAATGTCATCCCCCGTATAGTTATGTACTTCGATCTTTCCGCAACCCCATCCACGGTCAAGTTTCTTAATTAAGGAACCTTCCGATTCCTTAGCCCCGTTATGTCTACTCTTAGTGTTGGCTTTTGCACAACATTAGCAACTTTCCAGCATTAAATGGTGTTTTAAAACCATTGGGTGGTGTAACTGACTGGCGCATGTATTATATTCTGCTGGTGTGTTGAAAAAGTGGTAGATATTCTTTGGGGTTGTAATATATTAAATATCCACCAAAATTGAATGGTCGTGTTGCGAGGGAAGTAATATTTCAGGATTCAAAGTATCGATTTGAGAAAAGATATTTACCACAACCTTATAATGGCACTTTTCTGATAATGTAGGGATAATTATAAACGCGTTAATTACAGTTTGTTAGATACAGAGATATGGTCGAAAGTTCTCGATAATGGGTTTAAGACGTAAAAAATTGTACAGTTCGAAAGTGTATTACAAATATTGTTATCCTTTTATTTCCTTCGTTAGCAATTGAGGGGTCAAGTAGAAAACAGGCATATGCCACAGTTTCATGATTTTTTTTACGACTTTTTTACCTAAAAATTTTCGTATTTGTTGTTTTCTTATATCATTCAAAATATAAAAGTTTCTACTTTAATGTTCACAGACTTCTATAAAATACGAAGTTCTCAAAAATATGTATAATTCTTTTTGAAAAAAATTATGGATTCTTAAGAAACAAAAATTTATCGCATATGCGGCATGTATCCGTTTCCACTTAGCCCCTCAATTGAGGACTTCGCAGCAAGAGGGATGCAGCTCCATTTTTGACAGTTTTTAAGTTGTGACGTGTAATATATGCAAAAAAATCTATTTCTCAATTAGTGTTCTTTTATAGTCCTCAATTATGCCCTGAAGAAAATGGCTTGAAAAGTACCACTTTGCATCGTTGCGTAGAAAGCAGCTACAGCTTGTCTCATTTTATAAAATCACCCTGTATATTACAGTATCTACATATTACATATAGCCTATATCTGCTATGTGGTATCAATTCCACTAATGCTCCTAAAATTGGATAATAATTCGTATCATACCGTCGATAACGAGTCAGTAACGATTGGCAGGCATGGAACGTCGATTACCCGGACGACTGAGTGGACAACTTCGATAAATCGATCGTAGTATAACTATTCAGTCATTCGAGCAAGACCGTTCCCATGTTTCCACTACAAGAGTTCCTGATCGCATGTCCGTGTAATCGGGAGTCGGAGAATTAACTTCTACGCAATGGGAGTTTGAATAATGGCTACCCAGCTAACCAGAGGCTTCTCCCGCACAATCGGTTGAAAAATATCGTTCAAACGACCACAAACAGCATACAACAACTCGGGCAAGAGAAGGCACCACCCGCTGGGCGTATTAAATAAAAAGTATGCAAACAAATGTACACCCGAACCACGATTTATACGGTAGATTAATCCTGCAAAGGTACCCAGCAAATTAAAACCATCATTTGTACACAAATTGAAAGCATAGGTTCCGTAACGTTCAGTTAAATAATTCTCGTATTTTTCCAAACAAATTCTCCAATATATTCTCGCGTATAGATCCACAACGAATAATTTTTAAACCGTGCCAAAGCGAAATCCTGTAATTCGAATAGGTACTGTGCAAGTCTGGGATTAGATGTATACGTATATTCCTCAAATTAATCAATATTCGTTCGTTAGGCGTGTAGGCAGTGGCGGATTTAAGAAAAAAGACCCAGTTGGCAAACGTTCTGAGGGGCCCATTTTTCGGTAAAATGAGGAGGTAGTTTACTGAGAGGGGGTAAGTGTATAGAAACGTATAGAAAGAAATATAGTGCTTGGATAAAATTACAATTGTTTTTGAAGGCAGGGCCCTAGGGGGGCCTTTTGAGCAGGGGCCCTTTACGGGGGAAAATAAAGCGGTAGTTTACTGAAAACTGGCTCAGTGTAATAATGCAGAAAAAATGTATAGTTTGGATAAAGTCATAATTTTTTTAAAGGATGGTGTCGATCGAATGTTGTCAACTCGACGATGAGATGGCGCTAACAGCGTCGTCATTCGCCAAGCGGGATTCCCCTCTTGATATATATGTTATGTACCTCGTAATCTTTCTAGAACTTTCTATCTACCTTTTGCGTTACACACCTCGTGTTCTTATACTTTATTGATAAATATTACACTATTTTGTAACAGATGGAACCCTGGGGGCAGGGGCCCAAGTGGCAACTCTTCATCGGCCGCCCTGCTAAATCCGCCACTGCGTATAGGTCTCGTAATTATAGATCCAATCTAATGTAGCGTGAGTACCTAGGTAGATACTTAACGATTGCTTATAAAGTGTACAGTCGTCGACACGATAACTCTCAGTCGATTGTACGAAATGGACGTGTAGTATGCCCCCTTGGTTCTATCCAAGAATTAAGGCGGGTTCACACGCATCAGTTCCGTGACGGTGCAGAGCCTTCAGCGTCAGTGATGGAAACTATCATTTTCCTGTTATGGAATGGAGCGTACAGTGTCACCACGAGATATAGTGACTAAGGGGAGTGGTGTGCATTGGGTACCATTGAGCTACAAGCTGCAAAAAGTGTCCTTTGCTACTTGCTACAGAGCTATACTTATTTGGTTATATGCAGCGGCGGATTAAGGCCTTTAGAGGGCCCAGCACTTGAAAGATTTTTAGGCCCCCTTATACAGGGTGGTGCCCCTCAATGCGATATACGATTAACCGAAAAGTGTTTCTAACCAAAGTTAGATTTTAATATTCAGAAAATTTATCTAGTGCCCTCATTTCTCCTGATGCCTTAAGCACCTGCTTATTGGTTAATTCAGCACATCTAATACTGAAAACGTACACAGAAGACGTTCCGGGGCGTTTGACTTGCGACCGAAACGCACGGAGGCAAGAGGTCGCTATAACTCGAGGAGGCGCTACAGCTCACGCGTACTCGTGACCACTGACGGACGTCAGCTGGCGCCACTGAACTCTCACGAGTTGTACTGACACGTGGGAACCCGCCTTTAACGAATCCCCATGCGCTATCCTTCATCATGGCTATGCGGAGGCAACGGGAATCTCCGAAAAGGGTAGTGGTGCCGGTGGAGAACGAAATCAACGCGTTCTCCATCGATTTGGTGGCTCCGCGCGATAGAAACGCTGGAAAAAGGGGGACGGGGCGGTGGATGTGGATGAAAGGTATCGACTGTAATAGAAAGAGTAAGGGATAGATAGATGTGTATACGATATATATTCGAAGCCCGGGGGCGTTTGCGTGTTCCAGGCTCCATGTCCGAGAGCGCATGCTTCCGGCTGATCGCCCACATACATTTTCGTTAAAACGCGTGTTCCGTTCGTTTCATTAATTTTAATGCCTGCAGAGCATTCTGTTCATTTCTGCGCAACATATGAATATGGGATTCGCCTCTCTCCCTCCCCCCTCTCTCTCTCTCTCTCTCTCTCTCTCTCCCGCGAGCAACTCATAGCGGAGAACGCGCGCGCAAAATCTGCGGCTGTGCGCGCGGACAGGCCACTACGCGCGTACACACAGCGGTTTTCCGTGCGTGCATCGGTAAGCGCTCGCGCTCGCGCGCGCGCGCACGCTCGTCCGCGGTGGGGGAGGGTGCTGCGTATGAGAGAGCAACGGGCTCGCTCATGCGAACACGGCCTCGGGTTGGTTGATATTAATTAATAATCAGAAACAGATGCGGCCTCAGCCCGCTCCGGTTCCGCGCGCGAGGCAGCTTCGAAACAATAATTATTTAAGTCTCTCCTCACTTCCATACCCCACCCTACGCCCCATCCTCCTCCTCCCCATCCATCCCTCATTACACTCCACCTACGCCCTCGTCTTCTTCCTTTTCCTCCGCCTCATCCTCTCGAAGTTCCTCCACCTCGGGGTCCCGGGGTTCTCCAAGCGCGCCCATTGCGGCGTGCTAATTAAAGAGCATTCGCCGACGAATTTTCCGTCGCTCTCCCGCTTCGTTATGCACGGCCCGTTACCCCCGGCACCATTTTTTCCTCTCCCCCGGAGCCTGTAAGCCTGCGGGAATACACCTCGGAGACCTTGTGCCACATTTTCGTCGTTTTATTTCCGAACGGGCTGGTTCCATCGGTCGGGATCGCGACGGGAAGAGCCGCGGTGCGGCCGCGAGCCGCACGTTGCTCCGCGCGGGGAGAGCCAGCGAACCGCGGCGCCACCCGCGGAGGGGAAGGATCGGATGGATGTGTAAGGAGGAAAGATTCTGCCGGCTTAACGACGGAACTGCCACCGGCTGCGCTGGTTACGAATTAGGAGGATTTGGAGCAGAACGACGCGCACCCCGTTTTAAGGTCCGCGCACACATATTAGCACTGCGACGGTTCAGTGCCGGCAATGGCAGCGGTAAGGAACGTCGTTTCCCTGCTTTGGAACGGAACAGCTCACGCTTGTTCCTGTCAGATGCTGACGCCGAGGCAAAGGAGCCATTGACACTGGCGGCGCTGCACCGTCACGGAATTGATACGTGTGCGCGGACCTTTAAAGCACGCCGAGCTATCGGGAAGGACGTGTGGCAATCGGTCTGGTTTAGGCTGATTGAACTGATTCCACGTTGGCTTCGGTTTTCGAAGTCTGAAGAACTCTCGGCTTAGCATTCTGCCTTGTAGAGAAATAGTGATTAATCTTCCACCCACTCTGCTAGTCCGCAAAACGATATTTCTGATGGTACAAATCGCTACATGTCCTTTGTCATATCTTATACGAGTGCATTGATATAGTTACGTTCCTGATACCTTGGGATTTCGAAGTAGATAGGTGGTGATGCTCGAAAGGTATTCCGAACATATTTCTAGGTTCTTGACTTTAGAACAAGACACTGAGGTGGGTCCCCCTCCTTTTGCCGCCCCCTTACTGTTTTTATGACGACATTATATCTATGTAAAACCCTGCACACTGCTATATATGTAGCAATGGTGGTAAACATGTGGTGAACTTTTACTTCTTTATCGATTTTAATCTTCTCTTTCTACCAATTTTGCCGCCCCGGGCAGTTGCCCTGCTTGCGCCCCCCTAGATCGGACCCTGAATACATGCACGTGAATTTGAGTTACGTCCCTCAATTTCGATAAGAACATACTTATATTCAGAATAACGCTAGATACATTGTAATACTCGGGAAACTTATTCCTTTGGTTCCGTAGATCTCGGAGTGATGTATGCCACCCTGAAATTCCTTCCCCTGAATTACGCCCTTAGGTCATCGCGGATTAGCCGAGGTTCCGCGCGCCCATGCTCCCCGCCCGTAATCAACAAATTCATACGGGAGCCACTGATAGAAATAGAAAGATCGCCGGAAGTTTTTCGCGAGCACGCCAGAAGGAAAATAAGGAGAATCGGGGGCGGAGGGAGATAGTAGGGCGCAGGAAGGGAGCGAGCGGGATGGCGCTCAGCCAGCGACGTTCCCAGTGTCTGCCTTAATATCCGCCACTAACATTATTTCATAAAAGTATTACTATAAATCCAAACTCGCGTTATTTAAGCACCGTGCCTCCTGCGAGGAGCCGGCTCCTCGCAGGGCCTCCACGTAACCGCCTCTTCCACCGTGAACCACCACCACAGCCCAGCACCACCAGCGCCGTCACCGCCACCAGAAGCCACCCCCCTTCTCCTTTCTTCTTACATTATACCGGGCGGAGGCAACTTTTGCCACCCTCTTTTCCCTCCGTCACATTAGAGATATATTATGCAGATAGTGGAGGCGCCAACCGGAGAGAAACGCGAAAGGAACTGCGGAAATTTAAAACTTTATTTACCCTACGCCGAACGATTTCACCGCTCCTTCCTTTCGCCTTCTCCCCGCCATCTTTCTTCTGCCTCCCTTCGGTCCCCTTTCTATTTCTCGTGTTTTTTCTTCTCTCTCCACACTTATGCTGCGAACGGACGAATCTATACCTTCTTCGCCTCCTTGGTCGCCTGGGGAAGATCGCGAGGAATTTGGCCTGTTTCGAAAACGCGACGAGCCGTGAGATCTTTTCGACAGGGGATCGTGAATATTGACGGCTCGTTTATCTTTAGGCTGGCGCTTTAATGCGAGCTGTGATTAGCTCTGTGAAATTTAGGCACCGGTGGGGGTTTTGATAGTGGTCTGCGAAATGTTAGCGTAGGAGGCGTTTGGTACTGGATTATCGTATTGTGTGTTTCCAATTTGGGGCGTTGAGTTAAGGGGCGAAGTATTTCTTTAGTTTGCAGTTGGTCTTAAAACAGAGGGCGATTTGAAAAATTTAGTTGGATTTATAGAGATTTTTACAGAATTGATAAAAAAAGTAGTGTTTTGTATCTACGTGAGTTGTTATATAGTGACTGAAATTTTCTTTTGTATTCTATTTTGGAGAAATCGTTAGTTTCAACATTACAGATTACTTTTTTGAAATCAGGGGTGGGGTATAACATACAATCCTGAAATTGTGACTAATGATTTATATGTAATGACGGTTAGAACAAAATTCGAACAGGAAGACAATTAAAAGAATACAAGAAATTTAAGGTAGAAGTAGGTATTAATGTTCCGCTCAAAACACTGTTTTACATTTACTTTTATAAAAAAAACTCTATATATATATATATAATACAATAAATATGTATATACTTCAAAGTAACTACAACAGAAGCTACAAAAGGCATATATACACTATTATGTTTATAAGCGTTTAATTGGTGAACAGCACGTTATGACGCAAATGAAATTAATATCGAGTTCTATTCAACACAATGTTATAATATTCTTTAAACTAACAATAGGATCTTGTGCACCTCTTCTCCTAAGCAGCTCCTAATTTTCAAAATTCACTCCGTTATGACGGAAAAATATATTTTTGTTTAGTAATAGTGCTAGATGCTTAAGAGGCTAAAACACTTTGAACATACGTCTAAGAATATTTTGTTAACACTGTTTTCATTAATTTTCTAAAAGTTAATACATTTGGGGCTGCCCCCTTCTCCCTGCAGAGTCTTCACTTGACGACGTTCGTCGGAGTTGAATCGAAAGGACGAAGAAAATGGATGAAATCTTGCGACTAATCAGCAGAAAGTCGGTTTATGCTTGGCGCCCTCCCCTTCTCCTTTCTTTCTCGTGTCCCCGCGTTTCTGCCTGGCTGTCGCCTTCAAGAATGGCAAAAAAGTGTAAAAAGGGGTTGGTCGAGTTTTTTCACCCTCCGTCGTTCGCAATCACGACCAAGTCTCGTCTTCGTTCGAGGGTGTAAGTACCGGGTCCTCGTCGAATGCGCTCAAAGAGCCGGAACCGGAAATGGTTCCCTCGAATTCTTCGGTAAATTCTCTTTTAACTTTCCTGATCCTGTTGTCGGTGACTCGACAACCATTACTGTCGTGGACAAAGCGCGGAGGTATTAAAATGTACATCTTTCAGTAATGCAGGAGATATCTCTGGTAATGTCTAAATAAATGGTTCTGTGTCAAAACTGGCGATGTTAGGAGCTAAAATGTTTAATTCATTCTAAATAACGTGGTTTTAAACAACTTTTCGCTACAAAACACAGTTCACATTCGCTTTCTACATTTCAAGAAACCCCAGAACACGAATTTTGGTTTTAAAGAACCCTTGGAGGCTGAGGTGAAAGTTTTAAGGGTGGTAAAACAATGTGGATGCTGTTTTTCAAACGAATAATAAACATTTCCACCTAACCGATGATCTATATACGATCTGCGAGTTTTGTCCCGCTAATTTTCGAAAAAAGAAGCCCCCCTTGAAAAATATACTCTTTCCATCTATTTGCATACGGAGTCTTCTCATCTATATTTACTACAACAATTTGCCAATTTTTAACGAAGTACACGGGTACCAGAAGTTTTCAAACCCGATTTTCTCAAAAAAACGAATGTTCCTATAAAAAAATTCTGCTGTCCAATTTTCGACTTGTTTCTGCGATAGATTTACCTCGCAAGTTGCGCCATTAATCACGGAATACATACTCTCTATAAATCTCTCCACCGTGTGTCCCTCTGATGTATGCGCGATTTCTAATCGAATCTAGAGTGAGAATTTTGTATCCGGCCAATCGTTGACACTTGTACGTGTGGCGTGTCCAAAGATTACCGTAGGGTACAGAGGGTGCATCAGCTCGGCCAGCTCCGATTAGATAAATAGCCGCGCGGAGCGTTTTAAAAGTCAATTCGCTTCTGAATATCGGTCCACTTTGCATACATGCATATACACGGATTCTCGCAAGCGTTTTAAGGCTTTCTCCGTCGGCGTCCTCGCTCATTAATTTTTCACGCTCGTCCCAGTCTCGTCCCGCACACGCGTTAGGACTTGTTCGGACCTTGAGCGCCCAACGAGGCGAACTCGCGCGAACGAGAATCGCTCGCTCGCACGAGCAACCCCATAAATATTGTAGCGACGCGAGCCGCGGGAGGGTTTTCTGACTCGTTGGCGCTAATACGAGCTCTCCTGCTGCCTCTGAAGCTTCAAGGGCTTTTTTCACGTCTGAAAACTACGCGAATACCTACCCGGCCCCGAGGGTGCGCAAAACGAATTAAACGAAACCTTTGTCTGCAACTTTGACACCTTCTTTACAGATTTAGTCTCCAGCGAGTTCTTTACCTGCTTGCTAAACCACGCTGCGGTCAGCCCTCGTTACTTCTACGCATTACGACCAGTGACAAGCTTCTTTGTGCGTTTCAGGGTGAATAGGCATCTTCTGCTGTGTCCTGTAACGTTCGGATCTGCGAAATATATGTAGAATGATTCGGGATGTCACGGTCACTAGTTTCGATACTTGTGTAAGTAGTTGTGAGTTTAAAATATTTATTGGGGTCGTAGTTAAGCCAAACTTAAGAATAACTTTTGAGGGATCGTATAAAAACGAATAGGAGATATCAGTTGTTTGGAATTGACAGTAAAATATAATTGAACAGTCCTTGTAAAAAAGTAAGTGCCAAAATTAATATTTTTTTTTAATCAGAAAATGTTCTACGTGCTAATGGTAATATAATAGTGTAGAATTTGATTTTTGACACTTACAGTGTTTTCTACAAGGACGTTTCAATTAACAATTAACCATTTGTGGTCACACGGAGTGTATCGCGCCCCCCGCAATTTTTTTCTTTGCCAGTATTTCTGCAAATTTTTAGATCTCGATATTAGAATTTAAAAATTTGTTGAATTTTAACAAAAAAAATCGCTTTTTACTCCAACCATTTTTTCAACTACGAATTTCATTACACCAAAATTCACATTTCTAGGGAAAGATTGTATGACTATTATGAATTTACAATTATCACTCAAAAGGTAAAAGATTCAAAAATACGAAAATGGTAACTTAGAAATGACGCTGGGGATGCAATGAATCCCATGTGACCAATTTGTGATTATAAGGTATGACCACGAAGGGTTAATAATACTTCTCATTAATTATTAACAACTTCTTAATGCACGAATTAAATTTATACGAACAATGTGCTGTGTGACACTTTTTGCTCAGAATGACCTTTCAAAAAATCTGTCAAATTTTTTCACGTTGATTCTGAATCACTCTGTACAGGGAGAAGGGAAGAAGTATGTTAAAATTAGGGAGATGCAAATTAGTAAATTGAAGTTGGGGAAGAAAGACACTGTGGATCGAAGGAGGTGAAGGAATGCAGGATTTGTAGAAAGGAAGAATTCTTGGGTCGTGTGTTGCGATGAGGAGATAATACAGAGGAGACTAAGTTCACAGATGCGGAGAATGTTGTAAACGATAGGAGAAGAATGGATGAAGCAGTTAGAAAGGAAAATGAGCGGAATAAACGGGAAGGGAAATTAAATTATAGTGAGAGTTAAGGGACGAAAAATGTGAAGAGGGGAATTCCCTTTTGGGGAATAAAGGAGAAAATATAAAGAAATACGTGCACTATATTAGAAAGCACATTAAAAATTTCCAATCATTTTCTTTATAAGACACTGAGAAATTCTTACAGCCACAAAAACCTTTTTTTATTCCTGCGAATCAACTGAAAAATAGGTCACTATATACCTTCACCTGAAATTAATATTTTGCAATAATTTCTGTTTCATTTTACTCTTCGAAGCATAGCTATATATATCTACATATCAAATATAGGTAATAAGTAAAGCGTTATGCACCCGGAAAATAAGTCACAAATTCGACTTTTTCGAAATGGCAGAGTGCTTATACCCTTTAAGAGGAAAACGCTTTTAAACGCGTTCCCTTGCCGCCATGATGGGCGACAGGGCGAGGAAAAAGAAGGCTGGAAGGCGAAAGCACTTCGTGTAACGTTGAAATACGTACAACCAGGTTCAATCCAGGACAGTCCATTCTTTCGAAGATACTTCCTTCGAAAAGTCCGTGGCGAGCATATTTCCCGCGTTGCCTGCTCCCTTTTGCCGCCCTCACATGTGTTTACCCTTCTGACCACTGGCGAACTTCGAATTTGCTGAAATCCTCCTGTCCGCTGGCACGAAATCGCTGGGTCGGATAATTTCAGGATTGGGCGTGGTTCTTCCTCTCTCGCGATATATGCATTCGCGATAAAACTGCAGCGGCGTTGTTTAAAAATTTATAGCCCCCGTTTAATTCCATCGTTTCACTCTGTTTCCAGCTAAATTCTTACCGAGAAATTTCAGGTTGTAGAGTTCCGAGGGGAATTTTTGAGAAATTGTGCGACGAGGATACACTTTTCTCCTATAATTAACGAATCTACTTCGACAATTTCGGTATTCCAAATAAATGGCACTCTAAAATCAAAATTTTCTTCGCTGGTTTAACCTTTTGGCGGCTTCAACCGAGAATGACTTTGATTCCCGAGGTCATTCGTGTTCCATCATTTATTGGAAAGAAGGTGTCTATAAAGGAAGAAAAGCACACGAACGGAAAATGATGATTTGTGGGTCACAGTAATCGTTCAGCACAGGAACAGCAACAAATTAAAATTAATCGACTCTTGTGAGCTGTTAAATAATTATTTAAATGTTCAAGGGCCCAGAGGCACCTTTTCCCGTTATCCGATCAAGCTCAAACTTCACACAGATTTTTCTTTTATTATTTCGAACTATTCTGCGGGGTGTCGCGCGGAAAATTCAAAAGTCGAAAATAAGAGCCACCCTACTGTAAGTGCCAAAAATCAAATTCTATACTACAATATTACCATTGGCACTTAGAACATATTCCTCTAAAAGTTTTTTTTATTTTCAATTTACACACTGTGGAGCAACTCAATAATTAAACAAAGCAGACCAAGTTACAAGGGAATCTAAGAACACACGATGCGAGTGAAGGGCCCAGAAGCCCTCACTGTTAACGAATCAGTAAAAGAGTGACGAAAACCGTGACCATACTCGCAAAGTGGTCATCGACGTACTTAAACACAAATCCCTTTGTTCCACACTACTCGGCCTGTTCAGCAAAAGGATTGCGGAATTACCGTAGGCGGGTTCGTTTCCGGAAGAGAGATCGACGGAAAGGTCTCCTCGAACGCGCAGGGAACGCGAGGCAGTTGGAAGAGGTTTAAGCGTCTCTTCCTTGGTCTCCTCGTGTGCAATCGATTCTTCCGCCATATCGGCACGGACCACTTCAAGGGGCAAGAAGGCACGCGTGAACGCTGCAACAGCAACTGGTTAGGGGCAGAAAAAAAAAGAAGAGGAAAGAAAGAAAGCGTACCACGAGTCTCGGTAGCCACCCCCGAACGTTCGGTTCGCTTTGGCCACCCGTGGCTACAACGGGTACAATATTTACGGGCTCGCAAACCGCCCAGTGATTTTCACTTAAGCCGGCTCGCTTCGTTGGGAATTCAAGATATATCCATTCGAGCACGTTGTTTCGCGCTCGGAAGCGAGCGCACGATGGCTGAGCAACCAACGAGAAATTTTCATTGTTCACGTGCACCCCACTTCTTATACAACGAGACCTCGAGGATCTGATCTTTCTTGCTCTATTTACGGGGCCTCGTAGCTGATACGGTACGTAACGAACAGCCACGAGACATTTGGATTATAATCAGCTGATGATCGAGGGCGGGCAGAAATTCGAAGAATGCCACTTTTACTTTCAATTTCTAACGGCGAGGTGCGAATGTACAGACTGGTGGGGATTTTTCGAGATTTAACGCTTTACCGTACGTTTGAGAATATTTTATATTTAGAATTCGGAGCTTCCGAACGAGATGGGTACTTGAGTAGAGAAGTGTATTCTATCGTTCTGATTAAAGTGCTTATTTTTTAAGAATAGTAGATATACATTCTTGTACTTTTGTATTTAAATTCGTAGATTGGTGATGTGTTTTTGTTAATAGCATCCTAATAGCGTAAATGGTAAAATGAAAGCGTTAGTTTTTTTATAAGCAGGTACGTTTAAGGGGTAATGACACTGTAGAGCCCGGAAAGGCAGCCTGATTTTCAGATGTTTTTTATGCGAGTATAGCGAATGAAATTTAAAATCTGTTTGAAGGGATTTATTGTACAGACTTTGAAGTATGATTACAATTTTTTTACTTTTTTTAATGCATAATGGCGGCGCCACAGCTCAACAAAAGAAGCTTCTTCTGAAAGACAGTGTTCATCGGCCGGAAAGATTTTTCCTTCAATTTTTGACCTCGAACAAAAAAATATAAAAGACAAATTCTAATGCGATAAAGTCTTAAAGGAACATAAAAAAATTATAACATCAACAAACGCTTCTATTTACAGCTAGAACTAAATTTAATACTTTTATTCTTACGTCCTACTTTTTGTATTCGAATGCAGAATGCAAATATGGAAAATACCCCCAAACTGGGTCCCTTTAAGAACCACGAACTAATAACTTTCCTGGTTCTGCCCAATCATTTCAACTTTCGAATTTGAATTCGGAGATCCCAGTGTTCCCTGTGTGAACGAATCGAGATATCGTTTTTTTCAGGCCCATCGGTAAGAAAGTAGGCAGCCATTATGTCCGATTAGCATTGTGATTGTGTAACCGACGTGACGTGACTCCATTATACAGTGTGCCCGCGCGTGTCGCATTATGTCAACGAAATACCATTCAATATAATCGCCCTGCTCCCTTTTCCCTTCCCTCCCAGTCAGCGCGTCGCGACATTTGGCGCTCATTGACATCGAGCCTACGGTACGCGCAACAGATCAAAAAAAAAAAAGAAAAAAGAAAAAGAAAGAAGGAGAGAAAAGAAACTGAAAAAAGCGATCTGAGATGAAACAAAATTCCTGCGTCGCGAGTTTCTGACGAGTCGAAATAGGAGGTCCTCGCGATCTACCCTCCGGCGAGGGGTGGGTGCGGTATAGACGCCGTTGAAAAGTTTCCCGTCTACCTTCGAAGCCAGCCGCGAGAAATCCCTGCGGCTCGTTCTACTTTTGCTCCGCCTAGATTGTTCGCGAAATATTTTTGCCAAAACACAAAAGTGCCAGCGGAGGTGTGGCGCGGGGGGGAAGAAAGGCTGTAATGTCGGTGGAGGCGGAAACATCGCCAAGCAGCGCGGCGGCAGGATATTCCAGTGGCTTGCTACCATCGCCGACGCTCGCCGTCATACAATTTATTGGTAAACTTTGCTAGCTTGTTAGAGGGTTACGTGCGCTGGGATAAGAAATATCTAGAGTGGTATCCAGCTCCGCCAGGGCCTACAGCGTCTCCGCCCCTGTGCCCCCGTGGTCCCCACCATCCCCCGGCCACATTCGCCGGTTCGTGTTACCGGCATTCTTTGTCGCTGTGTGCACCGGCAGCGCCGCAGACAGTACCTGGGAGAGCGGTAGCTAGCAGCATCAGCACCAACGGCACAGGCAACCAGCCCCCTTGGCTGTAGGGTTAGAATACCAGGGTTGCCTCCATCGGGCCACTGGTCTGCACCACTGGCTTCGACGCTCTGCCAACCACCACCAGCCTCTGCTATCCTCTGCCTCTCGTTCCTCTCTTCGACCTCGCGCTACCCAACGTTCTCTCTTGGCGGGCACCGCCAAGAATATGAATATCATACGTTGCCCCGCGGACACGTTCATCTAATCGCTCGCTTCCCTCCTCTAATGGGGCGCTGGAACGCGTCGACGATGACACCCAAGGATCTCCTACAGAGCCCTGGTGTTTACCTTTTCCGCGGTAACACGTGCGCGGTGAGTTTAGGAGCGCGTTCTTTTTGAGCGAGCTTTATCCTGGGAAGATATACGGGGTGCGAAAGGTGGAAGGTGAAGGAGGTCGTAATTGTGACGTGCCGTGGTAAAAAGGGCCAAGGTGCGAAAAAATAGTTTGAATTTTTCATGGGTTTTTATAGGCTGAAGTAGGGATGCTCTTACGACCCCAATTTGCTAGAACACTTATTGACTCAACAATTCGTAATTAAAAACATGTGCTAGTGTAATGGCAGTAGACAATTAGTGATTATCTGGATTAAGACAAAATTATAAAACATCTTCCAAAAATGAGAAAGCAATTATTTTTTTTTGACAGAGAGGTGGAAGCTCTTCTTCTTCAGTATTATCAAATGATTATCAAATTATTCATAAAATTCAACTGTCAAAACAGTTTATAAAGTTAAAATCGCAAATATGCAGCTAAGAAATTAACACGTTGTTATGTTTTGTTTTTTACTAAAAAATAAGTAATATACGTCATATGTAGTTACACTAAACCGTGATTCCCCGCCCTCCTCTCTCACGGAATTATAAATCGTTATAACGTAACTTGTAAAAGATAATGGGAATACATTTAACATTTTATTCTCCCAATATACATTCTGTTTATCGACGCAAATGCACAATGCAGTGTAGTCCATCACCAATTTACAGTTCTTTAGAAACAATAAGCTGCTATTCGAAGCTTCTTCGACATATGTAATTTCAGACTTATACTCTGTTTAAGCTTTTTCTCTCAAAGTTGAAAAGTATCACTGACCAAGTGCGTGAAAACTTCTTTTAGAGTTAAACTATTGAAAAATTATGCAAAGTGGGTGGCCAAATTATTACACTCAAGCGAAAAGGTTTGAGATTTTGTAAGTTTACGCTATGGAATGGCTGTGTCTCTGCGAAAAATATTTAAAAAACGCATTTTAACGTTTGAAGTTTCTAATTTTTGAATCAAGTATTCAATTTTTGTTTTCATCCATTATGATACTGTTTTATCAAGATTAAACGCAGGAAACGAAGTTCCAGAAATTGTTGTCCAGTTTGAACGTATGCATGGGCCAAAAATAAATTTTTCCGGTAAATCCAACGAAGAACTCTTATAGAGCAAACATTTCTCTTTAATTTCGATTTTTTTTTAGTTTTGTTGTATGATTTTATTCTCCGAGTTATTCGCGATCAAAGCAAAAAGATACTTTTCACTTTGAACACCTACAACTTGTGAACTCATGATCGTAGAAAAATTTTCATGAGTGTTTTGGAAAGCTAAGAAAGTTTCCTTTCAGAAACTTTAATTGCCAATTTGGTGACTGGGACTATATTATAAAAACTGTGATAAAATGTAAATAAGGTAACTATTAGAACACATTCCATAGACCTTGAAAATGACACTTAATTTTTTTTCATAACGATTGGATTCTTTGGATGAGAATGACAGTCGTTCAAAAGTTGCTCTGGGTGGTAGCCACCCAGGTATGTAAAAGTTGATCGAAAAAGGAATTGTGTGAACGAAGGGTTAGAGCAATCAGAGAAGCTAATTTCTCCAACGAATACCACCGCTAAAATTACGAACCTTACCGAATTAATTTCCTCGATTTAAACCTAACATCGTTTAACAGGTTATTCCATTAGCAGCTGCAATGCGGCAGTATTTTGCGAGAGAAACGAAGCGCGGCTATGCAGGACTATCTTCGCGTATAACAGCTGCAAGAACGTGTGTACGTAGAGAGACAGATACATACGTATAAATACATATGTATATACGGTCAAAGGGGTGGTGGAAGTTTGAAATTCCCTCGAAATTTCGCTGCCAACTGTCTGCGTGTATGCTTTTGTACCTATGTGCTTACTTCTGCCGTGTGCATTTGTACGTATATACGTAACGATGAGAACGAGAAAGAGAGAAGGGGCGAGAAAGGTGGTGAAGAGAGAAGGGGAAGAGAAACGGTGCCGGGGACAACAATCATAACAATCTAGTTAAACGTTATAAGGATATCTCGCGCTAAGAGGCGTGCCAAGCGTTGCATAAAATCAAATTGTACGTCGAGCCGAGAAGTTATTGTCATTTCTCATCCTCCCCTCAGTTTTCATCGCCGAAAATTCAGCCGGGGATCTTCTGCCTCTTAGAGTTTCCCTATTCTCCTACGCTTTCGTCTTCCTCCTCGGCGTTCTTCTTTCTTCACGGCCCCGCCAGCGTCCTCCCCTTTGGAATTCGTGTTTTCTCCCTAATTTTTTCTGTCCTGGATCAGGCTATCTGCTGTGGTTGAAAAATATTTAGAAAATTTGGTCAGAGGCGAGGGTGAAACTCTTTATGGCGCACCATGGTCCTTTGTGTCGTGCCGTGGTCAGGATGGTTATAAAGATTTTTCAAAATAGTGGGCACAAATTTTTGTATTTATCTGACCACTTTATTGTATTGCAATTAGTGATTTTAACAATTTAGAATTTTCGCTTGGGAGATGAACCTTTGGGGATTATATTATGTCCATGCGACGATGGACACTACTACTTGTAATTGCTGTTAACTATTAATCACTAGGGTTCAATTTATTTACACGTGTTGAATATTCGTAATAGTTGGATAAGTTTATGCGTACAGTACTAGTATCGTTTACAATGTTTACGGAATTGAAAATCGTGATTTTTTCGTGGGAGGACCATGTTTTGATATGAGATTACAAATAGACATTTGCATCTAGGTTACTAATTGTAAGTATATTCATTAGTGAAAGATGTAGAAACATTTCTGTCATTTTGAGAGGATGATGGTTTAATTTTATATAGAGAATCGGCGATACGAAGAGAAAAGATTACAAACAATCGCGCAATTCCTCGTATGTATTGCTAACATTTAGTACAGATTGTAGATCTGTTTATATATTCACGATTAACTAGTAACGCACAATTTGAACTAACTGAAAATTCATTTCTGAAAACAAATGGAACTTATAATTTTCCTACACTTAAGTTTCTCGAGAAACACTGTAATTTCTCGAGAAATGAGAAATAAGAAATTATACAATTTTTCGAGAAATTCTCGAGAAGGCACACTAGCCATAACTGTATTATTATCGTTTAATTGATACAAGAAAGAGAAATCTATCATCCAATAATTTTCTATTTTTTATTGTACGAGTGTCATATTTTGATTTGTATCGATGAAACCAGTTTTATGATTATCAACATCGGTTTCCCGACTGGCGACATTCTAAGATGTACGTCGAAATCGAATTCCATCCGTAATGGTCCCGGCGAACGAACAAGAGAGTTCATAATGAGACTTTCCATTCCGTCAACGATATCGGATAATTGCGTCTCTACTGTCGATCCTCGAAATAGGGTAATGGAGAACTCACGAAATCGGCTTGAGGGGTTAAATTGAAATTGAAATCACTCGAAATTACTTGCAGTCTCGAGGACCATCGAGAAGGTTGATACCCTTCTGCCCTTGGAATCGAATATTACTTTCGACGCTTCAAACAATCCGTCTCGATCGATCCGTTCGTGCAGAATGCTACCAACCACGATGCAACTACAAACATCTCTGCTGAATGTAATATAAAATGCATTGTGCGTGCTCCATTTTTGATAGCCTTTGAGCTGTGACGTGTAATGTACGTCAAAAAAATCTACACCGTTTTATGCTCGTTCGATGCAAATCCGATAACAAATGAGCGATTTATTACAAATAAATAAAAATGCAAATATTAATATTAATATTATTATTATAGAATATTTTTTCGCCAAGAATATAAATAAACATTTATCAACTCAATAATTACCTACTACTTACTGTGTGAAAAATATATAATTTCAATTAGTGCTCTCTTTTCAATGTTAAGTCAAAGGAATAATTTTATATAAAGTTGCTTCTGATTTACTCGAAGTTGGTAAATATAGAACTGCACCCCTCTTGCTGCAAGGGTCTCAATTGCATATTAACACTTATATATTATTCACAAGTGCTCATGAGCAGTAGCTACCCCTAATTTCAGTAAAAACGCTTTACAAATAATTTCCCTTAACTTTCCATATTTTCCTCAACGCATCGAATTCCCACATAGTAGCTCGGTTGCTTTCTACCGAGCATTGTCCCAGCGAAAAAACCGACTTGCGACAATGGCGAGCGCGAGGCTTACAATGTCTCAGCACGCGGCCCGTCAGAAAGGAAACGCGCACTAGTTACAGTAACCAGGGCCACTCCGCTAGGAAAAGGAACACGGCGAACAAGTTGCTCGTCGATCGCTTCGGGGCGGTTCTAAGCTGTTGATCGACCGGATCTTCGCTGTGGGGTATCGAAAAGATGGTAGATACGCTGCTGAATGCGGCGAGAAAGGGGTCGCGGGCACTCGGCCCTCTTAATTATAAAGCCCACCGGCGATAATTGTCGTGTAGTTGGACTAACATTGTGACTGCATGTTTTCCCGCCACGCCCATCTCGGTGTTCGTCTCAGCGGGCGAGCCTTTTCTTCGTGTTTGCCCTGCCGTGGGACCGTGGGCTCCTTGGATCTTTATTAACCGTGCTGGAATCCTGATTCCAAGATCGATCGCGAGCTGATCTCGCCTCCCACTGATCCTTGGTTCAAATCCTGCGTGAGAACTAGCTCGTTTATGGCGGGAGTCGATTCGACTGGCAGCTATCGAACGACTCGGGGTGTTGTTCTTAATGGGGGTACGTCAGATTATACTTCCCGGATACTTATTAATTTACTACGTATTTATTGGTTTTGGCACTGATTCGTTTTCTTAGTTAAAGTGTCGAAATGGGCGAAACTGTTGAAGTCTCATCTTCCAGTTGAGATTTTCAGAATATGAAATTATATTGTTTAGGGTTTTGTTGAGGGAGAATGGAAGATAATAGCGAAGTGCGCGATAATGCTTGTAAAAAGTTCTGAAGAGTGCGTTACATTAACATTCTCATTTGCTATGTAGGGATTTCTTTTTGTTTAGTTTACGAGTAACCAGACATGAGCCCTGTTGGAAATAATGTTCTTTTGAATATTACTTCGAGCAATGTTATTTTAATTACACGGTCGGGTCGTTTTCAATGTACAGTTGCGGTGTTTAATTTCGAGAAATAACAGGATTCAAATAATAACTTTGTAGTACCTGAGATAATGAACTAGTTTTTTTTTATTAACGCATGTTTTAATCTCCACGAGGAGATTATTCTGCGAAGTAGCGAATTAGTTAATGTTTTAATACCAACATTTCTATCACACACTCATACTATTCTCAAATAAAAATTCAAAGGTGTGTATGTTCAACTTGAATCCTTAACAAGTATTATTTATAATAGAGTGCTATGAAATTACCTAAACTATTAATTTCTCCCTCAGCATTTTAAACCGCTACTTCTTATTCTCATCTGAATTCTTTCAGCACTGTTTTCAACAACGTTTCAAAGTTCAGATGTTGAAACAACCTTACTTCCATGTGCAAAATATTCTTTGGTACAAATTCTGGCTAAAAAGAAGTGGTGTCTGAGCTCCTTCATTCCTATAAATGTTATTTTTGATTTTCGACATTAGTGTGTTGACAATAATAATAATTCTTTAAGCTATTATTTCATACAAAATACATAATTGAAGAGTCCGTCTAGAAAACACTCTAGGTGCCAAAATTAAAAAAAAAATGAGCGAAAAATGTTCTACGCGCCAATGGTAATACTGTAGTATAGAATTTGATTTTTGGCACTTTACAGTGTTTTCTATAAGGACTCTTCAATTCCTATTTCATCAGGGGTAAATCACAAGAAGACCAAATGTGTTGGAACTCGAAACTTGAGAATATTCAAAGGGGCACGGGAGAAGCTTTCACGGATCATTCAGCTCGATCGGTTGTGGATAATTTAAAAACTACCCCGTCGACGTTGCTCGGGAAGTGACTGAAAATAGAGAGAGAGAGAGAGAGGGGAACAGAGGGGTGGTAAGGAAAAGAGCGAAAGAAAGGGAAAGGTCCTTCGTCTCTCCTCGTCGAAACTTGATAGCCAAAATATTGAATTTCCGTAGAAAGGGAAGGATGGACGGACGGTTCCCTCTAAATCGGGGATGCAAGAAGCGGTGTAATAAGGAGGGTGACTTTTTTCATCTTTCCTCCTCTCCCTTTATTCCTCACACTCGTCCCTCTTACTTTTCGTGACTGTGAGCCACGAGGGTGAACGGCAAGAGCCACCACTTCCCTTCGAATTACGCAAGAAATCCCGCGGCGAAGCTCGATTCTAATCGATCCTTTGATTCCACGCCGTTTTAACTCTGCCCCGCGGGCATCCCTTAACGAAGACGTTGCCCTTCCGTTTCCCTCTACCGATACATCATTTTTACTCCCTTTACTTCAGCGAAATTTCCTCTTTTGTACGGGAGTTATCGCGCGCAAAGCTGTGGGAATTCTAGCAATCTCGCCTTCGATTTCGGGCCCAATCTCGAGGAAAACCACTTTTATTCGGCCACGCTCTATTTTAGCGTGCATCTGCTGCTTATGAGTGAGATATTAATGACAAGTACACTAACGCGATACGCGGATCAAAGTATCAAAGGAATAAATTTGCATTAAATTAGCAATGTGCAAAGGGCGATGTTGGACGGTTCAAAAATTTACGGTTAAGTATAATCATCGTATGAGGGTAAACTATTTGAAGATACGGAAGTGATAGTTATTGAATAAAAATTGTCAAGATTTCAAGGGGTACACTATGTATTACCTTCGAGAGTTTCTATTTATTTCTTTTTTTTTAATGGTGTTTGCGGACTTATTAGCAAATATTGTTGAATTTTTATTGCTTTCTGTTATGTCTAGGCGAGTCGAGACATAAACTGATAGAAAAATAGAATTTGCATGACTTGGAAATATTCTAAGATTTAGGATTTCAAGGGAAGTTAATTTAGAGAGATTAACTTTAGGGAAATTTGAAATAAAAAATACACACGCTTTTCGGCTGATCTATGTTTCTAATGCATGCATATTATTAAATACGTATTAAGAAATTGATCGCATAGAATGCTTGGAAAAATTTTAAATACAAGTGTCCATAAAAAGACTAAGTCGAATAATTCTACGAAAGCTATTGGCTATACTTTTTTACATAAATATTCTGTTTATTAGAAAAATTGAGTTGAATAAATGGTAGAAAATGATGCTAGGGAAAATAAAAATGTTTTACTGCGTAATTAATATTTTTACCATTTTTTCTTGTCTCTTGTAGAATGTGTATACATTTCTTTTAATAAAATTTACAGAATTCGGGAAGAGACAAGAAAAAATGGTAAAAATATTAATTATTCTGCAGTAAAACATTTTTATTTTCCCTAGCATAATTTTCTACCATTTATTCAACTCAAATTTTCTAATAAACAGAATACCTTTGCAAAAAAGTGTTAACACCTTTTCCTTCCCCTGCTTTTACTAAAATGTAGTTTATTATAACATATTACAATCTTTACAGGGCCCAATATAAAAAATTCGTTCACCAGCCCGCTTGTAAAAAATATAGAAAAAAATAGATTTTATTATCACTAGATACAGTATATTTAACTTTATAAGTTCTCAGGTATACACCTTCAAAATTACCACACCGTGTATAATTAATGTATACAGATATATAAATTTCAAACGATGGAATTACGCCCCCTTTCATCCCCTGTTAAAAAAATTTTGTGGAAGTTGTGCACGGCGACGATATTTCTCCAAGTGGGGCCACGAATAATGAGGCGAAATGACAAAGCGCGGAGGGACGAAATTTCTGAGCAGCGATTCTACTCGTGGTCGGCTCGTAGCCTTTGAACAGGCCTGCGAAAGTACGTTGTCACGTAAACGGCTGTCGAACGGTGGCGCGATGAAAACGAGGCTGTGAAAAGTAGGGAAACGTGGAAAATCTGCGGTATTTCCGGAACGCAGCGGGGTCCACTCGACGTGTCCCATTCAGAGCTGACCAAACGCCACAATGTAATTCGGTCTAGGGTCATCGTGTAACGTGCTAACGTACTCTAATGCGCCCTTAACGAACCCCTTAATCCAATTCCGTGCAAAGTAACGAAATTATGTGGCGGCGAACCGGAAGCGCCGGCCAGCTTCCCGGCCACGCTTACTCCTTGTCCTACTTCGAGTGTTCCCGTTCCCCATTCGTCTACCAAATATCAAGGGTTAATCATCGCTGCTTTCGTCCTTCCATTTTTTATTAAGTTTCTCCTTTGGGGGTATGAAAAATATATGCGGTTGTTTTTAGGAATTTTTCGAGAATAAACTAGGGAGTGGATTGTTTATTAATTTTAGATACATGTTCATTGGCTTTCGGGCAATAAACACAAATCGTTTCATATTGGTATAAACAACTACTGTTGAAAAATATCATGTTAAACAGATGCTTGCAAAAGACAGTTGTCTCGCTGGCGGAAGTAATGAAATTGTTGGTCACCACTGCGAGCTAAATAAAAAATTGAAACAAGATTTTGTTAATTATGAGTCTGCTCATGATTTGAATTAAGTAGAATAAACATGAAACTGTAGAAAATTCCCAAAATGGCGGCAAGCAGGTATATTTTGTTGCTTTATAACTAAGTAATGGATTGAAATACAGATTTACTAAGTGTTATAGGTATTTAATGGCGAATGAAATAGTCTGTTTAAACACTTTAAACTTCATTTTTAACTACATATATTTTTCTATATAATCTCAAATTTTAGGCTGTCAACGATTGTGCTTTTATGCCTATTTTTGTTTTTCACTGAATATTTTTAAAATAAAATACTTAATAGGTACACAAGTTGCTTTATTTTAATGAGAAATTCATAATCATTGATAATAATTGAAAATTAAGACTATATCAGAACTTCGCAAAAAAAATATAGACATTCCAATTGGGATTTACGCTTAGGGTGCCAATGATTGTACAGTTTACCATGCAGTTCTACATCATAAATCTCGAACACTATTCTTCCCACACCCTGTAGTCGTCCTCATGATCGACCTGTAGGTACCTACTCCCCGATATTTGAAGAAATCAAACGTATCTACGCAATCTTACGAGATAAAGCCCTGCAACCGCGGCTGCCAACATGGATCTGTTTAACAGTCATGGGGTTGGACCATATGTGCCCTAGGATGCCACCAAGGAGGATTATCATCGGGGAGATCCGTTATCTCGGTGGCACGCGTTCCAACGTGAAGCCTCTTGCCTCCTCCCTCCGTTTCTCTTTCTCCTACCCCCCACGGCCGTCTGTCTTCCTTTATGGTCGGTCCGTGATAATAGAGATGTCATTCTGTCTCTGCTTTGACAACCCCATAACACGGGCATTCCCGCACCACGCCTGAAACACGGCACCGTGTTCCCTGGGGATCTTCGGGAACTGTCGTTGCGTGCCGCGGTTTCCTGATCCACGCTTTGCCCTTTGCTCTCGTCCTTCTCTCGTTACAACCGAACAATGATGTACCACCGTGAAGAAGGGTTCAAGTAAATAAGCCGGAGCTTCACACTTTCAGAAATTTCTCGAGAACTGTGCCCTGTTATGGATTACAAACGTAATTGGGAGAGTTGGCGCAACTTAGCGCTGGGGTGAACAGCTGCGGTTGCCAGGGTAGGTACTAATTGTTGGTTACACGAAGAAGAAATATATCTTTTATTTTTTCGGCGACAACGTTATTTATAGTAATAACTGACGTACGAGGAATCTGCTTCTTTTCACATTTTCACGTGGCAGAATAATTACGGGTGGGTAACCCAATTCGACCAAGAAATCGAACGAAATGGATCTACGCGCCTAAATTGCTTTAGTAAACTACTTACGTGTCTAGACGCGGTAAATTACTGAGTACTCGCTACTCGATTAAATTACTGGACGTGTTTGAATAGCCTTTATAGATGAAAGTTAAGAAGAGAGGCTTACCTAGAACTGTCAAAAGAACATGCTTCTTTGGGACTTTTTTCTAGAAAAACCGATAAACTTTTATTATTATACATTAGTCTATTGGACAGAGTACGCCTTACGGATATTTTGGTATTTTTTCTACAAAGACTCTTCAATTTCTTGTGCATTGTTCTACTAGCTTTACTACTCGGCTTCGCCCGGAATTTAAATTCTGATTTAAAAAATTTTTTTTTAGTCTTTTTGTGTGAAAATAGTCACAATGATCAGGTACATTTCGTGAGTCGAGAGTTTAAGTACCTACCTACCGTTTGAAAGTTTATAGGTGACAGACAAACACAAATCATAAATAAATTCTGCATTATACAATAAATATTAAGAAGATTTACAAATTACTAAATCTTTTCTGAACAGAATTGTCAGATCGATCGAAAATATAGATTGAATTTTATTCCTTTCTCCTTAAATAGTTCTTGTTATTAGTGAAATACTAGTACACTTGCTACGCGCATGATCGAAAGAAAAGAATTTCTTGATAAAATTCTGAGGCTCGCAAAGCTTCGCGCTGTTCGAATTATTTCCCCGCGCGATCTCCGTTATTATAAATACTACGCGTCCCGAAATCTGTTGGTCCCAGCACGGCTATAACGCGTATACGATCATTTGTGCGAGTTAATGCGATGATCGGGATGGCCGACACGCGCTGCCAAGTATTTAAGATCGTAGGATAAGCGAGTCACGTGCCAGCAGGATCCATGGGATATTTATTGAGAGCTCCCTCTCTGTCGTCCTCCGTCGCCTCGACGATGTATTGCTTTTTAAAGGACTTTAAAAGCCGCCTTATCGGATCCTCGACACTCGGCGATGAATCGTCACAGTTGATCCTGGCCAGCATTGCTCGTGCTCGGCCACTTTCCCCTTCGGCTGGACGACCAGTCGTCAAAGTCATCGAGCGCTCTCCTTCCGCCATTTGTTTCCCGCGATTATATAGGATAAGCCCTTTTGTATTTCTATTCGACATTTACAGCGCTGTGTTTCCATCTAATACGATTATACATATTGTGCATATGCCGAGTGTAGTAATAGGTTAAATATATGAGGTTTCAAATTTCGTGAGAAATTTGCATTCAAAGCTTTCCGAGCTCTTCTAAGATTTTTTTTTTTTTATATATACTGTATTTACAGAAAACTTAACTGTAACTAAACTTAAATTACCTCAGAAGTCAGACTTATCAGAGGTCGTCGATTATTTAAAATTATAGACGCTGAATTCTATTTTAATTCCTTTCTATCTTTCTGAACTATAACATTCTGTTCACGAGTATCTTTCCCTATTTTCTTGAAATTTTCCAGTGGTAGCCGGAGAAATTTCGAAAAGTCCCCGAATAAGTGTAAATAATACAGCCACCTTCTTGTCTTTTATGCTTAATGCATTGGATCAAAAGGTATGAATCGAAAATGTAGGAAAACTTTTTTTGATTTGGAGCTTCGTCTTTGAGAAAAATAATTTTGAATATTTATTAAGCACGCATAAATCTGACTGAATTAATTGGCACAAAGGGTCAAAGGCAGCTCGCAACAATAAATATGGTAGAACTGCAAATGCGATGAAATAGTGTTGGGAAAAATATTTCCAAAAAAAATCGATTTCAATTCTCTTGGTAGTCAGGTGCGCGCATTCTCGACGGATTTTCAAACTTGATTAGATGGAAAACAGAGGCTCGTTTGGAACAAGTTTCTGCACAATTTCGACTTGCTTTTGCGCAAGGTGTTATTTCAATCTTTCATTTGGGTACCAAGTTCCAGTCAGATAGAGCGTATCAGTGGAATTTTCGCAATCGATTTTCCTGAAAACGAAGTTTAGTAAGAAAATATATTATTCCGTAGCTGCTACTTATTTCGTTAAGTAAAGAATCGCCCCCTTTGTGTTATACCACAAGTTCGCTGACATCGACCATAAAAACCACATTCAAAACGAATTCTTCGTCCTCGAGGTGCTCGAATGAGTTCACGAATCTGCAGTTTGCCCCCCTATTTCGTCAAGCTTCCCCAGGCCTGCTCGGGGAAATTTAAAAAAAAAATAATCTCGCATAAATATAAACCCTACACCCGCATTCCCATCAGCGACACGCGTATACGTATGCAACGGGCGATATTACAAAATTATCGGTACGTGAATGTTATCGGCGGCGGGCGTGCAGAGCGGAGGGCGCGTAGATACACGAACCGATATGCCTCGGCTGGCATAATGGAGGCGATCGGCCGGCCTCCCTACGTGAAATGCAAGTTCCCCATAGAATAGATTTCCCTCGTGCAGGTCTCCGGTGTCCGAGATAATGCGATAACGAGGTTTACTACACGACTACCGCCACTGTGCGTATTTGTTGGCGATCGATTGATGCCCGTTGCAAATAAATCGTCGGGCTGGCAAAAACTCTGTCGAATCCCTGGCGGACCAGCGTGATGTTTTTCGCCTGGCGTACACAAAAATTCTCATTCCAAAGGAGAAACGTTGTAGTGTGTTTGGCTCGAATTCGATACGCCACGTGATATTTTTTGAATTGTGATGTGTCGTAGATTTGGTAAAATTTGAAGGGAATTTTTTCAGACTAAATAGGAGTGAGGATGTAACGATGGTAGAATAAGTCCCGGACGGTCGCCCCACCTAACACAAAGTGGTTATTAAAACTAATACTGATATTATTTATTTTGTTTTAAAATTTTATGAAAATTTCAAAAAGTGACCAATATTTTATTTAAGATAATTATTGCTGAGAGTCGAGTTGGAAACTGAAGTCTTGAAGATCGTTTATCTTTCAGATAATTGCAATGTCCCTGTCAACCCACCTCTCCCCTAAATAGGCAATTTAACTGTTTGTTCCACAGGACTTCAGTCTTATTTCAAGTGAAAAGAATATACTCAAACTGACGTGCTGAATTCCTCAGGACACACATCATCAACGTACAATTTTCCTTCATACTTTTATTTACTTTAAGGGGTCATGAAGCTATTGTTAAAGATTTTCTCTTCGTAGATACAACATATGATGCAATAAATCTGTTTGCTATTTATTAAGCTGCTCGTATATTACAGAAAAAAATTTAAAAGAATTTTTACCTCATATGTTTTAAAACTTTAAACGCGATTATCTCAAAACAACATTTTTCCAACTGGTGCAGGTGATTGCAAAAAAACTATTTGGCCAATCAGTCTGAAATTTTCACATGTTATTCAGCACGTCAATGGGTATCGCAGGAACCTTGGAAACCACCTTTGATTCACAATTTCATACTTTTTACGAGGCAAAATGATTGACAAATTCACTGCATTTCGACACAAACTTCAAACCTCTGCCCTCTTGTTATTTTTTTATCACTCAAAATAATTCTGCTCCCAACGATAATCGCACTCATAACGTCTACGACACACTTCGAATTTTTGGTTTCACATGCGTCGTTCCCCCGAAATCATCTGCACTAGCACTACATCGTTTATTCAAGGGGCTCACATCAGTGCGATACATATATTTTTAAAAAAGAAACCGTTAAAAATTTAAAACGGATTTTTTTTTATATTGCTAATAAGTGTATTAATAAGTAGGAAAAATATTATTTACGTTGAACATTCCGTTTACTGAAAAATAAATCCTGAAAAATGACAATCTTTCACGACTTCGCAGTGGAACGGCCTCTTAATGAAAGAAGAAACACCCTCGGTCGTTTAATTACGCTACATACTTGATTACCACCAATGGCAGCAAGAGGTTGGTGACGTCACACTGCCATGTTGGGCGAGGAAGTGAAATGAAATACATTCCGTTTAATCCATCGGTGAAGGGTGACAATCGAGGGAATGCGAAAAAGGACTTTCCGGGACGAGTATACATATGAAAGTATTCGCGAGTCGGACCATAAGGACGGATCTAAAGATGCTGTCGGTGAGATGAAAGGATCATCCCTCTGGTACGAGGTCGTCCTCAAAGGGACACGCGTGTCTGGTCCCCCGCTGTGATTTTCACTCGACTGCTCGTCGCCGTCGTCTCGCCTTGGTCCCCGTGCCGATGTGTCGCGTGCTATTGCCACTCCTCGTCCAGTTAATAACGCGTGTCTTCGTCTTTCTGCGTTTACCGCCAGTCAGGCTGTCTCTATAGTTTATGCACAAAGAAACCTCCTTCCCTCTAAACACCCTCTTTAATGATTGAACATTGGGATTCGGCACTGAACACTCCGGCAACCCCTTCAGTTGCCACTTTCTACGCGTCCTCAGTAACGCTGCGAAGCTCCTCTCCAGCATTTTTGTTTTCAAAATTATGATAATAATAACGCGTCTGTATTGCATGCCACGATTCCTAATGAAATGCACGCCATGATTCCTACTTTTACTCGGGCGATTTTTTTTTTGTTGGATGGCAAATCCTTCTTACAGCTGAGTCAGTGATGCGACACTGGGTGATAATTTGTTGCTTCAATTTGATGAATTAGAATAAAAGAAAAAATTATTAAGGAGGGTGGTGAGGTTTCAAATCAAACCTTAAGTTTTGCTATCAAGATTCTCAAATTTTCTTATATAACAAAACAAATGTATAACATATCAGTATTCCTGTTCATCAAATTGAAGATACAATGTATAAGAGTAAAACGCCGTTTCATTTTTCGGTCTCAGATTACCTGGAAAATAAATATCATGCACACCAGCGGATGAAGAATTTTGCGCGGCGTGATAATCAAGCATGCATAACTCCTATATTAATTATTAAAAACTAATAAAAAAAATGCAACCTCTCCAAAGATGCATAAAAATATGGTCCAAGTTTCAGGTGACGCGAATCGCTAGTTTCTTAAAAAAAATCCCAAGTTTTGCTATGTTTTAGCACCCAAAATTGGATTCCTTCCTTAAACCCTTGCAACCATTCACGTTTCCCTACAATAAACCCAAAGTGTTTATTACCTACAAAGAAGCACCTAGTAATGACGAGCATCGTGAGGAGACATGCGTAAATCTTCAAAGGGGGAAGGCCAAAATATTGAGTGCTTATAAAGTCACGCGTCAAAGGGCCTCGTTATTGTCGGGAGATCGTTCTTAGAAACGTATGCGCGACGCGGTACCCACGATCGGGTGGTCATGTCGATAATATCGGCAAGTGGAGCGGAAGATATGGCAGGAGAAAAGCGTGGAACAAAAAATTCAGTGCACCGTGACGTCGAGGCAGGGTGTCTCGTGCAAGTTTTCGTGGTGCCCCCCCGCGGGGGGAGGGCGAGCCTCGACGGGGGCGCCGTTTCTGGACCCTGTAATTTGAAATCTTCTCAGGAGAGACCGGCTCGAGCCCGTCGAGGGGTCCAAGGAGCAAGGAAAAATAACTGGCACCCCTCACGGCCGCAGCGCCTCCCCCCTTATTCTTCGGCGACAATGCAGCAAACTCCCGAGAAATTCACCCCACAATCAGGCGCGAAGTCAAACGTTCTCAGGAGCGTGCAATGGAAAAGGGCGTTCGCAGGCCGTGCCAGCAATCGTGCCATTATTAATTCTAGGATGACTCCCCCTGTGCTCGGCTCTCTCGGGCCAGCCGTGGGCCCCCTCGCGGACTTGGGACTCATCAGGTCCCACTGGCTTCATGTTCTATGACTCACAAAATGGGGATTTAATTGGAGGTGACTGGAGAGGATATTAATAACGTCTGTGGGGAATGGTTTATTTATTAATTAGGCGAGAAACGGGCGAATCTTTTATACATAGAGGCAGTGATATGAAAAATAGTTAAGTGGAGAAGGTTTGGAAAATCAATGACCAACTTCAGAAATGGATATCTAGATCTTTCGCCATGGTGATGTTTATTAAATAGCTGCTTCTAGAAAATTCAGGCCTCCGATCACTCGAACTTCAAAGTGTAATAGAACCTCTAGTAGTCGAATTAATAGGGAGACACGATTGTTCGGGTAAGGAAATTTTCGGATAGTGGACGGTCACTTCCTTCATGGCCGTTATTTTTAACCGACTTCAAAAAAGGAGGAGGTTATAGAATCGACCCGTAGGTATTTTTTTGTTGCATATGGATCAATTTCGATGATCTTTTTTATTCGAAAGAGAGCGATGCTTCAGTGGTCCCATCCCACATTGCATCAATATTGACTCGATACTTTGCCAGTACTGGTTCATTCAAGCTTCATCTTATTACTAGCGTCACTACTCGGCTTCGCTCGAAATTTAGATTCAGATTTTATAAAAAAAATTTATTTACTTATTTTTTTGTGAAAATAGTCACATTCATCTGGATTGGCTAGGCATAATGAGCTGAGGTGCGTGTCGGGACTCCAGAGTTCATCGTTCGAATGTTTTTGAGCGACAGACAAACACACAAACAAATAAACGTTTCGCTTTATACTATAAGATTAAAAGTACCCCCTTTCGGGCATCAAGACCACCTAATTCCCACACGAATCGCAGCACGCTGACGGGTCTTCGAGGAAGACTGAAAAAAAGCCATCCAGTGACTCATATCAACCCACGCCCGAGACCAAAGCACAAAAGTACTATTAAATCCGGTGCCACGGTAAGCCTTTCTCAGCGCCCTACCTAAAGTTATCCGCAATTGCGCGCTGATACGTGCCCGTTCGGATAATGAACACCTGGGAGCTTGCGGGTAAATTTTAACGAAAAACAAAGCGCCTGCTGCAACAGGATTATACAGGAACGTTAATTCTATTCGTATCGCTTTTTCCGGCAGATCGTGCGCGAATGAGCCGCGTTTGCGGCAAGCAAAAGGAGGAGCGGGGAGCGAGAGAGAAGGGGGTGTGGATTTTCCTCTAAAAAAAAGAGGAAAAATATAAGGGAGAGAGAGTGAGAGAGGAAGTAATGGAACGGGCGGGGCAGTCAGATAGAGACATCGAGAGAGATAGAGAGAGAGAGAGAGAGAGAAAGAGAGAGGAAGGCTGTTTGGCAGAAACCAGCATGAATGTGCGTGAGGCGTTTTTAATGCGTGTTACCCGGCGGAACCACAATCCGCTTTTGCGGCGAGAGTTGCTGCCGCCCGCCGCCCGCAGACCAGCGGCTGGTAGTTTCCCGTAACGCGCTTTGGCGCAAACTGGCAGCCACGGCCGATTTCGAAATTGCAAAACATTTTCACACTCTTATGGATCCAACGCCACCGCACTCCCTGTGTTCCCCTGCCTCTTTACTCTCCCCCTCCCTCTCGCTTCCGCTTCCTCTCTTTTTTTTTTTTCGTTTCCACCCGCGTACTCGTAATTCCTGCGGATTCGACGCTCTCTGTCAAAGCCAGCGAGAGACAAAATGCGCGTTATAGCTGAATCCGGCGAACGACGTTTTGATGGGACGGAAGAAGCGGCCGAGAAAAGTCGGTCGGTTTAACGACCACCTTTCCCGCGGGATTTTCGGTCCACCTGTACGGGTTTCACGGCTCTAATCTGACGTGGATTCGTTTTTAAATGCATAATGGTGGACGCGAGGTTCTTTTGGAGTGATTAATGGGAAATTAAGGGTTTCTAATTGTTCACCTTTTTAATAAGACCTTTTTAATTTACAGTTTTTCACTGAGGGTGTGCACGCGGATGGTTCATCCGCGGTGAATGTGAAAGATGACAAAAGTATTGGGACATCCTTTGAAACAGAGTAACTTTTTCCAAATTCGTCCAAACGACTTGATTTTGTTTTGTGAGAAGCTAGAAGGATTAGTTAGTAGCTGACGTGCTTCGTCGTTTTGAAAACGATCGCAATTGGTCAGAATAGCGCAGAAATTAGTGGAGGTCGGTTTTTTAATTTTTTTTATCTGAGCCTGTAATGAAAATTTATAAAATGCCTTTTGTACATTTAAAATTTCATCGAAATCGATTGATGCAGAAACAACCGATAGGCATCGAAGTACATATGCAGAAGTTTTAGGTTTACCTATAGTTATAGGCCGGAAACTGTGATTTCCATCGCCTTCAATCGTTTGTAGCTCATAGGCACGCTTCCCTCACTACTGTCAGGACAAATATGTTTACTATAAAATATGTACGATGGTATGGAAGACTTTTCGAATATCTGTTAACTGGTTTTCATAAGATTTGGAATGAGTAAGAATGTAAAGCCGGAGCTACAACTTGTTCCTATATTTTTTACAGATAGAAAATGTCACTTCCTTTATTTCTTTCCATTTGTTTAAGGAGGGAATCCACCTTGAAGCCACTAACAACAGACAAAGTTAGAGATTTTTTTGTTCTTATAAATAAAAATATAGGTCTTGGATTTTGACATAGTTTTAAAGCAATCTTTATTTTGCTAGGAAAAAATTATTTTTATGAAAAATTATACAAAATGGCGGCAAACAAAATGCCTTCCCGCAGCATTGCAAAAAAGCTGGCCCAGATTCCCGGGAATGACTGGATCATCTGAGAAGAAAATAGAAAAAAAACATATATATAAGCAGGAATATATTATCTTTGACCTAGCGTAGGATTTTCTTAAAATTCGAATTATTTGGGTAATTATAGCAGTTTGAAGAATTGACATTAATTTTTCACATAAAAATTTGTACGGAATTTTTTGTGAAAATCGAAAAATTGAAGTATTCAAAAAATCCTAAGGAGCAGTCTGGGTTTTGCTTCTATTTAGCAGAAATCATCGTCACCCAGTTTTGGGGTGAAAGTCAGAGATCGGTGGAAATTTTAAATTTAGTGATCAGGGCGACGCTGACCGTCGGTATGCGTATTTCCGGTTTAATTGTTAATCGCTTAACCGAATTTGGCCCGCGGCGGGGAAACGAGGCATTGGAGGGTTGTGTCATTAAATTATTCCGGGACGTGAGCCCAACGGGTGTCCTCGATCAGTTTCTGTGCGTGATTCGACAGAAGAATAACCCAGAACATCTGACATAGCTTACGACTCTTAATGCTGCCTGGTGGTGGCGAATTATATAGATGCACATTTACTATTTCCATCCTGTTATACCCAAGCACTGGTAATTTACAATGCCATAAATGTAGATTCTTGAAGCTCTGGCAACGTATTGTATTCTTTGAGTTAAACTTGATTCATTTGAACGAGAGCATTTATTTAGCATATTCGCCATTTGAATGAATGAATATTAAAAAATAACATGTCAAAGTCATTGCTTTTAATTAACATGAAAGAGATTAGGAATGAAATAGTTACAGCAATCAGATTAATGTATTTAACGCTATGTTCCATGTTTACTCGGTTCTCTTGAGAACCAGAAGTGTTCTACTCAATCAAGAGTTAGAAATCAGCAAACGTAGTAAAACAAGTATGCATTACTCGAATGTCTATAAATTCTGCATTTCTAAATTACTCAATTTCTAATAACATGATAAAACAAAAGACTTTTATATAAGCCCTCAATAATATTCAAAAAGAAAGGAATCAGTTTGTAACACTTTATGTAACCTATACTACAAGATTCCCCTATTCCTTCCTCGTCTTGCTAGAATATAAGAGAAAGCAAATGAAGAGTTCTTGTAGAAAACATTGCAAGTGCTAAAAATCAAATTCTATACTTCTACCAATTCTGCCTTTGGCACGTAGAACATTTTCAAATAATTTTTTTTTTCAATTTTGATACTCAGAGTGTTTTCTACAAGGACTCATTTGTCCCCTTAATGTTTCGAATATTCCTATCACCAATAATAAACAAACTAATTAAACTAAAAATTCATCTAATCACTCAATGTCCAACGTATCCTTAATTCGAGACCTCAAGAACCTCGATCAACGCCAATATTCAAACACCCAAAACCCCAGCGATAATCCAGTAGCCATTCCCAAGATGCTTAAATAAGCAGCGAAATCAATGACCAATTTGTTGGACACCTCGAGGAAAACCCTCACGAGCCAGCGAGAAGTCGTTGAAGAAATGGAGTAGAGCGGCTCGGTTATCATTCAGAGATCTTTCATCTGGCCGCCCTCCCCTCCTCGCCCCTTCAGGCCCGCTTGAATCGAAGAGGCTCGATCCTGTTATTACAGTGGCACGTGCAAAATTTCCAAGTGCCCTCCAGGACACTGGGATTGACCAGAAGAACGCGGTTCGAGTCAGTGACTCCGAAAAACGATCCTTCAGCGGGCAACGAACGTACGCGCCAGCGTGTCGGCAAACAGAGCCGCTCGGTGGAACGGCACCGGGGCCCCGGGGGTGGCGGCTGCTCGTAGCCGATGAACACGTCGCCCCGTGGAGGCTCGTCGCCCGCAAAAAACGTCAACGGCAAGAAATTGCGGCGATTTTTCGAACGCGGCCCGCTTCCATTTCCATTTCCATCTCAGCAAATCTCGATTCCCGATAAAACGGCTAGCGCCGAAATGTATTTTTTTGCGAGGCGGGGGCGCGTTTGCGCGGCGGCCACCCGAGCGGAAAAGTGCATCAAACGGGACGGTTAACGAACACGGCGTCTCTAAACGAACATGAGTACCAATCGCGCTTTTGCTCGTCCGCCGTTTCGGTGGTTGTGATAATGGATAGCCAAGCACGCGGAACCACCGAGTCGCGGATGTTTGCGATCTTTAACCTTTTAACCAGGCAACACGTATCGGCTCGTCAGCGACGGTGGAAAATGGGCTGGTCGCGAATGATTGCCGAGGGTAAACTGCACTATGTAATCATTGGCACTCCTGATTAAAAAGCCAAAAATTAAGAAATAGTAGCTTAGAAAGTAGGTACCTTTTTACAATCTCTTATTTTTCTTTCACTACAACACACCGAACCGCGCATTCTCCATCTGGCAACGAAAAGATCTGAGCTTTAAGCGTTTTAAAACAAACTAAAATAGGAGAGAAACATTCGGACACGAGGAAGAGTCGATGGCTTTCTTAAGCAATTATTCTGAATCAGATGACTCTAACTAGATCTTAATATTCTTTTCTTTTGTCAGATCGGCTATTTATTTTTATTTTGAGGTATTAATGAAAAATTCCTTATTAAAAAGTCCACAAGTTATTTTTAGTTTTTGAGTGCCAATAATTATTGATACACGCTGTGACAATAAATATACTGAGTATACCAATGATTCTACTACTTTTGTTTTTCATTGAATATTTTTAAAATAACAGACGCAATAGATTTCAATAATAAAGAGGATCTTGAACGACGTAACTGATTTTCAGGTAAGCTTGGACATCCGAACCCTCCGTACTCTTCTTCGAAAAGCAACCCAAAACTTCAACCCTCTATTTATTCTAATTTCTCTTGAAATTCAAGTTCAGGCTTAGGTTTTCACCCACTTCTGGACTGGAGACACGAAGCTACCCCTCAAAGGGGTTAATAGTCGCGCGGCTCGCAGGCCAGATCCGTTGACAGCGGTGGACAGACGGCGAAGGTAGGTACGGCAGGCAGCGGTGTATTGCCTACCATGTAAGGCAAAACGGCGACGAAGGTGCACACGTACGTACGTGCACGCGTACGTGGAAACGGACGATAAGGGACGTCCCGCGGTGCTAGACTGTGACTAAATCCGCGGTGCCCATGCAGTGTTTACACTCGAGATGATGCCTCCTAATGCTAATACGCGGGCCTGCCGGTGCAACGTAGCCCTCGGGTCTCTGGTTCCTTAATGCTCAATCGCAATCCAATGAAAAGTGTATGAATGGCAAGCGATTATCAAGTCGAGCGGGCGCCCTCAATGTGTCCGCCGAGGCGTCCGCGGTAACCCCGCTGCGCTAACCGACGTCGAATCCGGACCAAATGGTACGAATTCTCCTTCCTCCCTCCCCTCTTTCGGCCCCTCCTTTCGCCAGCTTTTCACCTCGTCCGCCGCGTTTCTTTCCTTTCTTTCTTTTTTTTTCTTCTCTCGTTCGGCGACGATCACCATCGGGCACCCCGAGCCCGGCCCCCAGAGCGCGAATTCGCACGAGCACGTGCTCGGATTTCCAGCTCACTCGCCGCTCATAATCGGGTCAAAGAGCAATAAGTGCTCGAGTAATTACCACTGTTGGTAAACGCGAGCCGATCGGCACGCTGCCGAGGAGGGTAACCGCGAAGGCACGCCGGAGCCCTGAAGAAATCCAGCGCAATCGAGGGAGCGTCCTGGGCGAGAAGCGGAGGGTTTAAGCTCCACGCGGGAGAGTTCGATAGTTTCGGTTTTTATCGATTAACCGCGGTTCTAATGGACTTTGAAAGCACTGTACGGAATAGTTGTGAAGTTTTCTTTTGTTCACATTTTTAAATAATGCTTTGTAGAAATTTGAGAACTGGTGTAGATACGTCTCTGTCGCAACCGCTTTTGAGCAACTGAGAGCGAAAGATATATAAAAAACAGTTTATGTTCAACGATTTTATCAGAAATGCACTACAAACTAAAAAATAATTAATTTCTTCTGCTAGAATTTCGATGGTCATATGTCACTTTAAGTAAAATCGTCGGTCGACTTAGCAACCGATACTTCAGCTTCTGGTTGCACATGGTGCCCCACGATTTTACTTAAAGTGACATATCAAAATCGAAATTGTAGTACACGAAATGAGTTACTTTTTAGTTTTTAGTGCATATTTAGTAAAATCGTTAAACACACAATTTTTTGGTATATTTTTTTGTATTATTTATCTCTTAATGTGTAATTGTAAGTTTTATTTGTGGTTATTGGCGGATTTCAAGTCGTTTGGATTTGTAGTTATGGTTTATATTTTTTGATGACCGGGTAATGTTTTAAACCCGTCGGGCTTTTTTTCACAATTTTGTCTTCTCATGCAAACTACGTACGCGTGCACAGTTTGAAGTCTATTGGATACTTGGAAGTGGGTTAACATTGAGTTTCTAGATTTGAACCAAACAAAAAAATAAATAAAATCATTTAAAAATGGACTAACCCACATTAATTAGTACAGCCCATTGGAATACATTAGTACTACTAACTGATTCTTGCAAAAAAATGGGGGGCAGTCCGTTTTCGCTCTGATTGCCTCATTTGTGAGCTAACCTTTGAATGATTTAGAGTTCCACGACCCCCAAATCCGAGTTCATCCTACCGATTACCCAATTCCCTATTAAATTTCATATTTACCTTCAAAGAAGTCCAAGGCCTTTCTAAGATCACACTGTTATAAATGGTTGCATGCATATGTCAGCTACAACATACAGAAGATAAATATGTATTTCTATGTGGAGGAAATTGATGAATTTGTACATTCTGGAAAAATGATATTGAAAAATAATTTTCCTTGCAGGGCATTGACTTCTTCAAGCCATCCAAAATGCATATAGAGACGATTTCCATATCGTCACAACTACGGACAATATTTATTCAGGTATACAAATAGAGCAGGGAGATGCAGATAAGTTCGATGGAGAGTCAATATTGGGTTGACCTGGTGGCAATCGGTGTCATAAGGGCATTCCTCGAAAGAGGATCTGGCAATCTGCTGACGCAAAGAGTCTCCCCCGGCCTGATCCTGTCAGTAGGAGCGGTTGAAAAGAAAGCGGCTTGTCGTCGGCCTTAACCACGATCCACGGTTAAAGCTCACGCCGATGATCCCTTTTATCCAATCCGTGAGGAGCCGCGAGGCGTTAAATCCCCCAGGAAAATCTCCGTAACTGAACTCGCGTTCCTGCTAAGTCGGTCAGCTCGGTCCAGCCGAGCGAGAGGATCACAATACCGCCGTGGACCAGGGAATCGGTCCGCGTATCCACCGACCTTGTTCTCTCCTTTCTCTTTGTCCCGTCCCGCTGGAAATTAGTTGCGCGAGAAATTCGTGCTAAGCGTACGGTTAATCGACGGTTGGCCGATCCGTGAGAAAAAGGCCCACGCGACGAATCGTCCGGAAGAATCCGACGTCGACGCGTTAGTCGCTTCGAGGCAAGCTGCGCTTTCTTTAGGGGTGGCTTCCGGGGCTAAGGTCTTTTCCGTGCTGGTAAAGACGTTTCATGGGCGAGCGCGTGGCGCGGCAACGGGGGCTGGCGAGTTCTGTCACTCTTTGAATTTCGCCAACCTTGTGGCTGTTTGCTCGCGAATAATCGATTGGCCGTGGCTCGGGGCCGGTTCCGACGGGATCGCGACAGTGTGTTTTCTGAAGGAATCTGGCGATCGGTTACCTGCACGCGGTCTTGCGATCTTTGGCAGATTAAATGTGAGTTGGTGTTGTGGATTGAGTAGGTTTAAAGACGAATTGGGAGATGCATGCGAACTCTATATGTATCGGCGGTGTGGTTAGTAAGCTTGTGAAGGGTGTAGGGTGAGTTGAGATGAGTCGGTGGGGCAGGAGAGTTGGCGTAGTCGCTATATTTCAGACGTAAAAGCGATAATCTGCAGGCCAATTGCTTCTTAACAAGCCAACAAGTTGAATGAATAACGGTATTTCGCTTGCTTCTGTGCTTTTTTGGATTTATTGAAGATAAAAGGTGAGTAGAGGTTACATTTAACCTCTTTCATAAAACAGTAGTGTTTTGGATAATAAGATATTAGATGAGGTATTAAGGGGGGAATCCTATTCTTTCGGCTAAAATCATAGCCAAATTTGGGATTTTTTTTTAAAGAATCCAGCGATTCGATTTATCCGAAATTTGGACCAAGTTTTGATGCATCTTTCAAGAAGCTGCATGTTATTTTTTATTAATTTTTAACCGTAAATATAGCAGTTATGCATGGTCGAGCAGCGCACCGCCCAAAATTCGTCGTCCGTTGCTGTGGATGATATTTATCTTCCAAGTAATCTGAAACAGAAAAACGAAACGGCGTTTTATTTTATATATATGTAGCTTAAATTTGATGAACCATAAAATTCTGTACAGATTGGGTTCATTCTGATAAAATAAATAATAGGTATCAGTATATATTTAATAGCCATTTTATATTAGATGAGCCGACTGTCCTCAACTTACCCTACTCACAGTAAACTTGTATACTGTCTGTGTCATTCTTCACTTCTGATTTAGTAAATTCACTAAGTGTGTAGTAGGATCATCGTGTACGTAGTTTAATGGATATTTGAAACCAATTTTCTTGGAAACGGAGTCTCAAATAAACGAATGTTACCGCGCATTTTTAACTTATCGTTTTCTTTCCGAGTTAACCACCCTGCATACAGTCCTGGTTAAAAGTTTTTCATCACTGGCCGATTTTCATTAAAATCAGATCATAAAGAAACTTTTCTCATTTAAATTTCATACTTTCAGTGATGAGTCGCGAATGCTTTTATTTATATACTATTATTATTTGTACTTTTGTCCAGTTCCTTAAGGGGTCGTTCTACTTTGAAAAGTAACAAAATGGCGCCGGTTTGAAAGAAAATTTGACAAAACACACCAAAACATGTATTCTCGGGTGTTCCAAGAGAAAAATCTCGGTTATTTTTCGACAAAAATTGTTAATTGAGCTAGGGGCTATAGCGACACTCATACGGATGAAGAATCTTTTGGATTATTTTGTTTGGGATAAGCCTGAGCCGGAGATCACCTACGCCATGAACATACCTCCTTCTTTTAGATGCCATATTCATACGGTAAAAATCAATTAAAACAAATTGCAAAAATAAATACCAAAAAGAATTATTTCTTTGTATGTTGTATTTAGTGCGAAAAAATCTTTACAAATAGCTTAATTTTTCGGCCGATCAAAGTAGAATGACCTCTTAATTCACAGGGTGGTTGTAAACTCCTGAGTAGAAACACGGGCACAGAAACTTTGAAAGCCTGTTCTAACACCATTCGATTTTATTTGTTTAAAATTTTATTAATTTTGCAAACTGCTGTTACTTTATGATTCACCCTCGATAACCCCTTACACTTTTCCAACTAGAAACATTCCACTGTTGAACGATTCGCTCTATATTACATGCTTAGGGCTGAAAGGGAGGCAGTCAAGAGGGGCGAGCCATCAAACGAAGATGAGAGCTACGATCCTTACAAGCATCGCGCACCCCCGAAGCCAGACTCGTATAACTATTTATACAACGATTTCCACGGAAACGGTGGATGGGGCGCGGGCTTCACTAATTTAGCGATTCGTACGCTACAGGGACTTTGGGTGTATGGCGAATTTAGTGAAAAGTGCAACTGGAACGGGGCTGTTTGCGATGCCGAACGCATTCGCCTGCGTCGGCTTGATAATCGGAGTCATCGGCACGCTTCTAATGGGTTTGCTAATCACGGGATCCCTTCAAATTCTTATGAGAATTCATCGTAAGATGTGCATTCAATTGAAGAAACCAATCTTGACTTACGACAAGGTCGTCGTTGCCACTCTGACGACGGGCGCCCGAAAACCGTGGCTTTCTGCGCAAGTCGCGACGTTCGTAAATTTAAATATCATAATTTGATCGTACTGTACACCGATGCATTACACACCATTAAATTTTTTCTACGTTTGTACGAAATGTTTCACTTCTGAAAGTTATTACAGGATCACAATAATAATAAGGGGTCGTCCTTAAATTATGTAAGGCTTTTTAGTTATGTAAGAGGAGTTTAAAAAAAAATCGTAATTTTCTATGAGTTCCCTATAGAATTCTTTATAAATTCCTAAAAATATCCATATTTTTCGGTTCGCCAAATGATAAACACCCCTTAAATAATTATGCTTTCTGGATTCCTGAAAACGTACAGATGATTTAATCTACAGTAAAAAATTTAATTTCTATCGTAGTTCCAAATCGACCAAACACTGACATTATACTTTGTCTTGCAACATGCATGACGACATCGAGGAAAGTTGCCGCAGTTTTACTTAAAACTCCGGATTTTTCAGACTTATCGTGGACGTGATGATGTTGACGTGTTATATAGGTATTGGTTCAGTGTACGTTGTATTTATATCTGGAATAGTTCAGAAAACCTTCGACACAGCCCATGCGATCGACCAAGGATATTACGCTCTGATGCTTTTTCCACTGCTCTTTGTAATGAATATGGTGAGACACCTAAGCGACATGACACTCGCTTCCGTGGCTGGAAACCTGCTGATCTTGTGCACCGTGGTGATCGGTATTGTGTACGCATTGAAAAATGGCTTCGGTGAAAAGTGGCTTATGATTAGCCCAGATATAAGTCTATATCCGAAGTTCATTGGGATGGTTTTCTTCAGTATGATTTCTCCAGGAGTCGTAAGTTTGAATTTTTCAAATTTTTTGAATTAAGCAAAGCGAAAGTCATACGATACCTATGAACTACACGTGCAAAATAATACGAATTTTTATTACTTTATAGACACTTCGAATTCATATTTACTTGTTTGTAAAATGGCGAACTTTTAAATTCAAATTCGTTGATGAAGTAATCTGTAATACATGATACATATATATAGTCTATAATTACAAGATTTTAGTGTAGTAATTAACATTCTTTTAAAAAATGTTTCAAAATTAACTATTCACATAAAAAAGTAGAATTATAATTTGATAAATGGTAAATGGTGAATTTTATTTTAATTTCAACAGGTTTTGCTTTAATGAACTGGTAATAACTAAATAACCCCTTGTGCAGGGAAATAAATATTTTCAATTAAATGTAATTTGCAATGAATATCTTATAACATTTTTCTTTAGGTACAGGTTAAAATGGGTTACATCTTAACGGCAGAAGATCAGAATTATAGAATCCTTGTTTCTAACCAGCTTCAATATTCTGTTACAGATATTAATCCTGGAGCACAATATGAAGACTCCTTGGAATTACACAACATTTGGTGGTGTGTTGAACTCTGGCATGGCGATCGTGACGTTCGTACACATTTTCGTCGGTGTTACTGGTTATTTGAAATGGGGTTCCGATGCCGAAGGAAATTTCATTAAGAATCACCCGGATAATGATACGTAATGATTACTTCCTTGCACTTTAATTATCTTATATTATAAGAATGATTTAATAGGTTTCAAACAGAGCTGTCACAACCGGAGTAAAACTTAGTTTTAAGTGAGAGTATGAACCGAAAATGTGGGATAATTTGGTTTGAACATCATTTCCATTTTCAAGGAAATCGTTTTAAATTATTTCTCATCATTCGTGTCAAAAGAATAGTATTTCTTGCAATATATTTTTATTACACCCTTCCAAAGTATATTAGAATAAGAAAAAAATTCTGCTGTTAAACTTAACCCGAACCAAGCTTGTGCATAAAAATTTTGACTAAGAGGATAAAAGTTTTGAAGTGTACAAATGACCTGTAACGTAATTTGTAATTATTAAATAGACAATTAGTGGTTGAATTCCTTGAAAACGAAAGTTCCCCCAAAAACGTTTGCAACTCATACTATGTTATTTGTATACTAACAAACTTTAACAAATAAAATTATTTCCCATTTCACTAGGGCAACATTATTTGCGATGGGGATGCAAGCTTTGTCTATATATTTTACCTACGGGTTGCAATGCTACGTTGTAATTTCAATCTTCACGAACCAGTACGTGCTTCCAGCGTTCGAGGAGAACAACTGGATAGGAACCCCGTTTCTGTGGGACATGGTCGTTCGTTTCTTTATCAGCCTTATCACATGCACGATCAATCCTTCAATCCTTCTCGAATTTCTACCACAGAAAGCTTTCAATTATTGGTGCTGCCGATAGTCTTGCGCGAAGGATAATTTCATTGTACAGTATAGAACACTTCACCCGCTTCTCACCCTTTTTTCCCTATTTTTCTCCGCTCATATTTTCAAGACAAACTCGGGGAAGTTTGATCGGCTGCAACGAATTGAACCTTTTCCCCCTTGAGCAGGTAACTTGGCGGAATCGATCAATCGATCCGATTGCAGTCCATCACAAGCTCAGATATTACCAAAGTTCTGGAATCTACTTACGCAAAATTTAGGGTGGATAGCCCAGTTTCCTCGTAACTTGGCGCAACGAAACTCTTGGGCGCGAGTATTCATCGCCGTAATAAGGGATCGGTTCGATGAATTGAAGTTTGATCTCTTGATCGTTTCTCGGTCTTCTAATTTTTTTTTCAGAAATTGAGTATTTAAAGAGTGAAGTAAATTTCTCTAGTTTAAGTGTTCTTTTGAAGTTACTTTAGTGTAGAGAAAAAATGAAGGCTTAGAAATTAGTAGATCGATGAATTTCTGCTTTGCAAGCGTGGGGGTCGCGAATTTCTTATATTTTCTTTCAAGGGAAGGGGGGAGTCAGGTAGCGCTTTACGTAATATTTTTTAATCTAATTTTCAATAAATACAAATTCTATCATTAATGTTCCAGAAAAGTAGTTTTAGTTTCAATATCCCGAAATCGAGTTAAATGAATTATATAAACCTTTAAAAGAATTTTAATAACTGAAAAAGTTAAGTGTAAAAAATATTACGTAAGGAGGGGGTGGGAATATCAAATCTTACGAAATTCTTAGACTGGGGGAGGGAGGGAGAAGAATTCGCAAAAATCACCCGTACGTAATTTAAGAACGGCCCCCTAATCACCTACCTAGGTCCTAATAATTCTTCCTATACCCTGTATTTTATTCTGACAGATGAAGATTAACAGAGGAAAATAATTTCAGGTTTGTTGGCAGCATCGATTACCAGACTGGACATATTTATCGGTCTGGTTGGGTCTTTGTGCATATCAACATTGACAACACTTATTCCAATCGCTTTGTACATACTTGTGAATTACAACAACTATGGAAAGTTCAAATGGAGATTGATTGTAGGCCTGTTACTACTGATCATTGGATTTTTCATTGCATTTTGCGCTTCTGTAGTGAATCTAATTTTCATCTACAGATATTTCACAGATGGGTATGCAGACGTCACGCGACATGCTGTTAGGTTGTAAGATATGAAATGTCCGTTTATAATATTCTAAAGTACTACAGATACTACACTTCTACAATCCCATTGTCTTTGTGAAAGATGGTAGATAAGGGTGTCCGCGGACATTTTTCCTGGGGAGGGGCCGGGGGGGGGGGGCAATTTTGGGTTGACGAAATGAAAAATGAAAAATATAGTAATGATATGGTTTGAAATATCCTAAAATCTAAATCAACTTCAAAGCGGATGTTTGGTATTTCACAACTTACAATAGTCTGTGAACTAAACGCTGCAAAGTATTTTTCTATTTCCAGGGAATAGGGGCGAAAGAAGAAGATCAAGAAATATTCAAAATCTCTTTTTATAATTTCCCTATTTCTATTCTATTTTATATTTACCAATTACTTCAATCAACTCCTCATCATAATTTATAAACCCTATCTGTTTACCGTCGCATTAATATCGTTAAGGTAATAAAAAGCACAAAAAAGAACTGGAAGTTTCTTGCAAATTTAACAAGAACTTGCAAACGGTTGTATACCTATATAATTGCGTTAGATTAACTAGTCGTCAATGGCAGAGTTCGCGTTGATTTTACCTGGGTAAATGTGCTCCTTTCATAATCATTAAAAATTCCCCACGCTGTTTTTGTATACCTATATCATTTGAAATATTTCAAGAATAATATTTATTCAGGTAATCAAATTTTAATTTTTCATTTAACGAACAACGTAGGATATGACAATATATATTTCACATCGGGAAATTTTCAAACTTTGTAGATGGACGACTTCACTCCGAAGCACTTTTCTAAATATCATTTCATCTGTATATTACAATTTTGTGGCGAATCTTGTGGCGAATCTTATGTACTATAAATATGTAAGACAGCAAAGATATGTATGCATAAGACTGCAAAGTATCTGTCTATTACATTTATAAGAAAGAGGAAAGTACAAACGTGGTGGACGATTTTATGCGTGAGCCATTGTATACGTTCATATGAATACGAAGTTGGCGGCTGGATGGAGGATTGGGGGGGGGGGGGAGTTCCCTCCAGTCCCATGAAGAGGAACCAAAGCGGAGGCAGTGGTGAGAAGAGAGTCGGTAGCGGAACACAGAAGGGTGATTCCGTCGCACCGAGAGAGGACACAACCCCTTTTAGTGGCCACCACCGTGTCTCCCGGCTCCCTTTCACCCTAGCCACCCCCTCAGCTCGCTCTTTCTCACTCTCAAGCTTGCTTCTACAGACTGGCTCTGGTTGCCCGTTCATCCGTTTGCCAGTTCAAGGTGGTTGCGTTCATTACCAGAGAATATACCGGGTGATGAGGGAATATCTATTGGGCAGCAGTTATTTTTTATCCTTCCTTTGCAAACGAATCAATTGGCGTCTGCAGTTATTTATAAATTTGAACGACAGTCGTAACAAACGACAGAGCTGGTAAACTTGTTGCTGTCGCACAGCAACAATTTTATAATTCCCTGGTTTTGCTCCGTGTTAACCTGCCAGAAACTTAACTGCTGATTTCCTAGAAGGGTGGTTTTGTATCTTGTATATAAGTAGATCACTGTAACGTAGAAGAAAAAGTTACCGAACTCAGAATGACATTTGATAGAGTTATTGTAAAATTCTCCAAAAAATGTAATTGAAGAATTGCATGAAAATGACAACGCTTAATCTTTAGGCATTACTGTCACAGACAAATATGGACGCTAGTGGAAATAACAATTTATAATCAATTTTATGTAACTTGTGTTTCCTTCATGTTAATTCTACTGTACAACAATAAAGTTTACGAACTCCCTACGTATTTATTTTATCCAATTATAACGCATACGTTAACACTAAATGAAAATAACTAAATCACAAAAATATTTGCCAATTAACAGGGAATTTCCATAGTAGTAGTATATCCAATAAAAAATATTCCGCAGCGCTAAATTGTTATTCTATGAAATTATGTAAATTCATTTATTTCAATTGAGTGTTAATTGGCATTCTTTGTTGCAACAATTTGTACTAACGACACGGTATCGTCGTTATTTAAGAGTAATCGTAAGCGTTACTTTTGAACGCTGTCTAAAGCACTTCAACTTTCTGTCGCTTAAGGGAAAAGGGAGACAATTCCTTCGCACCTGTTCGCGTGAAACGAAGTGATTAAGGGAGGATTATGGGCGCAGGATTGGACGAGCACGTGCGTCTCTTTTGCGGTGTAAATAACGAGTGGGCGAGAGGGTGTCCACGAGTTTTTTTTCTCTTTAATTGGTACGAACGCTAGCCATCCCTTAAGCAAAATTGCAGGGATTAGCCTTAGGTTCCAGTGCACGTGCACTTAAATGATCGTTAATTGCCCGAGCGTGAGTCGCGCCACTTCCAACGAAAATTACTCTTTTACGTTTCCGTAATAAGACACTTTGACGGGCCTAAAAGAGACTCCATTCTGCTCGTTACTAAAGCGCGTAACAGCCTGCGAAATTATGCAACTGGGACTATTAATGAATTTTACAACGTGACGAATACAGGGGGTTGATAAATGTTTTAATATTGTAAATATCAATTGAGGGGCGCAGTGGAAAACAAGCACATACCACCGTTTTATGATTTCATTAGGAGCTGTTGGAATAATTGGTAATTACACTACATTGCAGGAATGAATTGGCATGTCTCTTATTGGGGTGCCATATTGATGCTATAAAAAAACTTTAAAACAAATTAAACAAATTCCCTTTAATTTTGTTTTGTATAATATGAGAGTAGCTTAGCAAATACCAAAAATATTTATATCCGTATATGTTGTACTTATTGAGAAAAAAATCTTTAAATATAGATTAATTTTTCTGCCGATCAACGTAGCATGGCCCCTTAAATTCGCCACTCAACCCCTGTGCGTAATTGTCAAAATATCTATCGTCCTTTGCCCGCGAAAGTATTACAGCCAATTACGAAACAATCTAATTGACATTTATCTACCGTATTTCTCCGCATCTTGGTATCGAAGGCAGAAGGCGAAGAGTTCGTCTCCAGGATCCAGCTGTTTCATACACGGGCGATTCACAATATTGTAGGAGGAAAGCAGACAATTTTCCAGGAGAGAACGGTATAGTGGACGCGAAAAAAGGAATGGCGACGAAGGATAAGCGGATGATATTAGCTGCGCTCATAGAAGGTAGAGGAGGCACTATGTGGCAGGGAAAAGGGCCTTGCGAGTGGCTTTCTTCTCTCGGGACATACTCTTCTCTTACGTGCGAGAAGTCGAAGCTGGCGAAGCGTCTTAGCTTCCGTTCACGCTGTCGACGACGGGGCACCAGTCTTCCCTTATCTCGAGTTTGCAAGACTGCCTTCAGTAATACCGTGCGCGGCTGGAAACCCTTACGAACGAGAACCCCGTGAAATATCGCTAAACGGTTTGTATCCCTTTCCCTTACTTCGAACCCTTCGCCTCCCGTCTCTCTCTCCTCGCTTCTATATATGCCCATCATTTTCTTCGAGCTCGCTACTGCCAACCCCTGCAGGTCTTAACTCTCCAGGAAACGCTCGCAACCCGAAAATTCGGATTGCAATGAAACTTCGCGAGCGCAGTGTACATTGTAATATGCAGGGAGCAATTTTTGTCCTGGGGGACATTCATTCCCAAGGGGTGAAACCAGCCCCTTCAGGGGTTAGGTACCATTCATAATTCTTTAAGAATTTATTTTGAAGTAACCGAAACAGTTTTTTAGAAAAAATTATTTTATTGTTGGTAAAGGTATGCTTAAAGAATACGAAAAAAATGAATTCAATTTTTTTCGTGACCACCGATTGGTTGTCCTAGACTACCAGCTCTGTTTTTATGAAAACTGTTTTTATGTCTGATAGGCATGTTCTTGAAACGAAATTTTACCAATGTAATATTACCTAAAACTAAATTGTCTATCGTCCAACGTAGGATATCTTCGCTACTTTAATCTCTACTCGACTCGTACGTAAACAGAGGACCATTTCCATGCAAAAAGGCGAACTTTTTGCTTCAAAGAGTCGCCAACTTTGATATTTCTCAACCGAACGCGAGATCTAATTACCGGCTCACTTGTTTCAGGCTACTCTACTGCGCGCGCGAAGGATCACCGCGGGCGGCGTAGTGCAAGGCGTGCTTCGAGCTCCGACCTAAAATTGTCTTGAAATTAAACATTGTAGGACTCTCGGGAAATACTTTCCATGCTCTCCGGAGGCTAACGGCGCGAAAGATGGACGGATGTGCAAAAACATAGGGCGTGTTTTCGCTGCCAGTGTTCATAGAAATTCAGGTGTTAACGGCGACGCATTGCTCTACGAATTAGATGCTGCAGAACAAAGTGAGCGCGAGCTACACCAAAACACATTAGGAAGGGTTACAGAACTATGGTAACCTGCGCCGACAAGCAGAGTTCGGGCCCGCGACAATACTAATAACAGAGGGGCGCGTTTAAATTCTAGCATATTCAGAAATCTTCGAAGGGGGTGGTCCGAGAACACGGGAGGAAGGTGACGACGCCTGGAACAACGGCGAGGAAACGAACGAGCGCGCTTCATTATACACGACGCTCGCACGCTTCGTTTGCCTCCGGAAGTCGTGCTTTAGGAGGGTCGCGCTTGTGGGATGGCGCGGGAGGAGGTTGGAGGATGTGAGGGCCATCGCGGGGGCCGGGGGGCGAGGAGCGCAAGAGGAAGATCGGGGGACGGCGATGAGAAAGGACGGAAACTGAGAAGTAAATGGGAGAGGGTAGGTTGAATTAATACAATCACAGGGGTAGCTCACCACTCGCAGTCCGCGTGGAAAGAGGGGCGAGGGGCGGGGGTGGGGCGGGGGGAGGGCGGGAGAGTGTGAGGAGAGAAACGGGCGAGATATAACCACCCCTTTGCTTGTCATCGAAATTATACGCTGCCGACACTCGACCTCGTTTACGACTTCTCTCCCTCCCCCACTCCACCTTCCTCTCTCTTTCTCCCTCCGTCTGTCTTCCTGGCCCCCATTGTCCTTCTCTCTTCTGGATTCCTCTCCAGAAGTCCTACCGTACGACAAGGCAGGCAGACGAGTTTCAAAATTAGGACCAAGAGAGGAAGAGGGTCAAATATGGCGGCGCGTAACGAGCTGTTGTCGTTTCTGTTATCGAAGGGGTTGTGTTTTCCACCGGCACGAGAGGCCTTCAATGTAACACGATTAACTCCGAATCCCGCGCCCGTCTCGTGCACGCTGTCTTGCTCAGCCAATCTGAATTAATGCCCTCCAGAATTTCTATTTTTCTTAACGAGCGCCAGCGCCGCCGGAATACAGTTCTCCACGAGGGTTTCGCTTCTCTCTCTCTCTCTCTTTTTTTTTTCGTTCTGTTTCAAGCCGCTTCTCGTTCGCTGAAATTGTATTGTACTGCACGGTTGCTATTGCGTCGTTGCGAAACGACGAGGCATTTAGCCGTCGTGAAGTTTGTGAGTGAAAAATTTCAATGTTCCGCAGATTCTTGGGTATGGTCTTTTTATATATTTTCCAACGCAAGATACCTTGATGCCCATTTGAGTAGGTACTCTTTTTATAATGTTCGGAGGAAACGGGATGTGGAATTAGTTTCTTTCTATCACCAAATATGACACGATAAATTTATATGATAATAAGAATATTGAATGGCCTTTATTACACACCGACATCCAAAGAAAAAAGGGACGAAAATTGGTAAAAGTGAATTTTACATGCAATTGCAGTCTATAAACTCTAAGTAGTCAATAAAAGCAAAAAACAAAACAGATTTCGTTAGTATATTAATGTATCCTCTGATTAGCGTGGGAATCTTGTTTGTTTTTTGATTTTAGATAATCTGGTTCCGAATAGCAATGCTCGCCGCAAGACAACTCTTTTTAAAAAGGCTTCTTGGATGTCGTTTGTAATTATATTATAAACGTAAATATTTTTCTGCAAAGAAATTACTGAACGTTCTTTAAATGTTGCTCTTTCAAGTGCAAAAGGTTCTGTAAAAATATATGCTTTCGCTTTTTTAAAAATAATTCACAAACATTCGTCTCTTCTCGGCCTGCTGGCTAGGTACAACCCCTTAATTCAGAATCGCTTGCCGAGAATGCTGAAAAAGTTCGTCAGCTATCTCGAGGGACACTTCGCGCCGTAATAAGATAAACGAGGATCCGTCACCCTTCCATCATCCGGGGTGGCGATACGCGGCAGCGAGCACGCCGATAATAGAGGAGAGCGGTTCCAGAGGCCGGCGAATTATATTAATCCGTGCGCGTCGAGATTCGGCGTCTTTTTTCAAATCAACCGAGAGGATATTGGTCGGCCTCGCGGAAAATTTTCTTCGGCCAGCTTATCCTGAAAAAACCTTCCGCGATATCGAATCGCTAATCCACCTCGCGCCTTCTTGATTACGATACACGTCCAGGCGAGTGGAAGGAATAAAGGAAAAAAATTTTTCTCATCATCCCATTGCGCGCAACTTGCCCTCCCTATTCGCCGCCCTCCCGCACCCCCTTCTTCGCCCCAGCTCTCCCCTACCCCCCACCCCCTCCGCCCCATCCGTCCCGGCCGTCCCTCCACCCAACCCTCCCCCGCGTTCTGCCCGAGAGTGTGGGTGGATGAATTCCATCGTTATCGAGTCGCACCCCCCATTTTACAAACGGGAAAGCTTCTCTCCCGTCCGCAAAATCCCCCGACCGAACGTGCATATTTCCATTTGACACGCCTCAACGATCGCCTGATTTTATTAAAAACCCTCGTAACCTGGTTCTCCTCTTCGTTTTCAGGTCTCCAAGGGTAAAAGTCTTTCTCTCGGGCGCCTTTATTGCGTTTCCCCGCGTGCACCGACGCGCCGACTACCGCGCGTAACGAGGGACACATGCGTGGAGGTGGAGGAAGCACAGCGAAGGTGATTGAAGATTCATCATAATCCGGGGGACGCGGTGCAGGCTCTTATTTCGGGGGGCGGTGTTGGGCCGTTTTCGAATGGGATGCGTGGCTTTGTTATTTTATTTTAGGAGAGCATGGAATTGATGTCTGTTTTCATAGGTTGTTTTTTTTTCATTTTTGTGGGAATTTGATTGTGTCATTTTCGATAATTGAAGGCTCCTTGTGGAAAACACTGTAGGTGTCAAAAGTAAAAAAAAAATGTATTTTTTATTGGGGAATTTTCTACGTGCCAATGGGAATACTATAGTATAGAATTTTGTTTCTGGCACTGATAGTGCTTTTTTGCAAGGTGTCTTCAATTGTTGCTTGTAGTTTGTTAATAAAGAAATTGTTCAATATGTTTCTGAAGAGCATCCTAACTGCGGAATGTTGGTGGCATTTAAACAAATGGTGCCATTCTTGACAGACAGTGTCCTTCTCACAGGTTTCCTGTTTTTCTTTGTCTTCTTAAGCCGGGAATCCACCGGGAAGTTAAGCTAAGCTATGTTATGTCATGCTACGTTTTAAAAAAATTTGCTTCAATACATTCTTATGGAACAGTTTCCACCAAAAGCTCAGTTAAAACATAGCATAGCTTAGCTTAGCTTCCCGGTGGATTCCCGGCTTTAAGGTGCGAATCCGCGATGAGATTTTAAATGAGGCCTTTCACTCATGAGACAAAAATCTCAGCAATAACTAAATGTAGATAATGAAATTTTTTAAAACAAGTATATCATGAAACTCGTCTCGTGAAATAATTAAAAAATAATAATGCAATGAAATAATTGTCTCGTGAGATTAAAGCCTCATGCGAGACATCATATTTTAAGCCTCGTGTAGATTTTCACCTTTTTAGAACTAGCAGCGCCCGTGCCAAGTTAATATATCTAAAATATCAATTGTGATTTACAGTACAGTCAGGTGAATGTTGCAAAATTCGACGTTGTGCAATTTTTTCCCACGTTTCGTCTTCTAGGATACCTAACTTTCTTTTTTTTAGATTATCTAGATGTTTACAGTATTTACTTAAATTGAACGATTCGTTTTCTCGGTGTAGCTTCTAGTAAATTATTCTTCTATAATCCCACCAGACACGCCATAGAACATCGCACAGTTGCAACTCCGCTTTAAGAATTCTTCCACACAATTCATATTTTTCCTCACAATGTTTTCTACTTTACGGATGGTTTTACAGCAGCTGCTTTTCATCCCTGTTTAGTTACCACGCGTTTTTAAAACGGCTCGTTTTTGTTGCGATCGAGGAGCATGGTGCGTGGTGCCATACGTTCCAAGCGATTGCGCTCGCTTAGCACCGTGCGAAACCCGAATATCCAATTTCGATAACATCTTTTCGGACTGTCATGGGCAGTTGGCTATGGAAAGTTTAATTCACTCGCAATTTCACGTATTTCAATATTCCGCTATTTGATATTTTGAATAAACTCACTTGACAGGCATAGTGGAATTTTGAAGGAGACAGATAGAAGCAGGTAATGCACGAATATTCATAAAATACTAATCTCGAGCCACAGAAGTTTTTCCTACGAAAAGGGTTGTCAGATTTTGCAAGCAGAATTTTAGTCTTCACTGCTAATCATTAGCAGTATACTCAGAGCAAAATTAAGACCATTAGAGGCCGGAAGCAGTTGAAAAATGTCGAGGCCCTCTTCAACAGGGTGATCCCTTCAACGCGATATACGATATCTTAAGCATTTCCGATAATTTGACTAAAAAGTGTTTCTAACAAAAGTAAGATTTTAAAATTCAGAAAATTTCTATGGCGCCCTTGTGTCCCCCGATGCCCTAAGCACGTGTTTATTTTGCTTATTGATGAATCCAGGACCGTGTGTACTAATAAAATGAAATGGACACATGCAATCCGTGCCATTTTATAAGATCAACATACTTGGGAATTGTTATTCCTTCTTGTCACTTGCTTTTTCCATAAAAAGGAAGCTAACAATTACATCCTCAACGCCCCATATTCTTTGTAGCGTTACCCAAGCAGTCACTTCGACGACTACCGAAATATATTTATCCTCGTCTCTTTTTTTAAACGAACCAACATTTTCGTGCCTGGTCCACAGTGAATACCTTTTGATTTCTCGACTTTGCAATGGACAGAAGACGAACCCCCATTCGTTACCACGTCAAAGTGTGTCATGCTGAGCCGAAGTCGATAAACCTGACAAATGCGAAGTATACGTTCGACAGCCGATCGCGTCGAAGGTAACGTCCAAGTTGCTCCCGAACACTTATGGGGTGCCGTTCGTTTTACGAGCCTCCTTATCGGCTCGCTGCCAGCCCATAAACGCATCTCTGCCTTATACGAGGTATCGTGACGCATTCACGTGGCGGATGTCACCGGTGTGTATTTATCGAGTGCTTTACAGACGCACGATATCGATAGGTTTATCGGTAGTGGGGCGCGTCGCGCGGGAAACGGACTAAAAAGGCGAAGAAAGCCTGGTTACCGCATACTTAACGATGGAATGTGAAAGGAAGTGCAGGACAAGAGGAATTTAATATCAGAAAACACGAGGCAGTGTGGGGAAATATGTCCATAATTCATATGTTCCAATAAATGGTAACTTAATGTACAGAGTGAAGTGAGTTTCAGGATAATTTTTTTTATATTATTTAACCCTTCGTTGACACTCTGGGTGTGGACCACCCATAAGCTGATTTTAACGCTCTGTACCTTATCCAATACTCGTGGAATATCTCTATTTTTTCAATTACCGAAATAGCCTACCTTCTATATGGCAAATAAATACATTTTTTCCAAAGCCGACTTACAAATTCTTTTTGTCTCTCAAAATATTATAACTGAACAATAACTCTGTAAATTTTTAGCTTCTAATATTGAAATTTGTAAAAGCTACAATTTTTTGAAGATTTTCTTGGTTTCATCGCGACATATGGTAATCTAGAATTTTTTACAAAAGCTGTGATAATATTGGAATACGTTCTAGAGACCTTGAAATTGACCCATAATTTTTTTCATAACGATTGGATTCTTTAGATGAGAATGGCAGTTGTTCAAAGTTGCTCTGGGTGTGAGACACCCAGTATGTGAAAGTTGATTGGAAAACGAAGGGTTAACGTCGCATCAACCACTTGTATGGGTTATTAGCGACCTAGGGTGTGGTTTACAATTTCTTGCACAGCTTGGCATGTTTTAGGTAAACTAATAGTCTTTGCATTAATCCTTTGTCGTTTAAATTGTCCTTTAGGGTGGGCCTTATGTTATATTTTAGTCTATAGGGGTGGCATTTCGAGTAGTACAGGATGATGTGTTTCACTGACAGTTGTTCTTTGCACAAGTCGCAAAATGAGGGTTCTTCTTGGTTGAGAAGGTACTGGTGCCTGAATTTTGTGTTCAATCGTGAGTTTTGAAGTTACGACCTCATCGTGTTTGGTAGCGAGGGTGATACATTTTCCTTGAAAATTCGTCTTTAATTGATAGCAATCGTAGCTTAATTGTGGACTCAGGATAATTGAAAGTACTCGAATACTGCTTTTTATCTTTTATCAGCGAAATAATAGGCGAGCAATAGTGAGGTCTAATCGAATTTTAAATACTTAATCATTGTGCGGAGGTAAGTGGTCGCTAATAACTCTATTGTTAATGCGATAAAAAAATAGTGAAGTTTGTAGGAGGAGGGAGTGGAAATAAAATAGTTCATGGGAGGCTTTTGGTTGCCAGTTTCGACAAGTGTTATGTGGCAATAATTTCGATAATAAATCGATTGTTAAACTTCGAACCTAGTATCGCTAGATATAGGTATAGAATTTAGGCTCTGGAGCTTCCATCTGTTTGCGCATGCGCAGTTGGAGCCTCACTACTGCTTGGTATTTCTATAAAGTGAGTCGTGGCAAATGTAACAGGTAGGGTTAAAAGCAACTCCAGCCAATTGAAATGAAACTAAAAGCCACTCTTTCGTCCCCACTTAACAGGGGTAGCGTTGAATTGGAGTCAATAGAGTATGCGGAAGATAAGACACTACTAAGAGTCTTATCTGTTGTTTTTATACTTCACAGTTCATTGTACAAATGCTTCTCCTATTTTTCATTACTCAATTTCGCGAAAGAGTAGTCAACTTTGCCCACGCAATTGAACCACCCTCAATAACATTAAAATAACTACTGCGTTTTTAAGGATACATAGGAGACTATACTCTCTGGCTCTATATTCCATTCTGTAACGAGTCAAACTGAGAAAATATTGTTATATAAACATAGGTTCATAAATGCTTTATTAAAAGGTTATACCAAAAATACAAGGTAACAACTAATAATTAATAAACACAACCTGTACAAATAGATTAGATAAATATCGTTAATCTCTTCCCACGCTATACTTAACGCAAAACCAGTCATTTGTTATTTCTTATTTTTCTTATAACTTTTAAGAAATCATTTAGGAGCCAACGTTTATGAAATTTTTTCTTATTTTCACTCGTCGAATGTGCTGCCACTGTTTCGCGGGAGAAATCCGGGACACCCTGTACATTTGTACGAATCCTTTTATCGTTCCTCAGTAACGAATCCGGCCTTAGCGTTTGATGTCATCTTACACCCTGCACATAAAAAAATGTTTCACCTTCTAACAATCGACTCATTTACCTATATAATCCCGTTTACCTCTGCCATGCGCAATAATTTTCAAACCACCACACCTAATCATTTAAAAACAACGCGTTCCCTCAGCACAGAATCCTCAATGTCGATTTCCCGGAATCTACGCTTCGGACCGCGAGACAAGCCGTTTCACGGTATGTACGTTCGACAACAACAAGAGGAGCCCACTTTCATCGATCGAGCGAAAGATAACAAAAAAGTGTACATCGGGAATGAAAGGAGCAACGCCAAAGATGTCCTTTGTACACGTTTTCTCAGCAAAGCCAAAAAAACTCATCGATCGTTGCTCCCCGGATCCTCGGAGGACATTGTGGCCCTCCTTATCTGCGATCCGCAGGTTATCACTGACGGGCCGAGATTATGAATTAAAGGAAAAGAAGGGCACGCGGGGGTGGGGGGTTGGGGTAAGAACCACCGTCGCCTTCGCTTATCCTCAGTTCGAGAGCGGTACGCGAGGCAACGCTGAGGGTAAGTACGACGGGGGAAAGAGTGGGAAAGATAGAGGGAGGGGGGGGGGGAGAGAGAGAGAGAGAGGGCCGTCTGTCGTTTTGTATATCTACCCTCGTACGGTGGAAATTTCGTTACGGGGGTGATTTTCTGCGGGGGATGGCCGGCCCCGTCCCCGCTTTAAACCTGATTGGATGCAGAGTTATCTCGCGCTGCGTTACTTCCGGATGATTGGTCGCTGCGGTCGTCATGACTACCTCACCACCGCCACCACCGCCGTCTCCACCGCCGCCACCCCCACATGGTCCCCTCCCCCCGCCCGACCAACCACCCCTTTATTACGTCTCTCTTTCGCATGCACGCACGCTGGATGCTATCGTGCCTCTCCCTCTCTGTCCCTCTACCCCCCCCCCCCCCACCCCCCACACACACCCTACCCGTTTCTCTCTGTTTCAATTTTCCTGTCTTTTTTCGCGTTCGGAGGCATGCTTCGTTCGACTGGGTGTTTAGATAACGCGCGACTGTTCGTGCAGGCCACCCTTCGAACGCGACCACTGCTACCCCCCGGCCGTGGGGTATCTTCGGCTACCCGTGGCATCGTAGCGCACGCGTGAAATGCCCGTTCCAGGAGGCTCCTTTGACCCTTGCGAACCTGTTTGCTCAAGTACATCCGCGAGCACCTACGGTGGCGCACTTCTAATTGCCCTGGCGACAGGGAGTGTGTTCCCAGATTTGAGAACGCGCTTTATTCAGCAGCGGTAAATCTTTCATTCTTGGTTTGGAAAGGGTCCAGTACCAATTTTAGTATTTATGTAAAGAAACACTGAGAAGTTTCAGATCTCTACCAGATCTGGTTAGGGTGATTGGGGATAACAACCTTAAACTTTACAAGTTTTTTTTTTAACAACTATTTAAGATATTTGAATGCTTCAAAATGCACGCGGAAGGTATTTTTCAGCTTTACTACATATATTTTTCTCGGAATCGCAGATCAATTATTAAGGGTGGTAATAAAGGAATTAATAGCTATGTAGTGACGCTTTACTCCCGACTTTTTTCTCGGGTATCACTCAAATGTTCAACTTGTTTGCTAAAACAACATTCAAAAAGGGAATTCTTTTTCACAGATAAATGGTCCTTTTCAACAGATTCTGGTTATAAAAAGTATCGTTGAAGTGTGAAACACCAAATCCAAGCAGTGAACGACTTGTGAAAATTCTCCCCCAGCTTGAGGGGTTAATGGCAAGTACCCTGGTAGTTGAATCAGTAGAGGAGGATCAATTACATGACTACCATACCCTTTCTACCCCAATCCTCTTGATTCCTTCGTTTGGGGATGTTCCACAGAATTTGTCTGTCGAAAAGTTGTTAATTTAGAAGATCCCCGCAGTCCCATTATAGAAAGTTATCGAGCAATTTCAAGTTCAGTGATGTAAAAGGAATTCGACGCTGTTGGATGACTTTCTATTAGCACTCTGTTAGTTATTAAGGGTATTTTGGGGTGAAAATATTCAATTGTGTTTTCGATTGTTTATGATAGTCACGCACCTTAGAAGTGTTTTAAAAACGATTTCATTGAAAAAAATCGAAAAATTGCGAAAATTGCAACGTAAAAAGTAACGGGCGGGCCAATGCAGGTAAATGCTCACTCTAACGAGGTGAAATTGACCCCCGAAAATCCGGTTATTTTCGGATTCTGTGTTATAACTCGCAAACTGCAAAATATAGAAAAATAGTTTTCAGACAAAAGTTATAAAATAATAGAAGCAATGCTCGTGCAGCTTGGGATGCCCAAAAAGTAACCATGTTACGAATAATAGTTCTCGTTTCCATACATGTGTGAGCTTCCAAAATTTCCTCATTTGCATGATTTTTGCGGAAAACAAGCTTTCAGCTGCGTCGCTGATTCGTCGCGGCTCGAACGGATTCCACTAGCGAACAATGGGCGGAATTATTGCCATGGTCGCGCAGCACGCGCCGCAAATCAACGTTGACGAGTGTGCATCACCTCGTTGAAGCGCGTCGGGCGTTTCGAGCGTGAACCTAATGCCCGATCCGCGCCACTTCTCCGCACCGTGGGCCGACAGCGGCCCGCGACGAATCGCACAAAAGTTGACGTCTCTGTCATCTCTCACGGGCGAAACGAGTAACAAGCCCGAGTCACGCCCATCGAGAACCTTTTGTCGGCTGGTAATGTTGTCGGCTGGAGATTTATTATTCGAACAAGGGTGTCTTGTTATTGTCCACGCTCTATTCGTGTCGTTTACGGGAGCTGTCCGCGTTTTCGTTGGATCTGGCTTCTTTGGAATTATTTATCGGATGTCGCTTTCGATTGAGAGGAGAGCAATTATTTAGGACGTTTTTATTTGTATTTTTATTTCTGACTTTTGTGTTGGAGATTTGTGGTCAGTTTTAATGATCGGAATGATGAGAGGTTCTGTATCGATGGTATTTAATGCGATAGTCACTCGTGAAGAATAAGAAAGTCTAATTAAGAAATTTAATGGACCGATAATGGCCGCAAATGGATCGACAAAGGGACAAATGTCTGAACATGCGTAGGTACGTTTCAATGGATCTTTTTTGTAAAAGTTCATGCCACACTTGAGAATGAATTTGGTTAAAAAATTATTACAGTTTTCCTTATTTGAAATTGATGAGGTCATTGTTATTTTATTTCAACAAGCAAATGATTTTTTCTGATTTATTTCATTATTCGTTATTTTATTTTGTATTTGAATAAGTATCTCCTGGAATAATCTCTTAAATAATTTCTCGCACAGTGTTTTTTTTAGATCAAATCCGATCAGAATAGTCGTGAGAACAAACGCTTTGTAAAATTTAAAATAAAGGTAATTATGTCAAGTTTAATATTGAAGTTATTTTCAAAACACAAATAATAAAGTAAGTGAAATAATTTAATATGTTTTATTTTGTGTTTCAAATAACTTTTGCCCAAGTATGGTAAAATGGTTTAATGCTGCAGAGTAGGTACCTGGTTACTTAAAAAAAAAAATTAAAACATCTCGCTTGTGAAATGATTTATTAAGTCAGAAAGTAAGAGTATGAAAAAGTAGTAACGATACACCATAGAGGATCTCGTGGATCATTCAGTAACGTAATCTATGAATATCGAGTTAAGTAATGCATGCCGCGATACGTTAGGGCATATCCTTGTCGCGTCTGTCGCGTGCATATTTACGCGGAAAAATATCCCGTGGTGTTCGGTTTCGCGAATGTCTGCTGAGTCAGGAACTCGATCATCGATCACTTATTGTTAGCGACCGAACAGGCGTCGTATCGCGACTGCACTTATTTGCTTCGACACCCTTTTCGCCGACACAATTCTGTCATTTCCATAAAAAGTTCCGATGGTGATAGATCGACGCTTTCAATTCCACTTGAACAATCGCCGTGTGATAGACGCCGAGGACTACAAGAGGGATTACTTCGACTCCCGATATACATACCCGGCTGGTACGTGCGATGAAGCCCTTCTCCGATTAGCTTCAACGCCTAAGAAATACGAAAAATAATCAACACAACCTCTGCACGTGGTAGGTCTTTACTAGGGTAAAAGAGGGAGACTTATTTCTTTTTATTTAAGAATTCTGTATTGAAAGGTCCAGAGATTATGGAACAATATACTACAGCGAGTAAAAAATTCATTGGCATACCCTTTAGGACAAAATAACGTTTTTAAAATTGATCAAACAACTTCAGTTTTATTTTAGAAGCCGAAGGATTGGTTTATTAGTTGACGTGTTTCGTCGTTTTGAATAGCGAAGAAAATAGTGAAGGTGGATTTTTTTAAGTATTTTATCTGAGTCTGTAATGAGAATTTAAAAATATTTCTTGTAGATTCAAGTATAATTACAACTATTTTCAACGTGTATACAACTTACTTCAATCTACAAACGGGATTTTTAAATTTTGATCACAGGCTCAGATAAAAAAGTTGAAAAAGCAATCTTCACTATTTTCTTCGCTATTCCGGCCAATTGCAATTCTTTTCAAAACCTCAAAATACGACAACTAGTAAACTAAGTAATCCTTCCAGCTTCTCAAAAAAAAGACTCAAGTCGTTTGGACCAATTTGAAGAAACTTATTCTTTTTCAAATGGTATGCTACTACTTTTTTTACTCACTGCATATAAGTACACATGTATATTCTGCGAAAAATGACCGAATTATGTAAAGGGTGCTAAAAAGGTGATGGTTACTGTTTTCAGGGGTGAATCTACATCTTGGAATGGGTGGAGATTTGTAAAGAAAAGCTTGCTGCAGAATTATGTATATCATTAATAATTGAAGAGTCCTTGTAGAAAACACTGTACCTAAGTGTGAAAAATTGAATTCTATACTGTAATATTACCATTGTTACGTGGAACATTTCCGATAAAAACTTTTTTTTTAATTTCGGCTCGTACAGTATTTTCTACAAGGACTCTTCAATTAATATTAATTTCTTTTTCATCAAATTATAACGACACGAGTGCTGCTAAGAAACCAACCCATGAACGAACGTTCGACTAATTGCGCCATTCCCTCTCGAGTTTCAGAGAAAGGACTATGTAGGTGTGCGTATAGAATCTTCGCAGTTCTGAAAAAAGGAAGGATGTTGTCGGTGAAACGATGAACCACCCAGAAGCGTAACATTACTCCGCGAACGTGGGGCGCCTTGCAGGCCTTAAAGGCAAAGCGTGTACCAAGGATCTCGGGGAACGGGCAAAATACTAGACAGAGGGGCGGAGAGGGGCGAAAAAATGCGTGGTACGCGTATAAGGTGACCCGACGACCGGTCACCTGCTCCAAAGGCAACAGACACTTTATACCGTGTAGGCGGCAATATCTCGAAGGAATGTGGCAGATGACTGACGATGGGAAATGGACCACCTTGATGATGGTACAAGATGAAAGTTACACCGGCGTGGTGTTGATGGTCCACAGGCAACAACGAGACCGTGAGAATTTTTAGCGTACACGCAGGCGTAAAGAAATTGGTATGCAGTAAAGCCTTGATGATCCGAAGAAACTGGTGGGTACGAGGTTTGGACAGTGGAACGTTTGTGTTTCACCAGGAAGAGCGACAGCTTGCTACGTAATATTTTATTTACTAGTCGAGGATATTATAAAAATTGAACTGAATTTTTAGGGGTTAAGAAATAGCGTACTTCGATAGTTCGATGAAGGAATTACTTTCATGGGGTTCCTTACTCTTTACGCTTCACATAACTTTATGTTAATTGTGTAGGTGATATGAAATAAATATTGAATTTGAGCAAATATTTTTGTGCGGATTCTTTGTTACCCACTTTATAAGGGAATAAACACTTGCGTAAGTAATCTGTGTATAATTTTTTAACTGAATACACCTTCAGCTGAAGCATATTAATCGAGGTTTATACCTATCATCTTTATTTCCGATCGATTAGCCCGAAAAGTTGCTTATTGGTAAAATCTTGTCTTCCTATCGCTTCGAATAATTAACGCGTTCTCCGTACATTTGCCGCGCCCTTGCGACACGCGCCGAGGGAACCCTCCCGCTCCTGTTTATCCTTTCCCGGCTCTGCGTACGCGTTTCCATCGTGTTTACACGTGTAACAGCCCCCGAGTCGCGACATCACTTTGAAGTGTCGCATCTGCGGTTACCCAAGAACACCCTGCGGCGAATATCGTGGAAATGGGTAGAGAACCTTACGTGGGTATTTAATCCCGCAGCACGCTGTGGGACCCCGCTCAGATGCCATTCAGTAACGCGATTTCGAGTGGAGGCCGAATTTTAAATCCAAGGACTCCGCCATTCAACCCAGCGCGCACCCTCTCGATCAGTCTTTGCGTCTTTGTGCACCTCCGCGCGTGTTGCGAGGACCATCTTCGAGCCATCGCGGCAACGTGAACTCGTGCATTGGCGTCGACCATGCGTGAATTATTTTTTATGCGTGTTGTTGGAAGAAACGAATAATGGTGTTTGTTGAAAATAGTTGAGACTACGAGGGTGCAAGGTTCCCAGGAATGGCCCAGCAAGTGAGTCAGATCGTTAGAAACGATCGCTTATGCTGACAATGTTTTGTCCGACTTGTATTTAATATTATTTATTAATATATATGCAGTGGCGGATTTAAATAAAAAGGTCCCGGTGGCAAACGTTTTGGGACACCCTGTATACAGAATTACAAATAAATCTACGCGCGTGTGGTATGGTAATTATGGGAAACAAAAAGAAATACCTATAGTGTTTGGATAAAATTATAAATTTTTTGGGAGATCGGGCTCTGAGGGGAGGGGGGGATGCTGGATAGGGGCCGAGGTGGCAACTGCTCATCCGGTCGCCTGTTAAATCCGCCCACTGTGTAGGGTACAAGCCCTATAACACACATAAGAGAACAAACCTGTCAAGTAATCAATACTTATGCAAAATCTTGTAGTACCTATATTATATAAATCGTGGTTACTAATACCCTAACGAGGGATGTGATATTAAATAATTAAATAAAAAAACGGTTTTGACAAATACTCCCATGAATGAGTGGACATTAGTAACAAATAACAAAGTAAGATGTTTCAATTTCGCATTTACTTATTTGTTAATATTTTTAATTGCAGAAGTCCTTTTTGGAAATATTTATTACCTATACATATATCATTTTTTAGTAAAAGTTGAAAACAGGCTTGACTAATCATGCTCAGCTGTGATTTGAAATTGTTAAATAGATTGACAACACGATTGCCTTCCTTTTTCGTAAACGGTTCGAGCTAAGTGCCCCTCAAATAATTTTTATAATGTCCAGATCAATTATATATCCATTATATAACAAGATTTAGTTTGGCATCAACCTGATGAAAAATTCGCACCATCTTTTACGGATTTCAAATTTCCTTATTCTACACATTCTTTGCACATTTTGCACATTTAACTGAAAAATCAGGACGTTCGATTTGAAATTCGAAATCTGAAAATCTAATCTCTTTGATAAATATTTAAATATGAAAGGTAAGTGGGAAAAACTAGAAAATTCAATTTTTCGTGATTTTGGGATTTATAGCATATTTTGTTAGTGGCAACTGGGACTACAAAACTGTCAAATCACAAAGGGTTATGGAGTCCAAATACCCCCATAAGATAACGTTTAAGATTTAATATAAGTATCTTCTGATTAAAAACAGGAAATGTCCACTCTACACTCGATCAAATTAAAGAATGCCCCCACTTTTTGCCTAAGCATAAGCTTCTGTCGTCAAAGTGAAACAAAAAATTATTTAAAAAGAAAATTATATTCATTGAACCTTATTTTATGACTGGTGGACTAATGTATGAAAACTTAAGTTTCTGGACAAAGCTGTTTTGACATCCCACGTTTTTTCACATTACGCTTCACATTACTTAAGTCACGCCATCTAAACATGACCAGTTCACGTGATTCTCGTCATTTAAACCTCTGCACACCGACAGTTCGTGAAAAGATTGTCCTGGATGGAGCGCCTGTGCGTCAGGATGCATCGAAAAGCGCACTTCAGTATGTACGAGCGAGCGGGCATATTCGCTATTACGTTATTCATGGGCTTAAAGCTCATCGTGTACTTACTCGGGAGGGGGGAGGGGGTGCGGAGAAAAAACGAACAGGCGCGGTCGCGTCGAGAGACGGATTTATACCCCCTTAGCGAAAGCTGGCTACTCGATTTTAATCCCACGCAATCCCACGCGACATTGTGCCTCTTCGTCGCTCCCCATGAATCCCGGCGCCTTTCTATCCGCGTGCCCGTGTTGACGGCACTTCTCGCTCTCGACGTTGATCCCACAACAACGGTGGCCGAAAGTCTTCATTGTAATTTCTCGTACGGCCAGAACCACCCTCTCCTGGCCTCTCCATTCGTTTATGTGGGAAAGCTTGGCTGACGTCGCTCGGATTTCGCTCGAAGAATGTCTCTCCTGGCGTCAGCTTATACAACGCAGGTAGACGGCACTTTGGCTTCTTGCCTCCGCGAATCCGTTCTTTTCCGAACAACCGTTGCGTTGCGATTTTACGCATCGTATTGAACCCGATGGAGCGATGTATTTTAAAGAACTAGTTACAAGCTGTATATAATTAGAGTTGCAAGTCGAAGTAATCCAACGTTGATGGAACGTTTCTGAGTTTGGAACGTAAATTTAGAAAGTGGCATTCCATCTAAGAAGAGGAATGTAAGTAGTTATCTATACGTATGATCGTTTTTAGCACTTTTTAGAATATATTATACTTATATTTGTGTTATCGAGGGGCTGAAATAATTACTAGTGTGTACTGGTCGATACTGTGTTACGAAACGAGGCTGGGAGCAACGTGATTGGCGGTTGCGAACCCGAGGATTTGAGATTGTTTGTTGGAGTTTGTTAGTTGCGGACGAACCGGCGTCTGGTTAACACCGGGAGCCGCGGGAGGTGGTTGTCGTAGGCAAACCGGTGCCTGACTAACACTGGGAGCTATTAGGTTGCCGTTGATGAACCGGTGCCTCGATAACACTGGGAGCCACTAGGTATCTAGGTTTAGAATCGTAACATTATAACGCGAGACACATCGAGCGATAAAGACGTATATCTGTGGGAACGATGATTGGATTCTCATAAAAGAACTCTGAGTAAGAAATAACAAAGTGTATTCTATAAGCTCGGTCTTTATAATTTTTTAAGTGTACGATTGTCGCGGTTCCTAACGAGGGAACACCGCGAAGCTGCACTCACCGATTGGAACGCAACTTTGTGGGTTTATAAAGTGACTCAAGGCAAGAACAACTGTATGATCGATTCGTTCCCAATTGCCATTTAAGGGCGTGAAGCTCACCTCAAAGTCAAATAGCCACTCCCACGTTTCCGGCTATAACTGCTAAAGTACAAGAAACAAAAAGGGTGTTTCAAACAAAAGTGTAATATTGCAATGAATTTTGAAAAAAAGATCTTTATCGTCTGGGTATTTTCTTTAAACTCTTCAAAATTATGTTACGCGAAACCTAACCGCAAGTTCATTTTTAAATAAATTTAGACGCATTTATTATAACTTCGCCAATCGTAATTCGATCAAATATCAATACTTTTTGAATTCCCCAAAAATTCACAGGCGCATATCCTCTTCCGTCGTCATTCCAAATCGACCAAAAAGTCACATCGCTCTCTGTCCCAGCACATCGATATAACAGCGCGCAACCTTTTTCCAGATTTTCCTTTGAACGTTCATCGACGTCACCGTGGAATAATGTTTCAGCCGCGTAACGTACACGCACACAAGCCGCGTTCTGCATTGAGCGAGGGGCAGCGGACAGAATATCCGTGGCATCTGGTCGAAAGTGCGAGAGGGGCATTGTGCGTTGTGCATAGTTCGCATTTCCTCGGTACATTCTCGGACCTCGGTCCTGACCAGGAACATGATTAGTATACGCACACTTGACCTGGCCGACCTATTGTCGGGGAGGAGAGAGAAACACCATTATAACGATACTGAACACGAACACCCCATTATATTCGACACCCTGGGGGTACACCGTGTACCATCGTCTGTTGACGCTTTATTAAAGTCCTTTGCTGGTGACACGCGAGCATGCGATTGTGTACGTGCGATCCTTATGCGAAATTATACGGAAGAATGTTCACGTTGTATAATTATGCTGGTTCCAGACAATGTATCAATATATAGCGGGATAATAAAATGTGTGGTAGAGAAACACGATTTCGGTAAAATCTACGTGGGAATAAAGGTTCGTGTCTGTGTGTGTGTGTGTGAATTTTAATTATAGACATTGATGTGGCTCGCGTTATTTGTTTCGGGAATTGACGCTTGCTTAGGAAGCAGAGGACATCGCGGTTTTAATGAATCGTTGGGGGAAAACGGAAATGTTACAAAACAGCTTTACCGTGAAAATTAAGTTTTGGTACTTTAGCCCACCAGTAAAGAAACGAGGGTCAATGAATTTAATTTTCTAATTAAATAATTTCTTGGCTTACCTTGACGACAGAAGCTTATGCTTAGGCAGAGAGTGGGGATATTTCGTACATATTTTGTTCCAGTGCGGAATGGACATTTCCTATTTTAAACCAGTATTTCAAATTATAAGTTTTAAATATATAACCCTTTGTGATTCGACAGTTTTGTAGTCCCAGTTTCCACCAACAAAATATGCTACAAATCGCAGAATCACGAAAAATGGACATTCCCAGTTTTTCCCCTTACCGTTCATATATATGTATATATATATCGTTTCCGAAATACCCGATTCTACCATAGATAGGACATAGGTACCTATAGAGAGGTAAATCCTCAAAGTAGACTTAATGATATTAACAACATATCGTGCAAAATCTAGAATTAAAACTACTATACAGGCCGCACACCTAAAAATATTTTCTTTAAACTCTTTTAATCTCATTCAATTTCAGTTATTCGAAAATTTAAAATCACATTATAACGTCTCGACAGCACTACCTTTTAGAGCAAACTTAAGTACCTACTCTTGCAGCTCAACTTTTTCAAAACAACCTACTGTAAATAGAACAGAAATCTTTGAACCTCATACTTTTATCGGCGATAAATATGAAATAAGATGGAATTCCTAGACTAACCTAAACTGATAGATCGAAATGATTAAATTGAATTCCCAGCAAGTAGGTACAATACCCGATTGAAGAAAAGAGTTAAATGAATAGACCACCATAGACCACCGCAAGAAACGAGAAAACAATACTGACCTCTTTAGTTAAAATGTCCTATCTAGCATTTTGAAACAACCGAGAAAACTGATGTTTTATCATTTACTTTGTACCATACTTATTATCTTCCATTCAAATTAAAACATGTTGTCATTATTTTGTACTAGCCTAATATAATTTTTTATAATAGGTGTACCGGTAGGGAATGTTTTATTAACGTGCCAAATAATTAATTGTTTTAGATAAGATATTTTAACCATTTTAAATGAAGTTAGGTTAAATGCATTAAACTGTTTATAAATCTTTACGAAGCACGTAGAGTTTTCTAACTTTACTTAAAAGGTAAAAGACGCGTGGAACTTCAAATATTTCAACATATCTCAAAAAATTGAAAAAATGCTAGATAGGACAGTTTAACTAAGGAGGGCAGAATAGTGTATCTACCTAATTTTTATCGAAATACACAGCACGTGAAAACCAAACAAAACTACCCCCAATTTGCATCATTCCGTAAAGTGAGGAGCTTTGTGTTATTTGAAGCTGCATTAATCTCGGGGCATCCCGCGGGTCTCGTAGAGTCCGCAGAATTATCGGCCCGATTTAGATAAACCGGATAAAGCTGTTAATCTTCAGCGACAAACTTTACGTCCCGTCGATCGAGCCGACGTCCATCATTCGGGGCGAGGAGACGCTCCCAAAGACAAACGAGCCGGGCGGTACGTTATCGGATAATTTTCGCGGATTCCAAGCTAAACTACCGAAATGATGGATCGACCGGCGGAGTAGCGGCTGAGTCGGAGGGATCGGTAACGTGTGAAATTTTTGAAAGCCACGCGGTAAGCGCGATCTCGCGCTCGACCGTGCGTGCACGTTTAGGTACACACGTTGCTTGAACAATTTATGATCTTCCAACCCCCCTCCCCCTCTCGCCCTTTCCCCGCCATTCTCTCCGTTCTCCCATCGCCAGCCCGTTCGCTCAGTCTCTCTCGTTTTCCCTGAAATTTTCCTGCTCCACTCTCCACACCTTTCTCCACCCTCTCCATCGCCTTTCGTCCCTCTCGCCCTCTTTACTCCGCTTCGTTCGATTCTGTTTCCACACACGCGTGTACACACATCTTTCCCTGTCCCTTTATCCCCCCTCCAGTCGCCACCCCCCCCCCCCCATCTCTCTCTATCTCTCCCTTTCCCACCTCATCTTCTGCTCTACCTCTCGAAATCGCGTCAGCATTTAGCCAGCAGTATATTAGGCGAAATACAAGCGGATATCCTCTCACGGGCCATTACTGTTACCTTTGATCATCGCATGACCGGAGAGTGGTTAACGCTGCGTCATCAGAGCATGAATTTCTCTCTATCTGCCCAGTATAATTTACAATCCGTGTCGGCTTTCTCGTTGAACGTCCAGCTTTCTCGTCCTTCTAACCCCTCGAACCAACCACCCCCGCGCCCAACCCCCGTCCCCGAGCGCTGCCTATTACCAGAGCCGCTTAATTCTTCGTTTTCACGCTCGCTCGTCGCGATCGCGATCGCCTCGATCGTCGAATTATTAGATTATTCGGGGTGGGTGGGAGGTATCGAGCGTATGCCGGATGTACGGTGCTGTGAGATCCTCCAAGGGGGTTGGTTCGATGCTGGAAGATTTAGAATTGAGTCGAGCATTCGGGGGTTTTTAATATGCAATTGGTTTGAGTAGGGAACAATTGAGGGGCCTAGTGGAAAACAGGCACATGCCACCGTTTAAGGATTTCTTTTTGTGATTCTTTTACCTAGAAATTTTCGTATTTGTTGTTTTCATATATTATTCAAAATATCACCGTTTATAGTTTAATGTTCATAGATTTCTATCAAATAAAATGTTCCGAAAAATGTGTATAATTCTTCTCGAAAACAATTATGGATCCTTAAGAAATGAAATTGAATTTACGCTTATGTGGCATGTGCTTGATTTCCACTGAGCCCCTCAATTTTGCACTAGAAGATGTACTTTTGTTGCCAGGATGTAGGTATATGTTTGGAGGTGATTCCTTATTGGTAGCCACGGGGTTTGAAATGAATTTTAATAGATCACAGTTGTAAAGAAAATTGATATGACATGGCAGTGATTCCCAACCGGTGGGTCGCGAAGTATTTGCTGGGGGGCATCACGGTTCTTTTTTCTTTAATATTTAATCTGAACTATCTATTTTTAATGTTTTCTGTACCTTATTAAATTTATCTTACCTTATATGGGGGGAGGGGTCTCAGGTTATTTGAATATTATAAAGGGGGGTTGCGACTGAAAAAAGGTTGGGGAACACTGTGATTTGGAGTTCTGTTTGATCTCGTTTTGGAAATACAAATACAGTCTTGTGATCTTATGCTTTTTGGTGTACGGGTAGATTCTGCGAACTTATCTACTGTTCATGCTTCATACCCTGTGCATGACGATGAATGTTAATAAATATATTAGGTACTAATTGTAAGTGGATTTTACTATGTGTAAAGGCTGGAACAGACACTTGCAGTAATTTAGTCGAGTAGCTTAGTCATTTACCATTGTTTTATTGAACTACTCGATTAAATTTTAGTGTTATTTTTCGACCATCAGATTTTTTTGGTCCTACCCCCCCCCCCCCCCAGAATTGTGACACTTGTTGGGCAAATGATCTAGAAAAAATATTGTGGCTGATTGGACCACGGGAACCCGGCGCACATGAACATTGAAAATTCTTAATTTTTTAGAAACTGACATAAATATACATTACGATTTTTAACAAAACAAACATCTGTGACCTTGAAAACTCGAAAGAGTGACCTTGAAAAGAAGAAATTTTCCTACCATTATATTCCCCCTTTTATATACTACACCTTTTGTCTGAAGAGTTTCTTCATATATCCATAAACGATGGAGATATTAAACATTTTTTGAATTTTCATTAAAACGCTCCATTGCACAAAATAAGTTAGTATAGCTATTATGTAAATTATGAATACAAATGTCATCAAAGTATTGCGTCCCAGATCTGCTCCTGGACATTCGATAAGACCGAGTAGATCCTGCCCTAGACTTGACTGTGTTAACAAACACAGTCTTAATTGGGTCTCAAAAATTCAAATAATCTTGATCCTTTATATTAAAAATACTTTAAAAACCCTTTGATAAGTTCAGCCATTATGCTACTCATGTTAATAATTATTCCACTTAAATGGACCTTTTTGACTGCTCGTTTAATTCGCTCAAACAATCGATCTTCAACATCGTTAATAGCTGACTAATGCTGTGATTCTTAAACATCTAATGCAGCTTGGGTTTTCCCCCATATCTCTCTTCTGTACTTGCATGCTCTCATACAATGTTACTCACATTCGCTTCGTTGTGCTCACCTTATTATATTCTTTTTTTCTCACATACGTACCAAAGGGCCTCCGTTAATAAAATTATTATTATTCATTCTTTGTTTGCTTGTGCCAAGGGGTGGGGGCAGCAAGAGCCCACCCCTGCCCCACCTTCGTTACGCCCATGTTCAAACCCACCGCTTCACGACTTCACTCGTACTTACGTAGAGTATTTCCTTCTTCCTATTTATCTTACAATTTACATCCGCTACCCTCCGTCAGCGCCACGAAGCACCGTAACGCGAGAAGGTGGCATTTCTCGGAACGGCCCGATGTTTCGCAAGCGTTCGCGTTCACCGTTCACGGCTTCGGCCAGCGAGAGCAGCCTGTTGCACGTCATTTCCACCACCGTGGGCTCCCCGAGAGTGGGGGTGCAAGCCAGGGGCGTTGATGGTGGTGGGGTAAAAAGGGGAATATAACGCTCGGAGGGCGTGCTTGACAAAGGCGTGGTTACCGTGTCCCCACCCAACAATAAACAAGCGACTCTGACGTTAATTTGTTTGTTTTACCCTTCTACGTCCTCTTTCGCTCCTTCGGGGAGAGAGGTGGGTTGGGGGCACCTTCGGCCTCTCCTCCTCCTGTCCTCGAGCCTGCCTTTCACCTGTCCCCCTCGTGCTGTTACCTGCGCAGGCGATGGTGCCCGGCTCGAAGCGGGAAAATCCATCATCGGAACGTTAACAACCGACGTGGCATTCGTGTTAAATCGCACATACAACTGGCCCTTTGGCATAAAATGCCACAAAATGCACGGCAACGGGTGACCCACTTCGCCTGCTCGGCATTCGTTCCGTGAATGAGCCAATAGCGTGGTTCTCCGTTAGATCGTGTATACGAGGTATTGCGGGAGGATTCGCGAAACTGATACCAACTGCTCGAAGCTGGGCCATTCTCCGTCACGCTTTGTGACAGAGCGGCCAGAATTGGATAAGCTGCTTGCAAGAAATTCAATGGGGACGGATTGTATTCTTCGAGGTCTGCTTGAACGTTTGAAAGTGATGTATTATGACTTTCGAAGCGGTGGCATTTTTAATCGTTATGAATGAGTGACAGTATATGAATGAGTATGAGACGAAAGAGTAGTTTAGGAGCTGGAGATGGGCAAACAATTATTTTAAATAAAACTTTGTGTACGAAATTTTTATATCTTTTGCTCATCTCTGTTTAGGAGCATTGAGTTGGATAAGCATTGTTAATAGGAACATTCGCTGTCACAGAAGATGACTTTAAGATTTATCTTGATCGTTTTACCTTTTGTGCCATGTGGCTTTTTACGTTGGTGTACTTTTATTATGTTCTTCACTTCTGGTGTTTTAAGTATAGGGTAAATCCGGGTGAAACGGCCCGGCTGGAGGGATGGCCCGGTCGCTATATTTCAGACTCTAATACGTAAGAGTGTGTTATAGTGCAGAATAGCCCGTTCAGTGCAAGCCAAATAGTTTTCTCCAAATATTATTTTATAGGAAGTAGTGACCAGTTTTTCTGAATCACCATAAAATTTTGAACATGTCAGGTTTATTCTAGTAAAATAATTTATATTAGTATTTGTTTTAATAGTCATTTTATGTTAGGTGGACCAACTTGTCGCGGAAGTAGATCTGAAATAAAACAGTGTTAATTATTATGCCATTAGGAGCACGGCAAAACTGAGAGATTATAAGGTACTGAAATTGAAACAATATTACGATTCTATGTAAGTGTGTAAAGGAGTTATGTTAGAAATCAGTTGCGATTTCTGAATATTAGATATAAGAAATATATTTGTGAAGTGAACGGAGAATATTATTCCATACACTTGTTCATAAAAAGATGAGAAAAATGATTCTTCCGAAATCGTCTTACGATTCGTGAGACACGCAGAAAAGCTATTTAATAATCGAATATTTCTCTCGAAAGTCGTTAGTACTTAGAAACTTGTTTAAACTAAAATTAAACTTATAAAAAATTGCTGTACCTACTCAATATTTTGGAACGGAATTTTAATTGGAAACATCTCAAGTTCTGATTAAGTGAAATATCAATGTTTGTTTTATTTTTGCTCGTGAAAGTATACAAAAATACGACGGCGAAAAATACGGGCGACGATTAAGTGATAGGGTAAATCGGGGAGTGATGGACCACTTTTTTTTAAAGGTAGAATTTCGCCTATATTTAATTGAATGAAAAGTAGAGGGTTTGGCTTACGATGTAGTATATTAAATAAACTTACGATACCGATGTTCATTAATACAGAAATGATTAAAAATAATTAAAAACGCTTAAAAATACTATGCACCACAGCTTAAGAACAATTTACACCGAACTTGCATTTACAACTCTCAGTATCCTGGATTTCAGTTTCCAATCCCCTGATCTTTTCTCTGAAACCCCTACACCTTTTAACATAGGTAACAGAATAATATAATATACTAAATGTTTATATACGTTACAAGTAGTCAGAATTAAAATCCTATACTTTGTAAGTTAAGTTTCTTCCCTACCTTACAATTATTCACTTCTTTTGGAACGACGTTATTGTACATAAGGAATATGGCTTGTTAAATAAATCAATTAGAAATATGTATACTAAGCTACTTATGTGTTATACAAAACTTTATAGCACCGGCAGAAGTGTGGACCTTTTCAGTCGTACGCTTTCAACTCCATTCCGGCTAACCGCAATATGCTCGATCGTCTCGTTTGCGAGGAATTAAATTTCTCCTGATCACTTAGTCTTTGGCCATTGATCATTCCGTGTCTTTACCTCTGATGATTATCTGCGAGTCATAGATTATTCCATGTTTTCAATTTAACAGATAATATTCTAATTAAGTAGGTACCTAGCTACGTATTTGTGCATTTTGCGACACACCGTTTCACAGAGATATCATACTTTACAGTGTCATTAAGAAATTTTATTTTACATATGTTAATAAAATTCCACGTGACATTCTTTGAGGATGGTGTAAACTACTCAACTCAATAATTGTTATATGCACGCTATAGTCAAAGATGAAATAGTCAGTTGAATCCTGATGAGGAGTTTATGAAACATGGAACTGTGAGTAGATATCAGCACTGAAATCTTCGACACGACTTCTTTTGTACCCGAAATAAAACAAATTATGCTAATACAGTGGCAACTGCGCAAAGCTAAGTTCAGCTTTATCGTAACGGCTATTATCGAACATATTATCGAGAGCTTATCGACGTCGATAAATAATTCATTTTTCGAAATTTTTGTCGCCGGTTTATTGACATCCGAACGTGGGCCGTGGTTTTAACGTTTACTCAAGTGGCTACGGACAATCAGTGAACAGACGCGGGCGATACGCGACTGTCTCGTAACCTCGAGTCTTCGATTGTAATAGTCGTATGGTCGGTAACCGTGATTAATAATAATGCATATTATTAATAAAATTCAGAGATGTGTAAAGAAAATTTTTATATTCAAATCTTTCACTGAGTAATTATTTATTTTAGGAAATCTTTCACTGAATAATTATTAGATCTTTCATTGAATAGTTATTTATTTCAGCAAAACTTTCACCAAATAACAATTAATTTTACGAAGTAACAAAGTGTCAGGTACACGCGTTCATGGATCATCTTGTTGAAATACATCAGACAATTTTATGATGCGTTCAATTCGTAACTTACTTAAAACTCTCATTACAGTAAAATAATTCATGGCTCCTTCTCTATTGTCACGGTTCAAGTGTCCTGCAGGTATAGTTAACCTTATTTGACAATAGTTGAAGGGGATGGTTCCTACCCGCGAACTCTGAGCAACTATGAAATTTAAGAAATCGAACGAAAGAGGATAAAGCCTCTGATTATAGATGAATTTTTCTGTTTCATTTCATTATTCAGATGAGAGCTCTTGTTCTGTAGCAAATAATTACAGTTTAGGTATGCAGAAAAACTCTTCAATTATGTTATCAGTATTAAATAGGAAGAGTTCTACATTCGCATAATTTTTTAAGAACCTTAAGCAGCTACCAATTTACTCTGAGTACACTTTAAATAATGTTTATAATTAACTTTCTACATAGAGATAAATCGAGCCTGTCAAATCACCTTACTGACCTCCTGACACTGTTCAGGGTATATCCCGTAGTAACACCCTCTTCGCGACACAAAATAATCTCTAATTCTTTTATGTCCATTGCTGCATAATCAATTTCTATTGATAAAACACAATATTATATTTTCTCTCGAATACAGCATTTAATTTGTAACAAAAACATTTAGGTATCTCTAAGCATTCAGACTTAATTTAACCCACGAAAATTTTGATAAATAAATTCACTTCCCGTACAATTATTTGAAGTATTAAGAAAAAGACAAGAACAAGGTACTAATCGCAGGAGACCAAGAAAAATGGACAAAAATTACAAACTAGCTAAAGTTTCTCGGAGAACTTAAAAAATAGAATAATTAGATAGCCGAGTAACGTATCCCGCAGCCACGAAAAATGTTTAATAGCCCCTTAAACTTCCCGTTTGACAAACTCCTTGGATTAAGTTCCATCGTCGAGCGTCTCGAGAAGCTAGACGATAAATATTCGAGCGGGGGAGTTTATAGTCTGTACGTGTCGCTAATCACGGCTAACCGAAATATTATCCCGGGCTTCATGCAGATCCACCCTAAATATGAAATTCGTTAGGATCGATCCTTAGTCGAGCGTCGGAGGGATGCTCGGAAACGGGGAACGACTTGACCTTGGCTGGATTCACGCGTAGCTGAGCTAACGCAAAATCGAAACGCGTTACTTCCACAGGCGTGGATCCCTTAAAGCCCGGTTCACATCGTGACTCCGCAGCTTACAGGATCCTCGAGCAGGCAGGAGAGTGGTGCAAGTTGGCCGAAGGGTGCTACGCTATCTCACCGGCGATACAAGTGGCTGGGCGAGCATCCCTGAAATTACTTTCGCCACGAAACATTCGAAACGTCGCGGACCTCTTTGTTTCGCGGTGAAAGACGTTCGCTCGCATCCTCCACGCGCTGCGACGGGCAAACAAGGCGTCGAGCGAGCCAGCCGATGATCGTTGGAAGAAACGTCAAGCACACTTGACCTTCACGGGTCATTTGGCTCTGTTTGATCTACATTGACGCGTAACTAGCGAAGCGACGGCTGGTTACCTCGCCGGCGATTGCGTCAAAGATTTCGCGGCTGACGGCACTGTTTCGGGTGGAAGTGGCCCCCGTTAGTGGTGGCTTGGACCCGAACACACTCGCCCGGGGCGGAGTGAATTTCTCGGGACGGAGAATTATATACTTCTCAGTTTGCTCGCCGGTGGGTGTTTCGTGTGAAACGAGCTTGCTTCTTGGCAAGGGAGTGAGAGGGCCTAAACGCGCGCGCCACTGACAGGGGTTGATGCAGTTATTCCTATCCCCCCATCGCGGGGCAAGCCGCGGGGGAGGGTGTTGGGGCCCGCGACAGAAGAAGAAGAGAGGGTGAGTCACCCCCCGCGTTCCGTACTTTCGAGTGCATAGCACCCACGACCGATCCACGCGTGACTAGATACCGTTTTGTACAAAGGGGGCCACTGGAAATTATACTTTAATATATCTTCCGACCTTTTCTGACGATCCGTAGGAAAAAGTAACGGCGCGGCTATGTTTCATCTAGGGAATGTGGCTCGCTTTGTGGCGATGGTTTGTTGAGTTAATGTAGACGTAAACATTGCTCTGGCAGTGTGGAGAAATTCTAGTCTCTTTGTGGCAAGTAGGGAAGATGTTATAATTGAGGGTGCACTTGTGATTGTTTGGGATAAATTAATTTAAGTATAGGTTCCATTAGGTCTTCCGCGGGGTTCGTGAACCGTGATGGCACTTGAGAGTGTTTTGAGCTATTTAAATTGTATCGGGTTTGAGGTGAGCGAATTTTTCGGACCTGTCCCATACAGCACACTTCGTTGCAGCTGTATTGCAGGAACGTTGCTGCAATATTGTGTTGTTGCAGGTTGCATTGCAATATTGTAGGAACGTTCCTGCAATATTGCCGTGCATTATTGGAGTGGCAATGACCCTACAATATTGCAGCAATATTGCAAGAACGTTGCCGTGCAATGTTCCATTGGCAACGATCCTACAATATTGCAAGAACGTTGCCGTGCAATATTCCATTGGCAACGATCCTACAATATTTCTGCAATACTGCGCGCACATCGACGTGCAATGTTCCAGTGGCAACGATCCTACAATATTTCTGCAATATTGCGCGCTTATCGACGTTCAATGTCCCAGTGGCAACGATCCTACAATATTTCGGCAATATTGCGCGCACATCGATATGCAATGTTTCAGTGGCAACGACCCAGCAAAATTGCCTACATATTGCCGTGCAATACTGTAGTGGAAATATTGTAGAAACAGTACAGCAATATTCTAAAGCAACTATGACTTTGACGAAATTTGAAATATGCCGTCGAGTAGATTCTACAGCATATTTCCTTTAACTGGATATGCTAGAATTTCTCGTTGGCCGTTGAAGATATGAACAAAGTGTTATTGTGAGAGTTGTTTGTACATGAATTTACATTACAGAAGAAATTTGAAAATGAATTTAATTTGTTTAGATAGAGTAGATACTATATATTTTAATGCGTGAAGTTATTATTATTATTATTATTATTATTAAACGTCTTTATTGCACAAACACGTTTATATAATCAAGCAAGAGAAAAGAGAGATGTAAAGAAAAATGCAAAGGTTTAGTCTAAAGACTACTTTCCAACCTAACCTAAAATGACACCGGGTTAAAGTCCGCACCTGCAGTGTTAAAAATCCCTAATAGGTTTGTCAAATGAGCCTTCGTTTTTGAATAATTTGAGTTTAAAGTTTTGCACGGTTGGAGTATAAGTTCAAATACATAAGCAATCTTATCAATCAGCGGTTGTAGCTGTGGCGGTAAATTGTTCGTCTACGATTCTACAGGTCCTCGGTTCGAATCCCCCTGAGGTAAAAATATTTTCTATGAGAAAATGACACACGGGCGTTATACTACTACGATTCTGCACACATTCATGTCGTAGCGTCCCTCACTACCCGTTTCGTTGCGGTGGGGACCATCGCTGTAAAATTTCCGAAACGTTGCGGGAATGTACTCCTGCAATATTGCTAAGGCGGATATAGGAGTGAACCTCTGCAACTTCCCTACAATGACACGGTGCAACATTGCAATCTCGCACCGCAATATTTCTGAAGAGTTGCATGATCATTGCCACAATTTTGCTGTTTCGTTGCAGAATCATTGCCGGAACGTTGCAGGAGTACATGTTTGTAATGCTGCTGCAACATTGTAACAATACACACCCGCAATATTGCGAAGGCGGACATAGGACTGAACCTGCAACGACTCTGCAATGTTATGCTGCAACATTGCAATCTTGCACCGCAATATTGCAGAGACGTTGCTGCAATGTTATGGTGCTGTGTGGGGTACGGAATTATCGAAGAAGGGATGACGTTGTTTGACAGATATATTAATATTTCATTGATTTAGCACGCACAGGTGTATAGAGTGGTTTGCTAAATAGTTTGCTGGGTTAGTACTGTGCAACGGAAATGTTTATTTTAGTTGCCATTTGTTTGATTCGGTGGACAGTTCCACAGTGGCGGTCGAAAGAAAAGTTTACAACTTTTAAAATCGCATAACGTTTTTTAGAATTGGTCCAAACCACTTGAGTTTTTTTAGAAGCTAGAAGGATTATTTTGCTGAAAATCGGGAAATTCCCGAAATCAGCGATTTTCGATCTTATTCTGTGATCTCTAAGCGTTTATAGCTCAGAGCAACGTTAACCGATTTTGATGAAATTTTAGGAATGCACACGATTGACTTCAATCTACTCACGGATTTTTTGAATTTTCGATACAGGTTCACAAAAAAAAAATTTAAAAATCGATATTTAATATTTTCTTTTGCTATTCCGACCAATTGCATTTTTTTCAAAACGACGAAACACGTCAGTTAGAAAAATAATTCTTCTAGCTTCCGAAGAAACACTCATATCGTTTGGACCAATCCTAAAAAATTTATGCGATTTTAAATGTTGTAAACTTTCTTTCGTCCGCCACAGTATAATTGACAGAACTGTAAGTGCTAAAAATCAAGTTCTGTGCTATAGCATTACCACTAGCAACTAGGACATTTTCCGATAAATTTTTTTTTTATTTTTGACACTTACAGTGTTTTGTACAAGGACTCTTCTATTTTGTAATTGCAGAGTAATTGTGTTGGTAATAACTTTATAAATATGTCAAGTTTAATGTTATACATCCCAAATCGTATAACTTTCTTATATTTCCAATAGTTTAAGAAATAACTAAGCGTTATACATTTATTAAATCGCAACATATTGTCTACACTAAATGGTTTACTTAATTCCTGTTCCTCAACCATTCAGGGTTGAAATTCAATATTATCTCATTTCTATCAAATTTGAAAAGTAAACATTAACAATATATCCCATTATGAAAACAAAAATAAGGATTTACTTGAGACTCTTCTTTCTTCGAATTTAAGATGATTAGAAATTTTCATATCACATAAACTTTAAGCTAATATCTATCTTGTTCCCTTATAAAAGCACTAGAGTTATTTATCACAGAAATTTGTTTCGAACCTCTTCCAAGTGTAACAAATAGCATTCCAAATTCAAAGCGTCTTTATTCCTATCTCAAAATAATTCAAATAAAGTGCATCCTAAATTCATGGTAGTACTCTTTCCGATAATCTTTTCTCAGCCACTTTGCAAAATCACCCAACCGCCCGCTTAGAACAAGCAAACCAAGAATCGCTCCCCTCCCCGGTCTACATCCCGAGAAAATTTGTCCACCCAGCGTCCGAAAACACCGTGATACAAGCGCGCGCGTCGAGCTTGAGAGCAGAGAGTAGAAGGAGAGGAAGAAGAAGGAGCGAAAGAATTTTCGAGCGTGGCCACCGTACCGCGCAGGCAGTCGGTCTCCATCTGGCGCGAACTTATCGCACGCACCCTTTTTCTCGTGGTACGGTAGGGCTGCGCATGCGCGTCGACAGTGCAACACGCGCCCTCCGATGAGCCTTCCGCACGGTTGAGCATTTCCACCATTCAGAATCGATGATGTCACGAAGCGGAGCCAGCATCCCCTCCGAACGCGTCGGCCGGGGTGGTGGTGGTAGCGGTGCTCTCCGCCCATTGGTCCTTAGTACGTCGGGGTACCAACACGAATCGCGGGGTCGCAAGCACGACCCAACGAGAGTCCGCAAGTCGGTGCGTGCCAGTCCGTGCGTGTACTTTACCTAATAATATTTCCACGGCCAGCAGTGCCCGCTGGTGCCCGCGTCTCTCTCTCGCCACCCCGTCCGATCTCGCCCCTCTCGCTCGCACCCCCGGGCTCGGGCCCGCTCGCTCCCCGCCGCTCCAACCCCCTCCGATCGTCCGCTCCCCCTTTCTCACTCGCTCTCTCTCTCTCTCTCTCTCTCTCTCTCTCTCGCGCGCGCATACACACGCACACGCTCCGTCTCTCTCCCCCTGCCGCGCGGGGGGCGCTCTCGGGAGCCAAGAAAGCAGAAGAATCACGCTGCAGAGCAGCACGTGTGCTGCGCTCGTGCGGATCGTACAAGCCACCCCCGGCTCGTATTTGCCCCCGTGAGACGGCCGCGCTCTCTCGACCAGCGAGACACCGTCGCGGAACCAGTCGATCGCTCTCCCCATTATCAAATCCCGCGAGCTGTTCGGTTCTTGGCGCGGTTTCCGCTCGAGCCGACTCGACGCGCGCTTCGGTTCGGTTCGTTTCGGCCAGTGAGACGCGGAGGTAAGTGGCTGATGGGACTCGTCGGCGCTCGGCGACGGTAAAGAGAGGGAATGTTATGGTAAAACGATCGCCGATGCTGGCCCGCTGAGGGTCCCCGTTGCCCGATCGTCGCTGCCGTTGGCTTCCTCGGCTCGTGACGCCGCGTTTTCACGGAGTTCAGTGCCTGGACCGCGCGAGTGACTGCGCCGCGGCTGAGTATACCTGTCGTTCTCGTTCCGACTCGTGAAAACTGTGGAAAAAGTACACGGTGCGACGGTACCACGTTGTCTACGGATTCGTCGTGGGGTCCTCCAAAGGAGATCGGAGGAGCAGCGTCGGCCGACGGCAGCTTTTGGTATGTAATCACGTGGTCGTTTCTGTTGCCATTGTACGCGGTGGTGGGTACCGATTTCTATTAGTGGCGGCGGTCAAATTTGTATCTAAGAGCCGGTAGAGTCTAACAAGTACATACCTACTTGTACTCGTATCAGTTTTTATGCCGCACTCGTGTCGTGCTTCGTCCCATCGCTAGGATGTTTTCGAGGTCCCGCATGGACAAGTTAACGAATCGTTTTGTTTCCATGAAAGATCCACGAATTTCTCGGTTAGACGGTAATCCGATAGACTGGTATTGTGATCTGCTTTGAAAACGGAGCGGGGTAAATTTTATTTGAAGTCGAAATAAAAAGCTACGAGCATTAACCCGTCGTGGTCACACTTCTGTAAAGTTCCGGGGTGGTCACCCTGGGTCCATTGGAACCGGAAGATTTTTAAATAATTATCGTACGAACTGTACCAGTCCAATCGAGTCCTAAAAATTATAGTATACACTTTGAACATTGTAGAATATGGAATAGTCGCGTTTTAGTAAGAAATTAAATGACAACGTGTACCAAAAAAATGGGGGAAAAAACTAGGAATTTATCGGTATCGAGCTCAAAAGTTAAAAGCGGGTCTATTGGACCCAGTGTGACCATGAAGGGTTAAACGGAACCTTGATTTATTTGTAATAAGAAATTTAACTAATTAAATAATTCTCCTGATTTTCATTGGTTAATGTGCATACTTTTGACATTTTAAATTTACCTTATTTTTGGTTTCACGATACCTACATGAATTTGCAATTATTCTTTCGAGCAAAATCGTCCTAGATTTTCGGAAGGCGTACAGATAAAAATAAGAAAAGCGAATAAGGAAAAGCGAATGAATTTTAATTTTCAACTTGAAATTTCTAAAGATTCTATAATAAGGAGTTAGGAAATTATTTATAAAATGGTAGAGTCGCGTTTGGAAAATTAAATCACCGTGTAATAAAGTAATGTGTGCGCAACTTTTCCGTGTAGCCTGATATTATTTTTAGCATCTCGACACTAATTAGGCTTCCCGTTTGGTGACTTTTTCTTGGGTACCAGAATGAATTGTGTCCATTTTTTAAGAAACAGTCTATTGTTTATAAATACAAAGGCGAGCCAGCAAAGATATATTTTGATTCTAGTACAAGGTTTCTTGTTTTTATTATTATGCAGATGAATTGTTTATAGGGAGAACGATAAAGGTTCAATTCGACACCTCTGTATTTTTTAATTTTACCATTTAGAGTTTCCTTTCCATGGATATTATAAATTCAACTTAATCTCTCGCAGTCAATTGTGCAAAGTGGAGAACCTCTGTCTTAACGATACATATAAGGTTTAATCCGCAAAGTCTCGCCGAACTCAGTTTAGCAACGATCGAATATTCATTTCCATTCATAAAAAACAGAATAGAACGGAAAATAGACGACATATTATACAATTAGATTACAGTTGTTACAGACATGCCATTTTATTCAGTGGTTACTTCGTGCTTGAAAGAAAACAGTGCCACCCCGTTTCACTGAATTACTTGGAAAGCGATACCCGCGTATCTCAAGAGACGAAATAATAAGAAAAGCGATTAATACCACCCTGGATAATCCCTTTATTAAACAAACAGAGCAGTTTCCAATTAATGTTCAATTTTACCATCCACCGAACGCGAATGAAAAATATAATACAAACGTCCTCTGCCACAATTTTCAAATTCCCATTTCCTAATCGCTTCAATCTTTTCCTTTACTTACGCGAGCGATCTCAAACCGAAGTATACTATAAATCAGGTGCAGGTTAAAACCTTTAGAGGCCCTAAGCACTGAAAAGATTTTGAGGCCTCCTATACAGTCTGATTCCTTCAACGCAATATACACTCCCAGTCAAAAAGATAGCACACATTTCTCAATGACGGATGTACGATTTCGTGTCTGTACGAATCAAAAACATCATAGCACACTTGAACTTCGTCAACCTTAGAAGCATTACGAATAATCGTTACGAAAATGGGACGCGGGAAGAAGTTAAACAAAGGGGAAATTCAAATAGCTTTGGAGGTAAGAGAACGAAATTTATCAATTTAAAAAATTGCGAAGTCTACGAAGAAAAGCCGGCAAGTTAGTTACAACTTATTGAAAGATATGAATAATTATAATACAAAGAAGAGCAGTGGACGACCCCACGCGGATTCTGCTCGTGAAAAATGTGCAGTTTGGGTGCCGCATCAACCTTGTGCCTCACATCACGCGAAATTGCTCACAAAGCCGGAGTTGAAACTAATCCTAGGAACACTCGTCGTATACTCCACACATGTGAGACAATATACAACTAAAACTGAAACGGAAACCTGCATCTTAAGCATTTCCGACAATTTGACTAAAAAGTGTACCCATGAAAAGTTACATTTGAAAATTCAGAAAATTTCTGTGGTGCCCTTTCTCCTGGCCTAAGCACATTCTTCTTTTGCCTATTGGTTAATCCAGCGCTACTTCGCACGTCGCTAATAACCACAACAAACCAAACCACCCTCGTACATCGTCAGTTTTACTTAAATCTCAAAGAAAATTAGCCCAGTACCGTTCGGGGGCTTCCGCCGCGCCAGGTTACCGTGGAATCGCGCGCGATCCAGCACCATTGTCCCGAGCGAGGCCTCCGTGACTCCAGGCGTCGATGCCTCAACGGACTCTACGCTCGCCAACGATCAAACGTTCGCCCCGTTGCCCCTCTATTTACGAAAAACTGAATGGCACGAACGGGGTGGCTGCTCGCGGCCGTGACGCCGCGACGGCTGGCCCTCGGGCGTCGCGTTCTCCGTTCTCCGGAATTAACCTCCGCGACGTTAAATACACGTCGCAGGTTCAGCGACGCGCCGAAAGGAACCCCCCACGGCCGCTTGTCTTGCCGCTTAATAGTCGGTATCAGCGGCGCGCGCTTGTGCACGGGTGTGCGAGGATGCAGATTGCATACACGGCGGCGCGTATAATACAGCTTAGGGCACAATACACCCTCTATGCCCGCGCTATATCAGAGATGAATGTGATTGAACGGTACGCTGAGCTTTCACTGTCTCTGTTTCGCCGTTTCTCCCGGTTGCACGCGACGATGCGCGCCTCCCTCGCCAACTCGCCACCCTCTCTTTTCCTCCCTCTCCGCCTCTCTTCGCTCTCTTGTATGTAGTATTATGGTGTAATTAGGCAATAGACTACATGACTCGCCGTGTAAAATCCGTGGAGCGAATCGAGTCCCCGTATCCGCTTGTCGCCGGTGAATGACGGCCCTGCAAGTGTGGACGCCCCGCGGTGACATTCGACGCGCGCATTGTCAGCCCGCCTCTCCTCGTCCAGAGGGTCCCGGCTCTTCCACGGGGTTTTTCTCGAGTAGTTTTCGGTTCCGACGATTAAAAATCGTTTTGCGGACAGACCTGCGCGCCGCGGCGCGTCGCGTTCGAATTGAGATCCGGCGGCGATGCTGCGCGCACCGCGACTCCGATGATGCTATGCAGAATTGTGGGTAAAGCGGTTCTCTAGGGAAAGATTAATCGAAATTTTCTGATCAGATTTTCTTTGATGGGACTTTGTTTCGGCATTTTGTAGCTCTCGAGAGAAACGATAAAACTCGCTCGAAGATACCAGGCAGATATTCTTCGAATAGTCTCAAATCCATTTTGTAGGTATCCTTCCTCGCAGATCGTGCACATCATTCGCTTGCCTGGAAGACACAGTTGTTTTTAAATGGCCCCAAAAGTAATAGTCTAATGGGTTGATTAATTAAACAACATTTTCTTTAATCCTCCATAGCTCGGAAACTAAAGTATACTGGACATATATCCATATGACGTTTTCACTTATATTAGTCTGTAGATTTGGCCCTTGAAGTATTTATATCGCTTCTCAAAATTGGCCGTTCCCAAAAATTTGCCGCTTCGCAAAATTTGATGCTGCCCAAAATTTTCCGCCCATAATTCTCCGCTCCTCAAAATTAATCGCCCCACAAGATATGTCGCTTCCAAAAATTTTCCACTCACCAAAATTTTCCGCCCCGACTGCAGCCTACTTAGCCTGCACCCAAAATCGCTGCTGGGCCCAAGCTTGCGCCTAAAGCCCCTTTTAGTAAACGCGTCCCTGTGTACAAGTGACAACGTGTTTATTCGAGCGATACAATAAATAATTCCAGCGCCGCACCTGCCTAACTCGAAGCCGCGTAAAACGTCACACGCGTCGCTTGTGAAATAAACGATTCGGTTAATGAAGCACTTTTCCTATCGGCCGAAATAAACGTCACGCTTGTATGCATTGCCCCCTGACGAAATTATTAATTAATGCGCGTAAGCGAAATAGAATGGGGACGGAAGTCACTGCGTACGGCAGCGCGAGCGAGCAGTTAATTCGCGCGGGTTTCGGTCGTGTATTATGGGGCTGGATTTAGAGCGCGATGCAACGGTGGTGGTGGCAGTGCCATTAACAGTGTTTCGCCGGAAATGTAAAGCATAATGCGCCGGTAGCTGGTGGATATGGAACCTATTACCATCCGCGTGTATAATACCAGCCTCTCCCCGCTGTTTCGCGTTGTTACCGCGCGTTAAAGAACACGAAGGGCTGTAGAACGGTGTACAAATTACCGCGCTGGTGAAACTTTGCAGGAAGACTTTATCCCGCGCCCCGTTCATCAGTCACACTTTGTTCATCGCGCCACGATTCACGACGGCAGGCACTTCGAGGGCGACGGCGGTGCAGTAGCTTCGCGACGTTTAGGGATTATATAGTAGAGCATCGATTATTTAAGTTAATCGATCACACGAGTGTGTGGGTATGTAAATTTTAATGGGGCACCTGGTTTCCAGTATTGACGTTCGTGTTATCATAGTTTGGGAAATTTATTTGAAGTATATGTTATATTCTGCAATGACCATTTCTTTGGTAGGTCTATAAATACATTTGTGGTTAAATGAGAATTTGGAATGGATAATTTTTTTGGCATACGTGTGTACGAGCAGTCTCCTTAGTAAATTTTAATTATTTCATTGGTATCACTTGTCTGGTCTGGCGAAATTTCCTCTTCATATGTCGCATCAGGAGAAGGGTGCAATTTCCTTCTGTTAAATTATGGTCTTACATTCTGCTTCGTGTTAAAATTTCCTTTGACCATCACTGAACATAAGTATTATAGATCACATGGACTTCCTTTTGATATCTACTTCTGTTAATGAAAATCAGCAAAAATCTTCTTGTACGTAAATGAAAGCTCAACGTTAACATTACTATAGTAGATACATACGTCACGTTCTTCTTGCTTTAATATCGAATATTTTATTTTCAACGTGTTTACTTTGGACTATTTAGAATCAGAAATATTTTGTATCCGCGCAGGGAATAAAAGCATATTTAAAGGAGAAAATTAATTAAATTATTCCACAAGCTGGGTATTAAGTCAATTGACAGGAGAACAGGAAGTTGTTACGAATAGACAAAGGAAGATAAGTCGATACGAGCAATTTACGCTCGGAATGGATTACCACTGAACTTTGACAAATCCTGTATTGGATTTTTGCGTTAACGGCGCTCCGTCATGATGCAAATGGACGAAGCTGGAGGTGAGTTGGAGTTTACTACATCGACAGCTTGGCGTCTTGTAAACACAAGCCAGTGAGATCTTGTTTACGCTCAGTCGCGCATAATCCGAGGTAATCCTCTTGCGCAATATGCGAGTGCGATGTACTTTTCTCCCTTTCTGTCACACTTTGTCCTTTTTCTCCCGTCATTCTCCTCGCCACCCCTTGCTTTCCCCTATGCTGTTGCAATCCTCAGTCGCATGTATGCCGTGATTTTTTTCCATAGAAAAATGAAATAACGAAAACAGCGAAACAAAAGAATTAATATTTTCCCTGAATACATTGTACAGTATTGTACATCAGCTGTGACTTCGAGTGCATTGCTAAATAGTTTTTCTTAGCCAAAGTGTAAATTACAACGTAATTCTTTATCAAAATATATATAAGCCATTCTGAAAAAAAAATCGACCAACTAGATAAATTAGAAATTTCGTTAAATACTATTACATTAAATATATCATCCGTACTTCCACGCTTGATATTCGATTAATTCTCTTAAACAATAGGGAGACAGTTTCCTAACTGCTATATATATGTACCTGTTTCATCCGAACTACTAACATCCCCGCGTCTAAGGCAGGGTCTGCTTATATAAGCCTTAGTGACGAGAGTTTAGTTTTATTCGTAGTTTCACCATATTTATTATAACTTTGTAGATGGTACCAATCCCTACCAATAAACGCTCACCTCTTTCCTTTCCCCCTTTTCGATCCAACCCTCACGTCCATGCACACCCCCTACCATTACCTCCCCACTGCTTTTCGTATTGCAACAAATCCTCAAAGAGTTTCAAAAATCTTCCTTATAGATAATCAACGTTAAATTCAGGTTTAACGGTTGATTTCTCAATTATCTACGTTCCAAATGCCTTTAACCACAACATCCAGCAAACAGTAGCCTTTCTTTCTCAATCGTCGGCCGTATGACGAGCTCGGAGCATCATCGCCACATTGATTCTCGTTTTCACCACGTCGAACGGGCCTACGATACGACTCTTATTCACGATAACCGGTGTTAAACCATCAATTCACCTTGTGTATCCTTTGCAATCGTTCTGAATGAACTGCCGTGCAGATTCGTGGTCGCGTTTCGTTCCGCGTTCTACGAGCTTCGTTCTATTCGTCCCATTCAGACGGCTCCCTCTGTCGGCTGTGCTCCGACGCGCGTGAAAAAAGTAACGATTTCAGGATTTATTACGTCCTAATTAGTTCGTTGCTGTCGCGTTTCCTCTCTGCTTGCCAGAGATTCTTCTCCTCGGCTTTATGCCCCTGTACACGCTCGATTGCCAAGCGCGAAACACTGCACGGAGCTCTTATCGAGGTATCTGCGCATACAGTTACACTTTAAGTTGAAAGGGGATTATCCAAAAATTTTCTTTTTGCCCCAACGGTTCTGTTCCAGCCGTTCGGCTCTCTTTCCCTTTCATTATTGCGATTTAACGGAGCTGCACGCGCGTTCGTTGATTAAACTGTTTGGTTTTAATACATCAACGAGGTGGGAAAGGGGTGGTTCCTGGTGGCAGATTTTATTGGATGGTATATTCAATTTTTTTTTTTGATAATCAGAATGAAGTGTGGACGTGTAAGAACTACGCTTCGTGTGGTACTGCTCTTTTTTTTTAAGTTGCGAGTAGTTAAATTTGCCTGAGTAGATTTAAATGAATTGCATATTTTTGTTGCGTAATGGACACGAGGTTTAACGTGTTATGGGTAAGTTGTATAATTACGAAAACGAGATTAGAAATGTTTTACAAATTAAACGTTTTATGTACAAATTTTCTACTCTCTAAATATGTTTAAAGTTAGTGGCTTTCACAGTGTCCACGACACAACTTATTACAATATTATTAAGATATTTTATTGTATAAGGGAATGAGAGAAATATGGTACAGAGGTGGAAAAAAGTTTCTGATTTATACATTGAAAATGTGCTTTGAATGAACTCCGTACTCTAAAAATAGTTTGAGAGCTGTGAAGTGGAAATTTCAATTTGGAAGAATGAAATGGAAGGTCAATTGAGATTAATGATAGTACAGAATTTGAAGAATTCACCTTCCTCACATTTAAAGTACTTCTACCGATAACAATGGAGTTTAATTAATTATAAGTTAAATATACATTGCAACTTGATATTGAACAAAATTAGTCCTTTTCTACAATAACTGCCAGCTAAAAATAAATGTTGCTTACTGTATTGTTACATCACAATCGTGTCATTTGTTACGAACTTTTCTCTGAATCTCAGACAATTAGTAAAGGACAAAAGTGCCAAGAGAAGTACATTTAATGAAACTGTTAATAAAAGAAACACGACCATTATCAAGCCCATGATCAATACGTCACATTTTCTCACACTCAATACTCCACAAAGTTCATTAGGGTTTGTCGGTTTTTAAAAAACGGTTTTTATTTATATTTGTAAAATTCGAAACCCGGGTTTTAAATTAAAAAAGTCGATTTTACATACAAGAATTAATATGCAGAAATTAATTAATCATTTAATTAAAAACGTTAACATTTTGGCTTGAAAGCGTCTCGGACACAAGCATATTGTAGTACGCAACAGTTTACTGTAAAACTAATCTTCATGAGTTCATATTTTCAGAAGAAAAAAAATACTAAATGAAATAAAGATTTATAAGTTGGTACCACATTTTAAAAGATTTATATTTTCTACGGATTTTAGTTATTTTAGTTTCTTTTTCATTTGGTTTTGTATGCAGTCTATTTTATTGTGTTATATTTTTGTACATCCACAAATATTAAATGAACTCAAAAATTGTACGTATTTGTATGGATTTTAGATATTTTAATTTGATTTTGTACAGATAGAGTATATTTTATTTTGTTATATTTTCGTAATTCCATAATATTAAGGAAACTGAACATTTGTGAAGCAAGTACAAAAATTTATTTACTATTTTAATTGTATTTTTATTGTGAAAAATCGAAAACCGGTTTAACCATTTTTTGGGGGAATAGTGGAATTTGAAAACCGTATTTTTTTCAAAAGTCCTGTTTTATATAAACCCTAAAATTCATACAACCACAAAATCACACGGAGCCACACACGAGGACCCACCAAAAAAATCACGTGCCTGTTACCAAATGAGCCGAGAGATATCTCAAAATAAGAATATCCATAAAAGTTAAATTGCCCACAATTTCTATAAACTCTTACACTGCAATACGTTCAAGTACCTTTCGTTGAAAACTACACAAATCCTCGTTCTCCGGTTCCGAAGCCACACACACCTATACGACACCAATACTCGTATCTAATACTCGAAGAGGAATAATTAAACATTCGACGCGCGCTGCTTGTACGATCGCGAAAAGCTCCACGAGACGTCATCGAAGGGCACCGGAACGAGCGGTGCCCGTTCTGACTTCCTTTGCCGCTCGTTAAGAGAGAGAGAGAGAGAGAGAGAGAGAGAGAGAGAGAGAGAGAGAGAGAGAGAGAGAGAGAGAGAGAGAGAGAGAGAGAGAGAGCGACAGAGAGGGTGAATCCGGGGGAGCCTCTCGTTGTACATCAGGATCGATCCGTTTGTCCTCTAATTATTACGCCCGCCACCGTTCTCGACCCCTTATCGTTTCCAAGCGATGCGCCGTCTCTCTTTCTCGCTTTTTTATTCCGCCACGCTGACAGGTTTAGTGGGCGTTACACGTGTAAGTAGTTTACATGGCGTCGCGGAGTGCGAGGCCCGGTAATTACGGCACTCGAGACCTGTGAACGTCGCGGCTCGTTCAAAACGCGGCCACCCCGCGTGTATCTAAGCTTTTAAAAGGGATTTCGCGTCCGCAGAGAAACGCGTATTGTGCCCCTTAAGCTCTCTTGTAGAAGAACCGATGCCGATTCTTTTGCTCAACAAGTCGTACCCTATCCAGATCCGAGGGTGGGGTGGGGGGGGGGGATGGCAGGGACCACGGGGGAGGGGGACTCGTTACGATGAAGCCAATTAGAACGAAGGGACACCTTTTCAATGTTACAGGGGAAACCTCGTTGCCACGGTAATTACGATGTTTCTTGTCATTGAGTCGGATGAAAGTATATTAATTAGGCGTAGCTGGCGGTGTAGCCTGAATAAAACCGAGGCGAGAGGAAATGCATCGCGAGCTTCTGCGTTACGTAGGTACTCTTTAAGCGGGGGTGTAGCGTGCCAGCTCTTGTCGACCGTTAATGGTAATTATGATTTTCGAGGAATAGGGGAAGAATTGTACGGACGGAGGATGAAATTTAAGGTTTGTCGGTTTTTCAAATACTTTTTGGAGCACTACTACCTATCTACTTGTTTTTAATAATAATTAAAACCATTTTCGAAATATTCAAAATGATGAAGAATTTCTACACACTGTATGGATTATAAATTTTGTTAAGTACCCTTACACTACACTAGCTTTACTGCTCGGCTTATAAAAAAAAATTGTATGTACTTTTCTGTGAAAATAGTTACATTCATCTGGATTAGCTGGGCATAATGAGCTGAGACATATTTCGTTACCCCAGAGTTTACCGTGTGGAAGTTTTTAGGCGACAGACCAAACACACAAACACTTTCTGCTTTATATTTTAAGATATGTTATGTTTTTTACCATTGCGGTTGCGATTAATTCTGTGAAATAATTTGGAAGAAATGCTCAATGAAGTGTGAAAATTTACTTTGCAAATATTCAATATTCAGCTCAAGTCTCACAGTGTTCGGTCGAAAATATTGATTTTAATCGAGCTTCGTGTGAATGTAAAGAAACAATTTTTTTCCGGTGGAAATTCACTCAGACGGTGAAATCACAAAATAGGTACTTAAAGTCATCGCATTTTTTTTGTATTAAGTTTGGATTTGAAATTCAAGGATAATTGGTGCCAGATAAAGAAAGTTTTTTCGCGACGCATGAAAGAATATAATTTTTTAACGTATTATTTGCAAGAAACAATTTTATACTTTCATATTTGCATTCCATTAGTTAGGCATGATAAGTCACTTTATTCTCATTTTGCAATTTACGGGAAGCTCTTTTCTGTTATACAAGAAGTAGATGTTCCTTTTTTATAAATCTATTTTTTCGTCCATAACGATTTACAATAGTGAAAAAATAAATTAGATAGCGCTTTGCACTTCCCCACGTATTTTTTAAATCAATCTTATTAAAAACGGGATGTCGTAGGAAAATGTTCCATTTTAACTTTTGAATTTACTTTCCCAAGAAAAATCAGCTCACGACAGGCGATTGATCGTATTTTTTAACGACACTATTCACTTTCTTCTACCATTTGAAAATTAAGCGATCTTTCTCTCGTAAATAGTTATTTTCTGAGGAATATAATTTCGAATATTCATTGGCCACATGGCTATACGAAAAACACACGTAATTATGTGTAACTTCATGTTTTCGTTCGTTTCGAGACAGTTGGGCCACACTTGCTTTACACAAATGACCCGGATTTACACAAGTGTTATCGAGACGGGGGGCACATTTTTCGAATAATCTTAAAAACCGGGCTACCACAGTTGGAAAAAGTCGGCTTGTACATTACGAACTTACTTTGTGCGTTACTCTGACCAATATGCGATTTTAATATAAATATATTCTCTGTTTTCTGTTTCAAGCTTCTATACTGATGATATTAACACTAAATTAACACGCCCGGTTTTAAAATTCGATTAAAAATTCTGCATTAATTTTTCTTTCTTTTGTCTATTTGTCTTTATGACAATTTGCCGGTGCATTTAGTGTTAAAATTCTAATAACGTCCTACGAAAGTTTTTCTGAGTTTTCTAATGAGTGAGTGAGAAGGTTGAAGGGACGTATTTTTTGTAGATATTTCACAGGGAAGGGGCTGTGTAACGTATTAACCCTCGGTTGTTACACTTGGTCAAAATTACCTAAAGTTGACTTTGAGGCATCATTGAAAATGGTACCACTGAATTTTATTTGTTAAATATTATTTTGTTAAATTTTTAATTGTTCTATAATAAAGTAGCTTATCTTAAGAGTATATACGTTTAGCTTAAAATATTATAAATTAAAAAAGTTAAGATTCTTCAAGCAAAAAACTTTTCGTAGAACTTTTTTCTTTCAAAGTTTTTTTTTAAACACGATGATCTTTTAAATGTTAATTTTCAACGATCAACATATATTCTACGATGTTCGAACTTTATCTCAGACAATCGGGGATTAATGACGATTACAAACACGATGATAATTTTTAAGGTAGACTTTCATTGTTTTAGTGACCGGAAGTGCCTAAAGGCCCGAAGATTCTGCCTTCGCAGCAGCTGGGCGCTGCGGTCGCTCCATGGCCGGGCGCCACCGGCCTCCTAGCCTCTGTGACCGCTGACGACATGGCACACAAAGGTAATAAATTTTCACATTTTTCGCATACTAGGAAGGAAGAAAGGGACACGATTTAGAACTAAATAGAGTAGTGGTTTATTTATCAAGTGCTTCGCTATTTTGTGTCTCGATATATCAAACGACTGTTAAGCGATTACGAAGAATGGATTGTAAGAAAAGATCAAAGAGTTTCTTTACAATAATATTAAATTCATGATAATGGGAATTACATTCTTAATCAGGATTTCAGTAAAAGTCCCCTGGGCCCACCGTTATTTTCACTATTTTAAATTTAATATTATTATTAATAAAAGATGTTAAATCATGCTACTCCTTGAACTCGTTGCACTACCCGCTACAATATTATAAATAAAAGTTATATATACAGCCCCATTTAAAAAGTTCAATGTTATCTTGATTTTGCTATGAGAAGAAATTATTTCGAAATGTTTATTATTCCTTTATGGTACCCACTTAATACAGATAAAATTCTCCAAACAACTTTGTTCGTTGCCAGCGGACCCTTAACCCTTTCGCTGCATTATTCGACTACAGTCGAACGTCGCTACATTCCCGTTCGATGCGGGAATCGACAATATTCTACGGATTAAAAAAATTTATTCTCTTGTACTGTGATACTCAGCAATTTTCTCCGAAAAGAATGAAGGACTGAAAATTCAAAACTCTTTTTATTCCTGTAAAATTGACACTTTTTCGAGAACCGTCCGAAAAATTTAAATACGCAGCGAAAGGGTTAAAGTGAACTATTTAAATTGCAACTCCTTCCCCAAATTCAGGAATAAACGTAGTAAAAATGAATTATAAATTGATCTGCTAACAGTAAACATAACAATGCACGTGCCTATAAAATCTAATATAATCGACTGCATAGGTTCACGTGCACCCTATTACTTTTTACTTTGCCAAGTGCCTCAGAAACAAATTGTGCCAAATTTTGCGTGCGCGAGACGCTTAAAGTGAGGCCCGCGAACCTCGGCCACGGAGCCAAGGGAGGCATTATCGGGGACCCGCGGAACTCGAAGGGAATCGAAGTCGAATCGAAATGTCCAAGAATCAAGAGGGAGACGTTCAGTTGATGGCTAAGGCGTTTAACCCCATTAGTCTTGAATGGAGGTTCGCCGGTTCTCTCTTTCTCCTTGTCTTTCTGTGTTGCCATCGCTCTCCCGTCGGCTATGTCGCCCGCTCTGCCGCTTGCTCGAGCTCTCTTAACACGAGGGTCCAAAGAGGATGAACAGACGACGTCTCAAGGCTTTCTAAAGCCGGCAGGCTCCTGCCCTGAAACTGGCTGCTCACTTCACGTATTGATTTCCATTCTCTTACGCCTTCCAACGTTCGCCCTTTTCCGCGGCTTCTCCCGGCCCTCGCGCGAAATCACCCCTGCCCCGATAATCGCGAACGAAGATGACGAGGAATCTGTCAGCCGCCTCGCCAGTGATTAAACCGAAGGGAAACGAGACGCTACGGCCAAGCGACGTCTTGATACTTCGTTGCTCACGAATGTGGGCTACGGTGGAACTGGGAACGAGCTGTTGGGGTTGCTTGGAGTGAAGGAGTTAAGGGAAATTGTATCGTTAGGTATACTTCGATGGTGACTACTAGGAACACATTCGCTTTACTCACGTATGAAGTTATCCAAGATGGACTTTTTATTAGGTACAGTGGCTGGCCAAATTATTATACTCGAACAAAAAGGTTTGAGATTTTGCAAGTTAAAGCGATGGAATGACTGCGAAAATGGTCGCAAAAAATATTTAAAAAACGCATTATAACGCTTGAAGTTTCTAGTTTTTGAATCAAGGCTTCAATTTTTTTCATCGATTATGATACTGTTTTGTCAAGATGAGAGCGCAGGAAACGAAGTTTCAGAAATCTTTCCTAGTTTGAACGTGTGCACGGGCCAAAAAATTTTTTTCCGATAAATCCAACGAAGAGCTTCTATAGAACAAACGTTTCTCTTTAATTTCGTTTTTTTTTATTTTTTTGTTTGATTTTTATTGACCGAGTTATTCGTGATCACAGCAAAAAAGGCACTCTTCACATTGGAAACCTATAACTTGCGAACTCACGATCGTAGACAAATTTTCCTGAGTGTTTTGGAAAGCGAAGAAAGTTCTCTTTTAGAACCTTTGCCAATTTATAATATTTTTTAATCGTATTTAATCCATTTTAAATTGATCCCTAAAAATTGACGAAAATGGTTTGAGTATAATAATTTGACCACCCTCTGTATCTTTGTGTTCTTGTAAATAGATAGTGGATAGACATCAAAGTCTTATATGTTGCACTGTTAGCTCCTGTATATTTAAATGGTAATTACCTACCACTGTTTCTCTCTAGAGGACCTCATTGTAGCGTCCCAAGTGAGATCAACGCTCGGATAAAGAAGCGCACTTTCGATTTAAATATTTAATCTTCCACAAATCGTTATTGGGTCTCCTAAAGAATACCCAACAAGGGAACACGACTCTCTTTTCAGACTACGATGACCTCCGGCAGATCATGTTTCGGTCCGTTTCACGGTTTCCGTGGGGGTTAATCTCGAGGTGACGTGTTAAATGGTCGGTAGGAATTAAATCATCGAAGAATCTACAAGTGAGCAAGCGACCGAGAATCTGCACGGTGCTCGAAAATCCACGAGTTATCTGACCGAGTGCGGCTCAGTGGGGTGTGTAGCGTTAAGTTGGCGTTAGCTCATCGAATCGCTCCGATGGAACGACGTCGGCCCTGATGCCAACAGACGAGGGTTTTGATCGATCGTACGTACAAATCGCGTTTCCGGTTCCTCCGCGTGACGAGGACAAATCGAGTTCTCCTTTTTTCTCTCTCCCCCACCCCCTATTTGCGATTGTCGATATTCGACGGTAATCGAATCCCCCTCAATTAGAAAATTTTCAGCTTCTATTTTTCGCACGATTCCCAATCGTCCGTGATGGCCGCTCGTACTCCTGACATTTCTACGATCGGCTGGTAGAAATTTTGAAATTCCTCGTTGACGTTCGACGTGATATTGATCGCCTACGCAATAAATTTTTATTCCGCTTGGGGACTTCAATTCAAATTCACGTTGTTTTAAAGAGTCTAATTATAGCGATTTAGGAAACGGTATTGTTTTATTTTAATGTCGAAGGATACTGCTTCAAATTTCACACCAGAATTTTTGTGTATCATCTTCATTTAAAAAAATTCTCATTTTTATAACATCGAAATGGGGAATGAGCTTCGTTGATCTGTTTTATCGGGGTTTACTGTGGTAGCATGCAATGACACTTTGACATAGTATATAATTTGATTAAAGTAACATAATCTTATAAGGAATCACATTAATTTCCCTGAAATCTTGATGTAATTCAAATTCTATTTCCCTACTGGAGATGTGAGTATCACTCTCTCTTTCATATTGATTGAATATTGATTCTTTTCGTTATTTCCTTATCTACATTCAGAAATATAGTTTTGCGGATACTGGATGATTAATTTACAATATTGATACTTGTATCGTAATATCTGTCCATCTTATTTCATCTCGTTCTGTTGTTTTCTTTGGTATCTATTTGCTATTTTAATTTTAATTTTAATTTTAGCTTTTCATGTTATTATAATATGTCATAGGGTTGTTATCCCGTAATAAATAAATAAAGAAAATGACTCCTTGAAGCCTTCATTGTGCCATTCTAAATTCTTGAGTTTATTGCAAAATTACGTTGTGATACACAGTTGACTTTTATTATTACAATAAACGGTATAAATAGTGTGTAATAAATTTTTTTTTACCTTAACACTTAGAGTACCATACATAACTGTAGTGTGTTTCGTCGTCGATATTTAAGAGGCACTTTCCAAAACTTTGCGCCACTTAAAGTGTCAAAAAGACATCACAACACAATTTATCAAAAATTCCATTACAAGGAAAAGTCATTTATTATACTCGCTCTTTAGACGCAGTTTGAAATTATGTTTCACATACTTCTCATATTTCCAAATCCAAAAAATATGTTGAAGTATTTCATTTTGCATTTCCTTTCTTCTTACTTATAATTTTGGTACGATGGGAACTGCCTTTCTTTTCATATTTTATCAATCAGGGGAGCACTCCCTCGCGCTTTATTTTTCAATTCACACCCTCCACAGGTCGAACTTTGTAAAGAACGTCTGAACTGTAGCTGGCACCGGATTTTCGTACATTAATCATCTCCATGCAGCCGTGGTATTGTTGCTAATAGATTGGTGTAATCGTTAACACTTTAGGCTTGCTAGCAGTTCTTTGTCAAAGTAAAGAATGCATAATCTAAGTTCCTAAAGTTTTAAACAATTAAACACTACCGTTACTAGTGGCTCTCGTGAATAGTGTACCTTGGAGTTGAAAATAAATATCGTGATATATGTAATACAAAACAAATATATTGTACCTTACAGTTAGTTAATAAGTCACATTTCGTACTTTGACAAATATACAAATATTCACTGCTCCTTTATAGAGCAAAACAAAACAACGGTCTCTCCTTTACATAACACAGTTTAGATCATGATTTATATTACATAAATTTCAATATTAATGAAATTCAAAACTGTAGATTCCTTATTGATTACGTTCATCAGTGTCACACGCAGGGAAGTAATTTAACTGGCAACAAAGTTTGCAAAGTTTTTCGAAGAAAATTGGTAGTTCTGCAACGTAAACGTGAAAGATTCTGTAGCAGTGAATATAGAAGCCTGTATTCCTAATGAAGTGGGAATAGTCGTAGTGTTATTCCTCGAGAAGCTCCGCCAGATATTGCATTTAATAATAAAGTTTTTGGGTCCATTCATGTTCACGACCACTCAGTTACTCCGTTAAGGAACTCTGTGACTAACGACCAAAGACTTGGTTGTAATTTCTGGCGAGAGTTTCGAAAGTTCGACAAGTTCTCGTGTTCCCGCGCTGTTCACGAAAGGAAGACTCTATAAATTCTGCAATTAATTTGCTAATGGATTACAGAGGCAGCGACTTCGCCACCCGAATTTCTAATTATAATTCGTTCGTACTGCATAGTCATAAAGAAGAATAGTAAAAAGAATCAAAAAGGGGGAAAATAAAATACTATATCCCGATCAATACATTGGAACATCTCGTGAAGGAAAAACATTCCTCCTCTATTTTCAACTCCTTCTATCGTATTTGTAAATTTAATTTAAAACTATTATTACAAAAAAGTGTAAACATAGATATCATAACGAGCATTTAACTATGTGACAGAGCAGTGAATGTGTTAAACTCACAGAATCCTGTACCTTTTCTATTATTTATTGCTGCGAGTTACATTCTACTTCTCGATAAACACTCCTGCATTCCACGAAATCGCTATTTAAGCGTCCGAATTAATTAACAAGTTAAGTAATAGAGAAATCTGTAGATGTCCAAGCTGATCATTACGTCGTCCAGGAGGCTCGTCCATCAATGACTATATCGTTAGACGCATCTCTGCTGGGAACAACGAATTCGCGTATCGTGAAACGCGAAACGCGAGAAGCCACCCCCGAGCCGCGGCGCTTTAGGGCGATATCCGTGCAAGAATCCCCCGGAAGTTTGGGAAATCATTCGACCTCCGGCTTCGCCGCGAACAGTCGGCTGTCAACGCGGCGTCTCGTCGACGAACCAACCCCCGTGTGCACCCCCTGCGAAGCTTCTTCCCCTCGCGAGGGATCGGCGATGGTGGCAGTTAAAGGAGAATGGAAAAGGAGCGCGAGAGGTGAAATAAGAATAAGAAAAGATCGCTTGGCGCTACACGCTCTCCTCCTCTGCCTCCCCCATCGGTCTCCTCCTCCACCCCCCCCCCCCACACCCTTTTGTAAGTGGGAATGGGAAACGAGTCGTGAAGGCGAAAAAAGGAGGAGAGAAAGGGAGAAGGGGGTCCCCCGAAGCATTGATCGTTTCTGAATTCCGAATAGACGGTAACCTCGCGGAGCGTTTCTTCGCACAGCCCTGTTCTCCGTTGCCAAATACACGTGTGCTGTTCCGCGTACAATGCCGCGCGGAGATATAGCGACGCGCGAGTAGCGAGGGTTGAAATCGGTAGCCTGTCCTTTCGTGCCTGATCGATCGCTTCTCGCGCTTGATGCCTGGGGCACTGATTAAATTGCGATCTGAAAATTAGTCGGCGTGAAATTAGAGGAGGGTTCCATGTCACCGCTTTGTTTAAAAAATACAGGGTGGCAAAGTTTGCAATCTCCGTCTAGATTAAAAATATTACTTTACACCGTATGTACACTTTGAGTTAATCGCTGTATTTGTGCAAGGAGCACTAAGTCGAACGAGAAGAACGAAATAGGAGGATACGGGGGTGGATGAAGCAAGAGGTCGAGGAGGCCTGTTGAAAAAAAAATTGCCTCGTCGTTGCGCGCGAAACGGATAGAACGTTACTTTGATCCCCCCTCTCCCCCCCCCCCATCTTTGACCATATTTCCTCGCTGTCCTCGAGGGATACGCTCTCTCATTCAATTAATTCGTAACTGCCCCCGCGTAAAAATGCCGACACCCTGCTCCCCGTCTGTTACGCCGAGCGAAAGGGGTGGCGGAGGTGGCTACGGAATTCTACCTTCAAAGCTCGCCTCCTCCGTCCAATGGGACCTTCACAGGGGTAGTTTCCTCCTCTGCTCTTCTTCTACTTGCTCTTCATCCCCCTTCGCCTTCTTCCCTTTTTTTTTCCTTCCTCCAACAGTCGCAACTCTGGTCCGTGAAGAGGTGGTGGCGTGTTTGTGCAGTAAACAGTTGCTGCCTTCGTTTCTTAGGCAAGGCGGAGGAGGTTGTTCTTTTGTCTTTCGTAGCTCCGTTCCGCTTTCCACCGAGCACTCCCGGGGGGGTGGAAATGCTCGCTTCGTTTGGCGTCTCGAACGCCTTCGACAGTCGTTACAATTACGCGACAATTATAAGTGCTTCGTGTCCGCGTCTGCTTTTTCTTTAGCCTTGCCTCTGCTCGCCTGCTTTTCGAGTGTTTGATCTGCCTCGCGTGTCACAGGAATTTATATACAGTGTAGCGCGAAATTATTCGCACCGGTAGCAGCTTGATGAAACCTTCGGAATGAAAGCCCGATGAGGATACTTTTTTTAATACTCTTTTATTTTCGAATGCGTAGCTTATAGTCTGTATTAAAGGACGGTGGGGAAATGTAGTAACATTTTGTGTGAAAGCCGGTGAACAAGGAAGCTACAACAATTATCGATGGCTTTGCTGCAGAAAGGAGGCAGTTTCAGAATTTAATGAAATTCAGTTGTAGGTGGCATTGAATGCAAAAAGCAAAAATGAACACTGAGTTAATTGAAAGTGGAAATTATTGTGTAGTTTCTGGTACAGGTAACGATGATAGAGCAGAGGAACTTTGAAACTATTTCATGATTTAGTAAGAATATTTCACTATAATTTTTTTAAACGTACCTAATAGTAATAGATAGTTTTATAACATAATAATGGTGTTTATTGTAACTATTTACCCGAGATAACAGGATTTTTATACAGTTCGGTGCAAAAAGGGGGCAGCTCCAAATGTTCAGAATTCATCCTGCCACGAAGGAAAGATATTTTTACTGAGTAATAGTGCTAAATGCTGTATTGATATGTAGATTTTAAGTGGATGAAATTCTTTGAACATATGTCTAAGAATAGGGAAAAAGTTGAAAATAGACATTCCCACTCTATCGCCCAAATCTTCCTTATTTGTGCATGGATTTTGTTTAGGTTGGGCTTGTTTTCTTCGCAAAGGTGCGCACTCTACGTAAAAAATAAGAAACCGGACGGCACATGATAATTTCTATGTCTTCCAGGCTATGTAGTGAATTTTTTATTTCAATTTCGGCCCCAAAACATTTTTTTTAAGTTTCGCTCGATTCCGCCTCAACTATTGGTCCGATTGGAAAACAATGTAGGAAACAATTGTATGGAATTTAAGTGCCTTTAATTTAAGAGTCACTGCGATCAAATCGGTCCACTCTAACGCGAGATATGGCCAAAAACGTCGGGTCGTCTCCTTAAAAAATTACAAAAATATTCATCGGGCGATATCTCAAAAACGTATCCTTACGATTTCGTGTCGATTTTGAATTTAGGGGACCATCTTACATAAGAATTTCATAGTGGAGTCTCGATCAATAATTTTTCGGCTTTTGTAAACTAATGTTATTAATAACAACCCCCCTCGCCAACCCCCAAGTAATCCTCTAAAATCCATGGCATAAAATGTTAATTACCCTTGAAAAGTAATCTGATTCGCCGGGAAAGGCGATTTTAATTACTCACAGGGGTATCGCTGATAGCGATCTCGAAGTAAGACCGTCGAAGATCGGCCCTTGAGACGGAAGATCCTGCTGGTCGGTCGAGACAGTCGGACAAGAACTGTACGTCTTGCATCAAGTGTATTCGACTGTAAAATTCCCTCTTCAAACAGAAACGGGTGGCTGGCACATTTCGGCGGGTGGCTTGGTCCACCCTGAAAAAGACGGGCGATGGGGAAAGAGGGGGCGAAAGGGGGAGGAGAGAGGGTAGTTCCAAGGAATTCTTAGTCCAATACAGAAGCACAACACGGGGAGAGGAAGCCCGTAGAGAAAATTCACCGTGAACCCAGCACACGTACGGAATGGCTCGATAGATAGATAGCCGTAAAATCTACGGCTCTGCTTTGGTCCTCCAGGTTCCTTCTGTGACGCGGAGGGAACGAGAAGGAGGGAAGGGTGCACGGGGGCCAACGGAAGCTCGTATGGACGGAGTAACGCGCGTATACAGAGGGTATCCAACAGCGGAAACGAGAATACGACGTGGAACAGTCCGATACTTCGGAATATAAAAGTATATGAAAACGATTACGAGTAACTAGGGGATGCCTACTTTTCGGCCGAGTCGTGCGCGCAGAATGCCGTATAAAATTATCGTTGTGCCCTGCGCGGGGGGCCGGGAGCCTCGTTTGTCTCGTGACCCTTGCATCCCATGCGAGTTTCTTGTTTCCCTTTTTACCGAATGTGTGTGTATATACTGTTTTCGTTGAAAAGAAGGAAACGGCTCATTGAATGCTCTCTTTTCTCTCTGTCATTTGGAAATGAAAGTGGCGCTCTGAAAGAGATTTTAAAGGCTGGAATTTGGAGCTCTGGGTGCAGGTAGTTTGGTACGAGTAATTGCTTGGAATAAATAACGACGGAAGAATTCTCAAAAATATAATTAAAATATAATAAAATTATTTTTTTACTATTGCGTTATGTTATTGAAGAGTGTAAAATTTGATTTCTCTTTGGTTTATTAACCTCTACTCAATCTAGTTTACTACAATTAGCTATATTTTAAATACCCGGCGTAGCCCGGGTAAAACTTTGATTTTTCACGGAGTGTCAAAAGGATGAAAGAAGGGGTGGGGGTGGGGGAGGAGTGGGATGACCAGATTTCATGGTAGCCTATATTTTCCGCAGGGTTCTAGAGAGTAATTACTTTGCAAACTTGCTATGCAAAATTTGGTCCATATCGGTTAAAAAAATCTGGATGAAGAGTATCCTATATGTTATTTCTGGTCCTAGACTGTCTACATACGAAATTTCAGAAAGATCCGTTGTGTAGTTGCGACGTGATTGATTAAGAAACATCAAAACATTCAAACACACTTTCGCATTTATTATATTAGTAGGAGTATATAGTAGGATAACATATCACTGTATAGTATCTCCTAATTATTCCGTAACAGGTTGGCAGTGGATCTCTTCTAGAAAAGAACAAAGGGAATTCGGAGTGCAGTGAAAAGTAATAAATCTTTATTAAAAATGAAAACTTCATTTCTTTAACTTAGAACAATAGCATATAAACGCACGTCTTAAGGCAAATACATATTCAGTAAGCAATATTAAAATAACACAAACTTTCGTCCACAGTTCAACGAAATACCATTGAAACGTGAACACAACTATACAGATCAATGTCAACTAATGAAACGGTGTCTAAATCAAATTACGTTGGTTTGATCCAACATAGTGAAGTTGTAGAAATATACGCACAGTACCTATTCTTACATCTTAATTGTTCTTCAAGTTACGCGTGCAGAAGAACCACGAAGCTTTGACATTCCCTTCATTTTTTTCTGTTATTAATTACCTGTTACGCACAGTACTGGAGATATTTATCACGTCCCTCGAATAAACACGTTATCATTTACAGCTCTCTTATTATTAGTAGCGGATTTTATCGAATGATATTGCTACGAGTATTGCGCGAACTACGTAAATTTTAGAGCGATGAAGTAAATATTTTCAGTGTCGTGAGTACGGCTGGTGACTGAAGCCAGAATCTCAAGAATTCGGACGTGCAAATCTGTTTCGCGTGCAGTGTTCTTGCGTTCGAAAAAAAAAGGGATGAAGGAAAACAGGGAAAATAAAAATGGAAGGTAGAGTGCATTAGCGTGGAAGCTCATTAACGCGATGAAAGAAAAGAACGAGAGGCCCGACGACCCCTCGCCATTGTCAGGACGTGAAGCTATTGCGATGGGAATTTCATGGATTCTCCACGGCCATCGCGAATAATGTCCCGATCGTTTCACTGATTTAACGCAGAAAAGTGCACGGAGAGGCCGGAAGACGTAGTGCCTTTCGGTGTCCCCTTTTAATACTGCCCCTGGACCGTACTTACGAGTGTCGCTACCTTCGGAGCCCGATGCCGCATTAGCAATTAAATCACCGTCACGCTAAATAAAATTAAGTCAATTGCCCTTAGGCTGTGGTTAGAATGGATGCGTGTCTTGCAGACACTGTCGTTCTGACAGCTACGTCAGAACAATCAGCCGCAAGAATTCTCATAGGAATGGTTATACTGTGTGCATACATATTGGTCTTCGCATAAGATCCGTCGGAACGCGTTGATTTTTCAAAGAAATTTAATTTTTCTTTTAATTTCGGCTGGATTCGTGCAATGGGTATCGAGATATTAAATAATAAGTTCAGTGATCGGAAAGCGATATCTGTGACATGTAAGAGAACAAATATTTTTACATGTTTGTATAAATATAAGCAAAATACCTCCGCGCTTCGCTTCGGGCTTAAGAGATATTAAGGACTCCATGAAAACACATTTCACCACCCCTTTAGAGGTTGATTAGGGCAAAATCCTGAAATTGTTTTTTAGGCATTTGTATGGGTAACCTTTCGAAGTAAAAAGCAAGTTGATATCTAATCGGGCTTAAGAGATTTTGAGGAATTCGGGGAAACACGTTTCACCCCTTTTTATTGCGTCAAGCCCTCATTCTATGGGACATAAATTTCAAGATATAATTCTGCCTAATGGAACTATCTTTTTTTGTATTATTTATTATTGTCGTATCAACTGCTACATGTTATTAGCAACAGTTACCTTATTTTCATTGCTATTCACATTTCAAACTTTCTTTTAACCATTACGATTTTTTATTTTAAAGTACGAATTTAATATCATGATGAAAGGAAAATCGACGATAAAATTGTATTCTTAGAATTATATGAATGAAATTAAACCATAGCCGTTGTCGACTCTGTGAAGCTATCCATCATCCAAACCTAGCCAGCTGCGTATCGTTCCGTTCAAAGACCTCTAATCTTCCACCAATTTCTCGAATTCTGACCAAAGATCTCAATTGCTCACGTTTGATATCACAATCCTTGATGAAACACCGAAACATCAATTTTTTTTTAATCGAAACACGGGACTACCCCTTAATTTATGCTTCCCGTCGCAAACAGTCGTTCTCTTGATATTCCAGCCGTCGTCGTCTCTTCTTCCATTCTAGTGCTGCAGTTTCTGCAGCAGGGACAAAAACCGCGTGACGTAAACCGCGCCCTTACGGCGACAGGAGGAGAGGGTGGCGGTGGCGGCGTGGAGAAAATAGCGACGGTGTGAAAAGCTACCGCGACGACGACACCGACGTCACCGTCGCTTTTGTACGCCATGGATAGGAGCCTGCGACAACGCGAGCCTTAATCGACCAGACGAGTTTCCGAAGTATCCGACGAGCTAAACTCACCCCCGCCAACGCCTCCTCCTCCTATCGCTCCTGTAAACGATATTTGGAAATGATTTAGCGATGGGTTCAAGGCTCGCCAAATCACTGGGATTATAAGTATGTGTCGTGAGCCTTGAGTCGCGTCCGACTATTAGTCAAATCAAAAGCTTTTGATAGGCTAAAGGCTTGGAACGTGCTGGATAAATCGCAGAAGCTCCACTATCCGCATTAATAGAGCGACGTGATCGTTCGAATACGGAAATTTTCGAAAGTGAGAACTCTCACTTTCTTCATTGTGATTATTCTATATTTCAGAATGTATGTAGAATATATTACTTGAATAACCGATCGAATAAAAGTTACTTTAACTTTAGATTATTCCATGAATAAAGTTATTTTTTTTATTCGACACATAACGAATAGTTTTTTTCAACTTTTATTAGTTTTCAAAAGTTTTATTTAAGTAAAAATATTGGCCATCTCTGATCTCCCCACTTTTGTGCACTTACGTGTATTGGATATTCATTAGTGGGCCTTAGAGAATTTTGCTGTGCAGGCATCTTCTTAAAAATATGGATGGCAGAAAGAGAAATTTCTTAGGTCGTTCATTAATTTTGCTTGTTCGACCCCTTTTGGGAGAGCAAACTTACCTGAAATTGCCAATTTTAAGGGAGACCTGAGGTATCGAAATCTCATCTTCGTCCTGAAAATAAATGATCTCTAATGAGATCATTGGCATGAAGACTTGCTACTTATAGGGATTTCAACAAAATCACAATTTCATGTCTGCAGTCCTGACAATTACAGAAACATGTTCACCATCTTGAACATTTACTTGGGTAGTTGCGAAACTGTAGTATGTAATATCATACAGTGTGAATCACAAAACTGAGACCAATCACGTTTCTTTTTTGCATTTTTGAATTGTTTAAAAACATCCATTTTCCCATTCAAATGGTGTTCAAAAGCTTGTCCATTAAAATGTAAACATTGGTCATGGAAATACTGATGCGTTTACAATATAATAAATTAGGGTTTGAATATTTTCTTCAATAGACGAATTAATTTAAAACATTTCACAACGCATTGCTTTATCGTCCAACTTACTCAATTACATTTGCACGCAGAATATCCAAAAGAATCGATCTATGTAAAAAAATCTTCCCATTAAAAGGAGGGTGCAACTGTACGTTCCAGATGCACCGCTGCAACTTGCTGAAAAGACTTGGTTATAGAAAAATGGATCTCTTTAAGCCATTCAACATTTTCCAGCGCCACTATTTCCCCCGATTACAACCAAAAACCAGATATGACTCGTCCCAGTTCAGTGATCCACCCCGCGTGGACTGGAATCGATGAATCGGGGCGAAGCCTGAAAAAAAAGATGGACTATTTCGACAGACTTAACAGAATCGCCAGAGGGAGAAAAAAAAATACGGTGGCTGGCGTACTGAATAAATATTTTGACAAACCATCTCAGAGGGGGCAATGGTTTTCGGCACCCATGGGCTCGTCGACAACTGTCGGCCTAATTTTCCCCTAAACATTTCCGGAGATTACATCGGCTTCTCATTGTACTTGCCCCGTGGTCGTTGGATTTGCTCTTTCAACAGAGAACAGTGTAGTTTTTGGATCGAGGAGAACGGATATCCTTGACACGCTGCGTCGCCACCATTGATACCCACTAGGAAAGCTAGAGCTTTACTTTTAAATGGTTTTTAATGTCGCGGGGCAGGGGTATCGGCGTCAGTGGAAATACCGGAGCCCTGACTTCGGCGAAAATCATTTGAAATACGCAATAAAAGATAATACTCGAAATAATGGTTTATTTGAGCTAGTATATTATTTCTATTTTTAAAACAATTTGGGACACGTATCGTTATTTTGTGGTGCAACCAAATAAATCATCTCAAAATGACTTTTTATTTTAAAATAAAATAAATGGGTGATTTTAATAGAGTTTGTTCTCAGAACTATTCTGCTTTCAATTACCACGTCTGAAATTATTTGCGAGATTAAGTACGCAGATCTTCGATGAAGAAGGCTTTTTCAATATTTCAGCTGAATTCGACGAACACAATGACAATTTCATACCACATTTCATCTCTCAGAACTTCAAAGCAATTACTGAATAAACTGTACTTGCCGGAAAAAGCTGATTTGAAGTTCAAATTCCTACAGAACTAACACACATTTTTACAAAAGTTTTTATGATGCTCAGTTTTGCAGCCCTGTGCTATTTCAGAACACACTTATTCAAATATAGAAAAACCTAATACATCCTTTGATTAATAACCAAACAACGAAATAATTTGCTAAATCGAATAAATTAACCTACAGTATTCGAAAGTACTTTCTAGTCGAATAAGACACTAAATTATTTTAACGACAAATTTCTAAAATATTTGATTTAAAAAAATGCCAAAACTCCCCTCCACCACGACGCTTCGTAAACCGGTTTCAAACCAATCATATATCACGAAGCTCGTTCCCCTCGCACTAACAAGATGATGCTAAAAAAGAGAAGAAAAAAAAAGAAGGAAATCCTCGCTCAACTAAACACCTATTGGGTTATCGCGAAACGTTTTCCCTCCTCTTTGACGGAACAGTTATACATATTCGTTCGCTCGTTCAGCTTGAAGTGCACCCCGGTTCTCCAGAAAAAAACGAAAAGAGAGAAACGCTGAAGTGCAGTTTCCGTTTCTCGGTTGTTCCGTCGCGGAGCGAGGAAAAATGCGTGCAGATCGTTAGTAAACGCGAGTTAACAGCGCGATAATGACGTCGTTCGGCGAACCCGTCGGATTTTCATCTGATTTTTTTGAAAGCTTCATTTGCGCGCGCTCCGTTCACTTGCCCCGCGTCTCTCCTCCTTTCTTCGCTCCGTCTCCTCAGCTCCGCGCTCGCTTCTCTCCTCCTCCACCCCCGCCATCTTCTCTCCTCATTTTTTTTTTGCCGTTTTCCGTTCCTCTTGCTTAAACTCTCGGTCGCCGTACACAACCGGTGAAAACATTTTTTCTGAAAAGAACCCTCGAAAGGTCCTCCACTTCACGTTCACTGAGAGTTCAGGACCGCTCTCTCGCACAATAATAACGATTCCACCCGCACACCTGCCCCGCAGAACCTCTTCAGCTCCTGACGACTCGGCTAATCTTGTCGAATACAGACCTGACCCATATTCTCATTTCCATAACGAGGCCAAATAGGCTGCCCCGTTGACCGCCTGCCTGCCTATCCCTATTTCCCGTCCTGCTGCATGGCCGACAACTTGTCGGCCTAAAAGGATTTTGGTGTCCCTTCCGTTGGTCCGTGGCATTCGAGAACGTTGTATACATGTTTATTTCCGTAATTGTGGTCTAATTTTTACCTGCCGTTTCGCTGTACACCGTCTCTCCTTTCTTGGGCTTCTTGGTGGATGTGTCTTCAGTTAGGGGCTCGGGTATCACTGGTGGGGATGTTTGTCTATTTTGTGGTGATAATCTATGGTAGGTGACTTTGTTAGTGAAAAGGTTATTTGAATGGAGAACCAAATGGGAGGTAATTCGTTTTTGTTCCTGAAATCATTCGAATGAAGTGGTTTATTTTTAGTTTGGGAATAAGGGAAGGCTTGATTTATTAACGGCGAATTTGTTGAAATTTTGAAACGAAGGCAAAATGAATTTGGTTTAATAAATAGTAATTTTCTTTCCAATTTGATTATCTTTATTTGACAAATATCGGATGAAATATTGGGACTCGAAATTTTTATCCTCTTATTGTTATTCGTAATTTTTGTCTTCCATGCTTTATTAAAAAATTTTGTCTTCTATTCGTTATTGGAAATTTTTATCTGCTATTCGTTATTGGAAATTTCTGTCTTCTATTCGTTATTGGACATGTTCATCTTCTATTTGTTATTGGGAATTTCTGTCTTCTATTCGTTATTGGAAATTTTCATCTTCCATCGGAAACGTTCATCCTGGCAAGAATTTTGCCCACGGCTGATACGGGGTTCGTTGTGGGGACGAATGTAGTCGCTGGTCGAGTTCTCGTTTCTAAAAGTAGATGTAGATCGACAGCTCCGCCGCGCTATTCCCACAGCTGATCATTCCGATACGTGGACTAATTATGTCAAAACCCTCACGGACACGAATCCCATGGGAACAAGCGGGGCGCAACCACAATGCCAGCCAGTCGATGTCATTGTGCACCTTGTACGATTGTGCTTGTACGCCTCTGTTAAAGGGCCCCTTTCTCGGGTTTTATTGCCCCGGTGGCACAGCTCTCGACCCTTATTTCTAGATTTCTGTCGGGGCCCTTCTTGCATTTTTCGCAACAATCGACGAAAAAAAGGGGGGTCCTCCTCTACGCGCCATCCGCATATCCAGGAAACGTTTGTCGATCGCGATTAAGGGGTCTCTCTAGTTTAGCCCTTCGAGAAATTGGTCGAATCGGAGAATTTTTTTTTCATGAAAGCACATTTTTCAAATTTCACGTACCTATAGCTTTATCGATTATTTAGTAATGTTCTAGAATTTTTGCAACTAGAACCACTCTAAAGTTTAATAATCTCATGAAAGATGGACGAAAATTGACAAGTAACTGAAAGAAAACGATTTTTTTTCTTACCACCTCTTTATTTAAATTTAACGTCTTCTTGATATCTTTCACAGCTTCATAGATATTCACGATAATCTGAAAACTCGCAATTTTTTCGATGTGGTGTTTTCACTCTTGGGGCTGTTTTATTACCGAACTAAAAAATACTTACGTTCTTAGTATCACTCGAACATCATTTCTTCCTGTAAAGTTTCAGATTTTTTTGTATTTTCGAATTGCCTGTCCGCCGCTAAAAAAAAATCTACGGCTTATACTCCAATGTCGCGGTGCGAAGCATCCTCGGAGGAATCACGACCGATTCAGTGGATACCAGAGGAAGCATAAACCGCGTCCTACCTACCGCGATGGTTTCATCCATCAGCCGCGCGGAAGATCTCCGTAGATCACGAGATTAAACCCCAACAATGGCGTGTTTATTTTCCGATTATTATAATCCCGTTCCCCGATCCGCGGCCCGTTTATTTACCAGCTTTTGTCACGCGATTGCCCCATTGAGATTCAAAGCGAGGAACGGTGTCCTCCTTTTCTCCTGGAAGTTATCAGCGGGTTCTTCGATTCCCGTCGATGTGAAGATAACGAAGGTAAAAGCTGGCCCAGCGAGGGCAGCCTTGGCCGGGCGTAGAAGTATGTGCCGGGGCAGGGGACGAAGGTTGTGGACGGACCTTTTCCACGTACTGCACCCGGAGAAGCGGCTCTGACATATCCGTTGGCGTGGAATAACGCGTTTACGAGCTCTTTGTCCGGCCCGCTTTTGGGCCACGACCGCCTCGTGCTACCGCCATTGCTGTCGTCGATCCTGATCCACTCCTCGACCTTCCACAGCCAGGAGGCACAGGTTGGCCTCCGGGTAATTGGATAATTCGACCCCGGAAGAGCGGACGTTCCTCTCACGGCACCCAGCCATCGCCAAAGGGAACGCGATTAAGCGAAAAATCGCTAACGAAAGTGACAGTCGGCTCGATTCCCCATTTGCATCTGGGGAACGAGCGACCCTAACAGCCACGGAACGGCCAAATCGACGGCGTCCCCGCGTCGATATCGATTCAACACTTGGACTGTCGTCACTCGGCGTGTAAACACGCCGATGGATCTGCATCCGATGGTCAGTCCTGACGCATTTTCGCGTGGATATTTCTTTCAAAGCAATAGTCCTTGAATGTTCACTGTGAAACCAGTGCAAGCAAGGAGCTCGCTTCTTCAGATGGGCAGTTTCCTTTTACGCATATTTCTTCCGATACGAATCAAAATATGCTCGTCTCGTTGGAGTATGGTTGTTTTAAGGTTATCGCTTTGTTTGGCAGGAAAAAGTACTTAGAAATAGCTTACCGTCTGTATTTCGATTCTATATCTACGCGTGTGCAGCTACATATAAACCGGAATTGATAAAATAGATTGGTGTCGTCATCGGTTCTTCTTTTAATTCGGAGTTTAATTTCGCATCAACTGCTCATGACGGTGATTAGCTACAAAGAAGAAAAACTGGAGCAGTGGCTCAAATTATATTAACTTCTCAGGATTCCATTAACGACGAAATTGTCTCTGGAATTTAATTCAATTTGATATTTTTTAAGAACGGATGGAAACTTGGAACAATCAGTCATGAAATACCTAAACGCACATCAGAGTGCGGTTGGTCGCATTTGGTTAGTAGGTGATAGTGTTTGAGCTTTGCATATCCAAATTTCAGTCTGGAAATAGGTGATTGTTCTCTTCTTTTAAGATTTAAATACAGCCCCTTAGTGAAAAAATATTCAAGCTCTAAAAAATGTGGGAACACCAAACTTTTCCATGGGTTTTCTCAATTAGTTTCAAGTTTCTTTGAAGAATATTACCATTAGCTTCTGTGCAGTTTTTCCACTCGTTTGGGTTAGGTCTTCTTAGTTAGGTTGTTTGGAAAATTCAAGGTGTCAACGTTATCAATTTCTGCCTATTCTCTCAAGATTTCAAGCATCCGTGATAAATGTTTACCTATATTTTACGGAAATTATGGCGTTCAGACGTTTCATCGAAATCGGTTGTTGCAGGGACCAGCGACAGGCATCAAAATACATCTAGAAACTGGATTTATAAATTTTTATTACAGACTCAGATAAAAAATTGGAAAAACGACTTTCACTAAGTAGTAAACTAATCCTTCTAGCTTCCCCAGAAAACTCAAGTCGTTTGGGTCAATTTTAAAGAAGTTATTCTGTTTGCAAGGGTGTCCCATTACTGTTGCCTCCCACTGTACGTCCTTTCGAGTTAACACGACAGTATTCCGCGATAAATGTCGCCAATTGGTTGCTATTTAGTACCCCCAAGGCTTTCCCGAGACTTCATGAAATCTAGAGCAAAGCGCCAACCAAGCCAAGCGAGTAAGAACTCGGCAAGCGGTGGAAAAAAGTGCTGAACACAGTCGGAACGCGTGTTCCCCGTGTCCCCGACAAGCCACCTTGCGGTACGTCTCATTCCCAGCGTCAGAAATGGCTGACAGGACACTCATGTTCACGGGATGACGCCCTTCAGGAGCGTCCCTCGATCCGGGGGCAAACGGTGTAGGTACATCTGCCGAGCACGGTTGATCTTTCCCCCCTCCGGTGCAAATAGGCGATCGAAGATGAATCGAGTTGTCAATGGACGGCCATTAATAACGCTAATAACTGTCGGGAGCGCGTTTTCGGGGAAAGGTCGAGTCGTCGCGCGGGATAGGGAGGGAAAGAAAAAATTGAGAAAAGAGGGGAACGACGGTGGCTGAAGAGGAGAGAGAGAGAGGGAGAGAGCGGGTGAAAGCACGCGGCAGATTGGCTACAAACAGCGACACAACAAATACTCGAGTTCTCATTGTGCGCCGCTCGCAAGGACAGCCGATGCTCGGGACGCTGGCTGGAGAGAGAGAATGCTGCAGGGGCGAAGAAGAGGGCAAGCCCCGGGATGGATCCTCATTTTCAAAACATGCCCGCAACAATGAGGCTATTATGACGATCGTAGCTGTCGTTATTCATGGCTTGTTGCTTGTCCCGTCTTTATTCGGGCTTTTCCAGCGTTTTTCGCTTCGCTCCGCTCCTTACCTGACGGTCAGCCCTGCACACAGCTGACCCTCGTCATATCCACTCCTCCGTGTCTCTCAATATCCCCTGGTAAGACGCGAGGAGAGACGGACTCCCTTTTCGTCCAGTGATTTCGCCGACAAAATAGACGATGTCACCCGTACAGGTAATTCTGACCCGCGGAGTTTGCACGGTTGCTGGAATCGGCCAACCCTTGGACGTCAGGTTGTCAGCGATGCCTGAAGAAGCTTCATCTGTTGGGGCCATTTTATAAATTACTTTATTATAAGAGGTTGGAAAGTTGTGGAAATCTGTTTCAATGGGACCGTACTTGGGGGTAATGTGTATCTTTCATCGAAGAATGTCCTTCGACGTGAGAAATTGGGGATGGTTTGTTGAAGCAGCAGGTCGATGTTGTTTCTGAACAAGGTTGATGTATTTTTTGGAGTATCTACAGTTACATGGTACCATTGGGTACCATGTAACTGGATCGCGTAGGTAGATTTTTTTTATGCTACTGTATTGATTTAAATTATGGGGTTAATTTAGGGTCTTTCGTAACCTTGTTAGAGAATATTATTTAGGTGTTATATCATTTTTGTCAGAAGAGTTTTGAATGATCTTCAGTTTTCCTTTTTACGTAGGTGTAGCTGTATAGTCTACCCTCTCGTTTAATTTTTAAGAAACACCCTAAACTAGCTTCATGTATTTGTTACATAAATAGTTATTTAATACCCTCTATTTATCAAAAATGTGTACCAAACGCGTTTCAGTGCAAAGGTCTTTTCGATTCTTCCTTTCAAATGAATAATTTTCGAAATAGTTATTTTTCTCCAAATTTATCCGTCCCACCTATTTTTCGAGGCTTGCATCTCACCATACAGTAGGATATCAAAAACCATGAAACTTCGAATAACACTTTTTTCGATATCTTGTACGGTTTCGTGGATATTCGTAATATAAAAACTCACTCTTTCTTTGAGGGGGTGTTTTCATAAAAAATGGTCACGTCATTAGTATCACTTGAATTCTATACCTATCGTTGCAATTTTCTTTTAATATTCCAGGTGACATCCCTTGTTACCGAACAAAGAAAATTGGATTTTTTGAACGTTCTACTGTAGAGCATCCCCTCGAATCATCGCGCTATGCGTAACATAGCTTCTATGAGATCGAGGATTTCGACGTGGTAGGTGGCACAGCAACCGAGATCGTTCACGGTCAAATATTTGAGCTGCATTTAAAATGGCCGCAAAAGCAAAGCAGATAGATCGGTCGGTTGTCCTCTTTATCCTCTCGAACGATTATCCTCGGTGGTGCAGAAACGTTCACCGCGAGGCACTCGAGGCCAAGTGGGCATCCCTTGACTCCTCCCTCGTCGAAGTTGAGGAGCTTGAAATGGTTCCAGGGGTGTCTTGTTCATTCATTCTCCGGAAACACTTCTGCGCGGGGCCGATTGAGATACCAACAAGCTCCGCCACCGTCTGACGAACCTCGGCCTTAATCGCCCGTAACCGTTTGTCGTCGCTCGCCTCGGGACGCATTGTAGCAACTTTACGAGCTGTTGCCACGCTTGTTGCGAACTCTCCCGAGGAGCTGCTGCAGATCTGGGGACAATGCTGAGTTGAATGACGGAAAATGACCTGGGATAATGGACGGAATACCGAAGCTTCCTTCACATCGCGCGGTCCCGTGATCGTCATCGCTGAATCGGATTTCCGTCGCTGAATCCGACTTCCGTCGCTGAAATGCATGATAATTTTCCATCGTGCTCAATTTTCTTATCTACGCCTGATACGTAATTCAAAAATATATGCATTTCCAAAGACCCAATTGCAACGAAAGTTGCGCTAATTAATTATAAAGATATTAAACTATTAGTAGTAAAATTTAAAAGTTTGTTAGAGAGATGTATGAAATTACAAGGGACAACTCGAGTGTTGGTGTTCTTAGGATAATCGTTGCTCGTCCCTCGCGCATCGTTTCTTGTAAGTTTCTTTGTAATTGATTACATTACAGCGCGTTAACGGGAAGAGCATCTAGACGAGACGGGATGGAAATAAAAATAGAGGAGATAAGAAGGGAAGAAGAAAGTAAAGAAGTGGATGATGAATGTGCCGTCTCAGCCGTCGCGTCGGCGAGGCTCTGTTTCTCGTTTGTAAACGAGCTTCCCTTTTTCCCTTCGACATAGGCAGCGCCACTTTCGGCTCCGGAAGCGCTGCGCTATCGACAGCAAGAAAAACGTTCGAGCACATTTTGTTTATCAAACCATTTATCTTCCGTCGAAGATTCGAGAAATTAGAGGCAACAAGCGGAAAAAGCGATCATCGTTTGGCTCCTCTACAAGCTGCTCGCGACTGCAATGAAAAACAAAAGGGCAGTTATCGAATATCGGTTAAACAATATCTGGCAGAAATACAGTTCGAATGGGTATTTGGCTTTTTGCACGATTGAGAAGAGTTTCGAAATTTATAGGATATAAATTACAATAATGGTAATAATGTCTTTATTCCTCCAGTATCACCTACATATGTACTATTAGTAGATAATAAATATAAAAAGGTAGAGCAATGTGCTATTATAAATGTAATTCCCATCACTGTAGGAAGACTAGCAACTGATTTGGTGGATTTGTTCTCTTTGCACAGAAATGACTGCCTGTTCACGCACCACATAAACTCATATATTAACAGAATCTTCTTCACTTTCTAAATTCAGATGATCCAGCTCGTAGAAATCGTGCTCACCGCGCAGCGTCTTTATAAAAACAGCTTCCACGAGAGTGGCTGTTACTCGTTCATAGTTTAATATTTTCCAATAAAAAAATTACTGACAAGGGGACCTTCGGGTTTGGAAATTTCAGAAAATTTCTATACTTAATGTACACGAAGGTCTTCCTTTAGACATTAATTTCCCAAACCAGTAAGACGCGCTTTTCAGCCAAATTCAAGAAACTCGACGTAAGTGCGTGCCCTTCGAGCGCCTACGATGCAAGTGTATTTAAGTGAAAATCAAAGTCAATTTTCTCGAAAACGAAGACTTTACTGCAGTTTCGTCACTCTTGATTTTCGAATTATTTTTGCATCACCTCCTAGAGTATTGTTCATAGGTAGAAGTACACCCTGTATCTAAGGGAACCGAGAATTTTTCAAAGTCGATTTCTCGAATCTGGCTGAAAAGCGCGTCTTACTGCTTTGGGAAATTAATGTCCGAGTGAAGATCTTCGCGTACATAAGGTATCGAAATTTTCTAAAATTGCCAAGCCTGAAGGTTCCCTTGTGAGAGGCGCTGAATATATGTATGTACTTCTAAAATGAGGAAATAGTTGTAAGAAACACACATCGCATTTCTCATAACAAATTTCGGAAAATGACTTTCTTTTCCGCCTGCCAACTAGGCATGACTCCTTAAAATAAACACCTCTATCCCAATCCAAGATTTCATAAAGCATTCGAGGGTGCATGAATATTGAAATATCCTCAACTGCCTTTTAAGATAGGTACACATGTTCACAGTCATAGTCACTAATACGTAGGCCTCTGTAAATTAGCCCGAAAAGGGCAACGCGCGGTAACAAAGAAGCGGTACAAAGAAAGAAAGCACAGGGGGCAAGTGTCATTTCGAGCGGGCAGGGGTCGGGGGCAGGAATTGTCGAGGTTCGAATGCCAGTCCTTAACGAGCGATAATCACTCCGGCAAACAGCGTGCGTTTCTAGAGCGCTAGTTTCTGCTCCTGCCACCGTGTCCATTGTGAACACGAGCCCAGGGAATTATAGTCCGGCGGTGTGCGCGCGTGTACGTTCCTGTTTATCTACGACTGAATGACATAATAAAGTTGCGAGTGTAGCTACGGAAGGGGGGTGCACCTTGAAGGCAGCCCAAGTGTAACCCTAGCCCGCGTGTATTAATGCGTGTACGATGAAGGGGTGCGCTCGAGTGAGCATTCTGCGAGAGGACGTGTTTTGATATTGTAACGTTTGTATTAAATATCAGTAGGAAGGGTGCCACTGGTTGAGAGCCTTAAGCCTCTCGTTTATTAGAACTTCATTAGCTCGACTCCGGACCCCCCCTCTTCCTCGCTGATATTTGCTAAGGGAACTTGGACTCGATCGCGCAATACACACCTCTTTTAGTAGAAGATGAGAGTTGCCTGTCCCTTTTAAACCTGTGGATAAATATTAAATACACGCGACCAGATATGAAGAACATCCTAAAAGACAGTAATAAAATAAGGGAGCATTCGATGCCAAGTCTTTACCATAATTAAAAAAGATATTACAAACTGTCGAGCAGATTGGATATTTTACCTACCTACTTTGCCTCTTTGGCTATCTGCAAAGTTTCGTTAAAATCGGTGCGCGACACTTCCCGCAGATCCCTCGCCAGTCTGCGCTTACTTGTAGGGCCCATTTATGAAGTACAACTGTGCACAAATGTGCTGGCACGTTTACACGTTTCCAAGCAGTGAGTTATGGAAGTATTCATCGGCGAAGCTACCCCGAATGAAAGGAGGACTATGTAGCATCCTCGGGCATACGTACCTACGGGCACGCGAGAAATCGTTCGCGATTCGAGCGCTAGGCCCATTTTCGAAAGTCAATCGAGCGTGAGCCCCCCCGTTTCGTCGATCGCGTAACGCTCGTAAATCTCCCTTATAACTCTCCGTGTGTACCAGCCGTAGCGACGAATTAGCCCCGTCTGGAAATTTTCGTCAGCCTGACGTCTGCAAAGTGCCCCTCCTTGCGAAAAAACACGCCACCACCCCTAGACATCTTTCCGATCCTCTTCTTTGGGGCACAACTAACGAACCGACCAGACGAACGTACATACGTCTTGTGAGTAATGTAAATGTTTTATTCATTATTCACTGCTTCTTGTGTTTGAAAATGGTACTTGCTACTGAGCTACAGACAAGAAGAAGAAAATATAGAAATTGATAAGTCCAGTGTGGCATAAACGAATGTAGGTATCGTGAGATCGCAGCTTGGTTGTGCTTTGAAAAAGAGGAACACGTTTCAAATTCTTATTAAGGGGTGTCCCTACTTTGACGGCCTGGAAAGGAGCGCGATATTTGAGATTTTTCTTAAGAGAAACCCTTAAATTATATTAATTGAAAACTTTATGCCTATATTTATACATATTTAGACAACATTTTAGAAAAATTCAATAAAAAAAAAAACACTACCGAAAACTTTAAACGCGTTTTTCTCTAAACGATGTTTTTCGAATTTGTTAGCATGATATCTCAAAAACCAATCACCCGATTTACTTCAAACTTGGCATATATCTGCAGTAGATCTCATTCTCGCCGGCACTAAAACTAAGTCGGTTTTTGCAAAATTAAACTTTTGCGACTTAGAAAACCAGTAATATTTTTTTGCAGAAATCGATGTCTGTTTTAGACGCGGCCATATTTTTTTTAATTTTCAGTACCTCTCATTTAATCTAGTTCTGGCGAGAGCCACACTCATACCGATTACACAATTTTTTAAATTTTCTATTCCAGACACTATAACGGCTGATTTTATGCTAACAATGCGCATATGATTTTTGTTAGGCGCTCTACTTGAAGCACAATAACCCCGGATATAACCATTATTTTTGGATACAATTTTTTTCCTGTTCTCTAAAGATTGACAAATAAAGCCACAAAGCTGGAAACAAATATATTTACTGGTTTTGTTTTAAAAAAATCCCAAAGTTCGCATCATTTTTCGTCGGTCAAGGTAGGGAGACCCCTTAAGTCTCCAATTACAGCAAATTTCCATCTTTCGTTCCAATTGTGTTAACAATGAATATCAACTATACGAAAGTGGAGGTTGCGTAGATTTGGTGACGTTATCTCGTAATTATCTTCATTTCCTTCCCTTCTGCTTCAATAATTACATCCACGAATACATCTTCGCATAATTGTACTCGCAGTAAGCTATCGGTAAATTCACAATTAAACAGTTCAATTTCTACAAAAGTATACAAGTCCCACGCAACAGTTAATCGAGCTACGACAATCGTGCGACTCCTTTTGTACCGGCTCGGACTCCCTTCCCGGAACGCACCTTGCAGCCCTGTCATCTTGACCTTGCCTTTTCGGGACAGCGGTCCTCGGTTCGGCGGTTTGCCACCCCCGAAAGAAATTAGGGCGTGGCGGTGGTGTGACGCCACAAGTCAGGCCCGTCTCGTTCACCACGGGTGCAGGGGTATAAAAGATCGGCGAGGAGCTCGAGGACATCGGGTCCGGACTTTCGAGCGCGTCCGTGTGTCTGACTTGTCACCGGCACAATGAACCGAAGATTATCTACGATGGGATTCGCTAACGTTATAACGCCTGGCAGTCAACTACCTCCCCCCCGCCCCGAGCGTCTTGCTCGTTCACCCCCTTGGAGAACGACGAAATCCACGGGAAGAAAGGAGCTCCTCTGCCCCTTCTCTCTCCCTCCCTCCGCCGTTGCGTCTAAAGAGGGCTGAAGGGAAGAGAGAAAAAAAAGGAAGAGAGACACGTGATCTATAGCGGCGGAGCTATTATTCGTGGAGACGCGAGAACGTCTTTGGAGGCGGGGTGGCGCGTTTCACGGTCCTCGCGCGAACGAACCGTAAGAAGTCGATTCGAGACGATCCTGCAGACGTTGATTCATCGGCGGGGGGTTAGGTGCTGGTATCGCATCTACGCTATGGTAACGAAGATTTTTGTCAGCCGTTCCCCATTCTGTGTTCTAGGTCACAGCGGCGTGAATCAGCTCGGGGGTGTCTTCGTCGGCGGGAGACCGCTTCCAGACTCGACCAGGCAGAAGATCGTCGAACTGGCGCACTCTGGCGCTCGACCTTGCGACATCTCCAGGATCCTGCAGGTCAGCAACGGCTGCGTCTCCAAGATCCTCGGCAGGTTGGTTGAAATACTGCCTGTTTTGACTTTCCGCGTAATTTCAACGGCAACCATAATCTCTCTCCTTCCCCATCCTACCAAAGGTTTGGATATGGTACGAGAGTGACGTCTGGGAGTAGAGGGAGCGGCGACGGTAACTAAGCGATTGGTTTCTTTAGTAAAAGAGGAAAAAGCAGAAACTATCGTGGATGCTGTGGTGTACATTATCATTTGTAATATTGTCACGGGATACTTGCTTGATTTCAGACTGATTATTATTGCACCTTGTTATATTTTCTTGTTTTAAAAAACTATAGCGAAGTGGAATTAACCATATCGTGGCGTACAGTTACTCGATTTGAACTCAATTAGATGTAATGAAAACATGCCTAAATAAAAATAATTGTAGAAAAGTTTATGAGGTTGGAAAGACATTGATTTGGAAATATTAAAACAGTTCATCGAAAGAATGGCTCTATTAGTTTAAACAGTTTGGATGCATTGATGACAAGAGAATATAGGTCCACTAGCTTTACTACTCGGCTTCGCCCAAAATTTTGATTCTGATTTTATAAAAAAAAATTTTTATTTATTTATTTTTTGTGAAAATAGTCACATTCACCTGGATTAGCTAGGGCACATTTGGTGACCCCAGAGTTTACCGTTCGAAAGTTTTTAGGTGACAGACAAACACACTAATACTTTCTGCTTTATATGTTAAGATTTACTAAACTTTTGGAAAGTTTTTTAACGTAAAATTTGAAATGCAGATTCTCTACGATATAAAGAATTAATATGTGTTAGCTTTATATCATAATGTAGGTCATTTTATACTCCAAACTCGTCTTCCTACCAACTTTATTGAGTGTTCGGTGATTTATGGACGGGGGTGTACTTTTTATTGAGGCTTTAGGAAAATCGTTGGCACGTCACTTGGGTACGGTGCCACTTAAATGACTCTCACTGTCATCAAGCCAAATTTTGGCCCTTTTTGTAACATGCAATATTTCTACGTTTGTCTATGCGTCTGATGAAGGCTGCCTATATGTAGTTTATCAATAAAAAAATATTAATGTATCCTTTCCTTTAGGAGCTCCAACGTGTTTCGATTATCCATATAACTTTTGCTTAAAAATAGTCTCAGGGATAGAAATTTAGAACCGTCAAGTATAGCGACTTCGATGGACTTCACAAATCACAACTACCTAAGATTTCTGGACTAGGAAACGTTTGCAAACGATTGATCCTAAAATCGTTGCAACTCATAATACTGTAGAACAAAACTGGCCTCCGATTGAAATCGCTTAGTTACTTTTGTCGCACCCTGTATAACAGAACTGTTTAATTCCAACCAGTAGAGCAAAGTAGTTGTTTCGTGGCGGAGTAAATTTTGTACTTAAAAAGGCGTCAAATTTATATTTGAAAAATGAGAAATACTACAATAAATGAGCAGGAAAAGTGTTTTAATGTAGAAGTTGTACAAATATATTTTTTACACGAGCCGTTATTAGGATGGTGAAACAGTTATTTGTCTCTACAAACTAGCAAAGCTAGTTCCTCTTGAACACAAAGAATTCCCAATTAATATTTCCCTCTATGTTTTTTATTATACAAAACAAGAAATTTCTAAGTAGCGTAGTACCCGAGTATTAAATCATACAATCGTATTCCATCTACCGTATTGTACCGCAAATTATTATTATTGCAGGTACTATGAAACCGGATCGATCAGGCCCAGAGCCATCGGTGGTAGCAAGCCGCGAGTAGCCACAGCGGAAGTCGTAAGCAAGATTTCCCTCTACAAAAGTGAGTGCCCTTCTATTTTTGCATGGGAGATCAGAGATCGTTTGCTTCAGGAGGGTGTCTGCACGAACGACAACATTCCTAGTGTAAGTACAACCTCCATCCTTTATAAAACACATTAATTTACTACACTCGAAGACTCTCTCAACTTACCCAAAATCTACAATTACCAGAACGATTTGTAACACCTCAAGTGTTCATATTCAGACCAGAGTTGGGCACTAACTAAATAAACAATTCTTTAAATACCGGACCAAATAAAAGTTACTTCAACTTTAGATTATTTGGCGAACAAAGTTACTTTTTTCATTCGACAACAATTTCTTTTAATATTCATTCGTTATTCGAAAACTCTTATTTAAATAAAAATGTTGCCCATCTCTGATTCAGAGACATATTAGATAAAGCGGTGAAAGAAATTGTGATCCAAAATGTTATTTATAAAAGCATCAGACAAAACACGCGTGTAGGCTCCGTGAGTGCCCCAGCGTATTGTCAACGAAGTTTTCTTATCGCACACAAAACCGATGCCCGTTTACATAGATAGTAGAAGGAGGGTGAAATTTCAGTTTTCTTCGGGATGGTTACGGGGGTGTGTTTACGCGAGTGGATGAAATCCTCGTACAAACAAGACGACATAAATTCCATTCCTGCCGATTCACTTGAAACTTTCCTACTCCACCAATTTTTGCGATACCCAGCGTGACTCGTATTTCAATATTCCCAATAGAATTATTCCAATATTCGTTTCGAAAATTGCCGTCTAGCAGAATAGAAGTCATAGAAGATTTTTACGACATTTCTTGCTTTCTTTATCAAAGAGCTTACAAAAGAAAATAGTCAGAAGATATTGAGCACAAGTACGTTATTAACAATGGTTAACGGCGACATCTCCTTCTATAATTATTTTTTTAAGACCACGCTTAGCTGAATCGCCCGGTGTGATAAGCGAAGGAAACAGACAGCCATTGCGGCAGTTCCCAGTTCCAAGATCCCGCTGGTGGGAGTGGGTAGCGTTCCGCGAACAAAAGAATCAATTAAGAAATTGCCAGGGGTGGAAGGAATAACGTACGGATCAAAAGAGAATTTCCCAACATCCTCCCCCCCATTTCTTTTTTGCCGTTCCTTCGATCTCGAAGACTTACACTCCACCCACTAATACGCTCAAAGTTCGCGACGGGGTTGCTCCTCATGGTGGTCCCTCGTTGCCATGGATATTTGCATGCGTCCAATAAACGGTGGCTAAGGGGCTCTCGACTTGCCCGGGGTAGAAAGCGAAAGAGGGTCGCTAAATTCTCTTTTCCTCCACGGCGTCCCTCTGTGCCACCCTTCTTCGACGGACCCTCTGCCTCTTTTTCGTCTTCTTTCTTTCCCTCGCGCCTCCGTAATGGCTCCGAGGTGTACGTACACCACCCCTCCCCGCGGATGCTACGGGCGGAATTCCGAGAGAAAGGGATATGACGTCGGGGAGCCAGGATCTTTATCGTCGCGAGGGAAACTGTCAGAAGTTAACTGTCTCCGATACGAGTAACAGTACCATCCGAAAGATTGCTTCGGTGTTTCCCCTTCCACCATCACGCTGGATTACAAATGTACGGCACGGATTCTTGTTAATTCGGTGGTATTTTTCGGGGATGTTTTCAGATCGTCATTGATTGTGGGATTGTTATCACGATCCAAATTTTTCGCTTCTTAATGGGTCTCCCCTACCTTGACGGACGAAAAATGATGCGAAATTTGGGAATTTTTAAAACAAAACCATTAAATATATTTACTTCCAGCTTTGTGGCTTCATTTGCCAATCTGTAGAGAATATGGAGAAAAAAAATTGTATGCAAAAATATTGGTTATATCCGGAATTATAGTGCTTCAAATAGAGCGCCTTACAAAAATCGTATGCGCATTCTTATCATAAAACTAGCCGTTGTGGTTGTCTGAAATAGAAAATTTAAAGAATTGTGTAATCTGTACGAGTGTGGTTATCGTCTGAACTCGATTAAATGAGAAATACCGAAATATAAAAAAAGGCAGAGATTGATTTCTGCAAAAAATTCGCTGGTTTCTTAAGTCGCGAAAGTCTAATTTTGCAAAATCCGATTTAGTTTGAGTAACAACAAGAATGGGACATCTACTGAAGATATAAGTATACCAAGTTTGAAGTAAATCGAGTAATTGGTTTTTGATATATTATGCTAACCAATTCGAAAAACATAGTTTTGAGAAAATCGCGTTTAAAGTTTTCGGTAGTGTTTTTTTTATTGAATTTTTTTAAAATGTTGTCTAAATATGTACAAATATAGGCATAAAGTTTTTAGCTAATATGATTTCAGGGTTTTTCTTTAAAAAAATCCCAAATATCGCATTTTTTTCAGGCCGTCGTTTTTAAGGCTCCCCTTAATGGTGTATAATTATCCAAATAATCAGGTTATTCTTACACGTTGACAGGTGGAGAACAAAGTGATTAAAAATGGCAATTTACATATCCGGCGATCCCAAGCGCAATTCAATTTTAAAAACCCCTTGTAAAAATATAAATTATCTTCTTATTACGAGGATGTTTAACTAAAATGCAGAAATCGAAAGAGTATACCAATTGTATACTATTCTTTATTTATAAGTGAGTAATACAATAATGGCAGTCTATATACAAATTACTATTCTTCAGTTATTAGTATTATTCAAGCAGAAAAATAAATGGTACAACGTAATTACTTGACAGGTATTTGCATATAAAAATCACAATAGATAAACCTAAATTTTTCTAGCTCCAAGCTCCCGGAATTTATCACCAATATTCCTTGGAAATTTAAAATTCTTGAGAAAACCTATCGAGCCAGTAAAACGTTGAAATTTAGAGAAAAATCTAATCTTCTTTCCTATTTATTTGGAGGGCTTCTGATATCGAGACTCGAATAACGCGACACTCGCGCTGGCTCCGCCGTTGGAGATTAATAAAATTTATGTCTAACCGCTTCGGTTTCTTGTAACTCACCCTGTATCCAGACACATTAAAACGATTAGCGAATTAACGTAAAACGGACGGCGTAAGTTCTGGCGTCGGGGCAACGGATAATTCCGACACGAGCCGAGACGATCGCGGAATTTAACGGTTTAACAAATTACACGGACGCAACGAGGGGTCGGGAGCAGCCTCCAGGGCGAAGGAGGAGGATCAAAGCGTCGGTGTACAAAGTATAATCCCGGCCGCGTTTGAGCATCCTGTAAGCGCTTCTGAACTTGTTGTGGGTAAGATTAACGTTTCTTTAATGGCCCGTGTAATATTCCATTATGTACAGTTCGCTCGAGAATTATTGCATCGACGTCGGCGCGGGGAGGGAGGGGGGGGGGGCGGGCGGGGCGAGGAGCCGGATCGACCGAATCGAGAAATAAACGGAAAATCACGGTGGAAGCAATTTCTCTTTCGCGGAGCGCTTGCAACAGCAGCGATATTTCAGTTGTGCGGGGCTCGAACCAACGACTTCCCGTAATTTGCTTATTCTTTTCATTCGCGATTTGGTCCCAGTACGATGTACGATGTCGATCATATGGCCACGTGTCTAATGAAAATTTATGTTACGTCGATGAGGTATTTTATATTAAAAAAAAAGAGGATTCGATAATTGAAGGGTCGGGTGGAATAAAAGGACCAGCACTCGAAAATGAGAAAGAGGCTCGGTATTGTTCAAACGCCAAGAAATATTGGAAAATTAAATGTTAAAGTGGATTTTAAAAAATATACTGTTGTAAAGCTCGTCGCCACATACATTTTTTCTATTTACAGTTTCTTTATCCAATCATTACTATTCGAGATAAAAATTACAAACAAAAAGTTTTCTTCGCAAGAAGTTAATATTTATGACTCTGAATACATACATTTCTTTAAACATAAATTGCGATAACTTGAGTAAGTATTAAAGGATCTTTATGAGGTTTAAAACATAACTTCGGAAAACTCTAACGAGGCCTTAAAGTGTATGCATAAAACCCTTATGTTACAAAACGTAATAATATTTAATTAAAAAGTAATACTGGGCAGAGCTCGTGTTTTTCTTTTTAACATTCCCCGATAAAAAATATCGAGACAATTTTGAGGAACATATAGCTTGCAGGGAAAAAGTTTTCCCTTAATATAGGAGGAATATTTTCACAAATTTTCACATTGATTAATAATTAAATGTTGAATCTCGCGCGGCACCAGCAGTCAGCAGCCGCGTGTACTGCGCTACTTAGCACTCGCGTTGACTGTATTTTTTTATCCTACATTCGAGGTGTTTCATAGCGATTTCAAGCTCGTCGCTGAGACAGACAAAGTCCACGCGTAAACGCGGCTATCGTTCAAACATGTCCGCGCGAGTATCCTTTTCGTGTCCCCCGTCTCGGAAGCTCGTAGCTCAGCGACAGGAATAAGAGCGGCGAGGGAAAGGGGGCAGGGAAAGGGGAGGGAAAAGGTATGGAACGGTTGGGAAAGGAGGAACGAACGTATTCCAAGCGGGTCGCGGTGATTGAGGGAAATTTCATTATTCTCAGACATTACCCCCGTTATTGTAATGCCATCAAATTGGATACGCTCCGTACACCCCGTAAAACGGCCGGAATATCCTTGAATATCCTGTGCTCCAGCGAACCTCTTGCCTCGACCTCCTATAGACGCGGGAATAAACTCGGTTGCGTGGGGAATCTTTCATCCCGACCTGGAACAATTTTAAATTTTACCCTGATGAATTCTGATTTGTCCCCGCACTCGTGGAACAACTCGGGGTCCTCTCTCTCTCTCTCTGTTCCTTCGGTATATGTATATACATACCTGTGGTGCTACGGAAAATTTCGTGCAATGACTTCAGTGAATTTATCCATTCAAGCTGAGTGATTAATCTTATCACGCTCCTCGGATCTTTCTTGACCCAATTGTGTTCTCATGTCTTTAACACCACTACTACGGTCCTTGAATCTTTTTCGGTCGACGCGTGTCAACTAATACTACGATCCTAGAGTTCTTTTTTTTAACTGAATCGTGCTTTCATTTTTTTTTTAATCCTACTATATCCCTTAAGTAATTTTATTCTCGACTCACTCCAAGTTTGCACTTCTCCGAGCAGTTTGATAACTTCGACGAAAATATAAAGAAATTGTTTTTTATGTTAAACGTATCCGGGTTAAGAAAGGAAAGTCGAAGCTAAGAGACTGCAATCTTTACAATGTTTCTTGAGTAACAGATAATCGTGTTTCATTTAAAATACCAAATTTCTTTAATCACTAATAAAATCAAATTATTGGTGACGATAGATAGAAGAAAGCGCAATAACGGGTGAACCTTTTAATATTTTACTCTCCCAGCTCAAGCATCGCCGTAGCAAAGCTGAAGAACATCATCGCCGGTGATGCACGCACGTTTTCGCAGACTTTCGCGGATGAAAACCCGTTGGAATCGTTTGCGGGTGAAATCGTGGACGAAAAGTCCAATTAGTTGCAGCCCGTTTAGGAGAAAGAATAATGCCCCCTCGCTTTGAGAAGGATCGCGTGAACGATCGAATGGACAATGATTTGACAAACCCCGAAACGGCTGCAGAACGTGGCGTGGCGTCGGGGATTCGAAATGTCCTGCGAAGCTCTCGCTATCCGTTTTGGTCCCCGGTCGGATTTGAATCTGGCAGCCAGCGTGGCGGACGTGTTATTGGTTTACTCGCACCACTGATTCCGGTATACTGTCAGTGGTTCTCGGCCGACGCTCGCGAGGGGGCAACCCACAGTGTTGCTCAGCAATTTTCACGAAATTTTGTAGATAAATAAAGAAGCAAAAAATATTTTACTTGTACTTGTTTAACAATGGAGATCGTATAACAAATGTTTGGGGAGAAAAGTGGACGAATATTCTTTTTCTCTTCCGCACGATGAAAATTACCGTTTTACATGCCATGGTACTATTTATTATATTCATTTAAAAGAAGCAAAACGAAAAACTAATGACGTGCCAAAATGAACCTCCAATTTGGAAGTTTTATGTCATGGAATTCTTGGACTACTATACTCACTCGGCTATATCGTCTTGCACAAAAGAAGTTTGCACTTGTGAGCACTTAATGAAAGTGCGAGCGAAACATTATACCTTTTGTTGAATATGTAGTGAAATATATAGTGAGTGTCTATGCGGAAAACTAAGCATGGGGGAAATATTTTTCGTTTCTCTATTTACTTATACACTTACGTTAAAATCGGTGGATAGCAGTTTGTATTAGAGCTCTTACTTTTTGACCCGTCGGGTACCCGTCTACCCGAAACAACTTCAAGCCGTTGAATGTGGTATTGTTCGATCAGATTTGGTTTACATCAGACTATACCATTGACAATCACAGACAATACTACATTCAATTGCTTGAAGTTATCCCGAGTAATTTCCGGGTATTCGGGTACCCGACGGGTTAAAAAGTAAGAGCTCTAGTTTGTATGGTAATTCCCTTAGATAAGGGCCGTGAAAATTGTGTAGGGTAAAACCGGGAGACGCAGTCGGGCTGGAGAGTTGGTCGAATGGCTATATTCAGACTCTACATCTGTATATATGTAAAAGTGTGTTAAGGTTTAGAACAATTAATTCTCTAAGAATCAACTGTTTCGACCAACTCTCCAGCCCGACTGCGACTCCCGGATTTACCCTATGCTCATTTTAGTTGTTGAATAACACCCTCTGCAAGATAATGCACGAATAAGACAAGCACAGTGCTTAAACAAATGGACAAAAAACGCCCCATTAACATAGGTCTACTAAACAACTTTGACAGATATATAAGCAATTTATTTCACTTATGGAAATTATATATTAAATATTGTGACTACTTTTTTTTTTATTTCGTCGATGTTCTTCGCGTCTAGACCTTAATTCTCAGCAGCCCTCTTTACAAGTACGCATAAAAACCTTAGTTTCTTCGTCCCCAATTTATTATACAAAAGATTTGCAACTGTAAATACACTGTTCCTGTAAAATCACTTGTCTATTAAGATGGAAAATGGATATAAAAATCTAGCTTTAAGTAAGCATCCATCTTTATCTTGCCCTATATCAATTAATTTCGATTCGTGGATCAAGATTGAATATTTTTTAACTTCTTTCTATTTCCTCTTAAATCATCCCGTAGAAATAATACTCGGGAAACTTTGTGAAAAAACAACCGTACGCTCATTCGACAGAGAACCACTGGTAAACGAGATTACATTCGTTGAGCTGGCCAGCCTGACCGCGATCGTTCTTTCCGGGAGTTGACGTTGATATCTCACCCCCAATGAACACTTCGAAATCACGAGTGGTTGCTGTATACTTCACTTCCTCGATCCAATACCAAAAGTTGAAGTTCCCTTCGTGATTCGATTCGCATTATAACTGCAGAAATGAACGATAACCTCCTGACTTCTAGTCTACGCCAAAAATTATTTCTTGCAACTTGTGAAAACGAGGCTTCCTCAATCACCAACAAAACTGTGGTCGTCGAAACTATCGAACTCCGCGAAATAAATGGCATATCGAAAGGTGTGGCCTTAATGCTTGATGTCCTTTTAGTTTGGGAACCGTTTCGCCATTAACTGACCTTTTTAGAATTATCATTCGCTTTTTTGGAATACGCAAGGTTCCGATAGACTTTGAGTAGGTACTATCTATAAATGTATTTCTGTTTGCAAAATTCAGAGGGGGCAGATGAAAATAGCTATTATTGCAATATTTGCAAAACGAAATCATATTAGTGATCGCTTTAAAGAATCGAACGTGAGAAATAAAATCCATTCACTCAAGTTCTTGTTTTCGAGAAAGTCTAGTTTAAAGTCAATGCAATGAATCTTTATGCAGGAATAAATTGAATTTTTGGAATAATTTTTCTTCAAACGAGGCTTTGTCTTCGAGATAAGCGCATTTGAAAATAAGTCTAGATAGACGTATACGTTGAATTTTCAAAATCGATTTCTTGCTTGAAAATGTACCCTCGAATACACAAATTTTATCACGAATTTTCAGTTTAGTTCTACATAAAAATTAAAAAGACACCCCTCAAAAGTTTCTTCAGAACATTAACGTCCTTCAAATAAATTTTAAATCTGTTACATCCCCAAAGAGTTATGGCACACTTATAACCTCGAAGGCGGTCTTTCGAAAAAATGACGTTAACTATTTTCAACACCAGTAATCTACCTGAAATGTCACATCCAACAACACACACACATAAAAGTAGATATTTACGGTTGAGAAAGCTACAGCTAACAAAAGGATTCAGGGTTTGTGTCGAAGTAGCCAGATCGACTTGGTCAGCTGTTTTTAGGGTGGAAAGGGTTGAAAGGGTTGGTTCGAGAGTCCCGATGATGGGATTCGGTGCCTAAACGGCGCCACTAACGCTTTCACAGGTACTGACCATGTGACATCCACACCAGCGTTGTTTCCTCTCGCTCTCCGACTTAGGGGTGGAAAATCACGAGTACCACAAGGGAGTTGAATCAGGGGTAACACGATTTCCCGTGGTGGCCGAGCGTGTCCCTGTAATTAATAGTCTCCCGCCGTGAATGGACGATCCCCGGGACGTGTTTGCACGCTATTTCCACGTGCTAAAGCAAACTGGACGAATGTTTGAACGACCGAGGTTGCTCTCCATTAGCACTCTGGTCACGCCTCCGGCCATTTCTCTGGCAACATTCCTAATTACTCGTCAGAACGATATTCTTCGTAATCTGCAACTGAATGGTTTTGAATTAGGATACTAGAAAAATAAGGATTTAACATAAAATAAAGGGGTTGGAGGGTAATGTGCAACGGGAGAGGGTGGGACTGTTTCAGTAAAGATAGATCGTAACTGTGAAATGAAATTATTTTTTACGAGTCTTTATGTTTCGTGATAGCGATTGTGCACTGTCTGACTGTCGTGTCTGTCCATTACTCGCTATTTCTACTTATACAAGCTAGTGCTTATAAGTATGCATTAAGTAAATGCGCTAGAATGATTGGGATGATGTACATAATAATTTTTTTAAGGATACTTGCTTTTTAAAATATTAAAAGACATTTTTCTATTAGTATAATTACTACAATATGTAACGAACTCTATAAAAAAACAATGATATGTTCGCGACAATGAATAAGCTTATTGCCTTTCTAAATCCCAGAGCGAGTCCACATTTACTATTATTTATTACTACACTAACAATGTTAATAAAATGTACACCTGAACTCGATCTCGCAATTTATATGTAAACGTAATATTTCTGAACGTAAATGTCAGCTTTATCGCATTCAAATGTGAGATACAATTTAAGTGAAGTATAATATTATTACCGAGACCAGATGATGTGTTCCTTGGAAAAGCTTTATTTTCCAATCATATTATTGATAGCCAGCCCTTCATTTCACCACAATAAATGGATAATTTTCGCCAATTTTATTCCAAAAATTTGTGGTTCACATCCTAGCGTCGAATCAAATTGATAAGTCTATCAAACACCTCCGTATTCGTAAGAAGAGTCAGACTTTCGTACCCGCGCGTCAGAAGTGTCGACGATAATATAATTGACGCCCGCGAAGGGAATGATCGTAGCACGGACATCCGTTCGGGCGCGACAAGGACGTCGTTCCCGATACATATGCGGTAAGTAACCGCAACAATGCCAAGAGAGAAAAAATACGGGGGATGGAAGGGTGGATCTCGGCCGTTGGAAGAGCCAAAGTAATGGATGGCTGCTGGAACCCGAGGCGAGTGAATTGTTGGCCCCTGCACGTCCGCCTTGGAGACACCCTCGCCTTGCCCTGGCCGCGTAAATCAATGCACCCCTTCGTCCTCTCGCGTTACCAACCTCCCCCCCCCCTCCGTGCTCTGGTGCCACCACGGAGCAGCCCCTCTTCTCTTCGGCCTCTACGTCCTCTCACGGAGCAGCAGCAGCCCTCTTCTTGGGCTCTGGATAGGCCCGTAGGTGGGGGCTGAACGAGGGTGGAGGTGGAGGGGGAGGGGGTGTCGGAGACGTCCGGCTACTGCATTATGTATTTCTCACCGAACCGCCACTAACTCTCACCCTTTTTCATCCCCTTCGTTTCTTCCGTTACTTCCTTCTTTCTTCCACCCACCGCGACTTGCCTCCCTCCTCCCTCCTACCCCCACGCCACCATCCCTTCGCACGGTTTCCCTTATTTCCATGGCCGATCCTTTACGGCGCGCTGTCGCCGAAGTCTTTTTCTTCCACGCTAGCCGACGTCCCTTTTAATCACCGAACCGTCGCCGTCCCTGCTGGACGATGCTCTTATGGAATTAATTTCTTACGCCGGTGAATCTCGCCCTCCAGCGTCCCTACTCCCGCGACGGATGTGGCTGGATCTTCTATGGCCCACTAGTGAAATACTTGTGTCCTGCTTCGTGTCACTAGTAGGGCAGGAAATGCTTTCTCTATTTTGTTCGATTGGTTGCTTCTTTGGCATTTAGAGGAACAGGGAGGTATTTAGAGGGTGGTTTTCCAGCTACCTACTTTGTCGGTAAGAACATGTGTTTTAACTGGGGGCTAGGTGCCATTTTTAACCTTTCAACCGAGAATGATGGGTTAGCTAGTCATTTGAAAATGGCACTTTATTGGCCAGGATGACTTAGTTGGAATTAGATAAAAGTTGTATACAGGATATATATCATTTGTTTCTCATTCCCATTATAGCTTTACCATTCTTATTATATAGTTAGTAAAGTGGGATAAAAATTAAATTCATCTGTTTAATAATGCTCTAATTTGAGTTAACGTTTCATTTATTTATCAGGAGAATCCTTCTGTCTTTGCTTTTACCATTGTATTTGTATGAGAAGTAACACTAGGACATATTCGTACCTACCTTCTATAGGCAAGACCAGTTAACTCGTTTCCTGTTATTTACCACTACCCAGCTAAAAAGCGCTTTTGATAAAAAAATATATGCTGGTATACAGGTTATCAAAAGATGCTAAGAAGACTTAGGATCCGAAGCTGATTTGAAATTTGAACATCTAACAGTATAACGATCCATTGACTGCATAATACAAGTGATACCTAGTGATACAAATGAAAATATAATACTCACTACTCAGCCTTCCGTTTCAGAAGTTATGGAACCATTAAGACAAGTTTTGCTACTGAAAAATTAATTTGTTTCGACTCGTCCGCAAAACGTTTTCAGGCATCAGTTCATATAAAGGATTTTCCTATACGCAACCACTTATATTTTATAAATGTCACACCACAAACATTTTAAACATCCCGCACACGGTGTCCCCAGATAAAATGACACTAGCATACCTTCTGGCACTAAATGCAATTCTGAATTTAAATATTCGAATGAACTTCTTTAATAAGTTACTACTAGAAAGGACTTTCTATTTGGAAGCCCAAAACGAAATTTCTGAATATCGTTCGCTTGCAACGGCGATGGCCTATTGTAAGACGGCCAGGGGCCCGTGGAAGGCTCTAGTCGTCGCAGAATATCTCTGTCGGGGCAGTTAACATCACTTTAACCGGCGAGCGTTCTGGCAACCTTACACCGAGCTGTTCGTCGTCCGTTCAAGATCAACCACCGTGTGGCGGCTGTCCCGTCCAATCAGAAACGATCGACTGTCCCTCGCCTCTAAACGAGCCTGTGTCATCTTGAAGACGAGCCACGGCTACGCGAACTGTACGCGTATAGACCGGTGTAGCCGAAGGATATCGGTTTACACGCTGGCCGATTGTCTTCGACATTTTCCTCTTAAGAGACTATCAGAGACTTCGATCTCCTTCACCAGCCATTCTTTTTCGAAACTGGTCTCCTGACTCCTCTTCCTCGTTTGCTCGTCCCTCTCGCCCTGTGTCGGGATCCAGAATACCCAGTTACCTTTTACGTTCACCAGGCCCCGGATCCCGGTCACGGATTCCTTTTCGTAAAACTTCTCGCCGCCTTTCCGCCAGGATTCTGTCGTCTTCCTGGTCAGAGAATCAAATCTTGATTATTATAAGAAGCTAGTGTAAATTAACCAACGCGTTGCCCGGGCTTCTTATATCTAGAACATTAGTATTTGTACAAACGTGAACATCAAGCAATAACAATATAATATTTTAAAATTAATCGACGCCTTTTTAATTATTACGCGATGCTTATTTATACATAGATAGTATTGTGTTAAATTATCAATTATTAGTTAGCAGAAGATGGCGTATTGTTTCAAATTGAAGAATTAGTAAACAAGTGACTGTTTAAAGCGACAAACATTATCATCTAAAAAAATTGTGTCACAATAAATTAACCCCCGTTACATCTTTCCTAAAGTTGTATATAAATTTCGTGTAGGTAGTATTCAAACTGTTTCCTCTGTCTTATTTACTTCTTACACGATTTTTAAGAAGCTTATAGGTATATGCCTTCTTGGGGCATTTATGTTTCAATTAATATACATATAAATACATAATCATATATTACGTATATTCGGCAAAAAATAGTGTCGAGCAGTATAACAGACCAACCCTTCACCATCTATAAAGCAAATAAACAAATTACTCCTTCAATCCTCGAAGACTCGATATCGTTACCACCTGTACTGGAAGCTACCTCGGCCCTCGGTATGCGGGCTCCAATTATTATGGTGAACAGGGATAACGCCGAGAATCGCGTGCACGTGACCCGATCGTCGCGTAACCGGGGGCGGCGTTCCCGATCCAAAAACTATCATCCACCGAGGGTGGTTGGATCGCAGGAATCCAGGAGAGGCGAAGGGGGTTGCTGGTGGCGCGTTCTCCATGGGTGCGTGCAGAAGGCAATAAACGGGCGACGCGTGGCGTCCACACCGCCCCTGTATTACTCGAGGGGACCCCCGGCGCGTTGCTAAATACCGCATCCCCCCCTCTTCCTGGCGATCAGCGCCCGTAGCACCACCCCTTTGGACGTCTTCGAACCGGCCCTCACGTCGCCCCCGCTGAAAACTACCCTCCGCCGTTCCAGATTAAAAGCTGTGATTATACGCGGCATCTACGCTCCACGGTTTCTTTCGTCGACGACAGAGCGAGACGTACGATCCTGGCGCGAGAGGGAAAGAGAGGGATCGTTCGATTCTGTCCCGCTCTGTTCGCCGCTGTTGCGCGTTGTATTTTAAAATCGCCCTTTCATCTCTCCTCTACTCTCGTCCACTCTTCCCTCTCGCTCTGCTCCCCCGCCCCCTTCGTCTCACCGATGAAATTGCGGATGCCATGCGTTCCTCGACTTCTATTTAAATGTAATTTGTATCTTCCCAGTACGAGCACTCGCCACCCGCCCCTGCTTCTTTTTTCCCTTCAATCTTTTCCTGTTTGGTGTGCTTTTGTTCGTGGTCCGGCTCCTCTGGCTGGACTCTGTTGTCCCTCAGTTTCGCGTAATTGCTCAGGATGCGCACATTTCGTGAGAGCTGTGCGTTTGCTAGTGGAACGAACGGCGAGATTGAGCTTTCTTTCGCCTGTGTGGCGCGGCGCAGGGTCTCCTATGGACATGGGTTCGACGCTTTTTACATGTTGATACTCTGATCTCTGGTACGTCCGATTAGGGTAGGGTTTCCAGATCGATAAATGGGAAAAGAGCACAATCTAGTCTGAAATCCTCTGAAAAGCAGGAGTTGGAAAATAGAAGAAAATTTTAGGAATCCACTTTTATTATGGAAGAAAACGTTAAGGGATTACACCTAGTCAGTTGGCGAAAAAGAACGCGATTTTCGGGATTTTTTGTGGAATATCTATTGTCCATTTTTTTTACAACTATTCGCTTAATTTAAAAGTACATATATGTAGCAAATCTCAGTAATTTTGTTATGGAAAAGCATTAAAAAATGAACAATTGTCAGCCATTCTTGCGGAAGCTGTTTTGATAAAGGCGTTGTGCGGTGAGCACAATTTCTCTGAGCCGGATCGTCTAAAATTAAAAATTCCAAAAGATTCTGTTAATATATGGTCGAATTCAGTAGACGAATGAAGGGTTTTTCAAAAAGTTGATTTTTGACAAAATGTTGACCAAACCGAGACCAGGATCTGTTCATTGAGATAGACAACCTTCCATTCGCGAAATCTTCTGTATATTATTGAAAAGATTTCAGAAATAATGGAGAACGTGTGCAAACTACTTGCCGCGATTTGTATTTGGCATTAATGTTGAACACGCTATCACCCAAAGCCCACACCTTCATTCTCTTGTGTCATCATCTCGCGTTATCTCTTTCCCATTGTCGTTTTCACGAAACGATATAACTCGCGCCGCTTAGAAATGCGATTCACGATGCAGCGAGGGCCTCGGCCAAGTTTCTTGGTGTCCCGAGCGATAAATCAAACCAGCAGCGATAACTCGTGGAATAATGGCCCGCGAGATAACGATACACGGGAAAGGATCGTCTTCGTTGGCCGAAATTGGTTTCCAAGCTCCTTTTGCGGCTCGTTTCGGGCTACGCGATTCCGCGTTGAGCCAGGCGGCCAATTTATGTCTCGATAATTAAATTACTAACCCATTATCGAGTGTCCCATTACGGGTACATAATTAACTGAGCAGAGGAATCTATACAGGGTGAGGCGTCTGAAACGTGGAACCTGAACAACTCGTCTGCGTTTGGCGATAAATAAATATGCGTCAGACCAATCTTGCTTGGTTTCGAGGAGAGCATAATCTAGTGTAAATAGTTTTTTTGAAGGTAAAAGTGAAGAGTAGATGCGAAGGTTTTTTTACTTCCACAATTCTGACACTTTAACTTCCTCACATTATACTTATTCACATCAAATAAAATATCATACGAAATTAAAGCTAGTCTTAGCAGGAACTTATTTATGTACAGCTGCATTAAGAAGCTTGTAAATTTAATAATTCAAGTTTCTACGTAAAACAAATAATACCAATGTTCATTGAAAAGAAATCACGATTACCTAAAATCCCTAAGAAAATACGATACGAGGCTCATAAACAATTGCTGTTAACTGATCAAAACGTCCCACTAAACAGAACATAATTTTCCGGAAACACTTTTTTTTAACATGGAAAATAAACGAGTTATTTAATAGCTTCGCTATTAAAGAAACGATAACCGGAATAGTTGGAATGCCCTGATTGAGTTAACCATAACCGAGCTGCAGCCTATAGCGTACCTAATAGAGCTGTCATGTATACAATTGCACTGCACACGATTCGTATCTCTATTTTTTCCTTGCTCCTTTGACTTGATCCAGGCTGGATTTCCCACGCAGCATGGGGTGTGACTACAGGGTATGGCCGCTGCGTAGGGTGCAAGATTTATACTGCAAATCGGCGTATCGACGCGTGGCGTACCGGTTCGCCCCAATTTCCGAGCCTTCGAATTCGTTACAATCGCAATTGGCAATAATCGCCGAGAAATTGCACTAGTTTTCTTCTTCTGCACCTCGTGGGAGCGTAGATAAGTTTGGTGCTCGACGCGATGTCCAATATTACCGCGACACGCCCGATATAAAATTCGTCAGAGTATGTTGAAGTGCCACCCCTTTTTATTAGGTAATATAAATTTTAATTGAATTTTTTTAGCTAATTTTAAAGAAACTGTAAGAAGGATTGTATTGCAATGTATACTTGTAACTTCTCCTTTTTGCAAACTTATCCTAATATTGTGCATTTTAATTAAGATGCGTAAAGGTGCGAATCCACGATGATATTTTACATCAGACAAAAATCTCAGCAACAACTAAATGAAAATAATGAAAATAGTCGCGAGAGAAGAGTTTATTGAAAATATATCATGAAATTTGCCTCAAGAGACTCGAGAGAGTCTAATTTCATGAAACTAATCACAAAATAAATAAAAAGTGACGAAACAATGAAATAATTGTTTCATGAGATTAAAGTCTCGTGTGAGATATTTTTGTCGCATCGTGGATTTACATCTTCAGAGAATATAGTGTGTTTATGAGGATACAAAGATGGAAGGAAGTAGAATAAATTTGTCGAGGAAAACCTGAATTTTTAAAAATGGCAAGTTGTTTTTCTTGCATAAAATATGACCACATTGTAGTAGCAGTAAAGTAGGTTGAACCAAGAAATTCCAGGATCACTGAATCGCTCCATATTTTCTTGACTTACATTCAACACACTTTCTTCCATTGCCTATTGTCAGTACCAATTTTAAACTTGGAGAGAGAAACTTTGCTGATACCAAGGAAATTAAAAGAAATGCAACAAAGGAATTATTAGGTTTACATCTAAACAAGTTCCAAAAGTGTTTCTATCAGCGAACAGAACAATGTGTAGTATCTAAAGGAGATCTTTTTGAAAAATATTAATAGACATATATGATTTAAACGTGATTTTAAGAGAATTTTAAGGGGCTACTTAACTGCAATTCTTTATCAAAAAGTGCATTCTTTTTCCAGCACTTTCGTTTGCATACAAGCTTCGTATACATGGAAGCTCAAACACAGAAGTACAGAGTGTCACCAAATTGGTGATACAAGTCGAAAATATAGCAACACATTTTTTTATTTGGGATCTCGTTTTGAAGAAAAATGACTTTGAATATTTGTCAAATTCGCATGCACTGGCCAAAATCTGGTAGAATGCGACAATAAATATGGTACAACCGCGAATGAAACGAATCCTAGTCCAAAAATAAGTAGAAATTGTACAATAATCTGTTTCGAAAGAGTCGCTATTTCCAGAAAAATCGATTTCCATTCCTTCAAACTTGTCTCGTTGGAAAGCAAAGCCTGTTTTATATTTGGATAGGGATTCACAAGGTTGCAATCGCTTATTTTCAGAATCGTTTCTCTCAAAAACGAAGTCTCGTACGAAAAGAAGTTCTACATTTTCTATTTATTCCTTCGCGCACACTGCATAATCGCCCAGTTTCGTATAGTAGCACCATTTCGGTGACATAATTACAAACCTGTATAATTAGAGCAGAAAGAGGGGATTGTGAGCGGGGAGTATTAAATCGCGAACAAGTGCCGAGGAGCGGAAACCGCATAATACGATACACTCTTATTACGTGACTCCTGTAACCTGTGATTTAGGCGCTTACACGGGCTCTCTGCGGTCCTAGGTGAAGGCGCGCGCGCGCGCGCAGAGGGGTGAATTAATGACAGGTTATGACATTTTGCTTGCAGTTCTCTCGCGTGTCCAATACATGACGTTTTCGTGCACACGAAGCGTGGTAGCACGTGTCATGTATCATCACGTACCTCCCCTGTATATCACTTCTGAATAGCAAATACGCGCGGAGCAGGAGCGACGAAATGAGCACCGTGAAATCCTATTAGAATGACGACGCTTGATCGTTCGTTTCAAATGTGTTCACTATAATTTCGGATGAGATTATGAACGAAACGTGGCATTAACTTCGTCCACTTGAATCCTCCTCAGTGTCGTTCCCTTATGACGACTTATGACACGTTGCCTGGATCCATATAGGATAGTATCACATTGAGTGTGAGTGCGTGTTCGAATTAAGTAGGATTATCGTAAGATAGGGAGATTTCAGAATCAAATGAATGGATTCGAGTGTTTTGTATTTAGCTTGTATACGTTTTGTTAACGTGAGAATAATCGCAAAAGGATTATATTAAGTAGGGTGCACGCACCAATAAATGAACACTTAAGGGTAACGAATAAACACTTACCTTTTGTAAGTGTCACAAACCTTTTAATACTTTTTACCACATAAAATATCCGTGATATGTACTGTTTCCAATAGACTATTGTTTAATATTAAAAGTTTATCGGCTTTTCTATGAAAAAATTCCCAAAGAAGCATGTTGTTTTGACCCTTCTAGGTAGGCCTAACCCGTTGGTTCTAAAATAAGTTACTCAAAAAACTCTCACTTGACACGCGTTTTAAAATCCTCGTTTAATAACAGATAATTAAGCCCCTTGGCACACTTTCAACAACTGCGACATACGAGGCCCCGTGGCGTGCAGACGCCAAGCTTTCCTATGAATAGATATTTCATAGAACGCGAAACCTTATTAGCGGCGAGAAACTTTCTTCGCGACATTGCCACCGCGTGCAGAGTAAAAGTGACTATATAACAGGTTCGGCAAGCGTAGCTCACCCCGCGATATCATTCTTGCGCGGCGTTTATGCAAACGGCGCACGTCCGCGCATTATATTCCAACGCGGATACTGTTTAGGCGCTTGCTCGTGTACGGGAGTGCAATTTTTTCAAGTGCTTATCCGCGGTAGTCGCGCATTTCCTGTTCGTCGTCCCTTCGCCACCGCCACCCTCTCGCTCGTACGTTCGCGAGTCGAGTGTATCAAGCATGAAGAACGGAAGAAGCGAAGGGTGCGACTCTCTCAGTCTCTCTCTTTATTCAGTCCACTTCCGTTATCCTGGGGGTCTGAACGAGCCCCATACACGCCGCGGCTTTATTATCACGAAAACATCCTGAAATAGTAGCCCGGGTGATTCAGGGGCGGGGGCCTGGTCAAAGGCGCTTTACGAGGGTTATTTAAAAGTCATGAAAGTCTCGGTTAAGGGCGACATTCTGCGACAGTAACGTTTTCAGCGAACGATCATCTCGTCTCCTGCTTTGAATAATACTCGTACCTTTGCTGCCGATAAATCAACATGGTAGTAATAAGTTGAGTGTTACTGTGCTTTTTGCTGGAAGGTTGGATGAATGTTGATGTGTTTGCCATATTACATTCCCCTTTGCTTCAACTTTTATTTGTTCGATGATCAGCTTTGTGCAAGATGGCCCAAAATATTCGGGGACAAAATGGGATGTGCAAAAATTCCGTGTTGAGACATATTTGAAATTTGAAATTTGACTTCAACATTTTACGAGCTGGGGTTTCGTTTTCGATACGTAATCAGTTGAAATTTGGAAATTTCGTTTGGAAACGTGGTATTTGGGAATGGTAAATGTGGTTGTGACTTGTGGCAAGTTGGAGCTCAAATTTCTCGTTACATTTTTGGTCATTATAAAGGTGACAAAACAGGCGCGGTTGACCGAACAAACTCTATGACACTTTTCTGTCCGGCTTCGGTCATAAATCTTTTTAGTTTTATTTTCAAGGTTGCATCAACCCATTTGGGTTAGGTATTAGCAACCACGTTAGTTTACAGAAAAATGAAGGTAGACATAGATATTATATTAGGTTAAATTTAAATTGAATGGAAAATTTTCACATGTTTCAAGAATTTCAATACACTTGAACATGAATTGGCAGTTCGAGTCATTTCTGTAGGATTTACGTTGAGTTAGTATGATCTTCTTTCACATTGATATTTCGAGCAACATTTGACGATGTGTTCAATTTAAGTTATTGTGTTGCGTCTGTTACACATTGGCAGTCATTGCCTTAGTGCGTCCAGAAGTAACCAAAACATTGTGCCAATGCTACCTACATACATAGAAACTACCAACGGCCTCGGCGACTCTCAATTATCTACTCGGAATATTTTTATACTCTGAATTTCAAAACCAGACACGAATATGTCCTTAATGTCGAACCCAATTTCGAGCAGTCGGTATTACTTCGAACACGAAGCCGACAGGATGAATGTTAATAAATATGCAACGTGTTACTCGAGTGTCGTAACAGTGAAGTGAACTTAATTTCCGTTCGAGCTCCTCAATACATAACCGCGCATTCGTAAACCAGTGACTAAATAAATGCAACAAATTTTCATCACGACGTTTTTACTAAACATTTAATTCCTCAAGATAACTTGGGCCATTTTTTACACGTAGATATTAAAATTTTGGTAATCATCAGATAAGGGTGCACGTCACCGATTTCAATAATTTCGCCGATCTCGGAAACTCGAATCGAGCGAGGGTCATAAGTATAGGAAAAGAATTGCTCAAAATTATGATCCTAGCCACATATTAAAAAATCATTGAAATCGATGTGGTGGACCCTCATCTGTAGAATTACCAAAATCTTTTCATTTGTCCACCAAATTTTCTTCTTTGTAATATTAGCAAATTTATATAAGAAAAATATTTGCTCTACTATTTGTATGCCTTTATAATAAATGTGTTTAAAGCAGCAGTAGTGAATTAAGCTTTAGTGTACAGCTTTCGTGTTTGGGACACTATCAAGTCAAGTGAAAATATGCATAGCAAATTTCCATAATGCATTAGAACTTTCATCCACTCGTCTTCCTTCCGTATCAGTGTACGCATCGGTACATTCAAATAGCGCCTGCTGGAAGCGGAGATCGTAAACTTCAACTTTCTGTACCTCGGAAACGAAGCCTCAGATTTCAAAATGGTAAAGTACGTTTCAGTTCCTTTGACGTGCAGTATTTTTGCCTGTCCCATAATTCTGGGAGCTCAACATTATAAATCAATTACGATTCAAAGCTAGGTATATAATACAAAAAAAAAAAATTAGCACAAAAATATTCCAAAGACTTCCGTTTCTAGATCACTTTATTATTCTTCTCCACAGCCAATGACAAATTGAAATATTTCGTCACCTAAAAGTCAATGTTAAATAGAAAAAAAAAACCCGAAATATTTCATTTTCTGAAGCAACTGTGTTAAATATTAGGTACAAAAATCGTGATAAGCCTTTGCTACCCTAATTCAAAGCTATTAGAGCTACAAGAACGTTGTTGCTTGGTAATCCATTCGTTGGAAGAGGCAATCCTCGCGATAATTGTGCTGGAGAATTATTTCCGTGCTCGTTATCGAATCGTTTAGGTGGCCTCGTGCGAGGATAATATTATGACGTCTCTATCCGGCACCCTTTTCAAGAATCGCTCACCCTCGGTCTCTTCACGGTTCATGCTAATTTCATCGATCCGCCAGATTCTTCTTGGCCCTAGCGCGCTTACGAGCCCCAGCCGCGTGTCGTCCTTTATGGAAGTCGCACGGACTAAGGATCATATCTCTAGGACCCTTTTGTGTCAATCGCGTATTATGTCGCGACGCGTTACGACCGCTTGCCCGTGGAAAAACGCGTCGAGATCTCTATTGTCAGCGATTTGGCCAATAAAACACGCGTGTCCGTTATTTCCTTCGTCGCGTATATTGCACCGGGACTTATACAGGGTGTGCTGAAATACGCGATGGAATCGAGAACGATGCGATTCCATGTTCGAAGATAAGTCGAGGTTGCGGGATAAGGTTTTCTTTTCGTACGGAATTTCGTTTCTCAGAAAAAAACGAGTTTGACGTATGGAGTCATTCCGAGCCAAATCGGTCAACTTTCACATTTCGTGTCGGGGATTTTAATGGAATTGAAGGGTTGCGTAGTTGACGCGAAATTAAGGGTGCTTTAAGTCATCATTTTGCTGGTCTCGAATTTGTTTCAGACATGTGGGCTTTTGAAGTTTCGAAAATAAAATATTCAAGAATCTCCCAATAAAAGTTGAAGTGAAGTGAAGTTAAAAATTCACACTTATCAACGGTAGAATGTTTCCAGATTAATTGCATTGACTCGTTTAACTCATGTGAAAGTATTTAGAATTGCATATAACACTCATTTGATGAACAAAATATATTCGTCGTATGACTACATATGCCACCCCTTTGCATACGGGAAGGTAGGAACTATAAGTTTTTAATTTTTGTAATTGCGTTCCACCTTTACGAAAAATTTGAAAAAAAAAATCACACATTAATAACCATACAAAGACGCTCAAATTGTAAAAATATAAATGTGGTGCCTTGATAATTTGAATATGAAATCTGCATTTTTATTCTTTTCAAATTTTTTAAAATTCGTTTTTGCAGCTGAAGATTTTAAACAATTTCTAGAATATTCATACAAATTCACATGACTTCTAATTGCTACAAGTACAAAACTCTATGGGGGTTTACTGTATGAAGTTACTATTCCACTTCATCTAAACATTGTAAACAAATATTTCGACAAGTATGGTACCTATGCCAAGATACTGGCGTGTACAAATAAAATTATATTAATACGAACAGTTCAATACCGATAATTTTAATAAATACGAGGAATAATTCGAAAACTTTTACTCTCATCAGCCGTCCAAGTGTTAAATGAGCCTCTCAGAAGCCAAACTGAACAACTCCACTTTCAATAAATTTCTCAACAATTTGTTTGCTACTTAGGCACACACCTACCAGATTAGGTAATTTTTAGTGGCCCGACTAATCAATTTTCTCTACTTTCTATCTTACGAAGTTAATCTGTTTGGCTTCCGAGGAGCTACACTATTTTTATGACTATCCCGACGCGACGGAACGTGGCCGATACCAATTCACGGGCCAATCTACTTGGGTCTCCCACCTGGATAACTGGGAGGTCGTGTGTTTTATCGTAGCACCGATTGAACGCGATTACCAGTGCCCATAGAGAGCCAGATCGAGCACGCTCGTTGACAATGCAAAACTCTTTGGCCCGGGGATCGAGCGCGAAAAAACGAAGCGTGTCTCGCCGCTCGAATGTTCCGCGGAGCGGCCCCCGCTCGCAGCGACCCAAAGCCGGGGGAGCCATTGTGGGATCGATTTTCTAGTGCACGTTGACGATTGTCGCGGTAATGACGAGGGTGACACACGCGGCAAATGTCGCTGAGCAGAAAGCCAAGGAGCGTACGGCGACATATTTGCGGTTTGCGTCAATCAAAAAAAACGGTCAAACAAGCCAGGACACTCGATGTCACGCCGCAGGGCAATGGATTGTCGGTTGACTGGCACCCGTTCTTTCGGACGTCGGCTTTGTCGCGCCGGGACCTTCTTGCGCCGCAACGACTTTCCATTGTCCCGTGAATTTCTGACGTCGAGTGACTTCGGTCGCGGTCGCTTTTGTGTATTTTTAAGTGTCGCGCGAGACTGAAAAGCGGAAGACATTTTCCCCATCGGCGACGAGCGAGCGAACTCATGGCGAAACTCTGACATGGGAATTTCGGTGACCCAAAAATTCTCCCTTTCTTGAAGTATTGCTGTTTTGTTTTAGGGACCTTAATGGGCAACATGCACCAACTACTAGAAAGACTAGGGTGAATTTCGCAAACTTTTTTTTATTGAAAATATATTTTAATTTCAAAATCATTATACGCATCTTACAATACATACTTTAATGTAACAATTGTGTAAATTTTATTTGAAAACTAAGAAGATTGAATGTAACCTTGGTTTTTCTAGTTCCAAGTGAATGTTTGATCGGCCGAAAAATGAAGCTATGTTTAAAGAAAACATTTCTTCATAAATACAACATGTAATGAAATAAATCTTTTTGGATTTTATTAAGCTACTCTTATATTATACAAAAAAATTAAAAAGATTTTTTTAAATTTGTTTTTTAATTTGTATGAGTAACGCTGTCGCCCGTAGCTCAATTAACAATTTTTGTCGAAAAATAACCGAGATTTTTCTCGGCGAACATTCCAGAAGACACCCTTTTGGGGAACTTTTTCTTTCAAACCGGCACTTTAACAAATTTTGTTATTTCTAAAATATAAATGATTTTTTTTGTATAATATAAGAGCAGCTTAATAAATTCGAAAACGATTTATTTTATTACATGTCGTATTTATAAAGAAAAAAATCTTTAAAAATAGCTTTATTTTTTGGCTGATCAAAGTAGAACGATCCCTTAATAGAAGTATCAAACAATTCTTCATTTCTGCTACTCTTTGGTTCTTCAGGGTAAAAAACACCCCTTAAAGAATAATGTGTATTTTTCTAATTAGTTTTCTGTATATCTTGAAAACTATAGTTGCCGTAAAAAAATTATTACAATGAAAGTTTAAGGATTTTTATCCTCTATAGAACTATGCAATCAAATTGTTTAAAGCTTGTGGTTTAAGTAAGAAAATGTTGCGGTTCACAAATTGCGTTAAATCAAAGATTAAGTGTATTAGTGACTACATAGAAATAGACTAAGTAGTCAAAATATAGAAGCAAATTAAGTGTCATTAAAAATTTTATATTTTCACCGATACGATAAAAATACACCTATATCGGTGAGAAATAAAAAAAACTCCCATTGCGTACACCAGTATCTTGTTTCAAAATGAGCCGCAATGTCGGTGGCATAATTTATCGTTTACGTCACGGGACACCCTGTATAGTCGAAGAAGAGTATCGGTGATGTCTGTTTCGTGTTTGGGACGTGTCCGTGATAGCGATGAGTTCGCGCGTGCACTGAGGGGGATGACACTGCTCTCCGCTCGTGGGTCCGAGATGTCAGCCCGCTTCAACGCCGTGGAACCCTGACATCGGGTCTAACAAACCTCGGGGAACGAAAATCTCCCATGGCCAATCCCAGTACTCCGCGTGTAATCCCGGACACGCGATTTCTCCTCTTCATCTCTCTGGATGAAACAAGTGGCACCCTTTAAGGACTGTGAAGGGGCCAGATTGACTAACGTTAATATGACAACGCACCCGACGTATCAAGGAAATGTAATCTCTTTCGTCCATGTTAGGTAGCCTAGCACATTGCAATGCATAGTTCCGGAAAGGAAAAATAATGGAAGGAATAGCTGGGAGTCTGATTCCACGAAAGTGGGTATTTTTTAAACAAACTTGAAGTCAACAAATTGATAACTTAAACTCTCCTTAGTATTATGTGAACTATATTATAGGTATTTCAGTTTTATCCAAATCCGTCGCATTAAGTGTAGAAATTGATTGTACGAAAGTGCCCAGACTACTAAGTAACTACTGTGATAGTGAGCAACGTAATAATTTTCTTAGCAATATATATTTCTCAGAATTAAGATTCGCAATTGCAATTCTGCATTTCAATTTCATAGCATTCCTAATTTCGAGATCTGCCAGTGCCTACACTGTTAATAGGTTCTCTAATCATCAGCGTGTGAAATCTGTTGATTAGAACAGTCACAATCAAGACATATCGATGTAACGTTAGGATTCTAATCTCATACCGGCGCAGAATATTTCATTTATTTGATTGTACAGATTTGGGGAAAGGGATAGAAGACTTGCATATTTCACGATGGGAACTTCACGCCAGCCTCAGCGCGCGAATAACTAGCGATGCGTGGGGAAAAATATAGAACTCGGGAGAATAAATTGCGGAACTATCGGCAGCAGGGGGACGGTGCCGCTTTAGTTCGCGGGAATTCTTTTACGACTTGGCTGGGATTTATACGAGCTGTAAGTGACAGAACCGACGAAAGCAGCTCACAGGGGCAGAGGATAAATAAAAGATACGATGGTGAAACGAATGGAACCGCGCACACCGTCTAGCCGCTGGATATTCTCGCCGTAAAATGAATATCATTTTCTGAAACGGAATTGTTTTTATTGCGCAACAGCGAAACAAACATCTGAGCGCGCAAATTAAAAGTCAGCTCCTGCAGCAGTTCTTTTTTATAAATGTACATTCGTATAAGAATATTTAGTAGAAAGAGAATGACTTTACATCCCAGACTTTAGCTCCAACAATACGAATTTAGATTCCAAAACGGAGGATGGGCAGACAAACATTCTATCTCTAGAATCTCTTAACAGCTAGCTTCTGAGCTAACAAAATGCTCATCATGGTCAAACATGATGTAGTAAGCTGGTTTGAAAAATAGCTGCTAAATAGAAGCTTTTAAGCAAAGGCTTCTTAATTCAAAGCTTCCGCAATCCCGATCATCAAAACGAAATCAGTTCCCCAGTTGAACGAAGGGAAGGTAACTCCGGGGAGGTTCCAGGGATGCTCGACAGAAGTTCGGTGTCTTGTTTGCCTTACAATTAGGTTCGACTTCAATTGAGTCCGAGGATTTTTATATTCAAGCCTCCGAGTGTGGTGGTGTATTCGTGGAAGGCATCTGATGGAACCCACACGAGTTTCGAAGTTTAAGGCTACTGGGGCGTGTAGGCGATCACAAAAGAAGGGTTTTGAAGTGTTTCCAACGCCGTATATATACGGCATATAGGTCACACAGGCCATTTGAATTCTTTCCCTGACAAAATACAATATGCACCCGTTATAAGCCCGTTTCTACCATGCGTTGTGCGCCCGGCGACTATTCCCACCATTTCTTGAAATCCTTCGGACGAGAGCGGGAGAACGCGACACCGAGCGAGAGACTCATTCGTTTCCTCTCGCTCGCTCTTGGGTTTTCTTACTCGCGCCATTGGCCGCGCGGAATAGTGTCCACAACGCGACGTACCCCCGCCGCCAGCCCGGTTCCGACGGGCTTATAACGAGTGAGTAGTGTAATCTCCTACCGCTAAGATAATGTGAGGAGTCTGCAGCGTTCCTGGAACCGTCTCGCTTCGACGTCTAATTGTCAGAAGCTCTCGTATACTCCTATGTAGCTAGCTGTAGTCTATGCAGAGGAAATTGCGGCTGCGGGGCGATCGGTGGTGCTCGGATCGCCTCGCTCGGCCCGATCGCCGGGAACGGCATCGGCCGCGCATATACGCGTGCTTCTCTGCTGGTGAAATCGCGAGTATCGCAGACGCGCGAGTGCGTACTTAGCCCGACAGAAGCCGAAGTCCCCTTGGAGTGACGCGAGACGGATATAATTGAAGGCAGAGGTAATTAACTCCCTCGTGTAGCAGCACACACCGACAGCCCGCTCACCGCATCGTTTTAATTACCGCTCTCATCGCATTTCATCGGGCAGAAGCGTGCTCTCTCGCGTCCCGGCCAGCTGTCTCGCTTCTTCCTTCTCTCCTTTCGCTCACATATAGCCGTCTAACTCCGTTCCCGCCCCCACGGTGTTTATAATAAATCCAGCGCCTGGGAGGATACGTCTCTCGAGCCACTGTGCAATCTCCTAAAGACGTCCCTTGGAAACGCGTCGCGCGGCTGAACGTGATTGGAAACAACCGAGCGTCTGTTTCCTTTACGACCTTATGTGCCCACCGTTCACTCCTTTGTTCAGGCTTCTCCAGAGGAAATAGAGGCGACGAGCTGACGCTTGATTGGTATACGTGTGCGCGTCATACCACTCGCATGTAAAGTGGTCTAATAACAGAAGCCTGCGGTGAAAACACTGTTTTTTAATATATTTTCGGGCGCCGAGCTCGAATAACACAAGAGAGATTTCATATCAGGTTTTATTGTTAACTACTGACTTCGTTCGATCGCATATTATAAATTATAATATAAAAATGATAAGCCAGTTGTGAAGAAACTGTACGTGATGGAAATCTGGGGCTATTTTTGCATTTAGAAGTCAGGGTTCTTATAAAACCAGCTTACATTTTTAAAAAAGTTTTTATGAGTCTCAGTTTTGCAGCTCTGCGTAATTGCTACTGCGAGGTATCTTTGAAATTGTAGAGGGTGTCGTGGAAATTAGTGCAGCAGAAGTTTTGAGAACTTGTTCTAGGCAGGTTGGGGTTGAAAAGGGGAAAACTCTTTCTTTGTGACAATGAGTTATGCAGAGATTTCGTCTGCTACATAATTTGGTGGATTAAATAGAAATTTTGTGGAGATTTGGTTCCACTTTAGAAGGTGAAAGACATATCTTTATTTGTATTACATAGTACCTGATAAAAAAGAGGCTTTTGAATTATCGAAATTAATGCCAATTAATTATTCTATTTCAAAGTGGTATGGAACTGTACCTAAGAAGTAAAACAAATGCTGTATATTCGATTAAATAAAATATTTTTATTAAACATTTAGTTTATATAGCAAAAAAGAATTTTTTTCTTTAAGAATAAAACTTTAAAATTTCAAACGTCAGTCATAATAAAATTCACCTTATTTTTATGAGCGACAATGTCTTCATTTGGCGATACTCCAATTATTAATTATTGATTCATTTTTAACTTCGAGCAGCGTATTCATAGTTCTCTCAGTGTTTTTATTAAGGGTTCATTAAGTTCTTGCGGACGAATTTAATTTAGTCTAGCACATTGTGCTGCATATCATCGTCATTGACAACACTTGAAGCATCACGGGGATTTTCAGAGAGAAAGAATCTATGGGCAACACGAAGAAATCAGATAGTCAAAGCATTCATCTATCGATCAAATAATTTATTTCGATTGCCTAAATATTATAAAAACATGTCACTGAAATGTGACAAATCACTTGATCAGACATCCCATAAACGTAACATATCTTACATACTACACAATCGCTTAATCATGGCGACTTATCAACCCCTTAACAGTTCAGAGCATTGAGAAGACTGATAACGAAATGGACTCAGAATAATTATGTGAAAGAATACATGCAGAATATATTAAGAAAAAAATACAGTGTTTCGTATTTCAGTACCTCGTCAGATCTAATGCGCTGCTAAAAGGTTGATGAATCGTTGATGAAAAATTTTAATTGCGTACCATTGCGTGAAGGGTGAAGTATACATTTAAAATCAACACTGTTCTCGTTTCTCGTTCTAGGTGTCGTCCATCAATAGGGTGCTGAGAAATTTAGCGGCGCAGAAAGAGCAAAGGCAGCAACAGCAACAGCAGCAGCAAGGGGTGTCTGCTGTTGGCGTCGGTGTCGGTGCTGGCAGTCCAGCTGAGAGTGTTTACGATAAATTGAGGCTACTCAACGGGCAGACCACGGGATGGCCAAGGCCGAATCCGTGGTAAGTGACGCGTTTTTTTTTTTAAAGAATTGGCACAAAGTAAAGCTAAGGGTGTCCTGAGATTACATGTATAAATCAGTTAGAAAGATCCTTTAACAACTTTTATGGAAGAATTGACAAGAATGTATAGAATTGTTTTGTTGCACAAAAGTACAGGAAGTTTTTAAAATAGGAGCTTGCAAATAAAATTCCTCTTAAAATTAAACCTTTTTTTTTATTTGAAATGGTATCCCCACATTTTGTAACGTTAGAAGAATATGAGGGAAAATATTTTTAAAATGAAAAAGATAATAGAAATCAACATATTTTGAGTTACAGATCGTTGTAGAAAATATAATATTCTTTTCCAGTAATTGTTTGGGTCATACAGTAATTTATAAATAATGTACATAATGTTTTAAGAAGAAATCTGTTAAAATGTCATTAGTGAATAATTATTCTTGGCGTTTCTATCCATAGAGCCTGCGTGAAATGTCATTTTCACTATTATCAAATGAATTTACATTAGGTACCCATCGGGTGCTGGCAGTCCATTTCCGTCGTTGCAACCTAGCTTAAGTCCAAGTCACTGTACAGCCTTGCCACCAGATCCAGCGGACATCCTGCACGCGAAGAAAGGTAGGAGAAACTTTCTTCATTTCTATACAAAGCTTTTTTAGCGTTATATATAATCATACTGTTCAATTATCTAAAAGGAAGGATTGAACAAAATTGTTATTGGGTTTTGGTAAAAATAATTACAAAATACCAAGAATAGCGTGGAGAAATTGGATAAGTTGGGACAATTTGATATAACGTTTCGTTATCAATTTAGTCCCATATCAAGTTACTTATGTTACGGATTCTTGAAAAAAAAGAAATTAATAAATACCTACTTCAAAAAAATTAGAATTTTTATCTAGATAACAATAGGATCAGAATCTAGTGCAAAAACTAAAGTCAGGATGTGTAGGTGTAAGTAACATTACAGCTGAAAATGTACACGACATGTACAATTTACAGTTTCTGTTCAGAATGCATACAATAAATAAACTCTCAGATTTACAAAATTCTGAATAACGTTACTATCATTAGGATCGACGGAAAATAATAAGTACACAATTAAACCATGAAACATTCAAACATATCTGCGACGATACACATTCCATTTTTTCTTATTTCCGAGACATTTCTATCATGAAACAAAATTCGTAACAACAACTAAATGTAAATAATTTAACTAGTCGCGAGAGATGAGATTTTCGGAAAATATATCACGAAACTTGTCTCATTGGATTCTAGTTGCACGTAGCTAATGACAAAATAATTAAGAAATAATAAAATAATGAAAAATCATCTCACAAGATTAAAATCTCGCGGGAGACACGATATTAATGTCTCGTCGTGAATTTGCGAACGAAAAACACGAGGCAATCGCGTGGCAATCGACGTGTCAACAAATAAAACGGTGTTTGCAGCACACGCCTACCATTTCGCAGAACCTCATAGCGCCAGAAGAAAGCAACCCTCGCGATCGGATGTTTCATTACGTTCAATTTCTTCGTTACGACAAAACACCCAAATCCTTCGATAACAGCCCAAGCAAAATTACGATCCCACCAATACCCGCGTAATTGCCTCCCCGGTGACCAAGAAGCATCATCACTCCCGATCGTGCAACGCCAAAACCAATTAACTCTAATACGAGAGACGTGATTCCCTGAAACGGTCGACGAGTCACGAGACAGAGTCTCGATTTTCTGCGCGAACGTGCAGGAAACCGAGGCGCGGGGGGATTTGCATGTGTGGCAAAAGTGGCCAGCGGTGAGAACGAGGGGGGGGTGGGGGGTGGGGTTGCAGATCGTAGAATAGGGGAAGAGGCGTGCAGAGGCACGTTTTAATTAATTAATCTGCCGGCTGAAACGATACTAATATCAATGTTATTTCGTCGGTGGGTCCCGCGGTTTGCCGCATGCGTGTGCAGCGCTTTTCCGGTAATAATTGTAACGTTTAAGCGAAACGACCAAGGGGAAGAGAGAGGGAGAGAGACAGGGAGAAAGAGAAGAGAGGGAGAGAGAGAGAGAGAGAGAGACGGGGGGACGAAGGGGGTAGTGGTAGGGAAACGTGGTTACAGTCGACCGACCAACCCACACGAAATTGTACCTCGACCGACGGAATATTCTCTCTCCTGCTGGTTTGACCCCCTTCCCCCGCCCCCTCCCTCACCTCTCTTTCAGCGTACGGCCATGCACGCGCGTTCCCTTTGGCGGTACATCAAACGCACGATTTCTTTTGCCCCGGCGTTTTCCCGCCAGGGTGGCGGACGGTGTCACGAGCAGCGAAAAGCAACCCCCTGGTATCTACGCGCGTGTGCACGCTCTCGCGTGTGTGCTTTTTTTTTTACCTCGGGTTGCAGGAATCTTAAGCTTCCTGCCGAGGGAGACGACGAGTGTATCGCTTCGGGTCGCGTCGGAGGACCCGCGGAGGGTGGAAGAAGCGTAGGGAGGTACAGTGGGTGGAAAAGATATTATGGGGTATCCGGGGGGGGGGGGGTGCCCAAGCGGTGAGCGCAGCGATACCTTTGGGGGTACAAGGTGCCGCACCGGCTTTTGATCACTCGTTACGTGGTTGCATCAGCTTTAACGCGCGTGCATCTCAAGGAATATACATGGTAGTTTTGATTTACTCACCACGCTCTAATTGGTGTCGTACTTACTCAGTTCCTACTGGTTTCGCGACCTCACTATGCCTTTCCATTCGTTACGAATTCGTGGAAGGGACGTTTTGGAAGAATATGCAGAGGGGTCCGGGCGAACGTGTCGAGATGGGCCTTCTCTTCGCGTTACGCGATTCTGTCACGCCGAGTTTCATAGCGAATTCGGACGGTCGCACTGGTGCGCACTGAGTGCCACTTTTAGCCAATTGGAAGCGAGAAAACGCGCACTCAGTGCGCACTAGCGCAGGTTGCCGAATCTGCTATCAGTGTCTGAGTGGCAGTGGATTTTGCCAAAACAACACGTTTTGCCAAACTATTTCGCTTTTGTATTGAAAGCAAAATGTGACTTACCACTTCTGTCGATGGCTTTCGAAGGAAAAATGTCTGCTGCATCGCGTGGAGCAGTCAGAATTTCTCCTAGACCCTTAGCTTTGCAAATAAATTTAAAGATATCTGCAAAAATGGGCGCATATCGGGTGTTCTTTTCCCTTTGATCGTTGTTTAAACATATATAATGTACTAATAATTTATATCGTTGCATTCGGGGAGGGTTCATAGAATAATTTGACGCAACAACCAACCGAATAACTATTACTGTTTCGACACAGAAGATGTTCTAAATTGAAAATTTGTAGTCTTTTTTTTTAAATCAAATTTCTCAGAAACTGAGGGTGATAGCGACAAACGGGCTGGGGATTCGTTTTCAGCGCACGAAAACCTATAGGGACCGGCTATTGAATGCTACAAGTCCGAAAAGAAGTCAAATTTTATGGAACTGCGTTATCCCTGACACAAGTAGGAATCCTAAATAAGGGAAAGCCACCAGAACTCCTCAGGACATATTTGTATAAATTGTAATATCTCTGAAAAAGACACACTTTCTCTAGTGCCTGTTCTAATCGATTCTTCCGCAGTGTCTACTCATAACCGAAGAAGAGAACTTTCATTTCGCGAACATCCACGAATCTTCTTCGTTGGTGAATTATTTTCAACCCTACCAAAGCCTGCCGTGTTCGGGAAGAACCGCGGGCTGGCAGTGCGTCGTTAATCGGGTAGCTCGATTCATACACGAAGTATTATTTTGTATTCCAGTAGGGTAGAAGGGATACAATCAAATATGGTAACTGTTGCGAGCGTTCAACCGCACGCGGACCCCGGGGGCCGGATTATCTCCGCGTTGCTCGCAGGCTTGCTGCCGTTTATAGGATAACCCGTGTCAGGAGGGTTGTTTCTCTATTCCCTCTCCGTTTCTCCTTTCTCTCCCTTCCGCCTATCCGCGCCTCTCTGTCTCCCGGCGCTCGGCGTCTGTCGTACCTCGTCTTTTGAGATTTTCTCTGTCCCGTGCATGCCGTCGTTTCGATAGCGACCGGTTTCCAGAGACGGAGAGACGCCTCGGGCCAATCAGAAACGACAACTGGCACCCCCTTTCGAAAAGCAAAGCGAAAGCAGATTACGGCGCAATCATCACACCAATTCCAGCGTCTGCTCCTCTACCTTCTGTGAGAACACCTCCGCCGCTCCTTCCTCATGTCTGTTTAGGCAAAATTTAGGAACATTTCGTGTAGCGTGGTGTTTCACACGATCTTTCCGAACGTCGACGACATTGCTCTGTTATATTCGTGCGCCAAGCATCTCTTGAAGGGACATCTGCAGTGATGCGAGCTATTGGGGGATTGAGAGCCAGGTTACCATTTTTAACGAAGGTGAATTAGTTTGAGATATTATGCAGGACAGGAGAACAACACAAGTCACAAAAGCCAAACTCCTGGAGATTCAAAGAAATCTGAGACTTTGTGGATAGGTAGGGGATTTCCTCCTGAATTAACGCAATTTTTGTTTGCTGCCTAAATTCACTCTGACGGATTAAAATTGACTCCTTAAATTCCGGGTATTTTCCGATTTTCCTGTGAGTTTAAACTGTAAGTTTTCAAATAATAGTCCTAAATAATAGAAGTAACTTTTATCTTGAAACTTTTTTTCTATCTCTTCCAGATTGCGAGTTACAAAATAAAATCGGAAAATAGCTGAATTTTCAGGTCTAGTTCAGAATAACTAAAATCCGCGCAAAATATAAATTATAAATCTTTATTTCATTTACTATTTTTCTTCCGAAAATATAAATTCTTGAGGATAAGTTTTACAGTAAACTGTTATCTACTACAATACGCTTGTGTTCGAGGCGATTTCAAGTTAAAATGGTAACGTTTTTAATTAAATAATTCATTCATTTTTACATATTAGTTCTAGTATATAAAGCCGTTTTTTAATTTAAAAACCGGGTTTCGAATTTTACAAATTTATAAAAAAGAAAACGTTTTTTAAAAATCGACAAATCCTAGTGAAAATAATCACATTAATCTGGAGTAGGTAGGTAGCTAGTCATAACGAGCTGGGACACATTTAGTAACCCCAGAATTTATCGTTCGAAAGTTTTTAGGCGACAGACAAATACACAAATACTTTTTGCTTGATATATTAAGATATCACTAATCACTGCACCCTGTATAACACAATTATCTTCAATACAGTAGCTATATGGTGTCACAAAAAGCCATAAAAAAAGTCGAAGTCGCGGCAGTCATTTCATACAAATTTTTACAAGAGCAGAAATTCACCAAAATTTCGGTCACCTTTTAAAGATTGAAATTTGCCGCTCGACGGTAGATGCAAGTGGAAATATGGAGGCTCTTGCTTAATGACCTGTTCGTCGTGCGTCGGTTATACTCATCGTCGCCATCGCCGTCGCCATCGTCGTCGTCGTCGACGTCGTCGTCGTCGTCGGTATCAGTGGGGTGTCTGGTGAGACTGATCCACAATGCATCCCTGAGTTGCATTGTGCCCACTGCACGAGACGAGACGAGGCGCAGCGGCATGCAGAAGAATTCTATGAGAGGGTGGCGAGAAAAGAGAGGACGCGAATAAAGGAAGAGGAGAGAGCGACGGGAGAAGCGAACAAGAGAGGCCAAGAAAGAAAGGAGACAAGGGCGCAAAGAGACTCCGTAGTGATCGAAACGAAAGGGGTTCGGGTCGTATGGGCCATTGTTTTTTCACCTCCCGGGTCCCGTGCTACGACGATACGGCGGGCGAACGATAGGGAAAAATAGAGGACGCGGAGTCCCGAATGCCATTCCAAAATTTCAATATCCCTCGTGTGTCGCTAACAAGAGGAATGCGCAAGCTTCGGGTCACCGATTTGCTTTAAATCTCGCGTATCGCTCAACCATACTGTGTATAGTAATGCGTGAAATCCGTGGAGCCGCAATACTCCAAATTTGTCGAGACAAATGAGTTCAAAGTTTTGCGTTTTTTGCGATTTAAGTAACTAATCGTAAAGATAATTAAGAGTTAGTAGAAACGGGAACATATGCAGGGAATTATTAAGACGGCTTTGCTCTCTTTGGACTTTTGAAAATCTTTGAAATCGATTTTCTTGTAATGTTTAGAGTAGTGTGTCCTATGCATTTAATTGTTACTGTTATTATTACACCGGTGAGCCGCGATTCCGTCTGTATTTCCGTTTTCAATTCGAAAAACGAATTTCGAGTGCCAATAACGTTCCTAAATAGAATCTTTTGAGAAATCGCAGAGATGGTCTCTATTTAAATGGATATTTATTTTCTATTTATTATAATAATGGTATCTTTCGGCTGATATTTGGAATTAATTTAATGGAAGATTTCTTTATTACAATTTTCTAAGAGAGAACATTATATGCTTTGCTTATTTTACTTGAAAAATCGAGGAGGACACGATTTAAAAAAGATGCAGAAAGTATAGGTACTTCGAGAAATATAATGCAGAATTGTATACATATATTATAACTTCAGGTTTTTCCAATCATGTTTTAGGAATGAAAAATTCGCCGACTCGTGAAAAAATATTCTATTATAATCATTAATTAAAAGTCGTGATTTTCGTAAGCGATGCGAATTGTAAGTCTGCTGGGTAATTCGGTTGTCAATAAGGCAATTATTATTATAAACACCAGTGATTATTGAATAGCATAAAACTATGCAGTTGTATCAGTTCTATTATATGTTTCTTCATCACTTATTATACGAAAATGGAGGATTACCTTGTCGTGTTGTCTCGTGGAGTAAACGTTTACTGGATTTCCTCACTTGCCTTCAATAAAACTAAGAAAAATCAGAAATTTTTTTAAAGAGTAGCGATGGGTGGAAATAGAGTACGGAGAGAGGAATCATTGAACTTAACTTCACCTGATAATCTATTTTCATATCATAAGCGGATAAGCGATTAAGAGGTACAAATAGACAAGCCGGCAAGATTTAAGCCGGGAATCCACCTGAAAGCTAAGCTAAGCGAAGCTAAGCAACGTAGCATGTTATGCTATGCTAAATTCTAAGAAATTAGCTTCAATACATCTTCGTGCAACCGTTCCCAGCAAAAGCAAAGCTAAGCTGTGCTATGCTTTTTACATTTTACAGCACAACGTAGCTTAGCTTAGCTTCCAGATGGATAGCCTGCTTCACTCTGTAAGGATTCATTTGCGGGTCCATATCAACTAAGTACTTTTTAATACAGGCCTGCCAAGTGTCAAACTTTCTGAATAACCCCGTACACTAGCTCACAGTCAGGCCAACCAAGCTTTCACACCATCAAGTTTCGTATCAAGCTTCAAAACATTTGTCCTTTCTACGGCGAAGCCTCGAACGATACAATAAACACCAACAAATTACAACAATACGGCACAGCAGTACAGAACCGTCGGAAATTCAATCACTTTAAGGAAAACGCGCATTGGGTGTACAGCGACCTATCCCGAGTAGCTCGAGCGATTGAATTTTCCTTGGGTTCCTCGAAGCACACCCCATCTTTCGACTCTCCGGAGCCACAACACGGGCAAAGCTACGCTGGATCCAGCCACGCAACACGCGAGAACGTTTGCCGCTCCGCTTCGACTTGGCTCGAGTTCCTCCATCGTCTCGTCCCCTGTGATTTCGTTGTTCTCGGCACGCCCGCGTTGGCACTGGTCGTCATCGACAGTCGACGTCGTTGCCGTCGGAGGTGTACACAGCACACTGTACGCGACAGTGCTGGTTGATCTCTGGCTGAGATACAGAGGTAAAACAATATAATGGCCGCCCGGTGCGCTCTCTGCCACGGAACCCAGGGTGTACTGAGAGCATTATCGTCGACCTCTTTATCTGCTGCACCCGATCTCCCTTTGCTTTTCTTCCTCTTTTTCCCCCCTTTCCTTCTCCTCTTCTCCTGGACTTTTTTCCCCCTCTGCTTTCCCCTCCGCACCCCACGCCGCCCTACCCTCCGTTATGTCCCGTTTTGTTCGCCTGCTTTTCTCTTTCGTTCCGCGTCTCCTGCTCCTGCTTCTTCTCGAGCTCTTTCCCTCCCGGTTCCTCTTGCTCTGCCTCTATCCGCGTCCCAGTAGATACCACGACGTTGCAACGATGCGAAACCTTTTATCGTCGACCGGCACAATACAGAGCTCGGTGGCGGTAGCCGTCGACTACGGCGTCCTCCTCGTCATCGTCCTCGCTGTTGTTCTTGTCGCTCCACGCGACCGTCGACGTGGATCCTCTCGTGGAAACACGCGATCCGCATATTAATGGTTCCCCGATACCTTTTATGACGTCTCGGTGGTAGTAGCTCCTTCCAGACCGCGAGGGGGAGCAACGGAAAAGTTTTTACAGGGAAATTTCAGCGGTTTGCCTTTCTTTTTTTGTTATTCAGTCTCTTTTTGTCTTTATTGTCCTTGAAAGCGAGAGGGTGGGTGCACGGGGGTAGAGAGAAATTTAGCGATGTCGCGCGCTTCAGAGAAATTTTAACGCGGGGCTCGCCGAAATTAGTGGTTACTGTTATTTGCCCGTTACGAGGGGTGCTCAGGTTTCTGGTTACATGTATAATATGTATGTTGTAATAATATTTCGTCGAACGTTTAGTAAATCAACTATTGACTTCGGGAGGCATAGGTACCTAGGTATGCCTTTCTACGGATTAGGTTCACATTTTCAATTGCATCGAGACTTATCACGAGTAATCATGAGTATCACAATTAAGAATCTATGTATCGTAAGTTTTTTTACTATGGTTTCCTTTGAGTTTTTTTTAGCTTCTGTATTGATTATATCGACCTTCCTCAATAAATAGTTATAGTTGAGTAAAACTATCTGATCGTTGAATTTTCAATAATTTCTATGAAGCTGAAGTATCTTTATGCTATGTACTTTACCTTTATAATAATACTCGAAGGAAAATTTCCTTCAAAATTTGTCTTAATGCTTTGTAACGGTATTCAAAATGTTTCCTCCTGATCAGGTTAATAAAATAAATAGAGAAGATTATGTCCAAAATATAATTTGATTCATATTTAATATTATATAATAAATATTGGTAAGACGGAAAATTATTGGAATTAAAATTGATGTTTAGTCCAACTACTCCTTCTAATTTATTTAGGATTACTCATAAAATTGAGTACCTATGCAAATAAAAAATATCATTCAGGTTTAATATGAATAGGGGTTACTATACTCGAGCATAGTATAAAAAGAAAGAAAGAAAGAAAGTGGGCATCGTGAGTGGTTCAATGAAAAAAATTGGCTGCTCTTAAACAATTTATACCGATCGAAAACTCTCTAGGCTCTCGTGTTTTCACGCACGAGCTTGAAATCCTCGCCTTGAAATTCCTCGGCCTGTGCACGGTCTAATGCATCCACGTGTGGCTGTACCTGAAAGGTCGTAGGCTCATTCGCTGATCACGCTCTATTTCAGGATCCGCAGGAGTGACATGTTTCCCCTGCAACATAGGTCAAAACTGCACCCCATGATTAACACACATAGGGCATTGCTAAGGATCTTAGGCAAACTTCAACCCTTAACTGGTAAGGTAGGAGTCTTGAGATGCTTCTTTATGTCCACGTTTTCTCTTAATTGTAGTTTCATATTCTATACAAATAAGTTTTCATTCCTATCACACGTTTTTAATATACTTACTGCAAAGAACTTAATGCTCTATTCCCAAGAAAAATTCAAAATGTTACTGCGTAAATAGAAAGCAAAATTAAGGGTTGACAATTTATTCCACTTAAGGGTTAAATATTCTATGGAAGTAGCAAAATTTTACAAAGCCACGCCCACTTGTAACTACAAGATCATCCCCCAAAACTGCACCATATAATAAATCTTCCCCCAATGTAAAGATGGAGAAGAAAAATGGTTACATTTGGCTGTGGTAGTGGCCCTGGAATCATCAACATGCCAGTTGGCAAGATGTTCCTAATGTTTAGGGGGAGCTGTTGTAGCCTAACTACAACTTCTAAGTAAAGGAATCTTGTTAATGTTGTTCTGTGAAATTTCGTTACGGTGATATACGTATCTTGTCAACTGACGCACTGACAATTCCAAAGTCACTATCAAGCGCAAACGTCTCTCTCTCCGCCCCTGCATTTAACGTTTAACCACTAAACTGCGACAGGAAAGCTTGGTCAAAGGTTTCAAGAACACCCCGTATGGGTAGGAATATTTGACGAGGTTTTTCCTTAACGCGGTACGTGTTGCCGTCCGCGGTGCAGCGGAGGCCCCGAGGAGAAACTCTATGCATTGGATTCGCAGGTCAGTGAGTTGTCGCGTCGAGTCATTCAAACCGATGTCACTACCGCTCGATTTATCGTGTTCGTCAATCTTGGAAGACTGACCTCCCGCCACGGCTCCGGTTACCATCCACGGCAACGTCTTGCTGCACGCCCACCCCCGCCGCCCCCGTCGCCATCGCCATCACGTTATCCTGCAACAACGCGGCGGTGCACTCCTTTGTCTTCCGTTTTATTCTCGTCCGCGCCGATGAACGGGCGACGTCGATGAATATCTACGCCGTCGAGCGAACGATAAAAACCTGGTCGTTCCGTGATCACGAGCGCGGGACCCTGCACCGCAGCATATGCGTTTCCCCGACGCTCAGCCGGCGAACACGCGGATACGTGGCGAACTTGGACGAGGGGGCTGGCGTATACACTTCTTAGAAACACGATTTTATCCTGTCCTCGTGCTTTTCGACGAGTAACATTTTCTTGGGTCGCAAAAGGACGTCCCTAAAAGATTTCTCGTTTCCTTGGCTGAAGGGTAAGGGGGAAAACAGGGAATGTCCATTTTTCGTGACTTTGCCATTTATAGCATACTAACTTTGCTACTCGGCTTCGTCCGTAATTTAGATTCTCATTTTATAAAAAAAATTTATTCATTTATTTTTTTTTGAAAATAGTAACATCCATCTGGATTAGCTAGGCGTATTCAGCTGGGACACATTTCGGGACCCCAGAGTTTGCCGTTAAAAAGTTTTTCGACTACAGACAAAGGCACAAACACTTTCTACTTTATATATTAAGATTTTGTTGGTGGCAACTGGTCGATTGCACCCCCTTAGAGTGAATTTGGGCAGCAAACAAAAGTAATTGTATTGTAGTCAGAAGGAAATCCCTTACGTATTCACAAAGTTTCAGAATTTTTTTGAATTTCCGGGTTCGGGATCTTCCCTTGTAAGCCATCGATATGTTTTCTTTCACCTGGTTCCTGAGTTCCAATAAATTTCGATTTAGAGAAACTTCCATTCATCTGATAATACCTACGATAAAAAAATTAAATTTACAAAAACTAAATTGAACTAAATTCGACTGTCCACAAATAACCCGGCTTCACTAACCATAACTCAGTTCTCGGAATACAAAAACCTACCAAAACTCAGAAGCGACATTTTTCTAATTATTTCTCAATGCTGAATTCACCTTTTAATTCGGACGCACTTTTTACGGTACACCTTGTATACCTAATTTGATATTTAGAATGGGTCCAAGCGGGCCCCGCAGCCGCCGGCCGGGGGTTAAACATCCCGCGATTGTAAGTGCGGCGGACGACTGTCAATGCGCGCTTCTCGTATTGTGGATGATCGTGCAAAACGCATGGTCGAGCTTCTGCGGTGGGCCGCGCGCGTGGAAGCACTGCGGTCTTCCGCAGAGAGAGAAAAGTTCCCCTGTATTGTATGTCGGGGCGGCGCGCAACCGAGAGAAATAACAAACGCGGCGAGCGTCTTTCTCTGGCTCGGTTTTGCAATTCGCGTGTACGTGCCGCGCGCGAATCATCCCGTCCGCGGCCGGCCATTACGAATTCCTGGCCGCGTCTAGAAATCGGCGGTCGAGGAAAAATTCTTTCGTTCGAACTAGTTGGAAAATACACGCCGGAATTCGGAGATGAAATTCCGCGGCCGCTGCAGATACGTGACCTGATCCACCGATGTTTCGGCCGTTCCCTCGCCGTTGGCCAGCATCTCGCCCGTTCGCGAATATCGTATCTATATATGTACGTGTGCGCGTCTACACCGGGAGATATATTGTAGTTTTTATCTCGATCGAACCTCGTGCCATCGATAAGATTATCCTTCGTGCACGATGTCGTAAGGTAAATGTCCCCTATTGGTGACAATGTCCCTCCTCACTGACCGGTTGATTTTATTTTTACATTTAAACGAATAAATAGACGAAATAGGGTGGAAATCGAATTCCAAATATTTCACGTACGAATTTCCGTACCGAAGCCTCCCACTTTAAGGAAATTTTAACGACCAGTAATTAGGTTTGATTGTAAAGATATATTTAGGATCTAACCAAGAACTCTAGTCGTGTTCAGTTTTTTTTATAAATTTTTAAACCAGTCCAAGGCACTTCAATTACCCTCTGATCGATGTAGGGTGTTTAACCTGCTACGTGGCTGATTTCGTGGTCAAAAGGAGTAAAGCACATTTACTGTAAAGGAAAAGAAATGATTCACCTATAATATTTTTAAAACAATGTCTGTACACTGATAAAGATTTCTGATCGCAAAATGACCAAGTTTACGTCTTAAATCAGATTGTCATGGTGCAGTGGGACTCACGAGGAAATATCCCGAACCTGGAAATTCGAAAACTTCTGAAACTTTGCGAATATGTAGGGAATTCCCTCCTGATTACAACGCAATTTTTTTTTGCTGCCCAAATTCACTCTAAGGGTATAATTTACCGCTGAAAATCCGGTTATTTTTCGATTTTTTGTTATAACTCGTGAACTGCAAAATAATTTTTTCGCCAAACGAGAGGTCTAATTAAAAGAAGTAACTTTTGTCTTGAAATTCTTTTACTATCTCTTATAGTTCGCGAGTTATAACACAAAATCGGAAAATAGCCGAATTTTCAGGGGTTAATTTCACCCCCTTTGAGTGAATTTGGGCAGCAAACAAAAATTGCGTTGTGAGGAAGAAATCCCCTACATATTCACAAAGTTTCAGAATTTTTTGAATTCCGGGTTCGAGATCTTCCCTCCCAGAGAGGTAGGGAGGGGAGAGGGGAGGGGAGAGGTGCCCTGGTGCTCTTCAACGAAGGGGCTTTGTAAGAAGAATAGAAAACTGGATTTTATTCTGTAAATAAATTTTTATAATCACCTATTGCGTTTTACTAAACTTGCGTTAAAAATATTTTTATCCGTTCAACTCAGCTTAACTCCAACTTATCCCAAAATTAAATCCTGAGTGCGCCATTAATGGGGCTACTTAAATATGATTTGAATCGGTTAATAGAATAACAATTCGCAGGAATAATTATCAATATGCACACTGGTCGTCGAAAAATTCCACAGTACCTAATGGTTGCCCGAACAATCAATCTTTTACATCATCTAGCTTGTCCCTACACCACTGATCTAGCTACCGAAGGCGACAATAAAGATCTATCAGTCTTCCTTTACCTCTCGACGAGCACTTTTTGACACGTCTCAGGCTTCGGCGTCGGCCAGCCAGGCGATGCTCAATCGAGGGAAGAGGGTGACAAAGTGTCTCAGCCGCGAACGGGATAAGGAGAAGAAGAAGAAGAGGGGTGGTGTTAGAAGATCTCTTTCCTTATCCACCGTTTTCCTCCTGCCCCGGCGAGGGTGTATGGACCCCAGGGGTTGACTGATCTGCCTCGTAATGCCAATCGATATATATGTATGTATATGTGCATACAGGGTGTTTCAGAAAAAGGGTTGCCATTCCTAAACCTGGCGATGCACAACTGAGTAAAAAAGGCGCAATTATGTATGCGCCAAATAGTTGAAGGTGTTCTGTGTTTCTTCTACAGCAGGCGTTTTACGTGATTTCCTTCCATCGAAATACAAATTTCGGAATTTTAAAACGGTGAACAGTAAAGATAATCAAATATTTCCATTAGAAAGAATTACGTTCTAAAGTTTATATTTCATAGATTGGGGAATGGCTAGATTAAACGAGTGTTGCTAAGCTAGGTAATGAGTAAAGCTTACTACAAATTATTAATTTTGTTATGTAGATATATGTAAGAAAATATTTTTTGAATTTTCTTCTTACCACCACTGTGTGTACAGAGTGTCGCCGAACTTGGAATATAAGTAATGTGAAAGAGGGCAACAAATGTGAAAATATGGAATAAAATTTTCTTTTACAAAACTTCGTTATCGAGAAAATTGATTCTGAAAATTCGCCTGGTAGTGTGAATTTATCTCAGTAGAAATTTGCAGTTTGTAATAGTAGACGCAGTGCGAAAACAAGGATGAAATGAATTCTGCTGCAGAAATAAGTCGGGAGAGTAAAACAATACTTTTTCGAACTAGGCTTTGTTTCTCAAAAAATTCAAATTTGAAAATTCATCGAGAATTCATGTGCCTGGCCACAACGAAAATTAAAATCAATTTTCTCAAAAACAGCTCGTAGGTAGTGGTAAAATATTTCCTGCTACTCTCTGCCAATTCTGACAAACAATCAGGTGTACACTTTCTTAAAAGGTACCAAAAGTGATGTCTCTTGAAAACGAAGCCCCGAATCGAAAAATATTTCCCTATACTCTCGACTTATATTTCCATGCAGGAGCCCACCCTTTCGGGTTGCAACGCCGTTTTGGTTCACACCCTGTATACACACCACTCTCCTCCGCAAGGCTGACACTCTTTTAGGCACCGTTCACACGGCATGTGCAGTTCTCTCTACCCCGTTCGCCGCGTACACAACGCGCGAGGGGTTGAATATAACGTGACTCGCATATGAATAATGCCAAGTACGTGTTACGTGTATAAAGAGAGCCGCGCGAGATCCGCTCAGTAAAAGGCACTCCGTAGCGACTTCCGCGTTTCGAGGCGTAGGCGGGCTTGCAGAAACGGAGACGGGGTTTAAAGGGAGTCGTCGACAACCCCTTGGAATTATTTTTTTTTTTTTGCGTTCGCCGAGGGTCGTCGACTAACTCTTCCGTTGCTGTCGTGGCGCCGACGGGCGATTGCTCCTCCTTGAATGTGTCAACCTGTTCTCAGGCGATCCGTTACAGAGCCACGTGCTTTCAGTTCACTGCCATCAATTTGCGTTTCCGAAATTCAATCACACGTTTCGCGAGTGTGTGTACGCGGCATTTGAGACAGAATTGGGCACTGCTTCAGCAGTTTTTGGAATAACGTACATTTTTGCACGTAGAAATATGGGTAAACAAGTGGGATACAAATTTTCTTTTATCAGAGAAAAATACGTATATAATACATTCTCGGTTTGAGGGAATTCTCCCTTTGAAAGTGAAACAAATTCGCTGTTTGCATCCGATTAACGCATGTTTACAGTAGTTTTATTCATTGAAAAAATATGGACCTACCTGAACTCCGTATTCATTCGTTTTATGCATTTTAACTTCTAAGAGAAAATAAAAAAAGAAAATATAAAAATTTAGACCATACTTAACGATAACAAAAACAGGATGTTTTCCTATCAATGGGATCTAGGTGCCGGCGCCAAAGGGTTAAAAGTGTGTGTCTATTTCATATACTTTTCGTGTGCTTTATACCTGCTACTCAAAGGAATGATGTTGCATATTTTTTACGCAAGAAAAATGTTTCTCTCATAAAATCCCTTTGGTTTGGAACTAAATTCGTATATTTAAATGCTTTAAGGAAATTTAATTTAAAGGGGAAAGGAGGAAGTATGTCGCAGTTAAACTCGGTTAAATAAACATTGAATGGTTATTCTGGTTGAGGGAGATATGAAAGAGAGGAAAACACGGTGTCCAATAGCGCAGCACGTGGATGCTATCAATTACATAAGTCAGCGTGTCCCTAGTATACAGATCAATCGCAGGAGGCGTTACGTAATGTTGCACAACTGGGTAAGGATGCTCGTAGTACTACGAACGATTGAATTATGATCTTCATACGCGCGGAATTTCTGTATGACTCGCACAACAGCTGCCCCAATGTCCCCGATTCGTTTTTGAACATGTAAGCACGAAACTTGGGGATATCTTTTTTTCTTTTCACCGCACAATTGAAGACCATGCAGCAAGAGGGGTGCCACTTAATTTTTTACAGTTTTTAACAAAAATTCTACATTGTTCGGTGCACGTTTCATGCAAATCCGATAACAAATGAGCGATTTGTTGCGAATTTTGAACCTTCACTGTTCCGTGCAGTATCAAAAGTCTGGAGTAGGGAGACTGCTGAGAATGTATTAGGGTTGTGATTTCTGCACGAGAATTATGTGAAGACATTATTACAGAGCAATGAAGCTTTATAAAGCACTGATTTGAAATTAACTACTGCTATTAATAATAATAATAATAATGACTTACTTCATTGCACGTAAAACGAAGAAAGATACAGATTAAAGAAATTATGGTGCAAAATGCAAAGTATAAGGTTCCATTTCTATTAGCCTAACCTCAACTAACAGTAATAAGATATTTAAACAATTACTACAACAAGCAAGCAAAAGATTCAAAGAACGGAGTTTACCAACACCATCGAAAGCACCCGCTAAAAGTTGAAGAACCAAGACCCAAGAAGAGAAAATCTACACTTCATCTTACTCGCTACTTACACGCATTACTAATACAGACTTTAACAATTGGCGCCTCATTCACCATTCTAAAATAACCCCCCACCCCCGTGGTACAAAAGTATCAATTGAAACTGCACGGGCAATGAATGTAATTTATCAAAATCGAAAACACAAGCTCGCACAGTTCCCCGACGTTGGCGTCGCGAGCTGCATACGCGGGAAAGCGTGGAAAATTTTAATTCCAATGGAGGGAGACCGGAGGCGGGTGTCTCTGTTTCTCCGGAGCAGGCTGCCTTCCCTTTGCGCGCTGTATTAATTCGGCGATATTAATCAAGCAGCGAGTTCTCACGTACAAAAGCGCGCACCGATGCTAGCGCAGTAGGAACCTTATTGTTTCGGTACCCTCCGGTTCAATATCGACGTGCCCTGTGACGCAATGCGTATACACGTTGCACATCACACTGGCGCTGGATTCTGAAAACTGCGAGGGATACGCAGACGGAAGGATCACAAAGGCTTTCTCGTTGCGAGCACGCAAGCAGGCAAGCGGGCAGGAGAGCAGGTGCCGACTTCGAAAGAGTCAAAGAGAGTTCGACGTGCTTGTCGACGGGGGATCTCCAATCACTACCGCCGCTCCTACGGGTACGTCTGCGTTGGCATACGTGGGAGCTACCGCTACCTACTGCCTCCTCCTTTACCCTCTCATTGTTTCACCTTCTATCGGCCACCGCCGCGTGGGATCGAAGGAGAAACCTGCCCCCGGATGAATGGCACAAAATGCCTTCGTGATAGATGTCGCTGGTTAAATGGAGTCTTTTCTCTTCCCGTGGACGAGGGGATGGTCGATTGCTGCTCCAGCGACGTTTTGGAATAGTAACTGGGCGTGTATTAATTGATAGGATATCTACTTAGATTGAAAAGAGGTTCAATCAGCGTGATTTGTGTTTGGCACATTTTACTGTCGCTCGAGGGGCGGGGGGGGGGGGGGGCGAAATTACTGTATGTACGCATGTTTTATTTTCGTGTTGTATAAACACATAGGGTGGGGTAGTGGAAGGTGTCGGGTCTTAATTCAGATATATTGACTTGGAAGGAACAACCCCTGTTTAACCTTTAATTCTTGAGGTGGAAACATTGTTACTTCACTGGGGAGCTGGGGTCTATAGTACCCCAATATTTATTTGTATTTATATAGTAAAGACTTTAGATACGAATAGAATCTTATTTGGGCTAAGCTATGCAGAAATTTACCAACCCTCGAGACGACAAAAAATTTGTTAAACGCTGTAATTCAGTATGGATCCTATAATGGTATGATATTTATTTTGCAAAAAGTTGTTAAAATACATTTATTAAAACTATCAAACCATTGTTTCATTATAGGCATAAAGAACAAAATTTACGGGAAATTGAATATTAATTATATCCAATGGAAATAAAGCTACTTTTCTTTAACAATTAAAATCTTCAAACTAGATTTACTCAATTTCAGATCATTGAGGATTGGTACTCACCTCACCAGATTAAATAACTAAATAACTTGTGTCTTGAACGGATTCTAACAATATATTAAAAGTGGAGATTTTACAGCTGAAACCACTACTATTATTAATGTTGAAATGCCCATTAAAGAAATCGCCACTTTATGTAAATAGATGTTAAATATACAACTAAAATTTAAAAAAGTGAGAACGCTATGGATTTCTAATTTAAATCTGCTTTTAAAATCCAATCGAATTTTTGTTTTCAGATACACTATTTAAATAAATAAAAAACACACGTCTCCTATTAGTAATGAGACCTCCTTCGACTATCATTATCTTTCAATCTAAATTTGAGTAAATCTAATTAACAAGTATATCTACCCTTTAGTAGAAAAGATTCCATATAACTTCCACCTGTACATTTTTCCCAAAGGAGTCCTAAAGGACAATGACCTTTATTTCAGGGCCATGTTGGCTGCGATACTTGCCTACCTTTCCGCATGGGCCTATTTTCTCACGTCCAAAAACTGTACAAAATCGTCGCAGACCAATCCGAACCTAAAATTAATAGTGTAAGATAAGGTTTATTTTATTCAAAACCGCAAAATCTCGATTTTTTACTGCATATTTCGGGGTGATTCCATCCGATTTCGAAGTTAAAAATAGTATCAGTCGATTCGTCTTGACGAGTTTTTTCCAATAAGTTACTTACAGAAACCACTGCGCGCTATCATGTTAGCAATCACCTTACACTCTTAACATTGTCCTTCGTGTCTCTCTCTCTCTCTCTCTCTCTCGGGCCTCTAGGTGGATGTAACCCCTTAATAAAGATCTTTTATTTCCCCGTTAAGGCCGAGAAAGATATTGGTTAGGCCGCGTTCCCACAAGCGGCACGGGGGCCTCTCGCTGTGTTTCCTCGATCTGAGCCGTTGCGAGACAAACGACCGAAAACACAGAAGTTCGAATGCCCGCGGCGCGCGGGTAAGGCGCGCGCCACCATTTTTCTCGCTCCCGCGTGCTCATACAATCCCAAGTACCATAACCCCCGTCGATGATTCGGCCGAATTTACCCCGCCGACCAAACGTCACCCCCTGACCTCGAGCGTCTTTTCTTACCCTCCGCTTCTATACCCTCCCGCCATCTCATTTATCGCGCTTTAGTCTTCCTCGTGTTTGCGGGTGGTCACGGCTGGTTCTCAGGACTCCTCGTCCCACGAATTCTGATAGAGCCACGCAGACGCCTTCTGTCCCCTGCTGGTTCCAGGCTGCGCTGGACGTCAGGTTCGAACGCGAGCTTTGTTCCCACTGTTTCGGAATGTTCGTTGGAATAAGGTCGATGCACCGGAGCCCGATAGGCACCTTGGGAGGTTTGGTAAAAATTAGTAATTATTTAGGGCTGCATGCGCGCGTTGATTACTCACTTTCGACAGCATGTGGTGGAACTTGGCAGCTGGTACTCTGGTGAAACTGGAGCTTGTATCTTGATAAAAAAAAAAGCAGGATAGTGGAAAACCAACTGCTGCGTTATGTGGCGATCCCAGAATTATGTATGCAACTTTTGGCGGAAACAGTTTTCTCGTGGATCCGATGGTTTATATCATCACAGTACAGCATATTTTATTATTATATAGGAATGGTTACATTTAAGTAGGGGATCCTGTAAGTTTGGGCATATAATTAGTACAAGTTTGTTTTATAATTTATCGCTCGTGTTAGTACGGTATTCGCAAATGTAAGATAGAGCTTCTTCGGACTAAATAGAATAATACCTTTCAAAGAGAATACACGAATGAAACTTTTTATCCACTGTCCTGAAATATAAACTTAGCAGAGGTTGACATTTTTAAGGAACTTTTCTGAAGATTTGTTCTCCTGTGGATGATAAAAGCGATTTGGGAAAGTAGTACGAGAATCTGAGAAAAAATTATTCTTCGAGCCAGAATTGAATTATGGAAAGCACAAATGTTTAATTAAATTTCTGAAAAACGACGAACTGTTTGCATCCATGTTTGGAGCATCACGAAATAGTCAAATATTCAAATTTTTAATGTAACCACGAATTACTTTATTAATAGAAATTTCAATTGAAAGTACCTACCAGAATTTAAGTCACTGTCAGCTTTTGGAACAATTACTTAATTAAACAATATTTCCCGGCTTTTCTAGGACGAATAAAACATTCTCTTCGGTAGCGAGCCCTTTCTAAGGGTATGATAATATTCTCGATTCCAATTATGGACTAAAATGTAGGTACCTCCAGATTATTAGAGTTTTTGTAATTGCATTGGTTTCCCTGCATTGATATACGAGGGATATCGCAATCGTAGGTCGCGTTTTCTATCTTAGCAAACATCTGTGCTTACCGGATGTTCGCGTGTTGGATTTCACAGTGGAACATTGTTGTTCGCGTTTCTGACGCAAGGGTAGATTAATCAGATTGGATGATGCCGTTGACAATGCAGCTGCAATACCGTTTTCGCCTTTGTCTCAGGGGTGATACAATGAAACGATTAGTCTGCAAAGAACGGTGTACTACTCGAGAAGTATCGTGTTACACTGTATGCAATCGTTATATCGTCATTAATTTTAAATAATATTATGTGAATGATAAACTGCGAAAGGGGAAAAGCAATGCACGGATAAGTTTACAATTTGATTAACGCTGCGGGTTTATAAGAATGCTACCATTGTTATAAGCTCCGCAATTTAAAATGCGAAGTTGGTAACGTATGATTCAAAATTACGTTTTCTTCGTCAATAATATACAGTATTATGGCATGTAAAATGAAAATCCCATTCAATATTTATGTCTGCGCAAATATGTGCTAATAAAATTTGAAACAGATATTTTATATTCGTGAGTAATTTTAATACTAGATTTTATGTAAATTATGTTGGAATCAGTGGTCTACTCTGGAGAATTCTTTCTTTATATGCAGCATAGGGTCAAAGATCCAGTTACGTTCTGCCAAATTATACTATTTTTATTACAGTTTTAAACTTTCTCGTACCATCAGTGTACCTAAGACTGGAATGAAAAATATTCGCTTGGTTACCAACGAAATAAGAAACTACTTTCAAATCAATTTTTTTTTGTCTCAAACAGTTATCACATATTTTCTGCTTGAAGGTGTAAATGATACAAAAAAATCGCTTAATTTATTCAGCCACAGTTTTCGAGATTTTAGAGACATACAAATTTCTTCTTTGACAGAATACGTATATACTCTCAGTGAATTAGATAACCGAAACATCAAATAATAAAATAATTCAAGTAATTCTGTAACTACCGCATCACGAGACAGTTGACGAATAATTACACCGATTCTAATACGTTAAACGTCGTAATTATCAAGCACAGCGTCGATACTTCACTACTATTATGATAGTATTTGAAAATATACACATGTGATAAAGGAAAAGATAGAACATTTTTCTACATTTCTGTTCATTAATTTTAATATTCCTTAGCCCATTAAAATTTCTTCATTCTGTATTATATATATCTTAAAAGTGTTCTAGTTTCAATTCAACTATTTATATAATCTTGCTACTGCCAATCTCTATTTCACAGTGATCGTAGATAAGCGAATTTCTCTTGACATATTAATCCTACTATATGTCCCCCGGGTCTTTTTCGACCCACTCGCGTTTCCTCTTCCTCGAGGACTGCTCTAATTTTGAGAAAACTACAAAGAAGTTCCCACTAATATGTGTCTCCCCCGATCTTTTACATTACGATAAACGAACAGCAAAACCAAGGGTCTTAACGGGGTTAATACTTCGAATCTTAAAAATCTCCCGCCAGTTTCCCTTCGAACGTAAAAATACCTCCTTACCTCAAAGGGAACGGCGGCTATTTAAAATCACCGCAGTCGACAATAGCATTCCCGTGCGGCTGACACTTTCTCTTGCATTTTCTCATTTAAAAATAAAACGTCGCCGGACGAAAACGGGGAAACTCGTCGGTGGACGAGGGAGACAGAAATAGAGGCGGGGGTGCAGCGGCGAGAAGCGTGGCGGAGGTAACTTCCGGAAAAATTAATATCTCGCGGGAAGGATGATGCACCGGCTGGCTGGCTCAACTGCAGACGCCTCTGTCACGAAAGTGGGGGACAATAGGGTGACGAGACGCTGGAGATCTGGACAGGAAACTTTGTTTTCTAAAGTAATATAGACTCTCCCCGCCCCCTCTTTCGCCCACCCTTTTCGCTCGTACTTTATCTTTCCCGTTTCTCCTCGAATAGTCGACGAAAAACGAGGACAAGCTAGAGAATAGATGCCTCTGAAGCGGAGTTTAGGAGTGTCCGAAGAAACTCTCGTGGAATTCGCGGGCGAACGGCGTCCAAGCAACCGCGGCACTCTTAGCAACTGGTCCGGTCTTAAGATCGGCGGAGTTCTAATTGGTCTTGACCGCTTGACCGGAGTAATTGGCCAATTTGAGATTCGATTTCAGTCTAGGCACTCTAGGCGGTGCCTCCGTCTTGAAAGTACTTAGCGTCGTCGAAATCCCTTTGTTCTCCGTGGATCGGCTCTACTTAGGCTTTGGAAAAGTTCCGCCGGGGAATCCCGCGGAAGCACAGTTGCCCGTGGCTTCGCTCGATTTGTTCCGGGGCTGATTGTTGGGAATGATTTTAAGGGAAACGGCAGCCGCGCGTCCTCGTTGTTTGTAATTTGAAACGTAGACGGGGGTTGGGTAGATTTTACTTGATATCAAAATAGTAAGTTATTTGGAATAGAATTTCGGCTTGTCGTTTGGAATAATGTTATTTGGAATAAAAGGGAACATAAGTGGCATTTAGAAAGACAATAGGGTTTTGGTGATTTTCATTTCAATTAATTTCCCTGCTAACTTGGTAGCATATTCACTGTTTCATAGCTTCTAAAGTATCTCGCATTTCGTCGCGTTAGTTTCATCCTAAAGTAGTCTCATTAGTATTCATTTTGATCGTTACACAGAAGAGTGGAGATAAATCCTACGTTCTCAGTGTCTGTTTCGATAGTAAACACCTACTAGAAATCTAATCGTGAAAGGAAATATACTGTTTGGGTAATACAACGTTTGAATGAGAGAACATTCGGGTAACAGGTGTCCGGATACTGGAGGTAAAACATAAGGCACCTGGTGTAAAAATATGTTTTTCAAAACATTGTCAAATTTTAATTTCCAATTAAATTCAAATAAAAATCTTTCATCCATGTATGCTCAAAAAACTGTGTAGCTTTAAGACTAAGTAATTTATGTTAAATTTTTGTCTATATTATATCTTTCTACTCAGTCGGGGTGAATGGATACACTTTGCTCTCATCCAAATAACATTTTTTCATTTATTTTCTACGTATTTTCTCAAGTTTTCACTTACAATGTATTAAGGAGGAAGGACCAGAATATCCTTTAGCCCATTTGTTCTTAACTAATTAATTCAAACGAAAGTGAAAAAAATTGACAACTGAAAAACGTATCAACTTGCCACGGTTTCCCCTATCATATAAAATCATCACTAAAGAAAAATCGATACGTACAACCAGCCTAAACTCTGATAGATCTTTCTTTCTACGATTTTCCATTTTCTCAGCCTCGCATTAGCAAGCATTACGATGGTTTTAGATTATTCATTCTCCTCTTCCAAGCGTTTTCTGTTTGTATTTCGCGAAGGCCAACGCGTTATCATTGGCCAGGCGAACGAAAGCCGAACTTTCGTAATTTTATTACGACAAAAAGGAAGAAATTGGCTGCGGCAGTTGCGGGATATGATGAAAAGCAACCAGCGGGGCGAAAGGGAGAACGTGTCGGTGGGTTGGAACGTGGCTGTAGAATTTCAGGAGGATCCAGCCGAGGGATTGGCTGTGTCGGAGTGAACTTATGAAACGGCCAACCCCGGTAGAGTCGAGCGAGATATTAAATTTCTGGAATTTTGCGGTTAGGCGCGTCTACATGCCGACGGTTCTCTCACCAACACAACCGCCCGTCCGGTGCTCTTGCGTCCACGTGCCGTGGTTAAGAAAATTCTTTCACGAGATCTCTCTCATTACCTTCCCTGACGCGATCATTCGAACCGTATACACGCGTACTGTATAATATGTACCAAAGTTTAACAGAAAACAATATAATTCGTTTGATTAGCAACTTTACGCGGAGGGTCAGTCGTAGGATCTTGCGTAGCTGCGGATAGTTCAATTGTTCTATAAAAATTTGTACTGTAGGTTCTAGTCTTTTATGTAATAGATATAGGCTGAGACGCGGAAAGCGTGACGACTGAATATTTTCAAAAATATTGCTAATATAACGGAGTATTATTAGACAAAGTTAAAACTTAAACTCTTGGTGTAAATTTCTTTTTTCTTTTTAACTGGAAGGTGTCTAAGATATTTCTTTTAAAGGAGAGTAATTTTTATACCTTCTTCGCGGTTCCATCCAAATGAAATTGTTTGTTTTTTTTTCATATGATACGAATTTCAAAAAACAAACTTTGGGTCCTCTTTTACATTTATGGTAAAGAATGGCACTTTAATTCCTTCAACGAATTTTTATACTGTTATTACACAAAGAGAAACATAAAATTAATCTGTATGAAAAATCAATCGAACCTAGGACGGACAAGTGTAACAAATTTAATTCCAAAGAGCAAATTTAACATCAGAAAGATCCAACATTTTTTTGAAAAATTAAGTGGTACACCCGGCTCATTTGATTGTGGCGACATACTTTCGATTAAATAGTAGTCGACTTCACATGGTTAGCCTTTCTCTTCGCGAACATTTATACAGTATTTTGTTTAGGGCATTGCCACGCCATAGATCCTACAGAACGCTACCATTTCGAGAAAAAACATTAATGTAGCTCAACCCCTGCCATCTCAACTTGAAGAAAATCATAATAATTTTATGCTCATCGCCAACCGCGAGCAGTAATTGATACTTTATTAGCCATTGATGACTGACCCTAAGAATAACCCCAATGCATCAACTTTAATATTGCATATCTATCTGAAAATAAAATATTTCTGCCTAATAGTTTTACATTCAACGAAGCTTCCTACTTTTCAAGACAGCTCCATTTTGGACAGTTTTTGAGTTATAACTTGTAATATACACAAAAAAACGAGCGATATATTCCATATTTTGAATCAGCATTCATTACTGTTTTGCGTTATACGAATGCTCGAAATTTGAAAAATTCTACTACTTACTCTGTGAAAAATACATATTTTTCCTATAAGTCAAAGCAATAATTTTATAGGTAAACAGTTTTTTCTAACTTACTCGAATTTGCTAAAGATGGAGCTGCCAATTAGCCTTTCCCGTAAATGTATCCTCATTGTCACCTATTAAATTTCCGTAGAAATCCGTTTATACGCATGATACACCCTTCATAGATTGCTAGCCTCATTCAAATAAAAATAAAACAAAATGATGAATTGCAAATGCACGAGCTTGAAATATCCAAAGTAAATAAATCATCTCGAGAACCTATAACATGGCAATGCCCTAAACCAAGTTCACGAATCTCTATAAAAATGTTCATGACAAAAAGGCTAATCATGCGAGGTCGATTCCTATTTAATCAAAGCCATAGTCATAATCGAATAATTCAGTTGTGCACCCAAATACACAATAAGAGCACATCATTGAATGGTAATCGTTTCCTTTATTGTTACATCGACCTTAAACCTACAATATCTACCCGACTCGTTACACGCGCGTATGCACAACGACTTTACAAGTGCGCTAGTTTACAAGGCTTGAATTAGGACCCGCCGCGGTCCTCGTCACGCTACACAAGTTTACACATAAATACATAAATACAGGCGTGGTTGCTAATTTACTGCAAGGTGAGGAGGTATCTGGACTCGCTGGCGGGGACCTGATAATTGGTGGTGTAGGTGGTGTAAGCGGAGCTGGCCGGGCCAGTGGCCAACGGGATCACACCGGCGGGATTGTCGTACTGGTATTGCACCTGAGCGGCGACAGGCTTGATTTCGAGTTTCTGCGGTTTCGATTCGGCGGGCGCTGCCGCGATCTGCCCGACCGGTGCCACGGCCACTTGGAGCCCAGCTGGCAGGATCTGCAGCTTCTGCAGAGGAGAGTAGGCGTAGATTGGCCCGCGAAGGGGCTCCACGTTCTCGGCCCGGATCTTGGCGAAATACTTCATGGCCTCGACGTCCTGTTGGCTGATGTACCGCACGCGCTGAAGACGACCGTCGGGGAGGGCGACGTAGTACTCGCCGGACTGCTGGGGCTGGCGTTCATCTACTTCCTCGTCCTCGAGCTCGTTGACAGAGTTCACGGGCTCGGACTGCAAGAAGATCGAATTATTCTTCGAGGGATTTTGTTCGGGGCCATTTTTGATGATCAGTGAATCCGTCCCATGAAGCCTCGTGCAGTTTGGGGGAAAGGGGACTCGGCGGAAAATCCTGATGGCGATAAGTGCTCCGATAAGTTGCCTCGCTGCTGTTGTGATTTTCTTTTGTCTTTGTTACTGATGCTTGTGGAGGAGGATGGCTCGAGAGAAGCTTGGGAAATGACGAGGGGAGACAAATGGTAGAGTGAGGGGGGGAGAGAGAGAGAGAGAGAGAGAGAGAGAGAGAGAGAGAAGTAATTAAATCATGGGGAATAAAGGTTACGAGCCTGGCGAACGATCTCGAGGACTGAAATCACGGTTGACTGCATCACAGATTGTGTCACACCGGCTTCAAATTTGGTAGGGGCACACGCGTGCCCGCGCACCGATCGAAAGTAAACGACGAGACGAATACTAATGTCGTTAAGACGGCCGTGCAAGAGGAACGAGGGGCAGAAAAAGGCGAACACGAAGGAAGACACGGAGAATCGGCGCGAGTTAAAATTCCGTGGAACCCTCCTGGCTACTCTTAAAACTCGTGCCAACTGTGTTTTCCGCTCCCATTGCGGCAAATAATTTTATAACAAATCCTTTTAAGGTAACACGTAATACAATTTTTTCAGGAAAATCTAATTCGACAGGAATTCTGAATTTCAAGCGAATTCAACAAAATGTTCCAACTGTAAGCTGATATATTGTCAGCGTGAAACTCTCTTGTCTTTTGCGGAGTGAAATTTTTCATCGGTATCAACTTTTGAGCATTTCCCTGGATTTTAAATAAATCGTGATATTAACAACGCGAAACTAACAGGTTATCCATCTCAAAGTAAAGTTTCACTTCATCTATTGCAGGCAACCCAACAACTATTTTTCGTCTAGCTTTCGTTACTTCGAAAGCTGCAAATCTTCCAACAATTTTCAACTTTCTAAGCAAACTGTAATTCAACTAAATATACGAACTGAAAACTCGTTGAATTTGTGCACAGGACATAACCCTGAAACTTGAACTTCTCACCTTTCTCAAATTTGTAAAACAACCCAGAAGATACAGTAGTAGTCGAAAGAGAGTATAAACTGTGAGCCGTAACAAAAATAATATAGTTCAATTAGAATAAAATTATATCTTCGAATTTAAAATTTACTTGAAGCCTAATATTAAATTAGTTATGCAGACGTATGAGTTTTAAATTTTCCTTTTCACCGCTGTACCTTCTTTCCGCCGTGCATTACTTTTGAAAAATTGAATGTTCTAAGTGAATAGTCATTTGAAGCAGGAATAGAAGGTTGCTCACCTCAGATTCGGTGACACTGGTGACAGTGGTGGCATCCTCCTCTTCCGTGCTGCTGGGCACTTCGGTCGTAGTAGCTTCCTGCGGCGCTCCATACTCTTGCTGAGGAACCGCTGGCGCTCCATATTGTTGCTGAGGAGCCGCTGGTGCTCCGTACTGTTGCTGAGGAGCCGCTGGCGCTCCATATTGCGACTGAGGTTCACTGGGTGCTCCATATTGCTGTTGAGGTTCAGCGGGTGTCCCGTACTGTTGCTGAGGAGCGCTGACGCCAGCGTATCGCTGTTGAGGCGCACTAGGGGCGCCATATTGCTTCTGAGGAGTAGCTGGTGCTCCGTACTGCTGCTGAGGGGCAGCTGGTGCACCGTATTGCTGCTGGGGGGCGCCGTATTGTCTCTGAGGTGTCTGTGCCTCCCTCTGAGGAAGATTGAAGGCTTGTCCAGTTGGCCTCCAGCCCGACGGAGCGTAAGGGGCGTCAGCGACAGTGGTGGTTTCTTCTTGCTGCCTGGCGAAATAGTATTGCCTTTGTTGCGGACGGTACCTTGGCGGCTCTGCGCTGACCGCGGCGACCAAAATGGCGAGGGCGACGAATATCTGCTTGGGAATAGAAGAATTAGAGCTCTCCTTATTCGCCTGTGAATCAGTAATGTACTTCTCTATTGTGACCAATTACGTCTAGTTCACTTAAGAATGAAGTTAAGTTTATGAGCAAGTTCTATCGTATAATTTAAGATCGTCTTGAGACGACGAAGTGGGTGACTTTGTGTTATACGATATGAAATGTAAACGAGCTGGTTTTAATCGTGGATTAAGATTGTTGACTCTGCCGTAAGAGATGCTCTACCTTCATTGTGGTAGTTGTAGGTTACTTGGTTGTGTTTTCGAGTTGACTGATTCCTGATGCCCAACGGCTGTGGATTATATACACCGAGTCTCGTATGTGGTCTGCATGTTTAAGAAGATCCATGACGGTTTGCCGGCCACCGAGTGACATTGACCTCCTAAAACACCGATGAATCCTCGATCATTGTTGGCTCATCATCCGGTCGCATTTTACCTTCGCTTTTTTTCGGTGCTCGCGACGCTCGTGTTCTCGTTAAAAAGACAACAACACTTTCTGACACTTTGGGACCCGTCGCTTCGCTTTCGGAGATTCTCTCGCGTTGTCTTGTTCTTCGTTACAAGTGGATAAATGTGGGGAAATGTTTTGAATGTGGACGCATCTTTTCAAATTCAACGTTCTCGAAAATGAAAATCAAAGGGAAGTTAAAGGGGACATAAGGCAGTTGGTAATGGATACAAGTAAGTTGATAAGGATAGAAATATTCACCTTACACTTACAAGTTTACGAAGCCATTAATTTTTTGTTACAAGATCATGGTGTTTCGTGCCATATTAAAGCAGCATTGCAACAGATATGTTAGAAATTTAACAAGAAGAATAGATGACCCTTTTCATTTATTGGGAATAATATATTTTGATATTATTAGTTAAAAATATATTATTCCCAATAAATAAAAAGGGTTTTTATAGGATGTCGTTATATTAAGATAGATATATGTCTAATAGGAAATAAATATTCACATGAATAGTCTCAGCTCGTTAACTACACTCATTTAACAATGAAACTTAAACAAACGAAAAAACGTTAACCGCAACAATTCTGCAATGCGATTAGAAGGTCTACAACCATTATTCCTAATATTTCTAATATTCTTGAAACGATTATAAAAGATAAATTCACATTTTGCATTAAATTCGAATTGCGAGTGCAAAGCATCCGCCATGGTGCCTTTAAAGCTCGACGAAACATAAACAATGCGCCACAAACCTAATACGAACAGAAAAAATCAATTTTTACTTCTCATAGCAGCTATGCATAATTGATTAAGAAACAGATTGCGCTATTCGAATGAACAGTGTTATTTATCATAGCACTGAAACCAGGCAAACGATGCTTTAAAAACTTTTTGTTTCTCTATATATAATTTATTAACACAAACACGATATTTGAAAGGAGAGACTTCTCATTTTTCCTAATAATTATCAAAAATAAGATATCTGGAGAAACTTTCTACTTTCCACGGTCCCTGTCTATAATTATTTATTAGAACAAACAGACGATGCTATTGAAGTCAACAGTGCTATCTAGTACTGCATCAAAGTCAGAGACGACTTCTTAAATAAAAATTTCTTATTTCTCTTCGCAATTATCAAAAATCAAGTCCGCAAAGAGATCTCTGCGCAAGTGCCCCGAAAGCATTGCGAATTCTCACATTAACATTCCACGGCTTATCATCTGAATCAGCGTGAATTTGTCATACGTTGTCCATGGCCGATTCCCCTTCATCGGCAGCCGACGACCGATCACTTACATACGTCGTACGTGTCGGCGAGCTCTTGGAGCACCGAGGATCCGTCGATTATGTGGCGATTACGTCGATTTAATTTTAACTCCGACGGATCTGTACGCGAGCACGCGCGTGCATTTTAATCGATTCCTCGCACGCATCACGCGTGACTATGATTTTCGTGCTAATAAATTCAGCGGTGGACTCGATCTGACCAGCATCAGAGACGAGGAGGATGGAAACGACGTGCACGGCGATATCAGGGTCGAACGAGTGCGATCATCCTTCGGAATTTGTAATGACAGATCACTCCTGTCCGCGAACGATTCGCGCGTTTGCAAATGTACCTTACGGTCCGCGAATTTCGACACGCCCCTGTGTCCGATTTTAAGTTCACTTCCTGTCGAATTTCGCGGAGAATCTGAGAGTTGTTATCGCGAAGCGAACCGAATCGAAGGGTTTCGAAGTTGACGGAAGTTCACCTGCCTGGATGTGGTAAAGAGAGAAGGACTTTATTTAAATGAAAATAGGTTCGCCCGCCCTGTTCTTAAGTCCTCCTCACACGAAACACTTCTGTAACTCACTACCGGCATTTCGAACTTATTCATACATGTTGTATTTTTTTTGTGCAAAAGTCTCTTATGTGAAAAGGCCCTTATTTTTAAGGAAACCTGTGAGATGATAACAGGACAAATTTGCGAAAGGCATTGACTGATATTTATTTACTACAATTGCAATAGTTTGACACATAGATGAGGAAAATTTGTATTCAAATAAAATTTCGAATAACGAATAAAAGGTAACAAATTATTCCACATATGTCAAATAAACTTAACTCGTGTTAACGAACAAATGACAACTTTCTTTTACTTTTATTTGTTATTCGAAATTTTATTTAAATACAAATTTTGCCCACCTCTGGTTTGACAGTTCATTGAAAATGAGTCACAACGTTTGGCTAGAAGCATTGATACTGCATAACACACCAAACCGAGATACGTTGAATCCTATTTAGATAAAAGCAGCTGCAAGGGCGACGATTTGTTGGAAGGTACTTCCTAGAGAACACGAGCTAGACACAGAAACCTTGAACGAAGTTTCAAGTATAAAATGAAGCCATGGAAACCTCAAACATCCTAATTTTAAGGAATATAAAGAAACGATCAACTTTTCTTTAACAAAAAAAAAAATACCAACACGACTTTTGAAAGTCGATCTTATTTCGCATTTATCCAAGATTAAAATCTCATTTCCAAGATTTTATATTTAGCACATTACGAGATAAACATTCTCGACGGTCAACAAATAGTGCGGAACTTTAAAAGAGACCTGTGGCACTCACAAGCTCGCCTACTATTAATACAATATTACCAGATAATCTGATTCGCGTGTTGTCCATTGCGACGCGGGAGAGGCTGAAAGATTTCGCGGATAAAATGATGGAAAAGTTCGGATTCGGTTGCCCGTGACTCGCGGAATGTGGCGATGTCGAAGGGTGATCGTTGAAGAAGAGAGGCCGGGCTGGAAGAGAAGAGTAGGAAGGACAGAAAGGGAGTCGGCGATAGGGGGGGGGGGGCTGGGAGGGGTGGCCCGGGTAAAGCAAATTATTCACACTCAAACGACTCCATTTCAATATCGGACCGAGGCCCAGGGACAAAAGAAGGGCGAGATGCCTGTCTCCCTTCTGCTTTTGCTTTGCCAGTACCCGGCAGTCCGATACCTTTGGCTGCAGCCTGCAGGCTTAACTCCTTTTTTTCCTCTCCCTCTTTCCCTCTGCCCCTGTCTTTATTTCTGCCTCTTCTTCGCGCTCGTTTCTCTCCGTTATTCCGCCTATGCTACAACCCCCTTCGCATCTAGACTTTTAGGGACACCAAGCACGCCAACCACCACTGAGCGAGAAATTTTCGAGTTTCATACTGCGACAGCATAAACTGCCCCGGCGACACTGCTTATTGATCTCTTCGATTTTGTTTTTGGTGGTTTTTAGAGGTTGACATTGGAAGACGTTTGGAGTAGTTGAGGGTGTATAGTTGTTTGGGAAATAAATAAAGATGTGAATATTGTTTGGATAATGGTGGGGACTCTGACGGCAATTCGAGAAGGTAGAGGCTGGGATTTATTTTAGATTAGGTGTTTTGCTTTGGTACTGTACAATATAATGTTGTGGATATTGTGAACAGTAGGTTTGCAGTGGGCAAGTCTATTGTAGTCCGCAAGAAAGAGAGAGAGAGAGAGAGAGAGAGAGAGAGAGAGAGAGAGAGAGAGAGAGAGAGAGAGAGAGAGAGAGAGAGAGAGAGAGAGAGAGAGAGAGAGAGAGAGAGAGAGAGAGAGAGAGAGAGAGAGAGAGAGAGAGAGAGAGAGAGAGAGAGAGAGAGAGAGAGAGAGAGAGAGAGAGAGAGAGAGAGAGAGAGAGAGAGAGAGAGAGAGAGAGAGAGAGTCTGTTAGAACTTCATTTTAAATGCGAAGGGACAACAAATTCCTGATGAATTAAGTTGGTGTTTTTGGAATGTTTAGTGTAGTGATAATAAACGTTAGTGTATTAATTAACATTATAAAATAAGATAACACCACGAAACACAATAATACCATATAAATATGATTTAACGGAAATGTAAGACATCATTCTGAGCAGAAAGTGTCATACACACATAGATCCTATTCTCAATATATACATTCGTAAAGAAAAGCTCCAATTAATATTTGGGCCGAGTTATGCAGAAACCTACCAACCTGTAAAATAACAAAAAATTAGTTAAACACAATAGGGATCCTATAATTTTGTGATCTTTATTTTGCAAACAATTACCAAACCATAGTTCCATTCTAGGCTTAAAAATCAGAATTAAATACTACTTACTATTAAATAACCCTTTAAAACACATTGTAAAACAACAAAAAGAAATAAAATATACCCATTAGAAATAAAGTGACTCTTTTTTTAACAATTAGACTCTTCAAACCAAATTTATTCAATTTCAGATCATTCAGGGTTGATAGGTTTCTGCATAACTTCGTCCGTTTATATGAATTGTACATGTAAACGTCCCAAAAATATTCCTAGAGGACTTCACACATCACGATCCAACACTTTGTAGATCACATTGCCAATTTTCGCGCAGACAATTTGAATCGAACGTGATAAATTCCACCCCATTTAAATACGCTTACATCGTCATGACAAATGGCGGCGTGTAAATCCGTTTCTATACAATAAAAAAGGGGTACGGGCAATAAATGAGAGAAGTGCAAAGTTGCAGCAGAAATCGACGGATCGGGGTGTTGAAAAAAAAAGGTGGGAAAAGGGAAGAGAGTCGAAGAAGATACCAGGCCAGCCTCGAGCTACGTAATTGAATATATTTAAGCGCGGGAGGGACGTTTGTGCGGATTCTCGGCTTACAGGAACCCCCATACCGAGGCAACGTCTGCGAGTAAACTGGATTAATCGTCTATGAAGGGAGACTGTAACCCCGCCGCATTCGTTTGCAATCAGATCCCTATGGGGAATTGGAAACAACGCGTCTATGTGCCCGTGGACCTTGTTTTCATTGTTACGTTATATCGATTATCCCCCATGGGGGATGTAAGAGGGGGGGGGGGGAGCAGGATGGTAAAAATAAAGACAGTCTCGTTCGTATTATATCGCGATGACACTTGATCAGACTTATGCACGCAAAATAACTTTCTAATGAACAGACTTGGCTGTATCAGGCCTGCGATAAGGGAGGAGGGTGGCTTCAACGCATTCGTTACCACGCATCACATATTTGTGACACCCCAATTTCTCGTGGCAGATCAACGTTAAATATTTGGGTATATGTGACATTATTTTGTATTTTAGATTGATCAAATTTCAGGTTAGAATTTAATGGCAGCAGAAAGCTACGTACCTCACTTTTCTTTTCTTTTTGATAAAGCCCTTGGTAATATTAGGTATTATTATTGGTGTTGCTTTAACATGACGAGGGACCATTTTTTGAAATCAGAGAGGCTAAGGAATATTCAGAATACTAGCCTGATTTCTTGAATTATTCTCCTTAGTAGCATTTCTGGATGACCCACAGTATTCCCAAGTTGGGAATTAGTCAGCTATTAAAATACCAACAATAAATGCTACCAAGTAGGGCTGTTTGTTTGCCTAATTGAAAATATAGAGGTACTGCATTGAATACAGTATCTTTAGATTTGCAAGTAATTAGCCATCCAGGGTATTCTTCTAATTTGATATTTTAGTACCAACAGATTATATTATATTATCGTCCGTTTCGATCGTTGCAAAATGTTTCAAATCATAAAATATTCAACAGTTTGAAAGAACTTGTGGATACAGTCTCTGAATATCGCAGTTAAAGAGCGTAAGTTTCTATGCAAATTGATTACACGAACTGCCCACAAAATGGCAGAATTCCAAATAACAATGAATATCATAAATTATTCGTATCACGAAACTGTGAATAATAAATGAAGTTAGAACTTTCCCACGCCCCTAATGCATACTCTAATCCACCAAAAGGTGCTGTCCATTTAAACCTTCGAATCTCGTCACAATTTCTATTCTCCATTCCCACGATACTCCATCAAATTTATATATGTAAAGAAGTATCGAAGAAGAGCAGACCAATCAATATTCTAATCAACGAATTATTCCTGAAACTTCCCAGCACCAAAGATCAGCAAGAACAATAGCCATAAAAATTGCCCGTCTTATCAAGGAGGCTTCGCGGTGAAACACTCTGTTCGCTACTTGGCCGCACCTGACGCGACTTCTAATCATCATTTTACCTTTTGATCGATGGCACGAGTCGGTCAAGTTAAGCACGTTGCTTCTACTTACTCCCGCCCTTCCTTCCCGTCCCCTCTGGTACACTGCGCAGACTAAAATTCGCCACAAAATCAGCTATTTCGCAACCGATCAGACATCGTGCAACGGTGATTCGATAAACAATTGAGGAGTTGAAATAGTAAACGATCCAAGTGCCAAATAAATCGATTACCTGTTATTTTTTCAGTGGGAATGGATGTAAATTTCATGCTGAATACGGTGGTAAACTCTGTAAATGCTGGACCAGTTTATTTTAGTTTCTAGGACTGTCGCAAGATAGATCTGAGATAATCAGTACCAACGTCCCTGTGGTTGAAATGAAAGTACTGAAAATTTTCACTTCAGGCATTCAATTGAGAAATTGAAAGTAAATGATGTAAGTGCCAGAAATGGTACTTATAATCTCAGCTGTATCTTACGACAACTGTAGAAATTAAAATAAATTATTCTAGTATATCACTTTGTGTTTTTTGATATTCTATAAATACGGTCGAAATTCTAATTTCTTTATTTAAATTATTCTAGCACTTACATCGTTTACCACCGTATTCAGCATGGAGTTTTCACCCTTTTCCACTAAAAGAATAATTCCTTTATTCCTTTGGCACACATCGTCCACCATTCCAGCTCCTAAATTATCAATTCGAAAAACGTAACCCTTGTACGGCGGAGCCGATTCCCGCGCTGCTGGACCGAAACCACCGGTCGATACTCGATTTTATTTGGACGATGTTACCCCTGGGACGAATCACGGGGGTGTGTAACGATAGAGAAATTGTTTGGCTACCAGTTGCGCGCTCCCAAAAGGCTCGTTTTGCAAGTCGTAAACGAATTAGGGCCTTTCAACCGGCGCTGATTCGCCGGGGAACAGACTCGAAATCACCCTTGGCCATTGATTTACATGGCGGTTAACGGGGTGACCGCCGTCGGTGCTGTTAATACAAATTGGCCGTGTCAGTGGTCAATTACTTTCTCGCTCTATCGACTAATACTATCGGTTTCATCGTTCTTAGTCGTTGGCGGAATGTAATTGTGCAACGGCCATTTTATTCTACGGGGTGCTCGCTCTAACGGCGCGCACGATCTTTTAACTAATTTAACTATTTGGGATAATGTGACAGAAGAAGATCTTGGCAAGGTCGTATCAAGGTCAGGTTGAATTTTTTAAATGGAAGCATATGTCTGTTTTTATAATATTGTAAGGGGGTATTATGGCGAAATTGACGAGTATCTTAATGTAACATTGTTTTTGAAAATAATGTGAAATTTCCAATAGTGCAATTAATTATAAATTATCATGAATAGAAGTATTACATTGTGATAGCCATTGAAATCGTCTTAATGTCCCCCACAATGTTATAAAAAAAAGGATCATGTGGTTCCATTTAAAAAATTTTGAACGTACAGTTCTGGAGTTATTGCATTTGATACCAGATGCTTGGGGGGATAAATTATATTTACTGTCTTCCGCAACATTTTCTGCGTGATGCCTTCACTCACTTTTTGGATGCACGTACGTATATTATAGTTCTTTAACACTTTGTGCAGCGCAAGGTTCGTAGAAATGCCCTTTCAAGTTGATCATGCCAAACCTTCTGAAGACATGCCGACGCTAACGAAAATTTGAAATTCTATACTGTTTATTAAATCTTTCTGGAAGTATTGCCAATAAATAGGCAAGAATTTTCTGATTACTAGTTCTGATGGACTAGTTTTAATTATACATAATTCGAATGATTTTCGAATTCTATAAACCTATTATACATCACGCATGATAATTAATGACTCGAATAAGGTCGGATATACGTAGACTCAATTTAGTTCCATACTTTCATGAAGATTTTATGTAGAATATATAGGAACCTACATGTGTATAGGTAATTTAAAATATTCATTACTAGCAAGGAAAGATGCCGAACCCGAAAATTCAAAAAATTCTGAAACTTTGTGATTATGTAGAGGATTTCCTCCTGATTACAACGCAATTTTTGTTTGCTGCCCAAAGTCACTCGAAGGAGGTGAAATTAACACCTGAAAATTCGGCTATTTTCCAATTTTGTTTCAATTAGATCTATCATTCGGTGACAAAAATGATTTCACAGTAGTAGTAGAGCCCAGCCCGGTACTTTAGATGCTTTCTAGAAAATAACAACGCCAGAAGCCGCCAATGGAATGCGCAGGCTGGAAATCCCTCGGCGTGAAAACACGTCCCCAGTATAAGATTCTCATGCGTGAGACAAAGTAGCGTGTCAACGAATAAATGTCGCTCTCGGTAGATCACTCCCGAAAGCAAGGGCGGAGGCAACCTTCCCACGCATAGAATACGCATTCCCCTCGGGTCGATTCTTCCCAACACCGTACATACCTAACTACAAGCTCTCATTAGCAACATTAGTTCTTCCCGGAGCACGTCGAGCAGCTCTACCGCGAGGCGAACAATGTGCCGGGCTTACTATTAATATCGTCGACCGCGATTCTTAACCACGGCGTTATATTTCCCCGGGCGAGCGATTCCGGGAGTTAATTTCTCCTTCAACCAACGATCGTCCGGACTGTTGCGCTGGCTGCGCAAACTATAACCGAACCAGTCTGTGAACTAGCGAAAACCAGGAGCGTAGGGTTGCCGAGATTGCGACAAAAGCCCCGAGGAAATCGAGGATAGGAGAAACTCCGCTGCGTAAACGGAGCTTAACCGCACCTCGACGTGGCGTAAGTTGTGGAATAAGAGGAGGAAGAGGAGGAAGAGAGGGGCAGGAGGGGGTGGATTGGTAGGCGGAAGAAGAGGACGGTAGCGGTGAGAGGTGGTGGAGGAGGAGGCGGCGGAGGTTGCCGAGGGAGGATGGCGAAGAGAGGATCTGGGGAAGGGCGCCGCGAAAGGGCGGATGGGGGTCTCAAGGCGAAACTTGCAAAAGTACATCGCGACTCAAGAGGCCGGAAGTAATCGCGTGAGTTCCACGCTGCGCGGATCTGCGTTATCATCGGCTGATTTCACGGCATTTAGTACCTGGCGAAAATTTCGCGTAGCGCAGCCACGAATTAAGAAGGAACGCGTAGGGTGGTGTCTCTCTATCGCTAGAACGTGTTGCTAAATTCGAAGACACCGGGTCGCGGGTGCCTGAGTATCGTCGAAACGTGTTGCCAATTCTGAGCTAATAAGTTAGCGGATACTTATCTGATAAATCGTTACAAAATTATTCAATACTATCCAGTCTAATGTTTTACAGTAGTGTATATGGAATGCATATATTCAATATTACGACAGGAACATTGCCACATGTATCTAAAAACATCAATGCGTCTAGCGCGGCTAAGCGTATGGAAAACGGGCCCAGCACTTATTTTGGTATTTATGTATACCGAATAATGCTGCCCTCCTTAATTATAATGTCCTATCTAGCATTTTCCAATTTTTCAAGAGAACTTGAAATATTTATTGTCCCAAGCGTCTTTTACCTTGTAAGTAAAGTTATAAAACCCTAAGTCAGGTCTGCACAAGGGGCCTTTTTCAGCGCCTAGCGGCGAGCAACCAGCCGCACGTCGTTACTAAGGGTAGAATCAGTGAGGAGAACTGCAGTAGCGTAGGTGCGGGCTCGTACGCGCGTAGCGTAAGTATATATGGTTGGATTCCTTGCGGGGCCTCAGTGCAGAGCAGGTCCCGCAATATAATTCGGTGGGGTCAATTGGTGTAATTTTATTATCCGGAGAATTGAGAACTGGACTCATATTAAATAGGGTGGGTGGCACGGCTTTGAATACAGTAATTTCCTTGCACAAAAATAAATCAAGATTGGAAAAAGAAATCTCTCCGCGATTCTTCATTTTTGAGAGAATCGATTGTGAAAATTCCCGAGGGATCCGCACACCTGACTATGGACCATCAGAATTTATCATTGAAACAAGCAAATTAGTATCGCAATCGAGAGAAATGAAACGAACGAAGGAGGTTAACGTAATTCAGGCGGTTCAAATGCTGCTCCGGAATTCAAAAAGTGGTGGCGGCGGGAATCAATGATGAATTGAGGAACGGGAGAAAGAAATCGACTGGGACGTTTCCCGGGAAGAAGAAATACAAGCGTAGGGTGGTCCGGGGGGGGGGGGGAGGGGGGCAACGAAAAATGAAAGGTTTCAAATGAATCGCGTAATAACCTCTGTAGCCTCTTGGTTTCTTTCCTCCTCCGACTTTATTTCTCCCCCTCTTCGTTTGCTCCCCATGGAAGAGCTGCTTATGTATTCTGCTGCACGGCTGGTTGCACCACTCCTATATAATGGAGTTTCCAATATTTTCCTTTCCGTCGACTCACCTCTGTTCCTCGTTCCCTTCTGCCCTCTTCAGCTAGTTTCCACCTCCTCGTCGCTTCTCACTGTTGATCGATTGCCAAACTCCGTCCCCCCCTCCACTTGATGTGCTCCTCTTTCTGTGCCCTCTTCTGATGCCGACTTGGCGTGTTAATTGTCGTTAGCTCGTTAGGTTCACTCGCGACACTTCCGCCCTTGTAATTGCTCTTCCTACTCTTTCCCCTGCCGCCACCATCTTCGTCGAATCATTGACCTTCTGCCACGTTTTTCTATGCTTCTGGTGTCTTCTCTGGATCCAGCGTAAAATAAGTGGTTAGATATTGGCAACTTTCCTCTACAAAAATTTTGCAAGCAGTTTAAGAGCAGTATAAGGTGCCTTTTCCGCCGGAGGCCCAACAACGTGGATACTTTTAGGAAATTGTAGAAAATAAATTATTGGGTGGAGTGTTCTTTGTAATTTTCTCTGCATACATGTTCATTGGATTAGCCTTTCAATAGCTTTTCAAAAATATTAAAAGGATGCTTATGAAAATAACTTGTCCCGTTCGCGAGACTAATTTATTGCGGGTAACTAGCGTCGGCTGGAACAAAAATTAAAACAAAATTGAGCTGGTTGTGAACTTTTCATGGTTTAAACTAGAACAAACATGGAATGTAGAAAATTCCAAAAAATAACGGCATTCTGAAGTTAAAATGGTAAAAAATTTTGTTTTCTTTATTAATAACAGAAAAACTATCGTAGATATTGTTATAGTTCCAGTTTCACGCAATAGAGGGATATGTTTTCTGCAATCTCTGGCAATTTTAAATCGACGGCTTTATTAGTTTTTGAGATATCGCTCCGCAAACTTGAAAAATATAGTTCGAAAGAAATGTCTACTAACTCCCAGTGATCTGAAATAAAGTAAATTTATTTTGAAGATTTTACTCTTTAAATAAATGTAGCTTTATTTTTGTTGCTTATATTTTATTCATTGTTATTGTTTCACCATGTTTTTTTAATGGATTATTTAATAGCGAGTAGTAAAATTATAATTATTTATTTAGTTTTTCTATAGTTTTGGTTTTTAAGCCCAAAATAGAATTATGTATAGCTTGGTAGTTTTAATAATTGCATAATGTAAGAGTTGTACTATGAGTTGGTAATTTTTTGCAAAATAAAGATTACAAAATTCCATTAATTTTGTGTCATTTTGATGGTTGGTAGCTTTCTACATAACTTGGCCCAATTTAAAGCGAAATTACTCCCACTACGTACCTATACATATACCATCGAATTGTAAAAGAATTAGGTACTCAACTTACGCAAAACGGTGCTCCAGTACATTTTCGTTGAGATATTTAAAGTGCATTTAAATAATCGACGAAGTAAAAATCGATTGTAGCTTACAGGCTATGACCTTTAAAATTTAAATCCTCCTGATTTCTATTTCTATTTCTAATCGAAAAGTGTAGTGTACTCGACGAAACCAGTTCATGCTGGAAAGAAATTAAAACAGCGAGCGCAAGGTTCGTATAAAAGAGTACTTAATTAAAAAAACTGTATGTTTTCAATGTCAAAGTCAATTTCCATGATGAATGAAAGCATTCTTATTTCATAACTCAGAAATTGTTGATTTCTACCTATAACCAGCAAATTTACTGGATCATTTTCTGTTCATTTCGACGAGCATTAGTTGCTTGCAAAACTTCTGCCATGAATTTGCGAGCTCCCCTGTCCATGTGCTCCGAGTATAGTCTATTTGTATTCATACCCGTCCTATTATAAACACTAGTGCCACCGGTTCATTGAATGTGCACAAATGGTCGGCACCTCGTTTCTTTCCAACCATTTAACATTAGCTGGCATGTCGCTCGCTCACGTCCCATCATATTTCATCGCCCTAAAAACATTACCCCGGAAACATTGGCGCGCGTGAATATTTTGCGTTGCACGCGAGCCAGCCCCGTGATCGGCAGCCCCACAAACCGAATTATTATTGAAAATTCCGCTGCCGACACGATAAATGAAGCTTTTTCCCCCTAGATAATTGGAGTTATCAGACAATCGAGGTTTTACGAAACAGAGTTTTCTTGCTACTGTTCTTTCGGTTCCCAGCGAGTGCTAATTAATCAAACTTTGATCCCTTAATCTCTTCCCAAAAGCATTATAACAGTTGCTCGGAATCTAATTAATATTCTGATTATTACGAGAGAATTATTAATCCGCCGATGTTATGTATGAAGTTTCTTATTGCTTCTGGTAATTAACGAGCAGGCGTTGATGAGGATGATAATTTCTTAACACCATTTCGTCTAACTTTCTTTGGCTTGTATAGAAGCTGGGGACAATAAATAGAACAACTTGAAAATATTTATAGAACACTTTTAATTTATTTTTGCATAACAAATTGCTTATTTCCAAATTGTAGCATGAGTTTAGTATAATCTTGGATAGAAACGTAAATCGAGAAAAGAGACGTAATGGAGCTAATGAATTATTTTCGTAGTTGCTAATGGTTCATCAGAGATTTAATAAATTTAACGTTTTGAAGTTTGATTATCTTAAAACTGTATGCATCCCATATTTCCTTGATTATTAAATAGTACAAACTTTTTAATACGTTTGACCTATAAACACTCTAATAATCTCATCTATTTCGTGGTGAAAAATTACGCAGAATTAACAATATTTTATGTCTCAAATCATCTTACAATAAGATATCTTTTAATATGAAAAATAATCACAGCCTTCAATTGCAAATATTTTTACAAATACTTTCCCACACTCCTTCTTCCTCTTTCTCCTTTAATTCCCACTGCAACCCTCCCTACTTTCCAACTTTCGCCTTATCTCTCCTTTCATTTCTATAACTTCCTCTTCCACAGTACCTCCGCGATGACGTCGTTTTACACAACCGCGTGCAGCGCCAGCTTCGAGCTGAATTCTTACAATGAAAATTAATCTGACCCTCGTAGAACGCTCTAATAATACTCCTGCGTAATCGAGGCTCCTCTATTTAAGAATACCTACTTTTATAATACGCAAGAATTGGGAAGCAGCGCGGGAGAAAAAGACATTGCGAGCCAGTAACTGTACAAAGTGTATTAGCAGACTATGAGGAGATTACATCATCGCTCCGTACGGTAATACGAAAGTATTGGAAAACCATGCTATGCCTTATCAGTCACGCTTGAAGGTCCTCGAAGATTACTTTAATATTTTTCGCGCTTCCCGCCGTGAAAGTGATTACGATGGGGTAGCGGAGCCCTGGATATCGAGTGGCTCGTAACGACCGATACAAGTTGAGAAGGATCATCCTTCCTCGCTGCGATATGTTTTGGCGGAGCAGGGCGAGGGTTGCCGCCGCCCCGCGATTCCTATCGTCCCGTGAGAGAAGCGCATAGGAACACAACGTATAATCCGTTTCGGTCTAATGTCTAATCGGACGGATAAAATTTATTCGATCCCCTCTGTCCTTAATGCCAAATATGAGCGTGTAACTTTCAAATCGGGGAAACGTAGGTATTTCTCGATTAAAGAACGACGTACAGTGGTCCAAGTTGCCGGAAACGTGATAAAAAATTCTTGCCCTCACATTTCACCACTTATCATCAAAACGGGTTAGCCCGTTTTTGTCTTCAATGCCTCAAGCATACATTTTTCGTAACTACACTTGTTTCTTACACCTAGAAGCTTTCGAGATACTATTCTCACATCTTAGACTTGGACGTTGCTAGAGAAAATAAAGAAATGTCGAATACTTTTGTAAGTATCACTTCGTATATATAAAGATTTCATTGATTGTCACTTGGCAAATGTCAGTTTGAAGTTCTCCTTACAAAAAAAAAACACACACACACACAGAATACAGGCAACCCTGTACCTAAAGCACGATATTGCTACAACACGGTTTCAAATTCCGGAGTTTAAAATTTTACCGTAAAGAGGATTCCGAAAGACATAAACTTATTGTTAGCCGAGCAATCGGTATTCTTTTTTTTTTATTATAGATCCTTTCACTAAAAAATGAGCGTTTAAGATGCTTAGCTCCATGCCACGAAAATAACGATCTGTCAAGAAAAACAAGCAAACGAAAGTAACAGATATTATTTTTAAAAAAAAACAGACCAGAAATGTAGGTGCTACATAAGAAATTTCAGAAGATGAAAATATTTTGCAAGAAGAAAAACACTTTTGGTTAATTCTGCTTAGCAGCGATGAAGAAGAACAGAATTAATGTGCATTACCTACTTAACATCAGTGTATAATGCGTTTGATCAATTTTATTGACCCAAGTTATGCAAAAAGCTACCAACCCTCAATGATTTCAAACTGAGTAAGTTTAGTTTGAAGATTTTAATTGTTAAAGAAAAGTAACTCTATTTGTTATTGTTTTACAATGGCTTTTAATGGATTATTTAATAGTGAGTAGTATAATTAATATTTCTTTAAATTTGCTGTAGTTTTTGTTTTTAAACGATTTTATTCAGCTTCAATCTTCTGTTTGTTTGTACGTTTAAGCTTAAAATGCAATTACTTAGGGCTTGGTAGTTTTAATAATTGTGTAATGTAAGAGTTGTTCTATGAGTCGGTAAACTTTTGCAATATAAACATCGCAAAATTATAGTATCCATATTGTGTTTAACTAATATTTTGTCAGTTTGAGGGTTAGTAGGTTTCTGCATAACTTGGCCCAATTATCCACATTTCTAATAAACATACTTCCGATATTTATCAACGCAAATTCTTGTAAATTCGTTAGTTTCCAAAACCCACCGCTGGTTCTTATACTAATTCTTCTCCCTTATAACGCGATTTCCCATAACTCGGAACTTTTCAGAAACCTACCCACCGCGTTACACGAAGGTTGCCCTAAAGTACACACGGCGTAAAAAGGCAAACTACGACATGGCCGCTTTTAAGCCTTCCCCAAAACAATTACACGAGAAACATTCGAACGAAAAATGTCGAAAACACTTGGCCAAAGATGGGGAGTATATTTAACACACTGTCGCATGTGTACTCTCCCGTTAGGCGTGTAGAAAATAGCTGCTAGATAGATGAACGTGGAACACGCTGCTTAACCGTGTCGTTCCTCTCACCTTCTCACCCTCCCAGCCTCTCACCCCCTAGACCCGCCGTGCCCCCATGATCTACCCCTCCATCTCGTCGTCCATTCTTTTTCTGGCTCGCTCCGTGAATGGCCGTTACTAACGCATCATGGCCGGCTATTGTCACCGACTGGCTTTTCTAGTCGATTTCAAAATGATAATCGCGGCGTGTCGGTCAGGGGAGGGTTGCGAGGTGTCACGCCGGAACGAGTGGCCCAATGTGCGTGATCTTTTTCATTTCCCCCCGATCTCCGTACACAGAACCACCCATCCGTCGATGCGCCTATGGCGTCGCGCCGTTTGCGCCCCGAAGAACAGCCAGGGAAAAGGGGGGAAAACAGGACGCGCGTCTCGACGCCACGAGGATAATAAAAATTGCGCGAACAGGACGAGAGGGGAGGGGCAGGAGGGGCGGTGGCGTGGTGGACATTACGCGTTATTAGCCGACCCTTAATAATATGCCCGTTTTTGCCGAGGACAGGGCGAATTTTCAGGCCCGACGGTGACTCCTCTCCGCTCCGCTGAACACCGCGGGTAATCCTGCTAACATCTGTATCATCGACGGCTATTCTAGCATTCGACGCGGCGAACGGTGCATCTGGCCCCTCCGTGTGACTCTTCTGTGCCGAGCAACCCCTGCGGAACCTGGACGATCCCTCTGCTCCTGGCACCAGCACTTACACGCGCCTTTTCCTTTCCCGATTGGACCGAGGGAAGCATCCTTGGTCCACTTACTGTGTTTAGCGGTATCGCATATTGTTGTCGAGATTGTTTAAGCTACAACTGCTGAGCGAGCTTCTTGGTCCGTGGTCTAGCAGCAGAGCAGAGACTGATCAGTACAGTCCTGTAATGTCTGGGCTTTCACAGACCGTAGTTGTACAGTTGTTGTAGCAGCTGGACTAGGTGTAGTGTTCAAGGTATGATCTCGGTAGGACTAGGTACTGGCCGTCGCGACTAGCGGTAACGTCTAACGACTGTCAGTAGATCACGTCCAACTGTTTTCCATATAGCAACTGAAATTGGCGTTCGGCAGTCTACGCTTTTTCTTCGAAAGAAACAGTTCGTTGCCTTTGTGTAATAAAATGAACCTTAAAATGGGAGTCTTATTATTTTTTATTGAGAACCAGGAAGGAGAGGAGCCGATGCAGTTAATAACGACAAAACGTGCTAGAATTTCGAGGAAGGCTACTTCGAAATATTGATATCATTATATTTGCATGTTGGTGAAAAGTTGATTAGGGAATTTTCTAGATTAAATTAAGATCAATTTGGGTATGTTTAGTAATTCGTCGTATCAAATACTGTAGAAATGTTCACTGAACGAATGCTACCGTTTAAAGCGCGTCACTAGCCACCGTGCATTGGAGCGACCAGAGTCGAGTGAGCTGACGGTACAAGGGGAAATTAAATAAACGAAGACAATTTCCACCAACCTTGCCACGTGCCGGTAAAATTTAACCGCACGTTGCCGATCCATTCTCAAGAGGAGCAACGATGTCTCCACAAGTCCCGCTTTTAGGGCATATCGAGCCCCGTCACCTTCGAGGGCACACGCCACAGCAACGAGAGCTATGAAACCAACAAAGACTCGTTTCGTGTCGCTTACCACGCGATCGCCGACAGTTATCGGACAAAGAAACTAAGGAAGTAGAAAAACAATTGAAGCGTATTAAAAACGTTCCGACGGAAGAAACGGGGTCGCGAATCACGGCTCGCCACTTTGCGTTCGTTCGCTATATGGAACAGAGGGGTTGGCAGGGTAGAGTGGTAGGAATTCTGCCATGAAGGAAAAGGACCCACAAAGAGCCAGAAGGATCGTTCCTCGATGGCAACAATCGGTCACGAGCAAGCCACGCACCGTTTAAACTTCGCCCCAGCGTGCCCGCTGTTATTGTTACGTGCACGCCGCTAAAGTGTAGCATTGTTTCCCATATCGGAAGTTAAGTGGCCGCCATAGAAGGCCATGGAATAGCCGATTGTATCGCGGGACCTGCTCTCCTCTCTCGAGTGTCTCTCGAGGAGGTAGAAAGGCACGCGTACAGCGGAAGGTTATAAGAGTTTCTCTTTGTCGCGTCCTCCCTTCAGCCACTCTCGCCGTTTCCCTTTATCGCTTCTTTTCGCGATCATTAACACGGGTTGGTCTTTCCGATTTCCTCGAGGACCACTCCAGGTCGGCCCCGCGACGATCCGACATACCGGGTGACCTGAAAGGGTGGTCGAAGAATTTTCGGGCAGTGACGATTCTGGACTTCTGGGACCCAATGGCATCCTCGGTTTCGCGGGAGCTTGGCGTTGTGTCTGGTAGAGATGCCTCGAAGCCAGCGGAGGGCAAACCCGATACTGCCGGGTTAATTCCAAGAAGGCGTAGCTGGATAAAAAGTGGTTCTGAGATAAATGACGTTTAGTATTTTATGTTATGCCTTCGGTGTTTTATATTAATATTTATGACAAACGGGAGACTGAAATGCGAGAATAGAAGAGGAGGGATCAATTAATTGTGGAGAACCGGGGGAAGAGAGTCCGAAGGGGTGAAAGGACAAGACGAAGGACAACGAGGGGAAAAAGATGATAGAAATGGTGGAGGAGAACGGACGGAGTATTCTAAACGGAAACACGAGGGCGAGTGAACATATGTAGGCTTCAGAGGCAGCTCGGTAATGGATTACGTGATAGTAAACGTAGAAGCGACGGATTAAATCATGAACCTCAAAGTGGAAGAGAGAATTGCATCGGTCCACATGCTCCTGGAAATAGAAACAGAAGCAATATCGGAGATGAAACAAAATGTAGAACTAGAGGAGAGCTGGAAAGGGAAGAGAATATGGACAGAAGAAACAAGAAATATAATATAAGACTGTAAAGAGAAATGGATACCCCCTTTGAAAGGTCGAACGGCATATGATATTAACGAGTATGTACTAACTATTTGTGAAAAACCCGTAAAATATTGCATATACTCCAAAGTACAGTTTAGTAGATACGCCCAAAATCGTTTCAAATTACGTTTCACCCCGTAACTACCCTAGTAGTAGAGGTATTGGGTTGATGGTTAACAGAAATAGTTTTCTTCAAGGAATCTATCGATTGTTGTACACCAAGTTCAATTTTATTTCGGGGCACTTTTCACTATGTTTACCCGGCTAGACCCTTTCATTACAAGTTCAGATGAAAAAGTTGAAAAAACGACCTTCTCTAATTTCTGCGCTAATCCGACCAATTGCAATTCTTTTGCGAAACGACGAAACACGTCACCCAGCAAACTAATCATTCTAGCTTCTCAAAAGAAAAACACAAGTCGTTTGGATAAGTTTTAAAAAAGTTATTCTGTTTTAAAGAGAGGCCGAATACTTCTGCATGCCACTATATATCGTATTACACATATTACATATACTTCATATAACTATTTTACATTTCATTGCAAACCTTCTACCATACATACTGCTACGATTTACTGTATGTTCTTTTTTGGGGAGCAGGCATCTGACCTTAAATTATAAACTCTCGTAAATCTGAAATTCAAGCAAATCTTACAAAATTTTCCAAACATTTAATTATCTAGATGCCTACGTTATACACGGCTAAGAAAACTGAATTTTAAATGTATACTTATATTATACATATGCACATATGTGCCACATATGTCCCCGATTATTCGATTTCTCCTTTAAATCACCCTATAGACGTGCGAACTGGCGCGATCGCCGTGGCCACAATGGCGGCTAAAGATCGGCATTGTATCAGCCACGGCACGTTCGAGTCCAATAGAAAAATTCCGGTGGTCGAGGCTTGACGTTTAGGCGAGTGCACCAACGGCCATTATCGGCGTTAATAATGCTGTTCGCCACTCGTGCACCCCTAGGGACCATTACTCGACGACGACTCTGCCACCTTTATTTCCCCGCTGGCCCGGGCTGCGTCCGAGTCTTTAAACCTCGTTTTTCTCGCGGTTGTCGTCGTATTTTAACGGTTTCGCGAACGAGCGCGTACGAAGCGCGCGTTTTACGATCCTCATTATTCTTGTACCTTCTTTTGCATCCGTCGCTCCGGAATTACGGGCACTCGTGGATTTTCCAGAACGGTTCGATGGTCCCGTGAGTGTCGATAGCGAGCGTTCCCCTTGGTGTACCCGTTTCCCCAGCCCGACGACCCTTCATGCCGATTTCTATTTTCACCGTTACTGAACATCGTACACAGTTCGACAATTAAGTCCTGGGAATAAGCGATACTTTTGCGATCGATGAATTCGATTTGGAGAATTCGTCAGGGGGAACTGACTCCTCCGCCATGAGAAGACAATGCGATAGTAAAAGCGTTTTTAACTCGTCCAGGGACTGAAGAATTGACTCTTTAGGAATTCACTTTTAGGCTTTCAGGTTCTGTTTTGTGCCACTTGTATCTCTTCGTTGTTCTTGAAAATTGTATTCTGTTTGGATGGAAGGGATTCGGAGTCACGGAGAATATTACGAAAATGTGACAACGAAATGTGTGTCACAGAAAAGCAAAAGAATTTGTGTTCGGAAAACTTCGTCTTCTTATATTAGAATTTAGAAGCACTTATTATTGATATAGTTTTGGATATAATTTTATTATATTGAATAGGAAAAATACACGTGGTCAGATATTCTGTGGTAACAGAGCGCGGTTACGTCTTCCTAGAAAATATGGAACAAGGAAACAGGAAGTTGAAAACGAAGTTTCTTACAAGAAAGGAAGTATAGTGCTCCATCTAATAGTGGACGTTATCACTTAAAGCTTAAACATAACATCTAACATAGAGCTGCTTTTAAAAGTAATTATAACTTTCCAGAAAATTTTCTTCCCAGCTGTGGTCCGAAATTGGCGAGAAAAGTAATTGTCTTTTCCTCGGCGATGACGAATAATATAAACACCGGCGTTATTTTCTGGTAAAAGTTATTCGAGCGATTGTTCGTTACTTTACTACCAGTGATGGAGTGAAGTTTGCCGCGAGGAAACGAAGGGGGCGATGGTTTTCATAATGATACCGTCGAGGAAGCGAGAGAACTCGAGAGATAATCCGTAACTCCCGTTCAGAGATGCGGTTAAGGTTCATCGTGGATGCTGGCAGGGAGCCACGCTCGTAGCACTAAACTTCTCGCGAAATCGGAGGACTGCTACACCAAGTTTCCACTGCAGGATGTAGAGTCCAGAACAATGTGGAATCTCCTCTCCCTCCTGCTTCTTTCGCGCTCTCCTTCTCACTGCCTGCGCCTTCTATCTTCGTCTGTATAGTTTCTGCAACTTCCCTTTGGCTTTTCCCTTTTAGTCACACTTTTTTTATGCCACACTCATTCCTCATCCTAGTTTCTCTCGCCTTCATTCTTCGAAGAGGAAGTTGAAGAGAATGCTTTTTTGCCTTGTTTGATATAGATTTACCAAGTACCTAGCAATATTAGCCTTCATTATTTCATTGAATTAAAGTGTTATTTATATTTTAATAAACTGTGCTGGAGGATTAGTGACATAAGAGATACATAATATATTTTTTATGTATATTTGGATGAAAAATAGAAAACTGAGTTGGCAACACTGGTCTCATTACAGTCTCATTTTTCTCATTAACGAACAAATCATCGAAGGGTTAGTAATCGGGCAAGTAGTAGTGGTTTAATTTGAGGCAGACACAAGCAATGTACATAGTATTAGTTTATCGGTACTTAATTTAGAAAATCACGATCTATGTAGGCTAGTACCTCATCAAAGGCACAAAGTTTAAATGATACTTTCTCACCAGGTTTCTTACAAACTATTTATAAATATATATCTTTAAACATTAAAATTTCAATGTACCCTGATTATATTAGTTTTTTTCTTATATAAAAGTTTGGGACGCAACGAACAAATAATACTTATATAGTAATATTCCGAGATCACTGAATTTGTTAAAAAAATTGAATCCCTGTTATTTGGAATATTCTTAGGAAAAAATTTTATCATCTTATACTTTTTTCCGAATTCTTATTAAATTAACTTCTTATTATAGCTTATCGTATCTCTTCATTGAACTCACAATTGTCGAGGAAATTGCAAATAATTGCAAAGAGATACAATATTATTCATGCCTTAATGAAAATTCGATATCGATGCTGAGAAAAATGAAAGAACAGTTTACTTAAATAATTTTATTCAGCGACTAGGATGTTCGATATTTTAGAAATATTATACACAAAATGGGCCGGGAAATAATTGGTCTCTCTGTTATTACCTCTGAAGAGTAACTCCATTTAACAGAAGCCAGAAACTGAAGAGAATGAAACGGTGTTAGAAAATAGGCGGGAAAGTTGGATGGTAGGGTGAAAGAGATTCTATCGAGTTGTTATCAGGTTTCCATTAGCGGCTCGGAGACACGATTGAAGCAGTAAAACACTAAACAAGCGACAGTAAAGATTGTCACAGTCTTACAGAGCTGAATCTAGGGTTGAAGGATTCAAGTCAAAGGTTGAATAAAAACTCGAACAGGAACTACTCGGAATAACTTGCTACAGAAATAGTAGTGAGCAGGAGCTGAGCACTTACACAATAAAAACTGAAATGGAATTAGAATTTTATTTAAACATACAAAATTCGAATAGTACCTCGCGGCAAATCTTCAATAGTTTGAAAGCAGCTTGGGTGCTAACAAAACCGATACAAGGAATCAGTCACTCAGGAGTTACAATGTCACGGAGTTCAGAATATGTAATTGGTACACGGATAAAACAAAAAATAATTGTTGTAAGAAATAAGACCAATGTTAAAAGCAACCACAGGTATTGTTATTTTCCACGTAAAACCACTTTCAAAAACGGCGTTACTTATGGGACGACCTGGTGGATGGAGAAAAGAAGGAAGAGGGGGTGGCACAGGAGGAGGGAAGCAGAGGGATGGCACTTTCGTTGGATGACAGAGGCGTATCGTGCTAGGGAGACCAACGACTGGCGTTGGGACGCTCGATGTCTTATCGTGCATCCCCCTTCGCTCTTTCCTCCAGCTATTCCGCCACCTCTTCCTACCCCCCGCAGATCTCGTCGTCGTGAGCCAAAACCCAGTGACGCCTGGACGCGTTCACCCAGAAACCGACGATAAGGTTCACCCAGCAACGCCTGCCTGCCCACTCCCTGCCCGGCCTCACATACACGCATCCGCGGCGCCGTACACGCACCCAGATATTTATATAAGAAAACTGACGAAGGGCTCTGTCGACGACCCTTGGAAAAAAAAGGCGACAGGGTCAGTAAAAACCCTGCGACGCTTCGATCGATTCGGCGGGGCCAACCAATCTTGCTAGAATTTCGCCATTTATTATGTAAGGTTTATAATTGAAACTCGAAAATGATTACGAGAAGAATTAACTTGCTTCGTACATACCTACCTATCAGATGATAAATTTATTAAGATTACCCTTATAAGAATAAGGGGATTATTTAATATGCTCAGCTAGATAACAGTGACACCCTGTATGGGTAGTGCTAATTCTGGTTGATTTTTGCGCTCCGATTTCGTTAGTTCTCCATCTCTTCCATTTCTTCTATCTGGTTCCCTTATCCTTCTGTTTTTGTTGGATCGCCCCTTCGTCATTCTTGTTTATGTCCCTATGATCCTTCGTGAAATGGTGCATGTTTTATTCGGACCCTCAAAAACTATCTCCCGAAATTAAACAATTTTAATATTATTACAATATTTGTATTTAGGGTGGACTTTAGCATTAATATCGAGAGAGAATTCTCATGTAATTATTATCTTGGAGTCAGTATTTAAAATAAATACCACTTTTATCACTTTGAATGGCATCGAAGTATTTTCACGCCCAGGGTTTTCCATCCTTTTTACGGATATGTTTTCTGGAACGTCTGCTTTGAAAATTAACAATAGTAGTGAAAAGAAAACTTAAATTGCGAAAGATAACAAAAATAAGATAGCTGAATTACAAAGAATTATATCTTAAAATTTATATTCCGTAGGTTTATGTCCCCACCACTTTCCAAGCTCAATTTTATTACTAATACTCTTATAAAGATTTAAGTTTAAAATTTCATTACTGTCAATATGTGTTCAAAGGGTGGTTGCGTGCTGGACAAAACTTTGCCAACAGAATCTATCGCTCGCAAGGTCCTGATTGCCTCGGAGGGGCATTTTTCAAAACGTTGCGTTATTCAAAATGTTATTACTTGTTATAAGGTCGAAAGATTTATCGTAACTCGTGAACGTTTATGTATTTTTCAGTGGCAGAGCTCGAGGGTGGCGCACATTCGGACGAGACGAACAGCGGCGGTGACAACAGCAACGCCGGAAGCGTGTCTGGTGGCACGGACGATGATCAGGCACGACTCCGCTTGAAACGGAAGCTTCAGAGGAATCGTACGAGCTTCAGTAACGAGCAGATCGACGCCCTCGAGAAGGAATTCGAGAGAACCCACTATCCGGACGTGTTCGCCAGAGAGAGACTGGCCGGAAAGATCGGCCTACCGGAAGCGCGAATACAGGTGACTATATTTTCTATGCATAATATTAGAAACGCACAAACCTATCAGAATTGGAATTTTAACTGAAGGATGAATCGCGATTTAAGGGTAATGCTTCATTGGCCCCATATTTTAGAGCAAAACTTACGATTACGTACATCCGACCTTTAAGGTCTGCGCACACATATCCGTTCCGTGTCAGTTCCGTTCCGGCGTGCCAGTGGTAAGAAGAAGAGGGGCGCAGAGGGTCTCTTTTTCTTACCACTGGCAAGCCGGAACGGAACTGACACGGAACGGATATGTGTGTTTGGACCTTTAGACTACTGCTATTGTCGTACCTGATGTGGCTAATGCGCGCCGGCAGTAGCGCAAGTCCTTCGCGTTAGACGCCTTTTACGCGTATCTATTTTAAAAAATTCATAACTTGAAAACGAAGCCTCAAACGCAATTTCGTCATTCTTCATTTTTGTCTTCTTTTGTCATGTGCAATAAACCCTTAAGTTTCTCACACCTGTTGCCGAACACCCTGTCTAAGTATTGAGAATACGTAGCATCTTTGTTCGTATAACAGTTTTTACTCGGAATATTTCACATTTTTTTTACAATCTATCAAAATTGTCCGCGCTCGATTTGAAACACCCTGTATTTTAACCTGTGAAAGCCTCCTTAGAAGTTCATGCATTGAAGTCACGCGAATGAGTGCCCACCCCGTCCGAATTGTTGAACGAAATAGGCGTAACCTGTAGCCTAGCGATTGATCTGTATCTTCGTCTGTCTTCTCGTTCACTAACTCAGGTCTGGTTTTCGAATCGGCGGGCGAAGTGGCGACGCGAAGAGAAATTGCGCACGCAACGGAGGGACAACCCGCAACATCAGCAGCAACCGCAGCAGCAACAGCAACAACAGTCCCAACAGCAGCAGCAACACGCAGGCGGTGTGAGCCTCGTCGGTGCTGGCCATCCTACGCCCCCACCAGCCTCGGGTATATTAGGTGGCCAACCACCCCCGCAAGCACCACCATCACCGCCCAGGATACATCACGGTTTCGCGCCCACCGCCGTTTACCCGGGAATACCCAGCATGCCTGACTCGTACAGGTGAAAATTATCATCGATTCACTGCTATTGGCACGCACTCGTGTCTTGCACAGATCTAGCGGTGCCGTGAATACAGCGGGGGGGGGGGGGGGCGATGTTGCTAGCCCCGTTTAGTATGTTGTCGGTGAGACAAGTGCCCAGGGATGTTTGTAGAAACGTGACCTATTAGAAAGTGATGAAAAACACATTTGGCAGTCCGTGCCCTCGAGGATAATTCTTCTCGCGGACATCTCTTATAGTTAATTTGCATATCTCTATAAAAACATGGTAGAGATCCTTTAGTTCCCTACGTTACTCAACACAGCACTATTATTAGAACACACAGAACACACTATACCTAGCAAAGTAATTAGCTAAATGCTCTCACTTATCCTCACCATAAGGCACACTATCAGCATCGCTAAATCAAAAACCCGTAAGGTGTTACCGTTTTAACAGCGTTGCTTGCATCAAGCGATACCACACCGTCGAGAGCAGCAGAAATTAAATCGAATAGAACTTTCCTAGCGATCGAATTAATCCCCGAATCTTAATCCACCGAGCACAGTAGTATATATCAACAGAGAAAGCTTCAGAAGTCGAAAATTCATTTGGTGTAACGAAAAGAGCGTCATTTGAGGTACATATAGATCTAGATAGAGTCAGGCACTTGTCACCACAGCATGTCCGACACCACTGACATCTCGTTTCTGTGAAATGTTCCAGTCCCATGACGTCTATGCCGAGCTTCACGATGTCTGGCGGCAGTCAGCAGAACCAGCACACGACCAGCAGCATGTCGTCGCTGTCGACCGGAGGCGGTATGGGCCCGATGGGCATGACGGTGGGCATGACCGTGGGCCCGAGCCCTGGTGCCTGCCTACAGCAACGGGACAACGGCTACTCGTGCGGGGTCGCTCGCCCTCCCAGTTACGAGCCGCTTCATCTTGGATACGGCGCAAGGCCCACCTGCAGCCCCACCCAGCCTTACCACACGGCGGGCCTGAACCAGTACAATCAGAACACCAGCTCGACCGGTGAGTGTCTACCGCACTCACTGCACTCGCTGCTTGCACTTTAGCGGACGGACTACCACGGATAACACGCTATCGAGCCTGCCGGTAATGGATTATACTCGCTTCTGCATTACCCGAGGTCTTTCTTTCTGCGATCATAAATCCTCATCACAACTCCTGCTCATGTCTCGCTTGCACGGAACACGGGGATGGTCGCGGTACAAGGAAAACGTTCGGTGGTTAGAGTGATTTGCCACTAAGCTGCGTCACGATTGCTACGCGGCTTTGGATTTTGGAAAGGTTTTATCTTCGTGGATTGAACGATGTTGTTTTTGTTCTGAAGGTTAGACGGGGATGTCGTTAGAAATGGACTTAAAGTTTGTGAGTTTGAAGTTGACGACGGATAAGGGATTAGCAATTTCATGTGTAAGTGGATGGACTTGCAGGCATTCAGCGTCGGTCTCCGTATTTGTAGAGTTTCGGAATTGGTCGAGGATATATATCATTAAATGTAGCTTGTGAACCTAATCGAAGTATTTCCACATAAATGGTAGTTCGCTATTGTTTTATGTGTTAGCGAGGTCAAAATTAAAAAATTTAAGTCCATTTTAGAAAATATCCTTACTTAATTTTCAGGCTAAATATTGTGTTACTCGGTTCATCTTGACAAATCAATCTATAAATTGAATATTGTCCTTTAACCGTTGACGTTTCAATTTTGCATTGTTTACAGAACCGCTAGGTTTCTCGACAAGAAAATTTTATAATAAAAGTAGAAAAGTGCGGTATTTGTGTTACGGTAAAGAATTTTAGGCGCAAAACTGCGCGCCAATAAAATTGTGAAGTTTTCCACCGAGGCCATTCAGAATCGGATTTGTTGCTACTTGTGAATAAAGTACTTGGCAATAAAAAAAATTGATTTATATCCACAAATGTTGCTAAACATATAAAAAAAGTTTCAAACAAGTTTCATATTACCGTCTCTTTAAAAAAAATCTGCAAAATTAACTCGTATCCAGCGTTCCCTCCTTAAGGTTAGAGTTACACTTCGAGACCTCTTCCTATCAGACAAGTGTCTTAAATAATCTTTAAGTACTTACTACGTAACATATTGAAATCACTTTACGATGCATTTCGTGCACATCAGTCTGCTAAACTACAAACCCCGCGAAAGCGCATGATAAATTAATTTTAACAAATAATCAGAGCACGCTAAACGGATCAGTTAATTAGATGTGACGCAAATCATGTTGCAGGTCTGATATCGCCAGGCGTGAGTGTGCCGATCGCGGTACCGGGGCAGCCAGCACCAGACATGGCGGCGCAATATTGGTCACCAAGGCTGCAGTGACCGTGGTGGTCATCGGTGTCGACATCCTCTCCGTAGGCTCGAGCTTCTTTCACTTACGTTAGCTTACAAACGTTATAGACACAGGAGAACACAAGGAGAAGACGTTCGAGATCGATGAAAGGCAGTTGCTGCAAAGGTTTAACAGAATCTTCTGTCGCCGATAATCGTCGATTGCCTTCGAATCTAGCGGCAACCCGAAATGGCACAATCGTCCGTTCCTCGGACGACGAAGGGGCAAAGAAAACGAACGACAGCGACAGTAAGAGACGCGTGTAAAAATAGGCGTTACGCTCGACGGAAGGACGCCGTGTTCAAATGGAAGCCTCTGCTCCGGAGGATCGTTTCCTTCTCGCGCGGTCAAGCATTTCCCTTTGGAAATCGACAGGCGTGTACGACTGGGCGCCGTTGCACGTAGCGGTGGAGCATTGTTCGAAATCATCCCGTGTTATCTGGCTCCTCGACGACCAGATCGCTGGTACCCTGTAATTATTTTTAGCGTAATCTTTTAGCAAGGGTTCGTCGAACTCGAGAGCGAAATTCAGCTTTAAGCCGACCGGTCGATCGGTTAACCGTACTCCGAACGATACTCGTACACGCCCGAGGGAACAATCAGAAGAGCCACTTCAGCCTCGAACAGGCACGCAGGAAGAATAACTCCGATCATCTCTAGAAGGCTCTGCTGTAGGCTCGCGTTCTCCTCGACGTTACAAGCGGGGGAAAGAGATCTATGCTCGACAGAGAAGCCGCGTGATCCACCTTAGTAGCGTAAATTATTAATAGCCGTCGCTTGAGGATCTCGTTTACGTTTCCAGCCACGATCGCGACTCCCTTCGGTAGCTGTCGATTGGCGAGACGAAGAAAAGATTCTTGTATCGTCGCGGCGCGATTCAGCTCGCGGAAGAGATTATTAGGCGGTCAGGAGAGTTGGCGTTCCCATGGTGGTCCATGACGACACCGTGCAAAACCTTCCGACGTAACGGAGCCACGAGGTACCAAGACTTTTCTTTTATATATGTTGCTAGCTGAATTTATATACTCGCGTAACAGACGTAAACTATTTTCCTTTCAATGGTAATTAAGTAACGTAGACAGCGATGGTATTGACACCTTATCAGCCAATAAAGATCGAACCGGACGTGGGGGGGTCTTGGGCATCTAATTGTAAGATATTCTGTTAATGGCGACGAAACACGGTACAACCGCGCGAATGAAATTTTGAAACCGAAAATATCGGGGGGCGCGTGATCTCGTTCCGTTTGTGTTGTTAATTTTCCAACAGTTTAGCGAACGTTGCAAGCCGTTTCGGAAGTACAGGTGCAAACTGAACTGGCTGGTAGAACTTATGCCAAAAAATAACAGTCTAGAAGAAATAACAATGACTTTTTAAAATAGAATAAAGAAGAAAAGTAGATTCATGTTTATTTAGAGAGACTTCATGGTATTGCTAAAAATATCAGCGAAATTAGTTCGTTACTTTTTGGGGCTAGGTTTGTTGAAACTTTTTCGTTCGCGCGAGTTCTATTAACCAGTTAAGCCCGTACTTATAGTTCTGGAACGCTCTGTACATGTATCTTCCGCGAAGAAACGTTCATGCGTAAAGATTGTGAGAAACGCGACACAGCCGATAAGTTTATTCCAAGTTTCCTCGTATCCTTGGAGCAAACTGTCGCTACTTTCACCGCAAATAGAACTCGTCGCCTTTTCGTTCGAGCTTAACGTTACGTTCCCGCGCGTAACAGCGAGAAGGAGCGACGATTTTATTCGCTTCCGACATAGGTTAATCGAAATTTCATATCCGACGAAAGCGGGCGCGGTTCGATAGGATGAGCAATTAATTACCGATTCTAGACGGAAGTTTTTATTGAAAAATGAAAAAGAGAATTGTACAACTTTAGCGAAATAACTTCGACATCAGCGACGAGAAGAGGGGTGGGAAAGGGTTTGTCCCAGTGAGGGGAGTTAGCAATGGCGTCTCGCAGAATTTTTAACCGCAGTTTCTTAGATGTAACCCTCTCTAGGCGAATAAAAAAAAAACGTAAAATAGTTTTTAAGTCGGTATTATTTATATTCGTGTAAGGGGGGCGGAGCGAAGCAAGAGTAATTGAACGTTCATTGTGTGTACATCGTAAAGATATCGACATTTATAATATAGTTGACTCTAATCCCAAGTATCCGATAAAGCAAAGGTCGATTCTCAACATTTATATCCGGTACAAGATTGATCAATAAAGGAAACAATGCGACAACCAGATATGTTAACCGTACGATTATGCATTCCAAATAAATAGTGTGTGCATTTAAGCAGCAATTTCTTTCCAGCTCTTACCTCTCGATAAACTAGCGCGACACTACGAAAATTTTGGCTTTATCATTTCCTCCCCTTTTCCCCTCCCATAAACTATAGAAGGGAGTTAAGTGTCGCGTAATTGACACTTTTATCAATATATTACGTAGTTTTCGAAATAGTTAAATGAATGGTCAGGGTGTCAGCTTGCCCGATGGCAAGTGGGCCCCTAATGAAGTGGGCCCTCTTAATCACTGTAACTACTAAAAAATATACATTTATTTCACAAAAATTTTAATTGTACTTTCTTTGCCACTTATGTATTTTTTGACAATTCTATTTAGCTCTTATCAAAATTAAATGATAGCTTTATAGATGTGGGTGTCTTTGTCTCCTGGCAACCAATATTTTTAGACTCGGTGCACAACTGTGAGCGGCTTCTGAAAAGATTTCATCGTTCATTGAAACGCTGAATGCGTTTAAAGAGAACAAACGTAATAGGTAAGTTAGATATCTGATGCATAATAGAGGTACCTTTTGTCTCTGAAAGGGTAATCGTAGAAAATGGTATGTTTTGGAAGATATTCGAAAACGAAAATACTTTCATATATATATAATCGTTATCATTGCTCACTTAGACGTTATGTTTCATGATAAATTTTCATACCTTCAAAATGGCCATCCTAGACAAAATCTTATTTCGTAAAGAGAGCGTCAAAAAGCTCAGTCATTATTTTCTTGAATTTTTAGAAACGCCATTTTCAAAAATGACTTCCCGGTCTAAAAACTAATTTATTCAGGAAGGTGTCTTCACAATTATGTCGTATGATCTTAAAAGCTTAAGATCATTTTAGAAATTTACAATTAAGCAATTGTCACACTGCTCAGCGGCATGGAAACTTGTCGATTCGGAATGAAACACCATCATCGCAACCGAGATGTAGAATAGACCAATCATCCAATGCCTCTCGAAATTGTGTCATCGATTATGGAATTCATAAGCCCCTGGACAATTTCTGCGACACGTCCAACGTTATCGGCTCCCAATTTGCTGCATTTTATTAGAATAAGTGAAATGCAATACAATCAAATCTTACAAATGCATTCATTATATAGCAGATACATGTAGTATGTAATTCATAATTCAGATAAAGCAATATCTTGTGCAATTTTCTTATCCGCGAATACCTAAAGTCCAAAATGCAGCCGGTAAACACATTCAACGCCTTTTATGTAACAATTTCTTACCTGTAACTGCCTGCAGCGCAGAAATATACACGATCATACGCGATTAATAATCGTTCCACTTATTAGATCTTACAATTATTTAGTGATGAACGGTATTTATCGAGAATTGTATATTTCGATATTTGCTTGTCGATATGTCGGTATTTTTTATGGATATTTTAGAATATTTTTTAATGAATATTTTTGTCAAAATGTCGATAATTTTTATAAAAAGAAAACTTCATGGGCTAGCAAAGAGTGAGAGAATTTATATGAGAAACTCGGGAGACAGAACGACGCTGGTGAGCGTCGCGTGAATTCGGAGAAACTGCTAAGCACTTATTGTTAGTACACAACGTTGGTCACATGTCGACGTGATCATCGACGAAGTATAGGATAGACCTATCACCTTATGGATGTTCGTGCCGCCACCCAAACCGTGTTACCGACCCCTAATTTGAGGACTGAATCACAGACGAGGTACAGGATAGACCTATCACCTTATGGATGTTCGTGTCGCCACCCAAACTGTGTTACCGACCCATAGTTTGAGGACTGAATGTAGTGGCATCTGCTCATGAACAGCTTCCAACTTATCAACTACTCTGAAATGTGTTGAAATGCTGAAAGGTGTGTGTGTGTGCTTGTATACGTATAAATCGTTTGAAGGCAGGCTTTCGTTACGCTATACTTTGGCTCGGCTTGTCAACGACTCGCGCGAATTTCTCTCCGAAAATCCATTTCGGGGATCAAGACACTATGGCGCTCAAAAATGGTGTTTCTTCAAAGCCCGTGTAAGCAATAAATTGCAAGATGACATTGTTTATTAGTACTTTGAGCGTAGTAGAACCCTTTCACGTATCGCACGCCGAAAAGTATTAAAAATTCACGCTGTTACCGACGTTCCCGCAAGTTTCTAATGCACTGTTTAATCATTCTAGTGAAGTAATAATAATTGGATTCTATTTGCCCCGAGTATTATTTCATCGCGACATTGAAATTTACAGTAAAATCTAATTCTTAAAAGACTCACAGAAAATTGAATGACGCATAAGTGTCGTGGGGTGCATGGATGCAACTGCATATCGAGTTACTTTTCAAACCCGCATTGCGAAATAAAATGTTGTCTAGCCCTGAGAAATTCATCGGTTCAGTGTTCAATGAAGTGTGTGCATGCATAGTGCAGATTATTTCGTGGTTTCTCAATTCGTGCATCAATTTCCTCGATTACTGGACCATGTGGGAGGTCGCTTAACAAGATTCTACTACAATTCACCCAGTATCCAGAAGACTTCTCGAGCAATACTTTTCTCGAGGAGTTGCGAGTCATTGAAGCGAGACAGAACGTCAACTACCTCTACCAAAGTCGCACCATCGCCGAACAATGTACCTGCCAGTTCAACTTTACCTACGACAGTGATCGGATCTCAGTGAACGCGTGAGCATATTATTTCGTGATTTGTTGATTCCCGGATTAATTTCATCGATTACTGGACCATGTGGGAGGTCGCTTAACAAGATTCTACTACAATTCAACCAGTATCTATAAGACTTCTTGAGCAATACATTTCTCGAGGAACTGGTAGTCGTTGGAGCGAGACGCAACGTCAACAACCTCTACCAAAGTCGCACCATCGCCGAACAATGTACCTGCCAGTTCAACTTTACCTACGACAGTGATCGCGTGATCTCAGTGAACGCGTGAGCATATTATTTCGTGATATGTTGATTCCCGGATTAATTTCATCGATTACCGGACCATGTGGGAGGTCCCTTAACAAGATTCTACTATAATTCAACCAGTATCTATAAGACTTCTTGAGCAATACATTTCTCGAGGAACTGGTAGTCGTTGGAGCGAGACGCAACGTCAACAACCTCTACCAAAGTCGCACCATCGCCGAACAATGTACCTGGCAGTTCAACTTTACCTACGACAGTGATCGGATCTCAGTGAACGCGTGAGCATATTATTTCGTGATTTGTTGATTCCCGGATTAATTTCATCGATTACTGGACCATGTGGGAGGTCGCTTAACAAGATTCTACTACAATTCACCCAGTATCCAGGAGACTTCTCGAGCAATACTTCTCTCGAGGAGCTGGGAGTCGTTGGAGCGCGACGGAACGTCAACAACCTCTTCCAAATTTGTGATCTGCCAGTTGAACTTTACCTGCGACAGTGATGGAAGTAGTGTCAACGCGAGTGTAGAGTCAGTGTTTTTACGCATTTAGAACTATTCAAGTCTAAGCACCGGTGCTCAAATTGCTTTTTAATCCAGAAATTAAAGTGACATATTTGTGTGTGTGAGATACATTCTATTCGGTACTGACGCTGCAGCTGCGGGTCAGTCTGCAGATCGAATAGCTATTGCCGAAGGGGGATGCTTGTCTGCATGGATAGCAGTGAGACTGTTTGCAACGAACGGTGAGTGATACTTTTTCATTCTTTCAATCTTTCTGCATGCCATCGAACAAAATGATTGCTGTAGCGAGCGTAAACACCACGAATACATACTTAGTACTTGCGAATAGTAACAGGAATGCGTGTGCTTCCAGATGTTCAATACGCGTAGAAACATACAATAAATAAATTTTAAATTTGCTGTAGATGTTTTCATATCGCGTTTCAACCATTCTAAACTATTTTCCTTTAATTTTATAATCATTCGGGATGCTTAATATATCGAATACGAGTTACATTTCTGAAGTTGAACTCTTCCGCGTGAGATCTTTCAAAACTTCCCTCTTAACTGTAATTACATTCGAGTCATTACATTCTCTTAATAAGGCGCGAAAAGAAAGCATTAATTTCGTATAATAACTAACAATGACAGTCATCGTTGGTACTACCTGCTCACTATGCTCGGAGCTGCTATATAAACTTAAATTTCTTTATCCCCTTCTATTAAAATAAGTTTAAGCTACTAAACATGAAATTTTATACATCGCGGAAGAACTTGCACGCGTGCTTGGTTTTAACTAACTATAATCCTAGTAATAAGTCTTAGTTTAAGAACTTCTGTCGTAAGACATTTTCCAAATTTTTCAAAATGCACATAGCATTGGTCGAACATGGACTAGAAATATTTCATAGAAATGAGTCACTTTCGTAGGTACCTCCGCGCCGGTGTGCTCGGTTCCTTGGTAACGTTTCCCAAGCATTGCGACTTGCGAAACGGAATCAAGCTAAAGCCTACGATCTAGGTTAAGGGCCCAGATCGAGCCAAACTTACGTTCAGTGAGCTTGGTTCGGTCTCGGCAGCTAATCAGAATTTTATTCTGTTTCAGATAGGTATTTTGTCGATGGGTTTACGTAATTTGTTCTATTTTATGTATTTCGTCTATGGATTTGCAAGATTTATTTTATTTCATGTCCTGTATTTTATTATGTTTATTTAATTTACTTCCATGCTGGTCTCACAATTACTAACATAACGTAGTTAAATGTTTCAGCTTTCCAGGTTCAGCCCTCCGCGGCGATGGGATTTTTTAAAATAAAATAATTAAAAATAAAAGTGATAGTGAAAAGTGATAGTGAAAGAAGACATCTAAGGAAGCCTAGGTTAATTTATTATAGCATGAAGTATTTAAGGCTCCATATAAAATTGCCAAGTAGTCACTGAATTGTTAGCTTTGTCGCTCTTTTGTTGGCTCCACATCTCTGATGACGAGGTCGCCGCTGCTTCCGTTTCCGGAAGCAAGCGACTGACCATGGAATCGGTACAGGTGGATCAGTTTCGTCCCTTGGTGTTCTTGTCGAAAAGGAAAAGTTTCGGGCGTAGGGGGTGTACCTTTCGGTACACTGCCTGCGTAAGTCACTCGGTTCGATTCCCAGTCTCCGTGTTAGACGGCTTGAGTCAGGTCACACCTAGTGTTGCTCCTGACGAGTCGCATCCGAGCAAGAGGAATCGTCTGGGTGACGCTGAGCGCTTTTCCCTTTCCACTCGGACAGCAGGGTGGTAGGAACTGCGCCATTCAATACCCCTTTCATGCTCACCCGTAGTCTTTCCTTCTTTGCCGAATTTATTTCAATCGAGTGATTGCTTGGCAGTTCCCTAGATTCGATATCTAAACCGAAAGGATCGATGGAACTTTGTTTCCATCCATCTCTTTGGTTCAGTAGGCTAAGGGTTTCATGTACAGGGAGATCGACGGAACTGTGATTCCATCTATCTCTCTACGGGTCTTGAAGTGCAGCAACCTCCTCGCGGTGAGACCTGGTAATCGGTGGGGACCACCGAGCCGATAGCTGTGATTGTCAAATATTCTAATTAGTTATAAGAATTGCTTTAGTTGTAAGACTTTTTCCAAATTTTTCAAAGTGCACAAAGCATTGGTCGAACATGGACCAAAAATATTTCGTAGAAATGGGTCACTTTCGTAGGTACCTCCGCGCTGGTGTGCTCGGCTCCTTGGTAACGTTTCCTAAGCATTGCGACTTACGAAACGGAATCAAGCTAAAGCCTACGATCTAGGTTAAGGGCCCAGATCGAGCCAAACTTACCTTCAATGAGCTTGGTTCGGTCTCGGCAGCTAATCAGAATTTTATTCTGTTTCAGATAGGTATTTTGTCGATGGGTTTACGTAATTTGTTCTATTTTATGTATTTCGTCTATGGATTTGCAAGATTTATTTTATTTCATGTCCTGTATTTTATTATGTTTATTTAATTTACTTCCATGCTGGTCTCACAATTACTAACATAACGTAGTTAAATGTTTCAGCTTTCCAGGTTCAGCCCTTTAAAATAAAATAAATAAAAATAAAAGTGATAGTGAAAAGTGTTAGTGAAAAGTGATAGTGACAGAAGACATCTAAGGAAGCCTAGGCTAAGTTATCATAGCATGAAGTATTTAAGGCCCCATGTAAAATTGCCAAGTAGTCACTGAATCATTAGCTTTGTTGCACTTTCGTTGGCTCCTCATCTCTGATGAGGAGGTCGCCGCTGCTTCCATTTTCGGAAGCAAGCGACTGAGCATGGAATTTGTATGGATGGATCAGTTTCATCCCCTGCTGTTCTTGTCGAAAGGGAAAAGTTTCGGGCGTAGGGGGTGTACCGCTTGGTACACTGCCTGCGTAAGTCACTCGGTTCGATTCCCAGTCTCCGTGTTAGACGGCTTGAGTCAGGTCACACCTAGTGTTGCTCCTGACGAGTCGCATCCGAGCAAGAGGAATCGTCTGGGTGACGCTGAGCGCTTTTCCCTTTCCACTCGGACAGCAGGGTGGTAGGAACTGCGCCATTCAATACCCCTTTCATGCTCACCCGTAGTCTTTCCTTCTTTGCCGAATTTATTTCAATCGAGTGATTGCTTGGCAGTTCCCTAGATTCGATATCTAAACCGAAAGGATCGATGGAACTTTGTTTCCATCCATCTCTTTGGTTCAGTAGGCTAAGGGTTTCATGTACAGGGAGATCGACGGAACTGTGATTCCATCTATCTCTCTACGGGTCTTGAAGTGCAGCAACCTCCTCGCGGTGAGACCTGGTAATCGGTGGGGACCACGGAGCCGATAGCTGTGATTGTCAAATATTCTAATTAGTTATAAGAATTGCTTTAGTTGTAAGACTTTTTCCAAATTTTTCAAAGTGCACAAAGCATTGGTCGAACATGGACCAAAAATATTTCGTAGAAATGGGTCACTTTCGTAGGTACCTCCGCGCTGGTGTGCTCGGCTCCTTGGTAACGTTTCCTAAGCATTGCGACTTACGAAACGGAATCAAGCTAAAGCCTACGATCTAGGTTAAGGGCCCAGATCGAGCCAAACTTACCTTCAGTTAGCTTGGTTCGGTCTCGGCAGCTAATCAGAATTTTATTCTGTTTCAGATAGGTATTTTGTCGATGGGTTTACGTAATTTGTTCTATTTTATGTATTTCGTCTATGGATTTGCAAGATTTATTTTATTTCATGTCCTGTATTTTATTATGTTTATTTAATTTACTTCCATGCTGGTCTCACAATTACTAACATAACGTAGTTAAATGTTTCAGCTTTCCAGGTTCAGCCCTTTAAAATAAAATAAATAAAAATAAAAGTGATAGTGAAAAGTGTTAGTGAAAAGTGATAGTGACAGAAGACATCTAAGGAAGCCTAGGCTAAGTTATCATAGCATGAAGTATTTAAGGCCCCATGTAAAATTGCCAAGTAGTCACTGAATCATTAGCTTTGTTGCACTTTCGTTGGCTCCTCATCTCTGATGAGGAGGTCGCCGCTGCTTCCATTTTCGGAAGCAAGCGACTGAGCATGGAATTTGTATGGATGGATCAGTTTCATCCCCTGCTGTTCTTGTCGAAAGGGAAAAGTTTCGGGCGTAGGGGGTGTACCGCTTGGTACACTGCCTGCGTAAGTCACTCGGTTCGATTCCCAGTCTCCGTGTTAGACGGCTTGAGTCAGGTCACACCTAGTGTTGCTCCTGACGAGTCGCATCCGAGCAAGAGGAATCGTCTGGGTGACGCTGAGCGCTTTTCCCTTTCCACTCGGACAGCAGGGTGGTAGGAACTGCGCCATTCAATACCCCTTTCATGCTCACCCGTAGTCTTTCCTTCTTTGCCGAATTTATTTCAATCGAGTGATTGCTTGGCAGTTCCCTAGATTCGATATCTAAACCGAAAGGATCGATGGAACTTTGTTTCCATCCATCTCTTTGGTTCAGTAGGCTAAGGGTTTCATGTACAGGGAGATCGACGGAACTGTGATTCCATCTATCTCTCTACGGGTCTTGAAGTGCAGCAACCTCCTCGCGGTGAGACCTGGTAATCGGTGGGGACCACCGAGCCGATAGCTGTGATTGTCAAATATTCTAATTAGTTATAAGAATTGCTTTAGTTGTAAGACTTTTTCCAAATTTTTCAAAGTGCACAAAGCATTGGTCGAACATGGACCAAAAATATTTCGTAGAAATGGGTCACTTTCGTAGGTACCTCCGCGCTGGTGTGCTCGGCTCCTTGGTAACGTTTCCTAAGCATTGCGACTTACGAAACGGAATCAAGCTAAAGCCTACGATCTAGGTTAAGGGCCCAGATCGAGCCAAACTTACCTTCAGTTAGCTTGGTTCGGTCTCGGCAGCTAATCAGAATTTTATTCTGTTTCAGATTAGTATTTCGTCGATGGTTTTACGTAATATGTTCTATTTTATGTATTTGGTCGATGGTTTTACGTAATATGTTCTATTTTATGTATTTCGTCTATGGATTTGAATGATTTATTTTATTTCATGTCCTATATTTTATTATGTTTATTTAATTTCCTTCCTTGCTGGTCTCACAATTACTAACATAACTTAGTTAAATGTTTCAGCTTTCCAGGTTCAGCCCTTTAAAATAAAATAAATAAAAATAAAAGTGATAGTGAAAAGTGTTAGTGAAAAGTGATAGTGACAGAAGACATCTAAGGAAGCCTAGGCTAAGTTATCATAGCATGAAGTATTTAAGGCCCCATGTAAAATTGCCAAGTAGTCACTGAATCATTAGCTTTGTTGCACTTTCGTTGGCTCCTCATCTCTGATGAGGAGGTCGCCGCTGCTTCCATTTTCGGAAGCAAGCGACTGAGCATGGAATTTGTATGGATGGATCAGTTTCATCCCCTGCTGTTCTTGTCGAAAGGGAAAAGTTTCGGGCGTAGGGGGTGTACCGCTTGGTACACTGCCTGCGTAAGTTTCCCAGTCCGATTACCCAATCTCCGCGTAAGACGGCTTGAGTCAGGTCACACCTAGTGTTGCTCCTGACGGGTCGCATGAGTCGGTGCAACAGGAATCGGCTGGGAGACGCCGAGCGCTTTTCCCTTTCGACTCGGACAGCAGGGTGGTAGGAACTGCGCCACCCAATACTCCTTTCATGCTCACCCATAGTCTTTCCTTCTTTGCCGAATTTATTTCAATCGGGTGATTGCTTGGCAGTTCCCTAGATTCGATATCTAAACCGAAGGGATCGATGGAACTTGGTTTCCATCCATCTCTTTGGTTTCATAGGCTAAGGGTTTCATGTACAGGGAGATCGACGGAATTTTGATTCCATCTATCTCTCTACGGGTCTCCAAGCGCAGCAACCTCCTCGCGGTGAGACCTGGTAATCGGTGAGAACCGAGCCAATGGCTGCGATTGTCAAATATTCTAGTCGGATATAAGAATTTAACTTAATAAATGTTTCTTGAAAATTTTGTAACTTCTATATGAAGTAAAAATACTTACGTGAAATTATTAAGTGTTGTTCGATTGTTCCCACCCGACCCCAGAATATGCGTACAGTATTAAGATAGAAGGATGAACTTGGAATATTTCTGCAAGGTACCGGAACTGATGGGTTTTTGTCAATTTTTAATGTCCTCTCTACTTCAGCACCGCATTGAAATATACCAAGTTACAATTCCTTGGTGAGGTATTCCAAATTACATCATGCAATCATGTTTTCCACAAATAATATTGTTGTTTATATATTTTTTTATATTAAATAAATTTGCTTTGCGTTAAATAAATCCGAATAGGACAGCAAGGTTAAAAGGCGTATGTGTTCTCGTTTTGTTGTGATACCTCTTTCTCTGTCGTTGAACGGAATACATTTATAAAACGATCTTTAAATTATTACTGTGACAGAATCATTTGTAAATCGCGGCTTTCGAACGATCTAAGTTTTACCCGTGTTGAATTCTAATTCCTACCACGCGTAGCGTTACAATCTTATTTTAGACTGAATCGATAACGTTGGGTGTGACATGAAAATGGTAAGGGCGCTCGCGAGCCCCCCGAGCGTGTGACACAAAATTACATTGCAAGATGACATTGGTTATTACTACTTTGTGTGTAGTTAGTAGAGTCCTTTCACGTATCGTACGCCGAAAAGTATTAAAAATTCACGGGCCGGACGAGGGCGGCCGGTAAAGCCCAGAGGGGGGCTACCCACAAAAACAATACCTTAAGGGCAGCCCAAATGCCGACTCGCCCCAAACGCGGTCGTCGTTGCGCGATGGGTCTATCCTATATCTAGTTTGTGCTTATATTCGTAGAATGGCGAATACTTGTTCATAAGATAATATATTGGCAGCCAGTAACTTTCCAACACGTGGTAACAGTTTTCTAATTCAGTTTTTTATTATATCAGCGAAAGGTAACGATCTTCTGTACCTTCAGTCGGTAGAATATTACCAGCAATCGATAATCCAATTAATGATTACGCGTCATGGTTTGAAAACGTCGTCTGTGGAAAAATGCATTGGATGATAACTCTTTCCTTCGTCTATGGTGATTGGTGTATCTTATACCTCGTCTGTGGTGCCACACGATCTGAAATACCGACTTCGTGAAAAAGCCCAGGTTTTATTGCACTCTCTGCGTTTTAGGAGCAGGGGTTATATTCACAGCTGAATTTTCCGCAGCAATTTTCATCATATTTAGTTTCAATTCTACCCGCCAGTAGGATTGCGTTCGAATTCCTCTCTGAATTGATAACGTTGCGTGCGACACGGAATGGTAAAATGACATCGGATGATAGGTCTATTCTCTACTTTGCCGATTGTTGAAACGTTTGAATTGTTAAGCGTTTACCACTTTCAGTTAATGTAGTATGGCCCCTTACTGGCTATAGGTAATCCTAAAATTATGATCCCTAGAATCGAGTTCCGCCATTTACCTGTAGTCTGAACGACAGCATTATTTAAATTTCATGAAACTATAAGAATAAAAAATCACACGAATAATTCTCCTGCTTAACATTACGCTTGTAAATCTTTCAATCCTTTTTACGCCCACTAAAGTCAAACAGCCAATTGTCAGACAAATAAACTAATTCTATTTCCTCTCTATTTCTCTGCGTTGACGTCACAATAGCCACGTCTCCTGCTACAATCCCTACAGAAGCCGACTTCCAAAAATATTCAATCACGCCCTTAATCGCGTCCACGCGCTTCTCATAGCAGCGTCACTTTTAATTCACCTTTAATCGCAAACTTGCCAATCAATCGTCTAAAACGGCACCTCGTTAAATGCTTCCAATGTGGGGCGAACAATGCGAGGTACCTATAAATACAGCCACTCGATATAAAACGGGCTCGAGTTCCTCGAAAAGAATATGGACCGATGATTCGCCAGCACGGCGCGACGATACGTGTCGTTAGAGAAGCGAACCGTCCGCGAATGAAATTGTTCGGCGTCGCACAAAGGAAGACGGTCGTCACTAATTCAGTAGGAAACGATTTCACCATCAGGGCTATATTTACAGAAGCTATACGTCGCGCACGGTCTCGAGGAAGGCTTAGTCCAACCCCTTGAATCGATATGGCGATTCCACGAAGGAGCAGACATGCCTTGGCACACCGTGTTTTATCCACTCAAATATTTACGCACCACCTGTCTTTATCGCTCGCCGTCCTTTATTTGACGGATCGGCCGCACTTTCGGGCGACCCCCTTCGCCGTGGCGACGTGCGTTTTCGCCGGACGTTTATCGCGCACGCGATTCTCCGCGAATCAAGGGAAATAAGAATCCCCCTTAACAGGCGAAAGCAGCCCCATTGTACCGACGCTGCAGCCGGGACGCTTCGTTTGATTCTAGAACGTCTGCTCGTAGGAGGAAAAGGTAGAGCTACTTCTGGGGTGAAATTCGAAACGAAGGTGAAACGATCGAGATTCCTAGGTCGACGACAGATTCCTCCCCTTTAACCTGGGATGTGCTGTAATTGGCCTATTCCCATCGTGGTGGGATTAAATTTAATAACAGCTTCATTTCCTCTTCACTGTGCCTCGCCCTTTGTACCGTTCCCAATTGATTTCTTAAAGGAACTTGTAGAGGGATAGCGTTGGAACGCGAAGTATTATTAAAGAGCGGAATTCGGATCCGCTTTCGACACAGTTAGCTCGATTATCGACGGAAGTTCGCTGGCTTTCCGAGGCGGAGAATAGTTCGCATGTTTCCACCGCGAGCATCCGATACATATTTATTTACAGGACGCGTACCGTCTGAATGGAACGATCGATCTTCCTACCTCTCCAGATACTTTTCATGCTGTTACAGTTGCTCTTAATGCCGTATAAAGGAATCGACGTGCATACGCGAGAGGAAGTTTCATATCCATGGAACGTTGGCTGCGCGTCTGCGCGTGTATCTCCTCGATGCAGCCACTGCCGCTGGATAACGTTCGATCTCCTTTCAGGAAACGGACTTATTGTACGGAGTTATGTCTGTATCACCGAATAGATCGAATTCCGCCAGGATTCTGTGTACAGGAATTTAATCTCGATCCGAAGAAGTGCGGACGAAATGTGTCCGTCATAGTCGAGCTTTTAGTGGAATTCTGCAGGAGAGCGTTTCCTTGCTAAACGTAGCGCATATAGCGCGTTAGTAGACACGCTCGCTGGCAAGCTTTTCTTTACTTGCCAAGGACGCGAGAACTTTTTACATTCTAACTATAGTGCTATTTTAACGCACTAATTCTGCCGAATTTCAACGACCGATCATTTACCTATCGGACAAAATTCACCGTTTTACGTTGATCGGGCGATTCCTATGGGTGGCCAGCACGCAACGACTATAACCAAGACAGGAGTCCCGATGCTATTCAGGAACTCCGCAGGAATAAGACGAAAACTTGCATCCTGCCTTTGGCGAAGTTGAAGCGTCCCGTGAACTTACATATCTCGGAGTTTCCGTGTACTTCCTGGTACAACGTATCTACATTCCTACTTAACTGTTCGCCTCTTTCAACTCCACGTCACGAAACCAGGGCGTCGGTCGCCCGACGATCGTCTTGATCTCTTCAGTGGAACGTATGGCTGGTACTCTAAGCGCGTATCACGTGACCCGTCGCGGTTTCCTTTCCTCAATGTTCACCGCGTTCACAAGTTGGCTTAGACACAGGTCTGTTCGCGCGGAGCCGTTGCCAACAGGATTTTTCCCCATCGCTCGCGCGATAGGAGGGAAACACCGTTCCGATATTCCTGGCTGGCCCGTATCCGCCGTTATTAAGAGCGGCCATTTAATAACTGCTTGATGAAAACTTGAGAAGATTCCTTCCTCGGATTGTCAAGATTAATAACGGCCGATATGTATCTGGATCCCCGAAGGGGAAGCTTCCCGGGGACGACGGTAGACACGGGGCAGGGAAGAAGAATGGAGGCGGACGAGAGGAGGAACGAGTCGGGAGAAGCCACTCAGAAAGTAATTTGCTCAATGCCTGGGCGAACAGGGGCGAACCGTGTAGAAGCCGTTGGGATACGTTCATAGATGAAGAAAAAGGGAGGAAGCAGCGTGTCTGGTAAGGACGAAGAACGATTGCCTTGAGATGGGGCGAGAGGGGGATAGAGCCAGAGAGGAGCCGGGCTCCGTTGTACGTGAATGGGGAGAGAAAATCGGCGACGGCACACACCTACTGCTAGAAGGAAAATGCAAAATGGCCTTTATAAGGCGTTCCAATAAGAGGGAGAACCAGTCTCGCGCCTCCTCACCCTCGCCGCCCCTGTAACGTCTTCGTTTCGAGAGCAAATGAAAGGCGTACCCTCCGTCGAATGCGCCGCTGCGAAAACATAAACAGCACGGGGCTGGCGATAAAGGAGGAAGAAAAAAGAAGAACGAGGGATTGGAGCGGAGGGGGTGGTGTCGAAGACGATGGAGAAGACTGAAAAAGCTCGAGTCTTCCCTTTGCACTTTGTCAGTCGGTGGTGGCTCGCCGACCAGGCGCCCGGCTACGATACGAAAAGAGTGTTTCCAGTTGGACGTTTCAGACGCTTCTCCTTGCTTTCGTATCGGCTCGCGCCTCGTTTTATCGAATCGTGAACGACGCTCTTTAAAGGCCTTGCCGCTTGGAATCAAGCCGCGCTCTTTCGCGTTGCGGCGATCCGAGTGTCTTTCACCCTTGATCGATCCTTTGTGCTTTTCTTCTTTCACGGGGCACCGGAGGCTCTTGCCGGGCGTGCCTTTGTTGTCACTGACGTTCCACGATCAGCTGATAACAGGGGACGCAAGTTTTTGTAGTGTTAACTCGAATAAACTTTCCCCCGATCGTCGCTGTACGCGTGTGATCGACTTGGGATAGGAAGAGGAAGATTCTTTTGCTTTGGAGTGGTCAGATTCTCATCAGTAGCATCTCGTGATCGGTATATTCTAATAGAGTAACCACGGCGAAATAAAAGGCAGCGAGATAAGGGTAAACAGCAGGAAAAGGTGAATGAGAGCGGAGTTTGATAAATAAGAATGTACCGAACAAGAAACCGTGGAACGAGACAATTGTAATTCTTGAATAAAGCGGCAAGAATAAGGGAGAAGCGTATAAAAGCCGGTGCAGCAACGGCGAAACAAAACGGGACGAACGAGAAAAAGGCATAGCGCGGCAGAAAGGGGAGCATATGGTGGAGAGAAATGCTTTCCTACAGCTGTTAATATTTTTGCCAAGCGTCATATTGTCACGAGGATGTGCTCGTTGTTTTTTTGTGTTTCTTTTTTTTTCGCTCAGTAATACCAGTGATAAAAGTTTCCCGGCAAGTTCGGCGGGATTTCGAGCGGCGCGGTAGCAACGTGCGTTGACATGCCAGCGAACAGAATAATCTCATTACGCGGCTGGAACTTCAGGCCTGGAATAATAAGGAGATATAAATGCAAATGAAAATTATGAAAATGAGCGATTTAACCGGCCATTTAGAATACAAAACTGCCGAACCAGGTATCGAAATTTCCGATCGACTTCTCGACGACGCTCTCTGAATATTATGGCTCTGTGAATAATGAGGCTTGAACGTGTAAAGAGATACACACAGGGTGCCAAGTTCAAAGTTTTACGTGGTAATGTCGATCGAACTCAATTTTTATTAAATGACAATATGAATTTTAAAATATCCGTGTCTGTAGTCTATTCCTTTCCAAATAAATTGACTGTACGCAGTGGAGACCGTCTCAAGATTAATTCTGGTTACAACAACACTGGGTAGTTACTTGTATAACTAAGAAGTCCACGGCAATATATTTACTTCGCAATTTAAAATACTCCATTTATTGGTAGTGCACTTACAACCCAATTTGAAGTGTGCGCGTCTGACTACGCGCGGGCCGATTCTACTTGTCCGTCTTACCTGGCAAGGAAGCGGTTTATATACAGAAGAAGCCTATCGTTCTTTTCTCACTGTCCTTTCACTGCAAACCTTCTTGGCCTTTATTCCCATTTCAAAGAACTCTGTCATCGTATCGTATTATATTTCTGGTGTAATAGGATGTGGCATTAAGGCTTTTAAACCACTCCCGTCAAATTCCGTCGTCTTCACGTCGGATTTGAATAGTTATCACAAGCAATAGATCCACCCTCGGATAAAAGTACGTTCGACTGCTTCTTCTCTCTTGGCGTATGCAGCGCGAAAACCTCGGCTGTCGTAGTCCTCGCCCGATTACTGTCACTCACTTTTACCACGCAATCAGGGGCGGTTTTACCGGGCGCGTATCACGGCCGTACAACCGCAGAAAACCATCGAGGCTGAGAGGTTCTGTCAAGTGTTCGACAAATACGCGACGTGTTTGCCGTCATCTTACGGTAAAATTTGATTACTTGCCCCCTCCCTTTCCCTCCAGCCTCCCCCCTGCCAACTCCCCCTGTCTGGAGAGCGCGGATTGACGTAAATCTTCCCCGGCTGGTCCTCTTTCGCTCTGTAATGCGACAACTCGTGAAAAGTCCTCGCGTTTACCGCGGCTTTGTCCGTAATCTCCCTCGTTGTTATCCACACGGACGGAAACGTAACGCGACAGACAGCGGAGGAGGGAGGGGGGGGGGGGTGGTGGGGCAACGATCGAAGGCAAACCGTTCGACGTTCTTAGCCCTCGTCCCATCAGCTTTTCACGCGCGACGACTCGAATTAACGCAACGCCGAAGCAGAGAGCGCGCCATCGTACGTCGCCCTTCGTTGCTGCGAAAAAATGTTACACCGGCGGAGGGGAGTGTTCGAAACGTTACGAATGAAGCGCGACACTTTTCGATCGTCCGTGGCGGCATTTTAGCGGTGATCGGAAGAGTCTTCACTCTGCTGTTTCATCCAAATGAATGGAATAAAAACGAAATGTTCTTTAATCCTTGGAAATGCTTCTGTGTTCAGTTCTTGACACTGCGATGGACCTCTCGTTTAATAATATATCCTGAAATATTCGCTGCGAATAGTTAATTCGAATGAAACGCAGGGTAGCAAGCCTGGCCAGGTACGAAATGGTACACTGTACTGCGTACCATTATATGCGTTCACGGTTATCTCGTATTTCACCCGCAAAACTATTTACGTTAATTATTCTGGTTACCGAGTAAAACTGGATATAATTTTTATATTAAAATTATCTGAAACGGATAGGTGTTATGTTTCAGTCGAAATGGTATTACCGCACATGAAATCGGAGCAAAATGATGCTTGGTATCGTCGTTTCGTCAGCGGCGGGCAACGTGATAGATGTAATGCTGGGGCCGCGGAGGCCGAGCGGAACACAGCAATTTCGAGGATGAATGAAGGATGTCCGCCTACGTGCGCGGCGCGGCGCACTGTTGGCAGAGCGTACTCTTCAGCGATACAGTAAAAATTCAGCTTCATGCATTATTTAAACGCGAGGAGTCCCGTTTCATGCGTGCGGTACGCTTGGGGGAGGTCGATTCTTCACCTTTCCTTTTGTTTCCAAGGCGCGAGCATGTGCAGCGACAGTGATATACGCACTCGTGCACCGCTAATGCACCTGTAGATTCTTCATCCCGAGGAGGAGGGACCTGGCTCACCCGAAAGAATAGGATTTCGCTGGAGAGGTGTGTTTCAGATTTGATTGAAACGCAGACAATCCGAGCGTACACTTTTCTTGTCAATTTCTTTGTTCATTTTTCGAAATGATAAAAGAGATTCAGTACAGTAATAGGAAAAGCGATCTTGAACCTAGATCATCCGCTTCTCGATTTCAATACGAACACCACATAGGTATACGATCGCTTCCTCGCCTAGTTCCGATCGAATCAAAGACCCAAACTCGCCCACAGTGCTGTCCCCCCGGTATGACACGTTAAAGACCTCTAGTGCACCGAGGTGAACAAGCGTTTCGGTCCCACGCTACCGAGTTACAACTGGCGGGGCACACATCTGAACGCTTACGTCCTCAAAGGAATCACGTATCACTCGAGCCTGCCCCGAGCGACTCGCTAGATTACTTCCACCCCGCAAGTAGTAATTCCCCGGTGCAAAGCCTCCGGTTTTCCTCTCTCAGGCTTATCCGCATTATCGAGTCGAGTTTTCAGGAAACATTCTTTTCCCGCGAATACGCCGTAGCGCTTTATCGTTGTTACGTAATTTAACGGGGGCTTAATGGCGGAGGCGCGATGCAGTTTATAAAAGCAACATTTTCGTAAACAGGATACGCCGCGTCTCGGCCCTCCCCTTTCGCCATTTATACCCGGGCGTTTTTACGGCGGAAATTTATATAAGGTATAAATTATCCGTGTATCTTTTTAGTTCCCTCGGTTACGCGAATGGAAAGGATACTTGGGGTTTATATGTAGATAAGAAAGGGGGGAACAAGGAAGTGCACTTAACGGATAACGGCCGAGTTCCTATGCATTCCGGGGTTGGAAAATAATTTGCTCGCTTGTTCGCGCGTCGCAACGGAAAACAGTCGTTCGCTGGTTAGCCGCGTTAATACGGCGAATCGATAGAATCCGCGGGAAAAGGCAAAGGACAGCTGTGCCACTCGTGGATGAATAGACGCTCAACGCGAAATGTCAGAAGCGTTGCGAGCAATATCGGTTACACGTAATTTGCCAAATGTCCGGGGCGATCAACGCGACGGAACTCCTTCCATTTCCACGGGGCATTGTGTACAAGTTCCTGTCCGAAATTCGCGCGTCTATATTTCCCCATGGTTTCGACGGCGCGGTCAACGAATTTTCGTAAAATTGGACGGCCCGAAACTGCAGTGAAAGGCGGCGGACAACCCCCTTTTTTTCCACGGGGATGGATCGTTGAATGGTGCGTCAGGATTTATTTCCTGGCGGCCCCGAAGCACCGGTGTTCCGGTGCGTGCGCGGGCGCCAAATTTGAAAAATCTATCAACGAACAGAGGAACAAAAGGTTGCGCTAGCTCGAGGCTTGATGGTGCTATCGAAAGGTTCGCAGAAATCGGTAGAACGGGCCTGAACAGTGAATGCCCCTTTTTGAGTTTCTTCGGGGGCTTTCGCGTCGAAAGCTGTACGAATTTTAAGGAAAATCTAATCTTCCTTTTAAAATACCACGAATCTCGTTGCAGTTGGTGCTATACGATTCACTCTCGAAATACACGCTTGCTCGGTCGAATTTTATTTCAGTCACGGTTCTTCCCCCGATGCATGTACAATCTATGAAAATTGTTGCAAGAAGATTAAGATCTCTTTAACCACTACAGCGAGAAGATAAAATTCCTAGGTTTCTCTCTGTATGATAATTAAGACCGCCGTATCCATTAAGCTCCCGCTTCCGGCTGCGGCGGGCGTTCATTAGCGGAGACGTTTCCGCGATTCGATCGTGCACGCGGAACTGAAATTCGATTGTGCTGTCTTTGAGCCGGGGAAACGAAAGTGCGCGCGTGTCCCCGCATGCAATCTCGTTTACCCCCACGGTGGAATTTGCATTTTGGATTTGAAGAGCGCGACGGAGGCGTGCCTTCCGCTGGTAATACGCAGCTTGGCAATTAAGTTCCAGGAGCGAGTCCCTGGCGCTCACTTGGAGGTATCTAGAATTAAGCGAATGAGGAGTGTCGTGATAAACAACCACACAAGTCCCAAAATACCAAATTACTCTATCGAATAAACATTGTAATACCAAATTTCCCATCTACACAATTATCCAATCACACAAGCTCCCAGCTTAGTAACTGTTCAATTAACCAGGTACCCAATTAACTATTAAGTAACTGCTCGCATGCCCAAATACCGAATTGGTCAATTACTCGCCCAAGTATCGTGATCACTAATCTTACGTTCCCTGAACTGAAGCGTCCTTGTAGAAAACACTGTAAGTGCGAGAAATCAAATTCCATAGGTACTATAGCATTACCAATGGCACGTAGAATATTTTCCGAATAGGAGAATGTTTTTTAACTTTTATACTTACAGTATTTTCTACAAAGACTCTTGAATTCAAATTCAGTCGACATGCCTTTGTTAGGTGGAAAGCTTTGAATAACTACGCGCACACACGCGCTCCATTATCCCTCGTCGGCCGAAGCTGGATTCGTTTTAAGTTTCCTAGAAGTCGGTAAGTGTACACTGATGGGAATAAAAGTGGAAAACTCTTCTCGTCTCCTTTCAAAAGCACGGGAGATTATATCAAGAAAGATGTCGATACTTTATTTTTCCGCGATATTGCGAGCCACCACGTGCAACAAAGGAACCGACCCGGTCCCGACGGGCCGGCAATCCTCCGGGATCTCTCTCTGGAGGAACAAAGGGCGATCGATCGGGAGTATCGCCGTGAGCACTCAGCACCGAGGTTTAGACACAGCAGTAGGAAAGGCCAATATAAGGGACCAATAAGATAGCAGTTACCGCTGCCTCTGCCCACAGATTAAAACGATTCTGTCCGATGTTTCCTCGATTTTCTATCCTCCCTGCAAAGGAACCTCCTTGGCCAACACACGCTGCCTCCTAAAAGGATCCGCGAGCTTTCTTTTATAACGTATAAATGTAGACGCGTGCATCTATTGGCGATCGGCAAACCTACACACGTAGAAATCCTCGATGAGATCTAAGACTCCCACTTGTTTATTACTCGTGCTTCTTTGGAGCTTTCGAGCTGGTTTGGGCTAATTAACCATACATCCGTAATTAATTAAAAACCTTACAGGTCCTTCGGATCTATTAAGTAGATTTTCTATCCTCAACGAGGGTTGCCCGATTTTTCCATTATTCCACCTTGAAATAATCCTCGATTGGTCTACAAAAAAATTAGATGATCGCTTCGGTTCATCGCGCGAGAAACTTCCAGCTCGGAAGCCGATCGACGCGGCATAAGCGTGTCCAGGATGCGGGGTCGATGCGGCAAGGGTCGTGATTGTCGGAACGACGCGAAAGGTGTGTTCGAACCAGCCGGGAACAATGCTTAAGTGGCTGTTATCGCGTTTGAGCACAAGCCGCCAGGCGTTCCTGACCCATTTCCAGGGAGGTCCTGCGGGATGCAATAATACCATCTCCTGCGCGGGCACGTACCACGGATACTCGGCAAACGGTCCGCCAGCGGTGCAATGAGAATTACATTCTGCATTATCGTAAACGCCACGGTCGATCCTTCGCGAACGTCTCCCGTGTAATTATCCGCCAGTCGAAGGGCGAGCTAAAAGGGCTTTCAAACCGACCCCGAGGGGCTGCTGCTTTGTTTTCGATTGACTATTCGGGATTGCCCGTATCGCCGACAATGTTTTGCGGATCACTGCGATTTCGATACATGCTTCTCCGGTTATCAACGGCGGATAAATCACTTTCATTATTTACGGCTGCCATTGCCTGTTAACGAGTAAAGAAATCGCACGAAAACGAGACAAAAGTCAATCCGATCGATGAGCACATTTTGTTTAAAATTTTCTGGCCCGCGAATCAGAAGGAGCTGAGAAGGGGAGAGCGTGAAACGCGTCTCAGGCTCGTTAACACGAGAAACCGCGGGGGATTGGCAAAAGTGTCGTTTCTTCGGGCCGAAGGAGCAACAGGGAAATTACGTTCAGCCATTTAACACCGCTTCCTTTCAACGACGCCCCGAGGACAACAAAGGCCCGTGGGAATAAGCTGGACCTTTTATTCGCGCCACGGGATTTATGGATCTTTCCCGTGCAGAGGTAATGCCAGAAATAATGCGTATCGCTTTATAAAGTTTCGCGGAAATGCCGTGGCCGTCACCGATAACCGTGATGTTCAGCCGTTTCAAGCATTCGCGAATGATGCGCGAGAAACGTGTCGAGAAGGCTTTCATAATAACCCCAGAGGATTTATTGCAATCTTCCAACTTATTCGCTGATTTGTATGCACTGCTATTCGTGGGAAATAATTTAGAGTACAGCGAAAATGTCTTTCTCCTATACATAGCTGGAATTACTTCTGAAAGAGTAGAATTAAGTTTCTTTTTATTTACAATCCATTTGGATTGGTGGATCCTTAGAGCTTTCTTCGGTTACGATTAATTCCACTAATTAAATGCAGTTGCTATTTATTTTAAGTGAGTTTAAGCGACAGAGAATAGTTAAGGCTCTATTGAATCCCGTAATGGATTTTACAACGCAATACAGAGAGCTATAATTACGAATAAAACTGGCACAGCAATGATTTCGCCGGTACAGCGGCGCGATACCGCGATAATGACGGAAATTTCAATAGCGGGCTTCGCATAGTCTGCATTAGGAACGGCTACCAGTATCATCTAGGGATACTTGGATGCCGGGGTATATTAAATTTTACTGCGTTCAAGCTTCTATCAAAAGCCAACGGCCGAATGTCAGTTTAGTCTGACTTCAGTGTACCGTGGAAGCTGATAAAGTGAGTCGATCCGATTCCTACAGCGATTTTTCATTTTCTGGGAATACCATGTCGCGAAACGAGCACGTGTCGTCGGTCCATTCGAAAAACCTGAGGCATTCTCGCTTGAATAAAATAAAAAAAACAACATACTACCTATAGAATCGTATAGATCCATTCGTGTTTCCCGCAATTGTCATTTTACTTATTTCTATCCATGGTAATACATTGAACATTCAAATCGAGCTCTAATCATGGCAGGTTATTAAAATATGCTCGCCAGCGTACGATATTAATCCCGTTACAGTAAATATTAATTCGCTGAAATTTAGGTTCGTTTGGAACGAAATTCGTACCCCTAATTGATTGGATAAATTACAGTCCCATTATTTTCGTATTCACCCTTTGCAGTAGGTATTAGCCTTAATTTACCAATACTGCCACTCCGTGGAAATCCATTCAATTCACGTGTATGAACTTATTCGCTCAATATTGGCGAAACATTGCAGTAATCTGCGCAAAGGAACCGCAAACACTGATACAGTTACGATCTCCTTTAGTCCACGATATTCCCCGGACTCGCGAATCGTGCACTCAGAGAACAAGTGTCCCTTTGTGACCGCGTGCAAAACAGCGCAAAGCAACGGGAGGGTTGGACAACCCAGCGTTCCCATTTTCCATGGCCCCATCGGTCATCAATAATTCATCGTTCGTAATCAGATCTGTGGCTGAGGAGCGTGGTTTTCCCGACAGCCCGCGCTCGTCCGCGGTCCGTGGATATTGTGCGGAATTCGAGAGGGGTCGAAAAGGAGCCGAGCGGAAGTGGAGCGGTGCCGCGAGACAAGCGACGAGCGAAGAATTTCACCGAGCCCGTACCGGGCCGAATATATTCCACGGAGGTGCTGTAATTCCGTGACCGGATGTCCCCGCTTCCGGCCGCCCTTTGTGGAGACGCCATCGTCGGATCGGTGGTCGATGGCCGAACGCGAAAGGGTCTCTCCTCTTTACGCGGGGAGCTTTCTGCTTCATCACGAGGAACTGGCTTTCCGGCCCCGGCCACGACTTTCCAGCGACGGTCACGGACAGCATTTTTTTCACCCGAAGGTCCCTTTGACGCGCCCTGAAAAGCAACGGACGAGGGAAATAATATTGAGTGGGCGAACGTGTTCCCCCAGCGTGGCTGAAGGACAGACCGAGGCTGTGGCGGATACGCGCGTCCATCGGTGTTTTTGTTTTCTTTTTGTTAAAGAGATTCTTAAAGATTCTTCTTCTTTTCGAGTTGGGTTAGATCTGCAGGTGTCGATGGAGGAATGCAGGGAAAGAAGTGGAACTTCATTCGTGGCAGTCGTTTCGTATAATATAGCTTGGAGAAGTAATTGTTAAATATGTGGAAGGAGCAGCTCTGTCTGGAGACACTTTTCCTTCAGTTTTATGTGCTTGGCGATTCGGCGAAGGTGGCAGCAAACTTTTGGCTGCTCGCCATGCTGCGGCACTCGATTGTGTACACATTTTATGCTAGAGGTACCTGCGTGTAAAGTGTGCGATAAACGGAGGTTTGTAAATGTCAAGAATGAATATCTTTGTTGGGTATCAATCTTTAAGTTCCCACGCCTGGTATTTTAGTACTGTCACAGTGTTTAAATAGTACATCAGTACTGAGAGACAGACGATCTATCGTTTTCTACTGTAATATATAATAGAACGATGGCCTGTAAGTTTTAGAACGTTTAGGGAGGTATAATTATCGATGGTTGAGAAACAATATCGACTGCAGAGGCAATAGCGGTCGTTTAATTATGTCAGGCATGGATACTATTCCCGTTGTACTGTTAAATTTATTATCACGGTATACGCTGATCTATTGTTCACGTTTCCCATTTGGAATTCTCGTATTGCTCGCGGACGTTAAACAAGTAGGCACCGTCAGTGGGAATGCAAACCCTAATAGTGGGGTGTACACGTGAAATGTGCGCACTGCGAATGTGAAATTCAGTTTTATTCCTACCGATCGGGGGATGCTCGAGTATTATACTCGGATCATCCCTAGAATCTCCTTCGATACTTAATTTATGGTTTATAGGATGCTTCTCGCCTGCTTCGGCGTTTATAGAGCGGCTCTATGAAATGATAATTCTAAACAAGCTGCGGTACATCCATTTGCAAGGTTCGCGCAGCTGAATGACTCACAATCTCCGATTATTCCAGTCGACGCGATGGGATGCGCAGCGCGGCCGTCCTCACTCTAAACTTCACCTTCGGTAACAACAGACACGAAGTTCCGAGGAATCTCAGCCCCCATCGATTCAACGTTTCTTTCAACCGTAAAAGATCAAGGACAACCCGGGGCCATTTAATCGTTGAGACGTTGTCGAATATCCGCGACCATCCGCGCGGAGATTCCAAAAAATGTGCAGAACGAAGGGCCAACAGGAATGCCACGGTAGTTCGTTTAATTACACCCGTCGAAATTAATTACACATTCCAGCCAAATTATTTCGGCTTCCCTTCACCGTAATGAAACGCTTTTTGTCGCTGCCCCCGCCCCGAACTTCCGATGATACGCTACACCAGCCTCTCCGCTGAACTTCAAAGGAGAAGAACTCGTATTCTGCAGCGTCTCAGACACCTCGAACGAGAACGCCCACTTTCGTCGGCGATTTCCCCCGGAGCCAAGGCCCTTCCTCTTTGTAATTAGAGTCACCAAACATCGCAGTCACGTCCCCCGTGTAATCGCTTCTTCGAGTTGCCGTGCAGGACGAATTTTCCAGCGAAAAAAATCAGAATTTCCACGGGGAAACTGACACGTCGAGGAAGTCTTTAAGGCAAAGCGTCGATTGCCAACACTGAAGGAGTAGGTACATACTAATCCCCTCATTGCTCCGCGACTCCGTCGAGAATACTTCGAACAAGCACGCGACTAATCCTTTAAATCGTCCCATCCAATTCCGCGCAATCGTAGCGAAAGAATTTTCGCCATGTCCCACTGTCGCGAATTGTCGCTCAGCCATTCAGGACTCCCCGTTATATACCTACGTTAGGTAGGTGGAATCAGAACGCGCGACGAGACACTCGTTGTGTCGCGGGACACGTAATAACACCTATTACCGCCTACACGTGCTCCCTTTGTTCTGGGCTCGGGAGCGCCTCGTGAGCACGGGGGCCAACGAATGCCGGCACGAATATCGCGGCCGCGATGGAGCTTCGTCGGGGCTGGTGGCACGCGGTGGCGAGGGTTCGCGACACAATAAACCATTCTACGGAAGGCAAAACACAAGCCACCGCGCCGCTATAACCGAAGCCCAGCGTGCTGCTTCATTATGTGGCGCGACGTGGCAAAGTGCCAAGGCCTTTGATAAAGAGGGGGTTGAGGAGACGACGGGGGTGTAGGGCGGGAGGGGGCGGGGAGGGGGTGGAGGTATAGGGGTGGATAGCAGAGGTACGAGGATGGCTACGTCCTACCAGATTCTCCCTCCGTTCCACCGCCTCCGCATTTCCGCCCTTTCGTCGTAACACGAAGCTGCTGTCCACCCCCTGACGCACATCCTTGACTAACGCCCACCCCTCCTCCCCCACCCGCTCAGCAGGACAAAGAACGGAAAGCCGCGGGGGAAATGCGTTCCTGATGTATGCCGCTCCCGTACCTCGCTGCGTGTCGCGTTTTTCCGGCAGGGCTGTGCTACCGTCAACCCTTGGCGAACATTCGCTGTCTTCCTGTACGTCGCCTGACGTTTGCTTGCCTCCTTAGGGTGGTTCTGTTTGTTTCTCTGCGGTTGAATCGCTCGTTCCCGTGCAATGTCCATGGTCAGGGTTCAATCGGATCTGCTATTTCCGGAAAATCTCGGCGCGCAAGATTATGTAAGCCCGAATGACGCGAAATGTGATTGACCTTTGAACGTGATTGTATATTCAACAAAGGCGAGGAGTGGGAGCAGCCTCGCAGCTTTAATGGGCGAGATTTCTGTTTGAGAAACGTTGATGGACGTCTACATTAGCACCTCAGGTGATTCGAGTAATCGAGCCACTTAATCAATTCACGGGCACGGTCGTGTCAATATGTCCGCGATATGCACGTAGTACGTTCGCGTGGGCGAGATACCCGTATCGTCGGAGCGATGATAAAATTCGAGGCGTTGGCCACACTTTGAATAACTTCAAGTACGTATGGCAAGTGTCGATCGACGTGAGTTTAATTGATAAAATATATCTGTTGCGCGATCGACGTTGCGTAAATTACATGGAAGGTACTGGAATGTTATGGTAGAACTTGCCGCTTCCACGGCGCAACGGTAACATGTTCCTAATGTAAAAAAGGAGAACCGGAGGATGAGGTTCTTCTCCTCGCGATTCTCGAGACACGTACGCAATAATTGTCAAGGTTCCACAGAGCCATACGTATAAGCATGAGGTTCCAAGGTAGACTGGTCAGTTTCTGTTTTGCAACGGGTCTGTGGTCTGTAACGTTTCGACCATCGTTGCGCGGAAGCTCCTGCTGCAGTGCATCGAATCTTGATCAGCGACGGGTAAATATTGACGGGACGTTTGAAATACCCACGGACTTCAACTGTGTTCTGGTGTGGTTTGAACAGTTGATATCTAATCTGACAATAGGCTGTTAGTATTGATAAGTACGGTACTAGTGATCTTGATAGAGGGGTAGTCGTGTTATTGCTCGATTTCATTAAAACAGTCTGACGGGAGACTCTGACCGCTGTAATAAGATCGAATAGTGGCGTTATCTTTATGCTCGAGGATCTCGCGAAGGTCGTGCTTTTATATACAAACCATAAAATCAGCATGCGAGTACATTTCCGACCGCTAAATGGCGATTTAATTCCTCGTATCCAGATAACGCGAGGTCTGGCGTATTCTCGACATTTAATCTTTGCGATTCAAATCACTATCAAAGGGACGAATTAACTACTACTATTATTAATTGCGAGCAGGCTATTAACTCATAGCTGATAAGAAAAATCTGTACGTAATTATAGTTTCTTGTTGCTGATATTTACTCTACAGCCTACATCAACGAGTAATTCGTTATCGTTCTACTCGAAGGTGATTTCGCAGCTATAAATATTACTTGTTATAAAAAATTGTCAGAGGGGCATTTTCGCCTGTGACGTGCAATATAACCTGCAATGAATTCGGCAGCAAAAGTGGAAATAAATAGTAAAGAAAGGAAGAAAGGGAGGGGAATATAGTGCTCTGATATTCAATGCAAAGATCTATGGGCGAAAAATGGAAAAGAATAGGGAGAGATGAATTTTACCAAGGAAATGTATGAGAGTGGAAGGCCGGAGGCTCTAATGAATTTGCTTTTATCGTTAATCACTTGAATAGATGATGTTTCACAATTAGCCAGTGGATAGGAAATCCGAGATACCCGATAAATTAGATTAAAGAACAAACGCAGCATGCGCCATTAATTAAAATTTAACCATTTTACAACTTTCGCGTAATTCTAAGAATATTTTCAGAAAAGGTCGTTGGATCAATTTTAGCCACAGAAATGTATTTTAAAATCCAAGTAACGTTGGAAACCTTGCATTTTTCCAAGTTCGGTTTAACTTAGCGGTGCACTAATAATTTATTTCCTGGAAAATGTTGAAGTTCGCGAATTCTACGAGAAGTAACATTCCGCGTAAGCTGTTACGCTAAAAAGGTGTTTCGTTTTTTTTTGGCGCGGCGTAGCGTGGCATCGCAAAAACGGTACTGAAGTTTAGAACTCCTGCTTTGCTTAATTATTCGAGTAAACAATTTTCGAGGCTTTACAACTGTAGGTTTCGGCGCAGAGTCTGTTGTGGAGCTTTGGATTTAATTGTATGCCTCTGGAAAATTGTATCCACCTTTCGCCACTGTTATGAATTCGTCAGCTGTTCAAGTAGAAAATGTTTGAAGGCTCTTCCAGAAAGTGTTTAAATGCTATTAGGGTAATCGTTGTTGCAATCTTCTTACGAATAGTCCCATCTTTATTTAGAGTTATATCTACTTGGAAACTCCACAACATCGTCAACTACCTACAGGAGTTACAGGCAGAATTTTCGATCAAACAAGAGCGGCTATTTGTACATACGCTATGCATAGATTTAACGGGGACACGTTACTGCGTTCAGCGCACTATACGAGCGCAGTTTCGACGATAAGGGCAGTTTTGACTGCAGCCCATGCGCCCACGATAATCGGGAAATAAAGCCCGGCTTAAAGCTATCTTCAAGTCCGATCGTTTGTTCAAGTAGCGCGTTAATATATTCGATTCCCGTAACTTGGGCCCTCGTTATCGTTTTGCACACGCACAAATTAGCAGCGTTTTATTTATCTCTGATTGGGAATAAAAAAATTGGGGACAATGGATCGTGGTGTATGGTACAGTTTCTCTCGTCCTCGAGGATACTGTGCGTGAGATAATTCGAAAGCATTAACGTAGTCAAGGATTGCCATTCGCTAATAATAACCGGGGTGACTCATTCTAATTTACAAGCTAATGCGTATTAGAGTGCAACCGATGTCATTAAAATCCTTAGTAATTCGAATTCATTATTACTAAGAAATAAGAAATCGACTTATTATTCTCTGATAATACAAATGATCATTCAATCAAGAACTAACACAATAACCACCAGTGAAACAACGACTAATAAACCAACCATGCCACTATTCACGGCAACTCCATATGGCACGAGGCTTTGAATTCTGCACTTCGTATATCGTGGTTTAATCCGTGCAGCGAATTTTTCACGAAGAGGTAGAGATAGAAGGTGTATTTTAGGGTCTTTGAATCTTTGATCTTCTTTATTAAGTCGATCGGTGAGTATCGCTGCTGTGGGATGATATCGAGACTACAGAAGGTCGTGGTAAAAATGGAAGGACATCGAAGTATATAGCCTCTGCCCGCATCCTTGAATTGTGCAGCGAGTTTAAAGGGTTCAGATGTTATACAGACGTAGCCAATCAGGGAAAGATTTTATTTACCGAACTTCTCTAACGTTGACACGAAACGGAACAGAGGGAAACTATTTTTTATCTCATTATGTATGATAACAGGCCGAATTGCCTCTGACAATGAGGGAAGAGGGTAACTCCGTCGCCGTGGCAACATTTCTTAATCATATTTCAATTATGGTGCTCGGTTGCATTGTGCATGGAATTTCCACCTTGTTACCAGCCACTTCCGAACCACCAGCATCCGGCTTTCAGATGAAAATTCTGCAACACGCGGACACAAATCCCGATGAGCTTTGCGGGGTCGATTACTGAGCAGATAACGGATATTATTTGCCGCAGCGTTAGACTTTGTTGGCGATAGTAATTACGTTGTAACTGAACAAGTATTAGAGAGTAAATAAGCTTCAAGTACAACTCTGATTGCGGAAATTCACATAGTAGATCTTGCAAGATAAATCGCACGTGGTCAACACTCGAGATTAAAAAATATCGATGTGAGTAACATAGTTTGCTATCAAGGTGTTCTCGCTTTTAGATAATCTTCGAACCTCCTATCCGCCTTGACTAACCCACCAATGTCAACTGAATAATGTTTAATAAATCTGACAATTATTTCCGCGTGAATTCTGGGAAATGAGCGGGAAAAGAATTATTATTCATTCTTCCGATGGGGACAGAACACGCTCCATGGTCACGTGTTGGTTAGATTCACGCGTCGCGTTCAAATCACTGTCTCTCGCATGACGGAATTATGTTTGCCAGGGTCCCGGTGATACGGGCGTGTAATGCTTCCTATCTATCAGAGCAGGATACCCCTCTGATCCACTTTCTTCGCAAACTGTCGTAAACCCACGCCTCCCGGCGCGCTACAACATATTTCGCATCAGGATATCGAGAAACAACATGGAGAAGGGAAGCGTATTTCGCGGCAACAAAGTTTTCGTGCCTCCGCGTACTTTTCCATCTCGCCCCCCCCCCCACCCCTCCTCCCTATAACCTTGAAGCCAAATGTTTCGCGGAGATTACCTGTCAGGATACGTATTTCCCCGTGGCGAGATTTCCTCTCGGTGCTCCGAAGGGTGAAAATGCCTCGACGCGCCCGAGTGAACCACTTAAACGTGTCTGTTCGTCTTATATCTGTCTATCCTCTCCCCCTTTTCCGTCTGTTATTACAATTATTCGCGTTCGATTCCTTTGGAGTGAAACTGCAACTGATAGGAACGTATCGGAGGAGTCCGAGAGGAGTCTGGTTATCTCGCTTCGTTGTCGAACAGGGCAGCAAATGGGGAAAACCGTCGATGGACCTTCCAAAGGCGGAAGCCGGCTTTGCCAGTGAAGTATTTGCCAGTGAAGATACGGAAGATTTAATCAACCAAGGACAAATATTCTTTAATTCGACCATAAGTAGTTATTCAATACGCTCAACATCGTACGATTTCGATAACATCGCCAACTTTTCCATCCACGTGATCCCTTGCCACTATTTTCCATTAAGCGGCGAGCTAGAAACTATTGCATTACCCGGCCGAAAGAAGATCCCTAGCAGGCGGTCTTGGGCTATGACGATTGATCGAGTCACCTATTTGGGCACACTTCTAAAGACGGGGCACACGTATTTTGGTTATTAGCTGAAGTAGGCACATACATTGTCGCATCGGGCGACGAACAGAGGGAACAAGGCACATCGAGATCGAGTGGGATAGAGCGATCTGACCGACGAACGCCAAAGTAATAGCGTTAATATAAATAACACAGTCTTTTCTGATCTCTTGTTTCTGTATAAATTAATTCACGGTCAGACTAACTGTCATGAGTTAGTGTCTCGAATATGCTTTCATGCCCCGCAACGGTCACTGCGTCAGAGGCCCCTATTCGAATCAAGGGCCCCGGAGTATAGACATTGCACTGTTGATCCGGTAAACCGTGCAATGGATGAGGTTAACCGTTTTATATCTGATGTTGATCTGTTCTCAACTGCGCTCGATTCGTTCCGTAGACTACTGTCATCGCGTATCCTAACTTAAGTTATAACTATTTAGGTATATTGAAGCTCCGAATTTCCTGTCAGTGCTCGTAGACTGTTTAATCTAGCGTTCTTCTGTTTGACATTTTATTTTATTTCATTGTATTTTATTTTACTGTTATTAGTATCTTATTTTTGTTATATAATTTTATAGTAATTACTGTGCATATCTGATCAAATGTTGTATTCCAAAGGGTTTTCCCGTAAATAATAATAATAATAATAATAATAATAATAACACAGAAATTTCCTTATTTTTCACAATATGTTCAGGAATGTATTATCATTGGTTTGGTGAGATTTTTCTGATTTAAATGGGTCAATTTGAAACAATTGTTAAAAACAATTTGTGCGAGATTGCGTTTGGGCTCATTTCAATCAGAAGAATCTCACCAAACCAATGATAAAACTTTCCTGAACATATTGCGAAAAATAAGGAAATTTTTATGTTATTACATATTAACGCTATTGCTTTGGCGTTCATCGGTCAGATCGCTCTATCCCACTCGATCTCCATGCGTTTCGTTCGCTCTCTTCGTCGCGCGATGCGAAAATGTAAGTAATTTAGTAGCTGTTATTTTCCAGACGCTAGAATCGCGGAGGCGCTCGCGAGTAGCGACTAATGCAAATAAATAAATTATTCAGAGATTAGATATCATCGCGTCGATAAAAAGGCGAGTAATCAGTAACGCACATTATCGGCCATCGACAAGGCACGACAAGTTACGTATATAAGGGGTACAGATGATAGTCGGTCCATTCCTAGATTCTAACCAACATGCTCGCCACGTTGTCGCTCAGAACGAGCATCTTCGTCTTTCTCCTGATGTGAGTATCCTGCTTGTGTTTCTATTTCGCGATTTTTAACGAAAGGCGATTTTAAGTGGAACAGTCGGCCACTCGACCGATGCGTTGCTCTAAGTGTAAGCTTGACTTTTCTAGCGCTGTGAACGGCGCATCTCTGAAGGAGAATGACGAATTACTGAAGTTCCCGCCGGGCTTTGTCTTCGGGGCAGCCACTGCCTCATACCAAATAGAGGGAGCATGGAACGTGAGCGGTAGGTCACTCAAATTCAAATATCCTGCCATGGAGATGCAAACTTTTCTAATGCTTCGCCTTTGTGACTTGAAAACGCAGACAAAGGTGAAAGTACCTGGGATTATTACACCCACCTCCATGATGGTCGTATTTTCAACAATGACACCGGTGACGTCTCTACGAACTCTTACTACAAGTACAAGGAGGACGTGGCTATATTAAAGAAACTCGGGGTAAGTATCGATGGGGCGATTATAGTTATTCTGCGAAACTTTCGTTAAATACTTCACGAATCAGTCGAATTACTGTGACGTGTCGTATTTAAATTTACTTCGACCAAGACGATTAACCTTTTGTGGCCACAAGAGGTGTGTCACGCCTCAGGATATGTATTTGCCAATATTTTTGTAAATTTTTAGACATTAATAATAATATTTCAAAATTACATGAATTCTAACAAAAAAAAAACGCTTTTATCCACAACTATCTTTTTTTTCAAATTCGAATTTCAGCATATTAAAAGTTACATTTCTAACAAAAAATTATTAGAGCGTGATTGTATGAGTATTGCGAATTTTATCGCTAAAAAATTGAACGATTCAGAGGTACGAAAATGGTAACTCCAAAATGACGCTGGGGTGCAGTGTACCCCATGTTATCAATTTGTGATTATAAGATGTGAACACGAAGGGTTAATAGTAATTGCTCTACTGGAAAAAGAAAAAGGGGAATGGTTCGATGAGGTTACCGAGTGGGAACTCTGGTTGTTCTATGTAGAACCACTAATACCTGAGTACAGCAATCTACTCGGCAAAAGTAACTTTCAATCCGCAAACCCAAGTGACTTTACAGGAAAATGTCACCGTTCCGTAGAATTAATTTCCACGTAACGTATCGAGCTGGGGGATCGAAAAATTTCTATTCACCAGTTTCAAGCAGTCGCGTTGCAATTTCGAGCACGAACCGTGTTTACGTGGCTTTCGATACTTGACATAATCCCAGCCCACTCGAGTACCCATTTAGAACAGCAGAAACACCGAATCCGCTTGGTTCGAGCCAGGAAATCGATGGTTCCTAATTGCTTTTCAAACGGAAATCAGTTGAACAGCAGGAGAGGGCCAATTATAGACTGGGAATAACAGTACGCTTTTCTCGCTCGCTGACAGTTCACCACGTACAGATTCTCCGTGAGCTGGCCGCGAATTCTGCCAACTGGTTTCCCGAACAAGGTGAGCAAAGATGGCGTGAGGTACTACAACGATGTCATCGACGAGCTTCTGGCGAACGGCATCGAGCCGATACTGACGATATATCACTGGGATCATCCGCAAGTTCTGGAGGAGGCAGGCGGCTGGTTGAACTCGGAGATGGTCGATTGGTTCGGGGATTTCGCCAGGGTCGTGTACAAGGAGTTCGGCTCGAAGGTGAAGAAGTTCATCCCGATCAACGAGCCCACATCCATCTGCGTAAATGGCTACTCGTCCGGGATTCACGCGCCTGGCAAGAAGCTTCACGGTTTCGGCGAGTACTTTTGCATCCACAACGTGATAAAAGCTCACGCTAGAGCGTACAGGATATACGAGAAGGAATTCAAGCCGACGCAGAAGGGCGAAGTCGGCTTCCTGCTCAACTCGTACGCTTACATGCCCAAGAATCCAGGGGACACGATGTCGGCGGAGATCGCGTACCAGTTCAACGTTGGCTGGACCATGAACCCGATCTACTACAAGGATGGTGACTATCCACAGATCATGAAGAACATGGTGGACTTCAAGAGCAAGGAACAGGGTTACGCGAGGTCCCGCTTGCCAAAGTTCGACTCCGAGTGGATCCCGTACATAAGGTATCGCACGAATCTCATTGAACTTCGCAATCGGCGCGGTTACGGTTTACTGACTCGAGGGACGTTTCTGCAATAGGGGCACCGCTGACTTCTTGGCGGTGAATCATTATAGCTCGAGGCTGGTCGAGCCTGGAGAATCAGGGGAGGTACCGTCTCAAGAGAACGACCAAGGCCTGGCGATAGACGTGGACAAATCTTGGAAACCGTCCGCCTCTAACTGGTTGAAGGTACTAATTGTTATTGTAATGTCAGTCAGAGGACACAGAGAGATTGCTTCTAAAGGTAATTGTGTACCTCTCATGTTTATCAGGTGGCACCCGAAGGATTCCGTGAGCTGCTTCGCGTAATAGCAACGAAATATGGCAATCCACCGATATACATTACCGAAAACGGCTTCTCTGATGATGGAACGCTGGATGACGACAGCAGACTCGAGTTCTATCGCGAATACTTGAAGCAGATGCTCCTCGCCGTTCACGAGGACGGCGTAGACGTGCGCGGATACTGCCTGTGGTCGCTTCTTGATAACTTCGAGTGGGCTGATGGTTACAGGTAGGTTTTTATCGTGCACTTATATCCTAAGAAGATACCTGCACCATCAATACGAATGTTTGATTTCGCAGCGCACATTTCGGTATCGTGAAGGTCGACTTCAACGATCCAAACAGACCACGCACTTTGAAGAAGTCTGCTCTGTGGTGGCAGAAGCTTATAGCTGACAAGAAGATACCCGAAAACTGAGTCATCTGTACATACCTGTATAATTATCCATCCCCATAGCGGAAATTCGGGGGAGATGGCCATAGTTTCGTTTTGGAGCCTCCTAAGCCAACTTATTTGAAATAAAGCAACGAAAATGATGTGGAACAAAACTTCAATCCTTTGTCTCCGTATCCGTTAATATCAATAAACGAAAAATTATTATTTAGTACACAAATTGAAAAAAGAGTGTCATTGACTACCTCTCCCTTAAAGCCCTGTTAAGATGGCAATTTCCATTTCACTTAGACTAACAAACGTAACCCCGAATACTTTAAGGTTAAAAACACTGTATACAATACACTATCCAAAATGCATCTTGAGAACTAAAAATACTCAGCACAAATAACACAAACAAGGTGACCAAAATGTAGACAAAACATATTGAAGCACTAGCTTAAATTTCACAGTGGATTTACAAACCTTTAAAAACGTTCTATTCCAACACTTCGAGCTGAGAATGTTGCTCTTCTATGACACTTTGTACCCACGTCGAGGCAGCGCAATCAGGCGTTTCTTTCTGAAAAATACTGCCTCTGATCATCTCTCCCTGACTTAGCCCACATGACATCGCCCTTGCAAATGAGCATTTAGCCCCTGAGTTTCCACTTGACTTCCTAGTAAACGCTTCGCAATAATTCAGACCCATCGCGTGATCTTTCATCCTTTTATCTCATTCGCGTTACATTTCAGGAATAAAGTTCTTTGTCCTACGATCATTTACATACCTCTGTTTCGTCAAGACCCTCTTTCTCCTGAAACCATCGAGCATACACTTTGCAATATACGACCAAACCTGTACATCGCTTTCACGGGAGGGAAGTTCATTCGTTGGCCATTGATCCGTGCCGCGCTTCAACCCCATCCGTATTGGAAGATCGAATTGGCTGAGGGTGTGATAAGGCGTTAGGTACGAAGGGGTCTGTGTCAAGGGGGAGGGATGGTTGGAGTTGTAAATGCTAGAGTGCCTATCTCGTTTGTACAGCTTCCTATGCAGCCAGTGAAAAAGGGCGGGAATGGAAGGCGGAATAACGTATCGCGCTTTGGCAAGCAGAATCTACCGTAATTATCTCGAGGCATTGTGCGCGTAGCTTCGGGGGACGGCCACGAAAACGTATGAAACAATCGAATACAGGCGCTCGAAGGTGCATAAGCGGTGGGATCGATGGCCTCTTCTCGTACGACACGATGATTTATAACGGAAGATACGTTTGATGCATTATCGTGTGCACGACGTGGGCGCGTTTCGGCCGTTCCAACCGAGGAACGTTCAGCTCCGTATAAATCAGGAACGATTCGACGAAATTTCAACCGGTCACAACCGCTCCCCAAGATGATTAACAGTTACCTGGAGCGGTACTATCTTCATTAGATAAAATGTCTCAATCGTATCGTAACAAAATTTCTGACCGTACACCGAGCAAACTATCCTTTTCATTTCAATAGCGCTCCGATTACGCTCCCCGCTTTACGTTTACCTACTCGCAGTATTCTGGAGAGGGATACTCGGATTTTTAGGTGGGATCGCGTAACTTTACATTCCACGCGCTCTAAAGCGCGAACGGGGCCAATATTTGCACACCTTTAGCGCCAGATTTACCCGAAGAAAGTCGGCGAGCGGCGTAATTGGTCGTGGCCCGGGCCGTCCGGGTCGTCGAAAATAAAATCGGCCGGGTCTAAGGGCGACTCGAGATGCTCAATAATCCTTGTTCCCAAGAGCAAATATTACGTACGTATAATGTATGCAGAGAGCTCGGAAATCCGTGCTTCGGAATCCCATGCGAGGGATTAGCTATCCGCCATTCGGAGTGCTGAGTAAATTCGGAGGACAACGGCCTCGGAGAAGCGCAGCTATATTCCGGTTAATTTTATTACTGCTAAAAAATGGTGGGATACGGTGGAACGGGTAAACGCTTCGTATAGGCGCAGGGAAAGCGAGGAGACGTGACACGAACGAAAATATAGAGGAAAGTGGAAGAAAGTACGAACGGTACGCACGAAGGGGATGAGGGGTGGAGAGAGATTCTCGCGTTAAATATTCTATGTATCCTCGTTAATCCTCCGTAGTCGGGTTCAGGCTGGATTTCTCCTGCCCCCGATGTCGTGTGGCAGCTTCCCGACTGAATGTTTTGCTTGGAAAACAAAACAGTTACGGTCTCCTTGCTTTTATTCAATCCTCAAGGTTCAGTGGCGTCCAAGAACGTTATCTAAAGATATCGAACAACAGGAGACACTATGATCTAGATTCTAAGTAGATGCTAGGTTATGGTGTTCAGTCGGGTTCCACCGAGCTCGTCAGAGCTCTGTTATCAGAGCAGCCGTAAATCACGGAAAGAGGACCGATGGTCCAGAAATCATTCGGTTTGGATGAATTATAGCAATTCTTCGCGTAGATCTGTTTGGAGTTTGGAGGTCTGCTATCTGTTGGTAAATGTTACGCTTCAGCGGCTTGTTGACAGTGTTTCTCCTGGGTATCCTCTGCTTCAAGGTACACACGTGGGAAACTACATGCTGCCGCATTACCCCGGGCGAAAATGTTTTGATATAGTGATCAGCGACGTTTACGGCGACGAGCGCTTTACTCAGATCTACGTTAATCAAAGAAAGAATCGCCGTTTCCATAAAACATATCCAGCATGCGAGTCGGCAGCGAAATAATCTACAGACGCGAGAAGAATTCTTTCGCAAGAAGAATCCGTCTCTCGCTGTCCCCTCGAGCTCGTAATAATCGACGATTCGATGAACGTGGCGGGATAGTATCCGCGCGGAAAGGCAGCCCTTTGTGGGGGCATGAAACAGTCGGCAAAGTGTCCGAGAGGCAACCGTGAGAACGTTGGGGAAAAGAGGGCTGGTAGGGGAAGCGGAGAATCCTCGAGACGTCGGCGTTGTAATTGTAAAAGTTCGCGGCGACGTACGAAACAATAACTGCCGGCAAATCATATGAAACAATGGAGGGAGCGGATTGTATCTCCCCTCCCCAGCCACCCCTCCCGGCTGTTCGCGATCCATCTTTTGTGCCGGCCGTTATTCGCGTCGGTTACGACTCGCCCCTCCTCCCCCCCCACCCCCCTGACAAACAGCTTTCGCGCCAAGTATCGTCCTGCGGCATCGCGATTCTCTAAGGCGTTCGCCTTCGTCGGATCGGAAGGAGGTTGAAAACTGTCGGGGATGAAGCCGAGAGACGGGCTGGATGGCGCGCTATCGAGCGAAGAAACAAAGAAGCTTCCTGTAGCGTCGGCCCCGGGAACAGAAAGCACTCGGAGAAAAGAAAATGTCCCCTCTCTATCGTTTTCTGATAATCTCCTTTGGTACGCCGCGATGAAAGGGATTTTTGATTCTAGCCCCGATTGCGACCCACCCAGGAACGGAGGAGAATCCGGGTAGCTAAAGGGGTGGGGGGGCGGGGCTGGGGGTGGAAACGCTGAAACGAAGAACGGTGCGCTGACAATGGGGGCTGAATGATATCGGGTTATTGGATATTACGGGATATTAATTGACGCTGTGTAATATTCAGGAGTGTCATAGATGTATGGACGAAGGAACGTCCATTCGAGATTACGCATTTTACACTGGGTGTTCTGTAAGTGGCGATGTTATCGAGATATGAGGTTACTGTGCCGTCTCTGTTAAAGGAGGAGCTGTTGGAGCTTGAAATTTAATATTGAAATTAGATGACCGCCCGTAACGAATGCAGGGCTTTGTAACTTTCAGAATGATAGATGTGGAATTTCAATAGGGATCGAGAAGTTGTTCAATTAGGAGAGAGAGTAAAAAGCATTGAGTCGCGTTAACAAGGTGTTTCATTAGGAGACTTGTCAAACGACTTTTGTGGGGAAAGTTAAATCTCTCGTAACTAGCAGAGCTGCCTTCGATTGCTCTATTTCAGTAATGAATGAGGTCGAAGTCGTGGAAGGAACTGCGTGACAGGGATGTTCCTCTCTGTAAGTGCCCATCGAGGTGTTTAAAGCGAACTTTGTGTCAACGATGTATATTGCCAGGTGATGTTACGGTAACGAGATGATTGCAGGGAAATTTATCGAGGTACATTCGTGGGAGCTGTTATATAATTTATAGACGGTGGTACTTTTCTGTCGATCGGTCGATCTTGTCGATAAGAGAAGCATGACGGTGTAGGAAATAAATACTGATTTACTTTCTAGTAATTTACTTCCAAGTAATTGCAATCACTCCGTTTCCTTCTACAGTAGTTTAAATTAAAATATGACAGAGCAACATTTAATCGCGCAACCAGTAATTAAATAGAATGCTATGATATGTATAATGTGACGTTTCGTTTCTCCGATGTTTTCTCCTACATAAAATTGCCCTTCGTTCTCAGTCCTTTCCTGGGAGAAATAATTACTTCGACCACGTTAACATTAATTAATAACGTCGTGACAAAAGAAACATCACGAAATAATGATTTTCTTACCACTATTGCTCGCGTTACACCGAATGTAATTATCCAAATTAATTAACTAAATTAATACATATTCTTGCGATAAAAGTATGGAAATATATCGATGTTATACAACCTCGTTTAATCTTCAACGCTATTTGGTTAAAAATTTTGTTAAAGTCACTTTTCACTATTTCATTCCTCAGTTTTCTAGAAACAATACTCATTACCAGTGTACCTTAGCCGTCGAGTATTCATGAGAATATCGACAGTCTTAGATTCTCATAAGTACCACTTGAGCGTTCCTTTGCTGAGCTCTCTTGAACACAGTTTTATAGAATAACCATGCACAGTTACATCCAATTGTTACACTTGGATGTCGTCAGCAATATTTTCTTTCGTTGGTTATAAAATTGTCTAATCAATTCACTCGTTATTATAAACTAATTAACATTTGATTTCTTGTCCATTATCACCAGAGGTAGTTTCGAACATTATGTCCTATCATCCAGTGGTTAACTTAGCTTCTGTTTCTGACTGGCAGAGTGTGTGTCGTGTCGTTTGTAGACGCGTACGATAATCTTGGCGCTCAAAGATAACAGATTCGAAACCACTATGAACGCCACGATAGTCAAGAACACCACGATGTCCATGTCGCAGCGTTGGTACCACGGTTGCCTGGCCAGGTTGCTACGAAAATGCGGAGCACCTTTGTGACGGATAATATATTCCGTCCACCAGACAAGATTATCCATGAAATCGTGGGGATTGTCGTTGACGACAGCGTTGAGCTCGATCATGTTTTCCTTGTACCTAGAAAAGTTATAATAAAGTTACAGCAACTGGAATTTCACGAGAGGAGTTTTAATCAGAGCAAACAAGCGTCCATAAAATTTATTGCTCGCGCGTATACGTTAATTGAAAGAAAAGTGACGATGCACGCTAGTTACGCGACCGCTGATTGTAGCGTTGCGTAACGCTTCAGAGAAATACCCATTGCATAAAATGGAGAATAAATCATTCTTACTACTCAATGGTTACATCGGGTCAAGGATCACGATTGTTCTACAAATTCTACACTTTTAAATAGTTAGTGTAACACGGAAGACATTGATCGACTTAATAAGAAGATTTTCCCTCCATCGCAATTACGCGTGTCTGAATATTTACACGTACCTTTTGTCGTTTATAATCTCACGAATGGCACTTTCCAGCTCATCTCTCGCCACAGTCCGGATTTCCAATCGCTTCCCAACCCCGAGTACATCCATCCTAGCCACTTGATAGTCCTGGTCCGCCAAAATTGGGAAGCCTAGAATTGGTACCTTGAAGTGAACAGCTTCCTCGGAGCTTTGCAATCCACCTTGGTAGATGAACAGCTTAATGTTCGGGTGTGCTGTATAACAAAGAAGCTCGGTTCATCACAAAACAGCTGCGGAATGTTTTTGCTCCTCTGGCGCTCGAGGATCGTACCGAGAACACTGTGCTGGGGGAACCATTTCGCGGTGAACACGTTGTCGGGCTTCCCTGGCAGGTCCTTCTCGAACTTCCACAACACTCTGTACGGCAGCTGGGCGAACACGTCGAGGAATACCTGTAAAGTTTCCTTTGGCAAGTCGGAACTCATCGCGTTGCTGCCCAGGCTGAAGTAGATAAATCCTTCGGGCGCGTCGTCCGTGAAACGTTGCAAATCCTACGTAACAAGAGACTCAGGATAATAATTGCATGCATTCGAAGGAATTGTTATAAACATAATTATAGGAATGGATTTTGTAATTTCTATTGTGGGATCGGGAACCCCCATAGAAGAACAGGGAGCTCGGACTAAGGGACCAGGGAGAGTCGGCGCAGCCGCGGTGGCAAACGCGACTGATCAGCACACGGGCGGCTCGGGTTCGATCCCCGACACCCTGGACTCTCTTTTTTCGTGGCTCCTGAACACGTAGGAATTACGTCACTTATTCCTATACTATGTGTTTCGGGAGCCACGAAAAAAATGAACCTCGGGCGATGAGACTCGAACCCACCATCTTCGGATCCGATGCGGTACTACCCAGCCGCTTTACCAATGTCGCCAAAGCCGATCCTCCGAGGTCTCTCATTGCAAGCTTCCTCTTTATGTGAGTTCCTGATCCCACATAATGGCGAAGATTTTAAGTAGAATGAGGGAAGGAACGCGTACCTCCGAAAGGGGTGATGAGTTCTGCTTGACGTGGGACGAAATGAACGTTATCATGTTCGCAAGTTTCGGCCTGGCTGGAGTTATGGCATCCGACTGTTCGATGAACACTGCACTAGTGTTCTTTAGTATGTCCAGCATGGGTGGCAGACCCTTTCCAAAGTATTGTTCGGCCAGCTTTTGGTGAGCTGGAAATATGCCATTGTAGCTGTCCCATATGAAATACCACATTGTCACAAAGTTCTTTAGCCTCTTCCAGAACGGCAGGTTCGAACCCGTCTCCGCCTCCATTTCCCACGTGTACTCGTGCGAGGGCATCGGAATCCCGCCTAGGGCGTGCTCATTCATGCCCACTATCCCTAACGATGATACTCCTGCAAACACACAAAGCATACGTGGTAAAACGAGATCGTTAGCATTTAATTGTCGAGTTAAGGGTGACGAGACTGTTAATATTGCCGACATGAATAAATCCTGTTGTTGCTTCTAAGTCGTTGTTAGTTCTAACACTTCAATTGCGTTTACCACGGTGTTGGAAGTCGAGCAAATGGAGGACACCCCGTGATCGAAGATTGAACGAAACGATTGCTGTAAACACTTAAGATATTCGTGTGATTTAACCCTCCGCCGTCACACCTCCTTATAATCACAAATTGGTCACATAGTATTTCACTGCACCCCAGCGTTATTTTTGAGTTGCCATTTTCGTATTTATGAATCTTCTAATTTTTCAGTCATAATTATACATTCGTAATACTCATGCAATTATGTTCTAATACCCTTTTCTACAAATCTAAATTTTCATATGATGAAATTTGTAGTTCAAGAAGATCGATTTTCCACGGTCGTGCAGAAAAGCGATATTTTAATTTTTTTTATTTCTTTTTCACGCTAAATCCCCTTGGGAAATCGTAGAGGCCGGACATTTGAACTCGAAAATTGCTCTTGGGGTGAGACACACCCCGTGTGACCGCGAAGGGTTAAATGTACAAACGCGACACTTCGAAAACCGAGGCTACGTTGTATTTTATGGGAGCAACATCTACTGGCTCGTTAATTTTACCTATCATGGGCGCCTTAAATCTGTGAGCGAAGGCGTATATGCCAGGCTGGAACAGCATCTCGGCGATTATCAGATCAAACGTTGCACTACTCTCGGGCGCGTATAGCTTCTTCACCGCCGTATGGTTGAGCACGTTTTCCGTGACTGCGATGGAAAGCGGCAGCATTTCTCTCGCCGCGAATTGCAGCCAGGACTCCCCTTCGAAACGGAGACGAATGAAGTCGATCGCCCTGAGGGTGCGGTAAGAGGCACCGACATCGATCTGCGTGAGGTTCGTCAGGTTCACGTTTGGAATGGGGTTCGTGGTGATGAGGACCACCTCGTGGCCACGATCCACCAGCTTCAGCCATAACGGCCGGTATGGGACCTGGTGGCTGTAGGACGGCGTCGGGATCACCGCCAGGATCCGAGCGCACTGCAGACGCCTCGCGACACACAACAGGCACACGACCGAGAGCAGAGTTGCGGCCGTGATCTTCATTCTGCCGTCGATTACGATGAACTGTTACTGGGAACGGTCACGGTGCTACTAACAGTAGAATCACAGCGCAGACTTTAAGCAGTCTCATAGTTGTAGCGACGCGCTATCAGCAGCATTATAGGTTGTACGCGTTATTGCTGAGTCATAATGCCGAGGCTCGGATGTAAGTGCCTTTGTAACATCAGTGATAATTTTTCTTAAACAAGCGCTATTATGACTAGGATAAGTGCTGATTGTTTCGGGGCTAGAAGAGCTATCGAATTCCGTTTGAGTTATTAATTTTGGTGATTCAAATGTGTGATTGATAAAGAAGTAGTTTTCTATGGGCAGGCAACAAAATAATGGGGGTGCTTTATTCAGAAAGAAGGAATCGCTCCTTCCTCGTGTTTGAGAAATGAGGCATTGAGAGCAAAATGAACTAACCCACATTGAAAAAAAATTAATTTCTCCTATTTTATATGATTATCACAGCCTATTGGAAGACATTATTGTGTTCTGCCCTACGTGATGGCGTACAACGCTGCTACGGGATCAGGTGTTGTCATGGATTTAGGAGTGATGAAAGGGTGAGAATCCACCGGGTGAACTACACAGTGTTTTGATTAACTTCAAAGACTAAGTCTTTATTCAGAATCAACTAAAGTAGGCTGGTTTAAGTATACAAGTAGGTATTTGCCGTGATAAATCAGTTTTGTTTCGCTACTCGGCGCGGTGTCGCCGCTGTGCGTTAAGTGGTGTATAAACGTTTGAATATTATTGCGCAATATTCATATTGCACAATAATATTGAAGGTCTGTGGATCATATTGGAAGATTGCACAATATATTGCGTGAATCAAAACGGTTTTGATATTTATCGTGCAAAATTGAATATTACACAATAATATTGACGACCGTCTGTGGATCATATTGGAAGGTTGCAGAATAAAATTGAAAGGTTGCGCAATAATATTGAAAGGTTGTACGATATATTTCGAAATGAATAAGCGAATCGGCCCATAGCGTTCAATATTATTGTGCAATATATTGTAATATTCATATTGCACAATAATATTGAACGTCTGTGGATCATATTGGAAGGTTGCACAATAAAATTGAAAAGTTGCGCAATAATATTGAAAGGTTGTACGATATATTTCGAAATGAATAAGCGAATCGGCCCATAGACATTCAATATTATTGTGCAATATATTGCAATATTCATATTGCACAATAATATTGAACGTCTGTGGATCATATTGTAAGGTTGCACAATAAAATTGAAAGGTTGCGCAATAATATTGAAAGGTTGTACGATATATTTCGTGAATGAATAAGCGAATCGACCCGTAGACATTCAATATTATTGTGCAATATATTGTAATATTCATATTGCACAATAATATTGAACGTCTGTGGATCATATTGAAAGGTTGCACAATAAAATTGAAAGGTTGCGCAATAATATTGAAAGGTTGTACGATATATTTCGTGAATTCACGAGTGAATATTCATTAATGAATAAGCGAATCGGCCCATAGACGTTCAATATTATTGTGCAATATATTGCTATATTCATATTGTACAATAATATTGAACGTCTGTGGATCATATTGGAAGGTTGCACAATAAAATTGAAAGGTTGCGCAATAATATTGAAAGGTTGTACGATATATTTCGTGAATGAATAAGCGAATCGACCCGTAGACATTCAATATTATTGTGCAATATATTGTAATATTCATATTGCACAATAATATTGAACGTCTGTGGATCATATTGTAAGGTTGCACAATAAAATTGAAAGGTTGCGCAATAATATTGAAAGGTTGTACGATATATTTCGCGAATTCACGAGTGAATATTCATTAATGAATAAGCGAATCGGCCCATAGACGTTCAATATTATTGTGCAATATATTGCTATATTCATATTGTACAATAATATTGAACGTCTGTGGATCATATTGGAAGGTTGCACAATAAAATTGAAAGGTTGCGCAATAATATTGAAAGGTTGTACGATATATTTCGTGAATGAATAAGCGAATCGACCCGTAGACATTCAATATTATTGTGCAATATATTGTAATATTCATATTGCACAATAATATTGAACGTCTGTGGATCATATTGGAAGGTTGCACAATAAAATTGAAAGGTTGCGCAATAATATTGAAAGGTTGTACGATATATTTCGTGAATGAATAAGCGAATCGACCCGTAGACATTCAATATTATTGTGCAATATATTGTAATATTCATATTGCACAATAATATTGAACGTCTGTGGATCATATTGTAAGGTTGCACAATAAAATTGAAAGGTTGCGCAATAATATTGAAAGGTTGTACGATATATTTCGCGAATTCACGAGTGAATATTCATTAATGAATAAGCGAATCGGCCCATAGACGTTCAATATTATTGTGCAATATATTGCTATATTCATATTGTACAATAATATTGAACGTCTGTGGATCATATTGGAAGGTTGCACAATAAAATTGAAAGGTTGCGCAATAATATTGAAAGGTTGTACGATATATTTCGTGAATGAATAAGCGAATCGACCCGTAGACATTCAATATTATTGTGCAATATATTGTAATATTCATATTGCACAATAATATTGAACGTCTGTGGATCATATTGGAAGGTTGCACAATAAAATTGAAAGGTTGCGCAATAATATTGAAAGGTTGTACGATATATTTCGTGAATGAATAAGCGAATCGACCCGTAGACATTCAATATTATTGTGCAATATTTTGTAATATTCATATTGCACAATAATATTGAACGTCTGTGGATCATATTGAAAGGTTGCACAATAAAATTGAAAGGTTGCGCAATAATATTGAAAGGTTGTACGATATATTTCGTGAATGAATAAGCGAATCGACCCGTAGACATTCAATATTATTGTGCAATATATTGTAATATTCATATTGCACAATAATATTGAACGTCTGTGGATCATATTGGAAGGTTGCACAATAAAATTGAAAGGTTGCGCAATAATATTGAAAGGTTGTACGATATATTTCGTGAATGAATAAGCGAATCGACCCGTAGACATTCAATATTATTGTGCAATATATTGTAATATTCATATTGCACAATAATATTGAACGTCTGTGGATCATATTGTAAGGTTGCACAATAAAATTGAAAGGTTGCGCAATAATATTGAAAGGTTGTACGATATATTTCGCGAATTCACGAGTGAATATTCATTAATGAATAAGCGAATCGGCCCATAGACGTTCAATATTATTGTGCAATATATTGCTATATTCATATTGTACAATAATATTGAACGTCTGTGGATCATATTGGAAGGTTGCACAATAAAATTGAAAGGTTGCGCAATAATATTGAAAGGTTGTACGATATATTTCGTGAATGAATAAGCGAATCGACCCGTAGACATTCAATATTATTGTGCAATATATTGTAATATTCATATTGCACAATAATATTGAACGTCTGTGGATCATATTGGAAGGTTGCACAATAAAATTGAAAGGTTGCGCAATAATATTGAAAGGTTGTACGATATATTTCGTGAATGAATAAGCGAATCGACCCGTAGACATTCAATATTATTGTGCAATATTTTGTAATATTCATATTGCACAATAATATTGAACGTCTGTGGATCATATTGAAAGGTTGCACAATAAAATTGAAAGGTTGCGCAATAATATTGAAAGGTTGTACGATATATTTCGTGAATTCACGAGTGAATATTCATTAATGAATAAGCGAATCGGCCCATAGACGTTCAATATTATTGTGCAATATATTGCTATATTCATATTGTACAATAATATTGAACGTCTGTGGATCATATTGGAAGGTTGCACAATAAAATTGAAAGGTTGCGCAATAATATTGAAAGGTTGTACGATATATTTCGTGAATGAATAAGCGAATCGACCCGTAGACATTCAATATTATTGTGCAATATATTGTAATATTCATATTGCACAATAATATTGAACGTCTATGGATCATATTGGAAGATTGCACAATAATATTCACCGTCTGTGGGACACCCAGCAAAATATTGTGCAATATATAGCACAATAATATTGACCGTAAGTAGCCCTTAGACAATATTCAATATTACACAATAACATTGTGCGTCTACAGACCGCTTTTCCAATAATAAATGGTCGCGACGAAGCGTTTACATTTTTCTGATTTTGTGAATTCGCGGTCAGCTTAGGAACGTGTCGAATGTTCGCGAATAATATAATATGTCCTATTATGCGTGCTTTTGCAACAATTACTACTAACTAAATTTCGCAAAAAATGTGGGTTTTTCCGTTTTCACTCTCAATGCCTCAAATATAGTGCCCATTGTTGCATCACGCGTGTTCGCATTTACAAGCTACATAACTAGCTAAATAATCTCTATCTTTCGTCACCATGATAAGATTTCGAAGGGTGTAACGCCAACCATGTCGGCAATAGTCTGCAGACACAATTCGTTACTTTGATTGGATCGTGAAGTTATGCAATCCAACTATCGTCACCTCCCATATTACGTAGCTAGCTACTGTATGTGAGTGATGTTACATCAGAGATGCTAATGCTCCGTCATATCAGTAGCATGACTAGATAACTTTGCACGTGGAGAACATCGAATGAACACAAGACGAGCGTTGCGTGGAAGCGTGACGAGTTTACACCGAAAAACTGCTGCTTCATTCTTCCCACTTCTTGAAATTGAAATAGATTAGCCTGCTTCAGGGGTATGCAAATAAAATTCGATATATTCCACCGAGATCTGCTACCCAGGCTAAAGGAACCAATATAAAGCAACCGCCGGTCCTCCATGCCTCCGATTACTCGCTAAACCGCGACACGTGCCAGATCATTCGTACTTTTTGGTAGCAGTTAGCCGATGCCTCGACGCGGATGCCCGTTACGCCATCGCAGGCGCGGTAAACCGTGAAAATTGATTTTGATAGAGCGAACGTCGCCTGGCGGGGCTGCTGGTGGCCGGGTCACGGTCAATTTGCACGGTGATAGGTAAAAGTGAAACTGTTTTCGGTTAAAACGGCGAGCTCCGATCGAAAGTAAGAGCGCGTCGCGGCGGCGGCGTCGCCAGCGGAGCGTGCTGGGCGAAAAACATCCATCCGATTCTATCCGAACATCGCTGGCGGGGACGAGTTTCTCCCCCTTTCTTCTCCCCAGGTACTTTCCTTCGCGCCAGTTTTCCCGCGGACCTGCGGTTTTGCCTCGCGAGCCGACGTGCGGGAAAGTGAAATCCCACGGCGTGGCCTGTCGCAACGTGACACGAGGCGAGACAGCTTCCCGCGTCCAGTTTTACCAAGTTTCTTAACCGCCCTCGCGGGGATACTGTCCCTCCCCCGTTAAATCGCTCGATAATTGCCCGCCCCGCGCCAACGCACGGGGGATTCAATTTCCAACGTGTTGGTAGAAAAACCGACAGCTTTTCCGCGCCGGCCAAAATTGGATTCCGCGGAACGACTGCTAGTTTCTGTTGCCCCGCTATTTTCCCCGCCGACGTCGATGGAGGCTGGTTTACGACGTTCGACGAGCAGAAGCTGTTTACTTAGTTCCAGATAACGAGCGTTTGATAACGACTGTTCAACTTACGTATCGTTTCACGCGTTGTCTGCCGGTACATAAAGCTTTTAACCCATAATCACGGTATTCGTAGTTAAATGGCGAGGCAACAAAAAGAGATGGAGTTCCCCGAAATTCCTCAGTCGATAAGTACTTATCTCTAAGAATAAGTAACAACCACGTGGAGTGTTTGAGTGATGTAACCCATTCCTTCAAACGTTCATGACACCGAGTGACGTTCTAAATTGATCAATTTGTTCAGTTGACGATACGTAACGAACACGTGTTAAAGATAAAAGCCTGTACAGACTGTCAGCTATTCCTTACCGCGCTCTAGTTCGAATTGTCTCGTGACTAGATAAAATTTGCTTCCGGCAGAACAGATAGCCAAAGCTCGCGGCGCCCTACTGGCACTTGTAGGTCCTAGGCAGCGATTCAAACTTAATTGTAAGTAATAGAAGCGGGTTATAAGTCAGCGTGAATTCTGCCGGCAAGTCTTAAGCGTGTGTATCGCACGCTCGAGCAAGCGAATGAAGCGAATCCTCCCAGCGGACAAACATTTGCTAGTGTAGCCAAGCTGACGCGATCGCTGGGCTGCCTTTTCGCTCGACGACGCGGCGTTGCTAGACAGCTGGTTGAATTCCGCGCGGAGGACGCGGCCGGGCCCGTGTGTCTGATCGCGATAGATATGCGAGGGATGGCCCGCGCTCGTCTTGCACGGTCGCACAGGGCCGCTCTGCCAGCTTGCCAAAGTGCCATCGATCTCTTCCATCTCGTCGAAGAAATTGCACGGGTACCTGTGTACCGTGAAGCGTGTCCGTACACTGGCCGCATACGAGCTCCCCTCTGCGCCGCGAGGAGATGATTGCGTCGCGCCACCTCGTGAATCCGCAACAGGGAGCGGCTGGTTGGTAACGCCGGCGGGTCGATTCGCTCTATTTCGAACTTTCAATCGACAGGATCGTTGGCTCGTTTAGAAAAGCCTCGAGCATTGGTGCAAAGTTGAAAATGTGCGACGCAATTCAGTCTGTTCGCGTGACTTCAGAACTTGGAAGGGGTTTATACTATTTACGAGTGACAAAGTCGTCGGTTCTTTTAAAATTCTAATGATATATGGAGCCACGATTTGTTATTGCACGAGGACGGTGTTGATGAAAAATTTATGAGCCCGCGGAAGCTTTTCACTATTTAGTCGAAAGACATATATAACTGTCAGCGTTCCTCGTTCATGTTTTCAGCCTTCAAATATTTACCGAACACGGAGATACTTTCTCCGCATCTTGTACAGAAGTCATAAAGATAATTCGCGCGATTATTAACGTTTGCTTGCTCAAACTCTATCGCCGGTATAAGTACACGTGTATAAGTACACGTTGTCGAGCGTCTCGCTTCCTACATTACTTTATACGCGAAATTGCAGCCCGGATTCTCAGAGTTTACCGGATAAGTTATCAGTCGCAATAAGAACGATGGAGCTGTAGGACGGTACTGCCAGCTGCGTGACTCTCACGGAACGACGAAAATGATTGGAGAACACGGTTAGATACGCTTCTAGACCTTATCCCTTGTATTTCGCATCGAGTAACGGGCAATCGTTCCTTAACTATGTACGGACGATATTTTCACGTTTGATACCTATTTCGTCCCGGTTCAGTTCAATTAACTACGATGCTTCGGAAAACCCTAGTCTCCGCAATATTGGAAAATATAAATTCGTTACTCTGTAAATTGCATAAGCCCGAGGTAATAAGGAAATCAGGATATCTTGGAAGGGTCAACTGGGGTGTCTGAATCGCCAGAGACATGTCGATGACACTGCATGTTTCTGGACCTCCCCCTCCCTTTCCCCCAGCGTTTCCCAGTTGCGAATTACATAATATTACGCTGGGCGAGCTACGCCCGTGTGATATTACATTCTATGGTACGCCCTGTAGAAGTAACGACGTTTCTGTCGTCCCAGGAATATTAATCGTGTCTAGCCAGGCGAACAAACGATTCATGGGAGGCCCTGTCACGAACAGGATTCTTCTGCAAGTTCATCGTGCGTCCCCCGAGCAGAACTCGGTATTGCCAGGCAGGCGATTCGCATGTTGTGTCTCGTGCTGGGTAGCTGGATAATTAAGAAGGCCCCGGGTTCCCTGTTGACTCACGCGGTACCACCTGGCACTCACGTTCCAAGACATGCAACCCATCCTCTCTGCTCGCCGCCTCCGCGTTCTCACCTTACAGAAATACTTCCTCTTGCGCAATGTCATCGGCCAATCGGTTCCCGATAGCTAATCGCCGCGGTCTGACGTTGCTAAACGCACGGCATTCGACTGCACGAAGGTTATTAAACGCTCCACGAGGTCTGGGAGGGAAAATGCATGTTCATCGCGTGATCGATCCGGGAAAAAAAATAGGAAATACGTTCAGCGACCGCGATATAAAGAATATTTTCTACTCTATCTCCTGTGTAACGTTATATGTAACGCGATTTTCCAGTGAGAGAAGTCGAGATTAGGTTATCAGGCTAGAAACGATAACTCAGTTTGTAGCGGCGATTAGAAAACCACGGGAATCACTGTGTTGCGATTAAAGGAGCTTTGTCAAGCTGCAAGTGATCTCTGGCGATAAGTTCGGAATCAAACGCAAATATACGAAACTAACGAGAAATACCAATATCTTTTATACATCTAATACAGCTGTACACATATGAAGCAAGTGGTAACGTTAAATCGCTCTGTTTTAAAGTAAAAACACCAAAAATAATTAAGAATCTCGTTTATCGTGTAATAAAAAATATCGAAGAAACAAGATGTTGCTTGGAAATAAGCATGGAACGGACTGAAGTTTTGAACTCTGAAGTATATACATAATCATGTATTATAATTAGAACACATTGTAATACCGAGTTTAGACCAGTGGTTTGATGATTCGGACGATTTTAATTTTCAGCTTGACAATGCAAGTTGTCGTCGAAGCAGAAAAGTAGACGGCCATCTTGCTCTTGACACGTATGCCGCCTTTTCTTTCGTAATGTCACCGGCGAGATCGCTCGATGCTCGCTCGTGAGTCGTGGTCCCTCGTTAATTATAGTATCCATTGTACTCGCTTCGAATTTGCGGGCACAATACAATCGGGAATCGTCTAGCACGGGGCTCTCGGAACGCTCAAACATTTTTCCACCCTTTCTTCCAACGTACACGACGTCGTCACCTCTTTCTCTCCGACCGGCCAGCTGTGATGCCTCGATATCACGCGGTCAGCATTGAACAGTTAGTCGTCGCGAACGGTAACGAACCGGCATCGAAGCTTTTCTAGGACACGAGTCAAGCCACCGGATAAACTAGAAAATATTGTCCCGCGTTATACGGTTCGGGCCTTGTCATCAGCATCTCTGTCCCGTGAATCAGCGCTGCTCCGACATTCCGTAATGAACGCCAGATGCATCGCGGCAAAGCGAGCTTGGCCCCGTTCCTCGTAATTCAAGGTGATCAACCACTGCCTTAATTTCCTATTCTTATCGCATTCCATCTATGACTTTTATTCACATAACATCGGGGGATATATTCCCGAAGGTAAATAAAGAAGGCTGGACGCACTCGGATCCTTGAATCACCTGTTCCCAGGATATCAGCCGTCCCATTTCTATTTATTTCTATTTACTACGGGATTGCTTAAGTAGCGTTGCTAGCAAACTTCGCGACTTCATTAACGTTCGCAGTATTGGCAAATGTGGAAGCAGTAGTGTCGTTAAGCCGTTGGGTAAGCTGCAGTTCCTCTATTAGCTCGAGAATGCGAGTTCGCAAGTGTCCCGAGAGGCCCTCGCGGATGCTTTTTCCCGGCTCTTTGATCTTCATTATTATCACTTTTGCTCGACGATGATCCGCGCTGGTAATCCCCTTTGTAATATGAATCGCAACACGAGCGAGGTGGGACGTTTCACGGGGACAGGTCTCAAGTTCATTTTTCCACTTGTCAGGTATGATTCAACGAGCGTCATGTTGTACATGGATAATTTCTAAATGCTCGTTGCTATTAACTGCGCTGTCACCTAGTTGTCGATAACACCGCGGAGCCACGCACGCCACCGCCGCAAACGTTAATTTAACCCGAGGTGATTATCCCGTCGCGTTCAACCTATTCGAAAGATTGATCGCAGGCACTTGGCCGCGCAATCGGCGCAGCAACGCGAGTTCGAACGAAGAACGACTCTGTTTAAAGCTTGCTACCATCGGGAGAGAGCAGAGGAAACGCGAGCAACGGAGGGCGAGGAGGAATTTGATTACGCGGCGACATCAGACTAGCAGCAACGGCGACCTGTTTCACGGTTCCCCGGGTCGATTCCGTTTTTCCCCCGTAGTTCCACGCGCTGAGAGCTTTAATGAGATACGCGCGTAGTTGCGCATTATCGGATCTGTAGGGGTGGCTGGTGAGCAGGCTTCCTTTTGCCTGGCGGAGGTCTATTGTCGTCGTCGAAATTTTCACGGGCGACTCAAGCGGACTTGCGTGTACTCGCGTGTTAGACGCGAGCAGCCGGACCGCTCTCCCGTTCTCGTTCCGTCCCTATTTTTATTTTCCCCCGGATGAACGGTCCGTGGCTCGAGAAAAATTCGTCAAGTGGGAATTTCGCGCCCGGATCACGGTGCGATTCTACCCCCTACCCGCTGGGGGCAGCACGCTTCCGGTGTCGTATCGACGCGAGTAACGGCAGGATCGCACGGTACACGCTCGGCTGTGTACACGCACGTGGGGGAATCCCGATGGAATCCCGATCGATTGGGCTAAGAGAGCACTCCGGGGTGCCTAGCCCCTGGCAGTGAATGGCAGGAGAAGTGGCGGACATTCGGTGGCTCCGGAGCTCATTGGTCCACCAGCTGACGTGTACAAGGAAATGGCATTTAACGGATTAAAAGCGGCCATCCAGGACAGGCAACCGGCGAGAGACCGATAACGGGGCAGGATCCAGCTGGTCCATTTTCTTTGTTTTTGTTTTCGCGCACTTCATTTTTTATTTTTTTTTTTGCTCACCCTCCGACCCTTCGCCTGCACCCGCGCGTGTACACACGCGCGACCTATTGATTTCGAGTAAAGTAACAGCCCACTGTCCTGGGAATCGCTTTATCTCGAGCTCGGTGACCAGGGCACCTTCGATTCTCGCTGTGGGTTCGAGGGACCTTAGGAACGGGAAGGAATCGTTTATTGGTTGATTTTTGTAAATGTTTCCGTGGGAATGTTAAGGAGAAATGATGAAGGTGTTCGGTTGATACAGATTACGTATTTCTGATGACACAAATGAACGAGTTCGATTTCCATAGCTGCCTGTTTTTACTCTGGGACGCGTCGAACATGAAGGCACAGAACTCTCGAGCGTCAATCGCCAAAGGAAGCCCCGGACCACCACGGAAATTTAATTCACAACAACGGCATGAAACCCGCGGAACGAATGTGTAGAAAAAAAAATAATTCCCATATCTGTGGTCGTATTGTTAATAATACTGATTGGCGGGGGTGTCTGACGTGAAAGCGACACGCCGGGCGATCGCGAAAATATTTCCGCCTGCCGAAGCTCGAGCCCTCGCGGCGCAGTAATATCCTTTCGCGCGTGACGTCGACAGACGCCCCCTGGAAATAACGAATTTTCGAAAAGCGATGATGTCGTCGCGCCCACGTTAACGAGATTCATGCGTGCCTCGCCGACGTCGACGGGTTCGCCATTAAAAAACTACGGTCCTCCAGAGCGATGTCGATGGGATCGGGAAACAACTATCTATGTATAGGCGCGGGGGAAAACACGGTCTTTCCCCGATCACGACGAACGAAGCCACTTCGGTGCTCAAATATAATTGACACGTTCGTCGAAATGTAATCGAAACGGTGGAAAAAGCAGGCTCGATGGCGCGAGTTGCCTGTGACAATTCATTGATACGAGAATGTTTTCCCTAGCTCGCCTGGTTGGGCAGCCTGGAATAAAAGGGGGATGGAATCACGAATTACGTTAGCGACGCAATCCTGTAGTTACCAATCGTCACGTTTCAAAGGATTATCCACTGACTAAATAAAAAAAAAAAGAAAGAATTATTTCTCCCGCATCCGATGCAATTTCGCAGCGCCTATTCGAAATTCCGTGAACAACAGCCGCGTCACAGATGCGCCCCGCGTCACAGCGTTTCGTTTGACCAGAGGCTAACGAACTATGAATTCACGAGGCAAAAAAGGAATCAAGCGACGGCGAGGCGGTAATCCCTGTTTTTCCTAAAAGCTGGGCCAGGACTCGATGAATTATTCATCGGCCCCGGTGTTTGTCCAGCCGATCCTCTTGGAAAGGAACGTCGGTTCGTTCGCGGCGACCGCCTAAAACGCCTGCAACGAGATAGACGGAGGGTGGAGTGGCCGAAGGTGGAGGAGTCGGAGTCTCGGTGGGAATCCGTCGGACGGGAAGCGAGTAGAACGTGAACAGGGCCGTTGACGCGCGAACGATACGTCAACAAGCATCTGGCCGTTAATGAGGACGCATGGGGGACCTGCTAGTAGCGCGCAAACACCACGTCCCGGGGATGCTCACGCTCCTCCTCGCGTCCTCGTCGAGGAAACACGTCCGATCCACCATGAACGCGATCTGACGACCTGCATTAATCGCTGTCGTCAATCAGAGGAGGCCGGGAACGCTGGCGGAATGCGATTAATCTCGATCAGCTCGCCCACCGTGGACAAACGGAGCGTGCTGCTCGTGGAAACGTAGAATCGGCTCGGTTTCAGTAACAGTCTTGGGGGACTGGATCGTTCGCAATACCGTGGATCCTTACAGTCGGCCAGAGATGCTGAAGAATGGGCATGGTATCGCCGGGAATCGATACCCCATTAAAGGAAAGTGGAGGACCCAACATCAGGGACAGATTTTCTGAGCAAGCGTCTTCCCAGTTCGCAATCGAGCAAAGTAGAAATAGTTAGGAAGAAGGATGCAACAGCTTACGTTAGTATCATCCCCCGAAATGTCACAATTTATAAGAACTTAACTACCAGAGCTCCACTTTTACTCCCACTTTTCTGTCGCAAACAGAACGGCGGTCCGCGAATCTGGTAAGTTTCGAGATCGGGGCAACCCCGTTCCCGAGCTCGCTCCATTTATACGGCCACTGCAGGCGGGCGGAACGATTACGCGCGGAAACCACCGACGAAATGGAACGTTTTATTAGGAGCGTGCCTAGCGTCTGACGCGAGACGAATCGGCCAGTTCCTCGTCGGTTTGTAGCGGATGAAAAGCTGATTAAGACCGATTCGGCAAAATTATCCCCCTAATCCCTTTCCGGTCCGGATTAAAGGGATCGTAGCCAAATAGGATTTCGGACTGGAACGAAAGCCTCCTCCCATCCTTCCACCGTCTCTCCTCGAGTGTCCTTGGAAGGATCCTCCCCCTCACCCCACCGTCGAAATTCACGGGGTGGCACGATCGGGGATCCATTTGTAATATTCCAAGGGGAAGCTCGTGAGAAAATGAGACGCCGGTGGGTGCATATAAAAAGGAATTAATTCCACGGCGTGTTGGTCCCCGTGGATCGTCGAACAGATAGAAAAGAAGGACGCCCACAAAGGGAATCTCCTCGCCTGGGAGATCGCCTAATGAGGAACGTGTTCGCAAATCCCTCGTCCGCGGCTCATTGTAAAATCGAATTACGCGAACGGGTCTATGAGTGGCGGTATCTTGGCCAGCTTCCTCGGAGCCGTGGACGTTAATTAAGTCGACCATTAAAATTAAACTGCCGCATTCGGGGCCAGGAAATGTTAAGAATCGATGGCGCCGAGGAACGCTGACACGGAGAAGGAACGTTTCGTTGACGTTTATGGGGTCCTAGGGAACCGCTGGCAGCTTTTGCGGCTACCTGCAGAGATTTCGTTTAATATTGGCGCGAAACGAAATTGATTAAGAGGCCATCAGCGGGTGACGGAGATCTACAGAATTTGGATACTCTTGTCTCTGCTTGACTATCTTCTTAATTACAGTTTGTGACGATGGATACCTACAGATGCTACGGAGGCTTTCGAAACATATTTATTTATTCTACCTTCTTCTACGTAGTGCATCGTACATTTCGCTTTCACCGATCGACCTTAATGAGACCCTATCTCATTGTTTGTGAGAACTCGAAACTCGAAACTCTGCTTATCCTACTTTCCCCCGCTTCGAAATGCGACCAGTGAGCAACAGACAAAGCGTCACGGGGAATAACAAAAAAAAAGACTGCTTCCCTGACTAATGAGGGACCCGACGTTTTACTGTCATTTGCATTTCAAATCAAATCAGGGAAACGAACCTGACTAGAATCTCGCCTCGCCCGGAATGTCGGCAGAGCGCGACGTTGTATATTCTTACCTGATGTTTCAGCAATGTTTACGTAAAGCCGGAGAGTATGCAGCTGCTTCGTTTGTAACGTTTCATTCAGTATAAAGGTTTTAGTGACCGTAACAACAATTCTCTTTGTTCATAGTCGTTGAAACGATGCATCTACCTAACATTGCTTCTTGTTCACTGGGCGCCTATAGTCAGAATCATTCAATATACCCGCTGTTTCATTTTCTAATCCCTAAATGGAATCCTTAATTCTAAATCGAAAAGTTAGCCGAAGCAGCTATAGGAGAACGCTTCATTCTATATCCTCTCTGACCCCTTTCAGTAACTTCTAACGGAAAGCAAATGTTGGATGCAAAGTGTTGTATATACACATTCCAAGTCACGGTAACGGTATGCGCATACCGTTCCCCGTTTGCAGAATTACGAAAGATCCCAAAGTTTAAAGTCTCGCGCGGCGCGAATCGTGATGTCCACAACTCTCGAAACACGCGTTATGCCCGCATGGACGGTATAGCTCGTCTAATTTCGCATTAACCCAGATACCTTGGCAAACGAACCTGACTTTCACGGTTGCATTCCGCATGGACGAGCGTTCTTGTCTCCGTGGCTGCAGGTGTATTTATGTCACGGTGTATTTCAGCGGTGCAACACCGCGTATTAATGAAATTTAGCGGGCCGTTTAGCCGGGAATTATTGCGTTCATACGGCCGCGGTCCGAGAATTTGCGTTTTATACGGCTGCCGAATGCGAGAACCCGACCCGAAATACGCCTTGTACGCAGACGCTCCAACACTGTCAGTGATTCAAGGTATGCTGGGTCCCTCGAAATCATTTTCCTTTGCCCTCGCGTTATACGTATTTAGTTTCAATCCATCTGTTATTATGCCTCGACGGCGAGGAAGATTAATGTACTTGGGCTCAATGGTAAGCTCGTAAAGTCAGCTCATGTGCCAGCTGTTATGGTAGCTCCATTGTAAGTGACGTGTACATTCATTTCTTTCAAACTCTAAGCTCGTTTGAACAGGGGTACTGACTTTATGACTTCATTCAGATCAGGAAGTTAGATATACCTGCTGTATAATTCTTATTAGTAGGGCTCAGCATCATGTGCCCGTCGAATTGTCGCATATTTACAGATCCCTACGCGCACAGTTCGATCGTCTTTACAACCCCCAAGTGACAAGTATCGTGACATCAGCGTCACACCTTCGACACCCCGCGAGAAATTCTTCGAAATAGTTAGCCCCGGTTGAGACGAATGATTCGCCATCCCGTCCCCTCCTGTCTGCTGCCAGGCGGGCCTGAAAATCCGTGGCACGGCGAGAACACGCGAAATTAATCCCCGCCGAGCCAGCGGTAAATTTCGTGACAGCCGCGCGAAAGGAGCGGCGTGCTTTTTCGAGGGGTCGGTGGGTGTAAACGAGATACCACGGTAATACAACTGGTAGGTGGCCGGTGGGCGCCGGTGACGGTGTCAAAAATATATCGTCGACGGTCGTTTTTCCACGGCCATCGTTGTCTATGCCCGCGTCCATCTAACCGTGGATCCCGTGAACGAGATAAATACACGCGGGAACCACTCGCGCCCGTAGAAATTAAGGGTGGAAAAGGATGGGGGCTTTTTCCACACTTTTCGAGCGGAAAACTGCGACCCCCCCACGGAACGTAGCATCGGGCTTTATCGCGTGCGTTCGTTTGTTTTAAACTACGTGTAGTCTGTTTCGCGGCGGCGGGGCAGGAGGGGCCGGTTGAACCGTAACGATCCTCTTAAATCGTCGATGAGTTAGCCCGAGCGCGAGCGAGTGGATAAATTTTCGTTAATGTCTCCTGTTATTTGGCGGGGGCGGAATTTATACGGTGGCGGGGAATTCGCGACGATTTTGCGCGATTTAATTCGCGACGCGACGTCAGCGGGGAATGCCACTTTCGACCGGTTCAAAGCGTTTCATTGCTGCGGAAAGGCACCAGGAATTTTTTGGCCTTCGTTGCAACGAAACTATTGCGGATTCACCGTGAGCCCTGATGAATCGTGGCACGGTACGATGGGAAAGGGCGAAATTGTCTGAGTGTTAATCGAACTTCCTCGACGTCCCCTTGTGCTTCTACGAAACACGTATCCCCAGAATTTGATAAAAATTTCAAAGGTATGGTAGAGCTCTACATCCATTTACGGCGAGTTTACGGAGCAAAGCTCTGTGCGCCGTGGCGCAAAGCCCCCGACTGCAGTTAATAACGAATGGTCTATCTCTCTATGGATAATGGCTTCCATTACACGGAGAATCATTGCGCCTCTCAGACCCCGGTCCCGAGGATCCCGCGGAGAGTACGCGAGTTCGCACTTGGCAAGCAAACAGATTCTTAAAGGACGCTCGACGGCGGATTCACCGGAGCCAGCAACAAGGAGACGCCGAAGACCAACCAGTTTATAAAGCCATAATAAATCGCGCGTTATGTAGGTTAACGCTGGAGTGGAAGAATTATCCGGCGAATTTACGGCGAGCTTGTTGCCAAGACCGTCGGCGTAAAGAAGGGTGTGAGAGTCCAGACAGGGCTGGAGGGGGATGGATCTGCGACGATAATGGCCCCCAGGCAGGGACGCGGCTCGTTCAACCGATCGAAGAAGTTAATTTTGGAAAGAAGATTCCGTCGTGGACAAAACGCTTCGTAATCCTTAACAGAGGGTGGTCAGAATATTCGGTCGAATCACGTCCCGCGGAACTTGAAATTGCGAAGTAGGGATAGCCGGTGGGAATTTTATTCTAATTATCCACTTCCTTGTTTTGCCTATACAGTTTCAAGTAAACTTCAGTACTTGGCCCGAGTGTGTTCGACTCGAGCATTGTGCAACGCAACATGTGCGTGACGATTATATCTGTCCTAAGCCATTAAGGGGTTAAGGGAAATTGTAAATGAAAGGAATCGATTGTGGAGCAGACGTAAGTGGTGTGAAATGGGTAGCTAATTGCTGTTCTGTAATATGGTTATCTAGATTTATATTGTTGAATGTTAATCCGAGCTTTTTCTCAGCTTAGTAATTGAGGGATGCTTTCATCCGTAACATACGTGACGAGGGACGAAACGATCCTCCAAATCGGAGTCTGTATGACCTCATCGATGAATTGACTGTTTATATTTACCCTGCAACTTGCGGGGCTGCCGCGTGCAATGTTTGATCGTCGATCAGTCGACGTTCGCACTCCGCGATATCCACGGTTAAATATGAAAAACGCGTCGGCTGGTTTATTCAATGGCCGATCCAGAGAACAAGGGGGCTGAGCGTAAATGAACGAGCACTTCTATTTACGCATAAAAACACCCTGACGACCATTTATTCGTGCAACGTGATCGATACTAATATCTTGACAGGCACCTACACATTTTGGAATAATAAATAGAGGGAAATAAATATACAGGGGATTGAGGTCAGTCATAATGCAACGTGTAAATCATGAAAAAAAAATTTGCACTTTAAGCTCCCGAGTAACATTGGCTGTAGCATTTTTAAAAACCACTTTATCCTTCATCATAAATATTGCAAATTAACATACTACGTACTCTCGCCTTTTCCATTTAGGCTGAGGGCACACCAGCGATTTTTTCGACGCCTATTTTGACGGACATACGTATACACACTCGCGTAAATCTAATATACTGCTATGTATTGTCGTGACGTCCGTGAAAAAAAAAAATGTTCGCGTGCCCTCAGCCTTAATTTACAAAAAAAAAAGTGAATCACTGCACAATCACTATTTACACTAATTGCCGAAGAATCGAAAAATTCGAGTTTCAAACCACACCGCGCCAATCAGATCGAAGCTGAAACAGAACCTTCCCGTTGGAACAACTGACCCGTACACTGATAAGACACTTGAGTACTTGAAGCACACCGAACAGGCAAATATACCGAAGCTGTTCACATTCGGAAGGCTGCTTTAGCTGTCGCATTTGTAGGATGCATGCAGAAGTAATCACGGGTTGAAGCGCAGATGCCGCGGTAGAGGGCGAATCAATTAACGGGATACGGGATCTCTGGGAGGGGTTGGACACAGGGAAACCACAAATCGGAAGCGAATGACTCCTTTCGACAGGAGGCAGGGTGGCCGGGTATCGTTGTTTTGCAACTTGGTGGCGACCCATCGCGCGTTCCCGCGGAATTGCAGCCAACAGCAGCGGCGGCAGCAGCGGCATTGTGGAATGAGAGGACGCAGGCGGCGGCGGGCAGCGTGCATAAATTACGAGGAGCCGGTTCGCCCCGGTAATAAATCATACCGTTGGTCCCCGGCCGACAGAGAATTCAGTTGGGACGTCATTGCGTATGGAACAATTTAAGATGCCTGTGTATGTACGTACCGCGCCGGCCGATACATATTTTAAGCTTTCACAATCGCACGTCGACGCGTCCGGCCGGTGATTTATGGGCGTCGTGACGCGGGCAAAAATTCGCCGCGCCTGGTAACGCGACGCCTGTAACGAATTTAATTAAAAAAAATTGTCGAACTAGCGCTACAGTGTTCGTTCGAACTTCATTCAAGGCACGGTCGACTAATGTTCCAGCGAGGTGTATGGTAAAACGGGAGAAGTTCTACGGTGTGCTCTTTGGTTAGATAAATGTTCCCGCGACTCGATCTTGAAGGATATTTTGCCACCGCTCACGAAGATGAAGATACTTAGGATGGCGACGGAGAGGCAGAGGTATTCACAATGAGCAGGCCTATGGTCCTCGTAAATCAACTCAGCTTATAAAGTCGCTTCGCCTACAAATTAGATCTCTAAACTGACAAATTATCTCCCCATCGTCCGCCATTCATTTTCCCCCGTGACTGTTGCACACCCTGCCCAGATAATGGATGGTCTTCGAACGTTGTTCGAGATAGCCCCGTCGTAGTTTCGATCCACCATGGTAGGCCCAACGAACGGAAAACCGCCTCGAACAATCGGACTTTTCCTCCCCTCCGGGGCGCTCCCCTTTGCGAAAATCTCGGGATGCAGGGACTCCCCCGTAACCTTGCCCCGGCGTCTACGTTTCACGATCGCGGCCCCGAAAGAATACTCGAGGGGGATTCAATCTGGTCTATGCGACTAATGAACGCGTAAAACGCTCCCGCCTGTCACGTTTCTACTCTCTACTCCCGCCGTGTTTCCCTTGAGGAGAGAAAAAGGAAAGGTGGATAAAGGCCCGGAGTCAAGGTGGCCGTTGAGAGGAGAGTCTGTCGACTGGGACGAGCTCCCGAGGGCTAATTCGTTCTTGGAAGCGGGGGTAACGTCAGAATTTAAGTCTTCATTTCTCCACGAGACTGCGCGGGCTTCTCCCCCTTTAATCTCGTCTCCCTTTTTTTTTCTAGAGGTAGCGACGCGACCTAGCCTCGTCTCGTTTGTGAACAATTTGCCGAAGTTTGCCGAGGTCTGATCCATTCTTCGGATTTCGTAGTACTAGGGGGATGGTAAACGCGTTGGAAATTATTAGAGCCCGCGACAAAGTGCCCGGGGCGGCTGAAACGAGTCACGAAGATGCGGGGTTGTCGTTGCTGCACGTAGTCAGAGAAAAATGACGCTGGTTGAAAATAACGATACAAACACTTGTTATTCTTCGAAATGCAATAAATTGTTCAAGCTGAAGTTTCTGCTCTTCTTTATATTCTGAGTTAGCGGTCCATGAATTCCTCCCCGTTAATAATAATTTTCGTGTGTTCGTGCAACTTTGATGCCTGACAATAGCCAGAGTTCAGTTAGAGCGTACCTACCATCTACTCAAAGGCGTTAATATTCAAAACTCTGATGTTCCTGCCTCGTACTTGTTAAGAACAATCGTGCATCATTCTTAATGACCAAGCATGCTGAAGTTTGACAAAATTAAGCTTGACGCCGTGCGTAGAAACTGCAAAGCGGCGGCTACTGCTGAAGGATTCGAATAAACGTCCAAGCGCTAGGGCTGAGGAGTTTCGAAGTTTCAGGTGCCTTCTATGCGAGCCCCGTTCGAACGAAATGCAATTTAAGGATCGCCTAAGGGGAAGGATGGATCCTAGTACTTTGATGTGTTACGATTCGTACCTTAAGACTCGTCAGAACAGAGACGATGCTGGTCAAATAAATTTTACTTCGTGTCCCATTTTCAGTGGAACTCGACTCTTGTCCCACACCACCTGACTGAATCATTCTCCACACATTTTACTTGCTTCTTCTATTAATACAGTCAAACTTCACATTCGGAGGCAAGAATTTCCACCGCCGTTTATCGCGCCACCATGCACTTTCATTCCTTCCTATTGCGACATAGTGGATGCAAATTTCTCCCCGTGGTCGAAAAATTACGAACGCACCGTTGAATACGCAATGACAGTGGCGGAAAGTCTGATAAGGGCTAGTTTCGGTAGCCGCGAGAAACGGGTACCACCAATCGTCGTTAGCGCTTTTGTATATTAGCGGCAATTTCGCGAGGCACGCAGTATCAAACGGGCCAACCTTGCCGCGAGCAAAGCGCGTAATCTAACTTCAAAGCGGCTCGGATGAAGTATGCATGCGTTTCGTTGCCCGACGTTAGTTTCCACGTGTATTGGAACCGTGAAAGTATTCGACGGGAAAATAGAGGGGGTCGGGGGTTGGCAGAACGGGAATCCACGAGTCGGTTTTCCACGACGATAAAGAGAGTTCGACAAGAAACTCGTCCGTCCTTTCGTTCGTTCGTTTTAACTCCGGCAAGTTTCCCATCTGATTATGGAAGTTCGCGGAAACGTTCACGCGGAAGGAAACTTCCGGGACGGCTGAGCGAAACGCGACTGAAAGAATCGCGCACGGATATTTGACGATGCTTATCCGAGCGACGTTCTTAATAATTAAAGCTGAGAACTTTCCTGTCCGCCGCTCGAGGGATGCCCGCGCAGCCGTTCGAACTTTGATGAGATTAAATTTTCTTTTTCATTTCGGAACGGCGCGCTGAATGCTCGTGTCATGCAATCGCTTAAACCGTCGAGGGCGAGCCCTTTAATCTTATTCATCGTTTAGCCTTGGTTGAAATTACGAGTGGGAGCACGACAAGTGAAACGACAAAAGCAAAGCACGACAAACGAACTTTATTTCGAATTTCTGCAAAAGAGGACGGAATCTTAATTCACGCTTTCGCTGTGTTCCTTAACGAAGGCTGTACCGTTTGCGAAAGTATAATTAATCTTCGCAACTTGGTACATAGCGAAGGGACGATTTTACGTATCGCGATTCGAGATTCAGCGACCATTTGGGGAAGGTAGGGTGCACGAATCGTAGTGAACGTTATCATTTGCCTTCCCGTTGCGTTAGCTGTGCTCCGTTTATTAAAGGACGCCATCCGTTCTGGCGAGCAACGGGCAAGTAGTGGCCGCAGCCCGCGGATTCCGGTGATTTATTATACCGAAGAGCGGATTCGGTTTTGCGCCGGACAGAAGGCACGTTCGCTTAACACACAACCCATTAAGTAAGTAACATGGTACGCCGGTGCCTGCTGCAAAACGTGGCGCAGCTACCGCGCCGAACGTATTCCCTTCTGTAACATTAACGACTGATATTTTTCATACAGTTCTATAAATAAAAGCTGGCTGCCTCTGTTTTTATCACAGAGCCCCGTGTACTGGGGTCGCTGGCACGTTCTGACTATACATATATATTCGAAAAAGTATATAGATACAGATCTTGCAGGGAGATTTCATTTCGATCAGATAGTTGGATGGTCCGTATGATACGCCAGAGAATTACTTTGGTGTCGAGTGATAAATTCTTTTTCTCCTTAATTGTTCGACTATAATTTCCAGCGTTTAAGCTCGCGTCGGCAACAGAAGAAGGTTTAATTAACGGCACGATCGATACGTCCTGACGTGAAAATCACGACCGAGCATCCCGACACGCGTTTTCTTCCCGAGAAGAAGACCTATCGGGTGCCTTCCCACCGGGGGACGATTAATTATGTAGGTGCACCACTGCGAGCAAGTAGTATCGGTAAATGAAAAATCCACCCAAGCTGGACGTGTGCCCCTCGCACAACGAAGCAGGGCTGAATCGATTGGCAATCGAATTAATAGTCTCCACGACGCTGCAGTGCAAGCCACACACACTACGGCCCTACGCAAGCACGAGGATCGCGCGCGCGCGCACGTGTATGTGCCGGGGTGTTATTAAACGCAAAAGACCGCGTGTTGGGCGCCGTCGTTGAACGAAGGAGCAAGAGAAAGGGTAAGAAGAGGAAGAAAAATTCGAGGTTTATACGTTCCCTGGAATAGAGAGCAGGGTAAACGAGAGACAGGGGAACAGAGGCAAAAAAAAAGGGGCTTCACACGACGTCCAGTGAATACCATTTAAAAGCGTCCTAGCCACGTTCGACCTCGAGAGAACTTTAATTACTTTCGGCTTCGATCTAGCCTTATAACGCTGCGATCCAATACCTAGCTTCCTTTAGCTGACCTTAAGTGACACAGTCCTTCGTGTATTTAACGTGTTTGGGATCGGGTTACCGAAACTGGGACCGTAGCTCTGGACCATCGTGGTAGTGGACCGTGAGTTACTCACCACTAATAACGAAATGGAAGTAGGTAGATTATGGATGTTATAATCAACGCGATGTCAAAGTGGTCTTTGAACAGATGTTTTTGGTGGCCCCCATTGGCTAGATTGCTGCTACTAAAGGCTTTTACTTGCAGGCCCTGTCCTTTTAGAAGAATATTCCTCATTTCGTTAGCATCGCAACGTTAAAATATCCTTCCAAAGGGACACAATTTACGCTGCGGATCCTCTGACAAACGGGCTCCGAACTTGAGCACCTATGGTTGTACAGGTGCTGGGTAATACTACTGAGGCCTGTTGCCCCCTCTCCTAACAGAAGGAAATGCTACGTTCCACGATAACAAATACTGATCGGTTAACTTAACGGATTCAACGGCTTCAGCCCTTACAAGAACCACTATCAGTGGCCCCAATCACATATCACTTGATTGTAAAGAGGACAGGAGTGCAGGTGGCTGGCCCTAGCTGCCATCGACCAGTCGACGCCAATTATTAACGTCTCGGTAGCTCGCGGGGCCGTTGCCCAAGCAGCCTCCCGCGAGTGGTTCCCCGGTCTCCAAGCTGGCAGAAATTTGCCAGCGAAAAATATACTCGGCTGGCGGTAATTGCCGCGCGAGTTCGCGGGGGAACGCCACAGTGGCTGGTCGAAAGTTCGAGTAGTGGTCGATCTGGCCAGAGTTAACAAGTTTCGCTCCTCTTTCGATGAATGCGGGCCCGCCTGGCAATCGGGCCGCTCAAGCCTCCGTCGAGATTGTGCATTTCGAGTGGGCTGGCAAACTAAGCCTGGACCCGGGGCTAAGCGCCGCGAAGGCAGCGGCGATTCCACGAGCCCCGTCGAGTGCCAACTTTCCGTCGTAAGAACGGGCCGCGCCAAAGGGGATGGAGGGACGCGGGAATTTCTTCGACCGGTTGGACCGGCGACGAGGGCCGCGGCGTTCTCGAGCAAGTTGAGCAACGCAGAACAATGTCGAGTTAGTTAATTAAAATCTCCACTCGTTAACGAATTGTCCGAGGGAATCGGCTTACACCGATTATTATTATTCCTTCACTTGTATTATACGTCCATTCATTTTGCATCCATTCCCATTAAAATTCTTCATTGTTAACAATCGTTTGAAACATAAAATGAACAATATTGGAAGATGGAAAGGAGCGTTCCTTTTTCCCCTGATAGATGGAGTGGATACATTTTTCTCAGGGGGTAGTTCAGAATCTGGTTGCTGATAAATTATTTCGGAGGAGGGATATTTGAGTACATCGGTCCCTTTAGCCAGACGTCCCTTAGCTTTGGATCGCCGGGCGAGGTTCCGTTCCCATTTGCTTCGTTGAAAGGTTGTGGTGAAACTGCAGAGGGGAACTTTGAAACATGTTTCCTTTAGCCTTGCATCGCGTGTAGGTTTCAGCAAGAAGCATCCCCATGGAGTTTGATATTTTTTGTTCCGTATGTGGACATTCTGATAACTGCACTTTGAAAATATCCTGAGGGACACTCCCACGCCAGTATGCTTCTGTTTCCCTCCATTTTCCGGGTCCATAGAGCAAGGGATCGGCTTTAAACGCGCGGAAACGCCCCATACGTTTCCCGGGCTCTGTATCTCATCGTGTCCAGCGAAGCTGGTGTTAAAATTAGATCACGGCAGCTCCGTTACCTCCTATCAATACAGTGCACGCCCTTCTGGAATCGAACGGGATATTAGTTTACAATCAGTTGGAAACATCGTTCTGTCGTCGAGGTATCCGGTATCCATCCTGGCCGAAGTTTCTACTTCGCCTCGGCCAGAATACGTATAGATATTCCGTGCTGGGGGCAGGCGCTGCGCGATAGATCCCCGGGGACCTTGTTAGGACCGAGTTTAAATGCTTTCAAGGTGTCGGTACTGACCCAGTTTGCCCGACGACATTGGTTTCAGCCTCTGAAGCAGTGCATCGGTTTGTACGTTCCAAGACGTTTCCAGGGCACGACGATAGTAACGGCGAATTCGATCGTCCGACTCACGGTGTAATAGAAAGGTGTTCCGACTCAACATCTTTACCCCAGCGATTTTAGTCGTATTATGTGCAAAAAGTCAACCTTTTCTCCTTGAGCGCGAATCTGGCGGTCGCCAGAAGAACTAAGGACGAAAAAGTCACACATTCTGAACCGGAGTCGGAACACCTGTCTATTACACCGTGGTCCGACTGGCTGAGCACATTATTCATCTGTTTTTTAATCTGCTCAGGTCTCCAATGACTGTCAATTACCACATTTTCCGCTTTGTGCCTGCGATATTGATGATAATAGTTACCCGGTGTCACATGGAAGTTGAACCGATAATTGGGGCCATAGGTTCCACTAGAAGCGATAATTGAAAACATTGCCGAATCTGGGACAGCTAACAAGAGTCTGAGTGACGAGTAGACTCGATACATTTGCTGCTGTCAGAGTTATTGCTATGGTTCACGGAACACCGAAGTTTTGACCGACCATTTCGTGCCTGCAAAGAAAAGGTCGATTCCAGTGATCCCATCGGTACCAGTGTCCAAGGAAATCCTCAACGTTCAAATGCTGAAATGCAGCTCGCTGTGACGACACCGGGGATTTTACCATGTCACCGATTACACCTTTTACCGATTACTACTTAGAGCCCTGAAGGGCGTCAGTGTCGCTAAGTAGAAGCACAATAGTTGCCTGGCCCCAGTGACTGTGTGCAGTTGGAGTTGCAAACAGCTCGGTAATGCCACCGCGTGCAGCTCCCTGCGGATCGTTTCCGAAAGCTACGAATCGATGCCTCCGTTTACCTGCAGTCTACCGAGCGAATGTTTAATTATCAGAATGCCCGGGAACTCCAGGCGTGATTTACCCTTCATATCTCCCGAATAGTGAACTCCCGTCCGCTAATTATCCCGCGCGCCATCATTCCCTCCCCGCAGCCCCGTCGCCCACTACTTGTCTGCGTACTAACCAACTTCGGCGTAAAACACTTGTAGCCCTCAACCTACAAAAGTTTGTTAGATGAGTTGAAATGGATTTTGCGTTTTCGGCGATGGGCTGCGCGCGTTGCCAGCTTGAAATGGCTTTTTGACTTCCTCTTCCGGCCGCCTGATGCAGGTCGATACGTCCAACGAACCGCATAGGCCTCTGTCCTCGCCGCAGCGTACGGTGCCGCGCTTTTCCCATATTCCCGAGCTAGTAATTCTGTTTAGGCGGAATAAAATTACCTCCCCCGTTAAGGGTGGAAATTCGGTGAACGTCGCTGGGGAAGACCAAATTGGACGGTGCTCATCTTCCTTTCAGCCATTTCGCCCTGCTTCCAGCTAGGGGAACTCTGAATTAACCAGTTCCCGAACGGTTCTCGGAAAATGTATGCCACGCGCGGACTACGAGACAGGGGCACGTTGAGTAGCAGTTTGGAAGCGCGTGGAGTAGAGTGAAACGTGTTTTCCGTCCATTAACGATGAAGAAAGAAAGAACAGGCCTCTGGACAGCTTGCGAGAGCCTTGTAGCTCCCACGAGATTTATCTCGACTCTGTCTAAGGATCATCGTATTTCCCTGGATGCTCGAGGCCAGCATGACAAAGTGTCGGCCGAGATTGCGCGCCGTTATCGTTCGTGAAAAAGAGAAGATTGTCGGCGAGAGAAGTTGCTGCGAGGAGTGGAGGAGACTTTTAACGTGGCTATAAGGAAACGCGAACCGCGAGGGAAGAGTAATTGGCCGAGAACAGCCTTACGGCGCTTAGCCGCGCAACACCTGGCTAATCGGGAGTGCACCGAGGATGCTTTTATATTCATAATCTTCGGGGATGGCTGAAGGATAGGGGGTAATATAATGCGAAGCGTGGTTGCCTATCTCGGAATAAAAACAAAGTCACGTTATCTCAAATCTTTCCTTTAATACCCGTTAAATAAATCCTACGTAAAGTAAAGTATATATTCCGAATAAAGTGACTTTACGGAAAGGTGATCTCTTCCCCGGACATTGTTCCCGAATTACTCGTCGATGGAATTAAAGCTCTAAAGCAGCGCCGAGACCGATTTGTCAGTGTCTCAAACGCTCCGGCCGTCCCCGGCGCCACGCGCCTATATCGCCGAATCTGCCTTTCGCCCTCTCCGCCCAGGAATTTTAACACCTCCCGAAACGCAAACAGTCGGGAGTTTAATTTCCGAACAATTTGAGAGCGACCGTTCCCCGGGCAAAAAGGAAACGAACCTTTGTGACGTTCTTTTTTTGTCCCGTTTCCCGAGGCCGTCGCGCCAACGTCCACGAAATTCATCTATTTTCAAACAAGCCCCCGCTCTGGGGAAAAAGGGAGAAGCGGCTGCTGCGCTTCCAATTACCACGAATCGATTCGAGCAACGTCTAGTCGGCTCTCCACCGAAGATCATGTATTTGTAGAAACTAGAGGGAAGGGAAGATAGAGAGAGAGAGAGAGAGAGAGAGGAGGGATGGTAATCGATACAGACGTCGCATTAACGGTCAGAGGCTAGAATATTTTCGATATTCCGCAATTGGCGTGCGAGTATCCGACGTTCGAGCTGGCTGGTAAGCTGAATGGCGGGAACGGAATGGAAACAGAACGGAAATAATAAAAGGCGAAGAGGCTGCGAGAAGGGAAATCTAGTGGGACTACTCGGTGGTACTATATTCCCGCAATTATTCTCCGGCTGGTCGGTGGAAAGGAACAGAAAAGGCAGGATAAGGAGACGGGGGAAGAGCGGGGGTGGTTGCTACGGGTGAATTCGAAGGGAAACTCTCACTCGTCCGAGGGGTAGGCCGGCAGGACTGAGGTGGCGGGTACCAGCTCTCGTTGAGCACTTTTGTCAATTAAATGCCGTTGTTCGGTTCAGACCGGCTCTTTTAATCGAGTTATCGTTTAAACAGCGCTCACCCGGCAAAGCGGGTCGCTTAAGCGAATAGCGTTTAAAAAGCAGCCCCCTGTGTAAACATATCAAGCTGCCGTCGTCTACTCTTAATTAGAGCCAATTCCTTCCGCCAAGCGTCCGCCATCGCCTTTTACCGTTGCAAAACAACGATTTCTTCGGGGGCCAATGCCTGTTCAAACACTCAGGCTACTCGAACATTTTGGCTGTTGAATACAGCGCAACAATGGGGTATTTCTAATTGAGGGAAAGTCGTTTGTCAGCGATCGATGGTAATCTTTGGAGCCTGATCCTAAAACCAGGATTTAGGAAGTGGTGTGTGTACTAAATAGTACTATGCATAATAGCTAAAGGCTGTTTAGGAGGAGAGAAAGAGTGAGTTGCGGAGGATCTACAATCTACTGTCCGCCTTCTGTGCTCTGCTACTCGTATCCCTGTACATTCCTGATATCGTTCGCATTCTTAAGTGGAGTGGTTATTATTACGAGCTTCAAGTGGAGCCATTGGCCAATTTCAACATCCTCGCAAGTTAGGGTCAGGCCTGAGGAATGTTACTCCGTTGCTTACCTTGCATATCTGTATGTCATATGCAACAGGTTCTTCTTCTGAGCATATGCAAAATCCAGGAAACTGTTCAAAGGATCTGCGTTAGTAGTCCCGTGCTCTCTGTGCCCGTAGCCCTTTCAAACGGATTTACAAAGTTACATTTAGCAACAGATCCATTTCCAACAGTCTTTCGAAAACTCATATCGGACTTCAGAATTCCGTTGGACCTTATTTTGCAGCAGCTACTTATACTTTCGAATTCCCTTTGACGTACAAATCGGATCTCTAACGTTCCACCTGTTTCCATGGACAATTGCCTTTAAACTTTACCTTCGCGAGCCTCGCTTTAACTTCGCGCTATTCTCCACCGAACCTCTGCTCTTATTAAAACGCATTCCATTCGCAAGGCAATACTTCTCCCCCGCCGAACAATCGCTGTTGCACTCTTGGAGCTGTCAGGCACGATGAAGAACTCTTCAACGAGCACCCATGCGACGTAATAACGCGATCGCGGATCTTACCACGGGCGAGTCCTTCGTTCCAGAAAGTCTGCAATAAGAACGCATTATGGGGCTGACTTAAAGTCGCTTCGATTGTGCCAAGGGGGAGGGGCGGGTGTCGCGCCGTGGGCAGCGATGAAAGGGTGCCCAAGGATGGAAATCAAGAAATGCGCTTGCACATCGATTTGTTTGCTCTTCCTCTAACCGCCCGTCGGATCTGAGCCACCCTTCTTCCGTTCCCCCTCCCCCCCCCCCTTCCCCCGATGCGCCCGATTCCCATTCAACCTTTTCTCTTTGCTACTTCAAGCGGAATCCGACTGACGTAAGAATCCTACTTAAACCTCCGTTCTCGCCTTCCTCTGAGACCTCTCCACCCCTGCTCTCGCCACCCTCTTCCTGTCTCTCTGTAGCAACCTATCCGTTGTTGCCGCTTTACTTCCGTCTCCTCTGTACCGAACTTTCCACCCACTCGCCTGCCCCTCCGACCCTCGACAGCTGGTGGAGACTGACAGGAAATGGTGACTTACGGTAACTCGTGCCGCTTGACGTGAACGATCTTCCTTTTTATGGGTACGGGCAATAACCCTGTTCGTTAAAGGAACACGAGTATCTTCTTGAAGCGTGTAAAACGGCTGTTTTCGTTGGAGGCGTGAAGTCGTTACGAGTCACTCTTACGCCACAGTCACTTCTTCGATGTAAGTGGTGTATATTTTTTTAACGAGCGTTTCTTGCTTCGACTTGCTTCTTTTATATAGCAATGGATTCATTTCGGAGGTGCCTGGGTCACGAGGATCTCAGAAGTAGTACGTATACCTGCACTCGACCCTCTTAGTTCCTCTGCCCCTAGCACCACCCATTGTCTCCAAGTTAATTAGTAGATCCTTCTGGCCACGGTTATACTTTGTAGACACACAGCGGACACCTCAAATCTTCAGATTACCCTGAGTCTTGTTTAGGTACCATGTTCCTCGCTAGCTTCACACAGTGTTCTGTAATACTTTTCCATCTTATCTTCCAGTACCGATCGTCTCAATGAATATCAAACATGAAGCCTTCAGTGGTTTCCGTTGGAGGATGAGACAGCACTTTTAGTGTAAATTAAACAAAGCCCCAGCTACGCCTACGTCAGCCAGCAGCTTTGAGTGCAGTTAATTTCACTTCACTGCACAGTGCCCCGATTTGTACATGCCTGCGATGATAAGATGAAAGTATCAAGACGGGAACGAGCAGCCACCACACCCTCATATCGAATTCCACGCGCAAGGTACCTCGGAGAATTACACCGCGCCCGTCCTTAAGCCGACCCATCCGTGTGTCGAGCAGATAGAATTTCACTTCGCCGAACCCTTCGCAAATATCCAAGCTCTCGGCATCGAACCGCGATATGCAACTGACAGCCACGGCAAGGCGACCCGGGTTCTCGAATCCAGACCACGTAGCTCGGTGCTCGTGGCATCTCGTGATTCCGCAATCTTCCAGCGTTTTTATGTCCGACCGGCCGTCCCCGGAACAAACCCATCGTTCGACCGAAAAAAATCTCGTCCTGGGCGGTGGGGGGAGGAGGGGGGTGGAGGGATGAAATGTGTAAAGGGGTTGTGCCCCTCCCGCCCCCAGGGACCCATCTTCCTCCCGCGGAGAGAAAAAACGACGTAGGCGGGATCGGCGGCGAGCTGTGCACGAGGAAAAGGAACAAGGAGGGTGGGCGAACCTCCACTGCTAACACGAGGGGCTAATTCCGCCGTGAATTCGTCTCCCGTTTCCCGTCGATTACATAATTAATCGCGTTATAATTGAGGCGCCCAGGTCCCCGTGGCTATTAATTAAATGCCCCCCATCAAAATGATCGCCGGCTGAGCGGTGTCCCGGAATTATATCCCGAGTTCCGCCCGTTCTGGCCCCTTCCGCAGAGGTTTCGTGGTCGGCCGACCTGAGCTTCCGCACCAGAGTTCCCGGCGAGTTACGTTTCCGTACGGGAACTTTGTTCTTCGTGGAGTTCACGTTGAATTCGACTGATCTTAACGGCATGCTCAGGCTCTTCGTTTCATCCCCCATTCTTTTGCATTCAGGTGCGATGTCTGAAGTATTTAGATATTTGGATTCGCATGCCGGTACTCGGTTCTTAAAGTGGGCAAACCGTGACATTATCTGTCTTTGAATGACTCTGCCAATCGGAAGATCGACGATGATTCAGATAAGGGAACGAAAACTTCTCAGCAGTGACTATTCATTTTCTACTCACTGTAATCTATATGAACATACTTCTCAAAAGTGTCTAGCTTTGACAAATGATTGTTATCAACAGGTAGGTATTTGATTTTATTAGGCGTACCACGTCTAATCAGTTTGCTCCTTATCGCACGATAGTTTCCCCGTCATTCAAAGGGAAGCTTCATTGAAGAGAGTACAGTAGACGTATCAACGATTCTCAAACGATGCTCTATCCTCTCTTTAAAAAGACAGACATCGAACGGAACTGGGATTGTCTCCGTCACTGATTGACTCTGCTTCAAGCGGTCCAGCCCCAGCGACACATACGTCCTCGGGGAAGGGGGAGCAGCAGGAAAGATCGTGGAGGTGTTTCAGCTTAAACGGAGCAGCGTCGGGGGAATAAAGAATTGGAGCCGACGTTGATAGCGACGGATGGGCCCGGTTTCTGCGATGATTGCACGGGATCCAATCAACCGGCGGAATTCCCATCTCCTCGCATTAAAATAAACAGCGAGCGATATTACGTTTTCGCGATCCGGCGGGGAACAAAAAGCGACGGCGAAACGGAAGTAGGAAAAGAGCGGAGCGGCGAGGAAAAGCGACAAGTGGGAGGGGGGTAGTCGAAGGGGAGGGGGGTGGGAGGGAGTGGAAAAAAGGAAACGGGCCGTAGGAGAAAATGAGAGAAAAAAAACGAAAAACGCCGTGGGAATCAAAAGTAAATGTTTATACTGTTAATTACTTGGGCAGTAGTTGAAACGCGGGGAACAATTATTCGTCTGTCGATTGAAATTCTGTGGTCTTAGCCGAAAGGTAATTAACTTTTAATTGAGAAAGTTCAACGGGTTTGCCACCCGCCCCCCCCCCTCCCCCCATCCAGGGATCGCTCCTAGTCGATTCCTCGCCTCTTTTTCCTTCCCGACAGGCTTCTACTGCCACTCAACTTGTCTAAACGTCGGATCGTGACGCTCCCCGGGAAATCTACGCTTATCGGGAGAGTATTTAAGCCGTTCCTGGCTTTTTCTATTCGCCGTTCCGAGCTGCGGTCTCGCGCGCTCGTCTCGTTGCTTCGCGGCATATATTATTCAGCGGGCTGCCTGGCCTCCGCTGAAACAACCGGCGCGCCCCTCTGCCCGTACCTTAGACGCGAGAGGCTTAATTTATTTAAAACTCGAGATTCTTCCCCCGAAAGCGGAACTTCCCCGCGACGAGGGGGAGGGCTGCTGGGGGGCCAAGTTTATTTCCCCTAGGACGCGGATGGCTCTCTCTGTATCGCGCGGCTTATAACGCTATACAATTTGATAAACTGCACGGGCACGGTGTAAGACCGCATTAACGCGGGAATATACATGCCCGTGGTGGTGATTTAGGGATGTTTCCGTTAAGTTTCCGGTAATGGTAATCTGAAGCAGATAAATCTGACGCGTGGGATTTCATTTTTAGTCGAAACGGGAACTCCGATCGCGATCCTACGCAAAAGCTGACGCTGTTATCGTCGCTGCGAGATAAGCCATCAGTTTATGGAGAAAAGATCGCTAGCGAGAATTATATTATTAGTGGAACTGTTGATCTTTGATACCTGCTTACCGAAGCTTGATAAAACTTCTCGATTTCACGACGACTCGTGGGTAAGCTTCGCCGTGTTGTGGTTACTTATGGAGCTAAATTATCGAGTCGACTTCCAGGGGGGATCCAATGTGGTCACCGGGAATCGGGGCCTGTGCAGAAACAAGAACGCGCAGGCTCGAATCTGTCGGCAATATGAAACGGGATACACGCTAAACCGGCTGAAAATTGCGGAATCAGTCGCGTGATACTATAAAGGAAACGATCCATTTGCGCGGCACCGAGCCCGCTGAATACGCCGTCAAATTGAAATGAACGTCCAGTTAGGAACGCATACGGACCCCGTTGCGCGTTCCTATCTACGTTTGTCTTCTACGATGGAAATTTACTGGCCGCATTACCATCTTCTTCGGCCAATCTGCATCGCGCTACCCGCGACGGTGCAATTTACAATTTCCATAGGCAAACCCATGGATTCGAGTTACGAGCGTACGATAACCGCGCGAGCACGGTTCCGTTTGGGACTTTCGTTGCCTTTAGACCACGGGGCTTGACTTACTTCGCGGGCATCGAGGCTCTGTTATTCCCGATCGTTGAGGAGAATCGAGAAAGCAATATGAAAGGCTGCATGATATTTAAAGCGTTCGAATCTCGACCACTACGATCGTTGAAAAGTTTTGGTGTCTGGATATAATCAATCTAGTCGTACCCAGATCAATGAATCTCACGAAACCACAAAGCGCGTGTCCAGACCTCCAAGTCCTCGAGAATGGAATCGAAGAACAACCGGCATAAATTACAAACTCTTTCTCCGACGCGATTTGTCAGCTGGCCGGGAACGGAGTCGACGCCGATGAATCGAAATAATCAAGAACAGATTTGCATACAACACGAGGGTGTAGGGGGTAGGGAGGGGGATCGAAGGTTCCTCTATCGATTCTCGTGAAAGGATTCTTGATTGCGCGTTCGGCGACCATTCACGGAAGGATCGCGCGTCAAACTTTCAAATCAACAGGCTCGAGCCCTTATTTGTAATCGTTACGGTGTCACGCGCGAAAAGATGAGTGTATAGGCACAGGGATGAGTAAAGGGGAGGCGTGGTGTTGATATCGCGAATGTTTCTCAGCCTACGAGAATGGAGCAACTTGGTCGATATAAATTGTCGCCAAATTGCTGAACCGTCGAGTTTTTGGAGATGATGCAGCTTCAGCACGAGAACTCCTGAATCGTGGTGCAATTTGACGAGATTGCTGGGGTGAAATTGGGCGTAAAGTGGTTAAGTAAAGTCCCCCGAGGGGCCAGAACACCCCCCAAGAAACAAAAATTCCATGTCTAGTAACGATCTCGAATTTACACCCCGTACATGGCTGGCAGGACGCAGGGGCGGATAAGGGTGGTCGAGCCCGAGATTCCTCGATCGAAGGGCGAAACACGGTTACGGAAGTTGGTGGAAGTGGTTGAAAGATGGCTAATGACGAATTTGCCGACCGCTTCACGAGCCCTTCGTCGCTGTTCGCGATTTTTCCGCTCGGCTCGCCACGCTCTCAGACCGTGGAGCATCTCCCGGTCTGGCTGACGGATATAATTACGGTTGATACGGGATTTACCTTCGCCGCGCTAATGTAACGGCAAATATTTACGAAGCGTCGGGGTTTAGGGTATCTTCCGCGGCGGAAGTAACAGTCCGCCATCCTTCACCACCCCCACCCTCTTCTCAGCCGTGTTTGTCGAGGCCTATTTATATTACCTTCTCGTTTATGCGAGTGTTTTAATGAAAATACCGTCGACTTCTACGCCACGGGTCCCCACCCTGCCCTCCCCCCCCATCCCGCTCACATTTCTGCCGCTCCCCATTGCGCGTTGTATATCTCTCCCCCGCTTCTTCCACCGTCCCGCGCCCCTACAGTTACCTGAGCCCGCAAAAGGGATAAAAAGGAAACGCGGAGAGCGTTAGTCTTCTGTCTGCTCTTCTTGCCATTTTCCCTCTTCCTTTTTGTCCAGCCTCTCGGCCCGATGTACTCTACGGAATTGAAGACACAGAAACGCCCCGTGAACTTACGCGTTCCGATGGATAATCCTGCTTACCTGGCTGCACCAAGCCCGAAGTCATCTGAACCCCGGGAATGAATTACAATGAATCTTCGACAGACAAGGGTCGACGTCGCCCAGACGCATGGACCTGTTTCGGGAAACCTGCGATCCACCTATGTCGAAGAATATTTTATAGTCGCGGATCACGGTGATTTATGGTCAGCTATGAACTACCCAGCTGCGTGAGCTAACAGGCGTCGAATTTACAGGCGGTGTCGGGCTCGCGATGATAAACTACCGAATTTCATGTTTTGTGATCTCGAACGGGCGGATGGGTAAAGTGCTACATATTGTGCGAGGTTAAAGCGAGGAAATAGTGAGCTAGCTTCATAGCCGGTAAGACGAGCAAGTAGAAACGCCCAGCGCCTTGTCAGACTTACTTCAGAAGCACGCGCCGCTGACAGGCCTGACGTTGCCAACCCAATTTAAAAGGTCATTTTACTCGACGGGAAATGGACTACGAACGTGGGTATTTAAAAGGATATAGTTACCTTTAGGAAGCTCAAAACACCCACAGCGTAATCTAACGTGGTTTTATATCTCGCCGAGGCTCGCAGCTATTAGCTGGTAACATTCTGTATACTGGGAGCGGCACCTTCGCGCACATAAATTTTTTCCTCCCTGCTGCTTCTTTAATTCCCTCTCCCCCCAAGAATTATTTCGAACGCAACCGCGAGGGAACGGGGCGCATAGGTGAAGCGAAGCTTTCAAGCGGTGGGCAAATTTGCGCACCACCGTTGCCACGCCGAGTTTCAGCTTTCCGCGTAATTACAATAGCCCGCGAGCTTTCCCGTACATATTTTATTGCTCGTCCAGCCCGGCGATTCGTGCCAATCGCGGGCGTTCGTTGCTGAAAGTACGAGGCACGCCACGTGGGACGGGCAAGGAATTTGAATACAACTGGGGAAACAAAGTAACGCGGGTGGATTTATTATTCGCCAAGGCCGGCCCTTTATTAAAAACATCTCTCGCAGTCTCCTCTCGCGCTGGTTGACTCTGTAAATGAATTTCTGCGTCAAGAATACCAATTACGCCGGCGGACTAACGCTCCTGGCCGGATCCCCCTGGAAACATTCCAATTCTACGAGAGGTCTGCCAAGTGCGTTAAAATCTATCGATCTGCAAATTGCAGCTAGAGCCCATATAATCTCCGCGGCGCTTTTAGAACCGGCGTAAAACGGCACCGCGACGGTATTGTCTTCTACGTAAGGAACGTTTGTACGATGTAACGGAGCCAGAAGTTGATGGTCCTCCTGGGTAGTTCGCTGCATGTTCGGACGCGTAATTGCCACGTTATAGAAAACACTTTATTGCAGCTGTTTACTTGAAACTGCGTGGCATGGCATTACATTAAGACAAATGAAATGTTAAATCACCTAAAAACACGCGAATGTATCTTTAATTTACAGAATAGCACTTCGATGCTTTACTCAATTGAAGCTAGCCTTGTAAATAACGAAATTACTACGGAAATTGTTACTGAAATACTGCTGAAAGGGTAGATTGCAAAACAGCAGGAATACTTAACCTCGCCCATTCGTCGCTTAATCACCGCAATGTAGATTTGGTGATGCAATAAAGACGTATTATTATTATAAATTCGTAGAATTCGAATAGTTTCTAATTTCAAACGAAATTATCGGGGTATAAATATATGGGAGACGGCGCAAAGACAGTTTGGAAGTACGAGCTTCGTTAACGGACCATCTTGCGCGATTACGAAAAGGAACAAAGACGTTTGACCGCGGTCGCGGGCCGTAAATAGCTCGCGAGTCTATTTAAACTTTTCCAATTACTTTGATATCTTCGGTATCGTCGGCGGCACGGCATCTACACAGACTTCCAAACAGACCAGCCACCATTTCCTGGTAAACGTTTCATAAACAAGCCTTTGCGCGGCCCATACGAAAATTGAATTGGCGAAGTTCGCTCGGCCTGCGTGGGAGAGCGGAAAACGCCGTGGCGGTTTTCCGGTAGCCGCACGACACCGCGCGTCACGCTAACCCCGCCAACGGTCGTCCATTTTCTAAACGATTTTTCCACAAACGAGTTAAACGTCTCGTCGCAATGAGTCTTCATTTATTCATATTCATCTAACGAAAATGGTCCAGCAATTTTGTTGTTATTATTCGCTGAATGATGCTCCTCATCTGAAACACCAGTCTGTGAAGTTTCAGATCTGTACACTCTTGTTTAAGGATAATAGGGGGTAACACTTTGTCTTTGTCTAATACGTCGAGAGTAAATCACGACAAAGTTTATGCGTAGGTAATCCTTGGTCTTGGAGGGACTTTAAGGGAGAAAGACGTTCAGTGCTTGACGCGTTAGGGATTTCCTCCAGGGTGGAAGTCATCGCTTTGCTGCCTTTCATTTTTAAATCGCGTTCGAGAACGATCGATGGAGAGGGAGAGATGGCCTGGCAGTAAGAACGCTGAATTACCAGAGGAGAAAAGTGTCGCGGCATAAATATTAATTGCGCGTAAAATTGTGTAGATAAGAGGGATCAGATTCCTCCCGAGGCAGAGAAATAAATCGTCCGCGCCGGACGATTTAACGTACCGTGTAAGTGACGATGAAGTTTAAAACGGGAACTTTATGTAAGCGAAGTTTACGCGGGGGGCGGACGTAACGGCCGGCCGGAGTAGAAAAGTTATTGAATTGTTCATCGTGGCTCGGTTGGTTATCGATTATCCGCGGCTGCCCGAAGCAGATAAAATTTAAACATCCCTCGAACCTACTGCCTCAAGTTACGAGACCCTCCGATTTATCGCTATCTTTCAATGCCGACCGGGCGCGAGAAGTTGAAATGTGTAATGATCAGTCTGGTTCTGTGGCAAGAAGCGCAATCTATTATCTGTGACACTACGGCGACCATTTGCTAACCCAATCTGCTTACGATTAGCCAAAATGATTTACCATTCACTTTCATTGCGCTATTTTCAAGCACCTCTACCCGTCGTTTATAACTCTCTAAATTTTACTAGGTATCTCTAATTCGAGTAATCACAGTCTTCTTTTCCCGAGAAACTCAACGCCTGCGCGGAGATTCCTGTAGGCGAATATCCCGCGGCCAATAATTGGCCGATTCGTTCGCTTTACGGTAATTTCTCCCGGCCGTAATTTTTCCAACGGATGAACGGGAACCGTAGCCTCCCTATCCGCTTAAAGTCACACTTTCGCCGTTTTATCTGCCCGCGGAACCGTCCCTGGCGAGATTCAGATACGCTCGTTCTATCCCAGTTTCACCATCCTTTACCGCCGAGCTCGGCCGTCATAAACTCCGGCATTTCGATTCGAACTCGCGTCTGGCGAAAACGTGGATAACCGTGGCGGCGTAGCTGAACGAGGGAGAAGAGTGTTTCTGGGTCAACGGGATGGAGAGAGGTGTCAGGTTACATGCGCGGAACTGTAAAGCCGGGCGAGACCGTGGATTTTAAACAGCCCTACAAACATCGAAAGCCGTCGCCCCGAATATCTCGATGAAGTTTCATCTCCAGATCCCTTCATTGTTTCGCGATTGAAGTACGCTTAAAATTAAAATGGGAATCTCTGAAGGTTCGAGCAGGGAACCGTGGCTATCGCACTAAACGTCCCCAGTGAATGTTCCGATGCGCAACTCCGACTTGCTTCGCACCGACATCCAGCAGTTCGATAATCGCGAGTAGATAACAGCCCCGATCCCCATCGGGCAGCTTTCCCCGTCGAAAGTTAAGAACATTGTGGAGGGAGAGCAGCGAGGCTCGGTAATAACCGCTCGTGTAAACAATGCGATTTACGACGGCCAGAGACAGACGGAGCTGTGCAACATACGTGGCATAGCGTTGTAACAGGAGATCCAGTGCGGCATAGTCTCCGGGCTCGCAGATATGCGCGTGTCACGATTGTACGGGGCAGCGCGCGTGTGTTATCCACTCGTGGATGTGCATACGCAGGCATGCATTCTGCGCGACGGTAAAGGGCCCTCCCTAATTGTTGCTACGGTGTTCTTGGAGCACCCGCCCCTCGGCCACTTCGTTTTGCTGTATGCGGTTCCATTGCGATTCGTGGATCAGGCCGGTGCACGTGCACGCGCCGCGCCACGCCACGCCACGCTCTATTACGTGGACACGCTGTAGACGTGGATGCGCGCGTTCCTTGGCACGAACATACGTGTTAATGAATCCTTGCACGGTGAGTTAGGTCCATCTGCCAAATGGACGTGCACCGTGCCAGCAACCGAGCCCTAATTAACGGGACGCCCGTCGAACACTCCGGCCCGCACGACAACGATATGATTTTCCAAGTCTAACCACCGGCGGGGGAGCGCGGAACATTTACAACTGCTGGCTTTCGATGCCAGCTCGATCGGGGAACGCGGCCGGGGGCTACGCGAACCCTTATCGCCGATGGGACAAGCGACCGTCTCGAGATAGTCTCGGGGGTGTTCTGGGGATAGGTCGAGGGAGTTTGCGAACGGGGGGCAGGTTTCGGAGCGCCGATGAAAAATGGTATTCTGTTTCTTGATGGGAGCAAATATCGCAGCTTAAGGGGACTAGCCAGCCGTTTTCCGTGAAAGAAACACTTTCTTCTTAATGTAGGTATTTTGTAAAAAAAATTAAAGCAAATCCAGATGTATCCTTTTACCCACAGTTTATTATTATCGTAGAGATTGAAAGCAAGTTGGTATGATATATACAAGTGCTTTAAATATGGCGGTGCAAACTGGTAAATATTTTAACGTTCTTCTGTGGTAACCAAAAAAACTAAAATTAAAATAGGATTATTAAATTGGTGGCCGTAAAACGGGGATTAATTCAAGAAAAATTTGATCGTGTTTGTGGGTTACTAAAAATCCCCGACTTTGTAATTCTTTTACGAAAATCTCGTATTTTTACGGACCATATCATATTAAAGAACGGCACCATTAAAGAATGGCACATGATTTATACATCTTGTAATTGTTTCAAGTCTATCGGAACCTCCGTTCATTCGCAACTAACCATGAAATAAAAGATTCGAGAAAAACGCGTTTAAAGTTTCTGGGCAAAGGCGACGCCGTAAGTTGCCGCCATGTTGTAAGGATATATGGTTGCCGCTTGACCTTTTTAGTTGCCGAATCAACAATTTTGCGAGCTTCGATATAAACCAAGCGTACTTTCGGAAAATCCAATAAAAAAAAAACGATTTTTCTACTACTTAGTCCCCTTAAGATTTAGTATTATCGACGAGTGTGCTAGCAGCTGAATGGAGTCATTCAGGAAATGAAAGAGGCCGAAGGGAACATTTGAAAATGTTTCCAATTCGTTGTACGAATTAACAGCGAATTCAGAGAAAGAGATTTTGACGAAGGGAAAGTCCTACATAGAGAAGTAGAGGAACAGAGGAATTAGTAGAGTTGCTCGTGATGTTCTTAAAGAATACGACCACCCTGTTCGCCAATCTCAAACGCTCCATAAAAAGAACAGACAATCTTTCGATTACTACGTATTTTCTCGTATTCCCTTTGTCGGCGTGTCACACGAACGCGGAGGAAAATTCGTTTAATGTATAATACATAATAAAATACGTCCAGAGATACTGTCTCCCCTTTCATCCAATTCCAGCGAGAATCGACCAACGGGAATCTACCTTGTACTACATGAAACATAGATCTTCCACTAAATCCTGGAAGAACTATTAAAAATTCTCTTGAATCGCGCCACTCGAAAGAGCAAATACTTGAGATGACAAAAGAAGAGTTAACGACGCGTCTTGGAATCAGCCTCCAGGAGAAAAACATCGTTGGAAGAAGAATGCTCGCTGGACGTAAGAAAAAGGGAGGGTTGAAAGGGTGGAGCACGAGCTATGAGACAAGGAAATCAAATCCTTTCGTCAGTCAGCGTTGTATGTCGCGCCCGAAGAACACGACGCCCGTTGTAGACGTTCTAACCAGAATGAAAAGTGGTACGGATCCCTAGCTGACACAGGTGAATGCTGTTTCGAGCGAAGCCACTGCGGCTCGCTGAAATTCGGGACAGCGGTAAAAATTGTCTGTCAAACGGACGTCGAGACCGTCGTACGGGTTAAACGAGCTTAACTCGGTTTCGACTTTCGCCTGGAATCGATCGATCAGTTGAAAAATCCAGGATGATGATTGGTAGCGATGAAGCTGTGGCGCTTATCCATTCGAAAGTTCGACAGAATCGTTTTGACGGGAAAGTTTAAATCGGGTTCATATTTCAAACGACACGTTGAAACGGTGCACGCATGAGTATGCTGTAGGTATTCCTCGATCGACGCCCGTCATTTCTCCCCTCAGGGTCACATCAACTCGGATCGTTCGGTCACCGTGGCTATTTCCCGTGGAGATAAATCTTGATCGAGTGTAACTTAATCGAGGGAAGACGTCGGGATCTCTGATCGGTGTAGGTATGTTTTAACGCAAATCACGCGCAGCAACATTTTTCTCTTGTGCCATAAATCACGGAGAGACTTATAACACCTAATGGAGAATTATCCTACCCATCTGTTTCCGCTGAAATCAACACAGAGGCATCACACGTCCGCCATGTATTCGAGAAGCCTTACTACAGAAATCACCGACGACTATCAAAGACCAACGACCCGCCCACGGTACCACCGAAATCGATCCGATCAACTCAATTATGAAACTCATCATGAATTACCAGTATCGGTTCGAGCAATCATCGGGATGTGCGCCTCTCGAAAATTACGCAATCCCGGTTCGAACACTCGTTGACGTGGATGCCGGAATGATTAATACCAACTCGTGACCGGCGTCCGGGAGTTCGCCATAGGGCACGCCGTCTGCCGTAGGAATGCCAGCTTTGATAAGACCATAGGTAATAACGGCTAGTCCTCTGAACGCGGATTAATGCGTGCGAATTCCACGTCCGGGTTGAATCCTTTAACGCCACGGCGATCGTTCCACGTGAAACAATTTCGCCGGAGGAGGGGGATGATACCGACGCTCGGGGCACGCATGGTCGCGATGATAGTGTTCCACGACGGTGGGCGCTGGAGGGGAAGAGGGGGGGGGGGGGCAAGTCTCCGACCGAACTATTTCAATTCGGGCAAACAATTCCCGATATTAGTGGAATTACGAGCGCTAGACGCGCGTGTTCCGCTGGAATACACGGCGACCCGCTACAACCGAGTTGGAATTATGCAGATTAAGCTCGTTCACGGCGTGTCCAAGTGCACCGAGCCCACGGTGAACGTCGGCTGGGGCGTGTTCTTCGCTGCTCGAAAAGGGAGAATCGCCTTTGCCGCGACAACGATTCTCTTGCCGAGGTCCGTAACGCGCCTGTCCAAGTTCAATCGGCTATGGGATCACTTAGTGTTTTGGAATGGAACGGAGGTCTTAGAAAGGGTTGCATCACTTGGCAATTTTTCTAAGTGCACAGAGTATTTAGTTAAATAATTTATGTCTTTGCAACGAAGCAGGTGAAAATTACGAATTACAAGTAATTCAATTATTATGGTTCCACCATACTCGGCCTTTATCGTCCTTCACTACCGATACTGAATCCAAAATTTTACCATCATCCCTCCATCTCAAAAACGTGCACTATTCATCAGGATCTGTCATAATAGCATTTTGAATACCGTAAACGGTACTGAAGGGAGGATTCTCGCCATACTGCGCTTTAAAAATCGACCAGTGGAAGGTATCACCGTCATCGGTCGTAGCTCAGACCTGGCCCTCTACTCCTATGGGGGAGGAAGATCGACGTCGATCGTAGGTATACCATCCAAGATGGATTAGGATTTGAGTCGTAGGCGATTGCTCGTTCAGTTCGTTCGGCGCCGGCCTCTCAAAAACGATCTCGAGCCGATCTCAAAGCCGTAATGATTAATGGAGTTAGGGAGGCGTGCGCAATTCCCGGTAATACCGTGGCAACTATCGAGTCGGAATTACAGTTGAGAAACTTCGGGGTGAGTTAGAGGACCGACGTCGCCGTCGCCGTCTCCAGCTCCAGGGGAACCTCCTGCTGCTACGTCGTCTCCTTGACTCCCCAGCCATCCGGCCAACACGTTCCAAACTCGATTTGATTTTGATTCGACGTACACTGGAAACGCATTTAATGCACGCGCTTACGTGCGAATCTACGCGTGTGTCGACAAAGTATGAACGTCAACGCCGATGATCATCCAAGGCAGTTGTCTAATATGGAGGATATTATCTGGAATGCTTCCGAGTCTCTCCTTTCAACTTTCCCCTGACGTTCTTCATTAAGGAAATATTCTTCGCGTATGCATTTCGAGGTCCAAGTCCTCGGCAGGCTTTATTTCAGACTCCAGCCGAAAGCTCGCTGCTTCGAGTCTGCCTACTGGGAAATTGGCGGCTATACAGGTTTTCAGAGCGCATCATCAACAGGTACCATGGCGACTTGGTCTAGAAATGCTGCGGGCGGGTACTCGAGATGATGTAAAATTTAATTACTCCGTTCCTAGCGTCTGGGATCGCGCGACGTAGAACAATGCGCTGCATAAAAGGAAACTGCACAATGGGAAACACGCCCGGTTACCTCGAGCACATTTAGCGACGCGTTGAAGATTGAACGCGGCAGTCCTGTTTCGCGTAGAAATCGCGCTGATGGCGGAAGAATGAGAGGACGTTCTTTGCCCGTCTATTCGATATTACCACAGGGTCGAGCGGCGCGTTCCAAGGAATTGAAAGGAGGGCGACGAAACCCGCCCCGTCGACCGGCATTTCCACCGCGGAACCGTGGCTTCTCGGCTGAGAAAAGCCGATTCGAGATGGCTCGAAATATGACCGTTAATTTAATTTAGCATTAAACACCTTTCTGTTTACATGAAACGCGCCAGCCACGATCCTCGATTAAACGCCCCTCGTCGTTTCACCTGGCAATCGAACCTGCGGGAATTTCGGGACAACGGGAAGACGGCACTCTTCGGAGAACAAGGAAAATCTGCCAGTCAAAGGGAGGACAAAGCGAAGAAACGGCCCGTCGTTCCTCTAGTTAAGGAACACCGGCGTCGCGCTCTTCTCGCCTCCATTGTACGGAGCTCCATTTTCTTCCTTAACAACCGGTAACGTGGTTGTATTATGCGGAAACGGGTCAACAGAGGGATTCTATCAACATCAAAAACCCATTTGGAGGCGAAATTGCAGTTGCCGTCCGTGTGGCTAGTTAAACGCCGAAGCTTGCACAGCTCGTTGCGCATTAAATATCTTAGCAATACCCGAGGCTACGATATTAACGAGTTCGATAATGTTGAGAAACTTCAAAACTGTAACGAAGAGCATAAGGTTCGATTACTCGCGGAGCACAAATCTCATCTAAGTAATCAACCGGGCCGGAATTTGCATACCCCAGAGCTGTCGTGTCCCTTGCGGCCGTTGCTACTGCCGCCGTTTGCGAAAGCATTCATTCCGAAATCGGAATCGAGGAACAACGGCGTGTATTAACATTGCAGCTCATTTTAAACGAGAACGCGCCCTATCCAGCCCCTCCCCTCAAATCAAAGGCAATCTCATAAAACGACTGCGGTCGGATGGTTAAATTATGGTGGCCGGGGCGTGTTTGCAGCCGCCGTTTCCGAATTCCGGCAATAACAGGCCGGTAATGGACGATTGGGAGGCCGTCTGAAATTGTTTTACAAATGAGTCAACTCGGCCCGCAATAGATCAATTCGCCCGGCAATTTGCCAGGCCAGTTTCGGGCCTGTTGACGCGGTAAAAATGCTCGGCCGCGCGATTTATGCGCCACGGATCGGTTTTTATTTCGCGCCGGCTCCTCGTTACGGGGACGAATCATCGTGCTCGTCGACAATTACTTTTCTAACGATCCGCCACCGCGCGTTTAATCGACGTTCCGAAACGATGCGAGCGGGGCTCACCATTCCCCGTGGCGAGCTCGCCAGACAAATTCGCCAGGGCTCGAGGCTCCCGTGCCATTTCTAATTCCGTGGCTGGCAGAAGTCGAACTTCCAAGCACCGGGCCGAGCCAATAGGTGCTTACAAGACAAATATCGGGGAATGTAATTTGAGTGCTATCGCGAACGCATCCCTTCGATTACTTAACATTCGTGTGCTCTATAATTTCAGCCATTCAGCCCGGCCGATTCGTTATTGTAGCTGTGAAAATGCTCCAGTGCTTTGCGTCTAAGGAAGCTTTCACTATTCAGAAACATTGATTTATTGGTACATCGCAATACTTATTAGCAGTGCTAGGGTTCAATCAGTCGATAAACTATTAACCGAGTAAGCGTTAAGAGGATGTTATTTCGTATCTGGCTCAATTTTTTTTAACCGCCGTGCGAGGCGGACGATAAGTTTTATAGTGTGTGAGGTGATCGATGAACACCTGGCATATCGTGTGCGGCTCCTTGACGCACTTGAACACGAGCTCGCCGTTTCTCACGTACTGGCCGAACGGTATGCTCCAGGCTGCTTCCCATCCGAAATCTTGGCTTATTCTCGCGCAGTACCTGCAGCCAAGTGAACCTCGTTACACCGAGGATGCACAGAGACGTCAGCAAATAGTACAAAGATCGCTTCGATTTTTGCACGAAGTAAAAGTCCTTTACACTCGACGTGAACTCCACCCCTGAATCGCGTGTTCCCAATAGCACACACGCGTCTACCCGCCCTCTACCGCCGCCTGGGATCCTCGAAATTTCTCAAACCAAGGGACGCTTCTTCCTGCTGCGGTCGATCCTGGGATTCCCAAGGATTCACCAAAATTCGAGTTGATTCGCGGGAAAGTGGCTCGAATTTGAGATACAGTGGCGCACGAGCTACCACACCTACGTGCCGGCCGTTCGACTCACTTGCTGTTGCACTCTATCGAGAACAACGGGTAGCCACAGTCGCGTGCCAGCAGCCAGCTCTCCTCGACCAGCCTGGTGGCGATCCCGTTGCCACGGCACTCGGTGTGCACCGCTAGGCAGCTCTGCTCGAAGATCCTGGAGACGCAGTACCGTTCCCAGAGGTTTGACTTCTCCGCCACGTGGGCGAAGAACTCTATTATTCGTCGGACCGGGGCTGGCTCGCAGCACATCGAGTACTCGTACAGCCTCTGCCCGTCCGACGGGAAGCTCGCGCAGTTCAGAGCCGCGCCGATGACGCGATGCTCCCCGTTCACGGCGATGATCGACATGCCCTGTTTCACCTGGTCGTGGAGCATCTGCCGCCAGCAGGGCGGCGCCTCTGATCCTGCCAAGCCGATGTTGATGACCGTGGGCTCGTTCTTGTAATACTCCTTGCACATGAAGTCCACCACGTTCTCGTAATCGGGTGGCAGGGCCAAACGCGTCGTGTAAGCTGGACCCTCCTGGAAGGATGTTGATAAGAGGTTTACGGGTGGCCCGCGAGGTGACTGATGGAACTTTGTTTGGCTATGGTCCGCGGTGACCTGCCTTTCATTCTCTAATGGGGATCAACTGATTAGGTCGCGTGGAGTAATTGTTGCGGTAGATTTTGGTGGTGAAAGGTGCGGTGAGCGTAGAGGGCGGTTAGATCGAGACGGGAATAGAGAAGACATGGGTTTGCTACCAATTCTCTTTAGTTTGGCTATGGAGGCCATTGAATTTTAGTCGGAGGACGAAGCGAAACGTGATTTCAGGCGACAAGATTTCGTCAGGTAGCGGGTTTTTTTGCCAGCAATTGGTGAAAACTGAACTTGCGAAAGAGTTTAACACTTGGTTGGAGATCGAGTCACGTTTGAAACACTCTGTCTGGGTTTAGCGCAGAAGATATAGATGTAGAACGTTAGAACTGGAATTGAATTAAAGTGTTCCGATACTTCCACGTGATATCTTAAATTTTAATAGGCTATTATAAATTATGGCAGTATAAATAACTAGAAGACTGACATTAGCACTGCTTTAATATTCAAGGTGTCAATTATTCCAGTACACGGATATTGGAATTTGATATTCTACATTATGCCGAGTGGAATGTAATCGCATTTCACGCGGAGCTGTCAGTTTAAATTTATTTAGACAGAAATGTCATTGGTTTAGTTATGCATAGGTACCCGTATAGGTTATCTAAACGTTCTTGAAATTTGTGAAGATATCCGTAATGCCATTCAGCTTATGCAATAAGTAAATCAAACTTACGCTACATGCTATTTGAGAATTCCGTCTCCTGATCTGATAATTAGCTCTCCTTATTCCGATTCTGTTAAAATTCCAAGTAATCTCACGGCATTTGACGATGGAACTGACGAATGACTTTAATAGCAACGTAGTCATTCCGTTTCGTTTCGTCTTTCTTTTCGATAAAACCAGATTTCCTTTCTCCCAAATTATTTCTAGCTTCTTGGCAGTTAAAAGGCACATGTACGCAGACACCTTTATTGGTATCGAACGAGCGCCTCGTTTCTGAATTCATTTATTCATCAACCCTACGATAACTTCCGCCAAGTTGGACCTTTTGGAGTGATTTCAGACTGCTATTGATTGTACAATATGTATGAGGGTATTGAAGGGCACAGAATGATGCTTGAAAAAGAAACATCGGTATTTCTCCGTTTTGATGAGTGGAAGGATGAATAATGGTATATGAATTTGACTTTTGAAATGTATCGGGACTGCTCGAATCGAGACTCTCGATGTAAGTGATTAAAGTTTGTATAAAATATTCAAGTTTACGGGATAAAGAAGATTGTGGTTTATCGAAACATCAATTAAAATATAATTTCAATACCATTCTTGTCATTTTCTCCGTTCCTACAAATCCTTCCCGGATTAAATAACCAACAGTAGGAAAGGGAAATGACCCCCATATTTTCATAATCGTGATAATACAAAATCTACATTAACGATGGTTAATGGCGGCGCGTGACATCCCATTTCGATATCGCGACAAAATATTCAGCTCCTGATATTAATTCAATAAGCGTAATTATTTCGACGGGGTTGTTTGATCGCCCAAAATAAACGGTGAACTGGAATTATTGCGTGCCGAGGGAAGCTGAAACCATTCAACTTCGACAATTTGCATATCGGTTGTTTTTTAATGCTCCGTAAATCTCTCCGACGTATTTGGTAGGTATTTATTACGTATACCGTGTAACTTCAATTCAGAGCCCTTCCTTTCTGCCACGATACCGATATCCTGGCGTATTCTGCCATCGAATCTTTCAGCAACTATTTACCGTAAATTACAATTTTACCTAGTCCCGAATTATACAACGTCCTTTTTCACGTCGTCTTATAAGAGGCCACAAAATATAGTTGCATCAATTACGGCCCTTTATACTCATTTCACTCGATATACGAAAGGCTGCAATCTGTCGGGGCAACGATGCCCGAGTATTATTAATTTCCATTAATCAAGCGGCCTCCGGTTGCTGACGGGGGAAACAAGGCTACGTCCGCGATGCAGGGGGTCGAATTATTGGACGCTATCGCGTAGATCGAAACGGGAGAAAAGGGAACGGAACAATGCGTCCTGATGAACTACAGGGAAATATGGAAGTAGAATCTGGTGCCCCGTTTCGCGTCGAATCGGTGACACTAGAAATGAGAAATTTCGAGCTGCGATGGAAATGTTACCCCACAAAAAAAAAGGGACGAGAGTGGATGCAGTGGGTGTGGAATAAAAATCGGACAGAAAATAGATTTGCCACTGGATGTTGAAACGTGTCTGTTTAAAAGAAGAAGATTACTATATCTGAAATTTGTACAGAACCAAATATCACTTATCCCATCATTGTTTGCCTCGGGTGTATCTAATTAGTCGTGGGATCGAAAGGATGCTGGAAACGGAATGCACACGCTGAGTTTATTACAACGATCGGATATTTTAACGAGAACAGCTTATGATTGCTTATTAATTAACAGGTAATGTAACGTGTAACGCATGATTACTCTCGTTCGAATGTTTATCATATTATGTACATACATCGCGCCAGTTCATTTGCTGTGCAGAAATTCGTGATTGATTGGATGATCGAGCAGAGCCAGTCGGGTGGAAGTAAATTGCAAAACGCTGGGAATTTATTACAAAACGTTGTATATCTTATACATGCCTGTACATGTCGTTGCAGTTTTACTCAGAGAAGCTAACGCGCTTTCGCTTCAGCGAAGCCAAACCTTTTACCCTCGTTCTTGTCGCCCTGTTTCGCGAATCCCTGCAAGTTCTCAAAGAATCCACCGTAACCGCGTCGAGCGTCGTGACCTTTGGATTCCCTCTCGACCCGGGAGTTCCTCGCAATTCCATCTTTGCGGAGTTCCGCCCCGCCGGGGCTTGAATCCGTCCCGTCACCTTTCTTGAACGTACCCTCGGTGGCGATATGCTTCTCATTGTACCGGCCGTGTTTCTTCAAGTGCCCCCCGTGATCGTCGTTGTCATAGAAATCATGGTCCCTGTTGTACTCATCTTTGTGATACACATTGCGGTAGCCAGTGGCTTTGTGATCCACGTTGCCACTATTCTTCCTCCGATGACTACCCCCTCCTCTCCTCCCGGCCCTCTCCTCTTGGTATCCAGAATCATTATCGCGATCAGTGTGCGTCTTCCTCTTACCACCATCCTCGGCGTACTCCGTCCTGTGTTTCTTCTTCAAACGATCGCCTTTCTGCCCGTTCTCGAACACACCCACCCTCTGGTGTCCCCGATCGCCTGCCTCGATCTCAGAATTCTGATTCACAGACGTCTGCCGGGTCTCCTTACCTTGGCTCGACTTCCCCGGCACCGGAATTATAGGGGTAGCCTTTAGTACCTGCGACTCAGCGTATTTCACCTCCATATGATCGACTCCTGGCGGTTTCACGCCCGTGTAATGAGCAGGCAGCATCTCTGCGTCGGGCTCCAAAGGCAGAGTCGTAAGACGTTTGATGCCCACTCGAGGCGACCTTATAGGGATTAGCCTTTTCTCGTAGCCGCTCCCATGGGGAGGATCGTCACCCCGTGTCTCCCTGAAAGCCTGGCTGGCGTAGATGGCCCGCGTCACCGTCGAGTGCACGCAGACGCAGAGGACCGCGTAAACAGACTGCCACCCACTCCTCGAAATTCTCATTTTCCTTCTCCAGCACTGTCTCCTGGTCCACTTTGCCCTTCGATCCTAGAATTTAATCTAGCCTGCCTGCATGCCGGGTAAACAACTGCCAAGCACCGTCCCTCAAGCGCGCTGACTCACCGACACGCGTTCAGATGTACTCTAATCACGCCGCCATAAACCCCAGCTCTTTTATATGTCGACTCTGGCCGCTCGAATCGACGCGATCGCCGCTCTCGCTCGCATTCGACTGCACAATGCATTCGGAAGGACGGACCGCCGGACGTTTCGACAAAGTTACCTCGGCGACCACTTCGCGGTGAAATTTTCGCCGCCTCGGCGATTATCCAAGGCTTCGCGTGCTTAGCATTGTGTTCCGAGGCAGCTAGTAGAGGAGGGCGACCACGAGGGCGATGGATGGAGGGATTTCGAAATTGCGAGGCGTTAGATAGGTCGGTTTTTGCTCTGCGCTTTCAACGGGTACTTCGATTGTAGAGGATATATTTAACAACGCGAGATAGCCTGTGATCTCTGCTTTTTCGTGGCTGTGACTCCTGCTTGCAGTGAATTTTTACAGCGACAAGTGCATTATATAACCTGTCACTTACTTGCGTACGAATTTTTGCACAGAGTCGTTGGATTCAATTAGATCCATCGTACTTTCCGCGACCGCGGGTTTTTTAAAATCGCCGCGGTGCTTCCGTTATATTTTACAGGACCAATCAAGCAGCAACGACAGCGGGCAAACAATCGCTGCTCTAATCGATGCCTGGTTCAGCTACACGCTACTGGGCAAGTTTCTGCAACTGGAGTCTACACAAGAGCGATCTTGCGGGTAGTTAAAACTTGGCCATTTCGAATCGCATTTCACATTCCGCTTATGATATCGTAGAAAGTAGGTTTCGTTGTAAAAACGTCGGGTGAAGTTGACTTTCGAATCGGTTGAGTGTTCGGTCGCTGTTACATGGGCGACATATCGATAATTGTCTTATATCACTCAGTGACTTGTAAAGTTCTTAGAATGACGTACGATATAGTTGCTCTTTCGAACTCCGCTTGGCACTTTTGAGTTCGGAGTTATTTCCAAGGGCAGACAATTTACTTTTATTTATTATAGGACAGTGTTCCCCAACGTTTCTTGTGTCGCAACTCGCTTTTATAATATTCAAATAACCTGCCACCTTCCCCTCCCCGCCAATATAAGGTAAGGTTTTAATAAAGTAACGAAAACTCGTTAAAAAGTATTTCAGAATATAATTCTAACTGAATAATATTTCATTGAAGTTATCCAAAGATGTTTAATACATTTAATTATCTTATTTAGTGTGATAGTTGTGCTTGCATCTGGGTAACCTGCTTTTTCTTATTTCATTTATGAAAAGTCAGTGTTACGTCACCAATAGGATATGGCATATTAAAGTACATCAACTAAGTCGTCAACTAAGAATAACCGCGGCGATCCTCGAGAAAACACTTCGCGACCACATTGGGGCATAATCTCGACACTAAACTCGGGGATCCAAGACTGATTCATCATCCTGTACAGAGCAAACACCCTTTCATCCTTGAGGAAGCAAGTCACCATAAGAGTTTGAATTGAAATCGAGCGCTGGTAGCGCGTCGACCTTCCGCGGACACGCGTTACGCAAATCCCGGCGGGCGGGAGCGGCCAGCAAGTAGAACAACGCCGTCAATAACACGGCGTACTTGAATTATCGAGCTCGAGCGTGGAACGCGGCTGGTTCCACTCTGCGATCCCTTATTCGCCCGTCGCAGGCCACGTTCCTCGTGTGTACCTATATAAAGCAATGCCGCCAATTGATAGACGCACCAGTGTACCATTCCGGTTCAACGTCGAGGAGTAACAGTCTATAACAGCGCCACCGTGATCCTGGATCGTGCGTGGACAGCGTCATGTCACCCAAAACGCTGCTGATTTGCGTGGGGCTTCTGGTTAGTGGAAGCGATGCGTCGCCGACGAGGGAGCGGCGTATGACGACGGCCAAGATGAGAGCGAGCGATCTCGATGGCTCTGCCACCGCATACGTGTACACCCAGCAACAGGGTCTTCCGGTCTACTACGTGCAGTACACCAATCACGGAAGTGGACGATACTACCATGCACCGGAGGCTGTGCAGTACGTTGCACCTGTTGCTCAGACCGTTCCTGAAACGCCGATTTTGCTCCCCTACGCGGCCGCCGGGGATGTTCTTGGCGCGGACAAACTGACCCACGATGAGGCCGTAACCCAGGCCGTGGCTTATAACGACGAGCGGTTGGCCGAACAGGCGGCCGTGCCTGTAAAACCGGGGCCACGAGCACCGTATTACGCTTCCGAAGAGAATGCTGTTCAGGGCCAGGGCGAAGGGGTTGGGACACTTAAAGACATCGGGGAGGAGCAGGCTGCAGAGAGTGACGAGGATGACAGCGACGAAGACGATGAAGAGGATCATGGGGATAGCGAGATCAGCCACGACGAGGGGATTCATGGCGACCTTGGTCATTCAGGGAGGAAGTTCAACTCGGCTGATGGGCACGGTTATGGGGGAAACGGTGGATCTCACGGCGATGGAGCTTCCTCGTTTGAAGCTGGGGGTGGCGAGGAGAATGTGGCTAGGGAGCACTCTGAGCGTGGGGAAAAGGGGGACAAGGGTTATAGAAGCTACAAGGAATTTAGCGATGATGAACGTGGCTCGCTTGACAAGGGACACAGGCAAGGTAATGTTTTTCAATCTTACTGTACGTTCTGTGAATTCGTGGTCTTTATAATTTGATGGGAGTTGAAACGTAATCTTTGAATGTCCAGGGTACTACAGCGACAAAGGTGAGCACGGGAAAGGGCACGTGGACGAAGGAGAAGAGCACGGTTCCCACAGTGAAGCGGAGAAGAGCAAAGAAGGCAACGATTACGGCCACTCGTCGTCCTACAAGAAAGGGCAGAAGACCAATGGCTTCCACAATGTCTACCACAAAGACGAGTACAAGAAGGAGACAGACTTCTACGACGACGATCATAAGAAGGGGCACTTCGACAAATTCGAGGAATTCGACAAAGGTTACAAAGAGGTCGAAGGTGGCTTCAAGAAAGGCGGCCATCGCTCTTCTGGGCACGATCAGCAGGACGGTGGAAAGAAAGGATACTACGATAAGGGGCATCATCAGAGTCAGGATCGAGGCTACGAGGGTGAAGAGGGTGGGAAATCTTATCAGGAGAATCACACGGGTTATGGAGTGGATAAAGATTCCAAATCATCCAGAGTGCAGAAGTTCAGTAAAGATTCCTAATGTTTTGTAAAATTGTAGGTGACTAAGATGTGACTACTTCTTCCGTTGTTATTTTATTTGTATTATAATCTATGTCTGGCAATAAAAAAGACGTCACGTTTACGCATTGTTCTAATGGAATTTCCCTTAACATATTGTTAATTTTCCTGAGAATCATTCCTTGAAGAATGATAACAGTTTCCGGCATGCTGGATTAACGTTCAAGTTCTTTAATGTTTGACATAATGATAGTTGTTTGTTAGAAAGCAATCGACAGCATGAAATTTTGGCTGTTACTCAGTCCCGTGAAGTAACATTTGTGGAAAGTGTTATTGACCCAATTTTTTTGTAGTAAGTAGCGTACTGTACCGTGTCCAACACAAAAACGTAAAGCCATTGAACTATTGCGAGAATCGCTGCCGCTTGACCAGCAGCTGTCTTTTATCGTGTCTAATATCGCAGACGTATTGCCAAAGTGAAAATTTGACACAGTCGCTGAATTCCGTACCCTATGATATCTTTTAATTCAATCTTTAAACTGCTTCAATATTTGCACCTTTTTTTTTAAGATCGTATTCACTAAATCATTTCGACGCGTGATCCATAAACTTTATACACAAGTATTAGCACTTGGTTCTCCCGTAATTTCATCCACACACGCTAGGTTACAAAAGAAGGAAGCGTTTATTCCGCTGAACCGAAGTAGATCTCAAAACACATTTATTTCGATGAAATACAAAGACCAACGTAACACGATGCTCAACAAACATAACAATCAAGGAGAACACCCCTAATGTCCCTTCTTAAATCCCCACGACTTATGATCGTCATGTCCTCCTTTCTTGCCATGTTTAGAATGATGATGATGATGCTCGTCGTGCCCACCATCGCTCTTATGCCCCTTATGATCGTGATGATGATGTCCCTTCTCAAAGTGCCCCTTCTTCCCGTAATGATCCTCGTGGTCTCCGTGATCATGGTGGCCTTTCTTGAAGTGACCGCCCTTCTTGTGCCCGTGCTCGTGGTGATGGCCACCGTGATCCTCGTGGTGTCCAGAATCGTGGTGCTCGTCGAAGAACTCGTTGTCCTTCTTAAACTCGTCCAGCTTATGGACCTCGTGGTGTCCCTTGGTCTTGTGCCCTTTACCATAGTGCCCCTCCTCGTGGAACTTGTGCCCCTTCTCCCCTTTCTCGCCCTTGTGGTGCTCGGAATAGTAACCGTCATCGTGGTGGTGGCTCTTCTTGTGTCCCTCATCCTCATCGTACTGGCCCTTGTGCTCGTCCTTATCGTGGTGGCCCTTATCCCCTTTCTCGTGGTGGTGGGAGGACTTGTAGCCCTTATCGCCGTGGTCACCGTGCTTGTGATGATGATCGGAATGGTGTTCGTCGCCGCCACCTTCCTCGTGATGATGGTGGGACGCGGCTGCCATCATATCGCCGTGCCCTTTGCCGATCTCTCGAGCAAGGGTCGTACATTGGCAGGCGATGTAAGCGAACAGGAGGAGAAGCACGTAGCGAGGCTTCATGGTGGCTTCGGTCTGCTCGATGGGATTCGATCGGCGCTACCGAGACGTTCGACTCCGTCGCTGTGTTCGGTATGATTAATCCGGTCACCACGCTCGGATTATATATCGAACGCGGAATAATCGATATTAAGGAAGCAGCGGCTCTTTCCTGGCCAGCTCCTTAGCGCGACTAACTGTTGCGAAAGTGACGTCTCCTTAACCCGCTTCAGGCCCGCAATTCCGTCGATTTCAGCCGATACCGACGCTGTCAATCGAGACCGTTATGCAATGCGATCGAAATCGCCTGGCTCTGTTGCTGAAACCTGACGAACAATGTCCCGTTTCTTCTCGGTTTTTGCGTTATTGTGCGTGCTTACGCAAGCGGACCGATTTCGATTCGTGACTCGGTGCAGAGATTTTCGGCTGCGGTCCGATAACCGATTTTTAATTTATTCCTAATAACAACGGGGGACGCTCTATTTAAATGTATATTCAATTGTCATTTATTTGTTATACGCGTTCAAATATTCCATTTCGTTGAAATTACGTTCGGTATTTGTTATCGAATTTACCATGTAACTATAACCGTATTATCGGCGCAGACGCAAATATTCTTTTAAAATACAAACGTGGAGTCCGATTCGACAACGTTGCAGCGTTCTGTTTGCTATCGAGGACGCGGGACTGCTTCAGCGTGGCTCGCGGGTCCGAAGCGTCCATTGACGGATGATCATCGATCCAAGTGTGATGCGGGAGAAAATCGATAGCTTCGTATTTATCGACACGATTACACTTTCATCGTCCAGCGACCGCAAAACAAATCAAACGCCCGCGTGCCCCTTTTATGGAATTTCCCGATACGGTTGGTCTCCTCCTCTAACGTCCAGCGTAACCATGGTGCGCACAAATATGTTATATCCTCGTTGAGAGTGATTTAATTCGATCGTGAAATGCTTTCATATTCGTAGCTGCGGCTGGCAGAATCTCGTCGCGTATTATAGAAATCCTCGATAAAAATTGGGCAACGTTAAGATTGCAATTAAGAACGAAAGCGAGAAACTATCGCGCTGTTACGCAAAGAAATCCCGTGAACGGTGAAAACACTGTTTCCACGTTGCAGGCTGCCGTTTGTTTTGTAATAGGCGTCACACCGTTCTCCGCCGGATACAAATTGATTGACTTTTTACGCGGCCGTCGAGTTTAGCGATGCCTGATTTGCCTCTGTACTTTCCACGGCCCTTGTAAATAACGTGAATTTTGTTTTAAAGTTAATTGCTCGTGCGAAGGAAGGCAGCCCTTAATCACTACACCCGCGTGGACAGAAAGGGCTGTGTCTCTTCTCTAGCACAAGTGTTCTTAATTGTGATGACCGTTTAAAGTAGAAGGATGAGCCTCTATTCCACCTGGAGCGACGAGCTTTAAGGCGTCACGATATAGGACAGAAGCCAGTGACGTTTACGAAATAAGGATCCCGTGTTCTAGGAGCGAGCAGCCGGGAAGGAACGAAAGCGATTACGTATAAAACGCCAGTATGACGGCTGGTATATAAGGTTTGCGTTATAGCGACGTGATCAGTCGATAGCACTGGTCGCTCCCCAAAGTACCAGCATGGCGAGAAATTTGTGGCTCTGCCTCGGCCTGGCCGTGGTCTGCGCGTCCCTCTCCCTGTCCACAGCAAGGGAGCTGAGGAACAGAAGGGACCTTGAGATGGCCGCTAGTCATCATGGCCACCACCACGAGGAGGGTGGCGGCCACGACCATCATGGCCACCACGAGGAGGACCACGGCGAAAAGGGCGACAAGGGTTACAAGAGCCATCATCACCACGACAAGGGTGATCACGGCCACTATGGTAAAGACCACGACGAAGGCCACCACGAGGAGCACGGTGGGCACAAGAAGGGCCACCATGACGAGCACGAGGAGCACGGGGACCACCACGAGCACGAGCACGGGCACAAGGGCGACAAGTTCGGGCACAAGAAGGGCCACAAGAAGGGCGAGAAGACCCACGGCTACCACCACAAGTCCCACAAGGACGAGTATCACAAGGAGCACAAGTTCTACGATGATTACCACAAAGGTGGACATCACGAGAAGCATGGCAATCATCATGGTCATCACGAGAGCAAGGATGGGCACCATAAGAAGGGCGATCATCATCATTCCGGGCATCACGAGGACCACCACGGAAAGAAGGGCCACTTTGATAAAGGACATTTCGATGAGGATCATAAGGGGTACCATGGCAAGCATGGCCACGATGAGCACCACTCGAATCACGAGGATTATGGGAAGAAGAGCGAACATCATGGGGGAAAGAAGCATGGGTATTCCAGTGGCGATGGTGGTCATGGTGGCGGACACCACCGCCGTTGATGGCTCCAGCCGACGCAATAACATTTAATCGTATTTGTTGTATTATTTGTTTTTTACTTCGTCGTTGATTAATTTTAGACACTGCGATTGAAATTTTGTCATGGTGTTTTTGTTTTAATTATTAAAGTGTCTCGAACGACTAAATTTTTGTCACTTCTGTTGTCACCTGCTTCCTCCTCATTTTCTTCCTTCCTCTATACCAGCCTATACCGTAGAATACTGAAAACGTGAGTCGAATAATTGTAGGACAATTATATTTAAAGTACAACTTCGAAAAAGTTACGATTGTGGGGACTATATAACAGCTCATTTACTCGAATAAATCGTAACGTAAATGCAATTGGCTCCCCTCTAATTTTAATGCTCGCACTTCTCACTTCGTCGAAATTACTAGTGACATAATCTGAAGTAAATGGTGCTAAAATTTTTAAATTTATTAACATTGGTGGTTAATATAAACAAGATTAAATGTTTCAAGCTGTTCTACAATGCAATACTCGCAAAAGAATTATTGCACGGTGAAACTAATTATTCAACTTATTAAACTATTGAAATATATAAGGAATGAAACTTCAGAAGTAGAGACTGCAAAGTAAATTATTCAGTCACAATTTCATAATACTTATTTAATTCGTATTCTCAAATCTTCCAAGAATATCCATTATTGGCCATTATCTATTAATAATGTAGTAGAGAAGCTTCACTGAGCTATAAGGAATAGATACCTATAAATAGTAAAGAAGAAGGCAATGAATATTGGAAGAGTAAAGTGGCAAGTACGACTGTCTTACTTATTATTTCGTAAATCGCTCGTAAGGCAAAATCCCGAACCCGAAAATTCAAAAAAATTCTGAAAGATTGTGGACGTGTAGGGGATTTCCTTCTAATTACAACGCATATTTTTTGCTGCCCAAATTCACTCTAAGAGGGTGAAAAAATAGGTATACATATAAATTATTTTACTTTCTTACTACGTGTCACGTATTATTTCCTAATAAATGTTAGAAGAACATTGCTCGTTGTGCAGCTTAAAAGTCCTTCCATTGTCGAGGAGCACAGTTCCGCAATGCAACAAAAGTTGTAATTGTATGGAAAGAATATGGATTTTGCTGTTTCATAATTATTTACACATCCAGTTCAGATTTCACGCGAAAAAAACGAATTTTAGAAAACATTATTAATATTTCTGTTTATAACATTTTTTTCTAATTTTTTGAACAATTGCTGAAACATTTAGGATTTGATAGATCTAATTGAAGGAAGTAACTTTTGTCTTGAAACTTTCTTTCTATTCCTTACAGATTGCGTGTTACAAAATAAAATCGAAAAATAGCCGAATATTCGGGGGTTAATTTCACCCCCTTACAATGAATTTGGACAGCAAAAGAAATGCGTTATAATTAGGAGGAAATTCCCAACATATCCACAAAGTTTCAAAATTTTTTGAATTTTCGGTTTCGGGATCTTCCCTTGTCTGAATTTCTAACGGTCTTTTAGATTACGACTAAAATATATATTCTAATTTCACATTTAACTAAAAATATGCAATCAAACTATTTGTTTCGTATGCTCAGTTTGCTCCTAGAAAGTCCCTTATAAATTGCTTACGATTAGCAAAACCTCAGTGAGTCTACCTTGTGCCTAACATAGAGGATTCTTAAAACAGACTAACCGACTAACTAAGTAGGCGCACAGAGCTACCAAAATTTTACCCTCGCCACATCGTTTCGCCACACCATCAATTTTATTTTGCCCCAACTTGCTCGTGCACGCTACTTTTCAAACGGAATTTCCAAATTTTCTAAACAGAAATTGTCATATAGAAGTAAGAATCATACTTGACATGTTTTACAGTAAAAGAAAACTCTTCTCTAACAGTCAACTGATTTTGCCCACACTATTGTAGCCCCTAATCGAAGCGTAAACGCCACTTTCCTCAATTTCCCACGCTATTCTTCCCTTCTTCAGCCGCTTACCGAATGCTAAACTGCAAAGAACCCGTGACGAAGTGCCAAAACCTCGACTGCGTTGCACAATCAAAATTATATAATTTTTCACTAGGAAAGGGGGTGGTTGAAAAACGCACGAATCCGCGATATCGCGTTAAATCCCGTAACACGTAGCAAATTTATTCTCCGCCGCGGTGCCGGACGGAAATCGAACCGTGCACACTCTCCCTTCACAGACGTTCCCAAAGCATTAGCAACGTTTTGCACGTTTTTCCTAACGGCGACTGGCGGTGCATAGAGGTGCCACAGGTGAAAGACATATAAAAGTTAGATCTTCGCATATCCGCACCATATTGGCCGGAGCAGCCATCACGTTTATTGCAACATCCAGCACTCGAGGAGTCACTACACTGAACGGACGTTCACGGAACACGGCGAATGTTTCTAAGTATTTCACAGGTATATACGTATAACAGCAGTGTATTTATCTTTCTCGAAACATTTTAAACACAAATTTTCGCATGCACGAGTACGTATTTAGAAGCAGTTACAGTGCAAATATCGCACCGAGGTCCATTCACTGGAGAATCAAAGCAGTTACGCTCAACCGACAGTGCCTTAATACGCCTGTGTCCCTTTAATTACGTCGAGCACTGTACACTACAATTTCCAAATATTATAAGTTCAGCGTGTATTCGCTTAACGAATGTATCTATATTTCCCTAAAAAGTGCAACTCCAAAAGGAACCAGCTTGGAGTATAAAGTAACGATCCACGAATCGATACGTACAGGTTTCCAGTTCACAGGCCAGTAGCACCCAACTCTGGACACTCCGATGCGCGTTCTTGGAGGTAGGAAGCTGGCCAGCGGGAAATTAAAGGAAACCGATATGTTTGCTGTACGCGGAGTTCTGCCAGTCATGGTACTTCTGCTCGTTTTGGCGTCGGCCAGCATCGGGACAAGCATAAATCACGGGGATCTGGAAACGGCCGCCACCTCTCATTCCCATCGTCACGAGGAGGGCGGCGGTGGCGATCGTCACGCTGGTCACGAAGATAAACACGGGGACCGTGACGATAGGGGTTACAAAAGCTACCACGAAGCCGAAGAATTTAATAGGGGCCACCACGACGCGGACAATGACCACGGGCACTACGCCGAGGATGCCGGCGGAAAGAAACATCATCATCACGATGACGGCTACTACGAGGAGCACCACGAAGGCGAGGGTGGCGAAAGCGGTGGAAGCTTCCAGGACAAGGGACATTACGGGAAAGGGCACAGTACGCAGGGTCGTCACGAAGTGAAGAGACTGGACGAGTTCGAGAAGCACAACGAATTTCACGACGAGGACTACGATTCTGGTTTCGAGGAGCACGATGGCGGGCATCACTCTGATCATGGGCACCATAAGGCTGGATCTTATAAGGGAGGGCATCACGACCACGATGAACATCGCGGTGATTATGGCAAGGCTGGCCATTACGAGAAGGGCCACCATCATAACGATCACAACGGGCACAGGACCGATGATAGTCACGAAGGTCACTATCGCAACGATCATCGTCATGGCAAGGAAGCTGATTCTGGTGATGGCAGGAAATGGGGGTACAAGAAGGGTCATTAGTTGTATTTGACAACACGAGTGTTTAGCGAGATTATTATTTTGTTCCTTGATTGAAAATTTTTATATGTTTTGGGAATCGGTTCTGTACTCCTGACTCTGTGTTTACTTCTCGATGGATTCTGTTGATAATAAAATGACAGTTGAACAAATGAAGTTTCGTATGTTATTAAGTATTTCGAGGGAAATGAAACGATATTTATAATAGAATAGGAGTCTTAATGAATTCGACGGTTTTTCGATGTCGATCGATTAATGTTATTCGATGAAATGAAATTATTTGATAATCAGGCTTCGTATTGCACGTTTCTCGCCATTAAGCGGCACGTAGGACATTATTATTCAAACGGTCTTTCGCGCGCGTTAAATTCCATATGGAAAGCGGCTAAAAATCGTGTTATTTGCCTACCGCGAGTTCCTGCGCTTGTTAATACATCGTCGTGTCTGATTCGTTTATCAAATAACGTTATTGATCACTCCGATGAATGGACCGTCATCCTTCATACCTTTCACCTCCACGAAATCATTAATCCTCAGTTTACCAAATTTAGAGGAATATCCCACCTACGTCATTTATCAGTGAAATATATTTGCGCGTTGAAGAAGCGGAGCGGGCTAAAGTGCGTACAGTAACTAAATATTCATAAATTCTGTTCAATTTCGATGAACATGGCCTCATTGGCGAGACACGTGGAGAATTCTTTTACTCTTCCGTAAAACTTCGAGGAGGCGAGGAAGGTAGTGGAAAAAAGCGACACACGCGCGTTCACATGGGCCGTACTTTAAAATTTCAACGTATCATAATAAATTTGTACGTTTTACCTGACGAGAGAGCCGAACGTATACGCGCCCGCGCTCTCTTGACTCCTTTGAAACGCACAGCTCCGTGCACACACATCCTGCTCTCGTGCAAACATCCCTGTACAGGCGGTTTCAAAACTATGGGCACAAACGTAATTGGATACTAGAAGTTCTTGGGTAAAGTTCTTTTTAGAGAAGTTTCAGACCTCGTGACACAATCTAGTAATCGCACAGAGAAGCATTTCAACTTGTACCAATAAGCTTTACTTAATAACCACGAATGGAATCCTTTACACACTTAGGTCCCTCTTTAAATCTACGCGACCTAATTGGCCAGAAGTTCACAAATCTTTCGCTAGGAAACGTTTCCTTCAAAACACATAGTCCCTTTTCACGTTTTTGCCCTCCACCCCCCCCCCCCCCACCCCTCCCTCCCCTTAATAAACGCGAAAGCCGTGGTCATCGTTCCTCGAACTCCCTATACACACACGCGCGGTTCTTTCTTTTTCTCATTTTCTTCTCGCGCGCCCAGAATTTTCGCTTTATCACGCGGCGTGCATACTACAAACGCAGGCATTTGCAGCCGCACAGAGGGCGGAACGCGGGCGACGGGATGGGAACAGTCGCAGGCTTCTAGCTGGTTTGGCGTGGGCGCGGGTTTGATTAACGATTCCGCCCCTCTGCAAATGAAATTGCCGTGGCCATTTGTGGGTCTATCCAGACTGGATTCCGGCGCGTCGGACACGGATTAACGGAGCTTTATACGCTTCTTTTAGGTTGGGGGCCCGGGATGCTGCAAACCCGCCGCGATCACGGCTGCCCATTCCCGGCCGGAGATTGCGTACAAGCGAGCGGATCTACTTGAAATTCCCTGGCGTGTGACAATTCCGCCGCGTCCCTTGCCCCTGCCTGCCACGACCATTGTTCCATTCCGCGATGCAGCTACGTGTGGCTGGCTTAATTAATCTAATTGGAGTGGTCGCGGGACTGGCAAAAGAAAAGAAGGAGCAGCGCTGCCACCAACCCCGCTGCAAGAAGCATACACGTGCACAACGCCGCGTTGAAAAGGGCCAGGACCATCCAGCCCGCTCCTCCTGCACCTTTGAACGATCCGCGCGACAATCTCCTGCCGTCTGGTCGAATTAATGAGAACTCTCGTGGCGGCGAGTGATCAGACCGTTTGCGGCGACACGTGCAACGAGAAAAATTAACCGATCGTCAGGTTTTCCATCGAGGCATTGCCACTCGTCGCCGGAGGAAGCTTATGGGGACATGGGTGGCCTTTGTCGCTATTCGTTTATTCCTTGGAAATGTGACGTGTAATGATTTATCGGTCTACCGGGTCCTTCAGGGAATGGTTTGGTGAAATTAACGCTGCTTGAATGCCAGGTGAGGTCGGGAGGAAAAATGGAAATCTATTTGGAAACTTTTGGCAGTGCCTTTTCCCACGTTAATGCACGCGTGATCCACCATTGCGGATCTCGACAGTCTTCCTCTCGTTCCCACAGAATTAAGGAAGCTTTCTTGCTGGCCAAGCCGGAAGCGAGGCGAGTGCAGCGGGCTTCTTCGGGTGAATTCGATCGCCTTCGATTAAAGGCTTTCTTTCCCACTTAACCGGCTAGAACGGGTCCGTGCTATTGATCAGCTGCACGTCGGTAATTTATCTTTCCCCTCGACCGACGAAGATGTTGCTGTGTTGCGCGCAATTGCTACATTTAATTTCAGTCGTCCGACATCGTTCGTCTTTTCTTGCCGGGACCCCCACGCTGGAGAACTTGTTCACTGCCGCGTGAGTATAAATCGAATCGATCCCCGCTGAAGAAACGGAGGAAACCCTCTCATTCACTCTGCGATTCCCTTTTTCATCTCTCGCCGCCCCGTTCACTAGCCCTTGATGGATGCATCGACAGAGTTGGGCGATTAATCAAACGCGACTCGATATTCGGACGAATGGAACTAGCATTTCGCCTGACCCGTTAATTAGGATTATTTCGCCGATTTCTTTAATTAGCCTTTAGAATTTCTCCGCAAGACACTTCGGCCGTGATCGACCAAGCTGTGACGGCGCGGGGCGTCCTCGTTGCCGCTGGCCAGACACGGTGAATTAGTAAGCAAACCCAGACCTCTCGCGGCACTGACTTATTAATTCCCCAGATATCTCGGGAATGTCGTGACTGGATAATTCGCAGGGGGTCGCCGTGAACGTGAGGGCGCTCCACGATACCCCGTAACCGGTTTTGTTTTAATGAAATCGAGTCGCGAACGAAGCTGCTAATAGAGTTTACACCGACACGCAAGTAGACGGTAACAAGGACTTAGTATGCGAGCCGGGGACAATGGGAAGCGTTTAAATTAAAGGGAACGTGTAAATTCCGGCTGCCACGGACGAAGAGCCGCGTTGAGAATACGAAAATATAGCATACGGGCCGGTATGCTTCACCCTTGTCGGCCTGTCACGGATGGAACAGCTAAATAAAACTGGAAGTCCAAAGAGATCGCAAGAAAGGCATTAGAATTAAACAGAACGGAACGTGTTACGTGAAACTCGTGTCTTTTCGAATGCAACCAAAAGCGAATCTCCTACACGTGCTTCGCAAGTGTAGAAACCGATTTTTCCTGGGGACCGCTGGATTCCGGCACTTGGAAGCGCGCCGGTGTGACGCTAATAAAATTCTACGGTCACACGTAACTCCGTGCATGGCTATTCGATCAGAGGGTTCTGCAGTGAAATTCCAATCGGGGGAGAAGAAAAACGCCCCGAGTTCTCTTAGTGGTAATGGAATACCGAGTTCGGCGTTGGACTCGAGGGCAGCGAAGTTACAAGTGGTCGTGCGAAAGGGAATAAATGTTATCGCCGGAAAGCAGTGGGGGTAATAAGAAAATAATCCCGAATTAACTGAGATGCCGTTGATAAAATGTTCACAAGCCAGTGGAATAATAAACGGGCCTCGTAGTTATAGTTACCGCCCGCTGGAAATTGCACGATAAGACCGCGCAAGAAAGCCTTTGATGATATAAGCCCGTCGGATTAAGTGGCCTCGACTGAGCTTACATTGTTTGCGCATTCGCGTATTATTTCGAGTGGCTGGCTAGGGGGGCGCGCGTGTCCTGCGATCGCGTAATTAAAAAAAGGAAAACATTCGCGTCTCGGGCCCGGCCGTGGTCGATAATCGCACGGACGTTGCAAGATCCGGCAGGGGCGTGCTTACATTTTTTATCAAAAGCTGGGACGAAAAGATTGCATTGCCGTAAATTCGATTACACTTTCGTCCGGACGAACTTACAGGATGTAATAATAACGGGCGGGGGGGGGGGGGGCACATTTAATTCCCAGCTAAAGCGATTAATTTACCACATTAAATCCCCGTGCATATTTCATGGAATTCTCGGCCGGCGGTGTTTAACCCGCGACAGGTCCGAAATAAATTCCACGGGTGCCAGGCAGGGCGAAGGGCTTTACAATGAAAAACCCATTACCACGCTGGCGTGGAAAAACAGTTTCCCGATATATGGCGATGGTCTTGCATAAATAGTAAAATTGACCGGATTACACGGCGACAACGAGCCCCCGTTCGATTAAACGCGAACGTGCCCGCGCGGAATTCGCCCCCGCTACTTTCCGATTGCTCGTCGAATTTTTGTCGGGCACGTTGCTCCCCGCTTCCCGTCAGCGCGAACGCCACGCGCAACCAATTCCAGCGAGTGCAAACGCGGGCACGTGTCCCCGGTGCGTTGCAACCAGCTGCCCGATGTAAATAAAGCTTCCGAAGGTGTGGGATTATGGGGTACGAATTGGCAGATGGGTAAATAGAAAGCTGCTCGAACGGCCGTGTAAACAGCCACGCTATTAATATGAACGTGGATCACGGGAAATTGATAAACCGAGAGGGAGCAACGAATGCGAGAAAATGTGGACGGGGCAGATTACTGGGTAAACGTCAAGTTTACCAATTATTTATTCACCATCCAATACGGTGCAGCGACTCTTATACTAGAGTAGGCTGGCCCTTATTTTCAACCTGCGATTTCATTTCCTCTCACCTCCTAATATGACCCATTTCATAAAAAAAATAGTCCTTGAAAAAGATTATTGCAATCGGACAACGGGAAAGGGTGCCGACCGGTCCTTAAAGTTTAGAATTCACCAACGGTTCGAATTTGATAAATTTCTAAAAAATGGTAAGCCCTATCGAAGTTTTGTTCAAATAATATTAAAAGAGCATTCAATTTTCTACAATTACTGCATATATAATTTTTTCGTGCTTCCAACCAATTTTTAGATAATACCGTTTGAGTAGAGAGGGGGCCACACTACGCGCGTATAAACAATACGTCACGCCGTACAGGTGGGAATAGAGAATAATTATTAGGTAATGTAGGACTGATTACGGAGAAATAATTATTATGGACAGGGGGGCATGCATGAAAATTAAATTGAAAGAATAATGCATCCTGCCTCGTGCTTTTTATTTACTGTTTATTCTAGCGTGCTTTTACGGTCGTTTGGTTTTGAAGGAGCCCTCGCATGGAGAGCAAGCCGCGCACTTTTGTGCGCAGGTGGAGTAAACATTTCGTGACCGGGCTATTCTGTTTTTAAGGTTCGAAAAGCTTTGTGCTCGTTTTTCAATGTCAGATATGTTTATTAATCTAATGTACAAATCCAAGAGATATCACAATATTATAGGACTATAATCCGTTACAAGATACCTTTCACATCACAGAATTACGCGCTGTGTAAATCGATCCCCGAAGTGCACAGCGATACTCGGACAACGTTTCCACAGTTTAGATTCGCAACGTGAACAGCGCATAGGCCGTGAAAACAAATTACAGATACGCCGTTGGAGGCCAACAAGTGCACAGCTCAGAATATAATTGAATAATGTAATTACAAGCAAGCCATTCGCGAAAATCCGTGGAGCATGTGTTATTTATTCGGAAATTTAGCCGCGTTAACTCGCGATACACGGGTACCCGTGGAAGCGGCGCATTAATATCCGAAAATCAATTGAACCGGTGAACGCGACCGATTAAACTCTATCACTAGCCATATTACTGACTTTCTCGGCGCGTAATTAAAATTATTTAGGCATGCATGTACATGCTTGTACATGGTATATGCGCCTGTCACACCGTTTGTTCGCGTTCCACTGAAAATGCGTTCACCTTGCGACATTTTGAAAGGGCATTTCATTCGCCACGTGAAACTTTCAACATCGAAATGTCCAAACTTTAAACTCACATGAATACGGAGTTTAGTTTAACGCAATGTTCGGCTCGCGGGAGAGTAAAAGATGCGAATCACTTTGCTGAATGTTTTTTCAGATTAATTCGTGGTGAAACTGGAATTAAAGTAAGAGAAGTCTGAAGCTAAGGGACTTGGTGGAAGCAACAGATATCCATTGAAAAATACAAAACAGTCGCGACGCTCCCTTTGATTAATGTGAACGTCACGAGGCAAATATGGGCAGAGGGGAAACCTATTTGCAGCACCCGCAAGAAAGGTGAAAAGAGAGCAAGACGGCGACGCCGTATCGCTTTTTTCCATGCAACTACGCTGTCTATTTACATAATGTATTTACACAATGCCGGGGCACAATACATACATCGCGCCGCGATACATTATTCCGCCGTCACTTTGGAAAAACTTAAGACCGACAGCCGTGAAATATTTGACGCGTTAAACGCGAGAAGGAGCGTAAATAATGCCCCGTTATAAATAAAATTCTACGATGCATCGCAAATATGTACCGCGACGTAAGAAATCTAAGGTTCAACCAGAGTTCCGTGGTGCTTAAGATTTATTACTTAAAAACAGGAAGTTTCTAGGGGCAGCGTGCACAGTCTTTTTCAATCTTATTTTCAAGCCTCGCGAAATAACATCGCGCCTCTTTATCATCATCTAATCCATTCGAAGTTCAACAATTCCTTTCTATGAAAATATGCTTTTTCCAAACGACGCTTCGCAGCATCGGTGTGCAACGGAAATTATACTCAAACGATGCTGAAGATATGGCAATCAAAGTGGCTGTAAACTCAGCAATCCAGAACAGTACCGCCTTACAAAGAATAATCCACCTTTCGCGGTACGTAGTCAGCTTTGTCTTCAGTTCTTCAGCCCTTGTGACCTTTGTTATATCCAAACTTCTTCCCGGAGTGTTGATCGCCCTTCTTTCCATAAGAATCCTGATGGCTGTAATGGTCGTCGTGCCCATGTTTACCGTGGTGTCCCTTATGCTCTTCATCGAGATGGCCCTTGTCGTGATGCCCCTTCTTGCCATGATGATCCTCGTGGTAGCCGGAATGGTGATGCCCACCCTTCTTATGCTCTCCCTCTTTCTTCTCATGGTGTCCATGGAAGTCCCCATGCTTGTTGTGATGGCCCCCTTTGTGGTAGTCGTCGTAGAATTTGTGCTCCTTATGATACTCGTCCTTGTGGAACTTGTTATGGTAACCTTTAGTCTTGTGGCCCTTCTTGTGGCCTTTCTTCTCCCCGAACTTTCCACCCTTATGCCCCTTCTCGGCCTCCTGGTGCTCCCCGTGCTTCTCGTGCTCGTCGTGGTGGCCCTTCTTCTGGCCGCCGTGCTCCTCGTGCTGGCCGGAATGATGTTGCTTTTCGTGCTCGCCCTTGTCGTTCTTATCGTGATGATGATGGCTCTTGTAGCCTTTATCGCCCTCCTGGCCGTGCTCGCTGTGATGGTCCGAGTGATGAGTCTGACCGCCGCCGGATTCGTGGCGATGGCCCTGGTGACCCGTGGCCGCCGGGACAAGGTCGCTGCTGGATTCCTGGAGGCTGGGGATCGACGTCACTGAGACGATCGACGGCTGATGCGCGTTACTTTCCTCGAGCTGAGCATCCCGACGGTCCCGGTAGACGTTCAGTTCTCGAGTATGACACGTATGCAGCGACAGCTGCAGCAGCAGGCACAATGCGACGGGGGACGCGGCTCGCAGCATCTCGATCTGCTTTCGAAGCGATCATCCGACTGATGATCGACGCCGCCACCAGTGACACTTAAATATCCCACGGTCCGATTGTTCCGTCACGGGGGCTTCCGTTCGTTTCCGCCGAATACACTTTCATCCGCGAGGCCGCGGGCCTTCCTCAGCGTCGTTCTGGCGGGCGGGGAGGTCCTTTCACACTTTCTCGCGGCCGTAATGAAGTGGCCCGGTGCTTTTTCGCGTAGACAATTTGATGAAAAAGTCCCTAGATCGTTGGCCCGTGGCTCTCAGTGACGTAATTCAGATCGATGGCTCTCGACTGTATTGTATAATTCGAGTGGAGGAGCGCTCTTCCAGGGCGGCGAGGCTTAAGAAGGAGACGATTAGAACGTTTCGAGTAGATTCAGCAGATTCTCAAGAATCGTTGTAGAAGGATTGGCATTAGCCTCTTGCATAGTAAATTGAGGTGGCTATTTTTCTGCTGCATGTGCCTTTTGATAATAAATCAAAATCAGTAACCAGTGGATTACTGAAGATTGTAGGAGAGACAGTTGAAGTCGAGACTAGCCCCCTAACAATATAATTACCTGCGACATGATTAGTCGATTATGTTGTACACGTTTCTCCTTCTATTAGCAGATTAACATACATGATTCTTTTTTCCTTCTCGTTATACGGGACGAATTGATATGACAGAGCTTGACTGGTTTGATTAATTACCCTCGTCCTTTTTGCTGCGATGAATAACTCGGTAGTTCCAGGACTCTGTAGTTCATCGTTACCACTTTCGTTTTTACTTGCAACAGAATTGTATCTTTTCTGCGCGCCCTGACAAAAGTTTCTTCACACTTCCTTGCATACCAACCAACTTTCCCAATCGAAGCAATTTTACCAGAAAATGCAGCGATCAGCTACAAAATCTCCAATGCTCCCTCGCAAAACCAATACTGCACAATTTTACCAAAGCCTCCGTTCGTGTTTTAGGCGTCTCGGCGAACCAGTGCATGACTGGCGGAAACAGCGAAAAAGTCTTTAGCAACGCGGCGTGTAACTTTCTACGACGCAACGGGCGGGAAATCGGGTTACCGGTTACATACATAGATCAGCCAATAATTTACAGGGGTGCCTCGAGCTTCGTTCGCGAAACAGGGCCGATTAACGGCTTTGTTTCACACGCTCGATAAATGGAAGCCCGTGAGCGAAAGCCCGCGACCTCGATCGATGGTCGAAGTTAAGTGGCTTACCAGGTGTTCGTACAATGAATTTAATTAACGCCATGACGAACGACTGGCGGCCGGTACACGTATCGGTATGCGCATCGCCGATGGTTTCGTAGCCGTGCCCTTCGCGCGAGTCGAATACATCGATAAACAGCCTAATGTCGCCATTAATCCTATTACTCACGGCATAAATCCGCCCCACCCTCCCGCCGCTCTGCCTTGCCCTCGTAAATGGCCCCGCTATTTATACTCGTCATAAACCAAAAACAATTTATGGAATTTTACAGACGTCGGCGACGCGTATATCACCGCTCGATGACCGACGCTCGTTGCTGGGAACGTTTCCCTAACTGTTCGCCCATTCGTTCCGTTTCTGCTGACGGCTTTATCGCGCGACTTTGCAAAATCCCCGGCGATTCGATATCTTTAAGATATTAGCCGCAATAGGCGGCTTCCATCTGGCTGGTTCAGTTGTCTTACGAACATCTCGGGCGCCGCAAATTCGCCAGCACTTTGATTCGTGGTGTAGCGGGTGCGTGGCCAAAGTCCCTTTCATTTAATGAAATTTTCATGGATGGTTGTAGCGGGACAGGAAATGGAAGAATATTTGGTTCGTTTGTAACGATGCTATAGAGTAGTCTAATAGATTTCGGTACAGTCCTTCTTCCTTTGAATCATAATTTTATTATTGCTATTACTTACAATTCCATAATTACATTAAGAGAAAGCTTCCTCGACGCTGCTGTCCCATGTTCCACTCGATCCAACGTCCATCACCAGTGAGAAAGAAATTTCCAGCCAGGGATAGCAAGAAGTGTCCAGCTCAATCTCATAATTGACGACCAGGTCGATTAATCAAGCTCCGGTCTGCTAACGAATTGCTCCCAACTGTTTCTCCACGTAGCTGGTTCGCGGCCATTAAGATTCCCGCGAAGTGTCCCGAGATAACCGACGCGATAGGGGGTCGCTTCCACGGGCTCGATACAGAATTGAGTTTTCTTTCGGGCTACTTATTCGGCCGTGCGCATCGCCGTCCTCGCTCCAATCTCCATTGCAAATCAGGAAAGCCGAATTCGCAGTTTGAAACGGTGATCGATAGATTCGGCCTCTTTACGACCTTATTTGGCAGGCTCCTCCGCTAGAGATTGGCTCCTCCGGCGTTGGCGCTGCATAATCAAGATAAAGATTGGTTACTGCCCAGCTTCCATCGGGGGAGAGGGGAAGACCGGGGCCTTCTCCTTTAGACAGGGAGAAAACCGGATACCGGAGGCTCTGCCAAGTTCGATTTGGACTCGGCGTCGTCGTAACGGAGATTAGATTAGGTGGCGTTCCCTTTGGACCTTCCAGATGGAGAGATTGCTTTGTAAGCAGATCCAAGGACGACGGTCGGATCGCAACCGTGAACGGTATCCACCCCCTTCGTTTGGAAAAGTAGAGGCCGCCCACTATTAAATTAAACCTTCAGCTGCCGCTGGTTACCTTGAAAACATTCCCGCTAAGTGTTACCGCCAATTGTCGTGGCTAACAAATTCCCCCTTTAATACCTAACAAAACGCGACTTTATTTCCAATCTTCTAATACGAACGCATCGTTCACCTTGCTGCAGCTCTATCAGGGTGGCTCCTTTGAATGCAGTACCTACGGTTTGATGAATTTTTAATGAATTGGGGGACAGACGAAGCCGCACTGAATCCTGCTTCGCTCTGAACTTTTCTTTACAGTGGCGCAAGTGGATCTTGTTTTTCACACAGCGTGGCTACATAACAGTCGTTAATTTAGACGCGAATACTTGTTCTGCTGATTTGCTTAATTACAGCAGGTCTCTCTGTTGTTTGCCGGCGAGGTGAGGCCACCTCCCCCGCCGCGCCGAGGGTGTGCAATCAGTTGATGGCGCGACGAGGGCCAACCCTCTTTCGCCCTTCGCCGGAAGCTTGTTTCGCATTCAAGTCTAACGCTCCGTCGACTGGTCCGGCTTCCTCTCGCCTCTTTCCACCAATCGACGTATCGTCCCTTGCCCGGGTATTATTCGCTGAATAAAATGGCCCCACTGTAGGCAGGCGAACAACGGAGCCTACGTCCTCTCCTAAACCGCTAATGATATTGTTTCCCTGTCTGGATTTACTCCGTTGGAAGTTTCGATCGGGCGCGTGAGCGTTCGGAGCGAGGAGGGTAACTAACATTGACGCTCGATGGCTCGAGCTGACTGTTTCGAGATGTACGAGGTGATTCCGATTAAGTGCACTCGAACGTGGATTGCGTGCCGTTTGATATCGAGTCGTGCTCGAGGACGGGTCGTTTGTTCGTGAGGGATGTTCGAAATTTCACGCCAGCTTGATATTTTCGAGCACGACAGCGGGGATTTTTTCGTTTCCAAGTGCGGCCCGAGCACTGATCGCGATGTTTATGTTAATGAGGTGTTGCGTGCGCGAGAAGCAGCTTGGAGCACGTGTGTTTATCATTGAATCATTCGGAATTTAGATAATCCACAGTGAGCACCCCAGAATTAGTGAAACTTTCTCTCGTAATCCTTGCATCCCCATTTACACCTTTCAACTTCCAATAATAAGAGGATCCGAAAATGAGATACACCTTCGAGCCCCCTTCACCCTCATTCCCTCGATTTGTTTATGGAAAATTACGGCCATAGTGGCACCCTCGAACTAGAATCGGCCAACGAACTTTTACCGTAGTTTTATATCCGCGTGATGGCCGCGCGCCGATTGTTGTTTCGCGAATCCACCGAACAGCGAATTAACCGGGGCTCGGGCGTTGACAGCGGAATCATCCTTTGTCACGCGCTCCCGGCGTTTAACAATAATTATCTCGCGCAATTAACGAACCGATTCCAGGCCCGCGCGAGCGTCACGAAAGTTTCCTCGTTATAAATAATTGCAAAATCCAACGGCACGGACGGCCGTATTCGCCCGTCAAGCGTCGTTCCCCGTCCGACGCCATGCTCGCGTGACCGAGCGTACTTTTTAACGAACACCAGCGAGTTCTTCGTACCCCGACTTAGCCCATGCTAATGGCGTCCCCCGACGATGTATGCAGGTCCTCTTATCCCCGCGAAAACGCCACGATTTTAAACGCGGCGCGTCGCGCGCATCCTCCATTCAAGACCGGCAATCGTCACACACAATCGTTTAGTAGTGTAAATACATTGTGAAAGCTGCGGGTAGGTGCATACTTGAGAAGTGCAGTTGTTGGAATTTGGAAATTTCCGTTGTAAAATATCCTGAGGGAGGATAGATTCCCCTCGAAGTTGAATCCACTATGCTTTCAAATTAATTTCAATTTTAACGTCAATCTATTTTATCGATCCAATCCAAAACTGACTTCTGGATTGCCAAATGAATTGTCAGCGCTCCTGAGAGAGCCGCATCTATCTGTCGCTCAGTACTGGAGCACGCAAGAATGAATTGGCTGCCAATAATCGACAGTGGACGGACAATGGTAATGTAACGAGCTACGCGCGGCCAATAGTTCCGAATGACTAATTGCTATTTAGATCGGCTCATCAATGCGATACACATGCGTAATATCATTAAATTCTGTAACAACGACACCCCCTGCTTTTAGACAGCGTCGAAATTACGGGGCGTATTCGTCAAGTAATAAACGCAATCTATTCCTGAAATAATTGACGCCCGTGTTATCCGGGAAGTAACAATTGGAGCGTTGCTACCATTCAACGCAACACGCTCGCGGAAATTTCGAGTCCTAACGAGCCCCATTATGCTGCAACATAATCGTATAAAACCGTGCCCATCGATTTTTGATAACATCGTAAACAGAGGTGTTTATGCACATTTATCAGGTAACATTTAATAACAATATTGTTTCTCGTCGATGGACGCGCGTACAATGGCAACAACGGGTCCAGATGGTAATTGCATTAACCTATAACCTATAATCCACGTCGCTGTTATTATATTGAAAGTCCCTTTGCGATGTAGTCCCGAATGATTACGTTTTCCAATTCTCGCTCGATTGTCCCCGTAATTGGTCGTTTTTAATGGCTTCGTCCTTGATTGATAGCGAAGGTCCGCTCCGCTGCCTACTCGGCGCCCTTTTTAAACACGTTTTTTCAATTCGTATAATTTCTCTGCATAGCACTCCCAGCCTGGAACGGTCTCTAGTGACTGCAAAATGTGTTACATTTTATCGTTGAAAAATCAATTTCCTGCGTATTCTGCATCGCGTCAATCGCTGCGGCAACATTCGAGGTATTTCATACAAAATTGGGGCACAGCTTCATCCCCTAATACCTCCGCAGCGCCCTCTAATATTTCTTTATTAAACTGATTTACACTCGTGAGACTTCTATATTCACTGTCTCGCTTTTCACGTAGTTATCAAGAATGCCTAGGGTGGCGCAGCATGGGAAAGGCACATCTGTTACGCAGACGCTCGGAGTGGAAGGTCTGAAAAGTGAAACCCAATCCACTCGCCGGTGGATTAATAATAATGGTCTCCCTGGTTTCCATGCTCGCCGCCATAGTTCCTCGAGTAGGAGCTGCGGGCTTCGTAAGAACCATCCTCCCCGTCCCCGTTCTTGTAGCTTTCGCTGTGGCCATAACTCGAGGATCCTGGTCCATGATCCGTATAGTGGGCACCATCGTGGCCAGAGCTATAGCCAGCTTCGACGTGTTCATTACCATGATCGTGAAGATCCCCCTCGCCGGCCGCGTAATGAGTATCGACGATGGTACCTGCGGGCAAGTTTATAATAATGCAGCTCGCGAACGAGCCCGAAACAATGGCTTTCACGGTAATAACATTAACTACGTCCCGCGGCTTTTTCGACCGGTGACGAAATTTAGATGGATGTAAAACAGTGAAAGCGTTCGCGTAATGGCAACGAAACGATAGCCCGCTGCGAAATAATTAGTAGGATGGCCGTCGCGCGTCGCTGAAATTAATACGAAACGGGAGCGTCAACGTGTTCGGTTCATACCATTAACTCCACGGCGGAGTTTTATTGGCGATCGCTGCTTCGGCGGCGAAGTTCCCCGAGCAAAACTAGCGTTCATACACCGTAGAAAATAAAGAGTGTTCATTAAACGGCGCTTCTGCCGACCGCGACAGAGGAGCTTTGCAAGCTCGGTAATAATTCAACAATTCGCAAAGAGGAAGATGAAAAAGCACGGTAGAGTGTTGCCGGCCAAGTGGGGAGATTACATCCGGAATTAAACGACTGTTCGTTGCCAAGAATTGAAAATCGTGGCTGCTAGCGAGTGTCCCTTCAGCCACGGCATGGACACCGTCGAGTTCTCGCCAATTAAAAATTCATGTCCCCGAGTTCGCAAATTAGCGAGGAGCGCCGTTTCCCAGCATCATCCCCCTCCTTCCCCCCCCCCCCCCGCCCCCTCCACGTGCACCACCCCATAGTTGCCGTGCAATTACGCGCTTTACATTGTACTGTTTCGCCGTACCTGCGCCCTCGTGATCGCCACCCTTCCTCGAGCGAGACCCAGCGCTGTGGCCATTTTTCTCGTCAGCGCGCGCGTTCCCGTAGGCTGCGTGCTTCTCGAATGCGTACTTGTCGCCGTCCCGCTTGTGGAATGTGTCGAGGGTCTTATACCCGTGATTGCCCTTGCCGTAGGTTGCCTTCAAGTAACCCTTCTCGCCCTCGGCGTCGCTGCCGTACGTCTTGTAGTATCCACCCTCGTCCGATTTCCCTAAAACCACCATGTTGTTCGTTCTCGTTATCAACGGCGCGGAACCGCGTGCCAAAAGCTCGGGGGAGAATGCTGGAAGGATTATATCCGTAGGCTCGAGGAGTTCATCGAAATTGCATCGAAATTACTTCATTTCCATTAGCTCGCCGCGGGCCGTTTCATATTTATGAGACAATTACCCAGCCACCCACGTTGTACGTTTTATAATATTTTCCGCGCGTAAATATACGGGCGGAGTCAATCGACTGATGGAGATTCATTAATTAAGTAAACAGAATTGTGTATAATTCGCGAAACATCTGCGCGTCCCGATGCGCGGGTGAATTTGCCATTTGACCGGGAAATGTGTTAGGTACCCTAACCGAAACTCTGATTGCCGACAAATAGGTTGGGTAGAACGTACCAGATGCATTTTTCATGCCCTTCTTTGGAGCTTGATCCTTGCCAGGCGTGCTCCCTTCGCCCAGGAGATCCTCGACTTCCGTGGCCAGCGCTAATGGCGCCGGTTCGCGAACATCCCGACGAAGCGACTCGACGCTGAGGACGTCGCCCCACGGAGACAGCAGTTGCCAGGGACTGACAGGCACCGCTGAGGAGCAATGAACGAGAAAGGCCAGCAGCAGCGGTCCTCGCCACATATTCACCGATGCTACCGATTCACCGATATCGATGTCGATTGTTTGTTGGTAAAGTTGAGCAGAGGCTGCTTTATCCACCTCCTCCCACTCGGCTCTTGGCGCGAATTTTCTTTCCAGCGGAAGGGATACCGAGGCAGATGTCGGCGATCCAGGAAATTTCGCAACCATCTCGAGCCATCGGCTTCTAGAATAGTCGGGCTTGGCATTGTCGTACTGTGAACGGTTGTTATTTGGAATTGGCGTGACGGAGAATTAAACTGGAACGTGTAAATAATCAAATGTGAATAGAATTTTAAAATCCGGGATACATTTATGGGGAGCGTAGGTGACGTGGTGCAGATGCATGGATTTTGAATTCAGAAAATTGTAAAATATCGATTGAGCGGCAGCTGTTGTATCGACGAAATATCGTATATAGATATTACTGAACAATTCGTATACTCGGGGGTATACTCCCGTTTAAATAAATAATAAAATGTGAACGGAGAGAAATTTATACTTGTGTAATAAAATATTCAGAGACACGATATACACTGCCATTGTAATAAAACTTTCTAAAGCCACGAAATGGCTTTCTACGCGAACAAAGATTGCCAAACCCGTTTCTGTGCTTCAGAAATCGAAAAGTGGTCAACTGAAACTAAATCGAGAACAATCGTACCGTTGGACGCACGAGCGATTTCACGCTTTCCACGATCGCGGGAATAAAACGACGCCGAGATCGAGCAGTGGCGCGATCGAGTGACATAACGACACCGAGATCGTTGCTCCCGCGAAAGTGTCCCCTTTTTTTCCGCTGCCCCAGAGATTGACACAGAATCGTGGTTCTTGCGCGAAATCGTTTTTCGGCGGTGCATTATCTCACGTTTCTTACCGGGACGTTTCCAGCCAGTCGATTGTTACGCGGTTCGTTAGAAGCCGCCCGAGTGACCATTCTTTGACACGTTTCTTATTCAGCTGCTCGCTGGATCGTTGGGAATTGCGTAAGCGATGTAGACACAAGACCCTATTACGTTGGATTCGTAATCAAGCGTACAGGGTGATCCATGGATCTGGGTCAAGTTGCAGCTCTTATCAATGTGAAGATACAAACGATTCACCAAGGGATATCTGAATCAATCTCTCCTCGACTCCAATCTCCTTTCCCAAAATATAATTGACACGAAATAACTGTCGAATATAATTGATACGAATATCATTCTACATACACCATCGTCGCAACCTCCGCACCCATAAAGCTCAACAAGAATGATTCTTCAGGAATCCATTTCGTTGAATCGCAAAACACCCTCGACAAATTTCCCCCGTCTCCCCGCGCAATCACAGGGAAAGCACAAACACGTCCCGGCTCCTAGAATCGCCCTGTACAAGCACCACGAAACCCGACGTACATCGAATTCGTAACGGGCGTTAGGATCGCGACGTTCGCTCGCAACGAGAAACGACACGTATATCGTCTAGCACGTAATACGGATGTTACGTAAAACGATTTCTAAAAGATGTCGTCGTGCAGTTATTAAGAATTTCTGCTTTGAATGGAACGCACAGCCCGGCGCCGCTCTCGTCGAGAATAAAATATATCGTCGCGTAGAATGTCGCCCCTGGGACGGGGGAATTTCCCTCATCCTCCGATTCCAGCGGATGGTGGCGTAATTTTTCTTTTCTATTTGGGTAGGAAGAGCGGGAACGGAGGAAAGAAGGGACGAAAGAACGAAAGCGTCAGAGGCGTGGACGTAATCGAGCTTGAAACCGCGCTAACCGCACGCCGCAAGCCGACGCTAAGCGGCCTAAATGGGCCAGCTACGCCAGCTACTTTCCATCGGGATAACCCGGTAATTTGAAAATCTCGGACGGAATGTAACTCCCCCGTAACTGCTCGCTAGTCTTGTCCGCGCTAAGATCCTCGTTCTCTCGCTTGTTGCACCGGGTCGCCGTCGCGAAGCCCGCTGCCCCTGCTGATGAAAGGCGGCAGCGTTTGGAGCCGCGGTAACCAACGCGAATTAACCTAATTGACGCGAAATTCCGATCCGGTTAAATCTCGGAACCCCGCTCGTTTTAAGAGGCCCAGGCGGTCCCGGCAAGCTGGAAAATTCAGCAGATCGGGAGATTTCAGGGCGTTAGAACTTTGCGGATTAGAACGTTTGAGAAATGCAGAGAATCTTCGTAACTACAGACGCTTTGAGAAACTTTCATGGGCCCATTAAGAATTTCGGATAATTTAGCAGAGTATTTTATATTCTGCGAAATGGATGTTTGAATCTTTGAATACGCCGAGGAATCACGGAAGCTTCACGAAATTTCACGAAAGTGATAATCTACGAAGTGAATCTGGCTGAATGCGAAACCCTCCGGAGTGTACGTGGATGATTTGACGTGTATAATCGATAGCAGCTGGATTGTTGGCGGTGCAGACGTCCTAATGTATTCGGCGCCGCGGTTATCGACGTACACGTGTCGTTATACATAAAGATGCTCGATACCGTGCCGCGACGTCGTGTCAGAGCTGGGAGCCCGCCCATAAGGGTGGAAATATATCCAGCGTGTGTGTGTGTGTGTGTGTGTGCAGTTGCCTGGAGTTATTTCGGAAGAATGCCTGTCGTTTCCCTGGGCCGATGCGTGGCCGTGCGTCACGCGATTCCCGTCGAAACGGCGACGATTTTTCCGTGCCCGTCGCTCTGTACGCGGCCGCGCTTAAATGGGTAGCCAGGATAAATCGCGGGCGATGTTTACTTTTAATTTCATTACACCGAAACGGACTTAGTGGTTTTAATAAAGAGCGCCGTTGCTCCGTGAAAATTGCACCGCTCTGTTTTCCGTGGAACGCATTCCCCGGACTTATCTCTTTTATTTCCGCTCGTACGTGCAATTTTTATCGCGGTCGCTTTATTCAACCCGTCCCACGCCCCTCGTTCCCCTGATTTCCCTTTAAACGCGAATGGTTGAAAGCATTTCCCCTCGATGCCACGTAATATCCTTTATTTTAACGTGCCAGCCGTAATTTCGGTATTCAACGGTCGTCCGTCAAATTCGGTACGTGCTACAGCGTACGAGCCGTTCTAAAAGATTTACGTTCGGATAATATTTAACAGAGGCCGGAGACGTTGTACGCCAGTTTCTGACGATCCTGCGCCGACGACGTTAGGGGAGAACCGGGGAGTTGGCACTGGCGAAGAGCACGCTGATTAATGGGTATCCTTTAACGGGTTCGGGGGAAGGAAAGAATAATGCCGGCGCCTGGAGGATGAACTTTGATAAAAGCTTGTTGCTCGTTTTCCAATGCTCCCGGATCTATCGATGACGTTGGTCCGTGGACAAAAACCGAGCTTTATTTATATTTATCTTTTCGAGCAGGTTTCTTGTCTTTCTTAAGATTGATGGTAACTCGTTAAGGGAGCAACCCCTTGTCCAGAGAGCGCTGAGTTTTACATTTTGTTTTCGGCAACGGACGTTTATAGCTGCTTTTTGAAAGGGGGCGCAATATATCATGTCGCGGCGGTTGCAACTTGATGGGAATGGTATCTTAATAGTGGCTGCAGTAAATATAAATGAACGTTGATGGTTGGTTGTGATAAATGGCACTGGGTACTGATAAATGTAACGTAGACGTTTCGTTAGATAGTAAACATATCAAGATACTTTGAAACTTGGTCTAGAAGATGTTACTCGGGGAAAGGTGATGTAATACTTGAAAACTGTTGACTTTCGGAGGCAGGGTGCATGGAGTGGAATAAAAAATATCGATTTTCGAAGACTATAAGGTCGCATAACTCAGGTATCACAGAGCTACTAAACTGTGTCTCACAGCTGGAGGATTAAATTGTCATTAAAGCATCCTAATCAGACATAAGCACAGCAAGGAAAAAAGAACAGCCTTTTACCCCTGATCTTAATAACACTATCTTTACAGCCTGCGTTTAAAGCTCTGCTAAGCACGAGACGCCATTCGCGTGAACCCTTTAAACTGCAACCGTTAAGTTTTACGTCTTGAACAATCCTTTTGTCAGATTTATTGGGGCCAGTAATAGATTCTTACGTTCCTTTGAGAGATAGCGTTCATGAAGTGCAAGTCTTTTCTTTCTAAAAGTTCTATTTGATTTTGTACATTGCTTTTATTCTAACTCGAATTGCCTTTGAATGTTCCAAGCCCCTTTCCTCTGTCGAATATCTTGTTCTGTTCTTCAAACTTCAACATTGTTTCCAGAGAGACGGTGGACGTAAACAATGTTCCGGGAAGTTTAGAGTAGACCCCGGCGTCGTGCAAATGCAGTTGAAAGTGCATATGCAACTTTCACCACCAATGGCCCACCGTGACAGTAACTATGCTGAATGGGAACAAGCATAGTGTCTACTCTGCACACTATAGACTTAACGTCTGACGGCGCTTTCCGCCCTTGTCTACCGCTTGTCCCGGAAATGTGATTCTCGTTGAGTATGGCTTTCCTACCACTGCGGAATATTCTATTCCACTTCAACCGTTCGATAAGTTCGCAACAGATATTCCCTCTAAATCTAAAATTCTCCTGTATATCTTTCATAGACAAGTATTTAAACGAACTCTGATTTACGACAGCAGAATGGAAAGGCGTAATATACGCTTGCATTGTTTAAATCACAGTGGCGTGTAAATCACGAAGACGTTTAATCAGTAGTTCATTTCAATTGTTCGCACCACGCACTGTTTCGCAGTGCATTACAACGTAAAAATGACACGGATAACAAATGACGTACGATGCGAATACAATACAGGGAAGCAAGATCGATAGCCGAATTTCTAGCCACTTAAGTCCAAAGTCCGCGGGAAGAGCAAATCGCTTAGAACAGATAGCGAGCGAACTTTTACTTAAGACCGTGCAGCGTGTCTAATAGAAATTCATGGATTTCGACACTCACGAAATTGCCGTGGTTATTTAACGACAATTTCAAAGATTCATCGTGGCACAGTGGAATTCCTGGATTAACCCTCGGCGATGTATTAAAAATGAGAAGCTTTCGGAGACAGATGTAGAATTTTCAATTGGAAAGTTTCAAAGGTTCGACACGGATTGAACGATTGAATTAATTTCGAAAAGAACATCCCCGGGAAGTTCCTCCCTCCCCCCTCGTTTCGAGGAAGACAAACCTCGGGTTAAAGCGAGCGACTTAGATTTATCGGCTCGTTGGGAGCGATGCTCAGGGAAAAGTAACGATCGAGTTATGAAATCGAACGGCTCCTGGACACATGGCGTAACGGTTCCATCCGTTTTATCGCGGCCCCGCGATATTTGGCGACGCTGAGATAATACAGAATATCGTGAAACACGCCCCCCCCCCTCCCTCCCTCCGTGGCCTTTTTGCGCGCGCGGAATGGAGGGAATAAATCGCGTAAGGAAATCAGGAGATACAGAAGTTCGATTCCACTCGAATGACCTCATTTCTGGCAAGGATTCCGACGATTTTATCGTGGAAGCTCGCTCTTCCCAACCCTCCCCTCGCTCCATGACGTGCATCGATAATACTCAGCTATCGAGCGTCTCTGTGAAATGTGCGAACATCCCATGCTTTCTTGCTTGCTAAGTGATTCCTATCACTTTTCGATTACCGAGCTATTTGTATCGCTTCTTGCTTGCCAAGCGATTCGTAACACTTTTACCATCGCTGGCCGATCCGTATCTTTTTCTGATTATCCAGAGAACCCGCCGGCTCTATCTTCATTCCGCTCTCGCGCGAGCCGAAGATCACTGTATCCCGATATAATTGACAACTGTTCGAATGCTCAGATTCGACGATCAAGGTAACGGTGCAACGAATTGAAATCACCCGCGGTAGAATCTCCAGAATGGCCACGTTGGAACCCCTTAGAGCTTGATTGGATTCCGAGGGAGCTGTTCAGGACATCGTGGCGTCTCTCGAGGTATCGATCTCGGCTCGTTTCGCGCGATAACATCGCACGTACACCCGCTGTAAATCGTGTCTCTCGATTAGGGACTATTTTCGCCGATTGTCCTGCGAGTTCGTGGCAATGGTAATATCGAGATTCTCGAGCGCCGAAAGGAAAATGCTTAGCATAGTGGATGATTATTTTAAGCGTTCAACAACCAATCGGTAACTTCGGTTTATATATTAGCTACTCGTATTTAATAAAATTTGCAATTTTTGAATTTCTTTATTTTCCGTCTTTACTTCACCAATTTTAATGCATGGATCTCTGTTTAAGCATAAGTGTCAGACATTAGACACAGTTGTAACATAGAATAGAAAAGATAGAGAAAAATATATTGTAACATGAATTTGCGGAGGTGCTAAAATTAAAGGAAGCGAGAGTAACAAAACTCATTCGTTGAAGGCTGAGGATTCTTTTTACAGAAGAAGAATAATAATTTTTTTTAAATTAAAGTATTTATTGTCCCATTGAACTTTGAATGGCATATGGGGAAACAAGTCAAGATCCCCTCCTTAAAACTGGGCAATCAAACATACTGTCACGTTCGCCCTGACACCGAAGGCCAACATAATAAAAGACAGTGGAAACTGATTCCACCGAGCGCCTCCCTGGAGTATCATCTCGTTTCGCTTCGATCATGTTGTCGTAGACCGTATACGACCCTGTTCCTCCCTGTTATCCGACACTCTTCCCCCGCGACGCCATTTTCCGAAATCTTCCCGGCTTTCGCCGCTGACGGGGAAGATCCTAAACTTCTTTGACAGTGATTCCGCAATGGGGTAGTTTTCCGCGATAAAAAGAGTGCACTCCCGGCCCTCGAGATCCTTTTATACCCTGGCTATCATTCTGGGCCACGGGATATGGCGGAGCATACAAAATCTGATTCAGTTTCAGCTGCGTAATAACCTTGGACACGTTACACTGTAAATTGATCTCTGCTTCGCTATGTTTAGAATCGGGTTCCGAGTTTGTACCAGAAAGAAAAGCATGAAATTCTTAAGTAACAGATCCCAGAGATTGCGGAAAGTAAGTTTCTGGAACGAGGAATTTCTACTGTTCCATCTTGACCGTTTAATAAATTCATCGTGACGGTTTCCTGGATTGCTAAAAATTTCCTCGAGGCTTGAGTGAGAATTGGAACATCCTGTCGGGGTAATATCGTTCGTGGAGGGCAAGGACTCGGTCTCCATGCCAAGATCAATCGATTAGAAAAATATGATTCCGGGGAGAAGGGCGAGCAGCCCGTTAACTCGCACTCATATTAAAATAAATTTCGTCGCTTTGCTTGCAGTCAGAAGATAGCGTAACATCCTGGACGAGCGTTCCCGCCTTTCGTTGATGTTCGATGGAATTCTTCGCCTAACGAGGTGCCAGGAGATCCGCCCCTGATTCAATTTCCCGAAGAACTCTTCCCATTCTTCGGCGAAATTCAATTTCGACTTGAATCTCGGGGCCCTGTCACGGGACACCTTAGGACGCGTTTAAACGGGACAGGCCGGCTAATTAAAAGCCCCGAACATTTGCATTCCCCGCGCCCGATCAACTGAACATCCCTCAAATTTTTCCTTCCAGTAAATTCCGGGAAAGCGTTCCAGCGAGATTCTTCCTGATAGTTCGCTCGGACATAATTATGCAGGAACACGTCGCATGAAGTCGACCTAAAGCACTTTGCCGGGGTTCGGTATGCTGCCATATCTTTCCCGAAGACAGTTGTGCTTACCCCCGCGTTCCCTATTAATAATCATCTATGCCGTTTACTTTCATCATCTTTTACTTAATTACATGCACGTGAAATATGAAATGTCAAGATCGTTAGCCTCTAAAGTCGCTCTTTTTAACCTATCACCGCTCACTGCCGATTATCATACACGCCCATTAATCAATTTCTTAATTATATTCTTCTTATTACTTTTGATAAATTGTCTCGCAAACTGTCAGACAATACAGGTAGATACTCTACCCACTCCTCTACACATTCATTTATTTTTTACTTACAGGATAGAGATAGGAAGAGGTGGTCAGTAAAATGGACACGATTGCTAGCGAAGGATATCACCATTCCTTTATTTGCAAGCCTATAAAATAAAATTACAGTCAGCGCGCGCCGAAGCTGATCCAACGTTCGGTCTTAATTCATCGATGGACGCGCGATAATGCTCGCAAAAATGGAGGTGAGAATTGCCCGGTGAAGGTGATCGTAACGAGGGAAGGAGGCGGAGGTAGCAGAAGAAGAAGATGGCCCCTGCAGGCCGGTAAGTCGGAGGTGGATGGGTTGTGTCAGGATTCAAGCTGATGCCATTCATCTTCGTCCGTTGAGTGAGCGACGAGCTGGCCTCGGCTGCTGCGCTGCTCCCGGGACATGCTCCTCTATCATGTCCACCAATACTTTGATCCCTTCGCCGTTTCAACCCTGTTCCTCGCGTGTACGGATGCACGCCCCGTTTCGACTTATTTTCCACCCTTAACTCCACCGACCCCACGCCGCGAGCGTATCTCGCGAGAGTCCTTCCCTGTCGAGCGTTCGCCTCTTTATCAGCCGCGCTTTCTTGCCCGTGAAACTTTCATTTGATCAACGACAGGGCGAAACCGTTTTGACTTGCCTCTACGCTGATAATTGGGTTGCGCACTTCGCCACGGGTCGGTCGCTCGTCTACGAAATTGGAGGATTAATATTGCAACGGACGGTTATTTCGTGAATGTTTTAATGTATGATGGCAGGCAGGGAGCGCCGGCTGGAAGTTCATTTTGACCCGAGCACTCCCTTCCCGCACAGGGCCGTTCTATTTTAATCAATCAACTCTAGTAGCGTCGGAATTATTGAAGGCACAGAGTGATGTCTTAGGTAAAAATCGAAGGGTGTCGTCGAGGCGACCGTTATTGATCATTTTCTTTTAAGCAGGTACATCGACATACGTACTATTTCACCTGGAATACCTTGACGAGTAATAACCAAAATCACTTGTATCGCCCAACATCGCTGGGGATCATCCGACTCTCTAATGCAACGCGTTTGAACAAATCTAGGTGATTCCGCACTCCAGTGAATCATTATAGACTTCTTAAGGATACTTTGATCCACACTGATTTGCAAAAGCCAAGTGCACTTAACGCCCCGCTCCCCGGTACCCGATATTGCCGTCGCCCCAACAGCCGAGAAAATACCACGAAACTACGTCAGTGTCCTCTAGATTCTGCTTCCCTCTGCAAGAAGTTGGAGCGCTTCCTGACGGGAGCCATCCAGCCGCGGAGGAAAACACATTCCAATAGGTCGAATCAATTGTTAGCTGGTAGCCAGCCGGCTCCTCCGTACTTTCCTCCGACGTAAACGAGATTCTTTTCCATGAGAAGGCCATTAATCACGCGCGTCTACACCCAAGTGATACATTCCAGCTGGATGGATCGGTTCGAACGGCTCGCGGAGGAGTTTTCACTCGATCTCATTTGCCGGTGCAGTCGAGCATAACCCGCGACTCTAAACACTTTTCCAACCCCTATCTGGCTGCCCGGGATCCAACTTCCCAGGGCACCCTCGATGTTACACCACACTTCCAATCCTTCCAAGCTTCCGTGCCTCCCGCGCTTCCTTCTCGTCGCTTCCACTTTTTCCTCCCACGCTCCTCAGGCCCGATAACCCCGCGTCCCATCGATTTTCTTCCCGTTAATCCGCTCGTCCCTCCATCCGGGCGTCTCTATCGAGGCGATCCCCTCGATGAGACTTTCCACCCAGTCGCCGACGTCCAAACTGTCGCTACGAGTTCCGTGGCACATCGAACACACCGTGTCATTCTTATCTACGCCGAGCTGCTAATACTTCGGTAGTTATACACGTTAATAGGGAAATTATGAAAGGAAAATGCAGTGGAAAATGGAAAGTCAATCGGTTATACGCCGACCTCGTAGAGTAGAATCGTTGGAATTCACCAAATTCGTTAGAAACAAAGTGTAAACAGCATTTATCCGAGCGTTACACCGATCTACAGACATTCTAAGCGGTTCATAGAGAACTGAGACAGTTCCGTACGTGCAGGTGGCTATGGGAAGGCAGGACGCGTACGCGTGTGCACGAGATCCCTTTTTCCCTTCAGACCCGTTTCCGGTTCTGGCGGGGGCGTGAGCCGAATTGAAAGGGTACACGGACGGGACGCTGGTGGGTAATGGAGAAGTCGAATTATCGCACACTCTCGCGTCGAATGGCTTTCCAATCTGGAAAGCGGTCTGGCGCGCAGATTTCCCGCGCAATTTTAAGCGGCAAATGAATTCGAAAGCACCGTGCCCCGGGATACCGTTCGCTCCCGAAACGGCAGGAATTCTTTCCGATATCCTCCAAAACTGCTCCGACACCCTTTTTCTCTCCCCCCCCCCCCCGTCCATCTCGCCCGGGATATTCTCTTTTTTGTCGGGAACGTTTCGCTAGCGGTGTGAAATTAAATTTTTCGCTCCCAACTCCGCCCCCGCTCGTCGATATTAGCGTCGGCCAAAAATCGATTCGCGAACAGAGAAAACCGTGTGGCAGCACCGTTCGAATAAAGCTCTCTATGTACCGTGCCTGTTGCTACTCAACAGTAGCTTCACACGACCAATGCACGTAGCTTTCCGCTTTTTGTACACTAGAATTTTCGTTGGCAACACGTGCTTCGAATGCACTCTATCACAGAGAGATTTCGGGAGTGATATATCACCATTTTACGCAGGGTAATCTGTCCTGAGCCCAGAGTTGCTACCTTTTTCACAGGAAAATTCCGTAAATTTGCCTTCAGTCGAGTCTAAACGAAAAGTAAGCACGATAAAGCTGGAATTACTTTCTAATCGTGTTAGGTTTTATTTCTTCCGAACATATCCACGCGTAATTTGACAGATGAAATTTGGAACTATACAAAAAGGTGTTTCTCAGATTCCTTGATCATGAATCCCGTATCTTTAGGAACTGTACAATAATATTACGTTACGTTCCACGTAATATCATTAATCGAGAAACGAAGTATTTCTGCATATTTTATTATTACTCGAAAGTATAGAGTACCTACATTTACGCATAATAACGCAAGATACTTTTTTCGAAGTACGGGTGGCAAGCCCTACTGTGCCTGTGAATATCGCTAAAGAAAACTTGATCCAAGCCCCTTCGTCTTCTGAACTCTACCCTGCGTAACCTACTTAGTTTGATTCATCGATCGAACTCAACTACCTAAACTACCTTGCCATGTCCTAGGTATTACTCTTGCTCAAAAAGCCTCTACAACCCCAGTGGAACGACCAGTTTCAGACGCCATTACATACCGCGACTGTGGTTGCAATAAATTCGCTCCTTTCCAAACGAGGGCACGTTAAATCGCGTAATAAGTAAACTCTATCGGTGGGGCGGACGTTTCGGGGACATTAAATGCAGGGAGTGAATAATATATACATATGTAAGGTAGATAAAGCCGTAAATCGTGGGCCAGCAGGGTGAACCGCTGCCCCGTACGATAACGGTAATCCATCGCGGCATCGGCACGATTATAACCCATAACGAACAAGAGCAATGTCGCCGGGGCTGGTGATTTACGAAAACCCTCGACTTCGTGGCGATTCATAAGGAAACCGCTGTCGCTCGCCGAATCCACCGTTCGCGTAATCGACAATCAAACGACGGGCGTTCGGAGCACGGACAAATCAATCTCATCTTGTCCCACGCTGCCGAAATACATTAAAATCCCTGCAGCTACTCTGTCACTATAGATTTTTGTCCACGTCGAGTAGCGCAATTCATCATAAGTGCAACGGTGTATCGTGAAAATGCATCAACCTGCATCCACTCGCGGTGACAGAGTGGGACAGGTAAACACGAATCTGCCATTTTCACTGATTTCACCGGCCCTGACAGCTAATAGAAAATTTCGGTCGCTGTTCCGCCACAAATTACCACAGCCTCGCGCGCCTGTTCGTTGGGGAATGGACCGCGGCATCCGTTCCATCGTAATTTCCCGCGGCGTCTAACGGAACGCTGTGGGGATTCGCGGAAGACAGTGGGATGGTGGATAATTCGCGTTACGGTGCGCACGGAATAAAGATTAGCCCTTGTTTATTCATACGTACGAGCGGGTGCATCGGTTCGCTCGTTTCTTTTCAGTTTCCTTCCGTCGCGCAGTCGCGAAACGCGAGAACTGCGGGCCGGTGTTAAGCCGAAGCTTTATGGCCACGATGGTCGGCGGTGTGCTGCATTCTTGACAGGTTAACCACTTCGGCTACACGGAACGGGAGGAAAGGTGGAGGGTGGAAACGATGCTTGTTCCTACGCAATCGTGGGTAGCAACGTTCCTTTGCCCATGCTCGCGCGCGTAGTTTTGTTCTATCCCGGATAATGCCGCCTTTCAATGAGGAACAAGAGTATCGTGTGCTTAGACGGGCGGGCATCTCTGCCTGGGAGCAACAGAAAATTCCACCGCGAGAAACGAGGACGGCCGAGAGCCTTTTTCAAACTGTATCTTTCAGCTACCCCCTCAAACGACTTTCATCCCCCTGCTTCTTCCGCGCAGCAAGAATTTACTTGCGCGCAAGGCGATCAAAAGGGTTGCTTATGTAAGGTCAGGTTGCAAAACAGTCCTGCGACTGAACTTCCCCTTTACGATATACTTTATTTATTTTCACCCTGCGTATCCATCTTTTGTGCAGTGAATACGTTGAGAAGAATGGGAGGACGAAGAATATAGCACCAGAAAATAATCTTGACGGAGATGAGGCAAACTAGGGATGATTTTCTCATTCAAGTCAAATTTTCACCTTTGTAGGCTGTGAAATTAGTTGTGTAAGTATCCATACTTTGTTGCAGAATATAATTGATATCATCGTGTCAAAGATCACTCCTTGTGCGTTCCTTTTCTATAACTACTTAAAGGAGATGGGCAGCTGGATGAGTTTGATAATAGATAATTAATTGCTGCTTATTTTCGCTCGTTTGGCTCGTTCGGTGGTAATTATTATTCTCTGCACGAGTAGCCGAAATTGGGGAGAATTTTGTTTCCAGCGATACATATATCAGTGTTCCTCATTAAAATATACTGCCGTTAATATGAACCGTTAAATTGTCCAGCGGGTCGAAGTTAATCAAAATCGTTTTTATCGCTCGGCCAACAGGAAGCGTCATCAACGAGTTAAATGGAGACCCTGGTGAATTTATTAGGACGTTTCTGGGTTAATGAGCATTCCACTTGCTACCGCCCTGCAGAGCTGCGCTATTTTCGGAATGTATTATAACCATTTCGAAAATGGAACCATGTTCGCGCGATAGTCATGCACGCGCGTGGTTTTCAACGTGCATCAAGCGCAAACACGTTCGTCGGTTTAATTGACACGCTGGCTAAGTAGTACGTTTTACACGTGGTTTCGATAAAGGCATATCGCAAAATATTGGTCTATCCATAGTAGACAAGCAAGTATCGAAGAAGAAACACGCTAGACCGCCCATAGAATTAATAACATTAATCAATTCCTTCGATCAATGCCTCCTACAAACAATGTATCCTACAAATTTCCTTCACCTACTCGCAGAAAATCGCCGAATAAAATCTTCCTACCCCACCAGCCACTAGACACCCCATATACAATGATGCGGGTATCTCCCCATCGTCGGTGCATTGAAATTCACCAGCGAATCCAAGGCCACCAGAAGAGGGAGGAGAGGAATCGTCAGAATATTGGCGATGGGGAAGTCCTTTCTCTTTATCGGTGGCTGGTCAAGTCCCCCGTGGTCGGTCGTCCGAATCTTCGCGGGGAGAGTCTGCGAAGGGGTAGCAGCGGACGTCTGGGGGGCCGAGGGTGAACAGGGCGAAGAGGACGAAAGGATATCGGCTCGTTTCCCCCGCCTAGAAGTTCTTGATGCAGTTCCGCCGGATATACTGGGGCAGAGGATGCGCCCCGAGGAAAGTCGAAAAGGTACCAGGGACTCCTATTTCATCGTGGCCCGCGGAGCGTGCCATGCAAACTTCTCTACTCTGGCAAAAGCCCCTTGGACTGTTATCGATAGTACGTCGGATCGTGGCAGGACCTCTCGTAAATACATGGAAGGCCGTTAGAGCTGCGGTGGGATATTCGAGACACAGCGAGCTGCATCGATATCCTTAATTCATTCATCTGAAACGGGTAAGACAATTTCTCAGCGGCTGGAAAGCGGGCTGTATTTGCAAGACAGATACGGGATAGCCGATTCTACGCGTCTGGGATAATATTTACCGTTTGAAGCTGGCTCACCGGAAGCCCATTGTAACCTCGCTACCCGGCGCCTAATACGTTTAAACGCGATTCCGGGCGAAGTTGGCGACTATCGTCATGGAGCCGCGCTTCGGTCAGCAAAAGGTAGATATCGATAGGATTCTTGGTGTTTTATGCTTTATATGGGCGCTCTGGAGATAAGAGAAGCTGCTGGTGGGAATTTCCAATTCTTACCTGGAAAAAGAGGGGGATATCTGAGATCACTTTCGAGAGATTTTGTGGTGAATTCTGAGGATGAATATATTTACCTACAATAACTTTACCTTTTTCGATTTCAACGTTTTACAGTATCGATTAGACTTTCACTTTGAACCGGTAGGAAAGCACTGTGTGCTAGCATGAAGAGATGGGACTGTGTTGCTTGTCTCATACAGTTTTCCTGTCTGCGTGCCGCGTCGACGATGACGATACGTCAGACGTCGCGACGCGATGGTCCATTTATCCCAGAGCGTTTCAATTTTGCCTCATTTGCGCAAAAGATTGCGCTTTGAAAGGATCCGTTGGGAGCGACTCCGTTGCTTGAGAAACGGCCTTTATCGGTTCCCCGCGGGAGCAGGGAACAAATCGCTCGTGTATTAGTGGAAAATGATCTAACTGCTCGGCCTCCAGGGAAACGTAGATTACATCCGCTGAAAAATGATCGCGTTTAATCGCGATCACTCGACGAAATTGGAGTCGGGGCTTTTTGCATTAGAAAATGAATTCGAGCGGCGGAACTTTCCGAGCCGCCGGATCGATTTTCGAAGGCTTTTGGGAATCTGAAGTGACGAGCTTGAAGTTTCGCGCACACCCACGCATCGCAAACATTGAATCACATGCTGCCAAATACATTACTGGATCTCACATTCCAAAGAGTGCTTCAGAAGAAAAGTGTGAAACGTGACACTCTATTCCTGGGTTTTAACACCTCCGCAGTAAGTATACCTTAGAGAATTACAGCAGGGAAATTGATGATTCTAATTAACAAATGTCTTTTGCCTTTCCCCTCAGTCCCTTACTTCTGTTCTCTGCTCCCTCTCTTTATTTCCTCTTCTTCCATTTCTCTCGATCCAGAAGAGAACATTGCGAGAGTATCCATCGACATTTTGGAAACCGTGAGTTCAATCACAATGGAAGCAGCCAGCAGGACACGTACCTCCCTCGTACGCATAAAAATGCAACCACCCCTAAGATATTTTCTCGCAATTACATGCAGGCCAGTTACCAGCCGCTCGCCATTGTCATTTAACGGCACGTTCGTGGCACGCTAGCAGCTCTAAGTTAACATTAACGGAGCCCGGTGAAAGCGTCGACTTCGTTAAAGCTCGCCGGCCGTTTCGCGTTGCTTTTGTCCCGGTAATAGAGTATTAAGCAGCGCAGATCTGATAAGGCCATTCCTGCAAACAGTGTTCCGCGTCGCGAGTGGAAGTCCTGATTTTCCGTGTCGTCGGGTCACGGACGACTCCAGGAGGGGTTGGACGAGGGGAGGACAAGGGTTTAAAGAGGGGCTGGGATCTTAATTTAAATGAGATCTTATCCCGCGGCATTATCGATCAGCCGCGTGCAGTGCGAAGCATCGAAGTACTTACCATTTCGTTTGCAACGAACCCCACGAACCAAGGGATGAAACTTTCTCGGAGAAACAACAGCCCACGAACTTCTCTATAGGAATGGCACCCCCCCCCCCCACGTCTTCCCTACTTTCGTATCTTCCTTATGTTTCCTCGAACTTCGTTGTAATCGACGCCGGGCGGAACGTTTTTGATCACGCCAGGGATTAAGGTGTACAGTTCAATCTCAGGCCTCGATAATCGTCGAATATTTAGCGTAATTGATTCTGACTTCACGAATCAATAGGTAGGCGATGGTGAACGATGGTGTATGAAGAAAAATCGTCGACCTTCGATCCGCGAGATTTAAGCGGCGATTTTCAGAAGTGCAATGTCGTTAGAGACAGTGGAAAATTGCTATCATCAAGGTAACGAGGGCACGAAGTCGTCGCGGAGGAAGTGCTGGACGACGGCGACCGAAGTCAAGGGCGACTCGAGATCGGGACCGAGGGTGTTCCAAAGAGGGGAGCACCCGATTTAAATGAGATCTTATCCGCGTCGCTATTGGTCACGGCCGACGGGATACTTTCAGAACGCTCGTGATTTCTTTCGCGTCTGGTTTCAACGGCGGGGGAAACGAACTGGCGAACTTCTTCGCCGTGCAACTGAAACACGAACTTCTCCTTCGGCTGACGGAAGTTCTGCCCGCCGGGCGTTTAACTACTTTTATAGTTTATAAATATGTGGTCGACCGCCCGTGCCGAGCAGTAATTAAATTTCTTGCAGTTCTTGTTGCGCGTTCGGGGGATTTTTCTGAATTCCCCCGCCGCGTCGAGATTTTAAAAGGAGGTGAATCTGACACGCGCCGATGGGGTTTCCGCGGGAAATTCGGAACTAGTTTACCGCTAGGAAAAATGCGGGGGTGGAAGTTGAATTGCTTGTAAACGGGGGAGAAATCGGAGGCAGGTGGTGCCTCGAGTAAAATCGAGGACATGGCGGAGCAAATTTGTATTTGCGTTTCTTGATGAAAAACTGTCCGTCGATTTCATAGTCATCCAATTCTTGGGAATAATAAATTTTTACAACTTTCCGGTTTCTTAGCTACGGTTTTCGATGTTTTCTGGAGTTCCAGCGAAGTCTCGCCGCGGTATTTCGCGACAGCCTCGAACTGTCTGTAGATAGATCGAAGCGGCTCGAAGCGTGGAATAAACAAGCAGGGGAGAAGGGAACTCCTGTCAACTCGGTGGGGAAGGCTGTTTCATTCCGGCGAGAAAAGTTACAGTGCAGACGTCTGCTCGTGATTACGATCCCACCAATCCGTCCGGGTATTTAAATAAAGTGTGGCCCGCGTCGCGCTGACGTGACTTTACGATTGGACGGGGTTGGGCAGGCTTGATGTCTGCGCAGCCGGGGGAAGGGGGGCAGCGTTGGAATACGAGATAAGAATGCTTAAATCCGGCGGAAGTAAAGAGAGAAAGAAAGGCGGGGACAGGGAGAAGGGATACGGGGTCGCGAATGCAGGGGGTGGGAAAGGGGAGAGAAAAAGATGGGAAACGTAGTGGTAAATAGAGAAAAAGGGGTGGCTGCGAAGAGACAGGACTTTTTAGCTGGGAAATAGAACAGAGAAGGAAAGCCGAAGCTGTAAAGATGAAAGAAAATGCTAAAGAAAGGAATATAAATCTGCAGAGAAAATGGAGCAAGATAGAAGGGACAAGTGTGCTCCAAGTAAAAGGGTTAAGGTTCCAGTACGAAAATAAAGGAAAAATGAATTGCTGATGAGGGTAGGGAAGGAAGAAGGCGCAACAGGAAGATACCAACCTATCGAGAAAGCAGAGCAACAGAAAAATAATACAGAGCTTCGCTAATACCAGCACGAGCTCCAAACAAGGAAATTAGCACGAACCAAACGATAGACACTCGACCGACAATGAGAACAAGTGGGTGGAGTGCCACTATATTCCCAAAATAAAGCATTAGCATGGTGAAGCTGTTAATCCGTCAAGTACCGCCACTCGCTGCAGCGCTTCACGGAAACACGCGCCCCGGCCGGAATGCATGGTTAATAGCGTATTCATTCGCTCTTGATATCGAAAATTAATCCCTTGCGGCGTTTTCATCGGTCGATCTGTACCGAGCAATGACACGCACGGTACCAAATTGAACCGATCAAAATCCGCATTCAACGCATTTAATACAATTGCCGCGAAGGGGGCGAGCAACGTCACACCGTTGAATGTTCCAGAAATCGGAGGCGAAGAACAGGGGCAAACAGCTTGATCCTCGCTACAGCCCGTGTTCCCTCGAATCGGCTGATCGATCACGCGACTGGTGAAATGCACCCTCTGTGACGGGATATTACGCGACGGTCTCGAGAAGACTCGTCGGTGGGAAAGGAGAGGCGACTCGGCACACTGTACACGCGGGGCAGGATATCCGCGCGACAAAGAAAATGGAACAACGTTGCGGGGCAAAGGGGGGTAGATAGAGCGCAGGTGCGTGTGTCGGATAACCGTGGTAATGTCGCATTGATAGCACAGGCACGCGCTGCCGTGTAGTTACACCACGGGCCCGATCACACGGTAACCAGGGTGTGTACAATTACCTGGGGTATTCGAGGCGGGCTCGCGCGATGGGAAGGGTTGGGGGGGGGGGAGGGCAGAAGGGCCGCGCAGGGCGAGTCGACCGCTGAATGAAATACTCGCAGCGTGTCTGCACTATCTAGCAGCGAGTCGTTGGTTGAGCGTGATGGAAATGGTAGGTGGACAGATAGCTGCGGTGGCGACGTCGTGTGTCGATGCGCCATCGGCCACCATTCGTTGAATTGTCCATTGATTGCTTTCGCTTGCTATTTACACCGGTACAATTACACAATAGCGGTCGCGGCGCGGGAAGCGCCACGGAATTTTGGGGTAGTCTTGTACGCGGCAAGGAGAGAGCCGATCGCGTGGTAACCCTTCATACCTTTCGGCACACGAAAGCTGTTACGTTTGCTTTCGGATATGGTATAATTGTTTCCCCGGGAACAGCTTCGGTCGGACAGTTCATTATGCCGGCGTTCAACCCCTTCTCCGCCATATTTCTTTTACTTCTGTCCACTGCCACCCGGTATTTATGATGGGAAGTAACTTTCGTTGCAATTCCGCGAGCGTCGGTATGGAAAGGGAGAAGCTTCCCCGGACAAATATTTGGCCAGCGGAGTAATGCCGTATCGTTCAATTTGCTATAGAAACATTCTATCTCCGCGGTTGGCAAACGTTCTTACTGCTTACGGCGTGGAGTCATATTTAATAGACTTCCAAGACTTGCATTATAGGAACGTAAATGCGGCGAGGTCCCTGTTTTATTGAGGGCTCGCGCGGCCCGATGTGACTTAGAGTATTCGAATCGATTCCAGACACCGTTCGGGACGGAACTCCGTTCTGAGTCTAAACTTCCTTGGCGTTCAAAGGCGCATCAACGGTAGTGTGTCATAAAATCTGCACCGCGAGCGGTCGTGTAGCGAGGCAGAGGGCTTGCCGGGGCTCGAGTAACTCGTGTCCTTCCGGAAAGGATCCGCCTTGGCCATCCAAACGGAAATTGGACGCATCTGCGCCGTATTCCCCACTGCTACGATCGAATCCGTGTAACCAGGCGACTGTTATCGGCAACTTCGTACGTCCAGTTTCTAATTGAACTGCGAATAAGAACATTGGGAAGGGCAGAGCGTTTTTCGCATGCCCCCTGGAAGGATAATTATATTCTTTGTTGAAAACCTCATTCCACCGACCGTGATTGCACCGTGAATACTGAGGAGTGAGCGTTTGGTTGCTGGATATGAAGTGTTTGCTCCTCTGCTTCTAGTTTCCCTTTATATTGACCTATTTCACTGAAAACGAAAGCTAGTTCCGCTTAAGGCGATCCATATAGATCTCTATAGGGATCTATATTAAGGGGAAAAAGAATTGGAAAGAGCCAATATCCCAATAGACTTTATAGCTATGGATGTTGCAAACAGGGATTATTCACGTGGTAGGCAAGAATACGCTCCTACCAGCATTATTTTATATTTTTAACATTCGAGACACGTAAATATGCCTCTCATTTTCGTCCCCTAATGGCTGGCTCTTGTTCGGGGGGAAAAAGTTTCGCCGCGGTGTTATTAGAGGACCGAGTTCCCACTAATTATTCATGGCACTCGCTCGCAAATAACGCGCGCATTTGTTACGGCGCGATTTGCTTGCTGAAACATTGAACACGTTTCGTTTCGTCTAATGCCAAACACACGGATGGGGGTTGGTGCATTATTTATTGCATAATCACCGAATCGATAGCGAGGCAGCGGCAACGCGAGAAAAGTGGCCCCCAATATTCCATTCGTCGCTGATCAACGGACTATTCCCGTAATGAATTTCCTGTGTAATACACGACCCCGCCACAGAGGGAAACGTTCGTGACGCGTATTCGGCGTAAATGTCCGGTTGTAATCGTGAAAAAAGACACAGCTCACGGAAAATCGATAGGGGACAAATATTAAACGCCTTTCCCATTGCTGAACCCTACGCTATCTTATTTCATAGCGATTAATATCGATGGAATATTATACTGCCTTAGTAATGGAATTCGATGATTATAAATGTTTGTTTTTTCTTCCCAACATGAAAGTCGAGGTTTCTGTGATTTCGAATTCTAATTGCAGCAAGAAGAGTTTGGACACGAATTTTATTTGTCCAACGTAAGAGTCGAAGGACCACATAATTACCTTAATTTTTGCTTTTAACTAACATTTCGTCGATTCCGATACTATGAGTAGATTCTCCATGCTCCTCAGCGTTCGCTACTTACGAGAATAGGAGGCGAGAAATGATAACTCACGCGTACATTCCGCGTGATATGCATTCGTTCCAGAGACACGTTCGCCCGAATTTCCAACGAAAATGTCGCCCCGCTTTTTCTTTCTCGGTGATACGCGACGCGCCCCTGTAATTGCAATATTTCAGCATTACGTTTTAATACGTCCATATATCTCCATACAAGTTGTTTTTCGTAGAAGCTTGCTCGGCCCTCGTTCCAGCGAAGCAATATTTCACGCGGTTCCCGGTGTTTTGACACGCGCGTCGCCACACACGGCCGCAGGATTTTATCGTTCATCGAATCTCGTTAATGAGGCGAGGATAAAGCGACGATAGATGTTCCACGACGTGATTGCACGCAACTGCCGTTCGTTAATTTAACGATTGTTGATGAACATCGACGGTAGGATTTCTTTCACCCACCCTCCCGATTTTATCGATAATGAATTCGATTTACATGTAATTCATATCGCGTGTATACTGCATTTCCGTGCTGTCTAAACGTTGTTCCCTTTTCGAGCTGTTTTAAATGCGGAGTCTCGATTAGTCATCAAGTTCTTCTAAAGATTCGTTCTACAAATACCTTGAGTTTAGTTATTTAATGGGTTTCGAAAACTCTTTCTATTTAAAAGCTGACGGACGGCCCTGCCGTGACGAGTCTAACTATAGCACTGGTGCTACAGAAATTACTACGACGAAGTACATACCTAAGTGGTGTACTCGCGATTGGACTTGAATCCGTTGGTTGAAAGGTATGGTAGAATAGCCGGACACGTCTGCCTTTGTATTTAAACTGAAAGCAATTAGTCAAGGCTCGAACGCTATCGATCACATCCCCCTCCCCCTCTCCCCCGCAGCCGGTTAGCAGATGCTAGACAGAGCCGAGCGCGCAATTAAAGTAACGCAACAGATCGTCGGCCGCGATCGTTCGGCGCTCGCGTTATTTTCCGTGTTTGACAGGTATTATATCTGGAGGCACGGCTGCGGCGAAGCGTAATTGATAACGAAACGGCGCATAATTCAGGCCGAAAACGCGAATGAACAGCTGAAAGCATAACGCGTATGCAAACGCACGCGGCGCATCCCCGGCGCCCGCGTATAATTTGTGAGCTAAACAGTTCGTTACGAGCCACTCATTTCCCGTGCAATACGGCGAAAATGTAAATTCGTTGGTGTTTTGCAGCGCCGAACGGACGGGTGGCAGCATCTGCCATTGGGCAATGTTGCAGGCGATCCTCTGATAGACGAGCGTCCAGCTGACAACGTACAGTGGCATCCCTAGTTTTCCCCCAAGTGCATAGAACTTCATAAACCAAATTCAGATCGGTTGGAACAGGACAGCTGTCAACTCGTTCAAACCCGAATAAAGATCTGTGGAAATGGATTTTTTCCCCTAAAATCGGGGGTGGATTTAGAAGCGTTAGGAACCCAACGGACACTGCAACCCTTGAGATCTCTGAAGGCTCTTAAACCATCTTGGAGATTTCTAGGTCAACCAGGATCTCCTAGTCCTGCCAGATTCCGAAAATCTTCAGGACTCAGGGCGACGCAGGATAAGATAACAGAACGGGTGTAAGATACACGGAGAGGCGTAGAATCAATTGGTCTGCGTCTGTGAAGCGCAAGATCGAATTTGCACGTGCGAAATGTTCCGGCGAGCTCATCGGGGTGGCTCGGGTACACCTGGTCCATGCCTGAGGGTCCGGATAGCCGTTAAACCGTATCATTATAAATGGAGATTCACGGATCGTTAATGCTACCTTATAGCCGTCGCGTATACATAGCACAACGGGCTGGATCGATTAATTGGCTAATTACTCAGATTCCAGTATTAATAGCGCAACTTCCTGAGGCGTGGCAACGTTCACGAACGAGTGTTCTCCACCAAATTTGTTTCAAACTATCATAATATTCATTATCATCGCAGCTTATTATCTCGTTAACCACGGTTTGCCTCGCAGCGGCCGAAACCTGAAAGGACTAAGTAGAGTAAGTAAAACTGGTCGCTCTATCGTTACACAAATCTGGAAAACCTTCAGCTCTTCCCAAGCAATTTGAACTGTTTGATGGTTCGAGCTTGCAACGCTCCAAAATCAGACCTGATAGCGATCCCTTCGACCGAAAAATTATTCGGCCGCTCAGTTCGCGATGAATGGAATCCTGGAGAAAGGGTCGCTGGATTGAAATCGAACGCGAACGCTTCATATATCACGGGTTCGATGTTCGAAACTGACCGCAAGGTCGCAGGAAACAGCATTTCGAGCGGGAACCGAGCTTCTGGCCATTATTGTTCGATGAAAGGAGCGGCGGAGGGTAGCCGATGGAAGGTTTTCGCGGTTTGCGGGGCCGCGCTTGTGTTCCTTCGTCACGACCTTTGTGAACCGGCCGGGGGAAAACGGATTATCGGCGATTGGTCGGGCGGACTGAAAGCATATACGCGGTATCAAAACGCGGCGTTGTCGACTGGCGACAATGCAGTCGTTAAATAAACTGCCGCATCCCCAAACAATTTTTTACATAGCAACGAAACCAGCTACCGTTCGAATGTCGGTTGTAGAGAGGCTTTCGGGGGCGGTGTAAAAAAAAAAGGTGCACCGACCGATCCGAGCCAACATTCGCTTGTCAGTGGCGCGTGGCCGCGGAACCCGGAAGTCAATGCGTGTTTTCCAAAATCACCCATTTCTATTCGGATCTTTTATTCACGGCTGCCTGGCTAATATGATTTATTAACCGCGCAGGCTCCTCTGCGTAGCATTACACTTTGAAATATATCTAATGCCCTTGGAATTTCGAACGAATCCTTCGCGTAGCGACTCTCAATCTCTGTCACGTTTGCAGAAATTCATCACCCTCGCCACAATCCCTTAACCGACTCGTCTTTCCTCGCACCGATGATTCCTTAAAGCACACGAATCTCTAAGTAGCTCGACACATAGCTACCAGTCTTGGCCAGTCAGCTGTTATCGGCAATGTTCAACGGGAGAGCGTATTTCGTTCGTATGCTAATCGCGGTTGGGGAACGCGATGCAGAAGATAGAGGAGTGAAATCGTTGTCAGACTTCTGGTGCTTAGCCGGGGCGAAGCTCATTTTCAAACCCAGCACGAAACGTGTCACTTTTTATAGCGCACTTTCTGGAAACCGTATCTAACGATGCGCTTATCAGATGCCGGGGGTTCCATTACACGGCTGCAGTTCCCCGAGCCCGATTGTTTAGATTCTCACGTGAAAAGATTATCCGCGACGTTGCCGTGCGGTGGCGGGCATTGTTCCTCGTTGCGCGTGTGCTTACGAATCTCTGTAATAAATTGTTATCAGGAGGCCATGATAGTTGTTCATGCACTGTCGCCCTTCCCTAATGTACGGCGAACGCCGATCGATGGAGCGTTTGGTCGCCCATGGCTCGTGGAGTCGCGATCGAGCTTTATTCACTCTTTCCTCCCTTTTGTTCCAGGCCCTCTACGTTTCGACGGGGTGTCGTGAAGTATGAGATTTTATTGCAGAGAAATATCCGGCTCACGTAACGAATCAGCATGCACTGAAACGTGGCTGGACTTAGAAATCAGCGAACCCCCCTAGGAAAACGCTGTCGTACACGGTTAACCCTTCTATTCCCAATTTCGAAGGGGGCAGCGGTGTTCGGGGGCCATTCCTTTAAAAGGATGAAGTTGAAGGCTATTAGGATGCTGGAGGTAATGAATTACGAAGATATCTTTGGTCGCATGGATGCGCTAGGAAGACCAGAAAGGTGCCATCTATGGTACATTGCAAACTTTTAATAACCATGGTCAACACGAACCGAGATATAAAGTAATTAACAACGCTCGGACGTTGGTGTGGCTAAGACAAAACAGTGAAAGTTTAAAGTCGATTATAGCTTTTATGGTACACCACTTGGCAGTTCGAGCGAACCAGCCTTACAAGAACTTTTTAGCGCCTCGATCCATCATGATCGGTCTTACGCGTGGCTCATTGACGCTTCTGTCTCCAGATTTCCAGATTTCTCTATCAATCACTGCTCAGATCGCTCGCGCTGTTTCTTACAGCGACGAGGAGCGAACATATCAGCCTCCATTGTGCCACTCATTCCGCGGAAACCGCGTTTCTTGAACTCCTAATGTGCGTCGGAGTGTTTGCGTGGCAGATTTTGCGACGAGCAATCGTGGACAAACAATTCTTACTTTTCTCCCTCTCCAATTCAACAGCGAGGAGGGGCAAACAAAATGTTTTCCGGCTTTTCGGACACAGGTTTCGGCGTTGTTCGACTATGTACTTGACCGATTGTATAAGAAAGAAGACGAAACGGTTGGCCAGGGGAAGGTAAGTAAACTCGTATGCGTATCGGTGTGCTGTACACGGATATGGTGACAAGCTTATCACAAGCAGCGAGCCGCTACGGTTTATCGTGGATCGTGTATGCATTGTGGATACGGACTTTACAAGTCTGTATGGTCGTACCAGATACCACACTCGGACACGTACGTTTTATCGCGCGATCGTGCAGCTTGCCAGCATTAATTGTGGCTTGTCTTCAACACCCTTCTCGAACTTACAACGATCGCCGACGAATTCAATAACTGTTTCACGATCGTGCAATTTTCGCGCGATCTAGCAGGGGGGCACAACTTTGACCTGTTTTTTTATGTATCTCGTCATACGTCAAGACCGTGGAATAGGTAATTCCGCTACGCGAAAAAGAGAGAACCGTATTACGGTAACTTCTGACGTGGAGTGAAGTTTTAAGGACGAGCCATGCTTCCTCCGGCTCTTCCACGTTATTATCGTCCCCTTCCTTCGAATTTAGGTATCTTTTCTCCCGTGGACGTTGCCTCAGTTGCGCCCGAGAGCACACTATACATAGAAAACGGCTGAGAACTTTTAATTTCGTTGGAAATAAAATGCTGATGTCTTGCGGCGAAACACGTGCATTAAACTTGTATGGCCGTCTAACTGTTCTCGAGCCATCCGCTTAATAAACCGTAAGGCCCAGATGCACGGTTGGGAAAAACCCTGATCTAGGGACATTGTGGTTCCTAGGAGGCTTAAAGTTGTGGCAGGAATAGAAGGAAGAAACGAATTTAGAATTGTACCCTTTACGATAGACATGTCATGAATTATTATTATTATTATTATCATTATTATTATTAATTTTACGGGGAAACCCCATGGTTTTCAAAACAAAACATATACAAATAACAGAGTCTAAACAATTAAATGACTTAGCCGATAAAATAGATAGGTAGGTTAACTAAACTAAACATGACAACAAATTACCTGTATCTTTATCGTTGCTCATGTGTATTTAGTAATTTGTCGTGTTGCGACAATCGAATACCTTAGTAACCTCCTTACAATGATCTCCTGACCCCCTTCTAAATGTCTTTCGGCATTATCGTTCCCACCGAGCCTTCCACCGTTGATAAAGGCGAAACGTCGAGGAGGATCTGGCAGAAGTATTTCCAGCCGGTTGGTGTCAAAGACGTGCGCTAGAATTGGAGGTGCCGCATTACATACCAAAGTAGCTGCCGCGAAGGCACTTCGGTAAAACACCTTGTTCGCGTTAAGAGGCTATTTAGTATGCGAGAACAGCTGCGAACAGATTAACTTAGCCCTGTCTGGCGAACGTGGTGGTTCACGGTTTGATGTTGACATAGCTCGCGTGCCACGTGACTGTCGCGAAGTGATTTCGATGGCGTTCAACGCGCAGAGCTCCGGCATCCAGCGCGTAGGCAACAAAGATCGCAATTCAAGGCAGTCCTACATTTACCACGATCGCAATGCGGAGTCAAATTACGGGATCACTGTCCGCGCAGATTATAAACAAAGCCGATAATTGGATCCCTCGAAATACAGTTTCTATCCGCGTAACGTTCAGAGATACGCCAATCTCCATTAGAGCTCGCCCAGAAAATAGGGACGACTTTGCATTTACTGTTGAGTACGAATATGCTCGTCCGAGACTGCCAAGCTGTATTCGTTTCTCTGATGCCGAGGTAGTTGTGTGGATTGGTGATAAAAAACAAAATTACATTCGCGTAACAACAATAAAATGGACTGTATTTAACAATGAGTATAACAATCAGCAATGCGGTCAATTAGTGAACTTGTTCTAAGGAGCGGTTGTTTCAATCTGGTCTTCGATCGCGCGATCTTCTCCCGAGAGGATTCATTAACGCAAGCGATTAGTCACCTTGAGAAAGGGTGGGTGGAAAAGTCCGTGCATATTGGTTACTTTAACCATGGAAAATTCGATGGTGCGAGAGGACCTCGTCGAAGGGACGCTGCAGTACCCGGAATTGCGGTTCTGAACAATCTCACCTCGCACCTCTCGAGAAACCCAAACAAATCAGCTACAAATGCTCTGCTGCCAAACACTCATAACTAAATCGCTATTGTAGGAAAAGGTGGGGGTAATTCCTACGTGTTTGGGAGCCACGGAAAAAGAGAGCCAGGGGCGTCGGGGGTCGAACCCGAGCCGCCCGCGGGCTGATCAGTCGCGTTTGCCATAGTGGCTACGCCGACTCTCCGTGGTCCTCTCTCTTAATCCGGGCTCCCCTTGTATCCGATGGGGGTTCCTGATCCCACACTATCTATAACGCGACCGTGAGAAAGAATCCATTCAAACCTCAGCTCTGAACTATTCCACCAGCAAGCTAGTTTCTACTTCCCACTACTGGCATTTTCCTATCAGAGGGATCAGAGTACAATATCGAAGCAGTAGAAAGAAGTATGAAGTATCCAAAAAAATCTTTCAGCCGAGCCTGCTTAGGCATTTGACACAGAGGACTCTTCATATCTACAAATCATTATTTTCACATATAACACGCAGCTCCCACGTTGGTAGCTAACCGAATGGAATATCGATATGTCACTCCACTATGTCAGTCGAAATACTGTATGAAGCTTCCGTGTAACTTAACTATTGTACAGGACAGTTGAAATCGTAATCAGCGGCACGTAAACTCGCCCGGGGCGAGTACGTTCCCCGCGATCGAACCTCCACGTCGAAAGTTGCATCGAATCTCCGTTCCACGGAGTGGCCTCACTTGCAGGCAATGGAATTGTTCGAAGATTCGTGTTTATAGGTAAGCGCATATTCCCCTGATGAACCTCGCCATCGGCAACGTTCACCGGGCGGCCCGTAAATCCTGCGTAACACGGCGGCGGTTATCAAGGAACGTGTCTATATGCAAACGGAATTGCCACAAAATGGAAGGGCAGCTTGTAACTTGATTCCTCGATACGAAGCACGCGAGCCACTTCGTACGGGCAGGCACAATAATTCAAGCAATATCGAGGCAGGTTGTAAGGGGTGGTGTCCCGCGGGCAAAAGTGCTTATATTTCCATCCCTGCCAGCCCCGTTTCGATGGCGTGGAACGATAGTCCGCTCAATCGTTCATTTTAATGATACCAGGAAGAGGAGCTTGGCCTTTCCAGTTTACGAGCCGTGCAATTTACAGATCTTGCCGCTAATAGACATATTTATTGCCTGTGGACTTTCTTCTTAACGTCGGGTTTGTAGAAGTATTCACCTGCATTTCGGCTTTGCATAATAATTCTATGATATTTAAAATGTAACGCTTCTCTATCTCTTTTGGTTACTATTATTGACCGCTATGTATAGTACCATTGTTTTACTTATTTTTAAAGGTGCAGCATTTGGACCTGGTAAGCTAGGCGCAAGTTAAAGAGTAAACAGGAAGAATTCATTCCCAGCACGATTCTCGTATGCAGACTTGTGTTGTAACATACGGCATGTTTTTGGATTCCCGAAACATATGCTGTTTACCCGTCGTGTTTACGCAATATCCAGCTTTTATAGCCTAAGTATCTTTCGCAATATTGGACGATCTACTCAGCGATGACGTCACTTTACGGCCGACGAGAGACGAAGTAGCACGTGGCTATCGGCTATCAAGATGGGCTATCAAAAATATGAAACTACAGCTTCCAGGTCACCAGCCGGAGAGTAATATTTGACATTACGGGGTAGAGGGCCTGACATGAAAGCAGGAAGATGGAGAAAAGGGCGAGCGAGTATCGCGAGTCGTTTCTGTACTCGTAAACTTATTTCGTTGAAAATGGTACGACAAGGAAGATGGAAGATACCTTGACGTAAGGTGGATGTTGAAGGAAACGTTGGGGGGATTAATAATACGGACGTGAATGCTTGCACCGGTTTCCTAGTTCTTTGGCCTGCTAACAGTTCCGTTCAATTTTATTTTGAAAACGGCCGCCGACGATTCGTGCCGAAAATACTTCAGACCCGAGAATTACGCGGAGACCGTGGGCGCCCGTAGGAACGGGGGTAAATAGTCGGCAGTTCGTGTCGCGGCATCAGGCACAGCCTGTGTGTGTGCGCGCCCGCGAGAGGGCGAGTAGGGGTTGGAAGGGGTGGATAGGGGCTGGCTCGAGAGTGGAACGGGTGCGCTTAGCGTATATTTGAATTCCCTCGAGGTGAATTCTTCGGCGGCGCTGAAGCAAATTTCTCCCTCGACTGGCGTGGCTTTGCTCGCGCGAGACTGTATCCTTTTTCCCCCGACCCCGAGAAGGAGAAATTCGAAGGAACGGAGACGTCGCGCGTATTCCTGCCGTTGCCCAGGCGCGAGACGTTTCGCCCGTAAGTTATTTGCAACGCGGCCGTTCGCAAGGCCCCTCGTAATTGTTATTCGGCCGTTATAAAAATTCAGCAATTAGCCTCGCCGGGGTGAAAAAGGTTTATAGAGATTCTCGGGCGGGGGCCGAGCTCGTATAGTGGAAGTCAGCAATCTGTGATTTACGAGCGGCCGACGGGGCAGTTCTACACCGGGTGAACGAGTACACTTTTACTTCCGCCCCTACAGCACACTTACTTGCAGGAACGTTGCAGAAACGTTGCTACATATTACAATGTTACCGTTTGGTTGCAGGTTGCACTGCAATATTACTGCAACATTGTAGAAGTATTACCATGGAATATTGCAATGAACACGTTTGTGCAATGTTTCTGGAATATTGCACACACATTGCCGTGGAATATTGCGCACATACTGCGGTACAATACTCCCGGAATATTGCACACACATTGCCGTGGAATATTGCAATGGCCACGTTTGTGCAATCTTTCTGGAATATTGCGCACACATTGCCATGGAATATTGCGCATATACTGCGGTACAATACTCCCGGAATATTGCGCACACATTGCCGCGGAATATTGCGCACATACTGCGGTACAATACTCCCGGAATATTGAACAGAAATTGCCGTGGAATATGGACTTACAAATTTTCACACCTCACCTACGCAAAGCGTTCCTGAAATGCAAACACAGGAAATACAGTCTTAAATACCACAGGAAAACTCCGGGGGAACATAGGCGAACATGGAAAGTATGTGATATAAATAATTAATAACATTACTTAATTATAACTATACGGTTGAAGTAAATTGTGAAACTGTAAACAGCGACCAAAGATATTTGAAAAAAAAGAAATATTAGATGTCCCAAGTACTGCCAGTGGCTCTACTATTGCCATTTAATATATTGTTCATAACAAAAACGTCCCGCGATGTCGAGAGTAAATTTAGAAGCCCGTATTATTTATGAATGTCGCAGGAACGACACCGTGTGCCGTTCAGGCAACATTCGTACATACTACGGATTGACGCGGAGCGTTTCTGAAATACAAACACACGGAATACAGTCTTAAATACCACAGGAAACCTCCGGGGGAACATAGGCGAACATGGAGAGTATGTGATCTAAATGATTAATAAAATTGCTTAATTATAACTATACGGTTCAAGGAAAGTGTGAAACTGTAAACAGCGACAAAAGATATTTGTAAAAAAATAATATTAGATGTCCTAAGTACCGCCAGTGTCTCTACTATTGCCATTTAATCTATTGTTCATAACAAAAACGTCCCGCGATGTCGAGTGTAAATTTCGAAGTCCGTATTATTGGCGGACGCTGCAGGAACGTCACAGTTCCGTTCAGGCAACATTCGTAAATAATACGGAATTACGCAGAGTGTTCCTGAAATGCGATCACACGGAATACAGTCTTAGATTCCACAGGTAACCTCCAAGGGAATATATGTGAACCTGGACAATATGTGATATAAGTAATTAATACAAATACTTAATTAACACTATAGGGTTTAAACAAACTCAGAAACTATATGCAGAAACAAAAGATATTTGTAAAGATGTGTGAGCTGTGCAAATGTAAAAAGCAAACAGTAAAATCTAGAAAATTAATAAACATATAAAAAAATTGTTAAACCATTGTATTGAAAATGCATTAAAAACTGAAGAAAAATCGTGTCTTATATTACACACGATATTTCACAACAGAATATGAATCAATTTAATATAGAATCAAGCGTCTAAATGAATTTTGTTGTGTGATATCTGGCTCCACGATTAGGGAGATGTAATGGGGTTGTCAAAATGAGCCTTCATTTTCTAATAATTTGAGTTTAAAGTTATGCACGATTGGGAAGTAAGTTCGAAAACGTAAGCAAAATTTTCAATCAACAGTTGTAGCTGCAGCAGTAAGGTATTCGTCTACGACGCTCGAGGTCCATAGGTTCGAATCTCACTTGGGGTAAAAGGATTTTCGATTTATTAAAGACACACGGATGTTATACTGATACGATTCTGCACACATTCGTGTAAGGTCGCGTCCCTCGCCGCACGGTATATAATAATTTATAATACCAATATTTTTATTTTTGGCCTTACTGCCCGGAACGTTGCATAACCATTGCTGTGTAATATCTCCGAAACATTGCCCGACAATTGCTATAAAATCTCCGAAACGTTCCACGGAAAATTCCTCTAAGATCTCCGAAACGTTCCACGAAAAATTCCTGTAAGATCTCCGAAACGTTCTACGAAAAATTGCTGTAAAATTCCGGAACAATGTTCCAGAGATATCTCCTGCAATGTTACACAAGGCGGACATAGGAATTTTCTTGAAACGTTTCGGGAACGTTTGGAGCAATGTTCCAAATGTTGCAGCGCGACGTCACTGAGACGTTCCTGCAACAAAGTGTGCTGTAGGGGCGGCTGTGTGCTTTTAAGCACAGGAACGGCGTCAATCTCGGGCGCGGAGGCACCAGTGGCAGCGAGCCGGCCATTTAAACTTTCACGTGGAAAATAAAAGTTGGCCGCGGTCGGATGGCCGGTCGCCAAGGTCTCATTGTCGGTCGGAGGAATTCTATTTACTTTAGGGCCGCATCGGAGCTCGTATCGCCCTCTGCCACCCTCCAACCCTCGGTCCCTTTAGAGCCTGGTTCCTGTTCGATGGTTCGCCATTAAGCTACGCGATTAGGAAGGGAAGTAACAGACGGAATGAATGCTAATTACGTGTATCGCGAGGGTGTAGGAAAATTTCAAAGGAAGGGAGATAGCTGGGCGTGGCTTGCAATGGTATGTAAGAGCCACCTTTGTAGCCTTCAAATCCCTTAGACACTTCGGGTACGCTTCGAGCCATTGAAAACAAGGACGTAGCTGCATTTAGTATCGCAAAGTGACCGAAGGTTCTGCGAATATACACCGTAAGACTCCGCAGACCTTTCAGCAATCGGAAAGCCCCCAGGGATCCCAGAGACTCCACAAACAACTGAACAACACATGGCTCAAGAACAACTTGGACAGGCTCCAAGATTTTATAGCTCCAAGTTTCGAATTTCTTGACAGATTATCGCCCGTGCTTTTCCATAATTCATTCCACTGGGCTGGATGTTGACTTTCATACTTCGCAGGCTACGCGCGGTTTGTGCAAGGCAGGGAAGTTTGCGAGCGGCCTCGGCCAATCCTCTTCGATCGGGAAGAGGAATCTTGTAACATCCACGTTTCCACCACGCTCGGACCTAATCGCCTTAATCGATCGAGCCTCCGAAGCGTGTCCCCCGTTGAGACCCATCGTTTGTTTTCATTACGTCGAAGATGGCGATCAAGCGACGTGTTATCGTCCTCTTACCCGGCAGCCCCGCTCTCCCTTAATCTTTTACTGTGTCGTAAGGGTCCGTTGTCCAAGTTTCAAGCCGAAGGATCACGGTTACGCGGGTAAAAAAAGATCCGAGGATAAACCGAGGGAGGGCAGGCGCGCCATCCGGTGGACACGCCTGGAGCTTAGAAAAAGTGAAGCAGGAACGAGCGCTGACAGAATCAAGGGGGGGGGGGGAGCTGACCGAGAAGGGAGAATTGGCGGTAGAACAGAAATAGATGACAGAAGAAACAGGTGGATACGAAGAGAGTGCCAGGGAGAACAAGACGGATGGTGGAGAAGAGAGGATTAATAGAGGAGAAGTGAAATGTTACTCGACAAAGTGCAAAAGAGAAAGGGAGGTAGAACGGAGTTGACTGTTAAGCTAGGGGTGGAGTAGCGTGGATGGTCGTTAAGGGTAAGGAAATAGGAGAGCGGGAGGAGACATAACGAGGAAGAAGACGACGGGGGAAACTAAGAAAGGAAGGTGGAAGGGTACGAAAATGACTGAAGCACAACCTCCCCGCACTTACATAATGTATCGAGGGGAGCTTGACACCGGCGGCACAAACTACTTGGCAACTACTTAGACAGGGAGGGGCGCGAGTACTGACGAAACTCTCGGCAGACTACTTATAAACTTATTTCGCGGCACGTCTTTAAAATGATATACCTCGGGCGGCCGGATGGCGTGGAGGCGAGAACACAGCCTACGAACGAGCCATTCAAGACGCGCGGCCGACCATGCCAATCCTCTGCCTCGTCTACCCTTCTCCGTCTCCATTTCCCAGGGATAAATTAGTTTTTTATGGTCGGGCGATCTGCAAGGACGCGCCGCCCGTCGGAATAATAACTTCCCCCTGGCCATCTTGCGTCCGAGCAAGGCTAACCCTCTTCCCCCGTTGAAGGAGGGGAAGCTGGAAGCGGCGATCTTTTACAATTAGTCACGGCCCACGTTTCTATCGAGGCGACGACGCTTATCTGGTAAAGCGCCTGGAACTTGCTACCCGCTCGCCTGGTAAATAACACCACGGCGAAGTCGTCTGTGCAACCCGTTGGAAACTGAGTTTCGCGGGCGACGCCGAGGAACGTCGCCAATAACAGGGAAGAAAGGCTTTTCTCCCGTTAATTTCTCGCGTTCCGTTCGAGGAACAGATTAGCTAGTTAACGTTATTACACCGCGTAGCGCGACGCGACGCCGCCCGGGACTCGCGTAATGCCTACGCTTGGTTAAGCGAACTTGAGACGCGACTGGATATGGCCGATTCAGGGATTAATTCTGTAATTCGTGATAGTGTGATCTTTGCGCGACGGTGAGTACGAAAGTTCGTGCTTTCAGTGGCGAGACAGTTTACAAGGCTGAGTGAGTGCGAAGCTGTGCGCGCGGCGAATTGCCTCATTACCCATGGAACGGAAGTTCCATTTCAGCAATCACTTTGCGGCTATTAAGTCTTGCGAAATATGGTTGTGAATAATGTAGTTTGTCAGTCAAAGCCACTCTGAGTTAGCTTCCAAATGTTACCGCGCAAGTAGTGATACTCGGTAATAGTCAGACACGCCAGCTCTACGGGGGACCTACACACTTCATTTCCAACAGAGATCTCCCGCGAGGGAAATGATGCCCTCAACGTTTCAGATTTATTCTTACACGATGTACCATCCTCTTTTCAATTACACCGCGAAACTTTGCACAGTATCATCTTTATCCCTGCAAGCGAATCCTCCATCGCGTTACGATCACTGTTCAACGGACTTGGTGACAAGAGGCGTTCAAAGTTTTCAGAGCCGCGGAGCCAGGTCTCGGAATGGAGGGATCAAAGCTGCGCGTTTAGTAGCCGTTAAGTCGTAGCGCGCGGCAACGTTATTATGCCGGCAGATAAATCACCGACAGGAAATCCCCGTTGCCGCGTGGGCAGCGCGCCGATCGAACCGGAAACCGATGTACGCCGCGACAGCGGGAGACATCGCAATGTTCAATAGCCGTGGCTCGGATTCCACGCTACTAGACATTCCACGCATACGAGCGAGGGCCGCGCGCGTGTCGCCGCCGCTGCCCTTTAGCGTATCAAGAGTTTAACGAGGTTCGCCCCGCGTATCGCCGAATGAATATGGATGAAATATGTATTACGCCGCCATTCTTCATCCAACGGCTTAGACCGCGCCAAAGGTTTCAGCCTTCCACCACCGTGAGCCAGCCCGTCGTCCGCCGTTTGCCTTCCTCTCGCTGAGACCATTTCGTATTCATTGCTCGTGGCCGTCGATCAGCTCGGAAAGGATCTTCGCCGCTTGGCCGGCGAGGCCTCTCCGCCTCGTCCTGGCAGAACCGTCTCCAACTTTGATGCGATATACAGCGGTGCACAAAGCGCCCCGAGACGTTGGTTAATTGGATCGATTGGAATAGCTTGTTCGCGGTGACAACACCGATCGACGGTGAGGCTGGAAGGAACTAGCTGTGGACGGAATTGTGTCATGACGGGGCATGCCCTTACACCGTGGATAAGCTTCCTCGGCGAGAGCTGTGAATACTTTTAAACGCAATCGGAGGAAACTCGAAGTAGAGACCCTTTCTGTAAAACGCGAGAAGAATGAAGGGAGGGGTTGAAGAGAAAATTAATCAGATAAAGGAGGGAGCGCAGTGAAAATAAGGTTGCCAATAAAACGAGGTGAAGGATGGCAGAAGGCGTAGGAGGGAGCGAGAGTACCTGGAACCTGTACACGGGGTACGCTGTAGCAACTGCAGAAATTTAATTTACCGCTTTGTTGCAAGATTATTCGGAGAATGTACCTATTTAAAAGTGCCGTATTGTCCTTTGTGTGGAGCGTGACTGGGGTCTGTCGAGGCTGGCGCGCGAAAAATACGGGACCTTGATAAAATTACACCGACGGAAAGGGTCGCAGAGATGCTGAAGGAGTTAACGAAATTTTCATGGCTTCGCGCGGCATTGTCTACGCGCTGGTAATAGAATAAAGCGATTATCGTCGCTGAATACAGAGATAGATTCTCGAGATTCCGCTTCTTTCCGGATCGATAAGTCTCGTTCGAATGGAAATTGTGGATATTTGTAATACTACAACGGCGAGGGCGAGTGTTTTTCGTCGGCAGCGTTAGATTGTTTCCTAAAGGTACGTCTACACGACGACACTTTTGTGTCTAGCTAGACCTAGTTGTAGTGTCTTCAGTCTAGCTCTAGCTGCAACTCACGCGACGATAGGTCGAATTCAGTGTCGTGAAATGCTCTAGGCAGTTTCCACTGTTCCGGAAAAGTTTTCGAGTGTCGTGTACAGTTGATCTTGACACAGACGCGTCGTCGTGTAGGCGTACCTTAAGGAAACGATCGTGGCAGCCACGTGACGTCGAAGAGCCATTGTACGGTTTTTTCCCCTGTCGCCTTTTAACGAACGGGCCCAGGCGGCTCGCGAGCCTTGTAATTTATCCGAAAGTCTAAATAATGCAAAGTTTTAATGACTCTGCGATTCTTAGCGATGAGGCTCCTTCGCCTCGCAACGGCCGAAGCCATTATAGCTTGGAATGATACAATGGCCACTTTCAAGTTTTTTCATAGCCAAGTAATTACTTTACTCCTCGCTCTGAGAGCCTAATGAGTCTGTGATTTAGATACGTCACGTCCCGTGGCGCATTTAGCCGCTGAAAACTGCTCTCGCTAATTAAGGGAACGAGCTTGGAAGTCAGTGCTGCGAAGGAGTAAATAATGCCGCTGACTCGATGAGTCCACCATTAAGACACATGTTTCATCATTCGCTATTGATCCACCGCACACTTCTCTCGCAATTCGCGCCCACAGGCGGAACGAAAAAATGCTACTTGTGCCGTAATTGATATCGCGTTAAGGCACCGTGTCGCAGATCAGCCTGCTTCTTCGTGAATATTGAATTTCCATCCGTAACGCGTTTTCTTGTCCTTACGTCGCGTCAAGAGACCGGCTAAAATTCTATTCCTCGAGTGCATAGACATGCGGATATAGAGGGACAGTGGCAGTCCACGACGTGTTGTTTGTTTGCAACAGGCGCGCGTCTTTTACGACGCTCGCGTGGCTGGATAGAAGCCTTTAAATATTTAGCCGGGACGAGGGAAAGAAAAAAATGGCCGGTTAAACCCGGCGAAGTGGTGAGCGAGGTCGAGGGAGGGTTGCCTAGAAGAAACCAGCATGGGGTCACGGATCAAGCATCCCCATGCATTATACATGTCCTCTCGCATCCATTGCCTTTGGACAGCCTATTCTGCGCGAGCTATACCGTGGCCGGGCGATAGCCCTCGCAGCTTTCGTCCCTTCCCACCCCCTAGACCGATAATGCTCCCGATATTCGCCCTTCTTCGCGGCCAGGCACCCCGGGCTGATGTACGCGGACTTTAAAACCGGCGCGGGCAAAGAGGCCGCTTCTTAATCTTGCATTCTATTCGAGGACGAGGGAAAGGGGAATGGAGGCAAAAATGAGACCACGGCAATGGGCAATTACGGCGAATGGAGGCAGAGGAGAGATGGAAGGGAGGCTGAATTCGTGGGGGACGAGTTAAGTGGTTTCGAGTGTATTGTATCGATGGGCAGGGTGTGGAATTAATTATCTCGAAGGCTGGCAAGTCGAATTCGGCTGGAATAAGGGCAAGTTGGATCTGGATTTGGTTGGCAACTGTTACTGCGGCTGGCGTAGGAATGATCGAAGTGGAACGGTATTCCTTTTCGACCGTGCTTGTTTCGCGACCATCCCCGGCGTGCGATGCGGAATTCTTGGAAATGTACGAGCGGAAGGCGAGAAATTAGAAGGAAAGAGCGGCGAATGGCAATCCCAGCAACAGTTCGTTACCACTGCCAGGCGAATTCCATTAAAATTAATAACGCATAATCCGCGTGTTCCTCGCGGTACGTCGAGATTATATCGACTGCTCGTCGGGGCCGGGGGAAATGAAAATCGCGGGCTCATGCAAAATGTAGCGATTTTCGAAAATGCGGGAGCACAGCGTAGCGAGGCAGATTATCCAGGGCGGCGCGCCGGCACCGGGGGATTCGTTTATTGCGTGCGGAATATTACATGGCGTCGGCGAGGGGATTAATAATGAACGGCGACGGTGTTGCACGTAGGCACCGGCGATTATCGCGTTTTACAATGGAAATCGCTCGCGAAATGTCCGTGTAATGGCAAACATCCGATCCGATTTAATAAAGCGTCGATGCACGATCAAAGGGCGACTCGCCTCGCAGTTTAAACGGATACCGAAACGAATTTGCTCGGGACATTTCCTCGTTTCGTTGTGGCCTTTAGTTGAAACCGCGCCGATCTCTTTAGTTCCAAGAATTCAATCGCAATCTCGCTACTCCAGACAGTTTTAAATCTGGCATCAAGCGAAACGTCTCGACAGACCTTACTTTGATCATCGATGAATCACTTATAATGTTTAAGTGGCATAATTATGCGGCAACTTTGAATTAAAGTGCATCCACTGTCCGTTCGGTCTCCGCCTATACGTTCACTCTGCTCGAGCTAGTTTTACCCGTGAATTAAACCCGTAATTTTGTTCGTTAATGGGATTTACATCCCCCTCCCCGTGGACGCGGACTTCTGCCCGCCGAAATGAGAGCGGAAGTACTTGATATCGGTATAAATTATTCCGATATTTTTCACCGGCACTCGCGGTTGGGGCAAAAACCCTCCGTGACGGGCCCCTCTGACACGGATAGAGCCATTCAACGTCACAATCTCATTTATTCCATTCGTAACGGACGCCACCCCGCAAATAAAGTATTCCATATAACCCTGCACTTTTTATAGGGGTTGTATCGTGATAGGACGTCTGCAGGCATCGAGCTTCTAAAGCCGGCGAGTCTAAAGCCATTATGATTAATAACTCTGTCACAGAGGTGGATCGCATGGCACTGGCTAATAAGTAACATAACTCTGCTGTTTCATACTTAATCCATGAGAAAGTGGCAATGGAAAATACTTCCCGGAATTTTGCTGCAACTGCAATCGTAGCCCCACATGTCATTCCTTACCTTCATCGAGTAAACAGCACTTCTACGAAAACACCTGCCACAAAAGTGTGACCCCAACACTCGAACATATGCTCCGTGAATTTTAAGTGTAATTTGAGATTTCGCGGTTGTCCGTCGACGGGGCGCCTATTTTGTAAGCCTCGGAATTCTCCTGGTGGCCTGTAAGTAACAGCCGCGCGCTTACGCGATGCATTCTCCGCTAGAAGGGAACGATAAAGCCGGAAGTGGAGCGGTTCACCTTGCCGGTCAACCGACGATATTCCTTTTATTTTCTTTTCATTTCGCCCGTCTACCCGACCGTCGCCGCTAGCTAAGGGAAAAGTAATATCGTCGAAAGGAAAGCCTGCCTGGAAGCCATACGGTGTACAGAGCCGCTGAAAATTCGATAAAACAAACTCGCTACACAGCCAGCCAAGAGCCGCTGAAGGATGGATCCTGGACAAGTTATCGTTCGGCGGGGTAGGTGTGGCAGCCATCAAAGTTTCGCGACGTGAAATCGCCGTGGGAACGCCGTGCCGATCGAACCTGGCAAGCGTGAAATTCGCGCGACAGATTTCCTCCAGAGACTCGCCGGGAAATGTTCCCGAAGATCGCGCGACGGATTTGGAAATCTGCAAAAACCTGCCCCGATCCAGCCGGGGGTATAATATCGACTCGCTCGCTAGCGGGACCCCTCGGCTCGCGAAAGTGCTGACTCGGGGTGTATACGAATTTTACAAATCTCTGGAATTTTTGTAGGATATTCCTGATCCTTTTTGTCATAGCTAAGACATCGTACGTGGGACGGAGGCTAGACAGAATCAAAGTTCTTCATCGGCTCTATAGATAAAGATTTTTAGGATCGAAATAGGTCGAAGAAGTAAGAAGAACAATTAGGGAAAGAATGCTAGTTTATTGAGCTAATTTTCAAATCAATAGGTATTAATTCTATAGGCAAACCTACTTTTGTATTTCAGTAAAGCAGTCAGTTTCCTTGTGTAATTTAACAAGCGTAATGCATCTATTTGTAAAGAGCAACGGGGTCGAATTCTGCTTGCAAATTGGATTACTGTTAGCAAAAAGTATTTCGTGGCATATATATAGGAAAGAGTCCCCTCCGCGTCAATACATATTCATGTTGCGATCGTCGCCTGAGTGGATCGCAGAACTAATTACAAGTTGATAGAGATGCGGCCGCGGTAAGACACTGGCAACTGGGTGGAACTTTTGACGAATTCTATATTCATGGTATAAATAATTCATAGACGCCCCACGTTCACAGCTGAGGCACGAATAAACACCGCCAGACAGAGATAAAACCTTGATCAGCCAGTGACTTATGAAACCATCACTCAACTTTAATATTGCTTCGTGTTCGGTTGCAGGACAACGGTTGTCAAGGAACATACCGTTTCAAACTTTTCAAATGTCTACACAAAATTGATTGACACACTTATTATGAGGTGTCATTCATCCACCATCTAAAACAAGCAATGCCCAAGCGCTTGATCGTCCTTTGATACGTGTGCTTAATTATACTTACGAGATCTGGATATAGCTGAAGCAGCTGCAGGTGCAATTCCATAAGGCGGTCTCTGGTTAGTCCCTTGAATCTTCGAAAGATAAAATTGCACGAAGGGAAACTAAAATACGGCAGCAAAGTTGGACACAGTTCGTTCGGTTGCTTTGTATTTTCCCTTAAACAACGAGCGCTTTGTATCACGTCCCTTGGAGGTCGTGAAAAATACAGTTTATTCAGGAGGAGAGACACGTCGCTCTGCTCTATTTGCTCGAGAAAGATAGAAATGAAAAAATGGCGTATTAAGAGCGAAGCTCCCCTCCGCCGCGGAAACAAATGGCGGAGCTTTCGAGCTTTCTGTATAAGAATCGACAAGAAACGTGTGCCGCTTACCCGCAGCCTGATTTATGCCTGCTCGTAAGAATTCCGACGCGCTGAATATATCCCCGTCATATCGATTTAACGTCGTAGTTATCTTGCGCCCGCGGAGTCAGTTAACCAGCGGATTCCCCCGCGCGGCAACTATGAAATAACGCCTCCATTCGCTGTAAACATTTATTGGCACCGGTGCACGTACTCTCCCGAATTAACCGGCGGGCCATAGTTCAAAAGCACGCCTCGTACGGCGTAAGAAAATTCCTGCCCACCCCGCCCCTCGTGTTTTACGCCCGCTGTTTTACATCGAACCGTAAAGTCGCTCGAAATTCCCGTGAAACCCTCAATTCCGCGGGACCCACTACATGGATCCACAATCTTCGTAAACGGGAAAGAAAAGCGAGACTAACCGCGAGGCTGAAACGAATTACGAGGCCCCGTGAAATATATAAACGCGTTGTAAAAGGAAACACTCATTGTTGCAGCACAAAATGTTATATCGGATGGTTCTGTCGTTTTCCGCGTTGCATTTGTTTCGTTTACGATAAGTTAATATAGTGAGATGTAAAGTGTCTGGGAAGCCAGGATATTCGAAGACCGTAAGCGTAGGTATTTAGTTGTACAGCCTGCGCCGAATGGCCGAGTTCTCTACGCCCGACGATAGTAAATCAGCCAGAATTGAAGCTATAACCGCGAATTTACACTTCAATGGAACGTCCCTTCGCCATTCCGTCCAGCGCTGGGACACCAAGCGCAGCAACTTTCCCCGTCCTTCGGCGCTCCCCGTTGCTTCTTCTTCTCTTATCGCGGACACCGTTGCTCGCGTGCTCCCAGAAACTCATTTCTCTCGATCCACCCGCGAACTTGTCCGAACGGCCGCAATCGATACAGGACGGGCACGGTGTTTCTTCGTCCGAGCGGCTTTTTGCTAGCAACTTGGCCGGCCTGTCGGAACGTGGGTCCTTGGGAAACGTCGCAACAGCGATAAACTTTCGGCGAGATTCTCAAGTCGGTCGATAAATTTACTGCGGTTGACGTCGAAACCTTTGTCGCTTACATGTTTACGGAATTACCGTGGAATTTCGCGTTCGCTGCGTCACGCTGAGTGCTTCTTACTGCGTGGCAGGCACATAAGCTGTCTACTCTTAGCTTATTGTCCGAAGGAGGCTTGATGCACTTAGAATATCTGAATAAATGACCACGAGGTACATAAGAATCTCGAGAAGGCCTTAAAAGCACCCTAAAACACAGGTAATTGAAATCATCTTCGCTGTAAAAATCTGTCATTCCCCGAGAAGAGAAGAGCGCCAGGATGACCTGAATGTCTTCTTAACATCCAACTTTTAACATTCATCTTCAATCAGAACTTTCCCAAATTACCTCTTTAGCCCATGAAAAATCTACTTCGTTTGCGCCAGTCCGACCATTTTCCTTTCATAACCGGAGTTAGGGCGCCCACCCTCCCCGGAAGCAGCCCGATTAGCTTCAATTAAATTCCAGTGACTCGGTCGCAAAGTCAACGGGCACGTTTTTCTTTCCTCCCGCCGCGGAAACGCCCCGCTTCGAGACGCTTCAAGCTGGCCGTCAAAGTTTCCGAAGGGAACGCCACGGCGCCGGCCTCGTTGCTGCCGAGGACGATGTCAAAGTCACCAGAACGAAGGGCTCCGCAGGCGGAGAATTGAAGATTCAGTGTGACATGGAACGGGTGAAACTGGGGGCTGAATTGTATGTAATTGACCCGGCAGGAACAAAGCCAGCTCATTAATCAACGGTGACGCGGGACTGACGTCACGTCCCACGGGCTGGCGCAATGCAGCCACGCTTACTGGTCCATTTATTTACCATTAACGGCTCATTAGCGCGCCAGCATTCATCTGTCTGACCTGCTTGCGACTGCGCTCTCCCCTTTCACGCGACCGAGAACGGGGAGCCCCAGTTCCTCGCCGATTCGACGGTATCGCTTTCACTGCGAGCGATTCTTTCGCCCTCCTGTCTGCTTTCACTTATTCTCGCCGCCTATTCGGAGCTTGTCTAGACGGACCGAGAGCCTCGTCGACTTCCATGCAAAGGAGCAAGTGGTTCGTTTACCTCTGCAGCTCTGCCAATAATTTATATCACTGCAGTCGTATTTTCTGACATCTATTCTAATTACCATTTAGTCTCTGGGATACTCTATAGTTATACCATAATAACTAATTATTCTACTAGATTCCGAATACTGAACTCACATGTATTTAATGACTAATAAAGACGATTAATAACCATAATAATAATAATCCTTCTTTAAGGTCGTCTCTATTAGAAACGTTACAATAACGGTGGCCAGTGAATCGTGGAGAAAATGCATTAAGTGCACACGCGGTGTAATAAGTTTGACTGGAGCGTGGAAATGGGTTCGGCGGAGGGTGTTAGCCGGTGTTTGGTTGATCTCTGGAACTTCACAGCAGCCGGGAAGTTTAATTACACGAAGACATAGCAGTACCGCAAGAAACTTAGACCTGCGCTTTCGCTCGTGGCACTGACCACATAGAATACAGTGTCTTTGATTATACTTCGCAAATGGTATGCACTTACCCGTTGCCCCTAAGTTCAAATAAGTGTAATCTTCTACAGCCATTTCTAGCAAGCACGGATTCATTGCTCCTTATCCTAGCGGCACATAAAACGTTATATTAGCAGAATGAAACGAGAACGTACGAGAGCTCGAGCTACATCCCTCGGTATTTTTAAATCTGGGCCACCTCGATGCGATACATTTTAATGCCGTTTCACTGGATTATATCTACACAACGCTGGATAAAAAGAGCGAGTAATTTCGCTACTAAAATGAATTAATCGTACCTGGAATTCAACAGATATTGCAGCTGCCCACGTTGCAAAGTTTAAAATCATTGCAATTTATTGTCTCATTATTTGGACGATTAACGTGCCATTCATATGTCACGCGGAACCTTACAAAGTGGACACACGAAGAAGCCATGCGCTAGCGCTGCGCATACAAATCTTCCATTAGTAGAAAATGTGGAATTAAAAAGAATTCACAGAAAGTGTCCTGTACGTGTCTCGGGGCCGGCAATTATTCCGCTCACAGGCAGCGACTCCGCTGCAAGATTTCCTTCTTTCGAGGAGAAAGAATGTCGTTACCCAGCTACGGTTGAACCGCGGTCCTGGCTGATCCTCGAAACGGATAAAACAGCGGCAAATAAAATCCAGAGGGAGCGCGCGCCGGGCGAATAAAGTGCGTATTCGATACACGTACGAGCGTAACGGTAATAAAGAAAGGTAATAACTCGGCTTTGCCCTACGAACGTACTGCGAAATACCTGGCCGCCTCTTCCCCGCGCTATCTATTAACCTCCCTATACTTTAGCGTCTCTATCGTCGCGTCGCTCCTCCTCTGTACAACGTATACGTATATGTACATCCAGCGGATCGCAGGCGCTCGATCCTTTACGATCGGGATAGAAATCGGTGGCGAGGCGTGTCACGATTTTACGGCGCCAGCGGCCATTGGTCTTCTTTCTTTTTTTACGGTCGATCCTGGCAGGTCGAAGCTGCCGATATTTTCATTCTGGCTGTGATTCGATAGAGCGCAGCTAGATCTAGTCGTTGATCCTTAACCCGAGAGTAAATACAGCGACTCGCGTGCCGTCTGCATACAAGCTGCATCGATGCAACCAACTGGGCACCGGGGCTGACCATTTCTCAGCGCGTAGCCGTAGCCTTTTACGAGGCCGGGCCGTGACGGGATCAACGTCGCCGGGCTTACAATTTCCGTATAATTTTTACCTTCGCTTATGAGGTGAGCGTAAACCGCCATTCATTTGTTACGCTACAATGGAAGTTGGGTTTCGCGATAAATATGTATAGAGAAGATGGAAATTTTAATTAAGTAGAGCCAACACGGAATCTATTAAATTTCCATTATGCCCTACCACTGAGCAGTTCCCGCTCAAAACGGCCACTTTAATCATCCCAGTAAAATAATCACCAGTGAATTAAATCTACACAGATATCTGGTACCTGCTGAGGCGTATTCACAACCTGCCTTGCGGCAATTTAGTTAACAACTCGGGGCCATTATCCCAATCGAAAATCGTTTTCATACAGGCCACTCGGACATTAGCTATGCCAGCTAGGATCCTCGCGTAAATTGCTGGACGGGTGTGTCGCTAATTTAAGAGATTTCGGGCCGGGTTAAAGGGGTCGTTGGGCAGAAGAAGGCTCGAGCCCCGTCTACATACGGGATCTCTCGTTCGAATGAATCCCGATCACGTAGGCGCGTCCGATGCAGCGGAACGCACATCCATTCCGGGTTACTGAGGAGCCGCGGCCCGCCGGGATAATGTCTGGATTCGTATTCCCACGTGGTGCCAGGATCATGTAGATCCGCCTGCCATTATCGGCAAATCCGCCTATCGAAAACGTGATACCCGTCTTTTGCGGCGCGTAAATCAAACCGCACACCGCCGCCGCGCCGGGCCGCGGGGATATTCCGTTAGCATTAGAGGATTTTACACGCGCCGCGACCCAGCCGGGGACAGGGCTCGATAGGAATTGGTTGTCGCTCCAGACGAGGGCGAACAGTTTCCCGAGTAGATAAAGATCCTGGGTTTCGGTCAGGACGGTACGTCCGCCACTAACGAGGGAAAAAAGTCCTAACGAAGGCAAAAGGATAGCGAGGATAGTTGAGGAGAAGGTCGACGGACGGCGGTTAGCTCGCGTTTTCGTTGCTCCGCCTCTGTCACGTGATTCGGGATCTCTTCGAGTGGATCTTGGGAATAGCCTGAATGGCTGCGATAAATTTTTCTTTAATTTCCTATGCTTCCCCGCGAGAGACATTTTCGACGTGAATTTTGAAGGTCTTTCGTTGTTACTGGAATATCGAGCTACGGGTGTTTAGTGCTCTTCATGGAAGACGCTGAGGGTAATTTTCAGAAAGCAGCCTCGCTGATGCCGATCGGGCGTGATACAGGGCCGGAGATTCTAGGCAGGATGAAAGTCATAAAGTTGATAACCGATTTCGTGAGGCGAGCGTAGGTATCCTTTACACCGACGTACGGGACAGTTGCCAAATCGAATCCAGTCGATAATTGACGCAACGTCCATTAACGTATAACCCCCGCCCTCTCCTTTCTGTTTAAATAAATCAAAAGGCCGATCGAACGAACCCGAAACGCACAAACAAGGGAAAACAAAAAAAAAACACACACACAGAGGCAGAGTACAACCCGCTGTCCGATTGATTTAACCCGTAACTTGGGCTGCGTCTGGCGGACGCCGCGGGATTATCAGGAATTTAACGAACCATTGAAAAAGTTCACCGACCGCCACGTTATTTAATTATTTCCTCGCGTCCGTTGAATTCCGCGCGAGCCGGGCGAGCATCGACGATACACGCGCAGAGAAAAAAAAGCACACACGTTTGATCCGTTGACTACCCTCTGTACACTGCTGACAGTTTTATTTATTCCACTGTGAATAATATTGACGCCCGCTCCTTTTTTTTAACAGAGTCCAGCAAAATCGAGGCACGCGAATTTCTCAGTATACAATGATTTACGTTAATCGACGCGTCGAAGGTGCCATTTGCCTTGGCGCCGCGAAACGGCCTCGCGCGAGAGTCTTTATTCGATCGAATTGAATCGAAGAAGGATCCGATCTTATTTCCAAGCTGTTCAAACCTTCCCGGCTAAAGATTTATAAATATTAATAGCCGTGAAAGTTGTATATACCCCGGGCGGCAGATCTCCATGAAAATGGTACCGCGGGCTTTCGCGAAAGATTTATGCCGCGAGTGGTTTGTATCTGAAGCCGGCGAACGCGCCGTTTTCATTGATATTCCACGCGATATTTCGCGGCGGTTATTTGATTTTCTGCTCGACGCCGCCACGCGGTGAGCTCGCTTGCATCCCTTGATCCTTCGTGGGCACATTTCAATCATTCGTCTCGACATGAGAGCGGAGGAGGATATGCCAACGCTCGTTTAGTGGGAATCGAGACGGGAAGTGATGCGAGCGAGTGAAAAGTTAACCGGCCATCAAACGCTAGGAAACTGCTGTTCGAGTGAAATTGGGTAAATAAAAAAAAATGGAACGGACGACAGTAAGAAATACAAGTAGAGCATCTGCCACATTGTTCGTTGCCCCCCGAGAGGTGGAGCCTCTTCCCCAGGAGCGGAAAAACGACGGAGAGGCAGGAAGCAGGGGTTGCTTTCCCCCGACGTAATCGCACGGAATTCAACCAAGCCTTTTCAGCCGTTCCTTCGCCCCGCTCGCCCTCTGGGCCGCGGCGAGCCTAGGGGTTCCATACGAGCGGCGAAATAAGGGCTATTTCAATTGTGGCACGCTAAACCGCCAGCAATTACCGTTAAAATTACACGACACTTACCGGGGGGGGCACCGAAATTCTGCATTGCGGCGGGGTCTATTATTCCCAGGCGTCGCTGTGTGCCGGTGGCCGCGCTCATTGTGAGCCGCGCATAATGCCCTGCGACTCTTCAAAACCACCTGCGCGCCAGCGCCCTCCTAGAGACGCGCTCAGGTGTACCGGCAGCCCGGGATTTATCCAAACAGGCCGGATCGTCGTCAACCGTGGCTCGCCGTTTTCCCTTCCCCGCGTGGGGAAAAACTTCTGGCGGAAATGGCAACGCGCCTGCCGCCAGCAGCGCGCGATTAAGTGGCAGGGAAGAGCTGCGATTTAAGGACAAACGAATGGATGCTCGTCGGATAATTGCGATTCCGTTATCTGCTGGCCCTATCATTTTGCCATTCGCGTTGAATTGAGCGGCGATGTCGACTAGTTAAGCGATATCGGTTGGGAACAGCCCAACTTTTTCCACTGATAAACATATTACTGAGCATCAGATATTGCCTATGAATATGGATGGCGCAGCGGAGGGTAAAAGTTTCGTCTCGATCAACTCGGAAATTATTTATCAGGTACGGGAGAATTTTTATCGTGTTTCATCGACTCGCGGTTAATGCAGAATATTCAACCGTTCGATTCGTGTTGTTGAAGAATTTTTCGCTGTCATCGTTCAGTATAGGAAAGCAGGATGATTGTATATCCCGCCAATATGTGTTGAATAAATAAGATAGAATAGTACGGCGCTTAATGAACAAACGTCGAATGGTTTCTACAGTCTGCTATTGCCCTTAATGATATTGATCTTGGCTTCGGAATGATCGCCACGTCCAAAGAATCCTTCCTGCTGACTCTTTCCAGCTCCAGTATGTCAACCAGCTCCTGATGAAGCGAACTGCAATGTTTGCGAAAGCTCGGCGACAGGAATCTGTAGGGACCCGTGGAGCATCGGGTAGTCGAGGCCAATACAAAATTCTTTCTCCCAGCCAGTTACGGTTCTGTAAAATGGAGCCGGACGAACAGAAGGGCGAGGCGGAATCAGCTCTAGGATAAACAAACGGCGAATTTACTTTGAGGATCCAATCAATGAAAACTTCCAGAGGACTCCTACAATTTTATTAAAAACCTTTTCCTCTCCCTTCCACTGAGATTCATGCTTCTCCCACCCAGCATTCGTTTCAAGAATCCAGGGCACGGATAGTTACTAGAAACTCGAATAAAAAAGCGTTGATTTATATCGTGACGGAAACGATCCACAAATTCGTCCCGTTCTGGTCATCGGGAACCGCAATTTTCGCCGAGCGGTCGTAATTAAACGGCCTGAAACTGGATAATTGATTAGGCGCGGACCGAGCAAGTGGTAGGAGTCAGCAATATTGGCGGCGGTCGAGGGTATCGGAACATAAATCGAACGAATACCCCGGTACATGTATATAAACATACACTTTATTATGATAATTTATAATTGCCTCGTATTCACAATGAATATGCGCAATAACGTATTGTAATTAGATGTACAAACTGGTCTATGGAGTAGTAACCTAGACTAATCAAGTTTCGCGGCTAATTATTATACGACCCACGTACAGGGGATTCCGCGTCGATCCTAATGGCATCGACGACACACCCCGTTCCGTTTCCAGCCGTTATTCTTTCCACTCTCGCTCCTTCGCAGAGGCGAAGATTTCCACGTCGTTTTCCCCTCTCGCTACGCCGCCGAGATCGCCGAGCTTCGATCGACACGGAATCGCGACTTGCACGTTCACATCGTCGAGTCCAGGCGACGATCGACCTTGCCGAACCGTCAACCCTGCCAATCAGAAAGTTTCACGGGAAGGGATAAGGGAATGCGCGACAAGCAGTTACCGCGGATCGTTTTCAACTGTTCGCACTCGTGAAAGCTGGTTAGGAACTGAACGGATTTTGGCGATCCATCAGCGAACCTAGAAATCTCTCGTCGAATATTCCTTTGTGTCTAAAAAAAAAAACACTTTAGCCTCGGTTTTACAGGTTCTCTTCTTTTACGCAGCTTCTGTGCCGCATAAGTTCTTCTGCACGGATTTCTTGCTGTATCCGACGCGTGACACGCCACGAATAAATGCGAACGAGAACGATCGCGGAAGTTAGCGTTCGCCGTATATCATTTAAGGTTTGGAAAAGTAGCTATATTTGTTTCTTTATTCGTGTAGGTTGTTGTACTGTACACATCAAGCGATGAACAAATCGCCGCCACGCCTTAACCGCTGAGCAATTATTGTAACAATCTCAGTACCGTTCAGGTAGTAAAGCATAGCTATATGAATACTTCTCCGTTACTATTCGTTACGATAATAAAATAACGTTTACATGTCGTCGTCTCGAGGAATTAGCTGGATCCTTAATCACATCGATTACCATTGCAGCGCTGCCTCGGGGCGAGAGATCGTTATCCGCTCTCTCCCCGAGAATCTAGCCACACTCATTCGTGCGCGCGAAAATTCAAGCTATCAATCGTCACGTAAATGAAACACCGTGAACAATTTATTTTACATCGAAGATGGATCAGAGTTAGTTTCGTCGTTAGTATACAAGGTGCCGCGTACACGTCGAGCAGCTGCGTTCTTCCGAGTTATAAATTTCTCTTAAAACAACCACTCAAAGTGCAATACCCCCTGGCAGTCAATGAGAAACAATATCGCCTAGAATTTATATAATCCACAACCTCTGCAATTATCTCGACGTTATTCATTATCAAACGCTCTCTATCGCCCCTTAAAGTGCCCCGCAATACTAATTCGAAGACGAAGTCTTACCGTTAATCCAATTCGTTCGAGTCCCCTCGATCCACCGCGAGCGACCTGTCGACGAAACACCCTGTATACAAGTACCCGTCGAAGCAACGTTGGCGCTGGTGCAACGGCACGGTTAAAAAAATATTTCATCTCGATCGAATCGACCTTCAAGGGCTGCTCGCCACCCCGCCGACCTCGTTGCTCACGTCCGTCTATCCGCAATGAGATCGTCCCGTCGAAATCGGTTTCGCGGGGTAAATTTCTGCGCTGGCCGGTGGCAGTCTCCTCTGTATCGTCGCCAACGTGCTTCGATTTAAAAATTCTCCATGCTGGCGGGAGGGGTTGGGGGGATAGTCGGGGTTTAGCCGGGGAGGAATGGAACGTACACGGACCAACGCAAATGTCGTCGATAAATTCGCGTCACGTCTGCGCATTTGACACACGCGGAATCTTATTCGAAGCCTCGATCGCGCCCTCGTACCACTCTGTTTTCAAAAACTCCCGAATAGGACCGATACCCACACGCATTCGTCCAGCACACGAACACACACACACACACAAGCACCCATACCGTTTTTATTACTTGAACGATAATCGTAGTAGAGAATTTCAATAAGCATCGCCGAACATTTCGATGTTTCAACGGTTGGTTTTCCTTCCTTTTTTTCTTCTTCTGTTTTTAGTGTACAGGGTATATACATTGGTCTTCCATTAAGTTTTGGCAACGTTTCGGGGCCGGCGTTCGTTTGAAAGCGACGATTTACGAGGACAGGCGAGCGCGGGCGCGTGTAAACCGACTGAAAGGGGAACAACGGAGAGAGACGATGGGGGACGTTCCGCGTCACCTTCGGCCCCGTTTAAACAAGAAACTCCGACGTTTTATCCAGCCAATACACGTATACTCGGATAGATACACAAAAGCACTTGCTATGATCGAAGTGTTCCTGTTAATTGAAACCCGCTTCATTTCGATTGCCCCGTCGAGCATCGGCAGAAACACCGCGACCGGTCGGTTTAACGGAGGAAACTGTCCCAGCGATTAGACCGTCGGCTTCGTCGCGGTAGGAAGCTGGATGGTTCCTCCGCTTCGAATTAAATATTACGTGTCGTTGTTGGCTGAGGGACGCTCTTAATGAGAACGCTTTAATAACGGCCACAATGAGCTTCGCTTAAATCTCCAGAAACAGGGGACATTGAAACATCGAATAATTACCATTGTGCCCGCTGAAATTCAGCCCCATCGCGCTGTGTTTGATCGACGGGAATGTAGATTCAAGCTAATTACCCAGCAATTTCGAAACACCTGTTAGAAAAGGCATTCGCCGTTAATCGGCTAGAAAGCGGATTATCTCGAGGAGCAACGAATCAGTGACGAATTACCAAACACAATGGCAATTTAAAAAATTCAAACCGCTAAATCGAGCTCGGCCAGAGCGAATCGCGCGTCACCGAACGCCAGAAACGTTGCCGCACGAAGCTCATCGAAGAATCACTTTATTCTTATTCCTTCCCTTATCGACGTATGTACCACTCGCTTAGCCGTGTCTCTTACAAAAAAACGAGCCATTTCGAAAGGCCAAACTCGGTGGTACGTTTATTATGCTAAGATTGGCACCGTGTAATTACGTGCGAAGAACTACGTGTTCGGCAATGAGAGGCAAACACGCGAAGAACGATCCGAGGGAAACGATTACAGCCGGGCGGAGAGTGCGCGCGACGCGGTTCTACCATCGTCGTCGAGCTCGTCGTCGTGTGAAAAATAAATTCGAGAGCGTCTCGACGCTCGGTACCAACGTCCATTGTCCGTCGCGAAACGTCCGGGCGACGAAAGAACTAACGTATTTACAACCCGACGGGCCTTCCCCTCCTCGGCCACGCTGCTTGCAACGAAGTCGTGCTCTTTCGTCTCGTTAGGAACGAAGGTGAAAGGAAAATACTCTTCGAAAGGATACTTCGAACGAAAGCGCATCGCATTGCCCCCTCGTGACCGTGGAATTCTCACTGGCGACCATTCGCGTGCTCTCAATAGTTTCCGCGAGTCCGAAATAATCGTGCGCACGGGTTCCCGGCTCGGGAACCATAGAAATTTCTTCTGAGATCGATCGAGAATTAATTTAGTTTATATATGCGTGTAATGTAATTGGGGCGGCGATGGATATTCTAAGTTGGTCACTTCTACTTTTACGTTCGCCTCCTTTTAGGTATTAAATTAAATTTACTTACGTTAAACCATGTTGAAACGTTGGCTTACTTTTAATAATATATAACGAGTGGAGTTTATCTTTCAGATTCACTGGATTTAGCTAGATTCGTTTCGGGATCCCGTGAGCACGATTCGGTACCCGCGTCTGTAAACGCAGAATCGACGTGTCTCGAGGTATGTATTCTCGAACACCTGTCGACGTCAAAGATCAAACAGGGAAAAACACAGCGATGGCTACCATCATGGCGAGAATTGTTTCTCTGAGAACGTCGAAAGCACACTCGAAGTACAGCGAATATTTATAGAAACATCTCGACACTACTGATAGTAACTATATTACCAACGCCGGTAGCCGCTTGTCGAAATACACGCGAGGATTATCGTCAGACTGGAACGATTGTTCTCTGAAACGACACTCTCTAGTCCCAGGTTTTGGTACAGCTTTTCTCACGATCTCATCACCCTACTCGCATACAGGCCGCTGTAGACTTGTAGATGCAAACTTTATTGGGTAATATTTAGAACACACAAAAAGGAACGGAAGGGTCTGTAAATTACCTCCTCTTGGAGTTTACAGGTTCAGCTTTGCAATGTCTCACTCGACATGCCAAACCCCAATCTTAATGATAAAATAATTGCTAGAAATGGAACATGAAAGGACCCCCAACAGAAACTCATTCCAAGATTACCCATTAGTATTTGAGACACTGTAGGTATTCGAGAAATCTATTTCCTCGTATCTTTTCAAGCCGATACGACGCCTCCCAACTAAGTTTCTACCTACAGTTTCCAAACACCCTGTATTACACCGAAAGCCGATCAAAGTGCAGCTCGCTTGGTCCTCTCTCGCGGAAACGTAGCCGCCTGACCAACCCTGGGTGCGTCCATCCTCGTAACGTTGCGTGATCGTCGAGTACTCGACACCACGAGTTCAAGCAAACTCGAACATCTATCCGCTCCTCCTTTTGTCCTCGTTTTCCCGGCGCGTGCATCGTTCACCGATCGGGCCCAAATGCGGCGAGTATCACACGGGGAGATGCGCGACCGGCAACGACACGCGGGTCCCAGACACCATCCTTCCTTCTTTCCACGTTTCGTTGAAAGGCAGCCCGGCGTTTCGTAGGGGGCCCCAACTCCGGAGACCTGAAGCCGCAGAACCCAGCCCGTTGTCGAATGTGCCGGAGGGCTCTGATCGAAGGGGTGGCCGAGGGACGGGGCGAGCGTAGGGGGTGGTTAGTCGAAGATTCGCGAGAGCTAGAGCGTCTCCAGGAGGTTCTGTACTAGGAGCGCTGGCGCGGTCACCCGCGCTTTTCCCTTTCTCGGCTGTCTACAGGTACGTACGTTACAACGGGGCGCCCGTTCCAGCTGCTCCGACTTGTTGCTGTCCTGCTCAAGCTGCACCGACACACTGGCGACACGCGGTGTCGAACAGCCGCCCTCCTGCAACAGACAATCCGACATGTTTGTGAGGGGTGAGCCCTGACGTTTACCAGGCTGCGAAGGGTACACGCGTGAACACGCGTAAACGCGGGACTTCCTGCCCCCGTCGACGCCGGCTGATCGATGCCAGTGTCTCCGCAGAGTCGTTAGGCTGATCGAGACTTTGTTACTGCCGGATGATAAAGGTAGATTGTTCCAGGGAACGTGGGTTGGAATTGTTCGACGTGCCCGGGGATGACTAGAGTTTCTTTCAACGTGAATTTGTGGGAGAGATTATTCGCATTGGATATAACAACGTCGTAAAGTTCAATTTGCTCGTGTCGAGGGTGTTTAATTCTAATTGAAGAATTTCAGGTACCCGTGTCTTCTCAGTCCTACATCGTTCGAACTCGTTGTCATTTACTACGGCTTTTTCGAGGGGCGTACCTATTCCGAATGGAGGACAATGCGCCGAGAAACGAAAAACAGAAGAAAAAAAAACAAAAAACAAATGGCAACGGGCGAGGAGGAAACGTCGCGGTCCAAAATACCCAAGTTTTTACGAGTTGAACCTTTAACGACTGGAACGAATTGCACCGTGGGAGCGCGAGTTGAATAGGGAACGAGGGGATGGGAGTAGGCAGACAGGCCGAGGGCAGCCAAATCTATTTAATTAGAATTATGGCGATACGACGTGACCGAAGAATCTCAATTAATCTCCGAAAGAGTTTAAAAGGGCACCGGGAAAACGGAGCTACGCTCTGTTCGCCGTGTCCGTGCCTCCTCGGCAGCTTCCGACTAATTTGTTCAATTACTTTCATCGGGATGTTTCCGCGACGGGAAGTATCCGAGGACAAAGATGAACTGAACGAGCGCCGCGGAAGAATGAGGGGAAGATTAAAAGCCGCGGATCAAAGTGAACGGATCCCGAAGTGGAAGCAACGTCGGGGAGACTGGGAACTTAATAGAAGTATTAATATTATGTACTCGTCTCGTCTCCTTTCCCTCGTCCCGGCCCTCCGTGGAAATACCTCGCGAAATAAAGGTAATAACTTTTACGAATATCACCACGGCGTTGCACGAATTCGAGCACCGTTGTAGCATCTCACACTTTTTCCTACCATTACCACGCTGTAGCGCGGTATTATGTTGCACTTACTGTATTCAGTTAGAATTATAACACGTTGGTAAAGGTTACTTCGCGGTACAATTTTACGATACGATCATTATTGTGGCCGTTAACAACGGGGTTGAAAATTTTCCTTCGCAGTCTGGGATTCGATGTTTATGTAATGGGAAGGATACCATTACCTGACCCTTTTTCAACCGTAACTCTGGCTATACCATCGAAGATCATGTTTCAAGCAAATATTATCGTGTAATATCCAAGGAAAAGAGAATAAAGAATGCTTTATGTACTGCCCTCTCGTGGCCAAGCGCGAATGAAGGTACCCGTAATGTTATCCCAAGCCTGAGTGCTTTAAAACGCGTTCCATACGTGAATAGTGCCCCCACGGTAAAGCAACGGATCGCAAAACCGAATATGTATAACAGTTAAAATTACTGACCGATAGGCAGATGTTCCCCTGATGCTGGTGAGCACGGCGGCGAGATTCGCTCTGCAGCTGCCACGCGCGTATGTAAAGATCCCCGCGATATATGAGGCCGCCTCGTTTTGCTCGTAACATCAGGTGCCACCTGAAACGTAAATACGGAGGCAAAAATTTAGCATCTCCTCGTATACACTATCCTCGTTCAGCGCATCTAAAACAAGTAAATTACAATCTCCTTATTCTTGCGCGTCTGACCAATGATGCTCCCTTTCTACTGACTTATGTTTCACCCGGGACCCACTGCCTTGCGAAAATGTTCCGCGCGGTGTTTCATTCTCGAGAAGATCTGTGTCGAAAATTCACTGTGCACTTTTCGGTACGTACCTCGCGCCCCGCGTAATAAAAACGATATCGAAGGGAAGTCGGGCAATAATCGTTCGATCCTCGGGCAGACGTTGGAATGAAAACACCTATCGTTCTTTATCCCGAGCAATATTTCTGTTCGGCTGAGAAATATCGTCGCGCGACTCGCGTCCAATAATAAGGAGGGGAACACGCGTTTAACGTACTCGCGATATAGATTGCCAGACGGTGTCAAGTCATGCCAGCATTCACGGTGATGGAGTTCCCCTAGGCGTCGTCCCCGGGAGCCGTTCACGCCCCCTCGATAAAATAAATTCGTAAATGACATACCCTTTTCACGCGTCACTTCCGCGCGCAGTTCGTACTGCCGGGCTCGGCTTTTTTCGCGGCCGAGCGGCGTGTTTACGAGGCGGAAAAGAGGGTGAACATCAGGAGTCAATAGTCGAGCTCCACGGGAGGACGCGCCCGATCCTTTATCATGTCGCATACTCGACTCGCGGCATTAACCACCAACCATTCGATACCTTCTCGAGTTACTGGGTCGAGCATTTGTCAAGGCTAGCGTACCAATCCACCCTTTCACACTCGACGCAATTAAACTGCAGAACCCGACACTGTTGCGTGGAAATTCGGCATGCCAGTGGTTCCTCGACAAATCAGCAAAGAGGAGAAAATTTGAGCCACGAATCAATATCGTACAGGGAGACAAGAGGGGAACGTTATAAAATTCCGCTTCCGAGGGCAATATCCCGGGTACGTCTTGCTAAACGCATCTCACGAATATTTGCGCGATGCTTCCGCTAACGTAGCGGGCCGTGATAATTTCCCATCACCCTTGGAATTTCCTTCGAGATAGAACGTTTTTTTGCTTTGGCTCTTCGCTGCGCTCTCTTCACTTCGAAAGGAAATAAAAGGCAGTGTTCCGCCTTTTCTTGCTACATCCCTTTCTGCCTCTTTCCTATCCTCGCCCTTCTTGTCTGAACATCGTTACCCTGCTAATTGCTCGCTGCTAGCTGTAGGTACTGTAGTTAATTCTCCTTCAATCGAGGTCACTCTGGCCACTTCTTTAGCACGATGTTGAAAGTTCGTGTTCCTCTGTTGTTTTCTCTGGTACTTCATTTTTCTAATTAATCTGGTCATGCTAATACGATCGGGTCACGCGAAGCTACTCTTTCATTTATGGCTGAACGATTCACACGGCACTGGAACGGGTGCACTAAAGCCTCTATGCGCGCATTCAGTCAGCTGAATAATCCCGATCGTTATCAAGGCCGTTGCATTTATCCGAGACCAGTTACGCCATACTCGAGGTGGCCCGTTGCCATGTCACGTAAATCGGTTGCATCGCTCGCATGCGTCGGCCTGTGATCGCTTTGCCTATATTTCCTTGTAGGTACTCCTCGTAACCGAAATTTTCGTGCTGCTAACCTGATCGTTCGCCCGTTCACCGTTATCGTGAGTTATTCTCTCTTCGCGTTAGAATAAAATCATTTATCTCTCTTTTCTCCTTGTCACCGATACTGTTTCGATCTGAACCGCGTCTTATAAGAAGGATCCAAACCTCCGAACAATATATATCCACCAGCGATAGCTGTGAAACAGGACCGAAATCTACGCGAAGCTGCAGCAAGTCGTGAACTCACAAAACAGCAGATAAACTGTTCAACTAAATTTGCCAGGAAAAAGCGGGCCACTGTAAAACAATTCATAGATAGAGAATCGTGCGCCTGCGAAACACTCTGCCGCCGTAATTCTCGCTAATCTACCATCCGAACACTTTCCCCGTCCACCGACAAGAAACCGAATTGTTTTGTCAGACAACGCACACTCCCCGTACCTTCCTCGCTCCGTGCTTCGTTCCACCTGTTCGCGACACGAAAGCAACCCCTGCGCCTCGAGTGTTTCATTCGCCCTTCGCAATCCCTTTCGACGGAGCGTTCCAATATCGAATTGGAAATTGAACATCGTCGACGAGCAAAGGGGACGAGGGCGAATGGACGTGTTGCGTTCGAGCATTTACGCGAAATAGCCTTGTATCGCGCAACGTTCATAATGAAGTGAGATCGGTCAGTTGGTAGGAGAACGATAGACAGAGTGAACCACATACTGCTCCATGAATTATGAAATGGCTATTTATTAGGGGAAGATAAAGGCGTCGTTTCAGTTGTAGAAAATGGCAGGATTAGAGGGAGGGGTGTAGAGGAAAGATGAAAGTTAATACAGATCGAATGTGAGTGAGAATAGGGGTAAGAGAAATGGATAGTCCAAACGGCCTAAGCAATATTGAATCGCGCCGGTCTACCGTGAAAACGTTCGCAGGTAGCTCGATCTGACATTATGGTACGACTTCCTGCCAGTCGTCATTCCCCGTCCTGTGTCGCGTTCGATCGGAATCGTTATTGCACCGTGGCAAGTGATTGTTGATGCAGTATCGTTTGGCGATATGCAGGTGATACCGTAACACTGAGTCAGAGAGTAACTTGCATTCCTCCTCGAATTTCGAATCCCCTGATACGTTTTATGTGAAAGGATAGAAAAGAAGGCGGAGAATTGTATGATTTATGTTCAATAGTGACAGAATTGACTGGATATGACGTGCAACAATTTAAGGTAATAGAGAGGGGAGTACAGACAAAGAAAGAATTTGCTATACGTAAAAATATTTGCGTTTCTCTGGAGTAGGTAATATTTGAGTCGACTGGAAAAATCTCGAAACGGGAATGTTTTAAAACCATTGTTTTTCTCCTATTTTTGAAAAGAACGATCATTCGGAAATATATATTTCGAAAAAAAAGAAGGAATGCTCTCGCGCGAACAGGTGCACACGCAATTCCCGACTTGTTGGGCTGAAACTACAGAAAGGGAGGTAGCGCCAGTAAATTCCCGATTTATCAGCTCGACGAGCGCTTAACGCAACGGTGACGACGTTATCGTTGCCCGTGGAATCATACCCCCGCGAGCAGTGGCTTTTCTCGGAATTTATATGTTCGAAAAATGTGGAACATAAAGAGTACGTCGCATATCACGATGGAATATGACAGTCGGAAGCTTCGTAATACGGTCAGACACTTTCCAGCCAGTATCTATCATTTCAATCACTAATTGCGCTCTTTGCACACAGAGGAAGTTTTAATAACTAGAACCGTTCAAATGTTTGCCATCTAAAGTTTCATAAACCTATCAGGAGCGTATCATGAACTGTGATTCCATTCAAAAAATTGCAAAAGAGCGAACTTTTGCTTTTCAAATTGTACCTATTCCTTTGTTCGAGTCCCTGACACCTCCATTGATTGCTGATAAATACAAACCTCGCCTACCTTGTAACAAACGAAGAACGCACGTCGGTGCATGCCTGCACACCTTGTTCGTTGTTCATTGCTCACGCGTGACAACGTCCTCCCCCACCTGCGACATCGGCGCGCATATTTTCCGAAAAACGGAGAAACGGGATATTGTTTGCGCGACAAACACGAAGCGCGACTGTTATCCAATATTTCCATCGTGATAGTCTGCCACAGTTTTACGCTTTATTCCGCGCCGCAGCGCGCCAGCCTTTTCGAATTTTCATAGCGTATAAAAACACATCGAACGGGGGGTCAGTAATGCTCGATAATTCCCTATGAAACGGCAAAACGGTTCCTGTGCTCGCGAGCGCGCGGATAATGCGTGACGCACCCCTTTGGCTCGCAGGTAATGTAATTTTAATCCCGTGACGCGTTAATCTCCGCCATGGGAACGCTATCGACTCGAAGCGACCGCTTTTTGATCGTGCATTTAAATAACATCCACTATGATAGACGGTAATGCTCCGGATAGTGGATTGCAAAATATGCCCGACAAATCGCGACCCGTGCACGGCGGAATTTGAGAATTGCACCACCGAATCATTTCGCATTTTCTACATTCCTCTCGCGTTCAAAAATCTCTCCCAATGGCGAGCAAATTAAATAACGGGATTGTTCAAATATCCTTCACGTTGTATCTTTGAATCGAATTTAACCGCGAAACAAAAACTTTCGATCTGTCATTATTGCAGGTGGTGGAACGAACGAGAATGTTCTGTGGAGTGTGACATTTTTTTCGGGGACAGTGTATTCGAAGAAGTTAGAAGATTATACCTGAAACAACGATGGAAGTGGGATAAATACGGGAATTTACATTTTTCGGCACACTGTAGCATTTATCCCAGTGATGATACTTGGATAGCGTGCTTTGTAAGGTTCAGTATCGATTAATTACATTAATTTATCTTTTGTACGCTGGATACATGAACACAAGTACATAAAATGGCAATGGACGTTCGGAATGGCCCCTCTCGAGACCTGAAACGATAGCTAGCGGTTCGAAGCGTAAATGGTTGCTGGAGTTAATCGACGGAAACCGCCGACGATTTATGAGAAATTAATCTTACATTCGCGCAGCCGCTGCAAAGTGAAAATCGACTTGCCGTGTATCGAATTGGCGTGAAGGCAAACAAACTGGAAAAATCCCGGGGGTTGCGCGCAGCTCTCCAACAATTCGCTCGTTGTACCAACCGCACATAAATCGTCGAATGTTTCGCGAATAACACCGAGGTGAAAATTTTTCATCAAAATTTTTAATTACAACTCTTCCAACAACATTTCGCGCACTTCGTGTTTCTCTATTGAATGCAAATATTGGAGGCACGTGCAATAAATGATATTTCACAAACATAACTGATAGTATTAACTTGCACGTTTCATGCGCTGGAAATAATTACAAAACATTATACGTCACTCAAAATGTAATCACGAACTCGCAACTGACATCCACTTAAATGTTTCCCATTGAATTTCATGAATTTAGAAGTTACGTGCATCCGGATATACAGGGTTCGCAACGATTCGCGGTAAAATCGTAAAGGGGATGGCGATTCTTATAAAATAGTTTAAAATAAAATAGGTTGCAACCTGCCAATATTTCTGTTCAACCCGTTCATCGATAGTGACTGGCACGGTTCTGGGGGATTTATGCGTACCATGATTTGTATTGTATACAACAGAGAAAGAGAGAGAGAGAGAGAGAGAGAGAGAGAGAGAGAGGGAGGGAGAGAAAGAGAGAGGAGGGGTGAGATCACATGGTTAAACGTTGGCCAGTTCCGCAGTTCTTCTACTGAATAATTCATAACCGCTGAATAATTCATAAGTCGAACGTAGTGACGGGATGAACAATGAAACGGTCGAAAATGTGGTGTAAGATTTGACAAATTTATAGCTTTATGGTTTATTTACAAGCGCGTTGGCGCGCGCGCACAAGCGTGCCGCTTCAGTATAAGCGCAATCCACTTAAACGGCGAATCAATATTTTCTGGAACGCGGTGCCGTGCACGAGCGCGGGGAGGGAATAAATAAACGTTCGGCTGTATGGTATTTCATTATTATTACGGGAACGGGTTGTGCGTGTAGATATTCCTGGACGATCGTGTCGAGCTGTTTTCGAATCGTCGGCTCCGAGGCAACTGCTTTCTGGGAAGAATGCTAAATTCATTCCAACAGGTTTAAACACTTTCAGAATGTAGAAAGGTATATCGGTACCATTGGTAATTAAAAGTAGCGGTGAATAGTTAATCATGGTGACTACTAGCTCTGATCGTATCCGTCACGCCTGCAGCATGAATATTTCTGAATCGCGGCTGGCAGTTTCAGATAAACTCAGCAGCGCGTGCATTAATTTCTCAAAGAAAAGAGTAAGGTTAGCCAGGCACGTAAACAAATCCGCAAGCTCCGCTTGTTTCACTTCCGCGACTATTAAGCCCACGCAAATGAGAAGAAAAAAGATCTGGTAACGAACTTCGAACTATCAACTCGGCGGAAACTACACGCGACGCGGCTGCCCCTCTAATATAGACTTCCGCCGGCAGAAAACAAAGAGGCAGACTATTGTAATTACTCCGTTCTCCACCACCACGGGTGCACACGCACACCGAGGAAGCCAGCACGTGAAACCGTTCTTCCAGTTCCGTACTTCCGCTGGTCTGCGAGAACGCGCGCCGTTTACACCCCCTTTCGTAACCCTCCACCATCACCTCGCCGCCCTATCTTCTCGCGCGGATTGCGGTCCGGGCGGAAGATTTATATTTGCATTTAAAATCTGCACGCAGCGGCACATCTATCAAACGGCGCATATTGAAATCTCGCGCGCGGCAGTTACAGACCGACACCCTCGCCCGCTGCTGTCCACTTTCCACCCTGTTTCCCCCAAAATATACCTCCCCCCTTTCGGTGTGGACAATCGACCCCGTTTGCCACGCCTTCGTCACCCCGCAGTTTGCACGGCGAAACTGCATGTAGCTGGGCTGATTTCTGTCTGGTGAGTGCGCGGGGAGAGTGTTGCCCGCGGAAAAAATTTTTAGGTCAAAGGGTGCAGTTTTCATTGCATAGAGGACCTATCCACTTTGACGGATTATCGCCGCTGAGTGGCTGAACGGATATTGGCAAATACTGGTTTGCAAAACACTGTTCGTTGAATAGTTTGAACAGAAACATGAGAGTCAGGAAATTTCTCCGTTTTGGGGGGGGGGGGGCGAGTTTAATTTAGTATTAGATTTAAAGTGAGCCAATTGACGTATGATCTCAGAATTGTTACCTAAAGGTGCGAATCCACGACGAGATTTTATATGATGAGACAAAAATCTCGACAACAGCTAAATGTAAACAATGGAAATAGCCGCGAGAGATGAGATTTTGCAAAATATATCCTGAAACTTGGCTTCGTGAGAGTCTAATTTCATGAAACTAATGAGAAACTAATTAAACGATAACGAAATGATTGTGTCACGAGATTAAAGTCTCGTGTGAGACACGATATTTTTGTCTATCGTGGATTTGCATCTATACACTTTTATCACCTCATAGTTTTTGAAACGTATTCAAGGAATCCTCCAGTTAGACGGATCTCACCCCTCGCCGACATGTGGATTATCGATCACGGAATCGAGCCATAATTTCGAGCAGCGAGGAAGAATAATTGATTCCAATGGGTGCGCGCACGGTCGTGCAAGCCCAACAGGGGGCGCCGGCTGCAAAAGCAACGGGAATCGTCAGCGGCAAATTTACCGTGGCTGTTTTATAGACGCTATTTGCGCCGCGGGGCGCGGGAGGATTACAGTGCGCGGAAGAGGAAAAAGAATCGGGGGGGGGGGGAAAAATGGTGGAGGAACGACGAGGGCGAGAACACAAGGGGCGAGCTCGCTATGCGTATCCTATAATCGGTGTGCGTACGCGTGCACACGAATGTGTCGCATACAGAAGAAACGATCGGTGGATCAGCGATTCGGGGAGGAAAGTTTTGCGCGGACCACGAAAATCACAGTTCCTTCGGTTGCTACGATCATCCGTTTGCGCGGCGGTAAATGCTCGCGACTGTGCATTTTTAATTAGAACTCGCGGGAACGAGGCAGTCACGGGGAGCTTCCGTTTACTCTTGCTAATTTACTTTGAGCAGTTGAGGGGTGAGTCGCGGCCGCGACGCTGGGATTTCTGATTTATCTTTCCCCCTACCGGTGCCTCCTCAAATAAGATCTCGGAAATTCCTTATCACCTAGAGCCAGTCAGTGGTATCAGAAAGCTCTGAAACGTATTTCCCTCGAATTTTTAGTATAGATCAAATCAAACGGAACCATGAACAAGTACACGCGCCCTTTTTTTCTTATCGCACTTCGTAATTCTATGAAACGGAAGAGGCATTAATGTTGCGTTTACTCACCTGGTGATAAGCTGATGAACTCTCGGCCACTGACCCCGCGACCTCAGGATCCTGACCGTTCCCAAAAGCGACGATCTGTGCGAGGGCGAGACTTCCATGGCTTTGAGATAGTACTTGAGGGAGTGCAACCATTTCCCTGAAGAGACGAAGGACGATTTGGCGTGAGTATAAAGCCGGGACGACCACGGCGGACAGGGGGGGGGCGGGGCGGGGGTAGGATGTACTACTATAGGGCTGTTTCGTGGCGGAGTTTCGACGTTGTTTGGCTACTTTAAACTACTTTAACCCGTACTTTGGAGCGTCGTAATGGGGACGCGGGGGGTTTATCCCTCTGAAGCAATTCAGCCGTTTTACCGCTGTCACTTACCGTTTTGGTGCAACCAGGAAGCATATTCCGCCAGATGGTCTGGGCTTCGGGGCTGCAGACGGACCACGTGTCTGAGAAGGACCCCCGCAGCCGGACCGGTTGCCAATCTTGCTAGAACGAGGTAGGCGGGCGTGTACGCTGGATCTAGCGACACGCATTTCTGCAGCATTCGTATGCATTCCTCTGTCCTGTTAGTTTTCCTGAGGAGGAGCAATGAATTTGTGGCGCATTAACCTAGGCGGTTCTGATAGGCAGTTCGGTAATAAAAGTCAAAGAGATTGGAAGCGCAATAATAATTAGACTTTACGATGAGGAACCATCTATTAAATTTCTTCGTCTATCTGTGACACGTTCGTTTCATTGCGATTCCGAATCATTGAGTACGCGACGCTTTTGTTAGGTGCAAAGAGGAATTTCGTTGGAAAGTTCCGTCATAGGGAAAGGCTGAAAAATTTACAAGTCTATGTTTCCCCGTGCCTCGCAACGGTACGAGACGAAAATTCTGTGTAGCGTGGCGGATATAGGTGGTGGTGGGCGCGCGCACGCACAGCCTCGCTCCTCCCGTCAATTAAACTTTAATTTATCAAGCAGGAGGCGTTAATTAAACTTTAATTTTGACCAGGACGCCAGAATTACCCTGCCACGATGAATTTATCGCGGAACATGCACCTCGGTCTACCTCGATGTACCATTAATAAAATAGAACGCGCGGGAACCGAGATTCTTCCTGCGCCTCTGTTTACTCCGCGCGATGGAAGACTCCATTAGCGTCCCCCGGGTGTTCGGTGTCGTGGGAGCGAGAACAATCACTGATTTCGACATTGTTCCCCCCTGTCGAGCTTTTTTCCCGTTCTCTCGCCTGAGCAGGTGAACTAATCTTTCCGCGCGATCTTCGATGTTACGCAGCGAAATACTCAAGGGAATACAACGGTGACCCTCACTAATGCCGATCCTCAAAGGATGTCAAGTAGAGAAATTCGTGGGGCCATTATCTTCGGTGCCACATTGATGGTAAGCTTTCAGCTAACGAAAGTATTTTAAATTTGTTGAAACTAAGACGTTGTTCACCTCGTATGTACATCCCACGCGTGATTTCACGAACTTCCCACAACTGCCCGTCACACGTATCCATTCACTAACCTGTAAAGTTGGCCAAGATTGTAATGGGCGTTCACGTGCCCCGGCTGAGCGTTTATCGCTGCCAAAAAGTGTTGCTCCGCTTGGTCGCCCACCGTGAGCGTGCCCAGGTTGTTATGCGCGCTTGCGTACGTTGGCCATAGCCTGAAATCAAATAAACGCCGCTTATTTGCAAAGTGATTAATGGCCAGCGAAACACGGGGCATTATCGTACGATTAATCGTCGGGGTTAATCCATTTCACCGTAAGATACGTGCGCGTGCAATAATTGCCGATCAGGCTGGAAGCTCGTGTAGCCTTAACTTTACCCTCGCGTGTTTTAAAAGCGAAGAATACCAAATTACTGCAAGATAACAACATATTGAAAGTGCACTGACATTAAACGCACAGCCACGCTTAAATAACTAATCGTCCGTTAAGCTCTACCCCGAATCCTCTGCACCAGGCACCAAGCATCGACTACTTCAAGTAGTACAGCCAGAAATTAATCAGTCGTCACTCGTTACGAATCGATAATGGCATATTGCTTCCCTTCCAGAGGGACAGGGGAACTTCGGTACATTCACCAGCTCCGATTGGCATTGTCCACGCAATATTCACAGCTCGCTTTACCCCGCAAAGCCATGATTATTGCGTCGACTACGCGCAGTTGAAGCGGGGTGGTCATTTAGAACGGGCACGCGTTTTCGGCTCGCTTTCAGCGCGGTGGCCCCTGTCGTTTGACCAGATAATTTGTGAATAGCGCGAAAACATTATTTTCGGCCCCGGTGGCGTACGCGGGCGAGTTAATTAACGGGACTGGGCGGAAGCTCGTGCACAACGAAGGCAGGGAACGACGGCTAACGAGCCGCGACCATCGCCCAGGGTCAATAAGAGGTCGCTGCTCCCTCCCCTGTCACGGCCGTACGCCGCGTGCTTCCCTGTTGCCTCGCGCGCGACGAAATCGTTGCAGTCTTTCCCGTGGAAAAAGGGGAAAACCGCGGGGCCTGGTGTAACGCGCTATGAATCTCGCGACAGTGACAAAGCGCGGTGGCGAGCGGGGTTTCGGTGGAACTTCGCCGACAGGGATTTAAGGATTACGTACGTACACGCGTCACTGTGGACAAATAAAGGGTGAACGTGGCAAAAGCAGGCAAATTAGTTAATTCCTCCCCGGGAAACAGTGAGGCGAGCTGCGAGCTGGAAATTACATTTTTACAAAAGCCCCTTTATTCCGCGGATATATTAAAAAACGAGACTTCGCGCGTGGGGATTGAAGAGCGCGACGATTTAGCTCGTACGGTTAATTTCGACGGGCTTGTCGGCTTCCGAAGGCAATTTAGAAGAAGCGTGGTTAGCGGAAATCTATTACGGGCGGGCAGCGCGTTCGGACAAAAGTTTTCTCAACTTCCTGACGGGGAGCGCGTATATATTCTGACAGCGACTCTTTGAAGCGGCGCAATTTTAGGTAACATCGGGCCGGGGATTAAAGAGCAATATTATATTTCTACCAGGAAGCTGGCGCGATTCTGGGAACTCCACTTTTCCGGCGGAAGCGAATTTAAGAAACTAGCATTCAACTTCGCTGCCGAGGGGGGCACGGGCATGTAGGAGATTCCTTCGGGAGGAGGGATCGCTGCGCTCCGCGGTAACCGCGATAACGGGAAACGATAGTGTCCCCGATTCAATATCAGCGACTCGAGGCACGGAGGAGCGGATTTGTAGAAATAGAAAGATCGCGATGAACCTCCGACGAATGCGAGTTTCGATTCCTTTTTACCTAGAAACAAGCGTTCTTAATGAAGTGCTACGCGAAAGCGATCCCAGCCAGCGATACGTAAATACGAGGCAAAGGAACTGGCGAGCAACCGGTCGAAAACGAGACCACTTTAAATCACCGCGCTCGACTTCCAAGATTCAAATGATTTTCCCGTGACCCGTAAGCCGACATGAAACTTCTGCCTCGCGGTGTACGTCTAAATTGCTTCTAAGCATGAAACTCTGTGCTTAATAAAATGTCACTCGCACCCTTTCGGCTCCCCACCCCCGTTCGTGCCGCGCAGTCAGCTACAGAATCGTGCTGTCGCGCGGAGTAACGGAATTTACGTATCCGAGATCCGCTGTTTCTCGTTGGAGCAGCACGTTAATGCCGCGCGAAACGTTGCATTAACACAGCCCCGATCCAACGTGCGAATTGTTTCGGTTTAATCAACCGAACAGTAGCGTTGACTTCGATCAATCCGCAGAGAAACGTAGTCCACGTTTCTTAAGCTTCTGAATAGCTTCAACGCCGGAGGGCACAATTGCCTATCATTTTATGAAAAATAAACCTGTTCGTACTGCTAGACCGCGATTAGGTAATCCAGACTGTCTCCCAACCCACTCGACATCGAATTTTCCTCCAACACTCTGCAGGAATGAGCACATAAGGAATAAGGATCCGCCGCAGAAACCAGTGATATATCCATCATCGCCATGCCGTAAGATCGACACTTACAGCTTCTCTCCGTTCGGAAGAAACCAAGCGACATCTGCACAGCCACGTGAACCATACGAATAACTTGGGTCCTGTGACATCTGTCCGAGCAAATTGACTTTGCCAGTGGCCTTATCGCGCGCTATTCGATATTAAGAAGGGGTGTCGCGGGTGGCGATGCACGGCTGGCCGCCGTTACGCCGGCTGGTGTATTAGGGGGACAATGGCGGACATGGAGGAAAAACCGGGGGACGATGTGACCGGGGGTAGGATATCCTTGGTTCTAGTTGCTTCGTAACGGTGTAACCGGTCCGCCAGGGGTTGGCTGCGAGAGGGCTCAATAAGGGAGGCGAAGTCGAGATCGAAGAAAAATACGGAGATAGGATTCCCGCGCGGGTTACACACGGCTGGAACGGAGGAAAACGGATAACGGGGACAGAAAGGAATCCGACGTGAGTGGATCGGCCAGCGTCGAAAAAGAAAAGTATAATCCAGACGGGTATTCTATCGCGTCTGTGATGCATGTTCACGCTCCCGCGGCGAATCCGTTTTATTCGACGCGCCCGGGATGGATCGTGCGCCTCTTTTCCTTCCACCTCCCTTCCTTCCTCTTTTTTTTCTCTCTCGTCCGTTTATCCTCCGAAGAGTGTCATCTATATTTAAGTCGCCGGCAACAATATTGATTCCCGGCTGAAATATTTCGACGACCAACATTTCTCGGACGTTTCCAACGATTCACTGCCCCGCGGAAACACAACTGTGCCGGTCAGACGAATTTATTTGAATCCGCGACTGACTGCTGCTTCGTTATCCGATCTGTTTAGGCGAAACGTTGGGTTTTAATAGGCGAAGGTAACATTGGAATATTTCAACTTGGAAGTTTGGAGGCAAACATTGAGGGTTCGTTATATCGAGTGTGTTTTTTTTTTTTTAAAGTCGAGAGGATAGAAGTGCGGAAGAGCCAAGGTATTCTTTATACGATTAACGAAGCGTAAATCAAACTCCGCAGCCTCGAATCCCGTTAAAATTATCGTTGAATTAATCTAAAACCAAACTTTACATTGTGGCGAGATAAATGGAGGGATAAGCTCGCCGCTGATTATACCCCATCGCCATTCACCCTCGCCAGGCTATATAAAACAGTTCCCGACAGCGAGATGTATCAGACTTTCCCGCGAAACGTCGATGAGAGTGGCAGTTTCTCGTGAAATACGGCGACGTTAAATCGCGGACAGGTGAGCGCACTTGAAACGTGATTTAGCGATGATTTCGTAGCGACGCTCCTACCCCATTCGATTTTCTTAATCGCGAGAAGCGTTGGACGATTCGCTTCCGACCGAGTTGGAGTTTCTGTTGGAGGACGCGTGTGGCGAATACCAGAAAGTGGGAGGAAAGAGTTACCAGGACACAGTGCGTGAAGCGCGAAACGAAGTTCCGTCTTATAACATTACAGGATTGGGGCAGAACCCTTTCGGCGTCTCGAAAGGGAGAGATACTCGTCGCTGAGACCGCCACCTCTCTCCGTGCTTGTATTTTGCAGAAAGAGGATTCCTCGGGAAACGCGTTGCTCTTGCCGTAGATAAAACGCAATCCCTGGGAACTGCTAAGGAAACGTGGGGTTGGAATGCACGGAGGATGCTGATGGAAAGACGGTTGTGTCAGGAATCGAGATATCGCGTGGAGATTCGGGCCGCGGTCGATTCCAGCCATCAAAACTGTATGCTACGTGAAGAATTAAAGGGTGGAGCACTGTGTTTCGTTCTGCTAATGTATCTCGATTATTTCTTTAACTAGCGACTTTAACGATCGCTTTAAACGACACAAGGCGGGCAACTTTCTCGAGAATTTTAAATAATAGAAATTGCGTTCGAAACGAGTTTAAGATTGGAACGAAAGAAGCGAGGCAGGTACTTCTGAACCGTTTGTACGCAGAAAGTCGGAGATGCTAGAATGGTTTCTTAATAAGTTCAATTAGAGACGACTGACTACGTTTGGAACGAAAGCTACCAGTAAAATGCTCCTTCCACGATTTCTTTCTTATACACTAAACGGTACAATATTGCCATAGCAAGTGATACTTTTCCGCTGAAAGTTTCTACTTAAACATGTTTTTAAATAACAATATATATTTTAGTTAGCTCTTTCGTATGGAAACTACAGATTTTGGGGATATTAAAAGTGTTTTTCTTATTGTTCAATAGATAAATGAGGCGTAGTATTCGATGAAATCATTGCTCTGTGAATGTAAACGGTGAATATTACGGTCAAAACTGTTTGTTTCATTTAAATATGTACCTAACCGCATAGATTGTTATACAACGCTCGCAGCAATGCTTCAATTATTATTTCAGTTACAAACGCGAGCATTCCCTCGGGTCTAGTAACAATGTACAACTAAATTATTGCTAATTATTCTAAATAACCAATTATTGATGTAAAACTTATCGAATTTGGTGAACAACAGCCTGCCAACCGAGAAAGTAGAACTCAATTCTTCAAACTTCAAACATTCCACCAGTTAATTTAACGCCTTCATTAAACTTCCTCGTACTACTTCCTCGTGAAAGATCGCCAAGACGCGTAGCACGCTCAGGAGAATAACTTGAGATCGAGTTAAGAGAAAATCAATCGACCGTCGCTTCTAAACTCGCTCGTACGTTCACGCGAGCGCAAGCGCGTGAACGTAGACTAAAGGTGCAGCGATTTCAACAGGGAATTCGCACCATGGCGAAGCTTCGCGGCAGCGATAAAGGAAAGAGGATTCCCTGTATCTCTCTATTCTCCAAATTTCCTATGAAAAACATAGCAAGAAGATGAAGCTGACCTGAAGCTCAGTTCATGTGACACAAATTAAGTCAAAAGTGAAATTCGAATAAAATTTAGAAATTGCTAAACCCACGAAGGGAGTAGCCTTCTGCTTCATCAGTTTGTTAACGGGAAAGTCAAAGTGGCCGCGATGAAATCGATAGACGTCAACATCCAGCATCTTCGACAGATATCCGACATCCTCCGCGGCACGTTGGAAACCAAACACCGTTCTACTTTCGACGAGCCTTCGTATCTCGTGATCTGACCAGCAGCCTCGCGGGGAGATCTGCTCAGAGCTTCCCTCTCAAGCTCCGACTACTTACGCTCGCCCGAAAATATCCCCGGGGCTATCGGACTCGCAGCAAAGTTTTAATTAAAGCCGCTTTGTTGAGTGTTCCGAGTACGCGGCCACTCTTTTCTCCCCCCCACCCCTCCGCCCCACCCCCCACCCCGGGTCCCCCTTCATTCTTCTTTCGCTGGCGCTGATAAAGGCTACGGACACGAAATCTTTCCGCGAGATACGATCGTACGCGGGCAATTTAAGAAATTGTGGCTATTAAAACGTGTCCTGGGAATTCTCTCGGTCGTGCGATCGAACTCTTTTGTTCGGCACGCTCAGAGCTCGTGTCCGCGTTGCGCAGCTCGCCGCTGGGACCAGGGAGGACCATCCAGGAGCGCAGGTGTGGGTGGAACGAGTCGCTGGGATTGGGTAAACGAGCTTCGATAAAACTTCTCCGCGCGACAGATATCGCAAAATATAATATAAACTTATATCGGAGGGTAGCAGGAATTCTTACCAGTTTCTCGCACGCTCGGAGATACCCCGAACACCGCCACGTTCGCGAGATTACAAACGAATCCCAACTTTCGTACGTACATGTTTGTTTTTTTATTAGCCCGCCTAAAGTGTCCTTTCAGCCGTCGAAATCACCGTCAGAGGAAGCGCTCGCCTCGAGATTCTTCCGAATGGCACGTTGAACGTGCGGTGTCGAAATTGGCAAGGAGGGGGCAGTGAAAGATGGAACGGTCGGTCTCCGGAGAGGGTGACGGTGGAAACCTCGATATTTACACGCCAGAGGATGCGTTACCCCGGCGATGTAACCGCAAGGGTGTCTCCAACCAGCGGCGTCTCTTTATTGGATAATAAATAACCTGTTTCATTTATAAGAAGGAGATAAAGTGTGGTGGAGTATGTTAGATATCTACCCCACGGCGCACCCTCTTTGCCAGCCGTCCTTTCACGGGGGGAGGGGGCTTGGTTGGTTAAGGGTTACCCTGTTCCTTTAATAGTTATTTAATGTCCCCGCTGGTGTTTCGCTGACTTTGTGCCTCGCGTCAAAAATGTTTCAGCTCGTCGCTGTGACAAATGGACGGTCGTAAATCATCTTGTGTATTTTAGACAGCGCGACGTAACACGGCCACGCAGGAACGGCTTGTTATGTGTTCAGGGTGGACAGATGCGAGCGGCCACGCTTGCTGGACGACGGTGTAACAAATTGTCCAGGTTGGTCATTTCCTTCGGAAGAACTGCTGGGTGGCTGCACTGTTTCGTAGCTGCTGGATGGCGAGGAACGTTTGACCGAGTTAAAGCAACGTTTGTAACTTGGAAGTCGTATTTTATTAGAAAATATAGATCGTGCAATCACATTTCCCGCGATTCCCTGTTTCGATAAATATCTTCGAATTATTCAACTGGAGCTACAATAGTCTGCTCTGGACACAATAGTTTGCTCAGGCAAGTTTAAGTAGTACGACCCAGGGAAACGTATCGAGTCAGACGCTGTGTATGCCGTAGATCGACATACACGCGTACTTTACTCTTATTCTACTACGCGCAAACTTCGCTATCCTTTCATTAACTCCGCCTATTCCGTTTGCAAATGGATTTAGACAGTATGCGTCAGCTTGATGGCAATATCCCGTGAAGCTTGCTCGACGGTAGTTGCGCGTAGTTCGGTTCTTGCAGGATATCCTGCCCGTAATTTTCGATAGACCGAGTTTATGCCTGCAGAGGATCGTAAAGTTAAGGCAACGACAAAGCTCGGATAGAAGGACATAGTGTGGGCGAAGCGAAGCAAGAACGAAGAGAAAGGGGCTATCGGATGTACAGCGGGTCCGACTTCCCATTAAAGCGCTATAATAGTATTCCGCGTGTCGGGGGACGTACTGGAATTGAATAAAAGAAACTGCTAATTTAACTGCATCTCGCAGCTCATAGGTTGCGGAACACTTCATTTTCTTGGTGTTCGCGAATCGTAAGCAGTCGCAGTATTTAACTATACAGGGTAATAACGCAGTTGTTTTGTATAAAACACTTTATAGTCCCTTCTTTCCCACAACTATAACTAATTTCAAGCACTTTTTCGAGTACACGCTCCTGGTGAGGTGTGATGATTTTGGGTACTCAGCTACACCTTCGCTTTGAATTTTTGAATTATTAAAATGAAAGATCGTTAATCATTTAGGATAGTAGAAACATCGATTCTTCCATTCGAGCCGATGAAGTAGTGTGACGCGAGCACCGAGCATCAGCACGTATAACGAATATATGGCTGCGATGCGGGATAATAGCGCGGCACCGTGGAAACTATGCGGCCAATTTATTCACCGCCGTTTCCGGTGTACGAACAATACCAGCCTGTAGTACGTTCGCTGGTCTTTCCTACTACGGCGAGCACAGCCCCATCATTGTTCGAAAACGACAATGATCTATTAACTCGTGGTAACGGCCGCTGAAGGTGGGCTGATTCTCAATTGCCGTCCGATAATAATCGTCCGTCTTTCCTTTCGATTTCCCGGTCGGTTATTTACGTAGATAATACGACCAACTTAGGGGTCGAGGTTCAATTTCTTGGGTCGTCTTACTAGTGGAGCTTAAATTAAAACTTGCCGAAGGATGCTTACCAAGAACTTTCCAGAATCACTTTCAAAGGTAAAAGCAACGTATAAGCATCGCTTATCGCTCACCCTTACTTAGCGAATGGGTTGGTAGTTTTACTTAGCCACCATTCCACGGAACCGACGTTCAAGAATTCTCCGTTTCACCTCGCAGCTCGCATCTTCAGTTTATCGCGCCGCGATCGCATTACGAAGCATTCCATTTTCTGTCTATAAGAATATTGAATTCTGATGGGAGAACGAACTGGTCCCCAACGCGACATTTCCTTAGACAGCTGAAGACTTAAGTGGATCGCGTGACATCGAGATACACGTGCCAACTTTTTCAATGATCGCGAGCTCCAGTGAAAATACGAGAAACTACCGGAACGATCATTACAAATTCCCCCTTCGATAAAATGGAAACGAATTGACCGCAGTTCCGTTTTGTTCCTCAGCCTGGACAGGCGGGCTAATTAAAAAGTTCAAAAGCATCGGCACGGTATCGACGTTTACGTCAAAGTTCGTTAACGATCAGTCGAGGCCACTGTCGCCCCACGTCGAATACTATCTCGCGACGAAAATCCGAGCAGCTTCGTGACGAGCCTCCGAGGCAATAGCTGTAAACGTGCCCCAACGTTTTCCAAGGATTCGTTTCCATACCAAGGATCGCAGTTTTACGATCCACGGCTACGATGGAAAAAGGGAACCGTGATCTGTGCCGTTTGCATTGTTGCTGTTTCAGTATCAGATAACGGACGAAATAGATATCTCCCCCCCCCCCCTCCCCTTTCGCCGAGAATCTTTAGACGAGCATTATGCAAGCCTTATATTTACGATAATGCATTATGCGATTGCGATTTTATGGCCACCGCGCTTTTACTATTATCCGTGGCAGACCATAAAACCCTGTCGAGGGCTGGTGTGTTTAGATATATGTATACCGAGGCCAGCTGTAAATCAAACTGGAAGAAAATCTCCCGAATACGTTGATCCGCAGTAAAAATGGCGGACGCTGTCGCTCGTACCGGGTGCCTCATCCCCGCCACGCTAATGCATCCGGTTTTATTGTTTATCGATCGTCCGCGGGGCGCGATCGACTCAAGTCCTTGGCCATCGTTGAAAATAGCCCGGCGAGATTCAGCTTTCTTATGGATGAAAGCAGGGCGGCTTCGAGGTGCCATTTCAGCGAGAGAAAATAAAACAGTAGGAACGGGAGCTGTAGCAGTAAACGAGCATCTAAGAAAAAGGCAGTTCAAAAGTGTACGCGTAACGTTCGTTAAATCCTTCAACCTAAATAACAGAGCATTTGACAGAGCTCGCAGAATGTTTATCCCGCCTGGCGGGACAGGGTCGAACTGTTCGAATCGTGGAATTAAGGGGACTAAGCAGTCCTCTTAAATAAACGCTCGAAGAAGGCATTGTCTGAAAAATATCGTCGAGCGTGGACTGCGTGTTCGAGGCCTGTGGAACGTGCGCGACCGGCCACGCGAAACGCGGGTGGAAGGGAGTCCTCTGGAAGAGGACGATGGGAACAGGAGGACGCGATAGAAGCAGGTGAAAGACAAGGTCTGAAAGAAACTCGGCCAGCTCTCACCGGGCGAATGAAAAGCAAACAGGAGCCGCGGTCTTTCCTCGATCCTGCGAGCATTCCATCGATTGACTACCGTATTTCTCTCGGTCCTCCGCCTGTTTCATTCCTCCCCGACAATCCTCAAGACACCCCTCGCCATTCTTTCCGCGAGTGCAATAACGACCGCCGCCGGCGAGGGGTTCCCCGCGGGCGCGTGCAACCCGGCCGTTCTTCGCGGCGGCGCTCAATTATTACTGGCGCACGGAGCGGGGGTCAATCTTGGGCTACTTTAAATTACTTAGCCGATGCGCCAGGCTCCCGCCGGACCGGAAGCTCAGGCGGAATGTCTCCTCGGGGAAATTTCGCGCAGCTGATCGAAAACTAATTCGTCGCGCTCGCGGAGGAACGTCAACCAGGAGGGAACTCGGCGAGAACGCGAGCGGATACCGCAGACCGCGCGCGATAATAAAATGATGAACGTCGATCGCGATAAACGCCAGCCTACCCGTGCCCTCGTGTCCTGTTTTCGCCAATTGATTCGTGCGAACCGCGAAGCACACGGGAATTTATTCGTTGCCTCGATGCAAGATCCCGCGATCAAGCGCCTTCGACTGTTTTCAAAAATGAAAAATTCAAAATGTTCTCAACTAGGTGCTTCGTAAGAAATTTGAAGAAGCTGAATTATCTTCGAGCCGATCGTCCTCGATTACTCTATCCATTCTTGGATTAACCTACGAACCAAGCAGTTTCCCTAAAAATGTACTCTTCGCACGCGGTCCGTGGCCCGTGGAGAAACGTAGCCGAAGAGCGCGAGGAGAACGTGCGGCGTGTCGATTTGCCGAACGAAACAAGCGGGGGAAATTGGCAGTTAGTCGAAGGTTCAATTTTTCAGAGCTAATACCGCTCGGTTGGGGAATGCTGGGCGGGCGTGTAGAGGGAGGGCAGGCGGAGGATAGAGCGACAAAGAAAGGTCGAATGAAACGAATGGGACAGCCGGCGAACTCAGCCTAGGAAATGAGACCTGCAAGCCAGCGAGCTGGACCAGCGAGAGTGTACAGTCCAAGTGCAATTTTCATCCGGCTGCAGTCGTTCCCCGACACTGCAGCCGCTGCATCGTTTTTGCTGACTCCCTTGCCACCACCCTCGTTGTCCATCCCTACTTTTTACCGCCCGTTGCCACGTTTTCCCCTGTGTTTACCGGACTGATTGCATTTTCGCGAACAAATGTCGCGACATCATGACCTAGCCGATGATTTCACCAGGGTGCTGAGGGTTCCAGTGGGAGGGATGACGAGGAGAGCGATTATGGTGATCCGAAATTGGGTGTCTGGGAGTTCGATGATATTTGCAGTTGGAGATGTTGGGATTCGAGGTTATACTGATTCGGTATCTTGGAATTTGGGTAATGTCACACTTAGGGAACTTGGGAATTAAGGACTGCAGAACTTGGGGGTTCTGGAACTTGAGGCCCACGGAACTTTTGCAGCTTCGCTAGGTAAGACTCGTCATCGATTCCTGAAATGTGTTGCATACAATTTTCAGATTCCCCGCACCGATACCAGGGAATATATTTCCAACCCGAAGTCAGGCCACGATAAAGCGTAGGTAGCAATGTCAGTTCCGTCATCCCGCGCAATATCAGAGCAACGAATTCTTTGACGATCAGTTCTCTGTCTTTAATATCCTGCGCTTCTGCCGCGTCCCACCGAGTGGATCCAATTATTTTTGCATTAAATCGTTCCCATCGGCGAATTAGTACGTTCCGCGAACGCGAAATAAATCGTGCCTCGTGCTGCCTCGTTATTCCGCCGTAACGAAGGATTTTTACAATTATTTGTATGAAACATACGTCTCTCGCACCGTATCCACTTAAGCCGGGAATCCAGCGGTAAGCTAACTTATGGTATGCGACGCTATGCTGTGCCATGCCACGTTTTAAAAAAATTAGCTTCGATACATTCATATGGAACCGTTTCCCCCAAAAGCTAAGCTAAAACATAGCATCGCATAGCATAGCTTAGCTTAGCTTCCCGATGGATTCCCGGCTTTACGCTCTGTTCCTCGTTTACGTAACGATTGATCCATTCGTGCTCTGCAAACTGTCGCGCTCCCAAAGCGCGGTGCCGCAAAACGATAACTGATAACTGACATCTCCAAGCGGAAGTACTCGTAGTTGAATGATACAACAAAAGCCAGTCTCGGAAATTACTACTCTAATACACGACCGCTAATTTTCATTCATGAAAATGTCCAAATTGCCCCGAAGCAATTTCACAGAACGAAAGGGTACGCGGAAACGCTCACGGTTCAAGCTGGCGCGTCCCTATGGATTATCGCGCCACCGGGACGATTCAGAGGGTGATCGATTCCACTTTTCGCGGGCAGAGGAGAGGAGCCTGTTCACCAGGCAAAGATACTCCGATTTTAAAATGAGGTGCATTAGCCTCGACCAGAGGGGACGAGCGTAAGAAGTGGCTTGCGGCTTGCAGGCTGGAAAAAAAAGATGGAGAACCGAGGGCGAAAAAATGGCGGAACGGACCAGCCAGGGGGACGAGGGGGGGGGGGGGTGGAGTGGACGGGAGCAGTCGGGACAGAGAAGAAAGGGGAGCGAGTCGGGTTTGCCACTTCGTCTCGCGCATACCGGTGCTATGGCTAATTAATGCACTTTTGTTGGCTTTCTGCGGCATTGGTTTGGCTGTGTACGCGCGCCGGAAAGATGCAGGGAATGGTTGAAGGGAATACCTCGCCAGGGGCTGGCAGGGAAATATATTGTAGGGCGTTATTCTAAGCCTGTTACCCTCGCCGATAGAATTTACGCCAATGATAAGCGAGAGCGGACCGTGTCGACGGTCTCCTGCGAAATAATTACCTCGACACAATACGCCACTTATCTTCCGGCGGGAGGAAAATGCATGGAAAAAAGACGGGCACTCGGCGAGCTCATCTCCCGAGTCACCTGAAAATTTCTACAGTTCGCGGCTGTGCAGCGCCCTTTATTCGGGTCACAACGGAGCGGGAATCCGGATAACGAGATAGGCACTGCGGGAGCCTTTGTAGAAAAGAATGTGTGTTGCGCAAATAGAAGGCACTCTCGGGGCGCTCTTCACGGCGCGCCGGAACGCGGTCGGTGAATTCTGCGGTGGATAGATTCAGAAAACGCGGGGAACACGGCTCACGCAACGATATTTAGGGTTTGCCTGATTAAATACTTAAGGGGGTAGGTAACCCTCGACAGCCCAAAGTCAGGCCCTTTTCCAAACCCATATTCTGAAGTATATAAATGAATATAGAGTTAATTTTTATTTTAATTTTTTAATCGTCGTTTCGTTGACTTTAATGCACAAAAAGAAAATTTTAAATATATTTACAGGAAGAAAAGTTATAAGTATAAATGGTGAACACGATTACGGACAAGTGAATTACCTAGTAAAGGCATTTTTATAATCTGCAAGACAGGCCTCATCTTGCGTCGGAAGAAAAATTTTAATAAACAAATTAATACAAGTTTTATGTTGATGTATATGATTTTAACCTGTTTCGTGGGAATAATATTTTTCATCTTTTTTTTTTGAATTTATATTGAAAATGTGCTCCCGGCACATTGTGGGAAATAGTTTTCTGCATCTCCCTGTAAATATTCATTCAAATCGTTCGAGCGGTTTTCGACATTTTATGTTCACCGTTTTGGAAAACGTAGTTTCTGGGAAATCGCGTTTAAAGTTGGACATGCAGTTTTGTCGTTATGCGATTCATGTGCAGGCTCGTACATTTTTGGCTGTTAATACTTCAGTTTTTGGAATTTCGGGGCCCGGTTGCGGCTTAAAATACGTAGAAAAGATGTAGCTAACGGAATATGCAAAAATCGAATTTTCGACAATTTCGAGGGTTACCTACCCCTTTAAATGAATGCTGCCATCTCGTGTAGGTACTGAATTTGCTAGAATGAGAGACTAAGTACAACCTGACACAGAACTGAATACCATGCTTATGCTTGATATGTCTTCGAAACAAATGAAGCTATCTTTAATGGTACACAGCTAGCGGAGCAATAATTCACATTAGCATGCGTCCCACACAGAAGCTGCAGCAACTTCCTGCGATCGGCAAATTCACACGGATCATGAATTCTAATCCGTGAATTTGCATGCTGTGCCTCTTCGAAGAGTAGAGTCGCTCTCAGTAGAAACCTTTCCGAAGCTCCGCTCAGAGTAACGTGCCAAGTCAGCCGTCCCATCACACGCTCCCAATCTCGGCGCTGTGTTTTTTTAATAAACCCCCAACACACACGAGGCATCTCCTCCATTAATAAACATTACCCAACCCGAGCCTCGGTCCGCACAAAAGAATAAACCATAAAGCCGCGCGAAGATTACGAAAGAATCTGTACCGATTAAAATTCTTCAGCGCTCGTAAATTCGTCGGGACACCTTTCACGCTCTATGAAGCTAGAGAGTCACCTCCAAGTTACTTTGTCCTCTTCATCCCCGTGTATCCATAGTCATGAGAATCGCACTGGCTGTATCGCAGTTCGTCCAATCTACAATCGTTCGACGAGAATCTCCCTCGCTAAGGTGTATTCACGAAACCGTCAAAGGCCTCGCTTCGTTTAATCTTCTCCCAAACTTGAACGGAATCCGCTAACTTCGACGTGTAAATGCGAAATGACCGACATCCCTCGATCGGTGCGCCGAAAGACATTACCTTCCCTTCGCAAAATGCCCCCGAGGAAACGGAGAGGCTTTTAATATCGGCCATCAAGAAGTATAGTCCCGAAGAATAAAGATATCACTCGACCGCGGAATCGCGAGAAGTATTTAACCGCGGGATCGTCGAGATCGTGCCTGCCTCAGCTGATCCACGTATAGCTCCGAGGCTCTTTAGAGCACTTTTATGCCGTTCTCTCATCTCGAACGTTGAATTTCGAATCCCGAAGTCGCTTCGAGGATGCCCCGTTCAAGCTGATGCGACATTTTACGAGGGAAATTGATTCCCGCGCGGAAATCCTATGCAGTGATATCCCGCGCGCCATGGAACACGCCGCGAACACTTGATTCCTCGTATCGGCGAGATATCGAGTGCTCCGCGACGAGTTCTCGCGTGGATTTAACGGGGCTGTGCACGCCGCGCACACTTCATCGCGCTGTCATGCTTGAATTATTTAACTGGATGCACTTTACTGCACCTGTAAAACGGTGTACACCGGCGCGCGGATTAAAATTGCTTGCCGGGTCTGAATGCGAAGAAACGGGGCCGTAAGCGTTGGCGAGCAGTTTCAAAAATTCACGATTCGTTGCACTTTTCCGTTCAGCCCTCCCCCCCCCCCCCCCTACTTTCTCCGGCTCGCCGTTCCCTGGCGTGAAATTCGCAGGGAGTTATGGTTCGGAAACGATATGCGAGGCTCCCGGAACTACGCGGGAATGAAATTAATTCTGTATCGTTTCGTGGACCTGCCCCGTCAATGAATTATATCCAAGTGGCGGTATTAATACATAACGTTGTATCATTAGCTAATGGCGGATCGATTTAATCCCATTGCGCATAAATTGATCCTATTATTGAAATAAAGTAAACTCGGCGTTCAAGGCCGCGATGAACGGATGGCCAGGGTTCGCGCGAGGCTGCGCCTGGATGAGACGGCATCAAACATGGCCGTCGCGCTGGAAAAGAAACGGCGAGGATGGGCTGGCTCGTTCGGTGGAAGAAGAACGGGATCGGTTCATTGAAGCGCCGACTTCAAAAGGATTCGCGCGAACGGGGACGTGGAATTTTCATTATCGGAATACCAGTCGCTGTCAGTAAACCTCTTACCGCTTTGATAAGCGCGTCCTTCGTCGGGCGCAGTCGCCTCTCGCTAAAGAGGACACGAGAGCAAAAAACCACCGTGTAGATTTAAGCTTTCGCCCCCTTTCCGAGAGGGCAGACCGTCTCGTCGCGACGCGGAACGGGCGACTGCTAGCTTCGAGAACAACGATCACCGTAGGCGACTCTGGTTTCCAGGAAAAATTTGTTCATCAATTTCAGCGATCAGCCATTGTACATTCTTTCGAATTTGGGGATCGCTGTGTCTCGGGATCGTGACGTTTATAGAGTCCTGATTGCTGGCTGCGAACCTTCGTTTCATTCTCCAAGTAACGCGTCACGTATCGCTGTTGGCGCGCACGCACAGCGCATTAAATTCTCATTTTTGTGCGTGGCGCGCCGAGAGCTGCCCGGGGCAAACACGGAGGGCGGGGGGGGGGGGGGGGGGGAATTCATCGGTAGTGGGTTTGTATCGTCCGCGGCAGACGTCGCCGTCTGCGGAACTCTGAAAGCCTCTTTCGGCGGGAAACAGTCGGTCTACGTGTATCTCCGAGCGATTCAGTTTAATGCAAATAAAAGTGGGGTAGTTGGAAGCCGCGGCGGACTTAACGGCGGCTTCGCCCGGGAAAAAGGGATGCCGTTGAACGAGAGGGTATGATGTCGGCCGATACCGTCTGCGCTTCTGACTGGAAAATTGAAAACGCCGCGCGTGTATGCGTTACGCGAGTCATCGCAAATGATCGTCTCTTCTTCTTTGCCTGTCTCTCGGATAGAAAGGAAAGTCACGCGCGGTTACCTACCAAAGGGCAGGTGAAAGGATCATTTCAGTGAATACGGTTTTGTTCGGAATTTAGTAAACCTCTGGCGCGAGGGTGAATGGCCCCTGTTATCCACCACGTCTCTTCCGTCGAGCAACAGCTTCTACTTTTTTTCTGAGATTCAATGCAGAGGATCTTTATCTGCTAAGATATACATAATTTATCTCGTGGCTGAAGGTAAGATGCTGGCGAATACTACTTCGAGTATGCTTCTATACTGAGTACACAGTGGACGTATATGTTCAACAGCAGTTGCACAATGTGTCTATTTAAAACCTGCATCCTTCGTTCACGCCGCTCGAAAATAGCTCGAGTGCTTTTCGGTGGTGGGCAGTGCTAATTGCCTTGTTGTGGTAAGAAGCCAAAGACAACGCGTTTGTAGGACTCTGGAGGAAATAGAGGGAAGCGTGGAGGTACTCACCAAAGGGCCAGCTGGTAATGCAGAATGGCACTGTTCGGTTGCGACATGTCCCTGAGGAAGTTGGCGAAGTTGTAATGCATCTTGGCGTTGTGGGGGAGAGACCGCAGGCCCGCTCTGCAACAAGGCGAATTCGGGGGGTCAGGCGAACGGTGCCGACCCACGACACCACCTCCCCTGGCGCTTTCCTCTTTCTCTCGTCACCAGCCCGCCGTTATCTACGCCTGATGCCTTGCGCTCCGTATCGTCGCGCACGGTCCAATTCCTCCCGGCGCAACTTTCCCTCGTACGTGTAAGCACGGGCCTGGCGCGTAGCCAGCGGCGTTGTTCGACTCGTGACGTAGAGCCTCTCGTAAATCTTCGCGGAATTACTTCGCGATTCGGCGGAATTCAGGCGCGAGGGATCATCGTGCGCCGCGAACAGAGGGTTACGCCGTGAGAACGACTCTCGGGAAAGGGAGCGCGTCAAGTTCGCTAGCCTTTGGAGCGAAACGAATGTACCGCGAAAGATTTACATCTCTGGAAGGCTTCCTCTCGGGAGGAATTGAATGGTGCCATTTATTGTTCGAATAAACGGGGTAGCGTTGACATTTCTAAGACGGGATTATAGTTACGTAGTTTCGATAGCTGTAGGTACGAATGAACGTGGATAATTACCGCATTGGGTGGGAATGCAAACATGAAATCTGGCTACAGAGCTACATTGCTGTACAACGACTTCTGGGCAGAGTGTTTGATTTCTTGAATTTTTTAAATCAAGGGTGCTATTATTTCCAATACTTCTAATCTAGAATCATGCGATGTCTGCAGGTATCGAAATTACGAACTTTAGGTTCATTTTTTAGAAGGGCTGGCACACTTCTCGAGATTTGTTAAGAGTCTCGGTTTTTCTGGTTGTTTATCAGACTAACCTGAGCAGAGTCTCCCTGGACGTCCAATCCCTATTTCGAAGGACCGTTTTGTATGATCCCAAGATCAGAAGCACCGCTATTCCCGCCGTTATCAAGCTTCTTCTGCGGGAAATCGACGTCCAGCTGATCTGCATCCCGTACACGACCAACAGGATCCATCCAATGCTGCAAATTGAATTATTCCTCATTCCCTGAATCAACTCGAATTTCCTTTTCGCGTCTACGTTTACACGGCGGTGGAAGCCGATGCTTCCATTTCAGGCTAGCAAAGTGTGTTGGAGAGTTTGCTTTACTAGAGAATAATGCAGAAAGTACTGCAAAGCACGGCCGTAATTTGAGCGTTGAGTTCAGCTTGTAAAAATCGTAAAAGGGTAAGTTCCTCGAGCTGTTATCCTGTTTAGTTGCAGCAATAATGTGCGAAACTGCCCACGTAGTAACCAACGCTTGCGTACAGTCGATTTCGTGTTAAACTACAGCGATCTAGACTAGGAACGAGGCGAGTAATTAATATTACCTGGGCATGTACAGCACTCGTTCCGCAACGACGAATCCAACGGTAATAAAAAGATTGGATGCGGGCAGGAACGGCAGTACCAGGAACATCCAACCAAGGAGAAGAGGCGGATGCCTCTGTTGCTGAAAATGAAAACGCACGTTGCTGCGTTAGAGGCTGTGGAAAGCGTTTCGCCTTAGAATTAAATTGCTCCGCCGCGGTATGTTGCGTTAGACGCTAACTACGCATTAAATAAAGTTTATACGATGAAAGAACGCAACATTGCGTTTCGCCAGTGTTCCCTATTCCCCGTGCTGGGAGTCTAATCTATCCAGCAACGTTTCGCCAAGAAAATCTGATCTAATCACAGGCGAATTAAAGGATTAATTAAACTTCGAGGGAAACTGATCCTGGAAGGGCTGCTATCGAAGATCAAAGCCTCGTCAATAACTCAAACGAACTGCATTCCACTTTCGCAATCATCTTCTGTTGCGATCTGTGAGTTTACTGGTAACAGTGATATCTCAAGGGAGGGTAATGTATCATCAGTCGCAATTAATCAAGTGTACGAAGAAGAATTGGAGGCGAAGAAGACAGTGGAACACGGCGTGGCCGAGGGTGATCCATCTGCACGCCACAATTTCAAAATGATTGGTAATTTGTCACTTTAGAATGGTGAAAGAAACGAAGTGGTCAAAGAAAGAGGGATGGAACTTACGCGTCGAAGTGCAGGAAGAAGATTAAGCATTAACTTTTAATAAGATCGATCATTAAAGCGAGTGCTTTAAGTGGTACTAATTATAAGTTTCTAAATTTAAGCTTAGTAACTCTAATGAGCTTCAATATTGGAAATAATACCCGCGCTAATTCAAACGTCGAAAGCGCGAGAAACAAGCCAAGTAGATTATATTTGAAATGAAACTTTTGGGTAGAAGCACGTCGATTATGCATCATTTAATCGCGAAAGAAATATAATATTTCAGACTGCACGCAGTATGAATATTTAAGTGACTGAGAGTAATGATGTAACCGAGGAAAGTGAGGAGTCATCATCCATGGTGTACGCGATAAAAGCGATGTAAGGTTTGTCGCCACGGTTCAAGCGTCGGAAGTTCCAAGGAAAATGATAAATTGCAGAAAAATTAGTGCAGGGAGGCGATAATTCCGATCGCGCGGACATCGATGTGTGTGTGACGTGAACGAAGGGAGATGATCCCACAATCGTGTAAGTGGAAAGAGGTAGAGGAACACGAGTTACCATCTGCGAGCACTATTAATCGAAGACAACGAATCTGGGATGCACTCTACCACGAGTGATCGAACTATTTTGAATACCAAAACAATCGGCCAAGCACACCCTTCGGACGCGGATGAGAATCCAATTACGCGTCGTTTAACTCAAGGATCCGCGGCGTAACCTACTACTTGGACTGATAACGAACGAAATGGAGGACTATTAACTGGAACTGATCAAACACGCGGGGAGACGCTGAATAATAACGAGGCGAGCAGCCCTGACGCAGAAAACTTGTTTAAATTACGATCCACGGTAGGCACCGGCGTACAAAGGTCTTCCGAACCGGTAGCAGCGTATAAAGGGGACTAATGAAATAAAGGTCAAGAAAGGTGGCGAAATTAATTGTAAATTCGCATTTGAATTAGCCAACATTAATTTAGAAAGAGTGATTTCAGTAGAGTTACACGAGGGAAGTATGAATGGAGAAAATGTTTACTCAAGCCTCCCTGAACATTTGCATGAATTTTTTAATAGGAACGAGGAGGATGCCGAAGAAGCCCGCGTCCTATTTTCCTCGGGCGGGATCATCTAAAGAATCCAAGGAAGAAATTTCAGACGTTAAATTCGTAAGGGAACTGCAACCTAGTTTCTCCAAGTTTTCGAAACCACCCGCGGAACTAGTGTATAAAAGTGAACCTTTTGTTCCTTTGAAGCCATTTAAACCGCGGCTCAATGAGAAAAGAACAGTGGGTTCCGCGCAGCCCACACCGTCCGCATCCCCGAGCGAAGTTTTGAAGAGGGAAGTCACGAATCGGCGATTTATACGCAGCACTTGCAACTACATTCTCATCTGTGCAGTCTCTGGAGGATGTAAAAAGTAGCGAAGTCGAGGTGACGGACGACAGTTCGATCGACGTGGGAGCATCAAATATTTCGAGGTACGAGAATGAGGAGGGTTGTAAACGCTGTTGGCATCCACTTTGGTCAACAAAGTCGCGACACTCGAGAGGGGCAGGTAATAAAATTTAAAGCGTCACGGAAATTTTTCTATTCTTCGATCGCTATTGGAGACGTTTATTGGCCAATCTTCATTGAGGCATGCCATTAATCGACCGTCGGTCCACTTTAAACGGACGATCGCTTTTTTACCCGCCGAAATTGCCGCCGTTTGTCACGACCAGCGCGAGCAAATAAGCTCGAAAGAAGGTGGGGGGGGGGGGGGGGGGGGCAGATGATGAAACGATTACCGGACCGGAAATGGATAAATGCGAGGCGGGAGCGGCGGGCAGTTGTCGCCGCGTATTTCAAAGATGTGTTCAGGCGCGAATCAATTTCAGGTCAGCAGTTTTGTGATCACCGCTGCGTGAATTGTACGTACGTTTCAATGGGCCGGGATGTACAACGAATGGGGCGAACGGGAAAATTACTGCCTGACATATTTGCATATTGCTCTAGATTCGAAATGGAATGATAGGCTCATAGAGACTGTGGTATGCGAGCGAGCTGTTTCTTCCCGCCGATGATCGATTTCCTGATATCTTCACTGACGCCCTACGGAATACTCAATTCCCCACGATACTGTACTTTACTTCAGCTGATAAAACCTGCTAAACTTTCCGACCAGAGTCACTAAATGCATAGTAGAGATCAAAGGTTACATTCGTCGCACTAATCCCAGCAAGCCTTCTTGCCACAAGTATCCACATAACCATCGATTACTTGCTACAAATCCTCAGTCAACTGTCAAATGTCAGAACAAAGAGGAAACCGGCAGCGCAATATTAATCCATATTACACGAAAGTACAAGAACATCTAGGTATATAGAATATGACCAAGTATATACACGTTCCCTGGTTCACACTCCACAAGACACTTTCCCACCCTCGCCTTCAACGCCAGGAAGCTCCAAGTTCGAGATTCGACCGTCGACCGACAAAAGCCCGTTTCTCGGTCAGAACGCGGCGCATCCAAGAGCACTCTTCCACCCCTCTACCTACATTAGAGCAACGAAAGTCTCCTACCCCGTTTCCCTTTCCTCGCTGCGAAGTGTGCGAAAGACGTGTGCCCGCTGAATGAGGACAATACGGCATCAGGAACAATGGCGGAGAGGCGCTATTACAGAAACATCTCTCAAATCGGATGTTGGGCACAAAGATTATCGTGAACGCTGGGGGAAGGCGCGAGAGCGACCTCGTTCCTCGAAAAAAAAGATAAAAGAAGAGGAGTGAACGAGGAGGCATCATCCGGTAGCAGTTCCATCTACGTGACAACGGTAGCTTGATCTCGGTCGCGTCTAACTGCCTCTCTCAAACGGCGAGCGGAGGAGAGCGCGCGAAGGGGTTGATGGGAACGCGGGGCGAGAGGACGTTAAAACCACAGATATGGCCTCCTTCGAGGAAAGTGGCCGCCAACCCCCCGCGGACGGTAAACCTTCAAGAGGTCATTACGCTGAACGCTCAGCCGCGTTACTGACGGATGACTCCGCCGACGCGAGAGTTGGAGAGGGTGGGGGTTGGACGCCCCACCCCGGGTTCAGCCGTGGCCGACGGGAAACTTTCTTTACGGCTTTCGAGTGCAAGTAGTACAGCTTCATCATAGGCGGCCGCGTCGCCCGCGGGGCCCGGCGAGCGCGAAACTTTTGCGGTTCGTTGGCCTCGAGGGTTCGTGGTCGAAACGTTTAACGTCGGAATGACTTCTTGCGGACGATAACTGGCTGGTCATTTAACTTCGTGCTCCACGCTGGACGGGGCAGTTAGTCGTGGCCTACCTCAATTACAGAATGCTTTTTTCCCCTCGAACAGGTACGTTCGAAGCGGCTAAGGCACACGCGGGGAACACAGGCGGTGGAAATTATGTATTTCTTAAAGGGTGAGAAGCGCGACTGTTAGTGCAACTTGGAAAAGACGAATCATTGCTCCGGGATGCATGGTTTACGAGGGGAACTATTTCGGAGATTGATCGAGTATGTATGCGCGTGATTGAATGACGTGCCTGACTATTACGCGGTATTTCTACTCGCGGCTTCGACGCTCGTGAACGATCCCGATGGCGTGGCACCGGCAATACAACGGATTGATGTATACTGTCGATATATATTGGTCGAATGGAGAATCTCTGACAAGCTCACCTCGAAATCGGAGAAGGCTTTGTACGTGAGAATGAGACAGCCGCCGAAGAAGAGACAGGTGGCCAGATTTCTGGTGTCGGCCAAGGAAGCGACCAGGGGAACGGATCCCATCTGCCAGTCATGCGACAGCGTCGCCGGGCACAACAGCAGCCAGCAATTTAGTGCTGCCAGATAGCAGAACGTCAATAACCTGAAATGAAAAAGAACAGGTCGCTCGTTAACGGTGCGTCGTTATGCAATGCGCAAAAATTGATGTATCGGATGAAAGATTGGTGGGGCGGCATTTTCGCGAAATAATCGTATTTCAGCGGCGACAGCTCCGCTCGAGCCACGTTTATTACACGTGCGGCTTATTACTATCCGAAAACGTCAATCACGTGTCACGGAGGCGGCCGATCGAACGTGTCGAAGCCAGACCCGGTAGGAGTGTTAAGCAGCGAATTCTGTATTGCCCACTTTTTCAAATATCACTGCAAATGTTTCGTCTGTCTATACAGTTCCGCTGCATTTCTCAAATCGTTGACTTTCCGGTGCCAGAAACGTCCACGCCAGTCGCACGCGACAGTCGCCCGAGCATTTAAAAAAAAAAAAAAAAGGAACAACCGGTGTTCCTTTGAGTCACCCAAATCATCCCTTCTCTAGTCCCCGTCGAGCACGTTACCCCCGCACAAAGCAGAATCGATTTCGATCAATATTCGAAGCGTCCTCGATGCATCGTTGCATTAAATACCCACAGACTCGTCCGTCGGTCGTTCCACTCGAGCAATTACCGTCGATACTCATCCGCTCCCCTCGATTCGCTCGTTCCTTTGTGCACGCACGAATCGAAGTCACTTATCAAGCATCGTACCCTGCCCGTCGTCGCTCTCTTTCGTCACGCCACTGAGGCTCTTGTTTCTGGCGGTTTTCCTCCCGTCCGTCTCTCACTAAATTTTCCGCGTGCCCGCGAGAATTGGCCGACCAGATACTTGGCGGGAGAAAAGCGAGCTCCAGCGAGTCCCGGCGCTTTGTTCGACTGGCGGTGACGCTGAAGAGGTCGAGCGTCGCCGCTGGAGGGCCACCCTTCGATGCTGACGTGGGGCTTCCATTTTCCCGCTATCAGCGTCTACCGATATAATCACCGATATAATGCCCAGGCAGCCGGCGAGCGGGCAGCATCTTCGAGGACGGAGGCCTGGGTGTTCCGTCGCGCTTAGAGGCGGCTTACTCGGCAAGTCTATTGTTTGCGAGACAAGCCGACACGCGCACAGCCATCCACGCAACGCGTCGTTAAATATTCGCGCGACTGTCGGCCCCAAGTCTGTGCACGATCCCCCCTAATCGTCTTCGACGTGAAGCATGGCATTGTCAAGCCTGCTCGCAAAGTGCAATCAAACTGGAAATCGAAGTGGAGTCGATGGCTGTGCTTCGATAGCGAGAGCGGGACTGTTGGAGCGATTGTTGGCAGATGAATGAAAGTAATCTTTCTTTGGGATAACTGGTATTCTTATTAACATTTCCACCAGGAGAAGGTGCAGTTACTATTTCCATCCATTTGACCTTTACACAACGTTATTCTACGCGAATGATGTATATTTTGTGTATCACAGAGTGATAATTGTTTTGCGCGAAGTTTGGCAGCGAATTATTCGAAAGTTTCCCTGGAAAACGTGGCTGTGTTGAATGGTACTCGCGTTTCCCCACTTAACGTGTCCCCGTTCGTGTACAACACGGCCAGACGACGAGTCCCGCGTACGCTCATCTCATTTTCTGGATTTAATAATGCCCCGGCTAGAATAAGCCCAAGCGTAGCGCGTGCATTATATTTGGCTTTATGGCAGAATACGTTGCACCGAAATCTCGAGGAACATAATTATCCGCATTAACGAAGAACACGGAAAGAGAGCGTTACACACGAATGGAAAATGTAAATACACCGGGGGGGGGGGGGGCAAAGTGACATTGTTCCTCTTCCAGTGGTCCGCCTCTTTCGCGCGCGTAGAGAGTAAAGCGCAACGTTTCCCGCTTTCACCGGGCACACGTGCACCCTTCAACGATAGAACGTCGCCGAATTTGTTTTAAAAAAAGCCTCCACTCTGGATTATTAACACCCTACAACCGAGTGTACCGCGTTGCCTTTCGTTGGAAGCGAGACGCTCGTGGCATAGAAACGGAGCGGAATTTCAATTTCTACTTCAATTGGATGGGTACTGAATTTCTTGATCCGATGATAATAAACGACGGTCCTAATAATCCGGACCAATTGCCCTTAAAGCCTCGAGGGCCCAACGAGGACGTAAAACCTCGCGTTGTTTGCCATGCCAGGCAATTCAGGAGCTTGGGAACCCAGAGTATAGGTATTCAGGTAGAACGAAGGGAAAGAAAAGGACGTTGCTTTCCATGCGTCGTTTAAGCGTTCTAAGATCCATATTTCGGAGATCGATTCGCCCCTGGAGCGTCGTCGCTCCGACGAACCGAGCGTATCATCCCGTTCGCCGTGGTCGAAAGTTGCGCGTCGCGTCGGTCGACCGCTTTGAGAACGAGTTGCCCAACAGGAACGACAGTGCGCAACGGTGCCATTATGTGCACAGCGGCGGCGACACGCTTCAGACGAAGGATATGGGACGCGGTACAAGGGATACGCGGTATCCCGAACTGCATTGCGGTATACTCGACTTCCCGCTGAGCAAAGATGACCTTCCGACTCTGGCTTCCGTCACGGTAAACTGATCCCGGGGCTTCGACCCGGTACAATGTGTCTTGTGTTTGCCCTTCTGGGGCTGGCCGCTTTCGAGACGCGAAACCCCTTGATCTGGAGTATTCCACACTCCGGTTAATCCTTCGACACCACTCTTGTTTCGGGATTGAACCGGGTTGAGATAACGGAGCGCTTCACCAGAGATAGTCTTAACCCCCTCACATACAAAATTAATTTTAGTTTCGTGTCATTTCAGGAAGAGCTGTTTCCATCGCGACGCGAACAATTGCCACTGTTTTCTGACTACTAGTTTCGATACAAATAGTGATCTCTTCGTGTTAGCTCGCGTGAACAATTGTGGAGACTAGACTACTTAGACCCTAGTTTCCCTAATTCGGTTAAAACTATAGCTTTGTTGTTATTAAATTCGTTTCTTTATTTAAGGGATTTCGATCTTACGCCATGTCACATCGCCATGTATTACCCACAATGGCGCCAGAAGTACAATGCAAGGATTTAAAAGGAACAGAACGACTGTTTGCCTCGGTCGCCTACGCTTGCTAGACGACGAAAAAGAATTTTTTAAGCAAACATTGCGCTGGGGTTTAGGAAAATGTGACGGTATTATTTTCTTTCGAGGAAGATTAATATTTTAAGGCCCCAATCTTTTAAAATCCTTACGTACACACCTTTGGCAAAACGCGCGCTGCCGTATCGCGCTTCGGAGTTTCGTAACACAATGCCCGCGTATAAAACGCTCCTCGTGCGAATCAAAATGAAATGTAGGTCCAGCAAATAGGTTAATTGTTTGATTCGAAACTACTCCCGTTTCGCAGCGCTCGTCTCGTGAATTAATTAAATAAATTCGCTCTGTTTTACGATTCCACGTCGCGAGCTCCGGCGAGATATTGAATTTTAAAGGGGAGCGCCGCGCATCTGCCGCTTTCAAAAATGTAAAACAACCGCTGGTCCAGTTCGCGTGCTCCATTTCCCGAAGAAAATATACGCGGCAACGTTGCCATTCAAGCCAACGTGCGCAACCGAAAATGCTTTTCACCTTCGAAATGTCTACAAGCCGAAAGGAAACGCGTACCGTTCAAAGCGATGCGACGCTAACGCGTTAACTTCCAGAGAAGCACGTTTCGTTCGATAAAAACACTCTTCCAGGATGAATCCAGTAGAATACACCGAAGCTGCTAGTTTTCGCCGGGCCACCTCCTTGGATGTAACGCATTACGCTGTCAGCGAACTAATTAATGTCTCCGAGTGAACGTGGAAAATAGAAGAGAGAACGAATCTGAAGCGTCGCCCGTAGCAAAAAGCAATAACAATAATGTATTCCACTCGGTGGCCGGCGATCTCTTCTCCCGTATCATTTTTCTCACCACCTGGCTGCACACTTTTATTTCTGCCGACGTGATTAATGGCCCCGGGCGGCTTAAGAAACGTAGACTCGGGAGATGCGGGAAGAAAGGCTGACCCGAAACGTCAAAATAATAATTCGGGGTATATATCAAGTGGGCCGGCGCGCGCGTTACGTGAAAGGGCTGGATTTTCTTCGAGGGGGCGCAGGGCTGGACGGCTCTCACTATTCTAAACTGACGTGCGCGCGCGTTACTCGCCAGCGACAGCGATTTTTACAAAAACCCGCGCGCCACCGGATATTGCCGCGAACGTACGACGAATACACGCCGGGATTTATAGGCTTTTATTCGTTATTTGGAACGGATGCATATTGTTGCACCCTTTTCGCGCGACGTATGAATCGAACGGGGCAGAAAAATGATGGCCCCGGCGACAAGGGGAACGTATCGTTGCGAGTAACGGAGAAAGGGGATTGATTGATTAGGTGTCTGTGTCTTAATGTTTGAATGTACCAGAAGATCGGTAGGATGGGTAGAAGGATCGAATGCATTTCTATCGATACAAACTAGATTGTTATATTTGTGAATCGTATGACCTGATTTCGAAGGGTAATATTGGGAGCTTGACATGCCACGCTTCCTCGAATTAAATAAAACTGTAACTTCATTCGACAACCAAAGATGTATTTCGATCTGCCTTGTCACGATCGCTGGCCTCACACTCGAACACAAAAATCACGCGGCTCCTCGTAGTCGAAGTACAGCGTAACGGCCCGCTGCTAAAGTTCCTTTATTACAAATTGAAATTAAGCAATTACAGTGAAAGTTCCGGGGTCTGGCGAATACGTTGGAATTGGTTTGGCAAACTAGTGCACCAACGAGGAATTGTTAATCCACTTTAGGTAGAACATTATACGTAAAGACAGGGCTGCTTAAAGCTCGCGGAACTTTGGCCATTAGGGCACACAATGCGTAATATCGGCGTGCAAACTTAACGGTCGCGTGAAAACAAAAGAGACACGAAGAAGTATAGGAAGTAACGCCAGCGCAGTTATCCGCGGCGCATCGAGCTCCTAGTTTCTCTCGCCGTTCCGTTTCGAAAGGGCTCGAGTACATTTCCGTATGCTTCGGTCCTATCTGTGCGCCGTTAAACTCGATTGCCATTGAGGGAATAAGAATATATACCGTTCTGCAGTCTGAGAGGCTCTAACAGGTAGCCTTGTACCCCGGTTTTGGTTTGAATTGGAGTACAAATCGACAGGCGAGACGGGGCTATATTCCCGACACGTAGCCCGTGTATTATGAACGCGCACTTTGTGTTTTATGGTCGTGAAATTTGAACAATGAGCGCGGGCTATTTCGCGACCCAATAACCGTACGTTACGAAGCGTCATTACGGCGTATTAGTATTCAAGCAGTTGCACCATTCTTACGTTTCATACGCCACGGGGTGTATTCAACGTTCGAGCGATCGCAGTGGAGTATCTCACGGCTGACCAGCGCGAGCCGCGGGGAAACATTAGTCAGACGAAATGAAAGAGGACGTGGACGGTATGCAGCGAGATTCTATCGCCACAAGCTGTGAAAGACTGTTGAATTTCAACTAGCGATACAATAACGTAGAGAAAAGAAATGTTACTTGAACGGGATAGTTGTACGTGAAGTATCTGCAGCAACTGTGAATGGGGAACGGTAGATACTGAGAGTTACGGAGTCGACAAAACATGATACATGGCGAATCATGACGTTTCTAAAGTCCCCGACTTCCATGTACATATATCCTTGTAATATCAAAAGGTGTGGAGGGTGCCCCGTGTCCCTGAGGCATTGAGCATCCCTAAAGTTTTCAGGGTTTCGAAGCTCCCCGAGAGTGTTCTACTACACTTGGTGTGTCTTCGCTACCATTGGGACCTTCGACAGTGACAGTATTTACTATGAAGCTTAATGGGCTCGTCCCGTAAATAAATAAATAAATAAATAAATAAATAAAGATCTCCCCATTTTTACACAGAAAACTATACGTAATGCAAGGAGTCCTATCCGTTTCTTGCGCGAATAAAACTTGTCAGCCGCTAAACAGTGTACAGCAATTTGATTTGTCGGTACTTGGAGGTCGCTTAATTAAGCATGCGAGTGTACAGCTCAGGAAGCGAGACCGATGTTGATCGTTTCCGACATTCGTGCAGATCAATCACGGCCTCGCAATTCGCGAAACGAGGCGCGAAGTGAAAAGTTTAATCGACGCTCGCGTGATGTATCCTCGAGGCCGCTGTCTCGTTCGCTTCCATATCGTCGCGCGTAAGTAACTTTGATCTTCGGCGAGTGCACCCCTCGCCCTTACAAAAGGAATCTCCCTCCCCCCCTCCCCCACCTCCACCGACCCAGCCCTGCGGGCACGAAACAACGCGAGGATCGATTCCCGCAGCGTATGTACTTTCTAACCATCCGCCGGGCGACTTGAAAGTAAGATTAATCACGCGCATAATGCCGGGCTTCCTGCAGACACGCGAACGCCACTCGTTTTTCAACGACAAATTAGTCACGTGCCTCGGTATCCATCTCTCCTTCGGTGGCGACGATGACGGGGGACTTCTTGAATTCAGTTTGCATAAATCGGCACGCGTTTCGTTCGCTACGCGTGCAAAAAAAGTTAATAAAATCCTTTTAATGGTCCCAAATAGGGGAGTAAAAAAGGGCGAGCGAGATACGCTCGTTAATCCGCGTCTCTCGTGGCACGACGGAAGCCGGAGTTTTTCTTAGAGAATACCGTGGAAAATTTTTAAAAGACGAGGGGGATGTTGTCCCAGAATGCAACTGAATCGGATGATCTTAGCCCGCGGATGAATGGAAATAGATGAGTAGAGCTGAGCTACGAAGTGTCTCCTCTAACAGGAAGCCCTTTTTATGAGATTCACTCAGAGGGCCGCGAAAGGGGTGCTCTCGGCGCGGAAGGAACGAACTCATCACCAAGTAATTCCCTGTTTGTTTCTAAAGCCAACTTTAAAATCGCCTATTTCTCCGGCTTTAAAAGATTACGCGAATATCGGACATGCCCGAGGCCTTCGACAAGGTGTACCTGTGTACATAAGCCTCCTTCATCAATTGGCACTTCATCGCTTTACCTCTTCGGATCTGCTGCTTTCAAACTCAGCTGCCCAGCTACGAACTGCAAACTGCGTTCCACGCGCTACAGCGTCGATCATAAGTAGCGCCGTTAAATCCAATACGTCCATGGTGGAACGAGATCGATATTCATTACGCCCATCCATGAAAACATTGCGCGGCGATGCTGAACGGTGTCGGAGGGGAACGCGAACCGCTCCCGTAGATAGCTCGTTAGCAAACCGCCCCCGTCGGTTCACCTTTAACGCCGCTCTGCCTATAATGACATTTCGTCGCGTAAAATGCGTAACGGAATTTCTGGCGAGCAAAAGCCACGCGAGATCTGGCTGGCTAGGGAGCGGGTGGCCGGGAAACGACGGTGCGCCACGAGAAGAGTGACGGCACGGGAAGAGGTCCCTGTAATGGAGGTTTATTGGCAATTAATCTTGCGGACCGGATGTGCCCGCTTCGCCGGGCACGATACACTTCCGTCTCGCCTAGCTACCGTTAAACCGAGGATAGATGTATTGCATCGTCGCACGGAATCAAACGTTGCACAGACCCGTTCCGGCCCCCTCTCCACCCCCCCGCCCCGCGCTGTCGATTGCCCGGGCGCTCTCATCGCCGAGACTCGTTGGCCCGCTCTGTCGATACCGATCTTCCTCTGCGCGTGCAGGTCTCTGTCTCGTGACCGATCCATTGTTGCGCAGCATCCTACAGATACTCCCCAGACACCCGTCAATATGATCGAGCGAGGATGCGGGGGCTGAAAGGCCGCGACGCGGTCTCCCGTGGTCCCCGCGGCTCGGTGCATTAGGAAAATACGAGTGGAAAGAGGATTGTACCATGGCAACTGTTATCGGGCCGGGGTCTTATTCCTGCGAGTGGGTTTTCCGCGGTTAAGCGCGGCGTTACGAAGGAGGGAGGCTGTACGAACGGTGTATTTCGACGGGGGCTTTCGATTACGCCCGCAATAGAAGATGAAGGATGAAGTGATAGGGTGTGCCTGTGTGGTGGTGGTTTTGGTTTCTATGGAGGATGTTTCAGCTTTGGGACAGTACAGATGAGCGATAAGAATAGGAAGAGGTTGTAGGCGTAGACATGGCATAGATTCGTTTACGAGGTACAATAATTTGGAATATATTTTACGAAGAAAGAAGGTGCGATTGAAATAAAAATATTCTTGCCAAATTATCGGCACCCCTGTTCCGTGTTTGCGTGCTAGGTTTTGCTAGCGGTGGCCACGATTAGCCGTAACTTCCATGCCTCCGGATGTCGAGCACAAGAAGCAGGCATCAAAGTTCCCCTTTAACCGGCAATCCCTGCGTTGGAGGTGAAAAAAGTAGTGGATCGAAGCCAAGAGCACCCCGCGGAGGTGTTGCCTTCAACTCGAACCACCCCTCTGCCGCCCAGACTCCCGACCCTTCTTTCCTCTGTGTCGCGCTGCATACACCGCCGCGAACCCCTTTCTCTCTTCGAGAGGCGAGTTTCCTTCGCCCGTCGTTAATGACCGTGTACGCATTAATTCGACCCTCCCGACCTACGACGCGTTTTAATTGAACGTGCACGCGAGCATCGAGACTCCTCCGCGAGCCGTGAAGAGGAGAATAATTACTGGCGAGCCGAGGGACGATAACGTCGGCGTTGCTTAGGCTCGAGAAACCTGGAACAAATACTGAAAAAATGCACCCGGACCACCCGTCGCGCGCGCGTCAGAACAGAGATGCTTCACATTTACGTTTCCTCCTATCGATCTGTTACCCTTTGTGCGAGAGATCTCGCTTCGGCGCTCCTGCATTGTCCTGCTATTCTGATCTATGCTTGTAGCGAGCAGTGCAGTGAGAACCGGGGTCAGAACACACAGAAAGTGTGTTCTCGTGGTGTAATTCGGTGCATTGATACACCAGCCGATGGTAAATTGATTCTATTGCCTATGAATGTGAATACGAATGCTTAAATAATTTGTGAACTCTGTCTAGTAATTGGAGATTTAATTAAAGTTCGTAGCTAGCGCGTTAAACATTGCTGACTTCCATTTGTAAAATTAGCTCAGTTGGAGCACGTTGCCTTTAGAAGATTAAAACGATGGAAACGTCAATAAGGGATATGCACCGTGTAGTAGGCACAAGAGGATCATCCAGGGTATATTTACCGATGGCCATTGAATGCTCTCGATACAGTATCCGGAGGCCAATGTAGCTCGAATAACTCGAATATTCGGCTTCAATAATATTTCCAGAATTGTGGATGGAAAGTTACCACCACAGGCTGCCCGATCGATCGTGATCGAATTAGTTTGCTCGTGGTGCGTCAGCGTTTGTTCCAATCTCATTGTTCCTGATCAAAACGTTACTTTGAAACTTCAGTGAAACCGTTTGCTTGACAGATTGGTAGCAGTAACTTCCTAGCATTTCAAGACGCTAATAAATAAGTGTTTCGAATCGATGGAAAGAGATGATTCCTGGTTAAGTATTTGCCCGTGCACGTTCCCAAACCGAAGGTTGTGGTCAGTTTACCAACGCGACGCCGCAAGATTTATTCGCGTGACTACCACGCCGCATCGCTCCGTGTACACACTCGGATGCGCAAGCCAGATAAGCGCAATACTTCGTGTCATCTGCCAGATTACACCCAGGTAACACTTGCTATACGTGCCGTTGCTGCAGTTTGTATCTATCAGAGCGGCAGGAAATGGAAAGAGTCCAGAACGGCGAAAGAAAAGCGCGCGCGCGCGCAAGGCACTGGCCAAATTGACTTCTTTAAATGAAAAAGGACTTGCTTAACTTTTCTGCTTTCGTTCCTTTGTACCTGGGGAAGTGTGCCACGGAATAGAAATGTCTCTTGCCCAACAATAAACCGTTCTCCACAGTCCCGAATATGTAACTGGAGCTTTCCCCCAGGGTGGATTAATAATTACAGCGCAGCCGGCTTTGAAATTAATGGCCCCGAAAGATTCTTTCTCGAGCAAGACATTACCGAACCACCTTTGCCTCGTTGAATCGCCACGAGGGATCAAATTTTCATTTTACAATTTTTCCTTTAACATCTTCCCACGCTCCTTTGACCTCTTACGCCAGCGGAACAAGCTCCTCGAGTTTGGCCATCAATTTCAACGACAGCCTCTATAATTAGTGTAAACTTTCAAGCGCAATATAGGCTCCGCAAACTTCGTCGATAGTCGGTGATAAATAATCAATGAACTACACCGGCGAGAGTATATCCCTGCTTCGTCCAGCCTCCAATCACGATCTCTCGCTTCCCCCTCGCCGCCGATAACCCCCGACAACCCAGCAAAACTGCATATTTCAAGTCCATCCCCCGCAATTGACGTCCGCCAGAGAAAGGGTGCCAGCACACACAGCGCAACCTAACGTCAGGGCAGAAGGATCGACGAAACCTGAAACTGGCGTCGGTTTCCAAGCAGGCGGAATGCCCGCTCCTTCAGGATAGAGGGGAGGCGCCACCGGGAACAGAAAGGTGGGCGGGGAAGTACAAGGCGGAAGGCAGGGTGGTATGGCGGTACGAGGCGAGAGAATTAGTGGGTGGTTCTCTACGCAGATAATTTGTGGCGTGCAATCCCGGCCGAGCCATCTAGCTGGATAGCTAAGGCGTAGCTATACCCGTTTCGCAGTAATTTACCAAGGGGCCTCCCTGGACGAACGAGTACCTACCCTAGGAGGCGGCGGGGTTGATTGATCGGAGACGAAGCATCGCAGCCAGCGAGTTAGAGGCAGCCGGTATCGGTGGAAGAGCGATGACGGTGACACAGTAGCGCGCAAGATCACGGAATGCCCCAGGAAACACGGCCTACGAACCGCCATCGCTGATTTACCTGTTCATCATCCTCCCTCGACGCACCACCCCCCCCCCCCCCCAGCCCCGCTACTCCGCCAAATCCTGACGTCTATACCATGCCCGACTGTGTCTGCTGTCACAATTATAATGAATGCAAGACGTCGACGTTGATGATGATGAACAGAGATTTCGGGATGCAGGCAAATATTCGGGTTCGGTTAGGCGGCCACGTTGCACGGGACCCGTTGTCGGGGGATGTCAACGACATCCCCTGCGGTCTCCGTGTCATACGGCCCGGTCGTGTATCCGCTGTATGGTATAACGACGACCGCCGACCAGGACTCGCCGGGAGTTGAGTTTATGAGGCGCGTTACTCAGCGGGCGGCGAAAAATATTCGAGTCATAGGAGTTCCTACGTTCGTGTCAGTTGTAGGAGATCCTACGTCTGTTTCAGCGAGGGCTAGCGACTCGACTTCCGTCGCCAAAGATCTATAAAGTGTAATTTTCACTCGGTTCGAAGACTAGCCACAGATCCGTTCTGAACCGAAAAAGTTTTGGCGGTAGTAAATCGTGCACCCGGTGTACGTTCCTTAATGGAGCAACAATTTCTTCGATATTACTTGAACCGCTATCAAAGAAAGGCTAAATGGTGGCGTTAAGTGCGCTACGCTGAGAATACTCATTAGCAGGGAAGCTCGCGATTCGGTGTCGCGTGAAAACGGGAGGCGTGGAGCGTTCACGCTCGGAGGCCGCGTATCGTTCGCTAATATCCTTGACACGGTGGATACAGCCAGTGAACCGGGGCTAGACGCCGGGAATACTAATACCCGCCGCTCGAATCCCATACGAATTTTGTATTACACCGGGTATTTCCAGTGAAATATCGGGGACGTTGCTCGTAAATCGAAAATGGTAATGGGACCCAGGAGCCGCCATTACCGCGAGCAAGAAATCCCGCAAGGCGTCGAGATTTATCCTGTTCCCCGAGTCAACGATGATACATTATTCTCGGGCGTCGTTAAGACCGCAAAGCTAACCCATTATCGTTCTGTGACGTCCCATCAGAGAAAGGGGCTGAGCGGACCCTTGCGCCGCCGCTCGTCTGGCTGCGCTTGAAGCCGCCTCCTCGTCGCCGTTGCTGGCACAGGGCTCGTAATTGAGTACGATGGTCGAGTGGTTACGCGCGATACGCGGATATACTTATGGGGGCACGCGCACGCATGTACACGTAAACCAACGGCGAGGGAGGGGTTGTAGACGCGGCGGCAGCCTGCGTGAAGGGCCGTTCGAGAATTTACGCCGGCCTGTTCCAACGGCTGAGTAACATTCCGTGGCTTCGTAGCTTCGCGTAAACGCGTGCTAACGGCGAGGCCCCTGCTGCTGCCGGCCTTGCCGAGATGGGTCGAGCAATAAACTCAGGTTTAGATTCAGATTTCGGGGGAGCAGTCGAGACAACGATGCTTAAAAACACTTCAAGCTCAAAGTGTACTTCGGCTACATTTTAATAGAACCTTAGAATTTGACTATTCCTCGGAGACACTTTCCACAACACAATGCGCAACAGCTTCTTCCGGCACACCATGAACATCCCATTCCTGTGCGCGAGTTATAACCGTTTTCTCGCGCCAATTACTTGCGCAGTTATATTATTCAGACTCACCCAGCCTCAGCTTTCCACCGGGATATTGCGCTCTGCCCGCGTGTACCGTAGCCAAGCGGAGTTTAATATCGCGCGAGGAAGGCCGGGAATATGCACCGCAGCTTGGCAACCCTAACGCAGACGCGCGAACATCACCTCCCAAAGGAGCGACGTGCCCGCGTTCCGTTCCGTTGCGAAGGCCGAGCGTTCGGTCATCGCGTAGACGGGTTTCTGGTCGCAGCTTTGAATGAAGAACTTGGATCGAGGATGGACAGACGCGGAGGCTGGTGGGATCCCGACGATGCCCACGTCGAGGGCCAACCGAGCGGAGTTAAGTAGTCCTTGCTGGTACTAGAAACCGTAACGCCCCGTGGAAAGGCGACGCGGGCGAGTCGAGTGAGCGCGTATGTACAAGACCCCAGAACCGAGGACAAAGTTGTTGGCCAAGATGCCCGCGGGCTATTCCCAGGCCGAAGCATCCACTGTCTTCTCTCGAGCACCGGCTAATTGGATACTCTGCAGCCGACACTCGTTTCTTTCTGCGAGTCAACATTCCCCTTGGCCCCTACTTCTCCGTTCCGCAGGTCATTACGCACGGGTTGAGAGCACCGATCGGGGCTGCGTTCGCGTGGAAAATGCCTGACCGCGAGGGAAAATCGCGCTGGCGCTAGCCACGGGGCGCGCAACTTTGCTGGGTGGTGTAAGTGATAAACAGCGAGGAGGAATGATTTCTATGAGGAGTTAGGTCCGGGTGATGGTAAGTTGACACCCTTAGTTCGATAGTTTCCATTAAGGGCGCACTTTTTATCAGAGTTTGAATATATGGAGTAGAATTTGTAATTTGAGAGTGTGAAACACTTGTCACTTAAGTCACTGAACCTTTTAGATACGTCGATTGCCTAGAATCGGCTGTTTAAGGCATGAATGTACGGTTAGACTTGCTGATAACTCTACTAGCCGATCCTAGACCCATGTTGCGCTCTATGTAGCCCACTTCACCGTGGTCTTTGCACTAATAACGTATTCGCTCGCTGGCCGTTGCATCGTGATATGACGATACAGATGTAACACGGTGAGTAGTGATTTGCATGTGCCGTGAGAGTGTGCCTTTAGTCCAGAAGCAGTTTTTAAACTTTTAAACGAGAACTGATCATAATACCTGAGGGACAACATTATCAACTAAAGTATCCCCGCCGATCCAATCTGCATCGCTATTACTGGGTACTAAAAGTCTACCGAACCGCGTTCGCGCGCGCGGCGCTGAATCCCAAAGCAGCCAGTTGAAAAGCCACGTCGCCAGCAGAGCCGGAAAATGAGCGCAGAGAATAAAGCGAAGCTAGGGCAAGCATTCGGAGAAAACGTTACCGTCACCTCCCGCCGTGTGAACGGCTTTAGCTGCGGCGACGTCGAAAATAAGATTTGCCACGGCGAAAGAAGGGCGGGTGCGTAGCCAAAGAGCCCCAATAATGAGACGGCCGCTAATTCTTTGATGTCGGGCACCGCGAGCGGCGGGAACGTTGCAAAAACTGTTTGATATCATCTTCGTCCCTTTGTCCCGTCGCGAAGTATAAAATTCACTACCGCGGGGGACTCGTCAGAGGGCCGGGGCCCTCCGGATATTACTAATTACGCGCACTCGCCGGGTGTCGTGCCGCTATCCTTTGTCAGAGGCGCTTTATCTACCGCCGCGCGACGGTTTCCAGTGCCCAGGACATTTCCACTTCGTATCCACCTGCAGAGGGCTAGCGGACCAATTAGAAATAGTCTAATAGCATTACCGGCATCGTTCTTCTTCTTCCACGTCGAAATCGCAGGATCGAGGCGGTCGTCTGAAAGCACTGCCGCCTGCGAGCCTCGTCCCGCGTTTCAACGGCCACCGTAAACTTTATTAGAGCCCCACTCGACTGTGCAATTGTTTGCCGGGGCTGGCGATCGAAGGAATCCGCTTTAATTGCCCCGCGTCTGACGATCCCCGGCGACTTTAACAGCGAGAGACATTATCCGGCCAACTCCGCTGATCACCCATAAATATCACGGCTCCCTATAAGGCGCGGAGACACTCTCCCAGCGGAGACGAAATATGCTACCATAAAATCTCTCTTCACGACGACTCGTACGTTGTACCTTTCACCCGTATCTCATCCATCTTCCCAGCAATTTGCATTCTTATTGGAATAAAGCACTCCGCCTTTCGTTCTCGTGGTAAGTAAACATTCCCATCATTCCCCCGATACTTAATTTTATTCTCCCGCACCGCGCGCAACACGCGAACCCGTAATTTCTTCCGTGCAGCGCAGCGAAACGAAGGAGGAACCCTTAATTGTAGGATTTACCGCACGCGACAGGGGAACGTTTAAGGAGGAGCTCGGCGAAGGAAGAAATTTATGATTAGCTTTAATTGTATCTACGAGTTTGCCGTCCCACTGTTACGCGATCCCCAGAGTCTGTCTGTCCTCGGGACCTCTCGGTGAGGCGCGGCGCTGCCTGAACGAGTACTGTAAATCGCGAGAGGTGCGCGCCGGCCAGCTATGGGTAAGCACTCAGCGAAAGAAAGGAGCGCCTATGAATTCGTGCTCGAACCCGCGTACTCGGAATGCGCGCGTATAAAAGTGCCGTTTAAATCGTAAATTCGGAGGCCGCGCTTAAATCAACGCCAGAAGATGCTTTCCACGAGTGCACTCGCCGAGCTTTGATTCCGCGCCCGTTGTATTTCACGCTTTCAATGCACACCCCCCACCCTCTCCCCCTCCCGAAGCTCTCTCCGCTTTACAGCCCCTCGGGCGAGTATCCCGAATGCCGAGCTCGCTACCGACGTGTCGAATATTCCTCGTCCGCCCTCCGCTCCTTGACTTCAATGTCTTTAAACCGTCTTGAGCGGACCCTCTGCCGTCCCTTTTTTTTTTAACCGCCGTTCTTCTCTTTCTTTCCCAAGCGCCGCGAGATAGAATGACTGCAGCGAGTTAAAGCGCTTCGGCGGTGCGAGCTGCCGCGGCCCAGCGGCCCCGTGTATTTACATGACTCCCATTCTAAATTTCAGAGATTGCGCCACGGGCGTACAGCCCCGCGCGCTCAAATTGTTTATGTGTCGGCTGCGCCGTAGCTTACGAAATACATCGCAGAACGCTGAAGAAGAGGGGCGGAGGGGGAGGGCGAGAGAAATAAAAGCCAACGTTTTTCACGGGGCAAGAATTTGTTCGCGGGGGAACATTTATTCCCGCTATAAACGGTTTTACGGCGAATAAATTTCTCCCGCTGTATCGAACGAAATTTATCTATCCAGCCTGGAAAAAAACACAGGCTGTCCCAGAACCGTGGGACAAGCAGCACCGAGGAGTCGTTTATTATTTTTTCGAAATCGGAGAATCTGACTTGCCGCGAGGCCGGTACGATGTCTGAGTAACATGATTCATGGTATCGTCGGTCGGAAAGCGATTTTAGACGCGTCGAGGCCCGTCCCGCCTCTATATGCTCGGTCTATAGTGCATCACTCGTTAAGGGGTGCCGCTCGAGCCCTACCCCGACAAGGAAAGAAGGAAGCTCCACTTAAGAGAGATACAGCTTGACACGTTAAACTGATAAATGGACTGCGACGAACTTTTCGGCGACGCCGGGAAGACGAGTTTCGCGACGTCTCTTTGTGGAAACTTCCAGCAGCGCAAAATTAATCGTTCGCCGGCCCTCGTGACACTGGATCCTCGGATTTAACGTCCCCGTCGGATTATCCGTCCGCGGATGGGGGCGGGGGGGGAGAGGGGGCGCAAACTCGAACGCTCGCGGATCGATCGAGGGTACAACATCGGGCGGAGAAGTGTCGTTCGCGCGTCGTCTTTCGCTTTTCTATCGTCATCGTCTCGTAATCTCCGACCCCTTTGTGCTCGTGGCTCCTGTTGACGAGCGGGACGGCCGCTGGAACACGACGCCGCTCGCGTAATTTGCGAAGCAACTCCGGCACGCGCAACTGGATTTCAATCATCTTGGGGCCTGCGGGAACGAAAGCGGAAGATCGAGTCAATCCTCGGACAATCTTTGTTGTTTCCCTATCCGTGCCGGTTTGATTGCTAGGGAAATCGTGTGCGTCTGTGCGCGACGAAACTGGCGGTTCTGATTAATAGTTCGAAAGTCATTCTGCCTCTTGCAGAAGGGCTCGCGACACCTAAGGGATAATCCAATTTCATAAGCTTTATGAATCCTCGCGACGCATCAAGCGTACAAGCGTAAATCCTGGCCAGTCGCGCTGAATAAATTCTAATAAACTCCCGCGGCGATTTAAGAACGCAATAAACTTCTGTGATAACCGGCGTAAAATCATTCCGGGGGCGTCCCGCAGTTCGCCAAGGCAGGTGTACGAGAAGCGGCATTCGTGACGTTACGTGCTTAGTTGTAAAAAGAACTCCCCCGCATTAAATGTAAGGAACACGCGGATTTTCAGTCCGCCTGAATAGTCGTCGAGCCTATAAAAAGCCTCTGTCGACTATGACTGGAACCGGGACCCGCTGGAAATTCCATGAGCCGAGATTTACGTACGATTTACAGCGCGGTGCGTACCTTCAGTTCGCCCGTGTCGTAAAAAGTGTTTCTGGGTGCTTAAAGGATACAGAAGGTACATAAAAAGCAGAGAATAAGCAAAGTCAGCGATATTCCTAGCGAAACAACGGACAGTATATCGCCGCTAAATTGATAATGAAAAACGAAAGTTCATAGATTGAACGCACCGTTGCGAAGTGCATACCTTTACGTATCCATTGGCGATTCTACCGAAAACAGAATTCTATTGCGCGACCATTTATTTTCCTTCGGCTGGTACCATTGCCTGCCAAAGCTGAGCTAGTAAAAACTAGTGGGTGTAGGCGGGTTGGGGGCGGGGGTGGAAAATTCACGAGGGCTTTGTGCGATATGCGAAACACTGGGAGCACGTTGAACCAGCTTCCGGCGGCGGCTGTCCCAACGCCATTAATATTTTAACGCGAAAACGACGCGTGCACACCGATAGAGGGATGTAATATCGTTGCGCGTGGAACGAGATACGTTGGATGGGGCGGGATTCCGCGTGGAATTAATCACCGCGTCACGAGACACACGAGAACGCTGTAACGCGGCCCTTTAAGCGTTTCGACCGCCGAGTTCCTCGACTTGCAGCCCCCATCTCAGGCGTCTTTCACCCTGCCAGTCGGCTCCGCTACCGCCCCTGGCGGCTCGGCAGTGACGCGTTCGTTGTCAAATACTGTTATACGCGTTCTAATATTGTACACCTACCGCGAAGATTGCGGCACCATGTCGAGTACCTTCCACCCTTCTAGCGCTATCGCGACATAGCGACTGTGGGGATGAAAGCTATATTTTCGGTTCCCTTGGTAACGTATACAGAATTATGGTGAACATGGAAGATTGTAAATAAGGTATACGAAGATCATAGAAGCTTCTAGTAGCTTGTGTATTCTACCTCCCTAATTCTGGGGGGTTGCTGTGCCTCTTCAATGCCTTTCTAAATGCAATATCGCTTCGTTCTTCCGCCTGCTTCTCACGTTATTCACAATTCTGTATAGCCGCTTTAGATGGAGAGCGAAGGGAGCATGTTTTTCCTTTCAAGATACCAGTCATACGCGTTACTCGCAATAAGTATCGGGCTCAATTTTGCCCGAGGTATTTCTCCTTCGAAGAAAACTGCTATCGAACCTGTCGTTCACGGCACGAGCGCGAATAACGCGAAACTTGGCTGAGCCCACGGCTGAAATTGTAGTTCCGTGCATGCCGCAATAAAGTCATAATTGCGGCATTTTGCGAAAATAAGCGAGGGTAACAAAACTTACATTGCCCCGGGCACTTTGCTCGACACCATCGCCCACCCTTCCAGCTTGTTTTGCTCCCTAAAGCGCGATACTTGAAATTTCACATTTTCGCCGATCTACTTCTGCCGGCAGACATGTTCTACGCGACTACACACGCCGATATTCATTTAATCTAGCAATCACAATGAACGCAAAAATTAATTTTCCCCAATGTTGAAGAAAAAAATAGAAACTACGTCACGCCACAAGCCCCAGGATCTTCGTCGTCCCCCCCAGCAAATAACGCCACCACCTTTCAGAGTCAGGTAGCCACATCCAAAGCACCACGAGACGAGAAGTAATTTCGCAAATCTCTCTAGGTCGCGCGATATTAACAGACGCCCTGGAAAACGAAATATCGCGCTTGAATTCCCTCAGCTTGCACCCTCGTCCAGAGACACGTGTCGACGCTAAATTGTGCCAGCCATCCGTGGCCAGCCGGGGGCGAAAACTCGTTCTAGGGGTGCGAGAACACGGATTGAACGCCGAAAGGCCTTGCACCTTTTCGAATGATCGTCCGCCATAGGCTCGGAACGGTCGTAAATTCCACGGAACGACGGTACATCCGTTCGAATTATACATCTCGTAAAGTGTTCCCGCTGGTTCCACGGAGCCGGCCAGACAAGTATTTCGCATAATATCCCGCGTAGCCCCGGCCAGCCCCTCGCCTCGGTGCGCTCGGTTGGCTGCTGCGGAAGAAAAGAGCGAGACCGTGGAAGGATGGGCGGAAGCCTGAGCACGGTAACAGCCAGGAAGAAGAATAAATACGGGAGCAGACTTCGGGAGAGGAAGCCCAGGGATCCTTCCGATACGCTGATACGGCGGAACGGAACGAAAAGAACGAAACAATATTTCAATATGCTAAAATTATCGAGCGCCTCCCCTCTGGCCGTGCTTCGCTTAAGTGAGCCTCCCTTCCTCTGATTTCTCATCCTCGTTTTGGGAACGGGAAGAGCTTTCTGCCCTACGTAGCGATTGTTTGGATTGACTGAGAGGGGACTGTATAGAACTACAGATTTGAAGGAGAAAGTAATGCCGCGAATAAGAGAGTACCCACTTCAATGTCCATTCACTGCATAGTACGCATTTATTCCAAAATTAACGTTAATATCTCTGTTAAGAATGCTAGTGATTCAAGGATCCATGTATCGCGAACGCCGTCGGCTCCGGTGGTAATTGCCCGCGGACCAACACGATTCGCCTTGGCGATATGCAGCGGAAGGGTGGCCCGAAAACAGCCAAGCCTAATTGAAAGCAGAGCCGGAGCAGCGCGCTCTGTTCCTCGAATAATACAATTATTCTTCCGCGGACGGGGGCGGGAAGCGAACCGGGCCGGACGCGGAACGACCGTGGCGTCGGGTCGAAAGGAAGTGCAACGCGTCATATCGAGATATCGAAATGGAGCGTTACATCGGGACACCGGGGCTATTTTCCCGGCGGCGTAAACCACCGGGGCATATTCCTCCTTTCTCGCGGCGCGATAGCTATCGGCCGGCCAGTCGATATCGTCAGTCTTCGGGGTAGATAGGGGGAATCGGATTTACCGGACATGCCCGTCGGACCGTAAAATCGAGTCGTATATTTCGGAATTTTTCGTCGAGCCACTCGACGGGCCACGAGGAGGCGCACCCCCGGCTCCGTGCTCCCTCCTGTCCGCCGCGAGGAACAGGCCCCCTCCCCTCGGTGGAGGTGAATGAGCACGGGCGTGCAGCGAGCAAGTTTCAAAGGAGCCAGCGAAGAAAATGATCGAGAATCGAGAGGGAGGCTCTTTCTGGCTGCCGGGAACCGAGCGGTTCCTTGAAAGGGTGCAAACTCCTCCCCCGCTTCGTCGCGCGGACCGTGGAATTTTTTGAAAAGTTGCACGAGCGCTTCGACGCTTTTGAGGGTATACCGATGCACTGTCGCCACCCCCGTTCCCACCCCGTTTCCGATGTCTATACCCGCTGCACGATGGTAAGCAGCTAGGAAAGTTGAAGGCGAAGCGGCGGGTTTAACTCGGCCGCGAGAATCGGGAGGCTCCCTTCGTTCTCCTGGATTCGACCGACGCCCCCCGAACTTCGAGATATCGCCCGGGGCGCCGGCCTAAAGAGGGGAGAGTGAGGCGTTTCAACCCCGAGCACTATCGTAGATTCGGGTCAGCCTGAAAGCTGGAAGAGGGTTGAAGATACGACGTAGATCGAGGAGTTGACCTGATGTTCGAGCTTGTATATTGTTGTGTTTAATGCATCCCTTTAATGTCCATTAGTGATAACGTACTCTATTCATATGGTACGTGGGAGGGTGCAGGATAAAATATAGCGCAAGGGTTGAAATACAGCCGTGCCTCGGAGTAGAATCAGATTAGAAAGTCCTAGGATCTCGTATCGCAGTTGTTATTACTGAAGCATGGAATAAACTAGTATCGTTACTAGGGTAGATGTCCCAATTACTGCCAGTGTCCCTATTACTGCCACTTTATTTTACCTATTTCGAGAAAACGTAACGTATAAAAAATCGTGTACAATAATAATAATAAAAGGGAGAAGAGTCCAACGTTTGTTGTGCAGTAGGTAGTTGGGGCGTCCACCCTACCATGCTGTGCTTAATTTCTGTTCTAAGTATTTTTCTCGTTAAGTCGAGCAGCCCGTTCTATTCAAGCGATAAGATATATTATAGGCAACTAGCAATTATGCCAGAAATAACAGACAACATCCCATGAACTGTGCACGAGAGTGATCAAAAGACAAAGTCATCTTGTTCTCCCTTTATTTCGATTTCACGTTCATCCGACACGCCGGTTTCAGGAGGGACGACAACGGTATACTGTTTCCCGGGGGGGTCCGCAATCGCTATGAGTTTTGAAACATTGTAATTGTAAACCTCGTTACGAGTCGCGTAGCGTAAAGGACTTGTCGGCTGTTACTCACCTGACGTGGAAACAGGGATGAAAAGCTGCTGGATTATCCTGCGGCGAGAACTTGGGCAGAGCGCCGTGAAGGAGGGCCAGCCGCATAACCAGCAGCACACCGAACTGTAAATAAAAGGAATCCTTTAATAACGCGACTCTTAATTGCCCGCGGGCAGGTATTCAGGTAGAAAAGTTCCTTGCTGGCGGCGATCCAAACGCAGCTTCGCGCGAATACCCCCGAACGCATCCGAGGAAAGATTCGTAAACATCCGCTTATTTACCCTGCCCGTGTATTTGCGCGCGATTGGTTGTTGCATTGCGACGGAAATTAAAAATTCAACAAATTTCAATGGTACCGTTATTAAAGGGCACAGTTTGCCCTTACTCCACAGCGCGTATTAATAATACCAGTTTATCGAGCAATGAAAGCATGTGTTTCCATGCCTTTATTACATTCCAATATTATGCAATAATAGAATACGGCTGTTTTGTGTTCGCTGCAGCGTGCAGATACGCGACTATGAACAATTAGCAAGCCAGACAATTAAGAGCGATATTTTTGTCGGAGAACCGCGATACCGTTGTTTGAGCGACTGATTTATGTACACGGGCTAACATGATACTACCAATGTCCCTCGTACGTGAGCCACTGAAGAACACGATGGCGCTTGCTTAACTTTTGCTCGGTGGCTCCATACGGAAAGCAGAAGTTGGAGTAAAACCGTGGTAAACTATACCCCGGTGTCTCTGTCAGCAAACAGCCCGCCGAAGATCTACAGCGACCCAAACGAATCAACGATCATCCCTACAGAAACACTAACTCGATCGAAAAAAGAGAAACCGGCGATCGACTTTCGAAACACCGAAGCCCCGGAGGGGTAACATTCCAGCGGCGTCCCATGTCTCAGCGTAGCCGTGTTTACGCAGAGGGACACTCTTCGCGGCATTTCCGTCACGTCCTGCGCCAGTTCGCTAACCCAATAGCCGTCCGGTACGTCCACCACCCCTGACGAAGACCGGCGTTCTTTGGCGCCTTACCCTTCAGCCGGGGAACCCCGTCAACCCTTTCTCTTTCTGCCTTGGCCAGGGCCCATCCACGTCCAGTGTTCTTGCGAGCGGACAGACAGAGGACGAGGGTGGGTTCTCGAACGGTTCTAGAGCCGAACAATATCTGCCAATCCAAGGTATTCATATCTCCTTGGATCGAGGAGGCAGCGGCCAGGAACACGGCAACCCTCTTGGACGGCGAATCCCCCCGGCTGTACGTACACACGCTCGATACAGCTAGCGCACCTCAACGTCTCGCGTACACGATGTCGGACACCCGCCTCTCGTTCGCCGTCGTGTCCTCGCCTTTCGATAGAGAGGGGCGTGGCGGAGGGGGTTCTGCCTGGAATATTGTATTATGTCGCCACGGGGCTGGACCCGGCGAGCACCGGCGACGAGACAGAAATTCAATTTCGGTAAATATCTGATGCGCGGGGGAGAACGTCACTGTCGGCGGACCCCGCATACCTATAAGGTCGGAACTCTCTCTCTCTCACTCTCTCTCTGGCTGGGTAAGTCGCAGTAACCCCGGGGTTGTATTATAACCACACGGGGGAATATATTTCTCGCGGGAGAAGAGCGGAATGCGTATTTTTATGCGGCAGGATCAGCCAGCTGTGTGTGCGTCTTGTCGCTGCGCCAGATGCGCGGCGTTCTCGTTGTGTCGCCTGGCTTTACGGTCGGCGATATAGGGGCCCTCGGGTGCACGTATGGGATCAGCGGGAAAAGGTATACCGTTTTGGCAATAGTAAACTGATACGGAATAAGTTACAGTGAAGAGATGTAACTGTTCATTAGCAGCTGCTTTAAACGCGGACGCGAGCGCTTCTGGGTTTAGTCGGTGTGCGTTCTGTCGTGGAGTTACCGCGGTTAAACGTTCAGATTGCTGGCGGGCCGAACTAGTCAGGACGGTGTGTCAATTTGGTGTACGCAATTATAACTGCGCTGCCGGCATTAAGGACAATTCGAGGCACGGTGGTAAGATCGAAGCGACAAACCAATCGATTAACAACGGGCACACTGATGTAGAATTAGTCGACATTGTGTATACCTAATGCATTGGCTTATCGATTACGTCTGTTGCGCCGCGGCAGCCATAACGTGCCTTCCGGTGCATCCGGAAGTGAACACTGCTCGGCTCGGGCTAGCCGTGTATCTCTAATAATAATTGTGGCTTCGCAATACCCCCACCCCCCCGAGGCTTCAATTCCCAATTGGCTTTCGTTATCCGTGGTTCTGTGGACAGGTGAATTTGCTGTTCTTGAAATTCAGGGGGAACTCGAGGGTAAAAGAACGTTAAGCAACCCTCCTGGAAGGGACGTATCTCGAAACGCGTAAGTGGCAATAGGTGGCCGGAGCAAAGAGGGTGAAAGGGAAGTGCAACGTGTGTGTGTGGTACCCGTGCGAGGGCTGTGCTCGCACGGCCCCCTCGTTTCTTCACATAAATTAGCATAACACGGAATCGTGTTCGGTCAGACTACGTTCCGTGCGCGCCCTCGACTTCCCACAACGGTCGTATGATACTTTTACAACGCCGCCCTAACTCGCCGCGTACGATACAAATTACGAGCGATGGGGGGACACGTGAGGGCAGCGTTACTGCCCAGTCGCGACTGCGCTAAAAATGAATCCGGTCTCCCAGTTCATTTATAATGGACGGTGTTCCTGTACATATGGATCAACCGTAGCGCTCGTTAATGAAACCAATGAATCGCCAATAAAGTTTGCTTGCACAGCCGCCGGACTGTTACGTATTATTTACGAAGTACAATTCAGTCGTTCCATTATCGTAATTAAAATTAATCAATTAAACGTACAATAACTTTTCGATATTAATTAACAACGTAACGATGCCCGTTAATAATCATTACCACTCGGGGGCGGAGGCTTCCTGAATTAATGAACGCCGGGGTAGTTTTCGGACACTGAATAGAATGAATAGCATACATTTTTCGAGGCACGCTCCGCGCTTCTTCTACATTTCTAACAATAAAACTCTGAAATTATGTTGCAAGGTGTATTTACGACGAAAGAATGACCGGGTGCAGCGGTTAGTTTCGTCCAGAATCGGATGCTCCGTATACTCAGCAACCACAAGTCAGCATGAACGAGCTTGCGCTTACGAGAAGTTCATTATCAAGTTCTCCGCCAGCATTTCAACCTCGTCTTTCATCGTTGGCCACTTGAATCCACGGCCAAATTGCAGCACGACGGAAGGAGCTACGTAGTTTCCAGGGTTGTCTAACAATTCCTCGGAATGCAGTTCATTTTTCGCGATCGTAAAGGGGAAGCTCCACTGCGAGTGTATCTGCGTTAACGATCGTTAAACTTGCTTAAGGCACGAGATGCTGCAAACATCGGCGGCCGGCTACGCCGATAAAAACGAGAGATATCGGCCGTTAAGAATTAACGACGCGGACCCGAAGCCGCTTGCAAATGCCGCAAGCGGGAGCTCGGGAATTTCTTGGAAGAATGGGATCTCCTGTTCCCAGAAGCATAAATCTTTACGCGCCATTCAAGGGTGGTATGCTTTGCCCGTAGATCTTGTTCAGCTACTTCACTCCAACGTGAATATGATATCACACAGTCGAGAAAGTAAAACAGGCAGGGAAAAGAATCAGAAGGGGAGCAGTCTTGCGCTATATGTAATCAGACAGTGCATTGCGTTCCGGCTAGCCGCGCAGACAGTAGTTTCATGCCAGATATAGTCAGACCCAGCGTTGCGCCCGCGTCTGAGCACGGAGTAAGTGGTTTCGTGCCATGTATGGTCAGACGCCACACTGTGTAGCCAGAATGAAATCAAGCTGCTACTCGAGATCTCTCAAAAAGCAAAATTAAGTAATTGACTTATGAATTTACTTAGTTATTTGAAGCAAGAGAAATGATTTTCAAGGGTCTTCCTAGCTTGACGACTGAAAGAAACTTAATTATTCGGGAATTAAAGAATGAAGGAAGAATTGCACTTATCATTTTGCCCAGTCGTAGCTTTATTTTATCACCTTTTAAGTTGATAAAAAAAATATTTCCAAATAAAAATAACCATTTATAGCGGAATAGGAGCATCGCGAAGAGAAAAACATCCTTACGGAAAGATTAATCGGAGCCTCCACTTTCCCGGAATTCTGTCTCCCATTCATTGTAACCTCAAATCTCTTTATGGAAACACTTTCGTCACTTCTAAATCCATTCTCAGGGGAGCTCGATTAGACCCGCCTTTCAATCCAGCCTCGTAGCCACAAAACCGACCAGACAACGAGTCTCTCGTAGGACAATGAAGAAGGGGCTGTTCCGCAACCACGATGGGGTGAAGCAAAGGGGGTGCGAGGTTAGCTGGAATCCTCTTAACGAGTCGTACTCAGTCGTGCGTAGAAGCCCTGCATGATTTTCAGACGGAATCAGCGACGCGTCTGGTGTGCCCCACTGGCATTCTCGTTATTGTATTACTGGCAATGTCTACACTTCTTTCAGCCAGGAACAAATGAAGTGATAGAGGAAAGTCGACAGATCCATTTATCCATTTATCCGCGTTCGGACTTGATCGCCTTCGCGCCCGAGACTCCGTCCAGGAAGCTTAGGGGCGCTGCTCGGCCAGACGATAATGCAATCGAGACGCGTGCCTCGCGGTCGATTCTCCCGCAGCTCGAAAATGCTTACCCGCGCGATAGATTTCAACGCTTACGTGGAATTATACGCGGGCGCCGTTTGTCGAAACAATCGCGAGCACCCGCCCTTGCGTCGCGTGTTTGAAAATTCGCAAAATGTTTCTTTGCCATAGTCTAGCGAGGCGAGAGCGAGATTGTCGTTTTACGCGCTCCCGCCGGCGTATAATGGCTTTCACGCTGTATTAGCAACCACCGCGTGCGCGCAGATACGTTTTCCATGGGAGCGGGATGGAAATTTTATCACGTCAAATTGAACGGGTGTTTCGAGAGTTTGCTGCAGCGGCGTAGAAATTGATTCTACGTATTCGCATTCAAGCACTCGCTGATTTTTCATTTTTCATCGACACTCTATTCTTTCTATATAGATCGCGGATAAATGATTCAAGCCTGCCGCTGTTATATAGAGTCTCTTGGCTCGAGTTTATTTAAACTTGTCTCGTTAGTCCACTCACCGAAACGAGCAGAGCAGCGGCGCGCCGAGAGAAGTGTCTCGAGTCGTCGTTCCATCTGGCCTCGAAAATAGATCTGCAACATGAAAAAGTAATCTGTTAAGTGGCTACTATGACCGACGCTGCCGAATACAGGGTCACGGAGATTTCAATATTATATCGTCATTTTGAGATTTGATTATCTTCACCGAAAAATCGGGCGTATTTCCTGCCGCTCTATCTGCGAACCGAAATATCTGTCTCAATCCAGAGATTCGAATAGCTAACGAACAGGAGTCTGCGAATCGAGAGTCTTGCAGCAAAATGGGTGCAGCTTCACCTTTACCGACTTCGAGTGAATCAGACAAAATTATTTATAAAATTATTGCTTCGACTCAGCATTAAAAAGAGACCACTAATTAATTGACGTGGAATTTTCAAGCCTCGAAACTCGATTGCTCAAGATCTCGTCATTGAGCATAATCATGCGTAAACGGTTAATGCGATTCAGTTGTTTCACGATCGAACAATCGCATCGTCTTAATGTCTGTGGGCGGTCGTGAATCCTGCGCGGACGTTACGCAAATCTTGCACGTACGACTCCCATTTCCGCGCGTATGGAAGAGGATTGCACGGCGATATTCGTATTTCACACTTCGAGGGTCACGCGGTGGCACGATTTTATATTTCGCTCTTAAATATACTTTAAGCCCGCGGTCGCGTCGTAGTCCAGAAGAATAATTCACCACGCTCCGCCGACTCCTCGTCGATTTTAACAGTCTACCCTCGAGATAGGGATACTTTACGACCCTCCATTGAATAGACTCTATTTGTTGCTCCGTCCGAGGGAACAGGGACTTCCTCGATAGAAATCACGCAGGAAATGGTAATTGAATCATTCGGACCGTAAATACAAAATCAAGCATGCGGCACGGAATATCTATAACCACCGTACGATTGGTCGCCGTAGCAACCCCTGTTTCCTCGACTCGAATATCTAGCCAGCTCGCTAAGCGCACACCGCTCGCAGGAAGATGGCTACAACTTGAATCACTGCCACCCGATATTACCTCGCCCTAAGCAACAATTTACCCCGTGCCCGGTGTCGCCTCTACAGGTTTCTGGCTAAGGAAATATAAGGAAAAGAAGGCGGAGCGGGGCCATCGCGTAAAATCGCTGGAGATACGAGGCAGTGACGAGGGGTGGGGGGGAGGGGGGAAGCGTGTTACTCCTTATTTCGGGATTCATTGCGGGCGGAGGTGGGTGTCGCTTTCCCAAAGTGCTCTGCGAGCGCGCGCTTAAACGCTTACCTCTTGATTGAATGCCAGGAGCGACAGAGGTCGTAAAGAAGGTTTAGAGGCAAAACGGTAATGCCGGTCTCCTTGGCTAACATCGACAACGCACCCAGGCATACGCTGCTCCACACGTAAGCTGTCTGCTGCCTGCAACCCAAGCAAATCCGAAAGATTTAATTTAATGCCCGCCACGCCGGGCTTCCGGTCATTGTCGCCGGAAACGGAGTTTACACGCTGTGCCGCGGCTAAAGCATCGCCACCAAAAGGCGCAGCCGCTGTTCTGGCTCCGAGGTACATTCTGCCGAACGTTGTTAATTTCTTCCAAATTGAAGGACAGGGTGGTTTCACCCTGGCTTACATCGGTAGAATTCAAATTACTGGCACGGGAGGAGTGAATCGAAACAGAATTGAGGACCTTGCAGCAAGAGGAGTGCAGCTCCATATTTTACACTTTTTCAGTTATGACGTGTAATATAAGTAAAACAAAATCTACATTGTTTGATGCACGATTCATGAATATCCGATGACAAATGAACGATTTATTGCAAATTTTATTTAAAAATATTAATAATAATATTTAAGACACAGAATTAATATTGATATTCTTATCATAGAATATCTTTTCGCCAATAATAGAAATAAAAACTTATCAGCTCAACTACTACTCGTCGTGTGAAAAATATATACGTTTCAATTAGTGTTCACTTTTTCATGTTAGGTCAAAGCAAAAATGGTATAAACAGTTTTTTTTTCTAATTCGCTGCAGGTCAATGAAGATGTAGCTGCACCACTCTTACTGCAAGATCTTAATTTCTTCAGACCAAGAAACTCATCGCGGATCATCTTCCAAGACAAATTAAATTACAACATCCAAGTTTCTGCCGGTACACGTTATTTTAAAAAAGCGTTGCTAAAGAATTGCGAGCCCCGAGACGCGGAAGGGAGCCAGGAAAGTTCGCTGGAAATCTCTTGCAGCGGCAGAGGCCGTTCCTCGAGCCAATTACCGCTTTGCATATTGAACAGGTGTCGGTCAAAGGAGAGGCAGAGATTGGCGCGCGTCGGGCACGCGAGCGTCGCGCGATTGTCCCGATTACGATGCCTCGTAATTTCGTTTGATCGCCGCTTGAAATGTAGAAAAACGGAGCGAGAAGGGGGCGCGCGATAAAGCGGGTCGGGCGCTATCGATCGGAACGGAACGCACGTGAACGCACGATTAAATCGTCCGCGCGAGCGGAATCGCAGCCCCGCTCTGCCACAGCCGCGAGTCGGGCGAGCCGCGAATCGCGTCACGCGAATAAATATTTCGTCGGCCGAACCGCGGGCCTTTTATTAAATTATGCATGCGATGCAGGCTGCGCGGCGCGTGCCGCAGCTCTATTGGCGCAGGGTAGAACTTCCCTTCTACAAGCGAGAAGTGGCGACTGATCGAGTCGCCGTGCAAGGGAGACATCGTTACTCTGAACTTTGATATCTGGGAAACGACAGTGAAGGCAGCGAGGTATAACCGGGCTGCGTTCGTCAGAAAGAAATTCGGCTGGAAGCCAGCTTTATTGAACTTACTACAGAGCTGTTATTGTCGGCAGTGCCGTGGCGAGATTACTATAAGAACGCACGTGCATTTGTAGAGTCGTTGACTTGTGCATTTTGTGTAGCCATTCAAAGAGACAATCTGGTTTTTATTCGACGGGTGGGTCGTTTTCAAGAGGCTCGCAACTTGTCGCTTTAATGTGGCAGGTCGGGAAGATTCTTCTTCCACAAGAAAGTTCGGGAAGAGATGCGAGGAGATGCTCGTTTTTTATCGGCCCCGGGGCTAGAGTTTTCTGGGTAAGTATCTGAACTCCTTGAAATTAAATTAGGATATCTTTGAAGCACGGCGTCGATGTACAAAGTTCGGAAAGATCGAACATCCGTGGCGCAGGGGCGTCTTGAAGGGGCGTATAGAGTAATTCTACCTTCGACGAGGTAGACAGAGATGAAGGGGACGACGATTTGAGGCGGAGACAGAGAAATAACGTACGCGCTGCTGTAAATGATCGTACCTTTTCAAACTTCGAAAACGCAGACTTTTTTCAGTGGATCGAAATGGAAACGCAGAGCCACGGGCAGGAAACTTCTTCCCCTATTACGCAACGTCGGGAATTAAACAACTATGTAAATTCCCCTTCGCGGTTACACTTTACAGTAATTACGTTGCATGGTCGCCGTTTAACTAGCGCGAAATTCCTACTTCCAGCCGCGGCGGCTGAAAATTTCGCGATCTTGTCCCGAGCGCTTATTCCCGCTTTTGCTCCATTAACGCATCGTTCATCTGCAAAATGGAAGCCTAATCAGAGTAATCGAATGAGTGGAAGATCACGAACGAACGCGGGGTGGAATTTTAAAATCCAGCGCTCTGGCTTCACGTGGCAAATCTCTGAAACCAGAAAAGTGTCCGCGCTTTGCGTCAAAGCAAGAATCTCTCATTGCAGCCCGTCCCAAAAGAAACGAAGAGCCAGATAAATCCTTGCTGGTGCCCAGATCGAAGGCAGGCAACTCCCGACGAACGATATTCAACGAGACCCGGAGACTCCGATAAAACAGCGGTTCGATCGCGTTTCCCTGGCGCGCGACGTCAATCCGCGACGGATCCTCTGCGAGACGCGACAGGATTTCCAAGGGAGCTTCCGTGTTAACGCGGAAAAGGTCCGTCGAGATGTGAAAACGCGAACTTTGGCCCCGTAAAAACGGGCGGGACGTCCACGGCAGGGCGGCGCAGCATTTCTTACAATTTACATCGGAGCTCCGTAAGCAAGATTAATGGACGGCTGACGTAACGAGGCGGGTAGAGTGGCGAGTTCCGAGGCACGCTGGCAAAAACGTCCAACAGTATGCTGTGCCGCCGGGAGGCAGAGGATTACACGTAGAAATTCTTACTTATTGAATATTCCGCGGTAATTGGCGGCGCGGTGTAACCTTTTTGGCCACGTGGACTGTTTCCCCGGCTGTATATTTGCAACGAGCATCTCGAATTTGCAGAATACACAGTAGATACTAGGATATTGTTTGGAGAGCGCTAGCGCGAAGATAACTCGTTGGATTGTGATTTTTTGAGTTTGTGTATTTATTATAGCATTTCACAGCCTTCAGTTTTCATTATCGGCATTGAGGTACCTTTTTGTGAGCAAGGAACCAGGTTACCGTAATTATACGGCTGACCCCTTAAGTAGGGCTACGGGGAAGGCTAATCAATGTTTCCCTGATATTGACTTGTTCTGTGTTTCCCTCAGTGGCCTCCGATTACTTTTGTATGAGCGATCGCCAGCGAACAGGTGATTTGACTTGATGCGTTAGTATTAAATACTCCCACCGATTATTTACTTTATTTTAATTTATTTCGTTATGCTTATATTTAGATTTTACTTTATGCTCTGTTATCTTCTGTATTCTAAAGGGTTCACCCGTTAACAATAATAATAATAATAATTATTCAGGTGTTCTGTGTTCGGTGGGAAGTATTAAGTTCACAGTTCACAATGTGCACGCAGTATAGAAGTCTTTATAGAAGGGGGGAACAAAAGCCACTGACTGACATAAATCGTTAGCTATTGAAATTCCGAGTAATTGAAAGCTGGCTGCCGCGGAATGGAAGATCGATTCATATCGACGGGTTTAGAGGACGGCAATTACGCGCGAAAGAAGTAGCCCGGATGAAAGGCCGGGTCAAACCAAGCCGACCCGGAAAATGGGGAAGGAATTCTTCCAGTTCGTAGATATCCGCTTTATCTTGCATCTAACTGTCAATCGATCGACGGGGCTTTACTTTCTTTTCCAAAGTTCTCCTCAGCTTGAAGCGTCTCCCCCAGACTGAGAACTTTCCCCCACCTAAAGGAACGAATAGAACTCCGCGACGCTCTTGAAACAGTTCAAACGCCAACGACGGCTCTTCAGATTGTACATTTCAATGAGAGATAAAGTAGTAAATTCCGTGGAACGAGGTCTCGGTTTACGGGCGAGGAGAACTCTCCCAATGCCTTTTCACGGACGATTATCAACGAAGGGTGGAGTTGCTCTTGAATTTACAAGGAAAGAAACGTTTCTCTTGTGAAATAATGAAACGCTTCAGCCCCATCCCGGCGAATTTCTCCCGCGAACCGTTTTTCCCGTCTCCGCGGAAAAGATGGATTTGAATAGATTAGCGAAATTGGAAATTGCCAGATCTCGGCGGAATCAGAATGTTTGCTTGGCGAACAATCGAATTCTTACCATTAACTCGGCGAACGGTGTCACTGACTTCGGACAATGAACATTCGTCCCCAAACCGTTTCGTGCAACTCCCTCCACGGTTTCCCTCCCTTCCTCTCCCTCTCTCTCTCTCCCTCTCTCTCTCACTCACTCACTCTCTCTCTCCCTCCTTTGTTTTAAATACGAATATTCATTCGAGATTCATTACTTAAAAGCCTGGAGGTTGACACAGTGACCCGGTTCGAGGCCCATTTACCCGGAGCAGCCGTTTTCCCTGTCGTTTACGAGCTATGCGCCTTCAGTTCCCTCGATATACCGCGCATTTCGCACAGCTCGCGCCCGCTTTCGATATTTTTGTTTCTCTTTCGACTCGCAGAGGGAAAAAAAATTGCTCGCACGTCGGCCAGGCGCGCGTTCGCCCGAGCCGTTCCCCACCGAAATAGGATCCTTCTGCCTCTATCGATCGCGATGCCACCGATGCCAGTACCGTCATTTGCTGGACGGCTCGCGCGCCACCGAAAGTTCAAGTTTAATTACGCCACCGCCTCGCGTAGCAATTAGTTCCGCCTGCCCGTAGCAAGCGTTACATCTATTCGATTACCTACAACGCCCAAGTTGGCGGTGCAATAACAAAAAGGTCCCAGCGACATGTCGCGAATAAACTCATAACCCCGAGTGGCAGAATATCGATAACGAACTGGAAGGAACTCTTCGAGAGCTCGCGTCAAGTGCAGCGAACGAACGTCTTGATCGGGGCTCCTCTAGCGCCTGACGCTGCGCCGTTTACCATGCATCAGTCCGAAATCCTCTTACACGAACGATAAAAAGATGCTGGCAAGTTGTTGCGCCGCGGCCGCGAGGCACTTCATATCTTCACGCTTAAGGATCGACGTGAACGAGCCGGGGAACGTTTGCAACGATCACAATGGAGCCCGCCGCGTACACGCACGCGCGAAGCCGCCGCCTTGGATCGGGGGTAGCAAGTAAATTAGTTTAGTTTATAATTTCCACACACCGCCACGGCGTACATGAGAATGAATGGGTCGCTGTTTCGGCGTCAGACTGGCGTCGTCCCGACGCTAAGCGACGCCCGACACCGCTGACGTATGTATGTGCAGCCGGTAAGTTCCCTCGAGTTATGGCTGTATTATGCCACTGACACGCTACCTTATTGGATTACTCGTGAACAGGCGAATAAGGGGGAGGCAAAATCGCTGAGCTTTTTCACCGGCAGACGATTGTGAACCACCCCGTTGCGTTCTGCGCCAGCTCTTAAAGGCGAGAGGGAGTAATATCAGCGGCGGTAATTTAAAGCGGTAGGAAACGCGTTGCGGAGCTCTCTGGAAGTGGAAGCTGATAACGTATTTCTGGTAATTGGCATTAATGATACACCGCGTACGGAATTTACTCCGTTGGATTCGGGCGACGACTAAGCGATCGTTTATCCGAATGTACCTCAGCTTCAGACACGGCTTTCGTATAAATTGCCAAGGAGACAGAGTACGTAAAATTTGAAGATGTCGGATCAGGCTCGATGGTGGTTTGTACTCACCCGTGGTAAGCGAGAAACGACAGCAAGAAGAAAATACACGCGAGCACATCGGCCCGTCCCACGATGCCCGTCACCTGAAACACAAGAGGAAACATCGCGATAAGAAGCAGCTTCGTCACACCCGCCAACGCTTGCGCGATGTTAATCTGAAATTCCATCAGGAGGCGCCTCCCCCGTCGTCGTGGATTAACGCTTTCCCACCCTGAAATCGATTCGAAGACGATATCACCGCAGGGGCACACCCCCTCTCGAAAGTTCCAACGGTCTGCTTAACGAGAGGAGATTACACCGAGAAAGGATCAACCGTTCGTCCCCGGGAAACGGCGGTGGGGCACAATGCCGGGGCGAGCTGTCCGCGAACATCCCCTTCCTCGGGGGGCGGCGCGATGCTGAAATTGGATTTAGCGGCGTAAAACGAGAAGGTTGCCGCAGAAAGCGCCGGTGAAAGCCAACTTGAAGGGATCTCTTTCACCGCGCGCACGCGATGACGGACAGAGCAAGGGAGCACGTGAGCCAAAAGGAACAGGCGAATTGAAAGAGAGTAGAGTCTCTGGCCAAGTTATTGGCAGCCACGCCGCCAGTGAATAACGGAGATTCTCTAGGATCGCCTCGATCCGAAGATCCGTATGTGCCGGGACTCCCAAGGATCGTCCCGAGATCAAGGATTCGTATGTGGCAGCGGAGTTCCCCGCGCCTTCCTTCTCTTGTTTACTCTCTCTCTCTCTCTCTCTCTCTCTCTCTCTCTCTCTCTCTTTCTCTCTCTTCTTTCTACAGATCTATCGCTTCTACCTTCTATTCTAGCCAATAGAGGGGATAAAGTCGGGGAGCAGGTGTATCTGGGGAATTTACGGACACCGTCGGTTACGACGGATCGGTCGCCCCTAACGAATCAACTAGCAGATCACTGTTACGGACACGGGCACTGATCGAAAGGAGAAATGTTCGGGTCCCTTTTAATTCAGAACTTTCCGACGGCGCTTCGTTCAATGGGATCAGTTCGAAGAAGTTTCAATCGAGGTGGAGAGGTCGGTTCAACTCCGACGGTTCCTGGATACTGCGGTGCGATTGCTGCGTGCCTATGCAGCTTTCTGGGAAATTGGTGATCGGCGCTGATTTGCAACGATGCCGATGGCTGTTGGTGTAATACCTCTGCCAACGCTTCGTTTTCTAAGCCGCCAATAGTTGTAATCGGCTTTCACATATTCTATGGAGAATTATCTCCGGTGGTCTGAGATACTACCGTGAGTGGCTACCGGTGTTCCGAATTAACAGCGTTTAATGCCGAGGCAAACATTTTGCGTAATTATCTAGACGTATTAATTTCGATTAACGGGACAGCAACATCTGTCCATTTGGCTACATTAATTTCCTATAAACGCACGACACAGTGATTAACAATGGGCGGGCGTTCAGCCGCGCATATTCCTACGATCGAAAAATGATTAACGTCCGCTCGGAAAATTTCGATGCTTCCCGATGCCATTAAATTCTCATCATTATTAACTGTCCGGCGCGGCAATAAATTACGTCACCGTTAATGAAGCACCGCTACACACGCCCGATCCGCTAATTTCATACGTTTTACGGATGGTTCAAGGATGCAGGGAAGCAACGCCAGCACATGCGCCCGGTGTTACTATCAAATTTGGACTGTAATTACCGTAGCTTGGGCGACATTGATGAATATGACTTTCAACGCGAAGGCTGCATCGGAAAAACGATAGATGATCCGGGTAATAAAAGGAATACCGAATAGAAGAAAGCGCCATTGAAGCATTCATACTGGGAAGTGATGCTCTCGGAAAATTCGTAACTACGATCGATATGAAAAGTTGATATAGGTATGTTCGATGGTATACAATTCTATTAGAGATCAGAACTACCGATGCCACGGTATAATTTCGCGGGAGATTCGTAGGAGGTGAACGAGCCTAAACAACAAGTTGACGTTTTCAAAGGGTCCAGTCCGCCAGCCTCTTATCTACCCTATCCGCTTAGCCGAGGGCGGTCCAGAGAAAATCTCGGTCGGGGAACAATACTCTGTCAACGTCAAGGGGATGAGGAAGGAGTCGAAAGTGGCCGCTTCGAGGACCGGGGAGCCATAAACGAAGGTCTACTTAAGATAACAGAGATTACCTCGGCCACTTCCCGATAGATTCTTTCACGCGTCTCCAACGTCCATCAAAGTTATGGACAGGGATAATGGCCAATTTCGAGAGAAAAAAAAACGTCCAGCGTCGATTATCCTAACTGGCGGCTATAGCTCATTGCGGGGACGAGGAAAGGGGACTAAATCGAAGGCGGCGAAGTAGGTGGAATTTCTGGCACCTCTGTATTACTCCAACATAATCACTGTTACGTATTACACGAGCTCTTCTCTATTTTACTCTTCGTTAGAAATGATAATGGAATCTCGACGCGCAATACCGGAGTGAATCCTTAAGATGTCGAGGATTTCGGTTCGCGCCTAGGGTGGACAGGGTGGAGGAGCCGATCCAGGCAAAGGGGCGGTGGTTGATACGTTCGTTCGAGTCGACGCCAGTTTGCTCCAGTTTGTACTTAGCTCAACTCCATTACCATCCCACTCGTTCAAGAGTTCTAATTGATTATATGAGGCGGTAGTTCCGCAGGAGTTCCCACGTTACTCCGAGGCGGCTCATCCCCTTCTTTCGCCGCCAATTGCCTCCTCGCCCTCTCTCGGAACGGCCCGGCGTTCCTTTCACTTTTCCCAGCCTTTCCGTACTCGCAGATGCGTGTAATTAACGGTAGGACTCCTGGCGAGTCTCGTCGAGACCGCTCCTTTCATTTCGCTCGTTTTCCCACCGAAACACCTTCGTCCCATCGAGTATTCGGATTCTCGAGCGCTCGTCCAGTAAATCTATTTTTCCTCCCACCCGGCGCCCCATCTGGCCACCGCGAATTCTTCCGATTATCGAGTTATCGATCCGTATCGGAGCCCTCCACTCCGATTTTCAACTCCCCGAATGCACACCGCTTTATTACGCCGGCAGCGCGGTGTGATTAAAAATTTCGTTAACGCGAACTTTCGCGCGCCGTAAATCGCGAGCATAAATATCGCGGGCTGATAATGCGCTCCTGTCGATTCCCCTTTTTTGCTGATCCTGTGGAACACACACGTCCGCACTGTGCGTGTAACATCCGTGTGGATGTATGTTACACGCGCTAACTGGCGGAGCGGATATGCGGTTGACCACGTAATATCGGTACACCCGCAAATTAATTAATTCTGTTATATTATACGGTGGATCACTGGCAATCTGGGAAGACGAGCAAAAGTTATGCTGTCGGCGATGCGAATATATGAGAGCTCATGTTGCGTTCGATGGTAGCTAGTCTACCGTCTACCAATCGATTACGAAAGTTCGTCTATCCGTATTCGAGCGTCTTCAGAATAGCCAGCAGTTTCATTACGTTTCGCTTGGCACAGCTGTTGGATGATTTATTCCATCAGCACCTTCACTTTTCTCTTTACACGTCCTTACGGATTCGATCCCAGCTGCTCCAGACGTGTACATTTGTTTATATTCACGCGAAGCATCCCCTTACTTAGTTAGATCGCTCCGCCCTGGCGGGGATTAATTAAATCGAGTTTGCTACCATGTTCCCGGGCGTGGAATTATGAAGTTCAGCTTGTCGGAGTCAATCATGGTTCTCCGATTAATTATCGCCGTTTAGTTGCCACCCTCCACCCTTTATCCCGTTTGAAAACAACATCAATAGCCTTCGAGTACTACGGTGTACATCCATCCCCTTATACCGTGCTAGCCATTCTACTACAACGACTACGTTAACCTCCCCAAAGCACGTGTGATTCACAGTAGTACTAAAGAAAACATACCAGCCGCCACACTTGACGCTCAATTTATCCGCGGGCACGAGGTCCTGGATAAACGCGGCGTTCCAGGACCGCTGTCCCTTGCGACCCCAGATCCAACCTCCCCTCTAAAACCGTGACCCCCTTTCCTCGACGTGTACACCGATACGGTAACGACGTCGTAACCGCGGAACTGCGTCCGCTCGCGTCTCTGCCTACCCATAAATGAGACACGGTTCGCGCCGGGAGACATTAACATAAGGTATACGAGTATCAAGAGGGATATCTCTGGCGAGCAGACGCGGCAGCGCGATTACCTTATCACGGGATACGACCATTAATAACGCGCGTACGACGAAGGGAGCGGAACGGAAAAAGGCACCACTACCAGCGAACCGAACTCCGGCGTGCGAAAGTGTACCTTTATTACGCGCTGCCACGTCCACGGAACTGATAAGCGCGATCCCTTTCACGGGGCGTTATCAGGGTCAAGTGTACGTGTACCTGGAGATTCTTTCCGTTACGAACCTCTCGCGGAGTCAATGGCGCGGCACCCTGATACGGTCGCGATTTCGCGGAATTTCCTTTCAATGCTTACGTAGCACGATGATTCTCAGCACGGGCCTCGATACCTTTACCTTGCGAAAAGGAGTTTTCCATACCTAATTGGAACGTCCATTGATCGTTAATTAACCAAACCGCGAAACACCGATAGCTGGCTTTCCAGCTTGTCTATATTTAGCTTCGCGCTTAATAATTCGGATCGTTTAAAATTTATGTTACTACAAAGCTGTAAGCACGAGTCCACAGACTTCACTGGTTAATCTATTCCAAGTGCGAGAAATTCTGTGATTATAACCTCCGATGTGCGTTTGAAGCTCTGGATTACGGTTGAAAGATGTGATACTGCTCTACGACTAGGACGTGTCAACTGGGGGATGAGATTAGGATGGTCCTACAGCAGTACAGCGAAACGATGCAGGGGAACGTCCCCGGAAACATTGAGTTCGCAAGTGCAAGGAAAATATTTGGCTGGGTAACAGGGGCTTGGCACATTACGGGGGAATGCGAGGCATTCGGGAGTCGCGTGATTCGCAGGGGCGCATTGCGGCGCCGGCAATCCGCCCCTTTAATATTACAGCAGTCTTTATTAAAGACTCCATCTTCTTACAAGCTGCCAGCTCCATTCTAGGCTGTATCCCCCCCCCAGCCAACGACGTCGTTAACTTCCCTCGAATTTCGTCCGCGAAACGGCAGCCGAAAAGACGAAAGGGGTGGCAGAGAATACCCGGGGGCCAATAATCCTTAGCGCCGCTACAACAGGCTTATTAAGGACGTTAAGACGTTTATAACGCCGCGGTTTGCAACGTGACAATATCGTCTAGTTTCATCCCTACTTGCCCCCGTTGCTGGCTACATCGTGACAACGGGGCTGTTAACCCCGTTCCAATCCCGCGACAGTTGCCTGGCGCTCTGACAACGGTAATGGAATGGAACCTTCGAAAGGGAGAACCGCCTGCATTCTCTGTTTTCTCGTCTGCCTAATTACAGACTCTCCACTCGGCGACTAATTCCCGTGCCACATTTTAAAAGCTCTCGCTTCACCCTTTTACCCTCTCGGGCCATTCTGTTATTATGAAACGTTTCGCGGAGCGATCCACTTTGACCGTTTTCTGCTGGATCAATACTGTTTACATTTATTTACTCCTTTTCAACGATTGCTGAATAGAAACGGCTCAATGATAAACTACTTACTCTGTGCACTCACTGGGAGGCGAGATTCGTTTCGGAGCTGAGTGCGGGTTAATAACTTCGCCCCGTTATTTCGCGTCAGCTATATTCCCCACCGGGCGACGCTCCTCGATTGACAGGTTAGAACGGGAACGTGAAAATTCCCCGCTACATTTTAACTATCTGTGGCGTTTTCCAGTAACCTCCCCTCTGATATCCGCTTCCCGGAGGAGGATCGAAGCGATCCTATTTTCGTGACGAGCATAAATCTTCCGGATGGAATATTATTATCGACAAAAATGCCAGGCTCTAAGAGGCATTACACATTTTCCAGCGACTCCGTGCCGCGAGGACTGCTGACGTCACGCTGGAAATTGTCCGCTGGAAATAGTCGCGTGGGATGCCACGTTAAATCGCGTGTCATATCCAGGCTAATCGAATAGCGCTCCGAATATATCTCCCGTCGAATGCCTTCCATCCGTTCCCGCGCGTTTATAATCGGTTCGTTAAACGAGGTAACGCCGCTGCTTGCCTGCCGGAGGCTCGTTTAAATCGAATCAACACGGTCACTTTGTCCGTCGGAGGCCGGCAAAGGCCAATATCCTTTAAAGAAACGGGGTCCGGCCGCGGCGGGCGCAGGGATAACCACCGTTGCGCCAGCTATCAAAAGTCCTTTCTCTATTTGTCTCCAATTACTGTCACAGCCGCCCGTCGACCTCCTTAAAGGAAGCTCGAGAGACGGAGAGAAAGAGAGAGAGCTGCGGTCAGTGGCTCGGTTGGCCAGGCAACTTTTGCGGAACAAAACGTCGGATGGTGGGAATACTCTGGTATCGCTCCTGCCATTCGACCAGGCAACAGTTCACACAAAGGGATTTCCGCTCGATACGTAATTGCGCTGATGCCTCTAATGGCTGTAATACCTCGCGATAAGATGATAAGCAGGAACGTTGTTTCGGGATGATCCTCCTTGTGATAGGAAAACGTACTTTGATGACTGATATAGGCAGTGGAGATGTGACTGATACTATCGTCATTGAAGGAACACCTTGTAGATCCGTTTCCTCATTGAAACATAGGCTAATGGCAGCAGGATCGAGGTAATGCGAGTGGATTTAGATTAAAAGGTCTTCAGCAGACAGTCAAGTTTTATCCGATTATAGAGCAAGAAAGATGCAGAGTGTCAGGCGACAAGGGGAATGGATCCGTACATGGTCAGACGCGCTCCATAGCGAAATGCGTGCGCGTGTAAAGTGTGATAGACAGCTCCTGTATTAATTATAGGTTTATGTGAAACTGTAACTGAGAGTGACTAGATATCTCCCAGTATTTTAATGAATACTTATTATTATTTCGCAACAATAGTAGCGATGAAAATAATAAAATGCGCGATAAAATAGTGAAACTGTTGTGCGTAAGTACGTGTACGAGAATAGTATTGAAACGCGCAGAAATGCCGGAGATCTCCGATAACTCCGAACAGAAAGTTGCCCGAGTTGTACTGCGAAACGCTTTGAAGAGAAGGTCGTCGACGAAGGGAATGCACCGATGTCGAGAAGAAAAAGGTAGCAGACGAAGAAAGAAAGCAAGCGCCACGGAGGCAAAGTCCTTCCCCCAAGTGGAGTTGGCAAGCCTCTTTTCTTGCGACTTGCATAAAACCATTTTCCAACCCCAGTCAGAACCGGGTTCCGCGAACTTTCTTTCCGCGGGCAACTAATGCGTCGTTTCAGACACTCGCCGTAGCCTTTCGCTGCTTTAAGCTGTACCTCTCGACCACTTCTGAATTTCTGGATCAGCTGTTCTCCCGCGTGAAATGGCGTAGGTACAGAGTTGGAATGGTACCAGAGCATTGCAAGCGATGCAAATAGCGCGAGTAGAGTGGATAGAATAAATAACGTGAATGATGAGAGTAGTTTCTAGATAGTCGAGAACGTGGAAAGTGTAAAGAGTGCAGAGAGTATAAAAAAAAAACTAAATCAATGTCCTCCAGTGTCAAAGGAACCGTGAAGGATTCTGAAAGCAGTGCTCGTGTAAACTATGTTTCTCGGTACGTGCAACGACTAGAATTTAATTAAGGAGTGGTTAATTAAAATCGAGGCTCCGAGCGCGGTCGTTTTAAAAGGCAATTAATAAGTGACACGGGCCATCCATCGGAGGTACGGCATTCTAGTTTACGCGTCGACGTTCCTAAACACAGCTGTCTTGGAGAATCAATTTCCGATGTTACGTTGAAATGCAAATTCCACACTTATGCGAAACTTGGCGCAATTCCGCCGCAAGCGATATCCAGAATCCATCGTAGCGTATGTTGCCGGCGAGAAATTGTTATCTCTGCCCCGGAATACCGAGCAACAACTCAGCCATTTACATAGCGTCGCGATAGCGGCTGAGTTATGCCGACTAATGCACTTGTCGACTAATGCCCTCGAGTTGCACCAGATAGTCGAGGGACTAGCCTTTGACCCGGAGCCCTATCGCATCCTTCGGGGATAAGGATTCGGGTTTTAAGCCCGATATCGAGCGGGGCGAACCGAAAGAACCCGCTAATGATCGCGAAACCGTTGCAACGTTACTTCGGTGGTAGCAGCCGAAACTGAAGCTCCTCGTTTCACCAGGCGAGTAGCAATCGCACCCTTCGATCTAGATCTCGACTTCGTCTGTAGTATTATCTTTGTGGCGTCCGAATAGACTCCCGAAAAGATCATTCGAATTGTGCGCCTCTGCGAAGTGTCTTACTCCGAGGAAAAAATCTTTTCCCGCCTTGTAGCAAACGGGTATAATAACATACAAAGAGAGCCTTCTGGAGTTTCGAACGCAAAGATTAAATTATTACAAGAATTCAAAAGGCAGATTCCTATAAATATTCCAAAGCTTCCCAGAAACCAATGTACCTTCCAAGTTCACAGCACCGGAACAACAATTAACTTTCACGGAAGCACGAAGAAGGAGCAGCTCGAATACTCGCACGCAGGATAACTCGCGTTAATTTGAACCGCGGCAACTCGAAGCATTTCTGGCATTAGTTTCAGCGCGGCTGGGCGATTTAAGCCGGCGTCGTTGGGGAAACGGCAAATTTGTCCAAACTGTCGTTACGGATGAGCTAGTGGCCTCCGGGAAAAGAACACCCTTCCCGTCGTTACATTCCTCCAGCATTTGCCGCAACGGCGTTGCGGTCATCTCCGCGTAAATTCCACTTTTTCAGCCGTAACGAGCGATCCAGTGCCGCGAGGATTGGAAGGCCGGCGGTAAAGGATGGCGAAAGGGGGAGCGGTTAGACAGAGCCGGAAAATATAGAAAGGGAGGATGAACCCCCAAAGGATCCTCGCCGCTATGAATCGTTGCAATCAAGGCTGAAGGCACTCCAGCCGGGACTTCAGACAGCTGATGCCTCTCTGCTTCCAGTTGTTGTTAAAAGGGTTCACGGGACTCGCAACTTCTGTCGCGGAGGGGTGGTTTGCCGTTACGTTTTCTGCTCGAGCGAGCCGAGCAATTTCGACAATTACCACCCTGAAAGCCTTCTGAATGCTAACGAAAATGGTCACCGGAGCAAATAGTCTTCTTTGACTTCCTTTTAATTCGGATATTTCGTTCCAGAGATGCCGCCCCCCTCCTGTTCCTCCTCTTTCTGCCCTTTTGTCCGTGTTTCATTTGTACTGGTTACAAGCGAGCGAAGAAGTGCGTTAATTACCATAATTTTTATTTTTAATGCACTGCAGTGGCGAGGCAATCGGGAGGGAGCAAATGTATTTGTACCGGAGGTGGGGATGAAATTAAAACTATACTTTTGCAGTCTTGTTATCTTGGGAAATTGGGGCCTTCGATTAACCAAACACGATATAATGGACGCTGCAACATCATAAATGCAAATAATTATGATATTCTGAGTCAGGGGGGAGGTGATTGCCGATTGGTCGGTGCAGTTGGAGCAAACATTATTTAAATAGCAGCGCGGGTTATTCGCCGGTAGCCTGCTCGACGAAATCCCTTTAGGGTCGAGGGCATCGTCTGATCTCGCGATGTCAATTCAAAGGGGAGAGCACGCTGCCAGACGACGAGAAGAAGAAAGTTTCGTCCGCGAGAAACGAGGTTACCTTCTCTGCTTTGAATCGACGTCGGGCGCGAATCGTGCACGGATTACGCCGGCAGTCTCGAATTCCATCAGCATGAATATTTCACCACAAGATTTCGCGAGCTCGCGCAAACCGGCCGAAAAGAAACGAAGACGAGGAATTTTTTCACCAGCGACAAGGAAATGCTTCTGGATCAATTATGCATGGGTCTGCAGTCGCGTGTCGCGTAAATACACATCAAGTAAATAATTCTTTTTTTACACCCTCTGCCACGGGAAAAAGGAGACAGCTCGACTACAAATATCTGCCACGAATTACGGCTAAAAAATATCCCTCGAACCGGAATTAAGCTTCATTAATATTATCCACCGCTGAATTTACGAGCACATGTTTGACGACTGGCGCGACAGAAACACCAGTGAACACCCGTGCACCCACGCGTATCAAATATCGCTTCGGCAACGACTCCACGCTGTGAAACCGAAGAAGCCACACTGCGAGCCAACTTTCCGCGTAAAATTTGAATTACGTCCCCCGTCGTGGGCCCTCGATCACCGGTACCTCCTCCCAGTCAAGGTGCACAGATCGCAGGGGGCATAAGACACTTTTTCTATCCGAACGGAATCACCGCCATTGTCCGTTTTCCCTTTTCGAACCTCTCCGCGGAACAAACGGCCGTGGGATTCGACGTGTAAACGATATCACCGCCTGTCCATTGTGCCCCGCCGATAATTCTTTCCGCCTGGTCGCCGAGGAGCCGAGAAACTTTCGGCTTCCGGGCCCAGGGCTTCCTTCCTCCATAAATCAGAGATAAATCACTTTTAAACTCGCGCTGTTAACTCCAGCCCGTCGCCGCCGACTTGGCCGACCATCGTCGTCGCCCCCTCGGGGCACACCGGAATCGATGGCCCGCGCGATAACGAATACGTCCCATGGACCCCCTTAACGCCGGACCGACGCGACGGGCGGACGAGAGGCTCGCCCTTAATTAGCATAATACGATAATGACCCGAATCGCCGATCCACTCACGGTATCTGGGTTACCTGATGACGCGGCGTTCCGCGATTGCTCATTAATAATGCACATTAAAGGAAGCTCTAATCGACCTTGTTACCGTTCCGAGCTTCCGTGGGCCTGCGACCATCAACCGGCTCGTAAATACAGAGAAAGGAGACAAGTTTCGAGTTCAGACTGTGGTGAGACTGGGTCGGATGATTTTTATATCACTGATGTGCATATATGTGCAACATGGAGGTACAGGTTGGTCGAATTAAGTTTCGAACGCGCGAGGAATGATTTCGGGTGTTGAGCGTTAGCTCGTTGCCGGGCCACCAAGGACGCGCAAGGGCGCCTTGCATTTTTCAAACCCCATCTGGCAGACACTTGGTCTGTCAGTCCGCGCCTCGTAGACCTGGGACCGTTGTAAACTCGTAAATTTACTATTCGAAACGCAGGCGATCAGCCCAAGTCAGGGCCAAGGGTCCCAGGATTGCCGCGACAATAAACAGACGGCCTCGCGACACCATCGCACAGATTCACCAACACTTCGATCAGTTTTCCCTTTCCTATCGTTCGTTACCACCTACAACCAAATCGTGTCCGCCAATAGACAACGTTTCCAACCACTGCCTCGTTAAAACTCCACCCCTAATGGGAATCTTCGACTTTGCTTTGTCGCCAGAGAGAGAGAGAGAGTCCGAAACCAATCCGAATTTATACCTCGCAAGAGTAACTTGGAGGGACTCATACACCACATTGTAGACTCATTGTTAATTGCCATATTCACCCTTGTTCAAGTTTAGTAATTTAAATACAGTTTCGTTATTATTGTTGATGTGCGGTGCCTCAGTTCGTTAAAATACAACCTTCAATCACACCCTCTGCAGTGATCTCTCGTGGCCGTAAGACACCGCAGAGAGAGAGAGAGTGACATTTGCGCCGTGGGAGATTTACGCCCTCCAAAAACAGGCGACGCAATAGCTCACAACATCGGGTTTTAATTGATTGTGCGTGAATGCGGAGGAAAACGGATGGGTGATAGAATAAGTCACAGAGCACAGAGTGATTTTTCTTTTAGTGAAAGAATCTGAGTGGCCAGGTCTCTCCGAGTAACTGTACATCCCATCAAGGAGATTCAACTGCTTCCCATTCCCTTCACAGAAAGTTACCGAGCTCCCATCTTAAATTACGATCTGCTACGATGTTAGCCAGCAGTGAAACGCCTGAAGACCCTTGTCGCGGTATCGTGTAACGATTGGAGCGGTATTAAGTATCGCGCAGGGCGAGGAGTAACCGTTTTCTGAAGTTGCTTTCATTTTTATCACACGCACGGTTTACTGGGCCATATCTCGCCAGTAATTACGTTCCCCAGCAATTAAACAAAGGACCCGCGAGCTGCGGGGTTACAGGCAATCCCGCGGACGACACCATCAACCGCGAAATCTTCAGTTCTGCGATTGCACGGGGGCGATATAATTTTTACGATCACGCCCCGGCATTGTTGGCCGTCCAACGCCACGTCCTGACGCGTGCGTTCCCGCGACACGGTGATTCGCTGTCGTAGGCCCTTCGCCGTGGTCGCTTTAAACCCGCAGAGAGATAAAGAGGACATTTTCGAAGGTATACCGGTGTCACCAGTGGCGTGTCCAATCAAACGCGTGCGCTATCTCGACCGCGTCGAGCCTTATGATAATAAAATTTCATCCCTTACTTTCTCACTGCGCTCACCCTCTACCACTTCCTGCGATCGTTTCTCATTCGTGAATAACCAACGCGAATGGAAGAAGCTGGAGGGATGTCACGCCGATAACGTCACGCTTGGTAATAATAATAGTAACGTCTTTTATCCACGGCTCGGCAGCTGGAGGCAGCGTAATAACATCGGGGAAAGAATGGTCTGCGGAAGGTTCTCCGAATGACTCACGAGCGGGATAAACCACAGAAGTATTCGTAAATTACTTCGTTAATGCGCGTCGACCCGGCAAGTCCTCCGTTAATTCACCGTCGGGACTTCCCATTATCCTTATCGAGCACTGAAATATCGTGTTCGGGGCGGTAGTTCGCGCGACTATCCGCTAAACAGGAATAAGAGCGCAACCGGCCGTACAGGAAGCTATGTACGAACGGTAACAATCCGCGATTACCCGTGGCAAAACCCTCTTTAATGGGGAGGAAGGTGTTTTCTATTTGGCGACTAATTTCGCGGCAGCCACTAGCGCGCGAGGGATTAAAAGGATACGGGCGAATCCTTGGATGCCTGTTTCGAGATAAAATAGAAGGGGATACGTATTGTTCTGTTCTGAGTGCTGGGCGTTATTCTGACAAACTATTAGCAGTCTGTTACCTACGTATAACGCTCCCCACTTAAAGCCACCCCAATATTCTGCTTTTGCATACACATCTCGAGACACACTTATATTCTCCCATTCGTAAGCAGAGCCTTTGATGCCCCGTTAATTTCACTCCCCCCGCCGAAGAACATTTACAATTCAGACAGGCGCAAGTGTATTTTGGGTACACGAATAGCTCATGTACCTACGTAGACGTGCGACTTTAAATTCTACTTCTCCTCGAGCATCCCCGGCTCCCCTCGTTCCTGGAACTCTGGAAAAGTTCCCTTTTAACCCGCGCGGCATAGCTTTTACCGGATACACTTCGCCGATGATGCATGGCGGTTCCAGGAATTTCTTGTCCGTTCGTCTCCGTCGCCGGGACGAGCTACCTGCTCGAGTGGAATAAAATAGAAACGAAGTAGCCCCGTGATCGACATTAACTCCCCCGCCTGGAAGTTTCCCTCTACCCAGCGCGAAATAGTCTCGACGCACCCTCGAGCGACGTCGACGGTGAACGTCGATGCGTCGCGTCAGGCCCTTTAATTTCGACTTGCCACCCCCTTCGCCTCCGCTGGAACGGATCGCGGAGGCAGACGGAAGCCTGTGTTCCGACGGGGCGAACGGTGGCTGCGATTTCACGAGTGATTTCATGGGAATGCGTCTGACTTCCGACGAAACACGGAAAAAGCCCGCGCGTTGCGAGCTCCCAGCATTCCCCAGGTGAAACGCCTGCAACTTGCTAGCTGCGATTCGCTCACCCACCCCTCCCCCCCCCTTCCCCGCCCCTCCGCCGACATGCAAACATTCCGTACCGACGATTCCACCCCCGTGCATCGCGAAACGAAACACGTATCTTGTTTTAACCCGCGCCACCCTGCCCCGCTCGCCTCGCCCCATCGACTTTGCACCCCGAGCGGGTTCTTCGTGCAACGCGGGGGTTGCCGGACGATTTCGTGGGAGCAGAAACGCTTTCGACCCCTTGAATCTCGTGCAGCGATCCGTTTATCGTCGCTCCTCGCTGATACCTGATTTCTTTCGGGGCTGCTGGTCGGTTCGCGCCCTGGCAGAGGGTTTAACGGAATACAAGCGTGGAAGGATAGTTCCAGTGGAGTTTTCATCCGTTAGCTAGAGGAAGTACGATAATGGGAGTACACTTGGCTTTACGGAAAATTGGTTTTATATTTTATGTCTTGTATTTTAAGAGGTGCTGCGAAGGAAATGGTGTTAAAAGATGGTTGTCTTGCATTTATAATTCCCCTGGTTAATATTTCTGATTAAAAGCGCGAGCATGATATCGGAGCAGTTTATTTTCACACACAGACGTCTGTTATTCAGAATTTCACGCGAAAATGAGGTGGTGTTTCACACTCGACCAAACTACTGCGGTTTCATTGCAGTTTCCCCATAAATCAATACGTCAGTTTGATCAGTGGCGATTTAAATCTTCGAAACGCGATTAAAATATAACAAGGGCGACGCACACTGCAATTAAGGTATTGTTTGAACGACGAGCTCTACTGAATTCCCGTGGAAATGTTACTGCATTAAGCGACTTGCAATCAGGTGTACAAAGGAAAACAGATATAATTCTAGCTGTTTAATTTCACTTCCAATTCGGATCGTTGAAATCCGAGTACATTGATATTATTTCCGTTGCTCGCTGTATTATGTAATATATATACGGGAAACTTCGATACTGAAATGTTCTAAAGAACAAAGGGATATCTACCTCTCCGCCTTCGAGTTTCTGCTGCCGTGACTTTCTCGTTACCAGCAGATAGTGTATTAAAAAGAGAAAGAAAAGGGGACGATTCAAGGAAGCCAGCAATCCTACTCTCAACCCGGAAAGGACACGGGGGTCTTATTCTCCTTGGCTTTGCCTTCCGTCGAGCTTTAATTCTATTTTCTTTCCCTCCGCGGCGTTATTAATTCTATGTTTAATATCATTGATGAAACGCATTTCTGAAGCTCTCCACGGAAAGGTAACAGGCACCGTGAAAATCCTTTAAAATGTTTCGCTGAAACGAGCATTACATATTTCGTATAAAAATACGTATAAATTCGTCGAAAATACGTAAAACATCGTAAATATCTCGGCTGCGGCTCAGGGAAACGCGACTACGCGTGGTCGCATGGGAATATGAGAGCGGAAAATTATATGAAAACAGTGGCGGACGGGCGAATTAATATCCCGTTATTTTACTTTGATTCCGCCTGGGAAAGCGTACCAAGCGACGGCTGGAAATCCGATGTCTCTTCCACAACAGCGGGAAATACGTCGGGTAAGTGGCTACGTATCGAGGGGCAATCGATGCATCCAATTTCACGTGCAACTTATAATACCGAAGGTCGATACCCGGAAGCAGCGCGAGAAAATCGAGGACGAGGGGGGAAATCTAAAGGGGCGATCGCAAGATGTTATCGAATAACCGGCGTGTTTCCATTGCAACGGTGAAACGGCCCAAGAGGTAAATCGGACTAAAACGTTTCGGCGAAGCTTTCGCCGGTTAACAAGATACTAACGGTGCAAGAGGGGAATTAAGCAATCGATACCTTCGCGATCGAAGTGTCAATGGGAACGTAAAAACAGTGGTTATTGACAGCATGCATGGAAGACGCCCTGATCCAGTCACCGGAAAGCCACAAAATTTTACGAGTATTTAATGTTGGGGTAATTTAAAGGGAGAGGGCTAAGATGAGCGTAACAGTTCTGAAATTATTTTGCTGTAAGATAATGATGATTTGGGTATCACAAGTGGCTCTGTACTCGAGATTATGTGCGTTGCAAGGGCAAGATGAAATTGAAAGCCCTGCTACATGACATTAAATGCACAATGATGTACAAAAACATCGCAGAAAAATGCACATGCAAATCTGTCGCTCAATTATTGACTCTACAGTCCACCCACACTCGCAGTTTCTATTCGGATATTCGCATCAATATTTACAGGCGCGAAACAACGTTTGCCCTCGACTGGAATGTAAACGCGGAGGGACGGAAAAGGTAACGTCTGCGGAATAAGTATTTCCATATCTGTGCGGAACGTTCCGACGGTTTGAAGGAGGGCAAGGAGAAGCTGTTGAAACTTGGAGACATAAACGAGCATCATTTGCCGGTACTTTCGATACGGCGCGAGTTAATAGAGCGGGAAACAAGCTAATTCAAAGGCAGCGAGCCAGCGTTCCTGTAAATGTAAAGGGGGCTTAAAGGAAGCGGGCACCGATCGATGGTGGCTTTAATGGCCGGTGTTTATCGTCAATACGAAACTTGCGAGCCCCTTGGCCTTCTTGTATGAGCTGCTACGAGAGTTGCTCGTTTCTGTCGGACGCGCGGCGAGGCCAAGCACCTTTGATTACAAACGCCGCCTGAACAGCCGCGTACGTCTGTCAATTAGGCAAATATTTCGAGTTCCCTTCTAAACTAATTTTCTCGCTTCACAAATGTAACTAGGCGCGCGCGGCGCAAACCCGCCCCGTTTCTTTGCCGTCAAAAAGGGGATCGCGTTTTAACGTCATCTGCCGCCCGAGTTTATGACGGACCGAAGTGTCAAAGTAATTTAATCACGGGAATCTAGTTAGAGCGACGAATTCGTCTCCGGCGCAAGCCAATTTACGCGTCACTTGACTTTCCTTTACTCCGTTGGCCGAGTGTTCCACCCATTGGTTGCTCGTATGCTCGACTCTCGGCATATCAGCCACTCTTAACGAATGTATGCAGTTATGCACATATTTACCTGGGATATAAAGAACCGAACATCTGAAACACGACTACATCCATTTGCTTTCGCGAATCCTATTGCGCAGTTCACTTCGCGTTCATTACTTCGAGGCACTTTGCGTGCCTTGCACGATCTCCTAAAGTAATCGGGTGTCGTGAACATGAGAATCGACTTGCCGTTCCACACGCTCCATCTTATTTCAATCCAGCACTGGTGCGGCAATTTATCAGAGCGGTTGAACCTAGATGAAACGTGTGTTCCCGGAGGAAACAGCAAAACGCGTGAAGAAAGCATGCATCGAGAGGTACGCGAGATACGCTCGTTCTTAGGAGCAGAGCGAACGCGAAGAAACCTGTGAAAGGAACAGCCGTTTCCGCGTCGATACGGCCAGGCAGCGGTTCCCTTCCGGCTACTTTAGCAATCAATTCACGGCGAACGCGGAAGAAAGGCTGACCTATATACGCCGAAAGCGACAGGCGTGATAATCGATCGATCGCTGGAATTCGCGCGCTCGCCGAGAGTCGCGAGAACTCTCCTACGCCCCGAACCTTTATAACCTGCGAGCATCGCGAACTAGCGGTTCTTGGATACCGTAAACCACATCGACTGGGACAGTAACTTTGAAGGGTAGCTCCAAACGTCAATGGTTGCTGGCTGCTTTCTAAGAATTTCAGGATACTATATGTGGAAAAGCAAGAAGGTGTTCCTTAGAAGATAATGTACCTTTCCCCGCTCATACATCATTATTTGCGTTCGCCTAACAGTCTCCCTAATAGTATATCACGTATTTTCAACTACGCCATCCAACGCCAAAGCCAATTTCACCGAATAAGAATGTTATTCTGAAGGCACACCCGTGAAGCACACCCCGAAGCAATCGCGATGCTTTTCCACGGCACGAAGAGTCCAGGTACGGTCGGTGACCCCTCCGCACAGTAGCCACACTACGGTCCCTCTTCCAAACCAGTTCGCCCTTTGTTCGCCAGGGTTTACACTGGAAATAGCCGCTTGGGCGTCGCGCGTTGTACTTAATTAACGCGCTTCCTTTCAGCGGCCCTCGGCCGAGGGGGCTTAATCCGACAGCCAGAAACCGGGGTTGCCCCCCGTTGCTTTCACAGGTCGATCATTTCAGCAAACACCAGCGGGGTTCGGCGCAAACAGGATTCGACAAGGAGGACGAGCCCGCCGTTGTCCCGATCCCAGGCGTCATTCACGCTCAGCGACGAGGGCGTCGTGACGCGTGCTCGACGCGTACCCGCGACCGATCCCAATCGGCACAAAGAACCATTCGAGCGCACCCGCGATAAATGGCCGTCGCTGCTGGGCTATAGGCCTCGCCCGCCGGTCAAAAGAGACCCTCTGGCCTGTCTTTCCGGCAGCGAACAGGCCTTTTCAGCCTCTCCTCGACCGTTCAAACTTGATTAACGCGCGGGACCCCGTGTCCCCGCTGTTCCATCGAGGATTCAATCCGGGACAGGGTTTAATGATTTTGGTAAACAACGCCCGCCAGGACAAACAAAGGGATTCCCGCGTCCTCTGTTGTCGGAGCAGCGGCTGAATAGCAATATGATGAGGGTTACCGAGCGAATGGGTGCGAGGAGAGATGTAATTCCGATTCGGACCAGATGGAAAGCAAAATATGGTTCTGTGTCGCGACGTCCGCGCTGGGTGGATCGATTGGCCGTATGTGACGGCGTCGAATGTTTGCTCCCGAGATTCCACGTTCGCTGGTGGTTCGCACGATAGTTTTATTCGACGAGGCTTGTGGCCACGTGAATTAGAGGATGGAAATGTTTGCCGTTCGTGGTATGGTCTTTTGTAGATCGTAGAATATTTCGATAATTATTCCGTAGTGCCAGAATGCGTAGGATAGATGCAGTAATTATCATTGACCTGTACTACTCGGAAGGAGCTATCGATTCAGTACAATGAACCACCCTGTACAGAGAAATGCACGGCTAACAATTATTACCCGAAATATCCATCTTTATATCTCTTACGATACCAAGCGCCATTTTGCAACGTCATCTTTCCACATGGGCGACGTTTTTATCGTTCACCCGATCGTCGGGCTTGCTCGGTCTAAATTCCCTTCGTCGTTGGCTTCGAAACAACGTGGCCGTGAAATCGTCGGTGAAGTTAAAGGGACCACGGTGGTAACTTTAGATCACAGTAATTAGTCAGAGGCGATCGGTCATGAGATTGCAGGACGCCCGGGTTAATGTCGCCGCGAGTCAGCCGCGTATATCCGACTTCTTCATCCGCGAACGTAACGCGAGCATGACATCAGAATAATGACACGGGCAACAAGGGGTCGGTGTGCACGCGAGCGCGGTGTGCATGCAACGACGCGTGCACACGCGTGATGTAACAGGACGCGGTGCGTGACCAGCAAGCTCGGGCTTGTAATGGCCAGCCCCCTGGACAGGGGGAGGGAATCAGAGAGGGAATCAATGTCGTGTGTCGCTGGTAATTCTCGCTAGGAAGGCCGCGTCTTGTATCGTTCCGACCTTTGTCCCGGGAACGCGATCCGTTACATTTCCGCGCAACTCTCCACCCCAATGCAAGCTAATTACCCACCAACCCCTATCTCCCCGCAACACTTCCACGGTTATCGCGGAATCTCAAGCTTCGTTAAATGCAAATTTCCACGGCCCCATCGAAATCATTTCCCCGTAGAAAAACAATCTCGCCCCCCCCCCTCCCCCGGTCGTTTCTTCGATTCCCCAGGATGCGTGAACTAGTGTACGCGAAATCGATGGCGAACGGAATTGGTTTCATAGACCAAGTTTCCAAGAATTCGCGGTGAACTTAGTTGACTGTGAAATCATTGGTGTGGGGGGAACGAAACTCGAGGTATCGGGACGCAAACATTCTTAGAAGTGTCGGTAGGAGTGAAAACCTCCCGCCGGGGAATCAAGCCTGATCACGTTAAACGTTCCTTTGAATTTCGCGAACCGACGGGATGGAAGGATTGTTCGCAAAGCACCGAAATTATTAGCACGCTGGTATATTCAACGTTCCTCAATCTTTTCCATCGTGCACGCTCCCAAATCCCCTTGAAACCACTATCCTCTGAAACAGCAGATAAGCGGGAGCAGCGGTGAGCACAATGTCGCCGTCATGCGCTTAGCTGAAGCGGGTTAAGTAGACAAACATATTATCGCTGACGTCCAAGTTCATTATTCTTGCGCATCGCTGGCGCGCCAAGCGGGGAGAAGAACAAGAGATTTCTCGCAGATGCCAGTCCCACATCCCTCGATCGGCTTAGGATAAACTCGTATTCCCGGTGAACGCGAAAACGTGGGATTAGCTTCTATCGCAGGCACGCTGGAATTATTACGCTCGCGAAGCGCGGTAATCCAAATCGATTGGCAGACATGTGATTGTGATAATGGTGCTGTTTAGAGCATATTAAACAGCTTATTAGCTGGTGATCCCATTTAAGCCATTATCTTAGCCGCTTGTTCTGAGCTCTCGCGTTCTCTCTGACGAACTTTTAACCCTCCCAGCCACGAATCAAGAGGTCCAACAAGCTGGTCTGTAATCGAGGTGAAACGTGATATGGAGTTCGTGATTTCTCAAGAATTTTCGAGCTCAACTGCCCTTTAGCTTGTGGAGCATTTAATGGTCGCTATTTACTATAGAATGTTCTATGTATGTCCGTTGTGGTTTGCTTCATATGTATTAAATTTCATCGCTACTCACCGCTTCAGTGTGTACAGGATGAGCAGCGAACAGCAACCCCGTCAGAGCGGCGAATCCTGGACGCAACGATGCCACAACTAGACTCACCCTTGTGACCAAAACGCATGCGATGGCGTGCAACGCGATGTTCGTCGCGTGATACCAGCTTGGCGTCAATCCTGACATCAGGTAGTTCAACCTGAAGGCAAACAACAGGAGACAATAATTAGAATCTGTTCGTATAATTGCGGTATTCGGCTACTAATTTTGTCAAGGAACGTAGCGTAAGAATTCCACGGTGGTTAATTATAAATAAAATAACGTTTCATGTGGTTTTCATTCGTGTGATACTCCTTGGTATCGTCTCAAGATGGCATCGAGCTATGCTATAATCTGTAGGATCACGGAAAAAAGGAAGTCGCCTCAACGGGACTCGAACCCGCGATCTCTAGATTTGCGGCGCTGGCCCAGCCGCCTTAACCACCTCGGCTACCGCCGACTTCCCCGATCTTCGTTATTCCGTGTCCTCTCTTATGAGGTGGGGGTTCCTGATCCCACATTCGGCCATCCTGCGACGTCATTCGTCCTCGAATGACATTGTCGCACACACCACCACACTTTGTGTCTTTTATTTTTCGCGTCGCAGACACACCCCGCACGACCACAGTGTCTATTATTTTTCGCGTCGTAGACAACGACCTCAAACGGACGGCCTCGTGTGGCGAATAAGGGTAGGACAAAGTCGATTTTTATTCCGATCAGCGCACGGGGCAAAGTATCACGGTAAACGGTTAATTTCGTTTGATCTAATTGGTGGATAATTGAAACCACGCAGTCCTCCCGATAGGGGTCTAAGTGAAATCAGCGAACCATGATCGTAATTAGGTAATTTCGACTACGCGTGACCCATTAAAGCAAATACCGCCTTCAAAGGTGGCTAGAGACTCGCGTTATTGCAAGAAGACTTCGGGAAAAATTACTACTGGATAGTACCTAAGTCAACATCTACATAAACCTAACGTCAAGCACAGCATCAACTCAGTCCTTCGGAGTAAATTTAAAACCACGTTTGCCTCAAACTTTAGTAGCATCGCAAGCTTTACATTCTCCATAAAATATCCATGATATTTTACATATTTGCAAATGGAGTGGACAGTGTGTCCACTACTGGCAGTCTGCATCCGCAGACCCAAGATCCACTAGTTACCACCGACGCAATTCGCCTTTTGTTCGAAACGAGACTGAAGCCTGAATGGAAAGCTGTATTAGCAACCCCACCTCATCCTCGTCTGCATCCTAAGAAATCTGAAAACAATGAGCGCCGTCGCCTTCCCGTTTATAAGTACAACGGATTTGTAGCGGGCGCCGGTGACGAAGTTTTCACGGAAATCCGCTTAAGTCGACCAAGATAATCGGATTGCAGAAACCCACTCTGTACACCTATTCATCCCTACACTCTGTACACCGCAAACCCACCGTGGGAATCCTGTTTTTTTCTCGCGGAAACCGATGGCCGCGCGTTCACCTCCTAATGAATACCCTCGAAACTTCCAACCCTTTCTGCGCCCCGCTCCTCGGCAATCGATCATCGAATACCTGATTGCCTCCGGTAGGCAGGCCCGTCGATATTGCCCGAGCATCGATTCCAGCGATGATGGGGAGGGGGGGGGGGGGGCGAGAGTGCGGGACGAGGAGGTGCGAAGACGGAGGAGGAAAGTGCGCGGGTAAGGAAGAAGAATGGGGATGAAAAATAGGTGAGACAGCGAGCCGCCATCAGGAGGAAAACAAACACCGTAGCTGCTGACGCGGCCTGAGCAATAATTTTGAAAGTCTGCCGACGGCATAAGTTCGACGCCCCTAGCGAACCCCTGAGCTTGGCCCTGTTCCAGGTGTCAAGGATCCTGGCCCAACGTAGGCGTATCCTGTCTTCCCCTTGGCCCTGGATCAACCAAAGAACTCGAACGTGTCAGTTGCAAGTCCCCACGCAAATTTTCCTACGAACTTTATGGCCCGCGGAGTAATGATTAGTGTCTTGGCTACGGATCTGCCTATGCACAGTACCTAGCAGGGATATGCCGAGATCGTAAAAGCTGCGGGATCCCCAATGTTTACAGCATCGTGCTTTCCGAACAAGGGGTTCGGCATTTCTTTTTTTTAGGGGCGGGGGAGCGGGGTAAAGTTTCGAGACATCTTGTTCCGAAACCTCAAAGCTCTAAACTTTGGGACTCCCGCAGCTTTTACGACCTCACTGTATCCGTTCGAGGTACTGTAAGCCTGTTTAAATACGGTCTCGGTGTCGCGCGGAGGTGGCGGATGGTTTTGTAATAGAGGATGAAACAAGACGCAATAAAGTTTCATCGTTTTATAGCGTTCCAATATCCGCTTGCCTCCAGATATCTGATGAAGCTAAGCATGAAAGGCACAAGTCTACAGCTACGTTGATATTTCTATCGTTTTTAAAGGTCTACGAGAATAAACACGATTGGGTATCTTGTACCGGAAAAGGAAGAAGCCTTCAATTAGCTTTCAGATATACATGATAGAATAAACGAATTTAATCATTCAACTGATTTGGCGCTTCAGATAATTTCGATCCATCTTATCTGGGCCGTTCCATTCTTGACGATGCGACCGCGGTCTAACAATATAGTCACAAACGGATGTTCTCATTTCCCGCATCCACGGTACATGTATTTAGCAAACGGAGACCGACTGGCGTTTCGGAACGTTTCCAAGACGCAATCTCGTTTCACAGAGCGCCAGGATACACTGGCAACTGGCGCTGCAAAGGGTATGAGGGCTGCATATTTAGGATCTTCCTGTTTGCACTCACAGGACTTCCTAGAACATGATGCACTGGACTTCGCAGTATCATAGCTGGGTGAAACCCATCGATCCACATCCTGTGTTCCCCTCACTTTCGGATGATTGTTTACGAGGTCTTTGCATCCCTTAAGCGGAGAAGAGGGTCCATTGCGATTAATTACTTATAATTAACTGGGTGTGTATTACAAGTTCACGCTTATTTCTGTCTGAAAGGAGGAAATGGAAAGACCTTTCTTTGGAGGTCTCAATTATAGATGCGTTGCTGGCGGTGAACTCCACATCGATAAGCAACGAAAGCAGCTTAATTTCTATCTCCGTTAAGGGGTTATTCCTAGTCAGGCAGCCGAAAAGAAGTTTTGCGAATTGTTTGTGAATTTTTTTCGCTTGATTTTTGCACGATAAAAATCAGGATTTCCACTTTAAATAGCCTCCATTTTGTTTTAAATTAATATTTCGGAAATTCGCTCCGTTAATCAAAGGATACATAAATATACTAACGAAATATTTTTTTATTTTAGATAATCTGGTTCCGAATGGCAGTGCTCACCGCAAAACCAAATGTTTAAAAAGGCTTCTTGGATGTCGGTTATTACTTTATTATAAACGTAAATATTTTTCTATGAAAAAATTACCAAATGTTCTTTAAATGTTCCTCTTTTAAGTGTAAAAAGTTTTGTAAAAATTTATGCTTCCGCTTTTTCAAAAAATAATCACAAACATTCGCCTCTTTTCGGCCGCCTGACTAGGTGTAACCCCTTAAACCACTATCTTTCAGCTTCCTTCGAAACCGTAGAATAATTATTTTAGAGCAAACTATTTCTTATTTCCGTTGAGAGCAGCGTACGAACGCAAAGCAGCAATTTTACATCGCCCCACGATAATACCGGTATTGCGCCCGATATCCGATATTCGTTCTACGCGGCACTAAATCCCCCATGGAATGACGGGAAAATCATACCCGAAATGACACGCGTAATCACGTCCCACGTGCACGCTCGCAGAAAACAAAACAGGCTATTACGCGACGTGACACATTTACGCTGGTAATCTAACGCTAATTACCGATTTCACGTGCCTGAAGTGGCCAATCAGAGGTCAGCTACGCCCGACCACCGAGTACGATACTCTGACCGAAACTGGACGGGTCGAAAGGCTTGAATCTAATTTCCATTCGATGACAAGCATGGGCGAAGGGACACAGAGGAGAGCACGGGATGGGCGGAGAGCGGAGTTAGGGAGAGAGAGGGAGGAAGGGCAGAAGAAAGAGAGGCTGTATCGTTGCCGCCGGGAGGGATCCACTTGAACGCCGTTCACGACGTAATTAGGCATTCAACCGATTCGGCCTTAAGCACTTAATCGGCTTTATTTCGACCTTACATCCTCTTAAACGCGCGGAAAGTTAGGCCAGCTTGACTTCCGTGGTTCGTGCTTCGTGACCGTTACTTGTTGACAAACGGCTCCACACCGTGCTTTCGCCGCCCGGGGCAAAGTCACTTGGCCGAATAGTTTTCCGTGAAATATTAAAACGTCCCGAAAGCCATTAAGAAGTTGATTAAATTACCGGGCCACCGGAAGCCACGGCCTTGTTTACATGCCGACGACGGTGATAGAAACGTTCGCGAAATATCGCCGGGCCCCTCGAAACCGTCCCATATATACGTCTGATAAACAAGCCGAGTCACGCGACTTGTGTGGGGCCATCGCCGTTTTGCGGCTGAACACGGAAAAAATGGGCTAACGAGGTCTAAACATGGCTTTACCATTACGTTGCTATCGATACGTAGGCCAGTTAATATAGAGAGATAGAGTGTTTCGTTATCAGTAAGTGGCCCCTTCCTGCGTCTTCTATAAACTACAGAGTTCTTAAAACACTTTCAAGGCCCGTCGTCGCTTCTCCATCGTATTGTAAATATTTCTTCCGTCTCATTACAATTCCCCTCGTTCTTTCGCCGAGGAGGGCGGCCCATAAATTTCGTTAACACCGTCGGCACCCCACTTCCTCGCCCAACCCCCTCCGCCTTTCTCTCACACAATTTCCCTGGAGCGTTACCAGTTGTTAAAGGGGCCGTGACCGCAGACATTTCAAAGCAAGAATAGAATATGATGAACTAAAACTGTTATTCGCCACCAGACCGCAGGGAGTCCTGATACTAACTGCCCGGCCGCAACTACCCTCTTACTACTGGCTGACCACGACCGGTTCTATTACTACTGTTTGACCGTTGCTCGGCCAGTAACTAGTGGCCCGACCGCGGCGCCCGATCGATACTTATTCGTACTCTTCCGTCGTGCATTAGCGCTTCCGTGTCTGGTGCCAACACGTGTCCGCGTTAAGGGCGGCAGCGGAGTTTCGCTTGAGCGACGTCTCTTGATTCCGGTTGACGGTTTCTGGCGAAACCGAGCGTCCGTCTCTGGCACGTTAATGGAACTTCGCGGCTCCGTGTTACGGCTGCCGCGGAAACTAGCGCGAGCGGCCGGTTTACGGGGAGAATGGAATAAATAAGAGGGAGGACCGTCCGGAGGAGGAACTTTGACGATGGCAGGAGGATCTAATTAAATAATCGGATAATTAACTAATGAAATCTCGCCGTACCGTCCTGCAACGCGTATCTGTAAGAGATCGGAGATATAAGATGCAGCCTGTCTGTTCTTAGCTGAAACTTAGACGTCGACATAGGCGGACAGTTATTATTGAAGAGATTTCATCCCATTTCTTTTTTTCTTGAGTTTTCATTGCGAAAGATTTATAGAAGCTCTCGTCTACCGTATCTGATACGAAAAGCGGAATTGAATCGTTCATGGACAGACGGGTAGAAGCGAGTCGCTCGCGGACAGGCAGGGGGATCGGATGGTACGTGAACGGGCTAAGAGAATAGGGCTCTACGTGGCCGGGCAAGTAGAATCGGATCGTATCGGGTCGGACAGGTAGAACAGGTTGGTGCTCTGGCTGACACGGAAACAAAAGGGAACGAGGACTTTCTGATGGGATTTGAAGGAGACTCACGAGTTGCTGGACAACTAAGATGATGTAATTTTAACTGGACGGCAAATAACGTAGTAGAGAGAAAGTATGACGAAGTTTGCATTGATATTATGAACAGAATGCTTAAGATATGAAGGCATTCTGCTGGGAAGCGAAGAAGAAATTCTAAGAAATGTAATAAGAGGGAAGTAAGGATCCTCAATTTCTGGAGGGACATATGAGTGCAGAATGTTAAAGTACAGCAGTATTTGTTCACACATGTAGGAAATATTCCAATAGATCCAGAAACGTTCACTGTAATATTCCATTAATATCCTTTGATATTACGACATAAATAATAGAATTTTAATCCAGAAGAATGGAGAGAAATCTTGGGGGAATAGTATTTGAAATATGATGCTTATTTTGGAGTGACGTAATGCAAATAGAAAAGACGGACGGAATAGTAACTTCGTTTTAGTGTCTGCAAGGAAGTAGAAACAGGAAGATCCAACCGCTCTTCTCATTGGTCGAAACCAAAATGAATGTATCTAAAGCAGGAGGCGAGTTTAGGAACCGGAAAATGTATCGATCGCTGGTTATTTTATGATATTTCTTTAGATTAACGCGACTATAGTCTCTAGGAACTTATTCTTATCCGTGCCAGTTACCTTTCAGATTGCCAGCTGACTTCACCGAAATGAATGATTGTACGTAACGAAGATCGAGTCCCTTCCCTCCTCCTTCCTTTATTCTTTTGCACTCTCTCGATCGCAGGACACGATCTCGTGGCATTCCCACTAAATCGTGCGCGGAATCTGATACCACGAGTAGAACAGTTTACTATTCCGTGGCGTTGCTTTAGTGATTCAAGAAACTTGGTAGTTTCCCTTGCACATAGTGTAGTACACATCGCTGAGGTTCAAAGATTTTAGTCTTCTATCTTGCATTTCCAAAGTGTATTCAACAGCATTTCAATATTCCCGCAATAGTGGTGCCCGCGGTAAGGTACTTCGTACTCCAGTACATAATTTGCCGTGACGAAGTGGATGTTGACCGGACAATGAATGATACTGGTACCCACAGTGATTCGAGCTAACGATTTAATGAAACATCACGCACACCGCGGGGCAAGTTCGCGTGAGCGCGCAAATTTTTCATTCGCGACGTCTTAGCGACAACGAGTTCGCCTTATTATTCGTTGAGTCGTGAAAATCACGAAGGGACTCTAACCATTGTTTAGGAGGCCCCTTGCCACGAGCCAATTAATTACGAAAAATATAAACCGGCCGAGCCGAAGGCGGGAACGAGGCAAGAAAGTGGAAGGAAGGAAGGAGCTGGGGATAGCGCGGGCAAGTAGCGCGGAATAAAAACCCTTCAACGAGGGTAATAATGGAACGCGGGGGGCGGTTGCGAAATAAATGGCGGAGGGAGAGTAGTCGTGAATTTCATTACGGGAACAATGGTACTTGGTGGCGAAAGAGTCTGATGAAATTTGTCAGGCGTGCCGGGAAGCCTTGCGGTTACGCCGATATTAATTGAATGCCAGCGACGGATCACCAACGCGGATCAACGCGAAATGCACGCGCGTGTACGCGCGTGAGAAAGAATCGTGATATAGGTACTGTGTACGATCGTGCGGCACTTTATCAGCGTTTGTCTCGCGAGGCATCGATAATCTCGCGAAACAGGTGAGTCCGATTCGATAGAATCAATGCACAGCCCTGGATCTTTGGTAAACCATCGCCCGGGATAACCATTCCTCTTCCCTTTCCACTCCTTCTATCCTCTCTCTTTTTTCCTTTTTTTTTTTTTGGTCGTCGTCCGACCCGCTCGCCATCCTTTTCGCTTCCCTCTTGTTGCCGCTCCCGCGCTGGCTATCCGCTTTCACATAGCCACGCATCCAGATCAGATAATACCGTGAATTACTGCCGCTTATACGCCTTGAGTGGCGCCATATATCAACGTACGTGCCTCATTCCTTTCCCAGATTGTGTATTGGAAAATATGGCGTGTCCACGTCGAACATGATGAAGGGCCTTCCAGCGGGGGCGCGCACAATGTTCGCTACGTAATACCTCATAATCATTATGCATTACGGCCTGCTATCTGGCCAGCGGGCCCGACATTACAGGTACGCGCGAGGTGTTTCGCCCCCTTGTATTATCGAGAGCAATCTTCGCCCCCGCGAGCATTTGTTACCTGCCACGCTCGAGGACGAGGAAACGGAACGCAGCTACATAGGTATATAACCGGGCTTCTAGACGCTCCTGTGGAAACGAGCACGTAAATCAGCCAATAGAGGGCTTACGCACGATTTAGGCTAGGTATCGACAGTTTTCGAAATGGTAGCGGCCCCGCGCGAAGCACATAGCTAAAGCTCGTTCTGTCCTTCGGGAAAAATTGTACGTCCCTACGACTCCCACTCCCGTCCAGCGACCTCAATTTCTTCGAGTTCCAGCGCGCTTTTTTCGAGCTGCAGCTTCCCCCGCGGCCCTGCAAAAAGCGAGATTTTTCCTGGGGCGTCTCGACGTCGGTCCGAATTTCGTTCGATCAAACGAATTGGGAGCGCTGTCGGGATCGAGGATTCCCAGGGAGCGCGCTATTGTGTTTCATGCAGTGGAACTCGGACGAGCCTGGCCCTGTCACTTTTCTGCTGGCGGTCAGGGGAGAGGGAGGGGAGTGCCCGGATACGGTGGAAACGTCGAGAGAAATTACACGTCAGTCGCGCGCCGCGATACCCGGGCACGTAAAAACTGATCGCCGGAGCGAGAAAAGTGAACAATCCTGCGTCGGGCCGATCGGGGGATATGGTTTAAAGGGTAATTTGGAACGATGCCACCAATCAATGGTGTCGGACGTGGCCCCGATACCTCCGCTAAGCGAAAATCTGACTTACAGCTCGGCCCCAATCCCCTCGTATTTGGGAGCGACTGAGGGGATGGGTCGGGGGTTGGTTTCATTGCGGCCAAATTAACCCTCCGATCGAGCGTGTCCCTGTGCCGTGGCTCGTTAAGGAACAGATTACAGGCGGCGCGGTGCAAGAAAGAGGCCTAGCAACTAACAGCGAACTACGAACACGCGTCCACCCCCTTCGCTTGCAAACTTATGCAACTGGATGCTCTGTTCTGTCGACAAAATACCGATTTATAGCGTGCCTTCCATTTGTTAAGTGCATACGCTGGGGCTAACGCACAGTGGTATGAAGATTCACTACTGCGAAAGAGACAAGTGCAAGGTTCAATGCACTTTTTACATCCCGACCTGTGAATAATAATTTCTGTTGAGATGCAAAGTGTTAATTTGTGACGCATGGTTGATCGATGGAGAAACTAGAATCCCTCCTCGATAGAATTATGAACTATGGGGATAAGTTTTACTGCTGAGCGACATGCGACTCTACAGTGTTTTGTTAATGTCCGAGAGAGGCGCGAGCGGATCATATATTCAAGAATTCCCTTTTTTCCTCTTTAAAGTAGATTTGTTGGAATAAAGTGAGTTACAGTATGAATATAAAGCATTTTATCGCACGGTGTGAAATAAGGGGGATGAAAGTCCATTAATTATGCAGATTAAGCTGAAGAGGAACAATCGGTGATAAAATTTATAACGCGCGGCACGCTGAAGGATGAAACATAAAACAGTCATCCGCGCTTAACCCAGATACATTTTTATCTGGGGAATTACGACTCGAAAAAAAGAACGTGTAAAACGTTCTTTTTATACTTTTTCTACCTTTTCCATGTGAGGACGCTCTGTTGCGTTCCCCGCGCGTTAAATTTACCGTAATTAATGAAGAATAGTCGCTAAAGAAACGATGTTCGAGGCACTCTTTCCCCACCTCTTTTCGTTTGAATGTGTTTCATCGACGGCACGAGCAGATCGATCAAGCTGGGAGGCTGTGACGCTTCCCCCGGTGCGGTAATTGCCGCTAATGCGAAGGAATACGCGAGAATGGACGGTCTTAATCGGAGCAACCATGCGAATCGAATGAAACGGCGTTTATTTAGAAGCAAACAAGAATCCCCCATTTTGTTCAGTCCCCTGTGCCCGCGCAACGACTGCATCGCATTGAATCGAATTCATCGCGCGACTTCAATCGTCGAAGAAAGCTCTTATCATAAAACAGTCTATTGTTCAGCCACCACGGTTACTACATCCTCTGGATTGAAGTCTTCGCTGCAACGAGGAGAACAATAATCGTTAGCTTCTACCAACGTGAATAATGCTGACTCTTTTTTACAATTTCCGCGCCGGTGCTTATAAATATCGTCCATTTCGATTGTTTTATTTCCTAGCGGTGGAAAAACAAGCCCCGCATACAGAGGGTTTCGAAGTTCGATCGCATACGATCGTATAATTTGAATGGAATATCAATATATTTCGTAATATACCTATCAAGAATTATTTTTCAAACAGAAAATTCGCTCGAACGAGGCGGATTCGCGACTGTCAAACGGTTACATTCACGGACTAACGTGAATCATACTCCGCTTCCACAGAATGCACGGGAGGGCTAGTGGAGTATCCATTTCCTATTAATCCGAAAGGTTTTTCGCTTTCCCGGCGAGATCAAGAGGCTCGCCTTACCGCAGCTTCCCGGAGAATCGAGGGACGAGAAGGGAAAGAGCGCGACGACGCGTTTCACCAGCTATTTTCCGCGGCGAAAGGGTTAATTGTGGCTCTATTCGCCAGCACAATCGGGGGAAAAGAGGCGGCTTTTACGCGAGGCTGATCCGGTTTCTCGGCCGCCTGCAGCAGCCGTACAAAAGGTCAGGACGAACGGCAGAAACGAGCTGGCACGGTTCCGTTGCAGCGCAGGATGCGCTCGTTTCAGCCGCGATCGTTACAGTTGTAACGGTGGCCCGCACGAAACTCCGCCGCGCCGGCGAGTTCTCGTGCCTTGAGATTAATTGCGTTCCAGGCTTCTCCCGGGCCGAGCATTAAACACGACGTTCGAACCGACGATCACACATTTTCCCGGGAAGAAGAGCAGCGGGAAGATAACGAACAACGAACTGCGAACGAAATTAGGAACACCCTCCGCCCGCTCTCCATCTCATTCCTACCTCTGCTCGCCTGTTCCGCTCTGCCGATGCGGCGGTCATCGTTTACCGATCATCAGCTGATCTCCGTAATAGATCTAGAAGCACGAAACATTTCCACCTTCCTCCGAGCATCAAGCGCAGCGTGCAAATCAGGTCGAACCGATTTCCACGCGATTCCGGCTATAAAAATTCCTTATCACCCACGATCGCCCCTGCTGGACGAGTTAATCTGCGAATCGGGCTCGCGAGTCGTCATTAAGCACGCTAATTCCCAGTGTGGAGCACACGCGAGAAACAGATTCCGATCGGGCATCTCTAATTCCACGGCCCCCGCGACGCTTTGTAATACATCGAGTGGCGTGCCAATGTAAACAGGAAACACGCAGCGCCTTCGAGGGCCGCGAGGCTCGAAGATGCCGGGGCTGGTAACGCGATTATTCATGTTTCCATTCGTGACGACTGCAGGTATGCATACGCGAGGTGGCCCTGATTTAAGAGCAGTTTTACAATCGAGCCACGACTCATAAAGCCGAAGCGCACTGCCCGAGACCGTGTCGACGCGGATTTATGGCAGCGTGCATACGCGATGCGCCTCAGACCTACCACTTTTTTCTTCCCACGCGCCTGTGTACACCGTTTCTCAGCCGTGCCGCTTTTTACTTTAACTTTAACGACGGCTGGTTTTATCAAGTCAGAGGCTGTAAACTTGCAATCAGTCGAAGCGCCGAACATTCCTCGGGCGTCGCGCGTACGCGCCCGGCTTCCTCTGCGCGCGTCGGTCGAGACCGTTCCGCAGGACTCCATTGTGAAAGGGGAGTGAAATACAGGCCGTTCCTGAAAGGGCTGGCAATAATTCGCGAGCGACTTCTATTCACGATGGAAAACATCCTATTCGTCTTCCTCCGGTCATAACTCTCACCTCGCGCTCGCGAAAAATGCAAAAGTGCCTGTTGTTTTATCAAACAGTCGTCCCGGGCTACGTACCGACTGCGTGTCTCGGTGTGAAATGCTTTAGGCATGCTTTACGCTGCTCTGATCTAACTGATCGACTGCTTCGCATGTAGGGGAGAATGAGGCAATCGCAGTCAGTGGGCAATGATGGTCAGTATTGTTATTATAAAACGACATGCCCGAAATGTGCAATTTCTTTTCTTTACGTTCCACGACATCATTTGCTATATTGTCGAACAACCTCGTCTTAATCGTTGCTAAACAACCAAGAAAAACGACCCCTTTTGTGTTTTAAACGTCGTTGATGTTATATTTTGTGTGCACCACGTAAGGGATAAATACTGATTTTTGAAGCTTTTTTTACATTTCAACTTTACGTAAATACAGATATACTATCGAGGCAAAGGATTAGAATCAAATTTAATATAAATATATTTAATTTATTTATGTAATCTTCAATTTTATCAATGAAAACGTGTGAGGGCAATGATGGTCGCCTGACAGTTAACGCCCGCAACGTGATTACCATTATTCCCCAGTGTAGAATAAAAATATCTTTCTTCGTTAGAAGAATTTTATTCTGTAGATACGCCCTCGAATAATTGGAAAAGCCAATTGGGCTTTCGAAACGCTTGAAAAAGCAGTGGACAAGTGTATTATTTGCAATAGTAATGAAATGTGGGTTCGATGCATCTCGTGTGACCTCTCGGCTCATTCTGAATGTTGCGGATGAGACTCGGCGGCTGGATACATATGCGAAAAATTTTAAATTAATCGCCCGCAACGTGATGCTATTATCCGCAGGTGTGGACCCTGGCGGTTAAACGCATCTTTTCTGTATTTTGTAATTTTATTGAATAAATCAATATAATATTAATTATTTTCGTATCCTACGAATAGGTTGATAGTTTAAGTTTACAAAAAAAATCATTTTCAAGAAATATGGCACCTTATATCTTGATTTTATTGCACTTATTGCTTAAGTGACCGCCATTCCCCATTCTCCCCTACACCATAAGTGTATAGCAAGTGTATGACGAGAAATTGCAGGGGGGGGGGGGTTGTACAGAATAAGCGTCGATTGTTAGCGATTCACCTGAACCGTGCAAGATTTGAGAACGCGGTTGCAGCTCAATCCTTTATGACGTTATGATTGCGGTGATTCGTGACATCGCTCTGATTACAGTACATAACTTCCCGAGGCTTTCCTAACATCGTCCTGCCGCCCGCAACCTAACAGCAATAACCCACCAATCATACGTCAAATTAATTTTGCACGACTGACCAGTCTGAAATACACATGGTCTCGCCAACACTGCCACGAGCCTTCTCCTCCAAATCTCGTCGTACAAAGAATCCTCTCGTGTTCTATGAAAGCGAGAACTTCCAGATCTGTGTAATTGATATCAGCAGTCGAGCCGAAGCGAATTTCCAGCCGTAAACTGATGCGATTCTCTGGCGGTTCGACAGACGCTGGTTACCGTTTAAATAACCCAGCGTTCCGTGTCGGCGGAATATTTATACGGGTCGGCGGTTCCTCGAGGAGGGTCGCGTCTCCATTCCGACTAGCTCGCCGAACTTTATAACGAAGAAGCATCCGGCACGTCAGGTATAGGTCAATTAGCGTGAACGAAATTTCTCTCGGTCCCGGATGTTTCTCGACGATTCTTAACTTCTACGAAACAACATAAATCCTCGAGAGCCCGTCCGCTCGCGCATGCAAGCCGGGACGTGTTCGCAAAGCTCGGGAAGCTTTATCGTCCCCGAGTAATGGGTGGCTGTTTGCAAGGTGGAGGCGCGTATAAATTGCTTCGCGAGCAGGAACGGAGAATAAGAAGAGGAAAAGGAAAGGCGGAAAAAAGGGGCTGTGCGGGGGGAGGCCAGAGGGTCGGGGAGGATAACTTCTCTATCCTCGCAGGATATCCTAGGTTATTCAGCGACAGGGGAAGGAGGGAGAGCCACGATTCCGTGGGAAGAATACCTCTGGGTATTTAAGGGATAAAGTGCAGCAACGAACTAAACGCTTCTGCGTATACAACCCGCCCCTTTCCTAGCCCCTTGCCGGCCCCCACCCCCTGGGATGAGAGGATACATCCATATGAAATAGAGGCGACAGTGTCTTCAAGCGAATTGAAACAAGCTCCTAGGCCAGGATATAACGAAGCTCCGAGGGGAAGGTCGCCGCTGTGAACCGAGGAGATCCTTCATCCGAGGCTCGCATGGACGATACGCTCTCTTTTATTTCTTTGTCCCGCCCGTATGAACTCCTGTATTGCGGGACAATGGAGAGACGCGGAAACAATACCCAACCCTGTTCTGGATAGATCTCCCGCAATTTCGGGCGAAGGTCAACGCGAGCTGGTCCATTTCGCGGGTTTAGAGGAAGTGTATATGTATTAGAATACTAAGCAGGCATTGGGCAAAGAAGACGGGAATGCAGCGATTGGGTTCCATTTATGAGAATAGTATATTAGAGGCTTCTCGCACGTGTTTGCGTTTTCAAGATTTTAGTATGCTTCTTCGTGCGAGACGACGTTGGGAAGTCTTCGACGGCTTCGCGTTACACTTCTCCGTAAATCAGGTAGACCGTGTGAAGTTTGAACGGAAATTAAAATTACATGTTGCCACGATCGTCGGGTAAATGGAAATTTTACGACACCACCGGGTAGAGCTAGGGAACGGGCAATAAATGCATGCTGCAAGATTTTCAATCTTTTTTCCCCAAGTTTCCAACTACCCCCCCAAGCTGACCTGACTGTTCACCCAGACGACGCGGGCGTTTTAAAATTCCGTGCCAAACTTCCGGCGAAGTACGGTGTGTCAGGCACGAGACAGGGACGTGTCGCCTCTACCCGTCTTATTCTCCGTCGAAAGCGGGCCAAGAAAACGAACGAGAGGAACAAGAATTTCCCTATTTTCGCTATTTCACTTTCAAGGCGCACCTGTCACTTGCTCCGGGCAAGTTATATCGTTACTTTCGAAGAGAAAACCACGACCAGCAAGAAGGGAATTGTTACCTCCCAGCTTCTGCGGAACGAGTACTTAGCATCGCGGCCGAGTATTACGAAACGAGACGCGTGGACTTAACGTGCGCCATATACGTTCGATTTACTGCTCGATTAGGTATCCCATGTCACGAGAATACAATGGTAAGTTAGTTGGAATGCAGCAATCTGCAAAACCTCGGAATTTTTGCCGGGATTAGCCGAAACGAATTCTAATTCGATTCCCCGCCGAAAATAGTGTTTTCATAGCGAACGTTAGAAACAGCTCGGGGAGGGGGTTGGGCGAAACAATACGGTTAATGGCGAAAGTCGTGAGACCGTGGCGCGGAGGATCCCATACCCTCCCGCTTGACCTACAAAACGACAATGCCTAGGGGGTGGGGCGCACGGTCGAGTTCCTCCTCGCAATAGTGAAAACTTCGATACGATCCTTCGACCCTCTTGAAACTGCCTTCGATACAATCCTTTCGACCCTCCTGGAAATCTCTCCTTACCTTCCTGGTTATTTGCCCCGAGGGGATGAGCTTCTAAGCCCTTCGCGCTACGCTGCCCCAGTTCGCTGGACCGAAGTGTCGTCGAGCGTGGGAAATACACGGGAAATTAAATAAAAATAAACGAACCGTCTCGTCGGCGAAAAGCTGTTCCGTGGTAACGATGCTTAATATCGGGCACGCCCGCCGTCCGATTAATCGCTGGAAAATCGTCTAATTCCGTCGGGCGTGCACGAGAACAGTCGAGTCGCGCGATCAACGATTTTTCCCGTCCTTCGCGTGGAAATCCCGCTCGACGTTGGATGTGCAATAAATTGCCTCGCGGTGAAATGCAACGATGGGCTGAATTAATGCTGTATAATTCCACGGGGGCGAGGAGGGGATTATTCTCTCGCCTACCTACGAATATATTCTATTAAGCGACAATGGAAAACTTCGATTTCGTTCTTTCAATTAAATCCACGTTTCACGATGCGACGCCGAGGCGAACGTTGCGATGCGCTTCCTCGCAGTGCCTGACCTCGCACGACCTACGCTACTAGCAGCGAGGCACGACTACTGTGTAGGTTACGAGGAGCCTATCGCACATTTTTCCCCGACGTTCGCGAAATAATTCAGCGGCCCTTCGCCGTGCAGTCGATAAAGTCTTCTCAAGTCGAAAAATTCGACGTCTCGCCGGAAGTTCACGAGCTGCTACACCTTACCGGAGCCAATGAGGCAACAGAATTAGCCTCTGCAGCGATGCTTTCTCGTAATTAATGTCGCTGACTAAAAGGGCCCTAGAAGCAGCTGCATACCGTGTAGATTGTTCGCAAAGGTGCTCCTATCTTGACTACCGCCCTCTCGCCCTCCGTCCAGCCGGGCACCTGGAGACGCCCTTATCAGCGTCCTCCACGGTGGAAGGGTGAAACGAGGCCAGCCTCATTATGCGACGACCGACGGAGGCCTCTCGTCTCTAGAGCCTCGTATTGTCTCAGGAACGCCGGTGCTACGAAAATACCGTGCCGCCTATGTACCCTGGACGGGCGTACACGAGACATGGGCTTCTGCGTGCTGTCGACCTGCGTTTCACCTGACGCAGATGCTCCGTGCCCTCGGGGAGACGATACAAAGTGGCGCTCAGGACGGTATACTGCTGAGAATGCTGCAGACGCGGCTGCCGCAATTGTTCCCTGGATTGGATTCTGGGATAGTGCTAGCAGGAGTTTGGATTTTTCGGACACAGTGGCATTCGCTAAGCTTATTCCTCTCTCTCTCTCTCTCTCTCTCTCTCTCTCTCTCTCTCTCCCTCTTACAATTACCCTTCCTCACTCTGGCAGTTAGGTCTTGGACACTTTTCAATCCCCTTTCAAAACGCACCGTTGCAGACAATCGTGATTCACTGAACAACCCAGTGGCACACCCAGAGGGATGGTCCCTGGTACAACCTAAAGAAAAAGGAAAAATGAGAATAATATAACCACGATTGTGGTAATTCTAGAGCTTTGTAAAAAGAAAAGAAAACTGGATTTTATTCTTTAAATATATTTTTCTAATCACCCGATGAATTTCAGTGAATTTGCATTAAAAATATTTATATCCCTTCAACTCGGCTGCCCCCCAAGGTTCAATCCTGAGTGCGCCGCTGGGCCAACCAATCTCACGAGCGCCATGGAGATGGTTGCATCTTTTGTCAGCCACGCGGGACAAAGAATCCTCTTTCTCGTCATTTTTAAGAGTCGGATCGAGGATCCAGCAGAAAGGCTGTGTCACGTCCATGCGCACAGGTGTTCGAACGTGGAATTGCGAATAGGAACGAGGTAACGCCTTGTTTGATTTTAAACGAGTTCCACGGAGCGAGGACACCAAGGAGAGGCAGCGACGAAGAGGTCGGTAGGATGGTTTTATGGATACGTTGCCGGGACAGGTCGAGGGAGAGATCTCATATCGGAGGATCCTCGAGGACGTCGTCGCGGCGAATTGCTGTACTGTCAATACAACGGCGCCCTTCTGCTGCGGATGTCGCCGTCGTCACGGGAACCGTGAACGTTTTCGTTACAACAGTTACTGTCGCCGCAGATGCTACGGCGAACGACATCCAACACGCGCCCGTTCCAGCGCCGAATTTGCATGCGCGAATTTCTCTCGATAGCGTCGTCGCGGTGAATAGCCCGGCCGTGTAACAGGCTGCGAGCCCCGCGGCGCCAAGTACGTCCGTAGGGCTAAACACCGACTGGCATTGTGTATTTTATGGATTAAGGTACCACAGCGATGCTACGAAAACGTGACGGGCGAGCCGTACACAATTGTCCATTCGCATACGAGTCCGTAATACGGAGGAGGGTAATTTTCCAACACTTTTGTCACAGAAAATTGTACTTAAAATTCCTTTAAGAATCAACGACGGATTACCTGACGTCATTTATCGTGGGAACCATTACGCGGGAAGGCGATAATTCCTGGTAATAACAGTAATAACACGCGAAGAACTAATAGTCTCGTTAATAAATAATCGGCAAAAGAGCGTCGTTTCTAAAGTACCTACTTAGGTATAATTTGCTCTTCATCCTCTTTATTAATGACCTTAAGGATGTAGTTAGGAATAGCAGATTTTTAATGTACGCGGATGACGTAAAAATCTTCCGTACCATTGGGAATCAACGCGATGTTGACTTGCTGCAGGATGACATTAGGAGGTTCGAGCATTGGTGTACTAAAAATAAGATGTGGTTGAATACGGCCAAGTGTGTCCTCGTTAGGGCACATAGGGCTGGAAGATGTATAACTTCTTCGTACACTCTTTGTGATGCTCCCCTTGTGGAGGTAGCTGAGATAAGGGACCTAGGTGTAACAATTTCGGCAGGGCTTGATTTCCGCAAGCATTATCAGAACATTACGCGTAAGGCAATGCAAATCCTTGGTTTTATAGCTAGATTCGGGAAACATTTCAGGAGGCTTAAGTCTTGGAAGCTTTTGTATGTTGCTTTGGTGAGGCCTCAGCTAGAATACGCTTCTGTCATCTGGAACCCCAGACATAAGCACTACATTAGCTTGATAGAGAGGGTTCAGCATAAGTTCTTAAGGATTGCCTCCAGGGCTATGGGAATGCCGATGCATTTTACTGACCACGATTACGACCCGGCCTTGCGACTATTTGGTATTGCCACGCTTAGTGATAGGAGACTGTCTTCGGACATAATCTTCCTCTACAAGGTCATACACAGTCTCGTAAACTGTGCGGAGCTCGTGGCTGCGTTACAGTTCCGAGCTCCTGAGCGAGTTTTACGACCTAGGCCCCTTTTCGTGAGCAGGGCTCCGGGTTATCGTAATTATACGGCTGACCCCTTAAGCAGAGCAATGAACTGTGCCAACCAATGTTTTCCTGACATTGACTTGTTTTGTGTCTCCCTTAGTGGCCTCCGATCGCTGTTGTGCGTGCGTGCGTCAATGTAATTGTTGCATGATCTGATGCGTTTATGTTAATTTCAAGTAGTCATAACGATTTTGTACTTAATTTGCTTTATTTATTTTATTTTATTGTATTTTATTTTATTTTATCTTATTTTATGTTACTTTGTATATCTTTACATTCATGTTGTGCTTTATGCTTTGTATATTTTGCGTACTAAAGGGTCTTCCCGTTAACAATAATAATAATAATAATTCTAAAACATTCTGTACACGACTGTTAAGCAGTTATCGAATACCAGCGAAAAACTTTCCCTCGTGCAGCCAACATCTCCAGCGTGCATCCAGCTTGTCGGAATGTGTCGCGAGTTTCGTTCCGAACGGCATAAGAAGCCCACCAACCTTAGGTTTTAGACGCACGATCCGCTCATAGAAAACCCGACCGGCAAAAGTACACCCGCGAACGACGAACTTTTTTTCCTAATACCCGACCTCGTTGGGACAAGTCCTGCGCGTGATAAAGGCTCAGAGGCGTTGTCATTATGGCGAGCGGGGCGACTGAAACGGCGGACACATCGTTCCTACGTGGCCAGCAAGTTTTCGCATCGCCGGGCGACGTGTCTGCCCGCCGCGCCGGCACGTCGACGTTTTCGAGGCTGCCTCTCGCAGCTGCCTCGAAATAAGAGGATTTCCTCGTTGCTTTTACTCGCCCATGAGATACCTATTTACCGTCCCTTCCGGCTCGTACGTATACGTACACACGCGCGCAGGGATAACGTAATTAGCGATTAAAACTTTCCGCGGCAATTTCTTCCGTCACGGACGGTTGACCGCGTTTCACGGCTGGACTAGCGGGGATTTCCATCTCCGCTCTGGCTGATTTATCGGGCTCGATTCGCGAGACCATTTCTGTCCGTCCCCTGCTTTCTCAAATCTGGCGAGTTTATTTTAACTTTCGTTTCTGTTATTATCCTTCGATTCGAGGACTTAAAACACGGTGCTCCCGAACTCGATCACTTCGCAACGATGCCCAGCGCATTTTTATTAGCTACTCCACCGTTCATTCGCGAGTCGGGGGTTTAATGAGAGAAAAACAGAAGGGCTAGGGAGGGGAGGGGGAAGAAGAAGACGCAGTTGGTAGCACTCCCTATCGGATCGACGTGAGCCGTAAAATCCGCGGCCGCGATGACGTATAAATCGCGCGGCCGCATAATATATCTGCAGAGATCACCAATAATTTCTGTCGCGCATGAGCGGCCCGGAAATGAGAAACGCTCGCGTTAATAATTCACAGTGCGGCGAGCACGTTTCGCCGTCCCTGGTAAACTACGGCCTCCGCGGGCCCCTGTAATTTTAATTCACATCCCCGGCCAGGATGAACGCCTCGGAGCGGTTAAAGGCGCCGCTGGCGGCCGCGCGGGATCCGGCGCAGTCCGGCGAAGAAAGCCTGTTCGTGAACAGAGCTCGGGGTACGTGTGTAACGTCCATAACACTCGGAAACTCCAATAACGCGAGTACACGATTACCGATGTCGGGTGTTATCTGGGGATTAGCATTGATAATAATAGGCGCACGGCTCGGCTATCGCGTTTCCCAAATGGACATCCTTCAGCAACCAGGGGGTGGGAGGAAGAGGTCTAATTATCGATTATTACGCATACGTAGGTGCACGCGATTTCGCTGAGGCTTCGTACACACAACGGCCGAGAATCGACGATAATACGAGGATTCCGTACAGTGGCTCAAGGTTCCCGCTAATTGCCGTTACCAGCCAGCGGAATATTTATCTGGATAATTATCCACGGCATATCGGTTTGTTTTCATCGACAGTTGCGTTGATCAGGGGGCGGTCGGCGAGATACCGACGGCGTCCGATTATTCGGTCCCAGCTAGCTTCAATTCCCACCTTCCACTGCCTGGTCATTGGCAAAGTGATCATTGCCCCATACATTGGTACATGATTATCGATAGAGAATGTTGGTACACTTGGCCCCCCGCCGGAGGCAGCCCACTTATCGATCGCGCTCGCGGTCGCCAATTAAGCCAGATATAAATTGATCTGGGCGGATCGCAGGCTGAAAGTAGCATGGAGCAACGTTTCACGAAGTTAACGATCCTCCCGACGCGAAATTTACGGGTCTGCCATTCGGCCAATAACTTGGTAGAACTCTCAAGACACCGTGGGTCTTGTAACTCGCCGATTCCATCTGTACGGAGTAATTACAAGTTGGCTATCGGAATTGGGATCTTGCCTGCCCAGAAAGATCGAACAACTCACTGTTTGCGCGATCCTCCGTAGCGAACTTCCACCAGCCAGCAATTTCCCTACAGGTGCATCCTCTTCGAGACGGTGCAATTAGCATTACTGCGCAGCTTGTTAACAGTACAGGATCAGAATGTTGCAGCTGGCCCCCAGTTCGGAGAAAAGGGCAGCGCGGGAGTCGCGCGTATTACGTGGCCGTCAAGGGGATGCGTAGCCATATTACGGAGGCCAGCAGCTTGTCACATGCTTCGACGTAATCGCATTATCTTACGGGCAGCATGCACGCGCGGGGGGATAATTTATTTTGCCGGCACGCAGCTTGACATTATTCCAGCCGGTATTTTCTGCGTAATATCACGCCGCTCCAGTGATAACCGGGCGTATTTTAATGAGCCTGGTCGACTTTACGACGGCCACGGAAATTACGTCCGTACGTCGACCTGGCGTCGTTAATTACGACGAGGATCTGTTTAATAATTTAGAGATTGAAATTAATTATAGACTGCCTCGCGTTGATTTACACGTGGGCGCCAGTGCAATGACAACTAATTCCACGGGGAGTAATAATGATTGAAAGTAACAATGAGCCTATCGTGTCCTTAAGGAAAGCAGAAGTCGTTACGGGTAAATAGCGGGGCATTGTGACTTCGCGTATATTTCCATAAAGATACCCATTGCCTCCTTCTTTCGAACAATGCTGGGTTCGCCAGCAGGCACATGCGAATCGAATATCGCTGTGAAATTCTAATGGAAAGAGGTCCGGCGCAACGTTTCTGGAATCGCGAGCGAATCGACTGCACCCTGCGTTTCTCCAGTTACCCCGTTCCCGAAGATCGCGTTTCCCCGCGCGAATCGATCTGGCGCCATCGACCGAGCGTTGTCCAGGAAACGGGGACACCCCGGCCATCGAGATTAAAACATTTCGCTGAGGGTGTTTCGCGTAGCATGGCGCATAATCGAGTAGAATCCAGATGTACCGTTAAAAACAAGCCGGCTCCGCGGCTCGCTCGCTCTCGCCGGGAAACCGGGAAAACTCTGGGTGGACGGGGTCGCGCACCTTATTTCCAGGTAATAGAGGCGGAAATGTGGCACCACGGTGGATAATAGCCGGGGCGCAAGGTTCAAGACGAACGAAATTGCGAGCTTTGTTCCCGTCAAGCACCCGACGAGTCGTCCTTCCGTTTCGCCGCGAACCGACCTCACGCAGGCCTGACCCATCAAACTTTCCTTTTGTTCTATCCCTCCCTCGCTACTTTTACTGTGTATTCCAACTTTTCGTCCTTGCTCCCCTGGCTTTATTTCCTCCGCAGTTGTACGAACTCCGTCCTCCGATGTTTTTCCACCCGGGGTACAATACAGACTCGATTTGGACACTTGGCTGATTGTTCACTTGGTCCCTGTTTCGTTAATTCTAATTTCCACTTGATTCGAAATTTCTTCAATCGAGATTCGAGCTAAGTGACATTTACTTAGTTCCTTCCAAGATGGAGGTGGGGCGAGGGAAGCTTTAAGTTAAATTTGTCTTCTACTTTAACGATACACGCTGTCGCGAAGTTAAGCTGGATTTACACCCGACGAGTGACTCGGCCGAGCGAAAATCTTGGCCGATTTGCCCGTCGGATTACTCGGCCGAATACTGGAATATCCGTTCAGACTGGGCGAGTGCTCGGCCCTGACGAGTGTTCGGTCAGGTGTAAACTCGGCATTACTCTTGCCACAAAGCATTCTATGGGCGACCAAAATCTACAATTAATCGGATCGATGGTTTCGCGAAAGTCACCCTGTATTACCGCAGATTCAATCAGACCCCGTCGCGTTTCTGCTATCTCGTCCGTTCGATCGGCGAATAAGCCGTCTCAAGAAACAACGACGAACAGCAGTCTAACGCGACACGCGTTACTACCCGCTAATCAGGCGCCCCGATCGCGAGAAACATCGCGAGCGTGCGCTAAAAAGCTGAGGGCCCGAGCGTGCGGAAAGAGTAATCGGCTGTCGTCGGTGCCGATCCCTTCGATACCGTAGAAATCGCGCGATGAGAACGGAACGGTGCTTTCGTGCCTCTCGTGTGAGCATGCAGGAAGCTCTGCTCGCTAACCCTCCTTCCATATCCTCCCGACCCCCGCGGCAACGAGAGGGAAAACGAGAAATCACGCGATGTAACGGGGATTGGCCAACATCAGGGCGATCCCGTTGGCGAGCTCGTTTCGAGTCTCTTCCATCAATCTCGTAACAATGGACGAGGATGCATGCGAAATTGCCGCCGGGGATTCATGGAGGGACAACTTTTCCAGCTGCCAGGAAGCTGGCGAAATTAGGTAATTATTTATTGGGACATGAGGTTAGAATGACAGGGAATATCCACTGTCGCACGAGCGGGCATAAGCGTTTAGAGTGCAATACGTTCCCTTATTAATATTTCATGCATTTTCTAATTCAGAAGAAATGCGGAACATTTGGTGCGCAGAAGAAGTGACATTTTGGACATTTGGGCCTGAGTAATAAGTTTATGATCTTTATTTTGTAAAAAATAAACAATTATTAAAACTACCAAGCCGTAGTTCCATTTTAGACTCAAAAAAAAAGAAAAGTTACAGAAAATTTAAAATAATATTAATTATACTACTCACTATTAAATAACTCATTAAAAAACATTGTGAAAAAATAGCAAGAGAGACAATATACCCAATAGAAATAAAGCTACTTTTCTTTAACAATTAAAATCTTCATACTAAATTTACTCAGTCTCAGATTGTCGAGGGTTGGCAGCTTCCTGCATAACTAGACCCATTTGATCCTTTCACGGTCAGGCGTGATGTAAGGTAGCGTATTTTAACGTACATGGTCCGCAACGTAAGCACGAATATTGACAGTCTGGAACCAGACGCAGGGCTGCATCGCGTCGAGCGACTAATTAATTATGTAAATAGCTGAGCAACATAATTATCTGCTGAAACTCCTCTAATTATATTATCTACGTTCGCTGGTGTAGTCGATAATACTGCGTGCTGCCCCGTGTACGCTATCAGCGGGATAATGAATTTCCATCGTCTTATCGAAAGCATTACGCTATTAATTATTAATTGCCCCCGAACCGCCAGAACTTTCCGAAATGTCCCCGAATACCGTGGACCCGAGAACTCGACGAACCGTTCGAATCAATTAAAAGTCAGGAGCGCATGCTAAATCGATTGTTTCCCTTAATGAAATAATTCTTTCGTGCGCCATGAAATACGGTCAAAAAGTTACGGTACGTTACGTTGCGTTGAAAAACAACGCCACCGGCTATTATTATATTTGCTACGCGAGTTTTAACTCTCTTTCGCCCCCATTTTCATCGGCACATCAAACAATTACGCAGCGCAACGTCAGTAAACGCGCATGTAAATGAAATATATTGTAACGACGCATACCCTCTCACCTTGTAAAGTTGAAAAAACTGGCCCCGTAATATTTGAGTATATAAAATCATAAACTCTCATCCAATTTGTGGATGGTGTATACCAAAAACCATTTCGATCACTTTGTACAGTAATTGAAACTTACGAATTGAACGTGCAGTTCACTTACAATAATGTGTGCTTCATTTGTCGCTTCACCTACAAACTTTTGCAAAAATTTGTGTTTCAACGGTTCTGAAAAAGCATAAGAATGACGGACATTGGGGATTGTCGTCCCTTTTGTTTTGATATGCTCCGATAGATTAAACCGCCGACCACTGCTGCCGCCCCCGTGCTTTTTAATTCTTCCATTTATGCGACCTGACGCGGCAGAAAATCTGAATCGAGGGGTTATTTATCCGCTTGTAAATCTTGCCACCATCGTATGAGTTACGACCGCGGCTCACCATCCAGAAGTCCTTCCGCCCGTCCGCGAAGAATCATTTGCCCCACGCTGCTCAACCGAGAGACTGAAATTCTAATATGGCGAAATTGAAACGGAACCGGAGCCACGGCGAACCATTGGTATTCAGCGGAAATGACAGAACAGGAGGGGAGTCTTGTACGAAATTGGAAAAACTTGGAACTCCCTAAAAAGTTATCTAATTTCCGGTCCACCAATAGTGCTTTCTTGCTTCGTGCATTTTTACGAGAACAGTGTAGTCCTCGATGAGCACTGATGAACAGAAATTCGTATCGAGTAGATCGATGCTAATAGCCATACTCGACCGCCAGTTTTCGCGAAGACGTCCTCGCGGAAAGGATATAAGCTCGAGGTTCTTGAGTTTGTATCAAGAACCGCGATCACGCGGTATAATTCCAAGTTTATTTCAACTATTTTCTGAAATATTCACCGGCTCGTCCTACCCTTGGGAGTCTCGTTCGCTCTATCCCAACGTCTATTTCCGTGAATGAAGAGGGATCGCAGATAAAGACACCACTTCGGCGAGAGTACTGAAATTATATGACCGCTGAAAAATCAGGGATTTCTGGGTTAAGCGACGCGATGCAAGGGGGAGGATCAGTGGTGAAAAAAAAATTGGGAATTTCACTCCAAGTTAACCCAAAGCGATTCACCCAGCCAGAGGAGGAAGGACTTATTAGGGATTAAATGTGCCAGAGAGCTGATGTTTACCCAAAGAAATACCGAGGATTATAGATATTAATACACCGCAGCTCCCTTTAACTTCGATTTCACTCAGAACTACTGACCACGAAAGTTGAGAAACTTTCTCGATATGAGAATCTTGGGGATCAGCATTGAGATTGATCCTTACGCGATCAGTCACTCGTTTCTTCTGACCTCAGAAGGAATTCTCTACGGCTATTAACGTTTCTTAACAAAGTAAGCGATGTATCTTCGTTTGCTTCATCTTCGCTGCCTACAGAACAAAAGGCAGTAAGAATGGAAGGAGTCTAAGTTAGTGGTGATAGATTTGTTCGCAGTCATCGCTCTGGGATACAAACCTCGCGTTTATATCACTCGTAAGTTTAAGCCAACGATTATTATCGACTCCTGTTATCATCCAGGCTTCGCCCGAAACCTAAACGGGGACCATTCAGACTTGATGGTTTACCGATCGCTCTGCTACTTCGATTCAGTGTCTGCTCGGCCTCTATTATACCCTATTCGCATTGGCAATTAGCCCCATCAAATTCGAGCCCCGCAAATACGATCCCTATCTTCTCGGGTAGACCATTGATTATAAGCTTGTTCGTCTTATCGGCCCTGAAATCAAGTGGTCCACTATGCGCTGTAGGAAACATAGCAAACGTTGGTCTGGTCCGATATTACGCTTTGATATCTTGAGAGTTCCAATTCGAACAGGAATTATCCACATTTCTTCGAGGGTTCAACAGTCAAAGAGTCGAGAGCCCTGTCGCAGATGAAAGGATGAGAATTTAATTAAAAACCTAAGTTTAATCAAATCTCCCACGCTGGTACTTTATTCTGCCGTTGGTAACAGGCTTGTATAAATCTTCCTCGGTGGAGTATTCGACCACCAAGGCACGCAAGCCGAACAAGACGTACGATTCGGCCTGCGCAAACAATTTAATAAGCTCATTATCGCGCAATTCCTCGCCGAGAAGTTTACTCGGCAAAAATGTCGGCAAGGGGTACAGCGCCGGGTACACAGGAGCTCGCAAACATCTCCGGAACGTTGTTTTTCGAGAACCAGCTTGCACTGGACAAACGGGACCTAGTCGTTCCCACGTCGGGAGACAAGCAAACAAATTACTCTTCCTGTCGGCACTTTCGCGGACCGTACTGTTACTACTAGTCGACGGAGCTCGACGACCGTTCGAGCGGTCGTCGCCTCTTCCTCATCGTACCCGTGAGCTTCATCGATCTTCCTCAAAGACGACGACGGATTAGGGAACATTGGAGGCGCGGTCAAGCAATGTCGCATCGGAAGCAATCGATCAAACAATCTGACTCCCTGGCCCTCGATTTTCCTGGCCCCTTCAGAATGCTTAATCCTTCGCTGTGCGTCCAGTGACTGAATCTTTCAACCCCCTTTCCCTCGTTTCCTTCAAACATACTTCAGTGCGTTGCAAATGTTCGAGAAGAAAGTTCGCGAGTTACGGTGCCATCTTCTTATAAATATATTCTGAACACTCGTCGGAGTACTTATGTAGGTTTATGAACCCAGCGGTTGTAGGTGTTGGCAGCTTCAGAACCCGTTAAGCCTTTCAATGATGCACTAGTCGCCGCATTCGGGGAGGTAAAGCAGACTCCCAATTAAACGTGGATGTAGTAAGCCTTTCAATGATCAGACCAATCCACTCGCTATCAGTCAATGATGCTGGTTTGCGTACCGCACTGATGATTAAAGAGTAGGTTGGAACATGAATGGTGCTACTGAAGACGCTACAATTCGTCTCCGTTGAGAAATGCTCCACCAGCGACAAATGTCTTCCTGCGCGTCTGTAGCGAGGCGCGGAAAACTGAATCTTTCTTCTCCGAGAGGAAGAAGGTCGATCGATCATGCTGATGATCGAGCGATCGGAGCGGCGCGACCGCAACGAGGACTCGTATACTCGGTGGAGGGCTCTCCTTAAAAATCCGCGGACTAACTGTCCAGAAAATGGACGATGATTCATAAGACTGGCACACGTCGCGGCAGTAAAGACGGCCATATCTTTATACAGCCTCAGGATTTAAAGTTTACGGGGACGAACAGTTTAATAGCGCACTCTTCTAAGCGTTTTAATATCGCCGCTTTAGTGCCACCGCGTTCGTTTCAAGTTTCGAAGGCTCCCCGCCGTAGAGACTGGCGCCTGGCTGCTTCCTTTATAATGCAGACTCCAGAGGAACTTGAACGTCTTCTGTCCACGCCAACGTCTCTGGGAACGACAATACTATCGAAATGCGCAAACTGACTGCGTTTATTAATACTTTAAATCCTAATGGCTCCTGTCGACTCGGTATAAATAACAAATGTTCCATTTCATCACTCGCATGTGGATGGAGAATTTTAAATTACTCCGTGAAAATGTTTTAGCAATTCATTGAATTTAGGAATCTGTATTCGCAGTGGACGTTACTGCCTCCATTGTTCGATAGTGTTTGATTTAATCTTCTCTTCTATTCGATATACCAGTGGTTCCCACCCTGTGGGTCGCGGTGGTTATTTTTAGTTGACGATTCTTAGCACTTATTTATTTTAATATAGTTACATCGCCATGTTCTATTAATAATGTAACACTGATATTTCATAAATGAAAAAAAAAGAAAAAGCTGGTCACTCAGATACAAGCGCAACCATCACATTAAATATGACACTTGAATATATTGAATATATTTAACATATGTATTAAGATAATTAAATATTATTAAGTTAGAATTATATTCTGAAATACCTATGTTTAATGTGTTTTCTTTACCTTATTAAATTTACCTCGCTCAGGTTATTTTAATATTATAAAAGAGGATCGCGACTCAAAAGTGGTTGGAAAACACTGCCGTATATACTGTAAAACAAGAAATATTTCGGAGTTAAATTTAATAGTACCGTTTCTTCGCTAAATTGCAATTTCTAAGCAACCCTTTATCCTCAACAACAACGAAGTTAATTCCCGTGGAAAGCAGCCAGCAGCAACTGTTGCCCAATCATCGCTCGACATCAGATTGCACTGTCGTAGTTCTGTATCCAGGATACGGCGAGCCAACAGAGGGCATATTAAATTTCGAGGAATCCCTTACCAGAAACAAAAATTCCAGGGGAGTCGAGGCTCGCAGCGTCGCGAGCAAACTGCACACGCCAGCGGGGGAGGGGCTCGCGATAAATCTTGTAGACCCCCGCGACAGATCCGTAAGGTACACGGGATCTGGTTTCATTTTCCATTGTACGTGAAAGACGCGCGGGAACGGCTTGCAGGGGACCGAATAGAGGCGCGGAATAACGATTTGTATTCGTCAGAGGATACGGAGAGGCCGCCGCGTGCTCCCTGGAATATTACTGTGCAGGGAGGCCACGTTCCAAGGAACTTCACCCTCGTTACCATTCATCATATTAATAAACCCAAGCCTGCCTTCCATGCGGGACCTCCCTCTCCTCTGTACAACAGATCATTCGTCGCAAAAAAGGGCACAGCAGCGTGGACAGATCTAATTCTCTGGAATTAATCTTTCTCGGCCCGTGAAAGAGGCAGTTGACAAGGGGCTAATCCTGGACGGTAGATTTGCCGTAGCTTGGGCGTTGATTCTGACCTCCAAGCAAACTTCCGGAATCCAGGGTTCGTAGAGTCTGCTACCGATATCGTTCCATTTATCGAACTCGGTGTCCATATTTATGGAGCTTGCTAATCCTGGAAGAGATTAGGTATTTGTTGATTGCCACGTTATTCCTACCTCTTAAGGGTAAATTAATCTCTGATTCATTCTTAATCGAATGAAAACAGACGTCGTGACTTCTGAGACTACCTGTAGATCGACATATTCTACGGTGAACTGGGTCCCCGCTGTCGCCTGATCGTAATTCTGCCGCGGGGAGAGCGAACGAAAAATACGAGAGTAGATGAGGAAGAAGATCGAAAGCCCTCGGGATGCCAGCGAGTATGAGTTATCGCTGACTGGAATAAAAGAGGGTGGATGACTGTCTTTCTATCAATTCATCCAACATTGCAGAAATAAAGGCGCCGCTTCTCTTGGGAAGGGATACAATATTCGTGAAACGTAACGTCAATTTCAAAGTAATGAACGAGTCAGTAAAGGTACAAGAAGACAAGTCGAGGATAAATAAGGCACTAAGATAAAAAAAAAACGGGCTGACCCACATTGAAAATGAAACGATTTTATTAAAAAATCCACTGAAAACTAAAAACATAATTTTTTTCATGTGCAACCAGAAGTTGAAGTTTCGGTTGGAACATCATCAACTACAGTTTATCAATTTTATGTAACATTACAATCAGCACCCCGCAATTAAAATATTATATTGCATTAATGCGAATGAAAAGTTTCCTACAATAAATTCATTTCGACGTTTGCTTCTGTATTAAAGTGACACTAACTCAATTTTGCCAAAAGGTGGATATATAAAATTTATAAACGTGGAATGACGAAATCTATATAATATCGTACATTAACACTGGGTAAGTTCTGATTGAGAATAACTAACTTTTCCATTCTTTAACCCGGTTAATTAGATAATTACCAAACGCGTTATAAGTTTCGAAAGTTTATACTGTAAATATGCAAATAAAAGTACACCTGCACTTTAAGTTCGCAGACTGCGAGTCCTCGATAACTTCTGCTAAGAGAGCAATTAATTTGCCCACGGGTCTATCGGGGAATATATTGAAGCTTTTAGAACTGCTGTACAACAGCGTTCATATTAATGCCACGTTAATCTACTTGTATAAATTTCACTGGACGCGTTGCACGCTCGTAACGATACACTTTTTCAGCCTCCTCGGCGCTCCTTCCGTCGTTATCCAACTTATAATCCCGGAGTAAGTGGCTCGTATATATGCCGAAGGTGTTTTCTCACGCCACGTTCCACGATGTCCTGTTAAGTTCATGCAGCCCCATAACAGCGAATTTCTCGCGAACGTTCGCAATCTTTTGATCGCCCTCATAAACAGCCCTCACCCTAACAACCAAAATTGAAACTTCACAGAGGTTTCATCTAGAAGCTACCAGATCACTAATCTCCTTCGAACCTCACCCAGGACTGAAAGTTAACTTCGCGCACACGCGTGCTTTCTACGGTACCTAATCGAAGGTGCAGAAGCACGCGACAAACAATCTTACATTAAGACTAATGGAACTGAAAATCCGTCGACTTCCATCCAGCATCCATCGGGACGGGATCTCCAAATTCCGCTGACGAGTGGACGAAAGATTTTCGCGGGTTTCCCGGCGAATCGGCGAAAAATCTAGTCGCGTATCGCCATTGGGGATGGCGAACGTCAACCGTCCCCCACGTTTTGCCTCTTCTTTTTTCCACCCTCCCGCCCTCTCCCCCGCACAGAGCAAATTCAGCGTTGAATCATCGCGCACGCGACAGCCCGGTGGCGCAGATGCCGAGATAGCTATAATGCATGCAAACGTCGACGACAGCAAAAGTAGAATTCGTGCCGTATCTTCCGGCGACGGGGTCCCCGCGCGTGCATCCTGCGAGGGGCAGCCTGTCGTGCCGCCGGTGATGGGGCACCGGGGGGGTTGAACGGAGGGGGATGGCGAGGCAAGCAATTTACCGATTACCCTTAATTGAAGACGATGACTTAACGCGGTCGTATAACCGCCTGGGAAGCCCGGAATCGCAATAAACGATCTGTTCTGCAGCGTAGGCAACGGGCTACGTGACTTCGACGACAGCTCGATTAAACGGGAAAAGTATTTTATGCGAGAACCGACGCGCACCTCGCCGCGGGTACTTCCTTGGGGTATTTCCTTGCCCCGGCGTACTCGAGAAAGTGATTCGAACGATCCCCAGCTTTCCTATCGCTCCTATTTCTCGCTGTTCCGCTAGTCTTCTCTCTCTCTCTCTCTCTCTCTCTCTCTCTCTTGCACGACAATTCTCCGTGGGAAATGCGTGGGGACTTTTATCGTTTGAAGTGGGATGTGTTTTATGTTTCAATGATGGATTATTCGTGGTAATTGAAGGAGTGTTGATAAAATAACTGATCGTGATTAGTGAAACTTATATGTTTCGTGATTCTTCGAGGAGTGGTGATTTAGGTGATTTAGGGGTTGCTATTGTGTATGGATTTTGTGCAGAGGCTATTTGACTCATATGCCTTGAAGAATGTGAGGGTATTCAGAGGGGTTGCAGTGGATTTCGAGACATGATTTCAGAAAACTTGAAGCGGTGAACTTGGAGAGTGTGGATTTTTTGAAGAGTTAGATGTTTCATGATACGAAGTGGTAGTGTCACTGATAATGCCAGGTATCTTTCGAAGGCAAGGTAGAGAATCATTTCTCAGTCTACGAACGTTTCTATCCCTCCACCCGTAAAATGTAAGACTGGAAAGAGATTGTTTTCATCGTTCGTCCGTCTTCGCGGGAGCAAGAAGAACAGGCACTTCACTTAATTGAAACTCGACCTTCTATAATGAAGATTAACGACCCTGAAGCGAATGACTGATAGATGAGGGGAGTAATTCGACTCTGGTCGTTTTTGCCTTCTTCGATTATGAGGAGAAAATGAAATTAATCAGAAATTTTCTATTATTCCTTGATTAAATTGCGGTACTGTCTTTAATACTGTCGTAATACCGTGCAAACCAAGCTCATTCTTAATGAAAGTATCCGAATGCAAAAAATTTGTAGGTTCCCTTGATATTGACACTAATGTAAGAACCCTCGAAATGTCTGCCAATGAAAACAAGTTCGTTGAAGTCGATGGTACTCAGAGCAACAAAATACGAGTTGTGAAGCACAAAATTCGAAGTTTGCGAGACCCCACAACAGTTAGAAACTTCAAAGGAGCAGAAGTTTTAGCGCAAAGTCTGAACTTTAGTGGCTGGAGTTCGAGACGCGCCCAAAGTTCACGCATCCGAGTTGTAGAAGGATCTACATCTCGCGCGAGGAGTTTAGAACTAATCTGCTAATCGAAAATAATTCCGCGCCTATGCGAAGTGTAAAAAATACGCTAATCTGTGTACAGTGTGCTCGTGGTGCCTCTGTTCGCAACACACAAATTAACAAAAAACTGCAACTCCTCCGCAAGCAGCCGACCATCAAAACTTCGTAAATATCAGAAACTCAGTCCACGTGACGAAATCTAAAGGTAGGCTCTCACTACGCCTCGCCTCGCCTCGACGGAACTTCTTTTCGCACTCACATCTAGGCTCGCGTCGCCTCGGTTTTTTCGTACCTGAAGTTATCTGAACCTGCCTCGGTCCATGTGTTTGGTCAGTTGCTCGGAGAACCTCTTTCTGCGCAGTCGTCAAATCAGTAGGCTCACGCCCCGCCTCTCTTCCTTAAAATATTCTCCAGGAAGAATCCGCGCCGAGGCGAGGCGAGGCGAGGCGAGGCGAGGCGTAGTGTGAGTCAACTTGTCAAACTACATAAGAAAAGCATAGGAAGAATAAAATGAGCCGAGGCAAGGCCAGGCGCAGTGAGAGCACGCCTCAACACAATACTCGAAGAGCACCATTGCAAATTCATTTCTCGGCCGTGTTAGCAGACTCATAAATCCACGTACAGGCCATCGAACGAAAAAAGCCAAAATATAAACCTGCGAATGACGGAGCGGACGAATGAATATCGACGCGCCTGATCCGCGTTAATATTTCACCGACTCGCGAAGTAGGTAATCTCCGATGATGAAAGCGTGCCGGTTCGAGCGCGACTTTATTTATTTGTTGAAATATTTTGTATCTCTGGCTCGCCCATGCCTTTCGACACCGCCCGGCGAAGCCCCCGTTTCGGGGGGCCTCGCGGCCGATTAATTGGTCGAAATCCAACGTCGTCGGTGGGAACGAGCGCGCGAGCCGTCGTATCGCCGATGAAAACGCGGCCGGGGAGCACGCGCTTCTGCGCTAAATTCGATACGCTAATGTAATTGCACACACCGTGTAGGTGCTCGCGTGTACAGACAAGAGATCGGTTAATCCGCGCGGAGGGGGGAAAAAAAAAGCCTAGAGCGAGAGAAGCGGCTGCAAAGGCCGCAACCGTCCGCACGGCTGTGTGCATTCATGTATCGGCGTGGAAATCAAAGGCTCGCCCCGGTGTCGCTGACACGCGCAGCCTCGATTTTCTTTTACACCCGCCGACCTATCAGCCGTTGATAATGCGGCTCACATTGCGATGCAGCTAGCTGCTAGTTTCAAGTGGCCAAGCTTTGAAGCCAACCCCGCCCAACACCACCCACGCGCCCCGCGGTGCTTGACAATTTTGAACGACACTGTCCTGCGGAAACGTATGGATTTAACACGAGCAGGGTGCCGTGCCCGATGACCTCGCAAATTTCTACGGGCTGCTCGTAGTAATTCGCTGCAGGCGTCACCGCCGCGTGTTTGCGCTCTTACAGTCGAATGGTTTAAAAAGTTGCGACTCCGTCGATACAGATTGGAAAAAGTAATATTCGCGATCTTATGGGAGAGCAATTTGCAATTCTAACCAATTCTAAACTGTAACACGAGGTGCGCCCAGGAATAACAGTGAGCGCACAATGCGGCGCGTCAAAGTCGTCGTCGTCGCCGTCGTCGTCGGAACACACCAAACTACTAAATTACATTTAATCGCGAGAAGTCTTTAATCAACGCTGCAAATCCAGGCGACAGGCTCGCGGGCGCGGGCGCCCGACTCCCGGAGGGATTGCTTCTGGCGTGAACGTCACGGCGGCAAAAGTCCCGCACGCGGTTGCTCGCGGGAGGATGAATATTTGCCAGAAGTTATCACAATGTGTCATCACGACAAGTCGGCCGGGATCGGTAATGAACGTTGCGGAGGCGTGTACGAATCCGGAGCCGGGAGCGTGGCACAATACGCGATCGCGGAAATTGTTCTCCCGTTAGTGTGCTAATTAATAAATGAACAAGCCTCGCGTCGCGCCTCGCAAACAACCGTGAACCGTGTGCGATATTTTATTTACGGTACGCCCAAGCGAATCCTATTAAGCCGATAATCCGTAATCAACACGCGACACCCGAGCTATTTAATTCCTGCTCCACGTTTCTCGAGGCTCAAATTTCCCCATAGAACACCATTATTCCGTTCACATGTACCGGCGGAGAAACTTTCACGAACAATTCCATCCTGGTAGCGTTGGTAACACACGAAACCGTTGGCAGTTGTGTAATTACAACAAAGGAAGACCACAATGAGGGGAAACGTAAGGTTAGAAGCTACTGCGTTTGATTCCGTAGAAAGTTTCGTTTCGAGGAATGTCGATTTCAACTCGAACCGATCAATAACAGCAGCTCCGAGGATTCTCTCGAACCGGGACTGATAAAATGGAGTACTAAAGGAATTATTCCATTTCGCCCGCAACAGCCATAGCAGTTAAACAATCCGTGGTGGGGAAGTTGGAACGAGAGCGGCGAGACTTACTATCAACTATCAAGCGCTCTTCTAAAGTATCACGGGCGAAGATTTATCGAGCTTACGTGCTTAAAGTCTCCGGGAGATATTATACGAAGCTGCAAATTTCGTTCAGCCCGTGAGAAGAGAAACACGTACGGACAATAAATTGTATCGAGGCACGTTTGTCTCTATCGGAGCCGGCCCCAGTAAATCGAAACGTATAACGCAACTTCCTACGTCTACCCGTTTTATTGACACCGTCCTCCTAATGGCCAGTCGTCATTTTGGTGAACCGCAACGACAGGGCTCACGTTTCACTTCCCTGTGTCACTTTTTTTCTGCACGCATAAGTTCCAACGCGATGATTCCTTTTCATCCAAGAATATCTGCAAGAATACTGTTTTCATCTTTGTTTTTTATATCCGCCCATGGTCTTATATCGTAGACAGGATTGGCTATTCGAACACTTAGCGTCCTCGGATATTTGAGTAGTTGAAACTTGGGGTTTTGGAAATAAAGTTAGTAATATAGTTAGTAATCATATGTATGTATGAGAGTTTCTACGTGATACAGGGAGGTAAAATCTTATAGCGTGAACGCTCTCTAAAACCAGTGGGTAATTTGAAATATAGAATAAGGAAAAATAGATGGAGGAGAAGGGAGCAGCTGGCAAGTGATAATTAATAAATGAGTACCGAAAAGTGTGACGCGAAGACGTCAGGAATAATGGGTAAGCGATGCGAGATGTAATGTTGGATGGAAAATTTTACAGCAAGCAGAACGGTGTAGATAAATAAATAGCGCACTGTGTTCGTAACGTTTCGAGTGGCCAACAGTTTCGCAACGCGAGGAATGGACACGCGAATAAAGAACATTAACTGTTTGTTAAATAATCACTTCTGACGGTAACTCAACAAATTTTTCTGGTAAATTCAACGAATACGATGCGCTGGCTCTTGGTGCATAACCTTGTAGAACGATAAACGGAAATACCGTAAATGGGATTATTCGACGTTTTAAAGCTATTTTCATTTCCAACTCACAGGCGGGCTGTTATTTTCCATTTAAATAAACTGCGGACTGACGGACAGGTCGGTAAAAAATGATTTGGTGCGTTTGAAACTCTCGTATGCTCACGATTGCTGCATTCAAACATTCTGACCGCATTTTTAGACACTGCGCTTCGAGTCCTGAATTGCGAGATACATAATAAATACTATACACCTGCGCGGGGTGACATAAAATTCTCAGAATCTCTCTTATATCGTCCCTTGTGCGTGGAATATTCTAGTAGAAAGAGAAGAAGGAATCATTGTCAAGAAGGTTTCTTGTATCATTTGCCATGCCGTAGCCGAATGAAACACGGGACATCGTAAAATATACACAAGCAAGAGGAAGATGTGAAAATTCGTGGAGAAAGGTTAACGCATTGAAACAGCACAAGAGAAAATGGACTCGCCTTCCCTTTTCAAACCCAAGACCAATTAACGATTTAATATTAATCAGATATCCTCTCATTCTCGCTTTTTTGTGGCTTTGCACTCCTAAAAATATATTCCAAGAGGACAACGACGCCAGCAAGGACGTTACAGAAGCTACAGATCCCAGATAGATCGAATTGCCAATGCCCGAGCACAGCAAGTATAAAATACTACGTTTCATATCCTAAAAAACTTGCCGATTTTTTCACTCTTCGGTTTTCCAAAAGGTTCAGCGCGTGTCAGCCGATTGCGAAGCTAGATAGCATTTTCGTATTCGCCGTGCCGAAACAGAAACGGAACATTTCCGTTCCGCCATTCGCCCGCGTTCGAAATATTTTGCGAAGCCAGTGAATTCTTGCGAATATGCTCGCTACGATCCCCCGCGCTTTCCACGCGAGAGTCTTTGGAAATTATCCTGGCTAATGGGAAGGGGAGGGAAAAAGGATATTGCAAGCGAAAATGGCCAGCAACCATCGCCGATAGCTTCGAGTATTTATAAGCTCGCACGTGGTGCCGCGCGCCCACGCAAGTTAATTAAAGTGTCGGGCGCGAAATTTTCGGCGAAATATCGTTCGAGGTATCGACCGGAAAGAAAAAAACTTGTCGCCACCGAAGACGAGATATCGCGGCGTAACGGTTCGATTCGCTTTAAACGTCGGCTGTTTAATCTATCCGCCGCATTATCCGACCAATCAGTATTCACCTGTTGTACAAAGTTGGCGGGCGAATACGCGCGGAATTTGATTAAAAGATAATTTATGGCCGCTAGCCGCCGGTGGCTGGATGAAGGTGGGGGCACGGGGCGGGAAAAATATTGTCGAGCAAATTACCGGACGAAATTTAATTTTTCATCGCTGAATAGGCAAGTTTTAATGAGAAACGCACGAAACTTGGGGGAGACTTGCCGGCCCCGATGGGGCTCCGCAATACATCATGTATACGAAATCGTTGAACCCGCCCTGCCTCGTTTTTCTCCGAGGGCCTGGCCGGGGAAATTGTAATTGAGACGGATAACTTATTCCATAAGCTGTGAACAGTGCGAGGGAAATGGCATTAGGAATCGAGTTAAAGTTTTGCTTGATGGAAAGCTCCATGAATTTGTAATGTAACGACAGCGCGGTTCGCCGCGACAGCAATTTCAATGAAACGTCGAATTTCCAGCGCGCCATTGTCTGCTGGGAAATAGCAACGGACAATACGCTACGGTGACCCTCGATTTTCGCTATGACATTTAAAAAGACACTGCGCCTCCGCCGGACGGAAAAATGTTCAGCCGGGGCTGAAAAGTGAAAAGGCCGAAGAATGACGCGCTGATCAAAACGCGCGAAACAATGGGCGAGGGAAAATAACGCTTGATTCAGGTGTGGCGACCATGTAAATAACAAAAGCTCGTCCCCCAAAAACGTGGGTGCACGGCGGCGTCAGCTAATTCTGGCTGCCAGACAACGTGGAAATTTACAACCATCCTCGACGCTCGCCCTCGCGACCCCTTAATTTACCCCACGCTGTTCCCGCAGCCCTCCGATTATTAGACGCCATTAAAGCCTCCCAGGTTCGTTCGCGAGCGAAGGATAACCGTGTCAAAGTGTCCAAAGGAGGTGTTTCGCAGAAGAGGCTATGATCGTAAATGTCCTTGGAAAATAGATGTATGGAAAGCGGTGGCAGTTACTAAAGTAGAACACGGATACTTTCGTGGCGCACATTTTCAATCTCTACGCCAGTGCTCCTGGGCGTCCTACAAATCGATGCACCTCCTTTGACGTCGATCCTACGCGAGGCGAAAGGGGTCTTATGAAACAGCACCGTTGCACACGACGAGTGCTGGGACCTGCGCGACCTTACAAGTTCCGCGCGAAAGCGGGTAGCCGGCGCGTAAAGACGATCGGCGAGAAAAAGAAGGAAAGGATAGACACCCCGGGAAACAATTATAAAAGGTAGGGCAGGGGCGAGAGTGGCGGGCAGGAGGTAGACGTGGACGTTCCCTGGAAGAATTATAATGGAAGAAAGAGTGGATATAATAGGGACGGTCTGGAAGGGAAAATGAGTAAGAGGGGGCAAGGTTAGTCGAAGAGAGAGAAGTACAGGAGGTGGGAGTAGGGGCGAAGACAGAAGGGCGTGGGGCGAAGGAAGGGACGCGGAAGGCAGAAGAATAGGGAGGGCAGAGGGCGGTTTGCGCAGCGCCAATTCATCAACCACACGACTCCATACCACGGCCACCAGGACCAGCAGACCGCGGCGAGCCATTTCATCGTTCATCCTCATCAACAATGCTTGCCAAGAATCAGGCTGGGTGGGGCTGGTCCGTGGTCGCGGAAACAATTCCGCCTAGGTATACGATTCCGACGGGGGTCGCATTATTTCCATCGCTGAAAGCTCTCGGCCTGAGCTCGCGGAAAAATTCTTTCTACCCTGGCCGGGGGAGGCCGAGCGGAGGATGATCAGCGGCCGTCGATTACAGAGACGGGGTAATTATTTCCGATGGAACGGCGAGCCAAAGGCACGGAAACGAATCGAGCAACCTCCGATTCCGGCGCGCCTGGTAATCCGCAAGGAAAGCGCGGACCGGATACGACGTGGCTCGGCTCTCGACAAACGCTCTTTTTCCTTTTCCTTTTCCGTTCAAACGACGTCTGTCTTCGCCGTCTTATTCTACTTCCCCCGTCCCGGCGCTCGTGTTTCCTTCGAGTCAGTTGCTAAAAAATGTCACCTAGAGGAGACGCTCCTTTGCAGTTGAGAGAAGTGGTGGTTCGTCGGATTTGCGATGAACCTGACGTAAAATTAATCAGTCCCTCGGGTAAACATCTCGATATCGAATGACGTCGCTAGCATAAGCAATGACGTCGTAACAAGCATAAGCGTATGTATTCCTTCGCAGTGCGTTGAACGTTGCCACGCACAGGACACGCGTAAATCTCTCCCTTCATTTGTCAAGGGCGGATCGTTGCTCCCGGCTAGGAGAGGGATGGGCCGAAATTCTGTCGACTTTTTCCCTTAGACAGACGCACAGCTTGAATGAGGAACAGCCGCTGCGTCGGGACTCGCACGCTTCTTTTGTCGCCTCGTTCTTTTTATTTCCGCGAGGTGAAGACAGCCAGATGCGCTATCGACGCGCGACGCAACGCTCGCGGCTTCCAGCGACTCTCGCCGCAGCGCCGTTGGGTGTTGATTGAAATGGCTGACTTGCCAAAATGCCGAGCATTGTAGAGGCTAGGACGCATTGTGAGTGACACTCGCTCGGCCCGCGCGACGACGGTTTATTTTCCGAGCGTGAAAAATGAAGCGGGGAAACCAATTCGCGGGTTGCTCTGTTCGCCCTCCCAATCTCCTTCCTTGGGGGGTGCTGGTTGATGGCAATACGCGAAACCGGAGTCGAGCCAGTACACCGCAATTAGACGAGGTCGCAGGCCGACTTTTCGTTGACCTTTATCACTAGTTCGTTTATCCTTTAAATCCTACAGCGTATTCTCGTACCGGGATAAATATAGAGAGCCTCAGTTTTAAATACCATTCGTACAACAGAAATCAATATCCCCGGTCGACCTTATTTTTCAAGAAACGAAGCTTCGTTACTCCTTCCGTGGTACCGCAATCAACGAAACCAGGCACGAAACAATTATTCCAGCATTAGAAATAACGAACAAGTTTATCATTTCAACGTACGAGTCGCTCGCAGACACCGTTCCGCAAATTCATAAAACGCGAGGCGGAACAACCTCGCGTAACGCGAACGGACAAAAAAAAAAGGTTTCGAGTTTTTCGTGGCGAGAGAAAAAAGGGGTGGGATGGTCGTTTTCGGAGTTAATGTTTCGCGCTGTCTGGGCGTGTATTTACGGGAACGTTCGCACCTTCGCCTCCCAGCGGCCCGTGGGGCGGGGATGCAGATAGCGAAACGGTGCAGGTGGTGATGCTGCAAATTCAACGAATAACCGAAAATGTCGTTACGGTCGGCGCGGCGATTGTTATTACAGGGCACGATTATCGCGCTGTTACGATAGCCGGAATAAACGGGGAACGCACGGCCGGCCATCCGGGCGAAATAAATTCTTTCGAACGATTTCACCTGCGCACCCGCCGCCGTCCGCGCCACCGCCCCTCTGCCGGGCTGGCTGAACGCGGTCGAACGTTATCGCGCAGCGCCGGCCCGTAATCAAAAATCACGGGGCCGGCGGCGGGAATTTTCGCGGTACCTGGGTACTCGTTGGCGGATTTAATCCGCTAATTAGAACGGCGACTGCACCCTTTGACGGCGGATCGGGAATATTGGAAGCCACCCGGGTCATTGCGCAGTGAAAAGGGTTCGCGCAACGAAACACTAGTTCCTCCGTTTCCATCGCGCTTTTATTTCTGACGCGACGCCGCTGCAGTCGCCCGCTGTTCGATTAAATGACTCGTGAATTTAATTTCAACCGCTTCGAGCCGGCTGGAAATTAAACGCCGCGAGTAAGGGGCCGTCCATTGATGCCGATAAATACGTCCGCGGAACGAATACGTCCATTCGATTGAGCAGTGAAATGCTCGTCGCCGAGGCGTGTAAATCGCTTGTGTTCCGGGGTGTCCGAGAATTATTTCACTGGGAGGAACGCGCCACTCCTCACCGTGCCGTGAGAAATCCACTGGTTTTAATCACTATCTTGCCAATTCGCTCTCCGGTTTTGAATTTCGGTATTAATTAATCGGGTGTTCCGATGGATCACGGCTGCCGCGACACGTTGCCGGAGAAAATAGAGACGCGCGGGTCGAAATTCAGCTAACGATTGGATACTTGATATTTACTTTGTACGAAGGTGTTGTCACCTCCCGCGCCTCTCTGTCTTCTATTTATCAGCTGCGAGAGGTATTCCGAAGTTCAATTTACCGTTCGACACTCTCGGATTTCGTCCGTTCCTCCCACCGAATGTCTCAGCCACGCCTGGAACGACGGGCAAAGTAATCTGCAGCGAGCAGGAATTACGCCGGCCTCGTTCCCCGCCGGGATCGCGGAACAAAAGCGTTAATTAGATAAAAAGAAAGTCGTCGCAAGAAGATCAGACGATAAAGGCGCTGTTCCATTAAGGATAACTCGAGCCCCGTTTATCTCTCTATTTATCATTCGCCCCGACATGCGAACGAAAGCCCATCGCGATTCTCACGCCACTCGAGGAACAGCCAATTAGAGAGGGACCGTTGCAATTTCAACCCTCTCGTTTCGTACAGCGTCTAATCGCCAGCGACGCTCACACCGTAACGGGTGGGGAAGGTGGAGGGATAGCGGGGAATCAATTCCTGCACCGAGAACCGAGAACCGATAGCCGATGTAAACGCAAATAAAAGTGCCCGATCGAAGGTTATAAATACCACTTCGGTCGGGCCGCGGCGCGTGTACTCGATTTTCATGAAATTTCGTTCCATATAATACCTGTCGGGATAACGATCTTGCCGCGGCTAACGACTGGCAATTTATCAAGTCTCGATGAAACGCCACGTACGGATATCTGTTCCGCTACGTCATTGATTTTCATCGATCTTTTTCATCGATAGAGGGAACGCCCCGACGAATCGATCGCGCTAACCCTGTAAAATCCGTGTTTCATTACAGCGTGTATTTAACGTCCATGCAACTGTGCAATCGAATTCCGATGAGAAGGATCGGCTGGATTTGGAGCAGCAGTTAAGTAACGTTGTTGGATGAAAGTTCCAGGGATGTGGAGTTTCGGCTATGAACACAGTGCTACCAGTGCTGTACGTGCGCTCTAGAGATCATCGAACACCTATACTAGTATAATTCCTGCTGAAAGTAGAAGCCACGTTTAACTTAACTCACGGTCCAGCAAGTACAACATGCGTTCCTACGTGCGCCAAACCTCATGTAGCATTCACAAAGTGGACACTTGCGATTGCATGTACAGAGGGAAGCCTCTTTCATAGCTTCAACCACATTCGAAACTAGAACCGAAGAGTGCTAGACAATTCTGTTGCTCGTTAAAGGACGATCCGAGAACCATGGCGATACTCGCAGCCGACGGAGCTGTATTCTTATTTCCCACGCCAGTAAAATAAATTGCTGGATCGTGAACGTTTCGCTGCAGTTCCTTCATCGTCTCCCCCACCTCCCCCCTTATGTTTTTCCGCGTAGCAAATGCAGAGAAATATCCCACCGGCGGATTGAGATTTCACCGAATCATTTCGCAGCCGCGGCGCGTCCAATACTTTCGCCGCGGGGCTCGAACTCTCTCGCGCCGCCGGCACGACCGCGTCGCTCCATAAATCAGCTAGACAAAGGGATGAGCTTGAAGCGCGGACAGAGGGAAAGGCGGCGAAAGACGAATGGGCCTCTGTTTGCGTGTGTGCACGTCTGGGTGCGTGTGTCAGGTCGACGGGACGCTTGATAAAAAGCCACTTGCTTTCAGAAACGATGTATGAAAATCGTATCAACGGCCGGGGAGCGCGGACGGGACAACGGGGGCGGGCCGTCCTCGCTCGAATTTTCACCCAATGGAATCGCGATCGCCGACAAAACCGCAATAACGGAAACCCGGCCGGGTATATTTTATTATTTGAACGGCGTAATGTTTGCTCACCGTGCATTATTACGAAGGGCTACTTAAATATACGCGCGTCTGCGTACGAATATCGAATCGATCGGCCCCGATGGTATCGTAACGAATGCATGACATATCCGACGCCACGGGCTGGACAACGAATAAATGTTACGAGGATATTTCACCGTTTGCATGTGCAATATTGATGCCGCGCGTTACGGCACGTCCGGGGGGGGGGAGGGGACTGCCAGAGGGTGGTTCGGGTATTTACTCGCGGCTGGGAGCAATCGTCGGAGCTTATACCGGAGTCTCGCTTCAATCGCCCGTTCGGAATCACATTCTTAGATGGACGATTAAGAGTCGACCAAATAGCACACCAAGGGTTGTCCCTCGGGCACCTTAAACAGTTAAACTCCCAGTTTCCTACACCAGTTCGTATTACATTAAAATCGACACCTCTTTAAAAGAGGAGAAAGAAAAATGACGATCAAAAGCACGGAGGAAAGAGCTTGCTCAAGTTTGCCATCTCCATCAAACTTTTCACCCCTCTCCCCGCCCCGCTCAATGAAAGTTCACCGCATTTAAGCGTCGCATTACTTTCCGATCGCATCTTTAATCAGGTAGTTCCGGCTACCGGTGGCACGAAGCAGAAAAAAAGGAAGGTGGGCGGAAAGGGAAGAAAAAGGAAACGACAGAAGGGGTTTCAAGCTCCGTTCGGAATTAGGAAGCGAACGGTGGAGAGAAAAAAAAATCAGCGATTCTCTGTCGTGACATCGTATCGCGCTTCTGGGAGGCTTGGAAAAAGAGGGGCCACAGAGCCCATTACGTCGGGGTCCTCGTAAAAACGCGAGTTAAAGAGTAAAAGCGCTTCAGTGTGCTCGGCTGGGAACGCGAGGCGGCGAGCCCTTACAGAAACGTCGGCGAGGAGGCGGGGCTTAACCCTATTTATGGAACTAACGTCGATAGGAGCTAGGTAAAGAGAGCTGCACGTATAGACGAAATTAGAGGTGATGCGTGCACGGGATAATTCCCGCGTTCTTCTTTTAACTGTACCCGGGTACGATGTTAGCGAAGCCTTCCTCCACTTTCTGTCTCCTCCGCTACAGTTTGGACTGAGAATGCTAGCAGCTGACCAGCGATGTTCTATTCACAGCAACCTGACGCTATGTTCTTACCGTGCCCCACGAAAGAAGGCAAGAATGTGAACCTGGTGTGAATTGTAGTCGCGCCGTCGGTGATATCACGCTGTATACTACTTGCAGGCGCAGTTGAATGGCTAGTGGAAGGACCGCTTTGAAACATCTTGCGCATCGAACTTCTTTAGAAGTTTCCACTAACGAGTGGCGTTACAAATTCGAGAGAAGAGTGCTGCAAGAAGCGTCGGAAAATGAAAAACGAAAGCATCACGGTTGGCCCCCGCTGGGTTTCATTAATTATAGATGCCCTTTGAAGGAGACTGAATGGGCTCGAGAAATCTCCGTAGCCGATTACACAAAGACACGCAGTTACCGTCTGCAAAGTCGTTGGGGGGAGGGGGGAGGGGAAAGAAAAATTAGAGCCCCGAGCAAAGGTCGTGTTCTTAAAGTTCTTAGAGTATTCAAATATTTAAGGTTGGCTTCGCTGCCATTGAACGTCATTAAAGCTTCGTTTGCTCGGGCATCAAGGGAAGCTGCATATTTACCCACGTGGCGCGGAGAAAAACTTGCTCGCCGCGAAGGGAGCGTCGAAACGGGGCTGTTACCGGGTGTTACGGAATTTTTAATAAGGGGTAAACATCTTTGAACAGTCGTAGCGGGGCCACCGGCTGCTGGGAACGGGGGTATTTACTTATTCGCGAGGATGAGAGGCCGCGAAGTGGCGAAGGGTAGGCAACGCCAGGACCCTCCTACCCCTTTATATCGCGGGCTCGCCCTTCTTTCCACGGAAACGGCGCACGCCGTTCGATTGTGAATACGAATCGCGACGTGGCCGAGGCCCCGACGAGCGGAGGGGTGTCTGAAAATTTCACGGGAGGATGCACCCTTCGCGAATGAGGTACAGAAATCCAATAGAATCCAAGGCGGAAAGTCGTAAACACAATGTGTCCTTTCTACGTGTGCAAACGGAGCGGCGAATGCATTTTTCAGGCGAGGCGCAACCTTCGCCCCTTAGCGCTCCGGAAGAGAGGGGCAGGAACTTCCGCAGAATCCTTTTAGCTGGCGCGTCCGTTTTAATGGGATGGGGTTGTACTGTCTTCGGTAGATTCATGAAGTTCCACGGTGGCAAAATGGGAAGATGGAAAGACATACGTGTCCATGGGTGCGCGTTAAGGAAATAGAGATACAGGGGTGTAGGAGGGGTGAGAGCTGTGCCGTCTTCGCGAATAAATTATCTTGGATCCAACTGCGCATTTTCAAGAATTTGTAGACCCTGGGCTAATTTCGCGTGTTAGTAATTTTAAGGTCGTTATATAGCGACACACTATATAGACAGATGGAACAGCGAATGGTATCAAGCGGAACATAATCGAGTAGGAAATTATTCATGACACCAGTGGCATGTCCGCGCATATATATCAGTCCGTCATAATTGTGTTTACTTCGCCGAGCATTGTCAATATCGATACAGCATACATAAGCACGTTCGATCGTTAATATTATTATTTTTCCTGCCCCCGTGTAGATTTGGAGCGGTGATCGAGTAGCCTCTTCGCCTGCACGCCTCGAGCAACTTCTGTCAACGAGATCCCGCCTAATTTTCAATGAAACCCACGGGCCCAATTGTTAGCAGACTGTTTGACGCGCCATTTGTCGTACACCGCGCCCCGTTACGCTATTTGCCCCGTGGGAAAATCGTAATATCCCCGTGATGTTCGTGTGCCGAGTCCCGTCTCCCAGTAAAACCGACGCCGTCTCGCCGAAATGGTAGAATCTTGATAACAGGGATCCCGGGTCGCGCTATACACGCGAGAGACAAGAAAACCCGTAAGCTCTCCGCTCACGTAACGGACAAAGTTCATCTGGAACGGTGCTGTTGCGGCCAGAGTTAAGGGGTGGTTTCGGGCGTTCGTTAGGGGTTGTTTTTGCCGTCGTGAGCCAAGCCACGGTCAACCAGAAGTGGTAGCTCCCTCGATCTTTCTCTCGGCCGTTTTATCACGACGTGTGTGATACACGAATGATTACTCTTATCTGTAACCTCGCCAGTGGGGTTAAAGTGGAAGAAAGTTCAACGCTATTTCGTCTTGGTATAAATTGGAATGCTCGCGTATGAACGCGTTGGCGATTACACGCGACAGATTCAACCGATTCAGCGAATTATCGTCACCGGTGGCACGTCTGGCCACGCAGCTGCTCCCCTAGCCAAAGCGGAGAAGGAAGGAGAGACGAAGGGGCGGGGGTGCGATTCGAGTGGTGGTAAAGTGATTACGGCGAGGCAAGAACGCGATACTGAAGGGGAAGAATGTGTAGGGACGAGACATGATTACTCGGCATGCCGACGCAACGTGAGACACGTACGCCCACCCTTTATCTTGTGTCGTAGAATGCCACGCTACCCCAAGCCGGTTTTCCGTTTTAAACGACACGCCGGGATAAACGACTGTGGAGCGTTCCCCTAGCCGGTGATCCTGCGGGGCTTTAATCATCCGTGTTTTCGACACGATAGAAGCAGCGGCGCGACCCCCAACTGCTACTGAGCTTTGAAAATTTCAATACCTCCAAGCGATTCGAGAATACTCGAATTAAAAATAACGCTGCGTGTTCAGGATTCGTGTGAGATGAAACGTAAAGCTAACGGAAGTAGAGTTCCCTGAAGTTACACGCCAGTTGGGCAGGGCTAGTACGCGAAACATCATGTTCAATCAGTACGCTCCTGTTCCCTATGTATTCGAACGTTGAATTATAATGTTAACGGTGCAACTGCTCGAGAATTACTTCGATCGTGGCGTGTATAGAATACCGATGGACGTCTATACGTTTCAAGGAATGCAATAAGTCGATTCCCACGCGGGACTATGCTTCCCATGATATACGGACCCTTCCATTATGATAATAGCCTGTCCAAGGAACTGTGTCTTGCGAACCTTCTAATAAAGCGGAGATAAAACTACCGTGTAACCTACTCGAGTGTCGAGTGTGATAGTTCCTGACGTAACACGAGCATTTATCTCCTTTATCGCGTTATCTAACCCAATTAGGTAAATGGCCACTCAGGTGCACTTGGGCGTTACAACGGCTCAGGATCCATACCCGATAAATCGTACGTTAATCTAGCTTGGGTGAAGAGAAGCGTATGGTCGTGAAACGTTCTGGGATATAGCACGGGGTTGTCGCGGCGCTGGTAATAATCCAGGTAACTAATGCTACGCGAATGATTCGCGGAACGGGGACGGCGAGATAGGAGCTGTGGAGTAGGAACTCTTTATTTAATTAAATGTATTATGCAGAGAAGTAGGAAGGTTGAGTTCCTGGGGGCACTAAAGATCTCAGATCACTAGGGATCTTAGACTAGAGAAGTTACAAAAGTAGAGGAATCGGAGGAATAGCATAGCTATATGAGGCATTGAGAGCAAAAATGGACTAACCCACATTGAAAAAAAAAAAATTTTTATAGGGATACTTTATTGTTAATAACTCAATTTCGCAAAAAAATAATGTGGGTCAGTCGATTCTTAATGCCTTATATTATATATGGATAGCAGCACTATCAGTAGAGGAGAAAGAAATTTTGTTTTACCCGTGTGATACCTATTCCATATTGCCTTTATGTAGACAAGATCACTTGTTCCTCCTATAAACCTACGGATACGTAGCCTCGATACTCGCATCGTCTGGAAATCTTCCGGTGGGAAAAGTGGAGCTGCGAGCAGCTGGTGCTCCGTCCATCGGAAGAAATAATTATAGATAGGCCTCGGGGTGGAGAATTACTTGGACGCGCCGAGATCGTACGAACGATTTCCAATGGGACTGCGATTCGATAGCGTGCCATGAATTATTTGAAATCGCATTAGGCGACGGGATGGGACGGGCGGGCCATTAAAAAGACGAGGATTATTGCGTGGCTATTGGCCACGATTAAACGAGCCCAACCGATTAATGACGTTTATTTCGCCCGGCCGAAAACAAATTCCCAAAAGCAATTTTGCCAGCGTTGACAATGCGGCTACTTTCGACCACTAATTCGAACAGCATGCAATTAATTGAGCCGAAAACTGCCAATACTTTGAACGTCCGACCAATGAGTGACTACGCTACTGAATCTATCGAGGCACTTCGAGTATAAAAGATCCCTTCGCAAGGTAATCGCCAAGTCGGGCGTGCAACGATGCAAAGAGAGAGTGGCTGAGACTCTTTCATTGTTCTTCATTGAGTCTCTACATGAAAAATAGTAATTGCAGATTATTTAGAATTACACTGCACCGAGGGGGAGACTAAGCGATGTAATATTTCAGTCGCGCGATAAAGACGGCGTAATTCGTTAGGTGGAAGCTCCGTAGGATCAAGGATCTATTGTGAAAAATTAGCTCCACCGTTCTGGAAGCGTTTTTCATTTTTCAAGGTAATGAAAACGAGAAGTGTATTTACCGGGCCAAGTACCAATGTGTCTGAAATAAAAGATTCTACGCTTTAATGGAAAATAATGCATAAGAAGCGACTTCATGTTTCTTTCCCGGCATATTGCAGAGAAAATACATCGAGACTACACTTATCAAATTATTGAAAATTAGAAGGTGGCCATTTCTCGTTGCCCGGTCGAGATTCGTCGAACTTTATTCGCCGCTTGAAGAACCGAAATGAAACTCTCATCGCGATATTCATTATCTCGACCGAACAGCTCTCAAAGAGGCCAGAGTAATTTACGTCGAAAGTTTGCTTCGGGAAGCGGACATCAAACGACACGAATTTGTTCTTGGAATTGAACGTGGAATCTTATGCAAATTCCAGCCGGTTCTCCACAAACGGTGGATAATTGCCAGCAATTATGTCCTCCAAATTACGCCGCCCCCGGCTAATTTCCACCGAGAAGGCGTGGTCAATCAGCGCTCACCGTTATATTCAATTTATGCGACTGAGAATTATATCCATCATCTGTTATCATTAACGTCGATTACTTCAGCATTTCAGCGAGATATGGAAGAAGGAGCACGAAACTCGGCGTGTTTTCCAACTCCCCCCGTTGTTCTAAGACAAGGCGAAGCTGCGCCGGCTCGAGGATCGAATTAACTCGTTTAACAAAGGGGAATTTCCGCGCGCGCGAAGAATACAAGAGTATTCCAAGCAGTTCGTTACTTGACAGGCCCGGAATAATGTATCTTAATGTCGCGACGCTGAGAGCATCGGTAGGCGACGCTCCTCAAGCGGGCGGAGCTCCCTGAATGGAGTTCAAACTTTTCGCGAAACTTATAATGCAGAGAAACTCGTTAAGATGCCATGGACATCGGTACCGAAGCTCATTACCATAATCTGCGAAGTAAGTCCCCCAGAGTTTCTGTACATTAATATAAGAACATGAAGAATTACACGCCGGTACGGTCGCCTGCGCCTTCTTTGCGCCGGGACCGTAATTAAAAGACACAAGGGGGGACGATATTTCTCAAAGTATTATCGAAAAGAAAAAAAGAAATAGACGCGAAAGATAGGATAGTCATTCACCCTACTTTCTCAAACTTTCCCAGCCTCTTGGAGATACAACTTCCCAAACATTTACCCTGACCTATCACCCTATATCCTACCCCTAAAACCCTAGAAACTTATGTTTCACTATCATTCCATCATAACCTCTTTCACCACGCTCCCAATACTCCTCTCGATTCCATGACAGTTACAGATGTGGCCATCAGTGGCCATCAGTGACCATCGAAGTCAGTTTCGCTACATCAAGATATTGGAAGCAACGGAAATGTTTGTTTCCTTTGGTAACCGTACTCGGTGCTCTCTCTCTCTCTCTCTCACACACACACCCCTCCATTGCGAATGCAAATGTGCCACACCCACACGAGTGCCGTCAGTTTCTCCGTCTTCGAATGTAGCAGGACTGATGCGATGGGAAACGACAGTGGAAGCGCAGCAACGAGTAGGCGAATGCCGACCGGCCGCGTGCTATTTCGGCCAATTACGAGGATCCAATTATCGAGGCAGCGGGATCAGACGTGGTCCGATCGTTACTCCCCCTGCACATACATGCGAAACACGTTTCGGGTATCGCGTCCCGTGCTTTTCATTCTTGGGCATCGCCGGGCCACTGGGAAACGATGTCATACGTCATTGCCGGTCTCATTGTGACTCGCGGACGGCCGCGCGACGCACGAATACCGTCGCATTCGATTGCGCCTCGCTGCGGGCATTCCAATTCCGTCGCACTTTTGTAGGCATCGATCGGTCGAATATCCGGCATCCATAAATCACCGCTGGGCCACGAGACTATCAGCTGGTTACGCGATGATACGTAAATACCTGTTTCTCGAATGATCAAGACCTGGCGACTCGTGCCCAGGTTTCGGAACGGTAAGTTGGCTTCCGTTAACTTACGGAAGGGATTTAAAGGCGATCGGTAATTGTTCAGCGCGGAACGACGGAATTACCGAGCAGCTGCACGCAAATATCTTGGATATTTTCAAAGTTATCGCGAAAAGTTACGCAGGTATGGAAAGAAAAGCTAACCGTCCGCTTTGTGACGCGGGCGGGGTGGGGGGGGGAGGGCGGGTTGTTCCAAGTTTCCTCCCCCCCCCCCGCGCGCGCGCCGCGGAGTCCTTCGGATTTGCATGAAAAAGGAAAGGGGCTTTCGAGCAACTGGTATATAAGCTACTCCCCAAATGAATGCAAATTCTTCTTCGAAAGCCCCTCCAGATGAGAGGCCGGGAATTTGCTTACATAAATATGGTGTTATTGTACGGGGAAATATTGCTTCATCGCCGCGTTCGCAGTGCTACGCTCGAAACACACTAACTAACGGTCCGAGTTCGCCACCACCCGGGGATGGAGGGGTTGGGCGGCGTAAAATATTCATATTTAATGGTAATTTCCGGGCTTGGTGGTTGACAAACTTTCCTAGCGCGAGTTAATCCCCCCCTGTCCCACCGAAATCCACCGATTTCACCGTAAACCGAGTATACCGAAGAATCTGTAAACACGAGACACAAAATGCTCCCAAACTGTGAAATAACGTTGAAATAGCGGTAGAGGGAATAGCGAACGAAGGCAACGCTGACACTATTCGCGTACTGGAAGTTCACGCTGTCCCATAATCCGTGGTATAATAAAAACGGGGCATTGATTCTTTGTCTGCAAATGATTCTAATCTCTTTTCTTCGAAAAAGTCGCTTTTACAGTTCCTAGTTAAACGAAATATACCACTGGCTTCGAAAGCATAGAACAAAGATCGGGGCAGACACAGGTTTAGGCGGAAAGAAACGCGTGCAAGTGGTCGCGTGCAAGCGGTTCAGATCGAGGCCTTCGAAATAATTGATTACACCCGGTTTTCGGGCTCAATCGATAATTGGCTGACACAGGGGGTACAAAAACAATTACCAGGCAGGATTAGGGATTGGCGTGCCGTGTGCAGGGATATAGAAGGGATGGTTGGTGGTCGATGGCCGCGGTGGTGGTGGCGTGCCAAGAGATAGTAAGCACCGACCGCCTATGCACCACCGATGTACCTCCAATCGGACAATCGGACAATCGGACGATCCAATCCCTCAAGAATTCCTCAAAATGCTAAAGGCTGCCTAACGCCATCGATCTGCCAATCGTGATAGAATTTACTGGACCAGAAATACGCGTTCACTGAACAGAACCGTCAGGCGAGCGAATAATTCGGCATAAATGCGACACGCATCGTGCGGGGATTTCTTTCGACTCTACTCGCGTAAAACTAACGCGAGATTCAAAATACGAGTGTGTGAAACCTTTAGGGACGATGATACTTCGTCCAATTCGTGGTGACCTCGATCGAGATTTTTCCGCGCGAAAAACTCGCGTCTGGCGAGGGGCGTCCAGCCCCTTCTCCGCGCCTATATCATTTCACTATCAAGCCCGGGCATCGAGGACCTAAAGTGGTCTTTCGATGACACTTCTGGTTCCCTTCTCGCCACTTCTCGACGGAATCGTAGCCGGCGATATTGGCCCAATTCGAAAACGGCCAACCCTCGGAAAGGAAATGGATCTTGGCAAGAGGCTGCGCCAGAATCGAATCAGACCTAATCCAGCTGACCACAACGATTTCATCCCCCCCCCCCCTCCCCCCGTCTCGCCGACCAAGCCCCGAAAATCTACGGCGTTCAGCTTCACGCCTCGCTTCGACGCGATTTACACCGGGCACCTCGGTTTTCGGTCAATACAACTGAAATTTACCGCGCCCCGGTCTGATACACGCCGTTACAGCGATTGTAATGAATCCGACGTCGTGACTCTCCCGCTGTAAAACGCCAATCGGAAATCTCCGCGGGATCTAATCTACTTCGGGCCGATTGCTTCGTTGTGTTTCCCGTTTCATACCTCGGTGAAACGAGTGCCCTACAATACCCCCATATCTATTGTAACTCTCGTTGCTAATTTTCCGAGCCATTCGGAATAAGAAACGACCAACGATAAAATTGGTAGAGTTGGTCGCGTCAAATTGTCTTCACTGCTGTAACAAAATCAACGAAAACTACGAAGTACCTTTCTCTACGTTCGAAGCGAAGCCAAGGCAATTTCGTTCACAGGTTTTCACAGAATCAGCTGTGACCGGAAGTAGGTGACCAGCAGCCGTATTGCACGAGGAACAGTCACCTGGGGACAAGCGTAGCATACGGCGAGCTCGTCCATTCTTCTCGGACAATCCGCGGCTCCGAAGCCGCCGTTCGCGAACGAAACAATCGGAATAACCGGAGACGTAAGCCCGGACGCACCGGCAGTCGCAACCCTCCCAAACGTCCGCTCGTGTTTTACTGTTTGCCGGCGCTGAGCTTCGCTAAGCCCCGCAGATAACGTCGCCGCCCGCCCCGTACATTGTTCCGCGAGTTTAAACAGATTACGCTCAGCGCTGTTTAAACGTAAATTGCTGCTCTAACTACCCCGCCGTCGAAGAACCACCGCAACCACCCCTTGCACGGCCGCGCGCGAGCTCCAACGACGCGACGTGTGGCCGTTCAATCTGGAAAATGGAACCGAAAAACAGAGGGAGCCGCAACTTCACTGGCGACTACGCAGGATTTGCTTCTTCCTTTGCTCGTGGAGACCACATTACGATCTTACGCGACGAATAGTGGTATGATAATGTTTTTCAACAACATAGATGTACGATGATGTTTTTCTAGGCTGTGAATAATATTTTTTTATGATTGATAGATGGTTTAGGAAATAGAGGCACTTCTGGCGCACGCGGGGAATTGGAACTTGAAGTGTCTTGTAATACAGTCAGCTTGATTGCTGAAAAACTCTTCTCTTTGAAAGTAATAAATTGCGAATCCTGAATGCAGATTGCTACGGGGTGGAAACGACGGGGTGCAAGTGTTTCTGCCAGTAAACTTCTGCGCACAGACTTAAAGACTTGTAAAAGGAAACCATTTCAAAGTGAAGCTTCTAGTATTTCTAAATTCCATCGAAGTACGATTATGAATGGCGAGGGTGAAAAGTATCTTTAATCCTATTTAACTAGGATAACATTTTCCTATTACGAAATACTTCTCTCCGGGGGCTGTATGGAAACGCAGGCGGAACGTACGCGTTTTCGGTGGTTCTTTTGCGGTAACAGGCAGGCAATCTGTTCGATCGTGGGGCACGCGCGACTACAGAGCGACCAATGGAGAACAATCACAGCCAATAAGCAATTCCACGGGGAGGTGACCCATTACGGGAGCCAGACCCACCGCAGTCTGACTCTTACCGCTCCGATTCCCTCGAATAAATTATCAACGTTCATCCCGCCCGGCGTATTAAACTGTGACACCGTCGCGCTATCGCGACAAAATCGTATCGAATGCCAGGAAAAACAAGTATAATGCGGCGTGAAATGAAACGTGATATGAGGATGCATCATAAAGCGTTGTTTGGATAACTGTAATCGTCCGTTGCAACGGATGCAATTTATTTCGATGAAAACGTTCCAATATGCTGCTTTGACGAAACATTTGCTCCCGCAGGCAGGGAGCGTTACCACTTCCACAATGGATGAACAAAATTGAATTTTGTAACAGCTAATTCGATTATAGGCGCGCGCAAAATCGTGCAGAGTACTTTCTACACGGCATTCAGGCTATTCGCGATAGCATACTCCGTGAATTTAACATGATTCTATTCAGCGATAATAATAATTTTTCACAATACGTCGTGTATCGCGATGAAAATTGCGAAGTTGAGGGTTTCAATTTGGAGTTCATGAATGCACCGTTCCAAATATTCCCGGCCGACTTTGCGGCGGCTTTTAATTCTCGATTTGACGTATTCGAAACGAGAGCAAGTTAAAAAGCCCCTTTGGTGTCGGCTACGTGACAGGGCTCGATGTGGGCGTTCTGGAAAACAATGGTATTCTCACGGTTCGACGGAGCTGCAGAAGTTGCGAACTGGAGAAAACTCCTGTATCATTGTCAATAAAACACAGACTTCTTGAATGAATAGGAACACGCGAGGGGTTTCTCCTACAACCTCGAAATATTTCTGCGTGTCGCCACGGATTCGATCGGTGAACAAATGTTCATTGCACACGTTAACATGCAGGTAATACCTGTGAGTGGAGACGCGGCTATTAGACTCGCGCTAACAGAAGTCACTGCAAAATTCTATGAAACGAGAGCCGAGTACTGAACTACCGTTCTAAACCGTTGATCTGTACTACTAGCAGCCGAGCGTCGAACCTATACCCTGAAGCGCTGACCTCTACTACTGGCGCCACGAATCGGCTGCGATAACTTCTCTGTCCCATACAAATCTCTCCGATTCCAAACTACGACACGCCCGCCCGACTCCACACCAAATACCGATTTACTGCAATTAGTCCCGCTAAAATTTCGTCTCAGCCACCGCGCAATGGCAATATCCTCGCGGAGCGATGAATTATTTTCTGCCTTGCGCGGTAAGCAGCTTAAAGAGGTAAAAAAAAAAACCGCCGCAGAGCCGCGTACGCTTATAGAACACAGTCCTCCCGAGCGAACAAAGAACGGAGCCCGAGAGAAACTGTACGATGAGCAATCGATGCGTCCCAATAACGGTGCTGGCGGCGTTTCAGGGGCCGAAGAAAGAACGGCACCGTGACGCGTCTTTTTTAATAACGCCGGTTATTTCATTACGTGAGCGCGGGGATGGGCGCGGGCAAAGGGAGGGCATGGCGGTGTTCAATAATAGAGAGAAACCGTTACTGTATTGTAATACATAATCAAGTCTCCGTTCAACGACTCGATATCCGTGGCCCCTCGCCGCGAAGTGGAACGACAGTTCTAGAAGGTGGGCTTCCAGAGTCGACGGACCGCGCCACGGATGGCGCTACATTTTATATCACCTCGGTTTACGAGTGCTCGCGTAATTAACGTTACAGCCCGTAGCTGATGCGGTGCTTCATAGTCCCGTACAATTAACGTCCATGACTACGCCCGATGGTCGACGGTGGCTCGATGAAAAAGAAAAAAAATGCCCGCCGAAAATGGGTGTGGTGCTCGCAGGGTGGGACGGCCGTCCGTGGAGGACGTAGCAGATCCAATTTCCTGGGCTGGCGAACGAGAGTCGGAAATAGAACGGGCACGATCCATTGTCGTTCGTCTTCGGCAGAGCGAGCGTCGAGAGGAAGAATTACCATTTTATTATGTTCGTGGCTGGCTCGAGACGTCAGTCACCCTATTTCGGCCTCGTGTGCGAGCGATGCTCGGCGGTTAGTCGTTAGTGTGACTCCTGACTCAATTAATAGCGGCGACGTTAACGCACGATAATTAGCGAGCAGGTGGCCAGATGGATTCTGCCTCCCAGTGATGTTGGTGTACGAGTCGCGGCTCGAGGAACTCGCAGACGGGTTATTTTATGCAATTTCAGTCGTACGACGTGCTTGTTAAAGATGCACTCTGCCAATTTCAAAGGATATTTGAAAGCATCCAAACAGCCATTGGCTGTCTCAGTGTAGCGCAGGAGTGCAAGTATTTAAGAGAGTTAGGGGAACGGCGACGAAAGGTCATCCAAATTGGTGAAAGGAGTGTAGCGAAGTGCAGGAGAAAAGGGCAAAGAGTTGAACCGAGATGAATACAGCAGCGCCCTATCTGCGCGCGGAAAGATACTCGGGTGAAAGGCGACCACTCGTTTCAGCGCGAAAACGAGATGCAAAGGACGCGAGCAGACTTCTAAGAATACACCTGACACCTTGAGAGAGTATAGCAGAAAGTACTCGAGACAAAGAATAGAGCGAAGAGAGTAGGAGCTGAATGCAAGTTCCAAAGGACCAGCTGTCATTACTGTTAAGCACACAAACGGGAAAATGTCCACGGAGACGGTCTGATCTAGCTTTAAAGCTTTAGCCCCTCGTTTCAGTGCGCCAGATAGCGACGTCAGAAGTAATCCCTTTACAGATATACATCATTTTAAAAAGAAGAACGAGTGATGGCTACCTCCCCTACAGCACACTTTGTTGCAGGAACGTCTCAGTGACGTCGCGCTGCAACATTTGGAACATTGCTCCAAATGTTCCCGAAACGTTTCAAGAAAATTCCTATGTCCGCCTTGTGTAACATTGCAGGAGATATCTCTGGAACATTGTTCCGGAATTTTACAGCAATTTTTCGTAGAACGTTTCGGAGATCTTACAGGAATTTTTCGTGGAACGTTTCGGAGATCTTAGAGGAATTTTCCGTGGAACGTTTCGGAGATTTTATAGCAATTGTCGGGCAATGTTTCGGAGATATTACACAGCAATGGTTATGCAACGTTCCGGGCAGTAAGGCCAAAAATAAAAATATTGGTATTATAAATTATTATATACCGTGCGGCGAGGGACGCGACCTTACACGAATGTGTGCAGAATCGTATCAGTATAACATCCGTGTGTCTTTAATAAATCGAAAATCCTTTTACCCCAAGTGAGATTCGAACCTATGGACCTCGAGCGTCGTAGACGAATACCTTACTGCTGCAGCTACAACTGTTGATTGAAAATTTTGCTTACGTTTTCGAACTTACTTCCCAATCGTGCATAACTTTAAACTCAAATTATTAGAAAATGAAGGCTCATTTTGACAACCCCATTACATCTCCCTAATCGTGGAGCCAGATATCACACAACAAAATTCATTTAGACGCTTGATTCTATATTAAATTGATTCATATTCTGTTGTGAAATATCGTGTGTAATATAAGACACGATTTTTCTTCAGTTTTTAATGCATTTTCAATACAATGGTTTAACAATTTTTTTATATGTTTATTAATTTTCTAGATTTTACTGTTTGCTTTTTACATTTGCACAGCTCACACATCTTTACAAATATCTTTTGTTTCTGCATATAGTTTCTGAGTTTGTTTAAACCCTATAGTGTTAATTAAGTATTTGTATTAATTACTTATATCACATATTGTCCAGGTTCACATATATTCCCTTGGAGGTTACCTGTGGAATCTAAGACTGTATTCCGTGTGATCGCATTTCAGGAACACTCTGCGTAATTCCGTATTATTTACGAATGTTGCCTGAACGGAACTGTGACGTTCCTGCAGCGTCCGCCAATAATACGGACTTCGAAATTTACACTCGACATCGCGGGATGTTTTTGTTATGAACAATAGATTAAATGGCAATAGTAGAGACACTGGCGGTACTTAGGACATCTAATATTATTTTTTTACAAATATCTTTTGTCGCTGTTTACAGTTTCACACTTTCCTTGAACCGTATAGTTATAATTAAGCAATTTTATTAATCATTTAGATCACATACTCTCCATGTTCGCCTATGTTCCCCCGGAGGTTTCCTGTGGTATTTAAGACTGTATTCCGTGTGTTTGTATTTCAGAAACGCTCCGCGTCAATCCGTAGTATGTACGAATGTTGCCTGAACGGCACACGGTGTCGTTCCTGCGACATTCATAAATAATACGGGCTTCTAAATTTACTCTCGACATCGCGGGACGTTTTTGTTATGAACAATATATTAAATGGCAATAGTAGAGCCACTGGCAGTACTTGGGACATCTAATATTTCTTTTTTTTCAAATATCTTTGGTCGCTGTTTACAGTTTCACAATTTACTTCAACCGTATAGTTATAATTAAGTAATGTTATTAATTATTTATATCACATACTTTCCATGTTCGCCTATGTTCCCCCGGAGTTTTCCTGTGGTATTTAAGACTGTATTTCCTGTGTTTGCATTTCAGGAACGCTTTGCGTAGGTGAGGTGTGAAAATTTGTAAGTCCATATTCCACGGCAATTTCTGTTCAATATTCCGGGAGTATTGTACCGCAGTATGTGCGCAATATTCCGCGGCAATGTGTGCGCAATATTCCGGGAGTATTGTACCGCAGTATATGCGCAATATTCCATGGCAATGTGTGCGCAATATTCCAGAAAGATTGCACAAACGTGGCCATTGCAATATTCCACGGCAATGTGTGTGCAATATTCCGGGAGTATTGTACCGCAGTATGTGCGCAATATTCCACGGCAATGTGTGTGCAATATTCCAGAAACATTGCACAAACGTGTTCATTGCAATATTCCATGGTAATACTTCTACAATGTTGCAGTAATATTGCAGTGCAACCTGCAACCAAACGGTAACATTGTAATATGTAGCAACGTTTCTGCAACGTTCCTGCAAGTAAGTGTGCTGTAGGGGCTGGAATGTGCCGTCTTAACTGGCAAAACAGTTCCAGCGACTTGCTGCCTGAAATAATTGGTTCTTCGTCCCTACATCCTCAAAGTGACTTCCAACATCCGCCGCGAATTTATCTACGCATACCTACACTCTCCATTCAATGTTCCAGCCAGTCAGGTAATCGACCAATCGTTTCCACTAATCTGATCGATCCAAACAACCCCTTCAACGAGCTCACAATCTTGACCAGAACTGGGGGCATACATCCTGCCCGAAGAGTTTCCTTTCGGGCGTCATTTCTCGTAATTTAATACGCGGGAAATCTTCATCTGGGAAGATAAATTCCCCAGACAAAACGCGGTGATTTATAGCAGGGAACTCGCGGCGGCGCGAAATTAATGTTTCCAGAAGTTTTCGCGGCTAGGAACGGTTCGCTGGATCGTGACTCCGCGGAGTCTATCTTGAGCCGTTTCATTGAATAATTACACGAAGTGCAACGGAGGTGGCGATAATTCGTTGCCAGGCTGGACACGTGTGTCGTTCGATTTCCCGAATTTAGCTCGGGCGGAGGACGGTAGATCACGGGGTGGGTTCGTGCCGTTCAGTGATTCATCCGTGGCGGGTTTCGTGACTGCCGCGGGGGGCGAGAAGCGTGCCGTGAGCGAGCGCTGTAAACTCGGCCGCTCTCGATCGTGCGCCTGCATTAAAGAACACCTTTTCCCGCGCAGCGATACCCCCGATAGGCAGCACTTGCCGGCTTGAACGCTTTATTGCGTCGCCGTGGAGGCACGCATAATTCTCATCCGACGCGGCGGTTCGACGTCAGCACGTCGCGCCACGTCTGCCCCCTTCTATCCAACGAATTAATTAACGATCGAGAGGCCCTCTGCCCCGGCAGAAACGCTGATTATCAGCGTTTAATTATTGCGGGGCTAATCGCACGATAATACCTACCATCCGCATACCCCATTGATGAGATGTCTTTGGAATAATCGGCTGCATCTCGGAAGGCCTTCGAATCGTTTCGAGTGCGATAGAATCGCTGAATCGTTCCTTGCAGTTTTAGATGTTTAGATAGGGAAGTGTCGGAGGAAAATATCAGGCTTTCCCGAGCGACTGAAATTACACCCTTAATGGCGGATATTCATCCGCAATTATTATCTTCGCCCCTCGAACAGACAAAATTACGCGCGTTCCCGTGCACAGATGGCCTCGAATAATGGGACGGTTTAATTGCGTGACTGCACGACGAATCCAGGGAATTGCAACCGGTCTATAGATGCGCGGGCGCGTTGTTACACCCTCGTCGAGTGAGGTTAAGGCAACGGGTTGCCGCTTTGCAGCCTCCTATACAGCCAGATAGTTAATTACTTAATTACGGCGCAGTAATTAGCTCATAGTTTTGAAGTCGAGCAGCCGGTAAAGGCACGTGATTAACGAATCGTCGCGATCACAATAAATTGCCCGTGTCTCGTCAAGAATTCACCGTACACCACCGCCCCGCTTTGCGTCCGGACTCGTTCGAGAGGATTTCGCGTCTCCTCGATGGGAGGCGGGAAACGCTCGCTCTAATCCTCCGCCAGGGGAGCCCATTAAATACACGAGGGTGTTCGCGCGGGTAATAGTGACCCAAGACGATGCACGGCGAAAGTATTTCAAACGGGACGTTAGCTCCCGTTTCACGTACGATAATAGGTACGAAAGACAGACGCCGCACTAACGCCTAATTTCCACGGGCAAAGCGTGCCGCGTTCCCGTAGCACGCTCAACGCTTGTCACAAGCAGATCGCAACGATTCACCCCCGCGCAAAGCCAAGATAAAACGTTTTCCCACGCGTGCGCCGAGTATTAGAGTCACGTTTTACGTACAAAGAGACCCCGCTGACCGTCCGGGAACTTGTTACCCAGTGTAATCGATAACAAAGGGGCAGTCCGCTTATTGCAACGAATTCAATTTCAAATCGAGCCTCGAGGGGACTCTTCTCTTCGCTCTGCTACGATACCCAATCTAGCCAATTTAATCACGGTTTCTTCCCGTATCGTGTCGCGATACCCCGTTGCCTCGAGTGGAAACGCATCCAAGAGGTTTCTGTGCCAACGACCGAGTCCCCTTATATCTCGTTACGCGATTTTCTTCAACTTCGCGGCGTAGGGAATTCTAATAAGCAAGAGCGTATCGAGTGGAGGCTGCGGACTGAACGGGAGAAAACGTAACGACGAGCTAGTCCAACGGATTTATATTATACCGGGCGGATTCACGTGCCCTTAATTCCCTTCGACATTTTACTGGATCTTTGCCCCATTATTCTCCACCCACTCGTGCATTCCGAAACGCCAGCGGAGCTCCCGCTTCAAGAGTAGCGAGTTTTCAGATCTGAACCGTCGAGGACCGTCGTAAAAAGAGTTTCGAGTGTGTCGTAACACGATAGGACCATCATACGCACGAAAATGTTCCGTGCGATAATCGTGTCAGGATCGTCGGGCTATAGTCCTCCCGCGCTCCTTTATTCGAGGCCCTTTCGGTTCTACTGGTCCGCTCGGAGGCAACGGGGAAACTTTTTTTTTACGGCGACTTTGGTATAAAAACTAACGGATGAATTACGAGGTTCGATAAGGCTCTGAATTGAAAAGCGCGGACGTACAGAATAATGCTTTCACGCGTAATAATGTCAAAAACACGATGGTTCGCAAGTGGAAATAGCTACGCCGGCACTGAAATTAATCTTGCGAACAGCGACAACCTTAAAACACACACGCACAGTCTCTGTAGTTGCCGTTTCGAACTGACGTTGTTGAAATCGATCCAAGCGCATACAGGGAACACGGGCTGGAAAATTGTAAATCGTGCGCCGAACGGCGCACGGGTCAATCGAGTGTTTGTAGGATTGAATAGGGCGTTAAACAACGTGTTTCTGCGAGGAATAAAAACCAATGCTTCCGATTTGTGCTGGATGAATGGGGAATTAGCCGGCACGAAAATAAACGCGGGAGAATTTGGCAGAGATTGTAGAGAAAACGTGGTAACCGCGTTTCCAGGCCGCCCTTTGTTCTCCATCCGAGCCCTCGACGGAGACGAAATGAATTCGCGTGCTATTCGCGACGCATGCGAATAAATCGCGGGTGCCGCCTCTCTTTAGCTCAACTTTACCAGCGCCGAATGTATTTAAAATACGGCGACGATCGAAGCACGATGAACTGGAGCGTGAGAGGAGAAGAGGAAACGGTGACGTTCGCGATTGAACGGGTCGTCGCGTCGTATTTCGATATTGCAATTGCGAGATTGTCGACTCAATGGATCGGGCAATTTTAATGCCAAACCGAACCGTGAACTCCGCAAATTTCCAATATACGCGATAGGCTGCGCACACCCAACGGCACTTTATCGGAAATTAAATACGTTCATCCGGGCCGTCGCGTCATTTCCGCCAAGATGCTTCAGGTTAATTTAATCATTATTACGTAAGATTCGACAAACGGCCTCGAGCTGGATTTAAAGTCACAGCTACTGGTTCCACTTCGCACGGAACAATCTCGAATCATATTACATAGGATAGCTGAGGACCTCGCGAAGGGAATCCTTGCCACCCTAATTTTCATCCAGTATAATTAAACCCGTGATCTGCCCCATCTGGTAATCATGGAATCAGAGTGATCCAGCTGGAGATCCATAGCTTCGGAGCAACCCAACTCGAAGTCAATAACTCCGTAGCAGTCCAGCTGAACAGAAACCTCGAAACGGACACCTCAAAGCGCAAGGCATCCACGACGTACCCATAACTTCAACACACTTACTAGATAACTAACAAGCAACAAAGGGCTTCTTACTCCCAAGTAATTCTGTTAAAAATCCCTGGAAACGCAATGTCCAGTAAATACATTTTCGCTGGCCGCGTCTACTCCAGGCGCGATTGTAAATTGCGCGGATGCAAATGCAGTCGCGGGCGAATAGACCGGGCCCGCTGCATTCACCGCAACAGAATATCGATGCTGTGGAAAGTTTGGTTATACGAATTCGCGGGAGGGTAAACTTTCGGAGTATCCGACGGGCCTGAATATTCAGAGGGGCCGTTAAAAACGCAAAAATTCCGTAGTTACCTGGTCACGTTGATTCATAGTAATCTGGCGCCAATGGGAGCGCAAACGGGGTCAAAGGCTCTCGGGCTGAGCGGAACTTTGACGCCGCGAAAAAGTTGATTTTCGGATTTTCCAGGGTTCAAGCGTATACACGTTTCATCGAGCGGGGCGCGGCCGGGAATTTGTACGACTCTCGAGCCATGCTCTGTGGCACGTACTCGAGCCCTTATTGCGAAAACTGTTCTAATCTGCGTGCACGTATCGAGTGGGATCTTCAATTTCGGTGTTTCCCGTCGGTGGTGACAAATTCCTCGAATCCATCGTTTCACATACAGCTTCATCCTCTAGCAATGGCAGCTCGAATAATCACGCGAGTGATGCCTCGATGTTTTATAAAATAGATTTATAAATTATTCGTTGCCAATCGATATTTACCAAGTAGCTACCGCGGGCAACTAGCTCCAGGAGAAATAATTAAGAGGAGCGCCGAGGTAGCTATCACTGGATAGTGTTCCGTGAAAGGAAAATGATTACATCCGGCGTCGTGCACGGCATGAGAATAGGGATCGGGTTGGGGAAGTTTCCGCGCCGCCATGCATTAATCATTTATCGGGCTGCGTATGACAAACTTTTTCAATACCGAGCTCGTTTCAGTGGCTCGCAATAATATCGTTCCATCTGTTCGGTGGGTTCTTAACAGGGCTGGCTTTTCTCTCTCCTAACGGATTTACGGGTTCTCGCCTCCTCCACGGTTATTACATACCCGGTGGCGAAGTTCGCGAATCCAATAAACGGAGAGGATACACCTCGAGGTAGACAAATGCCCGCCTCGGATTCCTCGTCACGATCAACGCTAGAAGAGCGGCGCCGTGAGATGGCGCGATGCTTCTTGTCCCCGTTCGAGCAACGAATCTCCTTCTTACGGGGCAGAGGGTTCGTGGATGGAGCATCGAGACGGAGACGTAGCCGGCAAATACTGGTCGGGGATCGAGAGCTCGAGATAGAATCCACGAAAGTACCGAGTGTATGGGACGAAGGAAATATCGCTCCGGAAAAAGCGCTTCGGGCAAATAGCGCATTACGAAAAGATCGCGTGCGATGGCAATTACCTCGCGAAAAACCTAGTTCCGCCCTTCCCGAGCTTTCTCCCAGTTGGGGCCACGTTGGATATGAGTGTATAATAAATGTTTAATGTGGCTGCGTCTCAAGATCCACCGTGTACATCTCTAGACTCGGGTTATACAAAGTAACAATGATACTCTGCCGGAGTCCTAGACCATTATTCATCTCTACGTAAAGAAACGTATATAGAGCGAGGCAAGCGAGTAATACGATAGAGTCTATTTACCAAAAAACAAAATCCGAGGAAAGCTGTCGCGACGATTGTGACCTGAGACCCAATCCCACGGGTAGGTATCATGATCGAGTAATTAATCTTCCTACCTCTGCAACTGATTCAACATGCTCAACCACCCTCGGCCCCACAATCGCGTATCCCACCGCCTGCTCCGTAAAAACCCACACATTCCAGGTCGCGCGAGAAGAAATCTAATCCACGATACACCTGGACGTGCACCAAAATCGCATAAAATATTTCACAAACCCCCGTCCCTGGGCTGCGACAGTGGATCGCTAGAGTTCCAGATTCCGTCCTCGCCTGCAGCAAAAGGACCTGCATTTTCGCCCCTATTCGCGTACAATAGAGCCCCTCACTAGGTCGCGTACGACCAGCCTGGTGTCTCGACAAGCGAGGACAGACTTAAGACGGGGCGAACCCCACGGTGAAACGAATCGTCGGGGATGTAGAGATGTTCGCACGGGGTGAGATGATCGGGCCGGTTTAATCGGCCGAGCGAATGAGATATCACGGCGCGTGAGCCGGCGGTGTAATCGAATGCGAGGGATACGTACGTGGCGAGCAGTATAACGCGATATCGCGCGTCTAAATTAGGGCCTCTAACGTAATCATTCATGCGTGTCAGTAACGCCCGCGAAACGAGATTCCGGCCGGTGCGTCGGGTCAAGTAATTTAATAATAATTATTCCCTCGCATGCACGCCGCACACGGAGCGCGGCACATCATCGCTCGCGGTCTCGCTCATAAATCATCATAGAACCGCCAGCCGAGGAACTCGGGCCCGCCGTGAATCGTGATTTAACTGCCCCTAAACGATGAAACGGCCCCGACGCCTGTTAACTCGAAGCTCGCGGTGGCTCGCGTGTACGGAACAGGGGATACCCGCTGCAACGGCGGGCGCCCGTTTCCAAACGGAACTCGCCCCGCGCGGATTGCGCGCCAATTCGTTGAATCGCTTAACGCTCCGGCTACCAGGTCAGGCGTATGTATACGGCGAAGGAATGTATGCTCCGACGGAGGCAACGAACCGGACGGTGCCCGACTGGACGGCGGGTATATAGGAGCTTTCAGTAGCTTTCGGAATCCTGCGACGAAACATTCCGGTGAACGGTGAAGTTACCGAGGAGACGGCGGGAGACTAAAGAGTCTAAATGGCGCTGCTACCTGCCGCAGTCTCTTGGTAGTCCAAGTGTTAAATTCGTGCGAGTCGTTTTAAAATCCAAATTCCCGGTGTGGAACAGCAGGACAAAGTTTTCTCGCAGAGGGAACCTGGTTTTTCGCCAGGCGAATATCGTTGCCATGTTCGCTGCTCTGAAGTCGAGGGAAGACGTAACCCGTCTAACTTGCAAATTTTCTTCCTGCGGAAGCTACTCCCGCCTCTGCACCTACTGTTCCACTGCGTCTTATCTCTCTGGGCGATTGACTGCGTCGCTAGTGCTCGCGAACGAACCCCCAGCTATCTTTCTGCGCGCTACGTGCTCTCCAGGTGAAAAGCTCGATAAAAGTGATCGTTTATAGAGGCTGCATCGAGAGCTTTCGGGTGACTTTAGGGGGCGGCTCGGCGGCTCTGTTACCGGCACCTGAACATTCCAGCTGTGCCACGAGATCGACACGGGACTGGCGATGAACAGTTGAACCGCGGAATGCTAGAGCTCGCCTCGTTACCCCCTCTGTTTGCCTCGGGCCACAGCGACGATAACGAGATAAACACCGGGTAAGGCGTTTCTGCAGGGCCGTGTCGAAGAATCGACCGGCTTCGTCGATACCGGCCAGAGAGGATCGGCATAACGTATCGTGATTTCCGAGCGTTCCGCAGCGATTCGAACGGAAATCACAACTGGAAAGGTGGACGCGAGTGGCGGGGGTTTTGAGAAATCCGATACGTTTGAGTGACTTTCAATATCCATCTATTACGAGCTTTTTTCTATTTTTTGTTTTTTAAAATAGGTCGTGCAGACCGGCCAGATCTGGAGCAACGTTTTTCGATACCGAGGACGTTGCTTTCATTCTATTTCGAATTTTTATTATTCTTCGTTGGTGTAGTACATCAAATATAGAATTAAGGGAGAGATCCGCAATTAAAGGGAAATTCACAGAAGATTATTAAATTTCGATATCGCTGTAAGAAACCAAAAATCATAAAATAATTACGTGTATAAAATTTGGAGTTGTTTCCAATTACGGCGGTGACACCGCAATACTCCAGCTGAGAAGATACAGATATCGACTCCATTGAACGGCAGAATTTTAGCAATCGTGAGAAACGATCGAGCTTCCACCTGGAAGAAGACACTTCGCTACCGAAATTGCTGGCGCGATCTTCGAGCAACTAATTGCAATGGAAGATTAGAGAAACGTCTGACCGCCCAAAGAACAGATAAAAATCGACTGGCAAAAGCGAGGTGGAGCTTTGACGTGCAAGCTCCGCGCCGTAATCGCTTGGCGGTCGAGAATTTTTTACTCCGACCGACACTGGCGCGTAACTGGCTCCCTCATCCTCGACGTATGATGAAACAAAGAAGAATCTCTCCCGGGGAACGGGTATAAGTTCCTACTCGCGGCAAATGTGATTATATCGATCGTCATTGTACGAGGCACAAAGAGCCTCGCGGATAAACGGACGTGAAGTGCGCGCGCCGCGAGAATCGCCGGCGAATTCGCCGAAGAAAAATGTAATAAAGCATGCGCCGTTACCGCGGGGGTGGAAAAAAAAAATAGGCAGGCGCGGAGGGGCTGGGGATGGCGTAGAGGGTTGATGCCGGTTTGCTTTTTTTTTCTCCTTCGTCGGACGAATGTAAATATTAAAACGCGACGATGCTCGGTTTCAGCTGGGAGATGGAAAGAGAAAACGAGATTTCGCGGGGCTTAATGGATCTCTCGCTCTTCGCGGAAACATTTGCATTTCTTGATGGTATTTTACGTTCGTAAACCACATTTACGCATGATATTCGCCGTGAAATGCGACAAATTCCGTTGAACCGTGTTTGCCGACACTTTTTCCTTTCATTCTCTTCCTTTCGCTTGCTCTTAATCCTGCCAAACATCGGTATTCGCGTGTCTCCCCTATTCAAACTATCGCTGACCCACATAGTCAAAAAAAGCCCGGCCAACGCCGCGCGAAACACCGCGTTGATATAAATGCGTTTTTCATTGCGGCGCCGTTATTACAAACGTCCAACTACATTACCTACCGATAAACAAAATGAGGCCGTTATATATAACGCGTTAAATCGCTGCCCAGCTCTCGCGCTCATGCACGATACTTGTGATTTCAATTGTAACGGACAGGTATACAGGACCCTGCGCCGCTAATTTCGCTGGCTAGATTTGATGGTTGACGATAACGATCTCGCCTGTCTGATTTGCAAACTGCAGTTTCTGCTCGCGTCTTTCATTCGTTCCCTACTGCAGCGAGTAACTTCGTTAGAGCATCCCCATATTTCACAGGAAATTACGATCAGATTGGCGTTCTTACTTGAGCCGATCCCGGCCACGCGAGCGAGTCATGTGCGTGCACACGATTAGAATTGGAAGACAGCCCGGACCGGTGAGAAAGTTTCATCACGCCCCGAAGCTGCGGGTCGATTTTCCTAAACCGAGGGCCATCGAACTGCCATTTCGGGGGATATTATTGTTTCGCCGAAGCCCTCGGACGTGAAAAGGGGCCCTCGCGTTCCAGCTGAAAGCGCAATCGTGCGAGCACGTGCGACCACGCGGAATATACGTAGGAAAGTTGACGGCCGTTTTAGCGAGGAACGTTCGGAAATCCCGCGGAAACTTCGCGGAGGTCGAGTGGCACAAAAGGTCCGGGGGAGGTTCGGCTGGAACTTTCGGGATCGCCGAGGCGGGAGTTTTCGGAACGAAAACCTGAATTTAGGAAAGCAAAATATTCTAAGAGCCGTGCATGGTTCGTGGTAATAAAGAGTTCAAAGGATAGAGAGGGGATGGAAGGGGGTGTAGTCGCGAGTAAGAAGAAAATGACATCGAATAGAACCGTGCGCAGCTACACGCGAACGGTTCAATTGTTCGGAGTCTTTGACCCGTGCACTTCCGTTAACAAAGCTCTGTGCAGAAGCAGCAGTCGACGCCTGGCTCTCCCGACAAACGAAAGAAACAGTAATTATAAATATATGTCACGGAACTCGTTCCCTACATTCGTCGCCCCTTGACACGCGTTTCAGTTGCCACGCCAATAACTCTGGCCTTTGACGAGCAACACACCGGCAATGCTCGCCCGGCTTTGTGGCCAAATTAGTAAACACGCAGAGACTACCCCGAGATTCTTTAAAAATACTTTTAATTCCCGTCGCGTTAGACACGCTGGCATTCGCGTCCTTCCCTCTCCCACCACTGTTCCCGCCCCCCTCCGAATGTATCCGAATCGACGAGAATGGAAAAACGATTGCGCAGGACGATTAGAAGACGCTTAGGCAAACTCCGTGAAAATGACGCCCGGCCCCGATCGTTAATATCCCGTAATCTGAAGGCGAACGAACGTGACTGCCGGCGCCCGTAGCCTTCTCTCGTCTCGGTGCCTCGGGAATTATGGACGCGTTCCACTTCCGGCATCGCGCGAAACGCGGAAGCGCAATGCTCGCCCTTACCATATTTCCCGTCTCTCCGTCCCCCCGTCGAGCCGCCGACGAGCGAACGCTACACACCCAGCGTCGTTGCTTCCGTCAGAACCTACGAGCCGGCCGGTTCTCGCAGGCGCGGCGCGGCGCGGCTCGGCTCGTCGAAGTTGGCAACAGCATCTGGAGCGTTAAGGCGAATGAGCGATGTGCCGTTGTCTTGCGGTATGATGGATCGCCCAATACCAGCCAATATGCAGTATTGCGAGCGCGAGAGTGTGGCAAACTGGTGTCCATGCATCAAATCGGCGCTAGGAGGAAAGCGAGGGACCCGGTCGTGTTGCAGGGCGCAACGTAACACGTCCCTGTCCACCACGAGAAACTCTCGCGGTCGGGTTCTTGTCACCCGCCCTTCGAGCCCCTTCACAGCCCCACCCCCCCTTCAAGGTTCACACCCAGCGACCACCGGATGGACTACGGCGGCCATACGGCGCTGCCACGACTATATCGGATACGCATCCGCAATTTTCCATTCTCCGTTCGGGCTCAGCGAATCGATACCGGTCGAGAAATTGTCCAATGCGGATATCGCGCGGTTGCACCCTGCGCTACGTAGCATGGGAACCCCTCGCTAAAAGCCTCGCCAGTTTTCTGTTACAGTAACACAACGGACGGCGAAGGTGTGATAATCATTTCTCTATGGGTTTCTTATATTAGCTATCAAGTGGAGAGTCTAACGACTAGGTCCATTCTAGGGTGTAGAAAGGGTGACGGGAAATGTCGAAGAATCTATTTCTGAGTGGAAGCTTTATTGATATCGCGATATGAAATATATTTCCGATTCAGGTCAATCTGATGTCGACTGATTGGCTCTCGTTGCGTCATACATTTTTTACTGGGAGCTAATGTTGGCTTATAGTCAGGAAATAGTAGCAGTTTGCCAGAAGTTCAAGAACAAGGGGTACGAGAGAGGATACAAAGTTCAGGAGGCGATATACTTGGCATGATTAATTAATGTATATCGACATGGCTATGAGGAGTGAAATGTACGAGCCGAGCTATGAAAATTCTGCGCGATTATCTACCTGGGGCAAGTTTTGTGATTATAGAAGAGGGGGAATCACGGCGATTCTAATGCAGCGAAAATAAAATGCGACAGGAACAGAGGTGACGTACGTTTGATTAAATCAAGCTTAACGATATTAAGGCAAGCACATCCGTGGGATTAAGTGGCTAAGATAGACGGTCGGAACTATTGTAACGCATAATTAGATAGAGGATCAGGCAGCGCAAGGTACTTCGTAACGAGGCGTTACGTGTGGTTCGTTTGAAATGCACGAGATAACCAGTTTACTTTGCCGCGATCACGATCTCGAAATTTCTTCCTTGAGTGTCGCAGGTACACATTCAGCTTCACGCGATCACGCGCTGGTAGGTGGTCCCTGGCCAGGGCAACAAAAATGCCACGTGCAATTATTCCGCTCGCGATAACCCAATGGAACGACCACGATTATTCCGGTTTATTTTGCGCTCGCAGGTTTAATTGCACGCCCCACTAATTGTAGCTACACAGCCAATTCATTTTAATAATACCGCCGCTGATTGCCACGCTGATAGTTACGAAGATTTCCATTGACGTCGCGTTTCCAATCTGAGGATTGTTTTCATTTTCACGGTGTCCCGTCAACAAATTAAACCATAAGCGCTCGCATTTCTAAAACATACTCTGTACATCACATAGAAGCGATCGGATCTCGGATCTCGTTTCACGTTTCAACAATCCTCGCGATAGTTTCATTGGAAATTGTAAATACAAACAATTTACGAATCAAGAGTCCCGAGTAACTCAACCCTCCTGGAAATCAAGCTGGAAATCAGCTTAGGTGGGCACGCGGTACGAATGATAATGAAAGGAAGCATCGTGGGTTACCGAAAGGTGAGCGTGGTCAGCGGCCTGTAGCTTTTATGGCTGTTGATGTCGCGCATAGGCGTGCCCCAGAAGTCGTCCTTGAAAACGCTGGTCCACGGCGTCTGGGCGAGCACGTCCTTGTTCCTCACCACCGCCGGTATATCGTCGTGCACGAAATCACCACCTAACGCGTTCAGGTAACAGCCAACGGCGACCAGCGCGACCGTCGCGTAAACGCACCATCCGGGCGGTTCGTTCCCGTCCGCGTCGCTGCACCCTCCGCGGCCAACCCTCTTGCTCGCGTGGCAGCAACAACCGCCGTTGCCGCCGGCTGTACCGTTGTTCCGTCGTCTCATGATTCACTCAGCCCGTGGCTGCACCGCCGCGCGAAACCGGCTAAAACGTTCCGCCGCGATCGTCGCGTGTAATCACTCTCATGGAGCCACCACGGTTGCTTTCACACGGCCGCTATCTGCCGCGCTGATAAATCCGGCTGGAACGACCGCGTTGCTGTTGCTGCTGACCGTAGCACGAGCCGATCGCTGATCGCATCTCAAAGACCACGAGCAGAAGCGCGACGGCAGCGACGGGCACGGCGACAGCCGCGACGACATCGACCGTTTTTATCGAGCGCTTCGAGCCGGAGAGGAAACGCTAGCCCTTCCTGCCGTGATCGTTCTTCCGACCGTATCGTTCCACCCTCTACCGTTTCCTCGTAATTACACGAGAGACCGTTCCCTCTAAGCGACCACGACGATTACAGAACGTTCAATCGAGATAGCGCGCGCGCGCGCGCGCAACAGAGTGACACACTTATTTTTCTCGCGGGCGAAATCCAACGGGGACGACGGCGGCGGGATGGGGAGGGGTGATGTGGGCTCCGGTAGCTGGCGCGAGCTCGCGTTGCACCCTTCCATTTACTTCCAGCGGGCTACTTTGAGCATTCGTTGGCCTCGCGGTGAGCTTGATAAATGACTGCGGGGGTTCATTATTTACCGAGCCAGCCACGTCCGATGTGTCCGTTCTACAGAGAAACGGGCAGGCAGCGCAAGAGCTGATTGCTCTTCCACAGATAATAGTCCTCGCGTGGGTGGTCGCTCGACCGGGATTGTCCCAGCGGGAGATGCCGCCACCCGTTTCTTTTTCCGTCTCTCTTTCGCTGGTAACGACGTAACAGCTCGTTACGGTCACTGGTACCGACGCGTCGCCGGTCTACGCAAACAATTTAGCGGGCTATTCGAACCACCGACGGAACAACCGGTGCGCTCGCTCCGCGAACGGTGCACGTACAATTCGCGTTAACAAAGAGGTCGGGGCGAGCTCGCGTGCAACCAACCACCTCCCTCCTAGCCCCAGCTTTCAAATGTCGAAAAACCGCAGCGTGCCCGCGCGAGCCAAAGTTCCCCGCAGTTAAGTGTTCCTGCTCCGGGTTTTTGCGGCGATTCTCACACGAACATCGGTATACCGGCTGCCCTGCACTTCCTCTTCCGTTACCACGATCCCGTGCACCCGTCTGTGCATCCGCGTTCCAGCAGACGTCAGACCGACGTGCCCTTTCGTCCCGCGTAATTACACGTTCCACTTAACGAGCCACCGAAGGATCCTCTCGCTTTTTTTCGTCCCCCCCCCGACGCCGGGTAACACTGTCGGGAGATATCGACGCCGTAATTCCCCTCTTGTATCTCCTTCCCCTTTGATCCCACGAACGTCCGCCCTCGCGGCCAGCGGTCACGATCCTGTCCCCTTTTCCGCTGCGACAAGCGAGTCTCGTGAAATTATGGAAAACGAGCAGCGACGGCGGTAACAGGACAGACACGGGGGAAACGGGTGCATGACCCAGATACACGTCGTCGTGGCCGGGGCTCTTCTATTGCCGCGACTTTACTATGCATATAGATCTATAGAAGCGGTCGTATCTGGCCGGAGGCACTGCTCGGAATTCCCCGCAGTGTCTTCCCTTCTTCCTTCCTTCCGTCCTTCCTTCCCCTTCGTTTTCACCTCCTGCGTTTCGCCTCTTCCTCAGCCGTGCCCGCAACTTCCTCGCCTCGCAGCCCCACGGTGAATCGAATCACTGGCCCGGCATCCTTCCAGTCTTTCGCCGGTTCCAGCTACCTCTCTTCCTCCGCCTCCCTCTCGCTTCGGGTTCCCGCTCCTCCAACGAACCCAGGTGACGTCTGAACAGCGCTCGACTGTCACGGCCAACCTCGTCTCCTATCGGAGCTTTAACGCACCTCTGAGAGCGTGCAAGTTAACCGGTTACAACAGGTTAACGAACCGTTTGCGGCAGAGGCAGGGATTACTTTAGAGATCGAGCGGCGCGAGGCTGTTGAAGAGGAACGGTACAGATTAAGCGATACTTTCGTCCTGGATCGTTCGCGGAGTTTCACGCCGCCGCGAGCGCAAGGTGGATCTGGCCGGATCTAGATCGATGTAGATGAATGGAACCACGCACGACGGGCTGTCACGGTGGTGAATGGCGATCGAAGCACACTCCGCGCCATCACTGAACGAACCCGCGATCAACTGACCGTGGATCGCGATTGCGCGACAACGCGACGCTACCGAATTCGAGCGGGTCGTCGCGACGACGATAAGCGCAAGACTAAAGGACGACGGCATCCGCCCGGTTATATACCCGGCGCACTCTGACCCGCAAAGCCGCGCCCGCGCACCAACCACCCCGGGGCTTTTCCCTTCTGCCTTCTCCACTGTCTCGCTCCCTCTTTCCTCGCTACCCTCGTCGCGCTTGCACCCCGTTCACCGCGAGGCCCGTGTTTGTTTACCTGCACCTTTCCCCCGAAATCTCGCTTTGAGATCAACCTGGTCGCGCGAGGCCTCTCTGCAAATACCGCGCGAAGAATTCGTCAGGATCCAGCTACTTTGTTCGCTGTTTCATCGTGATCGGGAGAGATCGGTATCTTTCGCAGCGAGAACTGTTACTGAAATTGCTGCTGAATGTGGAAGTGGTTCGAACTGCCTCGAAGGAACTGTTGGATCAGGGGCCTTTTATTGAATCTCCGATCCTTCTTTGATTATCGTAAATCGTGATCGAGACGATAGAAAGATTGGGCATTGCTCGATACAGGACTCGGGAAGAGGGTAACGATACGTGATTATTCATCATTATTGCCTTCCTAAACGCGCACATAGAATTACGAAGGATCGAGTTGCGGCACTCGAATCGCTGAACGTAATGACGATACGAGCTCATTATGACAACGATGATGCGATAACGAGGCTGTAGTGGTGGCGGTAAAGCGTTATACAGTCCGGACGCGCCTCATCGTGGTCGGCGGAGCACTCGTTCGATTGTGCTCCTTGTTCATGGCCGGGATTCGCTCCGCGACGCGCGTCCGTAACGCGGTAAGCACGTCGCGGTAGCAAATGTCGAATTGCGATTGAGGCAAACGGTGGACGAGGTCGTTACTGTGGTCGGGACGATCGCGGAGAACGATACCGGTTCGCGCGAAGAGAGGAACGCGTGGCAACGGCGAAGAAGAAAGGCCGCGCGAGGACGAATCGATACCCCTTTTTCGGTGCCACCGCTTGACACCAGCTGGGAAAAATAAGCTTTGATCGATCATGGAATTTCAGCCTGTCGAATCGACAGCGCTTTATCATCGAAACGATTTGCTGAACCGAACATCGCCGTCGATTCCACGGCGATATTGAACGCATCGACAGCCAATCTTTTAATCTTGCTTACATACACGCGCGCCGTGTAACTGAATAACTGTACAACTATCGTCTGGAAAAATTGACCAAGTCAATAACAGCGCTGCGTGGTATATTATAGCATATCAACCACCGATTTTCTCAAAATCCCACCAGTTTCGAAGATGCCGAGATTTCTTAGAACGTATAAGGGACTTCCAATATGGTTTGATGAAGGTACAATATGTTTTCTTATAATCACAAATTGGTCACATGGGGTTTACTGCACCGCGTCGTCATTTTTGACTTACCATTTTCATATCTTCGAATTTTTTAACTTTTGAGTAATATAGTCATACAATCATGCTCCAATAGTCTTTTTTTTATAAATGTAAATGTCGATGTAATGAATTCTGTAGTTCGAGAAGAGCGATTTTCCGCGTTGTGGGAAAAAAGGCGATATTTTTATTTTCTTATATTTTTCGATTAATATCCTTTGGAAATCGCGACACTTGAACTCAAAAATTTCTCTCGGGATGCGACACACCCCGCGTGACCTCGAAGGGTTAAGAGGGAAGTAACATTGTCAATTTCTACTGTTGTCTTTCCAGGTATTAATCTTTAATGATGTAAGTGAAATAAGATTCCTTACCGAGTATCGAGCCTCGTCGACGCCTCCCTAACTCGTGCCCCTCGGGGCCCGAGTATTTAATAATGTATCCAAGTGATGTCGGTCTACATATCCCAAAGGAAACGAAGCTCCTCCAACGGCCGTGAAAAGGCGTCGGTGTCCCGTATCGCGAATGCAATTCCACTCGTCGTCCCTTGGAAACCAGGGAACAAGAAACACGGCACAAAAGAACTCGGCGGCAATTTCGCGAAGAATGTCACCGTAGATGGCGCCGGCGCCTCTGGCGCCCGCCTACGGAACCGCACTGCGGTTCAAACTTTTCCCTCGCGCGTAACGCGTCCGGCGGGGGATCCGATTAGGGGACAGATGGCAGGTCACCTATCAATAAACCCCTCGTTCAATTGCACGGTAATGATATCCTTGATCCAGTGACTCGCGCCACGTTTAAACCAGTGGAGGCGAAAACGGCGCGGTTGATCGCAGGAACATCCGTAATACCGAGGCACGGTCCCGTTGATGAATTCGGTGAAAGCACGGCCGACCAACGAGCGTGGAGAGGTTTCATCCAAACATCGGGCTGGAGGATAGTGACGAGGTCCCCGGTGTCGGAGACAGCTTGGACCACCACAATGGGAACTTCATGGACAATCAAAGGTAGAGGACATTCGGTTGGTCAGAGGGATAGCGCGAGACAGAGAGAATGTATTTAATTAATGTAGTCGCGAGGCAGTCGGGCCGCGAACACGCTCGGGCTATTCTTCCGTTCCCTCGTGTAAGTTGCCCGGCGCTGTGCACGCGCGCACCGTGCTTCACAACCACCGGCGGCCCACCCTCGTATACATACAAGCTGTCGAATTCGCCGCAAAACTCATGCATTTCGTGCCACAACTGGACTACGGGGCAACTCGGGAAAGGCAGTGTCCGCAATTTCCGGTAATGTCGCGCGAGAACGCTTTGACGAGGTCCGACCGACACTGAAACTCGTGTCCGCGGGACCCAACGAATATTCACCCGTCTACCTTCGCCTACCTTACCCTCCCTGTAGCAACTCCCTTTACGGTCGGGTCCCTTGCCTCCTTGCCAGTCACCCCGGGACGGAGACACGAGGGTTACGAGAGAAAGGCGTAGACGCCCCCGCGAACCTGCAATTCCCGCTGGAATTTCAACGGGACTGATCCAGCGACGCACACCACGTCCTATTACATCGACACGCTGCTGGATCGGATAGTAACCATTGATAGAAGCGGAGGACCTAGTTAATTCTACGACATGATTCGTAAATGTGAGTCAACGAATGAATTCGGGTGCCTCTTACCAGTAAAATACTGGATTGCTATATTGGAGAACATTAAAGCGATGATATTAGATTGGTCAGACCAGATTGGTTAGACACGACACTGAACTTTGTAGGAGGTACATAGAGGTACTCAATCTTCGACGGAGCCGATCAACATCGCGCTCTGGATGGATTGGATTACACGTGAAAGGCGTAGACGTAAGTTTGATAGTGGGATGGTTCATCGGGGTAGCGGGATCTGCTCGCCCCTACGTCAGCAGTGATTGCCGATAGCAATCTTTCAACCTTGACGAAAAAAGAATATAGGTGAAATTCAGAGCGTGAACGGTCTTTTAATTCCACTTTTAATATCGCGAAGAGGGGCGGTATAGCATCGCATCTTGAAGTTCTGGGCACGTAAACAGCATAAATCCATCGGCGATCATAAGCAGATACAACGAATGCATCGACCATTTGCTGTTCAGCCTCTTGAGCCGGTCGTTCAGCTTAACGAGTCCTCTCGACTGAATAATTCGTTACGTGAAAACGTTCCCCCCGTAATAGGCGTGCCTTCCTCTTCGCAGAGCCTGCACGGCCGAGGCAGGGGGCGCTAGCCGAGCGCAATTATTCCTGAGAGGGAGATAATTCGACGAATTCGCGTAAGGCTATTCTTAATCCGGCTTATCCGGTGTATCTTTGTCCCCGTCCAGAAACTTGCCGGGGACCGACTTCCCCCGCCTGCCTTCCTCCTCCCTCGTTCCGGCTGGCGAACCTTCCAGGGTGCTAAGCCGCTGATCAGAGATTGCGGTGGCCTGCTCTAGCCCCCGTAACGGCAAGTCAATCACAAGAAACGCGCGAATTTATTACATCGAATTCGGGGTATCAATGTTTGGCCAGCTCTCGGCAACTTGGAATCGCCTGCGTCAACTCGACCTCCCGTCGCGTTTAAGCCAGTTCGCAAGCCCTACGCCGGGCTAGTGCTTCCGAGACGATAGCACGAAATCCCCTTGTTGATTGTATCAAACGATTACATCGGCGATGCCGCGACGAGAAGCGTAAATTCGATTTTTAGGGTAACCCGCGTCACTTTACTCCGCCGTTTTACGGCGTCGGGTACGGAGAAACGTGGCGGGAGCCTTGAACGTTTTCTGCCATTCCCTAGGACAGATATCGGGGAGACAGATAATATGGTGCCTGGAGTGCCGTTCGATTTTCTCTATAAAGTTCTGAGAAGCGAATTCAAAGTGTCATAGGAAGAATACGTTGTGTTTAACAGGGCGTATCGAGTGCTTGGAATGGAACGGTTATTCAGGATGTTAAACTACAGCCATTCAACCTGCGCGTATATAAATGCGCAACTTGATTGCACGCGTGGAAAAAATGCGGATTGATAAGGGCCCCCTTTACAATCACGACGGCGCCGTTCTGCTCGAAGAACGAGTTTCCAGGCTGACCACGTGCCCATTAAATTAGGAATAATTTCTGCGGATGATGAATGAACGCGGATGCCAACCGGTGGCTGGTATTCGACCCAAATTGCGAGTCGTAAATAATGGGCGGAAAACGGTCCGGCTAGGAGACAGTGTAAGTGGACCGACAGGATTCGCGTCGAATCGCGTTCTCGCGTCTTCCCCGGCCACCCTCATTTTTTTCCCACCCACGGTTGATTTATCAGCGCGTTACTTGAAACTCGTAAAATATCGTACGTCATCGTTCTCGCGGCGAGCCAGCCGTCATCGAGCACGCCCCTTTCAAAATAATGTAAAAGCGGCCGGAGAATATTTCGATCGGAGGTGGAGTAGCTACGCGCTCGTGCGACGCATCTCGTAAACTCTTTCCGCGGTCGCCGCGCCATTCTGCCCGATCGTTTATGAAACGTTCGCCTTGGTCGCCGTAAAATGATCGATTCGTTATAAACCGCGTGGACCCGCTCTTTACGAGCTACTTGAAGATCGCGTACCTCGGTTTCCACGTAGGTTAAACTCCACTAATCATTGGCACCCCTGATTAAAAAGCCAAATATTAAGAAGTACGAGCTTAGAAACTAGTATTATCAAAATTTTTTATTATTCTTTCAGTAGAACGCTGCAAATTCGAAATTAAGTAATGGATCGCAATACAGATTCACTAAGTGTTGTAGATATTTAATAGCGAATGAAATAGTTCGTTTAAACTTCATTTTGAACTATTTTTTTTTCTATATCACTTCAAACTTTCCGGTGCCAATGATTGTATTTTTATGCCTATTCTTGGTTTTCCTTGAATATTCTTAAAACAAATCACTTAGCGGGTACTCCAGATGATTTATTTCAATGATAAATCCATAATCATCGATAATAACTGAAAATTACAACCGTACAAAAACTTCACAAAGAAATTTACATTCGAATTGGGACTTCCGCTTAGGGTGACATTGTACACTTTATCCTAATTGTCTTCGCCGCTGTATGCATTTCCCTTGTGCAATAGCTCCTTCTCCGGAGCAGGAGAAAGAGAGGAGGGACGCCGTGCCCGAACTGTACCAGTCACGTTGCCATTGTCGCTTAAATTCAATCTCCCTATCGTAGAATACGCGCGAGCTTAATGCCCGAAATGTTTCGCGTCGATAGAAATGTGATTCTCCCTCGAATGGAATTTTCACTCTATTACCGCCGCCGTGGCATTCCATAAAATTTTCACCGCGACAAATTCCATCGATTTCGAATAAACAAATGCTCTTCAATTCGCCCGCGCGCCCCATCCCCTCCAGCCGGGCATGCGGGAACGTTTTTATCGGTTATGCTCGAGGCCCGAATGAAAGTCGCCGCGGCAGGTAATAACGTTCCCGAATGTTCATCGGGTAGAATATTTCTTCGAAATATTCGCGCTGTTCCATTTTCCATACGGGCCCCCGGGATACTTCTAGCCGCTTTGCTGGGTCGACTTTATGTCGAGCGAATAAAAAGTTAACTATGACGCGCGCCGTATAATCCGGATGTATGTATATCCTGTACGCTTCACCGTCACATCCAATCAGTAGTTAGCACTTGAAGTAAACGCGTCTGTGGGTACACAAGTCGAGTAGATTTGCGTATTTCGCGCGATATCGAGCTGCTAACAAGCTGCCACCGACAAATCATCGATATCCACGAGGGGGGAGTGCCGTCGATGCATCGACCTCCACCCAAACTTTTCCAATTTCCCTTGGCGTCGTACTTATAAGCAGACTCGCCTCTTCAATTACTCTCATCGCTCTCTCTCCCTTTCTCTCTCCCTCTCTCTCTCTCTCTCTCTCTCTCTTTTCCCACTAGTCTGTACCGGCGACATTCGACTGGATGTGTTCTAAGCGGCAAAAGTGAGCGCGCATAATTGTTCTCGGACAAAGTCGTCTCGCGCATCGGCGATATCCTGGCCCAGGAAATCGCGTGGATCGCCCCGAGGAATATTTCCAGCGAATCAAACGGAATTCGCGTGGAAAGGTAAGCGTAAGTGTGTCTACGTGTCGAAACATCCCGGCAGCATTCAGAAACTTCTAGAAAGCTTCATGCCCGCCGTCCGATTCTAGATTAAACTTATGTCGTACACATCCCACTGGCCACGTCTCTACGTATCCAAGAACTTAATGCGAGTTCGCAATCCAGTGTACAGACTTGGGCGTTGCGGCTCTTTCTGGCCGCGGCGCGGCCAGCCTGTCCGAACTTCCGCTACGGGGGAGTACCACTTAAGCTTCGATCCGTTCGAATCATAAGCGTTTCAATAAACTCCCCCGAGCACACGTAACGCAACAATAATAACACGTTATCGCGACACTCTCTCTGCAAACTCGAGCTTTGTCGTATCCTCTGCTTATTATTATTATTATTTATTTCTGCTCGCGCTATCTGCCACACCTTTATGTACAATAATAGGTTTTCCCGTTGAGAACAATAATAATTATTCGACTTTAGCGGACCTCGGATGAAGCCTGCTAATTGATAAACAGGGAAAATAGTGAAGTAATCCTTATCATTCTTTCGCACAATTGAAAACATCCCATACAGTCATCCCACCCTTAACACACTCAGCCCCGCCAGCGAGAATAATCTTTATCCACATACGCGTAACGCTAATCGTCAGTTCCCTGAGAAACGAGAATTACTTCTCCCTCGGTGCTCATTCCTCCACGGACTGGCGCAAGAAGCTCCCCCGGCTGCCGCATTTCCGCGCAAAATTCCGACAAAATCAAATTTCTCGACTTTCCCGAGGAAAGCAGCACCGACTCGGGAGCCCCTCCCGGCGATCTGCATATTCCTCGCGTATGAATTCGCGGCTGGAGCTCGTGAACGTAACGCCCCAAGTTCCAGCGGCGAAACGACTCAGCCCCGGTCTACGGAGGCCAGAAGGGAGGGCCATTGGAAAAGTACGAGGAGAATTACGGTCGTCAAGGTCGAAGAACTACCGCCGCGGAGGACAAGTGGTAACGACGAAACGAGTAAAATCCGAAGTAACGAGGGGAGGGTACGACGCTGGAGCCAATCCAACGCGAACAAACGAACTTTCGGATCATCGACGGACGCCCGGCATAGTAATACGATTGTCCCTCGTCAGAATCCGCGCAATTTAGCGCGGTGGCCAGGAATCCGTCCTCCCCAGCCCCGCGAAAGGGCAAGGAGGGGCGGGTTCACGGCGAACGGGCCGGAATTTAAGGTATAAAACTTTCGCAATTACCGAATGTTCGGTATCCTTGAAAACTTGGGCAAGTGCCGCGAATGGCGAAACGCCTACCCCTGCTCCCTACCTTTTTTCCACCCTCTTCCTGCCCTTGCATCCTCCCACCCCACGTTCTCGTTATATTTTTCTCTGTCCGCGTTCCTTCGCCCACCCCTTTGTTTCTCACCCTACCGTCCTCAACCCCTTCGACGCAGCAAGCATCGAGTCGAAGAGGGAAGAGTGTCGGAATGCGCAATAAAGCCCCGTGGAATTGTCGACGCGTGCAACGGCAACCAAAAGACAAAAGGTTTTTCTATAAATCCCGCTGGGACGTGACGAGCGTCCAGGATTCGATTATCTTGTTTCGGCTGGACCTTCTGATTTTTACGTTCCGGACTTGGGAGTGCTGCGCTTTCAGCGACCAGACAAAGGTATCTGTTTCGAATGGATACACGGTCGGTTCAAAGCGACCGGGGGATATACCGTTCGGTGTGTTCAAAAACAGTTAGCCGACTGGTTGTAGAAGGGAATCTGGATTTTAGAATTTTTCATACCAGAGGGTTTAATCGAACGTGCCGTGTCTGCTGTGGTTGGAATTAAAATCGTTCGACTTGAAACCTTCCCGCCCGATTAAGCCTCGTTCTCAGTATAGTCAAGTTTGTGTTGAGTAGTGCCAGTTGCCTTCAAGTTACTTTTAAGCTTAGTTGAAGCAAATAGATATATCCAAAATGGCGTCAAAGCAGGTGGTGTTTGCTGTATTGTGTGTAATAAGGAACGAAATTACGAATGAGTTATTAAAAATATTATAAAAATGATTAAAAACAAACGGTCATCGCTCCACCTATTCTTAGCCATTGTTTTATGAATATAATCTCACTTTTCAAAGATAATAGGCAGTCAGCTTCTTCAAGTGACTTCAAGTTCACACTGGTACGTACGTTCACATTACTCAAGGTGTACTTCAAGGCAAGTAGAAGTTGCGTGGCTCTCTGCTTCGCTTGAAATTTGAAAGAAACTTGAAAGAATATGTCAAATCAAGTGAACAATAGGTTCACATTGGTAAAGTAGATTCAAGTTACTTGAAACTTCAAGTCAAATAATTTGAAGTCAAGTAACTTGACTAATCTAAACGAGGCTTTACTCTCGAACCTTTAAATGTATTTTCGAAGTCAGTGTATGAAACAACGTACAGTTTAATATTTGTTTAATGAATAATGAATTTCGCCGTCGTTGATTAAGTTCAATATAAACGGAAGCTGGTGAACGTTGCACGGAAAAAATTACTGTATTCGCAGCAGAACACACGCTCCTCGGTCGTATCGAATATTTTTCGCACAAAGCTGGGAACGTGCCTTTTCACGTTTTTTTCACAGTTTACTTTGGATCCAATTTTTCTACCGTAATGATGTACAATATGTACCTACAGTAATTTTTATTAAGCATTGTACTGTGATGGCGGCTGGGCGTGACTGGGAATACCAAGCGGGAGGAAAGGAGTGAAAGGGAAAGAAAAGTGTCGTGAATTCGGACTGTGCGTTAGCAGAATTAAAAAAATAATTTTCGGTCTTATTTGCGTGGTTTCGCGTGGCGAGAATAAAGCAGATGACCCGCTTGCATGGGAATATTGTGGCAGCGGCTAAAGGCAACCTGATTGCCACGGAAATTAATGCATTCAATTGTAAACAACCCTGAAATTGCAAATCTTTTTTAATTATATTGAAAGCCACTCGCGACGCTCGGCTGGATGGGAAACGTGACGCGGCGCGGATGGTAAAATTTGTCAACGAAGGACGAAAGAATCTCGCTGCAGAGGCGTGTGCCACGTTCGCCGCGGAAAGAAGTAGTTGAAAATTCCTTTGAAGAATCCTATGCATATGCAGATACGGGTGCTGAAAGAAAAAAACTTAAATTAACTTGCCGCGTTGTGCCTATGAAGCGACCCACTTCCGAACCAATATATCACTCCGCTAAATCTTTTTTTAAACAACACACCAAGTGATCGATCGAATCATTCTGAACTATTAATCAGTCTACCAGAATAATGTATGTAATACCTGTACGCATGAAAAGTATGAAGGGAGGGACAAAGATAATGATGAATTTAGACTAGTGAGAACTTATGTAATGCATAGTGGAAGCTACTCACAATCAGTAAACGATACCGTGTGCAGAGTACACTATCCTGTCTCGATATTGCTTCACCAACAAGCAAACTGGCGTTTCATCACGTCCACGGATAATGCGTGCATAACACGCTCGGGGCGATCTATTTTGATTTAATGCGACGTATCGTGCGTGCGTTTGCCGTCGACATTTGTCTCATTGATTCGTCGAGGTAACTAAATCGAGGGAGCGCGTCGCGTTCCTCCAGGCTGTCAGCAATTAGCCTGATGCCCGAAACCGTTCGACACGGGCTACAGTTACCAGATCGTTGCTAATTTCCCGATCATTACGAATGTACCTTTGCTTCGTCGAATTAAAGAACTATTCCCAACGATAGCTTCTAAAAAAGATGACAGGAATAAAATCATCAACTGCGGCGAACCTTATTTCTGTTAAATATAATCGAGAGTAACCCACTTTCAGAAAGTCGTTGCTAAAAGGCAGCGCCGTTCGAATTTAAAAATATTCCCCACAGAAATTTATATAGTTCGTCCAACTATCAGAAAGTTTCCAAGCATCAGCAGAAAAACACCTCGAGCTAGTGAAGCATCGTGCCCGGCGTCAAGGTGGTACGAGGTAAATTCCGTAACTTAATTAAAAGATTATCTGAAGCGCCGCGAGACGCGGAGGACTAATCTGGCCGTCTCCAACTCTCAGGGAGATTAGCACGGAGGAGATCGACGTCCGGGTGTGTCGAGTCGCTTGCGCCCTTCGAATCGACTCCGATAAATGGAATTGCTTCTCAAACGTCGCCGAATTCCAGGAGTAGGTAACTATTTAAATAGCGGGATCGGAGGCTCGAGGTGTCGAAACAGTCCACGATTAGGGTAAAACGCGAACGACCTTCGTCCCGCGGCGCGTTTCGAATTGCCGATTGTGAGACGCGCACGCACCGCTTCGCCAAGTAGTACGAGCCAGGCAAAGCTCAGCCGGCTGGTAAAGCGAACGCGATCGAACAACAGCAGCGCACTTATTACGCTCCTCTTCACCTTTTCACCGGTATTCTTCTTATTGAATTTTTAATGGGACACCGGCGAATGTTGCCGCACCAACGATCTCGATACGGCGGGGAACACGAAAGTGGAACGGCGGCATCGGAGCGAGGAGTATTCCGCTTCGACGTCTCATCGGCGATGCTGCTCAAAAGGAGGCGCGTGCCTCGCCAGGGACCTCGATTGTTGTGCGTGGAAACGACAGCATTCATGAAGCTCACTCCCTCTGGATTCATGCGCGAGCACAGTTTGATAACGATGAATTTTTTGTTAAAAAGCTGGTGCCGAACGAAGCGATCAACTGTTCCAATGGGAAATCTCAAATGGGGACGTTTTTCCTGTGTGCGGGAAGAAAGGTGTTTCTGAAAGAAGGCAAACAGCAGGGAGAAGAAAGATCTTGTTCCGCGGAGGTAAAGGCACTGCAAATTCATAAAAGCTACTTTCCTGTGCGATTCGCGTAAGAAAAGGACACTTGCTGGAACTCGCGAGCATGTTTCGCTGCGTTACGAAAAGGTCGCGAGTTTCCGTCGCGAAAATCAGCGAAAATGTGGTAGCAAGAATGCAAACGTACCATCTAATCCTGGAGACGCGACAAAAAGTAAGCTGGACTTTTGTCACTTTAGCGTTAGTTCGTTTTACGTTTTGCAAATGTAAATGAAATGACAGAACATTAACATGTTTGAATGCAATATTAAAGTCTTGTATTTCTCTACACTTTTGCGGCTAGTTTGTTGATGCGATTCATTGTCACAGTTTTAATCCGATGCTTCATCGCCTTTTTCTACAGCAACTTCGGTAATTCTATCCATGCAAAGTCTAGCGTAGATTGTATCGATTTGCAGTTACTCGAGTAGAAGAAGAAACCCCCATTTCTCTCGGTCTGTACGAGGCAGCTACGTAAACCGATGTCAATTGAGCAAAAAGCTAACAACGAGGAGCAGTGATAACTGATATCAACGCGACCGTACATTGCACTTAAGCCGCCACCGCGCCTCCTTCCTTTATCAGATGACCCAGTTTACTAACTTTCTTCCTGGTACTGCTAGACATATCTCCGTAATAGATTTACCAGCACATAGCCTGTAGAGATAGCTGCAAGCCCATCTGCGATAAGAGATTCCATGCTTTCCATTTCAATTGTCAATCTCAGACAACCGACAATCTGACATTAAAGACGTTAGAAACTAATAACTCTAAAGGTGCACAACCACGCTGAGGCGAAAGTATCGTGTCTCGCATGAGACTTTAATCTCATCGGACAATTACTTCATTGTTTTATTATTTTTTAATTACTCTATCATTAGTTGCATAAATCTACATTATATTAGTTTCATTATCTACATTTAGTTGTTGTCTGAGATTTTTGTCTCACGATAGAAAAGTCTCGCGTAAATTCATATCGTGGATACTCTCCTCGAGCTAATGGCACGCAAATACCCGATTACCTTTCCATTACCTTTCCGATTTATTTGGTACGAAGAAAAGGTGATGGCGGTGGCAATTTATTCATTGCGGAGAGGCGGAGGAGACGTACCATAAAAATACCAGGATACTATTTATCAGTTGTCGCGTCGCAGAATTACACCGCGAAGTTATTGAGGCGCTCACGTTCACGTGCACATTGTCAGATTACCTTGCGACAACATCAAGCAACGACGTTAAACCGAGCGGGCGTCTTACACGCTCCTCGCGTGTATCGGCGAAACAGCGTCAGGCGATAGGAAAGCCGACGCGCCTGGGCAATGCGCAAAACGCGCGCAGCTATTAAACTGTTTCGCCTCTTCATTAATTTCAGCCTGTCCCACACACGCGTTCGATTCCGTACGATACGTCGAAACACGTACCCGACGTTCAAGTAATTCCATTCTATTACTCCATCCCGTTCTTTCGATTCGGTCGTCGAAACGCGGTTCAAGTGAAGTACGCGTGAGCCGAATTTAAACGGAGCTTCCAGAAAAGCGAGATGAAAGTGAGATTTGAGGAGCTGGGCACAGCATTTCCTTTAGTAATTTTCCAAGAAGAATAATGCAAGTAAAGCGACTTGAACGTTAGATTCAAACTTGTTAATAATTCTGAAAGCTACAATGCACCAATTACCGGTAAACCATCTAAGAAATATCAACGTCCAGCACGCGTAGGTAAATTGGTGTATTGAGATTCGATGGTACTACAAGAATTCTCTGAATAATTCAAGCTTAGGTACATGCAGCGCGAAATTCAGATCGCGGAAGCGCAGCTATCGAGTCGCGCCACAACCCGATCAATTTCACCAAGAATTAGGAGACTGTAACGAACGAGCCAGCTTCCGATGGTGCTATCACGTTTACCGATCGCTCGGTTTCACGAAGAGAAAAAGAGCCTTGGTGCCTTTGGACTCGAAATCTGTGATTCGGTGGTGCACGGCCCATAAAGCTCGGCCGTACACCCCATAAAAATATCGGGGACTGGGGTATAAAGGGAGGCGCCGACCGACGACAGGACACCGTGCTGCCAGCAGTTTCATTCCCAACGATCGCGTGTCGCGCGGTCCGCGAGACATTATTCGGGATTAATTCCGTGTGTACGAAGCGACAGCCACGTCGACCAAGCCAGTCGTTACTCATTAATCCACCCCGGTGCCTCCGTTTCTGGCCAGAAACACGCGCGACCACGGGCAAGGAGATTTCCAGGGAGGCTTAATCGCGATCGGCGTCGTATCTACATTCAATTTTGCTTTAGAATAGGGAAGATCGATCGGTTTAGATATCGAACACGAGGATCGGATAGTTACACCTGAGGAAACAATTTCATGGAACACTTCAGCATCCCTGTATAAAAGGACGAGAGTGTTTCTATTTTTCAAACTATTCGTAATTGATTTTTTCTTTTAAACATTAATTTCGGGGGTGGATGAAGGTTTCCTTGAAAGAATCTTTGAGCGAATACAAAGAGAAGGGTGACGAGGTGGATGAAAGTACGTTATGCGTTTTCCAGACGAACGAGTCAGGCCCGCACTGCACAAATCCCTCTCTCTGTCTGTACGCGTATGACTTATTAATCCCTTTGCGGCCTCGCAAACAAGAGCATTCGCGATGCATTTTAATTAAACGCAACCTCCGCGCCGCGGAACGCTACCCTTACATGGATGAGCGATCGCGAAAGGCATTCGATAAACGAAACAGAAATACCGTTCAATGGAACAGTCGCGCCGAAACCGTCATTAACGGTCCTCGAATTGGAACGAAAAGTAGTCTGATTAGTCCCCACGCTGTACAGTTCCTCATTCTTCAATTACTAAAGCTCGAAAGTACGTGAAATATTTTTTTTAAATTTCGAACTGCAGTGCTTCCGAACTGTGCATCGAATCCGAGTGTACAATGTAAATAGAAACGACAAATTCCATGCGCGGAAGTTGAGGATGGGACATGTTCAAGATACAACCCCTTGCACATTAGAATTAATATCGAACACAGGTGTCTGCCTATTTTGAAACGATTTTATTTAATTTCATTAAAAATACACTAAAAACTAAAAAATAATTATTCTTTTATATTGCAATTACGATGGTGATATATTTCGCCTTTTCATAGCAAGATAGGTACCAATCAATTTAATAAACAATCAAACGTCGAAGGGAGCGATGAGAAGCGGTGAAATATCCGGCCCCACGATTCCATTTAAAGTGACATATCACCATCGTAATTGTAGTACCTACAAGAAACTAATTATTCTTTAGTTCTTAGTCAATTTTTTATCAAATTAAATAAAATCGTTTAACTTAAAAAAAAAAATTTATATATTTCTTCATTCACTTACTACTCGCCGTCACTGTGCCACTGTATACATATACTACTGCGCAACGCTTAGTGTGCACCCGAGTGCAAAGCTTTTCCTAGTCGTTCAGAAATGATTTCGTCCGAAGGTGGAAGAAAACGCGTTTGGCTCGTGACGTCGTCTGCGAGCACACTAAGCGTAGTTCCTGTCTTCCGAGCTGCAGAAAGTGCCGGCGACAACAGACGCGCGAAGTGGCTACGGCGTCTCGCGGAAGTGTCGATTAATACACGTCGCGGAGACGCGTTCAATTTGCGACTAGGGGGATGCTGGCATTATTCACTTAAGAAGCTCACACGCGACGCGACGGTCCCTCGCGAGCGAGCAAACGAGCAAACGGGGAACGTAGAAGGCGGATGACGGGTGGTGGCGGCAGGTGGCGAGACTAATAGGACCTTTCTTAAGGTCGAGTTAAACCGGATTGGAATATGAAGCGGCAGCCATTTGAATGAGGAACTCAAGCTGCTAATGGAGGAGCCACTTACGGTTATTACATCAGTTCGAACGTTCCAGCCCCAGTTAGAGCCGCGATCCTGCCTGGGCAATTAAGACGCGACGTTTTTGCAAGCTGACGGTAAATCACAATACGAGTTACTCGCCCGGCAATAATACTTTTCGTCACGGCGAACTTTCCGAGCGATTGCGCCCATTCCGTGCCCATAATTATCGCCGGCAATCGTGCCCACCTTGATACTTCAACTCGCTACGGACGATAAACTCGTGACTGCGAGAAAAATGCAATTAAGGCCTGAGGATGGGAGTGAATTTCCTCGTTCAACGGACATTTCGATTCAATTCAGTAATGCCCTTATCTTTATAGACTGCCACAATTAACTCCTAGCGCGAAATAATCCTACACGACACTGTATGTCATCTGCCTTCAAATTGATCGTTGATTATCTATATCTGAACAGACATGGACTGCAGAATGGGTAAACGATTGGCGTTGCCGATCGAAAATGCATCAGCATCTTCTGGAAGAGGTTAATCAATAAAATTATGTCGATTGGGGATACGTATGTATATAAATTCTAACTCGATATAATCGAATTAAATGTTTAAAGCCGGAGGATTCTCAGATACGATACAGTCTAATGGAATGAACAGCTTCCCTTCGATTAGACAATCGTGCACGCCGGTGACAGGCAAAGCTTCCACCGTGCGCGGTTTAACCAGCTGCAGCGTACAAACCTTTTACGCGGGACGGTTTTGAAAGGTGAAAGGAGTTTGGTGGAGCGGTGTCTCGTAAAAACGGTCCATAAAAGTGCTGCTATCGTTACGGAGTGCGTCTGTAACTGACGTGAAGGTCCAGTCTGCTGCAAAAATATATTTTATCCACGCCAGCGCAACGTGCCCCCGCGATACATTATATCGCGTAACGTTTTCTCGGACGTAAACATGACGTTTTTATTTACGTTCGTCCGATCCTCGGGGAAAAAACGCGATGGGGGATGCGACCCAGAACCACTGCCATTACAGTTTCGGCGATAACCGAGTGCGTACAATTCTTTTATATAAAAAGAATTTAACGAGATAAGATTGCGTTCCAGAAATCCTAACGCAGGCGTACAATGAACAAAAATATTATTTTTGACAAATTTACGAAATAGAGGTGATTTCTATACAGCACAAAAAAAACAGTCACGAACTATTTGTCGCATATAAAAACTGAAATTGCACAAAAAGCAGACGTACAATATTCGTGCACTAAGCTAACTGAGCCATCGACGTATAGGTGGCTTGTTTTGCTACCCAAAATATTGGTAATCCAAGAAGACCTTTGGTTCCGTTTCGCGCACAGAGCGGATTATTTGCAGAGGTGAGCGAACAGGCAGCAAAGCTGGCAAGAATCCTTCAGCTTATCGGTTCACAGCCGATGAATCATTGATATATTAATTATCCGCGACGAAAGCTGTTCCAGCCGCATTAGATTGACCGGCCGATGCTGCTGTACGTTTGCGAAGCTGCGCTGCATATCGAAGTGGCCAAAGATAATAACCAGCCAAAGTAAACCGATATCGATCGCAAGTTACACAGTCGAATCGAGTGGGCAGTGTACCGAATATAATCCACGAGTAATTCATCAGGGTTGCATTGAAATGGTAACTTGAAACTCGAGAGGGGCTTAACGGGTGGCTCCAGCGGACTGATTATAACCGAACATTGCTCCAATCGGTCTCCCGAGCACAGAAGAGTCAACAGTCAAATGTGAAAATACACCAAAGTAACGGGCAAGAGGGAAATATGTCTGCGGAACTCGACTCCCGCCTCCCGAAGTGACGAGGCGATAACGAAAATAATTCATGGAACGGCGAAGACGAATCCCAGGGAATCGTTATCTGTCGAATGCAAAAGCGACGCGATATCGACGACGGCACCGCGCGAACCAGTTTCTTGCAAGAAGAAAGAAAAAAGGAGGAATGCGACGAGGGAAGCTCGCCCTCGAGCGGCGAAACGAGCCACGAGTCACAGGGAAATAGAGAAAGCAGCTCCGCCTGAAAGGAGGATCGCTGGGTGTATTAAGACGCGAGAAACCCAACGTATCGCCATCGGTTTCGTTCCACCGTTCCTCCACCTCCTCCCAAGAAACTGCGAAATTTCCCTCGATGCTTTTAACGATAAACGCGACGCGGCCCCGCCGTGAATGTTATCTCGCCACCTGTCAACCCTCATACCCACCGCGAGCACCGCCTTATATTCAGCCTTAACGTTGCACTTACCGGGGCTATCAGATGTTACGCCCGAAACGTTAAGGCGCCGCCTCGCGCAGATAATTTGCGAGCTGGAATTCGCGCCTCCGCGAAACCAGCCCCACAACAAGTGTTGCGGGCGATAGGGGATCGTCCCTAATTATTGCGCGCCGATAGTTTCTGGCTCCAGATCGATCCGAAGAACAGAGGGGTGGAGCGGAGTGCCGCAGCACCCCTTCAGATAATACTGACAAGGGCGCAATTAATCGGGGAATTCTCGGCGCGATTCTTCGCGGACAATCTCGCGAAGGAATTTTCGAGTTCGTCGAATACCCCCCGTCCCTGGTTCCAGATAATAAAAGATCTTCGTAAAGCTGTCCCTGTTAAAAATATCCCTATTTGAAGCACCGGCAGTCGTAAATCATTGGCTGCTCGGAGCTGGGAAGGCTTGGTAATGGGAATTCCTTGCAATAATATTTTTTAACAGCAAACGCGAAAGGGTGGTTACACGTCCGAGGGCGTTGCATTTTCGAGGCTGCGCCAGGACAGAGTAAAATAGCTTTATAAGATAACACAAGTGCGCGTTTTACGCCGGGCACAATTAATTAATTCCGCGCCCTTTTGATGTGCCCATATAAATTACGGCTCCATTCCGCGGGCTCTCAGGCGAGGCGGAAAGGCTGACAGCTTTTTTAATGCATCAAAATCTAATGCGCCTCGAACCGGGCAACATAATGGCAGGGGGAAAGGAGGAGGCGGAAAAAGGTTGATATTAACGTTGACCTGAGTTCGTTAACTTTTGTGCAATCTGGTCTGCCCTCCGGCGGGCAAAGTGAATTGTTTGGGGATTCGCAGAAAGAGGAGCAACGGGACAGGAAATGTTATTGCGAAAGGAGCTTTGACATTAACATTTGTCCGGATTCGAGCGCTCGCCGGCACGTTGGATAATATCGAAATACTGTATCGTAAGAGAGGCGTTAGCTTCTATGCAGGGACTAGAGATTTTACGAGCAAACGTGTCCTCCAATTACGCGAGGGGGTACTCAGCTTCGCGTCGCGATGGTTAATTGTACCAATCAAATCGGCTTGGCTCCGGAGCGCGACGCTTTATAAATGTAAATCAAGGAGGGATGCAAGCTTCCATCCCCTCTTATTTCCCTTTCTTATCCGCATTAATCTTCCCTTCTCCGCTGGGACAGCGCGAAAGAAAATAAGATTGATGAGCGTCGCTGCTTAATTAATGCGAGGCGACCGACGTCAGAAAGGTACACCTCGAGGTAGTCGGGTCGAAGCTAAATCGCGACGGCTTGATTCATATTTATTAAAGCTGGATCCTAACACTGTGACCGTTCATTCGAAGCCCGGGGCTCGAGGCGACGACCGTAGTGTATTTGGGTCGTATTTAAATTCAGATTCGCAAGAAACAATGGATCCTGTAAAACGGGAATACTCTCGTATATCGCAGACCGGTGAAAATGAACCTCCACGGTTCGGTCGTTTATTTTTACTGGCCTAAATACCCGCCTTTTCCACCTGTAGGATAAAGATTTTACAAAAATTGTTTCGCGTACGGGTGGCAGGTGGCGCTTGCAAAAGCTATTCTGCCGTTTTGCTTTATAGGTGAATTTTTTAAGCAAACAAGACGTACGCCAGCGTGAAAGAAGCTTGATAGGATAAATTGATAAGTGAAATCATCTGGCGCTATCTGCACGGGCAGTTTGCACTACCTGTCACCTCGAAATAGGAGGAAGCTGTAGCAGGATATCTCTGTGTGAACACGGGCAGCCTGTTAATATCATTGGGTTTTCGTTTCTCCTTGTCATTTTATCGACGCGGCGAATCGGGGAGCCGAATAAAGAACCGATCATGACACAATGAAAATTGAATGCAAATATCGTTGACCCAAAACGAAAGGAGAGCAATCAGTTTGCCGATGAAAAGCGGGGAATGGAATTACGAGTACCCACAAAAGGAAACTACCGAAATGTAAACGGGTTATGCTATACGGGCACGAGAATCACTGGCTCCGTCCCAATAAAGATAGATCGATCTAACGATACGTGCAGTCTCGTTTGCAGCATCGTTCTCCGACATCCGTAACATCTCTTACGATACTCTGTAAATCCATTCGTCCAGCTGTTTCGCTCTTTCCTTTAGATCTGTAAACGCTCGTCTCCTCCACTGCACCTCGATAGAGCTCTACATTTATCGCTCACCCCTCGTACTACGTTGCCCCCTGTATAATTCTTAGGTCAGTAGATCTGAATTATTGCAGAACGATAGCGAGGCGCGTAGGCTACTCAGCCCCTCTAAAGTAACTTCTGCCTTCAGATTTTTACAAGTATCCGGGGTGGCTCGGAACAGGGTGCGTATCTACGCCCGCTACCGACCTTAATTATAGTTTAAGAGTTCCACTCCTGTTTACTGAGACGCGTGGCAAAAACAGCAGCCGCGTAATGCCTTCCGAAGTTTCGCTACGCGCACCGACGTTTCCAAGAGGCTTGGCGAATTTCCGACGCCAGGTGATGGGACCGTGTCGCGCAGTTTTATGCAAACAGGCGCGTCCTCGAATCTGGCTGGCGACGGTCGAACGGCATTTCCAACTTCGCGTTTCTCCCGCGCGAAAATTGATCAGCTCCGAAATTATTTTGTCGGCCGGGCTGGGTTGTTGTTTGGAAAAATTATAATTCCACTGTATAAGCACCGGTCCACTGAATACGAGATCCTCCTTCAAAACACTGCCACGTTCTTTCCACTTCGCTTTGCACTCTCCATTCATCAGGCAGCCCTCGTCAAACCCAAGTCCAACCGAATAACCACTACCTTTCCATCCGCCGTCGGTTTAATAACATAATAAACGGCCGAGAACACGCTAGATGGGCCACGGCAGAGGCCACGAGCAATCCCTAGAAAAAGTGTGCAGCATCGGGGTGATACAGTGGGCAGGCAGCGGGGCGGAGAAAAAGTGGTAACTGGGTTGCGGGCGACGTTCCGGTGGCTGGCACCACTTTTTCCCCCGAAAAATGCATTTCAGCCGCGACAACTTACCTAAGCGTAAAAACATTTGGCAGCGGTAGCGGTCGGCGGTCCAGTCGTCGCCCGCGGAATCCACAGAGCGACGCACCGTTGCGCCGCGAAATCTCGCGCGGCGAACGGGAACGTTCGCTATCGCGTAAAATTCTCACGACCAAGGTGCGACGGGAGCGCGTTACAGTAATCGAAACGCGGGATGTCTATGGGCGACGGCTTTCAGCGCGTAACGTTGCAGCCGGGCGCGTGAATCTCGATTCTATCGGGGTAGTGACCGTTTGCACTCTCGTCGCGGCGGAAACTCGAAAGCACGTATCTCGTGTCCGTTGATAATTCTGGAATAATTTAGCTTCGCGAAGGGGGGCGGTGGCCCGTGGAAAAGATACGGGGGCTTTCGGAAAAATCGTGGAAAATTTAAGATGCGTAAATCTTGTCCGCGTCCCCTTCGTTTCTCTGCGCTCGCCCAACCAGAGAATAGCTTTATCCAAGGATACCCGCGGGATTCAGAAAACGGCTCTCCTGGTTTTACGTCGCGCTTACCATCGATTCTTCGAATAGAGCCCGCTGCTAACGAGTGCTAGGTACAAACGTGAAATTCTTGTGTGCCGATTGATCGAACTTTAGTCTGTAAACACGCTTCCCTCGGCACATCCTTAACACCAGACGGCGATGGATAAAATACTCTGTTGCTCGCGCGAATTTAAATAGTTCCTGGCGAGCATCTGAGAGAGAGGCGAACGGGAGGGCGAAGCGCGTCAAAGAGCCTCCACGCGTTGCGCAGCCATTCAAATAAAGCGCGTACTTCTCCAAGAGGAGGGTGTCAGACGGGAGAGCGTAATACGAGTTTTTCACTGCCCTCCTTCGACGATTCGACAGAATTTCTCCTTTCATCTGCGCCTCTGTCACGACGGCCGGGCTGTTTTCTTTGCGACGCGCTCTTATGCCAGGGCGGCCAAACAGACTTACACTGCCGGCAGAAAACGGCAAGATCTGCTCATTTATGCGTGAAGCGGACGCGTGAAGCGGATGCGCGAAGGATTTTCCGTTCGTTGCAGAATACCTCGGCATTCTACATTTTGCATCGGCACTTTCCAAAGAGCCATACAAATTTTATGCTCCTTAAAAGCACTCTGCTATTTAAATACACCGTAAGACGATTATTCCAAAACCACGCACTTGAGCGTTTTATATTTAAAAATTCTAGGCTCCCCCTCTTAGAACTGGTGTTTCGAAATGGAAGTTAAAGAGGATTCGGTTGGAAGCATTAATGGGTACCAAACTTATCCTGGTTCTATCTACAATCAACATTTCGCCCATTCTTTTTTATCAGCCACTTTTTTATCGCCTCGGAATTAGGATAATCGCGTGCTCGAATAAGGACAGCCCCGCTTTTTTCCCGCTGGCCGGACAAATTGTAAAATGTTTCTTGCCCCGCAATCACGAGATAGGGGTAAAAATATACCTAACCCGAGTTCCTCGGGACACCGGTCACGCGCGCCACGCTTTATTGGCCAAAAAAAGGAAGCCCGCTCTTTTTTCCCCGCAGCCTGGTGACTTATTACGCCGCCCCGAAGCTTTTAAAGTCCCCTCTAATCGCCGGCCCGATGTACGAGTTTCCCCGTTTCTCTTGCTTACCCTACATCCGATAGCCTTGTCCTCGATTTTTCAAAGAGTCAAAGGTCCGGACGGTTTTCTCGCGTAGCGCGTCCGTGTGGCTTTACTTCTCCATTCTCGCAATCGATTCGTCACTGTTCCTGCATAAATAAGTATGTACTATGAATTCGATCGTTTCCTTGGAATTTTAAGATGAATACCTTCGGAACAATCTTTCTGGGAATACTCTCCTATGTCCGTGTAAGTAATTAATCATTTAATATCGTTTGCAATAGGAGTTACAAGGGTTGTACAGGATGGGTTACCTAAGAGGACTGTCTACAGCAGTAGATTGCACGAAATGTTATTCGCAGTTAAATCTTCTTGCGCCTGGTGTACACGTACACATGCTAATCTCGAGTAGATGCCTATAGTTTCATTTTGGAGTAGAGCCACGGGGGCGCGTCACACGGATGCAGCCTATCGTTAAACGACAAGATTTAGTGCCTCTGTGGCACGACCCGCTGGTACCCTGGCGTTATCCCGCCGCTAATCCGCGAACGAAACGAGAACTGTTTTTAAAAGTATTCCTTAACCCACATCCGATCCGATCAAAGGCAGGGAGGCGAGCCTTAAGTCAATGGGCCCAACCGAGGACCGAATGAGTAATTAATCTCTCCTGATCCTCTTATCTGCATAAGCCTGGATTACCGACTGCCTAGCGAACGAGACATCGATGAAGCTTAGCTAGACTAAGCCAGTGGGCAGAAACAAGACTATACTTGCCCGCCTATTCGTGTTTTCAAAGTGCGTATATTAAGAGATTAAATTGCTCGCGTGCTGCCGATCACGGGCAGCTCGCGTCGCGTTCAATTTCGTGGGGGACGATCCCTACGTTCAACCATATCGAATGAATCCAGGTGGAAGGAATCAAATTCAAATCTAATTCCTTTCTAGAACATCTGTATCCGAAACACAGCCTGTAATTACTCTAGTAATTAAAACTACAAAACAATATTTCGAATTGTCTAAAGCGTTTCAAGCATCGATTCTCGAGGAACTCCCTTCGCCTCGAGGTGCTCGAGGCATGTTCTCCAGCGCGCGTGGCACGCGCGAGGGTGTAATTTCAAGCGAGGAGTTTCCAAGTATCAGCTGAAAAGTAAGTTACCGTCATAGGTAGCGCTGTGATAAGAAGAAACGGGATCGGCGAAAAACGCCGAACATATTTCACGCGGTTCAGCTGGAAATGGGCCGAATTCCGCGGGCAAACGATTTCGGGCGCCCGAGCTGCCTTGATTCGCGTCGCCAGCGTTGCGGCGCACCGGTGATCGTCGTAGGGCGTACTCTTTTTCACCGTGGGTGCTCATTGTTTCCCGTCCATAAATGTCACCGGTGACGGTGGACCTTCCGTTGTCCCGCGCTCCCGCAGTCCGCGCGGCATTTTAAACTCTCATTTATTTTTCGCGCGTCGAAAACGCGCCGACGTCTCGTCCCGTTGCCAATAAATCGTCACGGCCTCCATAAAGCGCCGGCACGCGGCAACTTTCCACTGTGATCAACGCGGTCGGTTCGCCGTCCGGAGATTAATTATGGGACGGGCTATCGCGGGTGTACAGGCAACCCTAATTCGATGCTGGATGAGTGACGGTCTCGCTCTTAATATCGCGGACGCCAGGCGAGATCTCGGCCTGGGTGTCAACGTTACTCTCGTCAACGACGATTCCACCGCTAACTGTACGTCGCTGTTGACGGCTACGGAAATAGTGGCTCGGCGGACCGCAGTTATACCGAACGTTTGGCTATTAACCTCTTAAACTGTTCGTACGAAATATATAGTGTGGCGTCAGAAATGCATCGCCTGATACTCCTCGAGCTACAAATCTTTCTATTTTCATAGATTTCTGAGTGGCACCTGGTGGTTACAAATTACAAACTCGTCGCACCGTTTCGTCGTTGGTTAATCCTGCAGCATCCATCCTTAAATCCGTCAAAATATTCGCGCAGGGGGATCACCCATAAAATGCAGCGGTTCTGGTACCACAGGGACGCTATTAATTTGCCAGCAACGATTCCGTGGGCGTGTGTCGAACTGTGGCCCGCGATGCGTGAAATTGCGGCCGCCGCGGGCGATCGGACGCGGCTACAACTCCGAAAATTTTAATTTCGCGCTTTCCATCTCGCGTGCCACGGGTGGCGTCTAGTTGCGCGTGAAAAGCCGTTCGCCGTTCGATCGTGTCAAGTCCGAGGCACCAAACCAATAGCAGAAAGGATGTTTAATTTATTCCAGCCAGATTCCCTTCCTCGCGAAAGATCTTCGGGCGAGCGTAACGGATCACTGAACAGAGAATTTCCATATTACTGCAAAGATTGTATTTAGTAGCTCGACGCGCGACAACTTCTCCCTTTTCCTCTCCAATGAAAACTGCAAACAGGAGCCAGCTTAATTAAGAGTTGGAATATAATAAACTGTGCGCGGTGCATCGCGCAAGGGGAAACTCTGGATTTTCCCTGGGGTAGAAAAGAAACGCTGGGTATACATGTTTACACGCTGATGAAAGGGGGAAAAAATTTACGCGCGGCTCGATTTTGCCAACACCACCAAGGCAAACCTCCGCGAGCGTTGTATAGGAATGGCACGAAAGATTTGATTGGAACGGCCGTGGAAACGCGGGGGACGGCAAGACCGCGCGAACGAGCAAACGAACGAGCGGAATCATTGAATATTCAGCTGGACAGATGAACCGAACGGATCTGCCCCTGAATATTCAAACGTCTGCTGGTGACGATAAAAATTATTCCTGATGAACGGGAACCGTCATATCTCGGAGATCACCGTCGGTGTCGCCGAGATACTGATTCGCGGCTGCATTGATTGCACGATGGATCCGAGAATCCGCGTCTTTCATGCGCCCTCGATCCCTTCGAGCCGAGAATCATTTGTAAATCCTCTACAGTTGAATCCCGAAACAAAGGTGCGCCCATGCTTCGCTTTATACTCTGCTCCGTATTCCGCGATCCCCTCTAGATTCTACTCAAAATTAATCCTCTTACGATGTAAACCTGGAAGATCAAGTATTTCGCATTTCCATACACCGGCGATTCTAAATAGGTATAGATATAACTTGAAGCCAGAGATGGGCAACATTTTTATTCTAATCAAATTTCGAATAACGAATAAAAGTTCAAAGAAATTATTCCCCAATTTAAATAAAAATTTTGCCCACCTCTTGAAACTTCCTAAGCCCCATGGAAATGCACTCTTCCCATCTTTCGCCATTATTCGAAAGCGGTACTTAAATATCAGGCTGCGATCAACTGCCACAGCTTTAATAGAGGAATATCCAGGTACACGGGGAACAAAGCCGAGTTGGTTTTTTTTTTTATGTTAACCGCAGTTGATAGATAGGGGAGACTTAGGAGAGGCCGGGCCGTCCCAAGTGGTACAGGGGGCAGGAGCAAACACCTTGAGGGCATTTCGCCTCTGGCAATGGGTGGGATTAGGGCGTTCAGGGCCGTAAGGGGCGCCATGGTCGGTGGGTCGGCGTAATCAACTGAATGAGCAAGTGACTCTAGAGAACCGCGTAAGCCCGTCGGTAGCTAGCAGCTCGGCCCTCTCTCCGGTGTGGTCATCTGAATAAACCATGAGTGCTGCCTTAATGACGGAATCGAAGCTACAAACGGTCGTGCCGTGCTTGGATCGCCGGCAGCTGGACGACATAGGTGGCAGAGATAAATTGCGGTACGTACTACGACGTGTTACTCCCCCGCCGAGAAAGCCGAGCTTACATCGGCCTGACTTGATGCAACGCGTAAGCGTGACTGCATCGATTCGCGTGACACCTAGAGAATTATCGTCGCTGGCCACGGATCGCTTTTCGAGCCGCGAACCACGATATTCGTTGCGTTAACCGCGTGCTAAATTACCGATCATTAGGGAGCAGGGCGGGGAATCATTAAAGATCGGTGGCTGTAAGGTAGGTGGTACTTTTTACTGTTCGGTTAATTCTATCCTTTTATTGAAATTACGGGATAGGTACAGGCGTCGAGGAGAATTGCTATAAATTCATATTAGTTACTTTCTCAGTATTTCATTTGTATATATTTGTCTGCTTCTTTTACTTCATTCAAGTAAGAACAAAGTGATTTCTAAGGAAACATTAAATTCCTCTTTGCACTCCCGTTGTCACCGTTGCAATAGGTATCCCGAAGTCCGTGCGACCCGCGCGAGGAATAAAGCAACTCGTGATCGTAAATCGCAAGTGGGTGTATCACGCCCCTGTATCGTGTAAACACCAACTGCCAGGCGAATGATCCCCGTTTAAATGTATTCGTTTCGAGGTGCCCGCGCGAGCCCTGTTTACCTGCTTCTTATTTATCGCCGGCCGTGAAACTTCATATTGCTTAAATTACCGACTTAATTGTCTTACACCGGTCCGCTGCGGAACATCGACGGGATGCTCGCCGAAGCACGGACTTGTTGGGAAGCGGCGCCACCCCTACGAAATAATTAAAATACATCAATTAGTCCATTTCCACCTCGCCGAACTTCGCTTTCTTCGAGCCAGCGTTCTTCGAGCAACTCCGGCGGAAAGAAAAAGTTCCGACGAGTCGACTTGTTCGCCCCCGTACCTTTTTGCAAGCAGAGGCATAATCCATTTTCACCGGACGAGATCGGCCGTTATTCACCGATTGCGCAAATATAAACAACAGATTCTCTCCAGAGCGGAACGAAACGAGTCTGGAACAATGCCGTTCGTTCAGCGAGCTTTCTTTCGCACGGTAAACACTTTCCTCCACGGTAAATTGCAATGAATTCCAGCGGACGTTCCCACGGATTTGCCTTCGAGAGGCGTCAATACCGGCACGGGAAACAAATTTGCGATGCAAACGCTGCGATGTAAATTGACGTTGAAAAAAAAAAACAAAACTGTCCCGTCGCTCGTGATCTGAATTAACTGATCGCAGATTCCAATTAGAGCGAAATGTTAATTCACTCGCCGTGAGTGCTACTTTGATCCCTTCGTTTGGATGGCCCCTGTTTCCTCGGACATGTCTAGATTAAACGTATCCCGTCTAGGAAGATGAAATTCGCCCAATTTCTCTGGGTGTGTATCTTTAAAACGTATCCAGCTACAAAGTGGTACGATTTGCCACTATCCCGAGGAATCACGGAACACGTTCGACGCCAAGTCGCCGGGAGACGAGGCCCAATAACGTTCTTTTTCGGCGCGGTGCTGTTAACTGTCTACTTGCTAGTTTCGCGGCAGCTGCGTCTCTGGCAGCGTCCATCGTTAGCCTCGAAACCCGGCGTACGTATATTACAGGCCAACTCAAACATAATATCGCGAAAAGCACTCGTAACTCTCTGCCGCTCATCCCACGCCCTATACGCCGACTGAACCTAACCCACCGCCAGCCACCCCGTGGCCTGTAGTTTGACAGATGTTTAATATTACTTGAAAGTTTTGCGTTACGTCCCGCGGTACAAGCACGATACTCGCCCGTGACGAATGCGTCCAGCCACGCGAGCAGCCCGCTCCCGAAAAAGGGAGGAGGGAAGGGCGAGAAGGCTGCTGCTCTGTGCTCTATGCTCTGTCCGACCATGGAGCGAGGAAAGTCGCTGGGGGAATATTTTCGGGGCATGCGTCACCAGTGACCCGAGATTTTCGTCTCACCGATTTAAGTCGAGCTTCTTCCACGACGAGACTTCGTGGCTACCCCTGGCTGGGTAGCGGGCGATCCTTTTGATCGTTGATTAATCGCTGAATTATGGGCCGCAGGGGGATGAAATTCTGGGGAGAATCTACGCCGCTGCTCCCTGCTTGTCGTAATTTACCCGCTTAGGTGACTTCTTCACCTTTTGATTTCATGGAATAATAGAGGGTGCAAAGGTGTATTTAGGATTCGGAGGATGACGAGGAATGTGTCTGTGATGAAAATCGATTGGGGTCTGTCACGAATTTTATGACTTATTTTTAGCTGTAGGAGAATGGTACTGCGATGCATTTGAATTTCTCTTCCCCGGCACGACTGTGCACCTGTCTAGCTCTTCCTACTTGTAATTTAAAAGAAATGCCATTAGTATTCTGTCAAGAATTTTGCAATTGTTGCGCGCCCTTCTGACGCAGAAGTGGAAAGTTTCGACGTACACGGCGTTGCTTTCCAGCGACAGAGAGCGTGTTTATAAATTTGCTTATGGCGCGCGGAAGCAAATAGTCGCAAAGCGGATGACGGAATCCGGGGACGTTGTCTCGTGACAGAAAATCTCCCGCAGGAAGTCTGGCTTATCACTTCGATGGCGGAGTCGCGTTCCCGTTCCTCGTGAAAAGTAACACACGCTTTTTACAAATAGCTCGAGCATTCCAAATGCTGCAATAAATCTTCGTTAAATAGCTCGATTCGTAAAACATGCAAGCGAACGCGTAATCTATCCCATTTAGCATTCAAAGTATCCAATCGTTCCACGTCCCCAACAATTTGCTGTTCGGTCTGTCGCTGTTTGAAAATTGCAAGTGAACTCCTTAATGTAAATATGCGAAATGCCGCGTTAAAGGCGGATATTGATATCGCCGAGACCTCGGGAATGAAGAACGATCGGTAGGTTGCACGGCTCGCGGCCGTCTGCGAACTTCGACTTTCATCACCGTCGCCGAATTTAATCTCGGTCGAACGTGGAGGGCTGATGCTCGACAAACGTAATTGGCAAACAACTGCGATACGACTTTGTCGACGGAAGTTGGCCAACTTCGGGCCCCGCCTGCATAAATAATGCGTCGCGGGACTCGCAACTTTTCAAATCGCGACGTCGCCGGTACGAGGCGCGCGGAACCACCGGAACTAATGCGTAATTTATGAAAATACATGGCGTCTTCGACTAGCACCAGGAGTGAACGACGGAGAAACGAACCTAGCTGTGGAAGCTTGCGATCGTCTCACGAAATTCACGACTTCCATCCCTTCAATCGTGAAGTTCGATTGAAGGCCCGAGAAGAGCCTAAGAGAAGGGCCTAATTAAAATTAATTTCACTGATTAATTTATTACATAATTCCGTTCGTAATAATGCAACTACTACGACTTCACTATGTATGAAACATATCTAACTTAGTAATTTTTACAGATACTTTTCTCGAAACTGACTTTTGGCACGTAGGCCCTTCTTGCTTCCAGCAGTACCTACATTTCGAGCTGGAAGTAATACCTACGATAATCGAACAATCTCCAAAATGCCGAGGCAAGCTCAGAAAATCAGTAGGGGCAGCAATAAAAGAATATCACAATGCGCGCTGTTTATCGTTTACCGTCACGTCGACAGGAAAGTGGGATTAAATTAGAGAATTGTTGCATAATTAAATGATTTGTCAGAAGCAAAGGTTCAGGTTCAGGTTAAATATGAAAATTACATGGAAAGCATGTAGTTTAGGTAATCAGAGGATGGTATGTATCGTTTCAATACATTTCGCATTCAAAGATAACGCTAATCTCGCTTGAATTTTTGCCTGTAACAAGCCGGACATTCAAGGTGTCCTCGAGCTATTATGCAATTTACGTATAAGCAAGTCAGTTACAAGAAGGCAATGCAGCCGCGATGTTCTATGCCTCGGGAATAACATTAGTACAAGTTCCCTGAAACACTACCAAGTTAGAAAAACAAAGAAGTAAGGAAAGGGCAAAGGGAAATTCACGTTCGAAGAGGATTAACATCGGTCAGAAAATGTGGAACATCGACAGTTTCCATTTAACAGCAGCTTTACTGTTAGTGTTAACAGCCAGTGATCAAGCTCACTGCGGAAAAGTTCTGGTCATAGGGGCTACACCGTCGTACAGCCATCAGATCCTCTTCCATGGGATTAGCTCAGCGTTACTTAAACGCGGCCACGAGATAGTGTTCGTAACACCGAATCCAACGAAGGACCAACTAGCCAATTATACGGAAATTGATTTAAGTATCGGGTACAAAACGATTAAAGGGTTCGATATAGACAAAATGATGTTGAATTTTAGACGCATGTCTATACTAGACATCTTTTCCGTGGTATATCACATGCTAATTAAAATTACGGAACACTTTTACGAGAATCCAGAGATACAAAAACTGTACGCAGCTAATAACAAGGAGAAATTCGACGTGGTCATCGCGGATGGCTTGGCAGGCTACGGGGTCTTCGCTCTGGCTTACAAGCTGAACGCACCTCTGATCGGTAAGCGAAGCAATTTGACACTGTTACATCATTCTCGTACTCTACCGCAGTGGCGCACGCAGAATTTAATGTTGGAGGAGCCCAGTTGAAGGGATAAAAATATTTTTCATGTAAATTTAATAAATTTCATTAGGTGATTAGAAAAATCTATTTCAAGGTAAAGTCCAGTTTTCTCCTCTTTTTACAAAGCCCCTTTCTAGGGGCTCCTTGGCCTCCCTCTTGGTGCGCCATTGCTCCACCGCGTATATGTATCGCGGGCTATTTCGTGCCAGCGCGCGAATCTACGCTGAAGGGCCTCCCTAGATATAAGGCTACGATACGCAGATACTTTTAACTGTATTAAATCTGTCACGATAGTTGCCATCTCCGAACCACCTCAGCTGTACCATCAGTTCTCGTATGCCGCGCCGATACTGCAATCGCATCCGTCGAGTTGGGAGTTTGCCTTCGGTACAGGCACGAGATTGTCGCTTTGGGCCAGAGTGAAGATCTACGTCTTCACGCTGCGCATTCTCTATCAATGGCACGAGATGCAAATAAAGAGGCAACAGAGCATCGTGCAGCGCTATCTCGGAGACGATATACCATCGGTCTTAGACATCGCGAGAAACACCAGCATATGGCTGGTGAATACCGACTCAGTGCTCGATTATGCCAGACCGATGCCACCGAACGTCATCCCGTTCAGTGGCTTCCACATCAAGGAGAAGCCACCGGCCTTGCCCACTGTACGCATTCCTCGATGCACGAGTGAGCCCGTAATGCTGCGCCTTTAACTCATCGCCAACTTTTCTGCAGGAAATAAGGGACTTCCTGGGGAACGCAACCAACGGATTCATTTACATGAGCCTGGGTACTAACGTAAAGAGCTACTTGCTGTCGCCAGAAGCGATGGAGGGCATTCGCAACACATTCGCTAGATTACCGTACAAAGTTCTATGGAAGATAGACACGGATGACTTCCCAAGGCTGAATAACATCTTCACTAGCAAGTGGTTCCCTCAGCAGAGTGTGCTTGGTAAGAGTGCCCAACTCAGACCCCTTAATGAAAGATTGATGCTAGGAGGCATCAGGTCTCTAGAAGCGGTCCAAGGATTTATCGACAGCTGATACGTATTTTGAATTAATTGCAGCTCATCCGAACATTAAATTGTTCATCTTCCAAGGTGGACAACAAAGTACAGAGGAGGCTGTAGAGTACAGCGTCCCTACCGTGGGAATACCCTCGCTCTTCGATCAAATGTACAGGATCCAGAGGCTAGAGGAGTTAGGAGTTTGCCGGAGTCTGGATTCTTATAAAATCAACGAGGAAACGTTCTACGAGGCTGTCACCGACGTGCTTAATAACAAAAGGTAGTTCGTGGCGTGTCGAGGGTGTTAATAATGAATCGGGTAAATCGGTGAACTTCCGCCGGGGGTTACTTCGAACGCTGTGTTGCGTGTCTTTCGGAGTTAGCATAGCTCTGTTGGAGTTTACCTGACGTCAAGCTACGTAACTGCAGGCATTCATTATATTCGAACGTTCTGTAAACAACGCTACACTGATTGACGGTGTACAAAAGGATCTGGTATTAATGGGAGCTTTAAATTCACAAACTAACGTGACTCGCGCTCAGGGAACTTGATTTCTAGGTAGACTACGCAGATCCGCTAAACATTACTATAAATCTCATTTGTGGGAGTTCGGCCTTTAGGAACGGCCTTGATGTGTGGCACATAGGTGGCGCCCTTTAAGTAGAGTCCAAAACATAGAAATCGCGGGGAGTCGGCTTTGGGGGAGTCGGCTAAGGCGGCTGGCCAGAGCGCGCAGTGGATCCGAAGATCGTAGGTTCGAGTCCCGTCACCCGAGGCTCAATTTTTCTCCTACAAATTAAACAGATCCCACCCCTACCCCAAACTTCGAAGCACATTCAAACGAATGTGCAGTGGTTCATCTCGCGCAACAAAAATTAAATACAAATATGAATGTACGATAACAATCCCTACTTAGTCACGTGTGGAAGGGAAGAAATTCGTTTTATGCGTTCAGTGTGAACATAGCCGACCTAAGGAGTTGGGCGGGGGTGGGTCCAAGTGAAAATTCGATGAATCCGGGACGCTTTTGTTTCTAGGTACAAGACGAACATGGTAAAACTGACTGAGGCGATGAAGGACAAACCGTACGATACAAGGGAGCACGCAATATGGTGGGTGGAATACGTGATGAGGAACAAAGGGGCATCGCATCTTCGATTCAGCGGGGCAGACGATCCCTGGTATCAGCGATACGATACGGACGTTGTGGCATTGCTATCCGCAATCTCGATCGCCGTGGCAGTGGTCTGCGCGATAATTCTCGTCCAGATCATACGATACAGCCGTAAGTACTGGTTGTTGTTACTCTGTCCGGCAGAGCAAGTCCCCGACACGCAGACGGGCAAAAAGGTGCGGTGAACGATCGCAAGCGTACTTTGAACTGCAATTTCTTGCCATCGAAATCTCATTGAACTAAATAGAATAAAGAAACCTGTCCTCGATATCTAAGGAGAGCCTCAAGTTTATCTCCTTCTTATCTACGCACAAGCTCCGTATCGCGCGCATATAAATAAGAACACCGTAGCGCAACCGTATCGTCGTGAAACGGGACAATTTCGCGACCTAATTCCACAATCGAACGTAAATAATCATGTATTCCGTTCCAAATTCCATTATCCCAACAATATACCGCGTTCGCTACTTTACGCAACCAATATATACCACCGTGCTCTTATCTTAGTTCTGTATACCGTTACCGTTCCTACGTCGAGAATACCGTGCCCGATGCTCTTCTGTCTAACCGACCTTCTTTTAGCGAGCAACGGTCTCAACAAGCGACGGTATAGCGAGAACGTGGGGATGAAAGTTGCGCGCGTGACGTACCGCGAATATATCCGTGCTGCGAGGTGGCCCTGTGAAAGGAACGATATCGAGGAGCCTGTCGCGATACGGCTAATCGAGAGCCACTCGAACACGACGAGGTGTCGCGCCGGCAACAGCGGCAAGTGTCCCACGTGCCGGCGCGGGGACGCGCCTTCCTTTCGCTAACCGTACTCTCCGGGTGCTTCGGATTCATCAGCCGTGGTAACACCCCGGCTTACCCGGCGCAGCCGACTTAACCCCGGCTCGATGGAACTTTCAGGAAGTAGATTACCTTGGCTGGTAGCCGTCGAGGCGGCTCACGTACACGGCCGCCGTAGACAAGACGATCTTCAAAGCGGCGAACAGGAATTCGGAATTAACATGGCGCGGCCACGTCTGCGAAGTTTTGCATTCGGCGTCCCGGCGAAACGGCGCCGTCGGGCTTCGATTCGTTTCGCCCGGAGGACTCGCCAACGGTCCCCGTAGGTCTCAGAGGAGAAATCTAGAGATTGCGAGCAATCGTTTAACGGGAAGTCTCGATGAAGCGGGGACGGGTTTTCAGGTGGCGTTTGTTTTCGAGGATCAGTCGAGCCGGAGGCCATTGCCCGATTCAAAGGGAAGAAATACCGTTGGGAAGCAACTGTTGCTGGTAAACGTTTCTGGAGATTAGTACAGAAGGAGCTCAGATTAAAGCAGCGACAATATTGTTGAGACGATTGGAAGCGTGCGCGGTTGTTGGTACTGCGGATGGAGAACGACGAGATGTTCTGAGGGGTAAATGTTGTGCTGCTTTGTTTCCAGAGAAAGTCAACAGCCTCGTATCAGAGTTTAGGTTGAGAAGGAAGATGATAGATGTTTGTAGAGTAATTCGCGGAGAAAGTGCGGAGGATCTTGTCCTCGTCCTGAAGATCAGATCAAGTACCTTGAGAAATGGACTTGAAGTTCATTCGGAGCTTGTCTATAGGGCATCGAGTCGATTGTTAGAGCGTCGTTGCACTCCTCCAATTAGTCCGGAAGAACCGCTCGCGTCGTTGCGAGTCCATGACCCGAGGCAGAAGAAGCAATTCGTCGCAAGCGGGACGAGGGCGAGTGGATTCGAAATAGGGGCGAGAAAGGGTTTGAGGACGAGGACAAGGGGAGACAAGTGGCGGTTGCGCGGTGCGTGTGCTCCTGGCGTCGCACGTCAGGGGAAGTTTCGTCTTTGCCTTAACCGTGTTGCGGGATGCATTATGCAGGGGTAGCAAGCCCTAAGAAACGCATGTGGAAAAGATCCTTCGTCGTTCCGTCTGTCTACTCCGTCCTCGTCCCGCCAATCGCTGCGCCAATCCACGCCCGCCTCTTTCCACGAAGAAAGTTGCCTCGCCGCTCCGTGCTCGGAATCGACGAAGGTATGCATAATGATTCAAAGTGTCGAGGGCAGAGGATCAAACAGGCACCCTTAATTTTCGAGTTGTCTGAATCTTCTAGGCCGCTTAATATAAAACGCGAGAAATCCTCTCCTAAGTTAATCGATCTGTGGCACCCAGGGGTGATTGTCATTTAGTCCAGTGTGGCTTGAAATTTTCTGCTCTCTAGTAAGGGAGTTCTGGCTAGCTTATCAAGCCAGAATTTATTCGACTATGTACCTTGAACATGCTTCCCGACTACAACCGATGTCCTTCCATTCAGAAATCTTAAAGTAAAGACTAGCGACACAGAATACTTGACCGGGTAGGTCCGAATGGACGCTTTATGCGCCAAGCGAGAGTCGACGGCCCAGAGGGCCAACTAGTACCTGAATGGTCAGAGGCGATCATGTGCGATAAACCTGGCATACTCGCCAGTCCGATGAAAAATGCATACTGGCACGTGGCTGGTCTCGCCGATCGCGTTGCACACAATGCAGCTGGATGCATGGAATACCTTGCAGCTATGCAGTACGCTCGACACGCGTGACACGCGGCACGTGTCAGCCCTAGCCCTGATCGGCCACGCAGCTCGATTTATGTACGAACCCTATACACGAAACCCTGCCATAGATATTTCGTGGGAGATCGGGCGCGTTCCAAGGCGGCGATCCCCCACTCTGGTCTCGATTCCGATAATATTCCAGGTGCTGCCAGGTAGGTATTATCAACGAATTCGAGTATCAAAGATTTATGGAATGGCGAATGTTTGGTCGATTGCTTCTGATTTGAATTAATGATTAATTGGCACTTTTGAAAATTGACTACCAAATTTGTTTGAAACCTGTGGATACCACGTGAAATGAAAGTTCGAAGCAACCTCCGTCAAGAACTCTGTAGAATGTTTTTTCGTTGTCAATAGGAGATTTTCAATTAGCTCATGCGTTCACTCACTGTACGATATTTCCACATTAAATAGCATAAAAAGTGCAATTTTTCTACATTTTGGGGGAAAAAGAGGTAAATGGGGAATATTAAAAATCTGGATTTCAATCGAATGAGTGCCTTTCATGTGCCTTCAGAGGCATTCTACGCTGCTGCGATAAGGCAGAATCACGTTATATTCAACGAATGAACTAAGCAGTATTACCTGTTTTAACGCAATATCTACCTTCCATAGAACTAAATGTATTTCCTACAAATTGGATCGCTGTGTTTGTTTATGAGGTAGTAAACGATTTACCGTAACCGCAGTAAATTGTTTAGTCACCGAAATAGCCGCGGTATGCGCTTTTAATTTATATTGTCGCGTCGTTGCGGCAACGAGCTTTCGCGAAAACACGCAGCGCAATAGAGGAAACGGATGATATTCGCGATACTTTTTATGAAAAATTAGCACATTTCTTTGCTGTAATTTTCAATTAAATCCGTCGTTGGAGCATAAAATCACCAATGTAAAAGGTAAATATTTAATTCAAATAATGTGAAACATAATATGGTCAGATACTGCAATCTTTCCTTTTAGTCGACGGTATACAATTCAGACTGACATAAACATATTATTATTATTATTATTATTTAATCAACGGGAGAACCCTTTAGAATACAAAATATAGACAAAATACTAAGAATACAGCGATAAGAAAAATATACCTAATACCGACAAACAGGTGACAGAATATCCTACATAAAAACATGACTCAAGTTCTATTTTAAAAATTAATCCAGCGAAAGTATAATGCATGATACATTGCTGGCACCACGTGATGCGACAATTATTTTCAAAATGCAAGATTTAAAGATCACTTTGAGCACACAACCGCGTACCATATCCCGGCCCTTTGAAATTGAAAAACCCCTGGGTAACGTGCCTTATCTGAAAGTGCGTTGTATCGTTACTGCGAAGTTTGCAGCGCGGAGAGCCAGCGCGGTAGTTAAGAGGGGAATGCAAAAAGGGGACAGGAAAAAGTAATAAAAGTGACCGTGGTTAATTTACAAACACGCGGAGGTTGCAAGAACTGCAACTCTGCGTACGAAGCACATACATGTTCGATCACGTGTCCTGGTGCAACTGCGTGGGCAACGTTTCGTAAACCATTTAACGTCATCGTAATTTCTCCTTATTATATCCACACAATTTAATTAAAAATTAATCACAGATAAATTAAATTCCTTCGTGCTATGCGACATACATTGAGAATTAAAGTTCCTTCCCCTCAAATTACGAACACTTCCAACCATCGCTGTACATAATTCCATTTCCTCCTCGCTGGCACGTATTTCCAAGCGTTTTACATCCCCGTAAAAGTAATCGCATCTGGTGATCCGTCCATAATGCCGCACAGCGAAATACCTGTCGCGTCCAACAAACACTGGCACATTCAGCAGATGGGGACGTATGTAAGTTGTAGCTACGTGTCGCCGCGAATGGACCGAAGTCTAACACTTTTGAGGCGCGCACGCGGAAAAAGGTGTACGCGCTGGCCACGGGCATATAAAACAGCACGAAATTGTTGGCTCCCCTGGCGGAAATAGCGTACGGCCCGGCTTCCGGAATTTCGGACGTTTTGCGACGTTCATTATTCAGTAGCAGCCGCACTTAAACGAGGCCACGTAGCCGCGTGTGATGTATACGCCGCAAAGGAAATGCTCATCTTTCTCATCCCCGCGTACGCCTGTGTAATATTTCTAATAACCACTGTCCGTGAATTCCATTTCTCACCCTCTGCTGCGGAAATACGAGGAAATCGAGGGGATCGCTGTTTCAAATTTCAACATTGATCGTGTGAAACGTAACCTGTTATCAGGGACCTGAAGTAAATAAGTATACTATACAGATTTTCGATGATCCTTTCGCGATGTCGGGTTACGTTTATTACTCGCAAGTACCGATAGGCGGAATTTCCGCGACATCAACGGTGTCATGTAACTACGACAATATTGAAATTGATGCACGTTCGTGAAACTTCAGATTAGTGGTAATGATATCGGAACCATGTGTAGGTTATCGTCGTATTAATTATACAACAGAAATTAGTGGAAATTAGGCGAATGGACTTTCGATTGTTTATCTTTATTTCAAAATTTTCTTGGATCAGTTGCTGGGTTTCTGTGATGTGAACGCTTTATACTTAAGGGCTTTATTACTAATTTTTCGTTGCACAACTGGAATTTATTCCCGCCAATTAAACTATTATTATACAATTATTATTTTACCCAAGATTATATTTATCGTGCCGTTTGCTTGTCGCTAAGAAACATGTAAGGCACAGGCGTCAGTATTCCAGACGCGAAAGAAATTGCACGGGAAATCGTAAAACGGTCGCGTGAAATCCGACAGAATTTAAGAAGCGGACAGTAAAATAATTTAGAGAGTTTCCGCGGTGGTTGTTTGTCGCTGGATTCTACCATCAAACAGCGTAATCCACGCGGTACAGATTTACGCTTTAAGCTGTAAGCTATGAAAAGAAGCGGCCCGAGAATTACGTTGGAAATGGCGCCGGCGGTGGTAACGGATTACGGTAATGTTCGCGCACGGTTGCCGGTAAGATGGAAGCTAAGAGATTATCCTCTTTACGAGAACAAATGTCCGGGACATGAGAAAATTTGAAAAAAGTCCGATTTAAATCGTTCGCTGTTTCGAGGACTGAGGCTCCGCGTTACGCACGCGCCGAGCGTTCTTCACCATTGCAGATAACGATTACGAAGTTCCAGGTGCATTCAAACATTTTCTATGGCTCGAAACTTGGCGTATAAAGCGCAGAATCTACAGTAAAACTACTTGATAACTCTAAATGTAAAGTATAAGCTGGAGGTCTGAAAATATTCCTTATAATCTGCACCACGAGGGACATTATTCAAAGAATTCTGAAGAATATCTTTCAACGATAAATCGCATAGGCTACAAAGCTTCGCGAAATCAATTAAACTGCCAACTACACGCACATATTAGTAGGCAACTCGTGTGTACAGAGTAGCGCCGTTTGCGTTAGCTGTTCATTCCAACTGATCAGGTTTAATACGTTGCCAGTTTTGTACGATTAACGTATGAATTAAATAAATGAATACAGTGGTTAGTGGAATCGAGGATATATAATAAAGCGCCAAGGGTGGGGAATATCCAATTACACGTTTTTCTCTCAAGTGTTTTCATAAATTCACTGACCCGAATTGACAATTGCCAATCATCCGGTACGCATACATACGTATTACACGTGTCCTCGAGATGTGAACGGCGTATTGTTTCGTCGAACCTGTTAATTAAATAGCGTTACCCGGGCTCGGGGGGGCGAGCTTTCGAATAGAACGCGCCCGATGAAACATTATCGAGATGGCCCCATTGAAGCAAAGTGCACCCTTCGTTCCGTATGGTCGGAGAACCGAAATAAATTACCGCTCGAACGCAGCGAGACCCTCGCCGATTCCAATTAACCATGACCTACCGCACCGAACCAAACGAAACGTCACGAATGAGCAATCGTCGCGCCGACTCTACTGCTCGGTGTACACCTCCTCGACAGGGGTTCAACTAACTTCGAGGGTGCAACGGACGAAAGAAAAATCCGTGTAAAAATTGAGCAACCCTCGAGATGAGAGACTTCTACTTCGATCAATTTTATAAATCCACGAATATCTAGAGGAAGCTGAATGAACGACAGCTTGCAGAGCTGCAGATTTTATTCGCAGTAAAGGGAAGACGACTGTGTCTAGCGAGTGGACTAGATAAACTACCAGACGAAGACTGCAACCGTCTCGACGTACTGAAATCTTCGTGTAAGCAGTTTTCAGGGGCATCGCCTCGCGCAGGCTTTCCCCACGAAATTGGCTGGTTAGCAGGCGGATAGGTAACCAGGCCTCCCCAAAATCCAGCCACCGCCCACCGCAACCACTTGTTTTCAATCCATCCCTTACAAGTTATACGCTGACGGCAGCGAATGTCTATGACGTCGGTCGACCGATCGGGAACCGACGTACGAAAACCTTGATTATCTCGGCGGCTGCTCCCGCCAAGTTTCCCAATCACTTACGTAGGTACCCCGATTACCCGTGTCTGTTTCACGGCTGAAGAAACCTCCCTTCGTATCGTCGTTATGCGACTACGTTTGCGGGAGAGGCATACCACAGTGTTGGGAACAGGATGTTAAAATGTTTTCTGATTCGTCGTCCGTCTTTGAATATAGAGTTACACGCACGTTTGTATATCCAAGTTTATCCTTGTTAATTTTCGTTGCAACAAGTAAAGCATTCCGTGCCAGTCAAAGTGAAGTAACACTGAGTAGACTGGTTATCTGTTCCTCTGCTTTTTTCCTAAGAAACCCTAGCCTTTTTCAGCACACAGGGAATCCGATCGACCTCCACCGCCTCGCTTAATTCCCACGAAAATTAATACGAACCTAATTCTCGACACTCCAGGGAACATTCACCCTTTCCCTCCCTTTTTATCACGAGACAGTACAGCGTGCTAAACTTTCCACCGACCCCATCTAGCAGAAGCGCGCAGGCAACACTGACGCGATACACGTTCCCCTTTTTAATTCCGTTTCCCTGTCGACATTTATGAAGCCCCGCTGTTTTAACCAATTAATGCAGCCCGACGACGACAGTCATGGGAAATATAACGCTTCGCAGCGCGACCGTGTTCGGTCTGGATTCCATGGATATCGACGCGAAAACGGAGGGTCGAACCGCGGGATCGTCCGCGGCAATTAAACCGTAGAAAGTTTGGAAAAATGTGAGACACGGCCAGGTTTAACGGGGCGCGTGGGCTGATCGTCAATGACCGGACGATGTCCAACTCTGGGATATTACGGTAAGCAGAAATGAGCGTAGCACAGCCGTTCGTCAAATGTAATTTACCTTCGCGTATTGCGGAGGAGCGGTGACATTAATGGCCGTCGCAGTGGTGAAGTTAATTAAATTTTATTGCAAATAATAGTGCGCGATATTACTCGGATACACGACGGATGTTTCAGAGAACGTCGAGATACCGGGAATTCCACACTGGCACCCTTGCGGTGAAATGCAAAAATTGGCCGTGTAGCCTCTTCTCGTAGTTCCGTGCAATAAACCGAACGACTATCTTGTGTAATTAATTGATCGTCCAATCGTTACGTTTCACGTGCTGCCGATGATCGTTGCTCTATCGTCTGTGCAATGGCTGACCAGTTCTACTTTCACTGTATCAAGCCACATGTTTCCTTCTGCGCAGTCATCCGCAATCTCGAACACGCGAATTTAGTCATCCGCATTGCACCTCCTGTATAGTGTAAAGAGAATACTGGTATTATCTTGAATTACGGCACCCTAAGTCGTTTCAGCGCGGGATTCGCAGAGGAGCCAAGCGGCGGCGTTACTGTGACACCAGTGTGGGAATGAAGCGATAGCTACGGACATGATTTAGGGAAGCGGAGTAGTCATTCTTTCAGTGGAATAAGCATATTCGCTCGACGACCCATTCATAACGCGCGGTCATTTATAATTCAACGCAGCCACGATGCTTGCAGGTATAATTACAACTCAACCCTTGCACCTCCGCTATCCTTAGCCACTCATTTGGAAGGTTCCGCGGTCTGCGTTCCGGGAAGGGAGGTCGTTCCCTTCACCCATCCTCGTCGACATTGCGCCAGCCAACTCCCATTGCCACTCATCAGTGGACAATGCCTGAAATGAAGTATTAACGAGAGCTCAGGTGCAATATTCATGGCCATTGTTACTCAACACTGTGCTCGAGATGATATGTGCAACATCCTCGCGGGAATAAGCCGCATTCACGTTCCCCGTATTATTATTCGTGTCTAATAATCTTCTTTATAAATCGTCCTTGCACCCAGCCCGAGCGAAAGTTCGTACGCTCACTGTTAGGAGAATAGTTTTATTAAAAAGATTTCTAATATATTTTTAATTTTAACTTTCGCACCGACCTAATATGTTTCTACGAACAACAGGCGCCCTGTAAATTCGTTGCTGCGCCGCATAGATCTCGAGTCTTCAGAATTCTGTATTTTATCCGTCAATCGGGAAGATTGCAGCCATGTATCCCGTGAAATTACGATCCACGGGGTTCGCCGTTCAGGTGTGCAGCGTTTCATTATTCAATTTATTGGACAGGTTAATAAGGAAGTTCGGTCCGCGCGATACTTCTGAAGCATCGTGTAGCCCCGCAGAGCCAAGGAGAAGCTGTCGGGATAGAAACGAACGGGTGAGGAAATTCCAAATTGTCGCACAAAGCTCCGTTGCAATCAGGTCCACGGTAATCCGTGCACCTTCAAGGACATCCATGCAAAACGTGGAAGTGAATTATGTGTCCGAGGTGTCTCGTTGCTTCTAATGGCGCAGTTATATCGACGAGATGCTTGCGAAAGAAGACGGCAAGATTTCTACCCCCGCATCGCATAATTTACTTTAACAAATCATACTGTGTCTCTTAAATGAGGACCTTGTAGCAAGATAGCTGAAAAAACTGTTTATAAAATTATTTCTTCGACTTGACATTGAAAAGGGAAGACTAATTGAAAAATATATATTTTCACGCAATAAGTAGGTAATAGTTATTAAATTGCTAAGTTTTTATTTCTATGTTTGACGAATTGTCCAAATCTGGAGCAGTTTCACAATTCGCAGTAAATCGCTCATTTGTTATCGGATTTGCATCAAACGAGTACCAAACGATGTAGATTTTTTGTACATGTGTCACGCGTCATAACTCAAAAACTGTCAAGGATGGAGCTGCACCTCTCTTGCTGCGAGGGCATCGAATATTCCTTATTGAAAGAGCGACGCAGCTCGGAGGAAGTGAACAATTTATGAAAATAAAAGAAGAATACATTAGCTCGATGTCACTCAAGTTTCAAAACATTCCGCAGCGTTTTCTCCGCAAAATTACAGGGCCGAGCATCGAGGTGCCGCGAAGGGGAGGGTGGAGAACGTACCACCCAGTTCCAGCGCGAATTTGGAGCTCGACTTTTCCCGCTGATAAATTGCGGCCGACGAAGGCGTGGAAATTGCATACGACACGCTATGTGTGTCCCCGGCGTGCAGTAATCACGCTCGAAACCTTGGACATAGGGGAGCGGTGGCAAGGGGCTGTTCGATGAACGAAAAAAGGCCAAAACGTGAGGATCAAAGACAACCGAGGGGGAATCGAAGGTAGAAAGGAGAAGGAAAGAGGGAGAGAACTTCTGTCCCGAGGAAGAGAAGGGAAGAAGCCGGAAGTGGATGGTGCGAGGGACAGACACGGGGGGGGGGGGGAAGGTTGAAGGGGGATGGCGAGGGGGAAGATACTGGTGGCTTGGACGTCGAAGAATTCTCTCAGGATGGGACTCGTTAGTCCTTTCACGGCAGACTTACGATCTCTCTCCCACCTCGGTCACACATCATGGCTCGAAAGCGAAACGAACCGCCGCCGCGGCGAGAGCGTTCTCTTCCTTCCGTTCAAATTGCGCCGGCAATCTCTTTGTCGACGAGCCAGCGTCTCGAGGCTATCGGGGAATTCAGGGGACGCCGTTCCAACACCTCCGGCAGCTTTTGCTCGCGAAGGCCCCCGACGATCGGGCAAATACTAACGCAGTAAAGATTTCGCAAGTTGTTAACGTAACCCCGTAGACCTAACCCAGTCCCAATTCAATTCCCAAATTTAATACGACGACGAGAAAGATTCCGTCCCTCCGTCTTTCAGAAGGCATTCGGGCGCAGGCTTCTCCCGCAGCAGATGCAACACGCCGAATAGAAACTGTAAGATAAATCACTTAGAAGCCGTCACTCGAAAAGTACGCTGGTCCACTGTACGAGAAGTTTCACGACGCTACACTTCCGCGCCCCGCAAGTCCGTCAAGTAGCTCGGAGCACTTCAGAGTCGAAGTGCTTGACGAGTTTCTGTTTTTTTTTCACCGTCAAGTGGACAGTGTACAGATAGACTCTCGATGTACGAAGTGATCCTACGTCAGCTGTCACCCCCGCTCGTCGTCTCGCGTACAGGAGGCGAGCAGGAATGCCCGCCCGATCTTCCTGCGAATTACACGGCATATTTTGAAAGAGTCGACGCGCCCGATGACAGCCGCGGAAACTAAATCATACTCGGGAGGCTCGTACTTCGCAGATCTCGCGAGGGCCGTGGCCACGAGGGGTAAGTTGTACGGAACTCTGGCTAGGGAGTCGTTCGTCCTCGAAGGCAGGGCGATTCCCTTCGAGCGACATATTCAATCAGGATATCAAGTCTGGCGAGTTCTCGCGCGTCGAAGCTTGTATCCGGATGAGTTTCGGGTTCAGGGCGGGGAAAGTTGGACGAGTCGGCAAGGATGAGCGCAGGCTGCGAAGGACACGTATCCAGGGCGGCTAACACCGTGGAAGAGTACGAAGGGCGGGGGATCTCGGTGGATGGAGGAGGCGGTGGAAGAGAGAGACGGCTCGCCAAGCGGAGATTTGATTTATATGTTAATCGCGGCCGATGTTGGCAAGTGCGCGGCCCCGCCATTCCTACTCTTTTACCCCGTCGTAACAATCCACGAAATATGGTGTATAAGTAGACAGTCCCGGGCCCTGGGACGCGATATTGCTAAATAAACGAGGAATACTCGATCCCTCACGACTTTCTGCCACCTTCGAGATATCTTCTGATCTTTGGAGATACGTACCTATACTTACATGATTTCTAAGATAGAGGCGATACTATTGCCACAGTGATTTAGAGATAATCTATAATAAACATCGCTCCAAGATTTGTATAAGACTCCGATTCAGTTTCTTCCCCGATAGGAAAACGAGGCAGTGGTATAGAAAAAAGGAAACGCATTTATCTGACCTACTTAACGACCTTGCAGCCTTAAACGGAACTCTCGAAATTGTTCGACAAATATCCCTCGACCAAACAGATCGGTCCTCGGAAATAAACTATCGATGCGGAATATTTAAAAGTATTCCGTCACTGATTCAACGGCACTTGTCTGCGTCTCTTTGAAACGTTGCTACGAAAACCGGAGCGGGCCGGCCGATCGTAATTCCTAAGTTCCGCTTTCAATTCGTTTCTCGTTAAATAATTGCAGAAAGAATTTCTATTAGGAGGAGGTCCCGCGGAAAAAAAGGCGGGGCAGCTATTGAAAGTCGACTACGGCCGGGAACTAATTAATTAGTAATGAGCCGGGCGATGTCGATGGAATTCCTCAATTCCCGTTACCAGAGGACTATGAAACTCCCGCAATTTCTCCACGACGTCGTCTTCGGTAATCCTCTTCGGCCCGCCGTCGAACGGATTAAAAGTTTCGGCGGCGCGTAACGTCAGGTCGAACGAAATTAATCGACCCCTCGAGAGGCGGTTTGTCGCGGCGAATGGGAACGTGACCGTGCTCCCGTACAATGTCGAACTGATTTTCTTTTTAACAGCAGCGATCGCCGAGATACCGTTTATTAATTCTAATCCCAGACGGAATTAGAAAGGGAATCTTATCTACCCGCTAAGCTGTCCTAAATGCCTCGCGGACTATCCGCTTATCGACCGTCCCGATTTTTCCTAGATAAACTATCGATTTATCGGCGGGGCGCGCGGGATACGAGACCAGTCGCAGCCAGTGCAATAAATCCCGCGCGGCGGTTGTAAATCATCGATGGTCGGCTGCGACTAAGATAGGAAAAATTTCTAAGACAGGAGCGGTAGGAAAAATTCGAATGAAAGCGAAGCTGGGATTAACCGGTGGATAATTGGTTTTGGCGATTAAGGAGATACGGCGCGTTAATCTGGCCAGTAGCTGTTCGCGGCCACGATACTAGCTCCCATCCGCGTGGAACGGAAACGACGTTGGGTCGTCGAAAGCAGGCTCCTCGGGAGAAGGATACGGAACGGAGGATACCGGGTCCTGACGAGTCCAGCGCGCTTTGTACGTTCCACCGGCTACTCCCGCGGTAATTAAATCTGGCTGAGTGGAATGGACACACCGCGGGGACAAGATGAACGATAAGGACATTCGGCGTTCCAGCCGGCGAGCCGGATGGAAGGGGTGGGAGGACAATGCAAACACAGATCATACGAGAGCATAGAATTAAAAGAAGAATTCTATCTATGGCGAATTTTTGCCATTCGCGGTGACAAAGCACCTCCCATTGTCTCCGCTTTCCCAACTAACTACGCGCATTTAAATTCTGTTTGCACGTGCGCGAGGTATCGCTTCCTGTCCGTTACGAAATATAATGCGACGGCAGGTTGCGAAATGGACAAAAGTGATTAATAAAAAGCATGACTAATTTCCATCTAGAGGCAATCGACAGGGATTCATCGGCGGCAAACAAAGCCCGGTAGACAGATTACACAGTTGACTTTTAGAACTGTCGCAAGCTGATGCCGGTTGCCGTTGTTGCGCTTTATTCCATTGAATCCTACCCGCGGCACAGGGGGCTCGCCAGCGGAATGTTTAATCGGAGGGACAGTCGCCAGCGATCCATATATATTTGCTGACAAAATGTGTAAATCAACGGCGGCAATGGACCCGCAAATTCTAGCTACCGATCGCGAACGCGCGATTGGTCCCCGGCCGCTAATAACGTAGGTGCGCGGACAGCCCGTGATCAGTTGCGCTGCGAACTGTAAATTAACGTGGATCGGACTGTTTGTAGAAGCTTACAAGCAAAAATGCCGGTAAAGTCACGGGGCCTTTGTAAGTTACGGGCATCTAATTGACGGCAGATTAAATTTTGCGAATCGATCACTGGGTTACTGATTGCGCGGCGCGCGAACGGATGAAATACATAGCTGCGAAATTGTGGTACGGCCCAATGGCGGGGCATTGAATTGACAGAAATTTCATTTCGAGGATTCCTCGGTAGTTTCATCCCGAGAGTCCTCTATCGAGAAGGATTCGAAATCTTTGTTGCAAGAGCCAGTGGATTGCCCGTCCTTTGTGACCGCGCGGCACACCGAAGACGAACGGTATCGCCCGAAGTTTCTTATCGAACGGTGTGCACGCTCATTCAAAATCTTATCCCTCTACTCGCGTGCTAAGGCGCGATTTTTATCTGGCTATATCGTGCGCAATCGCGACTGCAAAAAAGCGCAGCTATTCTTTTCCTAAGCGACCCCTTCCGCCACCGCTTCTGATCTCCCTTGTAATTACGGTATTACCAATACTTGCACCACGTGCCGCTCGTGCAAAGTACGGTGCATCGTCACATGAGATAAGAGTTATTCGCTGAATCAGAAGAGCAACTCTCTCGTATAAAAGCAGAGACCTAGGCACAACATTGTTATACTACAAACCGAAGATGATAGGAACAGTAGTGTTCAGTGCTTTTATTGTCGGGTGCCTGGGTGAGTACAAAGGGGTTATTAATTCTTACAAATTTGAATATCGAGGTTTCGGATTCTGCTGTGAAATTAAATACGCGGATAGTGCCTAACAGTGACGCACCCAGAAGGGGGGAGGGCCAAGGGGCCCTGGCACCCCGCAAAGAAGAGGCTTTGTAAAAAGCAAAGAAAGCTGGATTTTATCCTTTAAATGAATTTTTATAATCGCTTAATAAGTTTCATTAAATTTGCATTAAATATAGTTTTATCCCTTCGACTCGGCTCCCCCTCAGATTAAATCCTGCGTGCGCCACTGGTGCCTAAGTAGTGCATGTAACAGGAAAAATAGAATTCGGGAAACGGAATGGAGGGAATATTTTCAAGATGGCCAATCGAAGTAATGTTTCCAGTGTGTTCTTATTGGAAGTGCCATTCAACACTTGATCTATCTGAAATTTTGCAGAGTCGACGCGAGAAGATCTCTCACTATTTTCGTTTAATATTGCAGGCTCCACCCAGGGGATCCACCCCCTTCTTCCCGACTCACGAATCGTCGGAGGAGTCCCGGCTGACATAGCTCAATATCCGTTCCAACTGAGCCTGCAAACTAGCAGCCACATCTGTGGTGCCTCGGTGATCAGTAGCAAATGGGTCATCACTGCAGCTCATTGCGTGGGGTAATAACGCAAATACGTAAAGTTAACAGTACTTTGTAGGCATTGCGAGCAACGGTTGCCCGGTTAGTGGACGCTCGACTTTCAGCCGAATACCTAGCAGCTTCAATTTCAATCGAGCTATACATTACACGCAACTGTTCAGTTTTCTACGAAACATTGATTGGTAGAAGATTAGGGGAATCCCGTCGGTCACGCGGAATTTTCGTTATTAGCTAATATGTCCCCGTTGCCGCGTTATTTTCACTTTCGCCCGTCGAACAATTCCATTACGCGAGGGGAGAGATAGAATATCATGGGGGCTGTCGTGCGGATCGTACCGGCGTTTTCGCGCGATAGAATGTTCAGTGACTGATCACGTTAATAGTTGCGAAACCCATCGCGATATTAAATCGGCTTTGCGGGACCCATTCCGGATTTCTCGCTATCCTGCAATAACAATAAGGCCGTCAGATACCGTGCGTATATTTTGGAACGCAAACCGACACCGTTTTGATTGCGCGCGTCGCGTATTAGCGAGCACGGGCGTCACTGACATTTTGATGTACCGTGAAATACAGATCGGCTGCCAGCCGATATAGCCTGCGAGCCGGCAGCAGCAATATGAACCAAGGGGTTCGTTACGGCGTAAAGAACATCATTCGACATCCCAACTACGACCAACGTACCACCGACTTTGACGTCGCGCTTCTCGAGGTACGTAGAACGTAGCAATAAACGGGAGTGACCTTAAACCTTCTGATTCGAGAAGTTACCCTCGGCGTCGTATAATAGAAATGTCAAGTTAACTCTGGCGAAGCTTGGAAATTCGGAAAAGACAGTTTCAAGTATTTACTCCATAGAATCTGTGACTGGTCTCAAAGGCATTGATATCTGATAGGGGGAACGTTGATTAGAAATAGTACCAAGAGAATCTGATTCCAGATCGATGGCGAGATCAAGCTGGGCGGCAATGTGAGAGCCGTGAAATTGACCAATGTGGAGCCTGCTTCTGGAAAACTGGTTGACATCACCGGCTGGGGTACACTCAAGGTAAGTCTGTGACTGTATTCTGCGTACACCTAACGCCATTAGAACATACGTCACTAGTAGAGCTGTCACGAATATTCGACTAATCTAAGTATTCCAATGCCAGAGAATTCGAATTTTAGATTCAAGTATTCAAATATTAATGATAATTTCACGGCTGCAGTAATAGTTACTCCCTCGATTCTTCTCCGCCGTTGTTGCCAAAAGCTTCCTTAATCAAACTTTAAAACAGACACAGGAAGAGCGAAACATTGACAGTTTCGCAACTTGAATATAGCAAGATTCCTGAGAACACACCTCATTGCCAGTTAGTGAACCGTCGAAAGCCATTACTTATATTTTAATCGTAGCAGAGCGATGTTCAAGCATTTGCGACGCCACCCCAGAACCATATTTCAGCGGGGAGGGAGCACGTCCGAGCGCTATCGAGACGGTCCCAACAGTCGCGTAATCTGTTTTACATGAAAGATCCATTTCTCAAAATTCCGTTTTGACGGCCGTGTTGCAGGAGGGCGGATCGGTCTCGCCCATTCTCATGAAAGTGTCGGTGCCCGTCGTGGACAGGAAGAAGTGCCAGAGCGCTTACGGAAAATTGAACCAGATAACCGACAGAATGATATGCGCCGGATACAACGAGGGTGGCAAGGACTCCTGCCAGGGTGACTCCGGTGGCCCGCTGACTTCCAACGGTGTCCTCTTCGGCATTGTGTCCTGGGGCTATGGTTGCGCCCGGCCCGTCTACCCCGGTGTTTACACGAACGTGGCTAATCTCCGCTCGTGGATCAAGCAGAACAGCGGAATTTAAATCGCGCAAGCTGGAGGATAGGTGGAGAATATTGCCGATATCTTTAATGAAAATCACACAAAACTTTGTAAATCTGTAATCTTTCAGTAAAACATTATACGCATTGCAATTAAACTGTAGAGCATTACAAAGAAACAAGAATACTTACTTCATTGCGCACGCAGAGGATTATCATTTGAATCGGGTATAGATACGGTACGGTGGGTGAAAGTGGACAAGATCAATGTGCAGAGACAGAGTGACAACTAAAACAGTTTGTTTAATCCCCAAAGACTCTTCCCTCCGCCTTACTTTGACTCCGAAGACACTAAAACTTTCTCCAATAGTTCAGCCGGTTGGACATCTCGATCCGGATCGCCGTTCTATTGAAACTCCCGTGCCTTTCGATTTCCTGTTTTGTCCATACTGCTGTAAAATGTATTTTAGTCGTCCCTTACGGAACTTCCGTTTAATTGCGAGCACTGGAGTAAAGAGGGTGTAGTAAACTAGAATTTCGACTGTCGAAGTGTCTCCCACATCGAATGCCCATTCAACGATCACTTCATTCCATTGCCATTGATAAGAAAGCACCATTCTCCCGAGCTGCGGATCAATAGCGAGTGCATACCGTGATTAACGGGAAGTCGTGGGTGAACAAAATACGTACAAGAAATGCGTTTCACCAATGTACACACGATCGATCGATTCTAAATTGTGCCAAATCGAGCGCGTGACTAATCTTGACACGATTCTTCCATTATCTCGGTCTCGATAGGATATCGCTAATCACGATCTGGCTCGCACACTCTGGCGCTCGGTGACGAAACTTTTGTACCCGAAGAAAGTTTTCCACGCGCCGCATCGGGCCGCACGAAAATGGATTCCGGGTATCCTTTGAAGTTCACGCGACAAGACACGTTTGACAGCGGTTAACGATCGATAGCGGTGCTTATCGGCTGGAAAACTTGGCCCCACGCTTATCCACCCTTCCCAGCTCACTTTCAGTCCCAACAATTTGACAGACCGGTCATTCTTCCCTGCCGATTCGCGCCGAGATGTCTACGAAAATACTGTTGCTGCCCTGCATCCTCCTCTCTGGAGGTGAGTTCTGTAAAACCATAAGCCGGGATACCACCTGAAAGCTAAGCTAAACTACGCAACGCAATGCTATGCTATGTTTTAGCTTACCTTTGGTGGAAACGCTTCCATAAGAATGTATCGAAGCTAATTTTTTGTTTTTTTTTTTTAAAACGTAGCATGGCATAGCCTAGCATCGCATAGCATAGCGTAGCTTAGCTTCTAGATGGATTCCCGGCGTTAGGGGAGAGTGGTGTAATTGCGAACACCTAAGCCAAAAAGCAAATAAAACGAAAACTGTGTGAGAAATGAATTTGTTCTTTATTTACAAACATACTTAAACTATTCATCTATAAAGTACTGTGACGAATTTTTGAAAAGTTATAATAAAAATCAACTTTATAGTGAAAAAGAAAAACCCTTGTTGTTCGTGATTACCCGGCTGCCGTGGAATAATCCCGAACAGAGTGCTAAATATCACAGAAGTCGCATAGAAAGCGCGATTTCAATGGTCGACCCATAAGAAACGTTGCTACAACCTATACCTAATGTATTTTTCGAACTCCTTTTCTTGTGCGTTAGAAAAAATTGCAATTGGTCAGAATATCGAAAAAAATAGTAAAGGTCGTTTTTTAAACTTTTTTCTGCGCCTGTAATGAGAATTCAAAAATCCCTTTTGTACATTTATATAAGTTTTATACATGCTGAAAATTTCATGAAAATCGGTTAACGTTGCTCTGAGCTACAACGCGCTTAAGGATATGTTCGTCATTACCCCACGACATCAAAAAATAAAAAGGAATTTATTTCAGGGGTTAGAATCATGATTCAAGCCACGCCTTGGTCACAAAATGTTGGTAAAAGAGTGCTTTATTTCAACTTAAAAAAAATCCCAATTGAATCATTCATTCAACAGTAATGACATGCAATTGAAAATGGACAAAATATTACTTGAAATATGATGAAAATAATAAATTGTGTTTATCTTGACTAGCATGGGTGTTCTGTATTTATTACTTTCTGCCCGGCGTTGGATACGACTTAAACTATTAGCTAGTGGAGAGGAAACATCAGTTTTTATTTATTAAAACGCCGTAACCATCGCGTTCGCGATTACCCCGCGTTCGTGATTACCCCACTCTCCCCTGCTCATCGAAACAGTTGACTTTCTCGTGCAAATATTCAATTAAGTATTCGCAATCTTCCACAGCCCTCGCGTCCAGCAACGTCAAGCACGTGAACATAACTGAGTACCCGTACCACGTAAGTCGAAACGAATTGGGTGAATTAAAATTCAATTACGAAATTGAGAGATCCGAGTTTGATCGGTTCCCGTGTAACCCAGGTATCCATCGAGAAAGACGGCAGCCACGTGTGCAGCGGCGCGCTGGTGCACGAGTCGTGGGTGATAACCGCGGGGTCCTGCGTTTTCGGGTGAGTATCGTCGCCGTAATTTATGCGGCTCTGTACAAATTGCACTAGCGGGAGCAAGGCGGGGAATAACGAAACCGTAATTGCTTACAGCGCCCGGCCATCCACGGTGCTGGTGCGTGCGCGCACCTCCGCCCTCTCCGCCGGCGGAGATGAATTGGAAGTGTGCAACGTTGTTGTACACGAGGATTTTGATAAATACGTCCTGCTCAATGACATCGCGCTAATAAAGGTACGCGCGCGGGCGCTGGCGGGACGCTTTTACACCGGGAGGGCTGCGGCGGCTAAAAGCGCGTTTGTTTCGGGGCCACTTTATTCTCGCGCACCCTCCTTTCCGCGGGCGAACGTTTATCACCGGGGGTACACGGCCGGAAATTTTATTACAGTTTTTACGGTTCGATACAGTGAACCGGGCCACGACACAATCGTTATAGACGGCAATTCCGCCGAATGCTCGTACGTTTTCCGAAGGGACGTATTAATGGGAGCTGGCGTTGAAATATTAATAATTTGTTTTATGGAGGGAGGGGACGTCGGGAGTGTACAGGTTTTTCACGGGGGAAGAAATTTAATGATCGGGGAGCCGTGATATATTAAGCCGTATCGAGTGATCCGAGCGACAGTAATTTCTCCGACGATCGTCGTAGTCGGAGAGGGAAAAGCGAAACGAGGAAAATTCCCTGTAGGCGAAATTAGACAGCTGTCTAGACTCTAGAGCGTAAAGTATTTTCATTGTCAGCATTTTTTAAAATAACATTTGGAATATGTTACAAGTTGCACTATAAATAATTTGAGCTACGAATAAAAATTTAGAGTAGATAAGGTGATCAAACAGCTAAAATAAATAAAGGGCGCGATTTGGAAAGTTCGCCTAGAGCGCCAAAAAGTCTCGAGCCAGGCCTGTTTGGGGTGAACGGAAGGGGTGCGACTTGGCAAAAGTGACTCGCTGTATATTATAATCTATTTCGTCTGGATTTAGTTGAAAGTTCCCGCGCAATTCGGCGCGGAATTGCTACCAATTGGAATACCGGAAAAGGAGGACTGGAAGCTCGATGATGGAACGACGTGTTTCGTGACAGGCTGGAAGCACAATCTGGTGAGTGCTATTTCTGATATTAACGATTCCCGAAAGCGGGAATTGTCGTTTTATCTGAAATCGAGCGGGAGCCGACGACGCCGTCGCGAGTCGTTTCGCGTTTAATCAGAGGTTTTTTATCAATTTGCCGCGACGTATTTATTAAGCATTTACGTGTATAAACGAAAACATATTGCGGAAGCCAGGCGCGTTGTCGGTGGCGTATCACGCGGCAGAATTATTTCCAAACTGTCCATTTTATACGCGGTAGTAATTATCTTTCTGTGTCATCGCGCGGTCGTTAAAACGCAAGCTCGTTCGCTAAATATTCACTTTTGTCGCCGTATCCGATTCAATCCCGGTTCTGATACGAGGCTTGTATACCCAGAACCGGGAAACAAATTTGTTCCTTTTTATGATTGCCAATTTTCAATTGTTAAGGCACCTGTGCATTTCTATCTCGTTAAAACTAGACAGGATCAATGTATGAGTAATTTCCACTGTTTTCCAAGGTAGTGGAACGATTGTTAGAAAGGAGTTTTTAACAAAATTACTGTCTACGTATATTGACAAAAAGTGAGCATATTCAAATGAATATTAGAGAGCTAATTGTAAGAGATCCAAGTTCAACGATCCTAAGTCCCCTCGTTTAATTTCCAAATTATCCTGAATTCTGAGTTCAACACTGTAGCGACACTTCGGACTCCGCCGCTAGAGGGCCTCTCGACCGATCCCGCTCTCTCGCAAGTTCTACCGCATCTACTTCATTCCTAAGGCAGGGTCTGCTAGGTAAACCTTTACTGGTGAGACCACTAGCCAGACCCGAAACGCACCTTCCTCTTCTCTCCTTCCGTCATATCTACCATACATCTAGCCCCGCCGAAAACACGTTATCACCAACACCCGTACTTGTCACATCGTTTAACACTACAGACAGTAAACTACCAAATAAAATCGATTAACTAAGGAAGTGTCTAAGCTAGGACCCCAAGTTTAACATTCCCCTTGGATCAAGTGCATCCTTCCTCAAAATCTCATAACGAAACAGGTAGAAAGTAGAAGAAAAAAAAAGTGACTTTATTGATCATCTACAGTATGGCCCAGGTGAAACTCAGCTTTCAGTGACAGCCGTGCCGATGGTGGATCAGAATACCTGCATCTCGACGATGCCCTGCTACCAGCCAGTGTTCGATAGGATGCTTTGCGCGGGAAACATGACCCAGGGGGTGGAGACGTGTCAGGTAAGATGAAGACAAGGGAACGTTAGTGGGATGGGCGGAGGGGGTGAGGGGGGGTTTTGTGTGGATTCGCGACCCGCGACAACCCTGCGACACCTAAGATCCTGAAGCGTCTGTTAAGGAGATATCCCTCGACCTCGTCGCGCGTCACGCCACTCGACGAGGCTGCCTCGATGTGGGCGGTAGGGTGGCTCTCGAGTCTCGTATACACCGTTGCTTGTGAGCTCCGATGTCAGACGCAACCGTTTCCGGAACAATGCGGGACTTGACTGCCAAAAACGCTCCGCTAATGTATTTGACGTGCACGTGAATGAGAAGTTGCGCGGCATCAAGGTTTGGCAGCTCGACGATCAACAAGACAGATGACTCTGTTCAGTCGGCGAAGGGGGAAGGGGGGGGATGAAAGTGGAGCAATAGGGGTGTGGTAGATTACGAGAAGCTTGATTAAAATTTCAGTAGGGAACCTGGTTTAGGACGCCGAAAACAGGGTGATTTTTTAAGAATTATTTTCTCAACAAATATAAAGCGAATATTTCCAAAAGTTTAAGGGTGTTTTGCTGTATATTCAGACAGCAAGAAAACTTCTTTTTTATTCAATAATAATTCATTTAATATTGTTTTATTGGTATAGCTCCGTGGCGTTGCGCCGTCGGAGTTGTTAAATTGTGTACATCCCAGTGGATCCAATTTTTGCCCGAAATAAAGAAGCCGAAATTTATCTTAATTGACCTGAAGTTATGCGGAAATTAAATTAAACCATTTCATTTGCATAAAAATTAAAGTCCCATAACTTTGTCAATTTTAGACTTTTTTCTTATTTGTTTAATGCGTCGTCGGATACAAATCCATGTCAATTAAGAAAAGCTTGAATAAAAAAAGTTCTCTTATTGTTTGAATACACAGTAAAACATCTTTAAACTTTTGGAATGATTCTCTTTATATTTGTTGAGAAAATAATTCTTAAAGAATCACCGTGTTTTTAGCGTCCTAAACCAGGTTGCCTCCTTATATATAACGCTCAGAAACTGTGGCTCCACGTATAACCGTCCAATCCATTTCAAATAAGAAACAAAGTCTGGAGCATTATGCACTCGACCTTTACAAAACTCTTTCCATCGAGCCTTCGCTGTTCGAATGCGAAAGTTTCACGAATTCCATCATCCCCAATCGTTTAGTATTTATTACCCAGCAGCCGTTCGTTACGGAAAATTCAATTGCATTCTATTTTCGCGGTATCGCCTTTGTCTGCGTCAATAATAAAACGCGCGAAAGGCCAACCATCCGCGCTTGGCCGCGGAAAAGTGCGTGGAGCGAGGAAATTACGGGGCTCGTTAACGCGATCCCGATTGTATTTTATGCACGCGAGCCACATGTACTTGGCCGTACAATTAAGCGGCAATTTGACGTCTCGCCGAAACGCACACGCGGCCAATTTGCCCGCTGATTGCGCCCGATGCGCGAACAATGCCACGCACTCGACACGAGCACGCAATTTCAGGCCAGCTCTACCCGTTGCCCGCGATCTAACATCAAATGATAAATTAAGGGATCCCCCGCCCCCCGGCAAATTTTATCGGGCCCCCCCTCGCCGATTGTCACGCGGCTGAATACGAAAGCGGGCAAACACGAGCGGCGCGTGAAATTTATATCGACGATAATTAACGGGTAAAACGAACGGCAAACAGTTGACACGCTTTCAATCAAGGAATGTTCGGCGCAACTTAAATCATCGTCGATCTCCCCGTGAATCCGTGCAGTTTTAGTATTCGCTGTACACGCTACCGGGAATGCTGTATTTCGTCGTTGATTCTAGCAGCGAGAAGAATATTAGGCGACGGTGCTTCGCGGGGCGGAATCTAGATCACGGGGCGGGAAGAAATTTTTATATGCGCCTGAACTATCCAAGTTCTATTCTGAAAGTTATAACGAGTTACAAAGAACGCACGAAATGTTTACAGCGGGAGTTGCGCTTAAATCCATTGGATCTCCGTTATCGGTTCGTTCGAAGTTCTCGCGCTAGTCTTCGCGCAGATTAATGGCGACTTCGAGAGGATGGATAGGCTATGGTTGCGGAATTATTTAAGTAACGGCTAATAATTTCCAATTAGAGCGATGTTCCTTGATAATGTACGTGTTGCGCGAACTATCCCACCCCTGTTTTCTGCTCTAGATTCAGCGACGACGCGCGATTAAAAATCGCATCTGCCCGGGCGAAATATCGATCTCGGGTATGTAAGGGATTGAACGAGTATCCTGCTTTTGTAGCCGTCTCTGCTTTTGCGAAACGGTGTTTGGAAACTCTTAACGAGGCCCAGTCAATCACAGAGGTAGTTGACGAAACCATAATACCGATATTTGCCGCCGCCGCTCCGTTTCTCTGACTCGAGCGTGCCAACGGTTTGCTGGGAGCGGGCACAAAAGACGCGGCGCGTTATAAGCAACATTTGAATACGGCCGACTGAATAGAAACTGAACATTATTCACCGAGTATAATAGAAAATTGTCACAAAGCGCAGAGATTTCTACACGCTCCGTCGTTATAATAATAACAATAAATTCGCCGGGACGATACAAAGAGCGATATCTTTCGGTCGGTTCTCCGCTCGCGATAGATCTCACCTCGCCTTCTTCTTTTTTTCTTTTTTTTCAATCTCCACAAGGATATACAATCCCGCGAAAAGTTATATAACCCCGCCTGCCTTTCTAAAGTAGATAAACGCGAAGCGCTCCGATCGCTCGATTTCTGAATAGGTACGTTCGAGGGAGCGGGACTAATTGAAATTTTTCATTGAAATTCAAATCTATTCGAAATAAGTGGCAGCCGTTGATGAACGTGAAAATTGCAACGTTCGATTTTTCGTAGCCACACAAACGATTGCCAAAATGGCTACCGATATACAGATTCTACAAAAGACAGGTATTCGAATACAGCTTGAAGATTGATCGAATTATCAAACAACGGTCATTTTGTGCTCAGTTGGAAAACGTTTGTGGAGCAATCCGAAGCTCCGAAGAGTAATCTGCTTTTAGGGATTGGAAGGATATGGAACCTGAATATTTCTGACAACAAATCCTGCGGCGAAGAGTAGCTCGACGAATACTCTAGTCTGACAGAAACGATCTCGTAGAGAGGAAGCATTCCTATCCGAATAGCGTTGTGATAGCGTCATAGGCGAATTAGTATTAGTTTCCGCGTTTGCAGTGGCAGTATGTCGCGCCACTCTCTTTCCGAATCAGGGATGCATTAGCAAATCAGCAGCCGCGCGGCTCCAACTAATCACTGAAACTGTCAACCCTCGTCTCCTTGCAGGGTGATCCAGGTGCGCCGCTGATGGAAGGCCAGACACTGATTGGCGTTCTATCCTATGGATTAGGGTGTAAAACTATGATACATCCGGGCGTATACACTCGTGTCAGCAGTTACCTACCATGGATCTCGGCGAATTCCGGTATCCGCTCCACACGAGATGCTATTCGCGAAACTACAATGTCAACATCGCTAACATCCACCGGGAACACGCCGCCGCCGGTCTAAACCCCGCCGCTCGAGCGTGGCAGAGAACTTTCTGCTCGTTCGCGTTCCCTCGGAGCGGCGGAACGTTTCTGTAACTTTATAAATTTGTCGAACGTTGCAAAAGGGTTTTATGGAAATACAACGAAGCTGGCAAAGGAAAATTTCTCCCCTTGTGCGCGCACGAATGATTTCCCGCGGCATATTGCGCCCGCCATTTCCCTTTTCTTCGTGCAATTCGCTCTTTATCCAAGCTACCTCCCGGCAGCAACCAGGAATTTTAAAGGATTTCTACCTCCTCCCCTCCTAACACGGAAAGATATTACAATGACAGCGAAGGGATGATCGGGATAGTGGAAAGTGTTGGAGACTCGGCGGAGGAAGCTGTGTCCCTTTGGCAAGTGATTCTGATGTTTCTCTAGGATTTCAGCTGGCTTCGTCGGGGAGGTGAATATGTACCTTTCCAAGCTACGATCGATCACTAATTTCATTTATATCCTCCATTCCTACTGACGCTTCTACCACTTCTCACTATTCTTCCTCATTTCTACCTTGAATTTCATTCAACGAGAACACTGCGAATATAATCACTACTTCGTCGCACCTTTTACGAAACCTCGGGGCTAATTTAAGCACTGATAATGAAATCCGAATGCTTATCGATCATCGATTGAGATAATTAGCGGTGTACGCGGACTGGAACTTTATAACCGTCGATGTAACTCGTTTCTCGATTCGAAAACGAGCACCGAGGTCAATTATTTCCACGCTGCCCCGTTCCGGCTCGTTCATTAGCGAGCTAATAGTATTTTTGCCCGCTAAACGCGCGGATAAATATCTGATACCTCCGATGAGAAATAACTGCCTCAATTACGGTGCCACTTGTTACGTTCATACATTAGAACCGCGGCCGGCTCATTATCGATCCGCCTACTTTGCAGCGTTTAAATAAACGAGCAACGCTGAAAACCGACCCCGTCGCCGGGCTGACATTTATACCGCTCCGAAATGTAACGATAACGTCCGGCGTTATTAACGACCGCGCGGCCCTGTAAAATATTAAAAAGGAATCCACCGACGGGGATAGGCGGCGGCTCCGTGCAGGAAAATTGGTTCAATTAAAACTCGAAACAGGCGGCGTAAAGACGTGAAATAACGTTTATTATTTAATAATAACAGGTACGATACATCCGCCGTGCAAACGGCAATCGATGAAGGGATTTCGAAGCACCCTGAAAAAAAAAATGTCTTCCACCGAGACGGCTGACCGCCGAGACAAGTGTGCCCGCGAGAAACGTGCGAACTCTCTTGGCAAGCAAAGTTGGTGGCGGCATAGTAACGGCCCTGTTTGTTCGAAGAATTTTCAGACCTCGCCACTTGTTCAATAACGTTTTGCTCTTCTGCTCAAGGTGGATCCGCGCAACGTTCACAAGCCGGTTTTCTCAGTAATCCAGCTTCGAAGAACAGTGACACGCGTGTAAACGCCCGGATAAGACGGCCGCGCGCATCCGTAACCCCAGGACACGATCCCGATTAATTGGTCGTTCTGCACCAACGGTCCACCACTGTCGCCCTACGGATAGAATAAATATATATATATATATATATATATTTGATGTATAAGTGTATTGGCTCGAAAAGTTCTCTTGCATCTCTTTTTTAATACCGCGCAATCCCCGCAGCACTCAAGCGCAATCGTAAATATTCGGGAAAAATATAACGTCGATGCCATGACCTGCATCGATGGGAAAACAATAATATCGAGTTTAGCTTAACCGACGAGCAGCCGGAAAGCAACAAATAATTGGACTGCGAATGGTTAACGACTCTTTTTCGAGGGTCCACAGTCTACGTTGCGAAGATATTCGCCGTGCATCCAGGGAAAATCGATACAACTGGTCCCGATACATTATCCTTTCCTCCCATTGCACGGTACAGAGAATATCACCGCTGCAACGTTTGGTAGCGCTCCCGAACGACCAATGTTTCAAAAACAGATGGTAGCAAGGGTAGCCCTTTTGTGTTCAACAGCGATCAAGTCTGCAAGCTCTTGAATCTCCGTTTACGGAACGTTTCACGTAACAAAGAACACCGCGAAATTATCGTGACCTCGCGCTAATCTTGAATAAGTACCGGCTCTACTGAGAATCACGAAATTTCAGCAACACTTGGCTAGCAAATGCCACTAAAGCTCAGGCTTGTCGAGCGGGTGTCGCAACACGAATCTGATGGGTGATCTGGGTCCGCGTGGACACGGAAGTGGCATAACGGCCGTCGATGCGATTAAAAAGATATTAGTCCCCACGCGAGCGTGCATACGGTGTTGGGCCGCGTGCTCGCCGCGTCTAAACGACGATTAATGGAAGCAATTACCTGACACGCATCCTTGCCACCGACGTTCACGTAACCGGCGCAGAGCATTCTCGTGGTAATCGCGCGGCTCGCGTATAATTGCGAGCACTCTGCATTAGAAACGAGAGGCACCACGACCTTACGTAACTGATTGGTCACCGGGCCGTTGCTACTCAAAACTCCCCAGCCGGTTACCAGCGCCTTCGTACCAGCCGCGTAATGATCAGCGATCGGTGCCAGCAAGATCGGTCTCACCCGCGGACCGTACACCAACGGCTTTTCCAACTGAAATCGTAATTGGTTTGAGCGGCTGCCGCTGCGTCCACAGAGTTAGAGAGCCAGAGGGGGAGAGAGAGAGAGAGTGAGAGAGAGAGAGAGAGAGTGGAGAAGAGGAGGGAGGCTGTGCATCCACGGAATTGATTGTGAAATGGTAATTGAATTCTTCAGCTTCAGCCGAGGGGAACGTGTATCCTGTTAATAAATAAACCTCGTCGATCGGCATTGGAACGCGATTTTTCGACCGCCTCGATAGCTAGCAAGTTTTACCTCGTTCCTCTTCACTCCTACACCTTTGTTCGAAATATCTTTTCTTGGGGTGAGGGGATTCTTGGCGAAAGAATATGTGTAACCACCGAAGGGAAAAGATGTGTCATAATCGATCACGAAGTTGCGGAGAGTTTAGTAAGAGGCGGAGAAAATCACTCACCCTAATCAAGGCGATATCGTAATCGGAGCTCCCTCTATCGTACAACTCGTGACTGATGATTTGCCTGGCGTACACCACCGTCCCTTTCTCTTTCAGATTGGAAGTGCCAGCCTTTATGGAAAGGTATTGGAGGAAAGAGCTGAAACGACACGTTAAGAAAAAAATCGGACGTTAACGAAATGCACCTTGGTGTTCGCCTAACTAGACCGATAACGCTCGTTAGTTAAAAAGTACGAGCACCTCTGGACGCAGTGCGCAGCCGTGACGATCCATTCCTCGCTAATGATAGCGCCACCGCATACGTGACGATTGTTAAATCGAAGGGACACCTGTAAAAGCCAGCGTATCAATTTCGAATATCATCGGGTCTGGCATCCGTGAAATTTCCAACATTTCCACGATGAATCGCGACGGTTCTATTAAATTTTCATTGATATTTCATCTTCGTTAACGGATTAAGCTACTATCGAAACAAGGCATTTTCGTTAATTCTCATAAAATGGACGAGGTGCGGGGATTATATATTTTCTATTCGTTTTTCCCAGTGACATGACAGGACATCGTCCGTGTCAAATGTGCAGAAGTTTCCAAAGGTTTTAAATGCCACTGTACAAATGTTTAATAGCTTTTTTTCCATTATAAAATATGGATGAAACATTTCCACCCGACAGACTTGTACGAATTAATCTGTGCCAACCGTAGGAGCGTTCGTTTAGAAGAACACTTACCTGGTACGGATGATCGTCGATACTCGCTGGCTGACCTCCAACAATACGACCCTCGTCAACTGGAAGAATCAATAGCTGGATTTGCATTTTCACGTGCACAGGTATTGAAAAGCCTACTAATTAAACCGTGACGGTTGCTCGATGAGTTTCGACGGAATTTAATGGCCCCCTTAAATTCGCAATAATTGAATGATCGAAGAGTTTGTACCCCCGGCGACAGCCGATTTTCCACTACCTCCGTGATGCATCGAAAATAAAACAGATAAGCCCGTTTCCAGAATATTCATCGAACAAACAAAAAATTACACTTTGCCGCGTTAAACGGACGTTTTTGAATGTATATGTGATGTTATAGGAGGAGTACTACTCGAATGCGAAAAGAGTACGATGTAAAGCGTGATATTCTCTCCTCGGCAGTTGATCGATATTTTCGGCGTAGTTGAATAGCTTCGCAATGAGCCAGCGCACGTACGTTGCAGCCAATAGATCTGCGAGAGGACGATCGGAGCGAGCTGCAGCCACAGGAACGGGATCCACGTATACATCGCGGTAACTTGTCGGAGGAACTACCTGTTCGCCACGAGGCTCGCCCTTCTTTTATTTCGATATTCGGGTTAATGTCGTTCGTATCAATTTACCTGGACGCGAGAAACATTTCCGACCCACGAAAGCCCCGGACCGTCGACCCAGATTCCGCGAGGATTGCGTAAAAGGAGCAAGAATAAAATTTCAGCGCCGCCAGCGAGCGATAACATCGTTCCTCTTGTAGAAGCCAATTAAGTGCCGTTGCAACTGTTCTTACGGGGTAGCCGAGCCATCTGCGCGCGATAATTAAACAGGCACAGATTCAACGTCACCTTTACTCCAGATTCCGCTGACTCGGTCGATTAAACGGCTGCCAATTCTAATCACTCCGGCGGAACAAACGATACAAGCACGCGGCACTGGCTCATTTAGACGGAGGTAGATAATAGCATTAATCACTACGCGATAAGCCAATCTCGTTCACAGATATCATAAATAATTACCTCTAACGTCCCTTTCGACATTTTACCATGAGGAATGCGTTGCAGAGTTTCCGAGGGCGGGGGGAAGGGGGGAGGGGCCAATGAGACTGAAACGAAACAAACTACAGAAAATGTATCGAACGGTCGTTGCGAACGTTTGGCGCACGCGATACGCAAGCTGGCGAACAAGCAGACAACGACAGACTGTTGTACACCCGCGTTGCATTAGTATGCCAGGTGCGCCACGATTCTTTGGGAGGCGAAGGGGCACGGTAAACTCCGTTGGAATCGATGCTGGGTCTCTTTACGGGGCGAAGGCTCCGATCAGCGCCGTCACGTACAATGGCGACGCTCGTTTCAGCCGCCCTTTTGCGAGCCGGCCACCTGTGCGGAGCTGCAAAAACCGTTTATGCAACGGCAGGCCGAGGGACGCCGGGGCACGTCCGAGTAAACTGTAAAATTAATAATTCCCGATGACGAACGGCCGTGTAGGAGCGGGAGTAGGTGAGAACGAGGGCAGGTTACGCGAGGAGCATCCAACGCGGGGGGCGCGCGTATCTCCAGCAAAGAGGACGGCCTTTTCATTAGGGGACTTCGCCGTGAGCAGCCAGTTCTTTCATCAAGTACCAGCCGTGTATACTCGGCCGCCTTGTTGCTCGCGCTGCTACTTGGATCCCGTTGTCGCCAACTCTTCCTCCTCCCGAGCCGAGCAACTGTAGATTGCGTAAAGGAGAGACCCGTCTACGGGCTGTACGTACTTTGCGCGATGGGACGGTTCGATTGGAAGTGTGTCGAGCTGTAAAGTCCGCGTGCTGAAACGGCCACGTTGGCGGGAATACATGGCGGAACGTTTAGCATCGTCGGATTAAAAGGAACAAGCTATTAGCGATGCGCAGAGAAAAATCGAGATTGTAGTCTGTTCTTCTAAGCGGGGTATGAAGAATTCTCGCAATGCCTCTGTTCGAAGATTATCTGCCAAGATCCCCAAGCCGGAAATTCAAAAAACGATGAAACTTTAGGGATACGTCAGTGTGTATTACGCAATTTTTTTCTGCTGCCCAAATTCATTCTAAGGGGTTGAAACTGAACTGTAAGGACTTCAAGTTACCGAGTAATAGACTTAATTAAAAGAATTAACTTTCGTCGGAACACTTTCTTTCTATTTCTTACAGTTGGAGAGTGAGAACTGAAAATTGGAAAATAGCCGGATTTTCAGGCGTCAATTTCACCCCCTTAGAGTGAATTTTGGCAGTAAAAACAATTGCGTAATGCGCAACTATATATCCTCCACATATTCCCAAAGATTTATAAACTTTTGAATTTTTGAATTTGGGATCTCTCCTTGGGTTGCTTTGTAACAGTCCAAAGTTCATCGTCGCAGCGATTTTTACTGCTGTTGGTAATAAGGCCGATACGCTTCGAAGGCGCTTGAAATTGCCGAAAGTTTCCAGGAAAAGGAGCAGTTCCGCGGAGTATCTGTTCCAGCGATCTCGCAATCTCCGTGGACAGGCGGGAACTTGGAGTTGCTTAATCATCCTGCCCCCGGTAAGCGAGAAGCGTTAATTGTTCTGAAACGCCCGGAAAAGAGTGCACCCCGTAATTGATCGGCCCCACATTCGTCGTGAACACGCTGGCGCCGAATCAGGAATTAAATTTTCGCTGTTCGTCGGGTTAGTTTTAGGCACACCTCCGCGGAAACTCGTGCCCAGCGATAGTTGCTCCGAATTATTTTTCGTTCAGCGGTGATTGAGAGCGGACCGGTGGCCGCTGGTTTTACCGCCTCTCAGAGTTTAAATTTAACTAGCGCTTTAAAACACCGGCCGAATGATGTTTGAATTTCGCCCGTCGCGCTTTAAACCTCACCTCGGTTTTCACGTCTGGAGTTAACGCGCCAACGAGGAATAGGCAATTCACCCGATCCAACCAAGCAGTGGACCAGTTCTGCAGCAGTTTTTTGCTCTCGTGTTCAATGAACGGTGCGATGTATTGTACGTGCTATGATATTGGCTAAGGTGGAACGGTAATCAATTGGCTGCTCAAAGCTGTGAGCTAGATACTGCCAGAACTACGGAAACAATTGTGGAGTGGGAGTGAGGAATGCAGTTGAGGCAATTGGGGGAATGTTGGATGGTGTCACGGAATCTTAAACGTTAGGGTGAACACATGTTTTCGGGAGAAGATGGGGGGGGGGCAGAAAGTTTATTACGAAATGCTTGCGTAGGTACATTTCCTCGTCTCTCTATTGATTACATCTTTATTTGACTACGCTGATGTAGCGAAAGAAATGCCTACATATCAGGCGACTGTAACGCTGTCATATACGTGTACTTACATATTATTAAAAGAAATTTTTTACTGGGTATAGTATTTATAAACATTACCCAAAAGAACTATTCACAATTTGTATCCATCTCTTCGTAATTAATTCACAAAAAAAAATATTTGATCTGCGAGCGAGTTGACTGTCTTAACGACAACTAACAAAGGCACCTCGCCTTTTGCATTCTATTTCTACTTTCACATGTACTGTATATTTTCTAAATCTATTATTTTTCTCGTTCTTGTTTTCTTACACGTATTTCTTTTTTTATGTTCTTGTTACTTTCATAATATCTGCTGTGCAATAAAGAATTATTATATACGTGACTCCCCCTGTAGTTTCTATATAAAAGAATATATACGACGATGTGCAGTGTGCAGAGGGTAATATTAATTCTACACCATTGTCAACGTCTTTATCCAACGTCGTATGGCGGACACTCGCGTGTACACGCCAGGATAGCCAGGCTTCGCGCACTCCAAGCCCCAGGACACGATTCCAATTTGAGCACCGTTCAGCACCAGCGGCCCTCCTGAGTCTCCCTGCATCAACACACGCAAACAAACCCTTTCTAAAGTTCAAGCTTCCTCTGGTGGCACGGGAATCAATACCGAATTATTAAACGTAGATACACCGAGATAAAAATGTGCTAGCTAGTAATTTTGTTTCTCAAATAACGATACGAGCCAATGCAATATCAGAGTTCCTCTGCGCCTTATTGAAACTAGAGTATATACTCTGGCATCGGCTGGATCGCAGGATTCCAATGTTAAATTCCACTATGAGAATCGAGAATAAAGGAGCGCTGTTTAGATCTCTAATTATCGTTTCATCGATGGTACCAAGAAATGATAAGACTCTTGGAAAGAAACGTATCACGAAACGTTTCGATAATCAGTTAACGAATAGCTCGTGCCAAAAAACTTACTGCCTCGTTAATGAGCCGCGACGATACTTTATCCGATACTGATCGATCAGTATTCATCGAATATCGATTTCAGATTTAGATTGCATCTTACGTACAGAGTATACACCTTGTCTATATGTGTCAGATATTATCGAGCGTCCTCTCTAAAGTATGTATCCATTCCCGGAATTTCATAGCACATCATTAATTATACAAATCGATACCTATTTATCTCCGCGCAATCCGATATCTATTTATTCGATTCCAACTAACGAACGTTCATTTAATCATCACGGGACCGCGCTAAGCTGCAAGCAGAATATTCAAGCTCGTTTCCTTTTCACCGGACTTCGAGCGTTGACGAAAGTGTGGTACTCTACAAACACGACGCAGGAGAAATGATCGAAGCGAGGAGGGAAACTACGGACTTCGTCGATACATAATTTCTCAAATAGAAGTGAACATCTTTACCCGACAAACATCCTTGCCACCAGACAAACTGCCCGCGCACAGCATCGCATTGGTCACCGAGTGGACGCCACGGAAGATATCCTTGCACTTGGCCTGATCAACGATGGGCATCGCCAGAGTCTGGAGGACGTCGGACTTCGGGCCTGGATTCTGCAAAGCGGTTGCATATTATGCAAGTGGCCAGCCGATTTCGAGCTGCAGCTCGTCCCGAAGGCGCAGCAAACGCTGCTAATGTTTGCCGTGGCGACCGAACATTGTCGGCCGATCGGCAAACAGACGTTAATGTTTGCGCGAGTTCGCAGCGGGTAATCAGTCTCGGCGTACGTCACCGTTGACCGAAGCATCGAGCCACGGTCAAACACGGTTTACCTATGCAACAGCCGTCAAAACGCAATACACATCGGCGCAAGGGACGGGGAGAAAAAGCATGACTCACCGACGTCGCGCCCCATCCGGTCACCACCGCGTTACTTCCGGTGGCCACTACGGTGGTAGTATCCGCCAGGACGACGGGCGCTGGGTACGGTATCGGCGACCCCAGCTACAGAAACCCATCTTTCATCAATTTACAACGTTACGCATTCACGTAGCCAAGATAAACGGGGTGGTACATTAGGAATGGTCCAAGGCGGTAAGTACAGGAATCTAGTTTGATTGCCTGTTTTTCAATGCCACGTTCAGGAATTTATTTGACAAAAACTATAAGTCTATACTGACTGGCGTTTTGCCTTCATATTAAGATATGTTTGAAGTAATACTCAGAATTTCTTGAGCATTTTTATCGCATATATATATATATAGGTATAGACGGTGGCGTAAGGCTATTTAAAAAATTATTTTCCGTCGGTCGATGGTGCGGAAATTGTTACAGTCATCCGAAATGAAAACTAAGGTTTATTTTCTTTATTATGGTTGTCACTGTGTTTGGAAACACGGGCGAGTTTTTATCTTGTAAGAAATTAATTTTACAGAAAGAAAACAGCTAGATTTTTAGCGAAAATCGAGCATGTTTTTTGGAAATGCTGTCACTGTGCAAATTTTTATTGTTGGGGAGGTTCCAACCATAGTGAATACTACTCTAGAGTTCCTCCTTAACAATTTGAGGGTCGCGAGGTTTTGAAAAGTTCGCCTCTGCTGCGATAGTGTTTTAAAAAGCGTAGAAAGCGAGCTCGTTTGTATTAAAAATAAATCCTCACGAACCGAAGCTTGCTGGAACACACGATCCTCGAGACTATAAGTAGATATGCACATACATACTTGTAGTGCCAGATGAAAGGAACGATAACGTCGATTGCCATTGATAGGATACTATGAAGTCCATAAGTGTTTATCTTATCCGTTATATCGAGATATGTTTAATACTCAGGTTGAATATTCTTAAAGTAATTTGTCGTAGCGAGAGGCGACAAGTTTTTTCACCTGTAGATATGATTATCAAAAGTATCGTGACACATCGCACGATTATATACAGCGACATACCTCTAACAAAGCAGCGTCGTACTCCAAAGTACTGGGACTGTAGTCCTGATGAATTTTTATTTGTTTCACGTTGTCAATCAACGTACCACCCTTGTCGCTATAAGTACTGTGGGCGCGAATTTTTAAATCCGCTGCTCTAGATCTGCAAGACAGTCGCGATTAACCACACACCCGCGCTCAAGGACGCGACGCTGTAATTAATCAATGATCCAAACGGTCGTCCCGCGACGTCCTGTGACTTCAATCTGTACGAACCTAGAGACGCAATGCGCAGCCGTTAGCACCCAGTCTTTACTGATCATGGAGCCCCCGCATTTGAACTCGCCCTTTTCGTGAATGGACACCTAATACAGAAGCCGTTAATTTATTGCTCGTTATTGCTGAACTACGCGCAGCATCCGTCCGTAGCAATTGCGATGAAAAAGGTATCTGGTAAATGAAAAAGTGTTACTTGATACGGGAACATGTCGACGGTCGTGTTGCTTCCTCCTATAATCCTAGGACTATAGCAGTCCGCGACCACGATCACGAAGATCGCGAGGAGCAGCGGGAGCAACGTGTTGGGCAGCATGTCTGGTGGCCGACTGTACGCGTCCGCGATGAAATCAGTGTAGCAAAAGTACACCGGGGCACTGATAAGTCGGAGCAGATTCGATATCTACATTAAAGCTAGATTGGTTGCGCCGTCTCGGCGGATTTGTCACGTGACGCGTGACCAACGGACAGAAATAACCGGGCTTCCGGTGGCGATTGGAAGACGCGAAAGCCGCTCCTACCCAACTCTCGCCATCCACCCCTGGCTTGCCGCTGTCGTCAACTGGTGCGTGAAAAAAAAAAAGAAAAACTTACCGACAGCTCCGCGAAGGTGTCCGCGCTGATTGGGCGAAATAAAATTTCCTCCCTCGACTTTGACTCTCGGCCGTGCTCCACGGGACCCGATAGGGATGGGGGCGGGGTTGGAGGGCGCGAGTTCTACTTGGGGAATGTGGAAACAGCCGTGAAACAAGGGCCGCGAACCGAGAGGAAGATCGAGTGTTCCGATAGCATGCTGGAAGGTGGTGGTAACGGAAGGCGCGAGAGAGAGAGAAAAAGGCGGATACGAAGAGGGAGTTAATGCTTAAACGGTAAGGAAAGTGGATATCGGTTTTCGCGGAAGCGTCTTAATCATGCGATACGGTTGCAGTAGATAACGCCGCGTCCTGCCAGACGAGCTGCAACCGAGGGCCAGCGTAGGTGCACTTACAACGATGCGTTCAGTCTGTTTATGAGGGGGGGGATAAGTACTTAATGCCGGATGACGTGCACGACGATCGAAATCGATTTAGTAGTCCTCTGATTTGATTAAGTAATCGGCTTGGATGCTTTCTTCGCTCTTAGTTCCGTTTCTTTCACTTTGCTTCGTGCCTTGTCCACCGTTATCGTAATCGTCGTATCTTAATGCACTCCAGCAATCTACTTCCGGTCCCCATTAATCGATTAATTGCTTGATTTTCTCGAGTGCTCGCGTACGTTTTCACCGGCAATCTCTTCCGTTTGGTGTTTGCATTCCTTCGTTTACCGTTCTTATCCGAGATCGTGTAATTAGAGACGATTAATATGAATTGACCGAAAGATGGAGGGAAAGGGAGGCACGCGGGCTGGCGTGGCTTTAGAACGGACACGTGTTTCGGGACGCGGCGGTGCGAGGGAATTAATGCCATGCCAAACGACTCTCGTAAACGTAAAAGGCCACGTTGTACCCGTTAAAATTATATGATAGCGCGCCGCCGGATACACGGGGCCACATACCTATCTCAAGTGTATTATAAATGTGATGCATGCGGCTCGCAAAACAAGCAACGAGCATTATTTATGGCGTGCTCGACCGAACGCAATGAAAATAAGGCGGCATTAGGGGGGCGAGACCTGAAACCGTGGCGGAAATAACCCCGTGACGTGTAATCCGGCGAAAATTACCATTTAAATTCCACCTAAACCCACCCCGCTGAGTGCTACTCCGCGTGAATGATGGGACGAGGACTCTTGATTAACTGCGTTCACTGCGATTTTCGTTCTACGTGAAATAATCGTTCTGCGCTCCTTTAGGGCGTTTCAATAATCCCAAAACTAGGGTCTTCAAGTCATCAGTGATGGGAGCAATAATTACCCGACTCGAAACCTCGGTAATCGTAGCATCCGAACGTCTTTAGAAATTTTGATAAACGTGCCGCGCGTTTTCTTGTAAAAAGAGTGCTTGGATTAAGGGCAGACGTTAATGCTGAATTATTTAGGACTTGGAAAGTTTTCATTGGAAAGGAAAACAGTGAGTAGGTAGTTCGGCGTGAACCAGTTCATATTATTCAAAATGCTATCGTGAAATAACCGCCCTTGTGAAACATTGTTTCATCCGGAACACGAGTAGAGGCATCCCTCTTATACTCGAACTTCCGGCCGGCTTAATTCGATATAATCTCTTCGAAATTTCCAACTGCTAATACTTATTGTTAGTTTCCGCCCGCGATGCACTGTGCGAACAGCTTAACGCGCACAGAGACGCCGGCGGCATCCTGGGCTTCCCTTGAATACGGAAGAGTCTCCAAAATTCCGACTCATTATAATTCGCAGGATTCGCCGTGGGTTGTACGCACGTTTCTGCGCGTCTCCTGCGCGGGGTGCGCCAGTACAAACGAGCATCGCCGTGGAATTTGCGCAAGACGCACCAGCGGTGTATGTTCGCTGCAAATGCGGTTGATGAGTTAAAATTTAAATATATTTCCTCGACTGCTCGAGCAATCCGTAGTTCAGTCGTTCTTGTTAATATACTTGTTCTCCTTGATATCTAGCTTCCTCTACACTATTCCTTCTCTCTCAACAACTTAACTAACCACCAGGGATGTTCTCTTAAGCTTCAAGCCATCCTACGTAAAATTGCTGTACACTTTACTCAACATCGAGTGAATTCTCCATGAGAAACAGAGTTAAGCTACAAGCAGCTACACTCAGGACCACAAGGCGTGCGTGGTCCATCCGGCTAAGAAATCTGCTTTTCGTTGCATCGAAGGCCTCAGAGAGCTGAGAGCCCTACTTTATCGCGTTCCGAGGCACCAGCGCTTTCCTTGCTCCGCACGCCGACCAGTTAATGCGCTCCACGAGAACACCGTTTCGCAAGAGAAATGCTGCGACGGGCCTTATCGCCGGCCTCGAGCGTTTAATCGACTGGTTTAGTCATTTATCCCCGATGTCGGCGATAAAAAAAGAGAGCATGCAGGAGGCGCGCGTGTCGCCGCGACGCGATTATTGAAATTACGGGTGAATGCCGGGTACGACGGTCATCCGAATTTATCACGGATTCACGTCTACTCGCCGGATTACGCGCGTGCGTGGGCGTTCGCCAAAGGCCGGATGAATTTCGGGGGGGGGGGGGGACGGGGGGACCGAATGAAATACGCCGGCGAGTTACGAAAATTGTTGCGATAATTTTTGCTGATCGAGGAGCGGCGATAAAGCCACGCGAAATTAACGTCCGCGCCTTCCCTCTCCCTTCTATCCACGCCGCTCTCTGTTTCTCCCTTTGCCGTGCAAACGGGCTTGTCGCAGGCATACGGAGCATTACGTGGACCATGTAATTGCAATTACACCGCATTTACTCGGGCGATCTTTTTAATGCGAAAACGCGCCGTCGGTGTTTACGGGGATGACGCCCTGCATTTGATCCTCTGGCCACGTTAATGACTCGCTTGCAGACGCTGTTGACGCGTAAAGGAATTCTGTTTTGAGAGTCTGTGCCGATGCTCCGCCAGTTTGTTGCTGGGGGAGAGTTTATTATTAATGTGAAATTGCTATTTGTATATTCCTCGAGATGGGAATACATTTTATCGAGAGTTCTGTCAACGTTGATTAGATGTCTATTGTATTATATTACTAAGCATTGGTTCGAAGAATGCCCGTCACTGAGTTATAAAATGAAAATGTCTTTAATCGTCACAGAAAGTGATACACGCGGTTCCCTATAGTTTCGATGCACACCCCTCGGCAGTTTTCTATATTCAAATTAATAGTGAGTCAGGAGCACGAGGCTTTCCTTTTTATTCCTCGACAACGATTTCTTCCTTTGATCCACTGTGCGAGACGATGTCAATTTGAACGCGAATCTCCCAGTGGAAATCATGACGTACATACATGTGCCCGCCGGCGATTATTTATTACGAGAGTAATGGACGCGTGAAAATAGGTAGCGAGTTAATGCACGCCCAGGCGACTACATACGCGTTCGTGATCTCATCATTCTCGCTCGCATGTAGCTCCATTTCTGTCCCAGCATCGGATTCATTAGCCGAAAGCGCCGGAATCTATTATCTTGAAAAATAATTTCAATTACGCGTCGCGGCGTCACGAAACGAGTCGGCAACCCCAGATAAATATATTCCGTCTGTTAACGACAGCCACTTGCGCGCGAGCGTGCGCGCGTTTAGCGCATCAACAGAGCCTCGTAACGTGATATTTATTATTTAATTAACATACATCACCGCCGCGGGGAATTACTCGCTGATTCTCCGCCGAAGATATTAAAATGTAAATTTCCCGGCCGCGATGCTCGCGATGCTGGCGATGTTCTTATTAACCGTGTTCACCACTTTACCGCGATTAATATATCCACGGAATAAAAAGTAACTCCGTTACGTCGTTTTGCATTATTAAACGCGTTATAGCGAACCGTTCTCGCCATTGGGCCCCAGTCTTCTATTGATTGGCGCGACGGTGACGCGAGCTTTACACTGGTGGAAAGCCACGGAATCGAAATGACCGAGACGACGAGTTTCAGAAATGGAAAACAAGAGGTGTCGTCACCCCGCACAAATTCTAGAATTCTACAAACTCGGCTTCTAACGAAGCACCGAATTTATGACGTGTTGCGACACGGTCGAGGTGGCGTTCCTTTTTTCCACGTTATCTTAATAACTTGAGTCATTTTCTAACCGTACGCGGAACACATGCGCTGTATCCGCGCTACAATTCAGCCCTTAATGTCACTGCATTAGCGGCATTAGCGGTCTACAGAGATAAATGAAAGAGGGAGAGAGAGGGAGAGATCGCAGGGACCCTGTTGTTTGTACACAAATTTCCAGCAGCCGCGACTTTATAAAGAACTCGCTCTCCCTTAGTGACATCAAACGTAGTTACGATGCAGGCGGTACTAGTGTTGGTGGTCATCGGGTGCTCGGCGCTCGGAACAAATTCCATACTCACAAGTAACATTTATTTTTAAGAACTTCGGGATTCCACGTCCTTATGTGTATACCTTGTGAAAGCTGTTATATAAATCACTAATGCTCGATAAACTCTAAACTTAATTACCTGGTGAGTTAAGAGCGTCGATAACTCCAAGTATTTCACAGTCAAACTGTTCAACTAATGATAATAATTAAGATTACACGATCCAGAATTAGAATTCCAAATATACCTAGTTAGGCAGTTCGCTTGCTAAACTAAAGTCCAAAGAGAAAACCCAGAACTCGGAGAAATAGCGACGCGAATCCTCTAATGGGTACTATATAATACAACCTCCTCCATACCCCTCGAAACCATCGAGAGGGCTACCGATCCCGTGTGTCAGCTATCCCCGTGGCGCTTGAACGCATTAAACATTCCGTCTGATTCGAATGTTGTACAGGCGATTATCGAGGAAGAATCGTCCCGCAGTCAGGGCGATCCCCGGGCTCACCGGAATCCAGGATTATCGGAGGGGAGACGGCCGCCATAGAGAAATATCCATTTGCGGTTAGTATAACCCCCGATCGATCTTCACAGTCGATTTGCCATTTAGAAAATCGTTGCGTTGCCTCTCTCCGCAGGTCTCGCTGCAGAACAATGGCACGTTTTTCGGCCACCAAGTCGAGCATTTCTGTGGCGGCGGTATCGTCGGGGAAAAGTGGATAATAACGTCGGCGCAGTGCGCTCTCAGGCAAGATTAATATATCGCGTTGTCAATCGGGCCGCGTGCACGGCTCTACACGCGGCTGCGTCTTCCGATACGCTCCTTTATTTCTCCTATTTTTCCGAGCCTCGATGTTACAGGATACACCTGAAGAGCTTCCACGTGAGGGCCGGCGCTGCCTGTTACTACCAGGGCGGTGACGTTTACGACGTCCAAGGCGTCACGATTCATCCCGCCTTCAACGAAATTAATTACGACTACGACGTCGGCCTCGTCGAGGTAATATATTCCTATGTGCCACGGTGTTCGATGTTTTATAACGGAGTGCTCGGTAGCTGCTAAAAGTTTCATTGAAATGTGGATTGTAGAGAATAATGGTCGCTAAACCTTTGAATGATACGAGTAGCATCGGAAACAAATGATTACTGTTGTACGAAATCCATGAAACTTTAGCAAACTGTACTAAAGTGTAAAGCCACATTTTAACGAACACATAATGAGACCGGGAATTAAAATTAAATGCGAATAAGATCGCCGGAAATGGAATTTAACTCGGTAACGGCATCTCTTTTTGCATCTTTCTCGTAGCTCTCCAGAAAAATCGAGTTCGATTCTACCAAGCGACCGATCAAATTGCCGAAATTACACTCCGAGATCCAGAACGGTGCCCAGGTTCAAGTTCTCGGCTGGGGCGTATCAGAGGTAAGAAGAACACGAAAACCCGGCTGAACGTTGCGCCTAGGAACGGGATATTGCAACCGGGGCTGTTTAGTTATTAGGTCCCGTCTCGGAGGAACTTTTATGCAGCACCATGCAGAAAATTAATAACGAGGACTGCCAGCAAACTAGCGGAGGTGACTTATTAACGCACAGAATGTTATGCGCCTTATCAGACTCCTCGAGCGCCTGCGTCGGGGATTCTGGCTCGCCCCTCGTCTTCAATGACACTCTCTTCGGTGAGTTTTAATATCCTCGGCTTCTTCATTAATATCTGCGTAACTATTGCTACGTAAGTACCGACCACCACTGCGCAATTACGCGTCGACTGACTATATGCAGAATGATTGATATTCTAGTAAATTCATGACTTATCAATTTCTCTCGGCTTTTCCGAAGTGCTTACAAGGGATTTTTCTTTCAACTGTGCAAGTTTTTTTAGAGGACCTCGATAGAAGCATCAAGCAATTTTTCAGTTGTGCCTATTTTCGATTCTTCAGGGTGGAAACACTCCTTAAAGGTTAATGTGTGATTCCCTACTTTCCTGTATATCTTGAAAACAATAGAAGATATAAAAAAAATTATTAGATTGAAAAGATAACTGCTTCTTATGACCTATCAAAACTGTGTAATCGAATTGTTTGAAATTTGTAATTTAAACCGTAAAATGTTCCTCAACACAAATCTTAAACAATTTGATTGCATAGTTGTATACACCATAAGAAAACCATTACATTTTCTTTATAACAATATTTTACATCTAGTATAGTTATCAGGATATACAGAAAAATAGGAAAACACTCGTTAACCTTTAGGGGGTATTTTCACCGTGAACAAACAATAATCAGCACAAACGAAAAATTGCCCGACACTTCTACCGAGGTCCTCTACAAACCTGCACAGTTTCAAAAAGATCAGAATGTTCCGGGATCACCGAATTTCCCTCGTTAGTATGCAATTGCATCGTCACTGTACGATTATTATTATTATTATTTATTTAAACGAGACTAGCCGTTGGTATAGAAATTATACAATTATCTGCAAATATTCTGCTCAATTATCGTGTTAACGAGTACGCATTACTAAACGTATCGTGTAACTCCGTAGGCATAGCATCGTGGAGTCAGTCCTGCGCATTCCACTACCCAACAGCTTACACAGCCATATCAGAAGTCAGGGACTGGATCATCGAAGTGACTGGTGTACTTTGATCCCCCGAGCACCACGATATAATACGATCCAGGAAACGCGCGATACTTTAAAAATTATTCAACGTATATTCCATACCCCAGCGCGACTTTATACCTCATCCCTTGCAACGCCCTGGAAGCATTCTGAATTTTATCATACTGAATTGTATCGTTCTGAATGTTGAAACAGTACCAGAGGAATATAAAAGATTAATGTCACGCGATAAATGTGCACGTGACTATTATGAATTCTCTTAAGTTCATTGTACAAATACCCACTTCCTTTCACAGTTGTTTAATTAAAACCTAACGAGAAGAGGATTGTACGTGCGAAGGGGTAAGGCGAAGAGGATAAGCCGTTTTAACTTTCCATACGGCGAGGAGGATGGTCGCAGAGGGCGCACAATGTACGCGATAAAAGTATCAATGCTCCGGTGCCTTGGCCAGCCGGGGAAACCGATAGAAATCCGTATAAGCCGCGGCGGGAGGAAATGCTTGACGGCCGAGCGCGTTGGAGAGGCGCGGATAGAAATGTTTAATTTCGAGTCTCCTCGAGACGTCGGGCGGTGAGCTGATAGTTTTCGACCGGCCATCGCAATAATCCTATTAAACCGCAGACGCGATCCAATAACTTTTCTGTCACCGGCTGCTCTCCGTCCGTCCTCCATTCGGCTGTTCTTTTCATCCCCCCGGTCGCGCCGTGGTTTATATTCCATTGGGAACCATACACGCCTATCGCCGAAACGAATTAACGCGAGATTGACGCTCCTTTCCGCGTAACTCCAGGCGGCACCGCAATTTCCAATCTGCCCTACAAAAGATCCGTGAACGCGAGAGGCCCAACCTGGCTGGACGATTAAACCGACAACAATTCAAAGAAACGCGAAACTGTTTAAACGGTGTCTCGTACAAGGTATTTCGTAAAATCTGCTCGTAACTTTTCGAGACGCAATCAACGGCCAGAGGTAATAAAAAAAAAATAGAAGGAGAGAATTTCGCGAAAACTTTTATCCTACCGGACCCTGTTCCCAAGTTACAGCAGTATTTAACGTTTTAATTGTGCCGGGCTTCGGGCTGAGGCGGCGTAATTGAGGCGACTCGGGTATTTACAATCAACGCTCGGTATTCGAGCAGTAAAGAGATCGCAGGAACGGCGAGCACGTTTACAGGGACGGCTAGAAAGTCCTCGGCGAACGTTTCAATCCCGATCGCCGCCGTGGCGCCGCGACACGACTCGACGCGTCTCCACCGACCACCGGATTAATCCAAAAGCCACGACTCCGATTCAATAAGCTTTCTGACACCGATGCCCATTTACGACCGCCGTTCGCGGCGGCCGATTTCGCTGGCTCTAGCGGCATCCCGTGCGTCACGAGCAACCGAACGGGACAAAAGGGACTTGCCCAATATCTCCAAGGGACACCGGTGCAGAAGGACGTCACAGATGAGGAGCTCTTCATATTGAATTAACCTTAATGCACCGACTACCGACAGCGAGGTTATTACCTGCTCTCTAACGACGTAACACGATTCACTGTACACGTAACGAAGGGGACCGTACAGAAACGCGCTTGTTCCCTCTGCTCGCAGTAAGAACTGCTTGCGTATCTAAATCGTCAAAAGGCGCATTAAGCTGTAAAACACCGTTCTCTCGCGTCTGACAATAGACGAGCGCGTTACAATTCAGGCGACTAAGATTCGCAGCGGAGCCAGCTGAATTGAAACTTATTTCGAATATTCACGTTCACTGGCTGCGAATTATGACTGCGGAACCACTTCGCGGAACTCGGAGTTAATGGCTTCTAAGTGGGCGCGAAGCATCGCAGAATTTCCTGCGATACGTAAATAGAAATTGTGGAACTACGCGAGTCCTCTGGCTGCCACTTCAACGTCCATCAAAGTTAAACGGCGAGGCAACCATTCCCAGATACATCCACCGGTGACCGCACAACCGGAGAAACACCCTCGAGGCGTCTCGCCCGGCGGTGTGATAAAAATTTTTAATAGACGCCGACGGTCTAAATAAATCTCGCGCGAAGCCGAGTGCTCGCGAGCAATAAAAGTTTCCTGCCGGGGAAACAGTAGTCGCGGGTGGAGCGAGGACGAGCCGAAGAAGGGCGGCGGGGCGGAAACAGTGGACGAGCCCGGTTTATCGGGCGTCTACGATAAAGGAAAAGAAGTTTCTCCCTCGACGGGCAATGAAGCCAAAATTTCTTCTCGCGACGGCTCGATTAACCCCGCGGGTCGAGGGAGGGTTGATAATGACCGCGGGTGGAGCAGGTTCGCCGGGACGCCTTCTCCGCAGCCAGCCAGGAACATATCAGAATGCGTTGTCGCGAGGGGGCCACCGACGTCGGGACGCTTATTGCTACAATTTGGCAAGATCCTCGGGCAATATTAGCGTTGCGCCGCGCTAACGCGGTTATCCCGCCGGCTGAAGCACATTCCCGCCCGGCTCTTTTCAGTACGTTAGAAACTTAATAATATAAAACGAAGGAACGAGCGTGCCGCGACGCGGGAGACCGTATAACACGCGCAGAAGGGGCCGACCGTCGGTGCGGCGTTGTTTCCAACGAAGAACTAAAAGTGCAGAGACTCCGAGGACCCCGGTGCACGCCTGTGATTGTATCGGTATTTTCTCGGGCGCGTCCAAGGCTTCCCGAACAACTGTAATTATTGTTTGCTACTCGCAGGCTTGAAATGGGTTCGCCGCTGCGTACCGCCTTATCGTTTTCAGTTCGAGCGACGCATTCGCGGCGTGCATCTTTTTGTTTTTATTAAACACTATTGTGTTTTGGGACCTGATTAATCGTTCCCCTTGCCGAGTCTATTACAATTACGTTCTTGCGTAGGATTTTTGTTACTGCTCCAGGTGATAGCGCGAAACGACGCGGTAGGTGCTGCGGCAGAAGATCCTTAGGATTTTCCAAGGAAAATCCACTGACATCGCAGTGGCGCGAGCGGTACACCGCGGTCTATTCGAGATTCGCGAAGACTGCCGGTGGAACGACCGATATAAATGTACCGAGTTGCTGAATAGAGCGGGGAGGATGTCTACTCTGTGTTTCCCCGTCGTGTGACCGTTTCTCTTACTTCCCGTCGTTTAGGCGGGCAGCGTAGCGCGGCCCGCTAACGAAAATTTAAAAGCGTTATCAGACAGAACGCCCGGGAGTTCTGAAAGCGGGGGACAGTCATTTAAAGAGCGGTCCCACCGTGACAAATTCCTGATTTGCAACTCTATCCCGGGCGGCCATTTGTCCGGGCGGCGCTGTAAAATTTAACAGTTGACGAATGGGCTGCATTAGTTAAGATTACGCTCGCTGGCTTCTTTCTAAGAACCGTGAGACCGCTCTGCGGCGGCGAGATTCGCTTTCCCGGTCGTTCCACTAACGATTAATCTGTAGAGAGGAAAGAACGGTCTCTAGTAACCAGCGGTGGAACAAGTCGAATGACAATGATATATCCAGAAGAGCTTAAATTACAAACTAGGGATTCCTTTTTAACTAGTGGTCCTGTTAGTCCTCCACTTCTTTAATCACACAGTCTCTTGTATCTATCAATCGCAAACTCATCGTTCAACTTACATCGTGCTGATGTAGCTCCTGTTCGACACTACAGATTTAGATCTAAATAAGATTTTAATTAGGTACGATTTCAGTCTGATTAAAGTCCACGTTAGCTTTATACTAAGTTTAAATGAATAAAAAAAATTTAAATAAAATTGAAACCGACTTCGAAAGAATAAAGATACACTGGAAAGTAAATAATAATTTTTTCCCTTATTTAATCTACGACTCTCATGTTTTTTAAGTCGGCGCCAGATTTACACAGTGCAAATGACTAGGCGCCAGAAAAAAACATTGTTTTTTACTTTTTAGTGCATCTTTATTTCTTTGAGGTCGGTTTTAATTTTCTTTAAAATTTTTTTATTTTTAACTTTTTAGTTTTATACGCATTGACACGACACGCCGAGAAGATATGCGCGTATATACATAAAATAATAATAATTAGGTGACAATAGTCATTATTATTAACCGGAACTAGCAAAATATTGGGCCAATGTAGATGCAGCGTAGGCCATCGGTGCACCGCCATCTTTCGAATAAAAACAGAATCATTAAAATCGGTCCATATGCTGAGGAGTTATGCGGGGACAAACATATTAAAAAACATATATAAACTTCTCCTTTTTGAAGTCGGTTAAAATGGCAACGTAGCTTTTACCGTTGCTCTGAATTTTTTAGATTATTGTTACTTCGCTTGTTCCATTTTAGTTTTTTTTTACCATCCACCAGCGTACAAAAATGTCTTGCCGCTGAAAGTCGAGAGAACGTCCCGGAATCAATGTCAACATTAATGCCCCGACCGGCGGAACCGATGCAATATGTATTTCGATACATAAATCATAAAGCACGGTATTAAAACTGCGAGGCGGATAACGTCGTCTGGTGAACGCGGCCGTACGGTCGGACGTTTCAAATCCACCGAGGAAAGGTCGAATCCTAATGTAGTATGAAAAGCAGGTGGGCAACGGCCGGGTCGTGGGACGACATTTTCAATCCGGCGACCTTGCCCGTAATATTTCGGCTATCGATTCTTAATATCCGCGTCCGGGCAGCGGAAAACACGATATCGGAGCCACGGATAGAAATTTCGAGAACGTTCGTTTCCAGGGGACGAAACTCAAGGGTCCCTGGTACGTTTCCCTTTGCTACCGCCTATGACCGGAATAAATGGATCGGACACCGTACACCGGTTTCTCCGATTATGCTCCTCTAATACTTAGTTTACGCGATCCAATTTCGATTCGCAGCATTCCAAACTCTATCCTCCAATCCCCATCGATCTACACGCGTATAAACCAGTGAATAATGTAAAACCTGAAATGTACGCCAGGGACAGAGAAATTCCATCGTCCCGCGTCGTCTCGATCGATATCCCCGCGCACTGTGCCTATGTAAACAGCGTACGGCGGTCTGCACTCCAGTTAAGCAGCCACCCGAGCCACCCTCGAAATTTATGATTCCACGATTGATGCGTACGATCGCGGAGATCCCGGCAAAGCTACCCGGCCGGCATGATGCGCGAATAATCCCGGCCAGGCCTTGCCGTTCCGTCTTCTGCTTCCCTCCTGTTCCACTTGGACGACCCTCGCAGGACCACGCCGCTCGGTGGCTCCTGCCGCGCGTGACAAGCCCACAGACAGGATTCCATTTCCCCGCTGTCCCTCTATTCCTCCTAACCCGCCAGGAATGTCGCGCCGGGCTCGACCACGTGAATGCAAAGTATCGGAGGAAAGAGCCCTGCCATAAAAAGGAGTTCCATCAGCTGGTGGCAAAAGTGCCAGGCACCTTGGGCGAGAATTTACACGGCTGCTCGAATTACGAGTCGTTCTACTGCCGAGCGGAGAAGCCAACAAGCGCGAGACTTTCTAATATTCCTGTTGACAGTAGCCTGCTTGTTCGTTGTGTTATGTAAACGGATAAATGAAGGAGCGACGAGATGGGAGTCGTGTGGCGACTAGGTTCAATTTAAATGAATGCTTAAGCGTTTCCGAAAGTGTGTTCTCTGCGCCGACGAGCCTAGTGGCTGACCATTGCCGGATTGTTCTACTGGAGAAGGTGAAATCTCGGAACGGAGACAGAGAAACGATGCTGGTTTTTGTAAGGGAAGCAATATGACGACATCTGAAGGTCTTGATACCAAAGATTCTAACTCCGTGGAAACCCGTTGCCGTTGTCTACAGCAAGATCTAGTTCCACGATGCAGCTATCGCCTGCATAAACCGCTGGAGTGATCGATATCTGTAAAAACACGGTACAAGGGAAGTTTGGGATGCCGCTTTATCTCACTTTATGCACCAGACTGCTGAAGCTTGACAGGAAACAAACTGGTCCTAACACTTTATCGTCTACTTGTTTCGAAGCTAGCTGGTGCTTCCCATCGACCCCATTCGAATTTCCGAAAACGTGTACGCCTGTGTGTTCTTCGTAGATTTAAAATCTCTCGCCCAAGCTATGCTCCACTTCCCCTCGCACCTGACGCCCGCGCACGTCGGCGTGATGGAAACGTGACTCGAAAGGAACGAGCGCCGGGCACAAGCTACTGAAAACTTATTACTTATTGCGAGCGAAAGAAAGCGTCATGAATATATCGTTTTCGCGTGCAGGTGAAGAAACTCGCGACAAACTTCTCGCGCCCGTTCAACGGGGCTCGTAAGTATTACGCGGCTAGGGTAATAAATCAAGGGCACAGGGAGAGGGTAGCTGGGAGGGGGAGCGGTGTGGTAGAACGAGAGGAAAAAAGAGGAGGAGCGTATCGGGTGGGGGGTGAAAGGAGCCACGCCGAGGGAAATAGTAAGTCGGCCTGCTCGCGGAAATGTTCCGGGAAAACAATGACGAAATAAAACGCCGTAACGTATGTACCTACCCCACGTTTCGCGGGCCGAGCCCTGGGCGGTCGCCCCCCCCTTCTCTCGCCCTACGTGAACGTTTTCCAACGAGTCGCTTTTATGCGCCGCGCGACCCCGAAATGTTGGCGGCGGCGGAGGCTGCCGGTATAGAAATTGCAAGTAAAATTCTGCGACGGCGCGCGAGGGTAGAATGTCTGAAAAGCTCCGGAGTCAACTCTCGAGGTAATTCGTAACTGAAAATACTACCCTTAAATTCAGTTTTCGTGACGGGGAAACGTGCACGCCCGTCGGCCGTCGAATTGTCAAGGGAGCCACGGTATTTTCTTGGGGGAATCTATTTGAATTTCTGTAACTTTTAACGTCTACTCGGAGAGACAGCTCGAGGAGAGGCATGGAAGGAAATTTTACGTTGAGTAATTCCTTCGGTTTAGTGCTCGATAAATTTACAATTTTAACATATGATTGTATGACTGGCATTAATATTTGCAAGTGTACTACTTAGAAGGGAGTATAGAGTTTACGAGAATTGATATTTAACGCGACGCGCAATCACGGATTCAAAGGAGAATGAAGCTTCTTCGCGTCAAGCTCGCGGCATCTGAATACGAGTGTTGGCTTGTTTACACCATGGATGATTAAAACGACTAGCGCGCGATACAGCTGCTAGCGCGCCACTGTCAAACAATACGTTATTGCAAGAACAACGGCCTTCGTTACATCGGACCCCGAGGCAACTGCCTTTTGTGTTTCTGCCTCGGCCGCTCAGCGCCTGCATGTTGCGCACCAACGGCGGGGCAGAGTTTTTACCAAAATTCATCCCGACAGCGAACAAAGTTGCCAATTTATGTCCGCGACGGACACCGCCGATCCTCCGATCTGACTTCGAAAGACTTGAAGCCAGTTCACATGGAAATGTGACGACTATGATCCCATTAGAAATTCTAAATTCTTCCAAGGAATGTTTTAACCAGGAGGTGATTTATGAGCAACTTGTAATTGGTGTTTCAGGACAAAACAATTTCCTCGAATCGCGGAACGTCGCTGCGGATCCTCGTCGTATTTCTACCAATAGATCAACGGTTCCAGGATTAACAGCGTAAATACGATTCGACCACAAAACGCCCAGTTAGCGGTGGCCAGAGGATTCCCTCGAACATTCAGAGCGAAAGCGTGGGAATAGAAGAAAAAGCAATCTCCCCAATTAAACGGCGAAACTCCCATTGCGATGGTGAGAAAAAAAAAACAAGGGAACTGCGTGCGGAGCAAGGCCGAAACGGAGTTGGCGTTGCGCTTCCGCGAGGTATCGTTATTAAAATCGACCAACCAGGGCGAACAAGGGCCCGCCACCAGCGGGGGAGTACGATGACAAAGGTGTCGCGCTTTCGTCGGGGTGAAAGTCCGTGGGTCCAGTTTATATTACGTCGACAACGAGGCGACGTCCAGTCCAACCTAACCTAACCTACGTAACGGCGGAATTCCTGGTAGCCTCGGTCGCGCAACGGGATTCCTCCTCTTTCCCGCAAGCGACTCGTCGTTACGGCGGAGTAAACTTTTAATACGGAATTCCTCGCGCGACGACGGTGACGACGGCGACGCCGATGCGCGTGGAATTCTTGCTCGACGCAAATAGACATACGATTAACTTGCCTTCGCAAAGTCAATTGGGGGGATCGAAAGGCCTAGGTACGACAGACACGCTCCTGGGGTGGCTTCCACGCCCTGAGTGCACGCTCAGGAATCTGTATGGGAGGTGAAAAAGGGGGGGGGGGGGTAGTTGGATATAGAGGGAAGACGAGATAATGTTTATGGAAGTCTGTCATGACTGGTGTGAAAGTTAGCTCTGTGGGAATTAAGGAGACACGTGACACGTGCGTGGAAGAGATCCCTCATTTTGGAAACGAAGGATGATTGTAATTGAAGAAGCTACGCGAGGAATGGAGAATGTAGATAGGTAATATGATAGGCGGAAACAGAGGAAAGGCACTCGATGGGAGGATGGTGGTTTGAATGGAAGTTTGAATATCGAGTACCGGAAGCAGGCATTCCTAGGCGGTATCCAGCAATTCTCTTTCGGTATATAAAGAGTTAATGTCTTAAGTTAAGTAGTTAGTGCCTGGCGGTAGTCAACAGAACGGTCGTTAACTAAATATATTCCCGGAGACCTGAATAATTTCCGCGTTTAAACTTTACGTACCACGGAATTTAGACTTTTATGGGCACTTTGGTATATGAGCTAACCAGTATTTCTTGGCGCATTCCTTGAAACCTTAAGAACTGATTCGTGGGGAGAGGAAATATGACGCCTATAGCTTCGCTGCATATCTCAGGCAGTAATTTGTCACGAGTGGGGCAAACGGGGCGGGAAGGCAAAGCCTTCTACAAGGATTGCCTTGGTGCATGGACCGAAAGCTACAGAAATCGACGAACCTGTATAGGTATAACTTCTTATCCAAAGTGAAAGACTCGTTGTACAATTCTCGTGACAATTTCCTTGAATAAAATTGCAACTAAACGATTACTCGTTAATAGTAGGAAGGAAAATGCTTCGGAGAGACATCGAAAAGGCTCGATTGACAGGCTTGTAAATAAAATGTAAGTGGAATGCAAGGTGTTATCGATAGCACCCGGGTAGCACCGGTTAGAGTTACAGTATCCACCGTATATACCACATTCTATTTCCGAGTACAAGGCCTCTGGGAGGCGACCAGCAGGTTTACCCCAACCTCACGGAACTGCACGGCTAGCCGCGAAACCGTTCTCGCATCCGGTCAACCAGTCTTCTCTCGATAAGGTTCGAGTTCTGAACTTGCACCCCGCTTTTCTATTACTGGTCGCCAAATGAATCCCAACCGGCCGTGACCAACACGGCGCACTTGTAATTACAACGTCCACGTTACACAATGACACGTGACTTGGACGAGGAAGCTTGTCGCCATGCTTGCTCTACAGAGCTTACGTAAACACTGAGTGCTTTATTGTGCAGCGAGTCCAGTTTTGCACCGACCCTCTTCTCGCATAAAAAAAACGTGTACTTATATAAACAGAAAATAAAATTGAATCATACTAATTGTAAATTAAATCATATTATTTCAACTTTATTACCCTTTAAACGTGCAGAAAAAAACAATGATGTGGTACATAATTAGAGTAAAGGCGAGTAAAGGCGAGGCCGCAGTATAAACTGTTAGTAAGCCTAACCATAATATAAACTAAATATTACTTAATACTATGTATACTAATACTAAACATACTTAAAACTAAATAATAATTAAATTTGAAAGAAGAGTTAGACCCCAAAGAACAATAGATGGATACGCAGGAACAGCACAACATGGGCTATAGTGGAAGGGGAAGACGTAACAAGGTAGCCCACACTAAAAGTGCTGAAGGATATGAAGCCGGGCTGCATCTTTAAAGGCCGGAAAAGAGTCAAGCTGTCTGACAGAAGCAGGAAGGGAGTTGTAATAGTGTGCCGCGATATATGAGAAAGAGGATTCAAGTTTGGAGGTACAGTGTGAAGGAATAGAGAGATGAGATTGGGATCGGGTTGAAACAGAACTGGAGGAATGATAGGAGAGGTTTGTGCGAAGGATGTTATATAGATATGAAGGACAACCAGAGGAGAGTACTTTAAACACGAGACAGCATAAGTGGAGTTTCCATCTTTGTGACATACGCAACCAGGAGGATTTTACGAAAAGCGGAGAGATGTGATCAAACTTACGGACACAATAGGAGAAACGCAGACAGGAGTGCTGGACACGCTGAATCAAAGAGGTAAGTCGAGAGGTAAGAAAAGGACTATATAAGACGTCACAGTAGTCAAACAACGATATAACCAAGGATTGTGAAAGGAGAAGTTTCTGAGGAGTGGAGAGAATATGCCGAGAGGGATATAAAAGACGCAAACGATTGAAGGCTTGGCGACATACAGTAGAGACATGCCTTCTCCTTTTACGGTTACTTTCGTTCCCTGGTACCTGCTCATTCACACCCTCGTTTCCCTTAATTTAAGCTTCTAATTTGAAAAGATAGCAGTTCTCACAAAACTACCCTCCCAGCTGTCTTCGTTACGATTCAACTGAACGCGATGTGGAGGCTACAGGAGATTCGAAATTTCTGTATCTACGTACTTGTTGGTCCTTTATCGCTTCTGGCGTTTGATTAACCGATAACGAGCGCTCAGTCCAATATCGAGAAAGGTCGTGGAAGGTGGAAGGGTGCGTAACATTATTTTCGTGCAGTTAGAGTGTCGCGCCGGCGGATACGTCGCACGCAATTATCTCCCTTCGTCTCCGGTGGTAATCAGAACCGCAGTAATTACCAGGCTCTGTAATGCCGCGAGTCTCGAGTCCAGGGGGGGGAGGGTGGCTGGAAACCGTAAAATGGGGTTGCCTCGCGCGAAGACAGACAAGGAGGCAGCGAAAGGGCGAAGACACAGGGCGTGCGGGAGGAAGAGGCGGCTGGTGAACGGAAGGAGAAAGAGCGGATTCGGCGTGGAATGAGAATTTGCGGATCGTTACGAGGTTTACGCACTGTACTAACGATACACAGAGTCACGCGACTATGGCACTTTGTCTTTCGCCTGCGCGATCCACTGCTGATGGGAAATTCCGTGAGGAAGCGCTGCCTGTTGTTCGGAATAACAGTGTCGTACTCGGCAACCTGGATCCTATCATTCCGAGTAAAATAAATTGTTGACAAGCGCGTTCTAAGCGAAACAAATCGATAATCAAGGGCCATTAATTCGCTACTCGGCCGTCCCATTTCCCACCACAACAAAAGCGGATTAAATGATAACGTTCGCGTCTCGGTGGGGATGCTCGAAAAAATACGACCGTGTAAATTGTTCATTTAATTGTTTCCCGAAAACGAGCCAACATCCACACCGTGCTGGGTTGAAAACACCAGGCGGCAGAAACGCGTGGACGTTATCGGATCCCGCTGAAAAGGCAATCCTAGCGATCGCGGCTGCATTTGGCACGACTCGTGCGAACATATTTACTCGCGACTCGTAATTTGCATTTTAATTACTCATTGCCAGGACAAATATTGCGGGGCTAGTTATGTGGCGGGGTGTAGGTTTCGCTCGGACCGCCGGCGTCTCTGCGAGCGAGCGATCCACGGAAACGACAACTTTCCCATGACGAAGAGGGGGATTTAGTCGATCAACGATCCTCGACACTGACATTTAAGTATTTATGAAAGGAACGTTATTTATAATACCGTCAACTTTCAACGTTAACGGGATATCGGATCAATGCAGGTAGATACTTTTCCTTCTAATAGGAAAGGAACTTGTCCGTGATAGGATCCATATTTGCAAACGATTGCCATCAAATGAGGATCACTCGAAATTCACCAGAAGATGTACAAAAAGGTAAAAATCGATTCGAGTACATAAAAGTGAAGAGTCCTTGAAGAAAACACTGCGAGTGCCAAAATTCAAATTCTATGCCTACTATAGTATTACCATTGGTGCGTCCCTAGTAGCACAAAATATTGGTTAAATATTTTTTCGAAATATTAAAAAAATATTTTTTAGCCACACTTTTTAATATGAAAAAAATGTTGATTCCAAATATTATATACACATACTGAAAATGTGAAATAAAGGTTTTGAAAATATGAAACATTCGGAAAAAAATGTTTTCTTTCTACCATTCAATAAGTATTTACTTTATATTTGAAAAGGAATGTTTTTTTCATAATATAAAATGAATATTTCCCGAACATTCGGAAAAAATGTTTTGTTTCAAACAGTAAATAAATATTTACTATATATTTGAAAAAAGAATATTTTTTTCATAATATAAAATGAATATTTCCAGCATATTTGGAAAATATATTTTCTTCTTAATCTAGAATAAATGTTGTATGTATGTTTAAATATGAAAAAGAGGTTGAACCTCTTTTTAATATTGGATGTATGAGCATTCAATATTTTGTGCTACTAGGGGTAGAAGATTTTCCGACAAAATTTTTTTCTTCTTTAAGTTTGGCACTTGGTGTTTTCTGCAAGGACTCTTCAATTTGAGTAAAAGGTCTCCTTCAACCGTTTCAATTCGAGTAACACTTCGCACTATCGTAACCCGTCTCGCTATCCTATGAACTTAGCAAACAACAAATGTTTAAATATGCTCTGTCGAAGCGCGCATAATTCCCCTTCAAAGGTTTGTCGTTCGTCGACAGACGCAAAAGGATGGGCACGATTTCGCTGACTCGATTACCCGGTGGACAGCGTTCTGTATGTACGAAGATCCTGTCGAAACAAAGATTTTACAGCGGCTCCCACGCTCGCTGTAAAATCTCGACCTCTATCTCGCCCAGGGGAGAGAAGAATACACAAGTGGAATTTCGTTTTCCCTTTTTTTTTTTGCGACGGGACCTGCGATAGAAGGCGACCGAAACGACGTCTCGCTGAGTGATCAGTCGTAAAATTCCAACCCGAGATGACGTTCCCGCTCGAGCTGCTTCGGAATTGCGCGAATAAAATCGCGCGTTCGTTTCCACGGGTGCGAAACCCGGCTACGGCTACGACGGCTCGGATACCCTGCCGAAATAAAACGATCCACCTTTTGTTTATGACTATTCCTCTTTCTATTCATCGATTATTGTTCCCTTGCAGCGTGTTTCGTCAAACCCCGCGACTGTAACTGACGGGGATCGTAAATATTCAATGCAGAGAGAAAAGCGTTTCGCCACCTTTGTAGAGAAAACAATATCTAGAATATCCACTGTTCAAAACGGAGCCGTTGACACCTAGCCCACTGTCACGGATAACAGCGTTCCTAAATCACAAGCTTCCACTCAATATTTCACTGCAATTAAAGATCTGAGTAATCTATCCTCCAACACCTCCGACAGTAGGAACCTTACATTCTCCGTAAACTGCAAAGCAATCGATGGACGCATGCCCCTACAAAGAGAAATTTCGAATGACGGATAAAAGTTAAAAAATATATTCCTCATTAGTGTCGTTAATCCGAGTTAACATTATTATTTTTTTTTAAACTATTATTCGTTATACGAAATTTTATTTAAATAAAACTTTTGCCCATCTCTACCGTTACATCTAACCCTCTAATTATCACGATACCCCTCCACGTGTAATTTTCAAACTAATATATCTTCTTCAGGGTGAAAAAATAAAGAACCATGCAAGCAGCTTCCATTACATCCCTAGAACGTTATCATTCCGTTCACGAATCATTGCAATTCCCGGCGAAATCCTTCCTGTTATGCAAATCTGAGGGTGAACCCAGGCGGTAGCTCCTTAAACCGGAATCGTCCCTGTGAGGGCTCGTATCTGGAGAATTTCCGGTATGATGCGCGAACGTATGCGTCGCTCCGACAAATCGAGGGACATGGACGATAAGGTTGTGCGGGGGTTGGGCGGCGCGGCGCAGACAGAGGTAACCTTACGACCGATATTAATCGATCGGCCGACTGTCGGGACGCTAAGGCCAGCAGCGCATAATTCAGGGAGGCTGGCGGAGCACTTTAGAAATTAGCCGCATAATCCATCGAGTTAGCCTGCCGGCGATACCCGATTGTGTGCGCACGGGGAGGTTCGGCTGGGTGCATGTGCATTTTCCTTGGGAACAGGGAGAGTTGCGTCACGTGTAATTCGACGGACCGCACTGGCTGCGATCGTGTTTGCGAGGCGATACGGTAGACTGTTCACCTGAGAGAGAGAGAGAGAGAGAGAGAGAGAGAGAGAGAGAGAGAGAGAGAGAGAGAGAGGGAGATGGGAAGCTTTGATTAACAAAGAGGAACAGCATGGACCCAGTAGACCAGAGTAGGGGAACGCGGAAGGGTGAAGGTAAGAAGGGAGAAAAAAAATCGTAGGTACGGCGAAGAGAAACCCGAGGAACAAAACACTGTAGAATAGTTACGAAATGGGAAGTAAGGGTCGAGACGATAGAGGCACTCAATTTCTCTCACTTCCGGGTCCCGCGTGGGTGGTGCTGGTAGCCCCGTCGACAATTAAAGGAGCTCGGAACTTTGGTGTGCGGCGAAGTTCGTGTAGTTCATGCTCGCGGCAGCACTAATGGAATGGTATTTACAAACGCGAACAAACACTCCTATCAATTACAAAACGATTCTCCTGCTGCAGGCATCGAGGGCGTTTTCCGGCCTCGAGGCCGAACCTCGCTGGAAGCCACCGTTCCACTACCATACTCTCTCCACCCCTGATCCTCTGGCCCCGTTCCTCGCCACCCGCCTTTCCTTTCTCCGCCTCGACAACGAACTTCTGATCACCCGCATTCCCCGTGTAATCTCGAGAAAGATCGTGCCACCGGCCCGGGGCTTCGCAAATATTTGACACGCGAAAGCTGAGGAAGAAAGGGACGCGGTCTGCCCGCGTCGGGGGTCGCAGCGGATGACGAACAGCCGCGTCGGATGGGAACGGGAATCGGGGGGACAGAGAGATGACGCGGCCGTGACTCACGGGGATGGAAGAAACGCGAAGGAGAGAAGAGAGCAACTTGCCCCGATACCGAGCGTCTCTAATTTCGCCGAGATCGAGCTGAGAACGAGCACCTGCTCTGGCGGAGTGCGCGGAAAGTTTACAGGTACGTGCCAGGAGGCGCAACACCTTATCACTCCCAATTCGCCTCTGTTGTTCGTCCAACTGAAGATTGAGGACTCGCTCTGCTCATTGAATATCAGCTTTAGACTCGAGTTTCCCTCGCGCGGGAGCATCCCCAATCACGCGACAGAGCGCGATTCCCTCGACAGTTGGCGAAACATGGATTAGACCCTTAATTCGAAGTTCCCGCCCCAGGTAAAGTGGGAAGTTGGCGAGTCGCGCGGCTAAGCCCCGCGCAAAGTCCCGAGGAATCTAAGGGCGGTGTTATAGCGATGACAGGGCATGGCTCCCGTGATTCACCGGGACGCGAGGATCGTTCGAGGCGGCCCGCGTACGAAGCAGCGGAACGAACCTCCTCTGGCTGGATCCAAATGACGAAAGTAGGAGTATCGCGCTGGTGCTTGGCCTTTACTATTCTTCATCCGCCGCCAGTTCTCGGGCCAAGGTGGGCGCTTAACAATTGAAATCCCCCGAGACGGCGGACGACGTTATGGAGGCATTATTCGTAACGACCATTCCAGGATCTTCATATATTTCGACGGAGGCCTTCGAAGCCCCTATAAACGATGCTCGGTGTCGGCGTCGAAATGTTCCATTCAGTCACTGACATTGTCTGGGAAAAGGAATTGGAAACTTCTGATTCCCACGGAACGTAGCAAACTTAGCTGCCTCGCAAAATTCTATACTCTCGGTCTGCTTTTATTTTCTTGGTAAACAAGAGTATCGATTCGCGAACGATACTACTCACTGCCCCCGTGCTCCGCAATTTCTACGTAAATTTGAAAACCAACGATACTGTAAAAAGTTCGCCGTCGAATTCGAAAACATTCTGCAAATAAGTCCCTAGCTTCCGAGAATGCAAAGAACGAAGAACAATCGAATCTTGACCGACGAACGGGGAGAATCGCTGAAAGTCCGGGCGCTCGTATTTTCCAGCCCTTTCAAAAACGTTCCCCGGAGGCTCGCTGGTAAACGGCATGCCGTTTTAATTGGATCCCCCCCTTTTCCTCCGCCTCGGCTGAACGGATACAAATTTACATCGCGCCCAAGTGAAATTAAAAATCGTTGACAGAATTGTTTGCCTGCGCGTGCACCGTGTGTTTCTTCCAGCGGGTGAAACCTTTCGCCGGGAATTTCCCGTAGGTACGCGATCAAACATAGATTTCGCCAGGTCCCGCGGAAATTCAGGCCTGAACCACGATTGAACCGACGACGCCTCGTCACGCGTGATCGATCGGGTTTGTTTCACGAACATTGTGCTTGTACACCGAGCTTTATCCACCCGCGTCATCCCACGGCCAATCCGCGGAGAAATATTTATATCGCGATGCACTGTTCCGTGGAAATTAAAAGCAAATATTGTGGGCGAGTGTAGTCGACGATGCAAGCCTGCGTTCATTATCCTCTCCTATTCTTATACGATAAACAAAAACAAGCTGTGAGAATGGCGTTGAATCTTGCCCGATCTGATCTGGAACGGGCTTGCCACGCGTGATCGAGAGCTGCGAATTTTTTAGACCACCCACGCCCTTCTTCACGGACCGACGCGAGCTTCGAGTTCAAAGACAATGTTCGGATGTCGAAGAAATCAATCAATTCCGTTGGCCAAGTGGAAATAGCCGACGCGGATGATGCGCGAGCGCGCGCGATTCTCAGCGAACTGGAGGCTCCACGTTCCGTTTCAAAGCGGCGAGCTCGCGTCGGCGAATCGATCGGCAAGGATCTCAGCGACTGAACGGGTACACCCGCCTCTTTAAACGGGGGGGGAGCAAAGAATTCTGGAAATCCGGAATATTTTTCAAAGTACGAGCTGCTGAATGAACGTTGCCGTTGATTCCGCTGTACGAACAAAGCCTGCCTATTCTTGCGCGGATCAAAGGAGCACTTCCCAGATTAGTATTAAAGGTGTACTCCGATAAGATAGGTAGCTACGATTACACGGTCAATTGCTGTACTCTTGGCAATGCTTCCGTCTCCGAGACGACGTCGGAGATGGCGTGGCCATTGTAATGCAGGAGTCGTAGTGTACCTACCCTCTGGCTGGACCTTTTCAGCAGTCGCTACCGATCCTCTCGATGCTGAGACTGTACTTTCTACGCAGAGCAGTTACCGTAGCAGTGTACACGACAAGCCAATTGATCGAAGAAGCGCGCGAACATCCTGAGATCTACGTTTTTAATTGTCAGGATCGAGGAGCGAGAATTTAATATCGGTACTGTTGGACTCAAAATGGATCTGAATACCTGGAGGGTAGTGGCGGATTTAACGGACGGTCGATGAGCAGTTGCCGCCTGGGTCCCTGCACAGAAAACCCGCAGGGCCCCATCTTCGAAAATAAAATTTCTGATTTTATCCAAACATTATATTTCCTTTTTTTGTACTACTATGTACACATAAACTGTGTTTAGTAAACTACCTCTTCATTTCCCAAAAACTGGGCCCCTCGGAATATTTCTCACCTGGGCCTTTCTCCTTAAATCCGTCACTGGTGGAGGGTAAATGTCGGAGTGGTATTGGATCGTGTCTGTATAGAAAAGGTACAACAAGTGGGGCCAGCGTACAATCAATTTACCCGAAACTACAAAGACACCGTAGAAGGGACGCGCTAGCAGGACAGAATTTCCTTGGATAAAGCCCTAAAGCGTACGTACGGTCCGCTAAACAGTTACTCGGCTATTCTCCCCAAACTGGCTGCTTAATAACGCCTTAACGACGTAATGTAATTACTCGTCGCCGCCGCTGAAGCCAGAAAAGCCTCTAGTTATCGCCCAAAACTACCACCGCACGGCTAGCGGGCGATTAAACCGCGTTAGCATCGACTTATCCTTACTAGCTTATAATTCTACATACCTCTGACGAGCAGAAATCTCTCGCAACGTTCTACCCAATTATTCCATCCACTTTTGGTAAAATTATCCTGAGAACAATATTCACTTCAGCGGCGCACCCAGAGGGGGGCTAAGGGATCCTGTCACCCCCAAATAAAGGGCGTTGTAAGAAGAAAAGAAAACTGAATTTCATTCTTTAAACAAATTTTTCTAATCACCTAATGAATTTTCTTGAATTTGCTGTAGAAATATTTTCATTCGCGCGACTCGGCTCCCCTCAAGATTAAATCCCGAGTGCGCCACTCCGCGTAGATACTGAATATTTTAGCCATAGGAGTAGCTGCAACTATTTTCTCCAGATCGCCAACTAAAACCGGAATTGTCTTTCTTTTTTCAACGAAACAAACTTTACGCTCCTCCTCCACCGGGCACCGTCTCTGAGAAATTATAATGGCGCGCGACTTATCGCTGCAGCGTGGCGTCCGCGGATTATCCGCGCAATTTGTTTCGTCGTCAGGTTCGTCAGGAATTCGCCAAGTTTCGAGTCCCCGCGTCTAGTTTCGGCTGAACGAAAGCGGGGCGTCATCAGCGAAACGTTCTCTGTAATTGAAAACGAACCTCTTCCGGCGCCGGCGTCGCGGAAGCTGTCGCTGGATTGCACGAGATTAATCCAGATTATTCGAGATTAGACAGAATTAGTCCGGTGGCACGGGGCGTAGGGCGGCGCTGAGCGGTGCGGCGGGCACATTTGCGAGCGGCTGCAGGCGGCGAATGCGAACGGAGCGCGGTACGGCGACGCGCGACAAAACGGAAACGTGGATGCGTCCGTTTCGGCTGACGTGCTCCGCTCGGAGCAGCAAAGCAAGCCGAAATTGTACAAAGCACCGAAAATCCTGGGAACAACGGGGCAACGGGGCCGTGATCCACGGCTGGCCGGTATCATACGCGCAGACAGTGTTTACTCTCAATCGATCTCGCTTTATCGGTGCACCGAGACTATACGCTTCGTTCGCGGAGAACCAATGCCTGTGGATCGTTTTTGACAAAGCACCACCAGGTCGCGGAGCGGGTAGGGATCGTTCAGTGCAATCGAGACGTGTTAAGAAATTGATTTGCTCTTTGTTATGAATCGTGGAGGTGAAAAACGAAGGATATGACGGACAGAGCTGAGCAAAAGTATTTTTGTCATTATTTTTCCTGTAAGTATAGGTACATACTTTAATAGTGTTTAATCATTTAATATTATTAATGTTTTTTTTCCCACTTGTTTCTGATTATTTTTTACTGGTTTTTGTGTGTAAGTAATAATAAAGGTGTCCTTGGAAAAAAGCGATATTACCAGATTATAATCAATTAGTTTAATGAAAAATTTAGAAATAAACAGATAAGTGTTTCAGAAAAAATCAACGTATGCATATAATATATAAAATGACAATAGTGCGTAGCATTAGGAAGTGTTGCAATATTGACCTATTCTGGTACTTTGATAAAAACATTAATATAAATTAAGGGCAACTTCTGCTGGTTTTTTGCAGGTTATTGAGAAATGGATTTTTGTTTTTTAAGGAAATAGCCGAATCGCAATTTAAACCAATGTTGTGTCGGGAGAATATGCATTCCTACGTATGAAGAACTAAAATTTCAAAATAACGATGGAATTTGTATTCTAGTAGGACGTTGGCAATTCGACGGCTTCCTATGGAAATACCTGGATGAGAGGAAGAAATACGTTCGTAAAGACTACTAAAGATTCTATTGATTATTGATTAAACGTAGTCTCGCGCGACGCGTCACGGAAAAGAGTGTAATAAAGCGCATTCTTTGGAAAGTTTACATACCACCCCCGCTGGAAACACTTGCCCGGAAAAGCAATATATCAGGCGATTGCAAAGTTTCCACTTGGAACTTACGTCGTGTTGTACGGAAGTTTGCTAGTTACCCTCGAAGAATAGCTGGCCGTCAGTTTGAACGATGCTCAACACCGTGTATTTAATTGTCCGCCCCTTTTATCGCGTTCCAATTCGATCGCGCCACGAAAGCACCACGGGGAAAGAATGTATTTGCAGAATGCAGGGCGACGGGAACGATCGCTGTAGAATTCACTGTCGCGTCGTTCCAGGCTTTCTATAACGAGATACACCGCTCGTAAACAGACTTCCCTAAACCGAAACGATCGGGGGAAGCCATGGGAACGGTTTACCCGGTAGTTTAAGTGCCCCGTCTCGTCGCGAGGCGCATCGAAATCGTTGCTCAACAATTCACTTACCACGGATCCAGAGATCTATTCCGCGATATGCGAAACGGCGTAAAGCCGTTGTTGCCGATTCGACCGTGAAAAATTTACGCAGACGCGAGCACATTACCGTTCCGCGCGCATTGGAACATGCTAAAGGAGGAAACACGAATGTATGTGAATACAAGGATCAGCTGGAAAGACGAGAAATATTTCCCCTCTGCTCTGTATTAATTTATTGCGTGTTAACAATGTTCATCTCCCTTTACAATTGCTTTTGGCGGTCTACAGGTATCCGTAAAAACATTATAATATACATACAATAACTCTGTGCCTTAAAATCTTTCGATCTCACGTGGGTGACCAGTGACGTATCGTTGAGCAACAGTCACAATTGCTGTTAAAAGGGCACAGCGTTGTCCTTCTAACAAAGGACGTATCGTTGAGCAACAGTAACAATTGCTGTTAAAGGGACGCAGCAGAGGGAAATTGATTTGCAAAGTACCATTCTTTCTGTTGCTCGGGGAAACTCGGGGTAAATGACAATTCGATGAGGCCGAGGGGTGGTGACTAATGGCGGCGTTGCCACGGGGAAAGCAAGTACAGAAAGATTCTCGTAACTCGCCACGTTCGCAAACGACGTCAACTGACCATTAAACTTCGCACGATACTAAACTCATTTAACCATTCAGCGCAGAACATTACACTCTTCAGTCTTCCTTCGTAAACATTTCTCACCCCTCTTTCTTAAAACTTACAAACTAAATACAGACCCCGCAATGCTATCTCCCAGCTCCATGCTGAGCAGTTAAACGACTTAGGAATATAAAACCTTCGCCTCCTGTTCGAAATCTCTCTCACCGATCTCGCCGGCCCTGGTTGCATCAATTCCATCAATTAATTACGAATCTGCCTCTTTGCCCGTTGATAACGAGGCAAGTTTCCTCGCGCCCAAAGAAACGTCCCGACGCTGGCTTTCTGTCGGATCGATCATGAACTTAGACGCCGCCCTCTTAAATCACAGACAGCTAACGAGGTACGTTCACTTAAGTCCACCCTCCCCCACCTGTCTCGTTTCCCCCCCCCCCCCCCCCGCAGCGAGAGTACGTGCCGCGAAACTCACCGGCAGATATTTATTCCGCGATCCCGCATGGCAGTCTCTCTGATGACTTCGGGGATTCGTGAGTGGAAGCAGCAAGAACCAAGGGGGCTTGCCTTCGCTCGAGGTGGGGGATCGATGAACCGGAAGCCACGAGAAGCTCGGGCAACGTCGACGATTCCATCGTGGCTAGTTGATTGCCCGAGCCTGCATCCCTGCACGCGAGCCTTCAACTTTTCCTCCCACTTCGTTCCTTCACAGGTTCCTGCTGCGAAGTCGATGACCGTGATTTCTCATCGACGCAGCTCCACCCACCTCGCTCTCGCAGACTCGTCAACTGTTTCACTTCTGCGAATGATAGAAGCGCTACGGGGACAGTTGGGCTTCCTCGAATTCGTAATTAAACAACCTCGACGAGCGTAGCTTTGTGTATTAGTCACCCGGTTATTTGGATTGTTGGTTCTAGCGATAGGTCCGATTCGTTGGTGAAAGTTGCAGAGTGAATCTCTTGCTAAGTGTTCTATCGATAGTAGAAAATAGGTGTCGCTGGTTATTCAACAGCTTTAGATAACTTAAGTACACGTGCGTATGTAATAAAATATCGAGGAGGAGATACTCTCGGTTATTAATCGACCTGCGACAGGTACTTTAGGCCCTATTTTACCATTTCGTTAGTGACGATAGCAATCGAGTAGGGGGAGTGCTCCGAAAGTCAGAAGACTTGTACAGCGCCGAGGTTTCCACCTCGGTGTTAGTAAAAGACAGTGAAGGTTTGGTTAGAGTTAATAGAATACAGCGCAGGGTTCGATTTCTATTCACCCTCTGACTGCCTGTCTACGCGTGATATGTCACCGATTGACAGGGGACGGATATTGCGAGAATAGCCAGGAACGAGAAAGCTTGTGAGATCAACTTCCATAGTCTTGCTACGTGACGCGCGCGTCTCTTTCGACTTGTGACATTCCGAGTGGATTCATCCACAGATCGGAGTTTACCTACGTGGATGAACCATCATCGTGCACGTCCTCGATAGTTGCCTACGCCAACGCAGTAGGCTATACACGATTGGCACGCTCAGGAAAACGCGCGAGAAAATTCACATTCTAGCTACCGATTGCCACTGGAACTCCTCGCACGAATTTCAAATCCGTTAACAGATCACAAGAAGACAAGAATGAAACTTTATAAACCCGTTCGGTTGGGGGACAAAGGATACTAGGAAAATGGCAACAGTTGTCACCATACAACGAGTAGATCAATCTATCATTTCGCAACAATGAAAAACTGCGAGCAGTGTAACCAACTTGTACATTGCTATTCCGAATACAGCATTTCGATCTACCTCGTGGTTATGAGAGCAGGTTTCACCTTTCTGAAATTGAATAAAGAAAGTATCGCGGTGTTTGAAAAAGAACGTGAATGCAGCAGCATCTTGTCGGATACAATGTGCTCGCGTGACGCCCAGTTTTCCTCTGGAAAGAGGACCGCGATGGTTATGTCCGAATGGTTAGACACGTGCCTCGCTGCGAATAAGAAGGACGGCGAAGCAAGAACCGGCGTTTCATCAACGAAATCTCCGACGGGCTCTTCGTCAGTTGGCGTTCTTCATCATTTTCAGGGGATCGCGCATGTAGCGGGCGAAAACTTCCTTCTTGAACGTCTCGAAATGCTTCCTGTTGGCACTGTTCTGCCGTTCGCGCCATGCTGGCCTGGTCTTTCTGGTCTGCAGGCCCCAGTGTCCAGTGAACACCGGCGACAGCACTTTGAATTGGTAACCAGCTACGTACATCTCGTACACCTGCACAGAGGAACAGTTCTTCAACTTAAGTTTAACAATCACCATTTATTCAGCCTCAAAGTTTTCAAAGCAATTACTGTTGGGGCGAAAGGTGTCCTGCTACGAATTAGTAAATAAAATTACCTGAGATAGCGGCGTATCAACAATGTTTTACGAATTATCTGCTGTTTGTCAAAAGCGAATCTTCTTTCAATCTTCCCTCTCACTCGCTCATAGCTTCCACTCTTCCTCGCTCACAGTTTCCTCTCAGCTGCCGAGACACATGCACACACCCATTTTCCTAAAGTTACGTATAACAGAGGCACCCCTAGGTTGAAGGCATCGTAAATTAAATCTATCTCAACAGAATGACAGACCACCCCTAAATTTCATGATAAACTTCGAGCCACGGAACACTTCTGTCGCATTACTGTCCGCAGTAATAACACTTGGCTGCTCCACGATTCTGCATGCGAATAATATAACGAACAGATCTGTCCGATAACACGAAAGAATCCGCGCTCGTTTCGATACGAACTACAATTACAACGAGGACAAGGTAAAGTTGTGAATAGCAAACGACCATGCTCTACGCAAAATCCCTTCAAGCCTTGAATTCAAAGTCTCTAAATTAAAGAAGCTTGGACTCTATTAATTCGAAACATTAAAACCCAGAGCACCGCGCAGAACCTCGGCGTAATTTAATAATTCGAAACTGCACCCACCCTCCGAGCTCCTCGCGTTGCTCCCACCCCGCCTCAAGATTCGTGGCGAGATACTTTCTCCGCCTAGATTGCGCGCTGTCCCCTTCGTGGAAATTAAAAAAGCGTTTCGACCCCCGCTTAGGAGAAACGTCGCAGAAACATTCGCGAAATTATGTCGCCGCCACGGTCCAGCCCTTTGTACGTTTCGGCGAGTTTTTCTGCGTGAGCCGCGGCCAAAGTTGCCGCGAGCCGTCCCGTAGATATCCCGGGGATAGTGACATTTCCACGGGAAACGCTGTGTTTCCGACGTTACGGCGCGCTAGACGGCAAGGAGGAAGAGGGCACGCCCGGCAATCTCGGGACAGGTCAGGCGACCCTAACAGACGGGATCCGGTACCGCTGTTCCCCAGTCTGGCTTGCGTCTTCGTGAATAATCGTACGTAACAATGGCAAGTCATATGTGACAGGCTAGTGGCGAGGCTGACGGACACGTTGTGATTACCAGCCGGGGAATGGCGGAGCAGTTGCGCTTCGATGACTGATTTACCACCCAGCGAACCCCTTCTGTTTCCGAGCAATTCCAAAATAGACGTCGAGAATTCTCTAATCGAGTCCGAAATAGGTTTGTTAAACTGAGCCCGAGACGAGCTGAGAATAATTCCTTACAATTAGACGTCTGATTGTGACGTTCGCTCGAGGAGGTAATTTGCTTAAAAATGGAGAATTCATTCCGTCGTGAATTCTCGTCTCTTTGCGAAGTGACGTTACGAGGAACGTGTTTGGACGTCACATCTGATTATCCAAATTTAATGAGATTAACATCGTGTAAGGGATGCTAGATAGAAAAAGATTTGGGACAGGGGAGATAATGAGGTTCGCTAAGCCGGAGACAGCACAAGAATGGTCGTAATTAACGGAAAGCAGGAACGTGTCTGGAAAACGGACACGCGGCTGCGGAGCCTATGAGAGCATCAAGAGGAGCTTGTAGACGAGCGTGTAATCTTCAGCCCCTCCCTCGGTCTTGGGGACGTTCTAGTGAGTAATTATTCGTGCGTAACGGGAAGATGACAGGGTGTGACAGGTTCTGTTACGTTCCGACTGTCCCTCAGACGAGTATTGCGTTAATTACGCGTAAGCCCCGACGCGGCAACAATCGCCGCGCTAACTATACACACTTTTCGTTAATGATCGCGAGCCGAATCGAGCGAGCTGGGATTAAATTAAATCGAACGATACTTGGCAACGTTAATTGGAACGCGATATGAAAGCTTGATCCTACAGTAATTGAAAGGCTACGCGTAATAGTTGGATCGGATTGCTTGCGAAGACGTTGATGCAGGCTACGAGCTGTTTGAGAAAACTGTTGGATAGACGTTTTAGGAAAGCAGGACGATGTGAATTATGCTCGGATATCCTCCTTGATGTAGCCACTTGCCTCGTTGATTAGTAAAACTGAATTGTTGGCGTAACGCCCGTTACACGCGATTATTCGTCTTAATTAGTCAGTGGACGGGGATTAATTCCCTTTATAGCGTATCCCGCGGGTCGCATTCTTGCGGCAGGGTGTAAAGCATTTCAGGCACCAGCGACACGAGCCACTCGCGGGCCACCAGTTTGCCCCGAGTTTCGAGGAGCACGGATTACATTAAACAACATAACGAGTTGACGTATCTTCCTAATTAGCGGGCCCCGGACACTTTGCTCCCGTCGAAGGAACCCGACAGGAGGCTGTCGCAAATAATTACACACCGGGCCCGAAGAATATCTGGATGTCGGCAAAACTTTCCCGCGAATCGCTGCCGTGGTTGTAGGAGAAATAATAACTCCACAGACTCTGTACTATCAAAGAGAAATAAAATACACGTACGTAAACCCAGGGGAGTTGGAAAACATGAGTGAAATACACCGATCGTTAGCTTCGAATGTTGCGAAAGGAATCGTAAAAGTTGTAAAAGAAGTCAGAACGCTACAGATCTGGATAAAATAAATAAGCCCTTTAAAATATTATATAGAATTCATCGTGCGAATAGGTGGTAAAGTCCAAATACCATAAAGCCTGGCGAACCTTTCATCCATTCCCGCTTCTACGTGAATCGATGTTTGAACGCTGCGCGATCCCTGAAAGATTGTATTTTTCTTTCCGCCGGCAAACAAACAAGCGGTTCGTTTCTGCGCAGTTGTGTAACGTGCGCTAACAAAGCTTTGAATATGCGCAATTGCGGCTGGGAATTGCTGAAAGTTTTCGAAAGCAAACGGTATCATCCGGGGAATTTAGCGTAACCGCTGCCCGCTCTTCCGCAGCGTTCCGCTCAAACGATATCCCCGCGTTGTATTAATGTAAATTTACGCAATTTCTGTAGACGCGGTCGACGATCGTTCTTTCCCTCGGCCAGGGCGTGCATACCCCATTCGGTTCTGCTTGTTTCCCCGCTTTCCACGGGCGCGCAGAGGAATTCGGAATGCCGTGGGGCGCCTAGCGCGGTCTACGCTCTCACTAATCATTAACCATCCGCACAGAAACGCCCGACATCCTATTTATTTAAACGCGCGCTTGTACGAGCGCGCCCGCGAGCACGGAGGGTTATCAAGGGGAATATTGTGAAATTATTTCTGACGTAAACGGGAGAAGGGGATAATAGAAGGGTGGAAGTTCCCGTTGCTAAGCTTCGCCCGCGAAAAATTAGAAATTCGCTACCCTTTGTAGCTCGAATTTCCGTGAAAACTCGTTCCGCGCGAAACAAAGACGTTGGTACGTCGACCGGAGGAGAATAGCGTTTCGCGGGGCGCAACAGCTAAGGAAACAACTTTTACGTTACCTCCCGCCGCGATCGTTGATATTACTCGCCGCGACGTTATTAACTGTCCAAGATTCTTATTATTACAAGAATTCAATTACACCGGCTGCAGCGCGGCCGGCTGGCTTTTTCGAATATTACTCTATCGGGCTTTCCGTGGAATTCCCAGGGGGGGAACCCTAAAAGTTCACGATCCCTCCGGGGACCGGCATCAGTTTTACACCCATCGCCCGGCTGATCTTTGACAGGATGTCGCGATTTTACGGCGGTCCTGTGCCGCGATAGGTAAAGCAGAAGGGAAATGGAACTGGACACCGCGGTGGGGGTTGTTTTACGTGGCGTGTACCTTGGGGAAATGTGTTCGGGTTAATTTCACGCTTCGACATCGACGGGGGGGGGGGGGGGGGTGGGAGCTCGCCATCGCTACCGCGGGCCATTACGATCATGACACGCCACGCCGCTGGCTAGTGCATTTTATTCGATCCCCTGTACCCAGAGAATTTGGGTGATTAAATTTAACGAGGGGATGAAGACATTATCCTCGCCTAGAGTATTACGTGTCCGTCGGTATACCGGGTCGTGTTGCAACGGCCGAATGAAAATAAGTGGCGTCGTATCGAGAGAAAGCGTCGCAGCTTTGCCCTCCAAATTGCTGGCAATGATTTCACGCGCGCCAACCTTGTACCGGAATTTCCCGAAATGAAATATTAGCCGTCTACCTTCGTCATAGAACTTTTTCTACGAGGAAGCAGAGTCCAGAATGATCGCCTCGCTGAAACGTGGGAAATGTGATTCCACTGATCTACCACTCCTCCATTATCAGACACGAGCATTAGTCCCTTTTTCCTTCCGTAATCACGCGGCTTTAGCCGCTCGAAACTCGCTGATGAATACGCGAGGAAGATCCACGCATTAGGGCCATACGTGACGGCGCATCCGCGGGACGCGGTGAAGTTCGGTAAACAGCGCTCGCATAATTTTTCCAGATAGCAGCGCCGGCCGAGACGGGGGCCGCGGGGAACAGCGGGTGGCGAAGTAAATCTAATAATTGAGCTTTATGCGATCCCACGTCGGTATAAATCCCGGCGAATAAGGCGCGTCTCCGCTTATCTTACGTTTCCAACAAGGGCACGGCGAGAGTAAGGAGCGCCGATATTTAACGCGCTCGAACGCCTCCCTCGGGTTTGGGCGGCTTCGACGCCGTGGATGATAATCACCGTGAGATTTTAATGCCGGGATTTATGTAGGTAAACTCTTTTAAGGAGATATAAACCTCGACCACTCAAATTACTAACCGTTAAACGATGGCGGTAGTAAACCGGCTCGCGATGGAGTTACCCGTGAACGTAGGTGCACGGGCGCGTTATTATTCAACGAAAACAGCTGGTATAATCGCCGAGTAATTGTAACAGCGCTATCATTCAATTCATTAGACTCTTATGCTTCGTATATAAAAGTGACGTGTCGAAATTATTATCTATTAAACGTTTATGGTCGTGGAGCTCTTGTAAGAGAGTTTGCTAAAAGTGGAGGCACGTAAACTTGATTGCAACAGCTAGGACACTTGTTCGGTAAGTTCAGAAAGCATCACAGCGTTCTCTGTTAAGCCAATGAATTTCGTCTAGATACGTGTGCGCGAGAACGATGCGTGGAAATTACTATTCATGGAACATGGGCGATAGTAAGCCTCGCGCCATAAGGGTAACACCGGGTGCCATTGCCACCGCGAGAGAAAAATATTCGCGAAACGATGCACACGTAACGCGATTAGTTAGCTACGAAATTTTCAAGTCTGCGACCCCGTATCGCCTGTGTCCAGTCGAGGTAAACGCATCTTGAAACCCCTCCGCACTTGAGCAATCCAGCAGGAAACGGTAATCTCTGTGTCGGGCACCGAGTTAATTGCGACGTATCGATACCAGCCAGCGTTTAATGAGCAATTTCGTCCGCCGGCTAATAAGCGGCGGAAACGAAGCGAGAGAAAGAAATATCGGAAAGGTAGCGGCCCGATCTCGGGGCCCAGAGGCGAATCCTCGGCGTAACGAGCGCGATAAACTTTTAATAGAGCCCCGTTAATCTTTTCGACGAAATTTAATTCGCATTCGTCGCCGGCAGAACGAAACGAACAGCGCCCGTTCCGTGGAAATAGCTTCGTGCCTCGTTCGCTTTCAATGAACCCCACCCCCCCTCCCCTCGTTCGGAGTAGTCAAGTCGCGGCCATTCAAAGCCGGGCGCCCGAACCCCCTTCGTTGCTGATTGACGACCTAGCACCGGGGTAATCGCTCAATCGGCGAAGACGAGAACGACCCAGGTAAATCGGGCTATCTTCCCCCTTTGATTCGCACCAGCTGGGCGCAGCCGGTCGCCCGTGTTGCTCGCGTGTCTCGCCCACTCACGGCGATTGCGCTCCCCCGCGTCGTGGAATCAATTTTCGTGGCCGATCGAAAGTCAATCTTCGAAATGAACGTCGAAAGGTCAATATTGAGACGAGTCGCCTCGCAATTCATCGCGAAATCGCCTCGTAGCTGCGAGCGCGATACTTTCAAGCGTTCGTCCTCGCTGCGAGCGCGGCGGGCTGCCTGAGCTATGAGGAGGCTCCACTACTGCGATTGGAGACGCAGGGGATCGATACTGCAGGAGTCGGGGCGAAGAATCGTTGCGACGATGTTGCATGAATTTGGTCGTTTGAGGAAGTTATTTCTAAAGGCGCACATCCACGATTACAGAAGAATATAGTGTCTCGCGGGCGATTTTAATCTCACGAGACGATTATTTCACGATGTGTCCCCACTTATTTCCGATGTGTTTAATTCAGGGACTTAATACCGGTATAACGCTCATACCGGTATTTCGGCAATACAGCTATACCGAAACCGATATCATACCGAAACAGATAAATACCGAAACCGATATTGTACCGAAACAGATAAATACCGAAAACAATAGGTTACCGAAAACCGAAATAAATACCGGTATTTTTTCGGTATTCTTTTCGGTAACACGATAGGTTTCAATATTTTCCGGTAATACTTTCGTAACCCTTATAGAATTGGAACTATTATATCAAAATACCGGTATAACATTATTTTTTATTACCGGAAAATATTGAAACCTATCATGTTACCGAAAAAATACCGGTATTTATTTCGGTTTTCGGTAACCTATTGTTTTCGGTATTTATCTGTTTCGGTGTGATATCGGTTTCGGTATAGCTGTACTGCCGAAATACCGGTATGAGCGTTATACCGATATTAAGTCTCAGACGAAGATACAACCGAAAAATACCGGTATAATACCGGTATTTTACGTACCGGTAGAAGTCCCTGGTTTAATTATCTCATAAAACTAGACACTCGACGGGCAAGTTGCAGGATATATTTTCAAAAATCTCATCTCTCGCGACTGTCTCCATCATCTGCATTTAGTCGTTGTTGAGATTATTGTCTCGTGATAGAAAAGTCTCGCTTAAAATCTCATCGTGGATTCGGACCTCAAGGAATTATAAGCATTAGGAAGTGCCCGTAGTATAGTTTGAAACGCGCTGAAAGCTTGATCAATCGACGGGTTCGATCCGTCGGTAAGAGATCCCGGCAATCGGTGGTCCTAAATCAAACGACCTGCTCGTGAGTAGGATTTAGCGTGTTACGGTATCGAGGAGCTGGCAAATGAAAATGATAGGCTGCGATAGAGGATCCTGACTAGCCTTGATCCAACGTATCCAAGCGAGGAGCTACGATCAATCCGATGCCCCGCCACGATTAGATATCAATCCAATTCGTTCGTGACGTTGATTGCCAGCACGATAAATACGACAATAATGAATCTTTCGTGGGAACGTTTATCTGTAGGAGTGGATCGCGATGGGGGCTAGATCGCCTCGAACACTGTACAGAAGTATAACGCGTCGGGAAAGAAACGATCCTGTAGGTCGAACACAATTGCTCGCTTAACCGTGTGTCCCCGTTAACAAATAAGCTCAAGGAGAATCATTAAACGCTGAAGGGAGACACTTAGTGTCCCACCGGAGCCAAAACTCCCTGTAGCGCCCAGGCGACAAGCTTGCGCCTCTGATCCTTGCTAAATGTGGTGACAGGGGTGCAAGCTCCTGTCATCGACCTTCTAACAACTCCGGAGACTTGCGCCCGCGTATTTAACGGCATAACTACTGCCCACGGGAATCTGAACCGAAATGTAAGGCGGCTGAGTCGTAGCTGAAGGCTTCATCCGCCTCCACCGAACTTCAACCTGGCTCCGGTTAAGAGAAAATCTGACCCCTCGCACTTCCACGAGGCAGTCAGAACGCACTCCTGACTTCGGCTTCGAACCCGCCACCCTCGTCACGCGTTAAGCCTGGATGAGGCTGTCACGATCACAGAATGCTCTCAGTCGAGCCTCGGTCTCTACATAGTGAAGCAACTTCCCCGGGATCGCCGTTACCGTCTGCGGTCCATGCTTCCGGAGAATAATCACTGGCGAAACAGGCTCCATAACGCGGAGTTACTCAGGGCAGAGTCATTTCGATCCCCGTGCATCTCGAACTAGCAGCGGCAAATTATCGATCCCAAAATATCGCTCCGCCAGACAGAATCCACTTGCCCGTCGAAACGGGCATCGTGCATCGACGCGGACGGCTAATTAACGGGAAGCTAACGAATTGTCCAGCACGCGGGCCCCATTACCGAGGTTACTTGCTGCGAGACAACGCGGGACACGGTAACACCTATGCATAATTCTGGCGCCAGTAGAGGGCGAGGGTAAGAGGTGGGACTGAACGGGGCAAACGGGGGGGCAGGAAAGTCGAGGGAGACCGGTTGCACGGTGAAAGAATGGCGCGGCAGGATTGTATTGGATGGAGGTGGTGAGCTGGTAGGAAAGGGGTTCGAGTGCAGCTCGAGATAGAAGAGGGTGGCGAGGGGAGGGGGGGAGGGGGGTAGGAAAAGCGAACGATATCCATTCTCATTCCTCCGTGGGGAGTGGATGTTGTGCGAACGAACCGCAGAGAAGACGCGAATACCAATGTACCGTTACGTAGTCAGCGTGTAACGCCCGCGACCGTACACACCGGCTTACATCCGCGCCTGTGTACGCCGACTTGCACGGCTGTTTCGCACCGGTGTTACCGCGGTGCCGCGGCCACGTAGATTTACACCGGTTTTATTGCCGTCGCTGCGGCGTACGTTCGTTCCACGGACGCGTTCCGCGGTACGTAGCCGCACGGATTTTCGCCGGGCCGGATAGAATTTCGTTACTCCCCGCGGCGGAGGCCTAGCACCCACGAAAACGTCAGCCGTCATTGCCGGCGGTGGGGTGGCATTATCCGGGCACAACGCCTGACGCGCCCCGTCATTCCGCTTTATCCGGCCGCCGCGCTTAAGCGTGCGTACCGCGCGCGATGATGCGGCGTCGCTGATCGGCGACGGTGTTGCCAGCGGCTGCGACACGACCGCCTGACCCGAACGTGACTTCGGGGATACGCTGACGGATGAAGCTTACGGCATTCGACACTTCTCGGGGCTGAGCATTTTCTTTCACGGGGACCCTCGATGCTTGGAAAATACGCGAGACGTGTGCTGGCGGCTGAGACTTGGCATCGGTTGTAGCGGAAGGGAAGAATTGTTTTATGGTATATGTAATTACTTGTTAGTCGGGCGTCTGATATATACGAGGTTGTTCCACTGTGATTTAAGTTAAATGGAACGAGGGTAGAAGTAATAGGGTAGAAGAGGTACTAGGTTAAGTTGAAAAACAGTCCCGGACTGAACTTCGCCTTTGCCTTTTTCGTCGTTTACCTTCCCTTTGTTGTCCTCTGCTTGTGTTGTGCAGTAAAGACGTTTAATAATAATAATAATAATAAAAGTAAGTGGGGATAGTTGAACAAGGGTGTAGAGTAGGTAGCGGTGTAGTGTTTTAAGCATTTGTATCGGAATTGAGAGAACGTAGTACCTATCATGTATCGTTATATCGATATGTAGAATGTAAACTCCGCTTTCTCCTCTCTCCGCTTTGCTATCTGTCATTGCTTGCTTGTATTTCTTACCGACGTACTTTCATAGCAATTTAATAAAAGGTTTTGACCAGTTGGTATTAGATAAATAGATGAAAAATAAATTCTGAGGAGAAAGTATGAATTATCGTAGAGTGTAGTACTCGTGAGGAGCGGTCTGACATGTAGGAGCTTGTTCTACCGCGATATGGGAACTATTTAAGCTTTCACAAAGTTTGAAGCGCAACTAACCAAGTGTATATCAAATTACACGCGAATATTCCTTTTTCGGGATTAAAAATAATCGAGCTAGAACGTGGCCGTGTTCAATTTAAAATATTTTGATGGTGATCAAAATGAAATTGGCCGCACGCCGGCGACAGTAAAGCTCCCGGTTAGTTTGAATGTTGTACAGCGACGCGATGTTCACCGTAAATTGTTAACTGGATGGAAAGTACAGTTTGCAACACGAATTACCCGTTACACGAGCAGCGAAACAAGGCAACGGGCGTCCTCGATATGCAAACGTTCGATTAGACGGGCGCGAGATGTATCAAGTTTAAATTAAATAATGCTTGCTCCGCAAAATGAGCCTCCGTCGCACGATAACGGCGGCAATGATAATATGTAATTCAATTAATGTTCCCAGCGCGCGGGGATTTGTCCGTTCGAGTTTCCTGCTCCCCGAACTACCTCCCCCTCCATTCCTCTAGCCCTCCCATTTCGATCCCCCTCTGATTCCCGCGGACGCGCGCACGTACGCGATGTTTCCTATGTACCGTGCAAATATCCACTTTTTTTTCATTTCGCCGTGCTCTAATATCGTAGGGTGCGCGGACCCCAGTTTGCGCCAGCGTTCCTCGCGCCGTAATTGGAGCAAACCGCTCGCGGGGTGTACCTTGTTTTACGAGCTTCGGTTCTAAAGTTTCAGCGCGCACGGGCGACGACGATGGGATGATATACTAGCCAGATGACAGCCGATTTCATCGACCCGGTAAGAAGTATGAAGGAATCATTGGATCGACCTGGCTGCGCCGATTACGCTTTAAATTCCATTGAAGTATTCATGCCGTTCCGATGGAAGTGAATGGTATAACCGTGCGCGAAATCGTGGCACCGGGGCTCCCGAAAGTAACTAACTTCCCAATGAAATATTCATACGCAGCTTTCGTCGACGTCTGAGACGCGATAAAATATAAATTCGTACCTGAGTGTTCCTGGTGTACCCGTAGCCCATGAACCTCTCGTCGTGGGGCGGGACAATGTCTTTCGCGACGTAAAAGGGTTCGTAAAGGAACTCGAAATTCGTCACGTCGTGGCTGACGTATACCTTGCCGCTCCTCGTGTTCCCGTAATTCTTATGGTTCGGAGATGTGTCCAGTATCCACCTGAAACATCAAGCAGACGCGTGGAAAAATTATCAGGCATCCGCTTAATCGCTCTGCTTTCAAGCTCGCGTTCCGCGTGCTCTAACGAAAGTAAATGACCCAATTACTGACACATTAAGCGTTGACGCTGACATTATCTTATGGTTTTGTACTTATAGACTAAAAGCATATGTTGTTCTTGTTATTTATTATTGTTTAATATGTTCACTTAATGAACAAAATTTGGCGGGAGTTAAAACTTCGATTTTTATGTATAAATTCATCAATTTGAAAAATATATTACGGGATCTATTACTGACACCCTTCAAATGTATTTATCACCAATCACTGTCACCCAATTAATAAGTAAAAATACTTAACGCATCGTTGAATTCGAATCTTTATTACTTTCTATGATGCTTATATTATTTAAAAGATTATATTTTGTTATCTTAATAGCTTAAATGTTACAATTACAGCATTTTCTTTGACGCCTTGTTTTCTCTTTCGCTAGTAAGAAAGTCATGGTTTCCATTCTCCTAATATCCGCTTAAAATTTTTTATCGTTTTATTCCAATTAACGAAGAAAAAATTAAGTACTGTTTCTTGTATCGTATAAATAACAGTTTGAATTGTATGCTAAATTTTTTTTACGCATCATTTTATAAGATTTATTCGTTATTTTACGTAAAATAGCTTAGGGTGACAGTAATTGGGTAGGTGGCAGTAATTGGGTCCTTTACCCTACTCGAAACATATGAACAGCCGCGAGATTTCTACGCCCGGGCATTCCGAGCGACTCGTTATTTTAATAATAATAATAATAATAATTATTGTTTATTAACGGAACTAAATTCCACTTGTACATAAGAAACGGCATTAAAGCCGTTAAAACTAAGTCGAGGACATCGCAGATACCCGTCAAACTAATAGCTTGTAAAACGTGACGGTGCTCGTTTTATCAGAGCCGAAGATAATTCGTCGAATTGATATTTCGTCGAGTCTCGGGGCGACGAATGTTTCGATGGGCTCGTAAATCGGCGTAGATTCGGATAAGAAAGTCACCTCACCTGGTAAAGTTGGTGGCGAACTGATTGTGTATGAAGACCTTCTGGTGGAAAGGCCTGGCCAGTCCCTTCCTGGCCAGCCGGGCCAGCTCCGTCTTATTCTGTGGGAACCTGACGCGCGAGTCCAGCTCGTACGTCGGTATCACGTAGGCGCACTTATCACAGGCATCGGTCCTGAGGAAGTCGTCCAAGGTGCCGGTCAAGTTGAAGCTGGGCACGATGTCCACGTCCGTCAAGAACACGTAATCGGACTGGCAGTTCTTTCTGGCTAGATTCCTCATGTGATTCTGGGGATAGACGTTGCGTATCCGCCAGTTGGTCTGCTCGTTCGAGATACCATTCATCAGCTCGTTCAACGTCGCTTCCGGTTTGGCACAATCCACCGCCTCCGGCAGCTCGAACTCGCGCGGCTGCTTCTTCGGTGCCCTGAGCCTCGGCACCGCCAGCGAGAAAGCCACCCTCTCTCTTATCGGCTCGTAACACCTCCTGAGGTAGACCAGGTACTTCTGTAGAGCCTCGAACTCTTCGTCGCCTGCCGCGTACAGGGCCACCGACACCGGGCCTGTCCAATGGTGGGCGGCTTGCACGAGCGAGTGCAACTTCTCCACCGAGCTCTGCATGGCCAGGCAAACGCGGTAGGCCTGCGACAGCTCGACGAAGCTGGACCCGACCAGGACATGGTCGAAGCTGCGATACAGTCTACGGGCATCCCACCTGCCGAGCTTGATGTTCAGCTTGAAGCCGCTCGCGTCAACTGGCAACGGCTGGTAGTCCTGTGTACCACAGTCGGACTGTTGCTGCTGCTGCTCTTTGATCAGGGTACGGAGGCTCCATTCGGTCACGGCGCTCGGCTCGAAATCCCTGGGCATCTCGTCCGGTGCACAGGTCTCCGACTGCAGCAGCAGGAACGTCAGCAGCATGTTCGAGATCGCCAGAACAACCACGCTGGTCAGACTGAGGTTCCATGGCCGGCATCCCAACTAGACAGGCGAAACAAGATAGCTCCGGGTGATTGCGTACGCCTTTCGGAATTTAAACGGTTGCAATTTAAGTTTCCGTGGGATTTCCGGGGGAACCCGGGGGATTCCTGTGCTCGTACAAGTGTTTAATATGCGTGGGTGAACGGGGAAGAGAAAAGATGGAGACTGTGCGAGTCGTAGAAGAGACTTTTCTCACGTAACCCCGGAGTTTCTAAGACGATGCAATTTAAACTGTACGTTGCACACCTCGAAACGAGCTTCGGGATTTTTGCTCCGGGATCGCGGGAAAAGGTTGAAAGGGGTAGCGGGGATTAAACGTCGTGCGAATAATGGCTACGATTATAACTTCGGAACTCGGTATCAGAGTTCCGTGGCGAAAATCATTTCGCGGTAAAACACCGTGTAAACAAGTTTCGCGATAAGAAACAAAGACCCCCAGGTGGAAATGGCGTATGGGGTCTGTCTAACGCAGAGCGGCTTGCTTGTTTTATCGCCCTAATTACCACGTCGTCAGTTTCTTGCTGTCAGCAACGATGCAAAAATGAAACACCTAACTTCGTTGCACTATTAGGAGATCGTGCAGTCTAATGCAGCGCACCATCGACTCCGAACAACCCTTAGGCTTTTCGACACTTAAAGCTGCCAGCTCAAATAAATATTTCGGCCCTCCCAAAGGTTTTATCTGAAAACGAACAGCATATCGGTCACACTTTTTAACTTAAACGTGCTCTGGCAATAACAGTATCGCGCCTCGAGAAGCATATACGACAAAGGTCCGCGATGTCTTCTATAAAATTATATTTCAGGGAAACGGAAACACTGAAACAGAGCGCGCATAGTCCACGGGGGCTGGCGGCTTTAATGAAGTTCTGCTATGTAAATAGTGCCTTTTCCTTGCCCGGTAAAACTTCATTAGACTTTCTGTCCCGGCGGATTCTACTTTCACCTACTGCGGGCGAAAAAAGGAGGGTGCAATTTAAACAACTATTTTATGCAGCCCTCGCAAGCCATCGCCGTGATATTAAAAGAGCAATTAAATTATTCCTGGGGGAAAATTATCGTCGAGCGGCGTGCCGGCCGTATAAAATGCCGAGGAATCGATTAATATCCCAGAAGTATTAAACTCTTCGCGTAAACTGTATATATTCCCAGATGTTTCCCGTTCATTCTGTGGTAACTCTCTCGACAAATGTTATCTTTCCCGCGGGAATCGTGTTTTCATTCCATTTCACCCCCATTTCCTTCGTTTCTACTACTCGAGGACCGATAGTTATCCAACCATCCCCGAAATGGAGGAACGCGATGCATTCCGCATCTACATGCATGTTTACTTCAATTACGTCGCAAACGTCAGTTTACGGAGTACACTTTAAGAACTGCAAACGTTTTCGCGTCAAGTCGGTCCGCCGATCTTCAAACCGTTTCTCATCCCCGCGGGGACATTTGGGCAGCGAGCAGGCGCGCACATAGGATTTCCTGGAGAGGAGGCTGCCGGCTGCATAAACGCCTCGTAAGTAGAAGTCCGCTGGCCGATAGACCGCGGCAATCGCGATAATAGCGCAATTACGGTGCTAAACGGAAGAAACAGATTGTAGATATTACGGAGCAATCGCCGAAGTGCACAACGGAACTCCCAGCGGAATCCTTTGAAATTTCGGTTGGAAACAACGGCTAGAACGATAATGGATCGCGAGGCCCGTCGAAATCAAGCTCGTATGCAAGCCAAATGTTTAACGAAGTAAATGGCTCGCACCTCTCGAAAGATAATCGTGGCTTCTAATAACTCTGCCCTCGGCGAAGCCATTCGCAGCGAGTCACGAGTTTCGTGCACGTTGAACTGTTCGATTATAATCGCAGAGTAGATCCAACGTTCACTTTCGTCGGAGACATCAAGCCCTGTATTAAAAGAAGAACTTAGGGTAGAAGACTAAAGGTCTCCGCGCACATATCTGTCAGTGTCAGTGGTGAAAAGTGTCGTTCCCTGTGTTTTCGAATGGAGCAGTTCATACTTGTCACAGTTGTCGCTACTGACACTGACAGCATTGTTACCGAACTGACGCGTGTGCGCGGACCTTAAATGGCCACCGTGCGGGGCCAATCCGTTTCCATTAAGAGAGGGCCGTTGCAGACAATGTAGAGTTTGAACTATTAGGAAAGAGTGAGTGAATTTTTAGCGGCGACCGAGCAATAACACGGACCCGCGTAGACACGCGCGAACCCTCCGCAGGGGGCTGTGCATTACTTCAGCCATTGTAAGTCGCGGCCTCTCTACGTACGCCGCTCTAAGGTAGAAAAGAGAAAAAGTGGGGAAAAACGAAATAGAGTACTCGGTGCGTCCGTTGCAGCCGGGATTTTTACAAGCCAAAACCAACCTCCCGTGCAGCTGTGCGCTGTACTGTGAAACGCGAGAAAATTCCTGGCCGACCCTCCCGCCGCCTGAAGCACAAGAGGCGTTTCCGTCGCGGTTTACGCAGACGTATTAACTTATTCTGACGCGACGCGGAACAAAAAAAAAGGGAACTCGGCGGGGGTGGCAGTCGGGTAGAAGAAACAGAGACAGGCGTCTCCATATTTAGCTCGCGGTATTTATTTGCATACCGTGTCGCTGGATATCCATTTGCATGCTATTACTACCCACGCGAGAGCGCGCGTGGGTCCAAAGAAGCATCGTGACTTTTAAAAGAATACCATGCCCGTCGAGTAATTAACTCCATTCTACGGTCACAGGGGGGACGAAGTTGGTCGCCGAGGTGAGACGAAGAGACTATTCATTTGACTGTTGCTACGCGCGCGACTATGCGCTTGGCAAACGAAATCCAGAAACGATTATCTCGTGCCTGCACCCTTTAAACACCCTCGAGACACTCCGGCTTGTAGTGTTTCAAAGCCATAGCGTTATCATTCTCGTTCAAACAAATCCCGAAACGTCGGATAGTGACGGCTCGTAACACGGCAAACAAACGAGGAGGGCACGTGTGTTCGGCTGAAAGGATAATGCCAGCCACCCTCAATCTTCTGCGCCTCGAAAACATGACGGGGTAACAAGACAGAGGGGGGGGGGGGGTGTGGGGGGTAGGAAGAAACGGGAGAAAGAGCATGATTGATTATGCAAACACGTTGTTATTACTGATTCAGTGTATCCCGTTGCGCAACGTGTACCGCGACCGTCGACTGTGTGCACGTTACACAGCTAACCCATTATCAAATTGTGTACCCGGGCTTTCGTTAGGTCGCACACGAACCACAGCGCAGGCTTTACCATTACCGAATGCACGGTACAGGACGAAAGCTTGAAAGCACGACTCGCCATACCTGCACCACCCGCACGGTTTTCGTGCGGCACCTCTATCCCCTTCCTGTAATCACGGTTCTGGTGTGTATCGAACGACACAGGGAATACGTTTAGCTAGCCTAAGCGCCGTATCCCGCGTCATCCGACCGAATGATTCTTAGAGGATGGTTACACGACGCGACAGCGGCTTCTGTTTCGTCTCTTCCGTCGAAAATTTAATATTTGTAAAGAGGAACTATGTAATTCGGTTTTATGGGAGGCTGGCGTTGATGTAGCAGTCGCTCGGAACTTACAAATTCGTTCTAAACATGTCCCTGGCACTCTGCCCAAAGAAAAAGGAAATTAATGTAACCACGACTGAAGTAATTTAAGAGTTTTGGGAAAAATTGAAATCTGGATTTTATTCTTTAATCTTTATAATCACCTAAGCAATTTTATTGAATTTGAATTGATAATATTTTTGCCCATTCAACTCGACTCTCCCAAAGATTATATCTTATAAGATATAAATATTTCATGGCCTTTGAGAAACCTGCAATCAATTTCCTTCTCCAAGATATACTTTCGATCCTCAGTCCATACCACTCGACACACTATTAAAACATCAGTCTATTAAAACATCCTCGTATATTAACTGAACGCCAACAATGAGGAAATTACCAGGGAGCAATTATTATTCCCCCCCAATATCCCATCCTAATGCCAAGCCGTAGTGTTCGGTAAAAAGTTGGAAGTTAAATTTGCTCGAAAATCAGGGGCGCCGTGGAAGAAAAAAAAGGGAAACGTAACGCGCGTTATCGCGATGATGGACGTGGCTAGAAAAAGGGGGACCGGTTTCGTTAACGATACCCCCTATTCAGGGCGGTTCGGTTGCCCCATGGAAACCGTTCTCAAAGGTGCTGAATAGTTGATGTACACGTCGAGTTTTTACTCCCCGTTCTCGATTTGCTCGTTAAGACAGGGGAGGGGGGAGGGGGAGGCACGCGGACAGGGAGAAAGAGGAACGGGGAGAATGGGATAGCGGAAGGACGGGGGTTAAAGAACCGTCGTAGGCTGGAAAGGGAGGGCTGCTAAGGCTGCGAAGGCTGCGAAGATCGTAGCCAGGGATAAAGGGTAAATTCCGCCTTTCAATTTCGCTACAGTCCCATTTTACTTCTAGTTCAGTGGCTGGATGCCGCCGCTTCAACGTCGGCGGCAACGTAACTTAGCCCCAGAATAAACTGAATACCATTCATTACGGCAACTCCCCCTCCTTCGACCGCCACCATCATCCCCCTATATCTCTCTCTCCTCTGCCTTTCCCTGTTTCGCCACCCTCGTATCTTCATCCCTCTAGCTCCCGTGCACAAACGAAGCGTCGAAGGCGGCGGCGCTGAAAAGCTGAGAATTGGAAATTCTTTGAAACTCCCTTTTACTCTTTCTCCCTCTCCCTCTCCCCTTCCTTCGCCACCCTTCCCTCGCGCCTGAAACGACGCGGCCCTGGCTTCTATGGCTACAGCCTCTGTCTAGTCGAATACACCCGCTGAAAAGGGTGTATTGGGAGGAGATGCGGTTTGCGATAATAAACGAATCGCAGCCACCTCTCATCCACGTCCACCAGATAAGCGAGCCCGCGTATTATCGAGTCTGCCGCGGAACACCCTTTTCCGCGACGTCTAAGAACCTTACCCCCTCGCTTAATTGCACGTTGAATCAATGAAAACCTGTCTACCCTTACAATCTACGGTTAAATAAGAGAAGAAAATATTTCAAGAGATTAATATCGACGCGTGGCCATGGAAATCTGGCGTGCGCAAAATGTTCTGCTTATTTCCATCTAATTCGACGGGAGCCACTCGTAAGAAATGAAGCAACGGTGACCAATCACGAACGACCAGCATGAACATGGAAATTTATATCCGTAGTAAAAGGCTGCCCACCCATTACAAGGCTAATTGCCCACGTTCACTTCCGGATGTACAAGGAGGGAAAAAAATAATTAGCCGGCCTCGATGGGATCTGAAAAAGGGATTTCTTTTCATAGCTCTAGGTCAGGCATAACTGTCGTGGCCCGGAAAGCACGAAAGCCACTTTTGTCGAGAGGCGAACCGCTGCAATTAAACGACTGCCCCTCTTTCGCTACCCTCCCTCATCCTTTTACCCCACTTCCATCCCTCTTCTTCCTCTCCTTCTCCTTCTTCTTCTTCTTCTACGTCTTCCTTTTCCTCTTCTTCTTCTTCTTTCTCGGCTCCCTCCGCGTCCAGCGCCGCGTCTTACCTCTTTACGCGATAATTAGCGGGTCTTCAATTTTCCCCCCCGCTGCACGTATTTGCTTTGCATAACTACCGAGATAATTAAACAAGCTGTGATTCCCGGATCTGCCGCGAACAGACGCCGGAACTGGAAGAAGCTGGGGAAGGGAAGAAAAAGAAGCACGGGGAGCAGACCACGTCGCTGGGAACGCGGGCCCGCGCGAGACCCCTATTCCCTACCCCGAGATATTTCTTCTCCCTCTTTTCTGAAAGTGTAAATCGTGTCAAGAGACGTCGCGCGTGCTCCACCGCCGAGTAATTAACGGGCTTTGTCGTCGACGGGAACTAAGTAGCAGACAGGGTCCCGCGTAAGAAGTCGGAAGGAACGGTGGCTCGGTGTAATTCGCCTAGCGTCGCGTAAGAAACGGCCGATCCACGGAGGATCGCTACCTTTTTACAAGAGATAAAGAAACATCGAACGAATGACAGACGATAGCTTGCCCCTAAATGTAATTAACGTCTCAGCAAAACTTACCTAAAAAGCCCGGTATATAATGCTCGGTTGCCCGAAATCCCGACGGAGAAATAATCACAAAAGCGCACCTCGCCGTTCGGTGGCAAATACGCCCATCAGATTTGCAAGCGTGCGTCGTAATTGAACCTCGAAACGGCGCAGAAGTAAAAACTAGCGCATTCCGGTAACGCGGAAACACGGGGAAACAAATAGCCCCGGGACTCGACTAATGAAAAGCAAGCGCAATTAACTGCTCCCCGATGCATGAGGGAGTCAGTTGAACGCTTGGAATTTAAGAACCAGTTGCAGCCGCTCGTTTCTTAAACCGTTGCGCGGAGGATTCTTCTGGCAACCTCGCTCGTTAATCCCTGTCAACGTTAATTCCAACTCTCGCCTGGCGCATCGAAATTCGGCGCGGGACAGGCTCGCCGATGAAAGTCCACTTGTCGTTAACCGGTGGGAAAGATAAACGGCGGCTTAGGATCGGCGTCGAGTAATCTATAGAAAAATACGTCGGTCGGCGGTCTCGTTTCGATTAAAAAACATTGCGGCGAATTGGTGGAGCGACGCGTGTCTCGCGGGCGCGGGCGAAACGAATGGGCGCGGCGGGAAGGGCGGGGCGCGGAGAAAATAATTCGACGAACGCGCGGGACATCAGAGACCAGGCTGGGTGGAGGGACGGTTGAGCGGGGGTGTAATTCGACGTTCTCGATTTGTATATCCGCCCCGTCGATCACCGTTGGAAACGTCGCGAAACGATAAAACAATATAGCCTGTGCTCTGTCGGCGGCCCCTCGAAAACACGTCGAAAATGTATTGAAAACACTCGAAAATGATTGAAATCAAACAAGTTGCCCGGCCGAACAAGGGGAGTCTATCTATCCACCTATCGCGCGGTCGCCGCTCCGCAACTTCGACACGCGTATCGGATCGAGCGAATCATTTCGGGTACGCGCAACTGCCGAGAGAGATACTGTCTATGAACCGGATAAATTGCACGTATCGCAGTTGATAGGGACTCGTCAACCGCTCCGTATTCTCGCCACGAGCTAACCGGTAGTTTGTCGATAGCAATTGATCGGGCAACATCGATGATCCAGTTTCGACGCTGGCTGTTATCGGGCAAACGGAAACCTGACATACGAGTGTGACGTTTAGTAGCAGCGTCTTCCTTACCACTACTCGCCGCTTCTTAGATCGAGGAACCTTCCTCGAGTGCAGAATAATTCCTCTATCTACCGCTTATCGCGGCTCAATACCATCGTTTACAGCTGCAAACAGAGCAGTAGACTATCGAAACTTATCGCTTCCCTAACCTGCCGCACTACGGATTTCCAATCGGTTCGAGGATCGTTCCTGATAAGATATCGATGCCAGGAAACGAGTGCTGCGTTCGATCGGAGGGATATTTTCAGTCGTTATGTTCGATCATCTTTGAAAGTGATATTCTTCCGTGAGATGTGATTTGCTTTCAGGGGAAAGAAATTGGAATAATATTTGATGCTGTCGGTAGTTGCTGCGCGACATCATATCGCGAAGGGAGGATCGTTGTTTAATTTAACCTGCGCCAACTGGTCCTCCCGTTATTTCACAAAGTGCGCCGTGGGAATGGAAAAGTGGTGATTCAAGAGAGAATATAGCGCGAAGGGGGACACGTTACGGCTTTAAGAATGCACGGCGGGCGTGCAGATTCGTCTAAATGTAGCGGAAAATATGGACACGTCCCGCGGAAGACGTACAATACATATTGAGATACGATATTCTCTTTTCCATGGTCACGTGTGACACGTTCAATATATTGGACACTCGTGATTTATAGGCGGGCGTATCGTGCCGCATTGACACTCTCCGCGTATAGTAGGTAGTACGAGCTACTGATAACGACAAACCTATGTACGTGGACAATGTCGCGTGCCAGTAATTTCATCTTCCTCCACCTGCGTACGATCAATGCAATCAGCGTCTAATTAAGGCACCATTTGCCAACGGTGACACAAAAATTGCATCGAAGACACTGTCGAGTGAATAAATATAATCAATTTGTTGTTCGATTTACCAATCAACAACGACGCCGCGACAGCGAAGGCAGGACAGAATTTGCCGCGTGCAGCTCAATTAGAGAGCAAGGATTTAAAGCAGAATCATCGCCTACGATTCAGTGTTTAGGGAGCTGAATTTATGCACCCCCGGCGATTATTACGGTGCCGACAATTATTTTGATAGCGAGTCATTAGGTAAGCTGCCATAACCATGATCTGATACGAGGCCGCTACGAACAGTGGAAGTCACGCATGGGGCTACACGTTGCCACCTTAACTTCTCGCGAGGCCATGCTACGTGTATAACGATTACGCGGAAATGACGCGGAAAGAATTAACGCCATTCTGATGGTATCTGAAAAAAGAGAGAGAGAATATAAAGGATACAGCTGCATTGCCGAGCAAATAAAAACATCGAGAACATCGCGTGCGAGTAGCTTTAACCGACCGTTTAACACCGGTTCGATGGAAACTGAGTCAACGTGATATTTCGAAACTAGAATTTTAGAAAATTTGTGCTACGAACGCACAAACACGAAGACTATGTAAAGATGTGTCGAGAAATATTATTTAAGATGAATTTTAGAAGGATTTCAGAAAGCGTTGGATAAAAAGCACAGAATAAATTAATTTCAAGGCCTTTCGAATGGAAGAAAATTTCAAGTGTGCAGCAATACTTTAGTTCGCCACTGAATGCGCCGGCGTTGTATCTCGTACGAAACAACGACCGCTTTTATTCGGTTTAAAACGGGTTGTATCTCTGGCAGAGATGATTTACAGACCCGCGTGTACTAACAATACTTCCATCTTCGATTTTAATTATAAAACCCCGTTTCTGCGAGTATTCTCTGTTCTCCAACGATGCTTCGTCGAGGAATCGCTACCTTCTGAACTGTATTTCTACAAATTTTTACTATAAACTTCACTTGGCGCTTCGTAAAAGGCCGATTGAAAGTAACCACGTTTACCTATCAATTTGACCATTTAAACTCATGCCCGCTGTACGGAAACGGGATAAATCCCGCGTGAAATCCAAACAGGAGTTTTCAACATTTTGCCCGGCTGAAACAGAGTTTCCGCTTTTTACGTCCGCTGGGCGCGGCGCACGGGCGGCGGCAGAGAACGTGAATTCGCGCTTGCAGCGTGGAAACGGTGGCCCATGCGATGCGTAAGTGGCCATTGATAAACGCGAGCAAGAACTCGACGCGGAAAAGGAAACAATTTCTGGGAGACACCATTTTCGCGCGGCGCCCCGTGAAGCCCGAATTTCCATTCCTCTCTACCATTCTCTCTGGTCTCTCCCGCAGAATTATGCGAGCAATTTTCAATTTACCCATATTGTCCAGAGCTCGATATGACGTTTGGCGCTTCGTTCCGAGCTGTAATTATGTGTATAGCCGTATATCGGCGGTGGACGCGCGTGTTCCGTTTGGCTCGCTGGCCACAATAATTGGCAGCAAGCAACGGGGACACACTTCGATACTTCTCATCCGTCCATTCATTAAGATCGCTTTCATATATGGCAATCCCGCGGTGATTGTTTCCTCGCCCGAAGCGGCTCAATTAACGGCGCCAGGCCGCGGCGACACGTACGCGGTAGGTACAACGTATGAAAAGAGATGAATATGGAGATGGAAAGGCTAAGGGTGCAGTAGGGATGGGGGGGAGGGGGCGATGATGGGCGAGGGAGGCTGGGGAGCGGGAGGGAACGGGGATAGAGAAAGACAAGATAATTCTGATTGTTCAGCAGTGGACGCCCTCGGGGCGTCTGCCACTTCAAAGCCATTCGGCTCTCTCGCCGTGGCTCTCATCGAACCAGAGTCCGGCAGTTAATGAACTGCCCTTCGGCGTTGGGATGCGCGTAGGCACTGGGCATCTAGGAAGGCCAGCCAAGCGCTGGCCGGACCCATTATCCCATTTACATAAAGGGCCACAACCACCCCGGCTAAGGGTTTACACTGCTCCCGCTTAACCCTCGAGAATTTCCGGGACCCTCCCCCAGTGGATTAATAGTCGCTAGATTGGAGGACAACAACACCGTTTTTGGTCGGTAATCGACCCTTCACGGCTGGCACGCGCGCAACTAGGCGCGCCCCGGGTCAAGAGAATATTCTTAATTTGCTGTTCTTCGCGAGTGAAAGCAGTATAATTCTAAATATTTATTGCAGGAACAGGTTTCGTACTTCCTATATGTTCGAGAATCGCGGAAAAAATGGACCTCGGGGCGATGGGACTCGAACCCACGATCTTCGGGGGGTCCCTCTGCCGCTACTGGCCAGGCGCCTTACCAATGTCGCCAAAGCCGACCTTCCGAGGTCGCTTGTTCCGCTCCCTCTTATAGAATTTCCTGATCCCATATTATTGCTGCACTCTGAATTCGGAGTATTATAGTTGACGGCAGGTTTTCCCATATTGTATTCCTGAAGGATACTTCAACGCCTTTTCAAAAATATTCCAAAGCTGCTTCGAGATCATTTAAAGGATATTACAAGCTCCTTTCAAACATACTATATCAACGTCAATAGAAACAGACACCTCCTAATAGAATCATTAATAAAAAGGGCCCCAAGGAAATCTACGCACCAACCGCAAGGTCCCCAGAAGCGCTAGGCATTCAACAAGCGAACAAGCGGACTTGAAAAGTGGAACCGGAAGGCGTCACAGCACAAGGTCACCGACAGGGGTGCAAGGGCGCAAGACCACGTGAGCGCAATGGCATCGTCCGGCTTTGCGAATGTACAAGTGGCGACATCTCGGGCGCGAGGGCCGCTCGCTCGGCGACCGAACTCGCTACGATCGTTTCTCCGCACTATTCCGATTGACGAACGGTAATAAGAAACTGTGCAGAATTTACAAAGGAGCCAAGAGAGAAAGAGAGAGAGAGAGAACGACCAACGCAACTCACCTGAACCATTGATGTGTGTTGGCACGCGAGACAGACCTCCCCGCTTGCCGGCAGTCCGATGGCAAAATCAGTCCGTGCCAATTTCTGCCGCTGCCCTCGTACCCCGTGCATTCAGCATCGGGCCGCCAGCATAAAGCAACCCGTTGCAGCCGCGCGCGCCAACACCACTTTCACGCCACTGTCACGCCCACGCGGCACAAGCTTTCCACGGAACGGAGCCGATGCGTACAGGCGAAAAAAAAAAATACGCGCGTTTGTTTACGCCTACACCGTGTCGGCGACTAAGAACCGTGGTACGCGCAGCCGCCAACGGGAGCGCTGTCCACGCGTCCACCGACCGCGCATGCGCGAGCAGCCGGAATCGATTATTCCCGCCGCTCTCCTATGGTCAATCTTAATCCGGCCGCGATAAATCTATTCGAGATGCGTCCCGCTAATTTGCGCACGGACGCTCTCCGCGGGGCTCGCGTTGCTTCGGGATACTTGCGCCGCGTAGCCTGTCGCAATCTCCATATTGATTCGCCTTCGCCTTTGTGAAGTGCGAGCCGGCAGAAGATCTGAATTCGGTTGACCTTGAATGTTGTTCGGGGACATTATTGGGCTTCGACGATGTTGGTACGTATTGATAAACGGATTCACGAGGGAGCATCCCGAGCCCGGAAATTAAAAGAATTCCGAAACTTTGTGAATATGTAGGAAATTTCCTCCAATTTTTGTTTGCTGCCCAAATTCAAACTGAAGGGGTGTAATTGACCCCTGAAATTCCGGTTATTTTCCCGTCTTGCGTTACAACACGCGAACTGTAAAATAATTTTTTTACCAAATGATAGACGTAATTGAAAGAAGTAACGTTTGTCTTGAAACTACTTTCTATCTCGTACAGTTCGCGAGTTACAACGGAAAATCGGAAAATAGCCGAATTTTCGGGTGCCGATTTCACTCTCGCGGAGTGAATTTGGGCAGTAAAGAAAGATTGCGTTGTAATCAGGAGGAAATCCCCTACATATTCGCGAAGTTTCAGAATTTTTTTGAATTTTCGGCTTCGGGATCTTCCCTTGTAAGTTCTTCAGGTAATAATGCGACTGCTTGCAGTGAACTCAGAACTAGTTACACTCGAGTGAAAAATCGAGCGAAAAAGGGCGTTGAATTTTCATTACCGCGAACAATGTTTCCCCCGTTTTCTTTGCCCTTTGACGGAATCTCACCCGAGACTAGTTCAACCGCGCTGGAAAACAGTGGGACAGGTGTTATCGTATTTACATGATTACCTCCCCGCCGTTTCCTCAAGATAGCACGTTAAAGCTCGAACTCGATAACAACACTCCGCCGCGCGGAAATTAAATAGCCGCATCAGAGTCCAACTTCTGGCTGTTGGTGCCCGTTGCGCGCGGCCACGCGAATGCTCCGCGAGATTATTACCGGGAGATAATTACCAGAAGTTCGGTCCCAGCCTGGCGTAGTAAAAGAACGTCACGCGGTGGTCCAAAGGTGAAATTGTTTTTATAATAACCGAGGTACGTGCGGTTGCTCACCTATTCATGGGGAGGAGGCGGAGAAAAAAGCTGGCGGTTCCGCGATTGCCCGGACCTCGAAGTTCCTAGCGTGCGGATAATCCGGCGGATGATCGCGGATAAAAATGGTCCCCGCCGGTTATGCTCGCCTCCCGGAGCCACGTCGCGGTTTAGATCCCCTGGCGGAGAGGTGGGCAGACCGCGGCGTGCTCGGTACGTCAAAAACCGTTGAATAATTCCTGAATTCCCGGAGACAGGCTGCCGGTCCCAGCGTTCCCCGGTGTGCCATACACCGGGGCCGACCGTATGAATGGAAAAGTGTGCGTGGACATGCGTGGCCAGCCGTAACCGCCGCCCAAGGTGGCTGGTATCGCGCAGCCGACTCTGCCGGCGGGACACCAGGGTAGGCGTTCAATGAATAAGTCACCTCGATGGAATTAAGTTTAAATATTTCATCGACCGGCTAATCTCCACGGGATGGGGGGTGTAATTTATTTAGAAAGGCGTCGCCTCGGGCAAGAGGTCGCGTCTGGACGATACGATAGCCAGCGCGGCGAGACCAAGAAAAAACCATCGGAGCCCGGGATCCTCGCGGCGAGGAGCCTGGACATGCAGCGACAGGATAAGGATGGCGGACTGGTAGACGCGAGGATGGATGGAAATTGTAAATTCTTCTACCAGCGATTTAAATGGCACAGTTCGCCGGGAAACGGTCTCCGGTGGAAATGTAAAGCAGCTGATGGGAATAATTGGCTGCGCGGGCTCTTCGGAGCGAGTGGGCCAGCGTGATGCGGGGTAAATGGATGGAAATGGAGACACAGGGGTGCGGAGGAAGGATGCAAGGTGATGGGAAGAATGTAGGGAGGGGAGGAAGTGTTCTCGAGTGGTACTCCGTCGAGCCTTAAGTTTATCGCAGGATCAATTCTGAATGCGGATCCTGTTCAGGGTTTCTTTGAATGAGAAATATATTATTTACGAAATCGTTGGCGATACAGTCAGGGCAACAGCGGCTGGTTTATAATACGGTCCACAATTTTCTTCTCGTGGATATGGCGCCGCCTTAGGGACTCCAGATATGAATCTTCGATGATATCCTGCGAGTTTAACGACGAACTGAAGCTAGACGTTCGCTCGAATTTTTTAAACTTCCTCGACGACGATAACTTGCCGACGTCGACGTTCTTCCTCGAATAGCTGCTACAATTTTCGCTACTATTTTTCTGGACGGCTTCTTCGTCCTCGGGTATCGTCGACGACACTGGCTCGCCTCGCGTCTGCAATAATATCAGCCGGGCTCGTAGAAATAATATCATTGAAAAATACGTGAGAGTTTCAAGGTAAGCTTGGGGCAAAGTATGGAGGAATACAAGAATAAGATGTAAAAGAAGAACGGGCAAAGTTTTCCCTTCTCTTCGAGGACTAAAAAGCGCTCTGTATCGAAATCTAGCGATCATTAACGACCCAGCAACGTTCGCAGCGGCTCAAAGAGGTGGATACCAGAGTAGTTGAAAGTATTCCAGTAAACACAGGGAGAATCTGCTTTTCGGACAGTCGTACAAAGAGATGCGAAGAAAGGGATCATCGTGGAGCGTTCGCGAGTGGGTAAGAACTCTTGATTTACCTTTCCATCGAGTTCTTGATCCTTCAAAGGAGGCAGAAACCCTTCCTCCGCGACTCCATGTTTCGCCTGTGGACACAGAGAAGTCGATAGTTGCAGCGAATCGAACTGCCTCTTCGTAATAAAACGAAGCGTATAGCATATTTAAAGGAAAATCCCTGTCCATAGCCAGACTCAAATACAAGTTACCATCGAAGAGACATTGATTCAGCATACGAAACAGAAGTTGAAACTTACGATATAGTAGACGTTAAAATTGACGCAGTATCCATTAGAAAAGCCCAGTGACGAAGTTTCGCCAGGCTAACTCAATTGTCCCCCTAACAATTCCACGTCAGAGGGCTTCTGAACGCGGAATTATTTAGAAATAGTTTCCCCCCGAAGTTCCCGGGCGCGGAATTGCCGCGAGACAGCAAGCCATTCCCGAATTCCTTTGCAAATTGTTTTGCGGCGACTGGTGTATTGACGCGACGACCGCGAGCAAAGAATGTTCCCGGGACAAATATGCATAAAGGGCGTGCGACTCGTTGATATTCAGGCCGCGATTATCGATAGCGGGGAAGGGGGGAGGGGCGGATTTAGTAGACAGTTGAGGATACAAGCAGGGACCACTCTCGCTAGGACGAAAGTACGCAAAATCTAATTCCGGCGGCGGTAGGCGAGTCACGGGCACCAGGGCTACCAGGGACCACCAGGACCCCGACCGCCCCCTCCCCCTCTTTCCAGAGCTGTAACGCAGGTTTATCCACGTGTAGAGAATTTCTCCGGCTTCCTCTCGCCCTCGTATCCTCAATTCCTGCCAGTCCTTGTGGTAGCTGCGGCCTGAAGTCCTCGCTTTGTGCATATACATAATTGGATTTACGTTCGGATACCGGTCTCCGGTTCGCCCGACGGCGCCCGACGTCGGCCTTCGCCCTTTTCCCGCACCCCGTCCGCCATTCGCGTCTTATGATTAGATCTAATCCTGCCTAACGGCTGACGACCAATTCTCCGCGCCGCCGTTATCACGGGTCGCCTGCGCGACAAACGGGCCATGTAATTAATAAACTGTGAAACGCGCTCGCACCTGTCCGCTTCAACTGGCTTCCTGAACGCGGCTAGATCATTACGGGGGAAACTCGATCTCTTTCCTGGCGTAACGGAATTGATCCGCTAATTGAATTGAACGCTGTCGATCGGAACTTCGAATCCACCCGCGCCGTCTATATTTAACCGATGAATAGCAAACGCGGACCATACTCCCAGCGACTGTCGGTGCTTCAGCAGGTGCTCTAGAGATCCAAGATCTGCGACTCTCTGATTCGACAGCCAGTTGAGTTCGGGGAACCTTTAAAAATTTGCCTCCAAGAATTCGCAGGCCCGATGCTGACGCGCCGCTGTGACGATCCTGTGACCGAGGGACGAAACGCAACCGACTGGGGAAGATGAGATCAGCGAGGGATACGGGGGAAAGGCGGCCGCCGTTGTTAACGCGAGAGTGGTACGTGGGTAATTAATTTCGTTTATAAATCTTCCAGCGGCCCATTACCGAGGCTTGACTCTCGCACGCGACAAACGAGTAAAACGAACCAGTTTTCGTCGCGACGCCTCCTTGGCTCCTCTAATTGGCAATTAAGTATCGACCGCGTGCTGGGCGATGGTTAATGCGTCATCCTGTCGCGGCTGGGGTGCCTTTTTTTCTACCTACGGTATTATAATTCCGGATGGCCGATACTTGATTCTGATTCACGAGCGAATTCGTTGCATCCGCGAGCAGATTGCTCGTCTCGAGGCTCGGGCGAATCCGCGTTACGCTCTGGGATCGGCTGCTCTTCGTGTTTGAAACAAGCGATTCATAAAGTCGTTGCAAATTGAAGTTGCCCTCCGCGTGTGCATGCGTCTCCAGCGTTAACATGCTGGCAACATCTCAGCGAACTTGTCGCGGCAGGCAGAAACTCGCGTTCTTCTTAACAACATTAGCAACTAAAACTATAATACTCGTTCCAGCCTCGAGATTCGGTTAATTCCACCAAGTTACTCAGAAACGCGACCGTCCAATTATATCGAGCAATTCGTTAGGAGCGTTCGAAAGAGAAAGGCGCGCATTCAGCGAGTTTCATTCGCCACGTTCTCCCTCGTTTACCAATATCCAGCTAGATGTTGATGAATTCCCTTTCCAGCTTATTAGAGACATGCCGTTGTTATTCTCGGCGGGACCCCCGGACGCAGGGGCGTGCTAGGGCGGTGTCGCATAGAAAGTCGTGCGCGTCAAGTACCTCGAGCTTCCGTGCTTGCAGCAGTATCCGCTGGCGATTACGCGCGCTAACAGAGTCCCCGTATGACCTTCGTCGCATCAGCCACTCTCTCTGCAACAATAAACAGCAAACCCTGAAGCTGCCATCGGCCCGATGGAACTTTCCAGCTAAACACGCCCGGTCGCGTCGCCGGGCCGCCGAGGGCTTTATTTACTTTTTACGAAAGCTCCGCGACCGACCCGGCCACCCGTTCCGCGGAGTTTCCGGCAACGCGATCACGTACGCGCACACCGGCCCGTTAACCGAGGCACACTCGCGAGCTCCCGCCTCTGTGCTCAGCGGCGAGCATCCGAGCCGCCTGTTAAAAGTATAGTAAAATCGATCGATCGAGCTACGCCGAAAATCGTCGAGTGCCGACTACCCCCGGCCGAATCTAGCGCAAAGTAGATTATGCAAATGCTCTTTCAAAGAGGACGACGCAAAGGGAAACGAGGGAAACGGAGGGGGCGGGCGAGGGGAGTGGCCCCGGAGATAGAGAGGAAGAACAAAGGGACGCGGAGGAACGATGGAATCGTATCTGGCAGGATGGGTCAGGCTCGATGTATCTCCTACCGAGCTAGGTATCCTTAAAAGTTAAATGAACCGTCGAACGACGTTGCATGACCGACCTGTCCGTTCTTCTCCTCCCCGCATACACGTCGCGTCATTCCCCGGCGAAACCAGCCCCGTTAATGCACGACCACGTGGCTACCATCACGGTTAGTTAAACCGCGAACGATATTATTACAACCCTTTCAGGAGTCAGTAGAATTATGGAGCATTCTGGCGCGCCCCTTTCTGTCGTCCTGCTCCCCTTACACTCCCTCCGCGTTTCATTTAAACTGTTCCCGATGCCTCGTCCGCTTGGAACGAATTTATTCCCGTATATCGGTGTGCTTAAGTCCGCCCCAGAACTAAGTTACTCGGTAATGCTGGATAATAGCGAGGGAACGCGCGACAAATGCACGGCTGTCAGAGAAAGACCGAGCTGGGGATAAAGTCCCTATTTTTCTCCGCAAGTTAGTTGCGCCAGGGTACTCCTCCTTGTACCACGAGCATTCCTCTACCTTCGTGCAAGTGGTCTTATGAATGCGGAAACATCGAGCTGGGAATCTCACGTGGCAGAACCTACCCGCGCAGCGTTCAATCTTTCAAATGTTTCTATAAAGGTGAATCTACGGCCGGTATTCATAGTCGCTACTTATTCTTAAGCAAATGCTTAAGCATGCGCTTAAGAATAAGTAGTAACAATGAATACCGGCCTACGTGGCAAAATAAGATGAAAATCGGGAGGAAAGAAACCTTATTATTAATGCTTCGGATGAGGGACGGCTGAAGAACGGCAATTCGGCGACCAGCAGCGCGAGGTGCGTTGGTCGGTAGGAGCGCGCGCCGTTCATCATCGAATTGCCGTTCTCCAGGCGTTGCTCGCTCGAATTTTCAAACATTAATAACCGAATGGCAAAGCCTCTGCCGCAATTTCGTTGCTCTTGACTTTGGTTTTATGATACTTTCTCAGATAGAATCGCGTAGAAGCTACCAGCGATAGTTGTATCATAAAGCCGGCAATCCACCGGGAACCTAAGCTAAGCTATGCTACGCGATGCTATGTTTTAGCTTAGCTTCTGGTGGAAAAGGTTCCATAAGAATCTATCGAAGGTAATTTTTTTAAAACGCAGCATGGCATAGCATAGCACCGCATAGCATAGCTTAGCTTCCCGGTGGATTCCCGGCTTTAGTATTAGGTAAATGCAATCTAGCGCGATCGTTGGAAAGACTCCTGCTTATTTATAGAGACACGAGTGTCACGTGTTTCGAGGACAAAGCAAGGGAAGCCATCCTCTAGTCTAGAGTCAGCCAGAGGAATCCAGCGTGATTCCCGTGCTTCGATTAAACAGAACCGGTGCTCAGGTGAGTGGATCTTGATGAACGGGCGTCCGTTGAACTGCCGTGTGAAATTTTAATTTCCAATCGGCTAAAGTCCCCTCCGTGATAACGGTTCGCGATCGAGCCAATAGAGCCCCGCTGCCTCGGAAGCAAGAATGCGGCTACGTGTCTACGGGGATGGCGCGCGTTACTTCGTAAGGGCAACCGTATCCACCTTCCAAGTTCCAGCTCGCGGAGCCGAGGGCTCTGAAAAATTTACAGTCCGTCCTCCGTCAGCTTCCGGAGTATTTAGCTCAAAGGCTCCTGGAATTCACTGTCCCCCCGTGTATGATGGCGACAACTATTTCCTCCTCGTGCAGCCTGGCGTCTCGCGACTGCCTAACCTGCAACGGCACGCCGACCGACATGCTTGCCTCCGAAGAACGGCATTCGAGCAGGCATTCGACTTTCCGAAAGCATCCCACGGTACCGCGACGCCGTCGACTTATGCAGGCTGATGGTGGATGCTCGCGCGATTCTATTGGCGGAACTGAGAAGAGGAGGACGAGACATGTTGGAAGCTTCCCTGGGCTTTGCAATTGTTTTCGAACATCGCCGGTGATTAAATGGAAATTTCGGAACGCAGCTTGGACAATCAGAGGTCCGGACCACCTTTCTCGATATTCGAGCAGCCGGAACAGTGAATCGGCAAGTTTTACCGCGGTACACGCCAGTTCGGCGTGACACGCACGGGGAAAGTGGAAAGTAGTGAATGATAAAGTAGCTGCGAGGAAGCCGGTCGCATGTTTATTAGATTGAAGTTACGAGGACGGGGCGACAAGCTAACTCGCTTTAGGTCTTCCGTGAAATTGTAAACTGCGATGGGTCGACGGAAGCGAAGTTTCTTCGACTTCGCTTTCCCGGCCCCGGCAGGTTAACTTCCGGCGGGGCAAGGAAACGAAATTGCGAGACGTCTCTGTTCGAACTTCTGGCGGCTCGACTTTACCCGGAATAGCCGGGGGGAGGGGGTTCGTCCGCGAATCATCGAAAATGCAATTCCTATTTTATGAATACGAAAGCACGTGTCGGGGAAGCAGCGTCCCACGAGTGATGGTGCTGCGCGCACCTATTCCAAATACATGAGATCCCCTAAGCCCGAATCCTATTTGTAACTTAAACTCCCCTCATTGTTGCTCATAGAATATAGACTCTGAGACACACACCCCCCCCCCCCCCATTTATTATCCGAACCGAGCGCCTCGATAGTTTCGTCTACTTTATTACCGGGCCCGACCCTCGACTCTGAATCTTCGAAACGATGGAACAAATCCCACCTGCATTGAGCGCAACACCGCGGGTCCGAGGAACAGCGGAAAAAGAAGGGAGCGTGCACGGAACCTACCTTCGCCTGCATCTCGACTTTATCGGGCCCGAGAGATCGATCGAGCTTCGGTATCGGCAAGGTCCTGTACTCCTCGATGGTGTACGCCCGGTAGCCGGGGCTTCGCGATTTATCGCCGTCCCGCTTAGCCCTGTCCAGGCGTGGGTGGCCGCTTGTGTCTTCTGACACGTGTTGATGCACGATTCCGGCGGATCGTGCGGTCGTTGCCGCAGGATCGCCGGATCCCTCGATTAGGCGGCGGTAAAAACTCAGCTCGCTTCGATCGTCTCTCGGGGTGGCCGGTAAACACGTATCGTCGTCGGCGAGCTGATCTCGTTGGCTGTCTCCGCAAACCGACGAGGCGGAACCCTCCGGGGATCGGACGTTGTACCCTGGCCCCGTACCTGCGAGCAACCAGAAACAGAGCTTGCGCCTTCCCAGCGGCGTTCCAACTCCAATCGCTTTGAAATTAGTTTCGCCGGGCACACGCGCCGCGACACCGACAAATCACGCTCGAGGAAGTGCGTCGAGAGAGCCCTAGGGCTCGTCCTTAAATTACGTAAGGCTTTCTTGGGGACAGGGGGGCGCGAATTTATTACGTTTTCTTACAAAGGAGGGAGAGGGAGTCAGGTAGCGTCTTACGTAATATTTTTTTTCAAATCACGTTTCATCGCACACGCGAAACCGAGGTAAATGGATTATATTGACCTTTAAAAGAACTTTAATAACTGAAAATATGCAATGTAAAAGATATTACGGTAGGAAGGAACGGGAGGGGGTTGGTATATAAAATCTTACGAATTTTTATACTGGGGCAGGGAGGCTGTAGGGTAATTGCGGGTGAGATGGCCAGGCGAGTCAGATGGCTCGATCACGTTTACTTTTGTCCTTCAAACAACCACTAAATTTACGGTGTAAATTACGTAATTTACGGTTTTAAAAAAAAAGTGAGCCATCTCTCCCCGACTTACCCACAAGTAATCGCCAAAATTACGTGTACGTAATTTAAGGGCTCTCCCTACCTTGACGAACGAAAAGTAATGCGAACTTTGGGAATTTTTTTAAACAAAACCATTACATATATTTACTTCCAGCTTTGTGGCTTCATTTGTCAATCTTTAGAGAATATGAAGAAAAAAATTGTATGCAGAAATATTGGTTATATTCGGAGTTATAGAGCGCCTTACAAAAATCGTAGGTGCATTGTTAGCATAAACTCAACCGTTGTAGCTGTCTGAAGTAGAAAATTTAAAAATTTGTGTAATCTGAGAAATACTGAAAATGAGAAATACTGAAAATTAAAAGAAAATTGCATCGTCTAAAACAGACATCGATTTCTGCAAGAAATTCGCTGGTTTTTAAGTCGCAAAAGTGTAATTTTGCAAAAACCGACTTAGTTCTAGTACCGGCGAGAATGAGATATCCACTGAAAATATATGCCAAGTTTGAAATAAATCGAATGATTGGTGTCTAATGTATCATGCTAACCAATTCGAAAAACATCGTTTTGAAGAAAACACGTTTAAAGTTTTACGTACCGTTTTTATGTAATTAATTTTGTTTTAATATGTTGCCTAAATACGTACAAATAAGGGCATATAGTTTTAAATTAATATAATTTGAGGGTTTCCCTTCAAAATAATCCCAATTATCGCGCACCTTTTCAAGTCGTCAAAGTAGGGAGACAAGGATGGCCTCCTGCCGCGCGTATATAGATACATACACGAGATCTAATTAATCTCGATTGACACGTGTCTATCATGGGCTAAATGTAAAGCTATCTGATCACTGCGAGTGAAGAGTGACACGATAAATGTACTCTTAACAGTGGCTTGACTGATTGCAGGCTAAATACACTGTGCCAAATAGAACTGGGCCACATTTATAACCGAGATTGCATGGTCGTTTGGAAGACTTTAAAGATTGCCGTTGCCCTGTACCAATCTTGCTCTGGCCTTAAGGCTAGTTTAACCCCCGGATTCCCTACGGCCCCAGCACCCTGCGAGCCCAGCAGCCCTCGAGTAATCTCCGGACCCCTGTACCGAGGCGCCCCTAACATTTTAAAAGTAGCCCCACTTCCGAAACAGACGAGGCTGCGAGCGCGCGCCCTCTACAAATTCCCAGAAAGATCCAACGCGGGGCTCCGAACGACACCGGAGCGGAGGAACGTGGCGACAGCAAACACGGCGGAAGGGAAGGAACGAAACAAGAGGGGGGCTAGCGTGCGTTCTAACATCCACCCTGCCTCCGGAGCTCAGATATATATCACCGGTGTGGAAACGACATCTAATCACGACTAAAGTAAACGTCCTCGGAGAAAATTGCATCGCCCCAGTGCCGGTTCGAGCGTCCTCGCGTAAACTCGCACCCTCCACCCTCAGCCAAGCCCCGACCGCCCACCCCCTTTCTCGCGCCGGTCACGAACCAAGAAGGAGGAACGTCATCTCGTTTCGGACTAACTGAATCCCCGACGATAAAGCTCCAAATAGGAGCGCGGCTTCCTCGCCGGCGGAATACTCGGGGCGAGCACGTCGCAGAGCTTTTTGTCCGGCTTCGTAGGCATCGGGATTTCTTTGGAGCAGCAACTTCGTTTCACAGGCAACGTCCTCGAGCGGCGCCTGCAACGTCCAGGCCCGACGCTCTTGTCCACACTTCCCTCTGCCTGCTTCAAGCTATCTGCGCTCTGCAAAGTATAGGCGGTTTTGTTTAGTTGAATCCGGCGCTAAGATGGCCGAGCCCAATGAACAGGGGCGGATTTGTAATTAGTATATAGCCTAAGTAGGCTGTGGCTTGGGGCTACAAATTTTCGGGCCTGTAAATTTTCAGGAGCGGCAAATACCGGGCGAGAAAAATTGAAAAATGTGTAACCCTTCGTTGGCACTCTGGGTGTGAGCCACCCATAAGTTAATTTTGACGCTCTGTTCCTTTCCCAATACGTAGAATATCCTGGATATTCATCGATTATCTCTGTTTTTTCAATTACCGAAATAACCTACCTTCTATGTGCAAAATGAATACCTTTTTTCCAATGCCGGCTTACAAACGATTTTCTTTCTCAAAATATTCTATCTGAAAAACAACTCTGTAGATTTTTAGCTTCTAATATTGAAATTTGTAAAAGTCACAATTTTTTGAAGATTTTTCTCGAATATTCTCGACATATGGTAATCTAGAATTTGTTTACACAAACTCTGATAAAATTTCAATCAAAATAACTAGTGCAATACATTCTAGAGACGTTAAAATTGAACCGTGATTTTTTTCATAACGATTCGATTCTTTTGATGAGAATGGCAGTGGTTCAAAAATTACTTTGGATGCGAGCCACCCAGTATGTTGAAGTTGATCGAAAAAATAGGTGTGTCAACGAAGGGTTAAACGGAAAGGCTTGAGACAGCTTTAAAGACTTTCTTTTCATGTAGCAAACTAGGAATAATTCATATCTGAGTTGTGATATTGAATTAATTTCAAAATTGCGTCTATACTTTTAAATTAAAATATTTCACGGCGGCAGACGCTTAAACTAGGGGCGCCAAATCCCCAAATTCGCTCTTGTCAATGAACTTTCTTTCGGTGGATCTAGAACGAAAAGGAAGGCACAGTGGAACAGGCGTTCCTCCCGTGAAATGTAATAAATCGGGAAAGTCGACGTCCAATGGTCCTCCCCTCGGTAGACGCAATGACTCGGGCAGTTCCGAACTGTAGTAACCGTTCGGCGGCGCACGATCTTACATTTCTCTTAAAGCGGTCCGTGACGTCTCGTTTCCGGCTCCTCGAGGACGCCGGGCGTCGACGCTCGAACGCGTCTGCGGATCCTCCGTTCGTAATTATCGCATTCCTGCTGCAGGCTGTCCTCGCGTCTTTGTCGGCAGCAGTGCTCGGCGTGGTTTCATTAGATCCGGTATCTGAAACGTTTCCGGTGGAAGAAAAAAGGAAAGGGAGGCGAGCCCTATCTGCTGGATCGACGATTCCCTTCCTCGTATAATATTTCTACGCGTACCTCGCGAAAATACAATGCGTGGGAGGATCGTCGTTTAATAATTCGAATGTTACTCGAGCAATTCATATAATGTAATTCATCGTGACAGAAATATTCGAATTTAATTTCGCATTGCGCGACGGTCGCGAGGGGAGTGAGACGCGAATAGAAAATTGAATCGGAGCATTAGGAATTAAATTCTTACCTTGGCTCTGCTTTAATAATGCAGCGGTGGATTTTATATGAGGTGATACATTCGGAAGTAATCCGGTTGTGGGTTTAATTGGCACTAGGTTGGAATCGATATTGTGTTCGGGAAATGAATCTCGGCTCCTCGGAGATATTTCAGTCGAATCCTCTAACGAATCCGTCGAGTAAGCTGACATTACTGCGGCAATTTCAATTTATTTCGGAGAGAAAAGGAGGCGAGTGAAAAGCGACCGGAATTAATTACGTCGGGTCACTCGCGGTAAACAGGCAAATGAAAATGTGTTTATTTATAACGTTTACGGTGTAGAGCTCACTTCAAATAGCAGTACAGTTCGCACGTGCATGAAACTTCGTGGCAGAGTCGTTACACAAGGGGATCGCAAGTTTTTAGATAGTAACTACAGAATGATAATACAGTTACGACATCAAGGATGTATTGAATCCGTCAAACTACTGAAAACGTTAACACTGTAAGTATGAAGAAGTAAGGTTAAGTTACAAATTTAAAAACCGTAAATGCAGTCGATGTAATTTTAGTGCCTATTTTATACTCCACGTGGCAGCACCTCTCGACGATGACATTCAACGTCATCTGCCAGGGTGACTCGGTGACTCGCAACGCGTGCAGTAAAATCACAGACCAGGTATAGAAGCGCTGGCTTCTCTTAAGGAATTCAAGCGCTGGACGCGGATTTTTAGCGATAAAAAGTGATAATAACGGTAATAATAACGTAATGAAACGATTTGAACACAAACAACTAATAAATTTATAGTTGACAAGATTTTATTCGCACGTCCGTTCACTTTCGCTTTCGAGACTGGAGTGGAGTTTTACAAAGGTCTATCGGTTTTACACCTTTTGTTAATTACGAAATGTCTTAGTTTCTAAGAGCCAATCGCAAATTTACTAATTTGTAAGATCAGAATCGAATGAATAGCGAAACCTAAAAGGCAAGGGTAGGAAGATTTCGCCCGACAGCGGCGCTCGGCGTCACCTTTTCACCACCGTCGATGTTTTCACTCTAGGAGGAGAGCCCTCTCTTGCCGACGGTCACGTGGACCTTGAACCGCGCGATATAAACGAAATGACTTACGAAGAAAGCGAGGCGACTTCATATTGATTCACTGTTCAATATCGGCGAAAGACTTTCGTGTTTTACGGCGAAGCTAACGAATAAACCTCTATTATATAAACTGCGAGTTGTATAGTTTCAATTTTACGTCCATCCGTTCTTTCCCATCTTTTTCTGACACTATACATGATCTGCGGTAAAATATTATTTTATTACCGACCGTTGTTAGTATACGTTTCAATCGTGTTGGTGATATAAAGTGTAGATGTCGCTCTACTAGAATTTGTCGACCAATCGAATCTTCCACAAATATAGCCGAAGCAAGCGTGATCGAACAAGCGCCATTTCTCTTTCTCTGTAAGAAAAGGTAAATGCAAGCATGCTGTGAGGCGATGCGTTAGAAATCGGTTTATTCTCGTGCCATCGGCACAGTTTTTACGTGGAAAAGTTCCACGATGAAAGCCGGTATGCACAATCATTAACGTTCTTTGATTATTTCAGTTCCCCGGCCCGTCAGAAACATGTCAGACGTGGAAAAGTGAGTATGTTTTGTGTAGTTGTTCAACACGTTTATACGATCGCACGAATTTTCTCGGTTCAAGAACTACGAATTTAGATTCCGCGTATTTACATTTATCGTGGAATTGGTATTCGCGTTAAATAACTCGTGATTATCGATGTGTGAAAAATTTCTATGTAACCTTTATTTTCGCATATCAAGAATTTATTGAAGAGGGTAAAGCGAATAGTGTTCAATTGATATTGTTCTTACAGCGATGATGGCCCCTCTGCGATAGCAGCAGGTGGTTCGATGGACGTAAACACAGCCCTGCAGGAAGTTCTTAAAAATGCTCTCATTCACGACGGCGTTGTACATGGTCTTCACGAAGCAGCCAAAGCCCTAGACAAGTAAGTCTTCGCATTTCTGTATTCTCTTGAAATAGACATTTTACTCGATCATTTATTAGGTTTCTTCATCCGACAATACCCGTCACTCGAACAAATAATGCTGTTGTTGAAATTCCCTGGCATGCTGCACGATTCCTATGTGTATCGCAGAACAGAGTGGTAGATCTTTGTATTTAATGCGTGTATTGCGTTACAGGAGACAAGCTATGCTGTGTATCTTGGCTGAGAACTGTGACGAACCTATGTACAAAAAGCTAGTTCAAGCATTGTGCAACGAGCACCAAATCCCTTTGATTAGGGTAGACAATAACAAGAAACTTGGCGAATGGGCCGGTCTTTGCAAAATTGACAGCGCTGGTAAAGCTCGAAAAGTCGTCGGGTGCTCCTGTGTTGTTATAAAGGTACGAATTCGTTATCGTAACATGTATCATTAAATGGGCTGTAATGTGTAATTCTAAACGTCGTATACGAGCAATCTATGATGAGATTCTGGCTCCCTCTTCTGAGAATACCCGTAAATTTACAATTGTGCTGTAATAACGCCTTCCTGATTTTAATTACATTGCTTCTATATGTCGCTTTCATAAGATTCCTCATGCATACAGTGGTGTTTTTAATTCCAGGACTTTGGCGAAGATACTCCTGCGAAGGACGTTGTGATGGAATACGTCAAACAGAGTTCTGTACACTAAGATCTTTTAATAAAATATTCAACATATTTTCGTACGTATAGTTCATTTAATCCTTATATTCAGATTTTTATACAACATTAAAGCGGAGGAACTGAAATTCACTTGGAAGTATTCATTCCTTTTGCTCGCTCTCTATGTTTTTTCTTACCGTGTCGCAAACAACTTTATGTTTTGCCCAGTCTTTCACTTGACACTCCCTGTAACGGCACAGCGTTCCATTAAAACGCACATTTCTACTTTGATGTGATACAAAAGACAAATGCATACCTTCCGCAGTACCAAGCGTTTTTACACTTAGAACAACGTTTGACTGCCGGCTCGTGACACAGAAAGCATTCCTTAGCGTCGATGGAATCCAATTTATCGAAGTCGTATGCGTCGCTTAAAATTGTTGCCGCGTTCATAAAGTACTCCGCATCCGATTCGTATATGAATTTCGATTGATGCTTCGCTAACTTCTTCCACTTTTTATGATACTTCTCCACTATTGATGATTTTATCTGCGACGCATATTAGAGTAATTATGCGATATTTAATTTACTTTTACATTATCGTCAAATCGATCGTATTTAATTAGCAGTTTTTCACCTGCGGCATAAGTTCTACGTTTACTCCTCGAGGAGCCTTGGATTGGGATGCCGATAAACTTAAATAACTTAACCATCGTTTTAAATCGATCAGAGGGAAGATCTGATCCAATACGGTTTCGTGTAAATATTTCTGCAACTAATACGAATAATAAACTATTTTCGTGCACCACTTTCGGCTCTGCTTAAAATACCAAGTACCTTCAACAAGTGCGATAATCTGTGCTCCGTAATCTCGTAGTACGGTGCACACTTTGGATTTAACAATAATTCCCGTAGGCCGAACCAAACTTGCCCTTCTATCTTGCAAATTTTCCCTTCTTCGCTCGACTTTTCTTTTTTCCAGCCAGCATTATATATCATATTCTCGCCTAAAGTATAATAGCTTATATCACAGTCTGTTTACCATGAATCGCTCTGTACATGCAAGTACGATATGTACGTGAAATCACCTTCCTCGTTCTCCTTCCCCCACGGACGACTCTCGATAAGTTGAACGAGGAGATAAGGTACGTCGTGCGTAGCTAACATCCGTGATAATACACAAAGCGGCAAGTTATCTGAGAATTCCGCCAAATAACGAAGGATTGAGACGCAACGCATACCGATATCGAATTCAAGCTCTTTCTTCTTTTCCAACACTTCTTCGAGGCACGAACTAATCGTGCATAATTAGATGATTAATGCATGACACGTAGAACTTATTGCTTTTAACATTTGCGGAACAGGGAAGCTATATTCTACCGAGGGCTTACTTGGAATCCTTCACACTTTCGTAAATTTCGACACCCTTCACGTCTAAAACTACGGAAACACATTTAACTGCATAATCAACAAGATCAAGAGCGGAATCGTCAATGGTCTCAGCGCTTTCGCAATGAAACAACACATTCTCCAATAGAGAAACTACAATATTTTCGTGATAAAATATGGTAAATAGTATGAACGTATTTTTCAAATCTGCACCTATTTCTATTAAGCGTGGAAACACTTTGTGCTTCCATATATCAATTTGAATAGCTTCGTATATGAGAATCGGTATCTATAAAACGAAAGTCGATATTAGAATGGAACTTTATGTAACGTGAACTCTGATATTTCACATACCTTTTTGTAGCTAACAAACCATTCCTTGATGCTCTCTTCACGCAAGGCATTAATCTCTAAAACACTTTGCTGACTTAATAACACTAATCTTTTATGAAATTCAAACCATCTGCAAATAATACACGCATTTATTTACATGAAATTTAGTACACTGTACAATTGCTACTTATATGTGTATTGTAAAAAGTATATTAATCTCTGTAGGAAATTAACCCCTTCGTTCCTATGTCCTCCATTTCGGAGATTTGTAAATTCTGTATGTAAGCCTCGGCCTCCCATGGTGAAATTATGTATTCCATGCGACTTGACATATTTACAACAATATAGAGAACGCCGCAGACGAGCGTCGACCATTTGTAAACGAATAATTTCATAATTGGTATCCTAGGAGACATAATGCGATCAATGACCGATATATTTATGAGCCACAATTATACAAAATGAAAGTATAAACTTGTTTAGTGGCATCTCCTATTCGCGTTCAGAAATAATTTTATTTTTACTTAGTACTACACTTTTTATTCGTTTTGAAACATTCTTTACAATAATAAAATTTGTATTTTCTTTATATACATACATATGCATATATTTTTTTTTGTAAAAAAATATACGCATCGATATTATTGTAAATATTTCAAATTAACAATTAGCTGATGTAAAGCCAAATACAATCGTGGCTTACTTTTATTTTCTTATTATCACTATTCAGTTTCAGGTATTAAATTACGACTAAATATTTGACGCTTCCATGTTATATCTGGCATAAGTGTCTCCTCGACAAATGTCATTTCATTATTTCCATTAACTAATAATACAGAATGCGTTCTTGTACAGTATTCGTCACCAGTTATAAAAATTGAACTAAGCTCACTATATGTCATTGGGCATCGTTTCTGCAACTCTGAGTCTGGTAGATGTCTATGAATATACAAAATTTTACAAAGTGCACAACGTTAAATAAAAATAGTAAATAAGCACTCTCAGTAAGCGATTGATAATTCTGTAAATAGCGCATACCTTTCCTTCAGTTTCAAAAACTTTATTAATTCTTCGATGAGATCTGTCTGTTTGCTCACTTGAGCACTGGTAACAATATTTCTGAATATTTCTTTTCCTGCCTCAACTTTTTTATAAGGAACATCGAGGCCGCTGTTGCTAAAACCTAATATTGCATCCTGAGTTGAAGAAGGTCCCTTTGAATTTTCAGAACTACTGAGGTAAGTAACGTCTGCGTTGCTGCGCAAACAAAGATAAAACAATATTTCATTTATCAACCGAACGAATCAGCTTATTTTATATTGTAAAGGTAGAATACTCGGATCGGTAAGATTCTGACAATTATTTACATACTGTAAATTAATCAAGACCAACGTAAACGGATTATACGGGTGACCGTTCAGATTTTCATCGTGCAATTTGTCCAAATAGGAAGTTGCAGAATCATTCGAAGTAATGAAATCTGATACTAAAGGACCCCGTCCTTTCTTCTGAGTGCCACTCAAGCCATGTTCGTTGGTCAAATTTAAAACAACACCAACCTTTCCTTTTACTGACACGGCTAGCCAAGTTCCGCCTTCTTTACTTGGCTCCATATCGATACCTGACGGATAATAAATTATTCTTACCTCAAATGTAAAATTCATTAACTCTTTGAATTAAAATAAAGCTAATAAATAAAATATATATTGGAAACAAATATCTTACATAAATACAAATAGACTTTATCGCTTTACCTTCACTCACAATTTACCCCTTTCATTTGATAAAACAGTAAATATTTTTGTTTCCAATCTATAAGTAATTAAAAATCAACATTCATAAATGTTGTTCTAAATATTCTATAAGAAATCAATCGTACGCATACCTCCCAAACAATCCGGATGATTTTTCCAATAATGAGCTGGCAATGTAGGACGTTTAAAATATTCATCACGATTCGAGGCCAGGATTAGTCGATAGGACTCGGAATCGGCGTCAGGATTACGATAAACGAATAAGATACACATAATTGAAGTAGGGCGGTAGCTCGTTTTAAGCGCAGATTCCACAGAACAATGTGCTTTTGTGACACTGAGAAGTTATGTTTTAAACCATTGCCTCAGGGTATCATTGATAAGATTGTTGTAGGCTGCTCAATCATAAATTAAGATAACGTTGATAGCTGAAGCATATAAATTAACAACATAGCAATACAGCCAAATATTGTAATCGAGAATCACTTCATTACATGACTATTTGCAATGAGTTTAAAACTGAAAATGATATAACTGTTATATTTAGCCATTTACTTATGCAGTTAAGTGACATTATAGGCGTAACAAAACTTTCTTTGTTCATGAGTGTTCATGAGTACGTACGTATGTATAATAAATATATATATATATATATATATATATATCTATGTAACAAATTTCAACAAACACGTAATAGTCGAAGTATTTGACACCTGTACGGCTAAGCCAGTATTTACGTATGATTACGCATATTTGAACAGCACAATTTCTCATTCGTCACATCGATATATACATTTTTTCGGCACCCTGTGTATATGTACAGACAATAACGAGTATGCATTCTGTTTTTAAATGTTTAAAACAGATCAACATTCTACGATGAGATCATATTCGAATATGGTATCGCTACTACCGTTGTTGAAAATTATGTTGAATATAATGGAGAATACGTACGCGATAAACGCGGCAATTTCAAGAAGTACCTAGAAAGTTCAAGAATTTAAGAGGAGGTTCCGGTCTAGAGCCCAAAAAAATAGGTGATCTTTAGGAATTAATAAAAGGTAAACTACTATATATAATTTAATGGAACTTGTTGCATTATATTAAGGATATCTTAAATTATAGAAATATATTTTTTGTTTTATAATTAATCGTTGCAGACGGCACTGGGGAGTCGTTAAAGTCAAGGCGTGAAATATTCATCCAAATCGGTGGGACCTGTAGCTCGAAAAGTTATTATCCGATTCGACTGAAACCTTTTTTATTTTGAAGAATATACTTCTGGCTAGGGCAAATCAGAAAAAAAATACAAAAATGAAATTTTGTTAGAAAATAACGACACTTGAAATTTAAAATCACTTTTTCCCTATATTTTTCGTCCTTTCAACGCCTTTGAAAATTATAAATTTTCAATTTTTTGTAATTTTTTCTGCCCCCTTCCCCCTCGCGAGAGGTATATTCTTCAAAATAAAAAAAGTTTTAGTCGAATCGGATAATAACTTTTGAAGATACAGGTCCCACCGTTTTGAGAACACTGTTTCGAGAAAAACGCGTTTAAAGTTTTACGTGAGCGCCGAGTGGCCGGTTGTTGACCATGTATTTGCCGCTACTCAAATGCCTATAACTTCGGCAATTTTACGAATTTCAACAAATCCTTTTAAACACGTATTCCTAAAAGTCTGAACATTCGAAAAATGAAATAAAAAAAAATCGACTTTTAGACCGGAACCTCCCCTTAAGAATCTTGTAAAAACAAATGTTTAGCCATTAAAACGAGAATTGTAAAATAATCTATATCGCATTCTTGTAATTAGAAAGTGTATTTATTTTTACAAATAAGATAAACATTATTTGAACACACTTGTAGGGCTACAATCGTAAAGTTTGTTCAAGCCAGAGCAATTGTAATTACATTTATTATGATTTTCAAATCTGATAAAAACCATAATCCACAGGGGATACATAGATTTTCCTATAATTACTATCACGTTATATATATAGTATCATTTTTATATGGCATATGATATTTTTCATAATGTACTACTGTGTAAAAAATACATCTTTAGTTTTCTGCTACTGATTAATATTGATTTCGTGCAAATAACTCAGTAGGATCAAAGTGTTACCAAGGAATCGCTAACTGTATTAACGCAGTTCCTGTTTACCTTCAAATGCGCATACTAAAATCATAGTTATAAATATATAACTAATTCTGCTATGTTCATGATTCATGATTCATGTTTGTACATACGTATCGTTACAAAATATTTGAAATTCAAAAGTAATGCTTTTGGAAACAATGTATGTTCAGTTGAGGTAGCGTTTCTTAAATCTGTTGTTATTAAATACATATTCTGATAAAAAGAATTAATGTAATTCTATAATATAAAGTTTGCCACGTCACAATGTACATTACACACGATAACTTATGAGCTTAAATAAGTCTACGTTCATACTTACAAGTGCAAATTAAAATTTACTTAACTCGCACAGCGTATTCGTTGTTAAACAAATTTTATGATAATAAATGTTTTAAGTTTAAGTAACACTGACTCTGTACATTTAGGTCGGGGCTCGGGAAAACTTCGCAAGAACGCAAATTACATCATAAGCTTACAAACGTTTTAATGTACATTCTATGGTAATTTAAATCGTACGATTAAATTTTGCAATTGGCAGATTATGATTAATATACTGATTGTAATATTAGTAATAATAGATTGATCATTTCATAGCGTGGGAATAAGAATATGATGTAATAAATGGTTCTTGATAGATTACAAAGTTCATCGATATTTGTGCACCGTTTAGTACCTTATTTTACATTATAGTATTAATATTTACACAAAAATTGAATTCTGTTACAGATTTTAAGAAAACAGTTATTTTGTGCATTTGGAAAACATATAGTTAAACATATTTGTAATATGACGCTAAACGAAGACATATCGAATTTATATAGAAATATTTGTGTAAAGAATCTGTAATACTGACTCTTAGACTAGAATTTATGGTAACGATGCATAGCTTATTAAAGGAACACTATAGGAAGGTATATTTTCAAGTATGCTTTTTTTTATAAAACAGAACTTTCAAGGATACCATTCTTGTATCTTAATAAAAAGAATTGTGCGTCTTTTTCAGAAATATTATAAACGAGTACCTCTTAAAATACATAAATCGTATATTATATTGCAATAATATGTGTTTATGATTCCATAAGATGATTTTTCATAATGGAATTTTTAAATTGCTTTTGTTTCTAGTAACTGTTAGTTGTACATAACCAGTGATATTACACATTATTTAGTTTCATTGTTAATAAATATTATATCTATGATACATGAGAACGATTAAAGAAAGAGAGCAAGTCCAGCATCAAAATCTGTTTGTTCTGTTTTTCTATAGTTCTACGATTACTGCAATATTTATTACATGAATCCGTACTGTAGGCTGTGCTCAGACGGACCACTTTAGTAGCCCACTACAACCACAAAAAACGGTTGTGCGTTGTGTCAACCAGCGACAGCAACAATTTCGCGGTACAGTTTTTTGTCGTTGATACAAAAACGACAGCTCAACCACTGTTTTCTGGTTGCAGTGTACTTCCAAAGTGGTCTGTCCGAGCTCAGCCATACTTATACCAATACGCCTGTTATCATAAATTTAAAGTAGCTCGGCTCTGTAAAACTTTATAAATTTATTTATATAGACCGGATATATTATCTATTTACTTTCATAAAAATATTTAACTAAATTAAATAATAAAAATTTGTTTTTGGCTCTATTAGAATGATCGCTATGTATAATATTACAATATCAAATATTCTAGAGATTTTATTTCACTATAATTTATGTTCATATAAAAGTTCCTTTGTAGACCAAAATCATTCAACAAAATCTCTAATATTACGAAGAATGTTTGTCCGACGCCTAAAAACTTTTGAACAATAAACTCCTGGGATCACGAAATGTGCCTCAGCTCATTATGCCTGGCTAATCCAGATGAATGTGACTATTTTCGACAAAAAAAATGAATAAATTTTTTTTATAAAATCAGAATCTTAATTGCAGGCGTTGCCAGTTAGCACAGCTAGCGAAATCATAGTCTACATCATCAAGATACCTAAGGACTTTTTAACGCTAGATGTTTCTGGCAACGAAAGAGCCCACTTTCTTAATCCCGTTAATAAAACTGAACTCGTGACTAGAAGTGCTCCACCTACCGAGTAACAATTTGGTATCTCGTTAAAAAATAGAACCTGCCAGAAAAAGGCGAAGACTATGTCTGCCGACCTGGCTATTGCAACTGGTCCTGCTTGTTCCATTTGTAAAGCTAACGTTAGTAATATTTGACCCCCGAAACTGAAAAGAGCGAGTGCAACGACTAGAAGCCTGTCGGTACCACAGCGGGGTAAGCACAGCGCACCTATAGCCCAAGATATGGTTATTGTCTGGATCAAGGCAAACGATCCAAAGTTTGTCATTGTTACTGAAAAATGGAGGCCTTTTAAAGCCCTCAATAGAACATAAGCGTTCGCGCCGAAGAGAGTCGCCGAGAAAGCTGCCACGGCACCCCACAGATCTGCATGCTCGATTTTTGCATGCCCATCGGAAAGAGACTCTACGGTATGCCCAAAAATGAGCGGTGGACGTGTTATCAGTAATACGCCGATCAATGTTAAACAGACCGTGACAACATTAAATAATCCGCAAGGCTCTTTTAAGAATACCCTCGCGAATATAGCTACGAATACAGGAACAGAAAACACCACGACGGACGCATCGGCTAACGGCATATGCCTGAACGCGTAAAAGCTTAACATGAGGCCGGTGGTCCCTACGAAACTTCTTAATAATAGCATTAATCTACGTCCCTTTGGAAAAGGATGAGCTCCTTTATATATCACAATTGGTATTGCTGGTAACAATACGCCCACAAACCGAAATGCTGCTAGTTCCATTGGATTTACGTCTACCAAACCTTTCACAATGACGCTGCATAATGAGAAAAACAATGACGATAATGTCGCTAACATTAAACCAAGATAAGGGCACGATTTACATGTCGGAATGGAAAATCGTTTCTGCCCTGTTCTCATGTTACCCTCGACATCCCCATCGACTAAATGCTGTAATTCAACGTGTTCCGACATGTCTGGAAAGAAAAGTGAATTAAATTATTTGAATTTTTCAAGTACACAATTGTATCAAGAAGTAGCAGTAAATTTAAATGGCATTGTGAGAAAATAATGACGGTAGCGTTTTATTAGTGAAAAGTCCAGCTGAAGTATCACTCCTATAGTATGATTATAAAGTAGACATATAATACCGATGTTATTATATAAAATCTTTAACTTGATTCGATCAATAGGTTAAAAAAAAAATTATCGATATGATAACACCATAAATATACACGGAATTTTAGGGCGATTTCTTTGAACGGTTGTAATCCCAATTCGGTAATAAAAGCTACTACCTGAATCTGTGTTAATATCATTAAATTTGCTTACCTGTAATAAGTTTAATAATTGGTTACCCACAGCGTGCTGGTATATTAATAAAATTATGTAACGATTAGTACAGTGCATTTATGAATAGTATGGAAGACTAAATCAACGTAGGCCTTTCAGCGAGACGTTCTCGTTCATTGCTAGTGACAGTGGCTTTCACATCCTTTTTAATTGCCGACTATTTTAGTTGAGAGGTCACGTTGTCACTTGCGCGAAGTATGCAATTCGTGACAACGCACACGAAGGATAGACAGAGTTTATGTGATAAATGTCTGGATAAGAAGTTCTATCAAATTTGTACAGTATATCAGATAACACATAATACATAACAGATTCAAATTATACGTTCATTCTATTTTTATATTCTACATACTTTAGGTTTTCGAAAGTATATATTTGTAAATACAATTTTCTTTTAATTTCACTCATAATACGACAACAAAAACAGGCCCTCCTTTTACCGTTAATGAATCGAATGAATCACTCGATTTTGAAATAGAAAACATGCCACCATGTTTAATTCAATTATAAAGTAATTAGCGGTAATTAACGTTTCTATTTTATGACTGCGCTGTATATAAAATTGAATCACGTCGTTCGTAACGTCACGTTGCGTAATATCAGCAGCATCAATTTAAATTAAAATATATGCAGAAGTGCCCAGATAGCACAACGTCTGGTAAAGTCTTATAGACGTCTTAAAGACGGCTTAAAGACGTCTTAAAGACGTCTGGTTACAAATCAAGACGTTCAGACGTAAAATGGACGTAAAATGGACGTTTTTAAAACGTCCTGTGCTATCTGGGTGAATACGCTTTATCAATGAAAGCGTATAATTACGTGAAGGGTCGAATGATTTACGCATGGTCTCCATTTGATTTCCGCATAAAAATAAGCACGGATGGAATTGACCTTGCGTGAGCGCTCGTTTCGTTCAAAGACGGAAAAAATCTTATCTGAATGAAACATTTCTAATATTTTTTAGCTGTTATTCATAGATAAACGTTCTCCGACGAACTGTATCTACGTATAAATTTCTTCTTTCCGCTTCTAATTTTTATTTTTATACTTTTACATATATGATAACAAATCTACAATAACACTTTACCTACATATCTTTATTGCTTTAATGGTGACGGAAAATAATACTTGAAAAACAGGGAAGGAAGGAAAAGAGAAGGAGAATTTCTGTTACATCGACAGTCCACTGTAGAATTAAATTTACGAGTAAAAAAGTAAGTGTTCTATAATTTCAAATACTTCAATACTATTCAGTGCACAGCAACTTGCGAGAATTTGACTACTTGTTCGTAGTCCTCTGGTAGCAAATTCTAGAAAGTCATAGCACACCCCCTAGTGATAATAGTAGTTTGAATTCAGCTAGTTCGTCTTCCGGTAGAAGATAAGCTCGCAAATCGATGTTTAAATATTAATGCTTCAACTAATGCCTCTTACGAATCGAATCACACGTTTCTCAAATTATAACTTTGGGATTCAGCAACAGGAAACATTTGTTCCAGTTCTGTTCGAACCGTGGATGCCTCGCTAAGGTCTGCCCAAAATTTGGCGCGCATTGCTAAGCGTCCTTATCACGTTCGCTCACCAATGCTCACCAAATATAGCATTTGAAAATGTATTCAGAAGTAACAAAGGAGAGAGACAGTAGGAGAAGCTTACGCGCCTCTCTACATCCATAGTAGCTGGACTCTATCTCTAAGGAGATATCCAAAACTTATCTTATCCAATATGTTTAAATAGAAATGTTCGCAATTTGAAAGAAAGTGACCGATCCTAAGCACTTGCGAGTATCGGCTGTTATCTGTAGCCATCTAGCGATAAAGTGTGGGAGGCGACGGTGGTACAATGGGACATGGGACACGAAGTTCCTTCTAAGATGCTGTTGTTCATTGATCGTATGTATGAATTTCATAGTGTTCGCAGGTTACAATAAATCAGACAATTTTTCAATTAAAGTTGAATTAAGATTGGTATTGTAGTGTAGTGCGCAAGGACCATTAACCGTGAGATACGGAATCGAGAACTATTTAATGGATCCGACTATCGGTTGGTATCAACCGGAGCAGTTTGGCCCCGCTAAGGATTTGTGGTTACACATTTGGGAAGCTGAGAAAGGTCTCGATATCTTAACGCTGAAGAACGACTCGCCTTCGAATGTGATGGGTGTGAAGCTCCAGCAGGACTTCATAGCATTGGACCCTCTTAATTCTCGCATTGGCGACCGCATGCAGCATAACACTTGTAATAGCTATTATAATCCGTCGCGTAGGAAAGGTGATAATCGTGCTAGCACCTATGGCATGAACTACAATTACAATGCCTTGGTTGGCGAATACGGCGGCTGCCCGTGGCGTGTGCCCAATAAACATTATTCGAAAGGAGTTATTGGGTGAGCATTGCCATTGTTTTTTCACTTATTACTCGCCCTGTGGGAGTTAAGCTATCGTGCTGCGAGCGGCTCGTCCATATGGGCACGATTAAGGTTATGTACCTTGCACGCTCGTTTACAAATAGGGTATTCGGGGGTTTCTTCGTGCTTAACGACCGTACAAATAAGAGTTTCCGCACATTTTCAACTTTATGAAACCGATGCTATTTAACCCGGTGATGATGTAGATCGACCGATTTTTAGTCTAATTCTATATACTAACGCATATTTTCAATCTCCGTCAATATGTATAACGATTTTCCAAGTGCACGTGGATGTTTATGTAATACATACGATTTGTGTTGGTATTTACAATATTTCGTGTTGCTGGAGATCGGGAAATGTTATTAAATTGTAGTAAATGATTTCATAATTGTAGGTACACCAAATAGCTAGTGTCTTTCCTTGATCTTTATTATAATTGCCATGTGTAACAATGCCCATGTAAGTAATTAAAAATTTTTGACAATTACGAATTGTAAATAATACTCCAAGTCATGTTGGAGTGTGGCGTTCCTTAAGTACTTGACAGTCCATACTTTATCTCCTATGTTAGACAAACGTGATGTTTGTCTAATTTATGAGAAACTGGAGTATAAACTATTATGTTCATTTTATTATATCGATGTTAATGATAATGTTATATTTCAATTTGGAGCATTTCGCTAAAGTTCATTAATTTGTAGGTATCGATACTTCTAAAGTATTATGTTCACTCCTTTCATTTTATTTTTAGTTTCTGTTTATTTATCATTTAACAAATTTTATAACAATTATCAGTATTTTTGTTCATTGACAATCATCATTTTTCATATTGTTTTGTGTCCACTGAACACAGCGATTCTCATCTTTTCCTACAAAACTTCATTCTTATTTGTTGGGTATTAGATATAGCTTTAAGGTTTATTTGCATTAGATTTAAAGAAATGTAATATAATTTATTACTCGTACTTTGCTTTCGATACAGTAAGGTATATATGTATATATTTGTTCAGATAATTATTAGCAAAAGTCATATAATTATCAATATGTCGAATATGGAAACCTATTGACATTTTTTGTTTTATGAATTTTGCTACTATTTACTGCAATTAATTATAGTAATATAATCTCATATCTATAAGAAATAATTCCTTACAATAGAACATAACTTTAGTGATAAATAATACATTAGAATAAGAGGCAAGAATATTTTTCATGTAATCTTCTCGAGCCGTTAAATTAAATGAACTATTATTTTTTTCCCATGTAGTTTACACGAAGAAATTGAAGATTTTTTTGCTTACATGTGCCCTTCTAACGAAGAGCATAGCCTACGAATGCGTGTTGTCAAAAGGATAGAACAAGTAATACATGATCTCTGGCCAGATTCTAAGGTTGAAGTATTTGGCAGCTTTCGCACTGGTTTATATTTACCTACAAGGTACGTATCGTTGTACATATTTAAAAGAGAATGTAGTTAGTAATGTGTTCACATGTAGTATATATGCATAGATATATATGTACGTAGTAGCTTTCAAATTTATTTTATTATTGCATATATAAAATTAGGAAATTATTTGTGACAATTTTTTATAAAAACATTCAGCTCGGAGCATAAACACATTGGATTAAAAATAATTTGTCGTATTATTGGAATAATATTAATTCCCTGTTCCATCGCTATTCGACTATCGAACATTTTGATTACTTAAGATTTTCAACTTCTTCTTTCAGTGATATAGATTTAGTTGTAATAGGAATGTGGACAAATCTGCCATTACGTACTTTAGAACGTGCTCTATTGGATCAAAATATTGCCGAACCATCGTCTATCAAAGTTTTGGATAAAGCTAGTGTTCCAATTGTCAAGCTCACCGACAAAGAAACTGAGATTAAAGTAGATATCAGTTTCAATATGAACAATGGTGTCAAATCTGCAGAATTGATAAATTCGTTCAAGAAGCGATACCCAGTATTGGAGAAACTAGTTATGGTATTAAAGCAATTCTTGTTACAAAGAGACCTGAATGAAGTTTTTACTGGTGGAATTTCCTCGTATAGTTTAATACTTATGACTATCAGTTTTTTACAGGTATGTCATTATTACCTTTCTATCTGAATGTACAGTACTTAAGCAAACAGTAATTACCGAGTACATTTTTAATTCAATATAAAGAATTAAAAATGTTATGCTATAAAATTGACGTCTATCGCTCGACGTGTGAAAGATAACTTCTGACTTCGGATATAATCGAACCGATCCTCCCACCATGTAGCATAATTTTCGTTTCAGTTACATCCCAGGCAAAATGCCTACTGCACGAATGCTAATCTTGGAGTGTTATTAATAGAATTTTTGGAATTGTATGGTAGGAAATTTAATTATGTGAAAACAGGGATTCGTGTAAAAGATGGCGGTACTTACATATCGAAGGAAGAGGTAAAATATGCCCTTGCGAACGAATTAATTAACAAGTTCTGTTTTTAGAATACAATTTTTATAGCTTAGCGTGAGAATATATCTGTTATATATTTTCCAGGTACAACGAGATATGATAGATGGCCATCGTCCTTCTTTGTTATGCATAGAAGATCCCCTTACACCTGGAAATGATATCGGCCGTAGTAGTTATGGCGCTCTGTACGTAAAAGATGCATTTGATTGGGCTTACTATGTCCTTTCACAGGCAGTTAGTCCTTTAAATATTTTAGTGAATGATGCAAATAAAGTAAGGTGAGATCTTTTATACATTAAAGTCCATTTACATAGTTCATGGCGATATTTCACTAAATGCTTTCTAAACATGCATTGCATGTAGTATACTAGGGAGAATTATTCGCGTGACAGACGAAGTAATAGAATATCGAAAGTGGATTAAAGAAACATTCCCACTACCATTGAGTGAGGTGGACTCACTGTCGAGTTCAACTGGATCCGATGCATCGACGCTTTCTGCTCCAGCTAGTGACACGGTATAGAATCATAATCCACTGCAGCGTATAGTAAAAACTACCACAAGATAAATTGCACCCTTTCACTGATTTCGATATGCTTGAAACATTGATTTATATTCTAACGCAGACTTTTTTTGTTAAAAGGATTCCGAATGTAGTCGCGGCAATTCTCCTAACACTGGTGGGAAAGGCGAGGATAGGAATAAAGACAGAAATGTATATAATAATCAGCATACTCATCATCATTCGCAATGGAAAAAGCCATTTAAAGGAACTGCTCACGGTACGTTTATTTTATTCGTAAAAAGTCTTGAAGCTTTTAAAAGTATCGACTGCACAGCATTCATCGGCATTTAAAGAAAATCTTATATTTGTTTATCGCAGGCAATCATCACCACAGTTCCAGGGGAAGTTATCACCATCGTGGAATAAATAATAACATAAGTGGACAGAGTAAAGCGAAGCATTCTCTTCACAGTAACGGAAGCAATAACAATAGCCACAGTCCGAGCTCAAGGCCACAGACCGTGAAACGAAAAAAACAGTGCATCACTCCTCGCGGTACCGGGGATTGTGTACGGTGATGAAACGTGCAAAATAATGTTGGACTTTGTTTGTCACTTAAGTAGCGAGCTCAATATCATAATGGTGTGGTGAAAAGACATTGATGAAGTCTCATCAGATCACCACACAACTAAATTATCCTTTCCACTTTAGTGTACAGTGGGGGCTCAGAATCTATAACGGTGAGGAGTTTCATAAACTCTGTTTCTTTTCTCTGTTATAGAGATAAGAAAGTGCTCCGAACATAGTTAAGTTTCATTTCACCAGAAACACTTTCTGTTCTGTACGAAATTTAACATACCAAAGACGTACAGAGTTGTAATTATAGATCGATCTAGTTTTATTACCCTATTTTTTTCTGCATTACTGCGCATCTTACAGCTAACATTGAGAGAATGTGTAATATTTTATTAATCATTATTTACAAAGTTACAGGCTTATTGCAATCTTTAAATAGCAATTGTGTTCATAACTCTGATAAACTCATTGTAATACATTTATATAATACGAACGGTACATATAATAATTATTTGCAGTGCAGTTTCTGTTTTTTTCTTTTTTTAAAGATTTCACGAAGCTGTAAAACAAACTCTAATAATGATGATAAAGACTTAGTTTTCTATATGGAACTATATTCTTATAACAAAGGGGTGACAGAAAAATTGGTGATATTGGGACTTACCTATTGTAAATATTGTAATATACATTATCAAACGTAGAAAAATAAGTCTAAGAGTTACCTACTGAATTTTTTTTATTTTGTACGTACCTAAAATAGCGTTTGTTACGATAATTTTATCATTTGAAGTCATGGACGTGTCCATGTATACATATATATATACATATATAAAAATTGTCTATTTTTTTCTGTAATACATAAGTCCAGTACTGTTGTGAAAATGTTTTGGTATATTTTTCGGATCTTAATAAAGTTATAAGTTCGTGTGCTGGTAATCGACAAATTTTTAATAAAAATATTTTTGAAAATACAAATTTCATTGCCGCGAAAGAGTAACATACTTTAGAGTTTTACAACTGTGTTCTTTAAAGTCGCCATTGTCTGTAATGTTTTACATTTTATACAGAATTACTGATTTCGTAACGCTAGTTTGTAACTTTTAGTCTCTCCCTGAATAATGATACATTATTTTTATATTATCAAATAATAGTAAGCATACGTGTCATGATCGAATGTCAAACGAATTCAATGGACAAGTCGGGCATCGCATTTAAACATGATTCTGTATGACCTTTTAAAATCTGAGCAACGTTTCAAACAAAATTTTTGTATATGACAATACGTAGAAAGGCCTTGATATCACTGAGAACTCCAGATGTTGTATTGTGAAATTATCTTGTATCTGATCTATTATCGAAAAATCACATTCCGTATCTCGACATAAATTCTTGTTTACCAGATTCAGAAGAAGAAATAACTGTTTATCATAGCAAGTGTTTACCGATTAAGAATCTTACTCCGGAATTGCATTTTTTGTTAATACAAGTTGTAATACAATTCAAGCAGTGTCTCTTATTAAATTCGAGTGCAGAGATGGAAAACAATTAGTATTTACTTCCCCTCAAATCTTATAACACTCGTGCAATATTCTACATTGTTCAATAAACCATCGTTAATGAATACCTTTATAGACTGTGATTTAATTTTATAAGTAGAATGTCTTATTACGACATGCATGTACGTATGTATGTACACGTGTATGTCTGCGAGCACGAAATTGTGGATTTTACATCTGTGAAATTATGTTATTATTATCATCATCATCATTATTATTATCATCATCATTATTATTATTATTATTATTATTATCATCATCTAGTCTGCAAAAATTATTACACATTTTTTAATATGGGCTCAAATTTTTGTAAATCTTATTATTGGTAATTTCCTATTTATATCTACTTTCAAAAATTACTAAAAATTGTGTAAATACTGAAAATTTAATAAACAGTGATAACAGGCTCCTTTGTGTAATTGCCATTTTTATGACATTGTATTATGTATATAATAACGTAATCATATTTCACTTATAAAAATTTTATAAATAAAATAGATGCAGTAGGTTGAATGGAAAAGAAGAAAATGAAAAGAAAAGTTTATAATGAACATGTATATTTATTTAGTTTATAAAGTATCTTTAAATGTATGGCGTTCTCTTGATAATATACCTTCCTGTAACGTTTAACATTTAGTATCTTTATCACCCAGTAATTTGTGATACAGGTATCAGGCATTAAAACCCAATAACTCCAATGGTAACACTTAATTTATTTGACATTTCTTCTTCTAACTGCACATAGAATATGTTTATTGCGTAAGTGTTACTATATTGTACATGTTTTTATACTATGTCTTAAGTATAAATTACGTAAGTTTATGATTTCGAACTGAGCCCAGTGATAGGATTAACTTGAAGTAATTTCATGCGTTCCAATTGTGCCAGTCTGTGTTCTTCGTCAAATGTTATCGGTAATGGCGAGTATGCTGTAAAATTCCATCACAGTATTAAATAGTAATGAAATAACGATTCAAAACTTGGCACAGGTTGAGCGGTAAGTTAACATTCAACGATAATTACTTCTACTGTCTCTAGACGCACTCGCAAAAGTAACATTATGCGATATAATTTCATAATTAGCTGAATCTATGCAGTGTATCAGAAAAATGTAAAAAAAAATATATATCTCAAGTTTACCACACGATTGGCGTGTAGAAATTGTTTGTGCTTCGACTTACCAAACTGTTTGAAGAAGAAGAAAAGCCAAATACTGCCCGCCAAAAACAGAAGCGTAGTTCCTATTTGTCCTTTCCATTCGCCTGTCGGGGCTTGCATCTCGGTGAATGTTTGACAGTAACTGGCACGGTATAATTCCTTCTTCTCTTGAATCGACAATTTCTTCCAATCCCCCTTTTCCTTCTGTCTCAATGCCTATTTGAAAATCAATGTCAAAACAAATAAAATTATATTACATCACTGATCATTAGATATTTAATATACTCCTTTCCGAAGAAAGGCCTTTCGGTATTCCATGCTGTTACGGGTAGCATAGAGCTATAAGAAATTATTGTACCATGATATCTGGAGTGTTCGCTTTGAAACGAATCGCAGGCATAGGAAAGTCAACTCGATCCATGTAAGTTGCCTCTCCATTAAATCCATGACCTACAACATCTCTATTACCAATTTTATCCGGAAATTGCGCATCTACAGCGCCGGAAGACATTCCACGAATGTAAATTGGAATATTTTGCCGCAGGCATGGTAAGAATAACTTGTTGGCCATTGTGTACTGAAACAATAGAAATTCATAAAATAACAGGAAGGAATTTAAACACTGTCAAATTCTCTTTTACACAGAAACATTGGGCAAGCGAAAATCAAGGTATTAACTTGTTTAAATCATATAATTTCCTTCGATATAAGTAACATAACTTATACCATAAAATTGTACTTAGGGCAGGAGTGAATTTAACTTTACTTAACATATTAATATACATACGCATTTAGTAGAACTTTTGTTAGGAGTATCGGATCATACATTTACGCGTGCGAAATATTGAAGCAATGGAGAAGTATTAAAATACTTCTTCGTGATATTAATATATTTTGCTGCCATATGAAATTATAAAAAAAATGGAAGATAAGCAAGTGTGACAGTGAACTGTTATAGGGTAACAAATTGTGAAACACTGGAAGATTCGCTTCAGTTTATGGAAATATTTAATTTTTCAGATAACATTACGTATTGATTGTCGAATGTATGCCGTGGTTACCTAACCAGTGTGAATTTCAAGAAAACCGTTTAAACTAAAGAACGAAACGTGCTTCGATTTGTTAGGATCGATACTTTACTTCGTATAGAATGTTATGACACTTATTGTTAATACAGACACTTAATAATATAGCGTACTTCGTAATAAAAACTTACTTTCTTCGCAGATATCCAACACACTGCAAAGCAAAATGGCTACGAGTAGGGTAGGGTGGATGGACGACGTGCACACGAATGATCCGTATATGTGTACTACTACATATTTAAATATCGAATCTGAAGGTATCGATATGTAACGTGTAAGTACAAGTTCTGTTTTTGAATGGGCGCGGTCTGTGCAGGAATATGCAGGTTCGCAAATTTTCACATTCCCTTAAATCTTTGATTTCGAGGAAAGTTTTGTTTGATGAACGATAAAACCAGCTTAAAAGTATTAAAAGAAGCACATTTCGTTTAGAGATTTCACACCATCCTTTAGGTATTTTATATTTTGAAAAGAAAAAAATGTTGCGTTGTGTTCGAGATGAGAATGTAATTTGCTTCTTTGTTAATTAGGATATTAGTTTCTTGATTTCGTATTATTACTATACTGTTGTCCAGAACTTTACGCGATATAAAAATCTTACGTTTCGCTGTATTGATAAACCTCGATCTCGCTTTTAGTTAGTTACTATTAAAAGTAACATTGAACACAGTACACACTACAGGCGAGGTCTATCAACACTACAGCATTATATCGCACAGCTTCTATTAAAACAATTTTCAACTGTCAATTCGAATCTATCAACTTCTCTTTTACCTATCTTACTAATCGCTTCGCAATATTTGTACGAAATATTCGAGATCTATGTTATCGACCGAGTGAATTCATATGTAAAAGGCATTACGAAGTAGTCTCTATTTCTGGCTGTAGGATCGTACGGTTCGTACGATTATAAGCCCGCGGTTGCTTACGGCATGGCGTTAGCCAAGTCGTGTGTCATGGTGCGTTGCAGATGAAAAGCGTACTATATTTGCAACGCTTCTGTTTCACATGTTGTATATTAATGGAAAACCTTTTGTACAAATTTTAACGGCAGGTGAGGATCCTGGGGAACAATAGCACGAGTGCGTCGAGAGGAAAACAATAATAGTTGTGGGCGAACGAAGTTCAACGATGCAGTGAGGTTCTGATATGGCGGCAAATTTTAGTTAGGCGGAGATTCGTTCTAAACTTTCTGGATACCGTACTGCCGTTCCATCGGTTGCTCGGACACGAGCTCGGTGTAATTTCCGCGCTAAATTCGGCTCCGCGGTATGCTCAATTACAACGTTAAATCGGAAAATTGAAACGCTGTGCATTCCTGCATTTTAAAGCACAGTGGCGACATATCATGGCGGCGAGATTTTCTCAACTGCAGTTGGTCTATCTCGATTACTTTCATACCTAATACGCACGCAAAGGAATTCCTTTGTAAAGTAACATATTCAGCAAATGAATATATTCTACATAAAATTCGCCCCATAAGATATCCATTACACGCTCCGTTCCCGTGCATCCTAAGTGATGTAATTATATTGCATTAGCCAGGCATAACATGTAGCTGAATAGTTCTCTATGTATGTACAATAGTCACAGTGACACTGTGACTTGGACGTGAAATTATGATGTAGTAATTCCATATTGATGCAGGACATTGGTGTTATTTTGTGTTTGTACATACGTCTCTCCTTCGTCTGTTTTAAGATCATTCAAGATGAACAAGCGACGTAGAACGTCCTCGGTCGCTAGTCGAGGCACAGAAGACGACGGCGATGACATACCGCCTGAACCGACTAAGAGGAGAAAAAAATTGGATCCCGTAAGTTGTTTTAGATCGCTGTAAGCTGAGCATGTTAAAACATTCGATTATTAGTTAATGGTTAAGATTAATAATCCTTTGATTTTCACAAATCTAGAGCGACCTGTGCCAACAATTGTACGATGTGCTACGTAATCAGAAAAAGGAAGATGGAACGCTGTTATGTGATGCATTTATACGTGTGCCTAAACGCAGACAAGAACCAGGTTACTACGAAGTTGTAACGAATCCTATAGACCTATTAAAAGTTCAACAGAAACTAAAAACCGACGAATATAGAGATATGGATGATTTGGCAGCTGATATTCAACTTATGGTTAACAATGCGAAAGCTTTTTATATGGTAATATATGTTGGCATAAATAATAAAATATTAAAATGTAGATATTAATTCAATGCATAAACTACTGGGATTATTTCTCGAAAACAGCGTACTTCTCCCGAGTATAAAGACGCCACCGAGCTTTGGGAGTTGTGTGTACATACAAAAAATCGTATTACGGAGGAGTATGAAGACCCGGAGCCTAAAGGAAAGCTTATACTAAAAGTAGGACGATTGGTAAGCTATGATACAATGTTATGTACATACACGCATGATCTTCGATCATCGAATGATTGACACAATATTAATTTTTTAGGCTCGAAAAGTAACAACAAAACAAGAGGATACAGAAGATACATCTGAAAGTTCTACAAATCCTGACGAGGAGACAATGCAACTTTTTGAAGACTTATTTGCAGCGGTTATGACAGCAACAGATCCAGCTGACAACAACAGGCCTTTACATACAATGTTTCAACTTAAACCGTCTAAAAAAGTTCGTATTATAAATACTTATTTGCGAGGTGTTAATCTGTTGTTTCTTGAGCAAATGTGTTATACGAAGAATGCTACGTTTTCAGTTGTATCCAGAGTATTATGACGTAATCGAGACACCCGTAGACCTGAAAACAGTTGCGAGGAAAATTCAAGAAGGAGCCTACAGTTGCGTTCCGGATATGGAGAAAGATTTAATGCTGATGTGTCGCAATGCTTGTCAGTTTAATGAACCGGGATCTCAGATTTATAAAGATGCCAAACTTTTGAAGAAGATTATCACTGCAGCGGCAAGAAAACAGGATACCGGATTAAGCAGCAGTGTGCCAAAGATTGCGACAACCGCGCCATCAACGCGAAGTAAAAGAGGAAGTCGCACAATGGCACAGTCCTTGATATCTCAGACCGCGGCGTTGCCAGACGAAGACGAAGAAAGCGACGATGAAGAGGAAGAACCCGCAGAAACTGAAGAAGCTGACAATCCACAGTGGCAGCTATTTCAAACTATCCGAACAGCACCCAACAATCAAGGTACCAAAGTAGAAAGCAAACATTATTGTGGTATTATATCAAGAAGAATAAATTTTATGATAATATCGATGAAACTTTGTACATGTGTAGGAGTTAGAATGAGCGAATATTTTTGGAAACTGCCATCGAAGAGACTATATCCCGATTACTATAAAATGATTAAAAATCCGATTTCTTTATTACAAATTCGTACAAAGATAAAGGTAATTGATAAAAGTGCGAACTCTTTGTATTGTGTAAGTTATTTTTATATTACTTATAATTATTACAGAAAGGTGAATATGGCACTGTTAGCGAAGTGGCTGGTGATATGAATATTATGTTTGAAAATGCAAAGAAATATAATATTCATACCTCTAGGTTGTATAAGGTAATAAACATCGATTGATTTGAAACTTTTCACGTACTTTACAGCTATTATTCATTTATGCTGTGATCTTTTAGTGTGCTGTAAAGCTACAAAAAATTATGCAAGAGAAAGTACAAGAACTCTTAGAATTTGATCAGGTAAATAAGATTTTCCCGCGCGAGGATACATCGCTCTACGTTTTAGTTTTCACTTCACATGTTTCTTACGTTCGTAGGATTCAGACTCTGACAGCGAATTCGAAAATAGTTCCCATCAACCCAAACTCATTAAGCGTGCTTCAAATCTGTTAACTCGTGGAAAGTATAAAGACAATATACCACTGAAGAAACGATTGTACGCATTAGTTAAATGTGTCATGGAATACGTTGTAAGTAATTCCAACTTGAATTATTGAAGCAGAAACGTATCAATACAGAAATAATTGCAACGTTACAGTGCGAAGATGGCCGGCAACCAATGTTAATGTTTATGGAAAAGCCCTCTAAAAAACTCTATCCGGACTATTACCAAGTGATAGCGGAGCCCATTGACATGTTAGCCATCGAAGCTAATATTAAAGCAGAGAAGTATCAAAGTGAAAACGAATTAATACAAGATTTTAAGGTATATTTTGTACACTGTTATAATAAAAAACAAACTACGCATTGCATACTCTTCATCACAGATTTATTGTATTTTACGTTGCTTTGCATTACTGTACTCTTTCTGTTTAGTTAATGTTTAACAACTGTCGTCAGTATAACGAAGAAGGCTCTTTGATATATGAGGATGCAAATACTTTGGAAAAGGTTTTAATGGATAAAGTGAAAGAGTTAGGTCCTCTGCCAGAAACACCTAAACCAACAAAATCAAGTGCGTCCACGCCAACCAGGAATGTTGGGTAAGTACTACTTAACGTGTACAGCATTGCAGAGATATTCGTATTAAGTTTATTGATAAAGAGTTGCCTTTATGACGATAAGAAGTATGTGTGTACATGATATACCTCTATTTTTTATACATAGGAGACCTAAGAAGGTCATACCGCTTCACTTACAAAAATTAAAAACTATGTACGATACTATAAAAGATTATCATGACGCGAAAGGAAGACAGTTGTCTTTAATTTTTATGAAATTACCAAATAAAAACGAGTACCCCGATTATTATGAAGTAATCAAACAACCAATGAACATGGAGAAAATAGCTGGTACCTTGAAAAACAATGGATACGAAAATTTAGACGAACTTGTGTCGGACTTTATACTAATGTTTGATAACGCTTGCAAATACAATGAACCTGACTCACAAATATACAAGGTTTGTACAGTAATATGTATACGTACATACATTATTGTTTAACCTTTAGAGGGCCGGGATTTTTTCATTGAAATTGTAAATTTTATTTACTTAAAATTTATGCATATATATCACCAAAATGGCCGGCAAAGTATCCAAATTTTTAGGTGGCCACTATAGTGGCCAGGCCGGCCCTCTCAAGGTTAAAATAAAATGAGACACTCCTAATAAGTCATTTGGGTAGTTTCGAAAAGAAGTTCTATTTAGATAAAAGTATGACGATTATTCATTTTTTAATTACTTCGAATTCGTAAAAGGATAAACTTTTTTGTGTTGTTCGTGTTATAGTTTTGTTTAACAAGGTGGTAGAAGGTAAATTGAAAAATAAAGATATTAACGACACATTCGAAATTTGACTTAGAGGTGATTATGTAAAAAAAAAAAAAATAGTATAGAGGTATGCGACTAATAGCGCGTACGTAAGTCGGAAGTCAAATTGAAATTTCGCGCTAAAACATGGAAAGTTCGATCTGTTTACGGTTACAGTTTTTGAGGTTACGTGAAGTTTGTTTCTTTCGTAGCATTGTCGGTCCGTGCAGTTTTATAGAAGAATTTTACACAATGACGAATGATTTTTATCTATGATTATATACGATAATAATATTAACGTTAATATGCAATTCTATCAAGCTAGTGATCATAAATTAAATACATGGAAAGTTGCCTAGTAATTAGCTGCAGAGTTTGTGCTTCCTTTACAAAAGCTTTTCATGTGCACGCGTTTATTCAGAATGTTCGAACAAGGAAATAGTTATAACCAGGGAACTAACATTTCCCTGCAAAAGACATTAAAAGTTCGGCCTTGTTTTATCCGTTTAATGAGAGATAGAGAAGTAGATCAACGGTTATCCAAGAAGTCCAGGAGGAATGAAACAGAAGTAAAGAATGACTTCATTCTTTTTAGAATATTACCCACTAGTTGTTTTCTCGTGTATACATTCTGTTATCTTGCAAATATCGAGTAACAAATTAATAGAGTTGGTAAATTTAATACAATCTAATATCAATGGAAATGATGTTCTAGGATGCTTTAATTTTACAACGATTAGTGCTTCAAACAAAGTTACAATTAAGCGAAGACGAAGAAAGTGTACCTGATGTATCTGCTGCCGTTCAAGAAATATTGGCAACAATTTTCACCGCTCTTTACAACCACCAAGATGAAGAGGGAAGGTGTTACTCAGACTCTATGGCAGAACTTCCAGAACACGATATTGTTGATGGAAAGAAGTACGTTTTCTTCGATTAAATTTAACCTTTACTTAATTGTATTTGTACATTATCGTTTGTCCATCGTTGATTCAATTTGGGTGCATTTTTCTGTCTCGAATAATAGGGTACGAGGATTATCATTAGATTTAATTAAAAGAAGATTAGACCGTGGAGTTTATAAGCGTCTAGATCGGTTCCAAGAAGATGTGTTTACATGTTTAGAGCGAGCAAGAAGGCTGTCGCGTTCAGATTCGCAACCTTTCGAAGACAGCGTAGAGCTTCAAGCGTTCTTCTTACGTACTCGCGACGAAGTAACTCGTAGCGGAGATTTATTACACTCGCCGGCGCTTAATTATACTCTCCTCGATCTTTCTGCTCAAGTTGCAGAATTGAAACGCGTAAAGCAACAGCAAGAACTGACATTGCCCAACGAAGAGGAAAGCTGCGATGGGAATGACACGAAAGTATGTAGTACTATATGCCGTAAAAATCATGTTAGAGAAAGTATTGTCGTTTATTCGGTATTTCTGTTTTGCTCAGGATTCTGAAGCGAATGCTAATACAGAGGGGAGTAATAGCGATAATGGTGGTTCGATGAGTTTTAATCAAGAAGTATACAGAGCCGGTGATTTCGCGTACATAGAGCCTACAGAACGAGGCATGGAATACAGTGTGGTTCTTATAGAACGTTTGTGGACAAATGCGGAGGGTCAACAGATGTTATATGGCAATTTATTTTATAGACCAAGTGAAACTTATCACGTAGCATCTAGAAAATTTCTCGATAAGGAGTTATTCAAAAGCGATGCCCATGTAGCTGTACCTTTGTCCAAAGTGGCTGGCAGGTGTTGCGTTCTAAGCGTCAAGGATTATTTTAGAATGCAACCGGAAGGTTTCTTGGAAAAAGACGTTTATGTTTGCGAGTCCAGATATTCTACGAAAGCGAGAGCTTTTAAAAAAATCAAAGTCTGGAATTTCGATCCAGATCATTTAAAACTACTTCCGAGAGAGAAACCTTTAGAACCAAAGAGGGTGATATCGGTATACAAGGAAAGATTAGAAAAGCATAAAGAAGAAATTGCAGAGTTAGAAGAAGGAGAAAAATTGACAGAAAAAGAAAGACCTGTAAGTCACGTTTACGATAGTTCTGCCTTTTCCTATAAAATACGCTATTCTGTACATCGTCTTTTAAACTTATACCAACTAGGATATAGTATTAAAATAATTTTCGGATTTATTATAAAAACTCTTGCCTAACTTATCTTTGCAGAATGTGATACTGTATAGTCCAGACGACACGGAGAATACTTACTACGAACAGTACAATACGTGCGCGGGTGCTGTAAAAACCGGAGACTTTGTTTACGTAGCAACAGATGGAGGCAGGCAACAAATTGCACAGATCGATGCTATATGGTTGACCAAAGAGTATGTTAAGCGATATCTTGCTGTAAATTCTATAAAACTCATCGACCCGGTAAAAACGATTACTTAATTGTTTTAGTGGAAAGTGCTACTTTAAAGGCCCGTGGCTGTTGATGCCGGCAGAAGTGCCACATGCTCCCACAAAGTTATTTTATAAACAAGAACTTTTTTTATCCACTGTCGATGGTACTCATCCAATTGTGGCTATCGTTGGTAAATGCACCGTTCTTGATTATGGAGAGTACATCTGCAGTAAGTACACAATGCAACTTTTAATAAATGTACAGGGTGATTCGTAAATGCGTGTCGATACTTGAGCGGGTAAGTCTACTCAGTAATATAAATAAAACCGTCATACGAACATAGCATTGAGTTCAGCACTCGCGAGAATAAGGCACTGATTGCCCGATGTTTTGCCTGTAAACATTAGATAAGGTCAAGACTTATTAAGACGTGCAGTAGCGTGAGTTGTTGAGGCACGAGGCGGACACTGAGAACATTTTCTTTAAGCATCCACAACTCGAATACTAAGGTATACAGGATATATGTTCATCTGACGATTTTACTCGGTGTGTAGATTTACCCCCCGAAGTATTGATATGCGTTTATGAATAACCCTGTATGATAGTAAAATGTGAAAAATGTACCTTCGAAGGTATACACCGTTTCTGTGAAAATGCGTGTACCTTTTATAGGCCGACCTACGGAAATTCCAGAGGATGATGTATATATTTGTGAATCGCTGTACGACGAAAGTAAGAGCCTCATGAAGAAGCTTGGACAGGAAGGTTTAAAAAAGTTCAATCACAACTCGGCAGTGACCGAGGATGAAATTTACTTCTTCCGAAGGCCTATTAACCCTGCTAAAGTATGTACGAAGTTCTAAACATTCAACCTAACATACACGAATGTTCAATAACAAATAAGTAGCCCACCATTTTGACGTGCAACTAACTGAATATTATTGCTTTTGCATGTGATGTGTGTGTTGTAGGTTCCGGGCGATGTGGCTCAGACGCAAAATCAAGTCAAGTCTGTTACTCCTAGCTCAGCTCAATTTGAAATGGTAATTTCTACTCATAAGTTTCTTACGTTTTGATAACAATACAACACAGACGCATGTTGTCTTAGAATCACACGCAAGCTCATATGAAAGTTCTTAACGTCACGAAATATTACCTGACCCTAAATCGTGACCGGTACAATTGAGATTTCTTTAACGTATTCAATATGATTTGCGTGTGACGAAGATCATCTACAAATTTGTATCTAAGCATGTTTCTAATTTTATGCCGGCATATTCGTTTTTCCTTTCTCTGTTTTATATCTTTTCGTATTTGTTTATATACATATATATGTTTTTCTTATCGAATTCCTTCGTTTGTTTCTTTGTATAATTACTTTCATAGGTCTGGTAATTATTCTTTATGGATTTAAATTCAGAGCACCTGTTGGGTTTATCGCTAATACATATATATGTGTATGTATATATATATATATGATATAGATAGAATACCACCAAAAAGTCGCTTCCATGTCACTCTAACCCAAATAATGTGGAAACTAAGCATATTGCTTTAAACTGAATGCTTACAGTATTAACATATCTAAACGTAGAAACATCTTAGATAATACTTGCAATAAAATTTAAGAATTAAAGAATCATACTGTATCAGCTTAATACATTTATATTCCGAACGATGCGCGACGCATCGCAGCGTTTTACGATTAAATCTACTATAGAACTCATCCGAACGTCGCGAGATCTCTAGTTAGGAAAGGTTTCTGTAGGTAATATAGGATTAAACAAGATTCCATGATATTACATTCGGTAACGGATAATGAACGTAACATAACATAAATGGTATAGGAGGCATCACCATTGTTACCGAAGCTGGAACCCGATGTACTAGGCATGGGAGTAGGATTAGGAGTGGGAGTAGGAGTAGGAGTTGGGGAGGACAGCATGGATGCTGGTGGTCCACCGTCCGTTGGATCCGCAGAAGCTCAACCGGTGCTCTCCAATACTCAAACACCTGTGTCGACTAAGAAGGTAGGCTTTATCGTGACATTATTTGCTTTATTTGCTTATAAATTTATCACATATTGCATTCTATTTGTTTCGTTTTAATTCTGTTTAGAGAAATATGCCAGCATACTGTTTCCGTTTTTTAAATTTTTCTTTTTTAATTTTTGCACCGTTCAAACGTTGTTTTAACATTAGAAGGAGAAATTAGACGTTTACCTTTGAAGGTGTAATACCAAGATTTCTTCCCAAGACGGTGGCAAATTATAATTTGTGTTTTCTTCTGTTTAGAAAACGGCTGGTAAGAAATTAGTTACGGGCTATATTTTGTATTCGAGTAAAATGCGAACGCAGATTACGCAAAACAATCCTGAATCGTCTTTTGGAGAGATTAGCAGAATTGTTGGTAACGAGGTATTTATTTATTTTTTACTGTTCATTTTTAATTTACTATACGAATCTACTGAAGAAGGAAAGTATAAAGATTGAATTTATCAAGCATAATGTCGCGAGAATAGCTCGTCGGATCGCCTTTCGAGAATAAGGGCGTGCATCATTCTGAAACTTTCCTTCCAACTTCTTCGAACATTCTGCAACTTTACTATTCACGTCTGCTGTTGCTATGGTAAATGTTGTTATCGAAATGAATATTTTTTTCTTTTCTCAATTCCAGTGGAGAAAATTGCCGGCAGGAGAGAAACAAGCTTGGGAGGAACGAGCGATTAAAATGAACGAGGACGGGGGACAGCTTAAAGGGACATCCGTAGCAGTAGGCACCAATTCTTTACAAGACGTAGTATACGAATGTTGTTGGGACAATTGTGACTGGCAATTCGAAGATATGACCGATTGCATCGATCACTGTATCGCCGAACAAAATGGACACGTGCAATCGTCCTTCGTTAACGCCGCTAGCGGTGCGTGCTTCGCTTTATCTACTAAATTTACTTCAATGCTGCTGAAAGTCGAGGAAATTTTATAACAAACAGTATTTGTCTTTTAATAGATGTAGAATTTCAATGCCAATGGCGTGGCTGCGGCCGTACGAAGAAATCTGTGCCTCCGTTTCCAAGTGTACAAAGACTCGCAAGGCACGTTAAGGAAGTACATATCCTCAAGTCGAATGGGCGCATCATACCTCCTTCGGAAAGAAGCAAGTACGTTCTCAAAAATTACGATATATCAAAGTTGCACGATCTACTTGGAAGTTTACGCTTTCCTTTCAACATGTTTTTCATTTGCAGAAACTATATGCCATCGAAAGGTCCAACGATATTACCGCCAATGGAAACAGGTAATTGATTCTTAATAAATCCAGATTGATATTTGTTGTGAAAATAACACTGGTTAGATAGTTAAATACAAATCGTGTTGTTGCAGAAACCTCAGCAGCCGCGACACAAACAAGTAACGTGCCTGCCGCCAAACAACCGGAGCCAATGTTCGTTGCTGTTCCTCCAAGACCAAGTCGCGTATTACATTCAGATGCCTATTTACGGTAAGATAATTGCCTCTGTTACTATTTTCACGGTAGCTGTTATTGTTAAAGTACGTTCAGAAAATTGTATTGTTTCCACTTGATCCGTAGATATATTGAGGCATTAAACGTAGAGAACCGGTACATATCAAATTGGGATAAGCAGATGAATGCTAATCCCGATAATACGCAAATCCCCGATGTAACAAAATTACCTGCCGAATGGCTCGGCAACGGTGTGGGCAACCACGGGAATGTGGTGAACGCCTTATGGACGCTCAGGAACATGATGATGCGAGACGTGTTAGCCATCAATAAAACTTTATAGTTTATAACTCGTTAAGATCTATAATCTTTAATAATTCGATGCTACCTTAAAACTACGATTTTCAGGTCCGTCGATGCTAGATGAAAGACTGAGGATTATTCTTTGAATGTCAGTGTATTTATGTACGTTTAGATTACGTTACTTTTCTCATTTTACAATTCAAATTTGTATTTCAAACGTAACTCAATCGTAGCGCATTTATTTAGTAATTTCCGATTCGAAATTACCGACAACTAGGGAAGTGACTTCTTTATCGTAAGACTTTCAGATCTGCAGAGTATTAACGTCAAAGATTCGAGGTTTAGCGAAACATTAATTTTAGTTTCATTTTAGTATCAGCTTTTTACTAAGTGAAAATGCTACGAGCATTATTTTTGGTACATCGTTTAAAGATCTGCTTAGGAGTAGAACGAAAATTGTTACAATGTAAGAAACGCCATTTTGTACATACTTCGCTATTCTTAATTTTAACTTTTCATAAAAAAAAATTTTGTATTTTGTGTATCGCGCATTATAAAGGTGTGACTTGAAAACTCCTGTATTCATACTGTAATATTAAATTGTACTGTAAATATAAGATAATGCACTTTGAAAAACAATCTGACATAAACAACAATATTATTATATCTACGAGTGTTAATTCCACGTCATGCAACATTTTTTATGTAATACTTTCATTAATTTTTTTTAAAAATATTCAGAGAAAAGTAAATAAGCATCTTCATAACTTCGTTCGTGACATTATCTTCTCAATAGTTTCAACGAGCATGCGGCAAAGCTCTACGTATAATTTTTTTACGATGTAACATTTTGCAGAAGAAACTTAGTAAACTGTAATCTTGAGTATAAAAAACGCACAATACGCGTGCAAAGACAACTTAATGATTTATTTGTACGCGAACAAATTTATTATTGGAATAATCTGTAATCGCGGTTTACAGTTATTACGTGGAATCAGTAACAGGATAGATTCTCAATTTACACAAGAAGGTTCATCGTTTTATTTCGAAAGTCATTAAAAAGCAATACGTGGCATATACTTATTTCTTGTTGTTGTACCACTTATATGTAAAGAAAAACATGTTCCTAACAAAAAAAAATGAGTAATGAAACGAAGTTATCGATTCGATACTCGTTTATTCATTATTTTTATCTGTACATTCGGTAGATGAAAAATTGAAGTTCATTATATTATATGCAAATTTAAACCAAAATGTTATGTTGATGGTAATCCTAGGAAACGATTACTTGTATGAGTTGTATGATGTTCGCAAAGATTTCTCCATAAAAGATTTGACTGGCAATATTTTAAATGATCGTTTCTGATGTCATACTGATTTCATTTGTTTCTATTAATGTTAACTAGCTTCTAACGGTTCATTTTTATTTGTATTTTTACGAATGCTTAGCAACTACTGGTTTGTAACAGAGTAAAAAAAAGAGGAAACTTAAACGGTTTCACCTAGCATTGACAGTCCAATGTATTGGAGTGAACTTTCTTACTAGTGTACAGAAACTGGAAGAAATTCGTGCTATTATTTTTAGTTAAGAACGACGAATTTCGTAGATTAAAACGAACTGAGATTGTTATTTTTTCTTGTACTTTGGATATACAAATGAAAATTCTGTATGAAATGGAGTTTCTCAGCTTAGAAGTCGCTCACCCTCCCACCGTTCTGCCAATCTCCCCACTTTGTGGGATCTTTCTCGGTATTTGTTATTAGCTCTCCGCTCTCTGGATCAGTTTCCACTAACACCAGATCCACGAAACGCTCTTTCGGAGGTACTCCTGTTATTACACGTTCTATGTAGCAATTGTACAGCATAACTTATGAAATATTAGCATCAACACTAATCCCTCACTTGGTATCGGCTGCAACTTAAGCTTTTTATGAAATTGTTTCATTCTCGTAGATTCTTCTTTCCCATCTTTCGAGTCTAATTTTTTTGTTTGCAAGAAAACACCTATGCGTCATGAGAAAAAGATATACAGGGGTTAAAATGTCAAAATTATATTGTAAATTAAGATTCGTTCATTTCATACTTGTAACGAACTTTCTTGATCTATGTGTTAATTGTTTGATAGCAATTTTATTCAGGGAGTTAAACATGTTGGTGTTAAGACGATTAAAGGACAGTCCCAATTCTAAAACACTCTTATTCATATATCTTACTAGAAAATGATTATGAAAAAGAAATTGAAAGAGTATTAATTCTTTTGTTATATTTTCAACAGAACATAGATGGCTATAGCGTTTCTTGGACCATAAAGCGAACCAATTTTAAAACACGCGAAAGGGCAATGAAGTAGCAATATTGCAATGGATCTAGATGACACTTAGAATTCATCGAATGATTAAGTAAATAAGTGGTTTATGTACATCAAGGAGAATAGTTTTTCTTTATATAGTATTATAACTCTATATTAGTGCATTTTTTCAAACAATAAATATGCACTGGGTCCATTTCTGAGACAGTAAAATATTATACTATGTTATAATTTGTACAGGCTACGTTATATAACTTTTTCTCACATCTCTTTGCTAGAACCTCTAGAAATCTGTTACGCGTCCTTTTCTTTCCCAATCACCGTACCGAGTTGGCTCCGGCCCACGCGGCCCCCCTACTTCACCTGTTTCTGGATTAATATCATTCGGAAATGGTTTCAGTGGTTCCTTCTCTTGATAAGGATGTTTTCCTTCCTCCAGTTCTTCTAGTTTTTCTGTTGCACATTGAATTATACCATTCAGTTAATGTCTTCGCAATCTTATAACAAATGTCTCATTTCTGCACGGTAACATACCTATAGGCGTACGTTCCCTTAACTTTTTCTTAAATTCTTTCATTCTCTCACTCTCGGTTGTTTTGCTTTCCTTTGAAAATAGTATTTGAAATTCTGCAACAATGATTTAGGCATTATTTAATCGTTAAATTGATACTGCATTCGATCGATAGAGTACTTACGTGTGTGAAACGAGTTAATTGAGATTTTTGTAATTGCATTTATCGTTTTTAATGATTCGCGCAAAGCTATGACATTCGATGTAAATATAACCTTAAACATCGTGAAAGCTTGTATATTCTTTAACGACTGTTGAACTGTTGACGACTCAAGGGGGATTATGTTATATACACCCCCAATTATAGTCGTATAAGAAACGGTTAATTAATGTTTGATAAACATAGCTCTTATCGGTACCCGATATATATTATTTATTAATTTATTAATAGATTTATCTTAAAATTCTGTACATCTTTAAAGGTTTATTGAAAAATACAGCTTCTTAACAATATCTAATAATATTTTTTACGTATATTTCACGCAAAAGTAGGTAATTATTAAAAGTTTTCAAAAATCGTGATTTTTTTCGGATCATCGTTCCAGTTAGTGCTATTTATCGATAACTGCATATATCAATATTTGCCTATCAGAATATCGATATTTTTTATGGATATTTCAAACATCAAATATTACACGTACTGATACTTTTGGTCCACATAGGTATCTATAATTTTTTTGTACCCTTCATGGGCGAATGAGAATGTGTCGAGACAACTAGGGAAATCACTAGACAACCAATTTAAATGCTCATTCGACAATGATCGGTAAACTTCGGCAACAATCAGCAAATTGCGGTAAGGTACATTTAGTCGATTTGAATATCCCGCTTGAATAAACAACCAATTTAAATGTCAAGGTCAAGTAAGGACTTCAAAGGTTCCGCCCGGAGTGACGTCTCTTATTATATCTCCTCTTTGTTCGTGCTATGAAGGTACTCATTTTTGGAATGTAGTAATTACCAGATATTAAGCTTATTTCGCATAAGAAATTTAATTTAGCCACAGCATCTAAGAGCAGTAATATATTAATAAATTGCTTCTACAAAGGAGAATGACGGTTTAAACATTTACATATCTCGATTTCCCTAAAAAAATTCCGACCGAACGAATGGGGGGGGGGGGGGGTAGTGGCGCTCAATGAAACCTGATACTTTTGTTTAGACTAGCCTATAGTAAGTAGATACGCGCGTTAAATAAATGTAAACACATGCAGGAGACCAAGGACGCAAGGACATTACAATCGAAGTATTCAGAATATATAAGTTCGCGGTCGTCTAAGCAACTACAGATCAAGACACTTCTCATCCACACGAATACTTCCATACTCAGCAGTAAGTGTTGCTAAAAAACTAATTCCTCTGAAATCAATTATATTGAAAACGTGCCGTCAAGGGTGACAAGGTGTAATAAATGCCTCAGTTCTCTTCGGCGACTTCTAGACGAATATTCTTTCAAACTGTTTCTTCTAAGTTACGTATCTAGAAATAAAAGGAATACATATTTCTGTAATTATCGTTGATATTCTTTAATGACTGTCAAAGATCTAACCAAAGTTGCAAGTGTGTAAGATACACTGCAGACACGGCCGCCGGCGTAAGCCGGCTCACTCGTGACCCGCGCCTTGAGTCTGTTTTGTTTCACCGAAAACAAGCGAAAATCATATCGCCCGAGGAGTCGCGTGAATCGATCTACTTCCTTTTCTGTTTATTTAGTGGTAAGGTGCTTGGATGCAACTAAGGAACATAGTTTGTATGCAGTATTTTCGTCTAAAAGCTTGGTTTGAAGTACGCAGAATTGAAACTGTACTAGGGATCAGAATTTACCCGGCATCTGCCTTGTATACGATTGTCTTGCCGGCCGTTTTCTGAGAGTTAGTTGATTAACGATAAAGTCTTTATCAAATATTAGTAGATTCTGTAAGTGTAACAAAAATTATACCGCAGACGAAGTATAGCACGCTCCTGAAATCGATCTTTTTCATTTAGATTAGAGCTGAGGTTAAAATAACACGTTTTCGCGCCCAGAAATAATGGAAACAATTACGATCGTATCTCTTTTGTTTTTAGCTTTCTATCTATGCATTTAACGAATAGCTACTTAAGTGCACAGTTTTTCACATTGTTCCCTTCCTTTTGCAGTGAGAAACAACTTTTATTTACAGAGTGTTACAGAGTTCTTACTGTGTCGGTATTTCAGTTTCTGCTGCACAAACTTTCATAATAGATCTGGCTTATAAGTACCTCATGTATGTTTAAGAATATTTTTTACTGATATCCGCAACTGTTTGTAAAATAAAGATAATGGTTAAGAAAATGAAAAAGAATGTAAAAGACGCTAATAGAAACGTCGATGGCAAAAATGATCCAAAGGTGAGTTCCAGCATTTTCATACATATTATCGTTTATTCTTATATATTTCCATACGTGGATATTAATTACGGTGTCTACAAATATTTAAGACCATAAACATGTCGACATCACGTTTCTTCTAAATAATAGAATTATTCTAGAACAAGAAGCAGAAAGGCAAAGATGGAAAGAAACATAAACCTGCTGTCTAGAAAATTTTTTTGGCCAGATACAACAACACAGAGGCAGATTAACAAATCCGACATGTACGCAATTTATACAATCGTATAAATCATTATTTCTGAGAAGCCTCAGTGGCAGACACTCAATTATGGCAAACTGCGAGCAAACTTGCGAAACATCCATTATCCAATTACAAAATTGTAAAAATATGGGCAGTAAATACATAAGTAAAACAATACACGAAGAACCGCGAATACATAAAGAATTACAAAAAATAATAAAGAAGCAAGTTAATCCCCGAGTAATGATGTATTTGCTCCAGCATTTAAAATTAATTATTGGTAAGCAATTGGAATGCGGTTTATGTAAGATACATATTTTAAAAGACCATCTGCAAACCGAATACCCAACAAATTCAGTTGAAATGTATAATACATTTTTCATAGACTGTTTAAGGATCATATATAATATTACAAATTACATTTTAGAAAAAGAAAATATACTGTACAACATAAAAGAAACGATTCTATTATACGTGAATCGCTATGTGTTTTTTAGTTTCATGTGCTCCGATAAGCATATTATTTGTAATTCGATTAAAAACAAGATTATCATAGTATGTATTTTGCAGGCGTGTAAGAAAATGAACGATGTAGTAAAAGGAAAACGAATTATACAATACACTTCACAAATGAGTGATGTTATGAAGGAGGCCGTTACAATTCGAGAGAAAAGAAAAAATACCAACAAATGAAATGTATAGCATGTCGTGTAGACGGACCATCAATGGGAAACAAATTGTCCATTAGAATGTATAATTTTATAATATTGTGAAGAAAGCGCTTTCAATTTAAAATAAAAGATTCCATTAAGTAAATAAAAATCTATGTCGTTTAATACCTTTTTCTTCAAAAAGAAACGATTGGGATATAGTTTCTGTATGACTACATACTTTTAAATTGTGTAGGATGCATAAAATATAATTATATGTAATCGTGCAGAAACTGTATCTAAGTCGTTTCTGAAATTCATCCGATTTAACCAATTAACTGAACAGTATTGAACCCACGTTTCAAATTTCCCGGGTCTAGTAATTTTTTTCTAATACTAACTACTAGAGGGTGCTGTCCGCACTAACAAATAAATACATTAAGTGTCCATACCCTGCTCTACACAATGTGAACAAGAATGGTTACAATAATGGATGATCATTTCCGTTACGCGTCTTCTCGAACATGCTCGAGAGATGATCGACGTGGGGAAATCTGATTGGTTGAGTGAGGGATGTGGCGAGATGTCATTGGTGTGCGCGTGTTCCTAGACCAGTCGAAGCAGAGTCAAGCGTTGCGCTGATTGGCTGAATGGCGCGCACTCTGCGTTGATGATTGGTGATCGACCGTCGATCCCCATCGGTGATTGGGGAATCGACCGTAGATCAGCGACTCTACACTGAGTTGTTGCGAGTTGCGATTCTCGCTCCAACTAGCGGCACTCAGCACAAGCTCTTTTGACACGAAGTTTAAATAGGAAAGAGTCAAGGATGAACCTCATCACATTCGAAAACTGTCTTCGCCTCCTCCCTTATCGCTCGAAAAACAATGAATTATATTAAAAAAAAAGAGGAACGAACGTAAGAAGAAGGATGTTTCTTCTCCTCGCATTTGATTTCCGACGTTATAACGATATAGACGTGACAATAAATCATATCCTAGTCATTCTCCAATTTCCTTGTAGTCTTGTTTCTCGTTTATATTATTTTCAAATCATTCTATAATTCAATTAATTCAATTAGTTCAGTTCAATAAGTTTATTCAATTCAAAGTTATTGATTACAAATATTTTGTTCACTTAAATTAACGCGTTCGCGAGCAGAGCTCTTCAGGGCTCCACGGACGACGAACCACATAGAATTTCCCTTGAATCTCGAGAATTCCCAGCCGGCCCCGCAACAGAGTCCGTGAGGTGCTGCGCCGAGAGCGAGTGTGGTGGCTTTGGGAATTAGTGCATTCCCAAACAGGAAGAAATGCTCGTTGTCAAGCGAAAGCAGACGAGGAAAGAAAAAGAGAATGCAAAACCTCGGTCTTTAAGAGACCGAATGATGACTAAATTAAGAGCATCTAGATTTAGGTATTTGAATGAAACACTTTATAATAGCGATAGTTCCGAGTCTAAAAAATACTTCAAAGATGATCCAGATGCGTTTACAGCATATCATTACGGATATAAACAGCAAGTTGGACAATGGCCCTTGAATCCTCTTGACATTATAATATCTTCGATCAAAAAGATGTTAGTGTAAAATTTATTGTAATTATCAATGGATTTTTATATATTCCGATGCATGCTAATTGATTGATTTCTCGTGCTGCAGGCCAAAAGATTATGTCATTGCTGACTTTGGATGTGGAGAAGCCAAACTTGCTGCTTCCGTCACTCACAAAGTACACTCCTTTGATTTCGTTTCTTTGAATGACAATGTCACTGCTTGTGACATGGCACATACTCCTTTATTAACAAATGGAGTGCATGTTGTTGTATTTTGTTTGTCGCTTATGGGGACTAATCTCAAAGATTACATCATAGAAGCCAATAGAGTCCTCAAGAAAGAGTAAGCATCAGTAAGAAACAATATTAACGTTAATGGAATTGATTTTATTTGTATATTAAATATTAAAAATTGATGTGAAAAATATTCTTTCAGCGGTATTTTAAAAATAGCTGAAGTCGAAAGTCGATTTGACAAAGTAGAAGATTTTATAAAAATATTAGGCGATTATGGTTTCAAAAACATATGGAAAGATTTATCACACAATTTGTTCTACTTTCTAGATTTTAAAAAGATGAAAGACGTAGGAAATAAGAAGAGCAAATTAATTCCGATTAATTTGAAACCGTGTTTGTACAAAAAGAGATAGCGAACACGAGATATGCGGGTATTAAACCGGAAATCCACCGGAAGGCTAAGCTATGCTATGCGATGCTATGTTTTAACGTGGCTTTTGGTGGAAACTGCTCCACGAGAATGTATTGAAGCTTATTTTTTTAAAACGTAACATGGCATAGCATAGCTTAGCTTCCCGGTGGATTCCCGGCTTTATATAGACTACATGTACTAAAAAGATACGTGGCTTAATAAAATAATTACTATTTTTATCATCATTGCACTATTACATAAAATAACTACATCTTAGCGTATAAAAATTGTACCACAATGTGTTCATGTCATGCTTTCTTGAAATGACATCAAAATCATTTTGGATGTTTCTGTATGTGCCTGCTTAAACAATGTGATATTCTTGAAACACATTGGTCTGTTTGGCACAATATGCAACAAATCTATGACCATAGAAAAGAATTTTCATCGCACTTATACTAAACGAAACTACAATCACAGCATGCCAAACTAAACGGAACAGTTTATTCACATAAATCTGGCGTATGTATATAATCGGTAACTTCATAATTAATGTATCCATATTATACAAATCATTGTTTCATACATGTGACGTAGCAAAAAGATTACAGAATTCATAATTCTCTTAAGGTACTCATATCTATACCGTCCAAAATGTCTTCAGCTTCATCCTTTAGATCTTCTATCTTTTCCAATATTAACAGCTGTGCATTGCAACGAATGTGTGAGTATAAATGCACTAATATGGAAAGTTTGGTTTAGAATATATTTACCTTAGCGCCCTCGATAATTTGTGTCGCGGCTTTTATACTTAAATATGGAACTTTTTCTTGCAAATCCGTTGCCCTCGTCTTGGTTATCGACTGCACTGTTTTATAACCGGCATTATACAATTGGCGTGCTCTACCCTAGTGATAAAAAATATTATTACAGTTTAAATGCGTCGTAAACATTCTTTCTGTGATAAGCACAAATTTCTTACTATCTTCACTAATGGTAGTTCCATCAATGCTTCTAACTCCAAAGGACAACAATAAGATAATCTTTTGCTAAACATATTTAACAAATCTCTGAATGCCCAGAACTCGTCTAACTCCTGAAATGTTTAAAATTTTACGAAACATTAAGTCGCAAATATTCGTACAGTTTATTGACTAACCTGGCAAAAGCGAACTACAGAGGATGCAAATGACGATACTGCAGTCAATAGATTTTGTATAATACCCCTGTTCACTTGATATTTCTCTGCTATAGCATAAACTGCGTGGTGTGTCCACAAGTCGTATAATATTAACGTTATGTAAAATCTCTGAACCACTCTTTCTTCTACATTCTGTTACGGACAAAGCAATTGAAATATACAAAATAATATAATATAAAAAGAGGCAAGTTTACACACTTTTTTACCTTAGGCATTAAACCATCGCGTATTTTGGCCATGGTTACCTCATTTATCCCAAGAAGTCTTGCTGTTTTCATTTGTGTCTCTGATAAATTAGTCACCTAAAAGAAATATTAAGTAAAAAATATTCTTAATAAGAATACAATTTTAAGCGAAGCTATAACGAAGAATTACCACATCGTAATAAATTGATCCTACTGGTTTCACTTGCGATGCTATATCATATGGAGTAACAAGATATAAAAGGTGTAAATAATCAACAAGGACCAAATGTTCCTGTGCTCTTTTCAAATCTTGATATAGTATGTATGCAGACTGCATGTTGATGGAACCTGTAACAAGAATACATATTCGAAATAATAAAGACTAAGTGTCTTGTTAATTTGTTTACCAAAGAAATTAGTTATACCCTTCATTGCCGCGCGTCCCAGATCACAAAGTTCCAATTCAGTTTCGCTCGTAAGTACTATCGTTTTTTTCCCTTTTATTTCTGTACTCTTAACGTTGGGACATTTATCTTGGGATGGCACAACAACAGTTACATTTGGTTTGTACACATCAACACTTTTCTCCTTTTTCTTTACCTTTATCACACCACTTTTTAAAAATTCAGTCACTGTCTCGTCCGCAATTCGTGTAACATTCACGCTTAAACGCTGCTGCTGAATGTTCAGTAACGTCCTTTTTGCTAGCTTATGTAATTCAGATCTAGTTGTTGCTATAGAAAACAATGTAGCACTCAATATTAAGTTATTTATACCTCTGTCTTTGTCCACGTGTAATGTACTTAAAGAATCATCCATCTTGGACATTAAAAGTGCTTTTACCTGTATAACAGACATTAATATAGTAATATAGTAATTGTATTTCCTTCGCATGCAATATGCCGTGGTAGAATAGCTATTATTATTACTTTCGGTAATTCGTTATTTTTACATATAAGTATACTCTCTCCGATATTTCCCATGCCAGCACGTCCGGCCCTTCCTATCATTTGCTTGTATTTACTTAAATTTATAAACTGATTACCAACGTATGGGCTCCTTAATATTACCTGCAATATTTTTCATTATACGAAGGAATAACTAATGACATAATAGAGGAATACATAAGTGAACAGAATACCCTTCTTGCGGGTAAATTTACTCCAGCTGCTAACGTTGACGTACAACATATTACGCAGAGAGTCCCTGCTTTAAAAGCATCTTCCAGTAATCGTCTCTCCTCGGATGTAAGGCCAGAATGATGGTAAGCTACACCAAACTTTATAGTTCTGCACAAAACAGGACAAAGGCCCTCTTCGGTTTTAAGCGCGTTCAACAAGTTTTGTTTCTCATCCTTTTTAACATTATCCAGCGATCTAAAAATGTTTGCACGCTTAATAAATGATAATAAGTACAGTCACTTAGAAATGCTTGGATTATAAAAAAATAACTCACTTGAATAAAACTCTACTTAACAATAAAGCAACATTCTCACAATTCTTGCGGCTTGAACAGAATATAAGACACGAATCTTTTGGAACAACATCCATTACTAAACCCCCGATTCTATCTGGATCTATGATCGCTGCATCGTTCGAATACTTATTGAACAAACCATTAGTTAAGAACCAAATATCAAACGATTTGTGAAAATAGAATTCCATGTTACGTATAAACTTACTTTGTAATTAATTTTCTTTAAATCCGTCATCAATTCTTCTGTTCTAGTATCCAGCAACCAAATGTTATCCTCGCATTTCACGTACTCCTTAATTTCAACAGGTCGGAAGTTTCCGGTATACAAATCCGCGTTTAAAAATTCTGCTATTTCGTTTAAATTGCCAATCGTTGCACTCATTCCAACAATATGAATATTCTCTGTAACAGGGATTAATAAATTATTTACAAATGTATGTAAACGATGTGTGCTATGTCCCTACATCTTTCTCACCATTAACATATAATGCTTTTGTTAAAAGAACTTCCAAGGTAGCACCTCTTCCTCCGCTTTCACCAAGTAGATGCAGCTCGTCCACAACTATAATACCAATCTAAAATATTTCACAGTAACGGTATCGTTAGATCGCTGATGTTATTAGATTTAAATATCTTTCTTTCTCGTAATGCTTTTACTTACTTCATTGAAGCGGTTTTCGTCTATTAAACTATTTATTAAACCTGATGCCTTTTCTATCGTGCACACATATATACTGTTCTTTTTACGACGTTTCTTTGGTGGGTAAATTCCTTTCGACGCTGCATATTCCTCAATTAGAAAATCTAATTCCAATGCGAATGGCGCCATCGCTTGGACCTATAACCGATAAATAAAAGCATGCTTTACAATAACTAATTATTAAACAAATTATATAAGAATTTGTTTCATCGCATTTCAGTGATACTAATACGGACTTTCTCTTGTACTATAGCAACAAATGGCAGTATAAATATTGCATTTCTTTTATTGCATATAAGTTCTTTTAACATTAATATTTCTGCAACCAATGTTTTGCCCCCGCTTGTTGGAAGAGCATAAATTAAATTTTTTCTCTTCTTTATTGCATCCAGATTTAAACACTCATCTTGCCATTCTAAAAGAATTAGACAATTTGCGAGTATATAGCGAATAAATAGAGCCTTTTTTATTATTACAACATGTGCTTCATTAAATTAATAGGCAAAATACTTACTGTAAAGTGTGTCGATACCCCTGACTTGTAAGAAAAGTTGCTTCACTGCGTCTGGTAAACCATAAAATGTACATTTTTTTGTCTTATAATTATGCGCGTTTATACACTGTTTTTGTACTCCGTTGTTAATTGAACGGCACAGTTTGTTTGGAATGTTATTGGTACGATCAATTATGTTTCTTTTTAGTGAATTCGCGTTCTGCTGATTACTTTCCGACATATACATTGCATCTATGATTTGCATGAGATCTGTTTCTTCCATATAATTTTCAGAGTCGTTAATCAAGACCTAGAAATAAAAAGTAAAATATGATTGAGAAAACTTTTAAGATACTTTGGCTCAAGTTGTATGAAAAAATGAATAACCTGAGTGGGACATTCTAAAACATTGTCTCTTCTATCGGGGGAATCCAGTTGCGTAAATACTTGATTCATGAACGTTTCATCTTGCCATTGATTATTTTCTCCGTTAGGAATATTACACGAAATACTTAAGCCGTTCTTTTCAGCAACATTTCTTCGCAAGTTTTCTTTATTGTCTTCGGCAGATTGCAACTTCTCAGGATTTTCATGTACTTCTAATATATCACAAACGCTCCACTCGTGCTTAAGACTGTTTAAAGTCTCTTCGTGTATATTAGGACTGACAGAAGATATTCTCTTGCTATCGTCACCAGTTTCTAAAATTTGTAATACTGTATCGTCCATAGAAAGGACTGAATCAATGCCTTCTAACGACGTAGAAAAAGTTTCATTTTGATGCTTCGAACTCTTATGTTTACTTCTTTCTTCATACATGATTATCACTTACAATGAATTATGTATCTCTATAACGATTAGCTCTAAAGCAATAATCGTGAAATGTCAATCACACAATTAAATACTCGCATCAAACACATAAATACATTTCGAACAGGGCAATGGTAAACGATAAATTGATCATTAAAATGAGCATTTTCTTATAAAAAATGAAACCATCTCTCCATTACAGAAATTTCACATTATATACATTTATTTATATCACTTATAATTTACTAGAGTGAATAGTACAATTAGTATTTATTTAGACGTTGTATATATACAATATACTAATAAGCTAAGGTTATATTTTACCTAAGAAATATTTGTTTTAATGACATTACGACTATTACGAGTCAGCTATATATAACGGAGGGAAACATTATTTACAATTTATGCATACAAACAAGTATCAGCTTGAAATGAATACAATAAGCAAAGGCAGATATTAGCAAGTAATTCAGAGTAACAAAGCTAAATAACAGAAACATTGATATATTTATATAGTAACACGATCTGTCACGAGTTGTTCCAATATTCCTAATATTATGATGATATAGCCATTTCGCTTCGCTTCTGAAACGTCGAAGATAAGGTGACAAGAATGAATATTTTCGTGAAATCTCTCGCATCGGTAGTAAGTACAAAAGTATAGCGTGTCAAATTAAAACTACGCTGTTGTATATTGAATGAAATAACTAATATCGTATCAATGTAAATATAAGGTTAAACCCACACTGGTGGTAAGAAGTGTTTCAACGAGTTGTTCGAGATGTAAAGATAAATGTGAAGACATAATTCATCCGGAGGGTCACGAACCTAGTATACCGCCGTACGTTGAACGTGTTGAAGAGAGCACAAATGTTAAGAGAGCTAGGTATTTAATAAAGGGATTCCCGAACGTGAAATGGTAACTTCAGAATATTGTAATCCTCTAATTGCAGGTTAATTTATCAGTCCCGTAAGCGGGGTATGTTAGAAAATGGTCTACTTTTAAGCACATTTGCCAAGAAATATTTAAATGACTTTGATGATAAACAACTACGATTGTACGACCGTCTCATAAATTTGCCATCGAACGATTGGGATATATTTTACTGGGCTACAGGCGCGAAGCCCACTCCGCCTGAATTCGATAATGAAATTATGGATTTATTAAAGAAACATATAAAAAATGAGGATCGCCAAGAGAGAATAATGCAACCAGCATTATGAGCGCCAAAGTATTTAATTACTTTCCAGGTTGGTTTTTAATTGGTAGTTCTATTAAACGCAAAGTTGTACTAGCACGATGAAATATTATTTATTTGCCTTAATAATGAATATATTTCCTGCGGGTATGTATATAGATATGTGAATATTTATTGTAAATATGACTTGAATAAATCTATATAAATTAATCTACGACGTACTTGAAAAGATTTTCACACTCAGAATTACTATTAAAATAAATCACTTTATTACAAAACATCATATATATACATAAGTTACACAAATATTTTTTATAAAAATGATCCATAATACTGTCACATTATTGAGTTATTGCAGAAATGCCAATTTTCCGCGATATGGATCATAAGTTACAAAAAATAATCAATTTTTACATCACTCATTTACAAACACAAATATACGTATAAGACAAAGAAGTGTGTCAACCGATTTGCATATATCTCTGCGGGTTTGACAGATACTCCTTCTTTTGAGTAAAATTAACGAGTCCAGGACCTTTGGTTGAAGTTGTGGATTTCGCCTTTGCTGTAGCTTTTCCTCTCCGCGTACTGTCGGTATATGATAAATTAAAATCAGGAAACACACAGAGTACGCATAAAATATGTATGCGTCACAGCTGTTCGAGTACTCGAAAAAAACGAGCCGACTCTGACTCGGCTCGAAGAACCGAGTACTCGAAAAAAGCGAGCCGACTCTGACTCGGCTCGAAGAACCGAGTACTCGTAAAAACCGAGCGGTTCAAAAGAATCGAGTACTCGAATTTTTTCGAGCGGCTCGAAGAGAACAGACTTGTCGATTTTTCTTTTTTTTTCTCTTCGAGTACTCGGCTCAGCTCGGCTCGATCCGAATTTCAAGCTACTCGAATATTCGAGTACTCAAACAGCCCTAGTATGCGTATCTTACTTCGATGTAGTTCGTTTGAACTTTTTAACAGTATTTCGATAATTCCCTTTACTTTTGCGCTTTCTGCCTCTACCGCTGTTAGACCATTGACCAGTTGAAGTAGAAGCATTATCCCACGTATCGTTTTCGTCGTCGTCGTCGCTCACTGCATTTTCTTGGCTTAATAGTTCTAAAAATGACGAAGGTCATTCGAGCAATAAATTCTTGCAATATTTAAGGAGTTCGCTTATTCATAATTAAATGGCCTGAAATCTTTATTAGAATTTTACCTTTCTTTTCTGCCGCATATTTTTGTGTAATATCTAACAAAGCTTTTCCGTATTTCACGAAGTTCGCTTTAGTAACGTGCGGTATTTGTAGCATCGCTTCCTCGTTTTCTGGAAGCTTTTGGCTCATTGCTCTGATTGCTATCATATTCATAACCGAGGACGCTGAAATATCTAGTGCTCCTGCAATTCCTTGTATTATTTCCAAAAGTTCTTTGTAACAACGTTCTTGTAATTCCAAAAGAACTTTATCAATCTTCTGTGGGACTGCAGACACCGTTGCCACTGCAGTAACACTGCTGTTAGATGATCTCATAGGGATTAAGACCTGTTGTAAGAACAATATAAATATATCGCAATTTACATTACACTTAAAATAAAGCTCGATGTTCGTACATTTAGAATATACATAGTTCCTACCTTCACATCCTTTTTCGTCATAAGTTCGCTAGCATTTGAACCAATTCTTAAATAGGCGCAAGCAATTTCGTTATTAATGTACATATGTTCCTGCAAATATTCTTTAAGTACCATGTGATGCAGCAAACGTTCTATGTCGCCCCTAGCCCACGATCTTCCGACACCATACAAAGCATGCTTATTAAGGCCTGGAAAAATATTTAGTTAATCATATTCCACGCTACATAAAACAATTATACATGTATCGTGTAACAATCTTCTCTTCCTACCTATGTCTCTAATTTTCTTCAGGTCGCTTCCTTTAAATACATCTGTAAGAAGTACTAGTGTAAGTTTACAGCCTCTCATTTGATTCATGTCACGAACACCCTTCATAATTTGTTTCGCCTCGTCCGTCGCGTCTAGCATAGTAAAGTCGTCCTAAAAAAATTTATAAAATTTTACGAAACATTTAAACACGAGCAATTTTACTGGGCATGGAATATGTAGTCTTAAATTTCACTTACTTTACTTCTGCAATTATCACACGCCGTTGCTTTATTAGCAATGCATTGTTCCCGATCGAATACTTCGCCGAAATAATTCAGTTGTATTGTTCTACGACAATCCGTTTTGTTTTCCGAAAACGACACCATTTTAAACAAATTGTCCATGTGAGTTTTTATTACAGCAGGACTTGAATTGTCCATTTCGATCATCTTTCTTATTCTATGCATGTCAGCGTAATTGTAGAATAAAATACAGTCTGCAATTTCTCCGTCGCGGCCAGCGCGTCCACTTTCTTGATAGTAGCCTTCAATCGATTTCGGAAGGGCCGCGTGGATTACAAAACGAACATTTGGTTTGTCAATGCCCATTCCAAATGCTATCGTTGCACAGACAACTTTTATCTGAAATTCGAAATGTTTTATAATCATGCGTGCGCGAATAAATGTCGCAAGTATTAATTAACGAAGTTTTCATACTTCTTCCGAGATCCATCGAGCCTGGGTATCACTTCTATTAGTATCGGAAAGTCCAGCGTGATAGCTTAGCGCCCTGATACCATTCTTCTTCATTTGCGCGGCGTAATCGTCGCAATCTTTACGAGATAGACAGTAAACGATCCCGCAAACATTCTTATATTTCGTTTTTATCATAGCTATCACTTCATCCGAACAATTTTTCCCCTTCTTTGCAATTATGCTATATCTTAAATTAGGCCTATTAAAGCTTGACATGAACCTGGGGAACAGAGACACAAATTCTTCGGTATAATAAATGGCACGATTGGCACCGACACAATTACGTACCATTTCGGTTTAGTGAGCCCTAATTGATGCAATATATCAGTTCTAACCCTTGGCGTGGCGGTTGCTGTTAAAGCAATTGTTGGCACTCTAGGATAATTTTCTCTGAGAACCTTTAACTTTTTGTAGTCGGGTCGGAAATCATGACCCCACTGACTTACGCAATGTGCTTCGTCAATAACGAATCTCCCTAATAACTCTCTCTCGTACAACGTGGTTAAAAGACTGCATAATTTCTGGGATGCAGATAGTTTTTCTGGCGTTACGTAAAGTAATTTGAGCGCCGGTTCTCTTTTCGAAAGTTCCCTGTATATCCCTTCCGTCTGATTGTCTGTTTGCGCGCTAGACATATGCGCCGCCGGAATCTGCGCGAAATTTGCCATTAGTTTATAACCGACTGATAATCAACAGAATTATGTAGGATATTTGAGAAACATTTACATCGAGGGATGTGAGTTTTTGAACTTGATCAAGGATGAGACTTTTCAATGGAGAAATGACAATCGTTACTCCAGGTAACAAAAGTGCTGGCAGTTGATAACATAATGATTTCCCTCCTCCAGTTGGCATCAAAACGAAACAGTCGAACCCCAAAAGCGCAGCGTTAATTGCTTGCAATTGATTCGGTCTAAATGAATACAACCCAAATTTTTGCCTAAAAACCTAAAAGTATAGAAAGGAATGGTATCGTTATGTAAAATTATAAAACAGATTCTTGTAAGACGTTACAACTTCATTATTTTAGAGAAACGACAAATACGATGTTTTACCTTTAACATTTCTCGTGAATGCGGGTATGATAAACCATCAAATTCACCACTGACACCGTCGTTTTTGTAATTTCCAGTAAAAACACCGATCTGAATATTTGTTTTACTCAACTTCTTCTCTCCTTTTTCATTTTCCGTATTGTTTACGTTTTGTGTCGACAGCGCTCCGAAGCCTACATGTTTAAATAAAGAATAATAAATACATACGGAAATAAAGGAAAATAAGCTGATTTTATAATCTAAATTTACCTGATGCATTAAACTTTACATTAGACTCTTCATTTAATGCAGGAAACTGTTCAAGTTCTTGGGTTAAACAGTCAACTATATCTTCAGAATATGAGCTATCATCTACAATAAATTAATATGTATAAATTATATAGCTTATAATATTTCTAAATAGGAGTAAAAACTTTTATGTGATTTACCATGCGTATTCAGTGTATCGCTCCAATTATTTTGAATACTTTCATGTTTTAAATTTTCATTGAATTGTAGATTCTCTTTCTTTTCCTGTACAGCTTTTCCTGCACTTTTATTTCCTTCAACTCTTCCTGGTTTATAGAGACTGTTAGCAGTTGGATGTGTATCGAGACTGGAAACTGATACAGTAGCACTGGTAGTTTTAGATTCTTCTTCTTTTTTCCATATTTCTCCAATCTGTTTAGAAACTTGTATATCCACAGTAGCTTTAATTGGCCTTTTCAACTGAAATGTGCTCTTTTTCCCTTGAACTGCAGATTCGCTTGATCTGCTGGTAACTGGCGAACAACTTAAACTCATACTGTCGCTCTGTTCTGTTAGTTGCGGTTCATTCTTTTTCTGTAAGGGTTGATCAAATTCCCTCTTTGCTACTGAAACTGAGCTTCTCGTTTCCACTGCATTATAACAATTCGATTCTACATCAGCCAAATTCGTGGTAGAAAAATTACAACTGTCATCTGAGATGCTTAATATTGACTGCTGATTTAATGTCCCTGTTGTTTTTGGTAATACAGAGTTATTTGCACAACTACTTGCGATTTCACATCGCTTTTCATCTGCAGATACTTTGCTTGCATCAGCTTTTACGTGAACTAGCTTCGTTTCAACCAAACGTGTTTTCGCTTTAGCATGTTGATATAAAACTTTCAAATCTTGAAATGTACGTGCGTTGAAGTTTGGAAACTTTTCTAAAACGGGCAATGGAATTTGATCCAACGTGGCGTAAAATTTTTCAAGAATTTCTATTTGGAAATTTTTTAACTGCTTGTATCTGTCTTCCAATTTATCTTTCGTCACCTAGAAACAATTGGATTATTTGCAAGCAACTAGCGTAAAGGCATTGAAATTAATAAAGCACCAATGTCTTATGCGTCTAATACAACCACAACAAATGCTTTGATAGACCACTTACAGGTACTGAAGACATAATTGGCCTGCCTTTCGCAGATTGTATCCAAGGATCTAGCTGCTTTCCCAAGCCTAAAGATTTCAAATTTAATTTATAATCTGGCCCCACCCATTCTTTCCTAGGACTCCGTTTCAGACTGCTCTTACAATTTGGACTACTACTATCAGAGTCAGATATCACAATGTTTTCACTCCTCCTAGTTTTTAAACATTTCTTTGGCGTTCTCGGACCGTCACTATCTATTATCTTTTTTTCTTCTGTTTCTGTTTTAGAGGCACTACTTTCGGGAGTTAGTTGCGAACTTATGATAGGGTATGCGTAATGCTCTTCTTTCATAGATGGAGAAACCTGGTCCGACTCCAATTCTTCTCTACTATCATCCAAAATTCTGTTCCTCCGATTTAAACTCAAAGATGGTTTTATTCTGCCATCATCTTCGCTATCCGACGATTGAAGAAATTGAAACCTTGATTTCTGTACATTTCGGGACTTGGGAAATTGCAGCTTGCATTCATCGTTTGACATTGATTTCGCTCCCACAGAATGTTCAACTAGATCCTCCTTTGAATTACAACTATTTGTACCATTGGGAGTTTTGATGGCACCGTAAAGTAGCGACTCCTCGGAGCTATCCTAAAACAGGTTTGTTGCACCGTAAAATATTAAACTCTTATGTTCCTCATAAATAATGAAATGTTTCCTTACGAGAGATATAATAGACGTTCTAGCTTTCGTTCCTAATTTCGTATTATTATGAGATTCATAGTTGTTCCGCGCTTCCAAACTCTTATCGAGTTGCAAATTTGTATTTGTTGATTTTGGAGTACTGTAAAAACAAACTGTTACTTTCTTTTGTTTACAATAAAGAATATCTGGATAATTCTCAGTAGAACGTCTAAATAAAATAAATAGGTTATATCGCCTATTATGCTTAACTTTCAATTATATTATATACACACTTTAAACACGCATAGCATTCTGCGTCATTAGTAAGTATCTTACGAATGTGTCTTTCGTACCTGGATTGTACGTTATTTTTATTTTTAATCCTCTCAAGGAAACCCATAAATGTAGGTTGCATTTCTTTGCGACTGATTGGAACTCTCTTTGACATTTTCTTGATAAGTTAGCAGTCAATAAAATATCTCGTTGCCTTGAAAATGCATAAATATTTGGTGAATGAAAGATCGTGTACATTTATTTGTTACTATGTGATTCGCAAACATGAGTTCGACATACCTTGAGATTATCACAGGAGACGATTGAAATTCTTTTATAAATACACATTTCCTTGTTGTTGCAGAACTTTTCAACAAATACGATACAATGTCATTGTCAGTATTCTGCACAAAAACCTCTACATAATATGTACATGATATAAATTAATGTGACATAAACGCGTAAAATTATAAGTTAAAACACATATTAATAGTCTAATTAGCCTATGATATTTTAATTCTGTAAAGCAATATACTGTCCCGATTAATTATCAGCACTCTTTTCGTAGAAACCGTATCGCGTTCCGTACTTATTCTAGGCGCCAAATTAATTACAAAGGGTATTCGATCTGAAGCTAGTAAAAGTAAATGATCAACAATTGTTTACATTCGTAACAGGGCACTATAGTAATAATTACGTGAAATATATAGTGCCGTGCAAAAGTTTCGAATTTCTAGTTGTTATTTTACAGGAGATAACTAATTGAACCTGACATAATGTGAAATTAAAGTACATAAATACGATAGAAAGAAAGAAAAAGAGTACGGTCAAGTAGTCCTTTAGGGACATTTATGACCCTCAATGTACTATATCTGGTATAGTCCGTTATAAGATTTGAAATTGACAGTAAGTACGAATTTTTTTTCCATAACAGATCGCAAATAATGCAACAAAAAGTATAAGAAATGGACACAGACATAATTTGCACTTCTATAGTTTGTTAAAATAACGTCATTACGTTGAAAAATTTTGCATGTCGCAGTATTTTACTAGCTTAAGTTTGATATTTGGTAGTACTTCCGTTAATACAATTAAATTAGGCGCCATTCAATTGCTACAATCTTACAACCTTCCAAAAGTAATAGTTCCCGTCATTATTGGCCTAACGAGGGAAGAAGAAATCGATGGTGCGTTATTTCAATGTTTTGCAAATATAAATATTGCCAATGATCCAGCCGATTGTCGTGTACTTGTTTATGAAACATTTGTCCGCAGTTAAACTGCACAGCAATAATTCTTTGCAAAGTATTGGCTACAATTACCCATTATTTGTACGCTACGAGTAATTCGTACAAGATGAATTATCCGATATAAAAGTAGAGGCTTTATGGTTTCCGGCAGATCATTTTTAATAAACATAATAATGCTTTATTGTCAGTTGTAGATCTGTGTATATTATAATAAAAATTTATTTAAAGTATGCGATGTTAAATGTTTCTTGGTCGGAGGCACGCGCGAACGTATGTACGAAACACAGGAAAAAGTCATTATAATGATCAATAATAACTGATAATGACTGACGTATTTTTCATTCGTTTTTTTTTCTATATGCACATAGACGCGTCACGCGTGCAACGTGAAATTGTTGTATTGAACCTGCAAATAGATAATGATTTCCGCTGAGGGTGTAAATTGGTTGGATGTGGAAGCATTAATGAACTCAAGGTCTTTGTATTACACTAGCCTTCTCTTGCTGTGTGTACATACCTAGTATCAATCATTATCAGTATGTGTCGTGTCAAAGTACATATAACTCTTCCATTTACCATAGAACGTGTAGAACTGCTGCTGCACAGAGCAGCTGACATTTGTGTGTAACAAATATCTGGTACATTCCAATATTGTAGTGAATTACATGTGTTGTCAACGTTAATACACCATCTATTCTGTGTGGCAAAAAATATTACTCGTATCTCTAAATATTTTTACCATTAGAAAAATAATGTGCACGTAACGCTTCACTTATTTAATTATAGCGGTAACACAACAGAAATTATTATGTTTACAGATAAATTTTATTCATGGACCAAATATGCGAAGAGCCATATTTTAATATAACAATAGATGAAAATGAAATCGTTCATGGCGCCAAAGAGATAATTAAGAAAATCAGGCCTACATGGCCTTTAGATAAATTGCATTTTAAGGTAAGAAATTTTGTGAAAGATTATATAGGATCTTATAAAAATTTTATATGCATATATATATATATATATATATATATTTATATTTATCTAAATTTATTATGCAGCTAGAAACATGCTTTCTATTAATCTTCAACTGAAGTACACTCGAAGTACAAGTTGTAATTAAATATTTATCGTAAATGTTAATACTTAGTTTTCTTATTTTTCAATATACTATTGTAAAAATGAATTTATCAAAGGGAAGATTACAGTAGTAAACTAACGATTGAGAAGAATTTGAGGTCAATGTATAGCTTATATAATATCTGGCTTTATCTGTTGGCAACAAGTATGTAGTACTCTTTTCAGAATTCATTCTTCTGATAACAGTGATTTATAATAACTAGTACTTGTAGAAGATAAAGTATACAGATTACTGCCATTACGTTCGATTTTATTTTCAGATATTTACAGATGGGATCACAAATAAACTCATAGGAGTGTGGTGTTTCGGGCATTACAATGAGATGGTTTTGGTCAGAGTTTATGGGCACAAGACAGATTTGCTAATCAATCGTAAAGATGAAACAAGAAACATTCGAGTAAGTATAAACACGTCGGAATGTATCGTTGCGTTAATAAAAATGGACCCAGGTAACGAAAAGTGTGTTTACGTATTCCACAGATATTAAATAAAGCGGGTTTTACACATTCCATTTATGCCACGTTTAATAATGGTTTAGCTTACCAGTTTATCGAAGGTACTACACTTACTACAGAAACAGTAAGGAAGCCCAGTGTATATACTTTAATCGCCAAGAGAATGGCGCAGATGCATAAACTTAAACCCGATAGTGATGACATTTCCAAAGAAGCGTGCATTTGGGCCAAAGTAGAAAAGTTTATGGAGATCATGCCGAAAGAGTTTTCCGACGATTCCAAACAAGCCAGGTAACGTATTATGAGCATTTAGGAACCGCGCGCTCTAAACCGTTGGACGAATTCTGATTATTCTCACTTTCAGATTTGAGAAACTGATAAAACCATTTACCGTGTTGGAAGAGAATTATCAGCTCTTAAAGGCGGAGCTCGAAGATCTAAATAGCAATGTTGTTTTTGCTCACAATGATTTACTTCTAGGAAACGTGATTTACAATGAGAAAGAAGACACTGTTACTTTTATCGATTTTGAATATACCGCGTATAATTATCAAGCTTTCGATATAGCTAATCATTTCGCCGAATTTGCTGGTAATTTATAAACATATACTTAAATATTATTTTGTAAGCGATATTTTCTGATTTTCTACGCTCAGAGTGATTATTTATCGAACTAATTACATGAAAATTATTGTAGGTATTGATAATCCTGATTATTCTTTGTACCCTGAAGGAGAACTGCAGAAAGCATGGCTAAGCATATATCTTCAGGAATACAATAATGTAAACAATGTACCTGAAAATGAAATTAATTTACTGTATATACAAGTAAATAAATTTGTTCTTTTGTCACACTTTTTTTGGGGTTGTTGGGGACTTATACAGAGTGAGCATTCGACGATCGACTTTGATTTTTTAGAGTAAGTATCTCTATGTATAAATGTACAGAAAAATTGTAGATACTAAATGTATAGGAACAGTCACTTGTTCTCCCTTGTAACTGTTATTGTACTAATATCTTTACGAAAATATTTTATATCATTCGGTATAATGATTTATAGGTATGCTGCAATACGATTTAATGAGTATTTCAAGTGGAAAGAAGAATGTCTTCGCACCAGAGTATGAAACTGAAAAATATTTTCATATACATTTTTGTTGCTTGTTACATTTTATTGAACTAACATTCCAATAGTTGCATTATAATATTGTTTTATATTCTGTTATGTACAGATAAAAATTTTATGATAAAAGAAACTTGTATATAATCCTGTTACAAATATAATATATTCGAACAGTATTATCATTATACAGATAATACACAATATCCATATCTCTGTAAAATAATATACATAATGAGTGTTATCTCCACAATATAATGTTGTTTAAAAAAGAATAAAAGATTGTTTCGTTTATATTCGAACAGTATTATCATTATACAGATAATACACAATATCCATATCTCTGTAAAATAATATACATAATGAGTGTTATCTCCACAATATAATGTTGTTTAAAAAAGAATAAAAGATTGTTTCGTTTATAAATGGAGATGTGTTTTTATACAAATGCCTTCATGCATATCCTTAATATATTCGAAAATCACGGATTCGCGTGGCGCTTCGTTTTACATATAACACTTCCTACGTGTAGAAAGAAGAATCGAAACGAATGTACATAGAAAATGCTAGTAAATATACATGAAAAATAAAATCTACATATAATGTACAGTCCTTAGTTTTGGTCAAAAGATATATTCTTAAAGCGTCGTAAAATCACTGGTTCGTTACATACGAATGTATTCCACGTTACTGGCAAGTATAAAATAAAATAGGAATTATCGAATATGTTAGACGAAAATTACATATCGCACGTGTAATTTCAAGTAACCTTGCGTCGAATGTGTGTGGATACTGTGTACGCGCGCGCGTGTCAGGAGTTTGTGTGCATGCACATACTTGTGTATTCGCACACCATTGAATTCCGATGTCATATGGTAAAAGTCGGTCAATTGACTAGCAAGGCAAGTATGTTTTTGTCTGGGGTGATCACGTACGCATCTGTACGCACCTATAAATCAGTGTTTATTTTTAGTAGGGGCCTCCGAAGATTTTCAGAAATACTTGTAAATACGCGAGTTGTAGCCAAGAAATGTAGGAATTTATCATTTAATAAAACTGTAACGAGTCATTTCGGGACAGTTCGCACGAGCTATACGATTATTAATATTCAAAACTACCTCCGTGTACGGTGAAAACGAACTCTTAGAAGCAAATACATATATATTCGCCACTGAGCTCCTTTCGGTAATTCGTTTACTTGGCTCGGAGTATGCGTGTCTGTCAACAGTGTATGAATTAGCCGACGGAACGGATTGGACGGTAGTCGAGTCGGAAACACCAGCGAATCCATAGACGAAGTGCTTTGGCTCTCTGCGAAAATAAATATCTCTCTGTAGCGGTGTTCTGCTTGATCGAACACAGCCTCGACACACGATTTGAAATTTAACAACACCGCGAACGTACAGTGTTACGGCAGCTACTCCTTAAGCCGAGCTCTATTGTTTCATACTTTCTATTGTTTCGTTCCAATTATCCATCGGAGCCTTCGGTTAATTCAAATTTCGAATATTAGAAGCGTTAACGAGCATAGCCATTTCGGGAATATAGTTTCGATCTACCAGCAGGAGAATTAAGTGATCTGTGTATGTACGGTGTACGAGTCCCGGCATCGCGAAACTGTGCGCTTGAGTTTCTCGAATTTCTTCCAGAAAACGGTGTATACTGATTGTGTAAGATGCATATTGTATGCAAATGTTTGAACGTGTCCATAAAATCCAGGGGCACTGAACTGCAAAAGGTCAACATCGATGATATTGAATTGACACTTCAGGAACAGACTGATGGTTTCTTTCGCCAGGTCAGATATTCTTCTTTTCCCTTCTTTCTTTTATGTACATAAAACTTTCACTTTAAGAATAACTTGTAATTTAAAGGGCGACCAGTATTTTCATACACGAATGACATCATTTTCTTTTAGAATTAGTACGATGCACAGTTGCTAGCAATTTTTTTATTAGAAATGTTTATTTTAAACAGAATCTTGCGACAGTGTCGGAATTGGAGGGTATTACTAAGGAGCAACCAGGTTTAGTGGAGATAAGGAACGTTGGATCATGGGTCATTCACCGTTGTTACAATTGTTCTGTGTACACTCATGCTGTACATAGAGAACACGGTGCTGCTTTAGTCCTTATTAATAGCGATCTCGTTGTGAGTATAAATTCCTGAGGGAGTAAAAATAAGAGCGAGAGAGAGAGAGAGAGAGAGAGAGAGAGAGAGAGAGAGAGAGAGAGAGAGAGAGAGAGAGTAGAGAAATTGGTTTGTTCGGATATTTAGGAATTCGTGGTGTATACCATGATTTTTAAAGAATATAATATGCATTACAGTGTAGAAAAAATATCCAACTACAAAATTAAATACGAATTTTATGTTATTAATCCCAATTTCTTTTTATGTATTTTTCTTACATCATTCTGTTTGTTATAGACTTTGCCTGAAGAGATAAACAAGTTAAAATCCAATCCAGATTATAGTCCAGTATTTAGAATAATAATCGCTCATAACACTTTGGACGAACTCGATTACCGTCAACAGCCTACCAAATTCTCTGGTAAATTGGCCCATAATTATACGACTAAACTAATCGAGTACAATTCGCATAGAAGATAAAGATGTGCTTCGGTCTCTGTCAGATATTTATTTATTATAATACGTTGTATTTTATCTATCCAGTGTCCGAGTTACCCAACAACGTACAAGTGGCTTTGGGTGGCCTCCAACAGCAGCTCGAAGAATCTGTCCAACGGTGGTCTGCAGAAATAGAAGATAAAATTCGTGCCTTCACTGCGAAACAATATCAATTACTAGAACAGTTCCGCGAGAGAGCCCATAACGAGCATAGATTGTTAACAAGGTCTTACATACAAATTAATAATGCAATTGCGTATCGAGTCGACTTAGGATTATATTTTTAAATCTATATATTCTACGTGTTCTTCAGGATAATATGCAATGGCGAAGAAGCAGCTAGATTAACAAATAATATAGAAACACCTCCTACAACCCCAGACAGTTTTACAACCAGTATAACTACCTCCGCAACTAATAATGTAAACGCAACATCGCAAGTAGTATCGAATGAAACGAACATTATTACTACTCCTAATGTTAAACGCGAAGAAGGTGCTAGTAGTTCCCCTAAATTTCTTGTAAGTATGCTACATATTTGAACGCATAGTCATTGGTAACTCGAAATCTGCAATAGAAAACATCTGATTAATGTTTCGTAGAATGGTAATATAGATAAGAATGACCGCCTATACGTGTACACTAAAGGAACAGGCAGCTTCGACACAGAAGCTTTATTTCCCCTAGAAGGGATGGAAGACACTCTTACTACCGACCAAGTTCAATCTTCGGAAGAAGGATCCGACACAGATGGTCAGTTTAAACTCTCAGTTTATACGATACTTTACTGTGCGTATAACAAAGTTGAATAACGCCATTAACATTGTTAATTTCAGATTCAGGTCAAGATGAAGGGATTCATATACCAAGAGGACAGAGGGGTGGACATCCTACGTTAGCTAAGTCTTTGCCAGTTAGTGTGCCATCCTTCCCTTCGTTCGTACGTAGAACAGTTCAAGATCAGGATGACGATCAGGTACAGATATACGTATATACCACTAACTTGCATCCCGTAATTCGAATTGTTACCGATTTAATTGCATGACGTTTTAAAAGGTACATTTGTTGTATACTAATATTATAGAATAACGTCTCTTATTAACACGTTTAAAATGGTATTTCAGTTCTCGAGAGATCCACACGATCCACATAATATTCGAGCCTCGATTAAAGCTCTAGCTAAGAGCGTTCATGGTGATACAGTATTTGGAGACTTGCCACGTCCTCGTTTCTCCACTCAAATCTGACTTTGCAACAATTTTAAAGAAAGAGAATGAATTTATGTTAAAAGAACAATATATATATATATATAAAGTACCTACTATCCGTAATTTGTCTTTCAGTGATTGCTACAGGAGATTGATGTAAGCAAAGGCAGAATAAACGTAAAGATCTATAGAATTATTGATATTTTGAAATACATTCTAAAGCAAAGCATTGTTTCGAATCTTGGCTTTTGTTAGTTCTCGAGTTACTTTATAAGGAAAGATTTTTATACGTGCATATGCTTGAGGCTATATTATAAGTGTGCTACAGAATTTATTACGTTTCATTTAATGAAGTATCTAGATTTCGAGACTCAGAGCAACGTGAGATTTATGATGCCATATCTGAAGGAAAATTGTACTAGGAACAAATTAAGGGACAACAAAGAAAGTTTCTTATGTATCAATTAGTAAGTAAGCGATTGAAACGATAATTTTACTACGATAGCTATTATTTTTACAACGTACTATTATCATTAGGTGTAGAAGAACTCATCATAAAATTATGTCAATAACTCGAAAAACAAATTACTATTATACACTGCACTCGTATATAATGTTTCACTACGCTACGTTAATTCTACATGTTTGTCTCTTTTTTTTTTAGGAACGCCAATTTCTTATCGCATTAAAGAATTATGCATTTCTCATGTAATTTTATGTTTTTTCAATTATTGTTATTTACGTCACGTCATATTCGCTATATAATTTAATGTGTTTATCGATATGTGTTTTTGACTAATTGAAGACCCCTAGTTCAGTTATCAGTGGAAAGTAAATATTACGTTAACAGGTAATATTTTTTGTTTACACATTATTTTCATAAACGTATATATATACATATAAGGCGGGAGAGCTTAGAACAGTACATGTCAGTATACGGAAATGTATGTAAACCATTAATAATAGACAGAAAGTGAATTACGTACATCTCTGTGTACGTTATATGTTGATAGACATTACAATAGGTATTTTTACTTTACATTATACATTTGCTTGAAACGATCGCTGTGGTACTTTTTTATAGACTTCTAATGTTAGTCCGTTAAGATTTGTAATTTTTGTACTCATTAACAGTATCATGTGATAAGCAACAAGCTACAGATTAGAAACAAATAATAAGGCGGATCAGTACAAAAAAATATATGGCTTTTCTAATCATGTAATGCACGGTTATGAAATTATATTATATGAACGTTCTATTTGTCAAATTGTAAGATGTAAGAAATGCTTCTATGATAAACCTTTATGTCACATATAAAACTGATTAACAAAAATAAAATGTTGCTATATGAAAAGAAGGAAATGAAACGGTGCGTGATTGTATTATCGGTACTTTTATTTCAAGCTAATTTACACTGTAGAATTTACCGAATTTCAGCATTCTTTTCTACTTGTAAGAAGAACGGTATAGACAAATCTTTACCGTATATCGAAAGTAATTCTCAGACAAAGTTACACCATTTTTTTTTAAAGAATTGGACGCAGACTACTGTTATTATTTTTGCAATTTTTACTTATAAATAAAGAATATATTATACGATCTTAGAATGTCACGCGGTAGAATTAGAAATTTCGTAAATAATCTTTCATCATTTTTTAATTGTGTGATTAATTTAGTTACAAACATAATACTGCAGTGACGGCACATTTATTTATTCGGGTGAAAATATGAATTAATTAAAAAATGTTCAGTTTGCATTTCGTTTTTCCATACGCAAGTTATTAGTTTCGTATACACAACGTGAATCTTATCAATGGTTGATGATGGGTTTATTTTTTACAGCGAGTTCGATTTGCGCGGCAGCTACGGATTTCATGCCCTCTTGCACGGCGCTTAAATTTGCTTTCCAGGCTGCAAGTAAATCGCGTAGTTGCATCCACTGTGGCCGACCAAACGTTCTGTGCATGGTACTTGAAATGAGAACTTTGCGACCGCCTTGATCCATACGAGCCCTGACGAGCTTTGTTTTCAGTACTGAAACATAGCATTATTATGCACTCATACTTCGGAAATTATAAATGTATATTATAAATGTCGAATACTTCGATAACTTAGTGAAAGTGAAGTTTTACTAAGCCAGTACTGATTCTTTTATGTACCCTGCACACGTTGCCCTCCATTCTTACAATAAAGTCTGGAGGTCAATTTTATTTATGTAGGGGAAATAAAGTTTAGACGTCGTATTCAAAGAACGTACCATCAATAATGAAGCTCTCAACTTCATCCTCGTTAATTTGCAATTCTTCCTGTATAGTGTCAAACGACATTTCAGGGTTTGTCTCTGCCAGCTGCATAAACGTTAGTAACCTCATCTTTTTCATATTCTGTTCGTGATTTAATCCTAAAAAGCGAACATATAATAAATCGATCTTGTCATAGGGAAATTTGGATTTCTCGGTAAAAAAGCTTACATACCAAGTTGGTGTTCTACAAACTCCTTATGATGTTGATAAAAGTGTAGATACTCGGGTAGCTTGTCTTTCACAAATACAAGAAGTAAATCATGAATCAGTTCTCCTTCTAAGAATTTTACAGGTTTCAACGCTAACAGCGGATCAAGAAGGAATGTATTTGGATCTGCCAGTGCGGCTAAAATGCAACGTTGCGCGTCCTCTCTAGCCGCAGAGGCATTTTCAGCCGTATAAGTGCCCAGCAGCTCGACCATAACTGCGGCAGCCTGTTCCCTGATATAAATAAGTATAATTTTAGTTCTCGTTAAATGTATCGCTTCGTCGCGTTATGCTTTCTAAAATAAACATTTTATCTACCCCTGTTTGCAGCTCAAAAGTACTTCGTGAAGTAACCGAAGTAACTTTTGCATTTGCTCGTTCGACGGTGGGAATGACGCGAATTGTTGTTTCAATTGATTTACTCCGCCGTACACTGCTTTCACTTGATCTACGTTGCGAGCAATTTGAACTATGTGATAGTAGACGTGATATCTCATCGGAGAATCGTCGCAAAGAGATTGGAACAATAACCATAACCTGAAACAGTTTTAAATTATGTTCATCGAACGGAGACACGAATAAGATTTAAGCCGTTCATGTCGACTTACGCTTTGAGGCATACAAAACCAAGTTTATAGCCAGGAGCTTTTGTTAGCTTCTCGCAAAACGCTAATATCAAGTTCTCTGCTCGTTCGGTCGGGATCTAGGACAAAGTATGTAATGGAACTTATCAACCTTAGGTTATTAAAATATATAGTTCTTTGATATTTCGGAACGTACAATACTTACTACTATCATAATAGAAACAATGTCATTTAAAACAGTTTCTATTTCACTCTCATTCCCTTCTTTAAAACAAGCTTCGCATACACCAATAATTTTGTGTAAATCATCCTCTATGCCTTTGGGAGATTTTTCTTCACTGATCTCAGCACCCAAGCTTTTAAAGTACACCCTTAGTTCCTGTGCCTGAAGACAAACAAGTATTGCAGAATGTTTATCTGAACAGAGTACTTACAAGAAAAGGAACTAATGCCAAAATTAATAAATTTAGGAGACATTTAATATAACCTGTATCCTACAGATGGTTAGGTTAACAAATACAGATTACAATGTGTCGGAAGATTTTATTGGCCGAATCGTAAAGAGGAAATTGTCTAATATAATGGGGTTATCTCTTACCTGGTCTTCTAAGGGTAATTCCATAAAAATCGCTGGGACCTGCATTTTGGAAAGCAGTACCACGTTTCAGCGGAGTTAAGCTTATTAACGGAGACTGAACTGAAGTAAGCAATGAATATCACGGCGTTCTGCAAGCAGGCCAACCGTGCGGAGAAACTTTTTTTTCAATTTGTTCATCTAAATATAGTTGGTACTCCCTGGAGCTTGTAAGTGAATGCGAAACGCGGGAACCAGGCCAATTTACACTGTGAACGCATCGTTAAGATTTTTTTTCCATTACTCACTTTACCGACTTCCGTAATTGTGTTCTAATAGTTCTTAGCGCGGCGGTGGTTTTCCCCAAAAAACCGTGCTCCGAATTGACTGAAATTTAGAAATCGGTTGTTTTTTGACAAAAATGACGATTGCAAGGAGTTTTGCCGACTTGAAAAAAATTCACCATTTGAGCGTCACTCCCTATTATAACGATGGAAGGATGTAAGTATCTTATTTCATTCGATTATGTACTCGAAATACTTTTATCCCTTCCCGTTGTTACCATAAGTTGTTACATATTCAGTGCACGTACCGCATTCAAATTCTAACCGCTCGCGGCGCTGTGATCGTATTCTATTCTGAATCGATAAGGTCGCGTGAGATCCGTCTCTTTACAAAAACCGAGTTATAACATAAATCTGCCCTGCTTCGAACTCGGGAAAGGAAATTTCATTAATAACGTTTTATAACAATTGTATTAATATCATTTATGTACAATGCTTTTTACATGGCGATACAGAGAACAGATCTGCAAAGCTGATGCACAGTTACAGTACACGAGTGTTATCGAGTCGAAACCATCTGTTAAAATATTAATACAAACACAGTGATAGAAAAAATATATTTATTGTAAAGACTTTTACCAATCAAACGTGCGGCGCAATCTACTATAGTACATTCATAAATACGTTAAAAAATGCAGAACTGTTATTAGTAACTTGCTCGTTATCCATACTATCGGTGTGTACACATGACTAATACGATTTCTGTTATTTAAGTACAACGCTATAAAGTATTTCTGATCCTGAACGAAGGGGGTTATTGCTTACAGTTTACGCGATCGTATTAATATAACGCACATTAAACTAACATTTATATTAACATTCGTGGTACTTCCTTAATATGTACAAAACAGCGGCTAAGTCGCAAAGAGCTGTGAAAAAAGAAAACGGCGCAAGTTTTATACTCGTTGCCTTTATGCGTTAAATTAACGTTAAGTCCCATACATGTACGTTTAAAAGTTACACTTGTATAAAAGTACCTATGTGCTCGTATATAAAATAAACTCCACATACATGCTAATTTATAGTTTAGACTACGCAGCCAAGCCTCCCGCTCCAATCCCGAACGTTTCACCTTATCGCATATACTCAGATTTATTCATACTTGTCATGGCTACCAGCTAATACAGGCTAACGCAGCGTGTCCCTCGCTGTACCCCCCCCCCCCGCTGGACTCGCACAATCAGTGCTTGAAAAAAAAATATCCCACGCAATAACGTCCGTTAAATAGCAATTTACTCTTCATTAAATAAATTTAAGTAGCATTCTGTTTGGCCGGCGTCGTTGATACACGACGAAACCCCTACGCAGATCTATGAAACACAACGGATTACGCTACACTTAACGATAAACGATATAAAGCCTACGGGGTTTCTTACGGTTACGATGGATTAACGGTATAAGCGCAACTTTATAAATGTACAGACAAGAACGTATGATAAAAACTGGCCGCGAAGTGTTGCCTAAGCGTTAAATAGAAACATAATCGAGACGTCCGTCCGTATCCTTCCGTTAGTCTGACTTTATTAATCGAAGCAAATAAATTAGTCGCTCACTCGGCTCCCCCCCCTCCCCCCCCGGACTTTGATGGTACGGATAACCCCCGAGTGGCCTTCGACTGCCGATCAATTCCAGCCGCACGAATAATGGTAGCCGGCAAACGAAACTGGATCAAAACGTTGGTCGCTGAAAGCCTTCGAATGGTAATATCAGTCTGCGCACATTCGATCGTAGGAGATTCTACTGACTCAGTTGTTTCACTAAACCAGATTTCACCGACGCAACGTCAAGCCTTAAGAAAGATAAACGGAACACAGTAAATCCTCGTTACCAGCTCGTTTCTACCATGCGTTAGAAGCTCGGCGACTATCCCCACCATTCCTTGGAATCGTACGATAGTGGGGGGAAGCCGGGAACGAGCGGGAGGCTCTTTCGTTTTCTCCCGCTCGCTCTTGGGTTCTCTCACTCGCGCTATTGGCCGCCCGGAATAGTGTCCACAACGCGCTACGAGCCCGCCGCCAGCCCCGTTCGTCGGGCTTCTAACGAGGATTTACTGTACAGTTTGGCAGAACCTCCTCGCTGAAATTCTATCGCTAATCCTTAACGTACATACTCTCAAGCTATATATTAATAATAAATAGGGCGTTAGAACTGTAGCGACTCGTTAGTAGAAAAACGATACAGCTATCGAATGAGGCACATTCGGCGTTAATATTCTTAAGATCGCCAGAGCGAAGCCGCCAGGAGGCGCCCCTTCACTGGTAACGTTCCCGTCTAGTCTAAACCGGCGATCGAGTCTCTTTGCGCATTTCGGACACGTTCTCGATTCAGATCGGGTCACCGATCGCTGGATTAGCAAGGGCCTTTCTCGGCGGCATCACGGAAACTCGAGCTAGGATCCGTCCAGGCTCTCTCGAGCCCACAGATCTCTCACGTTTCCGGCTCCAGGTCCTGGTCCCTTAGCTTGCACTTCTTGCACTTCTTCTTCTTCTTCGGCTTCGGCATGACCTCGCAGCTGCAGCCGCTTCTCACCCTGATGTAGTCCAGCGTCCACATGGATCCGCCCTCCGTGTTCGCGGTGAACGTCAGCCGTTCCCTGTGGTGCCTCTTGTGCTCCGCTTTCACGCCCTTCTGGAACACACGGCCACCTCTCATAGCGTCCAATTCGCATCGAATTTTTAACACACGTCGGAGACGAAACGGTTCTCGCGGATGGCTCGACGATCAAAGTCCCCGTCTTACGAATTTAGAGAAACTTCTCTCCCCTCTGCCAACGTTACGCTAAAGTTTCTGCAATACGTAGGTACGCACCTTGAGATTCGGCGCCCCTAAGCTAGCAAGTAACAATGTCATCAAATATTTTCATCAAGAGTCGAGACAATTTCGAAATTAATTCAACATCACAACTCAGACACGAATTTTTACTAATTTCCTACATGAAAAGAAAGGGAATTGTTTTCTAAAGTTCTCTCAAGCCTTTGCGTTTGAACTTTCCCAAATTTATTTCGCCCAAAATTTACCACCCCGAGCATTCGGATATTTTTATTTGAAACTGTGCAGGTTTGTGCAGAACCTCGATAGAAATATCAGGCAATCTTTCGTTTCTGTCCATTTTCGGCTGTTCAGGGTGAAAACACCCCGTAAAGGTTAATCCGTGATTTCCTACTTCCCTGTATATCTCGAAAACCATGGTAGATGTAAAAAGAATATTACAATAATAATTTAACAGCTTTATATGCCCCATCAAACTGTGCAATGAAATTGTTAAAAATTTGTAGTTTAACCAAAAAAAAAAAAACGTTCCTCGCTATAAATTGCGACCTACATACAAATCCGCCCTGTCTATTCCCCGCTGCATACGGCTCGCGTTTATTTCAAGTAATTTACTCGCGGCTCGTTAGCGAGCGAGGCTTCTGGAAATTTCTAATCAAGACTACTTCGACAGCTACGTATCAGACCGGAGCGATCCAAGTCGCCACGGATCCCGGGGAAGCTGGCGATCGATAGGGACGGGCGTATCGTTCCTAATCTTCGATAGCGTATTTCAGAGTAACGGGGGAACGGGTCGGAGCTAACGAACTGGCCCGACAGGCGAAAGGATCGCGGGGCACGGGCCGGCCAATGAAAGCTCGGGCCGATTTTCCATGCTCACCTTCGATCCAGAATTCTCAATGATAGCGTAAGTGTACGAGAACTTCTGCACACATCTGGACTGGTTACTGAACTTCCGGTCGATGAACCTGCACGGCTTGTCGAGGACGTCTGGCCTGCAGGAGTACTCGAAGAACCTCTGGGCGTTCGGGCCATCCCGATAGAGCTGGACGTACATGTCGTCCCGATTTCGACCGCCGACCGGTTCCACCATTTCCAATACCGTGGGGCAGCAATCGACTGGAAGGCCGTCCTCGCCTCCTTCCTGTCGCAGAATCATGTTCATCTCGCGATAAGTCATCCGCTTGGTCGTGTCCTCCAAGGTCTGCGTCCTGGAAAAGTTCAGCCGGTGGCCCCGCGGCTTGAAATCGCTCAGAAATCCGGCCGGCGCGGCGGAGCCGATCGCGCGCCGGCCCGGCAGACGGAAGAGAGGGGGGGTTCGTCGGTCCCTCGGCTAGATCAACGGGTCCGCTGGCGGCCAATTATTAAAAGGCGGGACCGCGCCGGGCCCTGAAGAGAGAAATAGCATTCCGCGCGTGCCGGTAACGTAGCCGCTCGTGTCTAAACCGCGAGATAGAATGCAGTTTTCGTGGCGGCGCATAAAAAAAAAAATGCGGGGGAAGGACAGAAATCGGCTTGTAAAACGATACGCGAGCTGACTCCGGGGCTGGCCGGCCGAACGTTCCCCGCGCCGGTCATTAATAATAATTAAGACAGCCGACTGGCGGCAATAAATAATCGTGCGAGAAGCGGTCCACCGACACCGCTACCGAAGAGATATACGGGCTCGCCGGCGCTGATTGAAAATTGAAATTCAACTGTATGAAAATACCGGGCGATAAATCCGCGACAGCCGCGCGATGCTTGAACGATGCCGCGGAATTCTGTCGATCGCGAGCGGCCTCCGTTTTCCCCGAGCAGGATGCCTCGCGACACGGCGAGAGGGTAGGTAGCTTCTAATGTAAGAGATCGGAGAGATCGCGCCGACTTACTTACCAGCGTGAGATGTGTCCTCTGAAAGGATGTTCCCTGGCCTTGCGAGAGGAGAAGGATAAAGTGAGGTTGTTGGCGGCAGCAAGCCGCGGGCACAGGACTGCGGTCAGCCAAACCACCTGCAAACGAACAAGAAAACACTGCACGAGAGCTGTTCGATCGTACTATCGAACACCGCGGCGTGTACACCGCGGCACAGGTAGGTAATTAAGTAGTTAATAGAGAATGCAAGAAAATTTATACGGGACGGGAGGCGTGACGGGTGGTCTTATCCGTGCACTGGATTATTCCGTGAGACACACGGTGTAACAAGGACCGGAATACAGCTGGATGAGAGAGTGCGAGGGCGTAGGATAGGCTCACGTGTGACGATTTTCAATTTAATCCCACCCTGTCTGTTATTAAGACGCGTTTCTTTGGGGAGAAGCGAATAATGTTACAATAAAGAAATGAATCTCAACCAGGGGTTGAACGAAATTGTTAAAGCGTTCAATTAATTATGAAATAACTGTGATTTTATTAGTATTATAGTTTCTGCTCCGAGAAAACTGTTATAAAATGCAGTATATTTATTAACTGAAATTCGTATTCCATATATTTATGTGTAAATAAGAAACTTTTATTCTCTTGGAAGTAGAATAAAGTTTTAGTTAAACAGGAACATTTATTCTACATATTAAATAATACTAATTATTTAAATACTATTCACTTTTATATTCTAGCCTTAAATGTCTGTTCAAAAGTATATGATCCTCGAGAGCTTTTATTAATCGAGCATAAAATAACCGTTAAAACTGAACTCTTGCAACAGAGTTCAAATCTTAATGTAGAGAATTAACTTAAAACAGAAAAGAAACGATTTAAAATTGAATAGTTCGATAAGTAACTTTTATTTATAAAATTGAACAGTTTCATTCGACCCCTGATCTCAACTATTTCCGTGTGCCTATATTCACCCAGTACTCCTTGGATAACAAGATGATTTATGAATAATCTACCCCACCACCCATTTTCTCGAAAATTCTTTATCGTCATATCGTAGAATATCAAGAACCGCGAAACTTTAAATTAAACTATTCAAACACGCAATTTCTTTGAGAAGGCGTTTTATTGCCGAAACTAAAACGTTAGCACCACTCGAACTACATTCCCGCAAAGTTTCAAATGTTTTTGAATTTTCGAGTTGCCGAACAACCCCTCGCGAGGTAACTGAATCATCGATAATACGAAGTATCGACTATTAGACAATTATCACGTCAAGGCCCTTCCGTAATTAAGAGAAGAGACCGCAAGCACAGAGATTTCGTAGGTCGAGTTGGCCGCACGGTTTCGAGGATCGCAGGGGCAGGTAGAAGGAATCGCCTCGTGAGAAAGTACCGGCGTTACCGGATCGGTATTAACGTGCAATAAACCACTGTGTTAGTCACGCATCGGCCGACTGCGCCAAGTGCGATGTGCACCGTGGCCACGGGTACGCGTATACGCGTTTGCGGAGGTGAAAACATTAATTCGGCTTATAATTTTTATGCAAAGCAGGCCTCGCGGCCGTTCTCGTCTCGCCCCCCCCATACCTTTCCCCTCCCTTCTTCCCGCAACTCCTCTGGCACGTACACATTCGGCTGTAATCACCGAATATATCTCGTAGCTAGGAATCAGAGGTCGGAGAACTCGATTCCGCTGCTCGTTATCGGCCATTTGATTAAATTTTCTTCCAATTTAAGCAGAAGAAAAGTTGCTTAACCAACTCCGTTCGCCACCGGTCATCCGTAACTTTATTAGCCACGTAATACGGCGAAGTATCCGAAGGAGCTAATTAAACGGAACGGTTAAGAAGACGAGAAGGAGTCGAGAATGGAAGTCTCTCGGACGTCGCGGGTCGCCTAGCTTAATCTTCGATCAGGCTCTATCGATCATTCGAGATAAAGTTGTCACCATTCCCCCCGCCCCACCCTCTCCTCGACTCCACGAAAACAGCGAGGAACTTAGAATTTCAACGGCGTCGCTAACGTCGGCGCCGTCAGTTGTAGAGAGAAGGACGGGCGTCGAGAATAGCAACGTCGGTCTTACCGGAGATTTATAGAAATGGGACAATAAAAGATAGTCGGCACCCGTGTCGCTTAATTAAGCCATCGCTCGTCGGGTTGAGCGGTTAACTAACCGGCGCCTCCCGTACGGGGAACTCGCGGCTGCCCGGGGCCTTTGGCGCTCAGATTAAACGGATATTCACGCGCAACGGGACCGCACACCGAGTTTTCTCGGATCCTTATCGGCTGGCTGTTGGCTCATCGACGAGAGGGCTACTCGACGCTGGGCCAGCGCGATTTCAATCGATCCTCGCGCGCCCGGCCAGTCATAGGTGCCCCGGCATTACGTCCGCTTAACGACGACCGGTACTCGACGAAAACGTACGAAATGCGGCAACGAGCAGAGGCGCAGGGCGTTCATCCGCGTCGGCGAAGGGGACTCCGTGAATCTCTCCGGGCACGTTTTGGATACCGCGCGTCGGAGGGAGAATTTGATATACGGCACGGGCTCGTTGAAATAACGAGGAACTGGAATTTCTTGAATGATTGTTAACCGGGGTCATGAATATAATGCGGCTGACCTTTAATCCGCAACACGGATCCTTATAATGTACTTCCTTTTTTCTGTGTTCTTTAAATAATGGCCCTGTTAGGGGACGATGTTGCATCCGCTCGGAACGAATGTGCTCTTCGGTGCATTAAGTTGCTTTCACGATTGGGAACGCGGTGCATCACTTTCGCTGGAGTATTTGGGGATTAAAGGTCGCGGGGGGGGGGGGGGGGGGTCTAATGTGCTCAAGGCACAGAATCTGCGCGCGTTCGTACATTTCGCTGAGAGTCCCCCATCCGCGATAGGGTGACTGTACCTAATATCGCCCATCGTTGTGTCTTGCAAATTAAGCACCAAAAATTTTCGATTATGCACTGAATTAGTACCTGACAATATGTAATTGCAGCGTGACGTGATAAACAATTACAGAGAGGGAAATATTTTAGTGAATCTTAATAGTGCAAAAATTAATTGGACTGCCACAATTTTACATCACATTCGTGGAAGGTGAGTGTAATAATTCTGTGAATGCAAGAATATCTACTAGAAATACATAATAAAATTAACGATGCACATAATTAAGGAATGAAATCGATTCGAATATTTCTCGTAATGAAAATAGCGTTTTCTTTTACGCGAAAGATGAATAATTTCTCCTTATTATTACTCGATTGGCAGCGATTTAACTTTTCCCAGGCAATATTAAGTACGGTCACCCTAATTTAGTATATACAGACTGAACCATGCAAGGGTGAACTATAAAAGAGAAAAGTCTGTTTCCAAGGGTTCGCAGGCTCGGAAGGGAAGCCGATCTGTCAGTAACTTACTTTAAACATATAAACTTCTGAAAAACTTTCGGTAAACTGGGAAGCTAAACAGAAATCGTGCTCCCAGACTAACCCCACCTACGGTACACGTATCTCTTTGAAATCGTATGAAAAATTTACACCGACTGGTTTAAAAACCAGGAAAAGAAGGCTCGGGAGGAAAAGAAACATTCATTGCCATTCGTAAAAGGCGTCGTAGGTACCGTAACATCGATGTCGTATATGTAGTTTGGCGGTTGCATTCGAGCGGCGAAATACCACGGTACCACGGGTGTATCGTGCATATTTCCCCGCGAGGAGTCGAAGTGAACGACGCAGTTGAGCTTCCCCGCAACGTGGTCGGTGCCCCGGAGGGCCAGGAGGAGGCCTCGGGCCCGTAACGCGCCAATTAGCGTCTCGAATTCGTCGCAGCCCGGTCTTCCGCCTGATAATGAAACGGCCGAGCTGGCCGGAATGCGAGGCGCGTTCCTGAAAGAGTCGGAATTAGCCCGGTGTCGTCGGTTGGCAGCGGTATCGTCGCCAGATATTTCAGCCAGCGTCCCTGAACGCGACGCGCGCGTCCACTGGCGTCGGGCCGCACGGCAATCACGCCGGCTCTCGCATTTCTTCGTCCAACGACAGGCCTGGACAGTTGCCCGATCGTTATCAATCGCCCGGCTAAGGATTTACCGCGATCGGGGCGCAAAAGAGCCGTGAAGTACGGCGCTCGGATTGCAAACTCGTTTCGATGGCGCGGCGGCGACGAAACCGACGTTTCGCGGAGAAAAATACGAGCCAATCGGCTGTAAGTTACAGTCGCCCCCCCTCCTCCCCAGGTCGAATGCAAGCAGTTCTCAGGCCGCGTACGCCGCGCCAGATTTTCGGCGGATTTATCGGGCGCGTACTTTCAAATTAGCCTGCGCGCTGAGATTCTGGGGAGCGACGAACCTTCGCCGTAACATTGCGAGTCGGTCGTTGCGCAGGCTGCCGTGGCCGCGTATCTCTGTGCCGCAGGGTTACTAGCAGCGAGATGCAACGGAATGGTAGACGCGCAAAGTTCTAAACACGCTTATCAGTTCAGTGACAGAAGAGATCCTCTGCTCCCCTCGTTCTTCCTTACCGCTGGCCCGCCGGCACCGATCTGTCATCGAACTGATAAGTGCGTCGAGACCGTAAGCAGGACGATTCTTAATATCGTGGTAATGCTTGCGAGATATGTGTCGGGGCGGTGAGAATCGAACGAGGTAACTGTACACCTGGCGTGCCCTCGGGTCTCAGGGAATACGAGCCGCGCGCTCTCGATACGCGTACCCTCGCGCTGGGTGCACCGATAACATTCAGAGCGGCCGGGGCGCGGGTATCGAAAAGACGCGGGCTTATCGACGCGCTTATTTATGTACGTCCCCGCGGCGCGGCGCACGCGCGTGCACGCGCGAGAGACGCGTGGGATCTGTCTCTCCGTGCCGCGCGCCGGTTACCGGTCCCGAAATCGCGGCCGACGACGTACGCGCGCGGCCCCTGGATTATCTCCGGTCCAGCGCCAGTTTATGGTCTGCCCGGCGACGTCCGCTGCGCCGGGGTGTGTGTCGTGGCTGCTCCCTCGCGTGGAACACGCACGGAGGACGTGGCCACCGCGGCGTGACGTGACGCGGGCCGATCCGCGCTTAACGGCCCATTAACTTGAGGCAAGGTGGAGCAGTGGATGCTGACTTAACGCAACTCGATACGTCGAGTAACGCGAGTCCGCGATAACGGGCAATCGAGCGCGCGGACCCCGGGGGACTGCGATTAAGTTCGTCGGGTTTTCTCAACATTCGCGCCCGGGCGCAGTCCTTAGAATTAAATGGCCGCGGCTTAACGAACGTGAGATACGAAGAGGAATCTCGGGACACGCGGCGGAAACCTGCTCGAGGATGTGAGTTACAGTTGCCCCGACTCCGTTAATTGCAATCGTAGATACGGCTTGTGAAATGGAAAGGCTTTCGTTGCCTGGACCTCCTTCGACCAATTGAGTTATCGGGGCTAGGTGGTAGCGCAGGATCGACACGGTGCCGCCTACAATCCTCTCTCGTCGACATCCTTGGCACCCTTTCCTGGCCACGCCGTGCGCCGGGCACCGCGGAGATTTTTCAGGTCAGAGAATGGAATCGCCGCGATTATCGTACAATGCGATACGACTGACGATCGGAATGATGGAGCGGTGTACGGCGATACTGCCGATTTTACTGCGTTATCCTGAACCGGAGGCGGTAGTTAACAGCCCGGAGCACAGACTCTGCACCATTCTCCGCTACCATTGGTCGCGATTCTTTTTCCCGTGCCAGCGGCGCGCAGCGATTGGACAGGCCAGGGGCGATAATTTATAACTCTCCAACGAGCCTCTGGTTTCTCGAGCGGCGAAACTGTGCCGTTATATGGGAAATAACTAAGTAGACAGCCGCACAAGCCTCCGCATCCGCGATCGTAATAAGCCTGTCGGTATCGTAACACGGCAGCGTCATTTGAATACCGTGGCCAGTCTCTTTCGAAATGCGGGAGGGGGGGGGGGGGGGGGGAGCGAGAGAAAAGTTACCGCAATCCCGCGCTGTCCCTATTTCGTCGCGGGACGATCGCTGAACGCGGGAAAATCGTGGCACACCCTAATCGACTCTGCTGTTACAGGCATAAGATGGAACATTGTCGACGGACATCTAAATTCCTTTCGTTTTTCTCTCTATAAGTGGTTTTCTCAACTCGACAGGCTTAAAGTCCATACACAGAGTCTTTCCTACCCTGTTGCAATTACAGGCAACTAATTATTCTCGCGGCGAGGGTATTAACAGTTGCTGCGTAGATGATCTGTCGATGGAACGCAGACGATAGCACCGAGTTTACTGACCAAACAAGCTGCCACTCCATAAATCCGGCATTCAGCCGGCGCGAGCGTGCAATCGCGATGATAGGGCAGAAATGGTGGCGAATCGAGCGATTCAAATGTCAGCGGCAGAATTTCTTATTAACCTTTGCTCGAGATCACAGATGCCGGCTGATCGACCGTCAACTGACCACGGCGCACGGTTATCATCAATCGTAACTTTGGCTGCGTTAGACAAGCAGTTGAACAATTAAACGCGTAACACTGCGGTATCGGGGCGGACTTTCTCTCGTCGAGCGCGCATACATTAGCGCAGAGCTGAAAGCTCGTAATAAGAGAAAAAAATTCGCAGGTGTAAATTGAAGGTAGCAGGAGCATGCGCGCATGGTCAGACCGATTAGCATACTAAGAGTCGCGAATTCGTATCTAGAGCTCAGTTGTGCCGTAAATTTATAAATTAACAGCAATGGAATTCTAATCTCTGGGGACATTAATCGACGCGGTGCTTTCTATCGTTAATTATATAGTACCTGCGCGAACAGGAGCACCGCGGTTGGTGTTTATAGTGCAGCGAACGCAGAAGCTGCCGCGTGATCGTGGCTTTTTCAGCGCGGAAAAGCAGCCGTGGAAGCGAATTACAGAGGGCAACTAATTCTAAGTGTCTTGGAAAGTCTCGTTAAAGACACAGAGCAAGGAGCAGTGAAAGGTCCTGGAAAACTGTCTGTTTAGACAGCGACTGCCTCGCTGTCTGTAATGATTGACGCGTATAAATATTTGGTTAGACGGCTTGCTGTTTCGTACGCTCGGCGTGCGCGCGTAAGTCGTGCGTACAGGGGACCCATAAGGCCCTCTTCGGTTCGGAGGACGACCGTGCGTGAGACCGCAGGACCCTTATCCCTCGAAACGCGACAAATTAACGACGCGCTCCGTGCGGTACGCGTGAGCCTACGCAGATGGCCTGCAACCATGTTTCCGTGGGCCTGTCGAGCTCCAAGTCACGCCGAAACGCGCGAGCAACAGGATTCCACGAACGAAGTGGATAACGCTATGATTTGTCGGCGAAGGATAATCGGGATAATCGACGGTGTACTCTTAATGGATAAAAGATAGGAGTGAATTTTCTATCAGAGGCCCTACACCAAAAAGCTCCTCTTGGAGGATAGCACACGCTCGAGGCAACATCCACCCACGACACACTAAATCACCGGAAGGCAGGAAACAAAGGGAGCACGCGAGTGGACCAACCCCCTTTTATACTCCCAGCTGCGATTCGTAATATATTATTTGAAAATTGTTTTAAATTACAGGCTCGATCGCTGCGATGCGTCCCGACGATAATCGAGAAGGTAGGACGCGTCCCGCTCGCCCGCTATCTCGTCGGGTTTGCGAAACAGACGTGGGCTTCTCTTTCTGCACCGACGGACGCGTGGACGGTGCATCGTGTAAATACAAATACGAGGGGATATAACGAATGACGTCACGGGTTTGCAAAATGTCGAACCAACGCGGCTACATAATGTAATAAGTAACTGCTCCTTGTCAAGCTACTTAGAAAGTGGTGTAAGTGGGAAAGGTGAGTTTTTATTAATACTCCAAATTTCTTGCTACCTTAGGTCCACTTTTCCCACGATCGCCTTTGAAGCTTCCCAGCAGTAATTAATTAAACGTAAACTCGCAACGTCTGTCTACGATCGTTTACCCATCGATCTATCCCGATTTTTGAGCCGAGACACTTCCTAGCAAGCCACCAATTAATTCGTCTAATTTACTTTAAACCAGTTTGCCCGGAACCAGTTTTATTACGCGTCCGTTGGCGAGCGCCGATTACCAAGATTGTTAAGATCACCGCTATCGGGGAAGCCCCGCGCGAATAATAACCAGGGTAATCGCTTCATTTCGCAGCCTCCCACGGGATCGTCCGCGACTGGACAGTTTCAACGATCGCGGTACGCTGGCGTGGGTGGATGATGATATTCAGCTCCGAGGAGGCAGGTCGGTCGCTTTGAAATCGATACGCGAACGTGGACGCGCGATTCCCAATAGGATACAGTGGTGTTCCAATCCTGCCCGCCTCGAAGTCCTCCGATATACTCTCCTTCTACCCCCCGTTTCTTTTTCATCGGCAGGTATTCTTCTTCGATGACGCGTGCCACCGCGGCATTCGGCGTGTATCGGTATCGAGACACGCGATCATTTGAGCCGCGAATTTATTCTCCGGCGATCAATTAATTAGTCGATCACTGTCATTAGAGGGGCAAATTATATGCCTCGGTAACGAAGAAATTACACGATGTATTTAGCCGCGTTATCGCAGCTCACGTTCCCGGTATCAAACTTGACGCGGGAAGGAATTTTTGCGTGTTCTTTTCCGTCCAGCCGATCGGTGACATGATCGATGCGTACAAGAACTTGGTCTAGCGTTCAATTAGCAGTGCCGTGGAATTTTCTGGCCACCGTGTCGTCGCAGAGATGAAGCTTCCTTACGAAACAGCATCAAATTGTAACTCAACATTAAAAAAGCTGCGAGATTAGAAAGAGGAAATTACTGCCACTTTATTTATTTTACTTAAAGAAACCGCTACGTCTAACGAACAATGCACAGTAATAATAATAAGAACAGTTCCAATTTAATGATACATTTTTTCTACACTATTCTTTATACGGTCGTTTTAAATGAAGTAAAGTAAATCAAGTGGCATTAATAGGGGCGACTACCTTGGCACAGGAAATAGTAGAGTCAGGCGTTACCTCGTGTCAAGCGTTAACTACTCCTATCGTAGTAACCACATCGAGAAGCTCGATCCTGTTTAGAAACGACGAGCCACTCGGTGACTTTTAACGTGGCGGAATAATCGTGGATTCAGATAATGATACACGGTAGCTGGCTGGAGATGAAATATAGCGGTAGTGGTTATTTATTGCGCGATCACAGGAATCGGGCGTTTTTCCACGGGGCCGGCATAAACCTGGAAAGTTATCAGACTGTCATCGAGTCCTGGGGATGCACGCATAACGGTAGCGGGTATACGTAGCAGGGCAGGCTGTCGTCTGACGGCGCGTTAAGAGAATTATTTATTGGAACTATTGGCGCCGAGAGGGCGATTAGCATACTAATGTGGCCACGATTTTCCTGATCGTCGCTGTTGCAGCCAAGCCTGCTCGCTCCTCTGCTCCCGCTGCTAATCTGCCATTATTAAATTATCCGTTCGCTGGGGGGGACCGCGTTAACGGCGAGCGTCGTTTATCAACACCGTGCCGGACAGTATCGCCATCGTGGCATTAATCGCCGGTGGATATTCGTACGTCAACGCGCAACATCCAGTAGATAAACCCGGTACGCGATATCGCCCGTTAACAGGGCCATCGATCTGCCGGAGCCGAGCGTGGAAACTGACGTACGCTTCCGGGCAGAAATTGATCCGAGGCAGCATCGGTGACGATCGTTACAGCGGCGCGGATGACATTCAAGCACGAAATCGGAAGCTCTAAACTCCAATTAGCTCGCGGAGTGTAGGATTAATTGGTAATTGGACTTGTCTATTGCCGGCGCGCGTAATCCACTCGAGGGTATCGTGCGCGGAGAATATTGACAGTCTCTTGGGAACAGTTCTAGATTTTCTTTCACAGATTTTCAACGCCAAGGTACGATCAATCTTCGCGTATAATTCAATCCACTAGATTTCATTTCGATGAAACGAGAATGCAAGAGAAATCTGTAGCTGTAGGAATTACAATTTAATCGAGGAGACACACTGTAAGTACCAAACTTGAAAAATAGAATTTGTATCCCTTTGTAAATAAGTTACCAATAGTGCTAAAAGGAATAGTTAGCACATCCAATTTTCTCTACAACTAATTGTAAGTAAAACGTGGCACATACAGGATTTTCTGCAAATATAATCCTCTTCTTCTCATGAACTTGGACCGTATTAATGCAAAAAGTAGAAAATTTGTTTCTATACTTAAGCATATTTAACAATCAACAACACATCAAACATAAATAATTTAAAATCAAGGGAAATTTCTCTGTCTTCAAAATTTGGATTTTTGCCACTTACAGTGTTTCCTACAAGGACACTTCAATTATGTTTTCCTGAAAAATTGGCAATCATCGTTCTCTGCGGAACGTTGATTCGCGTCGCATATGCAATCACGAATTCCTGCGCCGTACTTCCTACAGTATTTCCCCTGATGAGCAATGATTTATGTAGGAAGCTTAAGATGAAGTATTTCTATTGTTCCTCGAGCGATGCTGATAGTAAGCCTCTTTGCGGTACTTCCGCCAGCTCGGGGAACGTACGTATGTAAGCCCAAGCAGCGGCTAGACCAGTTTTAGGGGACTTTGAATCAGCATCAATGCCGATCTGGCGCCAATTGTCGCGTTACGCTCGTAACGCGCAATATTATGACCTACGCCGCGACTCGCGAATCGCCTTGGAAATGCCGCAGTGAAAGGCTGGATTTATTAATTTGCACTGGCGGTAATCGATCTTCGGCGGAAAAGTTATGGCGTTCCCGATATTCTTGCAGGGACCGCCGTTATAGCCGTGTCATTAACGGCTTTCGAATCGCGGCGGCAGTCTAACGTGTCCCCGATGAAATAGTATCGTTCCTTAATCGTTAAATCTCTCAGCTCCGAGGGTGAGTAATAAAAAATCCGAACGCTCTCGTAACTCCGCCGCGCAGCCGCGCCGCGTAAAAACTCTTATTATTTCACGAGGCCCGGGCGACTCGGGTATCAGAAGTCACATTTTATCCGAGTGAGCGCAGAAACTTCGTGTCAAAACAATATTCTGTTAGACCGTTTCGGAAGCGAAAGAAGGTCGGCCAGAGATGATCGGTAGTTTACGAGTAAAAGACGGCAGTAAAAATATTCCGATAAATCCCTCGTCAATCCGGCGTGTATATATTCATTTATTTATGAAGTCGTTCGTGTCAGATTATTTCCCAATGCCGGCAAAAGGACCATTAAAGCCTCTTCTGCGGCAGCCACGAAAGGCCGCGTGGGAAGGAGATTTTCATCATTAGAAACCCGGCCGTGAGTTAGTCTGACCGCAGGGATCGTGACCGAAAATTATTATCAAACGCGCTGAAGACGCCCAACCGCGGGGCGAACGGAACCAGGGGCACGAAACACGACGAGAGGAGAGGAGAGAGAAGTGGACGTTTATCGAGGCCGGTGAACGAATCCTGAAATCCACAGGTTGTTCTCGGTATTGCAATTTTTGCAGGATGAAGGATGTATGACAATGGACGTTAATTCGTCGCGTGGTAATTGCGAATACCCTCTGCTTTATAATCGTTACACATCGTTACTTACGAATCGAATTGGCTGCATGAAAAGCAGGACTAAGTAGTATGCCTAAGATTATGGCAACGAATGATATTATGAAGAAGCCCAGCACAGCAATTACAAATCATTTATCTTAAATTTGAAGCAGAGGGATATTATTATTAATATTATTATTGTTGTTGTTGTTGCTGTTATTATTAGCGCGACGATGTCACAGCAAGCTTCAGATTATCCAGATTTTCAGGACCATTTTATATAAAAACCTCTATACTAAATATTATCCTCGCTATGATTAAGAAATAAATCAAGAGAATCACTTATAATCCGTTTCTTTTGTGTCGTCATAGAGCCACTAACAAGGGAGCGTTCCTAACCCAGCAAAGCCTGCTTTTAATGAAACTTCCTGTGAACGTAAAACATATTCTACGGAAATTCACTCCGAAAGGACGAAACCAGCTCGCAATTTTATTTGTTTTTTTGGTAGTGCGACAGAGTATAGAAAACTGAACGATTATTATATTTGAAGTTATATTAAAAAATACGAAAGATCGCGATAACTTTAAGGGCCGTTGTCACCCCTTCAGAGTGGACTTAAACGCGAACAAGCCGCCATAATCCTGACACGGAATGTTTAATATGGAACAGGTCTCTGACACGTGGAAATTGCAAATTTCGGAGACACGTGTTCCAGGCTGAATGGCTAAGAGAGATCATTGACGAGGAAACTTACCGCGACGAGGGTGCTGAGAGCTTCAATTCGCATAGTAGCTGGCCAGGCCAGCGGGGAGGCCGTAGGTTGCAAGCTGCTGGACCGATCTCGTGTGTTGATCCTCGATTATCGGCCGACGACTTCACTCGATCCGTAGCGTGTCTGGCAGGCGATCCGATTCTCCCGGTTCTACGTCGATTTCTCGCGATCCGTTGCGCCGATCCGGTGACATGGCTCCTACGCTGATCTGCCGGCAACACGTTTCACATTGCAACACTCGGGCCACTCCGCTAATCTGTCACTTAACCACTTAACCAACCATTAACCGAGCATCTATTGTCCCGTCGAAAGTTTTTACGAGAGACTTCGTACGATTCAATTGTCCCGCTAATTTCGCAAGCTTTCGATCCACGATATAGATCGTAGGAGCAGAATCTCACTGATACCTAATAACTCGTGTCGCGCGAACTCTCTCTCTCTCTCTCTCTCTCCAGATCGTCAATTTTAACGCGACAGGATTGAAATTGGAAACAGCGACCCTTAAAAATGTAGATACGCCGTTTAATATCGCGAAGACGGGGGCGACACGATCGCCACGGCACGTTGCGGTAGACTGGATCGATCTTGAAGATTCGCCGATAAAACTAACGAGAACACAGGTAAACGCCGGCGTCAGTTATAAAAAAAAGGGGGACTACCACGGGTTTCGTCACACGGACGGCCACGATAACGTTGCGAACCGATACCTTATCTTGACGCGTTTCCGATAGACACTAAATACGTTCGGGTGGGACACGTACTGACCTACCGAAGTGGGGCGTTTACTTGCGAATCTGATAGGTGTAGCAATCCCGTTCAGGGGGCACCCCCCCAATTATGCGAGGTGACGCACATTTATCTGTATTTCGACATACCTATGCTGTGCCCGTGGCCATTGTATCTAAGATGCACGTACCCCGAGTAGACTAAGCTCCCACAGACCCTGATACCACCTATCCCACTTTCTTAAAATATTTCATCTTGCCGCTAATAATTTCACGGATATGCTTGCTTCGGCCGTTTAAGATTGAATCCTCCGCGGAAAGCGGAGCCCGGATCATTGAATAATAAATACGGGGAAGAGACCAAGAAGAGATCGGAAGGTGAGAATACTTTTACCTGTTCCCAGGCTGACAAGCAATTAATTCTACCCGTTTCAGCGGGTGGCAGGTCGTTTTCTGGTATTTAAGCACGGCGGGCGCGCATCGAAAGGAACACAAGGACGGTATCCCGTCTCGGTGCGCTCGATGAGACTAAACGCCGTTGCTATCGGGAGACCAGAAACTATCAATCCGCGCCCACGATTCCTTCAAGCCGCTGCAATTGACAGGCATATAGCATGGCGGGTATCACGTCGCCGCTCCCAGTATCATTCGTTATATGAGTTAATGACTCTCGAGAAATCATCGATTGGTCCGCCCTGAAGCCGCGACGCCTCTCACACCGTGTAAACACGCCTTCTCACGTAATGTAATGGACGAGAGTTACATTTCGAGCGAGAAACGGTAAGCCACGCGTCCCGGCGCCGGTGCACGCGCCACTTCCAGCGGGAAAGAGTCTCGGTATGCGTTCTTCCGACGTAAAGTACGAGACAGTGGGGCTTCTATTGAATTTTCCAACGAAGGGAAACGCGGAGAGACATTCGAGGTGAGAGGAAATTGATCAAATTCATTTGAGTCCTGCGACAGAATGCCAGAAATCTTGCGGAATGTACGTAAAGGTGCTAATTAGAGAACTATATATTACGTTCTTAAACGTGTGAGAATCTGAAATTAATTAGGGGGAAAAATATCCACTCGCTATTAATATTAATAATCCTGTTCGATAAGGTACACAGCTTTATTAAAACCGTGGCTAATAAATCATAGAAATCGCGCTTACTTTTATTCGTAACGTAATTACGAGCTGTCAGGCATAGCCGAGCTTCGATTTTCTATTTTTGCGAGCAAGTCGAACGAGACGGACAGCAAGGGAAAGGAACGCTTCCACGGTTTTCAAATCTCATCATGAACACGAACTGACTCGACTAGAAATGCCGACTGCTTTGCATCGTAACTGCGCGCCCGTGGTTCTTCGCGATCGTAAACCTTATCCCATGCAAATCGCTGTCGATCTGATTGCGGCCACTTTTAAACGGTGATCCGCGAACTTTCTCACCGCCGCGATGCTTTCTGCCCGTTTCGAAACGCTTTCGCAATGAGTCGCGGATCGAAGGGCAATTAAAACCACGGATGACGCGCGTCTTGATAAACAATCGACAAGCCATCGTGCCCCTTCGCGTGTCTCGGTCACCGAGGTTCACACTTTGCATTCTCAGAGCCTAATCGAGCAACACTGTATCGATCCAGAGATCGTTACTCCGGCAGAGTTCAATTACCTACAACAAACGCTGTTCAACACTAATAGAACCGCCGAAAGTTTTGCCTACCAAAAACCGCCAGCACTAAAGCACGTAATATCAATTTCTAATATTCATTTGAATAATCTTAAGTACAAGTAATGTAAGGATATATTTGCTTAAATTTATTAATATAAAGTATCTAGCATTATAGCACATTCATTGCAGTAGACAAGTTTCCTTTTCTCACGCCATGAAAGATTATCAACTTTTGCTAAAAAATAAGAAAATTACGAAGACACCGAAACTAGAAACAGTGAAAATTGACCGGTTCGGCGGTTCCAGCGTCAAGAGAAAAATCACGTCATCGATCAATCTTCCTCGTCTTTAAATCCCCTGCTCCTATAAATTCGTACCGATCGAATTGCGTCGCCTTTATCACAGCAAATGCGAATATTTATAGCTGCCATTATCAGCGATATCCAAAATTGTTTACAGCGCAATCTGTAGAAGCACTCGACTTCGATCTCGCATCGATCGAAGGTTCAAAAGCGTGACTCGTGGACGTAATATCGCGAGATCCGATTGGTGATCGTTATCCAAGAACGTAACGACGAAGACATGTTTCCTACCGGCTCGTTTGCGCCTCGATGCGGGCTGCTTCTCCGCGGTGAATCTTGGGATCCTCCTCTCGACGATGCCACACGAACCGCTGCAAGTTCGATCGGATCGGGGCCCCGTGTGGGCGGGCCGCCGCGGATCGATAAAAGGGGTGCCGCGGCGTAATCGTAAAGCGGATTAGGAACATAATTTCGGATTACCGAGCTGCACGTGGAAAGATCCGAGCAACCGTTTGCGGTGACTCAGCTGATTGCTGTCGGCAGGAATTCGTCGATAGCGCGCGGAAGGCCGGACAGATTCGGCGACAGACCTGCCGGGATCCCTTATCGCGGTTTTTCCTAGGCCGATGATCGAGTCGCGCTGGGTAGAGGGAGGCGTGGTGGGCTCTCCCTTTCTGACGTTTCGCGCGCGGCATGCACTATCGCCCTCTTATCAAACGATACGTATGGCGGTGGAATGCCGTTCGCGCGTTCCTCCGCGATACGCAACTGGCCGCCTCGCCTTACCCGGTCTCGCCGGACGAAAACGGGGAACACGTGTTCCTAGATCGAGAATGATGGACGGGTGCTCGAGTGCTCGGAGTAACTATCGCGACGTAGGTAATCGCGCGCAGATCCTAGTGGGCCATAGGTAGGCACCCCGTGCCCGGTTTAAATGCACGGCGGGATACGAAACAATTGGCACCGGCACGAGCGTCGAGTTGAAATCGTGTATTTTATTCTCACGGTTATTATATTTGCTTAATGATTATTATTTCTATTAACCTTTAGAGGGACGGGATTTTTTCATTGAAATTGTAAATTTTATTTACTTAAAATTTACGCGTATATACCACCAAAATGGCCGGCAAAGTATCCAAATTCTTAGATGGCCACTATTATAGTGGGCAGCTCGGCCGCGAACGGTATGGCATATACTGGAATTTTTAAAATTTGAACTTTAATGTTTCTAAGGGTTTTTGATATCGCTAAACACACGATTCTAAGGTCAGAGTATCGAAATTTTACGTAGAAACAGTGTTGCCAACCTAAACAAGCCTAAATGAATAACAGCAGTTACATTCGTATATTATTATTATTTTCTTTGGCTTGCTTAGCTTGGCAACACTGTTTCTGCGTAAAATTTCGATACTCTGACCATAGAATCGTGATTAGCGATATCAAAAACCCTTAGAAACAAGTTCACATTTGAAAATTTTCAGTGGCCAGCCCGGCCCTCTAAAGGTTAACGGGTGGTGAATCTTTTGGTACAAGTGTAATGTACACAAGAGTCGCACAAGTGTTAGCAGTTAGCACACAACATGTACACGGCCGTTCGTAAGTATCGGGACACCTACTTTGTGTAAAATAATCATGGAAAACTTTGCAGATTTATGGGTGAACTATATTAACACTGTAGTACTAAGCGTTCTCGTTTCTGATAAGAGGATCTCCCGATATTACGTCCACGAGTCACGCTTTCGAATCCTTAATCGATGCGAGATCGAAGTCGAGTGCTTTTATAGGCTGTCATGTAAACAATTTTGGATACTGCTGATAATGGCAGCTATAAATATTCGTATTTCTGTGATAAAGATCACGGAATTCGACAAGTATGAATTTATAGAAGAAACTTTCTCCTGCATGGTGGGAGCAACCCTTTGTGTAATGCAACATGGAACAGGATTTCTACAGGCGACAATGATAACGTACCACCGTCGCTACACTTGCATTCAAACCTGTGCATAAATAATCCGCCGCATCGCGAAAAATAATACAGGTAATAGCTTCCATCCAGCAACACGATCCTCGTAACTTCAAACCCTTCGGAATTTATTAATACGAGATCGACTTCGGGATTTCAGAATTTAGGCATTGAGAGAGCAAAAACGGACTAACCCACGTTGAAAAAAAAATTAATATCTCCTATTTCATATGATTAGCACAGCCTATTAAAATACATTGTTGCTGCTAACTTAATTTCGCGGAAAATATGCGTTAGTCCGTTTTCCCGTTCGATGCACCTGAATCCGAAGGGATGAAAGGTGGCCGTTCTTCACGCAGAAAAGTAATAGCCATTCTACACCCTACGTTGCGACAGCCGCGAACAGAAATTCGCCGAGCTTCGTTGCATTTCGTCAACGAAGGAGACTCGCTATCTAGAACGCGGGCATAATTCACTGGCAGAGATAAGGAAGGGAATTCCGTGTCGTAAAGCATTTCGTCATAAACGCGGAGGCAGGAAGCGAGCTTTCGGTAGAAAGTGAAACCAATCGAGAAACTGTAACACGATTCGCGGGAAAAATCTCCACCTACGACTGAAAATCCAGAAACTTTCTCCTGCATGGCGGTGAGCAACCCTTTGTGTAATGTAACACGGAACAGGATTTCTACACGCGACAATGATAACGCACTAGCCGTCGCTGCACTTGCAATTCTAAACCTGTGCATAAATAATCCGCCGTATCCCGAGAAAGAATATTCGTTTCCTAAGACAATTGCTGTTACCAGTCGCGATAATTACAATTTACGGTGCTCGCGTGGAAATCTTTTTGCTAGAATTGTCCCCGCGAAACGGCGCTGCGTGTCGCGCGCGGGCGCAGCTCGCTGCTCTAATTGAAATGTTATTTATAAGTAATGGACAAGTTACGGCGTAATATCGAGGGCCGCGCAACCGACTTGAATGCAAATCGCTCCCCATTATCGTACATTATCGGGGACCCACGGTGAAATATCGGCCGATGGATATTGCGGATCGATCGGCGATCGGTGGACTCGCGGTTCGGTCGCGTATCGGGTAGAAAGGCCGCGCTGAAATTGCGCGATCTTGCATACGAGCCGTTTAAACTCGAACAAGAAACCTCATCGTTTCGCGGGTTTTGTCGAGAGTACAAGCAAATCGCGACCGGTAATAACAGTAATCCCGATGGGGATTTTTAAACATTCCTCGATGATATTTAATCTTGCGTAATTACTCGCTTTAGTTGTAGAGTAATGATCGTTATTATCGTCATTACGCACATAAATCAAGCAAGGTGGTCGTAGCAAGCGTACGTGTGGTCACAGATCATTGATCGATCAAGATAATTCAGTCGGACGGGCGCAAGAGAAATAAGCCCCGATCGGCAACATTGTAAATGCACACTCGGCTAATAGCGTTTATGCAATGTGCCTGGTAAAATGCGAATGCTGTATGGGGGATCGGGGGACATTTCTGCGCATGATAATCAAATTTTAGCGCGCGGCTTAGTGCCGTTTGAGACGCAGGAATTTCGCGTGGCAGTGGCCGAGTCTGTTGTGATGGCGAGAGATGCAGTTTCTCTTTCGAGTAAAAGTGTAGTGACAAGCTGGTGTAGTAACTGATCGAGACCAAGATCAAGTGCTCTCGGAATTGCACGCGTGATTCATTACGAGCTGCTACGAAGCTGACGCACCAGCTTTCAATTTTTCCGGCGCACGAAAATGACAGATGATTCGGTAGAATTTCACGACGATACGTGTTTTCAGGAATGTGTCCTCGAATACGTGGAAGTGGAATGTAATACTTATCGGGAAGTATCGATAAATCGGGACGCGTCGGGGGCCACCGATAGTTCGCAGAACTGGAACTGAACTTTACTTTGAATCATATATCAGAGGGGTTTTGTTCGTTCCAGATAAAATCGACAAGTAGATATTGCGTGCGTATTCATTCCTTAGAATGACGGCGCCGGCGCTTCGTACTCAAATGACCTCGTTATCATTGCTGAGATTTGCCTCGTATTATCGATTCACATTTTACAAGAATAGCTACATATTACAATACTGCTTATTTATCAGAAAATAAAGAATAAGTTCAATGGACAATTATCCTACAGAAAAGCCGTTTGATCAGCTAATTTTAGTCGGCATTCGTTTCAACTCCAAGCCTGAACTACTGAAAGTAATTCCAATTTAGTACCAGGGGAATATAGATTAGTACCCGTATTCCGTGCCAACAATAATTATTGATAAAGGAACGTTAATACTCGCTACCTGTGAACAATAATCGAATAGCGCCTTAATAAGCCGGCACCCTGATAATACGATAAATTGCTTGTACGGTGGGATACGCTTACCGATAGCGACCAGCGTGCATTGGCCAACGCACCTCGAAGCAGAAAGAGAAGAAAAATCTGGTTTCGCCAGATCGGCGTAATAAATGCAAAATACCAAATGCCAGATCTGGTTTCAAATTATGATAAGGAGTGAAAAGAAGCACGCTGCTCGGGTGCTTACATTACAATGTGCAGCGCGCCCTTTATACAGGCCGATGCCCGTGCAATGCTCCAATACCCGACGTTCTCATCTTCTCGAAGCATACCATAAGAAAGAATCAAGGCATTCAATTGAAAAAACTGCAAGTACTATCATGGGAAGTGTAGCTAAAGCACAGTTTAAAATGAGTAGGTAAACGCTTCTATTTGATTCTAACGGTAATCCACGAGAATATTTTTTAAAAACCATAAGACGTGGGAATTCTGAAACTTTCCAACTACGTGCACATACTTGTTCACATTTAATGTACGTTTACGTTCATGAATTTCTTTGGCTAGTTATAGTTAATAATAAGTGAGACATTACAATTTTCTTTACGTGTCATTCTGTATGGGAAGCCAAAGGAACGATTGATATTTCAATGTTAATTCTCTCGTAACGTTTAGAGTTGCAAATACAGCATTCAACCCGAAAGCCGTCGAGGTGGGATCGAAAAAGGGGAGTCTAGCAGCCACGTCCCGACGTTTTTACGATTCCCTTGACGTCGCAATTACTTCTGGTTAGACGGTGTGTCTTAATGACCGTGCAACCGCTCATTTGCCTCGGTGCTTGCGGTTTAGTAACGAGGAAACGTTGTAAAACAAACAGAGCCCGGAGATTATCGTGGACTTTACGCGTGCAACTATTCCCCCTTGATGTTCGCACACGTCCAACAGTACAGCGTGTACGTCTGGACTCGGTTTTGCTCGAGGAAACGCTGCGATTTGTAAATTCATAGTTAAGCTGTTCCACTAGGGCAGGCCAGAATTTCGCAACTCGCGAGCCTACGACCAACCAGGAGCCACTAATTTCCCTTTCTTTGTGTGGCCAAGGGGATGAACTCGTACGTCCCATGAAGCAATAATCGGGAGGAGCGATGAGCCTCGTCGACGATCGAACATTAACGGGGAATTAATCGAAAAGATTTTCGGGCTCAGATGTGGAACAAAATTAATGGGAGTTTATTGCTTTATTTTCCACTCCATCTTTTGTTTTTTATTTCCTTGTAAATGGGGCTGGTTACTTGTGTTTGTATTTTTGCGGCGAGGAAAAAGGTTTTAAATGTTCTTCAGTTTTCCCAATCTTGATATACTGGCTTCTGTCTCGTTTAAATAAATAATATTAATAATAATAAAAAGTATTTATCTGTGGACGATGAATGCGCATGGGGAACGGTGTTTAAATTCTTCGATAAACGATTCTCTTTCTTCGTCCTCGTCCTTGTTTTTCTCCTTTCTATTGCTTGTTATCTTCCTTTCATTTTCTTTGTCATAGATTTAGTATAATTTACATAAAATAACGATTAATACACGAGCTGGAGATCGGTAAGACGAGCTGAACCTGATTCGCTGTAAATATAAACTCCCCTGTGCGCGCTGGCCCTCGAGGGGACGCGCCGCTGCTCGTAACGGAGTACCGAGGAGTAACATTACTCCCATTCTTGTAAATTATACCGTAACACCTGGACACTCGGATCCTCGAAGAAGTTGTCCCATTACCGACCGTGCGCTGACTTCTTTTACTGCTCCTGTACAGCGGGAGAAACGGTTATTTACCGCGGTTTTACAAGTCGCCCGCCGTATTTGCATATTTCGTGGCTACGAGATTTCGTTGAAGGGAAAAATCGGCAGCGCCACGTGGGTATATCTCCTTCAGTGCCATTCTAATAAGAACTATAGAAACTTAAGATTGATCAACAGCAAAGAGTAGCCTACTGGAAGAAGAATTGTCTGGCAGTATCGCTGCACCAGGAGTAACTTGTTTATTGAAAAATCTAGCAACTGAGTTATGCAGATTGTCGATAGATTCTCCCGAAAGCTTATATCATACACGGATGGCTGCTTTTGACAAGGATTTCAGTGAAAGTACACAATCGACGTACCAGATCGATCGACTGGAATCTAGTCGCCAGATCACCAAGATCGATCAAACGCCTGTCTTTCTTTTTGGAGAAAAGTGAAATCCCGCAGGTGGAACGGAGATTACATCCAGATCGTTAATCGCGCCGGGTGCCTTTTTTGCCAACCCGCGATTCTAGCGGCAAGGGTCAAGTGCTGGTTACATTTAATCAAGCGTAAAGAACCAGTGGGTAACCGTTTGACAACTACCGGGTGTAAAACGCCCACGAGCAGCTGTAAAGCAGGAGCAACGTGTCCCGAAGCTAATCGCCAAATCCGTTAGACGTCTCTTATCGCTCTTGACACACGCGCACAACGCCAGACGAGCCTAGCGTAGGTACTTTGGCTAACGACTACCTTGACCCTGCTCGTCGTCATTCATACTTACGCGATTTTGATAATGGCATTTTTCGCGCACTGCATCCACTATTATTATTATTATTATCTAGGATTTGTCAACAAGTAATATAATACATGATTAAGGAATAAAGTCTCCTCCTCGCGACGTCTTTTCGTTTTTATCCGATTTTCACTTCCCTTCTCCTCGTCCCGTAGAAACTAGAAAGCTGAAAAGAGTTTAGAAAAGAAATACCTAAACGAAAAATGGCTTTTTTCAAAATTTCGTTATCGCAAGTTTTCGGTACTCGTTTCACCATTAAACTTTTGTTTGAAACGTTTCTTTCTGCCTGTTGTAGTTTGGGAGTTATACGCGAAAAAGTGCAAGCGCCTATTTCACTTTGAGGTTAATTTTCACCCCCTTAAAGGGCGACAGGGCCCAAATGAAACACACCATTGTGCTTGGCTTGAATCACTCTATAAACCCACAAAGTTACGTTCACAATCGGTGAGTCCGGGTTCACGGTGTTCCCTTGTAAGCTCCATAGAATTCTAGGGAAGAGAATGTAATTTACAACACGACGAATTAGTAAATAGTACGGGTGTGCGGGATCCCGAGGCCCCTGATCTCGGATACCCGAACACCCCTGGTTGATAGAGGCAGTTGCACCGAACCGCGGCCCGTAAAAAGGGAATAGCTTCGCGGGGATCCGTCGAGGGTGAGAACTCATTCATGATGTCGCTTGTGAATGGTAGCCGAGACGCCTGGCGTGGAAGCCGAGCGCATCCGTGACTCAAGAGGCTCGTGAAGACTGGTTCCGAAACCAGTCGCCAATTAAACCGACGTACACCGGCATAGACGATGAACTGCGTTTATTACGCATTAGGCCATTCGAATATTTTTCTCGCCAGGGGAAACCTGAAATTCGTGTTCGCCGCACCGTTTCGTCCCGGTGCACGATTGTGATCTCGATATATCCGAATGTGGCTATACGCATTTCGTTTCGCGCGCTCGGAACGGTAGGGGCCTCTCGACAGAGCGGCTGTTCGCGAAATCGCGCAACGATCGGAATAAACGAAACTCCATTTACGTCCATCGAAATGCTGCAGGCTTGATTAGAATCTGAGAGCGCATAAACGGTGCCCCGTTCGCGGCGGTGTTTACACAAAACACTTCGCACAGACGATTATCGGTTCGGACATGCGCGTAAGAGAGCATTCAGGCGACTACATGATTTCCCGATATTCGCTCGTTTGTATAAATTGATCGAATAAGTGGACCGACTGGTTAAAATGTCCGGACTTATTTTGACGCGATTCGGCCGGGCAGTTTCAACGTTTCACGCTTGCGCCACCCAGAAAATGATCAATCGATTGAAACGTAATGGAGGCGAACGTTGCGGGCGTAGTTAAGTAATCAGTTGGGGAATACGCGACGGAGGTAATGGGCCCGGTTCGAGAAACGAGGGTAGTCGAAATATAGCGCGAACGAAATAATTTATGCAGAAGACATCCCTAGTAGCATTTCTGGTTGGCCCACAGTAGCCCCAACTTGGGAATTAGTTGGCCAACAAAATGCCAACAATAAATGCTACTAGGGATTTGAGAGATTGAGAACAAAAACAGACTAACAATAAGTTAAAAAACGAGGTTAGTCGAGAATAGAAAATTATTCGTTATTCTCGAATACGTAACTTCGTTTTATTCGCGATTCTTATTTGAAATTAGTCGAATAAAGGTTTATTCGGATAATGCCCACCTCTCCATATAACTCGAACGAAAATATTCTTCGGTATGGCACTTCGGTATGTACCTACTGCAGCTTCAAGGGCTTAAACGATGCATCTGAAACAGCCCCTACAATCAGATATTTCAATTCCATTATCATAATAACAGTACGCACTAGGGCTGTTCGAGTACTCGAATATTCGAGTAGCTTGAAATTCGGACCGAGCCGAGACTCGGTTTCCGAGCCGAGACTCGGTTTCCGAGACGAGTCGAGTACTCGAAGAGGAAAAAAAAAAGAAAAATCGACTAGTCGGTTCTCTTAGAGTCGCTCGAAAAAATTCGAGTACTCGATTCTTTGGAGCCGCTCGGTTTTTACGAGTACTCGGTTCTTCGAGCCGAGCCAGGCTCGGCTCGCTTTTTTCGAGTACTCGAACAGCTCTAGTACCCCACACAGCATTTTGCCTTTTTCATCTTAAATCTCTCGATTCTCCATTCTAAGTGTAAAATTACTCGACCCTCTTTAGCCCCAATAAGGGACAAGCTCTCACCGTTTGCGTTTCAGGCCCCTTTAATTAATTCCATCCAACTAAATTAATTCTCGGTATTCGTTACTACCCTACTCCTCCCAATTCCACTAGATTCCTTCCCTTCAGCATACCCCAGACTTCTCGCCGCACAATTCGACGCGGTATGCGACGAAGCTCCTCTTCGGCTGTTTCTCGGTATTATCCAGAGCAGAAAAATCGGGCAGCACCCGTGCGCGAGGCGAGCGCGCCGAGCAAATGAATCATTCGGGCTGCATTATCGCTTTCCTGTTGCAAAGCCAGAGTAAAATCAACGGGAGAGGCTGGCGGTCGACTGATGTACGCGTGCGGGTGGGTAGCCGGAGAGAAAAGAAACGCATCTCAATGCATTATTTCGCCCACGCCGCGACACATTTCTATTTCCCCGCGCGCAACATTGGCGAACGCGCGCGGCCGCGTTAATGTCTCACTCCTACACGAATCTGACACGGCGAATAAGCGAATGAATTGCCTTCGTTACCGCGATATATGCGGCGCCGCGAATCGTCGGAATCAGCCGCCAGTGATTTGATTCGTTCGGACCCGCGTGCTTTCGATCGTTTTCCACCAATCCCGCTTTGAAGGAAACTCTAGGTAGCGTCTGGTATAGGTAGGTAACGAACCTTGCGCTACATTTATCACGTAATACAAGTGTATTCGTGTTTTTATGATAGTATTAGAACTATTTAGAACATTAGATCAAGTAGCTGCAGATTTACCATTGTTCCAATATTACCTACTATTTATACCGAGACGAGCATGCTTCGGTAAGCTAGAATTCGGCTAGGGATACTCGGGGCTGAAAGGGTTAACAAGACACTCCCAGGCAATGGCTCTCCAGTCACCAGTGATAATTAATTCGCCCAGCGGTATTCACGCTGTATTAATATTCCCTGTAACCAGCCGACGATTTGTGAGCTTATCGGGGTATCGGAGACTTATCTCGTATTTCAAATGGAAATTACGCTCGCCTGGAGCGACGCGGATACCATGGGCTCGGGTCCGACGCGAATTTATTAAGTAGGTACGCTGCAAATACGCCGCAAACGAGGCGACGACAGCGGTAGCTAGTGTACCAGCTGCTCGTATCGATGACTAAGTGTGCACCGTAGTTACGTACCTTATCGTTGGGCGATTGTGCTCTCAATGCTACGTTCTCAGTCGGAACGATTCAATTGATCATGGCTGAACCGTGCGTCTCGACGCGGTTATCGACGATTCTCACTTTCTTCCTGAGAGCTCTGCACCTTCGTAACGTATCTACCATTGGACACCGTCCATTTTATTCGCCGTGTAAACGCTGTCACTTGGAAAGAAAACTGCTTATCGTGCGCCCAACTCGACGTGGAATCGACATCCTTCGACGCGTCAATCCATTTCCATCGATCGTTACAGGGTTTTGTCAATGGAAATCGTTCGAAGGAATGCTCTGGCGGGAAACGCTCAATTTGAAGATTCAACTGTAGGATCGTATACGCCCGGGTCCCTTCAAGCAGAGATCGTTCGAAGCGAAAATGAAGGTTGACGTTAACGTTGCAAGGAGAGAAACGAGTCTTCGGGCTTCGCGAAAGTCTGAGCACGTCGCAAACAATGCAGCCTTTAACTGTCAAGAGCGTAAATCTTCAAACCGCGAGGCTCGCGAAAGAGCAACCACCCGCGACATTTACTACAACGAAATGACCACGGCGAAAACCGCAACGGCGATATTTACAATCGTTTAAATGCTTTTGTGGCTCATCCTGTGGTCTTCTTTTTTTCTTCGCGACTCGTTACTTTGTCGCATGAAATGCCGAGGAACGTGCAACGACAGGGGATGAGAAAGTAAATAATACCTACCCGGGATATTTTGTCGAACGTAGAAGATCGAAGAGGAATCTAGAATATTAAATTGAACGAAACTTGGAATGTTTTATTAGGTACGCAAGGAGAAACGCGAGTTGAAACGTTTCTTCTTGTTTCTTCATTCCAATCTTAGAATACACGATTAATACATTAAAAGGCTCGGGCTCGGAATATTTTAGTATAACCTCAGAATAGGGAATTATAATATTTTATCAGTTTTCTCTATTGTGACATCTTACTAAGATATTTCCAGCTCCGCCTGCCCTGCCGAAAGGAGATACGTGTTAAGAAACTACTCCACGTTCCATCCACTCGAATATCTTAGAATATTTCCCTGCCACTTTGACGAGAAATGAAATTCAGAATATTCTATCCAGATACCTTGAAATAAAAACGAGAAAATGGAACGATATAGTCGTCATTTAGCTCTACCAGTAAATGCATGTTCGTTTAATAACGCGTGACGGCAAATTGGCTTATTGCTTTTAGGAAGTCGATCATTATCTTCGACAATATTCATGTTTTATTCATTCGCTACAATAAGCTTTGCAATAATTGCGGGTGTAGAAGCATTGTGAACGTTGGGGCGCACAGAAGCCCGCAACAGTTGAAGTAAAGTTTACCGGTATCTTAAGAAAACTTCTTCCGGACCACCTTCGCTTTCGCGCGGCGACGTAATTCGACCGGCATCGACCAATCCCTTCAGAGTTCATTATCGATCCGCGTTAGTGCACGGTTAACAGAACGTTCAACATTATTTAGTAATCCCGGTAGATCGTTAATTATCGTTGCGCACACGGCTAATCCACGGCGAGGCGGAGAAGAGGCCCGGCAGGATTACACGAATTTGCATACGCTTTTAATCGTCCTTTACGACCGATTATCGTCTAACATGCCTCGGCGATGCATTCAAAATGAAGCGAAGGGGGCACGTCCCGCCGCCGATGAACCGCGGAGTTTTCGAGCCGATTGTCATTAGCTCACGGTGGTCCCGCGGGATAAAAAGGTCCACGGGGAACGGCTTCGTGTTCCGGCGAGGTGCTTTCTTCGGCGGCCTCGGCATATTAGCATAAACGCAGCCGTTAAATCCGGATTCAAGGTTAACGGCACGTGAAACTCGGCCACCAGCAACGATGGCAGGTAGGCACCGCCGAAAAAGAGAGGAAAGAAGCGAACGAAAGGAAGAAAGTTCGAAGGTGCCTGATCGGCCGACGACTTTCTTCGCTCGCCGTTCTATGGTAATCCCTAAATGTTACTTTCCGAAGTATCCGTCAACGAAACACATTTTCTAACGAATTCTGTGATTTATAATAATCTGCAACGATAGCGTCCGAATGTTGGGAATCGTAGGAGTCCCCCGGAAACGAATTCGCGCGAGACATTTCTCTCGCTACGCGTGATTATCTCGAGTATTTGCTTGCCAGTAGTTACGAAGGTGGTTCGTACACTTTCCAACGGATACAACTGCCCGAGGCAGAGTTTGAGAGTGCTCTCTCCAAGCAGACAGGACTGTTTTCTTTTTCGGAAATCCTCGCGAGTGAAAATTCACAGGGTCCCCGTCGTGGACTAACGGCAAAAGTTTGTCCGTCCCTCGAGGTGTCTTCTTCGCACCAAACGCTCGACCATGGAAGGTCTGTTAACGCTGCGGAGGCCCGCGCGGGTTCATTTACATTACTATAGCGGCATCGATGTCAACGTCTCGGTAAACTTCAAAGTTCAAATAGGGAGTGTTTCGGTTCTAAGCCCGCGACGACGCACGTATTTCTTATTTTTCCTCTTTCTGGCCGCCGCCTAGTTCTCACGGTAGCGTTTATCGTCGGACAGTCTTGCCTGGGGTCGGCTCTGCTCGAGCATCTGGATTTGAATGACAATCGACGTGGAATGTGTACTTATAGGCAAATGTTCGTCACGCGCAAGTGGAACATGCGTGAGAGCGATTACGGAGCCAATTCGGGGAATTATCGATAAATGTTTGTGATAAAAATGTGTACGATAAAATATTCATTTCATCGAGGGAGGCAACAATTTTATATATATAAAATATATAAAACATATAAAATTGTTGTCTCCCTCGATGAAATGAATAATTAGTCTCCACGTTATTTGGATAGCTTTTTCCCACGAGGCGCTCGCGATTCCTAAATAAATCTTCCCGCTCGACTGTACCAAATTGCGAAGCTTGATCTAGCGAAATAAAATGGGGACGACACAGGCCTTGAATTATATCTGCGGAGGCTCCGTGTTGCAATCGCGCATCAGCGAAGAAATATTCGGTCTAAACACACGTTTGAAACGCGAGCTGGTTCATCGCCTTCGGCACGCGCCGAACAAGATGGATCGTACTGTAAGCAGCAGGAACGCACGAAACGAGGGGGGGGGGGGGGGAAAGGACGAGAAAGGGGAACGCAGAGCGAGCAAAATAATGTAGCCATCCGTGGCCGATCGATCGGCGGCAATTTACGTGTTCATCTCGCAAGAATGCGACGAACAAGAGTAACAGATAAATTATAATAGACACTGCCAGCCATTTATCCAGCAACATCCAGTCATCCTTTATAATTCAACGTTAACATAAACCATTCCTCTTAATTACTCCACACCATGGTTTGCTTTCTGTTCTTGGTAACAATGGGGACAATTTTTTAGACGGCAATGAAGACCAATTACCATTTCCTTCTACCAGATTGCAGTGTGACCAAACACATTATACCGTTCCCTTCATCGAACAGGGCTTCGATCCCCATCGACCAACGCGTCAGCAAATGCGTCTTACGTCCATTCAAAGACATAATAATCTGCCCCACCTTTTAGCAAAACGGAGGGAAAGGCGAAAAAAGGCTCCCGTTTATCGCCGTTAAATCCAGCAGCCTTCCTCATTGGATAATTAATCTAAATCCCCGTCAATTAACGCGGCGTTACGATCTCGCCAATGGATCTCGAATGGCGGCTGTCGGCGCCTCGCGCACAATCGATCGACACCGAGATTAAGTCCCCTCGATCGGAGGCTGTAAAAGTGCCGCCGACGGTTTTAGGATTTCCGGCCGCTGGTGGACGTCAGATCTGTCGATAGCCACCGTATCGATGCGTGCGATCTGGAGTGGTCCCGCGGGACACGTGGATCCACGCCGCGATCTCTCGTGGCCGAGCGATACCCGGTGTTACGTGGCGGATCGCGAGAATGGGCGCAGCAGCTCGACTCCAGTCGGCGAAACCTCCTTGCGCCGCCATAGTTACGGCCGCGGAAGGCGCGTTTCTCATGTCGATATAGCCACAATGCTCGGCAAACACGGTAGGGAAGCCGTCGATCCTGACTTTTTCGACCAGTTCCAGAGGAACGGGGTCGGATCGTTTCCGCGGAGCGGCCAGGTAGGTTTATCGGGTGAACTCTGCCAACAACGGCTTCATTGTTCGCCAGCGGACAGGATTATTGACGTGACGGCGGCTCGGACGGCGGTCTCGCGTTGCGAAAATAACGGCCAGTGTGGGACGAATGAATGAAACGGGCTTTCGCAATGTCGGGGGAGAGACACCCGGACGGGAGGCCGGTCTGTCGCGTGACTCCGTTTGGGCGTTTGGAAAACTGTCACCGGTTCGACCAATTGCGCTCGTGATCGTGAGCAAGGATATACGTATCTTGATGTCAATGGAGAGATACGGGGGTGGATTTGAAACTTCGCGAGCCAAGTATCAAGAATTCTTAATTCATATTGCTTTGAAACCTAGTTCCCTTTCAAATCTACTATACGAAATAATTTTTTATAACTTCGCCATCACATTTGCGGCAAATAATTGTATTTTTACCATTTTTGGGGAGCTACGGAAGGTGGACACCTTTAGGTGTCGCAGCTAGCCAGATTTTTCACCATTTTCTACCATCCTTCTTTAGCGAAGAGCTCTGGCACATTTTCCTTATTCTGTATTTTAAATTAAAGAAAACTGTACCAAACATCGCATTTTCTACAAATACAAACGGCGTAGAGGGGCTCGCCAAAAGGAACGAGCACCACTTAGCTACCATTCCACCTGCGCCGAGGACAAATTGTACAAACACCTCGACCCCCTGTCGTGCAAAACAAGCGTGAACGGATCGATGAAAGATCGTCGCAACGCAGCCCACCTGTCGCGTGTACATATATCTACGATCTCACAATCGTATCGACAGTGCAAGGAGGCACGCATCTCCAATCGAACTACACACATGCACGCGCTTTGTCCATATGCAGAAACGCGTCCCACGCCGCGCTAGGAACGCCTCCGCGCATAATTAACGGACGGCTGCCACGTGCAAACGTATCGCGGCGACCGTCGGGACGGCGGTGGCGGTCGATAGGCGGCTGATTTTCCATTTCGGATGCAAATTAGCGGCGCGCAGCGTGCGCGGGTAGGCCAATTAAATTACAATTCCATGGGCAAACGCCCCGCGAAGCGTCAGGCGCGCATTATCGTTCGATATCCAAAGCGGCCGGCGCTGGGCACAGCAACGATAGAAGAAGAAATTAAACGAACGGAGAAGGAGCTGAACACCGTGGCCGCGGCATCGCGCCGTCGCTCTTTTCACGGATTGCATCAGCGCGCCCTTAATCCCATTACGAGTAAGTAATGGCCCTCGTACGCCGCTCGAGGGCCGTAAAAATGTTGTGTCAGATGCTATCTAGCCGGTTGTCGTTTGGTAATTTACCACGCGCCCGTTTCCACTAACGCTGGCTAGAGGTCAAGCCGCCTTTGCCGCCCGACCTGCGTTAATTCCAGCTTCCGAGAGAACGGCCCCTAATGGCGCGCGTCGGATCCAACGCGACACAGGGAAAACGGAGCAAGAGGGTCATCGTCGTATTTATAGGTGATTCGGGTTCTACGGGCCGAGAAGGGTACCGAAGAGTAATGGGCCCCGTTCAGCCGGGGCGCGCCGATAACGATCGGAATTTCGCGGCGAGTCATTTGGCTCTATGTCCGATCTACTGGGCGCGTAATTACATGCGACGGAATCTGGTATGCGCGCGGACAGCTTAACGGTGTATGGTCAATTGGTGCAAATAGCTGGGCTGGGAGAACAGATACTTAACCAAATTGCAGCCAGCCGCGCGATCGTTAATTACGGTACGGTCTCGAAGCGTCAACGTGCTGCGTAATGACCTATGAACACGTTTAAACGGGCAGGATGTTACGAGGCAAGCACCGGAGATTAGAACCAGTCAAGTGTAGAAGTCTGTTACCGCCGGATCCATCCGAATTGTTTGCTCTACGAAAACAGTGAGGTCGGCGGGGAAAGTGGACATTATAAAGGAGATCGTTATATTTACCTCATCAACGGAACATAAAATGTGTAGCGTGTTGCAGAGATAGGCCTCATCGGAGTCGCGTTAAAATGACACTCATAAAAGACTCGAGTGTCCAACGGCGTCGTAAAACAAGGAACACAACAGCCGGTAAATTCTAATTTCCCATAAAATTCCACTTTCGTCACACGTCGTTCACCTTACCGGTTGCGTAGGCACCGACTTTTCAATAATGCCCAGCTTTAAATCCATCAAAATCTAAGATAGCCGGAACTATCCGTGAGAAGGATTGACGTAAGCGCATCGAGTGGCGCAACGCTCTGATAAATGGCCCTTCAAGTCGGCCGGGGCCCTTTCGTTCCTTTTACTTCACTTGGCCGAGCGTACGCTCGGGCACGCTCGGATGATACTCTGAATTTTCAACGCTCTCTAGGAAACACCAACGTGAAAACTCGCCGAGGCCTTACGCGGGGCGAGACTACCTAGGCGCGGAAACACGCCGACGCTGCTCGAAGCGTTAAGATTGACGGCTCGACGGGAACCAGCTGAAATTGATTGCTTCGGCGATTTATGGGATACAAAGGAGCATTCGTTCGGCAGGTGACGTAAAGAGGGGGGCAAGCTCAGTGGACACGGCCAACGACGCAAGCGAAGCAACAGCCGTTAGGTGTTTCGCGAGATGATTAAACCAGCATCGTCCGCCGCCCTCTTATTATCCCTGCCCTTCCTCTTGCTTGCATAATGCATAAACGGGGTGAAAACACGAGGAAGCCGTAACGGTGTAACGTCATTGCGCAGTAAAGAGACCGCAAATTTACAAGAGGCCACGTCGACGGCATACCAACGAGCCCCGAGACTCCAGAGCAGTTCTCGTCGGCGAGGCCCGCAATCTCCCGGCCAAAAAAGGTGCGAACAAAAGTCCGGCTGGTTTCGGTGGCAATTTATTCTTTACTCGGTTTGGTTTGGTAATGGGGAACGATCCCTCGATGGGCCATTTAATCAAGGGTCACCGGCGACAAACGGGAGGAAGGGTGGATCGATACGGGCGTAGGCTTCGTTCCAAGGTCGATGAATCGGAGGATGCGGGTATCGCGTTCTTCGTTCCGAGATCTCCGAGGACTATAAAGCTGCGCGAAGACTATGCGATCGTCGCGGGAAGGAGATTGTCGGTTACATTAAAAATTATTATGGGCGTATTACGAGTGTTTATGTGGACAGGGAGGCTCAAGCAGTAGCCGTGAACGTCGGAGTTACTCCTGCAAGCGGAATAGTTACGAGCCCCCTCGGGACCTGCTTAATATGCATGGAAACGCGCCTGTACGGTCATATAATTTACCCCGCGCTCCTGATTTCCCATTGTTGCGCGAGTCTGTGTAACGTATGAAGTAAATCGAGCACTGTTCTCCATGGATGCGCGAATATATAGCTTCAAGTGCTCGCTGAATTACTTGAATTACACAAAGGCGTCGTAATAGGGGATTACTGACAAAGACGCGAGATTTAAGAGCGCGATTTGATATTAGCTTGCGAAAGGGCTGCTCAGCCCGAAGGGAACGTTACTCATGTTAGGTATGTAGGTAGAAGTAAATCGAGCGAGTCGAATAAGTCGTTGCAGTGGGCAAATTTAGTTGGAGAGCAACTATGTCATTCGTAATGCAGTTGCAATTTACGGCCCCCTGGGACTCGCTTAACATGTATGGAAACGTACTAATAGGGCACCTGTGCCATTTATTTCTGACGGCTACTGTTTAATAATAATCCTATTTGCTGGACACTGACGTAGAGCGATGCAAGCTCAAACCACAGGCTCAACTCGCATCTGTAAGTGTGTTCTTTATCGAATAGAACGAACTGTGGGGGACGTTATGGTTACAGGATATGTTCCATTTTTAACATTACCAATGCATTCGGTGGTATCAATGCGCCAATTCTGCGTGAACAATAATTAATGCTTCGAAATAGAAAGAGTATCGATACATTGCCCAACAAACGGAAGGTTTTTAACAGTATTCAAGCAATTCTATGCGAATATTCTAGCTGAAAGTAGCTTAAACTCATTCTTTTGAAAATTCGATTTACACCAGTTTGATATCCGCTTGCTGGGCTACCGACATCTCTAAACCCGATACTTCTTACCACTTATAATGCCCTCCGCAATGTACTGTCCACCTCCGCTCTCTTTTTACCACTTATTTTCCACGTTTAAGAAACACTTAAGGCGCAACTCCTTCCGCCTGTCATTTTTATCGCGCGTTCACGCCCCCATCGACGCGACAGTCGCATAAAAGCCGTGTCAGGATGCGATCAGCGCTACCACGGAATCGTAACAAAGTTAGCGGAACCCCTCTCGGTTAAGCGGGAGTCAGCTGCCGCGGCTGGATGACAAATCGTTGCTTGGCCGACCTGACAGCTAACATCCATTGGCCGTTTTACAACTTGATAAATCGCGTCGGTACAAGGGGGGCCCTTTGCGTTCCGAGAACAGGCCGCTTCTGCATTAAGCGTGCACTTCGCCGTTGCCCCTGCGTGTCTTGTGCTTATTTCCTTTCGATCGAACTCGCAACGACGATTTCGCCCTCCAAATATTCGCACCTTGGACAACACAGATATTTTCAAAACCGTTAACGAAGTAATTACAGAGCCACTTGCTTCATTGTCTTCGGCGTTCAACGGGCGATATAAAATTTCCAAGTTTTAGTGCCACGGCGAGCAATTGGAAAAGAGGTATTCTTTAGTGGAGCAACGTAGCAGTTGGAATGGCACGAGGGTTAAAGATCAAGCACAGCAAGAATGTTCACTGGAATCGTGGGTGTTCCATCTAGATTACAATCAATGGAGCCACGCGATATTATTCTATGCTATCCCACGGTTTTAATGTATTATCGCGTGATTAACTGGCCACCGTCCATTCGAGTTACGGGAAGACTGCTTTTAACGTGATAAGTCGAGTCGCCATTATTTATTATAATTCGCGGTTAGGACGGGCGAAGCGCTACCGCGGTAACCAGTTCTGTTATTAAAAAACGAGGATTCTTTAGTGAATAATAGCATAAGAGGACGAACGCTAATTAAGACGGGATATTAATTACGATCATTATAATAGCGTATAATGGATATAAGTGGACGATAACGTCTGGCAACAAAATAACAAACATTTCCGATCGCAGCGTCGCAGGAAGTGAACGCTAGCTTCTTGCTTTCATTGAAGTTACTGGAGTCGCGATTATTAACGCATTTCAATTCTATTGGAAACAGCGTCTCTTCTTGAGCAAAAGCTTCGTAGACATAGTTCGATTTTCTAGTTGGCCGAAATGTCGAGAAATTTCGATATTCGTATGGCAATTTTCCATTTGAAATTGTCATTAAGACTGCTGGAGGAAAAGAAAGTTTCCGTGTGAAATTTACAATTCCCGCGCGCCCTGGTCACGCTTATAAAACACCACTCTCGCTTTTCTTCGCGATTTCGTATTCGAAACGAACGGAGTGCGGAGTGTGGGATAGTGACCGACAGACGTCGAGGATTAACCTAAAATCAGGGGACAGTTCTCGTAAATAATGTCCAGCGAACGTGGCGTACGTGCTATTAAGCAGGATTAAGCTGAACGGGGGGATGATGAATGCGCTGGGTATGTAGTTGTCGATGTAAAAGAGCCGCTCCTTAAAAACCCTCTCGCTCTATTTACATCGTCTCGGTGCTCTCGTACCGGGGCACGTTGCTCGGTGATTTTTAATTCCCGATCGTACCTGGCATTCTGCATCGCGGCTAAGCCATAATTACGAGGCGTGTTTAGAATACACAATTCAGAGTGAAAAAAAATTGTTAATCCTTGTGGAGTGAAGCAGAGTTGACAGCTTGACAGCGTGTGATAACGCGTTGAAAAAATAAATCACGCAAACTTCGAACAAATACGTGCACGCGCGTAATGCGTGCCTGGTAAATGATAGTTCAAAGTACAAACATAAGAGCACTGAATAATTACAATTAGAGATGCCTAGGAATCTATTACCAAACAGTTACTTGTTTATGGCGAGTATTAGTGAAATGAAACGTGGCTACTCTGACCACCGTTAATAAAGAATCAATTGAAAGTTACATTTCTGAGAGCCTATCAAAAGTAGGCGACGACATTCCTTACTTCTCCCCATCCAGCTAATTTATGTGCTACTACAAAGTACTCACGACGAAATTAGTAATACCCAATTTCCAGGATAATATCATGTTTATAGGCTACATTATCGCGTAATTCTCGGGCGTCATTAACCTACCGTAGATAAGAGAAATGGAATTCGAATTGATTCGAGGTTCGTATCTACGCGCGAATTCATAACGCGATAGCTGAATCAGGGTATAACTTGAAGGACCGCTAATGTAGCCCGCACTTCTGAAAATAGTCATATCGTAGGCTCGCAGGCCATTTTACGAGAAATGAATCAACCGGATATTACCCAATCCTTAATGAGACCTAGCGATTTCAACCGGGCATTCTTCGATTTACGATTTCACGTAACAGTCGCGAGGAAAACAAAAAGCTTTATTGAACTGATCGGCGAAGGCTACTATTTAATGAATCCCGATGTATCCAGCCAAATATATATTGCGATCTCATCATTGCGCAATGAAGAAATCGTAGCGGGGCCATTATCTTTCTCGCGTTACTAAATCGAGGCCAATTGCAGCGTGCATGTGCGAAAGCCTCGCGTTTTCACACGAAACCTTTAAAACATCTAACCCGATCGCGACTGCGGCGAAGCGAAACCTCTAATCGGTTCAGACGAAACCAGGAAAATCGAGTGACTTTTTCGCCGTCTACGAGACTTCATAATGAACGTGCCGCGGGGATTGGTAGCAGCTGCGAATCGTAAATGTTAATTAAATCGATAAGGCAATCTTCCACGCAGACAGAATACCGGTGATGCGGTGAAACTAGTAGCTACGAGGGAGAAAGTTACGGTCTCGCTCGGCTTTTTCCACGGATCGTGAGCAGAGCGAACCGTTTGTACGTTTTCGGTCCTGGATAACGATCGCCAACGTTTCGCGGGAGTCACTAAACGGCGATTAAATAACGATGCGCGTCGCTGCACCGACGCTGTCATAGTTGTCAGACGGCGCCACCTTAAAATGTCGAGACCTAACCGCCGCCGCGTAAGTGAAGAACGTTAATGCAGATTGACGGCCGGGTGAACCGGATCTGATTGAAATGTTGCTTGTCCCTGAAGATACTTGCGCGCAACGGTATTCGGTAAAAATTCCACGCGGGAGGGAAAAGTGTTCGGACAAGCCGCAACTGGTTATTTAATCTTGGATCGGCGAGAATGTTTATGCTAAATGTTTCACCGCGGTGCATCTTCCTTGGCGCTTTTCGCCCTTCGAAGGAATTTCATGTTACCCCCGGGGAATTACATTGGTGGATACAGGCAAAGGTAGTTAGTACATTCCGTGCCACAGGTGGCCCATGATATTCGCCGTAAATGAAGCTTTACATCGTTCAAATCTGCGCCACCAAAACACATCAACTGTACACTAGAACTTTCACGAGATAAATTCAACATTAATAGCCCTAGAGCAGCGTTCCCCAATTAGGGTTACGCGATACGAAGTTTAGGATTCCATGAAATGTTATCTTACGATACAAATGAAATATTACAGAAATGTGTAGAGTATTCGACGAGAAGCATACAACTCAGTGCAAAATTTGAAACGACGCGGCGTCCTCAGCGCACTTGTTCGTAATGAATCACCACTGGTTCCGCCAAAGAGTCACCGTGGTGAAATTTAACTGGGGAAACTCTGGTCTAGGAGCACAACACGCTAGCACAAGCTCTGCAACTATTTGTCGAAAATTCGGTACGTTTCGTTATCCCTTAGTGCTATATCTACCCTCTAAAGTAGATCCCATCCGCAGAGAAGCACTCCACGCAAGGAAGCAAGAAATTTTACTCGTCAGGCTTAATCTCGGTCGAACGTATCGCGGCACAATGGACGCGGTATATCACCGTGGAACCACCCCAGAAGCTAGAGACCTTGTTAAGTGACGAACATTAAGACGGATCACTGGGAGAACCAGCGGTGCTCGAACTCTGTGCATAAGTCACGTGTCGCAGAATATATTTGCATCGGAGAAGCGGGCCCAACCGCTGGCAATGCATTACGGCCGGCTTATCGAGCAGTGACAGCTCGAGTAAATCAATGCCAGAGACAGGGGATGCCGGCTAATAATAAGAATCGTTTCTGCGGCCACTGTGTGTCGTTCCTGTCACACGTGACATTACGAGCCGTAAAGTTCTCGCGCGGCTTGACGAACGTCGCGGTTCGATCAGAACGACCGACTATGCCATGGTACTTCCTACTTGAGAATCCTAGACTGCTGCCTTGCGTCGAGATTGCAATATAATCTAAGAAGATGCAGAGACTCGAGAATCGGTGTGACAATTCTTTCTGCCAGAAGATAGATGCATCGCAAATCTATGCTACGTGATCACGAGGCACTAAGGTCGAAGCCAGATATATTGGCCGGTGAGTTTCGTGAGGGGTATTCTCCCGCCACACAGTTTGCCTGCCTCGTTGCTCCTCTTCTCGACGTTTACTCACTCGCTCTCGTTCCATCTCGCTCTCGCCTTCGAAAAACAAGAGTGAGCCAGAAGTGGCGGGGATAGTGCCAAGCCTCTGGTGTGTAGACCAAACCGAGCTCTCAGCGTAGAAATACACACATCAGAATAGGTGTGCGTTAGCTACGAAAAAATTCAGGAGCTTTATTGGTTAGAACATTGATACTTTCTCGATAGTTTCAACTCGTATTGGTCTACGCATAGCTTCGTAACGCACACAAATATTGCGCTAAGAATAAATAACAACCAAACGGCTAGGTTCAGGCGGAGCCGATCAGCGTTCCCGTTACCCCAGCTGCGACGACCGCGGAACTCCAACTGACAAATCCGCGATCGTCGGATGGTGGTGGTTGAACTCTCCGCGATCGTCGCTCGCGAAAACGAATTCACCGGCCAATATATATGGGCCTCGACCATAGGAATACAACAATTTACGCCACAGCAGTCTGGCCTTCGGTCTGCATTTTATTCCCACAGTGGACTTGACGACTCTATGAACACTTACTTGGACACGACCGTTCCAGTCCCCAGAATAGCAGCAGCAAGTTTCACTGCGACGAACGTAAAAAGCCGGGGCAAGAAGCACGGTAAAATCGCGACTGTAAAACAGGGGAAACGATAAAACGTACCGTTTAACGGTCATCGAAACGGAAACGCGCATCGCGTGGGCTCGAGCGTCGCTCGGAGAAAAGTGTGAGGGGGGATTTACACTTTCGTAGGAGGCGAAATAAATCGCCGTGATATCGGGCAAGGCTCGGTCGTGAATCCCTGGCACGGAAAGAAGGTGACTCGGATGATGGCTTTATGGGGAAGAGCTGCTAAAGCCGGGGCCAGACCTGAATGAGTATACGCTGAGCAGGCTGAGCGGCGCACGAATATTCTGATGTGGACGGGTGAAACGGTAGCTAGGGCCGCATGCTTCTACGTCAGAAAGGCTGAGCGTGAACGCATATGCTAGTGTGGACGGGTCATTCGTGGTGACTCGGCTCATTCGACCCGACTCGGGGATGCCGGCGAAGGCACATGGCCTGAGCCGACCGTTGTCGGTTTTCTTCCGCACATCAAAGGGAGTTTGGAGTGCATTGCGTTCAGCGTGGAAGATAGAGGCAGAATGTGATACTTTTCTAAAATCCTCGATATCTCGGATTTTCATGATATTGAAATACACATATGGCAGCCCATATGAAATTAGGGAGGGTTAAGTCCTCATTTTTGCAGATTCGAAATTGTTTAAAAAATACAAATCTTCAAAGTTTCCTGCTTTCGGTGATTTTTACGAAACGCCTACAGAAAGTAATTTTAATGTCTTAAATTATTGAAGGCATAGACTAAATAAATTAAATCCATTGCTAATATTGACATAAACAGATAATCAAAAATTTAAAAATTACATTTTGAATGATAATAATAATAATGCAATTAACATATGATAGACTTTAAAGCTCTATTGTACTGAATAATTTGTCTTTCTTTTCTTCACTACACCCTGCATTGTTCTTAATTCATATAGCCAGGCCGACTCGCTGTTGTGTTAAAAAATCACACGAGATAACTCGCGGGGGCAGCAATACGCCTCGTGGAGGGACGCAGGTAGAAAATGTGGTGTCCGCTGCACTGCGCGTGATCCCGCCTGTGACGTCTTCCCTTCGAATTGGAGACTGATCGGCTCGGCTCGCCCAGAAAAATTGACGAGCTAGACGAGGCGTGCCGGCTCGCAGAGCTACGACCCGTCTGATTCCACCTAAAGATAGTGGAAATATTAGCCTCCTTTTCGGCCGCGTCCAGATCTGAATAGAACCCCGAACCGAACGCCACTTGAAAGTCCCTAATGCCCCCGTTCCTACGTGTGGAACGTATATTTCTAGCGATCTTCTTCGCCAGTTTCGACAGAGTCTCGTGGTTCGCGACAGCTAAAGATTGAAGGACAGAGAGTGTTTGGAGTAGTGCAGACGAAAGGATTGCCTGCCATATAACACCGAGGAAGGGACCTCGGGACCCTCGACCAAAGCAAGGTCAGGCTTGCCGCGATGTTCGGGCTCTTCACAGCCGATGTTGGTGAAATCCCAGACCATCAAAGGAATGGCTCACCCACATGGGGTAAACAACTGTAGTGGTGCATCCCTGTCCCTCACACCACCATGACTTGTTGTCGTCCTTACAATTGGGGGTGTCAAGTAGTTTAAAGAAGCAAGACAAGGTGGTAATAAACGAAGAGTGTCCCACAGACCTTTCCAATGTACCTACGCCTACGGGATATGGAAGGGATGCCGATGGATTCCTTATATTTTTCCGATGAAAATCATTCCAAATTTCATATAAATCCGACTATTTTTAACGAATTCAGCTTGAAATGATATAAAACAATTTTTCCTGAAATTTCCTTCATTATGGTCTGAATTACATTGTTCTTGGTGTCAGTTTCATCGGCGAAACATAAGGAATAAATTGACGTCGTTTTCGCAAAGATGTGATGAGAAATGCGGAACTCTTGAACATTTCTGAATTTTTAATGGTATTCCAACCGTTTGAAGGATCGAAACCCATCAAATTCGGTGAGGCACTGCAGGGGGTTGTCCTAGCCACGGGTTACCAGGTGGCAACTCTTTGACACGCGTCGGTGGACAATCACTCTGTATTGGTAAACGGGATGACTCGGAGGGTTGAGCTGTATGTTTATTTAGCTAACTATGTATCACACCATCTTTACGACTGCGGAGTGAGCTAAGTTAAGCACAGAAGTTGGTGAAGAAAGATACAATGGCACTTTCGACCCCTCCGCATGCGTCATTCATGCGCGCTCAGCCTGCTCAGCGTATACGCATTCAGGTGTGGCCCCGGCTTAACAGGCGCCTCTCGAGGGCGCTTTAATCTGACTCACAATCACTTTTCCAGGCTTCGCTCGTGAACGCTACGGTTACGCGGGCCGACAGTCGGTCTTAGACAAAGAGTAACGTTGTCTCGCGCCGTAGATTATATTGCACTGGAACGTGACGGTAAGTGCTCTTACGTATCGATGACGTGCGTGATCGCCTCCTACGAATATCGTCCGATTCGTGGTAAACGGAGAAAAGAAATATGGGGAATGTCAGTGATCTGTGGATCGTCACTGTGACCACCGGTGTTTCAATAATATTTATATCCACCCCCGCGCTTGACGAGGCCGAAGAATGTTATTTTCCTAAGCGTGGGTGAGGGTAGGGTGGTCCGATGAATTCGGGAGCTGCCTCTCTCGGTGGATTGACACTCGAGAGACTGGGCGAACACAAATCTTCTCCCGACAAAATAGGGATAAGTTTGTAACTCTGCTTCGTCTTACAAGTTTAAAACTTCCGTTTGAACTACGAGCGATACTCGTTCCACGTCTAAACCTGCGTTTAAGTAGTAACGGTCAATGCTTTTCGATCGTGGCAAAGTAGCTCGAGGAAGAGCTTGTTCGCTGAATTAGAAGAACCGGCCGTGAAAACTGTTAAGAACCGAGAGTCAGCTATCCACGGCAGAAATAGAGCTTCGGCTAGGCGATAACCACACTGGCTACGCAGCTTCGTTATTTATCGTTCTCACGTTTTAATACCCGGGGGAATCCGAATCTCGTTCAGAGCCAACAACGGAGCTGCCTTAGCAACCTCCACGGTTCGCTCCAAGCAGCCGTGATTTGGCTGGTTTCAGGTGGATGAAACGTACCCCCGATCGCCACGAGTATCCCCGTGACGCGCAACAAGATACAGAAACAAAAGATAGGCCTGCAACCCTAAGCAAACGGAACCCTTTTGAGGGGCGTGAGTGAAGCACGGGAGGGATTCCCGACCAAGTGGAGTGGCGCTAGCCGGTGGCTGCGAGCGATTCTTTCTCACAGTAATTATGTAGATTTTAGAGACCCCGAAAGACAAACCGGCCAAACAAACGGTGTGGATAAGGAACACCTTCGTGTGTATTTACTCTGGGCGTCGGACGAACGCCTCGGACCCTGAGCCCGAGCTCTCCTCCTCCCTTTGCATTAGCACTCGTGCACCGCGCGTTTCTGTGAAACAGTTCACGATATTCCCTGTCGCATTGCAATCCACATACCATGTATTTATCTATTGTAAAATTAAAAATAATAATATTCCTTGCTAGTCTAATAGAACGTCCACTGGTCACCCAGTAGCTTGAAATTGGAATAGAGTATTTGCTGGCGAGTTGGAAGTCGGAGAGAAGAAAAATAATGCTCGAGTAACTACTAACAGTAAAGCCGGGAATCCACCGGGAAGCTAAGCTATGCTACGCGGTGCTATGCTATGCCATGCTACGTTTTAAAAAAATTTGTTTCAATACATTCTTATGGAACCCGTTTCCACCAAAAGCTAGATTGAAACATAGCATCGTATAGCATTTCTGGTGGAAACGGTTCCATAAGAATGTATTGAAACAAATTTTTTTAAAACGTAGCATGGCAAGGCATAGCTTAGCTTCCCGGTGGATTCCCGGCTTTAGCCCCCTTACGAAATATCGATACTGAACGCAGTCTCGAAGCATCCTGAATCTGCCGTGAAGCAAGCATCCTCCTCGAGGAAACGGTTGAAGACTTCTCACAATTAATGAAACGGGGTGCATCGAGCACGGTATTAAACCAACTGTTCGCGATACGAGGTGGTTTTACGAACGGGCCCAACCACGTCCGCGTCTTTATGGTTCGCGTTTATCGAGGCAGCACGATAAAAGCGGAAAGACGCCGCCGACAAGGCCACGTGTACCTACGGTTCGCAGTGGTGCATTTGTAATTAAAGCTCTTCTCGCGGTGGGGACAAAATTCACGCTGCGATATCGACGAAACAGTAATGAGATCTCTGTAGATGTGAGTAACATCTAACGTAGCCCCAACCATCGTCCTCCCCGAAATTTATTTCAATTCGATTTATTTATGAAATCTTTATTAAAGCGCGTTACCGTTACGGGAAACAATGCAGCAATAACGATTCGTTTCCGAGAGTGGCAAGGCAATAAACTCGAATTATGTATTCAGCGGTGTAAAAAGAGGTGTGATACAGCGATTCGCGACGACAGTGGATGATGTCAGAGATCGCGCGAAACGGGCCAGATGGTCCGGGGGGGGTTTCTGAATTTCCGCAAGTATAAACCGCTTAAACAGAAGTGCCCAAAGTGTTACGGCAGACGGGAAGCGTAAATCCGGGCTGAATGCGCTTTAAACGAAGGCGTTTATAATATTGTCAAACGGTGGGTTACGGGTACCTACCCGCGGAGGCACGTACGTACGTGCAAACGTGCACGCGCGAATGCACGGGAATTCCGTAACCTCTTAGCACGTCTCAACGTGGCCGAGGCGATGCTTAAATGGCTGTCGTGGCTGAGAATTTTTCGCGCCGAGCGCCGCATTAACTTTACCCCCTAACGAGCAACACTTTTATATTCAAAGAGAAATTACGCGCGAGGGGGGAAGGAATTATTGCACGGGGATCGAGGGAAATTCAGGTCGAACGGCCACGGTTTCTCAGATGCCCGCGTTGGCCAGGTTTCGCTCGAAGGCAAGTTTCGGTCGCGATGAACCATTCGCGGCGAGATCACGCTGTTCGAGAAACGCAACGGCGCGCGATCGGGCCGAGGATGCCGGTTCTAATTTTACAGGAAACATACTAATTACTTCCATCAATGTCGGGGAGCCACGAGCGTCGGGGGGTGTAAAGGGCAAAAAAAAAAGTCGCGAAGGAGTCTGAAAGAAAGAGGGGGGGACGCGAGAAGACGCCACGGCGATTAAAACAAGCAACCCGACCGACACACGAAACACTGACAGTTCTGACAGTCGACAGGATTGTGGGCGGCGAGAGGCGTGAGCCCCTTCTGGCGCGATGGAAATTCGCGAGGAAGATAAAATAACCACCTTCCCCCCTCAACCCTTTAGCCCGCCCTTTGTACCCGACGAGGAGAAGCGTCCCTAATTGATCCCATTTCGTGTCACGCCACGACGACTCGCTGCCACGTTCGAGCAGCTTCTCGGGACGCTTTATCCTCCTGTTAAACAGCCGTCGCTTTAAAAACTAGTAGAAAGCTTCGCAACTTCTCGTTTTACTAAATACACCACCCGCCGGCTGGCAAGGCTGAGGCAGACCGACGAGTATCTGATTATTTCTGCGGATGTTGCATTACAGATGGAAATCAGGTCTTCAGCTTGGCGATTACATTCTGTTCGCATCGCCTGATTTATGTAATAATGTCAATAAAAATTCGTGAACGCGATGTGGATTTCTATAGGCGCGTAGAGTAGTTTCATTCGACATTGACGATTTCACGGCGACGATTCCGAAACCGGATCGATGATCATATTCAGTGCCCTTAAAGGGTTCATACCGCCACAAATTGCGTACAATGTAGAGAAGAAGGATACAAGAGCGGTTCGAAGAACCGTAGGTGTAACCACTAATTAAGAGGAGGAGCAAAACGTGGACGATACAGGGTCAGCTGAGAAGTATGTATGTGTATAGCAAGTCCAACGACTCTTGTGAAAATAAATTAAAGGGGCAAGAAGGAATACGAAGTATTCTTATAATCCCATTATAATCACGTTGGAGATAATACCAATTTATATTTGTCGTGATTACTGGAATCAATTATTTTTTTTTTGCAGAGAAATTGCAAGAACAGGCTGGCGAGTGCATCGATGAGAATTCAACGATTTCTTCGGGAATTAAACTAGAGAGGAGGGCGATGATTTTTGAAAGGCGAAAAACTCGAGCGAATACCGTCAGGGAGTCGTAACACGCGGCTCCGCAACGCCGTGCCAAGAATTTCTTGGAATCGCAGCCGCTGCGACTAGCTTTGATCGTAGATCACGCGGTTGTTTTGATTTGCAACGCAATTGAAGCCGTGGCGTTAGCGTCAACTTGTGACACATAAATTATTACGATGTATTTGCCAGCTCTAAATGTGAATTTACGGGCTGGGCAGATGTCGGAACCAGGAAGCGTAACATGGAGCCCATGGTGGGTATAAAGAACTCTGCACGCGGCGCGGATTGCAATATTGTTGCAAGCTCCGAATGAAATGCGTCGGAAGAGTGGGTCCGCGGCACATAAACACGATTTCCGCGATGGGACTGGAACCGGCAAGGAAGACCTTTGAATACCCGTGATCATTCTCGATCCAGCTTCATTAGGGGAATTCATAAATCCCTGGAAGCAACGTGGGACTTATGAAAATGTATGTTAAGTGCTAACAGTTCAGCTATTCACGTGTGTCTGCCCAAAATCACATGCAGGCGTCACACGTGTGGGCCGTTGGAAAAAATTCCAACGATTTTCAAATGTTTACCCTCGATTCGCCTACTAATTAATGACCGCGTAGCCCCCCTAACATGTCTAAAAACAACGACGAGTAAGTATTGGAATATCTCATGCCACTTTCACCGTCACGCTCAAACCCCCCGCGTATTCGTCAAAATGTGTTTTCCTGATTACGGGCCCGTGGCTTTTTGAATAATCATAGCTGAATCATCGTTAGTTGTTCCTCTTACGAAACCTTAAATTCTCGGTGTTGAATTAAAGAGTCTTGCAGAAAACACTGTAAGTGCCAAGAATCAAATTTTTCAGCAGAGGTAGAAAACTTCCTTGTCATTTAAGTTATTTAGAAAATTTGATTTGTCGTGTAAACGATAAGCCGTGCTAAAGAAATTGTTTTCTTAATTCTGGCCGTTACAGTGTTTTCTTTCTCGTATTTTCTTCGAAGGCCTTCGATGTTACGTCATTATCTTCGGTTTCAGGTAAACTACACTGATAGAGATAGCTGCAGTAACGCGAGGGGCAAATGAAAAGAGGGACGTCGATCTCTCGGATTCGAGAGTCTACAGTTACCAGCGCAGCCGTCCTCTGGGTGCAGTCGGGGACAAGTACGAAACCATGTGTCAGTCTCTCGGGCATGAAAGAAATGTGGCGGTTATGGGGGATTACGATCCACGGTGCGGCTGCATGTAAATCCGTCGACGTGCAGGGGAAAAAAGAAAAAGGACGTTTAAATGCCAGCCACGCTCTCCTTACACTTATTTTGAAATCCATGGGGTCGTACCGCTCAGGTTCTCAAGTGGTTCCTCGAGCAGAGTAACATATGGATGCACCAGCGAGCTGGCCGAGGAACTGCACTCGTCCGTGGCAATTCATTGCGCAACAGTTCGTTTATTAATAAATCAGACCTTTATATTTTAACACGTAGCTGGGAATAAAAAATGTCACTCCATTTCTCCAACCTTTTTCTATGGAGCGTGTATTTCAAGGAAGTGGGCCAACTTGGGAACGTCTGGAAAAAAAAAGTGAAGCCTGCGAGGTGCGCTGAAATGCAATCCAACTGCCGTTAGACGAGAGTGTTGAAGTTAAGCTCTCTTTTAAAAATGTTTGCAACAGTAGCTACACCACTCGAATATAAGTTTCATTTAAATAATTCTCCGAAGCTTAATGGAGCAGTGTGGTAATTTTTCGTAATGAGACGTAGCTTATGACGCGTTTATCCGCGTAATTTTATTATTCTTAAGTAAATTGAGACTCAGGATAAAAATATATTCAATCAACGTCATTAATTCTACTGAGATACGATTGTTGCTTACGTTGAAGTCGCGCAGGTGCGAAACGCGAATTGCTTAACGCCCTGCGAAAAACTACGCTCTATATTTTTTGTTGCATTAAAGCTATGGATTATATTGCACTACTTAATAAGAACATTAGAATGTAAATGAAATGCTCCCCTTTGGGAGGCACGTGAATGATTCTTTACGAACAATTCACGATTTCCCCGAGCGGATAAATGTATGCATTTCGGCGAGAAAACGGGGGCGGGTCAAAGTAACGCATTTACGTAAAGATAGCAAATATCAACGTAAATATTACTATATTATTTATCCGTATTACTAAACTTTGTTAAACAGATTGTACCTACCTCATTTACCAACTTACATGTCGAACCATAAGTGTCCTACTTAGCATTTCAACGAGCTACTACTTAGTGCATTTAACATCGCATTACATACGCTAACTACCAGATTTCACGACCTTGCAGACTTGCCGATTAATCTCCCTTCTGCGCGGAGGCTGCGGTATAAGCACAGTTCGGATTACAGTATCTATATTGGCCGGCTCGATTCGTCGTGACTCGCAATCTGCGAGAAACTTTCGAAACCCGAATAACACGACTGCGAGTGAAATAAATGCTGTATAAATGCTTCTACAAATCCGTTACTATAAATCATCAGTCTATTAGATGGTATCGGGATGTTAATTCGCTTTGTCACGTTTCGTTGTCAACGTAGGCTACGCATGGACGATTTGTAGTTTGTACCCGGTATCGGAGGAATCAACGTGAAACTTCGGATACGTTTTCATCGCGCATATTTGTCTGAAAGGCGCACAGCCGTACACGTGGTCGACACGAGGGTGCTGACCCCTCGCAACAGGGTGCACAGCGGGGTGCCGTTACCTCGCGTCTTTACCCCGGCCCGTGTTTCCGAGCCGACGGATTCGGTTCTCTAGGCAGAGTTCTAAGTGGGTAGGTCGCACGAGGTTGTACGTCAACGCACTGCGAAGGACGACTTCTTTGAACCGTCCCGCCCGATTATAAATCTCTCTTCTTCCCCCGAACACGGACGCTGCGCTGTCGCGTGCTTCCATATCCGCTACTTTTACACCACGGGGGTCTCCAACGAGGAAAAGTACTTTTTCCTGCGCCGTTGGACGTGCAGCGCCGGTGAAACGAAGGTTTAAAGCTAATATCCCGATACGTGTATATAAGAAATTTTTAAGATACAATTCGTTTTAATGGAACTAATTTGGATCTGATTCCCGTCGCTGTTCACAGTTTAAACTTTCTTTCCGCCACTCCGATTCCGAGTTTGGGTAACGAAGAATGCGATGCAGTAACGTGTACCTACCTTGCACAAAGTAGAACCATTAGAGGAATTTTTGTTGACTACTGGACATTGATCGAGTAGATCATTGGCCATTCTCTTTATTTACTGCCCCGTTTGCACGTGGCTGCTGGAATTTCGCTGGCACCATCAAGTGCTTATCCAACGCCCGAACGTTGTAATTTCGAAGCTGAAATCGGGAGGCTGGAATTTTATCGGGGCTTAAAGTTAATAAATTAGAGTAGTTGGCGGAAAGCGAGTTGCGCCGCGGGAAATGACTTCCACGCGAAGTCGCGAAGTTTGCAAAACGCGCGCACTCGAAGCGCGAGCCGGGTTTCAAGTTTCTGGTGCCATTAAACAGCGCTCCTTGCCAATAGCAGTGCATAAGTGCCGGGCATGGGTATTTGCATACCCAGTTAACGACATTCCGAGGGAAGTTGCGCGTGTCCATGGAAGGATCCGAGATTGTTCTGAAAAACCATCGAAATTGGCCGCATCGTAATTGAATCTACGTCGAAGCGGGACATTAAATGGTAGATTTAATCGATGACTTTATCTGCAACTGGCACCCTTTGTTCATCCTCGAGCGGAGTAAACGTATCCTTCGTAATTTGAACAGAAGGCCGGCATTTATGGCGGTGTACAATTTCGAAACCAGTTCGAGGTTTTTACGATAATCAGCTGCCAGAAGGGATCGAACGGCGTGGCCAATCGATGACGCCGGTTTATCGAATTTCTCGCATCTCTGTGGCTCTCGTCTCGATGACAGAACTCTTTACATTCTGTCGTCGAATGCAGGAACGCTGTTGATAAAGTTGCCCCGTTCGATTCTGCCTTATCACGCTAGTGAATCGTATCAACGAACGAGTCGAGTTTAAACACCGACCACTTTATTCCCCCCCCCCCCCCGCCGCTCTTCCTTTTCTTCAATTTTCGTCCGCGACTTATGCAACAAGTCTCGGCGAAGAATTCTTCGCGAATGAGGGTAATAAGGTCGTTTATCGGCGTTGGTGCAATTAAACGAAGACGGTATGCCCACTTCGATAATGAGAACGGATTAAACAATTATCATAGTATACGTGAGATAGTGTTCTTAAAATTGGTCGAATGATAAGTGGGAACAGGAGAATTTGAATATTTCTAAGTCATTGCGAAAGGAGGAAGGAAGAAATGAAACTGTGCTTGAAACCGAATTCTTTTCTACGAGTAACAGTTTCGCTCGGAGTACCTCGATACCTATGCTGATCATACTAGTTTTATTTTTTAATGAAATTAAGTAGAATGGGAAATTCCTCTGGGCAACGCATTATCAAGTTACTATTTAAGCTACACGGGATTTACAATTTTCTCTAAACGATATCCTTCGAATCTGGATAATGTTACAGCTTTTTTTCGAGACAGTTTTCTACGGAAACCGAATGTATAAGAAGCGAAAATTCTTTTCGCGAAACTAATCACAAAGCAATCCAACTGCACGGCCAATCATATAATATTTATAGAAAAGATTTCCCGAAGATGCAATCTAGCCAATTTACCTATACCTATGAAAAAACATTTCAGAAACTAAATTCACAGGCAACAAGCTTGCACATAGGGAATTCAATCCCGGGATCCCGCGATCCCAGTTGTTTTTTGGACCCCAAAAATCCCGGGATTCGATATAACTAATCCCGAGAATTTCGGGATTTTTTAAAAATGTGAATTACTTTACGAACACCTAAAAAATATAAAAATAAACAAAATAAATAAACATTGTTATTTTATAACAATAAGAACAATAATAATAATGATTTATTTAAATAATAATATTAAATCACGCGTAACTAACTAAACTATATTTATTTTAACAATGATACTCTCACTTTCCGTTATTTCGAAATCGCGCGAATTGCAAATTGAAACTTGTCCGATCAGGTAAAGTCGAAACATTGTAGATATGTACTTTAGGTGCTTTGCTCTTCCTTCGTTCGCATTTCCAAAAATCTTCATAATGGTTTACTGATATTATCTACTTATCGACACTTCATTATTATTCATTGTTCTACTGTTTTTATTGTTGAAAATGATTTTAGCTTATGTTTCAGACTAATGATGGAAAGTTAGTGTGTTTACTTTAAATAAAAATTTAGAATCTTAGCACATAATAAATCATTTTAATTACTGAATTTTTGCTATTACCCAATCCCGAGATTAGTCCCGGGATCCCGAGATAGACTTTAAGAAATCCCGCAATCCCGGGATAGTAAATAATCACCGGGATTGAATTCCCTACTTGCACACCTTCGAACTCTACAATGTTTAGCATCGCCACTTTCTCCTTTGAAAGAGCCACGTCCAGAGGATTGATATACGAGGACCTTCAGAGAAAGCTGTCGCACGCCAGCATGGAAGATTCCATCCTGCAGCCTTTACGGGACAAATACCAAAGCGCTGCTGCCAGAACACTGGAGCGCATTAAAAGCAATGTGCCACCCTTTTAGAAGCAACGCTCTGGGCGCCGAACAGGCGAGGTGGTTGCGCTGCTGTGCCCGACCATCCCAACCCCAAGGCGAGTACTCTACGCCGGCTACCTGATGGAAATACTAAGCGTATCCAAGTGTGACCGTTTCGCGCGGTATTTCTGGCGCCATTAAAATGTTCAGGCTAGTCAATAGCCGTTCGCCTGGTCTGCCGCGTGTTTGCTCGACAGGTTAGCGAAATTCCTCGCGAGGAAACGCGCGTCGCCGCCCTATCCCGTTTACATATCGCGTCCGCGCGGCGAGGTATTGGCCAATCCCCGTGTACCTTTTCCTCGGTCTGCTCCTTTTTCATCGATCAACCGAGTACGAACCAATCCGACGTGGCTGAGCCGCGAGGTTCGGGGCGCGAAATTGATTTAATGCCACGGCAGGGACCGCTTCGCTTTCGATTTCGAGTCTGCCCTGTCCTAGGCGGACCCCCCGACGAGATTCGAGTTCCAGGAACACGGCGGTTCGATCGAGATTCGATCTCGGCCGGGGTAACCGACTGGTTCGATGAGGTCTTCCGTTCGATAAGAACGGGTTGGTGGCCACTGAAGGGGCTGGCTGATAAATTCCGTCTATCAATTACGTGTTCCTAACAATAGGTACCTGTATGTTATTCACATCATACTCTAAGCTCGCATTTGCTCAACTGGATCTTCGTCAAGTTATTCCACCCATTAATCATATTGATAAAGACAGTTGTAAGTATAAGTGACTACGATATAATGACCCGAAGATAGTCTATCGATCACTGCTCAAGTAGTATTCGTTTTACGAGTCCGATCGCACGGTTCCCTAATGATACAGCAACGTGACCCGACGGATGATCGATAAAACTTTCGCCACAGCATTGCCACGCCAGCAAGAATGTCGGGGCGTATCTCGCGAGGGACCGGCGTCACATCCGTAACGAAGCATAATTTAATAAGAATTATGCCGGTCGTAAACGCGCGTCCGTTCGCGTCACAAGCGAGAGCGTAGTCTTTCAGCGAGCGACGTGGACACGGATACGATCGCCGGGCGAAATCCCGCGAGCAGTTCGCCGCAAATTACCGCGGTGATTTCTCGCCGATCTGCGCCGCGATTTTCCAGCGGGCCTCAGCGCGACCCCGGGCACCGTTTACGCGCCCCCTTCTGCGCCCGGCGAAATTCCAGCCTCGCCGCCAGCCAATTACCCTGCAATCTCTTGTCGAACAAATCAATTATTTATCGGGGCTATCGAACCAGACCCACGAACGGAGGAGAAATATGACGTATTGTGGCGTACACCGCGGCCCAGATTTTCTGCCATTGTTACGACTCTTCGTGTCGCCGCGGAAAGGGTGCGGAACGCGTGATAAAACACGGTATGCGTTTCGACGAGTGATAGGCGGCGATTTGCATGCTGATTTACATCCAGCAACGAGCTGCCGTATCGAATATGGAATAACGGCGAAGAGAACTATTTGGCGGTTGTAAAAAAAATTGTGGGGGCGGGAGAGTGGGAGGGTGGGAGCAATGTGGAAAGAAATAAAATTCACGTTGCCAAGTTTCATGTCGCTTTTTCATCCCGTCCGCGACAGTCCCGCGGTCGGTGACATTCTCGCACCGTCCATGCGTATCCGCGTGCTCTCTCGGGCATTATTATGAAAGAACCGCGCATTACGCGCCGCGGCGCGCATGCAAATGAAGACAGCGCGGAGGCGAGTGCGCGCGTTTATTATTGACATCGCGATTCTTGTGCCGGTCGAACGAAAACCGGGGACCAAATCCCGCGTAATCCGTGTTTATCAGCCGTGAAAGTCGGAATTTCCGCGAGTATCGCCGTCGAGCGCGCCCTCGGGCTACTTTTTTTTCGGACATACCGCCGTCGCGCGAGGAACGTCGCGCGCGTGCAATCGAGATCTCCGCTTTAAAGGAGTCGTCGATTAACCATTTCCGACGAAACGAGACCGGGGCACGGAGTAGCCCGAATAATTCCGTCGATATTAATTAAGGAGCCCCGTTCTTTGGTGCCGCGATACACGCCCGTTCGTTCGTGTCGGCGAGAGAAAATGTCTCCGGAGAAGAATCTGTAAGCACGGAGCTATCTTATTTACACGGCAACGTGCAGCACAATTTGCCCCGCTATCGTGGATCTTTTTGTCGAAGGAGGAGATAACAGATGATCGAGATTCTTCGTACGCAGATTCGAGGCGACAGGCAATTTGCTTTACAAGAATCGGCAGGCATTACTGTCGCCGCGTTGCAATTAAGTTCGTCTAATCTGAACGCGGAGGAGATCGACGATCGCGATACAATGTTCGCGATTTCTATTTGCGCGTGTCGCGGGTCGAAAAATGCCCGGCGCCAATCAGTGGAGTCGGATTAATCGGCGCTCGGGTAGGAAGTCTCTCTCGGGTTCGTTGCTTCCTTCTTTTTCTTTTTTCTTTTTTTCCACGCGCCGAGGAACGTGAAGCGCGGTCGATCTCGTTCCACGACTCGTTATATTCCACAATTTGTCGTCCGAGCGGCCCCGCGACCGGCGTGATTGCTTCCTCGGATTAAGCAGCGTGACTGGTCGGATTTTCCCCCGTGAAATTCGAGCGACATACCGGTGACAGGAGCTCGGGGATCTCCTCGAGTTCATCTAGGATCATCTCGGCCTCGTAATCTCGAGAATTAGCGCGTATTTTCTAGCTGGCAAGCCTGCGCGGTGGAATTCGCAGGGGAAACTTCGACGGAGGCAAATGGCAGTTGGTAATCCATCCGATCGACGCGGGACCTTTTTCAAATCTCCCACGAAATAAGGGCTACGCCGAGGGGAACAGAAAGATTTAGAAAGTTTATGCCTACTTCCACCACATGCTTCTGTTTCCACGAAACAACATTGTGAACCACCGGCGGCTCTACCGCAAACACGCTCCCACAATGCGAGGATTGAACCGGCAACTTTAAGGGTCGCGACACATGGTGAAAATTCTCCGATTTCCAGGCACGATCCTCTCACGCGTGCGTGAGTCCACGCTTTCACGGGACACGCACGATTTGTCGCGCTTATTCCACGGGACGAAAATATTTGTTCTTGTAGCGGTGGTTGTTGAAACGATTTTAGAGCCACTTCTACGATTAGATCTCAAACAGTCGTGGCTGAACAAAGTCTCTAGGAGGATAAATAAATCGCCCGGTTTAGTAGTATTCTAAGTGTTAATGTATTGAAAGAGTTTGAACGCGAATACACCGAGTTAATTAATTCTCTTCTGTCCCTGCACAACTTATTCAATCTTCTGTTAATCTTTTTAATTACAAAACACCGTGTGGTCGGTGGGCATGATGGGCAGACGATTGCCGGCCGAAATTCTCGTGTCTTCTTTACGATTATTTCGTTCTACGCGATCGGCCTCTGTATACGGTGCACTGCAACGAAAATATAAAGAACGAATTCAGGAAAATCAGGTATATCGGGATTACAAGGATGAAGGGCCCCGAAGGCGCCGCGACCGTTCGGCGCCTTCTTTCATCCACCCCAGGAATTTATCGTGGCGTCACAATAAGATACAGAATTTATTAGCACCGAGCCGGCGCCTTCCTCTCCTTTGGTCCACTTGTAAAATTCGGGGTTGCATCGGGGCACCGTATCTCGCCCGGGCGAGCGTTCAATTTGTAACCACGGCGGTGGATCTACTCGGCCGTTTGAATACGAAATTTATCTACCATCCCCGGGGATAATGGTGGGACGAAATGGAATGGAACTGCTTTATGGTACGAAATAGTCAGTTGAATCGTTCCTAACGGGCGCTCGGAATTAATTGAAAATAATCGACGGGACGTCGGGAGAGATGGACGCGCGAAGAGGGGGGCGGACGAAGGTTACATAAAATTTTACTTAACTCCGCTGCGGTGAATCCCTCACCTCCTGCCCCTTTCGTTTCACTGTTTCTGGCATGTAGGCCGACACTTTAAACGCGGCTCGTTACGTTACAATCAACAGGAGATCGTATCGGGAACATCGGAAACACGCGGTTGAATAAATCGTCCGCAGCAGTTTTGTCTGGACGCTGCTTATCTGCCGACACATCGAGAGTATTCTGGCCCACTGCATAACGATCATATTCGATCGAACGATTACTGAAATCTGACCGTCGCAACGTTTGCGCCGTGACGCGACAAGATGTAAATTATGTTAGACTCGTAGTAAAGATAAACTTCCCCGTTGTGCCTATAATTTACGATCATCGAAACAAGTTTTCACGCCGCACCGCGGAAAATTATTTAATTCCGAACGCGAGCAGACACGCGGCGAAATAAATCCTCCTTTCTCAATTGCGGGAGTGAGCAACGCTGATTCCTAATCAGCATCCGCCAGCGTGCCAGCAATATTACGGAACGTTTCGTACGTTAATAATTCACGTGTTAATCTGTCGAGCGGGGTTTAACTTTCCCCTCCGACAACTCTCTCCCCGCCTCCCCTATCGATCAACATACTTATCGCTTCGTGCGTCGCGCCACATCTTGTACGCGCTGCCCCATCAGGGCCAATCGCGGTTATAAGCCCGAGGAAGGCGAGGAGTACCATCAGCGGCCGTGGGATATCCGCGACGAATGACAGAAACGGTAACGAGGAACGGCCGTTCCTGATCCACGAAAGCATAATCCAGGGATCGTTTTGACACCCGCGGCTAACACTGTACGCGACATCCACGCCGCCCGGCATTACCAAAAGCAGCGACGAGAGCAGACAGCCGGAGAGGACATAACGAACCGGGAACCATCGGGACCAGCGCGAGAGGGACAACAGCTTACGTATCTGGAGTAATTTACCTGTCGGATTATCGCTAAGGAATCGCGTCTCAATTACTGCACTGTCAACCGTCCTGACACCGCGGCTGGACACCTTCTTCGGGCGAGAGCCTCCTCTGGCTGGCATCCGTGTACACGGCGAAACGATTATAATCGAACCCGCTTTATTCCCCCGCTAGCAATTATCGGGCGGCGATGCGGGGCTGGCGGTGAAGAGAATCAATCGATGAGTCGAATGAAACCTTTAAGTCTGCCGAGCGTTTTCTTTTTTCGCGATCGACAGCATCATGGAGAAACGGTTGTCAAGCGTGCCTTTCAGTTTTTGGTTATATAATAATGCTCACCTGTCGATTAGGGGAAGATCCCGCTGTCGCCTGTGCATTTAAATTGAGAACGCGGATTGCTTTCAGTCTAATTGGTCTTCCCTCGTTATTGGAGCTGTAGGGTGTCGTTCACGTTGTAACAGTCAGAGGAAGTTATTGAAATGTCTGTTTCGAGTTCAGGTGCAGCAGGTATATTTGAGCAGGCATCGGGGTGCCAGCGATGTATAAATACGCGTGCGCGTATGCACGCCATTTCGAATGATTTATGCTTTATACGGCACGACCCGAGCGCCGTTTATACCTCAGCGGAGGGCCGTAGACAAAATATCAGCAATAAACGGATGATACTCGGAACCCATTGTTCGACTCGTGGAAGCCCAAGCTGATAACCGTGCACTCTGTCGCTCGCCGCCCATATTGCCGCGACGTGTAAACGCGACCCCGATAACGATGCTTTCATTCAATACAGTTCATTCTTGGAAGGAAATTTAATAGAAGAAACGAACTCGAGTATCTTCGAGTTGCTTGAATAATTTTAGCCGCGTGACCGAGCTTTCGAAGAGTTGAGAGAAAATGAACTACACGCTACTGTCGGCTGCACTGGCCAAACCTTCTACGAACTCCAATTCATATACTCGCTAGTTGTAACTCTTCCTACTAATACTCTTTTGAAACTTCCTAAAATGTTTCCAAAAGTACTCTGCAGCCTGCCCTCCAGAATCTCTACAAAGATTAAGAAAAAGTTAGCCCTCGGACACTCCAATGTCTGCCAAAATCCTTCCAACAAATGAACTCATGCTAGCCTTAAAAAAAACACCGTTACACTCCTACACATGTAACTAGTCAGCGATTTAGACCATGAAACAAACGATTGCCAGTGGTGCCGCTCCCCAAACTTTGTCGCATCCCAAAATTTGCCGCTCAAACTTTGTCGCATCCCAAAATTTGCCGCTCAAACTCTGTCGCATCCCAAAATTTGCCGCTCAAACTTTGTCGTATCCCAAAATTTGCGGCTCAAACTTTGTCGCATCCCAAAATTTTCCGCTCAAACTCTGTCGCATCCCTAAATTTGCCGCTCAAAACCCGTCGCATCCCAAAATTTGCCGCTCAAACTTTGTCGCATCCCAAAATTTGTTGCATCACAAAATTTGCCGCTCAAACTTTGTCGCATCCCAAAATTTGCCGCTCAAGCTCTGACGCATCCCTAAATTTGCCGCTCAAACTCTGTCGCATCCCTAAATTTGCCGCTCAAACTCTGACGCATCCCTAAATTTGCCGCTCAAACTCTGTCGCATCCCAAAATTTGCCGCTCAAACTTTGTCGCATTCCCAAATTTTGATGCTCCCGAAAATGTACCATTTCGCAAAATTTGCCAGTTTCAAAGTTTTCCGCTACCGAAAATTTTCCACCCGAGGCTGCAGCCTTCTTAGTTTATACCCAAACCCACCCCTGCGTAGCTCCCTTTTCTGCGCCACGTAAACTAAATTCTAGGCACGACAATTAATCGCAGCTACAGCTGATTATTCGCCGCGAATATCGTGGAGGGTCTCGCTTAATAATTAACCAGGAATCGGGGCCGTAAATCGCGTAGGTTGCAGCGCCGAGGGGCGCCGAGGAGGCAGGAAGAGCGACGCGGTTGATTTAAACGTCGCGGGGGAAAAGCGCGCTGCCGCCGGCTGGAATTATGCACGGTGACCGTGTTGTTTGTCTAACGCGATCGAAGGATAAATACGGTCTACGAGGCAACTACCAATCACCGGGGCCCCGCGTCCCAGCGACATTACCAGCGCGAACGTAGCGGAGGCAGTCGTTTGTTGGCACGGATATCGTTGTTCCATGATAGATAGATACCGACATCGGCGCCGATTGGCCGCATCGGAAAAAATCTAATTGCTCGTACCTGCTGCCGGCGCGTACACCTTTCATGTGCGCGCCTGTCTCTTTAAGTGCCGCGACGTTTATTATCGAGCTGGATGGCTGTCGACTCGCGGCGCGGCGTGTCCGAAAGAATTCGAAAGCGAACGGGCCTGTGTTTCTGCGCCGGGATACATCTAATTCCGCCTGACACGTGCTACGGGACCGCTTTGTTAACGCTGTCAGCGCGGAGGCACACGGGGACATGTTCCCGGAGGCAACTGAAATGCGTGGCGATCGGTCGCTATTTCCCGTGGGGGTGGTTGCAGGTTGATCGATGCGACGGGGGCGAATTAAAATGGCGATAGGACTTGGATGCACGGCTGAAGCTAGTTTCACCTCCGTCCTCGGGCTTTTTAATTATTCTTAGAAGCTAAGAAGATGAAATAATTCATCCCTTTCTTCTTACTTATACGTACCTTCAACAGTATCGGTACCAAATGGCGTCGCAATTCAAATGCCGTCAATTTTAAGTTACAGTAATGCTTCAACTCTGAAGGGATTAAGGAGAAAGGAGAAATAGTTCACGAAACCACCCAACCGTACCTTAAAATCACGATTGCTCCCGAAGCTCCCGCTATCTCCAAAGGCGTGGAGCTTGCGGTGTACAACTGAACGAAGAAGTCGGACAGTTTCCCGGAGACCGCATCCTTGGCGAGGACCAACGCAGCACGGCTATAAACGAGGTGGTTCACGAGCGGAATCACGCGCACAGGAGGCAGGAACAATGGGCCGCGTTGTTCAGGAACCGTGGCCACTAATCGCGTCAAAACACGCGTTAAGGATCATCCCGGCCGACAGCCGACAAACGCGGAGCGAAGAAGGGCGAACGGGGGAACGAAACCGGACAGACAAACGTGGTAGAGAGAAACCATGTTGATGCCTGCCGGCTTTGGATCAGGTTGAGTGAGTTGTTTCGAGTCCGGCCTTCCCCCGGCGCACACCATCGTCTACGTGTCTACTCGTGTAAGATAATGCCAGCTACTCCGGATATCCTTCCAGCGAGGCCTCTCCTGCGAGACCCGACGCCGCGGTACATCGAAATCCTTCGAGACGATTAACGTTCGTGTATTAATCCGAACGATTTGCGCACCGACGAGCACTCTCAGAGAGAAAGGATTTTACATCGTTTAGAACGTAGGTATCTGCGCGCGGTGATTCGGAGGAATTTCGTTTCGCAATGAAGTTTGAGAAAGAAGCCCGAAGATAAGGAAGAGTTCTGACAAAGCCAACTTTTCTCAACAATCATATACCACGCATCTTCGTCCTCGCATCCTGTCGCAGAAGCACTCCCTCTGTCATTTATTTCAACGATCCCGTGGGACCGGAGTAATATGTCTGGCCGACCACGGTGTTCCCCATCAAATAAATCCATAACCGACCGCACGGGGCCGAACGGTTAGACGTTCATTAAGACGACATAACGTTTGTCGTCCGGTTACAAATGAGCATCGTTCGTGTGACAATCGCATCGTATAACTTTCTCCGTTTCCATTGTCCTTTCCAACTTCTGTCTTTACGACGCGTCCGGACGTGTCGCGCGAACACGATTATTATTACGTTCCCATCAGAGGCCAGTCATTTATCGCCGCGATAAAGTACTCGGGCCGGCCATTAGTACTCTATTATCATCCAGGTGCATCTCATTACTGGGGGATTTCTGCTATAGGCAACGTACAACGTCTACACCTGAATTTATGCGCGAGATTATGGATGTCCGTTACGAGGACGTGGCATTGTTAACGTTGCGCGTGAAAACTGGGAAGATTTCGAACGAACCTTATCGACGACGTTAACACTGTTGCGTGCCAGATAAAAAATTCGGGGAAACGAATGTGCCTTGATAGGGATTGCTTAATAAAAAGGGCCTGAAGTGTTGGATTTAAGTGCGAGGCCTAATTGCTGCGGGGTTAAAAGTCGCTTTCGTTGGGGACGCGGCTGAACGAAGAATTATTCACGGCTCGCCGTGGCGGGGACCGATTTCGTCGGTCGAATGCAGCGAGGATCCGATAACTCATTCACGAAACGTATCCTTTAGTCTTGTTGCGAGCGTGATTTACGAGGGACAAGGACTCGGACGAAGAACTGCCACCGTGCGTCTCTGATACGCCTCGTGGATCGCCAACCGAGCGGAAATAAACGTCTCGTAAACCTGCTCGGCTCTTAAGAAACCTTCATTTTTTTCTTAACCCTCCCCCCGTCCATTCGTCCCGCCGAGTCCTGGCGCAATGCAAACGACACCCGGGAACCCCGCGGATCGCCCGCAGAAACCAGCTTTACCGCGATTTCACGGTCCGGGTATTGGAGCCGCGCGATAAGCAAGCAGCGAGTGTCCCCGGAATAATGCAGATAAAACCAATAGAATATTGCGGACGATTCGGGGTACTTTCAAACAAGCCATTCGGGGATTCAATTCGCTCGCATTATTATTCATTAAATTCGGATCGAAACTACCCTCGGGAATATTGGGGAAATTATCAGAATCAATAGATACCCCAATATCGTAGATTAGGGTAATTAACGATAACCAGTCGTAACAATAGCGATTGTCCCTAAGTATTTACTACCAACACACTGAATCCTCGTCTATGAAATCTCCGCTGACCAATTACCGCACCTACCATCAAGACCCACCGACTTGACTTCAAATTGTACCTACGTACCTTTGAACGCAACGAGACTAAAATCGAGGATTAACGTCCACCTGGATCCGTGAGAACTGTAACAAGATTCGTCGTGGATTCCACGTGCGTTAAATAACCCCGGTTGTCCTTCGACGAACCTTCCACGTGGGAGGCTACCCAGCAGCCCTCCCCCCGAGCGCAGCCGAACTACGGGCTCTGTGCCCGCGCACGGAATATCAAATCGGCCGGCAGGCTGACGATTAGGAATTTCGATCACGCAACGCATCCTCCACCGGCTACTCGTCCGCCGACGATGTCCGGTATCTTCGGAGACGCGTTACGGACGCTCCGAGAACGCGGTACTAGGATCCAGGCCGTCGCTGAGCTGGATATCGGACACGTAACACCAGCAACAAATTGCCGGGGCTCTCGTTCCAGGCGACGATGTCTAAGCCTCCGAGTGACTGCGCCCTCGCGCTGTAACTCAGATAGCCATCTGTTCTCCGATCGTATTTATCGGGGCGCGCGTACGTAGATCTGCCTCGTTTACCTTCGAGGTATGGATTCTACGATGGGAATTCGATATCGCCTATCGAGCCTCGATAACGCTTGATTATTCTCGAATCGTTAACCAACGATTGATGAGCTGGGATAGCTGCAGCTGATTCCTAGGCCCAGGGGAGTGCGGCAGGTTGCCAGTTCTCGAGATTCTTCCCGAGGCTTAATAGGTGATATAGCTCTTAAATATACACGGTACCCGTTGATTTCCAGATTGCCTTCGATGCTTTAGAACGTGTTCCTCTTGTGCGACACATTGTTAGTTCGGCGTATGTTCAGACTGAAGTCTCCTTGTTCTCGTCGCTGGACTGGCGGATGACTCGATAGAATCCACCCTGGTGCATGGGTAGCACGTAGGTACACGCACACGCCATATGACGACGCTGTTTCGTTACAAGTGGGTAAGCGCATTTTGCATTTACCTACGCGAGGCAGGACAATGTCGAGATGTCTATAGCAGCTTTAGTTATTCAGTGTTGCATCTATACTGCGCTTGTACAGTTTTCGGTGCCGCGACAGGGTGTCTTCGATTTTTCGGTGCAAATCCATTTCTGACAGTTTTTCAGTTATCACGCGTAATATAGGTATAATAAAAATTCTACGTCGTTTGCTGCTCGTTTCGTGCAAATCCGATAAGAAACGAGCGATTTAGTGGAGATTTTCAACCTGTTTTATGTAATATTTCTTTGGGGCAGCTCCAGATTTGAAAAATTCGTTAAAAATAGAAATAAAAACTTATCGACTCGATAACTACCACTTATTAATGTACTCTTTTTAATGTGAAGTCAAAGCAATAATTTTATAAACAGTTTTCTCTAATTTACTCGATGTTGGCAAAGGTAGACTATATATCCCCAGACTTTTCACAAAAAAACAAAAACCGTAACTCCTAACTCGTGGCGACAAACGTTTAAAAAGGATGTTAACGCCTCGAGCGTTTACCGTCGACGAGACGCGTCGTAAACGTCGTTTGTGATTTTTCAAAGCTGCCGGAGCACCGTTCGCGGTCAACGGCAGAGTGACAATGGCTTTAGCGAGGACGTGCATTAAGACAATAATTGACTGTACAAACTGCAGGGCACCGGATGCCTGGCCACGGTCGTCCATAGAGGTGGACATTTTCCCACAGCTCGATCCTAGAGGAGGCCCCGATAATTGTACTAATGCGGCCTGTTTACCGACTTCGTTCTCTAAGGACGTTGGGGCACCGCTTTGATGGACCCAGCGGTCCAAGCGAGCCAGAGGGGGAGAGTTGGGGTAGGAGAAAGGATTGGCCGTGCACCGATATTCGAACGGAGTCACAAAAGAACCCGATGGGCCTTTAATTAAGATAAAAAGGGAATCCGTGCAGGCGTCAAAATGATACATCCCCCGCCGCTGTTGTCCCCCCCCCCCCCTTATCTGTTTTCGTTCGCGCGTTAACGGCCCGCTCGGTGTGGGAATTTCCCACCGCGTGATCCTTGAACGGGGCCCGATAACTATACTAATTCGGAGCTGTTTGAGGGACTTGTTGGCTCTGGATTTTGGGGAGAGACGACCTGCAGGCAAAAAATCTTGGAAGCTTCCTGTCGAGGCGTGATTGCGAGACAAAACGGAGAGCGAGGCGCTGAGAATTAATATAACACGTCGGTTCCTTCGATTATTTATAGCTGGGAAAGGCGGTTGATGTAACGACATCTTTTAACGGTGGCTTGTTAAGAAGCCACGAGTTAACTCTGTTGACACGACACTTATCACGGCCGAAATTCTGTTAAACGGTTCTAATTCGTACGGACATATTGTTCGGCAAACAAACGTAACTTTCTCAGCGCACCGGCGAGCGAAGGGTTCGTGATGATCGTCGAAATCCTCTTAAGACTGTGTTTAGTTCGTGATTGAGCCACTTAGAAGCCAAGCTGATCAACTCCGCGTAGAAACAGAAGGAACTAATTATAAGCTTTGGACTAAATCGTATCCTCTTTTCATTTATAGAAAATGAAATTGATACGGTTTGACTTTTGTGAGCCTCGATCCTTACTTCTTTCTTACATCAAATTTCGGAATATTCGCTGATTATTACCCAGACGATAACCGTGATCCGGAACTCTTTCCTTAGTACCGCAGACTTGCTAACAATCAGTTGCATCAGGTTGGCAGGATCGAAAATGTCAAACGCGGGGCGCAGTCACGCTCCAGGAGAAGTATGTACACACCGTTTACGGCAGAGAAATGTGGCCGTATTAATGAGTCATAAGTTATAATGAATTCTGGCGCCAGCATTAATGTGCAGCCAATCTGATCCGCGGTCTTTTGAACAGCATTTCTCGTTGCCGTAAAACTTCGAACGGTCATAAAGCATCGGACTTCAGGTTTCTTTTCCTACACGGACAAATCAATACGCTCGCGTCGCAGCGAACAGTAAAATACTTTGCCGCGATTACTTATAACGCCGCGCTCGTTTCGATCTGCGCGCAGGCGTGCGCGATTCTTTTATTCGTGCTGGATTCAATTCTCGAATAAGGGCGTACCAGGAAAAATAAATTGGATATCTCTTCGTACAGTGAATAGAATTAAAACGGACCAGGTATCTACTAAGGTGAAACATTTTCATTTCTAAGCGAAACGTAATTTTTAATCGAAGCAAAACTTTGTCACTCGTCTTTCAACAGTTCTGCTCGCGAACGTGTTTAGAATCACCCTCAAAGTACACGTTGAATATCTCACTTCATGCAACCTGACAACTGACGTTCTCAACCCTCTCCCGCACGTTTCCCAAGAGATTCCACGCCCGAAGTACTAGAAATAAACGGCGATTTTCGGCGAATTTCTGTCAGGCAGGAAAACAGTCTACACGCTGCCGGAGTTATTCTGACTCGATCTTGTTTTCCGATACGCCAAGATAAACGTTACCGAGAAACGGGCGACAATTAATCCGTTGAGGGTTCTGAGGTCGTGAATAAACAGAAGAGGTTCCGTCGTCGCGGTAGATTAACGTAGAAACGTCGACTGCGTTAACTTATAGCTTTCTTCGGTGCGCGCATTGGGTCTGGTAGAGTGCCTTTGGAATCTTTCATTGTTTATCTTAGAATTTTGATTACATAGCTTCGTTACTCCGCGTATATAACACTTTGAGCGGCGTGGACGTGTTTCCACGTCGACGGCCTTCCAGCTGCTATTTTCCGATCAGTACGTTGCCAAACTCTGGGCCGCAGAAAATGTTAATTTTCGTTAGAAGGCGCTCTACGTCCAATTATAATACGATTTACTCGTACGCTCCGTTTGATTCGAGGAAGCGGGTATGGTCCGATTGGAACGGAACCGTGGCCGAGTGTAAATCACTCTAGCGTGGCAGTATTTTCGCACTTGCGGGAATCGTAAAGCATCCCTAACGACCGCAACGCCGTGCAGATCCGTGATCGTAATTGTCGACGAATAAGTGCGGACGTATGAATTTCACTGGGTCGATGAGGCGAAAGGTGCCCACGGGCGTCACTGTCCAAGGCCCGTTTATCTAATAAACGTTCGTAAATCAGGCCCGAGTGCTATTACACCGGGCTAAAAGCTTTCCAACGGCCGATCGGCCCCCGAGATAGGATCGAAACAATTGATTCGTTCAATTAGTAATCTGACATACGACCTTAACGATCACTCGAGCGTTGGGGCCTTTTCAGCCGCGCCGCCCAGCCGGACCAATTTTCTAATTCGATTATTTGTCCGTCCCTATCTCTATCGATTCCTTTTCGTTACGGCCGCCGGCCTCCGCGGGGAAAAGTATGCGACATTCCTCGGCCAACGGACCCGCTTCTCGGAACCCAACGATATTCTCGAGTGCGGTAGAAACACTGGAAATAAACGTGGCCCGATATCGCGCGCCAGTTATCGTTAGTGTCAAGTGTGGCCAAGTCCAAACTTAGACCGGGAAAAACGCAGCCCTTTCGCGTGGCCGCGCTTTCGCCGGGGTTGTTGCACTTATTTTCAGACGGTGGGACGAGTTGGCGGAAAATTATGAACGAAATGCTCGTTCAAAGCCACTTTGGCTCGTTTCTATCGGTGCTCTTTGCTTGGCACCTTCTCCGAATCATATCGGAGATCGACTTTCATCGTCTTTACTTGGGAAACCGCTGTTGTTTAATATGCAGGATCAGATTATAGCGATAATCCTGCGATCTTTTCCGAATACCAGAATTGAAAGTAAAGAAATCGCAGAGAAACTTAAAGGCCACTTAGCACGCGTGGTGATACCAGCCGCCCTTCCTACTTCCTCTACTAAAAAACGTCCTTTAGATAACGCACACGTTATCGTAACGCGCGTACAAAAATCAGGGACAGCAATAAACAGTGTACACAAAGACGTGTCAAAATGATGAAGGATTTCTCCGAGGAGTGTGCCTACACTGTTTACCAATTTTACGGGGGTGGTTCAGAAGTCCCCAGGCTAGGTTCGCCAAATACGTAGAAGACCTACGAAGTTTAAAAGAAGGCCGCAAAAACTGAAGGGAACAGGGAAATCCCGTTTTATGGTCGAGGAAGCTACCTACGCTGTACTTAAAGATTTCTCTCTGCTTGGAGACTCGACGACAGTCGCCAAGGTTGTGCAATTTTGTCACCGAGATTCTTTCTCGTCTCCAGAACTTCGTGAGAACTTGAAGACACTCGGCCCTTCAACTACGTCCCCCTAAATACCAATAGCGGTAGCGGCGGGATATTAATAAAAGATAACTGTACCTACGCGTTCGCGTAGAATGTTCGTGGTTGAAGAGGCCCGACGGAAATTTGTCAGGATTTCTCCTGGCTCTAAATCTAAATCGCCAACGCCTTAACGCTGTCCCGACCGTCAAATAAATCGTTGGCCCTTTCCGCTCGCGTCCCGCCTGTCCGCGCGAGCCGGGGATCTCGAAGAGAAATCGAATGCCGTCACCAGAGATGCTCTCTTGGGCAAGTGTCTCCTGTCTTCGACATTGTCCTTGGTGGAAAAGGGGGATATCGTTGTTACGTACCTCCGCGTCCATCGAGAGTTCGATAATTTGGCTGCTACATAACCGTTTCTCGCGCGATGTAAATTAAAAGTCGGGACGCGCGCTGATCCGACACGGGTAATTAACTCGATGTAACCGTCCGCGGCTGCCGAGCACACTACTCGAGACTTTATAGACGCATAATGGGGCTCGTTTGAGCGTGGTTAGCGAGGCGAAATGTTTCGTCTTCGGGAAATTGAACGGTGTACGTAGGTAGTATGCAAATGTTCGTCGCGGGCAGAAAGCTTGCAGCGAAGGAACGTTAAAGGATAAATTAGCTCCGCGTTAACGTCTCTATTTTGTTAGCCATTTACGAGCGTAATTTGGTAAATGAAAATTTGTCGCTGCCGCGTAAATCGATATCCAGCCGGAGCAGCTTAATACGGTGTTATCTGGACGCAGCAATCTTGTATAGTTAATTGACTGCTCTAATTACGAACGTCCAAGGCCGACGCGCTCCTTTGCAGCAAGTGCCACACGAGCCTTCTGACCGAGATATTTGCATATCGATCTGAAGTTTCGACGAGTACTTTATAAAATTCGGGGGCTTATCGTGGTTTGGCCGGAGCAACCCTCGGTATAATTTTGATCGCTGGACCGCATTTGCAGTTAAACGGTTAAAAGCACCAGCGACAGAAATTTTCTGTTCGCGACGCAACATTAGGAATTTAAATATGCACGGATTCACAATTCATTTAGAATCCACTAGATCGCGCGGGTAAGTAAATAAATAGGATTATTATTTTTATGGAGAAAGTGACGCACGGTAGATGGGGAATAAGGTGTCTGGCAAATGTTACGTTCGTGCTCCGTTTGAAGATCTCAGAGCCGGGCGAAGTGGGAATAGAATCAGAATGTTATTGGAATATTCACGCTGGCCCAGGGAAAGGGATACCGCGATTAAAGTAATCGGCACGTAAATTCGGCAGGTGCGTGGACGCAGTTGAACTCGTTCACCCTGCAAGCACGAGCAGCCGCCTCGGGTGAAAGTCTGCGTATTCTGCCATTATTCTTTCGCGAAGGCCGAAATTACGGACAGTGTGAATGAAATGAGCCGATAATACTGGAACGCACATAGCTTGGAGCCAAGGGATTCGGTGACTTATTGCACGATGCTAATCGGCCCGCATCGTGCGCTGGTGGTCCAACGAATTGCACTAACCTACAGGGATGAGAAAGAACAGAGGTGGAGGGGCTCTAGAATCTCCGAATCGGAGGTGATCCTGTCCAAAACTGAATTGCAGTGCCTTCTTTAAAGCGGAATAACCTTTCGTAAGAAAAGAAAAATAACATTTCTCCAAAATCCTTCGACCCATCCGATCCGAAAGACAGAGCGTGAGAAAGTTACTCGGAGACACCTTCCACACGATTATCATCGGGACATACTAATTTCTTGGGAGTAACACGTACAGCCTTATCGCCGTGCAACCGCCGCCTGATGATATAATTCACTGTACCGTCGGGGTCTCGGTATTCGCGAAGGTATGCCAAATATTTTTGCAATCGCGAAGCCACGCTCGACTTTCGTGCGCGGGGAAACCGCGGCGGCCACGCTATGGCGTGCAGGTAAATCCGTCCCGTTCGCAATTCAGCATCGAATACCGAGAAACAGGAACTGGATAAGCCGGCGACCCGTATCTACTAATTACGCGTCTATCAAGCGCCGTACATGTGTTTAATTGACGCCGCTCGCATCAAGGATACGCGCCAATGAGGGATTATGCCGATTACAAAAATTACCCACGCCAGGCATTGGCTAATGAACCCGCGGTCAATTTCCTGATTTGCATAGTCGGCACGCACCGCGTCCTGTTCAGTTTCTGCCGCGTAATCGGCGATTTAAGGGCCACTGGACGATTCATCGAACAGGAACGGTTCGTTGTCGATAAGCAGAAATAATAAAGTCTTATTTATGTGTCTCTGGCGGCTCGACTCGCTTCGCGCCGGAAGAATTTTACTACCAAAGTGAGCAAACGTTTAATCTGAAATGGAAATTTAAATGTCTGGTAGGAGTTACGATATGCTTCGAATATACTGAATTTCGTATATACCTAGTATCGCTCTCTTTAAAATTTAAAGCAACTCGTGACAGGGTAGGTTCTTAAGGGGTGCTGCTCAGTCAGGAGGCCGAAAAAAGGGCGGTCTTTGGAAATTTTTTACTCGAAAGCTATAACACATTTCTGAAAAAATCTTTTTTCCTTTTAAGGATTGCATCTAGCACCGTGCATCGTAATTTTTTTATTCAAATATATTTATCAATAACTAAGTTATTGTCCATCACTTGAAGGTTCTCTAAAAAAAAGGCTTCTACGGTGACCACTGCTGCGCGAAAGTCGATCATCAGAAATAAAAAATTCAAAAGAATTTAAATTTACTTATTATATTATATTATCTAGTATTTGAACGAAGGATTTTTCGAAACATTGATTTGGGAAAAAATGGCTGATGTTTAAAGTGAAAGTTTCAATTTTTATCATAAATCGTGCTTGATTTTCGTCAATTAAAGGAAAACTAAGCATCGGATAAAAAAATCCTTCGTTCAAACACTAGTTTATTGTTCCTATAGTAAGCATGTAAAATTTGAAGTAAATCTGTTGAATGGTTTTTTTAAATATTTTGGTCACCGCAGAAGCCTTTTATTTGAGAGAACCTTCGAGTGATGGACAATAACTTAGTTATTGATAAATATTTTTAAATAAACAAATTACGATGCACGGTACTAGATGCAATCCTTAAAAGGAGAAAAGATTTTTTGAGAAATGTCTTATAGTTTTTGAGTAACAAAATTTCCAAAGACCACCCTTTTCTCGGCCTCCTGACTGAGCATCACCCCTTAAACTATCAGGAAGCATCGGAAGAAGCTGTTCTTCGCGGCGAGAAAATTCGCAACAGCAGATGAACAATTCGATAAATCAAAACGCCGGTCTTTTAATGGAACGAAACCGCGATCATTAATATCGTTCGCGACGCGCGCAACCCAGTGGACAAGGAACTGGAGATAAAGCGGAGAAATGCTTAAGCCGGCAGGAGTAATGACCGTCGTTTGTAAGGTTCTCATTGCACTTCTTCAATCATTACGCGTGTTGCACCCGAAGCAGTATTACTACAAACACATATACCTATATCTCACAGCGGCTTCAGAAACATGCAATCGCGAATAATTGAATAAGGGAAATGAATTCCCCACAAATTCTGCTCGGCTCTTCATCAATGCTCCCCCTGATAAATTCGTCTATTAATTTACACCGTTTTCTATAACTTCTTCGTTACCTGACTCCTCCAAATATCCTCCTGATTTCAATTTTAAATCATGTATCTAATTTTCAGCCCCCTCGAAAGTGTAACGATGGCTCCGCTTTATCATTTTCACAGGCAGCACACCCGTCAATCCGTCGCGCCCTCGTAAATTGCCCCGTGACGTAATAACCCCCTTTACGTAGAACAAAATGACGGTGAATATAAATAATAAACGTTGCGCGTTCGCCGCGATGAACAGCGCTACCCACCAACAGAGCTCGGGCGTTTGCATAAAGCGGCCGCGATGCCGCCTTGTCGAAACACCGTAACGCGCCAGCATTAAACGAGGCGTGCCAAAACATCGTATTGTACTGGGGGCCGTAGTGAATCGTATTTACGACGCGCTGCTTATCGTAACTGACGCGTAAAGCGTCGTAACGTTTCGATCACTTCGATCGTGAAGTCGCCGCTAATTGACCCCCAAGCTTTCCGGCGATACGCGAAAAACCGCCCGGCCAGCCATTTATTTACGAGCGCGCCTTAACGCGACTCGCGTGCAATTACCCGGCCGATATAAATTTTAACGCGACACGGGACTTGCGAAACGGGCCAGTTAACTTGGGGGGCTGTTACGCGCCATGCTGCAATGCGAGAGATTAATCATGAAGCGTGTAAGGAGCGCGTAGGTCTTGTAGGGCGATAATTAATTATCGACGACATAATGGCGACGGGGGAGTAACAGGATTATCGGGGAATTAGTATTTTACCCAAGGCAGGGATAAGCGATGAATAAACGGGGATCAGGAGGTGATACTATCAAAATAGAAAGATAGGTACCTACTGTTCTAATGAGGGTGATTTGAGGATCCACGCTGACGAACAAAGGAGTATTTTAATTAGAGCATTTTAATTACTTCTTTCTGCGGAACATCGCTCTGAGGGGGTGAAATCAGCCCCTACAGTTATCGCGTTTTATTATAAATATAACTTTGTAACGGTGCAAGATAGAACACAACTTTAAACATAAGAATCTTGTCTCTATGGCACTATCAAAATAAAAATAAAGTTATATATAGAAAAAACGAAAACCGGGGTGACTTTAAGGATTCATTTAACCCCTTCAGAGTGAATTGCCATTAAAAAAAAATTGCTCCTTGAATATTCAAATGTGGCGTATCAACTACACTCAGTTTAGCGAGTGATAATAGCCTGCAAATTTTTAAAATCCTTGGAAATTTTTGCGAACGTTAGGTACTTTACGCAAGCAAAGAATTTTCCTCGACGTGAAAGCCCCCGCGATAAAAATTAAACGTCGATGTCCGATCGTAAGCTCGCACGAAAAAGCTGGCGCGTGTCGCCGCTCGCCGCGGAATGTCCATTTGCCAGTTAATTGTCAAATTACATCCGCGGTCTGCGGTCTCGTGGTTCGACTTCCGTGTGTCGCGTCACCGATGGCGATTCAAATGTATTTAAACGGCATCTTTCATAGCCGTCGCTATCGGACGAAATACACGGGCGCCAATTGGACGACGTGAAAACGCATTCCGCGGCTAAATGCACACGATTTTCTACCTGCATCTGCGCGTGATCCATCATTATCGACGAGGAGATCGTTTCCGCGTGTCACATCCTCCGCGAGTATCTCGTTTCGATTCTAGAGATGAAAATTTCTCTCCGTCGTTCGTCGGGTTTCCGTGCCACTTTTCAGACCTTAAAAATCGTATCTTCAAGGACATCGGTAACTATGCAAACGCTCGTTATTCCAGAGGCGAAACTTTATAAATCATTCGAGTGGGTCGCACAGATCGGCTCCGATCAGATTATCGAGATACATACCTCGAAAAGGAACGCGCCATTAAGCTGTGGCTGAGAAAGACGATTACGGCAGCGTGCCAATGTGCTTCTTTATCGCAACTTTGCGATATTTAATGCCAAAGGTGTTTAGTCTCGTTCTGCAGAAATTCCCACCCGATGAAAGTGTATTGTTACTATTATCAGTAATCATTAGAGTAAGTTGTAGAGCAAAACGCCGACATTTTTCAGCGATATCAGCGGTCCGCGATCTCTCCATTTGTGTAACGGGAGAGCAGCGAGAATATTATGTGGCCTGTCGCTATTACGTTGCTCAATAACTCTATTATAGGAAAGTATCGCGGTGATCGTTAAACCAGCCGAAGGAGCGTTAATTGCGCGTATAGAAAACGAAAACCGTGAACCTGGCCAACGCGTCCTGGCGCCGATTAATCGCAAACATTCAATTAAATTCATCACGTCTGCCGATCGCGCCTAACCCACCACTTTACCACGATCCAGCCGCGATAAAAATAATACCAGCTCCGACGCGTACGTCGTCGGGTTTCGAAACGATCCAACGATCCCGACGCCCGCGCGGCGACCGATTTTATATGCCGCTCGATTTTTCAACGGAGCGGATTTACGTTCTTTCATCGTTAAACGCCGCGGAACGTCGACGGGCGTAATAAAGCTTCGGTGTATCGTAATTCCTGCACAAGTGACTGTGCGCTCGGTGTCGTTGTTGGCTACGGTGGCGACGTTTGCGCAATTCAAGCAGACGGAAAAATAGAAATTCTTCGAGGCAATATTCTCTGCCGTGAGATGGAATCGAAGAATTCCACGCCGGAGGATATTCCACGATCGGCGGCGATCGGGGTGAGGTGCAACGGGCGCCGGTGTGGTCCCCGCGTCTAAGAGACAGATTTTGGGACGGCAAGGAAACCGCCGGGTAACCGTTCCAGAATCTCCTTCGCGTATGATTCTGACACAGATTCCACGAACGACCGGCCGGTCGCGCCTCGAATTCCCGAAACGATCTTTTCGAGGGGCGCGCGCGCGCGCGCGCGCACACGAATTCGTGGAGAGAAAGTGTCCACAAACGGAATCGTAATGGCTAAAAGTGTATGTCACTCGCGTCCCCGGGCATCAAGCGCTCGGTACTCGAATCCGAGTGCCGAGCCACCCGTGTCATCGAGTGCTTCCTCGCCGTCACTCACCGACATGTTGCTCCCTCGCTTTTGTAATGTCGACAAACACCGTATACGGCTCCAAAAGTTGTAGATACAATACAGAGACGGATATTTTCTGTAGCCGTGCGTGAAACGGTGTTTCTCAGCGCGAGCGAATAAAAACCTTGCGCAACTTTAACTGTATTCGGTGTAGAATAAGTTGCGACGCGGGGAAAATTTTTTAGCCGGAGCTGTCGTTGACGAGAAACTGAACTACGGACACGAAACGGTACGTTCGGTCCCTGCCGGCATTCTTGTCCTCTTCGGAAGCACATGGATCGCGTCATTCGCGAAGCAAAGCAGCAACAACCCTCCACGTTTATTCTTTCATACCGCTTCTAATTAACTCCCCAGACACGTGCCCCGCTAATTGCCGCTAGTTCCCGCGAATTCGTTCAATCTGTTAAGAACCGAATATCCTAATTGGCCTCGTGCTATCGCTGCTTTGGAAAGATACGAGGAACAGTGTTGTACCCCGAAATCCATTGACGCCAAGCTAACAGGCTTAATTAACGTTAAAACACGGACCAGCGAATGTCACGGCTCGCAACACACGAGAGCCGCCCGCGCGAGACCTCGTCGCAGCCGCTGTAAATCGAAGTAAGGCCGCGTTTATGTCCTCCTAATCGTCTGGATTCAATTGTTACGTGCCAGTGCCCTGCTACTAATTCTACTAATCTTTATAGAAGGCTATAAAGACTGCAAAGAGGGAGCACGGAGGAGCGGCGGGGGCGCCGGAATTCCCCAGCGGTGTTTCGACGCGCCAGCTTCTTGGAAACGTTCGATTCGCCGGTGGAGCGAAAGAGGAGGCGTGCACCGCGGGTACGCGAGGCATTCGTACGGTTTATTCCGCCGCGGCGCGAGAAGCTCACGGCTGTCGGCTTAACGCGTACAGGCCGATAAACAGGCGCGACCAAACGGCCAGAATTTCGCGAGGCGCGCGACGCGACGCCTCGGCCGACTGTCACACGCCGTGTCCCCGACGCATCAGCGACGCATGACTAATTAATCCCGACAGTTACAAAGGCTATTTCCGTCGAATCGCCGAGTGATCGACTTACCGACGCCCGCAATTATCGCCGGCGGTCGCGAGCCGCGAGGACGATCGCCGGGCCGAGCGAGAGCCGTGAGTAAAAGTCGAGCGTGTATCGAGGAGCGATCGGCAGGGCGAGCGTGGCAGCAGGCCAGCAGCCGGTCGATCCACTTCAATCAAGCTAATTTATCTTGTTAATTGCCGCCGTAATCGACCAATCCGTGTGTAGCGTCGCGCTTGATCCTCCCTGTCATTGGTCCAACGCGAACACGGCTAACGGTAGACGAACGAGTACCGTAAGATCGACCTGCCGAGACGAAAACTTTCGATAGAATGGCGAATCCGATGCTAGTCCCATTAAACGTTTCTATCGTTTATGCCGCGGCTGGGCCAGCCGCGAAATTCCCCGGATAGGTACAGGTGTTTCTTAATTAAATGTCACTATTGCCGATACTCGCGGGGATAAGCTGGTCGGTTTAATCCTTTACGAGCTGATAATTTGATCTGTCTTGTAAGCCCGGACTAGCAGGATCCACGTGAATTTACAAGTGCCCTTTGGATGTGACGCTCTGCACGTTCTGAGAACTCCTTTTCACGTTCTGCGCTTTGAAAGGATTCAATTTAATAATTTATTCCGTACGAGTACAGAGTCAGCCATAGAAGAGCTCCGGCTGATTTAATTTCCAGCTCCGGAGCGCAGCGCGGCGATAATTACAGGAGCGCCAAGAGTCGTCGATATCGATAGCGGAAAGGTCATTACCTCAGAATTACAAGACACCTCCATGCTATCTTGCCGGGTTATCGATGCACTCGAGTCACATGAAAAGAACCAGCCGCGATAATTTTCCGCGAGAGAACAATCGGCAGGAAATGTCGAAATGCGCGAGCTGTTAGATACCACCTAGCGATCGGAATGAAATGATAAATGATATTTCCGGCATCGCTGGGACAGCGGAGATATTGCGAGGGAAAGGGATCGCTCGGTATCTCGATCGATAGGACTGTTTCGCCGAGAGCCCCGCGATAAGGCTACCCGACCGGGTAGAAACGCCGTCGAACGGATTCGATCCCATAAATTTCGAGACCGCGCGACGGAACGAGAGACCCGCGACGAAACAGCGAAATACCGAGAAACACACACTATCGGCCAACTCTTTATCGAGCATTCCGCAGATAAGGCGATCCCTTTATTGGTTCTTTGCAGCGTACGGCGCCAATGTATGTAGATTTTAACGCGACCGTTACCGACGGTAACGCAGGTGTGTCGAACATCCCCTATTCAAACAATCCTTATCGGCCGAAAATTTCGATAAAACCGGCGTTTTCGTGTTGCACGCGACGCGACAAGATTCTGTTAAACGGAGGACGATACGCGAGGGCTTCCGTCCCAAGGGGAACTTATCGCAGCATCGATTACGCAATAATCAGCCGCAGCATCACAGATCTAATTGATCTATGACAGTAACGCTAACGTTGAGAGAAATCTGACCGCTCTATCGAATGCTTGCACTGTAAAAATTGCATTCAATCAAATACCGACAGGTTAACTTTTCACAGATTTTCTTATCGCGAGATAGTAGAATTGATCTGTCACATAAAATCGATAGATTTATTTATCGAGCAACTCCAAGCATCGAGTGACACTCAGAGAAATAAACAATTTCCGCAGAGGATATTCTACAAACATAAACCCAGAAGACTTCCTAGAGACATCAAATAAACACCGAAGCTACGCGAATGCAAATACACGCCGCGTAGCGCATTAAAAGCAATCGAAGAACGAAACCATCCCTAAACGAGAAAAGAAACCAAAGAAAATTCCCTCTCACCTTACTCAGTATTCTCTAGCGCCAACGAGTGACTTCCCCCCGCAAAAAAAAACAACACCAACACCCAAAGTATCGTCCGTTACGCGGAAGCACCTTGGCTCCTTTCGCTCAGAAGCGATCGGACGAAGACACTGTACCGGCGTCGTAAAGGTTTCTCATCCACTTAGCGCCGACGAGCAGTCTGAGGCGGCGTCGCGCGTATCGCGCGCGGGCAGGTACGCGAAAATCTCGGCTCGGCTTGTAACAGCGGCAGGGCGCGACGGGTGAAAGGCTCGTAAATCAAATTCTTTCTAAACGAGCCGCGACGAACGGACCGCGGGACTGAGGTGCGGATGGCGGACAGTAAAACGTCACGCGGCGGCAGTTCAAAGCGGCCCTTTCGCGCGAAACCGTCCGGCCGTCGTAAAGCCGGAACGCGTCCGAAAATAGGTGTTATTTGGACGACGACAGCTAGTGGGCAGAGTCCCATTCTCGTTTTCGTTGCCGGCTCCGCTCCCGTGTATCTCGTCCAACCCCCATCGGAAAACGACGATCCAGGGGTGGGGGGGAGGGAGGGAGGGAGGGAGGGAGGGAGGGAGGGGAGGGGAGGGGAGCCAGTGGCGATACACCGACTAGGTGGCTTCTGTTACGTTTCAAATGTCCCGGGCTCCTCGGGCGCATTCCTGTATAAACACGAACGGAAATATACACTCATCCACCGGTGGCTTCGGCTCCATTCAGAGAGCGCGTGGTTAGCTTCATTCACAGCTACCCCCACCCCTCGGCCCGGCTATCCGGCGCTTTCGCTCGCTCGTTCTCTCCCTCTTGCTCCGGCGGACGGGGCTGCTACGCGCGGCTTTGCCAGACGCGGGAGCGCGCGCGCGCGCGCGCGCGGGACGTGGCTAAACAACCGGCGCGCTTAGATCATTCGAAATTAGATGGACGGTGGGCGATGGTGTCCGCCGCTGGCGGAAGTGACTGGGTAAAACGACGGACGCTGAATCCATCGGGGCCAAGACGATCCCGATAGACGCGCGGCGGGGTTCCGGCGTTCGTTCAACCTGGCTGCTGTTCAGTGTGACTAATGTCGCTTGTTCGTAGGATTCTAATTAAAACTTGCCTCCCCGATCGTATCGCGTTGATGAATCGCCCACCTATTGTTAGGACTAGGTGTCGCGTGTCCGGAGATTTGTATATTTGAAAAGTACCGCCGACGGATCCTCACAGCAGGGTTGAAGGAAGTGTCTTACAAAGTCTGCTCTCGATGCCGGCGGTTTGGATTGTGTTGAAATTTAAATAGAGCGGCGCCGATCGCGTTACACTCTCTGTCCGAGAGGACAGTAATATTAAGTAATATTGCGATTACTTTGTTATCCCATATCGGTCAGTGTAGCGACATCAAAAGGTAAGTTAATTCATCTTCCTCGGTCCATCAGTTTTATTGTAGATCAGTGGCGCACTCGGGATTTAATTTTGGGAGAGCGGAATCGAAGGGATGAAAATACTCTTAATGCAAATTCAATGAAATTCGTTAGGTGATTATAGAAACTTATTTAAAGGATAAAATCCATTACATTAATCTCCTTTTTCCTTTTTTTTTTTTCTTCAGAAGGTACCGGGGGCCTCTTGCCTCGCCTGCCCCTCGCGGTACGCCGCTGATGTGGATAACCGTGGTTCCATTGTAATGCCAGCCACGGGTCCAACGTCTTTCGCGGAATAATTAAATCTACTTGTTTGAGATCGAGCCTCGTAAAGCGCCGATGTACACCCCGGTGTATACTTTGCACAGCGTCTGGTCGGTCCCGTGCCGATGAGCGCCACTTCAAACGGCCACGAACGTAAACTCGCGCCAAGCTTTGGTAGTTCCAGGACTACTAGGCTGCTTTCCCTCGCGGTCACCGGTGGCTTTGAACTTTAAAAATAAGAACCCAGCCGAGGCGGACGGCCAGCGCGCCCAGCGAAGCTGGTTACTAAGAATAAGTGGATAACTAACCGTTAAACGAATTATTGTTAGGCAAACACACCGTGGGACATTTAGTGGCCGGCGAGCCGCGAACGGCCAATGATGCGCGTGCTAATCGCCGGGACTGATTCCGTTCTCGTATTTAAATAGCAAATTTGAAGAGGCACGTCCGCGCGGAGGAGAAATAATCGTTTATATAAATACGCATTAAACAGCCAGCCACTTTACGTAATACTCGGTAACGAGTGCTTGCTCACATCGAGTGTTCAAGGTTCGAAACGGTCGAATATAGACGGACGGTGGTGTTCTTATACGATTCGTACGTAAGAATTTCTGTACGAGCGCGATACCTGCCTCTCCTTCGGCGGACATCTCGCACGGCGGGCGCCCGAGTGTTTGCGGCAAATATTTGTAAATAACTGCGCAAACACCTTCGTTTCGCGCGTGGAACGGCTGACGTTTGCAAAAGGAAATTAAATTTCGTCACAGCTCGGGGAGAAGCTGCTGGGGCACGTATCCGTAGCCTGCCGTCAGACACATCACGATGAAAATTGCGAAATTATATTTACAAGGGGGGGGGGGGGGAGGAGTTAATTGCGAGATTATACTGCTCTATCGAGCACGATACCAATGGCCTATTCTCAGGAACACGCGTTTATGCGGCTGAAATCACCGTTGCGACAAAAAGGCTCACCCTCGTTTTGCGAAGCCGTCGATTATCGTGTCTTCCACATTAGCATTGCTCACCGGACCTCGACGTCTAGACGCATGCTTGTCGGATGTGCACTTCATTGAACCCCCTCCCCGCCCCTTCGGTACTCGTACTCGACGCTTGTCTTTCGTAAGCATCGCGCAAGTGACCAGCACGAAGAAAACGACGAACCCACGTCCCGTCGATCGAGCTGGCTAACCCGTGTGTACAGGGCGCTCCGGGCCCTGTCCAACCTACGAGCCTCTCTCGTCTATAAAACTCCTAATAAAATTACGGCTTCGTAAACTAATAGCACATGGCATCGGTGCCCCTTTCAACGCCGTCGATTAATTAGCTAGAGCGGCGCCGTTTTTGCGCCCGCCGGCGATCGAGACCGCTGATAGCGATACCAGAGATGCTTCTAACTCGTGGAACTTCGAGGATCTCGATGAGACGCGAGGTAACGTGCCCCGGGGCGATATTTTCGAATCGCGTTACAATTACGCGGAGGAAGGTTCTCCGTTACGGTGAAGCTCGTTTAGAAATCGATGGAATACGGTAAGAGTAATCGGCGTGGATTGATTGGTCGATGGTACCGTCCGATGAAATGTCGGCGAAAACATTGTGGAAACCTCGAGGCAACTCGACAGACGTTACTCTGGCGAAATCGAATTCTATAGGCGTAACACGTTCGTCCGATATTCATTTAATTAACCATTGATTACCACGTATCTATTATTAATTACCAATTCTTACTGTCTCTAATAGAGCGTTCCCTTTTTATAGCGAACCGAGTACATGGACCACCCTTTCACCGCAAGCTCGAAGGGAAGCCGACGGAAGAGGCAGCACGAGCGGGTTACAGGTCCCCGTAATAAATCGCGCTCGCGCGAAGAAGCCGCGCCATGCAATCAAGCAACGATGCATCTGCAATCTGAAGGCTCGCACGTACGCGTACGCGGCGCATACGCGGGACGAGGATCGCCGAAATTACAGCTATTATCGCGATAAAGGTGAGAACCAGTCGCTGTTTGCTTAACCCGATCGGAAATCGACGAGAGGTCGTGCGTACGATCTCCTTCGCAATATCGCCAGGCAGAGGGAGAGATAGAGGCGGCCCGGTAAGAGGAGAAACAAAGTACAGCTGCTCACTCGAAAAAAAAATGGGCGGTGTTTGACGTTTAACCCTCGAGTTAACGGGGCGTGTCTCGGTGAAACGGTAAGACTGCGATTTACACTCTCGCCGTTTCACGCTCCCTCACCGATCAACCACTCACGATCCCCCATCCCCTTTGCTCGGCGTGCACGCGAATTTATTGTTTCCCCCGTCGGTATTAACGAATGATCATGATCGACCGAAAGCTTGCGCGCGCGCTCTAACAGAAAGTGTTCGGTCGCACGTGGCACCGAACTCGTCGTTCGCACTGGCAGAGAGGATCGGGGAATTGATGCTCCGTGTTTCGGTAAATCCTTTGGGGGTATGTTTGAACGAACGTTTCCTGTAACGAAGTTACGAAAAAGGGGTCCGAATTTGCGAAGAGAATTAGCGTCCAGGTGCCTAACATTTAAAGGAGCGTTTCGTGCGTGTAATCGCCAAGGGCAGTGATCAATTTTGAGAAATACGGGCGAAAATGATTTGATGTATGTTCTGCGATTAGTGGATGACGAGTGTGCCCCTAAGTAGATAAATCTTGCGCTCGTGTTTCAGTGTAATACGAAGAATTTAAAACGGGGCATTGAAAGCCACCGGAGCGGAGTCACTTTTCACGCAGTTTTCCCATCTAATTTGGTTTTCACTTAAATCAAAGTGTCCTAACGTGTTTGGCGCGTAGCTGCTGTGTGCCCGCCGCCGGTTTCGCAACAGCTACGATTGAATACCTTTGGATACATTTAAAGTACTTATAGACTGCTAACGTCACTCTTATCGCTTATGTTAATTCATGGTAATTTCGCCGCTCGGCGGCATCGTAAGTGGAGTAATGGTTAATCAACAAAGCATCGCGCGAGTGTTTGTGCTTCGTGAAAGGACACTTCTGCCTCGGTAAATAATCGTAGAAAATTCTAACCTCGTTAGGAAATCCATTGCGTTACGATCTCGCGATCTTGAAACTCTGGGCGATAATCTAGCGAGCGGCCGGCCAAAATTGGAAACTTGATCTTGTAGCGGAGGATATAGGCTACATCGAATTCTAGCTTTCGGCGAGCTGTTCACGAAAGCCAAGTCATTGCTACTCGTTTTCGTGCAAAATAAGGTTAAATCTGGGGTCACGATTTTGAATAAAATAGAAGTGTTAAATGGAATGGGTTGAAAATTTGAAGCTCTTGCGCGCGCGAAACATCGAACACGCGATTACGCTCCGCCACGAGGCGAACCAGACAATTTCCTAGGATTTTTCTCCCCAGTATTCATATTTAGCGATGAAAATTCCTTAATAAAGCACAGACACGATTTTTTTATTCGGAACAAAATCACTTAAACGTTTTAATAATTCAAGCCGGTATTGTAACTGCCGAGTCACTGGGATTCCGACAAAATACCTAGTTGTTAAACGAAAAAATTCTGATGTCTAGTGTCGTTCATTAATATTTCAATGCGCTACGAAATTCGTGGTGAGAAGCAGAAGTGCTTTAATGTGAGAAACGATGTAACAATGCGGAACACCGGTTCGCCGAAACTCGGGGAACAGAGTCAACGAACGGGCGTTCATCATGTATTCGTATCGTGCCCGGAATTTTCATTTCATGTCTGTGCATACGAACGAACGTTTTGTTTTATACGGCGATCCGCGCAATTAATCGACAAATATCATTGGATTACGATAAGAGTGTTAAATTTGAAAAATCCTCGATGTTTGAACTTTAAATGATAGTTCGCTGCTAAATACGAATGGGTAACAATTATACAATAATTATTTACTTTTTGATAAAGGGAAAAGTTAGAAATTTCGATAGCTACGACTATAATTGTTACGAACAGTAATATATTACGGTTAATTACTATTAAATTCAACGAATTAGTAATTCATTTCCTTGTTTGAATTTGTCGCCAAATACGCATGCGCGGAGCAGAGAAAGAGAGACGTATTGAAGGAAAGAGAAACTCCGTGCCGTGTAAATAAGTGAGATTGGTCAATACGTTCCGTGTCGCTCTTTATAAAGAATAATTACGTTCCTTCATTTAATATTCAAATAAGAAGATTAATGAAAACTAAACTGAGGTTAGAACGAATCGAGAAGAATCCACGGTCTTATGTAGTAATTTTAAACATTCGCATGTAAATAGCGATCCGTTTCTATGTTTCAGCCCGGGGCATTGAATTTCACGCGACACAGAAAGTGTTGAATATATTTTCCGAATTTCTGGGCACGTTATATAATTCGCGGTTAAACTATGTTGCGATTGCAAGCACTCACCAGAACGAGCGTGGCACGAATCTCCACAGATACCATTCGTAGGGTGTCCCTTCTCCAAAGGGCGCAGACGTTATCCTTAATATCCAGGCACGGGGCGTCGTTCGTAGCTTCCTTGCGAGAATCTTCAAAGATGTCTGCTTCCAACGATTCCCCACTAAACTATTTATTTCACTATTCATCCACCGTTTGCTTATTCCTCGTTTCACCCCAACTCGGTCCCGCTCCCAAGCTCGTGTCGAAGTGTGTAAAAATAATAATGGCGGCCAGACACGTGACCACTCGGAACGAAAGTTGGATTCGGAACGTACTCGAGAGCTTTTTTCCCCGATCTTCGAAATCTCCAGCAATTGCACTCTCCGACACGCGCCCGTTCACTTTAGAGATCTAGGTAAACGGACCCCTCGGTAGAACACCGAATAACGGTACTCGAATGCTTCCTATTTTCACTGACAGCTGTCCGACACTGTCGCAAGAATTCCTCGGACTCTCGGCAGAAACGCTATGCCACGATGTATCCAGAGGTGTGTTCCGCTTCGTGACACACGTTTCCAATTGCAATTCGCAATGGGAAGCATCCCAACACATTTGCCCTTTCCGCGTGATTTTCGCGTCACTGTATCGGCTTCGATATCCGATCAAAATTCACGACCAGCTTCGCCGAAGATCCTCTTCGAACTGCGCACCAACGCTTCGAACTTCCAGCCGTTGTAAAAACTCCCGATCAGTCATCTTCAGTTTCCCCGGGAATCTACAAGTGACCCACCGTCGAACAGTAATTACCGAGAGGGCACTTACGATTCGAACCGTCGATAATCCCGGCGTCACGTGGTAAACAATCCGGTCCGCGTGGCGAGAAAAAGGAAGAAGCTGACGATACAGTTTCGAACGTCCACGGAAATCCGTCGCGTAAGCTCGCCAAATAACAACGATCACGGAACAGCGTTCCCCGAAGGACGGGAACGTTAAAAGGGACAAACACCGGCGATCACACGTGCGTGCACCTTGCTCGCCTGCAGGACGATTCCCGCGGCATGAAGACCGGGAACGCGTCACGTAGATGAGGAATGCATCTCGTGCCGCGAAGAGGCGTTAGTGTCGAACGACCGCCGAGCGAATTTCACGAATAAACGATCGCCAGAAGCGGTTTATCCTCCGAACCGGCGGGCGGGTCGTTTCTTTAACGACGAAGGGAAAGAGACGGGGGATCGAACGCGCGAGAAAGGGAAACGCGGCCGAGGCAAAGCGTGGAAAGAATATGGGAGAGATACAAGGGAGGCAAGGCAATGGGAATCGGTGGATTATCCGTAAGTGCAAACGCGCAACTGCTGCACGCTTCTCAGTGGCCGTTGCTCCGCGGAGGCGGGAGACGCATAATTTGTGCGCATTACTGCCAAGATATATGACGTTCCAAGACACTAACGACGACGACTATACGTTACTTCCTTCCGATCCTGTGCCTGGAAGCCAGCCCTCCAGCGCCGATGGAATTCCCTGCAGAAGGCACCCCCTTTTCTCCCCCCCCCCCCCCCCCACGTTCGTGGATTCTCCTGTAATTTTCGTTTCTCGAGATCGATCGCGATCTGATCTCGCCGGCCGGCTGCGCAGTTTCTCGATCGTACGGCGCGTTATCTCGGCACGCTACCTAGCCGCTGACGGTAATAACGATTGTCTTATATGTCCCAGCGGGCGAGTAATACGGACGATGCGAGGGGATGATCGATCAGACAGATTGCGATCGCTTTTCGTTTATATTTTCGTCCGTTCGCAGAAATTCCACGATGATCCCAAAGAGCTATCAACACCGTTCGCAAAATCTACCGATCAACTTTTTCTCTAGATATTTCGCATCGCGATACTGTAATATAGGATTAATAGGATTTCGATGTCGCGGGTATACATTCGTGTTGAACGCTGGAATAATTATTTGTCGGTGGTTACGCAACAGATATGTGTCCTTTGTTGAAGGTAGTTGATATATAATTATGTCGGTAACGACGTTGCAGCTTGTATCGGAAGAAAGAAGTTTAGCCTGGCGCCACCGCGGTCTTTTCACTTCCTTCTTCGCGAGAAATCACCTCTTGCCGGTTGTAACGTGCAATGACCGTCGCCGACAGTCCACGTAACCATTCCAAACGATTTTCTTGTTACGCGGCTCCCGGGACGAAGCGCACCGTGCTAACGCAAAATCCATGCGAAACAGCCGCCCGATCGACGCCGATTCACTCGCGCGCCCCGTCTCCCCTTTACCCGTGGAAAAATACGCGGGCAAGATTCCCGATCGTCCCGAGCCGGCACGTGTTCGTTGATAACGGAAACCCCGTGGAAAAGCATAAAAGAACTCGCGAACAATTCGACTCGTCCCGAGGCATGAAAATAACGGAAGAATTACGTTTATCGAATCGATACAGATCGCGGCACGCACATACTTCGATAACGGTTTATCTCCTTCTGTGTATGTCGTTTAGTCGAGGCATCAGCCCGAGCACTTCCCCGCACGTCACGACGTCCAAGTTCCACGGAAACTAGAAATCATCCGAAATTCTCAGTTACCGAAAACAATTAATTCACTCTCGGCCGCCGACGGAAAAAAACTGTGCCACGAAATTCACTGGTTCACCTCGGAGCTCGATGCCTCGGCTTCTATCGTCCGACGAAACTCCGTAAACTTCTGACACCGAACATTCTCTCCAAGTCTTTTCACTAGATTCGAGCGTCGCGAGGGCACAATTTCGATGGCGGAGCCGGTCATCCAATTGTACCGACCGTCGATTTTCGAGAAAACTCTGGCCGATCGATTTCTCGGCGGCCGTATCGACGGGCCCGATCGCGCGACACGAAAGTGGTTTTAGATCGTCGAAAACGAGCGATGCAGAACGCTGGTATCGTCCCCGCTGAGCGGAGGCCGGCGCTCGCGCGGAAATCAAGAGTAACACTGACTCGATGGTCGAGTTGCGGAGCGATAGGTGGACCGCACGTACGAGTTGGTCCTCCCGCGTGCGAACCGTGGCAAGTTCGGGGTGCGTGTGCGCTAGTCGCCACGCGTGCGACGCTGGCTACAAGATCAACGGTATAAACAGTCGCGGAAACGTGAACGTGTACGGTATATTTGGTGCGTTCGACTACCGCTGGCCAGCGATCTTTACGCGATCTGTCAGCAACACCGCTTCGCGACGATACAAATGCACCGCGGGGGATTTGGAGGTTAATAAAGCTGGATGCGGTAACACCGATGTCGCTGCTTCTGCACTGCCCGGATGACACGAAGTGGGAATCGGCCGAGCTGCTGTCGGGAGCGACGGTAAATCTGTGCTTTCTGTGCCGTTTTAGATGCGATTTGTAGGTAACCAGCGAGGTTAGCCTTCTTTCGTTGGCGAGGCTTCTCGAGCGAACATTAACAGCGGAAAATAAAAGCAACGCGAGGTTCTCGGTGCCGCCGTCAGGTGTGTTCCTTCCTATCCTCTTAACGCCCCGAAGGTCAGAGCTGACAGATATTCTGGTAGAAAGGTTTCTTGATCGTCGACCGACGACGGGAATTGCGGCAGCTAGTCGCCGTTCTCCGGTGTGAGTTCTCCGATGCGTTTGAATCGTGGGCCTGGGTATGTCCTCGAGTGCTCCGTGGACGGTTAGATATCGCGCAGGGCCGACGATCAGTTTTGGCGTAGTGTTGACAAAATTGTCGGAGCGACGCATGGCCATACGGGACACCGTGAGGGCCGAAGATCGCCGCAGACTGCCCCGACCGAGAGCAGCGAAGCTTCTCCGCAGCAGCGGAACCGTGTATGCTGGTGCTGCCGGCTGTTTCTCCGCCACGGTGCGAGCATCGTGGGCTCCTCACCACCACGTACAACCTTAAATCCTGCGTAACGCACGCCCCCACTCCCCCTCGAACGTCTCCCCACCAGCACGCCACGCTATCCAACATCCCCGATGTACTTACTCGAATATCGGCCGTCACGCGATCGAACGGTTTCGTGTATTTCAGAAAAGCTGCTTATATTCTCCGCTACTCAACGCAATCTTACTTATTACCATTAGGTATTTATACTCTTTTAACATCGAGCCGACGAGAAGAATTTATGCTTGCCCGTGGTAGGCATTCGAATAGCATAGTCAGTCGTCGATGATCCGTCGGTCTTCGGACACGATAACGTGTTATCAGTTACCGCCTCGCGTCTATTATATTAAATACCTCTCCTGAAACTGTTAAAAGTATAACAAATACCGCGGTATTCGTTTCGAAAGCACGTTCACGGTACTTTGACTCGTATATGGGGCAGGACGCTTTTCATTCGCGCATCACCTGATCTGTATACGAGTTACCGTGGCGTTGAATCAAACGTTCTGAACCTTCCACACGGTGTATACATACTATCGTCAGTGTACGATCACGTACAGCGATGTATAATGAATTCTATTAACATAATCGAGTAATATGTAACGAATAGCGCGCAGTGTCGCGAGAAGCTTATCGCTCCACTGTACGTGCGAGTGCATAAGTGTTAACGCGAGCACAACACCGTGATAATATGGCGATATTTATTTGAAACTTATCAGATGATCGATATTTTATCAACTCGGAAATTATATTCCCTCGCACAACACTGTCACCGATTTTCCATTCCCTCGCAATTCCCACTGAATAGGGATCGGTTTGTAGTAGCAACTATCACTTGGACGAATTATTTGCACCGTTTAGCGTGTCCCGCTCGTGGTAATCGCGGCACGGTGGCGAGCGTTAACTTTCCGCTCGTAACTTCTGTCCGGAGTGAGAGCGATGTTTCCACGGTGAAAACACAGTTCGGTCGATCGTGCCGAATGATGTCCCTTGCACGGAACCAGGGTTCGACGGGTTCTGTTCGAGATGCACCTGGAATGGTGCATAACGCGGGGTCCATGCATAAAACATCCCCACTTCTCGGTGCCAACCGACGCCAGACCAATCTCCGGCCACGCGAACAGGCTTAAACTACTTATTTCTTCGCAAGCCGCTTATCTCAATCTTGGAACCGATCGTGGGGTTCGATGCACCGACCGCGAAGATACTGGTCGCTCCTCAGAGAGCGCCGCTCTAAAAATAGCGGCAAAAAATTTTATCGCACAGTCACGCGAATTTGCCAGATTCCTTCTGATTGGGTCGAAATCGTTCGTGACTCGGTATTTTTTTTTGTAAACGCGTGTATCGCACCGCGCGCATACCTTTTAGTTTCGTACGGAATGAGAATCGGTGGAAGCAACTTGCTGGGTAGTAGGATTTATAAAAATGCAATCTTGAAGAACGGGATCTTAGTGTTCAAGAAATTAATCATTTCTGAAGATATTTTTCCCAAAATATCAATTATTCTACATTGTTTATTGAAATTTTAGTAGAAGCAACGTATCTACTTAGGTACTTAATATAATTCTCAAGGATTTAAAAAACTTTCCGCGAATAACGTATGATGGAGGGGCAAGTCAGTCTTTGGGCATTTAAGATTTAACGACGACGGATGTCGATATAAGGGAGGGACAGTAAAGAGTAACAAAATGAGCGATAAAATATGACGAACCTCGGAGGCTTAACCCTTCACGCACGATGCAATTCATCTTGCCAAGTATTATGGGTTCCTTATCTCATCTTTCGAACTCGTTTAAGACCCGTTTCGGCACCTCAGTTCTCCCGATTGCATCCGCCTCAATTATCCGGGCTCTTGTTCCAAGAATGCACGCTGAATCCACCCTAGAATTTACGCCGCCTGTAAACTTCATTGTTTCGTGGCCCGCGAGGGCAGCTTAAGTTGCGGAAACTAGGCAGAACCGCCGCGTTATCTTGCCGCCGATTTAATGCCGATATAAAGCGAGAAATCAGACAGTTTCAGCCGGTACTTACATCAGGATTAGACCTTCGACTGAAGTAGTTCTGTCGATCCGCTCGATCTTCGGGGATAATGCTCTTAAGAATTGATCTGGTTGGATTTATGGCGGGAGATTGTGATTTTTTCATACGATTAAACGCTATCCGCGACGGCAGAAAGTTATTAGATCAATGTTGTTACGTATCTCGCCCCGTTCCCGGTATTCTCTTCCTCGTGGAGAAATATTAATACGCGATAAACGTCACTGCCGACTTTGATTCAACCTGTCGGATTTCGAATTTATGATTGGATTAATTTAGCATTTCTCTCGAACGTGTCTGAAGTAATTGCATAAGTACATTTTCTCATCGAGAAAGTATGGTCCTATTTGTTGCGTTCACTTGTAACTTAATCGCACGGAAAGATTCTTCGTTTCGTTACCATAACGATTCTACAGATCCCCTTTAATGTAACGTGCCAACCAAAATCCCGTTGAAATATTTAAAAAAATTCCTCCCTGTTACTTTTTCGCCGGGGACGTTTCATTATGTATGCTGAAAGCACGCGCGCGCAGCTTTCTCTAAAAACTTCACCCGGGATCGCGGTGCAAGGTATCGCCGACGAGCAATGTCCCGATGAGAATGCAACATTCCCGTTTACAAGTGGCGCGATAAGCGAAGATACAAGCGTGCAGATCGATAAACTATCTGAAAGTCAGATCGCTCATGGTCGATGCCGATGAAAGTGTACGTAAACAGACCGGCGAGCTTATACGTCGCAAGATAATCGGCCGGGGAGAAACGATACGGCTTATAAATAAACGGCGCCATTGTTCCGCGCAATTATTGAACTCATTTTACATTTGCACACGATAACCTGACGCCGCTGCGCCGATTCATAACACATTTGCATGTTGCGCGGCGCGGTCGAGTGGCCTGAAAGTTGACTTACACCTAATCGATGAGATTCGTGCGAAATGTCTCGACGGATAAACCGTATTAGGTGTTGGAAACTTAATAACGCATAACTCCGGTCGCCGCGGAGCGCGCAGGATATCGGGGCGCTTTAAACGGATCGCCTTGAACGGAGAATTTTTCTTGCAACGAAAGGCGCGAGCTCCTCGCGCGCACCGAACGGTCAATTATAAATTCGCTACACGAAATCGTCGGCACGCTTCGCACCTCAATCGCTGTTAGTCGATAATAATCTGGTGATTCTGCACGCGAACGCGATATCAAACTTATATCTCGTACGTGCACGCCCTACTAAACGCACGAAACTTTCAATATAGCGCTGTCATTAATATTCTCCCCGATGTGTAATTATCCATGCCAGTTTGTCTGAAAGTACTCGTGTAGATGTCAAAGATCGATCTATGGAAATGCTCGGGAAATTCAGTATGTTGGAGTGTCCGTACATCTTCGTAGTTTCTGTCAAATATTATTATTATTATTAAACGTCTTTATTACTCAACGAAAAAGAAGAAACTTGAATATTTACAACAAGAGTAAAGACAATAAGAGTAAAGGCGAGGCTGCAGTGGTGACACTGTTATGAAGCCTAACCGCGTACTATAAACTAAACTGAAATTAAGACAACAACAACAAACATAACAAACGTTAAGAATAAACTAAACCAAAAATTAGCTTAAAACTTAAAGCTAACACACGAGAATAACACAAAGAATAAAGAAAGGTAAGAAAATTAAAAGTGTTGGAGAATATACTGCCGCACTGCATTTTTGCATTATGCTATACACATGACCAGAATTATAGGGTTTAATATAATATAGGTATGTGTTATATTAAATATAATACTTCGCCCAAATCAGACAACAAATAAGTCCTCTGGTTACCGATGCCTATAAAAACTCAACTATTATTCCAAGAATCTTAACTTTATTAATCTATGCTACTTGGGCGTTTGCCGCCAATTTTTTCTCAAGTACCTACCTACCTGTCTGCTTGTAATTTCTTCCACCTCTTTTCCTTAAATCACTTTGTATCGTTCGCAAGCGAGGGTAGCACGATCGGCCGGTGTGCTAGTACACGTGCCTTCGGAGATAATTCGCGGCAAAAGCGACAAATAATTCAAGTACCCTGGCGGTTAAAGGAACGCCCTTAATATACGACGATACGAGCGGGCTGGCGACTTTATTAATTATTATTGCCGATCGCATCTGAGAAATATGCGTACGAGCTCGCAGTGTAAATTAACGTGTCGGGGTCGTTGCAAAACACGGTGCATCGAGCCTCCTCCTACTTCTGCCCGGCCGCAAATTAAAATCGGAGATGATCGCCTCGAATGGATGGTTTCGTTTACACCGCGAATGTCGATCGCTCCCAGCAAGAAGGAAATGTATGCAAATATCATAATCGTAGTATACGATTTTATCCGCTGATTGAAGAAAAAAGAAACGGCAGCTTCTAAGGCTTATGCGAAAGAATCTTTATTTAAATCGTGCGTGGCTCTGCCACTCCTTTCAAATTAACAATTTCGGCAATTCTACTACAGTAAGATATTATGAAAATTATTTTACAATTTTCAATTAGTCCTTTTTTTCTCACAAGCCACCATTGATCGATGATACCATCGTTCATTCCAATCAAGTTTCTTATTTCACGTTTGAAGTGATGGCGCCGAGTCCTCTGACTCTCTCGTTGGAATGGAAAATTAAGTGATAAAAATCCAATGCCAATTTTCGAAATTATAAGCGTGGGTAGTTTCGCCGAGGCAACAATCGGTTTTTATGCACTATTGCAGGGAGGACGGGGTGCGTTGCTGGTGGAACTTATTGCAAAAGCCTCGAGTCACGACGATTTCTTCGGTTGCCGATGGAAACGATGATGGGGTACGAGGCTAATTCGCGAAACGGTGTCCGGGGAGGGGGGGCATCCTAGAGCCCCAGCTCCGAGGAAGAGGCACGCCCTCCTCGTTACCCAGGGCTTCTCCCCTTTCCCTTTTCGCGATAATATCTCGGCAAATACCGAGCCAGGGAACCCTTTAGCTTCGGCCAGGCAGCCGCCTGCACGCGTAATGCCCTAAAATTAAACAGCCCACGGCGCCAGGGGCGACCTGAACGTCACGTTGCCCCGAATCATCGGGGAAAAAAAGTTTCCTCTCTGCGCCCTTTCTGCCGCTAGACATTGACATTTCGTGCTGGTTCAAGTCCCTCAGCGATTAGGCTATTGGCTCCTCGTTCGTCGTTGGTCGAGCTCGACGCGCGCAGAGACACGAATTCGCATTTTCGAAGCGGATAAGGATGTGCAAATTTTAAACCATTTAATAGAAGTCCAGGGCTTTTGATCGATGATATTATGTATTTGCCTCGGGGAATATTTTCTGGTTATAAATTAACGTTATTACTTGGAAAGCTTAGGTTCGATTCTCAAAGTGGTTAGGTATAAGTGTAGGTACCTTTAACAGTGTTGAGATATAATATTGAGACTTTTATATGTATGTACCTACTTTGCAGATTTGTAAAATAACTCAGCAGCAACGAGTGTTTTGCCGTGGTAAACACTCTGGTAGGGTAAAGGACCCAATTACTGCAAACCTACCCAATTATTGTTACCGTAAGCTGTTCTACGTAAAATAACGAATAAATCTTATAAAACGATGCAGAAAAAAAATTTAGCATACAATTCAAACTGTTACTTATACGATGCAAAAAATAGTACTTCATTCTTTCTTCGTTAATTCGAATAAAACGATAAAAAATTTGAAGCGGATATTAGGAGAATGGAAACGACGGCTTTCTTACTAGCGAAAGAGAAAACAAGGCGTCAAAGAAAATGTTGTAATTGTAATATTTAAGCTATTAACATAACAGAATATAATATTTTAAATAATATAAGCATCATAGAAAGTAATAAAGATTCGAATTCAACGATCCATTAAGTCTTTTTATTTAATAACGACACGACATAACCTTAAAATGACAGACAAACAGTATTAGGTTAGCTGGCAGTAATTGGGATGTCAGTAATTCAGTGAAATACATTTGAAGGGTGTCAGTAATAGATCCCGTAATATATTTTTCAAATTGATGAATTTATAAAGGAAAATCGAAGTTTTAAGATCCGCCAAATTGTTTTCATCAAGTAAACATATTAAACAATAATAAATAACAAGAAAAACATATACTTTTAGTTTACAAGTACAAAACTATAAGATAATGTCAGCGTCAACGCTTAATGTGTCAGTAATTGGGTCATTTACCCTATATTTTGCTGTTTTACATCGTAAGCAACATCATTTCGTCGCCTCGTATCTTCTGGCGGTCTGCGGGTCTGCCACGAGGTAATGTGCAAAGTCGTTTCGCCTGTCGGATTCAATAGCCGAGCATCTAAAACATGTCGGGTGAAAATAGAACACGGCAATGCAGACGGGACATTTTGCGCTCTTCCGTCTGTCTGTGACGACGAATTCCGTTTTGCTGTTCCGAGTGAAGTATCCTCCGCTATGGAGCGCGAATTCCTCGGACGCCACGAGGTTCCCCATGGTGAACGTTGCCATCGGTGTTTTCCGACAAGTTTCTCAAAATTCCAAATCAAAATTATTACCACTAAAATACTTGTTCTACCCATACATATCTAATCCCGTCAAAATTAATTCTCAACATTCCAAAAGAGTAATCTCGGAAACCCAGTTTAAACATTTACCACACGTTTACACACTCACAGCGTCATTTTCTCTTACAGCTAAGCCAGTAGGTAATTGCCCCGCGATACGCGGTGACACACACCTTCCATTACATTTATAATCAACTTTAACCGCAAGTATCGCAGTCTCGTTTCATTTACAGTAAACTGCGGCCAGCAACTAGCGGCGCAGCCGCTCGTAACTTACCGGAGCCGTCTTTTCATTACCCAAGTGTAATTTTATTTCGATCGTATATCGTACGATTACCAGTCGCGTAATAAAACCGACTATCAACCTCGCGACGGCGTAATTATTAATTAGTCCGCTGATGTACGTTGATTACGAATCGGCCAGAACGGTGACGTCGCGGCGGATTTACGCGCGCGGCGGGGCGGGTGGCGTCTCGACGGGGCTCGGCTGCCAGTGTCACGTAGAAAATCCTCTCGCGGCGCATGGACGCCCATTTAATGGCACGTTAGCAGTGCCGGTGACAGATTATTAGCCGAGCCATCTGCTAATGCGGATCTTCCACGGCGTTAGAGCAACCCCCCCCCGGATACTATCATCGGGCCCCGTTTCGAGAATTTACACCCGAGCCTTTCAGATAGCATCGCCGACGCGTTGTCGTCAGCTTGATACCTGGACCCTTCTTTCCTTCCTTCCCCGTGGGACTACCGCCGCGCCACGGGCGTGTTCTCGCTTTCGAATTTACAGCGCGAGCTTAACCCATTCGCGGACCTTCCGCGACAAGTTCCGCTTCGGGGGTAGTAAGCTCGACGATAGTCTATGGGACTTAACAGTAGCGAAGCGCGGCCGGAGGCGTAGGAGTACAGAGAGAGAGAGAGAGAGAGAGAGAGAGAGAGAGAGAGAGAGAGAGAGAGAGAGAGAGAGAGAGAGAGAGAGAGAGAGAGAGAGAGAGAGAGAGAGAGAGAGAGAGAGAGGGGGAAGGTCGTTGGGTAATTTACCGTAGAAAGTAAACAGTAACAGAACGTTTATTCCGACCGTGACCAGGTGGAAATAATGCCGCCTGTTTGCTGGAGACGAGTGGACGCTAGTCAGGCTGCTTTCTCTTAGGAAAAATTTGTTCCGACACACGCGACAATTTGTCACCGGCTTTATTTGACCAAAGGATCTAACTGTTCCCGAAGGCTCGTTACAGCTCTCGCCTTCCTCTCCTCGTTTAGATAAGCGTAATGCGTGTTGGCGTTTGATTAGAATATCCGATGGAACTTGTTAGAAAACACACCGCGTGGCGGGGCTTCCATTATGTGGGTGAATGCGGAGACACAGACTATTCGAGTAATAGAATTTTTTGATAACGCCACACTCGATTCTGTCCCTAGACTCTCTCTACTTCCATTGACGGGGAGGATGTCCCTTGAGGCTTCAGGTAATAGAATGTTCAGACAGAGGGATTGGAAATGGGGCGTTAGAATTCTGTAAGCGAGCTCTCCAGATAATTGGAAGAATTTCACACGCTTAAGAAGCTTCGTGATCCTTCGGGCGGTTACTAGTAATCACAAGGACCACTTTCCTCGAACTGATATCCACGAACGAGAACGGCAGTGGATCGAGGATGGGACGTAAGACGCCATGAAATACGATCGTTTGACGCGTTAAAGGGCAAGGATTGTATCGGTGGCCCTGGACACGATCCGCACGCATCCTGCGTGAGGTCCCCGGGCCGTTGTGTATGTGTTCGCGCGGATAATGACTTACCGGAACAGACCATTGGCAATAAATCAGAATCATTAGGGAATCGGCCGCGCCTTTCACGATTTCTGGTCGCTGCTTCTGTCGGTCGCCAGATTTACGCTGCCCATAAAAATCGGGTACGCGCCATGGCGGTTTCCTCTCGCCTCCTCTGCTCGGCCGAAGACGAGGTCGGGCCCTCCTGCGCCTCGCATAATGCGAGTTACGAAGGCCAATCAGAAAGAAATGTCTTCTTCTCGGTCGCTTTCGGCGGAGGCTTTGAAAGGGTGGCCGCGTCCACGATTCCTTTCACAGTGAATAGGCGATTTTATAGTTAGAGCCTTCTAATGGGATAGTAAGCGTAAAGGATCTCTCGGCGTTTAAACTTCGCTGACAGTTTCGCACGCCTCGCGTTTATGTCCCCCGAGCTGGCATAAATAATAAGTGGATGATTGTGTTGCGCGAGACGATGGGGTTGCGGTCGAGGCGGAAATTGAAGCAAGAATGGAATTGCACGCGGAAGGAACTCTGTTGCGAAGGGTGGTTTGGGGTCAGGGTTAAAGCTATTGCGGGATACTCGCGAAACGAATAGCGGAGTAAATTAAGTCACATTTCCGGCGACTGTATTTTATTTCCTTAAGCTGCTTAAACCACAATTATGTTCTCGCTCCCATAAGAAGATTTCATCTACTTTCTTGCGCAAAGAACCACTCGTGGAGGAGCTTATAGAGTCATTAACTCCAGATTATCCGTCATCGGGTAGCTGTCGCATCGGGCTGGACGGAATCGAAGATCTTATCACGGGTACGAAGCCGCGCTAGGGTAGAGACCCGTGCATCCCGTTTCACCGTCGCTCGTGCCAATAAAAAGCGCGTGAAAGAGCGCGTAAGTCGATGCGGCAAGGATGCCCGCAGACTTGAGACACGTTACGCATAATTCTATGGTGGACGAGGACTCGCGGGCCGCGTTGAATGGAAAATCGAGGAGGCGAGGTCCTCGATCCGCGCGTATCCCCGAGGGCATGGACGTTGCGTCAGGATCCTGGCCAGGATAACGAGAAAACTTTACGACGCAGGAATACCGACACTTTACGTCCAGCGAAACCTTTGCAACTTCCCACCTCTTATTACGACCAGCGCCGCGGAAATATCGCCGAGAAGTATGTGTTCATCGAGTCGACGTCGGCTCGCGACGCCTGGCTCAGGAAACGAGCGGACGGGGAACGAATATCGTTCGTCATAAAATATTCCGCGACTTCTAGCGGTACGGTGATCCAGAACGGGCAACAAAACGTAACCTACGACGGAGTTGTTCGGGTTCTACGTAGGCATTCATCGGTTCGCAGAGGCCGGTAACGCAAGTCACGAAAACGGAGGGACAAAGCTCCCTCTATTATCCTCTGCTGCCCGTTCAGTAATTAATTGACGGAGGGTAGTCGTTGATGGAGTGGATTGAATCGAGTCACGTCGCGCGAACGGCTCGCTATTTTTAAGGAAAGTGAGAGCGAAAGCCTAGACGAGAGGCAATAAAGTGCGCCGATCCGCTTGTCCAGGCGTCAGGGGCGACGAATGGCCGGACAGGTGACGATCGCGTGTAAACGTCCGCGTGGCGTCGTAGGAAGCTCGTAGATCGGCGGGACACGGTGAATGCGATAGCCGGGTGCGTGGCACGAATAACGCATTGAAAAGCGTTATTTATCGGCGGATCCTGCAGTGACGGGCGAGCACACCACCGATGTATCCGTGCTCGCGCGCCGCGGTATTAACATTTAAGATCCTCATCGGCCGCTACGACGACGCGCGGCCGTGGAAAAAGGAAACCGACTTTTCGAGCGGCCGGCCTGTCAGCCAGCGGAAGACGCACGGCCTGTGCTCGTTTGCCGGCGTTCCTTGCTACAGCAACGATTACAGGACGCAATCGAACGAGCGAGAAAATCGAGCGAGACCGCGGCCAGCCGAGAGCTCTATAATCCTTCTAATCTCCCCAATCAGGGGACTTGGGGTATTCGTTACACGCGTGCCACGTACTACTAATTTATGCCCGTGCCTCGAAAGTAAATACGACGGAAACCACCGCGCCGAATGGGGAACGCCCCAGCCCCCGAGCCGCCGGTGTCGTGAGAAAAATTTCCAACTCTGAGAAGTTTAAGCCGAGGCCGGTTTTCAGCTGGCTGCTGACGGCCACGGTGCTGCTAGTGGCGTGACTGCTTCTTCTTCGTCACCGAACGAGCGGCCGAATAGACGTCTCGCTAACAGTAGACTTCTCCCGTTTAACCTCGCTTTGTACATATCACGCAACAAGCAAATGACGATCAGAGATCGCTATGTGGAGCACGTAGCGTTCGTAAAATCGAACGTCGGGCCTCGACTGGGTCTAGCATCAACTCAACCGACGCATGCATACAATGTCGAGTTCGCCTCAGCACCGCAACGGATTGAAAACCACAACGCCGCGAGGCTCGTCGTCAAGCTTTCCCATTTCTTCGGTCCGAAAGAAAACCACTCTCCGCGGCGACAGACCTCGCTGACTTTTTACTGCCGCAGCTAAGGGGTTACCGTCGCTGTCGGTTCGGTATACAAACGGGCCGACCGCAGACGCCGCACGGAAACGGACACGCTAAACGTTGCCACGAAATTAAAAGCGTGGATCGAGAAGCCTCTTCCTGGTTCCGCGGGCCGGAAGCGGCTGGCACCGGGAACAGTGACTCAAGCCACGACCCGGGCTAATTGAGAAATGGAGCAAATCGGATCCACCGGATGAATAATTGTTTACACGAGTCCTGGGGCGGGCGTTTAGCGTGTCGGCCGTGTTCTGCGCAGTATATCCATCGCGCCTACTCATCCGTATCCCCTAGGATGAGAGATCGGGGCCGTGTTTCGTGCACCGAGATGCCCGATAGCCTTCTTCGGCTAGGTCTGCGCCAGGGAGATCATTTCCTGCGGATCGTTCCGGCGATGACTCGAATACGAGGAACGTGAGCTTCAGCGTCCCGCCAGACCAATCGCCGCACGGGGGATGTTCGACTCTCCCATTGGCGCAATTGTAGCGGGCATCTTTAATAAATCACTCGCTAACTTCTATTCTGTAGAATTTATACAATACGCGTGTTCTGGAAATTGGGGAATCTCTATTATTAAGCTTTGTAAGAATAGGTTGACTCGATTAAAGTCTGCGCATATCAGTTCCGTGGCGGTTCAGTGCCGTTTCAGTGTCTGTTTCTTTCATAGCGCCACTTCACATTTATGACAGGGAAAACTCTCTCAGTAAATGCTGAAGTGGCGGGAACAGATAGAATATAATAATATTGCGCTACGTTTCCCCATAATATCATTAATTGTGAAATAAAGTATTTTCGCGTACTTTATTGTTATTCAAAAGTATAGAGTGCATTTACCTATAATAACGTAAGATACTTTCTTTTAAAGTACGGGTGGTAACCCTATCTACGAATCTCTTTGGCCAACAAAAGGGCATATATTAACACTCTCGCGGCGTTAAATCGTATCTCGCGTCAGATGCACGATAAGATACTCGGCGCAGGGCGCGTAGGTATAACTCCCCCGTTTCTGTTTGTTTCGATAATTAATGGCGCGCGATGGCCCGCAACGCATCGGATCGTAAAAGATCGTCCCCGGCCGTCGGCCCCGTGAAAGGTGCCGTGTAGCTTTGACAAAGTGGATTTTCACGGCTGTATCCCTCGGCCAGGCACAAAGGTGCGAAGATGAGCCGTGGGATCGGCTAGCAATTTCGAACTCCCATGAAGCTACCAACTCGAGCCTGCATCCACGTAAGTTTACACAATGCCAGCACGGTGGCCGTCGCTATAAAACCCTTTCCCCCTACTCGGCTAGTACATCATCGAGGATGCAACCTGGCCGTGAAATGGGTACTAATGAAAAGCTTCTGTTGCCGAGTCATTTAGTGGTTACCGGGTAGGAATGACAACGGGAAGCTTGTCACCAAGATTCCGAATAGAAGATCTCCCATTAAACCGCTCCCACGGCCGCGGGGCGCGGGGGAACGTTAGAGGCCGCTTGACTTTATTCCATCGAATTGAACGGCGACTCGTCCCAATTCCGAGCCGAGCACGCTTTCGTTTCACGGCTCTGTCGGCCCGTTCGCCGCGTGGTCTCCTGCACGTCCGCGAGAGCAGCGATACGAAGGCAGGCGCGTGTACAGATGCATTTATCGGACACACGCGCGTGATATCTGTCACGCGGAGACGCCGAGGAACGTAGCTCGTCTCGTTGAGATCGACAGAGGGAAGATGACGCTCCGCGCACCGGCGTCCCTTCACTTTAACGTGATTGAGGGCCTCTTATACTGACACCGCCGTTGTCCAGCGTAAACGTCCCCGTCAGTGGTAATATTAGCAGCGTTAACAGTTAGTTGTGTACGATTGGTCACGGCCAGAGAATCGCGGCTGGAATGCCATCCACGTACCGTCAAGCAGCCTCTCGATCCACAAATCACAAACGAACATTCCAACTATTCCTTGCGTAGCAAAGCAACTCGGTTAGTCAAATCGCAATTCACGTATCCCCAATTACGCGACGCTCGCTGTTAGTATCGCGGCGTATAACAAATTCAATTACACCGCAATTATTCTAAACGTAATACCCTGGTCCCTTAAGCCCCCAGTACTACAAGCCGAGTACAGTAAGTGTAGCAAGTAATCCTCGCTGGTCCGTAAAAAAGCAAGCCGAGCACCTTGCTGCAAACCTGCCCGAGCCTCGCCCACGCAAGCCGAATAAGCAATAATCGGTGAAAGCTTCTCGCTCGTAGGCACCTGCCGATACTGCACCATCATCGGATGGGGACGTAAAGTCGGGGCGCGCACCGAGGGGAGCGTAATCAGATACCCGGTCGTACACCTAGTAAGCCGATAAACGATGATTTTTACACAGCCGGGAACAATGTTTCATGTTTAATGCATCGACGTGGCTCGATCGTACGACACGTCCATTCCCAGTCCCGTTTCGTGGGCGAAACTGTATTTCAGGTGTCGGACGGCGGCGGACGTTGGCGGCGCGCAAACAAGCGAATCCACCGGATCGACACGATCTTTTGTTGCCCCCCCCCCCTCCCCCGCCCTCTCGACCGCGGATGATCCGCGCCGGTACACCTACTCGTTTGACGAAATTCGATCGGGCCCGTAGATTCCGTCTAATCCGTTTAAAACCGTTGCGAGTCGGACGCGGCCGGCCCCGGGGCGAGCGTCGCGTTTAAGAGGCGCATCCGACCGTTTTTGATGCCGAAGAACACACAACGGACACGGCTGGGAACACAAATAAGGCTACTAAACCGTGCTACCAGGAACCGGGCCCGAAAAGTGAACGCTTCATGAGCGCGGTACCCTGGGCCCAGGGGCCCATAAGGGGGCTTAAGATCTTTTTCACGCTGCTGTGAAACGGTAGGCACCGGATCGGCGAGCCCGCTCCTGGATGATCGATGAGATTAAGGTTTAGGAAGGAGTGATACCGTTTGATGGGGGAATTCGGAGCGACGGGAGAGACAAAGTGAAAATGGCGGCTGATGTTTTGGCGGTAATGATGGGGATTCGTGGGGACCTTGGAAATTGGAAGATTAATAAAACTTTTTGCATGATACGCTTAAGAGTCCTTTTATTCGCGAGACCTGCTCTCCATCCCCTACCATCGTACAAACTACCTTCGCGCTTCCTTCTCCTACGTCGCCCCCCCCATTATTATAACTCACTCACTTCTGAAATCCGCGCACTTCCGACTCTCTCCTGTTTCAGATGTTCGTGTAAATCTTTTCTGTTGCTTCACCCGTTATAATGTCACATAGCCCACTCTGCGATTTGGTTAGTTTGTTCTGTTTTCTGTGTTCTCTTCTTTAACTCGTCGTCCTGATTTCTTCTAAGCCGTAGTGATGTTATTATTTTATTTTATTTTATTTTATATTAAGCCTAGGTTAGTATGTCCTGTCTTCCTTTCTTACATTATTTTTTTCTGTATTTTTTATAACTAGGTTAAGTTACCGTCTTAGCTTAAGTTGAAAAGCAGTCTTTGACTGAACTTCGCTTGTTGCTTGTGTCTTGTTTACCTTCTTTCGTTGTTATCTTCTGTGTTTGCAATAAAGACGCTTAATAATAATAAAAGAGCGCCACAAATGAAGTGAAACTTAGTCACTGCGTTCATCGATGTTCGTCGGTGGTTACGCATCGAACTTGATTCTATCACTAGCTGCGGCATAGAAATCTGTTTTCCTCGTACGCCTATATTAGCAGATTCTTCGTAATGATGTACCTAATAGCCTGCAGCGTGGTCGCTGCTTATTGGCGGCTCCACGGCTATCGGTAGCCGTTATCTCTGTTCAGGTAGCTCGTTTATTTCGTTTTAATTTAAAGCCGACGACAGGACGTCATCGGTGGCACGGATCTGACCGATCTGATCGGTCGAATGACGGCAGCGAGATCCTCCCTTGTTCGGCCCGATAACTACCGAGATCGGGGATCGTTCTCGAAAGGACGCATACGTAATGCCGTCCCCGCGAGGGGTCGCTGAGAATTTAGCCTCCGAAGAGACAGGTGAATGTCTCGCATTCCCGTCGGTTTTAGCGCCCGTGACTTTTAATTGTCGAAAGATCGGACTCCAAACACCGAACGGTCCACCGAACACGGGAGAAACGAACCTTTCCTCTCGAAGAAACGGGGGGAACCACACTGTAACAACAGAGGGGCGATCTCTCGAACTCCCTGCGATAGCCGCGTAAAATCTCGGCGTTTAATTTACGCACCGTAAAATTCGAGTCCCGATATCAGAAACAAGAGGAGGGAACGGCGATAGCAGCGCTCCTAAATGATACGTCTCCGCGAATTTATGTCTCGCTTATCTGTAGCTGCGCGAGCGGACCCCGAAGGGACAAATTGGAGGCACCGATACCGATTACGCCACGTTGCGCCGATTTTATTTCACCTTAGTTAGATCGACCGGCGTGACGAAGCCGTTCCTCGTTTTACGATGTCGCCGCGCGGCGTACACGTTTTTAGTATCCGTGCTAGCGATACCACAGAAACCCGTGGGCCCCCGATCACGTGGAATTAAATGGGCCAATGTTCCAAGATTTGTTTTACGTCGTCGAGGTGGAAGGAGAAGTGGCCAGAAGGTTATTAGTTCTACATGTTTGCATTTGAAGATCATACATCGTAGGTATATGAAATCCTTGAAATCAAGACTTTTTGCAGATTCGAATTTTTATGATTTTTAGCTGACAGTAATGAAATCGCCGGGTATTAGATTTATGGGAGAAATGTCGTATTTGTCAGGCGTTAAAGCTTTCGAGTCACCGGATATATATATCTTTTCCCTCTTCTCGACGAGTCCACGAGTGAAAAGCGATAGCAGTGAAAGTGGACGTGGGCACTATCATCGGGATTCTAGTAAATTCTGATTAGACCCCATTGTGATAAGGGGCGACATCGAAATTTAATTAAACGTCCCGATTAACAGGTTTACCCTTTTAGGAAGAGTGTGACATCGGACCGTTACGTTCCTCTGCTCGATCTACCTTCTTGGAAAAGAAAGGAATCGAGATTAATCATATCCAATGAATTCCAGAAAGGCAATTAGCCACGATATAAAGTAGATACCTACATAATCGTAACGAGTTGAAACGCGAGCTTTATGGGAATTACAACCGTAATCGATTTTCTTTCAAATTTTACACAATCCTTGTGCCTCCCACGTGGACTTGGCAAAAGTACAGCGAGGAGTCTCCGTTAATCGTCGCGCTTTATCGCTGCCCGTTAGTGGAGAACTATTTACATTTACACTCTGCGTTTATCGGCGAGATCTGAGGGAACATTTGAGCCGCGTATTTCGGGGGACCAATGGCCATTGGTCACCATAAAATAATATTGTCCGAGCGAATGCCTGGCCACGCCTCGGAACCGGACAAACTATTTTAAGTCAACCGTGCAGTCTCTTTGTTTATTTACGGGAGCACTGCTTTCGTGATCTCGACGGACGATGTTATTACAAGGACCTTCTTGCGCGGCACGGGAAACGATTAGGAGAACGCCAGGAGGTGTACGCGATGATACCGGTTCTGTCACCGCGACTCCTTTGCTCTGGCATTTCTGAGGGGTTTCACATACACCGGTGTTAATGCAGGAGAATCTCGTAACTGAGGGATGATTCGATGAAAGGACTGAAGTCACCCCAGTTGACTGCTTCCCAGGCATAAATTCTAAATAATTATCTAATCTCGCTCAAAGTTTCTTAGACTATTCCTTCCTTCGAGTTGAAGGCCGGAATCTTCTCTATACGCACAAAATAATTTATCGAGCTACCAATTTATGCGTTCGCATCTCTCGCCCCCTGTTTCACATTAAAAGAATTATTCTTTCCGCATCTATTCTAGTCATCAGGTAGGTACCTATGGCAGAGTTAATATTAATATCGCTGGAGGTGTTCCACTGGTATGGAGATTCTGCGTGGTGTTCCTAGCGTCTTACAGACGGAAGTGATCGCTCTATACCTAATCGGATATGAAGAATAATTGGTTTGGAATCAGACGCGGCACAAGTCTTCAAGCCCTTTCACTTGAAATTCAAGACGATCGATCAATCGCGCGGAAGCATTGTTAACCGTGGTGCAAAGAGGAGGGGCGCATTGTAAATACACCCCCGATTCGTCCGGACAACGGTGCGAGTAGCCAGGCCCTGAACAGGCGTAATTCTGATTCGCAACACGCGCGGCTTGTATTTCGACCACCGTGTCGTCTGTTTCCTCAGCAAACACGGCCACGATATTGCGTGTGGTCGAAAACATTTTTTTCGCGCCCGAAACACCCGACGAATCCCCCGCCCGGTCCCAAAGGGTCCTCCAAAGAATTCTTCGAAGCGACCGCGAGGGTGTCGCGCCGTACGAGCCTACGCAATTCTTTTCAATCTTATTCGTACCTCCGCGCGCGTGCTTATTGTTCGAAAGCTCGTAACAGCTGACGGCTGTATCGCTGAGCTAAAGGTTTTCTGATCGAATCCGGCATTCTCTACGTAATTAATGCCATATTTTATTCAGATTCAAATCGTTACATGGGCTATCAGCTTTGATTCTGTAAATGCCACATTCATGTTTGGTCGGAGTAAGCGGTTGTTTATTAATATAGGTATTGAAGATTCGTAATTGGGATCCTAAGACGAGCAGCGAAACCACTCAGTTCACCAAAGATCCCGCTGTGAACGACAGTAGCCGGGGGTACCAATCATAAGCCGATCGACGTTCCATTAGCTGGAAATTTTCGAAGTTATGCTCCCTGGAGTTAGAACAAACACGGCCGGCAGGGATCAAAGGGCAGGCCGCCGAAAAGATTGGCCCCGGTGCGTTCGTCGAACGGAAGAAATCCGCAAGCTCATGCCCTTGAGAATCCTTTCTTGCCCGCGTAACTCGAGTGGGCTCCTGTGCCGTCGGCCCTCTCCGCTCGCGCGCAACTTGCACGCCGCTTCTTCTGTTGTTGTAACACATTTCGTCCGCGGCAAACAACACCCCGTGCGGTTTACCTGGTAATTGCTGGAAACACCAGTCGAGTGTTTACAGTGTCATCGAGGTCCGGTCGCGGCTAGCCGTGCCGCCGCTTCGGAGGCTCGTTCCCTTCACCTGGGACCACACGGTTGAACACCTCTCTAAGGGTTACCAAACTATTCGAAATCCTTGTCAATAGATCCAATGCTAACGGTTGTGAGTTTGAAGAAAAAAGGCCGCATCTAAGACAGAAAGTATTAGAACAATAGTATCGCCTCGTAATCGTCGTAATACCCATAATTCGGGATAATTGAGGTTGCAAATAGCTTTTGAAATTTAATGGATACGGAAGAATTAATAAAACCTCCGAGTCCTTGGTATGCCAAGCTACTATGCCGAAGATATGACATATTTATTCTCCTTGTTTTTCAGGATATACATAGTCATTTTTGTAGGGAGTTATTAGCACTCGTTAGTGGCAGATGTTTATTAGTGATATAGGGCAGTGGAATTTTATGGAAACAGCTGCGTCATCTAGCTGGGAGTTGCAAAAGACTCGAGAGAAAGTACGGCTGGCCTATCCTATACCATCTCTGTATAGAGCTCTACTTTACCAACATGTACATTATAGATTTCAACGTTTTCGACTTATTATAAAATGAGATTGCCGCGATACTAGCGCTCAGAATTAAAAGTAAATGCGACCAAGTAACTGTTTTACTTTGAGTTGATTCGTCAGTTTGTTTGCCATATAGTGTGGTAAGATGCAGATCTATTTCATAGCTCGTCTGTGGTTGATGTATTTATAGGAATATTATTTAGCTGCGTTGGTAGCTAGCGCCCGGCAGAAATATATTTCACTTTTGTTACTATCCGCCAATCGTCACGCGCATTTCTAACCAATTATTGCAAGGTCTCGTCCGGTCTCGTCTTTCGTTTTCTTCTGGAAAAGTCAGGCGTGTACTTAAGTGTCGTTCTCTGTGAGGTTATTTAACTGTTAAACGAACAAAGTAAAAATGTTCAGGCCAGGGGCTGCTCCGATCGTTGTTTTAAGTAAGTTGAAACAATGCTGATTCTGATTCTCGTTTGTTTAGAGACTGAACAGAAAGATCTCTTTTCTCACGATGTCGTGCGCTTTGATTATTGCAGGCCAGAATACGAAACGGGATAGCGGCCGGAAAGTACAGAGGGAGAATATCCAAGCCGGCAAGGTGAGTCCGATACTCATTCACGTATTTGCCTTTTAAGGTGTCCAGTGGTCGGCACGCCCACGTGTATTTTATCCTTTAAGGAATATCCCACTAACATCATTTATAACTGTGTCTAATGGTATTAATAACTTTTATACCGAAAATCGAGAAGAATTTTTTCTATGAATACTACTTTAAATTCACGCCGCAGTGTGTACTATGATCAGTTTTGTTAATGGCTTGCAAATGTCTTACAGTTATGTTAAGGCACGGTTAAACATGTGCAATGCGCGTTGCAGAACACCATTACAAGGGTCGATTTTTATGGTTCGGCGCGCAACGTAGGACCTCGTACCATAGGAAATTTTAAGTGTTCGGCGCGCAAATGCGCGCTGTTGCACATGTTTAACTGCACCTTTATAAGTAGCGTAATACATGTTTTTTCACTTTAAAAATTATAATTCAGACTTTTCATACTTATGCTTTTGTATAAAGGCGATCGCGGATGTCATTAGAACATGTCTGGGACCACAAGCGATGTTGAAAATGTTGATGGACCCAATGGGGGGCATAGTCATGACCAACGATGGGAATGCTATATTACGCGAGATAACGGTACAGCATCCCGCTGGAAAGTCGATGATAGAAATAGCCAGGACCCAGGACGAGGAAGTTGGAGATGGCACAACGTCGGTTATCGTGTTGGCGGGAGAAATTCTGGCCATCGCCGAGCCGTTCCTTGAGCAGAATATGCATCCGACCATTATAATCAGAGCATTCCGTCAAGCTTTAGAAGACATGGTGGCAATTCTCAACGAACAAATCAGCATAGGCTTGGACTGCAACGACAGAAAGAAATTGATTCAGGTCATAAATTCTTGCGTAGGAACTAAATTTATCGGCCGTTGGTCAGATTTAGCGTGCCAGATCGCTTTAGACGCAGTTTACACCGTTATGCTAGACGAGAATGGCAGACGGGAAATAGATATAAAGCGTTACGCGAAAGTAGAGAAAATTCCCGGCGGTACGATCGAAGACAGCACCGTTCTTAAAGGAGTGATGTTCAATAAGGATGTTACGCATCCGAAAATGAAACGATGCATTAAGAACCCAAGAATAATTCTGCTGGATTGCCCTCTGGAATATAAGAAGGGAGAATCGCAAACTAACATAGAAATAATGAAAGACACTGATTTCACCAGGATTCTGGAACTGGAAGAGGAGCACGTGAAGAAAATATGCGAAGATATTATATCTGTAAAACCCGATGTGGTGATCACCGAAAAAGGAGTCTCAGATCTGGCCCAACATTATCTTGTGAAAGCTGGAATATCGGCCATTCGTAGGCTGAGAAAGAGCGATATTAATAGAATTGCAAGAGCTTGCGGCGCGACTGTTGTTAACCGTACAGAAGAATTGCGAGAAGAAGATGTCGGTACTAAAGCTGGCCTATTTGAAATCAAGAAGCTGGGAGACGAATACTTCTGCTTTATTACAGAATGCAAAGATCCCAAAGCGTGCACTATAATTTTGAGAGGTGCCAGTAAAGATGTATTGAATGAAACTGAAAGAAATTTACAGGATGCTCTTCACGTTGCGAGAAATCTTCTCCTCGAACCGAAATTGGTGCCAGGTACTTAACATTTCGTTCTTAGAAATACTTATTATATCTGCTTAAACATTGTACATTAATATCGAATTTCTGATGTTTATTAAAGGTGGAGGAGCAGTGGAGATGTCAGTATCAAGACTTTTAACAGAGAAAGCGGCGAGTCTCGCGGGTGTGGAACAATGGCCTTACAAAGCTGTGTCTCAGGCGCTAGAGATCATTCCACGAACTCTTGCGCAGAATTGCGGGGCTAACACCATTCGAACGTTGACAGCGCTGCGTGCAAAACATGCCACTGGAGGGATGACATGGGGTATCGATGGGGAGACTGGTCAATTGGTAGACATGAACGAGCGTGGCATATGGGAGCCGCTCTCTGTTAAGTTACAGACGTACAAAACGGCTATAGAAACTGCCATTCTACTGCTGAGAATCGATGACATCGTATCAGGAAGCAAGAAGAAGAAAGCAGACAATGAACCCACTCCACCTGCACAAATCTCAGAAGAAGCTATGAAGGATTGAATGCGCTAAATTTATATCGCACTCGAAATGCTTTTATTTCTGTTAACATTTAATAACTCATGTCCACGATAATTTTATTGAGACTCGATTCATGTTCACAGAAAGCACTATTTGCCTGTCCTGTATGCATTTTCATATAATAAAGCTATCTTAATAATCTATTAAAGAGTGATGTAGGAAACTGCAATTATCAACAAATTTATTTTCATCGGCTAGCTTCCTTTTCATTGTAACTTCGCAGGATCCACGTCGTATCTACGTATCTCTACATACCGGCAACACGTTCTACAAATAGTACATACCGTCCCGCTGTATGTTTAATTAATATATCACGAAGTGATACAATACAATACCGCTTAAATGTTACGTACTGAACTTTCGTGCGCCTACCATTTCCATACATTACGTTTGAGCAATATGCATAAATCTTATCCTTGCAATTCAAGTTGCATCATGTATGAAGCAACGGAAACATATTTACACGAAACAGAACGAACATAGAACGATATTTGATAGATCCTAACTGTTCCTAATCATTTGCTCTCTCATAATGAAGCTAGAATTAGAAAATTCTCTACAAAAAACGAATAGCTTGCTCCGCCACAGTTAATGCTCTGTTGCGTGATAATTTCTAGCATGCTTCGGCAATTAAATATCGCTTGTTCAGACATATTTAATTATCGTGTACATAATTATTTAATGCTTCTGCGGTGCGTGGACCAAGCGGTTCGAAAAGATCGAGGGAGAAGTTTCTATGGGATTGCGATGGAATTTTGAGGAAGGTGGCGTTTCACGCGATACAGGTATATCGATTGTGTGTGTAGGGTGGCCGGCATGAGTGAAGGCCGACGAATCGGATAGAATTTTTGTAACGGCTCTTTGCGAAACTTTGAGACTGTTCGGTTGAACTGAACGATGAGCATGAACGTGAGATGATGCCAGGCACGTCTCGCCAATCGGGAACTTCGAACGGTGGTAAAAACCGACTTCCTCTCCATTGTTTTTAATCGTTTTATGCGTTATCGCGCCCGATATTTCTGTCAAGGCTGGCAGATGTTTAATATTTCTCCGCGGGCCGTATACGATCCGGGGACGCGAACTATGCCATCAGCGATTTCAAACGCACGATTATCGTTTCATTAATGAGAATGGATCCACGTGGTTGCGTGTGTACGGAAGTGATTTTCATATCTGTTTACTACGAGATTGACAGGTGTCTATATTCCGTTGGTTTCGGGCATCGACCGTTAACGTATAATTATCAATGTGTATTTGCACGGATTCATAGTAAAAGCTGAAAGAGAGTATCTTCTGTTCTGTCTACTTTTTTCTGTGCCCGGCGATATTGGTAAATATTTTATTGTTCAGTGGCGTTTTGAAGAAACGTATTTATGGAGAGGACACAGTGCATAACAGAACGTGTTCGCGAAACTTTACTTGCCGTTATTTCTTTTATTTTATTTTGATAAGTACTATGGTTTCTACCGTTAAGCGAGTGATATATTTTACATGGATTTGTAATGTCATGTTTCTTGCAATTAGGCCCTGAGTGGGACACATTGATGGAGGTTCATCACGAACCGATCGACAAAAATTATAAATTATTGGAGGAGATTGGCAAGTAAGTGTTTACCGATCACTTTTTCATCGTCGTGAATATGTGCCTTTTCAACTGACCGTATACTTATCCATTACAGAGGACAATTTGCGATAGTACGAAAATGTATGGAAATAAAGACTGGAGAGCTGTACGCTGCCAAAATTATGAGAAAGAGACGAGTTGCCAGAGGCGTGGCAGCGGAAGACATTGGTAGATAACTCTAATCGTATATTTGTGCTTTCGTTTATGAATAACTGGTAACTTCCTGTTTTAGCTCGAGAAGCAGGGTTATTAGCACGACTGAGGCATCCAAATATTGTTTCGCTGCACAAAGTCGTAGACACAGGCACAACCGTTGTTTTACTTTTAGAGTTAATTTCTGGCGGAGAACTATTTCACTGGGTACCATCCGGTGAACTAGAGGCTGCTCACGTGGTTCGTAGTTTTACGCTAAATCTATCGCGGAATTGAGATGTCAAGCTTCGTGTCAATTGTATGTTTTTATAGGTCAGACAAGTTTTAATGGCGCTCAGTCATTTACATTCACACCAAGTAGCTCATTTAGATATCAAGCCAGAAAATATTCTTTTATCGACGCCTCCCCCAATGCCAAGTATAAAGTTAATAGGTAATACATAAATATTGCTAATTCGCTAGCGAAGTTTGCTCACCGGTGTAGCGTTTAATGCAAGTCTGCGTAATTTCTTTATTATGTAGATCTAGGTCTTTCGCATCGTTTAGTACCTGGATCGGAGCACAGAGCACTGTTTGGTACGCCCGAGTTCGTCGCCCCTGAGATTGTAAATTACGAGCCTCTCAGTTTGGGAACTGATCTTTGGGCGGTCGGCGTTTTAACGTATATCCTTTTAAGCGGTGCGTCTCCGTTTTTAGGCGAAGACAAACAAGAAACTTACGAAAATGTCTCTGCCTGTCAATATCAGTTCGACAATGAGTATTTCAGTAGCGTGTCTGAAATTGCCAAAGATTTCATACGATCCTTGTTGATCAGGGAACCGAAGTAAGTGGCAGAGTTTATTGCTTATATTAAGCGTCGCAGCATTGTGATCGATAAGCTAAAAATTAAATGGAAAGATAGTATGAGAAACATTTGACTTTCAGAGAAAGAGGAACCGCAGAATCGTGCCTTAAACATCCTTGGATCCTCACGGTCTGTTCCTGAATGCACTATTATAATTTCCTTTCACAATTGCCAGAGCTGATTATAACTTTCGTTTTCAACCACTCGAATTATCTCTTTTTATTTCACACAAAATAATGTTTATTTATATAGATCATGCGGTTAATCATCTGTACAGTTACATCATACGTACAAATTATTTCTCACAGAATATACATTATTAAGTTAAACATATACTTTTTTTTTAATACACATATATACCTTAATTATGTTTTAGGAAATACATATTTCTTCATACAGTGCCACTTAGTGTTATAGGAGAATGTTTCGCACTGTAGTAATCTGTATATAAAAACGTGCGCTGCCACTGAAAACAACGTAACACTGAACAATTGTATTTTTCTCGTTATTCTGTAGGAGTCGGAAGCCTCTCAAGGTCTTGGTGGAGCTATGATTAGTGCCGTTAAACGAGGCTGTGTCGAGGCTGTATTTCAATTATTGCTACAAGGAGCACCGTTGAACGTGAAAGATTCTGTGAGATTCATTTCCTAATGTACAGATCGTTTAAGCCGCGTGCGATGCGAATAGGATTGTAAACAGTCGTGTCTCTTCAAACAGAAAGAAGATACACTTTTACACATAGCTTGCGAGGCTGGAGACGAAGGAATGGTAACATTTTTGATAGAGAACGGCATAGATCTGGATACACCCAATAATAAAGGCTTAACACCACTGCACGTGGCTGCTAGGCACGGTTTCATTAATCTTGTTAGACATTTGTGCCTTGCTGGTTGTGACATCGACAAAACCAATCGTGGAATTAGAGCGGATGTGACAGCGATTAAGTACGGACATCCCGATATCGCATCACTGTTGGACAAACTTCGAAATGTACGTTGTTGAACGATGTACATTTAACGGCGCCTCTCCTCTATACTAATGCCACCTTTCATTGTAGCCCGTCCAACGCGAGAATTACATTAAACAGTTGCAACCGACGCATAGACCAATAGATCGGCTGCACATAAGACTTTTAGGGCACTGCGCGTCAGGAAAATCATCTTTAATAAATTCATTAAAATCCGGCATCTTTAGCTTTGGGTTCTTTAGGCGGTCAAGAAGCCAGAATTATACGGCAAAGGTGGCTATTTACTATAACCGAAATACTAGTAAAAGTAAAGATTTTACTGAGAATGATAATTTTATGTTTAGAGGGAGCCAAGTATCGAATTAGACGTAACTAGCAAGCATGGTTCGCTTAGTTTTGAATATAGCGATAGTGAATATGAAGGTACACAGGGGGTAGAATGGAGTCGTGGTAACGTGGGTAAGGAAATCGCATCATATTTTATGATAATTAATGCCGAATGCAGACGTATTTAAGATTGCAACTTAATAGGTGGAGAATGCGTCTTTTGGGAATTATGTGGACGCGAGGAGTTTCTGGCATCTTATCACTATGTACTTACCTTTCAACAACCTGCAGTGCATCTTATTACAGTCAGTCTTAGAGAACCCCTGACTGTGCAACTTCAGCAAATCAAATTCTGGCTGCGGTTTATTTCCGATCGTATTGGATCGACGCATTTCGGTAAGTTTAGGTAATTGTGAATACATTAATGTGAAATCCTGACTGTTACTAACTTCTAAAACACATGTTTCTAACGTAGGTTTTGGTGGCAAATACAGCGATGTAAAAATAATCTTAGTCGGGACTTACGCGCCAGAACCTCTTGCCCCGAATACGAATAACGGTAGCCTCCTCGCGCCACTTTTACCTTTTCTAAAAGAATTCACGCCAATTTTGGGAGACGAACCGCAAATGGTTGCAGTGGATGCAACTAATCCTTCTAGTCCTGGTCTGAAACTTCTAAGATCTTACTTGAATAATGCGAGGCTGGAATTTCTAGAGGTGAAGTGATTATAGAATTTCTAAAAATTATTGTACTAACTCATATTTCGTTACACGTATAACAAGAAAAACTTTCCGCTATTAGCGATCGTCGCAAAAGAATACGAGACAGAGATATTATTGGGATACTCCTAGTGCTAACTGAATGATTTCTTACAACAGATTTCAAATTTCCAAATTTTCTACTAAACTCCCGAAACACATGAAACTAACGAAGTCATTGCATGTAGACGTACATAGCATAAAGGGAAAAATGTAAACATCATTTTACACTTGATCCGAGTTGAGAGTTTAGAATACGAACCTTGTTTAAATGTGTTATCGTGCCGAGTTCGTAGCCACTGGAACGAAAATCTGAATAGGCAAATGGCATAAACAATATATATAATATCGTCGGTACAGTAACACCTTCGGACACGATTTCGGTTCGGAAGTCTCAGGTCGGGCCAGTAAGATCGGCGACCGCGAAATCCTGGAATCTTAAATCATTTCATGCTTGATTGCACGGGGCACTGGTTCAGTCTAGTAAAAATGCTGATATACCGTTGAAATATTTATGCAGGATATAATGAATATGAAAAGCTTCAGCTTTAATATCTTCGTGTACATAACTATACTTCCACATTCTTTTACAGGGATGAGGCCAGTGTTTGTACAGCATGCAATAAATGTGTGCATTACCATTTTCGAAACGGTTCTGATTAGAATCGGGTCATCTCATTTTGCATACCGCCAATTATATTTGTACGAATCACATATCTGTTTGATTTCGAATCCTGTAATGTCGACACCACGTTAAACAGATCATTAATTCCTAAATACTGTGCAATCATTTTTGTTGAAGTTATAATTCAGTAATCCATGGTCATTCATGATGCATGGTTGATTTAATATATATATATACATACATATATGTACCAAGTAACAGAGCTCATCGAAAGTGATATTTTGGATTTTTCACGATTTTTCGATGAAAGTACTTATTTGTGATGTTTAATCGAGCACTCCTAACGAGGAAACTATCGTTACAGATGAACAACCTTTTTCTTATATCTGCTCTCACTCTATCACATGATCAATTTACTAACGACATATATTTTAGTTGCTGATTATTTGGTCATTAACGTTTATTAACATCAGCCTTACTGCATGCAATGCATGATGTAGGAAGGACCGGAAGTTGCAGAAAGTATTCTCCGACGTGACACGCCGCGGGCTGCGGCCACGTACGTGCCCTTGGCGAATCTTGATAAACAGGTCGAACTATTTCTCAATTCCTTTGATAAGTGATGTGTAATAATGAGACTGTTAATTTATTTAATAACTGTTCTAACGCTTGATCCCATTAATACATACATGCACTATTGTCCAATGCAATAAAAAGAATTTACTCTTGTATATATTTTCTGCATCAGTGTATTTATTTGAATTGCTCTTTCTTTTCTATTCTATCATTAAGGATCCAATAATCTTATTATAGAGCGCGCTAGTCTGGACCGGTCTCGCTGAAGCTTGGAGAACGTATGCGCAATCTTTAGAGGTACCTCCGGTAATGCTCTCGCAGGAGGAATTTCTGAGGGAAGTGAGAAAGATTAATCCGTTAGTTTGTTTAGAGCATTGTAGACACCTTGGATTACAATTGCAGGTTTGCGCCCCCGTTGCATTTTCGTCGGTCGTCTTTAATCATTGATATATTAATCGAGTGTCCGTCCACAGAATTTAGGAGAATGCATGCTTCTTCCTGGTAATTTGATAGTTCTAAGTCCAGAGTGGTTCTGGCAGGATGTAATCAATTGGCAGTTGAGTCCAGAACAGAGGGGACGCCTCGGAGCGCGTACTACAGGGGTTTACGCTTTGGAAGATTTCCAGGCTCGTTGCCCTTGCCCTGCGGGTCAAGCTCTACAAGCCTTGCAAGCAGTAAATTTATGCATTCAAGTAAGTCCCCGCCGAAATTTACTCCGTACGATGTTCTCATTTGTAAATTACTTTATCCTATATTAGTGCGAAGTGGACGACGACGAAGTAGAGTATGAAATACCCTGCTTGAACCTTATCGAGCGTTTACCAGGATTATGGGAACCGTGGAAACCATGTTCCAATATCCTTCCTCACACAGGTCTTCGCCTTTGCCCAGCCGAAGCACCTTTGTATCATTTGATAGCGGTATTTCCACATTTACAAGTTCGTATAACAGCCAACAGTTGCCAGTTTCCTCCGTTGCACTCTAATGTACGCTACTAATGGCTATATGATACGTCGTGCAGGCACAACTGAGGAAAATCACTCAGTCGTGGGATCCACTGAACACAGATTTATATCAATGGTGGCGAGGATCGAAATTATGCATCGGACCTTGCGAAAGTATAATAACTTTCGAGGAAGAAGACCAAAGCTGCATAGAGATAAGAGTACGTGGCCCGCGAGGCACCAGCGCTCAATGCTTTGCACTTTTTAGCATTATCTTCGATGCTATCGACACGACTATCGAATTAGTCGCTCCTGGGATGTTACTTGAAAGACATTGGCTGAGCCCCAGTCAACTTCGGGAATACGACGAAGTTAGTTTATTCAATCGCGAACGATTTAAACATCCAACAGCGAAGTAATGCAATTAAAATTAACCTTGCACGTGTCTACAGGTTGTGCACTCGTGGGAACCAGCGCCAATCATATCGGCTCTAATAGACAAAGGTCTCGAAGAGGCGGTTCTTAAAAATCCGTTGAACGGTCGGGAAGAGACTGTATGGGATATAGTAAGTTTCGGCTTGCCTTTAATGGAGAATTGCCTTCCTGGACCGAAGCAACCGATAAAGCAGATGAAGCCCGCTGTACAGAGAAGATTAGCTCAGATGCTGGATCCGCCTGATCGTCACGGAAGAGACTGGTGTTTGTTGGCCGTAAGGCTCGGTTTGGGAGATCGAGTCGCACAGCTGGATAGTACAGTAGACAGTCCAACATTAAGGTGAGTAAAATTGTGCGCAGAACCAATTAGATAACATCCTGCTAAATAGACTGGTTTTGAATCGGACATCTTCTCTGCAGGTTACTGAACACAGCGGGCGCCGATTGTGCCGTGGGTTCTTTGATACAGCAATTACGAGCTCTCGATAGAGAGGATGCTGTACACCTTTTGCTCTCTTATACACCAACGTACATATTATCAACGAGTAATGACTCCGAAACGGGATCTAATCTTTCCAGATGACAATGCTGCATTTATCAATGGTGCATCAATACTTTCTAAAACGATGGATTTCTCAGGGGAATTTTTTTCCCTGTCGCGTGGGTTTGATAAACTTATTAACGTCACCGCTTCCGCCCAACGTAAACTTTTGCATTGCTCTTTAAGCTAAGTACGTAAACATTGTCCGCGTACTTCTTTAGAGGTATGCCGATATGCACACGCACTGATGTGTACTTTTATATCAAGACATTAGAAAGCACCTTACGCGGCACAACATTCTTTTATATATATATATATGCATACATAAGTTAAAAAATTACATAATTTGCATAAGTTTGTGTATCTTCTATTTACGAGCTCCTATAACAATCAATATCTATATATCATAATTTAAGTATCCTTGTTAGCATAAAAGAGGTTTTTATAATTCTATGTTTTCGTTAGGTTTGAAAGTATTTACTCGAGATGATCTATATGGACAAGTTTTAAGTTTTTAATATCAAGAATTTCATTTCCATTGCGAAATATCTGTAAGAGTTTGAATTGTGATATTACATTGTACGATTAACAGGATCCGTGATCGTGTTTTCTTAAGTGAATTTCTATCAGATGAATAATTCTAAATAATGTGTATGCGCATGCGTGGCCCACAAAACAATGCATTCACGCACCACGTAAAACACGATTGATCATCGTATTTGATACCAATATTGTTTTGAAGGCTTTTCTTGATATGCATATATACTATATCTTGCCAAAACTCAGTGTCAATGTCGCGCTGCTTTTTGACTTCTATGGTATTTAGAACACTATTTACGCGAGAACAGAGTGATACTATTCGCACAAGTCTTCGCTTTTTTGGTACAGCTATCTACGAAGCTCCATTTTTCAAATGGACATTTTTTTACTAAAACGACATTGCTAAAGTACTTAATCTGTGCCATAAACACTTTGCTCATCGTATCTATTAAAACGTAAAAAAACTTTGTCTAAGTTCTCTAAATTCATCCCTCTGCAACTTTTTGTAAAAGGCAGTTTACTTAAAAAGCCGAGGTTTACGAATACGAAAGACGATTTCTCGATGAAACTTTGTCGTAGCCGGTGCGTTTGGCTTGAGACTGTTCATATCTCGTAGACACAGGGGCGCACTATTCATATGCGATGCGCATGGGTATATATATATATATATCATAAGAGAACAATTGAAATTTCTTGTTCATGGAAGACATATTCTTTGAACATATCTATTACGTATTAATTTTATCCACTGGATACTACTTAAACGTAGCGTGTTAAGTAGGGTAAGATTTATATCCTTACTTTACAGAACACGATGTTTCATACGCATCCCGAAAATCTGAAAAATGTTTGTTCGCGTTAAAGACGAAGGTAGTGTGTTCGATTAGAAAAAAAATCACCGGTATAATTAATCCTTATTCCGTTCACACAAAATGTACGTATAATGCTTCTGTTATCTTCTTTGTTCTATCTATACGTGTTCATCGTAAAACAAGGATTTAACATAGTATTGTACAATTATAGACTGGAATTATCAAATTTATAAGTATCGAATTGCCCGTCGAAATTCGTACACTGAAAGCTTCTGTTCTTCGAGCACCCTGTTCGTCTAATATCATACACATCAATGACTAAAATACAGAAAGTTTCTTATGTATTTGTTGAGTAGTTATTTTCGTATCGTGTACAGTTAACAGCCAACACGTTGGCTGCTAAGAATGTTAAATTGCTCAGTATTGTTAATTACGTGCCACGTTGCAACTTCGTTTTGAAAACCAGCTTTTACATAAGAGACCACTATCGTACAGTTCGACACGTTCGATTAGAGTAACATATGCTTTAATATTTATGTTCCGTAGCTTTCGCTCGCTATTAGATAGAGGCAGTTGATACGACACAGCTATTGTTAAGGGAAAATTTTAATAGTACGAGGCCACGTGCGACAAAGATATTTCACAGAGTAAGGAACTTGTAAGACTACTTATACCGTCTAAAAATAGGGAAACACCTTGATTTCGTTACAATCAATGGGGTTTACATTTTTCTAGTTTTTATAACGACACAACTTAAATTCCAAGCGAAGCCGAAAATCGACCTGTAAATTTGCTTAACGTCTACGAGAACGTAGAGTTCGTTGGAACGTATCATTAGAGAAGAGTATTCTTAAATCGGTAATCAAAATTAAGTCTAAAACTCTGGTGTGGCGTTTTAAGGATGTTGCCGAACATCGAGGATATCATAAAGAGTACTGTAACATAAACTAGTCCTGTACATTTCTACGATCTACCGTAGATAACGATGCTTTTAAATTAGACACTGTGTAAAGTATGGAGAAAGTTGCGTGAAAAATTCTGTTCATTCCGTTTAGATATGTGAAACTCCCGGGGAAACATTCAATTGGCAATAGCTGTATGTTGCGCGTTCATTTGTAACGACGAACGATGAGAAATACATTATCTGAACGAAACCTGTAACTGTTTCCTTTATACTATGAAACGAAGAATGTCAATAAAGTTATGTTTCAATTCACTGAGAAATCAAGAAGAATTACCATACTACCACCGCGCGTTTAATTCCTATCAATTGTTCAAAAAACAAATAACTCTTCGTTACCTTCATTATCGCCGTCCTCGTAATACTTCCCATTTCCGCGACATTCTCAATTATTCTCATTGAAAGAGCACAAGCGCGCATCGGGATTTTCCCGCGTTCGGCGCCGGCCGAACTTTAAACCTGGTCGCGGACGGCTTCGATTCGATGAGTCGATCGATGGCCACTTCCGCGGAGGCGGGCAAATTCGAATATTCGAGAGGGCGTGGACCGCGCGACAGGTAATGAAGAATTTTTAAGGGATCCGCGAAACGATGGGACCGCCGTCCACCCGGTATGGTGTTTACCGCGAGGACTCGGTTACGCGGCGGACAGGAAACAGGAATGGAATTCTTTCGTGCCGAGAATAGCATAGGGGAGGTGGAGATCGCGTTTCGTTGGTGTAGTCAGTACGGTGACGAGGAATCGACCAGTAAAGAGCCCGGGATAAAATCGGGACGGCGGCCAACAAGGCGACAAAGCAATTATAGAATTGGATTGGATCGAGGAGTTCGAGGAGGCCCGCGTCGCCGGTTTCGTTTTATTTTAGCTTAGCTTTCGAAGGCATCCGGTTGTACATTCTCATCGCGGATCATCGCCACGAATTACAGTGAGTGCTGTCCCCGTTTTTCCACCTCCGATCCGTATTTCTCTACTCGACGGCCCGTTACTAAATAAATGTCGTTTCGTCGGTGAGTAGCGTACGCCACGGCGCCCAAGGCGCCTCGTTCATTTTAATATCCGTTGGTACGCTGACCGAGGGAGCCCGAAGTAAGTACCTTATTTAGTATTCAAAACTGAGATTCCTCCTACTCGAGCACTCCCTTTCGCGAAATATAGCGACGATGTGAAAAACAAAGCCGCGATTGATAAGTCCGTTTTCCTCTTTCGCCGACGATCGGCTCGCAGTAGAAACGGAGCGACCATGGTCGGACGCTGCTCCCTTCGAGACGGTATAGGTAGATTATTATTAACTTCCTTGTATTGCCGAGATTGCCGTTACAACAGATTAATTTGCTTGTCCCCGTAACGCTATCGCTGCCCAGCGAGGACTAGCAATTGATCAGAGGGGGAGGGAGAAGGAACGATCGTAGACAGGCTAAAAATTCCACTCTCGAGGGATGCATTCCTCCGGATCATCGCTGATGGATCTTTCTCGTTGTGTCTTATCAGGTTCGAAGAGGCGGCGACGGATAAATCAATAAAAAGGGAGAGAAGCACCGATCGTCATCATGGAGGCGATTAAGAAGAAGATTGCGGCGCTGAAGATGGAGATGGACACCGCGAACGAGAAGGTCGAGACGAACGAGACGAAGGCGAAATTGGAGAACATGCGGGCGGACAGGTTGTACGACGATCTGAGGGATCTGGAGAAGAAGCTGGCCCAGCTCGAGCGGGACTACGCGGTCGCCAAGACGAATCTGGAGCAGTCCACCGCCGATCTGGAGCATTGCGAGAAATCCTGGTCCAGAGTGCGTAAAGAGTTACCTTACCTGTTAATGCTTCCAGACAGTCGGGGCGGCTCGTAATCGTGGAATTTCGTCGACAGGCCGAACAGGACCGTACCACGTTGACAAAAAGGGTGCAGGAGATCGAGGCGTCGCTCACCAAGAAGGAGGAATTACGACTCTCCGCCCAGCTGAAGCTTGGACGTGCGACAGAGCTTGCTGACGATGCGCAAAGGTCCATATTGCGATTATGAGACACGTTTAACAGTACTCTTCCTTCGTTCTCACGGTGTCGAGGATCTTAAATGTCGCCGGACTCAGAGGCACGGGCGACCAAGCGTCGCGCCCCGTGTCTGTTGAACCACGGGCGAGATCTATGATCCACGATCGTTGTATATGCCTGCCGCTGCCCCGACGCCGTAGGGGCGACGAATGAAACCGGATTCTCCCTTCGATCGTAGGATGTGCAAAGTGCTGGAAGACAGGAGCCGGCTGGACGAGGAGCGGATGGAGAAGCTGATGCACGAGCTGAAGGACGCCAGGCTGATCGCCGAGGACGCGGACTCGAAATCCGACGAGATATCGAAGAAGCTGCAGTTCGTTGAAGAGGAGCTGGAAGGGGCCGAGGAGAGGGTGAAAACCAGCGAGGCGTTTGTATAATTTCCATGTGTTCGATATTCCGAACGCCTCTGCAGCACGTTGTTCACGCCTGTGATTCTACCGACAGGAAAATCATCGAACGGGAGGACGAGCTGTTCATCGTGCAGAACATCGTCAAGTCCTTGGAAGTGTCCGAGGAGAAGGTGAGCTGATTAGAAGCGAACTAATCTTTCATTGGGGAACTATGCTGCTCTGCATGGCCACGTTTCATGTGTGCATTGTCCGCGTAGGCTAACCAACGGGTGGAGGACTTTAAAGTGCAACTGAAGGAACAGAAGAAGAAGTTGAAGGCGGCTGAGAAGCGCGCCATCCACGCTGAGAGGACGGTGAAGAAGCTGTTGAAGGAGGTGGACATGAAAGAAGGTGAGCTGTCAGGTCCCGGTCGCCGGTTAAGGTTCTTCAATACAGGGCTGTGTAATCGAGTTGTTGTGTTCCAGACGAGCTCAGAGAAGAAAAGGAGAAGTACAAGGCGGTCTGCGACGACATGGACGCCACGTTCGCGGAAATGACGGGATATTAATCTCACTCGGACGGATGGAGTTTCTTTTATTTTGCTATTCTCTGCTGCTTTCGCTTGTTCGCTGCATATAACACGGGAGTCTCGCTTCTGTCTTTCAGCCGTGCTCAGCCGTGCCTGGATTTAATTCGTTATAGCGTATCGTGGGATGAGATCTTAAGGGGCTTCACGGAGTAACTTGCCACGCGAAATCTCGCAATTAACCCGGCGAATAAACGATGTATATTGCTAGTTTGTTAACGTAACCGCTTTGCTTTGTGTAACACGCTTTGTCAAGGCCTCTGCCGCGGCGCCAGCTGGCCCGTCGTTGCTTCAGAAACGATAGTCTTTCCCACTTTTTTTTTTGATAGAATTGACGATAGATCGCCTATTTTTCTTTCAGAGGTTTCGAAGAGGAGTTGCCGACCGCGATACACGAATGCAAGCACGATACTGCGCCCCACCCCTTTTTATCATTGTATGTCGAATCTGAATTTTCAATAAATCACATTGGAAAAGGTACAATCGCGCGTCCCATTTATTTTTCTAATTACCTGTCGCATACGATGGAAGGTTTTCAAGGGAAACTGCGATAACGGCTCGCCTCTTCTGACACTCTTCAATTAAGCTCGAATTACGTCATTAAATTGAACTCTGGATACCCTGCGTAAAATTGAAAATAATAAAGTAACTAATAAATCGTTTTTCGTTTATGGCAGAATATATTTTCCTTAATCTCCGACGATATTTCTTTGTGATATTGTTATTAGAACGAAATATATGCTGCGCTTATCAGTTCCTGTTGTCCGCGATGGTTTTATTTTTATAGGAACGATTGTGCTGTTCGAGGTACAGCAGATTTTTAATAGGGTCGTTCGAAAACCCGTGTACCTGTTGAGAGCCGAGCGTCGGCTTTGCGACAAACGAGCGATCGGAAGAGCATAAACGTCTAGAGAAGTCGAGGAATCCGTTTGCGTCTAACTAAAGAAGCGGACGGCTCGGTTCTTTTGCATTTCTTCGAGTCTATAAAGCATTGTCCTCGCCGGTCACCGAGTGCAGTAACCCGCGAGCTTTGCTTTGCAAAACCGTACCGATCCAGTCTGCCTAAATACTGTTCTTCTGAAACGCCAGTACGTAAAGCTCACAGATTTCACGATCCCAAAAGCGAAACGTCTCGCAGAAGTGTAGAAGTGCTTTCAAATTTAACGATCCATTTGACAGTGTATTGTCGAGGTATTAACGCGGTGTCCACGATATCGAACCGAGGAAGCAATTCGGTTTTTGCATTTATAAACAACATTGACCATTCGGTAAATCACTACTCGATCAAAAATCTCTTAATCCATATCATACGTTGTTGTGTCTCGCATTACGATTAATTACTATGCATCCATTTTATTAAAATTCGTTTCACTTTCGAAGGGAATCGCGAATACTCGCGTGGAATACTTTGGGAAGCCTCGAAAGCTCCGTATCTTGAAACTCTTTTGCGTTTACAGTGTCTTTTGCCTTTATTACAAAAGGATACTTAACTGAATAGATTCGTGGACCTACTAATGAGTAACGGTGGCTCAGAGAGTCGTTTTAAAATGAGACAAGGTGTTTCGTAAGACTTACACGATCGATCTTCCACTTAGCTTGCCACCGTGACCCGTTGATCGATCGCCGAGGCCATGAACGCGATCAAGAAGCGTCTGCAGACCCTGAAGATCGAGAAGGACCTGGCGATGGACAGGGCTGACATGTGCGATCAACAGGCGAGGGAGGCGAATCGGCGGGAAGAGAAGCTGAGGGACGAGGTGCGGGAACTGGCGAAGAAGCTGGTACAAATGGAGCGCGATTTGGAGCTGAGCAAAGGCCAGCTGGAGAAGTCCAACAGAGACCTCGAGCTGAAGGAAAGAGTCTACATCGTGGTCGGTAATTTGTCAGAGTCACGCGATACTGGCTGCTGCCTGCCGATCTACTTGGTACTTAGTACGCTATCTCTGATTTTCCACGGGGACAGACTCAGTCCGAGTTGGCAGTATTGAACAGAAAGATGCAGCAGTGTCTGCAGAGCTTGGAAAAGTCCGAGGAGCGTCGACTGACGGCACAGACGAAGCTGGCGCAGGCAATGGAAACCGCGGAGGACGCGAAACGGTCTGTTACGTATTCAGGGGGATAAGGCAGAGAATTTTAGGCCCCGAAGCCTGTTCGTCCCGAGTTCTAGAACGAGAATGGCCCCTTTCAGTATCTGCAAAGTTCTGGAGAACAGAAGCAAGCAGGACGAGGAGAGGATGGACCAGCTAATGGCTCAGCTGAAGGACGCCAGGCTGATCGCCGAGGACGCTGACACGAAGTCGGACGAGATCTCTAGGAAGCTGGCGTTCGTGGAGGACGAACTGGAGGCGGCAGAGGAGAGGGTGAAATCCAGCGAGGCGTAAGTTTCGTAAGATAATTCTCGATGCTCGTTGATTTCTAGGCGAGGAAGAACCTGCGTGATCATTTGCAGGAAGATCATGGAACGGGAGGACGAGTTGTTCATCGTTGGAAATATACTGAAGTCTTTAGAAGTGTCCGAAGAAAAGGTACCGCTAGCTTGCTCGTCGAAATATCATTGACGGATTAACCGTTTGCAATGGGTTCCGGGGATTTTTCAGGCCAATCAGAGGGTGGAGGAATTTAAGGCCCAGCTGAAGGAGTTGAAGATGAAACTGAAGACTGCCGAGAAGAGGGCCATTATCGCAGAGAAGATGGTGAAAGTGTTCTCGAAAGAGCTGGATGCGAGAGAAGGCACGTTCCAACGTTCATTTCCTTTCTATACCTTCCTCTATGTATATTTCGATAGCACCTTCTCGTCGAAACTCCTCGCGTTCTTCTTTTCCAGACTTCCTGTTTAGGGAGAAAGAGAAGTACAAGTACATCTGCGACGACATGGACTCCACGTTCGCCGAGCTCACCGGATACTAGTGAAACTCTTGTAACACCCATGTCTGTGTCTCTTATTTTTTAATTAAAAATTAAATTTCTACCGTCACTTCGATCGATCGGGGGGGGGGGGGGTTCAGATTTTCGGTTCTACGGGTAGAAATTAACGGTGTGTAGCCTGAGTCGTTTGTTTCATAGTACTTTACAGGATATCAATTTATTTTATCGATCCTACGATCGACACAATGCTTCGAAACGTCATGCCGCCGACTTAATACAGTTTCAGCCGTGACGTGGTCGATCGCGTCGCCCCATCTGCTTCGCGATCGCGCGAAACAGCGAGAGAAATCGCGATTCTCGATACGTCCCTTCGCACGTGGCCAACGCCACCGTGTGGAATGCTCGATACGCAGGCACACCATCTCACATTCGCGCCGTCGTTTCTCCATCCTTTGTCCTTTCTCATTCCCTCCATTAATTCTTTTTTTTTTTACAACGATGCTAGTAGTAGTTACAGTAATAATTGTTCGTTTGATTTGCTCGCTCCCCACGCCTTCGTTCCTTCGCTGACGCGGACAAACCGGTGGCGTAACTTCAACATTTAGCCGTCGGCACAAAATCAGCGTGTTTCTCCGCGAAAGATCGCGACCAAGGAGAGCTTAAACACACACAAACACCCGATTTCTCGATCTTCCGAGCTTGCGCTTTCAGCACCGCTAATATCCTTCGAGACTCCTAAAACTTTTCCATCTCCCAGGGCTTTGCTTTCATGCACTCCTGTCGCCTGACTTCTGGGGAGCCTCTTGTTACGCCCGATCGTGTTGTACACGGGCGCACAGCGAGGCGTCAAGTGTATTTCGAGGTGTCCCAAGTTACGTCACCGATTTAATTAAAACGCACCGTTCGCAGCATCGCGAGGCTCGATCGTTTGACCCAACGATTAACGCGGCAAAGAAATGATTGGCAGTAGAGTCTTGTGTGTCCGGAGAATTCCTGGCTCTTCGACCGATATCGGGGATCGCGCGCGAAATATCGCTACCGGAAAAACTCAACGATTCGATTGGCCAACGCTCACGTCACAGCTAAGACTCGCAGCATTACCCAACCGCGATCAATGAAAATGATCCATCGACAACGCGACACAAAAGTATCGTATCCGCCAGTCACACTGATATGTATAAAACGAGGAGAACTTGTAAAACCCATGGTACGCAACGTCTCAACCGCAATCATATTATCAATATCATCGTACAACGCTCGCGGACGCTTGTCGCCAGGAGCCAGAGATTCTCAGAAAACGGGAGGGGGGAAAAAAGAAATCGGTACGGGTGTGTCGAATGAACCCGGACGATCGTACACGGTGCTCGTTCGACGGACGTCGGTCGGTCGCTGAGATAAGAAAGAATGTACAAATACGTTTGTCGTTACGTCGATAAACGATACCCGCTTCCCGCCCGAGGATCTAACAACTTAATCGAACTCTACGAGTTTGATTCACGTGCTTTCTCGTATATACACCCATGTATGTATTCGTATGTATGCGTTTTACACGCGCTTTAAGTACATATATATCTATATAATATATTTATTTATATAAATTTATATATACGTATACCTATGCCCTGGTTCTTCGCAGTGTCGCGCACGCACACGGAACTCAGCTTCGCCAATCACCGATGAAAGGAACGCGGAGGGGTGGGGTGGGGGAAGGGGGAAGGTCCATCTCCGTCGGGTCTGCGTCAATTTCATTAAAAAACCATTTCGAAAAAACCGCATTTAACCCTAAGCGCTGTAGGAATTCACGTTGCTATCGATAAAAAGATCGCGCGAAGTTATTGTTTCCGGTGATAGGATGTCGGCCAGGGTTCTGGCCGGTTTCGTGTATGTAGTTAGCCCGCGGGGAAATGGCAGTGCCGTTGAAAGTCTCGGAACTTTTATTAATCACGGTATATACACGGATACGCGCGTGAACGTACGTGTTTTACTTTCGAATCAGTCTGAGGGAGCATTCGGAATTCGTTTGCGAGTAGCGTCTCCCCGTTCCCGTGCGATTTAAAGCGGGGGATGCTGCGACGGGTCCGAGCGACGATCGCGAGCTATCGCTGGGGATTCGAGGATCGTCGCGCGTCCGCGGGGGAAATGTTTATCGATTCCAGTCTTAATCCACGCGGCAGCGATTGCCGTCGGTTTTGGAATCGTTCGAATCGACGGCGGATTTTCCGGGGAGGCCGGCCCTACCGCCGCGGCGCGCACGGCCGCCGGGCGTCGCGACGCCGCGGTTTAATTCGAGAACGTAGCGCTCGGGTGGATTTAGAAATAGTCGGCGTGCCTTTAAGTCAAAAGTGCGCGACATTCGAAGAGGGATGTCGGCTGGAAACGGTGGCGCCGATAGAGACGCGGCTGGCGACGATTCAGGGTGGCCCCCGGGCGTCGTTCCGTCGCGTCGGGAAATTTACAGAGCGGGAATCGGAGCGCGCGACCGTGCCGCGAAAATCCCTCGGCACCCGGCTCGCGCGGGCGTCTTAGGATTAATAACGGGCTTAAAGTAATCAACGGTGTGTTAGACGTACGTATAAACTTTACAATGCAAACAGAGCCCAACCGTCGGGCGAGCCGCCCCTTGGAGGCGCGGTCGCTCGATCATTCTACCGATTAATCGCCGTAATCTGTTCCGCGAACAGTCGTAACGGCTGCGCGATTAACGGCCAAATCGCCACTCTCGGCTACGCACCCTCGTCCCGATTCTAACACCACGCACGCACCGGGCACAGGCGAGCATTGCTCGAGGGGCGGCGAAACGGCGCCGCGGATTCGCCAGGGCGAAATTATCGTGCGGCTCGAAAAGACGTGATCGAACGGAGGGTAAGAAAAATCAGTCTTGCTAAGTGGACGGAGCGTCCCATTTCCCTCCGAGCCTCGTCGCGGGCTCCGGCAGGTGCGTCGAGAATTTTAAACGACAGGGAACTACGCGAGAGGTCCGTGAAAAATTCGATGTGGATCAGAAAGCTCGGAACTGCACGAAAATTAGTTATCTCTGCTCGAGAAGATGAACAGAGGGATAAGAGAATTCTTGAAAAGTTCGATAGTAATTGCAGAGATAAGGCTGCCGCTGTTGCAGTTGCTCGCACTGCGGCGCTTGCAAAACGAGAGATTGCTCAAGCACGGCCGTTTAAAAGTCGCAAGCGTGTCGCAACGGGCGATTAGCCGATGACGAGCCGGGGAACTGATTGAAAGCGGGCGCGGAACGCGGTTGCAAAAAATAACGACGGACTTGTGTAGAATCGAGCGAACGAATCGTGCAGGCCAGCGTGACGAAAATAAATGGTCCCGGTCCGCATCGGGCAGGGATACTCTACTCTCTACTCGCCTCGCGGGTAATTAGTTACGCAACGATCAATTTCGCCGAGGTTGCGCGGTGTTGTTTTTGTCCGCGGAGCTGCGGAGTGCTCCTCAGTTCCGGCCAGCCGCGAAAGGGTAAACGGTAATTTGTCGCGAAGCCTGGGGGACGCCTCGACACCGGATTCCAAGCGCGGCGACGCTCGAAGGTGGAACGCGACGCGTCCATTCCACTTTGAAACGCGAATTTGCCCGGAATTGGGCGCGGCGTCGTTTCCCACTGGCCGGCCGACGCTCCGAGGACACTTCTCCTGTGCCCCTGCTGGTAAGTCTTTGGTCTCGAATGGGTCGCCCGCCGGCAAACGAGTCTTGGCGGTCTGAGCAAATTGTCGTTTGGCACGCACTCCTACACGCTGTCAACTCTCATTCAACCTATGACCATTCACTCGTCACGTACGCGTACGCACTCACGCATCGCACGGATGTAATAACCCCGTTGCGTCATAGGCAACGAGGAGAAAGGCAACGGAGGCACGCGCGTTCGAGTTACGGCGAGCCGCTCGACGACAATAGACGACGCCGCGCGTACCAATGGGTTTCGATAGGTTCGATCGATCATCCACCCACCGCGCCCCTCCTCGTTATCTACGAGCGGTTCATCTGTCCACTCCGCAGCAACGGGTATAATTGAATTTTTCACCTAGTAATCGATAGAGAGAAAAATGGGGGCTGCGGGGGGGGGGGGGAGGACGCGCGTGGCGCGCCCTGGCTTTCTTTCGATTTTTTTTCTTCTTTTCTTTTTCTTCCTTTAAAATCTAAACCACGTCGAGGCAGCTCGACGGGACACCAGATAGAAGGATTCGTTTACCTAACTCTTTTGGACCACGAGGGCGGAGAGGGGTTTTCGACTACCGTGGACACCGTGCGGGAAGAATAGCGCAGGAGGCACGCTGGGGGGGGCAGAGAGGGTCTGTGAATTAAACGGCGATAGAGTAGTCGGAGGAAGGATTATTTTGGGTGCTCGGCCTTGACCAGAGGGAGCTCCTCAGGCCCAGTTTCAGCTTCTTCAAGGAGTCGATGTCGCACTCGGCCTCGCTGAGCTCCGGCCGCTCGGTACGCTCGCCGTTCCCCGCCACCACGTTCCCCTGGTTACCTCCTACGAATGTCGTCTCCGCGACCGATATCGGCGGTAGTAGCGTGCGTAGGGAGCTCCTGCTGGGAACATGCCATCTTACGAGACGGCCAAGCAAATGAATTTATATAGACGGGCGAACTGAATGTCGTTCTGTCACAGATACCTTTCTCGTCGTTAGTGCTTTAAACTGGTAAATAGGTATTGCGATGGAAGCGGTGAATTACCTAGAACGTCCTCTTCGGGGGAGTGACTTCTGTTCTGACATGGGTGAGATGTCCGATGAAGTGCTCGACGTACCGTGGTAAATGAAGTCGGAAACGGCCCGAACTGCGGGGTAGAATGATTGTCGTTAGAGTGATGGGATGTTACCACTTGCAAACCGTAGAAGGGAACGTACTGTGTTTGAGTTTGCCAGCGTCCAGCTGGTTGGAAGACTCCGTGCGGGAGCTCGTCAGTTGATCCGGGTCAGACTCGCTCTCGTCGCTCTCGACGTCGCCCGGAGTTTGTTGCTTTCTCTGCTGCCGTCTCCTCGACGAAACGCTCTTCATACTCTGCAACCGTGCAAGTTCAATTCGTTCTAATTCGTTCCCACCTCTCCACAGTCCTGGCAATCTCCAAACACCCGGGTGACACGAACTCGAAGACGCGATCAAGAAGCTTGGAATTATAAGCGAACGTTACTGCAAGATAGATAGGTTGATTCGCTTCGCGACGATATGAATACCAAAAGCTTTCGTGAATATGCCGTAACGATATAACGATACTTTTCGGGATGGAGATATTGTAAAAGTTGGATGCTATTTGTTACTGATTACTTTGTGTCGAAGCTTTCCATGATAACGTACCGCCGCGGCAGGTGGAGGGCTTGCGCACCCTTCGGTCATTGCGTGCTCGTGGTACATGAAACTGTGCAGGAGCGTGTTGTTCGTGTGGAGGCCGGCCGCCGAGGCCTCCGCCGCGTCTCCCAGTCCTCCCAGCCCTCCCAACCCTGCCAGGCACCCCCCGCCACCTTCCGAAAGCTGGAACGTAGCGTACGGAGAGATGTCCTCCGCTGTCTCTGTAACCCACCAGAGGCATTGCCTACCTTTCAAATCGCGTCGTGATCACTTCCCTAGGTGTCGATCGATTTTCATCAAACCAACACACAATTCCACGACACTACTTCCTCCGTTCTTTCTCAACAACCTTTTCGCTGAAAGATGAATCCATCGCGAGTGGAGCGCACTTCCACTCGACACGCCTCTGCTTCAGAACCACTTAAACATATAGAAGTCTGTGAAGGGAATGGAGTTCCCTCATAGTATTCGCTTCAGACGGATCGATTCATCTCCATACGCTGTACTACAAGCTTCGGAAGTTACGCCAGACCTCTAGCAATCTCTGTTTAACAATTTCTCGACGATTGTGCGCGTTACCGCAAGGAGGTGCTATGTCTAAGCACAGAGGGGCAGTCGTCCAAGGTAGAAGCGATGCGGGAGAAAATCGTTCAAGAAAATACGGTAGAGCAAACGTGTAAGCGTATGATCGACGGTATTGGGACGATGGGTATGAGAGGCATAAGAGGCGCGAAGGAATGAGACACTAAGGGTGACCTGGTGAAGAGATGATGCGAGAAAATAATCCACCGTCGCTAATATGCGTCGGTCCCAGCTCCGCTTGGACAGCGCTACGCGTGCGACTTTTACCTGAACAGCAATTATAGTACCAAACCTGGCTGTCGTCCGTATCGTAACAAAGGATCACCTGGAATCTTTTCGGGCCCCCCGCCCGTGTTCGCCGCCTGTTGCAAAGCCACCTTGTGGATCGTCGCGTAGTATCGTTCCCTCTGGGTCTCTGCGTTCTGTTGGTTCTCCTGCGACTCCTTCATGGGCCGTTGCACTCTGTCCCCTAGATACCCTGAGACATTTCGCACCGTGTACTAGCGATCGATCTCGATTCCAAGGCTTGATATAATAACTACGGTACGATGTAATTAACGAGTGACAGGACTCTACGGCAGAACTTACTGTTTCGCCAGCGGAAGGCCACGATCACCACAGCAACGACCAAAGCGACGGTGGCCACTATCAAAGGCAGCATCACTTTCACGTCCGCGTAAAACGGCACGGCCGACGAGATCCCGCGCTTCGATAGTTCTGGGGGCGGCGGTTCTGCAATGTTTCAGGAACACAGTGCTTTTGGATACGATTGTTTCAACTTGAAAGTCATCACCTGGCCGGATTTCTCACGCATTCCCTGTTCGATTTAAGGGGGCATTACACCCAAAAATTCGATTTTCTTTTTTTTGATTTCCTAATAGTTTTGGATCTCGAAAATATGTCCCTAAAATATTAAGGTGAAATTCGTAGAGCTCCCGGAGTTATAGGGGCTTAAGGCCGCAGCGTGGCACGTAGTCGTTCCCTCGACCCTTGTATAGAGAGCTGCCCAACACGAGTTCTTTGAAGCGGAGGAAGGTTTCTTCTACGCTACTGGTACAGCAGATTAGGGGTAAGTTACAGAAATTAGTCGTTATCTACCGTAACTTCAGACGTGTCTGCATGAAAAAGTTTAAATGCGTTTTTCTCGAAACAACACTTTTAGATCTGGCGCACATTTTTCTCAAAAACTGCTGGACCGATTCAGCTAAAATTTCACACACATTCAAAGTGGATGTGCACCTATAGCCGGTAGCAAAATATCAATAGTTTAAATACAACGCTCCTTGTTTTAGTTAAAAAACAAATTGGAAAAAATCAAACATCAATTTTTAAACAGCCGCGATTTCGGTAACAATGTTTGGACTTGGTTAGGATTGCTTGGGGCGATAACTACACTCATATACATTAAAAAAATCTTTGGTTCTTTCGTTTCAGATGACTATAACAGCCGCAATTCGCGCGCCCGATGGGGCCGGTGTTTAATGTCATGACCTGCTCTTCGGCGTGTAACTTGTACAACTTGCAACAAAATGCATTGCAAAAATTTGTGTCGATAGTTCAAACATTACTAAATATGTGTGCGAAAGCCCTGCCCTGTAGGTGCGACAGGTTTTTCAAAATTAATTTCCAAATATCACCTTAAAAAACGAGTGTCTAGGGTGTAATAGCCCCTTAGTTACACGCAAAAGCTGCGTCTATATTCTCAAGCTTACCGCCTTCCTTCGTCAACGTCACGAACGTGAACTCCGCTTGATTGCTGCCAGCTACGTTGTGAGCCTCGACTTTCAGTTGGTAGACGGAGCTCGGCTGCAGGTTGGTCACGACGAACCGCCGCTGCATCTTGACGCTGTTCGACACCAGCGTCCAGTGGAACTCGTTGATGGGCCTGTACTGAATCACGAAGTACAGGATGGGGCAGCCATTATCGGGCCACACGTGAAGCCGCAGAACCAGGGTGGTCGAGTTTGGGCTGAGGAAAGCCGCGGCTGCCGGTATCCCTGGCGCTTGTCCTTGAGTACGAACCGATAACACCGGGGACGACGGGCTGCTTCCGATTTTGTTGTGAGACGTCAGGTATAGTTGGTAGGTGTTTCCACAGAGGAGTCCCTGGACATCGAAGAATCGTCCGGTTTCATTTCCACGCATTTATTCTTCAGCCCATTTACTCGTACCTTTAGCTCGTGACTAGTGGCGTGGCGAGACAGCTGCAGTTCGTCCAAGTTCCCATGAGTTGTTCGATAGTGTAGCGTGTACCCCGTGAGTGGAGCTCCTCCGCTATGCCCAGGCTTCCAATGCAACAGAATGCTGCTCGACGTGGAGCTCGTCACGTAGAGAACAGGCGCGCTAGGTGGGACTGCGAGCGAACGGAATAATGTTTCGTACGATACCTGCTGTGCCGTTTGAAAGATTCATTGGAAACGTTCGCTCACCTTGGACGGTTAAAGTGTAATGCAACTTGTCGCTCCCCTGCGAGTTCTCCACTTGGCAAGTGTAGTTGCCGCCGTCTTGAGACTGCAAATTCGACAAGACGAGCTCGCCGGACGGCAAGACCTGCACGTTCCTGGTGGAGTCCGGGCGAATTTGTTCCGTCGACCCTTTGTACCATTCCCTGGTGGGATCCCCGACGGCGTTGCAAGATAGAGTGGCGGATCCTCTCCACGGCCGCACTACGTGGCCCCCGAAGGACGTGATCCTCGCCGGCACGCGATTCGTCGGCACCTGGGCGGCCACCCTGGAACTTTGACCTTCGCCTACGCGGGTGCTACCGGTCACCCAGAACTGGTACTCCACGTGCTGCTGTAAATCGGTCGCCTCGAAGTAGGTGCTGGTGGCTGGCAGTGTTCTTTTACCGTGATTCAGCTCTTCTCGCCCGTCTACAACTCTGTCAAGCGACACTTCTTCTATAGCGATTGCATAGCAGAAATATTATTTACGGGGTCGCTCTCAGCTGTCAGTACCTTGTGTACAGATTGTACTTCGTTATAACCCCGTTCGGCTCGAGGGGAGGTAGCCAGGAGATGAACAGCGCCTGTGGCGAACTGACCACCACTTTTATATCCGCTGGACTACCTGGCACTGTGCGAGAAGATCGTTAGTGTTTAATGTTTGCCGCGCAAAATGATCCGCAGGATTTATTTCTACGATTCTAGATTCTAAATGGACATGGTGCGAAGTTTTACCATCTTCTTCGGTCTGACAATAAGTTACTGTGGTCGGCACTCCGTCCCCGACCCTCGTGAAGGCTAGCACTTGAATGGTGTAATTTGTGTATTTTCTAAGCCCCGTGAGGACGGTGGTCAAGGCGCTCGTTTTACGAACCTAGGGGGACCAATTACTTTACAGTAATTGTAACAATTAATTTACAGCTTTCCAGAGTAGAAGTGTCTAATTCATGCTCACTTCCATTTCATCGACGCTGCGCCATATGTCCGCCAAGACTGGCTCGTAATGCAGCTTGTAGCCTTGGATGATGCCGTTGCTGTGCGTGTTGGGGGGTCGCTGCCAGGACACTTGAAGGGACTGGGATGTGAGTGCAGCGCACCTTACGTCCTCCGGCGGCACACTGGGAACTGATCAATCGTTTTCGCGTCAGCGTTTTAATTGAATTCGATTTATTGTATCGCTGTCCTCGTGCCTCTTTCGCTCGAGAAACTTCCTCACCGTCTTCCAGGGTCTGTGTGAGCAGAGGCTCGGAAAGTGGTCCGGATCCAACTTGATTATACGCCTGAACAACCAAAGTGTACTTTGTGTAGGGTCGAAGACCTGATAGCCGAAGTTCCGCGCCCCCTTCTTCGCCGTCGCCAGACACGGAACTAAAGTTGTACGAGGGATTTGCAGAGCTGAAAGAAGATTCCCGCCGTAATGGAGTTCTCCACCTGAACCGCAAACTTCATTTCCAACTATTTACATAATTCAATTCCAGAATATTGTATAGAAAGCACGCCTTTCTTAAGCCAACTAAATCGATACACTCGATAGATCTAATTATTAATTAACTCAGATCCATCATTCACGTATCATTTCCCCAGATTTCAGAGGAACAATCTCTGAATGATCGAAAGTCTTTTAAATATTCCTCGAAGAAACGGTACGCGACTCAACTCTACCCGTGTGCATCGGAACCGATCAACTGTTTCCTGTCGCTGATGCGCTCACCTCGTCTCTCTGTAGCCAACGTTGAACCCCTGGATATCTCCGTGCCGAAGTTCAGGCGACGGTGGCGACCAGGTAATTAAGATTTCCGAGGATGAGAGTGCCCTGGCTGCAAGATTAATCGGCGGTCCAGCCGGTCTCTGTGGCTCGGTTCGGACAACCAGCTCCGCCGAGGGCACTGATCTACCAGCTGGTCCTTCGGCTATCACACGTATCGTGTATCTGGTCGCTGGTTTTAATTCGTCTATGAGAGCAGCGTATGGCAGGGGCGGTCCTGTGAATTCTTGTTGCTGCCATATACCACCTGTCGGGACATTAGTTAACTTACTACCCGTCTTTCACGTTCGCCTTCGTTAGTAATCCGAGAATTCGTTAGTAATCTTAATATCCTTACCATCGCCTTCTTTGTACTGAAGAATGTACTTGGTCACTTCGCTGGTGTCTTGAGATTTGTGTTGCCACTTTACGTTGATACTTCGACTGGCAACCATCGCGGTTTCCAAAGTATTCGGTGGCTGCGGTGGCTCTAAAGCGGAACGAAATCTTTATGCAGTCGGACAACGATTCCTATACGAATACTGTGGCACTCTTGCTCGATATTTTTCTTTGCACTCTCACGCGATCGTTGCGTCGTCGAGCGGTCGTACCTTGTACGAGGAGTTGCACTAGCTGCTGGTCACGACCGTAAAGGTTGCTCGCCTGACAGAAGTACGCGCCGCTGTCGGACGCTTCGGCATTAGAAATTTGTAACTGCGCTATCACACCGTCCGGAGTTACTTCTCGCTTCACTGTAACCCTTTGTGTGCAATAAGAGACTCATAAGACACTTAAAGACAATCGCTGCTTGGCACAGTGCATAGATCACGATCAACGCACTGGTATCCCATATCGATTGTTTCTAACGAGCCCTAAATAATATAGGGGAGAGCGGGGACAAACGTAACACTTTTTACATTTGGCCTAGCTACCAATTACCTCTTACAGATATAAAAACGAAAATTATGCCTTAAGATAGTGTGTTTCTTGGTTTATCATTTCACCACAAATTCAGCCTTCCATGATCAGTAGTCAAAGAGTTATGGCAATTTTCCGCAGTGACTGTCATTGTTACTTTTGTCCTGCAGGGGTAGGACGAAAGTATCATAAAGTAATACTAATTATTTTGAGGAGAGTTAAGTAAAAACACTTCTTCCAAAGCAAAATAGGATGTTTTATTATCAGAAACGATAGAAACAAACATTTAAATAAACATATTTTAAGTAGGTAACGATAAAAAAGTATAACCAGCTTCAAACATTTCTTTGATACTGTGTATTTGATTTAATATGGAATCTCGTGTAACGGCCCCAAAAGTAACTAATATTTATGATTTTGTTTTAAAAACTATTTTTAATATTGGATTCAACTACTCCTCGTAGTGACGTGCTACTTTTGTCCCCAGCCATGTTTTTCATCATAGAACTGTTATAACGTACAAACTATACAAGACTTATTGAATACAGGAAGTTATAAAGACATTATCTAAGAACGCTCTAACAAATAATTAGATGAATGTCTATAGTTTAACTATGAATATTAACAAAAAAACCAACAGAGGAGACGTTTATCTGAATGATCGAAATAACGAAATCAGCTTAACCACGGTATACGAAACTTTGTATTGTTCAGCGTCACTCCGTGAAAGAAAAGAAACACTAAACACGCGTAGCTGTGTAAAGCAAACGTTTTGTAAACTTTTGTGGAAGGCGCGAGGAGGCGTGTTACTTTTATGATGCCGTTACGTTTGTCCCCGCTCTCCCCTACTAAATCCTGTTCAATTCTTAATTAACTGGCCTACGTTAGTGTAGCTGAAAAACTGATCGACCTTTAACGCGTGTTCGTTATAGAACTTAGCAGACTATATTGTGACCAGAGCCTAGCTCCCTAACTCCCAAGCTAATTAGTTTTACCGATAGTTCGTCGAGGGGTTCAACTCGATTTTGCCGCCCTTCAGCCAAGTGACGGTGACTGGTGTGTCACCATGCACCTCGCAATGCAACGTAGCAGTGTCAGCCTTTTTCACAGTGACGAGCCTCGAAGGTGCCGCGAAGTATGGAGACGCTATTGAAATAAGAAGAGAGGAGACGCTTAGAATCCTGGACCCACGCGTCCTCCATGTTTGCATCGTGAGAAGCAATTTCTCGTTCACGGTGAAAGTTTACCATTGTCTCGCAACTATCTCGCCGGCAAGTGGCAAAGCAAACGCGTACTTACAGTTCACTTTCAGCTGGACCACTTTCCCGATACCGCTACCGATGCCGTTGCTCGCCTGGCACAGGTAAAATCCTTCTCTATCCTCCTTCACGTGTTGCAACAGCAGCGTACCGTTACCGAGAATTTTCGTGTACGCTCTTTCCCGCAACTCCTCGTATTCCCCGGATTTGCTTCCTGTTACCCAGAGGCGACGGGGTCAGTTTCCAAATGAAAGGCAATTGAATGTAAGGAAGGCTTGGCGGTATTTTCAGAAACAGGTACTCCTCTCTTGGTGCATTTGGCATTTCCGATTCGTGACATTTACGTATCACGTATTTTAGTAATCTGCCCGTCAGTTTTCTTTAGAACTAAGTCGATTCCCAAGCCATTCAAAGAACATAACAAACGACGTGGAAATATTCCATAGTAGATAGAAAATCATCCCCAATCGATTCTTTAAAACCCCCTCGATCGATTCTTCCACCCCAATAAAAGTTCGCAGGGTTTTCCCAGAATCTCCGGCAGAATTCTTACCCGTGGCTTTTTTCCAAACGATGGTAGGAGTAGGCACGCCCTGCGCTTGGCAGTGCAACGCGACGTGCTTGTTCCTCTCGACGCTCACGTCCGTCGGCTCGACGATCCACCGGGGCGGCACTGGAAACCAGAGCGCGGAGCTTTAGGCGTGTCCGTCCAGGGAACTCGCATTCACGTTAGTTTTACTGGTCGTTAGCGATTTAGAGACAGGTACGTCGTGATAAGAGAGTCGTGAAAAGCGCGGCCAAATGAAGGACGAGCTCGTCGACGGTGTGGCGCGACGTCGTCGGAGGGAACAGGCGCCAGAGATCGCGTATGTACAACGTGACGCGCGGATGAGCCGCCGCTAGAATACGCGCGCGCGCGACGACGCGGCCTGTCGTCGACGAGTAATCTTGTCGTTCCTTCTTAAAAGCGATTGGTCCAGCGACCCGACGCTGTACAGCGGCCCGGCGATTTTTCCATTCTAAGCGCGGGAGAAATTTTGAACGATGCCCGCGGGGTGGTGGAACAGTACTTTCGTTGTAGGGTAAACGCGAATGGTGGATGGCGAGAATTCGCGTCATGAGAAAAGTGACAGAGAGACATTAAGACAAAGTGAATGGCAGGTTCGTGGGTGAGGTATAGTATGGAGGTGGGCTGGAGGTCGATGCGTGGCGTCGTTCGCGTGACGAGCTACCCTTCCTTCGATCCGGATCATTCGCAAACCGGTCACAAACGACGAGACTTCGCTTCTACGTGGGATCACCAGCAAGCGATGCCAAATTTACACACCCATGAACAGATAACCCAAGGTACTAAAAGAAAAAAATAAAGAAAAAAAGAAAAGAAGAGATAACAAGTGGGGTGGTCGACGATAAAACGAGAAAGAAAATTGTGGAAATAAAAACAGAAGGAGAGACGTGGTAGTGCACAACGAAGCGTCTATCGAGACTCTGTCAATATCTAGCTACGAGCTGAAACGAGATCGTTCACTATGAGAGGTGCATGGTATAATCGTCTAATGCGGAGACCGGAGGTGGCTGTTTGCTCGTCGCACGCCGCGCATCGATGCTGTTACGAAGAGTTTCTTTCTTTTTTTTTTTTCTTTATCGAGGCTTGTCTTAGTCAGGTGTACTGTTTGGCGGGTTCTACATTTTACGGTGGTGAAAAACGCTGCACAAGCGAGATACTGTGAGTGGGAGTTCCAACGTTTTACAAGACGGCAAATACCGGCCACGCATTAACGCGTGCGACAATATAATATATATATAGATATATATATGTATCCGTGTATGTGGGTGTATGCAAGTAAATGTTAGTAGAGGGTCTTGTGTACGTGTGTAATGTACTTCGTGATAGATAGATAGACAGAGAGGGGAGAGAGAGAGAGAGAGAGAGAGAGAGAGAGAGAGAGAGAGAGAGAGAGAGAGAGAGAGAGAGAGAGAGAGAGAGAGAGAGAAAGAGCAAGAGAGTGATAGACTGACAGATAGAGATAGAGATAGAGATAGAGATAGAGATAGAGAGACATATATATATATATATAGAGAGAGAGAGAGAGAGAGAGAGAGAGAGAGAGAGGCAAGTAGAACTCTTGGAAGTAAAAGGCGCAAAATCGGGTGGGATGTGTGGGGTACGGATGAAGAGCATGTCGGCGGAAGACCGAAAGATATATAATATCGTGGAGAGGCGAATAATAATATATATATGTATATATAGATGTATATCAAGTACCCGCTTCTAACGACTAGTTCGATGAATACGAATTTAATTAATAATAATACGTACTACTAGCCTACATTACCGTGTCGCGCGGAAACGTCGGGGCATGTGATCTTCAAGCTTCAATGATCGTAACATTCTGTATCTTGATATTCGCTACGGATGTGACGCGTTCGCCGAAAAGTTGCGTATTCTACGATTGTCAATCACTTTCGGGGGGGGGGGGGGGGGTTTCGAACGAAGGAAGTGGCAGAGCTGAGAATGTTAGCCGCGCTCCGTGCCCCGCGGTTCCACGGCGACGGAGGAGATATAAAAAAGAGTAGCGTGACAGATAGAAAAGACAGTGAGAGAGCATGCAGAAGTGTAATTAAAAGTGGTTGCCTTCCAACGAGCCCAAAGGAGAGCCAGCGCGCGCATAGGTTGTGGAAGATTTATTTTTGGTTCGTGAGCAGAGTGGGCACGTGCTCGTACTCGGGGTGATTTAAAGAGCGCTTAAGAGTTATATCGAAAAGTAAATGTAATATGTACAGACACACACGTAAGGTTATACACATATAATATATAGATATGCAAAAGACAGAAAAACCACTACGTTCGTAAAAAAGATCATGCAGATAAAGTTGTGTTGTGATGCTCACATACACGCACGCACGTACGCAGGCCAGACGAGAGTTTCGTTTGTTTTGTACATATCATTTCATATCTCTTTACTTTTTTTTCTTTTTTTTTTTTTGGTTATTGGTTCAAATCTGTGGCTGTTGTCGGTTGCTCCGTTTGAAAAACAAAACGAGTAAAATAAGGAAAGGTGCAAACTGTTACCTTTATTATTCGGTCAAGTCAAGCAAACCTCGGGGGGTCCACGAGATACCGACGCATTCCCAGAGAGCCAAAGCAACGTAAATGTAATACACACTGTGTCTTAGGGAGGGACTCATCGGGAATTCGTGGGACGAGGGACAGCTCGGTTGACTAGGGGTTTCTGATGACGAACACGTGATCTCGCCGGGAAATAGACTTGATCTCATTCGTTAGCGCGTGCCCTTCTGAACGCCTAGCTCAGGCCAGATTCGTCAAATGATCGTCTTTGATCCGGGCGAGAACACCTCGACTATTAACGATGATCGCGCAGGAATCGAGTTAGTAAGCGTTATGGCATGAAGATGGTAATGGACGATGGTATCGGTGACAACGAGGGAGACGGATTCTTCAGGATACAGTGGGGGATCGGGTTCTTTGGGAGCAGCCTCGACCTCGACGACATTTCAATAACATGTTAGCTTATATTTACTCGTAGAATTACTAAAATCATTTAATAGATAAGAAAATGCTAGCGCCAGAACCCAACCAGAAATATGTATTCCACATAAACCATCTCCCTCTACGTTTCAAACCATTTTGAATAATTTAGAGTGCTTCAGAACTAAGGTGAAAGCTCACCGGAACTTAAACGAACGAACAAAAGGCATCGTAATCGATCCTTTGAATTCGTCACGTGAGAGATGAATAAAGGAAACTATCATCGGTCAAACTACTAAACTAAATACCGACTTGAGAAAGTAACACTATCGCAGCGTTTCGTCCTTTCTACTGAAATTTTCTTTAATGTGTAACGAGAAAAGGAATAAAAAGTCATCATCACCTGTTGAAAAGTAACCGTTCAGACGAATTTAGAAAAAAATATAAATAATAGACTAAAGCGAGGACTATACGACGCTATGGCGATGACGGCGACGATGATTAATATAGTGGAAATGCTTGAACCCGATGATGAAGAATTCGTGGGGCGTCGAGATCGATGAGCACGGCGCGGAGGGAGGGCGATGGACGAGTGGGATGGTGGGGATGATGATGGAAATGGGTCGCCGATCATCTAGTTACCTTTTACCTGTAGCTTGGCCGTGTACCTGACCTCGGCGGCGGGGTTCGCGGCGACGCAGGTATAGTCGCCGGAGTGCTCGGCCGCGAGGTTCGTTATACTGAGGAGGCTCGAGTAAGGATCCAGTTGGGAGACGTTTGCGACGGAGGCGAGATTCGGCGGCAAGGGAAAGGGACTTTGGCCGTCTTTTAGCCAGGATATAGTTAGAGGCGGATCACCCGCCGCGACCCCGCACACCGTCCGCGTCCGCATCCCCTCGGATAGTCCCTCTTGGAACGTAAATGGCTCAATAATAGGGGGTACTGGAAAAGGTCAAGAGAGAAGAGAGAACCATACGTGAGAGCGAGAAAAAGATGGCACCAAAAATAAAAAAAAAAGACAAACGCAAGAACCTTTGTACCAGGTACACATGTGTCTTTTATATATATATATGTATAAATATATATATGGTTCATATAAGTAGCGATATGTATATATATTATATATAGACAGTAGTACGTCAATGTATATGTATAGTTATATATATATATATTTTTATGGAATATAATATGTATATATATACGTAGAATATGTACAATAGAGGCAGTATAGTAACGTAGCAATGTAGAGGAGAGAGAGGGTGGCCCCGCCGCGGACCTGCCCCTGCCGCCCTTAAACACCTTGTACACATAATTTAGCATCGCACACTCACGCAGCATAACGGTCGTTCCCAACGCATGAGCTAGCATTCGTCGATCGTTCGGATAGCAGCTCTTTCCTCCTCGCGAACTCCAGCGACAGAATCGAAACGTATCAGCTAGCCGGGCTATCGGCTCACGGCGTTGAAGCGGGGAATCGCCGCGGCGCTCCGAAAGATCGACAGGTGGGGAGCGGAGGAGCGGGGGGAGAAACGTGGGAGATGGTAGTGTGGCAGGTCTCGTGCAAGAGGATGCGCCACGCTAAGCGTGAGCCTTCGTCGAGTCATACGTCAACCAGGTCTCTACGTTCCTTCGTGACGTCAGTGGCTATATCGTAGTGATAACCCATCGCGAATGAATGCGTAAGAACTGTACGGGGCTTGTGCCGACATTCCCATCGATCCTTCCACGGTGAAAGCTTATTTACAGCGGCGGCAGCGCAAGCCACTAATCGTAAGACAGATCGGTCCCCGTAGGGGGCGTGGCCCCAGAAACGCGGCGGTCTTGCGTTTGCATTCGCGACGCGCTCTACGGCCGGCGGGAGCTCGGTGGTGCCCAGCACCCCTCTGCGCGATCCTCACGCGATTCATTCCCGAGGTGTGTGGGCAACCGACGTGTGTACGCACTCATACGATCGTCAGGCGCGCAGATTTCGGGCGGACAGGCGGTCGTCGGGCAAAAAGTGAAGGGGGCCTAGAGGAGGATTACCATGAACCACAAGCCGCTGCGTGTGCGATACCTCTGCGGCCAGATTACGGGCCACGCACGAGTAGTTCCCGTTGTGATCTGGAGATAAACTTTCAATCATCAGTATGCTATTGTACTGGTCCATATTGGTCACACTGACTCGCTCCGACGGGCCCATAGATCGTCCGTCCTTCAGCCACGAGATCGATAGTGGCAGATCGCCCCTTGTCACCGAGCACGTCAAGGTGGTGCGCTCGCCGAGGTGAAGATCACGATCTGCCGTGAATGGGCTAATTTTTGGGGGAACTGGAATAATAACAACAACGACACCTCGTGAACTCGAGAACCACTAGACGACGGTATACACGACATCCTGCAGCACGTCAGCCTTCGTCGTGGAAGCCTGGAAATTTCGTCCCGCTCCCCCCACCCCCCTCCCGCCCGCCCCCACGCCGCCCCTTTACTTTCTTACGATACCGTTTGCCTATCGAGCAACGCGGAATCATTCGACGCGTCCTCCTACTCGCTTCGTCTTCGCCGCGAAGGTTATTGGCCAAGTGACACTTGGCAGTCGGCTGCCCCTCTTCGAGGCACCTGCAACAGTCGGGGAATTGGGAATCGAACGTGAAGGCTTACCGATCACTGCGACGTCCCCGGATCTCCTAGCGCTGTGCCCCTGCTTGTTCCTAGCCGAACACGTGTACACGCCAGCGTCGCCCTTCTTCTGCACGCTCGAGATCACCAGGGTGCCGTCCGTCAGCACTTTCTGCCGAAGATCGTCCGGCAGCTCGCGGTTCGCTCGCTCCCACTTGATCTCCTCGATGGGGTAGCCAGCTACTGGGCACTTGAGCCGAAGCGTTTCACCCGCGACCGCGGTCACCTTTGGAATCAGTCGAATGTACGGAAGACCTGAAAGGGAGAGACTAGCGATTACTAACTGCGCATTCATCATTTGTGATCCGAAGGTTCGAGGAAAATTGAAACAATGAGAAGAAGAGAGCGGGACTTGAACACCGTCTCACTGACGGTGAACAAGCCGGGGCTTTTTGAAAGGATCTTTTTCCATATTCATATTCTGTAATTAAAAAGCTATGCATTCATGTGAGATTTCGCTATAGTCAGCTTCAAGAGCTCCTCGGATATTCCTCGTTAACGTGGTGCACGGAGTCGCGCCGGTCTGGCTAAGGACACGCTGCTACTACTCGTACAGTGGAATCTTTCCTTTATCAAACAGAATTTGCTACGAAAGATTAATATAATTAGTGAATAGCTGGTTTTATAAAAAATTGAATAGTACTAAGTTTGAAACAGCTAAATATGCGTTTCGTGTTTGACGGCGCGGTCTGATATCATACGAGGCAATACTACTAGCTCTTCCTATTCCACTAGAATTCTCTAAAACGTGATAAGCAAACACGCACCGTTTAAAACACGAATCTTTTTACGCTTTTCCTTCCGTGTAAACAATTTGACATTCGAGATGGAATTGCTGATAATTCCAGCAACGTTTAAGTGATACGTATAAACTGTGCGAGCAAGATTCCAGGGAATGCTTGCTCGTGAACGTCAATTATTAAGCGGAGTACTAAAACTTACCATAAACGTTCAGACGAGCAGCATGAGTGACTCTTCCAGCTCGATTCTCAGCGGTGCAAGAGTATTCTCCGCCGTCCTCCACCATCACGTGGCTGATATTAACGTGGGATATAACATCACCGTGAACAGTGACGTATTGCCCGATGACGAACCTTCGAACAACGGCAAACGAGGACTTTTCACACCAAACCGTCCGAAACGCTAAACGTCTTCAAACCAAAAGCAACGTTCATTTACCGTACATTACACTGTTCTGCATTAGAAACTTTCGTCCACGTTATCGATTCTCCGCAACAGAACAAAACGTTTCGAACAGAACCGCCTGGATCCCCCAGAAACCCCACCAAAACGCTCACACATCGTAGCAGCAGAATCCTCCACATTAATTAACCAACTTTCGCTAATGAAACCTTCAACTTTGTTTACAGCACGCGGTAACCTTTTCGGTTCCCGATCCACCCTCCGCCGCGGCAGCTATTTTTTAATTACAACGGCCTCGGTACGTATTCGCCGCGCGAACGAGGTGGCCTGATAAAATCGCTAATTTCTTATCTGGGTAATAAAGGAGAGAACGTTGTCCGTGACCATCCAGGCGAAACGGGATCGCGGTGTCGCCCGCGGCTACGAATAGACGAGCGGGTGCACGGACGGCCGTTTTCGGCCAGAGGAGGAAGGGACTGGTCGAGGAGCGTAAAACCGGGGCACGGGCGAAGAATCATATGACGCCTTTTTTGCCGATCAGCCGTTAAACCGCGCGAGGGAGGACATCGCGTCATATCCACGCGTCCTGTCCCCGCACGCGCCTCCTTTATTTCCAACGAGCACGCTCGTCCTCCAACGGCCATCGCGATAAATATTCCAGCTTCTTGCTTGGATATTGCGCTTGAAATTGAAATTGGCTGGCTGCAGATGCGGCCACGGCCCTGGCTGCCGGGGAATTGCATTTTAATTACGGTGGCATCGGGGACGCGTTAAAAGGATCGTTGTCAGGAATTACGGCCGCGCACGCCCCGCGCGGCAATCGAAGGGGGCCCGAGACTCCCGATTCCTAACGTTCAGTTTACCGCCGGGATATAAAGATGTTTGCCGTGCAGCTTCCATTATGAGGATTGCGTTTTATGCCGGCAATTTGCCCCGAACCAAGCGCATCGAGCTGACGCGCTCGCGTCTCTCCCTCCCTTATTTTTTTCTTTTATCGATGTGTAAACCTTCTTGCGCTGTAAGTTGCGGTGTAACGAGGTCGATACTGCCGCCGCGATGCTTTTAAGGGAAGGATGCAGCGCGCGGCTTGAATTTCGATTCCGCTGACTTGCACTGAATTTCGGGGAATATTTTTTTCTGAGAATCAGACAGGTACTCGCGGGTATCGTTGCTTTGTGGTACCCGCGTAATTATCCCCCTGGTAATTATCCACTTCGACCAGTTCGCCTCTTCGTCTGTTGTATAAAATCTACTCAAGACGCAGGTGTACCAAACAAGTGTCTCCCAGATTGCAATTCTCTTCCCGCTACGCGCTGACAAAGAGATCCGATTACCGGTGATTAAGTGAAGCTTACCTTCCATTAGTTGGCAGGGGAAAGCCGTCCAATGCCCAAGAGACTTGCGGCGTAGGGTTGCCTGCCGCGGAGCATTTCAAAGATACGGCCGGTCCAGGTTGCAACGTTTGCTCGATGAACGAGTATAGCAACATCGGCGGCGCATCTGGAATAAAATCAGTCCAACGTATTCCCTTACATCAGCCGTCGTTCAAGCCGCGTTTCCATGGATCGATCGCAAAGAAACTACCTTCGACCCTCTTCGCCGTCTTTCGCGCTTACGTACGACTTCGAGGAATCATTTAAAGCGCGCGCGGTTATGAAACGTCGAGGAATATCGAGACGGCTCCCCCCTCGGGCGATAAAGTTTCTTTCGTTTATTTTAACAGCGGCGGTCGCTCTGCTCGGGCTTCGATCGCCCGCGTCCCGCCTCTTCGTCCAATGAAAATGGAAGAGTCCCTCGAAGTCGATGACGAATCGCGACCCGTTCGACGCGTACAATGACCGCGGGCGAGGCGATCGAATCCATCTAGGTAAGAATGAGATACCGGCCGCCGTCGCGGATGCTACCATGTATCAACGAAAGTAGAACCACCCCTTCCCCCGTCGACGGTTGGAATGGCCGGAGAACAAGAGGCGAGAGCGTGAAAGACCTCCGCTGGAGAGGGAATTCTTGATTCTGAAAGCCGCCACGCCTGCCGCGCATCGCGATAGAAAACGAAAGACAATGGGCTCGTTGCGACGGAAGCTCGGTGAATATTTCTTTTTCTCTCGATGTTTCTATCTCGACGACACGGCGGGGATGGGGGTTGGGTGGGGGGGGGGGGTGGGGGCGAAGGAACGGGGGCTAGGTATTGTGGAAGACGGAGGAACGAAGGTCCAAGATCGAAGCAGAAGTTTCTCGGGCGGACGGGGCTGGAAGGACGAGGGACTTTTTCATAATTAAAAGTGTCGATTTCGTCTCGTCATTAAAAATGCTCGAGCGTCGGTTTACAAAGGACGGGCCCCGTCGTTTATAAGTCGAGGGGAGAGCGGTCAGGGAGGGCGAGATAGCTGGGGTGCTATCGTCTAGGTGAGCGCGAACGGCGTCCGTGGAAATTGATGAAACACGTCTCGATGCCTCCGAGCGATCGTCGATACGTGGTCGCGGGTCCGCGAGCACTTCGACTTCGATAACACAGAATTCCGGGGGGCTGTTCGCTCTGTTCTGTCTGCGGGGAAAATTGAACCGCGAGGAAGATCGATGGCTGGCGCGCCTAGGCACGCGCGAAAGAAGTCATCCTTGAAAGTGTTTTAGGCGCGGTTGGACACAGTAATCAGGGGAGTGTAGAGCGCGGAGGGTGAGGGGGAAGTGTGAAGTACAAATGTTTGAGGTAGGGGACAGGAAGTTTAAGTTTCAGGCTGAGATGTGGATACAGAGAATCGGAACAGGTGTCGAAGTGAAACATTAGTAGACACGCGTTTCGTTTCTGGACAGAGAATTTGTCCATCGTAACGTCGCTCTGCGGGAGCTTCTGTTTTATGAAGGAATTGTGGGTCCGAAGAATTTCCACGTTTCCTTACCAAAGCATTTCAGAATCCCTGAGGTCAGCGTTTCCCCGGCGTACGTTCTCGAAAACGTGAATCTTCGCTAGTCGACAAAGTACGGCCCAGCTTGCGCGCATGCTGGGTTGGAACGAGAAATTTCATAACGCCCCTCGCGCCATAATTTCCGCGTGAACGTAATATTCACCGCTCGCCGTTTCGTGTCTTTAATACACGCAAATTCGTGCCCGGTACTTTCCCCTCGTCACCATTTCGAGGCGCGTACAACCGAGGACACCAAAGTGACGGTGGATTCAAGCTCAGATCAATAGTCTCGATGTAATCGTCGAGTATTATGCGCGCTGTATGTAGCTGCCTTAATCGACAAGTTTAATTGGAAGGTACATATCAAGTTGTCAGAAATTCAAACATGGCGTGTGATGTCTTATCGTGACACAAGAGTGGAACTAAATGACGTAGCGGGTAATAAGTTGGAGGAATTAGCTCGACAGATCGGGGCACAGAATTAAGAGTTCTCGATCGATGTGTTTAAGGGTGCGGAACGCACGAGAAACTGGGGAAGCTTTGTTGGTAACAAGTGCCCCGGGCACTCGCGGAGGGACAAAGGGATATGAAAAATGATAAATCCGCCGTTTCGACCGTCAACGACAATGACTTTTTTCGCGCCAGTCCGTGAATTCACGGTACTAGAGACTGATGCCACATACACCCCTCTGTCCCTTGCTCGCTCACTGCTCATCACGAAATTGCAACAAGCCAGTGGCCCTCCCACCCTCTCTGTCCCTCTTTCCAGGCCACGGTACGTCCTTATGCCGCGGCGCACCGCTTGCACGAATTCCCTTTGACGTAAATTCCGTGCATTACCGACGCTGACGAGCGAGAGACGCTAACTTCATTGTTGTTTCAAAGGCCCTCCTCTGGCTGCTGGCTTCCTCCCTTTCCTCCTCCCCCTGTCCCTTGCCAACGGGACCCAGTCCCTCTTTCATGCGGCGCTCCTCCACCCATAGGTGGGCGGTCCAGATATAGGGCAAACGGGCGAGAGAGATGCCGCGTAGCGGTTACCAAAGAGTGGTACACGGGGTAGGAAACTGGAGGGTGGTAGCAGGGGCTGGGGCTGTTAGGGGGGTGGAACTAGAGGAGCTAAAGCGGCGTAAAAGAAGCCTCCTCCACTTCAAAGCGGGAGGCACCGCTTCCCCGACGTAACGGGCCACGTGGTCCACTTGCTCTTTCCACGATAATCGAGTTCCGTGTAATGCGATCGGCAACGCTGACTACCGATCGGCGATGCTCCGTGTCACTTTGATGCCCCCTACTGTGTCACTTCTGACACGTCACCTCGATGCCAGAGGAGAGTGGAGCGGACGAGGGTGTGTATCGATTGGGTGAAAGTATTTGGAGGGCAGTTGCGCTGGATTTTCGGGAATCGATGGCGGTGATGGCCCTCGATGCTTTAGGGGGTCGCGGTGGCAGGGGAGGGAAAGGTGTTTCCGCGGAATAAGCTTCGGGAATGAGGGTGAAACGAGGGCAATTTCCCATCAAATTTATAACGCCCACGGATAAAAACTTCACGTACATGCCTACTCCGTGATCGATTTAAATATAAAGCTTGTTCATAATAGATCGGTAACTTAGAGGTCCACTCGATGTCCTCCCTCGAAGCAGACCAAAGTCCGTTCACCCTGTACTAACGAGAACCTCGATGGCAGTTTTCTACTCGGCGCCGCTGCGCGTCAAGTATTCGCATGCCAACTGCAAGCGGAGCGAATTGTGCGCGACAGAGGCGAGGTCGAGAGAAACGGAAACTGAATCTTCGCGAGTGACCTAATTTCCCGCGCCCCCCCGATAAAGGTGGATAGCAACGGGAAAAATGAATTTATACGTATGCATAGACCTATTCGAGGCCGCCCCTCTTCCTCTGCAATTCCAATCGAAACTGCAGTGCAACTTTCCGCGTAATTTTCCTTTGTGCTGCCGAAGTCGGAATGAAGCTGAGTACGTGGAATTTGGTAATTGAGATCGGGGTAAATTGGATCGAACGGGGCCGCTCGCGCGCATTCTCGCTTCTGCATTCACGTTTCGATGCCAGCGTCGTGTTAATTTTCTGTAAATTCCTAATTCATTTTCGATGGACGCGGGAAAATTTATGCGTATTTATTTCGTGGAAATTCTGTAATTACTTTCCGGTAGAATCGTATGCTTTTACGTACCGCCCAACTGAAGCTCGGCCGATGCCTGTGCGGTGTCGCCTTCCGCCCGTCTGACTATACACTGATACATTCCACGATCTTCCCTGCCAATGCCGTTCAGCCTCAATAATTCCGATTGTCTGCCGGTTCCTGGCAGCTGCCTGCCGTCCTTGTACCAGGTAACAAAGTGAGCTCCTGCTTGCGGATGCGTGCTGACCTCGCATCTAAATTCGGCATTACCTCCTAAATGGACGCTCAGCAATGGCGGGGTCACTTCCACGTGTAAAGGGGCTGTCACGATGAGCCTGAAGAACATTCTCCTTTGTACTGTAGTTTCTGCTCGGAGAGCCACCTAAGTGGGCTGTTACCAGATGCGCGGGTGTAATTTAAGGGTTGAATGGAATGTACGTGTATAAACATTTGTTCTACTTCGCCGCCTTTCCGAACTATATACCGTGGTTTTCGGTGTTTTCATGTATCTGATGGTAAAGTACATTAGCGTAAGTGATTTCAAGTACATATTTGGAAGGTATATTTTATGTACCGTGTATGAAATTGATTATTAGGTTTGGTCTACGAATGATTTCGGTTTGTTCTCCCGATAGGGGAGTGGTAATTGCTGAAAAATATAAATCAATGAAATTTGGAAATAAAGTTGGATATTATAAGTGTTTAAATGGACTTCTTATGCTTACTTTACAAAACACTCTAAGTTACTTAAAATTAATTGAGCTTATTTAAGATGAAACGGGTGTTTTGAAATAGGTTGCAAGATTCGATGTACTTAGAACGGAGTTTTAGAAATCAGGGTAATTTATTGTTACCTAATTTCAGCACTGGCTTCGCCACCGGGGTTAGACGCGGCGCAACGATAAATGCCACTATCCTCTAATGTCACAGCTTCAAGTGCCAGAACGGAACCCAGCAATCTGGTCCTTGGTCCAGAGAGTACCAGCATTGGCTCGGAACCAGTTTGTGCGTACCATCTGGAAATTACATGATCGAACGATTCGTAAAGCGAAGGGTACGGGACATTAAACCAAGAAGACACTCCGCCATCGGTGTTTTAATCTCAAGCCAATATAAATCTCGAAATCTCGAATACTTCCGTAGGGCAGCTTTTAGCGCTAACGCAGTTTGCATCATTTCGAGTTAATGCATTTCCTTTCCCCCGCGCCGGTCCCCTCGGTAACCCCGATTTTCCCGAACACTCTGTCGACGTGCTCGAAAGGGGAATAATTTTTCATCGAAAGGCAAAACGGCCTGTGGAGCAAAGGGGCAGACCGCGAGGCAGGGGGGGGTGAGCTTCAATTTCACTAGCTTTCGGGTACGTCGACCTAGAAACGACATCGAGTCGCATCCGCCGTCGAGCATTTATCCCCGAGATTTCCCGCGTTCTTTTGGCTTCCCGAGTTCTTGACAGTTTTCGATCAGGCTGCTCGATTCGGCCCTCCAGCAGCTCCCAGGGATCTCCGCTTCTTCCTCCCCTTTTTTCCTCCCACATCTTCCACCTTTATCTTCTCGCCAGCCTTCCCTCAACTTCATGCTTCCTCACTTCCCATTTTTTCGCCCATTCCTGACTCCACTGCCAACCCTCAGCCTCGTCGACACGTAATGGACCGAGATCCCTCGGGGAGCTTCAGCCGGGGAGTAAGTTAAACGCGAGAAGTTATCGCGATCGAAAGCGCGTTTTAACTCGTCCGAGCGACAAAAGGGACGTAATATTCCAAAGTCACGGAACTATTATACCTCCTCGATTGCTTCTCAATGGACTCGTACAAGCGATCCACAAGTCCACTTCGCTTCCTTCGGCGAGTTAAAACGAATTTTCGTCGGGTTCAAAGAAATTCGAATACCGAACGTGATCCTCTTTAGGAATTGGCTGAAGCTACATGGTATCTATCAGTTCCCACGCACAAATTCGCAGCCCGGGTTCGAATACACCATTCGTGAATTGTTGGTAATATCCGAGCACGTGTCGCAAAGTATCAATTCCGTAGAATTATTTTGGTCGTATATTTGGCAAAATAGCCGCCCTTTGGCCCGGCGCGCGCGAAGCTTGGCCGTCGATATTGCCAATAAATTTCCAACCCCGCAGATATTTCTTGCCGAGCGCATGTAAATGCCCGGTCACCGGGAAAAGGAGATCCGGAAATCCGTAGAGAGAAAAAGAGTCTAGAAGGGAGGGCTCCTCGCCGACCTGGAGCGACATGGAGAGTTTCCGATTGTGCTCCGCTCGCAAGGTTTCACGTTCGAGTGCTCCCGCTTTTCCTCGATCAAAGTCGCGCCCAGTCCTTATTCCTTTACTTACCCCTCCGCCACGAATATTCCCGTCTTCGATCTTCCTTTCCCGACCCGCCCCCCCCCCCCGCCACCTGCCCTTCCCTCACCATTTTCGCCACCCTTTCAGACTCATCCTCCTTCACCGCCTTCAAGAAACGATCGTGATTCTTCTTTCTCTTCCCTTTCCCTACTCACGAACCGACAGATTAGAGGAAACACGCGCACCACCCCCGTAGCCTCTGATCTCCGCGAGTTTTTCCCGCCTCACCCTTTTATCGTCTTCCGAGTGCCCCGAAAAGTGGCGGGAGGAGGCGCAATTTGCTTTGTACCCGGTGCACAGAGCACCTTGTTCGAACGTACAAAGAAACGTCGGCACGGTTTCTCGGTTATGTAACGCGGAGCCTTCGGCTCGTCGGAGCGTCGTTTCGAAAGGAAGCGAACCGTAGCGCGAAAGTTGGAGGGAAGAACCAGCTCGTGTCAGCTTGCAGATATTAGTAAGTGTCTGGTGAATGGTAAATATACTTGAGGCTTTCACCGCCCGGATTATTGTGGTTATTACTGTTGGAAACTTGGCAGTGTAAGCTGTGCCCTTTCAACCGCCCAAAGGGCATAGTTAACATTCCAAAGTCTTTAACAGTGTTGAAGCTACTAGAACGAACAGCGGATCTCCGTAATACCTATCAAGCTTTTCTATACTCGGTCTACAGACGGTTACTACTAAACAGACGGTTTTCCGCGACTGCGCGCAAGCAGTTTAGGGTTTAATCATTTTACCAATGAATTTAGGTAGGAACGCGAAATTATTGCAACGACTGCGCGGACGTATTATAATCGCGGCAATTTGTATTTGCCAGTCAGCCGGACCGAACCGCTCATGAATAAAAGTGAGAGCGATCTCGGCCAATCCAGCCCGGGCTATTGGACGTCCGACGAGATTGCCTTAATTAATCTTCCGGATAGAAACTCACCGATATTCGGGAGTAGGGCAGGCCTGCGCCACGCAGACTAATGACGTTGATTCATCTTGAGCGACGTGAACCACGCCGGAGTTTTCAAGAATCACTGGAGGCATCGCCCCTCTGTGATCTGCAAAAGAAAAAGCGGCAACGCGACGGGGAGGGTATCGATTAATGCGCCGGGTAATTGCAAAAAATCCCCCCCTCCCAATGTCTCGGCGCCGGAAGAATTGCTGGCGATCCGAAGCGGGACACCGACCTAACCCAGAGTTAACCGGAACGTACCTAACCCAGACCTACCGGCTATTCGGACGTTGGCCACGGAGCTGACGACGACCTGCCTGGTCAGACGGTGCATCGTTCGGCACCTGTAACCGTGTATCTGGTCGCTGAACTCCAGACTGTGAACCAGCAGCTCGCCGGTCGGCAGCAGATGAAACTTTCCATCTGCAACAAACCGCGCGCAAGAATATCAGTTGATGCTGGCCTAAATTTGTCACGAATCGAGCGGTCTTGCGAATATTTATAATCGACGAGATAATCTCGTTGGTAATTGGAATTATTATTTCCACGAGGCGCGGCGTAGATCCAGAGCCTCCGCGCCAAGAGGAACCATTGGCTCGAACTTGAAAACGGCGGAAACTATCGCCCGCGGTGCTAAACGAGATTAAATCCTTCCCTCGAGGGATAATGCGTCTGGTGAATGATTTAAGCTAGACGCCAACGATTCCACAGCCGACGGGTACACCGGGCAGGAATTTCGCCTGGAATTTCCTAAGTCTCTGTATTATTCATATCGGACGGGGCAATAATTGGCCCCGACGTTTCCCAATAAACGGGGACGCGCCGCGCAGAATTATCTTTAATAACACGGCATCGGGGGCTGCATCGCTGGCCCGCGATATTTCGCCGGTGCCGAACGGTTTTACATTTACGATAATTATGCTAATTCCAGGATTTCCAGCGGCCCTGCGCTGGATGACGCCAGATACGATCTGCCGTTCTTGCTCGGCTCAAGCCGTGCTCGTTCCTTAGATAAGCCCGAGCAACGTTAATGACGGCAGTTATCCTAAACATTCGCAGTCGCTTGGCGAAACCTCCAACACCGGGGAATCTTTAACGTAGCTCACGGACACACGATTACTCCGCGCGGAGAGGGTCCGTTCCCCGCCCTCTTCCTCATTGTCCACGATATTCTTCCCCATTCGTCTCACTCATTTTTCCGCTGTACCCTCCTGTCGCCACCCTCGTTCATTTTCATATCCCCCCGCCCCGCTTCACAGTATCCTAATAACCTCTTTACCATTTCTCAGTTTCTTACCTCATCGCCTCCTCCCGCTCCCCGCGAGTACCGCTATTTTTCTCGGCCACGGTTCTCAGCCCTTCTCAACTTTCCCACCGTTCGCTTCATTCAGTTTTTACTCTAAACTCTCATCCCCAACCACCACGGCCTCCTCCTCAATATTCTTCACCCCGCCCATTTCTGCGACCTCGCCGTTTTCTTGCATTCTTCATCCCTACCATCGTCTTAGCTTTCTTCGTAGCCGCGAAACTTTCACGCCGCTTTTCCCGTTCAAACTTCCTCTTGCTCTTAGCTTCGTCCAGCGCCTTTGTTATCCTCTGCTCCCCTCTCTTATTCTTAAATTTCCCTCGTAGCCGTTTTAACTGCTTCCCCGAGTCTCAACGGTCCCGGTGTTCTCTCCCTGGTTTCTTTTCCCCTTCCTTCCCTCCGCGGAGAACGTTCTGTGCCCCGGAGCCCGTTCTTTTCGGCCACCCCACCCTAGGAGCTTCCGTTTCCTTTCTTCTACGTGCCAGCCCGCGTTAGCGTCCGCCTCTATATACATACCTACACCCGGTGCACGTTATTGCGTCTACGTGCGGCAGTGCATTCGGCCACGAGACATTAGCACAGCTAAGACCGCCAGAGATAAGCGAGCCCTCCTAAATAGCGATTGTCGGCCAAGTCAGCCGACTTGGATGGGTTATGTAGCTTCGGTATTACACTCGATGCTGCTGCCTATGTCTGGCGCCCTCGGATCTATTCAAGGTAGATAGGCCACGTATGTACGCTATGTGGCGGCGCGCGTGTACGTGCATGTACGAAAGCCAGGGAACCAGCGCAGGCCACCCCGAATTACGTGCAGCCCGAGCGTGGCGCTATTAGTAAGATGGATACGTTACGGTTACAGAAACGTAACGTTCCACGGTGGCTGCGAACGATTTAAATATGCCGACGTACGGGACGGTTGAACAAGCACGTAGAATTTCAGGGGTAGACAGAGCGGGTCTCTGAAGCCGGGCAATTTGATTAAGTAGATCGCTGTACTTTGGGAATTATTCAGATTATCGAGTAAAAATAATAGGCGCACCAGAACCGCGAACCTGCTCGCGATAGGAAGCAATGTGCCCAGGACGAAAGCTTCCAAACAAATCATACAGATATTGGAAACGCGTGTTTGCGTTAGTGGGCGCAGCAATTTTTCGCGCCGAGGATTGGTAGGAAATGGAAATAGTAATAACCAATGTAAACAATCCGTCTGTGTTGATTCGAACGGGAATCCCGTTGGCCCGTCTCGCTCGTGTTGCTTCGACGCAGGGTGTCGACACTTTCACATTATCCACCGTTTGAAAGCAACCGATTAACGCGCCCCGTCCCCTAACGATTTCCACGCGAATAAAGACAGCGAAATAAATGGAGAGCTGAGTTCTTTGCGGGGCTCGCGGGCGGAATTCTCAATTGGTCTACTGAACGAGACCGCGGGCAGCAACGTTCGACGGGGTGTCGCGCGCCGCGGAAATAATGAAACGGAGAACAGAATTGTACGTTTTAGAGGATTAATTCAATAACGGCGCCGCTATGTCTGGCCCGAGTCGCACAAAGACAATTCAATCGGCGCGGAGCAATTAAAACTTCTCGGTCGTTTCTCGCCACAGTTTCAATGCCTCGGGTCTCGGTATCGCTTCACGGATAAATATGTTCGACGATAGTTTATTCGCGGCGGCGATCGTGCCGAAGAAGCCGCGCACGAATACAGTGGAACGGTTGCGGAGCGCGAATCGACCGGGCGGAACTAACTGCAACCGGATCCTGACGGATGCGCGGGGATAGATGTAACAGATACAGTAGGGGATGAGGCATTGTTTCGATTCGTATCGAGGGCATTATCATTCCGGGCAGAAAATGGAGTTTCCGTCTGGCGAGCTTAGAAGACGCGACGGAAACGGAAGGGACAAAGGGGAGCCGAAATTTAATTTCACGTGGGGCTCCGCGCTACCCGGGCCACGTTCTAGTTTCGATTGGGTATCGAGTTCCTAGACTTGTACCGGATTTGTCGCGATATTATTGTCCGCTGGCTACAGAGATTTCGACCGTTTCGTTCATGGAGGCAAACTTTCATCTCGAAAGCCACGCCACCCGCAGTCGGGGCGAAAGATTTCAGCGATACAAGCCCTCCATTCCAACTACGAATTACACCAGCTCCGGCCCCGCAGGTTTACCAAAATAACGCCGATGCTGTCGTAACGAAAGCGTAACGACTGCGGCACGACGCGCAAATGCCCGATTCGAAAGCCCAGCGGAAAGTCACGGAGCATGTACGGCGGTGCGCAGTGGACTTTACGCTACGGTACGATAACAACGGCAGTTCACGCGCGCCAATATCTTCGCTTGGAGAACCGGGGCCGCGCGTTTTTACTGCCCGTTCTTGTAGCGTCGCGTAAAACTTACGTCGTTCTCCCCATTGAAACGCCGGCCGACAACGGCCCCCCCCCCGTATTTCCTTCTTCAGAGCCCGTTATCGGCGACGAACATACGAGCACGTAAGATCGGTAGACTGGGAGGCTGTAAAATTGATCGCGGCTTCAACGAGACCGGCACAGTGGAGGGATAATTACAGCCGCCTTTCGTAGGGATATCGTACACCTGAAGGATCATCCCCGAACGCATCGACAGCGTCGGCGCGTCCAATTAAACGGATTACTAATTACGCTTACTAATTAATAGCGCGACATCCGTTGGCGATATTGCGCTTTAATTACCGAGCATCATCCTTTTCAACCACGGCGACGACCGGCTGCGCGAGGAACAAGCCGTCGCGCGTTCTTAAATCTAATTAATTTCTACGACTATTAATGAATTGCGGGGCGCGTTACCAGGCCGGCCTCCGACCACCCCCGTTTCTCCCGGCCCCCACGTTCGCCATAGAATCGCCGACCTACGTCGCTGCGAAAGGCGATGCAAGATTATTGTGGATATTAAATTTCAGAGTAGCGGCCGTCTACGCCCCTGTGGCCGGATATTAAACTTTAGTCCCAGTAAGCAATGGCGCGCCAGTATAATACTTGCCGTTCGCACCCTGCCTGCACGTGAAAATCTCCCGCGACCACCGTTCCCCACGCCCGTCCCCTCCCGCCCTCCCGGTATAATTCTTCGTGCTGTTGCACCTATCGGCCGTGTTACTGCATCTGCGCCCCCGTCCCTGGAATGTCCGTCGGGCTTTTATTGCCGTCTACTAGCACGGCCGCGCGAGAGCCCGCGGAATATTACATTTTCGGTAGATAGGCGAAATTATCGATTACGCGACAGCGACGCCGCTTTTCATATAGAATAATAGCGGTCGAGCGCCGCCGCGGCTATTAGCCCCCGCGTATTTGTCCTCGACTAGCTCGTTTCCTTTTTTTTCTCCATTTCGCTTTTCGCTCCTGCGCCCCGTATTTCGGCCACGTCGCGACGAAAGTTACGCTTTTTCATCCATTTTTTTTTCTCTCTCTATACCGCGTCGCTCGTGATTAGTCCGCGAAATTAATTTTTACAAAGACACACGGTTGGCCCGCGTAATTACGCCCTGGAATTTCTCGTGCGCGGCGACTGGTTCGTGGGAAATAGAAAGAAAAAAAAAAAGAATGTGGGAGAATGGATGTGGAAAAAGTTGCGGGGCTTTTGGACGAGGGATACTATGAGTGAAATTAATTTTGGTAATGCGCGGGGGATCCCGACGCGAGCGCGCGGCCCTTTATCTGTCGCGATGGAATGGTTGGATTTGTTGGTCGTTTTACGTAGAAGTTTTGATTATTCGCGCGAGTGTTGGAGATCGATGAAATGGTTTTTAATTTGATACTCGGTTTAAGGGATGCATATCCGAGGTCTTTTAATTTTATTATCTTGTAGGCTACGCGGGTGTCGCACGGGAAATTGATACGTCGGTGTTATCGAGTTACTTTATTAAAACGAGTTATGGGGAACACGCCATATAACCCCGGTACCGTGGAACTTAATATCAGCCCCGAAAAAGTGGGCGATGATATCGCGAATGCCCTCCGTAACTCATTTTAATTGCTCATTAGCGGCTTAATTAGAAGATAGACGAGAAAGAGATCGTAATCTTTAGCTACGTGAAAATGAGAATTCTGCCCTCCTCCTCCCCCCCCCCCCGAGGCAGGAGGATATCTTACCTCCTTGTAGAGAAGGGTAGATGTAAAACGAGGGCTCCTGCAACCAGGACACAACGCGCACCAAATCTTTCACGAAGCTGGGAACGACGCATCGTAACACCGCGGTGCATCCCCTCGATGCACCTCCGATCACTTCCACGTCGACTTTGTACGCTTGAGCCACCACTGCGAACAAATAAACGTCGGGTTACCTACTTTTATCCATAACCCTCGAGGCAGCAAGGCGTCTCGTCCTCCTACAAACCTTTACTGAAACAGATATTTAGACACACACTAGAAAGACCAAAGACAATTTTAATCACGGGACCAGTAAAGTTAAGCCTGAAACTTTTGAGTCTCAACAAGTGGAATCGCTGGAAACAGTAGCCTAAACACGTAGCACTTGCAGCAATGTTCTACAGCGATTTTACACGCCTCTCTGCGTATCAATCGTGCACGTGCCACTTACAATTAATCGCTTAATCAGTGTCGAACTTAACTTACCCCATCAATCATACTGCCAACGTAGGTTTAAATTTTAACCCCCGAAACATTCCCCTCTTGATAAATACCGCGTCATCCCGCGTGTTCCTCCGTCGTGGTTCAGCAGGATACCTAACACAGTAAAGGGCACACGTGGCGGTACCATTTTTACCTGGCTGACAGCGAAAGGCACGCTACGGTAATCGACAAACGTGAACGTGTAACGACGTTTAGCGGTGGCCTTTAACGAGCGCGTGACCGACGCGGTCGCCAGGAGTCGCGTTAATTTGGACCTTCGACCTAGTGCTGCGAAACACGGCCATTCAAATAATCCTACGAAATGATGGTTCGCGCTCAGGGTAATTAAAACGTGTTACACGATTTGTGTATGGGGGGAGGGGGGTTGGATCCCGTCGCTAGCCAACGATGCCACGCGTGCCCCGCGCTACGTACACATATATACGTACAGGAACTTATGTGCAGGGTGTCACGTCGTTACTCGTCGCCGACAACCGGGTGAATCTCGACGTCGACGTCGGGGATGCGGCGAGGCGTGAGTCGACGCGAGCGTAACGAACGCCTCGTCCTCCTCGACGTCTGCCGGTCGTTTTTCTCCTTTCCTTTTTTGTTTCCGCCCGTCGCACAGGCCGCTCGAGAGGCACTATACTCTTCCGGAGATTTTATTTACGTGGAAATTCCAAGGGCGACGGGGCCAGCTGCCAGCGACGCTGCCGTCGCCGTGACACGCCGACGTCGCGACGCCGGCTCCGACACCCCGCCCATCCGTGTTACGTCGCCCTCCGACGCTGGCTTTTCTTCCCGTCGCTTCCGCAACCTTCGGACCATCCCATTCTCCTTCGCTCTCCTTCGATGCCCCCGTCTTTCCACCCCTGTTTTCATTCGGTATTCCGCGGTGTCCGTTTCCAGCGGCGTGTCACGCCAACGGTAACGATATCCAGTCCAATCCTTCAGCTGATTCGAATTCTCTCCGCCCTCCAGCTTTTCCCTGGAATGCTCTCCCCGTCACCGTCCCTCTCTCTCTCTCTCTCTCTCTCTCTTCCTCTCCCTATTCCACCCCGCATCCAGAGGGAAAACTAATAACGTTGATCGCCTGGCGCGGCTCGCGCTTCCACGCGGGCCCCGACAGGCCGATGGAAAATTCTTCTGGAAATTAAAACACTTAACGCCCGGCCGTCCGAACGTTTTTCGAAACGAAATTGGAATTTCAAGCCCTGCAGGACGCCGGTTTTGACATCGAATCGAACGCCCGCGAGTGTTCCACGCAGGCTGGTGCTCGTGCACCGCGAACGTTCAGGGGTATTAAAACAGCTGTCAGAGAAATCTGTATAGTATCGTGTTCCCGTTCTGCGTGCCCTTTTTTTTTTTCGAGTGGTTGGCGAAATGGATTGAAATAGGATGGTCCAGTGTCCTGGTTCCTGTATTTCCCGGGGTTCCTGGGCAAAACGGGCCCGCAGTGGGCCGCGGCAACTTCCGTTCGGTCAGGCGTAGTCAAAACGCACCGGACAGAAATTTCTTTCGTTAAACCTAAAGCAGGACGTGAAGTTTTAATTAACGGCCACGCGTCCGGGCCAGAAGTTTATAGCCGCGAGGCGGTGGCTGGCAATCCCGAAAGCGTAGAGCCGACCCTGCAGCTGCCACGGATTTGCATTCAGATTGCATTTTTTTTTCCACCATTTTTCTCTTCACCTCCTTTCTCTTTTTTAAACAGGCAGTTACACCAAACTGGCCAGGGATGACCGGACCCGCGGCTCATCAGCATCTGGCCAGGTTTAGCGGCATTTTTACTCGGACTTCGATCTTTCGCCCCACCGATAAGAAAGGCTACGCGGCGCATGTCCTCTAATGATTCCTTAATTATTTCTCCCGTTATTCCGAATGGCCGGGGGCGCAATCAACGGTCGTTGGCTTTGTTCGGGGGTGGGGATTCACGATTCCCTGGCGGACGGCCGGCGAAAAATAAACAACGGGCAATCAGGGGTAAGTTCAAGCGCGACGATCGAACGAGGCGGAGGCGATTCGCTTTTTCTGTTCGCTTATTGGAAACGTTTTCTTTCCGCTGTTTGTTGCCGTAGGTAAGCTGCTTTGGGGCAGTGAACGGGGAAGTGATTGGCGATAAACTGGGGATAAATGGATTTTCCGGCTGGAATTTATATTTATTCATCGGCGTCTGGAATATTTAAGTATCGTGGGAAGGAATGGGCGATTAATCGAGATGCCCTGTGATAACGGTACAGGAACAATGAGGACGCTTGAATCTCGAGGGGCTCGGAAGCAATCTGTACTGGGATGTTGATAACAATGGTAGTGTACCTACTTTGATTCGGTGTAATTTATGTAACGATAAGAACTTAGCTTTAATGTGTTCGTGCATTTATGGACGGCTGTACAGATAAATGGTAAATATAAATACTGCGTATTATTGTATTTATTAAAGCAAATTCTGTGTCGTACTTAAATATACCGAGTTATAATTTCGTTACAATATGGGGCAATAATAATAATAAGGATAATAATGATAATAATAATCTGATGATTATTCTACAGCATGCATTGGAGTATCGGGAAATAAATATATAGATGCTGAATGAACAATCGAGGTAGAACGGATGCGGGAATAATTAGCATGAAACGCAGCTTAAATTCTAATCTCAACAATGTTTTAGTATGTTACTGTAGAATAACAATTATTACGATTCCAATTATTCTATAATATCATTCCGCATTTATGCAATCTCGCGTGCCTTGTGTTGAAAAATGTTCGCCGGTTGTGTGCCGAAAATAGGGAAACACGGGTTTGCCGGAGTAACCGTTGACCTGTACTACTGATTTATCGTCGCAGCCCTCTTGCACTGAAATTTATGACAATGCGGCTTTACCATTCGATTCGAGGTATTCATATCCAGGTTTCCAATGGAATACTAAACAAATTTCCCATTCCGTTGCTTCCCGGCATCGTCACGTACTAACTAACAATACCGTTCAAGCGATTCCACTTTCGAGTTCAACTGAAATTCTCCTCCATGAACTTTTACTACGTCATCCTTCCCGTCAAATACCTCCTAAACCATTGACTGCCTACGCAAACGGCGGAACGTCGCTGAGATATCGATTCCCTATCTCCCCTTGCAAAGTGCCATCAACATCGGCGCGTACCATCGTTACTTGTCGTTATCAATTTAAAAACACCACTTCCGCCCGACAAGCTTTTACAGAGTCACGATGCTTTTAATTTTCACTTCCCGATACGATTCGCAAGGTTTCCCCTGTTCCGGGATCAGGATATAATGCGCGTGCCCTTACCTGCTCTGACCTGCACGTCACGGCTGAGCACTCTGCCGACGGAATTACTTGCCACGCATCTGTAGGCCGCGCTGTGCACGTCCTGTCGGAACGCGGCGGCCGGGAACGGCAAAAGGACCAGGGTGCCGTTCCTGAGCACCCTTCGCACGCCCGGTACGTCGTTCACCGGATGTCCGTCCGCGGTCGACCAATCGATGTTCGGCGGGGGGCTCCCCGTCGCGGTGCAGTCCAGCCAGGCGCCGCTCGAATTTGAGAATTCCACCCTCGACGGGGGCTCCATGACAAAGCTGGGCCCGCGTAAATGCGCGTCGAAACCATGCCCGCCCGCGGACGTCACTGCCGCGGCCGCACCTGCGAACAAAACGAACGGTCAACGGTGTAAAATGCGCATAAATCGTCGCGCGCCTGATTGCGGGAAAACTGCGCACAACGGCCGGCACGTCGATCGACGAGCTGCGAGAATTTAATTGCGAACCGTAAATTTTCCGCCGCGATTTTCCTCCCGTACGGGGGGCCTAGTATTGTTATGGCTAAAGTATCGTCGCCGTAAATGTTTCGCCGGATATTACATGTATGCCGTATCTTGCGCGAGTTATTTTGTACACACTGACGTTCATAAATATTGCGGCACCTACTCTCTGATAAATATTTGAGAAAAAACGTTGGAAATTTGTTGAAGAACTATAACAAATATCACTCTGTTTGGTATTTTAAATATAAACTTGTAAACTTAATATGGAACGGCAAGTAATATGGAACATCATAACATTTCGATCTACTTAATAAATCTTCATTTTTAGTAACAAAAGTACCAAGTATTTTCAGTTTTCTTTACAAATTTCCTATTTAGCTGTCCCATAATAAATACCATTTTTTCGAACTGACAATTTTCACACTTTTCAGTTTTTTTTTTAGTATAATTTCGAAACAGTTCCATTTCTTTACATTTGATCGTGCATTAGTTCCTGCGCCCCTCGTGTCAGTTTTATTAAAAAAAAAAACTCCCCTACTTTTGCTAAGCTTTTGAGATCAGGTGTTCCATATTACATTCGTCTACCCTACTCCTCAATTGATCCTCTTAATATTAGGTATACACTAACTGACGCGAAATTAAGTCGCCATGAGGGGTACGCCCGAGTCTACCCGAATACAGTTTTAAAGAGTTTGCGTACGTGATAATATAACTGCAAGTAATGATAGCCGTTAATTAATGGTCGACGCACGTCCGGCGTGGGAGAGGTTATTTAACGGTGTATGGAAGAAATTAACGGGCAGAGATTGCAGGGTTGGTGGGTGTAGCCGTGAAGAGGGGCGTTCGTCGAGTTTCAGAATTGATTAAACGCTTCGGTTATCGCGATTGTCGAACGAAGGGGTGGGCGCGCCGTGGCCCGCGTCGGCCAAGTTATGCTACTCGAAGTGTATCAGACACGTGGTACTTCGACGTAACGCTTTGATCGGGGGTGCGAAAACACGAGTCAGCAAGTACTCGGGCTCTTGCATCGTTAGAAGCCACTTCAGGCTAATAACTGCAGCCAGGCCGCGCCTCCTTTGAGAGCGCGGTTTAATTGTCGAGGTATTCGTACGGCCTGGCGAAAGAAGCCACGAGTGGAGTTGAATTTAACAGCGGAATCGGAGTGTCTCTCGTCAACGGTTCGAGATTGAAGCTTGACGTCGCTATGCTTCTAAAATCCCTGCACATCGATCCCGGTCTCATGGTGGTCCTCTTTTTTTTTCATTAAAATCTCACTTGCCTACCATTCGGTCTCCCGATCGCAGCGAGATTGTGCCGGCGCGGGGACACGAGCCCGAGGCCAGAACCTCCCGTCGCGAGCGTAAAAAGACGGCGGAACGACGACGCGAAGTTAATACGTTCAATAAAAAGCACGTACGCGGAGCGGGGGGTTGGGCGATGATTTTCGAGGCGAGGCTGTTAAAAAGGAAAAGCGTCGCGGCGATTCGCGGGCGAGAGGGGAGCGGGGGATGGACACGATATTGCATATCTCTGGCAGCGTCCATAAGTGAAGGGAGCCGGGGCTCGGTGAAACGTGGCACTCATAACGACGTCCAAGGGACGGGCGTAACTCGTTTATAACGATGTTCGAGAGGCAGAGCGGGAGAGGCGGATGGAAAGGGGGCAGAGCGAGAGGGACTACCGTCGCGGCCGAATTTCGTAATACCGGCATCGGATAGTATGCGCGTCGCATACAAAACACAAAGTATGCAAATCCCCGCGGCGGCCAGGAATTGAAATCCCCGTAGTGTCCAGCAATTACAGAACGTCACGGTGACTCGCTTCCGGAATTGTCTCCAGCACTTAATTACTAATTCCAGCCAAGTATTTCGGTGGCCAGGCTTCGCCGTGAATTTCACGCACGCCGCCCCCCACTCTTCCCCCGCTTTATGGGCACACGAGTCGCGTAGGTAATTAATTCCTATTTCCCCGACGCTTTTATCCGCCGTGTGAGTCCGAACAAGAAATTGCCTTCTTTCAAGCGCGGCAATTCCGCGACTCTCCTATTACGATATCGAGTTTTAAAATCCACCAGCGATATTCCGACCGGATATCGCGGCGAGCGGGGGTTTCAACATTTTTCGCCTAATGGGCCAATTAGCGAGTTATGTTTTAATCCATCCGGGACACCGGATAATTTCACGGGCTGGCTGTGGCGGAGGTGTAATTAAAGTCGGAGTTAACGTATAAATTACGCGAAAAATTCGTGTTTAATTGAGGAGAAATACTGCGGAACGTGGCGCGTTGAGGCAAACGAGGGAGCATAGGCGGCTTCAAGCGGAGATAAATGAGGATGGCTTTCTGTCAAGTCAATCGGAGGGAGGCTGCGTACGAACCGTACGTGTGCGTGGTAAAGTCGAAGCGAGAGGACCGATGCTTCTCGCCATTACTCTTCACGGCGCGCGAACGGAGCCATCGAGCGAGGCGAGTAAAGGTGTTAACAGGCGAGAATTACTACTGTTACCCGTGGAAATGGACCCTCGTCTCGCGCTACCTTTTACCACTTAAATTATAATTAGTTATCTATCTATTCGCAGCTTGTTTCCTTGAAATTGCGCATATCGCAAGGACGCGAATGCGGATCGACAAAACGAACATTAGCTCGGAATTTCCGCGTTCGTTCTTATATCACTCGCCTCGATTCACATCGATTCGAATATCCGGATGTTCCTCTGGGCTCGTCAGGATCCACCCAGGTTATCTAAAAACGCATCTGCTGTACGGATCGGATTCATCCAGACGATCCGTCTTCGCGGGCTATCGTCTCGGGCATTTGTTCGCCGACGTGGAAAATCGAACGAGAGTTGGACAGATGACAGGAATACCCGGCAACGCGGAGGATCGCTCGGATTGCACGGGAATCGAAAGCAGGGGCATCGACGTGACCCGATGACGAGGCAGCGGTAAACAGCGAAGAGAAGAGCCAGTGGCCAGGATGGCGGAAAATAAAAGATACAAGTGATATTGCAGCAGAGTGGTTTTGAAGAGTGAAGAGAGTGGAAAGTAAACGGAGAATCCGGAATTGGTGAATGGATCCGGAGCTCGCAGGATGGGTGTCGGCAGGTCCATGAACTTATGCAAATGGCAGGAGAATTACGGCTGCGTTCGATATAATTGATTTTCCCCTGCAATCTCCTATCGTTACTTCTGTATATTTAAAGGTATTGCTCTGAGAAGGGCTTCATAGATCTCACCAGAGTGCCAAAGAGGAAGAGCTCGCGTAGAGGGAGCAGAGGCGATGGAGAGCAGAAAGTGCAGGACATAGATGGAGTAGATAGTGCGGATGGTAGAAAGTAATAGAAATAGAGAACAGGGAGTAAAGTGTAGATAGAGTATGTAATACCGAGAGTAGAGAGTAGAGAGTTGAGAGTACAGACGGTAGAGAGTGTAGGGAGTACACCAGTGTACAGAGTACAGAGAGTAGAGAGAGAGAGAGAGAGAGAGAGAGCAGAGAGAAGTGAGACGGGGAGAAAGCACTCGGCGGGTAATAGCTCCCAATTACCATAACGCTTGGCTAAGCCGACTAATCGGTTCCGCTTATGCCGACCGGCAAATTATTATTAATCACATTGCACGTGGATTACCGTTTACGCGCATCCATAACGATGGCATTTGCGCTCTGCTCTACGTCGCGCATCCACGCTCCTAGTACCACGGGTTCCCGAATCGGCCTTTGATCTCACAGTTACTTGCCCTTCGGTAGAACCAGATCCTTATGAAACGCTAGAGACCTGTGCGCTAGGTACTTCAGGCGCCTCTCGAGTCCAAGGTGCAGACATAAATGTGATCAGTTCCGCGATGTATCTCAAGGTAATTGCTATTGTTCGACGTTAACGGGGGGACTCAACAAGTTAAGCACCAAGTGACTATGTAACTCTATACTCGAAGCAGCCCGGGCGGCACGATGGGTCACTGCTCGTCTCCGAAACGGTCCACGACTCCTCTCGCGAAACGTACGAACTGTAGGGGGATCAAACGATTCATGGTCATCGATCTGGCGCGATATTGTCAGAGTCAAGAGATTAATCCATCGTCGTAAATCATAGAGGAATTCCGGGTGCAAACGACGGGCGGGCCGAGCGGGCACGAGGGGAATTGATAAAACGCCGGGATTATATTCGGGACAAGTTTCCTTCCGTGAAAAATTGGGTTGCTTCCAGAATCTGAGCTTTTGTGGAGGCCGGTTACATCGGCGGAGTCAGTTTCCACGGGGCGAGTCGGCTACGAGGGTCCAGCGAAGGTAAGCCGTGGTACGGCACTCGGAATCAATAGGCGGAACAAACTGTGTAGGTGGGTAGAGGTCGCTGGTAAGATTGAATTTGCAGACTCTGCCGCCGTTGTCGGCGAGAAAGGACCGGGGTAAAAAGAAGAGGAAGCGAAGGAAAGGGTGGAGGGCAAATCCGGAACGGATAAGAGTCTGCGGTCTCACGAGCGTGCCCTCCTCGCGAACCTCCACCCCCTTCTTTGGTGTTTCTCCCTTTTCTCCTCTTTTCTGGGAAGGCGCCCACTGTTTGCCCTGCCGATCAAGACAGCAATTATTTGATCCGGCTGCTGGATGGAACGTACCCCCTCGCGAATTGCGCCTTCCTCCAGTCTGCGCCCTCTTCTCCTTCGCGAGATTCGTCCGTCCCCCTTTCCCCCCGTAATAATTCAATATTCCTACGCTAGAGTGAATCTTAAATATTAAATAGTCCATCTTCTTATGCAGATTGCGCTTCCAAAGAGGCTGCGTGGGAAATATTCACGAGCCGGGTGAGCCAACGGATTTCTACCACATTTAGATTTAGATCGATTGCTTCATGAAGAAAACTCCTAATAAGAACGGGGGTTGTCTGTTCGGAGACGAATATTCTAGTGTTCCTTGGAGGTTAATTTCCCCTTGGACGGTCGGTGACTCTGCTTTTACGATCCATTCCTGCACAATGCCTTCCGCTATGCCCTGCGAATCACTGGTTCATCCGTCTTGCGCCAGGATGCACTTCCGCTATCTTTCTTCGTGTAATGCATTGGCAACGATCGCTATTGGGAGCGGTTTACACGGGCTGGTGTGAAATACAGTTTGTTCTTCTAACCGTGAAATAAGCTAGATAGCCCCTGCATTAATGCGTGTCCTATCAGCTCCTTTGGAGCGGTACACGGCGGTGTAAGCTGCGCGATAAATTCGTGGTATCTTGTCGCGCGCAGCCACCGACGGATTCATCGGCGTATTTTAGAGGACACTCGAGTCACCTGAAATATTCACCTCGTCCCCCGTGGCTAGGGTCTTGAGTCAGGCTTCTATCTCTCTCGAGGGCTCTGGGTTTAAAGTTTAAGGAGACCTGCCCGCCGTTGTGCGACATCGTTGTGTTCCTGCTGCAGCTAGGTAAGAGCCGCGAGGTCGTTCGAGGTCGATACAGGCTTCTTCGTCTTCCGGCTGGAGGAGAGCTACCCTGCGGCTACGTATACTTAAGTCGCGTCTCTCCGTAGCAACTTTCAGTTGGGCCGATGGATCCAATTTACTATCGCGAATTTCCCCGCCGCGTCTCTGGCTCTGGATGTTTATTGAAATACCCGCTCCGATCGATCGACGTTGAATAAAACGTCGGGATATTACTACCGCGGGGCTGTGCTTTGTGGAGATAGCATCATACTTGGGTGTCGGTGCGGGTGAATTATTTTTGGAAACGAAAGACAGTACCCTGAGAGCATAAGAATATTAAACGTTCCCAATAGAAAGTGAACTATCCGAGAAAATCGAAAATTCGTTCGAGTCGATGGATTTGAAAGCGAAAGTTTGGCAGGAATCAGACGGAGATCAGAGATCGAAGGGTTGCTGCGGAGAGACGGCGAGGTGACGAGACGAATGTACGAACGGCCGATTTTCAGGAGCTAATGCCGCCGCGAACGGGATCGAGACGGTGGCAACAAGTTGCGAAAGTTGTTTAGACGGCTTGGAACCGGTAGGAGAACGCTTCTGAAAAACTATGGCCGTGTAGGGACACGAGCGATTTTACAGAGTGCAGCTTGGCGGAAAAGTTTCCGCGGCGGGCAACAAGTTGGAAAAGTTTCGTTATGACCGTGGCACCGCTCCGCGAACGCTTCGCCAGGCCGTTACGAAAAGTGTCGAACGACTAATCTCGTGGTTCCTGTGGCGGTCGATGTGAAACTAAACGCGAGGGCGGAAAGTTTCACGGTTGCAGGAGGAGAGTAGCGGGTTTAATAGAATTAAGGAACTTGATCTCGCCATTCTATTCTATTCCACTCTTTAATGCTGGAAATTATATATAGGAAGGTATCGCGGGGATAAATGTGTGTTGAGAACATTGGCTGGCTCTGCTCTTGTGTTCTCTGTAGTATTCGTTATCATTTGAAAGACAGTGAATGAGAAAAACATGCATCGGGTGCCTGTGAACATGTAATTATCGAAGGCGAGTGATTCGTGGAACAGAAATTTCGTTTCCGTTGAAGTGACATATTTTTCGCAATTTCTGCTTCAGGGGAAACAAGCAGCTATGTGTATCAGTAACAGTATTCCCGCAGACTTCGGGGAAATTTTAATTAAAGTTCCACGACTCGTCCTCAGCTGCGTATTTCCCTCTGGAAAGACGACTGCACCGCGCAGAAAATGTGAAAGCTCGCCCAGCTTTCTTCGGCGAGGGGAGGGTGAACGCACCTTCTCGATAGCGCCGAGTTCCGCGGAGGTGTTAGTCGTTTCAATTTCCCGAGCAGAGAAAAGAATAGAAGCGTGGAACAAGGGGAAGCAGGATAGGCAAGTGATTGTTAGAAATATGAGGGAAACTTTCAACCCCCGCTTCCTCCCGCCTACCCTCGGGTATCACCGCTCTGTTAAGACGAACCCAACCTTTCACGACCTCCCCGTCTCTCCAGCTCTCTTTCCCGCTTTTCCACGGGCATCCACACTCTTTCAGTTACTTTTTCCCTCCCTTTCAGCCGCCCGTCCGGTCTTCTAGTACGCGCAGATTTCGCAGCGCGCCACGAGTGCTCCGTAGCGTAACCTTTTCGTCATTTTAAAACGCTCTGAAAGCCTGCGCCAAGTTTTCGGGACAAAAAGCTGCTTTTCTTCCGGCTACGTTAGTTTTATCGCGCTCTGTTCACCTTGCCGACTCCCCCCCCCCCCCACCGCCCGCTCCGCCGCTTCGCCTTTCGCTGCAGCAATTTCTCGGGACCCTCTCGTCGCTCGCCCCTTTCATACAGCATCGCGAGCTCCTAGTTGATACTTCCGATAAAAGAATCTTCTCGAGTGAAAAAACTTCCGACGGGAATCTTGCTGTTCTCTGCCGGTCGACAAAACTTCTTCGATCCGCCATGGTCAAGAGCCCGGCCGCTGCCTTCCCCGGACCACTCTGCCACTTCTGTCCCATCGCGAAACGATCGACGCTAGACAGTCGCGAGGAGCTTGACTGGCTGTAGGAATTTAGTTTAAAACGAGCACGATCGAACGCGACAATCGCTTCTCACCCCTCACCAGCACCGCCAGTTACCAAAGCACCTCTTCAACAGTTACCCAACTCCGAAGCCTCTTAATCAAACTTGATTGCAAGTATCGCGTTTCCGCTAACGCGAACGTTAACACTCCCCGAAGGAGGTTCGAGCGGTAAGATGCAGGGATCCTTCGAAAGCGAGACGCATCGGGATTCCATTCACGATCAACCAATCGACCCCCCTCTCCCGCACCGCCTCTCGAGGAGAGGATGCCAGGAGAGGTAGGGAGGGAGAGGGGGATAAAAGAATTTCCCGATCGCCGAGCGGAACACGTAACAATTTCATTTACTTTGTCTTCGGGGGATCGGCGTGGTATGGCGGCGGGGCCCGCAGGTGCAAAGATATAGGCGCGTCGGGAACAATGAGCGCAATCAATGCGATGTGGCACCCGTTCGACGTCAATCAAACGGTCGGCGTGTGCACGCCGCTAGCCTATTGGCCCCGATTGCCTTTTGTCGCCCTGTAGTGTCCGTCGTGGCCGACAGAGAGAGGAACTGCTCCATCCGGGATGATGCCCCGTCGAATCGGCGCGGACAGGGAGAGGCAGGCACAGACTGGCGAAACGTCGCGAGGGTGCGAGAGACACGGCGATAGGGATGTGTGTGTGGGAGGGGGGGGGGGGGGGGTGAAACGAAAGGGAGTGGAACGCGCGGAGAAGGACGGATGTTGATGGGAAGGGAAACAGAGGGAGGAAGGAGGATGAAGGGATAAATGGACCGGCAGTAGGGGGGTAGAGTGAGCCAGGTAGTGACGTGGGCTAGCGGAGGGGTGAGGAGCGCAGGGGAAGAACGGACAGAGGGAGTGGGAGAGATTGCAAGTGCACGGTAAATGGGGCGAATTCCAGCCGAATGCTGCCGGTCGCGACACGCGTGTTGCAGAACTGACCAGTCCACGACCCAATTTCGGGGCTCCGTGTTCCCCCACTTTCGGCGGCTGGCGCCCATCCCTGCTCCCTTCTGTCCGTCTTCCTTGAATCGAGCGCGTACGTGCACGCGATACGTATATTCCAGGGGTAATATATAGGCGAGCAGGCTGATTCAAACGTATTCGAGGGGGCTGGCTGCCGCGCCGATCGATTATCGTAACACGTGGCCCAGGTGAGAGTCGCTGATCCTCGTTCTGAGCGTGGATACTACGGGTTTGATTGATTGATCGGCCGCTAATCTCCATGATGATAGAACGCCGGAGATTATCCTCTGTCTCTAGCGGTTCCATCGTTCTTTCCTTTAAGCTGATTCATCGATTCACTCGCCTTCCCTCCGATTAACAGATTTAACCTATCTACAGCGTGGGCCAGTTCTGTCTCTCTAAACGTGATGCTTAAAGTGATCGTCGCTTGCGCGTGTCTCGGGACAAGCCCCGGAATTCTGATTAATTTAAAACCCATGATATTCTAGGAATCTGCTTTCATTGGCTAGGAGAGATACGATTTATACTCCATGTTGCTTTAATGATCTGTACGCGATCGAGCCTCGTGTCTCGATGGCACGTAAATCGAAATTTCGACAGGACCCTCGCGGTCGGTATGGGAGCCCGATCAAGAGGAATTCGTCGACACGGGCGAAATATCGGGTTATCCACGGTAACAGGTTCGAGAGGATCGCACCGCCACTGCGCGGCGATTTTAATGACGCGGTGCAATAATTACACGTAGCTATCGATTGCTCTCTCGACCTCGAGATGGCCAGGGGTGATCCACAGTACGTGGGACTTAAATCAGCGACGGCTTGCGATTCGTTAAGGGAAACCAATCACACGTTTAGCTAATTACAGGCTTGCGGGAACGCAGATAACGCTCGAACGGTGCGTTAAGTGGTCGGTTTTAACCGAGAGTCGCTTGTGCTTGAAACGATCGAATTCTCGTTATTAATGGCTGAACGGGGAAGAACGGTTTTTGATATAGACGCGTGTCAGCGACGCGAAATAATTGAAGATGCATCCAGCGCGCATCCTTCCCGGATGTTCGACGTCTACCGCGGTCAATAACCCCGGCGTTGATCGATAAGTGCAACTGTCTCGCTGGGTATAATTATAGATAATCTTTTGTGGAATAGTCGAGCTTCCGATCGTTGTTCTTCTTCTTTTTTTCTCGAGTTTTCAGCCCCTATCGAATTCGAAGCAGCAGCAGCATCGTTGTTTCGCGAAAAGCTGAAATTATTCAAATTCAAATTCGAAAGTGTCGAAACGCTCGATATTTCTTGGTGGTAGTGGCGGGTATAAGTGTAGTGATATTTCCATTGACGCCGAGGGTTGTGTTGTACGTTTATAAAATTCTGGGCTCCAAAACTGTGTAAATCCTAGACGAAGCTTTCAAGCTTCGTTGAACACCATTCTTATACGAATATACGTAGCTGGGAAATATCTACGAAGGTTGAAAGTACTACATAATTACCTTGCCTCCCCTAACGTAGACGTGTTACTCGACAATTTTAGTAGATTACAGTGTTGAGAACGAAACGATAGTTAAAATAAATCATTTAATGGAGCGATGAGGACTGCGAATCAATATTTTAGCGGTATGGACCCCTTCGTGGGCTCCCTTAACTCGGTTAGGTCGCAATTGTATAGATTTGTTAATAACCAGTAAGACGCTACTTAGTTTTGCCATTTTGGTAATAATTATTATGCTCTTTCATGTATCTATTTCTGTTCAGACTCTGTATACTATTTTTGTGTTCATTCGTATATCATGGAATTTCCCGTTTAATAAATATTATTATTATTATTATTATTATTATTTCAGAGAATCCTATGCACACTCTGTATCTGCAATATGAAACACGACGGAACACCAGCGTACGGTTTTGGTCGACAAGTTAACGAGGGTACATGCATCGTCTGGAAGTTTATCGCTTTCGACGGATTGAAGAAGGCAGCGGGGGTAGGTTGTCGCGCGGCATTATGGCAGCGTTTCTTTGCCCGAGGGTGAAGAGGTGAGAGGGAAGGTGGACCATGAAGGAGGTAAGGATGGGTAAGGACACCGATGATTTCCCCGGAGAGGCTGTCTACTGCCTTTCGTCCTCTTTCGTTCGCCTCTTTCTAGTATTTCCACGCGTCGTTCTACCATAGTGGCCCGCGCGGTGCGCCAGACTGCCAACGTTATTTTGTCTATTCCATTGGTACCAACTTGTCTCCGGCCCGTACAAGTGGAAAAAAAGAACTGTAACACGGTCTAGCAAATTTTAATATCTCTCGGTTGCCGAACAGTCCATCTCGATATTTAGCGTGCTGGACGTTCGTTAATCACGCGGACCTAACGTTGGATTAAATTGAGTCTCGTCGAGTGATATTTACGAACGTTCTGCGATCGTGATCAATCCCCCAATTTGCTAATCGAACGGGTATCCGCGGGAATCTGTTTCCACCGGCGGACAGCAGCGCTTGATGTACCTTCTCGCAAAATAAATAATATCCACTGTCAATATTCCGCGCACGCAAGAATTAGAGCGGGCGAAAATCCAGGCCCACCGATCGCTCGAATCAGTGTAATTCCCCGCGCCGTTACAACGCCACGTTTCCACGTACGATGCCGTTATACGCCGTAACCCGGTGCTCTTTATTTATCGCTCGTGTTACGTTAACGAGGTCAATTTCACCGTGGACAGAGGAGAGGCGAAGCCCGCGTTTCCACGGCGCCCGTAAAGTCCCTCCCGAAACGTTATCAATTTATTTTTCCCGTGGCCGGGGCCGCCGTAATTCAGAGCAGCCAGTCATAACTTGATCCCCTTTCGGATGGAGAAGCCACGGCCTGCCGCTGTCCTCCTTCATTTTCTCGTCCCCCCAGCCCCGTTCACCTGCAAGTCTTATCTCGGTGCGCCAGCCGCGCTTCGGCTACCTACTTCGCGGCCCCCGCGAGCCGGCCGCACAATGCGACCTAGGATTCCAAGAAAAAGTTCGAGCAACCCGTTTGCCCCGCTTTACCTCCGGCCAGGAGACACGAGCAGAAGAAGCTCAGCACCGCATGAAATATGGAAAAACCAAGTCCCCTATTCCCCGTCTGACAAACGTGACAAGCAACAACGTTCTGCTCCCCACTCCACAAGCCGCAGCATCCTGTCGCTGAAAACACAGCGCTACTGTGTCCTCCGGATGGAGCCGAAAAAGCCTGCGCCCCTCTCGTATTCCACCCGTTTAGCGCCAGTAACCCCCCCAGTAATCGGCGGCGCGTTCTCCGCGCGCAAAACATAACCGCATTACCGCGTATTCCCAGTCCAATTTCCGAGTCCCGGTGAAAAATCGTTTATCTGAACGGTGCAGCCGCTCCCCAGGATATTCCAGGGGCTGAGTACAAATTCTTGTTGCACGGGACCGGCTTCTTTTTCCGCTCGAAGCACGCCCGAGGGTTGGACAGTGCACGCGAGCTCTTTCTGGCCCCTGCCCCGCCCCCCCCCTTGGTTCTCTGGTTTCTCTGTGAAGCCATCCCCCTTTCCTTCCAGGCTGTAACCCCTAGCACCTGCCAAGGCGCTTATCTCGAGACTCCAGGCGCACCTAACGTGCTTGGCCTCCTCCGTCCTACCCCGGGCGAAGCTGCTGCTGCTCCTCCCGCGAGGATCGCGAGCTCGCGGGCCAATCGGCCGTGTCCTCTGGTTACGGAAACGCGAGAGCCACCCTTAACTGCCGCACGCGTCCATAATTCACGGTGTAATGGCTCGCAGGTGTGGCGCATCGAGACGCGACGTCGTCTTGATTGCGATGCGCCTCCCGCCGAGGGGAACCACCCCGATCCCCATCCCCCCCCCCCTCCCAACGGCGCCATTGAACACGCGATGTTACGTGCGCCGGCGGGGGCTGTAGGTGCGGGTCGTTAACCGTGTTGCTCTTTTGATAGACTCGAGATCGCTGGCTGATACCGAAGGAGCTTCTAGTTATCGCGTTACCGGTGTACGTGCTTAACCGGCCGCGCGTGTAATTGAATAGAAACACGAGAAGAAGCGCCTGCGAAATGGTATCGACGGCGGGGCTGTGTTTCAGCGACCTGCGTTAGGCGGAACACTGGGGAATCGAGATGTCTATCTATTTCCACTTATCGACTGCAGTTGCAGCCATATAGTTCTGGGAGTGATACGGGACGATATTTCCGCTTCCACCCGTTCCCTGTAAAGATGAATCGTAGATGCGCTTCCCAGATCAGGTGTAACCCCAATTTCGATGGAATATTATACACGATGCATGGAAGATCTTATTTCCCTTAGGTCCGGTGACTTAGTATCGCTAGTCTCAGCACTCAAGACCAGCAGAACGCTCGCCGAAAGCGTAGTAGATACTTACCTATCTCCTAGCCACGATCTTCGATGACCGAACAAGTGGAACTACCGCTTGCTCCCTATTCTTTCATGGAATTAAACAGCAGCGGGCTACCGCCGCGCCAGCGACCCTCCCAAGATGCCCGACAGATTAATTATGCGGGGCACCTGAAACTCCTTATCAACAGGATCAGCGCGAGGGCGGAGCTGGAATCAGCTTCGATGGTTCGACGGTGAATGCAGGCGTTATCTCTCGGGTAGCGGTAAAATTGGCGGCGCCTTTTGGTAGCGGCCAGGCGTATTAACACGTATAAAGGTTACTCGCGTAGATGGTCTGGCACGATAGTCCCCGGTTTAACGACGCCGACCCTTGGTAATAAGAGGCGTCCGTGTAACTGGGACCAACGTGGCCACGGACGCCACCAAACGGCGCCCCCGACCCTTATCACTGGCGTTTATCTGCTTCGCCTGCGAACCGGTACACACGACAGCCATTCCTTACTTCTATTTAGCGCCGGCTCCTGACGAAACCAGACCACAGATAGGATTCTCGGGGAGAGGACAATTCGCCAGCAGGAATCGCGGGTGCTCTCCATTGTCGGGTCGGCATCTTCGTGCTCCTCTCGCTTTTTCTGTACTTATTTCCGATATCTTTTGTACCGCGCCCCGAACGAGCTTCCTCCCCTGGGATTTCTCGCTCATAGGAGACAGGACTGTGAAAAGAATCGTTCACGATCGAATCCAACGGTGACTCGCTTCCTGTGCGCTTTATCGATGGTTTTAGGTATTCGCGGCTGTATTTATTGAATATATGATTGCGAATACTTGCTTGCGAGCGTTGAGTAGAATTTTAGAAAAATGTCGAGCTGCGGTAGAGGGTGGAAATGGTTGGTGGGTGATTAAGAGGCATTCAAGGCGATCGAGAGATAATCTGGAGGATTTTTGAGGATAAGATTTATAAAATAATTTGGGGCTAGTTATGCAGAAAGCTACCAACCCTCAGTGATCCGTAAACGAGTAAAAGTTTGAAGATTTTAACTGTTAAAGAAAAGTACCTTTATTACTATTAGGTTTATTTTATTTCTTCTCAATGTTTTGCAATGTTTTTTAATGGGTTATTTTATAGTGAGTAGTATAATTAATATTATTGTAAATTTTCTGTAGCTTTTGGGTTTTAAGACAAAAGTGTGGAATTCGTACTGTGCTTAACTAATTTTTTCTCATTTTAAGGGTTGATACCTTTCTGCATAACTAGGTCCATTTGGAATTGTTAATGATAAAGTTTACTTCGTGGATTAGACTCTGAAGGAAGATTGAACACTGAAAAGATTTTCAATTGAGTATATCTGTGAATTCTTGGGGATTGGAGGCTCCTTGATTCTTTAAAGGATATACAAATGAATGTAAGATGGTAGACGGAAATTTCTCAAGTACCTATTAGCGTCGGTGAAATTATTAGCATTGCCATTCGCTGCGAACGAAGTTACAATTAACATTTGTAACTCCGTTAATTCGGCTGAATCGCCTCATTAGGGATCGAGCTGCAAAGCGGGGCGGAATAGGGCTGATAAAACGTCCCTTGTTGCACGTAATTCCGTGTAAACGATGTTTGTTAAATACAAACTTACGCCGGCGAGGAGACTGCTAATTAAATAGAAGCTGTTCAACTAGAAATACGGCGACGATGGTAATTCTATTTCGCGTCAAGAGTGGCTGTTCAACTTGCCGGGCTGTTGTCATTCCGGCACACAGAGGAACAGAGTCACGCGCGCTCAACTTTTCCATACTCTCGCGCGTAAACGTGTCGAACCTTTCTTGGATCCATTAGAACGATTAACATAACACTCTGCGATAAATTCGATCTTAATCGAGAACAGAAAACTGATTCATCCCAATTCCCATAGGTAATTCTAGTGACAAAATAAGTTCTGTGATATGCCACGTAATACCTACAATTTTGAGGGGACTCGTTGTTTAAACTATTGCATCCGATGACACCTCGGGAAGAAGGAAAAACCGAGACGTAGGCATTTGTGTCCGCGATTTTTGGACAAGTGGAGTAACGAAACGGCAGGTGCGTCCGAGGTGGCGGAATTTTGTCTCGCTGAAAGCAACCGGGAATTTCGGCGAACGGTTGCGAATAGCGGAGAAATAGGGTGCACCTGTAGGCGAGTTGCGTTTCATTCACGTTCCATCGCGAATTCCATTCTCGGTTAAAAGTCTCGCCGAGGCTGCGGCCCCGGAATCTCGTATGCCAACGAAGCTCTCGAACAGAGAAAGGGACAGAGAAGACAGGGATGGAAGGGGGGTGGGGGGGGGGTGAAGTGAGAGACAAAGAAATGGGGACAGAAAGAGAGGCTGGAACGGCGGAGTCGAATTGTGTCGAGGGACAGATCGATGAAAGCTGGAAGTTCATCTGCGTAACGGTAATGGGGCAACGGCACCGCGGGAAAACAATATGTAAATCGTTCTTTCGCCCTGCCCCTCTCCAACCTCCCCCAATCAAAGTCAGAATCCGCGAGTGACTTCAGCGTTTGTCCTAACGACGCAATCTAAATTCCGAAGGCGGCCCAGCGAAGTACCACAGCCGAGTATATACGTATACATCTACTTCGGATGGAGAAAATTCACCGCGTTACGAGGGAACGTCGGCGGGAGGGGGGGAGGAGGGGTTTAACGGCGACAGGGGCAGGTCAGAGAAACATTCCAAGAAGAGGGACACGGCGTAAGGGAGCAACCGGCCGAGATACCTACCAACTCGCTTCCAAGTGACTTTCCTAACTTCCGGTGATCTTGTCGGCGCACCTCTCATCCGAGATTCCATCGTGCATAAGCCCGCGTATCTTGCAGCTCCTTTCCACCCCCTTGTTCGAATAAGAATCGGATTTCAAAGAGACGCGGATTCAGCGATGCATCGCGACTGAAAGGGTGGAATGCGCTCTCCAAAGAAAGGAAGCAAGGTTTCAACGTTTTCAAGGGACCAGGGAGCGTGGGGGGCATTCGAGGGAACTCGTGAATACGATACTAATGTGCAAGCCAAAGCCGATCTTCTTTCCTTCCTCGTAATGTCATTACGTTTTTTTAATATATGCATGGGTATGTGGGATGTTTGAAACTGACAGTTCGGAATTTACGGGTATTCGATGTAGAATTATAACGAATAACAATATCAACGTAAATATGCTTTCTACCTATATCGGTAGATTGCGTCACAAAGGTTGCGAATTACTTTATGGTGACGCAGCTACGAATAATAATTGCGAGTGGAATGGTACGAGTGACGAAGATTCAATCACCTTCGGTGATATTTCCATGCGTTTGTGCGAGCAGGTTTCCCAGCAATTGTCGAGTTCGGATACGAAAATATTGATATATAACTGGAGCACTCGACGCGCGTTTGTCTCTCGGAATTACGTATTCGAGCCGTCTGATGCGCGCGCGCGTAACGCGGCACGCAGTTAACTACGAGTTTCAGATTGAAATCCGAATTTACGATCGACGAGAGATACGGGAACGTTCTTGTCGAAAATGGGGAAAAAAAAGGCTGGCTCGAATCGGCCCGCGCGCGTCGCCGTATATGAATAATTCAATCGTACCTTTGCCCCGTATTCTAAGGACGCGCTTGTGCATATGTTACGGGCACGGTTACGAGGCCGAACCGCGGATCCGCGGATTTACCGCATTCACGCGGGTCGGTGGTATTTTCGACACGAGAAGGCTATTTGTGGAAATCGTGGAACACGCTGATAAATTCTGTGGAGCAGGTGCGCCATTTTTACCGTTTAGAAATGAATACAGTTTAAACTTTCCTTCGATCCAAACTCTGTCCAGACAAACGACAGTACGTGTCGTGGGGTGGAAGACCAAGTCCAGTCATAATTTGCCGCACTGTTATGAAGGATTAAATTCACAAGAGTTCACTGAATTTTATCGTAATTGACGCGCAAGAGATTTATTGTCAACAGTTACAAATGTACCGTGAATGCTATTGGAGCGTACAATTATTAAATTTTTACCGAGTTCTCGAATCGCGCGATTCTGTCTACGAGAGGTCGAGCTCTCGAGTCGCGTGACTCTGATTAAAAGATATTGACTGCCGAGATTTTGGCGTCGCGGTCGCTCGCAGGAGAACTAAAATTTCCCTCTCCAAGGAATTCGGCGAAATAGTGGTGGTTCCAGGAGGAGGGTTGAAGACGACCGATCGGCGTACGCGTGTCGCGATGAACAGTGGTGAGGGTGAAATGGCGGGAGAAAATCTAAGTCCCTCCTGCGTGTCGGGGACCGGTGAAAATCTGCTGGTATACGCGACGCGGACCTTTGGCCTTGGTGCGGTGACCGCGCGGAATTTTCCAAATTGGTTGCGCTAATAGCCACACTCAATAGGCTTCGCAATTGAATTTTAATAAAAGTCCCGAGTTTATGGACGAGGATGGCAAGCCAAGTGTCCGTCAGGCGACGAACGCTGCTTCCGGGAAAAACCCTGACCATCGGCTAGATTATACGTAGCTCCTCTCAACAGCACGATTTCACGAAGTCGTCCCTTTGAGCACTGCCTCTGTCACGGAGCAATTGAAAATCGCGCGCACCGCGTAGAAGAGGAGATTCCGTCTGACACGGCTATGAAGAACACAGAGAGTAACGAAGATCGTGGACTTAGCTCCGCGTCGCGGCCTTTCAGGGCAGTGAACGCAGCAAGTCGTATTCTCGGGGGATCAAATGGCGGGCCCGTGTAAACGAATTCTTGGTGGTCGTGCACGCCTTTGAACGCTAGTTTCCGCGAGTAATCCGGTCAAAGGAAAGATACGGAGAAACCGTGGGGGCGAAAGTCGTGGGGGCGGGGGGAGGGTGGGGGGGGGGGGCGAAAATCGTGGCCGCTCGCGTCAATGTAAACGAGTCGCGGGGCCGGCCGACGAGAGACTCATCTCCTTCATCCTTTTCTTCCGCGGACCCGAGCCACTCAATGTCCCAGGGTAGGCCTGGCACGGGGTGGCGCCGCCTCGACGTTCAAGTATCGGGCGTATAAAGGCCCGTTACGCTCATAGGATGCCTGGAATTACCAGGCCGCAATGGCGCGGAGCGAAGGCCGCCTGACAAACGACGAAAAATTTAGCGGTAATCCAGAGGCAGGCCTGGACGAGGCAATTCCCTCGCTACCTCTACGCCCGTAGACGTTGCTCGCTTTATGTGCTCGCCTCTTTGACTCGCTCACCAACAACCTTCTACCCTCTCGCGTACCTCCTTCGCCCGCCCGCGCCACCCCTAACCCATCCCACTGTCCACCATCCGCGGTCCCCGCTTGTTCCCCGTGCCGCCCCACCTCCCCCTCACCCCACCAAGCGTCGAGCTTCAGCCTCCCTCGGCTTCCTCGTCCTTTCATCTCCGTGCCTCATCTTTCCCGTCCGCCTTTCTTCCAGCGCTGGACTCGCCGAGTCTGCACCGTACAATCGCCGCGAAAAGTTTCCGTCTGGAAATTTCGACGTTGGAAACCTCCCCGACGCGCTGTCCTATCCCCCGGGCCCCTTGCACTCGTCCTCCTCCCGCCCTGGTCCTGCTAGTAGTCGTTTCTGGTGGCTCGCGGAGATGGGGGAAAGGAAGACATCGCAGGGGAGGGAATAAAATTTTTTATGATTCTCTCTCCCTCTCTCTCTCTCTCTCTCTCTCTCTCCTCCCTCGTTCCCGCTGGTTAGCCAAGAGCCAAAGACCAGACGGGAATATTTTACACCGCCGGTCGGGGGATGATGAAAATATTAGCGGCGCATGATAGCGAGGGCGGCTTCTTGCTGCTCGGGGGCAAGAACAAAGATGACCGGGGATAATGAGGCGGCAGAACGACCGGAAATGCGAGCTTCTTGGCCTGCGCGCGTAACGACGGAAGCTTCGAAGCGCCCTCCACTCTCGGTAAGTGTGGTGGCGGCTTTTTCCACGGGTTTTTCTGATGGTGAGCCCGTTTCCTCGATTTTGTCCATGTGCAGAGGCCTTCCCTTGCTCTTTGATTAGCCTGAAGCTGTTGGGTGGGCGGGGGAGATTGCTTGAGGGGTTACACCTACTCAGGCGGCCGAAAACAGACGAATGTTTGTGAATTTTTTTTCAAAAAGCGGATGCATACACTTTTACAGAACTTTTTACGCTCAACAGAAACAACATTTACAGAACATTTGGTAATACTACCCCGAGAAAAATACTGATGTTTACAATAAAGTAACAACCGACATCCAAGAAGCATTTTTAAAAATTTGGATTTGCGACCAACACTGCATTTAGTAGCGCACAAACACGACCTAAAAAACCGCGACTTTTTAATTTTTTTTTACGAACGTCTCGAATTTTTACGGACCATATCAGAGGTTTCGCGCAAAGTGGCACATGGTCTACACATCCTGTAACTTTTTCAAGTCCATCCGAGCCTCCGTTCATTCGCGACTATTCGAAAATCAAGGGAAAGAAAGATTCGAGAAAAACCCGTTTAAAGTTTCTGGGCAAAGGCGACGCTATAGGTTGCCGTTTGACCTTTTTAGTTGCTAAATCCTCAGTTTTACGAATTTTAACCAAGCGGCATTTTATTCAGAAAATATAGTACTTTCGGAAAATGCAATAAAAAATCGATATTTCACTGCTTAGTCCCTTTAAACTTCTTCTTAGGCCGGTTTTGGAAAAAAAGGGTATTGCCGTGTTGGAGGTGCTATTGGGTAACGTGCCCCATGGAGAATGGTCAAATTGTTTAGTTCAGGCTACTGAGCTCGATGTTTGAAAGAGACTTCCTATACCTTTCGCGGAGGTAGTTACACCTTTTCGAACAAATTCGGCTGAAGGGGATCCTATTTCTGTATTTCGTGGATAATGCATGTGCGAGAGTCGTCGGGTATTCTTACGTGATACGTTCGAGGAAACATCTTGAACAGTCTTATCTGTGAGGAGTGCGCGAAAGTCTGAGGGGGTGTGTATGCTATTTGTAGCTGAGACGAGCAAACACGTGTATTTGAGGGGGATAAGCGGGAAAATGGGAGCATCCTTTATATTTGATCGCGGGATACGTTTAGATCTATTTGGGAGGAAATTGGAGGAAAGAATGTAAAGGGAGAAATAATGGCAGCGTCGTATGTGTTTAAATATTTGTGCTCTCCAGCGGATAATTCTCGGATCCGTATCGCAACTGTTTGCCGTGTCTGGCTCGAGTATTTGCAGTTGATAAAAATATGGCGGAAAACGGCGATACGGAAACATAAAATGCAATCGGTCTCGCGATGTAAGTCACGGTCGTTCTTGGACATTTTCGTTTAAGTAGCTAACAGGGACAAACAAAGAAGCTCAAATCCTTTTTGTCGGATACATGTGAAAGGATTTTATGAAAGTATGGTAAATATTGTTGGCGAGCTTTCCTATAGAGCAAATATCACGGGACAACTTTTCGCGGAGACCAGTATGTACGTTATATCTGTTCCATTTCTAGAGTACGAGAACCTGTGTCGGTATCAGTGGTACATATTTGTAGAAGGTTTCCTTTAATCGGATGCATCGATCCTAAAAACTACATAATCTATTCCCCTTCTGAAGGTTCCAATGATGAAAGATTCGTCCAGAGAAGTCAGGTTTTCGCGTCGTCATGAAATATTAACGAAACTGAGCGTACACTTAGCCGCCGTTTCAAGTAACATAAGAAGACCATGGTCAGACAAGACTGGAAAGAACACGAGTCTCCGCAGACATTCGCTGAGAATAGAACAGAAGGCATACATAATTCCAGGTCTGCGCTATAATGTAGGTAGCCCATCTGCTGGCGGACGGGGAGCATTTGCAAAATTTGCATTTACCAGAAACTCGGGCAACGTACCACGTTCGCGAGAAAGGTCTTGGAACATTGTAGACCGATTTCGGACAAATGTGCAATTACGTAAACGGTGGGGAAGGGGCTTTGTTGTTTCTAGCAGCAGAAGCGGGTTTGGCGGAGAAATGGGGGAAAAAGAAGGGAGACAGGCGGATAAAAGAAACGTTAAAAGCAGACACGGACCGGGCAGCAAGATCGCGGGGAAACGGTCGAATGCGTGCAAGCATCGGCACAGAGGGCTGGTACGCTGTTAGCTTGAACGCAAAAAAAGAGCCGCGGTTCAGGACCCGCGAGGGAAATGTTTTGCAGCATCGAGCTGATGCGCCAACGATTCTATAGGTACGCGATACGACGGCTGCGCTGGTAGTTGGGAAAGCAGAGTGAACGTTCACGTGCTAGTATGGGATTTGCTGCACTTCCGCGGAACTGCCTCTAACAACCAAATGCGAAACTATTCAGGGTGTTTTGTTTCCGCAATTTGTTACCATGCGTCTGCAGCGCTAATGGAAGCATTTTATGCGAAAATCTGAGAATTCAATGAGAGTGTAACGTGCCGGTGAAACGCTGCGGCATTGCGAACTACAGTGTCGAAACATCAAATATATTTGTACGTGTATAAAGTATATTGAGGACGAGTGGAGACAGAGTGGAGTCAGACAGTTTGGACGCAGTACAGACAGAATTCTGCTTTTGAGGATCAATACAGGGAGTACAGAACTCGAGAGATCCGAGACGGATAACACTCGGTGTTCTCGGAGTTGTTGGGGGTACCAGGGGACTCTAGAGGTCCCTTGGGAACTGATGGCTCTGAGGTCCCTGGAGTCCCAAAGATCCGGTACTGGGTGGTTTCGAGGATAATCAAGTTAAGAAGGTAACCAAGGATAATCTATGTTCAGTCTCACAAGTGTAGGAGACGGAAAAAGTCTCTGCTGGCCAGCCGCCTAACCGATTCCCCCACTGCGGCTTCCCCCCCTAGAGCTCTGCTAAATTTGCTCCTCTTAACCTACGACTTTCTACACAAGCCTATTTGCATTTATATCCAACAAGGAAATAAGAATCTTAGAAATGTAACTGGAGTCTTGTCGCGCATGCCGAACCGTGCGTACTCGTCGTCGGCGACCTTTAAAAGACGAATTCAAGTGCCGCCACTTTATACCCGCACGAACGATCTTCCATTCCAACTGTCCAACCGTCGATTCAAGAACAAGAACATTTCCGTGCCGCTCTGGACAACGAAATCTCACTGCCCCCACCAGGCAACCTATATACAACCGAGCTATTTGTCTTTTGAACTGGAAGCTTTCAGTAAAGAAGTCTTCGACTAGGTCGCGTGCTTGCACCTGTTGACTTTTCCACGCTACCGCGACTGAACTTTTACTCGCGTGTCCGTTACTCGAAACTCTATCAATTCAAAGCCTTAAACGACCGCGCAGCCTTGATCCACAATTCAAAGCTCATTTCAACTCGATCGCATTTCTAACTCTACACGTTCATCGAATTTGTTTCATATACGACCAAAGAATTCCAACACCAGCCGGGAATGATTGCCACGACAGTATATTACTCGAGCATTTCAATCGCCTCGAGTGCGAGAAGACAAGGATCCTACATAGTGACGCGCGTCAATCAAGTGGCGACACCGGGAGAAACGATACGTGTTAAGGGGTGATGCTCAGTCAGGAGGCCGAAAAAAGGGCGGTCTTTGGAAATTTTGTTACTCAAAAACTATAAGACATTTCTCAAAAAATCTTTTTTCCTTTTAAGGATTGCATCTAGTACCGTGCATCGTAATTTTTTTATTGAAAAATATTTATCAATAACTAAGTTGTTGTCCATCACTCGAAGGTTCTCTCAAATAAAAGGCTTCTGCGGTGACCAAAATATTTAGAAAACCATTCAACCGATTTACTTCAAATTTTACAAGCTTACTATAGGAACAATAAACTAGTGTTTGAACGAAGGATTTTTTTATCCGATGGTTAGTTTTCTTTTAATTGACGAAAATCAAAGACGATTTATGATAAAAATTGAAACTTTCACTTTAAACATCAGCCATCTTTTCCCAAATCAATGTTTCGAAAAATCCTTCGTTCAAATACTAGATCATATAATCTAATAAGTAAATTCTTTTGAATTTTTTATTTCTGATGATCGACTTTCCAGCAGCAGTGGTCACCGTAGAAGCCTTTTTTTAGAGAACCTTCGAGTGATGGACAATAACTTAGTTATTGATTAATATTTTTGAATAAAAAAATTACGATGCACGGTACTAGATGCAATCCTTAAAAGGAAAAAAGATTTTTTCAGAAATGTGTTATAGCTTTCGAGTAAAAAATTTCCAAAGACCACCCTTTTTTCGGCCTCCTGACTGAGCATCACCCCTTAAGCCGGGAATCCACCAGGAGGCTAAGCTAAGCTATGCTACGCGATGCTATGTTTTAACGTAGGTTTTGGTGGAAACGGTTCCATAAGAATGTATTGAAGCTAATTTTCTTAAAACGTAGCATGGCATAGCATCGCATAGCATAGCACAGCTTAGCTTCCCGTTGGATCCCCGGCTTTATGTCGGCGATCGAAAAGACAAGCACGTGACAAATGACGACTAACATTTCCATCAGAAATCGCGCCCTTTCCACGAATATTAATCGAGCAATCGCACGACCACTATATCTCAAGACATCCACCATCCCCGAACCACTCCTTCTTTCCTTTATCCTCGGATATCCTGCTTGTTTGCGCCTGTAGTCTCGTTAGAGGCACGCTTGAATACTTCTAACGAGGAACGGACGAGAACGGGGTATAGACTAGCCAAGGTAATCCAAAATATATTACCGAGGCTTTGTACCTTTGTACCTTCGGCAAGCTACCCCTGGGGGTGGCTAGGCGTCCTCTCCTCCGCCAATCTACCCTCCCCTTTCCTCCCATCCTGCTCACCCCCTTTTCTTTCCGCCTTTCGCTGTCCTCCCGCTACGCGCACCCCCCCTCGAGTTATTACCGCGCCAGGATCGAGAACCCGCAAGCTCCGCACGCATAGATAACGGCTTGGCCGTGCTCGAAATGAATTCGAATCGCGCAGAATTTCAAAGGCCGCGTCCGGAACGTGCGCACGCACGCTACACCCACGCAGGCGTGTGCAGCTTGCACGCGTGCAAGCTGGCGTGTACAGGGCTCGGTGGGGGAGAGGGTAAGAAATTCCTGGCGCTCGATTTTTTATCACCACGCCCACCACCCGCCGTCCTCGCCGCGAACAATCGATAAAGCCCCGAGATTTATTCTCGGGGACGATCCTCGGGACACCGTGTGTTTCTTACCTGAAACCCGGGCACGGACTCCGGGATAACACGTACACGGAACCGACGCGGCGATCCGGCTGACGACGGGAGAACGGCGACGTCGTGGAAGCCTCAGCCGATTTGGGAATAGGCAAGTTCTTATGGCTGGCCGCGAACCGAACGTCGCGGAGGAAATGAAAAATGTCGGTGCCAGTGGTAAAGTTAAATCAAGTCTCGCCCGGAACGTTCAGCTGGGAGAGACGTGTTTTTGTCGAACGTCTAAGCGCCACGTCGGGGCTGTCTTCCTCTAGTTCAAGTTTCGCGATTTATGCCGGCGACGCTGTGCGAAACGATCAATTAGAGAGATTCTTACCGGCAACTGTGATTCTGATAGTATCTAGTACTCTAGGGGGTGGGAGTTACAAAATTTCGCGAAAAGAATGTATCAGCGCAGGGCAATGGAGTTTCAGTTGGTAAGCGAGTGTTTAAAGACGTCGAATCGGTTCGTTGTGAGTCTATAGAGGCTGCGGCGAAGGTGCGGCTAGTTTTCAGAGAATCTTGAAAGATTCCAAGAGCCGGTGTCGCACGGATGGCTTCTCATATAGGTGTACGTACAACTGCGGTTACGTCGACGTTTCTCCATTCGACTACTATATGCGTATCGCCCGCGACACCGAAAATTTACTGCTAATTACTTTTCCCCCGGTCGGTTTCTGCGGTGCACGTTCTAGCTGTAAATAGGCAGCGAGATTCGCGCGCAAATCACGCCGCTCCAGCCCTGATAATATCGAAATTAATTAAACGGACAACAGTCTTAATTAAATCACCGTTCGCCGAGGGTAAAAGGATTGTCTTTTGATAGCGAAACGCGAGTGCCCGTTCCTCCCTTCCGTGTACGATGATATTTGATTTCGCCGTTGACCCACTTTCGCCCCGGATTCCTGCGACCTTTGATCCCTGGCCAGCGGTGCAGTTTACAGAACACTGACCATGCTACGGCAGAATTCCGCTTTTTTCGTTCCTCCTTCTTTTATTTTTGTTTTTTTTTTTGTCAGCGGCGAAGCGATATCCTCTTGCTCTAATTGCCCCACTGATGCTACCCCCTCCAATTTTTGTGCGGGGGAGCGCGTTAACGCGGCTGACTGGGTGGAAAATCGCGTGTATGCCCGAGTGTTAATATTTCACTAGTCCCGCGGCAGAAGGCTTTCGTTCGTTCCCGTGTGAATAATTCTTCTTAGTTTAACTTTAACCTGATTACGGCAAAGTGATTCGCCCAACGGTCCGAAAGTATCAGCTATGAGCCGTTTGTCCACCGCATCGGCGGAGCAGGCTCGAAGTGGAATTAGTTATTTCTTACCCGCTACGCGAGTCGGCTTGAACGAGACGCGCAGAACATACAGAAGTGTTCGTATTAACTCTAAACTGTTACTCTGCCTTCTCTCCTGCCTCAATGATCCGTCGAAGCACTGCTAATTACCTTGATGTAGGTCAACGCGCACCTATCAGACTGCGCACGCTTCGCTGTTCGGCTGGTTACGTAGAATACGAGACGATGAAACCGAAACCCGGCCTGTTTAGGCTGAGGCAGGTATTTCGATACTTGATAGCTTCGGCACAGTGAGGAATACTTAGGAAAGAATACTCGAACGGGAACACGGTGGGTTGTCTGATCGGTAACGGGGGTGAACTGTGCATCGAGTAGAGTATCGAGTTCCTTCTAATTTTCATCGAAAGCTAATAGCTACTTTTCAATGATATATCTCTCGAAGACTGACAACCTATGACGAGGATCGTAACGCATTCGATACCTGCTCGAAATTCTGCCACTTCATAGGTTTCTGCTGCAAGATTATACTTTCCACGACCTGGAGCATGGATATAATTGAATAGTGATTACTAATCTAATTAACTCCAAGCCAATTCAATCGTAATTCAACACAGGCAGCTCTGGAATCATCTCCTATAGCTCGTAATAAAGCAAGCCAATGTAATCAAGACCATTGATTAATGCAATTCGATACTATCGTAAAACGACAAGTGCTAGCCGACGAATTAAACAAGCTACCCCTTGGACAGAAATTAGAATAGTAAATCGGGTCCCCGAGCATTGTGCAAAGTGATCCTCATAACTTTACAGTAGATGACGCGAATTCAACAAATTAGCGCTTACACCCACGGATGCCCCGTATTTGCACAGCATTAAGACAGCGAGTGTGCCCAAGTAAATACCTACCCGAGTAATTACACTCAACGTTTCAGTGGGAATATAATATTTCAAGCAGCCTGCGCGCTCAATCCTAGCGACGATAACACGCCGCGCATACAACTTACACGCCTGAATGCTCCGGGGTGGCAGGAAAAGTCAGGCGCTCCCGAAATCACGAACACCCAACCCCTCGGAGCAATAATCACTTCTTACTAAACCGATCCACTTTACGCTCCCCCGGAATTCATTGGAAATCGGAGACATCGAAGCCCGCCGGCACCAAAGCCGGCACAATATCGCGGAGCGTTCTATCACGAAGAATGATTCTCAGGATGGCTGGATCCGCGCCGGTTGACAGAACCGCGCGCCACGATTTTTATCGGAAATTGGGAACTATTTCGCGGGGTCGTTCGGGCGGATATTTTTATGCGTTTACCCTCCCACGCTTTCTCTCGTCCTAGTATACTAACCACCTCGTGACCTCCCCTAGCCACCCTTCGCGGTTCTTTCTTCACGGTCCATGATATATTTCACGGAGCGAATAGCCCGCGGACGCGTTCGGCTCCTCGTGTCGTCGGTAAACGTCGAGTCTTCGACATCAAAGAATATCGTGCCCGTTCCCTTCTCGAGGAACATCGCCGCCGCTACCAACCCTCGCACAGGCCCTGTGTGTCCACGGTCGCTTCCTCCGCAACGATCCACCTACACCCACGTCTCGCGAGCAGCTTCCGCCAAAGGGATCACCCCGGCATTCAGCAGCGTTACCATTATCGGGACGGCGAGCAGGTTGCTATGGTTAGGCGGCTAGTCGGTTTTCGGAAATAATATCCGCGAGTATATTTTTATCGGTCGACCGGGGCCGCTCCATCGATTCGCCTCTACCGAGCGGCAAAAGCTCCGCCGTGAAAGAGAGGAAGATGGAACGGACGGGGGCGACGGTGGATGGTGAAACGGGCAGAGTGAAAGGAGGGACGAAGATGGAGGAAGAGAAAGAGCAATGAGAAAATGGGGAGGGTAGCGAAAGAAGAACAGGGGAGGCAGCGAGAAAGGTTGGAAACGGGGGAGGGAAAAGAGAGAAAGAGCTTCACTCGCGCCACCCACGGTAATTATCGAAGGCGGGGTTGTCGACCTCTTTTAGTCCTGCCTGCTTGGACTTTTACCGCTGCTTGCCTCGAGGACGGTGTTCGTCTCAAACGGGCAGAGAAGGAGGGACGTACGTACGTAGCAGCGTGATATCAGAGATAGCCGAGCGTGTGCCCGCGGACGTGGTTTAATAAAACCAGCTAGACGATAGGCACCGCGCACGCAGTACAGGAAATTCAAATGAAAGTTAACCTCTCTTTGCTGCAGCGGGGATTCATTTGCAAGCGTCACTGCCTTGGAACAAACGTGATTCGAAGAGTTTTATATGTTAGTTTTAATTAAAACTTGGGGTGTCTACGATAATTATAATAATAGGCAGAGCGGCGAAGCGATAAACCTCCTCTGTTAAGATGAAAAATAGCGTTACATTACTTAAGCGATTTTCACTCGAGTAGATTCTCACTGAAAAGCTGCTGACGATAAACGAAAATTCTAATGCCCGTAGATCGATTCGCAGGGCAGCACTAATCGCGTCGATATCCGAGTTCGCAGATGTTCGAGTATCGTTATCGGATTTCGATTCGATTGAAATTATACAGTTTCCATTGAGCTGCAGCCCACAGTGGTAGGCTGAAATTAGGTAGCCACGAGTGCCGCTAGGTCCCGACGTTCGCATTCTTTCCTGATAATAAATGGCGCGGACGGCTCGGCCGGGGCGTAACATCGAATACGTTCTATTAATCGGCGCGCGACTATGGAGCCTGATGATTTATCATTTAACGGGGTCAGGGGAATAATCTATAGCCAGCTGAAAATTCGGGGGACCGATGAATGGCCACCCGTTTCTGTATCGATACCGCACACCGCCGGACGATCCTTTTGATCGGATCCGTGCGGATGAAAATTGGCTTCACATCGGCGAAAAATTGTTTGAGAGTTATTTAACGATTTTCGATATCATTCCCGCCGGAATAATTCATCCGCGACGGTGCTATCGTCCACGATCGATCCGGTCTTTGAGAGGATTTTTAATCACAAGGTATGTCCCTGGCACGAGCCAAGGAAACGTGCTCCAGGTGAAACGCTGGCCAGCGATACGTATCGATGAAGTGAGGAATCAGGGGAAAATCCGACTCCTTCGAGCATTCCCGTCGACCCTTCCAACTGCTAACGAGCCGAAACTTCTCTCTCTCCTCTGTCTGTCGAACTGGAACACGCTAAGTCTACCCTCCTTGGCTTTTTGTCCTCCCTTTCCAACCTGGCTCACCCTGGACCCTGCTATCCCGCTCTCGTGCCCGGCCAGTTTTTACGAACGAAGAAGAGGAAAGTCGCCGGAAGTTCCGGCAACTCTGCCACGGCTCAACGAGTGGAGTCAATTTTTCATCGCTTTTAGTTGCTCTTTCGACGGATAACAGAGAGAGGGAAACGGGAGATGGGAAGAGAGAGAGAGAGAGAGAGAGAGAGAGAGAGAGAGATCACGAGCAACGAAGGAGTCGTATTTTCGATCCACAGAACGTTGGAACTTTTACCACGGCCCGAGCCGCTTTTCAACTTTTCTATAAATTAAACCTTAGTTCGCTTTTCTACGTGCCCCGTGGCTACGCGTGATCAGACGTCGTCGTTACGGTTGAAAATTGTATTGGTTGAAAGGTAATCTATACGGTCACGTGCATCTTTTCTATTTTATTCTAAACACTATGCGAATGATGTTCTTCTTTAGTCAATTTCGAAAAACTTCACGATGCAAATGGAGGTTATGTTATGTATCTCTGGGTACTTGGACCGTTAAGCCTTCGTCAATTTTATGGTAAAGGAAAATACTTTAAAAAAAAATCAAAAAGTTATTATATTTAAATTGATGTTGTTATCATGAATGTCGAGCGATTTATAGGAATCAGACAAGACATTTAAAGTAGACTTACCAAGCACGTGCTTATTCTCCGTTTAATATTAAATTGTTAGCCGTACGTTCACATGGGTACACTTAGCTTACAGTTATAAAGAAAACTAGAAGCTACACGACGCGCTTTGTCCACATAAATTTGAACAGCTTACAAATCGCGCGGGGTTGAATCTCACGACAGACTGAATTAGAATCCCGCGTGTAATACAGGAATCTCAATAGCGCTGGCGTATGATGTAGATCTACATACTTAATTGGTCGCTTACAATACAGCATTGTTGATCGACCGATAACAAAGCAGGTTGGCGAACCAGCGCCACCTTCGTAAGTGGCCAATGAGGAAACACTTAACTTCTACAAGACTGGAAATAGTGATATTTCCTTGGTGGGGTTAGGTTTGTTTGCATTGTGCTGTGTTACGTGACCTTAAGCTTTCGCGACTGATTTAGAGGCGTATTAGTGTATATACGAACGCGTGGTTCTGTGGAAAAGTGATCTTCAGAAGGGAAATATCACCAACTAAAGTAGAATAGGCATTACACCGTAACATTTTAACCTTGTAGAAGTGGTTGGAATTCCACAGGCTCTAAACACATTAGTTCAACCAATAAGAGGTTAGATTACAGATCTACCACTTTCATAACTGACCAGTGGGAGAAGAGGTTTACTCTTGTAATATATTCAATCAGTAACGGTTTGTAGTTTTTCGCGAGCAGCGTTGGAGTTTGTTTATGTTTTACGACTGCTTTTACGGAAGTCTAAAGTGAAACGTTAAACAGGGTCTACATTCCCAAATAGATTAACAAAAAACCGAAGGCAGACGTTTAAATGGAATGTAGAAGGTATTGGAATACTTGCTTGGTTAAAATCTGGTGGGTTTTAGTACACTCGCGTTTCACCGTGAGGAAAGCCGACTAGCGTTCGCGCGTAATATATGAATTATCCAATAAGAGTGAAGGTTAAGAGCATACAGTGATAATTAAGTGATAATTTGGCGCGATACGTTTGAGGATACCCTACTAGTGCAGTGATAATGGCCAATAACGGATTATTCAAAGAGCAGCTCAGCAGCAGGACATCTTCGAATGTGAGTAGGATTTTTCTCAAAATTATATCGCTGCCTGTACTCTCGCTCGAACCGAACAAACATGGCGCCGACTTGTTGCAACAAGCGTTTCCTGTCACATCAACTTGTCGCTTGAAATTCAACAGAGCCGACACTTTCGAAAACAAACTGCATCTTTCTAATCTTTCAGTGAAATGCAAAAGAGAAGGACATAGGTACATACTTTGAAAATTTCGTTTAAGTCGGAGGCGAAAGCTAGTACATATAACGTCAAAGAACGAAATTCGACGTGATTCTAATAAATCTCTAGCACCGCGAACGCGATTCGTTCGCTGGAGACGTTCACCTTTTTATCAGATCCCACTGCGGGTTGGCGTCGCCGTGATACGAGACAAAGCGACGCGGGACGGAAAAAGTCGAGGCGATAACCGACGGGAATGCAGAGATGACGGTAAACGGCGAAAAATAGAGACGAATTGTTCTGTACATACACCGAAATACGGTACTAGGGGGGGGGGGGGGGGCGGAGTACGTAGTAGATGGAAGCAAGTACGTTAAGGCAGATATCGATTCAGTTCCCCGTCTTCCCTGTTCTCGTCCCGTCGTTCTTTCCCTCGGTTTTCCGTTCTGGATTTACGCTAATGGTTGTTCGGTGTGTACGGGGGCCACCGTGGGATCGTATTACTCGCTCGAGCAGCGAAGTATCTCGAGTCACGTAATTCCTCGAGACGGCCATCAGATTTCTTTACAGTGTCACGATAGATAGATGGAATAGAAATGAAGTTCTGTCCAACTCGCAATATAACTCAAATAAATTCGTCTTTCACGGCAAGTTGCGCGCAAGTGTTTGCCCTTACGGCGCGATACATCGAAAGATACCTATGCGTGGTCCATAGAGCGGTGGGGAAGATACGGATGATTTATGTAGGCCGTACAGAGTACAATTTGTACCGTGTCAGTTTTTACCGACCGAGACACGCGGGCTACAACGGGCAGCTGAGTTATTGCTCGAGCCAGGCTTGTCGAGGTAGTTCTGAAACAACTGGAACGATGCTATTGGCGGGGGGAGTAAAGGCGAAAGGAATGTCTCGCGGCATTTTGTGCCGTTTAATTCCGATCCCACTCTTTCTTCTTGCGAACGATAACTTTCACTTTAAAAGCACCCCGCGCCGCATCCTAAAGTGACTGGAAAATATGTGCGCGCAAAAGTCAAGTTCGCTTTATCGAACCAAAGTCTTTTTTAAGAGAAACAATACACTACTTCTTTTTTTAATCAAAGTATATTTCTTTTTTGTCCATGACACTTTGCCACTTTATTTTTTGGTAAAATGCAAATAGGTATGTTGAAATAGATATTTTCCTAGATGTAATATTTCTAACTTGTAAAGTAGGTGCTACTTGAAACTCTTTTGCTAAATTCATCAGGGTGTTAAGTTCAAAAGAGATTCGCATTAGGTCCGAGTGACGATTGAACGTTCGCACGGTGAATGGTAAAAATTCGTTATCGCCCGCGAACGCACTACAGGTACCGCGCGAATTCATTCCCCCGGCACCGAGGTACCTATATCCCTTGGATTTAACCGAGTACCGTGACTCGAATGCAGAGTTCCTCGGGAATCGCCACGCGGATAGGATAGGCAGTTCTGGCGCGGAGCCCGTTGTTTAAAGGAGCCGAAGTGGTTGAAACAGGACCCTACCACGGTAGTCGGACAATATTACTTCCCATCGAGTCGAGCACTTGCCGCAGTAACGTCGCGCTAATTCGCCAGCCTCGCTCGAGGAACACGGAATATTACTGTCTGCCGGATGGGCTCCTCTGCAGTATTTGAATCTCGCCGCTCTGACAATCGTCTGAAACCCCTATCCCAGTGTAATAAAGACGCTCTTGTTCGCGTGGACAACCTACGTGACCCGTAGCAGCCTCCAGCCTCTGATTGCGAAAAACGTGGTTACTGAAACGGTGGTAACTGATCGGAATGATCTTTTTTATTTAATATCGTTCGAACGAACGTGACGATGAAGTCTGAGAGGATTTCTTAGTTCTAGATAAAACGTTGAGACCCCATTAACGAGGTTAAAATAATTAACTATTCTTGTTCCGCGGGGACTATAAAAAGGCTTTTCTCGTCGAATCTATGCGTAGCTGGAGTCTAATGGCTTCAGACAGCCTCGGGAATGAAAGTCGGCACGAGGTATCCTAGACGGAAGTCTGATTTATAGATAAGACGTTAACAGTGAAATTTTGAGCTTCTACGATAGACTTTCCGCTTTCGAGCGAGCGTGTTATCGATTCTCCGAGAATACCCACCAACGGGGATCGCGGACGGTATCCATTATTTGATACTGCAAGCGCTCTAAATATTTCCAGCGCGTGTTTCCTTGAATGACGGAAAGTCGTGGCACCCGTGAATGCTATCGAGCGCAATTACCTGAATTTCTCGGACGGTTATAGACCTCGATCGCGAAAGGTCGCTGCGAAATTCTGCGCCTCGGGAGCGCGTCGCCCTCGTCGAAATATACACCGCGTACATTACGCTTTGTCTACGGGAGTTGAAGCGTTGCTCGCCGCGGAGGCTCTGCTTATTGTTGGCAAAATAAGAGGAAAAATAACGCGAATAAAAATCCACCGTTATCGCGGCGGTTCGAATTTTACGCCAGCCATTGATATAATCAAGGCCATTCACCCTGTGTAACAGACCATGTCGGGCATACCGGCAATGAAATCATCTCGTCGAACCTACCGCGCATTCAATCTTTTGCAGCGATAAGAGCCGTGAACACTGAACCGCGAGAGGGTGGGGAGGGGGGAGGAGGCATCGATTCTATGACGTATAGAGTGTAATTGCGGAACCGGAAATAAAAGTTACCCTAACAGATCCTTTGAATTTCGCCAAGTTATTTTCCAAAGCGTACCTATAGACGAATATCGATCATCGAGTATGGGAGGGAGGGAGGGGGGGGGGCATGCTTCCGTGTGCCTCGGTTTGTCGTTCGTTGGCTATCGGGGGGCTGCTTTCAGAGGGTACAGTGGCAAACGACGTTCTTCAGCGGGTTTTCAGAGTGTTTTCACTCCGCCCCGTTGAGAGATCCCCCCCATAACCCGTTGATCGATACAGGCGGAGGAATTAAGACGCGAAGGAGAGGTCGATGACTACTAGGACGGAGCAAGTTGAAGGGACGATAGGGCCAGGACGGAAGGCGGCCAGGGCGGGAGGCGAAGGGAGAGAAAAGAGAGAGAGAGAGAGAGAGAGAGTTTACTATGCGAAACGCGACAGGGGCCCGCGAGCGATCGGACAATGACATCTTCCAGAACAATTCATTGTTCCAAGGAAGAGCTCGTTCGCTTACGGAGCGGAGCAGAGGAGCGGAGGAGCAGCCTAGCCAGCGGTAGCAACGGTGTCTCTCCTCGTGCTCGCTCTCTCTCTCTCTCCTCCTCCGAACTCCTTTCTCACTCGCCCACTCCTCCCTCTCTCTCTCTCTCTCTCTCTCGCTGACGGTTAGTTGCCGCGGGCCTTCTCATTGAATACACGCGGGGACAATGTAGTCTGCACAATACCGGTGTCAGCCGGAAATGACGCTACGGAGGAAGGGAGAGAGAGAGAGAGCGAGTGGGAAGGAGCGAGAGGAGAGACAGTAGTCGAGCCCTGTCCGCGAATTGGCGGCGTTAAGGGAGCCAAGCAACCCCCCTACAAACGTGCCCGTATCTACTGTTACTAACGTAACGCACAATTGGCCGTGTTGGTGGGTGGCAAGGTAGCCAAGGCTGACTGGGGCTGCTCCACGACTTGCAACTGTCGTCGAATGGCTTCCACGCGGTATCGGCGCAACTCTTTCGACCGCGCCGCGCCTCGATAAGCGAACGCCCGCTAACGAGATTCATTAATGTCGCCCGCGAACAATCGAGCGCCGCGAAACGGCTAGACCAGACGAAACGGGTGAAGGAGGCGGGCGAGGGGGGGGGGGGGGGGTCGTCGTCGTAGACGGAATAATGGTATCGATGGGACGAGTCAGATGAGGAGGATCGTTTTAAGTGTACTTCGCGAGGCTGGCATTGAATCGGCATTCGGTGGCGGGCGAAACGACCGATCGGAGAGAGAATGGTCCCCCGGCGATCGCTGGCGGTGCTTTCCAATGGCTCCGCGCGCGGGCCCCGGCAAGTTTGATTGGCGTGATGGTGGAAGATTGGATTGTAATGTTGTCGATTACGGGCGGATGCTCGGGGAGGGTGATTCGTAAATGCAGTTCCATGGGCCTCTGCGTGGGTGTGCGCGTTGGGGGGAGTAACGATTGGGTGTATGCATTTTCTTCGGGCGGTTAGGGTGGTTTATAGTTAAACGGGGGTGGGAAGCTTGGAGAATGCTGTTCAGATGGGTTCATCCCTGATTAGATTACAATTTGGCGGAACGTTTATTCTCGTTCACGCTTGGCGGTCTTATCTCTTCGCTTCTTAAATGACGTTAGGCTCGTTTTACTTCGGTGGTATCAGGAATCGATATCCATCGACTGTTGCAGGCAGCCACTTTCTTGTTTCAATGGTAGATATTTTTAAAGGATCGGTTATTATATTTTGAGAAATCTCTGAAATTGAAAGGAGAGATATACTTACCTCTGATAGAGAGGCCAGGATATCTCACTGATCGTCGGGACTTGATGTTCGTCGAACGATTCTCGTCGATCTAGCCGAGCTCGTTTTAAGTTGGACAGCGATATTTTCAAACTAGATCACGCGGAAAATTTCTGGCCCGGGCGAATCAATAATCCAGCGAATGGAATTTATAGCAGCAATGCGAGACGGTGGCCGTAAATGTCTGGTCGCGATATTGCCGTAACGAGATAGGGGAATTAGAAAAGTTTTAATTAGTTCTTTGGCGAGTGAAATCATAGAGTGGAATTTATTAGCATAACTTGGGATCGATCGTAACGCGTGCAAGTAAACCGGGATCACCTGGAGCCAGCGATATTCACGTTTGCCCAATAATCGATGGGAATTCCAATTCTTACATTTGCTCGACGATTATTTCGCAAACTAACTATACCCATCTCTGAGCATTGAGGCGGAACGTTGCTCTAATATAAGTACAGGCAAACGACGAACAGTTAATTATCGCAGCGTGGAGCGCCTTTTTGCATTCTACGGTCGCGTTGTTTCCACTTGATAATTCCAAGACGATCCCGACGTAACGAGTCGCGAAAGTTTCCCGAAAGTTTTTTAATTAACGCATTAGACGGCCGTGCTTTACACGGCGAATTCATTTATCACGAGCACCAAGCTTGATACAAAAGGCGTGCTAGCTCGTCCTGCGTCAGGAAAACTTTACTTCGCTGCATAAAGCAACAATCGTTTTGCATCTCGTCACGGTCGAAGGCAGCGACAACCGCGAGGAGCACATATTCCGCCGAGAAATAGTCGTAATGCCTCGCCGTGCCCTGCGTATTGTGCTGCGCTTGGTACCAAACTTTGCGCGCGCATTCTTCAGGGGACATTGTTCCCCAAAGAATTCGCCAACAGCCTTTCCCAGGCGGCACGAGGCACTTGGCTCCGAGACTCGTTTTGAAAAACGACGCGCTGCCTGTGATATCGCCAGCGCCACCTATTCACGTTGAATTTCTGCTGTCTCCTTAGATTTTAAACGATCGTACTGTTCGGCAGCCAGCTGTCCTTTCATCTGGTGGCTGTTTTCCAAATGGATAATTCCATTTCAAGCCATTCCATTAATAGCCCAGGTTTATCCTCCGTCTTACGCGAAGAAACTGTTATCGAAATGTACTACATCATCGCGAGGCACTTGATTTACACGTCCCCTGGCTGAATTCCCAGTACACACTACACATGTCCCCCGAACATCTGTTTCTGATCGATGTACGCCTCGTGTCGTCAGCCTCTATTGACCCAACGGTTCTACGAATCGCCATCGATCGCCTCTCGAATCGCGTTAAACGAGCCACATCCGTGGCCCCCTTATTCGGTCGCAAGTAAACGCCCGGCGGGTCGTGGATATCGAGATGATCGTTCCGGGAATGGCGTGTGACGCAACGGTTGCCCTTAAAGGTCTACGCAGGCATATCAGTTCCGTGACGGTTCAGTGGCGGCGATGCGAATGGTCAGTTTGTTTCAGCGCGAGCAACCGACACGGGCGAGCGCGAACTGCTCCACCCCAAAAACGAGAGAGACGATATCTCGTATCTCTCACACTGACGCCGCTAAACGGTCGTGGAGCTGACACGCGTGCGGGGACCTTAAGGGGGTCGTCTTACGTGACGGCTGGCTTTTCTTTCGCTTTTTGGGGAACTTTTTTTGACGAATCATGAAAACACAATATCTTGGAATTTGTACTACATATTTATTAACATTTGAACAGTTATTCAGAATGTTTTGAAGTTAAAATACGGAGTGGAATTGACTTTACAGCTCTCGAAAGAGACATGGTGCGGAAAGAATGTTGGTCGACGGCTGACATGATTCCGGCTCTCCTGCTAATCTGAAATCAAAAAGTCAAACGGTACGTTAATTTGTAGACTTGTGGCTACAGCCGGTACCAGAACGAAGTAAAACTATTGGAGATTTAATGTTTGGCACAGTTTTGTAAATAAAGCTACGATTTTCGTCAATGACAATTTTCGTCCAAAACTGTGCCAAACATTAAATTTCCAATATTTTTACTTCATTCTGGTAACGGCTATAGCCACAAGTCTACAAATTAATGTGCCGTTTGACTTTTGGATTTCAGATTAGCAGGACAGCCGGAATCATGTCAGCCGTCGACCAACATTTTTCCCGCACCATGTCTCTTTCGAGAGCTGTAAAGTCAATTCCACTCCGTATTTTAACTTCAAAACATTCTGAATAACTGTTCAAATGTTAATAAATATGTAGTACAAATTGTAAGATATTCTGTTTTCATGGTTCGTCAAAACAGCATTCCCCAGAAAGCGAAAGAAAAACCGGCCGTCACGTAAGACGACCCCCTTAATTCGCCGCGATCGCGTCTGAGAATCGACGGTGTACTTTCACTGGCCGTTGGATGGATCGGGATCAATGTCCCCCGCCAAGGTTCTCGCCGTATTGACCTCCGGCCAAGAAAGATGCGGCTGTACCCGATCGAGGGAGAGAGTGTTAGGTGGCATCGCGAGGAACTGGGCCAACAAAACAAACTGGCCCCAGCGCGCGATCCCCGCGCGCTGCAAACTGTTGCTACGCTTCTGGCAAAAGTAGCCGGTCCTACGTGCTCGTTTTATTTACAGCGGTCACATAACCCTGTTACGGAGGCGGGAAAAGTTGGGGGAGGGTTGATGTTGTTACGGCTGGTACGTACACAAAGTTGCGGAGGGGGCGACGTACAAGGAACGGGGCCGGAGGAACGGCTCCCGGAGATATCCGGGGCTAATTTGCAGTCTGCGGATGCTTCCGTTCGAAAGAGAGAAAAATAAACGTCGGAGGGTGGACAGAAAGGGGTGGAGCAAGGGGGATAAACAGAGATCGTCGGGAGCAACAGAGGAACAGACATTCCCCCTGGAGATGAGCGTCCGCCTGAAGGAGAACGATATTGCTCCTTGGCGGCGGCCAAGGATCTCGGTGGATCTCATCCCCTACCTTCCTCCCCCTCTGGCCCGCAGACCATGAACACGAGCAAAAGGATAAAAAGATTACGGGAGCAAATACCCCGAGCAGAGCGAATCCGTCGTCGAATAGACCAACGCGGGACAGATAGGAATCTCTCTCGCACTCCCTTTCCGACGGGAAACAGCGAGCACAATTCTTTATCCCGAAGGATCGTCGGGGAGGAGGGGCTAATTTCTTTTCATCTAAATCACTTTCCTCGGATCAGTCGTCTCGAGTTTAGTTGCGCGGACAGATTTTGCTGCACGAGGTAGGTTTTTGTAGGCGGGCGATGAAAGTTTTGTAGATTTCACCCCCCCCCCCCCTTTCTAGAAGCATCCGTACGAGTGAAAATTCCCCAGACATTTTGTCACGCGTGAAATGAAATACTTTCGCGATATCTCTCGCCGGGGAATTTCGTCCTGATTGGGGCTCGTAGAACTGAAATTGAAATCCAATCTCTAGGGTTCCTAAAGGGGTGTATATCACTGGGCTGTTAGACGTATATCCTGTCTAGACCAAAGGACAGTAATCTTTACAGGATCTCGCGGAGAATCCACCGGATTTATAGAATATCCCACTGACGTTTCTCGAGCCAGCTCCTGAGAACCCAGATGTTAAGAGCATCTGGTTCGAGGTGCACATTAAAATCGAATTCCATTCCAATTGCTTGTTTCCATTCATTCCCTGCTACTCTGCCTCGGAGTGCATCGCGCAATTACATTGCCCAGGAATTAAAAGAATCTTTAGTCAGTGAAGGTATTCCCAAAGTTTTATGTATTTGTATGGAACAAAACCATGGAACAGACGTACATAGACTTTGCCACGAAACCCATCCACTGAATTCGTACGTTATTCACTACAAACTCTTCTCACAACGTTGCGGTATGGGATCGTCCTTAAATCACGTAAGGCTTTTTTGGGGTGGAGGCGGCCCTGAATTTCTTACGTTTTCTTACAAGGGGGGAGGGAGGGGGGAGTCAGGTAGCGCCTTACATAATATTTTTTATCCTAATTTTCAATAAATACAAATTATAACATTAATGTTCTAGAAGTGTTGTAGTTTAAATTTCCCGAAACCGAGTTAAATGAATTATATGAACCTTTAAAAGAATTTTAACAACTGAAAAAATTCAGTGCAAAAAATATTACGTAAGAAGGGGGTTGCAATATCAAATCTTACGAATTCTTATACTGGGGGAGGGAGAGGGTAAGAAATCGCCAAAATTACCCTTACGTAATTTAAGGACGGCCCCTATCCCTAAATTATATTATACACAGAAGAAATTAACAGACCCACAGGTTATTCTAAAAAGGCTTGAGGCACATTAAAATCGAAGTCCATTCCAATTACTTGTTTCCATTCATTCCCCGCTACTCTGCCTCAAAGTGCATCGCGCAATTACATTGCCCAGGAATTAAAAGAATCTTTAGTCGGTGAAGGTATTCCCAAAGTTTTATGTATTTGTATGGAACAAAACCATGGAACAGACGTACATAGACTTTGCCACGAAACCCATCCACTGAATTCGTACGCTATTAACTACAAACTCTTCTCACAACGTCGCAGTGTCCCTAAATTATATCATACACAGAAGAAATTAACAGACCCACAGAGATTATTCTAAAAGGGCTTGAGGTGCCTCCAGACCGTAAGCCCGCAAGCTTTGGAGACTCCCATATTCCCATCTCCCGCAATTACCGATATCCGTCGCTGCCGCACGACGAAAGGGTTTGCACCATGGATAACTAAATAAAAGTCGAGTGAGAACTCGGCTGGCACGTTTCGAACAAACAGCGACAGTTGGGCGCGACTCGTGCACGGATCTGAGGGCTGTTTTTCGACGGTGCGTTTACCGAGGCCTCTTTCGCATTGTGTATTCCCATACGAACGTCTCGTCGGGGGGCGCGCGTCCTTTTGATCCACCCTCGGCTCTTGAGCGCAAAAAAATAGGGAGGAGGGAGAACCGCGGATAGGACGAGGAGCGACGTCCTCCGCGCCTAATACGCGCACGAGACACCAGCCGCTTTAGGAAGGACGAGAGCGTCGGCCAGAGGCGGAAATAATATTTTTTACCCGCGGAGTCAACGACCGAGGAAGCGGCCGCCCCTTATCTCTGCGAGGAATATCTCCGAGAATCGAGCAAGGGCTTTCGATGAAAGTCTGCGCAGGGTTGGGCTCCGCGAAATCGTCGAGGAACGCGAAGCCATCGACGCGTGAACTTTAAACGCTGTGCGGCTGCGGCGAGGAGTTTGCTTTCGCCGAGGCAAGGCAAATTCAATCTTTCGATAGTGTAAAGACAACGCTTTGATGAATTTCTCGAACTTCTGTGATTCAGCTTTCAATTGGGTGGCGCGTTTCGTATGTTGCACTCGCGAGTTGAATGTTTGTACAATGACAATTTGTGTTACTTTCTCTTGGCCCGAAACACTTGACCGCCTGCAGGTATTAACGGGTTCGCTGGCTGGAGAGGGGTTGCGGTTTCAGGCGATACATATATGTCGCGAGGAAAGGACAGCAGAAGAAGCCTATCAGCCAGGCGTAGCTAAACACTTGGAGCGAAGCTCTTTTGCTCCCATAGTCTGCATGGAATGTAGGAAGGTAATTGGTTACGGTTTTCTGTTGAAGTTCTTATCCTCTTGCCCGTAATTACGCCGCTGCAAATGATAGCAACTCTCCGTCCAGTCTAACTTAATACAAGTACCCGCGATGTTCGCTCAAGTGAAAGTCCACAGAAACGGACTTCCTCCGTCACCATCAACCTCCGTGCAATCTTAGTTCTCTCTCAGATTTGAAGATCGCGTTTAACAGGTCGATGCTCCTCGATAATCAGTTTCATAATCCCGCACTCAAGAACTGCAGCAGTTAACCATTCTGCATCCAACGATCCTTATTACCATCTGGACAGAGTATACCGCGCGAGCGTTTCTCTTCAACTTCGTAATTGATACTCGGAACGTGAACCCCTCCCTCCCGCCGCACCCCCCCCCCGCCGGGATCATCGTCGAGAACTGGGACACGTATTGTCTCGAAGCGGCAGCTAGCGAGAAGGAAAGACGCCGTTTGGCCGATCCTTGCCGGCAGCAGGGGACCCGAGGTGCCTTTTCTGGGGCAACAAGACAGCTGGAGAACGGTCGCGCGATCAAACCTGGAAGGCATCTCCCCGAGGGCGTTTACGTCACCGCGGCGGCATCAGTCAAACCAGCGTGTTACTTTGGCCGACGTGTTATCGTGAAAGGCAGGTGGATGTGTATACGGAAAGGAGGAGGGTGAAAAAGGGACAAGGACCACTGGGAGGGGAGCGACAGGGGAGGAGGAAGAGAGCGGCGGGGAAAGGTTGGGTAAAGGAGGAGGAGGCTCGACTATTCCCAGGTGTAGTCGTGCCGTATCTCATTCTCGACGTGTGCGTCAAGTCGACGGAGACGAGACGCCTCGTATCGAATTTGCGTCGTATTTGCACGGGGAAGGTGACAAGGCGACATCTTCTTCCGGTTCCTTCGGCGTCGTTTCTGTGCCGCGTCAGAGTTACGCGATAGCTGCCATGACGCGAACGCTTTATCGGCCGGGGAACGTTGCGCGGCCCAGAAACCCCAGGGTCTTTACTTCTTTGGTGACCAAGAATTGTGGACAGCTAGGGGGAGGAGATACGCTCTGACACGCATGAATAATTCTGCTAGGATCCCGCTAATTGTACCCTATTACCGATCGCTCGCTATAGAAATAGAGGTTAGATCAGAGCTTCTAAAATTCTAAACGAACAGCACACCCCCTATCGCTGCTTAACGAATAACGCCGGATGCTCCGTCGTTCTCCGACAGCGATAATCCGTTTTGCTATTCGATTTCCATCGTTAGCCGCACGCTCGCACCTTGCCGGTGCTCCCTGCTCCAAGCTGCACTTACGCCGGTACCGTGCGCGCGCGTTCGCCTCCACGATTTTCGTTCGACGAGCCGCCTCGGTATCGACGGACAGCCCCTGTACGGGGACAGGAGAATCCGGGGGGCATTCGCAGCGCCGTGGCGACAAAAGGCAGCGGAAACGCGTTTGCACACGGATCATCCAGAGTTCGCGGGGAGCCCACAAAGGCCCGCCGGTCTCTCAAGAACAGCCGTCAAAACGTTTTCCCTTCCGGTAACCACCGTTGTCCTACTCGACAGGTGAGGGCACCCTCGTGTCGCGCGCCACCCCCTGACACTACCTACGCTGGCCCTGAATTCAAAGTTACGCCACTGCTGGGACGGATAGACGGGACGAGAGCGAGCGGGGGCCTGTGGGGGGGGTTCGAGGCAAGAGGAACGACTGGGATGTTGAGAGGGAACGCGAGCTGGGCGAAAGAGCGAGAGAGGGTCCAGGCGGCGAGAAGGGGTGACAGGAAAGGGGTGGGCCGTTCGAGAGGGCAAGGCGAAACCATGAGCCATCGACCCGAGAGTCGGGTTCGAGCTCGTTATACTCTCCTACAGGATGCATCCACGTCTCTGCATCTCCATGCAGTTGCACAGTGGGGGTGTGGAAGGGGGGTGGGAGGTGCGGGGTGGCCACATTCACCGCAGCACACCGTGTACCCCGACGGCACACGGTCCCAGTGCCATTGAATGTGCCACGCCGCTACCACCCCCTCCCCCGGTCACGGCTAGCCGTGTGTCGTGCAGTTGCGACGAAAACTGGTGCGTGCGTCGAACGGCGTATACGGGGTGCTGTGAAAATCGCGGGCAAGATTTTGATCTAGGATGGTGTTCTGGCTGTAGATGTCTGGTGGCATCGAGGAGAGAGAGAGGACTTTTTCTTCGTGGAAAAGGGCTGAATCGTTTCGTCGGGGGTTGAAGGGTCGAGGAGGCTTAACGCGTCATGGATTAAACTGGGTGAAAGGATAATGTAAATGTTGATACCGATGAAGGAAAAGTAAGGGGATGAATGGATTGAAAATTTGCAATAGGTACGAAATAGGTATCCTGATTGTTCGTCAGAGTAGTCTCGTCTTTATTTATGCCCAACCTTCGTAGTGGCAAGTTTTTCGTCGCACCCTGTACATTTCCAGCGACCGAGCACGAGGGAAAGAGAGGGAGGCTGCGTTGTGGAAAAAGCACCCACGCTCTCTCTTTTTTTTTTATCGTCCTCCCCGTTTTCCGCGATAGAGGCGGGTGAAGTGGAGGATTTAGTTTTCGAATCGATGCTTTTAAATGACATTTATGTCTATATGAGAATGTGGGGCGAGTAGAAAGGTCGATGTTTTAATCGCCGGGGGAATAATCAATACGGTCGTTTATATGGGACAGTGTCGCGAAATTGCTGATGCGTTTTTCGATAAATTTCGTCCCATCTCCCTCTGCGCGACCTATTTTCCTTCGATAAACTCTTTATCGCGACTTCGATTTTGCCATACACGGCGGGCAAATATTGGCGAATCTGGGAGTGCTTAGCGCATTGTTTAACAAAGTCTACTGCAAGCTGCCGAGCATTCCCCGCTCGATATTGAAGTAGAACAAAAGTGGTTGGCAGAAGCAAAAATTTTTCGAAATAAATATTACGTAATATTCCAAATTTCCCTACGGATTAAATAAACTTTAACCTCCCTGGTAGATACAAGACAACGTTATATGCGACGCAACTTTCCGATTATCTTTACAACTCTATCCAAAGGCATAACGTAAATCTACCCCACGAAACAACCGTTCCACCCCCCACCCCCCCAAAGAATTATCACCACCTCAATGGCGCGATCAGAATCACCTCTCTCTCTCAGAATCCAGCCCAGAAGCCATCGAGCAGTCGTCCACCTTTCGCTCACGTGATAAACACTCGCTCTTCAAAGGATCCACTGCGGCTGGTAAACAACCCTGCCGCTGTTGTTTGTCGCTCGGCCACGAAATTACATTAAGTGCGCGGGACGATAAAACGCGCATAATTAACCGGGCGGGAGTAGCCATCAAGCTTTCGAGGTGAGTGGCAGCAGCCTCTGAAATGCACTTTCTTATTTCCCGTATGGAGAGGAGAAGGAGGAGGAGGAGGAGGAGCGGACCACGTCGTCGTTCATCGTTTAAATGCCGCCCGGGGAACGTGGCTCCTCGTATAATCGTATGAATATTAAATAGCCGAGGCGTAACTGCGGGTCCGCGCGAGGCGGAGAAACAAGACGCGCGAGGGATATGAAGGGAAAGAAGCCAGACGGGGGTTGGATGCAGCAGCGGCCGCTGTTTTTCGCGTATTAAGAAGCGCGTCCACGCGTGGGGCTGATTTTCCGCCGCGAAACTGGTTTACCCGTCGGTAGAGAAGTAAGTACGAAAGAAAATTAAAGAAAATGGTTGGGAGCAAGTGTAGAGTCTGTGACCACGCCGGCTCGTTTCGAAAGTTCCAGTTTCCAGCAGGTTAACGAACGAGAGGAAGCTTCGCCCTCTCGCCGAGCTATAGACTCGTGTCTTGCCGATGAACGAGGAGGGAATAGCCACCCCTAAACTCTACAGAGACTCGGGATGCCACTCGGGGGAGGGGGTTAATGGATATCGAGCGAGTAGTGCCAGCCAGCAGCTCACCTCGTCTCTCTCTTCACCGCCATTCTCTTTCTCTATTTCTCTCTCTTCCTCCCCGGTCTCTCCGTTGGTGTCTCTCTTCCGCTGTGCGCTCGTTCAAGAGCTTCTTGAAGACCGTAAGAGACGACGGGCTGCCGGGGGTAGTAGTTGCTTTATCGAGATCGCGGTACATCGGTACGTAACGCTGTCGGTCACCGCTCGAGCATGATAAGGAGAGACGCTGCTTGAACAGTAGTCGTGCGCTCACGTGCACCGGTTACGCGCACCGGTGCCTGGTATTCACGTACACGTGCACGCTCGCTAGAGAATTCCTTCCTTCCTCCCTACCCTCGTTTCTCCCTGGCCTTTTGATCCACGGCGCAATCTGTGATGCGTGAGGAATCCGCAGAACGTCGCGTAGCCGATAAGGAAATCTTGCCGCGACGCTGCGAAAGAGGGGTTGAAGCACAGGGGCGCGAGAAGTGGCCATTGAACGGGTTCGAGATCGGTCACGCTCTCTTGGGCCTGGAGTAGACCCGTTAAAGACGCGAGAGGAAAGGGTTTCAGATATTTCATCGAGAGCATACTTGTACGGGGGCCTCGGATGAATTATTATCAGTCTAGGGAGAGAGGCTAGGGTTCCAGGTGTTTCAATTTCTTAAAACGCTCCTCGCGAACATTGATCCCCGTCAACGGGTCTCAGTCGTAGGTGTTTCGCCACTTTCCACCCGTCTGTGCATGCTTCCAGAGAAATTCTTGAATACGCTCCGACGCAGGCGTTCGCGCGCCCGCGCGCAAAGTGCGCTGGCAGATCTGTAGAGAAAGCGTTTGAATTATTCAGAGATAATTGGAGAAAAAAAATCGCGGAGATAGCCTTCGAGAGGATCGTCGCCGACGGTGGGGCGGGGAACGAGATACCGTTTGTTTCGCCGCCGAACGGGCGTAAACATCGCGACGAAATTATTCGCTCGAGCGAAATCGCGACGATTTTTCCTCGAAATATCACGGGTAAACGACGCGGGAAATAGGGGGACGCCTCTGGGCCCGCGTCTCTCCGCGGCTCCATTAACTCCGACGGCAATCGCGTTACCTCGGTCTATAACGCACGGGACATTTTTCGAGCGCGTGGAAAGATGCGGCGACGCAACCCTGGCTCTGCGTCTCTATGCAGCCGGGCTTTCCGCCGCCTCCCGACAGTTACCTGTAATTTGATGATCGTCCCGATTCGATCGGAGGGGGACGATAATGAAAGACAACGTCGCGTCCAGAGCGGGATAGGCAATCGTACGGTGGAAGCTTGGAGATCGACGATGTCTTTATTCCGTTACCCGCCCGTTCATCTTCCACCGAGATATCCTCGCGTTTCTCTAAACTGGATTAAGACGCGCCGCGAACATCAATTTCCTCCGCGGAAAATTGGACTAATCAATTCTCTCGGAACGGGGATCGATCAGTTTTAACGCCGATTTCCGTTCCATGCTCGGCCATCGCCGAGTCGATAGAGTCCAGACCCTAGTGTCTTCCTCTCGGCTGCCTCCTTTTTCACCGGCTCTTGTCTGTCGCCGAAAGTCCGCCTTTCTCCTGTATCTGGTCAACCGCCGATGAATATGCGAGGGGTTGTTGCTGTTCCTTAAGCGTGTCTCGCAGCTCGCCGGCAAGCACGCCTCTTACTTGTCAGGGAGTTCGCCGTGGATCCGAGCACGGCGCTGTTTCTATCTGCATCCACGGAGCTTATTAAATTCTCACGGTACAGCTACAGCCTGTCGGCGGAGGGGTTATTCCGGCAATAGGTTTCTACCGATCAGCTTCACGCGAACTTGGGAACTTGGCCCTCGGCGCGGAGTCTGTGTCACTGCGGTGAATCGACGGTGGGTTTGCCGGATCTCGAACGATGATCATCACTGATTCTGCACCGAGTTACCTGCAGGCGCCTATATTGAATTCCACCGTGTAGGTTGCGAGATTTCGTAGTCGAGTATCCAAAGGTGTTCGAACGGTTGATTAGAATGAAAGCGATTGCTTCTCAAGCTGTACTTTATCCTTTAAACGTCGAGGCTCGGGCCAATACGAAACGCTTCGAGACTTACAAACTTGGAGTTGAATACCGAGATTTTTCAGGCGCATTCCTCCCAAGTCCTCGAGTGCCAAGTAAAACAGAATGCTACGAGGCGGTGGCAATGGGTGAGTCGGTGATCTTACATTATTCCCCGGGCTACCCCAGATCGCCAGACAGGCATAACCCCGCTGGTACGCGGGCACGGAGCGAGGCGTTAATGGCGGAACAATGGGGATGAGGAGACCCCGAGCGTTTAGCGCGCAATGGACGTTGGGAATTTCAGGTTTACACTTTGAATTTTTAAACGCGCGTTTAAAGGGGCGCGCGGGCGTTCGACGGCCGTTATTTACTCCGCGTGAAAATTGCATCGGTGTTACGTCGTCGATGGAACGACTGTCGCGCGGGTCCGATTGGGAGGTGGAAACGGGTTGGCGAGTGTAACGAGCGTGTCTCCGCGGTGCGTCGAGACTGTTTAGAGTATTATTTATTCGTCGATACGCGCGACGCCTGGTCGAACGGTTCGCGCGAGGATGACACCCCTATTTGCCGAGGGAACTGAAGTAGCACGCGCGACTAAACGTACGTAAACACGTTTATCGTGGAATAATTTAGCAGCCGTGCACGGGCCGTTATACGTGGCGGACCGATGGCCGCACGTTTTACGGAGATCCGTCGGCCAGCACGTACGCACCATCCGCTCGGCCACCCGGCGCGGTATCATACACTGGCGATGCTTTAACGATGAACTATCAAAGTTTCCGCGCCATTCTTGTAATTTAATTACGCGAAACGTAGGGGCGAAAGGCGCTAGGCAATTCGCAGAGCTTTAAAATCGGGAACTGCGCGGGGTATCCCGGGGTAGTTTGAGGGCTGGGTGCCGTAACGCGTAGGGCGGCAGTTTGTTTGCTCTTGAGTGAGAATTAGTGTGTAATATCCGCAGCGATCCGAGTACACGCGGATTATTGAATCTACTGGAATGCATACCGAATCTTCTCTTCAAATCGAAGGGCTAGTGGAATAGACTACTACTACGTACCTGCCGCGCGTCTGTCCATGACTGGTTATTTCTACTTACACCTTCGTTCGCGTGTTCCGAGTCCCGCAGCTCCTTTCGATTCTACATCAGAATTAACCGCTTCCCCTCCGCACCCCTCGCTCGTCACCACCGTTTTTATTTGCCGCGTGTAATTTCCTTTTCGCCCGTCTCGTTCTACATTATCGGGCGCTAGCGTTTCGTTCTCAAAGGATGGCCGGGTTGATGCTATTACGCGGCGCTATCTAAATTATCTCCTAATATCGCCGCCGCGCCCCGGAGTAGCCAGGATAATGAGCTCATTGCCGTGCAAATTAGCTCCGCGAATTCGTTCGTCGGGTTAAGGACGCGGCTGCACGCCCCGGCGATACAAACCGTCAAGAATGTTGCCCGGGGTTCGTTCGCCAAGGAAAGGGGCCGCGAAAACCGTGCACCCTCCTGGCGCGGAGAGCCAGCGAGAGGAAGCGCGCGTGTACGCGAGGGGCAGCTTTTGTCGCGCGCGGAAGCCGGTGCTCCTGCGAGCATCGATGAAAAGCAATCCCGGCGAATGAAAATAAACGGTCCGACGGACCACTCGGCGAACCAACTGGCGTGCGTGTTACGGTCGAGAGTTTAAAAGAGGGTCGATCGGGGGGCGAGCAGGGGCTGCCAAGGAGAAAAACACGTCCCAAGGTGGCGGGGCAGCGGGGGGGGGGGGGGCGGGCAGCAAGGGTGGTCGGACGTTTCACCCATGGCCGATCAGGAAATTGGCCCTCCTTTCGCCGTTTTATCGCGCGTAAAACTGTGACGCCTTTAACCCGGCGACGACTTAATTTACCGGCACAATGCCGTCACTGTGTCTCCGTTCTTGGGACGGAAGCCACGGATGACGGGGCCCCGATACCGTTTCGATTCGAACGGGTGTCCGTGGCCGTTCGGGGATCTAAGCGCGTGATCTATATATTCGATAAGTAATCGAAACGTACGTTACTAAAGTTTCTTGCGAATCAACCGTGCTACTAATTTAGCCTCAACTGCTACAGCATCAGAATATACGGGAGAAAGATCGAAACAGAAGCCGACGACAGAAGCGTAGAAGATGCAGGGAAGTTGAAACTCGAGCGCGTCGAGTTCCCCTTTCGAATCTTCGCGGAACTTTCCCGCTCGAAAATTGGCCCGACGTCTCCGCGCTCTTTTTCCTACGAAATTTCTTGGACGATTCTCGCATACGATCCCGTTACGACTACTCGGCGAAGGGGGCCGGAGCATAACATCGAAAGTTTTATCGGGAGGGAGAAACCGCTCGATCGGCCTCCAACTGTTTCGTTCTACGACTCGATCCCGTTCCGTTCTTCTTCCTGTCGCATCTCCGCGACTCTGTAATCGTTTTTCAGCGGGGGACTGTTCGCGACGTTAAAGGGATCGCGGAGCTTTGTGGTAGGACGCACGTCACCGTCCACAAGTTTCTCGCAACTTTCAGGTCGCCACTTTCAAACTTTGCCCCGAATTTTTTCGCGTTAAAAGCTAGACATCCGTGCGATTCCCTCCTCCGGCAGAAGTTTCACGGATTCGCGGACCTCCTCTGCGTGTCCAACAACAAACGCGCTTATCGAGAAGCACGCTTGAACTCTTTATTCCCAGGGGTCGCGGGATTCTCGAAATATTTCTCGAGCTCTCTTTCTCACGATCGCAATTAGAATATTAAAGTAACGCGAGTCGTTAGAAAAATGATACTGGCGGTGCTCGCGGTTGCAGGTGAAAGTAATAATCCAGAGACGGCGAGGAAAGTAATTTCAATTGTAAATGCCTCGCGCTGGAACTTCCCTCGGCGAGGAAAATGTCCGGCATGCAAAGTAAATTTTCTATCTCCAGGGGGGCGGGCAAGCTTCGCTTCAATTCTGACGTATCTAAATCACTTTCTGTCGACTTTCCGCAGTTCTTCCGCCCCCTCAATTTTCTCCCAGCAATAACTACCTTCCCTGGAACGACATTGGGCAAGTTAAAGGTTACCATTGTGGTTTCCTAGGGCGGTTCTAGGCTGTTATCATAAAATGTCCTCGACATCGATTGAAAGTTTAACTGCTCTCTGAATAAAGATGAAGTGTACGGTGTGTTACAGGATCTACGGTAACCTCGCGTTTCCTTTTCAATGTCATAGAATGCGGTTAGTATCAGATGTAAATGAATTTCTTTGAAATCTTACAATTCGAGACCATAATTTGCAATCGCTCGATTTAAACGGACACATGAAAATTCATCCCCTTTCGAATGACTTGTTGGAGAAATTTACTTATCGTTAGATCATCCGGGATATAATATTCTCTGTAATCAGTGATCCTCCTTTTTTATAATTATTCTGCATGATTGGAGTTCGAAACCATATCTGGGATTCAGTACCCTGTAAGAGAAGAATCGAGTGTTCTTCCATTAACGTATCAGATAAACTGTGGCTTGTTATTCATTGGTCTGTGATATATCGCTTCGAAGTGGGAAATATTTGTCAAGAAAACGTGTCGTGCAAACGATTCGTGTACCACGAACGATGATGGATGGAAGGAGAGTAAAGTTTAACGGCTGGGAATACAGCTCTCTGGTTGAAGAAGTAGATTGATGAACGAAAGTGAATCAAAGATACGCGATATTAATCAAAGACGGTGCAAATACGAAACGCGGGTTTCTAAAGAAGGAGCCTTCAAAATTTCAAGCCTACTGACCCGATTTACAATTCTACCGTTACATTTATACCATTCATCCCGAACGGAAGAAGAATCTAGGGAATAGCTTGCAAAGGAAACGCGGAATATGCGCGCGCGCGCTTGAATTTTTTGTGTCATTGGAAAACAGAAACGCTTTAACATTCGTTTACCTTCCCCGTTGTTTCGTTCTATTTTACACGGATGACAGGCAAACAGCGATACATGCGCGAGCTCGATTTATCCCGAACTGAAGAAAACTCGGGACTTGCCTTCGAAGCGCAGAGGAAAGGGGAAAGAAATGGGATGGAAGGAATAGAATTAAAAGTAAAGGAAAGTGGAGAAAGAAGATATTATGATTCGCAATCGTAAAAGTTTCTCGCTACCGACGGTATCACGGTAGAAGAGCCAAGCCCAGGAAGTAGCTGTTTAAATGAACGAGGAAAAAAGTATTTCAGAGTGGCTGAATATTGTACCCGATACGAAGAACAGAGACTTCCCTAGCAGTTATTACTCTACTTTTCTTCGTCGGTTTTAATCTATTTAAAGTACGAAGCACGAAACGGGCCGACTCACAGATTTCAGTAGCGGGAACGTGCTCGAAATAGCGCAACGTTTCTTTCGAACTAATAAAAGAAACCACCGCTACAAGGGGATACCTGACCAACTACACAGAAACAACTGAAAAGTAACGATCAAAAAGTACTTAAGAAACTCAGACATTAAATTACATTTAATAGCACCGAGCTTCCTGCAACACAGTTAAACAATTCCCCCATCATTTACAAATCAATCTCGACCGCAGAATCCCTCGAGCAACCCTCGTGAATGTTTATCACACTTGTTAGAGACAGCTGATCCAGCTGAACTGTCTTCCACGAACTGTTAGGAAGCAGGGGCAGGCAACGGGCGACAGAAATGACTAAACAGTGTGGCAGCGAAATGCACAAGTTCGCCAGGCTTCCATCGCGAAATGTCCAGTCCCTTCCGTCCAGTGACGAGGGTAGTTCGCAGCGCTCGGCAGCGGTACGAATCAGTTTCACGGAGTTTATATTCATAACGAATAGGGCGCGCAGCGGCGGGGCGGGCGCCGCTGTGCCCATCGGGATGTATACGTAGGCCCGTCACGTTGCCTCGCATTATCCACATAATCGGAGAACGTGCCAACGAGAGAAGGGCGTCTCTCGGCGTCCGCGTCCCCAGCCCCGTTGCATCCACCATCTACGAGCAACCCTTCAGACTGTCTAGGGATCCGTGTACAAACCTGGGATACTTGAGCGATAATTTTCACGGTGACTGACAACGTTCCCTGTTGATCTCCCGGCCTCTCTCTCCCTCTCTCTCTCTCTCTCTCTCTCTCTCTCTCTCTCTCTCTCTCTCGGCCCCGAGCTACTTTCCAAGTTTTCTATATTTCCAGACAGAGCATTAAGCCGTTTGCCCTCAGCTGGCCTTCGCTTCCGGTAGTTTCGTTCAACCTTCCGCGATAAACCTCGATCGATACCTCCTCTCGTTTTTCGTCCCTCCTCCGCTCTCCTTTTTCCCCCCCTTCGTTTTCGTCTACTTTCCGTGACGCGGTCGCATCGACGGTTAGAGAAGTGCGCGGAGACGGGGAGCTTCGAACACGTCGGAAACTTTAATTGCACGATTCCGTGTAATTATATCGAGCATATTTCCTCGCCCCGTCCCTGCCGATACGGAGGGTCGAGGATTTCGTTTCGGAGGTACAACTTCCGCCGGTTTCAAGGAGCTACAGCTCTACGCGAATGTTGCCCAGGAAAATTCGGTATCTGGCTTTTAATCAGTCCTCGGGAGCGTAGCTGGATTCCGTGCACGGCGCCCCTGCAAACGGTTCGCGCGTTTGTCCTGTCGCGGCGAGTCTCGCGCGGAAGTTAACGGGGTTAGTTATTCCTGCGGAGGTACGGAGACCAAACCGATGGCTCGGGCGGCGCGAGTGTATCTCTCCCGTCGCGAGCGCCTCGTCTACTTACTTACTGCTAATTTCGCGCAATGTGTCCTGGTGGTCGGGCAAAGGTTGATTAAAGGTTTGCTTAGCCATTAAAATATTCCATTAACGCTCTCGCCTCTGTGCATTCGGGCACGTAGGTCAGGCGAAACGGCGAAGAAAGGGGGAGGGCCGGTAGATAAGCCGAAGACACAGAGCAAGGGAAAGGGATGCAGAGGACGAGGAAGAGGAAGAGGAACGGAGGAGGAAGGCGAGACGGTGAAGGAACCTTATTAAGGGTGTCTGTTCCGCCCCCTCGAGCGCTTAAATTTCAAACTGTCGCTATACGAAACACGGCGACGTCGTTAAGGCTCGACCGTCGAGATTAAAGGCTTTCGAGATTCGAGAGATTTAAAGTCTGGAATTGTCCGCAATTAGTGCGAAACGGCGGAGGGGGGGGGGGGGTAGAGAGGACAGCGGTCTGTTGAGTGGGCGGGCGAGGGTGGTGGGGGTTGGGTGGGTAGAGGGTTGGTTGAGCTCCTTCAGGAAACTACAGAGAGCTTCCTGCAAGAAGCGAAAGAACCGGGCGGAACGTTAACGAGAGAGGTCTTAAGATGCGTCGCGATCATTATCGACGTTCTTCATTGTCTGAGTGATGCCGCCCCTTCCTTGGCCAGACGAACGTATTGTTCTTCTTCGGAACGCGAATACGAAGATATTCTCCTAACATTTTCTGCATGTTGATGCGGAAGCGACTCCCTCGTGGTGGCCACGTTGCTTCCTCCTTCGTATTTTCGTATTTCCGCCTCTTGAATTACCGTTTAATATTGATGGAATTTCCAGTGGCGTTTACTAGTCCTGTAAGTAGATTTCTTCGTAGCTTGGAGATCATTTTACTCCCGTTGAAATTGCCCTTTGAACTTTCGTCCCTAGCTTGTAATTTGGACAGAGACTCAGGGACTTTGATGCGTTTAATTGTTGTAGGTTGTAGGGAACTGCCTCCTGATCGCCTCCTTCGTAAGGTTTCGTTTTCTTCTCCGAGCCACTTACGGGAATTACATGGAAACGAGTTAACCCTTTAAAGTGCTCCGCGGCGGAGGGCTGTCTGCCGTTGAATTCGACTGTTCTTTTCCCAGTATCGTTTGTTACCGCGGGCTGGAGTTAATTTTTGATTCAAGCGTATCCTTTATACCAGCGGTTCCGACGAAATTTCGAATGAAAATGTACATTCCAGGTAGACGCGCGCACTCCACAGAATAAAATTACGGCTTTCCTTTTTGCTGCGTACGCTCGAGAGGGCTGCTCTCCAACGAGACTTTTTTACCGAGAGAATTTCTCAGGAATATGCACTCTGCGAACGAACGTGTCGTAGCCAGTGAGAAAAGTTGATCGAGAATTTTTCTACGCCTCCGAGGCAAACTGGCGAACGAACTTCATTGGCTACAATTGTGCCTAAATTTTTCAGCTTGGATTCGAGTAGGCAATGGTCTCCCCATAAAATCACAAAATTCAGAGTATTTTGTGTTTTTATCGCGAGAGATAACGAACTGTAAACGAGCACACGGAATATAATAAATAATTGGAATAGTAATAGATTACAAGCCTGCGAATCTGTCGTGACAGTGGCAAATATTCGATTCGTCATAGTGCTATAAGACGAACGTTCACTTTAGAAATTCTTTACGGAATGGCGTTTCCAACGGACTATAAAACTTTTCCACACTCGTTACGAATTTCCATGGTACATTCGAATCGCTTTTCCCTCGGGAGAATATAATCCACGCTCGGGAAAATTTAATGAGAGAGTGGAACACGGTTTTTTACAGTCGACGGTTCTAAACTCGCCCTACTGAGAATTCAAGCCTGTTAGAATAGGTTCTTCGAACACAAGCAATTCGAGGGAGTGGAAATTCTGCAGCGCCGTGTGAAAGTTACAATTCCCCAAGAAACGTTATTCTTACGGTAAATTGATGGGGGTATCGTAGCTTTTGAAGAATAATAAGCCATTCGAGGAGAAACATTACGATTCTACAAGTTCTGCTTAGGATTCAGGCTTTTACCTCTCGCAAACTTTGCTTTTGTAAATCGGGAAAAGAATTTCAGACCCAATTAGTGCACGCTTTCCACGGACGAATCTATCGCAGAATCTGACGCGAGTTTATTCGGTTCATCCGGACGAAGTTTCCAAGAGGAACTTCCATTATAATAATAATAATAATAATAATAATATATATATATTATCTCCTATCAATAGAGAGGCTCAGATTCAGCGTGTATGTTCCACAAATTACTCACGGGAGTGTCACGTGCTCGCCGTTATCTAGTTACCGTTACGGGGCCCAGCGAAACTTTTAGCGATACGTACCCGCGAAACCCGTAACAGTTTCCACGGAACTGGGCTGGTTTTACAAAAATAGCATTGCCACACAGTGAACCGTCGCGGGACCCCTCTCCCCGTTACTTTCCCAGTAAATATAGGCGTGAACTATCGCGAAGCTACTCGAGATCCTCAACCCTACATCCGTCACACCGTCGACTTTCACGTTCAGACAGGCAAGCGAAAGATCATCGTTGACGCTCTCGTAAAATTCCATCGGTACCATCGGACAGAGTGCCACGATCATTTTTTCACGTCGCTGTATAATCCAGTTAACGTTCGTGGACGTTTAATTGCACCGTGGAAGAGCGCGCGCGGTACGAGACACGTCAGACGCGGCACTATCGGGAACCAAGACCCAACGCAGACTTACCGATGAAAATTAGGCAGCGGGCCAGCATCGTTCGATCCTGTCCTTGGACCTCGGTGAACCTTGCAGCCGGCGTAAGCGGCGAGGGCGAGCGTGGTGCCGGTCGCGCGTCACCGTCACGATGATCCTCGGCTTGGCCGTGGCGGCGACGACGTTGATCCCCGCGTCGTTCACGGGTCACCGTTGCTCCTCTAGGTTGTCGCGTTACGCGAGCGATCACGCCGCGACGGGTAGATAGGAGGAGGCTGGTGTCGCGCGGCCAGGTCGTCGACGACGTCCCGACGCTGGTGCAGCCGACCGCGGAGACGCGCGCGGCGGCAGGGTCATACGTGCGTGGACGGGCGCCGCGGCCGCCAGTCACCGCGCGGTGACTGATTAAAGATCGGCGGCGTGTACAGCAAGGGCTCAGAGAGACACCACCGTGCAGACGGAGCAAAAGAGGTCCAGCGGAAAACGCAGCGCGTCCACCCTCGCGAAAGTCTTTGGCCTCCGGCACCGCCGGCCACGACTGATCGTGTCGGAGAACCCCCGCGGCCCACCCTGCGCATGCGTTCCACCCTCTCCTCGCGATCCTACCCCCTCCCGTCCCTCCAGCCGCCCTCCTCCCCCCGTTTACTATCAGCCCTCTTCCTCCCGCGGGTAGCTGGCCGCGTAGCGTACGGCTTGGAGAGGGTAGCTGCAGGTGCCACAAAGAATGAAAGGGTGGACGTGTAGGGTGCGCGCGGCCCTCGCACGCATCCACCGCCGTTCGCGGATGCTCCCGCGACGCGTTTTTACTCCTCTTCAACTTTCATTTCTGCCCGTCTTCTGCTCCCCCTGTTCCCTTATCGTACGCGAAGACGTTCGGTTATACTGGCCGGAGGCAGGCGAACCAATGGGTGCTCTTGCCTGTTGGATGTTTCCCGCCATGCCGCCGATGGAATGTCTGCTTTCTCTACCGTGGCTCGAGCCTCGTGACTTTTCCACCCTTTTCAATCGAGCCTGGTGCCTTTGCTGGTGGCACGGGGCGCTTAGAATGGAGAAGAGCTGGGGGTTGCAGAGCGCGCTCGGGGTTTCGATGACTTTCAGGCGCCATTCGCCGTGTCATGGCGTGAAACGTTTATACGCCGAGGTGAAATTCGAGATACGCGTTTTCGGCTACTTCGGCCGCCGAGGTCTGACAATTATGGGCTACGCATCCCTGGGCTGGCCAACGCTGCTAATCCATCGTAACATTAACGTATTTAGTCGAATTCTTTGCCCTGCTATGGTAAAATCCTTTCAAAGGTAATTCCAGTCCGCGCACGATACGATTTTCAATGATAGGAGGCTCCTCCGTTGCAAAGCCGCCAACAGTCCATGGTTGAAACGTTTGCGCCGAGTAATTCACTATTTCACGCACGCCAAGTATCTATTAAAACTTTCAGCATCCTTGCCGTGACGTAATCCTTTGCAAACCACGTGCGACTCGCGAGCCTCGCGGTCGTTCATTCTGGTCAACATCGATACGTACAGGGGCGGTGGTCGCAAAGAGTAAAACTGGATGGTCGCAATGAGTGAAAAAGGTGGATGCTGCGCGAGCTTTCAGGGACTCTATAACGCCACATGCGCCGCGATTAAACGGTGCGTTGGAGCACAAAACAGGATGAAATGCCACTGTGTATTACTTTGAACGGTCTGGCTTCCAATCGCATTCCCCAAATGTTTCGCGCTCAAACTGTTTTTCGTTTCAACTCTATGATCTAATAATGACTTTATCACAAATTCGAATGAATAAGTAGATATATATATATATATATATATATATATATACACATCTCTGTTGGCATTTCAGCCCCCACTTTTTGAAGAGCAAAGCATTCTTGAATGTAGAAGGGAATTCTACGCCCGACAATATATACCTCACACAGAGACGGAATCTAATAATTCGAGTTCATCGTGAAACGTATCTTGAATCCTTTCATCGAGGAATTCGATTCAACCTCGCCATTTTGAATACCCGCCGAGCACATTTGTCGCGCGGTGAAGCTTATTGCGGTTTTCTTCCAAATTTATCGCGTCTTATGGTGCACATATCGCGGCTCAAGCGCCCCTTGTTACCGGTTGTCATCTCGAGCTTCCCGGAACGAGCTGCTGGCGCGTCGTAAGGGTTGAAAAAGATGGGCGGATGCCGTGGTATCACCGCGCGCATAAAAAAAGAAAAGAAGAAAGGGGAAAGATCGTTTCGCAGCCGTTGCATCTTTGAGGAACTTTGCAACTTAGGTGGATGCAGGCGGGCAGGAAGGTAGGAATGTATAATTTATATCTTGGAGTTCTTCCTTATATTCGTCCGGCCTTCCCCCTCGCCGCATTTTTTATTCTTACTTAAACAAGTCTCGTCGACTTGTTTTCCCCATCGCGCGCCTCGCTACGTTGTCTCCTTTGTTGAAAGAAAAATGTAGAAGGGAGACGCAAAGGAGGGAGGGAATGAAAAGAGGAGCCCGAGATACACGTAGCGTTTCAGTCCTTCAATTTTTACTCCCCGTTATTTGCGAGAGATTTTAACGTCGGAATTTTCTAACGGCTCTTAAAATATTCCTCCGCTCGACCCCGGTTTCTCGTCGCGCCGCTGCTTCCCCCGGCGAGTCGCTCCGGTCTGGGGATCCCCTGAACCTGCGCGCTGTTTTTCTTCGAAGCGAAAGGAAGGGTGTGTTTTGTCCAAGCTTCCATCGCCGCGGAAACGTCAGGCTGCCTTAGCTGCCCACCATCGAGTCCCAAGTCGTATACCCTCGACACGTGTCTCGGCGTGATCCCCGCGGGATGATCACACCGGACAGACCAAACGGATGATTGTACATACCCGACCAGCAGACGGTATCGTTCGTGATAAAGCCGGACACCCTGTACAGGGATGTGCTGATTGGCTGAGAGAACGGGTAGCGACGAGGGACACGAAAGTTTTGACGTTAAGCGACGAGGGAGCTCGCAGGCAAGCTTCAGCCTTATGAAAGGAACGACGGAGACGCGCAGAGAGCGCGGTGGCAACTGTCGCGGCCGTGTGACAGGGACAGAGGCAGCAAGACGCGGAGAGGGAGGGGGGAGGGGTTGAAAGGGAGATGAGGTACGGCCAGAAAGAACAGAGAGACGGAGAGGAATAGCCTGGAACAAGAGGGAGGGAGAGACAGAGAGAGAGAGAGAGGGGGAGGGACAGAGAATGGGAGGAGGAATAGGAGGGCTGCGATTGAGGAGAAAGAGAAAAGGAGCAGCGACAGGGATGAACGGAGAGGGTCGGTCGGTGTGCGTGGGCAGGATGGGGATGGTAGAGCTTGATGCGTCCAGGGGTTGCAGCATGCACGAAAACGAAACGAAGGCGGGCAGCGGGCTAGAGACAGATGGAGCCAGGCCAAGTAGAAGCGGCGAGGAGCTGGCGGGGAAATACGTGGAAGAAAGAGAGGGAGAGAGAAGGAGGAGGTGAGTGTGCATCGGAGGCAGAGGGATGCAACGACCGTGTGTCCGAGCACGTCGTTAAAACCCGACCCGGGGCTACGGATTCCGAGTCGTCGTCGTCGTCGTCGTCGTCCGCTGGTAGCGGGCGCAGCCCCTCTTCGGCATCCTCGACACCCTCGACACCCTCCAGCGGCAACGGCGGCGGCAGCAGTACCGGCGGTCTATCGCCCGCTACTCGTTCGACTATTGTTTCGTCAAGTGCGACGTAAAAGACTCGAAGATCCGCCCATTGTACTGGCTATTAAGGCTGTTGTCTTGACGCTCTCTTTCTCTCTCGGTCCCGCGGCCCCCAGCCGCCGTCGCTCTCTTTCTCTGTTCCTGGTGAAACGGCCGCTCGTAAAAGAGCCAGCCAGCGACGGTTTGCGCGAATTCAAATTCGTCCCCGGGTCACGTTCCGTCTCGGGGAGAGAGGAGCGAATTAGGGGGCAACCGCGGAAAGGGGCTGTTTCTGGGTGAACCCCAGCGTTCTCTGCCGCCCTCGCCGGGGATATGGGTCTTCGGCTACAGTTCGTCTCGCGGGTAAAATACCAGGCGTGTTGTGGTGTGATAAAACGCTGCAACAGGCTGGCTAAATTAGGGGGAACCGGTTAAGACGGACTGAATCGCACGATGCAGTATTGTTCGATTATTGGCCGTTGTTGTATCAATCGTATAGTTTGCTGAGTTCTCAATGAAACGGTTAGATCACTCTTCGCTATTAGTAATCGTTTTATAGTATTGACTGTTCAGAAACGGAAATCCTTTACTATACTCAGCGGACAGAAGCCGCTCGGCACGCATTCGTTACGCCCGAATGAATCTCTTCCGTTCGAAAGTGCTTATTGGAATGTGTAGCTTCCCCCGTCCCTGCGATAGAAAAACACTCGTAATTTAAGTTTATTTTCATCGTTGATTTACCGTGCACGCCGATAATCGAATTCTAAAAGCACGCCGAGAGCGGTCGGCGGCGCACGCGAGGTTAGATACACGGCGATATATCAATGCAGGGGTGACGGAGGACTGGTGGGGGGGTGGGGCCGTTTGTTTTGTACTAGTTACCTCTTTTCTCCGCGTTCTTCCGACCATTTTGTCCCACCCATTAGTCCTCTTTCTGTCTGTTCCCTCTCTTTCGCTCGTCTACAGCCCCTCTCCCCCCCCCCAACCTCTGGTTGTCTTCCCTTTTTATAATATCTAGGCGCAAATTGCACTTGGCGACCGTGCAATTGTTCCCTTTTATTTCCTTTATGATGCACCGTAGGCACGAAATTGTCATAAACAGTGGCTCCCATCCCAAGCTTCCCTCATCCCTCGCCGCTTCGCCCCTTCGTCCGTCGTGTCTGCACCCCTTTGCAGAGCGTTCCGGCTCGTAACGACAAATGAACTATTAAGGGTAACGACAGCGAGCGAGAAAGAGAGAGAGAGAGAGAGAGAGGGGTGATCGGCTGAAACTTTCATCAGCTCCTTCGTTCAGCGTCGCTTTCGCGAGATGTTTGCTAAATATTCGACGACGCGTCAAAGGTGATACATCGATGGAAGCCGGGCGAGAGGTGGGGTTGCCTCGTTTCAAAATAAACTAGTGCCGCTCTTTGACACTGGGTGCAACGACGAAACGGACTCAGCGAACGATGGCGGAGGAAAGGTAACGGCGACCGCGGAGCAGTGAGGAACAGTGAAGGGAGAGAGAGAGAGAGAGAGAGAGAGTGAGAGTGAGAGAAAGAGAGGGACGGAGGGAGGGTGGCTCGTCGCAAATTGGCTGGGTAATCGATGCCAGTCTTGGGATTCCATCCTGAGATCAGGCCGTTGTACCGTTTAATTAGAATACGACTGCTCCGCTGTGTCAAATACCAGAAGGCCTCGACAGAACAGCCACCCACTTCTGCAGATTTTCATAGCCTCGTCGGATTGTTAGAGCACACCCTGATTTAGATGAATTCCACGCAGTTGGCCCCGACAGCTGCATCCTACAAACACGTTGAATGTAAATATTCTGGAATTATCGACTCGGGAAGAAATTCGCGAAGGTGCAGGAAAATTCCTAAAAACCGATCTGCCACGATTTAAATAGCTTGCTCAAGTCCGATGTACTAGACATTCCGATTACTGTAAAAGCGTCGATATCGCCTCGTTGCCAGACGTACAATTGTGGTTTAAATAAATGGAATTTCTGTACTATTCTAAGGGGTGCATTCGAGCATATTTGGTTGAGGGCGAGAGGACCCAGTAATCTGTCCACTGATATAGCAACGTAAAACCCCTGTGGTGTACAAGTTTAACCTAGGCGTATTTAAAAAACGCTAAGTTAGCGCGAGCTGATTGGACGTGAATGTAAACCATCGATTAACTGCTGGTGATTTGTTTAATTGGCATTAGCTGAATTGCCATCAGTGCCCGGGGGGATCTCGAATCGAATGGTTGTCGAGGTAACGGGGGAATCGAACCATCGAATAAATGCTAAAGAACGGGCAGAGAGACGGAAAGGAAGGAACAAAGGCGAGGAATGAATCGTACGGAAGAAAGCGTCGTCGATACAACGGATGCTTTCTAAAGTATAATCGAGACAAGGACAAGCTAGCTCCGCGAAGGAAGAGCTGGACAGAAAGGGAATTAATGAAGATTGAAGGGCGCAGACGATCCCGTAGCCAGTTCTGAATACGAATACGCCATTACGTCTTTTCATAATGCAACCCCGTCATTATTCCCGTATAAGAATATTTATTCTCCGACCAATCGATATTATCCATCGTTGCAGCGTGCAGGATGCGTCTACGTGGCCTGCAGCGAGACCCCGGCATCCGATTGGCCAAGGAAACCTTGCCAATTAGAAAAACGTCTGAGAGATCTTCGAGGCACTCGTTGACAAACGGCTTATCGTCTGCCCCTGTTCTTCCGTACATCCCCTTCTGCCCCTCTGCGCCCCGTAACGCTTTCCACCCCCGGCGGCGAAATATTCGTCCCGTTGCGTTCGACTCGCTGGAGACGGGTCGCGTCGGAACTACGGGGACTCGTTTGTCGAGCGTTTCAGCAATCACGGTCGAAGATTTAACGGCGTAGGAGGGGCGGAAAAATCGAGCAAGCAATGGGAGGGGTTAAACGCCCTATAAAATTTAAACCGCTCCCCAGCGTTTCCCCCACTTCCCCCCATCGTGTACGATCAACTAGCGCTTGCATAGAGAACGGAAGGAAAGAAACGGGGAGAAGAAGAAGAAGAATAGAATGGGGAAGGTACAGGTAGATGAAGGGAAGAAAGGCGAGACTCGGCGTTCAGGAGACGACAGATGCGAGAGCGAGATAGGCCACGAATCGCGCTGCCACGAGCGCAAGGGGGGTGGGAGGGGGAGTGAGAAAAACGGCTACGTGAAGGGTCATAATTAAATTCAGATTTCGCGGGGCGGTAGGCGGGCGGAGGAAGGGGGCCGACCGTGAGATCTGGAGGAAATAAAAGAATGCGCGGGAAGAAGGAAGACGGGGAAACGCGAAAGAGTCGGCGAGGAGACGTCGTCGTCGTAATTGAATTAAAATTTGAATCGTCGAAGGAACGAGTACCTTAAATGGCGAGGCAAGGAGGATGAAGCCTTGGCAAGTCGGGCGGAGGACGGGGAAGGCTGCCATCGCCATTGAAGGATACATCTCTCCGTGGTAATCTCGCGTCGATTTCTTCTTCTTCTTTCGACGAAATGTAAAAATGCAAAGTGAATTCTTCCCATGTGGAAGCCCAAGAGGGAGAGCGTATTTTACTTCGTTTCCAGCGAATAAAATGGCTTTCGGTTATATACGCTCGCCGTGTATACACGTGCGCGTGTGTGTGTGTGTGTGTGTGCATAGACGCGCGAGACATTTTAAACGACCGCGCTATGCTGAAAGTTGTGACATGCATTCAATATTGAAATTGGTTCCAATTTATACCCAGGCAGTAAACTTTACGCGTCTCTGTGGCGAATGCGCGCGGAATTTGTTTGGGTCTTATGGTCGTTGAACTCTACCAGCGATTCGTTAATCACGAAGGGAATTCGCGCTTTCGTCCGAGGTCTCGTTGCACAACGCATTTTCCGTGATCGATATTAACCTCCCACGCTCGTAGGTGTTTTCCGCAAGCTCGCAGTTCTGCTGTAATCGTAACTGTTGGGCAGGAATTGTAGGAATCGGTTAACGATTTGTATATCTCAATTAATGAAACACCGATTCAGTAAACAATCACTCCAGATTTGAAGGCTATTCTCCCTCTGTGCTAGAAACTAAGCAGACGTCCAGGAGGTCCGACCGCAGCAGGAAGATTCTACCGTCCACTGAATCCCTCGGAGGCAGAGATGGGCAAATTTTGATTCAAATAAAACTTCGAATAACGAATAAAATTTAGAATAACTATTCCTCGTTCGTTCGTTAACCCGAGTCAGCTTTATTCGACACACGACAATTCATTATTCTTAACTTTTATTCGTAATTCGAGAATTTATTTAAATAGAAAGGACAATGTTAAGTCCTAGAGGGGATTACTGACCCAAGAGCGTACAGCGTATGCTATACACCGTTGGAAAGGTCTCGCCAAGACGAATCAATTGATACCATTTTTAACTTCGAAATCAGATGGGATAACCTCGAAAAATGGCCTCACAGTTCGAGATTTTGCGGTTTTGAACAAAAGAAACCGGTAGTAAAAGCCCATCCGGCCCGAGGGACCTTGGGTAGACACCTGAGGAAAAACCGAGGGATGTAAGCGATACTCTAGCAGGTTGGGACGGATGGGCTTTTACTACCGGTTTCTTTTGTTCAAAACCGAAAAATCTCGAACTTTGAGGCCATTTTTCGAGGTTATCCCATCTGATTTCGAAGTTAAAAATGGTATCAATCGATTCGTCTTGGCGAGACCTTTCCAACGGTGTCTAGCATATGCTTTACGCTCTTGGGTCAGTAATCCCCTCTATGACTTAAGGGGGGATTCTACCTTGTGAGGCAGAAAAATTTGTGATACTTTGTGAATTTGTTGTACAAAGACTGTTCGACAAATTAATGTGAAGTTTGGCAGGCTGTTTTATAGGATCTTCAACTATTATTCTGCATTTCCGTGCGACGATAAAAAATAATATAGCAGATATACATAGAATGTTGCCTGAGAGCGGTGGTAAAAATCTGGTGGTCCTGGCGTTGATGAAAAGTACCCTAAGGATTATCACAAACACAAAAAGGAAAAAAGATTCTTAATCTACATGAATGTGGCTATCTATGGTAGTAGATTTGTTGTCCCATCTGTTACCATTCCTTTTTTATTTAAAACAGGTTTTTCTGATTTTTAGGCGCAACTCGATTCATCTTCTTCAGAAGGCTGCCATTTTAACATTTTTTTATTTTCCTTACTGAATCTACTACCATAGATAGCCACATTCATGTAGATTAAGAATCTTTTTCCTTTTTGTGTTTGTGATAATCCTTAGGGTAGTTTCCATCAACGCCAGGACCACCAGATTTTTACCACCGCTCTCAGGCAACATTCCATGTATATATGCTATATTATTTTTTATCGTCGCACGGAAATGCAGAATAATAGTTGAAGATCCTATAAAACAGCCTGCCAAACTTCGCATTAATTTGTCGAACAGTCTTTGTACAACAAATTCACAAAGTATCACAAATTTTTCTGCCTCACAAGGTAGAATCCCCCCTTAACATTGTCCTTTACCCATGTCTGCCCGGAGGCCACATGGATCGCACCTGCATAGATTTCACAAAAATTCAAACGTTCCCCTCCCCGTTGTTGCAACACCCTTATCAACAAGAATCTTTAGTTTCACGAGTCTCCCTGTATCTCAGCGAAATGTTCACCGTTCATTAGCCATTAACCAAACAGCTGATTAGGTACTGATTAGAAGTAACCAGCCGTACCACTAGATATCACGGGACCACGCGTACGTTCGTTACCGCTGGTCGAGGATGTGCAACAGTTCGGGATCGGTAGGCGCGTTGGAAAATCGACTCGGTGTCGCACCAGTGGCCGCGTTCGATCGTAAACCGTCACGTACTCTAGGCGCGCGTATGTAGAACAGCGAGACTCGCGTTTTCCTTCGAGTACGAGAACGGTCGTACGAGGGTGGCTTGAGCGGGGAGGAGGGGAGTCTTTCTGCCTCGCGTTTAAAGAGCGATGCCCGTTGAAGGACGGAAACTGTAGCCTTTCAAGTCGAACTTGGGACCGAGTTAAGAGTTTCCCCTCGTCGCCCCTCTCGTTCCCCTCTTTCCTTCTTCTTCCCGCGGATCCACCGTTTCGCTCCAATGGCTTTCTCGGCTGAGCGACACGAATGCCATTCCGCTATCCACTTTGACACGTTTCGGCCATCCTTCGAAGTGCCTGTGAGACCCGCGAGTCGATCGCTAACCGCTTCCGCTGTTTAAATAGCGCAAACGATATCGGCGAGATAAAAGTGGAGCCTCGTTGAAACACGTGTATGCTCTGGACGCTGATATTCTACCCATCCAAAGCTTTCTAAATATTAGATAGAAATGTTTTGCTATTTTAATGCAAACGGTGGAGGATATCACGGCAATGATTTTCACGAGGCAGATTCTGTACCTTTCAGCATCGATATCGCAACTAACCATTGCTTTTCCACCGACGACGAAATTCTGTGCAATAAGAAGGCAACTTCGAAGCAGGGTGTACTTTCCTATCCACCATGTGCTTTCATAAAATTTCTAAAATTTTCTTCTTCTTCGAGAAAGTGAAATTCATCTTCGACTAAAAGATTCAGACGTCTCGGAGCGGTGTAATCCCAGGAGCAGGTGCAGTGATAGAGGGAAAGCTAGTGGAATAAAAGGAATGGGGCGGGCGTGCGCCTCGAACGCGACCTACTTAATTGATTACCGTTGCAGCGGTAACGTTAGAAACGGTAATTATTTTTAATTATCCCTCGCTGGCTGGCCAATTACTCTGCCGTGTCGTTGAAGGCTTCGCAGCCCGTTCCCTTGATTCGTTTACACGTTGCACGATCACCCCGCCGCTGTGCCCTGGTGGAGGGTTGCTGCGTTAGTTGCCGCGATTGAAGATTAATTTCTGGAAAGCTGTTCATTGCCAAATTGGCTTTCACGCGTCAAAGGCCATTTAATCGGCGAGCGTGGCCCACTTTGATCGCGCCTATCGGAGCAATCGTCGTGCATCAGGCCGCCGTTTAAAATGAATCAACTCCATTATTGCGGGTGAGGTTTGCGTTTCAGGCGCACCCTGGAGCGACCATTTGCCGCTAACGCGTGATCACAAACCCTCGAACAGCGGCCGGTCTAATTAACGCAACTTTGAATCGCTCCATTTAGACGTGGGATCGAATCTGTTATTGTCCTTTCTCTACCGATGCGTCTAGTTTCCAATCACGAAGACCACTGAGCCGCTGTTACTTTCCTAACGATTTGATTGTCTCTTCACCGTTGCAGTTTCAATTTTATGGATCACGAGGCTGGACGAATGCAGGCTCACTTCTGCGCTGTTACTTTTTTTTTTCTTTTTTTAACACTTTGAAACGCGCAGATAATTATAATGAAACGAAGATCATTCTTTGCGAAGTGCGATATTTGCTCTTCTCTATTAAAATGATTGCCGCCGCAGGGGGCAGAGAGTTTGAAGCGCGAGAAGAAATAGGGACGTCTCCGTCGTCTTTTGGATTATTAATTATCCGTAAGAGATTACTGTCGCGAAAGCTTGAAACTGCTTACCAACTTACTCGGCGGCTGATGGGTTCCCCGTTGAATGAAATCGCTGAGGAAAATCCAGGACGACGGGAGGCAGTCGCGCGCAGTTTCTTTGCCACCATTTCATCACGAGATTTTAACGAGTTACAGCTCCATTACTGTCTGAAAAAGTGTCTGCGTATCGACGAATATTCTGTTTTCATCTATCCTACTCGGAAGATGGCTGCGCCCGTGTCGCTATCAGAATAACTACAAGCTCCAGGGCTGGTACGAGAATTTTTCCTTCGAGATACATACTTGGGAAACGGAACTATACGCTCCATCAAGTTTACCAGTCACAATCACGATTGAACCTTTTGGTTAGTCGTCCTCAAGGAAATCCTAATGCTTCTCTGTATCGTTTCTGAAGTATTTCATCGCATCCGTTCGACGATTTCTAGTCAATTCGACAAGGTAAAAAAAAGAGTTAACCATGCGCTAGAGTATTGTCACCTTATCCCGAAGAAATCTTATCCCGCGCAGTAACACTTACGATTAATTCTCCCAAAATACATGCCAATCCTCTGTCGAAAATGAAAATTATATTTTCTCGCTGTCCAAGTTCGTGAATTATTCCCGCCCACATTTTCACCGAGGCCAGGCATACATTTATGACTACGATTTCTTGATCTCTTATCGTTAGAACTTACTATCGTACCCTCCGTATTCGATTCTATTCGATGATCGAGATTCGAGCCGATTGTCCCGCGTCTGCACGGGGGTTGAAGGTTCTTCGGTTCGCCCCTGCACGGTCTCTCTCGCCGGAGGTAGACTCTAATCCGCAATTTCAATCTCTCTTTCTCCGAAAGAAGCACGGAGCCCGGGTGCTGGAGCAGGAGAACACCAGGAAGCTGTGCGGCAAGGTAGGGAAAGGAGGATAGGTCGTAGAGAAAGAAAAGAGAAAAGAAAGCAGGAGGGAGTTGCCAGCCCCGTGAATCAACGGACGATTCACAGCGGGACTCATTCCGCGTTCCTTTTATTCCTGAGACTTGTGGATTGATGGTATCGCTCGCAGATGGAAATGCGTGTAATTTTTATAACGCCCACGCCTCTCGCGATCGTCGTGTCTGCGCCGTCGAAATTCTAAAGCTCTTACCCGCCCCCAACCGACGCCCGACGCCCCACGAATTAGTTATGCGTCGTCAATTTTCATATGTTCGTTTAGCGCGTCGACCTCCTCGCGTCGGCTTTGTACCGCGGAAATGACGATCTCAGCCGCGACGGACGGACGCGGAGAGAGCTTGGGATACGGAATAATGAATGAATCGATTGTCTCCGGGCGGGCTTTGCGACGCCAGATGCTTCCCGGAATCAACTTTTTTTCTCTCTGAAAGAATTCACGTTTGCTTCAGCCAGGCCGCGAATCTCATTCCTTCCTGATCGATTATGTAACTGGCGTCATTTAAGTACCGCACAGAATCCCGTCCCATCGCAATCTCAAGCTTCTCTTAATCATGGTTCTCCTAAAGGGACAGCGAGCTCTCATTATTCGCGATTTACTTCGAAATCGGTCCTCCCTAACGAACGTGTGCTACGAAAAAACGCGACTTCTCAATTAGGGCTTCAAACTCGATCGATCTGACATCAAAAGTCGCGTCTCGATCTACAATAACAGTTTTCAGCGGGGAATTAGAGAAGAATCTTACCAAACCGATCTCGACCGTCAAGATAGCCACGATCGAATCGACGCTCCGTTCGAACGGATCAAAATCACCGAATCGATCGGAGATACTCGGCCGCTAGGACTAACGCGAAAAAATGATTTTCCGTTTCGGAGTGGCCGCGGGGAGGATGCAATTGAAACGAGCCGCGAGGAGAAACACGCCCGGTAACGAGGCTGCCGCCCCTCTCTCCCGGTGTGTATCGATCAGGACCCGCGTGAGGAGCACGGGGAGGAAGCGGGCCCCGAAATTGTTCGCCGATCGGCGTCCAATCCGAAAATCATTTACACACACCGGAATCAGCCGATTTTATCGACTGGCAGCAGGTGAGTGTCACTTCAGCCGCTCCTGTTGGATCTTCCCGCGCCCTCCGCCCTCGCCACTCCGCCTTTCAACCCCCGCGAGCCCCCTCCACCGGTCGGTCAATACGACAAATCCGCCGGCAATAAAACACCGACTCGCGCGTTCCTCGTTTCTCTTTTTTTGGCATTTTTCCTCGTCCCTTTGTCTCTGTTCCTCTTTTTTAACCTCACCCGTTCTCCCCCTTTGGTTACCCCTGCCATCCCCTTCCCCCCCACCACCGCCACCACCACCAGTGCACCGAACGACCTCGACCACCGACGCCGCGCTTCTCGTTTTTTTTTTAACCTTCTTTCTCTTTTTCCACCCCCCCCCCCCTACCACGCGACGCGGTACCGCGCTCGTTCTCCGTCTCTTTCGCTTTTCGAAACGGCTGGTAGCGCGCGCGTATCCCGAAGCCACCCTGTATGGATCGAGCCCGGTGGTGGCCCAACAGCGAATAATAAATTATCGTCGCCGGTAGCCGGCGTGCATCCGAATTTTCCGGCCGCGTTCGTCTGTCTCTATCTCCGCCCCCTCACCCTCCCGCTGGCCCCCGTGCGCAAGGAGGAAAATACCCGCCGGCGGGTAATTCGAGGAGAATTAAAAAGGAAAGAATGGAAAACACTGAAAGCCGGTCGGCCGGGCGAGAGAAACGGGGGTGCGGGAGAGTAGGGCATGTCGATTGAATCGGGGCCGACGCGGAATGTCCGTTCAGCTCTTATTTTGCACGTCGGGCGTACGCTCGTTGCGCAAAATTCTGTTTTGCCACTCTCTTTTCCTTTGAATTATAGCTCGCTGCGCGGCACGATAAGGATTGCTCTTGATGTGGTGGTGGTGGTGGGGGGGATGGCGGTCGTGGAAAGATTCTACATTCTATAGCGTCCTGCGTATATCCGCGTGGCTGCTATTCGACCGTGCGCGTAGGGTTCGAGCGGGGATAACGTGCCGGCGAGACTCTGCGCGTCACTCGTTCGGATAGTTTAATTAAGCGTCTTTATTGCAAACACAGAAGATAACAACGAAAGAAGGTAAACAAGACACAAGCAACAGGCGAAGTTCAGTCAAAGACTGTTTTTCAACTTAACCTAAGGCGGTAACTTAACCTAGTTATAAATAATACAGAAAAAAGAAAAAAAAATGAATGTAAGAAAAGAAGACAGGACATACTAACCTAGGCTTAATATAAAATAAAATAAAATAATAACATCACTACGGCTTAGAACAAATCAAGACGAAGAGTTAAGGAAGAGAACACAGAAAACGGAACAAACTAACCAAATCGCAGATTGGGCTATGAGACATTATAACGGGTGAAGCAACAGAAAAGATTTTCACGAACATCTGAAACAGGAGAGAGTCGGAAGCGCGCGGATTTCAGAAGGATAACAGGCTGCTGTTACGTGGTTCGAGAAAATTAGGGGAATCAGGGGATGTTTTGTTGCTTAGGCGTGTGGCAATTGCAACGGTACTCGTGCTATGGACTCTGAATATTCAATGGCTATCCAAGAAACTTTAAGGTGGGACGCCTACATAGAGCGGTCGAAACAATCCGCTTCTTTGGGATTTTTTTCTAGAAAAACCGTTACACTTTTATTAATAACTGTTTGTCTATTGTTAAGAGTACATCTAAAGGACGGTTCAGTATTTTTGCGTTGAAGAATATTAAAAGATTTGAGAGTTATAGGCGATGACCGTGACGCCCTTCTTTTTTTAAAGCAGAATTAACTGAAATGAAAAATTCGAATAGTTTTAGATAGAGTATGGAATTATCCAGGCGCTGTCGGAGGGATTTCTTTTTTTTCTTCTTAGTTTTTTTTACACGCTAAGAAAGGAACGACTTTTTTGTTGAAAATCGATGGTTCAACTTTGCAGCGCCGGTATTTTGTGCGAAAACGATTTTTCCAAAATCGAGCCCGATAGCGCCTAGATAATTTCATATTCTATCTAAAACTATTCGACTTTTTCATTTCAGATGATTCTGCTACGAACTACGATGGTCGCCGCAAAACGCTTGAAAAAAGAAGGACACCCCTGTCATCGTCTATAACTCTCAAATCTTTTAATACTCTTTAACGCAAAAAATACTCAACTGTCCTTTAGATGTACTCTTAACAATAGACGAATAGTTATTAATAAAAGTGTAACGGTTTTTCTAGAAAAGAATCTGATAGAATCGCATTGTTTCGACCGCTCTAGGTAGGCGTCCCCCCTTAAGGCCTCCTTGACGATGCGATTTCTTTAAATCACTTCCCTAGTATCGCCCCCGCGGAACGTTGAGTTCCTTTGAATTTCCTGTTCAATCTCGAACTCCAGTGATCGTCGATGATCTCTGCTCGAGGACACACGTTGGTCTCCGCGTGCCGTGTATCCCGCCAACATCGCGGTGATTCTTTAAACCGAGGTGCTCGATCCTCGAGCGGGCGCGATCAGGTGGCAACGGCGGCGCCCTCGGCACGGCTGGCAATTCAGGTCCAGCGGGCGCGGTGCGCGCCTAATTGGTCAGATTTGTAATCGGCCACAGCGAGCGTCAGGTCGATTCGGGGTCTGGCACTGCGACCGACCCTCCCTGGCAGGGGTGAAACACGGGCGTGAAGGGTGGACGATGAGGGAGACAGCCACAGAGGCCTGTGGTGCCTAGAGAGCAGCCAGAGCGACAGAGACAGAGCCTGACAGTGGTGTGAGGCTAGCGGTTGGGGTGCACGGGCGAGGTGAGAAAGAAAGACGGAAAACACTCGAGAGTGGGAAGAGAAATAGGTGAAGCGAGAGAGACATGTATCGCTTTCGACGGGGCAACGGAGAAACAGTGGCGCGACGACAAAGACAGGGGATGCACTGAATGGCTCGCGAGGGGGGCGGGGGGGGGGGGGCAGCGGGAAGGCCGCTCGTGTGGCACAGATGTGTTTGAAACATGGTACCACTACCAGAGGCCTACCCTAAATTTATACCCTCGATCCCTCCCCCCAATCCCCCCGCCCCCATCACGCCCGACCACCCGAATTCACCCCCGGCGCGCACACACACGCTGACGCGCATTTCGTAATCCGCGCTAATTTAATTGCTCCTCGTCATCGATGGCCATTAACCCGAATAGAATTGTCGGGAATATCGGTGCCGCTACAAGGCGGCAATTCCGGCGAACCTCTGGCAGGAAAGACGGCGACGCGAATCCACCGAAGGATTACAATAACGGGCGAAACAGAGAGCCGTGCGAAACTGATAGATAAACGCATCGCCGGTATTGGGATATGAATATATCGGGCGCCCATTGGTTATCGATCGTTGCGCGCCCCGTGTTGACTCGAGCGCGATTTGCATCCGGCCCCGATGCCGGTTGAATATGAAAATAGGGATAAGTGGAAGCGTTAGGGTGTCGGGCCGGGCGGAACGATAGCGTCGCGTTGCTTTCAGCCGGGCCAGCGGCGGTCTCGTAAATTGGTGTCAGCCGATTGCGCCGTTGCGAGCCCATCACCGTCCAATAAATTTATGCGACAATTGATGCGACCGGGCCCGGCCGTCTACGTTGAAGACCCTTCACCGGCAATCTAATTGGTAGCGCGTTGCCGAACGCCCGTCTGCTACACCCATTAATCGGAACGAAGCACCGGCAGCTTCGTCGCGTACCCTAGACTTCTGTCACACCGAGCTCAGTTCAGCTGACTGGAGTCTCGCTGTTTAGTAGATTCCTTCCTGCTGGTATAGAACGGATCTACGCGTACGTACGCAGCTTGGCCGCGGACGTGGTGGAATCGTGAGCTCGATGGTTGTCCGGCGATAGTATCGAGACAGAGACACAGAGAACCTCCTACTACGGTGTCCCGTTTCACTGTTTCACGCACTGGTCAATGGGGGATAGTAGAAGCTGAATGGGAAGCCAGGCACACGACCCTAAGCTAACTTTAGCCGCCTTATTTCCCCACCGCTGATTTTTCCCAGCTGCGAGCGAGCAAGGGCGCCCGCAACCTGTTTACCTTGACGCATCGATGCCCCGACCCACGTCCCTATATCTCTTCCACCGGCGCTAGCTGCAAAATCAGCGAAACAGAGAAGTCGGTCAGCTTAGCCGGGCGTTAAAGTAAACCTAAGCGACGGGGCTTATAAAACACCGTGGGGAAGGTAAACACGCGAGTTTCAGTTGGGATCGTAAGGAGTATCTGTCTCACTTGTCGCATCTCTCGCTCTGCTCCCATTGATCCCATCGGAGGATGCACGGATCTTGCCTAAAGCGGAGCGCTGCAGCCGGCACTGTCGACGAGCTTTACTACTGCGATTCAACCGGCCGATCTACCACTTCGAGCGGCCCTTTCAGACACCTCTGATTTGTTTAAATCTGTCTTCGGATTGATTTTACAACTTCGCCGTACCTCTACTTTACTTAATGCCGCAGTATCTAGAGGGGATACAGCGAGGTCGTAAAAGATACGGGTCCCAAAGTTTACAGCTTTGAGGTTTCGGGACAAGAGGTCCTGGAAACCTTGCCTCCCAAAAAGTCTCCAACCTGCTGCTCCGAAACCTCAAAGCTGTAAACTCTGGGCCTCCGGCAGCTACTACGACTTCGCTATATCCGTTCCAGCTACTGTACTCTTATGAGCGGGACAAATTTGGTAGGAAGTTTGGTCAGGGAGAATCTGTCACCTGCTCGAGGCTAAAGCTGCTTGTAAAGCATACGAATATTCCCTCTATTGCGAAGAATAGATTAAAAGGAGATTGTAAATCAGCTTCAAAATGAGAATCGGCTTTCTTCTGTCTTCCAAAGAAGCCAACCCATTAACCACGAATGATTTTTTAGACTTCGCTCGATCTCGCTTCGTCACGTAATGCTGCGGCCGTGATTAATCGAGGCGGTTGCATACGTTTCGCGAAAAAAAAACACGACGGGGAACGGTGGAGAGTGGGTGGTGGCAGCGTAACTTTCGCCGAAGATCATCGAGGGTTAAACTCAAGCACGGGGCTCGGTTCGCAGAAAAGTATTATTATTATTATTATTATTATTATTAAATGTCTTTATTGCACCATTACAATTAAATTAAATTAAATTACAATGGCGAGTAGGCGAGGTTCAGCATTAACTGCTGCTCTACAACCTAACCTAAAAAGCCGTTGGGAGGTAAGAAAAATGAAAGAAAGAAAAGAAAAGGACAAGAAAGGAAAGAAAACAAAATAAAATAAAATACAATAGGAAACTACATAGGAAACCGCGAGAGGATGAAAGAACGAGCACTAAGTTTAAATGAAGCAAACGATGATAGGGAACGTATATTAGGTTCGTATACGAACGTATATATAACGCCGGCGCGCTGCATCGAAATTCCTCGAGGCATTTAAAGATCTCGCTGCGAGGCACCAGCGATGGGAATCCGGCGGATAGCGGCCGGTGTCCGTCTGAAAGATTGAAAGCACGCCATTTAGAGCGGCGGGGAACGAGATATCATGTTGGCAGCGCGGAGAAAAGAAAGCCATCAACGGAATGCTGTATACGCGCGAATTACTCGAAGACGGACGCTTGGTGATTATTCAAAGCAGATATCTGAAGGGTCCAATTAGCGGCGGGATGCTTTTCGATGCTTCCTCGAGGGTTGCGCCGCGGCGAGTTCCGTAAATTGGCTGCATGAAACGGAACGTCGGAGCACCGGCCGCGGCAGGCTTCCGAGCAGGATCATTTCATTGATCTCAATTAGTTTTTAATAAGTAGTCGCGCTTCGCGACAACTCCCCCCTCGGGTAGAATAAATTGCAACGCTCCTCGGGATTAACCAATCGTTCCCGGGGCAACTGCTTTTCGAGGGCGGAAAGAAATTTCGCGGCCCACGTCTCGCGCCGGTGCCTTCGTATCGCGGCCACCGAGAGCGAACGAAATATTCCCGGCGAAAACGTTGCGCGCGGATGAAGGCGTTGAATAAAAAACGGGCGGACGGGAAGTAGGTATTGTGCGCTTTGAAGCTGGAAATGGATCTGTTCCGTGCGGATGTTGCGCTTGTCTTTGGGGGTGCCGACGAGTAAGCGGATGTTTAGAGTAACGATAGTAGTAAATGAATTATGGCCGAGGAAATGGTAGACGATGAAATTATTACCAGTATTAATGCTAGGATACTTTGAACGTTATGATCGCGGATACTTTTATAGGATGCAAGGCTGGCTGCTTGCAATGGCCGAGGAACTTCTAATTAGCGGGTCATTAGTTAGACACTTATTACTTACAAGTTACCATAACGTAGCAGAAATAGCCCATTGTACTTGAATTTCTCGAAGCCGGGGCTCTTAAAAAGTTTATATCGAACAGAGTTTGCGGACGTTCGTGAAGATTCTGTGTCCCTGAATTAAATCTGTAACAGAGCTACAATATTTGCTTCGCACGGCTTAAGTGGCCGTGCGGAATTACATGTACTCTGTTCCAGTTGAACTTCTACGACGCGGTATTAGTTTTCCGCGTTTGTACCGCACCTTTCGTGTGCACGGGAATATTTGATAACGACACTGTAATTTTCTGGCGATATTCCGTGCATCACTCTGTGCACCCTCGACTACTTTGTTGATCATTGAACCTACCTATGTGGGCGTTTCTTGGTTTCCTTTTAGAGGGGAACTCTCGCAATTCGAATTACACGAATGTTTTTAAACAGAGGTAATATTTTCATTACGCACCCCTGCATAATACTGCCACGAACACTAGCCGCACATTAGCCAGGACTTTCGGCTTGAAATAATGACTTTCATCCCTCCCACAGAATATTATATCGCGTAGCATCATCGTGGCGCGAGATAACAGCCGTAAATCTCTACCCTCCTAAAAAACTGTGGCGCATTTAAATAAAATGGCGAAGACCAGTATCCGCGACAATCCCTCGTAAAAAAATCGATCAGCAACGTACACGCATTCAGGAGCGTATTTAAATTTCCCATTTCACGCGGCGACGTATATAATTAATCAGCTGTAACTTGTCAAAAGCGAACCGCGCGAAAGCTAGCCGCGAAGTGTTTGATAATTCGTTGGAGCGCCGATTCGATTCGTCAGAAGCGTCGGGGAAGGAGTAATTAATTTTCAAGAGAAGTCCTCGGCCAGCGAAGGGCCTCTGTACACAGTTCTGTTTGCGGGACGAAATTTTATCCCCGCATCAAGAATCCTCCGGTCGCGAGACTGCGTGAGCGCCTTAATTACCACGTAACTCGATTACACAGATTAATTAATTAACGCCTTATTGGTCCAACCGCGCGGCTTTCCTTGGCTTTCGTAAAACGCTACGAAACCCGAGCAAGCGACGATGGCCGAGCTGAATTTCTCACGGCTCCTGGCGGCTTCTTCGGGTGTATCTGATCATCTGATTACGCGAGAAATTCAGAAACGAAACTTCGCCGGCCGAAAGGCGAAGAAAGCACCGCGGAGGGGATTACGAAAGAATTGCGTGCAATTAACGACCTGGTTCCCTCGCCGGCGGAATCTTCCCTCGCAGGCTCTTGGATTTTTAAAATAGCCTACATCCGGATGCTGTCTGCTCGGTGGAGGAGAAACGTGCAAAGTTTCGCGAGCTTATTGCACGCCAAGTTCTAGCGTATCCCGTCGTTGCTACGGGAAAATGGATGTTTAGAGATGGTGCACAATGGTTTCCCTGTTTCCCTGCTGGCAAATCGTGTGAACAGATAGCAATTTAATGCTTCGAGAGTGGAAGGAAAATCTTGCGTAACCTTTTCCTATAATTACGACAATTGGTGGGTTTAGAAAATGGCCGATGCTTAACAGGAAATATCTCAATCACTTGCTCAGCTAATTACATTCCTAAAGAATTCGACGCAGGTGCTTTTTACAATTGATTTCCTCGAAAGACTGTGCAACCTGGTTTGAAAATCTACTTGTTCGGTGATTTTCAAGCCGAATTCTTTGCTGGCGCAGCTGTTTTTGTCATAGACGTCACGTTTCTAGAGCGTATTGGCTTTAACAGTTGACGCGTTCAAATGCCTTCGCTCCATGTAAATTCGCGGGAAATGCACAATCAACCGGTTCCGTAAATGAAACAATTCACGAGCCATTCGCTTCGCCGTGTCGGAACATTCGCATTTTTCCATTTAAGGAAGCCCAAGCGAGCGTCGTGCGACGCATGTACGGGGAGTGCATCTGAATGTGTGCAACGAATGAAAGTTCCGACCAAGGATTTATGACGTTTCTATGGGACCGGGGACTACGACGTTTCCTTTTTCAATTGTTTACTCGTGCAAACGGGATATTCCAGTAAGTCTGCTTAAGGGTACTAGGCAGTCGGTCCTGTCTAAAATGAAGCAATTCCGTTTCAATTAATTACAAACAGACAAATTGAAGCTGAGACTTGTTCTTTGGCACGAAGTTTATTCGCGTCATAAGCTTTAAAAATCTTGTTTGTTTAGCCAAAACTATGCATTATATGTGACGCTACAGATGGATCATTAAAGAGGCTTTTTAAAAAAAAGTTTCTTTTCTTTTGCCGTAATAACTCAAAAACAGAGGTTCCAATCGATTCCAAACAAATTCGAGTATCTTCGCAAAATTTGTAGTTTCGGACCAGACCTAAATTGAACTTAATGAAAAACTTATTCTTATTCTTTAGGGAGAGAGACTGAAACCCCCTTGAGACCCCATTGACGAGGTTCTACCATCCCCCAAGCCCTAAAAGATGAGGTCGTAGTTTCTTTTCAGAAATCACAGACAGTTGCTGCTAATACGCGTGTTTCTCGCTCTCTGACACCGCGTTGAATATAGTATAATACTTACAGCTGAACTAAATCCTCCAGCAGAGTTGAAACTAATAGAACTAGCAAGGCAAGATCCCGAACCCGAGAATTCAAAAAAATTCTGAAACTTTGTGAATATGCAGGAGATTTTCTCCTGATTACAACGCAATTTTTCTTTGCCGCCCAAATTCACTCTAAGGTAGTGAAATTAACCCTTGGAAATTCGTATATTTTCGGATTTTATTTTGTAACTCGCGATCTATAACAGATAGAAAAAAAGCTTCAAGACAAACGTTACTTGTTTTAATTAGGACTATCATTTGGTAACTTACAGCTCTTACAGTTCGCGAGTTTATAACACGAAATCGGGAAACAGCCGGAATTTAAGGGGTCATGCTCAGTCAGGAGGCCGAAAGAAGTGTCTTTGGAAATTTTGTTACTCAAAAACTATAAGACATTTCTGAAAAAAATCTTTTTTCCTTTTAAGGATTGCATCTAGTACCGTGCATCGTAATTTTTTTATTTAAAAATATTTATCAATAACTAAGTTATTGTCCATCACTCGAAGGTTCTCTCAAATAAAAGACTTCTGCGGTGACCAAAATATTTAAAAAACCATTCAACCGATTTAGTTCAAATTTTACAAGCTTACTATAGGAACAATAAGCTAGTCTTTGAACGAAGGATTTTTTTATCCGATGCTTAGTTTTCTTTTAATTGGCGAAAATCAAGCACGATTTATGATAAAAATTGAAACTTTCACTTTAAACATCAGCCATTTTTTCCCAAATCACTGTTTCGAAAAATCCTTCGTTCAAATACTAGATAATATAATATAATAAGTAAATTCTTTTGAATTTTTTGGTCACCGCAGAAGCCTTTTTTTGAGAGAACCTTCGAGTGATGGACAATAACTTAGTTATTGATAAATATTGTTCAATAAAAAAATTACGATGCACGGTACTAGATGCAATCCTTAAAAGGAAAAAAGATTTTTTGAGAAATGTGGTATAGCTTTCGAGTAAAAAATTTCCAAAGACCACCCTTTTTTTGGCCTCCTGACTGAGCACGACCCCTTAAGGGGCCAATTTCAACCCCTCAGAGTGAATTTGGGCAGCAAACAAAAATTGCGTTGTAATCAGGAAGAAATCCCCTACATATTCATAAAGTCTCGGGATTTTTTGAATTTCCGGGTCCGGTATCTTTCCTTGTAGGTATCTTTCGTATATTCCAGCGTCCATCGTTTATCACGGTGCCCACAATTCACCGTCATTACAATAACATCGAAATTTCCCCGTTACATATATCCGATGCGTTTTCCAGAGGAACTTTCCGAGTCGATCATTTTCGGCGTGTCCTGTCCATGATATTTACGCCGCTGCAATATCGCGATCGGGAATGTTATTGCTGAGCCCCGGCGATAGTAAATCCATTCGTTCAGCAATATCGCGGCCGGGCCACGCCCGCCACGCAAGCGTTTACGATTTTAATTTTGCCCCGGCGGGCAAGGCGGCCGTGGGTACATAAATCGAAAGGAGATGGCCGAATCGGGGATTTACACCCGTTTAATTCCCGCGCGATGCATATTCAGGCGCGTCGAAAGCATTACGCGCCGATTCTTATGGATGGGACTTTCAGCGGCGGATGAGGGGCTTGTATGGGTGGACAGGCAAACAAGCAAAACACAGCACTGCTGATTTGTGTCGATGTGATTTAATCGTCGTTCTCGAAACTGCGTATACAAAAATATAAAAAAAAAAGAGAAGAAAAAGCAAGGAAAAAAAAGAATCGCCGGCGTTGCAGTCGGTCTTCCTTTTCCTGCCGTTCTATTCGCGCGGACATGGGTGTGTGTTGTTGTGTGTTTATGTGTGTCGTGTGTACGCGGTGAGAAAATTTCCTCCCCAAACGTGGTTCCAATGTACACGATCTACAATACATATATTACTCGCTAAATAATATAATCGATCGAAGAGCACCCCGGCACCCTTGCTCGAGCCTTGTCGAGGTACGTGGAGGGGTTGACGGGACTCGGACTTGGAGAATTCCAGATCGAAAGTAGAGTGGAGATTTCGTGTCCAGACAACGGGGCGGCGAGCGGCCGCTCGCCGGAAGCGAATTGGCAATCTCGACCACTGTTTCCGAGGGCCGTTCTCGAGGGCGACGCGTAGATTGCTGGAAGTAAGGGAGTCCGGGAGACGTCGTTGCCTTCGTTCCCTGCCTCGAATCTCTCCTGCTGTTCCCTCCCATTTTCTTTCTCTCCTCCCGTTGCTCGCGTGTGCGCGCCCACACACGTTCGCCAGGTTCGAGCGCGCGGAAACGGTGGTTCTCGACGGTGTGCTGGGTTTTTCTTTCCCATTCCTCGACGATGATCTTTCATCTGCCGAGTGGTCGCTGGCAAAGGGGTTCGGGGTCTCTTCGTAAAAACCGACGATCGGTGATATTACAGCCAAGATGTGCGTTGGTGATCGGTGAGCAAATTTCCTTTTAATTATCCGCGGATGCCCGGTGTCTCTTACCACCAGCCTGAAAAGAGTTTTTCGTGCGTTAATCGTAGGGCGGGCCCGAGGCGCGGGGAGGCGGAGGGACACCGTGTCTCTCCATCGGACGATGGCCCCCGGGGGGCTTTTGTTTACCGGTTCTTTGTCTCCCAGAATCCACGCGGGCGGATTCGTTGTTTTTAATTATTTTGTAACGCGCGTCCCCTTTAATCAAAAGCACGGAAACAATGTCTGCGACTGGTCGAGGGTGTGGGGTTTGTTTGTTACGCCGGTTTCGTCCCAATTATTCCTGCTCGAGACTTATTTTCGGGTTATCTCCGGTGACTCGGATTCCGTTTAATTAATCGCGATCGGCTGGAAACGGAGAAAAGGTTCCGCTCACATCGACGAAGCCACCGTTCGGTAACGATCGCTCCGGATCGCTACGCGACAGTTTCGGCGGGTCGATCTAATTTCGTACTCTTTTCTACCTCCCCGCCTGCGGGGAGGTTCTACCGACGTATCCGCGCTACGCAAACAGCTTAATTGGTATTTAAACTGCTGGCGGTAAATTCGTACGCTCGACGTCCATTTATTAGGTACCGCGAATGGTGTATTGCATTTAGCGATTTCGCGCGAGTAATTTCACGGCGTTCCGCCGCGCGAACGTTCCCCGGCAAAAAGTTATTAGCATATATTATCGGTCATTAATATTAACGCGGACGCCAGGGTGTATCTGTACCCGTGATGCTAAATATTTTCCCCGAATCTTCTACCCACTATCCCGAATTTAATGTCCAATACTGTTGCCTAGTGCCCCTAGATCACTTTGATGGCCCGTAAATTTCCCTTGAATTCAACTATTACTGACAAATTATCTGACCCACCTTTCCACCAATCCTCCACGTGCATAAACTGACGGTGCTCCTCCTAAATCTTTCTAAATTCGCGTGACTAATAATTAACGACTCGATACCTCTCGAACACTGTTCACGTTACCGCATCGACAGTGCCTCCCCCAGCAATGAAACTATAGCGCTCCCAAAAGTTATCGGTATCGCGATTCGTCGCGTTCCACATCCCTACGTCTTCGGACTAAGGATACCCCTAGCGATATACCCACGCGGAAAGTACTCGAATCTGTTAACTGTATCGTTGAGTAAAATTCATTGCTTACCACCACCGCCGCCGCCGCCGTTCCATCCACCGCCGCCACCGCCGCTCCATCCACCGCCGCCGCCACCGAGTTTCCATCCTCCGCCACCACCGCTGGGCCATCCACCACCGCCTCCGCTTGGCCATCCACCGCCTCCGCCGCTCACGGATATCACCTTGATGACTTTTCCGCCTCCGCCGCCACCGGACCAGCCGCCTCCGCCACCGGACCAGCCGCCACCGCCACCTCCAGACTTCCAGCCTCCGCCGTTCCAACCGCCGCCACCTCCGCCATTCCAACCGCCGCCGCCGCCGCCGCCGGTCCAGCCGCTGCTTATGTAACCGGCTGCAACGCACAACAACACCGTCGGTCCGATTTCTTTGACCGTCGCCGTAGAACCGGTGTACGGGTCGACCACTTTCGATCCTTCACCACCCCTCCCCCCGCCCCCCTCCAACGACGCGTGAACCTGGTGAACGTATCTCGCTGCCCATTTGCCGCGAGCCATCTGAACGACGGAGGCTACCAAATCGCGTGAATCGATGCAAACGGATTGATATCAGGGAGAACTTTTTAAACCGACGGGGACGGAGGATTACATTCAATAGTGTGGAGAATATTTTATGGGAAATATCGTGGCTTTCTGGTGAGGTATATACTTTGTAGCGGGAGGCTTCTTAGAAGAGGTTCGAGTTCCTTGAATATCTATGATGGAAGCTTTGTACATTTCGCGATTTAGCTTTCAAGATTAACGCAGTATTTTGTATCTCGTCGGCTAGTTCACCAAACGCCGACGCGACGATCGGTCGCGAGCCACCGATTGTCCCGTTCGAAAACGGATCTAAGCGATCGCGGAAATTGGTAGCGCGCTCGTTGGTTTTTGTTCTGCCCGTAACCACTGCTACGTTCGATTCAGTCTTCTCTATGGGGGAGTAAGAAGTTAATTTCGAACACGGTGCCTTTTTGCGCGCGGAGCCACGGAAGCTATGATCGATCGTGTAGTTAAAACGAACGGGACACGCGGTTTTCAGGGGATGATTTATTCGACGATTATAAATCCATGTCTGACTTCTATCGCGCGCAGGGTGGCTTCCCAATGGATGTCACAACACTTGCTGGCATATTCTGCAAGTGTCAGAGTTACGAAAACCAGCTTGATACGCATGGGTCTGCAAATCACTTGTTTATAAATGTACTAAGTAGCTTATTCTACAGACCCTTCCCCATGCGCGCTTTTAAATTCATAGTTCTCCGGAATTAGTATCTCAAGAGTACCCTGATCGTGGTGATCGAATAACACGACCACCATCGTGACAAGATCGAAATCCAAACGATTTTTGCCCATAATGTCGCTGACAAGGGAAGATCCCGAACCGGAAAATTCAAAAAATTCTGAAACTTCGCGAATATGCAGGGGATTTCCTACTAATTACAACGCAATTTTTCTTTGCTGCCCAAATTCAATCGAGGGGGGTGAAATTAACACCTGAAAATTCGGCTATGTTCCGATTTTGTGTTACAATTTCGCAAACTACGAGAGACAGAGAAAAAGTTTCACGACAAAACTTACTCCTTTTAATTAGATCTATCATCTGGTAAAAAGATTATTTTACAGTTTACGAGTTATAATACATAATCGGAAACTGACCGGATTTTCATGGGTCAATTACAGCCCCTTAGAGCGAATTTGGGCAACAAACAAAAATTGGGGAGTAATCAGAAGGAAATTCCCTACATATTCGCGAAGTTTCAGAATTTATAGAATTTTCGAGTTCGGGATATTCCCTTGTGAATATCCACAGTATACTCTACACCGGGGGCAGAATCAGCAGAAATTACAAGAACGCGTGCTACCGACGATCGATGCTATTTTCAACGTTTCCAACGAAAAAATGCTTTAGCCAGAAGTGGCAGTGTCTGAAAAAGGAGCACGATTGGCAGACCCCCGTACAATTAGAACATCTTCCCCCAATCTTGAGACTCAAAGCGCGCCTGAAACTTCGTGACAGCCGTACAGACTCACCCTCCCTCCCCCCCCCCCCCGCCCCGCGTTGAAACGCGACGCGCACTCTGCGTTCCCCTCGATCTAGCGGGGGATCGACGTTCGCGGAGCCCGGTGCCTGACGAGTACTCACCGTAGGTGGTGGCTACGAGCGCCAGGAAGACCGTAATCGCGAACACCTGTAACGAAAAGATCACGTGAATCTTATAGAACCGCTGCTCGGTATCGAAGTGGAGGAGAGGCTCTCCGCGAGAGATAGAACGAGGTACGGATAATTCGTACTACGGTATTACCACCGTTCACTCACGGCTGTTGCCACGTACCTTCATGTTGAGGTGTTTGATGCCCATCGTCGGGACCGGTGCCTCTTTTATAGCTCTTGCCTTTCTTCGCGGACCCCCGCCCTTCCGCCCTCCCCCTCGGCCCCCTGTTCTTCTGCCCGTTCATAACGCCTAACTTTCGTCCATGCCCACACCACCGTCGCGCAACAAAAATCCCCTACCCATCACGCGGCTGCCCCTCGTGCACCACGGTAACCCCCTCTTCGGGGATCTCTCTCCTCCTCTCTTTCGCTCTCCCCCTCGCAACGCGGTGCAACGATCCGCGTACAGGCTTAATCTAAACGGGCGATCGTGAATCTTTGAAGGGGCCCGTCTGGGTTACAGGGTCGCGCGACTCCCTCCCGCCTTCTCCCTCCCCCACCCCACCCCCCCCACCGCCACCACCGGCTGCCGTCGCGTCGGGTCGATTGTTTTTGTCAAAATCGAGGAGGATCGTGTGGAAATTCTCCGACCTCGATCCCGCCGGAGGGAGCGCGACGATGATTCATCGGCCGGATAGATAATCCGCGAATGCTCGCGGAATGCTTGCCTCGGCGAAGATGGGGCCCCGTAGGCCACCGCGGGGGATTCCGCCTCGAACGAGGCCGACGTCGTTGCCTTGTTTTCGCGATACCTACAAGCCGGGCTCGCGTAACGCGCGCAGAACGCTCAGGATGCTGCTCGCGCGGGAAACCTGTTAGCGTAGGCGTAGATCCTCTCCGAGGCCTCGGCGCCCGAGGATTTTATGCAATTTCGTGGAAAATACGAGGCCTGGGAACCGACCGCGGACTTAACTGGCGAAATAGTTGTTGATCAACGGTGAGAGCACGCGGCCCGTTGCGCGCTCCGTCCTTTCCATCGAAAGATCTCCGCCTTCTGCGGGATCCTCAGCGTTCCCTGCGATAGGAGAGAGCCGATTTTGAAACTCCGTTTCGCGAAGGAAACGCGTCCGTCGTCTAAGCGCCGATTTTCATTTGGCGCGAACCCGTTTTATCAACGGTGGCTTCGTTTTCGTTTAATTAAGCGCCGAGGACACTCGCCAAGCATTCGTTTCGCAGGTTACGGTAACTCGCGATAATCCTGTTAAACGGAACTTTCTCTTCGTCCGTGCCGCGGAACCCGGCGATTTTCTCGAGAAGTTTATTAAACGAGCGATTTGCGATGCAAGCGGGAACAGCTAAAAGGAAATGATCATCGCTGAATTCTGCAAGCCGGCATCCGATCCTTTCTCATCACTCGACAGTTAACCATCGTCTCCCAGTTTTTTTTTTTAAAAAAGAAAAAGCAGAAATTTCATGTCTTTTTTTACGGATGACTCCAAAACGCTTCGTCCTTGGGTCCTAAGCAGTTAGCTTCATAAACCCACGCGAGCCACTAGCGTGCCGTCAGGACAGATGAGAAACGTGTCAAAATTTCGACCACCAATCGCCTTCATCTCCATATATTTCTTTTTGTCGGTACCACCTATATTAAAACTATTACGCAATTCTTGCTCGCATACATCGAGGTTGCAACACAGCTCTGTTACCGGGCAACGCGAAGCGTGAGCAGCGCGTGCAACAATAAACATCGTCGCTGTTACGCCGGAGAAACGTCGCTAAGGGGGATCGAGCAGTTTCGCGCCGTTTACCAGACAACCATCGCCAGGGCTCCGTTTTTAATCGCATCGAGAGATGCCTTTCGCCGCGGTGATGTGGTTACGATTCGAATGATGGAAAGGTAACTCCAGGGAGGCTTCCATGATCCGCAAGACTCTCGAGTCAGCTTCGCGAGAAGATGTTTATTGTATTAAAATTAAGATTAGAACACTTGACCGGAGCGATGTCCGGCAGAGATTCAACGTGTTTCACTGACTCTCTTGGTGTTGCCTGCCAGGGTTTCCATACTAAAACGTAATCCAAGCATTGGAATTTAAATACAATTCTTTTAGGTGACGCGATACCTTCGGCTGATCTTTTATGTGACGAGATATCGTCCTGCAGTTTCGGGTTGCGTCAGCGACGAGATATTATTCTGGGCCGTTCCTAAAAAAAACACCCATCGTCGGGCGATCCTCCGGGGAGACGACGATAATCAATCGACGTCCCCCGAGCGATAAGCCGTTTAACCGGCCGCGAAAGTGGGGAATCGACTGTGAAACGTCGCGTCTCGATTCTCGTCCCCGTCGCTCGAATCGACGGGCGACTTTGTCCCCGTGGATGGTCCAGGGTGCAGGCGGGGACGATCGTCGACGAGCGGCTCGGCGTTTAATCGACGATCTCGAGGACAATGGCTGTCGCTGATAATGGGAGCCGGGATGGGTTCGCGAACGTTCCGCTTCCGCTAATGCGACGGGGCGTTCGCGGCTGTAGAGCGCGTCCAACCAGCCGAGAAAACTATCGCCTCGCGCGACGTCCGCGAAAGCATTCGCTCTCTCGATCGGCGGAATAAAAGGCAACGACGCTGGGCGATGCTCGTGAGACGGACCGGGCCTTTCTGGCCTTTCACCGTGCGCGGCATGGCACCCGTCGGCGAGAACCAAGCCGATCCTGGCCCTCGAAATTGCGTTAATCGAGGATACATACTCACTGATCGCTCGATCCTCTGCGCTTCTTTCTTTCGATCCAGACACTTTCGCGGCCGATTACGTAGCGCCTACGACTCTGGGCTTTTGGGGGGAGGGGGGGGGGCGGTGACGTAGCACTGTGATGTTTATGTTCTAAGTAGGGTGTTAGAAAGGGGCAAAAAGAGCGATTCATGCAAAGAAATCGTCAGGTTTAGGGTTTAGTCATGAAGCTAAAGTAACCATGTGCCGAACGTAGTCTAACTTTTGTTTAGACTCATTTCTCTCTAAGTTTTGTAATCGTAGATTCACGTCTAGTTATCATTTGTTGCTTCTGGTGTAATAGCTGGCATCGACAGTTATCGATCGTTAACAGGGGACCAAGTTTTTCGGTTGGTTGGGAGCATCAATTATTAATCAACAGCACACAGAGTTCTTATAGATGTTCACCCTCTCCTTGATAACGCTGCTAACGAACCTACCCCATTCCATTGAGGCACGCGCAGCGTACACCAGCCACCCTTTGTTCCTGCTTTTCACGGTAATGACGACGATGACCCTTCTCGTTGGCCAACAGAGGCAAGCGGCTCGCGTGGATTTGAATGATCCCACGTGGAGTCGCAACGTTGAATCGACCTATCGAGTCCCGATCGTGGCTGCACTTCAACGGTGAAAGTTGCTCTGTTATATACACACGCCGAACAATGATGCGCGGAAAAGTACGCGAGGGAGGCGGAGAAATTTTAAAAATTCGACGGCTCGCTTCATCCCACTTCCTGCTCTCCGTTTAACTGTAGGGAGCGTGATAAATCTCAAACTTTCTTCCGTGGACTTAATCAGTGATTCGATTTAACACGCTCGTTTCGTTCCGCCAGCTTCAATTTAAACACAAGACCGATTGACCTTGCGATAAAAACTGTTTTTACAGCTTGCAATCCGATGCGAATTCAACCCTCAAAAGGGACTAATTATTTCCTGCCGACTGAACCCAGATTAAAACTTCAAATGGAATTCTGTCCTCCTATTGGCGCTGCTCGTGAAACGAGCTCGTATGCTCCGACGAAATTAGCGAAGCTTAAACTATTAGTACTCCTCGTGAAACGCCGCCAGGCGATTTTATTCGCTGGTCGTAGCCAGTCTTACCTCAATTCCTTCCTCTATTATGCTGCCTTAATTAATGTATCCCCGAACGACGATTATCCAACGTCGTGAATTTCTGTTCGTCGCTCGTAAAACCAGTTCGGTTAAAATTGAATCCTTTCGAGCGTCCGCGGTACCTGCAACATTATAAGCGAGAACGGTGAAAGTTCCTCTGTCGCGGCCAACGCCAGGATTCTGTGGGGAACAAGCGCGGAGTAGGTACCTTTGGGCGAGGAGCGCCACAGGGCGTCTGGATTCGAAAGAAAATCAACAGGCAAAGGCAGGGTCCAGTGTTCGTTACAGTCCAGCTGCAATCGAGGGTATCGCAATCGGCTGTTTCGTTATACCGCGTTATTAATAGGATTCTTCGGCGCTCGGGTTGCGAAGTCGATAATCCATCGTTGCGCGTTACGCTCGCCGGTGTACCCAGCATGTTTTCGTATAATTAATATTTCTATACATGTACCGCGGCGAACGTCCGTTATATTTGCTCGTACCGTTATGCGCTGATCCGTTCTGCCTCTGCGCGGATACATTTAACAGTATATAAACAGGCTATTACACCTGTTACAGGTAGCCGTGCGCCTGTTATTCCACGTTTCATTTAACGAAAGTATACCATCGAAAGCGAGTGTCCAAGGGCCCGGGAGGACGCGGGGAGGAGAGCGATTTTGATTAATTTCGAATTACCGGGGCAGCGTTCACTTTCGCTTCGCTGTCGCCCACGCTTCTTCGGCATTGGAAATAGCACCGAAATGTAGAAATGCTACGCGTGAAAGTGATCCACCCATCTGGTTATGGAGCAACTGTAATCCTTTGCCAAAGTGTGTCATATAAAAAGACATCTGCTGTAAAAGGAACTCTGCGTTGAAAGCCGAGCATCTTCCACGATAGCTTTTCATTGACAATTACCCTGCTGTTGGAGGGGCTAGTAGAGATCGTAGAAAATCCCGCGAGCCTGAATTTGCGAAAGCCAGTTGCCTCGCAGCTCCGTTCGGCGATCGTAAAGCCGCGGTAAATATAAAATATCATCGGCATATGTAATCAGGCGTATGCACCTATATCGATAGCGAATTGCAAAATACACGGGCATTCTCAGCTTCGAAAGAGCAAGAACCGGGGTGGGGGGGAGCCCTCTCTTTCTCTCCCGTCTCGCCGCGAGAGATGCTTCCACGGCGCGTGACGTAATACTACGTGCCTCACGGTCAAGAAGGTGAAAACTGGTCTGACTTGTCGGCGTCGGGAGATTTTCTCGCTGAAAAAGCCGCGTGCCGGCGAATTTATAGGCCGTGAGAGGCATCGATCGAACTCTTCCCTTCTACCCTGCGCTTCTTCCTTGCCGGGCTTCCGCCTTCTTCGAAATTATGCGCGTGGCTGTTTGAAAGTGTACGCTTTCGTGCCCGGAGCCAGCGAAACAAGGAACGGTGACGACCGGGCCCGCAGAAGGGAGAGATGAACGAGCAGACCCACGAGGGGACAAATATCTCCACCCTCTGGCTAGTCGAACGACTGCCCCCTTTCACAACGCGCCGATCCATTCGTGCGAATAAATAAGAACCGAAGCAACAACAACTCCGTTCATTTACAATTTACAACTACTGCAACTTCGACCGTTTCACGTTCCGCATTGAAAATTCACCGAAACAAATTTCCGCGCCAATCAACGTCGCTGTTAGCGGGGACAATGTTCGCGACGATGCTGTACGGGAAAATGTGTATCGCGTGAAACGTAATTCCAGCGTGGGCGGCTGGAGAATTAATCGCGCATCAGATTCTAGGAGAAGCTGGCACAATTTCGGGCGCAAAGGGGGCGCGCCGTAAAATTCCAAATGTTCTAATAGAAATAACAGTCTGGACAGTGAGACACGCGGGGCAACGGGGCGCCTGAAAAACGTTCCATAAAATCCCGCTCGCGCCTCTCTATTTCCCGGTCCGAGGGAAATGGCCATCGAGCAACAAGATGGGAAGCGTTAAATTTAAAACACGCGACACCGGGTAAATTGAGTTTTAGAGCCGGGGAAACGAGTTCGACCCGGCCGCGCTTCAAGCCGGGCAAGAAGAATTCTTTAGTTTAATTAATAGTTCAGCCCCGTGTAATATCGTAAACAGAGAGGGGTGTGTGTGCGCGGGGGGGGGGGGGGGGAGGGTGGAGGGCAGCGGACGAGACCGGGCTGGCTGCTGGAAAGAGTGAATTTCCAACGTTCAATGGCGAAAGTTTCCGATAAGACAGCCGAGGAAGGGTATCGCGGCGGGGCCAATTGATTTATCGGCTCGATCGATCGATCGAGTCCTCGGTGGATGGTCGTGGGAGTCGCTCGAAGCGCAGTAACAGGCAGCCACTGTGGTTGGCCAGCCACGGGGGTAGAAAAATAACAGACGGTGTCTCGGGAAATACAGGAAATCCGATGTTCACGTGGGTCGTTAGGGGTTAATGGGCATCGAAGCAGTGTATTCGGTGGTAATGGAGGGGTGGGGGGGCCGAGATCCTCCAAGTCCCGAACGACTTGTCGAGCTGGATCTACGAGGATATCATTCAGCGCACCCTGGGAACATACCATCCCCGTTATAGACGTCTCTCTGCTTGCTCGATTATTCCGATTTAAACGGTCAAATTAATCATTCATAATTGGCTTATAATTTCTCTGTAATTACCTGGCCAGTGTCCGGTGCGTACGCCCGCGCACATTGTCCGTTTAAAATCGATGAAAGCAAGCATTTAATTCACCCTCGCGAGATAACAATTAATATCGCATTAACGGGCCGTTATTTTGCAGCCTGTGGCAGCCCGCTCCAAACCTTCAGATTTCCCGCGTCCGTTTCTCCGATTAGAATGATTAATGCGCTCGTGAATTTTCGCCCACGAGCGCCTATAAATTGCGGTGCCGCGCGTGAGCTCCGATCGAGAATTCCATCGATTACGATTAGGAGAGGACGCCTTCTTATCTTCTGGGCTCGTTCAAAGAGATCCATCAATGTCAACGACTCCATCATCGGCGAGCATCTCCTCGCTCTATGACGATTCTCTGCAAATTAATGCTGGCGTAATGAATTTGCCGGATGATAGATTGGCCGTGGCGATTAGAAGCCGATATTGTATTCGGAACGGAGACATTCACTCTCGTCGGGCGCATCTTGGCGCTCAGTTGATTATTAGGTTATCGCCGGTGGGGATCGCGAGCGCTGTTACTTTGCGACTCGTCGCGAGGATTTCTGTTTCCCCGATATGGACGGTAATGAGCAGCATTGTTTGCTGGCCGATGCTTCGCCGTAGGTTTTCATTCCTCCAGCGCCGCGGATACGCCGTTAATTATTAAGCGCGTACCTCGCTGCCCCGTCCATTGACCGCCGCGGGCTTCTCAATGCCGCGTTACCGCGAATAATCGGCGATCCCTCTGAATAAAAATCGCGGGACCCTCTTCGACGCCGTTCATTGTTTATATCTCTAGCCGCGGGCAGCGCGAGGGGATCTTAAGGAAGCCAGAAGCATACTTTCGTTTTCGATGCTGCAGAATCTAAAGGAAAGTGCTCTGCCGCGTTCTTACGTAAAAATACGACGAGGGGAATTGTCGGGTTCGTATCCGACCAGGAGGAACTGTAAGGGAGACGCAATTAAGCTTACAAGATTAGAAACTTTAGCTTATCGTTAGTAATGATTCAAGAATATAGATGTGCATTTACTTCTGAGTATAATTCAATTCTCATCGAAGTCAATTGCATCCTCAATGCATGTTTCTATTAAATATCTTCATTTATCGATTGCCCCGATTTCGTTGGAGGTCGGCTTGCCGGGTTATTAAGGTAATTTCGCAATGAAATCGTAACACGATTTAATCGATACCCGGCGTTCACGCGGACTCTCTCGTAATATAACGTAGAATGAAAACGAGAGTCGGCAGGATAAAGCTGCAATGTAAACGCTTGTCACGGCCAGAACTCGTCGTACACAGCGCACAGTGGGGCACGGAAGCGCATCGGCCGACGAACAGCCATACAATTAAACGAAAGTCTAATTAAATCTGGATCATCCTATCGCGAAACGAGGAAGTTTCGTTAGGCGAAACCTGGCAGGAGAAGTTTCGCAAGTCAGGTGCAGTTGGTTATCATCAGTGTTGCGCGTTCACCAGCCAGCCAGAAACCTCTAGGAGTTCGGTATACATATCGAGCAAACGAGACCATCGATTCTTGCCACTGTTTCGTTAAAAAGAATTGCATGCTCCAAAAGAAACGCGAAACATTTAATAAATATACAAAGTCTACGTAGTTGAAAGATCGAAAGATAATGGTAAATTGCTACCGTTACACAGTTCTGGTGGAAAATAAAAGGTATTACTCGCGTACACGCAAATCGTAGCTTCGTATTAAAAAGAAGAGAAACATTTTGCAAGACAGATTTCGTTAAAATCGGACTAAAATATATTAAATCGTGCGCACACGACGTGGAAACCTTTTATTCGCGATATCGCAATCCCAATGCGCGTTAAAAAAATAATACTGTGGCCATTATCCCACAGATTTCAGCAACGATACTCGCAGAAGTAGACGGAGCTTCGGTAACGAAGAGAAAATTTTACACGGATTAAAGAGAGGTCTTATCTCTGAAAAGGTTGGCCCGCGGATCCACATTTATCAGGATTTCCACCTTTCGCTCCGCGAGTGCTACACTTTTACGAAATTTTCCCGCGAATCCTTCAATTTCTTGCGCGGGAGAAAACACGCATCTCACGTTCTCAGCCCTCGGCCCATTCGAACGACAACACTGATTCGTAAACAATATTTCCAGTATTCCCCCTCGCTTCTTAACACGAAACGCTCAACGCTGCATTAACATTCCCGCGAACACGCCAGAAATCCAACGTTCCTTGGGCTTCGTTCGCAGCCACTTTGTAACCACAGCAAGGAGCTCGAAGCGTGACACGTTTACACGCGCCCCACCTTAATCAGCCGATGTTATTATTCCGCGATTAGACTGGTAGCGTGTCGCGTTACAGCACTCGCACGATGCCAGGGCAAGCAACACGTTCGCGTGCTCGAGCAATCAAACTTATCTCGTTCGCGATACGTGTCCCTCGGCGAGTTACGTTTCCGCGCGTGATATTCGAAAACGCGGGCCAAGATGAGAGGGGTATCCTGCGCAGATCGGGCCCGGATCGTGTATCGTCTGTTTACCAGCGGCGATGGACACCCCGTCTATTTCTACATTCCTCGAGCCACCGTCGATTACTCATCTCCCGCTTTTCCATCTAACCGTGCACGCTTCGCGGCCTGCATTTCCATACTTTGTCCGCGATGTATCCTTGTCTCTCGCGACGGGGCAGATGAAGGAGAGGAGGAGGGGTGAGGACTTTAAATCTCTTCCCGGCATTTGTCTGTCGAGCGGTAAGAGGTCGTCATGGGTATTCATCGCGGCGATTCCCTTTTCTCCTCTTCGCCGCTTATTCCTTTAATAGAACGACGCTCTTTTTTCGTTTGTGAATAAATAATGGCCGCGAAATTTTTCTCCTCTTTGCTCCTCGCGTGCGTCGAAGCTTCGGCACTTGAACGCCAGAGATTGCTCTCGGCGCAACACGGTGAAGAATGTGGTGATAAGTAGGTAAGGTATCTTCGCCGTGTGTCCTACGTTGTCAGGAGCATTGGTGTTAAGGGTAGGTTGCTGGGACGTAATTCCTGGTACAATCGAAAAGGGTCGAGCAGGAGGGCTCGTTACTGGGAAAATCGAGCACCGAGACACGTCGCCGCGGTTCGGCGCGGCTCGGCTTGCGTGTCTGTCTATTACTCGCTCTTTCTACTTGCGCCTGCGGACGTCGACGCGCGGTTCGAGCGACACGCTGTCGCATTAGTAAGAACCTTGTTATTTCGTACAGGAATCGGTAAATATCGGCGAGACTCGATAAGGGTGCGTGAATTTAAGACTCCGCGAGGACAGTGGCTGGAGGCGGGTCGCGAACGATGCTGAAAAGTCGCGTGCAAAAGTGGCGGCGAGCAGCCGCGAGGCAAAACGTCGCGTTTCGTAACACGTGACACGGTTACGGGAAGGATTTCGAGAAACAATAAACCGTCCCCGTTTCTGTCGCAGTTTTAATTAATCACTACTGGTAACGATGCACCGCGAGGGTTGAGAATGGCCCGGTCGATAGGGGATGGATACATGCTCTTTGAACCCCGTCGCCGCGCCTAATTAGTTGCTACGATGTTAATTGGACCGGCGTCAGGTCGATTCCGCTTCTTGCTTTTCTTCGAGGAATTCGGTAATGACATCTCGTTCGCTCCGCGTCCCGAGGACTCGGCATTCAATTACGAAAATTACGCCGATGTTTGCTCCTATTACACCTTTGTTCTCCCCGTCATTAATGACCGTATCTATCTAGGCAGCGTTGCTAAGCCGGCGCGTCAGATCTTCGAGTGTGTAATTTCACGTTCCCTCCAAGCCGCCGCGCGAAAACTCGTGAAAACCGTAATTAGTCACACGTTCGCGCAACATCCGCGGTCAAATCGACGACCGGACGGCTCGTCTCTTATTCCCCGATGCGCGACGCTAATGCCACGCTTCGGATCGATATAGGCTCGGCGATATTCCGCGACACGGTAACGTCGTTTTATCTCCCTCCCATTTTTTTTCCCTCCCCCTCTGCTCCATCCATCTGTATTTTTCGCGAGACATTTCCTGCATGCGAAGCTCGCAAATCGCGCGGCCGCCACGAGGACAGTTCCCGTGGCTGTCGCCATAAATCGAGAGGCAATTTGTCCGAACTGGTCACGCTATTCCGTCCCTCGTGTCTCGTAATCGTTCGTGGCCAGGTTTCATTTATGCCTCGCTCGTCCCCCCTCCTCCTTTGAATTTCGTGCGATCCATATAATTCCCGGGGAGCAAGGAGCTCCGAGGGTCTCCGCTGGACTGCCGGTCCACCCTGGCCATCTGGCTTCCGACGAGGACAGGCCCTATTCAAAGTTCCTGGCGCACTCGCCTCGGCACCATTCGAGCGCTTCGATCGTAGGGTTTGAAGGCCCGACAACTTTGCTTCCAATAGCCTCGCCGCTGTTATTACTGTCATTCGAATCGTAACGCGAGGAGGAACGTTAAATAACGTTGGCGAGAGAGTGCATTGCTCTTAGGAAGATTAGGGAATCCCAAGAGCCGTCATTCGAAAGCTAGGCGTTTCTACTCGGAAGATTCTGCTCCCTCCATCACTGTCACATATGCACCTATTTCTTACAATTAGTAATCACTTTGGGTAATCGATTTGATACTTCGTATCCAGCGGCAAAGAGAATTGCAACGCCAGGAGCTGCGTCACCTAAATCTCTCTCGAATGCAATCACGCCACATCGTTCGGTGGGAATCGTGCATCTTGATGTACTACTTAGTCGTCGCGTCGGTCACAGACGTCTGCCGGCGCGCCACCTCAGCCGAGGGGTCCTAATGAATTTCATTAGCGACAATGACGATTAAAGTGATAACGTGCCCGCCTCGCTCGCCGCCCTCGGTGGCCAGGTTATAGTCGTGAATCAGCGCGCGCGCGTCTATCAAGAAATCGATCCCGCTCCGTCGGCTGCGAGCACTTCAGGAAGCCGCGTTCCTCGCTGTGACGGGGGGAACTTAAAGCCACCCTTATCCTCGACTTAACTCGTTCCCCGTGAACGTCTTTGCCGCGGATCTCCGTCTACCAGCGCGTGCAAGCTCCCCGGCGAGGCGGGCGCCTCGCGGCTGCACGCAGTGCGCGCCCGAAACTTTCATCGGCGTTCCACGTCGTTCTAATCGAACGGTCGCACCGCCAGAAAACTAATTACACGCGCATCGAGCGTGACGACGCGCGTCAGATCGATCTGCCGCCGGCCATCCTCCTCCAGGCGTTTCCGCGCGGCGGCGAAAGAACGGGGTTTCGAGGGACGGTAAACGTTCGACAGGCCGTTTGGTAAATTCGACGGAACTTTTAATGAAGTTGCGGATAGTTCGGCAATAGCTTGCCATCCGAGCGGGGAGTATACATTGCCTGCAGTTCGAAAGTGTTATTACTCTGCTGTCAGCCAGAGGTAGATTTTCATCGGCGCATAATGCCGTGGATTCCGGGCACGGAGCCGGCGAACCATTCGTATTCGAGATTCTCTCGCCGGCGGAACTCTTTGCCGTGGATCTTGCTGGATCGAGTTTGAAGCAGACCGGGGCACGGTGTCTGATTTCGAGATTTAGGTGCTCGGAGCCTTTGTCATCCTTTGGAACTCTTCGTTTGTTATAATGGGGAAAATCAGTGGGAATGTACTGGTTGAATTCACTCGCAAGCTAGGGCTGATATTGTAGTCCTGCTTTTAGACGTAGGGCGCATTGCTTAGATAGACATTTGCTGCTTGACGTATTAGAAACATGAGAAAATCGGTAACATTTCTGACTCTTATATATATCCTGCTTATTAAGCATATTTCCGGGGCGTATGCATCTCCCCGAGCATACGATGTTCAGATCTTCCATAAGCATTTTTCTATTTTTTTTTTTATTACACAAGGTAAGAAACATTTCTTCAAAGACCTTTTTTTACAGTGCCCGCAGATAAAACAGAGAAATTGTGCACCGTTTGCTTTTACAAGCAGAGGATCATTCAAGTAGAATTTGCCGCGCAGAGTCAGACGTGGCCGTCTATTGTTCGCCGAGCCGCCGCGAGATTCTTGATAAAATCTCATCTCGCTGTTAACACCAAGAATCTATTCGTATATCGATAGGGTCTGGAGAGGTTTAAGGGCCTATCACTGATCGACTCTGACGACCGACACCTAAGGTGGGCGCTCTTGTGTCAAACGAGGCGTAAGCGTCGAGGGTGTTCGCACGAATTATCGAGCAAGCCTCGGTCCAGACTCCTCCAGGAATTGATTTTCCGCCTCCCTTCTCCGCCTATACTTTCCAGCTCGTTCTCGACAGTGTCTGGACCGCTCGGCGTTGATTCTTACCTCCCCGAGATCCGTTCCCAACGACAGAATCACGTCGAGCGTAAAACGCGCTACACTTTGTACACTTCAAACACCCTGTACTATTTTATAGATAGGATATCTTACGCTCTTCTACCCTCTCTCGCAAGATATCCCCTTTCCTCCACGGTGCACTAATCCCCAGGTATCCTCCTTAAATATTCCAACACCCCGTATCCCACCCTCTCCTTTCCGTCTCCCAAGACCCTGGCCGTCCCAAAAGGCGCGCCATTGCGACACCCGCAACTTGCGCGAACGAAAAATTCCAGCACTCTTTCGTTCGTGAAAGTGTAACGACCAACGAACCGTTTGAATTGCGATAAAAAAATATGCTTTCCGAAGTACAAGCATACGAAGTAACAGGGGCCGGCGGATTAAACGGCTAAAAGTGAAAAAGAAGATGCAATTTAATGGGGGATCGGTCGCACGGAGCCGCTAATCTCTCACATAAATCTGTGGTAATTAGTGGCGTTGTTCCTCTGAATGGTTGAGAGGGAAGCTGTACGAGTTCGCACGTACAGGCGATTGGCAAACGAGCCGATTGTTCGAAGCGGTACAATGTCCGCGACCAGGTCGAAAAGGTTCCAGGACGGTCATCCGGCGATCTATCGATGGATCGAACGCCGAGCGGGGCCCTGTGGACGGCTGCCAATCGCGGATGTCGCAATTCCAGCTGGCCACCATCGCCGATGGCTCGTCGACGCGCTGGAATTCCACTCGAGGAATCACGCGAGAATTCTGTCGCCAGGGAATCCGAACGGTTTTTCCCCCCCCCTTTTTCTCTCCCCGTTTCCCCGTTGTTTCTACGCGGTGCGGCCGTGCCTCCCGCTCCTCCCCCATTATGAATTTCAAGCTTTTCTAGCCGGAATCCGAGGAACGCGCGGCACGCACCGCGATCGATCCCGATCTTCGACGTCCCTTCGCCACGTTCTGATCGCTGCTCCCACCGTGCAATATGAAATTTTTCGCCGGATGTAATCTTTCTTCTCTTCTTTCCTCCCCCTCCCCCTTGGCGCTCGTTTAATCGGCGGCGATGCAGGAGACCTGGGTACGAATGGAATATCCATTGATGGGACGCGATTATATCTGGGATGCCGAGGTTGCAGGTACACAGCGGAGTGCGAATTCCTGAATTTCGCCAGGGAAATAGTATTAAAGGCTCGTTCCACTGTGAAGTCGCGAAAAATTGTGATTTTCTAGGATTTATTTTTCAGTAAACGGAATGTTCAACGTAAATAATATCTTCTCTACTTATTAATACACTTATTGACAGTATAATAAAATCTATTTTAATTTTTTAACAGTTTTTTTTTTAAATATACATCGCACTGATGCGGGCGCCTTGAAAAAGCAATGTAATGCTGGTGCTGGTGATTCCGGGAGAACGACGCATGTAAAACCAACAATTCCAAGTGCGTTGTAGTCGTTATGAGTGTGATTGTCGTCGGTAACAGAATTATTTTGTCTCGTGAAAAAATAACAAGATGGTAGAGGTTCGAAATTGAAGTCTCGAAATACGTTTAATATGTCAATCATTTTGCCTTGTAAACAGCATGAAATTGTTAATCAAAAGAGGTTTCCGAAGTCCCTGCGATACCCATCGATGTGCTGAATAACGTGTGAAAATTTCAGACTGATTGGTAAAATGAGTTTTTTGCAATCACCTGCACCAGTTGAACAAATGGTGTTTTCAGATATTCGCGTACAAAATTTTAAAACAAATTAAACAAATTCTTTTCAATTTTTTTTTTGGTATAATATAAGAGCAGGTTAATAAATGCCAAAAAGATTTATTGCATTTTATGTTAATATTCTTCTAATATTCTTGCGATTTAATACAAGCTACAATGCTATTCGTGTGACGGGCGCGGACATTTCTGTGAGTAACTATACGCTGACCTTTTAATTAAAGTCAGATTCCAGGAGCTGAGGAGTCAGAGTTGCCATGGCAGTGGTTATTAAGAAGCCCGGCTTAATGGGTGTCGGTTAGAGCAAACGTCTGGATGCTAGAAGCTAGAATGGCGAATGGCGTGGCGCAGTCTCAGGGTGTACAACAATGAACTCGGCGAAAGTTTCGGAATTCTTTTCCAGCCGTTCCAGTTTCCAAACTCTCACTGTAAACTGGGGCTTTACGAGGACGGGTGGAGCAGCCAGGAAGAGGGTGCTCGCCCTCCCGCGATACCGTGCAAGCACGTTCACTCTCCAATCTGAGCGAGATTGAATCGACGTTAACCGAGCAGCGACGTCGGGCGGCTGGATATGGTCGTTGGAGAATTCAGGATCGACGCTCTGTCATCGTAAAAATTAACGTCGACGCGCGGCACCGACCAAGGAGAGGGGGGGAGAAATGAATGTGGACCAGATGCTCCGAATTCCTGCCGCCCGCTTTAAACGTTTTCTCTCTGGTTACGCCGGATGAGGGATGCCGTTCATTTTTCCAGCCGCTCGTCGATAGCGTCGCGGATGTTTTGCATTTCTCCAGAAGGGGACGCGAGATAAACCAGGGGAACCGGGGGAGTGTATGGGGGGGGGGGGTGCGCGACTGGCTCGCAAAGTGCTCGGGGATCTGTGAAAAATATTCAGAAGCGTAGGCAAATCGATTTCGAGAAATATACACAAATCTATTCGTGCCCCTGCTTACCACGCCGAGGCGGCGAGCCATCGCCTCGAGCGGAGAGAACGACATCACGGTAAGGGCCATGGAGGAAGCGGGGTGAAAGAGTGGCGGATGAGAAACGGTGCTCCGTTCATCGCGAGAAGATCGATCGGAGCCCCGATAAGTTTTGTACGGAGAAATCAAATTTCCAGGCAACTTCGGGCCCGCCGCGACGCGACGCCTCCGTTCAAGAGGAATTCGACGGATCGGTTTCCGCGAGCGTCGTCCGGAAAGTAAAAGCGCGCGGGAAAAGGACGGTCTGCCTGGAGTGCGCCAAGTCGCGATCTAGGTATTCTAGTCGCTTTAAACTAAGGGACCGAAACCAGCGATTTTGTTGAAAGGGGGTCGTCGAAGGTGCGCGATGAAATCTTAGAACGAGAACACTTGAAAGTTTTGCCGAAAAGTATATCAACTCCAACCGCAGGAAACTGAATCGAGGAGACTGACTTCTTGATGGATTGTCAATTTTTCGAAACATTTTTCTATCAGGCAAACGTGCTCCAGATCTTCGATTATCTTCCCACTGGATAATCAGCCGAAATGGGGGTCGTAAGAGACGTCGACAAGGAATTTCTGGACCACTTTATTAAAGGCTTACAAGGAGGAGAGGAGGGTAATCCAATCAAGGCGCAGGCTCGTCGACTTAAAGTCATTTACGGTGCAAAATCCACCGAACGTTCGTGGCTTCAAGGATTAAAAAAACCCCGTGATCTATCTTTCGCTCGTGATTCATCGCCCGCCTCGCAAAAACTGCCTCAGCTCTCGCAGAGCAGTCTACACGACCGCCTATTCGTAGGAAGGGACCAAGGTTGCAGCCTTATTGCGACCATGGGAATTAACATGAGAAAGGCGTCATCCATCTACCGAGTGGAATGCCCCAGCAAATTTTTTTCTGGTCCGTTCCGAAACAGTTCGAAAGGACTTCGTCCTTGGCGCGGATCAGCTTGGTCGCTGTGCGCCGAACTTCCGCGAGATTTTGCAATGCAGGCTGATGAGCACCCGGCAAGCTTTATTACGACCACCAATGCTATCGCGTTTATCGCGTCTATCGAGATTACCGGCTCCCGGACTCGTACGAGTCGGCGATAAAAACTGAACATTACGGCCAATTTAAAATACCTCGGGGACACCTACTCATCCTCGTAGAACTTGCCTTCGCCGACGAAAGTTTACCGACTGGTTCTCCTTGGCTAAGGCGATTCTTCGTGGTGCATGATACCTCAAGGCGATGCAGATCCGAATCTCCGCGTGGAAGCATTTTATAATTACATAACTATAAAATGCATAATTAGAACGTCACTTGGCTCTTAGCTAAATTGAAATGAATTTTCTCTCAGTTCAGGTACTTCAAATGTTTACATAATTATGCACATGCCAGCGGGTGAATAATTGCAGCTTTTTCTTTCGTTCAATCATAGCGTCATTGGTACTTATGATCTCACCTGTATCCGGCGACGGCTGTAGAAACTAAAAAAAATTATTTACATCCTATTTCGCTCGAAGAAGAATTTTTTGCTGCATCGTTTACCATTTCAACTCTAAAACCGTTCGACAGGATAATACCCCATGATACAAAATAAAATACACGGCAGATTAACGGGGAAACTAACAAATACGCAAAGGGAGCAGCGAAAGATGCAAGGTATAACTGCAGATCAATTAGTAGACGAGCATTTAGCTAGATTAATGACGGAGAGAGCAAGATATTCAATTACTTGGCTCTCCAATGTTTCCCGCGTATTCCGATACGCGCTTTATTTCGCGCCGCAGCACGGTGGTCGTGCTTTCATTCATGCGGATTCATATTTCCGGGGGAAAATATTTTCACGCCTAACGACTCGTATCGATCGGAAGCACCGCGGTGCGCGCAACGCTCGGCAATTAATTCCGTTGCGACCAGGCGGAGCGGTATCTTATATGCCTTCAGCTCGAACGTCGGCGAAAACTGTCGTTCGCGAACGAAATGTCGAGGAGAAAAATAATAGGAAGAGCAGAAATAAACGTCGAACTCCTGTACCGCGTATTATGCCGCGCGCTATCCCCTTTAACGTCTAGTTAACGATGACCGAACGCCGGAGCAACCGACCGTCGATTCGTGCGCCAGTCAATTGCACGCGAATCTATTGTACGTTAAATCGCTAATTGCCCGACCCATGCGCCGTCCGCGACCACTTTTACGCATCTCCCATTTCTGACTGGCCCGTGGCCCCACTGTCTCGCCAAGGACAAGGTGGAAATTAGTGTCTGGTTATTCTTCGAGGCCAACTTGGAGGTTGGAGGAGAACTTCCGGTTGTTTGCGAAGCTTTGCTGACAAGTGCTTCGAAGAATTCCACTTCGTTCGATTGTTTCGTTTAAGATCATCGATGTACGTACTTACTTAGGTGCATGCAATTAGTGTAATCTCCTCGACCTAGACTCACTTGGAGTCTCCAGCAAGCTGATCGATTGGCGTGTCTTAAGAGACACGTTAATAGTCAGGTTTCGACGTAAGGGATATTCATTCGGTTGCAACATCATTCTGCACGGCAAGAGTTTCGTAAAACGAGGTCGCTGGAAGTCCAGATGCGATCATAACTGTGACTGCGCCGTGTGAATTGTTCAATTCAACGCGGCGAAAAGGAGAGATCATCTTTGACCTCTCTTCTTTGTTTCTGTTAATTAGTGGACACGTGAGTCCCCGCTATTCCCGAGTGTGTTTGATTAAATATGCGCGACACGGTTTAAATTAAGTGTATCTCCGCGGGGATCCTGCTCGCAACCTCCTTGTGTTTCAATACACTCGTCGATCCTTCGAAGATAAGCCCGCGCGGTTCCGTTGCGCCAGGTTTAAGATACTTTGTTAGCCTGCAGCGAAAAGTGAATTTCCGCATCCTCTGATCTGGATTCTCCAGCTGTTTCATCGTCGAGGATTGAAACTTCGGCGCACCATTAGACACGTTAAACGCCTTGGTTATCTGTGAATAATTCATACTTGCGAGAAGTACGCCAGCGACTTCAATTTGATTTACAGCCGTGTCACTTTAACGCTGTTGTCCGAAGCCGCAGACTTTATGCTTGACGATAAATACGAGCCAATGGCGGCGTTCATGCCGATATAATAGCGGACAGAATCGTTGCAATAGATTTCTATTGACTTGTAAATTATCAAGCGTTAGTAGCTATCGTGGCTGTCTCCGTTCAGTCGTTTTAACACCTTCACTGTCGCGCGGTGTCCATTCGCGTATCCACAGTAATGTTCGCCATTTCATTCACAGACTTTTGCACTACCGTAAGCTTGTGTTTACCCGACGTTTACCTCTATCCAATTTAGAAACAGGCACACCTCATTGGAACACAGATCATTACCCTTCCAATGGAAATAGTTGCACGGCTACGCAACATGGCATCAGACGCAATTCCCGCCCATACCGAGGCTTAAGAAATTAGAAAATGATATAACCGAGGCCTGCAACCGTGTTGTTAAGTAGTCGCATCGTTGTTCCGTCGGAGAAGAAATATTTTCCCATAACGCTACGCGGAGTGAACCGCGGGCCTTGAATACGCCAGATTAAGCTACAAATTACACGTACGGCAAAAACGCCTCTCCTGTTCCTCCGACTACCCCTTATCGTAATGCAAATCTGAACTCCCGCTTGGACGAAAATGTTACCCAGTAACTCAATGTGACGTTCCAGCCAGCAGTCATTGCTAGATACCCTCGAAACTTCGTTCTCACTCTTACCACCTAAATACCAACGACTCCTAAAGGTTTCAAGCTCCAAACTTACCCACGCGCCATAGAAACTCAAACCATTACCCTATCCAGAAAAAGATACAACAATCTAAACTAAATACGTCGCTAATAACGTAGCCTCAACCTTCAGAGCTCTAGCCTTCCTTTATTAGCGCGTTGTACTTTTTAAATCACGATTTTATCTTGTTGTTTTTTTTTTTTTAATTTTTACCTGTTTTCTGTTTTACTTGGTATTCTGTATTTTTTAGAGTTAAGAATACGAGTTTTCTTTGAAAATAATTCTATATTAAAAACTAAAAAGCGACGGAGTGTTTAAAAAAGAGAATAGACGGAACAGAGTAAGCGACTACTATTATAAATAAGTATTACTTTATTCACTTCCATTGCTCTGGCGACACCTTTCGCAAGATAGTCCCACTCTGGAATGTCTTTACACGCGCATTTGCATTTTCTACGAAACGACGACTCGTTCTCTTCAACGCCTGTACATCCAGACTGAAAAGCTGGAGTAAAAGAGGCAGGGATTTTTCATGAAGTGCAGCAGGCATAGCCAGATGATTATAAAAGGATTCGAAAGCGATCGGTCGCTCTCGGGCAAAAAAATATAATTCACAACTGTTGTACCTACTTTTTGCAACAGCGCGGATAACGAAAGTCTAGGCAAACAAAAATCCCAAGGAATGCCAATCGAAATCGCCCCTCCCGTAAAGCTGTCATACAGACGCGTAACGGACAAAAGGGAGAAGAGGAGCGCGCTGCGAATGGAGCAGAAGAGCACAAGGCTGGCGCGTCCTGTAATGGCTGGCACAATTCATGCAATTTCGCGCGCGGCCCATAAGCGAAGCCACGTTAAACCGTGAAAGTAGGCCGACGTGCATTACCGCTAATCGCGGCCGGGACACGCAGAGACCGGTTCCGGTATTGAGCATCCCCGGTCCACCTGGGCGCAGGCGGCCACAATTGTCAGGGTTCACGGGTACGCGCACCTGCTTACCTACCGCGCCCGACCGAGACAGAAAACGCCGGTTGGATCCGCAGCCCAGACACTGATTGCCGGGCCAGTCTACACCTTGACTCGCCTGGCTCCCTGCCCGCCCGGTGGTTCGTCACGAGCGAAACGGTCCCGCCGCGATGCTGACCAATATCTCGGGAGAAAGTGCTGTTACGCGAGCAACGAATTAAACAGCGTCGCGGACAGCGCTTACGCAACGGCGCAAGAATGCAACGGCCGTCTGCGGGTGCAGCCTGCAGCTGCCGAAAATGGTGCATCACTTTTGCTGGGCTTTCACTCCGCGAGAATATTTTATGGGTGATTACGGGGATGCAGGAGGCGCGATGATTTCGGACGTAGTTAGCAACTCTTGGAGAAAACCGGAGGCCACTGTCGTAGTTATGTAAATTCGGGTGGAACCAGATACAGGGGCACAATTTATTTTTATTATTATTCGCGACTTCTAACGCCTGGTGGCAAAACTTGCCTTTTATAGTGGTATTTGAGCTGTCGAAATCTGAACTTCGTCGATAAATGAGGTAAGGTGCTGCGAGTCACTGAAAAATTATTATTTTTATTCATCTTATTAGGAGTTTTATTCTATCATACGATAGCACTGCTTTTTAAAAGAAACTTGCTCGTTAGATTTCCTAGCCGTGTATCCTATCTGACTGCATTCCAACCACTGAAGAAAGCTGCTACGATGAAGGAGCGACGATATATTATACATACGTTGTTTAAACTATGCCTCCTGTTGCTTTGTTGGATGCATGAGAGACGAGTAGGGTGACTGTACCTAATATCGCCAGGCAAAAGTTAAATCGCTGTCAATTGAATAATAATTGATATTTTTGCATGCAGTTTGTTTCAAAGTAAAGAGAAATTATTCATCTTTCATGTAGTATAAGTTAGAATCGTTGAAACCTAGAAATTTTTAATTAGGACTCAAAAACGTGAGACATGCAAAAATCGGGTCCTGAAAAAAGTGTACCTAATATCGCCACCTCAAGAAATATTGATTAATTCATGTATATATGAGTTTTTTAAGTCATTTTCACACGTGCTTTTATTATTTCTTGCACTACAAATGTATTTTTATCCATCTTTGATTTTATTTTTATAAGAAAAATATAGAATTTAAAAATATAGATGTTTAAAGTATTTTATTTTTTACGTTGCGATGTACATATTCGACAAATAAAGTCATTTTCACATGGGCTTTTATTATTTTTGCTGTATAAATGTTTCTAACGGTAGGCGGTATTGAGAACACACATACTGCTACAAGAAAAACGTTATTTTCATTATAAAAACTATTTGAATCGATTACAGTCTTTAACTACATCATTAATTAGGTGTTTCTAGTAGATATTCTTGCCTTTACGGAATTATTAGACTTACCTTCTCCGAATGGGATGTAAAATTGTGACAGTCCAATAAATTTTTACACTATTAAGATTCAGTAAAATACTTCTCTTTCTGTAATTGTTGATCACATGACGCTGCAATTACAGTATGTCTTCCTGCATATGGTTAGGTTCTCATTGAGTGCATAACCGATAAATTTTAGTGCTTACTTTGCGAGATATAGGGGGTGGCGATATTAGGTACAGTCACCCTAGGTACGCTAGAGGTCTGGACAGTAGACGTGTTAAGAATATAAAAAAAATACCACATAAAAGACTTTAAAAACATGTTTAAAAAACAAAACGTTACCTAAGTAATACTTCAAGGTTCTTGCAGCACCTCAAATTCTTTTGGACAATGGAATCTAGTTTCTGCGGTCTTAATATCTGTACCACTAATGCGAAATTTGTTCACTGTTAGAAAACAATCACAAAATTTGGATTTGCAAACGCTTGCGGTGATTGCTGCGGAGCATGAGTTTCAACTATGCTTGACAACGTTATCGTGATACCGCATTCATTGTGTGTCTGTAATCTGGAAATGGCGAATGTCTCGAGTGTTTTCCTACGGCGTAACAATGTTGGCTCTAAAGCAGCTAAGGTCACCCCAAGCGAATATCTACGAGTGAAAAGTCTCGTAAACTCTGGTTCGACGGCTTCATAGCCGCCACAGTCGGAAGACATTCCATTCGGATTCTACAACTCCAGAATCCCGGCTATCATCGTTTTCAATTCGAAAGTCGTAGCGAGCAGGTTCTACGGGTCCAAAGTCGCCCAGCATCGACAACTCGGACCGAGGAAATCATCTCAATCAGGTTCCGCGACGCCCGCAGCCTGGATGCTCTAAACATTGAACTAGGAAACGATTCCATCCGGGTTCTACGACACCGTCGATGCTACGATTCCAAGCTGCCACCGTCCATTTTCGGCTCTCACCACCCCGAAGACGCCTCCGTCTATCCGCGCACCCCGTAACTCCTAAAGCTGGCCTCGCATTCACCGGTTCCGTACAGTTTGCCGCGACAATGCGCGAGTCTCGCTCGGCAACAATGACTCGACGCTCGAAATTCGGCCGTTCCCCTTGCGCGCGAGGGCGGAGGGGGTGGGATCCTGGACTCTAAGCAGCTACTAATTGCCGTAGGTTGACACAGTTTTGCGCGGCAGCGAGAGTGGAGCGTTTAACGGTGGGATTAAAAGCGAGGGTGGAGCATTTACGTTGATTCGACGCGTCTTGATGGAGGCTCTTTTGTTTAACCGTGGATCCGCGCGTCCCTGTTTCGCGGTTCTGATTCCCCCGCGGGTAAATGCCTCCGGAAAACGATCCCCGGCAGCCGTGGCAGCCACTCCGCCGTCGAGGCAACGAAAAACAAAGGCCGGTGCTCGCGTAACGTTAATCGTGCCCCGTTGATATCATCTCGCCAATGGCCGCGTCCAGTTTGCACCGCGCGGTACAGATGCCGGAGCCGATTGCGAGCGATTACAAAAGAACCCGAGTCTCCTGGGCTGGGCTCTTTAACGGCGCAGCGATGTGGAGCGGGGACTCCGTCGGGCCAAACACTCAGCTCGCGAATGGCCCCTGATCCTCCGTCCTGTGTTTGCTCCTCTTCAAGGCGGACCGCGCCAGGGCACAATCGCTGGTATCGATTGCCTGGCACGATCGACAGGCTTGAATTTAGGATCGCTCCGCAGTCGGACTTGCACGGTTCCGCCTGGCAATTAGCTGCTTATTGATGACTGGCTGGGAATGGACTATCGAGTAATAGATTACTGTAGCTGGTGAATAATTGCGGCGTTCCTGGCGGAGGACAGAGTCGGAGGAACGTTTGGATTTATGTCTTGGAATCTGGCTACTGGAACCAGTTGTTTGTGCGAATTCGCTTCTGTTTTTTTTTGTTTTTTTTTGTTTTTTGCTAGGTCGAGCACCGTGACGAATAAGTAGGTACTCATTGTCAGTCGCGAGCCGATGAAATGCGAGTGGGAAAGAATTATTGCACGGCGATTGAATAGTAAGGTAAGTTGGAGCGCGAACGCCGCATTTGCATTCGCAATTAAACATTCGGCGGAATGAAGCCGGAGAGGCGATGGGAAATCGTTTAGCGGCCCGCCTGAATCGAGTCAATCGATTCCATTGGTATGTTTACAACGAGTTATCGCGCCAGTCAGGCTGCTGTAGGCGAAAGTAAAATCATCGCGGGACCGAATCATCCCTGGTTTAGCGCTCGTTCGCGTTGATGGCGCCGCATGGAAAGTGCGTCGGTGGTGGTGGGAACTGTTCCTGCTTGGAAAAAAGAAGGAATTGCTGTTCATGAGTGGCGTTCATGCAAGTCACATCGCATGCGGCCAATCGTTTCAGACCGTGCTTGCTTTTTACGACCTCTCGCTGCCTCTCTTTCTCCTTCTCCACCTCTCTCTCTCTCTCTCTCTCTCCCTCTCCTTCCATCTATCGTTGGCAACAGTTGGGTCTCGTGTTTTCTTCTTTACGCCAGCCGTTTGGTCTTCTGCAACCTCGAGTGCACCGTGTCAAGGCTAGCGGAGGCCGACGACACCGCGTTCCACAATCCTCCGGCCGCGAGACTTCGATCGTTCATCGTAGTTACCGGCGATTCTGCTGCTCCCTCGGCGGCGAGCATCGCGAAAAAGAAAGCGAGCCAACTAAGGGAAGTTGTTACGATGCCACGGGATCGTGCCGGAGCCGTTCAGAAGCGGCGCGACACGTACGTCGGAATTATGGAATGCCGTTTTATCGCACGATCTCCAGACCGTACACTTTTCCGCGATCAAGGAAAAGATACTGCTCGAATTGGAGCGGTCCTCGGGCAGATTGTATCACGTTGCAGAGTGCTCGAATATACCTGACAAAAGGGCTCCAGCTATTTCACTGGCTCTGAATATTTCATTTCGTTCCCCCCCCCCCCCCCGCCCTCGTTCACCCCCTACGACACCAACGTCACTACAAATCGATACACCGCCGCAAAATCATACCCGAACGGCCCACAGAATCTCAAGGAATCGCTGGTTAGAATTTACAGGATTATTTGCAACTGGACGTACCTAGCCAGAAAAGAGTGGCACTCGTAGCGGGTGGAATGATCGTAACTCACCGCGGCACGGTCGATCAATCACCGAAACTCTGGCGTGCCTATCAGCCACGGCCGTTCGGGGGCTGACTACGTCCAATCGAGCCGTAACATCGAGTAGTATCAGCGGCCGTTACCGAATATCATCCCCGACATGAATTATCTCGTCGGTCGGCCGCGCAGCGACACCAGCCCGCCCCGACTTCGCGGGACTGTTTCCCTGGGACAAGCCCGGCCGTAGGAAAGCAACGACAAACGCGGCCGTGTCTCTCACCCCGCCCACCCCCGGTGTCCATTGGGATTTCGCAAATCGCTTAGGATTAAGTGGACGTGGTTACGAGGGAATGCACTCAGTGGCGCGCGATGCCCACCGGCGCGAGCTGATCGCGGCGACGAAAGGAGCGCGGATGGAAGTCGCGGAGCGGGAGGAAGGAACGGGCGAACAGGCAGGAACGGGATAAAGACTCGGCGGGCGAAGATACACCTCGGTGTCGACCTTTCGCCTTTTGCCGGCGGGAACGAGTCGCGCTCGCCGGTTCTGTGCTGTTGGCCAATGCGAGGAGCGGGATGTGTCGCAAGGGTGTCGCAAGAGTCGCGAGCGCCGCGGCAGGCGAGAAAGAAAGGATAACTGGGTCCGTTGTGCGTTCCCACGCGGGGTGAAATGTACGCCGCTTAACATCCGTAATAACGATCGCCGGCAACGAAGTTGGCCGTCTGGCTGGCCAGTGTGCGATCGAGTGTGGACGCGAAGGACAGGTAGGTGGAACGATCGACTCGCCCCGAGAACACCGCTCGCCGTGGTCGTTGACATTATCTCTTGGCAACGATGGGGTAATTACCTTTGCTGCGAGAGCGCGGCCAGGTGAACTGAAATATCAACGATTATTGTTTTGAACACTCGCTTGGATGCTCGCGTGGAGGGGCCTGGCCACTCGGAGCGATCTTGTAGCAATTATATTACAACCGCGAGGAAGTGGAATGATGAATGAGAGAGAGTAAATTCGAGGAACTCGTGGACGGTATAGTGTGCTCCACGGCACGCACGGGATTCCGAGTGTTCGACTTGGAAATTCTCCTACAGCTTACGCGAAATTACGCCCGTGTCACGTTAACACCGCGAAACGGCTGGTGGTACGTATGAAAAAGCTCTCGGTGTAGCTGCATAATATCCATTCCATTTCCTCCGGGGAAATCGGGGCCAGCTATTCTTCCGTAATTCGTAGAGCAACGGCGGCGGAAGTCGAGGTGAAAAAAACTTCCCCTAGACGAATATTACACGGGCCGGGTGTATCTCGTAGCTTGCAGCGAATAGCCGTGCGCGTCGAAACGTGAAAATGAAACTGCGCGGCACCGATTAGGTGCTGCCGACGGTCGGGCAATTAAGCCGGGATGCCATGTCCTGGCAGATTTGCTCGGTGGACAATGGCAGGGTCGGCGATAAACTTCGATGTGAAAAGAAGCTCCCGTTCCCGGGCGCGATCAGAGTCTGGTGGAAAAGGGAGAGGGGCAAGGACAGCGGAACGGGGACGCCGGTGGTTTCGCAACAATTAAGCCGCAGAAATAATTGAGTAGCCCGCGGAGCAAAAGTATTCCCAATAGCGGATACGCCTTATTACGGCCAGCCGTCCAGAGACTGGAGGAATCGTTTCAGGCCGGCGAGACGGGTGCATTAATGATGCGAGGGAAATCTCGATAACCGTGGCGACATGACAGGCGAGTTACGAAACGACCGCGCATCAGCGTACCCGTTAGGAAATTATAGTAACACGGTTTGCAACGCTAAGACGGATATCTTTATTCCCCTTTCGACTTGATTATATCTTGCGAATATTAATATCACCATCAAGTCGGATCAAGTCTGCGCAGTTGTCGCTACAGAATAGATCGCTGTTGCCGTAGCCCCGAAATTCTTGCCTACCTACGTGGCATGGTGTGCCCAAGATGTTAATACATTACAACGTTTATTCCCAAGACTCAAGTGCCCTACCGCCTCGATATCCCCGCTGTTTCTACAACACCACGTCTGTTCCATCAACCGTGGCCGCTGTTCTGAAGCATTCTGCACGCCAGCATCCAGCCCCTGGTATCCTCGACGCCCTTCGTGTTTACACGCCGAGGAGATGGGGTCGGAACGCGTTCCAATCGAACGAGCAACGGACAGCCCCGTCCTGTGTACTTTTGCCACGTGAACCGAAACCAGCGAAATGTCGCCGTCCCGCGTCGTCGCTCGCCCGAGAAAACGATCCGCTTCACTTGGGGCTCTCCCCGTCCTGCCCTGTCTCCTCGATCTCGTCCCTAATAAAGCTAATTGCGACATCTCCACCCCTTCCCTCCCGCCGGTCCCTACGTCTCGTCTTTTTTGAACCGCTTCGCCGCCCTCCGACCGATCCCATTCCCCAGCCCCCGTCGTTTCAACTGACATCTCCCGTTTCAAGTTCGACGCCCAGCCGACCAGCGCCGTTCCCGTAAGGTGTGTCCCTCCAATTTGCGCGGCCCCCCCGACGTCCACCGGGACGAAGGAGACCGCTGGAAGATAGAAACTCGATAGCTGCTGCCCCTCGACGGGGGTGAGATCGGGAAACGCGGCGAACCAGCCACCTCCTCCTCCTCCCGCTGCCATTGATTTCGATCCGGCGCGTGCTAACTTCCCGTGGGGAAGTTGCCCGCGATACCGTTGTCAGGGAACGACCGAAGTTTGCGATTTCCGTGGATCTGCCCGCGGGGATTGGTTATTTGGTGCTTGCAGGATGGGCGCTGAAGACGCTGTGAAATTAAGCACGCCGGCGAATGGGAGACGCACGATCGAATCTTGACGCGATGTTTTGGATAATGGAACGGGGGCGCGTTGCTCGCCGACTGGGGCCAGTGCTGATATCCAACTTTATTTCCAACGGAACGAGTTTCCATGTGTTATTATTATTATACACCAAGTACCGAGTGACTTTTATCCGAAGATTATTGAATATAGTAATGCCAACTCGACGGTCAGTGGCGAAACGGTATCGCTTTGCATCGATGGGCGACGTTAAAAGTGTTTTAAAATCCCGGGAATCGGAGGGGGCTTGAGTTACGAAATTCGTGGAATTTCTATTCGAGGGGTAGGCTAACGCGATTGAGCCGATCGGGCTGGTGAATTTTATACATATTGAATAAACTCGTAAATCCGTCGCTAATCGGCCCTTCTATCGAGAGCCTCGATCAGATTGTCGGAGCCGTTCCGTGCCGCTCCATTCTCATTTAGTTGAATCGGAAGGGGGAGGGCGGGCTTCCGCGGTGGCCGGGAGCCCCACGACTCCCGTCGGTTCTTCTTCCTTTCATCATTATTCCATGTCCTGGCGGCGTCGTGCTTCCTACCCTTGTAATTTTTCATTCACCGCGGAACGTCCGACCTCTCTCCCGTCGACGCCGGCCGAAGAGGGAGGCCGTGCAAGCCCGACGCTTTTTCCACCTGCGAAACACGGACGCTCCAGCCATCCCTCCAAGACAAAAGTCACGTGTCCCGCGCTGCCTCCTCCTCGTCTTCGGCGAATCGATACCACCCCGATTCTCGGTTTTACATGACACACATCCCACGTGTTTTTCGTCGGTACACTGCGGGGATTGCAGGCCCAGCCCCCTTCCCCTTCCACCGTTATTTTGCATATTCGAAGCATCCGCATGGGAAGTAGATGAAAGTTTGCGCGGCGTTGCTCTTCTGTGAGAATTTCTGATGACTCGCGGATGGATCTCTCGAATATTCGTTTGAACGAGGGGAAAGTTAATTTTTATAAAAGCCGCGACTTTATGCACGACGGATTTAACAATTAAGGCTGAAGCGTCAAAGGGGCGCAGGGAGAAAACGCGGCAATCGAGTTTCGAGTTCTGCAGGGAGGGGAAATAGCAAATGTACAGGCTCCGTTTCAAACAGATTTTATTCTCGTGAAATCTGCAGTGCACTCGGCATTATCGTGTGCCAGTGCGAGAGTGACGTGCGACGGTAATGAATTGATGCCGTGTTTGGTATTTCTCTGGTATCGCGTGCACGAATTTTGGCTCGGATCACAGGTTTCGAAGAGCATTCGCAGCAATCGAGAAGCCTTATCGCGTTGATCGATCACCGGACGTAACGAGATTGTCCTCCGCGTCTTCAATGGAAAAGCTCTATTTTTCACCATCCAGTCTTCTTAACTGTAAGTGCTTATCCATCATGCGGAGTCCCTCTGAATCTATAACTCGGATGCCGGTTCTCAAAGCTCAGCTTCCGTCCTGCAGTCACCATTCCAAATACAACGTCCAATCTGTGCATCTTCTGACGTTGTTTGAACTTCTTTTTTGGGGGTTAGTGCTGATAGTAAAGTGGTCTGACACTTGAGAAATTCCCATCTTCTAATATCTACCTCCCATTTGCACTCGGCGCCTTGGGTTGAGAGCCATTGAAGCAGATCCTGCTGATCCTACAATCGCTTGGGTCTAGCCCTCCTTGAAGGGTCATATTAGACTAATACACCAAGAATTACGGTGTCAGATGAAATATATTTATACTCTCCCCTTTCACTGACCACAGACTCACTACCCTTCACCGAACCTTTTATGGCTAAACGCTCGCGTTTCAACTAAGTAACAAAATTCATTTTAACCCTTCGTGGTCACACCTTCTTATAATCACAAATTGGTTAATATGGGGTTCACTGCACCCCAACGTCATTTTTGGGTTACCATTTTCGTATTTTTCAATCTTTTAACTTTTCAGTGATAATTGTACACTCGTAATACTCGTGCAATCATTCTATAATAGTCTTTTTCTAGAACAGTAAATTCTGATACGATGAAATTTGTAGCTCAAAAAGATAGTTGCGGAAGAAAGCGATTTTGTTTTTGTTAAAATTCACCAAGTTCTCAAATTTTCACATTAAGGTCTAGAATTTTGTAGAAATATTGACGAAGATATATACTTCTGGAAGAGAATTGCCTGGGGTGCGATACACCCCGCGCGACCGCGAAGAGTTAAATACGAGACACGCTTTTTTCTCTTGGATAAAAGAAGAGGCGAGATGGATCCACGAGTCCCAGAATTGTTACGTAGCAACTCCGAAAGTCAGGATCTATGTAAGTGCCCTGCGAGGTTCATCGAGGATTTATTTGGCACTGCGTGTATTATTCTAGAAACGTTGCATCTAGCGGCTCCGGTTGTATTTAGGTACTCTTAATATTATCAAAATCCTGGTTTCGTCGTTAAGCTTGCAATTACTCAAAGCGAAAACAATTCCGGATTTCCAACCCTTTCCCAAGTAATACCTTTGACTACGGCGCATCTTTGCGACAACTGAGGATTCTATCCATAGATAGCGGTGGGCTTCCTACCAACGTCCCCGCGAAATAAACGCGAAATTCCCTTGGTGCGAAAGAACTGGCTGCCGAACGATCTGTTAGCTCGAACGAATATTAGGAAAAACGGTGGACAGTGGAGGTGCAAGTGTGCCTGCACACGCGCATAGAACAGGAAGCTCTCGATCATGCAAAACCAGGCGTACGTGTGAGACTCCGGCAAACTCGTCACGCTCAATTTGCCGTATCGATCGCGCGGTGCTGTCGTAAAGCCGAAGAACGATATTCGGCAACGGTCTATCGCCAGTAGTTTCGGTCCGAGCGGAACGAACGCCTGTAAGTTATGGGGTACGTCGACGCGGGGGTGGCAATCCCGCTCGTTTCCGAAACGTCGTGGCTGCGCCGTTCCGCGGGCCCACGTTTCACGGGAAATAGAGGGAAGCCTGCTTCCGGGCGCATCTTCTTCTGCCCCGGCAGCCGTTGGATAGAGGAGAGCCGTCGTTCGTCGCGCACCTCACGAGAACAATTTGGTTAGACACAGCTCGAAACCTCCCGTTCGACGGCCCCTTTGGTGACTCTGGCAATCTGTTGCAGAACTTCTGGAGGACACTTCTTATCGGCTCGTAACCTGTACAGGCGATATTGATTTCGAGGGTCTGCCGAATCCTTTGGATCCGGAATGCTGGATGGAAATTATGGAAAGTCGAGCTAAAGACCCCGTGACTCCATTCGGATCGCTTAATATACTGATTAATGGATTTTGTTTTTACTTAGTCACGGTTTAGTTGAGCTTTGGAATTGCACGAATCTGTGGATGTTTGTGTTCGGCCAAGCACAGAGCACAGAGTCGTGGCTACGTGCTTTTGACGTTGTTTACAAAGGCTCGTAAATAATATTTTACCGTTTTGTGGAACGTACATTTTTACCCATTTTCATCTGTATAAAACCGATTGATTTTTTGCTCCAGCGTTTTCCAGGTCCAAAGGGGCTGACATCGGGGGCATCACTTTTTTCATCGTTATGGAACTCTGAACTGGTTTGTAATCACTGTTGGACATTCATATAAACCGTGGGGCTGTGCTCTCGTCACGCAAGCTTCAAAATGGCGTGTAGCCAGTTGAGATCGTACTGTACCGGGGATCTTTGTCAAATGGTGGTGATCGATACTTGTTAGCCAAATGGAGCGTTAATGACACCAATTTCGGATATATCTTTCTACTCTGATAAGCACATCGAAGTGGAAACATGGCTGGTCGGCAGCTCCGGGGGGGAAGGCTTTCATTTTAATGACCTTCGTTTAATCGTGCCTGAATTCCGCTGCGCTGGTTCTTGGAGAGATTATTGTTTAATTAAATCGATCATCTCCCGGAAATAGGAAATTGCCGAACGGTATCCTGGCCGTGGAACGTCGCCTCGGCAGTCACGCCAAAGCTATCGAACGTTTACCAAACTGGCGCGTTTGAAGCGACGAAAACTAATCGCGACCCTTGCGAAGCGCTTTTCTGAAAAATAGCGGCCCATAGTTCCCGTCGCGGAATCCATTTCTCTCGCCTCCCCCGATGGAATTTTCGAAACGCGGCGCGTCGATTTACGAAACGTCGCGACAAGGCAGATCGCCGTTTGCGGAATCCAATTCCTGGCGAGCCGTAAAAGCCGGTGCATTGTTTTGGCGATACGCCCCGATATTTATTTCCCTGCACAGAAGACGAAGCGAGTTCTTTTCCAGGTCAATTTTCTTCATCGTTCATCCATCGCTGTGCACCGTCAGACCTGATATCCAATGAAAAAAACCTTGAAACATAATTGAACGGCTCTCTATAGAACGTATGATACTAGTGAAAATTAATACGCGAGAAGTCAGCTTGGAACAACGAGTTCCGTTGTTTTAAATACCGCCGCGCCGTGGGAAAAAGAGCCGCAGGAAAATTTTTATATTAAATTCGAACGAAACTGCGTTTACCTCCTTCGCATTGAAAAGGCGCCCCGCTTTTATTATATTCGTGGAATTTCAACGTGGCTCCCACTTCTTCGTTTGAAAGCAGGCTTTTTCAGTCGCTCGACGTTCGACTTCAATCCCTGCGTCGTACAGTCTTCCGTCAGTTGCAACGTTCGGCCGTGCACAAAGGAGACACACTAATTAACGTTATTAGCTTGTAATCGCGTCGAGGCAGCTGCCCCAACTTAGGTAATTGCCCGCTGGAATTGAAGAGACAATTTCATATTCCGCTGGCAAAAGAATCGGCCACGGTGCAGCGAGTCGGTGACCCCGTCGTCCCGAGAATTTCATTCGAAAGTTCAAGTACTTAAAATCTGATTTACTAGCGAGCAACGAATTTCTTACAACATTCACCCCTCCGACTTCCCTCGCCCTCTTACCCGACTTTCCTCGCCTCCTCGCCGCTAAGCAAAATTTTTCTTTCTAACAAGGGAACTTTGACGACCCGAAAATTCTAATTCCTGGGAAACTTCGCTTGTTCGCGAGGAAGTTGCCTCGCAGATATCGAGCAATTTCTATTTATGACCCGCTCGCGTTACTCGCCACTGGAACGCAGCCTCTGGAAGAATCATCTTCTCCGTCTAGCACCCTCCTAACGCCTCGAAGACAGCGACACCGTGCAGTCGTTAAAGGTAACAAATTACATCCCCGTTCACTAGGACTGCCTATACCACCCAACTAGGAAAGCCTAGATATAATACAAGACGAATACCACGGAAGTCAAAGACAAATTTACGAAAGGGTACTCTCGCCTCCGTTGTTTTCTCAGTCTAACAGGCGGATGCTTTCCTCCCCTGCCTCCCATCGCTGCCCCACATTCGTCGCGATCGAGCAACTGATCCCGCGAGCCTCGACGCCCGTCAAAGTGGGATATTACGAAAGTAAGCCCCGGATGCGTGATGATTAAGGGCTGGACGCCGTATCATCTCTGCAACGGTGTGCCTCATTTCCGTGCGACCCCTCGTCGGTGGGTGTGGTTGTGTGAGAAAGGGCGAGGGTTTGGGGAACGGAGGGCCGCGATTAACAGAAAGGAATCAGCGTGCCGGCACGCGAAACCGGCAAGAGGAGGCGACTCCCTAATCAAGGCGACATTGTCGCAGGACGAACAATATCCAACGTCGACGTGCCCGCGGAGCCCGCCAACCCCTGTACACGCGTTGGCGCGTGTGCGTGTCGGAAAGCTCGAACGAACTAGAATAAAAGTGTACAGCGTGTACCTGCAGCGGGGGAAGGGATTGGTATTAGTGGCGGGGCATGCGGCGGTGGAAATATGCGTGCTCCTTGGAGTGAAACGCGACCGTGCCGTGCCAGAGCCTCTCTGCACAGCTATTTCCTTTTCTCTGCTCTTCTTCAACCTTGTCCCTCCCTTTTTCACCGTCCCCCCCCCCCCCCTAGCCGTAGCCCTCATCCCGCTTTTTTTCGCTTCTCTCAATCTTTCTCGCACGTTCTCCCGCTCCCCCAGCCCCGTCGATCCAGCGGAACACCTGCCCCTCTCTGTCTTGCCCGGCTTTTCCGCGCTTGCGTCAACCCCCGAGACTCCAAGGAGGGTCTCGTTAACGCATAAAGGGACGCGTTACTCGTGCTACCTAATGGGAAGCTACCCCGAAGGTGCATGAGCTGCACCTCGCCAACGCGCGCTCCTTCCGCGGTGTCCTTCTTTGTCACTATCCCCGTAGCGTCGGCTCGAAGCGTGGTCGACTGGTAGTTGATTGCGAAAGGACAGGGGACAGGTTGTAGGAGGAATTGTCTCCCCTTTCCGGGAAGCTCGACGAGTTTCTAATCGAGGATCGTGCGTCTCGCTCGGAAACGATCGACAGACTGGAGCCGTCGATTGAACGGAGGAAATGCTACTTAAATTGTTGTCGGCGGTGACAAAAGGGAAGCTGGACAGGAGGGAAAGGGAGTAGGGGGAAGAAACAAGTAGAATTGAAGTAGACGTGTGCAGAGGCGGTAAAATGGTGAAAAGAAGGGGAATTACCTGGGAGCAGTGGAAAGCAGGAAATAGGAAGGGAACTGGGAGCAAGTAAGGAGGGGAAGAATGGGGAATAGGAAGAAGAAAGAGGAAGAGGGGAAACAGGGGACAGTGAAGTTAGAGACAAAAGGGTAAACCGAAAGGGTTAGGTTACCCAAGGAAGGAAGACCGATTTTGCTCTACGTTCCACTAGCCTCCAATACAGAAACTACATTAGCTACGAGACGTTGGACAGCAAGAAGTCTAGCCGAGCCCCTCGAACGTCGAGAAAATGGATGCACCACATTCGACTGCTGCCTCTGTTCCCCTTTCAACCGAGATCGCGAATCATCGTACGACTGACGAACTTCAAAAGGGCAAGTTTCCCACAGCCGTCGTCGCTCGGTCAGTGGATTCAGTTGCCAGCCGAACTCACCGTCTGCCAATTATACGTGTACCTATCTGTGCAGGCGAGTCTCAACTTATATACGAACCAGTATTTACCAGCCACGCTCCGGGCGATACGATGGAACTAATTATATTCCCGAAAGTTGCTCCGGTTACGTGGCCAGATTTTCGAACGACGCTCCGGCTCGACTCGTAAACTTTTTCTTTTTTTTTTTCGTTTTCTCCAGCCGCGACCCCTTTGCCTCGACGATTTTCTCCGCGGGCTTAATTAGCCACCCACCGCTAGAACCATTCGGGAGGACCATTTTATGAGCGATATCAATGTTGGAGTTGGGAGCGAAGATTTATTAAAGAAAGTTCCCAGCTTCCGATATGACGTCGTGGCTTCGAGCAGAGAGAGTGGAGGGTGCAATGATTTTATATGGATAGCGCATCGATTTTATAACAGAATATATCGAATCGATTGTATTACACGTGTACGATTTAATTGGATGCTTGTCTGAAGAATATCTCGAATTCCCGACACACAATATTACTTAGCTGTTACTTTTTGACCCGTCGGGTATCCGTCTACCCGAAACAACTTCAAGCCGTTGAATGTGGTATTGTTCGATCAGATTTGGCTAACATCAGACTATACCATAGACAATCACACAGACAATACTAGATTCAATTGCTTGAAGTTATCCCGGGTAATTTCCGGGTACTCGGGTACCCGACGGGTCAAAAAGTAAAAGCTCTTTCGTTGCAATAGCACGCTGATGATCCCCGTATCGCGTTACCACTTGTTCAACGTCGGTTCGATAATCATTCTGCGTTCGCCGTGATATGTAATAATAAAAAAAGGGATACATTGATTCACGCCTGATGTGAAATTGGAAATACAGATGAATTCCCCCCTCGCGTGTCTCGTTTTCATTTCGTTGCCGATTAATCAGTGTTAAAACAACAAGGTCAATGGAATTCAGATATTAGTACTTCAAAAATCCCGATGGAGCTAACATACCTTCGTTACAGTTTTACGCCGCGCACATTTCAGTACCATCGCCGTTATATCGCGATGATCAGGCACGTGAATTTAATTCTCGCGATTACAAGCTTCCCTGAATCCCCTTCGTAAGCCTCCATCAGATCCTCCTAGCAATTACTATAATTTCCAGAAACGTCCAAGTATAAACGCCTCTCCACTCGGAAGACGAGCACTTTCGTTTCACATCGAGATCCTGGGCCCGCCGTTCGAATTGATTTCGAGCAGTGACCGTTGATTATTTCTCCGCCGTAGCCGGCTAAGAAATTAACAGACTACTCTGGGTCTCTTAAGCGTTTCCTGCGCCACGCTCCAATTGTGGGGCAAAGTCAACTTCCGGGCGTGGAACGCTAATGCAGTTATCCGGTTCACGAACGCTTTTCTCACGAAAGTGCTTAAGTTCCACCCCACACAAGAACATTCCCCGTCCCTGGGGTTTGCTTAACTTCTACGACCCTTTCATCCACGCTCTCTTTTTCATCTAATTTTTCCTCCCCCTGAATTCCGCCTGTGTTTCGATATCAATTTGCAACAACCTCCCCGAGAATCGATAGCAGCGCCTTTAAAGGTTCAAACTCCTTCTCGCGGGATCGTGGTTCAAGATGAGAGACCCTCGACAATCGTCGCAGTTTGAATTATATCAAATTCACTCGATGGATATAAGTATCGTTCTTCTAAACGCTCTTCAATCGTTGCCTTTTCGGTTGGTCAGCCTGTTGTTCCGAGGTTGGCCAGGAAAAGTGCGACGCGGAATGCGCGTTAATCCCCGTCGCACCGACCCCGTTATTGGCCCTTTATCATCCCCACGCCACGACCTTCGCGACGTCCCCGCGGAGATGCATTTTACGCCCAGCCACGCGCCATTATTGCCCTCGCAGTGTCGGCGAAAAGCGTATATCGCGGGGGCTTTCGATCGTTCGCACGTTCTCGTAGAATATTCGCCGGCAGCATTGGGAACTCTTTCGATTAGTCTTCCAGTGGACGCTGGTGATTAATTTTACGCCTTGAAAGTTAAGCATCAGAGGCTCAGACAGGGGTGAATTTTAAATTAATCTAGTGTAGTAGGTTTGTTATGGTGCCGAGTGATGGATGGCCACGAAATTCTCGCTGAGATTTTCCGCGCTCGTGTCCGGGGGAGAGCTTCGAATAGGATAGAGAGTTCTTCGCGATCTATTAATCTCTCGCAGGAAGTGGCTTCGTGGTTGTTGTCAGATTCGCCGGGAACATGCTTTGGGATTACTAAAACAGTTGGATGAATCATCGATAGGTTTTCTACTACAATATTCTCGATCGAATATTAACTGACATAAAGTTGCCATCGAATAAGTTGCTTCTACTTACTCGACAGCACGCGTTCCACGGTAATTGCAAGTACAATTAAATAATTACCTATTTTAAAAGATTCATCGATCTAGAGACCCGTCCACGGTGACGGGATTAAACTCAGTGTTGTAAAACACGTGCCTACTAACGACTCATCGATACTTAATTACAGTTCCTGGAGATTTGGCCGTCTCGTTAGCAGGCAGCCTATTGCGCGAAGACTTTTCTCGCACCCTGAACATTAAATCCTAATTAAGCGTTATCCGAAGTCTAATCCGCGGAGGTGCGCCCGGGATTCACTGAAACTATATAAAAACTTTCCAGCGCAAACGAGTTAATAATTAGACCCGCGAATTTCGCGGATTTAACTTGCTGGGAATCTTGCCCGTCCGTCTTGCAGAATCCTAAGGCCCCTAGGCGAAACGCGCGTTAATTCGACGTTTACGATCCACCGTGGGAGAGAGCCGAGGCCAGGATCTCGCGAAGTTAGCGCGTAAAAGCGTCGATACTGTATCTTCTTCTTACTAATCCATCCAGAGCAAAGGCACAGTTTCAGGCATAGGTACTCCGAGAAGTCCTTTCGATTATTCCCGGAGTAGGAAAATACAGGAATTACATTTTCCAAGCGTACGAGGCTTCAATTGAATACCTGCGGACAAAGAATAACCAAGTTCATTTTTAAAATAGAACAAATACAGCGGTAGAAAAATTTCCTTCGAACACTTTCAGAGTCGCGGGATTCTTTTTCCTGGGACGCATACGTGGAAAGGTTGAGTGACAAGTTTTGCTTGAACATTTGCGAAGAATAAAGCTCACGGTTTTCTGGCAAGAGCAGCCGCGATTGTGACGACCAGCTTCCGGCTTGTGGGAAAGCGGCCCCGCGCTGTCCCAGGACATTTCCCCGATGGTTACGGCATCGATTACTACTAGTTTCGTGGAATCTTGCGAGCGCGCCGAGACGATCGTAAAAGGCAATCGCGTAACTATAATCAGGCCGGGCCGTACACGCGCTGGTAAAAGCCGTTACGGCCGCGAAAGAGACGAATGCTCGCGGCGCGGATAAGCCCCTGGATCGGGATAACGCCCGCATCGGAGTCGCGTAAAATTTCATGGGTCTGCGAAATTTCTGCTGAGAGCCGGCCCCGGTATAACCCCGAATCGTTTGCCCCTTTCGATGCACGGGCACACGCTGATCGTGTGATTCAGTATCCCTCGAAATCGTTTCGATGGCTCTGGTTCGCGAGCCCCTGTGAATTGCTGTTCCGGCAACCTGGACGTGTATCCGTCGGCGAATCGTTTCAGTAATAGCGATGCGTAATTAACGAGGGTGTTGGAATATCGGAAACGAAGGGGCAGCTATTTTTTCAGTGGCTTCGCGTGGCTTTAATAAACGGGCGAGCGACGAGGGTGTGTTTAATTTGGAAATTTGCGACGCAAGTTTGAAAAAGAGCGAAGTGCGCGAAGCTGTTCTATTTTCACCGTTGGTACCTGAAGCTTTTCAGTTTGCTTTAATTATTGGTATTTAGGCCGGTATTCATAGGCGTGTCTTAATCTTAAGCGAATGCTTAAGCATGCGGCATCCTCTACTAAACTAGTAGCATAGCAAAGGATGCCGAATGCTTAAGCATCTGCTTAATCTTAAGACACGCTTATGAATACCGGCCTTAGACTCATCTTCTCTCCATAAGGTGATTTCAGAATGTTGCAGAGCTAGGTGTTAAGTAACTAATAGAAAGTGGAGTAAGCATCCCAAATTTCACGCACAGTTTCCAACACTGTGTTTCACGGCATGTCATTGAAACTGGTTGCACACATCCTTCGATTCGAGGAAAGTAGCTTGGAAACTCGTTTTCTGCTCGATGCGTCTAGATCTGGTCGCGCCGGTACGCGTCGCATCAGCCATTGTGAAACAGGAAACAGCTCCGTGTCTTCCTAGTACTCGTTGGAATTTCAAGTTGTCCTGATTCGTAAAGGAGAACGGTACAGGAAACGCTCATAATGCTGGGAGGAATTTTACATTGAAGTAATACCGCATCGCAGAGTCGCAGAATAATAATTATTATTATTTTATTTCACGGGATAATCCGTTTAAATACACGAATATCTAAAACTTGACAAGAGTCAAATAATTCTGCTCGCTGTTCCGTGTTCGTCGAATGTAACGCTAGAAATGTTGCTAATTTGGTAGAAGTAGTTTCTGGTTTCCTGTTGCGCGTGCGAAGCCTGAAATTTTATTCCGCTGCGAGCACTAGGCTCGTAGGTATGCAGAGGCGCTGCCGTTTGCCTTAAGCAGCAGCCTGGAGTTTGCGAGTCGCTAATAAACTAAATAAGGACTTAAGTATGGTATAAGGTAAGGGAGTTTGCGGTTTAACGTGTTACACGGCGAATTTAAAATCATATCGCCAACGGGGCAGGCGGAAACGAGGCAAGTTGCCGCGCGACGGATACATTTTGCAGCTGGCATTAAGCTCGTAACCGCGGGTTCGTACTGTTATCGCGTTCGTATCGCGCTCCTTTACGAAATCGTCTTATTCTGTTTGCCTTACCGAATTTCGAGCACACCGCTATCCACCGTGCGAGAATATCTCCGCGCAATTGACGGGGTAGTTGGAAGAGGGGAATCACAGTTAATAACTCAGAGTTCCAGTTTCGTACGAGAACGGTAGCGCAACGCGATTTTAATCTTCAAAAACGAAATACATTACGCAACCTTTCTGCCTCCACAAATCAATTCTATCTCTGCAAACAGAGTATATAAACCGTTTCCATTGCATCGATCGCTAACAACACAGCAATTTAAACGCGAAAGCCGTCCATTTCGCCGGCAGCCCAAACATAAAAAAAAAAAAAGCAGCAAAAAAGTCAAACGCAGCTTCAGCGAAAAGAGGCTTTGTAAACTCAAATTTGTGCGAATCCACGTCGTTATTTCCATCTGCGCGCGGGTGGGGAGAATGCATCTGGGATATTTGTTTATCGCGGGAATCGTCGACGTTCCGTGCCCATTCGAAAATTAAACGACACTGTTTGCCTTGGAATTTATCGGTCGCGACGCGTGAGATGGCAATCGATTTGAAAGTTAGCCGATGCCGTTGGTGACGCTCGCACGCCTGGAACGTGGCCGGGAAGAGCGAGCTCGAAGCGGGAGGAAAAACGTGGTGGGCGGAGTGATCTGCCGGGGTGACTTGGCAGCCTTTGCGTAACAGTCGCGAGATCGTTGTTAATCCCCGGAGGTGGATGGTCGTTCACGGACAGACGGGGTAAGCGGATCGTGGTGGATTTTAATTAGAGGGACGACCGCCTCCCGATTTCATCGTCTAGTGCTCCAACGTCCCGTTCCTTGGATTCATCGTGGGCTCGCCTCGCCTTCCAGAAAAATCCGAGGGCGTTCGCCTACGTAATACTTCGGAGGGTGGCTCGCGTTTCTCGTTAAATACTTTTCCCCCCATTGTATACATCGAATCTAGCCTTCCTCGTGCGCTGTACTACCGTGGCGTTCGAATGTATCGGATAGCCGGAGCTGTCGCGTTTATTCTTGGAACGCAGTTGCGGGTTGCGCTGAAATATTTCCGCGAGAACCGTCGTCCCAGATGGATTACAACGCGCGTCGTTCGTTTATTCAGAAATTACGTACCGCCAACGTATTATATTCAAGTTCGAAGCGTAACACTCGCACGGTACACCCTGCAAACTGGAGTGTACCGCGAGCGAAGACCAGCCGTTCGCTTCGCACACGCGTACCGAGAAGGCTATTTTCAAATTCAATTAGCTCGGGGAACAATGCCTGAGACGCCCGATGCGCAATGCTGCACGCGTTCAACTAGCTGGAGCACGTGGGATCGCCCGGTTGGCAATTCTGCCGCGAACACGCGGCCTTGCGTGATTCCGCGGTAGCGAAGAGCGGCCCGTGAAGGAGGGGCCGTCGGTCCGGGGGGATAAGCGGAGCTGGCGCGGGCTTTGGAAAAAAGCAAGAAGCGGCGCGGGGGCTCGTTGTCGGTGCAAAGGGGCGGCCGAGTCAAGGGGATGAAAATTTTGAAATAAAACGATAACGAGCGTCGGCTCCACGGTACGCCGAGCGGGCGCCGCGCCGCTAGAAACCGTCTGCTGCTTATTACGTCACGGTGAACGTAGTTACTAATTAGTTACATTCAAAGCGCCGCGGCGCGCACCGCCGTCGAGGAGAGGGATTGGACGCGAATGCTGCCACCCGACGCTGCTGCCGGTGGCTGGCTGTTGCTGGCGGTGCTACCCTCCGAGCTGGCAGTAGGGCTGACGGAGATGGCGGTGCCGGTGCCGGGGGTTGCTGCCGCTGCTGCTGCCGTAGACGGTGGTGGTTATTCGGGGTTGGTGGGTGAGTCGGTCCCACGTCGATGATGGTAACAGAAAACAGTAGAGGTGGACCACCCTGTGTGTCGGTAGAGAGATGGCGGTGTGACGATAGTGGTGGGAACGATGGGGGGGGGGGGGGAGAACGGTGCAGCCTCTGCACCGGGCAACTAAAATTTGTTTTCCCTGGCCGCGGATAGATGGAGGAGGGGGATGACGGGAGGGGAAGGTGGCTAGCGGGTTGGGAACAGAGGTAACAGAGAAAGAGAGAGAGAGGGAGGGAAAAAAGGTGAAAAAACAGAGACGGGGGTGTGGAATAGGAAGAGACCGAGAGCAACCACGCCGTCCTTTCCCCTGTAGGCGGGTAGTTGAAAACCAGGCACAACGCGTCTGCGTCTCTTCTCCTGTGTCTCTCCTTCCCTCCTTCTCTACTTTCCCTCTTCCGCACTCTTTCGCGTCTCTCGATCCCTCTCTGCGCCCGGGCTCCGGCTCTCGCAACCCTTTTATTTCGCGATCTCGTTTCCGCGACAGCGTTCCTTTTTTTCTCTCTTTTCATCCTCCTCCACCCTCTGCGCCCGCCCCCTCCCCCGTCCTGTCTCTTTTCCTCTGGCTTCCTTTCCTCTAACCCCCTCCTGTCTCCCTCTACCCCTATTTCTCTCTCCTTCCCTCGCTCTCTCTCTCTCTCTCTCTCTCTCTCTCTCTCTCTCTCTCTCTCTCTCTCTCTCTCTGTCTCCCTGCCCCGTAGCTCGTCGCTTTGACTCCTCTCTCGGCGTGTTCCCGCTATTTTTTTTCCTTCCCCCTTTCCCAGCTCCAGAGCGTCTCTTTCGCTCGCTCCCAGTGCCTCCGCGCGTATCCACGGCGAAATCGATCGACCGAAACGTTCCCGGAGTGCCGAGGACGAATGAAAGTAGTAAGAGAGGAACGGCGAGCCAGGCTCGAGGGCGGTGGGATGGCTGGGACGTAGGACGGGAGGATGAGAGGATTCATGGGGCGATTTAAGGGAACCGCGGCAAGAAACGTACGAAACATTGCCACCGGGTCGGTCATCCGATGTCCGCTCAAACCTCCGCGGCTACCGATTTTTATGCCCCGTTGGCTTATTATTCTTCACCCGCGCGGATCCGCGGGATTTCTCGGTTCGGATGGCCGAGCCTGCTCTCCGGGCTTGTTTCTTTCGTCCCCGCGATCCCTGGCACCCGGCTTCGTCTCGATTCAATTTTCCGTTACCGCGTTTCTTTCGCAGCGTTACGCGAGCACATCGTCTCAACTGGACCTCACCTCGATCGCCGTCCGAGCATTACAACGTTGTAGTTCTCAAGGAGTAAGTTGTGGGAATTCTTCGGCCGGAGATACTGTTATGGGCACACAAATGTTGCAATGGCGGATACGTGGCAATTACTAAATTCCACGGCTCTCCAGACGGTGTAGTAGGATCGAACGTAAAATCGTTCCTGAAAGAGGATTAAGAAATCGAACGCTAGGAAATCAGGGGGGATAATGAACGATTCCGGAGATCTCGATTAATTACAATGGGCGAACCGCGCACGAGTTTCGCGATCGCGAGTTGCAAGCGTGACGCAGGTTCGCGGGGGCAGAACCGGGATTCGATTGTAAATTGTTTCCGAAAATCGGTTGGGAGGGTGGGGAGGCGGTGGCGTAACGGACGAGCCGCGAGCGCATCGGGAGTATCGAGATTCGCGAGGAACCGTGGCGTAGGGTAGCAAAGAGGTCCGAGGGAGATATGTTGCTGACTGTCGGACAGACCGAATTTACATGCCGTGTGCAATTTTCCGCGAACGTTGAATCTACAAACGCCAACGGGCTGTTAGTTTGAACTTTTAACTGACAGGTCGCAACGAATTCGTGTGTGCTTTCGCGTGCCATTAAAGGGAAGTCTGGCAGACTTTCTACAAAATTAGACAACGGATTGATATATCTTTTCAAACGAATACACCGGTGGAGTTGGAACAGAGTTTTATGCACTTACCTCCGTATCGAATCAATCCGTAAAGTCAAAGAATTTATAATAGAACGGAGCGGTACGGCTGTTATTATAATTGGAAAACGCGAATCGAAGATTTTAGTAGAAATTCAGCCGGGCAAGAGGCTCGTTACTTCGTTCCGCAGTATTTTTGATACTCTGGCATCGCGTCAAAATTTTTATTCCGCAAATTCCCCCGGGCTTCCACCGAGAACGAGCTGCCCTTGTCGAACGTTCCGTTGCATCTCGAATATTTTTATCTCGCCGTCGCATGCGCGGTAACTCTTTCGTAATCAGCTTTCCTGCTTTTTTTTTCTTATCCGGACAGCCAGCCTGGATCAATCGACCGTAACGTTTTAAGAGTACGTTCGGTGGAGGTGAACGTTCGAACTCGTGACCCGCGAACATTCAAAGGCATTTCAGCCCGCTAATGACGCGAGTATAATCACAAGGTACACCGGTGCTCTATCAGGGCGTGTATCCTTTGAGCTTGTTCACCCCTCGCGACTGAACCTGTCCATTCTTTCGCAAGATCCTAATAAATTCCTTTTCTTAATCTGCGACTGGCCTGGGTGTAACGGCACAGTACTACATTTCTATAAGGAAGATACGCGGGCTTTTTACATAATACTTTCACATCATGCCACGCTTTTTTTTAGAAAAAGAAACTTCTTTCTTTCTCTTTAGAGAAACACTAGATATATCTGAAAGCATTTGACAGAGTATATATCACGTCACTGAACGCAATAAATGTACTAAATGTAGCTCGGCGAACAGAGCACTGGCAGATAACAAAAAAGTTTAAGTCAACATTCTCTCCATACCCCTTCATCCACATTGCGAGCCACTTTTGCGTTTCACTGGCACAATTCAGTCGGTCAGCCACGTTCTGGCCAGATCGCTGAGACAATTACCGTAGAAAAAGGTATTCAATCACGGCTCACTCCCATCACGAAATTCCACCCCTATTTTCGTTCAAACCTCGCGTCTTGTTTCTAACCCTCGCTCCCCGCCCTACTCCCTTCCTTTCGCTCTTCTATTTCGTGATCTCGTTACCGTAAATCTTCTCCGTGTACTCGCTGAACTTGGTAAACCGATAGAATCGAATTATTCGTCCCGGCCCCGCCTCTTCCACCCCCCACCCTCTGGATTCGAGGGAAGAATACTAGATGAAGTTAGTACGAAGTGCCCCTTCAGGGCGATAAGTCTTTTCGGGATCCTTGCACCGCTATCACTTTCGTTGAACAATGAAATCATTTCCGCGCCACGATTGCTCGTTACTACCCCAGCGGCGTTCCGCCTAACCGACAACAGGGTTAAAGCTAAATCGTTGCTGAATCGCTGGAATCTACGAATCGCTAGAACGATTCCTGCACACCGGGCGGGATTTATACTGGATTTTGCAAAGCGGAGACGCGCAATGGAATCCAATTGAAGAGTAGCCCACCGCCTGGCTAATTGTTAGGAGCACGGGTGACTAACGGGCCGCGCGAGTTTGTTAATTCGCTGGTTAATTAAAGTGCCCCGATGGAATTCATTTTTCGAGTGTCGGTTCGCGAATTGACCAACTACCCCGGGTCCTGCATTATCGAGCACGTTCTCGCAACGTTACCAGATGGGGAATGGTCCTATTATCCCACAAATCCGCCCCCCGTTCTGTTATTGTTCGGCTGGACAATGGCCGGCATCCCCGAGAATTTTGAGATTCCAGAAGCTCGACAATTTTACACGTTAGGAGGAGTCGCGTTGTGTACTGCGGAGAAAGCGGATGGACTTGCCCGACGAGCAAGGATTCGAATAACTCGGTTACGTGGATTAATGGGATAAAATTGTTGATCGACCGCGACGGCAAACCGAGCGTGACAGTTAACTGGCAATCGGTTAACCGCGCGACGCAACTTTATTACGACCCCCCGTCACGCGGATCCTATGAATGGAATATCAATTGGGGGGGGGAGGGAGGGGAACGGAGCGGGGGATTATCCTGACTTACTTGGCCACACCGCCGACCGTCAGCTGGCACGTGCTTGTCGAATAAATCTCACGCCTTATTGCTCAATTAATCGCCCTCTTCCCCAAAAGCTCGTAGATGGGGCATAAATTTTCGTTAGAAAAACGTTTGCTTACGGTCTTCCGCGTGCTGTGCTGTATAAATGAGGGAGTGTTTCAACAGCAATCGTTGAAGTCCAATCGCGCGATACTTGGATGAAGATTAACTGAAAATATACTTGTTGGAGGAAACGCTTCATTGCTCGCTCTTACAGACTTCTCTATCGAATCGCGCTTCGATGATTAATGGCTCGCGCGAGGCGATAACGCAGAGCCCAAATAATACGCGTTATTAGGCGATAGCAGCAACCACGCTGTCCCCGTTGTAACGTTATTGCACACCGATGCCACGAATAGTGAAACGGATTCGCCGACGTTTGCGCCAGAAACGCTAATTGTGATTCTGCAGCGAAATAACCGTGGATCGCGTAACGGAGATCGGCCCGGATGATTTCTAACGATGCAACGACGATTTCTAATACCGTGACACACTGCGCCGGGCCCGGGCCCGCGCAACGTTTCACTCGTGGCCAGTTTTGTTTGATAAATACGCGGGACTACTGACAAGAATGATGTCGAAACGCGTGGAATCGCGCGCGTTTCACCACGCACTACCGGAATGTGAAATTTCAAGGGGTAGTTAGGTCAGACGTGGAATATGAACGGACCGATTGATTCTGGATTCTACGAGAGTCGTCGAGAAACTATTATTCTGGCGCACTGAATTAACGCTAGGTTTACGGACATTTACTATACACCTAGTACAGAATTAAGAAATCGTCTAAATAAATTGCTAATAAGTAAAAAGTCTTTCCCCAGAAATGATCTCAGACGTGTTAACAAGTAATTTACAAATTCGTTATAATTACCGCGATGGTTTTTCTTCTTCGCTATTATTTTTCGAACTTTGAAATCCGTCAAATTGACGGCTGCCGTGAACCTAGTGTTAAACTCTAAATAACTCCACATTTTATTGCATACTCTATTATAGGGCAGCCCACCAGAAGCAGAGCACTTTCGCTGCAGATTATCATCTGTTGGCTCGATGTTACAAAAGAATATATTAATAAGAATTAGATGCTATCAACAGAATTATGACATACGGAAAGGAACCTCCTTTAACGTTGTTTCAGATTCGTTAACTATATCATGTTTTTTAATTTCCATTGAAAAGTTGCTAATGGAATAACTTTATGTTGCCCGGAGAAATAGAGGAGGCAAGCAAGCTTGACAGCTTCGTCGCATATTACACGATCAGCCCCCATTCCCGAATTCTCAGTTCCTCTCGTCAGTCTACCGATTATCCAGCCCCGTTTAACAAAACACGAATCTTTTACATGGACTTCCTCCACGAGCCGCGTCTCCTCTGAACACCCAGCTTTGACAGAATCCATCGAACCGTGGGTGCCAGAGTGTTTTCCACTTGGGCCAGCTCGTATTAAAAGTTGCGCGCGGCCACGCACTTTGCAAGCCTGTTTCATCAATTGAAACAGCAACAGCGGCACCGCCAGTAAACGGCGTTCAAGTAGATTCAGAGGGAATTTCTCACCATTCTAGCGACCGCGATCCACCGAATCGTCGGCTGGACGCAAAGTGGAATAACAGTGGCGCGCGTATGGCAAAGACCAGCCCCCCAGCTGCGGAATGCAAGCGCAACGGAGCCAGGAGCACACATCGCGCTGCTGTGTACGTGCCAGGAAACGCTAATACCCGAACATCTGATTGATTGAACGGCCTCTGTCGCACTGTGATCCCCTCGTAATCGTTGTAAGCCAAATACCTGCCACGGTACACGGGAATCGCGCCGCCAATGTAAGTAGTAACAGGGCAAAGATTATCCAACAGCGACGTTTGCCCGCTCGCACGGTGCCTGATGACCGCAGTGGTTCTAGTCAGGCTTTGCGTCACCATACCCGCGCTGGAACTATCCTCGCCCCCATAGACTCAGAGTTTAACGGCGCGTCTACTGTTCGTAGCTGCGCCTGGGAACGGGGTGCCGATCCACGAGGAACTGCTGCCTCGATCTTCGAAACGTCCAGATTGCGTTTTCGGCTTTGCGGAAGATTTTCTTCAGGGATAGGAGGATTCGTTGCGTCTACATCCTGATGGATTTAATTTAATACCCTCCGGAACGGGCCGTGAGAATTTCTCCCGGAGTTCCGAGAGCGCGCACGCTTTAGCACCCGCTAGTTTAGGCTCTGGTACCGGGTGGTAAATATTTTCGGGGGAAAGAAACAAGACTGAACCCTTCATGCTTTAGGGTAAATCCGGGAGACGCGGTCGGGTCGGAGAGTTGGTCGAGTCGCTATATTTCAGACTCTGTACGTAAAACTGCGTTAAAGTGCAGACCGATTTCTTCCGTAGAAGCCAAAAAAGTTGAACGAATAGCGTCATTTCGCTTCCTTCTGTGTTTTTCTGGATTTATACGCTTTAAAATGTCAATTCGGGTTACATTTAACCTCTTTTGTTAAAAAGCGGTTGCACAGAATCGTATTTAAAATATACTTCTAAGTTTATTTTCGTTTAATATTTGGGATAATAAGATAGTACAGACATCGAGGGACAATGCAGCCAAAGTATTTGGCCATAATAACTCTTCTTCTCAAAGCTAACGAGAAGACCATCTCTCGCTGCAGAAAGGAGAGACGGTCGAGTTATGTTTTTTTTTTTATTATTATTTTCGTTTATTTTTTATTTTTTATTATTATTGTATTATTATTTTCGTTTATTTAGTATATTTATTCATCTTTGTATTCATTTGCCTTGTTAATCGCCGGTAGGTAGTTGACTTTTTGTTTGATGTGTTCTTTACTTGTTTAGCGTAAACAAATTAAATATGTCAGCGGTCTCTGCCAACGACGAAAACCGTTTCTCCCGGCACCTCGGGAGAGGTGGTCAGGTGTCGTGGCTTCAGTTTTCAACCCGATTCACAGTAAATATTGTCTTAAAGCAAATATCGTCCAGTTCCTCTGAATCAGCATAAAATTCCGAACATATAGGTTTGTTCTGATAAAATAAGTAATGTCTACATTAGTTTTAATATCCATTTTATATTGGGTCGACCGCGTCACCCGGGTTTACCCTATAAGGAATTCATTGCAACACGACACTCGCGGTGTTATAGCTGCAAAAAGTGAATTTCAGAGCACGTCTTGCATTATTTCGATTTTGGCAGGGTTTCCTGGAGGTTTCCAGCGTTTGGTGGAACATCGTTTATCTCCTTGTGGGGATTACAAATAGATGTGAAATCGAAAGTGTGTGGAAGGGTGAGAATTGCCGAAAATGGTGATTATCTGATGGAGCCCGTAGACCCTTTCCGAGTTATTTATTTACTCGCGACAAGGGACGCGGGAGACGTTCCAATGGGCGCTGTCACGCGTTGCGGTTACTTTTATTCGAGCCCTGTCGATTCAGTGTACATCGCAGCTCCCCTTGTTTCACGTAACGGAGTCTTCACCGAGTTGAATATTTCCAGTGCGGGGCATGTTCGAGAGCGTCGTCGAAGCTATTAGGCGTGCCAGGGGTATCGGAGCGAAACGGACACCGCTGAGGGTGGGTGGGCGAGCTCGCGTGTCCCACGGCACGAGTGATCGGTTTGGAAATAATGCGAGCTCGCAGGAGTACAGGTCGGCTGGGTCGGTACGCGAATTAACGCGGAGGAAATCGGATTACGTCGTGACCCACAGCACCGGCTGTCTACTAACTCTTGCATTAGCCTGCCTTGGAGCAAATTGCGTTTATCCTGGGTCGCGCAGGACGATCGGCTTGGCCCTGGACTAGCTCTCTGCCGAGGTAAATTGCTAATTCGCGAGTGCCAGAAACAACATGGCCATGGAAACACGCGGGATTTCGGCCGTCGAGGCTGACCCCGAAACAGCCAACCGTGCAAGGCTCTTTATACTATTCCAATTGTCTGGTAACAATGGATCTTTAAAAAAAAAAGCAACAAGCGCGTTGCTCGGATACGAGTTTCCAAAGCCTCGGATCCCGGTGTGGGTATGCACCTACACAGTTGGCGTTAAAAGAAGTTTCCCAAGTTTTGGAAACTTTCGGAAGATTTCACTGAACCCGAGATTGAAGGAGCATGGAAATATATATATATATTTCAATCTTCCGTGCTTAATAGGAATTCCTCAAGCGCCCTATTGAGTGCAGAGATGCAATTTGCTTTTCATTTCGTTCGATCGCGAGAACGCAAAGCATTATAATTAGATTCCCCCGAGGAAAGTTTACGTCGTCCGTTTGAAGGGTAACCAGATAATCGTCCGTAATTGATCGATTTAATCGACTGGCGGATTAATCGATACATTCCCAGCAGATGCTCGACGAGTGCTGGTACACAATCTGTTTCTTCATCGATTACAACCATGGGCTAATTTCATAAACTATCTGGATGTCCTTGCAGCGCCAATTACACGCTCGAAAATCGCAACTGGCGTCCCACTCGTTCAAGGGAAAGTCCGGCCGACCGAAGGTTCCCAGCCGCCGAACAAAGCAGTTTGATGGATCGCTCCTCTTTCGCCCATCGATACGTTATTATCGTTACGTTGCGCGACTCCCCGGACTCGTCTGTTTTCGCGTCACCGACAGGGGCAATTGCTTGTTGCTCGGCATTCAAGGCCGTAACGATCGAACGGGATCTGCCTAACGATCGCTGGAAGGATCGACCGACGAATATCGACGCACCGAGAGCGATCCGTAGATGACGGAACGAAACGTGAATCGCGCACGACGCGCCGATCCCTCGCGATCGGCGATAACGTTTCATTAACTAACGGCCGCGAGATTTGTCGATTTTCGCGGGGACGTTCGGTCGCGATTGCCTCCGCGGAATGGAACGCGGTAATCGCACGCTCCACGATCGACTTTAATCCTTTCAGCCGCGCGTTACCAGTTACGACCCTCTCGATACGTTTCGATCCACGTTCCCTGTGCGCAACGACTTTTACTGGGCGCATATGAACGCGTGGTTAACGTGACGAATGACAGAATCAACCGGCACGTCGCGTGCCTTTCGTTTGAAAAACGGCTGTATCAAGCAGAAACTTTACTGTCCCGGATCGCTCAACGATTTCGTTTCAACGGCGAACAACATTTGCAATCCTCTTTCGAATTCTCAGTTAAATTACGCAGAACTTGTGGTCACTATCCTGGAATTCGTGAAAATGGCCCGTTCGTTCTGCGCTGCTGTAAAACAATCCAGGGGATACTGTTGAAAGTCGAGGTTCGATCGGTTCAAGGAGTGTCGCGGTGTCGCTGAACCAAAGGAAAAGTGGAGGGAACGTAGAAACACGTGGAGACATCTCTTCGTGGACGATCGAACGCGCGGGAGGACAGGCGCCTGCATTCGCGGGGCCTGTTGTAAATTAAACGGAAAACTTCATTGGGGAATTTGTTGTTCGCCGCAGTGCGCAATTTCTAGCTCGCAGCTGCGTTCTTTTTTCCCCCCCGCGCGGCACGGCGATATATTTGATAACGTAGGTACGTGCTGCGCTGTTGCTGCGTAGAAGAGGGACGGGCTGGGTCAGTTGTAGCCCGCGTTTATTCAACGAATTTACGAAAATCGAACGGCCCTTCGATACGAATGTTTCACCGGTGCCTGTTTGTTCGGGCCGATAAAGGACGCCTTTGAACGAGCGTTTACGCGAACGATGCTTCTGATAAATGGCAGCGGGAAACGGTGGCAGGATGAATCGCGACCGTCGATACGGACAGCGTAAAATATTGGAGAGGCTGTTACCGCGATGCAAGTTGAGCTAAAACGTCATAAACATCAGTTTACGGCTGCGAAAAATTTGTTCGGATGCTTGGGCAGCCATACGGGTGTTCCGCGAGCAAAGTGGAAAACTTCGTCAGCATATTTAACAGTTGGGAGGGAAAAATATTATATAAACAGTGGGTGAAATTTCAGCTCCGCTATCGGATATAGGCTGTAATACTGATGATCCCGTTCTGATTGTTATGAAATAGTCTGTTTCTGCGGTGTTTTTGCTTTGTAGGCAGCGATAAGATTAAAACATTGACCTAGCACGCCTACGTACGTGCACAGAGGTACGCCGTGGCCAATTTCAACAATATGTTAGTGTCAAACATCATTTCACACGATTGTAAATAAAAATTCAAGCTTTGAGTTTAAGGGGCATAGTACTTTCTTTGCCCGAAAATTAAGCATCCTTTATGAATTTTGATATATATGAAAATGTAAAGCTAGAAAGGTACGGTTTGTTGCAAATGAAAGATCACTGTTCGAAAGTATTAAAAGAATTTTTATTAAAAAAAGCGCCCTCCCTCCTCTCCCTATAATCGCTCAAAATTGGTCCCTCGCGGAATGTGTAAAATTACGGTGCCATAAAATCCGGCTTCTATGCTTGTCTGAAATATAAAAACAAATCAAGAAATTAAAAGTTATTTAAATTTTATTTATAAATTGTAGGTATCGATTTTTAACACTGAAACTGTAGGCTTGACTGTTCGCCATGTTTTTTTACATGCGAAATTTAAGAATCGGCTCCGTTAACGACCAGGAAATCTAATAAATTTTAATATCTTGATTTGTTTTTATGTTTCAGATAAGCACAGAAGGCGGAATTTATGGCACCGCAATATTCTACTCATTCCGCGAGGGACCAACTTCGAGCGACTATAGCGGGTGGAGGGAGGGCGCTTTTTTTTTAATAAAAATTCTTTTAATATCTTCAAACAGTGATCTTTCATTTGCAAGAAACCCCGCATTTCTAGCTTTTAATTTGATATAGAAAACAAAATTATAAAAATGCTTAACTTTCGGCCAAAGAAAATAAGTACTATGTGAGAAACCTGGTTTAAGACGCTGAAAGCACGGTGATTTTTTAAGAATTATTTTCTCAACAAATATAAAAAGAATCATTCCAAAACTTTAAAGGGGTTTTACTGTATACTCAGGCAACAAGAAAACTTTTTTTTCGGAGAAGGCGTTTCCCTAGGTCTGACCAAGGATTTCTGAATCCCCTTAAAGAGTCTGCCGAATAAGGAGAACGATGACTGTTGAAAGTGACCAAGGGATTAAAATATCATTATGCCGAAATAACATATTACTGGCTTTCACTTTAGGGAGGGTAACGGCTCTGCTACGCGACGAAACTCGATTACCCTGCCCCCGACAATTAAACGCCGGACAAACGTTTCGAGATAGGGGAGCGGCAGTGGTGGACGTAGTTATTTGCAATTCAGCGCGGGTATCCGGTATCCGAATTATAGTTGAAGAGGCCGAATATGCCCGCGCGGAATGCCGGGAGGAAATAATTTGCGGCGCGGGCGCCGGGAGCCCGGGGAAACAGGCAAAGATGAAAAGCCAGCCACCGAATATGACTGACATCTAGCTATATCCTGGCGATCTGCACGAACCAAAAGTGGCGAAAAAAAAAATGGGGGATAGAGAGTAGACCGGCGGACGGATGAAAGAACAGAGGGAGCGGGAGGGTGAGAGAGAGGGACACGGGATGGTAAGCGAGGCAGAGGAATAGAGACGCAGGGACTGGAAGGCACACGGAGCGCTTTAGAGAGTAGAGTCCAATTTTTAATGAAAGCGCGGAAAGAACCATAAGTGCATATAGTGGCCGCATTTGTCCGCCCCTGAAGGGCCCTCCACGCAGAAGAGTCCTGCCAGGACTATCGCGGCCAGTGAGCTCGATCCCGACTCTGCCCAGGCTGTATCAGGGGTAGGAAAAAAGATTCCAATAATTACTGGTCGAAAAGTATCGGCAGCAAACTCTCCCGACCCTTTAATTGCATATCGAAGCACAAGGCATATTCGTTTTCCACCCGTGCCCCCACTCCCACAGCTCCTCCATGCCCTTTCGCCTCTTTTCCACCCCGAGATTTTCGTTGATATCATTTTTACGGGGGGATGATCTCTCGATTCGATTCGAAGGCGGAGGTCTTTGTACCGTGGGCGGGGATCGTGGTCGAATGTTGGGTTTAAAAGAAACATAGGGCAGCTTCGTTGAACTTTAACTAGATGATACATTTGGGATATTTATTTTTCGTTTAGATACAGCGGTTATTGTAATAAGTTCGCAAAGTCCTGTGAAGGCAATCGGGGTTGAATGGCGAATGAAACGATTAACCGAAGCGCTTGTTCCAGAGGTCCTTGAACGTGGTTCTGGAAAGTACGAAATGTGTTGGTAAGGATGCCCTAATATAAGCAAATAAATTTCAGTTGCCAAGTGTGTTCGTGGTATTACGTGCGACAAAGGCAGATTCCATTCTCGCAGCGGCCTCCAGCTTTGCCCATGCTCAGGCAATTCGCAGCGCAGGCACTGTGTTCAACGATTCCCTTGAAGGAGAGAAGGTCGCAGGTTAGTCTTCTTTGTCTGTCAGCACGTGTATTGGCAATTTCCTGTCCGAGAGCCTTGTCGAAGTCGTTGCCGCCATCGTCGGCATAATCCCCATAGTTGTCTTCTAATTAAACATTTCCCAAACTTTAGGTTATCAATCACGATAGAACTACTCGTATTAGCGTTGCAAAGATTCGGTATATGTAAACTGAAGTCCCTTCCTAAAGGCACTCGACTATGAGAAGCCTTCGCCTGAGAAAATAATCTAGATATCCTTTCGCTAAAATACAATTAACTGAGGGCTCACTTTCTTCTTTCTTCTTACCCATGCAAATGGTTCCAAGACAATCTATTTAGTTCAACGATTGTGTCTCTGCCCATTTAAGGGAGATAATAACATTTAGAAGAATACAGTGAACGTTGAATAAAGAATTTGGCAGCTTACCTTCAGACACCTCGATAGGAGCAGCGAAAATGGCGATCACGCCTACAAACAGAAAGGCGAGGAGAACGTGCGCGTTCATATTTTCTCAAGCTAATTGAATTCCGCTAGTTGCAATTGTCCACTGATTTTCACACCCGCCGTGCGATTCTTATATAGGAATCAGAATGTGGTTACTGATATCCAGAGGCATGGTGGGGTGGCTTTGTCACCGCGTCAAGGTACTTAGATCATTGACAGATGACATTGCATTTTCGTCGAATCAGATGTGAAAGAATATCGCAAGAACCGTCTTATCACCAAACGTAAATAGTAAAATCACTGGAATCAGTACGAGGCACTGCTACCGCGACGAGGCGCTGACTGCATCGCCTATCATCCATATCGAATTAATCCTTCTACACCGGATACTTATTTATTTACACAACGAGCACCTTATTGGCCGACCCCTCGCCAAACAAAGGAACCGGAATACTATTCAACTAACTCCCCAGTGGAACTAATAATCCTAAGATGATCAAACCCTATTGTCCCATTAGCGAGGAGAACGCGAAGAGTAAACACTGCAAGGTGCTCCATGAAAAACTAGCCTTTTGAACTGTTTTGTAGGGACGTGGCTCCAGGCCATCGCGGTGCTATCCTTGGCGAAAATTCGCGCGGGATTCACGGGAACAACGCGGCCGAGGGAACTTGTTAACGAATGAAAATTCCATTTCTCGTGTGGGTGGGAGCTTCTCAATTAGGAGCGGGCTGCTTGGCCCTGAGGGTCTGGGCTCGTTAACTTGAGCAAGGCAGGTGGAACAAGGGTGATCATTCAGAAACATACCTTCCCACGGAACATGTGATCTCATTTATTTCCAACTTAAAATCTACACAAAGGACGTCGTTACTCTCGCGTCCTTAAGTAAGACGGATATCAACGACTCCCGGTGAGTTTTGCACGAGCGAGGATCCGTCATAGGCGGCACAATGGAGGCGTGTTACAGAGAATTCCGATTTTCCTTGGAATATCGTTGCCGGTGCTCCGTCGCCGTTACGCAGAACATTCGGTCCACCGGCCCCGTTGTGCGAGCGAGGCGGATGAATTCAGCCGAACCGCTTGTCCCAAAGCTCCTTGAATGTCGTCCTGAAAGGGGAAGTATGGGGTGATACGCTGCAACTTATTGGCCTGGCTATAATTCGCTGTATACGCGGCCGGCGTCTAGTAGTTTCGCGGGATTCCACTAACCCATTCGTTATATCGTCGAAGACACATCCGCCAGAGGAATTTAATTTGGACAGTGCGAAAGACATCCCCCGAGAATATATAAACACGCCGGATGTTGCAGACGGAATTATCATTTTGCTGGTTAAAGTCCACGATAAAAGATTCACAATAGACCGTTTGCGTTGGTGCATACGAAATTCCTGATCGCGGAGAGCATAAAAGCTCGTTTGTTTCTGGTGCGGATACAATGAGAATTGCTAATGCTGAACCATAATGGATACTATGATAGTTGTACTGTTTAGTTAGACTCGGGTGCTTGTAAGCTCCCACATTTCGCGATACTTCAATCAAGGCTGGTAATTCTGATGAATTACGTACTGGCGACAAAGACAGATTCCATTCTCGCAGCGACCGCCAGCTTTGCCCATGCTCAGGCAATTCGCAGCGCAAGCACTGTGTTCAACGACTCCCTTGATGGAGAGAAGATCGCAGGTTACTCTTCTTTGTCTATCGGCACGTCCCTCTTCTTCGACAGCGAACTTTAAAGGTCCAAACTCATCGTCTGAAATTTCAAACAAAGAATTTTTAATCGTCCCATAATATCAGGACGCTCTATCTAAGGAGTAGGTACTTTACTCCGTTAGTTATGGGTTGAAGAATTTCGATCAAAGAGCCTACCCTCCATTTTGCGTGGATAATACTCGAGGATTACAGTGGATATACGTGATGTAGATAAAGTAGTAAGAATTAAATGTGAATATTGGGAAAATTAAAGGTTAAAGATAAATACATTAATTTAAGTTAGAGTTTCACTTACCTACTGGCGCAGACATGGCGGTGGCTACAGCCACAAGGAGAAAAGCAGCGATGAAGTACACTTTGACCATTTTGATTGTTGCTGTGGTTCTCGTTGTTTCTCGTACAACTTCGAGGATTAACAGAGAGGAGACTGGTGATCTATCGGTAGCCAGAACAGTTTATATATTCGTTTGCTGCCAATCGGCAGCGTTCGGGTAAGCCCCTGATAGATACGCGTAGAGATACATCTGTGCAAAAATATTCCCTCTCCAATTACTTGAAACAAAGTACTTATCACTTCATTACAGCCACAATCACATAAACATTTTAAATATTTTAAAATTATAAAAGATCGAACAGGGTATCTAACATTCCTTCTTCTTTGAAGATTAGTGACTACTCTTTGGAAAATGTATAATGTTTGAGCAATGCGCCAGGAAATTTATTTTATTGATAATTTAAAACTGTAATAAATCCCAACGAGCGATTTAACAGGCATAACCGATTAATTTAAAGTTACAATTAGCATAATAATTTCGCTAGAAATCGATAACAGAAATATATGTTTCAGTTTTGAATGATGATAACACGCAACACTATTAGAAGCATTTCAAACAATGCACCTTTTTTCTGTTATCAGAGTATATAACAATGTTTCGAGGATGGCTGCGGGTTTTTCATCTTTCAACGGGAAATTGTTATTTCTCCATTCGGACCGTTTTGTAAAAGTTCATTGTTTCCATGCCGCGGTGTTTTGTTATATTCAATTACAAACGCAGGCTGGGAATTTCCAGCAATTGATGTCTGATGTATGCGTTTGGTACACTGTAATACGAAACACAGCAGTTGCGCAACCTCCGAGTACTTCCCCGGCAAGTTTGTTTTCCAGTTTTCCCGTTAAGACGGTATCGTTATCTATGCAAGTGACAATGCGTCAAGAGTGACCTGCAAAGTGATCTGCAACATGTGTGCCCGACATTGCTACATACATACTTCGAAGTTCCCGGAAGCTAATAAAAGTATACGCCTCCCACATTTGCCAATACATACTACACAGCATGCTTCCATAAACAAACGTCAATACTTCCAGCACAGCGTTACGCCTCATAATTCATAAAAAAAAAGGATAGAAACTACATGATCCATCCCATAAAGCTAAAAAAACCTTGGAATCATTCCATAAACCTATAAAATAAGAAGCCATAACTTTGTAACGGTGCGAGATAGAAGGGAACATTAAATACAAGAATTGTTCAGTGGTTTATACTCTATAATGCTACCGAAAGGAAAATAAAGTTATATTAAAAAACGAAAATACGTGACAAGTTTAAGGGTTGATTTCACCCCCTCGGAATAAAATTCCGCAAACGAAAAGAATTGTTCCTCGCATACTTCAATATGCTCTAAATTCACAGGAAGTTACATTAAAATCAGATTTTTCGAGTTGGCATTGGTTCCTTGTTAACACGTTGACTGCCGACTACACCGATCGGCGTGTTTTTTGTTCTGCGACCGACGCCGACTACACCGATCGGAGCGATCGGAGCGTGTACGGGCTCATAAACAAAAAATTTTCGGCGCCGAGTATAGCACCTCCAGATTTCGTGGGCAGTCAACGTGTTAATCAAGGTGGAAACAGTCTTGAGTTTTCGATCCTTTTGGTAACGCCGGTGAAGATGGCACATTCTTGTTGACAGAAATGTGGATCCTGTCTATAGGTAGTGCTCAAGTGGTGGGATTCCCAGCAACCCCGCTTAATTCATCTGTTCGCGGTGCAACGTGCACATGCAGCGCGCTGATTCACGCAGGAAAATTCTAATTTTCCTCTAGCAGATAACTCCGGGGGATGACCAGCATCGACGGCATTTCCGCGCGTCTACTGCGACGTTCCCATTGAGATAACCGTATCGAGTTTCGTTTAGCCGCAGTTTCTTGTTGACCAGACACTGGTGACGCTTCCAGATTGAACGGCACCTATAATCGATAGCGGCTCGTTCCGCTAATGAATTTTTCAATTATTTTACTTTGAATAATCGGTGGCTCTTCTGACGATAATAGTGGCCCTGGCGAGAGTACTGTGCCAATTGCAGCTTTCAAACTACATAATTCGATTTGGAGGAAAATAGGAAATAGGGGAATGGAATTGAGTCGCGTAGGTTGCTCGGAATCGTTTATCTCGATGAATTTCGGTGCCTAAGTAGTACTGAGGGTGTGTAAAGAAAGCTGTACGAGTCGGGGCAGCTTTCCGTGACAAGTTATATACGTGCCTAAAATTTCATCAAAATCGGTTAACGTTGCTCCGAGCTATGAACACTTAAAGATCGTAGAATGAGGTCGAAAATCGCGGAAATTCCCGAAATCAGCGATTTTCGACCTTATTCTGCGATCTTTAAGCGTTCATAGCTCGGAGCAACGTTAACCGATTTTGATGAAATTTTAGGCACGTATATAACTTACTTAAATCTACAAGCAGGTTTTTTGAATTTTCATTACAAGCTCACAAAAAAAGTTTAAAAAACGACCTTTACTATTTTTTTTCTGCTATTCCGACCAAGTACATTTATGTCAAAACGACGAATCACATCATTTAGCAAACTAATCCCTCTAGCTTCTCAAAAAAAAACTCACGTCGTTTGGACCAATTCTACGAAAGTTATGCGATTTTAAAAAGTGTACAAATACTTTTTTTACTAACTGTAAGTGTTTACTGTTGAAGTTCTCTTCTCTCTCGTTGTAGTACACGTTTTCGCAGACTTTTTCGGTTTAACGTTTCGAAGATTGTGTATACGTAACTCGTACGACGATTGTTTGTTCGCAAGTCGAGTGGAAGAAGCTACCAAAAGTTTCCTCTTCATTTCTGGGACGCCATGCACCTACGCAGGTAGTTTCGTCGTGATCGCGCCACTGGTGATATTCGAAATCCGTTTCGGGATTAATTAAGCATCGCGTCCAGTTCCAAAATCATATATCGCGGTACAAAAGTAGCTCTGTGCTACACGTGGCCATTCGTACTAATGCGAGGCAGTGAAGTTATTGATCTGGAATTACAATTTACGAAATGTCCAATACATCCGGACGCGTATTTCATTTCTACATTTTACGCACAAAGGGCCAAATACCGTGTTCCTCGCCTAGCAATGAGCCCCTCGCAATAGGCTCTGTCAAAGACGAGGATTCTGTAGGAAATGATATGCGCGATGCCCTCGTGTTTATAATAGCTGTCATTTCAAACATTGCAATAATTAATAACAATCGAGAAAACTATTATAGCGAATATTTTATACTAATTACCGCGTCGTTGCCCGAATATTATCGCGTATCGTTTCATCAGGAATTCTCATTTCGTCCCTCTGCATTCAGAGCTGCAGCAATGGTGTTGAAACTTAATAACGTCAAAAGATCGTATTATTGCAATTCGGTCAGTATATGAGCGAGAATATTCATGAAATTAATTGAACTGGCGCGAATAAGCTCTATAGTATCTACGCGTCATTTGCAAAAGTGATTATTCGATGGGAATATAATAATCTTCCAGACATTATCTTCTAAGATGAAGTTCCCAGTGCTCCTATTTCGCGTCTTCTTTAAATATACGCAGTTTATGAAGTTTATATAATTTATATAGTTCATAAAACTATATAGTTTATCTACGAGCGCTCCGCGAAACTTCCGCCGTATCTAACATTTGAGAAACTGTACTCATTTGTAACTGTTAAACGGTGCGCGACAGTAAATCATAGAGCGCGGGGTTTCGAAGCGTTGCTCCTCTTCAGCCAGAATAATTACAGTTCTAATTACGACTGCTCGAACTGCGATACAACTGGCAGGTGTCTTGCAAACAATTTTCGCTTCCTATTAACTCGTGCCTCTCGCAGCGTCGTTATCTTAAAAGAGTTACCGTTAACTTCTGCAGAAACCCATTACTCTTTCCAATCACAAGAACCAAAAGGAGCGAAACAGAACGGGAAGAATAACTTGAAAGGCGGCCGGCGTTCAACAGCGATCTCTAACGAAAGTAATAATAACCTTTATTCCTGTAAAGTGTTAACAACTGCACGGTGCGCGTATAAAATCTTAAGGTGAGACAGTATTAATTACAATGTAAACGAACGGCGGCCTTCACAAACTGGCAGTCTTGCCGAACACGTTAATCCTCACGCCAACTTTGCGCAGGCCGTCCGTCAGCCTGCTCCCGAGATCTATGTCCACCTCGGAGAAGTTCTTCACCGCCCTTTCGATGATGAACGTAGACGCGTGGCGAAGGTGCCCGACCATGTTGTTAACGAGCCGCGTTTTCGCGTCGGCGTCGAGCACGTCCCTCCAGAAGGTGGTGGCCTGGCCAAAATCGTCCTCGTTCACGGGCTCGTAGCGGTCCACGTCTCCGCTCACGTGGAAGCTCGGCGAACGAACGGCTGGGCACTCCCTGGGCCCGCAGAAACTGTTCGGGAAGTAGTTCGGTGCTCCGCCTTGGTTGTACAACGGCATCAGGCCGTCCCGTTGGTAGTTCATCGCGGAGATTGTCTGAAAGGTGGCAGGGTAGAGTTTAGTTGAGAGATAGTTAGGATGCAGAGAAATTTTCGAAGTAATACGGGCGGAGGGGATCGATTGCCCGCTCAGGAAATGTTCCTATTTTCTTACTGTTCTTGTTTAACAGGCAAGGAACGCGTGCTACCAGTGTATACCTACTCTGCTCTTTGTCGTTGAAAGACAATGGGCGGAGCAGGGTGAGAGACGGTGAAATGCAGGGGAGCAAGTTTTAAAATTTCACTGAAAGCCTTAAGGTGCTTCGGCAGCGAGGGTAGGCCGGGTAAGAAAGGCGGAGAGGAATTACCTTGTACGGACAGTTGACTGGTAGCTGAAGGTGATTCGGGCCAAGGCGATGCCTGTGGGTGTCGCCGTAAGCGAATAGTCGGCCCTGCAGCATTTTGTCAGGGCTAGGTTCGATACCGGATGGCATGTGAGACGGATCGAAGGCCAGTTGCTCCACGTCAGCGAAGTAATTTTCAGGATTTCGGTCCAACACCAGCTTACCAACGGGGATGAGCGGGAAATCCTTGTGCGGCCATACCTGTTCGATTTGAAACGAGTCGCGCGTGTTCAATCGATACTTTAAACGGTACTTTAATTAACACTCCAGATAAATACTCAAAAACTCCTACAAGCTTCACATAGAAAATACGTGTTAATCGGCGACGTACAACAAGTTCTCGCGCTCATACAGTCACCTAACAGCTGGACACTATTGCGTGAAAGCGCGACGATTCTGCTGACAATCGAAACTCATTAATTATTTATTTAACCATCGTTCTGCAATTCAGTACGAGTTGCAACCCGTTGAACTTGTTACTTGTTGTATGCGCATGAAATTTAAATACAATTATTCCGGACGATAGGCCTGCTTGCCGAACGTGACGTAACAGAAATCGGCGATCGCCGTTACCTTGGTCAAGTCGAACGGATTCCATTTGAAGGTCTTTGCCTGGCTCGGAGTCATAACTTGAATGGAGAACGTCCAGGTCGGGTACCGTTGGGTGGCGATTGCGTTATAGAGGTCCCTGATAGAGTAATCGGGATCAGAAGCGCTCAGCTCTGCGGCCTTCTCCGCTAAAAGGTTCCTGATTCCTTGGTCGGTCTGTATGAAATAATATTATGAAATTGGCTGAGCGATAAGCACTGCAAGAGAATTCTCATCGCTCGCAGCTGAATGTATTTCCTCTATCGCTTGACAGGCAGCCCAAACTAACGTGCACATAAAGCTTATAATGTCATAAATGAATTCTGAAATCCCCAAAAGGTCTCATTGTTTCCAGCGATTTTTCATCCTGCAACGTTATCAGTTAAGTGGAAACGATTATGGGATTATAACCAGAATTTCTATCGTTCCCAGCACTATTTGCCAGGTTAATTTTTCCCCAGGCTCGACCTACATTTTTAAACGCTCTGTCCATCGATCCGATTTGACGTCACTCTGTATTCGCATTATTAATCATGCTTTATCTCTCTTTACATCCAATACGAGGCTTCCTATGCCGCATTGTCTATTAATAGTAAAATTCCCCCTATTATTAAATGAACGCAGGAATATTTGATATCATTAAATTCATGCATATTTATCGCCAGCGGTGCTTGGCGCTCAGTTTCAAGGGAAATTTAGTACACTGCAATACTAGTATCAACTCGTTCAATCTTTAACAAAGAACGGAGAAATAATTCAGCCACAGCAAGCGAAACGTGTCAAAGAAGAAGCTACCCAGAATTCAATCCTTATAAATGCAGGAACTCTGAAAAATGTCACGTCTGCAACAAATACCGCGGGGTTGATTAACAGTCATATAGTCTTTCAACAGTGGTAAAATCGTTTTACCGTACTAAATATTGCGCGGTTCCTTCATCCCTGATCGTTTCATTTACTGTTTCTAATTCCTCCACAGTCTACACCTCTCTACGTGGTCGATTGAGCCGTGGAATAGTAGTCGCACCTTGTAGTGAAATTTACAGTAGACCATCTCATTGCGGGCGTTTATGAGCTTGAACGTGTGGGAGCCATAACCGTTCATGTGACGATGACCGTCCGGAATGCCGCGATCCCCAAACAGGAACATCACCTGGTGCGTAGTCTCCGGTCTTAGAGAGATGAAGTCCCAGAACATGTCGGCGTCCTGTGCAAGACAATTCAATTAACAGGCCGTTTAGGGCCGCGCGCGCGCGCGATAATTAGGAAACACCGGTACAGTGTTCGGCAGAAACGATAATTGGCTTGCTCTCGTAACGGCCGCGCAAACGTGCAATTATGCGTCGTCTTTCGAGGGGCAAGTCGTAACCAAAGACGTAATTGAAAAGTGTTAGAGACTCGCGATTGCATGTTTCCGAGCTCTCTTTCTCCTTTTTTGGCGCACGGACTCGAACGTGTCGCTAGGGATGCAGGTGGCACCTGAATTGCATACACGCGTGGAGATTGAATTAAGGAGTAGCAGAGTAAGGTACCGTAAACTGGGGTAACTTTGCCAGCCCGGGGTGACACATTGCCCACTTTTCGGAAAGGCTTTATTTTATTTTATTGTGAAGTAATCAGAACATTTAGTGTTTTGTAATTGATAGCAATAATTTCTCCAAGGTCAAACGAAAAAAAAATTAGCGAATTCAATCATATGGTAATTTTTCAGTCAGAGTAAAAAAGTGGGCAATGCCACCCCGGCGGGCAAAGTCACCCCAGTTTACGGTAGCGTGCTCTTTAAATTCTTGAAGATGTCCAATACGACGCCAGCTGATAATTGAAAGCATTTTTCAAAAATTTTCAATAGTTTCCCTCGAGAGACGCGTAGTTGCCAGATGCAGGTACATTTGGCCCGAGTAGCAGGTGAGAATAATTAGAAATGAACCTTCAGGTGCGTGGCAGGGTTTCTCTTCTGTGTGTGGATGAAACTAGGGAAGAACAGGGGGTCCTTGATGAAGAAGATCGGCGTGTTGTTGCCAACCAAGTCCCAGATACCCTCCTCTGTGTAGAACTTGACCGCGAAACCGCGCGGATCCCTGGGAATAAAATAAAGCAACGAATTACCATCTGGAAGGGGACAACTGTGGCCGATTCAGCACGAATCGAAACGCTCTGCCCACAGGCGATAAACCACCATTTTCCACGAGTGAACACGCGCGATTCAATTGCGCCACGGCGAAACAACAAATCGAGTCAGCCAGTACAAAGCGACCCAAAAATTGTGCGATCGCGTGATTCGTTGGGAAACTTTGTGCCGGTAAATGTTGAGAAAGAAGCTTTTGCGCGTGATCCGTGGATTTCTTCTTCACGCCTTCTACTTGGGATTAAGTAGTCTAAATTCATAATTCGAATAGAAGGAGCGACGATCTTGGTATTTCTATTCCCTTTGAGTGTATATCGCCAGAAGCGCGGGGACCTTTAGTTCCTCTCTTGAAGTTATCAGCTCAATGCCAAGCACTAAGCTTTCACGAAATGTACGCGACCTTTGGGAAGTTTCGAGGTAGTCGTTTGTAACAGCGGTAGACAATAGGCGCGCAGAGAATCTTTTAGTGGAATTTAACAGAAACGAGTCGTTTAATCAAATTAATCATCGCTTGAACCGTGACATTTTTTGGATTTACCGTACAAGTGTCCTACATTTTATGGCTTCTTAGAAAGTGCCATAGCTTCTTGGAGAGGAAACATGGTCTAGCATAGAAAGTTACATAGATTTGGGACGAGGACGATGCAGCGTCGAGAAACTTTCCGTGTGGTTGAAATATTTTAAGCATTCCAATTATATTATTACTCGGTCTTCAATTCACTTTTGCTCTTTCATTCGTTAGACTGAAACTTTTAGTAAACTGAAAGTAGCCTTTATGAATCTCCCAATACAGATTATTCAGTTTTCCCATTGATACATCTCCGTTACATTTTACTATTATTTTAATTTCATTTACGTAACGATACTGCTTTCCAACACTGAGGTCATATCGACCATACGAAGTGCATTTCCTTTTGACGACCTCGCAGTGAAATATTATAGCACTTAATAATCGGTTATAATATCGACTAACGTCGAAAGAATTATTTATTACGCTTTCACGTTGCACGCTACGCGCCATATGAATATTCAACGAGTGGATGCGAATCAGGTGTCCCTCAAACTTATCGAACTAGACTTTATAAACTTAGAACAGTGTCATTTCAAACAACAGTCTATCTGTCACGAATCCCTCGTATGTCGTTTCAATTACTGGACGCGCGAGAGACAGCGGACACGGTATTTAATTTTATTTTACTGCCGTAATATTGAACACGCAAACCAGAAAGGGAGCTGTGGTCATCGGTGCCGTACGCGTCTTCGTTGATTTATGGCCGTTTGAATATTATTATTCATACATGGCGCTAATATTACTCCTTGGAAATACAATTGTTTCATGATTTACGGTGGTGACTTGTCGGTTTTCTTAGGGCCGTTACTCAGAAAGTGGTTCGAGCCATAATTCGACGTGATTGCTTCATGTAGAATACGGCATCAGCTTTCGTATGAATATTCCACAGAAATAATCAATTACAGTTGGATGAGAATCAATTGTACTTCGAAGCCACGGTTAGAATAATGCGTGTGCGTTTGAGAAATCAGTTGCAGTTACCTGACCGTGTCCGCCGAGCCCGACTCGCCACCCACGGTCGAGAATCTCGCGGCGACGGGCGTTCGTTTCCCGATGGAAGAGAAGACCTTCGCCTTGGTATATTTCGTAATGTCGTGAGTAACTTCGAAATAACCGAAAGCACCTGCAACCAAACGAAAGAGCAAGTGTAATGCTTAGGGAGCTTACGGCTATGGCGTTTGCCAATTGCTCCAACATTCAAAGAGTTTTATTATCTAGAGCTTCAACATTTAGCACTTTATCACTTTAGATTGCGAGGACTTGACACAACAATGTGCTACAGGTCTATGACCTACCTGGCGTTTGACAATAACAAGCTATCCACGATCTGTTTTTCTTTTTCTTTTTTTTTCACATAAATCTGTATATAAATAAAGTTACATAAATCCTTCAAATCTACACGGCTATACAGAGACTTCTCTGGAAAATCCCCGTGATACAGTAAACAGACCCTAATACGATTAGAACGTGGCGAATGAACGTACCAGCTCCTTTCGCGTGCACCACGCGCTCTGGAATCCGTTCCCTGTCGAAATGCGACAATTCGTCCAGAAAGACGAAATCCTGCAGCAAGATGGGCCCATGTGGACCCACCGTTAAGCTAGCCTTCTTCTGGGCGATCGGTGCTCCATTGCCAGTTAACAGCACATTAGGGTCACCCTGCAAAACAGAATTATTAATAAACTATCCGCGGTTTATGCAACGTCCTTATCACGAATTATTAATATAATAATAGACTATTCTGACGATGAGTATTCAGACATTCAGAAGGGATCCTTCATCGATCTAACTTTCATCCTGGTTGCCCTTAAATCTAATATTTCGAATTTGCAGTCGCCGGCAATGTGTGATCAGCACAGGTAATTGCTTGCTAGGAATGCGTGACGAGAACGAATGGATAATCCACGCACGTAAAGAATTCGCGGGAAAATAGTTGCTGTCACAATCTAAACGAGGCCTATTCAGAATAGTGACGTTGCGCGATCCTCCTGCCATTCAACATTTCGCAATCGTTGCAATAGTTATCCTGGACAGTGTAATTCCTAAGAGGAACGCGTTAACTACTCGCGCGAACGTCGCCCGCTACCTTCGACCCACTCTGCATTTACATACTGACCAATATTCAATGCAAACGAGCTTCCAATTCGCAAGAGACTGTATTGGAAATTTCGTCACATAGAATTCGCTGAAAAATCGCGGTTGATGCTTCTGGCGAGTTGATGTACGTTCGAAAAGCTGGGGATTGATTCAGGCGAAATGGAAAGGACATTTTGGGAAAACTAGCGCAGGCCGGCGTAGCTGAATCTCGGTCGAGCCGTCTCACCATTCTACGCTGAATAGGATCCGGCTAACTCGATGTCCAGTGAAACTATTCTGATGCACCATGAGTTTCAACGCCCACCTATATACACCTACCCATTCCACTGAATTCCGCAACAACGGATTAGTCAATGTTAGCTGTAATTATGGGATACGGTTATGGAATATTTTGCATCGCGCAAAATGTAATGTCTCCAACGGTATTGTAACGATCATCGCGCCAGTGTGTCGCGTTTCGGTCAGTGGTTCGAACCAAGTGGCACTCGATGAACGACGAATTAATACACGGACTAACGCGATCTCTATCCTCTGTCGAACTTTAGCTGCGTATTACCTTTGTGTCTGCCTCGAACGCTTACAAGTATTCGATCGCTGAGCATACAGCGCTATCACGGAAAGTATAATACCGGAAAGGTTTAAGAGTTTAGAGAATCCTTCGAGAGCCTTAAAATAATTCTCAGTCTAATCTATCATTTAATTTTATAGCTTTTACGTACCAGAAACTACGCGATAGCGCGCGGTGAACAACCCCCCTAAAAGTGACGGTGACAAATCCTCGAAAATAAAACGGAAGGGACCGTTGGTATTTAGCATTTTTCCAAGTCACGCAATGGGATTATTTGTTTTTATGCCGTTGCAAACGTGGGGCTCTCGGTGCAGCAATTATCGGTGATGATCTGTGACAGTACGTTTTCACACGATGTGCACTCGCTATGTGCCCATAATTATACACATATGATGCATTTAAGGGGATACTCTAGTGCAACTGCCCGTTTTTCAACGCCATCTTCGGGAATTTATTTAACAAAAGCTGTAACTTTATACTATCTGGCGTTTTGCCTTTATATTAATGTATGGTTGAAGTAATCAAATGTAATGGCTTAAACGACAATTTCTGCCGATCTGATCTATCGCGTGGGCGGACTGCGACGTAATTTTTTGCAATTCCGTGAAATGCATCGGTGGCGCGTGTCCATCATCCCGCCCGTTCACAGATAAAAATGACACGCTCGAGGATAAGGAAAATTGCACGCGCTCGATCGCTCTGTTCAAGGCATAGATACGAGCCTGAACTAGGTGACATAGTGGCGACGAAAGGAAAGTTACTTAAATGGCCCTTGTAAATCAGGTGCTCCTTTTCTTCGGGGGGAGACAGATGATTGAACGTACACGAACCTTTTCAAACGTGTTTTACGACTCGACAAATAAGAGGGGCAAGGCGCGAATTTGTGTATAGGCTAAGTAAGTGGAAGACTAGAGCGGCAGATTTTGGAGAGCGACAACTTTTGAGCGAAGGAAATTGGAAAAGGTTTAAACACAGAGACTTGGGAAAACTTTAAAAACAATTCACTTCTTTTTCATATAGCGAATTAGCTGTAACTCATGTGTGAGTTGCCATATCGAATTAACTTTGAAATTGTCTCGAGCCTTTTAAATTAAAATATTTGATATTTTGCGGAAAGGGCGGGAGCGGGTTGTCAGCCTACAGGCGTGAAATCTCCAAATCCGCCCCTGGATGTTCTATCATTCTACAACGATCTAACGTTCCAGATTCTAGACTATGAAAATATTCCATGAAGTTATCCTTCGCAAAGTCATAAGATTGAATGCTTCGCATGGAAATTATTAGGTGACCGCGCGCACCTCGTTTAAAGACTCGTATAAGCGTAACAAAAGGCTCCTTCAGTTGTCTGATATCGTTAAGACTTATGATATCGTTATTGTTAATGCTGCAGGAACTGGCCCGGAGTCATTAAATAAGTATATGCGGTAAAGAAGGTGTAGAAACGTTAGAAAATAATCAGTTGAGAGCCAATGTCTTCGTAATCGATTTACGATTAACTCCCACCAAGCAATCAAAAACTATGACGATCTTAGCTTTCCTCGTTCCCATGCAGCACTTCGCGTGGCTTCTTCAAGCCACTGTGACGAGGCGTCGCAAATCGCATGGGAATTTATGTAACTAACAGCCTCGTGAGCAGTATTGTTTCAAAATTACCTTTCCGGTCAGCCACGCTGCTCCGTGACTTCAGAAGCAAATAACTTCCCCGGGGACGAGAAAGGGATTTCCAAAGCGTCTCAGTGGCCATTTCGTTCGTCGTTAACTGATTTTTCAATAGCTGTGAATTACCAAGAACAAAATTTCCACACGGACGAAAGTTTTCGCGCTTCTTTCGCGATGTCAGCGCTTCGAGGATATCATCTAATTGTAAGGCGTTCTGTCGCGCAACTTGTGCAGATATCTTGGAATCTCTCGCGGACAGATTCGCTAATAAAAGCTGACAAATATCAACGCAGTGGATCAATAGACTATCGATCTCGATCATTATCTAGCGAAAAATTCAGACGCGGGAGGCAAAGACCAAACACGTACGTCCATATCGATTTCTGTCGTTATCTGTAGAAAACAAAGTTATATCCGTTTAACCTTTCGCGCGGTCAAAGGCCGCGATGTTTCGCAGATTTTTCGATACGCCCAGTGACGGATTTAAGTAAAAAGGCCCAGATGGAAAATGTTCTGGGACACCCTGTATACATAACAGAATAACAAATAAAATGACGCGCGTGTGGAATGAAAATTATGGGGAATAAAGAAAAATACAGTGTTAGAATAAAGTCATAATTGTTTTGGAAGATGGGCCCTGGGGCCATCCTGGGCAATTGTTCATCGGTCGCGCGTTAAATCCGCCACTGGTTACACGCGTAATTTCTTTTCAATTCTGCAAGTACGTGAAATCACTGCTCGCTCCGATATCTCCTATTTACACTGTTAATCCATCTCGTGACCACTACCTGAGAATAAATCTTTCTACGTAGATTTACGTGGTATCGTCGGCAGGTGCGCTCTTTTCTGCGCCTTTCCCCTTTTGTCCCCAGATATCGTAGAAACTCCGTTACACAACGATACGGTTGGCTATCTTCGTGAAGATAAATCCATTCGGACTGTTTGGGTACTGTTTGATTTTTCGATCACCTGCTACGAATGTTCCCACAGCTCCCATGTTAAGTCCGTGACCCACGGAGTTATACAAGTATTTATAAAGGCGGTGCCATGCCGACAAAATCTCACGCAGTGAGAACTATTGTGGATGGCAGCAGCGACTCTTCCTCAAATATTCTTTTATGATCGGCTTTTAAGTCGCAGATCCTTAATGGTGCTCTTTTGGAACAAGACTATTATCAGTATTCCATTTCAGCTTTCAATGTATGTCTTCTATCTATGTTGTCATTTCACCAAAGTGTCTTTTTCACATGCGTTGCAAAACGAAAGAAAAGAGCGACTGTGGACGATAGAATTCATTTTTTGGGTGTTGTACCGTCAGTGCTGGATTAAGCAATAAACAAAACGAGCACGTGCTTGGGGCATCAAGGGATAGGGGTGGCACCATAGAAATGTTCCGAATTTTAAAATCTGACTTTTGTGAGAAACACTTTTTAGTCAAATTATCGGAAATGCCTGGGAACTGAAAATGTTTAAATTGCTTAGGGCCTCTGAATTCGTCCTGTTAATTCGGTCCTGTGCACCGTGTATATAATAATGAAATCATCGACGTCTCATTAGTAAGCACCTGATTATTAAAATATAAAGTATAAAAATACTTCAATAAGGGAACTATTTACGAAACGCACTATCAGGTTGTCTTTCGCATAATCGTTGCACGATTTGAGTGCAGTACAAACAAGATACGTCATCGGTTATGAAAGTTGTTCAAACTAACACGCAGTTCGCGGCATAACATTGTCTTATCATCCGACACTTCGAGACGTTCGACTCGACCATTTAAGTCCCACAAATATTCCACTCTTTTTCACAACAGAGGGGCGTGCTATATTATCCAGAATCTTGTACTTTCTCCCAAGCTGCTATCATCGAACAAACCTTATCTATCGCTTTCATAATTCCTCCAACGCGATCTGTCATTCTGCATTGCAAAATACGCGCAAATAAAACCGATGGGATATACTGAGATATATTATAGTGACAGGCAGTCCACCGTCCGTATTAACAAGGGGAATATCATTAACCATTCAGATCTGCTATTATTAGCTCCGTTTGCATCGCCACTCCAGGGAAAATAACACGTATTTCGTGAGCCGCTCGAGCTACGTGTACGTTCAAATATTATCGGACAATCTACTCGACACAGTACATAATGCTTTGATGCCTAAACCGCACGGCGGAATTTGCTTTCATCCTGCAGGCCGGAATTTGTATTTTCATTAAATAAAATTAAAGTGGCATTTTCTACTCGACTCAGAATCGGGAGAGACGGGCTACCCATAATTCCTCTAAACTCACGATCGCTCCCACTAACAGCATTAAACATTCTTCACTCCATAATCAACCACCCTACCGACGCATATTGAAAATAGAGACTGTTGCAATCCGAGTAAAATGGCAATCTTAAAGACTCGCGAAGAATAATATTTAGAATAATTTCTCCCGTAAGAAACTCCCATCAACCGTACGTTTCAAAAGCTACAGAGGAATCCAACGAACCACGCCGATAACGTGTCATCATGGCAAACTCGATGAAGCAGGAATGAATGAAAGTCTCGTCAAGTGATACTTGAACGTCCCCTCTATATACCGCTCCATAATCCGCTCCTCGAAAGAACAGCTCAGCCACCGAAACACAAGAAGAGGGACAGGCATACGTGAGATTTGATAGTGCGTTGTTCGTGTACCTTGAGGGTGCTCCTGTAATGATTGAGCTGCTCGGAGGCAGGGTCCCTCTTCGCGGCAGACATCTCGCCTTCGTCGTCCGAGTCTCTTTTGCAGCAGTACCCTCTGAATGGGAGCCGATTGGGAGCCAGCGTGGCCAGGAGATTTCTCGCGGGAAACGTGCTGGTTCGCGTGCCACGTTGTGAACAGCAACTGATCGGTCGCAATGACAACGGACTTTTATCATCCCGGCCGGTCGGTGTGTGGTAAACGCGCGTCGAAGCGACGTTGCGTGCTTGTGCTCGGCCCAATGAGATCACACGAGCAACCACAGCAAGCCCCGAGCCTATGTTCGACATCCTTCGGCACGTCTCGCCGACTACCGGTCGCTCTAGCGCCCTCCGGTTATGGAGCTTACTGTAGCTGGTACCTCTGGATCACTCACCGCTCGCACGATCCTCTCCGCCAACGGGGCTGAAAGACTCGAAAATTGGGTGTAGCTGAAAGTTCGCGCAAAACTTGGTGCACGTGTTTCAAGAAACGCTATTGGGGGCTATTCAAGCTGGCGGCCCCCTAAATGCATCTCGTTGGGTGTTCCTGATTACGCTTCGCTCACTCTGTTGCGCGAGTCTATTGCTGCGACGGTAGGCAATATTACGTAGAACGGTAGGAAGAAATATTTCTGGAGCCTGACGTTGATGGAGCTTCAGCGGATTAGTTAGGATGTTTGATTTCACTGGCGTTCAAGTGGGCGGCTAACGGACCGCTCTGGCCAGTGACCTTTCCAAGAATAGAGACGCAGCATGGTTTTTATGGAATATATAGAATATAGAGGAATGCATTTGTTGCGAGCGATACGGGGATTTTGATGTAAAGTTTCTGCGATGGGCTTGGGAATTATTTAGAGCTTTGTGAGGGAAATAGTGTTTTCGGGGTTTCGTGGAAGAGAGACCGCAGGGTGCCGTGGATTCTTCAAGTATTCTTACTATGGGTAGATGAGACATTGGTACATACTTTCACGGTTCGATGCAAAGCAAACAAAATCTCCATTTGTAGATTCTGCCACGGAGTAGTCGCTAGAAACTCCATCCGTATTTAGAAAATCGGGGGTCTTGATTCGTGTTACCGCAACGCGGTTGCTTAAAGTTCGATGAAAAACTACCTAAACGCGGTTACGCAAAATAGAGAAAATGTCTGTTGCGATGAAAGAAAAAGAGGAAAACTCATGTTCAGCGAGTCGGGCGATGAAATAAGCCGAAGCGCGGCTGGATTTCTAAACTACTCAGGGGCTTTATGTAATTTGCATCGTTCGCGGCGTGAAAGAGGCTTCCCGATCGTTTTTCTTCGCTTCGCGATAACAACTACCTACTTGGGTAGCAATCGAACGATAAATCTGTCCACTTGTTCGATACTTCTCCACGGGATGATACAGGTTTGTGCAATCTTTATCGAACTATGCGCGTACTTCGGCGAAAGGTTCGGATCGGTTCCATTTGCTTGGTCGTTTCTCGGTTCTTGGCGTTATCGTCGAGGTAATTACGTTGCTGAAAATAATCAGAGCATCGCATATTTTCACAAACATTCGTGTTATGTAAATGAAACGTTAAATAACAGAATAAAAGTGAGGCACTCGAAGTTCGAGGGCTCTTTTTACGATCATATTTGGCCATAACGACGAGCAGGGAAAGCTTTCCGGGAGGACGAGTCACGAGCGCAATGGGCAGATTGCTTTCGACAAGCAAATGTGTTGTCTCGGTCGTGTCGAGTTGTATTCGATTTGAAGTGGTGAAACAATAGTTTTAGTACCTTTTAATTCTAAGTCTTTTTATGTATCAAATTTCCTATTTGCTTTTATAAATACACCCAGTACAAATATCAATACCACGTATGTAGTTTTCTATCCAGAACCTCACGTTTCCTCAGACCCCCCAGCTTAATTGTTTTAAGCAATCCATTTCACGAAACGAGATTACGCAAAATTCAGAGCCATGAGTCACGCGAACAAGACTTGCAGAACTTGGATAGAAACAACAAGAACGTCTAGCGCGAATATGAAAATCGAAACCATGTAGCGTCTTTCACTGTGGTGTTTACTCAGGACAATACACCGATGCCCCACTGCGATATGGTATCTGATTAGGCATTCGCGTGTCTAATCGATCAGGCGCGCGATACGATCAATTATCTTGTAATGCAGTTTCGCGAATCTCAGCTAATACCGCTCCAGCAAGAATGAATCGATAAAAGGACGAATAAATCTCTACTGTCGAAACGAACGCCTCTATTCAAAGTAGAGTTGATATGTTCCTCACTCTCGTCGCTAAGTTCAAGTTTGCCAAACACATGATCCTCTAATTATTTTGATAAGCTATACGAAAAAGTTATTCGCTTATCGAAGTACCACTAGAAGCTTGCGGAGAGTGACCTACTATAAGCTGGTAACGATCATTTTCGAATAACATAACGTGAGATGCGGTTGCGCGTACCGAAGCCACGCAATTGTTTATGATAATGCAACACTCGGTCACGATAACGCGATAAGATTGGATTCCCATTCTCGCGCACCTTTGAGCATAGATTCTGGCAGCGTTCCTTTCGAACAGGAGTTTTTCTTCGTTAACCTAATCCCACTTTGTGCCCGGAAGACCGAGCAGGACTTGGTCAACTATTTATTACCGCACTTCAAGCACGTAAAGTTTCAGACCGGTGGCTGCGTCTCGGGGAACCAAGCGAATGAAGTTGGCAAGCCATCCTCCAATTTGCGGCCAGTATGAATGCCTGATTGTGGCGATCATTCGGCAAGCAATCCGTGGCATCGGTAACTTCGAGCAACCGAAGGCACGCTTCATCGAAGTGGAGTATACCGCGGGGGATCTTTGATTAATTCCGATTACTTAACGGGCGACTCGTGCCAAATTTCGTGGATGCTCTAGTTGCCCAGAGATTGCAAGTACTCAGAATTGAATCGACATCCAGTGAAGAGAGAATGATTAGAAATCAACGAAGCACGTTTATCTAACACTTATCTGTGCCCTGCTTTTCACGGGTTCCTCAAAGAATTACCTTCCCAAATAGAGGTTTCCTCCGGACTGGAGCGTGGTCTTGCATATCTCTGATCGCCAAGGTGAATCTTTAGCGTCTTGTTCGATTAGATTTGGAAAATGCCGTTTCATTCATGGGACAGAGTACAAAGAACTCTGTTCTTGTTAAAAGAAGTATCCCCTTGTTCCTCCACACACATCAGACATACGCAGCTTCGTGATTCTGGTCGAAGCCCAAAACTTGATGGACTTAGAATTTTAGTTGAACTCGATACGTCAGAAACTTGAAAAACAATGGCAATGAATGCTATTCTTTAATAGCAGTTTTTATTAGTGGCATTAATTAAACCAGTGCCAACTAATTAGGTAGAAAGCGAGCGGGTCCATTTGTGGGCTCCTTAATTGCCATTCCACACTTTGTTATCCAATACACTATTGGCGAACCGGCGGCTCCATTCACTTTCTACGATTTGTTTATTATGCAACTTCTGTTTCTGGTATTAGAAAGCATAGATAATAAGCGACTAATCGACGGCAACGCTTCTTTAAACAAAACATCCGTTCGCAATGTGCGCGAGCCCAAATGTGTAGCACCTTGAAATTTCAAAATCAAGCTGGGTTCAGCGAGTATTGTAAAAGTTCGCCGCTGAATAACTGTGGAAAGTACACTGCGCGCGCTATAAAGGAGAGGCCTGCCTTGATCTCGTTGAGAAAAACTGTCCAGTCGTCTCGATTCACAAGTTTCTTTATTAACGCCATTGCAGCTTCGTTTGAGCCAGGTACAATTCCGAGCTCGACACCAAAAGCGAGCTCGCACGATAAATGCGCAGCCCTTACACATCGTACTTAGATCTCGAATTTCATCGTTTCCATCGTGTTAACATAGGAATTTACAAAAAATTTCGCAAGCCCCGAGCGTCCGTCGCGTCGAGCGACACTCGTCATTTCCTAACGTCCGTTTTGGATCCGAGACGGCAGGAGGTCGTTTCCTAGTCGAATTGCTAAACCGCTCTGGGCGACGCAGCTTCAAACCATCGGTTCGCTATAAATCGTACAAAGAATACAATAAGTTGTTCTTTGGTAGCAGGGGGAAGTGTTTGACGGTAAAAGAAAGTTTGCAGCGGTCGACGAGAGGCTAACATTGTACCCCCGGTGCGTACGTGCGCTATATCGTAGAATCACATCTAATCCCATCGTCGACGAGAACATAAATTACAAATCTACAAGACACGCTATAAACATTTCACGATTATGTACATAAATTCATTCGATCGAACGTAAACGTTTAACGGAGAGCTGACAGCAGAACATAAAAAATATATTACATCCCGTATGTATATGTATATTTATAGATATATATATATATGTATATATTGGCGCAAACTAAACCGTTCAGGTTTGAAAAATAATATATTCTCTAACGGAAACAATGTACAATATATTATGCTTAAATACTGCCCGAATCGGTTGCACCTCTCATCCCTGCAAGATGCACGCGTGACGGTGCACGAAGGTCTCCCCACCTTCGGTGGTAAATCACGTATATCGTTGCAGCTAGGTGGCAAATGTGACGGTAGCTTCGAAACTCATTGCCCTCGTATCTTAATCGATTATCACAATGATTGACGGAAACGTAACACTATTTTCCCAAACGCTCCTCGGTCAGGGCCGACTTCGAGACGGTGTTTAAAAAGCTCCTATGCACGGAAATGCGGTGCGTACGTCGGGAAATGAACATCGCCGTTCTCGGCCTTAAAACGCCGGGGATTAAAATGCCCGCCGCACGCCGAACGACACGCGAAGGGACGTACGCACGTCTCGCTAAAGTAATCCCCTTCGTAAATTACGTTATCGTCGCGTAAGAGCGAGTCGGTATGCCGATATTACTTTAAAAGGGACGCGCTTTAAGTATAAGCTAATGATTACAAGCGTTTTAAGAGATTCTAATTACGTCTTTTTATTTAAAAAATGAGGAAACATCTCCCCGGGGAATGTCTAACGAGTCCTGTCTGTTGGCGATCTCACTCGGCAAGGATGCCCCAAGGAAGCATGTTCGCGCAACGGATATCCGCGAAGAAATATGTTGAAAATGTTCCCTACGACTCTCAGGAATTGTCCCACTTACGGGATTTACATTACCCGCCGTATTCGTGGAGTCGTTTGCGTTCTTCGCTACAATTGTTATATAAGTATAGTTAAATAGATAGAGCATTAGTTCGGCGCAGTGAAGATTCATTCGATTCGAATGTTAATTGCCCGACTCGTCGACGCCGAGGCGGCGCGGAAACGTGAATCACTCGAGACGCTTGATTCGCGTGGAGAAGTTCAAGCTGAACCGTACACCGGCATCAGCGTGCTTTCAAAGAGTTCTAGGCTAGCCATTCATTGGCACTGGCACGGGACATTGCACCTGCCACACGATCAGATGACTTTGTTCCCCGTGTTCGTCGGCATTGGCGGCCGCGGCGCTGTTTGATCGCTCCATGCTCTCCTCCGTTTCCTCTCCATCACCTGCAAATCAACAACGATTCGCCTGTGAAACCTCGGTTTAATCTCGCGATTCACGGTATAGGAGAAAGATGTGCGATTATCAGCCGTTCTTTGTACAAGTACGATGCATGTCAGCTGGAAATGCCCGATCCCCAGAGAATGAAGGAAGCAGATAATGGTACGGCGTACAGTTGCTTTGAGAAACAGTTGGAGGTGCAGGCACAGCTTTCCTTGTATTAATGATTATTATTATGGAAACGTAAGTTTGTGCTGTATAGAAGCGAAACAATTTCAGATCAAGATAGTCTCTCAGCTCTTAGAACATGTAGCAACGACTGTAATCAGAGACTTCTGTACATTTGGTGTACCGATGCTTTTAGAGAGAAACAAGGGCAGAATGTAGATCCTTTTTTAATATCAGGTTAGAGATGTATCTAGCTACTCGCGGACTTGTTAGTCGAATTTCATTACACCGTGCAACAGGACATACTCTCAGCAGTTAGTATACGTATCGTTGGCCAATTAACATAGATCATTTATCCATTCAATCGTACAAACACTTGTGTAAACTGAGCGAAAGACCCATTAACCGCTTTTCACTTCTCTCTGGGGGCATACCTGACCAGCTGCCATACAATTAGATGAGTCGCCACGTCACAATCGTCTTCCGCCTCATCTGCTGGAAGCATTATAATCCCATGAAACAACACTCTAGTGTTCCCTGTTTTTTTTTTTGTTTGTTTTTGCATTACAGAAGCTATACAAAATGCATTGAATTCAACGACACGATACACATTGACGATATTCCTTTCACAATGGAAACACCCAAACGTTTGATGTACCTAATGGGTTTCATGTCTCGCGCTGTCGGGAGATTTTAAACGGACGATTAATGGAACGGATCGATAATCACTTACCCACTCTGAAATCTATGTATCCCTCTCCACCCGAAAGGACAAGCATAGCTGGCTGAGAACCATCCGTCACTGCGCTCTGGCCGCCATGACCTTCGGCAAACAAATCCATAAAATGATTGTCAGCCGTCCTTAGTTCCGTAGGGTTTTAAAGATGCATTAAATCGATGAATCGACTTACCAGGCACCGCGACGAACATTTTCACCGCATCCCTGTGTCCGTGGAAGCTAAGTTGAGCATGGGCCATACTACAATATGGTATAAAACTCCCAGGCGTAACACCGCGGTCTGATGCAAAAATTCTAACGCCAACGCCCGGCGCTTCGGTTTTCCCACTTCCCACTTGAATTCTGGACACTGCCATTGAGCCTCCAGCGCCTATTTACCACAGATAGTCTCAGTTATAGAACATCTTGTATGATTGAGTTGACGCAATAAGCCCACCAATGTTTCCCTTACTTTCAGATAAAGGAACTGAGATGATCACCCCGTTTCCTGTGCCGATCCACAGCCTATTCGAGGAGATGAGTAACGCGGTGATCCTTACGAAGGAAAAGCCAAGCTTGCCGGTGCCCAGCATTTTGCTAACGTAAGGCTCGATGTCGACATCTTGGAGATGCTGGTAAGTGTGAGCATGATAAAGTCTCAACGTTGAGTCTAGTCTAATGCTGACCCAAACGCCTTCGCCCAACCAAGCTAGCTGTCTCACTTGTGACTCCCGACGTGGATGAGCGTCTACTGTACACTGAAAGTTTATTTCTCGCGTGATTCAGAATAATGTCTATCGTATTGCGAAGTATACCCAAGACTTAAACGAATTGTACGCACTTCGAGAGTCATTGAAGCTGGATCGATGACGTGAATCTTATTTCTATATCCGCACCATACAGTTTTGCCGCTAACAGCAGTCATGCACCTGATCGAATGCTGCGGGCTACCTAAAGTAATCACGTGATACTGCGACAGATCCCATTGGCCGTCCGCGCCTCTTCTGAATATCGCGACAGTTCCATCGGCAAGAGCGACGAGGACTCGACCTTGCACGTGCCTGCAAATAATGGCGATGCGTTAAATGAACGTGACCAGTTGAGTATACGATCGTATTAAGATGCTGCAAGGATTACGTACACAATAGCTAGCGCGGCGTCCTTCAGTTTAACAGAATGCAAGCAGACCGACCACTTGGCGACAGCCGAGTGAACGAACACTGCACCGTTCTGAGCCCCGAGCCACATAGTCGGTTGTATCGAAGACATGTTCTCCATTGGCGTATCATCTTCAACCTCGTCGGTCTCTTTCTCTTCGTTCGTCCCCTCCTTCGCATTCGGCCGCGCCGACGATACTTCCGAGGTGGCTCTCACGTAGTGTACTTTTCCTAGATTCGCCGTTTCGCTATCTACGCTGTCGAAACTTTGCGGCTCGGTGGTGGGATTCTTGTTGGTGTCCTCGGACTTCTCGGAACTTTCGTTACTCTGCTTCTCCGAGCCACTGTCCGACTCGGTTCTATTCTGCTCCGGCGATACCTGGGCCTCCTGCTTGGGCTTCTGGTTGTTCTGATCAACGTACGCGCACGAGTTCACTTCGTGGCCATCGTTATTGTTCACGCCGTTGGCAGTCCGAACCCCCTCCTCGCTGACAGCTTGAGCATAGTCACTCTCTTTGGCTCCGGGCACACTCGCGATGCAAAGTAAATGTCCTTGGCAAACGTTAAAAACTTCCAAAATGTCGGCTGGATTGTTAGCGTCTATCACAGTAACCTTCGACATCTTCTGAGTCGACGTGCAGATCCAGACCAACGAGCTGAGCTGCTCCTCCAAACGTTCCGCCTCCAATCTCTGATTCTTGTTCTCCTGGAGCTCCTTGTCCAGGTGTTCGATAGCGTCTTCGGACTCGGTCTTTGAATTATTACCTACTTCCCGCGCCTCGGCTGCGTAGAATACACTGCCTCCGACCATAGAACCACCGTCCCGCGTTTTACCACCGCTTAGATTCACGCCAGCCCCGCACCATATCTGCATAGTAGAAAGCGAAAGAGACTGGAATCCATAATTCCCTGTCTACGCGTGTGTAATGTATGGAAGGTACCTTCATGCCGGGTTCAGATTCCTGTAAGGGTCTGCAATAGACTGGCACAGGAACAGGCTGTCGAACAGGAGCGCTGGGCTTCCCCGGCAAGCTCCATCCGTAAGCCTGCAATCGACCATCCTCTTTCCTAACGTGCGCCCGAACTTGCCGATATTGCTCTCTCCGTTCGTTTGCGTGCCAGGCGGCGAGCTTTTCGGACGATCTGTAAAAATGAATTCGTCACGAATTAGTTACAGCCTATTCTTAGAGTACGTGCGAGCAAAATGGAATGTTTATACTTGTAGAAGTTAGTAGATTTAGTGAACACTCTGTCGTTCGCTCAACCATTTGTTCCTACGAGGACTGTCTTGATGACCGGACACTCTCTTGAATTCGAACGAAGTCTTAATCTGACTGTTCTTCCCATCGTATCTAATGCTCGCTACTACTTCCATAAAGGAAATTCACATCCAGGTTTAAAAGCGGAATGTTAGAGATAGAACGGAACAGATTTACCTGCTGGCCAATAAGCACCCCCACCGATAACCAGAATAACCAGGTGTCTCTTGACAACAGCCACGAAGGAGGCAAGGACGAAACCCGAGCGAAAAATCAAGTGTAGAGCGAGAGTGAAATAAAAGCCAAGTTTATAACATGGTCGAAACTTCGTTTATTTTATTGACGAATAATGATCTTATATTATTCTTCTTTCAAAAATGTACAAACTTTTTTTATATACAAAACTACTGCTTCTCAAGCATGGCTCTTGGTAACAAATAATTTACTTTATCATTAAATTAGCGATTACTTTAATCGAGCCGTACCAGCACTGCTGCAAGTGGTAGATCTCATATTATAATATACACATGATAATGTACAATCCTTTTTTATGCCCGAAAAAACTATGCGAAGAACAGACGTTCTTAATAGTAATAGCAAAATTGTCAAAAAGGAGGGGCATTGGGCATTCTTGTCTGCGTACAATGGACGATAATCGCCGTTACAAGAGTATACGACACAGCACGTAAGATACACACCCGCTGTCTTCTTTCTCATTAGGAAAGAAGCGGCAGGTGAATATCGTCGCGATAAATTTGTTAAGAACCATCACATTTGTAAGTCGTTGAGGCAACAAATTATTTAGAATTCACTCACATTGCTTAAGAGTGATCAAGGCTAATTGAAAGTCGCGAGAAAAGGTTATGGATCCCAACTGACCAAAGAGGACTCTAATCTGCAAAGATGAGGTCGATTCAACAGAAAGTCACTCAAAAGTCAAGATATCAAAATTCCCTCCCGCGCAGAATATAAATACTCTGTCCTTTTTGTTCCTGCAATAGCTCTAATAAAATAATATTAAGATAAAACGTATGTGTAAAACTTATTGCGATTGTGCCCTTGTGTAAAAACTTTCGTTGTAGAAACAATGATCACAGGATCTCAAGATTGCAGATAAAAGAGAGCATAGCGATAAAGAAATATATCTCTATTTAACCCTCGCACACCGAATGCTGGGTCCTTAGATATACGTGTATATGCATATAATATACATAGCTTTTTTCTAGTATTGACAAGATATTAAGAAATAATAAAATAATGCTAAAAAAAATAACGACAGCAAAATTTCTTACAAAACCTCCCTTCAAAATGTACAAATATGTCTGAAGTTTTGACGATGGGTGAAAATGCCCCGGCAGAACCCCGCGTCGTTGCTCGGGCATCCGGTGTCCGAGTGTCGAGGAATAGAGAGAAATTTGGCAGGCTTTTAGTGTCAAGATGGCATAGTAATACCTAAGTGCGTGTATTAGAATTTGATTGATTTCTCACATGGTGTCTCCCTGGTCGAAAAACTCATGGCGACCTTTCAACGTACGTCTACGCATGGTGTCCAAGGGTGGTGCCGGAACAAGTTGATTCGTCGGCGCACTGTACCTAATGTGAGGTAAGAGTGTGTGCGGTCCTCGAACCAAGGCTCCTCGGTCCGCGGGTCCTGTGAAGAGACTACTAAAACTACAAACAAAGAAACAAACGAAAATAGTAAATTAACCGAGCCCAGTATTAGATTCTCTTTCTGTGCAAGTGATACTAACAACTTCCACACCGAACCTTTTCCCCTTGATATACTAGTAGGATCAGTCTTGTAGGCTCTTATCAATTCTGTCCATCTGACTGCTTCTTGAAGCTCCATAAATCGTTCTTTGTACTGGTTTCTCTCCATCAGCACTCGGGCCATTTCCACTCTCGTAAACCTCATCCTCTGCGCCAATGGTAAATCTTCCTCGTCGTTGCTCTTGGTTGCCTTCGCCGCTGCCTCCGCTTCTTCTTTCACTTTCTTCAATTCCTTCTCGAGTGCGGCGACCTTCTGCCGTAGACGTTCTCTGGTCTCTTGCAAACCCCGAACTTCTTCGCGTAATATTTCTTGCTCGCTGTAAAGAATATTCGCATACGTATGCTTTTACCTGCATGATTATTAAATTCATCGAATGATACAATATTTCACGAGTATTATTCTACCTTGTCAGTTCATCCACTTTGATGATCAAGTCATCTTTAACGACGTTGAGAGCATTTCTGAGAAATTTGGTAACGTAGGTGTGAGCAAGTGGTATGGTAAATGTTAAATACAACTGCCAGACATTAATTCAATACTCACTTGGTGGCCAAAAGCTCATTATTTTCCATAATAAGGTTCTCCACCTCTTTGCCCATTCCTGAAAAAGTACATTTTGTTTTGGTACATTTAGTAAAGCATAATGGAACTGTGGCTGCTGAAGTGAAACTGAAATTAGTAGTATCTTACCGAAGAAGTTGTCGTTGACTGCATGGAGGGTTATTTAAATCATGCAATTATATAGTCAAAAGATGACCATATCCAGCAGATGTGAGAAGGCAAACAAGAAAACACAGAAAAATGTATTAGTGTATGAATATCTATATAATACAATTTAAAGGCAATAGCTTTTTCCGACTGACATTCTATAACTGTAATTATAGTATTAACCCTCAGAGTTCAAAATAATCAGGTACGATTTAATATCTGACAATTTATAATATACAGTAATGATAGTAGAGATTTAATTTAACGAAATAGTACTTTTTTTACAAAATTCATGAACATTAATCTATCACTGTTAATGAAGGAAAGTGGAACATGCTTGTTGAACACAAAACGAGTATCGCACTATTCGATTCGTCAATGATCAAGTATATAGCGGTACAAAGGTATGAATCTTTCTGTTGTGTGTAAAAGTAAGTTAGAACTCAAAGGATTAATAAACTGAAGATGCCAGACTTCAATGAAGTTTTAGTTATTTTACGAGACATACCCGACGAGGCATATTCTCCAGGATGAACCCAACTACCTATGATTTCAAGGATTAGGTATTAGCTTTAAAAACAAATTCCAATACTACGTCAAATCGTATCTGTGAATTGTTGTGAATGATTACCAGTGATATCTGCTCCTTCGTCCATTTCACCCAATGCGTCAGCATCCTGAAAACTGAGTTCCTGATATAACGTATTCCCGCTTCGTTGCTCTCTTTCCGTTCTACTCCTTCCGCTCAGAGGAGTAGCTATTTTCTCTACTGTAGGTGACGTGGGTGTAACCAACGGCGGAGGTACTTCCGTCTCTGGACTTTCGTCTATGAGTAGTACGGAAAATTAAGTTACGGATATCGCAGCGCGCTTAGTAAATAAGGGCTGAGCGAACAAGATAAGCTGTAGATTAAAATTCAACAATAGCTGGATGAACGTACGTCTTGAAATTGCCGTTGTCTTGTTAGCTTGTACTGGTTTGTCGGTTAACTGACTCTTATCAGACGTTTCAATAGCTGCTTCGCTACTACTGTCCAACATTTCAGTTTTTAAATTAGCAGCATTTAGCGGGCTATCGTCTTGAACATCATCCGCGTTCATACTGGCCTCTAAACTCTGAAAACCATAACTCAATGGTCCAGAACTTCGAGACATGTGCCCTAGCCCAAGAGACGGTAAACGGGACGAGCCACGACCACTAGCCGCATTTTCTAATCTCTCCGTACTTCCAACTAACATCTTTGTCCTTTCCATATAATCTACATGCGTCTTAAATAACTCTGTGTATCTCTCATGCAGTCGGGTATATTCTCGCTTTAGCTCCGCCTCTTTTTCTTCAAGACGTATAACTAAACAAACACAGAAACTCATATTCGATATCTGCTGTATTAATTCAAGTTTCAGGATTAATTGCAACAGAACACACCCTAAGCCTAAATAAATATATCTATGTACAGTGAAACAAGTTGGTATAACAAACTATAACGTACAAGCGAATCGATTACTGAAAGCACTTAACAGTAACAAGCGAAATGCTGAAATAAACTTTTGTAAATGTGCATGCATACATCTAAGTCGAAATCTGTCCAACCAAATTTGTCCCACTGAATAATTAAACAAACATATAACGAAGAAAAAAAAAATCATTCTACTCTACTGTGAAGGGATGTTCTGTGAAGGGATGGACTGGGAGAGCCATTGACTTTTGTACCGTGATCGTGTGAATTCTTTGTCCTTAGTTCCAACATTCTTACAATTGACTCCAAGCTATCAATTTTCGATAAAAGTTCTTTCCTCTCATCTTCCGCGGCGTCTTCGAGTTCAAGCAGTTTCTAGTTAGAAAAAGTGTAGGTGTTAATTGTCTAACAACTCCATTCGCTAATCGTAACATCGATATCAAGAACCGCGATATCGCAATGATTTAAATCACACCTGATCGGATGTTTTTCTTAACTGTTTCTCCCTTTCGTACTGCGTTATCAGTTGGTCGTTGTCCTCTCTTAATAATTCTAATTCTACCTCGCGCTCTTGGTTCTCGGTATAAGATATGTCTAGACATTCTAGAACATTGACTACATAGGGCATTAAGTCCTTCACCACGTCTTCGTCGTAACGGGCTATCATCTTCTCGAACTCCTGGTAAATACGGCCAGCCAGAGACTGCACCTTCTCCGACATGACCACATGGCTGTCCTCGTGCGTGCCATATACCGTTTCTTGATCCATCTCTGTCTGACTCATTTGTTACACCTGAAATACACAAGTTCCAAATAAGCATCGAATCCTACCCATCCTTTATCACGCTCCAAGCTTCTCCCCTTACGGTACATCCCACATTTTTCTCCGAAATACCCGCCGTTCAGACTCAAACTACTTTCTAGGCATATTGCCAACGAGCTAATATTACAAAGAATGACACGTCAGACGCATGTTATTGCACAACAATAGAAGTCAAGTCACTGTTAATTATTACAAAGACCGAACGAAGCTGTGCTTCTGCGAGTCGTTAATGTAACATTAAAACGATCATTACACTAAACTTTGAGCAGTACTTGATACTTGGACTGTACCGGGGGCGGTATTCGAAGGGGCCGTATCAAAGATGATTCGAGCGACGAGGCATCGTTAAAACGAGCAAGTCGCACGCTCTTTACGCGGCTCGAAATTAATCGTGACTGTGTGTGGCGTTAATTGCCAAATACGGCTGGAGGAGCCGCCTTGACGAACGTTCAGTCGAAATGTCAGATGCACATAACGTTGCACGATACGCGGATTCAAGATCGGGACATACACTTTTAGAACGACCACGATTGAATCAGGTCATCGCGACTCCACCGCGGGTATCCGCCGAACCTCGTGATACTTGGTCGCTCGCATTATCGCACGATTTTTACTGTATAGAGGAGGTTGCCCTCCTAGAACAAGGTGGAACGGCTTGCCTTGAAGTGGTCCGTTCCGTGTTGTGATTAGTGACGTTTCGCAACCACCCGGGGTCTCCTGGATCCCCCTTTTTGTATCTCTCTTTCCTCGTCGCTTTCACACTCGAGTCAGAGGGTGGAAACTCCAGCAAAACTTTCGGTTTAGTATTTGCGCGCCCTCTAAGCTATGAAAGATTCTGTTTGAACTAAAATTCAATATGGCGGCTCATGCCGGAAAAATTAAATATACTCAGAATCTGCGTATTGTAATATGTAATATAAGAAATACATTTGTTGACTCGTTAAGAAGATTTAGATATGAAATTCAGGTGTTGGGGAAAATATTTAATTAAATTTGCAGTAATTGAATTTAATTAAATATTTCACATTCACCTGAAGTTTCTTATCTAAGCCTTCCCCATCTTTTCAGTTATTATTGGCATAATTGGACATTATTTTGCCAACAATAATTGATAATGCCAACAAATGTATCTCTTACCCTACATTTTGTATAAGATACTTAAATGTAAAAAATACAAGTAGAGGTAAGGAGTAGTGAGTGGCTCACATTTTTCTTTGAAAAATGTTCCTTATATTGAATTTAACAGTTTGCTTAAATGCTATAGTGCTAAGTAATTATATTAATTACCTATATTACATTGTTCATTTATGTACATATATATTCCTTTGTACACGACCTCCATATACATGGTGTTCCTCTACCTGTGGTCAATACTTTGGGGGATAATCCAGAGTGACGAATTTGCGGTAGAGGCTTCGTTTTCGAGAAACTTGACATTCAATTTCACCTAAATATGCATGCATCGTAGGTGCTTGAGAGGCACGCGGAGGTCAGGGGAATGTCCTATGGGCAGTATACTGTCGCCATCGTATCCGGATTTCGCCCCAAGCAGGAACCGACGAGTTCTATAAACAACATACAGGATACTTTACTTACTATTATCGTAATTATCATAATTATTACTACTATTACATCATGCATACCTGCGACGCCCCTACCAGCCTGACGCACTTTGTCTGAAGCGTACTTGGCCCCCTTACGTGTGCAAGTAATTTGCAACATAGATCCTCCTCTGCATCTTTTCTTTTGTTTTTTGTCTGTCTGCTCCTGTGAACATAAAGAGTGAATAATAAATATTAAATTTATGTCATCTCCTGTGAACTTAAAGGGTGAATTAAATTTATTATTTCCTTCGTCACTTTCTTGGGAAAGTGACGCCGGCGTCGATCGACTCGCGTGATCGTTTGATCCGCGAGTACAAGTGCCATTGCAGACACTTGTGACCACTGACCCCGTCAGTGGTACCACACTTTACAGCGCGGTACAACGCAGGACGTTCTTAGGGAAGCTGTGTCTCTTTATGCTGCTGTTCGAAGTACAGCTTGGCACTATGCATCGCCAATGTACGGTTGATCCTCTCTGTCCTCTCGTTCCATCTAACAAAATTTATTTTTGTGACTGTTAATAGCATTTAACGAATGCATTCCAAAAATAAAAGTTTTAAGTTTAGGAAATCATTTTTAATAATTTTTACAGTAAATTGAAAGTTTTTGATAATAGAGTTTATAACCTAAAAATACAAAAACACGAAAATTCAAAAAACAAGTGTCTTAAATGTAACTCGAACCGTACATAAAACTTTTTTACCTGTCACCGTCTTTGCAGTTGCTCCATTCTTCTGCACATTCATTTTAAATGAATCAGTAAACACAAGTAAATACCGAATACTTACAATTAGCGTTTCAGTCACGTTTTACTTGTTTTCACTTATAAGACAGTATAAGTCTCAGCCACCAGCGGCCTTAGCCGTGATGAAAACACCGGTTCTCGCTAGATCACCGAAGTTAAAACATCACGGGGCGGGTCCGGGGAAAGATGGGTGACCACCTTTCTCCCGGTGCGCCGCTGCTGCTGGGACCCGAAGAAGAGAGAGGAGGGACAAAGATATGAGACTATAGTTCGTTGGGCAATATTAGCGAAATGCTTGAAACGCCATCCTGTTTAACAGGAAAAACAATAAACCAACCAAACCAATAAGTCTCAGCCAATCGTGTATGTACAAACACAAACACAACTATACCGCGACACTAGCGCCCTCTAAGCTATGAAAGACTTCTCCCTTCCTGCCTAAACGCTATCCCGGAAGTTCCTTATTCAGTTTCCACCCATGCACTCCGAGTCTCAACACTGTTCCCGAAGCGGCCCAGCCGATCACACGAGACGCACCAAGACGGCGCGGACTAGAAGCAGCATCTCTCGCGCATTACGTTTGTCATGTTTGACAGTGGCCAATTTCATTAGTTTCTGTCAACTCTGTTGACGATCGTCTTTACACGCAGGCCTTCGCCATTTTTCTACGCGTTCCACTACACCTGACCACCGACCAATGCTACGGACGTTATATGACGTTATACTTACCGTGCTCGATCCCTGACGTGTTCACAAGTAGACCTACGAAATCACGAGATACGGAAACTTATTTCTCTCTATGTATTTCGTTCGCGCCCGTTAGATGGCCGTGGGCATTTACGTTTCCGCGGATCTATTGGACGGCAGTGCGTTTCATTACGATTTCAATTGCCACCTTACGTGGCGCATCATAAGGGGATCCCGCTTTTGAATCACTGCCTCGCGAGATTTCCCGAATACACTGCTAGACGTTTTACTGGACACTCACGATCAATGGGTTTTAATATTTTATTTGTACTGTTATTCAGACGGATTACATAAGAGTTATTCATAAAATACATAAAAGTGTACTTGAAAGAAAGGTATTATAAACATAAATATACTGCGTTTACAAATACATTGTCACAGTGATATATAGTCGTACGAAACATCAATTATACACTGTAGTCAACTTTCAGTCGCTTAATTTGAAGATTATTATTACGTTCGCAGACGTTCGCTTTTGATAGCAACAAACGCATTATCTTCTTTTTTTAAACGTCAAACACGAGCGGACAGAAGCCGTGTAGCAGCTGTTACTCGTGCAACAGTTCCCTGCTAAGATAGAACGAAAAATCAACACCGAATGTCCAATGCACGATGAAATGCTTTGTCCGAAATATCTTGGAAACTATCATTCTTAAAAGTAACATCAGTTTGTGAACTAATAAGAACAAAAAAGATCCATGCGTTGCGTCTATTAATTCCAGTGTCTGACCCACGTGGAATAGTAAGCCATCTACGGATCAGAGGACCGTTTTGTTCCACTCATCCCCTGATTCGAATATGGATTAATAGCGACCACGGAAACCTCTACCGCCCCAATTTCCTCCTCCTCCGCCGCCACCACCTCCTCCTCCTCCTCTTCCGCGTAAATTATTCATCCCAAATCCTCTATTCCCACCGCCTCTGTATCCACCGTAGTCATTTCTTGAGTAGTCACCGCCACCGAAACCACCGCCGCCACGAGGAGATCCGCGAAATCCACCGTTTCCTCGCATCATTTTCGTGGAGTTACCGCTGTCTGATTGAAAACCAGTCGAATGTCCCCTTGGCGGCCTTCGCGATTGGAAGCCACCGCCTGTAATCTGATCCAGTTCGAAACGGCAGGCATTCATTCCGCACAATGCCTTGATTAAGCTCAATACCTGTAAGAGAGAAACAAGACACGTGTCATTTACTCGCGTCGCTTGTGAATTTCATTAAAAAGAACCATGGTGACGATGGTACTTTTTCTTCGGTGGGACTTAATTCCAGGATAGTTTCTGGCTCCTTCGCGGCTTTCACAACAAGGCCTTCCAAGGCCGGCCGCAAAGCCACTATTGCCGCCGCGTGAGTCGGATTCATATCCAAATTGACCCAGTTGTCCAGTTTCACCAGGCCATCGACGTACTCGACTTTTCGAGAGCCGAACAGTAACAAATGAATCGGAGATACCATGGTCATTTGCTTACAAGACACTGCTCTTGTTCGAATCTGTAAGAGAGAATAAAATGTTCCCGTCAACGTGCAATTATTTAGTTTCATCGAAAGTAGAAGATTAATCATCTACCTTCTCTCCGAACACGAAAAACGGGAACGGGAAATTTTGCTCATAGTTGCTACAGTTCACCGAGGTCTTGTGAATCAGTGCTGCTTTAGATTCGGTAGTCAGGACCTTCCTCTTTTCTTTGTGGAAACAAACATTTGGGTAAAGACCCATGCATAACAAAGCAGTAATTGTGTCGAGGCGAACATCCGCGCCAGCCTGGTAATTCAATGGTGTGGGACAAAGAGTTTCTTCTGGGAAACCAGCGCTTTGCAGAAGTGCTTGCAATTGATTCTGCGAGTGAAGCATATCATAAGCATATATTTTCTTAAAGATTTAGATAGTAAAGGGTATGTGGACATACTTTAGCTTCCCATGTAACCCTCAACGTGGGCATACTTAAATTTTTCGAATCACAAAACGCTTGCTCTGCGTACTCTCCACCGTCTCTAGCTTCCTCCCACGCTTGGAATGCATGCAGCATCGCCACATGATCGCTGTACCTTGCACCAGCGAACCACTTCTGTTGCGCAGACAATCGTCTCACGTCCGGCCCCATATTATATACCTCTGGGAACGTTGTGCTATTCGCAGCCATTGTGGAGAGCGCATCTCCGACGCGGAACATGCAACCCAGAATCATCATCTTGCCTAAACGTGGCTCTATCGGTAAACGAGCTAATATTTTGCCAAGTGGCGTTAGCTCGTCATTCTCATCTAGACACTTCATCTCTGAAATAAAGGGGCATTCATTGTAAAACAAGTCTCGAGATGGCAAAGTCACGATGAAGCGGTATATTAATAAAAACGTACCTCGTAATATAACTTCAGCTTCAATCACAGCATCGATCGGTGGTGGTTCAATTGCTTTCGACAAGAACTTTCCAATGCTACCTAATCTTAACAATTTAATGCTCAACGCTAGCTCGTGCAAAGGCGTTCTAAACATTTCTGGAGTCATATGTTCGTCCATTTTATCGAAACGCGCTCTGGAGCACAAATGGAAACAGAATCCCGGCCTAACGCGACCAGCACGGCCTTTTCTCTGTTCCAAATTCGTTTTACTGGCCCAGACAGTAGCGTAATTTGTCATGTTGTTGTGGGACGTGAACAGCTTCATTTTGGCTTTGCAGGAATCTATTACATAGACTACGTCGTTAATCGTAATCGATGTTTCAGCGATATTCGTAGTTATGATGATTTTCGTTATGCCCGGTGCTACGGGATCGAAAACTTTACGCTGATCTTCTCTAGGCAATTGAGAATGCAACGGTATAATTACGTATTCCGATCCCCCGTACATGGGATGCTGTTGCAGGTGTTTCATTAACGCGAATATCAAGTTCCAACCAGGCAGAAAGATCAATACAGCGCCTGAAATACCTTGGTTCTTGATGTATTTCAGTAGAGCCTCTATGAGCTCGAAACTTATCTCTTTCTCTGCAAGTTGCCCCATAGCGTTCTTCGTTTGTACAGAGTAATCCGTGCCAATGACTTTATTCAGATTTTCGTCTGGTTCCCCGTCTGTCGGAAGATCATCCGAATCCCGAGTCTTCCGTTTCCTAGTATCCATAGGCGGTACGAAATTTGTTAACTGTATGCAATCTTCTAAGAAATATTGTTGCACAGGATACGATCTACCTGGTATTTCTATCACTGGGGAATTATTGAAATAATTCTTGAACAACGTTGTGTCGATAGTGGCCGACATCAGAATAATTCGCAAATCCGGATATATGTGAATCATATCGCGAAGAACGACCATAATGAAATCAGAATTCACGTCCCGTTCATGAATTTCATCAACTATAACGTGCGATACACCCCTTAATCCGCCTTCCAGTTTTCTAAGAAGCACGCCAACAGTGCAGAACATTATGCTCCCGTAGGGCCTCGGTAAACAGGATTCGAATCGTACAGAGTAACCAACAGATTGTCCTAAACTTTCGCATCTTTCGGCAGCCACTCGATCGGCTACGGATACAGCAGATATTCTTCTAGGCTGAGTAATTGCGATACTGCAAAATGCACCTTGACCGGACGCAATGTAATCGTCCAAGATGAACTGGCATACTTGTGTCGTTTTACCACAGCCTGTGTTTCCTCGGATAATGATCACAGGGTTATCGTTGATGGCATTCATTATTTCACTCTTCTTTGAGTAAACTGGCAAGCTAGACCTTTCTTTCATACTCTTTTGCAGATTACTGTCTTGATGCAATCTTTCTCGTTGCTCGTGTTGCAAGTCTTCTGACATTTGATCTAAAGACATCGTGGCTAAGGGCCCTTCGTCGATGTTGCAACCGGTCCACGGATTCCAATTTTGTTGAGGCGGAGACCAACTTACTACACCAGCAGGTTGAGGCACGGACGAGATAAAGTCATCCAGCACTTGATTTGTTAATAAAGAGACAGCAGCGTTAGACGTTTCTTCCTTGACATCTGGCGCCTATGATATAAATTCACACCTGTTACCCTTTCTAATGTAATCGATGAAAATAATGTAACGAGGACTCGTGAACAATATAATTGTATTTAAAACGTACAGGATTTACTTTCACCGACACAGGCGTTATATTTAAACTTGACAGAACATCGGATATCTGATTTTCTAGATCCGGTGAAATTCTGACTGGATATGGTTTAATTTGCTCTATTTCTTTGTTTTTCTTGAGAGTACCGCTAAATGCTTCAATAACACCAAGATGATATAATTGTCTGACGAGAGATAGAGCGCAACTCTTTGATGCGGTCTGCTTGTTCGAACCAGTTTCACGACCAGTAACATCTGAAAGAGGTGCGAATAAAATTAGCTACCATTAACTCCTCCAGAATGTTTCAACAATTTATCAACATACTTCTCCCGAGTTGTTTCACGTAAAATGTCATTTCAGCCATGAAACTCCTGAGGGAAAATGGAAGATACATATATGTTTATTATTAATGTTTTACGTACACATATTTATATTCAACTACAACGCATCCAACAAACAGTCATCGAAACATAATTTCAACTTACCACTTGAAAATGTCCAAGACCACATTGGAGCACATTGTAATAAGTTCGTATGATCGATTGCACCAAAACTGTTATTAAATCATTTCAATAAAAGTTTTGGTTAAACATCATCTCCATCTGTGCACAAGAGAAAATAATTTCTTTCTCTTGCGCCAGCGTTTGCGCACAAGTAAATAGTGTACTCCAGTATGGTCTTATCGACTTTCAAATGGTACAGTCACTCGAAACACAATCTGGGAGTTCGAGTAGTATCATGATATTGCGGCAATAACTCCGATCCAATGCATAAATAAAGGGCTACATTGAAACAACCCATACCTCGTGTGATCTGGGCCAACTGGGGTATATTTGTAATCACTGTTAATTTTGTTAGTTTGCATAAATTGATGAAGCTTAGATTTAGCATTCTCTATGGTCCAGTTCCCGTGAATTCCAGAATTTACATCAACATCTTCCGCGTCCTCGACTCTTTTCTGATCTGCTATTCTATCCATATAAGTATAATTGCCTTGGCCATGTTCGTTATAAACTCTGTAGGCATGACCAATATCGTTCGGCCCCATCCCATCTTGGAACACAGACTTCAAAGGGCTAGCGGTTTCTGTCTTAACGGGTTCCGCGTCTCGCGGTTGAACCATGCCCGCATCCTTCGGAACGTCAGTAGGATTCACGTGTCCCGACCGGACTAAATAATTCACATAATCTCTAGCTGCGTTGCCCTGTGCATCCTTTTTGTTAGTGGAGTTCCCCGCGCCCACATAATCGAATCCAGGTACACGTAGCTCACAGAGGAAACGTTGCCGATGTTTCGGCCCTAAAAGAATTACGAATATTTTTAGAATACTTTCGAATAAGAATGTTGCATTACAATGTGTAAAAAATTATACCTGTCGGTCTCACGTCAAACTGAGGTTCCTTGGTGGTTTTCGCGCACCATTGGTGAAAGAATGATTTTATATCACCCATTTTGTGATTCTAGTAATACGCCAGAAACGAAATGTATATCGTTTCGCGTATTAATCGAATAAAATGAATATAACCTATATACAAATCAATTCTCCAAACAAGTTTATAGCTTCTATCAGCTCCTATGGCGTTAAACGGAAACGGAAGTACCAGCCAATTACGTGTATTGCAGATGGCCTCCTTACTACACCGATTCGTTCCTACGCAACATTTTTAATTCGTGTGGCATCCTTTGAATTACAAGTTGAAATTTTAAACACTTTTTTGTGAAAGAAATTGTTATAAATGCACATTTTGAATAGGACACACACATATATGTATATGTTTTACATACTTTTTATAAGATTTTTAATTTCATTGGTTTATAATTTTTTATTTTGCTAGAATTAAATTTTTAGTTGTTTAACTGTACCATATTTTTTTTATTATCTGAATTCGTAGAGTTATACTACATATTCGATATGATGAATTAATATATATATGTTGAAAAAGGTTTCTTTCTTATGCTTTAATTTATTTGGTTTTTATTTTTGGGTTAAAATGATTTAATAATTAAGTTAATTGTGGGTTAAGTTAATAGAAAATATTAATTCTATACTATGTATACATAATATATAACGAAACTGTGCTCTCACAAGGCATATGTATACGTTTCGTTATTACTTATTAAACTAAGGAGATGTATAATATAATTTTTGTAAAAGTTCAGTTTTATTTACAATATTACTCTATAGATACACTATGAATGCAATAATTGTGTTATAAATTGTACTGAATATATGCACATACAACAGATTGCAATTAAATATTAAAACATGGAAAACACATTAACAAACTAGTAATATACATACAAAGAAATAACATAAATCTATAATACTTATACAATACTCCTTTATGCTATATTGCTATATAACATAAATGTTGGTATCAAGTATAAATATGATGTACAATTATCCCAATTAATAGTACAATTTTATAAAATAATTGAATTCATGTTAGTTTTATGGTATTGTTCGATAATAAACTTAAAGTATTTGAAAAGTTAGTTCTAGTATGCGAGTAATATTGATAATTATGCGAGATGATTCTGATTATTTTATAAGTACTTTAAAAGATTATAGGTAGCTGTGTTGACATAGCAGCAAGCCTTGTAGATTGTACGCCCCTAGGGCTGCGAGGTGATTTGTGCGATTGTGATAGCTTAGGTGTTGTAGCTGTAGGCGTTATTGGTAGTAGTAAGTTCTTTCTTAACGGTTTCACTGGCGTTCTTACTGGTGTCTTCATTTTCGATTTGGTCGCATTTGCTAATACTTGTTCTGGAAGTAACGAACTACGTAATTCTCTCTTATCTTCTAAATGTTCTTTAAATTGGTTATACGTCGTGTCTGCACCAGCCGAGCTTTGCGACACAGAATTCTCTTTCCTCTGGCTACTCTTAATTCCCTTGCCAGCAGAGTGCAAGAGTTTTCTGGAGACTTTACCGCTTCTTCTAACTTTAGATCCACTAGCTACCGCTGTTATATTTCTACGCTTTACCGAATTATTTGGGGAAGGACTATATAACAATTTTCTCTTCGAGAAACTAAGCGGCGTATGTCGACGGGTACTCAATATAGTCGGTGTTTTCTTTGTCGAACTTAAAGCACCTTTTTTAGACGCGCTCAAAGTTATTTTCTTCACAGATTTATCTTTCGCCTCTTTTCTAGCTTTCTTTATAGTTTCTTTCTCTTCGTGCAGATGTTCCCATGATTCTTGTAATAACTCCTCTATTGACATTCCATTTATCGTGAATTCTTCCCCGTGCATGCCTTTATATGCATTTATTAAGGTTCTTAGTTCGTCTTCTATTTTCGGCAACTTCTTCTGTATGTTCTTTCGCTCTTTTTCTTCCATCAGTAACTGACCGCCGCGATTATAAAAACGATCTGGATCATTAGCGCGCTGCAGTAATTCCTTCATCTTCGTCCACAGTTTGTTGCGCTCGTCCAAGAGCTCGAATACAGATTTATTGGCTTCGTAAAATTCTTGCAGCCTTTTAATTTCAAGTTCGTGCAAAGTCAGCAAATCTTCCGTGTAGGTTTGGCAGTAAAAGTAGTTAAATTGTCGCCTTTGTTCGTCGCTGAATTTACACAGATCCCATAACTTTACCAATTCAGATCTTACTTGCGATACATATTTGGCAATATTCTGTTTCCTCTTTTCTTTGCATCTCTCTACTTCCGTTTCTAATGCATTGATCGTGGCAACGCTATATCCCACATAACTGTTTAAAAACGACTGACAGATGCGTTCTGGCTGATCGAGATACTTCCACAATGCTATTAAATCTCGCTTGATATCATCGACGTGCTCCTTTGCTTTGTCTACCCGATGCTTAAGCTCATCTCGGAATTCTCTCAATTTGGTCATGTTACTGCTACTAAAGACAAAGCTTTCATTGTCTTTATATACAAAATGTTCGAAATTCGTGGACGGAGACATGCCCAGGTCATCCATCATTTTAACAATCGCTCTACGCATTTCCTTAAAAATACATTCTAAGCGGTTCTTCTCACCCTCCTGGGTCTCTAGATAAAGTTTAAAGCTGTTAAGCTCCTCCTCCGTAGGTAATTTCTCTGATATATCGATCGCCTGGGTGCCCAGCGCTTTGCAAAGGCATCTCTCCTTTGCGAGTAGCTCTCTCATATGTACCATACGCTGTTCCTTGCAATACTGGAACTTCTGTACGTCACTGCGCAGCACCTGTTCCACCTCCTTCAATGGTAAATTTTCGTATCCATTGATGTCTATATCTGTTCCCAGTTCCACAGTCAATGTAGCAATCTCGTTCATTAATCCTTTAACATTCCTCAGTATCATTTCCTTCTTCAGCTCCGACTCGGAAACCATGTCGCGCAGCAGGTCGTTTATATGATTCAAAGCCTGCTCGCAGTATATGGAGCGATCGTCGTCGGTGAAGCCGATCTCTTTCCATATTTTGTGTAAATAACTCAACGTACTTCGTAATTTCGTTACTGTCTGTTGTATTAACGGTTCGCATTCAGCCAGATCGGCCATTTTCGTGTTTTCTCACTCGCGATTTAACGGAATACTACGGCGCCCAGCGCTCAACAGATTAACTCCTACGAAGATTCGTTATACTTATTTGTGCATTTATCCCTGTTACAAATTTGACCTGTCGAGGCACGATTGACCGTTGTTCTTTTGAATTCATATTCCACGACGCCACTGCGGCCACTACGCACACCTGTGTAGCCTGTGCTGCCACTACACGACCTACCCCTTTAGGAATGGGTCTCTCTGATTGGTTGAAAACCTGTAATCAAGAAGCGCCAGCCAACGACGGAACTTTGCCTTAGTCCATATTCACGGAATTTTGTAGAACTGTTCGACCAGCACAATATTAACCGTGTGAAATTGCTTGTGAGATACTCTACCACTGCCCAATGCGCATGTAGTGTACTTGGGCAGATATTTAAAATGCATGAATTCGTGAAAGTAATATACATTGAATAGTGAATATTAACTGGAAATTGTTAAGTAACGATAAAATATGAATTATTTCTTAACGCAGAATGTTTCTAGTTTTAATTTGTAGTAACACGTCTTCGTATCGAAAGTCTCCGTCCTTTCTCTTGTAGGGATAATGCCGACTTGCGCTCCTGATCATCCATTTCGTTGTTTATTTCTATTAGTACAATTTTAATGTAATCGAGCGTAATATCGAATATGTTGTATTTAAAAGTATTTTGAATATTCGCTTAATTTATGAAATGAAGAACTTTTTTGGCGCCAAACAGTAACACGTAGGAATTTAAGGTCCTATTCAATGTGTGCCACGGTACAAATGATTTGTTTATTTACGTGTTTAATTGCATTTTGCGGATTAAGGCATCTTACAGACACACTGTAACATAATACGAAACGATTTTCAGCAACGATATTTATTAATTCATTGCTTTGATACTTGTATTAAAGAAACGATTAATTCGTTTCCCTAAGTCTAGTTAAAGGGTTAAGGTTCGGGTGATTGGTTTATAACGCATAAATTATTATGTCTATTTGTAACATTACGAGCATTATACGTAAATAACTTATTCTGCGATTACTACATATTTTTCTTAATAAAAAAATCATTAATTTGGGCATGTTCGATGCAGTGCTTCATCACGTGTCACGCTGTCAATAACGCGAGGGATTTAAAATAATTTGAAAAGGGTGTAAATACTTCGTACACGAAATATAAATGAATAGTTAGTCGGTTTGTTATAATAACGTTTATTCTTTATGAATGATTGAAGCTGCTACTTAGTACGGATATATTTACATTTTAGGTTATATCTATTTGTAAAGGCAGTATAAATTGAAAGAGAATTGCAATATGACTGATGTTAAAGACAATTCACATGGTCATGTACCGGAACTTGTTAAGAATGCTGTTTTAGTACATAGTTCTCCGCTCCCAACTGGAACGCCTACAGTCAAAGGTTTTCTAGTTTCACAATACCGTAAAATCTGTTAGAAATTTGTTCATTTTTATACGTAAGACGAAAATGATAAAATTGATATTCGTTAGGATACGACTGGAATGATGGAATCGACTATCACGGTTTGTTTAAATCGTATAAAACCTCAGGATTTCAAGCAAGAAATTTTGGGCTAGCAGTAGACGAAGTTCAACGAATGATACATGCAAGGAATATTCCACTTAGAGACGATCAAATCGATAACTTAGAAGATGACGATTTTATTAGAAGGAATTCTTCGTGCACAATATTTTTAGGGTATACATCTAATATGGCTTCGTGCGGCGTCCGAGAAACTATAAGGTTTCTCGTACAGCATAAAATGGTCGGTTTAAATATTCAAAATTTTCATGCCATCGTCTTGGTATTTTAGCCTGATATTTGTGTTATATAGGTTGACTGTGTCGTCGCTACGGCGGGCGGTATAGAGGAAGATTTAATAAAATGTTTAGCTCCGACTTACGTAGGAGATTTTCATTTAGAAGGGAAACATCTTAGAGAACATGGTATTAATAGAATAGGAAATTTACTAGTGCCGAATAACAATTACTGCCTGTTCGAAGACTGGGTGATGCCTAAATTAGATGCGATGTTGGCTGAACAGAAAGAGAAAGTTAGTATTCAAAGGAAGGAAATCGTTCGCTCGCTCTTCGAAACTGTATTATTTTAGAGTGTGACTTTCAGGGTACGCTTTGGACACCATCCAAAGTAATAGCTAGGTTGGGCGAAGAAATCGATAACGAAGAGTCAATTTATTACTGGGCTGCGAGAAATAAAATTCCAGTTTTTAGTCCTGCCCTAACTGATGGCAGTCTCGGTGACATGATGTACTTCCATTCGTTTAAAAATCCAGGCCTGGTCGTAGATATAGTATCAGGTGTCGGCCTTTTTAACCAAATAAGCTGCTTCGTTTTAGCACGTTAAAATCATTATTCTGCTGTCGCATTACAGACCTTAGACGACTGAATACAATGGCTATGAAAGCGGTTAAAAGCGGCATGATCATTGTAGGGGGTGGCGTTATAAAACATCATATTTGCAACGCAAATCTAATGGTAAAAAAGAAGATCGAAGAAAGAGTACCACGGACAGATTAACTGAGAGTAAATTCTATTTTAGAGAAACGGCGCTGATTATGCTGTATTTATAAACACGTCTTCCGAATTCGATGGAAGCGATAGCGGTGCTCGTCCAGACGAGGCAGTTTCCTGGGGTAAAATTCGAATGGACGCGAAACCAGTGAAAGTAAAGAAATTTCTATATCTAAATTAAACATTTCAGGGCATGCGATATATTCAAACCTCCGCCGATTAACATTCCAGATTTACGCCGAGGCATCTCTTGCGTTCCCATTACTTGTAGGTGAAACGTTTGCTCGGCATTATCATTCCACAAAAGAAAAAACTGTATCAGACGTTTGAAAAGAAAAATAAAACACAAGCATCTAATTTACAATCAATGCCATACCACTTCCTATTACATTACTCACGCTGTATATATCTACATCTAACCATTTCTGTAAAACTTCTGATCCATATAACATATGCCCTCTTAATGAATGATATTGAAAGTCGCTTTCTTTCCCGCCTAACGTTCTATGTGGTAGAAATCTTCAAGGACAAGTTCAGAATCGAATTGTTGGCAAGTTAATTCCGAAAGCCCTCGATCGCAAAACATCCGTCGACCGCGTTAAGCATTAAGCATTAAGTAATTCATGCCACATTCCGTTCCCCGATATCTAAACATATTCTCTCTTTAATTTCAGGATAATCCTTTGGCGGCACGCGCCTGCGCAATGATAACGTTCCTGCGCGGCAAGTATCGGCGGCGCAGGTTTACAGGCGCCGCACGGTGGTTGTTGTCGGTGGGGGTAACGTCGCTTGTCAGTTGTTTTCCGTAAGCCCGCGCTCGTGGACGGGCGCACGAAACCAACCCCCAACCCCCTTGCAAAGTCCACCGACTTTATGGTTTCGGTTCCCGTGAAATCGGACGCGGAGAGGCAGGCGGGCCTGGAAAATCAGCCATCCTCACCGCGCCATCCCCTCCATTCTCGTCCTCGTTGCCGCCGTTGAAGTAATCCCCTAGTTAGATATATATATATCTGACGTCCGCACTGATCCGTCATCGTCGGTATGAATGATGATGGACGTGGAGGAGACCACTACCGCCTCCACCGCGAGTTCCTCACCGAGACCCTCCAGCCCAGCGGCAGATTCGACTTTTATAAGGTAGGAATTCAGGATTTCCTGTCGATTAAGGTTAGGGCCCGTACGATTCGAACGGGGGTAGAGAAACAAAGAATGGGAATAGTTCTAGCCACTGTTCAACAGTTGTTACCGAAACCATCATATCTGTAGAACTCTAAGTGTTCCGTTTAAGAATTCTCTACATAGAGCATATACAATGTTTAGTAAGATTTATATAGAAACACATACGCTTGTACGTAAATGTAGTGTGCGAGCATTAGACGAGGGCTGAATGGTTTCTAACGCAATGGCGGTAATTTTTAAACGGGGTAAATTGACAGTTGAACTTCGATGAACTTTTCCGATAGTCTTGTTATTGAGATTTGCTGTAGGTATTAGTCATTGTGAAAGAGGTAATGTTTCACGCGTTACAGAAAAAGCTTTATCTCCGAAGCCCTGCCTCTTCATAATATTCAAATGTATAAGGCCGTAACGTGTTCGAATTTTCTTTTTTTTAACCCGAACGCGATCTTTTAAAGCGTATACCGAGAGTGGCTTCGGAGCTGTTTATACAGTGCCCGTATTTCTGAACATGAACGCAATCGTGGACCTATCGTTTAATAATGCAAAGTTTAAAAGCATCGCGTCCCGTTGCCAACGTTTCAGCGTTTTTCTATTCGGTGGGCTTAAAAATGGAAATAACCAAATCTTCGCTGTCGCGACCGTTCAATTCTGTCCATTCTAAGCGACTGGGTTCACTTTTACGTAAATTTAAATTTACATTGCTAAAAAGATAAAGTCAGCACTTTTTCTCGCACAGCTATTCTGTGATTAATCCCCCCCAACGTTAGTTCTACTTTATCCGTAAAGTTAATTACTGTTTGTTCCCCCGCTTTTGTAAATTAATCGTTATTATTAAGTTGCAATGAAAATCACGCGCAATTAAAATGTGAATAGAATTTTTGTGAAAGGGCCAAGTGGTTCTCATGTGTTCAGTTACCGTTTCTCAACGTAAATGTTGCGGAGAAGTTTTTATTGGAAATTTCATTTCAAATCTCATTGGGAACTGAAACATTGCTTCAAATGGTCATCAGTAACTCTTCTTTGGCTATGTGACAAATTATATCTTCCTCTGGAGCTTTATTCACGGGCTATTTAATTACCAGTGTTGTGTACTTACTCAATTATGTTTCGGGTCTCAGAGCTTGTTACTTACATTCGATACTTAATGCTTAATACTTACAATCAGTAATCAGCGTCAATGTTAACACTCTGCTCGGAGTACTGAAGTTTATCTTCTCATCTTTCATCGTATATTTACCGGTTACAAGGACAATTTTCCACAATTACTTGTACGAACACAGATTTCCCTTTGCGGAGGCATTCTCCATCACGGCACCTTCTCTAATTTATCAACCCACTTCTGGCCTCCCCTATTTCGCGTTTTCAGCCACGCGAAAATCCATTTCCATATCTTTCCATGCCATCTCCGCTTGCTCATCATACAATCTTTATTTCAAAACGAGAGTTCCTTCCAGCACAGCGAGCGCGAGCTGTGTTTACAACGTTGCTAACTTTTTTTTTCCCCTCCTTTTGCGCGCGTACTTTCGGCTCAAGCAATTACCATTAACTATGTATCTAGGCGGAGAGCTCGCGGGAGATTCTTTATTCTCGCATGAAGTGTAGCTGAACCTGAAGTGTAGCAACCTGTTCGTTATGGTATTCTATTATGATTTATTAATCTAGTCTGTACATACATTCACGTTCGGCTTCTCATTCTCGCGATCTTCCATGGAGGATGCAACAGAAGTCCATTGTATGATTTCGTTATACACTGCTTTTCTAAACTCTCTGCTGGCCTTATTATCGTATAGATCGTAACAAAAGGTCGGTTTGACGACTTTTATCAGGGAACGTGATAAAACAGTATCCACAGATTCTCAAAGCTCCCGTCTCGATTCGAATCCCTCGAAGTATTCCTGCGCCACTTCTATCCCGCAACACTGGTTCCCTTTTATCCCGTTTATAGATAATCAAAGGTCACAAGAACAAGGCCTTGAATCCATATGAATAGCTGATTGCATTCAGTGTTCGATAGTGGAACATTAGGCGCTACCTAAACGAACGGCTCCCCCGTTTACGTTGCCAGGTTCGGCCAATTCCGGCACCCGTGATCCGTCAGCTTCGCGTACAAAAATGTTACCCTTCGACCCGTTCCGTTCCAATTATTCGGAGGCTGCTAATTACCGAAGGGCACTCGGCAGAACTGGAGATGGCACTGTAGTCTCGTTGGTTCCTGACATCGTCGCGGCGCAAAGTGGTAACGCGAACGTCGTTTGCCGCTCGATAATACGTACTTCGGCTTCCGAAATAGGATATCTATTCATAGAGGGGCTGGGTGCCCCTCCAGAAGCCGAGGGTGTCGATCCGTGTCCCCATCCTCGCGGATCTATTGGTTATTGATGGGCTTCGATCTTCTTTGAAGTAGCCTCAAAGACGCCGGGAAAATATTTGCCAGAAGAATTTTCCAATCTGGCGACTCCCGGTATTCTTGGGGCTGCCACCCCGGTGCCCTTCGTAACGCGACACTTGACTTTCTTACCATTCGACGCAATCTCTTAATCGAGTCCCCCTCCTGGTATCGTTCTTTCTACCAGGCCATATTCTATTAAACTTCACAGAATCCCATTATAAAATTCTCCCCGTTCTTCATACTCCACGGTGCCATTAACCACTTTCACGCGCGGATTCTTCTCGACGCTACAGATGAAAGTTAAATGATTTTCATACGTTCTTAACGACGCTACATTGCTCCGTCACTTTCCGCTTCTATTCAGATAGATTCCTCGATCTAACGTCTCATCCTTTCTATGGTATCTCGTCACTGCAATCGATCAATCGAGCCCGTCCCACGGATCTCGAACAATAACAGTTTATCGGTTTTGCTCCTTCCCTACAAGAATCCATTAAGAAGAATCTCGTTAGAAGCAAAGTCGACCGAAGCTCGCGCGAAGGTCGCATCCCGCGACAGGCTGCACCTCAACGAGGTTGTTCGTAGCGTACAATTAGACTCCCCTCCCTTCCCCCCCCCCCAAACAATTAATCTTCGATTTTTTTTTCTTTCCCACACCCTCGGTCCAATTTTCATTTCGGCCAGCTTAAGCGAAACGCGCGCGGCTTCGCGGCGCAAATTGAACTCAAAAACTGGGTCAACCCTGATTGCTCGGATCGAGTCAGGGCCGTAGTCAAAAGGACCTCTCTTACGCGCAAACAGAGCCGCCTCGCGATAAGTAGGTATCCTCCGAACAAAATGTTTCGGCGGCACGGAACGACCCTGGCTCGAGGACCCTCACGCCCCCGATCTTGGACTACTTTCAGCTTTCGGCTGATTTCCACCTCCTCCCTCAGCTTCTCTCTCTCTCTCTCTCTCGCTCTGTTCTCATCCCAGGTTCGATTGAATACATAATAGATGTTTCCATTTCAGCGTGAAGAGGGAGCCGAGCACGGAAGAACCCAGCAGCCCTCTCGAGGCGACGAGTCCTGGTTCCATCCTGCGCAACAACAACGGTGAGTCTTTATTATAAATGACGGCGAGCCGGCTACCCTTCGTCCAATTTAATCTCGCGGCTTATTTCGTCGACCAACACGCGACGTGGCCTCGCCCGATCAGCGCCGCGCACCCCGCGAGCCCACCACGACGGTATGTCTTGAAACCGTGGAGAATAAGGGATGTCGAAGGTGGAGAACGTCGAGTTTCATGGTGAAAAGGATTTTCCGCGCGGGACACTTTGAATGATCGTACATCGTCGGGGTAACATACTTTAGTCTTGAGATAGAAACGTAGGAGCTAGGAGCAGTCTAGCTTTATCTACTCAGCATCAGTCTTCGTGAAGTTTCCTTTCCGAGCAGCCGGAATCTTGAAGTTTACCTATCGAAAATATTCTTCACCCGTTAGTGGACACCCACGGCGGTGTTACTCAAATGAAATTATCTGCCCGTTTTACATTTACTACGATCGAATACACACCGTCGCTTCGCAGTGTCTACGGAAAATGGAACACAGGATATTGTATTTCCACCCTACGGTGGTCAGAACGTCGAAAGGCGTTTATTTGTCCGCGTTCTCCGAGAAACTTCTAATTTCGTCGTTCGGCTTCATCCCCGCGGCCGGGGAGTTTCTATTATTGTTCATTGAGATGAAAGTTCTCCGGCAGTTTTGCCATTCGATCCGCCGGAATCGGCTATTTCCGCTATCGGCGATATTCCGAGCGGCCGCGGGCGCCGGGGCACGGTCGAAATTTGAACGAGCCGATGTCGTTCGCGCCTACGCTAGGAATTGGTCAATCACTCGCAATTTAATCGACAGAACGATTGGCCGAGACACGATTCTCTGCCGGTGCTAGAGGGGCGGGCTAATAACGGGCAGATTATAAAGCGCGATCTTGATCTGTCCTAGAGCCTATTGGGAATCGACGTCTACGATGGGACGACGACGAATTAATAACCAGCCGCCGCTCGTATTCGAGTGGTTCTGGCTAACAAGTGTCCTCGAAGCTCGTTCATCCGTGCTCGACACGTACATGCCCAGGCACCAGCCCCCGATCCACGACCCAGTTTACCCGTAGGAGTTTGATCTCTCGACAGTGTTAAAGTCGGCGATAATCTAAATCCAATCGCGACCCCCCATATATTCTGTTCCTAAACTGTCCTACATATTCTACTAATCATACCGGCAGACAACTGTGCGCGGGCATAGGCGCACGAGTGTTTCTCTGCCCCGGTCGCAGTCTCCGAAAATCGCAAGTCGAAGGGAGCTTTAAAAGTAGCTTCCTTCAGCGTGGACTTTGTTATCGCAACTTTTAAGGTGTTCGTAGAGCAAGATCGTCGAATCGCTTAGGCCCTAAAGTGTTTAGTCAATCGCTGGTGTATCACCGTCAGTGTGCAAGAATAAATATATATTTGACACTCGGGAAGTAATCACTCGCGGGCCCATCTTCGCATGGCGTTACTGTATCAATATGATTAGTGGTACGTAGCCTGGAAGCCGTAGTCGTGATTCGGAAGTAGCCTGTACAGTATAGGATTGTGTTCGGTCGCGATAAGGGTGAAACTAGGGGGATGGAGAATGAGAACCGCTGGCCGGGCCTGGGGGATGAGACTCCAGCTGTAGCCAGCGTTGGATCGATTCAAAAGCGGCAGCAAAGCGCCCCACCCTATTATGTGTTTTCTTCAACCTCCCCCATCCCCCTCTTTACCTTTCCCCCCTTGCTATCCTAGCTCTGCTACTTCTCGCGCTAAACCCCCGTCCCTCCCCTCGACACGTAGCTTTCCCCGTGAGCTTTCTTCCCTCCCCCCTCCCACGGTCCCACCGCCCTTTTATCCCCCTTCCTTTTGGCATTCCTTTTATGCCGGAACGGTTTACGCCGAGCCGGAAGATCCCGGCGACCGGAAGTTCCGCTCTCGCCTGTTTCGCCCCGCGGTAATTGAATCCCAGCATTTTTTCCTCCCCTAAGACACCGCCATTACCGCCGTCGAGTATCCAACCCTTTCTATCTCGACAATGAAACACCGCTAATTCAGGGAATTGTTCGCGGAAGGAGGGGCAGCGGTGGCTCGAGGGCTCGCGATTACGATTACGGGGCTTTTTAATTCGAGCGTAAACGGAGAGGATTGCGATTGTAATGGAAGGGAGGGCGCTAAGGGATGCCCGCGGAGGCTGGTGGATGGAATAGGGTCGATCGATCGTTTGAAATTTATTTTGATCTCGTGGGAGTTTGAGAGCGCGTCCCGGTTAGTATTTTTACTTTTTCCTCGGGGGCTTTCCTTCGCCGCGACAGCTCCATTCTCTTCCTCCGAGGGGAAGGACTCGCGGCGAATATACATATACATATATATATTTTTAGGCCGCCGAACGCGGCCAGGAAGGGGGTAATCGAATACGAATAAAGTAGATTTAGTGACCGCGCCAGATGCGCCGGTGCATTATTACTTTTTCAACGGCTCGCCTCGGAAATATAGCGGGTTCCACGGGGAGGATATGTCCCGGGGGGGAATGAAAATGTTGGGAGCTGAAGTGTGTAACATTTTTCGGGCGCTGACTTTGCTCTGTTCCCCGCGGGGTGGGGGGGGGGGGGTCAGGATATTCTCCGGAGTACGCTGGAGCTCTCGCCGCGGAAGTTTAATGGATCACGGTAGGTACCATAACATCCATTATGGTACGAAAATTGGCCGAGATGCGGGGAGGATTAAAACGCTCGAAATTCGAAGCTCGTCGGGTTACATCTATTATTCGATTATTCGATCAAAGTGGCAAATACAATTAAGTAGCTGAGAGCTTCCCCAAATAGCCGTCGATATCCGCGAACGTGCTATTGTTAAGACACCAGCGAAACGAGGCCATCGAGATCGTAGAAGATTAAATCCAAACGATTGATCGCTTAGAATTGAAATATTCCCCGGCCGTTGGACAAGCCGCAAGGATGCACAAGGGTGGCGCACGCCTCGCTGGATCGCGCGCAGTAGCAAGCCGCGTAATGCAACGTAAGTAGAGGCCGAACCGATCTGTATATATACCCCGGGCTCGCTCGCTCGCGCGCGGATGTAACCGGTTTCCCAGGTTCATTAAACCGAGTTGCGCATCTCCTTTCCCGACAAGTGTGCGGCCGTGTGGTCACCGGTGCAGTCGACGGGCTTACTTGCACGGGGACCTGATCCCTTCCCCGTTGAACGTTGCCGCTCATCCGCCATCTTCGCCGGTCCAGCCGCGCCGCGATCAGGAAACGCGTAGTCGCCGTCTCGTTGCCCGAACGAGATAAGTCATCGAACCGATCGGCCCTAACGTCGATCGCCTCGCGTCGATACCACCGCGGTGGCTCTACGCGTTGGCCGGGCCCCCGATAGCATCGGCTCCAATGGCCTATCGCCGATCGATCGGTCCCTTCCAGCAATCTGTACGATGCCAAAGCCCGCGGTCTAGCTTCCGCGCGTATCTCCTACGGAACGTATCGAGTATAGTCCTATGATTCGATCAATGGTAATAGAGTTTGCAGTGTCGAGGGTGCGCGGCGGGTGTCCCGTAACCGTTCGCTGCTTGCACCCGTGCTAGAGCGGTTAGCTTGTTCGTTGGGAACGTCATCGACGTAAGTTGCGAAGTGCGGCCCGCTCCGACAGACCTCCCCTCTCCCGTCGCGACGGTGTTGATGAGCTTACCGTGGCTCGGCGAACTTCGCGGCGAACCCGCTGAATCGTTACGCCGGTGTAATTACGCTCGACGGCACGGTTGGTACTACTGCTGGCTCACCTAACGAGATACGCGAGATCTGTGTATGCATCCCCCTGGTGACGATTAACCCGTTCGACGAGCCCTGCACGCGCTTGTAACGAGATGTTCTCATGCTGGTGTGATCTTCATCGATTTCGTTGGCTCGATGGCCATCGGCATAACCACCCCTCGAAGTGTCTTCTCAATCTCTTTATGAATCTGCTAGCGCACAGAGTATCGTTAACGGTGCGTAACCATCATCGAGCGTAGCTATTTCGTAACTGTCGTTAACGGAGCGACAACGCGATCCCTGCCTCGGGGAATTTCTCATGACGGAATCAATTGTATTAAATGATGTCGAAAAGTGGCGCGCGCGCCTGTCCCGTGGATGCTCGCTAACTCCGACGAGACCGGTTCGTTAAGTTCGCGCCAGGAAAAGCGGCAGCACGATTCCCCGTAGCCGTCTAATTGACCCGTCAGAATTCCCAGCATCTCGGCGGAGTCGTGACCACTTCGCGTCGACGTTCATCACCGGTCGCCGGTGCTCGGCCGCCGAAATTCCGGCTGCCTCGTTTCCCGCCCGGTCCCGTCTGCCCCGACTCGCGGGGGTCGCGACGCGTTTGATTCCGGGATTCCTCTTGCCGTGGCATCGCGAAATCTCGTGCCCCACCCCCTCCCGGCCGGCCCGCTTTACCGTGTTCTCGTCCGTCTTCGTCGGGTTTCGCGAGTCGCGCGTAGATGAGACGCGCATAAAGTGCCGGTACAAATTCTGTTTTAGCAGCGGGTCGAACACGGCCGACCGTTCGGCTCTCCCGGCAGTTCTCGGTCAATGAACCGCGGGTTGCTGGCGAACCCAGTTGGTCCACTCGTGTCCCCCACCACGGGGTCCACGGTTCGCGTTTTGCCCCCTCCCGGCCCCCGCCTCTCCCCTCCCTTCCCGAAGCAGCGTGCCTTGGTCCACGCTACCCCCACCGGAGACGATACAAACGACACGGCTCACCTCCAACTTCTGCTTCTCTCCCCCCTTCCCGTAGCCTCTCTGTCGTGCCATCTCAGCCCCCCCCTCCCCTCTTCTCAGCCTGTAGCCCCCCTTCTCAGCCTGTAGCCCCCCTTTTGATACCACAGCCCCTACCATCTCCAGGACTCACCTCCGACCCAGTCGCTTAATTCTTCCTTCTCCCTTTCTCCCCCCCCATCTCACCCTCTCTCTCTTTCTCTCACGCTCGTTCTTTCTCTCTCTCTCCCTCCGTCTTTTCCATTCTGTTTCACTCCCCGTAACGCTACCCCCTTCCCCTCAACCCTGTTGCTGCATTACCATCGCTACCACCTCTTCCTTCTCCTCCACGTTCCACCACCACTACCACTACCACTGCCGCCGCTACCACCACCTCCTCCTCCTCCTCCTTCTCCACCCTTCTGCTGCCCCCCCCCCCGTGCCCTTCCCTCGATCGTAGCAGGCCGCGGAGCCCCGCGTAATGGCAGAGCGTGGGGCTACGAGTCGGGCGAGTCGCGCAAAATGCCGTAACACGTACGACGGAGCGCCGGTTTTACTTACCTCACAGGTAAGATTCTCTCTCGCTCGCGCGATAGATAGCGGCGGAGGGCGAGAGGGACGCTCGACAGCCGGCGTGGAAGCGGCCAGATATCGCGGGGAGGGAGGGCGATAGGGAGCGAGAGTGGAAGGAAAATAGAGGAGCGAGCGCGCGCGAGAGAGAGAGAGCGAGAGAGAGAGAGAGAGAGAGAGCGCTGGACGGTACGCGGAGACGAAGACGGAGCACGGGGAAACACACAGAGAGAAGCCGGCCTCGGCACTCGCGCGAGAGCGAGCGAGTCGGCTCCGTATACACCACCGCGACTCGTGACAAACGCACGTGATCGTGATAGGGCAGCTCGCGGCGATCCGCCCCGGTTCGATCCCCTAGTACGACCGCTCAGGGCCGTTCATCCCCTGTCTTTCAACTTATCAACAAGCTACTTTCCGTCGACGTGCGACTTGGCGCGCGCGCGCGCGTCGCGCCCGACCCGCGACACCCGCCCGTGGACGTTTACCCCGTGCTGTCGTCTGCCGGTGACCGCGGAGACGAGCCGCCGATCGCGGCAACCCGGTGCGAGCCGCCGAGCACGCGAGACCTTCGCGTCCCGTGCCTCCCGTCGAGCTGATCGGTGACGACGATCGGCGCCCCGTTCGGGTAACGCGTCGCCGCAGGTTCCGCGGATTAGCCGCGCACGGGCAATGATCCCGGTGATCGTTACGAAGGTCGAGTGACGGTTCAGTGTACCGGAGCGAGTTGATCCGAGTGGGACAGATCGTTGGAGACCAGGCGGCCGAGGCTCCTGTCCCGCGGGCAGGGCGCGCTTCCTCTCGCCCGTCAGCCTCTCTCCATCCCGCGGAGGAGAGTTCCCCGGAACACCAGGATCAAGGGGGAAGAAGCCTGTCCCCTGCAGGTCGCCGGAGGAAACTGCGCGGCTAGGATCGCCCGAGGTGTGAACGGGCCTTTAAGCGGGACCAGTCACGGTCCCGCGATCTCTGGTGTCGTCGTTCCCCTCTCGCGGTGGCGTCGTCCCTGTTATCCTGGAAGGACGAGCCGCAGCCTCGCCGCTGAAACCCGCACGGAGAAGCGCGCTCGCGTAAAGCGTGCGGCTGGACGCCGGGGCGTGCTTCCAGCGTCGCCACGCGCAGGTAAAACTCTCGACGGGCGTGCCTGGCCCTCGCGGCCTCTCTTCCCCATTTCTTTTCGCGCGGATCGCACGCCGCCGCCGACCACCGAGGTAATTGGCGAGGATGTTGCCTAAGCCCGTTAACCGGCCGTCCCGCGATTCTCTCGTTAAAACGGGAATGATCCTCGGCGTCGCGGGAATCGAGGGTCGTCGCGCTTCTTAACCTTCGCGGGATGAAGTAAAAAATTAACCGCTGGGTCCGTAACGCCGTTCCGAAACGATCGTTGCTGCTGGAAACGATCGAGATTTGCAAAATCTATTACGAATCGCGGGCAGACATTCTGTTCACCCTTGGAGGGCTGCGCTCGCGTGAGTTCGTTTGGCATTGATTTCTAGTTAGACGAATGGATCTCGTGCATCGGTATGTCGTAGGTGGAGGTAGAGAGTAGCGAAGAACCGGGGGAGAGAGAGAGAGAGCGAGAGAGAGAGAGAGAGAGAGAGAGGAAGAAGCTGGAGATTTATTTCGCCCGGTTTTCCAGCGCGTCCGAGCACGTGGCGCGATCGAGATCCAAGAATCCGAGGCGTATCGCGTCGGATCCGATTTTGATAACTCGAGGCAAGGTGAACGCACTGACTTGTGACGCGGATGGAACGCGGAACCGAGCAGGCGTTGCAGGAGACAAATGACCGTCTGCGAAGCCGCGAAACCGCCATTCGGGCCAGCCTTCTCTCTCTCTCTCTCTCTCTCTCTCTCTCTCTCTCTCTCCCTCTCTCCCTTCCTCCCTCCCGCTCCTCTTTCTATCGCTCTCTCTCCCTCTCTCCCTCTCCTCTTTCTATCGCTCTCTTTCTCTCTCTCTCTCTCTCTCTCTCTCTCTCTCTCTCTCTCTCTCTCTCTATCTGTTGCTATCTCTGTGGAAGCGCGATTTACGCGAGCACGAGCGATTTGTCGGGCAAGGGCTTTCGCCGTGGCCCGATGCACCGATGCGCCGATGCAAATGCTAATTCGCGATTACCCGTCTTTGCCCCGTGCCAAATCATGATTCACTCGACTTATAAATCATCCGCGGCGGATTATACCGCGGGGTAATGCATATCCCCCCGGCGTCTACGCTCCAGCGAGACTTTGAATCATAGCCCGGCGGTGTCGTGGCTCGCGTGATTTCCGCCCTTTTGCCGGCAGCGGTATCCCTGGCCAGCTGCTGGAAAAAGCTGATCGTTGCGACGCGATGGGGGACGGTCGTTGAAGCGCAAAGTAGCCGTAATGCCGCGTTACGGTGACCGGTTAAACGGAGCTTTGCCGAGGTGTTTAAATCGGACACTGCGGGATGAGAGTGATATCGGTATTGCCATCCTGTGGAAGGATAGAGGCGTGGACACGAATATGCGAGCGAATTCCCCAGTTTCCGCGGTTTATTTTGCCTTTCGTACGAGATATGCGATTGCTGCGCGGCTCTTGGAGCTTGGCATTGGTATAGCAGACTGGTGGAATGGTGACTTTTAGGGGGGTTGAATGTGTTTAACCTTAGTTAATACGGGAGCAACGAGTGATGTCGGATTAATATAGGTAATATAATATAATATATTCAGCAGAATGCTGGAAATAGAAAGCCCAACATCGGGAAGATTATATCCAGCAATCTAATCTGCGAGCTTGCTTCGTCGCACCATTAATAAACATCCATCGCGACGAGCCCCGACGTCGATCCCTTAATCGGTGTTCCCGAAATTTTTAACGAATTCCATAACCTAATAGCGCGAGCAGTCGCCCGTTTCGAATTCACAGCGTGGCCCGGTGACGATTGTGTCATACTTCTCCGTCGCGGCGCGATCTCTTTCGTAACGTCGTCGTTTTAGTACTTTCGATCGGGCGGTTTATTAAAATATTCCACTGTGCCGAGGAATTTCACGCGCGAATCGCTACGAAATATATCGGGGACTTACGAGCCTCACGGTGTAACGAGCCTTGGCGAAAAAAGACCTACAGCGAGGGAGAAAGAGTGAGAGAGAGAGAGAGAGAGAGGGGGGGAGAGGGAGACAGAGAGGAAAAGAGGAAGCGAGATACGCGGGTAGAGAATCGGGAAGGAGAAGGCACAGGTGAGAAGGAGAGGACAAAGAGACCGATAGGAGAGGGGCGCAGAGCGTGTATACGTGTGCGTGAGAGAGGGGGGCACGTGTTGTTGGAGGGAGGGCTTGTGACCAAGAGGAAGGAGGGACGAGCCAGGAGGAAGTCAACGTCCGAAGATTACGGCAATGACATTCGCTTTTTCTCACTCTCCTCCTCGTGTTCCTCTTTTGGCTCGCTGTCTTTTTCCTTTCGCGATCTTTTCCTCTCTGTCGCGTTGGCCGGGCGCCCCACCCATGCCCGTTCCCGTTTTCTCCGGCCACGCGGGAAACGGCGAGGGAAAAGCGAAACCTCCGCCGCCGATGCTCGGCCGATCCGAGGGTCGACGGAATCCCGACCGTACGAACTGTTCGCGCGCGAGGACGTGCTCGACCTCCGGCTCGACCGGCCGGTGCTACGCCAAGCTTGTCATCGAGTGCCGTCATCCTTCGGGATTGCCGATCCCGAAGCCCGCGGCACGGGTCAGACCATCGCGCACGCGATCCGCGACGGGACCGGCGCGCTTGCATGCCCACCGTTGCCAGCGGTTTTTTTCTGTATTTTTTTTTGTTCCGTTCCCGACGACGCACGGGGCCCCGCGACCGTCAGCCGCGCGGTTTCGCCTTTAGTTTCTGATTTTCGTTTCGCTTTGGTTTCTCTTTCAGCGATGGGTCACGCGATAAGCCAGGGGACCACGGATCCACTGAAAATCGGCGGGAATGGCCGTGCTTGTTGCGTAACGCGAAAAAAGTTATCCCCGTAGAGGGTGCGGGCGTCCCGCAGCGGGACGGACGGAGAGTGAGCCGGACGTGAACGCACGGACGGAGAGACAGAGGGGAAAAAGGCCGTGAGGGGGAGTTGGGATACGAGAGAGAGAGAGAGAGAGAGAGAGAGGGGATTAGAGGCGAGCGATCGCGATCCCGAGCGGACGAGCAACAAACACCGCCCGACGAAACCAACAACAGAGGGGGAGGATAAACAGAGGAGAGAAAGAGAAGGGAGGCAGAGAGAATAATGGGTTGAACCCTCGTATCGTTTCTTTTTCGTTACCGCATTTTCGACCGGCAAGCCTGGAGATAGGAGCCACGAGGAGAGCCGCTGAGGGAAGATAACGCGAGATGCCGATGAGAACATGCCCGCGCACGAAGACGATAACGCGCGTGTTCAACAGGAACGCTGAGCCCGGGCGAGGATCGCGATCCCACGGATTTTCGCAACCCGCGGGCGACTAGCCTGAGCCCAGGCCCTCCTTTCGCCCTCGCGTTGTGACACGGTGCCAGTGAAGTGCGAATCATTCCCGCCCGTGAATCGGGGCCAGGTGCTACCCCATTCGTCCCCCGTTTCGATTCACGCTCAAGGATCCGCGACGTCGCGTGGCCATACACATCAATTCCACTCCGAAACCTTTCGTCCGCGAGCGTGTCGCAGCTTTCGATCGTCCCCCCTTTTCCGTTTCGGGCCCGGGACAACCACCACCGCACTCTATCATCTTCGTTCCAACCACGTCGAACCGCTCGAAAATCTGAGCATCGTTCACCGGAGAGAGAGAGAGAGAGAGAGAGGTGCCAAGCAACCAGCGACCGTATCTTCGCACCCGAAATTAATTCCCTTCGATCGGGCGATAAGAATCGAGAGGATAGAGGGAAACGTCTCACGGCGCGGTAATAAAGCGTCCGCGCGCGTAATCGTATCAGATTGAATAACGCGGTTGCTCAAGGCTACCGAAAACCATTGCCCCCAGCCAGCCTTGTCCCTGTGTCTGGGAACAACGTGGATCGCGCACGATCGTGCTCCCTCGAGCGGCGTCGAGCGGAGATTAAACGGATAAAACGCGCGCGCCTGGGTGTACCGATCGGCCCCGTCGAGGTCCCGCCGAAAATCACCCTCGTCCCTCGACCTGTGGACAGTTTCATTGAGCTATCCGCCGAGAGGAGCGCGACGGTACAGTGACCCTGCCCGGTGGTTAAACCGCTCCCGTTCGAGAGGAATGCTTTCTCGAAACCGTAGCACCGCGAAGCCCCCCGAGGCCGCTTGAGGAGACCGGGACCGCGCGTCCTCCTGCTTCTGGCGGATCGGCACGCGAAAGAACAGGATGCGCTCGAAAATCGTTGGCGCGTGAAGCTTCCGAGGGATCGGGACGTTGGAAGCCTTCCGATTGTGGTGAACGAGTGAACCGAAGGAATTGGTACCAGGTCGGATCGAAGCTTGGACTCGAGGATCCTATTCGTCGTTCGTTACGATCGCGGCGATGAAGGGGGCAACGCGCGACGTTTTCGTGGACAGCGCGTGCCCCGAGTAAGCGAGCACCGAGGCGGCACGGGATCGGCGGATTTTAACAGGAGCCTCGCTTATGAGGACACGAACAGGACACTCTGCCACGTCGCCGGGCTGTTCACCTGGATCTGCGATCCTCGAATCGTTCGTCGCGCGTGCACGGCTCGTCAGTGGTGACCCCACTGGGTCTTATGCGGAAGGACGTTTGGAAGTAAGTGTGACCCTACGATCGAGAAACAGTGGCGCGGTGATCATCGACCACCCCAACGGATAATAGCCTTCGGGACGTCGTGCGAAGACATTGGCCGCGAGGGAGCCCCGGCCAGGCCTCGGTATCAACGGTGGTGATGAGCGAGCGAGCGCGCGAAGGTCGCGACGCGAATCGATCACAGTAGCGCGGCGTGTACGCGAATGGTGGCGGTGGCTGGTATATACCGAGGTGCACCATCGCCGGCATCATCTCTTTCACCGTACAATGGACGTTTTCAAAATCGACCAGTCGCTGAGCGCGGGTCTGGGTAGCGCCCCGGCGCCAGACACCCTTACGCCGGAAGTGTCGTTCGACGCTGGCAGTGAGTTCAATCTGAGCTTCTTCGACGGGCCGGAGGAGAACAGCACCCAAGGATTCAGCGACCCCGGCTCCGTGGGCAGCGCCAGCGCCTCGCCGCCGCCAGGAACACCCGGGACCATCCCCGTAAACCCTTCCAACACCGCCCTACCGATAGTCCAAGTGCCGTCCGGCATCGTCATTAAGCAAGGTTTGTTTCATTTTTCTTTTTCTTTTTCTCTTCTCGTCTGTTTACATTTTTTCTTCTTCTTTGTTTTCTTCCCCTTATTCCCCGCCACGCGGCTCGGTATCATTCTCGCGGATGTTATTACCGGTCGCCGATGATTGCCTGCCGTTTCTCCCGCGCCGGTCCCCCCTCTTTTTACCGGCACGCAAATTTTCACGCGTACGCGAACGGTGTCGCGACGTTTCCGCGTCGGTCGCGTTTCCTCGCGCTGTTACGAAAGCGAGCCGGCTTAAAAAGCTGCGATTTCGTTGTAGAACGAGGAGGGGTGTAATTGATTCACTCGATTTCATGGTTGACGATCGCTGGGAGAAAAAGGAGAGAGTTGGGGGGGCGCGCGATGTAGGCGCTACTGAAGATATTATTTTCTGGAATTTAACACTGTTAAAGGCGGTCGTCGAGTTTCTGGTGTGTGGAAATACAGTGGCGCAGCAAGAATTTTATTTTCGGGGGGCCGAGACAGACGATGCGCGACTCGTTGATACTTTGTCTCGCTCCTTCTTTCAGGCGCTTGATACAACGCCGTTCATTTTTTATTGTTTGGGGGGAGGCAGGGCTCCCTGCGTGCGCCACTGTGGAAATGTGAATAACATTTGTCCAGTTACAATATCCTACGCAAATCTGCACGCTGTTCACGAGTTCAGCTTTCGTCCCAGTAAGAAGTTACAATAAATATCATTTCTGTGAACTGGGAGAACCTATTCTTAACTTGCCAAGGAGAGGCTCGTCCTGCGCCATATTTCAGCGGTTCGTGAAACTCGCGCCCCGAGAAGTTTCAATTGTCCTAATGATATCGCTTTCCGCTTCGTAAGTGAAATTCGCGAGCGCGTGGCGCGATTATCCGCCTTCGTCGCCGTCTCGGGGACGGCGGGGCGCCCCGCTTTCGCAAAGGTTGCGATACAAATTGTAAAGGTCGGTGGGAGCGTTTCGCAATATTCGCAATTCGTCCTGCGGGTCCGCGCACAATGCCGCGCGAGCAGGCTACCTTCGGCCTACCGATTTCTCTTTCGATTGAGTTTTCTTCGCCCGTCCCCATTGTCTGGAGGAAATATCGGGTCGAGAACTGGTTTCTTAAGTCCGCGCCGTGAATCCAGCATCGTGCCTAACCCCCTATCTCCCCTCTCTATTTGCAAAGAGAGCGGCTGACATTTCACTCGAACCGAGATCGCATAGGTGAGACACACTGGTTTCGTCTTCGAATCCGTGCACCGCCGATCAGCTTTCAAATTTCTATCGCAATACTTGTCCCGTTAAAAGATGCAGAGTAAGTCGCTTCTAACCTTCCCAAGTATCTCGGATCGTGTTACTTAGAATTCAACAATTTACCTAATTCGTACTGCTCGGTATCGCTCATGATAATACGAAGCTGGGCAACCATGATTGCGAACAATAATTATAAACCTCCGTTAACGTTACTTTGTCGTGGAGCAAAACTTTACCAGGTCGCAATTCCCCTGACACAGGAGGCATCACTTTCCATCGGCGAACAAGCGTAGACGGAGGACAACGTTTTGGAGGTCGTCGTTTAAATTATACATTCGTCTAAGAGGCCGGCGGCTTCGATCTGATGGCAGATGCCGAAAATCCAACTTTGAATTTCAATCTCGGAGCGGTCAAGGTCTGCCGCCGCGTGATTCTATTCAGGACTATGAGGTCCCCTCGAGGGACGCGTTAATATACACGGGGTATTAGATACCATCTGAAATAGCGCTGCCAGAGATCTCTCCTTCCTCCAGAATCATCGCGAACCTCGATTTCCTCTCGCGTTCATGGGATCGGCCAAATTTTCCATAGAATCGTGCTGCAGTTTGTTTCCGCGAACGTCCATCCAAGTAGCTCGTTTGTTCCAGCATCCGCCGCTCCTCCGTCAGCTCTTAAACTTCCCAAGAAACTCGCGGCACCCTCAGTCTCGAACAATGAACTTCGGCCGTTTTATGAAACTCGAGAATTCGCCTAATCATACCCCCTCCCCCCTCCTCTCCCGATGCGCCCTAGCGATCCTTTTTAATTCGAAATGCCCTTTGGTCGGGGAACATTGCACGGCCAGCGGGGATACCTCGAATTTCGCCCCCGGAAGTCAGATGTCGCTGGGAAACTGGCGTTTATTGGCGCAGCGGAGGGGCGATATTAATGACCAACCCCTTGCCGCTGGATATTTTTCCTCCGTTGTTCTGCTTCTCGGATAATGAAAGGATCGACCTTAATTGGGCGAATCAGACCGTGTAACGGGGATCGGTGGAAGAAAGTCAATTATGAATTAGAGAAAAAAGTTTTCTTACCGTTCGGTTCCGTCGATTGTTTTTTAATGCACTGGCTGCGATATCGTATTTTTATTGCTCCGTGGTTCTCCTGGCGACTTTCGTTAGAAAGGCTAACGGGTACACTACTCGTTTTATGAACAGGAGTAAAAACTAGTCCGCGTACAGTCACCTCTTTCGTTTCACCGTTTCAGAAACTTTTATTCAAATCATAGAGGAACGTTTGTGTATTGATGGTTGTGGCATACCGTAAACTGGGGTGACTTTGCCCGCCGGGGTGACATTGCCCACTTTTTTACTCTGATTGAAAAATTACCATATGATTGAATTCGCTAATTTTTTTTCGTTTGACCTTGGAGAAATTATTGCCATCAATTACAAAACACTAAATGTTCTGATTACTTCACAATAAAATAAAATAAAGCCTTTCCGAAAAGTGGGCAATGTCACCCCGGGCGGGCAAAGTCACCCCAGTTTACGGTATGCGCGTCAAGTTTCAAATTCGACCGAGGCGTCTAGGTGGCCAATTTCAATGTTTCGTCCAATCTTCAGTGGCAGTGGTAGAAGCGGAATGAGAAGTGAGAGAAAGAACTCCGTACGACCCCAAGTTGGTTTCTTTTTTCCACGTCCTTGCTAGGACGCTCGAAACATGTTTACCTTAACGCCTGTATGGTCTGACCCACTTCTCTATTTCTCTTCTATTCGCGTTACATGCGTGGTCAGGGAAATCGCGGACGCCGCGTCGGTGGAATCATCCGGGCGTTAAGGTAAACATTTTCGAGGTTCCAAGGGCGGGCGCTGAAAAGAAAAAGTGGGGAAAATAAACACGCGAGCCCCGCGTAGGATCGTATAGAGTGTACGTCTCACGCCTCTCACTCTGTCTCCATTGATCCCATTGATGGATGCGCGGTTAGCCTAAACTAGAACGCCGTGGACGACTCTGGCGTAGAATCCTACCACTTCCATCCAGCCACCGCTTAACTGCCGCAAGTAGTTGGTTCCAACGCCCAAGATACGTTTACCAATGGCTGAACGTATTGATCTTAAGTACTAACTAACTTTACCTTCGCGAATCGGTTTTTAGGTTTCCCAATAGAATAAACAACTCAGGAGTTCAAGTGACAAACCAGGTGTAAGAGTGAAAATTTTCAGTATTTCCTTTTTAACCGCAGCGACGTTGGCACTCACGAGCTCGCCCCTATCTTGCGATAAGTTCTGGAAACGAAAGTAAAATTACTTCCATTAAAAAAAACGAGTTTTCACTGCTTTGGCATCTACACCGTTTACCATTTCCACCGCTCACAATTAACTACTATAGTGACGAAGCTATAGTATCGTTTATTGAAGTAGAATCATTTATTCCGATAGAGTAAAAGTAAAGATGGACAGATCGCAAGCAGGAAGCCGCGAATCGCTCCGAAAACAGAGAAGCACGACTCCTGTTGCCAACCACGCCCATATTTGGAACCAGCCCCGCTATATTTACGCCGTTACGTAATCCTTTCACCGACGTGTCCCGAACAATTCATTTTTAACAGCACCTTGCCAGGGACTACGGGGTCGCTGCGTTTCTACAGAAGCGCATAATATGGCTACTTACTTAGTTGGCTCGAAGCACGGCGCCCGTTTCGCTGCAATTCGACGGTAGGATTGGCGTGGCTGGAACGCGTAGCCGCGGCGATGACCGTTCCGCAGTCATTGGCGTCCTGCTCGTGTCACGTAAATCGTCTTCCTGGAACGAAGGCCGCGAGAAAGTTCGTGCCGCTGGTTCAGTGCCACGGTCACGCTACGTGCGTGGCATCGACACCGACGAAAGTAAACTAAATCCGAAGGATTACGCAACCCCGTTTTAAAAGTCGCTTAATGTACCTCGCTGACCGCCTTCTTCCCCAGCCCTTCTCCACCGATCGCCCTCCTGCACTTTCGTCCAGCTAGGATCCACCCTAGAGCTAGATAAATCTCGCCCGCAGCTGCAACTTTTTATCGTAGCCAGCGAAATTTCTAATTCAGAGCTGCTCGAGTGTAAACTCCGTACTTGTATCTAGATAGGTACTTGTCGCGTTCTGTTGCCCGTTTCTATAAGTATTACGAGCTCCGAGGGACTTGTAGCAACACCTCGCACAGTTTAAAAGTACAGCGAGACAAAGGAGTTGTAAATTTTATTTCCACTACGTACCGGCGCGAATGTTTCTCATAAACGCTCGGTTATTTAAAGGAATCGGAGGTGTTTTCGCGTGATCAGACGTTTTGAATAATTGCCGGCTACTTCCGAGCGTAGTATAAGCACGGCCGGGCCGTGTGTCGAGTTAACGCGCTTTATTAATATTCATGCCACCAGATACACGTTTCTTGTCTCCGTATGGCGTTCACCTTTCCGATACGTTTCCGGATTTTTAGCGTCGACCGGCGTCGCCGCCGCGATTATTTCATAGCCAAGTACCGCGAAAAGTGGACGGGGCTGCTTTCAAATTTATCGCTGTCGTCAAAAGTCGGGCCTGGCATATCGCTAAGCGGTTGATCGCGTTGTAGAATGAAGAAAAACCAGCCTCGCTAAAAATATACCTAAGAGATAGGTGGCGTAGGAAGATCAGCGTGTACGTTTTTAATGGAATCAGTCCGCGATTACAACGTATCGGTTCTTCTAAGAATACTTACAAACAGATTCGGCTGTCCTACTTGCACGAATTTAGCGTTCTATTTGCGTTGAAATCGGGTATCCTGCGATACCCCAGTTCTCAAGCTTCATAGATCACCAGCTTCGGAAACTGGTCGAACGAGACACTCGATAATTTGCTCGCTCCTCGATCGTTGTTTTCTCGCCGTCACTTAACTAACGAAATTGCATGCGATCCTATAAACTCAGCGATCACACTGACATTTCTATTTGCATTCTCGTTGCATGCAGAACAAAGTCGATTTCCCCGGGTGCAATTATAAGCACGGACTCCCCCAAAAAGCATTCCTTCGTCACGAATTCTTGCGCGCAAACAAACGGCAAAAAAGAAAAACCCGTATGAAAACTCGCGTCGCGCTTCCGCGGAACGGAGGAATCGGTTGACGCGCTGGGCACCAGGCACGCAAAGTACGCCTCGAGCCTAGCGTACCGCGGTTAGGCACGTACCTGGCGCTGCTGCGAAGGGAGAGGAGTCCAGGGTAGAGCGCGAGGATATTAACGCGAGGAAATATTCCGTGCACCGGCAAAAAGTGACGCGGTATTCCATTATCCTCGTCGGCGCGATGCAAAACCGGTCGAAATGATTGGATTTTTATCTTCCATCTCGCTCGCCACCTCTACACCCCTGGTCCCCTGTTCCGCGTTGGAGCGCCGCGCACCTCTGCTTTCTCCGTTCGGCCCGCGGCTCCGCGGCGAGGCTCGCCCAGCGTCGAACAGAGACGCGGGTCGCGCGCGCGCGAGCCGCGCTCCGCGGAGACGCATGTGCGTATGAACACGGCCGTGTGCGCTGTTACCGTGTGACTCATCCAGGTACATTGCACCCGGTACGTGTCCGGTACGAGCACGGAGTCGGTACGGTGGAGGCGCGACCGCGGCCAACATTTCCCGATTTTTCATCGCGGCGCTCTGCGCCTTCGACCTCGCCCACCCCTGCCCCGATTACGGTGTCGTCCGGAGGGACACCGCCACCCGATGAATTTATCACGAGGCCCTGCTCGATACGTAGCGCGGTACGTAGTCGCGGTTGCCCGCGAAACCTGAACGCCACGAAGCTTCGAGTTTCAATCCTCTCCTCCGAGCGGCGCCCGCGGATGTTGGAGTCTCAGCCTAAGGGTTGAGATCTGAGTCCTCACGGGGACCGAGGCGGTGGGCCAGGAGGCAGATTAAGCGTAAATATGTAGTATTTCTCGAGGATGTTCCGCAATAATCATAACCGATCTCTGGCGCAATAGGTATGCGCACGCGGTTTAGTGAAATGCACCCCTGAATGCGCGCTCCCCGGGGGGGCGCCCGTCGAATCGTCTTCACGAGCCGTCCTTGTCACTAGTAGCGACCGTGCGCGCGGCACAGAGAAGGAAGCCATCGAGAGCGGTTGATTTTACTTGGAGCGGCGCGTTGGGAATCGCGTGTGAATTATTAAGAGTCTTCCCGAGGCGTGTGGTAAATACTCCTCGAGCCATCTTTCTCGCTTCGCCTTGGACGTTTCAATGCTTCTCGAGTATACATCTCTCGCTCTTTTGCTGTCGTCTTCCGCGCAGCGCCTCTTCGTTTCTACATCTCTCTCTCTCTCTCTCTCCCCCCTCTCCCTCTACGTAGTTGCAATGCCAGTTTCTATCTCCTTCTATCTCTGCTTCTCACTTGAACGCTCGTTCGGATCCCTCGTCGTTCTCCGTCCCACCTCAAGAGCAATGAACTCTTGGTAGGTATATCATCAGTGAAGTGATGCTACCAGCGCGCGCGCTCCCTCGTGCTCGCGCGAGTATTGGTGGCGGGAGAGACCAACACCGGCGCGGGCGGGCGCGCTAGCGAGCCATTTCCATCGCACCTTTTCTCTTCCTTTCTGCTTTTTTTTTGCCGCTGCATACGCGTCGAATAAAACGAAATCACGCCGTACGGGATATACGCGATGCACCCTGCGAGAGATCGGTGCACGCGCGGCGGGCACACGCGGCACGTGCAGAGTGCATACGTCGACCCTAGGCCGCCGATGCATATCGACTGGCCTCTCCGTTATTGTTGTTGTCGCGGATAGATTGACCTTCCGGGTAGGCATATATTTTAACGGGACAGCCGGAGCGCGGTAATAATAATCGAGCTTTGGCGTTCGCGGCTCGTAATTGAAAAGGGAATCTCGTTCTTCGGCTTCGGGTATCGCAAGCGCGCAGCGATTCCCTTTTGAAGAGTCCTCGATTGCCGGCGTATCGTCGCCCATTCCGCCGCTTTGTTTAAACCTGCCCGCCTCAGCGAGCTTCTACCGATGCTGCTGGTGGCCAGTAAATGAACCTTCGACGGTTCATTCGCGAGAAAGTTGCAAGCCGCTGCGTCGGCTGGCACTCCGGGAAGAGGAGCGCGAAACGAACACCGGCTCGCGTTTATTATATCGGAACGGTGGCGTCGGGGCAACAAGCGTTTCGAGCAACGTCACTAAAAGCGTGGCCATTACGTAAACGTAATTACTTTCCCATTGGGCTCGGGGGGAGGGAGGAGAAGGGATTGCGTAATTATCGGGGATTACCGAACGTTTAAAGTTTATTCGCAGCTGGAACGGTAATTCTTCGTGACGTACGAGACATTAACTACACGGTGGCGATGCTAATGGCGATGCAAGTGGCATCGGGGAGCTCTTTAAGGGAGGAGGGAGCACCGGGCTGGTGTCGGCTAGTGGAACTCCGTTGAATCGACTACTGTGTAGCACCGAGTGCCCGTACAACGGTAAAATTAAGGGAAATTGATTAAGATCGGTCGCTTCAAGTGTATCTGATCGAACTTGTACAGTCGGGCTTCCTGGTGAGGCAACAGTTGCACGTTCGTCACGAATTCTGCCGCGCGCGCGCGCTGCGCATCCGTATTCTGCCTTCGCTAACCGAAGCCCGCGCGCACGAGTTCCCACTGATCTCAATATAGATTCTCCGCGATACACCGACGGTGTCCCAAAATCAGATTCTTTGAAAAATAATCCAGGAATTACATATTCGCACTGCGCCGGTGGCCGAAGGAATTCGCCGCTGTCGCGTTGGGACCGTGACATTTAAACAAGGCCCGGCCGTTTACGCGGACTGTCGGGTACCCTCGCGAGCATACCGATCCTCGCCGCAATGGGCTCGTTATTCGGAAGATAAAAGCCTCGACAGAGGTTACCGCGAAGCGATTTCGTTGCGTCAACGAAACTCGTTCGGCGGGGGCACAAATAAGCGCATCGCGCTCGCACGTGCATTTCAGCCTGCTTGTGTGTACGTTACATCACACGTATTACGTGTCGTCCACCGTCGCACGCACTTACACACGCGTACACGTCCGTCGACGCGTTAAACGCACACGAGGAGTGATTATTTCCTTTCTTGCTGGCCCGCTGGTAGTCCCTGCCTGTTGTACACTTGTTTTTTGCACGCTGGTACCCACGCGCACCGTCGCGCGCGACACACGTACACAGGCCAGCTACCACGGCGACCGGGCGCGCATACGTGTGCCAACGGGTGCGCGAGAAACAAGAGAGGCAGGGAGAGAGAGAGAGAGAGAAGCAGAGAGAGATAAATCGTACGTGTATGGGGCCCACTGTGAGCGAATGCTAATAATATTCACTTCCTGTAACTCGGTTATATTAAATCACTGCAACCGCCTCTCCCGCTTTTCTGCGTTATTACCGTTTTCCTCCGCGTATTACCATTACCTCCTGCCAGCAGCGCCGCGCGCACGCGCAGCCGCGCGAACGTTCGACCGAGCGCCGAGCGAAAAGGTAGAAAGAAACCGCACGTTTCCTCTACGTGTCCCTTTCCTCCTTGCCCGGCCCGTCGCATCGTTTCACCGTCGCTTTTCGTTATTCGCGGTTATCGCCGATCGGCCGCGCGTTCCCTTTGCAAACTTTATTACCGTCCCGGTCTCGCTCTACATACCTGCCGCTCGCCACGCGGCATATAATGAAGCAATCTGTGAAAATAACGACCCCGTTGTTTTCGCGCACGGCGAAAGCTTCGGGAATGATATCGAAACATCTCCGGCAAATGGGGTAGTAATTACCAGCTGAACTTTACAGCCGTTCCTTGGCCCCGAATTAAATCATTTATTCGTACAGAGATTTCTAAATCACCATACCGCCGCGTTTCGGGCTTCCACGCCGTTTCATTCGAAAGGGAATACCTCGCTCGCGTTTCACTTATCTTTTACCCCCGCACGAGTCGCATTTACAAGTACCACTTCGATTCCCCCGCTTGTACCAGAATGTTAAAAGCAAGATTGACGGGGGGGAAAAAGCGAGCATCGCGACTGGCCGGTAGTGATGGGATGAAGTATATTGGAAGCAGGGCTGTTCGAGTACTCGAATATTCGAGTAGCTTGAAATTCGGACCGAGCCGAGTACTCGAAGAGAATAAAAAAAAGAAAAATCGACTAGTCGGTTCTCTTCGAGTCGCTCGAAAAATTCGAGTACCCGATTCTTTGGAGCCACTCGGTTTTTACGAGTACTCGGTTCTTCGAGCCGAGTCGGGCTCGGCTCGCTTTTCTCGAGTACTCGAACTCTAATTGGAAGTAGGCTCGAATCTGACTGGATACTTTCAAACAGTTCATGAGTACTTCAAAGAAGAAAAATAACACTTCTAAGTATACTCGAACCTCGACGAGGTAGGTTTGAACTCTCTATAAGTACTTTGGCAAACGTTAGCGGTACTTTCAAGTATAGTCGAACCCTAATCAAGTAGATTCGAACCCTTTATCAGTACTTTAACCAGGAGTTTTCTACTCTGTGCAATTATGTGATTTGTCTTTTGTCTTCCATTGTTCGAATACTACTTTTACGAAATTCAGTTCTTCCAAATGTCAAAGTACTTACAGGGACATTCTCGAACTCTTCGAGGTACTCTTTCCGAGGTTCGAAACCAGCTTCTATAACCCAAGTACTTTGGAAGTCCATAGAATGAAACGTCATCTCTTACGAGTAGCATTCGAATCCCACGAAGTGAAACTTTTCTACTGGAATCGACTGAGATTCGTGGGTACATATTGAACTTGATATCCCATTCCTACTAGCCAGGCAGTACGATTTCGAGCCGCAGCCCCCCTCCTCTCGAGCCGGCTCAAACGGAATCAGATTTTTGCATCTCGACTCCCACCCCATTAGCGTTTCCGGGCGATCCGGTTTTGCGTACCGGTCCACCATCGGCGCTCGACTTTCGTCCTCCTCCCATGCGAATTCGATAACGTCTACCCTTATTCTGTCGCCAACTGCATCGCCCTTTCTCTCCGCTATAATCCACGGATATTCCACAATAGTGCATCAAAGGCACAATTCGAAAGAGCACGCACAAAACTGTGACGGAACTAGATCCGGAAACGAGGAAGAACCCGCGGACTATGTAGATGATCGAAAGGGTAGCTGAAATTAGTATGCAACTCAATGGACTAAAGGTATGCAGAGTTTTCGATGTAGAAAGGACGGATCGCGATAAGCCTGCGAAACGTTTCCCTGAGAAGGGAATATTTATTTAGCAGAAATGTCCGCGTTACGCAGCGCATACGCGAACAGCGGCCGTGCACGGCAGCCGGCCGTGTCCGTGTGTGGAACGTACACGTATCTAGCGGTAAGGACGCAGGCCTTGACCATGAATACGAGTTGGTGGATTGCATAACTATAGTTATGTGCGGTGGCTCTCCCTGCGATCGTAAACCGCGCGCGCGCGCGCGCGTGTGTGTGGGTGGCGCAGCACGCACACGGCTCACGCCCTCCCTCCCCGTGCATGCGCGCGTGTGTTCGTGCGCGCGCACACGTGGGTCGATCGCGGCTGGCGAGCCCTCTCGTAACGAGCCCTCCTCGTGGCGCACACGCGCGAAACGACGCGTCCCCCCTTGCTCGTGTTGAAACGCGCGCGCGGCCGTGCGCGCGCGCTGTGGCGGAGCACCGCACTCGCCCGACGTGTCACGCACTCGCTGGCTCGCGCGCGAGTGTGCGCGCACGCGCTCGCAGGAACCAGCGGCATTGCTTACGCAGACGTAAGGCTGCGACCTTGCCTTTAAGCTTCAAACAGCTGTTCGAGGCGGTGTTTCGAGCCTTGGTGAAATGGGACGCGGTTGCCGGTCGAGGGGGTGCGGGCCGCCGGGAGGGAGCACGTATTACGGTGGCCTAGATCCGCTGCCCGGTGTCTAGCGCCCTTAGCGAGATATCGTAACAAAGGAGCCGCGAGAATATTTGCAATTTACTTGTGCAATCAGCCGGGCCCTCCTTAATCCACTCGCGGCTTAAGTGTCCGCGGCGCGTCGCGAAGGAAACACCCTCGAGTCAATTACGTTACAAGCGACGCGATTGAACGACAACAATGATAATATTGCGCTTGTCTGATCACGGAGAATCTCCCGACAGCTGTCACAGTGACGGATGAAGAGACACTCGATGGCGCATAATGATCCGTGCCGGGTCGCGCCAACTTGCCCGCCCCCCGGGGAAACGGGCGCTGGGGAAATGAGAAAATAAGGGCACACGAGGGGGAGCGGGGAGGGAGAGGAAAGGACCTGGGAGTGAGAGGAAAGGACCTGGGAGTATACTTAAAGTAACGCTGAAAAGGTAAAAGGTGGAAGGAGCGTGGAGAGGGAGGGCGGTAATGCATTTAACTCGCGCTTTTGAAAATGAATAGGACCCTTCTTCAACGCGCCGGGGATGTCATACGTCAGCCCCTTGTTAAACGCTCGTCGAGAATGTCGAGCCGGGGAACTGAAGCCTGCTTTCTACCTGCAACCTCGCTTAATAAATTCCCGTCGATACTGCCCCCGATGACAAACGAAACGGTCACAAATATTCCGCTCGGTTCTCCCCTGGACGGTGCTCCAGAAAACAGTGTCGAAACTTCGGAATTTTATTCGCTGATTCTACTCAGCCGAGTGAGCCTCGAATGTGAAAGAAGATGAGGGATCGCTGGGAACACCCTGTATACTTGAGTGATTCCCATCGAATACCGGACGCTGCCACGTCGCAGGGCGAGAATTGGGTAGCCCGTGTCGCCGTGGTGCGAATTACCCATAAATTAGCAGTGTACCGCGTCACCTGTGCCCGCTAATTCTCACGGTTGGTCCGTCGAAATAAAAGTCGAGGGGCGAGCAGGCTCGCCCCTCGTTTTCTGTCGGTGGACGTGAGTTATCGGCCGCGTCACCCACCGGGCCCTGATTTTCCACCCACTTGAGCGCACCTCAGACCTGCCCCCGCATAAATTCACTCTCTCCCCGATCCTTATCCGCAGGATGTTACGGGCTAAAGTTGCTCGCGCCGAACGAACAGCGGGTCCCGGGTGAAAGAGAAAGTCCGGCTGAATTAAGGCGTTCCGATTAAGCGAGATTTACGGGCAATTATTTTTCACTTAACGCTGCGCGCTTGATTAATATTAATTCGTTGCTCCGGCCTCGAATCGTTACCCGGCTGCTTCCATTAGGGCCTTCGGTGCCGCGATCTGCCTCCTCGATTGATATCTACGGCCGAACGGTGCCGCTCCCTTATTGGCTCCCAAACTAACGATCACCTTCGGCTTAGAATCCCTGGTACACAGTTACGCGCATCTCCTTCGCGCGCGAATGAAATTCAACCGCGATCGGCTCTCCCGTTCCGAACCCTCGACTTTTCATCCCCGTTACGGGACACCCTGTATAATCGACGGTATCCTCGGACACCGTTGATTTTCCACCTGCGCGCACCCAGTTCGAGCCGTCGCACATAAATTTGCCCCACCCTCCGCCGCGATGCCTATCAACGGGAAGTTATTCGACGCGGTTTCACTCTACCAGCGGCCGTGATTCCTCGCCGTTGAGGAGAGAGGCCCCGGAGGCAGGGCTATCGGTTTCGCGTATCCTCGGGCGGTCGGGATGCTCGCGGCCGATCCATCAGCGCCGGACAGCTTTTGATCCGTCGATTCGCCCGCGTATCGAGACACATACACGCGCACAGGCGGGGTGGGGAAACGGCGGACGGTCCGCGACGATGGCCGCGACGGCAGAGTTGCGGCGAAGGAGAAGGGAAGGCTCATCAAAGAGGCATTGAACTCAGGATTCCGTGCGAGGACCACCGGTGGAATAAGAAGCCGGCGAGTCCGCCGCGATTCGTTGATTCGAGGGACGTGCGAATCACCGGTTTTCGCGCCGCCTTCCTCTTCGCCCTCCTCGACGGTCGAGGACCCCCCGGCCCTCCCCCCCTCCCCCCCAGTTCCCAACCTCGCGGGCACCTCTTCCGCCTCGCGTTTTGACGGACGTTGATGCGTTAAAAAGGTTCAACGAACGCTCGCCGGGGGATACCGCACCGCGCCGATTCCTCCCGCGGGAGATTCTCTTTCTGCTCGGGAACACGAGATCGTTTCCTTTCTATTGTGAATCCATTTCCTGCTGCACCGAGGAATTTCGTTCCCGCAGCTTCGGCGGCGAACGCGGTGCACTCTTTCGTTCGCCTGTCTCGCGCGGTGTCGGTGGTTTTCTATTGCGAGACGGAGGAGGCTGGGTAGTGATCGGAGATACGTAACTGGGCATACGTTTAATTTAGGAAGCTTGCGTTCAAAGTCTTCCTTGCTCCTTCGAGTAATCGGGGAACTAGAGTGGCGTCGATGACACCTGGCGATTCATTCCCGAAGTCACTGATAGGCGAATTCGGTCTCCTTGCGTTGATTCTGTGCCGATGCCAGAAATTATCGTACACGAGTTCGATTGGTTGTTTCTGACGGAGATAAAGATAGCTCTATAAGAATCGAGTAATCATAAATTTCTGGCGCCGGCGCAGAGTCGACGAGAGGATACCGAATTCGTTATGAATCTTCCGAAGTGTTTCCTGCCGGGTGGCTCGCAGATCCCAGCGTTACACACACACCTCCGCGAATTGTCTGTCTCACTGACGTTCCCAGCACCCCGACACCACTCGTTATAGTGCAATTTTATTAAGTCCATGTACGAAGTACTTTTTCCACGTACCCGCCGTCGCTCATCGAACCACCTTCGCGTTCGAGAGTGCAGCGTCATGGATAGTAGTTTTACGGTAGGTTTTGAATACAAAGCAGGGGGCGTGCTCGTTGAAATTGTTATACACAATGACCGAAAGCCCAAACAGGCGAATCACGTAGCCAGGCTTCTATCGAGTATTCTCGGTACGTCACGGTGCGCTGCAACGTGCAGTGCTCTACTGCTAATTTAACGCGTTGGTACCGGCACCGACCACCCTTTATATTTCAGGCATCGCCGTTAGTTCATTGGGTTACTCGATGCTAACGTTACTGCGGATAAATCGAATCTAAATTCCACCGATTCAAACGTCACGCGCCAACCTAACGTAGAATTCCACTTCGGCGGGCATCACCGTCCACCATCACCGCCGTTGGGACAAATACAGGGAAACTCTGCAGCAATCAATAATACCAACGCACTACGATGCATTATGCAAGGGAACTTTCAACGAGTCCCTGAACCAGCGACTCATCCCCGGCCATTAATCATTTCCCATGACGAACGGTTAAATAAGCGACGCGGCGTTCCGCTCGTCGCTAGACGATCGAACACGTCGTAAGCAGGGTACGATAATCGTTAGAATCCATGATAGCCGTGATAGGGTACAGCGCGGTCGATCATGCACCTGCCCGTGACGTTGGTCACTGGCCAATGCACTCGATGCATTATTATCGAGCTAACAAGCGAACGTAAGCGAACCTTCGTCTTTCCTTCCACCCTTCGTTCCATCTGCCTCTCTCCACCTCGATCGCGCCGCCAACTACGGCCGTTACGATCGATCGTTAGAAAGTACGCTCTCCGCCGTCCGCCTAGGCACCGTCTTCGTCTACTGGGGCGCTTAAAAATCCACTGCCTCGTAGCTGCGGCGCGACTCTGCGCTGCGGGAGGAAAAGTTATCGGTCTCGCTGAAAGATTCGGACCGGTCGGGCTGGTTACACGGATAACGGATCGCGGTGCTGTTAACAATGATCGGTCGAAGTGGCTGGCGCGTGACTCGCTTCTATTTTCGACGCTTGAATCATTTCGTTTGGGTGAAACGAGGCATTGGGAACAAAAACGGATTGACCCATATTTTTTTTTTTTGCGAAATTGAGTTAAAAGCAGTAACGTGCTACAATGGGCTGTAATAATCATATAAAATAGGAAAAATTGATTTTCTTTTTATGTGGGTTAGCCCGTTTTTGCTCTCAATGCCTCGAATGTTCGTGGAATGGTGAGGATGTTGCGGGTACTTATTTTTTAGGGAAAATTTCGATGCATTGATATTTGGAATTAGAGCTTTGAGGAGTCTGTGGATCGTTGCAATTTTCTTTTCCAACGCTTCGATTCCGCGCACAGTTCTAGCTGATGAGTTGGGTGAAAATCGAGGCGTTAGACGTTTATACGGTCCCTTTGTTCCAACGTTTGTCGTGTATCTCTAACGTCCCTGAGTTCGCAGTATCTTTTATTACGCGCGAATTAAGTCGCGTGAAAATAAAACTGGGCGCGAGGCATTAAAGCGTTGGCTCCGTTCCCTATTGAGAATAACACACAGAAGTTGCGGACGAATTAATTATTCAGAGTTTGCTTACCTGAGTAGTTAAGCGGTTACGATACACCAGCGCGTCATGCAACAACTCTAACAAAATGGCTGTAATGTGTAGACACACTGTACACGTAAACGCGTTTGCGGACAGCAACGTGACTTTTAGAAGTGTAATCGAGAGCAGCGCCAAAGTGAATTTCGTTATAATATCTGCAAGTTGATCACGTGATCGTGGTGCTAAGTTTCCGTGACTATAGGATTCATCAAAGCACAGGAGAAAGTGATGGTGCATTTGCGCCCAGAAACGAGTTGTAAAGTGGGAAAACTTTTATCTAACCTCCAGAACCGTTCTGTCCACTCAGACTTAGCTGTTTTTATAGATAAATAGGCGGTATATTTTATTCGATATCTCTTCGCGCTTTAAATCCCGATTCAACAGTCTCAAGATACAGAAACAATTGGACCACTTTCCCGATCCACTTCGCCAAGTATCTCGCGCGCAAACTTTGCCCCGTGGATGCATAAAATCCCCGCGTAAAAACGCTCTGGAATCGCGTGAACTCCGCTTAACGCGCCTAAGCACACGCGCCGCGGTGCCCAGCGAATAGAAAGCAACGTCCCAGGGGGGAAGCCTCCCCTTTACTTTTAAATTCCATGGAAATCTTGAATCGGAGCGAGGCGAAACAAAGCCAGCGACTAGAGAAAGCTCGCGCGGTTGAGTCTGTACGGTGATAACGGGCGATCCTGTTTCACGGAACGCGGGATAGCCCCGCGGCTCGGTCGAGGAATCGTTCGCGCGATTCGCCTAGCGCAGCCGATATCGAAGCTTCGCCAGCTTACGCAACTCGGCTAAGTGAATCCCCGCGACTTTCACGTTGCCGGCCGGCTGTTTCTCTGTCGTTGCAGGTGATTAAGAGTCGAAAAAAGAAAGAAAAAAAAGAAGGGAAGAAACGCCGCACGGCTGCTGCGTCTGCCTATCGGCGAGCAGCGCCGGTGACGACGCGCTCGGGGCTAGTCACCGCGCGGTGGCTTAATATGGTTACGTAAGAAAAGAGACAGCGTTACCGTGACGGTCTCCCCAGCCGGGCATGCATATACGATCGCCCGGGTATAAGCCATAAGCGGTTGCGCGAACACGGAAGAGAGCTTGCCGTCTCCTACACTCCCCCCTGCCTCCTCGATTCTTCCTCTTTCTCCCCGAGAAACGATCGGGAAAAGGCACCTTTAGATAGTCGATCTCGTCACGCTTTGCCCTGATTCACTCCGGACGGGGTTGGAGATGTTGGCGGGCTGACGCCTACGCGCGGAAACGGAGCGTACGTACGAGGCGCAGTGTTTCCTGCTCTTGGATACGAAGTATAAAGTATCGCGGGTAATGCGTAGGGAGGACTCGGAGTTAGCGGCTGGGTCTATGTCGATTTCTTCTGTTCAGAGTGCAGCGCAAATAAAGATGTTCCTAAGCACGAGAGACAGAATCGAAGTGAGCGGAGAAGATCGATGCCCGTCGAGGCTCCTAAATATTCCAACAACGTCGTACCGCGTGCCGCGCGAAACTTGGTCTAGGCTTACACGCGCGAGGGCAACGATTCTTCCCGCCTTTTGAGACGGATTTTACGCGCTCAGAGTTCCGCGAACGGAGACAGATACCTCGGAGCTAGCGGAGCTTCTGCTAGAAGTTTTACCGTTTCCGCGAGCAGAGCCCTGCCAAACGATTCCCCAGCGCCGATTAGTCAGTGGGCCCGTAACCGCTGCACGGTGTGTCGTCCATTAGCGAACGATTGAAACCGATTCGTTGGCACCGCCGCTGCGCCTCGGTAGCCCGCCTCCGGGTATTCCCGCGGACGTATAAGGTATCCGACATCAGCGGCGGTGGAAACGCGAATCCATCAAGGTATCCATCTAAGAAACGCCTGGTATCCCATTTCTGCCATTCGTTCTACGCCCGTAGGAGCGTATATTTCAGTGGCGTATCATCTCGCACCGATGCAGAAGCCACTTGCCGCTTTTACTCCTCGGAGCAGCTCCGCGTAACGCGCTCCCTCTCCCTCCACCTCGTTCCTTTTCCATTTAACCCTCTACTCGGCTAATCTTCTCCCCCTCTATCGCTCTATCCCTCTGTTTCTCTCTGTTCCTCCGCGCTTCCTTACCCTCCGTTCCCTCGCTCTCCTCCTCCACCTCCGTTCTTTTCTTTTCCTTTCCTCCCTTTTCCGAGCGCGGCGTGTAACAAGGGTGTGCAGGTGTGCAAAGCTTTCTATCTTTGCTCTCGCGTGCACACACGCGCACGCACGGACGTGCCTGGGAGAACAGTCGCGGATTCATACACGGTGTGCCCGGAACGCGAAATCGCACGCGATGCCCGGCGAGCTCGTTCGCCGCCATCGCACGGCCCGATCCCCCGATAACGCCGCAACCTCGCCCGCGGAACACGGAATTAATCCCTCTCTCCCTCCGCGGCCCTCGCGCTCGCCCGTGATACCATCTCCCTCGATGTTTTCGCGTCTGCTGATTCAAGCGCCGCGCGACGGGGCTTAACGCCTCGCCGTTTGCTCTAACGTCTAACGCAGGAATCGTTTACCCTTCGCGACGCCCTGGCCACCGTTGTTTGCCTATTTCGCCGCGGCGCGCGGTTTCATGCCGGGCTTACAGAGCATCCGCGCCACCCCGCTTGCGTTGCTACGGCTGTTGAGACTGGAGTTACGTTGAGCCACCTTTCCACGTGTGCGGCGTGCAACGTCTCGCTGGCACTCGAATATCGCGCAGAAGGTAGCTACTCCGAGGTACACGCACCTTGGAATACGTAATTGGAACATTACCGTTGGTGTCGAGGCATGTATAGGAGAGGCGAGAATTTAATCCATCCAGTTTCCAATATCCGTTCCACTTTGGAAGATGGTAGCTCGCCAGGTTCGCGCGGTCACACCCTGTAGACGCAGCGAAACGAGCTCTCTCGCGCGCGCGCGCGCGCCTGTGTGATTAGTGTCCTCGTGCGTCGTCTGCGAGCTTACGTCGTGATCCATGGCCTGTCCCAATCTATGCTGCTAAGGCAAAAGGAAGCAAAGCGAAACGCGGGCAAACACTCGGCTTAACCCAGTGAGGGGGCCTCGGCTACCCAGAATAACTTGTTCCGCATTGCATTATTAGACGGTTATTTTCGGGCGCGTCTCACTGCTCATCCTTCGAGCAAGGACCTCGCCTCCTTCCATCTCGCCCTCCAACTTACCCTCCCATTTCTCTCCGAATCACAATAGATACTTTACACAGGATTCTTTTTAAAGACTCCTATGGAACATTAGGAAGCTTCAATCGGAGCGAGGGAAGTGCCTTTTCCACGGTTTTATTAGATTGCCGCGAAACTTCTGTCTTCCAGGTAGATTAAGACAAGAGTTACCTTCGTCTAATGTACTCGCTATTGGATTACTTTCTGTACGGGCTACAGGCTCCCCGATACCACCCACAGACTTCCAATCCTCCCGACAATTCGATACCTACAGAAATACTCCCCAAGTTGTTCTAATATGTAGAGGAACACGCGCGGCATCTGTCTACTAAAATTCCAGCTGGCACTTCCCGCGTCGCTCCAACATCACGCTTTGTGATACATCCAAATCTAATAAAACTCCTCGTGACTTTACACCAGCGAGTATCGACGTCGGATGTGATCCTGAGTAGATGCTTAAATGTTCGGAGCACGTTACTCTTTGTAGAAGCGAAGTATGATGTACAGAGTCTATTAGCGCATCGCCTCGAGGATTTCAATACGAAATTCAAAGTCGAGCCGCGTGGTGCAGCCAGCGTACCGCAGCCGAATCTTCTGTAAGCCAGAACTTTCTCGACCCGCGATATTTCCTGAAATATCCGAATTCCTCGCACTGGCCAGGCGACAAGCCGCCGCCTGGTTGGGAAGGTGCTTCTTCCTCGGGGCCTGTGGGCGCGTCCGAGCGTCCGGACGCGCTCCTTTTGCTCCGACCGAAGTCTCTTCTTCGGCGCGAACCGTAACCACCGCCGTAACGCGCTCAACGTTAAGCCCCGCCGGTCCCGGGATACATGGGTGTGGCTGGCGCGGATCTATGGGAAATGGCAGAGGTTAGAATCCGTGGACGGAGAGAGCTCCTCGGCGAGTCTCGTATGCAACCCATCTGATACACTCGCGGTTACCGATGTATCGCATTAGACGGGTATCCGCGGTGCTCGCCGCGGAGCAAAGGCCAATTCCAGCGGAGGCCAGCCTGCTGCTCGTCGTTTTCGGAGCAATCACCAACGAGATAGACGAGAAAGCCTCGCTTTCCCATGGGCAACGCTCTTGCACCATCGTCTGGATAGAATTCGCGGTTTGATTAATCGATCGACGATACTTTTGGAGTGAAATTGCGCGTTAGATCGATGCTGGTGCTGGTCGCGATCGCCATCCACGGCTGTGTAATGCTCGGGGAAAATGACGTTTAGGTCTAGCCGTTTATCGTTGCTTTTGCAGCGCACAGCGTGGAAAGTCGCTGCCCGTTTTCTTCATTTTTCTCCGCGACGGCGAAATATGGCCGATCTTCCCGAAGAAACTACGTATCCGTGGTTGGTTAAACCGGGTACCGACCATGTGAGTAATCGTGACCATTTGTTTTCTTTTGACGGATTGTCGGATATATCGAAGCGTGGGGATAGGACGGTATGCTCCCTTTTTGCAATCCGAGACTTTGTTTTTTAGTAGAAGCAATGGTAAAGGGTTCGGCTTGCGGTGTGCGCTGTTTAATTGTCAGACGGCAGGGCGAAGAGGATGTTGATTTATATCCAGAATGTAGGTACGGGGAATGTAAGGTAATTACCAAACGTGGGAAAGTAAATACCACTACCAAATTATACCAGGGATATTAGCCATGCGTCTCGTAAGAAGAAAATGAAAATGGAAGATAGACAATTACTGTCATCCTAAACTATTTTACGTAAAATAACGAATAAATCTTATAAAATGATGCATAAAAAGAATTTAGCATGCAATTCAAACTGTTATTTATGCGATACAAAAAAATGTACTTAATTTTTTCTTCGTTAATTTGAATAGAACGATACAAAATTTTAAGCGGATATTAGGAGAATGGAAATGGTGACTGTCTTACTAGCTAAAGAGAAAACAAGGGATCAAAGAAAATGCTGTATTTGTAATATTTAAGCTATTAACATACAGTCGCGTCGGAAAATAAGTTGACACTCTTTAAAATCGCATAACTTTTTTAAAATTGGTCGAAACGACTTGAGTTTTTGCTAGAAGCTAGCGGAATTAGTTTTCTGGGTGACGTATTTAGTCGTTTTGAAAAAAATGCACTTGGTCTGAATAGCAACAAAAAAATAGTAAAGGTTGTTTTTTTAAACTTTTTTTTGACAGCCTGTAATGAAAATTCAAAAAACCCGTTTGTAGATTGAAGTAAGTTGTATACATGCTGAAAATTTCATCTAAATAGGTTAACGCTGCTCTGAGCTATAAACGCTTAAAGATCGCAGAATAAGGTCGAAAATCGCGAAATTCCCGGAAATCCGCGATCTTCGACCTTATTCTGCGATCTTTAAGCGTTAAAAAAGTTATGCGATTTTAAAGAGTTTCAACTTATTTTCCGACGCGACTGTAACAAAATAAAATATTTTAAATAATATAAGCATCACAGAGAGTAATAAAGCTTCGAATTTCAACGATTCTTTAAGAATATTTACTTATTAATTGGGTGACAGTGATTGGTACAAGCGTTTCAAGCATTTTGCTATTACTGTCATAGCAGTGGTTGCTCATGTACATGACACGACGTAACCTTAAAATGACAGATAAACATTATTAGGTTAGCTGACACTAATTGGGGTGTCAGTAATTCAGTCAAATACATTTGAAGGGTGTCAGTAATAGATCCCGTAAAATATTTTTCAAATTGATGAATTTATACGTAAAAATCGAAGTTTCCAGATCCACCAAATTTTTTTCATCAAGTAAACATATTAAACAATAATAAATAACAGGAAAAACCTATACCTTTAGTCTACAAGTACAAAACTACAAGATAATGTCAGCGTCAACGCTTAATGTGTCAGTAATTGGGTCATTTACCCTGCTAACTCGCTCACGAGAGCTGCTTTTTTCTTCTAAATTACATAAGTAAAAGAAAAAGCGATCGTTCGGATGTGTGCCTCGTATGCGAGTGCCCGCGTTGCTAAGATTTAAATCCGGCGCGCCGGAAGTAGAAGGGAAGCCACAGATTAAGAAATGGCAAGAGACTTTTCCATTTCCTTTGCATCGAGCAATTTTCTTATCCTCGATTTCTCTGATAATTGTGGAATATTTTGTCTACACCCGAAATACTTTTAAATCGACATAGAATATTTCGCACGGCCAGTATCGCTATCGCTGCACCTTCGCCCTGCATTAATTCTCTAAAGTCGAGAGGAAAAAAAAAATTGAATCGCTTCACGTTCATTCGGCAATTCGGTTGCGTCGAATTAATCTACGGGTATCAGCCAGCTGGCTGTGTAGGAGCATCGTGGCAAAAAGCAAAGCAGCTAATAGCGAATTAGACTCGATCGATGGAGCGGCTCGGTTAGGAATAAAATCACCGCGAACGCGGGCCCGGTTTTGCGTAACAAACGTACCGTCTCTGTGTAAGTGCGGGTTTCGACGATTGGAATAAAGCATAGATGAAAGTGAAATCACAGAAACCGTATGACTTACGCTCTCGGGGGACGTCAAACCGTGGCAGAGCCGCGGTGTGTTTCAACCTGCTGGTCCGAATCCAGCCATTATCCAGAGTTACGTTAATTAATCCTCGTTAAGCCGTTTGACATCCCGCGTTACGTAAATCAGATAGATCGCGTCGATTTCAATTTTAAAAAATGCCACTTTCACGCTAGCTATGCAACAATACCGCGAACGTGCCTTTTTCCCCAACTGAATACGATCTTCCACTTTTCGCCCGACAAATACTCCGCTCTGAACCCTCTAATACCCTAATCGAGCGAGTTCCCTTAACCCCGGGACGGCACCTAATACCGGACATTAGCTATGTCTTGTGACATTTGAATCTCTACCGAGCCGTTATTCCGCGTAAACCGTGGAAGGTATAGGAAAAACAAGAATTAAGTTTCGACACGTTCCGCTCGCGCGTGCGCAGCTAAGGAGATTGATCTAATATTATTTCTTTCTTCTTACTTGAGAAAAAGCTTAATTGTCTCGGCAGTAGGGGAACTCCCCCCATCTCATATTCTCGTTAATTCATTGTAAGGGATTTGAGTGGTGTTTGGAGTAACGGTGGAAGGTCGGGGCTTGAACGGTCTCGTGGAAGAAAGAACTGTGTCACGAATCTCCCTTTTACGGCTCCCATTGTGTCCCCCTCAGCGAATTAGGCTGAACGAAGGGGGTAAGCGGCTAATTCGCGAGCCGTAAAAGCTCGAGTTTATGACGGGAAGAGGCGAGAGGAGGATCCAGAGACGAGCACACGGAGACGTTTCTTTAGACTGGCATTCAAAGAGCCCTTTTGGCCCCCCGGGGTTACACCGCGGCACAAAGTATCCGCCCGTGTACAGAGTATCAGTGTATTAAGAGGGTTCACGGGACTCGGAGGGGAGAGGAACTAAAAGCCGTGAAATTCGCGAGCAAACTATTCGCCAGCGATGCCTATCTATCTCATTTGCCAAATTTACCTCCCCTGATAAAAGCAAATGGCGCGACGTAGGGGCGTGGAGGGTGGGTGGCCTTTTGTGCGCTTCCCAGCGTGGAAAGGGGATACGTGAGTTATGATTCTATTACGCAACGTTGAAATAGTTAATCGTCCAGCGATTCTGTCAGACTCGATGGAACGATTGCCACGCGTGGATAAGAATACGTACATACGTCTCCTCGAAATTTAGCTTGAACATTCAGACGAGGTTTCTCGCCCACGTTAATAGTATTACTATTAGTATAACACTGTCCAGGGCCGTTGTAGTAACCATTCCACTGTATGCAAGGACTGTCAAAAAAGAAATTAGAATATTTCTAATATAATAATCTAATATCATTTAGGATACGGTAATAAAAAAGCCCTATATTTAAATATGTTAATGTTTATCTGTCCAGTTCTTCCATCTTTTATTTTATTTTCTTTGTTAATATCATTATTCGTTCTTCCGCGAAAAGATGCTATGATTTCTTTACCGTTGAGAAATTGTTTGGACTCGAAAATATTTCTTGCCCCCTGACTCCTTCGTAGAGAAGACCGACAGAGGCACCGTCCAGGCTAAGATGATTCCAAACACTCTTCTCATTCTCCCTAATATCTATCATAACATATACATCAACCCCGATCAGTAACCAGGAGCTTCTTGAATCTCGTTTCAACATCTCCACTCACCAAAAACCTGCACCAAAGCCACAATCTCCCAAATCCTACTAATGTCAGTCCAGACCGGCCTTCCTCTCCCAGTCCACGTCCACCTTGTCGAAGCTACGGCATCAGTCATCGGCAACTCACCGTCATCGTTCGCTGGACAGACATCGGGGCCCCGTCGAAGTTTCCGCTCGCTGCCGGACCGGCGACTCGCCGGCCTGCGTTTAATAAATCGCAGACACGACGTCGCGGCGCACGTTCGCGGCACAGCAGCCGAACCCGGAAATCAGGACGATCTCCTGTTCACGGTGGGTCCTCCGCGTGACGTCACGGACTGGTTCTACGTGTTCGCGGCGACGTGTGTGCGCGCATACCCGTGCGCGTACGTGCACGTCCCACACCCGCGAGAGCGCGCTCTGATCGTCCCGGGTGCCAGGTCGAGCCAGGAAACTGCAGCTGCAGCTGCGAGCCGACCGCGGCAGAGCGGTCATCGAACGACAACACCGGCGACGATGCTGCTTGACCAAACGTAAATCCTGCCCAGGTGAAATATAGACAAACCAGCGGATGCGAGCAGGAAACACCTGAAGCGGAGACGCCGATTCGCGGGGCAGGGGGGTGGGGGGGGGCAGTGAGGGTGGGGAAGGGGGTGGATTTATTGCGTCGCTGTTGAAAGAGATTTAAGGATAATGGACCTATATAGTCGTCGTTAGAACAATGTTTTGGGGGAAGTCAGTTGGAAGTAGGGTACGACTGGGATTTTATGTTTTCGAATTCGCAAGGCGGAGGCTCTTTCTGAGAATCTATTTCGATGGGATTCCTATGAATTTCATTGACACGGGAATTTGATTGATATCGCTAAAGGGGACAGAGCGTCGAGTGCCATTTTCAACTGTGTGATACGGGTGACGTAGGAATGGCAGTATTGTGGGGGCGGAGGGGGGGACATGAATACAGATGTAATTTTCCTGTTTAGCACAACCTGATGCTTTCGTTAGCATTCACAATTGAAACATTATTTCAGCCATCCCCCTATCGCCGCGTCTCGCCGTTTCGGCTCTCAAGTGCCCACCGCTCGACTTAACGAACGAAAGGTTCCGCATTTCTCGACGATCATCCTCCAACCTCCGCTTCCCCTGTTCACGGTTATCGAGGCTCCGCGGCATCTCCAACTGGAATCGTCCGCCGGGATCGGTCAGCCTCGCCTCTCCCCGCGGCACTCGAGATTCCCGCCGCGGCCGGGAAGCCGGGGAGGTGGCGTCTCGAAACGGAGAAAACGAAAGGGTGGCAAAAGAAAGGGAAGGAGGAGGTGGCCACCGAGCCGTGGCGCTCGCCGGGCACGAAAGAAGCTGCTCGGTCGATTCGAGGCGTCCGACGAATCCGTCCTGACGCGAGAGGAAAAACGCGAGCGAAAAGCGTTCCTCGCGGCGGGGGGGGGGAGAGAGCGTCGCGTCGCCGCGACGCCCCGATGGAACTCGAGCTCGCGTGAGAAAGACGCGGACCCGTGGAAAGACCGAGACGGGAGTCGCCGCGGCGGCGAAAGCAACAGGAGAAAGAGAAACAGAGCAAACGAGCGAAAAGAGAAGAGGGAAGATTGAAAAGAGGGGTACAGGCGGAGGATAGAGAGAGAGAGAGTGAGTGAGGGAGGGGGGGGGGCGGGGAGGGAGCGTTACGTAATGCCGGGTTGCAAGGGATAGATATAACGAGTTAATTACGCGACTGCGATCCACGGGATCAATGCACCGAGGAGAAAGAGGAAAAAACACGAATAAGGAAGACGGGCGAAAAGGGGGATCGAGCCAGACCGGATCGACGATCGAACGCATGGCCAATCGATGACGAGATTCCTCGTGCATACTTCGAAGACGCTGCTCGAAAGACGCTCCGCGACGTACAGCGCCGGAATCTTCTCTGGACCAGAAGATTTAACTGTTCGGGCCAGGTGGATGAAATTCCTTCGACTGGGCGTAAGAAATTCTTCTTCTATGATATGAAAAACATTCGGACGATACTTACCGTTTGCCTGCTGTCACGCGACGAGTCACTGTAAGATCCTCCCAGAGGGATTAATGGATCGAGGGCTGTACCTTCATCCCCCTCAGCCAGCTCCTTTCGCTTGGATTTCAGAGGAGGAAGCGATGACTCGAACTTTGACACGCGCACCTCTCTCACCGGCGTCAGAGATCTCTGGCAAGCCTCCCCCTCCGGTCTGGAGGTTGGAAACTCCGGAGTAAACTCGGAATCAGATTTAGAACGTTTATCAGAGTTTGGACATTCGTGACAGCGGTGGCGCGACGGAGGGTTTTGCGGGAGGGTTCGCGAACGTACCCTGAGAAAGGTGCTTCCTGTACGTTTTAAAAATGCAAAATCTATCCTCCCTTGGCTTCTAGAGCTTAAACGTATACACACGTTGGGCTTCTGATAACGCGAACTCGCTTCAACCTTATTCGCCACGTTCTTTTGAAATGTTGCCGTTTAAATTTCAGGAACCGCGATTCATTTATGTTTCATACACTTCTACCGAGAAAAAGGAATTACACTGGTTAAAGAGCCCTACTCAGATTTTCATTCCTTTTGACACTTAGACAAATCCCTTTTCTTAACAGAGGTTAGTTCACCTCGTAAATCATCTATCTCAGCTTTCCATCGGCAGGAACGAGAGCTTTTACGCTAATAGTGTCCACCAAAAGCCAGAAAAATCGGGAGCCAGCTACGGAAGGGGATTATGCACGCGCCAATTCAAAATTGACGTCCCTTTAAAAAGTTCAAGGGAACTTGGCACTCGAGCTAATGGAACCGTTTCGCACGCCGGTACTCGTAATAGCCGAGCGTTGCCGAATGATTTCTAACGATGAAATGTTCGTCGCTCCTTTGCCCAGCGTACTGCGGACGCTCAAAGTTCGCCGCTCGGAATTCCCCCCGAAAGACACACAGCGTAACGAGAGGCAAAATTCCGATGGGATGGGCTGCCGCAAAATTGCAAGGAAATATCTGCACTCGGCTGCGTCAGCACGCGCACATCGAACCCGTCGCCGTGTGTACGTAGGACACGCGTATACACAGTGCTCGCGAAGTTGCTGTGTATTTTATTGAGATCGAGCAATTTCTAGCCGCTCTTACCAGCTGCACGCGGAAGCGTGTTTGCAAATGAAATGCAAACGTTCTGCGGCGGTCGCGCCGATTAGGTTTCGCGAGCCGCGCGTGCGAACTCCCGGCTGATCGCGCAAGGACGTTCGAATATTCTTTTCTGCCGAACTCACCCGATACTGCAAGTTCTTCGACACTTTTTACGATGAGAGTCTCGTTGCATAACGGGCAGTTGTCTGAAAGCTGCACGTTAGAACGTTGAAAATGTTGAATCGTTTTTATTATGTTAAAAGGTTTTGCTACTCGTAGCTATTGCCTTCTGTGATTTTTTTCGTCGAGTTAAGCTACGCGTGTACCGTGAATCGCATATTTTCAAACTCGGGTTGTTCGATAAGAGTAGACAAGCAGTTAAGGATGATTAATCGAGAAGTTTATCAGCGTTCTCTATCGACTTCTGGACACTTTCTCCCAACCGACGAAACGTTCGAAACTGTTCGCCTACTCGGTGATTTCTATAGCGTGTCGTTGTATACCTCGCAGATCAAAGTGCCAAAGACTCGTTCAATATCTCTTTGGCACTCGAAGAAGTCTGGCATGGAACTCCTTACAGAATTCCGCCAGCGTTGCCCGCACTGCGGAACGTATTTTGTAACATCTCCAACATTCTTCGGCTCTCGCAAGTCCCTCCCTTGCGATAAACCTTGAGAAAGCGTAAAATGATTTCTAATTACTTCATTACTTAGTGTCTTCATTGCTGACGAATGTGCTTCCACATTGAACCTTCATCACCTTCGCGGTCTCGGGAAGAGCTTTCGCTCCGTGGGTTGTCCCGAATTCCTCCATTAACTCCGAGCCTATCCGACGCGAACAAACGTGTCCACTAGAGCTGTTCGAGTACTCGAGAAAAGCGAGCCGAGCCTGGCTCGGCTTGAAGAACCGAGTACTCGTAGAAACCGAGCGGCTCGAAGAACCGAGTACTCGTAAAAACCGAGCGGCTCCGAAGAATCTAGTACTCGAATTTTTTCGAGCGGCTCCGAAGAATCGAGTACTCGAATTTTTTCGAGCGGCTCTAAAAAATCCAGTATTCGAATTTTTTCGAGCGGCTCCGAAGAATTGAGTACTCGAATTTTTTTGAGCGGCTCCGAAGAATCCAGTACTCGAATTTTTTCGAGCGGCTTCATAGAATCGAGTACTCGAATTTTTTCGAGCGGCTCCGAAGAATCCAGTACTCGAATTTTTTCGAGCGGATTCAAATAATCGAGTACTCGAATTTTTTCGAGCGGCTTCAAAGAATCCAGTACTCGAATTTTTTCGAGCGGCTCCGAAGAATCGAGTACTCGAATTTTTTCGAGCGGCTTCAAAGAATCGAGTACTCGAATTTTTTCGAGCGGCTCCGAAGAATCCAGTACTCGAATTTTTTCGAGCGGATTCAAAGAATCGAGTACTCGAATTTTTTCGAGCGGCTCCGAAGAATCCAGTACTCGAATTTTTTCGAGCGGATTCAAAGAATCGAGTACTCGAATTTTTTCGAGCGGCTTCAAAGAATCCAGTACTCGAATTTTTTCGAGTGGTTCCGAAGAATCGAGTACTCGTATTTTTTCGAGCGGCTCTGAAGAATCGAGTACTCGAATTTTTTCGAGCGGTTCGAAGAGAACCGACTAGTCGATTTTTCTTTTTTTTTCCCCCTCCGAGTACTCGGCTCTGCTCGGTAACCAAGTCGCGGCTCGGTTCGAATTTCAAGCTACTCGAATATTCGAGTACTCGAACAACCCGAGCCACTCGAACAATTTATTTAAAAATAAATAAATAAAATACAATAAACCCTAGTGTCCACCGATGCCAGAGCTCCCCTGACTACCTACTAATTCAACTAATTCATCGATATCGTTTTGACTTCTGCCGGTGTTCGATCAAACAAAGGGAAGCTTTGAAGGAAGCTCGGGAAGATCTCAGCCCAGCGTATCAAAGGGAACAGATAGCGCAGCGATTCCCCTAGCCGCGTAATGGTTATTATTCAGAGTCACGCGAGCGTGTCTGCGATTCCACCGCGAACGCTTCGCGGACACCCTGTGCATGGATCCGCGGGGATGCGCGCCAGCCTTGGGCGCCATATGTGTAAACGATCTTCTGCTGAGCGTCCCGAAGGGGATTTGACTTACGTTCCACGCAACCCCCTGTTCATAAATCTGCGCGTTGCAATGCCCGGGGCGCAATCGCAATCACTTTGTGGGACGGGGCCCGCGGGATGCTTTACGACCGAGCTAATACCGATATCAGGTATCCGGCCGCGCACGAAAGCAACCGAGTGTCCCGCTTTATAGCTTCGTTTCGCCACAGCAACCCGCTCTCGGTCCCGACGCCCGCTAATTTCACTAACGCTGATCGAACATCGACCTTCTTCGTCGTTTGCCTCGCCACTCGTGCTTGGCTGCGACCATGACAACGAAATCAAGGAACGAGAACAAAAAATAAAAGAAAAGCTGTCGGGTTCATAGTTGCGTATATTTATACAGTCGAATGTGTTTGTAGGAAGGAAAGTGAAGGAAGAAAAGGCGAAGTGGAATTAGACGACTGTTTGAGGTAGGATTAAATATCAGTGATAGAAGTTAGAAGTCAGTGAGGTGCAGAGGTGTTTGTAAATGGCTTAAAGGGAACAATGAGAATTGGTTCACATAAGCTTTCTGATATCAATTACGGCCCAAATAATATCGGAGTAACGTTATCAAGAAATTTCTAACTTAAACGGGACAATTTCTTTTCGAAACATTTCGAAACGCGGCGCAGAACTTTTCACTCGGTGCCCCCAACTATGCGTGTATTTCTAAACTCCATTAAACCTTTAAGAGCGCAAAAGGTGTACTTTTCAAAGAACCGTCGTTTGCATTGCAAAGTGGGACGGGGCGCGCGGAGCTTGCACGCAACGTCGCGTCCGCTGGAATAACTGGAAAATGAATATGAATTATGCCGTGGAAAGCTCCGAACGGGGGTAAATTTTTAATCGATATCTATAATACATCTAATGACCCCCCCCCCCCCCCCCTCCGCGTAATTCCATTTCCCTCGCGACTCCGCGAACGTTGCTGAATGACATTGAAGAACTGCACAACTGCAACCGCAACGGGAATCGATAGGGGCTGGCTTTTCTGTGGATCATCAATATTTATAGACGCTGATTGGTCGCCGAGGAAACGGAATCGTAAAACTCGATCGCCCCGGTGTCGTTCGCACGGGCCTTTGTGCTTATTACTCGGACCGCGCTGACGGGAAATTAATTGTGGATTTAGCGTGGCCAAAGCTGGCGCTGAAACTTCCTTTGACACTTCGTAATTGTGTGTGCAGTTCTGAGGGGGGGCCTTGCGTTTACGACGTGCGCGCACGTAGACGCGTGGAATAAATTCGCAATTAATCTGGATGGCTCAAAGTCGCCGACTGCTGGGCGGCAGGGCCGCGTTAGTAGATGCGAGTTTCGTAAATAGAGCCTTTTTCGGAGTGCCTCGCTTGTTGCACTCTTGCATCACTTAATTGCCAGCCTCTCCCGCGTGACCTGCTCTTGAATATTTTAGCCGTTTACTTTTCATCCCCGTGCTCGATTCTGTGGCGCGAATAGACGCGACAAAGGCCAGCAAGTTGTTCAAAAAGTTATTGCTTTGAAAATTTCGTAAATTGAAATTTACGGTATGATCAACGTTATTGCCAGCTGCACATTCTCGATTGCCTTTGATGGACATTGATTCGGGAGTCGGGAAATGTTTTATTTAGGGAGATTAATGATATCGGAATGAGGCATTATCGCCGATATATTGGCTTTCTACCATAACAGTCGATAACGGAACAACCTTGCCAGGAAGTTTAGTTGTAGCAGAAGTTTCCGTCGCTTTACAGCCTGCGCTCGTTACTTGCGAGTCGCTGGTATGGCCTCAGAAAAGTTTCTCCCATACCCGCGAGCCTCTCGGTGCGGAATCGATACCGAAACAGTTGCATTGCTTCGCTATACAGCGGTCTTACGCTAGTGAAGATCGCGCGAATAAATAATCACAGGAACAAAAATAATACTCGTCGAATCGTCACAGAAGTTACCTTCATCTGCGAGCTTCGATGAATCTTTCACCCCGCCGATTTAAATGCCTTCTTTCTAAAACATCCCAGCTAGAAACGTAAAGCTTGCATCCTGCCCACCGTTGGCTTCACTCGCATCGAACTTCCTACTTTAAAAAAAAAAAAAAAAAAAAAAAAGAGAGAGAGAGAGAAAGCAAGTGCCCTGTTTACAATCGTGAACAGATCTAGTCTGAACGTACTCGGTGCCATTCCCGCCCACGAGCGCCCAAACTGAGCACGATTGCTCGCGATCTTTTCGAGAAGAAGCAGAACGCAGGGAGGGGGGGGGGCCCTCATCCACGTTTCCGTGACTGGCGCATTAGAAAGCGTTTCGCCCAGTGTTTTCACGGTACGATCGTCGTGCCCCGTCCTCGTGAGATCGTTTAACGCCTCACGCCGCGAATCGCACCGCCATGGAGCAGCAACCGCAAATTACGGCACGGGGATGCTGAACTTTACGAGCACCGCGAGTTAGAAAGTCCCTCTCGTTATGCCCAGAATCGCGATCGATCCTCCTCGCCTAAGTGCGCCCGGAACTGTTCTCCGGGGCGAATCGAGACTTCTCTCCCCTTCCTAGCTTTATTCCCTTCCCCTCTTTCTCTCTTTCCATTACTCTCTGTGTTACATAACGCAGCAAGAGATAAGGGAACACGTTCGGCACGAGTCGCGAGAGGGGGTGGGGGGAGGCGAACCCGCTATCTGTAGGGAATCGAACAATAGCGCTGTTAAACCGAGAGCTCGAACCTCAGCGCAATATCGAGAGCTCTCTGCATAAATAATAAGCGCTCGGGCTGGTGCACTCGAAATGATACCGCGAGGCCGAATCGCGCGAGCGTAAAGGCTCCAACGCCACGGGGAATATCGTTAATACGAGCGACCCTTTTTAATCCACCGATCAGCTCGATAAATATAAACGACGCCGACGTCGAAGATTAAATAGTTACCACCCTCCTCGGTCGCCTATTTGTCGCGTACCTCCGTCCGCGAATCACGGTGAAAGTTGGCAAACGTTGGGACATTTCGCGGACGCGAATGTGTCTTAACGGATTGTCAGTCGTTAAATGAATACATCTCGCGGGAACTGAAATTCATCGGCTGGGTAGACGGGGAACGGGTTTCTCAATGTACCTGAAAGTGGCGTTTGCACGGTGTTCTCGAAGTGGCGGGATGCTTCGGGACGATTAAAGTGTCGATGCAGCGGCGGCAGTTAGATGGGACGTGTAATTACCAGTAGTCCCCTGTTTCCCTTTGAAGAGTGTACCCCGACCGTCGTAAAAACGATGCCGCGCTCATACTGAAATTTCATTTCTCGGCGAGGAGTTTCGCGGAATGCGCCTAGCCCCGGCTGGCAAAACCATTTGCATTAAAATCAAGCGCTAATTGATTATTTTCTTCCGCGCCCACCGCGCGGCTAATTTATTCACCTGCGCGCAGCAGCGGCGATTTCCTAGAAGCGTTTCGTATTCTCTGCGTTCCGCGCACGGTTCCGAGCATTCAGTTCTAGGCGAAAGTTGCAGCGCGAAAAGAGCTCGTGGACGGTGCTCCACTCTTTCCTCTGTTCCCACTTGGCCAGACCTCTCGCCCCGGCGCTTTTAACGCTGAAGAACGAAAATTAAGTAACGGAGATTTCAATCGCGAGAAGTTAGCGAGTGGAAATCGTTCCGTGGACGAGGGTCGGAGGAATATCTTCGTTTCTATGTTTCTATCTGCGCGTTGAACCGGCACGAGTGATTGTATTACGGTGCTTCGTAATTAGCCACTGTAGCTGGAATAGAATATTGATTTTACATCAAGTTTGAACCCGTAAAAGTAGGTGGGCGGACAAAGCTATATGAGTTATCTGACTTATTTCCAGAATCTCCAGTGGTGATAAAATATCTGTTAATCAACAAATGTCTCAATTGACCCGTGATCTCGTCACGATTAAACTTGACACGTACACGACAAGCTTGTACAACGGTCTTAAACTCCAAATTCTGACTACTGAGCTTCCGAACGAACGGCAGCTATCTTTTTTCTATACAGCAAGTATAGAATTCGATCTTTCAAATACTTGCATATCGTTCCCTCTGCAATAAATCAGGCGAGCCTACAAAGAAAGCCAAATGCTCCGCTGAAAGAGATAACTATTGCCCTCGAAGTGCAGTCATTAGCGAACCAACGGCTAAGAAATTTCGATCCGCGACTTCCTCAACAGGCGTTCGAGCAGAAGTTGAAAAAGGCCCGACGATCTTGTCGATAGAAAAATATACGCGATAAATCGTCTGCGGATCGCTGCTGTCCACCGTAAATCATTGCTAAACGGGGCCCCGGCGTTGTTGCTGGCATAGTTTCCAACGATTGTTGCCGCAGCAACGGCAATTAATTCTTACCGATGCGCCGCTTTGTAATCGCTACTTAATAGACGCGTCGTGTATTTATCGGCGCTCGGTTTATAATTAAACGCCGACGTCCGCGGGGACGATCGGTTGCTTAACGCGAGTCGATCGAACCCCCGACGTATTTATTGCCGCGATTCTCTGCTTTCGTGGGCGACTCCTTTGCCACCGCCCCGTGATTTATGCAGCCTCTCGGGCTCCGGGAAATCTCCACTTTCCTGCAGTTACTGCACAGCTTTTCAACCGATAGAATAATTACTGTGCGCCGGGGGTGGTGTCAGCGGAATTTGGAGTAGATCAAAGGGTGTGAAAGTTTTGCTATCTGGGCACGACGATAACTAACGAAATATTAACTTGGCATGTTCATTCCACCGGAAGAAATTATTAAACTCAGAGTCTCGGAGCTTTTGGTACACACTGTAGGGTAAACTCGGGTAAGTCCGCGATAGTTTTAGAATTTGTCTATTAACTGCTCATATTCACATGTGCTGAAAGTGAGTCTAGGATATAATAAAAGGTCAGACATCCTACAAACAAATTATAGGTTAACAGAAATTTACTAAATATATTTAATTGAAAATATACAAAATTCAATTTTCACGACATACCTACTCTGGGTGACTCCGTGATAGTTCTACATATATACTTGTTTATATTATTTTACATTATTTTAAATTATTTTACATTATTTCATATTATTTTACATTATTTCATATTATTTTATATTATTGTTATTCTGTGTAGAATCAATCGTTTCATGATCGTTAGATATTTGACACTTTATGAAACAGTGTTCCTGGTATTGACCATCAAGATTTCTCGAACAGCGTAATCAGAAACGCAGTCTTAACCACACGAAAAATAAGAATTTAATTATTATCATAAGCGAAAATTGCACTGTATGCCTTACTGTATGATAAATTGAATAGTAAGTTTCGTTAAAGTGTTACCTTACCATCACTTACCTGCCATTTTAATTTTCAATTTAGCTGCTAAAGCACATATAATACATAAACAAGCGACCGTCCATAATTAACATGAAGAATTTCCCGAATAATGCGATGCTGAAACAAAAACGCTCTCAATCTATCGCACTAACTTTAATTGACCGATTCTTTTACCGCATCACAAACTAAAAGAGCACCGCTGTCTATCTATTAGTTTTTTGTGTGTTTTTTTTTTATTAAATTAGGTCCGGCAACTACGAGTTACAGACGAATGAAAAATTATCGCGGAGCAACCACTATCACGGATTAAGCCGAGTTTACCCTGCTACCCTATTAAGTAATATTCCATTCTAATTAAATACATTGTTACCAATTCAATTACTCTCCAACAATTCAATTAAATAAAATACTTTTAATAAACCACCGATAGTTGCGCAAACCCCGATACAACTTAGCGCCACCCAGCCACCCACCACCGTGCATCGTCGTCACACTTCGCGGCTAATCGTAAGAATCTCGAGGCACCTCGGTGAACCATGAAGCTTGCCGATCGTACGCGTGCTGTTCCATCGTCGTCGCCTGGAGCGGCTGCCTCCGGGTGTCGAGCGTAGGACGACGATACGGAACGTGAATAACGGGAATTCGAAGGTGAATGCTCGGGCAAATTGCGAATTACGATACGCAGCGTCGTCCCTCTGTCTGTGTGCGTGCTGTATCTCCGCAACTTGGGCGCAGCACGCACCAGCGAGTAACCGAGTAACCAGTAATTGACTTTGTACGAGACCAGGGTCCCGAGCGTACGCAAAGCAGGCACACGAGGAAACGTAGGGGGACGTGGCTCGAGAGCCACGGAAGCGCTGGAAACGAAGAAAAATCTCCGCCCAAGATTCATCCCGGTTGTCCGTGGAATTTCGCGGGAACGATGGGAAACGCGCGTCTAAGAGCATCTGCTAAGAATAAATTCTTAGCGAACAGTTCTCTGGTGGAGCTCGAGGAATTTGTAATGCACGTGGCCGAGGATCGCTCTAATCCGATGTACCTTCGACAGAATTCCTAGTTTTCTCTTCCTTGAACGTTTGGGGGGGGAAAGAGTCTCTCTTCCCAGTGGATCTTTAGCCATTGGGATTGCCGAAATACTTGTCTAATATTGCACTTTCAACGTATTCTTTTACAAATAATATCTGTCCAGCGCCTTATATCGTAGTTTTAAGAGTTCGAAGGGTCGGTCCACGGATGAGGGATCGGCGGTTGAATTGCGGACCTTGCAGCGAGAGGGGTGCAGCTGCATTTTTATTGAAAATTTGAAATCCGCACCCAATAGGTACTGTTTTGCGCAATAAGAATCCTCCAGGATTGAAAAATTTGCCAAAAATAGAAATTAAAACTTGTTCAATTTAATAGCTACTACTTACTGTGCGAAAATATATATTGCTCGATTAGTGTTCCTATTTTAATGTTAAGTCAAAGGAATAATTTTAGAAACATTTTTTAATGATGGAGCTGCGCCCCTCTTGCTGCAAGCTTTTCAATTGAATCTCAATTTCTCTGTTCCTAAATATCCCGTGGTAATTATTTCGCAAGCTGTTAAATGATTCGCGAAATTGATCATCGCCGCGTGTTAAATGCAGCGGGTAGGCGATGTCTCCAACTTTCACGTGGCTGAACTTCCGTCAGTGTCGAGTGGAGGAACCGCGGGCCGTGTATCATCCCCTGCCAGCTCGTGCATTATCGATGAATATACATCGGGTATTTAACGATCGCGGTGGCGTTGATTTATCGAAAGCCCGTTGTCGGCTGGTCGATAGAGGCGATCGGGTGAAAGCGTCAAATAGTAAAGCGAAAATAAAATCGCGAAGAGGGAGCTGCACGCCAGGCGTCGGGCACAATAAAACCAATAATCCCCCGGCTCGGGTGGCCGACGCAACGCGACGGCGGATATTGCTGGCCGTGATGCAGGGAGTGGTATATTCGTCGCCCGGCACAATGGAAACGGGACGAAGACTCTAATGCCCTGTTTAATAGAGATTACAGTGCCATGGGACGTTTTACTCTCTTTATCACATTCTATAATTTCCCTGGGATACGTAAGCTCGCCGTGCTTCGCGCCTGGAATATTTCAAATTGCTGGATGCTCGGCAGAGTGGAAAGCACTTAGCCATTGGGGACGACAGATTTGTTCTTTCATGTGGAAGGGGTTTGCCAGAAAGATGAGATTCTACCTACATGGAATGTTAGGTAGCTATAATTGGGAGATAAAAGGCTAAAGTTTTGGAGAATGAAATGGAGGTTTCATCGATGAAGAGGAGCGTGGTTTGGAGGTTGCACGTAGTAATGGAAATATAGGAAAGCCTATAATCGAGGGTAATGCGATAATGTGTTACGTAGGTATCTTCCCTAGTAGCACAAAATATTGGTTAAATATTTTTTCCAAATATTAAAAGAAACCTTTTTTTAGCCACACTTTTTAATATGAAAAAAAATGTTGATTCCAAATATTATATACACATACTGAAAATGTGAAATAAACGTTTAGAAAATATGAAACAATCGGAAAAAAATGTTTTCTTTCTACCATTCAATAAATATTTACTTTATATTTGAAAAAAGAATATTTTTTTCATAATATAAAATGGATATTTCCAGCATATTTGGGAAATATATTTGCTTCTTAATCTAGAATAAATATTGTATGTATGTTTAAATATCAAAAAGAGATTGAACCTCTTTTTAATATTGGATGTATGTGCATTCAATATTTTGTGCTACTAGGGTTGTTATGGCGATATTAGTCTTCATGGTATGGTATTTAATATATGGTTCAGTGACACGTAGGGACCCTGATGCTTGTGCTTTTGCAGAGTGTAAAGTTATAGGTGATTTAGGCTAGTGCCTCGGGAACTGTAGAACACAGAATACAGTGGCTTGATTGTTGCCGCGTTTTGGTCGATACGAGGGGACCTTTCTGTCGCGATTTATTCCTGGCGGAGGAGCGTGGTTCACTTTCGACAATGAAATGTGGAGCAGACGGCATGGAATGCGTAATATGAAATCCCATGTCAGGCTTTGTACAGTTTATTCGACCGGTATTTCAAAATAATATGTCTGTCGAAAGTTTGGGTGGGTTCGAAGTTCCAGGAGGCGACGCGAGGCTTCGAATATGAATGAACAGTTTGCTCCCTTCCCGTAAGAATTCAATTCTTCCCTTATCTACGTGGCAATATACACCCCGTGCACGATGGGAAGGGGGCAGCATTAATTTCTTGCATGTCTCTGGAGACGAGCGTGTGCTCGCGTATATTCGTATAGATAAAATTAAAACATAAAGATAGCGTTGTACATTCCGCGGAATTGGTGATTTTAGTTGATCGCTTAATGTGGTATCGCGTATAAAGTCCTCACCAAATACCATTACCTCTATGAAAACTCTCCATGATAGCCATTCGATGAAATTAAAGCCCTATTAGAACGCAAATGAATTTTCCTGTCGTCAGAATATCAGAATAAATTCTACAAATTGACTTGAACATAATTTGATTGCCTCGATTGCAGCCGTTTCATAGAACTCAACATCGATATTAAAATTCATGAATAATTTAGGGAGCGTTAATAAACTTCGATATAGATCAGCGGGAAATATACGAAATATCTAATTTAGAAGGAATTTGTAGGAGCAATGTAACCCATTAAAATGTGTAATTATAAAAATTCTTTGCGCTGTTATTAAAGCGCAAGAACAGTTTATTGCGTTTTATGTAATAGCTGATGCCTGCGTGTATCGCATATTTCATATAAAAAGGAAAGAAAGTTTCACGATTCTCGTCTTTAATTGTTTTCGATTCCGTGTTATACAATCGACGTTGCGCAACGACAAATGAATGCTGGTTTATTTCAATGAAAGTGGTGAAGTTTATTAAAGTTTTCTAAAAAGGAGCAGCTCTGGATCAAGTGGAATCGCGAGCTACTTTTCTTTCTAGTTCCAACTAAATTCCAAGGAACTGGAGTAATTTCAGTTTAGAGCATAATGGTAATTCCAGCATAATTACACGCTGGCCCGGCAAAAGCAACCGACGATCGTCTTCGTACCTCGTTTCGGTCGCTCCCATTTATTCTCTAAATGCAAGGAGGAAGCTCGTTACGCGTCCCTTGCGTTATTATTAATAATTACCGAGGACGTTACCCACTGTTTCCCCTAGGAGCCCTTTTCGTGACCTTATTCGGCAGCTGAGCCGCGTATAATCGCGAGTTTCTTCTCTTTAACTAGAACTCACGGAAAGATAAGAGTTGAAATTAAACAGTGCTCGATCGTTCAAAATACACAATGCAAATTAAAATTTAAAACGTCAACATACCATTTTCAATGAAAATTTCAGCTTTCTAGAATTAAATAGAATATTAAGTAGATCTCAGATCCGCCCCCGTTCCTCTAATTACCCAGCCACAGTTGCTCCCATAATGGCTCCAAACAAAATACTTCCGCCCCACGAATCGAATCGAAAGTGGCGACGTTACAACGACCAACCCGCGCGCGCAAACAGCAGGGAAATAATCATTTACGAGGGACCGAGCCTTGTACGGAACTGTGGAGAGAGATTAATCGAGAAACGTCCGTGGAAACGTTGGGAAGGGTGCGGAATAAGGGAGGGAAAGAATAATGTCGAGCAAAGAGGGTCAACAAAGGGGAAAACTCGATTCCGGCTGCGGCTTGGGGACCGTAAGTAGCGTAACTTTAAATCTATAATGGCTGCAGGAAAATCGTAAAAGAGAACGTAGTCCGATGCACCAGCTACTGGGAGATAGTTATTCTCCCCAGTCTCGAGGGCTGGCTTTCGTGCCTGATGCTCTCCATCCCCCTTCTCGCCATTATTTTATTGGCCCATCTGATTCGTCCCAGTTAGCGGCACTCACGCCCGCCCAGTTTTCAATTTCAAACGCATCGCGAAATTGAAAAGCTCAGGGCGTAGTTTTCGCTAGGCGCGTTCATTCGATATCAACGGGGGGTGGGGGGTGTGGAAGGGCTTGGTCAAATATTAAATATCGATGCGTGGCAATGATTAACGCCGGCAATCCGACGGTCCTCCCCGGTGCGCATAACGGGTGTTAAAGAACGTTGCAATTGTGAATTAATCAAGTGTACGAACGAGTTACGCCAGTCTTTATTCGAGGATTGACGCGGATTGTAGATCCTCGAACCCCACATAGAATCTACTGCAACGTTGCTAAAAGTCGTCGCGGAAGTAGGGGAATGTAGGAAAACAGTGCGAATACAAACATACACGCGTTCTTAAACATACTGAAACAGTAAACGCCACTTAATCACTAAGCAATGGCCTCCGCGCGCGGATGCGTCCTATAATTTCCTTGGAAGTCCATGGGAACTGTTTCCGAACTACCCCTGGTTATTTTAAAATACCCACTCCATCGTCACCGAACAGAAGACAATGACTCGCGTGCCCCGTTGCTGTTGAAACGCTAATTAGGACTAGAATTAAGTTGAATATCGAGCAGTGGCGGTGGTACTTCAAACCGCTTTCTAATCGACAGCGGGTTCATTCTTCGTAGGTACTTAGTTACGATAAACTACGTTCGTATTCGTGGACAAACGAGGCGACTAGCCGTTGCTCCGGTTATATTGCGCGGCGTTTCGACGCGCGCCAGTTGTCATCGAGCAATTTTGGAAACGGAGCTCGCAATTGCTGGCGGACGCCCGCTAACTGGCCGGCGAACTCTCCTGGTTGCTTCCGCTTGTAGACGGAAGCGGAACTTAATTAATGCGGGCTCGTTACGCGGCAGGAATATACGACGGGGTTTCCAGAATTTCAGATTAAACCTAACTGGAAGCTATACTTTCCTGGGGGAGTTGCAGCATCTCGCGATAAGGTCGGGCGACTCTAATTAATCGCAAGCTACGGTAACAAATACTTCGGGGAGGCAAGGGACATGTGCTGTCCGTCGATAATTGGTATAATTATCGCGGCTGATATCCACAGAACCGGTTCTTTCTACAGACGTATCGTTGGCTTCTTACTAAAACTGCAAAATTTTTGGCGTTTACCAAAGGCCAAGCACAGGATCTTTTAACGAACCCCAAAATCTCATTTATCGAAAAAGTGGACTTGGCCAGTGTCGCCAGCGAGCCAAAGATATTCGGTTCGTTACCTTCTATCACCCAGGAACACTGTCCACCAATTTCCCTGAACGGTCTGATCACCTCCGCGCGAACCCTCGGTATATCTATACGAAACTCAGAATTGTTACATCTGGTATAAATGAAGGAAGGTATAAGAAGCTATCGGGACAAAGGGAGAAGCCAGCGAAGGGGTTGCAGATCGTCGAACACCGTGCTTCCCTTCCCGCTGATTAAATTATTAAGAGCATTAAACGTACAACAAGATCGTTACGGAACGAAAAGCTCGCTTTAACGTCGCTGTGACGTTGCAAAGTAAAGGACGGTTGAACGAAATGTCGCTGCGAGACACGATAAAACGCCAGTATAATTTGCGCTTTATTATTGCCGGTGGATTTCGTGGGCCGGCGTGTGGCGTTCGGTAATTTTTCTTAAATGGTTTCTAAGAGTGCCAGGGGAGGGAGTGCTGGTTGTTAAATAACATTCCTGGAGCTTTGTCGTAACGGCAGGTAATAAAGACTACAATTGTGGCCGTCGTACCGCGGCGTACATAAAAGGTATCCCCCCCTTCCCCCCTCATTCGTGATCTTCGCATTCCTAGCAATACCACGGATTCCAGCTTTTCCGTTAATGAGAATAATTAGCGGCCTGGGGTCGTTGTACTCGCGTATACGGCTTAAGGTCGCGCTAAAGTCTCCATTGAATCGAACGTGGGACCCGCGGTGCTCCCAGTTTCCGGGATCTTCGAGATTAAACTAACGCGAGCCGCGTTGGACCACGGGCAAGAGCCTCTGTCCTTTAATTACTATCATTCGTTACTCTTGCCGCTTCCCCCTCGAGGCCGCACTTTGTCCCGTGATTTTTCAACGGGAATGGGCTGCTCGCGCTTTCCGTCCTCTCCGACTGATCGAAGAATGAATCGCTTCAATATCGCTGTTGAACATTTCATTGCTAAATTATTAGCGATCAAGGTCTACTCTGATTTATTTATTAATTTAGAAGGAGGATAATTTACGACTTGATTGTTTACTCCACCGTAGCTGAGTATTTGGTACTACTTAATCTTTCATTACTTCTATCGCGAGGATTCTCTTTGAATATCCTTTACTTCAACGGTTTTCCTGTTGCTCCCACTTAAATATGAAATTTTTTGCAAACTGTGCGAACTGAAGATTCCCCAGGATTTGTGGATTTACTTTAAGGACGATTATTACTCAGAAACGCGTGTCCTCGATTCGTTCGACATATTGTTATCTACAAAGCAATGTAAAGTATTCTCCACGTGTAGTTCGATGATGGGTTCGATCCTCTAAACTACTCCGCGAATACTGCTTCCGCTTTCTCTCTCCGTAAGTACTTTCGAGAGCAATTAATTATCGTGCCCCGGCTAAAGCTTCCTGCGCTACCCAATTAAGATCTATCAATCGATTCTAGCGTTCCCCGCGCAAAGACGATTGCAGCCAGCGCCGAGTGAAGTCTTTCCGAGCGGTTCCACGCGGAATATGCATAACCGCGAGAGAAAATTGATCCGGCCAGCGCAACTCGCGCCAACGCCCGAGGTCGTTTAATTGGCAGGTCGGCAATTAGGCGATTAATTAAGCGCGATTAAGGCGTAACAGGAGGAACGAACGGTGTAGGCTCTTCTTGCGTAATAATGCTCGTGGCAGTGAACCTGAAGCCGAGGCAGTTCGTTTCTCACGTCGGCCACGCGAGAAGCGCGTACACGCGGAAAAACTTTTACTCTTCCGTCCTAAAATCTGCTCTGAATAGAGAAAAGATTCTTTACAGGGTGATCAGAGAGAGAGAGAGAGAGAGAGAGAGAGGGGAGAGAGAGAGAGCGATTGAAAAAGGTAGCTCGTACCCATCGAGTCTTTTTAATCCGAGAATGCATCTTGGGAACTCAAGCTGCCACAATTTCCTGCCACGTCCATCAAGAAATATTCTGTTTTCTAGCAATTCTTTTTCCTACATACCCCTCGAAAGTGAACCCATTATCCAAACAGATGCATAATTCGTTTTACTCGTTGGATACTCCAGATCCCATCACACTTTGTCGAATCTATTGTACCGTGCCTCTCTTTGCCCTTTGTCCCACGTTCGGCCCTCTGTGCCCCGTCGAAACGCCCCGTGCTCGTGTTATTTTACCTTTGTTTTCGTGCCAACAAACGCCAGTCATTTTTCTGCATTCCGTGCATTTTCCTCTTCCTTTTTCCTCCCCCCCGCCAGGCATTCCGATGCTCGCGTGCGAGCTGAATCAGGCAGGAGATTGTTCGAACGGTTATTTACCGATCAAAGGAGAATCGATGCGAGCGCAGTGGCCCGCATTCGAGCTCCAGTCGAAACCTAATAGTTCTCCGTAGGATTTGTCGAATTTCCCGTAAGCGGACGCCCCTCGGTAGTTCGCTTTCCGCGGATTCGCCGCTCGCTGGGAAATCCGACAGGGGTAATGTGCCCGGACTGAATCGCAGCCTCGTATTCCTTCGCTTTTATGTAATTCGTTTACGAGATATTTATTATGTAATTTATTAAGGCACGGCTGACAGGACTGTTACGTAAGGCGTTGGGCGCAGCTCGACTCGCCGCGCGAATTACGCGCGGGGGCCACCGCGGCCCGTTCTAACGCCTCGACTTGCCATTAGCGTTAATCCTGATTTTTATGGGCCTTTTATGCCGGTGAGGTGTTTATGAAAATGCGGGGACTCTACTTCAGGGGGTTTCCGCGCATCTCGATGCTAATAGTATACAGTGTAAAGAAGCTGTTTCGTGTATCTCTTCTCGGAGAATCCCCTTTTCACGATTTTCCTTCATTCGAATAGTTAACTGTGTAGAAAAACTTGTACGTTGCTCCTCGTAGCCTCGAGAGTTTTTCGAAATCTGAGCATCGTTCCCGAGTCGCGATCCCGTAATTCTCCCCGCGAGTGGATCGTAGCAAAGCGGATCTTTAAGGAGCATGATGGATCGTACGTTTCACGTGGTGCCCTCTGTAACGGCACGAGAAATCGCGATCGCAGTGAATTTCTATACGATTTCACCGAGGCCTGGTTGGTCGATCGCGCCGCGGCATCTTCAGCTTCCAGGCGATACGCGACCCCTTACACGCGTCGATCGATTTCTCATTAACGCGTAAAGTGCAGCCGCCGAGCGTCTGGATGCAGATGCCCGCGAGGAAAAGGAGATCCGCGTTGGTGGCGCGCTCGCGTGCACGGAAACATTTTTTGCCGATATCGCTGGGGTTCGGGAGAAAAGAATTTCTTTCCTCTCCTGTCATGGATTGGCGCCAGCTTCGGATGAGGCATCGTGGGAGGACGCGTGTTTTTTTCCCTACTATTCCGCGACGAGGAAGCGCTTAGGAAATCGCCGAGTGTTCCGCGCGCATCGCGCGGCATGCATGCAGATATATTTCTGCGTATCGTAACGGGAAGAAATGGACATGCAACTAATATCAGCAGACGTCGAATGGCTGTAAGCAGGTGAAATGCATCGTCGCGGAGGTATTTATTCGGTCTTTGAAACTGGGAACAAGGGTAGAGCTCGCTGGGACTCGCGGTGCTCGTAGAGAACTACTTAGCTTCGAGTTTCTGTCGCTTTACGAATACGAAGAAATATAATTCTACAAGGAATTTTGATCATCTCAATGGATTGTATACGCGCCACATATTGTATATCTGCGAATATTCGATTAGAATTCTGCTTCTAATCGAGAAATCTGAATTTCTTCTCCCTCGATTCTCCCAACATATTTCAATCTCCCTAGTTCGTCTCGATATCAAACCCTAGCTGCAAATGAAATCAAATTACCACACCCACGCCAATCCCCGTCAACTCGTCATAGTTGAAAGAATCCTCAGACACTCTAACGAACACAATCTCAAGTACAACTGCTGGATCAATCAGAGCAACCCTATTCTACCCCCTGCTCGTCAAGCTTGAATCGATCACCACTCATGTGCCTCCACTCAACAGCTTCATTCATGTCGATGGGCACGCTATTCCCACCCTCCCCCCCGTGGAGCTAACGTTTCTACGTACCTACAGGCCACGTCGTTCGCCGAGAGTCAAAAGAAAACCCTCGGTAATTATCCGCTCGGAGGCGAGGTTTTCTCGAACTTGTCGAAACTGCGATCTCTTCCAGGCGCACGGTCGCGACGGGGCGCTGTTTCCACGCCTAGAGATATATCCAAGCGCATTAGTGACATAATTTTCCCCGGTGTATTTCTGTAACGTGCCGAGGAAACGGGCGGCGAAGAAAGGGGAGGCGCGAGCGAGAGTCTGGCGACGCCGGCCGTCTGGGCCTCTCTCGCTTAGGCGAGTTTATCGGCATTGCATTTCCGCGTTTTCGTTGCACAACACCTGTTCACCGGCCACGTAACTCCCCCTCGCCCACGCCGATCTCTGCTGGCCAGAAAATCCGCGGAATCCTCCTGGCATTGCCCCCTCCGCGCACTTTCTTCACCGTCGACTCGTCGCGGCGACACGAGGACCCCGGTTATTTCGCCGCTTATCTCGTCGACCACTCGTTTCATGAATTTCGACCGCATTCGAAACGTCGTCGACGGGCGTCGTCAGTGCAGCGGAGATGCACTTCAAGCTACGCTCCTACGCGAGATGCACTTTCGGCTGTCTCCGCGCGAGAGCCACTTTAAGCCACTTCCCCACTTGCGGCGCGCGACGCACTTAAGCCCGCGTTCCCGCATGAAACGCGGGGCTACTTCAACCGAGACGCACGTAGTGGGATGTAATCGTTACTCCGCGAGACATTGGGGGATGCGTGTAACTATTACGCACTCGTCCCTCACCTTTTCCATTCATACTTTCATACTTTCCCGATTAACCCTACAATGCAGACGTGGGGCCTGACAGTTCTCATGCCCAATTGAACAGTTCTCATGATATTGAAAAAGATTCAGATACCGTAAACTGGGGTGACTTTGCCCGCCGGGGTGACATCGCCCACTTTTTTACTCTGCTTGAAAAATTACCATATGATTGAATTCGCTAATTTTTTTTTTCGTTAGACCTTGGCGAACTTATTGCTATCGATTACAAAACACGATATGTTCTAATTACTTTACAATAAAATAAAATAAAGTCTTTACGAAAAGTGGGCAATGTCACCCCGGACGGGCAAATTCACCCCAGTTTACGGTAATGATAACTACGTAAGTGGTAGTGTTAAAAAGGTATTTGTTCGGTATTTCGTTATGTTATTAAATATTACTGGTAATAAAGATAGACTGCACTAGATTAAGCGCAGTGTAAAAAGAAAATTCTGAAATTATCCATGCATTTCTAAATGTGGAGATATGGGCCCGCGAGGCCCAACGTGTGCAACGGTGTAATTTTAATTTACGCGTGCACCGCAGGGGTAATTCATTTCATTAGCCAGCTCGGAGACAGGATTCTCACGAAACTACATAAGCCGCTTTTCGCCAAGAAGATATTGCGCGCGCATTACGTTGACCTCCTTCGTAGGATGATTAATTCCTTTAATTATCTACTATCGAGCTTTAAGGAAAGGATAGGAGGCACCGAGGGACGTTCGTATATTTCACCGATATGACAGGGGGACTTGAACCAAAGCGGTGATTACACCGGGGAAAAATTCCAGACGCTCGTAATCGAAGGTATCTAAGCGCGTTGGTACCCGAGGGGGGCCACGGAGACTCGAAATTGCCGTGGCCACCCGGTAAATGGTTGGACGCGTGAGACCGCCCGAAGATATTCCTGAAGCAACCATATATCTTTGGAATTGCGTAACATGCACCGACACGGCTGAAAGAGGGAAAAAGGCGGCTAGGCAGAGCGCGCGCGTGAGAGAGAGAGAGAGAGGGGGGGGGGAGGGAAAGTAGGAGTCGGGGAGGAGAGAACGGGAGGATAGAGAAGGAACTGGCTCTCTCGTTGCAACGAGAGATCGGCCGTAGAAAGTGCATTGGGAAAGCGAACGAACGAGCGGCATAAACGCGACCATAAATTATTTGTCTCGCCCGTGTATGCACGGGGAATGCACGCCGCGCAGTCCCTTCCACTTTAGAGGATTAGCGTGGTCCATCCAGCGACGAACGGTGGTTCTTGTTCAGGCCAGCCTCCGTCGATTCGATAACACGAAAGCTTCTTCCACTGTACGTTTCACCAATGTCGTGTGCGAGATCGCGGCGCAAGCACGAGCGATTAGATTTCCACCGGTTCTGTTATCGAGGCCTGTGAAAGTTGAAGGATTCTTGTAGCCGCTGGTATCTTAATAGTCATCCTGGCCCCTGGCGTTCCAGTTCCCACAGTTCCATAACATTATTGGCTTGCGAGGAAAGTTCGTAGCGAAATTGCAGGAAAATTCGAAGGCGATGTTCGCGTGTCGCGCATAACAAACAATCCTCTTCCAATTCCACGAAATATGGTGTAGAATCTCTTTCACTCGCAATCTCTCATCTGTCGACGGCGCTACGAGCTTTCCGAATAAAACAGTTAGCCGAATGAATTATTGCGAATGCTTGCCGAAGCTGTACGGGAGAATTTAGACGCGTGAGGGGCCAGTCGAAGCGAAATAAAAGTACCTGCCTGTAACTTTTAAGCTTTTTCGGAGGAACGAAAGAGACACAGGCATGGTTGCAGCGCGAAATCAACGGAACGATCGCCTGGACGATGTCAATGAAACCGTGTCGCCGAGACGGCCCTCGAGGTGCCCGCTGGAGGAGAGGGCCTCGGCCTGGGATCGCGCGGCTCGTCGCCGTGCCAGCACGTATCGACACTAGAGGCACACTCGCACACTGCACTCATGCATGGCGGAGTACGAACGGACGGGGCACACAGTCGGCTTGAATACGAATGCTGTGACCCAAGCAAATATATGCGATGCGCGCCGTTTCCTTGTAAACAAGGGCTGCTAAATGCCGTAAAGTGGCTCTACGGCTCGGGTCGAGGCCGCGTTACAAGCTTCCCCGTCCAAACCATCCGTGTCTTCTTCCTGCCATCCTACCGCCCAACTCCCAACACTAGGAGCAACTCGATCAGCGGGGCCGGAGGTTTCTCGTGCTATTGTCAGCTCGCCCTGACCGTCGCTAATTTCGTTACGCCTGGGGGCCCGGTCTGATAATTCCAAGATGTCGAATCTCCTTCGTGCGCGAAAGGTAATTCCTAGGTGAAGCTCCTCGGCTCACTTCTAGAAAATACGGAAATCTATGGGCTGCTGGGTTCGCCGTGGTTTCCGAATGCTTGAAACGTTTGGCAGAGTGAAGACGGAACTGGATATTCCTCGTTACCTGGTCTTTCCAGAAATCTCGACTCGTCTCGCAGGAGTACAACCGGAACGACACCGTCGAGCCGGCGAGCTCTTTGTGATTTTCTCGAATTTCCGCGGCCCGCAGCTCGCTATCCGCCTGCAGCAGCCGGCGTGTAATGCGTTGCGTGTCGTGCTGCATCCCATTACACCGGCATTACATCAGCATTACAGGGACGCGTACGTCTCTCCCGGTCTGCACGTTGAGCCGCCTCGTCGCGGAACAGGAATACCTGGTAACGAACCTATCCCCAGAAGTGCTTATTACGATGGTGCATCGTTGATGCGCCGAATCCTTTCCCACGGTCCGCCGATATCGCTGTTTTATCGTAGCTGGTCACTGAACGTCGCGGAGAGGTCTACGAAAGTCTGCGATTAAGTTACAGATACCAACGAAGGCTATACGCCCGGCGAATCTTTCGACTCGTCCTTCTCACGTCCAACAGATTTGGGTATTGTTCGTGCAGAGGGATTTCTCGGAGCAACGTTAATAAATCAGAAAACAGCGGAACGTTGCCGTTGTCGTGGCAATTAGTTTGAAGTACAGGCTGAGGCGACCTGGAATCAATTAAACGCGAGCCTTGAAAAGTCGCGCTTTTCTTGACGTTCGATTCCCCCGTTGAACGAGCCGGTGTCGATTCCGCCGCGAATTTTCCGATTCGACCCAGTTCCGCGCACAGTTCCCGAAACTAAATTGGAACGTTACGTAGGTATATAGGTGTCGAGCTCGCGGGATCGATAACATTAACAAGCCCTCGGTATAATATTCAACAATTAATTCAGCGTTTCGCAACGGGGATGCCCAATAAGCGGCAACGTTAAATATGGAGCGTACTTGGCTGCCCGTTATTGCCGTACATTTCGCGATAATCCGATGGCACGGAAGGGATAGAATTATTCCGTTGCAATTAGAGCCAGCGCTCGTGAAATTGCACATCCCCGATTTACCGAAGAACGAATATACAATTTACTTTGTGCTATACGTTTGTTAGTCCCTTAACCCGATATGGAACAATCAAAAGCCTTCTAACCGACGTCTTCGAAGAAGTCATTAGAAATTACAAACCGCTTGGTTTGTAGTAAATATTCGCAAAATTGGAGATTTGACAAGTAAAAACGTCGAGCGGCAACCTATAGCGTCGCCTTTGCCCAGAAACTTTAAACGGGTTTTTCTCGATTATTTTTTTCTCTTCGTTTTTTCCTGATTGAGAACGAATGGAGGTTCGGATCGACTTGGAAAAAATTACAGGATGTGCGAAACATGTGCCATTTCCGGCCAAACCTGTGATATGGTCCGTAAAAATTCGAGATTTTCAGAAAAAAATTAAAAAGTCACCGGACTTTAGTAGCTCCCAAACAAGAACGAATTTTTCTCGGAAAAATCGCCGTTTTTCAGCCACCAATCGCATAAGTTTGATTTAATTTTTATTTTTACGGGTTTGGCCGGAAACTATGAATCCCACAAACAAGAATCGCACCTTTAAAATCGGATTACATCACATTTTAAGACCGATATTAAGGCAAAACGAGGGAAAAACGTTTAAATGTTTACCCGTCTGCAGCACCATTTTTAAAGCACATATATATTTCTTACCATTTATTTTTCAAATCTGTATGGTAGTAATAAACATTGGGTAAAAGGATACATCTGGATGTGGTTTCATTTTTTTACAAATAAATAAAGGACAGAGTCTCTTTTTCACGAAAAAAAACGACTGTAGTCGTTTACAACATTGTATAGAGTGCGTAATTACTAATAAGCGTCATTAATAATAATTAAGTGTCTAGCCAATCGGTCTCGTTACTTCCAAATCAGACCTCGCAGAGTCACGGCTTTCGTTGCGTCATTTTCGTCGACTGGCATTTCGGCGGACCATTCGGCTACCTCTTTCACTTGAACTCCACGACGGCCAACGTTATTTAATCGACGAATCGTCTCGTTAACGATCTAGGTCACACACGAGCACGTTTCCCGGTGTTTCACGGTTGCAAACGTAAATCTCTTCCCGCTCGGGTCTCTGCTCCCCCTCGATCACGCTCTCTCCTTTCATCTTCGCCACGCTTCCGGTGTGTCTGACGTCTCAGCGAGCACGCACCGCTGCCCCTCGACAATGGTTCGTCTTCGATGATTCTCGTGTACGGCGTACAGATCCACCGTCCCCGATACCGAGCCGCGATACAAATACGCTTCCCCATTGTCACGGGGATCCACGCATCCTTCGTGCAACCGAACTCCCCAAAATCCATTTACCATTTAAAGTATCGAACCCGCTTCATTCCACTGCTCTCCCAGTCTCCTCCCCTTGGAACGAAAAGTACATTGACAATTTTTTAGAGGAGGAAGTAGCTACTTACTTAGGTTTATAATTCGAACGACTACTCGAAAATCGAGCTGCTCGGAGTAACGGTTGGACGAGACCAGCGTCGATTGATGTATTTAATTAAATTACTCGACATAATTAATCGCCGAGAGGGATTTGGTACGCGGAAAACGTTCCCATGCGCGCCGCGGGTACCTCTATCCAAAGACCATTAATTACCGCGGCTCTTAATTAATTAGCATCGTAACGCCATAGCCCACCGTCTATCTCGACCGTACGAGACATCTCGTTCGAGTGCGCGGCTACAGTCTTTCGGTTTGTTCGCTCCGAGGGAAAAAATCGTTTTCCCCCGAGGAAATGTGTTATTATTTTCGCCGTAAAATGAAATTCCGCGACGGGGACGGCGAATCGGTTTCACTCCTGTTTATTAAAACACTTGACGCTGAAAGAAGCACTTAACCGTCTTACTCGTTTTCTGATTACGGTAATAAGGAACGTTCTTATTTAAAAAAAAAAAAAAAGAAAGTGGGTGAGGGGAAAGGGACGGAAAGCCTCGCGAGAGCTGGCGATGAAGGAAGCACAGGTATAGAACCTGCGGCGCCGAACTGTTGAAACGTTTTCAACGCTGGATTAATTGTTAAAAAGATTCTAAAGGGTGTATTATGAATTACTCGGCTCGCCTTGGCAGCCACGTAAAGAGTTCGAAACTTCGTAACTTGGTTTATTTCTGTAAAAACGGTCCCCTCTGCAACATTTTATATAATACGTCAAATAGTGTAATACAGCCCTCGTGGCTCTTATAATCCATAGCTCTATCAAATATACAATTTTCCGAGCTCGGGTCTCCTACAACATTCCTCGTAGCAAACCTGCAAGCCTATTTGCGATAATTTTGTATTTAATAGGGTAGTGGGCTATTTCTGCTTCAAAAAATCGATTTTTTTACTGATTCTGAAAGTCTTGTCCTTTATGATGTTTGTAAAACATTTTCTAACTGATTGAAGACGATCTTTTTCCGTAAAAATGTGGGGAAAAATTTGATTCGTGTATAACTTGCACAATTTTTGTTCAAATTCGGATCGATGTACACTACCTGCAGTGACGCGTCGTACTTGGCTATCTTCAACGATTAATAACTTCCACAATTGTATATATTCCGACGATATTTTTTTCTAAATACTCGAAAACGTGCCCACAATAGATTGTGCAAAAGCACGACTATAACGATTATTTGGTATCAAAGTAATTTAGCGTCAAAGAAACTAACAATTTTACGTATCCATTAGTCCACTACCCCCTTAAATAAATTTCACTCGAGACATACCAAAATCATTATCTTGTATCCAGCTAAATATATAAAAAAGATACAAATAAATAACGCAACCGTCGACGTACGCACCCATTCTTTCCTCCGATATTCCGAGGCGATAAGTGATCAGCGAGGAAAATCGGTTTTGAAAAGGAGAAGCCACCATTTTGAATGTAATTCTTTCCTCATCAGAGTTAATGGCCGGCGCGGTTCCGTGCAGCGGGGCCAGCTCGCGAAATTCCCCGCTAAATAGGCAGGAAACGAGCTCGCATAACGATAGGAATCGATAACATCCGACGCGATAATATCGTCGGTACACCGTGGCGGTAGTACTTGCCGAAACGCGGCCGTGCTTACGCCGCGCGGCTACTTTCGAAACAATGCTGAAAGGGCCCTGATACCGTCATCTCTATATTATTCCTTTGATGGATTATAGAATCCATTGTAACCAGCCCCGGGGCTCTTTTCAGCGTGGAAGCTCTCGCGGGGGAAGCTACTCGCGAACGAAGCAGGGAGCAACGAATAACTTTCCAAAACTCTGTACCTCGTCAACGGAATTAGTCTACTTTTCACGTAAACACATCTGAAACTTGTGCTTTTAACAGTTTTCACAGGAACGATGTAGACGTCGAAAGTCTGAAGGGTTTGCTAGCGCGGAGCCACGCTGCGTTGCGCCAATACGATCGACTAAAGAGCGAGAAAGGGAGCAGCGTAGAGACAAGAGGGCAAGGAAAACAGTGAAGAGCTGACGACGTCGAGGCAGAGGAGAAAAGAGCAAAGGCGGGCAAACAAAGCTGAAGATGAGCTTGACTGAAAAAGCAAAGACGCTAAGGGGCTAGGAGGAGGGCTGAATGGCGCGAAATGAAACTAAAAGGACGCGGCGGGGAAGGGAAACCACCGCGAAGATAACAAGCAGAGAAAAGGGAAAACGGAAAGTCGAGGAACGAGAACAAACGCGGCGAGAGAGAGAGAGAGAGAGAGAGCTGGGGAAAAAAGAGCGGTTGGATGCAAGGGGATAAAGGGGTAAATGGAGAAGGAGCGCGACAAACAATTCTCGCGCGAAAGCCACCGAGCTCGACGACCAACAAACACGTTAGAGGAAGGTTGCTTCAGCGTTTCGCCATGTCTAAGCTCAGTCTTTTCATATTCCCGCGGTCTAAGGACGAAATACCGCCACGCGCGGCATTTGGTGTAAAATTTCTATCATCCAGGCATAGTTCATGCACATTCTAAAGCCGTGCTTTTACGTATTCGCGGCGTTCATCGAAGCTCCGGTTCGGAGTAACGACGTCGAAACGCGACACGATAATTGGAACGTGTATATTTTTCCTCGCCTTTTTCCTCGCGAATAACAACGGGGGAAGGTTGCGCGAGCACGGCTCCGCGTCGGAAAATAGAATTTCAGTTTCGCGTTTTTGAAAAGCTGCTAGCGAATAGCCGCTTGTTAACATGGCTTCGTTAACCGCAAGCGATCGCTAATCGTTCTTATCAACTGAATACATCGGTCTAGCAAGGGCTCGTAATGGTACGTTCCCATTTTTTTCATTGACGACCTAAGCTCACGGGTTCCATCGAGGAAACGTATAAAAACTTCATAAAGACTCGTTCCAGGCTGCTATGCTGGGCATAAACGTATAGAAGCTTAACAATAATTGTAGAAGCTTAACAATAATTGTTAGAGTAATTAAATCTGACAGAAAGCTGCCCATCACGCTCCCACGCTTACTCAAATAAACATACTCCTTCCGCGCAGTGGAAACTAAGTTCAGGAACAACGGAATCGAGCATCGAACAATTACTCTCGGTGTTCCAAGCGTAACACTCGAAAAGGCGGAGCTGCGATTCATCGGTACGCGTGCAAAAAGGGATCGTGCCTCTCGTGGGAAGGCTGCATGTCGAGCAGATGCTGCCTTCCAGGCGGGCGAAATCCCTGAACCTCGCTGGGGAATGAAATTCTTCTGAAACTGTCCGGCTGGGCGAGAGCCCGCGGCTTTACTGTCCCGCGTCCAATCGGCGTGCACCACCCCTCCCACGTGGCCAGGCTAGTAAAATCCTTAAGTGGCGGGAAATACGTCGAATAAGTTGCGAAGACGAAGAAGCCCGCCGCGGCGTTGGGTGGACGGCGAATAAAACGGGATTGTTTACGGTGCTCGCGTCTACCGTGGCCCGCCATCGCGGACACCGCTGTGAAATTTCATTTTCTTCCACTTCCGCCGGATCCTAGCCCCTCCTTTCGGCTCTATGGCCAGGCGGAGGCGAGCTTCTACGAAACGTGGACGCGTTTCTCCGCTCGCCCGCTGAAATATCGAGCGGCTTTCACTTCTTTCTTGCGTAATCGCCCCGCGAGAATTCTACGATGCCAGCGCGTGCTCCGCTGCGAGCAGCATCCACGAACTGTCCCACGTCGGTGTTGACGAAACCGTAGGTTCTGGAGCAGTGGCGCACTCAGGATCTAATTTTGGTAGGAGCCGAGTCGAAGGGATAGAAATACTTTTAATACAAATTCAGTGAAATTCAATATATGATTGTAAAAGTTTATTTAAACAATCAGATCTAGCTTTCTTTACTTATTACGGAGCTCCTTCTTTGGGGGGGGGACCCAGGGCCCGTTTGCCCCCTTCGGGTGCGCCACTGGTCTCTAGACTAGCTGAAGCAAAGCTGTACTTTTTAGCCCGGGTGACTTTGGTTTGGGGGTTGAAGTAGCCCTCCGTGATGTCAGCCCTTGTGATATCTAGAAATCTGTTACAGTTATCTATGCCTCCTTCATTTTCAAAGGTATCGAAATGAAGGCTAAGTTAAGATTCAAGTTTCTTCCTCAGTTGCCAGCATCGTGCTTGCGTATCTTCGTGAGGCAGATTGGAGTGGAACTGTGCACAGACTCAACGGTTTAAAAAGCACCCCGTACGGCGGTGGTTGCATTGCGACCTAGCTCCGGAGGATCGCGATGGGAAGAAGAGGGAACGCGCAGGGGGCTAGCTGACTTTCCTACCAGGGCACCGGTGCTAGCCTTCGAACTCGACCGCTCAAAGCGCTTTTGAATATATGCAAGCACCCTGGCGGAATTTATGTATCATATTCCCGGCGATGGGGGAACTGCCGCGCGGATGTTTGCCGAGCTCGCGCTCCAACGATCGGCGACGAAGATCGCTGGTTCCCCGCCCTGGCGCGAACAGGAATACACGATTTCTCAACTTCCTGGCAGGGAAATCCTGGAAAATGGAAGCGTGCGCCACGATTGGCTGGCGGGGGCCCAGAAGAAACGCAGACAGGATTTCCTCCTTACATTCTAATTCGTTACGTAATATTACCGGCGAATTAGACACAGCAACGTAACTTTAATACGCTGGATTCCGATCCCCGATATGATCGCGCTTTCACGAGCCAGCGTCTAAAATACGTTCGACACTACACAGTCATGTATTACGTGTCGATCATTGCGCCAGTGGGATACTCGCGGCCAGTTCCGTCGCTCTTTCTTCTAAGAATATACATAATACATAGTCCTGAATATATTCCACGTAACTCGGTCTTTTGAAATAGCATCTCGAAACGACTCCTGCGGACGAAAAACACCGCGAACAGAGGTTTGCCAAGGAGCAGCATTATTCAAAAGGTCGATGCTGCATGGAAGTATTGATTCGATTCAGGTATCGATGTGATTCTAGTCTGCCTAACAATCTCACGGCCACCTGGGCCCTCGAATATCTGAAATATCGACAAAGCCTAGTCGACACGACAAATTGGGTTCCAATTGCCAGAGGTAGGAGGCGAGGAAATCACTCAGACGCGACAATTAGCGACGAAATAATGAGTGCACGATACGATTCACTGCGGAGGTAGCAGAGACTATATGCAAATATACCGAGGTGGGGATAAAATGCTGGGAAATGATTAATTTAGCTCGGCACGTCGCCGTCTCGCAGCTTCGATGTCCATTGCTCGACGGTTTGCTTCGCACGGCCGTTTTCGATTGCTCGTTTTAATGCACGCTGGATGCCGGCACACAGGGGCGCCTATAAACGAATAGGTGTCGCATCCCAGGCTCGAGCGCATCGATTCGCCCGCGACTATCGTGTCGGAGCGATTCGATAGCTTGTTTACCGGCCCCGGAAGCTGATGCATTCTTGCCAGCAACAGCTGCTTCCTGACGCGGAAGATCGCTTTCCGCGGGGAAATTTCCGTCGCGAGTCTTGGCGTGCGTGTGAAATGTCTGGGTTGCGACGAGTTTACTTCTTCTTCGATTCACAGACTTTTCATATGAATTATCACAGTGATCCCCAACTTGGGGGGGGGGGGGGCGCGAAGTGTTTTTTTTTCATTTTAAATATTATTAAGTTAGAATTATATTCCGAAATACCTATTTTTATCGTGCTTTATTTACCTTATTAAATTTACAAGAGGGGATCGCGACTCAACAAAAATTAGGAAACACTGAATTATCATCTATTCGGAAATCTGTGAGGATAAGATAAGTCGATAATGTTTTCGTCTGTCTATAAGAGATACAATGTTCTCATTGATCTGTGGGATACAATCAGATAATACTATTCATGTGTTATCATTCGCGGGTGGTAGGTACATATGTATATCTGTCTTATTGCGTGTCCGAACTATCTATGACTATGGCAAGAGAAATGGGACAGTGTTTATTTAGAGGCGTACCTACGTTAAGGCTAGCGATGGTTAAAGGATAATAAGGTTAATCGTTACCCAATCAGCCACAAATATCTTTCCACGAAAACTCGACGAAATCTGCGGAAACAGTGGAGTCTAAAGACACTTCACTGTGTCTGACCATTCCCAGTTTTCATCACTTCTTCCGCGCGACAAATTACTACTGATACCTTCATCCCGAGTATGAAACTAACTTGTCCCACGCCAGAGATACCTTGCATGGCCTGCAACTGCTGTTCCAGCCAGGTTCCCGCTTTCCTCTCTGCCTCGGCGTTATCTCCGCCAAGCGAACAGGTCTGACATACCAATCTTGCACTCCCGCAAAGGTGTCCCACCGCGGAAAAGGCTCCAACGAGCGATATTGCGCAGGGAGGAGGGATACTCAAAGTGTCCCGCGAATTCGCTTTATCTTGCCCGGCGACGTTTTCACTCGAACCGAATGAAATATCCCCGACATTCGGCTGCGCGTACACGGTGTCCATCAATTCGAAGTACTCCCGCGAGGAGAAAGTTCGCTCGCACGGCCGAGCGGAATTTATAAGCAGAAATAGAAACTGCGGCTCGGAGCCGCGGGAGTATCGCCGGCCCCCGCGGTAAGTGAAAATGTTAAGCGCTGCATGATTACAGAATAGAATATACGGCGGCCTGTAAAAGATTTACGGTCGCGCGCGATACGGGCCGAGCGGGCAATCATCGCCGCGTGAAAGCGCGCGAGCGAAGACCGCGGGCCTGCGCTGCAGTTTCCATTGGGCGACAACTGTAAAATTTGTCGAAACCGCTGCCCCACAGAAACAGACACGTCGATTGCTGTTGTTCGAAAGAGGGATTATCGTTACGTAACTCGGGGAAACGGGATGAATGTTGGGTTGCCTGGTTTAACAAGCTGTTTCCTAGAGGGATCTTGGCATTTTTGCCGAGGTAGACACGTGATTTCTGATGTTCTTCGGGGTAGCTAATAAGCAATCGATATTTTATAACGACCGATTTTTGCTGGAGTTGTTTCATTTAAGAATTCTGACCTTACTCGGATCAGATATCATTCTGAATACCTAAGAAGTAAGAAGAACAGGTTCGAAGTAATAACATTCGTTTCGCTACTACTCGATTATACAAAATCTACATTACTAAGCATTCTGGTGGTTCACCCTTTGCACACTGAATTTTTTAATCACCCTTCCCGCGCACGCGAGACTCTATAATTACGTTAAACTGTGTACAAAAGGGGAAGAAGATTGGAGAGCATAAAGTACCATAAAACATTCGTAACCGTACGATTAAGGGAAAAGTTATCGTCGTTTGGAGGACGCATTCAGAAGGATCTCATTGTTTAAAGGCGGAAGCCGTGCACTCGCTGGAGCGGGAACTGTTTTGTAACGCGGGCAAATTTCTTCCTGCACGATCGTTTAAGGCGTCGTTAGTACAGCCTCAACGAATTCCCATGAAGTAGCACCGAAAAACCTTGGCCTCGCTGCCGAGGAACGGTCGCCGTGCACGTCATTACGCCGGCCACTTCCGCCATCGTCTCTCGAAATTACAGGCCATCCCCCCTTGTGGAGCTGGGGGGCAACAAATCGCGATGCATCGGCCTGCGAGCGCGCCCCTTACGCAATCCTGAATCGTTTATCGGTACACCCCTAATTATCCAGCCCCTTTTCCATCAAATATTCCACAGGTGATCTGGGGCATGTCGCGCAACTTTGAAAACAATGATACTCGCAAAGCTTTGCCACAAATGCAACGAGAAGAAAAAGACACGAACATTATTATCATTATCACTATTGAACACGTTTATTGCACAGAAGACAGATAAAGAAGCGAAGAAGAAACGAAGAAGAAAAATTACCTCAAACCTAAGCCCGAATCTGGTGCTAACACTAGCGCCCAACTATGCAGACGTAGCACGTGACGTTGATGAATTGGAAAACTGGACGAAGAGTTGATCTGACGGAAGAGCGAAGAAGAGACGAAGAATAAAATGACCTAAAACCTAAGCCTGAATCTGGTGCTAACACTAGCGCCCAACTATGCAGACGTAGCACGTGACGTTGATGAATTGGAAAACTGGACGAGGAGTTGATCCGGCGGAAGAGCGCCTTAAACCAGACGAAAGAACGTCGGTGCTCGAAGATATAGCCTGCGAAGAATAGCCCCTCGCCAGCAGGAAAGATCTAAGAAAGCAAGAATCCGAGGGAAATAATTCGTCCGCCTCCGTGCATGGAAATCACCGTCAAGTTTCTTGCCGTCGCGAGAGGACAAGGGAATCGCGATGATAGAAAAGTCGGAGTCGCGCACACGGGGCCGAAGAAAAAGCCGCCAGCGGCTTCCCTTCCCGTGGTTATCTTGCGTTTCCGCCGCGCTGGGGCCCGCCCGGAAAAGGGGAGAGCCGCGACGAAGGCGGAGTAACAGGGGTAGCCAGCTCCAGGACGCCTTTGTCATCGCGACGGGTGCAGGGGGAGTACCGTTCGATTCCCGGCCACGTTACGGGCCTCATAAAATCCCATCGGTGGCCGTGGCGGCCGGTGGATCCAGGCCCCGTTTCCAGACGCTGCAATCAACCAGGCTCTCTTCCACCTCCCCAGTGTTCGTCTCTGTCGCTTCCAGCTGCTCGCCTATCCTTGCCCGTGGTCGGCGCGGCCTCTCCTCCTCGTCGCCTCTTTCTCCGTCCGACCCGTTGCACTCGTAACGACGTCTTCTGGGCAGAGGGGTTTCACGGCAGTCGAACGGTATACTACTCCTATACGGCTCCCTCCGCTGGCTCTCTCTCCCTTCGCGGGCGGCCCCGTTTCGTCTTTTTCCTCTTCCTTTTTCATCGCTGCCCCCCGTTCGCCGGCCGCGCGGCGATCTTCGTCCTCCCGTTTCCTCCCCGGCCGTGGCTCTGTAACGGTGACGCGGCCTTTCCGTTAGACTAACCACCGCGCGGCACCGTGGCTGTCGCAGCCTCTGCGGCCTTTTCCCTTCTTCGACGGTACCGCGCCGCGGCCGTTGCATTATGGATGCAACGGGTCGGTCGCGGACCTACGAAAGAAGCCGCCCGAGCGTGTCCCTCGCTGACGAGGGAACATCGCCGTCGCGTTCCCTCCTCGCTTTTTCGTTAAATCCTGCTCCATTCTCCCCCTCCCCCACCCCCCTTTGTCCGCCCCCTCCATTCGGAGGCGAGCACGCAGCCGCGCTTTTTCCCGGCTCGCCGTCTCCGCCGCTTCTTCGGCCGCTCCGTCTGCCCGTTTCCATCGCGCACCGATGCCCCGTTACCTCCACGCACGCCGTCCACGTTTTTTGGTTGTTAAGGAGCTTCGATGAACCGTGATCTCATCCGCTTTAGATCGAATTGGCCCCGGTATGAAGCTGCCTATTCATGGGGACTCCATTGCTCCTTTCTCTTTTGGAGAACACGGCGGATGGTTGAGGATGATTGGTCCCGCGAGGGAGGAAGAACGAACACGGCTTTTGGGTTTCTCGAATGCTCGGCTGTTCTGTTATCGCGTCAGGCACAGCTTCTATCGTGGAACCGATGGTCCGTTGTTTGGAGATTTTATTTTTTGAGAGAATTAATTGGAATGATGCCCGGGCCCGAGCACTGTTGTACGCAGGGACACTCAGTTATTGATTCCTACTACTTTAAAGCGGACTAAGCGCCGTATACTAACACCGTGGTCGGGGGTAATAGGAACGTGGAGCTTGATATTTAATCAGCAAGTGATTCTAAGCTAATATTAACTCGGAAGGTTTGATGTTGTCGCGGAGTTCGTAATGGATTCGATACGAGGCACGGCGATGTGCCTTCGTTTGGGATCGTTACGGCTAAGGTTCCTGCGCGGGCTTCTTGCTTCGGCGACGAAGCGGAGAACCGTTGCCGGAACGTTTACCTACTTGCACCGATGACGTTACGTAACGTAGCTGCCTGTTTTGTTTTCCAGAACAACACTACGCGGCCGCCGATTCGAACAGTTCGACGCCCGCGAAGAGTTTCGTGGCCTGTAGAGTTTGCGGTGACAAAGCGAGCGGTTATCATTACGGCGTAACCAGCTGCGAGGGTTGCAAAGTGAGTATGCAATTACAAAATCTTCATTCATCCCCGCGGAGATGCCGAGAACCACCCGGCAACGATATTTGAAACATATCGCGACGATCTAACTAACGGCGTTCATTCGTATCAACATTTAACCCCGTCGAAAGCTAATTATTAAGTCGCGAGTAGACGTGCCGCTGTTTAACGGAGAAGCCTTCCTTAAACTTCTTCGTTCAACTCGAGGGAGACACCTAAACGGAACTTTCTATACCGAGAAACGCAATTATATACCGTAAACTTTTCTTGTCCTCTGAACACGATCCTCCTTCGACGCATCGTTTCCTTCGAGAAAGTTGCCGGCGTTATAAATACAATTTTTCTTTCTGATCGGGTCCGTGCATTACTGGCTTCGACTACTTTCGGTCTGAGTTAGGTCGCTCTCTCCGTCCTGCTGCTTCGGCAGCGTCCTCCGGTATCGTTAGTATTTCCTCGTCCTCCCCGTTGCTGTTGCTCTCTAAATTGTACTTTATCGTTTCACCGTCGCATCTGCTTCTCTGTTCTCCTCCTTCAACATTACGTACTTCTATTCCACCAATCACCATTCCTATTTCCCCGATCCTTCTGCTGCCTTCAGCTTCTATCTCTCGTATCTCTTCCATTCCTGCTTCTCCAACCCCCTTTTACTTCCCTCTGTCCCCTGACACTTCCTTTCCCCTCGTGGATGTTCCTCCAACCTTTCCTTTTTTCCTTCCCTTTTTACTGCCCCGCTGTCCCCGGCGTCGCCCCTCCCTTCGCCCGTCCTTTTCGGAAAGGTGGAACAGACGAGGCGTCGATCGATCGGCTTTCCAGCCAGCCCGGTGCAATAAATCGGCGCGAAGGAGTAAATTTATGGTCGCGGAGATACGGCGCCTATGATCGTTCCTACTTTATTAGTCTTTTGATCTGGCAAAAAGCGACCTCGGCCGAACCTGCACGCGCAAGGACAACCGAGAAGGAGGATATTCCGATATCTCTGCGAGCGATGCGCCTTGCGACGGAAAGTTTAACGTTCGAAAGTTCTATCCAGGTCTCCTTTCGCTTCTGCCTCGAACCCGCGACGTGTAGTATCGAGTTTCCATAGTAGCATGTAAATCGAGCTAATTGGTCCTTATTTCGAGGCACTCGGGGCACGCTGCTGGATCTTCCTCCCAACGATAACAAATCTCGGACGAGACCTCTTGTTCGCAAGGAAGACGAGCGCGAAAGGCGGGCTTGCGAAATGAATAACGTCTTGGCGTTCTTCGATAACGAATCCTGCCTGTCATTCACCGAGTGAAAAGGTTCCACCTCCGTTCTTCGACAAGCCTCGTCGCTAACGGGACATAAAAATTCGGTAAAACGTTACTTTCCCCTGAGCCTCGGATCTGAGTAAAGTCTCGTATCGTTATTAATAGTACACGGCATGCGTCCTGGCCCAACGTTTGACTGTTAATTAACGTCGCGGACGTTGCGTCGAGTGGCGTGGATGTAGGGAGCTAGTGAGAGAAGCGGGCAACTGTCTATAAGCACGGCTCAACGTCTACCGATCGTTAAACGTCGGTCGGGGCGTGGTGATAATATTTCAAGTTTACGAATTATCGACTGTACAACGCTGTACTTCCTGCAACGGGCAAGTGGCCTTCCATGCTATTTTTAAGAGCGACGGTACGCGTAACATTTACACTCTGATAAGGGAAACGCGAATACTTATTACATTAACGAGAAGTACTTCGTAATCGCAACAGTGCGTTGCTGTTACACGGAACCGGGTAGCTCCTAATTTAACTCGGCTTCGGTACACCTTCACGTCTACCTTCCGACACACCTCTCAGGAACTAAAACCTGGTTTCCACCTGGGAGGTCCCACGGAGAGACAAGAAACGGGACGAAATATTCAAATAATTCGAACTTTCCAGTTCGAAGATGAAATTTGGTTACCAAAATGTCTGGCCAACTTGCCGTTAGTCAGGGACGCGAGCGTAGCTCGGAGAATCCGCACGAAACTGGAGTTCCATCGGTCGTTTGTCGGATTCTCTGGGAGTCGGGGATGTGCGCCCGGACGGGTCCAGGAGGAGGATGGAAAAAGAACGAGGCGATTCGGCGGAATCGTTCGTTTCGTATTTCCCGGCGGGGCGCGTCTCCCCGTGAAGAAGTGCACTCGCGGGGCCAAGGCTCGCGGTGTGTACGTGCCTTAATCTTCGCGGCGAGATGCGCATCCGCCGCCGCTCTGCCCGCTCGGATTGAAACACGGAAGCCCTAAGGCCACAGTTAACGGTGAATTGGTACGTTCTCGCGTTCCTACCAGCACATCCTCGCGCGTCCCTCGCGCAGTAGACACGTTGCTCTTACACAAGCGCGGGGGGCACGCAAGCTCGTTCCTTTTCAATATAGCAGAATTAATTTCCCGGCCGGGGAAATAAATGTGGAGCCGTTGCTCCTCGCTTGGCTCTCGTGTCTCCTCATCTCTTGTCGACGGATATCCGAAAGGGTGCTTCGCGGAGGGGGCGAAAAGATTGGCAACATATGTTGCGTTTGGGCGAGAGTACACGGGGAATTATTAGAGGAGCGGTATAAAAACAAAAAGGATGTAGGTAACTAACTGGTAAGCCCGATGGTGGCCGAGTCTGGAAAGTTCGCAGGAGCATCATATTTTCGGGGCGCCTCTGGAAACTTCGCTGATACATCGATCTTACCCTGTCGCTCTTAGGGATCTTAGAAAGAATCCACAGAACCTGCGAGCCCTTCGTATTATTGATCCACATTTGTCGAAGCTTTCAGCTATATTCTGCGCGGTAGATGGCGGAAATCAGTGGGCAAATATTTTCGTGCTGCGATTGGAATATCACCGCGCAGGGTGGGATCGTTAAACCGGCGGAGGAGGGAGCACGTGCGATCGCGAAATTAAAAACGAAATTCACGCAGACGCGTGCCATTAAACGTGCGCGACGAGCAAATTGAATAAAAAAATGAAGCGAGTATCCAGCGGTGGAGGGGCGTGAAAGCATCGCGAGCAAAAAACGCTTCATTCGATTCCGCCAATTACAAGAACCGTCCTTCCGTCCGTCACGCATTGGATGTGATTTCAGCTCCTTCTTTTCCAGCAATTTACATAAATGGTAACGGACGCTTTCCTTAATTGGTTCGTTAAGGAACAATGCCGACGGAGTTCATCGCCGTCTCGTGCCGCCGGAGGGAATGAAACGAAAACGACAGAATCGGGCGCGTCTGACTGCGCGAGGGTCGTTACTACTGCGGCCCGTTCGTCGCCGCTGCGATCCATAAAAAACTCTTGCACCGCTGTATCGCGGGTCACACGCGACCCGTTGATCGCTGTAAACGCTCGCATTTAATGCAGTATTTACAGGCAGGCGTTTCGCGCGGTGGCTGGCGCGCGATTAATAAATAATAAACCGCGGCTTATTGCGATTAAACTAGCCAACCGCGTTCCTCGAGCGAGACACAGCGAAGTGCGACTACTTCTTGGGCCATCCGTGAAATGTAATCAGCGATCGAGTCGACCTGAGAATTACATTGCCGGCAGGGATTGCGTCACGTAGCTATTTTCCCCGATAATGCTCGCCACGGTTCGGGGAAGATTAATTAATTAATCGTTCGACGGGGGGGGGGGGGGACTGCGCATTTACAAGCGCCGGCAAGATTCCATTTCACGGATTGGCGTCGCTGGGATGACGGAGCGCGTTTCGAAAGGTAAAAGCGTTGTCTCGACTCGCCCGATTAAACGTAAGCCTTTCTACTGGCCAGAGACGTCGGCTCCCCTCTTTAAGCCTGATTTATTGCGCGTCGTTCTACTGCGCTGCCTCGCGGTATCGGAATTCTACCGGCGGATCAATTGATATGCTTCGGTAATTCGTAATGAACGCGTCTGGCAACCAGCGCCCGCCCGAGCATTTAATGCGTTCAATTTTGGTAATCCGTGCGCATCAAGTAATTCCTACGGCCGCGTTCCTAGCCACGGGCGATATTTCGGCAGAATGTTTCGCTGAGAAGAGCAGAAAATGTGAACGGTACGGAATTATATCATGCCTGAAAATCTGTGCAACGATCGCCTCGCTGCGCGATTATTGAATATCCGGCCAGGCGAAATTACAGCGAATATAGAATACAGAATTACAGAAATTCCATCGCGGCGAAATCATAGAAATTCCGCATCAAACGCATTATCTATTTAGCAGAAGGTTTCAGCCTCCGTTTTATACCTCGCAACGTTCCTCTACAAAGCAACTCCGCCATTTATGCACTTTGCATTCTCGCGTTCCCACCACTGGCCACGAATATCCCAGCTGGCAAATTACAGGCTATTATTCAACGAATCAACCTACAATAAAACTCGCGCATAGCGTTAATGCGCTCGCCTGGAAACGAACGATCTCGCCCGGGGGGGGGGGGGGGGGGTATTATTGTTTCCTAATGCGCCGGATAGCTCGATTCATTTGCTGTGCAGTTTAAATGCGCCGGAAGGCAGCGATACGTTATTTAATCGTAGAGAAATTACACGAGCTTTCGGTCCTGTACTCGCACTAACATTTCCACCCTCGCTATTACAATAATTACCACCACACGCCCGCTCCGAAACAACGACCGCGTTAAACATCTACGCACCTTGGGCAACGAATTTTCAACTAAAATACAGCTCCGGGAGGGAAACTCTTCACCCGCTCGAAGCCGTGAAGATCCTTCGTTATTCGTACCCAGACCGACGAAATCTTCCCGAAAAGTTTGCTGCGATGCTCGCCGCGTATAAGTTACACCGCCTCGCGTCCTCTTTCCCCTCGTTCCCCCCGGAGGCTCGATGCCGAGAAGGCGCGTTTCCGTTCGCGGTTCACCCTCGAACGGAAGTGTTTATTACTGGCCAAGCGGCGTCGCCGTAGCCGTCGGAGGTGCAAGCTGACACAACGTCACGCATCGATTTTAGCAACGAGCCGAGGTCGGGCCGCGGTATCGAATGCTGGTATTATTGACTGCGTTAGGGTACAACTGGTCGCCTTCCACCCTCCGATCCTCCCTCTGTTTCGCGATACCGGCGGATAGGCATCGTCGTCGCCGCGGCAGAGCCGCTCGTGTGGCATTCATTAATTAATACAAGCCGTTAATAGACCAATAAACCGATACGGCTCTGCTCCGCAACGAGCGGCAGACAAGTGGAGCACCGCGTACGAGTCCCTTCCACTATTTCGTTGCTTCATTATATTCCGATGCACCCGTTCCGGTAGCGCTCTTCAACGGCTGTCACTTATTGTTTCCGTTATCCCCGCTCCTCCCCGCCCCCCTCGCTTTCTTTTCTACTTGTAATTGCGTTTCGTGCGCCGTGCTCGTTTCCTCGCGTCCCCAGCCGCCATCGACGCAACGGCAGAGGGTGGAACGTCACCCCCCCCCCCCCATTTGAATCTCTCGCGATAACTTATCGATTTCATTTCCACGAGACAAATTACCTCGCCCCGTTTATTCGGACTTAACTGTCGTCTGCTGCGAAACGAAGCAACTCGGTGGCCGGGGGAAATATCGCTGTTATTGACAAGTGAAACTGACACTGGATACGGTGAATTTTTTATGGTACTCGCCGCGAGGATGGTGGCGGGTCGATTCGCGACGCGTTGACACACATACCCATTCGTTTTTGTTAATCCGAATGCACCGCGCGGCGGCCTCTTTTGTGTTTCGCGGCAACGGTGTCGAGAGCCGCGGTGCCGGGCGAAAGTTCTGGGTCGTTTCCACGCGGGGAGCGCATTAATCATAATACGTCGCTTATTAAACGAGCCGTCCTGTTGGCCGCGGCAACGAGGTCAGCCCCGGCTAACGCCGGAACACAACCCCCTGGCCGACCCTCGGTTAATTTCGAGGTAACGTGCACGCGTGCCTCTCGGTATATTACGCCGCGCGTACTCGCCGGTTAGAATTAACTCCGGGGCTAGGGGGCAACCGTCAGCCGCGGGGCCCTTCGCTGGTCGTCCAGATTTCTAGAAGATTTCCAAGCAACTCGAGCGCACAGCGGATGGGATCCGGATAATACGAGCCAGAGGCGCGGCTAGACCTTACGGATGCCTTCAACCCTTTGTTTTGAATTTCTATATTTCCGTGGACTTAAAAGTTTTAAAAGTCCTGGTGGGGTTTAAGTGGCTCGAGGATCTTAAAAACCTCGGGAGGTATGAAAGGTTTGGAAAGGTTGAAGGGTCTGGAGAACTTTGAAAGTTCGAAGGGATAGAGGAATGTGAAAAAAAAGAAGGTGGAGGAGCTGAAGAATCGGAAGAACTCGGGATAGAGGAGAAGTTGAGGGAATGAGGAAGCTGATGGGGAAGCTGATGAACGTTGCTATTGTGAAAATGAAGGGAATGAAGGGGCTATTAATCGAAGGATATTAATTATGACTTCGTGGAATACTACTTACCACGTCGAGGTTCCTCCATGCATATTTAAAACGTGATTGCGGGGGTATGCGAAGGCGCCGGCGGCGTGGTCAAAGGAAATTGGAAAATGTCGCTTGGAGGCGGCATCGATCTAGGTTCCAAGGATACTCTGTTCGATCGGCGATTAATTCTGGCCGTCTCAGCCTGGATTTAGGGCTCGTAAAAATGTCGTTTGCGGGGAGAAGCGATAGGGAAAAAACGAGCTTTCGAAAGCGCCAAGATAGTCCTGTATAGCCATTACCTCAGCGTTTCTGGAGGCCCGGTATCCCGGCTGATTTATGTGAGCCGATCCGTTTATCGCGATTTCCATGTAAACGCTCTCTAAATAAACCATTTGAATTACCGTACGGAAGAAACCAGAGTGCGCCTCGTGCGCGACGCTTCGCTTTCTTAAAACGATTAAATTCCACCTATCTTCTAAAGGTCTGCAAAATTTCTCGCCAAATAACCTGGCAGTATTCGAGGATCACAAGAGTATAAAAAAACAGGGAACACGCGAAATTCTTTTTCATTTCTGTGCAACGTCCGTCTCTACTATGTATCGTTTATTACCGATTCTGTTATGAATTGGGTCTTACCTCTATATGTGAAATAAATAAATAAATAAATCAAATTTCCAATCAGAAAAATTTCCTGCAGAATGCGTTAAAAGGAAGTGAATTAGAATATCTAATGCTATACTTTGCATCTCTCTTTATAAGCCTCGCTCGAGCGCCATTTCCCTGGAATCTGCATCTCGTTTCTCTGAATCAGCTTCGAGCCTAATATGGCCGCAGAAAGCTTGGCGATAAGAGTAGACCAGTGGCTACCTCAGCAATTGCAAGGTATCCTGGATACCGAGGCACATACCTCTGCCACTTATACCGCCCGTTAAGTATCAACAGGCCCGCGGAATATCAAAAAGCCCGTGCACCAGGAGCGTTATCAGGCGCTCAGCGTCTGCGTGCAGAGGAAATGAGAAAAATTTGCGAGCGATCTGAGCCCGACTTCCTAGTCGCCTGTTCGTGCACAAGGCGCAGGACTGTGAGTCACATGGCGGCCGATATCCTGGCGTCAGGTAGCAGCCGAGAGATCGGGCAAGGCTTATCTCCAGCTAGTAGGAAGCGAATCTCGCGTAATTAATTTCTAGCCGAGGCCGCGGCGCGGCTGCACCACGCCGGGCCGTCCCTTGGAACGAAAGCATTTCTCAGTCGATTACCGTCCAACCGCGATGGATCTGAACTGTCTCGAGCGTTTCCTGCTGACAGAATCCACCTCCAGGCACTGTCGTGTACGTACTTTCTTTTTAAACAGGAGTATTCTAAGAACTCCGCGAATCATACGAGTGGATCGAGGTCTCGGAGACTAGCACAGAGGCTAGAATCTTTTGGTCGGTTCGAACGAAGATTCGGGGGATCCTGTGACGTGCCGGGAATTCAATGAATAACTACTTAGGTTTTTCATTCCGCGAGGAAACGTCGCCGACTATCGATCGCCCTAAGGAATTTTCGAATCGCCAGCGAGGGACGCTGAATTATTTCAATGCGCGGCGAGTCTGTTTCTTTCGGGGGCGTTCTATGTCTCTGGGTCAACGAGGTTATGCATAATTCAATTTTATTCCCCATCTTGCGATCCGTGGAAGAATATCGACGCCCGACAACCACGCTCCAGATATCGTTTTTTTTCTCTCTCTCGCTCTCTCTCTCTCTCTCTCTCTCTCTCTCTCCCTCTTCTCTTCCTCGCCAGGCTTTCCGACCAAGTCCCATCTCCCTGAACAAGGGAGAACGGAAACGCGATTCGTGCATCGCTTGCAAAACGGAGCCGCGAAGATGGGATAATGAAAATCAAGCGGGATCGTCTAGGGCGAGATTCGTTCGTTCGATTCAGAGATATCGGTGGCGTTATCTTCGGGCCTTTCGCGGTCTAAGTTGGATAGTTGTTAGACGCCCGGGGGACGCAAGCGTTTCGAGTGTTACGCTTAGGAAGAAGTCTGGGCGGCTGATCCAAGCGAAATGCGATTGGAATTCAGGTTTGAGAATTTAGCCGACCCTGTCGCTCGGCGTTGTAAGATCTAAATCTGTCCATCAGTCACGGTTCGGATCGTGCCTGTCGAAAGTGAGCTCCAGAGATCGAATCGCTCCTACCGCCGCCTCGTGTCACACAATGAAAGGGGATTTCTGTTTCCCTTAGAAGATGAAGACGAAGAGGAAGTTGAGGAGCTCGGCGTATCGAGGGGTTTTCGAAGCTCTAGCAGCCCCTAGCCTACTCGTCGCGGCTTTTGATGTTCCGAACGTGCCTCGTGCCTCGGAGCGTTAGCGTTCGTGTCAGCGATTTTTTTCCGAGCACGCTTAAAAGCTCCGCTACCGGTGCTGCGTTACTGGTTACCGTTGTCCGCGGCGAGGCGTTGAAATTACCGTGTTAGACACCTGTTACTCGATTGCCTGGAAAGCGAAAGCGACCGCGATAGGCAAGCAAACGGCAGCGGGGAGCATTGCAGCGAGTAGATCGTAAGGAAGAGGTGTACACCCTTTGGCAAAGCGCGTGGCTGCTGCTACAACCCCTGTTCTTCCTTTCTTTTTCCAGGGCTTCTTCAGGAGGAGCATTCAGAAGCAGATAGAGTACAGGTGCCTGAGGGACGGCAAGTGTCTGGTCATCAGACTAAATCGAAACCGCTGCCAATACTGCAGATTTAAGAAGTGCCTAGCTGTCGGCATGTCCAGGGACTGTGAGTAACGATTCACTATCTACTAGAATTTCCTCGGAGCAGAATTTCCGCGGCTGTAGGTTCGTCAGTTAGTCGCTCGGAGCTCGCGACTCGCGAGATTAGGATTGGTAAATTCTTGGTGCTGAGATTAGCTACCAGTGCACTTGGTTGGTCTTGAATTAATATTTCATTTGTAGGAATGTTTTCAAAGCTGCGTTTAGAGTAAAGAAAGGGCAGACTTGGCACAGCAGTTAGGCTATTAGAGACACTCTCAATTCAGTTCGGCCGACGGAAGTATCGCGGGAGGTAGTTGAGGCAAAGTAAAGGGCAAAGTAAACGAGAGTGAAGCTGCCGTGCATAATTAAACGTCAAAGTTCCAGCGTGCAATATGCGGCCGTGTATAATAGGCAACTCCCAGAGCTCCGCGCTGGCATTGTCGGCTCGAAATCGTAATAAACTTCCGTATCCTTGTGATCCGCTTCGAAAGGGACGTTATTGTACGTTGTCCGGACTAACGCTCTCTGAAAGCAGCGCCCTCCATTACCCGGCATAATACTCCCGAACACGATCAAGGGCTACCTGATCCTCGAATTTCATAGAAAACAGAATCTAATATTCCAAGGGTTTTCTGCCTACACAATTGTGATTGCTTAATGGCAAATGGCACAGGACCCAGGACACATTCATTGATATCTTCATAGACAAATTTATTCAACTCAAATGACCTGTGGTCTCCGTTTCAAGAAAGTATCAAATCAAACACGAGTGAAAGTACACATGTATGAGAGAGGAGAACGTGTAGCTGATCCAGTTAACGCTAAAACTTGTCCCGTGCCATTTAACAACGCGAAGGCTTGCCAAACATCGTTTCTGCCGGATAGCCCGGTGCTTATTTGCGTATTTAAACGCACGATGCGCTTGTTCCAGCGGTGAGGTACGGCAGGGTGCCGAAACGTTCAAGGGAACGCGGCCCCGAAGACGCGGTTCCGACCACCACGCCTACAACGACGACGACCACGGGCGTCCAACAACTCACGTCCCCTGGCACTGGGAATAACAACAATAATAACAACAATAACAACAACAACAACACCAGCCAGAATAATAACAACAATAACCAGGGCCAGAACCCCATAGCCTGCGTGCCAGCAGCCGCGGTGGTGGAGGCGGATCAGTCGGACGCGGACGTGAAACAGTTGGCCGTCTACGACGTGATACTTCAAGTGTCCCAGGCGCATCACGCTTACTGCGGCTTCACCGAGGAGTCAACGAGGGGGATCGTTCGGAAACCGATGATAATACCGGTGAGCTTTAGCAACGTAACTAACGTAGATCGATGAGAAACCTGGCGACACACTTGCCGAAACTATTTATGAAAGAAAATTAAAGCAAAATTGTGTTATACCCGAGGTCTGTGCAATTTGAAAATACGAAATTATTGTAATCGTTACTTCGTTAATAGTGATCGCGTTCTTAATTAGATTCTAGGTCAGTGATTCCCAACCAGAGTATTTTCTAGGAGGGTCGCCACGAAATTTTGGTCCCTTCTTAAATATTATTAAGTTAGAATGAAAATATTCTGAAATTTCTATTTTCAACGTTTTCGTTACCTCGTTAAATTTACCTTACCTTCAATTGGGAGATTACAGGTTATTAGAATATTATAAAAGAGGATCGGGACTTGAAAAAAGTTGGGAAATACTGTTCTAGGCAATCTCATGACGTAGATGCAATGAAATTAGAGGCTTGCTCCTTTTGCTTCTTGTTAGAAGCGGAAGAAGTTCCTTCGTTATAAACCATCGCGGATAATCAACTTCTAAGATTAAGTTAACTTTAGAGTTACGTGAACATCTGCTGGAATTGGCAGCGACCGGTTGTTCCGTTTCCTGAATCCCGCTAATTAGGCGAGTACTTGTTCGCAGCCCGCGAGTCCAGAGGACCCGGAGGCAGCGTCCTCGACGGCGGAGACGGTGGAGTCGCAGAGGATCTGGCTTTGGCAACAGTTCGCCACCAGAGTAACGCCGTCGGTGCAGGGGGTGGTGGAGATCGCCAAGCGGGTTCCAGGGTTCTGCGACCTCTTGCAGGACGATCAGCTGATCCTGATCAAGGTCGGTTTCTTTGAGGTCTGGCTCAGCCATATCTCGAAGATGACCACCGACAGCTGGATGACGTTCGAGGACGGCACTTACATCACCAGGCAGCAAATGGAACTGATGTACGAGGTACGAAAAATGCAAGGCATGCAGGAGCAGCCGAGGGCTCGCAGCTCGCGCGGATATATATGTAAATGGAAACGCGCGCTTATATTCAACTCGACTCGCATTCTCCATACGTATGAAGGCATCCGGTGTCCTTTATCTTACAATTCTGATCGAAATATTAATTATACTAGACCCTAGATGCCTCGATTAATAGAACGTCCCTCTCCTTCGCGGCCACCTTTCGTTGCACGCGATGCATTTCGCCGGCATGTCTTAATTAATCGATGTGGACCAAAACAGCCGGACTTTGTGTCCGCCCTGATGCAATTCACATCTGCGTTGAACGCCCATCAACTGACGGACACGGAGCTGGGCCTGTTCTCCGGCGCCGTTCTTCTGGGCGAGAGGCCGGGCCTGAACGACGTGAAGGCGGTGCAGAGGCTTCAGGATCGCCTTCTGGAGGCCCTGAAGGTCCAGGCGTTACGGAATCACACGGTGCCCGGCGAGACCACGTCCACGGGGGGCTGCTCCAGCGTCTCCAGCGTTTCCCAGAGGATACCGGAGCTGAGGGCCCTTGGTGCCAGACACGCGAACCTCCTCGACTGGTTCAGGAAGAACTGGACGAAGCTCAAGCTACCGCCCCTCTTCGCCGAGATATTCGACATTCCCAAGTGCGAGGAAGATCTTCAGTGAAAAGGTGATCCACGGTGGTCCTCTTAAACACTGCCCCACTTGCTTATCCGCCCCGTTCTATTCCCTAATTCTTTCCTACAAACTGCGGCTACGCCAGTTTAACTACCCACTATAAAACACGCGACTTAAAAAGCAACACCGCCCTCGGACTTCCTCTCCAGCTTCTCGCCAAGGCGCCCCGTCGTTGCGTTTCCCTGGCACCACCGTAAATCCACGTTTGCATTTTAATCCGCGCCCCTCGAAAGCCGCCCCGCCCCTCCCCTATTTGCAATTCAATTGGCCCCGTCCGGACGCGTCCGCTCGGCAGCGTGGAGCGGATCCTAATCGGGGCACCGTCTTTGAAGAATGTTACAGAGGACATCGTGTTGATTCGACGAAAACGAACGGCCCTGCCTGCCAGGGATGGGGGACGGGGATCTTCTAATTGCCAGCGGTGGTCGACGGGGTCCGTCACGCTATTCGCGGATCGATCTGGCCAGATCGCGTCGTGAGCTGTTCGGTTCATTGATGGATAAGGACGGGTGGTTTGGCGGGCGAAGTGGTATGGATCGCTGATTGAAACGCCCCTCGGCGAGACACGCAGGGTGGAAGTCGATGCCCATTAATAAGAAGAATGACGTAGGGGCTCGCCCCCTCCCCCCTCGACTCTTACGAAAATTCGTAGAGCTCGGCAGGGGAGAGCGGCGAAGGGAATTCTGTCTCTGGAGGAGCCGTGAGTGGCGGTAAACGCTCCTAAACCCACCCTCCTTAGCTCTGAATCGCGCAAAGGTGAGTAAAGGGCGGGAAGGAATTTCAATTGGCCGAGCAAGGGCGAGCCAGGCTAGAGCATTATTAAATACTCAATGGGCGAGGAGGTGGAAGGTGGAAGAGTCTCTCGTGTAGTTAGTCTCGCGCATATCGTTGTTGCAATAAAGCGGCGCAGTGATCGAACACCGCGTCGCGTCGAAATGATAGCACAAAACCGTGATCAATATCGATGGGCACGTGCCGTGTCCCGTTTAAAACAATTCCTCGGCTCGGGCGAACCATTCGGAAGCCTCGAGCGGAGGCGTTCCGATGCAGATTCGACGGGGGCGATGAAACGGTTGCGAGAGGGAGGCGTGCTGCAGCCGCTCTGTCCGGAACGGTTCAATCTATTCGCGGATATCTGTGCAAAGCTCGCGGACATATCGAAACTGTAATATCATATTTTTGTTCCCCGCAGAATTATCAGCCGATCGTTGCGAACCACTCTTTCCGAAACGAGGCTGCGAATCGACAGAGCGGCTGCCCGATCTCTCGGGCAGAACGCGCGACGGGGCACCCGCGTTGGCGGCTGCGACGCGAACAGTGGCGCACGTGCGTGCGTACAAATGAACACTTATATACATATTATACAGATATATACAAAAGGAATAACAAAAAAAAAATACGTTTCACGCTATAAAGCTCAAGAGGAAATCTTTATAGGGCGTATCTCTTTAGATGCATCCGCTACGAATCTCAATCTATGCAATCTCTATTTTTATTACTTGACAAGTAGCATAGTGAATTTACCTTTATAGATATTGTTGCATCGCTTCAGGGGATTCCACGGAAACGGGGATGCGCGCGTGTGGCGTGTTTTTAACGGGTCGGGTCGCTCACTCGCGGCAATTAATGTGATTAATGAAATTAATCGGAATCCTTCGCGAATCGTCGATCGGCCAGTGTTTTTAACGTAGGGGCGAGGGGGGGGGGTGGAGGAGTTAAATCTCGCGTGCGTTATGCAAGGGGGAGATGATCGAACGTTACACGCTATGCTGTCGTACGTGTAAAAGTACTTGTTGCGTTGAGTTTGTTACATTTGTTAATATCGAGCCGGTCGACGGGACGACCGAGGCCGAGCGCTCGTTTCCCGTTTGTTAAAGGAATCCTGGAGCGGGCATGTTTCGAATCTTCGAACTCTTTGAACGCTAATAATTCTCTGACAATGACTAGCACGTAATTTGCGCAATCGATATGTAATATATATATACATATAAAGACATATATGTATACATACATTCGTCGTGAGAAAATTTCCGGGGGAAGAGAGAACTAAGGTTTATCTAACTAGAGAAGAGAAATTAATGTTTTATCCTAGCGTCGTACTTAAATTAATTAAAGTATAACGTCGGTGAATCGTTATCGCAACAAAGAAAGAGAAGAGAAGAAGGTGAAGGAACGGTATAAGGGAGAGAAAGGGGAAGAGAAACGAGTGAACAAGAGACTATTATTATGTTCGCGATACACTAGAAAAGGATAACGAAATTCCAACTCTAAGCGCTCACATCAAGTTGTGAATAAACATATCATACCTAATTAATAATATATTGAACAAAGAAGGGATATCATCGTTTAATATAATATAAATATGAATCTATATATATTACGGAAAAAAATATATATATATATAAAGATTATAAATCTATTATGCCAGATGAATAGCTATTATACGCATTGTGTCGAACGAGCGGTAGATCTGCCGTGGTAGGCCAATCCTTCGCAATCCGCTAATGCAACAAGAACACGGCAAGAATTTACAGGCGTGTGTAATACGTGCGCGCACAATAACGGCAGCGTCCTTTTTCTCGATTTCGATTCCTAACTAGAAAAGAAAGAAAAGGAACCGAATGTTTCTCGGCCCTCTTACCTAATCTACCAAAACGGATTCGGCGCCAGAAAGTGACGTAATAATAGCAATTGAAAGGGGCAAAAAGAAAGCAGAAGGCGCCCGCGCGTTCAGCGAGTCGCCTCGCCCGAGTATCTTTTAAATAAATTATTAAGCTCTCGTCCTCTTCGCCGCGAGACATCCGGAGGGAGGTAATTCTCGATGAATGACGAGTCATCTGGTGTGTAACGTATGTATGAGAGAATTTTTAACGCTCGTGTACATAAATTCTGCAATTCGAACGATCTAGTGGCTGTCCTAATTAATCGATCGTTTTTAAATAGAAAGGAAGAGAGAGTGAGAGTGAGAGAGAGAGAGAGTGAGAGAGAGAGAGAGAGAGAGAGAGAGAGCGAGAGAGAAAAGTCGCGATATTTTCCTCCTGTGATATTCGAATTGCGATTCGTTCTTTTTTTTCTTTTTTTTTTTTCAAAATTTCTAGTCCCCCACGACTTATTGTTCGCTGAGATAGCAATCGTGTAATCTACGACACTCTCGTGAACGTTGTTGGAACACGTTAATCGAAACGGCCAAATACTTAATAACGATATTATTGTAGTATAACGATATATTTCGCCCGGTGGCGAGGGTCGATCGCTCGCGCCTCTACCTTCCTCGATGCTCTAACGATTCCGCAGGGCTTAACTCCGCTTCGCACGGTCCAGAGAATAGCCCCGGCCCGGGTGATTCCTCGTTCAAAACTTGCACAGGATGTCTGATCGACTGCGAGCCCGCGAAAAGAATTTTGTCCGTTTCACGGATTCTATTGCCCAGTCTAGTAAGTAGTATAACATATGAAGCACCTTGTATCTGTGTTCGAACTCGTTGTAAAGCTGAAGATATTTTTCAAGAGCAGCGTAGCGATCGACCGGCGCGATCGGGAAGCTATAAGATTGATAATCGAGGTATAGTATCCCTTAAACTCAAGCGTAGCACACCCCCTGGCCCCGTGCACAAACACCCTTCTTCTTTCCCACCTCTCGTGTTCCGACCGAAGCGCAGCATCACCCCTCCCCCGCCCCGCTCACAATACCCCGTGCCGAATAGCCTCGTTTCCGGTTCCATCCACTCTTCGTCTCGTGTAACGCTATTTTTTAACCTTGATATTTCGGTCATGGTGCTATATGATATCTGTACATAATAATACTTGTGGGAATCGTTGCGTAACGTCGATGTACACCATTATCATTAATATTATTCGAGCTAATGGTATTCTTATTATTACTATGATTATATCATTATCATTATTCTATTGTTCCGTTATCACCGATATCGATATTATCATTCAGCGCTACGTTTAGGGATTGTACGCCCGACAATTAATTCGTCTCGCGGTGTTCGCTCGTTTATTGGGGAACGCTTAACAAAGAAAAGTATGAAAGGCGGTTCCTTTAATTTCTTTTTCAGAGATAAATATATATATACACACACACATGTATACACACAGAGGACACACACACACACACACAGATATATACGTATATTCCGCCCGTATGACAGGACTCTGCAATAATCACGATTTTTGTTTGATATTGATTCTATGATTGTATATTTATAGATAAGTTGAGCTCAAGCGCGCGTACCTCGTTGCGTACGCTGTATCGCGTATATCATACGTAATCTTCTTTTTTATATAGTCGAAATATCGACTGCGTATTATACCGATTGCCGGATGTTTTAAAGATCGCGAAGCAGCCAAGAAAAAGATAGAGGATTCCATGGTCGGACGTAAGATGACTGGTAAATCGGCTGGGTGGGTATATTTGAGGATCGGTACCGTGTAGCGGGAAGCAATGATTCGGGGGAGCGACGAGTGGCTATTTCTTGATCGCGCGATTCAAAAGGTCACCTTCTCTCCGGCAATGGAATCGCCGCTTCTCTTTCCGATCGATTCATTATTCACGAAACAGCCTATGTAACACGATTATATCGAGACGATAAAGATGACGACGACTACGGACGATGGCGTGCCAAGCGAGGCGGGAATTGTTCTTTTAAACAGAAAAAGAAACAAAAGAAACGTGGAGGAAAGGATGAAAGAAAGCAAAAAATATAATATTACATATATATGTATAAAATAATATAAACGACGATAATGATATTAAGGTTAAATAAGTACGACAAAACGACTGCTCTATACTGCTAAAGTACAAATGTTTCATTTTAATTGTTTTATATAAAAAAAAAAAAGAAAAGAAAAGAAACACGATATCGATTTGTTAGAGATTAGGTTTAATGCGTGCACGCTCGCGCGCGATGTACGTGTAATTATATTTATTTGTTAATCTCTCTCTGTCAGCATGATAACGTGGCCCCCCTCATTACGCATGTGTAAAACGTCTGACAAGGCATACGCTCGCTCACTTTCGCGTACGCACCACATATACATAACTTCTCATACAGGACACGCAGACACGCATACGCAATCTTTCCTGCCGTACTTACATAAGTCACTCGGTGCAGGCTGAATCGCGTAATTTATCCATTACGTTCATTGTTAGCGGGGAGACTCGAATTTCTCTCAGCGTGAATAATTTGTTCCTAAAAAAAAGACAAGCCGTTCATCTGAAACTTTGCATCGAACAATGGAAATGAATATGTTTTTGTTACTCCAGCTGAATTCGTCTTAAGTTGGGAATCCACCTAGAAGCTAAGCTAAGCTATGCTACGTTTTAAAAAAGTTTTAGTAAGTAGTTTCAGTACATTCTTATGGAACCGTTTCCTCCAAAAACTAAGCTAATTGTAAGCTGCGTTATGCTAAGATATGTTTAAAAAAAAAAAAACAGCTTCGATACATCATTTTGCAGCGAAACCTACGTTTCTGTGCTATGTTTTTGTCGGGTTAGCTCGACGTAGCACGAGATTGTCCGGCGAGCGATTTTTCAGAAACGTAGTAGATTTTGGTAGAAAATGATGTATTGAAGCTGTTTTTTTTAACATAGCATAGCATGGTTTAGCTTAGCTTAGCTTCCAGGTGGATTGCCAGCTTTAGAAGCTACTTTCTGTCATGTTATTCAGAGATGGGCCGAAATTAGGTGACTCCGCTAGCAACGAATAGAATTAGACGAGTGATGCGATTCACCCTATGTGCATATTTGGTCTGAGAAAAACACAAGTGCGTAGAGGCGCTGAAAATAAGATTCGTCGTTTTCGTCGTAACGCGCACAGACTTCGAACGATTTCCAACTCGACCCTTTGATGGACAATCACCTCGATGGTGTCTGATGATCGATGCTGTACGAGGAACAGAACTTACAAACGGTGGCAGAGACAGTAGGTGTTTTGTACAGCGTTTCCCAATCGTTTTTACTTTCGCTATTCTATTGATATACCGGTGCACGATTGCCTCGACATTTTGTTATGTTTAACGAAGCCTTTAACGACCGTACGATCGTCGTCTGTAAAAGGTTTTACAATACTTTGTTAGAATATATTTTGGATGAAAATGTATGCGAAGCAAGGACAATTTCAATGTGGACCTACGAACTGCCTTCCGAAACACAGATCTATTTATTGCTTGTCCTTTCTAAGCGGCTCTTACTAAAATAGAATAACCTTTTCTATGGATGGAGAACTGTTTATCAGATTGGGAAACGTTGATTCGTTCGATCAAGCCACGGCAATAATACGTATTTATTACTAGATAAGGAACGGCGAGAATTGTTTGAAAATCGAGTATACAGAATTCTACTTTACCGATACAGCGTGTCCCAATTCATTTGTGCTCGGTACGTTAACGAACGGTCCGTCAATGTTTTTCAGAGACTATGACATTTTAATTTGAAAGACTGTTACCGAAGAGCGTAAAATATTTTTGTAACAAAACAGCGCCCTAATTTTAATATAATCCACGTGCATATTTATGAATTAAGAGGGGGTCGTATAAAACAAATCTGAGCAGGGGTGAATTAAGAAGCAGGACTACTCTTTGTATCCCACGATTCCAATAAATGCGTTATTATTGTCGTTGCTTGATTCGATCGCATTATTCAGCAATGTATCCTCATTTCATTCACGAATGTTCATTAAACATTATTTCCTGTTTCACGTAATGTCATACTCACGAACGTACTTAATCACGCCAATATAGTTTCATCCAATTATCGTTTGGTTCCACTATATTTCATCATGCCCCGACAAAATTCCAGATCTCTACGGTCCGACACGTTCCCCCTACTTCCATTCCGGCGGCGTTCTATTATTTAATTCCGACGAGTATGTATTATCACGTTCAATCAATGCGCGTCCCTAAATATCTATTACCGCGAACTATTTTTATCGCATATAAATATGTTTTTATATTATTTTAGAAGTAAAACTAAACATAGTTAACCGCAAAAGAGTTTCAACACCTCTCAACTATCTGCGATAGCAATTCTGTAATACCAATGGATATTCGCGAATGGGGAAAGCAAGGGGGGGAAGGAGTAAATAAAGGAGCAAGATTCCCGAAATCATAACCTAGCGATCGATGCTACGAGAGATTGATTTGCGGCGCGTTTCAATCGGTGCAGAAGAAGGAATAGAAGAGACTTATGTCTTTGTCATTGCATATCGACGCAGTAATCGATCAATGTTTTATATACTTTCCTGTAAGGCAAAGGTCTGTCCGCTTTGGCTGTTTGCGAACACGCGTGTCGATCCTCAATCGCTATTTTTGTAAGTCCGTTATATTAATCGATTTTGTCGTATGGTCCAAACTATCGATGGAGATGGCTTCGTAAAACTGTAGTTGCAACGAATCGCGGCGAGGCAGAACGGTTCGCAGAAAGTTACAACCGTGCCCGGACAACGTTTCTCGGCCACTTTAACCATTTGAGTGCAGGGGATCGCGAAAAAGCGCGGCAAATGTTTCTCGCGATTCTACCTTCACCGAGCAAGCGGTTGAACGCGACTAATTTCGCACGTCTAATAGTCGGTCCTCTCATTGACAAAATCATTCGTGACTCACTGTTATTTCATCAGTAACGGTTAATAAACTTTTTCAATAGTGTTAATCTATAAAGGTAACATATCTTTCATCCCATAGCCCTTCATTTTGCCCGAATTCCCGACACAGTGTCCGCCGCACAGGCGTACACGTACTTATGTATGTGCATGCAGACGAAAGCTGCAGGCTGCACTCAAATGGTTCTATCGACGATTACATAGCACGAGCGGATCGATTATCGTGATAAGATCGTTTTGAAAGCAAGCGAGTTGAAATTATTTGAACGACATCGATAAAAACCGCAATAATTCTAATTTGGAACTGAAATCGATTAGATCGATAGAATACAGTAAATGTTTTTAAACGAGTATTTATATAGATAATGTCAGGTTTCTCAGCTGTTGATAATCGTGGCTTTCCTTCGTCTTTCTTACACTTCGGCATTCTTCCTCGCTTTCGAGAGATGGATTAAAAGTGTCGAAAACGCTCCACTATCAATTCGATTTTCGATTACTCGCGGAACTATGCATGCTGTTTAAACTTATTTTAGAGGTTAGGACAGCTCAAGGAGTCTTAAAAGCTGTATATTCGCCGCCAGATTTGGATGACATATGACCGTCGAAAATTGGGTAGTAAATAGGCCTCTTTATTTCCGTCTGATACGTTGCTAATTAAAATGAAATAATATTTTATTTTCCATTGGATTTGTGAAATTATATTCGAATATACTAATTTTATCGGCATTACTGTAAGAATAGAAATATAAAAAACTACCATGGGCGTCCGCAGGGGCAGATGCCCCCCCCTGGTTTTTGAGAAAAAATCGCTTATTTTTCAAAACTGATCTTTATTAAGTTTATACTAAAAAAGAGAATATTTTTAAATTTCAGTTTTAAATTTTCAATTAAATTGGCACTATAAAATGGGTTAAAAAAGCAAGAGGGGTATATTTTTCTTTACCATCATCCCAAAGTTGCCTCCCCCCCCCCCCTCCAGAGAAAAGTCTCCGGACGTCCCAGCGAACTACATTACCTGGGTACTGTTGGAAGTAGAAATATTTGAAATACTATTTTAAATATCGACAGCATTGTGAATATAAATAAAATAGTGTTTCAAGCGCAATGAGAAAACTTATGAAACAGAATAGTTTTATTTGAATAGTCAGAGAATGAGATGAAACTATTATATTCCAGTTTATACTTCCAAAGTGCCAAATAAAGTATTTTATTTCCCATCTTAAAAACCACTGTTCCGTTCAGAGATAGGATGTAAACAAAGATGCATACGTAGTAATCGGCTCTTTTATTCAATACTTCTATTATAAAACTTAGAAGATCATGGATTCGGGTCATCATCTAACGCTCCATTAAATTGTTCTAAGTATGTTATGTCTTCCTGCCGTTTCAATACCATCGTTTCAATCTTCGGCGGCAAGTTAACTCCGACCAACGCGGACACCGCGCTTCTTTTACGTGTCCCGACATCCTTTCTCCTCTTGCGCTGTAATATTCTGACCCTTTTTATCCTCCTCTCCGACATGTGTATTTTATGAATATGATCTGCTACTCTCGCTTTGGACGACAGCAACACTTTGCACACGTCGCACTCGTATCTTTGCCCTAAATGTTTGATTCGTATATGAAAGTCCAGATTACTTTTTAAATAATAACTTCTATCACATCCGTCGTACGGACAAGGCACAACTGATCTATTTTCCAGGTGGACTTTAGAATGAACCCTTAAACGATATTTGTTGGTGAACACTTTGTCGCAATCCTTAAACTTACAGTCTAAAAATAAAAGTGATAAGTTAGTTAAAAAGATCTCTGCGAATACCCGGAGCAACAAATAATGTTATGTTAGTTTATGACGAAACATTTCACCGCTACGTTAATAAATATATAGAAATTTTAATAAATACTTACTAAATACATGTGTTTTAGCATGAGCGCAAAGAAGCAACCATTTCCCAAAAACTTCGGCGCAACCCGGCGCAGTACAGGGATAAACTTTCTTTCCCACTTCGTGACTGGTTTTGTGTCTTTTGTAATTTTTCATGTTCGTATAGCTTTTATTACATTGGTCGCAGTTATACAGCTGTCCAGTATGGGTCGACATGTGCGTCGCGAGTTGATACTTTTTAGCGAAAGTTTCATTACATTCTTTGCAAGTCAGTTTACTACGATCCCCATGCATCGTGTTATAATGACGCTTTAAGTTATGTCGATTACTAATGGATAATGGACACTCTGGACATCTTTAATCAAAGTGACGTGAAACGCATATTCGATCGGCCAAAAATTCCACTAATCCGAACTATACTTACTGGTATGTCTTCTTCTGTATACTATGAGTTTCTGCATGACGCTTCAGATGAGAGGAGTTCGTGTAAGCTTTATCGCAGCCAGGATGATTACATTTATAACTTCTCTGAAATGAAATGGAACTATGAAATTTTGAAGCAGCTGAAATTGAAAAGGATAAAGTAATTAATACCTCTCCAGTATGAAATCTAATATGCCTGACCAGTCGGGATGGCCTATTAAAAATTGCATTGCATCCATCGTATGTACATTTATGCCTTTTTATATCCCTCTTTGTCCGAGTAAACTCAATATCAGTTTTTCCTATCGCACTGCAATTCTCAGTTTCGGAGAGAATGCTATCGGACTCCGTGGTTCTCCCCTGTCCCATTATGCCGTAGTTGTAGATATTGCTTTCCTAAACATGTCTCCTACAATTCATAATTGCTGTCTAAATGTTCCTACAAAATAACAGTGTTCTAAATATATTTCCGTGTAATAAAAGCATTGTAAGGTGTAAGTAAATTCTATGCTCTTAACCTTTTACGTTAACTTCGGGCGGATATTTCTATTTTTTAACATGAAAAAAGAGTGCACGAGTTACCAACAGGATCTCCGAAGTTGTATCTTTCCAGAAAGTCTATTTGAACAAATTTTACACCGTCAACTAAACTTTTCATGCAAAATTACATGCTTCAGATTTGCACATTTATAGGAGCTCGTGTTACCCGAACTGAAATACCGACGTTATGAAAAATCAAATTCTCTTATATCACCACAAATCAGGTATAGGATAGACCTATCACGCAATGTAATTTTGAGTCGCGACGTCCATAAAAAAGAAACTTATTCACTTGTGTTTTAATTAAAACCGACTTCAAAATAATAAAAATGCACTAAAAAGTAAAAAATAATTTTTCCCTCAGGGGCGTCCGCAGACTTTTTTCTATTTTTTCTAGGGGCAGGGGGGGCACCTTTGGGATGATAGTGTTACGTTTTTCCGCGGTGAATTTCAATCCGAACGTGGGTTGGTGCCCGTGGAGCGCAGAACCGCTCTGCTCGATGAAGTGCGGGTAATTCGAAATAAAACAAAGTACACGGAACTATTTCAAGTTAAACTTCAAAGTATATTTAAACTGCTCAAGAAGCTGGTTAGTGACGGAATGAATGAGGTGTTGAAGGAAGAGCTCCGAGCTCGTCGACGAAGTCGCTGACAAGACTCCCTTAGTCCTCCCACAGAGACCCTTGTTGTCCAATCAGGACGATGACATCCCTCAAGCTTCGTCAGTGGGTTGTCCTTGACCATCTCTCCGTCCTTGCCCCCTTCCTTCACACTTTCCTCCACTCTCGGCTGGTGGTGGAGGCACGCTTTCCGAGTACATAGTTTACTTAGGCTACGTACAGTATATACATATTTACAGGTAAGCGCGACCCTCAGGGTCAAGGTGACGTCGCCCGAACGAAGTTTATGAGTTTATGACTTTCAACCTCCCCCGACCGGAGTTTCCACCCCTACAGGACATCGGCAATTATAAAAAGGTAAAACTGAATACTAAATGCTTTTACGAGACGGACAGCTGCCCGTTCGAAGAAACTTGGCACGCAGATGTGCAAGAAAAAATTAAGCTATTTACTATCCTCGCCTGGCCTAACTATAATTCAAAAGCTATTGCATGCAGCTGCTAGCATTGTAAGGACACGTACAGAAATTACTAAGGGAAAAACCCTCGAGAAACGCAACGCGCTCTACGTATTTATGAATCCTGACAATGAACTCCTCGTCCTCCGTTTCAAATTTCGCTCCTACATACTCCACATGTCGATTACATACAATCCCCCAGCCACTACCAGCCACGTTCAAGCGATAGCGTAACAATAGTAAAGAAAAATATACCCCTCTTGCTTTTTTAACCCATTTTATAGTGTCAATTTAATTAAAAATTTGAAACCAAAATTTTAAAATATTCCCATTTTAGTATAAACTTAATAAAGATCAATTTTGAAAAATAAGTAATATTTTCTCAAAAGCCAGGGGGTAACTGCCCCTTTTGCCCCCCCCCCCCTTTCCTTGTTTAAATGATGAAGCGCCGACTTAAAAAATATGAGTCGTAGATTAAATAAGGGAAAAAATTATTTTTTACTTTTTAGTAAACTTTTTCGCGCGTTCACTTTTTCTTACTTTTACAATCTACTAAATCCAAATTACGGTGATCTAGATCTATTCGCATTTGCGTTTCTCAAATTCTCACAGCAATTTTCACAGGTTTAGTTTCAATTCTAACCGCTAGTAGGATTGCGATCGAATTCCTCTCCGAATTGATAACGTTGCATGCGACGACGGAAATGGTAATGTTGCTCATAAATCCCAAATCATCCCAAATCTGTAAAACAGAAAATATCATTGACAGGTCTAACCCAGTCTATCCTATACCTCACTGTGTCGCTATGTATGTCATGTGCCATGCGTTTACGGAAAACGAAACGATATGTGCCTGATGTATGACAAGATTGAGAAACGATGACAAGTTTACAAAGCACGTGCCGAAAAACAGCTGTTCGATCGTGACGTTCAATCGCGAGGTTGTTTTTGGTGTTAATCAGCTGTTGATACGTTTTAAACAAAATTGCGCTTCTTCGGAATAATTTGTTCGGTAGAATTAACAGGGAGCTTCTACACAGATAAATACGAAACACGTATGATAAAATCACGGTGTCGTCGAAGCTGCATGATATTCTGAATCCTACGAAACTTTCTGTGAAACCAATACACGGAATAGGTTAGGTTTGCCAATGTTTGTTTGACAGCTTACGAAGGTGAGATTGGATGCCAGAATAATATCATATAAATAGATCAAGAACTAATAATAGATTGTAATATATATACATATATATATGTATGTATAAGAGCAAACATCATTTTCGAAGGATATATCCGTAATCTTGAATTGTGGAAGATGCGATGCGTATGAAATTCGGCAAGAGGTTAGATCATTATCGATGCTTCACGTTAGATTTTTGTGCTTTTGCATTTTGTTGACGTAGGTGTAGAGCTTGTGTAAAAACTATATGCAAAGGACGACGCTAAAAATCTGTTATGGACGCTATAAAACAAGTTGGTAAAGGAATGTGTTGTAAGTTTGTCATTAATATATAAACAGCTGTGTCCTCGTGAAAGTAATGGCAATTTAGTGATCAAAGTAAATTGCTTGTTTATTTTCCTCAACGAAGTTAGAATACGACGGGTGGGTTGATGGAACAGGCACAAATTCTAACTAGCATAAATCAGTCGTCGATTTCATTTTGAAAAGATTGTAGTCAGTAGCGTAATATTGTAAGAACGTTCCATCTAACTTTCAATATCAAAGGAGAGTGCATTCTAAATAGCTAATCGTGTGTCATAAACGGTCTCAGAATCTTCAGAAAAATAATGGGTCAAACACTTAGCGAACCCGTGACATCCCATAAGTCGGCATGCTGTCGGGATACAAATTATCTAGTGGGTAGTTCGTGTATGCAAGGCTGGCGTACTAAAATGGAAGACTGCCATGTACATATACTTTCGCTACCCGATGATCCTGGTACTGCATTTTTTGCAGTATACGATGGTCACGGAGGTAAGAGTACGATACACGAATGAACATTTTAAGATTATAAACAGAGATGCCACGGTTCCTTTGAAACTACTCAGAAAAAGAACACCGCTTAATTTAAATGTCAACCAAGGGAAATAGAATTAAAGAGATCTACTTCAAGAGACAATTTCAGATTCTATTGCGACTGCTATAAATAGAAAGTTATAGACAAGTGATATTGATAGGTGCGGCAATGGCACAACACGCTGGTAAACATTTGCACGAATACATCACTAAGAGAAGCGAGTACAAGGCCGGGAATATTGTCCAAGCTGTGCAGCAGGGTTTCCTGGAATTAGACAAGGCGATGCAAAACGATCCCGTGCTTAGGGACGAGCAAGCTGGGACCACCGTCATAGCTCTTCTTATTAAGAACAACGTTATATACAGCGTAAGTCTTTTTAAGCTTGCTATTCCCATCGCTGTTGGTTTTGAGTGGCAAGAGTTTCGCAGGCAAATGCAGGTGATAGTAGGGCGGTGGCGAGCATTAACGGTAATGCAGTGCCGCTAAGTCGAGATCACAAGCCAACGTTAAAAGATGAGCGTGAACGAATCGAAGCTGCTGGCGGCTGGGTTGAATTTAACAGAGTCAACGGTCAGCTTGCGTTATCTCGCGCTCTCGGAGATTTTATGTTCAAACGGAATGACCGCAAATCGTCCGAAGAGCAAATCGTGACTGGTAATGTGAAACTAGATTAGTAATTGGAAACGTTTATACAACCATTAATTTCGTTTTACAGCGTTCCCCGAAGTTCAGCAATTTCAAATAACGGAGGATTGGGAGTTCGTTGTCCTGGCTTGCGATGGAATTTGGGATGTGCTGACGAGTAAAGAAGTAGTTAATTTCGTTAGAGCGCGGCTGATCCAGTCGAAGCTGGGGACAGGGCAGGAGAACGACACAATGGATCCTGAAGAAATTTGTGAAGAACTTATGAAACATTGCCTTGCACCGGACACTTTAATGGGCACTGGTTGTGACAACATGACAGTCGTCCTCGTCTATTTCCTTCATGGGAAACCATATTCCCATTTAATCTCACGCTGCAAGGAATCCATTAGTACAAATCCGTAGTAATAAATTAGTCATACTTTAATCTCGATCATCTCTCAAATCGTTTATATTTTATTTTGCACGAAGCATATTCGTTTACCATTATTGTCGGCGTGTCTTATCTAAAACTATCAAAGAGCAAATTAAAAATAAGCTGAATTATAAGCTTTTATTTACAATTTCGAACAATGGACAACGAGTGCCCAGATATAAGTTTAATAACAATCTTAGTAAAATGCAGTAGGTTTTTGTTCAAAGTCCATAGCGGTCCTGTAAAGACGAAACGGCCGCGTTGGCAAGAGAGCTTAATCTTCCCGCGACTTTATTCACCCCTTGACGTACGCTTTCTCTAACGTCATCTAAGTCCACAACCCCGGCTCTCCCGGCGCTAAGACGCATCGACAAAGAAGATGTGGGGGATGTTGGTGTAGAACTTCCTGTGCCAAAGTAGTCGGCCGATGAAATACTAGACGAACCTTCGAAACGACGTAGATTGCTTTTACGTTCCCACTGGAATTAAACGTCTATAAAGTGTTATCCTATATGGGGAATAAAGCGTGCAAAGAAATAGTAGCAGATAACATGAGCTCACAGAATCATCGTCTTTGTTGTCCTGGAAATACTGATCTGAGCTAATAGCCTTGGCACTACCAAATTTCTTTTGTGCTTCGCCTCCCGTCGCTTCTTTGCTGTCACCCTTATTGTTTGGTCGACTCGACGGAGCTACTCTTTTCGGTGGCTCTGGTTCCGCTATAACAACTTCTTCGCTGCGAGATGATTTGCTGTTACTGTTATTGTTGCTGCTACTATATGGAATCGATAAGGCCTCGTAAAATTCGTCTAAACTAATGAAAGGACCTCGTTCTACATCCCCACTTTTCGGTTCAGAAGCAGTCACAGTCTTTGACGATGTCTCCTGCGTTATTGTCCGCATGTCACCGAATGCAGAATGACTCGCACCACTGCAAATTATTTATTCTGTACGCCTTAATATATTGTAATAAATTGTTACGATAGCATTAGCTTTCTCTTTAAAAAGTATTAATGTCTAAAGATCTAAGTTTTAATATTAAGGACGTATACGTAAAACGGTATACAGGTGTAATAAATTAATTTATACAGAAAGCAGAAGTATTACCTTCGCGTATTGAATCCCATGCCGAGACGCTCTACTTGCGTTGCTTTGGATGGATCTAATTGTTTCGCTCTTTCCTCTACTTTCTTGGCCTGTTCGCTTAAGTTCTGCTCGTATCGATAAGCGAGACGCGTGGAAATTCCTTCTTGCTCATCTTTCAAGTTCTCTTGCTGATCTTTCTCTTGAAATTCTCTACCAACTTCAGCAACGCTTCTTTCCAATTCATCGAAATTCGTTTTAACCCTCTGTGCACCTAAACCTCCAGCTTTCTTTCCCAACTATTACCAAACAATACATTGTACCTTTCTGACTAATGTTGCATTAGTAGCTTAGAATTATATTATAACACATTACAGAATTCAATTTACTTTAAGAATGTTTTGTGTGGCGTGTAAAATTGTATCGGACACAAGTCATTAATAAATACACAATTATTTATATACTTACACCGGGTCGTTTGGTCTGAACTTTCCTGACACCTATGGTAGATTTTCGTCCAGATGCTAAATTTGAAGCAGGGTCAGATAATTTAACAGTTGGTCCTAAAGAATTAGAAGCCACTTCCGATGTAACATTCTCATCACTTTTCGTCAGATTCTCATTACTCGATAGACAGCTGGAAACGGGAACTGAATTCCCTTCCACATGCACCAAGGACTCTTTAGAGTGTAATTCAAAGTTTTCGTGCTCTTTAAAGAAGTCAATCTCGCTCTGTTCCTCCGATGCCGGTGCTGGGGTTTCTTCTATGTGTAACTATGAAGAGACATCGTTTCAAGGGAGATTAGTCATTTTGAAAGCGCATTTTGACTAATCACTTTTACATTGCGCTTCATTTGAAATACACACATATTAGGCAAGTTAGTTACACGATAAACGTTATCTCAGGTAATTTATGGGTATACTATAACACGTGAAATAAATTATGTAGTAACAGGTAAACGACTCTGTAGAAAAAATTGTGCGAGTCCTGCACAACTGTCGGGCAAAAAGCTATTTTGAAACGCCATTTTTTTTAAAGTAAAGGACAAAGCGAACATTAGTAATTGCAAGATGTTGGTTTGCAAAATCAGTTTCACAGCTCACCATTTTCTTATTTTTTGTCGAAGGAAGAAAAACCTATAATTATCATATTTAGTTACAAATCTATGGCTTAACCAAAGTATACATTCCGTAAAGTGTGCGCGTCAACGTAAACTTTATTAGCTTTACCTTGGTTCCGTAACGTCGCATAGCCTGAGCAGATACCTGTGCCAGCTTCTCTCTGTATTGCATAGCCGCACGCGAATTATATTTTTGCTGGGAATCAGTCGTCGTACAATTGTGCTGCGAAAAGTACTTCCTCTGAAAGGTACAATTAGAAGGTTAACATTGATTACCGGCGGGGGAGAAAATATTTGGAGAAGAAAATAGAAACCGACGGCGTTCGCGTTTCCACCCAGCTGCATGTTCCTCAATTGCAGCCAAGTCCAATTTGTATCGAGCTGAGTGGACCGCACAAATGTCAAGTGGACCCCCAGCCCTCTGTGCACCGCGGAACAGTCGATGCATAGGAAGACACCGTAGGTGACGCTGGCCCATGCTGGATTTTTTGCATTGCAGTCAAAGCATGTCTAGAATAAAGTCAATGTAGAAATTTCAATATACATTGTACATGCTGCATCTTAAATTCAATGAATAACTTTAGACATGCTTTTCACATAAAATTCGATAAGTTCCGCGAGCATTTCTAAAACACAAGCTGTTAGAAACCCCCCCTGTGACATGTTTCATGGTCGAACGAAAGTTTCCGGGAAAATTACAGGTTGGAAATGCAATTGTGACGTTGCGCTTGAAGCTACTATCGACTATGGCCTTTCGCATTCGGATATTATTATTTCAATACTCCGCATCGTAGAACGAAATAACGAGGAAAGAAGTAAACCTTGTTTGTTGGAATGGTTCGCAATCTTTTAAAAATCTCCTCAATATCACTTTTACTGGGTCCTGGATCTGCCATTTTTGACGTGTTGTCAACGGCCTCGCAAAGTATTCTGGGACGCGTGGCTACGGCCAGTGTATGTACCATGTATAGAGGTCGCTTACTTACAATCTGCAGTTTCATACGCTCGCAGTCACTCCCGACCCGTAGATTTACGGTATAATCAGTATAATATATACCGGTCATACCGATTTTAGCTCCCACGTTCCTGACCCGTCTTCGCACCACATTAATTTATATAACGAATGTAGTCTATAATAATACACATCTGTACTATACGAACTGTTAAGATATTAATTCATACATCGGTTTCATTTGCGCAACAATTTCAAGAAGCATTAATTATATTAAGAATTTATTATAAACCGTTGTTTTAAAGGAAAGTAAAAAAAAAAAAACTGTACACTTAGCAGGTATATCAAGATTTCTTTTTATCCGTCGATGTTTCAGGTCGCTGCCCCGTACTCGGAGAATCGCTAACATTCACCTCTTCTTCTTCCACGTCCAAGCTATTTAATCTACAACCATTAATGTCTACGTTAATAATGACAAGTTACGAAAACTGGTATTCGCGTAATCGCAGCTTACTCGTCCTGTTCGAGGCTATACAGCATTTGAAAACCCGCGTCGAGGCTAGGAGGGAAGCCCATCTCGGGATCTAGTAGTTGAAGAGTCGGTACCTCCCGATAGACGTTTCCGAACTCATCGAGGTCCTCGAATTGTAGTTTGTTGGCCGCTTCATCCAAGACCACCCTGAAAATTGAATGAGATCGCTTGACAGCGATTAAACGCCTATTTGTCTGTGATATCGCAGCCGTTTCGCTGCGATTAAATACTTAAAGCTACAAGCATTAAGTTCAAGTTGCCTCTGTTTCTCCAGCATGATTTCCACCTTCTTTCTCATATTCTCTTCTAATTTCAGGACGTATTCTTGATAGTAGTCGTGAAGAGCAGCCACGCCGCCGACACCTGTTTCCAGCAAGACCCTTTCCACTATATCCTATGGGAATTAAATACTAAATAATAAACCGAGGTAGCAATAAGATTGAAATAAATCACTCGGTTTTATTTTACCGGGAAACCATGGTCTTTCTGTTCATATGCAACTTTCATCAGAAGGGTCATTCTTCTCAGAAAGTGATCGGCGATATCTGTAAGCGTTTCTATGGCTATGTCCGAGGACTTTTCGAATCCAATGTGAGCTAAAAGGACAATGACCGAATGCCTCAGTATACTACGTGCTGTTTGGGGTGTGAGATAATGTACAGTAGAAGAATCCTTGAACGCACTTCTGGAATAATGCTAACTATTAGTAATTGTATAAATGGAAGATGTATTCATAATATTCTTATACCTTTCCTTCTGTACGGGTAAAAAATTAAACGAATTTTCTGCCTCTGTTAAATCTTGCGAGTCTTGTGTCTCAATTGTGGTCATGTTTCCCAATACCATTCCCTCCTCCTAAAGATTAATAAGAAAATACACGCACTATCAAACAAATACAACCGTCAGATTTTCTACAATCATTCTATATTATTTACCATCATTCTTAACTGTTGATGGAAGTTTATAGTATTCAACACGTGAAGATTTCCCATAGGTAATCTGTAAATGAGAAATAAAGGCTGTAAAGGATTGTATGAAATTTCTCTTTCATTTCTAATTTATTAATATCCTTACTGTATATAATCGGGTTGCCTCTCCATTTGAAAATCGCAATCCATATTGTTCGATTCTTCCATAACTTGTCTCCAAACATTTTCTATAATGTCTGGAGTTATTACCTCTTGCTTAAGGGTTTCTCTCGCGGGTAATTCTCCCCATAACGAACCAGTTCCAAGGTTTTTAGTAGCCTTCATGGCGAGAACTATGATACGCATTCGTGTACCGAATATAATAATAATCTAAAACACTAAGACTCCTCAATTTCATTTTATGTTATACCTAATGTTTTTAGCAAACTTTTATACTTTTCATTTAACTGTATCTATGTACTACAAAAACAGTTAGAAAAAAGGAAGCTACTGTTTTTTGGGATTTTAAATTCGTAACGGATATAAAATTTAAAAATTTTAATAACAATACTCTCTGATGACATTATACTCCTCAACATTCATGCGACAGATCATCTTTATATTTAATCAGGATCAAAGTGATATCAATTATTTACGTACTTATTTTTCACTGTTTAATACTGAAAGACTACCACATACATGGAGGTGCGAGGTACAATTACGATGGTATTATCTTTCCCATCAAACAACCCGCCTTAACACACCTACACAGTGCTCACGTGTACGAAGCAGTTTGTAGAACGTCATTGCATTTTGGTTAAAAGCCTGTAATCAAAGTTGCACGGTTTAAAAAGTATTTCAGGTTTGCTTTACCGCATAACTGGGTATTCTAATGTTTCCTCTCGTAAAAAATTATTCTTACGCAAGTGAAACAGCAATTTCTATTAACCTCGCATCTGGCTTGGTTTACTTAAACTTCAATATTTGTTAGGTTAGGAGAGATTACGATTCTACTGTGTGACTGTGTGCGTCAGTCCACATTTCTGCCAAGATGAGTTTCGATATATCCGATAATCGATAAAATTGCAAGTACACGGTAGTGTGAACGTCTCACAAATTGTGAAGCAGATCCGACGCTCCGATTTCAAACGAATACCAAATAAGTAAGTTGCCAAGCCTGGTAATGCAAATTACAATCTAAGCAGAATTTTAACAAGACGCTCAAAGAAGCTGACGAAATTGACAACTTTTCGCATTTTGTTCATGCTTGCTCACTATTATCGTAATATTTCGTACGAAATTATCATTCATATTCAGTGACTTGTAAGATATAACGTTTCATCATTGTACCTAAGTACGCGAAAGTAGTTTATTTTTTAAATCGTAAGGCGTAACATACGTTGCTACAAGTTCGCATGCGTCGAGTCTCGTTTACCATTGTTCGTCCAAGTAAAGAATGTTATTCGCGCATGTGCGTTGGGACGTCACGTGTTTGGAACACTTTTTTTAAAATATTCAAACGTTGAATCGAACTTTATGACATTAAATAAAAAATTGGCACGTGTTTATAAACTCGTGTTTTCTATTTTAAATATTTAAGAAAACGATTTATAGCCCATTCTGATGCATATACGTTACTTAATGCAAATTATTATTTAAGATATACGTACAATGGAGAGCGCAGCAGCTTCAATTTTAAAGCGGGCAGTAGAAATGGACAAAAGTGAACAATATACAATGGCTTTAGTGTTGTATCAAGAAGGCGTACAGATACTTCTAGATTCCATGAAAGGTATGTTCCTTATTTTATATCTGACGCTTTCTATAAATCGAATCGCAATATGATAAATGTTACTGTACATTGCAATTGTATCTTGTACCTAATATCAACTATTTATTTCTACGCGAAAACACTAAAAACCAGGGATTGAAAATGTTCTGGTACCTTTTAATAGGTTCGATTTGAAACATGTACCGTGGTATTTTTTTAAAAATTTTCTCACATTATAAGTTCCTATGAGAACAGATAAAGTAAAAGTTCTTGATAATAAAAGTTCTAGTTGGAATGGAACTTATAAAATATAAAAATAAAACTTTCTCTACAACAGGAACATATATTTTGTTCATCAATATTAAAAAAGTTCTGAATTGTTGTAACAAATACTGAATATTATTCAATGAATAGTACTATAACAATAATAAATAATTATTACAGTTAAATTGATATTCTGAATGTGTTATTAATTTGTAATATTTACCTATGTAGATCATTATAGAATACTTATATATTTTGGTTCATGTAAGTTATAAAAAAAATGTTATTTTCTTACAATTAGGTATTATTCTTGCCCAGTTCTCTTTTCAGTTCAATACTTATGAAACTATTAATTATTTATGTTATGATTTTCATAATTTTTATTCATTAAATATGACGAATATATTATATTGTTAAATAAAACTTGTACCTATAATAGTTTAGTACCTTTCTTTATCTTATGGAACTGTTTTTAATAAATGTTCTAATATAACTGTTTGCATGGAACTTTTACTATATAAGTTCTAAAATATCTGTTCCATGATAACACTTTCTACAGAAGTTCCTAAGAGTATCGCTTCTTTCAATAAAAATTCCACTTTCTTAAACGAAACGTATAAGTTCGAACAGAATTTTTTAAAAATAAGAGTTCCAGAATTTCTCAGATCCCTGCTGAAAACACTGCTTATAAGTAACGCGTCTATTTCTGCTTCATTTCATTCTTATATGTACTGTTTCGTTTTTACGACTTTATGAATTAGTTGAAGAATTAGTAATAAAACGATGTAGAAACAAAGGACCCAGCTAGGCAGAAACATTTTGGTACCAGAGCGTCGCAATATTTAGACAGAGGAGAAAAGTTAAAAACCTTGATTGAGAAAGGGAAGGCAGCTGGAACGTACAGGGAGTTAACTAAAATTGAAAGTGGTAGTATAGGGCATGGTTACAATACTGTGTTCGGTAGATTTTTAGATGCGAAAGTTACGTACGTCCGTATCGAGGATCCATATATAAGAGCATTTCACCAGGTATTATCTACTGCGAGAGAAAGAGAGAGAGAGAGAGAGAAATTGGTGTCATTGTCGCTCATTCACGTGTATTTGTAGTGTCAAAACTTGGTGAGATTATGCGAATTGGCTGTCAGGAAGTGTCATGCATTATCCCGAATATCCTTAGTTACAACTCTTGACACAGACGATAGGAAGAATCAAATAGGAAGACTGGAGGAATTGAAGCAGAGCTTAAGCTCTCACCTTATTTCTTTTGAATTTCAATTTTCTGATACTTTACATGATAGACAAATATCGTAAGAGAATTTACACCTTTGACGTGTATAATTTTACTTCCTGAAACTTAGCATGCTTTATTGCTGTCTGTATTTTCTTTCAGACTCAGCAACGGTTGGGTCATCAAAATTGGGCGTGGCTTAGACTACTTTAAAGCGCCCAGTGGAAAGTTTGTGCTGGGCTCTTGTGACATGGAATTGAGACCTTGTTTGGAAACAACGGTAGATATATTTCACGAAAGCCATTTGAAAAATGACGTTACATAGGCGACCGTGTTGATTGAATTACGAATGAATAGAAGAATCGCCTTCGTGTGTTCATCGAATTGTGTTCGTTGACGCACAGCTTTTAAAAGAATCGAACGTTTAGTGTTATATTATACAGGTTTTTATTTACAGTTTTACTACATAGTGTATAAAGTACCTGACGTACCTACATAATATGACACAATATATTATTCTTGCAAATTATTCTTTTCCTTTCTCTTTTATTTATATCCAAAGTAAGATTTCTAAATAGCCTTCGAAATTATTTCTCACAAACGTATAATTCTCCTTTCGTACAACTGTATATACAGAATGGAGCATCTAAAACGGTATGCTTGAATATCTCAAGGGGATCTGAACATATGAAAAAGTGCTCAAACACGTTTTTTCCATATTTCCAAATTGATCGATCTGCTTTTCAGCAGCCCACCTGATATAAACATAAAATCGTTTTCTTTACAAGTCGCTACGATACCACGTATAACATACGTATACAATTAAGTTTAAAGCCTTGTGTTGACCTTAACTCAAGGTACTGTAGTCGCTGGCTTTCGCGATGTCAATTTGTTTGGCGGCTCTCTTGCACGCTCTCCTCAAGGATTTCGTGTACCTCAGCAGCCCAGCCTCGATTTGCTCTTCGTCTTCGGCCAGTAGATCGTCCACCCTGCACGAGGGAAGACAATCCGCGCCGCCTACCGCGACCACCTGCCTGGCGATCTCTGGATCTACGCAGAGTCTCGTGAGCGCGGCGGCAGCAGTGATCTCTAAACGCCTGTAGGCATCCTCCAAGCCCGGGGGTCTCATCCTGAGGAAGGAAACCAATGCGATGGAAGCACGAGCCTCGGCCAGGTGCGGCCTAGCTTCGGGGATGCGGGCCAGCTCGCTGATCAGGGCCGCCACTTGTTCCATCAACCAGACGTTCCTGCCGGTAGATTTCTTCACGCTCTTTAGCAACTTCCTAACGGTGTCCTGTTCCAGTATCACGGAGACGCATTTTCTGGACTTGGACAGGTGATTGAACGCGGCCGCGACTAGCAACAACGTCTGCCCGCAGCTGGTGGTCTCGACTAGACGATTCAACGGGGGTATCAAATCGTTCGCGAAAGGTTCTAAGCAGGGGAGACCTAGAGCTTGGACCCACGGCGCTGTTATCTGTACGAGTAACGCTGTCGCTTCCATCTTCTCTTTTTCCGACGAATTATCCGATACCAGTAAATCGGTTACTATCTCGGCACCGCCGTCTTTAACGAATTGCTCTATCGCTGCCGCGGAACAACACACGCTCGCTAAGGCACGCAGAGAAGCTGCGACGAAGTCGCTGGAGGTTCTCCCTGCGGTGATCAGAGACGTGAGAAGCGCTCTAATGCCTGAACACCTGGTGATACTGTTCCCAGCTCGCAGTCCCGCCAGACCCAGGGCAGTCAAAGCCGCCAGGGCCCCTCTAGCCACCGTGGTATCGTCCTTCGGCGCCTCTTCTAATCCTCTCACCACTCTCTGCAAAGAAATATTAACTTTACCAACATATTACTCTAGATCCCTTCTTAATTCGCTCCATGGCGCGAAAGAATCTCCCGTACCTCGATGTAAAAGTCTAGACGAGTATCCACGGCACTGTCTACGTGATTCTTCATGCTCTCGAGCTGCGACAATATCCCTTTCAGGCTACTTTGCTGGATTCTGCGAGGAGGCGGTGCACCCAGCTCGGACAGTATCGAGAAAGCATGGTCCTCGATCGCACGTAGAAGTTCCTTTTCAGATCTGCCGCCTTCTAGGTGCGCCACTTTACTGAGACACGCATGCAACGGTATTGTTAGCAAGTGAATGGTAGAACAGATAGTAAATCTACCCAGCTGGGCAATGAAGGTTTGCAATTTGTACGAGGGATTTTCCTAGTTTGATTGTTTCAAAAATACACTTACTCGAATATAAACTGATAGTGCCGATCAAACTGTTCCGCCCTCATCAGCAGCTTGTTCGCAGCGGCGGTAGCCAAGGTCGACAGTGTCTTCAAGTCGTTCATCTCGTCCTTCTCGGATAAGAACTCGCGGGCTTTCCGCCGAGGCAGAGCTTTGCTCTGGAGTGTATTCGTACACTCGTTTTCGGTTTCCATCTCGAGGCCACCCAGCCATGCTCTCACCGACGACGATTGCCTGTACGACCTGGAGTGTAGAAGAGACCTGTAGGATGGCTCTGCCTCGGAGAAATTAGCCGCTATCGAGGAGTTCGCGCTCCTTGGCTCGTCTGCATCCTCGGGCGGTTCAGCCGCGTACAGGAAATCGCCCAAACACTCGCTATCCAGAGAGGCGGACAATGGAACTGTCGACGCATCTACTTGGTCCTCTTCCGTTCTGCGAAACAGAAATGCCCTCCCTCTAAGAATCGTCGAGTCAACAGTTTTGGAATAAATCAGGCGCCCGGCAAGCTCGCCCCATTTCTTTCCAACAGATCTGAGTCTTAATATTTGAAAGTAACGTTACAGTAACTGAATAGCTATGAATCAGCATCGCTTAAAATTTATACACATATATCGAGGAAACGTTATTGCAACGCGTCCGTCCGTTTCTTATCTTAACAGTTATAATAGCGTGGGTAATTATATCCGCGGGTTCGCGCAGCATGAAATTTATGCAACACCGATTCGTCCCACAAATTGTTTTGGCCTCCTTATTACCAATTAACTCGTATCGTTAAGTCATCGAGCCGCGTTCCGCCAAGTTGACTCACGAGTATTTTGTACTTTGTCAACCACGAAAATGTCAATATCAGCCACTTGCGACATCAATGACCATCGGCAACTTTCCTCTGCCCTCTTTCTACCAAGAAATACAATTCGCCCAGCAGAAACGGAATTTCCTTCCGTTCCACGCAGTCATTTCTTTTTATCTCTTATCGCTTTTAAGTCTCCGACGCGTTGCAACAGCGCAGTATCTCCATTTTCGCCGCGCGAATCATTTCTCCTCATCTTCATTGGTGGATAAAGTGTTACAAATATCAATTTCCAGCCATCGTCCTCGTTAAACATGCTCAATGGTTGCTTTTACAGATAAAGGCGAGCGGAATTAGTGAATGAAGGGAACGTGCTCGCTAAAAGGAACGCGTTACCCCCTACGCAACCCCGAATTCGTCGACCTCTTCGTTAGATTGACCCGAGTGGGATCTATATAGGAAGTCTACGGTACCTGAAACATGCCATAACGAGACAGGAGTCTCGGCTACCGTCGCCGCGGCATAGCTCGGGCCTGACCACCGCCCGATTCCAGTCCGCATAACCAGGTGCACAACTATTCCCTTTCCGGCGCGATCGAGACCGACGTGAAACGCTGTGACGCGTAATGCTGACTAATCCGGTCGGCTCCGGAACTAGAATCGTTCTCTCACAGGCGGGGATGACTAATCCCAATTTCCTTGGCGACCAAGCTGCGTGCACGAGCGATCACCTGCGCAACGCGATCCACCGCGGCGGCACGAGATTCCTGGTAGGTTTGCTGTCGCCTGGTTAGCCCTCGGCCAGGTTGACTCAAACCTCCTCTCGTCGCTCTTTCATTTACGTATTCCACGTGTGGCACGTTGCATTGAATCACGTACGATCGCGCGCGTCAATGTACAGGGTGTCGAGGAAAAAAAGCCCGCCCCGCGTTCTCCGACCGGGAAGATCCATTGTCCCGTGGATTAGAATCGTATAGGCACGCGCGGGCACGGAGGATTGCTTCCCTTTACTGTCTCCGCACGAAACATCGCCTGCATGGAGCAGACAATAGCTTCTCAAATCTTCTTTCACTAAGCCCGATTGCTTTCGGTATATCAGAGAGACGAATCTACTCTTCTACGTCAGGAATGCAGATTGAAGGAATTGAAGAGTCGAAGAAATGTGAGAGGGCGATTGAGAGGCAAATGGTCTTCTTCGCTGCTTCTTTGCAGTTGCTTGAATTTGTATTTACTGTGTAGATTATGTTTCACGGAACAGTCAGCGATGCTGATCTGGATCTAGATGCTGCTGCTGGTTACTCGTATAGTTCGATTTACATTGTGGACGCTCGAACGTTCATTAATCGATGTTAATTGACGATATGGCACGGAATTTTCCTGCACGTTCCATTCGCGTTGTCTAGTCTCCGTACGAGTTTATAAGGAATATCGACACCGTGATTGGAGAACGCGTCGCGTGTAATGATTTCTCTATTGACTTTCCTGAATATCAATAGCGCGATTTACATATAATAACGCATAAGCCGCAAAGAGTTAATTGCAGAAGTTGAGCAAACTTGATCTAGAACCCGTCCGGGCTCCAATGTTCCACTAAAAAATTAAATATTCACGTCTATTTACTCTAAAAAAATAGCGCTCTTATTTTCCTTTACCTATTTAAACATTACAAATATGTATATATTCTACCCGTAAGAAATAATAAAAAAGAGAAATATAATAAAATTATGGAGCACTGCGAGAATTTAATTTATCTGAGCGCGAATTAGTTTGATTGCGATCTAAATGCTAACGTTTGTTTAATATTCTCAGCGATGAATTGCGCTACTTCCAGTGCACCTGGAGAATGACGACCCGTCTACGTGCTCACCTATCGCGCAACCGCCCCACAGGGGTGTACGGAGTGTTTACGAAACGCCAAGAGGACTATAAGCACGGGGGTATGGGAAGTGCTTTACGTGCTGCATTCCTATCGCTTGGCTCAGCACAGGGACATTATCGTGACGATTCATGTTCTTAAAACATACATGCTTTACACGTTATCGAGGTGTTGCAAGGTGCGGCTTAGTTTCAGAGATAATGCCGCCGTGCCTCTGAACGCTGAGAGACGCCTTAATTCCATGGCTTTAACGACACAGCCATTATAAAAGTAAGATTACTTTGGAACGAAAGCAGTGGAAGGTATAGTACTGTTAACTAAGAACATCGACGACTCGTAGATTATACGTTTCCGCACATTTTAGACTGTTCTCTTTAACACTGCAACACTTTCGTAATATTCAATAACGAGCACAATACTCTTTGAAGAAGTAATAGACACAAGAGATAGTAATTTTCAGAATCACATACTTGTATGATTTCATTATTTAATACAGTATCGAATACCGAACTCTAATATCTAAAAGAAAATATACCACCGCTTTCGAATAAAAGACAATGCCGCAAGTAATAAGAATGATAAACGCTTGTAAATCGTAAATATAAATAAAAGATTCAGAGATAAAATTCCATTCCTTTACCGATATTTCACTGTTTTCCTTAAATTTCTCAGTTTCGATTATTTAGTATATTTTCAGATCAGTCCACTTAACATTGCATCCGATCCTGAATTATTCAACCTCTACTACTCTACTTTAATTAACTCGTTTGCGTTTAAGTTACCTTCGCGTTCTGGGCACAGTTCTCCGCGGTAGAATTCTGGAGTCCTTGGGCGTGGAGGTGTACGAAGGGCTCGGAAGAGCTTCGCCTCCCAGCCAAAGGGAACCGATTCTCTGCTGCACTCCGTATAGCCGATCCTTCACTCGTTTTCGCCTCCTTCGACGCCTCGGCGTCTCGTTCTCGTACACCTCGGAGCAGTTGGACCGTTCGGAATCGGAGAAACCGGAATCCAGGCTCCGGAGATCTTGGCTCATGGGACTGCAGGATCTGTTCGCCAAAACGATGTTGCTCTCATCCTCCACTTTGTCATCGTCTTTTATTTCCATCGTGGCCCTGGGGACAATTTCCGAGACTATTAGAAAAGCCTCGTGGCTTCTTAAAACTACAGCGCTTCTTGGTACAAGTGCAATTAAATATCCAAGAGCAATAACGATCTTCGAATTATAAGATACTCGTGCAACGAAGAACACCGATCGAATCCTACGCGGAGGTGAATGCTTGCACAAGTTCGTGGTGATAATTTCTAAGTAATTAGGATAGCGATACGTGAGTAGCATTCCATGTCGCTGCGATAAGAGTAACAGCTCATAACGGGCAGGCAAATTGCATTCAACAGAAGTTCAATGTCGCAGGTGCATTTGTCGTGGCAAATTAACTTCCATTCTACTTACACTTGAGTCATTACGTTTTCGTCGCAGATCGTGGTGGCAACGGAATACAAGCCGTCCCGATCGCGATTCTCACTTGGACAGACGCGTATCGCCGTTATATTTCCATCGTCGATCGTGTCGCTCTCGTTGACACTGGAAGACCGATCTTCCGCTTCCTCTTCCGCGATCACCGACTCGCGGCAAGGATTCTGCCTGACCTTCGCGAAATCGTTCCGCCCCGCGAAGTGGTCCAGGCTCTCTAGATCCTGCGAGGCCATGTGGCCCCAGAACACTTTGCTCCGATGCCTCTTGAACGCGCTCATCTTCCGTTCGTTTCCTTCGACGCGTCCCGGTTCGATCGCACCTCAAGTTCGCGCTCCGAAGTCGTTAGAACCAAGCTGCGAAGCTTCACTGCCGATAGCAGCGACGAGGATCCACCTTCGAATAATACGCTGGGGTGGTTTCACAACTCAGCGGAGCGGAACGACCCTCCCGCAGGTCGCGTGCCCGGAGGACCTTATGGTGTCCGCCGCAACCCCCATGGAGATCCAATCGTCCTCCCCATCAAACCATCCTCGGTTTCGTACGATCCAACACTTCACTTAAACGGACTTCCGTTTTCCCTCCGGATCGGCTATATTTCAAGCACGCTGGCGAGCCCGTTAGAAGTTTGAAAACGTCCAGGCACGATCTCTGTCGATTGCGAAGAGATATCAATCGGTTAAGTGGATTCTAAAATTCGTTGATTCTCTATCGCATTTGTACGGTATTTTATTTCTATGCGTTTAACTGCGCGCAGTTGCGGTATGCTGATCGATGTGCGGACCGATCGAGCAGCACGCGTCTGCGGATCGATCGTTGTAAACGTATTGGTGCCTCGCGAACGACTGACTCGGATCGGGTCGCTTCCGACTTCCCCCCCGTAAGTCGCGCTCCTTCCCCGCCCCGAGCGCGTAAGCCAACTCGTATGAAAACACAGCTCCTCCCCCTTCTCTTTCCCTGGTGCCTTGGGGTGCGTATTGCATACCACTGTACGCGGTACCCCCGTCTACCCCTTGGCATGTGCGATCCATGTGTAACCGCCAAAGCGTAACTAGGTGCATTCTCCTGGCGATCAGATGCAACGGCGTAAACTGCGAGCCCGTCTGATTGCTCCCCTTTAAGGGCATCCGCCGGGGTCGAATCGCGCAAAAGCATACGCGACTTCTATGATTTTTTCTAGAAAAAAGTATACAACGCATGGGTCTAAAACTTCTTGCACTCTATTCTGCTACAAATTTAGAGTATAAAACAATTTTTTCATTTCATTTTTGCCCACCCCTGCCTCTGATATGCATCGCGTACTGCATCGTTGTAAAAAAAACTGGCCTGCACTGACACCGCGATAACTATAGACAGGATCATCCAAAATCAAAAAACCAAAGATATTCCTTAATTGCACATGCGTCATTATCGCGCTACCCTCAGGCAGTGTTAATAAACAACTGGGAGATGATTGCCAGATGTTTAAACGATGGGGTTCCCGAAACATGTTTTTTTTCGTACAAAAAGGTTCCGTAAAATAAAATTGACTGTATGGAAACTCGCAACAGAGGGTAACGCGGGAGCCAGTGTAACTAGGAGTAGAATCCCGTTTGAATTTTTAGATTCGATCAAGAACTGCATTTTTGAGATGTTGTTGAATGAAAATATGCAAATAAATTTTTTTCGATTTTTTGACCGGCGGATGCCCTTAAGCAATCCAGTACCTGATAGTGAATTTTTACAGTGTAATTGAGGCAGTCAGAGCCTCAACATTTTTTTCGAAATTGAATTAGTAGCAATAACGTATTCCAATAGGCACTGCTAACCATATAAAAGAGGTAAAAATTTTTTTTTTAATGTGGGTTGATCCGTTGTTGCTCTGACTGCCTCAATTAATAATGTGTGTACAAACGCACGGTTGCAAGTAACAGAATAGTATGTTAGACAGTGAATATCCTTGAGGAATTGTTACTACATGCACCACGAGAGACGTCACGAAATCACGCCAATGCTATTTTGGAGAGCCAGGTGTGACTCCAGTTCTTCCTATCGCTTCTCTGTGTGCACGTACACGCGTGGGGGTCGGGTTCCCCCTGTGGAACCGGGCCATAGAGGCATTTTTCCACCACCACCGGATCCAGGGGCACGAGCCGCACTGGGACATCTGCGTAAAATGCTTCCAGTATGATGAGTGTTCCGCCCATATGTGTTTTGTGCGCGCACGGATGATTCACTTTAACACGCGTTCTCGTATGAATCCACGATGCAGTTCGATCGACTAACGTGGCCGTAGGCAGCGTTCAATAATTCCCTTTTCTCTTTAAGGAACGCGAATGGTAAATATATGGGCGTTTAATCTGTAACAGAAATTACGGGTGAAGGAATGTAACAGTGGAAAGGAAACGATGAAAGCGGGAATTATATTTGTAACAGTATTAATAGTAGCCATTAGTCAGACCTGTGCTTAACAGTTAACTGTACTAACTATCAACAGAGCGCGTGACAGATAACTGAGGATAATATATATTCAATTGCCAAGTGTTTGAAGTATTGTGCGCTTGCAACGTTCCTGGCATTCCTTTCATTATTTAGTCCCGTTAACATATCATTAAACACTTACACGCGGCAGGTATTTTAAATTGCATCGGCGGATTCTTGTCTGCGGTAGCGATCAGGTCGTTTCGACAAAGGTTGCGCGTCAGGCTCTTCCCCCGGGCTTCCCTTTAACCCGTGATTTCGTAGATCGATGACTACGCGCGTCGGAATTTTCTTGGTAACAGATTCTCGAACGCGAATCTCGGAATGTGGGATGCCAAGGCATCGCTCGAAAAGTCGTACAGCACAATCAACCTTCCAACAGAATTCATTACGGAAGTCTACTGTTACCGATCGCAAGCGAAGCCTCAGCGAGTTAAGCGACACGCGGAGAGTGAGATTGTACGTAAAACTGTGTCGAACGATCGTTGATTTGCATATGCAGCGCCCGTATAGCGAGAAGCGTGTTTGTACGTAGACATTACTGGGAAGGAAATGATCGAAACGCGAAGACGCCGGGGCCTTAGCAAAATGTCAAGGCTGATTTCGCGCGAGAAAACGAAGGGGCTGCAGATGCCTTCGGAGACATCGAAGAAACGATAATCAATATGTGTGGGTATGTACACCCGTTCATTATCGAAGGAATCCCAAGTCCTTTGTATTCTGTAACGACTGGCGTCCCGTGTTATTGTCTCGGGACGCCGCATATATGCGCGGGAACGTCTGCAGTCGCATAAAAGCGTCAAGGGGTCTGTACGACCCCTATTGTGCGCGGAGATGCGGACGAAATGGGGGACAGCTGGGTGCAGACCGTTAGTTAAAGGTGCGCGCGCGCGCGCAAACAGGCACGCGTCCGCCCAGATTGATCGGTGATATTTAAATTCCCGAAGAGATTATCGATTTATCGTATCCAGCTGCAGCCTTCGGAGCACCCTCGATTCTATAGTGAAGAATATCAATATTTCACAATGCGATTATACGTTAATTGAAACGATAAAGATGGTTTATCGAAAATATAACTGCTGTACCTTCGTCCCTCGATGAGCCAAGATACTGCACGAAGAAATGATTTCCATAGAATCCAAATACGGATGTAGTAAGCCGTGTAATCGAGTTAGATAGCTGGCAACACACCCAGCTGCGATAGTGGTATTGACGAACTTTCATAATGAAGCGCGGTTTCGAGCAGGCTTAACGCCTGGTAACTCGATATCCGTGTACTGCAAGTCGAGAGGAAGTGTTAATTTGAACGAACAGTACTCTCGATCGGAAATGCTGTATGTAGTAATACTTGAAAGTAAATTGGTGGAACTTAATTGATAATAAAGTTTGCCATTTCACTTATACGAAAGTGAAGGATATAGGTGTTTGAAAATATTATCAACAATGAGTTTTTAAGAGTCAATCGCCGTTTGCACCGAATTCGAAAGAAGTTAAACATGGCGAATATCGAAGGTGTCGATGAACAGATTTCGGTTTAGAGTCCTTCCTTTGTACAGTATCTTCCGAGACACTGTTTAAACAGATAATTGATCGTAATCGTAGCAATGTTCTATATGTCTCTTTAACTTTCCGATACTTTCGAATACGTACATTTGAATTTTAATAAAGAGACAGGTGTGTGCTAATCAATTCTATCTGTACTACCTCCTGCAACCTTAAAAGGAATTAAATTCGGGATTGTAAGTATCGTGCGTTGAAATGATGCGCCATCTACGCGTGCACATTACAAAAGAAGGTTCTCGGTGTTTTCCTCTGAAACTCGATCGCTAATGGTAGATTCTACTACCTAAGCATCCTCGGCTACCCGCTGATTCGTTCAAAGTGATCGCCATCGTTTCCAGTAGCCAACCCAGAGACAGTCACAACGGAAACTGTTACAGAAGGTGTATGCTTCAAGTTCCAAGTGGGAACGCCATCTGTAGACCGATAATTTCTTGAAATTGTGCTTTCCTGTGGAGTCGAAGAAACGTTATCCGCCTACAATTGTAATCACTCGTTTTTACGGTGATTCAAAATGGTAATTAAGTTATTCCGTCTTCCCATTCTGTACCGCAGACTAATATCATCGTAATATCGTACGAAATCGAGAAATCAGAGTAATAACGGGCCGAGCGTCCATTGCCCGGTTTCGTATATGAACGTGTGACAAATGGCGCACGTGTGTCAATAGCAAGATTTTTCTATCGCGATCTTAATGTTACTCTCTCCGAGAGAAATATCACGTCCCAAAATTACGACTTCGCGGCCCAAAGAAACTAAATTATCTTGCGTACCAATAACTGCGTTAACCAGGCACTTTCAATTCCAACATCGCGCTATGAAATAATTCATTAAAAAAACTGATACATAAAATGCAATGCAGTTAACGTCATGAATTGCATGTTTTAATAAAATTGATATATGCACCGAGTTCTAATTACGATTAATAGTACCGTTGATTATAGAAATTTAAATATGAACACAGGTCTCCCTGAACCCTGTCAGAATCCTCAAGAACGATGCGGAAGAAGAGAAGGCAGAGATTGCCAGGCTCAGCCTGTTCGTAGGAGCGATAGCCATTGGAGATTTGGTCAAGTCGACGCTTGGGCCCAAGGGTATGGATAAGGTATTGGTAGCTCACGGGCGGACGGCAGGAGACGTTCAAGTCACCAACGATGGAGCGACTATTCTGAAAAACGTCGGCGTGGATAACCCTGCTGCTAAAATTCTGGTGGATATGTCCCGTGTGCAAGACGACGAAGTTGGAGACGGCACTACTTCTGTAACTGTCCTAGGTTTGTATATTATTATGAATTCACCCCTAAATTTAAAGTACTTTATGATGGAATATTATCTTTTGCGTCGTAGAAAGATTCGTCGATTAAGTGTAAAACTCCTGAAGATATTATTTCTAATTATAGCTTCCGAATTGTTACGAGAAGCGGAGAAATTAATCGATCAGAAGATTCATCCTCAGACTATAATCTCTGGTTGGAGGAGCGCAACTAACGTGGCACGTGAAGCCTTAAGAAACGCCGCGACCGATAATTCTGCGGATCCTGAACGTTTCCACGAAGATCTATTAAACATCGCGCGCACAACTTTGAGCTCAAAGATTTTGTCTCAGCACAAAGAATATTTCAGTAAGCTCGCCGTGGATGCTGTACTACGCCTTAAAGGATCTGGCAATTTGTCGGCGATTCAAGTAATTAAGAAACGCGGAGGAACTTTAGCCCACTCTTTCCTCGACGACGGATTCTTGCTGGATAAAAAGCCTGGAGTCCATCAACCACAAAAAATAACCGATGCTCGTATACTTATAGCCAACACTCCTATGGATACAGATAAAATCAAGGTAAGCAATAAAGAAGATAAAAATGTAGATTCGTAATGATAATTCTATAATAATAGTCACACGTACGCTTGGTCTTCAGGTGTTTGGATCTAGAGTCCGAGTCGATTCAATGGCGAAAATTGCGGAGCTAGAATCAGCGGAAAAAGAGAAGATGAAGGTAACGGAGATTGTTAGAAACAGGTGTAAAATTCATGTATAATATATCAACGATTATAATACGATTGCATTTAATCCAGGATAAAGTCGACAAGATCATAAAGCACGGCTGCAACGTCTTTATCAATAGACAACTGATTTATAATTACCCGGAACAACTGTTTGCCGATGCTAACATCATGGCTATCGAGCACGCCGACTTTGAAGGTATCGAGAGACTGGCTCTTGTTACCGGCGGAGAAATAGTCAGTACTTTCGACAGTCCAGAAACGGTGAAGCTTGGAAAATGTGATCACATCGAACAGGTATGTCCACGAATTTAATTACCGTTTCAACGCACGCTGGAACGTACTGATCTCGAGCGTCTATACATTTCCGCAGGTGATGATAGGCGAAGATACCCTGCTGAAATTCTCAGGAGTTCCTCTGGGTGAAGCGTGTACTGTAATAATCAGAGGAGCCACGCAGCAGATCATCGACGAGGCAGAGAGATCGCTGCACGATGCACTCTGCGTACTGTCGGCTACAGTGCGCGAATCGAAGATTGTTTACGGTGGTGGATGCAGCGAGATGGTGATGGCCTGCGCTGTTATGAAAGCAGCAGCTTCCACTCCCGGAAAAGAAGCGGTTGCGATGGAATCGTTTGCTCGAGCCTTACAACAATTGCCTACCGTAATTGCCGATAACGCTGGCTATGATTCAGCTCAGCTGGTTAGCGAGCTTAGAGCCGCGCACAATTCCGGCGCGAGCACTATGGGTCTCGGTAAGTCTGTACATTATAGATGGCCCTCGTTAATTCATAAAAATTGCCGAACTGTAAGTAATAAATTATTTCCGTCTCTGTTATTCTGATAGATATGGAACTAGGACGTACAGGATGCATGGAACGGTTAGGAATAACAGAGTCTTGGGCTGTGAAGAGGCAGGTCTTGCTTAGCGCCGCGGAAGCGGCAGAAATGATTTTACGCGTGGATGACATTTTGCGGGCGGCGCCCAGGAAACGCGTCAAGGACCATGGGCGTTGTTAATTTAACAGGCGCTTTTCCATTGCTTTGATTTTGTTTGCACCGCTTCTTCGTGATACGAATTATAATCGGATCATCGGCAACTTGGTCTCGAGCATCCATTCATTTCGCTAATACACGTGAATATTAATTGTTAGTTACAGATATCGATACACTAATTTCTCTTCGATTACTGCGATATATGCTGGTAATTTTATACATAAAAAAAATCTTCTATGTAATAACGATTAAATAGAAAGTGCGCTAGGGATTTGTAAAACAATCGGGACAACTTGCGATCTCCATTTTTTATAACAATACATTAGGTTTAACATGAATAAATGCTTTAACCTGTATACTGTTCTTCACTAAAGCTTTGCACTGGCAACATGTTTTATAAAAAATTAAAAACATTAATCAAAAGTTTGTAACAATCGTATTTATAGCAAACATGGAATAATAAAATATAAATATTACTGTCTTTACGCTGTAACGAGTAATTCTGTAATTAAGTATATTCTGCTGTGCGACACCTCCAGTACGAATTGCAAGTTAAATGTTTCTTTAATGAATTCGAATATTTAATTCGAATACTGCTTTAAATGCTCTCATTCAAATTACTACAGCACGCATTCGGACAGGTTCCAAAGTGGCGCCACACAATTACTACACGATGCTTCATAAAACGATAAAGTGTTGTATACGTGAGGAAGTTAAAGTGACGTATCTTGAATGAAACGACATACTAATAAGCTGAATGCAGTCTACGTTTCAATGCAACGGAAACTTGTTGCCTTTAATACGCAAATCGTAATTTCGAATCGTATCCAAGTTTATCAAGATTAGGATTACAAGCAAAATTGATCATCGGTGGTGGACCACACATTAGTACAATCGTATCAGACGACGGAGGGAACATATGTTTTTCTATCATTTCTGCGTTTATGTGTCCAGTGCTGTATGGCCAATTTTCGCCGCTAGTATCCAACGTGTACCAGACTTTCAATTTCTCAGGATGGTTCTTCGCGATACCATCTAATTCATCTCGAAGCAGTATATCTTTCTCTGTTTGGTTGGCGAAGAGTAGAGAAACCTGCGTTTCATCTGTGGCGTCTTTTGTAATAGCACGAATTAGTTGCAGCATTGGTGTGATACCCGTACCACCAGCTAACATTACGACCTGCAATCAACGCGAAAAATTATTAACTTCACATTTCTATAAATGTGAAATACATTTACGAACGTAAATCAATCTACGTACCTTCTTGGTGTCATAATCGATAGGTGGGTCTTTTCTTAAAATTTTTATGGAAAACTTTCCATGACCCTTATAAACGAGGCGACCAGATGGCCCCTTGAAATCAATACTCTCTCCAATTTTCATATTTTCTAGATGCTGCGACAATTTTCCCCCCTCGGGGAATTTTGGATGAACACTTTTAAAATATACCTAGAGGCGAACGTTTAAGTTTCAATTGTTACGTTAAAGTACAGGTTCGTTATCTTCTGTTGTATTTTTACTTACTTTGATGACAAGATCTACGTAACCATGGTCGTCGTCGCTAGAAACAGGGGTGTAGGAACGTATAACAACATCTTCTCCGATTTTCGCTATTAAATGTACATGTTGACCAATCGGTAATCCTAAGATGTGATCTGGCGTTGGCAAACCAAATCTAAACTTTCTTGTATCGTGGCTTATTATGTCTTTTTGAATTAATGGTAAGCTATATTTAACAACTGGGTCAACCAGCAAACTCGGAGACTTCTTTTTCTTTTCAATGTTCCACGATCTGTAAAGCTTCACTGCTAATATTACAGCTATGGTGCCTACGGCAGCTAACACTGGCAAGACCTGCAAACAATCGCAAATATCAAAAATTGATCACAGAAGGAATTTACCATTAATTCGCGAAGCCAGAAAGTTTGTAGTATGATTATCTTAATTCAACCTTTGACCCAAGATATATAATGTGTAACTGTTACAAATTATGAACCCTGATCGTGTGGATTTGAAAGCTACAAATCTTAAGATTTCTGAAGTACACTTTAAACATATATTTTCCATGTACAAAATGTAACAAATTGTAACGATTTCTACATAACAGCCCCAAGAATTAAATCGAATTAAAAGAATTCAATCTCCCTTTTAATTGCCACTGACAATAGAATTTAGGAGCCCCAGAATATGTCTGCTTTAAAAAATATAATCCAATTATGAATGTCAGTTTACAAACCCTATTGCAATCTCCTGTAGAACAATTCCGCTTTGCTTAAACCTACCCAGAATTTAACGAAACTACTTTCTAATGTTGAATAATAATGCATTATTTAGTTTTCGACACCGTTTTCAAGGAGGTTATATATCAAAGTGGCCGACTAATGCTAAGTGTCGACAATTAATAAAGAAGAAATATTCGTTTAAATGCTCCTCTCTTCTCCATTCAGACAAACTTACCAGCGACCGTAAATTTGTCATCGTAAATCAAATCGCACGTGGTTAAAAGCTTCGCGGAAAGAATGCCGAGAACGAGGCTAAGGTCGTAAGTGTACAGTATGGAGAAGCAGGTGGGGATTATGTGAAAAAAGGAAGGATCTTAGGAAGAATGAGCACCAATCCCTATCGAGAAATCTTTACGAAAACGTCCTCGACTCGTTGCCGGCTTCGAAGGAATTTTTACGCGCACGCGTCGAGAAATCACCGGCGTCTACCATGGGGTCAGACACAGAGCACTACCCTTTAAAATAGATTTTACTTCCCTCGATCTAGGAACAGTGCTAGTATTCCAACGTATTTATAGCTATATTACCAGAGGCATTACACGCGAAGTATGGAACGGCATGCCTTTCCGTCATTGTTACAGAGTACACAAGGAAATAATCAATCATTCTGTTACTAACTGATCACTCGTTATATTGGAAAGACATGTTACGAAATACTTTTAGTATCTGGGAGATAGTACTTGGTATATGATACATTCCGCGATGTTTAATACATTTTCATTACATCGGCTAATAACAATCACATTTCCGCTGGCCGAAGCAATTAACAAATACTCGATGAATGGCCTGTTACTCTTACATATTTATAAGAGCATTCACACCGAAATAGCGTTGAATAAATTTGGTCCACTTTACTTTACTTCTTTTGAATGTTTTGTCGAATACAGAGAGTCAATTAAAATGCCTATCTCGATTGGCGATTATTAGGGATGGGCTTCTCGAAACATCGAAATTTCGAAAACTAAGGAAGTTTCGAGGAATTCGAGACTTTGCACCTTTTTTCGTCATTCGAAACTCTCGAAAGCCGGATAAAATCAATGAATAATTTTGATATTGTTATATTTTCGTTTCTATTTTGTGCAACTGTGGTCAATCAGAAATTTATGCAAAAAATTTGTTGACTACAGTTCTCAAAGCAAGATATTCTAGTTACAAAACAAAATCAGTAAACAAACAAAAAGCTTCGAGAGTTTCGAAGACTTACAAAGTTTCGGATTTGAATTTCGAGAATTTAAAAATTAGGTCCGAATCCACCTCTATATACTCATTTAGATTACGTCTTAAGTCTTTTGAAATTATTCGCATATACAACACGACCTCAACAATTATAGATGGAGATTCTGTTTACTAAGTGAGCATGAATATATCGAGCACTGAATTATATTAAAAGAATAGGTCCTTTGGTATGCAAAATGTACGCACGTCACAGTAGCTCGATGGTGTTACGTTCGTCTGTTCCGACATAATAGTTATTGTAATATTTACAACCCTACTTTCTTAAGTTTCAGGAACGTGGCGCCCGATAACCACCTATTATTACGGTTAATTCAAGGATACGGACACTTATTGTTCATCTTAAAATGTTAACTTGCAGAAGTGCTATGCGAAATGCAACACAGAAACTTTTTAACGAGCACTCCGTGTTCAGAATCTGTTACTTGACTGGACGGTCGTATCTACAATGAGCCTGCTTCTGTATTTTTCTATCGGGTGATAAAATAGTCATGTCTCAGGTCTCAAGGTCACTTGGTCACAGATAACGTGTACGCTTTTTTGCAATTTTACTAATCATTTCAAGCTACATTTGCATAATCGACTATATGTATAAGGAAAAAAAATAGAGAAATTGATATACCATGACCTTCAGATATTATAAACAGTTTAGTATTATGTCACAACTTCCAGAAACGCAGGATTATTACTCAAAAGTGACGTGCACAATTTAGTATTGCGTAATCTGTATGCACGCATTCCTTTTGTTCTAATTATAAGTTCATAGGTGAATAAGCATACCGGCAAAACTATAAAGTAGATTTTTTCTTAATTTTGTACGATAGATGTATAGAAATATACATATAAGATCGTATCACTCTCGTACGAATAAATATTGTTTAAGGAATTATTGAAATATTTAAATAAGAAATTCAAACGATGTCAATAAATGATAACAATAATTAATATACATATGATATAACGAAAATTTGACGAATCAAATCTAATTTACATATACATTCTGCATGATTGCAAAGGGACAATGCACTTATGTTTAAAGATATATGCATCCATTGTTGTGAAATGCTATTTATGCATATGTATTTCCTTAGCAAGTAGCGACACTAGCGACATCTTGAAAATTAATATATCTCGTAGGTTAGTCGGTAGTAGAGGTTAGGTATATCAAGTGTTGATCAGTGTGATGTAAACACATCGACGAATTTGCAATATGATCCTATAGTTCTGCGATCACGTTTCAACCCGTGATTTTCGACGCGTTTGAATTTATGTTCCGATGGCAGTTTTACACCGCGCACTATTTACATGGTTTAATATCTTGATTTTCCTTATCCTAATAATCTTGAAGCACGACCAAAAGATCCAATGGAATTGGTTCATAGTTTTTATTCCGATGTGGCTGTACGACCATATACTTCTCGTTTATGTAGTTTTCCATATGGTTTCTCATTGCAAAAACGGACGTGTTGGTAACTTACGCCGGGATGTAAGTTGATTAAAAAAAAAAAAAGAGGGCAACTAAAGAGAAAGAGATGAACTCCCGACATTATATCCAGTTTCATCGAGAATTCATTTTCAAATTTTCATTAAAGATTCTCCGTTTCACATAATTTGTAAACTCTCCTGTTAATTTGCGAATAAAACTGTCGATTAAGAAAATGTTTAATAAAATATCGACAAATGGCATAGTTTAATTGGATGTATCTCATTTCCCAATATTGTTAATCAGACTGTTAATCAGTCTAAAATAGACTGTATTATATAATAAATAATGTATTCCCTTGAAATGGTTAATAAATTGGTTTTCAAGATATTCGAAAGGAAGTTGTAAATAAAAAATTTTCAATCCAATGCGATATATAAACTTGAAGCTTCCGAATTGTTGACACAACGAAGAATGTTGATGGAACTGGATATTAATTACACTTCACGAAATCTGAATACAATTTCCTTCTAGGCATGGCACATGACAGCTGTGTTTTTGAAACTAAGTGCCCAGATTTTGATATGTTTGAAACTGGAAGTACCTCAATGGTTCATATCGGCAAAAGTCGCCCTGGCGCCGTTTTGCATTCTTCTTCCAGCACTGGCAGTTGACGTTTTTGTACACCTGATACAACATTACCAGTACTGATGCCAGATTATAATTCATTTAAAAATATTGAAATAAGTATTTGTAACATTTACCATATTCTATATAAGTCTAATTTTTATGTTCGCGGTATGAGATTTATGCAAAGTTTCTAATTACCAGTAGTACTTTGTATTATCTTCACAATTTAATAACGTGATTTGTAGAACAGTCTAAGATTATGCGACTGGTAATCTCAGAATACATTGGAAAATGGAGCGATAATATTCCGTTATGCCTCGTAACTCAGATGTATATATTACATAACTACAAACGGATAGAATGTATTAAATACTACCTTGACATTAGGGTTTGCCTTACATATCATTGTTTCTTCAATAGTTAAAATGAAGAGAAGGATATAGCATACTTTCAGATGGTATGGTAGTCACAAGATGCGAGTCTAGCATACTATAAATACTCTATTGCACAAGGATGAATAGGACAAAGATATAAATAAGTAACTGTACGGCAGCTTCATTATCAAAGCTTTTCTCATTAGTTCATAAGACTGTCATCATTTACAAACAGTGATTTTAATGCTACGTTATGAATTTACTTTGGTGCATTTAAATATTATAACACGAGAGCAGTGAGAGACCACATACAGTTACCTTCGTAATTATGCAATATGGTTCATTGACAAGTGCCTTCTGCCTGCATTGTGCGTAGAATAATTGTCGTAACAGCCATCTGCCGCGCTTAAAACCGGTTCTATGGTACTGATATTCATACCAGAAAGGTGATCAATGCAATTAGAATTATAATAGTTGTATAATAGAACAAGATGTGCTAACAATACGAAACATTTTACTCTCGCTTAGTTGGTAGTAGGAGTTCTGTGCCACGGTTACGTAGTATTTCTACAGTTTCAGTACGATTTCAGTTTTGCTTGACTAAACACTTCAGTTGTAACTGTGCAGTAGTGGCGAATCTATGATATTCGCGTAGTTTCTGTAATTTGAAATAACAGCGATTTAACAGTGGCGCCTTTATATTCGGAAGAGTAGAAACGAGTAATATGCAACAGGTAGAACTGTTTGAATCTATCTTTCACTGCACCGAATTCGTATAAATTAAAAAACCGTTTAAATTAATAGGAAGTGAATCTAAATAGAAATTATATTGTGAAGATAATGCTTAAGCTCCGATGTTCAATGCTTATTCGTATTTGTTTATATCTGTGAACCTTGGTCGCTGTTTAAAATAATAATTCTTGAACTGTTTCGATCTTATTTTTCAGATGAACGTGAAATTTTTTAGATTCTTTAGTTTGTCGCTATTATTGCTAAACAATGGAATCATTAGTGAGGCAATTACGGTGACAGAAGTTCCAGCTGGTCATTTAGCTGAACTTCCATGTCTGAGCAGTGATGACGAACATCGTTTTATGTTTTGGCAACTCACTGATGACAGACGTATTATTGGACCTGGCAATCTCATGGATGAAAACAAGTATAATTATGAAGTATTAACTGGAAAACTTTACATTAGGGTAACTAATAAATGTAAATACAAATAAATGAACGTATAATGAATTCTTCCTTTTCACTAATACTTCTTTGCTAGGGTGTATCAACAGCCGAATCTGGCTTCTACAAGTGTGTTTCAAAGGGTATATCTGACCATTCTGCTATAAATATTCATGTTGTTGAGTTAATTGTTAAGAAAGATTGGGAAGATGTTTGGGAAAACGACTTCGAAGTATGTTGACAACTATTTTAAACCAATAGATATATGCTTCTTTTGTACATTAATTATACTTGTTTTTGTAGACAAATTTATTACGAGGAATGGCTGCAGTTATGGTAATAGTTGTTGGTATAGCGATAGCACTTTTCATCATCACAGCAAAAAGGAGACGAAATCGCAAATTCTTCGGTACGTTCTTATGGATCACTTATATCTCGATTGATACGTGAATCGAGCGATTACGTTAATACATTTCATTGGTACGAAATAATTATTACAGATCTAGAAGAGTCAAGAGAGAACTCTCCTGAAAAATATACGCCAAATATCAGTGGTGGCTCTGCGTTGCCTACACCGATAATTGAAGAGACTGGCATCGATAACGAAGCCTTTGATGTCGATTTTCCCAGAGTATTTAAGCAAATGCAAAAATAATGAAGAATTATGCAAACTACTGTACACAGCAATTTTTACATAGTAGATTAGAAAATATCGCATCAAAAAGACATGGCATTGTACATCGTTTATGGACGCATGCATCAAACTTTCAATATAGCCATTCAGACGCGAAGGATGCGTGGACATCTCTCACTTAATAAAGTAATCGTAACTTGTACGTTTCAGATTAGAACTCGTAATACGTTACTGTACATATAATTTATATTATATAAACAATGATTAAATTATTTCATCGAATGTTGCATTATTTTAACAAGTATAAAATAACATCATCTTTTACTTTATCTGTCACTTACGTTTCCAGCGTCTTTATTAGTCACAACTCGATCGTCTTTCGTCTGCGTAACATCACTGAGGACTATTTGTTACTTCTCCGCGCGTGGTGTCCAACATACTGTCGTTAATTCCATCTTCTTCGTCCTCTTCGTCTTCCTCATCTTCAGGCTCCACTTCAGTCTCCAGTAATCTTATTTTCCTGTTGCTTTCACTTAAAACAGCGGCTACTTTCCGCGCACCACTAACTGCTATTCGTCTAGCACTAATGCCTTGAAAAGGGCGTGGCCAACTGTTGCCCAACAGATCGGTTAAACTAATTACATTTCTATCTTGATGTTCGAAAATTCGGGATTGGACCAATGGTAACTGAATGAGAAACGATGCGTGGGTATGTTTGTTGAGTAACAATAAACTGAGGTACTCCTGGGAGTAGAACTGCAGATCAATTACAGTACCATCCATATAAGCTTTGGAGTAAGATTCTGTTAAATAAATGATTGTTATTATTAATATAAAAGTTATCGTTCTCTTTACTACGTGTTCCGAATAAATCGACAAACCTGATCTGTGATCCACACCTATCGTACCCGATCTGAAGTTGAGCGAGCCAGATTCTGTACACGAACACTCGACTTTAAAAAGTCGTAACACTTTGTGATCTACGTCACACGTAGCCACCAGTAAGCCGTCATCGTTCGTTGCGATCTGAGACGATGTAAATGGCGCGGATGGTGTCAACGAAATATTCGATATTGTGAAATGATTAACTAAGCCTTGATAAGCCTCGCCGAAAACGTTATGTACAGCGGTAATTAATTTCGCATGAGATTGCAATAAGGAGAAGTTGAGATCCTGTTTCACGATAAGCGGATGATCGCGCAGACAATGATTCTCGTCGAGTATGGCCGCCCACTCGCTTCCCTCGGGTGTCAAACATGTTTGTAAATTTTCACGTCGTAAATATTGCCCCAATTTTTCTAAATTCACTCCCTTCCTGCCTCCAACGCCTGCTTCGGTTTTATCGAAACCACGCAGAAACTCGGCAATGAATGTTAATTCTTGTTGGCTAACGCGACTGACTTCGGACGGTATCCTTTCGCCTGTTAATCTCAGGATTACCACGTACAACCACCTTAAATAAATAGATTGTAATAATAAAGGCATCGTTGACAGTGTCTTTAAAAACATACCTGAAGAATGCTTTATAATCGCGCATACTGTGATCTATTACTTGTTGAATTTCTGAAGATTTCGCTAGAAAACCCTCGGAAGCATGAAGAGCATTAGTTATGATACTTTCATCGGTGAGCCCTAACAGCTCGTACGGGCCACCCAGTCTCACCATCCCCCTCATTTCAGATAACTGATACACTAATGCCATTCCAACGCTGGTTAAATTTTTTAGTACCAATTTCTATAAAACGACAACACATTATTATGGTAGTTTATGATTTTGCGAGAAGAAAGCCTTTGTAAAACGTACCTGTATATTACTGTAGCACATCTCGATACTGTGCCCCAATTTTTTCAACCCCTTCTCAGTCAAATCTCTCAACAGAAAATTCTCCAAATTCTGTGTCGGTATGCCGATCATTAACAGTTCCAGGAAATCTGCGGCGACTCCGCCAGGTGGATTTGTTTCTGCGTATCGTGCGAGCTTCTCGTCCATTTCCAACAAAATTGTTTCCCATGCTTCGGAGATTGCCATTAATGTGCGCGAAAGATAATCCATCAAGTACTCTATATTAGCTTGAGCTTGCGCTACCTCAGATTGAAATAAAAGCTTTGTAGAGATTTTATCCTAACCGAAAGCAACGTTACGATCTTTAATATGCAACGAACCTTTAAAAATGCAGTGTTTTGTTCCAGCAACGGGCACCACAACCTGTTTGCTTTAATGCCACCGCTGTCTTTCCATGTGATCCACATTGGTTTACCGTACCCGCCACTAATTTCTAATATTCGACCATGCCCGATCGAAATTATGCCACAGTAGAACATTCCGAATACGTACATCGCGACGTTTCCGTCGTCTAAACCAAGCTGGGAACAAATACGAGCATTTATAATAACCATAATTGATCTTCGATCTGCTCTATATATCTGAATTATAAAGGAACGTACGAAAAGTATATCTAAAGTTTGAGATAGGAACTCCTTGTGCTCAGGTTCCTGACCAAAACTTCTGTTTAGACTGGGCAACGACGGAAGATATTCGCCCATCGGTAGCATGCTCGCTTTGTTACTCGAATTGTCATTTTCTAAATTCGTCAATGGCAACCACATCATGCACGTAATTCCGTTGTGCAAGTTTAGTTTCGTTTTATGAATCACATTCTTATTCTCTATATCTACAAGACAGACCAATTTGGAAATTTCGTAACAGACAGCCAGAAGCTTTCCATCCGGTCTCCAGGCTAGGTTCACTGAAGTGTCGGATTCCTCTTGGGGACTTAATAACCATACCCTTTGCCACGTTAATCTGTGAAGCGTAACTTCTCCTGCAACAGTTTCATTGCAAGTAAAATTGCCATTCTGATAGATTAGCTTCTGGTAACGCTGGAACTCTCGATTTCTATTGGTAAATCATTGATACGTTCTAAGCGCTTTCCGAGAACGTATATAAAGATAATCACGCGTCGAGGGTGAAAAAGATGAAATAATCCAAGTATAGGAGATGGTGTAAGATTCTAACCTTTCACATTAGCTATCGCTAAAAGGTCCATTTTCGGTGACCACTGCATTCTTATTACTTCAGCTGGAAGCTGTCGTTCCTCCAGCTGCCTCATGCTGCCTGCCATATTCGCAAATTTGATGGTACTTTAACTCACGGAAACATTTCATCGAACTACTCGAAATCGCAATTCTCAGGTTATGTTTCTCACTGGCGTTGTGCTCCTCCATCTACAAATTCCACATGCATACAACACTGTGTTGACATAAATAACGTCAGAAACAATACATGCTTCGCGTCTATATCGATACAACGCAGGTGTTTCAAGAAACACACATTCGTATCGGTATTTTTTAAAAATTTCCGCTTCGTTATTCATGTTCTCACTAATCTTTATACTGAAAGATAATTTATTCTAAAATAACGAAGAAGATAACGTAACAGAGGGAAATTGGAAAGTTGCAATCGCGTTGCCGCAAATAAAAAGAAAAGACAAGGAAAGAAAATTATTGGCGCAGATTAAATTTTCCGTATCAATGTGCGTTTGGGTCCCGCGGTCGAGAGACTCGCGAATGAATGCAGAAGGCATGCGACGGTTAAACGAATTGCCAAATCGGTGCCAAAAGAGTTTAGCGGACATAGACGGTGGGGACTTGAAATTAAATATAAACGCCGTTACTAGCCTTTCAGCGCGCACGTCAGGTATCGAACACTATGGTCGAAAATTGCGTGGCCAAACAAGATTTACGTTCGAAACATCGCAAGGGACAGCTTTGTGCCAACGATAAACTATTGTGGTGCACATAAGCGTAGTAAGCCTAAATGAATACAATTTGACGGAGAAATTAGAGTAGAAGTAATGAGACTGATACACAACCACGATAGAATCTATGTTACGGTTACTAGACATTCAGAATCGTAAAAGAAATCCGTGTCGAAAATAATGTGAGAAATGAATTCTCCGCAATGGTAAAGTAGAAACGTGCTACATATATAGGCAACAAGTAGAAACAGACGGAAGCTACACAGACCGTCTGTTCAGCAACCGTATGAGTTCACTTCCACTAAACGCGCAGAGATTTTGCATTCGATTCTCTCTCTAAAGAAGCATTTATTCTTTCCATCTTGTCATACGTTACTCCAAGTTAATGTTAGTTTATATGTTAGTTTATATGTCCTATTCTTTCTGCTTTCTTTATTTCTTATCATTGAAAACTAAAAAGGGCAATATACCCGTGCAATAAGAAATAATAATAATAATAATTCAGCGTCGATACAATTCGAAATCCTGTAAAAATCGTCGAAAGCTCCCCGAACCATTTAATTGACGATGCATCATAGAAAGCTGTTGAATGAATTACATCATTCAATCCTGCGTACATTTCCTACTTTCTCATTTAAGGCAAGCCGTCCCAAGTGCACCCAATGCACAATCAACTAAGCGAATAACACATCGCTTCGTTGCTCTTTGCAAGACCACCCAGAGTACACAGATATAACAAAATGAATGGCGATCGACTCGTAGGCGAAACATCCTCGAGTTCCAGAAGGTCTAGCGCGAGTGGCCCGCGATGATCGGGCGCCGGCTAGCGTTAAAACTGGTTCACCCTAAAACCTCGATCGTCGGGACGCTGGCGGCGGCCACGTGGTTCTCAACCGCGGCGTCGCCTGATCGCGTGGTCCCGCAGGTCGACGGGGATCCCGGCCGTCGACGGGAGTCCCATTGATCGCCGATCCATAATCGATGATATCGAGGCCGCGACCCGTTGGTGGCCGAGCCGCGTCGCGGCATAGGAGGTGAGGTCGATCGAAGGTGGTTGGCCGCGAAGCGCGGGAGCAGGAGGGCGTCGAGGAACGCCACTGGCCACGTGACCCGCCAGGCAGAATCCGCGGCGTCCGCCGAAAATCTAAATCCGTCCGAGCCGAGAAGAAGAGGCAGCCGCCGCGGACGGTGGCCACCGGGACCCACGACGCTCGACAGCCACGAGCGGCGATAGTCAATAATTGCCTCTAGGGTGAATCGGATCGGACCGGGGCCTGCGAGCGGAGCAGCGTGATCGTGGGACGCGTGGAACGGACGGCCGAGCAGCACCGAGGGAACGCGCAGCTTCGTCCCCCTTCTTCGGCGTGCACGGGGGAGGGTAGGAAAAGCAAAGGGACAGGATGATACGCGTCGACGAGACCGACCCGGTGGGCGGTAAGGGAGACCATATATCTCTGAGAAATCATCGAAACACCAGCTCGAGTGTACAGCACCGTGGCAACTGGTGGAACGTTGGCCGTAGATCGTAGATCGGTAGACGGTGGAACGGGAGAGTCGCTCCTCTCGTCGAACTCGAGCCGCGATAAAAGTTACAGGGACGGTCGAGGTACCGGAAGGGCATTTTGGTGCCGCGATTCCGTTCGAGCTCGGGAACCCACTAAGAAACGTGGCAGCGGCTGGTGATTGAATTCTCGACGCGGGGGAGTGGCACGGTGCGCAGTGGTTGGATCGCGATTTTTCTTTAAATAAATTCAGTGGCTCGCTGGAATTTGGGACAGCGGAGAGGAGCGACGTTTCTTGTTTACCGATCCGACGTACAGTTTCAATGAACCGCGAGAAGCTTTCAGTCTCGTCGTTTCGAACGGAGTGTTGCCGCTCCGCCAGCTGTCTCGCGCAGAAGGGTGAAATGAGGTCGCGGTCGGCGCGAAACGACGAGTTCCGCCGCGATGACGAAGGGCCGCGTGGCGAAACGTGGCGACATTCATCTCCGAATAGAAGATCGAGCGGCTTCCCTTCCGATACCAAGGAATGCTTTCAGCCGAGGCTAATAAAAGTAATCCCTCTTCGCCTCCCTCGCGCGAGGATCCGACGGTAAACTCCGATCGTCCAACAATTTGTTGGCGTTCCTGTTGCTATTGCGCCTCAGAGCTACGGCGAATCGGGCGAACGCTATAGGCACGCGGTGCCGATTCAGATGTTAAAGCCAATTCCTGCTCGAAAGACAAAAATCGCTAAATTTACACGCGACAGAATTCGGTACAACCGTGCTCAGCTTCCGGAATGTCAGAATTGAACGAGTTGGCGAGGTTCCCTCGTAGCGCAGGATCGTCAAAAAATAGACGATTAACGGGGCGTTTGATTTCGCGTTTAAATTCAGCGCAGAACGGTCATTTTCGCCGGCGAATGCCGCAAGAAACGCGGACGATGCCGGAAATTGCCGCTCGTTAACGAGACCGCGTCGAATTTCCGCGCGATCAGCGTCAGGGTTCTCGCGACGGAGCTGTTCGGCCAGCACACGTGCCACGGAGTAGCTATGGACATTTTCTTTATCGCAAATTCTCCCGTGTTTTTCCAGAGATCGAGCCCAGCTTTCCCTATCGAGACGTGACGATACGCCGTGGCGTGGAATTCAAGGATAATTACGACATCCAATCAGAGATCGGACGGTGAGTGTCAAGCTCGATGCTTGTTTTGTACACGACGGTATTATTATTGTTGACGAACAACTCGACAAAGTTTTCGTGCCAAGGCCGCGCTCGATCGTCCGTCGATCCGCGATCGTCAGGGTCCCCGATCGATTGGCAAGATGTTCGGCGATCGCGTTTTACCCTCCCGACGGAATAACGCCTAGCTATTCGCGCCCCGTGGCATTCTGGGACTGACAATCGTGTACGTAGAAGCACCGAACCGTGGTTCGTGCACGATCATCGCAAATATCGCGGCTCGCCGCAGGCATTGGCCATGCTGTTTCTGAATTTGACACGATATGCGTGCAAGCGTTGCGCAACGATTAAACAAGCTGCCATGAAATTCTAATACACCCCCCGGCCGGCGGGGAATGTACGCTGGATCAGGAAATCGTTGCTTCGAAACAGCAGCGCACGAAATAGTAAACCCTTTGGGTAGTTTTATGTTGGAGCTGCGATAAACGATCAGAGCGACGATAAGAGCGAAGCGTCGAAATACATTATATTGTTTTATAATCGAAGCGTTTACATATACAGTAGAGCGTCAATTATCCGAACTGCTTGGGACCGAAGGGGTTCGGAAATTCGAATTGTTCGTATAATCGAACAGTTGGGAGAATGAGGCATGCGTGTACTTTGCACAGTTTATAACTATAGGAATTACCGTAAACTGGGGTGACTTTGCCCGCCGGGTTGACATTGCCCACTTTTTTACTCTGACTGAAAAATTACCATATGATTGAATTCGCTAATTTTTTTTTCGTTCGATCTTGGAGAAATTATTGCTATCAATTACAAAACACTAAATGTTCCGATTACTTCACAATAAAATAAAATAAAGCCTTTCCGAAAAGTGGGCAATGTCACCTCGGGCGGGCAGAGTCACCCCAGTTTACGGTACATCTAAAATTACTTATTAAATACAAGAGTACTAGTGAGTTAATTTATATTACGCAAAAGTCAACTAATCAATCGGTACCGCTGCACTCGTTCAAAGAGTGTGGTGGGGATAGAAATGATGCAGCACCGGTTCGAATAATCGACCGTTCGGTTAATCGAGGTTCGGATAATTGACGCTCTACTGTATTGGAGCAACGAGGAGCAGATCTACGTTTTCTAAGAGATGACCAACGATAAAACCGTCCCATCGACGCTCTTGTAGTTTCTTTCCTAGCTCCAACATAAACGTACCCTAATATTTAACGCGCGAAACGAGAAATCGAACGCAAACGAAATCCTTTGTTTACGTAATTTAGTACCTGGCAGCGTAGCGTGGTACCGAGCCGAGTCAGAGAGCTAGACGAATGGCTGTGTTAGTGATAGAGTATTAGACGAAGATCGAGGAAGGAGGAAGAGGAAAGGAATTTTGAAACCTTGACGTGTTTATTCCTTCCGGCCAACGTAGTATTCCTGTCTTGTGTACATCGTAATCTTTCGGTTACTATGCGCGCCTGCCATTATGAATGAGACCCGAACTTGAATGATCTTCCTCGTGGAACGCAGCTGCCGGTGAACTTAACAAACAAACCGTCGAAATTCCTCGCGCTAGACGTCGCGGGCCTGGGGAAGAACAGGCGTTAGGGCAGCTCGCACGACTACATTTCAGGATTGTGCGATTCGAGGGGTAGGGTTTTTATTTTTAATCGAACACCGAATTGCCGAGGCGTATCGGTATCACGGGCGAAGGTATTGACGAATGGACCGATGCCAAAGGTAAGATCTGAATGTCAATGACGACCTATTAGCGAACCATCGATTCTCAATGGCCACCCTCGATCTTCTTTCAATACCAATGCCTCGCTTCTAGAAAAATGATCGATCAGCCCCGCTGAGCAGAAATTAATTAAGAAAACGCATACGGAACGCATCGTATCGTCGCCCGGAAGAATGACGGGTCGTTCTACTTGGGAATCCGCATTCTCGAGGAATCGCCTCCAATTATGAATCATCCACGATTCTCTATCTCGCGGAACGTGCCGTTTTACTACACTCTCCTCTGAAACGTCCACGGTCCAGAATCATTCATCCTTCCCAATACGCTCGCGCATCCCCTCCCCCTGATATCCGTGAATCATGCTTTCCAATTACATATCTCGAATCGCCTACGTTCTTCGCCAATCGCGTTATTCAATTGGCTGCTCTCCATCGTGACTTCGCGATTCCACGCGAGTCGCGTGCAGACACGGAGACCCGTGGAGAGGAGCTTCCGATGAGACGATCGAAGACACGTCGATGATGAAGTATGCTGTTCTGCCAAGTTTTACATAGCCTTTACATTATAGGTGTGATTAACGACTTTCCCGCCTCGATAGAAGGAGACGCGATAGAAGTGAAATAGGAGGCAGGCTTTTTTGGGGGAAATCTTGCAACAAGAGGGGTCCAGCTACATTTTTGACAGTTTCTGAGTCATCACACGTGATATACGTAAAAAAAATTCTACGTCGTCTGGTTGCACGTTTATCGCAAATTATAAACCTGCGTACATTATTGTTTTGTACAATATTCTTGTTTTGGGCAGCTGTAGATTTAAAAAAATTGCCAAAACAATTGTGTGAAAATATATATTTTTCAATTAGTATTCTCTTTTTAGTGTTAAGCGAAAGCAATAATTTTATAAACACTCTTTTCTAATTTACTTGGTAATGATCGAGCTGGACTCGTCTAGCTGCAAGGTCCGCAAATGAACAGTCACGGGTCTGATAGAAAGCCGAGGCTCGGAAATCCGAATACCTAGCGATCCGACGCAGAACTGTTGATAACGTCGGAATGCAGCCACGGCGTTGCACGAGTCCTCGCCGTGTAATCAAGGTCTCCGCTCGTCTATAAATAATGCATTTTTCGCGGCGACTGACGTCCACGCGTCGAGCCGACGTACCTACGTCGCTCGGAAGCCGAGCGTCTCGACGCACTTGACACGCGGTTCGATCAGGCGTCGACACGTCACTACTGGCTGAATCGCGCCTCGCACCCCTGGCCAGAGAACAGATCTCCGTTTCCGTTAAAATCATCATTCTATTATCGATTTCTGTTCATCGAGAAATTCCCTTTTATTCTTCATTAGTAGAGGAGATTCTGTGTGAAAGTTCTGTACCAGTCGAGAGTTTAATTAATTTTCTCCGCACAATAGCGTATTATCTCTTCCTAATTGATATATTATCTAGATACTAGTGGCGCCTATATGCAAATAGTCAATTAGTGGGTTCATGGTGAATGGTTTCAATTTACGGAGGTATGCCAAGCGTTCGAATTCTTCTCATACCACATTGTACTTGTTTAAAAGCTTGTATTTCGGGCATTAAATTTTGTGGGTGTGTTAGAAACGTTGTGTGTTCGAAATTGAAGCTACTTGCAGCGTCTATGAGACATCGATGTCTGAGAAAATGGACGACGAGCGATTAGAATTTTTTTAGTCTCGCTGTGGCGCTATGCTCTCTCTTTCTGGCAGATGCTCCATTTTGATAATTCGTTCTGCCGACCCTGTTGTCCGCGGTATGCTCTACTAACTCACTGACTCACTAACTTGGCTCCGTGACAACCGTGTCACAGGTTACACCACTGCGTTCTAGCGGGCGGGAGAACTCGAGGGGGTGTAGCTTGGCACTCCCATCGGGGCTCTGCCGGTACACGGAATTTTTTCTGGACTATAAAGATCCCCGCCGTCAAGGTCGAAAGCTGACGACGCGACGCGCTGGCCTTACCCACGTCAGAGCATGATGCAAAAGAAAAACTCGTCGCTCGAAGCAGACGGGGAAGGAAACAGGAAACTCGTTCTCCGCTCTTAACTCGTGTTTCTTTTAGCGTGACGTTCGCGGAGGAAGATTTCACGCATTTGGACGGCGTTTTTGACTCTCGTGCCCGACGCTTGGCACAACAAAGCATAATAAATTCGACGCTGCCGCGGCATTTGTTGTGTCAACGTTGGAACGCCCGTTGCTCAAGCACAATTCCGTTGCATGCATCATGATTCATTTTGGGAGATCTGTGACATTTCCTGCTTCCACTTGCATCGTCCCTTTATGCTCTATCCCGTTTCCGTCTAGCCATCGAACTATCGAAAGCAAGAAACCAAGATCCTCTGCTTCCCGTCGCGCTTCATCCCCTCCACCCCTCTAATCAAGAATGTCGGGCATAAATGTTACCATCCCCTTAGTCGTACAAGTCAAACGAAATTACAATGTTCTCTGTAACGAAACGGTGCGGCTTCCCTGGTTAACTTGCGCCGGTAACAATTGATGCGTTCATAAATGTCGCGGAATTCTGTTCGGTGCACGTTTGCGCCGGGCGCGAAAGCAAACATCGTAGGAGGCTGCAGCGGAGGGAAATTATAGACTGAGAATTCCGCTGGAATCCTCGCGATACCGAGCAGCTGTGTGCCGATAATTAGCCGAGTCGTTGGTTGGTTCGTTCGTGCGTTGTTGAATCTGATAGAATTGCCCAACGATCGGGACTGTTCCGTGGCCCTGTGTACAGAGGCGAACGTTCAACGGTGCAAGCACGTGAAACGGGATCGTTCCTATTTGCAGAGGAAAATTTGGCACCGTTTACCGATGTAAGGAGAAAGTGAGCGGTTTAATGCTCGCCGCGAAGGTGGTGAACACCTCGAAGAAGGAGGACAGACGGGCCGTGGAGAGGGAGGTGGAAATTATGCGGCGGCTTCAGCATCCCCGACTTATTCAGCTGTACGATGCCATCGACACGGGCAGACAGATATACGTCATCTTGGAATTGTAAGCCCCTAATGCCATAACTGCGCTGTATCCCCAGGCGATAGAATACCCCAGCTACAGCTATTTTCGTGTTCCCAGGATCGAAGGCGGTGAACTGTTCGAGAGGGTGATAGACGACGACTTCATGCTGACCGAGCGGAGTTGCGCCGTTTTCATGCGGCAAACCTGCGAGGGAATGGAATTCATTCACCGGCAGAACATTCTCCATCTCGATTTAAAGGTGAGGTATCGGCGCTCTTCCACGCACGCAAACTTCGATTTTCAATTACTGGGGTCAGTGGCTCCTCACTCATCGGGAACCCCTACCAAAGAAAAGGGAAAATGAGATTAATGTAACCACGTCTCAAGTAATTCAAGAGCTCTGTAAAAAGAAAAGAAACGTTGATTTTATTCTCTAAGTAAATTTTTATGATTAAACATATTTTTATTCTTTCAACTCGGCTCCTCCCAAGATTAAATCCTGAGTGAGCTACTGACTACGGTACGATCTTCGATCGCTATTTTACACCAGACGCTGCGGAGTATCTGAGAGAGATCTTGCAATGTATAGAGGCACGCGTCTCTGTGGAGGATGAGATTTCAGACTAATGCAAGAGCCGGTATAAATACGGGGCGTTCGAGGTGCTTCTGAATTTTATGTGGCCAAACTCACTGACCAAACGTTCTGCTTACAGCCCGAGAATATATTGTGCCTGACGAAGGAGGGTAACAGGATTAAAATTATAGACTTCGGCCTCGCGAGAGAGTACGACCCGAATAAGAAGCTGCAAGTTCTATTTGGCACGCCGGAGTTCGTTGCACCGGAAGTCGTAAATTTCGATCAGATTGGTTTCGGTACCGACATGTGGAGTATAGGCGTCATCTGTTACGTACTGTGAGTTCCCCTTCGATTTACCTAAGAATACGCCATTATTTCGAAGGATCGATTTTACGTTAACAACCCACCCACAACATATTATTCCCTATTCGTTGGAGAAATTCGTGAAATTCGTGCCGGATAAAACGGGCGGAGGTTTTACTTTCACTCTGCGAAACGCTTGCTTCGAAATCCGCTTCATCGAGCCTCGCTTTTATTTTAATATCCCCGCGACCGATTATTTCAGATTGTCCGGCTTGTCTCCGTTCATGGGGGACACGGATATCGAGACAATGGCGAACGTCACCATCGCCAAGTACGACTTCGATCACGACGCGTTCGCCGACATATCGGAGGACGCGAAGGACTTCGTCCGGTGTCTTCTGGTGAAAGACAAAGAGTACGTATGCCCTTGTTATTCTCGGTTAAGATTACACGATGGAAAGGTGACGTGGGGGAAGGTGGGCTTGTGCAAAAATATCCCCGAGCGTCATTAATTACGACGCGTCCCGGCGATCGACAGCAATCGAACGCGGGCGTCGATGGGTTTGCACAAGGCTGACGATATAACGGCTCAGATAACGAAATAACAAGGGCGACGTGTTGCCCGATAAACGGGTACACGTTGCCAAGAAAGATTCGACGCAAGTTACACGCGATGTCCCAATAACTTTCGTTTTGCTTCTGCTTTCTGGATCGATCGGCTCGTTTCATCTTCCAGACCAAGTAACCCGACACGCTGAGTTACTCGGGTTTCGTCAAACGACGCGGCACGCAGTGCATAAACATGTCTGGCAGCGACGTAGAATCCCTTGTTTATAGCGGGTAATGTGAATCAAGCACGCAGAGGTGCGTGGAATATTTCGCGCACTTGCCGCTATTACTAGAAAGAGGAACAGTAGGAAGTTTCCGATAAAGTGTTTGGTAATAAGCACCGAGAATTGTTGAGTCGACGGCCCTATGTCTCTCGCCTTGCATAGGAATATCTCAAGAGAATAATAGAATTTTCTTGAAGTAGCGTTCAGTTATCTGAGCAGTTGACGTTACACCTCTTCCACGGTGATTCTTCGACTTTCTCTCTCTCCCTCTGCGTCTGATTAACCCCAAGCATGCTTTCTTCATTCTCGGCACTCTGATTCTCGTTCGAGGTAATGCTGTCTCAGAAAAGAGACACCGAATCGTTCGGATCCTCGGAGCTTTTCATCGCCGATTGAACGTCTCGAATCGCCGAACTGGCAAGTGATATTTTACCACGAAATTCGAAGCACGTGGACAGGTGGGATGAAGTGTTCAATCGGAACGTGAGTTCCCGCCCGATTTCGGCCAGTTCACGTATCGATGGGGAATCGAGTCGCTCTCGACGTGCGTTCACGAACAGTCCTTTCACGTTTGGCGACCTGCTGCCACGAAAATAATGCATCCCGGCCACGAATGACGATGGAGGCGATCCGTCCTTGAATTTCTTTGCACTTGAGACGCGCGTCTGGCTCGGATAGATCCGTCGATCGTACGCTCCACGCACAATTTTCCCATCTCCCCATTCGCTCGCTATTTGCTCCCGTTGCCAAACAAGTACAGGGTGTTCCGTACAACGCGATCTATCGAAACAATCCCCTTGCCTTTGAAGACACGAAGAAGTGTTCGAGAAAGAAATCGTTTGCGTCAATGGGGACGATCTTAGAATGCTTTTTCATACATAACTCAATAATCAGCCGCAATTAACGTAGCCACATTGTTACCATCCAACAACGCTCAAGACACGTCCACGTGTTCATCGAAACTTCATACAGGACACTTGAAGCACTTCAGTCGATTACGCTCGTGTGTCCCTTCATTTTAGTTTCCATAAATAAACAGACCTCGTACCGAAAGCCTTAGCCAAACCCCGCGGAACACCCTGTACGCGCCTCTTTAAGAAGATCGCGAGAGGAGCTAGAAAGAAGGGGGAAGAGAGAGAGAGAGAAAGGGAGAAGAGAAACATGAACTCGAGCCGGGGTCACCTTCACGAAGGAGCTGTCGAATCTTTCAGAAAACGTATGTCAGCGACTCAGAGCAGGGAGCACCGTTGGCTGGCGAGAAAGTCAGCCAAGCAGCAGGTCGAGCAAACGGTGATAGAAATCCCCACGATCTCCCAGTTGCGGGACACCAGGGCGGAGGAGCTGGACGTGGCCAAGGACAATTTGAGGCTGTTCGTGGAACGCTGGCGAGAGCACCCGGACAGTCCCTACCTGATCGATATCCCCCAGCGGAGCTTCTCGCGTCGGCACTCGACCCTCGATCACGACGAGGCCGTGTCGTTGATGGGGCAGAGCCCGTCACCCTGCGCCAGCATCTGCAGCAGCTCCTCGGAGACGGCTGGCAGTCCGTCGCATGACAGCCAGGGCTTCTTAAAAGTTCCAAGCTTCGGCTTGAGCTTCGAGAGGCGAGCTTCGGAAGGCGTCACCGCGGATAAGGCAAGGTGCGACCAAGCCAACCAGATCGTCCTCGCCGAGGAAATAATCAAGCTGTCCGAGCATCTGCGCGCCATTGCCATGGGCACGTGCGTCAAGTCCAGCGAGGAGGACACTGGCTCCGCGGACAGTGCACCTAGCAGAAAAACGGAGCCGTTAGGGGAGAAGGGTAAGAGCAATCGAAACGGCGTGCACTCGAGGAGCAACGGTCTGGCGACTGGGGAGAACGTCGGGTGCAACGAGATCGCCGAGAAACTCTCGAGCATAGCGCGACACAGGAAGCTGAATGGTACGACCTTTCACAGTAGCCGTAGTTTCGAGAAGTATACGGAGGCGAATAACGACAACGTGTTCGCTTCGTTGAAGAAGGCCAGGCAGAATGTGGATGGGAACAGGGCCGCGAGGCAACAGGATGATAGGACGTGCCAGGAGGATAGTAAGAGATTAGTCGTAGCGGGATCCTTGGAGCAGACGGATTGCTCCTCGGCTAGCAACGAGCTACCTCGGATACCTGGCATAGTCGATTGCGAGATGGACCTGACGCCGCCTTGGAGGCGTCCACGAGTGAAACGCGTGTTCGGGGAGACCAGTCGGGATGTGCCGCGGATCTCGGGGCTCCGTAATCTCCACAAAAGCTTGAACCTGGACGAGCCGACCAGCACGAAGGATCTGCTGCTTCATCTGCTAGAGGAATGGGACGAAGTTGCCACCAGACCGTCCGGCGTCGGGCGCAAGTCCGTCAGCGTCGACTGGGGCGGAGAGGAGTCCATAGGCAGGAAGACGATGAACTCTTTGGCCGAGTACTTCCAATCGAAACAACAGAAACAGGCGTCGCCCACCGCCAACTCGACGGAGCAGAACTCGATACATCGTTGAGATCGTTTTCGTTTCTGACTCGAGGGACTACGTCGGGCTTGTTCGCCATTGTTTCGTGACAGTGGATGCTGGGTCGCCATCGGCATGTTCTCAGGGCAACGTGGGGAAGCGTGATCAACGAACACGATAGCGTTGGATTGTTTGATATGCAGCGTTCTTTGCTTCCTACTTTTGCATAGCGAAGTTGCTCCCGGTTACGAAACTGAAGGATATGCGGCGAAATTGAAATGATCCTCGTGTGAATTTATGTACTTGTGTTCTAAGCTCATTTGGGCATGAAATTCGATAGATTTAGCTCGAAGGGTACTTTGGTTTCTCTGTTAAAATTGAGTTCTACCTGCGGAGTGTTTTCCTCTTCAAACTCTGCCGGCAATTTATTATGATTTTAATATGAGATAGAGCAGACACGGTTAAGCAGCAGTTTGCGGGCTTCGGGGGCAGCAAAAGAAGGAGCATATCAAGCAACTGATTTTATTGGAAGTTCGAGCGCGGTATATCGGAGATTATACTTGTATTTATTCTGTATAATAAAGCTGCATGCGTATACTTTTAATATCTTATTTAGAGGATAAGTTATGCTACAGATGCGTGTGGAGCAATCCTTTCATTAGATCCTGATATCGTCGCGTTCGCGCATATATCCCTGTTTTATTGTCTTATTTATACTATATATTTAATACAAAAGAACATGAAAGCAAAACCTGTGGACTATTTCATTTCACGCGCACCCGCAGCCACAAAGATAATTTTCCCACGGATGTTTCGTACAGCTTGCGCCTAACTCGCGTCATCAGTATGTATAGCGTTACTATGTAGCGAACGGAGTTAAAATGGTCTCCAATGACTCTACAATTATAGATCACCGTGGTGATCCGAAAAGCCCCTATCGCATTCACAAGTTAGAAACATATTTGCAGGGAGGACACTCAATTTACTGAATGGCTGCGTTGAGATCTTACGATTTTTACAGTAATGCTCCGACTAATTATATTCATAAACAGATCTTCTCCTTCTGACATTAAAGATAACGATTGCCTGCATGTCTACACGCTTAATATAGCAAGGACTCGAAGCACGTATACAAAGGAATCTTCTGTTAAATATTTAACAGCGAATTGGTCCATTTTGTTTAGAAGCTATATTAGTTAAAGGCGCTTAGAAGTCTTACCCGTTATTCTGCTCCAGGAACAGACCAACCGCGGGCCAACTCTTGGAGCACCGCTGGCTGGAGGTGGCTCTGGATAACCCGATCTGTAAAGTTCGATTAAAACGTTATGTCATCAAGAAGAGATGGGTTAAAGCTGTTAACACCATACTGGCGTTAAAGCGAATGGGCGCCCATCTGGATTTAGAATTAGTTTGATACTCTATCCTCAGCTAGTAAGTTAACACCCAGGCTAGACGCGTGACGAGTAGCTACACTAATGTAAAAAAATAACGCGACGGTACAGCGAACATTCGAGCTACCTTCTTTCGCTGCGACGCGATAATTGAAACGCGCATACCTCTTAATGGAACCGATGCGAAAGGTTTCCCTGATATTCAAATTTACAATACAAAGTGTTCCGAGTTATAAACGTCGAGGCACGAATGCAGTGCCTCGGCTCATGTATACGATTATACGCAACAGTATTATGAAATTGGCACTCACGAGGGCTGAGACTATGTCGATGTAAACTTCCATTGGAAATTCTTTGATAATAATGAGTACTTAGATATAGCGTGATGTTAGAGAAGTAAAAAACTAGAGTTTAGCATGAATTCACTGTAGAATGATTTGCATAGTTACGTAGATATATAATGTAATTAGCTAGAGCTACATTGACGTGATTGAAGAGAAATGCATCGAGCTATGTTATAAATCGTTAACCCGCACTGATAATCCCTATACTTTTCATATTTACTCTGAGAAATACTCCGCAGCCGTTACTTCTTGTCGTTACGCTCGATTAACCAAATTTCTACTTTATAGTCTCCATTATTCGACGTATGAAAAATATAAATAACGATGCCGCGCTCGGGCAGCGCGCGATTACGGGTGCGTTCCGATTCACGCAGTGAGTGCAGAGATCGCAGCGCAGTCACTGCGCGCATTCATATCGTTCCGTTTCGTTACTGCGGTTCATGCGTTCTTGAAAACGGAACGCTTTTCCCTGCGTTTCATGCGAAATCAAGATGGACGCTACAATGGATAAAAAAATCTTGTTTACAATATCCTCGATATTATTAAATAACAGTGATACTGAAATTAGCAGCAGCAGTGATTCGTCTGAGGAAAGTGAAAGTGAAGATAGTTTATTAACTGATAATTTAGAATTAGAAATATTATACACTTTCTTAATTATAAATAAAAAAACACGTGGGGAGATAGTAGCGGAAAAGTTAACAGGTTATGTAGAACGTATTATTCCGGGATATTCTAACTCATTATTCAAGCTACATTTTCGGTAAGTAATATGTACATAATTATACATTTGTATTAAAAAAAATAACGTGAGATGATGTTTCTTTGAAATAATAACCTAGAAAAGTGGCAGCTGTGATCATTAGAGAATTAATTATTTTTATTAGTTTTCATTAAATTGTATCGGTTGAATTTCTCTTTGTTAGAATGTTCCCAGAGACATTTGAGATGGTCCTGGGAATAATTGGCCCTGGATTGCGTGCGATAAATAATGCATCAGCCGGTAGAAAGGTGATATCAGAAGAAAAACAGTTACTTATCGCCATTTGGTTCATGGCTACACCAGATTCTTACAGGTATATTCCATACACATATATACATATATAATGTTATGTAAAAAATTACAGCATTTAATTCACATGGCATATTATTCTTGTAGATCTGTATCCACAAAGTTTGGAATAGGCAAAGCAACGGCTTTTCGGGCATTGCGCCGAGTGTCCTATGCTCTACATTGTATAGCGCCTGATTATATTCGTTGGCCGAAACATGAAAATGCTGTAGATGTAATGAATCAATTCGAAACGAAATATGGCTTTCCTAATGTAATAGGTGCCATTGATGGAACACATATCCGGATTCGTGCACCCCGTGAGGATCCACATAGTTACATTAATAGGAAAGGCTATCCTTCGATTAATGTGCAAGTTGTTTGCGATGCACAGGGATTATTCACACACTGTTACGCTGGACAGGTGGGCTCTGTCCACGATTCCAGAGTTTTTCGTAATTCTCCAGTGGCTCAATTCCTGGAAATGCCAGAGGAGTATTTCCCCAATGATTCGCATCTTATTGGTGATGCAGCATATGGCATTCATCCACATGTGATGGTGCCATTCCGTCACAATGGTCATCTGACACCTCGTCAGATGAACTTTAACTTTCGCTTGTCATCAACCAGAATGGTAATAGAAAGAACAATTGGGCAATTGAAAATTCGTTTCCGAATTTTATTAGATTGCTTACCACTAACAGACATAACGAAAATTCCGGAATTTATTATTGCATGTTGTGTTTTACACAATATTTGTGTCATGAAAAATGATGTAATGCCCGCTGACGTATGCGACCAGGACGATGAAAGAGACCCTGTTGTCCACAATAATACGGTACATTTAGGAAATGAGAAAAGGATAAGGATCATGAATGCCTTGCCCGTATGAAATATGAACAATATTTTTTGCAAGGTGATCATATATGTACATATGTAGTAATATCATAATTTTATATAAATATAGATATTGCTAGCACTATTACCCTAGGATAGAGTATAAGTTTTGTGTTATATAATCTTAAGTACTTAAATTGCCTCCAAATACTCTTTTATTGCTTTTATGTATTTTTTGTGAGTTAAACATTGTTTGATGATCACCAGTACTTTCTCTTTTTTGCTCCTTTCTTTATAGGTAACACATTCTTGTTGAAGGTGTTTATGCCTTGTTAGGTTTTCTAGTGTTAATAGAATAGTATATATTTTAGTTTTTGTTTGTTTTGAGAGATAATTTAGGAACATGCCTTATCTTTTATTTTCTCCAAAAGTATTGTTTATGACATAATTAAATACATCGTGTTATATTACAACACAGATACAGAGAAACACTTTCTACGTGCTTCATTTTGTAACTCAAAGTCGCTGTATGTTATAATAAATTATTATACACAGAAATCAGTGTTGTCAATATTTTATTTATATTTAATATTATTATAAAATATGTAATAATGTAACATTTATAATACTGTCTGACAATGATCACAGTTTTTTTTTTATATATTCTACTGAGTCTTTCACAAGTGGTGGTACAAGTGGAATTCTGGCGATTCTACATGATTCACTAATTTTTTCATGTAAAGTCATCAGATTTCCGCTGATACCACTAGTTGCGGAATAGCCTGCACATATTCGCACTCAAATCATACATCTAATATTAATAAAGCGTTCAATGTGAAAGAAGAAAACAAAATATAAAACTAATAATTGCACTTGGCAGGAGGAAAACAGTCTTTAAAAATCCGCTGGTACCACTAGTTGCGGAATAGCCTGCACATATTCGCACTCAAATCATACATCTAATATTAATAAAGCGCTCAATGTGAAAGAAGAAAACAAAATATAAAACTGATATAAAAGACATAATAAAACATGAATTATGATATAAAAACCGATAAAATATATAAAGTACTATAAAAAAAGATAATAAAATATAAAACTAATACTACTACTATTTAGCAGCTAATGTTTTTAATATATCTAATAATGATTTCTGGACTGCCAATTTTTCGGCGTGCATTCGTGATTTTTCTGCTATCCTTACTTCTTTTTCTTCTTTTCTCTCTGTACGTCGTCTTTTTACTTCTTCTCTTTCTTCTCCAATATTGTCTACTAAATTTTCTAAAATCGTTTCCACGTTTTTTTTTCTGTTACCTGGAAATAATATAAAATTTAAAAGAAAATTATATTAAGAAAGGAAGAACACATTTAAATTTCAGGATAATGTATAATAAAACTAAGCCAAAAATAATATTTAAAATCAAATCGTATACATTATTAACATATACAATATGAACTAAAGTCGTGTTCAGATTTATTGGCCGGTGAGCTTCGTCAGGGGTATTCTCCCACCACATCGCTTGCCTGCCTCGGTGCTCCTTTTCTCTACGTTCGGCCCCCGAAGGGTATGGTGGCGACTGCCAATCCGCGATCGTCAGGTGGTGGTGGCTGATTTCTCCTCGCGCGCTGCTCGAGAAACCGAACTCACCGGCCAATAAATCTGAACACGACTATAGTAATAGAATTTGCATATATTTTAATTATTATAAGTTGTAAGTGTACTTACCATTCTTTGCAGCTCTTGAGGTTGAGGGTGTGGGAGGTGCTGGTCCGTCGCTGGAAGCCTCAGCAATTGGATTTATAGAAGCTTTTTTCCTCAAAAGTGAATCCATTGCCTAATCAAATAAGAACAGATTATTATTTTATGTAATGCTTTGCACTGACATGCATTGAGTCTAAAAATTTCTCCTCACTTCCACATTTATACCATTATAATATAAGTGGAAATTTACTAACAAATATTTCTTTCTCTCGTTATTCATATATATGCAGAAGCATAAAACATTAGTATTAAATATGTGTAATATACGTATAAAATGTATACTTACTGAAAACAATCCCCACGTCGACCTGTAACTTCCACTTTCTTTATTTTTATCAATAATAAGTTTATACGTTCGCTTTAGTCCACACCACTTGTTTGAACACTGCACACCACTAACGTTATATTGTGGGTCTGTATCTTGTAAAACTTGGGCAATTTCATTCCACAAATCAGTGTGGCGCTTCGCACTACCCATAAATTCCATCTCCCTTTCTCGATATAATTCAATTAATAATAGTGCTGCCTTGTCTGGCCATACAAATGACGTTTGAATTGTATCTAAAATATTATGTAAATATATTGTAATTGCAGAGATCAAATATATTGAACAGTTTTTAAGAAAAAATCAAACAAACCTAATTTTTTTCCAATATTATTTCCAGGCTCCACAGGATTCTGTCTGGCATTTTCTATTAATTGTAATAGAACATTTTGGTCTTTCTCTGCTTTTGCTACTACTTCTTCTTCCGCCAAGATATTCAATACTTCGTCTCCCACAGTTATTTGCAATTGTACGAGCACCATTTTACAAATAAATAAATGAATTTTTCTAAAGCCGTCACGTGTGCTACGCGGTATGCACGTGTCCTATAGGCAGGTTAGGCTATGGGTTTCCACACATGTTTTGCTTGCAAATTTGAATTACAGAAATAAATACGCATGCGCGCAGTGACTGCTTCACCTCGGAATTTCTGCGTTTGCTGCATGCTCGCTGCACCGGAAGTGAAAGGATTCTAGGGAATTCTCTGCACCACCACTGCGCGCAGTAACTAAAACGGAACGGTTGTCTCTGCACTTCATGCGCAGTATGCGTGAATCGGAACGCACCCCCTGTTACGTGTTACGTGGCGCTCGAAAAATACGATAATTCGAAATATATCTCCCTAAACGCGAAGCTGATGGAATAAATAAATCGCGAAGTGTTATGAGCATATATGAAACAATTTTGTAAATAAATGTAATTTTAATAATTTCTCCGACAGCCTCTATTTATTTGCCGATCAAGATGAACCTCTTCAGGTTTTAATGCATAGCTTTAGAAGTTTTAAAACTCCGAACGAATTGCTCCCCCTTCCTTTCCATCTACCCGAACAATCGCATCTGCGCCCGTGGCCAATTTATAACCCAACATTCCTGATACGCGCAGAGGCAACGCATTCGTCTTCAGCTATCCGACGCCAATAAATGCTGAAAGGTCGACATTGACGCCATCGTCGGCGAAATATACGCGCTCAGATCCGAGATTCTTGAAGCGGCACGGTATCGTGAATTTACGGGCCTCCCGCGCGATAGGAATTCGTATTATGTAAATACGCGCATGTAACGCGCCAGTCGTGCCTTTAAATAAAGTCTTCTACAGTGTCGTGCAGAACACGAAACCGCGCGATGTTGTGTATTATATTAATAGCTATAGTTCCACCTGTTGTCTGACTTCTCTCGTTTCTAACCGCGTCCGTTCCTCTTCTATCTAGGCAAGGACGCGGAGTGGCCCAACTGTACGTAAATTCCAAAGTTGGTTGAAATAATAATTCCCCGCCACATTTCCTAACCTATATACGCGAGAAAATAAGATCTCCCGCTGTTTATTATAATAGAAAAAAAAAAAACAGCTTGCAGGGAACTGCTGATCAATCTGATATTTAGGATTTTTATATAGAATATGCAAACATCACTCCGTCGTTTAATAATAGTAGCACGGCTCACGCGAACACGTAGCAGGTCATATTATTTTTACGTTATGTCACACGTGCACATAAATCTGTCGGCACGATCTCTCGTAAAAATAAAATCCCGCCGGGTACGATTATTTATTTTACAACGCTTTAAAAAAAGGACGGCGAGTGTTATTTCATATCGTCAATTGGATCTGTTACATTTTCAATTCGTGCACCTTTCTCACACTAAAGCCACGAATTCCTTCTGCTTTGCAATTGGGACAGTTTGGTGAGCAAACTTTGGTCACGGAACTTCGTGCTAGCTGTTCAAATTGCTTTCGCAATACTCTCTGAAGATGGCAGCATCGTGTAACGCGAAATTGCTTTGCCTGTGTTTTCCAGTTAAGTCGTATCGATAACGTCGTGCCACTGTTTCTACGTTTTTCCAAAATTGTTAGTCAATAATAAATAAAAGTAGAATTCTCGTAAAAGTGCGCGATCGTATTTCGATGACAATCATTGTTAGCTGAAATTATTTCCACTTTCATTTCTACGACAATGGTAAGCAAAGAACGATTTTTAAGAAAAATAGAAGCAATATTGTGGATGTGTGAGAGGAGTTTGAAATATAAAGTAATAATTTTGTATTCACTCAACCGTTGGTTATATGTTCATCCAATTTCGAAGGTTATGTTCCTAAACCTTTTCTTAGAGTTCTGCGAAGGTACGTTATAATGAAATTCATTGCGTTTCGCTTTTAGACGGATCCGTTACAGAACTGGAGTCCATATGCCGAAGAGTACGATCCTCTTAAAGCTGGCAGTATAGATGGTACCGACACAGAGCCGCACGACAAAGCTATTAGCCGTGCGATGCAGGCGCATTACCAGCCACCTCGTTCATTGAAATCGAAGCCGGAAAGAACGCTGTACGTGGCTAGATTTGGTCCGAAAGTTACTAAATACGATTTAAAGGAGGTACACATCCAGAGCCTTGACAGTCTCGGCACAATCGCGCGCAATTATGTACACTTTAAACATTAATAAAGTTCAGTTCTTTTGTAGGTACGGGGACGTTCTGTCGGTAAAAGTTATCGTCGACGTCGTAACCGGTCTACCTCAAGGTTACGGATTCATAGAAATGAGAAGCGCAGCCGATGCAAGGAGAGCGGTTAGACGCTCCGTCGATGCGACTCTAAAGGGGTGCAGAATATTTGTTGACTACGAGTGTGGGCGTAACATGAAAGGCTGGAAGCCAAGAAGGCTTGGTAAGTTTGATAGAATTCTGAGTCGGTGGTAGCTTTATATTTTACCTGTATTTAGGATTTATAATTTGTCGTAATGTTTTAGGTGGCGGTTTCGGTGGCAAAAAGGAGTCGGGTCAGCTTAGATTTGGTGGGAAAGATAGACCTTTCAAGAAACCGATTGTACCTAACATTATAAGACACCACAATTAAAGTAATTTAACTAATTAACCGAACTTGACGAAAGACCTATTTTGCTACAAGTAACGAGTAAAATTAAACAGTTTGAAATCTCCTATCAATAACGTTACACCTGTACATCGTTGATAAGTTTACCCATAAAATATTTTCATTTTGACTTGGATCCAATACAAATACTCGAGAATCATATTACTTGTGTGTCCTCCGAGCGCATTAGGCACAACTGTTTACGTGTTATGAAACGTAGGGATATTACCGAATTTTTATTTCTGACTCGAAGTAACAATAATGCAAGAAGGCGCTTTTTTAAATCGACTATTATAAATATTGTAGTAATTTATCAAGCTTAGCGTTTTAAGATATAATAAATTTTTTAAAGTCGAATGGAATGCTTATTGATTCTCACGAGCCTAATATTTTTAGCCCTTTCTTTCCCCTATCCTATATCCGAAGCCTCTTGATACATGACCCCCAAGTTTCGCGTCGCCGTTGTCGCGCAGAAAAATCAACTTATTTTTTTTTTTAGCATTGCATAAATCGTGGCCGGTGCCAAAATCCCCCCCGGTGATTTATATACTAGTATTCGTTTTCTAAAATTACAGAACATCGATGCTGTGGAAGATATTTATTCACAGCCAGTCAGATTGCATCGATGAAAAAGGAATCGGAGAAATCAGCGACGATAGATTTCCAACGACAAATTATTCCCTTCAGACGAAGCTCACTAACTCAGAATCGATTCAAGCCATTCAATATCACATATCCTGCGCACTCAGAAATCCAGTTAACCATTCACACCGCCCGACCCGAAATTAATTAACGCATCAGCGTTACAACCGCTTCAATTCCATTGAACGAGCACGTAATCGATTTCGTTGCCAGCAGGGGAATCAAAACGCTCCCCGATCGTATCGCGGTATTATCCAACGTCGATCCAGCTGCCAAATTACCGAACATTGTCCAAGGGTTGGAGGCTTGGGGGAGGTTGAATTACGCGTGCGTAAAAGTGCAGGTTTCGGAGTTGCCGAGGAGCGATTACCCTGCAATCATTAGAGAACGCGGAGGTGAGGCTTTTTGAGGCGGTTGTGAGCGGACGTGGCCGGCGTCGTGGAACTTTATACCCGAGCGTCGCGACGCCCTCTCCCCGGCGCGGCCCCCCTCCATATAAGGAGCCGCCTCGTGGCTCGACGCCGACCACGCGGCCGAGGATTTCAGCTTCCAGGCTGCCTCTGATAAGGTAGCCTCCTTCCTCGATGTCCCTCTCTCGTTCTACCTCCTCTACCCTCGCCAAGGTCTCGGAGGGCCAACCCACATACGTTTATCGCGGCTCCTATTTCGTCGGCTCCGCGGCCGCTGCTCCCGTTTCCACAAACACACAACGCCTGTGCCCGTCGTGCTTTTTTTATTCACGGACACAGCTGCCCCGCGTAGCAGCCAGCTCCTACTCGGGGACCACTCGTCGCGATTGCACGGGGATTTCCTCGTTTCGAACAGCCCCTCTCAACCCTTACCCTTGGATCCTTCGAAGGAACGATTCACGGGGAGGGCGCACTCACCCCCATCCCTCGGCAGATAATTCTCCATCTAATTCTCGTCTCTTCTCGGCTGACGAGGTCTGCGGTGACGGTCACCGTTCAAACGGGAAATCTGTCGAAGTGCACCAACGAGATACTTGGGAAATGTGCAGCGCTCTCAGCTCTAGAAATAGTGTTAAGACAGTGTGCCTCGCGCGAGAAGATAGAAGTGAGAAGGAACGGATGCCTAGAGCGATTAGAGTATTCGCGAATATTGTTGCTTGCTCGTTTAATCCAATTGCTGCCTACCGTGTAGCTAATCGCGTTGAATGTAACTCGGTGGATTTAATTAAAGTAGCCGCTATTGGTAGGTTCTCTGCTGTCATTGCTGGACAGTATCCCGAATGTATTCGGTGCCGCGTTGAACCGCGTTGAGCAGCGAGCTGTCTACCAGCGGCGAACTTAAATACTGAACGGCTACGAGGCAGATATAATGTAGCTATATCAGCGTCGGAAATAGCTTGCCCGATGGAAAAATTCGCCTTTCCCTTTTGTTCCTGCGTATCGAATTTTAGAAACGCCAGGCGACGTAACTCCGCTTCGCGCTATTCTCGATACCAGAACAGTCTATTTATGAATGAGTCAGCCGTACATCTTCGGCAGAATTTGATGGCAAGTGCAAGGCATATCTGGGATTCCGTCCCTACGGCCTATTCGAGAGAGCGGAGGCTCTTATCGCGGATAAGGCGGCCGGATATCTCGCGGAGTTCATTTGAAAATATAGGTAGCACACCCTCTGAGACCTCTCGAGAAGCGGGCCGAGGATATTATACGAAAATGAAAGGAGAAGAAGCCTGGAGATGGAAGAATTTAGCACTATCGCGTACCCTCGGTACAAATAGCCATCCGCTGAATGACAATTCGCGGAACGTTTTACAAATTCGCCGCAATTTCCAGGCTCCCGTACCTCGAGACGGCCGCAATTACGGGCCCGAGACTTCCTGCCCGACGATTAAAAATACACCTCCGGTTTTCTCCTTTCCTTGGCGCTGGCGTACTTCTCGCCGGAAGGCAGGTAAAAAGGAAAATGGGAAAAGGTTACGCGAGTGGTCGGTACACTTTCGAATAAGCTGCTATTTCTAAATGGCTAAAATTACGCTCGGTACTCCGCTTTGCTTGCCCTCGAAGCTTTTATCGTCCAGTAGGGGAATTTGGTTCGAAGCGTTCGTGGTTTTCAGACTTTTAGCATTTTCCACCGCTGAGCGTAGGAAACAACGGGGATCACCCGAAGGCCGGATGAAACCTCGATGAAAATATCTATAAAACACGCGAGCCGGGAACGCGGCGAGGGCGCGGCGTAAAAGAGTAAATGGTGGAAGTGTTAATGATACCCGCATTGTGTATAAAACACCAAAAATGTCGACGCGTCAGCTGTGAGGCGAGCCAGACGCGAAGGCAGGGTTGCGTGAAACTTAAGTAGTTCCTAAGAGGATCCAAGGCGATTCAATTCCACGGACTATATGATCCACGTACACCAATTAACTGCTACTAATTAAACCCACTGCGACTCATTGAACCGTTAAGCAAGTTACTCGGTACTCGGGAGCATCCACCTGCCCCTTCGTCGCGGAGCAAGTTCCCGAAGTGGGAGTAATCTAAACGGCGTTGGAAGATAGATACACCTACGAACTTCCTCCGAGCTGCGAAATAGTTAAGGTCAATTAACCGAAGCTTAGGATCCTTGGGAACGAGAAGATCGGGTACCGCAATTCTAATGATCGTTACTCCGACGATACTATATGTATATCGTAGATTTGCGACTTCCCAAAGGATTCTTATAATCAGATTCAATTGATAAGATCCGACGACAGACAATGGGGATTTTACTGTATCCGCTGAATTGATCCGATCGACGACAGGTTGCTCTGCAGGAGCCGCCGGGGGAACAGCTAGCGAAGGTATTGTAAAACTCGCCGATCGGTTCCGATTTGTCTCGAATCGATGATTGGTGTCGGGCGTGAGGCCTGCGGGGGCGGAACAGGCGAAAGGGGTCCACGGTAGAGCGGGCGGTCCACACGGGATCTAAGAAGGGACGAAAATAGTAGCGTGCCAGGATCGTATCACGCTCGCGGCCCCACGGACGCGTATCTGCCGTCTATTAATAGCGGGACGAAAGGGAGCGATCGACTCGGCCGAATCCCGAGTAGGCATCGTTCGCCGAGTCTTGGTGCTGTCCAGAATCCGCTCGCAGGACTTCAGAGCCGCTCGAGCTGTCGCGGACTCCACATTCCACCAGCAAAAGCTCTCCGTGCGTGCCTGTTGGAAGCATCTGTTGCTCGGCTGGTGCCCCGAGGCGAACCCTCATACCACACATTACACACTCTCCCACCCACCCACCCACACGTCCACACACATTGCCACACATTGACACCGTTCGAGTGTAAGTTCCTACTATTTTTTCATTGTGTTCAACGTTGCGACAATTGCCGTTACACCATCCGTAACGGAATCGGTTGATTAGTGATACCTCCGAGTCGGGCCTCTCTGTTCGAACGGTGGTGTACCAGAATACGTTCCCCGCACGGGTTCGATTAGTGAGCGAATCGTTGCGATGCCCGCCTTCGTTGCCGTTCTCGTGGCAGAGCATTGCGCGGCTCCAAAAATACCGAGGGGAGAGCAACCTGGAAAGGAGCCCGAAGCAAGTGTGAAAGTGAAACGTCCGTAAAGAATCGGATACGCTTGTACGTCGATGTCCCATGGACGGCGGGGGGGAGATCAGCCTGCCGCGAGCCGTGGATCAAACTTTCCCGAGGACGACCGACGGTCACCGTGGATCGCAGGGGTGAACAGGTTTGGAAGTGGTGCTAAAGCGTCGTGTGAATCGCCGCCGACGACCGAAGGATACGGCATCGCGAAGGATCTACGAGCGTGCCCCGACCAGCCGGACTCCCAACGCGAGCGGTGTCCGACTACGCAACGACTTAATCTACTGAAACGCGCGGAGATCGGTCTCGGCGTCTCGGGCTGATCTCGCGGCGAAACTTCGGAGATCGGGAGGGAAAGTTCGTGCGAGGGATCGGACGAATATCCGCGGGCGGGAGGGGGTTGGTAAAGCTTGAACAATGTACAGGAAACTTGTCGAGGCCGTGCAGGAGTTTCGGCTCCCGTTGTTCGGGACGTCTTTCGCGGTGAGTTCCCGCGCCGGCAGGGACGGCCATGTGACGCGCGCTTAATCGGCCCGGAAATTTACGCCCGCAAAGTTCAGGACGTGTTTGTTACCGTGAATGGCTTTTAGTTTAATAACGCCGGCGAAGAACGACGAGGAGAAGTATTCGATGTTCGACGCGTTTAACCAGTGATCGAAGGGAATCGGTGAGCCGCCGTCGTTCCCAGAAGCTCGTAAGCGCTTGGGGTACTTTCGAGCTGCTTCCGGACGAGCTCGAACGCTTTCTCCGCGGCAATGATTGTTACGAGCACTTGCTTTTTATGGTGATATCTTATATCCGCAATTTCCGAAGATGTACAAGCACTTCGGTTCGATTTTAACGCCCGAGTAACCGCGGGGGAAACGAAATCCCTTCCATCTGCCAAATACGGCGGGTCAGTGGGTACCGATATAGAAACGAATCGCGTTGGCGCCGTGATAACTATAAACGCACGTCTAATCTCCCGTTTCGAGACATTCTAGGGTGACGTGCACGATTATGTAATGTTGTTCCTGTTCGTGTGCAATGTCATACTATACGGCATTACGCGCCGTGGCGATCAGTTGGTGGGATCCGAAACTGGACCGGACGGTATCTGGATTCTTCGAATCCCTTTCGATCCGGCGCTTCGACTAACCGATTTGTGACATACGATCGATAGAAATTCACGATGCTCGAAGGGCAATAGGGGGTCTCCCCTCGTACCATGGTAGAGAGAAACGACCGAGAGGAGTGTTATCCGATTCGATGGTTAATTTCTCCGCGAGGACAGGGAAGCTCGATGACGACGATGGTAACGGCAACGAAGACGGGATCGAGGAGGAGGTGGAGGGACTGCCATAGAGAGTGAGGGAGGCGAAAGAGAGAGAAAAAAGGAGAGAGAGAGAGAGAGAGAGAGCGAGAGCGATAGAGTCGGTTCTCTAAAATTAGAGCGACGAAGAAGAGAAGGGGATGGCTCCTTATAGAGCTTGCGACGTCGAGCTTGCGGCCAGGGTTAGCAAACTGGCACTCTCTTTCTCGTCTCAGAATATCAGATTACCTTTGCACCAGTGCATCGTCTCGCCCCTTCGACTTCCTTTCTTTTCCAGCTCTTCTTCTTTCTGGCGCCTGCAAGGTTCGATTTATGCTCGGCAACCACCGCCCTCGCCCTCTCGCCTCTATTTCTCCGCCGTTTCCTCTATTCCCCCTCGCCTTTCCCGGCTTGTTTATTTAAAATTCCCCGTGAGAGGTGCTCCGACGATCGCCGCGTACCAAGCGAAAGGGACGATCCGGATTGCTCCGCGCTCGGATTTATCAGATTTCTTTTTCGGGACTCTGCTCGCGAGTGCGTCGCTGTTATTCTCTCCCCGCCCCTCGCGGCCCGTATAAATCCGAAGATCGCACCTGCACGCAGACGATTCGGCTCGTCCTTTCCGCCTCGTGAAATCGCGACGCGGCCGCAAGGATCGGTGTGAGACGGCCCTAGAAGGTAAACGATAACGAGGCTGGTCGTGCTAATCGGTGACCCGTTTGCCTGTTGCAGCACCTTAACCACCCGCAAACATGTCGGACGACGAGGACCAATACTCGTAAGTATTGAAACTTGGCCACAAGAAATAGCGAGGATTAATGGACTAAAGCCTCGACATTCCCTGGCGCTTGATCCGCTCGAATTCTGAGATTTAACCCTTCGAACGAAGCCGGCTTCGTTCATAGAATGGAAGCGGCAACTGAAATAGGATCGCGGCCTCCGATAAAGCGGATTCGAGCTGCGAGTTACGTAAGACGGTGCTGAAAAATGATCGTAGCCGGGCGGTGAAATATCCATGAAATCGGAGCCACGGAGAGCGCCCTTGCGGCAGGGGATGTCGGGGATATTTCAGCGAAGCGTAACTTTTAAGTAAGAGATAGTGACGGTAGCCCAACGAAGCGTCGAAAGAAGTATGTCGTCGATAGATCACGCTCAGTGTTTCTTAGAGGCGATTTTCAGGGTAGCGAGAATCGCAGATTTCTAGTTACTTTGCTCGACGCGACTCTATCAGATCGCCGCATAAGTCCAGGATAAACGAGATCCCGTGTTGATCGTTGTCACTCTAGGAACGATATCCAAGAGAAACGAATAGCCTCCACGTAAGATCAGAAAGAAATCACCGTAATTGTCTGCCCCGATCGTGCCCCTCCCCTGTTATTCGATTAGCTGTTGTCGATTCTACGTTCGACCCCACACCACACCCCCAACCCTACACACTGTCGATTTTCCTGTGAAAGTAACCCTTCGTGCCCGCGTGTATTTGCCTGGATCGAATTGTAGTTATTGCACGATACCCCGATTAAGTCGCTCACTAAAATTGCCAAAACAGTTGGTTACGGCTGCAAAACTGGTTAGATCGACTTGGATCCATATTCAGTAAGGTGGACGGATGGGGTCCGAAAATGTCGCGGCAGATTAATAGCCGCATAGGGTATTATACTCTACGTTCCATTGTTTTCCCAATTTGAAAGCTGTGCAAGGTGAATGTAGATAAAAACGATGATCTTGGAGGGAAACAGTTTTAGTGTGCGATTAAATGAAACGTACCCCCACGAGAACGTCAATTTACCCCAAAGCCCATAGACCCCCTCTATTTTTGTGTTCGTTTTTTTTTCTTTTCACGTTTGTTCAATAGCCCCCTCCACCCCTTGTATACTACCTGTGCCCCGTTCACTAACCGATTTTGTTTTCCGTTTTCTGTTTTGCAGCAGCGAGGAGGAGGTGGTCGAGGAAACGTAAGTGTTGCCCTGGCACATACCCGAATCCTATCGCGATACATTCCCAAAGATATTTCTAACGTCCACGTTCTCTCGTTTTCTCATTCCAGGAAGTAAGTTCCGGAGGCGTGTCTGCGTATAGACGTCTGCTACTACTGCGCGGAGTCAACCCGCGGGATCTTTTAGCTCTCGTTTTCCCCCGCCCCCTCCGATCTCAGTCTTCTAGACTCTAGGCTCCTTTTGAGCAGCTCCCCGTAGCCGATCGGAGTTAACTTGTTCCCCCGTGTCGTTTCGCGCACGGCCGCTTTGGTTTCCAATTCGAAAAACAGACGCGTCCCCTTTTAGAGGAATTAGGATTCCCAGCCATCACTTCTGCCATTCGAGAGAGATCGCTGCTCGGTTCCGTCCGCTCCGAAGTCTAGCCGGATCAATCCTTCCAGCCGCAGACTTCGTTTCGTTTATTTGCCATCGGAGCCACCACCATCGGAAAACCCGGGCTCGTTCGAATTTAGCGTGTCGTTACGTTCACTGTCACCGGCTCGAGTTACCGTCCCACGCGTTACACGCTTGTGCAACATTGCGATCATGGCCGCACGACTCGGGGCCATCGAACACTGCGCTCGTTCGCCTAATACGAACTCGGTTAGAATTAGAACGGACGCGTGTTCCTTTTCATAGAAATAAGATACCGCGATCGGCGCTGTCCTCCCGGCACCCTCCAGTATCCAGTTTGCACGCTATCGAAAGAGAATACGCTCCTAATCCCCGAAGTAGCTAATAACGGGATACGCGATGACGTTTGAGCGGGATAAAAAGACTTTTCGCGCGAGCAAAGATTCTCGCGGCCGTTTGAGAACGTTCGTTGAGACCGCGAAGGGGAATTTCTCGCGCGAATCCTGAAGAATTGCGCTTACTCTCCTACCTAGAGCGATCTCTCTCGAAGACCCGTTAAAATTAGAACAGTTCTGCTTCCCTCGCGAAAATAGAGCAGACGAATGACACCGAATGTCTAGCCACGTAGTGATCCAACCGCTGAAACTTATCCCCGGACCGAAAAATTCACAGTCAGAATGTCCTTAAGCGTGTCGTTCGTTCGCGCAAACACAACAGGGCCACGATTAAACATTTTCTTCCGGCCGCACGGTCCCGCATCGTCGCGCGAAAACAATTTAACGGGCAACGAAGTAAAATATCGAGTGGTCCCGAGCGAGAGGAATCGCCGAGAAATATCGCCGTCGACGGAGGCAGAAACCAGACTAAAACGAAACGATCCGATGGCAATCGTGTCGGCATTCTTCCGCGGCGAGGCGATATTTCTCGGCGATTCCTGGGGTAGAAGTATAATTATCGATTGGCGGCCGATCCGTCGGCTGCCCCGATAATAGAGTCAAACCGGCTAGCCATTTTCTCTGACTTTGGTTTATGATCTCCGTTTCTCTTTTTTTTTTCTGTCTATCTCTCTCTCTCTACCTTCCTACGCCTGAATCTCCACATACAATACACAAAAAAAAACCAACCAACCAATCAAAAACCACCAATCACCATCGACCAAACGACGAACGCGCGGCGCGTATCGAAAAATCCGAAAATCGAAGGCACACCGAGAGGAAGATCGAGTAAGTTTTTCCCCGACAAAGAAAAAAACGAATTGTAAAAATCGCCTGTTCGCAGTGTTCTTTTTCTTTCTCTATTTCTTTTTCTCGCTCTGTTTAATCGCCTAACCGTTGTACTGTCTTGTATCGATAAATATTGATTGTTCAAAGTATACATCCTGTACGCCCGCTATTTCGCTCTTAAATCTCTGTCTCTCACCGGTCGCTGTTCACGCAATGTATCCTTTCTCTTTTGTACAAACAATTAATTTCTATTTGTGAGACGTTCGCATTGTTTTCCTCTATCTCTCTCTTTCTCTCTCACTCTCTATCTATCTATCTATCTCTCAACCCACTTCTCTCTCCCCCCTCTCTCTCTCTCTCTCTTTCTGTCCTTGTCTGGCTACATCGTTTTTAGTCCGTAGTCATCGTCCTCTTTCTCGAGACACTCCGTTTTCTTTCCTCCGGCAAGTTATATCGTCTCTCCTCCATAATCGCCATCGCTGGTTCTTTCTGGAGCGACACTTCCGTTCTGTCCCTGGCCCATTCTGTCGCGCCAGAGGCGAGCGTTGTACATAGCCGCGGCTAATTTCCGGCAATTCCCGCGGAGAGAAAGATTTTTTTGCCACGAGACAATTTCGCCCGATCGTTCCGACGGGCTACTCGCGACGAGGGCGCGCTTCGCGACGTAAGGGCGGCGAGGATCGCCCCGAAGCTCGTGACCACACCCTCGCTCCGCGCCGTGCGAGCCACCATCCCTCTTTCAGCGGCCATGTGGCGATTTTTTTGTTTTTAATTCCACGGCAGATCCGCGAGAATCGCTCTGCCGCCCGGCTAGATGGATTTTTCGAGTCAAACGCTAAAGTAATCTGATATAGTTGGGCCCCGCACACGGGCTCAGCATCCTGACAATGAAGAATCACCTCTTCCACTTTAGAGGCGGAACGCGTCGCCCCGGCATCCACCCTGTTTTTCTTCTCCCGTTTTTTCTCGCCGGCACTTAAAAATATTGTCCGCCGAGCACGGTAACGCGCAGGGCGCGCCCCGACTCACCCCTTAGATTGTTTTTTCCAGCCTTTTTCGAACGCGTCGGATCACCGACGACACACAGGCCTGCGTTCATGCGCGTCTAGTTTCTCAACACACCCCCCCCCCTCCCTCCGCCCACCCATTTTTAAACAACGAACTCCTGTTTTTTGGTCCCTCGACTTTTTAACATTGCTGGCGTGAATATTTTTGAAATCCTTGCCGATCGATGACTCGATGGTTGGGAAGTTAATATTAGCGCGACGAAAGGAAAAGGGAAGCGACGAGGGCTGATTTTGTTACGCGCGCACTCGATCGTGTACCTTTCTACTTCTGACGTCAATCTCCTGTTGGTCCGTCCGCTGTTATTCATGATTCTGTTGTTTTTCTTTACCTATTTTTTTTCCTTCTTTTTTTTTTTTGGTGCTGTGTCGCTGTTGTTGTGTCGATGGTTAAACAAATACGTCTATCGCTGCCACCCTGTCCCGTCTGATACACGTCCATGTACACGCCTCGGGTGTCCCTCGCTATACAGTGTGATCTTTGGTCGTTTCGAACGGGACAGAGGCACACCTGCACGCGGTCACGCGTCTCTCGACGGAACGCAGACGATGGGAAAGTAATCGGTGATTCCGAGCCGCGTTTCCTTGCGATTAAACGGAGAGATATCCCTCTCCTCTCGGCCTCGTCGGTCGATGTGCACGATCCCCGAGATATCGAAGCTCCGTTTCTTCTTCGCTCACTCGCACTTCCATTTCTTCGATTTTCATCGACAACGAATCACTGTTACTTTTCGATCGAGCCGAGGGAATGCCGCCCATCATCACACACCACAACACCTAACTCTCTCTCTCTCTCTATCTCTCTATCTATCTCTGTCTCTTTGCGCATTATCTCTGTCGCATAATCGTCGTACTTTTCTCGCATTCCGTGCCGGGCGACTGGGAAATGTTTCGCGAGGAAGCTATATATAGGTGTGATCCGAGGATCCTCGGGACGAAAGTGACGGCAGGCTGCCTGTTCTCCACTTTTACGTCGTCTATAAAAAGCCAATCGAGATGGCCGCGAGCACGCGAGCATCGTTCCCTGTTCCGCCTGTGGGCAAAACTTTTCTAACGATCGCTCGTAAAGAAAGAATAAAAAAAAAACAAAGAAAAGAAAAAGGACGAACGGAAGGGTATAAAAGGGGATGGAACAGCGGCAGGCCGTCGTCGATTCTAACGATGCTTTCTTTCGTCCGATCGATGGACAGTGGATTTAATCCCGTAACGGGAGGGGATAATGAAACCGCGAGGGGCGAGCTCGATCGTACGATATCGCGGCTTTGTGCAGTCCCACGTTAAAAAGACACCGAAGACATTTGTCACTTGTTATTAATGTACCTTTCCTTTCTTTTTTTGTAGGGGTAGGGCGTCCCAAAAGTAAGTTGAATCTCTCGAGGTGTTTACACGTCAATAATACTTTCCTTTTCTTCTTCGGCCGCTCTCACACACTGCCCCTCGCCCCCCCTAAAGTCCGCGCTTTCTTTCGATTTTTTGGCGGGAACGAGACCCACCGATGAGCGATAGAACAATCGTCGCGCGATTATTGAAAATGAATGGCGCTTCTGATCTGCCGTGTGTCGGGAAGAAGAGGAGGGGACGTTTTCGACGTAATCTTTTCGAACTCGATCGCTCTCCACCACCGCCTAAGACTTTCTACGTTTAATCGTTTCGAGAGGGTGCCACAGTTTCAGGCTCGTTCGAAAGCTAGGGAATATCTGTGGGCATAATTTCTGTCCGAGGTCCTTGACCGTGTAACACGAGCAATTAAAACGGGACGGTGCATAATCGCCGGGGCATTTACGAGCGACAAGGCTGTTTAGTCGAAAAGTGTTAAAGGCTTTTGACCGTATTATAACGGCTGCAGTTGCATAAGGGGTTGTGTGCAACTAACTATAACTTGCGTCCGCTGGACCGTTGCCAAACGTTTCATAAATATGTGTACGATAACGTAATGCGGTGTATTCTTATACCGAAGCCTCGGTGTCCGTTTGAAACGTTCCACGTTCTAAACAGATGCAATTCGAATAATTAGTACACTGCGTTCGATGGAGAGGCGCGATCATCGAAGCTCCGATGCCAATCTGATCAAGCCGGTTGATAGCCGCGATCTATAGAAAGAAGAATATATAAAATCGAGGGAACGTTTATTCCCCGTTTCTAGGTCAAGGAATCTCTCAGCAGGTACATCGAGCTACCCACCTTTTTGTAAATTTCAATACCTCGAAATTCCTTTTGTAACGTTGCTCGTGTCCCCTGAAACATTGAATGTTGAACCTCGAGACTCCTTTCGAACGTACTCTGTTTCTTTGTGCCGAAAACTCACCCCACGTGTACACGTAAATTGTTTTATGTCAGATCGTTCGACGCGGCTGACGAATACCGTTACCTATTTAACCGTACAATCGACGTCTCGATCCTGCCAAAAATCTGAAACAAGTCTAATAATTCGTGATCAGTGCTCGAAGCAACCACCACCCCCCCCCCCCCCGCCCCCAAAGCTCATGTTTCTCTCTGTCTCTTTCACCCCCACCCCGTTCTCGTGTTTTTTACGTTTTGTCTCTCTATCTCTGTCTCTCTGTCTACAATCTGATTAATCACGAATTAACGGCTCTGTACATAATTCCGTGTGCCACGTGCACGTACACGTAATCCGTTGTGAAAAGGCATCGACGAGTCCATCCACGTTTTCGTTGATCTCGTTCAGCCAACCAGTTGGTGTCGTGTTTATTTGTTTCTTGTGTCCTGCGTTCCCAGGAGTCGTTTTTGGTTTTTCTCCCTGCCGATTTCGCGCCCTTCGTCCACCTCCACCCCCACCCCCACCAACTCCGTCTTTGTGACGTTCCGTTGTTAACGATGTTGACCTTGCGCCATAATCAATCGACTCGCAGCAATAATCGTCCACCAGCCAATTCTCCTCTGATTTTCGGTCTCTTTTGTCGCAGTAAGATCGGCTAAAGCGTTAGGGGAGGTCACTGAGTTCTTCGCGGAGTCGCGGGTTTCGAGCTTCTCGTTCAACACGATCCGCCGGATTGTTTCGTAACATATGGTTGCGCAACACGCCGCGTTGCCAAGGATGTTAAACGTTGTTTATGATTTCAGGCCGACCTGACCAACGGCAAATTTTTGGAACGCTGCCAATCGGTCGGTTTCGCTTCGGCGGTCTCTCGCGTTAAATTGAATTAATTTAATTGAATTTAGTTAAATGACAGAGGGATCTCGCGATTAATAGCTGCCGGTGTATTCGGGGCGATGCTGATACGTGATTGCGAGGGGGGGCTCAGTGATCTCCCGAGATGACACGATCGTCCGGAACCTCAACTCTCATGTAAACTGGCCAGCTCCTTGGCTTTCGACTGTTGCTTTCTTTCTCACGGCGTTGTGGATATTAATTGACAATAAGAATTACGACAGCGGCGTCGCCAATAACAGCGGCGACTGTGTGTTGCTTGCGTTCGAGTTGGGAGAGCAGAAGAAAATGTCTGACGAGAAGAAGAGTGAGTGCTGGATCATTGTGCTCCATTTCTATCCCCGTTTTTCCTTTATCATCAGTCTACTTTTTTTTTTTAATAGCGCGAAGGATCGTGTGACTCGGTAAAGTCCAATAATTCATTTATATCGCTCGATGCTCGAGTATTTTGTAAATTGTCATTAATATATCGTAGTGCTTTTAAAATAATATCGAAGCTATTATTGGATCGCAGTATTTGTCGGCCCAATTTCGTTTCAGGCACGACTATTCTTGTTCTCGTTGTACGCTGACCAGTTTTGTCGGATTTTCTCTTCGAGCCTGCTAAATCGCTTCTGTACAAATGCTTAATCGCTTGTTCACGAGCGGCTTCTTTCCGTATTATTTTTCTCAAACTAAACCCTAAACAAGCGTCCCCCTATCGATCCTCGCGATCCAAGAGTCGGGCAGCCACCCATATCTTGCCGCCACGGAATCATCTTTAAAATTAGAGGTACTTACCCCAACGTCATCCTGGATTCGATCCACCTGATGCAATTCCATCCATCGCTGATTGAACTTTTCAAGAGCGTCCAGATTGCTGATAAACTAAATCCATCACGAGAATCTTTAATTTCTCTCGCCTCAACGTACAATATACCACGGTCACCTACATCTCAAAACATTCAGCTGCACTGAATCGGCGAAAAGACTCTCAGCCCCCTCGGTTCACCACGGACTCGAGCCTCTTTCCTCGGAATTTCATCAAACGCGTCCGCCCAAGAGGCAAGGCGAGATTAAAATTCAAACGACCGCGAAATCCTCTGCGAAAGCCTTCATATTCCGAAACTCGTTAAAGTCTGCCCGCCTCCGCGCGCCCTCCCCCACCCCGCACACCCCTCAAGTACACCGTATTCTTCAGTTTTCTTCTTTTTCTTTTTGTTCACGCTGCGCGCCTAATTATCTTCTGTCCGCGCGCTTCGTACGAAACTTTACTCTCTGTCTGTCCGTACGTCCGTCCGTTTGCGTGTGCCTGGCTGCGTGTGGTGAGGCGAAAGTGGGCAAAAGGGGGATGCAGAAAAGGTGGGGGGGATCAGGTAGACGTGCAGACGAAAGAAAGAGTTATTCGCCACGAGAGAGAATGGATGGTGTTGTAATAAATAATGGAGAGTGGAACGCGAGAGTGGCGTGACGGAGTTCTGGAGGATCTCTAGGAGATCCCTCCGGAGGACGAGCGGGGCAGCAACTAAAGAGAGTTACTTTTGTTTTCGCTCCGGCCTACATCAGGGACTCTGGGGAGAATCCCGAGTTTATGAAGGTGAGGATAGATCCCGGTTATCTCGTAGACACGCGACATTCAACGCTGACTCTACGCGCACGCGTATTTACGCTCTATCTGTTTGGTTTCTTGGCCGGCCACAGAGGCAGGAACAGAAGAGAAGCGACTTAGACGAACAGCTCAAGGAATACATCGCGGAATGGCGGAAGCAGAGAGCCAAAGAGGAGGAGGAGCTGAAGAGATTGAAGGTTCGTATCTGCGGGACCGGATCATAAAGACGCTTAATAATAATAATAATAATAATAATCCCCGTACTCGTACCCTGGAATTCCATGGATCCGGCGTGAATCCTTCATTGATTATTTGCTTTATTTGCCGCGGCACACAGGAGAAGCAAGCCAAGCGCAAGATCACTCGCGCGGACGAGGAGAAGAGATTGGCCCAGAAAAAGAAGGAGGAGGAAGAGCGTCGTCAACGCGAGATCGGTATGTCATGCCCTCTGCTTCGTCCCGCATCGAGGCTCTGCGCCCGAGAGTTCTGGCTTTTAACGTTCTTTCGTATTTACAGAGGAGAAGAAACAACGTGACATCGAGGAGAAGAGAAGGTACGTTTATCCGCCGATCGCCCGGCGTCTTGCGCTTTGTGTTTGAACGGCGAGATTTATGTAGAAAATCGTTTACGCAGGCGTCTCGAAGAGTCAGAGAAGAAACGCCAAGCTATGATGCAAGCGATGAAGGATCAGGCGAGCAAGAAAGGCCCCAATTTTACCATCACCAGGAAAGATCTGACGGTTGGTATCGATCGGCGACGCGGTTGAATCGCGAGCAAGCGTGCTCGCGGGGCCACGTATCCGAGTTACTAATGCGTTTCCGCGCTCGATACAGGGGCAACTTACGTCGGCGCAAGTGGAGCGCAACAAGACGAAAGAACAGCTCGAAGAGGAGAAGAAAATCTCGCTGAGCATCCGCATCAAACCATTGGAGATCGACAACCTGTCCATCGAGAAGCTCCGATCCAAGGCCAACGAACTCTGGGACACCATAGTCAAGCTGGAGACCGAGAAATACGATCTTGAGGAGCGACAGAAACGCCAGGACTACGACGTCAGTGCCGTAACTGTAGCCAAATAATGATTAGATACCTGGTTGGGCAACGATCTATGTTATGTTTCAGCTTAAAGAATTAAAGGAACGTCAGAAGCAGCAGTTGAGGCACAAGGCCTTGAAGAAAGGTCTCGATCCCGAAGCCCTCACCGGCAAGTACCCTGTAAGTGAATCGGCAAAACGGACGTCCGTATAAGGACCAAATACCTTAGGCGCTGTGAAACGACTTTTCTCTCTTACAGCCCAAGATCCAAGTCGCCTCCAAATACGAACGTCGCGTGGATACCAGGTCCTACGACGACAAGAAGAAGCTGTTCGAGGGTGTAAGTATACTTTCCTCCGATTAAATCAGTCGCTGATTCTTCGATTAATCCCCGCGGGCCCGAAAGCTTCGACGTACTTGTACGAAATAATTCGGCTAAACCGCCAGGCCCCAGAATCGCGTACCAATGAATCGAAAGTGCGGGTGCACAGGCATCGTGATGGATTCAAAATTCACGCGTTACACTTCCTGTCCAGTAGGATTGCTTTCGACGAAATGGATCTGTTGTAATAATGATAATTATCACGGAGGCGGAGTTACGTATATCAGAGGCGTGAAAAATTCCTGCGAAGTAAGAGGGGGGGGGGGGGGGACAAAATAGAAAAGAATAAGCGACGTAGCTGGTTAGGCAGTAGTACTTTTAGAAGGGCGAGTGATCAGTGAAGAATGTCGATTGAATCGCAGGGCTATGACACGCTTTTAGCAGAGTACAACGAGAAACTGTGGAAACAGAAAACAGAACAGTTCATGAAGCGCAACAAAAGTGAGTCTTCTCGAGCACAACCCTCTATATCTCTCTATGTGTCTCTCTGTATCTCTCTCTCTCTCTCTCTCTCTCTCTCTCTCTTTCTCTCACTGTTACTGTATCACCCCCGTTTGCTTGCGTTGCTGGTTGAAACCTCCCCTTTTGCCCACCCACGCCCTGAGATCGTTACGACGATCGTGTTTCTAATTCCCGTTGGATCCGTGTTACTACTAAATAGTGGAACCAGAACACAACGAAGGCCACCGAAAGTGTACCGTGCCCGGGGCTTTGTTTCGTCCATAAAGCACAGTAATTACGTTCTGGCCTCTGATATTCGTCGTAATTCATTACCGTAACAAAGGCGAATACAATGCTCGCGGATACCTCTACAATATTTAATACGGACCTTCGAGCCACGGGCATACGATCATTTGCGATCCCACTTCATACACGATCACGCGAAACCCGTGTATTACTTTTCGCATGCCTTTGAAGCGATCGTGACAGATGGACCCGCAACCACTAAATCGATACGATCTTCGAATATACACCCGCACACTTTCGTTACGAGAAATCGTCGCACCTCGACATCACTGTCAATTGACTAACGTTCACCCCGCGTAACAGGGGAGTACAGAGATTTGTGTTACAAGAGTCCGTCATTAACAAGAATAGCGAGAGAAGCTAACGGGTGTTTGGTTGACCGTGGTATGCCCACCCCTTATGTACCGTCCAATCGAATCGTTAGCCGGGAAAAGGTGACGAACCTCCAGCGGAACACGCTATATGGTTTATGGAATAGGATCGATTACTTTCTTCCCCGTGGCCATTCGACCCCCTCGAGGACAGATTAGCACGTGATTGTCTCGAATACCGATGGTCCAGGCGAGTGCCACCCCCGTGTGACGATGTGTCCTAGCATGCCATTTTGTCCGTTGGTGTTTCAGGGTCTGACCGACCAGCAGAAGGAAGTCATAGAGAAGCAGTGGACCCAGCAGAAGGAACAATTCCTTGGTCGCCAGAAGAGTACGTATTCTACGATCAATTTCGAGCAGACGCATATATGGAAATCGGCGACGGGGCCGGACTGTAGATTCTGCGAGCTTTAAAATAGAAGACCGCGGAATGCTTAGGCGGCTGGCGCGATTCGAGTAGCAACGGTACCGGTGCTCCCGCTGTGGGTACAGCGGAGAATTTACCCGTTCAACAGGTTGAAAGTAGTTTCACTCGTTTGTCGGCGGACAGCGAGACGATAGTCTCTGCGCACAGCCGCGAAAAGCGTTCCGCTCTCCCTCGCGAGTTTATTATCCGACCGCGTAGCATCGTGTGCGTTTGCTCGAGTCGCGGGTCTCGGAGCCCAGATCGTCCAGAACGTTTTCTGGAAAACTGGGTCGAACTGCAACGGCCGCAGAGAAGTGCATTTTCGCGGGCATCGAAGGCACGCCCGTCCGATGGAAAGCGGGCGAAAAGTTTTCTCGCGAAATTGGTGGCGCGTGTCGATACTTTTTTTTTTTCTTTTCACCCGCCGTTCGTTATTCATAGCGAGGTCAGCTTTCCGCGAATTCTCTCTACGTTTCGCATGCCGCGCTTCCCTTTGATCCTTGAATGATAAATGTCAATCGAAGCGCAACGACTGTCTCGTTACGCTTCTGCAATCCGGGAACACGAGGTCGCAGCTTTGACGAACGGGGTTCGCAGAAAAATGGGGGAGGGGGGGGGGGGGGTGAAACGTAGGGATCGACCAGCTTTTGGTAATTTTCAGAACATTTCGACTCGAATATTAAATTTGAATTCAAGCGATTTCTAATTCTGCAGTGTCGTTAATGGCGACTCGAAAGATCGAGTTTCGAAACTCTCGAGAGATATTTCGTCCCATCGGTTTTGCATCTTGGGAAAGTGGCACGGAATTAAAGGGAAATAATTGTTCTTCGTAGCATTTGAAACTCCGATCCCGCGATTTTATTACTTGCAAGCCATTGAGATTCTAACGAAATTCATTAATAATAATAATAATAATAATAATAATAATAATCCGACTTTATTCACCACAAAATTACATAAATTATGTGATAAATGAGCTAATGGATTAATCCAGTCAGGAACGTAATATTTGGGGCATTAGTGGGTATTATTCGACAAGTTATCAATATTCATCGAGTTCAGCTCCGATTCGATTAGAAAAAACGCTGGTCCAGCTGGACCAGACATTTTCTACCTGGCGGTAAGAAAATGTCTAAGATATCCTCGCTTCCATCGTACGAGATATAGCCACGGCAGTAAAAGCCTCGTCAATAATCGATTGCCCCTAATAATTTAACACGTTTCTTTTCGAAAAAAAAAAAAAAACAGCGAAGTTGCCGAAGTGGTTCGGCGAGAGGCCAGGAAAGAAACCTGGAGACCCCGAGTCCCCGGAGGGCGAGGAAGACGTGAAGGCTGCGGCTGAGGACGAAGAGTTGGAGGAGCCACAATTCGAAGAAGAGGAAGAAGAGGAGGAGGAGGAGGAGGAGGAGGAAGAGGGAGGAGAAGGAAAGGACAAGGAAGAGGACGAGGAGGAAGAGGAGGAGGAGGAAGAAGAGGAGGAGGAAGAGGAGGAGGAGGAAGAGGAGGAGGAGGAGGAGGAAGAGGAGGAATAAACAACTCTTCTGGAGAAACCGATACCTAACCGCAAATTCAAACGATCGATCATCAAGCAATCTCGAAAACCATCCTTCGTACCGACGAATATAGTCGTGGCGGCAGTAGAGGCAACAATGGCGCGCCTTTGTCCGAGAATCTCGTGGTTATAGGTGGCTTTTCGTTTCGTGCCTTACGCGACACCGAAACAGTCACGAGAGGACGACGCGGGAAGACGAGAGAAGTCCGCGCGCTGTATCACACCGCGACCAACCTAACCTGTAATGCCGTGGATTCCGGCGAGATAAAACACGCTGTTACCACTTCCCAGCTGTTCTACTACTACTACTTCTCCTACTACTATTGTTCTACTATTACTTCTATTGCTACTATAATTATTATTATTATTATATTGTACAAAATACACGCACACACAATTATTAAAATAAAACGGTTTATCGTATAAAAGTCCCGGCAGGAATCTTCCCCCGTCCCTGCAAGCAATCCCGATTCTTTAATCGCAACGGTGTATTTAATATTTATGAAATTAACGAGAGGAGTCTCGAATTTGGATCCACACTTTCGTCGTAATCTCGTGGGCGATGTAAATCTGCAAAAGATAATAGTGACTGGGGGGGGCGGGGGTCTCGTTTTTTAATCTGTCGCTTGAGGGGAGATTCAAACAACATTTGGCGCCATTTCAACTTAACCTTGCACACGTCACGTAAGACAGGTAACCGTGAAATATGATTGCGTGCTAGTAATAAGAACAGTAGGGACGTATTTATTATACCATTTACAACGATTAATGGGAAAAGTTTAGCAAGTGGTGGTATGAAATCTAACCTTAATCATCTTAATGGTGGAATTTCTATTTCATAATCTATTGTTAGTGTACTCGCTTGGCCCGCTATCCAAGCGTTTAGTCGACGGGAGTGCAACGCGCCGTTGGAACATTAATTCACGTTAGATATACCTATCCGCGGTGCCGATGACTCACGTCACTCGCGTTAACGAAACTCGAAACACTACGTATCACTAATTAAAGGCACATCCGTGGTCGCGTCGACTAAAAGCGGGACTGAATGTATATCGATCGATTTATGATCCTACCGTAAATACGCGGCGAACGCAATGACACCTAGGATTCGCGCCAAAACTTATAAACAGGTACAAGGCGTGGAAGTGTTGCCAACAAACGTATCCTCGTCAAAACAAGCAATACGATCGCGGCGTCTAACGATAGCTGTCGCGCGAATTTTAGTACCTTGGATTTCGCGACCAAAAGAAATATTTTGCAACGGGAGAACTTAAATAAGTAAACAGCGATCGGTTAGTTCCACCGAGGAAACAGAATCGAGAGTCTTGTGACTTTAAAAATTGCTGTCCGCTTCGGTCTCGTATATCGTGTTCCGCAGTGATTGGTTAGGAACGCAGTTAAGAACTGAAGATTTACAAATATTCGGATAATCGTAAGGTAATCTATTATCTTCTTTACCATTTTTAGACATAAGAAAGAAATTGTTATTCTGGGAGTATACTCGAAGCTAATGCCCAAAATGGTGATTTAATTTAAAAGAGAATCAGTGCCGTGGTCGAATAGCGATTGCAAGTGGAAATTTATGAGAAATTTTCAACGTTACCGCGCTCGTACGAGTGCGTTTTATTGTAGAACATTTCCATTGTTTCGATTCGTTAGGTACCGTACAATTGGTGATTGCCATCTGTCGAAAGGGAATCATGCAAATTTACAACGTTTCGGCCGCAGTTCGTTAAAATTCAAGGCAGGCTTCAGTGACGGAACAATGACGCGAATAATAAAGGTGGAGCGAGTAAGAGACAGTCTTCCGTTTCTGTCTCTCTTCCACTCGCACGCATACTTCCGTCGACGTTTCCTCTTTCTCTCCCCCCTTCGAACTCATCTCTGCCTGGCTGACCCAGTCGCCAGTAATGGGAGTGACACGATACCGAACGTTATCAAACAACTCGAGAACACATTTCACACACTTTCAATCACGCGCACCTTCTCCGCTAGCCTATCCACCAGTGGTGGGCTTCGCTATGCTCCAAATCATTTCGAACACAGCACAGGTTTGAATCGCATTGAATGTTTTCCGAAAGAGGAGAAACTTCTCATAGAACGAGGAACAACAGACTCGTCGACACTTCCAAAAAAAAATCGTCAACCTTTCGAAACTCACGGGACTCTACCAGACTCGTAAAATGCAAAGTGATTCAAATAGCCATTGCTACTTCGAAAGGAATGAAATTGGCGGTATCTACAGTCGTTCCACCTGGCGGACGAGAGGGTATTACTCCCATCGCTATCGTACAGTCGCTACTATTTATAATGGGCAGCCGCCGCTGGCTCGACTCGTATATTTCACCTCTCTTTTACACGTAATCCTTCTCTGTTTCTGGCCGTGTCTCTATCCCGTTCCTTTCCGCTGTTCAGGTCCGTGCAGAGTGGACGTTCCTTAAGCTCGGTTAATAGTGTCGCCGAGCACTCGCTCGAGCCAGACTGCGGCTGTCCCTCTTCTCCTACCTAAAGGGACCGAAATAGAGTGGCGGCGAGCGAGAGACCGACGCTACCGACTCTACCGACGCCGTAGGTGTCGTGACCGAACGATAAACAATAACACCGGTCGGGGTCGCGTGTCACAGGACTAACGCGAGCGGCTCCGCGATCTGTTGCCGATCGCCGAAAAAAGAAGCCAGTACGTAGTGGCACATGTGCGTGGTGGGATCGTGAGATGTTTGTCGCGGATCTGGTGGAAGCCACCGGAATGGAATATAATCGTGTGTCATGGCGGTGATCGCCGCGCGGAACGGCCACGTTCACACACGCATGGCTACGATGCTGGTCGCCGCGAAGGAGCGAAAGAGGGGAAGGATGAGGAGCTGACTACGAGGAAGCGGCTCGACCACGTGGAAACCACTCCCGATGAGGTAAGCGGGCGTAGAATAATTCGGCCGTGACGGGCGACAAACTAATGACAGACTACGCGCTGAAGGAGATCGGCTTGCAACTGTCACGTCACTCCCGCGCCGTTTGCACGACGGTTGGCGAGTGCCGCGCGAGGACACGCTTCGCGGTTGCTGGGGCCGACGGTTGCTCGCGCGACGCGCCCGGAACTCCACGGAAATTGACGATTTCTGTCGAGGGACGCGCGAAGCCGGGCCTCGCGGTGCTTCGTGCTAATTCGCGATTCCCCGATAAACGGCGGGGGAGCACGCGATAAGAACGATTGCGAAATCGCTGGCGGCGAAACGTGAGGATCATTCGTACCTACCGCGGCGCGTATAGGAATGAAAGGGCGGATATGCGTGCTTCTTTTCAATTTCCCGCTCGTAAATGAGTTTGCAGTGGCGATTCCTCGGGGCGCTGAGCAACGAAGGGCACGCGAGGCTGGTCATTTATCATAGCTTTCGTTCCCTCGGCTTTGATTCGAACCAAATACAGGTAGATGACGCTTTACGAAAAGTGGTGGGAAGTTGGTGAAGCAACTCGGATCGCTCGCCAGCGTGACGAAACTCTAGATTTCAGATGTTTGACGTCGATAGCGGGATTCGTCGTATCTTTTGCGTAGGAATACCAGATAAATTGAATTTAATGTGGCAGCGGTGTCCTTGGCACCGTCTTTACAGTCACTTTTCATTACTGAACCAAGGTTACGTGAACAGGCGTTGGAATCCTTTGTATCGTTTTACGTTAAAATTCTCCTTTTCACCTTTACTTTAGTTTATTAGTTACGATACGAAAGTTCGAGCAGATTCATTTGTATACTTCACTCATTGGCCTCCGTTTAGGTTAGATACATCCAGGCTGAATCGATTCGATAGGTCGTACATGTGTAATTAAAGGCATCTGCAATTCCCGGCTTGTTGACGGAGACAATTGTTTACATTTGAATACTTGATCGAAGTTATTTTTTATAAGACAGCGCCTTTAAATATAAAACAGCACCGTCTCGCGTGCCAGTGATAACACTTTAATCTGTAATTGTCTTCGGAAGGCTGGTTCGTAACATTTGGCAGGTAGGCGATTGCAGGAATTTACGTGGTAATAACGAGAAGGCCACGCTTCCATCACAGGCAGTTGTGGCCATCGCGGAGCCACTTTGTTATTTTTTACACGTACGTAGGCAGAAGTAGTTATAATTGCCATACCGAAGTGGCAGTTTTAACAGGTAAGAAGATATGCAAACGTAACGTACTTTGATGAACTTGCGACCATTCTAGAATTCCAATTCCCCGACGGATTTAAATATCGTTCAGGTGTTTAAAAATTCCTCGCACGGTTGAAACGAGCGAACCGTTTCTAATTAAACATTTTCCGTCGCGTTCGATTCAAGGATAAATTCTTGGATGAAACGATTCTTGTACTTTCCGTAGATGTAGAAACTTTTATGTACATGTGTACGTAGACGTAGAGTATATCATATGTTCTTCAACAACACTCGTGCCCGATTGGAAAATAATTCAACACACATATGTGCGCATTTTTCACAAATGCTGCTTTATTATCCTTCGAGCATTCTTTCCATTCGCATCGGCCCCTTATCATGCTCCTTTCTTATTCGAGATGAAAGTAGATCCTTGATCTGCGCGGGTACAGTAGGCGACTCTGCATCGAAGCTTGCGTTATGTTGTGTTGCGCTGCTTTCCAGTTGAGGTCGGGATAAAAGCTTTTATCACAGATTAGCATCCGCGGGATGCTTTTATATTCTCAATTTCCCCGCTCTTCTGTGTTCAGCATTGGCTCCGTACTATTTCGCCGTCAGACTTTTTAATCTAACGCAGAACGTAATGAACGTTGTCTAGTATCCTTAAAATGAACTTTACACGAAGGAATTGCACAGAGACGCCTGGCAAAAGTATCGCTTTATCTTTCGACACCCTTATTTGAACACGAAAGTAACTGCGTTTGGAAAAAGAATGTGAAATGCATTATAATTCATTTCAGTTGGGTTACATTCAGAGTAAACATAGCGTTAAACTGATGCTTATTATAAATTACGGTTATCGCAAATTTCATAAGGGACGTTTAGAAGTCTCTAGGGGCGATGGAGTCTGGTCGTATTTTCGGTGGAATAGGTCGATTTATGTATGAAGGATTAAATTTAATGTAAACGTTGCGCTGCACCGCCGAGCGGTGTAAACGATTCCAGATTGCCCACGATGGCCCATATGTGTATAGGTTGCGGATTGTTGCGTCATAATGCATAAGAGCGGTGAATACGTATTTCCTGTTATTGCGGGTTCGCGAGTGAACAAAGGATGGTAACGCCTAGAACGCAAACGTTCCGTTCAAATTACAGGGATACTTTATTGCGTGTTCGAGTGCACGGCTCGTCGTAATTGCAGAGACCAGCGACACGCAACTTGTGATTTCTCTATAAGAAACGATCTCAGAAATGTCCTTGCATTACCATATTTCAAACAGTATAATACTCTCGAGGCTTAGATTGATATTTAGGGTTGCCATAATTGCCGAACATTGATACCGGTCATTTACTTGCGAAATAAATAAAACATGGAAAAAGTGGGTAGGTAATGGTTTATTTTACTCTGTAAAATATTTCGCGGGAACTGTGAAATTATTTGTCACATAATTTATGTAATTTGTGGTGAATAAAGTCGAATTATTATTATTACTAATATTATAAATACGGTACGTATGGCAACCCTATTGACATTTGACAAAGAATTCTTTCGGCAACCTTTCGATCCAATAAATCGACGTTCGAGCAGAAATTGCATTCGTCAGTTGGCGTTAATTACCTGCTATTCATTGCTCGCTGTAAAAAGGTTTCGTCTTTGTTAACGGCTGCTCGAAGGACGTTTGTATGTTATCAGTGGCGAAGTGCTAAGCAGGCGGCGCTGTTATTCACACAGGAAATTAAACAAGAATACATCAGCTGTCTGTGGTGTATCGGAAGTCGCTTAGGCGACGGTTCGTTAAATTTTCACAATAGCCGCGATTCAGTGCTGCTCCAGGCGAATGTATAAAGCCGAAGTCAGCGAGGTGTATTCGCATAAGAGAGATGGTCGCGCATGCTGCACATAGCGAAGTGAATAGGGGCTCTTCTGTGTTACCCAGAGTCCCCTCAGTCTTCACCGTTATGTACGCGTAATACGGAAACTGCCGTTTATTATGGTGACAGTGAGAGTGACGAGGGTCACACCTTCCCGTCACTTCGCCAATAAATAATAGCTCGAGGAAATGGTAAAAGAATGTAAGGTACATATACACGTACACTTGCGAGCTGTGACCTGGCGTAAGCAGAAGTTTGCGCCTGCATCTACTTAATTTCATATAAATAATTTCGGACTGCCGACTTATTATTTTCTCAACGCGTGCTTCTTGCCCCTCCTAATGTATTTTAAACAGTATTGTTTCTGACGGCGCTGCAATAATTACCACTCCGTGGTATTTTGTAATGACGCGAATAAACTCGACCAAAGCCGCATTGATTTACTCTACAATTCCAAATTAAGCCTGTAAAACTGCTTACACATTCATGGAAGCAACCCCACGAACAGTATCGATCTAATCGCGGGTCCATTAACTCGTTTAGAAACGCGGGAAACTCGGTCGGGAACAATTGGATTTCTTTATAGTTTAAATGAGAAGGCCAAAGCTACCCAACTGTGGCTAAATTGTTCTGCCATATTTTCCATAATTTCGAGTGATGAATCTAACAGACATCTTGGGCTACATAAATTCTCTGGGCATTCTATTAATCTAGATCAATATAAATCCATCGAAACTCAACTGAAATAGGATTCGCAGCACACATTTGTAGGAGAAGCTCCTGCCACTTACTCGTACTCGTCTAATTTCGTTCATCGTTTCATAAAATTTTCACGGCGCAGTTTCAGGTTTTATCTAACATTTAAAGAGCATTATTACGTTGTTGTGGGCGAGCTGACTCTACACAGGTCAATGGGACTTTCATCTTGTTAGTACGATTCTACTTGACTTTGCATAAGGCTACAGACGTGTACTATTCAATGCACCTGCTCCTTTCCGTCTCATCCGAATTGTGACTGCTCCAAGTGGCTGGTAATATACCAGAATAACTATAAATACTTTGGCAGAAGCCACGCCACTGCACACAGTATTCCATTACACAGTGATTAGTTTTGGTCAGTGTCCAGACTAGTCTAAACACCGTCAAGTAATATCGACTTACATCTAATTGATTTCGGAATTGGATGCAAATTGGCAGTGTATCCTCTGGTTGGGCGATTCTCTGAAGTTGGTGTAACAGGTCAACGATGCTCGATCGTCGATCGGTTAGGCAAACGATGCACTTAACACAATTCACAGAACCTGCTCTCCGTTGCTGATAGATTTAATTGCACACTCAATCTACCCCTTACCCCGTAACGCTCGAGTAATTAATCCCCCGGACTAGCCAGTGCCATAATATCGTGGCAGTTAGTGCTAACGATAAAAGATCGAATATTCAGTATTCCTGCCGTGCACGTTCGTGCACTTGCGAGCGGAACACCAGCTGTTTGCGCGCTCCTCTTCGCCGTCAGGCGTGTACGCGCCAGTTTCTTGGCTCTGCGTAATCGCAAGTACGCAATCTTTTCAGCTAACGACGGACGCAAATGAAAGTGAGATTACGCGGTTATTGCTGCACTACTTCCTGCGAAATTACCTCGCGCTATCTTATCTTGATTTTCTACCTCGAGCACCCGCCGCCGAATGCGAGAAGTACTACGGTAGTGGCGTCTTAAGGCTACCACTTCGCTATCACTAAAGATGACTGTAAAATTCGCGTCGACGACGCGGTCGGAAGAGTTGCATCAGAGCGGCGGCCGGAGTGCTTTCCCTATAGTCAGACACAGCGAAGCTTTTTAATCTTCTTCCGTAAATGATACTGTAACCGTCGACGTATATCGAGATGTCGTCAGGCACCCCTTTAACGTTTCTATATGGGCAGGATTAAAATGTCATTTCGTTTCGGAGGAAGCCTGTCTTTAGACGGGATCCCATTCGTTTCTCCGAATTTCTGTCCGAGCCTCCGAACGGACGTTAACAGCTTTCCTACGTGGATTACTGTCCCGCCCGGTTCCGTCGAGGAGAACGTATCCAGCGGCAGCGGAGTATGCGCGGGTAATCCGATGTTTCCTTTCGCCCGTAACGATAGCCGGCGGTTCGTTCCAGGACTGGCGTTACGCTGAAGGTAAAGTATCCAGCCTGTTCAGCGTGCTAAGCGCTAGAAATTACGGATCTTCTTTGCTGGAACCGGCTTAGAATTAAGTCCCCTGGCCTGGTTCCGCTCCGGGCTCGCGATTTCCCATCGCGGACCATCGCTCCCTCCCCCGTCGTTTTTCTTCGTCCGCGACACACCGCAACGCGGGAAATACACGGCGACATAGGATGGGCCTAATGGCATTATGGCATTATACAAAATAGAATTGGGTGCTTGCGGGATTTCCGAAGCCGTAACAGTTAACGATGCCTTGAGCTACTTCGCGCAAGCCAGTTGAGGAAAATTTGATAGCGAGTCCAGGTGGTGTTCAGCTCTCGATTCGCGCGTTCGCCTCTGTTCCTTTGATCGCTGTGCGGCGAACCAGTCGTTTAAAATCATCGCCGACCAGCGGCGAAGCTGTTTCGATGCTTCCGTGATGACTGGTTCGGAGGAATAGAGCCAGCCGTTCCTGGAGATTGGTAAACGAGAAGCCCTCGGCGAGCCATGGCGGACGAGGAGAATAAAGAGGAACCGGAGCGGGACGTGGATAACGAGGGGTGAGGACCGTGCAATTTCTTTCCTAAACGATACCGTGTGGAGCTTCCTCTTTATTTTCTTTAATTCTCGAGGGTATTCGATGGGCGAAATTAGCTGCGCGAGATTACTGACTCTCCTAGACGAATAGCTTGAACTCCCCGAGTTCACATTGCTGGATAGTACTTAATCGTCGCGTGTTTCGCGCTCGTCGATAATTAAATAGCGTCTGAATCTCAGCGTCCCTCGTCGCATAGATCAGAGGCGGAGAGATGAAACGATGTTTCCGAATTCGGCGGCAACTGCTCACGCAGCCCGCCGTAAGATCGCAGTATAAATGCGTTTGCATTTTATTCTCCAGTCGTTTTCTCGGTAAATATATCTAGGTATGTTCTGCCCTCTTTAGTTAAAATGTCCTATCTAGCATTTTGAAACAACCGAGAAAACTGAGGTTTTATCATTTACTTTCTACCGTTACTTATTTTCCTTCATTCAAATTAAAACATGTTGTCATTATTTTGTAATAGCCTAATATAATTTTTTGTAATAGGTGTACCGGCAGGGAATGTTTTATTAACGTGCCAATTAATTAATTGTTTTAGATAAGACGTTTTAACCATTTTAAAAGAAGTTAGGTTAAATACATTAAACTGTTTATAAATCTTTACGAAGCACGTAGAGTTTTCTAACTTTACTTAAAAGGTAAAAGACGCGTGGAACTTCAAATATTTCAACATATCTCAAAAAATGAAGAAATGCTAGATAGAACAGTTTAATTAAGGAGGGTAGTGTTTGTATCGTGGCATTTCTTCTGCCCTTCGCCTGGCTCTCGCAGAACGATAGTTATAACGTCATAGTAAGCGATGTCCGTGGGTAAATGCGAAGCTCTCGGACCTGATCGACTCCGAGGCCCGTTGGATCGAAGTCCCAGCGACATTTTACCTCTCGCCACCATATTTCTCCGAGTTGTCTCTCAGATCCAGCTCGCTTCCCTCTCGATCCCATTACAACGAGGTATTCTCGGTCGAGCTTCGAGGGTTATTCCCACCCCTCCAGCTCCTTTCGTTTTCTCGCTTTTCTCTCAGCCCTTCCATCTGCCCGTTAGGTACATTTTTATTTCCTTCCTAACGAAGTTCCACTTTCAGCGGAATTAAAAGGCCACCATTTCCAGGGCGTTTGAAACGAACTCGACGGTAAACTCTCCTTAGGCGTCGCGATGCTGTTACGTGTTTATAATTCAATCCCACGCTGGAAAGAGTTTCACTTCTCCCCCCCCCCCCCCCCGCTCCCCGCGTGCGACAGAGATGCTCGAATGGAAGCTGGAAATTCAAAGGAGGAAATCAACTTTCTTCGACCGGGGCACGATGCTCGGCGTACTGTAAACGACGTAAAGTTCCGACGACAGATGCTGCTCAAACTATATAATTGGGGGATCCGCCCATTATAATATTTTCAAAGCTTCCACGTTCTATATTAAGTAGACCATTCTAGGAATTCCCCAGACACCCGACCTATTAATTCTTCTGGTCAGAAGTGATCTGCGTCTTCAATATCGCATAGGTACACCAAAACTCTGATATTTGAAAAGTCGATAATCGTATCCAAGGGCAAACATGTCGAATGTCCACTTTATTGTAAAATTTCACTTTCCATATGCAATAAATAGTTCTTTACTGTTTCTTTATGCTGTATAAAAATCACATTTATATCCACTTCATAAATTTGTCAGCAATAATATTTTTATTGTTTTTATATACATACTTAAGCCTGTTTCTCTTGAAAACGCTAAAACTGGGCATACAATATTCGCCCACTAAGCCATCGATATTATCCTATTAGTAACAGAGAAGAACTTTTTCTCTCCGCTGTTAAAACCAGCATAGGTATATTCCATGTAATATTGAAATGCACGATTCAGGTGGACAATCGTCCCGTTCCACATGCAACGGGGGACTTAGTTTAAAGGGTTCCCCGGGGCTATTCCAGCGACCCGAGGAATTGCTCGATTACAAGACGGTTTGCACGGTTCCTTCGAGCCGTTGTTATTACACATTTACAATACACATCCTGTCTCAGACGTGTCGGTACGTGCCTCGCCATTTCCTTACGTTTGCCCGATGGTATCGGCGAGTCCTTGAGCGTCTAAAATCGAGCTGACGCCGTAAAATGCAAAAACCGTCGCGGTTGAGTCTTGTGTAAAAGGCCCGCGTGAAAAATTTCTTGTCTCTCCTCCGTGGAAAACGGCTATCGTCACCTATCATCCGTTCAACATTCATTATTCAGGCATTAGAGCCGGTCTCGCGCATCAGTCATCGATTTCTTTAGCCAAGAAACAATTTCTGATACTTTCACTCTCCCGAATTAAGTACGATTTTTGTCAGACACAGTGCATAAAGATTCGCCGCACCAAATTGGCTGAAAATTTGCATTAGGCCAGTGCTCGTTTCACGAACCAATCAACTTCAGAGTCTCGCCTCTCAGCTGGTATTCACGGCCCTGGGATAATCTTGTGATCGAATAGTCCTTTTAAAAAACACTAAGTACCAATATTGGAAAAAATTTCATCGGAAAGTGTTCTACGCGCCAATGGTAACGCTATAAATATAAAAATTTCATCTTGCCCTGCAATTATTACAGATCAAGGATGCGAAGCTCATTGCGCTAGATTTTCCTGCGAATAATCGAACAACACCGCGATGACCTACATTTAGAATTCTTCAGGGCGCCCAAGAACACTCCGGCCAGTTATGCAATCATTAATACCTAACGAGAGATCTTGTAGACAGTTCTAGGTGCTTCGCGAGTATAGATGTGGAAAGGGAACGGTGTAGTACGTGGGACTCGATTATGAAAATGTAAAAATGGCCCTCTGACTGTAGGTAATCACGGCGCGTAATGAATGTGCTCCAGCCGGCTTACGTTGGCCACATCCGTTTGCCTGTTCCTCGACCTTAGGATTGTTAATAAACAACTCGGCGAACCCGGCCAAAGCCATTTCAATACAATTGCGGTATCGCGACGGTCATTATTCGAGGCGGTAAGCTGCACATTTCTCTTGCAGAATCGGAGATTCAGCCGTTCGATTCTCCTCCCTTTGGTTCCGTGATTTTCCGGCGAAATCGTCGCTCGTTGAATATTTGAGAGCGCACATACCGACACGACTGCACGCCGGGAATCAGAAAGGAAGATTCCAGCGTTTACCCCGTACCATTGCGCGCGGCGATAGCAAACAAATCCGGTGACATCGAGCGTGAATGAATCATGTAGCAAGGCGCATGAATATTCATGCGGCCCCGCCGAAATTAAATGGATTTCGCCGGCGGGCTCGTTTAAAATGCTGATTTTATACCAGCCGCGTTGAATGCGGACAGTTAATTAAGAAAATTGGGGGAAAAACAGGGATGATACGTATTCGACGCGGATAGCCTATCGACGTGCAAGTTAATTAACAACGTTGTCGGCGCTGTGATCAACGGCCAGCTTCCAGTCTGGCGAAACGTGTAATCGAACTTCCCCCGAATCAGAACTTACGAAGGGAACTTTGCCACTCCGCATACCGCGAATATTACGAAACAGGAAGACAACGGTTTAGAAATTATGATTGTCTTGCTGGATCAATAGGCAGGCGTTCGTAATTAATTCTCTTCACCTCGACCTCCTTTGTGCTGATTCAAGTACGTTTATATCTATCGAATTATCTTGAATTTTCCTTGGCTTTTCCGTCAGTCTCGCGTGATTTTTTGTTTTTCTCTTCGCGTAACGTTTCCACTGCATCAGGGGCTAAAAGTTGTGTGCCCGAGGAAAATGTTTCCTCGCGCGTTCGCAGGACATTCGCCCAGTTAAGTAACTTTCCGGAAATATCGACATTCCCGCGACTTCACGCTCGCCAGACATCATCTTCCTGGCCGCGTCACTTCGAGATTTTATATTTCACCTGGAACAGCTTGCGACGTCGGCTGGAAGGAAATCAGTGGAGTTGCTGGTAAATACTTTGCTGGCATTTAGTTGCTGGGAATGTTTCTCGCAAGACGGGGTCGCGACAAGGAAAACTCTTAAAAGTTACATTATTTCTCTGCCTATAAGAAACGGACTTCGTTCGGGAAACATTTACAATTTCATTAAAATAATCTATGATTGAATGCTGTGATTCGATTAAACAATAATTCGATAGAGGATCGAGTCTATTATGCCGTTGAAGCTTGATCTTAACGAGTTCGCATTTCAAATCCACGATTTGTGATCGAAAATAGGAGGGTGTAGGGGAGAGCGGGGACAAACGTAACACTTTTTACATGTGGCCTAGCTGCCAATTACCTCTTACAGATATAAAAACGAAAATTATGCCTTAAGATAGTGTGTTTCTTGGTCTATCATTTAACCACAAATTCAGCCTTCCATGATAAGTAGTCAAAGAGTTATAGCAATTTTCCGCAGTGACTGTCATTGTTACTTTTGTCCTGCAGGGGTAGGACGAAAGTAACATACCATGGGGACGAAAGTAATACTAATTATTTTGAGAACAATTAAGTAAAAACACTTGTTCCAAAGCAAGATAGGATTTTTTATTACCAGAAACGATAGAAACAAACATTTAAATAAACATATTTTTAAGTAGGTAACGATAAAAAAGCATAACCAGCTTCAAATATTTCTTTGATACTGTGTAGTTGATTTAATATGGAATCTCATGTAACGGCTCCAAAAGTAACTAATATTTATAATTCTTTTTTAAAAACTATTGTTAATATTGGATTCAACTACTCTCTGTAGTGACGTGTTACTTTTGTCCCCAGCTATGTTTTTCAGTATAGAAATGTTATAACGTACAAAGTATACAATACTTATTCAAATCAAATACAGGAACTTATAAAGACATTATCTAAGAACGCTCTAACAAATAACTGCATCAATATCTATAGTTTAATTATGAATATTAACAAAAAACCAACAGAGGAGACACTTAACTGAATGATCGAAATAACGAAATCAGCTTGCCCACGGTATAAGAATCGTCGTATTGCTCAGCGTCACTCCGTGACACAAAAGAAACACTAAATACGCGTAACTATGTGAAGCAAACGTTTTGGAAACTTTTGTGGAAGGCGGGAGAAGGCGTGTTACTTTCATGACGCCGTTACGCTTGTCCCCGCTCTCCCCTACTAAATAAGGAGCAAAATATCTAAACACCTAAGAAGTCTCTTTGTTATTCGAGCTAATCAAAACCTACGCTTAGCTTCGATCTATGTCTCCATCCCACTTGCGACGCTGGCCATCGTTGCAGCGGAGAAAAACGCTTGCATCTCGAACCGACGTTGTCGGATAAGCTACGGCAGGTTACGTGATCACAACACCATCCATGGTAATCGGCTTCGATCATCCTTAGCCTAGCTATTAGCAGAGTTGACGCAGCTGTTAAGCATCGCGCACGTGCAAATTCCATGTCGAAATAAACTTGCCCGTGAAACAACAAAATTCTGTATAAGAAGGGGTTTCCAGTGGCCTCTCTAGATCTCTTAATATTTTTTTAGACATAGCGCAACACCACCGGCTGGTTCAGGCGTCTGCCATATTCTAGATGCCCTGCGAGAAATCTGTCAACTATAAAGATTGCACGGAATCAACATTCGACAGATTTATCGACAACATATCGAAGATCGCGACAGGTCTTCCTAGATCGCAATCAAGGTGGAATTCAATTCATACTTCTGGACCGATTGCGCGCGGCGAAGATCGCGTAGGAATCGGCCGATTCCATGCCGGTAGCTCCTGTTTATATAGCCGACGGAAGGAGAGGGAGAAGCCACGCGGTAGACAGAAACTGTGTAGGAGACAACAGGCGAGAAAGAAAGACGAAAAGCACATTATAGTGCTCCTTCTGAAGGCTTCGAACGCAGTACGCCGCGCGTTATCGATATCCGTGGACGGTGCACCTCTGGCGATCGAACGCTGCCGGCTCGTGACCGGTCGTCGCGCAGAAATGCTTGCTAAACGTTTATGCCCAAGTGGCTGACACATCACGCGCGCAGTTGCCTGCTAGTGGGAAGAACAGTGGAAAAGTATGCGGCAAATTGGATCCGCTCCGTTCGAGCAGACGTCGCCGGGACGTCCTTTGTGCCGCTCCCTGATATTAGCCGGATATTAACGTCAATTTTGGGAGATTCGAGCCTGGAATGTATTTAGATTGGAATTCCACGGATCCTCGGTATTCTTAAAGAAATATCGAGGTTATCTCGTTTCGCTTAGTTTACAATTGAATCCCACTGCTCCTCGTGCTGCTTCGACTTCTGCTTGCTTCGCTGCAACATTTCGAATGTCATCATGTTTTTACGGGATTCCCGATTCGCTCCGCGAAACAGGTTTCACGGGTTCGGGCAAATCTCGCGGGATAGATGTGGGAAATTGAATACGCTGGTGGCAGATAAATAGCGCGTCGGCGGGAGATGTGCGCGGTAGAATGATTGTTTCCATTATCCGCGTAGTAGGTATTGACGATCCTACGTGTTTCAGAGAAGAGGCTTTAAATCAAGCACAAATGACGACTACTCGACGGGGGATGGGGCTGCTTGGATTATAAAGGGCACCTTTGATAATACAACTTAAGTACCTTTCGCGGTAATCCGTGGATTTTCTATGGAAGCAGGCGTTTCTGAGAATCTCAAGCTGTCGGGGATCGGGAAATTCTTGCAATTAGGTCGGGGGTTCTTCTGTTTCACTTTCTCCAAAAGAAATTGAAATTTGAATAATCGCGACGCAGTTACACGCTAAAAGTAGAAACTCATCTCTATTCTGCCCTCCTTAGTTGAACTGTCCTATCTAGCATTCTTTCATTTTCTGAGATACGTTGATTTATTTGAAGTTCCACGCGTCTTTTACCTTTTAAGTAAAGTTAGAAAACTCTACGTGCTTCGAAAAGATTTATAAACAGTCTAATGTATTTAACCTAACTTCTTTCCAAATGGTTAGAATATCCTATCTAAAACAATTAATTAATTGGTACGTTAATAATACATTACCTACAGGTACACCTATTACAAAAAATTATATTAGGCTGTTACGAAATAGTGACAACATGATTTAATTTGAACGAAGGAAAATAAGGACGGTACAAAGTAAATGATAAATCTTCAGTTTTCTCGGTTGCTTTAAAATGCTAGGTAGGACATTTTAACTGAAGAGGGCAGTATTAGTCCCGCGAATAAACTCCATTCGGAGCCATTCAAAATCACTCAAAGTCAAAAGTCGATCGAACATTTCCTCTAAATTGTACTTCAACCTTTTTTTTCTCTCGCTTCTAGCTGCCTTTTGCCCCAATAACGGTAGCCAAAAAATCTGCCCATCGCGAAGCCCTTTCATTAAACAAGAACCATGAAGAGGAAAGACAGCTCCACTTCGAGCTGAGAACGTACCCAAACGCGGCCCCTTTCATCTCGTTCACTTTGTACCGCTGTATTTGACTATTTCGACGGGAGTCGGATGGTTTTCAATGAATATTCTTAAACGGCCCCCGTGCCTGGGGTACCGACGATGCACGAAACTCATTCCCTCGCAAGAAATTAAACCCTCGGTTTCGATAGCTCTGCGTGAACGTACTCGTAATTGAAACGTATCGGTGCTCGAACGCAGGGGGCTAACGACTCGCAGGGAATGCCTCGGGGGCTGGGATTGTAATTGAATTTTTACCCCGAGGGGAGGTGGCACACGTGACCGTGTAATACACCTACAACGAATTCGATAAACTACCCTTTGACCAGGCTCGGGTCGCGCTCGTCACGAAAGGTTTAAAGAAACCGCGCGACAGCGTGGTCGAATTAACCGACCATTTACACATTTCCGGGATGCAGCTTCGCTACGTTCGCTCGTCCCTCGCGTTCCCCTTTAAAGCGTTCACGGAACCGTTTAATCGATTCCGTTAATTAACCCCGCATCGGTTCCAAAGCCACTCAGAATTGGTCCACCCGAATTTTCACTCGTCATCCGTACCCTTGCATACGCGTTCTAGGCGAACACGTTCACCGGCAATCAAACGGTTTTTTTTTATCGTCCGTTCGGACAACCGCGTGGATTCGATTCTTCCGTGCTCGCAATTTGTCGCGACTCCAGTGTCTTGTTCGCACAGAATGGGCGCCGTCGAGGTTTAGTTCCTCGCCCCACGATCGTGTTGATCGAACTACTATTAAACTGGCGTGCGTTCGATGGGCGTGCAATTGTTTCTTGTCGAAGAGTAGAGGAATCAATGATTTTCTCTTTAATTTCAGGCGTGGGAAGTTGTGAAAGAATTCTTTTGTTAGAGCCTGTTTTTCTTCTTTTTTTTACTGACGCGTGTAGAGGTCGAGCTGACGTTAGAATGTCAGATATCATAATGTTAAATTGCAGACTGTTATCTGCATAATTTTACGTTACAAGCCACGTAACGCACTAACCAACGCGTGGGAAATGGAAATTAGAGAACACTTCATTCTGGTTGTATTCACCGCGGTTAGGTTGTTTGATATATTGTTCACGTTCTGTTCCGCACGTTTCAATCGCAAGCTTTTAAGGGGACTAGGGAGTTAAATCGCTCGAAGATAAAGTATTTCTTTGCGAATTAATTACAAGGAGAGGAATACAAATTGTGACTAGTACTTTTGGGTAATGTTTATTAATACTATAAACTGTACATTTCTTTTGTTGATAATATACATATACATGCATACGACGGCACTGCAGCGTGTAGGCGGTTCTCTGCGGTTTTGCCCTGATTGCGAAAAAACCGAGGTCCGGATCGACTTTAAATTTTTACAGTATGTTCAAAATATAATCCTCTTTGCAGTGTACCTCGGCGTAAAGTGTAAAAGGTCTAGTTTCTGAGATAAAAAAAACAGCCATCTGTGCACCCTGAAAATCCAGATTTTTTGTGCAAATCGCCTTCTCCTAGTCGCTGTTTTAATAATTTTGGTTCGATCCTTTTCTCAGTGGCTCAGGCCGAAATTACAGGTTCGAGGAGAAACATATTCCAAGAAAACCGTTGTATCTTTATTTTTTAGCTGAATATCAGTGCAAAATTAAATACACTTTTTCTAAAACACTGCATAATCAACTTCGCGTGGCGTCTTTTATCAAATAGATATGTAGACAAAAAATATTTTTTTTACTCTATGTGATACTAATAAACATTCTATAAAAGGAAAAGTCTGTTCTTGCTTTCATCTCCTTGTAATTAATTTGTAAAGAATACTTGATTTTCGAGTGATTTGAGTGCCTAAGTTAACGCAGCTACGTTTATTCTGCACAGAACTGGGGATGTCTCAAGTTTCCTAAAGTAACACGCCTTCGAGCGATTATTACAGAAATAGCACTTGGTAATTCATTTTTTTGTGCGACTCTGATTTACCAGGCATATTTAAGAACTCGATGAATAATAAATTTCCTCCGTGCCTCTTTTTCCCGTACGATGATCGTTCTTCAACGTTCGCGTTGCAGCGTAGTGACGTCCCAGTTACATGCTCTTTCGAGCGTTAACTCGTGTTCGTCAGAAATCAATGCATCTTTAATCAGCCGACAAAGTTGATCGCTGAAATGTACAAAGTCGAAAGCGTTTATTGAAAGTTTGGCCAGCAAGTGCTCGGGACTAATCGAGTAGTAAATCCAGGTTCAGCTGTATTACGCGAGTCGTAGCAGCCTTCTCTGCGAAACATACATCATATTGACACGACGTACCCAAACAAATGTACGACCGTAAACTTCTTATAGGTACGCCGCGAAAGACACCTTGACATTCCAGTCTTTCGGTGTTCGCGGCTGCAAGAACATCACGCTTCGAATTAAAACTTCCTCCAGTTATTATTCAACGAATTTTCTCATTAAATCTCGCGCTGGGTCGTTGGATTAGATGCTCGCCGCAACTTGGTAACTAAATCATATACACAATTCCGAATTACACACGGGCTTCGCATAATTCATTCGGCAAGTTTGCGACTATCCATCACGGCGAATGTAATACGCACCAGGAATGTCTGAATTACATTGGACCTCGCGTGTTGACATCAGGAAACACTCGGAAGAAATAAAACGAACGAGTTATGCGATCGGGATCGTAAAAACTAGATGATATTTCTGATTTACTTTTATCACGATCCTCGGTGATATAATATTCCACGGCGAATCTGTGCCGCGACAGTCGGCGCGCTCGTGCGACAGAGTTTGGGAGAAATCTCGCGATTCCTAGCGGCCGATCAAGGCGAACAAGTGGAGGATCTGAAAAGTGATCCACTTAATGGTGACTCGCGTTCAAGCGACATAATATAAAAGTGTCGTGGCGAAACGGCGGCTCAGTGACATAACACCTCGGTAAGAACGTGGATAAAATCGCCGGCACTTCCAGTGAAACTGCGACACGGAAGGAGATCAAAAAGGAAAGTGCATAAGTGCATCAGTAGGCGATGCAGACGGGCTTGGAGGCAGGAGTTACCGTCTTGTGTCAGTTTTCGTGGAAATTCCTGAAAATGTTTATCGAGACCTGTTTCGGGTGCCTGAAGTGCCAGTGGGCCTGCCGGGAACCCAGCAGAATCTATGGGTTGAGTTATAAGTGAGTGCCCTGTTATTTCTCTTCTTAAATGATAAACTCAGAGATCATGAAATTCGCCCGCGAATGGCGAAGTTTCGTCTCAAGGTTAACCAATCGTTCTGCATTCAGCAGAATCATTATCCTCGGCCGCGAGACACCTCGCAATAATCGTGTCGCGTTATTAAATCGTACGAATAATAATCATCTCCATATTCCTCGTTCGATTTCCAGGGGTAATTTGTGTGACAATGATTTTTGGGCTTTGTGGTTGGAGATTAATTTCTCAATTGATAAAAAAATCTTAGAAATGTATTCTCGGCTACGTTTCTCTTTGTTCTGTCATTTTTGCGACATCCGAGTTTAATCTTCTCTCAAGAAGGCGTACGGCGTTAAAGGATCTGCACTGGGATGTTTAAAGAGCGATAGCAGTGGGAAAATTGAAACTCAACGTCTGCTGTGTACATTGACTCTAAGGTGACAATTTTTTCCCTCCCCTAAAAACTATAAAACTTTGAGTGATATGGACGGCAAGCGGACGTGAACCGACCCGAATAAATTTCCATGAATTGCGCGTAGTCAATTCGCAATACGTACCGTTGACGATTTCATTTGAATAATGGCGTACGCCTCGAATTCAACGCGAACCATCTGAAACGTGCCTCGGATTTCTCTCGTTTAAATCCCGGTGCAACTAATTCCTTGCTCCTGAATTAAGAACAGTGGGGGGGGGGGCATCCTGTGATTATTCACGTCGAATACAGTTTTGTCATGCCTTCTTTGGTGGAAACAGAAATTCCGTGGCTCCTAACTCCTAACTCTCGCATTTTTCTCTCAGCGTCTACAAATTAATCGCACGAAATCGCATTCAGGCATGTCAGCGTGCCGGGAACTGCTAATGACGTCTTCGCCGACAGCAGAATTCGCGGTATTTCTCGTGTTTTCACACCGCATTAGCAAATTCTTGTGATTCAAACTTCGCCAATGCTCGTCGCGAACTACGCTACCCCAGAATCACCTGGAAAATGGAAGAAAAAAAGTGGATGCACCCTCGAAGTCACGTCTTCAACGGATAAAGTAGACAGAAGCGGGTACGCTCTGTTTTCGTTGCTCTCTGGGCGACGAAAATCTAATGGACCCTCGAATTTGTAGTCAGACGGAATTATGTAAAGCGTATGATAATTTTGATGGGAAGCTCACGGTCGCCGCTGAAACTTTCACGCTCTGAAATCAGGGGGGGCGCTCTTGCTGTACTCAAAATTTGATGAGTTGGACGCATTTGCTATTCTTACTCACGATGGATCCTACGGGGAGTCCCGCGGGGTAACTGACAAGCTTTTGTACCGTGTTTGCCAGGTGATTCTGAATCGAGAAGATTGTATAAATTGATGGGACTGGTTCCATCCATTCTTAAAACAAATGTTCCACAGGCGTTTGAAGTCTGACGTGATAATTGCGAGTGGATAGAGAATATTCATCAATTATCCTGACTCCTCTCCAATTAGCAAAGGAAGGCTGTAAGAAAAATGGTGGTTGCCGTTAATACCATTGAGGGCGAATCGAGCTACATCCACAAACCCGTTTGGGCTTCTATTTCGTAACCCCAAGTATAGATCGCGAGCTTATTTTGGCCACGGTTTCCGTGCCTTTCGTGTCTTCCGTGTCATCCGTGTATCGGCGTCGTCCTGAATTCAATATCTAATAGCATTCGATTTCCTATACAACTTGTATCCTTTCCCTTGCCCCACGCTGACACTATCGAGTGATTAGTATCGGTATCGCACCTGCAGCTTGGATAGCTTCTTGGTTTACGTCGTTTACTAGAAATAATTTATTTCGCTTATTAGAAGTTTCTAATGCTCTCCATCCGAGAAAGTCTCCTTACTCCTGCAGCCCGTCTGCCAGTTCTTTCCTCCGTAGAAAGGCATCTCTATCGAAATTTCGCCGTGCTATTTAGAGAGACGGAGGGAACTGATTCGGTGATGACTTTGCCTGAGGACGAAAGTTGCCGAAGCGAGGTCCATCGGATGCTCCCAAATAACGACGAGGCGGGCATAAAAGCACGGCTACGAATCCCTAAATGGGTCGCAGCTTTTTGATCGAGCTTTCAGTCCTTCAAGGGGGGAGAACGCTCGATTTGCTCCCCTTCGTACTTCCTTTCACGCTTCCTCATTGTGATACCTTTCGGGATGAAAATGATTCCTTAGCCGGACCTTTACAATGAGAATCAAACCGGCATTCCTTTACTCCCCTTCTATTTCATTTAAGCTCCCGTCCTGCAATTAATCTTATCGAGATCTACCTTTTTCAGACCCCTTATTTCTCGCTTCAACTCGCTCGAACGTAGAGAACACCTTTTCCGCTTTATCTCCTTCGGGACTCCTCCGGGTCATCCGACCGATTACGAAATCGAGAGGTGTAGCAGTTTCTACAGAGAACGTAAGTGAACGACGGACTAGCACGTGACGGGTAATTTAGGGCAGATTAATTCCACGTAAAAGCAGATAGATCGATCCGAGGTACGGCTGGTTATGTCACCGGCACTACACTCATTAATGGATTCTTTTCCTTGAAAGCGGAAACTCTCGCTGGCGAGAACGAAGAGGAGGAAAGACGTCTCCCTCATGGTCGGCTGTTTCTCTTTGCGTTTCAGTTTCGCGGCGTCTTCGTTTCACTATCTCGCCCGATTAAATTCCATTAGAAGATCTCGCGAAATCGCCACCCTGTATACAAATTTATATAGCTCGCCCTTTCCTCTCTCTCTCCTCTTTTTTTTCTTCACGCTCGACACCGAAACGAGCGGTCTTCCTTGACCTCCATTCATAATGGAATTAAAGTGACTCTTTTCGGTGGATACACCCGCGGCCCTGGTCGAAAGGTCAGGGGTCGAAGCACAGGGCGCTCTCGCGAGTTGTTTCGTTCCCACGGCGATATCTTAATTCCGACGCTTCGCGAATTAATTAGCAATTAAGCGAGGCAAAGTGCAGGGACCTAATGATTTTCAACGTGTCGTGGCGGTCGGCCGTCGAGTCTCGGATTTCTGAAATATTGCCGGGGCGTTGGCGATGATTCGCGAACGCGGTTCACTGGATAATTCCGGTGAATGAAGTGACCGAAGTGAACGAAGTAAATGAAATGAATTTCAGGGGTTGAAAATAACACTGGGTATTTAACGCGATACCACTGGTTTTCATTAAACGCTCGACGACGTAATACAGAACCGTTCTCACTGTACATATATTTAAGTTCAGAGCTTTCGTGGTATTGGGTACCTTAATGACGCATCTTGTTGAAGTGAATTCAGAATTTTCTGCGCAGGGAGAATACGCTGGTAATTTGCTTAATTGTTCGAAGCTTCCTACTCCATCTGAAGCGCAGTCAAATGAGCATTTGAAATGATCGCGTAGAGTGCCTCCGCTACGTCGTCTCCCTTATTACGCGCCTCTACTACTGTAATCGGAACGAAATCAACTGGCCACTTGAGATCACTTCCTGCAACACTCGCTTTCGAAATTCATACTCAGCTGGCCTCTTTTTTTCACGCCATATGGTGGGGTAGCCGTTCAGGGAATCAATCGGACCAATTAAACCTTGGAAATAATTCTGGGAAACGAACCGCGTAGAAAACTAAAACGAAAGTAGTCGTTTCAACAAATATCAAATGTATCTATTGCACCTAGCGTTTCTAATAATTACACACCACCCCGACGGAAGCAAGTCACCGCGGTAGACAATCATTCCATCTCGTTCATCCCACAAACTATACTGTCTTCTTCGTTCAGACCTGAAGCTCACTTCTCGCCAAGCGAATTCTAATTTCTAGTGCCCGCAGTGCGCCGCTAATTGCTTGACTCGCCAGATCTCGCGGTCGATACATCAGTTAATTTCCCGCCGCTGAAAAATATCGCTACTTTCGCTGCAGCATTCCGCGTTTTTGCATGTTTATTGAATAACAACGAGGATGGCCAGTCCCCACGCGTTAATTCGAATGAATATTCAAGAGCTGAAAAAAGTCATAGTGACCGGGGAACACGGTATTCTGCGATCGTTGAAATCCCGCCTCGTCCGTTATCGGCTTATGAAACCCCCTTCTGCGTTTTTTTTTTTTCGACGAAGCGGATAGAGGGCTGAGTTTTATCGCGCAGGCATGAATTCGAGTGATTTTCTTCGACCAAACAGCGACGGATATAAGCTCGACTCGATTCACGGACCTTATGTACATATATACGGCGTGGCGATTTTGTAAACCTACAATATACACGGGTAACGCACTCCGGGGTAACTTTACGCCGCTAGTTTTATCGCCCTCGTGTTCGATTCATCATCCGAGGACGTATTTCCGAGATACGTGGAAGCAAACTTCCCCGTCATACATCTCGGACAATTGCGATTTACGCAGTCGCCTTGTTAATTAATGGCGACGAAACGCTCGGAAACTTTACGATGGCCATTCGAGTAACTCTTCGTTATTAAATTTTCGATAGCGATAAAAGGAAGGAGCCTACGTGACACGATGGTTTTTCTGGTTCGTAGACGGCGAAGTGAAATATTCAGCTTTCGGCAAGACCGATGGGGTAGTTTATATTTCGGACTGTTTGGGTGGACTTTAACATAAATTGAAATGAATTAGGGATTGGTATTTTGTCGATGAAAGATGCGTTGTCTGGGATCCCGTGTTTATGAATCGGCATTGAAAGGGTTCGCCATGATTTTTCTACATGCAGATATTTTGTGCGCGTATGTTTGTACAGTAATGCGTAATTTTCTGTTTGCTTTTTACGTACCCTGCAGCATCATCCGCGAAGTCTGTATTTACCATTTACTCCACTTTCTTTGTTTTAAGTGCTACGAGGGAGGGGGCACACATTCTTGAACCGACTGTCGCGAGATTTTCACGACTCGTACAATTACCGCGCACACAATGGTTCTCTTTCGCTATGCACTCAGTTGTATCCGCGTTTTAATTCCACGATCGGGCCAATGTTTTTTGCGCTGTCGCAATCGAAATTTTTCAACAACCACGGCTTTTTCCCTCGATCCTTCTTGTATCGGATGCTTTTCATTTCGCATCTCGCTTTTCCACACTGACGTGGCACGCCCGAGTCACGTGGCGTACTTAATTCAACCACTTAGTCTTTCTTTTCACCCTAGCCAGCTAACTTTCATTAATATATAATACAGCCTTTCTCTCGTGTGTGCTAACAGCAATTCCTTGCAGGACTATACTTGGAAGAAAAATTAGCTTCGCATTGGTGGACGTACTCTTTCGCCTCGAAGTACAGTCTTCCGTTACATTTCTCATTTCTTCGCGAATGTTTTCGACGATTATACTTTCAAACGTATAGTGGGTGGAAGAAAATCTAGAGAATTATAATACTCGGATCAGTTGCAAGAGAGTGTTATAAAATGACAGCTCACCTCGATACGTTCAGGTCATTGATCCATTGCTACCGAAAAACTATTTCCACCGATTATATTTAGAAGTCGTACCTGGCGTGCAGATGATCAGTTGCCTTTGTTCCAATTATAGCCACGCGAAATTGTCAATCATGCTCGACCTAGGCTAGGGTCAACTAATAGTACAAGCGTTCCCGTACTTTACGACACAGCAATAGTACCATCGATGCTATCTCGGTTTCGTTTCTTTCGCCTATCCGACGATACTCGTAGCGTCATCACGCGAGGCTGCCCCGACTTTTGCATATCGATCGACGAGGTCCCGAGGATCGTGATTCGCCCGCGAAACGTGGAACCATTCGTCTCGGGTGTTTAGCGCGGAGGGAAAAGAGAGAAAGGGGGATAACGAACGATGTCAACCGAGAACCAGATACCTCTCTGCTCTAATCGTATCAGATTCACGTTGGATGTTAGTTCGCGGGGTTTTCCATCGATATCCTTTGGTTCCGCTTAAATTACCCACCTACCCCGACTCCCTCTACGGATTGCAGCGACCACGACCGGTACCATCGAGGCAGATCCCGGCTTTCCAATTGTCTCATTTCCTCGGAATCTCCATTCCGCGTTAACGTGCTATCGATTTTTATCTGGGCCAACAGATGCCTCTCCTTCTTTTCCCTCCACCTCTCTCTGGCCGGCGACGAGCAAGCACCGATACTTTAATCGCTTGCCTAGTCACTTGAGAACGAAATACATTAAAGGATGAACCGATGGGATCGTTTGAGAATCGAAAGCTTCGGTTGTTCCGTGCTTCACGTCCGAATACGAAATAGAGAACGAACAGCGAACGCGTAGCTTTCCGCCGTTATTCAGTATTCAGGCTTCAGAATGTCAGAGCGACGACGCGATACGATTTTCTAGTGGCATCTATCGAGGGACACGTACGTGCCAAGGTCTACTTACTTCTATCGAAGCTGTTACGTTTAATAACGCGCAAGATTCTCGCGCGCCAGCCGTATCCTTTCCGAGCTTTCGCCCGTATCCTGGCTAGGTATCAGTTCCTTCTCGAACGGTGTACTTTTCTAAAGATCGCGGCTGAATTGCGATCGCTCGAAGCTTACTCTTCAAACCGTTCAATACCTGAACGTCAGGCATATGCAAGCAGTGTCTTCTTTGCTCAGCTTTGCAGTCTACATCTCTCCTCCCCTTTCCAAGGTGACGATTTTCCCAGACGACGTCTTCGAAAAGACTACGAGGGCACTCGACGAAGTCTTCGCTCATCTCCGAGCTTCCTCCATTTGGCTGCAGAATAAGAGCACAGTGGCCGCCTATTTCCTAGGCTCCCGTCGTCGATACAATCGCCTAAATCGTTTCGAATAGCCGCCGACCGTATCGGGCTCCCCTGTTACCCAAACCCATCTGTCCCCGTCTTTGCGCTCGACTATTGCGCGCGGATACACGCTATGTAGGATACAGCTTGGGTTGCCTCCTGCGCGATTCAAACGAAACGAGCAGCAATCGCGAAAGGTTGTGTGCCCCCGTCCCCGGAGGGCAGCCAGGCCCTTTTTTGAGATCGTATACCACCATCTCGGTGTTTCTCGTGTGCATTGTAGGTTGCTCGGGTTGTCGCCGGAACTAGGACAGCGGGTGCATTTCGCAGAGGGCACGAACTTACGGTGCCGCGAAGATAAGAAACCGTCCGATGATTCGGAGGAAAGGTTGGCTATGAGCGGGGCGAACCAGATAGGAACGACTGGCTGGGAGCGAAAGCTGAGCGCGGGGCGGACCGATAAAGCTCTTGGCTGTTGATAGACGGAGCGGTGGAGAGATAGAGTCGCTTAGACGCTCGAGCCGTCGGTGTGCCGAGCAATAGTGAGGCTTTCGGGAGGAGTTAACGAGAGGTGGCCGGGAGACAAAGGTGCCTTTTGATCGCGGGCAAACTCGCAGTGGCAGCGCCTCGCTGCTATCGTAGATCGCCTGGCAGACTTTCAATCCATTCACGGCCGGTCTTACAAAATATACGAAGGGGTTTTCACGGGTTCAGAAATCGGGCGGGCGCATGCTGATTCGAGACCTCGCTATTGCTGGGCTCGCCTAGAGGCGCGACTATGAAGGATAGAGTCCCATCGACGATTACCCATGGCCCCGCGGTGTTCCGCGGTTTTCCAACCCGATCGGTCGATTGCTCCGGCCGTTAGCGGACGCGCGGCCGGGCGTTCGGGCGAATGGCGCGACCGATGCTTTATCAACGAGGGGAAATGGAAGAATTGTATGCGTGAAGCGGAAGAGGAAGGGGAGATTGAATTATTGATTGCCGCGATATCGAGGGATTCTCGATTCTGATGTACAACGGCGGGTGAGTGCATTTCGGTGGGTCGATGAAAGCCGATGGGGGGTTATAAAAATCGCTGCGGACGTTCTGGGTATTGAATAGGCTCGCGCTCGCGCATAGAGAACGACGGGCGAATCTAGATCGTTGGAGATTCGATAACGGGGGAATTATGCTGTAAAATTCATCGTGACCTTGAAATCCAAGATCCATTTATTCTATTTCTTCATTTGCTGCTGAGATGACGTTCAACTGACCTTGGGGCGACCTCGAAGAATCCTTGAAACAGATTCGTGTAGTCTAATGACTCTTCACCGCTGACTCAAAGGAGTACCGCCATCCTTCATTGTACTAAGTAGCTTTTTATCTAATCTTCTTTCTAACCGGCACAATTACAATTTTCAGAATTTACGAATATCCAAACGTGCGCGCGAACGTTACAAATAATAAAAAAAAACAAACTATAGTGCATTTAGAGTAGCCTCTGGGGGAGCGGGGCTTTGACGTTGCTCTACAGTTTGCTATCATCGCGCATTTAAATTGGCGCTGCGAAAATCAAATAGACACAGAGGATCCTCGTGCAACCAGAATCAATTGGAACTGGCAGCTCCGATCAAACATCCGACAAAGGGACGGAAATTACTGTAGTTTTCGAGGATCGATCGATTTCGCATTGTAATTACGCGATTGCTGACAGAAACTTGCAATCGTGTCGCGAGTTCTCGCGAGCCTGATGATTGCTTTCGATTAAAATTACACACGCTTGCTCATTAAGCTTCCGCTTAAAGCGCGACAGTAGCGTTCCCGTTTTTATCGCCACCTTCTAATTAAAATAAATTCATCAATCTGAATTGCCGCGTACTCCTCAAATTATATTAAAAGGCGTTGCACCCGCGATTAAATATTACTTCCGGCCGAATCAAGCGTTAATTAATCCGCCACTTCCCTTTATATTCGTCTGTGGATCTTTGCGCGAGGAAGGCGGCTAAAAAGGACGGAGGCCGGGCGTTCTACTTTACGAGAGGACTATCACGAATTGTTCCAATTAACCCGTGCAATGGGACCGGTTGGCTGCGGAAATTCCTAAATTGCGACTGTCAGTTGCTCGTTGAATTATTTCAAGGGATTCGGCTGAAATGGAGAAGTCGCGCGCTGACATTTCAAATTTAATCGTTCGGGCGAGCTTTTATCGTGCCGCTACCCCCGTTCGACGGGCAAATCGAGATTAACTAATGGGATAAACATAATACGGGCCGCCGCGTACAAATGGGACATTGAATGGGCACGCTCTCGCGTATCTTTTAATCGGCTATGGCGTAATTTTGTTAATTTCACAAGTATATCGCGGTAGTGCGGCCTGCGCGGACGAATTGTTTCAACTCTATTCTCGAAAGAAATAAATGGATATTTAGTTGAAATGAAAGACTAAGTCGTTTATATCAAACGATGCGCAACATTGCAAGTTTCGTGGTTGAAAATCATATCTACCTACTGCTTTGAACGCGTGTGCATCTGTCGATCGATGAAGACGTAGCGAAAATATTCCCTTTAATTTCATCCGGTTGGGCCATCCACCGCGAACATCGTTACGAATTCAGGGTAAACTGAATTTCACGATCAGTATGCTGCGACCGTGTTACGTATGCTTCGCGTACAACGTTTGTTAGCCTCGTTTCATGACGGAGCACCGTTAAACTGCCCGATTTAGGCGACTCTGGAAGCTTACGAAGTTCCTTCGCAAATTCACCCTCAGAGATACATTCAGATTCTGTTTCAAGCGTTCAGCGTTCCATCGCACTTGCCCTTTGTTCTCCCTTCGCATACGTAGCAACCACGGAGGCAAGTAAATAATACACTACTTACTTTAACAGGGTTGGGATTCGTAGACTCGTATTCATTGGGCATCGTTCATCCAGTTTCGTGAGAATTGTATCCCCTCAGATTCATCGATCCGTTTACATCGTTCCTGCCTGTTACTTACCGCCTGTGTACCTTACTTACTGCCGCCTTACTCTCCACCCCTTCACCCTGGATCATCCCCTAAAGAACCATGCGCGCTCTTATGCTTTCACCTGCGCTTTGTGCACAAATCAGGATGAAAAAGCCCGAGGAGCCAGAGTTTAATTCCACGGGGGAGTGCGCCCTTTCCACCGTCGTCTCGTGAAAAACGGACCGTGGAAAGATATCTGCCGCCCGCATTAGCGTACACCTCGCGGCTCCGACGCGATATCGATTCCGTCTCATCTGGTCGGCGGTTCGCCGCGAACTTTAATCGTTCTTAAAACGTGCTCCACAGCCGGGCACGCGTCCCCACACTCTGTATTATGCATATGTGCGTGGAGCGTATTTACGCGCGAGGCACGCGCGAGCCCGTGCGGCTACTTAACGTATTCGCCTGCGTGAGGATTAAACAGGGCGACATGTAAAACAGTTGAACCGCCGGCGCGGCGCGCGGGAATAAAGAATCGTGCAGATATAACTTCGGTGTACCTAAACATTACGTATGCGCATAATTTAAGCCAGCCAGCCTCGACATTTTTGCAAATATAAATCCGTGACTTCTCGGCGAAGCTCGCGTGCCCCGTGATTTGTGGATCGCTTCGAGTGCTACGCGGCCATTGTTGACTCACTCGCCGTGGGGAGGGGATGAAGTGAAAAAGACAGAAGGTGCCCCGAAAGGGTGGGTTTTGAAATTGGCATCGTAATTCCACGGCTTAATTCGTCGAGTATATATGCTGCTCGAAACGTACGACGAATGTTTTGGTAGAAAATGGCTGAAGATAGATATCCCCGTAGGGGAATGAAAATGTTCGCGGTAAACGTGACTTCAGAATTTTCATTCAACCCCACTTTGATTACCATTGCGACTCGCTTCGGTTTCTTCGCGTTCACTTAACAGACGTTTGGACTCTAAAAGAGCAACGATATTTCACGTATCGATGGCCACTTTCTTCTTGGCTTCTTCGCCGGGGTAACTCGTTTTCAAGGCTTATCGATCCAGTTACCCACAGTTGTTCTTGGCGTAGTTCGATACCGGGCCACCTTTCGAACACCAACAACGCCTAACCTGTGATTTTATCGCCAGCAGAGTAACTGGAGAGAGGAATGCCCGTTGTAACCGGAGACGCGGTAAGCTTTTCCATTTTGGCAGATCGAAGCGAATTAGGAAATCGTGGTGTTTCGTCCAATTAAAACGACTCTAAGCGAAGGAGGCTCTTATCGGCGCTCGGGGAATCGAGGGAAGTTGATGGAAATTCCTTGTTGAATATAATTAGGGCCGCAGACGTTACGATACGCCGTTCAAATATCCGCGCAGGTACCAAGAATCGGCAATTAGACGGCGGGGTTACAAGGGTTCGTGTTCGTGCGAAATTATGTGAACAGTGTAAGGGCGGATTAATTTATTTATTCCGCGTGGTCTACGTTATTAATCAGAGCCGATTTTGTGTAGCGGGTGGCACTGTAACATTCGACGTTGTAAAAAGAATTCAAGGTCCCTTGCACGTTACTCCAAAGCTACTCATAAAAATATTATCGAAAGATCGAACGATAAACCCAGGCTATAGCCTGTTCCCTCCAATGGAAATCTAATTAGAAGAGTGTAGAATGATTATCTGGAGATCTGATTCGAGGACTACGTCACGCTGCGCAGTGTTTCTATTTTCCAACTAAAAATGTCCGGTAGGTACTAATCGGTCGTATCGATTATTCCGTGTAGAACTGGGGTCACAACTTTATGCCTTGAATAATGCAGGTGGGCAAAAGGCGAGACTAATCTCGTGCATAAATACTGCAGTGACTATTAATCGATATCAGTTATTATTCAACGACTTCCTTTCGCGAGGCTCCGGAAGCCTTTTTGTTTACTCCATAGGGAGATTGCCGGTAGTACGGCGCACACCAGTTTTCCGGTTCTTTTGCACCTGAAACTTACGATAGGTAATATTACCTGCCCGATCACGAATGATCGATGAATTCGTGGAATTCGTATGCTCGAAATGTTTCGTGGCACGAAGGACTTGTCTTGATTACGAACGACCCATGCCTACCACCTATTCTTCGTCGGTAGTAATTGCCACAGCAAATAATCTCGAGTGCCTTCCGATAATTTGCCGTTCGCGTTATCGCGTTCGCCTGTTTAAATATTGACGAGCGTTAACCAGCCCAGGACGAATAGAACGAAAGTACATTCCCTGGCCAAGCAAGAATATCCAACCGCTCGGTCGCGAAACCGCCGCGTGTGTTACCCAAATGCGCATCGCCGGGCAGCGTAACGAAGTTACAGCCAATCAAACATCTGCAAACTTAACCGTTTGCCCTCCGACATACTCGCTCGTCGATAGACCAGAGACATTACCCGCCTCGCGCCTACGTCCGCTTAATAGGAAACTCTGAAATCGAAATCAGTACCACTAACGTACCCTGAAACCTTCGAATTCACTGAATTCACTTAACGCTACGAATTACCAATCGCTCCACCGTCGCGAGTACACAACAAAATCATTGGGTGCCATTTAAGCGGCAATGTATAACACCTGAGACGTCCCCGTGAAGTGGAGATGCCTGGAACTCGATTCTCCAACGATCCGGTGATCGCCCCCCACCTGCGAGGGGTGGAAGCTCCCCAAGTTCCAGAAGACTTCCGGCCCGCGTCTCAGAAATTCTTTCGGCCGTACCCTCATTCTCGTCCGACAAAAACACGCTCGCCAATGGTCAGGGGGTGAGAGGCGGGGTGGGGTGGGGAGAAAAAGGGGGGGGGGAAGAGAAGAGATGGGATGAGAAAGACGACGGGGGCGGCGGTATATCTGGACGCGTAGCAGAGGGCGAGCGGAGAATGCTCCACACGTGTCTGCCCTTCCTGCGTCACACGTTTCACCGATAGCGGGCCACGTAGCGCAATCTCCAATTCGTCGTTCCGCGGCATCGGTGTTCCTCATTCGCGGCCGTCGGTGTACACGTTCACAGATGGAATCCGGTCGGAGGGCGCATGTCTGACCGACGACGGCTGCGAGGGCGCGAGCAAGAGGGCGACGCGAGGGTTAGAGGGAGACGGGAGGCCCCCCAGTGTTAACCCCCACTTTGCCTCTCGTGGCATCCGCTACCGCCGAGCCCTGGTCACTAGTCCGACCAGTCTACCCTGTCACGGCACCTCACGCGTACGCTCGCCGGCCCGAGGGCCCCTTCAACCGTCTCTCCTTGTCGCCACTCTCGTGGGCTGGCGACAACAGAGGAACCATCACGGCAAAACAATTTCAACGTTCGGCGCGCACACCGCGGAGGGGTGAGGGGAGGGGGGCCGGAGCGATACAGACGATAAACGTCCGTCGGGAGAGGCGCTCCGCGTGCACGAGGAACGTTGATCGGTGCTGCGATGTTTACATAGGGAGGATCGTCGAAGGGAAGTCGCGTGGAACTCGCGCCAGGGATTCTCGGGTCTCGTTCGCGTGGTCTGAGATTCGGTTGGGCGGCGACTGGGTTGCGCCCGATCTAACGGCGGGATCGGTGATTTCGATCGTTCGATGGAGAAGCGATCGTGACGTTCGCCCCATCCGGCTGCCCGAAGCTCCTCTGCCATCGGATACGTAGAACGTCGCGATGCTCCCAGGTGAATCTCGCTGTCCAGCGGTCGGGCCGTCGAATCGAGGATAAAAAGAGAGCCAGCCGGCGCGTATCCGTGGATCCGCGGACGCCGCTGAGATGGAGATAACCTGAGCACGAGCGCGGCTTCCTCCGACGCAGCCCCACGATCACCTTGGCACGCGTGACCGACGGCGTATTTCCATGGGATCCCCGATGGCGAGATAACCGCTGCCGTCGCACGGAAATTAAGTTACGGGGGCTGGAAAGCCTGCCGATCGATGCTGCTAGTCACTCGAGAGCAGCGAGTCTCGACGAAGCGAGGGTGAAACGCGCTGGCAGAGAGAATAGCAGGGGGTGAGGGCGAGAGCCAGTGGAGGTGTTTGGCGAGGAGCTCACGTGCTGCGAAGTTCGCCGAGGTCGTCGAAGGTTCCTGGCGGACGCGTGACCTTCGATTATGGTTCACGCGTCGGTGGCCAGTGCACCCGACGCTGGTTTATCAACCCTCCAAGACGCACGGGAGAGCGCTGGTACGTGTCACTTCCTGGTGGGACTTTAAGGGAGGCATACCTGTCGGACTTTTAACCGCCGTTAACGGAACGACGAGATCTCGGGACAATGTGCCACTGTGTGTTGGTTCAGGGACTTTGAGATTGGAATCGATTGGCTCGGTCCAGTCGAATAGACTTGACTGTTCCTGCTGATGTCCTTTGAATAGAGGACCGTTTAACGTGTGTCTTTGTATCGGGGGTAGATTAACTCTCGTGCCTGACTCATCTGAACGCGGATGAGGAGTTTCGATTATCGATGAGTTTGATTTGTTTAGCGTCGAGCACTGGAGATCGAGGAGGAAGTCCTCCAGCCTCAGGGTCATCCTGGCGGAAACGATCGGTGTTATTCGCTGGTGCCAATCTGTTCGTGGTATTTAAAGAGAGGATTCGTGGTACCGCTGTTCGCCTTTGAGGGGCCTTGTGGTGAAGCGCGTCGAAGAGAATAATTGCTGCAGTGGTGGTTTGTTGTCGACGATACCGGCTCTTTGTTGTCTATGAGGTGCAAGTTAAAAACCTCGGGGAAGCAATTGTTCTCGGGCGAAGAAGAACAACGAGGCGCGAAGACTAGTCGATTCGCAATCGCGAATTTCGGTTCGTCGGATACAATGACGTTATTGGAGAGTATTTACCATGGTGATTTCAATGGAACAACGACACGACGAATGTCCAGACTCCGATTGAAATATTAGTCGATTTGATCAAAAGAAACACATACACACCGAACATCCTCATTGATTAATCGTGCGAGGGCGACTTTTCTGTCTCCACGTGTTTAAACGACTCGAGGGTGGAAGAATAGGTTGGAATAAAGTTCATCTTTCCGTGCGCCGCAGGTGGAGCGTTTAATCCGAGAAAGTGTGATCATTGGAAGCGGTGATGAGGAAATTCCATCGGCTGAGGAAAGGAGGTTAAATCGCAAGTGCTGACGGTCGAGGACGTCGTTTCCACGTGGCGTCGGGTGTGTGTCCCGGATCGGAATGTAATTTTAGCGAATGAGGATCCCAGCCCCATGTTGATGGGAAACCACGTAAGACCTTGTAACTCGCTAGTACGCCAACACACGAAGATTACATGGATTAATTAATCGACCACTCTGTAAGACCAACGTGAAAGTTAATCATCGCGTAAATGAAGATTAATCGGCTAAAAGCAATCGCGTGAACGCAAGGTGTATTAACCACTATCAATTCTCAAGACTCATTAGTGATTACGGGAGAAGCAGTTATTGAACTCGTAGCGAGGACATTAAATACAGTTAACCAGAAACACGCGACCAAGGAAACAGGGTAGACTATCATTATTCCTGAATCAGCTCGACAGTGCTCAGGAACGTCCGGTGCTAACAACTCGGGAAGACAAAAGGCGGCTAGTTTTAATCGTTAAGCAGTAGACAATCTTACGGACGCGACGCGTGACCAACGTATGGATTATGCAGTAAATCAAGTCCATCTTAACTGTTGCTCTAAGCGAGAACCTCTGTCGGAACGTTGAGACGAGCGTGTCGGGGCCAGCATACAAAGCGAGGGGAAGAAAATAAAAGTTGTTAAGAAGATTTAGCGAAGGAAGCCGATATCTTAACCAGCAGGGATCTTGATAAATCGACAGGCGTAGGAGCCGAGGTGGAACGTCGAGGTCACTTATGATGGGCTGCAGACCGGCAGCTAAGTCGAAGGTGGAGGAAGGGTGCGGTCGCGGGCAGCTCGAGGCGACCAGCTCGTCGCCGAGGTGTACCGAGGTCATCGAGCTTCCCACCGAGACGAGGATCGTTCAGAAACGAGAGGATCGCGGCACGAGCGGCGCCGGAGGAACCGACGACGAAGAAGAGGAGGAGGAGCTGGGAAAAGAGGGACCTCAGTGGACGCGGCTGTACGGCCTGTCCATCGGCGCGAGCGAGCCGAAGACACACTATCTTAGCAGATAGCTGCCAAGTGAGGATGCAGAGGTTGCGCTCGACCTTTAAGAGGTCGCGCACCCCGACGGGAGCGGAGATGAAGTCGCAGTCTAGCCTAGAGGTGCCGAAGCAGGTCAGATCGGCCTCCTTCGACGAGATCCAGTTGGAAGCGAAACGCCACGACGACGTCAGGGACTGCAGGTCCGCCAGGACCACATCTTCATCGTCGTCCTCCTGTTCGCCAGCCAGGTCCCAGGAGTCTATGCGCGGCAGAAGAGCATCCATGCTTAGGGTGCCGCAATTGCAAAGCGGCCAACGATCCAAGAGCTTCGACGTATGCGAGAGAAGCTACGGCTCGTCCTCCAGCCAGCAACCGTTCGCCGGCGTTCGACGCCCGGAAACACCGACGATTCAAGTATCCGGTTGCTACCACTGTGCCTGCGTCGAGGAGTACAAGAACCTTTACTCGAGCAGGGACGACGACGAGCCGTCGTCCAGAGAAGACGACGATGCAGAGGACTTGGGCGAGGATACGTCCGACGACGATGACTCCGAGCTGGAGCACAGAAGCGATGGTGGCAGCCCCGAGATCAGAGTCACCCTTACGACCTTCACCGAGAAGGAAGCCGACGCTCAAGAAGAATCCGCTGTCGAGCAGACGTCTGCCGCGGCGTCCCCGGAAATCGTGCCAGGAGCGGCTCACGACGAGCTAGATACCAACGACATCAGAGGCGGATTATTTCCGGAGAGGCAGCGCAGAAGGTCGGTCGCCTCTCCGAAACTCGCTCGGCAGGAGGCTCTGACCTCGTATTCCGTCGAGCTGCCGACCGAAGACGAGGAGAAGCCGGACGACGATGACTCGAGCAAGTGCAAGCTAGTCGTCAGGGACATATTTCTCACGGTCCCCGGCCTGAAACGGGACCGTGCCGCATCCGTGGACTCTTGCTTCAATAACAAGAACGGTAACGTGGACGCGGACGACGGTAGCGAGGACGCGGACACGCTCGCCGTCCCTCATCAGGGCATACGGTCGAAGAGCGTCGATATCGTGCTGCCCACCAAGGCGCAGACGAGGTACACGGCTCTACTGCCTGGGAACGAGGCTCGACCTCCAAGAGGGTGGGTACGTCTGGTGAAGGGAACAATTCTCCTTGTTCCGAATACTTTGAATTCTCTAAATGTTCTTCACGATCGGCCTGTCCCGCGATGCTGGAACGCGACCTGGGCGAGTGACTCTCGCGTGGAGCCTGGCTTGATACGTGGGAGCCACTGAGCATGGATAATTCATAAAATATTAGTCGCTAATGATCCACTGTTTTTCTAACGAATTCTCTCAAATATTACACTTGAAAGTCGTGTTACGGAGCTTCTTAAAATCTCAATCGTTTTCAATTGGCAGGGGTAAAGTGTCCCTGATCGTAGGAGAGCTTCTTCCTTCGATTTCATGTCATTTTCTGTAAACTGTGAGGTTTTAAAGAAGAGTAATGTAACGGAGAATAATATTTACAAAAGTCGCATCCTGATGCTTTGAGATCGTAATTCAAACGCATCCGGGTATCGTGCTACTAGGAAAGCAATTCACTGGTAACGAAATTTATGAGACGGCTTGGAAATGTAATGTTTTAATTGCACTGTCTTCGGAAAGACAGCTCACCATTAGCGGTTAACAGTCCGCGCGTTGTCGGCGTTCATCAGCTCTCACTTTCTAAGCCCGGTTTAATGTAAATGACGCTCAGCCAGATCGTGATATTTCCTTTGTTAATATTGCTCGATTCTACTCGGTAAGCTTTCTCGCCCGTATTATTCTGCCTGGTCAATGTTTCGTTGTGCCGTTAATGTGTCTCTGTTGTTGTTGTTGTTGTTGTTGTTGTTGCCTGCTGTTTACACTCCATACATATACTCGACGTTGTAGTAATAGAATACTAACTTGATACTCAGAGTTTCATACAGAGCTGATACCCAAGATTTTCCCACCGACAAATTCTGTGCTCTAACTGATAAAATTTAGAATAAATATACAGTGAGTAAAAAAGTATTGGCACACTTTTTAAAATCGCATAACTTTTTTAGAATTGGTCCAAACGACATGAGTTTTTTTTAGAAGGTAGAAGGATTATTTTGCTAAGTGACGTGTTTCGTAGTTTTGAAAAAAATGCAATTTGTCGGAATAGCAAAAAAAAAATAGAAAGGGCAGTTTTTTCAACTTTTTTTCTGAGCCTGTAATAAAAATTCAAAAAACCCGTTTGTAAATTTAAGTAAGCTGTATACATGTTGAAAATTTCATCGAAATCGGTTAACGGTGCTCTGAGTTACAAACGTTTAAAGATCGCAGAATAAGGTCGAAAATCGCGAAATTCCCGAAATCAAGCGATTTTCGACCTTATTCTGCGATCTTTAAACGTTTGTAACTCAGAGCACCGTTAACCGATTTCGATGAAATTTTCAGCATGTATACAGCTTACTTAAATTTACAAACGGGTTTTTTGAATTTTTATTACAGGCTCAGAAAAAAAGTTGAAAAAACTGCCCTTTCTATTTTTTTTTGCTATTCCGACAAATTGCATTTTTTTCAAAACTACGAAACACGTCACTTAGCAAAATAATCCTTCTACCTTCTAAAAAAACTCATGTCGTTTGGACCAATTCTAAAAAAGTTATGCGATTTTAAAAAGTGTGCCAATACTTTTTTTACTCACTGTATATACTAATTATATCGACTGGAGACGTGATTAATCTTAACACGATTCAAGACCTCCTGGTACTAACCAAGGGAAAGTTTAATACATCCCCTTTGGATTTTCAATTATTTCAGCAGGCCAGTGGCATACAGTTTCTCTTTGAGAAGCGTTTCAAACGATTAACAATTCACTAGCCACCCACCTTGCCTAGGGAAAGCTATATTAATCATATACGCGACAAGACACGTTATTGCCTCTTCGACTAGCATCCTCTAAAATCAGATTAAATCTATAAGCAACCCTTCCAATCCACTCCTCTCAAGTACGCGAACCAGTATCACGCAAATTCTGTCATCTAGCCGTCCCAATTTATTTCCCCGATAAAACGCAGCGGCAGACAATCGCCGGGTCTCGCTCCTAAAACCAGGCGTGCTCTAGCGCCGTGAAAGTTCGCGCGCGGTGTTCAATCGTATTGAATTCGATTTCAGTGCCGGTCGCGTTCGCGCCCAGTCGGTTTATCGGCGTCCTCTCGGTCCTCTGTGACCCAGGGCAACAAGCTCTCCGGCCTCTTCTATTTCGGGAAGATTAAGATGTCAATGATTCACGAGAGAAGAGTTGAGTAGGAGAGCGACGCGGCTAATTGAAGCGCGCGCGCGCGCGCGCCCGCTCCGAGAGTTCATTGTGGCTGGGTCGGGGTGAAGTTAGTTAAACGTTAAGCGCTCTAAAACGAAAGTTCGCCGTGCTTTCTGCGAGTCGGCGGCAGCTCGGATAACGAGATTTTTATTACCTTTGTTAGCTCCGCGACAACGGTGTAGGAATGAAACACTACCGCCCTCCAATTCTGTCAACATCACTCCATAATCGCCGTATCGTGCTCCTTTCTCCAAAATGACGGAACAAGTTTCCTTTTCTATACACACACCGTCGGGCGACGTAAATGCCGGCAAGTTTTAATCTCGCAATTTTATAAGCCCCTGGCTATGCAAACGAACGCTTACATCCGTCGCGAAATGGCGCGCGACGGCGACGCTATTCCTGTAACTACCCTCGGGCCTCCGGAGAATTTCGTTTAACGATTCTTTCCCCGCGAAGGCGGAAGGGAAATAAAGTGAGTTAATTATTGTCATCTTGGCCTTATCAGAGCCCCGTGCCTCGCAACTTTTATCCAGACCGTTGACGATGCGCTAACTTGCCAGATACTTTTACCAGATCCTTTCACTGGCCCGCCCCTCGGCACGGGGAATTAGATGGCCCGTTTGTATTTTTGCTCCCGGCTGGTAGCGGGACTCGTCGAAACGTACCTACTTGGAGAATTACTATTTGGAGAATTTCTTTTTTTTTCATCGAACTTAGTCGTCGATGGATTACAGAGGGTCGTTGGAGGGAGTAAGGAAGGAAAATCGATACGTTGCAGAGGCTGGGATCTTGCGACGATTTATGTTGTTTCCGTGCCACCTTCGATTGCTCGGGAAAAGAAAGTATTAACGAAATATTGACTGACTCACAATTTCACGATTTACGTCGCCTATACGTAATCCCTCGCAATCTACGATACCTGGTTAGAAATCTACGCCAGAGGCAGAGGGGATATCGATTTCGGTGTTCCCTGGCGAGTAATTTGGATCGCCTTGCATTATACTTTGCTACCTAGTAACCCGGCGATGAAAGTCAAATCACGGCTAATCGTTTCGAAATCCACTTCCCTGTTGGGACTCGTCCAGGTCTACCGCGCGGATGAAATTTCGGCGAAACTTGGAAACTTGGCGGTCCCGTCGATTTTAATTCCGGCCATGGTCGCGGGCAAGCGAAGTTTTCGCGGTTTCCTCGCCCCCTCTGTTCCTCGCCCAAAGATCCTCTGCGACAACAAGCATTTCAGTGTCCTGGAAGCCTGGTCGTCCACGCTCTCGTGAAAAAGCCGCCCCTTTCGACTTGTTGTTCGAGTGGACGGGAACCAAACCGGCGAGTAGCATATTTGGTCGGGCGAAAAATTTCTGTCGCTCGTGGTGTGCTTAAACGGCCACCGCCGTTGGTGGCCCTTCTTTCCCGGCAAACGAATCGCCCGACTCGACTCGCGCGAATCAATTCAACCACGGCGCACATTTTTTCTTTCGGCCTCCTCTTCTCCTTTCTGTAGTCGCTCGACTATTTTCCGAACGATAAGAATCGCCCGTTTGTTCGCGAAAATGATGGATGACCGCGGCGGGAAAGGCGACGCGATTGAAACGCCCTCGGAACCGCGGTGACTTTACATTGGACGGGCAGAAAATGCAGCGGCAGTTTTACGCCTTCGATCGGGGCTATTTCCTCGGATAACGAACACTCGCAATCGAATTACGGGACCCGGCGAAACGAGCGGCGTAGCGCGGCACGAGGCTTCGTACGGATCGTCGTCGGTGAAGTACCGTATTTTCGAGAAATTACATCGAACCGTGCCGGCGACGCTTGGCTCTCGGATCGATCGCTGTTGGAACCGTTCTCTATACGCTCGCGAAAGATCGCGTCCGGTGGTGCCCCATCTTTTTTATTCAACAGATCGACCGCTGGTACGTTTACTCGACAGTCTCCAATAAACGCGGCGCGGCGCGTGTATTTGTTGCCGGCTCTCGTGTTTGTCGCCGTTCCCGCGGCGAATAAGCCCCTTACCCATTAGCTCCCGTCGTTATCCGTGTTTCCTCAATCATTTCGCGCTGAGGCGAATTTTACGAAGCCCGGAATAGATTAATATTTTAGGAAAGGCGTCACCTTGCTCGAGCGGGGCGAATTTCAGCGGGAGAGCTCCCGGAAATTCCGTCATTTCCCCCCGAACACGTCGTCCTGTCGCTACTGCCGCGATAAACGAGTCGTTGGAATTAAAGGCAACCTTGGGGAAAGTATATTTTTGCCGCTTCTCTCGAAGCTGGATAACGGGACGAGGTATTACGAGAACTCGGAGTCAGAGGTAAATAAGAAAGGTGGAGATATCTTATCCCCCGGGGCGAATCTGTTAATACGCCCAAGTTGCATCGCGATAATTTCTGTCATTTTTCGTTCCCCGGGGAAGCGTCGCGACGCTGCGCTACGACACCAAGGAAACCATTTCTTTCCTTCGCGGGCTAATCATGATAAACGTCCACTTACTGCCCCCGTTCATTGGCGGCCGGTTGCAACTCGTTGATTATTATTCGTCGCGCGCTGCTCGTCGTCCACGCCAGAGCAATATGGCACTTCCGTCGTGGACGTAAAACGGAATGTTTGCGCCAATTTTCCCGCGCTCCAGTTTCGTATCCTACTTGATACTGTTTGTTCCGAACTGTCGATACTCTTATCCATTTTTCGCGTTATAAAAATGCCGGGAGAGCGCTCGTAAACCAGGGCACCGAACACGTTTCACCGATAAAGTAGAATTTTCGAGCAGCCGTCGCTACGCGTCAAAATTTCACGTGTTCGATTACTCGTTTCGAGGATTTTGTCCTGCCGTCCTGGGTGGGCGGCCACGTAGCTCCGGATCCGTTAAAAAATAGACGGTAACGCGGATGATCGATGGCGAGATTTCCTTTGAAAGTCCTCGGGCGTGACATGGAGCGACGTCGATGTAAAGAAGATAGCGACGATCCATCGGCGCAGATGCCCTCCAGCTCTTCCCAAAGAATTAAACGGGGAAACGATGAGTTCCGGCGTAAACGTAACGGGAGACCTAGCCCCGTTCTTATTACATGCAGCGAAATTTTCCTCCCAAGTTCTGGGCGATCAAAGAGGGCTATCCGCGTCTCAGAAGTCAATTACAGATGCGATCAATAATACGCAGGGGCTTTAGCAGATTTACTCTTCATTTCGCGTGGCTCGATTAATCGGGGAGGCTCCGCGTGCATTAATTAAACGCAGATGATAATTTATCGTTGGCTCTGTCGGCTGTCCGTCGCGTATGAATATTGCGGCGTCCATCTTAAATATCGATTAACGCAATGCCGATGAAGCTAATTACTTCGATGCGTTCTAGCGGTGGCTAAAAATTAAACGCATCGCGTGGGCGTTGCTCCCTTTGTGCGATCGTTACCTTTCCACGCTAAATCGTCAATTTTTTATAGCTCTGTCTAGAGATACGGGGAGATATTTCAATTGAATAATATGAGAATGCCTTGGAGCTCGCTTTCCACCCGAACGAATACTTTTCAATTTATCTAGCGAAGCGGTTATACTTATCGTTCTTTAACGTCGAGGTCTGTTAAATGGCTGCGTTTCGTTCGATAATAGATAAGAAGTCCATCCACTGATCGTCTCGACGACAGATTTGAGGAACGAGGCTGATTCCAGTAGGGAGATGGCTGTGGAATCGACTTTTGAATATTGAGAGGTCTCGAAAGGGCCATAGACTGCGCGGCCCGTGGCACGGTCTATTGGCAAATGAAATTTTCAGGCACGGTATTACGGCCGCATATCCTCGAGGGATACTCGTGAATCATTAACGACGGCGAACCGTTCATTATTAAGGAACTAATTCTGCATAACGTACCGTTCCGCGGCGGTCTTCCTTTATATTTAGAATTTATCTCCGAGGACAAGTACACGTGCTCCTCCGCCTTCCCTCCTCCCCCTCCTTTAATCCTGCAGCCCTGCTTTTGGCTAGTTTCATTGTTTTCAGTGGGCAATGTTTGATCAAATCGGAATTCACGCGAACAGAATTATTTGTACTGCGTGTTCCGCGCGAAGATATTGTCTCATTGTTTGATTATCGCGTCGGATAATGCGAATGCATAGGTCTTTACAATCGACGCTGGCACGGGAATTGTGAAAGAATTATTGGGGTGTAAACTCGGCTATGCTGGTATGCCAAGTTCACATCTGATTTTCTTTATCGTCGAGTAATGAAAAATTGAAGGGCCGTTCTTTCATCGTGAAATGTATTTGGTACAGTTCGATACGAGGTACGCAATGTTTCGCCGGTAATTAATGCGATGCATGTATATGCGTGGTGCGTCAACGAGGCAGATATAGAGATAATATTTATGCACATCGCCGGATGGTTGTTGATTTCTGATAGGTGAATTTTCATCCATGATATGATCGTGATTCACAGAATTAGTTGCTAAGAGTATTCTAATATATTACTAACTGCGACACGTTAATCAAAATTCCTAAGAATCGAGATAGAATTATCGGCAGTTTTACAGCATCACGCGCATGCACTTTTAATGCGGCAGTTTTAATCGATAATGTTTGGCTTCGCTCGCCTCAGTAACCGGTACACTTAGTTATGCCATTAACAGTTTCGTTGTTAATTGCAGGTATCGCAGAGAGGTGCTCGCGCATGCTTAACTTGATTACTTGCAAATTTGATTGCCATACTTTCCACGAATTCGATTAACCCCCTTGCAGTAACGAGTTTGATGAGCTTCCACCGTTGCATTCCTGATTCCGTGGAAATTAATTTCTGAATATCGTAAAACAGCGTTGCACAAACAATCCGTAGATGACAGATCTGAGTCTCGATTCCCCGTTTAAATGGAAATGCGTCAAGGCGAAAGTGGTCTGAATCCCGCGCACACTTACTCTCGTCGTAGTTTCCCAGAATCCCATGACTTTTGATGCTGGCAGGATTCGATACAAGGCAGATATCCCCGGGCTAGGGAACTTGGCATGCAGAAGCAAGCGTCATTCCGTGTTCTGTCCTCCTGTCTCGCGTTTGACCCAGATACCCGGGTAATTTCCGCATGCTAATTATGCAGAAAGCGGCTACAAAGCTTTGCCGACGGAACCTAAAATTTTTATGTAATCGTCCAAAGGGACTCGAAGCCCGTAGATGACTTTTTGCCATTAAAGTTGCATGCCGCGGCGCGCATTATGTTCCGCTCGCGTCTCGGAAATTTAAAGTGCCCTTGAATCTTTCACGAGGCTCCGGCTCCTTGGGGACTGCCGGGTAGCATTAAGTCCCCTTTCGGCCGTCATATCGTCGAAAATACTCAGCCGCGTCCGCTTCAACTTGGACGTTTCGTACCCGAAGGAACGGCAACGAATTTTTTAAAATAAAATACTGGAATAGAAACGGGCGAACCTTCTAATAACATCGATATCAACAAATGATAACCACTGTTTATCGTAGCATTCAATGACGCGAAGGCGCGCGTACCACTACAACCATTCAAGTAAGATATAAACTCGCGTCTCTGGCCAATCATGCATTCACAGAAATCAATTAGTCGCTTCTAACAGAATCATAATTGTGCGCAATCAAGCATGGGCAAGTATCAACGAGGTCACAGAGCCAGTGATCGCTATTAACTCTATTATGATCATCGGGTCTTCGCCGACCCAATCACGCTTTCATCTCAAAGCTTTTCCAAATTCGGGAACGACGTAAAAAAGTCGCTAGCATTTAAACATTATTTATAGTAAAATGTATGCTGCTTGAGAGTATTTTTTGCCGAATACTTATATGATTTATTGAAACAAATGCACAAGAAAAGGCATAAGGTAGATGTCCCCATTACGGACCGCGTCCCCATTAGTGACCAAATTATTCATTTATACCTATTGTTTATTGCAACACAGAAAGCAAAATATCAACCAGAAAGTTCAATAATTATAATTAGGGGTGTTTCATTTATAGTTTCATACGTTATTTATGTAGCCGTACATTCATCTTTAAGTAAACTCACATGTAAATTAGGACTTGGTCATTGACATGAAAGTTGACAAATTCCAATAACGTGAGGTTATACTTCAGATATCATTAAACTCGCAAATTTTACAATAAAAATACATGGATCCATGCAGCAACTTACTCAAATTAACTAGAAATAGATATAGAATTATACAATAAAAAGAAAATATTCATTTTCTTTCATTATTGTAGCAGAGAAGCGATAGATGGTACAAGTTGGTCAATAAAGGGGACATCGGGTCCAATATAATTTTCACCATAATTTTTGTGTAAATAGTCAAATATCACTCTAAAACTAATTTGATTAAGAAACTAGAGGCTTCAAAAAATACAATGATTCATACTTTACTCAAACATTGTCGTATATTAGTGAAAAAATTATTATTAAGAACCAATAGCACTCTTAAACGGTCGCTAATGGGGACATTTACCTTATAGAATCTTTTTAAAACTCATGCAAGAAGTAAGAAATTTACACACGACTTTAGAAAACTTCGAACGAGGTCTAATTTATGGGGATACATTTTTTTCACGATAAACTTTGTCCCTTTGAGTCGACTGGTTTATTGATTCTTAAATCTGAAACAATACACCATCTTCTTCTAACTCATAATTGATAATTTAAAATAATGTCACCTTAGTACCAGATTATACACTATTTACTTTACACGAATTTCGTTGAACTTTTCGCGTGACCGATCGGCAAAAAAACAGTGTCGAGCAGTATATATTTAGATGAGTACCGTGGCATGGTTAAAGTGCCGATTTCAGTGTCGACCAACAGCTTTGTTCGACGAGTCGATGCGCAGTAATGTCTAGATGTTGCTTTGCAGTTTCAATTAACGATTAACATTCACCGCGATGCGTACGGTGGGATCCAGTTTCGGAACGTCTCTGCTCGACAGTTCGTTACTATTCTTGCCAGCGGACGCATTGTAGCCGTCGAAATTGAGTTCCTTATAGAGGAATTAACGTCAGGTGCAAGAGCGCGCCATCGATATCGAAGTGTCACCCCGTAATCGAGTGTCTTGCGGTTTCAGAGGGAGAGAGGAGGGTGGCACGAGTGGCGGTCACCGCGAACCACGTTCGACGCCCGATTGGGGACCCGGTGCGCTTAATGGCGAACATCTTTGGGTGCCGACGTCGGCTTCCGGTGATTTCTGTTACGTCAACGATTGCTCGGTAAGTTTCATATCCGTTGCAGAGTATCGAACGCAGCTGTGCTTGGACGCCACAGTTGGTGAATAACTCCTCGGCTACCCGCGTAGTTCAATCGATAGAACAGCCGTCAGGGTTGAATCTGGGATTTGGCTGTAAATTTTGGAACAGCAATCTGATATCCCTCCGTTCCTACACTTCTTCGAGATTCAATTCGATCTGACCGATGTATTTCATATTTCGAGTGCCGCACGTGGGCGAGCACGATCTTTTCTTAGCTGGATTCGGTATTAGCTGGTGGACATTTTCTGATATTAAGCTTGGAGAGGAGGAGGTGAATTGGTAAACTGAATAGCTGGATCAGTGGTGGGCCGAATTCTACTTGGAATTTTCAGTTGCGTGGGTGATGGAATAAACGGCGAGTACTGTTATGTGTCAGACTCAGGAAGGAGGGATCTCCCGCCTAGATCTTGTTTGCAACACTGCCGTGAGTTAAACTCCTGCTGTTTGGAGGAACTAACGTCATATTCTACAATTATGAACATTTGCGTTCGAGTTCTCTCCGCGATGTGCTTAAGACAACCGCCGAGCAAAGCATCCAATTCATACTCCAAGTCGTTATTGTTAACGGTAGTTAGAAGGTATCAATTAATGGATTCGTTAGAGAGATAATTACATCTACACACGGAGGTAAAATGCCAGCTGACGCGAACTGCTATTTACCTCGTTTTGTCATCTTGATCTGTGCGTCTGGTTCCATAGGAAACGTTACGGCGGCGAATAAGTAACCTGACGTGGAAGCCATTAATTATGAATCGCGTAAGAATTATTTGACGAGCTGCGCCCGCCGAGAGAAGCGCGTAACGCGGCGAAAACAAAGGTCGTTCTCGTTGCGCAAGAATAATAAAGATTTTCCAGGAACAAAAAGACACTGTTAACGATAGCGGAGCGCTCCGAATGTTTGTCAAAGTGTTTCAATTATCCAAGGGAACAACGCACGCTGTCCACGCGCCACGGAGGTTGCATCGTTACCAAAACGGACAGCCGCGCTCTGTTAAAACTCGAAACGGAACGCTTCGGCTGGCTGAAAATATTTCCAGCAATCGTTAACTCGACGGAAACACTGCGCCACTGTTTCCCAGTCATTCCTTCAGGCGCCGCTTCTTTTTATCCGCAGACGCGCCTCCCTCTTAAGTCCCTTGAAATTGAGTTTCCTTCCGTTCAGATTGAAATGCAGTCCGACGGAAACCGCCTTCATTTTTCCGTGTAATTACAAACAGGTGTCTGGAGTTTCAATAGGAAAAATTGATTCCACCGCGATGCTCGCGTCGCCGGGGCAGGGGACTTCGGTAAACGAGGCTTTGCAAAGGACTTATATAGGAGCCGAATGGTGTCACCGAAACAGGAAATTAACTAGCCGGTTGAATACACACTCGCGCGGAGTAACGCGTTCATTGTCTTTCTGGTATTCTCGTTTTCGCTGCTGGGTTTGTTTAATCGCTTTTCACCTGTCTAGCCGCCAGCGGCGGGGCGAAGGAAGACGAGAACGCCGGCGGAATACCGTGGAAATTCGCGCGCGCCAATAAAAGCCTCTTTGTCCGGGACGGATGTTTCGTTGCCGGTTAAAACTATCGGCGCTGCCACGTGAATTTTTCCCTGCCCCTTCCGATATTCTATTTTCTATGTAACAGTCCCTGGGCGTGTCATCGTTAACCAGAACTTTGTTCGACGCTACCGCCGCGGAATATTCTGCTCGCACGTATCAGAATTAGTTTATTCGAATACACTCTGGGGTAACGAGTTCGGTAGAACGTTAGGCGTATTAGTTGATCCCGTCTCGTTTAATTCCACTAGTGTTTAAAAACACATTCTGCTAAGGCATGAATAAAGCATGGCCTCTAATTTCCCTTTGCGCCCTCGTCGTTATGCAAATTAGCTCCCGGCGCATCTTTAGCCATCTAAACTGGCGAGAAGGCTTCCGGAGAAGGGTATCGGCGAAGTCGGGGATGGAAATCGAATGGAATGAAATTGTGAAAGGCAGAGGGAACGTGGAAAACATGCGATACGCGGTATCCAGCGATCAATCATATCGAGCCGTTCGTATGAGCGTACCGTGCCACTGAATAGGCACGTACAGCTGTATCGCAAGGACGATGTCACAAGTTACGCTGTACATCAAATTTTACGGCAATTGTTTCCTCGTTAGGATGATAAATGGTCGTTCGTACGGTAACGAGTAAATAATTATCGCGTATAAACTGTATTCGCTGACGGCTGCAATACGTGTCCGTTCGTTTAGCTGCTGATCTGCTCGCGCACTTGCAGCTCTTTTTGCTCAACATGCAGCAATAAATATTTAGACACATAGAAGAACGTAGCCGAGTTCTATTCTCAATTCACAAACCTTGCGCGTCACGAATCATTTGCCATAGATTGACTAAAATTACCCAGGTTGCCAGTGCCAACCACGATCGCCAATTTCTCTCATGAAACTATGCACCTATTAGTCTACTTGAATTCCCGTTAGTGCGGATATCGAGCGATTGGATCGTAGAAACGTTTCGCATAAATAGCTAGGTTCGGAGTGGACGGACTGTAGGTTGGAAGAAGACCACTCGTTTCACGTCTCCTCCGCGTTCAGAGATTCTATATAGTTTCGCCGATTCCCAGCGGAACTTAACTGTGCGAAACAAAGGAGCGAAGAAAGGCGTAAAACGATTTTTAATTACTTTTTCAGCACTCTGCTTTTACAAGTACGCGAGCTATTTTATCACACTTTGCTTCCGCGCTCGCGCGTCACTTCCAACTACGATTCCTTCATATTTGTTGGACTTCTAATTACTGTTTAATTCAGAAACACGAAGCTTCCCCGGCGTCGCCTCGTTGCCAATTATGCTTCCTGCTTCCCCGCTGTTTTTCATTTTCCTCCACTGCCACCGTTTCTTCTCGCCAACGGACTACACTGTCCAACAAAATTGAACTTTCGTTTTGTTCTATAACATTCAGCGGCCGGCTCTTATAGATTTTTGTGCGCTGAAAACGAATCCGCAACCCTCTTGTCGCCGTAGCGCTTAGTTTTCGAAAAGTTCGTTTTCGAAAATAATGCAAATATTCAAGTTTGAACATCTTTTGCGTTCAAGCAGTAATAGTTATTCGGTTGCTTGTTCCCTCAAGCTATTCTATGAACCCTCGCGTTCACAACGATGTAAGTTATTATTGAATTATAAACATTTAATTATGTTTAAACAACGATCAAAGGGGGAAAAGTGCACCCGAAATGCACCAAATTTTGCAGATATCTCTCTATATATTTCAAAAACTAAGGGACTAGAAGAAAATCTAGCTACTCCGCGTGATGCAGCAGACATTTTTACTCCGGCAACCATCGGCAGAAGTGGTAAAACACCTTTTGTTTTTCATACAGGGAGGAAAGAGTTCGGCAAAATGTGCGGCGCGGAGAATGGTAATCACGCGCGTTTCGCGATTCTGTGACGCTGAGCGGTCTACGCGCCATTGATTACCAAATTTTGTTTTCAAAATCGAAGCTTCTGGAAAACTGAGGCTGATGACGACAAACGGTTTGCGGATCCATTTTCAGCGCACAAAAATCTCAAAGAGACGGCTATTGAATGTTACAGATCAAAATGGATGTTGGACCGTGCTGTTAGTCTTGGGACGTAACGATATACGCGTTAGTTTCCATTAATTCGAAGCGTCGCCACTCTCGCGCGCAAATATTGAAATGGCATCGCGATATTTATTCGACGCGATGTTCGCTTGTTCGATGGTTTACGCGGATGCACATTCTGAGAGAAGAGTTAACACTGGGGCTCTACTTTAAGTTAATAAAAAAAAAAAGGATACAGGCGTACGTGCTTGAATTTTCTTATCGGGAACGACGGTGGTCGTAACGGTACTTTACATCAAAGATTTAATAAACAGAAAACACTGCTGAAAGCACAACGCGTACTGTAAATAACATTTGATATCTCGAATCAAATGTTTGCAAAGTGGTTGTATTGCGGGCGTTCGTGGCATCCCTCGCAGCCAAGTGAACTTAATATAATCAAAGGGTAATTTCAGAATGGGCGCTGCAAACCCCATTCTGGATTCATCAGGGGAGTCGTATTCACTCCATTCCTCTGCTTTTACCTCTGCGCGGTGCTTCCTCGGGTTCTCCATTAATCCTTTACGGGTAGTATTGTAAAGAAAACAGTTTCAAACACGCGGTATTATAGCAACGGGGCCGTGTAATCGTAAAAAGCGGAAAATAAAAACGTGGAAGAAAGTGCTTCGCAAACGTACATCCGTGAAGCATGTTTTTCAGTGATACGTAACTGTTTGGTGCTCGAAAGGAAACGCAACGTCGTTCGGGATGAAAAACTGCGTCTGTCAAGCAGTGATAAATAGTTGAGAGGGAAGGAACGAGACACTCTTGCTACGTACTAAAAATACTTTCTCAGAATATCGCTCGGCGTTGTGCATTTTTCATTAGCAAGATCAAAATGGTACTATTTTGGGGCACGCTCGGGCGCGGTGATCTATCGGTCCTTTTCTAACTTCCTTTTATAAGGAACTTTAAGGTCGTTTTATAAGCCCCGGGCGTTTACGAAGGCCTTCAAGCTTAATCATTGGGCACAGAAAGGATTATCGCTGAAAGCGAGTCCTTTTACACGACCCATGGTTATTTTGCGAGACCGTTTTTTTTTTCATTTCGCCTGCTGCAATTCTTTATTTACACCCAGAACCGCTGCGTCAAATGGAACATCCATGTATAGGTACAATACCGTGCCGGCGATGTCGAAAAAATTGGGTCAGAGGTTTAAAAAGTTTATCCGTACACGGAGACACGATTCCCATTCAAAGTAATTCGTCTGTTGAAGCAACCCAGGAGCGCGGAGAAGGAGTAATTTATTTAGGAGGCAACGTAAATTGTTAGTCATCTTGTATTCGAACTGAAAAGAAAAAAAAATAAAGCACGCGCACTTTTAATTAAATCCGAAGTACATTTCTATTACGCAGTTGTGTCGAGTGAAATAATTAATTATGTGGCACGTTGCTGATTGAATTCCTTCGAGTTCCGGAGTATACATATACCGTCCATGAGATTCGCAGCTGAAATTACTTAGGAGTGGATTTAATTAGAAGAACATCGGGGGATTATTCTCAGATCACTGCTATTTTACTTTCTTTTTATAGACACGTGTGCCATTTAATTAAGGACATGTTGATACCATTTTAACGTGAAATACCTAGCTATCTATGTCGGAAATACCTGCGATCGTTACGTAATTATCGGAATCGCGTGAGAATTTTCTTGCTTATTCGACAGATAAATTTCCTTTATTATTACGGTAGACTGGTTCACCTGGGCACGTTTTCGAATTCCTTCGCTTCTCGTTTCCATCGAAACACGTCGCCTCATTAATGTAACAAGGCGCATGATTCGTCGCCTTTCTATCGAGCCAATTATAGGGTACTAATTGATTTCGTAGAATATGTGGGTTCGCAATAACTATTTTTACGAGCCTAGGACGTAGGTACCTGCAGAAATAAGCACCGAACATTTAACCAATCGCATACAGGGTCAGGACGATATTATTGTGGATGTTCTCGATATAAAATATATTTTATTAAATTACCGAGGCACACTAGGCTTTAAATCACTGGTGTCCACATCATTACAGATTATTATAATAAGTAATATCTATTCAGCGACAGTGTCAACGTAGAATATTCAACAGCCCTTCCTTTTTTCGTCTTCCGTAGCACTTTGCACAATATTCTCGTTTATGCAAATGATTTCACTGTCTCGTTATTCACTCTCACGGTTTTCCAGTGTGCACGGTTGCTTAGCATTTCCCGTGTACCGCACAGAAACGTAAACAGCAACGCCTGATTAACAAGGGAGAAAAATCAAGCCTATCAGCTTCGCCACGCGGTAATAATGGCAATTGCCAATCTACGAAAATGCTTTCCTCGTGTATGAAAGAAAAATGATCGGTGATGCCTCGAGTAGAGGGTAGCGCGCATTTAGGGGCACGGAGGATGCGCGGCGGTATGAAAAATTTCCGCGGGTTATCTAGCCGAGTAAATATTTTCGCAGCTAGTTTGCATGACTCGAAATGAGTAGGTAGTTGTGGCGGGGCGTGTCCGCGACCACGAATTTTACACGACGCTTCTGCCCTACCGATTGGAATCTTCGGGTTATTGTCGGGGGAAAATTTTGAAACTCATTTCACTATATTTAATCTACTTTTTCGGGCAAAGCCAATTTATAACAAATTCGACGTCTGGAAATATCGATGAGATCTTTATGTGTTCGTTGGAATTCGAATTAATACAAATCATTAGTTTCTTAGTATGTTTATGATAATTAATAAACCGTCTGACGAGTCTAGAAATCGTGATTAGGTATGCATTATTAGAGAGATACTTTTCTTTATGGTCTCCTGTAACTGTAGGGGTGAAAGTTGTTGCATAACGAAATTCAAGGTATGGGTTAGTGAAGCGATGGTATTTCTAAACGAATGATACCCGATGGAGGAAGAAGCGGACTGGTGCACTTTTGACCTAAAGACCGTTTGAATTCGAGCCTGCATAAAATATAATCAACCTGTCGCCGTAATTTCAACGCGGGCTCGCGAAAATACGGGCGCATCGATTGTCAAACAATAGAAGAGTACCTATATGTAGTTTGGGACGCAGTGGGTTGGCGCGATGTAAAATTACCTGGAGTCTCTCAAAATTCAGGCTCTATATTTGGCATCGACACGAAAATTCTGTTACCTTCCAACCGTAGTCACCCATACATCGACGTCCGGAAAATTGAATAAATCGCTGGAAATAAAACAGAATGTTCTGGGACCGCAAGTTGTGTTACCAGAAAAATGAACGACGAGTGGGTTAATTCTGTTGGATCATGGCTATGCAATCAGATTATATTTCCATTAAAAAGATACCGTAAGAAATCTGAGGGCGGGCCGTAACGTTGTTAATTAACCAGCGAAAACTTGTCGAGAAGTTTACTCTGCATCGCGATGCAGCAACGCCATTGCGTTACCTCCGCGGTTTCAGACAATTTGCAAACTACCACCCGGGCACAGCGTCTAACCGAATTCAGAAATCAATTTATTTTGCAGGAATATGCGCGTGCACTCTAACCCCGCGCAACCTCAGCAATTCGTGGCTTCCCTTGTCTGCGTGAATAATTGATATCGAATTACATTGAACGGACTGCAAGGTAAACTTAAACCAATAGCAAAGCAATTCATTCGTTCCACGCGCGGCTTCGATAACACAGATACACGTTACAAACGGAAGTAATGTATCACGAAGTGGCCATATCGTGTTCCTTTCTCGTAGAACTCGGTTCTATACTTCTTCGAACGTCGCCTAGGTCAGACGATGAATTTTTCATTCTTTAGAAATATTCTCTTCGAAATTGCACGGGGAAAGTTGCACAGCGAAAATGTTCCCTCGTATTTCTAAATTTTCTCTGTTATTTCAACATTTCTGCGTTCAATTATCATTCTTATTCTCACACATCTCAGGCCCCGCTTCGGATTATAAATGGCAACGCGGAGCTCTCTTGGACACGTGTATTTCTCTGTAAATTACGCAGCAATTCGTTTCGCTCGCGAAATTTTCCGCATTTATGAGCAATGCAGAATTAATACTGCTACGTAATGAATATGCTCGTGTATTTCAACGCATCTGTTTGTTCACTTTGATGTACGTATAAACACGTGTCACTTAATTCAGTTATGAAGCAGAAGGGGCCACTACGAGAGGCGCCTGCTCCCGAGTGTACAGAAGTATGCTTCTAAAGCTTGTACAAATATTTATGCACGAAATTACAGAGATGCGTTGCACCGCCTGCAATTTATTTCGTAATAAAATGAATTTCAATTCCTTCCACTTCTTAATCGAAAACCTTCTCGCAGCTCGCCCGCATAAAGCCTCTGTCAACAACCAAAAAAAAACCTGCCACTAAAAAGCAACTGCTACGATGAGTGACGATACGAGTACATTAGCCTACAGCAAGACACCCCATGCAGCTCTAGGCCTCGTTAAGTCGAATTCCATGGTTGCCCGTGGTGGATCGATTAAAGGAAAGGAGGAAAACCATCAAGCACAAACGTGGGGAGATAGGGTGTCAGGCAGGGGTTACAGTTACGATTTATGGAATTCCCGATGGCGCACGGTTGCACGTTTGGCTTGAAAATGGAATGGCCACCCCGCCATTTGGCTGCAATATTCGATACTCGTGGGGGGGGTCGGTGTCGACGGAAGAAGGGGTGGCAATTTTTGGGGCACGGCAAATAAATCTCGCGGGTCGTCAGCGGCGTGGCAAGGAACTATTTTATCCTCGCCGAGAGGAATCCTAACAGCGTGTATCTTTAACGAAGACCGATTCCACCAGTGCCCGTGGACTTTGATGAATCGGCAGTCGTTCATCCGCTGAATTCTCCATTTAAGTTTCCCCCTCATTGCCCGCCACACCCCGCTCCCTCCATTCTCACCCTTTCTCACCTTCCGCGTGGCCTTTTTTCAATCGAGGGGCTGGCCACAAAGATCCTCAAGCCGTCCCCCCCCCCCCCCCCACCATTGTTCGAGCCGTGGAATTTGCTCGCGGAGGCAGCTATTAAGATGATTGATCGGCCCCGTCGTAACGTCGCGCATTTTCCTCCCCGACGATCAGCATATTTGCAAAGTAATTCCTCTTTGGATCGGGCGTTCTTGACGCCGCGCTAACTTCGAAAGTGTTCCATCGGTGGGGCGAGCGGTTAAAGAGCGCGGACAGACATCGGGCGCGATTAAATTGGAAAAGTAGCTCGATTCAACGCGCTCCACGCAATTACGACTATCGATTTAGCGATCGACAGGCCGGGAGGGGGTTCAATGGGAATCGACTCGCTCTGTTCCGCGAACCTCCATCACCGTACCGTTCGTTCGAACATGGAAATAGGGTGTTTCGGCGAAATGCACACCCCTTCAACCGGCTTTCTAACCCCCCGGAACGCGTGCCTCAATCTCGTTTCTCGTTATTTCTGGAACAAAGGGTTCCCCTCCCTTTTCGCCGTGCCTCCTTCCGTGGATCGAGCAACGAATCTGCCACTAAAATTAGCCGAAAGGTGTCGGTGGCAATGTACGTGCGTAGTACAGTGACGGTAGATACGATGGACAATCGAGATCTCGTTCGTGCGCGCGTCCCTCCTTTCCTCTATTTTAATTTAATACCTGGCGAATCGTTTGCTGCGGCGACTGGATTCGAGTCCCGCCACGTTTCAGGTGACTCTTCTATAGGGCAATATAAACCGCGCCAGTAATATCGAAAGCGGAAACGCTTTCTTTGAAAGGGGCAGGAAAGACGCGGGGGAGGAGGTTCGACGAGGGTCCTGTCGACCAGCCTTGACCCTCTAGACGCGACCCTCGCTCGCTCCGTCTCTCTACTCGACCGCGTTTCTCACTGAAATCGTCACCGTTTTAGAGCTCGCCCTCGTATGCATCCGTCGCTGCGGGGAATAGTTTGTTTAACCACACCGGCCCCGTTCATCGCTTTGATCGTTGCACAGACAATGGAGGCCGATGAAGCTTTTAAATCGCTTGAAACCACTCGAAGGGGTCTATCCGTGCATCGGCAATTTTGAGGATTCGTTAGAACTCTACAGTATCTCTGTGTGGTTTTGCTTTTGTAACTCCCCTCTGCACTGGGTCCGGAAATACGAACGTCCTCGTTCCGTGTAAAACAACGCGTCCGGCTTTTTGCAGCGAACTTACACCGGTGTGTGGCAGAAATAAATCGATCGCGCGTGAACAAGGTTCAGTTTCGAAAACTGGCATGATACCGGCAATCCCGATTCAAGCTTTTAGAAGCCGTTTTTTTTTGTTCCGGAGGAATAATCGAGTTGCACTCGTGATACGAGAGAGAGAGAGAGAGAGAGAGAGAGCCCCGTGATGTTGTATTTAAAAACGATGAAATACCCTTGCTGTCCTAACGTGATAACATCTATCGATTATGAAATTAGAGTGGCGAACGATGTTTCAGTGTCCCTTTGAGCACGGCCCAACACGACTGCGGTTATTTTTGGGGCAACCACTTTAGTTAAAAGGATCCATAATGTGCTTAAACACCTCCGAGGTATTCCTGAAAAAGTCAGTTGCATGAAAATCCAAATATTATTACGTCCTCGCCGTACTCGCATTATGTACGTAATTGGGAAGAGTAGGTACCTACAATTTGGTCGTAAAGATATAAGGAAAAGGGAGAGAAACGGAAGCTCTTAATAATGCAAATGTAAGAAGGTTCAGCTTTGATGGCTGTTCCTAAGCCCGATCCGGATTGCATCTAAGTTGGATAGAATCGTATTACTTAAGAGTAGCGCATTCGTCCCACGGTTCCCACGAACGTCATCCAAAATTCTATCACGTATTCCGTGCGCAATCTGCAACAGCCCTGAAATCTATCCAGCAGGGCGGTCGGTTTCCCCTGGATGTCCGCGGCGTGTACAGCCGCTCCCGTCCACTTCATTAACGCGAGACCGATACGGTGTTGCAGAAACATGGTGCCAGGATGAAATGCGCTGCCTGCCGCGTGGTCGCCCACGAAGCGTGCGCGACCAGCCTGAATTTCGCGTGTAAATCGAGCTTCCGCGACGTGGGCGTCAGGCAGTATCGCGAGCAGACGAACACCCACCATCACTGGGTCCACCGCCGCTCGCAGAAGGGGAAGTGCGGGAATTGCGGGAAGTCGTTTCAATCGAAGCTGAGCTTCACCTCGAAGGAGATCGTGGCGGTGTGCTGCAGCTGGTGCAAGGCCGCTTATCACAACAAAGAGGCGTGCTTCAGCGTGCAGAAGATAGGGGAGAACTGCGAGCTGGGGGCCCACGCGTCGATCATCGTGCCGCCATCGTGGATCGTGAAGCTTCCGAGGAAGGGCAGCTTCAAGAGCAGCCTGAGGAAATCGCCGCGCAAGAAGAAGTCCGGCGAGAGCCGGAAGAAGTCGAAGGACAAGGAGAAGGAGCAGGACAAGGACCAGGGGAAGCTGTGGGTTGTGAAGCCGATACCCACCGCGTCCGTGAAGCCGGTGCTGGTATTCATCAACCCGAAATCGGGCGGCAATCAGGGCGCCAAGCTGCTGCAGAAGTTCCAGTGGCTGCTGAATCCGAGGCAGGTGTTCGATCTGACGCAGGGTGGACCTAAAATGGGGTGAGTTTGCCGATCCTCTATCCGTACTCTGGCTTCTTCTATTACCGTCGCGTCGACCGCGTGGCGCGGCATTAGAGAGCCGACGCTTTTTAATTTAGCCCTGTGGCTCGGTTAAGAATTGGGTTAATTGAATGGAAATTGAGTTGAAAATGAATTGGCCGAATGGATTAGGCGAGCCCCGGGAGCCGCGGATATTGGAAAATATGATAAATGAACAAGAGGTTTAATTAAAGTTCCACGGGAGGGCTGGGCCGGTAGCCAGCAAGTGGACTGAATGAAGGTGAGCAGTTGTCGCTACGGCATTATCGAAAACTTTCTCGGCAACTTCCTCCGGGAAGCCGAGGCATTTCGCTCGGTCGCATTCATGGCGGCGTAAACAACGATCCGCGAATATTATCCTGCTCGGACGGAGATACTAATAAAACTTCCTTCAAACTGCCAATAAACTGCCCGCCACTTTTACAACGAACCATTGTACAGCTTGCCTTGCCGCTCGACAAAATCGTTCGCGAACTTCTCAATAACGAAACTCGCGCGAGGCTATCCAAAGTAAAAATACGAAATTGATCATTTTCAATTGGTCATAACACTCTTAAGAGTAAAGCCGAGTTTCCTGTTCAACGGTCGATCTTTTCTGCTGGTTAGCTCCCAGGAGCATATACTGTAAAGTGGACTGCCCTTGAGGCATCCTATCTTCGTCGAGACTTCGTCGTATACCTATAAACTTAACGAAACTGTCCGTATAGAACAAAGGGCGAATAGAAGTCTATTCTTAGAATGTATGATATCGATGTTACAGCGACCCCTTTGATTCGCTCATTAATCGGAGACTCGAGTATCGGGGATCTTCTATTTGATTGTTTAAAGTACAGAATCCTGTTATTCTATCCGCGAAAGTCCGCCCATTCGTTGAATTATTAATAGAAATCATTCTTGTCGGCATTAACATTGGCGCAAAACAGGAACTCCTACTTTTAGGCTGGAATTGTTCAAGACAGTTCCTAATCTGCGAGTCCTCGCGTGCGGCGGCGACGGTACCGTCGGTTGGGTGCTGTCGATCCTAGATCAGATCGGTGCATCGTCCCCGCCGGCGGTCGGTGTGCTTCCCCTTGGCACGGGGAACGATCTGGCAAGGGCGTTGGGCTGGGGTGGCGGTTACACGGACGAGCCGATCGGGAAGATCTTGATGAACATCGGGGAGAGCGAGACGACGCTGTTGGACAGGTGGCAGCTGATCGTTGAAAGGAACACGGACGCTCAGGGCGACGACGACAACGGCAAGGGGAAAGAGAATCTGCCGCTGAACGTCGTTAATAATTACTTCTCTCTTGGCGTGGATGCTCATATCGCTCTCGAGTTTCACGAGGCACGAGGTTAGTGTCCGCCCCAATCGTCCCCATCCTAAAGTCTCTCAATGGCCCCTGTGGCGTGCAACAGCGCGCTTCAATTTATCGGAAGCAATTAATCGGCGCTGGCGCCGAAAGAGCAACTGATAGCGCTCAAGTGTGGGAGAAACGTGCGAGGGGTTTAAAGCTGAGAGCAGAAACTTAACTGGTTGATAGAAGTCGGGTGGGAAATGGTAAAACTCTGTGCATTGGTATAGTAACTGGCGGGGCCAGAAGCTAATCGTTCATTTAATTTTTTAAACACTCAGGGTGTTTACGATTACTCACACCTGCCCGAATGGAGAAACAATGCATACATTTACGAATGAAACGTTTCGTCAGTTCCGTTAGCCAGTTAAGCTCGTAGCTACAGTTCGAAGACGCTTTGTACGTATCAAATACCCTCCCTGCGATTAAGAGGAAGAGGATCGATCCGATTCTCGCGTTCGATTGCAGAGGCACACCCGGAGAGGTTCAATTCGCGATTGCGAAACAAGATGTTTTACGGCCAGATGGGGGGCAAGGATCTCGTGCGGCGGAAATGGAAGGACCTCTCGGAGTTCGTGACGTTGGACTGCGACGGCCAGGACATGACGCCGAAATTGAAAGAGCACCGTGTCCACGCCATAGTTTTCCTAAACATCGCCTCGTACGGCGGTGGGACTCATCCTTGGGGCGCCGCCAGCGGGACCAAGGAGCCATCTACCGAAGACGGGCTGATCGAGGTCGTTGGCCTGACCACCTATCAGCTTCCGCTCCTTCAAGCTGGCGGGCACGGTACCTGCATAGCTCAATGCAGCTCGGCTAAGCTGGTTACCACGAGGACCATTCCAATGCAGGTTAATAATAACTTCGTGCAACACTTCTTCACTTTTGAAACGTATTACTCAAGGCCGGTGGTAAAAGAAAGGAAATAATGGGAAGTAAATAGATGTGATTTTTCATCATTTTAATCGTTCAGTGGTAGCGCGGACGACAGCAGTCGTCCGTTATTTTCTCTGTGATTAATGGACCTTCGAAAACTCGAGCAGACGATGTCGCTGGCGAAAGTAATCGTTCGACGAAATATCGGGCGATCATAGTAGGGTTAAGAGGGATTACAATGTTCCTTTCAGGTGGACGGAGAAGCCTGTCGACTGTTGCCATCCATCATAGACATGAAGCTGTTGAATAAGGCGACGATGCTGGCGAAACGGAGAAACGCGAGCAAACCGCCGCAGGACGTGAAGCTGGATAGATTAAAATTGCCGGTGATGAAGATAAAGATGTCGGACTACGAGAGGTACCACCACGACAAGGACATGCTGAAGAATTCGGCTGTCCCGTGGATAGAGGAGCCGCTGGATCTAGACGCCACCACGGATCTGGAATCCTTGAGGAAGATCCTGGCGAAAGATCATAACATGGACACTTGTTGCTTCATCGACTGTGAGTGTTGGCCCGCGTTCGCCCACCGAACCGGCTGATCGCGATTAAAATTCTATCGCGTTACCATCCGGGCTCTCGTTTCAGCGTGTACCGCCGAGCGATTCTTCAGGATCGATCGTGCCCAAGAGCAGCTGCATTACGTCACCGACGTCGCCGTCGACGTGGTGTACGTCCTCGAGGAGAGCGCTACCAATCAATCATCGAACGAGCCTGGGGCAATGAAGGTTTCACCGAGCCAGGAGCCCGTCACTGCTCAACCATCGCCAAGGTAGCTTTATTACGCACGTCACGCCCGGCCAATTTCATTCTTCATTCACTAACACGTAGCTTCATTGCGATTGTATGGCCCCCTGTGAGTTGTGCGATCCCTTTCTAATATCTACTGTAAACACATGTACCGTGCTCGTATTATAGTATTATTATATTATTCTTGTCTGTTGGTATTCAATCGACGTGGGTTAGGCGCCGTGGCTACTTGTCTTCTGCTTGTACGTACACGACTAACCGTATCTGCGACTAATCACGAATACGTCCACCGTGTAATAATAATGACACCTTACTCCAGCGTTCTCTCCCTACTTCACACATTCGTCTGTGTGCCCATGATAATGTAATGGTAATGGAATCGTATCATTAGATTAATAGAAAGAACGTGTAATATAGCGAAGAACGACCAAAGACAAACGCAGCCATGACACAAGAGCAGCCTAACGACGAGTCGGAGGCGCAACCATCTGCGGTGCCGGGGGTTCCAGGGAACGAAGAGGCGCCTAGCAGAACGGCCGAGGCCAAGCCGCAGCCCGAGCCTCTGGCCACCAGCAGATCTCAGGGATCGATGAGCAAAACTACTTCCCACAGCGAGACGAAGAATGCGAGGAACGGGGAAAGAATATCGACTAACGAGGACAGAGTGTCCGGGCCCTCTATAAAGCAAAGCAGCTCCTCGAAATCCATCTCTGCGACGGTTGTTGGACAGTCGCAACATCAGCCACCATTCACCTTCATTAGGTGAGACTCTCCTTTACTCTTCCACCGAATTTCAGGAATACAAGGGACATACTGTGTTCGCGATAACTGAAACATTTCTCTGATCGAGAGCCTGATTGAGACTCGAAGGTGGAGCATTTTAAGTAGAGCGGAAAATTGATATTTATAGTCCGCGGGATAGGCTGTTCGGTCTGAGCTCTGAGGTCCACGCGTTTAGCACTGGATTACTGGAGAAAACCAGCGACGGTATCCTGAGGGCGGCGAAAATCGGCGATCACCAGGCCTTGAAGGAACTCCACGTGAAAGGATATTCTCTTTTGTCGATCGACGCCACTGGACAAACTGCTCTTCACCTGGCCTCGAGGCATGGTCACAAGGACATTGTCAGATATCTGATTGCTTGCGCACCATCGAGCATCCTCAACATGGTTGACAACGACAAGTAAGTTTCTATCAGCTAAAACGCCCCGGTTACTCAGCTTGATATTTCATCGGTTCGACATGGCGCCAAATGAGAAGCTACCCCCCCCCCCCCCCCACCCTCGGCATTTTTAAAGCCACGTTTATAACGCGGCGTAACGTCGGTCAAACGACAGCCTATTCTTGGCCATGTAAGTGGGAACCAAATAAAAAGGTGTCCCTCTTCTTTGTAATTGCAGAGGTCAGACCGCTTTGCACAAAGCGGCTCAATATAAGCGTCGTTCCATTTGCTGCATGCTGGTAGCAGGCGGTGCTACTTTAACCGTCAAGGATCGACACGGCAACACGCCCCGTGATCTTGCACTGCAAGCGGAGGACCGTGACCTCGCAGCATATTTATACAGTAAGTGTTTTGGACTATTTTCCCGAGCAAACGTTACTCAGCCTAGGAGAAAACTACTCCGCTGAGCTGAACAAACAGAACTGCGCATATGAGGTCTGACAAAATAGAGGTAGAGGCGCGCATGTATACGCATACAGCAGCTTGAATAACTTTCATATCCCTCAGCACCGTTCTTTTTCATTTGCTTCTAATAGTCGATTCTACAAAGTCTCTCGCAGTTATTTAAGTAGTAATCAGTTTCCTGGTTCCAAGACGAAAGCTGCAGTTCATTTTGATATATATTAATTCCGGCCGAGCTGCCCTTATTCATTCCATCTTGACGTTAAAGTAGAAAGGAACTAGGCTGATTGGAACGCGATCGTTTTAGTTGAAGGGCACGGTCGAGTATTTGGTTGGCCGTCGTGTCGAGCAAGATCCCCTTAAATTAACGTCCCTTTCACTATTGTTCGTCTCTCGGCGGATCGTTAAAATCGACGTTATTCGGTGATATAGGTCAAGAGCAGTTCCAGCTGGCAACGGAAGAAATGGAGAACGCCCTTTGACCTCCGGTCGTAATTGGCAGGGCCTGAGCGAACCCTAGCTGATTCTGCCTTCGATCCAGTCAGGACGGGTCCATTCCAACGATCGGCGATCGTCGTCGGCGACGCGGACGCGCTCATGTCTCGGCCGATCCTAGCGTAAAGCCGTACTCGTGATTAAATCGATATTCTTCTCCGGCGATTAGGTAAGGCGGTAATTTATTCAAGTGCTCTAAAAGAATCTCTCGTCGAACGCTCCAGATCACTTTCTAGGATCGTATACCTACGTATATATATGAATGATACGCGTCACTGTACGTCATTAGCTGATTACACGCGTCGCACACGGTATAGCGATTTCTCGATCGACCACGAGTCTATACACGCATGCGCGCGTACGCGTACATATATTTTTAAATCATGCCTCACACATCCACACGGGGGACAGACATCTTACACCGTCGATGAATTTACACGCGTGCCTCCACCGGAGGTTCGTCCTCCCGCCGGGGACGTAACAGTCACGCGCGTCTCGCTCGTGGAAGGAGAAAATCGAAGCGAGAGAAAGGCAAGCGGGAGAAAAGAAGATATCGGTAATAGATTTTTGCTCATTCGCGATCTTGCTCGTGCTTTGTTGCGCCGTGAGCTTTAGGGGGATCGGTATCCGCGGTAAGCGATCCTGACCGAATTAGTGAGAATTTAGGATTAGATGGCAAAAGGTTTGATCGGGTTAGATCGTAAAGACTAATGTTCGTGGTATTCGTTTGTATGATTTTTATTTTATATTTTTCTACGTTCCAGTTCTAGGTATCTGTGTATTGGCAGCGAGTGCTTTCGTCGATTATCCTTAGTAGCGATTTTTACATTTTACCTTGGCGATCGTCTAGCGATAGGGACTCTCCTCGCGCGGGCAACGCGAACTTACGCGGTGTATTCAGAGTTGGACGGAATTCTAGCTTTCATTCCAATGATTATTTTCTATTTCGACGATTCTTAAGGACTATATTGTTCGACCATAGTTTCGTTCGCTGCGAGCTGCATTGTGCGCAGGGTATTATTCTATCGTTATCGACGGCGAACTACAAACGACTCCGAGAGCTGCTCGATGTAAGAATTCTATTCCTCATCGATAATTCACAAAGAAAAGGAAGAGAAAAAAAAAGAACGACGAAGTGGAGGGAAGAAGTTCTATCCGACTCTGCTCGTACCCAAGTATTTCTATTCTCCCGTTGAATTTTTCCCCGCTTGTTCTAGGATATCTGGTTGCATCGGATACATATCTTTTTCTATAAGTGTCGCGTTAATATATACATATACATATATCTATATATACACATTATACATACATATATTTTCTACGTTCGTTAATACTGATATATATTTATTATCCGTAAGACGCAGAAGTTTCTTCGCGATACTGTTTTTTCTTGTCCGTGAACGTTCGTCGAACTTCTTCACATTGCTTGGACACACGCAGAGACACGTGCATACACACAGAGGGCACACTAAGGGGGTAAAAAGATGAGAAACGAGTGAACCAAGGCGACGAAACCCATAAAGCGACAAGTCCTCTGCAGGACATTCGCACATTCATTGGACATTCGGCTGGAAGATCCACGGGATCGGCGCGAAGCATTCGATCTCGCTTTTTAAATTTAATCGACACGTTTCCCCAATGGTACTCCCTTGCGAGACACGCGCGAGTGACTTTCAACCTCCTCTTTAACCGCGTGGGAGCGTGACTTTGAATCGCCGAAGCGAGATTGTACCTACGTTTCGCTCTGATCGATGCCCGGTGGCGAATGTGCCGTTCAGTGGACGCCGTATTTCGATGTACCATGCAGCCATGCTCATCTCGTAGGTACGTTAACTCATTAGGCGTTAATCAACTGAGCTCGACGGGGACGGCAACGGGAGCGGAACGTCGAATGAAAGTGTGGGAGAGAAAGTGTAGAAAAGCGTGAGAGATAGATAGACAGAGAGAGAGAGAGAGAGAGAGAGAGAGAGAGAGAGAGAAACGTGATAAAAGAGAAAGAGAGAATTATCTTACTCGGTACCAAAATGAAAAAGGGGATCAACGTACGAACACCAATTAGTTCTTAAAACGACGGTCTATCGTCACTATTATTATAATACTGTTACTAGACTACTCTAATTTTACTGTCGGGTTACATCGTATAACTGTGCGCTCGTGGGCATCCTTTACGAACGATCGTTCGACGGGGACCGTGAATTATTCTGATAAGAGCGGGGGGCCGCGACCGGCGTTATCCTGCGGACGCCTGGCGAGGTAAGTTATTCCCCTTATCGGGCACGCGCGAGCGGCTCCACAGAACTGCTCCCACCTGTGGGGCTCCATTCGATTTTTAACCATGTAAATACATACCTGGCTGACAAGCCCCGCAACGTGGTTAGGGTATAACGATAACGAGTTTCTTGTTTTCAAGTATAACTTCGTGTCCTCTTTTCTGTGATCGTTAGAGACTGTCCTATTCTCAACTTTGTGATCGTCGCGCGCGCGAGCTCCAACGTGTGTATGTATGTTTATTATTACGACCGCATCGCAAGGTTCTATAAGTAATCCCTTCGACGTCCTCGACCGACGATGATCGCCTGCTTGTACAGTCCTCGTGGCAAAAAAAAAAAAAGAAAAAAAATGGACCTCTCGATCTTCGTGGTGAAAGAACCAGCCCTGTATACTCGGGGATGAATTTATTAAGGGGTATTAAAGAAAGAAGATCGAGTCGAGTACAACGAAGAGTCTCCGCGTACTCGCGCGCGTGTCTCTTCCTCGCGTCTCTCTTCATACTGTGTAATTATCGATACTTTTAAGGATCGTTAGGTCGATATAGGAAATTTTATGTGCGAGCAACCGTACGCGCGTCGTATACATATAAATAGATATATCCGTAGAGTACCTACAGGTAACCCAATGACGATGGCGGGAACGATCTAGAGATGCCTTCGTGTGTAAGATACGTTGTTCTTGATTATTTTTTATATGTAGAGTATAATCGTAATGCCTTTGTAATGTCCCCGAGGGCGCGGTGTTGATCGCGCGAACGACCACCCCGCCGTTGTATTTAATGTCCTCTGTTTAATTAATTGATAGCTGTCGCTGGACAGACGTGGTTCGCGCGATGAACGCCGCGACGATCTAGAAACATGAAAGGAACACGGAGCATTAAAGACTTGAATCGTTAGTTGAAAATTCTATTTAATTTTCAAGCGCTCATTTGCTTGCCATTTCTTTCGTTCACCTCGGTTAGCCAGGCCGAATGTCTCGTTGTCAGCTAATTGTAAGTCGGAACAAGATCAATTGGCCACTTAACACCACTCACCTCGCCTCCCTTTACTTCCTCGTCACCATTCATCTTTCGCACGTTCAAGCGCGCTTTAGCTGTGGAAAAAAGGAGACGTGAAATAAATCGCAGTCGAGTCGACGGACAATCAATAAAACGAGGGCGTCAGGCGTCCCGTAATTTTTTGAAACTGGCAACGCAGTGGCGAGGGGACTCGTAATCTTCGACAACCACTTGATTATGTTCCGACTCCTCGTGTTCCCTGCAAGTTAAGTTATCCCAGGCAGTTCTCGATTGTGTACCAAGTTCGTGGTTTGCCGATTTTTCTAATCGCCCGTCGTGATTGTAGCCACCTGTGCCGCAGGGTTCGGTCCAGAGGCCAAATGTTTCTTTTAGAAATTTAGGATCTCTCTACAAGTCCCCTTCCAAAGAGACACTTGGTTAACATGTAGAAAGGGGCTGATTACAATAGTTTCGATCGTTGCGTCCTTCGCGAGAACTCGTGACGTTAAACGAACAGATTAAAATGTCGTGGCTACTCCGGTTATTCGGAGATTACGGCGCGCCATTCAATTTCCATGCTAGACAAGTCAGGCGTCAATTGTTACAGCCTTTACACTTTTCAAAACAACATTTACCTCGTGGATAATATTCCTCGAGACGTTCATTGATAATTATCGTTGGATAGATCGCGAGAGGATCTACAAATGTCGCTCCCCGAGGAAGAGGCTTTTCGGTGACAAGCTTCTTCGGTTACAGCATTTGAGTACTCGATGATGGTGAGTCTTGGAGCGTGCTATGATCGATCAATTGGCGATGGAACAGCAAATTAAGGAAACGGAGTAGTCCAAACAATTTCGATTGAATGATTTTCTAATAGAAGTCGATCGATGAATTTGTTTTTGATTATATTAATTATGATAATAAGGGTATGGATTCTAGTAATTGACAATTTAAGTAAAAGTATTAAATCTTGTTAAGCCTGAGGATATCTTTAGGCTTGTATTATTTTGTGGGAAGCTATGCACAGGAAAGTTGAAATAACGAAATTATAAAGAATGATCTCACCAATTGATCGTCATTTTCAATCTCGATAGAAATTATCACGTAAACCTATGGTATCAAAATTACACAATTTATTGAAATGTTCACGTCACGATACGATAATACCTACAATTTTACAAATTAATTAATCTTTTCTGTGAGTGGTGTGTATTTTGAGAAACCTCCCGTACCTGTATTCGAATTATAGATAATTATATATTCCTATCGATTAACTCTGGAAACGTTGGGATTCCTTGAAAATTTCCGTCGCATTTATCCTGATGACGTCGGTGGTCTATTTGTTCGAATATATATATATATATACGTATATAAGTGTATTTTTACTAAAGTTACATTTACCGATCGTCGTAAGCGGCTAAAAACGTAGTCCGTCGCGAATTCGAATGTCCTCGTGTTCAGCAAATTTTATCGTACACTTTCCTTATTCTTCCACTATTTGATGACTCGTTTTGGAAAGAAACAGGACGCGACCAACGGGATATTACCTTTGGACTTTCTAGAGTTAATCTTGGCTTGTAACCTTCGTGAAGATTCAATAATGAACGCGACCTCTGCTCTTCGTTTTCTTCTTTTCCTCTTTTAGGCGGGTCGACCGGTAAGCGACCGTTCTGTCGTGTAGCAATGTTGTTACAGTGTTCCTTAGAAACTTGAATACCGTAAGGGAAGCATGCGTGGGATTGGCCGGACAAGCCATTGTTCGCTTCAAACTTAACGAGTTCAATGGAGAAATTCTCGGTAGCTAGCGAGGTCTTAAAATATTTCTTGCAGGCATTTTGTATATCCTCTTCCTAATCTAGCTATTGAAGATGATCGAGTCGTCGAGCATAACGAATCACTGTCAACTATCTCTCAGTAGGCAGTCGAGCAATTCAATTAACTAAGGGATCATGGAATGACCAAGGTGAAAATCAAGGAACACTGTAATCGCGACGGTGAAACGGTCAATGTCATCGAGTACAGCGTCAAGCCACTTTCCTCCTACACTTGCACGGTGTAACTAACGAACACTAATCTGTACATACCTAATAGCTAGATACGTACGTTAATATATTGATCGAATTTTTTCGAGTACCTAATAATGAAGAAAAATCAATGCCTTCTGTGGTTCACAACTGCGTATCGAATTAAGGGGTAGAACGAACGAAGGTGCTCCCAAGAATTCGAAAAAGTTTCCTTCGCGCCAGGTCGAGTACACGACAGAAACACACATATACACTCATTTCCGTTTTCCTTCAAGAATCTCTTATTCGTCGTCGATTAGGTATCGTGTCTCTACCACTCGGTTTCGTATTAAATCGTTAGAGGGGTAACGAATTAGGAGTCGAATCTAGGGGTCGTCTCGAGTCGCGAGTAACTCGCGGGTCAAGCTTCTAACGATCAGTCGCTCGAATCGTTGCCATCCACTGAGCTTCGGATTAAACGATAATATGCATCGTGCGCAAGGTAGGGAGAGGCATAAGTTCGCGTGACGCGATTCGAGAGCTCGTGTGATCTGAAGTTAACGTTTAACCCGCGAGATCGATCTTTTGGACGGGCTTTGAGGAGTCAAACCGCTCATTTGAAAGTTCTTGTTTCGAAGTATGTTGGATCCGGAGTATCCCGTGTGCGCCCGTAAAATTCTACCACCATCCGGCGGTAGATCGTGCGATATTAAGCCTCGAGTTGTTTACCATGGCTGCGAGTCATACGTAGACGATAAAGTGCTTCACAAATAACTAATACCCTAACGCGGCATAAAGATGCTGCGCTATTTCCCGAGGAAAATGCTGTGAAAGTTTCACGAAGATCGTGGCAAAGGTGACCCCAGGAAATGGCGCCCCATGGCCTTAAAAGCCAACCCGTTAAAAGGCGCGACGAGCACTTCGCCGCGGAAACGCTGGTCTTGCGAGTTAAATTTTAACGAACCCGCTGTTTAATCTCGCGGAAGCTTTGCTCTGCTTCGACTTTAGAAGCGTGCAGCCGCTATTATCCTCTACTAAGTGTATCGAAGAATACACCGTGACCAAAGTACGGTCGCTGCATTATTTAAAGTTCGTCTTTATCCTGTCTTTGGTAGCTGCCAAGTGGCGAGAAAGGATTACAGCGTAACTGTGCGATCAAGTTATAATTCGCTATCGATCACTGTCGCATGTTAAACGAACAGCGGGCCAAAGGTTCGCGCTATCGAGCACCGTCGGCGACTCGGGGCAACGGCGAACGCTGGTTATAGTTGATAAGTCCTGTTCTAGTTGAATGAGAATTAGGTGGCGTGAAGTAAGAGTGTGCAAGAGAGAGATACATAGAGAATATAGTAGAGAGTGTAAAAAATTTGCGCGGAATTCCCCGATGGGAGGAAAAGAAACACAGTATTGCCTTTCTGAGGGACGCGGCCTCGGACCGTGAGTTTCATCTTAAGTTCTAGAGCAATAAATCGGCGACAATCACGGCGTTTCGGGCCGAGATCCGCGTCACCCACTTTCTCGTCTGTCCGCGCGTTCATTTCTTTCCCCTCTGCTTCGGCCGTCGACGACAAGAAGAGCCAACCCCGCGACTGGCCCATTACGCGGGCTCCAGATCGTTACGGTCTATCGTTCGCGACGCGTCGTCGACGTTCACGGTGGCCCTCGCCTCCTGGAATCTCGCGTGGTATCGTGGAATTTTACGGAATCTTCTGGAATTTCATAAAGCGCAGAGGCGAGCAGCCGCGTAATCCGTTGGCGCTCGTGCCGCTAAGCTGGCCAGAGTCCTGCGAGCGTTTCGCTTCTCACCGGGATACCGTGCGGCCAGACATACCGCGGGTAGCCGGGCGTTGCCTTGTTCCAGTTGCGGAGAAAATTTTTCGTACACCATCCCGCGGGTCTCTCTCGATACACTTCGCAGGGAATTCGATCTACGGTTCCTTTGCGAGCAGCTGATCGTCCTCCGTTGTACACCCGACGATAGATTCGCCCCGCGGAACGCAGTTGCACGCTCCGCGAGGAATCGATGAAATATTAGAGTTACTTTGCGTGCTCGTCGATGCGTTAAGGGTCGCGAGGGCGGGGATCTGGGTTGCAGAGTGGCGACTGGCTCGGCTGGCGAGAACTGTGTCAGGTGAACGAATTGTTTAATTGATTCGTCGAGGGATTTCAGCCGGTCGGGTAAACTGCGCTAATTTAAACTGCAGACTCTGTTTTGACTGCAGTAGATCGCGAGACAATGGGGCCACTGTTCTGTTCGGCCGCGTATTGTGAACGGGCGACCCAAATACCTGGATTTTCCTGTCGGTAACGAGCCGAGCTTGTTCCGTTCGTATTTTGCTGCCACGGCGGTTGGGTCCGTTCTATTCTATCATTGCCAAATACAGACACTTGGCGGAGAGGCGCGGGATTGTTCGACGCAGAACGGCCAGGCGAGATCGATTTCGCCGATCGCGCGATGGTCGCTCCTATTTTCTTTCAACAAACTACGCGGTGTACGTCTCCCCGGCTTCGCGAACTGTTCGCAGGCTACTTCGTTTGATCCAATCGAGCCACCGGGGACCGTTCACTTTAACGTTCGATTCCCTTGTTAGACGCTTCGCGGTTACTTTAAATTTGTAAACAGACGAGTGCCTCGACGCTTGGATCGGCTCGTTCTGCCCGTTTCGCGTGAGCCACGACTTTGCCAGATGCGAGTATTTGGTAACGGATAGGTGTCTCGAGCCGGCGTCGTTACAGGAACGTTCCTGTGCACGCGATCGTGGAGACACATTGAAGTCGTAAGAACAAACGGGTGCTTCGAGCTAAATCTGTCTCCGGCGTATTATGGGACACTTGTAGCCTAATTCTATCGTCGAGTCAAGGCGGCGAGGCTTATCGATGGAGCCGTCCGCGGCGCCTCGGCGTAGGCTACCGTGCGTACTTCGATGCAACGGATGAGAGGCGAGTGAGAGGTGCCAGGAGCGAGGCGGGCGCCCTTTAGCAATCCCAAGTCTCAACCGTGGCCACGTGTTTACGTTTCCACGTTTTTTCCGCAAGGACGTTGTCCCGACGTTCGATACCTGTTTACTTTAACGCGCGAATGGGCTGACCCAGTTCTCGGATTTCGCTAACCATGCGTACATAGTGCGAGTGGAACAAATATAGGGAAGAGGGTCAGCTATGTAGGCGTGAAGGCAAACTGGCTGCGAATCGGTGCGCAAGGACGATGAGGATGTAAACCCGGGGAAATGAGAAGCCTGGAGTAATGTTGTACAGAGCTCGCCTCTCATTCAGTTTCCGCTAACCCATCGAAGAGTGCGCGTCACCCAGGACAGCACCGTAGAAATTTCTCTGACTCTGCCTCGATTTAATGTCCGGGCATACATATCTGTCCCGTGACGGTTCGGTGCCGTCAGCGTGAATGATCGTTTTGTTTCACAAACTAACTGACACAGGGAACAGCTCCATTCCAAAACAGCGAAACGATATTTTTTACCACTGACACTCGTGGCACCGAACCTTCGCGGCGTTGATTGTGTTAGTGCACCTTCAAGCTGCCGTTTGATTACTGAATTTACGAGTTCATTGGGTCTCTACTTCCATGTACAAGTTCAACCACTTCTCCAGTTACTTCTCGCTATTTTCGGAGTCTATGTAACTTTTACGAGTAACTTCTGATTAGAAGGATGTATCATGCGATTACTTTATAAGTAATAAAAAGATTTCTGATTCTCGATGTCTGGGCTTTTTGTGCATGCGAATCCTGCGTCGGTTAGTGATTGTATTGTTGTCAGTTTGTGTTTGGTTATCGAGAGCTGGGGAATGGTCACCGTGAATTCTACTATGTCAATTTTCAGATACGCGCGGAACGCAGTGCGGTAGCTTCTATGGTGCGTCAGCGGGAGATTTTTCATCGGGCAGCAGTTTCGCGCGTTTTTAAACAGCACATTTGTAATACCTTCAGAATAATCCTTTCTCCTATGATGAATCCCTCGGTATTTATGATGAACAGGTGTGTACAAGATAGGTAATTTGTTAAATAGTTATTATACTCAGCATCAAAAACGTTACGTTGAAAAATGTCACGTTGATATTTTTTTTAAAACTATGGAAAGTATTGTTCAAGAGTCTCCGAATGTTTGCTTGGAAAATAAAGGAAGCTTGAAGTCCACATTGTACAGAAGTTTCTCGGCAGAAGCGATCGCTTGGAAAGGCCTGACCATTTTTCAAAATCTTTGCGCCATTCTAGTGAGAATGTAGCTACATGAATCACACCATGTGCCTACTCCACCTCTTCATCGTTAAGTAAACACATTTTCTGCCTTTTGGGCGATATAACAAGCTCAGAGAAAAATGCGCCTTACCTTCACCTTATTTGCTAGTTCTTTTCACTTATTTCCCCAGCCCCATTTTAGCTGCACGAGCCATACAACCAGCCCCAAGGTTTCCATTCACGATATCCTCGTCGATCAAGGCGCGTCTTGCGTAATTGCACGGAATAAGAGTATCAGCGTTAGCGTTCAGTGAATTACAGTGCCCATAGGAAAGGGGCTGCGAGCTGCAGACTTATTCCTAGCGACGGCGATCATTATCTTTCGCGTTTCGTTCCTTTGTCAGATGGGGATAACGAGCGCGAGGCGAGCGAGCAGCCGGGACAATGCAAGCTCTCCCAGTCTTGCGAGAGCAATGGGAGGATAATGAAGATCGATTCCCTGGTATTCCCTCGCTCGAGATACCGCGAGGAGGACCGGCGAGTGGGACGGTTAATTAGCAATTCGTCGATACGGATGTCGTCCTGGAGGGGACCCCTTTTCATTGCAACATTCCGTTGGCAATCGATTCTACCATTATCTCCGTACAAAATACGAGTTCCTCGAAGCCAAATGTGGGGGCCATTTTATTCTTATTTCCCCTTTCAGCTTTAATGGTCCGTATCTTGTAATTGGAACTGTTCAACCAAGCGTTGTAGTTTTATCGAGATCTCGTCGAAAACTTGACGTTTATAGTTAAATACTCTGTTGTATATAGTTGATGCTCGTGTAGTATAGAGATTTCGTTACCGAGCCTCTGAAATTGGGCTCGTTTATTACGATACGTAATTTTATTGTAGGTACGAAGTAGCTAGTAATGAGTCCTCGAAGCTTACGGTTGTATTAAATGAATGAGAATTCTGTGAGGAAAGGAGGGAACCGTCCACTCCCAACTTTCCGCCACAACGGGAACTTGGAAACTACTTTTCGAGCAGGGAGGAATTAAACTCGTCTCGGAACTTTGCTTCGCCTATCGAAACCTCCTCGAAGACTTACTGGTCAACTTCTCCGGCTGAAATCGTATCGCTGTAATGGTTACTGTGAAACTTTCCTCGACCCTTTTCTTCATCCTACCCTGTAATTGATCCTATCGCTCTGCTCTCATTTCAGATAGAAGGATTATGTACTTTCTATGACGGTGCACGATGGCGCTGAAGGGAACCAAGTGACTGAGATTAACCGCAAAATCTCTACCGTGATAACGAGCGTGGGCTCGTTATCTTCCTTCTCCCCTCTATGCAAATTAAATGCAACAAGTTACGTTCATTAATTGGCCCGTGTTTATTCACTTTCGTGTGCGTTTATCATAAAAAGTCATGCTGTTGCTCAATAATTTTACGACGAAAGAAAAAATGAAATAGCAAGTTGAAGTTTATTCCTTTAATTCTCATGCAATTTCTTGCACAAAATTATTCATAACATATATGTGGAATTAGAAGTTTCAACTTATATTTGGTGTGTACTGAATAACATGAATTGTACCGTATAACATGAATGATAATCTACGTTCAGTAGAGTACCAAATTAATTATAGTCGAATAACGAAACATTCTCGTTTCTGTGTATTTGTTAAAATATTGGCATTTCAAGTAAAGGCTAAGTGAATTTTAAGTGAAAAGCAACACCTCGGCGCAACCAGTCGCTGTGGTCTTGTTTAGAACATCCAACTGGAAGCGAGCAGATCAACACGTCCCTCTGCGGACTCGCGTACACTGGAATGTTAAGCGTGCCTCCCGAATCTTTGCTTCGCAGAGAATCGCCCAACACACTGCTCGCGAAATTGTCCTCGGTCTCATCATCAGGTAAGAACGCAATTTGACAGCTCGGTGCAGCTGCAACGGATGCTGCGTTCGCATCCACGTCCCTCAAAGTGCCATTCTCTATAAGCGCACCTGCATTTCCAATATGCGACATTGTTTATTGCAACGAACGATCTTAGGTGAATTTCATTCTCAATATTTATTTTCTATTAGTGCTTCGAAGTGAATTGAACAGTAACCAGATTTGTGCCACAGTAAAAGGATTGAGGAGCATAATTACCCGATATTAAAAGACCTTCGATGATCACTGATACCTTCCACTCCTCGTTCCTCCGATTCTCTCGCCAATTCACGCGAAGTCGAAGATTTTCCAAAGGTTGCCTCGTCTCTCTCGCAGTGTGTTGTTTCAATACAGTCAGGAATGCACGCGGCCTGACCAATCTGGAGATATTAACTATGGACGAAGAAATCGACAGCATGGACTCCAGAGTTTGGTATCTGGACAGCAGTCCCTTAACGAAAGGCAGAACCTCTTTGGGTCCGAATTCCCATTCCTCCATCCAATGTTTCGGAGTCTGTCAATTAACGACAAATCGTTCCCATAATGTCCACACTTATAGCAATGATCGTTTCGATAAGTTAAAGAATTCACCCCCACCTTGGAATCTTCGAAGCATATCGTATCGCTCTCCATTCGAACAACGTTTAGAGTCTTCCTGGTTAAATTCATCTCATCGGCAAAGAAACGTTCCAAAGGATTCTTGCCCCTGCCACTCTCGGCCCTGCCTACTGACCCGAAAATCGAGCCATTACGATCGATCAGCTCCTTCAGGTCCCTCTGGATCTTCGACTCCAATTTCTTGCTGATCCTATCGTCGCCACTCGACACTTTGATCAGAACGCCTACAAACAGTGACCGCAAACTCGTCACAAACTCCCCACCCAATTCACCTCTTCATCCCACGAATCTCTTCAATTCTCTATTTAAATCCACCCAAATCATTCCCACTAACAGCAACGAACCTTTCAGATACGACAGCGCAGCTTCAGCAGCAGCTCTTTCCCAAGCTCTGTGCGCGTTAGCTGGCAGGCCAAAGCACTCCTGAGGCGAGTCGTTGTCAGGAAGCTGCTCCAGAGTCTTCACCGCGTTCTCGAACGAGCTGTCGGACACCTTGAGCACGCCAGCCAGCTTCCTGCGGCCCTCGAATACCTCTAAGGACCAAACATCGCTGACCATCGAGCACAGTGCTCGCATGTCGTAGTCGTCCTGAAGTCGACCCCCGTAAATAGCAACGTCCAGCAATCCTCTCCCAGTCTCCCAGCTCCCATCCTTGTCCTTGCCCTTCTTCAGGCTGGCCTCCTTCACGACGAGCTCGTAAGCGGCTTCTAGATCGGACTCGTTCCACTCGTAGGCTCTGATCCAACCTTGCGGCACGAACTTCCGTCGTTCTTGAAGCGTGGCATGGAGCCAGGACAACAGGACACTGCCAGGCACGTTGACGGTGTCCTGCTGCTTCTGCTGGAGCTGCTGCAGGGACCTCTTCACGTTCCTCTTCACGCCTTCCGGTGGCTCGTAAGCGAGCTTCAAGCAGAGGCCAGCGAGGCTCGGATAGAAGCCTAGACACTCCTCTGTGGTCAGCCAGATCCTCGTGGCAGGATTCTTGTCCACTGTGCACATCGGGGACCTCAGCAGGCTCTCAAGCCGGGGCAACCAGTTCAGAGCGAGGTGCAGGTTGCTTAGGAGAATCCAGCCACCGGTTCTGTTTAACGAGCTTTGGATTAATCTCCTCAACACGGTTGTTCAAGCTTGACAAGTCCGCCTCTTTGGTGCTGTCGCATACAGCGGACAGAGCGCTTTGCAATGTTCGGGGTGATGCGCGATGCACCGTGGGCCAGAAGACGAAGAAAAGTGGTCGAAAGCGAACTTGAAAATTAACCCGAAGCAAACTTATCATGCTGGGAGTTGGGAGAGCGCAGCCTTCTGTGTTTCGAAGATTTCTCCACATAAAAAAGGCTCTGGAAACTCATACTTTATTTTTTAAATTTTTTAGCAACCGTTGTGAATTTTTATATCAGATACTTCACAAGTGGCTGCGAAAAGTTTCAGAAAAATACGATAAAATGTTGAATTTTTGCCACTTTCGCGAGTTGCATGGCCCACTGTGCAGCGGTGGTTAAAAGGAAGTTTGAAACTCATCTTTTTACATGTCTGCATAAGAAAGTTGTATTTGAACATTACCGACAAGTAGTTTCTAGTGCAACCTCGGCCTGAGCAACTTGACCTTGGCCCAAGGACACCTCCACGAACCCCGTGGCAGACGATACGTGACTATCGGCCAACGATCTCAGCTCCGAGCCAGGATCTGCTCCGGGCGATAGAAGCAGTAGCACAGGATACGCAGTTTCCTTTTCTGCCACGGTTCTCAGTGACCAATTCGGTGGTGCTAAGCCTTTCACGCCTTCGCGACAGTAAAGCATATCAATATTTCACTTTAGTAGAGTCCAGTGGATAAGGCAGGAGTATCGATAGAATATTCCAAACATCCGAATCACCTAGAACTTCTGCGGCCAGTTTTGAAAGAGCTGTGTGCAAGTAGTCAGGTCGAAGAGTCTTGACGAGTAGAATTTTTTGGAACGTAGTCAAATTACCCTCCGCGTAGATGCTGCTGACGTCGTTCAACCAAGCCGGCTTTATTTTGGAGGCTATCTAAATGGGAACAAGCATGTTCCAAGAACAAAATATAGGGATTGAATGAATCGCGTAAATAGGGATCGCATGTTACTTGAGGCAAGGATGACGCCAAAGCTCGAACGGAAAGCCGTCGTTCTTCTGGCACCCACTCTGGTACTCTGTACTCGGAATCTTCGTCGTCGTTCAACACCACCTCACCCAACAGGAAGTTCCTCTCGATTTCTGGCACCGAGCTGAGAGACAGAGCCAGTTGCAACGCCAACGGTAACCTGTGCTTCCGATAGACAGCTTTCGAGCAATACTGAAGAGTTAAACCTATCAATCTGTGAGCAAGCAGATAAGATTACGCGTTCACAATTAGTGGAAAATGAAAGAGGATGAAGGCTTTTTATGAACTTCCAACTGACCGTTTCTGGATCAGCTTATCCTGTTCCCTTTTATCCTGGGACAATATCGAACTTCTGTAAGCCTCTGCCTCCAAGTAGATGTCAGTGAAAGCCTCTCCCGAGAAGACGTACAGCGGACTCAAAGCCGTCGATGCTTTCACAGTTTTGTACAAGTTGGCCGCGAATTTGGCCAACTTCTCGTGATCCTCCGCTCTCCTGGGCGGGGAGGAATAATTGGGGTCGGGAGATGTTAGAAACGGATTTCAATATCGAATGCATTTATAGAGAGAATTCTGCTGCACCTAGTAACGTCCTCGAAGCTTCGTCGACTTTCCTCGAGGGCGATGGCTATTTCCTTGGCTTTCGACTGAGTGGCCTGCAACGATGATAATAGTCCACCCTGAGACCCCTCGGACTCTTGGAGGAGATCTTGACCCCTCGCGGTGGCCAGCTGCGCCAATAGATCCAATCTCGCCGTGTCTCGTTCGCCAGATAATTTCTCTTCTCGTTCCAGTGCTTCCTTCCTCTGCGTCGCCAGCTCCGGCGTCTCCTTTAACAGAACCTGCCCCGAGGAAGCAATTAATCCTTGCGCTGTCTTCCATTCTCTTGCTTCAGAACTGTCACTTCAATTCTACAAATTATTCAGCGATTTTCCATGAAAGAAATTATCGACTTCAACGACCAGGAGATGGAAGTAGGGAGTAGAAACAGAAGTAACCGAGGAGTTTCCCATTGAATGTAATATCCCTCACCCTCTCGACGAATCTCTCTGCCAAGCTCTTGGTGCCAGCCCCAAGGGCAATTCTGAACAGGACCGCGTCAACTTCCTTTGGGAAGCCGTCCAGCTTGTCCCGTCTGGTGGCCAGGAAAAGTTTGAAGCCTTGCGGAGCTGGCAAAGTTCGTTCGCCGAGTCGCAGAGGACGCTGACGAAGCAGCGGTAACAAGACAGACGGGAACTCGACCAGTTCCTCCACCAGCAATGGTTTCCCAAATCGTACAGCCAGCTCCAAGGTGGTCAGAAACTTGGCATCCTCTGGCTTGGTTACCTCCATCCTGGGACCGATGTTGTTCTTCAACCATGGTACTGCTACGCCGGATGGGTCCACGAAGATAGGAACTAACGGGCCTCTGAGGGCGCAGGAGGCACCCACTAGGCTTCCAGTGTCTGCTGGCAACCCCTGAGCACGCCATTGTAACCTTTCTCTCTCGGTGATCAGAAGATCAATCGCTGATTTCTTCCATTTGTCGTCTCGCCCGGGGTCCTACGTTTCACCATTTAAACTGGGATTCATTTTGACGATTCTTTCGAAGGTCCTGGTCCAATCATAGATTATCACACACACCTGGTACACCAACAACGACGCCGCGTTGGCAGCTTCAACGTCTAGCTTCTGCTTTCTGGCTGTCAGCTCCTCCAGCTGCGCCTGCCAATCACGGTGTTCGGTGTCTAGTTTCTGCAGCAGCGCCCTGGCAGTTGCTAGTCTCGCCTCGGTTGCCTCCGCGCGCAACTGCAGCGCAGCTGCGCCTCTGGAATGCTCTGCTAGCTCTTCCTGAAGCTGCGACACGCGACTTTCAACGCTACTGAGGCCAGCTGCCAGCTTGCCGATTTCAGCCTCGGCCGCTGACAGACGCCTGAACCGTTGAGAATTTAGAATTGTTAGAATAATGAATTGGGATTCGTCGGTTCGGTGTACGACGAGATTATGACCACGGATAAGAATTTTCTGGTAGAGAGTCGGCAACGTACTCGGCCAGTAATCGTTGCTCCCTCTCGAGAGGCGCTACTTGCTGAAGGATCTGACCATATTGAAGATTAGCGAGCACCCAGCCAGCCAACGGAGCTGCAGCCACCGAGGCTCTCTTCGCAGTTCTCTCCTCGAAGCTCTCTGGTCGCTCTTTGACCAACTTGGCAACCGCGTCCAGGCTGGATGATGTACTTCTTCTCGCGTCCCATGTCCTAAATCGGAGAACGATGTTGGAGTGGCGGTTTCGTGTGGATGAATACCGATATTCGATGAAAGGCGCAAGAAAGCACATGGATTTCTATAATTCATTGACACTACTAATGAAGTGGCACCCTTACACAACTTTCACCACCAACGTGTACAAAGAGAGAGAAAGAGAGAGAGAGAGAGAGAGAGAGAGAGAGAGAGAGAGAGAGAGAGAGAGAGTGGAATACAATGGGGATTCTGTTTGTGCTTTTATTCAGTTCAGTGGAGACATTAGGAAAGGAGGAACGAAGGTATTTGCCTGATCTCATCTTTGATCCCACGTTTCGCCAGGAATGTCTTCATGCTGTTCCAAGACGTGTCTTTTATACCCATCAGCCGAAGGACACCCTCGAGGACATCTCGAACGGGGGCTGGTGGCGCTCTCAATGATCGAACCTCTGCCAATGCGTCAGCGCTGATGCCAGCTACTGCTTGTGCTGCTTGCTCTACCAAGGGCTCGACCTTTCCTAACTCTCCCTCGATATCCGTCTTTAAAAAAAAAAAAAAATAGAATATGTTGGCTACAGATGGTGCTCAGAATGATGTTTGTCAGTTTTACCTTTCTACGTGCGAGTTCTGCGCTCTCCCGTTCAGTTTCAACCTTCAGCGTAGCCATTTCCCCTCTCTGCCCAGTAGCACCTCTCATGGTGGCTGTTATCTGCTCGAGGGCTGCATTTGCTCGCCCTTGTTCTGCCTAAAAGGTAAGATCCTCAAAATGCTGACTAGGTTAATGGGCTGAATAAATGAAAAGCACATTTCTATGGAAATCCGATGAATAATTGAGGAGTGGAAATAGTAAACGATACACGAGTGCCAGAAAAGTGAAGAAACTGTTTCTTTACTGTAAAAGGATGTAAATTCCATGCTAAATACCGGGCGAGCGGTGTAGGTGGTAGAATAATTTATTTTAGTTACCAACGCCGCTGTAGTTAAAAAGAAAATACCGAAAATTTTCACTTCTGCCGCTTACACCATTTACCACTTCGACTCCTCAACTTTTAAAGTGCATTGGATGGATAGATTGCTACGTATGTCAAAAGATCAGGGGATCGTTGTAGCAAGAGGTCACGAGATTGACATGCCAAGAGATCAAGAGATCAATAGGCACGTCGACAACTTGATGACCAGAGAAGATCGGTAGGCAGAAATGTCTAAAGTCTTTCACTGGAACCGCGGTGCAAGAACATCCGCCAGGATCGATGGAGTGGAAACGTACCTCGAGCTCCTGCCGCTGTTTGGAAACTTCGTCCTCCAACTTGGCCACTTGTTCGCCGGCCTCTTTCAATCTGCCTATCCCAGCCTCGAGGCTATTCAGCTTCTGTTCTACATCCTCGCCCCAAGTCACGTGCAAGTGCTTCCAGGTGTGCAGCAGGGCGAAGAACCTCGCTGGTGCTTGTTGCTGCCGCGGAGCCTGCAGGTGGGCCTCGACCATCACCTTCAAGCCTGGCGTCGTCTCCTCGAAGTCGTCCACTTCGAGGTTGTTCTGATGGCAGGCCAGCTCAGTCAGGGACCCCTCCCTGCACCACCATTCGCTACCGAGCCCAGGACCGATCAACGGACAGTGCCTAAGAAGCCCTGAACGCGACAACCACGGCGATCGTACTTCCCCGCTGTCCAAAATCATGGCCACTCGAAGATAGTTCCTTACACCTACACTCGCAAATAATTCAACAGAAATCCCACAGACATGTACAATCTTCTATGTTAAAATGTGCCAGATCGTGGGTGAGCCCGCGTAGGTAAGAATACGTATTAACGAAACTCTGTAAAGCGTTGACACGCGAAATCATGAAATTGAACTGTTAATATCGCACGTACGATGGTAGAGGTATTGTTCCAGCGTGCCCGAGAAATCTTCCCTCCTCGCCACGTCAGCGAGGGGCGCTATTAAACCGTCGAGTTCCTCCGCGGTAAATAGTCCTGGTAGCTCGCCCCTCGACACTATTGCGCTCGCCAAAACAGCCAATCCATTCTCCCTCATATGGTGTTCCTCCAGCAACAGCAGCGTCGGCTCACCGTCGACGCCCGCGGCCTGAACCGCGCTTTTCATCGATCCCCGACCGCGTCCTGGACAAAAATCTACCTTCCATTCCGTTCCCATGCAGGAGCGCCGAGTTCAACGGTCCATCCGTAAAATTAAATAGCGTATCTCGTACCGGGCCCGGAGTCCACCAGTCGATGGGCAGAGAACGCCGCGGCCAGCCTCACGGCGGATTTCCTTCCTGCCCCCGGCCGCCCGATTAAAATAACGCCCCTCAGATTAGTCCCGAAAGCCCAGCTTAATCCTCCAGGCAGAAAACAAATCGGGAAATTGGGTATTTTAGGGACGAACGAATTACCGCGCGTGGCACCGTGAGCCGCGAGATCTGCAATTAGCAGCGACTGCGAATTGCCGATTATACGAATTGTGGGGCGTGGGATTAGGCGAACTAACGGCGGGCGTAATCTCGTTAAATTTACGGGGAACATTGGGAGGACGCGAGGCGAGCGATCGCTGGGATTAAGCTCGTTTCGAAATAACATAAAATTAAGGTAATTTAACGGGCTTACCGGCCACCGTGCGCAACAGGTGAGAGGAAATCGACGCTTGCACAGGATCGCCTTCCCGAGCGCATCTCGCCGCGGCGTTAATTACCTCCTTCTGCCACTGTTCCTCGCCCAGCGGCAGCAACCCGTTACTCCCAGCCTTCCATATGTACACATCGCTCGCAGAAGTTAGCGGCCTCGACGTCTTCGACAGGAACTTCGACTCCCAACGCGACTGATCCCCGCACGTCAATCTGACAGAACGAAACTTAATTACAGAAACTGGGTGGATTGAATCTTGCACGCGATATTGCACGTGGGTCTGCAAGCTCTCCTACTATTCCTTTTCATCAGACGTAGCTTGGGTCGATTAAGTGTTGACTTGTAGGATAATACCTGAAGTGGAACAACCGTCGTCCAGCATCCAGCAAATGATGCGTGATACTCGATTCGTCCTGTGGAGGAGGGTAATACTTCAAACTGTCGACCCATAGGATCAGGTCTTTCGGGGTCCAGTGGATGGAGGAACCATGAGAAGATTTCATTAACTCGAAAGCTCCCAGTATGGCGGGCACCGTTTGTGCGATCCAAGAGTCGATTAGAGTGTGGTCTCCTTTCAAGGAGCTCTTTAAATGTAGTTCCAAAATCGCGACGGTGTCGTTCGGTGTTGGATATCTGGCGGGCGAAGAGCGCTATCAAGTATTTTATTTAAACCGAAGTAAATTCAGTAGTTAAAGGATGTAGCAATTGTCAGTTTCATAGAAAGCACACTAACGATAAATAGTGGGTGGATAAAAGCGCGTTTAATCTTGGATGCAGTCTGGTCGTTGCATCGGCTGTGCAGACGATGGTCAGGGGAACTCTGGCGAATTCTAGATCCTCTTCGTGGAATCCTCCTTCTTGAAGCAGCTCTCGTACCAGTTCCTAAATAAATTTCAAAGGGCGTACGCAGAACTTGAATTATTTCCAGCCCTCGTATCTAGCTTTTATTTGGCAGAAAGTCTCGATATTGTTACTTGTGTGGCTGTTATGTAAACGAAATGATGTAGCCACAAAATGGTACCTGCAAGTCCTTGGAAGCTAGATGCAAATCTTCCAAAATCAACACCACCCTCGATCCGCTCCTAGGCTTGTATGTTCTGCCATGAGAAGAGGAGTTCAATTGCACGCAGCTCCTCTTCAATTTCGTCACCAGGTCCTGGGACCCATAGAGGGACGACCCTTTGACCAAAGTCGAAGGCTCGTTGCTTCTGATCGCAGAGAGTATAACGGATATTAGAGTACTCTTTCCGCATCCCTCTGGGCCTCTGATCATTATAGGCTGGTTGCCTTTGATCCATGGTAAAACGGAAGCCAACGCTCTCTTCATTGCACCTGAACACATACGCATCGAGTTATCGGACTGCTTTTCACATTTAAAATACCGTAACAGAAATTGAAGCTGATAGATGCAAGTAACTGATTCCGCTCGATTCAAAGCCACTTTATCACCTGACAGTGAAACAGGACCGTCCTCGGTGTCCGTCGATTCATCTGCATCCCCGATAGTTTCCAATCGATCTGTCTCCTCGTTATACACCACAGAGTATGGGTTCTCTTGATTCGGACACCTGTATTTTCAAATAACTATAGACTAACGATATTAGGCAAAGTCCAAGCTTGAATAATGGACATCGACTGCAAGCAGGCACTCGACAGAAGTCGAAATCCTCACCAACAATCCGTCGATTGATAAATCATCCTGGCTAAATCCTCTCTAGAAGCTTCATCCCCTATTTGACCACACAAAGAAGCGAGCAGAGCATAGGATGCTGAGGTGCCAGTGTGAGCGCCCTTTAAATGGCAGAGCGTCGAGTCCATTAAGCCTATGGCCGAGGAAACGTCAACGTTGATCTTCAAACACTCCTCGGCGCAGGGGCAGAGGTGGGAATTCGCGAGTTCCTTCGCTGCCTCTGGAAGTGCTTTCAATCTGGAGGCTACCAGCAAGGAGTTCGGAGCCGTTGAGCCCAAATGAACCACCCCTAAACGCGAAACGGTGGCTGGGCTCGCTCCAGCGAGTTTATGGGTCTCGAAGATGAACCTGTAGCCGCGAGCAGAGATAAGGAGGTAGTCGTAATATCGCATACACGGTGACTTGGAAATCCCGTCCAGTTTGGGAATTAGAGTTAGGGAAATTAATTCTGATATGATAATTGAAAGCATCGTAGGTATAATTAACTTACAATTAACTTTCTCTTCCTTTAACAAATTTCTTTGGGGAACGAATAGAAGAAGCAGGCGAAACTAATTAGAGAAGTAATGGACCGAGTGTTTAAGTTCTAAATGGTGGACGTTTACTTTGTTCGAGAGCCAAGTTTCACGCTGACGCCGTTGGGCAAAGTCAGTAATCGATTGTCGTCTAGAGCGGAGTTTAGAGCTTCAGCCCACTCGGGCTCCACGTCGCCATTAAGGACGATCCATGTGGTCGATTCTCCTGCCGATGCTACGGCGTTGGAAAGCAGACCTTCCTTCCACTCCCTGGTAACCAAACACGACGATTTCCTCGGTATTAAGTTTCAGTGCAGCTACCCGACGGATCTCATCCACTCTGCTTCTAAACTAATTACGACTCTACACTTCAACCCGTATTGCAAAATAAGAACGTCGTTAATCAGCCAACAGAAACTGGATCTTGAAGAATTATTACTCGTTAGCACTTAATTAAACTATTGACTAAATTGCGAGATTAAAGACGATTAAAAGACGATTAGATATGGCACGAAGATTCGATCGAGCAACCAATGGAATGAACTGGAATTAAAATTCTAAGGACACGGTACCTAGTCTGGGGGACAACGCGTCCCAGGAGCCTCGATTTAGGCATGGCGCCAGGGTACACGAGAAACTGAACGACCGTTTCCCCGATTTTCGACAATGCCTCGGAAAGCAGCTTCCTGATAGTCGTTTTACCGCTTCCTGGCGGGCCAACGATCGCCACGCCGGTTCTACTTTTTAGCTGGTCGTTCAACTGGATGCATCTGTTCGCCATTTCATTGCCGAGTTCTTGGTCGGTGCACAGCTCCACCAGAACATTCTGCAAATCTTGTCTCTCAATGAAATTGGACAAAGAAGAGTCTACTTTGGGGAAAACGTCTTCCAGCAGCGAGAGGAAGTTCGTCGTGTCTTCCTCTGTCAATTTTGGCAAAGTTGACGCCTTGATCGCTGCCACCAGCCTGAAAAATAAATCGTGTCGATCTTGCATTCGTCTCGATGCCTATTCGAGGACACAGATCTTTCGCAGAAGCACTTGGAGAAATTTTCCTTAAACCCTTCAAATTCTCAGTATTGAAAAAAAAGACACTTTGTCAAAGACAACCTGGTGGTCTCGTCCAACTGATTGCTCGACGGGATGGCGTCGAGGACAGATCTGAGAGCCCTGAGGCCCCAATCGTAGTGGGGCTGGTTGGACAACAGAATCTCCGCGATGTCCAGCATTTCCACGAGCTGCTTCGCGAGGGTGGACGCGTCCAGGAATCCAGCACACTCCAGCAATGCCTTGACGATGTCCGACCTGTCGGGATGGGCCATGCCGATCGGCCTAAACAGTCGCGCCAGGGAATCGGGAAGCTTGCGTCTACCACCGTACTCGATCCCGGCGGGGTTCATGGTGATGAACACGCAACAATGCTGGTCTAGGTTCACTGTCTGGTCACCTAGCAGGATCTGAGGGGAGCCATCGCGGACTGCTTCCTGGAGGGGTCTAACGAGCATAGCCACTGCGCTCAGTGTCTCTTCTTCCAGCCGATTGAACTCATCGAAACAACCCCATGCACCTGCTTGGGCGAGGCCGCCGAGGATTCGTCGCATGCTGCCAGCGTCCATTCCTGATATCGGTAAATAATGAAGATTAGAAAATTCTAGGAATTACGAATTTTGAGGAAGAAGGATTCAGTGGTGGGAATTCTTTGACGAGTGCCAGAACCAGCTACATTTATGTGAATTACATGATGGAGTATATCAATTACAGTTATATAGAGGGTATTAATGTGTTAAATATTGGTGAGCAACTGTCGGGGAGCAGTGGAGATCGATTTCAGCCTCGTAGGCGTCGGATCGTTACCTTCGTCGCAATTGAAAACTAAAACGAGCCTGCCAAGAATAGCTCCGAGCGCTTTTACGCTCTCGGTTTTTCCAGTTCCAGCCGGCCCAGTTGGGCTGCCGCCCAGGCCTAGCTTCATGGCCTGCGCGAGTGCCAGGAAGCATCGCTCCGTCAACGGCGTTTGGACCAAGCCTACTGCTGCACCTTGGTACTCGAAACGGTATGGGAATTCTGCACCAGCGCAACGCACCACTGGTCCATTATTCTGAAAAAACGAATCGTTATGGTGTCAGCAGGTACCCGAAGCAAGCTAGAATAATGCAAGGTTATTTTCCTCAATAGGCAACACACTGAACGATAGAATAAGAATCCTACAGTTCTGTAACTCCTCAGCTGCCTCTGCCAGGTCCAAACGGTGCTCTCCCCCTGAAGAGTGACGCTGAGAAGATTCCTGGCCACTTCGAGATGATGAACGGTGTCCAATAAAAGTCCACGCGCCTTTAAAGCAGTCAGCCTGTCAGCAGTGTCTTCCAATCCCCTGTACCTCGCCCTTTGCGTCTCCAGATATTCAACGAGGTTCTTCAAACCAGCCCGACCTTCCTTCAAAGCTTTCTCGCACCGTTCCGTGAATCGAATCCTTTCCGCGAGCAACAGCACCTTAAGAATTTATTAGGACACGTCAGAGGCAGGCGGGACCCTTCGCGAAGCTCAGCAATCTCGGGGAAAGCCTTTATCTTACCTGAGTGGGATAGATCGATGGATCAGGCGCGGCGTCGACCAAGCATTTCTCCAGCTTCTGACGAAGGGCGCTTTTTATTCCCTCCTCGAGATTGCCCAGCCATCGCGGTAATGGGTCTCGGAGGTCTACGGGCTTGGTTAACTGCAGGACCTCGCCTTCTGGCGATACGACGGCCGTCAGCCCATTATCGCCCTTTATTATCGATCCCACGCCTTGATACAGTTTCGGTAGATGAGCTTCCAAGCCACGTCCGTTGGCTGACACTAGTTCCAGGAGATCCTCGTCGCTTAAGAAGTAGAGGCGAGGGTAAGACGACCTTTTTTCCTAGAAACATCGAGGTCCAAGGGGAAAGATAAGGTTCCCATTAATCTGAGATACTGAGATACCGAGGATCTAAAGCTTAGGCTCCCCACTCTACAACTGGGGGGATGTAAGCGTGATCTGTATACTGTTTTCAAATTACAAAGCTACAGATTTTCAGAGAGCAGAGTCTCTATGATACCTCCAAGTATTCGTCGAGGCTTCGCTGACACCTGTCGAGGTGGTCCTTCAAGTTTGTGAAGGCTGAAAGGGGAAGCCTCCTCAATGAAGACACCCTCGGGTCGCGAGAGACCTCGCCCATGAGATACCTAAACATTCCCCTCGATCACTATATGAAATTTGAAAAATTGTACTGCAACAGTTCTAAAGACTGATCACCTAAATTCCTTGTTAGCCCTGGACCACCTTCCAGTATCGTTCGGCGCAGCGCCTCCTTCGTAGACTGGTTCCAAGTAAACCCACTTCCTCTGGACAGTGCTCAGGGTCTTTATTCTCTCCTCCATCTCCGAGAGTCCTGCTTCGCAGCGAGCGACCCTCGCTGCGAATCTCTCGTAGCCTGCTGCCCCTTTCGCGCCCTCCAGCAGTAGCCTTAATTCACCTTATCGCGAATCAACGTAATTACTTTGCACGTTACATTGCAAGAGTGCTTGTTGCTTGTTAGATCGAGAGGTAAGGTTCACCTGCTCTTGCCAACAGACTGCCATATTCCTCGACGAGAAGGATGTCGGTATTTCTACCGTCCTTCGACTGCTGAAGCTGAAAGCGCGCGGATGCCTCCCAGGACTCGAGCTCCATCAGTCCTTGTCGAATGCCGCTTTCCGCCGCCGCTCTTTTCGCTATTTCCTGGACATAAATTCCGCTTTCAGCGTGCATCACCTTGGGCAGATTCTCGAGTCATTGCGACTTGAGATTATCAAAGGGATTAAGGATCGCGATCGTCACCTTAATCTTCTCAGCGTTCTCTTGGATGCTGTCCACGGAACGAAGCAAATCACCCAGAGTGATATCCCTCGCGTCCTTGATACTGTTCAAGTTCAAAAGTAATTTAAATTCGCTCCAATGCTCCTCCGCGATCTCGTCCCCGCGCAGAAGCTGCAGCCACTCGATGGCACCTCTGACCTGTCGCACTTTCCTGCCAACGAACGTGTCCACTTCTAGACTCTCTGTTTTATCAGTGGACTCGTCCTTCGATTGATCCTTTAACTGGACGCGTATCCTGTTCTCCCAGGAATCCAGCCAATCGTGCAGCCTGGGTAGTCTTCTTCTTGCCACTGTCCACTCCTCGTCCTCTTGGTTCCTCAGTTCTTCCAGAAACTCAGCCTGGAACCGACAGTTCGACTCCTCGGCTTCCAGCTGCTGCTCCAGCCTCTTCATCGTCTCCTCGTTGTCCTCTAGAATGTCCTCGATGCTCAGCTCGATTCTCTGGCAATCGACTATCAAAACGTCCAACTGCTCCTTCAGGTTCGTCCACCTTTCCCTCATGGACACGATCCAGTCTAGCGTGAGCATCTCTGGCTTGGAGGACCATTTCGTCTGCCATCTTTCTATCTCGTCTCGCACTGCCACTGCTCTGTGGCGAAGGTTCACCTTAGCGTCCTCCAGTTCCCGAGCTACCACTGTCTTGTGACGCTCCAAACGGTCAGCCAGCTGCTGCCAGGAACCGTACGCCGCGCTGACACCTGTTTTAAGAAATTTTTTTGAGAGGGAGGATTAGTCAGCAAATAGCTGGGGCAGGGTTTCTATGAATCTTTTGTCATCTTGTCATCGAGAGTAATATGAATTACCTTCAAGTTTCTCGCTAGTCCACGCTGCCAACACTTTGGAAAGTCCAATGACAGCCTCCATTTCTTCGCTGATGCCTGACGATTGCGCCTCGATCCGAGCATGTGCTTCGTAAGCTAGTCCAACTTCCTCCACGCTTCTGGGCCTACGTTCCAGCTCCTTGGAGGCAGACGAAAGGAACTCTACGATGGCGACCAACCTCGAAGAAGCCTCCACCCTTAAATCGGAGCAGAGACGCTCCCAATAACGACGAGACGCTGATTCTAAGTCGCTCCTGGTTGTAGCTGTGTCCACGCTCACGCACCATACTTTCGCTTCGCTTCCTCGCAATTTGCCAACCTAATTATCGAGCAACGATTACAAATAGTGTAAACGGAAGTCTTATCATAGTGTATCTAAAGGATTCTCGCTAGCTCGCTGACCTCTTGCGCCCATTGCTTGGCATCCTTGAACGCTCTCGTCCACTCTTGCGGCGATCGGCCTTTCAGTCTTTTTATTGAACAAGAATTCAGTTAAACATAGATATCTATACACTGTCGAATGCGACGGAAGATGATGGAAATCGGAGATACATTCAGTCACGGGCGGATTTAGCGAGAAATGTAGCGAATTAGCAATAACTCGTATGTAAGTTGCCATATTGAATTAATTTTGAAATTGTTCCCACTCTTTTAAATTAAAATAATTGATGACATTTCGCGGAAAGGGCGGCAGACGCTTGTCAGCTTAGGGGCGCCAAATCTTTTGAATTACTTCAGTTGTGGTTACATTAATTTCATTTTTCCGTTTTCTTTGGGGCGTGCCAGGGCCCCTTGCCTCTCGTCTGCGTGCACCACTGATACATATAAGCAACTGCCAGAGAAGTACAAGTTTTCACACGGTTTCTTAAACTTTTAATAAACCAGCCACAAGTTTCGTGCAGCGCTGCTAGTATAAAATCAACTCCAAGCTCGTACCGTTCCGCAGCGTCTATTTTCGCCGGCGCGGCCACGTACAGCCATTTCCTCCTTAGCGTTTCCAGCGCAGAGAGAACGATTTCCGCCTGCTTGTAAACACCGCCGAACAGGTAGCCGCTCCTTTGAATCAGATCGCCGAAACGAGCGTCAGCCGCATCCCCGACGCCCCTGAAGTTCGCGGGGATCGAGAGGGATCGTCGGATCGACGAGTACAATTTCGCGCGGACCTCTTCGATCGACGGCCTCCATTGCAGGGATCCGTCGCGGAACGTCAGCTCCACTTTAACATCGGGCAGCTTCTTCAACAAAGACGGTAACGCGCCTCTGCAAAAAAAAAGAAGAGAAAACCGAGGGGGCGGGAATCTTCTGTCGTGAATCTGTTCTATGTAAATCGCCTATGAATATGGAAATTGCGCATTAAAATCGCGAGATGGTTTCAAGGACTTTGGGAGTTCATTAGGAATGCATTTCGCGGGGCCTCGCGTTTTCCGCGCAGGAGGTGAAGCTAGTTGGGAATATCAATTTTTTTCCATTATCTCGTTTGCAGTCCACTTTACATTCATTGGCGAGTGCTTCGCGTTTCTTTATAGAGCTTTGGGGAATCGTGAGGGAACGATTTTTAGGGTTAAACCAAGCATTGAAAAATCCAGTATTCATGTAATGAGCAAGTAGAGGGATAGTACAATCTTTGGTGACAGTAACAAGTGCAATACTGTAAGTAGCGAACGAAAGCCACCAGGAAATAGAAGGTTTCCATAGTTCACCGTATCCACAAAGAAACCTGACCAGATGCAAGCATATAGTGTCATACATTTTTAAAAAATCAGCCTCTGCAACTGTGTTCACCTGTAGGCTACACCCAAAGCTTTCAGCAGCTGCCTGTCCCAATGCAGCTTCCACGCTTTCGTGTTCCCGTACTCGGCTTCCACGGTGTCAACTATAGCCCTCATGTTCACAAGAGCGTCTTTCCAAGCATTTTGGTTGCTAATCAGATTGACAGTTTCTCCTTTTAGTAAATTCGCCACCAAGTCTCGCAACGAGCCGTGTTTCGCTGCCAGATCGGAATTCTGTTGCGCGAACTTCCTCACCTGCATCAGCGAAGATTGCAATTAAACTTATGATGTTTGAACAAGGCATAGGAATCTCGGGAGATTACCAGTTCCTTCAACCTGGCGGTGTAAGCGTCTACCGCCTGAGGGTCAGACCAAACGACACCTTTTTGCTCTTGAACGGCACGTGCCAACTGGAGCGCTGTCGTGAGCATCAGTGGCCTCTGAGATGGCACCATACGGTCGCCAATGGTGTTGTGAAAGGTCGCGACTTGTTGAAGGGCCCTAGCACGACCCGCCAGAGCGCCTGCCCTTTCGACGAGGTCCCTCACTTGTCGAGGAAGTTCCACCCCTTGGCTGGAAAGCGCCCTGGCCTCTCTGATCAGCGTCATCAATCTTGGATCGTACGTCACCCGCATCATGCTGGTGCCAGTTAGCTCCACCACAGCTGAATCGGTGCCCAAAGTCAGCTCCCTCGTCGCCACAGCGCCCTTCGTCTCTTCCACCTGTCGAGCGCACAATTTCCCATGCACCAAGTGTAAAGCTCGTTACCTGCAAAGATCAGAGAGCTACCCAAGCCTCGACGAAGGTTTCCCGCTTCCTCTCGATATCCTTCAGAGCTGCCGAAACTTTCGACGACACACCTTGGTATCCAGGAAGATCGGCGAGCAGCTCCTTCCCCAATTTGCTCAAACTCTCCAGCCTCGTCTCCGACGACCTCGCCGCTTGAACCTCTTGGAGTATTCGGGGACTGTCTAAGAGGTCTCCCGTGTCTGGCCCAGCCAAGCAACTTTCTTGCGTTTCGAGGAATTAAAAACGTCGATTTTAATCAGAAATAGATACTATTTGCAGAGGCAAGAGTGTTATACAAGCGAGCTTCGCATGTATTAAAGTTACCTATGAGATCTCCGTATGCAGACAGCAGTGCCTCGCGTTCGCCACGCAGGGCCCTCTTCAAGCCTTCTCGTTTCAACAGCTCGAGGTAACGTTGGAATTCAGCGAGCAAGGAGTTCGGAGTGGTGGCGTCGGCGATCTGGGACTTCAGCTTCTGTGCGACTCGCTCTTCGGCTGGTAGCAGGCCTTCTTCGACTTTTCTACGGAGGCGATTCCAGTCGACGCTCTTTTCATCGTCGTTGAAAACCACTGGCAAGGGTTACCACGGGCGATTAACAGGTTGCGATAGTCAGTGATCAGGAAATAAATTCTCAGCAAACATTTGTCAACAGTTTTCTCAGCAGCTAAACGTCAATTTCTTTGTCCGTAGTTTGAAGAGACAAAGATATTTAATATTTTAGTATAGGAATATAGTTTTCGCTGAGAATCTACTAGCAGCGTATCTTCAAGGCTATCGCTATCAGGAATGCAGAATTAGGATCGATGGAAACGAGATACCTTTAACGTCGTCGAAACATTGCATCAAGGTGTCAGTGCCGAGTCCAGATCTCTCATTGGGCGTGAGCAGTCGGGTCAGTTGCCGATACTGGGCACGTAACTCGGCAACCTGCCTAAAGATCGCGAAGATTATTGAATTTTACCGCGAACCAGGAAGAGGAAGTATCTCCAGCTAGTACCTGAGCCGTGTTCCAATTCCAGAGCACCTCGTGGGAGTGTAACTCGGGCCCTTCCAAGGGTGAATGGAGTGATGGGGCCAGAAAAGGGTTGTGAACTTCTCCGACATGTTGGCCCATTTTTCGCAAATATCCGCGCCAATGGAAATCGCTTCGACCTTCACTCGATCGTCAGAAGCGCGGATCTATTTTCAAAGCAAACTTGTAATCTACTAAACGCTAAATCGACGATATTGAAATTGATAGGTACAGCTGTCACTGGAATCCAATAATCTGTTACCTCGTCTATTATATTTCTCACGAGGGACACCACTTCGTCCCCGATGATATCCAGGAAGGATTTCATACGTTCTTCCGGGTACACTGCCTCCCCTAATTTCCATAAATCGTCTACGTAACCGGATACCGCCTCGACAGCATCCTCCACTCCGATTAGGCCATCTCTGCGGCAATGAAAATCGTTCGAAATTGAATTTCAATAATGTCTACAAATTAATAGCGAGGCACGTCCAATGGATGATAACTGATTTAGAAACAAGTGGTGTGTATCGATGAAAGTTGCCACGAATGGAGTGCTAGGCTAATTGGAATCTGTTTGACGTGATTTTTACGACACCTAGCCACTGCTGCGCTCTCCAGCTCGGCCCTGATGCTCGTCAATGTTTTCACAGCCTCTCCGTAGATCGTTTTGTCGTGTGAACGCTTCGATTCCTCCCATCTCTTCCTCCAGTGCTCCTCCTCCTCGAGGACGGAGGTCGTAGCCTGTGAACCAAGAAGATTCTCCTCCAACTTCTTCAAGCACGACGGGCTGAGGCTGGAGGATCGCAGAGTCGGTGCCCATACTTGACGAAGTGCCTCGATCAGGGTCGACCCTTTGCCGCCGCCAGTCGTAGTCACGTGAACCAGGTCGTGGAAATTCTTCTCCGTGACTGGTGAATCTGTTATCTATATCAAACGCTCCATTACCAATATGTCGAACACAGTAGCGGATATCTAATTTGCAGGAATGAACAGAGCAATTGGGAACAGAATTTCCAATATTCCAACCACTGACGATCAAAGATATCACAAGTTACATATTACTATTCGCTATTGATAAAGCATATGCGTCGAGCTACCAACGCCAGTAATTTTCTTGCAAAATATACCAATTACGATTGACCTAATGACCACTAATTATTTATCCCCAGTTCCCCCACCTGCTTACCAACTATCTAACCCAGATCAAAGCCCTCCTACTCCACCTTCACCATTAACTTCCACTCTACCTTGAAGAATACCAAGGTATTTCTGCCAATTGGCAACTCGTTGCTCAGCTTCAACCGTCCTTCATGACCACCGGTGTCAGCAGGTTGCGCGCAGAGCGTCCTGCACGCGGCCCCGTCCAAGAAATTCTCCAGCACCGATTCTCCATCAGCGATGGTCTCGTCGTCCCTCAAAGGCACGCCGAAGAAGTGGCCAGCGGTAGCCACTATCAGCGACCTCCTTTTATCAACCACCACCATTATTCTCGTCGAGTAGTCTATTTCCTCATACAGAGAATTGAGTGTCAGTCGCACGAGTGCATCGCAGAGCTGCAACCATTAAACGACGACGAAAAGGTCGCCCTTGTCGCGTGTAGTGATCGTTGAAGTTGTCATGACGACTCCCGGTCAACACAGCCCAGTTGTCAGCTGGCTCACGTGCTGGCAGTATCGTAGCTGCGAGTGGTTCTTGGCAGGTGGACGAACCAGCAGGGTTACCTTACTGCAGGAGCTCGTCAAATATAGATAGAGCTGATTGTGAGAAAAGATCGCACTCTGAATATTGAGTTGCTAGAGAAGTTCGCAGCGTTTCTGACGGCTGGTAAACAGATACGATCGCGGAACTTTTCATGCTTTCCCATTCAAACGAAGCTGAAAGTTCCTGAACGTTATGTGAAAAAAAGCGTGAGAACTTCTCGAGTTCAATCTGTTTAACAGCCGTCAGAAACGCTGCGAACTTCCCGAACAACCCAATATAAGCCTTCTGATACGTATGTAGGTCGATTAAGTATTGGTTCAGGTGTACGTTTACAAGCTCGATGGCAATACGGGATTAATCGATTACAAACGGTTCTTTTTCAGTTTGAATAACTGGTTTCTATTTGTTTATGAACTGTGTTAGTACAGACAAGCTCCTGGTCTACTCTGTCCTCTGTGTTTTTCATTCGGGGATATAGGAGGAACCCAATTAAATTAGACTATTACGTGCCTCTGGAAGCACGCAAGATGACGATTCGCTATTACCAGCAGTTGCAACCAATTGGAGAATAGTGTAACTAGAGGACAGCAGTGCGTCAGTGGAAAGATATGTAAGAAAAAAAAGGGGCAGGCTGATGAATCGACTTCTGACTCAGTTTACAGTACCCGTCTACATCTCTGCCATTGAACTACGTTGTTCTTTAAGAGTAACATTAAACGCTGCTAAATCGAAGCGCGTCCGGATCGAGAGACGAATGAGAATTTTTCAAAATTCTTTAGTAACGCTGTCATCGCGCTCGAAGCGCGCAGCTTTGAACGAAGCATCGGGGATGCGAGCCTGCACGAAGTTGCCGGCATTCTTAATGTTATTATCGCCGAATATTTGCATAATCAGGGTATAGTTGGCATCCACGCCTCGAATAAGCAATCAGAGTACATTCCGACGATCCTCGAGGCCGATTTATGCGCTCACGTGCATACGTATGGCCTGTCCATGCACACTTCCGCCGCAACAAATGGCGTGTGCGACGAAGGAATGATCGCTCGTTGGATTTGCAAGCGATCGTACGCACGCCCATTAGCCAAAAGCATATTGCAGGCCATGAAAGCAAATTTCGTACCACGACATCTATTTATGGAGAACGATTTGCTTTGGATCAATGAACAGCGCGCACATCTATAACCGTTATCAAATTGCTTCATTATTGTTATCTTCCCATAACTGTGTCTCGTGCGAAATTGCTTTCACAGTGGCAAGAAAGCAGATACCGATGAAGTAACGAAAACAAAAGGAACTTTTTTTTAAAAGCTTCTTTAATGATCAATCTGTAGCTTGATTTGTAATGCATATTTTTTGGCGAATTCAAATAGCTACTTTTAAACATTATGACGTTAATAAACGTTGCGTCAAAGAACAAGTCTCAGCTTCAATTTATTTCTGTGTAATTAATTAAAAAAGATATGCTTGATTTTCGACGAAAACGACTGCCTGGTAGTTTTAAATTCGAGACCCTCGAAATCGCTTTGAACATTGTTCTAATGGTCTCTAAAGTTCTGACGAGTCTCTGCTTCTAATTCAACGAATGATGACAACGACGGACTCGATTCTTAAAACGCACGCGTGCATTCTTGCAGCGTAGACGACTCATCGAGACCCATCAAGATTTTCAATACCCTTCGCAGATCTTTCTGCAGATCTTTCACATTCGACTGACGTTCTATTCGTAGTTTGAAGCAGGATGGATTGGAAGCGCAGTACCTACAGTTCACCAGCTAACATAAGTAAGAGGAAGTTGCACCGCCACGTGGAGTCGTTGAACTTGGAGTATTTCCTTTCATCTCTGTGGTCCGCGGTCGAATTCTCGGGGCCACTAAAAAATGTCTGGATTACGTGGGCGGAGAAGAGAAAAACACGAACTCTAGCTCGCGATCGCGCGTAATCAGGGGGGGCACGTGGTGTTGTAATCAGCAGCCACTCGCGCTGAAGTGCCGCCATAAACGCCGCCATGGCATTTAATGCACAGCTTAAATCGACTGCCTCTGCACGACGGAGTCTGCTGTTCATAGGGTGTCTCGAAAGTATCCTGAGAGATGGCTGGCGAGGGAGACAATAAGTTTTCCATTAAAAAATAACATATCACCAGAAACATCTTGAGGAATGCCTTCCGTTAGAATTCCGTTAGAATTGCATAACAGCGATTTGCATAACTGTTACGTGGTTGCGATTCATGAGCTGGGAGCTGATATCGTGGCGTTAAGAGGATGGTATTGAAACGAGCCTTGTTATCCGTTGCTTAGCACTGACAGAGAGAACTGATAGTGCAATACACCGATACACTAGGTACATTAAATACATGTAGATTCCCTTAGCAGACGCGGGGTTGCCGGAGAAGTTCCAGTAAACACTTATTCCTTAGTCTAATTAAGTGTGAATTACAAATGTTCTTATGCTCCAGTTGCTCAACAAACACAGCTGGAGTGTGCCACGTAAACTCGATTAAATTACAAATAACTCCTCGCACCATGCGTACAATCTTGACGCCTCTTTTAGCGTTCTGTACGGAGCGTTTATAAATAAGAACATTACAGAAGGTATGTTACTCCAGAAAGGTCAAGTGGGCGGTATTAATGGAAATTGAGGAAGATCAATGGATCCAGATATGAAGCACCTTTCAAGGTCACATCTCATCCTCGTTTATATTCAAAATCAATCATACTCCGACCATCGGAGTACGATACACCAGAGGAACTTTCTTTTAAAAAATCATTCCTACATCCCTTCTCATCCAACACGAATTACTCCGTACAGATAGAGTACGAAGCACAGAAAAACGCCGGCCTAGAAGGAAATACCCAAAATATAAAAAATACCCCAAAAACAGATCGTCAAACGACGCAGGAGTCTCCAACGTTCAACGCTTGATGTTAACATGGTAGGAAACGATGTTATGCTCCAGTCACGCGAGCATCGTTCATTTTATCCCGACCCAGAAGAGAACACGACGATCGGACTCGTCAAGGCCGCCTTTACTCGACGATTTTCCTCGTCGTTCGTAAGGAGTATCGGCAACGCAGCGATAAATCGCCCACCACTACGGTTCCGCGCGTGCTTCAGTCAAGCCGCGAGCGTCGTCCAGTGTTCGTCTACGCGCGTGTGCGAGCCAGATTTTGAAGCTGGGCTCTTCTATTTTCTGGAAACTCTACAAGTCGAGCACCTTCTTCTTCCGGAGGCTTGACCCTGCTATCTCATAACGTCTTAGGTGAGTAACACTCTCGACGTTCATCGAGTGTTTTTGAAATAGTAGCTTGCGTGGACAGTTCGATAAGATGCATTTTCAAATCCGACGGCAAGTTTCGCGGGCAAATTTGCGTCCTTCGATTACAGCTGTTCCGAGTTAATAAAATGGAACTTTCTTTCGGGAAATCTTCTGTTGAGCTTTGCACGAGCAACTTAGCCGAGGATTGTGGTGTTTTGGTGTATTTTTAGTGCGCCTGTTAATTACTACATAAATTTATTCGACTTATAGTAAGACACGTGGTAAATTAATAGTAGATGAAGATTGGTGATTTGGTTTCGTCAGTTCTTTCTGTTCCCCGCCGGATGCAGAAATCTTCGTTTCGCACGGCTATTTCTATACGTGCACGGTTACGTAACGCAGGTTTACTAGGGTGTAACGATAGTTTTTATCTCCGTAAGCGGAGATCAGCTAAATCTGCACAGCTTTCGATACGGTTCGTGTAAACACGGAGTTCCGCGAGTGTTATGGCTGGTATATTTTGCTGCGAGCCGTGAAAGTGGAGCGTATCTGAAAGTATGTCGGTTTGGGTCAACGAATCGTTGTGCGATCATATTGTGACAAACGTAATCGCCAGGGTAACGTGGCAAGTATTCGCGAGTATCGCTGTTGACCAACTTGCTAATCGACTGGCAGTTCCCTCCAACTTAAACGTAGATAACTTCGTTACGCTAATTACTTCCAAGTGTTCCACATTTTTCTATACCGATTAATTCTATCTGGTTACTTTGCTTTCAGTTAAATGATCAATTCAATTAATTGACTTATAAATAGATGTTGTAAATGAGGATGATATTTTTATGAAAAATTTAAATTGAAAAATAAATGAAAGTGATTTAGTTATTCATTTAAGTAAAAGTAACTTTAGTGCCAGCGACAGCTGTTAAACTAAATTTATAAATTAGTTTAATGAGATATAGAACATAGTCGTAATTGTGAAAGAAACCAGTCAGTTTTTAAAGCGTGGTAAAGCGTGGCTCTTTATTTATGCAAATATCCTGTTGACCAACTCGCCAATCGTTCTCACACGTTCTCCAGCCTGGTCGTGAATATTTCCTTTAAATTTCTGTCGATCGTTTCAATTTGAACGAAATGATTAATACGTACTGCGCTGGTCGCAATTGTGACTGCCAAAAGTGGAGTCGTTTCTCACAGAGAGACGGGATAAATCCTGCCTCTATTGTTTTTATTCGGAATTCAACGTACGCTCGATGTGAATATTCCCATAACCGATTACGTGTGTCCTTGGATCGCATTCCTTACCCCGCGTTACGGCGATTCTTAAATATCACCGTAGAACTCAGTCGAATCACGCGCTATTACTGCCGAAGGTAAGATGAATCCTCTGGTTATTTACCACTTACTGTTTCCTCGGCATTGAAAAATTCGATACAAGTGCGCACTCATCGTATGAGTGGTCTCGCGTAGGAAAAAGGCCGTCCAATGCAACAGACATTAGATTCCCATGTGTTCAACTGACACTGATAACCCTATCACTATGAGCAATGCCTCAGATTCGATGAACTAGCTTTCGTCTAAACCTTGACACTCATTAGACATCGCCAATGTTAACTGGAACGCATGCTAACGAAATTTCTCGGCTAACATCAATTTTCCACGGCCACATAAAAAATTTTCTTCTAATCCACCATAGGCGTGCTTGGCGTAATTAAGGTCAGCTCTGCAACCGTTCCATATTATCCAAGCCACCGTTCCTCGGTCGACCTCGATTGCAGTCGACATTTAAAGGCCCGAATCATTGTCCGTCCAGTTTCTGTGGTTAGCGATTTTTTTTTTTTAATTTAAACGGGACGTGGGAAATCGAGGAAGTCGCACTCTGCTTTCTAATGGTCACGTTGCCGGGAGTGTCAGTCATCCGAAACCTCCTCGCTCGTCGCCGAGCGTTCATTCAATTTAAGGAAACTGTGGCTGGAATTTACAGTCGTTAACACTTGAACCCAGCGTGCCTCGCGATAAGTATGGCAGCGCGCTTCCCGCGACGCTGCATAGGAAAGTTTGAGAAAAGAACAACGTGTTAAACCCCGTGAACGCGATAAAGCTGACGGGACGATAACGCAATTAAACGGTCACATTGGAAGGCTGGTTGCAGCATAATAATGATAATTATCTTCGCACGTACCGGTGATAATGTAATACTTCAGCGATCGAGTAATCGCCGCCGTCAATTACACTCCGGGACATACGATAAGCGCCGGTCCATTGGAGTTTGTTACTGGCTCGTTAACATTTAATTCATTCTAGCCAAAGGATATTCGTGGTAATCTATAGAGGTGTAAATATGTCACCACCTGTCTAATGTTGGCTCGATTTATTAAGAAAAATATAGACAATAGCCGGGAGAAGGTGTGACATTATGGTGCTTATTTAGATCATTATTTATCCTTGTGCAAACTCCTTCCACTTTGCTTTACTCTCTTGCGTTATCGTTAGAGGTAAAGGTAGATATCTTTCGTAATGATTCCAAATAGACAACTTCACATAATTGTTAGATATATGACAGAGAGAGAGAGAACTATTAAGCTATTGTTACGTGCTAATGTGACAAAAATACAAATAGTTTGTTACATGGTTTTATTTCAATTTAACATATCGCTCGATTCTTTAAGCTGTTCATACTGAACGCCAAGAAAGCTATGGCAATAAGTAACACTCCAACGTCTATCTATTTAATCGGTAACGCCGTTTATTAAGCTCAAGCTTGTGCAACTGTCAAAGAAGACGTTCTTCGAATTTGCTCAAGTGGATGCTGAAAGAAACCAGGGAATCGTGCTGCGCAATTAACAATGAATCACACGTCGTGCATCTACATAAATGATCGTAGGAGCAATTGCGACAAAAGAATTCCCCGTTTATCTCTTATACATCGAAGAATATTAGTCTCGCGCAACTTCCCTCGCGCTTTATCGCCATTGATTCCTTCGTTTTTACATAAATCTTAAAAAATCAAACTGCCACGCACATTACTTGAAGGAGGAAAAAGGGGTAAAAGGAAACATTACGCCTTTCTTCTAATTTACGACAAAGATACCGTCAGAAAATATAGGAGGAAGTAATTAGAATTGTTCAACCTTTGTTTTATGTTAAAGGACTTATACCTCGATTCATTTCGGAAGTTAATTTCAACAAAATTTACGAAACAATTAACTCCTCAACCTAGAAATTTTAACGTAAATGATTCAAATACAAGTTAATTGCCACAAAATTGACGAAAAATTTAGCTCCTCTAACTAGAAATTTTAACGAAATCAATTAAAATAAAAGTTAATTTGAAAAAAATTTACGAAAAATTTAACTCCTCCAACCAGAATTTTTAACGTAATCAATTAAAATAGAAGTTAATTTTATTCTTCAGGTCGATGGTTCTTTGAAGCACCACTTTCTTCTTCTCTGTTCTTCTGCGCTAGAGTTGACGATGTTGAAGCATGCTGTGGCAATATTGCAATTGCGATGGTGTTGCACTTTTAAAATTTTAATGACGTATCCTTTCAGTTGTAAAGGTAACGTTAGCTACAGAATGACTGACCCACCAGCAGGCAAAGGACCACCAAGCGCCATCACGATGGTGTTCTCGGCCCTCACACATATTCTTCTATTGGCACCGGTGATCTACATCCTCTCGTTGGCTTTTGGAAACTACAGCTTCTTCTCGTGGCATCCCATCTGCATGACCCTCGGAGTGAGTAATTAATCACCTAATATCGACACAAATACATAAACGTGCCGTTTTAACTTCATTTCCTTTCATGTACAAATGACTCGATAATAGAAAAAAATTATGAACGAGCACAGTAGCTCTTTCTCTGGAGGACATGACACGTCTTTTTTCCGGGAGAAGAGCGTGAAATGTTCGCGTTTGAAATGGAAGACCGTTTGTCACTGCAAACACGTTTTGTATAATGCCTTGCTGCAATAAATTCTCGCTTTGCACGTCGAACGGTGTAAAGTTACGTAAGATTTTCCAATTCGAAACTCGAGACAAGGGAAAGCATTGAGAAAAATAACGATAGAAAGTGGTTCACGAGCTAACAGAACATGTAAGTTCGAGATCGTGTTTCCGCGGGCAGCCGCAGCTTTTTCGTTTCGCTCCGCAAACTTGAGCAATACTTCGCGTAGGTAGGCCCTCTGAATAGAAAGAAGGAGAATAACAATTTAATAGGATCGGTAAATTTTGATTCCTTCCTACTGCTCGTGTCACATAAAAAGACCTATCATGCTTTGAAATTTTCAAAATTCTGCCGTTCCTACAAAGTAACAAAGAAACCACCCACATCGTTCGTTTAAACCTCAATGCCCCTAGAATTTAAACAGTGATTCCCTTTTCCCTCCACAAGATCGAATAATACAACCGCCAAAGATTGACACCCTCCGTCTTGCAGGTCGGCCTACTGATCACGGAGGCAGTTTTCAGCGTTTCTGGCGAGGCGTACCTCGGTTCCAAGGTCTCCAGGTTGAACAGGGTGACGATGCACTGGGTGGCGCACACGGCAGGCCTGACCCTTGTCCTGATCGGTCTGATCATCATCGTGGTGAACAAGGTGAACAACAACAGACAGCATTTCGCCTCGCCACACTCGGTGCTCGGCCTGATCAGCATCATCCTGGCTTTCCTGACGGCCAGCTTCGGTATCATCACGAACAACCCCAAGTGGCTTTATCCACGCTTCAGGCCAGTCCTCCTGAAGATCGTCCACGCTTTCGGCGGCGTCGCCGTCACGATACTGTTGCTGGCATCCGTGATCACGGGGACGTACCGCCACTGGTGGCCTGGTAGCGACACGGGTAGAAGCTTGGTCTTCTCCTCCTTCTTCATCGCTGGATTCTTGATCTTGCTGAAGCCTGTCCTCGGAGCCGTCTCTAGGAGCAAAGTAGTTTTCGGCCCACCGCCTGCCACCCCCTAATTTCCGACCGCCAATCACGATTTGATAGTCAGCATTCGCAAGCAACGCGAATACTTTCAGTGGAATTGCTCGGCTGCGAGATTGTAAATTACGGTAATCCAGCTTTGAGGGGAGGTGTCACTGTGCCGACGATTTACTAGCACGCTGATCGGTCAACGCCACGTTTATTGCGATGCTTTAGATTCGATCAGAGATTACCAAAGTAACAGACCGATTAAAGGTATTTACGTCTACTTTCTTTGCGGCACTGATAACGCGCACTTCTCTAGAAAGCGTAGATTTATCGAGTCACGTACGATCAAAGGGAGTCTTATCGATGATATAGCGATGAGCATTTTATCTGCCACGGGTGTAATCGTCGTCGAATCAACGGCACCTTTCTTCAGCCTTTTAGGGTGTTTAAAAGATTTGCGGATATGAATACGAATAATTTCGAGCCCATATTTTTCTATACACCAAGTGTTCGTGAATTTACTTAAAATTCAAGCATTCCGTCCTCCAATAATTGCACGAAATATATGTAATTCTGTGTAGTCATCGATAAACATCTTTGTCGAGGTATAATACCCCACTCTCTGCCGTTGAAAACTCGTAGATTTAGAAGGAAACTTACACTTTCGTCATTGTATCTTAATTTGGAGAAATTCTAAGGGAACATGAGACTTCGACGGAACTCGAGCCCCGATAAATTCCACCCGAATTAGTTGAGAAAATCTGAGTCAGTAGTGGACAGTAGACAATAGAAAACTGATTCGAGCAGTTGGCAATGTTAATTAAGAATCGAGCTCGGTTGTTTCATTGTACGCTATTTTTGTGTTCGTCGAATTGCTAATCGTTAATTGCTAAAACACACCAGTAACGCTTCCGATGCCGCTGCTAAGGGAGAGCCCAGTCCAGATTTAACTGTAAGTAGTATTTATAAGAAGGCGTATTTACCAAAAAGGAACGAAACTAGAATCTAATTAAATAGTTAATTTAATTAGAAAGAAAGGAGAGAGAATATACGCGATCAGCGTATCATCAACCATATATATCAACACTTTATTAATTACACACGCATCATATACATATACATAGAATTTACATAATGTATATATACCATTCGCGATGCAATGTACATGTATATTAATACAGTTTCTTATTTTTCAGTTATATGTATACCATCGTCTCTTAAATATATTTTTGTTTGTTACTTCGCCATTTTTCTCTGGATTTTTGTTTCTTTATTAATTCATTTCCACCTATACTCTCTTGAAATTGTCAACGCACGATAAACATCTCGAGCCGAACCCGTCACGCGTTCAAAGTCTTCCCGCCGTGTCTACGCGTGGGGAGCGCCCTAACACATTATGCAAAAACGTCTGCACATACACATTCCTTGCATCGTTAGCCTCAAATCAATACGTTGCAATTAAATATTTCTATTCGGAAGCCTTCTTAAATTTCCCCAACGGACGTTAGCTTACTAACAACAAACTGGACAAATCGGACAATACAAAGAGAAGTGTATCGCGAGTAGTCTTAAAAGAGAATATAAGTAGATCACTTAAAAGAATAATATCGCGAAATGTTTGTACATTTTCTTCCCGTACTTTCAATTGAAAAAAAAGAAAGGTACGAAGAAATTGTCTTCGTTCCTTAATTCGCCCCTGAGCACCTTCATCCGTCTTTATTGTGCCTTGATGACGTTTCATTTAGCTCTGTAATTTTATTCTTTGGTCGCCAGATGAAATCGTGCTCGCCAACGTACAAGAATCTGGCCTCAACTGAAAGGAATACTGACCGCACTCGCACAAACTATCGCCTATCTTTATCTTCGCTCTGGAGCGCCCTTCCTTGATTAGCTAGGACACGTTGCTTTGTACTGTTCGCTCTACTGGTTGCTCTTAGTGACGTAAAGTCCGTTAACATTACCCGGTAACCGTGGGATTCCTTTTGTACATCGAGGTGAACCTAAAGAAATGCCTCTGCTCTCGTCTGTCAGTAATCGCAGAACGATGTTTACTGGTGGCACTAAATCATAGAAACCTTACAGTTCCCCGTTGAACGTGGCGTCGAAAGAGATTGCCTCGAAAATCATTGGAATCGTATTTTAAATCGTGTTTAAGCTACTTTCGGCAAATCGGTTCTAAGGAAGATGGTAGTTGAATGGCTGCAAGAATTGTGACTGTTTAAATCTACCTTCTCTACTCTGAATTACGTCGGGTTTTATGTATACACTCGTTGTGTAAAAATTTAGTTAGCATTTAATCGAACGGTCGAGAAGTGGAAGGATAAAGTACAGTAACTCGATTTTTTGAACCTTAACCAGTCACAATCTGACTAGCCACTTTGGTAATTATTTCGCCTGCAATTAATTGCCTTGACTAAAATTTGATGAAGGAGAAACGAAGATTCTCAACTTTGCTAACAGAGAAAACGCGGTGGAGACACTCGAACCGAGGATGCTTGATGCCGCGCGATACTTTCGCCTGGAATCGTTGTGCAGCTAAACCGTGAACGAAATTACAATTTAAACTCATCCCTTTCGTTTTCATTGTATCGCCGGCAATGTTACCGTGTTGTTACCGATAACTCTACGTCACTGAATCTTAACCCTACCTAGGACAGTCGACCACGTGGTCTGGCCGGTTTAAACCGGCCGCTAACACTATTATTATTATTATTAATCATTACTTGTAACGTAGGTAACTTTGATAATATTATTGTGTTTTTTAATGACGCGCTAAAGTTCCATTTCCCTCGTTTATATGCCCCTCGAGCCTGCGTTATTCTCCTATCTAGCCTAAGGACATTAAAGTTTGCCGAACGCTTCTGTATCGATCACCGTTCGTCTCGCGAATCCCAAGTTTTTGAATCCATAACCACGCTTCCGGCAAAAAAGGGGGGTTGCTTTAACGACGATGAAATTATTTCGGTGATTGTGTCTCGGATATGGCTAGTAATTCAGTATGTTTTACATTTCCTTCTCGGTGCTCTCGATTCTCTTTCCAACTCGATTCTCGTCACGAGATTATCAATCTACGGCCATCCTCGTGAATTCCAATCGAATATAATTGTAACATATCCATCGTATTGTTAGAGTCAGCAGGAATTTAACTAAGAGTAGCCACGGTAAACTTTCACTGTTTTCCACTCTATATGAAACGAATTCCGGTCTTGGGATTCGAATACTCGCTCAATGGAATGTTCTGCCTATGCTCCGAAGCTCTGACTATTAACAACGACTAGATTCTAAGTGTGTTAATTAGGTCACCAGAGGATCCGTCTTTGCACGCGGATGACGAGGATCCTCCCCCACTTGTTCGTCCTTTCGAGCAAAGGATCGATAACCGGGGATAATCGCTTACCCCCCAACGTCCACCTTGATAATTCGCGAACTACATCTACCAAATGCTTGATTCTTTAAGTTAAGATAACTTGGAAACTTAAGGTACAAAGAGACTTCTGCTGCTTCTGTGACTTAAAGGAAAAATCGTTAAATCTATCGTCACAGAATTGCCTGCAATCCGCGTGTGTTATGCAACCATCCAATAAGCGCGCGTGTATCCTTAAGAGGACGACAAGTGGAGTTAGGCCCGCTTTCTTCTGCTCTAGAAAATATAGATACGTATACGCTCGCACAGTACACATTTTCTTCATTTACTCACGCAACAGAAATACAACAGCTCTCGTCACGCGATTTCCACTCGCACGCTCACAGATATGAGTTCACATACTAATCCCTCTGCTACCATTGTTTCCCCTTTGCTCCAAACGCAGCGGGCTTCCGTAATGTTAATTCTTTTCTTTCCTCCGTTTCATTCTTCGCCACGTCACTTCAACATTAATTTCTTTATAATATTCAACGATTCTTTTATGCTTGGTTTCATTTTGTACACGTAATATAAACTATGCGACGCGTACACCAGTGTACAAGCGTCTATAAATATATATAAATATATATATACACGTTCATATATATGCATATATTTATATATGTATATTATATATATATATTCAATATTTATATACTATATATATATACCTGTAACGTGTGTATATTGTATACGTAGTACGATTAATGATATATATATATATATACGGTTACATCTAGCAACACTTTACAAACGGGGTCACATAAAAAATAAAGAATCACGAATCTCTCATGTTTTATTGACTGTATACGTATGCGTAATTGTCACTGGCAACCCGACATCTCGCCTGGCTTAATGTTTTATAGATGATGCCTGTTTTAAGAGCCGGATACGTTCGCGAAACGTTACCCTTCTAACTTGTGCAGGCGGCATCACCCTTCGCATTTCGCCACTGTCGCGTTAGTATTCGCGGCACGCACGATAGCTACTCTATTTCCCTGAAAGTCCTCGACAGCCCGAAATTAATAGGAATCGAAAGCGCGGGTGCACGGAAACGGTGTGTGCATCCCGATAGTCGCTCTAATTCATGCGAAAATATTACATTACACGTGTATAGGTAAACAGTTCGGACAGATCAAGCGTTCTTCGCACTCCTTCCATTCGTGTTCCCGATCGAGCATTGAATTTAAGCGAACTATTCCTCCGATCGCATTCCAGCAGTTATTATATTTCGACGTTATATTTAAACGTTTATCTTCGGTCCACTTAAATTCACTTTCCGACCCAACACGAGTAGCTCCGATTATAATTAACGCTTCAGAATTATACTCTCGATCCCGACGACTCCGTCGATCTAACATTTAACGACAAATAATTTTATTCTCCCCTACTCGTGGTAATTACGTTTCTGCGGCGCTCGACGATGCGACCCTTTAAACAACGAACGAAGTTCGTCACGGTTTCAATGTCAATATCGCTGTTACTAATAATAATAATTACCACTTGGCCCTGGAAAGTCAGTGAAGTACTACATTCACGGGCGTTCCGTGATTGCTTACAGTTCACCGAGCACGGCGGTCGATATCAGAGAGAAAGCATATTCCCGGGATAAAAATAAAGATTGACACGGTTCAGTAAACTCGCGGAATAACCAGGCTTCTTGAATATTGGAAAGCAAAGCTGAACCTCGTAATTTCGAAAATAATGTACATTATTTCGGTTGTCTAATGGTTATTAGGTTCCTCGTGTTCTCGTCAAATAGAATCGTATCAAGATCGCACGCCAATGCTTAAAGGGCCGAAACGTCGGGCAAAGATAGGGCAACAATCGCTACGATTGTTAAAAAGAAAATATTACAATCTCGCTGGGTAACGATTGTTGCGACCAGTGTTTTCGGAGGACATCGATAAGTGAACGCAGGAAGAATGTCATTACCACTAATCGCACTGATACACGGAAGATAATACTGCCTACGGTTGAATCTCCTTGCATGTCGGCCGATTCGTGCGGTTGTTCCACTGAAATCACCGCGTGGACTCCATCGATCGAGTAGTATCACCGTTAAACCACGCCCACGAGTCCCGCCGAAAAGGTCGACACGTTCCCATGTATGTACCTTTGTGTATTCAGTATTGTATAGAAATGTTTCGCGTGCCACGTCGAAAAAATGCTCAGCGTCCACGAAGCTACAATTTAGGTTGAATTTGATTGACTTTAACGATCACGTAACAATGAACGCTGCGCGGTTAGCGGATCTGTCGCGCCCGGTGAAACGATAATATTGCGCCGAATTCCCCGTGTAATTCCCTCGTGAAGAGTTTCAAGTTTCAACTGGCTAAAAATCGAACGCCTATCGCTAACAGTACGTTAGACTCGTAAGCGATTAAACGATGGTTGCACGCCATCCACCGACTCGAAAGTATTCAATAGTTAAATTATTCTGTGTTGTTTGTGTGTGCGTGTGCGCGTCTGTTGGGCGTAGCGATAATCGCATAACTTTCTTTGCTATGTAGTACGTAGAGTGGTTAATTCCTTACGATCACTTTTATGTACAATCGAAAGCAGTGAGGTAGCGTTAATTCCTAATGTTTGTACATCGCCACGTGAATTTTACTAACGATCATACCATCTCGATCGTGCAACGCTACTTGCCACAACGCTTCGACCAATCATGATTGCTGAACGATTCAACTACGATTCTCGTTTACGACTACCCGACTGTTAAACGAGGTCCTCGCTATTGTTCTAAATTGAGGCAGTGAGAGCGACAACGAATGATTAATCCACATTAAATAAAATTCCAATTTTATATGATTAGTAGAGCCTTTTGGAATACCTTATTGCTACTAACTGAATTTCGAAAAAAAATATGGGTTAGCCCGTTGTTGCTCTGACTGCCTCAATTATTACTCACAAATCCACCGTCAATCCGTTGCCGAGACCTACGAGGGTGGAAGAAACGTGGAACAAGACTTGGCGTGTTTCTAATCAATGGAAAAGCGCAATTAACCAACTTCTTTTACGTTCCCATTGAATCAAAACCGCGGAAACTGAAAGGTTACCAAGTTACTCCCGTGGCAGTAACAGAAGACTCCCGATTTGAAAATAGAAGCGCCTACTTTCTGGGGCTGGAATATATAGAAAAATAATCTTCGTATAAATCTCTCTCCTAAACGCTCGAAACGCCTTCTTCAGCCACCCCTCGACTCCATCTGCGATATGAAACTACCTGTTACTGGCGTGTCGCGTGATTGGCGATAGACTCTTTGGCAGACTCGTCTTTGGAGGTAAAATGAACGTCGTGTCAGACTTGTTGGGATGTGATCAAATCGGTTTTACTAGAGTTCTTCAGGATCGATGGTCCTGGAAGCTTCTGAGCAGTGCCAGACGTGCCCGATGGCTGCACCATCATTGGTTGACCGTTTACCAGGACTATGGTGTCTCGTACGGACTCGTAACCACATGCTGGCCCTAAATCACACACATCTCATGGCAGACATGGTTACAAGCGCGCGACCGTTTCGAAGAATTCCAAGAAATTCCACCGAAACACTCCAAATACCAGAAAGCTCAAGCTTAATTATATTGCAAATTTACTCTCGACGTATATCTCCCGCGAAAACAGTAACTAATCATCCCCCCTTCGCGATCGAACGCCATCCAGCTTCAATTACCACCCCCAAGTGCCTGAACGTCGATAATTAAACCGTTAAACCTCGTTGAAGCTTCGAGAGACGGGCCAGAATAATTTTCAATCAACTAAAAATCGTGGGCTGCAACATCCCACGCCCGTGGTGAGTGTCATTCGCCACGTTATAGATCACTCTGGCACGCGCGTAGGCGGAAGGCCGCTGCTGGCGTCGTCAAACGATCCGGTAGATGCTCGAGGGAAATACAAAAGCAACGGGAAGCGAGGCAACGGTCCGTGTTTCCACCGAGCGTTTAGACTTGTGACGTCCCTCTATTGTTCGCGGTTTCAGCCTAATGTGGGCGGGACCGGTACTATTGCGAGAGGATTAACATAGAGATAAATGTTCCACGGAACTGGTGGCGTTTATCTCTGTTCTACTGCAAGGCGCGATCGAGTTCCTGATTACCTGGCGACGGCGTGTGAGTGAGTGTCCTCGACGGGGTCGAGAGGTTCCTGGAGGCCGGTCCCCAATCGGAAGTCGGCTGCAGAAGCAGCTTAGCGCGCTGCCAGACGGTCGTCCTCTTACTTCTCTTCGTCCTCCCCTTTCCAGGCCTCTGGGAGGAGGGCCTGCTGTCGAAGTCGTCGTCGTCGTCGTCGTCATCGTAAGCGGATCGCCGTCGACGATCCCTTAGCTGGTCCTGTAAAACACACGCGTTTCCTTCTGTATCTACCCTCGTCCCGTCGATTCTCCGCGACTCGACGGTCATTTAAATCTGAATGTCGCTACTGCAACGAGCATATAGCTTCCTGAAACGATTCCCGTGTACACACAGAAGTAGAATTACGCTTCCGCGCGGGGAAGAAATATTTTAAGAGAAATCTATGTCCCTTTCGAGTGAAACAGTGGTGGCAGAAAGAGCTTAATCGCATCAATAGTGTCAGGCTTAGCAAAAGCTTTGAGAATACAACGACCGCCTGGATCTTTCGTCGGACGATGGGGCGAAACGATGCTGTCTACCTTGAAATCCTTGGATAACGAATAACGTAATGTGTTTGTAACGTGGAATACGTACGAGAGTCAATCCAACGATGACCAGGACGGGTATTATTCCGATGACCCATCCAACGATGCTCGCCCATTGCGGATAGACGTAGTCACCGTACGTGAGCGGCTCGTATTCGACCCAATTGAAGAAGAGAATGAACAGCAGAGTCGCCGGGGTGACCAGCTTCCACATCCAGGTCCAGAAGAACCTCCAGAGCCGGCTTTGTAAACCAATCATCTGCTGCACGTCATCGAGGAATCGATCAGCACCGTAGATCCAGGCGACCAAGATGCACTCGCTTATCGCTATCAGCAGCACCGAGCAATTGGCTGCGTACTTGTCCATCAGTTGCAGCCAATACATGCCAGCCTGGTAGTGTGCAATTAAGAAGTCGATACGAGAGCCTGGTCTGAAGCCAATTTAAAGATCTATGTTCGCGAAAACTTACGTTGGTAGTGAAGACAATCCCTCCGGCGTAGCCAAACACAGCGGCCGCCAGGACCACCCACAATTTATAGTTTCTCATTTGCGGGAACGCGTCGAGTATCGCGGTGGTGACTGTTTCCATCAGGGCGAATTGTGAGTCGAGGCCCAAGGTGAGAAGCATCACGAAGAACAGCAGCGACCACACTGGGGCCACGGGTAAACGAGCCACCACCTATTTTGTTTCAATAAAACGTTTACATTCCATATCGGTGATTTTCGTGAGAAACTTACAGCGACTACACGTGTTTAGTTTACACGAGTTTGTCTAGCTTCTGTAATTCTAATTAGATATAGCTCGCTAGCGCGCGGAAGTCTTCTAGCTGCTCTAAAGTATCACGAGGATTGATTCAGGACTCTCTAATCCGAGGGTATCGTGTGATTCACTCACCTCGGGGTACACGATGAACGCCAGGCCGGCGCCCTGGTCGACGACAGAGGCGACGGGAACAGAGAGCTCGTGTGCCAGGAATCCGATCACTGAGAATATCACGAAACCAGCGAAGAACGAGGTGCAGATATTGCTGACGGCGACGATCAGCGTGTCCTTGTAACAGTTGTTGGTGAACTTGTTGTAGGAGCTGAGGGTGATCAGGCCGCCCCAAGCTGGGCTCAGGGCGAAGAAGATTTGAACGGCTGCGTCGCTCCACACTTTCGCCGACATTAGCCTTCTCCAATCGGGCGTCAGGTAATAGAGAATGCCCTCCTTGGCGCCGGGGAGCAGAATGCCCCGTATGAAAAGGGCGACCTGCGAGCGGGAAAATAAAGTACACGCACAAAGTAAAACTTGCGCAAAGCGGAGAGGAATTAATTTAATGCTTAGGTAGTTGAAAAAAAAGAAGAGATAATAGGCAATCGCGTGTGGAGGAATTTTTAAATAGATAAACAAATATCAAGGGTGGAAACTAAGGGATAAAAATGACGGCTGGAAATTGAAGGTAATGGAGATCGTCTAAATCGAAAGGTAGACGTACCAGGACGACGTATGGGAAGAGAGCAGTGAAGTAGACAACCTTCCCCGAGCTTTGGACACCTTTGCTCAGACAGAGGAAGACGATGATCCAAGCTAACAGGAGATTCACTGCCATCGCGGTTCGAACGGAACCTGTCTCCTCGATACCGCTGCTTATCCCCAGGACGTGGTTGCTGAATCGAGGGTAGATATACGACTTTAATACATACGAATCTTCCAAATCTCTTGGCACGGTTTACGGTGTTTGAATAAAGGAGCGACAGTAGTTGGTTGAAGCATTAGTACTTTCGTTGCCAATTTTATGGAAGTCGGTAGAATAGGAGGAAATGGCGAGTTCTTACTTGAAATATTCCTCAGCCGGTGGTTTTCTAATGGCGTTAGTGATATTCTCGATAGTCAAGCCCATGGAGACCATTTGCGTGGAGTTCAAGCATCTCCCTTTGAAGTAGCTAGTGTTTTGAGACGCACACTCCTCGGCAGCTTCTGGCATGAAGCAATCCTCCGTGCTCCACGGCGGCTCGCATTTGCTCCACGGCAGTGTGCCGGCTCCTACAGACGTCGCTAATGACATTTAGTTCGCGGTAAGAAGAGCAGTCGATAGATCTTGATATCTTCTATGACAAATGCACGTGTGGCACTTCTGAAGCGCACCAAGGCATGAATTTCGCGCAATGAACCTACCAAGTACCTTATCTCGTAGCTGAATAATTACTTAACACAATTTCAACCAACTTTACTCGACTTTATTTTTGTACAGTATTATTGCCAGGGGAAAGTTACATTAGAAAAATTGAAACGATGTTTCGCAGGGACGAAACTAGGCTGCATAGCGCCCGAGGCAAGGATTATGTTACGCACCTCCTCCCCTAAACATTTTACCCCCTTGTATTGCCCACCTTAGGATATTGGGTCCTCACTTTACATAAAAAAAAGAGGTATAATAAACGTGTTTATTAACTGGGTTCAAATGTATTTCAGATACCCTAATTTGTTTGCTGTTTGATAACAGATGAATAAATTTTAACTACTTTTCCATAAAATGTGCATCTGCTTTATTCCTAACGAACTAACGTAATATATAAATTTGAATAAAAACATCGATGTAGCTTTTCCAAAATGAATGCCTCTTCTCTACGATGTTTTCTCGTTTGGCGCTCCTGCCCCTTCCCCTAGTTTCATCCCTGTTGTTTCGTAACCCTTGAAGACCACCCACAATTTGTGAATAGAAAATATTTCGCGACCTCCCCTCGAACCAGGTAACAAAGCATTTCTAATCTATTTTAATTTCACTCGTATAATGTACGATTGCAGCGAAGCGATATCGCCCTCTGAGAAATCGATACCCCCAATAACCCCATCCCGCATGTGCATCGTGGAAACCGTGATGATGATTGTCGAGCGATGAAAGGCTCACCAGTGATGGAGACGAAGATGTAATAGAGAGTCCAGGCGATTATCAGATTGTAATAAAGCATCACAATGGAGCTGACCAACACCATCCCGTAGCCCAAGCCGCGCAGCAAGGGGCAGAACTGTTTGTAGGCTGCCACCGGGCCAAGGCTCGCGTACTGCCCTGTGGGAGAGAATGGAGAAGGAGGGAAAAGGGAAGCCGATCAGTAATCGTGATTGGTAGCAATGCACCTGCAATTTACGGGACTCGGGCGGAGTATTGAGTCGCGCGGGGCCGATATGACGAGTGCCTGGGGTTCACCTGGTGCCTAAAAATAACGTTACGTAACCCGGCAACGATGCGCGGATCTTCCATTGATCGTTTCACTTCGCGGAATCAACAGCGGGGGACGAAACTTGACCTTGGTGAGCGCGGCAATTATTGAGCGTCTCGCGTCTATGCTCTTAAAACGGCCGGTCTATTTCCATGCCACTCGATAGGATGCGCGCGATAGCTTGCTACGGCCCCGTCGCAGTAATCGCGGTTTCTTTATTCCCCGTTCCAGCCACTCGAGGGTGCCCGGTTAAAACCTAAACGCCGCTGCGAGGCGAAGATCGAGGAGGGTTGCGCGGCACCGGGATTAAAACTTTCTTGATACCCTGCTTGAAGGAATCGTCCGGCCGCTTCGAAAGTTTCCACACGTTCGAGTTATACTGGGTTAATCGATACTCGTTCTCTGGCTGGGGGCTTCGTGCCCCGAACCTTCCTGGGCAAAACTGATTTCACGAGTATTATCCTGATTCGATCAAGTTTCGAAAAGGAACGTCCCGTGACGTATGATCGTATAGCAAGTTACCGGCTCCTCTCGGCGACCTTCCAGGAAAATAATGTTATCCGCCGTTCGTTATTAAAAGTCGTGAGCCCCCCCCCCCCCCCCGGCGTCGTTCGTATCATGCCATTATTTGAGATTCTAAGGGGATTGAATTATTCATCGAGCCTGCAGGGGAAGTGATGGGGTGTCTTACCTAAGGAAAGTTCCATGAACATGAGTGGCAGCCCGGCGATAATGAGCATCACCGTGAACGGTATCAGAAATGCACCTCCGCCGTTCGAGTAGCAGAGGTAAGGGAAGCGCCAGACATTTCCCAGGCCCACGCTGTACCCAAGAAGGGACAGCAAGAAGTCGAATTTCCCCGTCCATGTGCCCCGTTCTGGGTGCTCCTCCTCACCAGCTTGTAGCGGCGCTTGGCTGTTCGCCACCGAGTATTTGTCTTCGTTCTGCTATAGAAAGCACAACGAACGATTATTTAATTCCATTTCGTATTCCACTTGGTGTCCTACTCCTTTGCAATAGTATACAGTATTGGAAATATTTATCACCCCAGTTCCACGTCCTACGAAAAAATCTTCCTAACTCCATGATTGATAAAGTAGTTGAAAGTAGTAGTTTCCGAGTAATAATACTAAATGAGGTGAATACGCGCTAAATATTCGAGTGAAGCAATAAATATATCCAGTACTGTATATTACAATGGAATTTAAGGCAGAGTGATAGCAATTACGTTACGTTTCGAAGCGGTTCGAATAGATATTTGGTAGATCTTAATTCAATGGGTTTCGATCTTTACGAAGCCATAAAGCGTATTGTAGATACATCGGACTGTTCATAATTACTTGTCAATACTATAAGGGATGAATCTCGGGCAGAGAAAGATGAGAGAATCGAAATGTCGTATGGCGGACACGTATTTCTCATTCGAGGACAAGTTTGCGTAGCTGTTTAACCAGTTTGTCAGTTGAAATCAAAGTAATAAGCAGCAGTCCATCGCAGAGCGATGGAGCAGGGATTGTGGCAGTGGTAAGCATCGAATTGGGTCAGACCGCGGTGTAAAGCGTGTTGCGCGTATTCTTCCTCACCTCGGTGTGACTCAACACTCACGGCTAAATATTTTATGTTCATATATTCTTTGCACCCTAAATTCACCCCTTGATTTATCAACCACTGAAAATCACCCTATGAAGCAACAGAAGCTTGTCTCTGGGCTAAATGAGGACTTGCAAAATTCGAGATTTTCCTTCGTATCACTCTTCCCCAATGGTCTTGATTCGATTCGCGCAAGGGTGTCGTGCAGTGCGACGTCTTAGCAAAGCAAACTGTGATGTCTGCGAAATTTCCACAGCAATTGCTAACGATAATGACCATTGGGAAATCAGACCTAACAAATTGGTTGCACGCTTAAATCTACCGTGCTTAGTCTAACTTTACCATCGTCTAAACTTCTACTGACTGGCGTGTATATCGTCGACAGCTGGATGCTGGTCTGCGAGGCACGCGTGTCAGGTGCAACGTAAGATCGATCGCGTCGCTTTTGTGCGGCGTGATGCGCGTGTGGTGCGTGGAAGCGTGATGTTATCAAAACATCGAGATTCTCTAATCAAAATGCATAAATTAAAGGGAATTGCCGTGAACCTATTCGGATTATACATATGTACATTTGAAACCTCGATTCTTGATATTGTGAAATACCAAACTCGTAAAATTACTGTTATATGAAAGCTACCCTTAACTCTGAATTTTTAATAAACCAGAAACAATTCCGATTCTCGTGTAATAATAATAATAATAATTTGAACAATTTTGTTCTATAATTCTGCGCTCTTTCTTATTTTCAAATGGATAATCGGGCGAGTACTTTCGAAAATGATCCTGCAAGCCTGAAATTCATTTCGCCGGGAAACGACGCGTAAGAGGAATTGCAATAAAATGTACAATTTTTATTGAGATACCTTGGTATTGTTAGTAGGTCGCAATAAATCGTAAATTCAACAGACGTGATATTGGAAACGACAGGATATTTAGGGAAAAGGTATCTAAAGCGATCCTTTTAAGCCATAATTCATATCAAAAATACAAATGCACATTATTTAAATAAAACGAAAGTAGTTTTTGTGATCAAATATATTTTTCAACCGCGTTTTTGTGAAGGCGCACTAAAAGATCATTTCGAACGTACTTATGTGTATAAAATGATCCCTAGGATAGTAAATAAGGCGAAGATTAAAAAACATTTGATTTATAAACTTACATTTAAATAAAAACAAAAATTAAACTCAATCACAAAATGTACGAACATAATGAATTAAAACAACCTTCTAAAAGCATCAAATCTTAGATCATTTTCGCTACATAATCGATGTGTAGAAATACTTAAAACCAACTAACAAACATAAGAAAATGGGATCAGCTATACGGACTCAAATTTTTTCGCGCACCACCTCGGATTCCTGGGATCATTTTACCCTGCTAAAGCGGAATCATATGACGCCAAACACCCAACTCCCATTCAGTGGTTGAATATAATGTTAAATTATTACATGCGGTAACGAAACATAAATTAAATTATCATTGAATTGTCATTAAATCCGCGAAAGAAGCAACTGTCACATTAAACCGTTTATGACAAAGGTTACACGACATTGAAAGAGACCTCACATTAGATAAAAAGCAGTAATTTCAATTTTTTCTCGATTAGGTATAACACACACGGCGCAGATATTCGCATGACACTTGACGACGTGCGGTCAGAACTCGTGTACATCCATATTACGAGATATCACTAGTACTTGTCGCAGAAGAGCCAGCAATCATTTTACTCCAAGAGATCGTTTTAGACATCTATATATGCACGCAAAACCTTCTTTTTATCTGGATAATACTTCCCACCCATCTCGTTCTCTGTGCTCTGATATCGAGCATTTGCTTTTTTTGAGAAAGGAAGGTGAACATCAAAAGCAAACAGAAAGGTAAAACTCCTACGAATTACTGCTACGCAAATCAGCGATGGAGTGTGCTTTGCATTATTCGGAGTTGTGTACCTTGCTTTTAAATTCCATTTAACAGGATCTCTCGAACATTCTCTCTTTTTTACGTCTCTGTGCACATCATTCGATAGATTAGTAATCACAAATAATTTTTTTTTTAGCGTGGGTTGCGTAAAACTAAAAAATGATGCAACACCCACGATAAAATATATACCAGTATATTCTTCGAACGTTACTCTAAGGGCTCTACGTTCTGAAAATGTGAAATGTCTTTTGAAATTCTCTGAATAAAGGTGATACTTGTGAATCGCTCCAATCTCGAGTGTTTGGTGCTGACACGGAGTTCTCGTGCCATAGTTTCTGATATTTCATCCCTTAAAAAAAAATGTCGCCTCATTCCTTGAACCTTCCTGTACGTAATCTATTTTCAGAAGGGTTCAAAAATAGTGGGAGAAAAATAACACCTACAGATTGCACCCTACAAACCACCATCTGGGATTTACAGATCTCTACCGTCAAGGTTCAACATCGTATTCCTCGAAAAGAGTACCTACGTACTTTGCGAAAGGAGGTTCATGGAATGCCGAAACATTTTTCTCAGACGCTCTTTCTAAGCTTCGCTCCGCCGAAATGTAACGCGGACTAATAAGGAATTAATTCACGAAGAAGGACAGCCAAACAGATTGAAGCGGGCCATTCGGCAATTATTTGTTTGTCTCTTTACATACGTAATAGACGTTCGCATTAAGGTCACGTTGAGCTCGCCGCGTGTAAGTACTTGAGATGTTCTCGCGGCAATTTGTTAAGCGTTTCGCCTTGGTGCTCGGGAACATTTGGTTCCCGTGAATCGATTAAATCCAGAGGAGAGCCCATTCAGGCAAATTTCATTTTCGAGATGGATTCTGGCTCCCGAGCGCGGCCGCCATCGATTTCCCCTCGAAGCCTGAGCCCTACCAGGAATATCTCGCCCCGATTGTACCGGATCACGAAAATCCTAAACTGAATCTTCGGTATGCAAATGTCAGGCCTTAACAACTTGACGCCGCAACCGACGCGTTTATACGATCCAACCTTTCCGTGCGCGCTCACACGTTTCGCAATAATTCCCAGGACAATTGTAGATCAATCCTATTTTAGAGAATATCCAGAACAACTGGTTTCAACTTGAATCTCTGTCGAAGCTTGTGTAACTATGATCAAGTTAAGTATATACAAGGTTTATTGGAGAAAGTTTAGGCGTGAAAGAAAGATATATCGGATGCAGATTAATCTTCTTGAATACCAAGGTGACTAGAGCATTACAATTATCCCCAAGGAAGACTGTATTAAGAAATAATATAAGATATAGTGTTTTAAAATAAATATTAAAAGAGTCTCTTCCTTTTTCCCCTGACAGATAAACACAGGAAAAGAGCCGCGGAGCTCTCGTGTGAAGAAGAATTTTCGCAACGATCACGTTAAAACGAAAACGAAACGTGAGCTGTTCAAGTGTAGCAGCGCACGAGCGATTGAACGATAAACTCGCAGGTGCCTGTAAAACGGTATGATTTTAAAAGCCCGCAAAGAGAGGAGGAACGACTGAACAGTGGTGGTCCCACGGTCTACGTAAATGTAGGATGGAACGACGGGGTTGGTTAACCTAAGCGATCCCTCGTGGGGAAAGAGTGCGCGCACGGGCAGAGGCCGCGCAATTTTCACAATTAAACGGAAGTAAATGGAGTTAAATGGAAAACGTCCCGACAATAATTATTACAGCCTTCGGCCCGCCCCGAGATTCCCTCCCCTTTCGCGTTATACCGAGCGTCGCTCGACTCTCGCGTGAATTGGCAGGATCTCGTTCGCCAAAGGATACCTTAAGCCGTCTAACGAGATTTCCCCTCTGCGTATAAGTGGATGGATCGAGGGATCATAGGAACGCTCAACTGTGGAAAGCGGTCTACTCACGTCCCAGCATTCCAGGAAGGGACGAATCCTTGGTGAGGACTCCTCCATCCTCCGAACTGGCACCGAACGGGTCTACCAACTCAGTTCAGCCTTCTCCTCTTCATGCTCTGCGAACGTCTGATAGCTCGTGCTGGAACGTTTGCTCTGGATCTACTGGGGTCCATTGTTAATTCGAGTCTCCTTTCGAACCGAACCCGTAGTTTACTCCCATCTTCTCTATTCCTCGCTGCGTATCCCAGGAATCGATGCGCATTCTTCACTGTGCCATCCGTCTGTCTTCTGGAAACACGCGCAGCCACTCAGAATCCCTCCGTCTCTGCGCCAACATAGAAATGAATGTTGTGTAACGTGGCAGCCGTGTCCCTTTCGTATCCCAAAAATAAACGGCACATCTTGTATTAGATGTTTTTTCTGGCTATGATAAGAATGGCACGATTGTTCGATAAGGGATTGTCAGGTCCGGTTGGCGGACTGGCCATCGTTTAACGCTTACGAAACGGTCCAGCCGCTAAACAATAACTATTCACGTCCTAATTGCTGTTATCAAGTTCACACCAGATACACGGCCACGCAATAACGTAGTTACTCCTTCCAATGCTGGCCGCTTTGTAACTGACAGTCCAGGTCACGCCGTATTTTACCCCGCCCACCATTTCCATCGTTCCCTTTTCTCTGTGCTAATTGCAGGCCTCGGGCGGCTATAGCATCGATTGTGTCGAAGTATCTCTTATCCCCGGAGGTAGCGGCAGTTTCTGAAGCTTTACCCTTATCGTGATCGTCATAACGATGGCAACGTACAATCGAGTTAGCGGTACCAGCATTGTCCCCGGAATGTGACTATCCTGCGACCTCGATGTCAGAGAAGAGAGGCGTACCCAATTCCAACGTCCCGAGCGCATTGATAAATCGGTAGAAATAATATCGTAGGTACCGTCGATCGTGTCCCGTGTAACGTGGAACGTTCCACTCGCGAGCAGAGACGCGGAAATGGAACGTAGGATGTTTATTTTAAATTTCATTCGCGAGACGACTGTCGAGGATCTTAATGGTCGACCTGGAAAAGAACAACGGGATTTGGATTAATTGGATTAATTCTGCCGTGGTCACGAGCGAGCAAAGAGGATCGGCGAGAAATCGATAAGCGAATCGATGCCGATTAGAATCTGCCTGTGGGGATACGAGAGGAGAGGCGCGGTTAATGTTAACCGTCAGCTGTTGACCTTGTCCGTGGCAAGCTCTCATCTTTAACCTTTCCGACGCGAAGGGCTGCTGCTTGAACTGCGCCCTCGTTCCGCGGGATCTTATATCTCGTTACTTTTAATCGCCTGCGTGGAAACCGGATGCTCTTTTGTCCGCCTCAGAGGAGCCCCAGCGAATATGCTACAGAATTTTCTTGCACCATTCGAACCATGATTCGGGTTCAAATTCGATTTGGAATAATTAAGTTATCGACAGTACATACGTATCAAAGCAAGTTTCAAAGTTCATGGATGCAAGCAAGCATCCCGACAGGAATTCCCACTGAATGTTGCGTAACGCGTAGTCTATACGCTCCCTTATTGGCCCCTGTAATTACAGCCACGCTTAAATGTCACCCGGCCTGCCATAATCGTAGCTCATCACTACGCACATACTCAACCCTTCGCGGTGTTACGTAAACCCTGGCCCGATGGTGGATTCACTCCTAGGCGGAATCTGTGTCAATGTAACTTTCCCCGAGCCCGACGCGCCTGACTTCCAGCTGGTTCTACGCGTTCACCCTTTGCTCGATTGCATCGATAATGTCAGTGAGGCTACGCGGACGTGTCGACGCGAAAACAATTATCTCAATGGCAACACGGGAAACGGAGCAAAGAAAGTGTAACAAGTGTAACGGGGCTGCCAAACGAATACGAGGCAGCGAAGAGAATGGCACTTGAAGTTTATCTATCGACTCACGGAGCACAGGGATCGAGATAGCACAGCGAGATGGTGGAAGGAGACGTCCTCTTGATCATGAAAACGTAAGGTCGCCGCGGTCACGAAATTTCTGGCAGGGTTCGTGCGTTACGTAACAGGGAGAGTGTCGTTCACCGCGACGTGGGAGCGAATCGCCTCCCAGGCGAGCGCCAGCTAGCTTACCCCCCGTAACCGGCCGCAAACTCGATCACGCACCTGAATTATGCCTAGTGACGCAACCTGTCGGCACGGGGACGGGAATTCGGCTTGGCCGGTGGTCGATCAGCTGTGGCTTGTACCGTGGCCCGCGCTGCCATTGGGGAACTTGGCGATTGAGGTGCCAAGGTCAGAGACACGCACTGTCACTGGTTTTCGGGGTCACAGCCACGAGGTACGGCGCGAGAGCACAACAGACGGCCTGAATAGACAGAATCCGGGGGGAGTTGTTGCCGGCGTTGTAGCTGGCGTGCTCGCGATGACAGCGAGACCACCCCTCAACGATACCCTCCGAGTGTAGCGGAGAGGGCTGTGATAGAGAGCCGAGACGAGTAGACGAGACGAATGGACGGACAGACAGTGGGAACGGTCCGTGCCCGGGCAACCAGCCAGCCAGCCAGCCTGCCTGCTTATGGGAGAGCTTTTCCACTTGCAGCACCCCAGTCGACCCTGTCGAGCCTCGAACTCGACGGATCGATCGATATTACTGCTCCTGCGAGCTGCGTCCTACCCTAAACCTTGCACTCTCTCTTCCCTCCTCCCTCCCTTTATCTCACACTCTCGCACCGTCTCTCACCCTGTCTCACCCTCCCTTACCCTCTGTCAAACCCTCCCCCTCCTTCTCTCTCCCTCTCTCCCTCTCTCTGTCTCTTCTCTCCGCCACTTCACCACCTACTCTCCGCCTCCGGTAGCCACCTTCCTCTCCGGCTGCACCGAAATACTCTTCAGCTCTTCTTCTTTCCCCCCCCCCGGAAAAACGCTTCGTCTGCCTTGCGATACCGTCTTTGTCTTTCTTTTCCTTTCACCCCACCGCTTGGTCTGTGTCTTCCTTTGTAAGGCTGTCTGCTCTCCATAACAAGTGCAAGTAATGCTCTTCCCTGTATTACGAGTTCCGTGTTGTTTACTCTGTCGATCTATCGAGGGAGACTGGGCGCTTTTCTCGCGAGACCCTTTTTTTCTCACGGTCTCGTCTGTCTGTATAGGATTATTTTCAGCCTTTCCCTATAATTCTACCGTAATTTAGTGGATCTCATTTCTTTCTGCCCGACGTGAAACCTTCCTCTTCCTCGTTATCCGTGGATCGTTGTTGCAAATTCTCCAGCGGTCGATGAGTTTCAAGTTTGTCCGGACTTTATCCCCATCCTACTTATCTCGTTAATTTCTTCCCACAATCACGCTACATACACGTGCTCCCCCTGATTTCTGATTCACTGTTACTGTCATGTACCTATTTAGGAAATTGTTCTCTCGCTTCTTCGTCCCTTTTGTCAGCCTTCTTTCGCACCCGACTACTTTACATATCTCACCTCTACACACCCGCCACGTTTCCTGGTCGCCCTTTTCACATTTCACGTCCACGTCTACCGACTTGGTCGTGGCACAGGGGCGAAATTTTCTTATTCCACGCGTCGCCATCGGAAGGAGAGCAAAAAGGGCGCAAAAACGTTTCGGGCAAAGCGATCGACGTCCACGTCGACGCGAGTCACGGGCGGAAGCGGCGTTGACTTTGACACAGGGTAGACTATAAAATATTCTACCCTTAACAAGCTGTTACTCCATGGACATTGATTAAGAGGGAAATTAATTGGCTTCGCCGTGGACGGCAACCGATTTCGATTCAGGTGTTTGCGTTCTAAAAAGGGGACCTTGATATTCAATTCGGAGACCGTGACTGGGTAGCTCGACGATGAACAGTGGCATTACGCGGCGTGCTATCGTGGAATTTTGTGTGAGATTTACGCGAAGAATCGTGGCATATGCAGTTCCAACCTTTGGAACCGAAGGGTGTCATTTCAGATTCCACCGGACAACCGATTCTCTCTTTACACGGAAAATTATTCGAGCCCCGTTGAATTACCAAAAAGTAATTTACATGGCCTAGATAACGCTGCCTGTTACTTGCTCGACGATGAATGGAAAACAGACACGCAACTGTTGTCGGGACCGGCACGAGCCCACGTTCTTGCAGTAGTATCGTGCAAGGAGCTGCATTGTTTCGCCGTCGATGTTATCCGACGTCAGGACCATGCACACTTCTATTTCACACACTGTCGAACTGTGTTCTGTCGTCTGTAATTGAAGAGTCCTTGTAGACAACACTGTGAGTGCCCAAAATCAAATTCTGCGCTATAAAGCCTTACGATTGGCACGTAGAACATTCTGCGATAATTTCTTTTTTAATTCCGGCACTTACAGTGTTTTGCTACAAGAACTCTTCAATTATTGAAACAAAGGTTTTATACGGAGTTAACGATTACTCCAATCCTATAATTCCTCTCGATTGCCACGTGTAATTTAATCGCGATTGAAGTTCAATGGTCTATATTTAATACGATTTCTATAAGACAGCTTAAGTTATTCTTTCCGAAACACGGCTGTAAGCAACGACACATTACGAAACTTTGCAAACTCTGTGCCACGAGTAGACTCGAGGAAGTCCTGAGGATATGGATGGAAGAAGCTGCACGTCGAGTTAACCTTACTTATTAACCTTACGTCATTCTGGACAAAGCCGGCGCAAAGACAATCCCCGATCCTTCTTTGCCAACGTTACGTTGCAATTTAACCGGCCCGGTCTTTTGCGATCTCGTCACACGCGGCTGCTCACCTATGAAAGCCGTTGCCGCCGCGTGCCTACACGTTCTGCTCGAAATAGACGAATTAAAAAATAGACAAGAATCTATCTGGATCCATTACATTACGACCAAATTTTCACTCGTATCAAATGACGATATATTACAAATATAGTTAGCACCAAACATCCAGGACTTATGAAACACGATACTGACAGCACGAAAATTTACCCACAGCGAGAATATCGCACGCGTGAAATACGATGCTTATGACGTAGGATTGAAAGGGTCCCGGTGATAGAAGACGCTAACACCTTTTGATTAAGGAAAATCACTCGAGGACCATAGAACGAATGAACTCGGCGAACACTCTGAGCTTGTTGTGTTTAATAGGGGTTGCTCCAAACTTGCGAATTCTAGCTCTGTAGAACTCTATAGGAAGTATTCCAAACGTGTTCGGATCAATGTGCTCTTGAAATCTCCGACGCTGAAGGCTCGCGTAGGTCTACGTTCAGTCCGATGAATCTAGGTCCGCCATTATACGGTTTCACGAAGCTAGACTTGTGTCTATAAAATTCCACAAATTTGTAGCGAAGATTATCGTGTGTGGTCAGTTTAAAATCGTCACTTTGGGCTCTCACGTACCCTCGAAGACTTATTGCCTCCCACATGTCGCGAATCAGCTCATTCCACTTTCAGGGGCCCAAAATCATCCAGGATAGACTGTACCATCGTACACCGAGCCATCTCGACACGAGCAATGCAAGCGAGGTTAGAAACTCGTTTCAATACTAAGTGTTTAGCAACTGTTAATCGACGTTGCTAATAAATCTCTTCCTACCTCGACCCCATAGATTTCCAATAACACGCATAACAGTTGCGTGCGAGGAGAAGGATAGAGGAGCGTTCGATTTCCGTGCTGAGTCGGGTGTTGAACATTTAATGAATATGTCAAGGCTGCTGGTTCGTTTGGAAACTCGATTATTTCGCGATCGGAAACCAATAGCCACCGTCAATTCGCGGATCACGATCGGGAAGCCAATATTTCCAGGTCTTTACATATGAAAGGGCTCCCCCGTTTCTCTTACCCCTCACTCGCGGGCGAAATCAACGACGGTCGCCATGGAATATAATGAAATCCCTGGGCCATACATCAGAGAGGATTTTCCACGGTGCCGCTGTTATCGTACGCGGCACGGCAACAATTTACTGCCCACGTACCCGAGATCTCATGACGGAAGCGCCGACGTCATAATCTCGGTGATACAGCAGTACGTCGCTCCTCCACACGCAATCCCGGCGCACATAGCTCGCCAGAAGAATTAAATGCGAAACGTTACCTAACAATTTCGGCGAAAGGATATTAGCGACTAGCTATTTCGAGGAATCATTTACGCTTTCATGCGAATTTTTAATTGCAGCTGATGAAGCTGCGCGACGGTAAAAGGGACTCGATGCTTTCGACTCGCGACTGCAAATAATGCCGCATGCAGGAACGCCCCGTTATTTCACAGAATGTAAACGTTTAAGGGGGGATTGTCGATGTATCGTCGGAATACTGTCAGATTTCAGACTAGGCTTTTCAGAATTTGGCCGTATCGTGTTTCGTAACGTGATCTGCGAGGCGAACGGACAGGTGCGCACAAAGTAGACCGCAACGGATTTTCGGATTAGGTAGAAGCTTCCCTTTAATCAAGATCCTTCGAGGCGACTCTGCTCTGCAAGCCTCGCCGTTAGACGTGCAGACGTTACAGGGGAACCCAGAAACCAGATCTAATGGTAAGATGGCGACTAAATGCCTACTAAACGACTGAGTGAGCATCCGACTTCTTCCAGGAAAAACAATTTGCAGATGCGAGCTAATAATAGTTCCAACTGCAAGTGCCGAGAGAGGACTTTTCAAAGAAGGCAAATTGCGCTCCCAAGTACTCAACGATTTTAACTACTAAACCCTAATATATGGCGACATTGGTATCTTCGCCCACGACCGCAACCCCCAAAATTATAATTCTCTGAGTCTTCGATCTTTGGACTAGAATTAGACATGAGAATATTATTAAATAATCTTTAAACACCTTCGGTTTATATTCTCGGAGAATCATCTCCCCTTTCGATTTTACAACACAAACTGTCTCAAATTGAGAAATACGCATTGTGGTTTTACGAAAGCGCAAACGGCATCCCCTGCAAAGGGTTGTAGCCGATGGTACACACACTCTCTCTCTCTCTCTCTCTCTCTCTCTCTCTCTCTCTCTCTCTCCCCCTTTTACATTGCCCTTAATCCCCCGTCTCGACCTTCAAGCCGTGCCCCTTAAAGTCTCCCGCTCGAAACACAGTCACCTGCGAGCAACGCGATTTCGGTAACGAATCTCGGTCCAGCGGGGCTATCGATCGGCGCTCGGTTTCCCCGCGGCTGTGGAAAGGGAACAAAGAAACGTAGAATTATTATTATTATTATTCGGGTGTAATATTACCCTTTAATTTGGAATAGTGAGTATAACGATGAGAAGTGTATATAAACGAAAAGTAATGTAAAATAATGTAAAGTAATGTGCGACCAAAGGCAAAAAGACAAACTACTTATAGGTATGATTGCGCGACAACATTTCCACGCATCAAATTGCGCAAGCGATATTTGCAAGAAGCTCAAATCCTCCCTTTCGTACCGACAAGGGGATTTTTCATTTTCGCCCATTCTTAAAACGTAAAAATCCAACAGAGCAACGTACTCCGAACAACGCTGCAGATCGCGATCGACCGATCCGTCACACGAGTTTCACCGTCCGTCGCAACTGGACCGATCGATCCATCGTGGATGAACTCAGACACGATGGCGTTCGTGTTCGACGCGTAAACACACTCACCTTTTCACGGCCGAACAACCCCGATCGCCCCCCCCCCCCCCCACTCCACCTATTTCACCCACGTGCGCCCGCGAGGAATCGCGAGGGTCGCGGGTTTAATTAACGAATCCAACGCGTTAATTGCCGCGACTCGTCGAGAGCAACGGTTTCCTCGCGGCGGCTTAATACGAAATAGAGAGTCTCCAGGCTACGGAAATTAATGGGAGGCCTTCGGTTAGAAGGCGTCGCGTTCTTTTTTCACCGTGCCCGTCGGGCAAATTTAATTTCGCATTGGATCTGTCCCAGGATCGGGGTTAATTCTCACTTTCCTTTCTTCCTGGAGACTGGTAAAGGGTACGAGCACATTGAAAAGTGAAACACGTAATTAGGGAAGATCGAAGACTGCAATCCACCTGATCCCCCCCTCGCTGTTTCATTTGTGCCGCGCGATACAGCGCCGTGGAAGCGATCGTTTCCAGAAATAAGTCCCAAGTTTCATGGATTCCAAGGTGAAGGGTACCAGCTGGAGCGAGGGGAATTGAGAAACGCGGGGGAGCAGGGAGATTGTGGGATCGAGCGCGTAACAGACGGATCGATAATGGCGAAATCGGACTCTTGCACACCTCATAGGCGTGCTCTCATCTTTGCGATTGTCCTTCCAGGCGACAATACGGCTCGTGAATGAACGTCCTCTCGTATCTGGAAGCAGCTGCGCTGATGCATCCCTTCCCCGTTGAATGGAGACGCCAGTAATGAACTGCGAGGTGGGCGGCGCGGCTTGAGAATGACAAATTAATTGGAGAGCCATATTGAACCGTTGTAGCTGGCCATCCGATGCATCGACGATCGAAGTTTAATAGGAAGAAACTCGGATGGGAGCAGCGGCGCGTAACGCGGAAACACCGACACGACTGGTCGAGCAGCCACCGCGAGATCATTACTGGCGGGATTAGGGGCTGTTCGGAACAATAGCGCAATACGTGCCTCGATGAAAGGGAAAATAACGGGCGGAGGGAAGGAGGGGCGGGAGGGTGGAGTGAAAGTGCGAGAAAGTTATGTGAAATTGAAATAGACGAAGGAGAGCAAAAATTACATGCGCTGTGACTTGCCCGCTTCGCTTTTATTTATTCGCCAAGCGTGCAATTAGGAACGTCCGTGTTTAACGGGAGAATTTTTATTTGACGTTTCAACAGGGCATAGGGTCTGAACGTAATTAAAAATTAATAAAAAAGCTTCATTGTTTCGCGAGTGTTTTTGTAACGGGCGAATCACGCTCGCCTCTTTTCTTACGCGAGTCGACAGTAAAGGCTTTAAACCTGCGATCTATTGTGAAAGGAGATACTAAATCGTTTTCGAGCCTGAGGGTAAATCAATGAGGTAGAAGACGAAATGAAGGAGAACTCATAGGGACATATGTGCCCTTAATTGAATTACGCAATTGGGGAGGTTTGTTATTTACTCGTTAAAGATACAGAGGGGAATGCTGGCGTCCGATAACACGTTCACGCTTTTGCCGGTCGGGTGCGGCGTGGGTAAGGGAATTTCAGGGAGCGTTGAGGAGGGAAGGGGTACAAAGGGTACGGAACGTTTTTTTAGTAGACACAGAACAAGGAGAGGGTGATCGGGGTGAGTAGAAGTAAGCACGGAGCGATGGGGAAAGCGTGGAATATGAGAAAAAGGGGGGCGAATAGAAGATGAGTATAAAAATAGGGTGAGAAAGAAGGGTAGGGGGCGCGAGAGAAAGAAGAGGAAAGGAGAGGGTGAGACAGGCGTAGAAGGGGTGAAGAGGGTGGCAAACGAATGGCGAAGTTGGCCTTGATCGAAACTCGGCCGCATCCAAGCGGAAGCTTTATCCTCTATCAAGCGACCCCTAGTCCCTGTAAATCCGTGTACCTTTCTGCTCCCCGACCCCTATATTCCCTACCGCCCTCACCCCGTGCCCCAGTCTTTTAGGCCGAGGGAAACGGGGGGCGGGGGCTGTTTACTTGGATCTGTCCGAGTTGCTTTCTTCCGATAACGGTAACGATTGTCTCGCGATGCTACCAGATTTAAAAGATCCACAAAGCTCTCTGTGCCAGTGGAAAGCGTGATGCGGTAGATTCGATACGATGCAGATGAATCGTTCTCTCTTCTTCTGCTTCTTCTTTCTTTTATCGTGTCATTCCAAAATTGGGATTTCGTCTTTACCGTTTTGATATTTTGATTTGAATAGGGACGATTAAGCTGTCATTCGCCAGTGAAAGACTGAAGAGAATCTTTGAAGGGGGTGGATGCTGCGAGTTACATAGATTTCTGCCGAGATATCTATCGCAGAGGTAGCGGATAGGAACGTTTGACATATTTCGGATGCAAGCCAGATATAGTTGTGTATCATCGAAAAAATCTCGAGTAGTTGACTAAGTTGGCCCGGCACCAAATTACTCATGACACCTTACTAGCTGGAGGGCCGATTTCTGCCTAATCAGCGGCTCTCGATCATCCCGCTAAATGGCCCGAGCTATCTGCGCCCCGAGAACGATCTCGGGAACTTTAAATTACATTGTCAACTCGAAAACCTTGGCGACCGATTGGCTGGCTTATGCTTCACTCGCGTTGTTTACTAATTCTTTACCGCGAGCTCGCAACCGATTACCAACTCTTCCGTGCCCTCGAATTCAAACGATTCCGAGGAACACGGCACTTAACCATTATCCGCGCGGAATCGGAATAAATTATTCCAGGCAGGGGCAACTTCCGTAAAAATTACCATTCGATCGCGGGGAGCAACCCAAATGGACCGCCAAACTACGCGAGCGATTGTAATTGTAAATTCTTTTAAGCGAATTTCTTTTCCTCTTCCTTAATACCACAATGCATATTTCGTTGCTAGCAATTAACGCGACATCGCGGGTCTAGAGACTAACGCAGTAACCGAGCGATTCTGTGCAGTGCCATTCGTCTGTGTATTTAGTATCGTAATTAACGAGAAAGTAGCAGAAACGTATTGAAATTGGACGAAGTGGGCACATGTACGTAGGTGTGACCGAGGGAGCGGCTTTATTCGCACGTTTGGCCAGCAAATGGCACAGCTTGGCACCGATAGTTTCACCCCCTTTTTCCCGTCGACTAATGGTTTCCTGTTTACGTCAGACTCTCGTTTCGACCACCCTCCCGCCCCCGAAAGCTCAATTTCCCTTTTACATTCAGCCCGAGCCGATAGATATTATTCAGTCCCTCGCTACTGCTTCTCCTACCGACCCTTAGCTTTACCCTACGTTCTACGGTCACTTATTGTCGCGAAATCAAGGAACAAATTATGCTCGATGCCCTACGACAACGTATGCTAGATTTAGCACGAAATCGATATTCCTGTCAAACGGGACCTTCGTTGTTGGTATGTAGCGGTTTTCGTCGCTATGTCTGAATAATCAGGAATTCAACGCAATGTTTTCTTACGGGGAACGATGGAAAATGAATATAAAACGAAAGAGATACCAGTGAAAATCGTGAAGTTTATACACCGTCAACTCAGTATTACTAATGATGGGAAGATTAATCTTATTATTAGTAACACAAGTAATAGCGACAGTAATATTAATAGATCACCGGATTTAAATCTCCGGCCGTTCAATTTTAAAAGAGATTGCCATCACAGACGAGTTATAGAATAGAGTCTAACATGATAGACCTATCCACCCAATGTCATTTTTATCCGACTTCAAAAGGGAGTTGGTTATAGACTCGACCCGTAGATTTTTTATTTTTTCTTTATGTTTGTCTCCGCATAACTCCTCAGGATATGGACCGATTTTATATACGTACGCGCATATCTCCTCATCAAGGTTAAAAATATAAAAATGTAAAAACAATTGAAACCGAATTCAAAAAAATAAAAATGCACTAAAAAGTGAAAGATAATTTGTTCCCTTATTCAATCTACGACTGTCATATTTTTTAAATCAGCCCCTCAGCATTTGCACTGTGTAAATCTGGCGTAAACTTAAAAATATGACAGTCGTAGATTGAATAAGGGACAAAATTATTTTTCACTATTTAGTGGATTTTTATTTTTTTTAAGTCGGTTTTAATTGTTTTTAAATTTTTTGTGTAACACGCTCGGAGGGCTGGGGAGCTTCCTTACCATTTCAGTGTCGTATGCAACGTTACCGGTGAAGTCTCGAAACAGATTGTAACGCTACGCGTGGAAGGAATTAGAATACAACACGTGTAAAACTGGGTCATTCGAAACCGCGATTTGCAAATGATTCTGTTAGAGTAACAATTTTAGGATCGCAAGAAAACAAAAACACATACGCCTTCTAACTTTGCTGTCCTATTCGACTTTATTTAACGGAAAACAAATTAATTTAACATAAAAATTTATATAAACAACAACATCATTTGTGGAAGACATGCTTTCATGATGTAACGTGAAATACGTCGCCAGGAAATTGTAACTTGGTATATTTCAATAAGGTGTTGAGGCAGTGAGGACTTTAAAAATTTTTAAAAACTCGTCAGTTCCAGTATCTCGATGAAATATTCCAACATACACTTATACTTTTATCTTACCACAATACTGGTGTTCTGGGGTCCGGTAGGAATGATCGAATAACATTTCAAGTTACATATTTTATTCTTATATTCTATCATAGTATCGTAAGTTAGAGAAATTCTTATATCCGTCTAGAATATTTGACAATCGCAGCCATTGGCTCGGTTCTCACCGATTACCAGGTCTCACCACGAGGAGGTTGCTGCGTTTGGAAACCCGTAGAGAGATAGATGGAATCAAAGTTCCGTCGATCTCCCTGTACATGAAACCCTTAGCCTACTCAACCAAAGAGATGGATGGAACCAAAGTTCCATCGATCCCTTCGGTTTAGATATCGAATCTGGGAAACTGCCAAGCAATCACACGATTGATATAAACTCGGCAAAAAAGGAATGACAACGGGTGAGCATGAAACGAGTATGGAATGGCGCAGTTCCTACGAAAGGGAAAAGCGCTCGGCGTCTCCCAGGCGATTCCTGTTGCACCGATGCGACTCGTCAGGAGCACCACTAGGTGTGACCTGACTCAAGCCGTCTAACACGGAGATTGGGTAATCGGACCAGGAGACTTACGCAGGCAGTGTACCAAGCGGTACACCCCCTACGCCCGAAACTTTTCCCTTTCGACAAGAACACCAGGGGATGAAACTGATCCACCCATACAAATTCCATGGTCAGTCGCTTGCCTCCGGAAACGGAAGCAGCGGCGACCACCTCATCAGAGATGAGGAGCCAACGAAGGAGCAACAAAGTTAATAAAATTCTGTGACTACTTGGCAATTTTACATGGGGCCTTAAATACTTCATGCTATAATAAATTAACCTAGGCTTCTTTAGATGTCTTCTTCCACTATCACTGTTCACTATCACTTTTCACTATTTTGTTTTAAATATATTATTTTATGAACCTCCTTCCCCGCGAGAGCGTGGACCTGAAATGCTGAAACAATCAACTACATTATGTTAGAAATAGTTGGGTGGGCTTCAGAGGAAACTAAGAACATACTTATTCGGTTGGTGCCGACTGAGATGTGTTGAAATGTCAGAAGACCACGCAAGAGCATGCAGAGCCATCGTCGAGATACCTACATGAAGAAGAGCAGGAAATATAAACCCATCGATTAGATTCATGAGAGCGAACAAATCATGCACAACCATCAAAGGAATGCCTCAAATAAAATAAATCATGTAAACCCATCGAAGAAATGCATAAAATAAAATGAATCGTGTAAACCCGTCGAAGAAATGCATAAAATAAAATGAATCATGTAAACCCATCGAAGAAATCCATCAAATAAAATAAATCATGTAAACACATCGCAGAAATGGATCGAATAAATTAAATCATTTAAACCCATCGAAGAAATACATGAAATAGGACAGATCATGCAAACCCGTCGAAGAAATACACGAAATAAAACGACTTGTGCAAAAATCCACGAAGGAATGTATGAAATAGGACAGATAATGAAAAACAATCGAAGAAATCAGTTAAAAAGGAGGAGAAATTGGTTTTGGCCTGGGCAGAATAATAACATTTTAAATGGCTTTTAACGAACCCGAAAATTTCATCAGCACCAACCGAATAAGCTAACCTAGGGGAGGGGGCCGAGGGGGTGAAGGAAGGACGAAGGGTTGAAACCCTGACCAAGTCCCCAGGAAGTCCAGTAAGTCCAGCAGGTCCAGCAGGTCCAGCAGGTGCAGTAGGTGCAGGTGGCTCGGCAGCTCCAGGGTCCCCGGAGGTCCTCCAGGCCCAGAGGACCGACGACGACCGAGTAAATGGAGCTCCATGAGCTCCCTATATATGTACACTTCGGGAAATCATGTCCCCTGATCAAAACAAGGTCGACGGTTGATTACAATTTGCGAAATCCAACGAATTCTTCGGTAAAAATGGATTTTCCGCTAAAATATCCATTCCAGTGGCTATTGCTATGACAAATAATGTTAACAACATTTGCACTAACCGGCCAATATAAATTATTATTAACTATGATCGATACAACTCGGGATATCAAGTAATTAATAACATTTGGCCTTGAATTTGCAAATGCTTTTCTACGCCGAATGAATTCTCTTTTATTCTCAATGTTTAATCGTTCGATAAATTAATGTTAATGCTTATACATATCACATAGTATTATTAATAATATATAAATACATTTTAGTTGAACTTGGTGTAAATGAATAGTTGGAGGAATATTTGGGGAAATATAAGTGACATACTTGTTTCTCCCCCCTTAGTTACTAACATCGATGAAGTATTCAGTTTCTGAAAAAGTCTTCTAGGTAACGGGTATATCTCAGTGGAATCCTGTTAAAAGGCCTCCCACATGGTCCAGTAATCGATGAAATTGATGCTCGAATTGAGACATCACGAAATAATATGCACTATGGCATGCACACACTTCACTAAACACTGAACCGATGAACTTCTCAGGGCTAGACAAAATTTTATTTCGCAATGCAGATTTGAAAAGTAACTCGATTTGCAGTTGCATCCATGCACCCCACGACACTCATGCATCGTGTAACTTTCTGCGAAGCTTTTAAGAATTACATTTTACTGTAAATTTCAATATCGGCGATAAACTAATACTCGGGGCAAATAGAATCCAATTATTATTACTTCACTAGGATGATTAAACAGTGCATTAGAAACTTGCGGGGATGTCAGTAACAGCGTGAATTTTTAAATACTTTTCAATGTACTATACGTGAAAGGATTCTACTACACGCAAAGTACTAATAAACACTGTCATCTTGCAATGCCTACATGTCAAATTTCCCGCTCCGCGGGTCCGGCATCACGCTTCTGCGGTGAAAAAGATACCAGCGCCCAGAAAAGTAATCGTCCTTCGAAGCGTGCACTACGGTGCTATGAAAAATCTCCTAATTCCTCGCACAAACCGAGTCGCGTCTCGCTTCGAGTTATCGACAGCTCGAACCACGTCCGCGGCGTTCGAGGTATCGACAGTGGTCTCGATACTCGCAGCTGGTCGTGTCCGTGCAGAACAGTAGACAGCAGCCACGAACGGGCCGCAAAACCATTCAATTTTCCTATTTTCCCGGTGTTTTGCGATTGACTTGATAAATTCGCGTGTTAACGAATCGACGGGCCACGCGATCCACGGACATTAACAACGTCGTGCAATTGTGGAATAGTGTTTACCTAACCTCGACTTCTAAAACGTTCGGTTCGAGTTAGGGACAAATATACTTCTCTTGAGCGCAAGCCGATTCTCTTTCCCCCCTCTCTCTCTTTCTCTCTCTCTCTCTCTCTCTCTCTCTCTCTATCTCTGTCTCTCTCTTTTCCTACTTCTGTCTTTATTGCTCTCTCCTTGCTTCCCATCTATTTACTCCGGGTGCGTTCCGATTCACGCATACTGCGCATGAAGTGCAGAGACAACCGTTCCGTTTTAGTTACTGCGCGCAGTGGTGGTGCAGAGAATTCCCTAGAATCCTTTCACTTCCGGTGCAGCGAGCATGCAGCAAACGCAGAAATTCCGAGGTGAAGCAGTCACTGCGCGCATGCGTATTTATTTCTGTAATTCAAATTTGCAAGCAAAACATGTGTGGAAACCCATAGCCTAACCTGCCTATAGGACACGTGCATACCGCGTAGCACACGTGACGGCTTTAGAAAAATTCATTTATTTATTTGTAAAATGGTGCTCGTACAATTGCAAATAACTGTGGGAGACGAAGTATTGAATATCTTGGCGGAAGAAGAAGTAGTAGCAAAAGCAGAGAAAGACCAAAATGTTCTATTACAATTAATAGAAAATGCCAGACAGAATCCTGTGGAGCCTGGAAATAATATTGGAAAAAAATTAGGTTTGTTTGATTTTTTCTTAAAAACTGTTCAATATATTTGATCTCTGCAATTACAATATATTTACATAATATTTTAGATACAATTCAAACGTCATTTGTATGGCCAGACAAGGCAGCACTATTATTAATTGAATTATATCGAGAAAGGGAGATGGAATTTATGGGTAGTGCGAAGCGCCACACTGATTTGTGGAATGAAATTGCCCAAGTTTTACAAGATACAGACCCACAATATAACGTTAGTGGTGTGCAGTGTTCAAACAAGTGGTGTGGACTAAAGCGAACGTATAAACTTATTATTGATAAAAATAAAGAAAGTGGAAGTTACAGGTCGACGTGGGGATTGTTTTCAGTAAGTATACATTTTATACGTATATTACACATATTTAATACTAATGTTTTATGCTTCTGCATATATATGAATAACGAGAGAAAGAAATATTTGTTAGTAAATTTCCACTTATATTATAATGGTATAAATGTGGAAGTGAGGAGAAATTTTTAGACTCAATGCATGTCAGTGCAAAGCATTACATAAAATAATAATCTGTTCTTATTTGATTAGGCAATGGATTCACTTTTGAGGAAAAAAGCTTCTATAAATCCAATTGCTGAGGCTTCCAGCGACGGACCAGCACCTCCCACACCCTCAACCTCAAGAGCTGCAAAGAATGGTAAGTACACTTACAACTTATAATAATTAAAATATATGCAAATTCTATTACTATAGTCGTGTTCAGATTTATTGGCCGGTGAGTTCGGTTTCTCGAGCAGCGCGCGAGGAGAAATCAGCCACCACCACCTGACGATCGCGGATTGGCAGTCGCCACCATACCCTTCGGGGGCCGAACGTAGAGAAAAGGAGCACCGAGGCAGGCAAGCGATGTGGTGGGAGAATACCCCTGACGAAGCTCACCGGCCAATAAATCTGAACACGACTTTAGTTCATATTGTATATGTTAATAATGTATACGATTTGATTTTAAATATTATTTTTGGCTTAGTTTTATTATACATTATCCTGAAATTTAAATGTGTTCTTCCTTTCTTAATATAATTTTCTTTTAAATTTTATATTATTTCCAGGTAACAGAAAAAAAAACGTGGAAACGATTTTAGAAAATTTAGTAGACAATATTGGAGAAGAAAGAGAAGAAGTAAAAAGACGACGTACAGAGAGAAAAGAAGAAAAAGAAGTAAGGATAGCAGAAAAATCACGAATGCACGCCGAAAAATTGGCAGTCCAGAAATCATTATTAGATATATTAAAAACATTAGCTGCTAAATAGTAGTAGTATTAGTTTTATATTTTATTATCTTTTTTTATAGTACTTTATATATTTTATCGGTTTTTATATCATAATTCATGTTTTATTATGTCTTTTATATCAGTTTTATATTTTGTTTTCTTCTTTCACATTGAGCGCTTTATTAATATTAGATGTATGATTTGAGTGCGAATATGTGCAGGCTATTCCGCAACTAGTGGTACCAGCGGATTTTTAAAGACTGTTTTCCTCCTGCCAAGTGCAATTATTAGTTTTATATTTTGTTTTCTTCTTTCACATTGAACGCTTTATTAATATTAGATGTATGATTTGAGTGCGAATATGTGCAGGCTATTCCGCAACTAGTGGTATCAGCGGAAATCTGATGACTTTACATGAAAAAATTAGTGAATCATGTAGAATCGCCAGAATTCCACTTGTACCACCACTTGTGAAAGACTCAGTAGAATATATAAAAAAAAAACTGTGATCATTGTCAGACAGTATTATAAATGTTACATTATTACATATTTTATAATAATATTAAATATAAATAAAATATTGACAACACTGATTTCTGTGTATAATAATTTATTATAACATACAGCGACTTTGAGTTACAAAATGAAGCACGTAGAAAGTGTTTCTCTGTATCTGTGTTGTAATATAACACGATGTATTTAATTATGTCATAAACAATACTTTTGGAGAAAATAAAAGATAAGGCATGTTCCTAAATTATCTCTCAAAACAAACAAAAACTAAAATATATACTATTCTATTAACACTAGAAAACCTAACAAGGCATAAACACCTTCAACAAGAATGTGTTACCTATAAAGAAAGGAGCAAAAAAGAGAAAGTACTGGTGATCATCAAACAATGTTTAACTCACAAAAAATACATAAAAGCAATAAAAGAGTATTTGGAGGCAATTTAAGTACTTAAGATTATATAACACAAAACTTATACTCTATCCTAGGGTAATAGTGCTAGCAATATCTATATTTATATAAAATTATGATATTACTACATATGTACATATATGATCACCTTGCAAAAAATATTGTTCATATTTCATACGGGCAAGGCATTCATGATCCTTATCCTTTTCTCATTTCCTAAATGTACCGTATTATTGTGGACAACAGGGTCTCTTTCATCGTCCTGGTCGCATACGTCAGCGGGCATTACATCATTTTTCATGACACAAATATTGTGTAAAACACAACATGCAATAATAAATTCCGGAATTTTCGTTATGTCTGTTAGTGGTAAGCAATCTAATAAAATTCGGAAACGAATTTTCAATTGCCCAATTGTTCTTTCTATTACCATTCTGGTTGATGACAAGCGAAAGTTAAAGTTCATCTGACGAGGTGTCAGATGACCATTGTGACGGAATGGCACCATCACATGTGGATGAATGCCATATGCTGCATCACCAATAAGATGCGAATCATTGGGGAAATACTCCTCTGGCATTTCCAGGAATTGAGCCACTGGAGAATTACGAAAAACTCTGGAATCGTGGACAGAGCCCACCTGTCCAGCGTAACAGTGTGTGAATAATCCCTGTGCATCGCAAACAACTTGCACATTAATCGAAGGATAGCCTTTCCTATTAATGTAACTATGTGGATCCTCACGGGGTGCACGAATCCGGATATGTGTTCCATCAATGGCACCTATTACATTAGGAAAGCCATATTTCGTTTCGAATTGATTCATTACATCTACAGCATTTTCATGTTTCGGCCAACGAATATAATCAGGCGCTATACAATGTAGAGCATAGGACACTCGGCGCAATGCCCGAAAAGCCGTTGCTTTGCCTATTCCAAACTTTGTGGATACAGATCTACAAGAATAATATGCCATGTGAATTAAATGCTGTAATTTTTTACATAACATTATATATGTATATATGTGTATGGAATATACCTGTAAGAATCTGGTGTAGCCATGAACCAAATGGCGATAAGTAACTGTTTTTCTTCTGATATCACCTTTCTACCGGCTGATGCATTATTTATCGCACGCAATCCAGGGCCAATTATTCCCAGGACCATCTCAAATGTCTCTGGGAACATTCTAACAAAGAGAAATTCAACCGATACAATTTAATGAAAACTAATAAAAATAATTAATTCTCTAATGATCACAGCTGCCACTTTTCTAGGTTATTATTTCAAAGAAACATCATCTCACGTTATTTTTTTTAATACAAATGTATAATTATGTACATATTACTTACCGAAAATGTAGCTTGAATAATGAGTTAGAATATCCCGGAATAATACGTTCTACATAACCTGTTAACTTTTCCGCTACTATCTCCCCACGTGTTTTTTTATTTATAATTAAGAAAGTGTATAATATTTCTAATTCTAAATTATCAGTTAATAAACTATCTTCACTTTCACTTTCCTCAGACGAATCACTGCTGCTGCTAATTTCAGTATCACTGTTATTTAATAATATCGAGGATATTGTAAACAAGATTTTTTTATCCATTGTAGCGTCCATCTTGATTTCGCATGAAACGCAGGGAAAAGCGTTCCGTTTTCAAGAACGCATGAACCGCAGTAACGAAACGGAACGATATGAATGCGCGCAGTGACTGCGCTGCGATCTCTGCACTCACTGCGTGAATCGGAACGCACCCTCCATCTTCCTTCTCCTGTTTTAGTCCCGCGGCGTGTCTAACTATTCGAACACTAGGTAACGCGTAATACGTAGTGAAACGCAATTGAAGAGGCAGTGGTGAAGCTGCCGACCAAATTTAGCGGGTAACGCACCGACCGATCGGCAGGAACTTTGGCCGAGGCAGAAGAACGCGGTCGTGGCGAGTTTTCCTGTTACGATCGACGACGGAGGAAACAAAATTTCGAAGATTCACGGTCTATGAGCGCCAAGGGCCAAGGGGACCCTGGGGAAGATCACGCTTCCAGGTGACATCCACGGTTCCGTGCTGTTCACCGTTTACAACATTCCCCGTGTCTTCCCGTATCTGTTGCGTGAGAATTTGTTTACCTCGACTCTTTCGCGGGGCGTAATATCGTTAGAATAATCCACTAGCCCTGGCTATTTTTAACGCGCTTTGTTTTGGTACAACGACTCGGCTCCCTCTTTTCCCGACACGGCAAGAGCCAATGTCTTTCAGAACTGTCATTTCCACTTGAATTGGCAACACCGCGGATCGCGGACTAAATACGTCACAACCATGTGTTCCCAATTGAATGAATTGCAATTATTCGGATCTCACTCGAACGTTGTCAGTTTTCTTTCCCCGTGGCCCCTCTTATGTTTATAATCCAGTCGGTCAGTGGATCGTTGAATATCGACGGCTCAACATTGACATCGATGCTTCTTTTCTGTTCTTAAATGGAAGGAGCATGGTCGGATCGTGAGACATTGTGGGTTGAAAAGTTTTTGTACGTGGGGGCATGCGACTGGCGAACGTCTGTAGGCTAGAGACTGTGTCTGTAATATCTAACAATAGTTCGGCATAGACTTTGCGACATACACCCGTCGATGATTGTTGGACTTGGAGAGCATTCTAAGAATACTTTAATTTTATATGTGATTGCAAGATAGGTTATCGATTAAATAGTAATTACAGTGTTTCGTTATTGTGTTATCAGGGTAGGAGCAGAGAGCCCTTGCAGCGACATGAAGCGTGCGGTTGCTAAAAAGTTGATCGAACGGTACTTTTATCAACTGACGGATGGATGTGGGAATCCTGACTGTGACAATCAAAACTGTGCATCGAGTGGCAAAGTACGAGTGCGAAGCCTATCTAAATTATTTCATAGGAAGGCCTTTGTTAGTGATGCAAAATATTTTTGAACAGGTAACGAATCTTACTCCGAATCAAGCAGCGGCTCAAGCTATCCAGTTGTTTTCGCAAGAAGCGAGGCTTTGCGATGGCACTCAACCGAGTAAAGTTGCGAGGACAACCTTGGAGCCGGGACCTGCATCTTTAGCTAAGAGTTTACCAGTTAAAAGTGTTAATCCAACGTGTTCGGAAGAAGGTATTACATCAAATTCCAGCAGAAATCCTGTTCCTTTAATTAACGATTCCGTAGTAATCTCGATAGGCATGGATATTTGTAAAGCTACAAACGAATCAGATTCTATTCCTCAAGTTTTAACACACAACAATGCTCAAAGTTCTTCTAACGACCAATTTACGAATAACAATGAAGCTCGCATTGAACGAATTTCAATTGAGAAGGCTACTCTTTTGCTTCCTGTCGGTACAACGAGAATAGATAATTCCGATAACTTATGCTATTGCGCCGAATTAAATCACAACCGTGTTAATACATTTCCAAGTAACTCAATGATATCAGACGAAGAGAATTTTCGGAACATATTAGATAGATACAAAATTTATATTCCAAGTTACGGTAGCGATCCAATCAGGAAACGAAACAATAAGCAGTCGAATGTAAAGAAAACGTCAGGGAAGTATAAAATAAAAAAGAGATTTCAACGTAAAAGAAATGTATCCTGTAAGAGAGGGCACAATGTAAAAAATTGTTCTCATTTAGTTACGAAACTATTGGTACTTAATTTATACCTCAGGTACTTGGAGAAAGAGAGATATACGAGTCGGCCTACAAAAATTGACTAACTTTCCATCTCGCTTACCAGAGTAATGTACGAAAGATTTGATTAAAACTACTTATTAAATTCTTGTGCGGCTGCTGTAAACGTGTTAATAAATGTTGTGTTTAATTCCCACCTCTTGTTATTCATTCATTTCTAAAATAATTTAGAGAGAGATAAACATCCGATAATAGGCGTGATTTACACACGATTCTAAATTACATGTGAAACCACTGTCATTAGAATAAGATTGATTTACTGCCAACAGGGAAGCAGGGTCTGTATCTTACGGAAGATAAACTTTTGGACATAATAGAAAAATGCGAATCGGAAGGATTGTATTCGTTATTAATTCGTACATTGGGAGAAGTTTTCTCGTGTGCGAAAGCGTTGAGCCTTAGTTTCCAAAAGACTGTGAAAAATGACTCTCCGCTCACTGCGCTGCTTGACAGAGCTTCGGATAGCTTGTTGAGGCAAGCTAGTGACATGGACAAGGAAGCGATTCGATCGCTTCAAGGAGAGGACAAAGAAGAAGACAGCAGCGAACCGTCGCCCACAGTTCCTAGCAATGATGACACTAGCGTCGACTTACCAGCTGTTCGAAGAGCTTTCACCGCTCTTTGGTTCTTGCCAGGTAGTATACGCTTTCGTGAAGTAAGATACTTAATAGTAATCACTACGTTTTCTATGACCGCTTAATCCTGCGAATCCGTTTTTATATTTAGGGGAAGCATTCGAATCTGCTTTAGTGAATGCACTAGTCACTCTGGCGGACAACATTGAATTGGATTTAAGAGTGTTCCGCATTATGCCCTGGGATAATATGGACAGCTTATTAAACGTATTCCTGATCGTATTTGAGATTCCTATGCTCGGGAACAGTGAATATTTGGAACTGGCTCTTCACATGCTTTGCAAAGCGCTCAGCTGTTTTCCGATGGTGGCGCAGGCGAAACTCGCACGCGTCTGGGCTAAGCACTGTAAATGTCGACTTCCTAGTATTCTGCAAGCTCTACAAGAATTGATCACAGTCAAGGTATCTTCATTTTAACCACAAGGAGAAGTACAGAATACTGCAAGAGCTTTTATCTTTACAGGTAATAGGTGGATCTTTTACCCGAGATTATTGCGTTCAAGACGCAGACACTATTACCGCTCCTACGAAAGTTATGAAAATTCTGTATTATGCAAGTATGTTGGCCGGTGAATTAGACGAGCCTGAACTGAACTTGGACGAGGATGGCGAGGCCGCTGGTAACGATAAGTCTGGAAGATCGGCGACACAGATTCCTCAGGTAACATCATCGAAGGGAAAACGAAATGCTTAGTTAGCGCTCGCTTGAATTACTTTTCTGATTAGTAATCGAAATTGTTCGCAGGACCCATTAGCGAAAGAACTTGGAATTACCGCGCTAGATGCACGAAAACCATTTATACCGTTTACTGACTTTTATAACGAACCACTGAGCGATGCCATAGAGATGGACAAAGACTTCGCGTATTATAAAAGCGAAGAACCTATGAAATTTAGCTTTATGAATTACGCTTTTATCCTCACGCCTGCTACGAAAACGTTGGGCTTGTATTACGACAATCGTATCAGAATGTACAGTGAACGTCGTATGAGCTTTTTACAGACGGTGGTCGGTCAACCTACGAATCCGTATTTAAGACTGAAGGCACGTATGCAATTCGATTTCTATCGTAATTTCCGTTAACAGATTTAATTCTCGTTAAACTAGGTAAGGCGAGATCGTCTGATAGACGACGCGCTAGTGGAGCTGGAAATGATCGCGATGGAAAATCCGTCGGACCTCAAGAAGCAGCTAGTCGTCGAATTCGAGGGTGAACAAGGAGTTGACGAGGGCGGGGTCTCCAAAGAATTCTTTCAATTAATCGTGGAGGAGATCTTCAATCCTGACTACGGCATGTTCACGACCCAGGAGGACACTCAGATGACGTGGTTCAATCCAACATCGTTCGAAAGCGACGCGCACTTCACGCTGATTGGCATTGTCCTTGGTCTAGCGATATACAACAATGTCATACTAGACGTGCGTTTCTCGATGGTGGTTTATCGAAAGCTGCTGGGTAGGAAAGGGAGTTTCGCTGATTTGGAGGATTGGAGTCCTACGTTGTATCGAACGCTAAAGGAATTGATGGACTATACCGGGGACGACATGCCGGAGACATTCATGCAAACCTTCAGAGTGGCTTACAAGTGCGTTTATAATCGAATCAGTCGGTGTAGTAATGTCTCCTAATTAATAACTAATCGCTTCTTGCTGTTCGGCAGGGATGTGTTTGGTTCCATATCTTTCCACGATCTCAAAGAGAACGGCGACGAATTGTTCGTGACGCAAGAGAACAAGAAGGAATTCGTAGACCTCTACGCGGACTTTTTACTTAACAAATCAGTTGAGAGGCAGTTCAAGGCATTCAGACGCGGCTTCCAAATGGTCACGGACGAGAGTCCACTCGCGTTACTGTTTCGACCCGAGGAAATCGAACAGGTGTGCATTAACTTGTATTTTTAGTTCATAATTTATGCGTTCCGAGTTCCCCTATCATTTTGGGACACGACGCGCACATACTAATTCTTAACTGACCTGCAGCTGGTTTGCGGCAGTAAAGTGTTCGATTTTGCGGAACTGGAAGCAGCCACGGAATACGAAGGTGGTTACACTGTTGACAGTGAAGCGGTGCGGAATTTCTGGCGCGTTGCCCATTCATTGCCCCTGGAAAGTCAACGAAGGCTTCTCCAGTTTACCACCGGAAGCGACAGAGTGCCGGTTGGTGGTTTGTCGAGACTTAAGATGGTCATTGCCAGACACGGCCCAGATTCAGATAGGTACGATTTACAAGCGATCCAAGAATCGCTCCTTCCTCTCACTGATACTATTTTATTCTCTTTCTCGTTTGCTTTCGCTTTTCAGATTACCAATAGCTCACACATGCTTCAACGTTTTGCTATTGCCTGACTACAGTACAATAGAAAAGTTGCAGGATCGCCTGCTGAAAGCGATCAATTATTCAAAAGGTTTCGGCATGTTGTAAATGTGCATAAAAGCTTCGGTATCCCTCCCAGTCTTTCAAAGCTCGTCGATTCCCATCGTGGACCTCGACGATCCTTGTCCCTTTACCCCCGCTACACGGACGTATTTATTCGAAATTTGTGCTGGCGCGTGCAATTGCCAAGATCCCGGCCCCCTGCTTTTCGTGAAACGATTTTTAAAAAAAAACAAAACAAAAAAAACAGAAGAGGGAAATGAACCCGCTCCTTTGATACCGAGAGTACCTCGCAATCGATCGTTGTCCTCCATGCGCGTTTTCGTCACGCACAAGTGGCGATTGGGATCGCTGTACAGACAAAAAGAAAGAAAAAATAATAGAAAAATCTCACGTGATATAAGCTTCGAAATTTCCTCGCACCACTGCTGTTTATACGGCGGCAAACCAGATTAAACGCACCTCGGCGACGTCTCGTGCTTTTCTCGCTCTCGATCGCAGGCAGCGGAGAATAACGATCTCCGCCACCGAGCCTCGGCTTCAGAGCTGCTGTGACTTGATGTTATCCGCAGGAAATAATGGGAAACAAGCAAAGGAAATGAGCGTAACGCAGTGCACACAGCTTAAGGGAATAAATAGTGAGATTGCGCGACTGTGATGAGTGTGAAAGTGAACTCGAGATCGAACGGTCCGGGATTGTAGAGAGATATATTATTTGTAGACTTAGCGGATCATAGTTGGTACGATGCTGCAAGCCGATAATATCCCCGACTGTATGCTGTACACAACAGGATCAATTTTTTTTTAAGGTGACAAAAGAACGCAGAATCATGATCGCTGATCCTTTCTTTCCGCGTTTGTACTGTACCTTTTGTTTCCAGTTTCTCTTGCATCACATTTCATCGTCGGTGAATACTTAAGTAGCATCTGAGATACGTGTACACAGAATACGCATACATACACACACACACACACGTACACGACACACGATAATGAATTTGTATAAACAATTTGTAATCAGCGGCTTTCTTGAGAAACTGCTCCACGTTGTCGGCTGTCTTATTGTTAGTCACGTGACAATAAAGTTCTATTGAATACTTCTCTTTATTTATTTTCACGGCGATGGTGAATGAATTTTGCAGTAGATCTAAATGTGAAACGAAACGGCTCGATTCGACCCGAGTCCACGGTCTGTGTACTTCGTTGTCAGGTGACAATTGTCATTGATAATTTCAGGTGTCTCCATCCTGGAACGATGAACGTTCTTTCGGACGAATACGAGAAATGAAAATTTAACCGATCCCTTCCATTCGTCTCCGTCGTCGTCGCGCGGCAGTGAAAATTTGTAATCGGCGCCCGATAATCGTGCAGTCGTCTCGAAATTAGCGATCATGCGTGTCGAGGAAGGACCAACTGCGATCCGTGTATCCTGTTCTCTGGACACGAGCGATCCACAGAGTCAGAGCAGCTTCGATTTTGTACCAAAGCGTAATTATAACGAGAAGTGGCATCTGGAAAATAAATGTCTCTTTCGTAACGAAAAAGTAAGCCGTAGGAAACAGGAGTGGTCTGGTGACGAATAATTTGAATACCGTTCCATCTCATGCGTTCACAGATATTCATTTAAAATCTTTTGCGTATCTCTTCCCCGCACTGCTATTCGTTTAATTCGTTCATTTAAGAAGAATCACCGCGACATCTCTTTCCGTGCTTTGTATATTCTACAATTTTTTAGAAGGGAGAGAACCACGAGACAGAAATCGGTCACGCGAAAGGTGACCATTCAAATACTGCCTGATCCCTTGCGTTCACCAGTATTCTCTGTATTTTTTCTTTCCATCCTTTGCTCTTAGCGCGCGTAGGCTACTTCGGTGCGTCGGCGAGAAAGTATTATTAAGCTCGCTTCGCATTATTTTTTTGCGTTTCTATAGTTCCAAGAAGGGGATAGATGCGAGGTAGAAAGTAGCCAGGCGAAGGGTCGCTTAACGCGCAAACTTTGTTCGGGGTCTACGGACAAATTCAAAGTGAAAACGGATGGGGATAGTTTAAATGAAAGGTCAGGCGACTGGCGGTACGACGACGAGTCTGTGGAGAATTTTCCACCCGCAAATATCGCCCGCGAGCCCGGCAATTCTGAACGGAAGTGGAGGAATCTTTACAGCATCTCCGATATCGATCGCTCGAGTCAGTGGAATCATAGGAGCATGAAGTCGAGTAAATTTATTAACGGAATTAATCGCAAACGGGCCACACTTGCGATCGATTAACCGACATGCTGAATATTAAATATTCCTCTTTTATTCAAAGGGAATAATGTCACGACGAATGCGTTACGCGATATATGTAACAAGATAGACGGCCGTTATGGGGATTCCCTGAAATGCGATGCGAAAGCGAATTTCTTGTACAACTTTCGGGAGTACCTGGTTAACTACCAAGAATCCTGCGGCGTCCCAAGAACGGAATATTCTTTCTCCGCCCTTATCAGAATGATGGGCCAAGCGACTGGTCGATCTCTCCTCGCTCTGTTATACGTGATGCTGAACATCGTGCCTGTTGTAGAGGTACTGTTAAATAACGATCAACCAGTAGAGTCTGTTAATTTCACTGTGCGATCTGTTGGATAGCTCTGCTTAGAATAATCAAAGAATCACCTACTTGAATGATCCCATTCGTGCTTCAATCCCGTATATGTAAACCCTTTTTTACTCAACGTTAGATGAGAAATTGTCGAGTCCCTTTCGATTGTCAAACTGTAATAGTTGATTCGTTTTAAAAGACTGAGGGTAACTCTAGAGAAACAAGATAGCAAAAGTTATTTGTAAATATTCATTGGAGATTGAAACTCAAGTTGGGTGAGCTGTTTTGTATTCGAATAGAAGAAACGAGAGCTGTAAAGTCATTTGTTTTAAGGTGTTTCTGTACATATTACGATTTGTTCTGGACAAAGTGATCAGCATAAGGGGCAGCAAGGACGTCCAGCAGACGGCGATACGATGCCTCGTGTTCACCACAGAGTTATTCAGCGTTTACGTCTGCCTGATATTTATATTCGGTTTTATCGTACTGCCGATCGTGCAGATGGTTATTGGTATAATTTGGAAGATCATGCTCTATAATTAAACGGAATTGTGATCGTATCGTGTGCTAGAACGGTATTGTAATGATTGTTACGTGCATCCTGTGTAATTATTATGAATTGTTTTGCTCGTGTGTAATTAAAGAATCATTCTTGCCGAATTTTCACGTCCGTTTCCTTAACTAAACGGACTATAAGTCTCAATTAAGCCTGATATAATTATACACCAAACCTCTACTCCTACCTTACCGTTATCATTCCCTTTTATTTCTTTATTCTCTTTTTTCTCATTTTACATACGTAGTGTAATATCAAACATAGAAGATCGGGAACAGTAACGAACGTATAGTTGGTGCAATTTTATTAAAAAATGTGTCGACAGCATGTACTTGCAAGGCGAATATGTTTCTTCTTTAACAGGTAGGTATAAAATCCCTTTTACTGTCGAATTTGTTACAGGACAAGATATCACTTAAGAACGTATTTGAAAGTACAAGTCTCTTTGGTCTTATGCTCGATGCTTGCTAATCCTTTCGAATGCTTAACGATCTGGATGCCTCGCGCATCCAGCTGATCGAACAGAATATTAATTAAAGTACCTTCTTTGTCGAGCCAACACCCCAGCGAACAACATGCAGCTCCTTTTACATAGTGATGCAAGTTATTTAAAAGCACCAATGGAATATTCTTTGTGATCCACGGAAGGGAAGTCCATTGAACTTCGATTTCTTCTCTTCCACGAAGGTGCAATTTCTTTCCAAAGGAAATTATATGAAGCTTCTGGTAGCTCAGAATCGATTAAGCTCCTTGGTCGCAAGTTCTCAGCCCGACAATGAAGAAAGATGAGAAACCAGATGAAGAACGATGACGCTGATGTGTTACCTGTATACAACGATCGCAAGAAGATATCGTTAATTCCTAACGAAGAGAGTAAAACCTCCTCAATTCCTGTTGATTCCGACGTTGTACGGTTTGTACGAGTATCTGAACGTTTATCCGACAGTCTCATTGATTCGAAGCGTGCTGCCGAAGGCGAAGAAACGGGGGGATGTGCAAAGAGTTCTGCCTCTGCCCGGTGCGCCGGATTAAAACGCGCCAGAGCTGCTTCCAAATAATCGGAGAGAAACAAACACACCGGTTTGCAAACGAGCAATCGTAGCTGTGATCACACTTTCGTCCGGCAACGTTAAGTGGCAATAAAGCTATCATAAATATTGCTCGATAAGTGCAAACTACTATACGACACGCATACCACTGACACGATTGCCAACATAGCTCTCTTCGGGAACAAATGTAATCACGACTAAGATTCTTCTCCTGAGAAACAGAGATTGTACGATCAGCCAACGCTGTCCCTGTTCCGAGGCGATTAGTCGCTTGTGTTTGCACTTGGAACAGTCGGTGCACCGCGAGGATAGGAATGGTGAACGATTCGAGAATTGTGAAATGTAAGTACGCGATGGTAAAGCTTAGTGGATCGCCGCTGCAAGAATGACGAGGAGCAGGAGAACGAGATGATGGGGTGGGTGGATGTAGCCACCGGCGCCCCATCCGCATTCGAGGTCGCTTTTCAATGCCTCCAGCACCGAGATATTGTTCTTGTTCAAGCAAAACGATTCACGAAGGTCGTCGTCCCAGTCGTTGTTCCAGCAATCGAACTCCTCGTCCTCTTCGTTCTTCTCGAAGTTCTTGAACTCGCTGTAGGTGCTGCACCGATCCTCCTGGTACTGTCTGTGCTTCCTCTGCCAGGTCTCCATCCATCTGAGGATTCACGTGGTTAATCGAGATTCGGCAAGAATTAATCGAGGGGAATACCAGAAGTTATTGGGAATCGAAGAACTTCAGCGCTTGAACTCGAGGAAGCAATTGACGGGGGTACGAGGATGAAAGTTTGAGGAATATTACAGGTGGAAAGTTCTGGGTCTAACAGCATCAGTTCCTGGAGCATTCGAATAAACGGTTACCTACATAAGACGCAAATCGAATAACGAACTAACCCGATATCGCAGTCGCAGTTGAAGTAGCTTCCAGCCACGGTGAGCTTCATCAGAAATCGTTTCCCTGTAACTCCTGGTTTATATCCGTTGGACGGATTGTGAAGGGTTCGCACGTCGCTGTGATAAAGATGAACTGTTACGTTCCTCACCCATTCTGCGTTCTCGAACATCTTCTGCGGGACAGTGTCCACACTGGTGTTATACATTCCGAAGTGCAAATGCGGATTCCTTATTCCCTGAAACCGAGGAATAGGATTCCTCAACTGATCTTACGATGTTAAATCGGAGGTCGGGGATTGGAAGCATTTCTTAAAGCGTTTCGCAGTTTTTCTTCTAAATTATATACAGAAATTACGGCATAACAGATGCTGAAGCAAAATTCTTGAAATTCTCCAATGAAATGGATCTACAATGTTTGGATAGTGTTCTTTCGATGAAAAAGAAGAAAATAATCGAAGAAGCAGCTGAAGTAGAACTACGTACATGCAGTATATCCGTGTGGATGTTCTTCAAAGCTCGACCAGTCAGTGTTATATTGAATAATTTGTAGGGGAACTTTCCTTTCATCTCTTTCTCCAGATCCGTGTCGTTTTGTACCTAAAACCGAAGCATCCGATACCTTCGCTGCCTTTCCATAAAGCCGCATCGATCATCATAGACAGATTTTCGTTGTGAACTTTTACTAGGAGGATTAGTTTAAGCTTACGTCGATGACAAGGTGCCTCAGGCCATGATTATACTCCAGAATGCCGGGGAAGTTGAAATTCTTCACGCCGTTGTAAGCGGTTATATATAGCTTGCGAAGTTTGGTGGCTTTGCAGAGAGCTCCTGCCTGCAAACGGATAAACGTTTCGTGCCTCCGCAAAAGAACACGCGACTTTTCGTTCCCGAATATCCCGTGAATTGCAAAAGAATGTCTAGCTGATGTTAAAATAATTCTTGGATAGCTAAGAACGAACCGAAATGAAAAAGCGATCCTTTACAATTGAATATTAAAAGTAAAGGAAATCAATGAAAAGAGGTGCTAATGCTGTATCAGTTCCTCAACAATCGAGTATCTTGCAGCAAGAGGGGCGTGTCTCTATCTTTACCAATCTCGAGTAAATTGGAAAAAAATTGTTTATAAATTTATTTCTTCAGAGTTGCGCCCCCCAAGGCTCTCAATTAATCCAACCGAAATTTAACGATCAACGTAATCGCCACTGTCCACAGATTCGCTTCGGCATGATTGCTTCTTTACAGAGGTAACTTCTTACGTTCTCAAAGGCTTGACAAAATATCTATCAGGTTACAAGTCCCTTTCGGTGTACAAAGGCTCACTTCAAAGGTCGATAAAGACAGTCGTCGTATGTCCAGTTCCTCGAGGCTGTCTGCGATGCCCAAGAAGCTAGTGTTGCTGATGGCCGTGATGGGGTTATCAGCCAGATTGAAGGTCTTCAGTTCCGGCAAGGTGTGCGTGATCAATGGTACCACTGTCAGATCGTTGGCGCTCAAGTCCAAGTAGTGAAGGGACGTCAAGTTCGATGCCATTTCCGGTGCTATCGATGCGAGCTCGTTGTGTGCCAAGTACAACGTTTGCAGTCTTCGCAATGGCAATTCCGGCACCTACGAACGGCATTTAATTAAACAATGACCACAGCAGCTCCCTTCGAAACACCTGTCCATGGCGCTGAACATCGATCTACGCACACTTAGAAGAGAAATGTTGCTTAAATCCAGGTAAAGAAGCGAGTCCTCCAAACCGTGGAACGTTCTTCCGCGAGACTCCAGGAGCAGCTGTTTGTTGTGACTCAAGTCGAGGTGAGTTAGATACGGTAGATCGGTGAACACCCCGTCGTCGAGCCTGACTAACCGATTGTAAGACAGGTCCAGCCACGTTAGACTCTGAGACGGATAGAAAATGTGTTGTAAATCCACGTGAGAATTGGAGAATCGATGGGAATTGAATTGGATACTGAGAGACCAGAAGAACTACTAGGTATATTTCGTAAGGGTCCTCGAATCAGATGAAAACCGATCGTGTACTCCTCGCTCATCAATTAGAGGGTCCAAGTGAAATTGAGAGAAACTACGATAGTTTAGAGACTGGTTGGTTTGAAAGCTCTGAGAGACACCAACTCGTAATCGAAATATGGCGTCGGTGGTGTGGATCCCCGACAAGCTGTTCCACGAGATATCCAGCATGGACAAGCTAGCAGCGGAGGACATGGACATGGTCTTGATGGGCAGCCTCATGAATTGATTGTGGGATAGATCCAGGCTCTCTATACTGGCGTCCGAGAACATGTTATCCGGCATTGTTCTGAGCTTGTTGTGGGAGAGATCGATGATCCTCAGCTTCTTCAGCGGCCTGAGGGTCTCGGCTGGTATGTCTATGATGTTGTTCCAAGAGAGGAACAGGACCTGGATGTTTCTCGTGTTTCTGAAGCAGTCGAAGTCGACCTCCATCAGCTCGTTGTGGCTGAGATCGAGCCATTGCAGGTGTGGCATGTTACCGAAGACACCTTGCGTCACGTTGCTCAGATGGTTGTGAGACAGGTGTAGGTGCGTCAGCGAGTACTCCACTGGCTTGAAGTAGTACCTCATTATGTCCGATATGTTATTGAAGCTGAGGTCCAGCACCTTGATGTTCGACTGTATGGTGCCGCCGACTGCAACGTATCGAGAACAGAGTCTGGATCAGGTTTTGGAAGGATGCAACAGATAAATAATCTGGGGGTAATCTGTGCAGCGCGGACACAGAAGGCTTCGTAAGAAACGGTGTCGCTCGTGATCGTAGTCGGCGAAAAATGGCTCGAAGAGATTACGCATTCGTGTGGTCACGTTGCGTAAGAGGAGCAGGCATCTCGATTTGTACGAACAAGGGGTTTCATCGACTTCCGTTTAGGTGACTCAGGGAAACCTATTTCGGAGCGTTAAACGAGACAGGCCGAAAGTATTTAAGGACGGACTCACTGGTGGTCGGCGGCGTGAACGTGGTGCTATTGATCCACAACTTTGGGATCTCGTTGTGGCTGGCGTTCACTTTGAACGAGGACAATGTTCCCACTTGGTCGAACGAGGCGAAATCGAACTCGTTCAGGTCGTTGTAGGCCAGGTCGAGGAACTCCAGATCCGGCAGATTCTTCGGCGCAAATAATAAAATAAAATTGTACGTGATTGGTAATTTTGGGGAATTCTGAGGAATCTATTAATGGGTGTAGTAATGAAGCCGGGAATGAAAATAGCAACAGTACCTGGAAAGACTCGTCGGTGATGTCCTTTATCTTGTTACCACGCAGATTAATATACTTGAGCAGCTTCATATTCATAAACGCTCGCCTCTCGATTCTATCTATAGCGTTGTCCTCTAAATTTATCATCGTTAATTTCGGCAGGTCGACGAACGTGTGGGTTTGGATCGTTGTAATCTTGTTGTACGCGAAATTCACTTCCTCCAGACTCGAATGTATGTCACCCTGAACAATCAGGCATCATTCGATATATATAATAATGTTATGCACGTTCCACTAACGACCACGTGACGTTCATTAAGGCTGCCGTAGGCCACGCTAAAATTCAGATAAGAAACTGGAAAATCAAGAGAATGGCAACTCCACCTGGAACGTCCCCTTTCTGATGCTATCGACTTCGTTGTCCTGCAGCTCGATCCGTTTGATCCTCTTGAGAAAGTGGAACGACGTGTCTGGCAGAGATTTGATCTTGTTGTTGCTGAAGTCGAGGTGTTGCAGATTGGTCAAGAATTTGAAGGGCTTGATGGGTATCTCAGAGACGGAGGACGACAGGCCATGGGACATTCTCAGCGTCAGGAGCGAGTGGCCCACCTGAGGAAAAGCATTTATGGCATCGATCTGAAACGCCGCTGGATGCACACGAAACTGTCCGATGGCTTATATTCGCGGACAGGTCAAGTACTCGTTAGACCAGAGATTACTTCTAGAAGCCCGTTTTATTGGAATTATCCGCGACTATCAAGGCCTCTGGGAATGCGGTTTCGAATCTAGTTTAATTAAATGTTAGGGCAAATTACTGATTCTTATCGATCGGGCGCATTGCGATCTTGTGGGGCTGCTCGTTTGAAACGTCACGTTTCTGGAAGATCGTTCCGACCCCTTTCTCTGTCAAACCCGGAGCGAGAAATTGTAGCCGACTGGAAGCGTCAGGATCCGGATGATTTCTAAATAATGCCGCTACCTCGGCGCTTCCTCGTGTGTAAGAGGGAACACGTTTCTCAGAGGGAATTGACCGAGGACGATGGGAATTACCTCCGAGAAGGCCTCGTCCTCTATCGACGAGATCGAGTTCTCCGTGAAATCCAGGTACTTGATCCCGCGGACGTGCATGAAAGCGTGACTCTTGATGGTGTTCAAGTTACTTTTCACGATGCGGAGCTCCTTGATGTCCATACCGTACTCCATGAAATCTTCCGTGGACAGGGTAGACTGGGGCATCCTCGAGATCGAGAGGAAACGCATGTTACGCATCTGCCGTAGGTCCTGAAGAGACACCACGCTGTTCTCCTTGCCGCTCAGGTCCAAGTTGTACAGGGAGTATTGGAAACCGTTGAACACCTCCGCTAATAATAACACGTCGAGGATTGTTTCGCGGAACGTGGAGCGTGGTAGACGCGCAAACAAAAGCCCCGCAGAAACGTTATTCGGGGGAACGTAAATGTATTATGGGATTTTTCGTATTACCCGGCGAGAAGGTCTGGAGCTTGTTCTCGCGGAAGTTTAGAGTGCGCAGAAAATCGTACTCCTGGAAGATGGGGCTCGGTAGGGTGGTGATGTTGTTCCCAGAGAGATCTAGCAATTCCAGGGACGATTCCAATCCGGCGAACTCGGCGGAGCTGACTTGCATGAGATCGCAATCGCTGAAATAAAGCTCCCTTATCCTGGAATCCCTAAATGCCCCCTCCTGAAAGCAGATCGTCCCACGTCTCACAATACGCTCTGAGCTCCTTGCACCGCAGCTATTTGAACTGGTCAGTTCGAGTGAATATGGAATATTCTTTAAGCTCTACCTCGATTACAGTCAAAGGATTGCCATCGAGGTAGGTCCTGTTGACTTTATGGAAATGCTGGAAGTCACCAGGCATCAGGATCTCGATCTGATTGTAATCCAGCCGCAAAGTGTCCAGGGACATCTGTATCCCCCTGAGCTCTGGCTCCTGCTGCATGTTCAGCATCCTCGATATCCTGTTGTAGCTGAGATCGAGGACCTTCATGCGTTTCAAGGAGGACAGCTGCGCGTACGGGATGTAGGTGAGTTGGTTTCCGTTCAGGTAGAGGTGCACCAGATGCGCCATGCCATCCCTGAACACGGACGGGTCGATCTCCTTCAGGTTGTTCTCCCTGAGATCGAGCATATCCAAGTAGGTGAGGCCGGCGAACGCATCCGCCGGAAGTTTGTCGATCGCGTTACGTCCCAGGCGCAGCTTTTGCAGAGAATTCTCCAGGCCGCGCCAGTTGTCCGCGGCGATCTTCGATATCTTGTTACCTGTTGGGGTAACGATAGCTTTCTCAGCCAGAATACTTCGGCGAAGTATCAAGTACACGGAACCGATGATACATAACGAAATTCTAAATACAGAAGTAATCGGTTTAACATCCCCGAATGGAGGAGACTGATTATGTTAAACGGGTACCTGTCAGATCGAGAAGTTGCAGTTTCTGCAAATGCCTGAACGACCTGCTGGGAACCCTCTCCAGTCGATTGTAGGGTAATTCGAGCTCCCATAACGATCTCTCAAGCCCTAGGAAAGCTTCGTCCGGGATGTCGGCCAGGGGATTATGCTTGATCCGTAGGCTGTACAGACCTGTGAGATAGGGGATGGCGTGTAGGTGGAAACTGAACTGTCACGTATCGTTTGCCCGTAACGTAATCGATGATGCAAAGAATCATTCGTGACGCGCGGTCAGTGCCCTTTAACCCCTATTCCGTTCTCCTCGTACCCGACCACACCTCGAAACGATCAATCGCTTACCCGGAGCTTTTCTGTTGCATTAACGATTAGCTTGCTACTGTTCGAGCAACGATTCTTTTCTCTTTTCCTTGGCAAGAATTCTTTTCTTCGAGCTTTGAATGATTAAATCGACGAGCAAAGTGCCGGCCGAGTAGAGACGGGATTGATTTGCCTTCTTCTCTTCGTACCTGTGTTCATGAGAAATTGCGGCTGCAGGAACATCAGTCCGTTGTTCTCCAGTTGCAGCATGAACACCTTAGAGGAGTTGATCGGCTGAGGTATCCGCGGCATCGGGACGTTGTAACAGGTGACTATGCCGAGGTCGGGGATGGCTTTCGAGCAGGTGCAAAGGGGGTTGAAGAAACACGGCGGGTATTGCACGGGCAGCTCGTGCATCCGGACCATCATCGCCCACATCATCAGCAACAGGGTAAAAATCATTAGAGCGTAACCCACTTTCACCATCGTTACCAAATTCTGCAATCCAATCGGTATTCGTTGGTTCAATCGGGGTTCTGTTCAGCTAGTTGCTGTTTCAGATATTCAAGGATGTCACAGCCTAAATTGCTCTGCTATTTCTACTCATTCGTTCCATCTATTGGCGATATTCGATACTCGTCATAAATCTATCATGAGTTATGTTAATTATTCACTGTGAAAATGAGATTGAAATTAGGTCTCTAAGCAGATGATTCTCAGTACTCTAACTTATTAGGGTAAGTCCGGGAGACGCGGTCGGGCTGGAGAGTTAGTCGAGTCGCTATATTCAGACTCTACATCTGTTGATATGTAAAAATGTGTTAAGGTTTAGAACAATTAATCCTCTAGAAATCAACTGTTTCGACTAACTTTCCGGCCCGACCGCGTCTCCCGGATTTACCCTATGCTATTTTCAATTTTTCTGTTATAACACAGTTTATCCAATTAAATATTGTAATTCCACTGTGACGTCTTGCGACACTTGCTTCTTTCCTCGCATAATTAAGCTTCAAATCGTATTTGCCAAACAAGCCAATTATCGCATACCATACGGGGTGGGGACGAAATCGTGGTACAACAGGGCAAGGGGCGAATCTCACTCGAAAATGACTCGAAAGTGTAAAATAAATTTGTGTCGCCTGAAACTTTGTTTTAGAGAAGTGTGAGGATAGTGTTTACTCATTTGAGGAGTTAAAATAATAAGGGGAAAAACTGGGAACGTCACAAAACAGCTTTATCGAGAAAATGAAGTGTTTTGTTCCACTGCAGAGTGGACATTACCTGTTTTTAACCAGTACCTATACCAAAATTGTAACGTTATCCTACAGGGGTAGTTGGACTTTATAACTCTCTGTGATTCGACAGTTCTGCAGTCCCAGTTGCCACCAACAAAATATCCTAAAAATCGCGAAAAATGGACATTCCTCTTTTTCCCCCCTTACCCTTCATTTATGCTAACCGCCGTCCATAATTCGACGAGCATAACTCTGCTTACGGCAACAGGGACCACATTTCCAACCATATCTAACTATGTACACCTTAAGTGCACGCGTATCTAACACTACCTTCAACCTTAATTTTCTCGATAACAAAGCTTCAGACGGAAACAACTTATTTTACACTTTGGACTTAATTTCCCATAAAGAATCGTCCCCTTGCCAGTTGTACCGCGATCTAGTCCTCACCCTGTACTTATTACGTCTTCCATACACGTGAGAGTGCCCTCGTTATCAAACGTAACACAACGGAGGTTCCTCTATCTTCTGCCATTAATTTTCCATTCTCGAAAGTACGCTACTGTAAGTACACGTACAATTACTTTCAAAGCTATCAATTGTTTCACTTGAGTTCAGGAAGTAAGTACTGCGTTTGCTCCGAATTTTAATCCTTAACGGGCAACTTATCCGTGTAAGTTACAGCTAGTACACGACGTTCTTAATAATTCCAAGAAACGTTTATCCTCGTATGCGCAATGTTACATAGACTCGGAGCCTCGAGCAGCGTTCTTCACCGGCGAACATGCGTTTGTAGTATCCTCGCGCCGCGAAATCAACTAAATAATTCTTTCGAATAATATTCTTTATTCCCTACAACTTCGCTTTCGTTCGCTCGCTTAGATCGCACAATCTGAAGCTGACTCGTTGAACCGAATGCCCTTTGTCTGCGTGTCGAATAAACCTTGTCTCCCGTGAATTGCCGAGATCCAAATTCGGCATTATTCAATCTAACTTGACGTCGCTACACCGTGTATCGTAATTTTCCACTAAACCGAATAATTAACCGATCAACGAGTCCGTCGGTGTGCGAAGGGCATCGAAGGGGACGCGACACACGAATTCACCACCTCGAACGATTGCACTTTCATTCAACATTAAGTGTATTTTGCGGCACCACTGGTTTCTAACGGCGCAGTGAAAGCAGCCGCGCAACGATTGCTCTCTCTAGTTTTTGTCAAACCACCCCGTGCTCGCGGCCCTCTGCTACCCTTTGCCCAGCCACGGATCAACAAGGCATTTACCATGCTTCCTTCGGATCAAAGGAGCACGTATCTATCGCGAGCTCGCGATCATGGGATCGTCGTGGTTCGATCGCGATGATCGCACTGAGGGCTCCTCCAGCCAAGTGGCCGCTACCACCCCGTATAATACGGCTTCGTGAGTGCCAGACAGTTTCGGTGCTTCTCTTTACGCGATTATAAGGACGGTATTCCATTAGGCGGCGAATGAAAATAGTCGCCAGTGAATGCTCGTATCGAGATTATAGCTGTGCGAGACCGCGGAGCCGCGTGGGGTTGGGATGAATCCGTCACGGTTACGGAGATTCCGCCGAGCAACACGCGCATTCCCACGATTATTCGCGTAAATTCGTTCCTCGCCGATCAGCTGCGTTGTGGCACGCATTCAAACGTTGACTTTCTACGGAAAATGGAATAAGAGGGGAAAATGAATCGACTCGAGCAATATTTCTTTTAAGGCACTCCAATACCTGGACGTTGATTAGCGGAGGACGTAAGGGACGTTGGGACAGGTCTCGAAGTGTATCGTTGCAATCGGGACTAGTTTAATCGGAAATTGTTCTTAGCTGGGAAAATAGGTTCGATTAGTCCAGGAATTTATTTAATTTCACGGAGCCCTGTTGAGGTACACATGTGGGAACCGCTTGAGGGGAACAATCCGGAAACCTATTATATATTTCATGAATCTGCCTCGTTGGAATATACATTCATACTTACATAATCCTCGCATCCCAAAGGCTGAGCATTGTTTCCAGCTCTTTCCATCGTATAATTCTCCTGCAATCGGATTTCGAATATGTCTAGACGAATGAAACGCCCAAGGGTTAACATTTCATAAATAAATAATCTGATTTATTTAAAATCAATAATGATATATCGTCGCGGATAGTAAAAGTATAAAACTGTAAAATTCCTCGTGAACTCTTAGCAGTAAGAACCGTGACAAGTCCTGTTACAATCTATTCATCAATCTTATGACAAAGTCGCGAAGGTAAGAGTGGGAAAAAGTAACGCGAGAAACATGGAAGAAAATTATCATATATATATGTATATGTATGTATACATATATAATCGCGCGAACAATAAAAATCTGCAATATTGACCGATATAGTCCGATCGTTGGCGAACCGTCAACCTCCATCATCATCAACATACGCACGGGACACTCATAAATATGCGTAATACTCACTCACGTTGTATATATATAAAAAAAAAACATACTTTTTTACACGCTCGACATAGAATTTGTACCAGCAACGCGCCATGTAACAATAAATATGCATATGTGTACGTGCGCGCATGCCTATATATATATATATATATATAATATATACATAATATTATATGCATATTCAAAACATTCATAAAAAATATGGATCTCTCGTGGCCGTTTTGCCTCTGGCCGCGTGGAAATTCCTTTTTACATCGATTTCCGCACGGTGCCGTTTATTAATTCCTGAGAAGTGTTCGATGACTCCTTGCCGGCGGTCTGCTTGTGCGCGGGGATCCTCGGAAGACGCGGTGCGAGGACTATTATAGCTAGGCCCACCAAATGCGGGATCAGATAGAAATACCTGGAACATGAGAAATGATTGCGCATCGACTGTTTCCGAGCGTCGCGGACGCGCGAGTCCGCCACGTCGAACTATAAATAATGCATCATCTCATCGTTACTCACAGGTACACTCTGATACTTGGCATGAACTCCAAGAGTATAAAGCTGAATGTTACGTAGGCCATTAAGATTCGAGTAGCGACGAACGTAAGCGCATCGTAAAGGAACTTTTTGTTTTTCGACTCCAGGAAATGCGGTCGAATGGTACGACGACCCTGTTGGTAATAGGATAATGAATTTTCGCTTACCACGCGCCGCGAGGCTGCGCGAAGGCGGCGGGACTGTTACAGTCTCACTTACGACGCGCGACACCATGGTGAAAAAGGCCCCGTTGGCGAAGGTCAGATAGTAGCCCGGATAGAAGCCGTGCCATAGCGCGGAGAGCGCGTACGTGAATACCAGTTTATTCTGCTTGGCTCTTTCGTAGACGATCGACCTGAGCCACGTATTGGTTCCCTTGTTCCAGTTCGCGATGCTCTCCCTCAAGCTAAGAGACATCTGGAAACGGGAATAAGTCCGTGAATCTGACAATAAAGTATGCATCGTGTCGCATAGCGTAAGTTCGCCGTTGTTCTTGATGACGCGAGAGGAGGTACAAAGAAGAAAGTGTGAAGAAGATGTGCACCCGGGTGTATCTAAAGCCTGCACGCGGCACGTTCCTCGAGGCTACACTTTACGAGACTTCACGGTCGTTTTCATCAGATTTTTTTAAACGAGATGTTTTTTATCGATGTGACGTTACGCGGCCTTGATCTACGATCAGAAGCACAGAAGGAGTTGTACATTCTGACTGGCGTGATGAGCTCAATCAATGGAGTTTAAGCGATGTCGTCATGGTTGCGCGCCGCCGAAGCGTCTACTAAAATCGCCGGTTTCTATCGCGCCGGAGTCCGAGGCGCGTTCGTTAATATTTATAAGAGCTACCTCGAAACCAACGACGTTCACGTTTGAGTATAGGTTCCAGTTAGCCTCGCCGTTCTCGTCGTATCCGTTGAAGCCCAGCCCGGAGTTATTGCAAATAGCATCGGCGAAGATCCACGCGTGGTAGTACTTGAAGCGGACCAGCATGGTCACTATCATCAGGTACCACATCTTGTGGAAAACCGTGGTGTTCTCCAAGAAATCGTCGTCTGCAAGTGAAGCAGCGGTTCGCCGGAAATGGGATGTTAACGCGAGCGGGAATACAAAACAGCGAGTGGAACGAACCTTTCAGCTTCTGGATCGAGTACATTGGAATGAAAGTCACGAACATAGCGGCGCACAGTAAGCTCGTCACAACCTTCTTCATCACGACCCGCGTCGGGGATGGTTCCAAGGCTTTGCCATTGCTGCACTCGGCGGCTACGTCTTTGCCCTGCGAACAGAATTCACGCTCCCTTCGTTCTCTCCGGTTTTATGTCTAAAGTTCCAAAGCAAGCAATACAGGAGATAGGGAAAACGGACAAGAGAAACGATCTGCTCTTAAACTTCTACAGCCTTCTTTGAGATCGGTAGTGCACGGGGACGGGAAGCAATGGTATAAGGGGCCGTCCTTAAATTGCGTAAGGGTAATTTTGGCCATTTCTTACCCCCTTCCTTCCCCCAGTATAAGAATTCGTAAGATTTGACATTGCAACCCCCTTCTTACGTAATATTTTTCACATCGAATTTGTTCGGTTATTAAAATTCTTTTGAAGGTTTATACGGTTCATTTAACTCGGTCGCGGGAAATTTAAACTAGAAAACTTTTCTGGAACATTAATGATAGAATTTGTATTTATTGAAAATTAGGTTGAAGATATTATGTAAGACGCTACCTGACTCCTCGCTACCCCTTGTAAGAAAACATAAGAAATTCGCGACCTCCCCTCGCCCAAAGAAACCTTACGTAATTTAAGGACGATCCCTAGGACCGAGCACACTTATCAGTTCGATTTCGAGAAGAGATCCTCCGCACCCCTCTTCTTCTTACCACTGCCACGACGGAACGGTACGGACGCGGGGCTGATATGTGTGCCCAAACCTTAATAGTGTTTACCGTCAGTGGTTTCTTTTCGCGCGAGTCACGGCCCTCGATGAAGTCCATGTAATCGCGATACAATATCACCGGGCCAGCCATCAGAGCTTGAAAATGGAAGATGTAGCTGAAGTACTCCACAGGGGTTGGCATCTTCCTAAAATAAATCACGCGTAATGGGTAGCTCGTCGGGGCGTACGAACGAAATGGAACGGCGAACGGTCGTTGAGCCGGCGAGCCGCGTAGACCAGCCACGCGCGACTTCTTCATCATGAATGAAAGTCGCGTATGATACCACGGATGGACGACGTGGCCGTCCACGTTCTCGCCGTTGTGCATTATATAATTATACGCTGTGTGTTGCGAGCCGGGATAAATGGCCGGTTGAAGAAGACGTCAAACTCACTTCACGGCTTGATGACGTTGCGTTGGCGTGAGCTCCTCTTCGAGTCTCGTTAAACCGTCGTGTATGCTGAACGCGAGGCTGGTTACTTTTTGCGTTATCACCATTAGCGGCCCTGTAATTCGTCTCAATTTAGCAAGTGAACGGTCGTCTCGTTTGCTTTCGACGAGAAACTTTCGTCGCGATCTACGGCAGGGTAAACAGATCTCGCTGTTCCCCGGGAGGGGAATTATCGGTATTCCGACGACACCGCGCGATTTTCACCGAGTCTTTCTCTCTCCGTGCGGATATAACAATGAAGTGGTGAAATCGGCTAGTTAGATCGAGGCAGTGGGGCCGATCGACGGGGAGCCATCCATGGCGCTCCACTATAGGGTTCCCTGCATTCGTCAATGGGATGAATGGGAAAGGGGACTGAATGAGAAGTGAGACAGACACTCCATATGACCCTAAGTAATGTGTTTACGTCCCCACGTTGCTCGCATACCAATCCCGCTGGCCATGCACGCACATGCATACGCGGAAAGCGCGCAAGTGTAACAGAAATAAGGAAGTCGGTTGAGCATGGAAAAATAAGTACGGAGTGGCTGTCTGGCTAAATCGGTAACCCCGCCGCGTATGCGCCACCATTGTTCCTCCCCTGTTTCAATGATTATACATCTGCAGGACACGGTTGCAAATCGCTGGTCGGATCAAATGCACCGCTGTCGGCACTGGATAGGTACTTGTCGCGTGGAAAGCGAAACCGAATACTCGCGTTACGCTGCCGCGTAGGAGCCCGGCGCGTTACTTACCGGTGATATCGAGAGTGTACGAGCCGTAATTGTACATCTGCCGATGGTAGTGCACGCATGACAAGTAGACCAGCGCGATCGCCAGCACAAGCCTGAAACGGTGTCACCGAGATCGTTTAGTAAGTTCAAGGAATGATCATTGACCGTGATGAACGCGCATCGCGGATGAACGCGGAAAGGCTTCGGCCTTTAATATCTAGCGTGTTTACGGGTGATTCATAGTCCACGGATCATTACGTACTTAGTTGCCTCACCCGCCCGTCGAAGCCCCGAGCAGCTCCTTACTCGCCTCGAATTCATCTTCGTCGAGAGCACTTTATTCGCGCGTCGCGTGATCCCGTCAGATTTAATCTATGTAACACGCGAGCATTTCTAACGAGGGATTATTTTAGAACTATGTACGCGGACCACTGTGCAACGTGGGGGGGTAGCGATGTATTCGCGCACGCATACTAATAGCGTGCGAAATGAGACACGTAACTTCACACCTTGATAATGCTCAACGTCCCACCCTCTGTATCGCCAAGTGTACATTGAAAAATTCGTAATTTTAGATTCTATGCACTGCGTGGTCTCTTTAACGTTTCGTAGCTGCGCTGACGCATATCTTTTTGCGTAGAATCCGAGTGGATTCAGAATTTCGAATATTTTAAGCTCCATTGAATTACATCGATACAGGTGAAGCGAACAGAGACGTGCCGCTACTTGGGAAACAGATGAGTTTCTCTATTCTATCATCTACGGTCTATGAAGCTTTTTAAGCCCGCCAAGTTTTCAACTGTTAATGCAATCACGGTAGGTATGTATGGTAACTCGAGAGAAGGGTTTAGAATGACGCGTGTTACTTGCCTCTGCATATTGCGAGGATTCTGTGTGCGCATCGCAAGGTAACATAATGCGGGAAGGCCTACAAGGTGTATCGCCTGCCTGAAAAGATACGATTGTTTAAAGAAAAATTCTCAGCTGATTAGCATATTATGGTAGGAATGACAGAAATGGCTACCGGAATTTTACGGAATGCACGTGAAAGTCTAGGCTAATCTTACTGCAAATGATTAACTTAGTGTGCAATCGATACAATCGAATTTCCTTGAAATTCTTTCGAACGTGATATTCTGCGCGTTTCTTTTTAAATACTTATTTATTTAAACAAAATACTATTTGAAAAGAATTTAGAGGGGAACTATAGCTTCAACGATTTCAAACAATGAATTTCAACGAAGCTACTTCCACTCGGAAGTCATGAGACAGAGTTAAAATACATTGTGCTTTGTTGGACTTGAAAGAAATTCCATTGCACCTAGGCATCTTGGAGACTCTTCGTCTCATTGTAGAACGACTCTCTGAAAAAGTACACTCTCTTCTCTCCCTCTCTCTCTCTCACTCTCGTTAATTAATGAATGTTGGTTGGTGTAGGCTGAGTACTCACCTGCCAAAGCAGAAATACCCAAGACTAAGTCCAATAACAAGGCCAAACACATGTCTGGTGGCTGCTGTCACAGCGACAGGGCTAAGATACGATCTTAAACATCCAGCCAATATCAGCGCCGTGAACTGTGTAAGCAGGAAATTCACCTGTACAAAGAAAGAGAAACGGAACTTAATATATAAAGCAGAAAGTGTTTGTGTGTTTGTCTGTCGCCTAGAAACTTTTAAATGTAACTATTTTCACAAAACAAATAAATAAATTAAAAAAATTTCTTTTTTTTTTTAAATCAAAATCTAAGTTTCGAACGAAGCCGAGTAGTAAAGCTAGTTTGTTATAATTCTGTCTAATAAGCGATTAAGTATCGAATACGCGATTATCATTTCAGGATTAGTTCTCCCATTCTTCCTGCACAATGCTCGGTGTATAATACTTGAAATTGCTTGAACATCCTCCAATTATTTAGCACGAGCACAGTAAGGATTAGAAGGGTGGCACGAGGGAGGGATTCGCGCAGGAACATTTTTTTAAAAAATCCGATTTATTACGCGTAACACTTAGCACGGTAAAATCCATTAAGCTTATTAAATGTCGTGGTCATCGAGCTTACGAATAGTAATTGGAGACAATAAAGCTGCCATACGCATACACTTCGATGCAGCCGAATGGTCATACGGTTTATAGTTGTTTCTTTATGGCAGCTAGACTCGGCAGCACCGAGTATTATGGATGAAAAATTCGACACTGAAATTCGCGTTTAGAGGATCAATTTTTTAGCATCGTCGAGCGCTCGAATATAACTTGCAACGACGATAATAGAGTTGCTGGAACAATTTCTCGAAACAATGTTACGACACATAAAGCGTATGTACTTTCGATTAGTCGATATAGGAAAAGGGGACTCGTTAAACGCCGTAAGTCAATGGCAATCAACGTACCCAACTCCTCGAGCGACTTCCATCTATGGCTTCGGTGGTAGAATGACAAATTGCGGAAAGTCGAGAGCACGGTTGCGCTCCATTATCGCGAGTTTGCTCGTTCTTTCTCGCGAGCCAATTGCGCGAGGAAGACCGCGTCTAATAGCCGCGAATGACGAACGCTATTTGGACGGGGGATGCACTCGCGTCGAGATGATTAATTGTTATCTCCGTCGCTCGACGCGACGCGATTGTCAGACAGTTGCACAACACGTGTCACGTTTTGCGAAAGGATAAATAAGAAAGTGTAAATACGGCGATTGAGGAATATGGAAATTCCGGATGGCGATTTCTGTGTCCACGGGGCTTCCCTGCTCACAAAAGATGACAGACCTACGAAGGACGAATATGAAAGGGAATGCACGTCGCATCGCCTCCATTGTTCCTTCAATACAAAATGCCCCTTTTTAGAAAGAAAGAAAAAAAATAGGGGATGCTCAGGCTTTGCACCGATAAATACTTCGTGCGAAGTCCCTTAGCGTTTCCCATTTGTAGAATTATTGAAATAGTGAGATGGTGTTCGTAATACTAGCAGGAGCGAGATTCTGATTAATCGTAAGAAAATGGTTTCGCAGTATGCAGCGGCGGACAGAACGTATTCTTTACAGATGCGAGCCACGTGTCCTCCTAATTTAGTGTCTTACGCAATCGAATGCCATTCAGGCTTGCAGCCGTTCACAAAAGATCTAATTATAACAATTTGCAACTGAAAGGTGCTTCGATTCCATTTGTAGCGTGCTTGTACTAAGAGAATAAGATGAGGTATGCGTACAAAAATTACTGCGCAGCACGAGTCGGACGAATCTTTTTTTTTTTAATGTTCACCTTCAGCTGTTCTCTTAAAGTTAATCGAACTTATCGGAAATTTGAATAGAATCGAACGTGCGCGCTGCGCGGCTCGCATTAATGACCCTCGGTGACCCGAGATGCGTGCTTCCCCGCAGACCCGATGTAGGATCCAGCGTGTAGAGGAGATAAAACCGGATAAGAAAAGATATTCACGCGTTAATTTTGTATATAAACCCAGGCTCCTGCCGAACACATCACACACATCGCTCAGCTTCTCTGAAGAGCATTGAGAAACCTTGTGGAAAGCGACTCGAAGCAAACCAGCAACATCGACCATGAAGTTCATCGCTTTGGCATTGGCCCTTTTCGGCGCAGTGGCACTTTCCGCTGGCCAAGTCGAACCCGAGGCTTTACTGGAGTCCTATGTGAGTATACAATCGCAATATTGATTATTTCTCGGGTTCCCTCTTCATGGGAAGTTTACGGGATCTTGATTAATTTAATTAGTCAATTAAAAAATTGTTATCTCTGATTCCCCCTAACTTCATCTAGTTCTGTAAAGATATTCGGATTATTCTGTAATTGCTATCTAGGACAGGTCACTAGACATTTAATTTTTGAACTTGTTCAGTTAATACCGATAACATCCCTAGCGAGCCAATTGAGATAGATTGCCCATCGTTAGCTTCGTCTCGTGACGATCCACGCAGAGTGCCCCATCTGTAACGCGTTAGAAGCCTATCAGAAACGTCTAACTTAGCCCCAATTCTTCGCTCTTATCCGCAACACAATCGCGGCCGAAGCAATTGCAAAGCCCTCCCAGCAAGTAACCGCTGCTTCCCAACTTAGTAATGCTACTGCTTCGGGCTGCCAGAGTGCAGCCTTTCCGGGAGATTATTCAAACATTTCCGCGGCGTTACTTTCATTGGACGACTGAAGACGTGCGGACGTTCGTCGAAATGAAGCTCGCATCGAAAAGTCTGAAGCAGTGGCGATTTAGAGCGCGGAAGGACACATCATTTCTGCCGCTCTTCTCATTTAATCGATTTTGTCTTTCGTAGAACCCAGTCCGTTTCCGCCGCGAGACCGATCCCCAGGGATCCATCGTCATCCGTGCAGAGAAACCCCTGAGCGGTCCTGATCGTCGACCATCGTTGGACGTCGACTACAACCAGCGTGTGTTCGAGAGGAACGGCGCGAACGCGAACGCCTACGGAGGGCTCAACATCCGACCGGGACAGCCTCCTCAACCGCATTTCGGTATCCAAGCCGAGCGCAACTTTAATAACAACAGGGGTTTCATCAGGGGATACGGCCAGGTAGAGCGTGGCCGTGGCGGTGGAGCGTCGCCGAGCTTCGGTCTGAACGGTGGCTTCAGATTCAGGAGGAGCGTCCAAGGCGCAGAGCAGGAGCAGTATTGAGTGGCGCTATGGGAGCCCCGTGGACGAACGTACTTAATATTTAATTATCATAGAGACATGTAACATTTGCATTTCTGCTAAAGAGACTCCTAGTGGTAAGACGTAGGCAAAGGATAAACTATCGAACATTTTGCAAATTTGCAATTCATGATATTCTCGCCGTCATGGTGCTACAAAAAGACGTGGATCAGAATTCGTTGGATAAGTCGATGTAGACGAGGTCGTTCAATAAATATGCAAATACCTAAAATCGACGTGTTTTTACTGTATGTCAAAGCACACCTTTGCGAAACGCTCGCATTTACGAAATTCGCGGACGGGTTGAATAGGAGCGACTGCAGAGGATGGAAAGCTGCTGCGCGATTAAAATAAACATCGCGCCACAGGCATCAATCGATTATACGGGTCCGAAGCGCGAAGAAAGGAAAACGATTGAATGCCAATACGTAAATCCGTGTGTGTACTTGTACAGCTGAGAAGAATTATTACGAGGCGTGATTGAAGCGTGTCGATGAACGTTACAAATAGGGGTTTGTACTAGATCCGTTGCAACGTTAGCTTTGGTGAAAATAGCAGCAAGGAATTTCGATGATTTTCGTGCGACACGGCAGACGTTGATCCAAGCGCTTGTAAGGGAACTGATAATATTTATCACTAACCCGAGTAGATTACGTTACTCGTGAATGTTCTAATCTGTTTGCCTGATACATGGTCTCGTGCTATAAATTCGTGATGGTAATCTCATTCCTCTATATATAATTCCTCACGTTCCGCGAAATCACGCCACCAATTCGAACGACGAACTGTAATCCTTCGGTTAACCAATGGCGTGGCAACGGCTCTCGAGGAACGATATTTATATCGGCAGCTTTGAGGCTGCTTATCTCAGCGCAGATCGCAGAAATGAAAAAAAAAAGAAGGAAAGGGTAGCACGGCTGGCTTATTAATAAATAGCACGCTGGCGTCTCGATATGGTAAAGCGGGGCCCGTTGAAGCGTGTAGTTTAATGAAACTCGCGGCGATTGACGCGAAATAAAGTAAACGCGGGGCAAGTGATAGTACTTAGTTGAAGGGATGACACAGAAAGTTGAGATGGGATGACCACTTGAAGACCTTGGTGCAAGGTTTATTTTCGGCCAATTCTATACTGGCCGCGCGAATATCATTTCCGACTGATTCACAATGCAGAATGGGAAACAATTACATGCGCCCATACAAGTATGTCACCGTGATGACGTTGTTAATAAGTACGTCTGATCAGTTAATTAAAATCTATTTCTGCCACGCCATTATTACGATTGGATAACGAGCTCGCTAACCGTACGCTATCATTAAAACGTACATATATTTACCAAATGTCGACTGCTTTCGTTCAATTACTATCGCAATCGATCGAGGCTTACGAAAGCCTCCATACGAATCTATCGACCGATCGATTGATTAAGATAAAGGTCATTCTCGCATGGAATAGAAGACACATGTTTTTCGAACGAGCGATCGGTCACGTGAAAACGAATCGATTTCTTGTCTCCTGTTACGTTGTTACGTGTTTATTAATCCACATGTCCGTGAAGAAAACTGTTCGTTTGATGCGGGGGGCATTCTCGTTTCCTTTTTTCCCTTCGCTCTACCAGGTGTAATTATCTTATCTCTATCCGCTAATGTTCCGTATAATTGAGTAGTGTGTGAAACACGAGTGTTTCACAGCGTATCAATTATTCCGGCAGATGAGCCTGCAATTATTTAAGTGGACTGCGATTGCGCACGGTCACGCGTGGAAACGTCACCGAAGATTACGTTAAAAACCGCTCTGACGGCGTGACTTTCAGTTAATCGTGAAAGCGCCCTAACGAGGAGGAAAAAAAATGTGCACGCGATTGCAGGATGAATCATGCGAGTAATTTTTACGCTGGTCGCGTTATCGCATTTCACCAGCCACGGGCGTAAACGTTACGTACTCGCCATTGACGGTTCTATGTAGGTATACAACGCCGCAGGAATTCCATGGTGAACGAAGTGGGACCTTAGAAAAGATAAATGGCATACTGGGTATGAAACACTTTCCATTTACATGTTTGCTCAATGCGCATGCTTAACGAGACACAGAAGAGTCGTATGAAAGTTCTCTTTCTTCTGAAGCAACGTATAAATAGTACAGTATTTTGAAATTAAATTGGCAATATAGAAAGAGACCGAGCGTCCACGAAGTATCCTTCTTTCGAAATTCCAAAGAAGCCGGAGAATTCTTAGGGTAAGTCCGGGAGAGTTCGACCACCGGAAGAGTCCGACCAGTGTTGATATTTTAAGACTGACGCAAGATAGGGCACTGTGTGTCATTGGCGCAAAAGAAATGAAGGCGCTTGTTGTTATTTCAAAATAAATATTTGAAATTATCGCACACTATAATTTATATATACTCTAAATTGCTCGGGCTTTGCTTTAATGGGCATAAAACGACAAAAATGTGAAAAACAACGATGCTACAATTTCTTTTCCAAAAAGTGGTCGAACTCTCCCGGACTTACGATACAAGAATTTTGCACCGTGCTTAAACGAAAGAATCAAAGAAAATTATGCCCACGTGTGTTCGCATTCGCTGACGTTCCGGAACCACGCGTAAAATGACAAAATCCGGAGTCGGGGATCAGGAGCCTCGCGGATGCCATGCAAATTGATTCTCTAACTTCCGTTCACTTTGTCTCAGTTCCCAGTTGCCCGCATTGCTCGCCGTTGCGAAACTACGCCCGAAGGGCGATATTATAATTTGTATCTAGATTGCGTGTGTGGGAAGCACCGAGTTCGATTTGCCATCGTTCGCCACTGATTTATACGAACAAAAATGAGCCGTAACTGTATCGTCCTCCTTCTCGTCTCTTGGGTTACGCGCTCCACTTTGATTGCATGTTATGGAAATAGAAATTGGCGGTGCCCTTATTGCAACTATTTTTACAGCCGTGGGTATCATTTACGGCTTCACTGAAATCCGAGGAAGAAGTAACAACAACGGCAGTGAGTGTTCACCTAACGGTATTTAATTGTACGTAGCTGCCTACGAATAAAGTATTAAAATGTCACGCTGCATCCTATGGTTGCTGTAACAGTTGTTTGAACGACGCAACGGTATCCACGTTCTTCAGCGAAAAAACAAACACGAGCCTCGAACAGTTACCTCCTTTTTCGCGACTATGTCTGAACGTTGCGAAAAGATCCTCTAGTCGGCAGATCTGAAGAAAAGAAAAAAAATAGGAAGGAACTTCGCAATGGTCCTGCAGATGGTGTTGGGCATTATTCGACTAAATTTTTATTCGTTATTCGAAAAACGAATAATCGTCATTCCATAGTTTCCCAACCTTTTTTTGGCTCACTGCCCCATTTTCAAAGTTTTCTTTTTGCTCAGCGTCCCCTTCAGGGAAACTATATCTGTTATCACAATTTCCAAGTGTAGCTGTGCATGCAATCATAACCATACAAACCGACATACGTACAACATGGACTAACATGTATGAAGAGTCGATTGATATAATATGGTATGATTCTTGTAAAGATGCATAACTGTAATGTGTGTATAATCAGATGAATAGTGCAAGTGTATGTTTAAAAAATTTTTGAGGAGCCCGCTTGCTCCTCAACCCTCTGTACTGCCCCTAGAAGCAGCAACGCCTCTCCTCCAAATCTCTTCAGCGCCCACGTTGGGAAACACTGCGTTATTCGAAGAACCTCCGTGGCGAATAAATATCGTTAAAATCGCCTCCAAAGTTATCCTACCATTTTTACCACGTTTATTCCTATCGAAGAAAAAAAAGTATGTTAAACGATTTTATTAAAAATGCTCTAAAGACAAAAAATTATTATTTTCTTGTCCTACAAGGATCGAAGCTGAATAAAATCGATTAATAAGAATAATTATTGGTGACTGGGTAATTTTTTCACCCCCGAGGGTTTTTTTTCTTCATAATTTTGTACTCTCATCCTAACTAGAAGAAACAAATAGAGGATCGAAGCTGAATAAAATCGTTTAAAAAGCTGATCGCTTATCAAAAGAAGCTATAGATTATATTTAACTCACGTGTGATGTCAAAACAATATCGTATCAATGCCGATTTATTTCGTCAGTAGGGTTCAAGATGAACGAATGGTTTGACACGACTGTCGGCCCCCAGAGGCCAATGATCTCTCTACTCGTAGCTAAGTATATAACACGAACTATACATAGCGTGTACCTTTTTAAAAGGTCTGCTCGGTTTATGCAACGAATTCGCAATTCGACCGATCGCGTGATCCTTTCGGCCGGTCCTCTTAATTGCCCACACGCGGGGCACTCTATTATAATTCAGAAAAATTGCCAGGGGTTTCGCTCACGATAACCGCAATACGATAAAAAATTTCGCAATAATTCACATTGTAATGAAAACACTTTGAACTCTCGTCGCACCGAGGGTGATTCACGAATAACAGGCAGAACGTTAAGCCGAATACAGGGAGTTAGAACTTTTGTTCGAGTAGCTTTTCAAGAGGGAATAGGATCCCCTTCAAAATTACATTTACACAGGTGCACATATTTATATTATAAAGGTTTCACAGTTAAGAGAGGATATTCTCTTCTGCGATGATATAAAATTAAAAATCAGGGGTTTAACACCTGAACCGTTTCGATCATTGGGCTATTGTTATTTAAGTATGAAGGTAAATAATGGGTAATTATTTACTTTAGGGATGGCTCGCCAATTTTGACCTTCCCGTTCGAGATATTTGCGAGAAACTTCTGTTGACTTATTCCGACACAACGCATTCCACTTTCCAATTTGTCCCGGGTATTGGTATTGGTTAGGGCTAGATTAGTGCAAGAGCACGTAAAACATGGTTAGCGAACCAATGTGAGTCGGGGTGTTCATGGGAGTCCCCACACACCCCACAGGTGCTCTCGAAAGCACCCTTTTCCTAGCAAAAAAATTATGTTTTAGGACAGAGTCGGGGTTGGCAGGCATCCGCAAGTTTCTAGTTCAAATCTCCAAATTCACATCGGTCAGCCACCACGCTCTAAACGCCCGCTGATTTTGTGAATTTCGCGATTTTCGACATTATTCTGCGATCTTTAAGCGTTTATAGATGAGAGCAACGTTAACCGATGTTCATGAAATTTTAAGCATGTATATAACTTACTTCAATGTATAAACGGGATTTTTTGAATTTTAATTGCAGGCTCAGAGAAGAAAATTTGAAGAAAAAAAACGACCTTTACTATTTTCTTTGTTATTCCGACCAATTACATTTTCTTTCAAAACCACGAAACACGTCAGTTAGCAAAATAATCCTTCTAGTTTCTAAAAAAAACTCATGTCGTTTGAACTAATTCCAAAGAAGTTATGAGATTTTAGGAAGTGTCCAATTACTTTTTTTACTAACTGTAAATTGCGGGAAGCGTATAAAACCAGGATAATCTTTTAACCAAAAGAATCGATTTTCTAAAGAATCGAATAGGAATCGAACACCCTTAGAATAAAAATATTTTGTTCCAGTTCGGAATTACGAATACCCTCCACATTGTTACGTCACGGTGTTACGCTACGCGGTTACGTTACAAAACCATACACGGCTTGATGCTCCGTATAAAAACAACTTTTAATCATGTATTTAAATTGCGCTAACGTGCATACGCGATATCGAGAAGTTACGATAAAAAGGATCAACAGAATGACACAGGGAAAGCATAGTAATGACCAATTAACATGTATGTATTTAATCGATTCTGCTTTTTAAGCAGAAACTGTAATTTCACTTTCATATTTGTGCGAACGAGGTTGAAACAGTATTAATAATCGTATGGTACGCAGCGTACGAACACAGATAAGTCTTATGGGTGAACCGTAATATTATCGTTATCGCCAACTATCGCAACGAACCGTTCGAACTCTTGCTCATCGCAGTGCTCTCTTCCAGAGTATGCGAATGAAAAGAATCCAGCCAAACGATTTCGCTAAAAATACCACTTACGTTGAAAAATTCCAAGCCCATAAAACGCTACAAAGTTGCACCTGTTAGCAAGATTACCGTGCGCCAAATTTTCAGGGTGCAATCACTACCTTGTAAACAGCAAAAAAGTATGTTCTCACACCTGGGCCAGTTACGAGGAACGATCCGAAAACGTGATATACTAATTTGAACAAGTCCTTTGTAATATATTCCTCCGCGCAACTTTGCGTGCTCGAATAATCACATTGCGCAAACCTTTATTTCTGAAACCAAACATACAGTGAGTAAAAAAAGTATTGGCACACTTTTTAAAATCGCATAACTTTTTTAGAATTGGTTCAAACGACATGAGTTTTTTTTAGAAGGTAGAAGGATTACTTTGCTAAGTGACGTGTTTCGTAGTTTTGAAAAAAATGCAATTTGTCGGAATAGCAAAAAAACATAGAAAGGGCAGTTTTTTCAACTTTGTTTTCTGAGCCTGTAATGAAAATTCAAAAAACCCGTTTGTAAATTTAAGTAAGCTGTATACATGCTGAAAATTTCATCAAAATCGGTTAACGGTGCTCTGAGTTACAAACGTCTGAGTTACAACTCATGTCGTTTGGACCAATTCTAAAAAAGTTATGCGATTTTAAAAAGTGTGCCAATACTTTTTCTACTCACTGTATTACGTTTTCCAAAGCATCAGTACCGGTAAACGAAGTTTTAACAGCGACTATTTCATTATTCTGCATAAAGAGCAAACTTCTACGCAGAATTTAAATTGATATCTCCTCCGCGTGCGTCATAATTAAACGTTCACATTCTACCACTAGATCCACTGGATCGATACCTGCTATTCAGCAGCAGTAAAAAGAGGTAAAGTCCCTGTTTGTATGAAGAGTTTCTAACTTTCAGTCGCATTAGCAGATGTAGAAGGAAACGTGCTGTTTCTCAAAACTATTAGTATACACGCACGCGTATTACGCTTTCGAAATGCTTGCACTGATCAAAAGCGTATCGTAGTTGTTACTTGAGTACAACTCTCCACCATCGTAACCGAATTTGTAAAGCCCATATAGCCCACTTTTCCGTTTTTCGTTTAAAAAAGAAAAGATTACGATTTAAACTCCGGTGGTAGCGGCAATAGTAAACAATGGCCACTCGCGTGGAACTTTATAGTACACGCGCTGCACTCGTACGTTCCCAACTGTTGCATCTGATGTATCCTATATAGCAGTAGAATGCCTCTCGATGCGTTCTCCGGTCATTCCTATTTCTAGCGCGTGCATAGTTCTCATTGCGCTCGAACGCCTCCTACTTTCGCGAATTTCTTACAGCTGCCATTGCCCCTTGACAGAGATAATCGTATCGCGATAGCGTTACCATTATCACCGATACACACGATAGATCCTAGCAAAGCGACGCTACTTCCTATTACATATACGCCACTTCAACTCACCGCTGGCGTTCGTCACTTACAAATTAATCGGCGGCAATGAAAAATTATGACTATTTCATCTGAACTGACAGCGTTCAATACTCAAGTACGACGCTCGGATAGAACTTACATGTGTGAGAACGAGGCGCATTAGAATCCTGCCCATGGACTACTGCAGCTCATACGAGTAACAATGTAGAGACTGTGCGAAAGTGATCTCAATGACGGTATTTATACCTAACCGGCGCACCTACACCGTACAAGTTGGCGATACGGAGGACGCTGTAACGAATGGTTAACCATTCTCGCGTAACCGACCGTCGCATTGTCCATCCGCATGCATACTTTAACGCCACACGGTTTCCATACGAATAGAAATTCGACGCGGAGTTCAGGGTTTTCAGATCCGCGAGACCATGCCCGGAGGCTCGAAGGTTGAACCTTAACCTTGACGATGGTCGGTGGGAGAGAATGAAGCGACGATGCCCGAATCTAGACGAGCAAGTGGAATCGCAGGAAGGATAGTTTAATAAGGACGACAAGGATCTACTTAAGCCCGATCGATGCGCCCTCCTTTTGGGCGGTAGGACGAGAAAGTAACAGGAAGAGGGGCGGGGTGCTCGGCTTTAAGAGAGCGAAACGGAAGATGGAATTCTCACCTGATCGATCGGCACGTGGATGACGCCCGTGAGCCAGAAAAACGTCCGGGAACCGTCGTAGTAGTCCTCCACGGACGCGGTCATTGTCAACGATCATAGAAAAATCGAATAAATTAGGCGCGCGCGCGCACACACCACCGCGTAATGTTGCGTCGTGCCACGGGTGCACGGCACTAAACACTCACGGCCGAGAGAGAATACGGCTACGCTCCCTACGCTCCTCGCCGCCCACGATTTCTCTCTCTCCCTCAAACCTCAAAGAAATGATCGTTGGAGAGGCCGCGACGAATTCGCGCAACCACGACACCCAATGTCGCCGTTGACGACGGATCCTGAAATGCAGCGCCGCTTCGTTCCGCGCCGGCTAACAGGTCTGCCGGCATTCAGGGCCGTATCCACAAGTGGCAGAATAAATTCCACGTGACAGATACAGTGTTGATCCATTGACGCATCGGCGAGTGTGCAGCACGCCACTGCGCATTTACGGGGACCCGCGCGAACGGCCGGGGCTTGTGCCAGAAATGGCGCGATTCTGTCCGTTACGACCACTAGAGTGATGTATTAATGAATATGATGAAACTAAAAACGCGAATCACCTACTAATTCTTTTAACACGCCTCTCCTGCATGTACTTACTGTTCGATAATTGCACGATGACGCAATGGTACTTTTATCGGTTTTAGCCATGTATCTATGTGCATATCGGTTGTAAAAGATAAATTAATGTAAATTAAATTTGTACTGTTACTTCCTGCATCGGGAGATTTCAGAAAATTTGGATCCTAACTGCGTAATTGCAGTGTATGTACGTAAAAAATTATTTAATAAATGTGTGCCGGTGAAGCAGTGCCAAAATATGTCGCAATTTGTGTCATAAATATAATTATATCTCCAATCATGCTTGAAATTTTAAATATATACATCGCATGGTAGACGGAATAGTTTAACTGTCATATAGATCTAGATTAAAAGAATTAGAATAAAAAGACTGTAATCCGAATACAGATTAGTAAATACGTTAAGTCATTGAGTTGCTATGATAGAAAGTTGAAGACAGTTAAGTATAGATTTGAAGAGTTGTTAAAAGTAGGAACAAGACCGGCAACAAGACAAATTTTATAGTGTAGCTAAGAATTAACTGTGGGAAGGAAGGAATAGCATTGTTAACATTTAATAGATACCGGTATCTAACGAGTTTCGGCCCTTACTACCCCGAGAGGAAATTATTATTTTGCAGCGTCTAATTAAGATTCTCATCACATCTGACTTTTGTACTTATACACTTCTTTAAGTATACATCAGTTACCTGAAGATTACCCGACTTCTGATCTAGAATCATAATAATTTCTAACGCGTAGAAATCAGTGCACGCCAACTTTTTTCACGTATTAATAAGTAAGAAGAGTCGGTAGTACTTTCACTGACGACGATCTGCCGTATGTAGGTTACTCGTAGATAGTCCATTTACGAACAGTGCTGTAAGGTCGCCATCGCATTCATTAATTTCTGTGGAAAAGCATTCATTATATTTCAGATTTATTTACTTATGTATATGCGAGATTTTATAGTATCTTGCGATGTAATGAAATATTAAATTCTTCGTGTGAATATGTAGTAACCAATAATACATCGTGGTTGGTAGCTATGAACTATGAAGAATATGTTTGCTTGCATTCTGTGACTTTCTAGTGTATGCCCACGAATAAATAGTATGCGGTGATTATCATTTATCAGTAGTAGTAGCCATAGCGACTTATAGTGACCACGTGTGTACGGGAAGAGTACCCTATCAATCTCGAAAAATAATATTGCACACATTTTCTGAAAATTACAAGAATAAAACATGTCCGACCTGTTCAATAGTAGCTCCAGTTTCCAAGATGATAAATCCAAAGATATGGACACTGAACTACAAGAGTTTCTTGTGGCCGAAAAGCAAAAAGCACAATTTCAAGCCCAGGTGAAATATCTGTTATAAAATACATCCAAAACGAATAGATAGTATTTAGTTCGAAATAAATCCAAAATGAATAGATATTGTTCAGTTCGTAAAGCTTTTCAAGCAATTTAGAGTTTATTATAACATGTCAAAGAGGTTATCTTCATATATTTTTTTCTACGCGAATATCCATATACTGTTTCTAGGTTAATATTCTCCAATTGAAAATTCTGTATTAGATTTGCCCTATGCGCTTGATTTTACAATGTCATAAGAGCAGTTGCATCATTTGAGAATGTGTAGTTATATTATTAAACATTCAGAAGCGATATTTTCAATCTTGAGTTCCATAACAGTTTTTGTCCATACATTTTTAGATTCATGAATTCAACGACTTTTGTTGGGAGAAATGTGTCGATAAACCAGGAAGTAAATTGGACAGTCGGACGGAAACGTGTTTGCACAATTGCGTGGATAGGTTCATAGATGTTTCTCTTTTAATTACCAATCGTTTTGCACAACTTCTACAGAAGAGTGCAGGAAGTATGTAGAGTCTTATTAATAAAATAATCGTGTTGTTGTTATAGACCATTAGAAATAAAATTATTTTTTATTTCATTTGCGTATGCGTAATGAAAAGGCTTTGTAATGTATAAGGTGGAGAAGAGAAAACTATTTGATGCGAGAGAAGTAAGAGTTTTGTTTCTTTCAACAAAATTATTCTTCAAAATTTATTTATGCAAAAAATCCAATTTATATGTTACACTTTACAAAATATACACCTGAACTTATATTTAATTGTAAAACTTTTTAATCCTTCAGGGGAATCGTATAGAGACGTCGTACATTATAACATTGATGTCGCAATAAATACATTGTTGGTTCCATGAATGTTACTTGCTTTTTAAATATACTTACATTAGAGTTTTGCGATAAGTTAGCAATGTAATAGTCATCGCGAACGTAAATGCATTTGATTTTATATAAATTAGAAATCCGTATAAAAGAATTTGTCATTCCCAACAGATCGTAAAGAATAATCAACGTTAAAATAGCAACATAGAAAATTGGAATGAAGATTCAATTTGTTCCTAATATTAAATACTATCCTATCCAACTAGTTTTATCTATACAACAAATTCAGTAAAATCATAATTATGTATGTTATGCACATAATTCTGAATAGCAACTCTTACGCTGGAATAAATGTATGACGAAATGTGATATTTGGTAGTTGCATATCCACGTTAACTTTATCTTGTGTATGTAGCAGTAGACATTTCATGTCACGAGTATTTTGGAACACTACCAAAGTGATCCTATACAATGTTCTTTAAAGTTACGATTTAACAAGATCAAATGCACAATGGCCTCTGCGGAAGACACATGTTGTAAAATGCATCTTTTTTCCAAAAAGCTTTGGATTTCCACCCACACCAACCTTTGTTTATTATGGTGGGTAAATGTTCCGGACCTGTGTAATGTGGATCTAAGATTAAGAATTTCGTGTCCCCGCTAACCTCGTCATAGCTGACCCCTAAAATTGTATGAGCCAGCACTCCGCCCCCTAGAATATGTTTAAAATTCAAGTTACTAAGAACAAACGTACACAGTCTTTCACTGAAAAAAGAAATTACATACCAATCATCACTGGCGTACCCTGAGTTTGAAAATGATGTAACAGGCTCGTAGCTAACGTCGATACTTCTTCACCTGTAGATGCACATAGTACTTTAACGCTGACATCTAAGAGGCTCTCTAGTACAAACCCTACTTCCGTAGAGCCAATCCATTGTTTACTATTTATGAAACTGGAGGGTTTGTCTCCTATATCAACTAAACACTTTTGTATTGTACAATGAGAAGGTACAGGTACCTCAGTGTAGCCTTGTAATCTGTGAACAACCAAAGTTTTCGAATGTCGCATATACCTCGCGGAAAAGTGGCACCTTTCAACTGGATAAAACGAGAGAGGTGATGCTTCAACTGTAGTAAGAGGTTGAAAGGTGCCTAGGGGGAAGCAAGGCCGCCTTTACCAATGGGCTAAATGGGCTATAGCCCAGGGGCGCCCGTAATCCAAGAGTGCTTAAAAATCAAGTATATCGAAATGCTTTTTTCTCTTCAATTTTGGAGACAAAAATTTCGTTCGCGGGCTTTGTTTTTGTTCCTATTTGTCTTGGAAGAGACCCGGGATTGTGACGTACTGCCTTGCACCGATTGCGAAGAAATTACACCCTTGGGGGCTAGAGCGTGAAAATTTTATAGCCCAGGGCGCTCAAATTTGTTAAGATGACTCTGGGAGGAAGGATCTTGGCTGCCAGATATGCGTGGTCAATTGGAATGATTCGACATTACCTGTACCATGAGACGATAGTTTGCAAAGACCTGTAGGCACATCCCCAGCCGTTGTCATCGAAATCATCTTGCATATAATGGTGATACGCGTACAAGCCTTGCACAATTCCCGTTTGTCGAGTGGTATTTACTGCGTCTATTAAGAAATTGATAATTATATATAAAATTAAGTTACTCCAACGTGCAGTGCAAAGTACGTACCATCGTTTTGAGAAATTGCTTCGTGAGGATTTATGAGTATATCGCTAGTTTGTGAATCGTTATAAAATTTCACAGCGTTCCCATGGCGGAAGTGAGGTCTAGTCATACCTAATCCTAGGATTCTGTGTAACTCGTAGCGGTATGGCACTAAAGTGAAACAGATTAAATTCGTGTAGAAAACCGTTTCGGTATTGCGTGCGACGCGAAAGAGCAGAGAAAAGGAATCTTACTTGTTTCTCTGTCTGTACAATCTTTTGGATAGACTACTGTAAGTAAATGCCCAAAGCCATGAGGTTTGAAATGCATGGGTATAGGCAGTTTTATAGACAGCCCAGAATTCTTAAGCTGATCCATAAAACACTTTTCTATTAACTTAATATTTCGACACATCGATTCTACTAATATTCCATACAAGTCTGCTGAATAGATTTTCAGATTGACGAAAGATAACGTATCGATAGATAGATTACATTCCAAACTGTCAAACGGTCCTATGTTATAAACATTTTTTTCATTAGGGTTTTATAAGCGTAGACTCGGAAAACATAGTACTTCTAATTTTTATGTACACATAATATTGTAATGGAAAATTACGTTTTACGTATTGGAGCACTGGGGCATATTTAGTCTGTTCTTCGGAAAGTCTATCTGCAGACATTTTTAAAAGTATGTTGGCACTCACGGCGTCCTGTTAAATTTAGTAGAATGAGTATACTTCCTAGGAAAGTAAAAAGTAGAAAAAGCGATAGAAGTGTTTAAAAGGTACCACAACTCCCGCAGGTCGTATAATGCCCTTTTTTACGATCGTAGTGCCTTCGTAATAGTCGTACATGTCTAAAAGTTTTCTCAAACATATATCCCTCAAATTATTTTCATGATTGAAGAGGAAAGCGTTCTTCGCTGGAAAGTGAATCCCTATCTTCCCTGATGCGATCTGTAAACGAATGCCTTTTGTTATTTCGCAGGTTTAGCGGTAGCTCTCTATAGCTCTTAATAAGATACCGATGACTTACATCTTTCCTTAATTCTTCTAAAGCTTCTATCGCATTACCATTCTGAGCGATCAGTGGCAGAGTTCCCCTCAATCTAATGTACATAAATTCCCTATGAATGTCACCTTCGTTAATGACTGTGACATCGTTAACGGCTTCGAGCTTTTGGTGAATGTAAAAATACGATTCTATCTTTAAATCATGATGGGAGTACTTTAATAACAAGGGGTTGTCCGTGATGTCGATGTCCTAAACAATTTTAAATACACGTGTCAGAGCAAGATAATCGCCACCTGTTCCTTCGCTTATAAGCGCACGTAATCTCACTTGAAAAGTATCGGGAAGCCTTTCCTCGCATTCGCCGACGTGTAAGATACCACAGAGGTATATTTCTGCCGGCATATGCAATTGTAATGTCGTATGATTTATATTGGCTTCTTCATCGTTGCTTAAATTCACGCTAAATGTTAATACTGTTAACGTATTATTGTACATAACACCGTACAGGTGGCCCGTCACGTTATCCTTTATGCTTTTTAATCGCTGCAAAAAAAATGAATGTTTCTCGTTTACAGCATATTCTTTGCGCACGAGAACAGTACGAAATTCAAAAACACGTAGCAATTACCTCGTTAATGTTAGATAAAATTCGCAATCGAGGCGCCATTTCAGCGATCTAATAATAAACTACCTTTTTATATAAATTTGTACCAGATCAAAAGTACACCATCGCCATATGGAAAGGTTTAATTAAAAAAGCGCATTACACAAAGTTGTTGAACCGAAAACTATCGTGAAACTTAACCAACCGTGCATACACGTACGCGACCCACGTACGAGCGCATATGGCAATGTATGGCAATTTATTTATATCGGGCACAACATTTAAAGACCGATGACGGGACATCATTCGCGATTGAACGTAAAAAAATGACGTAGGGGAAGGACGTCGCCGGCAAGTCCGGTCGAATTTTCGAACACACGCAGTTGTCGGTTTCGATGGGAACATCACTAACACGATTCCGCGATGTTGGTACTGCAAGTTTCACTAGCGGCCTGTCGTGGATTAACTTCAAGCCCCTGGCATCGCTCGTAGATCAAGATGTTCTTCGCTCGGGGTCGTGTGTAGTAAAATGGCCGCTCGACCAAAGTGAGTGTGACGTTTCGCGAGGCGATTGTATCGTTGTTTCATGTGGTTTCTACGAATATTCGTTCATGTGACATAGTGTTATTGTGCTTCCTGTGTTCAGCCGCAGGCCAGTCAGGGAAATCGGTGTATACGACGAGGTGAGTGCCGAATTTCAGCCGTATTTCGCGCGCAGGATGAAACTGTTGCGGTGCTGCTACACACGTTAAAACATTCCCAATCCTGTCGCTCCGAGATAGTCACTTTGCTCGAGATGACACGGCGGAGTGACAGAAACTCGATTGTTCCTTTATTTACAGGCGGCCGCACTCCGAATTGCGCGAGCGGCTCGGTTCGATCGGAGATTACATTTCGAGTTATTTCTCTTCCTCTCTCTCTCTCTCTCTCTTTTTGTCCCTCTCCCTCCCCCTCTCTCTATTGCAAGTCAAAAGTGGGCGTTATTTAAATGACACACGCAGTTGCATTCTAAACCCACCGAATGACGGAGAAACGCTTTCCGCCTGTTTCTTAGTATCCCATATCGATTCGGTGACACTATCGCTGCTTCCTTCTCGGCACCTCACAATTCCGCAAAAACTATCGCGTGCACGCAGCAGACCCCGGTGTTCGATTCGTTGCACGGAGATATTCGAGGTTACCGAGTGTCCACGGGCCTGCCCTGCGCGTCTCAGCCTCGAAATTGATCCTTATTCGCTCGCACGCCGCAGCTAGAATTAATATCTTTTCGCTGTGACACATTACGTAACGTATGCAGAGCTTTATCGCTGATCATCGCGACAGAGCGAAAGGATTTGTTACACCGAGCCTCGGCGTACATCACGATCAAGCACGCGACTCCGTAATTGTAGTTATGCAACGCACCGCATGAACGAGATACAACATTTCACGTCGAGTCTCCGAGCTTGGCCGTAGAGTGGAGCCGCGTTTCAAACGCGTATTTCATTCCTAACGATACCCTCGACGATCCGCCTCGAGTGCGCCGGGTACCTTCGCGGTGAAACGTACGCGAGTATCATCGAGACGAGTGCGAGATCGCGTTGGTGAACGGTCAAACGTCGAAAAAAAAGGGGGGGGTCTACACTTCTGTCACGTAAATCGGCCGTCGAATTGCGGAAGCGTTCCTCAAAGGGGCAACTCCATCGGCACGTTCGTTCCAGCTGGCCGACGATGATGATCGTAGGCGCGTCGAAGGCGCACACGTGTCCTTCGCATTCCAAATTTCCCGCCACGGTTTTTCCACCCCTTTTCTACTCGCCGGCCCGTTTCACCCTGCGTTTCCCGTGTGCCATCTGTCCAAGGCCTTGAGCGAGTGATTAATACGCTTCCGAGAGCGAGAGAAATAGCTCGTGCGAACTCGAGCCATTAGCAATCGGCTAATTATACGGTTAACGAACGGTGCTAGGCATCCTGGTCGAATAATTCAGTCACAATGCTTAATTGTACGCGCCGCAAATGGGCCGCTCTTCCTCTGGATATTTTTCCACGTGGCAGCCGCGGATGTGCTCGCCAAGAGCAGGGAAACCGTGAATTCGCGGTCGCAGCTAACTACGATTCTCTCACGCGTGTTTTTTTTTCCCCACCTAATTAATTGGACTACGCGCGGAGCTCGGAAGAGGCAGAGCGAGAGGGAATGACCGCAACCTTGCGGCTGAACGTTACGAGACGTTGGCGGTCATTGATCAAACAACATCGGCTCGATTGCAAAAACCGACGGCAAAGTTGAGCGTCGTTTGATCAAGTTTTTATTCAAATGCACGCGATTTCGAACGGCTACTAATGATCACTTATCGACTGGTTACAACAACGAGTGACTCACATTCGATTAGCAATGTTACGCAAACGATCCGCATACATCAAATTATAATCAATATGCTGACGGATCGGGGGGACAATTTTTTCGTGTTTTTCAACGTGGGAGATTAGTTAAGGGAATCTTGTTTTCGACATATTTACTATGTTGCGGGGGGAACCGAGCATCCGTACAGCTTCAGCTGCACGATTAATTACCGAGGACAGCTTTTGCCTGCAGTCGCATCGCAGGTGTTAAGAAATATTATGCGCTTTTAAACGATACGAAAAAGTCTTTGTTTGTTGCCCATTTGCGATGGCCGTGGCTATTTTCGCTCCGTTCGGTATTTTAATTAGCAATTGAGCGCCTCGGTGAAACGCACAGAGTCCCGTCCATAGTTAGTCTCATTAAATTCGTTGCGACACGCACGCTTCCCACTTTTCTTCGCTATTCAAGAACGTGAGCGTTAGTCAGCGGCTGCAATTTTCCTTTGCCTTTTTTCTGCAAGTTTCTAAAATGGAATTTCACGGTGACGTGACGGGATTCGAAAACTCCTTTCCCTCGACGCAACGGTACAATATTTGCCTATCTCTGCTCGTTCGTTCGCCCGTTATTTTCAATAATCCAGTCACTGAACAAATATGATCTAATAACGTGCTTGATGTTGTGGCTGTTTCAGAGGGACACATCTCCGAAGGATGGACAATCATTCTGAAGTATAGGTAACGTATCCAAGTATTTCGCTCGGTCACACTTCTGTAGAGTAAAACGGGGCACAGAAGTGCGTACAGTAAAGCAGTAAATTTTTATCAACTCGGCACATAAATCTTGCGCGTTATTACCGCGCAGGGCTTAGGAGCCACCCCAAGATCGTTCGTGGCTAGAAATTATCAAACAGATCTGGCGAAAGTGTAAATAATGGCAAAGAATACATCATCGATTGGTGAAAGTAGCTAACATATTTCACGACCGGTATACACACCAATTCATCGCATAAACCGGCATATTCCGCTCTATAGAATGACCTACCAAAGTTCTGCAGAGAGTCGAGAAACTTTGGGGAGCATAAGTAGATGTTAATTAATTCGAGAAGTCGAGGTCATTTAACTGTGCCATTAATTGCGCCGAAGGGAAGCGATAAATCTACTTTACGTATTAAGGTTGAAGCATTAAGGTCCCGCTGTATCGCTCGCGTTGTTGCACGGTCTACGCATCAAGGAATGCCACCTCGGCCACGAAATATGTCTAAAGTATACGGTGAATTTATTCCGGAGGAATACAAGCTCCCCCTGTCTCGACAATCGTTACTCTGTCCCCAGGATCGATCGGTCTTTGATTAAAATTAAGATTCGCCGCGCAGAATGCGTCGGATCCCTTCAAGCGTGCCCATTGATCGATCATACACCGTATTCTCGATCGACCGCGGCGAACGTTGGTCGTTCGTTATCGCGAGGCTCGGTGTATTTCAATGTCGGGCCTCATTAGTGAAATTTAATGACTTGCTGCCTCGCGATTCCAGAAATTTCTCCCTCCAAGTATAATTACACCGGACAACGGGCCGCTTTTGCAAACAGTCCACGCTTTATAAGCAAGCCTCGCGTCGCAGCGTCGGCCGATGTTAGGCGCTGCTCGAAGGGCCAAGATTTCGCGTCGCGGGGGTATATGACGACAAGCCTTTCTCCGTCTTCCATTTCGATCCCCCACTCCTTTCTACCGCGCAGCTTGATTAATCTTCGAAGCTTTGCGCGTCGGGCAGCGACAGATATTTTTCTGGGTCGCGTAATACTTTCTTCGGCTGGCGAGACCAAGTTTGCGCGCCGTTGCCTTCGACGCGCGATACAGGCTCGTCTCGTGTGAATCGTGCTGCGCATCTACCATCGCGGGGACACTCGTTAGAAATGTAGAGTTCTAGGCGAAGACTATTAACGCGATCAGCGTTGTAGGACGTACAGCCTATTCCAGGTTTCCAAGTAGAATCTCGAGGCGCGTTTCGTAGCAAAGCGGTAGGATGTCAGGCCTCCTCCTGTTATTCATCAGCTTCCGATCATCCCCCCCCCCCCCCCGGCTTGCTAGCTTTGCTCGTCACCCCGCCCGCCCCTTCGATCCGTCCCTCGTTACCCTTTGGAGGCGACGTATCGTTGCGCCTCCCGGGGAAAAAGCGCCGCCCGTTTCGCCAGGCAAGAAATGGGTAAACTCGCGCGAGTAACGCAGTAACGCCAGATGGAAAACGTCGGGTCACGGTACAGTAACGTGTACTGTTAAAGAGGAACACAGCGCGGGAGCAAATCTGTCGAGAGCGTGCTCTTTGCGCCGTCCCGCGTTTCTTCCTTTTCTTTCTCCCACGGTGGCTTCTTGCCTCGCGTGCCGCGTATATTAATAGCAGCTCGGTTACGTGACATCGGCGCGAGCTAGCTTTGCATAAATTACGTTGAAAACGGGGGCGACGAGCCTGGAGGATATCGCCCTTCATCCCCTTACCGCAAAAATACTCGCCGCCTCGATGGAATCGACGAACAAGATGAATACGGAGTCCCGTGGTAGCGCCGCGGCTCCTTTCACCGAGCTGATTTTCCAAATGGCTGGGTCCTTTCTGGTGGAACCGATTTCGCTGATCTCGGTTTTTCTGCAGGTACTCGGTGCCCCTCGACCGTGACATCGCGGAGCCTTCGAGGCATGGAATTAGCGACGGGCCAGTCGGGGATTCTTGCCCGATTTCCGAAGCCCGTTGCGTACTTAACGCGGCGCACGTTTCGTTCCTGACATTCTTCCCGCGACCACTCGCTCCCTCTTCCCTTTTGTGAACGGCAGGTCTTTGAAGATTCGAGCGAGCAATTGGGGGTGCACGAATCTACAAACGCGGTGGAGCAGTCTCTGCGCCACAATAACGAACAATAGCCAGAATTCTATCGTTTCTCGAATAAACGACTCTATTCTCGATACATCAATGCACTTTCCAGCACACACCTATCTCAGAAAGTACGTTGAATTAAAGGATTCGAATAATAATAATAATAATAATAATTCTTTATTGCACAACACACTTTACAAAAAAGAAAACATATATGAAAGCGAGAAAGAAGAAGAAAATATGGGATTGAAAAGCACCTGTAGCAGTAGAAGAGTGCAAAAGGCGAGGTACAGCTGTCAGCTGTTATTAACCTTACCATTTAAAGCTACTTAAAACTAACACTAATACTGCCTTCCTTAGTTAAACTCTCCTATCTAACATTTTTTCAGTTTTTGAGATATGTTGAAATATTTGAAGTTCCACGCGTCTTTTACCTTTTAAGTAAAGTTAGAAAAGTCTACGTGCTTCGTAAAGATTTATAAACAGTTTATTGTATTTAACCCAACTTCTTTCCAAACGATTAAAATATCCTATCTAAAACAATTAATTAATTGGTACGTTAATAATACATTACCTGCCGGTATACCTATTACAAAAAATTATATTACGCTGTTACGAAATAATGACAACATGTTTTAATTTGATTGAAAGGAAATAAGAAAGGTACAAACTAAATGATAAAACTTCAGTTCTCTCGGTTGTTTCAAAATGCTAGATAGGACATTTTAACTAAAGAGGGCAGAATAGTATACACGGAAAGCAAATGTAGACAGCCAATTAACGTAAACTAGAGTAGTAACTAACGTCATATGTGTGTGGTTGAACCATAACAAAGTAAATGTTAAGAACTAAATCGTTATTGCTGATTAGCAAAAAATAATGTCGCTGCGTGCTTGAAGGATGCGAAAGAGGTTACAGAGGGAATTTCCGATGGTAGGGAGTTATAGTAAAGGGCAGAACAATAGGAAAAGGAGCCGTAAAGTTTAGTGGGGTGACAGGAAGGAACGGAAAGATCATTGTCATGTCGGGTAGAGATGTATTCATCTGTTCGACGCTCGTGGTTTGTGACAAGTAATTCACGCAAATAAGGTGGTACACCAGTGGACATCAATTTGTATATGAGACAGCTGAGATGTAGCATGTATCTACATGGAGAATTTTTGCAAATTTCTAACGCTAGGATCCTTTAAGGTCCACGCCCTCGTTCGTTCGAATTTCACGGACCTTCCTGAATAAATCCCATTCGTATTCGCTCTGTGTAATCCCTCGAAGCGGGGCGACCGTCCGAGTTTCCCGCCGCGGGCCTCGCGCTCTAGCATCGCCGCGAAAGCGACAGTGACAAGTGAATCCTCCAGCTGACAAGTAAAGTATAACCGAGCAATTAGTCTAGTAAATAGCAGGAAAGAAGGCAGTTTCGCCGAATGATTCGCTGTAGAATTCGCTGGACGCGATAAACCGCGCGTCTACTCTCCTCGCCGTTGCAACGGTGCTCTCGCTCTCGATTACTATAATTAAGAGAGGTTTCCCCGCGGTGTCCCGCGTACAAGCCGACGATAATAGGTTTCGATTATCCGCAATTAGAGATTCAATTAGCAGGCGCGTTCGCACGCCGCGGTTGCGCGCCGATCGCTCGGCCGCGGATCGAACGGAATCGCGTTCCGCGGCCGTTTGTCACTCTCCGCCGATGGTGACACTCGCGCCAGCATTACGCACCCGGTTTCTCCATTTTTTCCTCCCTCTTCATTCTCGTCGCTTGATATCTTTAGACGCACGGAGCGGAGCGAGCCAGTTTTGCGGTTTACTTGCAGCAGGGAATAAGCCTCGAATTTCTTGGGACCGCGGGCTGCGCTCGATTTATTCGCGCCCTTTGGCAGGATGCTTGCGACACTGCCCCTTGTTTACGTAGGTTCGGCATAACGGAGGAGTCCGGTGAATTCACTGGGAGGCGTGGAGAATCTTCCACAAGAATCATCACCGGCGAATTGACCGCGCTGTGTCAACGAAGAAGGTGTTCAAATGAATCCGCGCGTTAGCTCGCGCGAACCTTTGTTTCCCGTTTCGATCGGAGTTGACGCGGTAAGGGTTTGATCAAGCCTCTCGAAGCGCCCCGCCCGGGTACCCTATCGCGCGCTCACACTTCTGGCTTGCCGCGCGATATCGATACGCGTTTAATCGAGCCATTCGAACGCGTTTTGTTCGCCGCGTATGCCCGTTAAAAGCGACAGTCGCGAACTGGTTCACCGCGAGCGCTCGCTTCCCGCCTATCGGATTAATCGGCACAAAGCTTCTCTAGCGCTTTATTGGCCGTAACAATGGATTATAGGCTGGCATTTTGCGCGGACGCGCATAAACAGGCACCGTAGACAGGTCGAGCCGAGCTAGTATATCGCCTCGCGCCTCGTTTACAATCGCGTGTCCCGCAAAATCCTGAGGCAAAGCGCGCGCACCCGCAACCGTGTCGCGTTTGCGTGCTCATTTTCTCCCGACTTCCGCTCGCTTCCGCGCTTCTCCACGGGTAGGTATACATATACCTGCGTACCACGTTTCATGCTCGACGTAACGAAACCTCCCGAAGCGGTTGTTGCGCGTGCCCCGATCTTTTCGTTGAGATTCAATTGCGACTTCGTCGGCGATGGGAATTATACGTGATAGGTACAGGTATCCAAGGTGGCGCGCCTGGCTATCGAATAATTTGTTTATCGTACAGTCGAGTAGGTACCTTTTCCTCGCGGCCGTCGTTATGCCACCCGCGCCCGCCGATTCGTGCGGCCATCGTACCCGAATCTTCCGTTCGGCCGTGCTAATTACCATGACTAACGAGGAACAGCTGTCTGAGACGAGGCTTTGGGAGCCGGCTCCCGCGGAAGCACTCCGGGATCTTGTGAGAAACTCGCGAGGGTTTCGGGTAGCTAGTCACGGATTTCCGTGGGCAATGCTTCACCCTTCTCACGTGTAATATGCTGCCGCGAGAATATCACGAGTATCTAGGGCATCTGTCTTTTGGGGGACAGAAGAGGCGGGGAAAGTGATGGTTACGTAGCAAGTTTCCTGCATAATTCGCGAATATGCTCTTAGAGAGCGCCGAAGGACGAGGCCGTAGATTACTTTTATATGCACGATGGAAAGTAGTACTCGAATAGACTTCATTGAACGGCGGCTGGTGTTTGGAAAGGAGGAACGCGTCGCATTCACCCGCGGAGAGTGTCCCCGAGCCTTAGGGCCCAAGGGAATACTAAATTAAACAGAAGGCGGAGGACAGTCTGGGAGAAAGTTTTATTCGGAATAGGCGAAGTTAAGGACGGCAGCCCGGTGGCCATTCATACTTGCGCAACTAGCATTCTCGAATTAGTATGTCCGACTGCAACTATATATTTTCGCGTGACATAACGTATGCATGTACTCGTCATAGACACCGACCAAGGATAAACTCCAGTTGAATTATTCAATATTTGCTCGTGCAACGGATCCGTTTCACCGCCGCCGCCTCTGATTATAAAGCGGGGAACGGGAATTTCGCGTTATGCACTTCCAAACGACGTCCCGGGTCGCGCGCGTAGCTTCCCTCGGAAGAGTCTTCAGCGCGAGCTTGCCGATCGTATCGCGAGTAACTCGTGTCGCGGAAATAGCTGCCGAAGTAACGTTTAATTGAGAAACAGCGAGGCTGGCTAACTGCGACGCTGATGTTTGAACTTGTAACTTGAGAATTGCTGAGTTGGTAGCTTGGGAAGCACCAGCGTTACAGTTTTTCCTTTGATCGCGAAGTCTGTGCGCTTTTCGTTATCCTGCTCGGAATAAAGAGACCAGCAATCTTTGTCGTTTGCCATTCCGCTTCCAGCCTGTACATCGGAGAAATATACTCTCGCAGAGTTGCGCACGAGAGGCTACGTCTGCCTCGAGTTCCCGCTGCAGGCTAGTAAACCGCGAGAAAGCACGGGGATTAAGGACGCGGCGAGTTCTCGAGTGCCCGAAGGAAACCAGACGTCCGTTGGTCGCGCCGGTATCAGAAGCGGATTCGTCCGTTTCCCGTGCGTTTTCAAAATGTACGGGCGTGATTCATCTTTCGCGCATGCCCGTCTATCGCTGCCTAGTGCATTATAATGCGGACTGTATGAACGGGCAGCGTGTACGCGTCGGAACAATGGCCACTTAAACCAACTGCCTTATTAAATGCTCACCTTAGCCCGCGGATGCGCGATTAAATATGGCGCGTATCGTCTGTGTACACTGCCGTTCGCTTTGCTTCATAAATTTCAATAGGGGGACGGTTTTCTGGCTGGCCTCCTCGCGCAGAAATAGGTACATCGACGTTGGAAGAACGGTCGTGAATCCGGCCGCGAACCATTTCGTTGCTAGGGAATTACATTTGCGGTGGCATATGGGGGAGATACAGTATATAACGAATAGTTGCTTCCAGCGGCGATTCGGAGATTCGGCACCCCTAGGCTGACGAGCGTCTGTCGCCCTTGCCGCGAAATAGTATCAAATATTTTAATTTAAAAGAGTCCAGATAATTTTAACGTTAGTTCAATATGACAGTTCACGCATGAGTTATCGCTGATTCGCTACATAAAAAAAGGGGAGTTGTTTTTATAGTTGTTGAAAGCCTCTGTGTTTAAACCATTTTCAATTCCTTTCGCTTAAAGTTTGTCGCTGCCCAAAATTTGATGCTCTCGAAAATTATCCGCTCCCCCCGATTTATCGCTCCTCTAAATTTACCGCTCCCCCAAAATTTGCCGCTTCCCAAAATCTTCCGCTGCCCAAAATATCTCAAATTTGATGCTCCCCAAAATTTGTCGCTCCCCCAAATTGACCACTCCCCTGCAGCCTACTTAGCCTATACCCAAAATCGCCCCCGATTATTTCCATTTGTCCGCCTCGATCTTTTGGACGCGTTGGCCCTTCGAGGAGGTACTCAGTTCGGAGTATGTTACCGGTGACTTATCGAGTATCTCGTATTCGAGGGGGTGCATACTTAATTCGGAGCAAAGCGAATGATTTTACCGCGCCGAGTGGTCCTAAATTATGCTTCAGAGACGAGGGTCTTACTAAGTGGCTGTTGAGAAGATGATCTGATTGTACAACACGCGTCGGATGGCGTTTCATCTGTCGAAGATAGCGCTTGTAATTGAAACTTATCAGGAATGTTTTGGCAGCGGGTTTGCTGAAAGAGCGCGCTTCAGATATCTGGTTTCTGGCGCGACGACGATAAAGATCCACTTCGTCGTGGGGGACTTGGTCCTGCGAGCATGTGGTCCCATCGTTGATTTTGCCTTCGAGATAGATACGCGATAGCCGTGCTTCTTTCTCTCCCCGTTCGTATCGTTTGACGGCCCGCATTATTCCGTATAAGCGCGTTACGTTCGATTAGCATTGATCCGAAAGTGAGCCAATACTCTAACGAATCCTTACGCAAGCAAGCAGGTTTCTGGGATTCCAAGATCCTTCTGCAAGCCCATCTATCATTTACCTTGCGGTTTAGCCACGCAAATATCGTTTATCTAGTTGAAATAGAACTGCAAAATGTACTGAAACGGGTTCCGCTCATTCCGCGTTTGAAGATTAACTATACGATTCAGTTCGATCGAGATGTTGAAGAGTAATTATGGTCAGGGGAACGTTAATTGCCTGCCACTCGGTCATCCCTATCATTTTATCTGCCGCCTGTTTGCCCCGCCTCCATCACTATATCTGATCCACGGGAAGCGCACACCTACTGTATTTAGCATGATTCACACTCGAGAATATGACCTCGGTACGAATCGTTCGCAATCGAGCATCTTCCAGTCTTCAATCCCTAGCCACTTTTAAAACCCCCGCCGAAAGTCTGCCGGACACGGCGACGATGTGGACGTGTAGATCGGCGTGAGAGTGAAGAGATTAAAAAGTGGGATCGAAGGGGGTGAACTAAGGAGCTGTTGTCGGTTGCAGGTTCGCAAAGGCCACCGCGGGAGTTGCGATGCCAACGTATCACAATGCGGGTGGCGGATACCCGAATGTGTCAGCGCCAGCGCGACAAGCGAAGCTCGACGGCAATCAGAATCACCATACGATCCCCTCAAACGTAACGTCCCATCCCCTCATACAAAACAGCACACAGCACAACGTTCCTTCCAACTTGTCTGCAAGTAACATTCCGTCCCATCCAGTGTCACCGACAATGACCACGCATTCGAACGTCACCGCTCCGAATATAACCAGTCACATGAACGCCGGCTCGCCGCCGGTAATCCTCACCTCGAACCTTACGAATCCTAGCAATCCTGCTGCGTTATCGGTGAATCCGAGGCACGAGGTCAAACTGAACGCTATGCCGTACGTATTCGTTCTTTGCACGCGTAGATAAACCTCGGGACATAAGCTCGAAGTAATTAGGGGATTCGTTTGGGAGAGGCGCGCAACTCGGCGGTCTATCGTTTCGGTTAAGTTGAAAGCAGGGCTGCTCGGAGAGGTTGAACACGCGGAACGTTCCAAACGCGTTATTTTCTTTGCGCGATAAAGTATCTTATGCTCTAAACTCTAAATACTGGTGTAGCTAATAGACGAATATAAGGTGGGCTCGAGAAGAAACCGTTCGCTTCCAGGCGAGAAACGGTGTAATCAGCGGGAGGGTGCCTTTTTCAAAAGAGGTTGCCGTTGATTATCGACATTCCGAAGGCGTGATCACGGAATCTCGGTTTCGATGTACGTACATGCTCGCCCAGTCGTTTAAGCGTGCCACTCGGTAGAATTTCGTCGCCTATCCCCTAATCGTTTCGAGCAGGCTCGACCAAGCAGATACTTACACTGCCTTGGTTCTCTTCCACTTTCACGAGCACCGCGCGGCCCGATCCAATCGATCCTCGTGTTCCAGATGGTTCCACGGGAAGATATCCCGGGAAACTGCGGAGAGATTGTTGCGGCCGAGAGAGGACGGCCTGTTCCTAGTCCGGGAGTCGACCAACTTCCCCGGCGACTACACGCTCTGCGTGTGCTACCAGGGCCGTGTGCAGCACTACAGGGTCAAGTACAAGAACAATCAGCTGACGATAGACGATGAGGAGTTCTTCGAGAACCTCGCGCTGCTGGTCGAGCACTACGAGCAGGACGCGGACGGGTTGTCCACGCAGCTCACCAAGTCCCTGCCCAAACAGGGCAAGCAGGACTTCTGCGTGGACCCGAAGGCGTTCATGGAGGCCGGCTGGGTGATACAGACCCACGAGCTCGAGTTAAGGGAGTGCATCGGTAAAGGGGAGTTCGGGGACGTGCTGCTGGGCGTCTACAGAGGCGAGAGGGTCGCCGTGAAGATGCTCAAGGACAACAGCGAGGCGGCCCAGAGGTTTCTGGCCGAGGCGAGCCTGATGACGTCGCTGATCCACGACAACCTGGTGAAGCTGCTGGGTCTCGTCTTCAATAACCAACACATGTACCTGGTCACGGAGTATATGAGCAAGGGATCCCTGGTGGATTACTTGAGGTCGCGGGGGAGGTTGCACGTCTCCAAGAAGGATCAGATCAACTTCGCCTAGTACGTAGCCAGGGAGAACTTATCGTTCGCCCCGTCGTCACCCTCCTAGGCAGTCTGGGCCTCTAAACGTTCCTGTTCCCGTTCTCTTGCAGCGACACGTGCGCCGGCATGGCGTACCTCGAGTCCCGGCACGTGGTGCACAGAGATCTGGCCGCGCGAAACGTTCTCGTCACGGAGGACAACTCTGCCAAAGTGTCCGACTTCGGCCTGGCGCGGGACGAGAATTTCTCCCTCGAAGGCGGCAAGCTGCCCATCAAATGGACTGCACCAGAGGCTTTAAAGCAGAATGTAAATACGAGCTTAGAACCTCCGATCGCGAAAGCATCGGGCTCGAATTCGCGGGCGCTAGGGAGTGCGGATAAATGAATATTGGTGATAGTGATTCGGAATTAGGTCCTGTGGAACAGGCGGAAGCGCGGTAGGTGAAAATACCCGCACCTCCGGTGTTCCATGGCGCGTCCGCAGATAGCGATCTCTAGAGTTCGAGCCCTTTCGTTTTGGCGACCAAAGTACTCGCGTACTGCGACGCGTGCGAACGTAAGTTGAAATGTTCTTTTTCAGAAGTTTTCAAATAAGTCTGATATGTGGAGTTTTGGAATACTGTTGTGGGAAATCTATTCCTTTGGACGTGTACCATATCCACGAATCGTGAGTAACGTTTGCCATTATTCCTCTCGCGTTTCGCCCGGTTCTGGGTAACAGCTGCCCCCTTTGCCCTGATTTCAGCCATTAGCGGACGTTGTGAAATGCGTGGAAAAAGGCTACAAAATGGAGCCACCGGATGGTTGCCCGCACGAGGTTTATGATATTATGAGACAAGTAAGCACGCCACTGGCCACGTTAAGATCGCAATTTGCCCCTCTGCATTATCGTTAATTGAACGTCCCTCCCCGTTTCTGTTCCAGGCATGGGACTTACAACCTGAGAAGCGACCTACCTTTTACGATATAAAGCTAGTGCTGGGTCAACTGAAAGCTGAATACACCAAAGGTGTGAATTAAAAAGCAAGGAACGTTACTTATTACTCATAGGCTCGATGTAGAAGAAGAGGACCGAGAACGGGATTAGTGTTTTAGAGACGATACGTTTTTCATTTACCTTCGAATCAGGGCGCGAGGGTAGTGGCTCCGAAACACTTGCTGATTGTACATTTTTTTTTCTCATTGTACAAAAATAGTGTCCGCGTCGCTTGTATTTATTGTTACTCCGCAATTTTCTTTCTTTCTGTTCTAATTCCGTATGAAAATCGTTTGCACACAAATTAACACCTACGTCGATCGTGCCTTTGGCCAAGTTGGAGCTCAACTTGTACACCCGAAATTCAGGTAGGGCTGGATAAAAGAATTCAGAGTTCGATGATTATTTTCTTTCGCAGTCGCGACACTTGTCCATTACTTAATTGCTATTTGTAGCCACGTCTATCGTGACGAGGATTGCAGGGGTCAGGCGAACGCCGCGATTTTTAAATCGTGCCTCGGTCGTTGCCACGACACGGGAAATGTTCTCCAGGTGTGTGAGAAGCGCCTTACATAGAACTGAATTTAATGAAACGCAGAATAATTAGTCTCTACGAATACTATACAATAATCTTTTGGACTTAAGCATGTAAGGTTGGATATCAGGATTTTTTCACTACGCACGTAAACAATAGGAAGAGGAAGAGAAAAACGAGGAAACTAGATATTTTTACTGGTTCGATAGATCCATCGTATGTTTCCGCGAGGTTGCAGCTATTGTAGAGTTACAAGTACTTGTTAGTGGTATAAGTTCTTTAATCAAAGATTCGTCGTAGGAAGTATTAATTTTTAACTAAATTATTGCAACCGTTACAAATGATTATTTAAGTTGTCCCTCCGCGAGATATTTGAACTATACATTATAAATATATATATATATATACATAGTAGTGTAAATGTATCCCTGTAAATACTTTTTTGTACATATCTGACATTCAAGGAAAGAAAGAATTAAGATTTCGAGTATGCAGTTGATGTTGGTTAGAGAGAAGAATTTAAACGTGGATTGTCCATAATGTTTGTTTTTAGTTATAAGATTGATTTAATTTGCACGGCGATCGAATGTCCATAAGAGAAATGCACCCGCGCAACGCAACGATAGAGTGAACTCGGATATTCTGTATCTAAATGGTAATGAAATTATTTTAGTGTCTCGCGTTATTGCATCTGTCTTCTTGTGACATAGGAGCCGCGACTTATTTAATACATTTCACCAACGGTTATAACAGACTAATAAATAATATTTATTCATAGACGCGGGGGTAAGATGTTTTCGAATGGGATGGAGAAAGCGATAAAAACTAATACTCTAAGATAAACTATCCTGGTTATCGGAAGGTGAGAAATTGGTGTAGACGAGCATTGGAAATCATCGACGGGGTCGTATGTATAATTCTGTACACAGCGCAGAGACTTGTCAGAGAAATTTCAACCGAAACGTACTCAGTTCCTCGCATTTGTTAATTGTTTCCAATAGTATCCGACAGAAGGGCCGTCGTGACTGAATGAAGCTTCGTAGCGATAATAATTTAACGATAATCGACTCTGTTACGTAGTGCATACGTGTGTCTAGTTTGAAAGGTAGCAGATAGTTGTATTAGTATATAGTCTATTTATAAGCCGATACAAATCCGTTTATACCCTCGATAGTATATAATAATAATATATATATATATATGGCCCTAATCAGTACCTAATGTTTTCGACGATATCATCGACCCGCGTCCTTGCGTTACGATGTCTTCACAATTCGCGTGTAAAAGCCACGCTCGTGGATAATCACTCTCGACTGCCATCCAATATGGATTGTCGACGCCGTCTCCATGCTTCTTTCTTTACGTTTCTTTGTCTCTTCTCCTTTGGTTTGTACTTCCCGCGTTTCTCCCGGTAAATATCGGAACCCTCATCTCCATTGTACACTTGGAAACGGCATACGTATCACAGTGTGGCGTGGCAATGTTAACTTCGTCGTATTCTATCCCGCGTAACTAAACGTATGCACGCGCGAGTCTTTGTTACGCATAAACGGCGCGTTAGTCTTCTGAATGTGAGCAGTGCGTTGAATTCGTTTATTTTTTACCCACGATATAAATTTATTAGCTTGTAAGAAATTTAATATATACGTGTATATTGAATAAAAAGATCACACACGGTAACCATCAATCGATGCGAGTTTTACTATAGCAGGCTCAAATTTAATTGATCGCTCGAGGCTATTTTACGAGGCTCTCCCTCCCGCCGCACTGATGTTTTCGCCCTGCATTGCGCTCACCCGGTTCCACAGACAGAACAATCTTTCAATGAAAATTCCAATTTTTTGGGCCTCCGATGTATCTCACCAACCTGGACATAGTTCGGGCAATTTAGCGAGATTCCAAAGGGGAGCTTTACGGCCGGTGAGCGGCCAATGAAGTTTGAGCCCGCGATAGCTACATAGTCTACGAGTGTATTCGAATTGAAGATGTTCGAAAGGTCGTTTGTGTCGAGAGAAGAATGAATGCTACTAGAGGAACGCACGCGAGAAGAGTTAATTAAGGTGTTAATTAAGGGCTCTTCCGTTTTGGCCTCCGAAAGAAACCTTGTACGATTCCCAGAGTGTTCAGAAGATGTTCGAGAGTGTTCGACTGTATGGTCGCGTTGTTACTACGCTACAATTCTAAAGATTCTCAGTAGACAGCTATTAGGGAGTAAACTGGTTTCATCGGCCAGATCTAGCGACAGTTAACGAACCGAATTAACGGGTTAATAAAGGTGTAAGAAGGTAACACTGCATTTGCTCACCGATTGTAATTATTTCCGGCTACAGATGAGACAAATGTTTATTGCTCGTGTACCCGACGATGTTTTTTTAAAAGACTATTGATATTATACAAATATACACCGAGAGTTTTGCGTTGTCGTTATTATTATTATTGAAGTGGATCCTCCAAAGACAAGCCAGCGATTAGGCAAAGCATTCGCGCGATGTTCGAGAGGAATGGGATTGAAAAAAATAATGGGAGTCACTTACGGGAGAATTTCATGTCGCACAAACTGAAGAGTGACAATTGTATAAACTCGCCCGTTGCTCTTACGTCATTATTTACTTCCACTTAATCTACAATGCTAATAAAATCGTGATATTCGTTCGATTACACGCTCGTTCCTTCTTGTACAGTAAAATAGTCTTGCGTGCCCGTTACTTGCTCGCTTTCCGGCAAGGAGCACTCGTCGGTAACCACGCTGCAAATCGAACTATCAATGCTTTCGTTGCTTCGTTTCAGAGTTGCGTTTTTTTCAGATACTGCCCCGAGTAGTCTGTACTCTTGTGTATCAATTAAATTATCTATCGTTTCATCGCTTCGAATAATAGTTTCTGACCTTTCTACGTCCTTTGATCCTTTAAATAGACGATAAGATTTCCTGCTAGATCTCGATTCTTTCTGCACGCCCTTCGTTACCCGAGAAGCGAATAATTTGCTTCCTTTGGCTCGTTTCGGAGCCTTAATTGGATACGCGAGCTCGTGCTCGGGCTTTTCACAATCTTTCAATCTACTTCTTATTATTAAGCTTCTGCGAGCTCGATACGGTCGCTCGAAACCGTTCGTCGTTAGTACTCGCAACTGACCGCTTATCGATCCTCCAATTAACACGTAATTCTTTCTTTCTTTGTCCACTATTATCGAGTGCTTAATTGTACGCGCGGCGTTACGCCGTTCCCTCACAGAAATGTAATTTACACCGAGACTATTCCGATCATCATCGTCGTCGATCTCCCCGGGAAGCAAAGTCCAGTCATCCTCCGGCCGGAGTGTTTTTTTGTTTGATGATGAAACGTCTTTATTACTGCCCCATAGCTTGTCGGGGTACAGGTTTGACAAAAGGTTTTGTAGATTCGGTATATTGCCCAGCAGCGAGCCGACAGTGTCGAGCTGGCTTTCAATCACAGAACAAATCGCGGAAACAATGCCATTCCCCGTTGCCGTATCACAGTGATAAGATGTGCCCCTATCGCAAACGATCATCGAGGAACTCGATTCAATTTCTTTCTCGTGGAATACATTCAACGATATGTCGGTCGTCGTTGGTCCTCTGCTCGGCGTCGCGTACTTTAGGGCTGGGAAATGTCTGATACCGTCCACCGCTTTCTCGCCTGCATCCGTATTCTTAATGTCAGTATATTATTGCAATAAAGCAAGAAACTGTATGCTCTCGAATACAGCTAAAGATTATAACAGATCTCAGAACATTAAAACCTCTCACAACTAAACTACCCCTCCTCCCAACCCCAAGTATAACTACCCCTCGTTTCAACATTATAACTTACCAAGATGACTCCCACCAAACATTTTCTCCACGGGTGAATTCACTTCGCTCGAAGGTAGACACGCATGGTTCTCTTCAGTCGCGTCTTCCCCCTTGGTATCCACTGAACAGTCTCTCACAGAGGTTCCCCTGTATCGATTCTTTCCCTTTTCATTGCTATGCTCGTTTATTACCATCCATCTACCGAAATCGCCAAAACGCCTGTCATATTCTATACCGGTCAGCATTGAAACGATCTGCACGTTTCCCCTCTTATCATTTCCCCGCCGCGATTCATCGGTCTCGGGGTTAATCTGGTTCACCCCATTTGAACTGGAGCTGCTTTTGTTCGCGTCGCTTCCCGCCGCTGGCTTCAATCGAATTCCACAGAACCTTCTGCGCGAACCAGAATACGGTGGATCCTTGGCCGTTTGTTCACTTTCGCTTTCTTCGGGTACGTCTTCGGAAATCGTCTTTTGTCCCTGCGTCTCACCGCCGTCCAAAGACTCAGTTTTAGATTCCTTAATCGTAGTCTGAATCCTCGGGGAGCCACCAGCTTCGCGAGTTTCCATGGTCTTCAACTTTTCCACGCTTTCCGACTCCGCTTGCTCCTTTGGCGCGATTTCGGACTGTTTCAGAGTATCAAGGTCGAGGTCGATTTTCTTCTCAGCTACGAATGTCACGCCTTTCGAAGGCTCGGCTTTCACTTTCTCCGTTGGTATGAGGCTCGAAGCTGCTGCTTCGCCAGCTTCTATCGGGATGTCCTTTTCTTCCAGTTCTGCCTGCATTCTTTCATTGGATTTTACCTCTTTGATCCCATTATCTTCCTCAGGAATTTCTGTCGATCTTCTCCAAGTATTATCTCTTATGCCCGCGGGATCAGAATCAATGATCGGGTCGAGCTGGAATCGATGCTGTTTCGTGACGACCACAGTGACGATATTCGGCGCCAGTTTCAACAGGGAGACATCTCTCAGCGTAGCCACGCTAGATATCCTCACGTCTCCCGTTTGATCGATTCGTGGCCGAAGTTTTTTTTTATCCTCATCGAGACTATCCTCCGACGAGCTTTTGTCACAACTGCAGCTATCCGTGCTGGACTTTCGTTCTACGGATCGTTCCTTCGAGGGTTCGTTGCTTTCTTCGCTTGTTCCCTTATCCTTGGACGTGGACGGGCCATCCTCGGACGTGCTGGTCGCCCTGCTTTGGTCCTGCTGCGCCGCGATCGGTTTCGGTAGGCGAGGCTTCAGGTACAGCCTCCTAGGATTGCGCGGACTCGGTTCGAATGGGTCTGGGGAGTGGAGCCGGTTCTCTGGCACGTCGGTGTCGAACAGCCACGTCTGGGCGTAGCCGAAGGTGCAGCGAGATTCCGCGAACTGCTGGATAATTCGCGAGGTGATGGTCGGCGTCGGGTAGCAAGCACTCCTCCTGTTGTCGAACTCTGCTTCCACCTGACAGATCTTCATCTGGACATTCTTCAGACGCGACTCCGCGATTACCCGCTGCGAAACGTAGGGCGAGAAGTTGACGTTCAGCCTCTCGTCGCACTCCTTCTGCCTGAGGGCGGTCAACAGCTGCCGCAGCTCGGCGTTCGTCTTCAGGGCGAGCACAGCCGGATCTATGGGCCCGCTGCTCTCTACCTGGAAATTTCCACGTAGCTCAGCGCCTCTCGCGCCGCGAGAGGAATGTAAATGAAGCACCCCGCGTAAACCACGCTACCTCGCTCGGCGTCGGGACTAAGAGCGTGTTTTGATAGTAATTCAGGCATGCCCGGCCCCCGCTGGAGAATTACTCGGCGCGAGGAGCAGCGGTTCCAACGACGCGGGTGAACCCTCGACCCGATAGAAAGTTGTTATCTTAATTGTGTTTCTGGCTGCACGGCGGCGTACACGCGAGGCACGCGGGCAAGAAGCAGCGACGATTTTGCAGCGAAGTGGCGCGCGGGCTGGGACGAGTAAGCGGGGTTCTTTTGGCGTGCGAGGAGCATAGAAACGTCGAGGATGAATAATACGGTAGGAGAGCTATCCAAAGCGGGGGCACTGGAGCCAAAATGGGAGGTCCCAAGAGACGGAATCTCACCTCGAAGCCGTATCCCTGGCACTCCATCACCTTCTTGTTTATCAAGGCCTCGACCTGCGCCTTGAGCACGTTCACTTTGAGCTGCAGCAACGTGAGCAGCGGGATAATGTTGGCGGGCACATTGGTGGTCATGTGGAGGTTGATCAGCGCGGTCAATTGCTGGGCGTTCCTCGACTCCGCGAGCAGCTGGTCCTTGGTGAGGATGCTGATGGACCTCTGCGCTCTGTTCATCGTGTCCTCCGTGGTGCTGGTTATGTTCGAGCCGGGCACCTTCCTCAGGATCAGGCGGGTGGCCGCGCAGGATATAATCCCAGGCAGGGAGAGGAACTGCGAGGCGAGGGCTTGCAAGCTTATGGAGGCTGGGCAATTCCGTTGCGAGCAAATGGTGTCGTCGGCGGTCGCTGTGCAGCGATGCTCTTCAAAGTTGGCGCTGCAACAGCAACTACTCCACGGATGGATGCTGGCCTCTCCACAGCCGTGCTTCCTTTGGCAACATCCGCAGCTAGAGAGTCTGCCTTTGCTACAGGCTTGACCAGCTGACGGCTCGTAAACGGGAAGAGGGATTGGATAGGGGTAGAAGGAGGGTGGCGGGCAGTAGATTGACGGTGGGTAATTGAAGGCTGTCGATTGTCCTGTCGGCTGAGGCACGCCTCCTTGGCTCAACGTACCCACCGGTTGCTGATGTTGAGTCCCAGATTGAGGACAGCTACTAGGCAGGATATATATCGGCGTGGCGTTACTCCCGTAGCCGCGAATCTGGTCGATGACGTTTTGGGACAGGGGTGCGTAGCCTGGCTGCGTGTGCCCCGCAGGTGGAACGTTGCCGGCGGTATGGAACATTGGCTGGCAAGGGTTTCGTTCGGGCACGCACTGATTGTTCGACATGAATGCGTCTGGCTGGTGAAGCTGATAGAACGGCTGCTTGCAGGTGTCTGCGCGCGAAAGTGCATAGGCTGCTTGAGAGCGAAGGGTGCAGGAGTCGAGGGGTTGGCGAAAGTAGAAAGGAACAAGAGAGTCTTAACTTGTTCCGCTGTTGACTCGAGTCATGATTCTTCGATGGAAAATACGATACTGTGTAACCTGCGCTGTTCCTTTCTCCCTTGGTTATCGGTACTCGCCGACATCCTTAATAACTTTGCAACGCGCGTCAATACCTTGCAGGGATCCTGGATAAACAGCGGAAGGACAAGCTGGCATTTGTTGGGTGACCATTTGAGGCTGCTGGAACGCTGGGAAATTGTTATGACTGGTTTGCATCGGCACGTTCTGCGACACGGGGGACGCGCTGCAGGGTAAATTAATCATCGATGCGACAGGTTGGTCCCGGGTTCGTCTTTTCAGAATGCTGCGCGATGAAGCTCGCGGCTGTTTCGCGGGTGTAGCGTTCCTTCCTCTGTAATGGTTCCACGGTAATCTGCGCGCGGTTCTGTCACTTGGAATTTTGAATTAGGGGAGCCTGAGGGGATTGCCGGATTCGGGATTGGTTTACGGGGTTGGGTGGACCTGTTGGTTAATTCCACCTGATCGGGGGCCTGAAGTTGTAGCGATACGGGTGAAATAGTGGTTCAACTAGTTACGAGCGCTTGCAAAACGTTTCGCTAGAAACTGTAAACAGAGTAAACGATGGGAGACGCGCTGTGAGCGTAATTGGAGCAACGGATTCTATTATCCCAGGCAAATTAAAGTATTATTGCGTGGCGCCGATAACTGGACCCCCATTGCGATACTATTTGCTGTTCCATAAATATAGAAATATTTCCTTAGAATTAAAATTACAATTACAGGAATGATTCTGTTTTATTTATCTGGAAGAATGAGAACTGTTCCATGTAATTAATAGCAACAACCAACTCAATTCTGAGTAACATTCAAACCCGCCTAATCCATCTAGGGTGTTAGAATTAAAATCACTTCGCCAGCGTGCTGAACAACATCGGAACGAGGACGGGGACCTTTTCGGAGCAGCTTTGCGCCGCGATGTCTCCATGAAGCTCAACGAGTCGCACCCTAGAAGCGTCCCTTATTATTATAATTGCTCCGCCTTCGCTCGCTACGGTCATTATCTAATTTTCCATCTTTGCACGGAGTTCTCGGGCATCGATCACGACCTAGTGATTTACTTAATTAATTAAACGAAACAACTGGCTGCCCGAGACCTGCGCTCGTTTCGTTACATTTCATTCGCTTCGGTAATTGTACCTACTCGTTTGCCCGTTTGTCGGCCGTGCGAAAAAGAACCCCGTTCCATTGTTATATCTCTCTACTCCTGCATAATGTATTTCGGTGACAATTTCTTAAAACTCTTTCTCCTTGAAGTGAGAACTTAAGTAGTAGAACCTTCCCGTTTCAATTACCGGACACCTTTTCTAAGTAACTACCGTTTCGTTTCCCCAACCGATTGTGTCAAACATGTTTGACTAATCGTTTCTTGTGCACCTACACCGGAGTACACGATTACGAAAGTAGAAATGGGGCGCAAACACGATGACGAGTAACACGTTTTGGAAGCAGGTATTAGACAACACTTATCAGACCCGTGGGTGACTACGAGCCAGCAGAAGGCTAGTCATCCGACATAACTTGGCTCGCTGCGGTGTCGACGACCATTTCCGACTGTCAGAGACCATTGTCGGTGTATAAACTGGCTCGTAACGCGACTAGAAGATAAGAGAGTCGTTATCTGCGAGGGGAGCCGGCACGCGATGATGATTCCCCCGCAATAATTCTTGCCCGTTACTTGCGATCGGGTCGTCGCAACGCGTGCACCGGCGTCTAGAGGTTAGCGATAAAAAGCCGCGCTATCGGGAGCATTTCGACACGCGTCCGTGGACGGGGCTGTACCATTCAAGACACTTCTGAATCTCTCCGAAAGCTGATCAGGCTTCTCACTTCACCGGCGAGTCATCGTTGCTGCCGAACGTGTTCGAAATTTACGAGCAGCTTCTGACGCAATCGAGCGTTCCGCAAAGTGTTAATCGAGCTCGTGATCCCCGCCGGAGCAGGGTTCGATTGTTCGATTGTTCGATTGTTCAGCGATCCTTCGTCAGGAGCAACATATTGAGGAGTAATCGTGACGAGTGTTCGAAGCGCTGGATCGAAGAGCAGAACGTCATCAACAACGTTCGAGGAACGTTATCAGTCCTCGACTGGTATCTGACTAACGGGACGCGATAGCCAAAAGTCGGACAGTGCGTGCCACCACTCTCGATACACCGTTCCTGACATCAGTGTCCAGCATTCCGTCGCGCTAGTAAGTGGCAATCGAGAGCGATCGCTATCGAAGCAGCCGATCTTAAATCCGCGCTAAGTCGTTCCGACGGGCACAGACGATGGAGTCCGAGGAGTCTCGCCAGCAGGGTGTCGATTTCATCGAGCTAGAACTGATCCCAGAGATGGTGCACGCCCGCTGCTTTTGCGAGCCGAGCTCCAGGGAGTTCGTGGAACTCGAGTCAGCCACCGCTCGCCTCGACGAGATCAGCCGCACCAGCGAAATCTACCGCGTGGAGGCTGTCGTCAGGTTCTCTGGGGAAACTAGCAGCTTCCCCCTGTTCGCGAAGCTGCTCCCTCGAGAAGCGGAACGCTCGAGGACGGCCTTCGACGCGTACCAGAACGAAGAGATGTTCTACACGAAGATGACGCTCAAGTATGGGTCAGACCTGACCCCGAGGTGTTACTTGGCCGACTTGGGACGCTACGGAAGGGCGGTGATTGTTCTGGAGGACCTCCAGGAGGCTGGTTACGCACCGGTGGATGGCCAACTGGACGAGGACCACTTGAAATTGTGCGTACAAGTTCTGGGGAAGTTCCACGGCAGGGGGCTAAGGCTGAAGGCAACGGAACCCGAAATCTTCAGGGAGTTCGAGGCGAAACTGTTGGAGACCATCCTTACCGAGGAATCGATGAGACGTTACGAGAGTAGATCGTCCAGGTAATTCGTCCCCTTTCGATTTCATGCCAAGCGATTCTCGGACTTGACGACGTTGCCGTGCAACTTGAGAACGCGAGATTTATTGCCAGTACCCGCCGCGGAATTTTATTTCGCGAGTAACCTTGTAGGTGGGATCAAGTGTCGTAAAAGCGTGCTGATCCTTAATTGCCTGTACTTTCAGAAATTCCGTGTAAGTACCTATTTACAATTGATTCATTTAAGTCTTATTTATATCTCCCACGCAAAATCTAGACCCGCCCTGTCGCCAATCGCGTGCAAAAGTATTCCGCCTTCGGATTCGAACGATCTGGTAATTCGTGGGGGCCAACTTATCGATTAATCAATCGGATTAACCGATCCCGTGTACCCGGGAACCGTGTTTCGAGAATCTGTTTCGCGGTATCCTGTAGATAAACAATCGAGATTCCCTTAACTCGTTAGACATCGAATCTCGACTACCAGGAGTCCCACGGAACGTTCCGGGCGACCCGAAATCGCTGGAGATCGCGGCCAAGCGATTACACGAAGGATAACAGAAGAGGAAATGCATCACCCGGAATCTTCCTGATTCCACTTAAGTATCACTAACTCTGGTTAGTAATTCCACCGAAGAGTTAAATAAACAGCAACCCAGCGGCGCCGTCGGATGCGCGATGTCGGGGTTGAATTAACCTTACGGGCTGCTGGATTAATGTTACAAAATTTAATGAGCTCGAGGGAGGGGGAGGGGGGGGGGTGGCGACGGTCACGGGTTAGTTGAACACGCGTTACGACCTCGTCATCGTACGACATTCAGTGTGCCAGTAACGTCGACGTTATCGATGCCAATTCCGGTAACTCGCGTCTCGTCTTCCACGCGGCTGGAATAATCGATGGGCAACTGAGCCGAACCGTTTCCGAAATTGATTGTGGCTCCGTGTATCAACAGATTTGACGGGATATCGATCGATTGCCAATCGATTATAAAATCTGTAAGCAATTATGTCGCCGCTGCACGCCCGGCACCGTAATCGCTCGACGAGTATCGCTTGCGTGTTTAACAGACCCTCGACGGTCACGTTTACCGGCGAAAAGGAAACGGATTGTAAATCCTCGATTTGATTGCAGGATGATGGACGTGCTGGAATCAATGCCAGATTCAAGGTTCACCGAGAGCGCGAAGAAAAAGTTGAACGAGAGCCCGATAGAGATTGTGAAGGCCATTGCCTCGATGGTCGACGAGAACTCCACCATATGTCACGGTCATTTTTCACACGATAATCTGCTGTTCAAATACCAGAACGGTAAACCGGTCGAGGCGAAGGTGATCGACTGGCAAACAATGAGGTACTGCTCGCCGGCTGTCGATCTAGGACCCATTCTACTGTATAACATGGAGCGGGGTAGCGGGCCGTCCGAGCTGCAGGAGATCCTCACGGTGTACGTCGACGCCGTTAGATCGGAATATCCAGAGATAGCCGGGGAAAGACTGAGGGAAGAGATCGTCGAGAAGTTTCTGTTCGCCGGCCTTATCTTGTCCCTTCAGGAGCACATAACCGACGAAGAGCTGACCGGGGTCATTTTGAAACTGGAACGATTGACTGCCATTCACTGAATCCGCGTCTCTCCTTCTAATGTTCGGCGCTCAATTGCGCCGGCTACTTCGGTACCGTTGTAACGCTGAGACTGAATGTTTTTATAACGAAGAATGTTAAATTAGCACGTACTTCTAATTAAACTTTACGTGGATTACTAAGTGGATGTAACATAAACGTCCCTCCAAATAGCGTTTCTCTTTGTGTTTTGAGAGAAATGTAGTCGGCGAAACGCGAGGGTAACTTGCCTCTGTATTTGTCCACGCTAGGTTCATTCCAACGACTGTACCGTTACTTTTAATAATTTTTTAATAAGACAACCTTGTTGCGTTCAAACTGTTGACCCTCTGGGTATTGAATGGTAGATGAAGTTACGGTTGATGGTTAGGCCCGGCGTTACTGGAAATCTGATTGGTAAGGAAGACTCGTGGTGGTTGAATATGATTTCTCAACGAGCAGTTAACAGCGCCGTGATTCCTTTCCTATCGGGCAGGAAGATTAAAATGTAGATGATGAAGCACACCGTTCGTGCTGCACGCTCCATCGTTCCGCAGCTGTTACGTCCGAGAACGGTATCGGCGTTGTTCTGTGAAATGCAACATTACTTCGCTTCGAATAATGCCGCGGGATGAGAAATGTAGTCCGAGCCCGCCGTTTCGGGCACGGATTTATGTACATACGTTACGCTCCCGTGCAGCACGGTTGGCACATTCGTTATCCAGGATCAAACCTTCCGTTCCCTCCTCGCGCCGCGTCAGGGCTCCTCAGACTTATCCCAGCGGTGACAGCGAGTGTTCGGACGCGGCAACGCAGACTCATACTTCCATGAAGCGAAGCCTGGGCCGCCGGGCAAATAAACCTAACTGGAAACACCGAAGGGCGACGGAAAAGTAGGTCACGATACACTTCGCACCCGATCCCGGCGCAATTTAATCAAATCACTCACGTTCGATCGAGCTCGCTATCAGCTATCTCGCCTCTCTTGGACAATCTGATCTCTCCTGATCGAGTACCCTTCCATCGCACGCTGCCAATTTTCCGGCCGCGTGTTAAGCTCAGCCTCCTATTCTCCTTGGAATTAAAGAATTTACCAAGTGTCACCGTGGGGGAGCCTTGAATTTTTCATCACACTTAAGCTCCTACCCCGGGCACGGAATTAAAAATCGCGACGTTGTCGAAAACGTCCACCTGTTAATAGGTGTTCCACCGAATAAGGAGTCATCTCGAGGGATTTAAAAATACGCGGTTGTCAATGAAATAGTAGTCACGTGTAAGGGATCGTGAATTTTGTATCCAGGTGGTTTATTCTGGAAATCATTAAAATTTAGCAGCTGTCAATAGAGGTTACGTGACTGACGCGTCGATCTAAATCTGATTTAGACGCTCACCGGCTTCCTCTGTAGCCGTTTTGGCCGCCGGTTCAGCATCGGCCTCGGCACTTGCCACGGGTTCCTCCACGGCTGGAGGTGGCGGTTCTGCGACGGGTTGAGGTTGAGGACGGCTCCTGGACAGTCTATTCGTCAAACTGCCCAGCTGCTGGTTCGTTAGGCACATGCAATAAACGATGGCCACAATGATCAGCAGAATAACGATGGAAATCAGCATGCGCCGTGGCCCGCATTTTGACTTCACGGCGGCCTTTAGGATCGGCGAGCACGTGGGTAGGACATCCTTTGGCGCAGCGCTGCCGTTGCACAAGCAGAGGGTCTTTACAGCGCTGAAACCCATTCACGATCCCGTAATTTTGACGGTTCTGCGGCCTGAACGGACCTGCCAAATGCCAAATCTGTCTCGTGCCGTGGATTTCGATTTTAATCGCGAACAAAGGCCGATCGTCTGACTTGACTTTTCACGTTCGTTCACCTGTATGGCGTGAGTTCAGCTACAGGACGTTTTTTTTTTTTACCTAATTAGAAATTAGTTTCCATGTATTTTAGACGATCAAAAACTAGTTCCTCACCTGATCAAAAATTAGTTCCCATGTATTTTAGATGATCAAAAACTAGTTCCTAGTCACCTTATTATTCCGTACCTCATAAATAATTAAATTGTACTTATTTCCAACTTTGTAAAAATTTTCCTTAAAGTTTAAACATTAATTCATCTTTTAGTATAAGAAAAGTTTATGGTTTAAAGTTTTAATAGGTTAAAAATAAATATTTAAGCGGGAAGCCCTCTAAACTGATCAGAAACTAGTTCCTTAACGGTAGAGCTCTTACTTTTTGACCGGTCGGGTGCCCGTCTACCCGAAACAACTTCAAGCCGTTGATTGTGGTAGTGTTCGATCAGATTTGGCTAACATCAGACTATATCATAGACAATCACAGACAATACAACATTCAATTGCTTGAAGTTATCCCGGGTAATTTCCGGGTACTCGGGTACCCGACGGGTCAAAAAGTAAGAGCTCTACTTTCAAGCACCATTATGAAAGTTCACTGACAGAATTCGCGGCTGAAAATTGATAACAAGTCGCCTCGAACCTTTTCTTTTTAAGGGATGAACGTTTCGAGTCCTAGCCCTTTGACGCGAGTGTTATCTCAATTTGAAATTTTACTGTTCAGAGCCAGCGTAGCGTTGTTTCAGCGACCGTTTGGAATTCGTGGAATATTCTAATCCAGCGGAATCTGGCCAGCTGTGACGTGATTAGAGATACGCTCGACGCAGATGGCTCGTACTACACAGGGATACAGATAATTTTCAGCGGCTAATGTAAAGTGGCTTGCTTCGATGCCTCTTGTTGCGGGTAATGATGGAAGAAAAGGATGCGAAGACCTCCTTTTGTTTCAGCTGCTAACTAATATGTTTACATATGAAGCTTCTGGCCCAGGCTACATTTTCTCGATTCTTGTTACTTAGACGCGGCTCGTTACGCTAACACGGGCTGCGCGTTGCAACAACATTCCAGATGCAATGCGACTGTATTAATAGGGTCAAACGTATGTGTGCTCCACTACACAGGAGGGTTATTGAGCTGAATACCGTGCACTCTACTTATTATTATGTCCACGTTTGCTCGAAGACGTGATACAGTTCAGCAAAGTGTTTCCCTCTACGTCACTAATTAATGCTTTACGACACCTGCTAAATAATGCAATTCTGCTACCGTTTGGCCCGTTCTCCCAATTACCTAGTGATTCTTCGATTTGCACGCAGAGCTAGTGTCGACTCCGAGGAAAGAGGTACATTTCCAAGGAGTCGTTGCTTAAACAGCCAAGCGTGTGATAAACAATGTCTCCTCCCCGGTACGTTGGATCCGAGTATACTCCGGCACTGTAACGCGAAAGGGGTCGAAGCACGAGACGCAACAGCAATATTTTATCATGGCTGTACTATCGCCAGGCATTCCCAGTCGAAGGATGCCAGAACTTGGAGATTATGAACGCAGTCGACACTTCCCGTACGACTTACAGCTTATGGCTTTCACGTTCGCCTAATGCCATCAAGTGAATCGAGGGTTTGCATTCAGTTGATTGCGATTCAGCAACCGCGCCGAGTTGTCTGTTTCACACGGTTTCTCGGTGTTCGCCGCGCGACTTTTCTCTCTGAGCCAACCCCGAAGCATCCATAAACTAATTCCTCGATTCTTGGTAAGTTTCTACTTAAAAATTTTAGGGAACGCCTCTTGGTTCTAGTTGCCCTGAGCCTGAGAACATGGAATACTTTTTAACCCTCGCGACTTAGGTGCCCGTGACGAAGCTTTTGCGACTCAACCTTCATCGATACATCGCGCAATGCGATTTCCTAGTTCTTAGATGGCAGTTATGATGTTTGTAGCGCTTTACTCTGCCAGGGCCTGGTTTAACCGTGCGTTAACCGAGAAACACGGGAAACATTTCACCGATGAGAGCCAACTGCTTCCTGCGCGCCCCACTATTTTTACGGCTCGCTGTTTTGAAGTTCTTGGGGGAGAGTAGTGAGGTAGCGGTGGAAATAGTTTCGTCGAGCAGCAGCTTGCTTAACGGCCGACAGTGATGTTGGCTGTCTGGACCACCGAACTAGTTAAACGTATCCCCTTCCGTATTCTTCCGCTGGCTGTTTTCAACTTTCATGCGAATATCCCCGCTGGGGACGTGCTCTCCGAAACTTCCGGCGAGATTGAACGCGGGGAATGAGTGATTTTACTTAACGCCGCCCGACGCTGCGATCGAGCGTAATCAATAATCTAAGCGACGAAAGCTGACTTCGGTAGGCGTCCGTTTACGTAACAGCAGATGCCGAACGATCATCCGGTGCTCTCATCGAACTTAAGACGCCCACGGATTCCCGTCGCTCCAGAGGTTGCTTCGCGGAATATTCCCAACGTATGCTCGGAGAGAGAAATCTGGCGCAGACCGGGGAGAACTGTTATCCAGCGTTTTCGGGGAGAGGAATGCGACCGATACATTTATAAAATCTCGCTCGTTTCTCACCCTCGCGCTAAAACTTTCCCGCGCGCAGTACGGCAACACTCCGCGCGCCCTGAGATTTCTCTCGGGCGAACGCGCGAACATTCCATTCCGCGAATAGCTGCGGTGTCTCGAATTCGCTTCGCAGATACGTCAAATATTCTTTTTTGTCAAGCATATGTGGAATCCTTCGCGGCGGGCAAAGGAATGCATAGTTGGGTACACGCTCGCCCTTTACGCGAGCATTGTATAATATAATACATAGTTTTCCATAATTCTGCTTCACGAACCTCGGCGGTTCTAACGTTCAAGGGAACGCAGGGTATCCAACAATATCACGAAACGTCGCAATTGAAGCCTCGTTCAGCACAGCGTTGGAATAATTTGAATACATTTGGGGGATGGTTAGCGCTATCTCCCGCAGAATTTTACCCCGCGCGTCTGGTAAGTTCGCGCGTTTCGATGGAGACAATTACAGTCTCGTTAGACACCGTTACACGACAACTCGCCGGATAAGTATTCCTAAACGATTGTGCCCCGAAGCTGCGATAAAACCGGGCGGCCGTTTTACAGAATTTACGTGGCTGGTATATCGGGGCAACCCCTGGCACCGTAACGAAAGCGCCGAAGCTCCTCAAGCTCGGCGTTGCATGCCTAATCAGATAAGGACCGTGGACAGTGCTTTATGCGTTCCTCCATCTGCAGATTCACGTTTAATAAGCCCATCTGTATGCAGAAGCGTAGTATCTTGAGCGGCCCTTGCGCCTCGCGCGTTCGTCGCTTTGTTACGCGGCTTTTTTTTCCTTCTAGCCCGGTTGATCACTGCACGCTCGGTTAATCGCTGGCGCGCTTTTCATTTGCGTCCCCGCCCTTCCGCTAATCCCATCGAGATCTTTGGATAAAATCTTGGGAGGACGGTCGAGAAAAGGCTGAGAGCGTTCGCAAACGGAAGAGGCGGCGTTACAGGACCCTAATGGACGACCCGGGACTCACGGGGCACCACGCCGAGCACTACAGAAACGATATTAAAGTCGGCGATCCGATTCTAACGATTCTGATTTCGTAATACCTGGCGGCCGGCGGCGACTGTGGGCGCGTCGGACTTGCTAGCAGTGATTCTGAGACTCATAGGACGAAATACCAAGTGGTGTAATAGAGAAAGGATTACAGAAGAGTCGAGGACAGTGGGGTCTTCGATGTCCCTAAGATACTTAAGAATTTTCTGTGCCTTAGAAGTCATGGAGGACTTTGAGCTTTCTGAGTTTAGATTTTCTTGAGGTTCCAAAGGATTAGGGAGTTTCGTGGGTTTCTGATGGTCTGAAAATCGTACCTACACTATCTTACGATTGTAAGCTTATCCCTTGGAGAATCCGCGAACTCGTTTTCACGCAGTTTCGCGCGATCAATCGATGCTTTAGAGAATGAGCTGCGATAAAATAATTTTCCAAGGTTTCACTAAGTAGATATGTTATGGGCTGTGTTTCATAAAACGAATCAATGTAAGCTCGGCGCTACGTAATAATTCGTGTTACAAATTTCCCGGGATCAGCCACAGATACATTCTTCCCGAGCACATTTTCCTCTGCTCGGTCTTTACGTGACCACAGTCTCAAGTAATCCGCCCAATTAATCTACCCCCGCTCGAGATTCTTTTTCTATATCCTCTTATCTTAGATTACGCGTGGTATATATTCCGCATCCTTTATAGCCAGCGGAATATTGCGAGTCTGCATTATCTCCGCGAGCGAGGAGGAACGGTGGGGGTTTCTTATCCGCTTTTCCAGTGTGACAAGATGTCACGGTGTCACGACGCTTTTTAAAATGACCCCTTCTTCCCACCAACCGTCTGCACGAAGGCTATGGTGTTTAATATGCGCGCTTGATTCCCCACTGTCACGCGATTCGCGAAAAGCGATATTTCGGTTGACGAGTTTCCACGATAGATCGCTTTGGGTAATTAGCAGATTAACGATAATTAGACACCGTAAGGGGAGATGGAAAATATGGTGTGCTACCCTGCGGTGGCATCACCACTATTTATTCACTCTCTTAAGCCCCGGTAACAATAATAACAATAATATATTAACGATCACATCGCTACTGAAAATATTTACCTACTGGAAATATTTATTGCATCATGCGAATAAACACAGATTATTGCGTAAGTACATAGCTCACAATTATTGCCAAATAAGCTGTATACGAATCGTTTTATTAATCATTTTGCTATGGACCTCAGTAGTGCGTACCACGTAAATTTCAGAGTGATGCAAAGTTCTGTTCTCCTACGTTCCATGTCTGCTCCTGGTTTAGCAGGTTAACCGAAAATTCGAAGAGACCACGCTTAGATTATTCGATTTCACGACGCTACAACTGCAAGGAATTCGCGAAACAGGCGAGGAATGAAATTTCGCTACCGCCACTGGTGGTCAGAATTCCTGGCGGGCACCGACAACACACTTTCGAAGCGGAAGACACACTTTGTCGAAGACCTAACTTCAGTTTACACGCTAAAGCGGACGTGTGGCGTCCCGGCGGCGAAAGAAACCACCGAGACTTCTTTGAGGAGTCTTCGGTAGAACGAAGCGTCGTTCGTGCTACCTCGAATCGATGTAACGTTGCGAGCGCAGCTTTCCAGTCGACCCCGAAAGCCGATCGAACGAGCGGAATTCTGTTGAAATGGGATTCGATTAGAGTGTAAGTAAAAAGAGGGGGAACTTTCGCCGGTGCAAATTGGGGAATTTGGCGCGTGCCAATTTCTACGGGGAGCGTTGACGGGAGAAAAAAGATTTCGCGCGATTAAATGTCGATTACGGAATTCGCGCAGATCGAGCCTCGGTTTACTCGGGGACCGCGCGAAATCTGACAAGTGTGACGCGAATTTTAATCGGCGCGATCGCGAGGGGCGGCGACGCCGCGCCCCGAAACCGGCTTTCGTATTCCGCGCAGGGACTTAATCGATAAATTATCGAGAGATTCATGAAACCCCCGGGCGGTTTTTCAATTCGGGTAATTCGCCGATTGCCGCGACGATGCTGCCGACGGAATGCAGACAAAATCGTGTCCCAAGCCAGCTGTGCGCGCGACGAGCTTGCCTTTCCTTTTCTACGCAAAAATCCGCGAGTTACGTATCGCGAAAATTTAACAACTCCAGCCTGCACTTTGACAAATAAAGAAGGTCTGCTCCTAACTCCCTCCACTCTCGGACGTTCTCAAGCGGGGCTAGTAATTAGCCACGTCGAATGTCCTTGCATCGCTCATTAGTCGTGCCGACGTTCAGCGCGCAAAAGCGCAGAGTTTCACAGGGGAATGGTTCCGAATTTCTGTTCAGAGCTATATCACCGGTGGCCAGTAGTTTAGACGTCACCGGGAAACAACAGACTGCTGCCAGTCATTCCGTCGACGATCGATGCGTTAACAGTCAATTATTCCTGCCACGTGTCGCGGCGTCGATCGATCCCATATATCCTTTACTACCCTCTGTTTTTTTTTCCCATCCCTCAGCCCCCTCTGGCCCGTTTGCAAACATTCGTCGGCGGCCAGTCATCGGGCATCGATGAAATTGCATTTTGATTCGCGCCACCCTCTTCTGCTGGTTCCCGATGCGGGACGTTAATTAAAATAATTGATAGTATCAGCTGTCTTTGACCTCTGCGCCGCGGTGTGCCCCAGCTATGACGTTATCGCGCGTATATCTCGCAGGCTGTCGAATAAATGCTGGTACCTGTCCCTCGTATTTGCACGGATAATCAGACCCCACCCCCAACCACCCCCAGCACAGTGAATTTGACTAACCGATCGAATATTAAACTCCCTTCGCGGGTAATTAGCTCGTTGATTAATGAAGGCGTCAATTAAATAACGCGAAGCGATACTGCCCTCCCCCCCCCCCCCTCCCCGACTTGCGTTTCTTTAATTATCCCCCGCGATTAATTAAAGGGACGCAAGTTTTACGCTCCTCTGCCGCCGTCGAGTTTCATTAGTTATTAAAATTATTTACAATTTGTTTGGACGCTACCGAACGTCCCCTACGCTCGGACGAATATTTGTGTTTCAGCGTCGCAGGGGAGAGGGGACATCGCCGTGGCGCTGCAATTAATTAGCGCGACTCTGTCGATTATGAAACCCGCGCCGAGGAGGTATCACTATCAAGGATTTGGCGCTGAACAAACCTACGTAGATCCCATTGCATAATTGTTGTAACAGTTGGGTGTCTGGAATTAAGGAACTGGTACAAGCTCCTAGCAGCTAATGCACGTTAAGGCTTTCCATGTTTATTTGCTAAGTAGTTGACGAGCGGCTAGTTTAATTGAAAGTCCCAGGTCTAACGTCTGTTTACATGCCTCTGTCCATATCGCAACGTAACACGGAACAAGACTAATTCGAAGGTAGGAATGACACCCGCATCTGCGTTCCAGCCATTCGACGGAATGTCTTTATTACATAGCTGGCCGGGGAGTATTGCGCGTTCAGGAATTTCTCCGTTTTTCGCGATAACGATGGCCCGTAGAATACCGGATGCTGCTAAGCGGCGCCGGCTGATAAAGGCACCCGAAGCGATGTAATTAAAACGCGATACGGGCGTTACGTTTAATGGAGGAACGGGAATTAATTAACAGCTGGATTATGCGACAAGATATTCCTGCCGGACAACCAACATTCCGAATAAAAAATTCCCTCACTCGTGCCGCATATCTATGAAAAAAAAAAAGAAAAAAAAAGAAGAAAGAATTGATCCACCCATGGCGGAGCAATTCCCGCGAGTTTAGCAGCGATATTCGTTCGCTGCCCCCAATTTGTAATTGGTTCCCGGCGAGATTATGTCTCATTGTTCGTCCACTTCGGGAGCTACGAAACAAGGACACTTTCTGCCCCGTTCCAACAGTTCTTTTATCGATCAGGCTGATTACCACATCCTATTATCAGTATTCGACAATCGACCGACCATAATTCAATTACGGGCCTCTCCCATTCTCCGTTCCACCGACTTTCCTCCGGATGATCAATCGGAATTTGTCTTATTTCCGTTCCGTCCCGCCCCACCCTTTCGGCGTTCATCCCAACGGTTACGTGTCCTCTCTCTCTCTCTATTTTTCTCTTTGCTTCATCACGGGAAAGGTTAATTAATCGCCTCCTCTCCTCCTTTTGCTTCTCTGTTATTAACTTTACGTTTCCCTCGTCGCAGTTTTGCGTAAGGGTAAAAAAATTCTTCGCCCCGGAGGATCGGCCGAAGGGAACGGAGCCATAAACTTCTTTACTGGTCTAAGTAAGCATCGAGTGGATTTCTGTCATCGCTACCAATTTGCAGGGCTTACGGGAACGTGACGTCCGCCGTGACTTTTAGCACCCATCAGGCTTCGCCTGATTTCTTACTTTCTTTTTTCGCATTCTCCTCAGAACTCGTACGGGGATCCGGGATTTTACGGTTAAGCAATAATTCACATCTGCTCCTGTACTCGTCCTCCGCGTTACCAGGCGTTTTTATTCTTTCACTTTTCCCACTGCCTGGCGAACAGGCGGCCGGTTTACTAATTCAGGGCTTCTTGAAAGCCGTTAGTATCGCTGCCGCGATTGTGCCCGGGGAGAAAGCGAAGAAAGTAATGAATATGCACCGGGAAAGAAGTAGGGCGACGTGCGTGGCAGGGTAACATTGACGTGTGCGACTGAAATGTATTCAACAAAAGACGTGCTTCAAGCGGTTTGCATTACAAACAACTCGGAAGAAGCCGAACGCCAAGGTTAAAAGTACGATATGATCGTTGGAAAATCACGCTGTTTGCTCGCAGCCGTGTTTTCCGAGCAATCGTCAACGATCCGTCTCTGGATTGTATTTTCATAATTCCTCGCCGTTTGTCTTAAGGAGTTATACCTACTTAGTCAGGCGGCCGAATAGAGACGAATGTTTGTGAATCTTTTTATGGAAAAGCGGAAGCATATATTCCAAAACTGTTTGCACGTAAAAGAGCAACATTTAAACAGTATTTGATAATTATTTTGTAGAAAAAGATTCACGTTTATAATAAAGTTACAACGTACATCAAAGAAATCTTTTTAAAACGTTGTTTTTGCGGAACCAGATTCTGTAATATCAAAACACATAGAAGATTTCGTTAGCATATTAATGTATCCTCTGATTCACGGAGGGAATTTCCGAAAACTTAATTCAAAACAAAATTGCAGTTATTTAAAGTTAAAGTCCTGATTTTGTCGCGCGATTTTTGCGGAAATCTTTGTTGCTCTTTCATTTTACATAATCTGGTTCCGAATGGCAGTGCTCACCACAAAAGCAACTTTTTAAAAAGCCTTCTCAGGTGTCCGTTGTAACTTTATTATAAACGTAAATATTTTTCTACAAAAAAATTAGCAATTGTACTTTAAATGTCGCTCTTTTAAGTGCAAAAAGTCCCGGAAGAATATATGCTTTAGTTTTTCTATAAAAAATTCACAAACATTCGCCTCTTTTCGGCCGCCTGCTTACTTAAGTAGGTATAAGCTTTAAGCTAAAAGGGACTGTCAGCGGTGTTAGTGTTGACGGTGGAATTCGAGTATTCTCGATGATGCTCCTTCCATGTCGGATAATTGCTCTGCGTTGGTGTTTGTGCTTCTCCATCTATATACGTTCCTTTGAACGCGATACGTTTCGCGAGGAAACATCGCGCATTCTAATATTGGAGCTTGTGAATTACAAATGGAAATAGTCCCAGATTTAGTCGTCCTATCTTTCCTCGTACGCACGTACCGCGCGCGCGCGCGTGTTTTTAACAGACCGTCCATGAGTATTTTACACGTATACCTCATTACACTGCAGTACCGCGGGACAGTAATTGTGGGAAAGCTCTGACTGTGTTTGTTTTGGTGTGCAGCTGGGTAGGTATCGATTCGTGCGATGAAATTTTATTCACAGCTGCGGCCGATATCGCGGCTTCTGTCTGTTACTGTTAAATACTCGTGATTCTTGCGTTCCATTACGTATCTATCATGCACGGTCGGTCGAACGCATTAATTCGTTCCCGCGTTTAGAATCTGTTACTCAATTAGCCATTTGCATTTAACTCGTTGTCGTATAATACCGTGTTTTTCGATACATTAAACCGCGCCCGCAGAGTGTATGAATAATAGCAATAACGATAAATAAACACCCGTCGCCGATGGCCGTTGTAATTAATTCTGCGGTTGCATGGATTTTGTTGCCTGAGCGCTTCAATTACAGTCATACTCGTAATTTCGTAATCGATATCTTTCAATAGTTCTAACGTTGCGCCGCGTAGATTAACAGAGTGCTCGCGAGACAGATGCTTCAGTTCAATGAAATAGCATTCCCCTAATCGTCACAAATTTCAGGCGCTGTTCATTCATCGTACCGTATTTGGGAAGCTCATAAGCTGATAATGGATGAATTTGGTTTCCAAATATTGTGCGCTTCGTGGCATCTGCTCGTTTGCCAGATCGTATTTACCTACCTACTCTCGTTTCGTGTAATATTTCTGCCGTTCTGCACTCCCTTGGGTATTAGATCGAAGGCGTTGCGAAAGCAGCAGCGATAAACTCCATCGGTTAAAGGAGCTTCATCAGAAAAGTGGTTAACAGCTTAATTAGAAGCGAACGGGCCAATTTGTGGTAAGTGATAAGGTCAAAGAAACGCGAGCCAGCTCGTCTAATCGTTCGGTTTTAATCAACACGCGCTCGACGTGGCCACGGGGCGTAAACGGGACAAAAATTGACTCGTTAATTTTAATTATTTCGTCCTGGCCGACGTGTACGCGAATTTCCTGCGCAGATAATCGATCGACGGCGAGGGGTTCATTCGCTCGCAAGCATTATCTCAAACTTTTCACCCACCAATTTCGTCGCTGGCAACGTTCTACCTCCTTCGCTGCTGTTGCAAAGAATCATCGGAGGAGCAACGATGATGGTATTAAAACTGATATAAAAGAAAACTTGGACAAAGTTCTATGATCCGATGATTTGATCTTGACGATGTAAAGGGAGAAGAAATCGCGCAATTGGATCGTGGGACTGGGATAAAAGATCGAAATAATATTCCATAAGTATCCTCCTTATATTTTGAAACTCGAAGGCGGTCACTACTCACAAAAAAAACCGAATGAAAAACCATGTGAAATTGATAAAAAAAATCAGGAAAATTGTGAATTTCACGTAGATCCTTTGTTTGCTGGACACTTGGCCCACCAATAGGGCTGGTCGAGCAGTAAATGAATTCTTGTTTACCAAGTCGAATAATCGATAATGATTACCATCCGAGTAACAAAATTAATCGACCGGCGAGGCATAATCTATTGTGTCTCGGTGCACGATGAACACATTCAATATTCATTCCAGGTTTCAGAATTAAACTACCAAAACGGAACCATAAAAGCAGCCGCGAGCGTACCTGCTGATTATATCTGATTAATTAAATATTATTATTACACATAATGCAGTGTACCCATTATGGCGGCAGTTTGCTTATCTGAATTATTAACGGAGCCCTTGACAGGCATCCGTCCACAAGCGCTACTCTTCCACACCGTTTTCATCGTGCCTGCTTCGAGCAATAATTCAATAAGTCTGGACTCTTCGAAATTAGACCAGCACGATTTCACTCACAATCCTGCCTCTTCGTCCCAGATCAATGGACGTTTTTTACGAGCATCTGTGTACAGATGCACGACTTTGCTCGGGCGACGATTCAGCCGAAAGGCTGGACGTTCCTGGATGTTATCGTAGATAACCGATAGAAATGACTGGCTTCACGAGCTTCCAGCAGCCTCGCGGCATGCAAAGCAGGGGGAACGATTGTCATTCAGTGGCGGTGCTCGTGGCTGTAACGCTATCTCCCTCTCTCGGTTACACGTCTGCCCTTTTCCGCGGCGCTTTCTCAAGATTTAGTCGCGCTTTGTTCCCGTCAGGAACACTTTTTTCTTTCTCTCCTCTCCCCAAGCCGGATAAGGGAGATACGTGGCCACGAGTGTCGGTAGGCGGGTGAGAGAGTAGGCCCGATTTTCTGCCTCTTAAAGCGCGAGGAGAAATGAACGGGGGATCGTCATTCCTCGAGTTTACTACTGCCGCTATAGCCCGACAAGGGCAGAGCAGCGGCGCAATTTGCTTCGCAATTTTAATACGCTACAATTTTCGCCAAGATTCCCCGTCCACACGTCCACGTGAAATTCGTCGAAGTTCTCAGAACACTTTTAACGAAAAATTCCATCGTCCTCGTGGAAATCTTATCAAGTACTTATATTCGTCCTTATACAATGCGTCTTCTCTGCAGACTCCCCTTCCTTAATGCAATTTTTCCATTCGTACAAGAGTATCAAAAGCATGGAAGTTGAAATGCTCTCTCGTTGCTCGAGTATCCCGTCTTTCACACCGTCATCTTTGTCAAATGTAAATGCCAGGCGAGGTTTCCGTTTCCCCAGCCTCTTGCCGGCGTTTACGCTGTTTCCCTCCGAGAATAAGAGGAAAAGTGGCGCTCGGAACGAGATTCGCCCACCGAAATCCCGTGAATCTTCGCCGTAACCGTTCGCGCTTATGAAATCAAGCGCAAAGAGGGCGATTTCCGGGCGCGCTCGCGCGACTCGAGGGTGTTGCACAGCGTCAGATAAATCATGCGCAGAGGTTGCCGGGAAACACGTAAACGCGGGGGCTTTCATTGTTCCACTGTGTCGCGTTTATAAATACGCATATGCCCGCCCGTTTCGGCTGTGCGCGCCACGTTCGGGGGAACGCAACGGGGACGCGTTCAGCGTAGGTGGATACCTTTCCTCTTGTCTCGCCCGCCCGAATTTCCAACTAATTTATACCCCGTCGCATTAATATGAGCATATTATTCCATGAGAAATACTCACGCGTGCCCGCGAACACGTTCGCCCGCCGCGTGTAGCTCAGCCAGTCGACTGGATAATTATACGTTTTATGCAGGCTGTTATGCGCATTGCCGCATCGACTCGCTCGATTCTCTACACGTAGCCCGAGGAATTCTTTTCGAGGAATTCTAGCCCACGGTTGTGATTTCGGGCGTTCGCGGGGGTTGGGCGAAAGTTTTATCCGTTTGAAGCATTCAGAGGGGAGCCTTCTGTAATCGGTCTATAAAATCGATTTTTTCGACGGTTTAATCGACAGTGTGTCACGTGGAAAACATGTTCATAAAGCGTCCGACCGAAATTCAAACTCTGAAAGCCCATATGCATCGTTTTTGTGCGCGCGGCAAGAGCGCGTTTTATTTCGAAAATTATTTTTCCACATTTACAAAACACGGCCTAGACGATGGCTAAAAAACTATTCAACCAATCGAATTTCGCTTGTGCATACATATAGTTTATCGCGTCCTCTCGCCAATAAACTCCCTGAAAAAGAAAACAAATTTTTACCCTCTCTTTCCCCATAAGCAGTACGAGAATATGTTTTGAATTTCGCCATTCCTTGCGTACCACCGCTTAAAAGCTCATTATTTTCGCCATTCTGCACTTTTTGCTTCTCCCACAGCTACGTCCAAAACGTAATTTCATACCGAACAAAAAGCTGCTTGGTTTTTTGCTAATTTCTCCATAACCAGCAGCGATTTTGTAACATAACAAATTTTCTTTATTCGTCAATATGTACAGAAACGTATCTAAAAAGTTTCGAAAAAGATTCGTTGCACTGCCTCTTTGTAAAAAAATCCCAAGCTTGTCCCTTTTTTTTTTTGCGTTTTACACGAGGTTCAACCCTTAAGTAGGCGACGAAGTGGGGGTTGCGTTTGACGGTTAACTTATTAAACTTTAAGCGTTCTTGGTAGTCCTCTCATGGACAGAGTTTATTACCTTAGTGCTTTATGGCTAGATCTTTATTCAACCCCTATTTCGAAGTTCAGAGAAGGCGACGCGAGGTCATCCGTCACCCAACTCTGTCAATGTGTGCCGTCTTTCTTAAAAACGCTGCGTTCACTAAACAAGATTTAGATACTACGGAGAGAGTGGCAGGGTTGACTGATCCCTCTATAAATATACCTATCGCTCACATTTAAACAGATGCTGGACCTCTCTCCAAGGGTCCTTATACCCCCAAAATCTCGTTCAGCCACCGATACTTACATAAAGATTATCCCTTACTGACATCGAATATCATTGCCCCTAAAGCACGTGGTAGTTTCATCGAAGAATCTGGTTCGATACTTCCTTCGGCTCACTGCCCTCAAAGTCAATGTCGAAGTAAGTAGATACAAATAAAACCTTCTGCTAATAATTAGATAATTTTCCGCCGGTGGGGGAAGTTTCTATAGGTTCAGAGGGAATTTCGCGTTGCTGCGCGAAGCACACGTATCAGGCGCAAAACCGCGGCGAATATTGTGTTCTGTAATGCCGAGAACGTAATTAGAGGGTGAGCCAGAGCAAGTTGAGCGCAGGACCATTGGTCGAAACCCGACACCGGGCTGGCGAGCGTTCGTGTGCCGGTGCAATTTCATGGGCGAAGTTCGATTATCATGCGTGGTCACGCAAATCGGTTCGAAGCACTTTTCATATCTTCCCGGCTCGTGCTACACACGATTTAAGCTTCATACGTATCGCGTATATTCGCATTCCTATCGATCGTTCTGACAGCGAACGAGCACGCTCTCTCGCCTCATATCGGTTTTCAAGTGGGTCATTCGTGAACGTGACTTATTTACATGTGCATATTATAGCGATCGTTATTTATGTATACGCGATTAAAGATTAATCGGATTGCCGATCGTTTATTTAGCGTTTGCTCGTTTCGCGGGGCGCGTGGATTTAATCGCGCGTGGTTTTTCGCGCTGGTCTGTTGACTCTTTATTTCCCCGTCTAAGTGGCGGCTACATACTTCACTCCCTTGGGGGATGTACAAAATCTGTCGCATCGACGAATGCTGTTAATTACTTAGGGTTTGGTATTTTTAATATCCACAAGTAGAATGTACAATTTCATTGTATTTTATATGCTAGCTGTATTCTCAAATAGCTTTCTGGATCGGAAGCAAAGCTTTTCCGCTTTAACAGGGTCCAAGAACCGGGAGTACTTTCGGACGTAGTCGTCTTAATCGAATGCATCGCGTTGGCTTTCAGAAAAGGAGGGCACAGAGAGCCGCGGTATCGTCCCAGCTCCGTTGTCGTTTAGGAATTTACCTACTCAATTGAATTTCACGCTTTAGGTACCTACGATCGGCTATTGTGCTCGAGCCGTGACCCAAATTATCCTCCCCCTTCGAAACGGAACGGGAATAGTTTCTGCAGCAGGGTGGCACGCTAAATATCGCCGGCCAGCCATTCCCAGCCGTGTCAAATTGGCCAGCACCCTCCTCTTCGAATCCCGACCATTCGCTCGAAACAGATCCCGCGATTCGTCTGAGCTCGAAGCGACTTTGCCAGTCGACACTCGTTGTAATAGATTGACACCTAATCGACTTTATCGGAGATTAAACGAACCCGGCTAGATACGCAGAAAACGTTTCAAGTGGATAGAAAAGGGGGGTGTATTAATCGGTAGGCATGGAACATGTGGGAGAAATATTCTACAGGGTGAAGTACAGTAAAGGGAATGCAGGTATGGATCTAAAGGAGCGTTGAACTTGCACCGTTCTTGGAAACAATCCCCAGCTTCAAGGATTGCTGTCATAAGTTATGTATAGAGAGAATTCCTGCTTATAAAGGGTAGCGTACATAAATCAGCAAAACCAGCCTGGCGGTTCGTGTTGGCGGTTAAAAAGCACGTGAAAGCTAGGAGTCGAAGAGAGATAGGCTGTCTCGTCACCGATGAAGAATAAATTCCAGGAACAGTACGTTCTGAAAAATGATGGCTCGAACAAATGGTGACATCCGTCGCGCCCAGGGGCATCGGGGAGGTGTTAGTCCGTGGTGCATTGTCATTCCGTCCGAGTAACGATCCAATAAAAGGTGAGCACAAATCGTCGACGACCAGCGCGGAGAATAATGGCGGCACCGGGACGATAGCGCGGTTTCTATCCGGCTGTGTGCAAAGAGTCTTCAGAATGGCGCGTGCTCGTGCTGTTTAACACGCTTAAACGGGGTGTGTACGCAAACGAGCGATTTCGCCGTGATTCCTGTTTGGACGAATAATAGGCAGCACTGGTTCCAACCCCAAAATACACTAGGGGGATGTTCATTAACGAGGAGAAGGAAATATGGGGGCTCTTAACCCGAGAACGCCATTCCGGGGTCACTGGGGACCCTAGAAAATTTTAACGGTCTCTACGAAAGCGTCAATAGCAGCTGGGAATAAAAAAATTAATCTCGAATAACTTCGTTTTATTTGCAATTCTTATTCGAGATTATTGGAATAAAAATTTATTCGAATAATGCCTAACTCCGGTCAATAGACGATAAAATATAAAGCTTTCACTCTCAAATTTCTACAGATAGGTAGGTATAGAGTAATACGAAAGAATTTTGTGTGTCGCAGTGTCGGTTTAGAGTTAAGTGGTTAGACCGCCTTGGCCGGGTCAAGAAATATCGCATCTTCGGGAATTTATTTCTAAGTAACAAAAACACTTTTATCGATAAAAAAATTTTCAATGAAGACAGAGACCTCTTTGAATAATATTTACAATACTCCTTTCAAATATCAAAACATTCCGAAAACTTTAAATGCCTTTTTCTCGAAACCACGTTTTCCAAAACGATGTACGTTGTAATTTTAGTAAAACTCCATGAATTTTTATACAATTTCTCATAGATGTTCTAAAACTTTGCAAAAATCCATAGAGTTTTACTCAAATTACACCGTACACCATTTCGGGAAACGTTGTTTCGAGAAAAGCGCATTTAAGGTTTTCGGAATGTTTTGATATTAGAAGAAATAAAAATGTATACATTATTCAAAGATGTCTCTAGCGGCATTGAAATTTTTGTTATCGATAAAAGTGTTTTTGTCACTTAGAAATAAATTCCCAAAGATGCGATATTTCTTGACCTGGCCAAGGTGGTCTATCCCTTTAATGTATCAATTGAAACAACGAAGCATGTTTGACTGGCCAAAGTACTTCTCCGTCGAGTAATTGGAAGGAGACGTTTCGGAAGAGTTTCGTGAACAATTACATATGTGTCTGACTATTGGTCAAATACAAGGATGAAGAGCAGCGAATTAAACGGGCACACCGGTCACTAGCACCGAATCGTTCTTAAATTACGACATTCGTTTGGACGTGCGGCGAAGTCGACATTCGGTGGCAGTGGAGCGCCGAGGAGAATAGAACGCCGGCGTAATTGCGTTAAATTTATAATGAAGCTCGTGGAGCCGCGCGAGGCGAACTTTAAAAATAAAGTAACGCTTAGGCGTGCGGTCGCTCGGGCCTGTGTGCACTTTACGCAGCCCCGTTTTCCATCTTCGGGCACGTGACATAGATAACTTTTAACGCCGCGCACTTCGGCTGCACGCTCTAGCATATATACGCCACTTGATCCCCCGTACACGCGAGGAAACTCGTAATTAGTTTTTCATTCGACGCTATTCGCCGTAAAAATGCCGTACCTCGTCGGCCGTTTCGCGCTCGCGAGCTCGGCGATACGCGTTCGGCTCGCACGGCGAGCAAATAGCCACGGCACGCCGGCCATGGCCGACGGGTGAGACGGAAAATCGGTGAAAGGGCGGAGCGAAAAAAACGGGGGACCGAGGGATCGTAATTGCCGCGACGATTCTCATTAATCCGTAAATCGACAGTGACATCAAGGTAATCGGGGGGGATATAAAACGATGGGCCCTGTCCGTTTCGAAGCGAGCAGCTTCAACGCAACACGGATGCTCGTTACGAACGGCTGGACAAATTGCTAGCCTGAAAACTGCTGATCCCGAGCGGCGCGATAATCGGAACGGATTTCTGCAATTCATTAAATACGATTACCGCGAACCATCCGTGTAAGGAGCCTCTGCGCAAATGGTCCCGGGGACGTCTAGACAAAAACTCACGCTGAATAAACGTTATCGCGCGAAACTTATCCCCCGTTCCCCCGTTGCCCTGCAGCGCGTAACCTTTAAAGGGACATATCGCGAGCAACTAACGAGGAACTATAATGAGCAACTGTTGCGCCTCGAACAATTCGTATTGAAACTTAAACGCGGAAACACGGAACGCAATTAAGGTATTAGCGACGAAGGGGTCGAGGGAATGGAAGCGGGAAGGGCGAGGGCTGTGTATCGCGATTGGTTGGCCGTTTTTGTATTACACCCCGGCACGCGAGATCGCAGGGGTTTGATCATTGAATCAGGGAGGGTCGGGACGGGCCGAAAGTTTCTGTGAAATGAAAGTTGCTCGTACGGATAACAAACGAGGCTGGTAGCGAGTGGCGCGAGCAACTCGGCAAGGGTGATGCGTGGACAGAGGGGAAGCAGGTTCTCGACGAGCCGGTCTTGAGCGATCGATGACGCCGAAATAAAGTCTCCGCCGCAATCATTTTCACGCGCGGCCGCTTGTAATTACGAGTCATTAGGGGCCCAGAGGAAAGGCCAGCAGGTGTCGGGTTTCCGAAGGTGCGAGAGCAAAGCGACGCGACGCCCACGGCCGCGGACGAGTTTCTGCTGGTCTTTTCCTTCGTTGTAATTAAGGCGACTCGACGCGACCGCCGGGCGTCGCGCGTATAACGAGCATTCCGAAATTGATGCGCGTGTATAGGAGCGAGGGAGGTGCCGCACAGAAAATTGGATCTCGAGGAGGCCTTAAAAGCGGGGCGCGTGCACGCACGCACGGTAATTACATGATATAACGACCAGGATTTTCAGTTTCCCTCTTTTCCACATTCCGCATTCCCTTCGCACGTCCGTAGAGCCGCTGGAACCTATTCCGTGACTTTTAATTACGCGATTCCATTAGAAATTGGCGCCCTCGCTTCAGCCTCGTGCCGCGGACGCGAGTATAATTTTAATTGGTCGAATATTTATATCTGCTATGTCCGCGTGCTAACCGGTGACTCGGTTAATCCGCCGATAAAGGGTTTCCCGTAATTTTTACTATCTTGTAACCGGTGCTGGAAATACTCGCCCCATTTCATCGGCGGGCCGACACACTGACGAGCGTATTTAATTAACGCGTCGCGCGACTCCCGACGCGATTAATCGCCGGAAGCTGGCGTCGCGATGTACCGGTTATCGCCACGTCATTTAATCAGGAAAAAGTCGTCCCGCTTTCCACCCGGGGCGTGTAATCGTGTAATCAAGTCGGCCGCGCGCGGCCAGTCCTCGGGGGAGTTGTATCGTTCGATTTCGTAGCGGGTAATCCCGCCACGTCTTCGCTCCAACTTTTCCACTTCCACCTAGGCGCTGTCGCTGTATTTCACTTCGCCTCCCCTTAAAACATACTTCCCAGCGATATCGAGACTTTAATCCTCTGCTTCCCGCGCTCCATCACAGCCGACACGCCGCCGCGAGGCTTCCTTTTTTCTCGATCAACAGGCTCGAAGATCGAGCACGGACCAACTTTTACAACGAGCATCTTTTTCGGTCGATGAACGATCCTTCAGCTCGGGGGCCGACGCTTTTTCGAGCATCCTTTACGCTTTCCTTCCGGATTTGAAGTAGCTTAATGCCCAACTACCTGTTAAGTAACATCTGCGAGGAGGAATATGTTTTCCTTCTTTCGATTTATTAACGATGCCCGTGGAAATGTTTCGCGAATGCTGCCATACCACTTCGTTTGGAGGACTGTATAGGTCCAGGAACCCTATAGCATCGTAGACTATTGTCATTTAGTGCAATCTATTCTTTATTCTCCAATCCCTTCGGATTTCTAGGTTCCACGGAGGGAACTCACTTAATCTCGCAGTACGTGTTGTGTTCACCGAGAGAAAGGAGGTAAAGGTGGCTTGTAAACGAATCCCCACCGTTATCAGTTGCAATCAATGGGGAGCTTGAGTCGAGCGGCATGAAAGGGGGGGGGGGGTCTTCCCATGATCGATCCAATTCTCGAAAAGACCCTGTTTACAAGTCCGTCCCGCCGTTCCATCCAGCTCAGCGTTTTCTCCTACTTCCTTTTTCGTACTTGCGCCCAAACAAATACGGCTGCGACGGGGACGCCGCGGCTTTCGACCGGGGCGTCGCAGTTAATCAGAAAACGGAATCGAAACCCACCAATTTCCTTGGCCGCGGCGAATTGTTGTTAACGCGCAATCTGATATTCACGGGCGTGCAACAATCGCCACTGTGCCACGTTATTCAACCGCGCGCGACACGTAATATCCAGCAATTTGTCGATAACAATTCGCGATTAACGTCAATCGGCGCGCGCGATCGAACGCGGGGAGTATTCTGTTTGCTCGCCGCTCCGCGATCGACCGAAACCGGCTTTGGAAATGTGGCTTCGAGCAATTCGTGGATTAGTCGTTTCCTTTGTCACGCTACGCGATATCGCTTTCAACGGTTCAACTCCTCGTAACGCGCTTTCCTTGCGGCCGTCGCTTCTTTTTCCCCTCCCCGCCGCCCTGTTGAATATTCTAATCACCGTCAACGAGATTTCGCTTATTGAACCGCGAAACTTTTTCATTGGATTTCGCAGCTGCGCTTCCCCGCGACACGCGATCCCCCAGCTAGCGTTTACACCCCCGGAATATTAAAGGCGCTAATGAAAAACCAACAACTAGTAATGCAGAGGCGACACGACGTGGCTCTGTTGAAAACTCGTTTCGTCGTCCGCGGTGTGCGTGGTTTCCTTCGAAACCTCGCATCGTTTATAATCACGAATAACTCTCGAACTTTCCCTGTGGCACCCGCAACAAAATCCCCTCGTAATATCATTCCAAACCCCCGGTCTATCCAATGGAAACACTTGAAACGTCCGGAAACATTCATTCCCCTCCTAATCTAAAGAGCAACCCCGCTAGCGATTAACACCTAAGTAGGCGTCCTTAAATCTTTCCGCGCCGCAGTAACAAATTAAAAGTCCCAGTTAACTAAACCCACCACATACCCGCGGACTTATGAAACCCGTCTGCTCGAGCCTAGCTGCACGTTCGCGTTGCAACAGAGAAATCCATGGCGCGCGAACTTAAATGTTCGCCTTACTTTCCTCCTTTCATTCTTCCCACCGGCTGCCGTTAACTCACCAGCCCTCGTGCGGCGCACGGTTGTCCGCGGAAAACAGAGAAACCAACCGGCTGCTCTCCGCGTAATTATTATTCCAGCAGGTTGAAACGTACGGTTGGCTGTGACGTTGACGTCGCAATTAAACGCGCATTATCGCTGTAAACAGGGCGAGAACTCCGACGCGCACGTAACGCGGTGTCGCGCGAAACGCGCTTCCCTAATTTACGGACACCCCGACTTGCTTTCGCTGTTCTTTCTCCCTGGAAGAGGGAGAGGGGCAGCGGGAGATGGTCGAACCACCACGTTGGATGGATGGATGGACGAAGAAAACGGGGCACGGGCAAAGAGAGGTCCTAATTAGGCGCCACCGACGAAAGAGTGACGTTCGCGTTAAACAGCGCCCGTATCATTGCGAGGGTGAACGAAAAGAGCTGGGTTGAATTCTCGCGTCGCGATCGCATCGCGGTGAAACGCGCCTTCGCTAGAGATTACGATGGAAATTCCCGGCTACGGGTAGAAAACTAGCGAATTATTCCTATAATCGTAGAACTGCCGTCGCGGCCGAGTGACGAGAACCCGCTGAGGAGAGGCGTGCTCGTACACCGCGACGATTCTCCGCCGCGGAAAAGCGCGGAGCGCGGGCGAAACGGAGGAGTCGGTTGAAAGGCTGCACGGCGACGGCATTTAATTCTTCTCGGTGGTTGCGGCCCGCGCAACCGTGCCCCTTTCAAACGGATACACGGATTAATCCGGAACGTTAAACCGTTTTTCAGCGTTTATCAGACTTGCATCTTTTATCGGGCCACGCTTTGTAGCCGCGCGCCGCCCCCGCAACTATTGCCGTATCACCCGGTAAAGATGATAAAACGATAACGCGCCTCCCCATGCCACCGGCGGTAAAATGACGTTTAACGAACGTTGTTTAACGGTGCGCGGTGCTGCGCTCTTTCGAGAGGAAACACAGCTGCGGAAAGTAAACAATCTTTGAATATGGATCCTTGGTAATGATTCGCCGAAAATTAACACTCCTTGCGACAAACATACTTTATCTTTTTCCTTATTTTATTAATCGTTGTATCTCTCCTTTTGGAGTACCGTAAACTGGGGTGACTTTACCCGCCGGGGTGACATTGCCCACTTTTTTACTCTGACTGAAAAATTACCATATGATTGAATTCGCTAATTTTTTTTTTCGTTAGACCTTGGAGAAATTATTGCTATCGATTACAAAACACGATATGTTCTAATTACTTTACAATAGAATAAAATAAAGTCTTTCCGAAAAGTGGGCAATGTCACCCCGGACGGGCAAATTCACCCCAGTTTACGGTATCAGCTTTCGTCACGTTCCCCTTTTCTCGCTTGAAATTCATTGGGCATCGCGCGAAATCACAAGGAGAGTTTGGACACCGTGGGACGGGAGGAAGGGCGGCGGCTCCGCGTGCAAAGGCAAGGGGGAGATTTTTTTCAGCGGTACGTTGAAGAAATGTTTGCAGGGCGTGCCATTGTCGGGCGGGGGATGGTCTTTGATCGGCTGGTCTGGTTAGGACGGCGATGACGAAGGGCTGATTACGATGTACTCGCAGTCGTTGGGGTTGCAGGTTGAGGAGATGCGTGCACGCTGGGGGGATGAATGCGGAGAGAGAGAGAGAGAGAGAGAGAGAGAGAGAGAGAAGGGAACCGGGGCGCGAGTCAGAGAACCACACAAAGGGCTGCGCGCAGACCGAGCGGGAAAACAATGTGCGCGGGGCATGCGTGTTCGGTCTGCCAAATGAAAACCGTGGCTGCAACGAGAGCACTTCGCGTGCGAGGAATTACCTCCCCAGACAGATCGGTGGATCGGCAAGCTAGGAGGAGGCGAGAAGCGACCGGGGAATCGAACAGGGACGAGATGAAAAGAGAGAGAGAGAGAGAGAGAGAGAGAGAGAGAGAAACTTGGGGATTGCTTACATATGTACATTTTCCGCAGATGTGCCAATCATATTGGATATTTTAGACTGACGGGTGAGGATTTATCTCGGATGGTCCATTTAATAGGTCTTTTCACGGTTACAAAACGGCGACTTCGGAGTGGACGTTAGATTCTAATCGACACGAGAGTGCCCCGCTACGCGGCAGATTACTTCCCACGTATCCTAAACACACAAGCACACACATTTAACGATTGACACGTGATCCCGCGATACCGACTCCCCCGCGACCAGTTACAAAACGACACGCCTCGGGCACAGTTCGAAGGTGGTCGGAATATTTAGTTTAGCGTAAATCGTAGGACCACTGGCAACGTCAGGCGCGCGTTCCTGTGCAAACAGGAAAAGGGAGGGCTGCGCGGTTCGTTCCGTTGCATTCATCGTGGATGCGTAACGACAGCCTCGTAACAAGAGCCGATGCATCGGTTTCATTCGAGCGAAACGGTTCAAGCAACACGGGTTTGGTACGAGAAACACGACGGAGCGCCAGGACGAAGCCCGAGGAGCATAGATGCTGGCGACGCGGATACGTTATGCATATATGCGCGCAGGAGGGCCCTTCTAAGCGTCCTGCAGCAACGGGACAGGGCGGGCTGTACATTCGGGGCCAAAATTCCCAGCCACGCGGAAGTCGTCCGGGGACCCGATTGAATTACGTACAGGCAGCTGAGAGAAAGTTGAAACGACCCAATCTTCCTTTCGCGCGAAGAGTTTCCATTAAGCAACGATTTTGAAATTAACACTCCGCCCCCAGTCCCCCGCGAAGTCCAGCCTCCGTCATCCACTGGACGGATCGCCAGCGGATCGCTATTCAGCGAGACGGAATCCCGCCGGGCCGGTGGCGAACGCGAAACTTCGCGCCGCCTCGGACCGTGGCTATAATGAAAGTTTCACGGGCGTAATTAGCGCTCGTAGAAACGGTGTGTACGGCGAAACTTTTAACAACGACTGTACGGTGTAGGATTCTCCACGGACGGGCTGCGCGCGACAGCTGAGCTCTGCTTCAGTCACGGCTCGCTCCATTTCCAACTCTTTTCGACCAGCCTCCCTTCCGCCAGCCTTACGCCGCTCCCAACCCCGCGGTAACCCCCTGGAAAAGCCGTGGAAGCCCGACGGCACGCTAAAACGGATGGATCCAAGCCTCGCGCGCCGCGAGTTACCCCCGTGGAGTACTGCCTACCCAACGGTTAGGTTATCGCATTCAAATCACGGCTATTTTTAGGCGATCTAAGCAAACCCCCGCAATTTACGCGGACCCCGGTGAAATGTAAATTGTATCAGCCCGTAGCCGGCGCCGTCAACACGGAATTTACCCGCGAGCTCGATGAATGGAACGTTTGACGTGTGTCTACCACGGGGAAACGCGGCGACCGGTTAAAGGGGGTTGTCCCGTTTCAAAAGCACACCGGAGAGACTCGCGGTTCGGGAATCTCGCTAATTTCCGACGCAATCGCTTCGTTTAGTATCCTCGCTTGCCGCGGGACTTCCATTTCGAGGAGGCTCTGCTGGGAATTTGAATTTCGCGGTTGTGGGACGCGGGTGTGTTGGAATACCGAAGGATAATTTAAAGCCGTCCCGCATTTCGGCGAGGCGCGGCGATACGAGGAGAAAAGTTTATAAACAGCTGACCAATGAAGCGCAGCCACAATTAATTAATTATTATTAATCTGTTCAGCTCGCCGCGCTTCGTCGAAATGCGCAACGGCCTTCAACGTTTTTTGCAAAGTCCTCTTGGTTACGTGTGTCGCAAATATGGAAACTCCACGTGTGCTCTCTCGTGTTTAAGGTACTCTCTTCTCGCAGTTCGTCGTATCTTTACGATATCCTACGCACTAACCTTTCTTATCACTCTTCTAACTCTCTCTCTCTCTCTCAACCCGGTCTCGATCTCTCATCTCCATTCCTGCGCATCGCACCACTAAATTCGAATCTTCTTTTTCCTATACTGCGGCACATTACTATAACTCTCTTCCTGCTACTATTCGACAGTTAAACTCTTATCAGTCTTTGAAACGCGCAGCGCGGCAACACATTCTACGACACTTTTAATTTTCTAACTTACCTCTACTCTGCGTTTTTTTTTCATGCCAGCTTTAAGTATTAAGCTAATTTAATCTAGTTTATTCTAACGTTGTTAAGTTTGTTTGTTTTTGTCTCTATTTTTAATCTAGTTTAGGTTATTGTAAACGGTTAAGCTTAACCACTGCAGCCTCGCCTTTACTCTCTCGTCTTAGCGGCTACGCCATCTGTAATTCTTCTTACATTTTGAGTAATAAAGACGTATAATAATAATAATAACTATCCCATATTTGATTAATCTTTTGCCCACTGCATCGTCTCTTCTTTCATTTACCCTACTTGGTACGCATTATCAAGTTTCATATCCATTTGACGGCAATTACCAATGAAACTTGAGTTCTCATTCCAGGTCCAAATCTGCTAGCTGATGAACGCATAAAGAATTCCCCCTCCCCCGATAGGAATCCTTTGTTCGCTTGATCTTGTGAATTTTCGGGCAACGAGCCAATCGTCCTTTCGCCGCGACGTTAGCCGGAGCGTCCCGTTGTAACCGGTAACTTCCACCAACTTGGACGATATCTGTTGCCATGAATATCTAAACGTATTAATTAGCGAGTCTGTCCAGAAAGTTTCGCCAGATCGTCGTCGGTGTCCGCGTTTCCAACGGAGAGGATACTATAATGAACGGCAGCGAAACAGCCGTGTGATTACGTTTCGTTTCGGCGCTGCATAAGACATTGAAATATTCCGCAGCCAATGTGCGAATCCTGTCTTTCATTCGTAACCAACTTTTCTTCGTAAACACAGCACCGTTAGTCAAAACACTGGAACCGCGGCGCGTCGAACGCTGCGCTTGCAACGCCGCGCGTTTCTACGGGTCTCTTGTTTAATTTTCGTCGTCCATGGGAGCACGGAGCTCGCTCCGCCGGGGCAGCTTCGCGACAGCGTCGTCAACAAACTCGAATTCCGAGTTTCCAACATACATTATGGTCGACGAGAATGTTATTCTTCACTCGGCGCTGGCCCGAAATTCAACCCGAACCTTTCACGTTGCGAAGCCGAATGCGGAAAGATCGCGGTAACTAGGTCTCCTTTTCAGTTTGCGGGCTTGCATGAAGGCACCTGCTTAATGGTTACCCAAAAGTACATTCCCAGGTGAAGGTATCAGGAAGCTCGTAGCCAGCCGGTTGGAATATAGAAGGTACACAAGAGATTCTATGTATTCGACGAGCCAGGATCGCCGGGATCGAGGCGAACGATTCCGCTTCGATGGATAATGTCAATTTTTCGCCACCGATGTGCCGCTTGGCGGGCATAATTACGCGCGGCCTGAGTGATCGGTATTAACGAACGCGCGCGCCAGACGACGAAATCCGCTCTGGAAACGCTGGTACAGCGGAAACCTAATCACGCGCGGCCGCCGTCGAATTACATTCAAGCTTACAGACAACTGCGTTAAATGGAAATTGTAGGCTTCGGCGGGTGGGAGGGAGGGGGGGGGGGGGGCAGCGATCGCAATTGGGCCATTGTTTCGATTGCGTGCAGGCATTTTGGGTAACTGCGCGCGTCCGCCACCGCAACGATATACATCATGAAACGCCGATACGGTGGTGTAGGCGGTAGATATGTACCTGTCCACGTATCGAAATAGTTTCCCGAGCCCTGTCGATTACGTTATTTAGATAGCGGCCTCGATACGGCCGCGCGATATCGTGCTTCTGTTAAACGAGTCCTCGGCGGGAACCGCGCGAGCCTGGCCAGCCGGGCCGGCCGGTGTCACGCGGAATCGATATTTTTGCGCCGCTAGACGACGGTTCGTTAACACCCGTTTATTTCCGACCGGCGATACCAAGATTTACGGGCGACTCTCGCTTATAGTAGCGGTGGTTTATAAATCACCGGTGCTTTGATGGCTGGCGAGCATTCCACGCAGCCGTGACGCGAGAAAGGAGAAGGTAGCGCGATGAATGGGGCGGCGTTTCGTTTCCAGCTTCGTTACAATCGAAATGACCGAATACGATCGATTGGTAGCCGAGGGCCAGTAATAAACAGTTCCGTAAGCTGTCCGCCGGCCGTGTCGGAATCTTCTTCATCCCTGGTATCCCAGTTGCGATCGGCAGAGAAACGCAGCGCGACCCTTCACGGCGCGTAGCCGGGCGAGAATTGAAATTGATGGAAAAGCATCTGGCAGGGCAACCGTGAAAGCGACCGCGCAGGACGAAGTCTCGCCCTCGATTTATCTTTGCCCGGCTCCCTGGGTGCCTGCGCCTATGCATCATCGTTCTCGTTACATGACGCGTACGTCCGTCGCCGTAAATTCGTTACACCGAATCTCGCGTCCCGACAGAACGCCCGGCAACTCTTTGCCTTCTCGTAATTGCGACGATGTTGATTCGCTCTGATTAATTCTTCCCGCTAGCCCATCCCATCCCCTCTTTTTCTTCTTCTCCTCCTCCGGTGATTAAACAACGTCTACTTCGTAGGAGTTCGCTCCGAATCTTCCACTTCTTCCCCGTCGGCGTCGTTTCATGGTAACGAGTTCCACGGGACGAAAACGGTTTTTTTATCGTCTCGCGGGGGCCCCTTCCGCGATCGCCGTCTCCTATTGTTTCATGTAATTCCTTTCCGAGTAGGAAAGGAAAAGCCCCCGCTCCCGGGGCGTTTCTCGCGGTGAAAGCACATCTCCAGGCGAGCGCGTTGCGTGCGATTGTTCCCGGCGACGGTAAATACGCCGATCGGGGTTTCTCTTCTCTCTCTTTTAAAACGCGCGCTCGGGGTTCCGCGGTGTTTAACGTAGCCGCGGGAAACAGAGTCCACCGTTCATCACGCGTCATGCACGGAAAGAAGAGGAAGGAAATGGTGGGAAGGATCGCAGGAATGAAAGTTGAACAACGGCGGACCGTTTGTCCCACGGTCGATCAAATTTCTATCGCGGCGATCATTTAATCTCTAACACTTCGACGAATCGCGGAACAATCTCTCGTTCTTGCCCATTTATCAATATTGCCCCCATCGATGTATTTAGACCGAGGACGGGAGCGGTTCCCTTTGGTCCCCGGATCGTCGGAATCGCCCGTGGCTGGGCCGCTGAGTGATCAATCGATCGGTGATAATCAGTGGGATATACGCGTCGATTGTATATCGTAGACCTGCATGAAATATCACTCGTTTGCATGGCGTTAATTAATTTACGAGTCACGGGGACGGGTGTGCTTAAATCGTTAGCGTGGCGACGACGAAGACCGTCAGTGGCCGTTCTCTGGCATCGGTTAGGCTCGTTGACAAATTGTCCATTGTATCAGTCTGGTCGGGCGAGGGGTGGGTCGGCCGCTACGATTGGAACCTGCGTGCTGGCCGGATTTACACGCGAAATTCCACCTAGCTCTAGCCGGTGCGGGCACAAAAGCGCGATAGAATAGTACGGGGGAGGGTTGGGGCTCCGGAGAGGGTCAGGGGCGACAGAGGATACCGGAAATGGATAGCGCGATAAGCCTCTGATTGTGATCCAATAGATCGGGCCTGAATCGCGGGTGGAAATTAACGACGCCGCTGACTGTCGTCGCCTACCGGAAACCTGGCTTCGATCGGTCGTTTTTATTTTCGCCATCCGCTCCCCTTCTGCTCCGCGAGAAAAGGGAAAGTTACGGGGGACGAGTGTTATTGCTCCCGCGGATAGATATCCAGCTATTTGCTTTTGTTTATTGAACACGGGCTCTTTGAAGGGAATGGGCTTGCCGGTGTGAAAGAACGTTAGATGGGCTGGGTTATCGCGGAGGGCGGGTGGACCGCGTTCCATGGAACGAAAAATAGAGGGCTTCGCGAAGGCGGGCAAGGGGATGTTATTAAACGATCGTGTGCTCGAGTGAACCGTTTGATAAATTGCTTAATAAGTTTCTCGTAGATATTGTTGTAGCCTGGCATCTGGCTTCCATTCTTGTCAACGGATAATTAATATTTGTTTAAAAATCCCTGCAGCCGGAGTATTCTTTTTAGGTTTATCCAGCTACGTAGTCTAGCGGAGAATGAAGTAATATTCGGGAAACGTTAAAGACATTAATTAAAAGATCGGGATCCGCATGTTACAAGACGAAGTTAATTGATATTTTTACCATAGACAGAGCAGAAAATTAATTTTCTCATCATACGGATGCGCAGAACGCGATGCTTCTTATCTCCGGCGAGGGAGCTGAAAATTCTCCCTTCAGGCGACTGCTTTTATCGTAATTAAACGTCACTATGGCAGCGAACAACGCCCGGCGTGGCCCTTTTGCTCCCGAGCAGCACGCTTCTTTCCATCTGCAACGTCGTATCGCAATTTCATTTCGCTTTTACCGATGTTGCGGGTATAGTTCTCTGTAAGGCGGATGCGCGCGACTGTGTTGAGGTTTCGTTTAACGTAAAAATCAGTTACAAGTGTTCGCGGCATAATCGCAAGGTTTCTAATGACACTTGAGTCGCCATACATTCGCCAAGTCAATGAGCTTGCCGTGTACCTTTGCGCGAACAGGTGATTACTGGGATATTAGATTAGACCGAAAAATTGAAACGCGCGGACCTGATGCGATTTGTCATAGCATCGTGGGCGACGAAAGGAGGCGAGGGCAACCGTCAGAAAGGGAAACGGAAAGTTGAAGTTGACGACGCTCGTTCTTTTCTTTAACCTCTTTCCCGTCTCAGCTCTTTCGTTGCCAGCGCTAGAACAGCTTCTTTGCTTTAACGACGGCTTTCTGACCCTGTTGGTACAACTTTCGGCATCACTTTCAACTGTCTGTCGCAGCGAGCTTTCTCCATCCATTCGCAGCCACGGAGCACCCATTCTACCGATGAAATTGATCTTGATTCTGCTACTGTTTTACGATCGCCATCAAAGCCCTTGCCAGGTTATTTCAACAGCTCTTAACGAAAATTCTTTCCTTCGGAATATCTCCTTAATAACACGCCTACACGCGGTTCTCAATATTATTCTTCGAAAGTCTCCACAACCATTATTCATCCACCAAATAACATAAGCAAGCAGCTTGAAAAATAACCACCCAAATGTCCATATTTCGTGTCTGAAAAGCGAATACCTGCCATTCCACTTGTTAATTTTTCTTCGTACCACGGTACCTTATATTTCGCTCGTGATTAATTATGTAGTCGTTCCATGGAAATTCAGAGACACGCCGGGTGTACAATTATTCGGTAATTTTCTGCCCCGTTATTACGCGGCTGCAATACTAAGGGGTAATTACGATACGGAACCGTGCAGCGTTCCGTGTCACGGGTACGTCAAAACCCTGTCCCTTTTAAACGGATGAGGGACAGCCCGGCGAAAGCGTTCGAATCACGGGTAGAACCGAACCGCTCCTTCCGCCGTGGGGCGAACGTCGGCTAATGACACGCGTAGACGGCGCGGCCGAGGGTTTCGAGCAGAGAAATCGCGCATTTGGGTTTCAGGGAAATCGAGGATATACGTATACCGGCCGGCTGGGCGCGACGTCACTGCGGTCTCGCGCAATGCAGCTTTGCGGTGCGTCCAACGATGTATCGGATATCCGACCGTTAACGTTCGATAGATTCGCTGCCTCTGCGGCTCTGTAAAGTGTCCGCTGCTAATTAAACCTCGCCATGCTGGCAGAGGTGTTCTCTACCTGACCGTCGTCTACCAATCGGACGATGAATTTTTGCTCGCGCAGGTGGGACGCACATCGTTCCGTCCGTCGCCGGGTCGAACCTTATAATTGTCGGGAAGTCCTCCCGCCTTGGCGAGACGCGGGGTGGCTGAAAAGTTTCGGCCGTGATGCGGACACGTGTTCCTGCGATGCGAATGCACCGCTCCGTGATATCGCGAAACGTAACCTTGCCTTCGTATCCGACGAAGTTTCGTACTTTGCGGCTGCCCCCTCCCCCCCCCCCCCACAACTACCACCGCAGATATTATTCCCCGCGAAGCGGGCAGGAGCCCGCGACGACGCCACGAGCTCCCGTGTAATCCCTGTTGAAGCACTCCAACCCTGTTGTGATCAAGGAATTTCACTAGCTCATAGAGGAGAGCGCATGATTATTGCACCTCCCCGGGAAACAATGAAACCGCGGAAGATGGAGTTCTCGAAAGACCTGCCCACCGTGTTAACCCCGTGTTCCTAGACAGGGCGTGAAGCTATAGAGTCGACTGTACAGAGTCACTTTGTAGTCTAGATTAGCGAGTAATCAGCGATAACGTATGTAATTCGAATACCCCCGAAGTCTACTGTGCGCTGAAGTTTCGCCGCGAGAGGGTCGAAGTGACGAAAGAAACGAGCGAAGAATTGACAGAGCACGGTACAGAGCCGGCGTTGTCTTCGATACTTCGTTCCACGAGCCAGTGCTGGAATATCCCCTGCAAATCCAGGCAAAGATACACCTGGGCAATATCCGTGTACGCTTAACCCCGCTGATTTATTCATCTCCATCCGGTTCGACTGCGAGCGGGCTGAACTACTTGGTGGAGGTCTTTCGCGGCAGCGCGGCGGAGGGCCCCAAGTTTTCCTCTAAATCAGGGCGAGCAACCACAACAGAAGGGATTGCCGCGTTAAATGCAGCTCCCACTCTGATCTCCTTCCATTTCGGGAAAACCTCGGGAGAAAGAGCGACGGGGCTGAAGGGGTCGGGGACGAGGGGATGGTTGCCAGGATATACGGGACCGGGGGCCGGTGGCGGGGGAGGACAGGAGAAGGCGCCGCGCGCTTATGCCGAAATCCAAAGCGATCGACGCAATAAGCGAAACAATAGTGCTTACGAGCACGCACAACTTCGCGCCGCGCAACTTCGTCGGCTCGGTTCGCCATGGGGCTTCCTTATCTACCCCGCTGCCGCCGAGTTATTTAAACTCCCGTATCTCTGCCACTCCTGCTCCCTGACCTTTCTGTCTCCCTCGCTTCCGCTCGCCCTCTGCGCGCCCGGCCGCGCCGTTCTACGGAAACCGAACCATTCGGCGCGAGTATTCCGCTGCCCGTTCTTCTCTATCCCCCCGCTGCTAATGGCTAATGATTATTGCCAGGCCGCTGGATTGCGAGAGTGTCTGGATAGGGGCGTAGCACGAGCCAGCGTAATAACGATGTTTTATTCACTTGAAAACGCTTCAAGGGCTCGCCGTGGCACGAGCATTCTGTCAGAAGTAATGGATCCGCGAGACACACCTTGCTCGTCCCGCGCGACCCATTATTGGAACAATAAGAAAATGAAACGGGGGTACCAGGTGACAATGGTGGCGCTTAAAAATGGCCACAGATTAGATTCAGGGAAGATGAATCAGGGGGGCGGCTGTGTTTTATCAACGACACGGCGGGCTTGATAAGTCCTGCGTCCCTGCAGTGCTTGAAGATGTATCATCCTTTGGGAGTATAATAAATCAGCACTTTATCGAAGATTCGGTGATAGTTTCGCCGAAAATCGTGGCTTGCCGAGGAGGTGTACCTGCTGTCTGTCGCTGAGAATTCCGTTTGCAGGTAGTCCGCGATTTAAGGGGTAATTCTACTTCGATCGGCCGAAAAATTAAGCTATTTGTAAAGATTTTTTTCTCAGTAAATACAACGTATAATGAAATAAATCTTTTTGGTATTTATTAAGCTACTCTGATATTATACGAAAAACAAATTTCAAAAGGATTTGTACAATTTGTTTTAATTGTTTTTTATAACGTCAATGTGGCACCCAAAAAAGAGGTATGTTGATGGCGCAGGTGATTTCTCGGCTCAGGCTTATCCGAAACAAAAAATTCCGAAAGATCCTGAATTTATTCATAAGGATTGAATATCGAAGAAATTTTAAAAAAATTGTGATCATACTTCAAGGTATGTAGAATAAAGGCCTTCAAACAGATTTTGTATTCTATTCGTTAAACTCGCGTAAAGAATTCTGAAAATCAGGCTGCGGCTCTACAGTGGCATTAACCCTTAAGCATAATTCAGGAGTGACTTACGGAAGAGCGGTTGAACCGTGTTTCTACGGCGCAATCGTAAGAGATTGGCCTTTCTTCTTTTCGGTGGAAAGTTTTAACGATAGCAATCTAACTTGGCAATTTCTCACTCGAACATAACCGAGCGCTGATTTAAATTCGCCGGTCGCAGCTCCTGTCATAAATTATGCAAAGTCCTCGTCGAAAAGGTGTCGACTCCCAAAGGTCGCGGGGACGCGACATCCCAGCTACCCGAAGATCGAATCCACGTGGATACTACGAATAACGGGAGAGTCATCATTTTTCCGTGATTACGCGCAATCGGCTAACGAGGAAGCTCTCCTACCGCCCTGCCTCCGATCTCACGCACCACGAGATCGAACGGCGGCAACCAGGTACGTACCTGTCGTTCCCAATTAAAATTTGAGCAGCCAGCAGGCGAGGCGTCGGTTTACAAATGGTGTGTACCACCGTCATATAATTTAATCCCTTGTTAGAAGGGGATCCTTAAATCGCGACGAAGCTCGACGAAGTGGAAAACCGAATTCCGAAAGAATCGTTGCGCGTGGTAGGTTCAGCCGGGGGTATCGTTCCGTACAGATTGAACGAGGGGCGGGGGGGGGCGGAGGGGGTGGGCTCTATCGAGCGTGAGGGCAACGCTGAATTTCATTACGCGTGGCAGTACACGGCTGCAAAAGGAACGAGCGAAATTCCCCCGTAGTCGAAATTAACGATAAGGAATTTCATCGTTGAACGGCCGATCGAGCAAGACGCACCTGCTCGCGGCGCCACTTGTTCATTTTCCACGCGTTATGGCGTGTCGTCGGTTAGCACCGTGTACGCGTATAACGTGCCCGGTTTACGACGTGTTTATTATAGTTAACCGTGTTCCAGGCCCCGTATATGAGAATACCTGGCCCTGCCGCGTAAGCTGACAATTGCCGTGGCAGCAGGTGACAAGCAGTCATCGCGGTTCCGTCCTCGACGAAACCAGCCGGTTACAACCTCGGCCCCCTCGTATATATGAATACGCGATCTACGGACGCGGAAATTTATGGCGTCATCCGTCACCGACAGCGCGTTGCCCGCTTGCTAATTTCGCATCTGATTCGCGAATTAACGTCGTCGCCGCGCACGCATTCGCCCGGTTTTGAAGGGCGCGAGGGAACGACACTCCACTGTTCTTCGGCCGCGATATCGATCGACTGGGCGCGCCGAATCGTTGGTTACAACACTGCCCGATAAAGGATCGATCGACTTTCACGCGGGATCGTTTCAGGAAGCGAAGGAAGTTTCGGAGGAGAATAATCTTTACCGCCCTTTGTACTTAATTACAAATAATTATTTTAAAATATAATGTTCGACGGTGAGCGAATTTCTTCGTAGAGTAACAATAGCTTTCACGATTTTCTTACCGGTGTCTCAAAAAGTTTTACTTCTCTATTTTAATTTTCACTGTCCACCAATTTTGCCGCTCGAAATTTCAAAAACGAAGGATCAACCGTGGTCGGGTGGTTGTTGGGCGAGCAACGGAGCGAAACGAATGGTCCAGGTTCAAACGATTTTCTTCCCATTCGTAATATTCCGGTCGTCCTTCCATTCCGTTTGCCTCTTCGAAATTTAACGTACGACTAACTCGTAACAATCTACGGGGGAGGGTGAGGGCTATAAAGGCGCGTGGAGCTATCAATTTTTTCTTCGCGCGAGACGACAAGTAATGGGGCGCACCGTTTTGGAGGTCGAACGGAAATCGAAGGGGAAGGATAACGGAAGGGAAGCAACTAGTCGTCGTCCGCGAATCCACTCGTTTAGTTTTCTTCCGCTTTAACGCTGGCGCTTCCACGTTCCTCCTCATGAGAAATTGAAATCCACCAGACTGGATCTTGAGGTTGAACGTCGATCCGCGTTACCTCGCCGTTTCTACGTAATTCCGGCTCCTTTATCTTTTAAACGTTGAACGGGCCACACCCTCCGCCCTCCGTGAATTCAATTCCGTATTAGACACGGCCACGCGGTGAAAAGGATGCGAAATCGTTTATTCCCCGTCGGTTGATGCTTTCATTAGAATATACGACGAAACGGCCAGGGAATTGCCAGCAATTTAAAAACGCTTTCAGGGGTCGCATAGCTTTCGGGAATTACCGGAAACTAATGAGACGACGCGCTCGTCGAGACCCATTCGTCGTTCATTAAGGTGATTGAAACTTGTTTACAGGGGCTGCACGTATAATACGGCGTAAAACCCTCCTTGCATACGCAAATTACGTTTCCCCGCGTCTTTCTCGTAACGCGAAACCTGTAAATAGAAAGCTGCACGAATTCGCTGGACGCTTCCGAGTCTCAGCTTTGAATTTCGATGTTCGTACCCATATCCACCGAAGAATACACGAACTTCGAAGCTTATAATTACAGAGTCAGTGATCCTTAACCACCGTGGATATTCAAATATTTTCCTCGTCATCCTTCGAGGCATCGTGGATCGTGACTCGTCGACGCCGATCGATCTAACAGAGGTGCGGTGCAACCCTCGGTAGATTATCGAGCGAAATAACGCGCGGTACGTCGCGGAGGGATTCGTAACCGTCTGCGATTAAATTACGCGATCCATTAACGGGAAACGACACAGCGAGGGAATCGATCGCAGGTTCGGACGCCGATGGGGCAAGTAAATACGTGGACGGCCGCGTCTTCGAGCTTCGATGGGCTAGAAACTTTGCCAGGCTTACGCGCCCCCTCCTTCGTGCCCCGTTCCCGTCCGGCGAATTTCCAAGTTTCGGTAAAATCGGGGTCGTACTTCTGTCGTTCCCGTCCCTGATCGATGAAGTCCGCGATCACAGGTCCCCGTGACTTTTAGCTCCGGGTCGCGGCAGGGTGTAGCAATTTATATCGACGGCCTGGAATCGTGATCGATGATACTTTCCTCTGCTCGGTCAGGGCCAAAAGCGTTCGAGGCGTATCTCTATTGATAGGCGCTCGTGAACTTGGGCCGCCGAAATTGACAGAAATTCCAGGGACGGTGGTTGTCAGTGAGAAATCTAGATTGCCTTTCGTACTGTACATTACAACTCGATAGCCCGAATGTACGGGCGGTCGCGTTAGTCCGTATCCTATTGGAGAACATAGTGGCGGGGTGGGCGCAGTTTCCTTGTTCAGAAACTGAGCTGACGGCGTGCAATGTCCGATCCAATCTACGCGTGTATGGTCCACGGCTAACGGATGCCAGGCCTGGCCTAACTGCCCCGGTGTAGGTAGTATCGTCATTCCCTGCGATCTACATGCACGCGTAGGCGGCGCAAAGCCCAATGTAACTATACGCGTGTGGATACAGCCGACCGAGAACGCTGTGTCCAGTAGTACGGGCCCCGAAGCCCTCGCCAAAGGTGACAAGGGACGTTCCCCGGCTAAATTGCCGGCGTTGCTTACGAGGGGGATCCCATTTTTACTCGGGTAGACGTCGCGGAATCGTTGCCACGGTCGGGCGTTATCAGGTGGACTCGCTATTCGGCAGCCATCAGATTTCCGCGCATGAAACCCGGTCTCTAGACATCGCGTTACCTTTCATCGCGAAGTTTGACATAACTAAAGGCAATATAGAACGTAGACCTTTCTAGGAACTTTCTAACCACTGTTAATCTTCTGTTTGTAAATACAACGCACTTCGAGTAGTTGCATTGAGAATATTCAAAGGAAATTCAGACGGTTCTGGCGAAAAAGAATCGTATATTGGAGTTGCAGGAATTGATACTTTTTTGAGGGCGAGCGATATCGATAACGCGATTCGTCTCGCTCTCTGGATTTAGGGATAACAGGGAACGACGAGGGAAGATCGATATCTCGCGTGTAATGTGTGCGGGTGCCAGGCTGGTTCCTACGTAGTAAAGCACGGGGCGAGTCGAACGTCGCAGCGTTTGGCAAATCGGGGTCACATCTCGCGAGAAGGAAGATCCTCCTGTCGCAGCTTGCGCAACAATCGCTTTTTCCTGTCATCTTGACTCGCATATCAGTGTCCAGGGTAAAAACGTTTCGAGAGCGCGAAGATTTAACCCCGGGACGTTCGTGATCGAAAAGACTTTGAGAAATATCTCTATTCTTCCCGTACTATTCAGTGGAATTCTTTTGAAACGTTCATCCAGGGAGTGTGGCCCCCTCACATCTCTCTGTCCATTCGTTCTGATTCGAACTAATCGCTGCAACGTGTGGGAAGCAAAGCTTCTAACGTTCCATCGTCGCCCGCGTGTACTCGTAGCCCCGACAGTTGTGCGCACGCATTACACGTAATAATGCTCCAACGCCGATATATTTTGTTAATTCGCGCCCGAGAGTCGGTGCCGCGGATAATTATATTGTGAACTAATCTCGCTACAGTTCGGCAACTTGTAACTCGGAGGCGGTTTCGTCCGGTGATATGATTCCGAAGTAATAGGAATCTGGGCACGGCGAAGCCTCCGCTGCTGAATGTAACGCTGGCAATGGGAATAGTTCGTCGTAACGGTATAAGCTTTTGTTGGATGGCGTGAACTGTGAGCTAAACGCTTCTAACTCCTGTTACTAGTAACTAGTAATTAAGCGAGGCGCTGCTGTGTGAAACGACCTACCCTCTGTTCCACCCACCTTTCAACCCTCCCAAGGGTAAGAGAGTATAAACCGTCGGTGTCCATGAATTTCGCGCTTGTTAAGTAAACACGCTCGTCGACACCCCCTTTTTCCACCCTCCCTACCTGAAAAGTTTCATCGAAACAGTGATACGCGAGCACCCTTTACCGGTTTGTTATCTGTTCCCTGTCGGTTACCGGCTTCTAATACTACCGCCGCGTGAGATCCAATATTACGAATCGGGGGAATGCTATCGAGCAGCCACGTATTTGATTGAATTATTAAGTGTAACGACAGCTAGCCACGAATCGACAATGGGGTAGCGTTTCAGAGCGTGGGAAATTCGACGACTTTTTCCGCGAGGAAATGCGTTCCTTCAGAGACGTGCTCGTACCCGCGGAGGCCGGGTTATTATGATGTTTACCGCTAACATGCTGGGAAATGTTTACCAACTATTCTTTTCTGCCTGCGCGGAACGCACGCTCGCTTGAATATTCCCGGGGCTCCGTTTAATTTAACGGGAACGCGCGCGGCGAATAGAGATATCAGAAATTTGGCCGCTCGCGGCCCGGAGTTTCTACGTGCGAATAGATTCAAACGTAAATTGTAATATAATCCCTGAGATATAACGGCCGTTTTCCTGCGGCCCCGGTATTAATAACGTCTTAATTGGAAATTAGACCATGACACAGGTGTTCAGCCCTGTTTTCCGCGATTAATAATCGTACTTCTAACGCGAGATTGCAAAAGAAGCGGTGGCTCGTGATGGTCCAACGCAACGGCACATTTTCGATGAGATTTTACCGCTTCGCGGGGCTTCGCCGGGCCGAAATTTGACGGCGCTTGGTTCTATTCCGGCCCGATTTAAGTAGGGTCAATTTAAAGGAAAGCAAGGTCGCTGCGAGGGCCGTTCGCGAATAACGTGACCCCATTGTATGCATGAACGAGCACGAGAATCTGCAGGTGAGCCTTATTCCGTCACCGGGAATGATTTAGAGTACATTGATTAAGAGATTACATAAATCGTCTCCTCTACCTTAAATCAGCATTCCCGTTTTTAATCGGCACGAACGCCGCTACGGGTAACAAATTCATAATTGCCAATCCAATAACTCAAACGCGGGGCACCTAAATATGCGAGACGAAGCGCATCAACTGACATCTCTAAACGCCTACTCAAGTGGTAGTTTTCTAATATCGTTACGAATGAGTTACCAGGCGCAAAGAAAAGTTTAATATACTACGGACTAGAGTAAAGAAGAAATTTAATTTCCAGGAAGAGGTGGTTGTAGAATAGAAGACTTTGAAACAGAGTCTCATCAAAAGCGTTTCTCCCCTCTTCATTTACTAAAAATTTCAATTACTCTAAATTACTCGAAATCTTGAAAATAGTGATACGGGGTAGAAAATATTCTTCGATACCATATCCACCCTTTCGAATCAACAAATTCTATTTCCAGGCCTTATCAGAAGCAACCAACCCGTGGAACAATATAAAAATTTAAAAAAAAAAAATTAAAACCGACCTTAAAAGAATAAAAAATGTCCTAAAAAGTAAAAAATAATTTTTTCCCTTATTTAATCTACGACTCTCATATTTTTTAAGTCGATGCCGCATCATTTGCACTGTGTAAATCTGGCGCCGAATTAAAAAACATGAGAGTCGTAGATTAAATAAGGGATAAAATTATTTTTTACTTTTTCGTGCATTTTTATTTTTTTGAAGTCGGTTTTAATTTTTTCAAATTTTTTTATTTGATGTTTTTTTATATATACATATATTGGCACAACATGCCGAGGAGATATGCGAGAACGTACATATAATAGTAATAATTAGGTGACAATAGTCTTTATTAACCAGAACTGGCAAAATATTGATGCAGTACGGGATGGGACCATCGGGGCATTGCCTTCTTTCGAATAAAAAAAAGATCGTCAAGATCGGTCCGTGTGCTGAGGAGTTATGCGGGGACAAAGGAAAAAAAAGATACATACGGGTCGAATCTATAACCTCCTCCTTTTTGAAGTCGGTTAAAAATAAGAAACATGTTGACTAGGACGGAATCCGTGAAGAAATAGTCAATACCAAATATATTTCAATCTATCAGATTACTATGTTTGAATACTGTTCAGCAAAGAGGGGCAAAAGACGCGCCCTAAAGAGAAAGGAAAGGTTTCGCGTGCCCGGTACAACAGGCCGTCTCCGATTAGGCGCTCCAGGTGTAGTGGGGCATGGAACGGTGGGAGCAGCTAGGTGATGGGGGTGGTGGTGGGTCCCCTGCGGTGAAACGCTGGTGGTTGGTTCGCTGGACGACCGTCGGTGGGGCGCTGCAACCCGTCAGGACGTCAGTTCGCTATCGCACCGCGACACGGTCGGGTCTCTCCTCTTGTCCGTCACGTTCGCACACGTACACGTCTACACGCGCGCACGTCCCCCGTCAAGGGACACAGTTCCCAATCCCCGGAATTGTACCTATTTATTCGCGACGCGTTAACGACCACGGTTACCCCTATCCGACACTAGATGACACTAACCGCGCGAGTAACGTCCGCGAGCCAGTGAAGACGAAATCGCGGAAAGTTTCTCGCGTCTCCAGTCGGCTTTGTTGGCAAATCACACGGCCCCCCGTTGAGCCTCGCGCGCGAGTGCGTATCACGCGTGGATGATCGTCGACTTTACGTCTATGTCGTTGGCAAGATCGTGGCCCCCGCGTCGATTCCAGTGACACTCCAGAGCAACTGTAGCTCCTCAATCACCGAAACGTCCCGGGAGCGTGTTGCGCGGCAGCAGAAACGGTTTCTCATCGTCCACGGGCAACCTCGAGCTTCTTCTGCTTGCCCGCTTACCGGATAACACTTGTTGGAAGACACTGTTCAACGAAACAGCTCCCCGAGGAAACTTTCTCAAACTACTCGGCATGTTTTTCTCGCGGAGACTCTAACGAGGAACGGTCTCGCGTGATTCGGCACCGGGGAACTGGCGCAGAGACGACGGCCGTGATTAGCTGGCTGGCGATCGAGAATCGAAGGCGCGCTGCGTTCGAGGATCGCGAGCGTGGCGTGATCGAAGGTCGAAAGCCCGACCGTGATCGGCGTCCCGGAATACGGGAGCCCGTGTATTTGAAGCGAGCGAAGTCGGTTTTGTGAAGGAATGCAGCTGGCGGTAAGCGTCGAATATGCGAGCTACGTGTTCACGGTTAATCGACGCGAGTACGCGTAACCGTCGCGGCCCGCCATCACGGGGGTTTCAATTAAATCTGCCTCGTGGAAGGTCAAGTGCGCCGTGCGAAAGACACGCGGTTTCCAGTTTTAATTAAAAGACACCTCGGAGGACAAGCCGTTGTCGCGCCTCTGTTCGAAATTAATTAGCGACAGCGGGGACAGCCGCCGCGGCAGGTGAGCAGCGAATATTGCCATCGAGGCCTGAGGCGTGGGATGGCGAGACCGAGGAATAATAAGGTTAGATTCTGATACGGCGATACAGCCAACGGGAGTGTTCGACGGCGGAGCGTGTTGGTACGAGAGTCGCTACGGGCTCGTTAGAGATCGGTGGAAAGGGGAAAAAGTAACTGGATCGCTGTCGGTGTGACTCGTGCCGTTGGATTCGCGTGTGCGACAGCTTTGCGCGAGAGAGCTCGGCCAAATTTTAGTTAAACGGTCCTTCGCGAGTGACAAATTGTGCCGTTCCGTGCGGAAGAGGGTACGTAAGCGGGCGTGGGGGATAAGCGACGGAAAAGGTCGGGGGAAGAAAGAAGCGAGCAACTTTTCAGCCGCCGCGGAATCCAGGATCGCCGCGTCGAAGTGATGAAAGCGGCGTAGCAACGGCAATAGGTAAGACGAACTGTCTCTTTTTTCTTTTCATCCGGCTTCGATACCAGAAAATCGATGTGGGGGGGGGGGTGGGGGTGGGATGGAACACACTCATTGCCAATTTCTTTTTCACTTCGATTTCAACGGTACATCAAACCCGATAGTGCTACTCCACGCACCCCCACCCCCGCGTCCCATATTTCAATTTTAAAATGAAACGCAAGAGTTCGAATAGACCTAAACGTGAATTTTGTGGTTGAAGGATAAAGGAGCGAAGCGATGCTTGATTGCTAAATATATACATATATTATATTCAGGGAAAATAAAAAATCTGCGATAGAGCTTTAGAAAGGAGTTTGCATTTATGCTGTAATATTCTGCCGTAGGCAATACGTTTAATTGGAAAGGAAATGACATTTCACGCGTAACAACTTGGGATAACATTCGCGTTATTTATCGTTATGTTGTTTGACAATCATCTTCTCGTGTTCTTTCGGTGAATGTGGGTTGGGTTAACTGGCCGTCAGCACACCACAGGTACATACGTATACCCCACTGACGCGCACCACGTTCAATCATATAAATGACGTTTTCCTCTTCGAAACGTTTTCGCTTCCGAGCTTTACTCGTGTTCGCGGTAAACATTACCGCCACTCTGTTTGTGGCCAGATAAGCATCTCTGATTCGATGTTACGCAGACAAGGGTAGAATAGATGGATAATCGAGTTTCTTTTAACACGTTGAATGCCATGGGTGACCGGCACTCAATTTGGCCGTAGCGCCATGGGGGCCACCGGCGACGCCAAGATTTGTACAAACACATTATTAAATTAAATATCGATACTTATGAATTTTTCAAGACTATCACCATTACGGGAATCACCGGTGACCCTCAGTAAGATAAGTTCATGTAACATGATTATACACCTCAATTTATCTGTTGTGGATAATATTTCAAAATAATGTGTATCACAGAATAAGAAATTCGCGGTAGCGCCACAGGCGATCCATGTAAAAGTAGCGTGGCACTCAACGTGTTAATGTTGAGAAGGATAAGGAAAGAAAAGTGTGCAGTTATTTGGGAGTATGTTCGATGAAGTTTCGTTTAGGTTCAAGTTAGATCCTAGTCAGAGTGATCGCGCCGCAGATTCTACTTAAGGGGACATTCTACTTTGATCGGCCCGAAAAATTAAGTTATTTGTAAGGACCTTTTTGTGAGTAAACGCAACATACAATGAAGTAAATCTTTTTGGTATTTATTAAGCTACTCTTATACTATACAAAAAAATTTAAAAAGAATTTTGCAACTTGTTTTAATTGTTTTTTTGCAGTGCCAATTTGGCACCTAAAAAAAGAGAAATAACCAAGATTTGTCTGATGTAACGCCCGAGAATATGTACATCCTTTTGAGTATTTTGTCAAACTTTTTTTTCAATTCGACGCCATTTTCTTACTTTTCAACAAAAATGGTTAATTTAGGTAGGGGCTATAGCGACACTCGTACAGATTAAGAATGTATAATATAAGAGTAGTTTAAAGGGGTCTTCTAGTGTAACGAAGCATTTTTCTTGCGTTGTTTCGGAATTTTTTATGTGGAGCTTATAAAAGTTAATGCTACCTGGTTTATTTCTATATACATATCTATATTTCGATTACATTTTTAATTTTTTTTTAGCACGAAAAGATTAAAATTAACTCAAGTGGACCACTTTGTAGTTGCTTTTGAAAAAAAGCGGTGCCCATACGGCGTCCAATATTGGACGGTTTCTGATCATCTGAAACAAAAAATTCAAACGGATTCCTTATTTGTATGTCCTTGGCTGTAGCCGGTACCAGAATGAAAGAAAGATATTGAAAATTTAAAAAATGGCGCCACTTCGAAGATTGAGTTTCGATTTTCACACATTTTTTCGACTTTTTGGGGCTGCCAGAATGAAAAAAATTAAATGTTTTCGGACAATTGTGGTAGGGGCGATAGCCGCACGTGTGCTGAAGATGTATGCAGAAGTTGACCTTAATTGGTCAAGTCAATCTTGAGATATCGTGGACGCCAGTTCGAAAAACATGGTTGCAAGAAAAACGTGTTTAAAGGTTTGCATACAGTTTACACAGTAAAAATTGTACTCACCATCAGTCAGCCAATCCAGGAACTTTGCAATAAAGTCAAAGTCGATCCTTTGTTTTGACGGACGTCTCCCCAAATGTGGGACTTTCCAGGAGAAACAATTACACGACCCTTTGCTGAAATATACCTGCCAAAGCAATAACACTATGCGAAAAAATTCGATTTTTTTGACTCGTTGCCCTAGAAGACCCCCTTAATAAATACCAGAAACCCCTTATAAATAAATAAACCCTATTACCCCTTAATAAACTACCCAAATTAATTTAATTTCAAGATTATCCGTGTTTCGCGCTATCGATGAATATAATCGCCCGGTAGATTTAACAATATTAGATCATGTAGCGTGATTTATAATGCAAGGGAATATGACATAACGGGAGAACTGATAAACCGCCAATTTGAGGGAATTAGCAATAAATGCGGAATGAACGAGGCAGGAATTCGTTCCTACGCAATATCGCGGTAAAATTTGCGGTATCGCTCGTCAAATAACATCGAAATGCACGGCCATCTTTTGTTCTCGTAGCTACTGGATATGAAGATTGTGCGTTGGAAATTACTGTTTGAAAAATTTAAATGCTTTGCAAACTGTCGATTCACGAGCGCGTCGAAGTGCATTAGCACAGCATCCACGGCGGCGTCGCCGCGCCTAAAAACTGAAATTCGTTGGCTAATTTCATGGAGTGCAGCGGCAAATTGCAGTGTACCTACTAATTACGAATATCGCGACCATCCTTTGCCTGGGAACGTGGCGGACGCTGGACCTAGCCAGGCCTGCCCGGCTCGACTAAGGCAATTTAACTTTTCGCTCTAAGTTATGGAAACGTCGGCCACCGCATGAAAAACTTGCGAACCCTTAGTTTTATTCGATTCTCAGGCTCGCGTAGCTAACAGAGATTCAATTCGCTGTTCAACTCCCAATATAGTAGACTCGTGTAGCACTTCTACGCAAAGTCCCACAAATCCTAAAAGGGATCGAAGGATTTATGGATCAAGTATGTCCAATTAATACAGCTAAGCAACAGCAATCTTTTCGGAGTAATTGATGAGCTTTTGTGTCCCTGTATGACAGAAAAAAATAATAACTTGAAAAAATAATAATAATAAAATAAACGCTTCCGAACTCAGGCGAAGTTTGACAAATTCCTCGATTTGGGAAATTCACACCTGCTAATAAGCGAAAGTATAACAGTCGACACCAGCTTTTCGCCAGATTCGCGCTAACGAATTTTTGCGCTTGGCGATGAGACAACTTTGCGAAGTTTCTAGAGAAACGAAGAATCATATGATAAGAGAGTGTTCCGTGGGATAGAGAAAGTAAAATAGTGTAGGAGAAAAGTTTCACATTCCTGTGGTGGAAGTACGGTATTATTTTTAGCTACGTTATTTTATGCTACGCGCCGTGCGCACGGGTTAAATATGGTTGATATTATTATCGCAAAAAATACGGACGGAGCTGAGCCGTTCGCGAATTCTGCGCTCTTTACTCTCCACGAAACAGAGCTGGACGTTGGATATCTTCATTTATTATCGTTCTCTGTAATTTGCGGCTTTCTTTCGCGCAGACATTTCTTGTGTATGCAAGCTGTAAAGGAGCAGAAAATAACAAAATAAATAGTCTCCTGTTTCCTGGTGAATAATTGCTGCATTTTGAAAAAACAATTTCATGGTTGAATTATTCTGAGTATAAGTAGAGTCTTATGGCATAAACAACCGTGGAATGTTTATACTTTTACGGTAAGAACGTTCGAACGAAGTTTCTGGGAAAAGTTCTATCTTGACATCATTTAAATATATAAATTTTTATCAGGCTATAGTTTGATTAAATACGCTCGGTAATATATGAAACTGAACATCGCGAGGAGAGTTGCAGCGAGTTTCGATGGGCTTTTCAAAATCTATCCATTGAGATTGGTGTCACAGTTTGTTTCGATACGTGAAAAAGTTTCTTCTCCTCGCTATGTAATAAAATGTCCTGATTGAATTGTATGAGTCACTCGCGCGAAGCAATGAAATCGTGTTACGTGGATGCGGGACGTAATTCAATTATTTCCGAGACGGGGTTATGAATGTATGGAAATTTATATGATAAAATCATAAAAAGAATATAACGAAATGCATTCGCTTCCCGTGTGCCCTTTGTACGGCGATCAATTCTCGTACCTCCCTTCTTCGCGTTTAAATGCAGTTCCCTTGATTTATTATAAAAGTAGAAATCATTCCTTTGACGGACTATTCCTTTGAAGGAATTCTTGCTTACTACTCCTACATCATCCTTCCTCATTCCTTCACTCCTTCCGCCTCTCATGCGAGGATAATGGATCCGCCAGAAAGTCGGTTCCAATCATCGACGAATCTGATTGGAAATATGATTAATTAAAAATTTTCATACGCGGATTGTTCAGTCTTCGATATAAATATAGTCACACGATTTCATTGAAACAGCACCATTGCTTTTCATCAATTTTCTCCCTACCTATCTTTTCCTGAAATAGACCTCCAGCGTGTTTCAATTCCACGGAATTATACCCTGCGCACAGAAATAAAATGTTCGGTGGGGAAAATTTTGGAGCACGCTAAAAAATCACGCGTCCCGGTTCGCGAGAACATTGTTGACCGCGCGAAGAAGGGCGGTTTGTCGAAATACGGCGGTAAGCGGGTGCGCGCGAACGCGGCGTAAGGGCCCGCCGCCTCGCCGCGACTTCCCGCGAAGCCGTAGCAAAGCGGAATTTCGGGTTTTCGTGGCACGCGGCGCGCGACGATATATATAAAGTCTATGCACAACCGGTGCATAACGTAAAAGCGAAGCCCGGATGAAAGGAGCCGGGGAACCGGAGGGAAACGTGCGTCTGAAGGGCTGGTTGAGTTGTGTGCAGGTTGCGAAAGTAGTCGGCGCGGATAGAGCGATAGCATTCCTCTCTCCTTCGTTTTACCTTTCTGTAACTCTACTTTTTTCCACTTCCCTCCCCCCCCGTTACCCTTTTGGTCCCTCTAAATCTCTTTCCCTCCCCTGCCGTTCCCCCCTTTGTCCCCCTCTCTCCCTAACGCCACGACCTTCGCCGTTTCTGTTTCCCTTTTCCTAATTCTCCGTTTCTATTTCACGTTCCCCGACATTTCCTTTGCGCTTTCCTCTCTCCGCTGTACCCCCTCGCGCTGCTCCCGATTCTTTGTCTTCTCCTTCCCCCGTCCGCCTCGTCAAAGGGACCCCTCTGCTCGCGTTCCAAGGCGGAGGAGCGCGTCGCGTGTGATTTGAATAAATGGACCGCGACGTGAGCCAAGGGCGGCTCGTGGGCGCAGGGGGCGGAGGACCCGGGGGAGACGCGGGACGACGTCAACCCCTCCCGGCCACGGTGGACCACTTCGCTAACGGTTAGCGGTATAAGAAGCGGCCAGGACATCACGCCTCCTGCGCATCTCTCCCGAGCGCTCGACGCTATCTTGGCGTGACGAATGAGCAGCTTCTCGAGATCGTTTTCGTACCCCAGGGAACACAGGAGCGAAGGGGTGGGAACGAAAGGAGCCGGGGAATCGGAAATCATCCGCGTGTTCCATGAAAATTCTCCGATAAAATTTACGAGTCGCTGACGCCTTCTCCTCGACGAAACCGCGAAGTGATTACATTCGTGTTTAAGGGGTCTCTCTACCTTGACGGACGAAAAATGATGCGAACTTCGGGAATTTTTTAAAACAAAACCATTGAATATATTTACTTCCAGCTTTGTGGCTTTCTCTGTCAATTTTTAGAGGATATGAAAAAAAATTGTATGCGAAAACAGTGGTTATAAAAATAACAGATTTTTCTCGTGGTACATTCGAGGAAACACTATGTCGGGCAAGTTTTTCCTTCAAACAAGTGCCATTTTGTTATTTCTCGAGAAAAACAGTTTATCGAGACTCGCGCAGATTAAGAATCTTTTCGAATTTATTCTTTCAGATAAGTTTAAGCCGGGAAATCACCTGCACCACGAACATATCGTTTTTGTTCAGCTGCCATAATGACGCTGTAAAAAAACAAGTGAAACAAATTAAAACTACTTATTTTAAATCCTTGGGGTATAATATAAGAGTAGCTGAATAAATACCGGAAAGATTAATTTCATTATATGCTGTATTCGGTGAGAAAACAAATCTTTAAAAATAGCTTAATTTCTCGACCGTTCGAAGTGGAATATCCCCTTAAGAGACTTACGGGACTTTGGAAGAATACCTTGCTTCATTGCTTCGAGTGGTTCTTCGCGACTCGATTATTTCGATTATTCAGTTGCTTTTCACTAACTCTTTCACGGAGACTGCGAATTACTGTGAATAATAAACTCGAACGATAACCATGCATGGATATTATGCGGGGTGCATTTCTATTCGCGATACGGACTGCAGAGCTGAGGTTAGTGTATGAAAGCCATAGGAAATTAATTAATGAACATATCCGGGCGTTAGCGAATTTCAAAAACTATTCATCCCCGAAATATATGTCTCTAATGGAAATGAAGCTTGTGTATATGTATCTTTTTGCGTATTTAAATACAGCTGCACTTGGAGCTTCGCTCGTTGCGTACAAATCTTAAATCGAATTTCAGTGTGGGTCCAAATTTCGACCGTGTAAAGTCAGTTCCATGGACGTCGTCGTGCTTTCGTAATATTCTCCCATATCACTTTGCAATTGGCCGAGATAGTCGCGGCGTGAAATGTATTGCGGGACGTTCAACCGATTATTAGTGAAACGCAGTGCCCTGCAAAGATTATGAACGCACGAGCGAGCCGGCAATATGTTAGAACGTCACGTACATGGTTAATACAATGTGCCTCCTATCCTTTCCAGCTCGTCCCAACGTCCGAGAGGCACGTATTATGTGAGGTGAAACTTGCAACGAGGGAAACGAAGATGTCCGCCATCAGCGTGGCTGCATGGCTCCTCAGCGCCGTCGCTTTCGCTGCGATTAATAACGGTGAGTCGCATTATGAAACGCTTGTTACGGGAATTCATAATTATCAGGGCACCGGGGTAAAGTTCTTAGTCGATTTTCCATTATTCAAGCCCAATACTCCCGCGAAACAAGTATCTGCGACGTTGTTCGGCGAATAGATAAGTAGTCACACGCGTTTCCATTCTGACGAACATCGAAGAACGTTAGATTATAAACACGGAGCTTAGGGTTCGAGATTTCAGATCCGTTAGCCGTATGATAGCCGGAAAAGTTTCAACGAACTTCCTCGGCCGCAAGTTAATCCGACGATAAAGCGCTAAGTTATTTCGCGGAAGTTGTTTCATTTCGCTCCGTTTACGGCGTGGTCCGTTTCTTTGGTCATTAGGCCTCCACTTCCTTTGCCGCCTGTTCGAAAACGTTCCGCGTGGATTTTAATTGGAAACGGACATGCGAGCCGTACGCTTTAACGTGGCATTCGAAATCACAAGTAGGCAGTAGAGACGTCGGGGTGGAAGTGAAAGCGACGGTTGGTTTATCAAAGCCCGATAAAAGCTGTATAATTCGCGAGATTGTGTAACGGGCGCCTGCCCTTTGATCGCGCTTTTTAATCCGTTAATTCGTTGCCATTTTTATTTAATGCCCAAGCTTGTTACTGGATAACTGAAACGGCGAGGGCATTTCGGTTAGGACATAATTAAAATACCAGGTAAAAGGACTAGCCCGGCTTATCTGCCCAGCACTCGGCCCTGCCCGAAGTTTCTCCTCGCCTCTAAAGTCATTCGCATTCAGCTTAGGTTCAAGAATGGCTCTTTCAAGTCGTTAACGAACTTCCCAGTTCTTTTCCCTTCCTTGCGCCGGTTTCGGCAAAACCGAGCGGAAGAACGCTGACATTCCGAATGCAAGGTGGCAATTAACGTTAACACCGTTACAATTGCAAAGTGATTTCCAGCCGAAGGAACTCCAGCGCTGGCGGTACCACGGCTAACAGGAAACCGAGAATTTGTCGATATCTTAGGGACAGGGGGTCACGGTACACGAGTTTAAACATTCCATCGAACAAGGGCTCGGCGATTAAACGGTCCGCCCGGTGAGCTCGCTCGATGGATGTCTAATTTAATTTTCTTTGTATCCGATGGATATCAAGTCACGATTATAGCGGGGAATTCCGTGCTCTCCTCTCGTCGTTCTTATTATCTTTGTTCTTGCCGAAGAGCCACGGAGATCCACGATTCAGAAATCTGCAATTCAGATATTCAGGCTTGACCTAGAACAAACGGAGATCCTTTTTCATAGCGAGCAGGATTCCTGGCCTCGCGACCCGAGGCCGAGCAGAATAATTTTCTTCATCAGCGTGTACCTAGCACCGCGTCCCTAATTTCGCTGATGAGCCATTGAAACGTTCTAGACGCGAACATCGTGCATTCGCATATGAAATTCGGTGTTCGTTCGGGGGTTCCATGGTGAAGGGCTGCGCCGTACACAACCCTCGAATCAAAGTGCGCCGGTTTGTTTGACAACACGCGTTTCATCCCCCCCCCCCCCCACCCACGAGGGTGAGAAAGTAAATGTGTACATCGAGTGAAGTTTAGCGGTGTAACGTCTGAAAATTTATTGGGCGTCCCGGGAACTTGCACAATTAGAACGCGATACGACGAAACTTTTTCGAATTAATCATCAACTTTATCAATTTTCCAAATGAAATTTTACACTTTACTTCCACGTGTCGCCTGTTCGCATTCAGTTCGGGTGTAATGAAAAAAACAAACTGGCATCCAGGCAGATGCCTACCTTTTAGATAGATCGTTCTTGCGAAGTCCAAATCGATCTTGCGACCTATGCCTCTTCGTCAATATTGTCATTCCGCCTGATTATAGATTTTTTTCGCGACAGAACGCCATAGGCGGAGGATGAAATTGAGCACTGGTAGCCGAAGACTGGAGGCAACGACGCGGAGAGAACTCGATCGAGTTGAATTTCATCCACGTGAGAACCGTGCGTGTGGGCCGCTCGTGAAATTTCATCCGGCCGATGCAAACGTACTCGATCAAATACGTATCAATCGCGAAAGATAAATCGATGCGCGTATCGATGGAAAGGGGGTATGAATTTCTTGCTCGAGCATCCGAGTGTGTTCAGTGGTCGTTCTTGCCGTTTTAATGGGATCGTGAGCACGTTGAGATTGTTCATCGTTGCCCGGCGACCCCTCCTTTATCCTCCCCTGCTTTTCGTCGACTACACCTCGCTCGCCGAGCATAGACAGCGGGACCGGCGTTCCGAACGCTTCCTCTGCTCCCCCTTGTTCCCGCAGTCACGGGACTTAGACTGCCTTGTTAGATCGAAATCATTAAAACGAGAATGCTCGAGGAGGCCGCGATTGTGTAGGTGGCTGACACGGTCGCGTGCACACGAGCGCGGGGAGAAAAAAAAACACACGTAGAGGCAGCTCGTTGGCTTTCGTCTCGAGCTGCGGGCAATAAACACTCTTTTTCCCTGGGCAAACAATGCAGTGACACGGGGCGAAAAATTAACGAGGCGCGGGCCAAATTCAAACTCATCTCCATCCTTCTATTCCCTCTTGCGCCCCTCCCCCTCATCCGCCGCCTCCACCCTCGCGGCGTTACTTCTGTGCAAGTGCCGGGGCTCGTGCAGTACGCGCGGCCCGATCGTCATCGGTGAACGTATGCGCCGAAATACAGGGTGTCCCGGGCTTTGTGAACCGCGACGGCTCGTCTCGTGCGTAACAGTCATACGAATACGAGAAGAGTCCGCGTTGCCAGGTATAAACAAGTCAGCTGACGATTTGTATATATTTGGGATTTATTGAATTTTCCTTCAAACTTTCTTATCAAGTACGCGTAGCATTCTTTATCGATCTAACAATAATTAATCGAAACGTGTCCCCGCGTGGTTTCATACGTCGCCCGAAATTCAGCAGGAAATTGTTTCATCGTAGAACACACATCTGTGATTTGTTCGATAAAACGTGGAACACCTTGTGCATGGTCGCTCCGGCCAACGTCACAGTCCCCTCGCACACTCGCGTCTAAGCATATGTGTGCGCGGCGATGTATATCCAGTTGGTGAATCCACGATAGAGGCAGGGGATACGTCCGATCGGTCATTACGAGCAATTCCACCAGGCAGGTAAGCCTGTTGACCAAGCAGCGACTCGTAATTACATCACCAATTTGCCGAACGTTCGTTGGCGAAGCGACTGTTGGGCGTGACGTTAAAGACGAAATAGCGGGAGTTAGGCTTGGATTACGGGCAGCGCTCCGGCCGCCCGATAATAATGCACGCCGGGCGTGCACTTGGGTTTGTATTATTTTCGCATTAATTGATGGCTGGCACCGTTCACGGTTCCCGCGCATCGTCGATGTATCACTGGTCCCATGTCTCGATATCGGTGAAACAATTAATTGGCGAGTTTGCGTTACGAACGACGCGCAAAAGTCAGTTTCACCTCGAAAATAGACACCCTCTACTCCCCTCCCTCCCTCCCCCTCCCCCCGTTGAATAACGTAATTGAATTCGAGACTGATGGATGTCACCGAGCTCTATTCGCGAATGGAATTCAGTTTTCTTTTTTCATTGCCCCCGCCCGTCGAATGAATAGTGTCGTTCCGGTTTTTGTTTCGACGGTCGATCGTTAAACTTCAATTCCCTTAAAAAAAAATTGCGCGCTCCCGCCACGGAGCGAAACTAACGTAACGGTAACGTGGATCGTTGGAAATATATTACGAAACATCGTTTTCGTCGATATACATCCTTCTCTTTGATTACTATTCCCTATGGCAAGGACGGTCTCATTTTCGTGCAACTTCTCGAATACGAGGCGTTCCATTCATCCAGTGATATATTCTCCCATCTATCCCGCGACAACGCCGGCGAATATAGTTCTGACTATCGAGCAATATATTTTGGGCCCCTCCGTCCACGTTATTAGGAAAATTCAGTGCGCGATGCAGCTGTTTATTAGTGATCGATTACCGCCACCTTCCACCATTTCCGGCACTCGCGACACACTCTGACTTTGCGCCGCAATTCGATCTCGTCGTTCCAAAAATTCTTTTACTCTTCTTAGATAGCTCCGAAGATCAGGGGACGATCGAATGACGCGCACGGTACGCTTCGCAATCGCTCGCGAAACGTTGACGACGCTCCTCGTACCGAAACTTGCCACGCGGGCTAGCGTACGTAAGAATCCGAGAATGCTGAGTCTCGATTTACCGGAACGGGGCAGGGCGGGGGTTTGTTTCAGCGGGTTTCTGTGCAAAGAAAGCCAAAGAGTCGGCAACCGTTCGCGGGGATTCGCAACGATAACGTAGTTTGAGGAAAGTGTCTCGCGTTGCCCCTGTTTCGCAACACGGATCCACGAGCCTTTGAGGATAGAGCTCGGCGTATCTGAGATGTAAGGAGATCGCGGGCTACGATGTAGTTGGGCCCGGCAGATATAGGTTGCTCGGGTTCTATATATCTTTATCTCGGTCGGGATTGCATTGTTAGCACGGAGCGCATTGTTTGAACGGTGACGCGAGGCCTGGGGCGACCAATCAGCGTTCGCGCTAGCCGTGCCTTATCAAAGATTTCTACCACCTCCTGCAGGGCTTAAATCAACCCGTCCCAAAGCTTTCTCTGTCTTCCTCCCTCTGCCGCGCTTCCCTCCCCCCCCCCCGCTCGCCCTCTGTCATCTCTACTCTCTGGTTTACGGAACTTGGTCCCCGGAGCTCCCGGCGAGCCGCTATCTGGAAAAACAGATCGACCCTAATTGTCAATCCTTAGCCAGTTTGTAACGAGCTCGCTGTCGCACGGCCTCGTTCGATGTTTTTTACCAAGATTCGTTAGGATCATCCGATCAACCGGCACTTCGTCCCGATACGTACGCTGTCTGCTTGTTCTACGGTCGCATTGGATACCGAGTTTGCTCCAATTCTAACGGGCACTTTGTTTCGTTACCGACGTTGACTTTGCCCAGGTACTGACCCCCTTTGTTCCGTGCGCAGGGTAGGAAGTAATTCGCGATACCGTCGAAAATGGGGTGATCCTTTGTGTGGAAATGAATGGCAAAATTTGAAGCGACATTTCCGCCTAAGAGGGGCTTGCTTCTCCGTGCAAATTCGACGTGAACGATTCTGCGGATATAGGTACGATAAACTTCAACTTCCATCAACGTATAATTATATTATTTCTATAAATTGAGAATATCACTCTCATTGTCGTATACAGGATTCTTAACGACGACTGAACTTCACTTAATAAACGAGAATCATCTTCCGACATGCCAGTGTCAAAGAATCTATACAAATTTTGTGTATCGCGCGAGCCGCAGCTCCGTTACCGGCGCTGGCGCGCAAGTAGAAATATCGAGCAATAGTCAGACGCGCCAGCCGAGCAACGCGCCGCGTCACTACCGCGTGTGTCGAATCCTTAAGATCGATTTTCTCGGAAACGAGACACCTTACGAGGACATTTTATCTCACACTTTCGATTCATTTTTTTCCCACGAAGAATCCCTTGGCTCTTCCTTCGAATGTACTACATGAAAATTGCCAAGATTGTGGATTCGAAGCTAGTCGATCTAGCGAACGTTAAATTACCCCGTCCAGTTTCACGTAGGACGCTGATACGGACTCGAAGAATATATAAATATCAAGCAGACACGCGGGTAATTAACTTCGCCAGGTGTCTGTAACCCTATCATTAGACTCTTCAAACAAATCGGTGGCGATGTATCGTGACTCGGTACCCCGACCGAGAGCGTAGATACATAATTTAAGATACGCGAAGCAGGCGGGCCTCGAGGCGTCAAGGCTCATCGCGATCTAGATCGTCGCGTTGCACGCCTTTTCTTAAGGCCGTGCCTCCGTTTCCTCGTGGTACAATGAACCTCGTTCATCGTTCGACCCCACCGCACCGCCGCTAACCCTCGGAAGCTGGCTGCGCTCGCGGGGCGCTGCCAGAGAATAAAAGTGTCGTCGGTGCATAAACTGCCGCCTTCGGTATTGTTCTCCGCTCAAGAGGTGGCTAACTAGGCGGTTATTATAACCGACGAGGAGGGGGAAAAAAAAATATTGATGTAACTCGGAGGCCAGGCCAGCTAGCTAGCACCACCCCCCTCCCCCCTTTGTCGCCGTATTCACTTAAACCCCCGTCCCCAAAGTTTGTTTGAGAAGTCGGACGTTTCTTAACAAACGCGGCAGGGGTCGGAGGGTGTTATTATGTTGCACCTCTTATCGCTTTCGGGGCTACTTCGCGCCCGGGCTGGGGAAACTCCCACGGTGCTCCGTATGTCCCGACTAAAGGTAATTTATTTCGCGGCGGAACGATCGCAGCTACCGTGGTCGGTCACGTTCTCGAGATTTTCTTTGCCCACCACGGCTCGATAAAGAGTCTCGATTTCGACGCGCTTCCTCAGAGACGAAATGCCACGGTTTAATTTCGAAGCTCGTAATGGACCCGAGGTTTGCCGGTTCGCGATGCATTCCCGAAACTCTCAGGCTCTTCTGGAAATATGTATCCATGGAGGGTGTGCTGCAGGGTGAATGCTGTACCGAAATTTCCTTACCCAATGTGGGCTCGAATTTCATCGTTAGTTGCTAAAGGTTTGCTCGACGAAGCTGGGGGTGTGTGCAACGGTTGCTGGGTATGCACGGGATCTTTCATGCCCTGTGCACGTGTACTTGCGCGTTTCACAGGCAGTGAAATGAACGAAGGTAACATCCTGCTAGAGAAAGGAACTTCTGTCGGCTACTCGAGAAGCAGTAGATGGATATCGAAGATTCTCAACCCTCTCACTGTGATGCGAGCTAATGCGTCCCCTGCTTTTTGGAGGTCGTAAATCTCCGACGGCGCAAACGTCACTCTTTCTGTGGTGTCTCACGACCACAAGAGATCACTGGAGAAGGTGTGATTACAGGTTGCATTTGAATGAGTCGAGGCACCGCACATTAACAATAACAACGAAACTGTATTCAAACTAAACTTCAACAAAAGGTGGTTATGACAATTAACAAGTGAGCCTGTAATGTGTTGTACGAGTCCCTCCAAGTTACTCTTGCGAGGTATAAATTCGGACTGACTTGGGACTCTCTCGCTGGCGACAATGCAAAAACGAAGATTCCCTTTAGGGGTGGAGTTACACTAATACAGGCGTAAGAAACGATGTCTATTGGCGGAAATGGTTTGGTTGTAGGTAGTAATGAACTACAGGAAATGGAAATTCTGATTAAAGTGTTGGTGTATACGTGATGGTTGTCGCGAGACAGTCTGTTTTCTGTCACGGCGATCCTGGGACCCTTGGCCCTGACTTGGGCTGATTGCCTGCGTCTCCAATAGAGTAAATTTATGAGTTTACTACGGTCCCAGGTCTACGAGGCGCGGACTGACGAACCAAGTGTCTGCCAGATGAAGGTTTAAAACTACGAGACGTCTTTGTGCGTCCTTGGTGGTCCGGTAACAATCTAACGCTCAACACACTGTCAACGGGATCATGTTTGTTTTCTCAACATTATAGAGCTTGGGATGTTTGCAATCTTTAGGTACCAGGTACACCTGCGACAATATACGATGTACAAGGGAACGAGTCGAAGGGTTGGTAGATTTATTGCGCTGTGAGATATAGATCACACTGGCGGTTAGAAGCAGAAGCGATACGATTTGAAATTGAACTTTTCCGAGGGAACTGAACTCCAGTAAATTAAATTAAACTTTTCTCTCGGCTGCTAGTTTCATTTTAACTTTGTTGCTTACCACTCGATGATTCATCACGACCACTCGAACGTTCACGAATCATAATTAAACGTGCAGACGAGTAACAGTGCTAGCTACCTACTAGAAACTTCCGTCTACAGGCTGTGCGACATAATTCTCACATTTTCGTTACTAATTTGGAAAAAAAGAGCCAGGTACTAAAATTCCACGGCTGGAAGTGTAGGAATTAAGAAAATTTCGATATCCTCAGGTTTGAAAGATCGAAACGGTAAAATGGTGGATCAGTTCGATACGATTATTCCCTTATTCATCTACACTGTTTATATTTTACCTTTCTTCTCGAGTACCGTGTACTCTTCCAAGTCTTCCACCCATTGTTTTGCATTGCCCGGCATACAAAAGCGTCGCATCGATTAGGAAGCAACGTTTGTTGTCCGTCCCATCCCTCGCGCACAAGTGGGTCCGCACGATCGCGCGGTTCCGGGAATGTTTATCGAGAATTTAGTAGCACAACGGAGAAACGGGTCGTATTATACCACGTTGAGCCTCCCTGAAATCCTTGGATCAGCGCATGCACCGGGTACATCTCGTGGCATAAGCGGACAAAGGAGTCGGCGCCTCGTAGGGGAGCAAGCCAGAGGGGTGGAAAAGCGCGAGGGCGGAGCGGGAGGGGAGAGAAGAAGAAGCATGGAGGAGGAAGGTAAAGGAGCGCGACAAATCAACGGCTAATACCAGCGCCGATTTTTCGCGATAAAAGTAACAGGAGAGGGAGCGCTCGGTTTAACCAAAACCGTGGGACCTACTTTGCCCGATTCGTCCGGAACGGAATTGCTCTGCTCCCGGTACACGTGATATTTCTCTTTAGGCTAATCCGCGACCGTGGAAACGCGGAAATGGTTGGGCACGGTCCCGCGCGGCCGTGAAGGATGCAGCTTCGAAGGGGTTGCGCACAAGAAACGGAACGAAGAAAGGGAGTATAAAATATTAAGGGCGAGAGTGGGCTCACACTTGAGGCGGGCGTGAAAAATCGATGGACGGTTTTTACCATCGGCCAAGTTTTTACATTGAAACGAAGTGCGGCAAGTTTCAGAACAAACTTGGAGGAGTTCCGATGAATTCGGGATAACCCGATGATCGAGGCAGTGCTGTATCCAAGTAATGGTTCCAGCCCGTTGCTCCGTAGTTTCCGCAACATTCGCGTTTACGCAGAGCTTGGAAAAATTATTCCACTTTCCAATTCGATTTTCTGCGAGTAGGGTCACCTCGATAACCGACGTTGGATTCTTGTTTAGATCGATGTAACGAAAATAGGTAGCCCGAGAGTGTTAGGGCTCGGTGACACAAATTTTACGCGACATTTCAGGCTGGTGCCCTTTGTGTGATAAATGTGTCTCCGCAAGCTTATCCTCAGAGGGCAAAATAACGTTTCTCCCATTCTTCTTTTTTCTTTTACCTAGATTGCCATATCAATTTTCACCGTCTTCGGATGAAGAATGGCACTAGGCAACGCGTCAGTCTCGACGTATTCCGTTGTCATCTGAGAGCTCTCCTATTAGCGATCCAGTCATGTAATATATAGAAATAAAAAATGTGTCAAATACATATTCGCCTTTTTCGTTCAGAAGCAAAGAAATTTAAATTGTTCCACTTTAAAAAATGAGAGAGGGTTCTCGGCCGATGTCCTAGGGGTTACCCGGCGGTAGTACCCCATTTATCACGCAAAGAGCCCCGGTGACCCCTAAAATACCAAGAAAGACCCTTGTCGCTACCGTTAGTAGTTCTCGAGGAAGCAGCTTGTAATCTTTTGCTCGACCTACTCTCTGTAATAATAACATAATTTCCCCTCGCACAGCTCCGAACAATTCTGGCACTGTTATCCTAGCCCAATTAGCGCCAGTTATTATTTACAGTGGAAACACGAAAGCAAATTTCATAATGAGAAGTGTTACTTGAAGAAACAAATTCCGCAAGGTGATTTGTCGTATGAATTGGATTCTGCGCCGCGTTCGCCTGCGAGAGGGAGGATATATGGAGGGAGGGAGAGGGAAAGTGAGGCGAGAAGGGAGGATAAGGGTGGGGGAAAAAAGGGCGCGATTCAAATGGAGCAGGACAAATCACGGGGTAATACCTCTACGACGGATGCGACCGTACTTAGGGTGATAGCTATCGCGGGGATCTCTCTCGCCATTCTTGAATACGTCCTATTGTAGCTGTGCAGCGCGGTTCAACCGCATTGGTGTTTTACGTTTCGATGAGGTCGCAGAGGCTCGACCCAGTTCGTCTATTTATCGGCATTGTTGCTGTCTAAAAATTCAGGGCTATTTGAGAAGTTCGCGGCGCAGACGGGGAACCGGTGCTCCGCAAGCTAATTCAATCGCACGGATTTTTAAATCCAATTTCGACGGAGTTCCCTTGAATGCGGAAGTTACGAGTGGTAATAGAAACACTGGCTTTTTCAGGAGAATTACAGCGTGATTCGTGGTAGCGGGACAGTTTAGCAGTGTGTCCAAGCTATACGTACCTTTGTCCCAAGAATTTTCGAGACAAAAGTTTTCTTCCATCTTTCGGATCCATCTCTTGTTAGAAAATTTCCTCGTTTTTTTTCTTTTATTGCACCGCCCGTTACGGAACATGCTGCGTATATCGTTACGCTAAAACGACGCAGGCGTGACACGCGCCATTCGAAGTGGAACTGTGTCGAAAACAGGAACCGAGGAAGATCGTTTCGATGACACGTTATTGGCACTGGAAGTCTCGCACGGCTGCCAGCAGCGCCTTTCGCGAATCCCCGTCGCGATTGATTTTTGATTATTGCCCGTTTCTTTCACCGGCCGTGTAACGCAATTCCAGGCGAGCCCAATGGAAATCGTTAACGACGAGACGAGCGATTGATAAGCAGCTTCGGTCTTCGCCGCGGTTATCTCGCGAGTTGGAAGCACGTCGAGCCTGGAACAACTGGCCGGTTCACCAGCGAGAGAATTCAATTATCGTTGCATCTTGCGAGGTCCGTTCATTTATATTTCCTTGCCCGCCTGATTAAATTCCGCGCGATCTTTCGCCCCGTGTTTGTTCAAAGCGCTGCCTCTCGACAAAACGCGGTTCGGGCGACACCGTGTAAATAACATTTCAATTATTTCTCGTAAGCTGCGCCGCTTCGAGAATCGAGAGGCCTCGATCGGCCTCGATCGGCCGAGGAACTAGCCACGAATGATATTTCGCCCGCGAGATTTCGCGAGGGACTTTAATTAAACGTCGCGCTGAGTTTACCTCCATTGATCTGCCGGGAGCACTTTACCATACTTTACCAAGAGCAGCTTTCAATAGCCCATCACCTCGGGTGGCTACTCATCGGCGTGGAAAGTATATTCGAATACCTTTAATGCGTTTTGAAGGGAAATCGATGCAGGCTGGACGGGTGAAAAGAGACCCAGCCCTCCGGCCCGGCCGCCCCTCGCCGCGTCTTCTGTATCGTCGGTTTCCTTATTGAATTCAAGAGCCACTCCATTTTGTACCGAAACAATTCGAAAGAAACGGAATAATTGAGAATCGTCTCGGGAATATCGATGTCCCATTACAAGCTTGCGACCTCTATTCAGGTTTAATATAATTGGAGGGGTATCGTTGAACAGACGCGCGTAGAAACTCGGATGAAAGGTACGGGCTCTCGATCCGCACCGCTATTTATCAGCGAGAATCGAAAGATCATTCATTGTTAGGTGACTGTCGCCAGGGAACGTACGAAAGCGAGCTTTTCGGTACAATCGAACCTCCTATCCGCGGGTCACGAATTTAACTTGAATACTGATTGAACTCTCATCTTTCCCTCATCGCGGACGATAAATCGTATAAAAAGCCCGGCCGGTACTCGCGGTGCATAGAAGTTCCGTTACTTTTTCGAGTATACGCGCCAGGCGCTCTTCCGATTCTAATTCCGCGCCCCGCGAGAGTATTAATAAAAGATTCCCGGATGAATGATGCATCCGCGAGATAAAATTTCATACAAATCCCGTCAGGTGTTCGCGAAGTTTCCACGGTGAAATAAATATCCGCGGTAGCTCGCTTTCGATTTAGCCGGCGGCCTTCGTTTTTCTTCGCCGGAGTGGATAGCGGCCTTGTGTTTCGCGCATTGTTCCCGCCCTCCATAAATTTCAGGGAAGAAACAGCCCCGCCGTTTCATTAGGTGGATGCTGGGTAGACGTCGAAGGTACGGGCAACGGGTTAGCCCAGGAATGTTCCCTCCCGGCCGGCAAGGATGCTCGTGAAACGTGCACGGATTGCCTTAGCTCCCGACCGCAGCGGCGGCGGAGGGGAGGGCCAGGGCTAGCCGCACGGGACATAACTAGGCCTGGGGGAGGGGTGAAATTAAGTGAATTTATCTTCCGCTCGCAATAATCAGGCATCGTTAGTCACAGCTAACTATCTGCCTCCAACCAGCGGCAGATAGAGTGGAGCGAGACAAGGGGGGGGGAGGTTGGTATTGCCACCGGCAGGGGCAAACAGAGACAGAATGACAGAAAGAACAGATAAGGGTGCATAATTGGAGCACGAGTGGTAGGGGCGTGACGATAAAAAAGATAAAAGCTGGAGTAGACGAGAAGCGAAGAAAATAGCGAATCGGAAGATGGCGGGAGATGGAATGCCGCAGGGCTCCCAACGTTTCTGTCCCTGTGGACGTCTGTTCGCTCCAAGGCATACGCTAAAAGGAGAAGAGTATTTAGTTGCGGGGCGGGCAGCAGAGGGCGTCTTAATCTTCCCCGGTGAATTTATGGGCAAGTTGTTTAAGGGATGTTTAGTTGCGCTTAATCTGTAACTGCTGCACTTACCTACACTGGTCCCCGGCTATTCTGCCTCCGAGCACCCCTTTCTCGCCGTTTTCTTTCTTCATTTACTTCTCCCCCGCACTCCGTACTTGCTGGTCTTTCTAACTTTCTTTTTTCTACGGTATTCTTTCCGCGTTGCCCCTTCCTCGGACACGTGTTCAGGAAAGACGGTCCCTCGTTGGTGACTCTAGAATTAAATGAATCGTATTCTACCCTTCCAGCTCGCCGCGCTCTTCTTCACCGGGACGGGCTCGTTTTTCTTACTTTGCCGCATTAAGGTGCGCGCGTTCCGCTGGCGCTGTGAATACTCCGAGAAAGGAAACCGACCGCGCGCGACGCATAATCTTAATATTGCCCGTGCGTTGCATGCATTTACGGGCAGGAGGGGGAGAATATCCTAGCGGTGAGAAGTTTTCTCATTTGCGCCGCTGGAGTCGCCCAGTCGTAATAGCGGAATTACTTTGCGCCCGGCAAGGATCTCTTTCTTAAGGGGCAGCTCCTTCTTCGGCTGGCGGAATTTCTTCTTGCACGCTTTTTCAAACATTTTCGGCGACATTGAAGCACTCATCTCGCGGCACTAACCCTTTCCAGCTTCGCGGCATCCGCCTTCAGTCAGGCACTTCTAGGTGTTACGATCCTCAGCGTGCTGAACTCTACTCTAATTTCTATTCCACCGACTTAAGTACTGCAGTCTGGTTGGCAGGAGAGGACCCCCCTACTCGATCTACGTACCGAACTACTGATTCGGGAACGAAAGATAGCAGATCCTCGTGAAACTAACATCCTGCTGAACAGACCTCGCAGCAGTCAATCCGAAATTTAAGCGTCCAAGTGTTTTCCGACAGTCCTGGCGTCAAAGGGAGGCAGCCAGGTCTATCGAGCAGACGAATGGGCATGAACTTGGAGTTAATGGAACATGCAGTTAACTTGCCCAGCACAGGTCCAACTTGTGCCAGTATCCTTGTTAACGATGCACACGCTGCCCGAGCGGCAGAGTTCCCCGAATGACGTTTGCGCCACGAACTCGCTAAGGGCGATTCGCTTGACCGCACTGAACTAATTGTAAGAAAGGAACGCCTCCGCGGGAGAACTTGCTGTCCTCCCAAGGTACTTTGCTCGCTGCCTTGGGCGAAATTAAAGCCGACGGGCGAAGGGGTGAGACTGGTTTCCGGTTTTAATTAAGTAAACTACCGTTCCGAAGCCGCTGTTCTGCTTTTTGTTAACGTCTCGAACCGATGAAGTGCGAGAGACGCAAAGGAGTCGCCCTACTTGCCGGTTCCCCGCGTTTTAATTAATCGCCCGGCGAAAGTCGGACAAAGCTCGGGCTACCTATCCGGTAGGGACTCGATTAATGGAACTCCTGTAGGACGCTTTCTTAATTACGTGTACGCTTGTTGAACTCATTTTTCTTATTTACACTTCTTTGGACGGCGTCTCCGTTACGTAGGCTGCCTGCACGGGGGCGCCCGGTGCTCCAGGGAATGCCTAGGGACTGCGGATTAATTACGCGGAAGGGATGCTTGTCGCGCAAATAAGGTCCAGTGCGTGTAAATTGCGGGCGATTTCTCTGGGTTCGGATCGATTTCGCGTCTACTCGATACTCTTTCATTAGATCACACCGAATAACGTATCTCGCGCTCGACGCTGAAACAGGGAATGTAACTAAGCGTAACGCCGACATTTTAAGCGGCACGGTAACGCGTGTTTTCGAAAGGGAAGAAGACCGTTGAAGGTGGTGCTTCGCGAGAGAGAAGAGTGAGCTTAATTCCCGTTCCAGAAGAGAAACGGGGGCGGATTAAAAATTAGAGATCGTTGAAAACGTTTGAACTATCGCCCCGAGACTTCTTCGCCCGGCGGGAACTCGAATCGCTTCAATTACATGGCCTCCATTTTCTTTTCTTTTTTTTTTGTGCGATTAATGGTATTAACTTTCCCGCCTTCCCGCGAATCCTGCGAGATAAATGTAAACCCCGGCGACCGTTCTATCTCCCCTGCAAAGAGATACGCTGCATAGATAGCGCGGTACTTCACGGAATAATTTACATTTTGATCTCGACCGCGACGCCGCATCCGGCGCGGGAGGGGGATGAAAAAATTAATTACGGCGTGTTTTGCCTCTCGCTGAATATATTTCCAGAGTATCGTGGCCCTTTCGCTGTAATAGAATGCCAGGAGGTAAATACAAAAGCAAGCCCGCGCGAACTGTACCATTCACCAAGGATACGTAATCTTTCCATTTCTTTGTTCCAGCGAGTTACGTGTTTATCCAAAGCTCGCGTCGTTAATCGGAGTATTTTCTTCATTCACGATTGTCTTCTCCGTACTCGTCGAAAGTACCGGAGTCTCCATCGCGATGCGTCGCCGTTGCGAAATCCCCGCTCACCAGCGAGTTACAAAATCTGACTAATGGTCTGCTCGAGTAGAATGTCTTTTCTGCTTTGCTAGCATCCGGAAGACAACGGTCTGGTGGGTAATCTTGCTGATGAACCCACTAACAGACGGCGGATAATACGTGTCGCGTCGCTTCCCCTCTTATTCGCGTTCATTCCATAATATTCATCCTTTTTCTTCCTCAAAGCAAAAGTGTCTGCACTCTTACTTAAAACATTCCTCGCGTCGTTCTGGGCGACCCAGATCCCCGAACAGTAATCACTGCGTCCGCCGTACCGGCGAGTGTGAAACGGAGCAAGCGAACTTCTCAGACGAATCACTGACAGAGAATTCCTTCCGCGCCGGAATTCCTTGTCGGTTTCGATGGGTCATGCGAGGGCGCGGAATGCCTTTAAAATTTGCGCGAACCCGCGCACGTGCTAATACGCCGCCGATCTTCGATTTGCATGTGACCCAGTGACGGTTGACAAAGCTCGTAGTACCGCTCAATAGGATCGTGGAATCCGGAATCTAGTTTCGCGATACGAGGTCGCCTCTTGCTCGTATGTCGGGCACGTAGAAATTCGTGCTTTCCGCTTCGTTATCGGCGCCCTGCGTCGGGAGACCGTCGCGAGACGCAGTGGACGTAATCGCGAGCTCTTATCCTACCGCCTCCTTTTTGGAGTCCTTCTTTCTCGCCTGTAAACCTCGATACACAATGATCGACAGCCTCGCGTCTCTTTCTCTTGGCTCGCCGACCGACCGCACATCTCGAAAATGACTGTTGGATTGTTTCGAATCGCGATCCGAGGAGGGAACGTACGTCGGGATGATCCTGATCAATCTTCCTTTATCCCCCGTTACGGTTAACGCGATAGGGAACGAAAGAAAATTGGAAATGGAATGGACGTGCGTCGCGATAGATTTTGGCGACAGTTTCTAATGAAACTTTTCCGTTGTATCGGACGAGGGTAACGTCGATGGATCCTATTCGACACTTGACCATTCAGACGGTTCATTTTTTGGAGAAAAACCTGTGCTCTATTAACTTCTATGTAATATTCATCGTACCGTCGTGTACGTATCTGTTTCTTCGTGAAATTGGGAAAAAGTTATAACGTTCTTGCCGGGATGGCCTGAATTTCGAATGTTATTCTCGTACGGCACACGTTTCACGGAGAAATGTACGTGTTGCTGACGGGACTCGAAATACAACAACGTTAACGAGCAACGATCGAGAGTAGAAAGCACTGAATGTTCTTTAGTTCCGTCTTTTGTATCCGTTATGAATTAACGTCGCCTTCCGTGGCTGCTCGCATATTATGCTGATCGCGCTGCTTCCTATCAAAAGGAGATCCTATCGCGCGGAATACACCAGCCTAAACAAGATACATAAATTATGCAGCGTACGAGGAACAGTTGCTGTTATAAAATGGAAGTTCGCCTCTCATAACAGTATCTGATGAGAGCGTCGTTTTATATGCAAATTCGCGACGAGCTAATGAACTTAGCCTGCAACTTGCCTGGCGCGAGAAGGGAGCGGAATTATCGGCAGACGTTTTTCCGTCGTTAAGATTTTCCGTTGACCCTCGAAGCCTTGGGGTCTTGCTAGCGTGGAAATGCAGGAATACTTAAAAAATATTCCAAAGTCTCGACAACTGCTGGGTGATGGCCGAATGAATATTCAAACACTTCTCTCTACGTCTGATTAATGGTCGTTCATTCTACTGGGGCCATAGATGCGCCAAGTGCGTGACGACTTAATAAAACCCTCCAGCATCCTTTTAATCCACTATTTAAATTCGACGGAAGTATAAAGTTACGAAGCCGTCTTCGCCGGAAAGTTCGCGGTGTGGATCTCGATGGCTGGAGCGCGAGGGCGTTATTAACTAGAACGCTTAACCGTGTTTTTCCAATATCGGGAAGTTTCGAGAGCAGAAACACAAGTTTCCTCGGTAAATTAATATAATTCAATGAAAGTATCGGGCCCTGTGATCGAACCGCGAGCATTCGTGCAACTTCCTTATCGAGCTGGTACCCCGATTTCCGTCGGCTATGGTGGGCTAATAACGGCCAGGATTATTAAAAACTTCCTTTATCTTGTTTGTTCTCCCTGCGGAACTTGCCCACCGCCGTCGCCCTCACCTTCTCGCCGCTCGCGCATATCTTTGCTCAGGGGGGAGAACTCGTTTAACTTAAGCGATATGACTCGATACGTCGATTCTGTGGGACGCGGCGCGGGTCAAACGAAGTTCCCCGGAAACTTTCTTACCGCCGCGTAGTCCACGGGAAAAATGTTTCCCGCCCGGGGGAAACTCGTGGCTGTTTGTTTTACTTTGCTTTCACCCCGCACATCAGAAGTTACAGGCGAGGAAGTGACTAAGGATCTGAACTTCCGGGCCGTGGAAAGTGACGAGGAGCAAAGAAATAGGACGGCGGAGGAAAATAGTTTGTAATCGACATTTCTGTGTTGCCTTACCCGACTCACTCGCACCGTCCTCGCTCGAAACTGTACGATATCTACTGGGACGAATCGCAGTGGGAACGTTTCCCATTGATACGCGAACCACAGCTCCGCAAAGATTAGCTTTTACCGCTCAACGGCCGCGGCGGCCACGCTTGGAACTTTGTTTTACGTTGTAAAAGATGAGAAGCAGTCGTAAAGTGGCCGCGGCTTTACGACAGCATCGTCGTAAGGAAGCGGAGATGCCCAGACGCGAGATATCCTCGACTTTCCTATCTATCATCCGCCGCGTAGTTGCTTCGTTACTTCGTGTCCCCCATCTGTATCTCGGTATCGGCCTGCCTTTTACCTTTTACGCGGCGCGAAAGAAGATGATCCGATTCTGCCCGTAGGATCTTGGCGGAGCGTGCAGGACAAAGGGATCGAGTGCACATACTCGGCGGAAATGGTAGGCGAGCGGCGATGTTTCGCACTTTGTCGCAAATGCACCGGGCATCGCGCATGAATGCATGCCAGAGAATTATTAAGCTCCGCGGCTCTGCTTCTGTCCCCTTAGAAGTATCGTGCACCTTCGCCATGACAAATACGCCGATGCGTAACGATGCTTTTACTTCGCCGCGACTGATGTACGAGTTACGAACTTTTTCCAACGTTGGCGGGATAACGAAAAGGAGTAACAGAATTTGAGACCCAGCGAGATGCGGGGGAATATATTCTTCCATTCGAAAGTAATCAACGTTCGCTGGTGGATCGGGGGTTCGAAGGGTTTTGATAGCGATGCGATTCGACACGGTTACGCCGAAAGTTGAATCTATCCTCATTACTCGATACTGCGGAACGATAACGCCGAACTGGCTCTCTCGGTCTGGCACGATGCGATCGCCTTTTCGTGTTATTTTCAGGTTTATCCAATTACGAGGAGAGTGGTGAAAGAAGCATAGGAGTGGTGCGATGAGAGGAGTCGATATTGCAAGACTGTAATCCGATGAAGCTGGATTGGCCGGGCTGAAAATTTCCCCTTGCTGGACGATGTAACAATTTTCGTGGCATATTGTATCAGAAACGTGGGGCCGATGTTCAGGTTCCCGGGGATCGCTTTTTTCTTTTCGTGGAATACCTTTCGATTACGCAAGTAGGTATGCGTGCACTTTGTACATCCTTATTTCGATTCAGCCACACTTATACCGTGTTCGTGATGTACAAGCAGTCCCAGTAATCCGAGATATTCATATTCAGAGATTCTCGAAATTTAATCAGGGCCGTTTTAACAAATTTCAGCGCCCTGGGCTAAAAGATTTTGGCGCCCTAGCCCCCGAGGGTGCGATTCCTTCGCGATCGGTGCAACGGAGTACATCGCAACTCCGGGCCTCGGCCAATGCAAACACGAGCAGAAACAATAGAAAATTCTTTCTCCAAAATTGAAGAGAAAAAAGCATTTCAACATATTTGATTCTTAAACGCCCTTGGGTCACAGGCGGCCCTGGGCTATAGCCCATTTAGCCCATTGGTAAAGGTGGCTATGAATTTAATAAGAAAATGGTGGCCACTTTGAAAAACTCGCGTGCTATAATTCTACACGCGTTCCCGCGACTGTCCGCAAGTCCGAAAGTCTACAAGGAGCTTTAGACGATTCACTGCGAAGAACATGGCCGTGGAAAAACTGTTCGGCGCGTGATCGAAATATCAGAAGCCTGTGTATCCTGGATGCTCTTTGTGGAGTAACCAGGGGCCATTATAAGGTTTATGGGTCAGAAAGCAGTAAGAGGCACCGGGTACTATATGTAGGACATACACAGCCAACCTACGGGCTTTCTACACTGGATATCCTAGCCTATATTTCTAATATATTTCCTAGAGCTCGTTTTATTGCCGCTAAGTCGGTTATAATCAAGTTCCGAGCAGTGGCTGCCCCCTAAGCCGATAAATCAGCATACGCAGGCACGTATTAACGCATCTTTCGTTGGCCGTTTTTGGTGCGGGTTACCAGAACGAGGTGTTAAGCCCATTATCGATAGTCCCTCGTTTATATCCACGCATTCGCTTTACTGGGAATGATTCAATAGCACGGGTCAACCAGATTTCCTGGCCTCGTTATGTGGCTGCATTATGCTTAATCCAGTTGCCTCTATAACGGAATTTATGAATTTACCGTGCTCTTTATTGGATAGTTTAACGACCCCTGATATGTATACAGGCTGACCTATATCAGGAATAATGATAATTCCAGGGATTCCTTTCATCTAACCTATTGCAGCGACTCGATTCAATTCTCCAGCCCGCAGTATTCTTTCGCCTCGTCCCCGAGAGGACTCGGGAAGATTCCATCGGTCCTGGAGGAACGCAGCTTTCGCGCCCGATGAATTACAAGCGATACCCATCGAATGATAATATTGTTTGGCGGCTGAATGATACATCGGCCGCGCGAGGAATTCTCGATAAGCCAATAGCGCAGCTGATGCCTACGCTGCTCCGGGAAGTCTGGCGTTGCCCTCGATACACTCCCCCTCGTACGAAATATATAGCCGCCACCTTTTAACCGTTACCCCGTACGCCGCTCTTACTGGATGCGCGTCTATCATAGCTCGTGAATACTTTATATCCAGCCCCGTACGTTACCGTGCCTACAACGCGTCAGTTGCGTCATTAATTTTACAGGATCTCTTATAGACTGCAGTCGCATCCGCGGAACCATTCACCCGTCCGAACCTTTCTTCGCCGGTGAAAACACGGGACCGAGATAAAGCCTCTATACAATCCAGCCGGGGGCTTATCATGCCCGCCATTATGTTGCTCCTTTCTTTCGCTTACGTACGGCCCAGGCAATGAGTCCACTTCGCTGGTTCGCGTGGCGTCTGTCGGTTCTGCAACAGAAATATCGCTAAACTTCGTATCGATGCCCCCCTCCCCTCCCCCGTTGAAACTTCCAACACCGCGCCTCCCCCCCCCCCTCACCCGCGCCCCCACCTTCGACTATCTCGGAGACCACCGGTTTTTCTCTCCGCGAAACACTGGCCGTGAAAACGGTGGAATTCGAATCTACGAGCGGCAAAGACACGGCCGGGTTTCCCGTTTAATACGAGCCCGTGATATCTTTTAGCACGTAGCTCGTGCTGAATTTTAAACCCAACAGACGATTCTCGTCGCTTCCCCGGGAGACGGAGGGGAAACGAAGGAACGAGATAATAGCCGGCGCATTAAAAAAATTAACGAGGCGATGAATATGTAACGGGAAATTATGCACAGCGTCATTTGCGATCTCTTTATCATCCGGGGCTGCGTTATCACGCCTGGGAGATTTTTTTTTCTTTTTTTTTTTCCATAAAGCGTCCCGCCGGAAAGTTGGACAACTTCCCAACTGGCGTTGAAAGTGGCGGTATCAGGGACCGTCGAAGTTATTAGCCGAACGAGGAATCCACTGTCCGCGGTTCATCTTTATTCAATAAATCGTGCACGGGGGCGGGGGAGAGGGTAGCGTTCGGGAAGCTTTACGATTCGTTTAATAACGTGCCGAGCATTCGTGCTCTGTAATCTTATAGTTCATCCACGAAGGCGATAGCGTTTTTAGATGTTCGCCGAGGATTGCTCGTAAAGACTCCTGGAAATGATCATAATTTCTGGATAATTTCCCGGAGAATCTTCCTTTCGCGGGGCTGTTAAAGACACGTGGTTGGCTTTATTTCTGAGGCTATCATTCTCGCGTATTTGGAGGAAGTACATCTCTAGTTGTACGTGGTGCTTTTATGGCCGATTCCTCGTTCTTTGAACGACCAGTTCAGCATCGTTTCACAAGGTGAATCGAGCCTTTCTCGATCCTTAAAGATCGACCGACTCGATAAGAGGTCGGATGTTGCACGCGACGGAAAGATTGGGGTGGGGGGGCGTTAATCGATTTGAAATAATCATTCGATAAATGCGCTTGCATGACCCGCGTATTTTCTCCCTCCCTTTGGTTTTGTTTCATTCGTTTCGGCTACTTCTGTCGCGTCAAACGCAGTATTGATTTTCGGCCGGATTTTCATTCGCCTTTGCGGGCCCAGTTTTGTTTTATGAAAACGTCCGAGCGAGTTCTGTTTGTGAACCCGTGATTGATAAAACATTGTTAGACGGAATTTATACTGGGGCATCGGGAATTTTCAGCGCGTTCTCCCCCCCCCCCCCCACCCCACCCCACCCCACTGTTACAAGGTTTCGTTTTCGACGGTCCCCGCCTGAAATTCTGTCCGTTTTGCATCGTCTCGCGATTCGTTCCATAGCAAAATGCCGTGAACGTTTCAGTTTCTACTCGATATATAACGTTGTCTCATCTTGGTAGCAGAAGAATTCTCCGTCATGCTCCCTTGGCTTTTCGATATAAAAGCAAAGGATTCATGAAACCTAATGGGGCACACTCAAGCGTAACGCATAGACGATGTTGCGAGTATACGGAAGGGCTACGATCACGCATAGAGATTACAGTTGCAATTCAAACGTAATAGACTCTGGGATCGGAGTCGTAGAGTGCCGCGCGGGGCTGCTATTTAAAATTCTAATCGAGATGATAATCTGTTTAAAATCGGAGCCTTCCGTCAGCCATCCGACACCCGGTGACGATGAATTTTAAGCTGCGCACGCGAGAGAGTCGGAGTCGGCGGCAGATGCGGCCGACAAGACGAACGGGAATTTAAATAATTATTCATTCGACGGAGCAAATGAAATTAAAATGCAAGGCGTGCCGAATCGCGACGAAATAAGGGCGCGAGGCAGTGCCGCGACAGAAACCGGGGTGGGGAACCGGGAGGGGGGAGGGGGAGGGGTGCCGCAGATGAAACGACACAGAGAGGTACGCGAGGGGTTGGGCTCGGAAGTGTAATCCATGAATTAAGGGCCGGGCCCGCGTGGCATCCCAACGTTGCCCACGAGAAAAGCTCACCCCCCCCCCCTCGGGGGGAGTGGGGATGATATAAATTGTTTTAACGCCGTCCTGATGCGATTTGAAGAGGAGCAGTTTCGTCGTAAGCACCGAACGAGATATATACCGCTATTAAATAAAGGATTTCTCGCCCCTGTTTCGCTCAACGGTCGAGCACCGACCTCCAACCAGCAGATGGACCGTGCCTACGCTCTGTGAAATATGATTTGCATAAAGGCTCAGGCTCCTGGTCACCGGGATCACGGCTATCTGTCCTGGCAGAGCTTTGTCGCTAGCAAGTATAATCCCCTGGCCGGAGAGATATCGAGCCGTAAACAAGGCTAATTTAATGTCTCGGTTTGCTGTCGATGAACAGGGAGACGCGAGCCTGCGCTGGCTAATCTCGCTCGTTTCGATTTAATCGAGGGGCCAGAAAATGTGGGCGACTTTCGTTACGCTGGAAATTACCGTAACAGTTGCGATGGCCGACCTGCGGACGGGCTATACTACTTGCAGCGGATCATAATCTATGTGTACATAATTCTGTTGAATTTCCGTTGTTGTGGCTGCTTGCAGTATGCTGTCCGCCAGTGATACGAGGTTAATGGATCATGTAGTTGCACGATTCCGAAGTTGCTGCCGGCAATTTGAAGTAGATTTTCGGTATACAAGCTGTGGATACGGAAAAGTAGGTTAAATCGATTGATTGGGTGAGACGCGGTAAGCTCTGCTGGGTTCAATGCGGTATACAGACAAATCTGGATAGCATTGACACTTACTTTCAAAAAATTGGGGGAATTCGAGATTCGACATTAAAAAGGAAACAGTTTCACCTGTATTTCTGCTAGAAGTTTAGATTTGTGCTTAAAATTCTTCGACTGACGATTCGAACATCTGCGTTACCACGTCCTTTGATTTATAACGTTATCACCGTTTGAAGCTGCTCTGTCCTCCACCAAGAACCGGCCACTGTTTTGTTACGTAACAAAACGACCTTCGCCGACCCGACCGGTCCGCTGCGTAACGCAATTACCCCTCTGTGCGATGCACGCGCAATTAAGTATTCTCGGGACGTCGTGGCGATACGTAACGGCGAGATGCGTTTACGGGTTAAGGTAACAGCGAACCTTGGGCTAACTCCTCCGACAGTAGAGGAAAGATTGCGAATTCAGAGATAAAAGAGGCTCTAAGGCCGGCGCACGACAGAGGGGTAGTTGAGCGGGCCTACGAAAATGTAAATACTCCCTCGGGGAGTAGCACTCGGAGCGTGGAGGAAATTAACTTAAAGAAAATTTCTTCGCCCCGGCCAGCAGAGACAAGGAAAGCGGGAATGCTCGAGGAAGGGCGCAAAGAGCGAAGATGCGCGGGGGCGATGGTGGTTGTGCCGGAGCTTTCCTCTCTTCCGTTCCAGCCTCGACTCTCTAGGCGCTTCGACGATCCTACACCACGTTGAAATTCATTTCAATGAATTTGCATTCCAATGGCCCCCTCCCCTCGAACGCGCTTTCTTTCCCTTTGCCTAAATTCGTTCTTCGATAATTATTATTTGATCACTGGTTAATTAGAACAGGTTTTTGTCGTAGCTTCTCAGAGCTGAGCTTCGTCCTCTCTCGATCGCGATCGCGATCGCTGATACGGGGGCGCCCTGATCGAAGGTGGGATAGTGGCGGATGGATGGAAGATTGGAGACGGCAAGCGTCGTTTGGTTCCATGAAGCACGGTTCGACAGCGTCGAGGAGGAAAGGACGGGAAAGTTTTTGATATGTTTTCCGTCCCCCTTCGACCGTTGTTTCCGCTCGCGGAAGACGAGGTGATGCATTCTGTCTCTCAAGAAATACGCGCCGCCGCGCACTTGTTATTCCGCAACTTTATATTCAAACTTTTGCCCGCGCGCATATCGCCCTCCCTCGTAATTCTTTGGACGCCTTAAACCATGAATTTCGCGCGCGCGCGCGCGCGCACGCTGGTCGATACGGCAAGTTTTTACGCTTGAAAATTTCCCTCTTGGACAGAAGCAGCGCGCGAGACAGGGGAAGGACGTGATGAAATTTCGGTATCGGATAATCTAGAAAATGAAGTAACTGTTCGTACCCGTGGTTCAATTTACATTTGACATCGAAGACAGAAATCGCCATCGCGATACGGTTTCCCTTCGAGGGTAGAAGAACGACTTGGATTACATTCAACTGTTTCAAGTGGACTGAATATTTTTTATCGCCAGGTTCGATAAAGCGATAAGCAATCAACAGAGGCAGTGTCTGGAAAACTTGTCGATTACCATAGAATTCTTTAATCTTTTATGTACTAGCAATCTCGGTTTCGCGATGTTCCGCTGATATTTGTTTTGGTCCCTGTACCATTTGCAAATGTAAATGAACTTTTGCAACGAATCGCGCCGAATTTAGAGCAAATGACTGCGACGCTATCGTCGAATGAATTGACGAGCAGCTTTTAATGGAACAAAGTGAATAAACGTGTCCGCGCCTCTTTGTTTGCCGTACATTATATTTAATCGATAATGCGCGTTATCCGACGCCTCTGTTGAGTCGTGGAATTAGAGTTGAACGAAATGTTTCATGTAATATTCACTCATTGAAGTTTACCTAATGTGATTTAGTACACTCGTTTGTTGAATTATTGCTGTTAAAATATTCATCAACGCATTCTTTGAGAACCGAAATCCCTGCGTTCGGTTCGCGAAGCAAACAACATTCCTGATGCAAACAAATTATGTGTAATCTGATTATGATTAAATTCTGATCGTTAAATCCACGCAACAGGACGTAAAGATGCGGTTATCCCCAATTATTCAGCGAAATTGTATTTGCTGTAAAGAGCACACTGAATTCTCAGCAGACTGTTTTAGGGACATTTTATGTTGGAGCTGCGATAAGAGCGAAGCGTCGAAATACATTATGCAGTTTTATAACTGAAGTGTTTATATTGGAGCAACGAGCGGATCTACGTTTTCTAACAGATGACCAACGATAAAACCGTCCAATCGACGTTTTTGTAGTTTCTTTCCTAGCTCCAACATAAACGCACCCTTGTTCGCGACATTCTCTGTAAATTCTTTAACACAGAGGCACTTTATGTATTCAGTTCATAATCAAGTAATCCCCAAACTGTTCAGTAACATATGTATAGAGCACTGTCCATTATCCAGCTAAACCTACATCAGTTCGCATTAGCTAAACGTAGCGGTATCGAGGTTTCCATACAATGTCATCAAGCCATGAGGGATGGGAATGCGTTCCACAAGCAGCAGGCGTAATTTCAATTCCCAGGACGATAATTCTTTCATCGAAACGAGCGTACAGTCGTAGGCATCCAGATCTGTAACGAGTCCGTAATACCTACCTTCGTTACGATAAAGTGGCTACGAATGAAAAACCGCTCAAATGCCGTGGAAATTACATGGTAGGAGCTATAAATACTGTAGCGCCTATAGCTTTCCCAGGGTTTGAGAACTTACATACATACTTGTAGGTACGAGGATCGACGTCCACGGTGAAGCGACGACAACGTTAGCCGATAAAGATTACACGGACTTTGAATACATTCCGTGCCGAGCAATCAATACACCTCGGTCTATTTCCCCTATTCGCTTTAAAATTAATCTATCGTACTAATTTGCTCCTACATTTGCAATCCGTGTCAGCATCCCCGGTTGCCAGGACTGGACGGATGACGAATGATAATTCAAGGCGGCTTTATAATGCTCCACCACGAGCTGCTCTATAAATTGCCGTCGGTTTATTCTCCTCATAACTTTCGAACCCGACGAAACGTACTATTCTAACGAAATTTAGCTGCCTGTCGATCGTGGACCGTCGGCTGTGAACCGTGGAACGAAGGCAGCTCATGGGTTTCAATATCGGCACGGGGAATCGATGCTTTGGAGCTTGATACGCGTTAGAGGCGTGATTGATCGCATCCATAATATCCTATTTACCGTACGACAACGTAATATCGCGCTGGAGATTCGACGGTTTCCTCGCGAAACCGTATTCCCGCGCATCCCTTAACTGTGCCGGTGTAAGTTTCAATGGTGTCGTCGCGACTGCAGGATATCCAGCGACTGTTTCGTTCGATTCTGCGCTGGATGGAATCGGTTCTAGATAGAGGATAATTGCTACTGGGAAAACGTTTAGCTGAATGTTTTATAGCTACCGGCTGCCATTGGTATGGTTCACCTGCTGCACTTGCTTACACGAACTATCTCTATACACGGGGTAGGAATGTATTTTGGGTTGAATACGAAATAGACAGTATTTTTCATTCCTCTCAGTCTACGGTATATTATAGTAAACTGTATTGAACAATAGCAGATTTATTTATTATTAGGTAGCTGTATACAGAGCGTAATGCATTATTAACTTTCGTGATGGATCGAATGAAAAAAGATGAGAAAAATATAATTTCTCCTATTTTGTATGATTGGCACAGCCTATTGTAATGCATTATTACTACAAACTGAATTTCGGAAAAAAATGTAGTCTGTTTGTGGTCTCAGTGGCTTAATTCACACCTCTGTATTCAATATTAACGAAGTCAGTGGCTACTTAAACGAATCTGACACGTTCATATCTCCCAGTCGTTCTACGAAACACGTGGAATATTGAGCGCGAGATAGTTAGGTGGAAGAAAGTATGAAGCTCGTCCTCACATTTTTCGAACTCAAGAAACACGATTTAAGTTCCCGGGCTGTTGGCAGCGGATTCAAATTATATTTTTCCGCGCAATTTAAGTTCCCATAATAAAGCGCAGGACCCGTAGTCCAACGCGACGCTAAACCCATTGCTGTTGATAAAAAGCTTTCATGCTCTGCCGCCCTGTTCAAGGCGAGGGCTGGGGAAAGCCTTGTGAGCCAGGGGCTCGCGGTTATTACGACGTTCCGGAACTAATTCGCTCTTAATAAGTTTATCAGCTTGCCTGGGACACGCGAAAGTAGCAGCGTTTCGGTTCCTCTTTTCACCGGGGGCTCGTTGCTTTTTATTTATAGCGCGCAATTCTCAAATCTCGCGGCGGGTCAAGATGAAGCTTTCGAGCTTGTTAATTAAATGAGGCGCGATCCTATCGCACAGTTCCTCGACTTCCCTCCCGTCCGCTATCACGCTCGCGATTTTTATCCCCCTACGCAGTTCGCCACAGAAATCCTACTGCTTCCCCACGCTGCCTTTCCCGATTAGTCCCTCGTATCGCTGTGAACCGTGGCGATTCTAAATCAATTAAATTCACTCGTACCAGGATTCTGTATTCTAAATCTGGTCTGCTACCGAACTGTGAAAATCGGTATGAGAGAGAGAGAGAGAGAGAGAGAGAGAGAGAGAGAGAGAGAGAGAGAGAGAGAAAGAGAGAAAGTGTAAATCGTACCAGACCCACCAATCTAATTACAATTATTGAATTGTTCCATAACCATTGGCATGTGGCCATCGAGTGCTGCGGGATGCGCTAGTCAAGTAACCCAGCATCCCCTCCGCGGCGCGAGTGGAAAGTCTGTGATCTGAACGAGCGAGCGATTCCACGCGAATCACAGCGGTCTCTGCTCGGAGAAAAATTGGCCCGGGAAAATCAATAGGTACCCCGAGACGTCTAGCGGAGTACGAAGCTGAAAGCCTATGAATAATAATGCGACACGGAATATACTTATCATAGATTCTAAGTACATCCAGCGCATAAATGCCAGAATGGCGTACAAAGGATTGCGAAGCTGTATCACGGCCCCGCGCTCCGCCAGACGTTTTCGGAGCGATCCGTACAGGCGTATGAAATTAAATCCTTCATGCTTACTAATTTTCAATAGAGGAGGGGGGGGGGGGGAGGGGGTGGCGCCAGGGGTGGGTTAGAAAAGGGCGGCTGAATCGTCGGATTTCAAAGCGAGCAGGTCTGTAACGCCAGTGGCGGGGCGTGGCTTTTCCTACTTTCCCTACGTTTCCAGCAGATTGGAAAGAGGAGACCGAGATTAGAGATCCAAGTGCTTTCTTGGAAAAAGCATCCACTATCTTTCGACACACTTTGATCTCCGGAGAATCAGCTTGCCTCTCCGTTCTCCTGTTTACCGTGCGAGTAAAGTCGCGCGAGCGTTTTCATCTAATCCTCCGCGCTGGCCGAATCCCTCGAACCCGTTCCTTCCTTCGAGACATTGGCTTCGGCACCCGCTTGAATATTTAACGAGCTGTCATCTATTTCTGAACGGTTGCTTTTACGTAATCTGTCTTCCCCTCTCCCTGTTTCAGGCTGGTGCCCGAAATATCCATGCTTCTATCGCGAATGCAAAGCGGGAATGTTTTCTGCGAGTAACGATCGCGATAACGGTCCGCAGTTTCTCTCTATTCTTAGAGCCACCGTAGCATTTTATCGCGCCCAATTTTGATCCTGGCACGCCAGTCCGTTTCGTACGAAGGGGCGTTTGGAAGCGGAGCCGCAGCCGAATGAATTTCAGAGTTCGCTACCCGAAAATTGGTCGTATTTCCGGAGATTAGCGAAGCCAGCGGATAGTGTATCATTAATCGCGTTACTTTAAAGTTTGTCCCCGCGAATCAGTCAGAACGCCAGCCACGAGATAGCAGTGGCCACGGCGTGTAAAAGGGCGAGAGTTTGGCATGCGCTTCGTAATACTTTAAGCTGTGTACTTCGGAAATTTACGTTAGTTTGCTAAGCCTACTATCGTGCGCCAACCGGAATCTTCTACGCAAATAACGATCCCTACGCCGTGGCTATACTATTCAGGGGGCCGTATGCTTTTCGACCGAGACCCGTATACTTTTCGCAATGGCTGCGCGTAGGAGGAATAAATTAAAACTCGCATCGGCTAATGGCAGGTCCGGCCAACGCATCTTAAAGGTAATCGAAAGAAATTAAGCCCCAAGCTAAATTGTCAGGAGCCTACCCTCGAAGGAATTCAAAGGGCGAACTTACTAGCTGGAACGCAGGAAAGTATCATGTAGCAGTTCTGCGCGTAAAAGTCTGCATAAGTTGATGGTGGGTAATGAATACTTCCGCGTACGTTGCGTTCTACATAGTACCGAGTCACGTTCAATATTAAACGTCGAGAAGTTTCCGACGTGGGCGAGTGGCCGATAAGAAATCGTGGAGAGATTGTTTTCTGCGGGAGTAAAATCGCTGGGTGATAAACCTCGCCCAGAGATGTTTATTGAATAACGCAACTTATTCTCGAACGAGGGTCGGTACGGTTCGCTGCTCGGAGAGGGGTATGCACCGGGGTTGAACATCGTCGAACCAACGAAACGAGATATCGTCCCCGGACAATCGGAAGAATCGATGAATGTATCTTGTCTTGCGATTCAAATCCAGGGTAGTGGGGCTATTTGCGCGCCGCAGTATCGTATCTATCGCGTTACCTCGATTATTTAACTTCCTTTCCTCGCCCCCAACGATACACGACTTTCATTTACCCACTGACCACGCAATCACGATGCTCTACTCGAAGCGAGTAAGAAGCTACCCTATCTGAATGCTCGGCAGTAACTTCGTACGGCACTCAAGCTCGCGCAAAACGCCTTCACTTTCCATGTTCGATTCACGTAGGCACGCGGGATCGGCAGTTTCTCATTCGTAGCAACGCCCCTTACAAACCACCCCGCCGTACGTCGCCGAGATTCCGTAAAACGCCACGCGTGCGCCGCGCCCTTAATGCCCTCCGTGCGTGCGTTATGGGCTGCCATTAAATCCACACAGCAATTTAGATGCCAGCAAAGACAAGCCCGATAATCGCGGGATAAGCGCCCATTGGCCAGAATTAAACGGTCGCTACTATAGGTCCTACCACTCCGCGACCTTTCCACCAACGCCGGAAATACGTATAACCGTTCAAGGAGGGCGTAAGCTGAAATGTGAAATCCAGTCGGCGAGTTACGATCAGCTTAAAAAGTATCGAACGTTAAAAAGGCAAATGGAAGGCGGTGCTTACGGCGCGTATTCCCCAGTCCGCCGTTCGAATCAGCGTTCCCGATGACGCTGCTCTATCTCCTCTCGAGCACCGGATCACGGTGGATCCGCTTTTACGAGCGTCCTCCGTGCTAGTGGCGCGTGCATGTATACCAAGCTGGGAACGGGGAAAGGTCAGCCCGGCGGGTGTACGTGTGCATCGAAAGGGCCGGGGTCGCGCGAAAGTGCTTTGCCCCTGCGGTGACGAATCACGGAGGCGTCCGGCGATAAAACAACGGCAGATGCATGTAAGCGAACATCTGTAAATTCGGTCGGGCACGGCTCGCGTGATATAGGAGCGGCGGCCCCGACATTGGACATTAGACGGAATGTAATAGAGGTCTTGGCGAGTGTCCAGCCGGTCAAACGGAATCGGATAGGAGGGATACGGGATCCGCAGGGGTTGGATACCGCGGGCTACGATCCTGCGTATGTACGTACGTACCTACCTATCTCTGTATACACAGGCAGGGTGGTAGCTTCTAATACCTAGCCGGGGTGTACAGAGCTAGAGCCCGTATACACGTAGCAGGCGGAGAGCCCCGAAGGAGTACGCGTTTGTCGTCTCGACTAGGCAGCAGATCGACCAGCAGAATCTTGGCCAGTTACCCTCAGCTGTGTGGCGGGACGTGTGTTGTCCGATGAGTAGTTCCCATCTTCCCTGGAACTTGGAGGATCCTGTGCTCCTTTGGCGCCGTATTAAGGGACCAACTCCAGTTCCACGGTACCGTGGCCCCCGTTATTATCATCCGTGGCGACCAGCGTCACATGCGGCGAACGGTTTTCTTTCACGGAGACTGCTCGATGGGGACCGGGGATAGGTGAATGCTGGCGCGCGTGTACATGCATGTGCGCCGGTACTGTGTAATGCGGGATGGGGACTCTGGCCTGAATATTTAAAACAATCGCGCGGCTAGTTCCGCGGAAAATCGACGGGGAACTTAGTTCGGCTCCTTATTCGGTAAGAGGATTACGAAAATAGGGGCGGATCTCGGCGGTACGACAGGGGAATATCAAGTGGCGGTTAAGTGAACCGTCCGTCGCGCTCCGTAGGCTGCGGTTCCGAGGCACAGGGCAGACGGAGGAGGACGGCGGAGGACGGACACGGGCGTAGAAGTTATTTAATTTCCCCCCCCTCCCCCCCCATCTCCCCTCCCTTCGGTAGGAGCTGACTTGGCAACAGGAATGGCAGCTGATTCCTGAATTGGTCCGGTTGGCCTACTCGTTCGGCCCTTCGCTTTGACCGTCGTTCCCCGCAATCGGAATTCGAAGTGTTCCCGCCGCACTCGTTTGCCGAACTCTCGATCCCACAGATTTTTGATTCCCCGCTTACTCGAGGGTGGCTCGCGCGCCACTGTCATCGTCGCCCTGTCGCGTCACTGATTCCACCTGTCTGTTCGATGATTAATCGAAAAGTGTACACACTGCCGCCCGTTGCGAGTGACGCGGCACATTTATGCAATTCATACGCGCGATACTGCGTGTTCGATCGCGTCACCCCATCCCCGGATGGTGACACTGCTCTGACATTAATAGCTCGGTGTCATTAATTCCGTCATCAGTATTGATAAGCAATTAAGCAATTTGGTAATCGAGCAGGCGCCCCCAGCCCCCCCTTGTTTCACTGTGGCATGTTTCCTGCAGCGAAAAGTCGCTACGGAAATGGCATTTTTAACGGCTTTCGTAAAAAGCGGGGTGGACTTTGTCATTTTTTATACGATTTAAATACATGGTTAATTACCGTGAAAATATAGGTTCATCGAAGGTTCGAGCCTACGTGAATTTCCATTCGTAATTGATCAGCTCAATCAATAAATTGGAAGTTCGCCGTGCTACAGTGAAACGTAGGATCGTCGCGCAGAAGCAGAGAACTCGTGCTACAGAGATCTATGTAGGTCGAGCGAGTATTAACAGTATCCCGACGTTGTGTTACGGGTTCTGATCCTATTGCCAGTCTTAATCCACCGATCGAAAAGTCAACTTCTCGTCCCGTCGGACGAGAATGGCGAAGTGGTGGGTATCGATGACGGATTCCGGCGATTCGCCGACTAACGTACCGGATCGAAACAAACGCCCGAACGAGGGAAATTCGGGTCAGCACTCCCGACACAGTTCCAGCATCGGTGGACATCGATAACGCTACTAGCCGTTGGGACAAGTTCGATCGTCGATAGGCGGGCCAGTGCGAGGATTTTCTGATATTCCTTTCGTTGAAATCCCCGTCGGGGAGTCGGGGCGAGTTACTGGACGCGTAATTCACAGTATCGTCTGGTGGCGTGTACGCCGGCCATTAAATTGGCGCGCGAGTTGCACGAACAGAGAATAACAACGCTTCGATCGATAAATACCAGCGGCGTTGGTGCGTGCGAATTCCATGGTGCGAAACACATTTTTCGGGTAATTCCTGGTAAAGTGGGCTCGATAAAATTTTCATCTCAATATAATTCCGCGCGCACGCTCGCGCCCCCCTCCCCCCATCATTTTCCCGCAACGATTACCGCGCATAATGCCGACGATTAACATCGGCGGCCAGGAGCCACGGTGTTTCCTTGCGTTTTCTACCGCGGCCAGCTCGAAAAGTCCTTGAACTGTTCGTTTTAATCTGCCACGAGGCAAAGCGTGGTGTAATCGTGGATAGTTGGCGATTTCTCATTTAGAGAAGCTTCCATCTATCAGGCTCGATTCATGTGTAATGAAAAGCTACTCTCGTTTGTTTTTTTATAGACCTCGTTAGTTCAGCCCCTGAATAAAGGCACCCTTAGAGAGTCTATGAGTCATGTAATAAGGTCGTTTAAGGGTCGAACGGGTGATCGAAGTCGCAGGCCTAGGCAGGGGAGTCTTCATTCAGATCAGAGACACCGGTGAGGTAGAGATAACGACTTTAATATTCCACTCATTAATTAACTACCCTTGGCCGCGTAAAACCGGGCGAGGAACATTCTTGCGCCGACACTGTAAATTATGTATGGAAACGAGCTAGTTAGCTGGGCAACGAACAACTGGCTTGGTTAGCTTTCCCGTCACACACTACCCCTTGTTTTTCCGCCGTTTAAATTCCAGCATCTACGGTACCTGCTCCCGGGGGCGGCCAACTTCTGTTTAGAGAAGAAATTGATTCCATTTAAAACGAACTAGCGGCGATCTTGAGATCTGGAACATTGACGACCTACCTTTACGCTTTGCAACATTTTTCTGAAGCAATTTCTTTTAAATCAATATTTGCGGACTTATCAAAACAGTCCCAGTTACGTGCCCAGCCCTGTGTACTGATCTTAGGGTATATCGAGGTTTCTCGCAGGTCCAATAACGCGGTTTCTCCATTTCGCGGAAAATTCATCTCGATAGATTTACGATTGTTAAAAAAACAAAGAGAGAACATCGGTGTGTTTTTCTTTTCCCGAACACCAAGGAACGGCTCTCTCGAGACATCGCCGTTACAGATATTAATGTGAAAGTATAGTTTCCTCTGCGATACCGGCGCGGAGGGGACAAAGTTTTCCGAGACGCAGAAAATAGAGGCTCGTACGACTTTTATGCCTCTGCTTGTACGAGGGCTCCGATCATATACTGGCCATTATATCAAGCGGGAGCGAAATTAAGCTTTGTTAACGGCAAACAACGGTGACTAAACGTAACCACCGTTGCATATTTTCCCTGCGAATTACGACGCAACTGCTGCGCGCTAAGTTTCGTTAAGAGTTAATCCGCATTTTGTAAAAATTTTGCCCACCCATGAAAGCTTTCTCTTAGGTAACACGCGTGTGAACTTTCGATACAAGAGTATTTCGCCTGACACAGTAGTTCGACGCGCAGTAGTGAAGGTCAATGCTTAACCAAACCACGGCCAGAGTGAATGATACATAATGATCGGTGTCTCTCTTTCAATGTCGTTGACTTCTTTGTAGCCCATGAACATCAATTTTCTCCTAGCAGAAAGAACGTAACGTTCTAATCAGATAAATACCACCAACCTTGAGTACCATTTACTGCTCATTCGTAAACGCGTCAGTCATTCTCATTACACGACATCCCTAGTCGAAGGAAATATTTCTCAAACCCCGTGCGCTCTGTTTAAAATAATACTGACAGGCATTTGGAAATATTCGTGGAAAGTATTATTGAATTGGCAATGAAGTGAAACTATTCGAGAGCTCTGCCGGGCCATTCATGCCCCTGCGTATCCCTTGGAATTATTGCCACTCGTAAAAATGTTTTCCCTCATGAAATTCCGAATTTTTACGGCCGAAGTTGAAAGTTTCGATGCATGTATAATATCATTAGCGTGGCCCCCGTTTGATTCGAAGGGTTGGATAGGCGGCAGCGCGACGATTACTCTGTCGAGGCTAGCCGAGAATAAAGAACAGCGGAGGGGATCGATTCGCGTAGGTGTTATCGCGCCAACAGATTCCTATGATTGTATTCTCGATGTTACTCGTCGGCCTTATCGTTTCTGGTAACTACCTCCAATCTTCCACGTCAGCCTGCTAACGGCGCTCCCTCGGGACATCCCTCTCGTCGTCTCCCTCGTTCGTTTCCCTCGTTTCATTCACATACACGTATGTATCTTTCGTTCCAACCGTACGGCCTTGTTTTTCCGCCCGGCAGCTAGTTATATTCCAACCCGCGGCTGGTCAACAGCCGTGTCGAGAGAATCCCAGCGAGGGGGAGGGGGGGGGGGGCGATGATACTGGCCGGGGTGTTCGTTTTGTTCTTGATGCATGGGGTGTTTCTGATCGATTTGCTCGCCTACCGTGACGTATCTGTCGAACATTAGCCACGTAGATTTCAGAGTCCCATCCGAGGAATCTTTATACACGGTAGGACGTGATTCGGGGTACACTCGATGAGGAAAGGAAACAGTAGAATACACGATATAACCCGGTTGGGTTCGTGGCCTGCAATGATTCCGTTTCGCGGTGTAATTGAATTGTGAATTACGCGGCCACGAATGTTTCACTGGGCTCTCCCAGGCACTCGGAATGGCGGCAGTCAAACAAGTACTAACCCCAGCCAAGGAAAGTTCAAATTATAGAGCATTAAACCGAATCAATGGAGCGTTTTTGCCCCGAAGCCATTGCCACGGATTCGACTGCTAAATCGTATTGTTCGCGGCTTAAATCGAATCGAACACTGGGGTTCAATTAAAGCCAATCCGTCGCACTTAGCACCGCGCGTTGTATTGCCTCGTGATCGTATCACGACGCAATATCGCACCTGCTGCGCCGTTGAGGTGTGTACGAGGCACAAAGCCTGGTCTGAGCAAATCTTGCCAAGCGCAAACCTCGGGCGTATCTCCTTGCTAGGTAAATTCTCCGCCAGCTGCACCGTCGCGCGTGCCACATGGGCTCTTGGCGCGAATTAGGGAAGATTGTTTACCCGCCAGATTTAAAATCACCGGCCAGAAGGCGTTTATGCATGGCCTGGGACGTTAGAGCTCCATACATGATCGCGTGGATAAAGTCTCGGCAGCTCGTCCGCCTTTATGCACCATCCGAAGGAGAAAGTCGTCGAACGGGACCGGTCGATCGGCTCCGATAGCCGATATGCTCGTAATACATTGCCATAAAACGGCTGATTCGGTGCGCGGGAAACGGCAGTTTCCTCCTCGTCAACGAAAACGCTGTCGCAGAAAATAACTTTCTTCTATTAGTCGCCGTGCTCTCTATTGATTCGGTGACCCCTTGACAGACTGGATTCAGCGGGAAGTGCGTAATTTGGTCGGGCGTGACTCATTGCGTGAGGATCTTCGAGGCAAGGATGCGAATGATCAAAATGAAAGAATATATCCAAGGCACGGTTGACGGCGTGCCTCGCTTTTATAACCGTTTAAGCGAAGGGAAGTCGCGCCTCTGCAGGATTAAGTAAAGTAAGTATTAAGCGGAGAACGATGCCGTGGCATCTCCAGTGCGGGATTAAGAGGAGCAGTTTTAAAATCTTCGCTGAATATTGCCCGGGGTACTGGGACGGCGGGGGAACAAGGACTTCCTAAATAGTGCCACAAGTACATATTACGGCGTCGCGAGAAGAGAGAGAGAGAGAGAGAGAGAGAGAGAGAGAGAGACACTATCTTTTCAGAGTGTCCGAGACACTGCGGCGACACAAAGGGATGCCTCCCTTTCACGGGAGCTTCAGTGCCACGGAAAAAGGGGGGCGCGTTCCTCTTTATTCGACAATGTCGGAGCATCAGAATGGTCAAACAACGGACAATTAAGACGCGAGAGCTTCCTCGCCCTGCTACTTGAAACTCGAGGCGACAGAAATATGAGTTCCAAGCTACTTCCTCCCGTCTCCATTCTCTCGCAGGAATCTTTCATCGCCGCGGAAACATTCGGATCGTAAAAAAATAGTCCTGTCTTCGGGACACCGACGTTCTTGGTGGAAGCTGATGGCCGAGGCACTCAGCCCGCATTGGGCGCTTTCTATCCTATTCGGAAGCGTCGCGGTGGAGACGCGACAGCTGGCCGATCAAGAAACAATCGGGCAAAGAATGTTCGAAATGTAAAATCGATGATCCAAGTGGCGGATAAGCCGGGGGAGAGATATATCGACAGGAAAAAGGCAGGATCACAAAGGGGAGGAGGAGGAATGGGGATGAGATCGGTCAGGCTCAGGCAGAGACGCCTCTGCTCTCTTCTTTTTTACTACACTTTCTTCTTTCCCTCTTGTCCTGTTCAGAGCTGTTCTGGAGATATCTGGCTCGAGGCATTTGAAGCTCGTCGACTTAATAATGCAACGTCCCCGGGACCGTCATTTGGCAGAGGCAACTTTGCGTAGATCGAGCACCCCGACCGCTTCCCCTCGCCCGTGTGACTCCGGACGACTGGCAAACTGAGTTCGGCCTGGAAGCTTCCTTCTCGTTAACGCACGCTTATATTTGCTTACTCGCAGCGGCCGCTAGCCCCCTTCATTCCTCTTCCTCCACTGGCGACGGCAATGTCGTTTTCCGTCGAATACTGTCGGTGTCCATTAGCGATGCTTCCTTATTAATGGCCAGGTACACGCCGGCAATTTATAATTAACCGAATCGTCGACTTACGATCGAGATTTTGTCGACGCGCTTCGCTTGATCCGCCAGGGCTGCTTTTATTTTTCTTCTCTTGGGCGACGCTGAAGATGCTTATTTTATGGGGTAAACTGTGCAGTGCTTGGGATGTAAGTTGAGAAGGAGATTAAAATTTGGGAAGCTTCTCGGGGGGCTCTTTAATTATCCAAACATTTATAGAGATATCTGAAATTTTGTATTTTTCCTTGCATGCCGCTCTCGATATTCTGTAGATGAGAAGGGAGATTTGATATCGGAGACGCTTAAATTCTGATCTCAGGAAGTTGGGACCCTTTCGTAAAACTTGACGTCAGCTGATTGTTCCCCAACAGAGAAGTACCTACTTGTTTGCTTTCGAATTTCGCGAGTGAAGGTGGAAGGGGAGAAGGTGTTGTTGAGAGAATAGTAACTACACGATGGATTCCAGGCGAATCTGACGTATTCTTGGCATTTCTAAGAGCAAGGCAGAGCTGCCGTAACACGTTGTTCCAATTTCTCGGAGGGTTTATCGGGGCGCGTCAGAGCCAAAGCTGATCGCGTAGCCCAAGCGTTTTGTCATTTTCTATGTGGCCAGCTTACATAAATTGCATCGACAGGCCGCTTTCTGTTGCGTGCTTCCATTGACGGACAGCCGATATTATGCTTTCGCGTGTGCTTGGAATCGAAGAGCGTGTATGGCCAGCAGATATTGAGTTCGCAGGATATTGGCTGTTTTTGCAGCGACGCAAGTGCAGCTAGAACCACGTTTTCTTCGCTGCGTCTGTGTACCTCCAATTATATTATAATGGAGCCAGCTTCCCGATTCTTTTGTGCAATCCCCGTCATTGATTGGAATAATACACTTCTTATCGTTCCCAGAATTTCAGTCCCTTCGCGTTCATTGATACGGAATTATTGCACAGAACGTCTATTGGCGTTGAAAAAGAATTAATCGCCAGATTTGCTAGTGACTGTAAACAAAATCTGTTGAGCCAGTATGCTGGGCACGCCTAGAACGTGGTATTCAGGACCAACTGGCGAGTACGTGTATCCTGAAATTGACGAGAATCTATCCGCGCTATGTTAATGCTCGTATTTTAGGTTATCGATTGCAAGTGGGTGTGCCTCGGAATAAACGTCCTCCAGGGCACGCTATAAATAACAATCACAAGGCGATGAATCATACGATACTAAGAAGAGGAGCGTAGGCTTTTAGAAGCTACTCCGTTAGCGGCAGAAAGCGCAAATTTCAGCTTCGTGCTTTACACATGCGTTCGAAACGTTTTTATCTTATCCATTGCAAACGAGAAATACCGACTACGTACTTTCAGCCTGGTATTTACGATAAAGCATGGCGAAAGAAATACACCGTCGATAAATTTAAACGGGCGACTGTTTAATGCGAGCGCAGGGTAAGTGTGCATTTGGACCATAGCCAGCGCGAAAAATTTGCGCGTGGACGTACGCTAGGGTAATTCAGTAATTTAAGCGCATGGTTAATTGCGTTATCATAGCACTTAACTCGAAAAAGAATTAGACAGTGAATTCGTACAGTGGGGTCTCTAATGATGCTTTTAGGTTTAGATACGTTTGCAGCTCATTCGAGTACAGTATTTTCCATCTAAAGCGGTGTTAAAGTTGGAAACGGGAAGCCGCTTTGCATTAGCTCGCCGTAAAAGTTTCTTCCTATGACGCGATACTCGGTTCCGCTACGCAGACTGCTCCAACAATTTGCCAAGATTAACGTAACAAGCGTCGACGTCGTGATACTTGATATTTAATGTTTGATTATCGTTCTCCATGTTCGGAAATCGCGAACGATGTACACAGGAGGCGGCCGAAGATGCCGCAAATTGCTCCGCTTAATTGGGCGTTGCCTGTTGCTCCTTATAGATATACATCAGCGGGGGCCCCTCGATGCTGTTCGATCCACGATTTACTGCCTGGATTGAGATTAGGCGTCTATCGATCACGGGAGTAATCTTAGTAATATTGTTACAGCGGCTTGGAAATTATTACGAGTCTGGAATGATTCAGTAACAGGTACAAAATATACATAACAAAAATTTATGTTAAACGATTTTATTAAAAATGCAGAAAAAACTGAATTGAAATGCACTAAAAACTAAAACAAGAATTCTTTTCTTATACTATAATTTTGATGGTGTTTTTTCACTTTAAATAATTCACTTTATATAAAATAATGGGGCACCATGTGCAACCAGAAGTTGAAGTATCGGTTAGCAAGTGGAACATCATCTACAGTTTATCAATTTTATGTCCCATTACAATCTGTAGCCTGTAATTAAAACATTTCGTTTCATTAATGCGAATGAAAACTTTCTCACAAGAAATTCATTTCGACGTTTGCTTTTGTATGACAGTGATTCATATCCTGTTATGGAACATCATGCCCCACGATTTTATTTAAAGTGATAAAACACCATCGAAATTGTAGTATAAGAAAAGAATTATTATTTTAATTGTTAGTGCATTTTGATTTAGTTTTTTGTGCATTTTTAATAAAATTCTTGAACATAAATTTTCATTTTTAGGTATATATTCTTTTATTTTCTAGTTTTTAGTGCTTGTGGATTTACATTTCACAGCTCAGACATGTTTACAAATATATTTTATTGCTGTATACAGTTTAACAGTCTACTTAAACCCTATAGTGCTAAAGTAAAAAAAAATTATTATTTTCTTGTACTATAATTTCGGTGGTGATATACTATGCACGCCTGCAAAGTTTCAAGACAATTGGATAGTTGGAACTGGGTTAAATTTGAGTTGCCAGATTTGAACCATACATACCTACATTAAACAAACATACAAACAGAGGATCGAAGCTGAATAAAATCGTTTAAAAATACTGGTGCCTGATATTTCATTCGTTTTCCTAGACTCAAGAGTATCTCATTAATAATTCAACTTCATAGTAGCACCAACGAATGAAAATTCTCGTTACCACGACCCTGTGTTCCCTGATCAAGCACCACTAACTACTCAATTACCTCGGTGTGTGTCAACTTTTTTTTTAATTGCGATCCCCTTTTATAATATTCAAGTAACCTGCCCATCTCCGCCCCCATACGAGGTAAGGTAAATTTAATAAGGTAAAGAAAACACATTAAAAACAGGTATTTCGGAATATAATTCTAATTGAATAATATTAAAAAAGAAAACCATGGCGACCCCCCAGAAACCATTTCGCGACCCACTGGTTGGGAATCACTGAATCACCTGACATCAAGTATTTCATCGCGTTACGATTTTCGACGCGCAGAAGCATCGATCGCGGCGGAACGGAGAGACTGACACGATATTTTGCAAACTCGCGGCTGAAGTACCGTTTCGATGTAAAACGCACGCGTACTTTCGCGTTATGCCAGCAGCTAGTGGTTCTCCTCGAGAAAACCCATTATGGTGAAACATTGACGTTGAAGATTTCAATTTCTTTGTCGAGTGGGTCAGGGTGAAAGCCCACTTCCGCTCGATCCTCGGTTGCACCTCCGCAGCCACTCCACCGTTAGTCGTAAACCTTTTGCCATGTCGTGTACAGCGGCGGGTTTTATGTAGGTCCAGACTGACGAAAGGCTGGCTCCTCTTCGCCCCTTCTCGCGCAGCCATTAGCTAAATCTTCGCTTTACGAGCCCTCAGACCAATGCAGGTCGACCGATATAATTGTTACAAGTCGCCTCGCCTGCTCGCGATAATCCTGCATTCGCCATACGAATGTTTCCTAGTGGAAAAGCCAAAACCGGTGTCGGGTCTATACCAGAGCAACTGCGCGATGTTTGTGACTCGCGTGCAAATCTTATTTTCCTAACGCGCATCCTTCGCGCAGAGAACGAGAAACAAAGGGATCCGTCGTGGTGGCTGGGGATGAAAATTTTCGAGGTCGATTCGGGGAACTCGGCGCACAGGCGGGTGCTCCCCGCCACCCCATTATTTATCATATCGATAAGGAGCAAATAGCCTTGGGTGGTTGCAAGGGGACGAGCCACGGCGCGACGTTCGCGTAGCGAGTGCATCCTCGGTGGATATGCACGGCATATGGTGTGTGTTTTCCGCATGTAACTTATCTTCATTTCGCGGCGGAAAAGGAAATGTCTGTTTTCTCATCCTCACTTGTCACCTGCGCCGTTGAATTATGTATGCCGCATGCACAGGTACACACCGACGCGACGCCTTGGAATATGTGATTCGAGTATCGCGGATCCCGATACAACGTTTACCGCGTACACTCGGAGGTGTCTCGTTTCCCATTTTCTCACGGCGTCGCAGTGGAGATCGCTGGTAATCATCAGTTGTTTGTCAACGAGCCGCGTTGGATTTGTAGAAATCTGCTCGCCCCTTCTCGTGGAAATGCGCTGCACTCTTATCGTGCCTTGCCTGCATAAAACCTTCGAGTTTCCGCACAATCTTCTTCCTCGTAGAATTTCTTCTATCAGTATCCTCCCCCGAAAGTGTCCGCCTTTAATTCCTAAGGCCTCTGGGGAACGCTGGCTAATGGTTCCCCGCGTTCCTCTAGCGCCCAGGATCTCCTCCACATTTTCGCGTACCGATAACGAGAAACTTCGGCAGCAGCGTTCCCCCGTCAATCCGTACGGAAATTTTCCATGCGTCCTACGTGCTTCCCAGACGGATATTAAGAAGTGGCAGGATATTGGTATCCGCATTGTACTTTCGGTTCGTCGCGGTACGCTGCATTCAATATCGCAGGAGTTACCGGTATGTTGCAAAAGCGGAAAAAGCTAGCGGGCCGAGGCTACTTAAGCTCTGAAAAGTTATCCGCGGAGGAGAGAGAGAGAGAGAGAGAGAGAGGGGCGGGGGAGGGGAAACAAGGGAGCAGAAATTCTCGCCGCTGCCTCCTCGATAAATCGAAAACTGGCCAACGGATTCTGATTGAACGCGAGCCGTGTGGCTAGCAATTTAAATATGCAGGACCCGCAGCTCCTCTTTCGCTCCTCCGCCCGCCTTTTATCCGCGTTATGCTTCTCTTCGTTAGTCCTTGAATTTTTTTAGCCCACCGCCCAGCGATTCGCTGCGTACATATCATTGCATATGCATACGTTTCTCGTAAATGCCCCGATGTTCAAGCGGGCCGCACAACGGGGGAATATTAATTTCCACGCTTTTCGGCCGCGCTAGCGATAAATTTTTAAACAGTTGACACACGTCGACGGGCGTGACACGCGCGGTTCTCTAATTAAATTACGTTATCGAGACGAGTCATTTATATCCCCGAGCGCGGCCGGAGGCTGATCGGTTTTTGCGATTGAAATATTCAATCGCATCGCGATCGAAATAAAAATCAGGGCACTGGGGGGGGCGGGGGAATCTTCGCGAGTGACGTATGGGGCGCAACTGTCGGTCTGGATGAAATTTTTCAGTGAAACTCGACGTTTGTCCGTGGCGTTGTAAAACGAGAAAGAATATTTTATTACGCTAGTTGTTGTTCACCTGAGATTGTACGCGTAACCCAGCCTGTCTCCAACGGGCATCTGAACATCTCGCGTTACAAATCAGAGCAACGTGGCACTGCCGTTCCCTCCGTTGCAAAATATAATTGCGTTCTCAGCAACGACGAATAACGTGATATCGTGCTTCAATGCCGGCCCCGATTTACGTGACGTGCATCCTGCACAGCGTTTGACGATACGATCTCGTAGCTGGCTGCAAATCTTAACCGCCATTAATCAGCGACCGATACAATGCGGTGGGAGGCTCATTAATTATTTCTAAATGATGGCGTAAGAAATGCCGGTTGCTGGAGTTGGGCACGATGCTCGTCAGCGTTAAACAGGCTTGCGGGCAGAGTTGAATGTTCAGAGCGTGTATATCTCGGTGAAATACGGTGCTCCTGGCGAGCCAGGACCAAGTCCTTGTTCAAGCCCCGCTATTTATTAGCCCGACGGCCACGTTGACGAGCGACTACTGTTGACTACTGTTAATTAAATCCGGGCAATTATTTTACACGACGTCGTAAACTATCCCCGTATCTGCGCTGTCCCGCGGAAGTAGAATACCTACACCTTGCCATTGTTCGGTATCGATCCCCTCGATGCACATTGTCGTTGGTATCCCGTCGCCGGGTCGATCAGCTCACGAATTCATCGTGTTGTCCCCTCGCCTAGCAAACTGCCGGCGAAAGACCATCATCCCCCTGCAGAGCAGGAAGTTTCTTTAATCCTTTGAACATCGAACGTGTCGAGGACGCGAGTGGACGCGTCCCATCACCGTCAGCCGTCGTTTTATCGAAGATTAAACGACTCTGCCGATGATTAAACGTGGCCGGGGTCGATGCTGTTAATTATACAGCCCGCCCTCAACCATTTCTCTCCTCTTTCGTTCCGCGATCTTACGGCAGTGTAACTGCTGATGAATACGGCGACAGATATCTTATTCTTCATTCTTCTGTTAGAGCGTAGTTATAAGTTGGGAAACGTGCGGTGTCGCGATCTTTCAGGATTTCTGTGATTTATGGTGTTCCTTTTGTGAATAGTTTGAAGTGTGCTGCGGTCAGTCGTGAATTCCTTGATTTGGAAACTTCAATGTCTGTCTAGAGTACAGTTTGTATTGTACACGTCCTAAAATTCTGATATTCTTTTAGGGCAGTTCTGGTGCACGAAGGTTGAAAGTGTCGATAATGCGAATAATTCAAATGCTTCTAAAGTTACACGGTCGAAAGTTCACGGTACGTAAGTTCGGTTTCGATAGTCGGGAAAGTTTTGATTCCTAAAACCGATCCCATGATAGGGTGAATTGGCCAGTGAATGAACATCTAAGCGTTTTTTTCAGGTTCAAATAACGATAAAAATTAAATATTGTCCTAATTTATTAATGAAATAAGAATTTGTGACAGAATAGGCTTTAAAAATGTCTCAAAAAATTGTTTGCGATTTTTTTACTTGACCGGCGTCTGAAATAAATCATAATAATGTAATCAATGCCCAATATACTAGTGAATGAACAAAATACCCAATAAATGAATACTTTCTACCCAGTGAATGAACACAACGAATAATACTTCATTTTCCGACCAGAAAACGCTACAAAAGAAGAAAGATAGTTTAGGTGAGGGACCTAACATAAGAATATAAAAATATAATCTATACATTATAATAATAGGAACCTGACAAATTTCTTTATGTCAGAACACAGTTTACACGATATAATGGTTAACTGTCATCGTACGTGTTTTGTTACTAGGTTTCTCGCCGTGAATGGCAGCACCCGAAACCACAAAACAAAAAAAAATTAATAAGCGACCGAGACGTTCATAGATTCAAAAAATATTAGTATCACCGTTATCTCGATAAATTTTTCTGCATTCTAAATATTTGTTTTCAATGAAATAGTATTCTCGTTATACACGAAAAAAGTCCATTTGTTCATTCACTGGTGACTGTTCATTCACTGGTCGATTCACCCTACACGTAAATTCTATTTTCACTCTCTTCCAGGTTCGTAGAGGTTCGTAGACAAAATTCGGGATATCAGTGAACCTTCATTAAGCAGTTCTCAATTCGGGAAACAGGTTGAAATATTTATAAATGTTTCCAGTCCAGATATTCACAGACATTTATTTAATGCTTCTGTTGTACACTCGATCGAAAATGGAAATTTATATTCAAATGTCTATTTGCGAGCTTGAAATGAAATTAGAAATACACCATGTCGACGTCAATCGCATGTATTTTCTACTTGTTTCTAATGGAACAGGTGACAAGGAAATCCAGGCCACGCTTAACTAATGAAATTGGCAGAATTGGGGCTGTTCTTTAAAGGTGCATTTTCACGTGACACTAAAGTCATAACATTTGCGGTCACGACACTGTATTCCAGCGTGAATCAACATCGTGACATCTATAAACCGTGACGATGTTGTTCCACTTGATTCGCGCTGTAGTACAGTGTCACAGACAGCGAATTTCATGACTTTAGTGTCCCGTCAAAACGCACCTTTAGTGGTAGCAATCGTTGCATAAAACATGGAAATCTTGTTGGACCTACTTTAAGTAATATTAAAAATAAACCGCGGAACTCGACACGATAGAACAAAGCAGAACAGTTTTCTCGCTCTTCAACGGTAAAATTGCATCCCACTAAGTTGGCACTTCATTTTCCATCGCGAAAGGTTTGATTATTTGTAATAATAACCGAGTGAGGAAAGTACTTTAACCTCGATACAGAACACGAAATCAAGGAGACAATTACACCTTCGAGCCTTTTATTTGCTTGTTTTCCATTTCGCCGAAAGTACCGAATGGATTTTCTATCCCGTCTCGTAACATCATCAACCTAAAATATCCTGCAGAAATTAGGGCGATCAGTCATTGTTCCGCGCTACCCGTTGTCCCGCGGGACATTCGAATTTACCGACCCCAACAAACCGTTTGCTTACGTTTCGTTATTTGTCGTCCAGTCAGCGTTTCACGGGAAGCACCCGACAAATCGCGTAAAAAACCATTGGCACAACAATCCCCCCGGAATTTTTCCAGTTGCTCCGTCCGGCTCGAAGGTAAACCGAATGACGTTTTCGAAACGGCGAACAAATTACACAGAAATGAAATCTCGCTCATTGAACGTCGAAAGCCAAGCCGCATAACGTTTCCAATATGCGTTCGCAACCAAGATAAGCACGGTTGCAGATGAATTTACATCAAAACCGATTACCGTGGAGCTTTATAAATTTTCCCGCATTATCCTTGGATTCACAACAGCAGTGGCTTTCCTATTACATTAATAAGTCATTAACAAGGATGACGTGGCTAGAGGTTCCATCGATCCCGAGGTCGCGTTGAAACGGAACGCGGCGGTGAGCACGTATGCAAGCGGGGGCGAAAATTCGGTGGACAAAAAAAAAAGGGCGAGTAAAAGCGTGTTTCAATTTTCGTTCTGTATCAGCGTCGGCCCGCTGCTTTTTCAGTCGGCCGTTTAAACGTGTAAACGTTGTTGCGCTCGTTGTCGTCCCGTTCATCAGCATAAACGCACGCACGATCCCGTTTCGTTTCGATGCCGTCGGTGTTCGGTATCGCCCGCATAATGGAGGATATTTCCTGCTGGTCGCTGCGATGGTTATGCATTTCCGTGTCCCCGTGAGAAATTAACCATCCGACCGACGCACTGGCTCGCCGACGTAGAAGGGGGAAAGAAGAGAAGAAAAAATATGGAAGAGAGACGCGGCTTGGCAATCAATGGGAAACGCGGTCGGCGCGGCCCGAAGCGAATTACCGTTCGAAAGAAAAGTTTCGCCCGGACTCGTAACGAATACCGCATTTTCTCTCTGTTTAGTTTGGTCCGGGCGAGCTGCCGCGTTACTCGGCCAAACGCCCTCCTCCCGCCGCCCCCCGAATCGTTGAATCGGTCGTGAATATTTCTGGGCTACCCATCCCTCGCGCTTGCCTCGGCGTTTGAACAGTCCGCGGCGATAGTGGTACGCCCAGCTCGCGCCACCACCAAGGCAGAAGACACATTTCTCCTAGGAATCGTGTCGGTTGAAAATTGATATGCTCTCGCCGATCGAAATACTTGGGCTGCGGAATTGTGATCATTCAATGGGTTGCCTGGCTGCGGGAATAATCCGAAGCTCTGACGTTAAGTGTCAACCGGTTAGCTGCAATTAAAGTACCCCGCAAACTTCGATCTACCCCTGCCGGAAAGAATCGTCGCATTCCCCCCGCGTGTACAGTCCCTTAGCCGCAGGAACATTCCAGGGGCGTTCCGTGAACTTTGAAAAGGAAAATGTTTACCCGCCGAAAGGAAGACACCGGCTGCGAGGCGTTATCTCGCCAGCCAGCAGGGGCATACTGAAAAAAATTCTAGAGCGAATGAGCCGCGAACATCGTACCCTCGCGGCGAACGGTAAACACGGCCGTGGTGTTCCACGAGGTTCGCGCGCACGTTAGTAAGGGGTGACATCGGTAGTGATGTTTTCGCAACTTAAAAGAGTAGTGGAGCAAAGAATTATGTTTGACTTGTCCTCGCTTCGCGCCCCCTTATCAACCTTCGTGAAGCATCAGAGGGAATGATCAGACGAGCGAAATAAGGTGATAGAGCCCCTATATTCGGGGGTGGGGGGTTGGCCAGATCGAGTTATGGCTGGTACAGGGGGGGGGGGGTGGATATTGAGCGCGCGACGATCCCTCGTGAATTTTTCCGGCTCGCAGTCAGCCAATAGTAAAGCAATATAGGGGAAGATGCCAGGCCCTATTTATACCGGATTCCGGAGCAGACCTTATTGCTGTTATCGGTGAATATCTGGAAATTAAATACGCCGATACCACCGCTGAACCTCCATCTGCCGTTTCAATCGTACGTGGTACATGTACGTATGGCCGCTGATGAGACCCCCTGCAGCCGTATATACGCCCTCCGCCCTTTCACGTTTATGGCCGACTGTGTCGGTCGACAGGGGGTGAGCGGCGCCAGCTAGGGAAACCGGCAACGAAATACCGTGCAATTTGTTAATGGTGAACTCATCGGCGTAGGGAGAACTGTTCCGGATTGATTGGTCGCTATAGACGGGAATTAATTGAAACTTTATCGATGGGAAAGACGGGCCCCGAAGGGCACAACGGCGAGGGTCATTTCTTGGGTGAATTGGTATTGATTTTATTGTCGGGATTATGTATTGCGATACCGATGTTCGAAGTTAGTATCTGTTCGCGTGATTTATTGAAGATTCTACTATGCTACGTACATGTGAAGAAAATTCATGGAATTCGACGTTAAATTTGCGTCGCGAAGAAAGCGGATGCATTTAGAACGTAGGAATGTGGGTGCCCGCGATTCGTTAAGATTTCCCCGCGAAAGCCGAAGGAAATGAATGTCAACGTTACGATAACGTTTTTGCCCGGGGAGAGGTCCATTTTAACCGTACAAGCTACCGCAGCTATCTGCCAGATATCTTGCGCGTAATACTTGGAGGAAAGATTCCGAGGTATTTTCCAATCCACTTTGAACCCGCAACTTGCCGTATTTCCTTTTCGATTGCATTCGTCGCGATTTGCTGGTTCGTTTCGCCTTCGATGCATGAAATACTTGCGTCACCTATCGTATTTTAGTGGATAGCGGGCAGAGCACGCGCCATCTCTTGAATCCCGTTCCCAGAGTTTTTCGTCGATCTGGCGCACATAGTCTCGGGTTTCCTTTGCGCGTTCAAGGTTTCGATATCACGGAAGATGGTAGTCGAGCAAATTATGTCGCGATTCAGCGGCTGGTTATTAAGGTGGCGAGACTTCGTGATTGCGTGGGTGCTGCCATCGACCCGATTTATAGTCAGGAAATAGGGATACCTCGCGAGATATTGATGGATTCTATCGGGGAAATCTCGAGAGGCATCACTGGCTCCTTTCTGTCCGCGTCACGGACACAAGGACGCGTTCTCATCGTCGGGGCCCTGTATTTCTATGCAAAGAAGCCCCCGTCCAAGAAGGTTTTCTGTAATTCGTACAGTTACGAGGTAAACGGCTGCGCTGTAATGAAACGTAAACTCGTGCCTGAAAAGAATCGAGCGTTCAAAAACCGCGGATGAAGCGAGGCTTTTCAGAAGTTTCGCGCGGCCTCCGGATGGCAATTTGAATGGAAAAATAGCCGTTCGTTATTGAAAATGGATACGTTAGTGCAACCTAATCATTGAAGGATAAAACAACACTTGGAACAAGCAGGGGGGATGGGTCTGCCGATTGGAAAAAAGTAGCAGATGATTATATCGCAATATTCGATCCATCGAGTGGCCGGATTCGTAGGAAGCCTCGTTTAATCCCCTTATCAGCTGTGTCTTCGTTTCCCTTTAATCTCCTTGTGCATTTGAAACCCTTCCCGCTCCTCTCCCCTCATGCTCGTCCTTCTGACGCTGTTTGCTTCGTATCCACCGCAAGATCCCGAACCAGCAATTATTCGCCTCCAATAAAATTTCGATCGGCATTGGCATCGATGAGTCGGAAATACCTGGGCCATCTAGCATCCAGATTACTGGAACGCCGAGGCTTCCGTTTCAACGGTAAAAAGCCGCTGCGCTGTCGTACGGCTTCAACTTGGAATCTCGTTTTGATGATATCTCTGTAAATGGCCCAACATCCCCTTAATTGTCGATAGACCGACTTTAAACGGTCGCAGGCCGTATTTACGTCGCTTCATGCCCTCGGGAAAGATGAGCAACGTTGTGGCCAGTTTTACGGGGAATTTCGAGTTTACGGCGACCTAAATCGTCGAACAGTCGGATAGCTGTCCAATTATGTTAGGCCGGCAGTGGATATTCGAGTCGAGTTGGTACGTACGAGGCAGCTACGTACGGACGTCACGACCCGTGCAAACCGTAATTAGGCGAAGTTCGAAGCTTTCGGAACTTAAATTCCCTTGGCTGGCGTGCTAGAGCCGCGGGGCACGGCCACTAAGTTACGGTTAAAGAACTTGGTGGCCCCGGTATGTTTGAGTTAGTTCGCCCCTGTTAACGGACGGATCTGCTCGTCGTGAATCAGTAGAATCGAAGCTCTGTCCTTTTCCCCGAGCGAGTGGCGGATATTTTCACGCCTCCTTTGCGACACTTTTTCTTGCCAGACTGTTCCGCCGCTCGTAGGTATTTCTAATTCGCCGCGTGTTCATTGACGACGGGTCGCGTGCACGCGTTCCTCGCGCGCTGTCGCCGGAGAAAAAAAAAAAGATGGGACGAATCGGGGGTGGGTGATGCGCCGTAACAATGACGCGAAATGCGAATCCTTGAACGTTATATTGCTACGGTAGGAAATGAAACGCGGACTCGAGGTGTGTAACGCGCACAGTGGCTTGAAAGGGAATAAAATAACACGCGGCGTTTATTAACGTTGTACTACTCCCGGAATCGGATCGTGTTCCGCGCACAGCTGCAGCACAGAAACGCCCAAGGACTTTTTATTCCGTCGTGAATAAATCTGTAAGAGCAGTCGCGCGGGATGTTTCGGATGTTCGATCCCATTCGGGATAAGTTGCGCGAGGAATAAGGCGGCCGAACGGAGTCGGCGTGCTTCTTTCTCCGCGACCTTTCCAGCCCATTTTCAGCCATTAATCACCGGAGCCCGACTGTTTGGAGGAAAGCACCTGACCTAATTTTAGCGCGGCGAATGGTGAATCGCACTCGACGTACTTCACTTTGTTATCAATCGGAGTTTTATCGACGTTCATTGAAAGTACGATGCTGCCCGGGGATTCTGCAACCTCAGCGTTCCGCGATCCAGATCGGCAGGGAATCTGAACTCTGTCAGGTACTCCGCGAACTTTAAACCGACACCCCCTCTCGCGAAATATATAGAGGCTAGCGAAGGTGCCATAACTCCGCTGGTTCCACTTAACAACGCCCGAATCGATCGGCGAAAGAAACGATTTTTCAACTATTCCACCGAGAAGCCCGCGCTTATACTCCGCCCCATAACCGTACTTGAAATTTTACGAGCTACCCGAGCAAATAATACACCCCAACCCCGCGCCCACCACGTAATTATCAATTTCCGGGGTTAAGTTCGTCGTAAAAAAGCAGGGCCTGCACTTTGCAGCATCGCTTTTTCCAATCGATTCTGGCGATCTATCGCGCCGGCACTCGTTTCCGTGAAATTGTGTCACCGTTCGTTGAATTAACTTGTAAGCGTGTCTGCTTGGAGGAGCGAGCGGTGTACTTATTAGATGTTTGCTCAACGAACGCACGCGAAGATATATGGAACGACGCGGTATTGTCCTTAGATAAAGCTTTTAATGAAATGTAAGGTTACAGGCGGTCCCTTATGCGCCGGGCAACATCTAAGCTGCTTATCGCGCGTGGCTGCGACGGTCGAATTCGCACAAGCACGGCAACGTACGACTCCAGCCGCCGCTTTAATTCGATTTTATAACGACAGGAATTGCCAGTCGGCCGCCAGTTACGTTCCCTAGCCGCTGTAACGCGTGGAGATCCGCCGTGAAATTTCGCGAATTACATGCCAGAATTATCAACCGCGACGTCTATATCGCCCTTCTGCCGTGGCGCGGCAGCAATTAAACGAAAACGCGCTGCCGCGATAATTTACCGCCCGGCACGATTTATATTCTACTTAATACGGCATAATGCGAAGGGGCATAATTGCGCGCGAGCACCTCTACCTCACTCTGTTCTGGTCGGGTTCGAGTTACGCCCGCGGAGACGCCGCGTGTAATTAGTGTATCAGGGCCGAAGTAAGTTGTTTCTGTTTTTTAAACAACCGCCATCACACAAATTAATTCAATGACGAAGAGTTTCAGCGTGGAGTGGGAAACGTGGAAAATGATTTCCAGCTTGTCCCTTAACGGCGATATATTTAGAGGGGGCTAGTAATAAATTGCCTCGAGGTGACTATTAGTTGACGCGCAAAGATCGAGTATCCGGAGGTTGACGGGCAAAGGACTCCTCATTTTCCAGCCGTTACAGCGTTGGTCTCTCTGCGCCCCATCTTCGGGGAAAGGGAGTTGAGTTTCTTAACTTTTTACCCCGATTTGGTAACACCCCGAGTTCTTCACTGCGATCTTTCGTAACCCCCTGGTTGCCTCCAAGCGGACACCGCGAGACGTAATCGTTCTTCACAGATGCTCGGCAGATATTCGGTCTAAGGGTGGAACGGCCGAATCCCCCGGGGCCCGGGGAACTTTATTTTTCGTTCCATCTCGGCCAGCGTATCAAGCGGAATGGTTGAAATTTCTCGCGGTGCATTATTCGCGCGCCAGGCGGAACGAGTTTAAGGTCCTTTCAGAGTTAATTATCCTCGTAACCTGAGGTCGGGGTCGGCTGGTATTTCGCGTCCCTGCGCCAGGCAAATATTCTATAACGAAGACTCTTTAACCTGTCTTATATTCCCGGGGCCGAAAAGCCGTATTGCGGCTCTGCCCTAGATTTGGTGTAATTTGGAGTGCGATCGTTAACGTAAGAGCCCCCACGAAGGTGGCTCGTTTGTGTGCGGGCTAACTACGTTGTCCGAGGGGCCACGAGCTCACTGGCGCGCCCTCACACCTGTGCACGTAGCCGCCCCCGCGCGATACGTCCCTTTCAGGGTAACGCGAGGATCGGGAGTCAACGGCCATGAAGTATTAAGTCCCCCTGACAGAACCACCGCGACGGGATCGGTTATCACCGAAGATTCGCCCAGCCAAAATATTGCTACCGTGGAATCAATCGGGGCGAGAGCCGATGGGCGCAATAGCTTTGACAACCGAGCGGCGGCCCACCAATGGGAAACAGCAACGTTCACGTTTTACCGCTGTAACGACAGATTTGCATTTCATCCTGTCGAAAAACGGACGCTCGACAATTTCACGCGCCCCGATTGTGTATACGTCGCTTTTCGATCAACCGCGATTAAGGGATTGAACAGGGGTACGGTCTGTTTGCCGGTCGAAGTGAAACGTGAAAATGCGTCGGTCAATGGCTAAATAAAGGCGAGTTCCGGTTTAACTGCGTCTAGGGAAATAATAAATGCGAAATGGGGTGTGGTCTGCCGTAGATGTGTTCGTTAGCCGGCGCGGAATTGATAGATAGCGCAGCGGGGTTGGGAACGTTGCTGCGTAACCGCGCGTTTCCTGTGTCGAAGGATCCTCGAGATCGATTGACCGCGAGTCAGGAACATTTGCTATTCGACTCATGTTTCCCCTGTACTTACGTATCAGTTGGTTTGTTGAGAGCGTGAGTCGCGCCTGTTTGTCGTTCTACGCTGCATGGCTCCGCGGGCGGTATGTTTGTAGCCTCAAAGCACCCGCCGTAAAGGAATCATTAGAATGTGGTGCATGTACGCGTGAATTACAGTTAACAAGACGCACGAGACTAAGGTTTCCTGTTGGTTAGACCGTACTTAAGGAAAGTAGTCAACGGTGCATGTACCATTGATGCTGGAAGCTAATTGGTTGCTAGTAGCTTGCCACATATTGAACCAGGATCTGTTGTGTTTAAAGCCTCTGTGTTGCCAGGAGGCCAGGTGTGCAATTTCGTTCCACCGAGAAAGTAGAATGTCCAAGGAATTATTTATTTATTTATTTATTTATTGCTATATACGGGTGGGCACCCTTTGGTAAAAGATAAAATGTACATGAGCTGAAAGACGGAAATATGTACATGTGACAAGATGTAGTATACGCGATTACAAAATTAGTTAGACAGAGTTGCTGCGCATTAGCATTATGAGCTTGTTCTTAAAAAACATATTGGTGTTTAAAAGTCAACAACATGACAGAACTTATTGGCTAAATTACACAGGCGGTCGATGGTGTTATTCTCACTGAAATCGGAAGTTTGGTGTGACCGATGAAAAATCGGAAATCTCCCGAGGTCTCTAAGTGGAGCATTAAGTTTAAATAGTTCTAAAATCGGAGAGCAGTCGATATCATTGTTTAAAATCTTAAAAACAAACATTAAGTCTGATACGGTTCTACGCTGTTGGAGAGTAAGCATGCCAAGAGATGTTAGAATGTGGTCGTATGTGCGGCAGAAATAGGGAATCGGCTGGCTCATTTTGTACGCGGTAAAACGCAAGAACTTATGTTGTATTCTCTCTAGTAAATTGATATGGACCTGGTGGTACGGGTTCCATATTGGAGAACAGTATTCAAGATGGGGGAGTACCAGCGCAGAGTATAATTATTATAATGCTTTATCAAGGTCGACACACGGATAAAGTCCTTGGGATGCAGAAGATTCAGCACGGAATGGTCACCGTCCGAAGTGCCGATACTGAATATTAAAAGCCTACTGGAACATTCACATTCGCGCGACTTAAGGACTTCACGCTCGATTCAAATGGAACTCAACATCACTTCGAAGCCCTTCGTATTAACTCGCTTTCATAATTCACCCACTTCGAGAAGCTCAGGTTTCGCCGCCGGAGAATGTGGGTCGGGAGAATGGATCTTGGAAAAATATTTTAATAGCGCGCAAAAGTAAGCATCGCGTCTGCGCTTTGTGTTGCTGGTAGCGTGGATGCATTTAATCACGAGATGAAACAAACTTCCAACAGCGCTGCGGTAATTACCGAACGATGAGCAGGAAATAATGGAAAATCCCTGCCTTCCCCCGGCAATAGCAACGCAGAAAGTATGCTGTTTACGCATCACATTTTGTAAGCACGGTCCCATTAACGGCCAGATACTCTGTATATGCAATTATATCTCACGCCGGGGATCGCTACTCTCTGTATTGCCGCTCGAGTGCCCCCGTTGCACGGAGCATAGCTGGCAACACGCTGTGAGATACTCCTAATGTCGGTTATATAATTAATGCATCAGCGTGCGCTTGTAGGGGCTACTCGTTGTCTGCATCTCGTACTGGGCGCGTTTACCATACTTCCAGCAAGACGATCGGTGTATCCTTTCGCCGGGAAACCACCCAGGAATTCCTCCGCAGGATGTTTGCCCTGGCGCTGCGGCACGTACACCGGCAGGCAGGATGGTTAAGCCGGCTTGGTTCGGTCCACGATGATCAGTAGATGGCACACGTACCCGACGCGTTCTCTAATTAACAAGAGCCGCCAGGTTAAAGTTATGTTAGGTCCTCCGCCTGTTTGCCTCCTGCTTCAGCGACGGTGTCGTCCTTTCAGCCTCCTTACCACCGCCCTAGAACCGAGCAAGTATTCCCGCGAGCATCTTAACGTAACTCAGTGCGCAACGTACGCCCGGGGTGCTAACGCCGTATAATTAAGCGCCCGTGGCGCGGGGATAATGGCGTCATAATTACGGGTCGCCTTGCTCCCTCCCGACCGCCCATCGCAATATGACAATGCGGAGGGGTTCGCGCGAGCCACGATCTCGGGCGATGCTCGGCTGGGACTGGTCGGCTGCTCTTCGGACGGACGCGTTCTCGTCGGGACACTTTTCGAACGTGCCATTGTGCGTCACAGAACTCTGGGGGAGACAGTAATTAGCTACCGAAATGACGGCTCCTGGTTGCGAGTCGTGAAATTCGTGGCTACACCAGCAACGAGTAGATAGGCTGCTCTTTGTTGCCGGAGCTTGTCAAATAAGTTTCGTCGTCACTTTTTAGGACTTACGTTAAAAGTAGGCACTTTTAGCTATCCAGAAGATCTCTCGACAATTCGCCCAGGTTTTGCGAGATACGCTAGGGTATCGCGGGGTTCGGTGTAGTCCCGCAGGTTTTATTAGCAATTCTAAGATAATTTGGTCTAAGACTATGGCTACTTTCAGCAGGTCCTGTAAGGTTCAATTAGATCTCGACAAGTAGAAGAGAGCGACTCTTTATCAGAAACTTTCAGTTTATTTGGAATAAAACTTTGAGCTTCTAGGAGTCTTTGCTGTAAGTTTCAATGTATCCTAATACTCTGTAAGCGGTTCTCGAAAGTTACAGTTATTGGAACTGTAACTCTGTTAGTACGGGCTCGTTGCAGCATATATATATATGCGTTCTACTTGAGACTTTTAAACCGCTTTGTCGGCAGCACGTTAAGGGATCGGTAATGGGTTAAACGTTATTTTGGAAGTTCTCGTTCTGGGCATCGAAAGCGGTGTCGGTGTTACAGACGGCTGCGACGCATACTTTTGCAAATAAGGCCACCGGGGCTGGAGCAGGAATTCAGGGATCTGGAAAGCACTTCCACTCTCTTCCCAGCATTCCTCCCTGTCGTATTCGTGGAAATTCTAAGGACCCTATAAACTCTGTTTAAAGATCAGTTTGATCGAATTAGAACGCCTGTGTGGCCGCCGGTCCAGCGCCACAGTACAATGAAATTCCAATACCAATTTACGAACCCTTTGCTTCGCATCAGTGCTATAACATTCATGGCGCGCTTAATACTACCCATACGAATCCAGCGTTCAGCCACAGCCAACGAACGGTACGAGACGTTGTAATCAATGCACCCGATGCGTGATACCTTCGGGGTATTTTCCACGAGATAACGATCGCTCGCGCGGTGCCGAGCGAGGCTCTTTAATATTCCAAACAGTTGCAAAAGGAAAAGAAGCGCCCTCGACACCGTGACAGGGCAAGGTTTTTGAATTGCAGAAGCCTGGGTCCTCGGGCAAACGGAACTTACCAGGCGTGCCATTGCATCGCTGGGCTAGGTGCTTTCCAGCGTCCGTCTGTACGAATGTAAATTGAATTATGGAAATTGACGAGTTCAGCACGTCGACCCTTGAACAGAATTCGCAGCGCCTCGTGCCTCTGCAGTGTCTTCGGACGTTGATGTCCCCGTAGATGATTAACCGTCCGGGTATCGTAACTGACTGTGCAGAAAGTGTCTCGACTGCGGCCAGTGATAAATGATGGCCAGCGAGAAGTTCCAGCAAAAGTAGCCCAATAACAAGCTCTGCACGCTCTCGAGTATTATGCTTCATCGACGATTATCACCGTGATACTCCGAACAGTTTTGACCGAATCCTGTTTGCTGCATGCGAACAACGAGGACCCGACTAATTCAACTTTTCTCCTTCGTTCCGCGTTTCCATGAAAAATATCGGCACCAAATTGCCAGACGGGTTGGTGCCCCTTGCGGTGACGTTGAAACGAACGGGGACCGACACTGGCTTTTTCTCAGCGACGACAGAATTACATACTAAGAAGACACTAAGGATTGCCGAGAGAAGCTCTAAGGGTAGGGGCGTAACTACGGAATGAGAGAAGAATGCCAAGGGATTGGATTCGTTGGAGCAAGATGGGAAGGAAAAGTCGAAGAGCAGGAAGATCGAGTGACAATTGAGAACTGATTAAAGGCTGTAGTTCTGCTCCATCGACCACGTCGATTACGAAAACTAATTTTTCAACGATCACTGTGGCAGGGAAAAGGAGATGGAAGAAATCGTTCGTAAAAACAATTGAGTACTATTATTCGTATCGCGAGAATGCGTTCTCGATACCGGAATCCCAGCTACGAGGGGATGAACCGCAGATGGTACAGTAGCGAAGGGGAGGCTCAGCGTCGTCTCATCGACGCTAAACGTCGTTACTCTCTCACTCTCGCTCTCTCTCTCTCTCTCTCTCTCTCTCTCTCTCTCTCTCTCTCTCTCTCACCTAAAGCGTTTTTCGTGGCTCGTTATCGCAGGGTTCTCGCGCAAATGACTGTCCTGGTACGCCGTGGGGATACGACGCCCGTAACTGGCGACGTAACGTGTGATCGATCATTATTGGACCCTCTCATCCTTCCACTCCTTCCACCGAGCCTCCTCTGGCCCCCTCTTGCGCCCCGTCAATCCCTTTATAAACACCAGCCGGCTTCTATTCCTGGTCCCTTGTTTCGCACGTCATCGGCAAAGACTATCGTTGCATCGCGGCCACTCCATTTTCCATAATGGCTGTTTCACTGTACGGCTCCCGCTCGGTTTTTCCCCCTGGTATTCCGGGGAAGGGAGAAGGAAAAATAGTTATCCGGCCATAAATCGGAGCGCTCGGATAATCGAAGCTGTCCGCCGCTCGAAAGACGGGACCCGATCATTTTTCATTCCATTTATGATGTTTCCACCGACGCGGCCGCGAATCTCGCGCGGGCCAGCCATTGTTCCCGGTAAGTGGAACATAATTTGACGTTGACTCGGTTAATGGTATGTTTGACGTTCATTAATGTTCCCAGCCGAGGCTTCGAGCCGAATGGCGAGAAGGGGAATCGATGGAACTGCCGCGGATTAAACGTCGGTCGAGAGATGGATACCGGCTAGCATCCGTCTCAATTCATGGTGATTTTCATTCCCCGGCGCAGAAGCCTCGGGACTCCGCCAATTAGCGCCAATTTCTTGCACGCCGCGGAGAAACGACACCATCGATCTTCCCCGAAGGGATTTCTCGTCGAACGTAAACCTCCCTGGCGCCGTCGAAGGAGGCACGAGTCAACCGAAGAAAGGTCCAATCTGCTCGCGCGGGGTGCAACTTTTTAATTAACGGAAAAAAGCGGAGGGTAGGAAATTTGACTTTATCGCTGGCAATCTCACGTACGGAGATCGTGAGTTTCATTCGTTCCTCTCACCTTGCCGGCTTTCCTCCAGTTTTAAGACGTAAAGTTTTTAATGCGTCGGGGATAAGCTGCCGCTGCTTACCGCAGGCAATTCGCTAAATGCTCGAACGACAAGCACAGCAATTTTAGTTTGGCCGAGTTTGCACCCGCCCCTCGCGGGCTCTTTTTCTCCACCGTTCTCCGCCCCTCTTACAAGTAACGTCGGTGCTTCAATGGTCTTCCGCGAATTTTTTCAGTTACCCGAGTTCCGCGACGAATCTGTCCCCTATGCGCCGTTTCGTTTACACGCGGTCTTCAGTTCGTAACGCCGATCGATCGACTTTCGCGAAACAGTGCGAGCTTGGAGGCGTTCTTGACTCCGACAGGATCTTAAAGACAGACGGGATTTTGACGAGATAAATAAAAAGTCCCTCGATTCGATTCGATACTCCGGTCCTAAGATTCTCACTTCTCTGCCAGTTTATCGAGCTCCATCGATCTCCGAACGAACGTTACATACCGAGGGCAGAGGCCGGGCTACCGGCCCACAGGGTCCAGCGATGGAAATTAACGCGTAAGCCGAAATTACGCGGACGCGTGTAATGAATCGGTCGGTTGGCTATCCCCGCACTTAGTAACACTCAATAAATGGATTACAGATTATCGAGGGGCGGGCGGACTGTAATGCGGGGTCACTGCTAGTCAAACTTGCGACATCGGTCGACGGGTGATTAGACGCGTTATCCGACCTCGAACAAGCCGCTACTCTAACTCAAACATCGGCTCCCGGTAAGTGAGCTACTAAGACGTTAGATTGTGTTCGAACGATCTCGCGGTAATTAATACCGCTCGCAAATCGTGCGTGTCGACGCTCGCTCGCGGCTCGATTGCCGATTGCTCGACAACCCGTGGCACTTCCGTAAAGGAAGCGTTCGACGAGCTGCCTTCCCTCTGATATCATCGGATCTTCCTGGATCTTACCAATGAGAGGCGCGTTCCTCGCGGAAGTGTAGAGCACGCCGTAGTAGATCTGTCTCGAGTGTCGGGGAAACGATAGAATCGGTATGCTGATGTTCGGATAATATTTAGGCGACGTCGAAATTCTGATGGTTCGTGTTTTCGATCAATTACGGAACACTAATTACACGGAATGATTTACGCACACACGGGCTAGTAGTTTTAGAAGTATTAAAGGTACCAAACAGTTGCTCGATTCGGTATGGTAAATGGTTTTCGTTGACAATTGTTTGGCCATTCAAATAGTAGCGTAGGTACGGATGCTATTCGACAATGATATTAACGTTATCATTATTGTCTACCGATTGCGATTGCCACTATCCTCTTATTATAGCACTCAATGATGCAGCTGGATTTAGCGAGGGATATAATGGAAAGGAAACGGTAAAACGAAGCTCGGAGTACGAATTACGTAACGGGTTATATAATTTCTGGACACGCGCAATAATACGGGTCGAGTAACAAATTCGATGCATCGCAGATGCGCATCCGTGCTCCAGGCCCTCTCGTTATATTTACAATGCAGCTCAGCCCTCATCATTTAATAGGAACAATCGAATTCGCTCGGTACTCTCCGTGTAATAGTGTTTCAAGCGGAATTAGCCCAGCCGAATCTGTGGAAGCCCATTTTACAGATTAAATTGCTTTCAAATATCATGAAGTCCCATAAAAATGGAAAGCATCTCCACGAAATTTCCTGGAAAATAATCCCGAAATACCTACCACCCTCGAAATCAATTTTCGATTTATGGCCTCGGTATTTGTATCGTAGGTACGTTGGATATATCATATTTTTCCATCTCATTTTACATAGACTTGTATTTCCATTGGTTAAACGAATGCATCTGCTATTGCCGTTTTTAAACGATTTTATTTTGCTTCGATCTTCTGTCTGTTTGTTTAATGTAGGTATGTATGTATGCTCAAACCTGGCCACTAAAATTTAATCCACTTCCAACTATCTAGTTGTCTTGAAACTTTGCAGACGTCCGTAGTTTGGATGACAATACAATATTTTAAAAATAAATTAACCCGAGGGGGTGAAAAGATTTCCCAGTCATCAATTAATATAACCCCTAATCACAAATCCAAACCTATTGAAATCAGCCACTCGCGTTCTTTACGAAAACGATCGAAAGCCGCTGCGTTCGGGACGCTGGTCGCATCGCGATTCCCGAAAATAGGGTAAATCTGGGAGAGATGGCTCATTTTTTAAACCGAAATTATGTAATTTACACCGTAAAGTTAGTGGTTGTTTAAAGGATAGAAATAAACGTGATCGAGCCATCTCACCCGGAATTACCCTACACAATTTATCGAGAAATGATTCGTCACGCATGTACGAATAGTAAAGCTAAAATTTTGCAGGCGTTTGTAGTATATCGCAATTGTAGTACAAGAAATGAATTATTTTTTAGTTTTTAGTGCATTTTTAATAAAATCGTTTAACATAAAATTTATATTTATATATTTATTTCTTTTTAAATGCAAAATCGTAAATGAGTGCATTGTTCGACTTTTATTTCAGAATAGATTAGCATTCACATAGGTTTGAAATAGTAGAGAGTGATTAAATTTGATATTTGAAAGCGTGCTGTAGCAGAAGAATCGACAAAAATTAATTGCATTTTACAATACCTACAGTCCAGCGAATGAATAGATTTGAATGAAATTGCGTGAAGTTCAACGCTTTCACGTATTTTAAGTTCCGTCGGAACGGTCATGCCCGTTAAATTATCGATTGTAACGGTGTTTAACAAAGTTGGAGCGGCATTCGTTCACTGCATAGTCGCGCGCGGAAAGTTGGGGAACAGAAAATCTTGGCCAGAAGCCGCGCAGCAGAAAATTCGCCGGGCGTCCGTGCCGGCGTATTCGAGTCACGCGTGCCAAGGTTTCGACAGATCACCGAAGGCTTAGTTCTAAAGAACAGCCTTAGAACTTACCGTCGACGAGAGAAAATAAAGGTCCGCTAAGGGTTAATCTTCTGCCAACCCTCTGTCACTCACGTCGCCGCCTTGCCACCTAATCCGAAACTTGTTCCTGCCGCCGCCGAAGGAAGAGTGGCATCGATGCCTCGAATTTCCCTTTTCTTGAATTTCCTCCAACGTTCGATATTGCGGCTGGGTAGCTCACGACCACGAGCCCCCTTCCTCTCCTTCGCCACCTCCTTCGTCTTCTTCTTCTGCCGTAATCTCTTTAGGATTCACGTCGTGCGTCAAAGAGAATGTGATTGCACTTGGGAAATTGCATCCGTGGAGAAATTGAGGTTCCGCGTTCAAGTAAACGTATCGGGTTAAATAAAGCCGAGCGTAGGTATTTCTATTCTTCGCAGAATCAATTCTACGTAACTCGGGTAACTCGTTTGAAATAGTCATTCCAATGAAAGGTACGTTAATCGATTATTTATACCATTTCATTCGCCGAGTGGCTATGGTCAATCGTTTCAACTATAAGCAAAGGGGTGAAGTTCAGGGTCGGTGCTTAAAGACAATTACGTTAAGCAACCGCGTTCTCTTTAGTGGCAGGTGTGTTCGAGCTATCGCGCCAATCGAAATTAATTCTCTATTTCGCTGTACATACCTACGGTTCTCTTAACAATGTCCTTAAACCTCATACCCTTAGCTTCCGATCCTACGTATAAAGTTAGAGAAATTATTCTTTGTCGAATTTGCTCAGACACTATATTAAACTTTTTAATTCATCTCCGCGTTATAATCAGCACTAAGGGAGTTAAGGGTCAGCTAGCCCTATGTAGTCCAATTTGTTACACAACCATGCATCACTGTGTTGAGAATATAAATTGACGGCGAGGTAACCAGCTTGTTGGAACTTTTTCCACTTAATTCTCCCCGTAACGGAGGTGTATACAGATCATTGTAACTTTATAGAACACCATAATTCGTCAAGCCACGAATTTCTATAACACCCATTGAAACGCCCCAACGACTTAGCGTAAAGATTCGAATCCCCAAAACGTCTTCCTCTGCAGCCGTGTTCACCTGTAGTGGGCATGAAATAAGGTATTCCCGACCCAGGCATAAACGTCGCCGTCGGCTGGTGTTTCCCTAACGGAACCGAGCCGCTTGAACAATCGTTAGCGTCGCAATGTTTACGTCAGGACGTGAACTAGAGGCCCTTAACATGCCCCAGCCTCTTGCCCGCCCCTGCAAGCTTTACCAGCTTCTTTCCAGCTGTATGGAGGATCGCTTCTCCCAACCAGCTTCCCTTGCCCGGAGGGCACAACGATGCCGTGTACAGGCAACGTAAACGCCTCTATTTGAAATGCATTGGCCGTCACCGAGACGACGGCGCTGTTTGCGGTGTCAACCAAAGGATAATGGATCGGGCTTCGCCAGACAGCTCCGTGTCGCGTTCTCGGCTGCTCTCTCTCTCTCTCTCTCTCTCTCTCTCTCTCTCTCTCAGCCTAACGCGCGGTACCAGAAAAATGACTATTACCACGAGTTAGATCGGATTAATAAAACGATCGGTCAATGTTGTGCCACGGGCGCGGCCGAACCGACGTTTGTCGCCGCGAGAATCGAACGATTTGCTGCGACTCCAGCCGCTTACCGTTTCGATGATCGAGCGCCCGGGCGAACTCGAAATTCACGCGATCTCGGCCCAGGCCCGCGTGCCTGTCGGGAAATATTGATGCTCCAGCCTCTGTGGACTGTCTGGCAGGCTGCGGTCCCGATGAATCATCGCGCACCGTATAAATTTCGTTCTATTTGCATTGCTCGAGATTTGATCGCGATGTCGTTTCGCGATGGGATCTCTGCTTCCTCGATAATTCAACTTGGACGTTCGGATCGTGCAGCGAACTTGGTGACGCCGGGGCCGAGGACCAGTCGCGAGATGCTGGCTGCCCGTTTCACAGTCAGCACGAACGAAACTGGTGCAGCGTGTTCGTGTACAGGGGACACCATCGTAGTTATCCTTCTCGCCAGTGTTTCCATTAAATCTGTTAATTCATCTTGGAGATGAATGGAGATGGATGGTCGAGGGGAGGGAAAAATGAAGCGTGCTTAAATTGAGACGCAGGCATCCCGAGCGTGTAAATTCATTGGTACGTGGAAATTTCCCGAACGTTCACTTTTTGGGGAGGGTTGTTTCCCTCTCCGCGTACATTCGACCTGTCCAGCGTGCATTGTGTTAACGTTTCCGCGCCGAATTCAGCTCCTCTATGTACTGGTCGTTAAATCGGAATCCACGGAACGTACGCCGCGCTTGAATTTATCCAGCCTGCCGCGAGTAACACTGTTTCATCGTGGCCGTCTACTTTGAAAGATGACCGTGGAAAATTCGCCACGGTACCGCGGGACGCGTTGGAAAGAACGCTATCGGCGCGCTGTATAAAACGCGGCTGTCGTTTCCGTTTGCCGCGTCTAGCCGTGTATACGACCGACGAAACATCCGTGGCGCGCCACGTCCCGCGGACAGAAAAAGTAATCATGTAAATAACTCGAACGGCGAAGAGTAACGAGAGCCTTTTATTTAACGGGCCGATGAATCCTCGCGTGCCTCTCTCGCCGAGAACGATCGCTGCAGCCGCAATTTGAGCCCTTGTCCTTTTCCCCAGGGCCCCGTTCTTTCACTTCTTGCGGTTTAGTTGGTTGTCGTCCTCACGAATCTCCTGATTAGGTACACGGAATTTCGAGTTTCCAAGACCTAGAATTAGGTCGCTGTTCATCAGTCACCAGACGTTGGAAGTCCGGACTGTAGAATTGATAAAATTGCGAGGGAAGGGTATTGGCGCCGTCAAGTCGGTTTATTTTCTTTTCAAGTTGCGAAATTTTATTTCCTGGGCGATTGACTTACACAAGCGGTACGATTTTCTAGGAGCTTAATATTCGTGAACGGCTGCCACGTATAGGAACCCTCCAATAGGTATAGGTCGGGGGATAGCGGAGAAAGAAAAATTGTTAGGGAACTCATCAGTGAGGCTACCTAGGAAAATCGTGGCTTGGATTCGGGGACACTCGATATTAGACAGGGTGGACGGGTAGACTATTGGAAGAGGGGGTCAGGCACTGAATCTGCGGGAAATGGGGATTTCGTGATGATGATGAGAGCCCTCCTGACGGCGACTGGAGGGGAGTTTGAAGTGCAGTCGATCGTCCGTGGAGGATTCGTAGCCACACCTGCTTCTCCCAAGTTCTGTGCCTAATCGTCTGTTTAAGTGGATCGCTCTTCTAATACAGGATGTGGTAGCAAGTTCCCCGTGCAACGTATATCCCTTTATCCCACTTTCTTCTTCGCTATCGTCACAGTTCTTGCATGAATCTCTTTCTATTCGATCAGTTGAAAATATTCCAGAAGCTGCTCGATTCACCTACGAGGATACTTTTGCCCGATGCCTTCAATATTTATTGTAACAGTAGCGCCGATTATTTAGAGTAGACACTCGAAATATATGTAAAAGTAGGTCGAATCGGCTTGTCACTTTTAAATCTTGAGATTATCCAGTTGGTAGGTAGATACCATTGATTGGTACATATATCTAAATGTAACTTTGGCTTTCAATAATTGGTGATGTTATTTTATATACACACATCGATATTCGCGGCTTCCTGATCTATTCTCCGACCGCGGTAAGTGAATTCTTCATAATTCGGAGAGGCGACAAACCGTGCCTTCGTCCGCGGATTAGGCCTTCGATCTCCAATTCGTCGCTGCTCCAGTTGGCGCGTCGCGTCGAGGAAGATAGAAGATCAAGTTGTACGCGATAGTTCCGCTGGAAAAATGAGCGGAGAGGTTTCGAGAACGCGGAGAAGAGGCGGGCACGCGGAGTGCTCCCCTCGTTCTTGCGCATTTTGCCAGGCTGTATCGCGCTTCCTTCAACTTGCCACACCGGATGATAACGTTGCCGCTCCCGGGGATGTGTGTCACATTCGCGGTCGCTTGATCGCGACGGAGCAATAAAAAATTAAAGGGCGAAAGCCCTCGTGGCCCGCGATTTTCTGGGAATTAAATTTACTAGACCTGCAGCACCGACGTCGCCCCTTAAAGGGACTCGCCGCTATATTTGATCCGACAGAAATTTCGACCGCCGTCCCCCCTCGTCGACCCTCTGATCCTCCACACCTGTCGTCGAACCGTTCGCGGATGAGAGAAGCTTCTCTCGGCGCGCTCGTTAAAACTCAAAGCGAGTCTCCTTCCACGGAGCTAAGTTGATCGGCTCCCTTGATTTTTCCTTCTGCCCGTTGAACGCCTTTTAAACCGGGAAAAGAATCGCCCTCTCATTACGTGATTTTCCATTCCACGGGACGCGACCTCCCGCGACGCACGATACTGCAATCAGAGCGCGGTGCTTCCCATCAGATCTGAAGCCACATTCCCGGGGATGGTGGGCCATCAGGAACGGAATATCTGAATACCTCTGTTGGATTTATCTGCTGCTGGCGGTATCGAGGAGAATTCGGAGGGTTCTAAAGGACGGTGATGATGAACGTAGATTCCCTCTGAATTATCAGCGACGTTAATGACTTCCTTTGAGTGGGTGTAATTATTTAGGCCTCGGACTGTGGAGTGCGGATTAATTTTGTAACTGCTCGAGAATTAGGGTGGATCGGACACGACATCGAGGCAGACTGGGAGGGTGCAACGAATTAGTGAAAATATACCTGGAAACGAGGACGAAAACCGAGGAGACCGACCACTAAGGTAATTGAAAGTTACGTGCTACGCGCGATGTCCACCGCGCTGCTGCAGGCAAGATTCTAATCTGCAGCTGGGCTTATTTGGAAATTGCATCCCTTACCTGGCGTATACTGCGCTACAAGCGAGATTCTAATCGCTAATGCAGCTGGCCCGTCACGCTACCGAGTCCCTTTGAATTTCTTCCGAAATTTGACCTTAGTTTGAGAATTGCGTAATGGTGATTCGAGGGAAGTTTCCTCCTCGGTTAACCCGCAAGGATGGGAAACCGTGCGCACGCGAACCCGGCAATCTGGCAAATTGAGCGTACGAAGTTGAATTCTAATCTCAATGGCGAATGGAATCTTATTCTTTTATTCTTACTTCGATCGCGTGGTTAAACGTTTCGATCTTCTATTTCCCCTTTTAGGTATATAAAGTAGAGAGTGTCGATCCGGGGAGCGAAGATGAAATATTAGAATCTATAAGCCAAGGAGTCAATTAAAAAGAAGTGTAACGTGTTGTAGAAAATCCACTGGCACCGATACCTGCCTCTCTGCCCTCCTGATTCGTCCGTGACTCGAAATCGTCCATCGCTCCAAATATCTTTCAATCGCGAAATTCGTTTAAACCCGAATGTCGGAAGTGCGCGCCGTTAACGGGGATAAAAAGTACGCGGTCGTCAACTAGCCGAACGCGAAGTGACGCGGAAAAATGGTCAAACGGAGTTACTGAACATTTTCGGCAGGTTTCAGCGGCGAGCATTCAACGGGGCGAGCGTTCGTTTCCTTTACATAGAGCCCGCAAACCACAGCCTTTGACTTGAAACAGCGGCTTATTTTACTGCCGCAAAATATATACCGCAGTCTGCCGCACAAACGTGACGGTGCCTCTGGCTTTGTCAGCGAAAACGCCGATAATGAAAGCCGCAATTAATTCTGTACTGGGAATTTCGCGGAGTTAAGATACCACACCGCGAATATTTCCTCCTAGCGAGAGAGAAAAAAAGCGTCTGCCTTTATTTCCGTCGCTTTCGCAAAGCCGAGTATTCTTGTTTCTTACTTTCTCTCCACTCGCGGCATCGCGTTGCCTCTTTCTCGTTCTTCTTAAACGTTCCCCGCTGACCCCGAACCACTCGATCGTCATAAAATGCACGATCGATAGAAGGATGAACGGTCAGGTGAAATTCGGTGGAATGTGACTCGCTATTGGTCTGTTATAAATATGACTATCGATTGATAATCAACTCACTCGACGATTCCAAGTTCGACGACTCTATCGGAAGTATCGGAAATGTACCTGTTGGTGTATAACTTGAAGGCAGATGATTCCACGTTCGAGAGGGAATGAAAACTGTGGAGGAAATTTTCCATTCTACCGCGCCGTGTGCGTACTTGACACGCGAGACTCGGAGTGTACACATTCGGATGCACTTTGAGATAGAAACGCGATCCAAGAAAACAAGACGCGGGACTTCCCTTCGAAGGAAACGGAGTATTGTTAACAGTTTCTGCTGAAATTTGCAATGAGAAACAGATGGCAAACTCGAGGGGGTAGAGAGAGAGTAGTTTCCTTCCGTTGGCCAAATATTGCAAAAGCGGCTGACAACTTCGCACACGCGTTCCCTGAAGCTCGCAAAACAATATTGGCAACGACGCGGGGTTGGTTTTGCCACTTTAGCAACAGTTTTCGTCCTGCAGCAGACAGCGCTTTTTGAAGAGACGTGCAGGAAGAACGCGCTCAGATAGAATTAATTATTTACGTGCTCTCTTTCTCTCTTGCGTGCAACCTGTTCCATCTTATTCATAGACTTTGCAAGCTGGTGGCGAAATTCTGATTTAAATAACAAAAACCCGACTGCGCGAAAATGACGAGAACCATACTTAATTTATTCACACCTTAAGATTTAATTTATTTATACATAGTACATTATTTATCATAAATAGGATAATAATAAGATGAGAATTTAAATTAACTCAATTGCCTGCAGCCGGAGGCTTGAAATATTTACTCAAATCAAACGTAGACTGATAAACACGATACCCTACATTCGGTGCCGCAGTCGCGTAAAAAGGAACTGGTTGATTCGAGTGCATAGCGCGAGGCTGTTCGAACGGTTTGATTGACTTTCATCAAGTTTCGGCGAATTCGTAGCATTTTGTTAACAGGGAATCCTCCGAATACTGAATGTTTCAATCAATTAAAATTTGCACGAATCCCCGGCTAAAAATTCGAAGAATTTTTCGTTGTCCATGGGTCAAGCAATTAAAACCATCCACGCTCTTTTCAATTAATCTGATTTCTGGGAAAATCCAATATTTGTAACAACTGCGGGGGCTTGTCGTTTATTTATAATACAATCACGATTGAAGGATTTTCTGCCATGAATGCTGATAAGGCTAAAAAATATTATCATCACGAACGACATGTGACGACATTCTCCAATATCTTGTACTCCGCATCTCCAACATCTTTGATCGTCGTCTGGTTTCGTGTAGCTCCCCTGAATGGGTCTCCTGTCATTACCGATTTCATTAAATCCACGCAAAGCTGGCCCGCGTTTCTGCCCTTTGCGGCGAAGGCCGCTGGAAAAATACGCGGGCGCCTGAAAACACGCCGGTCTCGTAATTAACCAGCCGGAAAGATTAAAGAGGTTGAATAGCCCTTTTCCCTTGTTCCTTTGTGGCGTGGTTGCAGGACGTTGGCTTCTGTTTGGGTAGCTCGAACACGAGCCAGCCTCGATACCACCGCGTATGCGCGTTTCCACCCCCAACGTTTTCCTACTGGCAGCCGGTTTCCAACGAGCTTTCTCACGATTTCGACGGCCGTCCCGCGATCTACGGAAATTGAGTGGGTCGCTGGAATCGACGGTGAAAGCACTCCCACGAGAACGAGCGACTGCCGCCTACGACGACGAAAACTTGGCGGGCCTGTCCATGGCATTATCGAGGCTCGGTTATGTCGGAGTTAAAAAGCTAAACACCGACGCTCGAACCACCTCGGGGTCGCTTTAAATTTCTCTCCTTTCTTCTTTTCATCTCTGTTCCGTTGTGTGCCTCTTAAAGGAAACGGATGGAAATTCGTTTCCTGCTTCGACCCCGTGATTCTCCATTCCCAATGGGGGCGAACTTTGCGCGTAGATAAAGAAGCAAGCGATTTTCTGTATTTCGTAAATCGAACGCATCTTCGATTATCGCCTATGATTATTATCGGAACACCGCGCGAAACCGGCCGATGTGGCGTTCTCGGGACTCTCCTCCAGATCCTTGAGACATCAAAGTCGCAGGGGCAGAGTAAAATACTGACGAATCAGAAATAAACTAACAGGATACTCGATTTGTTGCCTCTGTTATTTTCACGCTGCGCACGGGAACATCCCGCAAGGCCAATTTCCTCCAGTTCTTGTTTCTCGTGATTCGCCCTCGACCACTCTCCCAGATGTATACTCCCATCCATTCCTCGCCAGCACGCCGACATTTTCTCGTAATAGCAAACGGATCTCTGGTGTAACGTAAAAGTAACTAAGGCTAAACAGTGGACTAAGGGACAATACCCTTGGGCCTTCCACCTTAAACACGTACCTACTGCCCGACATAACGAATGGACATGCAGAAAAATTTCGATAGCGAGATGCAAGAAACCAGAAGGGAATATGAGAAAGTAGGGGCTATTACTGTCCATGGTGGAATCGAGGAATTCCATCCTGTTAAGAGCGACACTTAATCCAGTTCTCGAAATCCTAACACCGAAACATAAGGTGAAATGGTATTATAGGCGTAGGGCGCTGGAAAAATGGATTGAATTTAAGGAATACTTGACTCGGTTAAAATTCCATTCCATTACTCGGATTGCTCATTAGGAAGATTGTCCGAGAATTACTTTCCCCTCGGTCCTTCGGTACGCGACCGCACGTTCGTTCCTCCTCGCCCTTTTTCGGCGGAAGAATTTTCCGGCGGGCTCGTCAGTTTCCTTCCACGCGAACGGGTGCGGCCCGATAGTTTCGCGAATCATAGAGCCCAGTTGCATTTCGGTTATTACACCGTGGCTCGGCAATACTCTGCGCACGGCGCGGCTCCTTCGCTGCAATTGTTGGCGTGAAATATCTGAAACGGAAAGTTCGGTTACACCGTCGCCGTTCGAACTTCGTTCCCACCACTTTGGCGGTGTAAGAGTCACGCCCTGTGCATTATTCATATCGCGAGGGATGAGAGCGAGATACATTGTGCTTACGAACATCAATATGCGTGCTGGAAGATGGCCTTATTTCCAGTCGAAGAGTATCTGCAGCGAACTGGTCGGCCATCCGTGCGAGAAACTATCGACGAATTGATAGCGGGGCTCCTGCGTCCGTGGCCTATCTCGTGAAAAATCGTTAACAGAACTCCATGCGGATTTCCCGCCGAACGCGCGACTCTGATTGCATCCATCCTAATTGCGTTTACAATTAAGTTCCAGGTTAACTGCGCATTTAGTCCCCACTAAAAGGAAACAAATGACGCTTTTCGTATTAAAGAGCGGATAATTATCCGCGCTTCATTGGTAACTCAACGTCGGTCGGCGGGCACGCGGGCGCGAAGTTTTAATGAGAGCTTATTTGAAACACGCGCGCATTTTTCACGGCTTATCAACTTTATGCGGCTGTCTATTCGCGTACGGCTGATCGCTGAAAAAAAAAAGAAACACTCGGACGGTGTGAAAGCGCATTGAAAAATGATCAAAGGGAATGTGCGGGAGGTGAAATTAAAGTGCAGCGCTGTGTGCGCGGCAGTAAAATGGTGGTGAAGATTTTAGGACACCGACGAGGTGGCTGGACAGGTAATGAGAATAAAAATTACTGGCAGCGTTGAACCGCGCTAAAACGACGCTGATATGGCGAAAATGATGTATTAAAAGGTTTTTGCAATATTTCATGGACGCGCCGTAACTCTGTTTTAGTACTCCATTTTTCCTGCTCGCCGTACAGCCTTTACCCCGTCGTTAGTGACTGCACGGTTTACGATAATCCGACCAGAATTTACAGCGGTATAGAACATTTATTACCTTTCTGACGGATAAAACTACAATGTACAATTTTATTATTACAATAACACGCTGGAATTACCGCCTTTCGCTGTGCAATTTGATCGATAAACGCCAGAAACAAGACAACCACGGGATTTATGATATTCCACTGACTTCTATAGTGTTTTTTCTTTTTTTTGGTAATCCCCATACATTTTCTCTTTGACAGTTATATTCCACCAATTTATAGCTACCATCGCTGCGGCTTGTTTGAACATTGAGCTATGGGGCACGTTGATCCGCACGCAGCGTTGCAGTTTCTGCATTTAATTGGTCTTCGAAGCATTCGTTGATACGAAAAGCTATTGAAAAGCTAGAACACTGCCCCTTGCTAGGCAAATCTACCTGTAAGGCTCGACTTATGGATATTTTAACAGCAAGAATGTCGCCGCGAACGATGGCTCGACGGAGTGCATTGTGTGCAGCAAGCGCAGCGGGTAAAAAAAGTTGTTGTCAACGTACCATCGGCATGCAACCAGGGAATTCTTGGCGAAGTTCGTTGGATTAAGCAAGAAATAACGAGCTCCACGGTGTAATTACTCGGCGGCTTTACATCGATACCACCGGGCGAAAGATAGAGGAAAGTTTCTTTCATTTAATTCCGGGCCGCGAGCCTCGAGAACGCCACCGCGGTATTTTGACTGCAATAAGGTCGACGGATACTTTGTTGACAATAAGTTGGAAAGCAATAAATGGCGGAATAGCGTTGCATTGAATACGTTTCGGTAAAGAGTCAAGAGAGATCGCTGCCCCGCGGACCGAGCCAAAGAACTGGGTCAAACTGTGGGCGTTCGATTGAAAATCTTTCCATTAGACGATTCAATTAAAAATTGCATCTGTTGCCGAGCTTCGCGTATCTCTTTCTCTCGCCCTTCGATGCAATGAAATTTTGCTAATTGCATAAGGAGAATAATAGCACTCTCACTTGTGCCAGACTTTCAATTTAATTTCCCGAAAAGCTAAATGACTGGAGGAAGGGGGGGGGGGGGCGAATGTTTTCGTAATCAGATGCGTGGTAATTTGGGAAATATGTAACTTTCATCGAATACTTTGTGTAGGTAATAACGTGAAATTTCTTTCTGCTTCCAGGTAAGTCCTGAACGTGTGTCTCTTTCGATGGAACGCGATGGCGACAGTTCTCGCGAGTACACAATAATTAAAGTAAAAAATTGCTGCAAAATCTCGAGGAAACATTCGCAACAATCTCACTTTTACCTTGTAGAATAACGTAAACTACTGCACGCTTTAGCTTCGTGGAGAATATTTTCGTCGAAACAGCACTCTAGATATATTCGTTAGTATTTTATTAGATTAACAATCGATATTTTGCCCAACGACCCAGTTTCTTTATTCAGGCAATACGTTGGTGTACGATCGAGATTTCAGCCGATTCGAAAACAGGGCTGCGCAAACCCTTGTTCGGCGCGAGCCTCGAGGAACGTAGCTCACGGGCGCCAGTCGCCATGCAATTCGTGCGACAAGCATTATGCTAACAGCGTTCTCCGCGAAAACGTTTCAAAACGCTAAATTCCCTATTTACATTCCCCCGGCACACGATCGAGGAGGGAGGTGACGGCCGTTGGAAGGGTTGAAAGGAGGCCAACAGACCCTACAACCCTCGGTTAAATCTAGAATACCGTCGAACAGTGGGGCGCGAATGACGCGTGTAACTGCGCTCTCCGACGACCCTCGGATAAGATCGTTTACGAGGAAATTTCGATGCCTTCCGACGGCAAAATATCCTATTTATATGCTCGCATGCATCCGGGATTAGGGCACTGTCTGCTATGGACCGCCCTGGCATGCATATGTAGTCCAATTTCCATAAGATACTCGGGACACTCCAGTTCTTTTCAGCGAATACAGTGAACGACACAGAATCTTCCTTAACTTCTTTGAAAATGCCCAAGATCATATTAATTGAAGCTCAACAATTTACATAGTCCAATCTGAATGTCAAGGTAGCTTATAATTTAGCTATGCAATAGGTAGAATATTAAAAGCAGAATGAAGTTTGCGTTTGAAATTCCTCGACGGGTGAATCTCGCGTAATGACGTCTCGGGGAAAGTGGATTTCCCATCGGTACGCGCGAGAGGATCAGTAAAATAGCCATCAATATTTCACTCGCATTTTTTTCGGGATCTGTACAGTTGGTGCTCGCTGCATCCCATCTCGATGGTTTCCTGAAAAGCGTGCAAAGCCGTGCCAGCCCCAATTCAACGTGTCCGCGACGCTTGAGCCTGACCGAACGCATTTACCGCGAAGGGTACAGGGAGTCGCAATTAGAAACTTCTCATGTCACGCTGGCTCTAATTCGATAAAGGCCCGGTGTACACGGTTGGGAGCAATTTTTCGTGCAATTTCAAGCGAAACCGAAACGGGAAACGTGCTTACTTAGATACGTAATCCTACGTGGATTTAAATGCATTTCGCGATCCAGCGCGATCCATGCGCAGTCTCGATGCGGCAACCGAAACTCGGAGGATCGCGAAACGTATGATCGCTGGGGCCACGGTTGCGGGTCGGGACTAATTCAGTGTGTAACCGAGCTGACCGTCCACCAGATATTACACCATTTTCTATCCCCTTATTTCGCCCGACCCTTCTTCAGGGGAAATTAATTTACGCGATCAAGAGCGAGAGAAGGCTATGCGCGTATGTGCTTGCAAACAATGCCGCGGACTCTGAAGCTGGCAGTGCTGGTGGAACGGCTGCACACTTACAGGGAGTTGGTGCCCCGAGTGCAAAGGATTAATGCTGTTAATTTAATGGAGTCGAGTAAAAGGAGGGTTCCCTCAAGGATTCTGCCTTCCACTGGACTTCTTTGCCGCGTTTAGTTCCAAGCCGGAGTTATAGCATTGGTTTGTACCGGCATGAAAGACGAAGTAAAAAGAAGCTCGACAGGGTAGAAAATTAGTAATTAAAATGAATACAGGATCGTTCGCGGCTCTTTAACGGAATTATCTTCTTACTTTAACCTCGGTGCTCCTACGCTTTCCAACATCCACGATAAATAAATCGAGCTCGGGAATTAGGTCCCAGCGTGGTAGCCGATCTTCGAGCCAATTGCGCCATCGCTTCTTGTCAAGGTAGACCCGACGGAATATTCTTAAGCGATTGTTGGGTTAAGAGAATCGATTCGCTGGGAACATCGTTAGCAGTGGCCGCGTTGATTCACGAGAGCCACTTTCCGTCGGCATCCGGGCGCTCATACTACGGTAACGAAATGACGTGGTTCTCAGTTGAATTGAGAGGCCGAGTGAATGGCCACTGGAATGAATAATTGAAAGTCCGCGATTAATATCAGCAGTGGCGCTCCCTCGAAAAAAAAAAATGTCCACGGTCTTTTCATTCGCCCCGTATCCATCGATCCTCTTCGCGGTGAACGGTCAGGGGTTCCGTTGCATAGCCGCGATAATTTACACCGTCACGCGGCCAGTTAATCTTGCGTGACTAGTGTGACGTTCGGGCTAATTATTTCTACACACGTTACCGAGGCGTGAAACGACCCGCGAGGGATTATAGGCACCGAGCGCAGACACTTCTAGCTGGCCCGTCTTCGGGCTTGTAAATCTAATTTCCAGTCGCGGTAACAGATTCGCTAAGAACCGTACTTGAAGCGAGCAAGGGTTAAAGGTGGGGCGGCGGCGCAAGCTCGAGTACAGTTCTCGAGCAGAGAGACGGGGGCGATTACGATTTTATCTCGGGTAATCGCACTTGGAGGACTTCCGGTCGATCGGTCGCCACCGCCGCCATCGGCACCGCCACTTCCCCGGCGCTATCTGCAACTTATCTGAACGATTTCTTCTCGGTCCAACCCCCTCCCAGCGGCCGTTATGAATCTCTCCCACTCCCCCCGCCCCCGCCGCCGACCGATGGACGCCGCGCTCAGGAAACTACCCCCTCCCCTGTTATCGAGAAGTGGACTCTTAAGGGACACCACCCCTGGGGCCACCCTTTTGCTCGGTGACTTCGATATCTCCACGGAAACCGCTCCAAGCATTAAACCTGCACTCGTTAAGAGGGAGAACGACGCAGAAGGACGGGGCTAGCGGAGGGCGAGCATCGGGGGAGGGTGAAACGGCAGGTCCGAGTAGAGCCGAGTCGGCTCGACGATGACGAGGACGGGGCACGGTGATCGCAAATTGAACGAAGCCCCGCGGGCACGCTATAGGTACGCTATGACGAGCCGATGGGGGGATGAAACGGCTGGAGGAGATCCACCATCCCCTTTCCCCGATTCACTTCGCGGGATGATGGAACGCGGGAAAAACGCAACGACTCGATGTAATGGTAGCTACTTTGAGAGACGGAATCATTGCTGGGGTGGTAGTCTGGGTTGTAGACTAAGGGGGTCGACGGTTGGGGAATTTTAAACGACACGTCGTTTACCACTGTCGCGCTACTGATTCTCTTTCCCATGAAAGTGTACCTGGAACGGGTGGGCTGTCTCGGGGTGGCTTTTGGCACGCAGCGTCGATTGAAATATGTCGACCGTTGATCGGGATAGTCGAAGGGGAGAGGAAAGATCGGGTGGCGAGGACGTTTACGGAATCAGATCGGCTGTGATTTTCGCGCGACTTTGCAGGATTGTAAGATTCTTTGAAAATCGTGAAACAGTACCGTTACCACGTCAGCGACACCCCGAAGTGTTATAGTTTCTACGAGCTGTATTTAATAGGTACTTTCTCCTCGTGTGACTCTGGAACATGAGAATAGCACTGCCGTCTTTAGTTAGAATGTCCTATCTAGCATTTTGAAACAACCGAGAAAACTGAAGTTTTATCATTTAGTTTGTACCTTCCTTATTTCCTTTCAATCAAATTAAAACACGTTGTCGTTATTTCGTAACAGCCTAATATAATTTTTTGTAATAGGTATACCGGTAGGTAATGTATTATTAACGTACCAATTAATTAATTGTTTTAGATAGGATATTTTAACCGTTTGGAAAGAAGTTAGGTTAAATACAATAAACTGTTTATAAATCTTTACGAAGCACGTAGACTTTTCTAACTTTACTTAAAAGGTAAAAGACGCGTGGAACTTCAAATATTTCAACATATCTAAAAAAATGAAAAAATGTTAGATAGGAGAGTTTAACTAAGGAAGGCAGAGCAGATCTTCAGAGAAACTCGATCGCCACTCTCGCTCAGCATTCGGCTCTCCGTGCTCTCTTATTTATATATCACGATGGACTTGCATATATTTCGTACGCTATCTTAGACAGACCCACCACGTTGTGGGAACACAGGCAAGAACTGAGCGCGATTAATTCTCTGAAATTCTCTGAATTCTCAATTTTGGCACTTGATGCCAGTGTTCGGATCGAGCGCCACGATAGGTTCGACATTGGGGAGTTTATTTTTTTCTCGGGACAAATTCTTGGAACTTTGCATCCTCGACTCCTCGCTCGACTTTAATTCGCCTGTTAATTAGGACAGAGGGCCGGCCTTCCAAATTTAGTGGGATGTTGTTCGCGTCTGCTCCGCCCGAGTGCAGTCCAACGCGTCGTTTTTACTGGCAGTAGAAAATTGTTTCATTATCAGGCCGGGGGACACGGTGCCGTGCATCAGATTCCAGCGGCGTCGTGCGCCGTTAACGCTGCTGGAAAATAATTTCAATGGGATCCGCGCCAAGATTCTTGGCCTGGCTGGTAGGCTGAAAGTGCAGCGTAATCTACATTGTATTACCCCTCGTGGCCCTGTTAAAGCAGCTCGTTGCCACGCGATAAGAAAGTTCCCCCGGTGTCGATAGAGTGAATTCACTGAACGGACGGTATCCGCGGCAGTGGCACTACTTGCGACACATATTTTCAGAATTTCAAGTAGAACGCTGTAAATATTGGGGCAATATTACGATTTGTTGCGTAGGTTTAAATATCAAGCTTAACTGAACTGGGTTAGCAGAATTAGAGTGATAAAAGTCGAATGACAGCTATCTTATTATTCCGCGATGGTTTCTCTAAATTCTAATTAGGTGAAAAGTGAAGTTCTAGTAGGAGGAGAAGTAGCTTATATAATATTATCATTGATGGAGACAAGCATTGCCCTTTAAAGGCAACGAGTTTGAGATTCTTGGAATTTCTAGTGGTACATACCAGAAATTGTACCGACTACACGACATATGTTTCATTGTGTAAGCAATGTAAACGTTAGTTCTGCGAAACTACAAACGATTAATTAATAAGAAGAATTTGATTGTTGCTTCAATTTGATTTGTAAAAATTGTTGCACTTTTCAGGGATTTTACTGTGAATTTTCCAGCAGGGAAATCTGACTCAATTACAGTGTTTGTCCGAAGGACGCGTCAATGCAGACTGCTAGATGAGTTTTAGCTGGATGGGGGAAAAAGGAGGTAAAAGGCAGAGAGCCAAAAATATTATTCAATTAGTTCACGAAACGAGCCAGGAATTCGTTCGGCCGTATAACCTGGCCCAGATAATTTAATTTATAATATCGTCTCGCGATTCGTGACGAACAGGTGAAGCTCCCAGCAGTAACTGTATTTTCACTTTAATTAAATAAGACGGTTACCCTCGTAGACATAGAAGTTTTATTATCGGCGCGAAAATTTATGTTCCACTTTCTTCTTCGAAACTGTCCGTCTTTTCATCTCACTATATCGGAAAGTAATCTGAGCTCCGACTTTAATTAAGCACCCCTTAACATCGAAATCAAGATTCACAGAGATAAATTCTACAAATTCGGATGTCGAAAACTTTAATTCATTATCTCCGTTCGGATATAGTTCATTAGACTTCCACCAAGCTTCTCAATTTTCCAAAACACTGTCTATCGTCCAAGTAACGTATAAAGAAGAATCGAACAAGACAGAATAATTAGGGAGCACAAGTAGTAGAAGACTGCCCATAGTCAGACACAATTTTGCCCTAACACACCAGTCAACGTTACTTCCTATAACTTTTAATACGCGCATTACTTTGAAAATTGTTACCGGTAACAATTTATTCGGATTATTTCCCAATACAAAAACTTGAAAGAAATCGCCTACAATTAGAATCAAACTAGCGACTTTAAATCTGTATACCACTCTGAACAAATCGACGTAGTTATTTACAATTGCACCAGCTTTAAAGGGAGCAACCGAAATTCCTATCGACTTTTTTTTTTCTCGTAAGCTCGTCCCATGGAACGCGAACAAAACGTTAACGCGAGCTTCGCAGAGCTCGCCTCGACAAACATATCGACGGTCGACAAGCAGAGACTTGGTGCAGTGACGAGCCATTTCAAAACGTCGAAACTTCGTGCAAGCGATTTAATACTCAGCCCTGGACAAGTTTAGCGAATTACTCGCCGGACGTGTTAACACGGTCTGGCAATAGCGAGGCGGCGATCAACTGGCTGCCTCGAAACGCGCGATCGCTCTCGCTCAGACGATTCCTCTCTTCCCCACTGCGATCGAAGCAACCCGGGAACCGTGTAGATTTTCGCGGAACGTGACTGATGTTTACAGACAGTCCGTGTATTTTCGATACGCTGTAATAAATAATCCGGCCCTAGTTTGACCCGCTCGCCGTTCGCTTTCCAGCGCGGACATCGATCAAAGCGGTCGGATTTGTTTTCGAAAAAGCAGCCCGCTCCAGAAAGGCGATTCGATGACTGATCGAATTTCCCGGTAATGAAAAATACGGGATTCCCCGGGATATACTGTCACTGGCTCGGCATCGAAATGGTTTACGCGCAGTGATTGTAAAGGGTAAACGTTTACGAGCGCCGTTTCATTGGAAATATTGTAACGGAAGATACACCTATCGTATCCTCGTTTTATCAATGCCTAAGCGTCATTCGTCTGCGCGTTGTTTATTATTCGGAATAACGCTCAATCCGTGCCTGATGAAGATTTTCGAGGTTTCAATAATTCCAATTCAATCTGCGAGCGAGGCCATTAATGCACTAACACACGATACAGGCGAAAATGCATGCTCGCGTACGTGTGTTTAATGTATGTTAATAATTATGCGGTAACTATTGATTATACTCGGATGTACATATTGTGTTCAACTGATTTATAGCATCGCGTACCGAGATAAACGTGCCGCCCTCCCTGGACACTGGGATCAGTGATCGTTGACTGCAACTACTGATACCATTCCAGCCTCGTAATAGCAGATTTATTTCCCCATTACACATTCCGTTATTTAGCAAGCATTCGATGATTGGAGATTATTTAAGCCTGTATTACGATAAAATCAGCGCAGATTTCATATCGGAGGTACACACCAAAAGCGTACTTAGAGTTTCCTTTCAAGAAGTGGGGATCTTTGTAAATGCATATTCAAGGAGAGGGATTCGAGAAACTCGAGCATCGATATCTTGCAGCGCAGCGGGCTTCACCCTCTTCCCTACCTTCTCCATCCTCATCGAATTACCACTAGGGAAATAAGGGTTTGTTTATCTACGTGACTACGTGCCTGAAAAGTCACTTTGATTAAACGTGCCGATTAGCCGACGGGACGGGCCGATAAATTGAAGAGTAACACTCGGCCTATGCCAATTACGCGTCAGTGTCCTCGTAGCGCGAGTCGAGCTTCTACCGCCTTTGTTTCGACTGCACGCGTCGTTAAACTCGGCTCTGTGAAACCCCGGCAGAAAGAAATATGTTTCGCTTCCTCCACGCGAGTAAAGTTTACCCCTCCTCCGCCGAGGAGCGATGCTTCTCTTCCAGTCGATTAACCCCGCCAGCGAATGGCTAATAATTATAAATTACCGGGATTTATAAACCAGGGGATTCGGTTACTTTCTGTGAATACATACGGAAATCGCGGCATCGCGAGGTTAATATTTAACCTCTCCTGTTCGCAGGAACGGTAGCAGGAACAAACTTGGCTAACTGTTCTTCCCCGAAACTTCTGATTTCCAAGATTATTCACTTGGTTTCGTTAAAAGCACTCGAAACTGTATATTCAATCCCCATCCTTCTCTCTTCAGGACAGTTGCACTTCCTCCCGGTTCGATCGTAATTTCGACAATAGAAAGAAACGGACAGATGGATCGTTCCACCGTTGCGCTAGTCGATGCCGAAGCAAGTTCTCGGTTAGCATTCGACTTCATCCGGTGGATCGATCGCGCGTGTTACTTAACGCGCAAGGGCTTCGAGGCTCCTTGGTGCTTTTAATACGACGTTAACGTCGCCACCGCATTGTGGCCGGGCGGTAGTTTTAAATTACTGCCCCGACGGTGTCCCGTGAATGCCAAATAACAGCGGCACATAAACCCAGCGGGGTGTTTGTTGCGGCGTGCAAGCGATGCAATTAAAGAGAGCCCTCTCGGCCGCGAACTTTTCAACCGCTGTCCTCGCGGCCGCCCGTTATACCCGCGTCATTTGCAAGAACGATAAAAGCCGAGGCGGGCGAACTTGCTTATCCCCGCGAATCCTTCCGACTGACAATGCTCGGAACATTTTTATCTGACAAGGCGAATGGTTCGCGAGGGCCGCAAGCGTGACGAGTGCTCTCCAAGAAATACGAACTGCCGTTCGTTTGCTCGCTGGCCGCGCCTTGTGTCAGCGGCCACGGTCATTCAGTGAATTCGGTTTTACAGTAACGGCATCGCTGTATCTTTATTCTCTCGCACGTCTAGAGCGCGTGCCTCGAGGAATCTCGCGCTTAAAGCAGTATTCTGGAATTCCGGTTCTTCTGCTCGATGGCGTATAGTTAGCGCCGCATCAGTTCCAGGAACAAATCGCGATTCAAGTAGCACCAGCTCACCGAAATCACCGTTTCGGCCGAGAAAGGGGCGTTCGATTCATCATCCACTCGGTTCACCCGCAGCTCCGCGTCGTCACCGGTTCCTCGGTCTCCGCGCGTCGCGTCTTTCGCACTGAATCACCGCAAGCTCCATTGAGTGTAAATGCCAGGCTTCGTTGTACATCAAGCGCATAAAGTGCGCGTAAATCGATCCCGCGGCAGGTTTTGACATCAGGAGAGCCGAGAGTAGAGATCCGCTGGCTTCGATAAATCCTCGCCCCACCATTGTTCGCGGCGATGGATCTAGGGCGATTGTTCCGTTTTGGCACGGACACCGTGGACTCGCCGCGGGCCCGTTATTCTTTTCATTGACGTACGGCTGTTCTTAGTGGCCCACCCGCGCATATGATTTCGTTGCAATGGCATCGGCGAGCTGCGGGCCGTTGTAATCCTTTGCTAAGTACTCGTCTCCCAGCCGAATCATTGTTTCGACTTCTGGTTCTCGAAGAAGAGGCACCACTGCGTCCAACACAAAGCTCCGAGTTCGAAGCTATTGCCTCAGCAGATTGAGCGGAAAATATCCAGCTTACAATGTCGCCCCCTCTTAGCCCTCCCCTCTGCCTTTCTCCCGTAGTTGTACCATCTTCCTCGCCCGCCCGGTTCGCCAATTTTTTTCTCCCCCACTTTTGTTAGACACGTCATCCCTCCTCGTGCCGTTTCTGGCAGCGGGGAAGAAAACCTGATCGACCTCCTTTGTTCGCGGTTTTTTATCCGCTCCCCCGAGCGTCCGTCCAATTAAAGGGAAAGTTCCGCGCCAGGAAGCGGGGCGACGCTCGTGCGCCGGGACAACCGGTTCGCCCGTGTTTTCCACGATTTCCCGCGGAAATTCGGCCCCGAAGATTTTGCTCCAGTTAGATCAGCTCGACCGTTGGATGGTGCATTTTGCGCCACGTTTATACATGCTCGACGACAAGCGTTTAATTAGCGACCGTTCGGGGGGAAGGAGCTGTGCTATTCGCGATTCGTGTCGCCTTCAGGCGATCCCGTATGATCTCACGTAGATATTTCAGTGGATGTCATTCTCCGCGGATGAGCGCGCCACATCGTTGAAAGCAAATGCGCGGCACGTACCTATATCTCAAGTTTGATGGTATAATTCGACGGTGGATTATAGTCAGGCAACAATAGCTTTTCCAGCTGCCTGTCTTAACGGCGCTATTTAAGCGCGCCAGCTAAACAGAAACTTCATCTGGACACCGGAATACTCATGGCCGAGAAATACCTAGCGTTCATGAATTATCCATCCAACTAACTGCAAGTAGGATTTAATTAACCCGGTGGCCGGCGTGTTAAAGCGAGCCGTCGCGACCGCAGAATTATCTCGCGGTATCGCCAAAGCGAGACGGATAAATTACGCCGCTGGATTTAACGAATTTCTGCAGACACCGGCCGCAGATTTATAAGTTGTATCGGGGCGTGGATCGAGATCGGTGCCGGGCGATGCAGATTTTTTTTTACGCCACTATAAATTTCTCGCGCGGATCGTCCGGCGCGGGGAACCGTGGCGGTGGCGGGAAAGGAAAAAAAGAATATTTCTGCGAGCCGAAATACGACCGCCTATAAACTTCGACCGCAGTTTATCGATTCGCCGCGCTATCGTTTCCCTCGACGGGCCACTGGTAACTTAACGTCGATGATAACGTAAGAGAACCGACGGCGTTTCGTGGCCTGTTCCCCGACATTATCGGCCTTCAAATTTGGGTAACGACGTCGTCAGCCTTTAGTGTGATTCGATTCCTCGACGGTCCCGAAGGTCGGGCTGTTTTTCAAATTAGATTCGAGCCGATTTACGGGCCGTTCAGAGAAAATTAATAGCGCCGCACGATACTGTAGAGTGGTAGGTACTCGGTAGCTTGAAATATATTGTTATCGAGAGGAACATACTTTTCTAATCCTCCAAAGAGATTTACTGCTATCAGAGAGACGAGTAAGTCTGCGAGCTTTCATCGGAGGAACTTTTAAACCGAAAATATCCATGCGCAAACATTCCAACGCTAGAGTTCCTGCTAACGAGGCAAGCAGTTCCCATGAAATATTCCTAAAACAATGCGCTGAGCGAGCTTGAATAACGCTAGTGGTCTGCTCGCGCTCCGTCTTGATTTCTCGCATTCCGAGTGGCGTGGATAAATCCACAGGAGCGACGCGTACACCGTAAAGTATCGGTGAAAAGGTTAAGAGGTCTACGTGACCTATTGATCACTCCACCGTCTCGGAGTATACACTTGGGACGGCGTTCTCGATCGCCACGATCTCAGCATCGGCTGTCTTCTCACATGGAATGCATGAGAATTGGTGGTGGAACGCAACGTCCCTCCTGGCTCCGCCCGCGTGGATGCGAGCCACCAGTTTCATGCTCGCCATTGACCCCGTTTCGGACTGGTCGACGACGGCGAACAGTTTGATAACGCGGCTTTTTGGCAGGAGCCGTGGTACAGGGATGGCCAGACAATGGAGAACGAAGGAGTCCCCAACGACTGGTCCATTTTCGGAGTAAGTGCCTTCCACGATCATCCCACTGTTCGCAAATCTGGGAAATCGCCTCGAAGATCGCGGAAAACTTGAACAGTCTTGCCGGTGCTCCTCTGGCTCTTTCCGTTCCCTTCTGCCGTTTTGGCGTATTAACTGGCATTGGCTACCGTGATTATTTAGCTGCTAGTTACATGGACGCTGGTCGTTCAACGCAGCTTCAGTGGTCACTGAGGATCGCTGGTTTCTGCAGGGACTACAATAAGCGCGCCCTCAGCCGGAACATTAATCCCTTTATCCTTGTTCATTTAACAGAGAATCGGGGATAAAGTGCCCCCCGAAAGGGAACCATTCCAAGGTCGATTAATTTCCACTCGTTACCCAGCAAAAACACCGCGAGCACCAGGCAGACTGAATTCCAAAGCGGCGGTAGAGTTTACCGCGCGGGAGGGCACAAAGGCATCGGGATCGCGAGGGGTGAAGTAACGTTAAGTGACTATCCGATTGAAATATAAAGCGGTGTTCGCGGCAGGGGAACAACTTCGAAATCTATAAATTCCACGTCGCGCTGGTAATGCTCGTAATTAATGGCCCGTCGAGGTGCCAGGTCGCCTGGGTGAATGAAGCCGAAGAAAGTGTCACGGAGCCTCGCCGAAAAAACCGACCATCGATCTTGCGACGCATCGGGCTCTGTATAATGGAGAGAACCGGAGGGAGAATCGAGACATACCAGCGCTATCAGCGGGTTTAGCCCGTCTTCTCCGCGTCTTTGTTCATACCCGCCTTGCCTGCCGCTAATGGACGTTCACGGTGAATAATTAGATATGGAAACGCTAATTGCCTATTATTAATCACCCCTCCGAGCGCGTCGCGTCGGATTGAACATTGATTGCGTCGATTAGACTTCTATTCCGGATTTCGGTGGAATTACACCATAGTGGCTGGCCAACGACGAGCTTAACCGCACTTCGATCGAACGGGCCTCGATTACTCGAGGGAATCGGGGCTCTGTCCAGCCCAGGGCGGACAAAAGGAAAGAATTTGAAGGGGGATATCCTCGTGAAATTGGAACGAGCCGCGACTCAGGTGCGATCGATCGTTTGCAAATGGGATACATTGACTTTTCTGTAGCGTTACTTAAGACGCCCGTCGAATCCGTTCAATTTTTACGGGATTGATAGACACGCGTATGCGGCACTCGCGCAGAGTGTATCCGAGTATCTACCAATCTTCTATTCAATTTTAACGACCTTGACTGCTTTCACGATCTAAGTTAAAAATCCTCAAAGTCTCTACTTGGCCCACTTCCCTCGGAAAAGTTTCCAAGCTTCCCACGGATTCAAGTACGTACGGAGGAGGTACACAATCTTTACGATCCCCTTATCCTCGAGAAATACGCGGGGAACGCGAACGCGGGGACAATCATTGGCAAGCAGGAAATAAATTCGGATACTCCTTGCGAATTCCGCGCGGCGAACCCCGCCATCTTTGTGAAACGTTCACGGAAACCCGGATGCAGCTTCGAATCGGCTGGTTCAACGGATGCCGAATCCACGTCGAGCGTGTCGCCTCGCTGAAACTGCGCGGCTTCACCGAGGAGGCCGGCGCGTTTTTGATATCTAGAAGCAGATCTGCGTAGGTACGTTGGAATAATCGCGTTGGAGGGGGCGCTCCGCCACGGCCGCCACTGTCAAGAATATTGATTAAGCTTTGATCTTCGGGACGGCAGGATTTTATTCTCTTTGTTTAAATCGACCTGCGGCGGGTAGAAACGGAAATTTCGTTTGAACCCCTGGCGTGCGTTTCTACGAGCTTGGAAATTTCTTTGGAACCTTCCGTGCGAGCTGTACACGCGTGGAGGGCATAAATTACGGGATATTTTTGTGCCCGGTTTCGCGGGAAATCTAGCGACCGTTAGAGAAACGACGGATACCTACGTTGCGGAAAGATGAGGGACGAGGGTGAACGCAGATTCACCGAGGATAAGTGTGCTGTAATTTGTTGCACGGAGAAGGCAGCAATGCCTCGCGTGTTTTACATCGTGTACCGGGTACTCGTAAATTGTGTGCACACCAGCTAGCAGTTTGCGGTATCTTGTTGTAAACACGCGTGAAAAGTGATCGTGTCGACGTATACTCTGTCTCTCACTAGGGAAGATCCCGAAGCCGAGAATTCAAAAAATTCTGAAACTTCGTGCGTATGCAGCGGATTTCCTCCCGATTACAACGCAATTTTTGTTTGCTGCCCAAATTCGGTCGAGGGGGGTGAAATTAATGCCTGAAAATTCGGCTGTTTTCCGAGTTTGTGTTATAACTCGCGCACTGTTTGAGATAGAAAGAAAGTTTCAAGACAAAAGTTGCTCGTTTTAAGTAGATCTCTGATTTGGTGAAAAAATTAGTTTACAGTTCACGAGTTGTAACAGCAAATCGGAAAATAACCGGATTTTCAGCGGTCAATTACGCCCCCTTAGAGTAATTTTGGGCAGCTAACAAAAATTGCGCTGTAATCAGGAGGAAATTCCCTGTATATTCCCAAAGTATCAGAATTTTTTGAATTTCCGGCTTCGGGATCTTCCCTTGTCAGACGAAGAGGCGGCATTGTGCTACCAATACTCTCTACCTCGAATATGATTTTCTACTGACGCCGAATTGTTGGAACTTTTACACCAGTTATTTATTCGTGCCAGCGATAGTTGTCTTTTGTTTTCTTCCCAGCGTGGGTTGCTTCTTCTTGTCGATTTGTTATATAATTGTTCTTCATTGTTATTCGTATTATTCAAGTTTTATTCATTTAAAGTAACTACTTTTCTAATTATAAAACTACTGCGCGACCGTTCCCTTTCGATTTAATATCCCAGCACGAATACTGCGGAATCAGGTGTTGTGTTCGCGAGCGTCTTTTAAGGTGTTCGATCGAGGTAAAACAAACAAACAAACCACCCGGTACAAAGGATTCCATGAAGAATCGCGACTCGCGAGCGGCGGTTCGCGGAAGAGAAAATGCTCGCGTGGCGTGCGTGGCGAGCGTCTCGCGTGTTCCCGATTCATCTTCGGGGCCTGGCTCAACAATAACAGCATCGGGTCGTCCATCGTGCACAGGGTTATTCGATTATAAACACCGTTTTGCTGTTGGATCGCGCGATGCACCCCGTACTCCGCGTGTAAAGGGGTGGCGCCCGCGCGTTTATGGCATCCCCTGTGCAGCTGCATTGCAGGAAAATTCCCCGATAGTTTTCCTCGGCGAAAGGAAGGAGTGCGGTCCATTTGCGACGTTCCATGTCTGCTCGTGCGCGCGAGCAAGCCGAAGGAACACAGGGCGACCCGTTCGAGCACTGATCCTATCAAAAAATTGCTTTGCCACTGGCGTCTGGGCGTCTCGAGTGTTCGCCGTACCATACCCGGGACGGTTATACACGTCCCAATATTCTTGCCGTGTATCGCGTGTTTCCGTATTTCTCTTGCGATCGAGGGGGGATCCTCCTTTCTTCGCCGTCCTCCTTTTCCCCCCGACAACCAAGCCGTCCTCCCCCGCGTTTCTCGTAAAAGAAAGGAGATCGTATCGTGGAGGGTCGAGACCCCTAGCCAATGGCGTCCTCATAGACGGGGACAGGAATCGTCGATAGATGGACGTTGATTAAGTAACAATTGAAGGAAGAGTGTTCCTTTCGATTCTATAATACAATATTTCTGTGGCTGATATTCCGAATCGCTGTGCGCACAAACGATGACGTACGCGTACGTCGCGACAGAGCTCATCGCAGATCAAGCTTCCGAGTTCCTGGTCGATTAGAAACGATTCAACCGTCCTGGCTGTCCCGCGCGAAATAGATCCTCGATCACTTTGCCATCCGCGACGTTATTGGCGAGATATCGCCATGGGTGTGGACGCGATCGCGTCACAGTGAGCCGCGTAACGACGAGTCACTTGCCTGGCTAGACAATTCAATCTCCGTGAATTGGCGGCACAAGCACGAGCAGCTATCTACGGCCGAGGCATTACTCTTCCACTTCTCCTTCTTCCTTCCCTTTCTTCCCCCATCTTTTCGACCTGGTTCTCGAGCGGAATTCGTCGAGAATGTCGGAGCAGTAACAGACCTCTTCCACGTTGACGTCTCCAGCAACGAACGAAGGTGTGCCGTAACTTTTTCACTTGCCGGGGGTTGGACGTTTCCACTGGTAACAGCCTCGTGCCAATCGTAATTCTCCGAAGTATGAAGCCGCGCTCTTCTCGCGCACAAAACTACCGCGTACAAGCTGAAAGATCGAGCCACCTTGAAACACCGATGCGGTTTATACTTTCGGCCGATCCCTGTATCGAACGAATAAACGCCAGCGAGCAGTCTCCTCTAACGTTTAGCCTAGGGTTTCACCGAACGAACCAAGCAAGCACAGTTTTGAATGGCAAAGGTACTGTCTCCTCGAATATCCATAGGTTTACGCTCGGACGGATTAAAGTCGGGATTATGCGTCTTTCTGTAATGCATGGGAGTAATAGAGTTCGAATTGAATCTCGAGGATGGAACAAAAGTAAGCACATTCTTGGTCTTCTTCGTTCAGATGTCCCTGGAGCCAGTACATACATTCCTTTTGCCATTAGACTAATTGCAAGAATTATCTACACACATCTCTTTTCGAACAGGTATTTTTAATTTGTTTAACGATAGAACTCTATACTCAGGAATCTTTCGATTCCGTTCGATCATCTATTTGGATTGAATACCAGTGGCGATTCGCCGATAGCGTTCCACGTTCATCGTTTGAAAAGTTCGTCGAACTGTCGTTTGACGAGTTCTATCAAACGGTCTTAAAAATAGTGGCCCCGTGGATTCCTCGCGCCCCGATCCATTTTCCCTTCTCTCACCCTACAGCCGTAGCCGAGAGACGAACGTTCTTATCTCGGCTACAGGAGATATCGGAACGGCGTGTCTCTGTCTACGACATCGTTTGGTTCCCCGTAATTCTTCCGAGAGCTTTCCCTTCCATTCCCAACGGTGGTCGACCCGTCTTCGAGATTTGTCAGCAACGGACGATGGCCGGATCGTCAAGTTCCGTCGAGACTTCGCCACGGTTTTGTCTTTCTCCTCGCGGATCTCGTCGAATTCCAAGGTTTACACCGCGAACTGTTCGCTCTTTTATGAACCGTGTAATACCCAGCTCAGGGGGATGAAGGGCGCGGAAACGGAGCCGGGAGCAATGGAAAGAGTAAAAGGAACGATGATCTGGATTATGAACGCTGGAAGGTGGCGCGTTAAGGTAAAAAAAAAAAGGATATCACGTTTGGATGATCCCGTTTTATTCGATTTTTATTATGATTGATATTTGATGGGGTCGTGAATTTTTTTCGGGGCCTCGAGTGACGATAAAGCTGCGCACGCTGGGAAGGTTTAAAGATGAACGGTAAAGTCACTAAACGAATGGATTTACGTTGATTAACCTGTAAGTTTAATGCGCGCAAATAACAAGCTATTAGAAGCGCGAATTCGAGTTCCCCTCGAATTTAAGGAATTCGATCTAGCAAACTTGCCCGCGATCTTGTTAACCTTTTCCCGTTTTAAATATGCCTGCGCTCATTTGCGAGTTTCCTTCGCGAGAAATCGTCATGCATTTAACGGTTGGCGTGCGAGTGTAAAGCTGGATCGATCGGGGGGTTAATTCCTGTGGAAGGGGAGGTCAGTTTCTTCAAGAGCGAATCATGCAATTCGCCACGCAAAAAGCTGGTAGATCGATTCTGTCGAGGCTGCTACGCGAAACAACGGAAGAATTTTGCTCGCCTTAGGTATACACCTCGCTGCCTACCTACACGCCACCTCGTCAAACGTGATCCCGTATCCGCCATTCGAGGTACTTGATCGAGGCAGCGATTAAAACGAAACAGAAAATACTATGTTTCGTACCGAGGTCGTGTCAGAGACAAGTCACCTCGGAATGGATGCTGTTGCGCGCGTGATTCATGGAAACCAGCGAAATCCGAGGTAATCTTTCTTCGGTCTAACGTGGCACCATAAACACGGCCCATAAACCGTATCATGTCGCTTGCTAGCATCATACGAGGACGTAAATAGAGGCATAATTCAAAATTGCGCAAGATGGAATGTTACGGTCGCAGTGTTTCTCGGGAAGTGATTGCACCCCTTGAACATAGCGTCTCGCAGATGAACGCATGAAATTTAATGCCACTGTCCCTCCATCGTTTTATGTTCATCTGTTTCGGCCCTTCCTCTTTTCGGCCAGATCACGCGAATTATGTACTAATAATATTTCTCGTAATAGAATAGCTATTGTTCTATACCTACTCGATGCGCAGCTCTCGGCGAGCCGTTCGATACTTCGCGGTACATAACGCTTCTTAGCGCATATAAATTTCTGAGGATTCCATTGCGTGTTCCCAATAAAGGCACAGGCGATCGTAACTCCGTTCGTAAATTACAGAGTCGGTGTAGCGTGTTTAATCGCAGTCACGGCGTGCTTACGATTTATTGGGAATCGCGCGCGGCTATCGGCGATACTCGAGGATTATAAACCGTCGATTCGTTAGAATTACTGCCACGCGGTCCCAAAAATTATCCGCCACCGAAGTTAAAGGTCTGCGCTCCGAGGTGTATTGATTTTCGCCGATTCCGCCGCAACGTTGCAATGCCGAGGGATTCGTTGCCGAATTCTCACCGCGAAGCCACAGTTTACACGCCTGTGCTACTTGAACGTTTCGGTACGGAATTCAGTTGGTTATCGAAGCTGCGTTTATACGCGACTCTATTCGACTAGAACACTTTCTGCCGATATCAATTTTCCGATGCGTGCGTCGCTGCCCCCGAGTATCTTTAGAATCAAGATTCCATAACCATTTAGCTATCTGTCGCCTGAATGTTAATATTCCGAACAAGATACTCCATCGAGCCTGCTGTGTCCTACTTCGGAATCGTCTCTATTCCCTAGCTGAACAGTTGCTCGACAGACGCCGGGCATATTGCCGCGACTACGTCTATTTAATTTAATATACCAAAAACCGCCTCCAGCAACGGGGACCGGACCGGCGCAAACATTCCCCGGGCAGAACGAAAACGTAATTAGTCGCTGGAGCAAAACGTAATTAGCTTCTTTTATCCTTGGGCCGCGCCTAGCCCCGTAAAAGCACGGTAATTCGGATTAACAACGCTTTGGGCGGGCAAAACGGAAGTTCCGCGGGTAAATCGGGCGCGGTGGGGGAGCCGCGGTGCGTCGGTTTTTGCCGCTCGCTATCACGGAGGACGGGGGAGGCCCATTGTTCCGACGAGTCTACTCGTCGGTGGCTGCAAGTAATTGCGGAGCACGCGTCGCACCCGAAGGACCCAGGGCAAGAACGCCACCGGGCTTGCCATGCGCAACGTTCTGGGTCACCTCGGCCTTGTTGTTGTTCGTTTTAGAGCAAAACCGTGTAACGAGTTAACGTCCATCCCCTGGGGAACCCGTTGCAAATAAACCACGCCGCGATCTACCCGCTTGTCAAAAGTTTCACGGCCGGCAATCCGACTGGCGCGCCGAGTCACGTTCAAACGAACCACCGTCCGTCGATTCGACGATAATCCACGTGGACAATCGAAGACGATAATTGCTAGCAGACACTGATGCCTGTTGCCCATCCTGCGTAAACCAAGGCTTCCGGCGAATGTACACGTATCGGGGTATATTTGAGAATGTTAACGTTTCGGAGGAAAATCTCGGGCATAGCGCGTATTCATCTGTGTTAATAGAATACACCTGCGGCGAAGTGGCACAGGATTTCTGTAAAATAGACTGCAAAGCAGGGGCACACTAGCGCGGCGTACATTAATTTACACCGCTTCCATCAAGATAAACGCACGTTTGTGCATTTCGCAGCCGCGCCAGCGTTCCGCGCACAATTCACGCCGGTTTGCAAAGAAATCTTATCGTTGCGTTAACATCTCATCGTACCTTTCAACGGGACATAATCTTGCAATGTCGCCGCCGACAAAGGGGACTGTCGGTCAACATAATAGAATCAATCGTAAATCATTGAGTGCTGCGGGGATCCAGCGGGACAAGTCGCAATTCGCGTGCCACCATCCCGCCGCGCCGATGTGAATCAGGGTAGCCTCCTTGCGGGGCGAAATTGTTTTTCCTTTGAACGCCCTCGCCGCAGCAACCGAACGAAATTTCCTTCCTTTCATCGGGGAATGCGGCGACATCCTCGATCGTTGTCGAACGTGTGGCCCTGGAGAGGAAACGATCCGAAAAATCGATACCGAATGTCCATTTGGGTCAACGGTGCATAGACGAAGTCGGAAATGGCCGGGTCGTGTAGGTCTCGCTGCCCCACAGCTATAATCCGTGAAGTTAACTCTCCCGTGGCCACTGAAATAGGCCTCTGGTGGTTTCACCACAATCCCGGTGTATCCATCTTGTGCGTATTCGCCATAATTCTCGGTAATATCGTTAGAACTGGTCGGTAGAATCCTGGAAGTGGTTCAGGGGAGGTAGTTCGAAGAATTGAAGAAAAAAAAAGTTTCGCTTTCTTCTGGCGCGTTCCTTTTGCACGGACTGAAGCTCCTCAAATTATCGTTCAAAAGATTTGAATGTCAGGAAGGAACTGGAACTTTAACGTCAGAGTACGACGATCCCGTTCTCGTATCGAAACTAGGTACCTACAGCTAAATTTTCATTCCCATCACCTCCACGTAATCTTTTAATCGACGAAACTTTTATGGGGATATTCAACAGCACGAAATAATCCGAGCTTTATGCCGCAGCTTTACAGGCGTTATCGGGTCGGGTGTATGTAATCACTGTTTCATCTACGCGCCAACAGCGACGCTTTATTGCATATCGATTATGGCATTAGAAAATACGAGGGAGATTAGTTTAGTTGTGCAACACCATCAAGGTACAGAATTAACCGCGCCCCGTATATTCCGGATTCTTCTCGACGTTAAATCGCGCCTCGATCGGTAATAGATTTCATTATCTCGTAGAATAATCAGTTATTAATGGCTCCTTCTTACGCGTTATTCTGTGAATTATTTGCATTAGCGAATTAATCGCGCTCGCAAATGGACCGAAAGGGAGTTAGCAAACTCACGTTGGAAAATTATTTCTCGTAGATAGAAAAGGGTCTTCTGTAATATGTATTCTACTGAAAAAACATTCCATCCTTGAGTTAGAAAAGCAACGAAACTGTGTCAGGCTAAAGTTCCATGTAGTGGAATAAATATGAACTTTCGTGGTCCCTTTTGAGGGTCGCTTCCGTGTCGAGCAATAATACTCGCCGAAGAAACGCAAACGTGCTCCCGTTTCGCCACCCTTCTATTTATCTCTTGGCATTCAAGGCTCCTGCGGATACCGAAGGAACGATCAAGTAGCGTATCATACTTTCCAGATCACGACCTTTGCCCATTACAAGATAACGTCGTTAGGGTGTAAGTGTTTTCGTGACGTTTTATCTCGGCGTTCCTTCGATCCCCTTTTCCCGATCGCGTCGAAAGAAAACACACCGTGAAAATAGCCGGGACGCCAACCCCGTCGCGAACTAAAACACGGGATGAAGTTTTTTACGAGCACGTCCGAATGTAATTACAATCGTTCTTTATGACCAGCGAATTGCAGAAGCTTTTCTGGAAATTAACTCTGGTTCCGGTGTAATTTTTATGTACCCCCAGCGATTGCGAAACACGCGTCTGCATTATTTTTCATCAGCTTTCCCGGTGCCCACTGCGGAGCTGCTTCGGTGCTCGTATGTATCGCGTAGACATTCGTGGGTAGAATAAACGACTTATTATGCCTGTAAAGTTTTAAAGGAATAACTCGGCAAAGGTGATTGGGGAAGTAAAGTTGCAGCAGCATCGCAGGAACCTTTGGGAGGAAAGATAAACTCCCCACCGTAGATCCCATACTTAACTCCATCTATCTTAGAATTAACAGCGCAAACGACTGATCTACGTATTTCTGATATTAACACCTATTGTCTACATTTACGTATATTCGCGTTTACAGAAATATTCAAAGCACATCGATCGCCCCTGCTGACTGTGCGAAACCGCCGCAACCCTGGATGGTTTGCATGCAGATTTTAAGCGACCAGGCACCGCGAGACATGCCCGGTCGTTGTAAAACTTTTCATTGGGATTCCGCGAATATCCAGAATTACCGTGGTCGAAGGTAACCGGGTAGAGGAAGTAAATAAAATGGGCAGGAGTGAAGGTGGAACAGCAGGGGGTTCGATGAATTTTTTAACGAAACGTTGGCTAACTTCTAACTTCCCGCTGCCGGATGCTGCGCGAGCGCGCATGCATCGAATACGCGACGATGAAAGCTGACCGCGCAACGACGTCGGGGCCGCGAACGGGGCGCAAAATTGCGTTCCGTTTTGCAACTGACCTGCGCCGAGCTCGAGAAAGTTGAATAGGCGTTCGTCAAGATTAAATGGGGCTAATAAGGGGCGAGAACATGCGCCGGCCCGGAGCACTGATCCTGTTTCAAACTAACTGAAATGAGGACCACCTACGTGCCGCGATATAGCGGCGTAATTTTTCCTTACAAACTCTATTATCGTTAAAATGAGATATTCTATCAAAGAATCATTTCAATAGTATCAACATTCTGAATATTACTCACCCGGGAAATTATCTAGTTCCAAGCTCAGCGCCTTGTATCGGGGAGAGGGTTATTGTTAAGCGAGGTCTTCCAAAACGAGACAAAAGAAAAGCTCGCGGCACGGTCACGTGCCGCGACGTTACGCAAAGTCGTTGCTTCCACGGGCCAGCGAAGAAGGATATCCGCAATATTTCGGCCCCGATCTAGATGTGTCCCTTTCCCCAGTTTACGCCGGCGATTTACGAGCGCGGAATGGCCGTGTTTACTAAGCGGCCGTGTCCTAACCCGGCCGGGACCATTACGGAACAAGTGCGCTTAAGAGAGATAATAGCTGGTCCACCCTCGCTCAAGGCGCCGGGAATCTTGGAAAATTGGATTCTACGAAAACGTCTCGCGCCAGAGTCAGGGCGGAGCAGCCTGCCGCGGCATCATCGTGCAGCGGAGAGAGGCCCCTACATATTGCCCTACGTAGCATGGGTTACGGTGCACGTTACGTTATATACGGTTATATTCTTGCATCAGGCTGCAGCGCGGCTACGTTTCGTACGAGCTGGTAGTCGTATGTAATCTGGCCGTACCGGTGCACGATCGGGGCGCGGTGTGGGTGCGCGGCGTACAAGAGATCTGGAAGCTTCATCTTCCCGCTCCTCGTAATTTCGGGGGAAAAACGTTGCTTTCTGATACGGCGGCCGCGCGTAATATGACGCGCAACGGTGTTCATTTGGAAAAGGAGATTAAAGCGGGGACGAGGGGTGGGAGGTGGCGGAATTTTACAAGAGTCGCGAGTAATAGGGTTTTCCAGGTCGTCAGGGCGCGCTGGGAGAGCCAGAGGATTTGCTGTCGCGTGGGGGGGGGGGGATCTAAAGTGTGACTGATACGGGACGTAGGATATTTAAGGGGGTTCTGAATCTTTCGTAAATCGGGTGCTCGGATGAGGAAGTACGCTATTTGTTGCCGCTGTGTGCGGCGGAAACATTAGAAGGATCCAACGTGGATTCCGCCAGGAACTGGTGTAAGATTCAGGAATTTATGCTCAGTGTACAAGGCGAGTTGTAAGGCTCAGATTGCGAAAACTCTTTTGCGTAAGCTGCTTTACTAGTACCGTGTACGATGGTTTACCCGTGCGATATCGAGTAACCTGCCTACACGTCGCGTCGATGTTACACACTCTTGCGCTTTAGTCACTCGAACTATTAACACACTATAATCTCTCGCATGTAACTTGCTGTTAAGCGCGCCAGTAAAACCCTTCGCTCAGTTTTCCCATCACCGGCCATTATACCTCGCCTGGCTCGTTTCGCCTTCCACTACGTACAGGGAATAGATTCACTTTCGACACCGCTGCATCCTTACGAGCTCCATCGCCATTCCCGAACTTTTAAGCAGCTTCGCGATTAAACGTCGTTTGCCTTGCGAAATTCCAGATCAGGCAAACGAGAATTCTTTTATTTAGCAACGGGGCGACGAAGGAGGATTCGATACTGAAATTACTTCTTTACTGACAGAGACCTAAGTACTTAAAAAATTTTGAGCGATCGCTTCAACGCGATGTAGCGATTTCAAAGGCATTTCCGATAATTTGACTAAAAAGTGTTTCTAACGAAAGTTAGATTTTTAAAGTCAGAAAGTTTCTATGGCGCCCCGCTTTCTCGTGAAACGCGTGCTTATTTTGCTCACTGATTAATTCATCACTGGATAGAGACGGAATATTATTTTGTTGGTTTCTAGACGTCCGCGGTGAGGGAACGAAGGGGGATTCAATGCGATACATACCTAGTTTCACAGAGTCGTGCCACATTAAATGGATGCCACATTTCTGGAAGAAGCTGAATAAGATCTCATCCACTAAGCTTTCAATACCATCTTCTCATAGACCCTTCAGATTTTCCAAATTCCGCTTCCTGTGGAGCCCGGTGGATTTCCTGAAGATTCAAGACCCTTCCGCTTGACCGGCTTGTAGAATGCTTCTCGTACCCTCGTAAGGTAAGTTCGCTGCACTTTTGCTTGCTCGACGGTGGGTCGTGGCCGCTTTTCCGAATCATAAGGGTTGCAACCTCAATTCCTTAAAGTATCTGTACACCCCATTTCAGTCAGCGCATCTTCAACGCAGCTGCAACGTAGAGTGGCGTAGAACAAGCTACGATTTATTAACTGGCTCCCTTCGGGCGAATTTATTCTGCAATTTCTCTGGGATAGCCTGCCACGTTATTATGGTTTGTAAAGCGAGGAGATGGAAATACTGTACGGTCTGGAGAGACGCTCGAATTTTTCACATAAAACTTACACCTTCTTCTCTGGAATACTACTGTTGCTATCAGCATTGTAACCTACACATTCTCAATGTCAGAGTTGATTTTAATCGCCAGGCATTCGAATGCTTGCGGCCGAGCTCAAAAGAGAAGAGCGACGAATCTTTTCATCTGGGTGAACGCCGACTCAAGTCCCAAAGGACCGAGAAGCGCCAGTGTCTGCAAAATCCCCGAACGCTTCGTCCTGTCGCCTATTTTATGAAGCCCTTCTCCGCGAGGCCCGGGTCGTTCCTAAAAATTCTTCCTTCCTGGACTGCACGTCGAAGACAGTTCCGCTCGGTGGTCACGGATGAAGGAGCCTCGACGGGGGAGGGTGGTGGTTGAACGTCCGCTTAAAGGAGGAGTCGTGCTCGTTTCCCAGGGTTGCCGAGCTCACCCCCTATCTGGCCAACGGCCGGCAGTAAATCGCGCGACGCGATAAAGCTCGCGCCAAGGGTCCTAATCGTTTTTCCATGAGCTTCTAGCCGTGCTCGTGCCTTCGCGCCGACTCCCACGCAGGGAACGGGGCCCGCTTCCTCGCCACGGCAAACGAAACTCGTTGCAATTTACACCCTCGTTTTTGGGAACGATCCTGCCCGGCCTAGACGTTTCCTCGTAGCAAGATACGGATCAGCGTGTCGCTGGCTAATAGAGTTCGGCCGCTGCAAATGTGCCGCAACGCGTGCCGCTCCAATTCTCATCAGTCACGAGTCATTTCGTTCCCCGTTAGCGCTTGCCTGATACTACCGCTCCGCATGTCTTTTCGTTTTCTCCGTCGACGCACGGTTGTCGAACGGAACTGGCCCAAAGTTCGGTTGACAAATGCCCGCTGACCCTGTTCTTTACTCGAACGATGAAGTGGATATACGGTTCGTGGGTCAATGAGTATTATTCTATCAGACTACGAGAAATTGTATGGGTTAACTGGTCAGGAATCGGCAGCCTGTAGAGCCGCAGATCCAGGGTGAATCGATACTAAGGAAGGAAAACAAGGCGACAGCGGTGCGGCGTTCGTTTCCTTGGAACCGATGATGGAAGGTATAATAAAGCAAATCGTTTTGCCCCTGTTTCAGCGGCAACTAGAATATAAACACCGCTGAGACGAGGCATGCTCGTTCTCCGCTTGTTCTATGCTCGTCATATTTCATTACGGGGACCGCATGCACCCATGGCCGTGTGTGCCAGGAATAGGACACCGTGTTGTGCACACCGCGCTCCCGTGTCATGTGTGCACAATATGGGGACGTGAGTGGGCGCAGCAGCGTTTCATAACGCGGAATCACACCGTCGCACGGCAAAGCTGCGCGATCTCACCAATGCGCGAACCTGTATCAGCATTATTATCATTCGAAATTGCTTGTTACGCCAGTGATCTTATATACCAAGGCGCAAGTGCGCCAGGGAAAACGGTAGTGGCTTACTTTGAGTGTTGTTGCCCCTCTCCCCCCACCCCTCTCAGTTAACAGGAGCTGTTTTTGCTTGGACTCGAAAGGAGTCTGTGACTTTAATTTCTATGTAGGGGAGAGGGGCTATAAAAGGGACAGGTTGTAAATGGGACAAATTGAATTCGCAAAATTCTAAACGCATTACACATGTAAGTTATTTTCCTGTTTAAATTCAATTCTAAACAATTTTATTATTTAAGCGTTTTATAAATTTTTTATATACGTACTTATATTTACCACTCGTGGGTACTCCTACGTTGAACTTAGTCTGTAAGACACAAATTTTATAAAAAATATTGCTTTATAACTAAAAAAGTTGCTAAAGCTATCATTAATGTCACACTCTATGGAGATAGTCAAAAATATTGATGATCTATAGTACAAAGAGTTAATTTTTTCATAGATTCTATTGTTTTGTATCGTTAAGATTTACAATTACAATTGTAATACTTGATAAATTTATTTTTATTAACGTGTCCCTTTCAATGACTTATAATGTCCCATTTAAAACCCACATAGTCGTAAAACGGACATTTCCTACTTAGCTATTTAAAGATCGAAGATTTTGTTATTTTTTTTTTGTTACAATTTATGAGCTTGTAATGTACTTTTATTGAAAGGAAATAAACAAGCTTTCTATCGATGCACTTGTTTTTTAAATACCTACAATGACATTGTCAAAAATGGACGCTAAAGAAAAGTGTCCCTTTTATAGCACCTCGCCCTATTTGATTTTGAGTTAACACTGAATCTTGCTCGTTCATCTGACAAACAGTAGTTGATAAGTAAACGAAGGATCCACGCTTGTACCCTCCTCCGTTCCTTCATTTCCCGCGAAGCATAGGGGAGGATTGAGTGTCAGTCGTTTCATTATATCGAAGGCGGAGGTGTGGACGGCTTAACACCGCCTTGAACCGCCGTGTCGGGGTACTGGGATATTAAGTTATCGATTTTGCACGTGTCTTGCAATAAACGTTAGCTTATTAGAGGCACGGGTCGGCGCATCAATAATGCGACACGACTACTTACCGATCTCTGTTAAACCGTTATGTCGCCCGAATGTGTATCAAAGCGCCGTTTCCAATTAGCGTTACAAAGCCGGGATCAGTTGGTACCGATGTCAAATGTGTAACTGGACCATGATAATACTCCTCCCACCTACATATAGGCACGTGCAAGTCGCCAGTAGAACAGGCCAACGCGTGGGACCGACCCACTCGAATCCTCGCCCATATTTATTTCGCAAAATACGTGGCATAAAGAAAGCGATACAATTTCACTTCAATTTCTGAAAAAGGGATTAAACCTATTTTGTAGTGTTTTGTGCCACTGCGGTGTGTAATTTAACATTATTAAGGTGATGCTGTCAAAAGTTGCTTCAAAGTAAAAAATGAAAGTATACTCGTTGGAAAAATCATTCCTCAATATAACACTAACACGTCCAAAAGCTTGATCTGTCTACGAAACGCAAACGTATCGGTTTTACTGGAAAGAAGAAATCGCTGACAGATATATTTCACCACTACGAGCATCGAATTCCCTTTCACGAGAAACCTAAACAAGGCAGGTGTAGAAACAGCCTCCATTGACCACCAGCGCTGCGAAAAAAGAAATCGTAAATTCGCGCCCAGTTTTGCCCCGAAATATTAGAAAAAAATACGCGAAACGAAAATGTTCAGCGTTTCCCTGGTTTACTCTGTAACAGGCGAGAGGCAGGGTTGCGTGTCCGCGGAAAATTGGTCGTCGGAAACCGGCCCGGGGCTTTTCCGAGCCTGCTCGCCATCCACCACTGTATTTCCCAGCTCTTCATTGCTTTCGGACCCCATTCATTTTATACAGAATTATTCCGCGCGCGGATATGCCGAAAAACCCATTGAACGATAAATAAACGAATTACGAAGTCGTATCACCTTCCGTACAGCCCGGAATAAATTGATTCGTTATCCACGGCTAGCGGCGCATGTAGATTACAGTTTCATCGATCGCCGCGTATCTGTGCGATTAGATGGCATCCCCCGTTAGCTCAAGACGCAATAACGAAGGTTTCGAGCATTGTGAAAGAGTTAATAATATCGACGATACCGAATGGACTGAGAGGTCTCTAGAACGACGCTTGCAACAACGTAGCCCCCAATTAATTTTCCCAGGGAGGTATACCTGTAATACATCCAAGACTGTCAATATTTCTAATAGTTCCACAAAGTTCTGCTTTCGCCTGACAATAGCGACTCGAACCCTGGCATTATTTAATCACTCGAAGATTTTCAAGCCAGATATTGAACCCTTCGTGTTTATGCGTTCGTCGTCGCAATTAACACAGTCCCGCCCACTTCCATCGAGCCCCGAAAGCTTATTACGTCGGTGAAGGGATCGTTGACTGCCGGCGCCATACGTATTACCACGTCTCAGAAACTAAACGTACTAATCATCGTAAGCCGAACGCCGTCCCTTGTAATTAAAATGCAGCGCTCGGCCCCCAGCCATTGTTCAGCAGAAGGCTCCCGCGAAGCCTCGTAACCCGCTTTGTACTGGACACGAAAGGCGATCACCTGCTCTCACGGCCCGGCTTGATTATCAGCCAGATAATTGCGAACAGATAACGGCGGGGCTGTTTGCCCGGGGAGAATTATCTCGACGTTTTTCCTTTGATCGTTAGCCTTGGAACGGTCGCCGGGGTGTAGTTATTTTGGAACGATGTTTTTTTCATGACGAACGCTTCTGAGCGGATATTCTTGTTAGAGGGAGGATTAGTGTCGAGCAAGGTGCGTCGCGAGCAAAAAAAAGGGGAATCTGCGACGAGAGACACGTAGAGGCAATGGTTGGCGTAGGCGTGGTGTCCGCGATATGTGTGTAATGTAGGAGTGCAAGTAGAATTAATCGAAAGACCGATTTAAATAATTCAGTCGTAAGGAGCCAATACGCCTCTGTCATAGCAGTATTAACCGAAAAAGTCTTCGTTGCGATGTCTCGTGCGAGATATTCGTTTCCACGGTGGCCGCGGCAAGCAAGCGATCAGCGCGAATGAACAGTGACAGCTGCTTATAAGAAACTTAAGAAGAGCTACTACCAAACGGGGCGTAATAAACGATTGCCAGGGAAAATTAGAGGCTATCCCTCGCGTCGCGTCATTTATCACAGCAGTAACTTCCTCCCATTAATTCTCCAATAATTCTCCAATTTTCGCGGAGAGCCGTGCGTTACAAATCGCTGGGGAGAATACAAAGCATGCTCCTCAAATACGTGGCCCAGGGAGCTCCTGTACGCCCTGCTGGCTTCCTACCGAAGAATTTTCTCTTTCTACAAATGGTAATCTATCCCGATCACCATCGCCACTTTCATCTAACACGGGGCACACTCCTTCGACGTCCGCTTTAAATTAATAAGATACCAGCGAACGCTTCGAGTCTATCCAACGTTAATACTCTTTGTTTCTGGTCGATAAATCATTTACGGAACGGCTGGCGAGCGTACATAAACACGTGCAACGTTCTCAAAGGCCCTCGGTTACGCTATAAAGCGCAACGGCCGGCCGAGTAGCTCAGCCCGCCTATTAAACTTGCGCTCACTGATTCGGGCATTAAAACTTTAGGGCATCGGAGCACCGGCGGCTGACCGTGCTGTTGCTAGCGATCCTGGCTGAAAGGGGGACGGATCATGTTAAAGGATGAAAAGGGACGGTTGTAATCACTGGCCGGGGCCCAGGCTAACCCCATCTGATTTAATTGAATCCAGCCAGTGTCGCCGGGCTGCATTTACCAAATTAAACGCACCTCCAGCGATCCGCTCACGCCTACGTTCCACTTTCACCCCCTCGGTCCGTTATGGGTGAACGGGCACAGTCGAATTTCTCCAACTATTCTCTTTCAAAGCATACGCGGGCTTCCTGACGACGAGAGGTCTCTCGGCCTTTTCAGACGTTCCGCGAGGTGGGGGGGCCTGAATGGAATTACACGCGTCGATGACTAACGGAAGTTCACGGCCGCTATCGCGAGGGAATGTCCGCGTATGGATGACTGCGATGCAAAGTTCATTTGGGGGAGTATCCTAGAGATTGGGGTCAACGAGAGCGAGAGTAGTAGAGAGAGAAAGATTTCATCACGAAAGGACAAAGGAAGTTCATTAGAATTTGTATGTAAATACTTGCCAATCTACGCGAATTCCAGTGTACCTATATATATATATATATGAGGAAAGTACATGGCACTTCCCTAATGGTATTTGAATTATCCCGCGTAATAACGATGGTCGGTAAGCCAAACATGTACAAGTACAAAACAAGAATAAGAAGGTGAAGGTGGTGACGAGAAACACGTGGGAGAAGAAATTGTGATTATAAGAAATCGTAAGAGGAAGTAAGGAACAACAGAGCGAATAATAAACATTGAATGTTGTTTCTTTGATTTACAGGTGCTTTGTAATAAAGTAAACTTTAGTTTATAAGCTTTAAAATCATAAAAATCTTCTTTGATTTACAGAGAAACAATTCAGTTTGATTATTTATAATTATTCCCCAAAAGGGAGGGAATTAATTGAATAAAGAACGTTATATATATTTCCCATTATTTCAGCCATTTACGAATTCCTTTTCTCGTTCCCATGCACAGAACTCGCACCTACATCCTCCATCATATCTCCTGGAGCACCCCGTGAATGGGTGAACATCGCAGGTGTGCCTCTTAAGCACGACCACTCGTTCGAAATAAACCGTGCCCGTTGCCGCGCCGCCTCTGCAACAACAGCGTTTCCTTTTACGAGCCGCGCCGCGTAAAAGCAAATCGATAGTAAATAATCGCTCTCGAGCCGTTTGTATGCACGGGGCCGATCGTCTTCGTCGTTCCACGGGATGGCTCCGTTGAACTTTATGAAACGCGAAGCGCCCGTTACCGAATCGCCTCGATCTCGAACGAGCGCCCCGAACGATGCTCTTCTCAAACTCGTCGTTACCAACCACCGTGCCCCTCCGTTCGCGAGGATGCTAACGGAATTCACTGATCGAAGAGTCACTGGACGATTCTCTGTAAATAAACAGTCCGACTTCCCCCCTTTTTTGGATCATCAAGACACGCTGCTTAAGCATCGCTTAGGCAAACGGGATTCCCAAGCTCGTGCGTTAACGCGCTCCCGCGATTTTGATCGATCGAAGGAGCGACAAGAATCTGCCCTCTGTCGTGGGTCGTTACTGCGAAATTGCTTAACTATCTGGAAAACGCGAACTTCTTTTAATTGAAGCAAGAACGATCGGAGCTTCTGCGTCTCCCTTTTTCCCCGGCTGCTGGAGACATCGAGATCGATGTCTTCTCGCCAACTTGCGCGCCTTAAATGTGTTTGGAAGCAGAAAGTGGAGGAAGCGCGGCAGCTCCCCACGTTTTCAGCGTTCCACCGTTCCGTCCACATCTCTCTTAGCGTCCGTCGGGCGCTCGGCTACGGCCAGGGAAACTCGGGACGATACGGATACACGGCAATAACGATAATAGAAAAAGTATCGCGAAGTATTCGAATACTTTCGTGGAACGAGCCCCGGGATTCACGAGTTGGCGAACGATCCTCGACTTCCGGCGACACGTTGATTTACGGTTGTGATTAAGCCACCGCCACGGCTGTACACTGATTAAACCCATTAAAACTCCGAGTCCGATTTCACGGATGTCCGTGCGGTATGAACTGGTTCGACGCGCTTTAGTTTCGGGGCAACTTCGACGGGATTAGGGGGGGGGGGGGGTTAATAAAATTTCTAGGACGGACGTGGCGCAACGCCGCCATGACATTTCGTGCCGCTGTTACAATTGCTGCAGCCATTGCTACCCTATCTTTCGTATTAATATTACTACGGCACAGCGGTCAGATTATGTCGGAGATTATTGAATTCGTGCCGAGCGATACGCGGCCTGAATTCCGAACTTTTTTCTCCAGATTACGTAGTTAAAGTATGTTAATGCACACCGGATGTTTTGCATGCGACGCGATCGCGTATGCCGTAGCCGTTACTCTCCGGTCGGTTTGGATAACGCCTCGGTCCATGGGATTTCTGTGCGAGATAGTCGCCTAGAAATTTTAATATTTCAGTAGATACGGCGAGAATGAACGTTTCATTTCGATCCCGCCGCGAAATATACGATTGTTCGAAGTTACTAATGCACGAGTGAAAAAGTCGTACGAATAATACAGTACCGTTTATGGGTCACCGAAAGACTGTCACACGTTCTGCCACTTCGACTCCCTTTGGTACCTTATATCGCAAGATATATTGCTGTTCGATAACGTCATATCTTGCGCAAAGAAGAAACATCGGGGCAAGAAGAATCCAGATGAATGTTTCCAGTAGCACAGCAATTGGCAGACGGAACGAATGCCCTGTCGATGCAGAGTGTCCTTGATCAGCTTGTGCCCGGGATCGTGGCTCGACCCAAGCCAAATCTGTAATAAACAACTTTATCAGACGGTTGCATCCATCCCTGCTGCGTCAAAGGGCTTCAGATAGGAAGAGACAACTGCTACGTCCGATTGTGCGCATCCGTCAATGACGTATAGCCTTGGTTCTCCGCTGCAATTGCGCCGACCACAAACACGGCCCATTCACCGACGCCATGTATCCCTGCACCTCGGCCTCCGTCCCGGTGTTACGAAATGAACAGGGAAGTTTTTAATTGCCCCGCATTGCCGCGCTACACTGCGGCGGACTTAAAGAACTTGCCGGCGTTGAGCAACTTTTCGCGTTATTATACCTACGGCTGGCCCATTATCCACGCATCGTGTGTAAGAATGGCGCGCCATTTGGGAGAGAGCTGGAAATGGTCGGAGCGTTCCCACGTTCGCGGGAATGCGAGCATATTCCGTTTGCTGGCTTCTCTTGGCTGTGCTTGGGAAGAAATACGGGAGGGAGCCCGACTCGCGAATATTGAGAAATGAGAGGTGGCGAAAGAGGATTGTTTGGAAAAGGGATTTTCATCCGAAGAGAGGATTGCTTTCGACGCGTAGAAGGCACGCTCTCCTGACTCCGACACGTTCAACCACTTATAGGATTGAAGATTCACGTCATGGAACGTGAATTAGAATTATTTAGCCTACGTAACCGGATGCGACGCGTTTAATGTTTACACTGCTGTCTGCCGGGTTCAGGAAATTTCAATGAGCGTACATAATTCGTGAGACACTGCCGCAGTTGGTCGACACGCTGACAGCAAACGAAACTTGTTCCTAGAGCTTACATACCTACGTTCTTAGCACCGGAGACTCGTTGTCGCTAAGGGATATCCTTTCTTGTTCCGTAAAATTCTTCGCAGTGTCGCATATTCTTCCCCCAGGTTACTCCGTTCAATGTGCCGTAATAAGTCCGCGCGAGAGTACAGCAGTTGCATTTGATGCCCACCAAACAGCCACACTTTTCCATTGAGGAAACAGTAACTGGCAGCGCGCCTGCCGGTGATACAGTTCTGGCGTTGCGTCGGGCGATCAGTGAACGCGAATATCGAATTAGCGGCGAATCGATAGGGCTCTCGACGCGGCCGAACAAGAAAAGGCCAGTGATTGCGTGCGCGATGTGCACGGCCACGAGAATATTTCGGATTGCAGTTCAGCGATCTCGTTTGAGGGCGAAAATATTTGTCGCTGCTGTGTCGGACGCTTCTAATTAGCAGCCCGACCAACTTCCCCTTGAATAGCCGAAAATGAGAATCTATTTCGCGGGTTTCATTCGCCAATCGCTTTTAATTCACCGTGCACCAGCTCGCTGCCCTCCCTGAACTAGCGATCAAACCTGTTCATCAAAAGATCCACCGGAAAAAGAACTATAGTGACATGCACCCTCAAGTGTCAGTGACTTGCTTCCTCAATATTTGACCAATGTAAAGACCCTAAAGTGGCCCAACGTGGCTCGTACAGTTTATTCGTTACGCAACCCAGCAGTAGTACCGTTTCAAATTATTCAGACTCCCCAAAGGGATGAAAACATACGAACTGCCAGACTAGCTCTAGAACATTCATGTTTGATCAACATTAGAATCAATGGCGCGCGACGCCAAGCACCGTGTCGTCGATTTCCTAGATCAACATTTCCCTTCGTAACTGGCAGAGCGTTCCTGAAAAAAAAGTCCACCGTGGCCCGGTACACAGCCGCGAGATATCGTTCGACGCGTGCAAGGAAAAAGCTGTCAGCTGATTCAATTACCGAACGTGGCCGCGCAGGTTGTTTACTTTAACGAGCTTGTTGCCGGCGAGCCAGCAACATTTTCTATCTGAGAAATGGGCCCAACGATGCCCCCGTCCGCCTATACTGTATGTATCAGAGCGGAATAAAGCGGACGGCGGATGGCGAGCGAGCTTTCGAACCGTGAGAACGGTGAAATACTAGACCCCCGACTGTCGCGAGGTTTTATGGACGCAGAGGACGCATAGTGCAGTTTATATTCGACAAACACTCGTACACGTAAAGCGTCACCAGCAACAGGGTATTGAAGTACATCGTGCCAGCGTGTTTTCCAACGCGCTCTGCCGGGCACGAAGGTTGTATTTTTATTTTTTCTGCCGCATCTTCGATCATATTCGGACGCGTCGCTGCGTCTGGTGACACGCGTACGTTCGGTTATTGTCGCACGAGCAGCGGGGGGTGGGTTTCGGTCGCCGAAAAACTTGGGAAACTGTGACCTGAAACGCGTTGTTCGAGTGCCATCTTGCAAATCAGAGGTGTTTACGAACCGGCCCCTTTTCGCATTCTATGTTAGCGGAAACTGACGGGGAACGATGAAAATTTAAATTCGTTAGTTCACCGTTACCGATTTTCTGTTTGTAATACTGCTGAAGCAGAAAGGGACTGTTACATCGTGGATCGTAACAGGGAGTGCTATGGTTTTAAGGCACGTGAAGCACAGAGGTACTTCAGGTATATGTAGGTCCTAAAAGCTGCGAGAGTCCCAAAGTTTACCGGTTTGAGGTTTCGGAACAAGAGGTCTGGAAACCTTAGCTCCTGAAAAAATGCCGAACCTCTTGTTTCCAAACCTCAAAGCTGTAAACTTTGGAACTCCAGCAGCTTTCACGACCACGTTGTATACCTTCTATTTAGATACCATATTCCGGGGTTCGATGTATCGAGTTCTAAGTTCTCAGTGAGGTGTCGATTATTTTTTCGCTTTATTGAACCAAAGACTATTAAAAGTAAAAATATATTACGTGTGTTTTTTTTAATCCATAGCACTGAGAATTGACGGGATAAGGGATAGTAGCCGGCACGGCACAGACAGGACGAAAGATGGCGACGGTTTCAGTAGACTGTGTTAATGTTTATTTCCTTCGGTGTCTCCTTGGCAGCGTCTGACCCACGACTGCCTATTTCTTCTTCTTTTTGCTTGCCTTACATACACTGCCCTCTTTAGTTAAAATGTCCTATCTAGCATTTTGAAACAACCGAGAAAACTGAGGTTTTATCATTTACTTTGTACCATACTTATTTTCCTTCATTCAAATTAAAATATGTTGTCATTATTTTGTAATAGCCTAATATATTTTTTTGTAATAGGTGTACCGGTAGGGAATGTTTTATTAACGAGCCAATTAAGTAATTGTTTTAGATAAGATATTTTAACCATTTTAAAAGAAGTTAGGTTAAATACATTAAACTGTTTATAAATCTTTACGAAGCACGTAGAGTTTTCTAACTTTACTTAAAAGTTAAAAGACGCGTGGAACTTCAAATATTTCAACATATCTCAAAAAATGAAAAAATGCTAGATAGGACAGTTTAACTAAGGAGGGCAGTACAAATATCCGACGTTAGGCGAGACGTCGCCGGTGGCAAGCGAGAGATTCGAATTTTATAGTCTACAAATCAAAGTATTTCCCTTGGCTATCTATGACCTTTTGCCACTTTTCTAGTAAAAGTACAAGTAGCTACAGTAAATGAAGACTATTCCGTTCACCTGGCATCGCGTAACAGTGAGCGAACGAACGTTTGCACATTGCCTGATGTAATTCAAGATAATTCCATGCACGAAAAGCTCATTGTCATTTGACAAAGAAGCGTTTACTGTTCCGATAATAATTCACTGACTTCGCAACGTTCCAGTATCGTCAATTTCGCCGTTCAGTAGCAGGGGCGATTAATGTTCAAGAAATCTATTGTCCAAGAACCCGCGCCGCCGTTCTCGCGCTTGGTCGATACACGCAATCCTACCATTTAATTAATTGTATCCATTCAATGGCCCTTTTACCTGCATCCATTACGCGCAACATGTCCGGTATCGTAAACGCTTGTACGGGCCGCTCAAATATACGAATGAATTATATAAACCGTGGGGTTAGCTGTGCGGCGATCGCCATCGGTACTGGTGTTTGTCGCGCAATCTCGTTTGCATCCGCCCATGCGCGGGAATGACAATGAGATTTCCATGGGATAAATGAATCCCCGCCCGGCGATAAGGCGTACAATGAACACGCGCAACGGGGGACGAAAATTTATTAATTTCAAGCGGACACGGTTTATAGAAGGAACGTCATAACGAATTACAATGGACTGGCATGAAAGGGAGCAGGCAGACGAGAATTAATTTAAGAAGAGGGATCGCTTGGCCAAGAACAGGGAAAATGAGAAGCAGAGCCATGGGACCTGTTTGAACATCTAAAGTCTAAAGGAAGGTATCGAACGTTCTAGATGCACCTATTCATGGCAGAAACAAAGGAGCCTGGATTTCTTTGCTACGTCGAAAGCACTCTTTTAACACTGACGCATCCATTCATTAGCGGTAGTGGCTATTTGGTTTTTTTTTTTTTAAGAAAGGGGAACCCCGATGGAAACACGTTATCTAATCGTTTCAAATTCTAGACTCGTACTTTTTCTGAATTTCATCGAATCCTGATGCAGCTACATTTGTTTCGTCGATTGCAATCCTATGTTCGAGGGCACGGTATTTTTCTACTGATTTAGGAATGATGGGATTGGGTCCGATAAAAAGGGATCTAGAAGAGTTATGCTCTTTCGCGTGGAAAGATCGGTTTACCATCGAATAAAAGTAACTTGAACGGATCGGGAACTGTTGAACTGGAAGGAGAGATGAGTAGTTCTTTTTCGGTTTAATGAAACGCCCAGTTATTTGACCGCGGTTGCTGCGGAGCGCAGAGTTTTCAACACGGCGAGAAAGTAACCGCAGGTGTGATAAAACTCTGCTCTTCTGGGGAAACACAGGCAGGCTAAACGTTCGACGTAATGCCTCGAGCGAGAGGAAGCGCTGACAAATGTTTGTAGGGTGCGCCATGTGCTAGCAGTATGCTGCTGGCGTCGATTTTATACCAGCATAATGCTTGTCTACCTTCGCTGGCTAGTCAACCCTCCCCGATCCGTTCCAGCAGTTCAGAAACAAGCGTTATTAATACCCCTTTTGAATCTCTTTTAGACCCACCGTCTCGTTTTAATTGGACGCCGATATTCACAGAAAACCTTATCCTCCCGCATGTGAAGACTTCGCTGAAGGCACGTGACGCCTGTTGCTTTATAATTGCAAGCTTGTCGCATCATCGGGCAGTAAAACACTCCACGGTCTCTGAAATTAAATACAACATTTTACTTGGCAAACGAATCTCGCCATTCCCCGATTAAAATCAGGGAGCAATCAGATTGAATTATTAGCATGTTTAGGCTCGTTCCGCGCAGAAATCAATTCCTCCGAGTATTCAGAAAACGAATCACCGCAAGGGCTGGCACCGGCAAAGGGGGCCCCGTAACGTCATTCAAATCTGTTCCGCTCACGAACAGATTTCACCGGTCCGTCGAAAAACGGTGGCCATTCTTTCCAGAAGGAAGCGTCGATTGCCTGCCACTTCCCTCGTTCTACAGCGGAGGCTGATGTAAATCGCGGACTATCCCCTTAGCTCGCCCTAGCTTCCGAGGATGAAGCGTGGATGGTCCCAGTTTCCGAGGATGGAACATGGATGGCCCTATTTAGCTTCCGATGCCTTTGCGTAGGCGACGTCGCCCTCTGAATGTCCACTGCCTCTCCCTTGGCACAGAGTTTTTAACGCCTGGCGCAGCGATAAAACGGAGAAAGTTCGTGCCGGGTCTCCTAACGGCGTTATCTGATCGGGCTCGTAAACCAGCAGGCCAGAAATCGTGAGCTCGAAATCCCGTCTATCGTTTCAGCGTTGCCGTGGTATATGAAAAATCGTCACAGCGGGTTAGCGTTTCGTGAACAATGTTCGGTACACGCGACGAGAAAAAAAGAAAGGAACGAGGTCAAGGTACCACGGCTCCATTTCGCCGTTCCCCTGGCCAGTTGAAATCTATTCGCCGTTCCGTAAGCTCCCCACGCAAGGATACAACTATCTTGATTGCCCATCTAAATTGTCTCGCTAATTTCGCCGCTCTGCCCCTCCCGCTATCGATTGTACGCAAATCGGGATTTCTGCTATCTCACCGGGTATCTTAAAGCGGATCGAACATTTCGGCGGATCCAGGCTACGTGCCGAAAGACACTGATGCGAATCGAGTTAACTCGCTTGATTCCGAGAGCGTTACCTACCTTCGGTCTGTACTCCTTCCCCCTCTCCGCTAACGACGTAGCAATTTCCGCGATCTTCCCTGTTACGAATTTGCCAGTGGTGCCTGTAGGGTCGGGCTGGCGTTCGACTACTCCGCCGAGACGTGTTTCGAAAACAGCCAGCAGGGTTTCAGAGTGAGCCATCACCTTCCCTCGTACTCGGAGAATCTTGTACGAACTAAAACGATCACTTAAAAACGATTTTCTTTCTTCGTGATAATTTCATTTCATCTCACTTGCAAGCACGAGAAACATTTAACTGGCCAAACAATTTCGGCGATCAGTTCTCGCATTAACGATGAAAAATAAGAACGAGCCGACCGGTAATGGGATGGCGGAATTTCGTTTCGCAGTATCGATTTTGGAAATTAATTTTCTCATCGCGTTTCCCGAGCCAGGGGCCAGCTAAATCGGCTTACGTGTACGGTCGGAATTTCTACGGGCGCTTATATCGCACTCTTGCACGGTCGTCGACGTTGTCACCACCTTTATAATCTACAGTGCCGTTATACGCGGTACCACCAAAAAGAAGATTATTTCTCGGGGCGAAATGAATCCAGAATCTGGAGGACAATTTTCTCCTCAAAGCATTCGTTCCCAAGGTAGGATAGCAAGTAGAAGCCTGCTGGCTACGGACACACCGTATAGAAGCTTCTGATTCGATTACCTCTGGTTTCGTACGCTTCGGGCTGCGGAATAATTATACTTTTCTTATCGCGACAAATGAGACCCTGTAGCAGTCTAGATAGGTCGCTAAAGCTTTCCTACATACCATACCGCAACTATAACGCTTTGAGAGTAGCTTCCTCCACAACCGAAGAATCAAGCGAAAATATTTCATTCGGCAGCCCTTCTTCGTTTCCCCGGGAAGGTTCGCAAGGAGTATCGTAGTAGCTCGGATTACGTTCACGTAAACCTCGCGGCATGGTCGTTTCCCATCGGTCAACACTTTGAATTACACAGTAACCAAGCTAGATGAAAGTAACGCGAAACCGGCGAAACGACCGCCGAATATTCTACTAGACGTTAATGATGCCACCGAACCGGAGGCCTTTGTCCTTTTACCGTTACCGTATTACGGAACTGCAATCTCGTGGCCATAAATTACACGGCGAAGGAGAACGTGCCCAGCTTCTGTCGGAGTTCCATGAAACATCGGGAACTCGGTGCCCGGAAGAGAGCAGGAAGATTTCTTCGTAATTACGGGACGAATTTATACTGGCCCCTAATGGAGAACGTTGCCTGCGAGGTGTACGGCCGGAAGTGGGTGCCGTTTCTTGTCGAATCTGCCACAGTGGCCAAGATCTTTCAAATTCAGGCCAAGGAGCCACAAGATTTTCGGGTCTTTCGCTGCTGGTTGGCACCAGCTGCTGCCGCGTTCCTTTGGAATCCATTTTAATTACACGTGCGTCAATTGAATGTGAACGATCCTTGGCATTTCGCACCCTTACGTGTCCAATCTCGCCATGCCACATTGTTAATTTGTTTTATGCTCCTCTTCTCTGTGAAAAGTCCGGGAGTTTCTCGAGTAACGAACATCTGCTGCGTTAATTCGATTCTCTCCACCATCGACAGGGCCTTCTTCCTAGGTATAACAATCGAATGTGGTGCCAATCTGCACAGCTAATCGAGTTAACCGGCAATGTCGCGTAATGGCTGTTTCTATAGCAATTGCTGAAACGTCGAAGATGTAATAGGAATATAGTTCCGAGCTCTGTCTCCTCCAAGCTTGACTGTGCTCGCTAGATGATCGAGTTCTGTTTGTACTCAGCCTGAAAATCGGGCTCTCGCGCTGTATTTGTAAAACCGAGCTCTCAACGTTCTGGGTATAAATTGTCAAGGAAACCCACTGTTAGCTTCCACCCTTCGTTCGACGGAATATCATTGAACACGTGGAATTTTATGGTATTTTTACATGACGCGATCGACGTGTGTACATGCGTACTGAACGATAACGGAGCCTGGATCAAAGGCAACCAATCGTTCGACAGCCCGGCGCAAAATTCGGTTTGCATGCAAAGCAAGAGCCGTTCTCCTGGCGTGATTAACGGGTACGAAGACGCGACACCCTGTGGTAGGTTTTGGCTATCGTTGATCGAAGGATCCCCTTTGATCGTTGGTTTCGAGGTGATTGATGACGTGTAAACCACGCGAAGATTAAAGAACATTGGAAGCTCGCAGTGCCTGGTATCGTTAGTTGCAAAAACTTATGAAAATTCTGAGCACGCCTTTCCCTAACAGGCATTCTCTTTATAAGGGAAAGAAGCATGAAAGTTAGATGTAATTGTCTGAATCGTATGTTTGCTCGCGTCGTTTGAATGCCCTAGCGATAAAGCGAATGCAAACGTTAAGTAAGCAGCACAGAAAGGTACTCGTTGAAGCGTGCCCATAAAAATTACATTCACCGTTTCGTATATTTCTGTTGCACAGAGAAATGCGAGAATTAACAAGACCGCAGTATTTCGGGTAAAACTCATTACACCGCACGTCCAATTACAGCGGTGTTTTGAATTTTTAGTAGGGAAGCTATTGGAATAGTTTGCCCGAAGTACCGTCATTATCAAACGTTTAAAATCTCTGTTATTTTTGAATTTAAATACCGCTCAGCGGAATTGCTCGGAAGACCCGTGGAAAATTTGCGCCCGTGAAAAATTTCGAACGACCCGCGGAAGGAATTCCGCGCTCTCTGGAATACCGATGTTTCTTCATTTAACTTCCGACAGAATTTTCGTTCTGTTTGGTCGGGATGTACGCGGCGGAAAGTTTTGCGTTTCGATACGACGACGAGGCGGGATCAAACTTTCGCGATAATCGCGAAACTTTGAATGAATTCCAATAATAGTTTCGCGTAATAACTTCGAGTAATAATTCCATTAAAATATCAACCGATTCAGGCACGACCCGACGAGAAGCTGTCTTACGAGTTCTAATCGGTCTCGTGAAGTTCGTCGTATCGAATCTAGTGATAGCCCAAGTCGCGTGAAACGCAACACTTGATCGCGCGAGCCACGGAAGCATTGGAGTATTTTATCGATGCCGGGAATAATGCGCGACAAGGGAAAAGCTTTACAGCTATTGGACATTTATTAACTCCCCGCCGCGATACAGCAACATACGGCCACTCCCTTGCCATTCACTGCGTCAAGTCGCGTCACGATAAAAACCCTGGTATTAATAAAACACGCGGCCCGTAATTTACAAAATAAATACGCGACCGCACTCGAGTCCGTGGACCGATTAAATCCGCCAACATCGAGTTACCCGCCCATTCCCCACAGAATTCGAGGAGTCGGTTATTCAGCAGATAATGAGATTCCCTTGTAATTATGAAATTTGTTCTGGTAATTACGATAATTGAGGCATTTTATGGAAAAATGACACACACGCGAAAATGTCATTTCAAGAAAATCGATTTCAAAGTTTTCATTATAGTATAACTTAAAAAGAAATTAATGCAATTGAATCCATTTTTTAAGGATCTAATACCGTGTCCTTCAAACGTTCTGAAAACAGAAGTCCTGATTTAAAAATGATACGTGCCTTTATTTATAAGTTTCAAGCAAGAGATTTATGTGCCCTTTTTCCGTAAATGTGGTCGTAAAGAATTCGTAAAAAATTGCTTCTTTGTTTAGTTACTTAAATATTATTTTGTTCGACAAGAAACACAAAATGAAGCAGGCAAATAAACAAAAAATGTAATGTTCTGAGTAGGTATTAGTTTCGTTGATTATTTACAGCAAGCTATCTTACTAATCGATTTTTTTCTTTCCTAAATTAGCTTCTTTCCTTGCAGATTCTATGCCCTTTTTCCATCGAATGCCTCAATTGTATCTGTACAGTAAATATGGTCATCCCGTGTACAAATATGAATCTGGAAAAGAGAGACTCCACGGTGTCATTGCGCGACACAGCTGCGTGAGAAGATTGCAGAGCAGGAGAGACAGAGTGTCTATGAGCAGGGGTCCGTTCGCCCTCCGTCGTTTTAATGGTAATGCGGCCGCTGGCATCGGTGGATGTCGACGGAGGTCAGGACAGAAGTTTCTCGGGGATATTTGTAGGTTAGTTATGGCTTTTACACGCGAGGTCCCAGCGGGTCACGCCGCATTATGCGGTCCTCGCAAGGCGCGCGCGTCGCGCCACTCAATTTAACCCCGGCTACTCCACGCCACGAGTGGCCTGCCCTCCATCCTGGCTCGCTGTAATTGCGACTCGGCCTGTTGTACCGATCCGAATACCCTCGTTTGCTTTCGCCAACCCCACATCGCTATTCGAACAGTGATCCACTGATCCCATTTGCCCGGCAGCAGGCACCGTGAGTTCTTCGGTGGACGGACTCTCGGGCGCAACAAAGCTCGGCCTTCTACACTGAGGACTCAGGCTCGTTGCCTGAGTATAGTCTTCTGATTCGGAAGACACTTGTGTTGGCTTGCATTTCCTCTAGACCGTTTATATTACGCGTCACAATTGCTGGGACATCAATGTTGTCAGCCACAGTTCGGAGTATCGCGGGTGGACACGTGTATCGATTTCCATAACTTTTGGGTTATCGAAATTGAGATCTGGGCTCAAAGGTCGCTTCGGGTCGTGGTGGTGTAATGAGTTTTCCCCGCGTCGCGTGTATATGCACGTTGTAGAAAGTCCGATTGTACGGTGAGACGGGTGCGTGTGCGAGTGGAGCAAGTAGATCAAGTCGGTGGCTGGTCAGGCAGCGCTGCAGGGCCCGTGCAAATCGAATCGCTTCGACGAAGAAACTCCTGCCGATCGTCTCGAAGGTTACGAAAGTCCCTGTAGTTAAGCTGCGAGTAGACTTCGGGAGTGTCCAATTTGTAAAATCTGGGACAGTCTGGGGAAACTGTACTTAGGAGTCTCGGAACAGGATGGCAAGCATCTTTGAAATACCTAATGCACGCTGACATAATTCCGGGGGACAGGTCGAGGCACGGTAATCGCAATGAACGTTATTTCTTATTTAAACGTTGACACAGCTTTACCAAGATGGCTGGAACCTTTTGACGAGCCGAGATATTCACGGATCTTAAGACTCGGGATTTATTAAGACGCACGGGTCATCCGCGACGTTGAAAAAAAAAAACTTGCCAACGAGCATCCTTCGTTTCGAATAATATTTGCAAGGTAAAATCCCCCGGTCGATAGTAGCCTGTGAGGGAATCGGCAGAACGAGCCCCCGGCGGCGATATTTGCAGCATCTAAATATTTGAACGCTCCCCTCTACGGTCAATTATTAACCGTCCTTTTACCGTAATTGCTGCGAACGGATTTATGTGGCGGCACGTTTGCGAGAGAGCACTGCAGGAGATGCGCCGAAAACCATCAAGAATCGATCACGCCGACTTCCCGTGCGATAAATTTGGAATTCGACCGAGGCCGTCCGTGATAGGATGGATTCGCGCGCGCCTCGTTGCCCCGGAAGAGAAATTTCTCTTCAGGAAGGACGTGGAAAGTGGAGTGCTCGTGCTTCTCGCGCGATCCACCCATCGACTTGGAACTACCACCCGCGGCTAAGAACGAGCTTACCGCATCTTAAATTAAAACACGTGCCTCGCCAGTCGCCGTTCCGCCTTTCAGAAAGGAAAATTATATCATTTGCGCGCGTTTCTTTTGAAATTCGCTGGCACAACATTTGGGGAACCTTTCGTTGCAGATTTGAAGTGGAACTACGCTTGCGCGGATCCACTTTACATTCTACACTCTGGATCTCTTTGTAATTAAACATACGATGCATTAGAATTACGGTGGAAGTAGAAATTAAAATTCCTATGGGGGGTGTGGTACTGCTCGACTTGTAGCCTCTTGAAGAATTGGAGTTTCCAATTCTCAGAGATCGAGTGGTATACTTTTAATAAATTCTGGGTCGAATACAAACGGGTGGAGATATAAGGGAAGAGAGATTGCACTCTGTTTCCATCGTCGACGTGTAAGGGAGACGCATGGCGAACGTTGTCAATCTGGTCGCTGTCGATATCGTGTTTGCGTTACAACGATTAAACCGCCATGAATTTACAGGGGCCACGATAGCAATCAATGCGAATTGAAATTGCGAAACGTTGCCCGCGTAATCGTAAATTCGTGCATGGATACCGGATTCCTCCCGTATTTCCACATTTCCAGGCATTAATGGAAAGTTTTTTCGCTCTCTGTTGCAGGTAAGCGATTTCACCGTAGCGGCCGCTAACGAGGGAGTTACTAATGAGCATCGCGACTCGTAATTGGTAAGTGACACAACTAAAGGGAACGCGCAATGGATTCCCATAAACGTTTCCGCTGAAAATTGAAATAACGATTGGGACCAATAAAAGATGTTCGACCAACTGCTCCGGCTAAATTAATTACCCGATAGGTATATTTGGTTAACGAGGGGACGGAATTGTAAAATCGGTGACATCAACGGCAGAATTTAAACAACGTATATCGCGTATCGATCTCGCCGCAACGTGATTAAATTAACAAAGTGCATCGATTCGGTCAATGAAGAATGATCAATCGCTAATTTGATCGGCTGCGCGCCTCGTAACTGTTAAATTTATCGTATAAAGGATCATTTAAATGAACGATACGTCGTTAACTACATCGCGTAACAAGTTAAACTAGATTACTCTAGAACCTCCGCAGTAACCCGCATCCTCCAGAAATAAAAAGAAAAAAAATACAGTTCGAATTTTTTGCACGCAGTTGCCGATCGAAATCAAAACAATCACTATTCCATCAATCAAACGCGCTGAAATATCGCTTCACTGTAACTCGCGACAAAATCCATCGAGCTCTCGGATCCACATATATGTATCTCTCTGTCTGCCCAGGAGGAATATAACGCAGTGAATCCTAGGGGCAGAATCGGCAATATTATAAGAGTATTAGAATAACGAGCCCCGTATGTACACGGATAAGCGAGATGGGACATCGTCGGGATTCGCGTGGCCCTCGTCAGAGCCTTCGTCTGCAATCGCGACCGGCAGACGAATGTAGGGTACAGTCTCTGGCACGTACTCGCTAAACGGGCACAACGTTGCGTAGTTACGTATGAAATTAATTCGGCAGCAAGCATCGACGTGTCACGGGCTCACGGGGGCCACTGTTGCAACCTAGTTCGATATTGAATCCAGTGGAACGGTGGACGGGGGTGGGTGTGTTACACGCACAAGCGTACCCCGGGTAGGCAACGTCGTCGTTCAATGGTGTAATACTATGGCTGCGTATTACGTACGCCGCGGCCGGTTATTAGTATTCAGTTTGTTTCGCGGCGGCAGATGCAGTTAAGCCGGGCCTCCGTGCACGAACAGGCAACACATTACACCAAGCTACCGGGGGCGCAATGATATTTCGCGATTCCCCGGAATTACGAGGCCGCGCGGACAGGATAAAATTATCTGCAACTATTACTTTTCCTGTGGCCGCAACCGCGCTGCCCGTTATCGAGTCCCGGTATCCCCCATCTGTATCGCCGTAGATACGATTTACAGCGCTGCAATTCATTGATCGCGTAAATCCGGGTGCCTCGGCGCAGCCTCGTCGCGAGCTAAATTTCTTTCGCCCACCTGGACGTAAGTCTAATCGCTCTTCGCCTTCGGCGGCAACTGAAGCAGATGAATAGCACCGTTGCTTCTTGAAGGAAAGGGTGTCGATGCTGTAAGCCTATGTGTTCGTTCCTTGCTAGTTGTACGAGGGGACCACGTTTTTATCAATTTTCATTTATTTCTCGCGTGGAGCCCTGTGGGTTAGTTCAGTTTTCAAATTTCGCAGTAAGCTTGAAATTATTTGAAAGGCACTTGTCGATTAATTCGAGAATATTCCACGTAACGATATTCTAGTACACGCGAATGTTAATTGTTTATGTAAATACCGTGTTCAATTGCCCTGAAGCATTGTTACATATTCGTAACAGCCAGAGTAACGATGGCTCGATTCTATCTATGTCTCTGCATGTATGTATATTGATAAACCGCGATTTAGTGGACCACAATTTACCGTGGCCGTAAATCGCTTTGAAACGGCTCGATACGCTATGAACGTCGTGTTTTACACTTTTTTCCTCCCAAGTCGTTTACGCTGCCTTCGATACATGAGGAATAATGGGCCATGAATTTCGTTAAATACTCGTCTCGTCCGAACGATGTTTGCAATTCAATGGGGACGTTTACCGTTGACTTGCATTAAAACCAGGGAGTGTTTAATTTCATCTTCTATTTCCACGGTGCAAGATGCTCTTGGTAGGAACAAACACCATTCATATCCAACTAATTAGAATTTAAGGAAGTCAATTTTGCATTTGTCACGAGGAAATTAAAGCAAAATGACGATATTATTTAAATTATCATGCGGGAACAAGAAGAACAATCAGAAAGGATCGCGTTCTTCCTCCTTCCTCTTCTCCTCAACTTTCTCATTTCTCGGCACCAACTTGATGCGCCTCAAACGTTTCGAATTAATCGCGCCGGGCTCTAGACGCGACGATGTTCGATTAACATTCGCTTAATAACGTTGCGTCAGCTGCACACGCTCGGGCGTAATGTTATTATAGATGTTATACAGCGTGGGGCGTAAACGTCAGTCCGTTGTATTAAAGCCAATAACTAATTACGAGCGTCTGGCCCGTGGAAGCGGCCCGGAGAATGGGCAACGGTGGCTCGAGGGAGCGTGCACCGCGTAGAGACTTTCGAATTGTCCAGTTAACAGGGCGATAAAAGACCTTTATTGTTGATTCGACCGGCGGGAATAGAAAATTGGGTGAACGTAACCACCGGCGTGTTTGCAAAACACGCCAGAAAACCGGCGCATGGAGAGTGTAAGCTTGGCGTGGACCATTCTGCGTGATAAGATTTGCATAAACGATTTACAGCCGCCGATGGCGATATAAAGCGATTAATATTCGACGCGCGGCGATGCGTCAGCTGGCCAGCAGATGTTTGTTGCCACAATCATCTGGTTTAACGGCGCCTGAAGCGCTGGTTTCCTTAAGGCAGGGTCCCACTAGTGCAACCGCGCGCCGCGCACGACGTTTTCGTCCACTTGAAAGGGTCTAATTTATGAGGCCGCGCGCACGAAATGGGCCGACGCTCTACCAGGCGCGCACGCGAATGCTTGGCGCGCACGTCGGAGACAGTGGAAAAACTAGCCTCCTTTTCTATATCTTGTTTTCTTTATCTAAATAAAGCGAACGCCGGCGGTTGTGCCAGTAGCCGAAACAACGCCTTCACACTTCATACTACTTGAAATGTTTGAAGGGGTTTACTACGGCGCGGTCACCGATTGCTGGAAAGTGTGTTGCAAATAAAATGAAGGTATTCAGTATTCTCGGCCAATTAAGCTTTTGGCGCCTCCCAAAATTATAATGTCGAGTCTACCTTTTACGTCGAAAAGGTGGACAAGATTTGTTCACTTCATTCCCCGCGGCCTCATGATTTTATGACCTTTCATATAACGAAATAACGTAGTGGTATACATAGTTGAATTGCCCCAACAAACGTTAGCATGGTATGAATAATGAAATATAATGTTTCGTTTAAAAAAACCAAGTTGCTCTTTAAATCTGCTCCATTCCTCCACCTGTAGAAGAACTATCTATACCACATAATGTTGCCCTCCATATGAAGCAACTTTCGTAACAACAATTTTTTAATATCTTCATTTCCTTGCGAGATATTCCACCGCATCCAGTTAAAACGGACTCACTATACAATTACAATTCAGTGTCACGTATCTGCATATATAGTGTATTACAATTATGATGTATCTAGAAACAAGTATACCTCTCACAGCAGTATAATTGTTGCTATTTACAGTAATAATTATCATGTCATTGCTTGCTTTAATATATAAACTAAATAATAGACCATAAAAACACGTATGCAAATTATACATATGTAGGAGTAAAGAGTACATTTGCGTTGAAACACACACATTTTTCCAGTCTTTTCGACGATGCGCAGCGTGCATTCGCGTGCGCGCGTGGCAGAGAAATCCCTGCATAGCGCGCACACGATCGCTTTCGACGCGCGGATCGTCGTAAAAGTCGACCCTTTCAAGTGCTCCAAACTCCTCGAAAATCCGAGAAACTCGTAAATCTGACCCGTGCGCGGCGCGCAGTTGCACCAGTGGGAACGTCTTTCTGCAACAAATCGGCCTTGCGCGTCGAAAAAAACGTGCGCGGCGCGCGGTTGCGCTAGTGGGACCCTGCCTTTACGTGCGTCGCAGCGAACGCGATCCACGCGAGATTCGATTACCCGATGACAATCGACGTTACGTCGCAAGCTTCGAGTTTACTCCCGATTCTCGTGGATAATGCAGTTAACCTCGAGGCTCGTAAATCTGTGGGGGTTTGAGGAGCCGGTCTCGAAGGGAAGCCACCGATGGAATCGACCTCCAATTCGCGTCCAGTTTTTACTTTCCCGAGGGGGAACCTCGAAGTTGCTGTCTGGTCGCAGGTGGCGTACATTCAGTTGCTTTTTTTCCTCCCCTATCCGCGAGAACTTTGGAAAATCAGAGGTGACTCGAGGGAAACTCCTAGGGCCGAGGGAAGTTCGCGTGGAGGCGGGTCGATTATCTGGACAAGCGCGGGGCGGTTTAATTGATAAATGGATAATAGTGTAACCACGTAGCTGTTAAGAGCGAGAGCATGCAGGAGCTTCTAAGTATTCCGCTTCTGAAGATTCTATGGGAATAAATAAGTGGCCGATGGAAAACCAAGCCAGCCAAATAATACTTCCTATTAGGTACATCTAATCGAAATTAAATGGCATGGGGACAATGACGTAGCTTAACGATTCGTTCCGTTAAAAGACTGATAATCGAGTTTTAATTACTGTTACGGTGCTTCCTCTCTATTACAAAAGTTACGCCGTTGCGAAGGGAGCACGCGAGCGGGAAAGTAAAAAAAAAAATGCAAATGGGAGCGCATAATTTTGCAATGAGTAATTGCGCCTTCAATGAGACTTGACCCCGTGCGTTCGTGCGAGTTTGCGTCTTCTTAAGTAATTATTTGCCATTCGGTAATAAAGGAACTGCGTGTGGACAAATGTGGAGAGCCGTGCTGTCGTGAATATTCATGAGCGATTCACGAAATGATGTTGAGCGAACGATTCTTTTTGATCGATCGTTGTTACGCGACGCTCCACCGTCAGCTTCGTGTGCACGTGTACGCGCGCCGCGGCGCTGGCCCTCAAAGATGTTATTTTATGGATAGACGCGGGTCATGAATAAATTTCTTTTTAGTACTTTCACTTGGGAGAGTCGGTACACCGCTCGTATTTGTACACGTCGGCCGAGAGCCTCGCGAATTTTCACGATTGTTCGAGTTTATGGATACGGGAGGGATTCAGCTCTTTCGGGGTTGTAAAGGCTTTGACGGGCACGACGTCATTACGCCGGTGACTCGTCGTAAAAGAAATATCTCATACTCAGCCGCGCAAGGACAAAAGTACGACGTGGCTCTCCACCGTATCTAAGAAAGCTGCGATAAAAAAGGCACGCGCTGTAATTTAATTTTCGTGAAGTCCATGGGGGGAGGGGTTGGGGGTTGGGAATAGAAGATAAAACAAATGCCACGATCTCTACGGCGAGCTTTCGAATTTATTACGATGTATTTGGCACGGCGAGACCTCTGGAATTTGCACGACACTTTTCGCGGCTGAAGATTCGCGTGATTATTAAGGGCATCCTGTAATTGATCTCGGTTATCTTGCTCCCGGGCAACAACAGAGATTGCTGGAATGCTCGAGACCCGGTGCATTGTTCGCGGAGGAATCTTCCTTCCGGTCACAGACGAAGATCCTCAATCGCCCCTGCGCTTCGGAAACACGCTTTTCAACTCGCGTTTCGGGATTACGAGATCCTGGAAACTTCGGCTGTTCGGTGTACCAGCGCGAGTGCGACTGCGGGCTCGTCGCGACGGGGTCTTGTCAATAAGTTCGTCCAAGGGTTAGACGTTCGATAAATGATGCAGCCTCCTCGCGTCGCAAGTGAGCAACGACTTCCTGAAAGATATTCTCGTTCAAACAAAGCTTGTGAGAGCGTTCGCGCGCAAACAATCTCTCTATTCGTTGTGTATTTCTTTTTTTCTTGCAATCTTTTGAAAGCAGCATGCCTTCCATGCCATTCGCGAATCTTTCGCCCCCCGCTTGCTGCTTCGGGGATGGAATTTTCCTTTCGCTTCTCTTAAACAGACAACATTCGCCATTACGAATCAAGGAGAATCCGTAATATCGCTTTCAGACAGAAATTTCCTACGTATTTCGTTCACGCTCCGTAAAACTCCAACGTCCATGTAGAAAATAACGACCCCCCCCCCCCGCTGCTGTCCCCGAAAAGCAACACGCGCATCGAGAATAAAGTTTACTGTTCTCGCCCCGCGAATTAAAGCGCTCCTTTGCCAGGGATTTCTTCGCTCCTAGGATTAAAAGAACTTCAGACTGACATGTCCCATGCTCGACGCGAGATTTCATCACATTATCAAATGCATTACCTCCGAGGATGACGCGAAGACGCTCGTCCGTGGTAACCTTTCCATTTCGGCATTCCATTCTTGACCTCTTCATTGATCCCGTCCATTAAACGTGTTACATCGTCGCGCATAGAAATCTTCTCCACCTCTGTCGCCAGCCACGCGATAACTCTTGATCATTAGCGAGCCGACTGTCCCGTGTACAGCGGAAGTGGGCGCGATTAGGTAGAGGAAAGAACTAGGCGTATTAACGGTGCGATATATTAAATCTCGGAGCCGCGAAGCAGTAACGAGCGTCGACGGAATATAATCCGGAACAAATCGTAAAACGCCGACGGAAGGTTAGAGTGGCGGGGCAAGGGAGGATATCGAGTTACGGGCGCGCTTACTTGCTTCAACTTCGACTGAAACTGGAGGTCACGTGATTTGATCGTCAGATCGTCGACGGCAGGCAAGCCAGAACCAAATTAGAAAGCGGGCTAATTGCAGGCCGTTTGCACGCCACCGGCAACTGACCGAAATGCTGGAAACCGCCCGGTGCCAAGAGTGGGCTAGCCGCTCCAAACCCTCGAAATCGTTGCTTGCTCCCGATTCGCGCCACGCGCTTACCGAAACTGGCTTTATAGGTTAGACGTTGCGGGCTTCAACCTCGCCCAGAACACTGAATCGAGTCTCTCCTTCGCCCGTAGTACCTAATTTCTTATATGCTTTCTGGGCTGCTCTTCAGAGACAAAGGGCGAATTTCAGAGATTTGGGGGTAGAGGGGAAAGGGCGAGAATGGAGGATAAAATGGGAAAAGGGGAAGAGAAACGGGGGTAAGGAAATTGAGAGATTAAGGGGGCAGCGGTGTTAGGGCAGAGAAACTGGAGACGTAGGATAGCGTAATTTGATTAAAAGAATTTTTAGTGATCGCGATAACCGTTGAAAGGGTAGCTATAGCAGAAAAGATAATATTCCGTTTCCTCTGGAACGGGTTAAACATTAACCTACGCGAAGTTTTGCGGGCTTTTGAATCCTACGTAGACGATTAATTATTCTTCAATTGGGGGGATACAACTTATAGGACTTTTCCCGCTTCCTTTTGACCCTGTCCATTCTACCCTTGTTTGGTATACCCACACAGATCACGATTGCGTTGCTTTACAGGCATCGTTTCATTCCAGCAACAAATGCCCGTCGCAGTTACACGTAACAGTACGTGTGTTTCATTAGGGGCACGTAGAATCCGGGGAACACATACAAACCCAACCCATTTCGCAAGTGGGCCGCGTAGCGTTGGATGTTTCCCCCAAGAGTTCGCCGTTTTCATTCTGTTGTAGCGAATGGGAACACGTATTACAGAGCATGTTAGGGTTCTCTCGCGTGAATGGAGAAAATGGCACGCCGAATGTCATACGAAGCGTGAAAATATGAGTATTCGTATGAAAGAAAAGTAACGAATAAGCGTGGGGGGAGAATGAGCGAAGGTTTAGGCGAAAATTAACAGTTTAAACAGTGGAAGTTAAAGAACTGGGAAGTGTGTAAGATATACGTGCAACAATTGTCTCGATCTTCGCGCAACACTGCCTTTCCGCCACTAAAACGTTGAAAGAGGAATCTCCAGCTAGCTACTTGGGCAAATTGCGCGCATTGCACGACCAACGAATTCGCGGGCACCTCGTATTCGAGGCGGCAGTAGTAAAGGTCGCTCTTTAAGCCGTCCCCGGACGGACCGTTCATCGGTATCATCCCTTTAAACGTCCCGTTCTTAAGAACCATTCGCATACCATCAAATCTCCTAATTCTACCCGAACTGACGAGCCTCCATTATCGCAAGCGTACGCGAATTATGCATCGATCGGTCCCAAGTCGTTATAGAATATAGAAGCTTCCGCGAGGGAACACCAAGATGCGATTGCAAGAAGGCCGGTCTTCCAGCGCGTTATAAAACTGCACAGACGCGAAACGCTTGCCACTGTAAAATTTACTTTTCCACGAATACCGCTGTCGCGTCCCAGCGATCCGTGTAGGTACGTCTTACCGATGTAACGATCTCGGGACGATGAGATCGTATCCTCGCCTCCTATTCCTCGCGACGTCGTACACAAATTCCTCCTTTAATACCCCCGGTTATAGAAGCCGTCGAATAATCCACGCTCGCGGAAACCAAAACCAATTCATTCTTTCGCGTTCGCCCGGAGATGAGATATTGTGCCGGCGGAATGCTCGCCGCGAAAGGAAAAGTCCGTATCTTCCGTGGAGCCGCGGCGACCTACATACCATTCGTCGGCGTTCGCTTCGGAAGGGGAAGCGCATCTTTGCAAGCAGGACGATGAAAAGAAAATCGCGGCACGCCTAAGGTCCGGAGGAGATACTAACGCACGACAATGAAAAGCTCGTATTCCTCGCCTGCCGTTGCGAGCTTTAAAGCCGCTTAAGAAACACCCCGGCTCTTTCGCAAAACATCGCCGAGGCTGCTCGCGTCGGGTCGACGGGCGTCCGCTCGAATGTCCCCCTCGTCGCGGAGACCAAGGTCTTCTTCTGCTTCTCACGTTCCATTCGTCGCGGGTGCACGAGGAAAGAATAATTGTTTTGTAGTATTCGCTTCTGAGCGGACGTTCTCTGTCCAGCTGCGCTCAATGACGATCGGAGACCGGTTTGCGCGTCAGCGGAGAACAGTTTTGCTGTAAATCGTGGTTATTGTTTGCGAACCGAATTCTTCAACGATATTAATTACTGGACAACTTCTTGTTAACCGGTCAGCGAAACGAGTCACCGAGGAATCTTACCATTATGTTTGTTACATTCCTGGACAGTATATCGGAGTTTGGAGGACGGTAGAGTTGAGTTTTCGGAACAGATTTATTTTCACGAGCACTTACAACCGTGAATCCGCCTCGAAACGAAATGGCTGAAGCTGTTTCGTCATTTCCTGATCCCCCTCCAATCTAGATTACAATCAAAATTGTTGAGAATTTCTTGATCTTCTTCTAATCTGCGATTCATGTATCGCAACTTCATCTCGGAGACCGACGTACATCCGCTATGGCAAGTCCGTAAGGGGTTTCAGGATTAATAAGCAAGTTTCCTTTAATTACAACCCTTTGGCGGAACTCTGCTCTGCGCACATGGGTGCTCAAGGAAGCAGGGCTTTACGAGTCGTATGCAACGCATTAGAGATTGCCCAAAAGTCCTAAATTCAAACCTGTTGGACCGTTCGTGTTCCTATTCACGAGTGAAACTTACAAAGATCTTAGTGAAACCACCTAGCACTACCTTCACCTCACAGAGAGAACTACATTTTGTCAGAATGTTTTAAGGACACTGACTATAAACTTCGATGTCGGAACAGGTCGTGGTTAACCAAAATTCTTCGCGTCGATAGATATAAAACCGTGTTCCCTAAGAATTGGTGAACTTCAGAGCGAGATTCCATTGTAAATATTCCTCCTCTGTTTATAAAGGAGTTTATCCACTCGAACTCAACTCCAGGCCTCGCGGCAGTATTTTAATTACCCGAACCGAGAATTAAGATCACAGTTCGATGCGTTCAACCGCGTTTATCGCGAAAACTGCTGACACCCTTGTCCGTTGTACCTGCCAGCACAGCAGGATGCCTAACCAGGGTGCAGACCCTTCAGATCCACTTCATTCTGTATGCGTACTCCGTTGTTGTTCGACATGGTAATTTGGCACTAGAGGCAATACCATGGAGCGGCGCTTAAAACGGCGATATTCTCGTGTTCGCGCTAATTCTAACTGCATTCGGCACGAAGTTCCTCTATTAAATCTTAATACCCATGTAAATGGCAACCCACGCCCTTTACACGCCAGCATGCGCGTACACATCCGGCAACTTTCCACTGAAAATTGCAGGTGCATCAGCGCGTCTCGGCCAGGAGCCCTAAAAGGGCTTAATTAAACCACAGCGGGGAGCTGACGCGACCTTAACTATTCCGGTAAAATACTTGTTTGAATGTGTCGCCGCGTCCCAATGTTCCGAGAATCATGGGCCGAGCTTTTGATAAAAATCTCGAAATTCCTGCGAACTAATGGATTAACTCTCCCTCGGGTGCACGGGACATGAGAGAAATTCTGAATTGATTGGGTAACTCATATTCAGAAAGTCAGAATTAATAAAAGCTCGATTGTTCGAGTTTCCTCGTTCACCAGGTTTCTGAATTTTTATTAAAAAATATTCCTCCGCTTCTGGTATATGACGAGTTCTGGCGATTATGATAAAACCAGCAGAGACTCTAAAGGGTAATTTCACGTTCTCGACATTTGAATATTTCCGCGGAGAAAGACGGCCCCTTAGACAATTCGCTGGCCGCATTACCATAAAGCTTCGTTAAAAGTCGAATTTTTGGACTGGGAAGAGGGACGGGTCTCGCTTTCACGAATGCACGGCAGTATGTACAAATCGATTGGAGAAGTGGAATATACCGCGTTAATGTCAAATAGGATGCATGTCAGATGTCTATGCGTCGAATGCATAGCAGCGGAGTGAAGCAGCCCTAAACGTCTCTGAATATTGCATAAACGTCTCATACGTCCCCTGAAACTCGCTTCAATCCTACATTGCAAGTGTGGGCGCGATGGGACGAATGGTTTCGCTCGATATTTTCCATATTTTTTTTTTATACCAATTTCACGACAACGTCGATCGCACGTTCGCGCGACAAGAGCGAGAAAAAAGGGGCGTAAAATCTGTATGATGTTGTTAAAAGTCAATCTGTTATATTTCTCGCGCAATTATGAATTCACCATCGGGCAGGTTAATGCAGTGGAATATTTTCTCCTATTTAAAGTTTTCTTTCTCGATTCAATATTCAAGCACGGCTCGTGAATCGCGCAACAGTGGGCAAGCTCAGCGAATCGTTCAGCTAAACCGTTTCCTTTAACGCGCAGACCTTGGACTGAGACGAAAGGAAACTAATGCTCCTTCTTTTTCGCAAAACAGCTTTCTGTTAGGTCAGCCAGTCACTGGTTTTAATAGAACGGAAAATTGTATTGTTTCCTCTGCGACGTTTACAAAGACTAGCGGATGTTGCGAAAACAAAGCTCGCTTATTCTTGTACACTGTACGTTTCGAAGCTTCGATTGAATCTGAACATCAAAGCACGAACGAGAAGAGCTCGACTGGCTTCTATGTGCGTGAATTTTGCCGAGGAGACTTTTCTTCCGATTTCAAAACGCGACAAAGATATTTTCCATCGAGCTTGGACATATTCATTTATACCGTCTACGTATAGTGCTCGGTCGCAGGCATTTGGTGAAAGTCTAACGCTATTATTCCAATCGAAAGAACCATCTCTACACTCCTTTGTAACATCGAAGATGAAACTTGTCCCGGTAGATATTTCATTCCACTTGGCCGAAGCGTGTACTTCGGGTAAATGCTTTTCATGTAACCGTATCTATCGACGTAGAAAACGTGCCATCGTAGCCACACGTCCATCCAGCAACGAAGACTGACGGTCCACAGTAAGCCTCGATCTATAAACCTGACAGTTTTCTACTATTCCCGAAGCAAACAGTCCCCTTACTTTTCTCAGCAATAGTCCGTAAAGCTGCGAGCACGAGAGAAGGGTGCGTTGGAAAACAGCGTAAGAAAACACGGTGTTTGCGTGTCCATCGTCCATGGGAAAGAATACGAGGATTTTGGGGGAGAGATTTCCCGTCCCCGATACACGCGTTTCGATCCTACGCCCGTTTCATATTTCATGCATGGAAAACTAGACAGGAAACCAGACGGGGTTGATAGATGTTTTTTCATATTTCACAGCGGCGACAGTTCGTGTAACTATGTTTCGACGATGAAGCTTATTTGCCTGGAATAATAAGGCGATACGTAAATACAGCATAAATGTCTGATAAGTTTGTTGAAGAGTAGTAAAAGTAAGTTATTTCCGGGAAAGACTAATTAAAATTTATTCAAATAAAAAATGATTCCTTATTCTCGAATAACTTCATTTTATTCACAATTCTTATTCAAGATCGTGCCAGTAAAAATTAATTCGAATAATGCCCAACTCTTGTATCGATAAGAGTGTTAGGTTCTCGCGGAATGTAAAGCGATTCATTCGCCTTGACCCCTACTTCAAGGCTTGCTCAGAGCTTGCGGACTACAGTGATTATTTCAGAACAATAGTCAGTCAGTATGCTCGGTTCACTGGTGTATACAGTGGAGATAGGTTTCCGTAGATTGTCGTAAAAGCCGGTGTTTTAAAGTCATTACCGTTGTGGCGTACGGAAGGATTTGAAATTTTAATAGGCTCGGCGTTACGTTCACTTCTACGGGACGGTAAATGTCTCGTAAAAAGCGGGAACAAAGTGGAGTAAAATACTTATAGCATCCGACATAAATGATCAACACGTCGCGCATGTAACTTAAAGTCAGTGAAGCTTTAAAATGTGTATAACGAGGTTTCCCGAACCATGAAGATGTAAAGCTTGGTGTAAACGTGTAAAGGTAGTCTTGCGAGAAACTTCTAACTTTAACTCCTTTGCTTCTGCAATTTTAAATTACCTCAATCTTCCACCTACGACCAAGCAAATCACCCGGGTTCCTAGTTCCTGCTTACAGTTACTATAAACGCATCGTACGTACATTGCCTTCGATCTATCCACTGGTTGAGTATAGTTCTTCAATAGTTCTGTAGTTTCACTGCAGTTTCAGTAATTCAAGCGGGGACAGAGTTTCAATGATTCTATGGCTACAGCTGTCTTGCTTGTTTCATTGAATGCTCAACTGCGACAGAACTGAGCTGATTGAATGTATTGAGCGACGCATTTATGCTCAGATTTATCTAAGGTGAACAGGATCGAAGGAACTGAATCTGCTAATTCAAAATGCCATTCGATAACAGAAACTTCTGCAATAGTCTAAGCCGATCAATTCTATATAATCTAATTGCCCGAGTCTTAAAGAATAATCGAGAAACGAACGTGATTATATCTGCAGAGTAACTTAGAAACGAAATCTGGTTAGGAAGCAAACGATGCAGTTAATAAAATTCATGGAAACCACTTGAAAAACATAAGCAATCTTTGAGGAGCAGAGCATACAAGACTCTCAGAGTCTCAGGCAACACTTCATACTGTAACTCAATGAAGCTGTCCTCAAAGAAAACGGGGTTAATTACCGACACGTCGAGAGCTCCACGAAGTATCCAAATCTGGCATCCAAACGCTGAGAAGCAAATGTTATAGGCCAGCAATTTTCCCACGAAACCATTCTCGAAACCAAGCTATCCAACACTTGCTAGCCACTATGCAACGGAGCGTACAGCTAAGTCCTAGAAGAGGGAGATGTATATACTCCCTTTAGGAAAACAGGAACGACGACCCTCGTAAAACTCACCTACACACCCCTCGCGCGCAAAGGGTTAATCGTTCTATCGCGAAGCGCATCAACCCAGCCGAACTGGAAATCCCATATCGAAATCGATATCGCTTCGGTTGGCTCGTAAGGAGGCAACGACGCGGAGGGTTAAAATTCCTCGTTTAGTGGCTCGATTTCTCTACTACGCGAGCGCATCGCGTTACTCCTCCTTTCGGAAATAGATAGAACGGGCAACGGCGCTTCTTCAATCCCATCGCTGATCTTTTCATACCCATGCGACGCGCGACCATCAGATTTCGCGCGTTCGAGGGCCGTGATTTCCGCCGGCGTGTCCACGGGCCCAGAACATTTAAATTCGCGGTGGGTCGTGATTGCCCCGCTCCGTCCGACCGTGGAGGCTTGATTTCGCTGATTCAATTGTACCTCCGCCCCCTCGCCGCCGTCTCGAGGGCGCGCCACCCCCAAGCGACCCGTCTTCCTTCGAGCCTCCGCTTCCTCTTTCATCCTCTTACATCTTGCTTTTCTGACCGATGTCTTCGGCCCCTCTTACGCGCTCTATCGACCTGAAAACTTCGCGCTCGTTGATTCTGCCGGTTCAGCGGTTCAATATCGGCCGCCCCCCCCCCCCTCTCGCCTCGTGTTCGACAAAACCTTTTAATTTAATTCCCATTCAGGAGGCCGCCGAGTTTTTGTTCTTACCAGGGATGGAGATATTTCTGCTTGGATTCTAGAACTCGGAATGACTGTTACTAAACTATGTTCCGCGTAGAAATAGGTATCTATGTTTATTATCAGAGCGAACCGTGTAATAATTTTGTAGGTTGGTAATAAGAACAAGGCACCCGAGCTGCTACCAGTTGCTGGCCCTCCATTTCCGTTTCACTGTTGTACTGTGAATCTCGAAATTGAATTTCGTAGAATTATATCCATCACTAATTCATCTTCACTCGAGTCTATCAAAGCGAGCTGATATTCCTTTCCATTCACGTTTGAATTTAAAAGTACTGTAATATATTGAACAAAGTGCGCTCGTGTGCGAGTGCACCCACGCCAGATACCGATCTTTTAAGATTCAATCGCCTGCACATTGAAAACGAGGCCTCACGCTGCGCAGAAAGTAGGAGGTCTTCGTTCTCTTCTGGTATAAGATAATTACGCGGTGGGATATCGTGCCTACCGTGCATTTCAACCATTATTACGTCCGTTACGTTATTACGTTATTACGTTAAATTATTACGACGTGCTGTATACTTAAACTACTTTCGAACTAACCAGCATATAAACCGTCCCTGACGAGAGTTACATTCGCTCTCCGCTTTGCTCCCTTTTAACCACTGAAAGAAAGGGACGTCGACGCCTCTCGAAATTTCGCGAGAAAAAGAAAAGAACCCTTGAAACTTGAAAAGATCGGGGCAGAATTCGAGTCGCGCGCAATAGATTTCAATTATCGCGGGGCAGTCAAGAATCCCGTCGACTAGAAAGCGGCGAATTCCGCGGTGGACGCGTCACGGGCAGCAGGGGCATTAAACGCCGGGAAACATTCCAACGACCCATACGGCGCACTACGAATTCCCTGGCTGATAAGGCTACAACCAGAGACATCAGATAAAATGATTCCGACAGAGCGACGAAGGCCGCGCGAATACGTTAGCGGGAGAGGGGTGGGGGGGAGCGGGGGCGAGAATAGTCGAGTTCCCGCGGCGATATCGAGCAGATAGGACTTTACGGTTCAAAGGGCTCTCGAGTTCGGAACGGAGGGCGGAGAAGTGACCCAGAACCAGGCTGACGGCAGGTCTAACGCGAAAATAATGAGACCCGTAAACCGGAAGCTGCTCGATATCGGCGACAAGATCTCACGTGCACGTACCATCTATCTTCTATGCTATCGCTGCGCGATGGTACTGTTCTAAGCGCGCGTCGGCTCGCACACTCATCCCTTATTCGCGCGCGTGTATCGTAACACGTGCTCAACGACCATTCGTTCCTGTATTGGTGGCTGCACGCGCCCAAGCATCCATGTGGAGCGCGCACACGAATGGGAGTAGGTGTTTAGTTCACGGCATGTGTTCTCTGTTTATTTTTGCTGTTTGTACAATGCACCGTTTGTTCAGTTTGCGCGTGTGAAGCGGCAGTTCTGACAAATCGACTATTCCTGAGCAGAGCGAATCCTGACGAGAACCGTTTCACTTTTAGGGGCGCAGCTTATGCCGCGAATATCTGTAATTCCCTTAGTTTGACTCGATTCCATTCGAAATTGACTCGAGATAGTAACGTCCAACGCGCGAGACTGAAGTCGTAATAAAGATACTAAGACAGAAGGCGGCCCCCCCCCCTGCAATTCTTCAGGCAAAATTTACGATTTAAGCACCCAATCTCGAAGCTAGAACTTTGCTCCGCTATCTCGCTCGCGACGGGGAAGAGTCGAAATTAAAGCTTGCCACCCCATCCTCAAGGATCTCGCGGGATAACGTCGTAATCCCTTATCAGTCGTATTTTCCCCGTCTCGGAGTCACAGTTTACAAACTTGTTTACATTCGTACGAGTGGGATCTGATAAATTTTATATCCCCACATTCGCAGCTGCTTAAACGCGACCACCAAGAGCCTGCTGCTTCTCCGGTGTTTGCGTAACTCGCACAAAGATCGGCGAGGCTTAGGCAAACACGCACCAACACACGGTCGATCCGTAAGCCCCCGTATCCATGCTACGCAAACAGTATCGCAACGAGCATTCGACTTTACCCGGATGGACACCGTTTGTTTACAGAAACGTATAGGTAGGAATCGATTGACTCCAGGGTGGTAGTACTAATATTTCAGAATTTTCCTGCCCCGCTGTTCAGGCTCTGGCAATCCGAGAACTCGCAGTTTGTATTCCTGGAGAATCTAGGTATCGGTGATTAATCGATAGGCGAATCTGTTACCCTAAATGAAACTTCGCTTAGAGCTGAGCAAGGCCAAACAGCTCAGGGAGATTCAAAACACCTGCTTGCCGCGCGAATAAAGCTCAACGATACGAAAGAACGTCCTTCGTAAAAGAACGCTGCTCGCAGAGGAGTAAAATTAAACCACGCGGGAACAAACAGCCCGTTAAACCATCTCGAAGCCTTTATGTACATCAACGGAGACGATCCACAGGCTCGTAAACTTGCTCCGATTCAGCGGCTCCGTCGCTTCTCGCCGCCGATTCGATATTTCTTGTCGCAGAATAATAGCGTTAGCCCGTTTATTTAACGCGCGTATTAACGAGTGTCGGACCGGCGGCGAATTTAAGCGTAGCCCCCATGTGAAAGCATGAACGGCCGCGTGCCACCGCGCATGCGTTGCCCCGTTCGCATCCTAGCTACACGCAATGGAACAGCTCGCGAAGTTTATTGGCAGTAGCTTGGCCAGGGGGTAGCAACCCTCACCCCGGGGAACGGCGTTGTCCGTGTTCGACTGGAATTATGCGCCCGTTGCACTGCCCTTTTTTTCTGAGTCCCGTGGAAGCTGTCCGTTCTCGTCGCAAAAAAAAAAACGCCTCCCCCGGTCGCAATCTGACCAGATAATCGCGAACGAGAACGGACACGCTCGAGCAATAACGCACGGTGGAAACGAGGAGTTTATGAAGGCGTTGTTCTCGTTGCTCGAGTCTTATCCAGGAAACGGCCGTTCCTCGAGCAGCCCCTCTAGTCCCTCGATAAGATTTATCGTCGGCAATGCTAGCTGATCGCCTAATCAATCGTTATCGTTTCACGTTCAAACCCCTGCCGCTCTAGTCTGGACGTGTTTTTTCTTAGTTCCGTTTGGGGCTGTTCCAGATTGAAGTGCAGGTTTTTTCGTTCCCTTGGCTGGCCGACGGAAGGAGAAGTGGGAGAAAGTGCTGACTCGGTCAGGGGAAGGGTAAACAGGGGACTCGAGCGATGAAGGGGTGTATTTGCGGGCTGAAGCTCTTCCACGTGGTACGATGATACGCCGAGTCCGGTGTATATTTGCCTACTACCTTCTGTTCCGTTTAATCACCGCGTCTTACGTACTGCGATATCGCGGGATATTTCATTTAAAAACCGCTTTATTTCTTAATTGACGATCGTCGAACTCGATGTTACACCGTGCTTGCGTGAAAGTCGGAAAACCAGAACCGAGTAGTTCACAGGAGCTGGATGGTAGAATTACAACCTCGACATCGTTCGAATTGCCTGCAGGATAATAAAATTCGGCCCGTCTTTAGTGGCCAAGCGTAATCATTCGGGACTTTCCTTCGCGGGCTTCGGTTTCATTAATTCGATTAGAGCTCGGCCGCGGTCGGCGATTCGGAGCATTCTCGCGATATTCGACGGGGAATTCGGGGAACCAAGTAATTTGTCCACTCGGACGACGTGTTGCGCGCGGGCAAGAAATACCGTGATCACGGCTCGATACCCCCACCTCTCCGCTCCCTCCCCCCTCCCCCGCGATGCGCGGTATTCGACGAATTCGCATCGATCGCGGTCGGTGAAATTTCAGCGATGTGTGCGTCGCCGGTCGCCGTTCGATCCCATGGCGACCCCTCGTTCGGCATCGCGTGTATAATGTGCCGTGCGTCTGCATATTTCCGACACAGGACGGCAATTCGCCTTTCATGTACGCGAACGACGGTACACAACACGCGACGAATTGTTAAAAACCCTCGCGGAGCATTCTGCCGGGGCACGCGAGCCTGCGCCCGCCCGCGGGACGGGTCCTAAGAACCGAGCCACGGGGTTCGCTTTCAGAGGAAACAATGAGAATCTGACGTTTGACGAAACTACCGGCCGCTGCGAGGGAGCTCCAAGTATTCCCACCTACATACGTCTAGTCTAGGGTTGCCACCCGTACTTTAAAATAAAGTATCTTACGTTATTATAGGTAAATGTACTCTATACTTTTGAATAACAATAAAGTACGCGAGAATACTTTATTTCACAATCAATGATATTATGTGAAACGTAACGCAATATTATTATATTCTATCTGTTCCCGCCACTTCAGCATTTACTGAGAGAGTTTTCTCTGTCATAAATGTCAAGTGGCGCTATGAAAGAAACAAGGCCTCCCTCGATCTAATAAAAAAACCAATTATTTATATATTTCAATATGAATATTGAGTGCATTGATACCATTGAGACATTTCAAAATAATAAAAATTTACTTTGTAATGCTAAAAGCAATAGAAAATATGTTTGGAAGAAATAAAAACTAATATGATTAGAATGTACTTTTAATTTGTTGAGCGTACTTTTTTGTATGCCTCGCGAAAGCAAATGTACGTTATTTTTCTGTAAAAAAGGTGGCAACCCTAGTCTAGTCTCGCGGTAGGTGGAATTATCAAAGCGTCCTCACGGTTCTCCTTATTCCTCCATTATTGATGGAGCAATTTTGCTCGTTACTTCAGCTCTTTAAGATCACGGTTGTATTATCGAGTAGTGTGCGGCGCTTTGAGATAGGCAAGCCGGAAACTTTAGGCAAAGGGTGATTCTGAGGGGATATCGAAGGGGGAGTTGACTTGCACGGACTGGCGATGGATGAACTGAGCTCTAAGTTTCGGTATGGGGTTGCATCTAACATCTATCAGGGAGTCAGGGTGTTCCCTGACTTGAGATCTCATACCTTCGTTGGGCTTCCGTGAGTTGCGTAAAAGCCCACGATGCGAAGGTTCGAATAAGAAGTAAATGTCGAAGCTACTGAAAGTTTCGCGGTGGTCATGAATTCGGCATCAACACGTGGAACGCTTTTGTAGCTTCTATTGCGCATCTCTTTGGAATAATCAGGAAAGCCTGGAGTATTGTTCCGTTCCGCGGACGAACAGCGCGTGAATTGTAGAAAAGAATCGAGGAAACGAAGCCGTTAAAGTCGCCTCCAAATGCAACGAGGGCGACGGTGTATCACAGGACAACTTCGCAGGTTTCTATCGCATATAAAACGTGTCAATCGGCAGCAACACGTGCCCGTGGCGTTCCAACAAAGTACACGTATCGCGGGACGACGCTAGAATTGCGAAGTCCCTGATACGCTCGCTCCGCAACTTGCTGACAATTCGCAACACATTGTAAATAATTTCTGGCCCGATGCACAACCCACTTCCAGTCGAACTCTGACATATGGATTTCGTTGCTCCATACAATCAACAAACCATTCACATCACTGGCCAGCAATGCCTTGTTTTTTTTTTATTTCGTCGCGCACCGCAAAACGTGCAAAAAGTTCCAGCGATCGACACGAAGAAAAGTTCTCGAAATTCTGACTTTTGGTTCGATGGTTCTTATACCTATATAGTTACAAGTTCTTCAGGTGATTAGTAACTTTCGATTCACGGACTGAAACAGCATAATGAAAAACATTTTAACGAAGTTACCACAATGAATGGAACTGATGCGCGAAGGGTGCAATCCGCGTAGAAATGCGACGTATGTTAAGGGGGTATACCAATTTGAACTCTCGGAAAATGTGTACATTTTGAGGATTTTTTACAAGTCAACGGCTTGATGAAGATTTCTCGTTTTTTTTATTATCTTCACGTAGTATTATGAACTACTTCAAAAAAAAGTTTTAGTTAAAAAACTATTGTTTTTCGGAAGTTATGGATGGATGTCCGAAAATCTCTCGATTTTAGACGGCTAAACGGTGGCCCTGAAATAAGCTGTGTGTCGTGCCTGAAATAACAAAAAAAATTCTTCTTATAAAGTATGTCAATAGCTATCGTCCTACGGGGCCGATTTTGAAAATTTTGAAAAATAAAGAAATGGGGAGAGATTAAAGGTAAGGTTAGATTTTTCTAAGAGAAAAGTCCAACGTTTTTCTTTATAAATAATAAACGGGGAATCGGAATAAAAAAAAGCTCTCGTAAGACGATGTGGAATCTTATTACGATTCTGCAGGCAAAATTGGAAGTGAATTGGTTGAACTTAGCCCGAGTTTTTAGGGCCACCGTTTAGCCGTGTAAAGTCGGCAGACTTTCGGATATTTATCCATAACTTCCGAAAAACAATAGTTCTTTAACTGAAACATTTTTTTTTAAGTAGTTCATAATACAATGTAAAGATAGTTAAAAAAAACGGGAAATCTGTATCAAGCCGTTGACTTGTAAAAAATCCACAAAACTTACACATTTTCCGAGGGTTCAAACGGGTATACCCCCTTAAACGACCTCTAAATTACATTACGTAGGAGGAAAAAGGAAACGTTATCTGCGATGAACAGAAGCCTGGATTCGATTCAATGCCGCGATTCGGGGTTTTGCGAGGGGGAAAAAAAGCTGTTCGATCACGTGGCTACGCCGAATAATGCCCGGCTGCTATTAACATGGAGGTTTTTGCTGCGCACGCGAGATCCATATGGATGCAAAGTTTCTTTGATCGATCGCTAATATCGCCTCCCATCGGCTATCTATTACTCGGGGCCTCGAATATTGCGCATAATACGCGGATATCGTAGTTCGAGATCAGCTCGACGACTTCCACCCTCGCGGAGGAGTACGGCTCGTAGATAACATCCCGATTCTGGCTGGAGGATGACGGGAAGAGAAGATTTCCTCCAATGATTTTCCGACTGATGTACCGTAAGTTTAAGCGTAAATTAACTTGCAACAGCCGGATTCGCTCACGTTACTTTAGAAACAATGAAACGAAGAGAGCAGGTTCGAGAGAAATAAACACCGTTGGCGTGATTAAAAAAAAAAAAAGTTCTACTGCCCCTTTCGTTGCCTGGCGGTGAAAGGGAAGCGAATAATGAGCTGTAGAAGCGAATAATGGCCAGTGGAAATACCATTCCATTGTACCGACGTTAATTCCGGGAAAGAAAAATACCACTCCCTCGCGTTTAAGGCGCAGAACAGTATGAAAAACCGGTGACCATTTCCCACCCCCCCCCGAGGCTACGATTTCCTAGGCTTGATTCAATTGTTGGTAACGACGTTTTAAGGCTCGCTCAAAGTGCTCCGTAACGAATGCAGCTATTTAAGCGGCCCTTGAATATTAAGTCAATGCGATGTAAATTAGCGAAAGGAGGAAAGCTCGCCGTATTTCTCTGGCCCTTTAATCTCTGCTCCTTGAAGTTCTCGAAAAATCAACAGTTATCCCAACTCGTTTGGGATCCTGATAAGACGCTGTTCAAATCTTTCATAGATCTTTCGAAAGTTTATCAGCTTGGAAAGTTATACATACCTAGCGCTGACTTGTTGAACTTTTGCGACGCGATAAATAAATTAATAATAACAGAACTTTTTCATCCGTGAAAGAATTTGTTTACCCCGACTAAATAAATTTCAACTACAAGTATCCCCGTTACAATCTCCGTAATACAATACACCTCTGAAGTAGTACCCGCTTTCCAATGGATCGTCTTGTGTCGCACAGACGATCTTTCACGTCACGTCGGCCAGGTTCCGGCGACGAATTTCTCCGAGAAGTTAACATCGATAACGCACAATAATACGAAGCCGTACGCAAAGCTGGCGTCGTCTGCGTGTAGCACGTCGAAAGGGCTGTAACCAGATATAGGCTAATCTCGTTCAACGTGGGCTTCCCCCACAATCTATAGCCTCTTCACCTGCCGCGCTTTTCGCCGAGCGTCTCCGCTTGCAGTTTAAAGAAATTAAGCGGACAGAATAATGGATGTAAGCCAACCGATGTAAGCTTTCGCGTTAGGGGGGGGGGGGGGGGCGCGAGAAACACGCGGGTTCACGATGAAGACATCTGATGCAGCTGGAGGGTGGACTGGTGACTGACAATGACTAGGCCTAGAAGTGGGGGGAGAGTTACGCACGGTCAGTGAGGATTGCAGCGTCTCTTAGGAGAGTAGGAAAATTCCGGAGGCAGGGAGCGACGGTGTGGGTGGAAGTAGAGAGACAGAAGACTGCTGCTGATGTATTCTCTCTTTTACAAGGCTACTTGCAACAGAATTGTAAACTACGCTCTCGTTGTGTGTTTGCATGGAAACTCGCAGCCATGGCGGCAAGAGGAGGCAAGAGTAGGTGAAGGGAGAAGAGAAGTTCTACCCCTGTTTCTCCTCTTCTTCATTTGTACCCTCTTTCAGTGTCCTCCTTTCCTCCCCACGCCTTGCCATCGCTCCTCTCTTCCGATCTCGTTCACCGCCCTCTCCATCCCTTTTTCATCTCTCCTTTTTCCCCAACCCCGTCGCGCGCGGTTCCTCTTCGTCGCGAAATCTTTTTCGCCCGGCTCGCATACTTGTCGAGGCGTCGCGGCTCCCGCCTCTGGCCGCTCCGAACACCGCAGCCGTGAACCGACCGCGTGCACGTGTAAGCCGCGACCTCAAAAGAGGCCGGGAAACTTGTGCGACTCGCGACCACACGTCGCCGGCTATCGATCCTTGGACGCCACTTTGTGGCCAGTGTGTCTCGTGACGAGAGAAACGAACGACCGCCTCTGCTGCTCGCCCCACGTATCGGCCCATTGGATCGTATCGACTGGCCGGGCATTTGCGGGGACATGCTTCTGGGCAAATATTGCTGTCGTAAAATACACCGGACAAAAGCGAGGCGATTCGCGGTCGCGCTGTCCTCCGTAGCCACCGAATGGAATAGAAACGAAATTTCACACGTTCCAGCAGCCAAGTGGCGTGTATGCTTTCGCTACAGAATCGCTCGGACGGACACATAGTCGGCGCCTCCGTTGCAGTGAGAACGATCGCCCGATCGATCGGTCGACCATTCCTCTACTTAAACGATTACTTAATCGCTTCCACTGGCCACTGGTTCGTTTAATGCCCGTGATCTCTTTGGATCAGCGGGGCTGATTAATCGAAAACCCTCGTTGATTTATACCGCGAAATCCGGAAATCCGCGGGAGGACAGCGTGGCGATTTACGAGCCACGGGTAATTATACTGATGGGAAAAAGAAGAGAGGGGGCGCAAATGGAAAGGAAGGCAAGGAAAAGTGGATTCGGGGTAGGTCGGGGAATATTTGACGCCGGTCGGTGTTTGTTTCGCGGGAAGGGTGAACGGCGGAAAAGGGACGAACGCTACATCGGTTCGGCTGATAGAAATGCAAATTCGCGCCGCGCAGCCATCCACGTGGAATCGAAAGGCTGTACACGGATACAAGGGATTTAACGGAGCCAATTACACGTGTGACGATCAACACGCTGTTATAACGGCGTGATTAGAAGGATATGGTGAGCGCGTGAGCGAAACGTCGGCCTCCTATCGACAGCCAATTGGGAGGAATATCGAAGTTCAATAATCGCCTGGCCTTTGCTGCTAGTTGAACTGATAAAGGAAAAGAGCCCGTTGCACTGTTCTATCGAGAAAACGGTGCGGCGTGATTGGGAGCATCGCGATTATTACGTGGATCAGTCACGCTTTCGCTTCAATTAATTAACTAGCGAATGAAGCTCTGTTTTATTTGGTTTCTGCGTCAGTCGTCTTCGAAAAGATAGATGTTCTGGGGCATAGGTCCGCGGAGATTGATGCGTACAATGTCTCCACCGTTCTTGAGAAAGATGCAAAGCGGGTTTCGGCAAACGCTCCAGCATATGCCAGATACACACTTTATGTTAAATTTTACAGACGCGCAAACACTGTCGACGTTCACTACAGATACTCTCTGTGTCTAAACTGATCTTTGCGCTCCAGCGCGTAATTTCCGTTTATCGTAGCAGAACGGAAAGCCGCCGGAGCGCTGTTACTGTTAACATTCGAGTCGCTAGGGTGTGGCACGCGGTTCACTCGGGCCAACTCGACAAACGCAATTCGCCTAGCACGTTGAAAATCGCTTTCCCGTAATCCCCGATCGAAGCTGAACGCGGAGATGCCGCGCTTTTAAAGGTTTCGCTCGGAAATGAAACGCGATCGGGCAAGAACGCGGGCGTTTCTTGTTCGCGATAAGAGCGCGACGGCGCCTTAGAAAACAGAGCGATAACCATGCGCTACATGTGTGAACGGTGTCAAGCAATCATTTAGCTCCTCGTAAATCGTGATTCTGTTCGCGTACAGTACCAATGCAAAGTATCTTAACAGCGGCAGCATTGTTCGAGCGCCAAGAATAGTGCGCCATTAATGCTCGTCAACTCTTTCGACGAATATTCTAAAAGTCCACCCGCGCGCAAGCAGTTGCGTTTATTTCTGGCTAGCTTTCAGCGTATCGTGCCACCTTTAATTTCTACTATTCAAAATTTTCAAACCGCTCGCAGACACGGTTTAAGACCGTGGCGAATCCGCTGCGGCGCACTGCAATCTCCCCTAGCAAATAAAAGAGAGAAAGAGAGAGAGAGAGAGAGAGAGAGAGAGAGAGAGAGAGAGAGAGAGAGAGGAGTGGAGGATAATGGAAACCTACATTCGCCGGGGAAAATATCTGGGCGCGTTCGACTCGCGTGACGCGTAAAAGTACGCGCTGGAATCGCGCCAGTTTGAACAATTGGCGCGTAAATACACGCTCGGGTCGGTTAAACGGTTAATTTAACGGGGCTCCGTCCGCGAATTAGTGGCGATCTATGGGGCGCGCGGGGTCGAAGAAGCTTTTGCGCGCTTTCCGAGCGGTGATCGACCGCGAGGATCTTGACCTACGACGTTCGCCGCGCGGCGTATCGCGATTCCGCTAGCGGGATTTCGGAATAAATTGACCAACGTGGCCGTTGGCGGTTGTTTATTTTCGAAATTAAATTGAATTGGCCCATAACTTGCCGGTCTATTAGCCCTGGGGACGGGGCTAGTTTGCTCGTAAATCTCCGGAGTATCGGCGTAGGTAGTGGCGTACACCCTCGCGCACACGCGTGCACATTCGGCGGGGGTAAAAGAGGAGAACGAGAGCCAGGGGTGAAAGGGAGAAAGAGGAGAGGGGTTATAGAGCGCGAGGAAGGTGAAAGAGAGGCTTGGGGGGGGGGGAGTCGGGGTTGCCACCGGGGGTGTGGGGATTCGATTCGCCCCCGACAATGCGTCCGGAAGCTCCCAGGAAATACATGGGCGTGGTGCCGAGATAAATGTACTCTTGCATTTGCATAGTTACCTCTCGTCCTCGTCCTCCATATCCTCCCGGTGTTCGCTCCTTTTCAGATTCTATATCCACGCGCGACAGGCCCCTCGCCGTGCTGCCCGCTTTCCTCCCGAATCCTCGGGCCGTTTTGTCTCTGAGGGGGGCTCTGCCAGCATCTGCCAGGAAGCTGAGCCTCTGCTACTAGAAATCATCCGTCTGCTTCATCTCGTTGCCTTAATTATGTAACAAACGCGATCTTAGCCCTTAGCTGGCTCTTAGATACTCGTAAGAGTCTCCACGTATGTATACATACAGGGGGCAATGGATATTGGGATTAAGGAACACGGGTCAGAGCACCGTAGAATTGTTCACGCAGGAGTTTCGCCCTTTGTAGACTCGTGGCTCCGAGTGCAGCTTGCACAATGGATCAGGAAATGGCCGTGTGAAACTCGAACAACGTCGTAACGAACCCTGCTGTTCAGGTGAAAGACAATAACGCACAACGACGGACCGGAAGACCGGCCGCAAACGCGCACCGGAGGCGAATCGTGTCCCGGATGTCCCGCGGGACGCCGCGCCGTTTCCCGCGATTCGCTGGCAAATGGTATTATTTATCGCGGTGTCGTTGGCGATCGACGCCAGCGAGTTTCGAAGTTTCCGAGAGGATCGACGGGGACCGCGGCGTCGGCGGGTGGTCGGGGCTATTAGAGATTCATAGAGAGCACGGAATACATTCTCGTATACCCTCGAGTCGCTCAGCATATTTTGGCAGCGGGACCGGCTTTCTTGCGCGGGGCGAGACTTTACGTTATGTCGATAAATCCCCTACCCGAGGCTGCATCTGTTTATGTCCTCTGGAGCGTTAATCTTTTGCCAGGGGCGCGTGCACGGAGTCTTCTCGCGAATAACTCGCGTTCTTACCGTTTCCCCCGGAGCTCGCTGGAACAAGAATAATGCTCCGGTATGGGAGGTTCCTTTGGTAGCATCTATGTAAACGATTCTAGATCAAAGTGGTAAAAAATGATGCATGCACATCGCCGCGGTATCGTAAAACGTTCCAACCTTGCTTCTTTTGATATACGATGCAAGGTGACGGGCTTTGACGATCTGCAGCAACAGAGAAAGCTCCCCTTCACCACCGTATCTTCGATCTTTATCAGAGGTTCCCTTAGCATCTCTGAAACTTTTAATAATCTTGTAACAGCCCAACAAAGCGTGACTTTGCTTTATCTTCATCGCGCTCGAAAGCGCTGAGTGGTACATACGCCGAAGTTGACGAGATGCAGGTTCCCGAGATCCTCGAGTATTGTCCACGATGTTTCGACTAATCGATCAATCCTGTTTACACCCGCCAGCGGTTTTTAGAATGTGTTTTGAACCCCCTCGAAGTCAGGTGACCGGTTAACCGCGCTTGTAAATCAAACGGCGCGAATGGCGTCCTGAGACCTGGCTAGAGCTTTCCCCGGAGACAAATGCGCGTCGCCGGTGAACCGCGATAGAAATCCCGCGGGACACTACTTTCCTGGATACCCGGCTCGATGGAATTATTTATGCGATCGTGCTACGGCTTTCATTATCAGAATGAATCGACAGCCCGTGAGCCCGAGGCTTTTCTGACCCGGTTACTACGTACAAGTACCTACATAGTCACCCTCCACTGTCGCCGCGTCGACGACACTCGGGTCGATGAATATTTTAGCTAGTTGAAACTGAAGATACGGCTCCGAAGTGCGGCTAAGAGCATAAATTCCAGGGATACGCCAGTATCGGTCTGGAAAGAGGGGAGATAGAACCTGATAGCGAGACCTCTTCCATTGCTTTCCTCTCAAATAAACATGAAACTGAATTAGTTCATATGTAGTCCCCGTTCGCGCTCTGTAATCCAATAATAGTGTAATCGAGCTACCTGGATTTCTACACGATTACCAGGTGAAATTCAAATCTCCCATCACTCTGCTCTACCCTCCTCCGCTATTAAATATCCTCATCGATCCAATCGAATCGTACTAAATCTGATTCCCCCGCCCTCGGACGATCAGCAATCTCGAAACCTCGTTAGCGAATTCTTAATTTCGCTTGAAACTTAGACACCCCTGGGGAAGGTCGAGTGGCTGTTTAAGCGGGGACGCTTTATTCCTACGGGCGCGGAGGGCCCTTGGACCCGCGTCCCGGGCTATTAGAAATCTCCGGCGAGGATGGGATCCTCGGGCTCGAACTCGTAACTGGGTGGAGTCCGATTAAAGTGTCCCCGCACGTCTCGGATTGCGCGCTCGTTTTAGCCGATTTAAGTACGCCGAGGTGCCTCTTCCTGTCAGCTTCTGGCCCCTACCTGTTCGCCGAGGCTCGTCCCGTCTCGATGATCGTTAAGCCCCGTGTCAGGCATTCGAAAAGTTGGACCGCAGCTGCGTGCGAAATTGCATTCCGCGATCTTAACGGGCGAAGTTGCGTCGAGGGCGATGCCTAGCCGAAGGGCGAGCTTGATCGCGGGAATTACGTTGCTCGCGTGACCGTAAACGATCTGTTCGCAGCCTCTGAATGCCTCGATGGAATATGTTTCCTCTATCAGCTTATTTACCGGCTACACGGTTCGTTGCAGTGGTATTGTTTTCGCGCGATGCAACTGTTATTGCTTCTGCTTCAGGATCTCTGCTCTCTCCTCTTTTTTAATGGGCGTTGGATTATTCCATGGTCATAAAGATTTCGTATGAAGTTGTATAGTACTCGGCAGAAGTAGAGACCGTGGGAAGCTTAATTGGAACAGACTGCTTAGTTGGGTGTAGCGTTTTGATTTGCAGCCGCACTTTTACGTAAAACGCGAACCAAATTAAAGGGTATTCACGGTTAGTCCAGCGGGTTAATCGTGGAAATGTTTTGTAATTTCAGGGCTAATTGAACAGATTCTAAGTGCTCGGTCCGCGTCGATATTCGGTTCAATTCTGGCAATTTGTCTCGTAACACTTTACATCTGTGCGATCGTTCACTGGATTGTGTTACGAGTTATCGAAGCGACGGATGTAAACGTTAAAATGATAGTTAATATAAATGTAGCATTGTTAGACAGCCACCATGGCTTCTTTTTAAATATGTACCTATTAGCAGACAGGAGATAGAAGCATCGAGATACGTATTTTTTTCTTTACGTGTTTTCGGGTTTGTACAAATGACATGTGTCAATAAAAGTCATCTCAGAGAGACAGCACTCGTGCGTGGTGCCAGCCGATCGACAGCGATTCCTCAAATCGTGTAATCGAGATTTCCGATAGTCCACGTTCTAATATCGCAGAAATTCCTGCTGCTTCTACGTTTTATATTATGTCATAATTATATTTCGTCACTGTGTCGAGGAAATCTGTAGAAACATCAAACGTCTCTACTGAAACGCAATTTCGCAACAGAGAATTATTTACCCGGAATTAGAGTACGCTGAATTATCGTAATCTGTATAGTGGAACCGATCGTGAAAGTAAAAAATGATGTATCACGCTGGAAAACAATTAGCGTTCGTGTTAATTGTTTGCGAACATCGTGGAATTCGTGGAAGCTACTTGTTCAATTATCAATGTATATAGAGAGCAAAAATAAAAGCGTACAGTTAATACCTTTTATCGATTAACATGTTATAAATGACTTCCGTACGAGCGAAATAAAATGAAATGTGAGTTAATAAGAAAAAAATGTTGTTTACATATTTTATTCAGCAACATCTCAAAAATGTTCTGTTAAAATTTTGGATTGAAATTCCCAGCGGTGCAGATTTTATGGGCAGTTCAGGGGGGTCGCCAATGTGACGGCTTTTGAACAGGTGTTTTTTGAAGATGGATTATGAAGCAGGTATAATAGACAGAAATGTGATTTTTCTTTTAATTAATAACACATTTCTTCATCTAAAAACGAATCATTTTTTTTTAAACGAATAAACGCATGGAAAATAGGGAGCTCACTATAGACGAACGCACTCTCACACTTTTTTTAGAAACAATTTTTCTCGCACTCTCGCCACGATAAAAAAATGCAATTCTTGACCGAATCTAAAAATTCAAACGGGATTCTGTTCCTAATTACACTGGCTTCCGCGTTACCTTCTATTGCGAATTTTCATACACTCAATTTCTTTTTACGAAACATTTTTGTGCGAAAAAATCCATGTTTCGGGGACCCTGTCGTTTAAACATTTGGCAATCATCGGCCAGTTGTTTCTTAACATTACCTGAGGGTATCGGGATAACGACACATATTAAATTATAGAATATCTTTGGTTTTTTGATTTTGTACGATCCTGTCTAAAGTTATTGTGGCGGCAGTGCAGGCCAGTTTTTTTTACAACGATGTAGCACGCAATGCATATCAGAGACAGGGGTGGGTAAAAATGAAATAAAAAAATTGTTTTATAATCTATATTTGTAGCAGAATAAAGGGGAAAATGTTTTAGACCCATATATTGCATATTTTTTTCTAGAAAAATCATAAATGTCACTTATGTTTTCGCGTGATTTGACCAGCGGATGCTCTTAAGCGAATGAACGATCATTTAATGCCGGAAGCTTACATCATGGTAAACATTCCATAGATCCTGCGTTACGTAAAGCATTGGATTATGTACTCATCGCGGCGACTATAGAAAATTTTATTCCATGGTGCAAATATCGTTTCATTAAATACAACCGGGAAATTTTATTACTGCACACATCGTCTTCAATTGCGTGAATTAATACTGTGCAGTGTGTACACGTGATGAGCAGAGTCCGACTTCAAAGATTAATTAATAGCCACTTGAATACTCTTCCATCTAGTGGCTAATATCTCCATTTTCAATTCAATTAGGATAAAATTAGGCATTGAAAGTAAAAACGGACTAAACCGCATTGAAAACAAATTAAGTTTTATCTTTATTTCGATTCGAATCTTGCAAAAGTACAATGATATTCATCCAAAATAATAGATAATTAGCTTAAATTTTAACCTACATAATTCGAGCGAGTTCGTTATTAATCGTTTCGAACGAAGGGAGCATCGACGTACACAATAAAACACCGTGGCTACATAAAATGATGATAGAATTAAGTTCGCGACCCCGGTGTTTACGAAATGAATCTAATGAATCCAGCAGCCCTGGAATCCCAATTACATATGCACTTCACCGTGCGCATCCGCGCCACTTTTAATCATAAAAATCGAATGCACCCGCATAGCCGCCCGTCGCTCAGTTTCGCCGCAGCTCGCGCTTCTCTTCGCGATCGTTACACGTCGAATGCAATTCTCTCCCTCTAGGTTGCGTGTGCCCGGTCCGTTCCGAGCGCGGGAATATTTCCAGTAAGTCGCTACCTTCCTCCCCGGTACCCTCCTTTTTTCGTACCCAAAGACACGCGCGCGCGCGCGCCCCACCAGCAAAATTTAACGGGCTTAAAATTCAGGTTACAGCGTAAGTGAATTTCCCGGGAGACGTTGCTGCCAGTCTGCGAAAATATATGGAAATGACAAAGTTTTTCCGTGCTCGCGGGCACCCGCGCGCCAGCGAGTACCTCTATTTGAAAGGCAGATCCGTACTTGCATAGGCGAAAGAATAATTTCGCACATCGTCCCGGCGCCCCGTGCCAGCGAGCTTTATTTTGTGGGATATATATATATATATATGGGGTAGCGTCGTACGTATGCACCCTTCCAAACAGCCTTTTACCCGCGTTGTTACACGCGTTCGCCTCGCGCCGCCACATACGCCACGCACCCTTTGAAAATGGGCCCATTCCCGCCTCAACAAATTCCCTGACAGCGCTTTATTACCGGGCGACGAATGCCGCGTCGCGAACATGTGCACGGATAAATGGCAACGCGGTCTAATCGCTGGATAACGACACTTTTCCAGGCTTATCTCGCGTGGTCGACAAATATAAATAATAGCCGTGTAATAAAAAGAATGCGTTTCACGTGGAATCTTTGGTCTTTGTTTAAAATACTAATTCGTAGTTACTAGAAATAACGCGACGTGCTGGTACGACAGAGGGAAGAATGATTCATTCGTTAAGAAACGAGTCGAAATTGTGGAACACTTCTTTTCTAATTTCGAGCGCCAGCAGCATTGAATACATTTGGTGTATTCCACTCCACGTAGATACGTTAAAAGCAACCCAACGCACAAGCTAATGAGAGATCTACTTAGTCTAGTGATTGACGAGCTGTCGACGCGTTCTTCTCGCTGACGCGTGCGATATTCAATCAACTTATGTATCTCTTAAGAAGCGATCATATTCTCGGTCGAACCATAAATTACGCTGCTATAATACTTGTTAATTCGTTTTCAAAGCGTGGGTGTGCTTTAAAGAGTCTAAGATTCCCGAAAGTACAATATTAATTGCGAAGTCGCCACGACTGGACACGTTTACTTAAACAATCTCGTCCAAGCATCCGTATTCCTTGAGCTTTAGTAACATATTCCCCAGAATCTCCGTGATCTCATCGCCGCCTGCATCGCGGACTAGTTTCGCCTGTTCTTCCATGTCCAGGGCTGCTAGCTCCTCGGTGGTCAACTCACATTTGCCCATCAGCATGGCCAGGAAGAACGAGGCGATTACGTACCCGAAAATACCTTTCCTCTTGTAATCCTGGTGCACGGCCTCGTACGAGAACCTTTCACAATCCTCTATACCGTTCTCCGCAAGGCACTGTTTCAAAGAGTCATGATACACTTTCAACGCATTGTCAATCATGTCCTTGTCGAGCTCCTCCGCGCAGTGGAGGCTCAGGAACGTGGACAGGTCGATGACAGGCGAGCCGTACCTTATCAGGGCGAAGTCGATGAGCATCACCTTCAGCTCACCGTCTTCCCGCTTGAAGAACGTGTTGTTCAACGTGAAGTCACCGTGGCACAGCGTGGCGATAGGCTCCTCAGGCTTCACGACCTCCAGCATCACCGTTCGATACCCATTTTCGAATTTACTCCTCAGCTTTTCGTAGAACTCCCCGTCGTGGCCGTGATCGCGCAGATAATCGACCCCCCTATTCATCGACGAGTTTATAGCCAGCTTTATTATACTTTCCGGATTGCTTTCGAAACGGACCTCCTGTATGGTCCGGACGAAGTCGAAGAACTCGTCTCTGTCCCGCTCTTTCATCACGTAGCCTTTCGCGTGGAACCGCGCGATCTCTTGGATCGCGGCCACCGTGTACTCCAAGGGGGCACGGTACTTCCATTGGCACAGCTTGAATCCTTGCTGGCCGATGTTGCGCAGAACGAGCACTGACTCCTCCGGCAGTTTCTCGTCCGCGTAGATACACTGGGGCAGGTCGTCGTGGCCCACGGCGTACCTCCTGTAGAATAGTATCTCGTTGTGGAACTGAGCGTCCGAGTTCATCATCTCCCTTATGAAGGCTTGTGAGGGTGGCCTCTTCACCACCACGCTGGCCGTTCTCTTCTCATTCGTGTCCCCGTTGCTAGCGTTCGCCGTGATGTTTACGAAGAACATGCTCGACACGAAGAAGGACTCGTCTGGCTCGGCCAGTTCGTAACGTACATCGTTGAAGTCCTTCCCGAGATTCTCGCCTACCTTCCTCATCAGGGAGTTCAGCCAGGTGGAATTGTCCTCCGCGTCTTCGCACATAGCGATGGTACCCATTAACGGTTGTCACGCGAATCCAGATCGAACGGATCGGGCAGGTTCACTCTTGCCAAGCGACTGTACCGCTGACCGCCAACTGTGTCAGCCGGAGACTGCATATTCCGCTGCGATCACGGCAACATCGGGCTGTACCAAAGAGCTGCCGAGTGGGAGACATTATCTCGCGATATGTCGAATCATTGCCGCCGAACGGCTTAAGGACTCGCACACAACGGCGCAATGGTTAGGTAAACACTTAACGCGGTTGACTCTAAGATTCCTGTCATGCAACGCGCTATTTATCTGTAACCGTGAGTGGATGTATTGTCGAGTTGCTTAGTCGACATCATTACCGTGAATTACGCAAGTGAAGCGACGCTCCGCGGAGATTGCTATCATCTTCTTTTTTTAGGTAATGCCCTGGTTTAAGCGTGCCCTTGAAACTGGGTAACGCGGTCACGTTACAAAGCTACGTAAGAGATGTATTTAATTGCCAATGATTACTCGAGAGAAGTGCGTGGGCGGTGTTCGAGGGGAACGGAGGAACTCCGCTACAGTTGATTCAGCTGGATCATTTTCGTTAACCACCAGAATTAACCGATTCGTTCTTCGATTTATCATTCTGCTTGACACTGTTCCGCCAGTCTGCAGCGGTGTGCACGGGCCATAATGGAGTGATACGTAATTACGTGGCCTTCAATCTCGCTTCCCGCCTGACGTATAAAGAACGATTCAATAACAGTGGAGGGAAGGCGGATTGAACGTGCACATGACGCAGGAGAAATAGTTTCATGGACACGCGGTAATTGATCTCTAGGTATATCAAACTTTGTTTCCTCTTCGTTTCGGGATAGGTATATCATTCCTCACTATTAACCTTAGTAATTCTCTTTCGCGGCAAGTATTCGAATACCAAGGAATTCGCTTTCGCTTTACACACCGTATAACAGCTGATTCACTTTGTTTTCGCCGGTCTCCTAGCGTGCCTACCCCTTCCCACGTTTCTAAAGTCGGTATTATTAGCACTCTATATTACGTAAATTTAATAACTGTCTTCTTGGCGCATACAGAAGAAGTGGCAGTCCTCGAACATTTATTACCTCGTCGCAGCCCATTGTATTGTTTTGAAACGTTAAGACAAACGTCAGGAATCGTCATATCTACGGCATTGTGCGATTTCACGTGCATGCTTCCAGGGACAATTGAGACTGTCGTATGTTTGAAAGATTTCTCGAACGCCCTTCGAGGCCATTACCTACCCGTGTGAATTTCTTTAAAACAGAATTCATAGTTTATGGTGGTCGATTTTCCGTGCCAGAGCAATAAAAGTAAGTCGTCGATGTAGGATAAACATACCAAGGCTCCGTTTGCAAAAGATAATTGATTCTGGGTATGGCTGAAGCACTCGCGCGTGCTAGCTACTTAAGCGGTCTGTAGACGTTCAATATTATTGCGCAATATTCAATATTGCACAATATTATTGACCGTCTGTGGATCATATTGGAAGATTGCACAATAAAATTGAAAAGTTGCGCAATAATATTGAAAGGTTGTACAATATATTGCGTGAATGAAGAAGAGAATCGGCCCCTAGACGCTTTTACTGTTTTTTATACACAACATAATACGGTAACTCAATTTTTGGTAAATTGAGTTACCGTATTATGTTGTGTATAAAAAACAGTAAAAGTTTTCCTTCTTCAGTTTTTTACAAGTACTTACCATATTCGAGAAAACTGTATAAGAATAGCACTTGGCCGCTACGAGCACCGCACGACTCAGCGAGTCGAGCCGGTGTGATTTGACGCAGCGCCAAATTTCGGCAATTTTCACAAGGCCAATTTTAAAGTGTCCATATTTTTGAAAATTAGTCCATCAAGGGGAAGGATAGAATTATATTCCCCTATTTTTCAGATTTTTAAAATCGCGCCCGATGTTAAAAAACTGCATTTGTTTAAAATAATTGCACAAAAATGGTTAAAAAAAATTATTTTTTAAACTGAAATAATTTTTTCTTGAAACCTCAATGTCTTCTCTATAAGCACCGTAAAGCTCATCTCCATCCGTTTACTACTTCCATAGTTATAATTTACTGAAAAAATGTTAGCACTTACCTTCAAACAGCTGTAAAATCGACATTTTTCAAAATTTTGAAAAATCCTTTCAGGTACATTTAAATATCACTAAAGACTACAACATATTCAAATTTCAGCAACATCCGAAATGTTACTCCGAAAAGTGTCCGATTTCGCGTGGAATGTCCCGACCGTATTGTCCCGCGAGCCAGCGGTAGAAAACGGTACGCGTGGGCCCACGTACTACTTACCTACAGAGCAATATACGGATTAGCTTGGATTGAACAATGTCACCCATTTTTCTGAAACACGTATGAATCCTCGACCGACCCTAGCGGTTTTAGGTCGACCCCCCGCAGTAGAGGGTGAAAATGTGAAATATCCATTTCAGCTTATTAAGAAATTCTTCATTCTTTATCGTATCGATATGAAAGTGGCACCAATGGATTCCTGGCATTCTCCCGATTATACCAAGTATCATGTAAATCGAACTTCTTTTACAAAAGCAATTTGTATTCCTTAAGCAGCCCCTAGACGCTCAATATATTGTGCAATATTCAATATCGCACAATATTATTGACCGTGTGGGGCACACAGCAAAAATATTGTGCAATATATGGCACAATAATATTGAGCGTCTACAGACCGCTTTACACCAGCGTCCACGATATTTCTATTCACGACCGAAGCCTACCTCCCGCTCTCGAGTGTGACTAATGAATCTTGGTTAGCGTTCAAGCTGACTCTCGTAACTCGTCGCCGGCAATTTTATCTCTCGCCACGGCTGCTCGCGCCTCTGGCTGTTTCTTTTTCGAAATTCTCTCCTCCAGAGGCGCGATGATGTCGACAAAAAGGAGAGACCTCGAGGAGGAATTTCCCCGAACAATAGCGGGGTACCATGGGAGAAGAAACGGGCCGCGAGGGGTTGGCGGGTCGAGGGGCGAAGGGGGGACGGGCTCGAGGAGGCGGAAGCCACGATCCAGAAAGGCAAGCAGCGCGAAATCGTCTTCTTGGCTCGCGAGACGAAATTAACTGAATTGGCTGCGCACGAGTGGACCCTCGTGACGTACGAGGCAGAATGAAAGCGGGGGATGCGATGGGAAACGGCCTCGAGTGGAGACGTTTAAGGAGCAGGCCCCGAAACAACCACCCCCCGCTATATAAATTCCACCCCTCCCTTCAGACAATATATGCAAATAACACGGTCATCCTTTTCGATCCGCCGAACCACGGCCAACGAGCTAGGAGCTTCGAAGCGGAAACCACGTGCTGGACAACCGGCGGCGCTTCTTCCTTCAACTTAACGGGATCTTCCACACAAGTGGACGATCATTTGCGAGTAACGTAGGTGAAAGAGGATTAAAACGTTCCACGGTATTCTTCCCAGGAAAGTATCAAACTAGCCACAGCGTTATTCCTTAAGTGAATTGCGTAGAAGATCGGATCGATAATGGCGTCGAAGGAGCTCAGCGGAGTGACCGTTTCCGCGAAGCCAGTAATTCCTTCAGCTTTCAAAGAACAACATCCAGTTTTCCTGTTTGTGCGCTGGAGGAAACGGAGGGAAAGGTGTCACACAAAGAACGTCAGAATTCTTATTCTCTTGTTTGCTTGCGTGGTGGCATTCCGGTAAGGTATTCCGAGAGGAGGAAAGCAGCAGAGGCTGCTCATCCCGCGGACGAGGAAAATACTTCTCCTGATTCCTCCGCTCGGGACGTAGGTTTTGCATAATCGCGGTTGACGTTGCTTTTTTAAGTGGTTCTGCGGCCACTCGACCTGCGACGTAACCCGACGCCGCGCCACGTTGTACCATAACACGATGGAAATGCAAATTCGATCGGTATCGGGCTTGAAACACTCCCGCAAGCCCTTGAATGAAATTTATAAAATTTTGGAGAAACCCGGCAGGCAGCCGCCTACCCGCTGTGGGCTTATGAATTTTACATCAAACACCGCGGAACCGTGCTTTGTGGAGGAATTTGATATTCAAATAAATTATCCTCCCGTCCTCCCCCGCGTGTGTTCAACGGCGGCTGCTCCCCAAGATTTTCGAAATCTTGCCGAGACTAGCAAGACGCATCCTCGCCAATGGATGCGTTGTCGAAAGAGTTTCGCGTGTTTTAAGGAAATTGATCCTTCGCCCTGATTCATATTACGTCGGCATCTTTATTCGAAGACTCCGCCGTATCGTTTTTTAGTCAAATCGATTAGTTCCCTTTGCTTAAATTTAAATGAAACATCGCAGCAACTTCTATCCGTGGAAGTTGGTTGGCGGTTTTTGGGGGATGTACGTTATCTGTGGGCGTCTGGTCTTTCCTGTCGAAAGTTCCGCGAGACGTTGGAGCGGTCGACGTTAAGAAGGAGCAGCCCAGTGCTTGGGTAGAAACCGAGGCAGATTAAATTTCCATTGCAAATTTCATTCGATACGGCCCTTCAGCGACGTGACGATTCACCTCATCTGGAACGGCTGCCTTTCATTTATGCGGCGGATGGAGGAACGCGTCGACGTCCTCGACGCGGAAAGTAATACGCGTCAAACATCTTATCGAGCTTCCTTGACGAGTGGCCTGTAATTAAGAGATTGAGTAGATTCTTCGCTCGCGAGCTATAATAAAGCGTCAAAGAACTAGTTGAGCTCGTTATATACCTACACTAAAAATAGTATAAAATATGTGTTTTACGTAGGATAAGCCACAGATCGATGTGCAATGACTTGTTTCAGATGATCACGTGTATTATAAGTGCCTGTGTATGTTAAGAAGTCCGCACAAACTGAACTTCTGTCTTGAAATACAAGAAGAAGTTTGTAAAAATGTAATATTAACTGTTGGAAAATAGTTAGCAGTCGATGGCCAGCGTAAAGTCGAGTGGAACTTCCCGCGCTCTTCCGTTAAGATTCTCCCAATTTTCGATAATCTTCCCTTAACAAGACAAAAGTAAAGATTCTTCATTTCCTGGCTCTCTGCGTTAAAACGAAAACCATAGCGATAGCATTTGGTGTGTAAACAATCGATAAATATTCCGTTCTACCTATTCTTCTCTTTATCGTACGCTGGGTAGTAATTGCAAGGCAAATCTCAGATATATATTCGAAGCGTGAAGTTGTCTGGAATTCTATCGCAACACGGAACAGAATAAAAAGCCTCGATTTAATTGCACCGTTTAATTCCATGCGATCGCAGCGTTACATTCATTCACCTAGCGAGCTCGCTTCGTTTCAAAGGAAAAGCCATTTTTTTTCTTTTAATTTAACAAAAACGATCGCATCGTTCTTCTTGCCGATTTTTTCTTACGGTAGAGTGTGGCCTCGCCATCCAGTGAAATTAGTCGCCATAACGGTCTGGTTCCCTGGGAAACGAACGATAACGAGAAGCCCCGTTACCGATTAGCGTTACCTGCGCGGAGCACGGCACTCATTAAGGTAACGAGCACCCTAAAATACTTCTTGATACGATTTGGGACGTAGCAGATTCAGGTTATCGGAACCTCAGCGTCGCGTCGGCTCGTCACCTTCGCGCAGCCTCTGTTCAAGCTTCCCGTTGCTCGCGCAGCTATTCATTATTCGCCAGACGACGGGCAAATATCCACAGCAAAGTATTTAAACAAATCTGATAACTCGAAACGCAATAAATCATTCTTGTTTTCGAACGACGTCTGCTTATATAATATTTGCAGCGTACTAGCAGTTGCGATTCTCTTCCTCTGCAAGGTGTAGATATCGAGCGGTGGATAGCGAGTTTCGTAATTAAATCCACTCCAAGTACACTGTCCCTTTGAACGAACTTCCCTTGGAAACAAAAGGAGCTCCATTCTCCTTTCACGAAACAGTGATTCGGTTACTCTTAGAAGGGACGTTATTCATTGACAAACTCGCGGGCACAATTTCAGCCACGACTGGTTAAACAAGCGCGCCCGATGCTCGATTTCCCTCCCCGTCGCCGTTACCCGCCCGCGGGTCCGAAACCGGCAACTTTGCCGCCCGAAATCGAGCCAGCCCCGAACGGGAAGGTACATCGGCGAGCGGTGGAGCTCGGCGGCAAATAGTCTGCCGCCGCTCCTCGAATCCTAAAAATCAAAGGACCGACGAGGGTAGCAGGCCGGGAGAAGATAAATACACGGACGGAGTCGGAGTCATAAATAACGCCATTCGGCGCTGGTGTTCTCGGCACCCTTGGCCGAATCAATACGAGTATTTCTATATCCGAACTGGCGGGATATCGCGCGAGCTCTCTCGTAATTCTAGATTCGCGGGTATAGAGACGGTCGTTCCGTCGCGTCGGCGTCGGTTACGAAATCGGATGGCAGAGGTGTAAACGGTTCGGCAAGGGGCCGCCCGGAGGCTGCCGCCGTCTCGAGACCGTTCCAGGCATATTGTACGGGGAATTGTAGTAAAAAGTTTACGATCGTACCCGTCGATTCACCTACCGCCCCGATAGGACGCCGTGGAAACCGATGAACGGAGGAGGTTCCGCCAAGAAAACCGGATAAGGATGCGACCGCCAGATAGAACGAGGAGAATGTAAAACGGCCAGCCGATGAATCCCCGTGGCGAAGGATCCAGCGAAGAAAGCCGTGCCCCATTGAACGACGCGTCTGGCCCCCCTCGATAAATAAGCCGGACCATGGGCCATCATATTTCTTTGTCGCGTTGCGGTGTCAGCCGGCTATCTGGCGCCGCGATATTTACGGTTCCCCCGGAAGATTTATCATCGAATTGATTTTCCGCGCGTCCCTTTGGATTAATTCTCGCGTCCGCGACACGACGAGTCCATCGTTCCTCCGTTCCGCTTGTCATCGGGTTGCGGCTGCTCGCTTTTCTTCCGAGTTGTAGCGTGAAATACATAGAGAAACAGGTTTAGGTACTGCCATTCTAGATAAATATATCTAACGCCGTGCCCCCGACATACCATCCAAGTAGAGATATATTTAATTACGATAACGAGATTGGGTACGTTAAGCGATATCATACGCTTGATTCCTCCGCGTTAATCGATGCCTCGTTAGCGTGCCTCGCAATCTCGGACTCGCCGCCAACCGAGGGTGGAATCTTCTCTTGGGTGGTCGCCTTGTAACGTAACCTCTGCGATCGGAATTGCATTGCGTCGGGGACTCCTAATGCTTGGGCCAATTTACTTATCGGAGATTGGGCTGGATTCGAACTTGCGCGCACAGCCCCCCCCCCGACCCTCCCTTTTAACGTGATATCCTCTCTTTTCCGGCGTGGCCGTTCGGGGGCCGTCTTTCTGCGCGCCTTGGGAGCTGCAGCCACAGGCCGGGTAGTTTCGTCGGTGGCTGAGGGCGCCGTTGAAGGGACCGGCGGCGCAGCTATCTCGGCTAGCTAAGAGACGTTTAAGCAAAAGTTGTGAATTTGAATTTTAAAGCAGACCCCGCCGCTCGCGTAGCAGACCCAGCTTCCTGCTCTTTCTTCCACGAGCCCGGTGCACCGTGGGGGTTAGATTGAAAGATCTTCCTACGCCGCCTACCTCTTCCGCCCTTGGACCACAGGCGGGGTTCCGCGCGCGCCACTGTTTCTCCCGGTCGCGAATGTTTTACGAGCTGGCTTCGACCCGCGGGCCGTAAAATCTGAAAATTTAAGAGAGAGAATCTTCTCGCCTGGCTCACTGATACGGGAGAAACCGTGGAAGAAAGGGCGAGGGCGACGAAATCTCGCCCTCCCGCGGGCCGGGGGCGCGCGAAGAGGTGACAAGCATTTTCGTTCTGCTTCGTACGCGTCGCAATGGAAACGGGGGAGCACTTTAATCTTTTCTTTCGACTGCTCTAGGCTTTAATATGAGTGTATATGTTAGACAGATGGTGAACATCCCGAAGAGGAATAATAAAGGTGTCAGGTTCAAAGACTGATTGAAAGAAGGAAAGGTGGAAGGCGGAAAGTATACATATGACCACTGGTACAGTGACGTTCAGGGTAAATTGGAGATCCTCCGAACGTCGCTGACACGCACGGTTCGCCGGCTCGTGTGCTACGAGAACGATATTAACCTCGTTCAGTGTAATGAACCGTCGAGGGAGATAAACGCAGTACAAGTACCCCGATTAAACTGCTATTTCGGAAACGCTGACAGCCCCCTGGGAGCTAATCGATTTCCCCCCCCCCCTCGCTCCCGCGTCGATCACACGCGTTTACACGCGAGAGGCATATTCAGAGCAGCCGAGAAAAGATACCGGGGCCTAGAGATCCGCTTTCGTTAATGTATTCTGTGCCTTTGCGAATGGGAAAAGCCAGGAGAAAATGAGTTTCTCGTTCGGCGCTGGCCGTGTCGCGAGGTAGCACACTATGCAGTCCTGGCTCCTTGGGAATTCGAGATGCTGGTCTATTTGCCGCGTTTTCGCGAGTGTTTTGTCAGCTTGTTCGCCCGTGAAATCGCGATGGCAGCTTCCAGTGTTCGCTGGACCATTTCCTCCGTTCAAAGAGCGGCCCCGATCTTGAAGGTTGCCGTTTAAACCTGAAAGAAAACAAAGTGGCGTTCTCCTAGGCTTTGAACCACTGAATCTGACTAATATTTTCCTAAAATCTTGCTCTGTGTTATCATTCCCAGCGCTACCCCCAGCGACGCTCTGTTTGCAGAAATTCCCTTTGCCCGCCCTCCATCTTTGAATTATAATTCCGCTGCCTCGTGTCGACGCGTGCCAAAGGAAACGTCGCGAGCTAGAATAAAACCGGAGCCGAGAGTTTCATGGAGAGCAGGTTTGGTGAAGCCGGTTCCAGGGATGGAGATAAACTCTCAATAGACCTGATTCATAATTAAATTAATCGACGTCGGCCTATGCCAAAGCGCGACTTCTTTCCGCTTTCTTCTTTTTTTTCCACGAAGTATAATAAAGAACGAGCTTATGGGAACGTCTGAAGGAAATTTCGCAATTTCGCGCTCGAAACTCTGCGCAGTGGTCCATAATTTCGAAATCGAAATAAAGGCCGCAGTAAATGACACCGAAAGTAGTTCGAAAAGTGGCGCGAACCTTCTTTACGTTCGCGAGGAATTGAAATGTAAGCGCGGCAGCGGAATGTGCGCGTCGAATGAACAAGCTTTATTCGGTCCGATTCCATTGAATTGGCTTTCTCCGTTAGATTTGTTTCGTTGCACGCATGGAGTTCTCGTAAATGGGGACTTTATTAATTCTTTCGCGTATCCTGAAGCCGCTGGAGCGTGCAGAATGCTTTTGCTATTAGATATGCGCGCTGCGTGATCGCGGGAACAAGTGCTTACGATCACTGCTCTTTGTACACGACCCTCTACCGAGCACAATAATTCCAGATTGAATTGCCTTCGGTACGGTGTTGGAAGTTTCGCGTACCTAACGGTATGCGAGGAACCGTCGGGAAAGGACACGTCATTAAAACGGCAAAGAGTCGGGAGAAAATGTCGAACGCTCTTCTCGAAGCAATTCAACTTCCAAGCGTCATTCGCGAAGAAGCATCTGCACAAAGGGGCGCCCCGAATCGAAAACTTCCTCCTCTCTTAAAAGATCGCCATTCTTCGACCCCACTGCCTCGGCAGAGCCTCTCTCCCGGGACACGTCGGCTGTTTAGATATTTTAAATGCACGAAAGTTCCTTGCCGTGTCAAGGGTCTTTTTCATTACGAGCGAGCCCTGTTTTCTTAGACAGAAATTGATCATCATAGAACCTCGAAGGTCCAGCGCCCTAAGATATAAAAAAATCTCGCAGGAACTCGGTATCATCGACCATTCTATTTCATTCGTTTCTGTGTACCCGCTGAATAGAATGTTAAAGTAACGAGATCATGGCGATGAATCACGCTAAGGCTACTTGCGTGTTACCTAAATACCAGTAGAGGTCATCGGACTGTTTTTCTTTACCAATGACTGATGATTGACGCGGCAGCTGTGAGCGGGAGATATGCTTTATACGTATCTTCCTTATTAAGTTGTAATCGAAAGCATCAATGGACGTAGAGGAGGGAGATTAACCGCGCAGACGTGACGAAATTCAATATTTACGGGAACTGTCCGCGCGCGTAATCGTGTCGCAATTAAGGGCAGCGAAATTCGATTATGTACTCACTCGGTTCTCGGCAATGCTCTGTAATTAGCGGCGAAACCCGTAGAAAACGAATCGTGCGGTTAGACCGTCTGCCAGAGCGATAACAAGCCAATTATGCCCGGCATTTTGCCCTTTTCCAGCACTCTACGCGCTCCGCCTGTTCCGGGAACGATCACCGATCCGAAGATCGTTGCCACTTTCAATTCCTGATGCCGACGAATTACAGAAACGACGCGTAGAACTTCTGTTTCGAATTATACTAATAATTTTCTAATAGGTACTCGCAGTAACGTAACTTTTAACGAGAGAAGCGTCATTTAAATCGCGTCTCTCGTTATCGAGTCTTCCAACAGAATGACGTTACGAATGAACTTTCATATCTCCGCGTTTGTTCCTCTTAACGGACAATTGCCCGGTAACTTTCCTACTTTTCTTGACACAGCAGGTCTCCAGCTTCAAGCTGCGCAATGGCCCCGCTCGTCACCGCGTAACTTTTAATATTTTCTCGCAAAGAAGTAAATTGAAAATATCGCATTCTGACTTTCAGAACTTCAAGCACGATCGCACTTTCATTATCCCTGCGAAACGAACGGTTGCGAACCGGACAAATGACTTTCGCTGTGTCATTCAACGACGTTCCCAAGAATTATTATTCCCGGAGGAAGTGCAAGGTATTTAGCAATTTCCAAAGAGACGTACGCCGTTCGCTGTTTCTGAGACGTTTGTATTTTAATACCGAAACGAATTCTCGATCGCCACCGGAGAATGCCGACGAGCTAAGGAAATGGCTCGAGAGCTCTGTGTTAAAATACTAAACAAGTTCGGTAATTGTCCGGGACCAAGTCGAAATCAACGTTCCTCCTTTTTCTATCGGAGTTCGGCGCACTGCATTAAAGTTCATTCCGAAAGTTTGCTCGACAACTCGCCAAGTGGCCGAGAGCGGTTAGGAGCGGTATACTGGCTCGACTCGGAAACACTTACAAAACCGTTTTACCGGGAATCTTTACCTGACATTTCGAGATTAAAAATTGTTCGAGAAAATAAAAGACCGGGGGAAAATTGATTGTTTGCCGTTTCGCGGAGTCCCCCGCGCTTTGAACACGTTTCACCCTTGTCCGAGGCGAAAATACCGTTTAATTGGAAAAAGCTCCGCGGCTGTACAAGTACCGCTGTGTCGCCGGGCTATTCCGATTCGATTAAATAAACACGATGGGCATTTAGAAGATGAATCAAGATTACAATCCTCCTCGCGGCGTAAGCTTTCGGAAGATTCGCATGCCCCGATAAGGAAGCGACTGCCTAACATTTTCCTCGGGACGAGCTTCGGTGCCTGAGAAGCTCCCGTAAGTTTCGTAAACCATCAGCTCGTTTACGAGGCTGTCGAACGCGATCCGAGACAACGAGGCAACCGGTGCAACGATCATAATGCAGCCCACAGAATCTCGAGTCTCGACCAGCCCAGACTCTCGCAATACTTAGGGTCGCGCTGACGCGTGACGTCCGCGAGTCGATAGAGCATCGCGCCCCGTCAATCCAATTTATCTCGTTATCGGCGGGCATTAAGAAATTCCTCGGCGAACTCGTTCGATAAACGTGGCCGTGGTCTACGTTGGTAGAATAGTAGACGATACCGGCGATTGTCGCGAACGCAAGAGCCTTTGCACGCTCCCTGTGCACGGTTCTGGTTGAACAGTTCCGCCTTGGAGAGCTCACTGGGCGACCGCGGCTCGCTAACACAGATAAAAACACGAGCATTTATCACATAGGAGCTGGCGAGCCGACGAACCCGGTGTCTGACTGACGTTTTAATCGAATACGCGAGCCACTCTGCCAGTGGAAAAAGTGCATTACGCAAGCACGAGCAACGTCCCTGCTGTCCGCCCGCGGGCGGGGACGTTATTGGGCCCTTTTATACGCGAGCCGTCGTCGTAATGTTGAATGTGAGGCACGGTCGAGCTAAACATGGGGATCGAATGGAGTAGGAGCTGTTTACTGCCGCGAGAAACGCTGACGGTCTCGCGTAGAATGTTGGATGAGTTTCCATTGCGTGGCGCAGGAGATATTTGTATCTTGTCGTGTCTGATTTGGTACGTGGATGCTGTTAGTAAAGAATATAAAGAGAATCGGCTTGCTTGAGCGAAACTTCAATTGTTACTTGATTTTCCAGGGGCGCACTGCTACAGCATGCTGCAGGGAAGCAGCGGGAAGAATGTGAACGCTCATCAGAACAGCCTGGTCGACAGTGGTACAACTCGGACTGGGCCGTACTTCGACCTAGCCGCCTCGAAGAACGTGACCGCTCTGCTGGGCAAGATTACGTTCTTGAATTGTCGCGTGAAGAACATGGGCAACAAGACGGTGAGTGGACACGGCTGTATATAAACAATAGAGGCCTACGTTTTCAATTATATATTAAACCCTCCGAGATTTATAAATGTGCTAATGTAACAATGGATTTCGTTCGGAGCCCCTCTTTCAAATCACTTTAAATTCATTTGCTTCGTCGGTATATGTATGGCAAGGCGGAGACCGAAGCTGCTGCGCTGGTCAGGATCGTTGCCGAAACAACAGCGTCGAAAGGACAAAATTTAATAACGTTTCTCCGATAAATTCTGGGACGCGGGGCACGTTGAGAGCGTCAGCCGAGCGATAAACAGTCAAAGTATACTGAGCGTGGAAATTAAAATAATTGCAGCCCGCGCGATCGCGCCTAAAGGGATAACGGGGAAAATTAATATCGATGAAAACGACGGCGGAGGTCCGGGCAAAAACCCTAGACCTCCATCACGGAGATGGAGGCTTAGGTGTAAACGTTTTTCCCTCCGTGCTGAGTGCAGGAAAATATCGAGTGTCAATATTTTACCGGCACAATGGATCGTCACCTGTCTGTAGCAAACTGCAGGGGATGCATCGGAAGTGCACTTGGGCGCTGTCGGGCTCTCCACAATGCCATTGAACAAAGTGCACCAGTCCTTCGTGTATATATATATTTATATACATATATGTGTGTGTGTGTGTGTGTGTGTGTGTGTGTGTGTGTGTGTGTGTGTGTGTGTGTGTGTGTGTGTGTGTGTGTGTGTGTGGGGGGGGGGTAATGTTTATCTATTGCGAATCTCAGAGAATTATTAGAGTCGATTTACACTCGACAAAGCTATCTTGAAATATCTCCGCGAGAAACTGTTTATTTCACTAACAAACTCGAAGAGGTGGTCGAGTTTCTCAAGAATTGTAAAGCGAAGAAGGAGACGTGCTTGCATTGTCGTTCGTTCTTAATTTATCGAATTCCGCGGGATATAATTTTCGAATAGATTGGCCGAGTTTCTGTGCTAATTAAAGAAATTGTTATACCAGCGTTACGAATTGGTACAATGGAAATTAGAATAAGGATTGTGGATCGAAGCAAGGGAGCTTCTGCGACAATTCCAAAGTAGTTTTTCGCGGGAGAGGAATGCAATGGTGGATGTAACGATAAATCTCCGGTGGTTGGTCGTTTTATTCTAATCCGTGTAAGTCATTTTTGGGAGGGGGGAATTTATGCATGAAAATTAGACATGTATATGGGGAAGCAGGGTGGGAAGATTCGACGATCGTAATTCATGTAACATGGTTTTATGAGATTTTTTTGCCACCACCTTGCGGGGAAAGATTAGATCGTCCGAATTATGCGCGGTCCGTTGCACGATTCATGGTTACCAGGGCCTGTGAAATAGTTGGCACGGCCAACTCGTTGAATTTTTTCTTCTTTCGCGAACCATAAGCCTGAGCACCTGTCAAACAGAGAATTAATTACTTTATAATTATGAAAAAATCGTAAAGAGGTTATCTAGACAGGTCTGCATACTACTTTATCAGAATCTTGAGGCAGGACCCGATTTAGGAAAAGAGTGACCGAAGAAATTGCCTCTTTTTGGTCCCACGATTTTGGAACTGAATTTTATGCTAAACGATACCTTATGATAAGACATCAATCCACAGGAAAAAAAATAAAAATCAAGAAATATAAATGTCTGTGCAGTGGGTACTTTTTTTTAGTATATCGTTCGCCATATTGAATCGGCCATTGTGAATTTGGAAAATCTAAGGTCAAATTCGTTCGTTAGTAGTGAGAAAAAGCCTTGGGAATAATTGTTTAAATTATCGGACTGACATAAAAGTCCGTACATCGAAGCGTATGGGCTGACGCGGTAACGAATTTTTACTTCTTTGACGTCCCATATCTCGGAAACTAATTGTCACCTAAACTTGAAAATTTCGTGTGATTGATGTCACATCATAAGGTATCGTTTGGCATGAAATTCAGTTCCAAAATCGTGGGAGCAAAACGAGGCGAGAAAGGCCTCGGTTTTGGCTCACTCTTTCAATCGCTATGAAAAATTATATTTTAAAATAATTATATAAAAGTAAATATAAAGGGCGGTAAAAATGATTTTTGAACAGAGCAGGGACCCTGTCTCGAGGACACCTATGTATATCTTTTACAAGCTTCCCAATCAATTGCGTACGTTCGTGCATTTCAAGCTCGCTCTGCATTTAATCACAAAAAGGAACAGCTATGTTCCACGAATAACAGGCACTTTCGAAAAGCCCGCAGAGCACGGAAAAAGCACGGCAAAGCCGTCCATCGGGAATATCTGTCGCCCCACGTTCCATTCGTGTTCAACATCTCGTGAATCAGAGATTCGCGACAGTTGCTCCTCGAAACGAAACATCTGGCGGTTCGAAATATACATGCACGCTCGATTGTAATCGGATTTGCGCCTTATATCGGAGAATGCGCGTCCACGAATCGTCGACGAAAGTATCTTAACCTAAATACACCTTTGTTAATCTGCAAATCGAATGTATTCGAAAGAAGGTTCAGCACTGGCCTGTGAAAAACTAACGTCACTTGTATCTGGTCATTCATACGCGTTGACGTGCCCCACTTTTGACCTGGTTCTATTACGGGGGACCGTGCCGCTACGAAATTCGAGTCGCAGATCAAGTTCCTACCCCAATGGATTGTTTGCGAAATTCTAATGACATCGGATAGAATTGGTCGCGCGAACAGTCGCGGGAATTCGGTGAGATTTACTCGAGTAGGATAATTACACGCTCGCGGTCCGCTACTCAGGAAATTTTTAGTGTCACCCACACAGCCTTTCTTCTCGCATCGATTGACGGGGAAATAAAATGAAACGCAATGAGCACCGCGTACGAAAGCAATCGAAACATCGTTTCCAGGTGAGTACGCGTACTCGCAGGTAGATAATCGTGGACAAGTCGGTGGTTAAGCATCGGCGTAGAGGCCTCGGTATTGATCAGGGGAAGGGTGAATGAATTTCTTTGAGGGGTAAATTAGCCGGAAACTTATTTCTCGCATAAAATTCCTACGGTCCTAGGACGGTGGTGGCGGGCTCGTCGATGTTCATCGAGGACGCAACTAAGTTTATTCCACGGAGTACACTCCAGTAATTACACCGAGTTGGAGTATTTGATTTCGAGATCATGTTTACACCGTCATCCATTAAAACTTCGGAAAAGTTCTGGCTCCAATACGGGCCGCGCTGGATGAATCGGAAACGGGCTTGTAAATATTCCGAAATTATGCAAGTCGAATGTTGTTAGTGGGAAGTAATTTGTCGAGGGTCAGTCTTTGATTCCCGACCCATCCTGTTGCATAATTTTCGCAACCGACTGAGAGTTATTCTCACTGGCCCCATCGAGGCTCGTGCTCATAATAAACTTATCCTAACGAGTGCCTTCGTCCAATTATACTTTGGATGTGCTCATTAACAGCGCAGAAAAAGGAAATAAAGATGTTTACCTTTTTCACACATTTCGGTATTTTCCCCGCCTTAAATGTTTAAAAAATAGTCGACAAAAATAAAAATCACAATTTTTTTCTTCGCCTTCGCGAGTAAAAAGTGTTCGAGAAGGATTTAAACTTTCAGAATTTGAAAAATAAAAATGTTTTGCTTTTGTAGTGTTCGGGCTTCTTTCGAAAACAGCTTTTATCGCACGAGAAGAAAGTAATAGAACGTAAACGATACTCCTTGTCTGGATCTACAACTTTTAATTGACATATTTTTTTTATTTAATCAATAACTTGGAGGATATTATATAAAATCGACATTGGGAGCTGTTAAATAATGATTTAAACCAAGGGGCACCTTTTCCCGTTATCCCATCGAGCTCAAACTTTACACAGAGTTTTTTTTTATTGCGAACTATTCTGGGGGAGGGGGGAAGGTGCCGCGAATTAATTCAAAAGTCGAAAATAAGAGCCACCCTACTTAGTACTCATCCTTCCAATCCATGATGAAACATTTTCGTTAAAACATAGCGATCGTAAACAACAGCTCCTACGGCGCTGTTACTTGGAAAAATATTACGCATAGAATATGGCGATATTACGGAAGCGTCATCTCGAAAGAAGAAGGATACTCGGTAGAATGTGAAGTCTGACTGTTTCCAAGAAATATTCCACAGAGGACACATACATTTCCCTTATCGTCATACGTGAAGAGCAGATATTCTAGTCTCACATTGCGAAAGAGGAGGCTCCGAATTCCTTTCGCGACGTCAGTGGACGGTCCTAGACCATTTTCAGCCACGTTCTTTTGCCCCTCAAAGGCGAGCCAAATTTGTCGCCCGGGAGGGTAAAAACTGTGCAGGCCTCAGCGCTGCGTCGGCGGGAATCAATTCTTCATATCCAGGGTGATTACTATCGGCGCATCAGCCGGTGACGTGCTCAAGACACGAGCGGTAATTTCACTTACAATTAATTCGACATCAAAGCGACTGACGATCCCCACGAGGAGGAATTGTTCTCGGTAAAGGCGAGGGGCGGAACGGAGGGGGCGAAGGGTGGCGACGGACGAGTTCTACAAGCTAACGGGGGAGGACAGTGTTACGTAAGAAGGCGAAATCCTTTGCAGCACTGCAGAAACCTGTAATGAGCACGCAAGGGACGGGGAGGCACGGGTGAAATTTCATCGGACCAGGAGTCACCAGGACGTTCCAAAGGAGTCCCCGATACCTTCGTTAATCCAGCAATTTCTCGGGCAGCGTGATGTTCGAACGGCAGGTGCATTATCGGGAAACCATTAGGTTGCGTGAAAACTGCTGCCGAACGTTTGAAAATCGCGAAAACGTTTGCTCCTTTGATTCTGGTATGCCGTTAGCTTGGCTGTATACTGATACCAGTTAGGTTTGAGTGAGAATGATGACAGGAGAAAAATGATAAAGAGGAGAGACAGTACAGTTGCAGAATACGAGGACTTATACTGTCCCATATTTACCTGGAACACTTCTGAAAAGGCTACAGGTCCTGAATTTCTCTAGGGTCTCCGAGAAAGAGAGAGCTAGCAGAGAATTGCATCGTTCGTTTCTATAAACCGAAGAAGATTCTCACACACTAAGCCCATATCACTTATGAAATCTAATTTCTCCACTCCCGGCCTGCTACCAGCGTCCCTTAGGGACGTTATTTAGGCGCGTGTTACTCGCGAACGAAGCGAGCACGTGCAAACAACGAGGTTCGAAGGAACGTCTAGCCTTCCCAGGTTCCCTTACCTTTCTGCTCTCCCTTCTGACCCTTCCTCGTTTGCCCCTGCCACGGAGTCGTTCGCCTCCGCGTATGGCTTCCGGCCGATAAAATACATCAGTACCTTTCCTGTTACTCCAACGATCAGCCGTCCATATATCCTCTGGCGTAGCCGCTCGCCGATCTTGCTTTACGCGAGAAACCGAGACGTTTGTATCGGCAACGAAGCGTTCCTCGATCGACATCGACCCGACAGCGCCGAGTCTTTGCCCGGCAAAGGTGAAAATTATACCGCCTGTCGCGCAAGGTAAAACGTGGGGGGTCGGATAGGCTCGGGGCTCGGGGGGAAGAAATCATGCAAACTTAATACTGCGGCATTATTGATTTAGACTTGTTTATGCACGAAGCTAACGGCGTTGCGTGTAATCCCTAATTGCAATGTAGCACACTGCGCCCAGGTAACTCTGTTCACCACCATAATCATTCGCGAAGATCTGAAGACTGAAGGGCACTGTCATCAAAGGGGAAGATTCTCGGGATTGCGATTAAAGGGGTCGCGAAGTGTTTTCAGGGGGATCGCCGCGGTTAGTGTTAGTCGACGATGTTTAGGACGTTGTTTATTTTAATATGGGTATATTGCTATATACTATTTAATACCACAGATTTTTAATGAATGAAAGAAAGAAAAAGCTGGTCACCCAGATGCAATCACAATTATCACAATAAATAAGACACTTAAGTATATTAAATATCTTTAAGTATATTTAATATATGATTTAAAATAATTAAATATTAAGTTTGAATTAGATTCTGAAATACCTATTTTTAATGTGATTTCTTTACCTTACTAAATTTACCTTACCTTATATAGGGCGGCGGGAGGTCACAGGTTATTTGAATATTACAAAAGTGGTCGCGACTCAAAACAAGTGGGGAAACGCCGAGTTATGAAATCATATTTAATAGACTGGACGAACTCGATCGCGCTCGGGGGCTTGCCCTCTGCAGTGCGATATAAATAAGTAAACCAACTGTCCCGGTCACAGCCCGACAAAAACTCTCGGAGTGAGTTGAAAGACCCTACAGGTTCGGTAACAAATCGCCCCTTTGAAACGATACGAATCGCTGAAAGGGCAGCTGTAATCAGACACTCTTGATATCAATTTCGCGAGCGATATACCCGATACTCAAGCCGAGGGGGCGAAACTAACGGCAAGCGTCGAAAACAAAAGTGCCGGCCGCTGAGTTGGAAAGAAATCGCGGAAAAGTCCCAGCGGTGGGCATCTGTATGCCGACCCGTTCGTCATTAATTTTCTATTGTAGCCAACCCCGGGGGCGCATTGTCCAGGCGAACGTTTCTATTTACCCGGAGGATCGGGCTAGCCTTGCTAGCTGGCTGTTCGCGATGCTTTCGGCATTGTTAGGCGGCACACGCAACTCCGCTATCAACGTGATGCGAAAACCGATGCGCAGCGACGGGCATTCGATCAAATGAAAGGGAAAAAGCGGGGTCCAGGGCCGTTCCTATTGCATTCTCAGCGTCGCTGGTCTTACCAGGGATGCAGCTGACTTCCATCCACGTAGAATTCCATTCCCCACCTTTCTATTAACCCCCTCCGATCCTCGGCCGTTGTCTCGCACAAAACTGGATTGATTTCGTGCCTTTACGCCACTGTATCGCGCGACAGAGAAATTACGAAATTCTCGAATTGCAAGCAGCGCGGGTGGCTGGTTAAATGAACGCTACGGAACCTGCCGAAGTTTAATAGAGTCTGTCTTATAAACGTCGCGAACTTAAGGAAATTCGAACGTCCCCGGTGGTTCTTCCGGGGCTGAACTCAATCGCTGATGCTGTTACAATTGAAATTAAAGTGTGTAATTTGCGAGCGACGTCCCCTTTCTGATTTAGAGCGCGGATGATACAGCGAGGCAGAAACTACATTACGAAACACCGGATAGTTGTTTGTTAGTGTCGAGTAGATGTGTCATTGTAAATTGAAAAGAAGTCAAGAGAGTATGATTTAGGTACTTTTAATTTTATCACTATAAATCCGTTTGGTGGGTGTGCGATTATGCAGCATCATTTGCAACGAACTATTTACGACAGAATACCTCATTTGAACCGTGTAGTTTGCTGTTTAAAACGTTTGTTAGTACACCAATGAATCGAACACTGAACGATGTTTGTTATCCGTTAACGAATAACGGTTACATTGCTGACAAGGCGGCGTGGTTGGGATTAAGAGACCTTGGCTTGAAAATTTTTGGGGACTTTGTGTGATTTTAGAACTTTAAACATCCCTCTGATATGTTATCGCTGCCGGTGTGTGCAGAGACCTGACATATTGGTTTTACAACTTTACGGCCACCGCTCTTACGTAATATTTCCATATGCCAGCTGATAGTTTTATCGGCGAACTGTACCTACTACATGTCAGCCGCTGTGACATCTTTATAATTTTTCTTTTGCCCCCTTGTTTCTATAAATATTAGCTATTACCAGGTACCGCTTGTTAGCAGGAATCAGGTAGAATTCATTGAAAACGAATCGTAGAGGGCAGTGGGTGGAACGAAATGTGATTTATTATTTCAAATAGAAAGCAAATGTTTCTTTCAATTTTTCTGCGTGCAAACAGAAAGGAAGGAAATAAGTGTTCGATAAACGCCAGCAATTGAAATTTTATTCCGAGTCTTAAGAGACTATTAACACTGGCTGTGTAAAACAAATTAATTGCCAGCGATATAATATTCACGAGCATTCAATTCTTTACGAGAAAACAGTTAAGTAACTGTTTCTCTCCAATAATCCTCCGCACTCTGTCGAGGCTATCTCAGTTATTGACTCTGCTTTTATCGGGTTCCGCAGATATTTAAATACTTCTTCGAGATGAACACTCTCTGTACTGGACAGTGAATACAGTACCGGTGAATCGAGTACATTTCCATACCAGAAACAGCTACTTTTCTTAAAGAAGAAACACGTCACGTGCATCGAAAGGAAACACGGAGATATCTTGATGGATGGGAGGTTGTAAATTTCACCGCATTGCGAAATGTAAATTTGCCGTCTTATGCAATAGGCTGAGACTGTTTTCTGAAGTATTCTAATCTCTCTTCAGGAATGAGCTATTTCACTGCCTGACACCGCGAGAACTTCTGCGCGTGGCATTCGGTCTGACAGTGAAGCATAAATCCATGGCAATCCGACAGCAAGCGACAGACATTTTTGAAGATTATTCCGGTGTTGGAGATAAAATATCGCTTTCCCGCGCTTTTCTGGGTAATAAAGTGTTTACCGATCGTTGGCAAATGAATGGAATTTCGGTTGAGTACCTATTTTGCACGTGATAATTCAATTTAAAAGTACAAATTAAAGAGCCTGTTTCATCAATTCACAGTGAAGTGCCCGACTGTTTTGCACCCCTTTCGATGAAGCAAGAGGAAATTCGCGATACTGTTATTTGCGATACATATTTCGAAGAAGAGGGCATATGCAGAGAAATGAGTGGGATTCGATTTATTGGAACATAATGCACCGTTATTCAGTTAATAGGGAAGAAAATCGAGGTGGGCTGTCGCGTTACATTTGATCGCGAGGAACTTTGAATTTGATAAGGAATCACGCTTCCCGCCTCATTCGAATGTTAATGACGTATTAATGCTAATGATGCTCGTTAAGAGCAGCGTGCCATTGAAATTTCCCCTCAGCGTTGTTTCACTCCTCTAACCGAGAGCAACGTCACCGTGTGGACAGAGGGTAATATTCATCGTGTCTCGGCAAATTGGGTCGAGTCAGTTTGCCGGAATGTTGAAAAGACATTCCGAAGGGATTCGTTCTCTCGGAGGAGCGGGCCGAACGTCCGTGATATTGCCCTCGTCTCGCGAAATACCTCCCCAACCTGTGCCCACGGAACTTGGAACTATTACGTATAAAGTTGTCGCGAGTTCCAAAGATTTTCTACTTCCCTTCTTCCCTTTATCTTCGATTCTCGATAAGAGCGACTTCCCGACACGGCCAGTCCCGCGATTCGTATCTCTGTATTCCCTTCCAGTCTTCCCTTCAACGCTCTGGAGAGGCTTTCATCATTACACATTTTAAACTTTCAATTCACGCGTTACAGTAGATGAGTGAATTTGTAGAATGTAGAGTTCAAATTCATTAGGGGGATGTAAAAATCCTAACTTAATCCTTAGTTCGGCGGTATGACCTCAGCTAATATTTGCGAATGGTAATTAAATGTTCGCATGGGCGACACGATATTGAGAATTCCTCTCGCTACTCTACCACAGTATTCTTTAATTCCGTGTGCGATAGGCAATTAGTAAATCCTGATGAGAATTAAGGATTGAACAGAGAAGAGCATTGCAATCTGTTCAGCGAATGAGTGTCTGGGACCGCGGCATTCAACGGAAATACGTAGATACTTATCCGCCGGAAGATTAATGCCGCAAGGCAGGGGTCGAATAATTTGATTCGCAATCAGAGAAACAATTGCATAAAGTTTCCAGCGGGTCGACTGCCGCGTTTTAATATTTCCCGATGATAAATGGACGTGTCACTGATTTATCGCGCTTCTACGTAATTAGCAATTCTCTGGCCGTGTGTGCTCGCGTGCACTGTCTTATCGATGCTGTCTTAATAACTGTTATAACAATCGGGGAGGGCAATCTATCTCGCGTGTATTTATCTGTGGATTGTTCTCGGGTCGCGTTTATCCGCTCGCTCGTGTCGTAGAAGATTAATTAGTTTAATCAGATGAGTCGGGCGAAAATTAAAATGTTCACGCTGTGAAGTACAAGCTGCTTCTGTTTGCATCTCTAAAATCGGATTACGTTTCTCTGCGGTACCAAGAAACGAATAATATTCTTCAACAGAAATTAATTGTCCCAGTAATTAGTAGTGTTCTTTAAAACTCCGCGTCCGGCATTTCACGAATGAAAGTCAACCAGACACTTCGTGACTCGCCGACCCGTCAGCTGTCTCGGTACCTGAGCGTTGATTAATTCAGAAATTTATCTGTCGACGAGCGAAGGCCGCGTAACAATTTTTTAGTTGATCACACCGAAACCAAGGTTGATTTCTCGAGAAGCGTATCGCAGACCAGAGCAGCGAAAATATTCGAATAATTGTGAGTCCGGAGCATGGCTAACCGGAGGTCAGGTTTCCTTTGAGCTCTGCTATCAACTTTCCTTCTATCCCCGTGACTTTGATCTTTGTTGGTATCGTCGGCGTCGCCAGACACGGAATAATTACGGGCTCGAATAAAGACTCGTCCTTTCGTCCAGAATTTCGCCGCGTAATGGGCAGCGCCTTAAAGAAATTACTGCCGCGGCGGCGTCCGCGAAGCGCGCGGGAAAGTTTATTAAACGAGCTTGGCACGAGAACGAGGGCCGGAGGACGGCGAACAATTTCGCCCCGGGAAAGATTAGTTCGCCGTGGCGGCGCTCTAATAATCCCATAATGTATCCTGAAAAAGGGTCTTCGCGCGAAAGAAAAATCGCCATAATGGCGCGCCTCTCCCTCCGCTTTTGAAAATTCCCGCGATCCGCTCGTTCAATAATTTATGGATTATCTTTCACTCTAATCGCTGGCCATTTCTCCCCGCCCCCTCCCCCGGTTCCCTTTTTCAATCTCTAAGAAATCATTTCTGCTACAATCTACTTGGCAGGCCTTGTTCAACGAAGTTCTGCACCGTGAATTACATTTACTTCCCTCCTCCTACCCGAGCGAAGAGTGTGATTAATAGGGCCGAGTCGACGATTCAAAGTAGGATACGGAATACTTTAGGAGAATTCGTACGTTCTCCAATGTTTCTGTATTTTTCTACTACCTCTGTTCAAGGGCGCGTTAATTCAAATCGTAGTTCCCCACCTCTCGCCGCGATTCCGTCAGAGTTGCCTATCATCTTTGCAGTTTCGAATCGGGATCCCTGGGCTTTTGCCACGGTCCCGCCTACGAGCCCTATTCTCCATGAAATAACTCCGGCATTGCGAGCTACGAGTATCGCGTTCGCGGAAAATATCTATAACGAGTCGCGTTTTGATCGCACAATCTGCGAGAGAGGGATCGGCGAGAATGAAGCGGGCGCACGCGAGCTGTGATAAAGCGACGTGGAAACACAGGCCGGTTCTGTCCGAGGGGACATTGACAATTTATATCGCTGAAACTTGAAACCCTACTGATCAGGCGAATATGCAAAATCAGTTGGAACTACTTAATTATAAGTTGAGCAGCTACTCGCCGGCACGATCAATGTCACAATGATATCTCGTTAACACGGTGCGAGTCCATAGAATTCTGGTCACCATACATTTCAGACATTAAATATTATACTTTACGCTCTTGTGGCTTGCAGAAATGTGACCGAAATAAGATGACGGAGAACGTATTCATCTAATAGTGGTTGATGAGGTAGAGAAAATTCGCTTCCTACGTATGCGTACGTGTACTACGATAAATAGAGAGAGAGTTCACGTTTAAGAGTTTGAGAAACTTCAATATTTATTGAGAAATGCCGAGAGAGATTACAATCTGATGCGGAAGGTTTGCCGCACCGATCTCAACTGGTAATTTGAACGTGGTGAGTCACGAAGTGTAACCTGGGGGGGGGGGGGGGCGAACAGTGATAGATCCAACAGCGGCAGGTGCCCCAAAAGTAGCTGCGTATGCGAAAAGGCCCCGCCCCTCCCCCCCGCGAGGAAGACACCTCACGCTCACCAAAAGTCGCGGCATCAAACAGGTCACCTCGGACAAATCGATAGAAATAGGTAGGGTAAATAAATCCGGGAGACGCAGTCGGGCTGGAGAGTTGGTCGAATGGCTATATTGATACTCTACATCTGTGTATATGTAAAAGTGTGTTAAGGTTTAGAACAATTAATTCTCTAAGAATCAACTGTTTCGGCCAACTCTCCAGCCCGACTGCGTCTCCCGGATTTACCCTACACTATTTACCCTACTCGGCCGAAGTGCCGAGGTGTAACCACAATATCTGTGCAAGGGGGAGTACATTGGACTCTACGCGATCGAATAGAGTCATATTCGCAGGCATCCAATAACACTGCGCCCAGCGTAATGATTCGGCGTAGGGCAAGTAGCTAGCGTTTACGAACGGCCCTACAATGGTAACCAAACACCGATACGTGGCTCGGCAGCGTACAAGAGCCACATATTTCGTGGCGCATATACGCGCCGGCTTGGATTATCTCTATTTATCGTACGTGCAATCCCAAGCGCCGCTTCAGGAAATACCGAAAGAGGATTACCAGTCACACGGGCGAATGCATCCGTGGCTTCATTAATTCAGGGAGCACATCCTTCCGAAACTGTAGCGGCACGGTTTCCCTGCCACCGCCCTCCAACTGGCTGCATCCGGTACACGCGATTCTACGTGTACGGCGAACGACCGGCGCGCGAAAGTCGACGGCCGGGCTGCAGTCAGACGTGCTATACTGTAAATACACATTACCGTCCGCCGCTCTGTGCCCCACCTCTTCTACGCCTCTGTACTATTTTCTGCCCCTTTGCGATATCGGGAATCGAGCTTTCGCGTTCGGCTCGCGATGGCCGAGGGGGAAGTTTCGGGGGAGTCGCGTGGAAATGAATGCGGAACGTGTGGGGGCAATGATTGTGCCCGCCGTGAACCGTCAAAGTGCGGCAGAGTTTAGCGATCGCAGGTATCGGAGATTCGGAAGGTTGTATCGAGGTAGACCGGTAGGGTAAAGGGGTAGGGTAGATTGTAAGTAAAGAGTGGCGGCAACTTCTTCTACTTAAGAATCGATTAAACTCGTCGAACTCAAAGCCTGAAGGCTTACAACTCTTCGAAACCTCGAAGCATAGAAGTTTTATTAAACCCTGTCCAGGGTACGGGCATTGTTTACCGAACATCGTCGTGCCTAGTAACGGGCGATAAGGGTAAGAAATAATTATCGCCACTCGACGCCCGTCTGCCAGAAAGACGCTAGCGTACAGACTTTACCCTCGGATACGTGTGGCCGTCGCTGTGCCTACGCGGCTAACCATAAGTGCAAATATGTGTAGCCGCGTGTTTACCAGCAGCCACGCGAGTGTCGCGGTGCACGTACAGATACGGACTCGCCGGTACTCGTGCACCGCAGAAACCGTATATATTCGACAGGTGGACGGGTGGTGGAGGGCAAGTTGCAGCGCGCCGAGCTTTCTCGATAATCTTGTTTATTTTCCGGCATGCACTGGCCAGCCCCACTGAATATATATACACGGGAAACTTCGAGGGCTGGATTCGTGCTCAACACCCGCGCAAAGGCTTTGAAACTAACATAAGCAACGATAGTACGCTCTGGCTGCCCCGTCCCATTCGCGTTTCCCGATAATTTCGGCCAACGGACCCCGATTCGACAATTCCAGGTCCGGGTGACGCGAGGTTTACGGTCCCTCTCGATTAATCAACCTTCGTGCAACTTCCATCCTTCATTTTCCAGGATAATTATGATCTACGATACAGTTAGATCAGAACGGCCGGTGGTAGATTGGAAAATTTCGCGAGTTCCCAGGTCTCTTTCCGACGCGCCAGATTCAGAGACTGTTGAGAAGAAGAGTTCGCGGAGAAATATGTAGCTTTCTTAAACCACTCGACAAGCAGTCATTTCACGAAATCTAAACCCAGCGCGAAGATTTATTCAACGCGAGCAATCGGTGCGAAGAAATGTTGGACGAAGTATGGGGGTTGCGTATCTGCGCATTCGAACCGCGCGATATCACCGCAGAATTTTAATGACTCCCCATAAATCCGACCAACTCCCTCCCTCCACGCCAGCGTCTCGAGGATTTTCGCGTTCTTTCTTTTTTTACCACCGCCATCTGAGAATTCCACGGATATTCCTTAGCAGGTCCCCTCGGCGTTCATCGAGGAGGAATGGCAGCCGTATCGTCCCATCGATGCCGACCCGTACAAAGGGAAGGAACGCGAAAAAGCGGCGAGAAGAGGCGAGAAGACGTATAATTGCTGGGAGATTGAAAATTCCGCGGCAGCTCCGTGCCCCGATAAATCCAGCACCGCCGCGAAAATTGTCAGCCGGGGCGTTCAGCCTGGAACGAAGAGGACCCATCGATTGTCTCGATTCCCCGGGACGCACGAGAGCGATCCCTCTAAGTCTAACAAGGCGAACTTGCCGTGTCGAGGCCCCCGTTCTTCCTCTCGCGGCTTCTCGATGTCTCTATTTGCGCGTGAGATTCCTTCGATTCGGTCACGAACCGAGGCCGCGCGAGAATTCCTCTTGAAAACCGCGGAGAATCTCGGTTGCATAAAGTGCACGACGTTTCCACTTAACTTGATCAGCCAAGGTATTCCGTCTGGCTGCTAGAATCGCGAGCTTTGCGCCCCTGGCGGGGGAATCGGAGAAAGAGATCGCGCGACGAATCCATTTTTCTTTTCCGCGAGGAAAACGTAAGAGCGATGATGATTAAACTGAATGAATTGAAATCAAGGGCGGGCATCCTGCATGCTTCGACTGACTGAACTGCTGGCGACTGTCGGATCTACTGGAGACTCCATCGAGTGTCAAGAGAAATATTCCGACAGCCCGCTGAAGAAAGGAACATTGAGAATTCGATTGTTCCAAGAGAACCGAACGTCCCTCGTCTCGCGCGATTACGTAAAAAAGAAGAAAAAAAAAATATATGTGGAACGAGGTTGAAGTCGGTGCCACCTGACGCAATATCGCGTCGCTCGAAAATTCATCGGGCTCCTCTCTCGGAAATTGGCGAGACAGGATGTTCTCAGCGAGCGCAGCCGGGAAGAAGATCGGCCGGGCTGAAATCGAGCGCGCGAACGTGAAGAGCGAATCGGGGGATAAAGTAGAGATTTAACGGGGGCGGAAAGGAGTGAAGCTGGAGGACGGAAGCGGACGGCTATGGAAACGGTCCTCTGGATAAAGAAGCCCGTCATCGTGGATCGCGCGTTCGCAACGCGAGTTCTCCTTCCGAGAGATCTGCTCCTTATTAAATAACCAAAATCGTACAGCACTCCCGCGGATGTATTATTACACTACGCACGTTCAAACCTATCCGGCCACGTAGAATGCGACATGGTCACGGCGAGGCAGGACCAAAGCGACCGAACCGCGTGGCAGCTTCGTCTTCGGTATTCCACAGGATTCCGCGAGCGTTTCTTGCCGTCAAAGCGAAGTGGCTGCCGCTACACTTAGGTACACTGCGCACTTTGCTGGAAATTGGATCTTAGGGCGGCGTCTAACCAAGAGGGATCCGTAGGGTTAATCCTGTTGCTAGCTTCCGGCGGACATCGCCCCGGCGCCGCTTTGGAATCAGATTCGACGCTGCGAGCCAAATCTCGCAAGGGAGTTGCGCTGATAAAAGAGCAAGGTGTACAGGATACGCGCGCGAACCAGGCGAGAAAAACGAAGCCGCGTAGAAAATTGCAGGGCTCGAAAAGGCGAAGCCTAGAACGAAGCAACGAAGCTGGCAACGCGAGGAGAAAGAAGTGGAGCGGGGCCAAACAGCTGTGAAAGGTTTTCTGATCAGCAATTAGCTAGCTGGTCGAACTATCGCTTCATCGAGATGAGCTCGCTGTTTCTGGGCGGTTTCTTGCCTCCAAATACGCGGTGGAGATTGGGGAGGGCGATAAATTCGAGGACGTATCGAAAGCATCGATTTTTCCTCGAGGAGAACCGACGAGTGAATCGTAATTCGGTTAATCAGTTACCGTGGAACAATCAACTCTGATATATCTATTCAAGCCAGAACTTCCTATGTCGTTCGGCGATGTGTTCGCCACTATAATATTTGATACCTGGGTATTTCAAGCGCTGGGAAGCAGAAGGTCGAATCGAACTGGATGTTCCACGTCGAATTTCTGGGCTCCTCTGTCCGTGCCAATGACTATTGCCAACGATCACTTCAGGTCCTCTCTCGAAACCGTGTCTCTTACTTTCTGTGTCTCGACCGTCTAGAAAAATCGTCTTTCCCTTCTTGTCTTGAACGTCACGTCGACAATTTGTCTTTTGCCTTCCTTCGCAGACAAGAATATCGTTCTTACACGAATGTCCTCGAGGCAGCCTGGCAAAGATCTCTTTACGAGTACATCGACCCTCCGCTTTTCTTTTTTCTGCGCAACGTTCGCAGATTATCGTAACGCCGAGCGTTTTAGGGCCGTTTTTTAGGGTATTAGGGTATTCTGCAAATGAACGAGCACAGACTTCGGCGGAACGAAGAAGGAAACGTCAGGGAGACAAATTGAGGTGAAAAGGGACACGGTAAAACTACGGAGAAATAGACGAGATCATTTGGGAGGTTTTCTCAACGGCAATTAAGCACATGTTCTATCCTCTCCTCTTTTGATGGCTTCTCGATATCTGCAATTTTTGTACTTTCTTCGTTAGTTCCCGGCAAAACGTTTAATTGAACTGTCGGGAGACTGCCGGCAACTTTGGTCCCCATTACAGGCCTCCTTTCCGTTCGAAGCGTACCGGAATTCACTGTGTCGTTATAAGTTCCTGAAGCAGGGGGTCCCTTTGAATTTTAAGTACAATTCGTTCCGTTTATAATGTTCGTCGGAAAGACGTTTGACGTTCAACGTTTAACAACGTTACAGTTAATGGTAAACACATCGGTAAACGACAGAAAATTCTGGCTGGATAAGTGGACGAAGGCGTTCCTGGCCAGGCAAGTGAAATAAAGCAGTCTCTAAATTGGAGAAGCGGATAGGACAGTGTGTAGTCTGACTACTTGAACAAGGCTATTTTCTCTTCTGACAGGTAGAATAGGTCAGCCGGGCGAAGAGACTAAGTGATTGATGCAATTTCTCCCAGACGCTCATTTCCTTAACAAATACTCCACTAGGCACACAAAGTAAAATCCTCTTATAAAGCTTGAGGAAACAAAGAGGAAACAGCGCCTGTTGCAAACTTGAATCTACGAGGGAACTGGAAAACATCCGCCCATCCGTAGTCTTCGAATTCACCACAAAAATGACGGGTACACCGAGAACTGAACCTTATCGTTGAACGTTCGCAATAAGGCAGAAAAATCGAGTAGGTTGATCAATGTGCCACTGAGATCAATAGATGAATGTGATGCTCGTGTGAACGGGGTAGCTCGTGATACGGGCAATGTTGCTGGCCACTAAATAGCAAGAATAAGGGGGCTGTAGAACCGGGGCAGTACTTGTGCGAGGGCCTCGTTAAAAGCTCAGGAAATGCACTAAAGCATGCCACGGTCGCGCGCTGTTGAAGGTGCCGTTTAAAGAGCTTCGGGAAAGGGGCGGAAAAAACGTGGAGCAAGGCGCGGCCGTGTGTACTCCTTAATGGTTTGCGCTGAAGAATCGGCGCATCCAGCAGAAGAGGATGGAAAAAGGAAAGAACGTCTTCAGGTGCGGCGGAAGAACGATCACGGGAGTCGCGGCGAAACGGAAACTGGACAAACAAAGCATCCACGGCGATACAAGAACTTGGAGAACTCTAGATACTTTCGCGCTTTATACCATCGATCTAATTCATCCCATTTCGATCGAAAGTCTCGCATTATTGGCGAGCTGCTATTGCATCATTCGTCGAAAAGGAATATCCTTGCACCCCTTCTCGCTGTCTCCATAATTTCATCCAACTACTCTCGTGGCTTCGGCGATCGCCCTTAATGCAATTACCTCAAGTCTCCCACTCTAGCCTGTTTGTTCGGACGAAGAACAGCTTGCAATAGCAATAATTCAATCTTCCCAGCGCGTTCAGAAAGTTTTCTTCTCTTGGGCTGGATTTCGCGTGCACGTACTCCTCGCGCTGCCCTCTGCTACACGCTTGCACCGATCAACCGCTTCGTTCTATTTATCAAATTCTTTCGGCGAAGGAAGCTCAATCTTCTCCCGCGGCTTCTCCTCCGGCCATAACAGCGATGCATTAGAGAAAATCTTTTAAGTCGGCCCACCTCCCGCGTCCCCGCGCCTCCTCGCCCAGAGGCTTTAACCGAGCGAGCCCGATTTCCGACTACCACTCGAAATTAACCTTATCGGGCAGGGAAGGGCGCGAGGGCGATTATCGGCGAGAGCGGAGGGTGGCGGTAAGCTCGGAAACCCCTTTCGCTTCGCAAATGACTAGGTTCGAGGCGGAGTGAAAAGTAATCAGCTTTTCCAGATCGGTAGCCGAGAGTCCCCGCGCCGAATCGCTCGCTCGAGTTACGCCTGGCTGACGGAAATGGAGCGTACTGAAGGCGCGGGTACTTTTCTCGGCGGACAACAGACAGCTGGGTCGTCTAACGTCGAGAACGGGGACGAAGAGCTGGGCTGTCCTTTAAGAGAATGTTGCAAATTCGTTCGAGGGAGAATGGCGCGCGGACAAGAACCTCGATGCTACTAGCTTCACGAACTACCCTCCGATTTTCAACCTTCGTGTCTCGTCTCGAGTCCATATTCCAGTATAATTTATATAACTCGGTGTAACTCGTTCTAAAGTGGCTGCGTTTCGTTCAGCCGAGGTTTGGAGGGCATACATTTCATTCGTAATTCGGTGAAAAGGACGTATGTCGCTAAATTTAGATTCTAACGTCAGCGCGTGTTAAGAACAAGTGTGATCGCCAGGTAGGAATAAAAATTCCCTACGCCTGGCAGGTTCGTAGCAGTGTGTCAAAACTCGGTATCTCTTCGCTTGCTTTCATTTTAACGAGCACTCAGACTCGCGTGCCTCGGCCAGTGAAAGCAGAGCTTCACGCGATCCAGAGATCATTAAACCTTTACAACACACTCCGCGTGTAATTAGTCCAACGAACGCTATCTTTGGATGGGCAAACAGATGGTATTGCGACTGTTATGCCAGCGGAGTTCACGATCAACCGGATGTTGGCGGTAGTCATGATTTATTAGAAGCCCGGACGGGGAACGGGTCTAAATTGAATGTCGATATATACCAGGGGAATCGAGCGCTTTTCACGCGAGGCGCGAACAAACATTCGTGCTCCGCAGAATTTCGTCGCTATACTTTTAGCATACACGCGCGAGTCTCTCTCCCACGTTACATAAATATTATACAATTAGAGCGTGAAAGGTGCGACTGCACGGTGCATTAAACGCGCGTGCGTCGCGAAACTTGTAACTCGTGATAAAACGCCTATGTTTATGTATGACGAAAAAACTCGCCGAAGATTGTATCGCGCGGGAAAGTCGCCTCGCGTTGGAGGGAAAATTCGATGGCAACTATTGGAAATTTACATTAGCCCCGTTTCGAACTACTCTGTCCTGTATGAACTATTCTTCCCTAAGAGTTTTAAACTCGTTATGCCTCGTCGCACGTTAAGCCCGTACTAATTAATAAAACATATCGCAGTCCTCGAGAACGATCCCCCTCGAAACAGAGAAGCCAGGGAAATCTGAAACGCATCGGCTTAGACGAAATGCTCGAAATCGTCCTTTCCATCGGCACAAAGAGAGAGAGAGAGAGAGAGAGAGAGAGAGAGAGAGAGAGAGAGAGCAACCACTTGGTCGCAATAAGTGGCCCGTTTAATTAGTTTCTCTTGCCGTCTGCTGGCTTTTTCCACCCGATACCAACAATTTATCGCGGTCACTAATTAAGGTAGGAGGGCGACACGGGGGAACGAGACGGGAGAAGTGGCAGCCCGCGGAGGATTGGTCGATCGATGCCTCGGCATCGGGCTCCCGTCGCCGGTCTTAACCGTGTTCCAAACGTAACCCTGGCAAAAAGCGTCCGCAACTTTTTCGGGGTAACCCTTTAACGAGTTAGCGACCACGCTGCCGGAATTATTAGTGGCACTCGACTTAATGCCGCCCGTGAAATCCGTGCCCCGGCTCACGTTAGTTTTGCCGTACTTAATTGCTGGTAGCGAGCCTTGGATATTTTCGCTGTCTGCCCAGTGACGCTCGTAACTCGACGTTTCCAGCACGATACGCGGAGATCGTGCGTACAACCTCTTCATTTTCTCCTCAATTTCTCCTCGCCTTTCCCCCTTTTCCCCATTTTCTGGCGCAGTCGTGCGCTCGAATTCGTCCCAGTCTCTTGCGCGACAGATCTTCACGTTCACTTTGTTATTAACAATCGAGAAAGTTTAAGCGTCACCGAGTGAACTCGCTATGAAATATTCGCTCCTCGTCAACAGTACAAATGTGCCGCGTTGTCGGTGGCGAGCGGGGAACACGCGAAACCGAGGCGAACAGTTCCCGAAGGCAAAACGACACCGGGTCTGATGAACGAATCAATTACGGACACCGCGCAACGTATGAACACCGCGAAGCTGGCGCGGCCCGATTGTATTCCATGGGGGGAAAGTCGCGCGAGTTGGCCGCGTTTCGGCGCATTTCCTACGCAACCTGCAGATGGTGCAATTTGGGGAGAACGTCGCGAGTGAGTTACCGCGTCACCGTTCTCGCCGATAAATCACGGCCAGTGCATTACGGGCCAGGCAGCCGACTGATTCTCCGCCTTAACGAGTAATTTACGGCGACTGTCTTCGATTCCCAACCAAAGACCGGCTCCAACTGACAGCGAACTTCCACCCGCGAGCCTGGGAGGGAAAGTTTTCCGTGAGATCCGCCTCGCAACCGATACTTCCGCTCAGGCTCATTGATCCTCTGTGTTCGTCGTTTCATTAGAGCGAGAAAGAACCTTTGAACCGGCGAATTCCGTTCTCATTCACCGTTCCCCATGCGCAGCTACGAGGAGATCCTTCTTGCGCGCATAACTAAATAGTAGAAGTTCCAACTGAGGAGCGTGCGAAATTCTGAGAACACCCGTTCTATAACCCAGGCCGTACCACGCAACAAAAATCCACTCGCGATCGTGATTCGAAGAAGCTCGAGAGCATAGATCACAACGAAGCTCCGCGCGACCCATAGAATCCCTCGCCACCTTCGTTCCTCGCTCACTTCTGGGAGAGTAACGTTCGCTGGTGTCGCGTGCACGGGTCCGCCAAACAAGCCGTTCGTCTCCTGAAACACGTCTGACCAGAGTCGTGGAACAGCTGTTGGCGCGAGGAAATTGGAAAGAATCTGCCCCGGGGACGCCTTTTTCGCTGCACATCTAGAATCCGGCAGCCACCCCCGCCCGTTGCTCGAATCCAGGCGCGAGTTGGTTCGACGCGACTGGCCTCGCACGTCCCTCTCGATATTCCAGCGAAACCCTGATCCCGTCATAACCTTTTTTTTTTTTTTTTTTTTTTCTTTACCCCGAGCGAGCAGTTGGACCGCGCGTAGATCCCGTTCGACGTGGAATCCGTTCGCCCGTCGCGCTCGTATTGCCACCGGACCCCTCGGTTTAATACCGATGTGTCCATGGGTCTCGGGGACGAAGTTCGTATCATGCATTTAAATGCCGCTTGTCCTGGCGCAAAACTTGCGACGCCGTTCCCCGCGGTGTGATAAACATAAAACACGTCGGCGGATAGATTGAGCGGCAGGTGAGGGTGGATGTAATCGTGGGGGTGGTGGAGGTGAGTGGGGGTGCGAGATGGAGGGCATGCCTGACAAGAGGGAAACGAGAGAGTCAGGGAAAGTGTTTCATAAATATTTAATTGCGCAAGGCGGTCCCAGCAACCCATGCGGCGATGATTCTGTATCAGGAGAGTGAAGTAGAGCTCTTTTAAGTTTAGTACACAGGTCGTTCTATTCGCCAGGATATTCCTTGGAATATTCCCGTTGCTCGAACCATCGTTACGCGTGCACGGTTATGGATTTACGACTTACTTTCTCGTAACTTATGTTAGAACACTCCCACGCTGTACATACATTATCTCCCTGTAGATTCAGCCTCTCGATATGCGACTATCAAAGCCCTTGATACCCGCTATTAGGTCGTAAGAGCACGCACACCGCCGCGCGCGTGCACCTAACGCACGAACACTGACAATCGCCACTTTGCGCCGTTCCAGCCACGACACTCCCCCGAAGCTGTACCCCCGCGCACGTGTTAATCGTACCTAACGCCCGTGAAGCCCATTTACACCTTCGTAACGGATAGAGCAGCAATTATGAACGGTATTCTAAATAAGTTCAGCAATTGCACCGATCTGAAAGCTCGACGTGTGTCAACGGTAGGGAGATTCATACCATGCTCGGTTTACATTAAAATAAACTAAAACGAAGTAGAACGTCGAGCGTGCCCCCGAGGTGGAGCTGCGAGTAGTTGACGTATCTAGAACGTAGATATTCCTGCTGCTCTCCATCTCTATAATAAGCTAGAGATTGCAGAAAACTTGCCGGTGTCAAAGTGATAGCCGTAGCAGAGAAAGAAGCAGCACGCAATTGCGTTTCACGAGAAAATCCCTTCGCGTTCATCTTCGCGTTGCAATCGCACAGTTTTTCTATTTTTTACGACCAAGAAACTTTCGCCGAGTCGCGGTTATCGTAATAATGGAACTAGAAATTTACGGTAATATCTCTGACGTTCCGCGCGTCGCACAATACGATTCGATGAATACCCAGTTAAATACGACCAGTGTGTTTATCGGTAAACCTCTGCGTGCATTAATCATCGCGCGTAGAACGCAGGAAACACGGAATCTACACCGGGGTCGATTTATTGGACGGAAGCTAGCGTTTGAACCCAACCGATCGAGGCCTGGGATCACGGGCATGAATTACACCGAAAAGGGAAATAGAAAATTACTCTCCCGATCTAGGTCACGATGGGATACACAGAAAAAAGAATTTATTTCTCGTGCGCAACTGTCGTTCCGTTGTTCCACGAGTCTCAACTAACTCTCATCCATTGGACCCCCTTTTATTCTTCGCGTTCGAAACGCGTGGATTTTATTTCACTGAAGTTGAACGGGACGGGGGACGATTGAACACTACATTCAAGTGTTTTCCACGGTTACCATGAAGAATTTATCGTCGGGCTATATAGTGAACCGATGGGCGCGGGAGGAAAGAATTATATCCGGGTACGTCTAGTTCAGCTGTAAAAAAAACGTTTCACGACCCGTCGATTTTAACGCATGAAATCGCAGCCCACCGCCCGTTTACAAGTTGGTAAATAATTTAGCCGCAGTAAGGAGATTATGTCGCGCGTTTTCAATCGTGGGAGCACGGTATCCGCTCCGTTTAATTCCGGTCAGTGGATTCAACCCGACGCGACGACACATCCCTCGCTGAAACGAATCTGCGATTTTCGAAATTCGATTCGCAATCCGTGATTCCATTGCGATGTGTGAGAACGCTGCGGCTGGACGGCGTTGAATTAGCACGTTAATCAGGCGTAGCGATACGGAAAGCTTTGTCACCGGCTTCCCTCTTCGGTGATTGAAACTTGGAGGGCAGTGAGGGGTCATTCGAGGAACGCAACTATCGATCCACTCGATGTGGCGAAGCGGAATTTTGTTCCAAAGACGCTCCTGTTAGGAATCCTCGCGTTTCGACGTTCTTCTGCGAAACAGTCGCTTCTACATCCGCGGTTTTATTAACAATTTCTGCAGGAGAAGGGGAATGAGTGGATGCCGGCGAGGGATGGAGCACGCTTCTCCCAAGCAGCATAGCTAATTTAACGAGAGACCGCTCAAAATGTACGAGCTACATACATATGTACACGTTGAAACGTAGACGAGAAAGGTATTCGTAGAGAAGCAAAATTCAGTGTACAAATAAAGGAAGACGCAAAGTACAGAATGAAGGAGAAAAATGCACGCGATACGTTGTTACGATGGTCTTCAAAGCTAAAGCATGTTTAATTTTATAATATTATGTATACGTTAATCGCGGCTACGCGTCGAATAGAAGACACCGAGGAAACGTAGATTTTATTTTTCAGCCGCACAGCTGCAGCTCTCCTCGTTGCTTGGAAATTCGATTCTCCGCGGGAGAAAGATTCCGCTTTTCTGTTTCCGGGGATAAGGAGAAATCTCGTAAGGTTCGGAAAGTAGATTTTCAAAACTGCCGAGAGAGAGACTTCTTGGTAGAAACGGGGGGGTTCACTTTATTATAAAGGATTGGAGTCGCGCGACTGCTCGCGATTCAATTACTCGCCAACACTTTCGCAATATGCTTTCCGCCATTTTAATTACCCATTCCACGAGGAAACCAACACGCGTTGCAAACTTTTACGAACTATTCTTACGCAGCGTAATAATTAATAAACTCGAGGAAGAAATTCTACCTGCATTTTCCAGTTTTATTTGAGAATCTCCCGGAATACTCTACCTACATTTCTGCGGTACGCGATGCCCCTTTAACATCTTCGATTTCAACACAATTATTCTCTGCAAGTTCCTTTACCGAACCACTTCCACAGAATATTTACACTCCGTTTTACCCGACCACTTTAACGATTGCTTATCCATTGAACGCGTAGGTACTTTGCAATGCACGATCGGGTAATTTTCCCGTGTAGCCGCGATCGATATTTACGGCTCGAGGCGATATCCGACGATGCACATTTTTCATTCGGCTTCGTCACGGTGGCCCGAGATATATATTAAAAGGCCGCGAAACGAAAGTGACGACGGGGACGATAACGAAGTAGCTCGCCGCACAAAGGGGCCAAGATTTACGGAGGACGACAGGCGTTTTGGGGGACATCGAAGCTGCTTGCATGCGATACCCGCTCGTTGCCCTCTGCAGTTATATCTTTCCCGTCGTTACATAGACCTCGCGAGGTCACGCGCAGCGCGCGGAGCTCCGCGGATCCTCCTACGCTCGAAACGAGGACGTTGCGGAATTTCGGTAGAGGGAAGAGCCACCCGGAGCGACCGGTGCGCCACAAAAGGGGCAAGGAGCCCGGTAAAACTTTAATTTGCTTTCGCGGCGAACGAAAAACGGGATTCAGGAACAGAGCTCCGAGCGAAGACACTTGGTTTTTGGTACAAAGCGGAAGAAGTTTGGTCGCCGGGTATTGAGGGAATGCTTTAAATTACTGTACCAGCGCAGTCCGCTATATTGTTTGAGAAATTACTGCTGGCAGTCTGAAGACAGTCAATACGCTATTTTTCTCGAGGAGCTTTAGAAGCTTCTCACATAGAAACTGTTCTGCGCGTGTAATTTTTGTAATTACTCTATATTATCCTGTGGAATATACCAGGCGCTTTAGAATCCTGAATTTCAGTGATATAAACTAGCATTGAGGAGGCGAGAAGCAAAATTCTCGTTTCTCTTCTGTTAAATAATCTCCGTAGTGCGTGGGCTGTAAGAACTGCGGGGTGATGCTGGAATTATAAACAGCAGTGCACATGTAACGAGGCGACAGTAACGATATTTCACGTTTTCGTTGGACAAAAATCTGGAACGGGACGAGGGTTCTTGAGCGGAGCTATCGGGAAGAGATGGGAAAAGGTCAGTGTACCAGGCCACGAAATGTAACCAGAAACCTATTTGGTATTCACGGTGCAGCGCCTTTTCGACCCTCGCATTCAGCTCTTCGTTCCTCTGCGTTAAGCCGGAATGAAATGCGGATTGATCGATGGCCGCTGCCAGTGCCGCAAAGTACACGGATTTCTTTCCTCCGGCCCTCTGACGACGGGAACAGCCTTTAGCGGCGCAAGAACACTCCCGTCGAACTTTCGTTCTGAATACTTTGTTGGTCGTCGTCAAGCATTTCCCGTCCCCGGCATCATCTCCGCGAAACTTTTAATTCACACGTCGAAGATCCGAGCTTGTCATCGCTATTTATCACGCTTCCAATACAGTCCAGAGAACTCTGAATACTGCTGTTGTTCCTGCCCTATACCACCACCACTTTCCGTTTAATAAAGAGACAATAAAATGCCGCACCGGGAACGGAGTTCTCGAAGAAGACATTAGAAGCTCCGTTGCGCGAGTACCCTTATTTATGCCCAACGTTATTTCACCCCCGTGGCGCCGCGCCGCGGCGCAATAAGGGGGCAATCCGAGGCTCCGGGCTGCGAATATTTTACGGGTACGGGGAAAAAAATTGTGCGCCTAATTAAAAGCGATACAGCCGTAATACGCCGCGTTACAGCGCACGAGAGTCCACGGGGTCCGAGTAGAAGTAAAATCCAACGGCATATATCTTCGGTCTAGGTGCAGGTGTTTCACGTGCCGACTCTTTAATTACGTGAAATTTCATCGGATACTTCCCACGCCCGCGTGCGCTCAATTCCGCCCTAATTACAGAACGGACCTCCACGGATTGAAGTATTCCAGGCGTAGCGGGCTACCTGAAAGAGCTTTCGTAGCTACCCGCTCGGTTTCCACGGCGCTATAGGAGGCGTGGGTGCTGCAACGGCGAGAGAAATCGGGGGGGGGGGGGTGGGGAACATTGTATCGGATAAGGGATTTGCTCGAGTAACGTTAGATAGAGGAAGGGGTGGGAGGAAGATGGGATTCGATGAATTCTCACCGTCACCCACTTGGCGTATCTGCTCTGCCAGCTCCCTCGACGGCTCGGGTAATTTTTCAATTCTCCGCCGCTGTTTGCCCAGAGGAAATTCATTAAATATCGATAGGAGAAATAACGGAGGACGGTAGAGTGTACCTTTCATTCCCTGGGATCGTATCGGAGCAGAACGACCTCTGGCCGTGTACACTCTCGGTAATTCACGATAACGATAGCAATAACGATTAGAAAATTCACATTCCCGTGTAACGAGTCTGGCGACAGAGAAGCTTCACTTCGAATAAACACGCTATCGATGTCGGGTTAAGTGTAAAGAAACAGTGAATATACTTACCAATAGGTTTGGTGGTGATAAACGTCGCTGCCGGCCTTGCGGGGGGGGGGGGATAATTTCAATTTTCTCTATTTTCTCTGCTAATCTGTATCTACGGAATGGTGTTGCGAGATTTCCAAGAGAACGCCTCGGAATGTTATCGCGATTATTCTCCAGCTGCGTTTACAGATCAAACTTTGGGGGAATAATAATATTACGCGAAGTGTGCGCTTATCTGGCAATGAGATTAACGTGACTCCCTTGAACATTACAGGCAGCTTTCGAGGCAGTTCAGATTAATTTATGTGCTAATTTGACCGTTCCCACGAGTCCGTTATCGGATCGCGTAAACAAGCATCCTTGGCGCGTTGCGTGAAACGGTAGCTTCGCGTAAAAAGATCCCGTGGCCATTCGTAGGATTAATGCCGAGGCGATGAACTCCCTTTCACGTTCTTAGCCGTGGCTATGCTCGGTCGCCTCGTAACGCGATACACGGCCAGCCAGGATATTGTTCCGCGAGCCCTCTCTGCGAAGTTTCCCAGAAGACCGAGCGGAGCATCCAAAGCGGGGACACCTCTTAAGAATCGAATTTCTCAGCGGGGCCGCAGAGGGGTTTACTTTGGCCATCGAGCAATGGCGTGAAAGAGCCGTAGGAATAGGAATGTTGGTCTTCCCCGTAGGGAACAAACAGAAAGCTTCTTCGAGAGGGGTTGCAGGACTACTGTGGACTGCAACCGCCAAGACGAATGGTTAACCGATAGTACCCGCGTAGACAAACTAGACCGTGGCATGCAACCGTCCTCTCTTTCTAACTTTACCCCTCGCCCGTCTTCCTGCGCCCCTTACTCGTTTCTAAGGGTCCTGCGCGTCGTGGCTTCTCCTAGCTACAATGCAAGTATTTTTCATAAAGCATTCGAGCATACTTTAAAGGGTCGATGCAGAGAATTTTCAATCATAATGACGCAGGAAGAGCAAAAGGGGACAACGGCAATGGTAATTGGTACATAGAATTCTCTTGAGAACTCTTGAGTTTAAGCTGTCTTGTATCGCAGTCTCCTCTATTGTGTTTCAGTTTCATTGAACTTTGCTTGTGCGTCTAACAATAAGGGAGCTGCAAGTAGAATTTACAACTTTACCGTCTCCCATCACCGAAGCAACCGTGAATGATCCTAGGATAGAAATTTGTATCTTGAAAAGTGTCGTAAACGGGCTTGACGCGATTTGAGAGGAAACGGACGGGAACGAAACGATAAGAAAAGTGGAGGACAATTGGACATGAGCAGAGTCGGTCAGAAACGCGGCAGACAAAGAAAATGTAGCGAGTCTCTCTGTCGCGAACGATCGGTAAAACGTAATCGATATCATGCTCGGTGAATTCCGGAGCAGCCGGCTGGAAACTGCTTACAGCTTATCAGTCTAACGATTACTGATAATAGAACCGCGCTCGAGCTGGGCAGATATTGTATAGAATCGAGAATGCGTCGGAACAGAATGCATTGCTCTGTCAGGCGTGATCCGTGTGAATACTTAATTAAGTCTCGGCGTTAATTAGGTATTACTACTTCAGTATTAACGCGCACTTGACTCCAAGAGGGCGCTGACTGCTACGGGGACACAATCGTTCGAATCATTTGTTTCCATCGATTCCCGTTTAAAGGCTGTAAAGGGCGGGGAAGTGCCGCTGCGAATTTCAAACGACTCGTACATTTCAATAACTGCGCGCCGTTAGTATTAAGTACGTTCCAGTTGCGCCCGGAATGAATCCATCAAAACGCCTGGAAACTATTGAACGATCTATTTGTTAGCTACTCTATTTGCTTCGCCGAAAATGATGCCAAATCTCGTGCCGCCGCGGAGCGTATTATTAAACGAGAAGTCAATTCGATTATCCCTATCCCATTAACAATGCTAATGTCCAAGTTAATTCCCAACTTGATGCCCTTCAGCTATAAATCATTTCATTGCTGACGTAATCAATGGTTCCTGGTGTTCACGATCCATTTAGAAGTCTTTAGTAGTTTTTAGCATTTTACATTCCATTGGATAAAACGGGAAGTCCGTGAAATTTTATGAACACGGTATCGATAACAGAGTTATCGTTTTATGAAGTAAACTCTTTGATCCGCGCGTTAACGCATTTGCGTGCGTAAATATCCTAACCAGCATGGATTCGCGATCCATATCAATGAACCCGCGGATACAACCGTTCTAGCCTCCCGCGTCACACGGATCGCAGGCTCAATTAAGCGGCGCGGTTAATCAGGGATTACGGACACTGGACGGGCATCCGTTCAAGTGTCGTTGAATAATAAGCATCCAGTGTTAAGAATCAGACGAAATTCGGATCTGCTTGTCCCACGAAATCATTCTGTCATTCTTGAAATGGGAGCCAACAGCGGGTTACTGGCACGCACCATCCGAACGGCTATTCATTCGAAGGCTCCGTTTAAATAAAAATCTACGCCAAACATCCCCTAAATGATCTCGACGTTCCATCAACTAACGAAACCACCAGGCGCTCTCTAATAACCATTTACTAACCCTTTACATCACACTCACGTTAATGCAGGCCAGTTTATGGGCCACTAATACCGACCATTCCAAACTTCGCCTACCATTTTCCGCTGTAACTTACACAGCCATCGGCACACCATAAATGCTTTATGAATACTTACAAGTTGCGGCGGTGAACGCTGCCATTAGAGAATCGTTACCGCTCGTCGCGCGGCGTGGATGACTTTCCGTATGTTATACCACTGAAACATCCGATTATAGGCGTGGAGCTGTTTCGGGGTCGGTTACGTTTCAGCCGTGAAATTTCGTTTCTTCGACGGCCGATCACACGCTGCCCAGGGGGCGACATATAAAAAAGTATCAACAGGTGAAGCGTCCAACGTTTAACTGCTTCTGGACGGCACTTGAGCGTCGCCGATCAAACGTAGCGACGCGTCGCACGGGGACAAACGTGTCCAGTTAGCTACTGTCCGAGTTCGTTCGCCCGGTGTTTCCTTTTTCACGTGGGCGCGACATTTTTCGAGCACTCCAGCCGCGCATCGACGTGGGCAATTTGGCGGCTGTCCGAATCCGTATGTTGGGAAACGATGGGCAATCGTCGCTCAGCGTGTACAATCGGTGAAAGAGGCGTAGACAGATCGCGTATTGTGCGCAGTACAAAGAACCGTGCACGCACTAAACGGACGGTGAAAAGCGTTTTTATTCGTGTGAAAGTTGGGAGAACGCGTCTCAACAAATTTACTAATAATTTAATCGTCACTGTTCCAACATACATATCATGGCAGGAAAAAGCTTACAGCGATGCTTCTCTTTTGAGTGGAGCTTTTCATGCCACAGAATGATTGGGGGAAATTGGTGGCAGTTGAAGCGTATGAAATAGAACGCGTTAGAGAAACAGTGGCAAACTTTACAGTAGGTACTCCGCAGTGTTCGTGCTTATGGAGCAACTCTTTTGTCAAATATTCCACGAATGCAATATCATCTTTGACGGTTTTATACACCTAAAAGACAGAATGTAATAAGTTCTTTTGAATGTATCGCGTTTATTGCATCTCGGGCATTACTTTATTAATACTCGTATATTAAAACTCGTATAAAACTTGCCGGTTACAGTGTCGCCGGCGCAGTCGAATTACGGGTCACGCATACGTAGGAGTGGCAGTAAATATAATTTATAGCGACGTTAATTATATTTTAATAGCACTTTGCGCGGCATAGCTGCGCGCGATAATATCGCGCCGCCGCTGGTCCCGCTCGGTATCTGTTGACACGCTTTTTCATCGCCGCGAAACATCGAATATTCAGCGCCATCCCTCGCCACCCTCGTTTCCCAGTTTACTTTTCAGAATCGGCTAGCTACGTCGCCCAACTGAAACTATTCCCGCTCCTTTTTCCATTTTCAAGCCCGCTCCGACGTACCCACCCACCCTACCCCCTCCCCCCCCCCCCCCCCGTGCGAAAATATTTCACCGCGGGGAATTAATCAGCCAAACTCCGGCGAGAAATTAATTATCTGGTTTTTAATAAATTTTTACCGGGCGTCACGTTAATCAAGCGCGGCACGGTCTTCCTCTCGCCGTTCAGGTGAAAATCCTGGGAATACCGCGGCCACGATTTTATCGTGTTTTTCGGCGAACGGGTCGGGATTCCGCTGACAACGCCTCTGCCCCGTTTATTCGACTGTGAACGCAACGAAATTAACGTAACCTCGTTCTCTTAATCGGCCCGTTTACACGACCGCCGAGTGTGCGTGTGTGTCGAGATTTCGCACGCGTTCGTGAGGCCGACACAGAGGGCGAATCCCACCCTCTTTGGAACATGGTTGAATAATTGTACGAGTGGTGCGCGATAATGATAGTAATAGTGCCGGGGAATTTGTGAAAATTATTAGGCGATACAGATTAGGGATTTGTTCAAGTGAATGTCACGCATTCGGTGTACACGGTGTTAATGCAAATGTGGGTGTAACCCAGGATTCATTCTACACATCAAGATATTGGAAAAAAGTTCATGTACGTATGCTTTGTAGTTGAGAATGCTTTGCAGGAACGGCGATGTCAGAATCGGGTTGAAAAGTGTATACTTTTCGAGATATTGTCCATTCTTTTGTTAATATACCTGTCTTCAAGAAGACGGTTAGTGTAACAACATAAAATCCTGTTACTTAACTGGAGTAGGACGAGACCAAGTGAACGTAATCAAAGTGAACGTAGACCAAGTAGACTTCTCGAAGTCAACGATTAAAGGACGTTGTTATTTTGACAAGCTCTCCCAGGTATGGGAACAGCATCGCGACCCCGAATTTCGCAGTTGCCTCGAGTCACTCGGCCGAGCGGCAACCCTGAGCTTCGCTTTCAACAACATACCGACTCTTCCCCTGCTCGAAGAAACGTTTTTGCTGGACCCGCAGCCGTAGATATACCATCGCCGGCTTAGAGATACGTGGGACGCAGCTCTGGATTACCCGCGCACTCCGTTCCACATTCTACAAGTACAGAATACCATTTATACACGCGTTCTCGTGGCACTGGACTCGGGTATACCTACACCAAACAAAGTCAATATTACGTACACACGCGTAATCTTATGTATGCGTACGTGTGACGAAACATGGACGTTTACACGAGCTGCCTATTTATCACGCGCAAATAGAGACGGACGCACGTCGGGTATCCATGTGAACGGAAACGCCGCGTTTACAATGGAAGAAAGTTAACGAAGGCTCGATTTTTTTTAGAGGTTTAAAGGGTCAAACGACATACGTGAAACAAACCCGCTTCTTCTACGCTCGCTAAGCACAAAGAAATGGAACGGAAAGAGAGACAGATAAAGAAGAAAAGGGTGGTATGAATTGCGCGGACACGGGTGTAAAGAGAGAGAAAATTGTTAACGTGCTGCGAGATAACAAGCGCGATAATGTACTCAGCGGCCATGCATTAAATAACACGTCGGTCGCCGTCCCCGTTAAATCCCTCTGGCAAAAAGCGACGAAAGCAGGGGGGACGTCTGTGATGGCCGGTGCCGCTGGTCGATGCGAAATTCCGCGAGGCACGGAAAGAAGAAAATAGAGGAAAGCCACGATCAGCGGGAAAGTGGCGGCCTCACAAAGTATTTGCGAACATTTTAATACTCTTGAGAAGCTTATCGGACGCGGGAACGCGACAGCACGACCGCGTCCGCGTTTATGCTCTGTGTACACCCTTGTCGACGCGCCCTCTAACGCGGCAGCCGCTGTTCCGCGACCAGATAAAACAAACGCACTTAACGCGTCTGCTGCAATACGCGTCGCGGCCAGCGCGATGTACCTGGAAAAATGCTAATTCTGTTGCTTCGGGCACCATAGTGGAACTGTTACAAAAATATACGCATGTAAAACTCTCGACTGTGTACCGTGTCATTGCTGGGAAAGTTTATTTCTACAAAGGGATTCGCGAGTAACTTGGTTGTAGTAGCTGGTATTCGGATACTGGGATAGTGGAGCGGTACTGGGGATTTTCAAGTTGTCAACAGTGGGGCGCATTTAATCCTGGGGGGGAAGTCGAGTTGGACGGATAAAAATATTTTTAACACGAGTAAAGAATAAAGTCCAGTTTTCTTTTCGTTTTACAAAGCCCCTTCGAGTATTGTAGTATGAAGAAAATCGAGAAACTTATACTAAAGATAGATTTTGGGTTGCGTCTTTGCCCGAATACAGCGATCCTTGACAATCTGTCGCATATTCTCCTACTGCTGGTTGAAGAATTTCCCTTGTGCCGTTAGCTAGTGCGATCGCGACAGGTGGAGGCGACTATTTTCCGTGTACGATTAATTGGACGTCGCTGAGGAACGTCACGTCCAATTGAAAGAAAGAATCTCCGTTTGAATGGCAGGAAAATTGGCACAGCAAGAGCAAGGATAAAGTAACAACTATTCTCGTGGACGATTCGAGCTGAATGTAGATTGCCGGGGCGAAATTGCACGGGAGAAGGGTGCAATCCCATGGGATAAATAGACGCTACTCTTGCTGACCCTTGGCGCAGTTACGACGTTTCGAGATAAATCGACTCGAAAATCGACCGACTCTGCGAAACCGTGGTGATCTTTTAGGAAAATTCGTGTTGGCCCCATTGTCGACAGCAACGGGGGAAATACTCGCTCAGTATTCGGCCGTTGTAACGCGACTAATCCTCGCTTGACGGTACTTCCTCGACGAAAATGAGCACCAAATTACATGTTCTTTCTTCTCCGTTACTGGCAGAAACATTGACGAGTCTAATGGAATTTTGTACAAGGCAATTTTCAAAATGCAACAGTTCGTCACAGGAACGAGAGCACTCGGATAATGGGAAATTCTAATTGAACGAACCAACGGCCACGTCCCATAACGTATAATAATTTAGCCGGACTTTATGTTATGCTTTGCACGAATTAAATGCATGATTGCAGCTGCATGCTCATTTTCACGAACGTTTTCAGTTCTTTTAATGATTAAATTCATAGCGACAGGTCGCAGGGGCATCCGAATGAAAATGACGGCGCGTTTAATCGCAGCCTTTACCATTTATAATCGCACCTGGGGGGGGGGGGGGGGAGCTGTATACGGCCGTTTCTGATGAGTCTGGGACATTATTTTGTTTCGCGTTCGATCAAGTCCGGATTTTAAGGGAATTTTCATACAAGGGCAGTGGTAAACGCAAGGGAAATTTAATGTGCCCAACGTTTATAGAATACACGCATAGTTCCCAAACGAAGGTGAGAATATTAGAGAGTCACCGTTCACCTTTGTGTGGCGAGATCCTGCGCACGCACTCCGATTTCTCTGCCGTTTGGTAGTTTCGCGTAATAATTTCCGTCCTTCGTTTTTACGCAACGATTCCACCTCGAGCGTAGCGTGAAATTGGGTCAGAATCTTCTTACGCGGGATTTGTTTACGGCGAATAATTGCACAGTAATTTGATAACCTGCGCCGAGAGCTCGTGGGAATTTTCCACTGCGATAATTCGGCCAGGATAGTTGTATGGCCACATCTATGGTAAAACGGGTAATCTCGTCAAGAGCAATTCTGTCGTTTTCCCAACTCCTCGGTATCTATTTCCACCGAACCGGTTATTTCGGTACGATTATATACCTGGCCAGGAATTATGAACGATAACCAGTACCTACTATAAATGCTATTCAATGTAGCAGCAGTACACGTCGCTCTACAATCAATCTCCCAAAATTACATTCGGTTTCCTCCGAAACCGAATTCCCGTATCAAACGTCGCTGGGGTCCATTCGCGGAATCTTGGATCGGTGGTGCAATCAGGGAAAACGTCATCCCAGGCGGATAAATTGAGCAAGTTCCGTTCCACTGCCACGCTGTCCGCGGGTCGGAATGGATTTCTTGAACGACTCTTACGGGGGATCGCAACTAGGCGGTCGTCGCAGTAACCAAATTCTGCTTCGCGAACGAGGAATGGAGCAGTCACTTTCTGACAAACTTCTGAGATGAAGATGGAGTTGACCCGAGGTGGCTGGAAAAGCACGGCAGGTTTTCGGCGCTCGTAAAGTCGTATGGGCATCTGGGCGTGAATCGTTTGCATAGAACAACAATATTGGTATGCAAAGGGCAACTGTGCAGTGGGGTGGGGTCGTTGAGAGCCTGGCAGAAACCGGGGGATGTTGGAGATGCTGCTGGCGGATCCGGGGCGGTACACGGTACCGGAACCCTATGGCGGGTCAACTATGGGAGCTTACGTTGGCCGTGTATCATAAATTATATACGCTGTGCGCGCTCGCGGTGACGTGTGCACACCGTGGAAACCATGAGGGGGTTCCGTGGTGGGGCGTGTACACGCTGAGCATATTGTACGGCCATGAAAGAAAGATGGTAAGATAGGGGATAGAGGTGTGACGGCTGGAAGACAGATAGGTAGGACGGTATTTTTGGAAAGAAAGAAGGAAGCGATAAATTTGCTTGGTGAAACATCTAGCTACAGCTAATGCTGCTGTGGTACAGGAATTTTAGGACCTAAATGAGAATTGAGGGGGAGGGGGGCAATTTTTGGATGCAGAGATATCTTGTTCGGCGATGTGTTTCAGTGTTTGGGAAACGGTTCGATTGAAGGAATCGGTGATTTAGTTACAGGGAGCGTGCAGGAAAGTGGTATTCTGGCGAAACTTGTCTAGTAGCAGGCATTGAATGTACCGCCAGAACGGTTGAGGGTGAATTTCTTCTCTGTCAGCACCGTTTTTCTTGATATGCTTGTGCGGAGAGGAGGCTGGACGAGACTTTGATATTAAAAAAACAAAGGGTAAAGAAAAGAGAGTAGAAAGGCAGAGAAAGTGGAGCGAGGGGAGGAAGTGAAAAATGAAAACAGGCGCGGAGGGAATACAGCAGAAAGACTGACAAAAGTGTAGAGACGGAAAGTGAAAAGGGCAGGAAGCGGGACATCGGACACATAGAATACAGGGACGCGAAAGAATAGCAGGGAATAAGAGGAAGTGGTCACAGGGAAAAGAGAAGATTGTTCCGTGGCCTGTGACGCTCTTCCGGGATGCTATTAACATAAACCAAATGATAAAAGTATATAACTTTAGATGAATATTCCGTACACGTTAACGGAAACGCTCTACCATTATTCCAGAATAAAATTCTTCCAAACTCGATTGGAATCTGGCGGAAACCATTATCCAAGCTTTCCCACAATTTCTCACATCACTATCGGCGATCTTATAGATTCTAAATATGTACCGTAAACTGGGGGAACATTGGCATGTTTTTGAAACATTTTGCTATATAATATAAAAAGTAACATTTTTACATTTGCTTTAAGTAGCCTATCATAACATTGCATCTTTTGCGAATGCACTACAAGTGTCAAAATGCATACAATTTTTGTCCTTAACCTTTTTTATTACATGTTAAATATGTGCCAATGATACCCCGTAAACGGGTAACATTGGCAAATCATATATAAATAGCACTAAAAAGTTCAAGTTTCACCATATCTGAACTTACATTAACACTTAAATTTGTTTCTTTTTATGTTCGATGCATTCTATTTTATATTTTTTTAATTTTTTTATTTTGTATTTATTTAATTATCATTTTAAAATTTGGTTTAGGTATCCTATTATAACATTGCATCGTTTGTGATTGTATTACATGTGTAAAAATGCATAAATTTTTTTCCTTTCCCTTTTTAATAGATGTTAAGTAGATGCCAATGTTACCCCGTACTGCCAATGTTCCCCCAGTTTACGGTACATCATCACCCTATTTAGCGTTCCCAAAGTCTAGAAAAGCATTTCCTACTTCAACTGATCCCAAGTTATCCGTCCCTATCAGGGCCTCTCGAGGGCACAGCTTTGCACACATCTAAATGCCTCGTAAAAAGCCTGAGAAAAGCAGGCGTCCACGCGTGCCCGGAAACACGCACACCCGGCGGCCAACGATACGAAGTAGTACAAGTCAGTTACCGAGCTGGCATCGCGCGTCATTCTGGCTACTTCCACTTACCGTTTCCTTTGAGGGTCGCTTCTCATCCACCCCCCTTATCTGACGACCGTCCACCCCCTCCCCGAAACTCCCCTCACCTTATCTTCTCGGATATCACGGGACTGGCTGGTGAACAAGGAGCATCTTCCGGGAACGGCCTGGCTATAATTTCGACGAGGACAACTCGCCCGGCGAAATGTTTCCCCCGAAAATTTCGGAGGAAATGCGACAAGAATCGCGGCGAAACGATCCGAATCCTCGGGAACAATGGCTGCCACGTCGGCAGAACGGGAGATACGCGTAAACGAGGCCCTCCATGCTCACCGGCGATTTCTGACGACGTCCAAGGTGAACGTACGAATCCGATATCGAAGATTACAGGTCTAGGCTAGCGGGCGAAAGAAGGGAGGGTCTACTTCGTTACCCTTTCGACCTGGTGAAAACCCGGGGTAGAACGGTGCGAGCAGGTTTCCATGGGAAACGAGCGGTTTGCGCGACGTTACACGATGCAAGTTGAAATCGTGCCCGAATAATCCGCGATACGCTCGCCACGGGTGTTGTTGTTCGGACCGGGAATCGTAACGCTTTGCTCTATGGAAATTTTAAACGTTCTCGATATCGCGCGGGCTTGCGATCCCAATCGTTGGACGATTTGCAGGTTTCGCGTGTACACCAGGGTTTATTGTTCAGGCTGAAAAGTGTTCGCGCGTTAATTTTGAGGCGCGATTCGTTCGGCTTTAAGTGTTGGGAATTACGCGTAATAAATTTAAAGGTATCGAATTTAAGGATTATACGAAACGTAGGTTTAAACAATGGATTTTTTAATTAATTCTTACACTTGCCATTTCCCACAGTGTAATCACTGTGATTGTTATAAATGCCGTAGTAGAGTGATTAAAATAAAATACAGAAATATCGTGATTAAAATTCGTTTACCACCCTGTACGCGGGCATGATCGATTGAATTCGTGGAATATGTGCTCACCTCGCAGCCAATATCAATTTCAAAGTATTTATTCCAACGCCTTCTCGCTGATGCGTTCATTCGCCGTTCATTTCGCTAAAATGGTCTTTTTTTCTTATTGAAACGGGAGATACGAACCAATGCGAGGTGCAATTAAACGGCCAGTTGAACGAATATTGAGCGACAATGGTAAAGGGCGATTTTACACGCTGACGCGAGCATTATATTAATATCCCTTCCTATCACTATTTTCCCCTCGATGGTAATAAAATCGTAACGAATGTACGAAATTTATTGAATTGCATATTTTCATGGCAGGAGGTCTCCGATCGCATTGCCTGTTTCTCCCTTTCTATCGTCGAATAACCATTTGATCGCCACACGCATCGAAAGATGTATTAAAATCTACTGTAAATCCCGCATAGTGAATTAATTACTTAGCAACATCGTATGAAGGTCGAATAGGAGGTTGTGCTCTCATTTCTGTGCACATGGGGGTGCAACGTCAAAAACGTTATCTGTCAATCTACCCGAACGACAAGCTTAGTATACAGTTATTACACCGATGCACTCCGCACTAAACGTTGTCCAAAGGGAACGAACCGAGCTTCTATATTCAAACACCAATGAAATGCACAGTTAAGTGCGGTACGCCTGAACGCGAATATACCCGCTACGCTGTCGCAGACCAGACTACTAAACTACACACCTGCGAGGACTGGAAGGCGATGGGTACCTATAATCTCGTTATCCACTTCTCTACATTCACTCGCGGCGCCGGGTCTGGAAGAGACAGAGTTCCTCAGACTTTATCCCCCGCTCGGCTAATCTTGTGGATTTTTGAGGTCTTCCTCCGTGCTCCTTTTTCGCCTTGAGAACGCTGCTTCCCCGAAGCCGGAAAGGAAAGGATCAGGTGGCGAAAGGGGAAGGCGCAAAGAGGATTGCCGCTTCCTCCTAATTTTCTCGCGCGTTCCACGCGATCCGGCTCGCAGGCGGGCAGACGTTGGCCGCGAGCGTCGAGCATCGGCGCTTCACGTCGAGACATTTTCCACGGGATATGCGTGTCAGGCGCTACAAAGGGCGCAAATATTTACACGTCGCTGACTCCGGGATGCCCAATTATCGCGTCCCGGACCGTTTTATCTCGCGCGCTAACTTCCCGACGATATGCAAAGCGGCTCTATTAATTTTCCACTACACCGACGGAGCGACGGTAGGCGGAGGGGAGGGGGAACGTCTGTACACCCTTGAAATTTGCAGGTCCGCGGAATGAAAATTCAAATCCGGTGCATTATGGAACGCGTTTCAATTAATTTTTAATGGGGGATTACAGGCGGGCAGCGGCCGTCGTCGTATCTGCCAAAGCGCGGCGAGGCCCGCTTGAAATTCTCGCCTCCCTGTTAGCATATACAAGGAAGGTTATTAACTTTCACCGCTGTATTCTTCTCGCGGAGAACGCTGTAACCGGCGTTGAGCGCGCGCCTCCGCTATTTTGCAAAACCTACGCCCCGTGGAGGAAACTGCTTGCCCCACCGTGCCATCGCTCTTATCTATCGCTTTTCAAACTCAAGGATTTCTATAAAGAATCGCGCGCGGAGCCGATCCATTTTACTCCCCGCGAATAGTCGCTAGCAACGTAGTTTAGTCGCGCGTGAATTCCGCGACGGAACCGAGAACGTTTTTCGTGCGTGGAAAAATTCGCCCGCTGCGGACACTCGAGCGGGGGAGAAATGAGGCGGGGAATGGCGCGACACTCGAAACCACGGTCGAGGGGGGATCGGCCGAGCACCCCCTTGGTTAAATGTCGTCCCCGGCGTTTTGCTAATTGCCAGCGCAACACACAAACGACAGCCACTTCTAATTGTACGGTCCCGCTTAATGGGAAACCCTTAACCGGGGGACCAAAAAGATTCGGTCTGCGAGTTCGCGGCGCGAAACCATTTAAATCTTTCCGCGTCATCGTGTTCCCCGCCCACCCCCCCCCTGCTTGTACTCTGTTTGCCGTGGGCGCGCGACACCCACGCTTAATAATCGAAACGAACTGCTGGGTTAACCGAAGCCTTTGCCCTTTGTTGGTTTTACAGATGTCGCTACAAGTCTCCTGGGTCCGGCACAGGGACATCCACTTGCTGACCATCGGTGGTTACACGTACACGAACGACCAGCGGTTCAAGGCGATCCACAATGTACACACGGACGACTGGATGCTTCAGATCAAGTATCCGCAGCTTCGGGACAGCGGTTTTTACGAGTGTCAGGTCTCCACGACGCCGCACATGAGCCACATCGTGCACCTGAACGTAGTCGGTGAGTTTGAACCCCATGGCTTTTCGCACGTTGATGACGAGACTGCTCGGTGTGGTGTTGAATCGCGCGGGGAACGGTTCTTGACAGGTCCCCGGCTATCATCCTGAATGGGTTATTGCCTAACGAGACGGGCATAACTGATACCGCCGGTTCGAGGATGGAGAAACAGAGTTCAATTGCGGAGCATTTGATTTCACCGAGCGTTGAGCTCCTAGCTTTCTTAGTTAGCTACGTTAACTTCGGTGAAACCTGATTCTGTGACGAAAATCTGCGGTACTCGCATAATATGAACTAGTATTTCAAGGTAAACCACGTGTATCGTTAGTTGGGCAAAGCTGACGGCAGCTTTTAAGCAGCTTACAACTCGCCAAACGTTGTTATTTATTTAAGAACTATACGCGGGAGCACAGGAATATTCCTAAACTGTAGCGTTAACTTGCGGAACACCAGTCGTTAACACGATGCAAGCTTCGCGTCCCGACAAAAGTTCCCGAATACGTGCTTTCTAAACTAACGTTTCAAAGAAAATATACGCACGCTTGTCGCGGATATCTGTTGGCAACGACGCGACAACTTCCACGGATCTGAGACCTATCGAGGTCGGTCCTACGGGCCTGGCAATCAGATAATTTGCACCGTCGTATGTGATTATCATTAACCGAGGCACGCGGCTAATTAAAACGCCCCACGCAACAATTAGTTAATTCTAATCTGAATCTGCCCCAATTCCGTGGCCGTTGTACGAAATTTAAGCCAAGCTTAAATCCTGGCGAGGCGCCAGTCGAACACCTGGGATTGGTTGATACCGATTCCGAGCTAAGCCACGCCGTCGAACAAGGCTTTGATTACGCGAGATTACTTGGCCAACTTAAATTCCGACCGGCTAAGCTCTGCCCTTTATTCTCGGAGTAACTGGTACGAGCGTACACGAAACATCCGGATAATTATTATCCCGCCCGACAGCGGCACACTCGAGATGTCTTCCGACAGTTTCGCCTATATCTGCGAACCGTACGCGAGCCGTATTCAATTTCAACCAACAGTAGAATATTCTGAAACGCGCCTGTACAAAAACGAAACGCAGCAATTTCTGCACTGCATCGATTTTATCCGGAACAATCGACAGGATTTCAGCTGCGCAAGAGATCCGTAGCGATTATTCGCTCGCAGCTTGCGAGTAAAACAAACGTGAAACGCGGAAAGGGTATTCGGTGCTCGTTTGTGAGTGAATTGCGAGAGCTTTTAGCACGACGCGCGTTTAAATTCGAGAAGGGTATACTGCCGATGGAAATTACATTATTCATCCGCCAAAGAGTGCATTTTCGAAATTCGCCTACCCTCCCCTCCCCCCTCCCCCAAGCCCTCGCTCTTTATCCATTTAACGGAAACACACTGTGTTATCTTCTCCATCGAGACAACCTTTAACAAAGAACACTCTCGTCCTCTTTCACAGCCGGTATAATTGTGCCCGGGAAATTTACATCTGAATTGCGGTGCATTTATTTTCGCGCGGGGGCAACTGCTGAAACGTCTGTCACACGAGCGCCCCGGAGCATATTATCAACTGCGTTGGAACGAAACAATTGCCTGAAGATCCATGCTCGATTCGCGCGAGTCACTACTTACCTCTCGCAGAACGGCTCCTCGCTCTTGCACAGAGAACTTATAAATATCTCTCCCCCTTTGCCAACAACGGTTACGCGGGTGCATCGGGCGTTTTCGTTCAACATCGTCCAGTAGAGAGACTTATCTAAAAGTTAATAATCGAAACGACGATGGAACGTTGTTGCGTTAAGTTGACCGTATTAATGATAATCGCCGCGGACAATGGTTATTGCATTGGCTGCAGTTACTTTTACAATGTGAAATTGTTGTTGCAAGGTGATTTAAAAGGAAATTGTTAGAAATTGAAATAAAGCTTAGCTTAAAGTCCCTTGCATCTTTTCAACCGCCTCCCAAATTCAAAGCGATCCCCTCGTAAGCGTGTAGGAAGTGTGATCGAGATTATAAAGTTGATCGATTAATCGCATCGAAGAAATCGTGTATCGGTAAATATTTGACCTCCCCCGATACCTGGCGTAGTTCACTAGGAAATCAGTAAATTGATCGCGGGCGAGTAAATATTGCCGGGTATTACCTTCGAGTAGATGGATTCGGAACTTTCGGTAGCGAACCGGTTGGCAAATATTGCCACTTCATCGGCGGTTCGATGCTTGTACAGGAAACCGTGTCTACGTTTACACACTATTATTGCAACGCCGAACATCTCCGCGACCGTCTTCGGCGATGTAAAACTGTGCAATCATCGCGCTTAAACCAGGGCGCATTTCAGCGCATCAAATACGCCCAGATTATAAATGATTTATGACATCTCAGACTATATACACGCTTTATCGCGTGCCCGTTTGGCAATTCACCGCAATCAGGTCATAAACCATCCTGCCCGAGCGGTATATGCGATACATTTCTTCTCTCGAGAAACGCGCACAATTCGATCCACGGTAACTGGCCTCGCCGAAGCTCCACTTACAAATCGGAAAATCGAGATAGCATCCGAATGTGTAATAAGTATCGGCAGCTTGTTGCTCCTCTTTCAGCTCGTACCTTTCGCAAACAGCAGTGTTTACTTTAAAAGGGACAGGTAATTTCGATTGGCATTCGAGCACGATCGATTCCTTGCACCCCGTTCCACCCGCTTCCTGAAATTGTCTCCCCGCCCCCGATACACCGCCAGTACCAGCTCCCGTTTAATTGTTTCCTTTGTCATTTTAATTTTCTTGGCCCCCTTTGGACCAGCGCCCCTTTATCGGTTCGATTTCCTAATAACGAGCTGCTTTTATCAAAGAACGCGCCGGAACGGGCTAGGTTCGCCGCTGCAATTACGAGTCACTTAATACCCGCAGCCGTCTCGCCGCGGAAAAAGTAAAACAGAAAGAAAGAGTGGAAATGCCGGTGGGAGGGGGGCAAAAAAAAAGGGAAAGCCGCGCGAGCCTTGGACACCGAGGAATCATTACCGACCGAATAACGACCTCCTATAAAGCGGCATTTCGAACCTTTATTAACGCGTTAAGCTCGGCAGACGTTCGCGTGCGTGCCAGCGTCGCCTCGTATTTCATCCCTCGCGCCCCCAAAGTGTCCCTACAAAGCCTTTTTCCTCTCCCCATCCACGTCGCCTGCAAATTTGCAATATCCATACCTTCCTGCCGCTCCACCCACGCCCCGTCTTCCTGACCAACTTCTCCCGTGTCACTTCATTCGCGGCTTTACGACCGCGTAAAAGCTTGTAACGACGCCCGCCCGCCTCTACTTGCTCGTGATCCACTTTGACGACGGCGCGGATATTACGCGCCGTTCCCCCGCGATTCGACCTGTCGATTAATACGGAATAATCGTTACGGGAGTCGTCATCGTCGCGCACAAGTTCCGACTACCAATTTCGTGGTAGGAGCGGTTCCTAGCTGTGAGTGATCTCTGGCTAGACTAAACGAAGAGTCCAAGGCTGTCCTTAAACGTAGTATTTCAGATTCACGTAGGATACGTTCGTTGTTTGTCTCGCGGCGTTGGTTTCGGAAATGTTCGAAGCAAACATTTTATTCGGTAACGCGAATGTACTCAGCGCGAAATCATCGCCCTTGTGCTCTTTGCGCGAGGCTCGATGCTTTCCCTCGGCCACGTCCCCCTTCTGTTTACCACATCGTTGAACATGATTTCGATGATAGAGGGAGCAGCCGAATTTTGGCGGACCCTCGGCCGTTAACAACTTGTAAATATCTAGCAGCTAAGTGACAGTGACAAAGCGCAGCATCTGCTAGCGGGCAAGGCTCCCTCACGGTCGGACGTTAGGTCGACTTGTTCCGCCGACAAGGCTCTGCGACGGCGGCGGCCCATTGCTCGACCCGATCCACTTGCGGCGCACTTCCCTGAAACTTGGTACTTGGTCGACAATTCTGTATTCAATACCCGTGTAAGGGAATCCGGGGAAATCCATCCCAACGAACACTCGAAGACGTGTTTTTGAATTATTAATGGAGCCAACATTGAAATGGAATATTTAAAAGCAGAGGTAAGCGAGGAATCCAACTTCCCGTATAATCGGCGAAACTTCTCGGGAAGGTTTGTCGAAGGGTCGACGAAAATATGGAATTGTAAATGGATTAGATTCGACGTTTGAAAAGTTACAACGTCGAGCCCCGACGAATCCTCAGATTTCGAGCACAATTATCGCATAGACTTGTCCGTCAACGTCGAATAATCGTTATCAAATTCCTCGCACGGTACGTCGCCGAGTTACGGGGCTTTGCAAATCTCTTGCATAAACGAATTAAGCGGTATGTACTTCTAACCCCGGCCCTCCAGCCTTCGTGTTGTCAAGGCCCCTGTTCCGAGTGTCGCTCTTCTGTCATGTCTCCGGAACGCTAATTATCAAATAATGTAACCCACCACCTCGAGGCTGATGAGGAGAATCCGAAAACACGTAGCTCGCAGGATGAAACGTTTCGCGCTCTTTCGATTTCTAAATCTGCTCTGCAGTTAAAGAAATCTTCTGCATTCCGGAAAGCGTGAATTCAATTAATCGCTTTAATATATGTAGAACGAGAACTGGTTGACACAGTCGCAATATAAATATCTGAGCTTCTCGTGTCGTAATATGTTTCCAGTACGTCCCAGTTCTTCTCCCAATCAGTAATTCACGTTAATGCATATATTTGCGCAGTGATTTTAAAAGTACCGTTACGCTTTAAAGGTATCAGTGCTACGGCTGTAGGATATCGGATGAAATGTGCGAAAGATACCGCGTCGTTGGATATATATGAAGTATCGGAGGAACGGAAGCGTGGCGCGTTGAGAATTTTTACATCTTCCTGTTCGATTTCCGGTGAAAATCCTCCGCGCTCGTTGGGCCGCTTAACGTTCACAATAATCACGAGATATCTTGTATTAACCTGAAATCCTCTCGGAAGTAAAATCTGGCAAGTGTCTGGTATTTCGCCTCCGAAAGTTTCGAATGAAAACAGTTCTCGTAGACCTCGCTATTCCCGATGGAGATTAACCGTATCCTCCGTCGTGTCGTTCCATCTCGACGGACTTTCGCGGCGCAGCACGTGTCGCTGCTAAATTAAACATCCCTTTTCTCCCCCGCCCATAAAACGCTATAATTCGTTGAGTTACTTCTATCGGACATTTATAGCCCCCAAGTCCCTCCAAACAATTTAGCCGTGCAACGTAAACCAACGATATTAGAAAACGCTTTGCTACTCGACAATTTCACGTTTACCCCACGCTTCCAGGCACCAATTCCACTCTATTCGTAATTAGCGAACGATCAACGAAATCACTTTTTACCGAAGGAACAGGCGTTAAATTTCCCCGAGAGCAGCGGATAGGATCCGCGGTTGGAGCATTACATCCACAGGCCTGCGGCACAAAAGCCCTCCAGAGCCGGCAATCTCGCGAATCGCATGATGTGTGATGATGGGAACAGCTTCTAATTAGTGGTACTACGTGGGTGAGAGGGGTGGGCAAGGGTGGATGAGGGATGCAGCAAAGGTTCATGGCTGCCGCGTTAGCTCCTCATCCCTTCTCGCGGAAGTAGCTTCCTGTTCGTACGCTGCCTCGCAGATGTTGCGACTGACGTTTAAACGGAGCTTTGTTCGATGATAATGAGAGAAGAGGCGGAGAAAGTAAGAGAGAGAGAGAGAGAGAGAGAGAGAGACAGACAGACAGAGTGCTCTACCAACGGGATGAGACGACGAGGAAAACGAATTTTGTTTAACGTCTCGAGGCTATTATCCGGGTAGCCAGCATCTAAGGTCTAGCTGAATTGCTCGTACAAAGCAGATTTTAATTTTGACCCGGGAACACTGGTAGGGAATAGTCGGATCGACCTGGGGTCAGGCGAGACAATGATATTAAAAGCACCGGAGTAATACTACTGGCTAGCATAATAATGGATGGGGTGCCTTAAGAGCCGAGGCTGTTGCTGCTTCCTCCAACTGCAGGGGCCAGATCGCGCACTCTAGTTGCTGCGCCCGTACAACCTAATGGAAATCCTTAAAATTGCCCGGTACTTGGCGAGGATTTAACGGTCCAGCTAGGATTCAAGGCGTAATTCAGCGTTCCTTTACAGTTTTAGCGTTTGTACGACATCGGTCAAAGGATTTCGGTGGCCAGCAGCCGTGAAGGATTCTCGAAAGTCAGACTTTGTATTCCTCTTTTCGCCCAGAACGTCATGGATTTGGTTTAATTGAGAGCTACTACTCGATTCTTTCAGGGGCCCTCGAAAACTCCGCCACTTCTCGCTATGTACCTCCAACCGAGCGCAAAACCCCATGATACGACTATAACGATAATTTAACGGGGCATATTATAATTAATTTCAAACGTTATTCGCGATACGTCTAAAAATGAATTGCAGAATATGCTCTTCACCGGGTAATGACCGTAATGGAGGATCGCGGAAAAGTAGGTCGGTTAACGAAGATAGTAATAGTCCCCATTATTATATTTGCTGTACGTAGTACGTTTCCGTGAACTTCGTTCCACTTAATTCGGGGATCCTTTATCTTCCGTATTACTTCCATTCTTTTTTTTTTGCGAGCGATTCCTCTGCTATTTTACCAAGGAAAAGTAAACACAGCGGGCGGCTTGAACGTCTGCAGCGATCCAGCTGCACGTTTCCGTCACCTTTGTTCGATCGTCGCACTCTCCGAACTCAGAAACCGCCGCAGCGCACACGTGTGGTGGCCGACCAACTGAAATTTACCCCGATCCAACCTTCTGATTTCCTGGTCTCGCGATTCACCGCGGCCGCAACTGCGAAATTCCCGCGGCACATTACCGCTCCCTCTGTACCTGTCCTTCCTGGCCGATGCGGCGCCGAAATCAGCGCGTGTAAATCCTAATCCGCTATCCAGTCGAACCGTTTCAAAGCGTTTCGTTAACGGCTGCTCTGAAAATGGCCCCCGAGCCCTGCGGTTATTCTACAAGCGCGAGCCGGGAAAATCCAGCCCTCCATGGATCATCATTAAAATTTCCATCCTCATTCCCCGTTCGCGTTTATCGCGGAACCGGGAGTGGCGGTTGCTGCAACGATCTTCCGTTTAATGATTTTGTATAGGTTGGATGTTTGAAAATAAAGGGCGAGCGGCGGATGCTGTCTCTCGCGTGCGCGTTCACGCCAGCTTCGAGTAATTTATGAATAATTGCCGAGAGATTTATTTGCTTCTTTATGAAATAAGTGTATGCGCTTGCAGATCCAATGGCCCTGAAGGGAGTTATTAGTGATTCCTGGAATGGTAGTTCTAGAAGGGCTAATTAGGCAAGAAATAGAGATAGTGGTCCGAGAATGATTAATTGCGGGGGAAGTAAACGGTACACATTCCTGAAAGAAGCAATTACGCTATAGCGAATATGTTTGGCTTCTGTTTATTATTATTATTATTATTAAACGTCTTTATTACTATTCAAATAGTAAGCTGTAGTAAGCTGCTAGTAAGCTGTTACTATGCCTGACCTTACTTGTGAACAACAAAAAAGAAAGAAATACAGCAATATAAACACAAACATAAACATAACAAGATAATAAAAGTTGATAGTAGAGAAAAAAACAAAACAAATTATAGCCATCTAGAACTAGGCATGATATGTGCATATATAGGAAGCAGCGGCGCGTTTGAACGAGGAAATAGTAGGAAGGGAGCGAATCTCGAGAGGAAGGGAGTTGTAGTAGCTTATGTTGGTTTAGCGCGATAGACGAAGTGAAAATAAATATACACGCGACCACTTCGACTTCTAATAAGCAAAGATATGTTTCACGAGGCATTCCGTGGGACGTTAAATTTTCGAGCATGTAGTTACACGTTTTTTAATGACTGGCGACGCTCGTTGATTATTTCTACCGTACCTACTCGTTTGCAAACAACTAAGCAGCAGGCGCACAGGTAAATCAAAATGAGAATGTTTACAGAGCGGTAGTTTCTGAAACACTGATGCTTGATTACCTCTCGCGAGTATCACCGTTCCCTTTCCTTCTTCAAACATATGTCCCCACTTCACTCTAGCTTACCACAGTTGACTCTCTCTCTCTCTTTCTCCGTTACGGATCCTTAATTCCGCGTCTCCGCGAAACTATTCAGAACCTCGGCACGGTTTATCCGTCCCTCGGCTTATCACCACCAGTTATCTCATCGGGGTATTTTCGACCCGAAGAATTCCTCCCGACAATTCAGCATCTGGTGCGCACGTACGGTGTAGCGAACCCCTGGAATCGCACTCCACGACCCATAGAATTTTCGGAGCAGAAGTGGGTACACAGGGCACGAGAGGGGGCGAACGGGAGAGAGAGAGAGAGAGAGAGAGAGAGAGAGAGAGGGTGGGAGGGAGCGGAGAAGAAAAGATGTTTGGCGGAAAGGTGGAAGAGGGTCAGCGATTCTTCGCCCGTTCTTTCCGCTCGATCGAAAGCGCGCTCTCGCTCGGCTGTCGTTGACACTGCTTTTCACGCTGCCGGGCGGTGTACACCGGCGAAAACGTTATTCGGACTGACACAATGCCGCGTTGGCGTACGCACACGCGACAGAGCGACGGGACACGTGTACCGAAACTGGCCACGCGATTTGACGAGACCAAGTCCATCGACGCTCGATCGGCAGCGTTCGTTATACACGTGAAAGGCAGGGTGAAAAGGAACTCCGAAGATTCGTATCAACGGAGCCGCGATACGAAACGGCTGGGGCGTGCACCATTGTCGCGTCCGTTTCCCTTCGTATCTTGTCCGTCGCGGAAACGGCACCCTGTTTCTGCGAAGATAACGCCGTTACCTGCAGTCTGTGCTCCCCGACCGAGAGGACGTTTGTAGCCACTTTTCGTGTGGCGCCGCGTGAACTGTTATCGCAACGCACAATGACTCTCACGGCCGCCTCCGTACGGGCACGGAAAGGTGAGGTGGTTTTTTTTTATTGATAAATAATAGTGGAAGAGTATATCAATTTAGAAAGGAAATGGAATCAAGTGTGAAGCTTTCGGTATTTACTGTGTCTTTGAGGAACACAGTATTCCACAGTATTCCTTTAATATTCCACTGGAACCGCAAGTCTACGAATCAAGTCCTGCTATTCGCAGTCTGACTTGTTATCGAACTTCTCCACATGACTAACGAAATCAATTAGGAAATTACAAAATCTTTCTCAATTCCGAAGCTGTTTGCTTGGAACCATGGGAAAGTAGGAAATGGGATTCTAGGGAGCGCAGAGTCCTGCGTGGAAGAAAACAGGACGTTAATATGGCCACGAGGAGATTATGGATCGAACAAGCCGGTAGTGTATTATATTGTCAATGGGCTGATGGTGAATTATCGGAGTTTCGGGGAGCAATGTGTAGCGGCAAGTTCGGAAGCGTGCCAGCGGACGCAAACCATGCGGTTAATTCACTCTTGCACTTCGAAACTCGATGACTCGTAGATTGGTCGTCATAATTGTACGCTAATGCCGTTACCGGGATTCTACGGCCCGTTAGTTACGGCCAGATACGCCCGAAAGTAAAACCGACGGACGGAAATCGAGCCAGATATTCGCGTCCCAGCATTTTCCCACTTAACGCGAGTCCTCCTGGGGCGCGCTTCAATTGCGGCATCAAATTTTTCATCGCTACGAAGTGGCGCGACGCATGAAACGCGCGCTATGCTTTAAACTCGCCAGGAAATTTTCACGACGCAACGTTAGCGCGCCTCGCGAACGGGAAACTCTCTGATAAAATAACAGAAAATTCGAAGTGGAAATATTTTAGTTTAACGATCGAATCGCTCCGTCGTTCTCGTGAAAATTGGCAATAGAACGAATGAAGCGAATGAAAGAGAGGAAGATGAAGGAACGCGCGTTTCTATCGTTCGGGGTTACGCATCTTCGCGGCACGTTTGTAATTAGTAAGTAGTGAACGCGTTTCTCTTTATTTCTACAATTAGAAACGCGTTATTCGAACTGGCACGATCCGCAATTTGTAAGTCAGACGAGCCTTACTTCACGGGCGGGCACAGAAGCCCAACGCGAGAGAAAGTTCCCCGTTTAGACACTCGCTACTGTTTCCGAGAGCGCCGAGAAACTCGAGTAACGCGCGGCGCCGTTCTTAATGTCATGAATTCCATCCAATTCTCCCGGAAACTTTTCGGTGCGATTGTTCGCGCGCGAGAGACCGCGTTCCGCTTTTCCTGATGCGTCGCGATTATGCTGTTTAGCGGAATGTCAATTTGCCTTCGCAGATCTCGAAAGTGCGGCATAACATCGCTTACTGAGCGACAAACGCGTCTATCTCGCCTATTTGATTTCCATTCTTGTGTAATCGTCTGCGCGGAGCACTTTACAGCTCGTAGTTCTGGCCACGATGCGCCACGACTTGTTCACGGTCTTATCCAACAATTTTCTCAATGACGAATACGGGAATGTTTTGCGGTAAGGGGTTGCCGATGAAATGGAGTTAATAGTAAACGAAATGCTCGGAGGAGCTGTCAGCTACGTTTCCCTACAACTATCACAGTCCTATTGTACTAGAACAATAGATATCGGGATAGCTAAGCTTGAGAGGCCAACTGAAACTACCTATAGAAGCCTAGAATAGCTTCGAGACCTTCTGCTATACAAGTTCGATCATTTATCTTCCTAAAAGTGTATGATCACAGGAACGCACATCTCCGCAAACGATTTTCTCCATCTGCCCCATGAAAATGAACTTACAGCTCAATCTGATCTCTGCAACCACCTATAAAAGTTCTACGTATGGCACCTGTATCTTTTCCGTTCGCCTGTATCGTCGCTCGAAGGCACCAGCCAATCAATAACGAAGAACTTCCGACCCCTAACATCCCTCGCACTCCCTAGGTGGTCGTCCAGGATGCGCTTGGCTAAATGATTTACACCGTCGATTGTAATCGCATCGAGCCTCTCCCAGGTTTCCAAGCGTCCAGTTGTTTCGCGTGACGTTTCCCTCGCCGCGATTAATTTTCTAAGAGCGGCTCCGCCGGTCGCGCGATCCCTGAGCGAGAGGAGAACGCGTGGAAGGTATTCCCGGCGCAGAGAACGGCTAATAAGGGTGGCGTGATGCGGGGTGATTCTAATCGAAGGTAAAACGAGGGAGCGGCGCTGTCGACAAACCGTTTCAACGACGGTCGGCTAACTGGCCGGCCAATCCTCTCGCTAAACAGAAATCGCTTCGGCTTATTATGCAGTCTCTTCCGAGCAAACTGGCGCCACCTTTTCCCTCCCACCCTTCGCGCGTTGCCGCTATCCACCCACCCAGCCGCTCTGGCGAGCTCGCGCGATCGCTGGGACGGCTGGACTGTTCGTTCGGTTTAGTTAATTCAAGGAGTCGAGTGGATGAGACTGTTCCCCGCCGTATGCTTGTCTCGTGGCATGCGCGATAAAACCACCCCGAGAGCGAACTGGGTTAAAAACGAAGGGGAATTATCGTTGCCTCGTATCCCATCCTTCCTGTCCCCGTACGCGAATAAACTGGCTGCTACCTACTACGGGTTTTATGATAATGTTTGTTAAACCATTCTTACCCCTAGAAACGCTGAACAGCTGAAACCCTCTACGAATGAGATCCACCAGAATGCTCCTTGTCTTCGTCAATGCTCGCGTCTACTTATCGCACTTTCTTCCATGTTTCTAAGGGTGGGTGGAGAGAGGTATGACAAGTGAAAGATGTAAAGAAGATACAGGCGCAACGAGGCATTGGGTGCACAGTTAAAAGTGTGTGCAAAGGGGTGATACCCTCGGGGGTGTAATCCGCGAAACGTGTTTCCTGCCACTCATCACAGGGCCGTACAGGCCTAAAGGGTCTGTCTACCTTGGCGTGTCGAGGCTCTTAATAATTCCAGTGCTTAGAAACTAGGCGAAATCTGTCCCTGGACTTTTGATTCCAGCACTCTACGAACGAACAAGATTCTCGCTGAAATGTGGAGATTCCAACGGCAAAGGGGAGCTAACGAAGTGGCCGCGGAGGAAACGAACGGACAGAACGCAGCTTTATGTCGAGAAGAGAGGAAGGGAGCGGAGTGGGGAAGTTTGAGTGGCATTGATCGCGGTTGCCTCGGAAAACGAAGGGAAAGTTTGACAAGGAAACGCGCTAGAGCACGCGCTCGGGGGAGAAATAGCGATGAACATTTTTCGTTGCTTGTTTCTGATAAATTTCATCGTTTAACGGAGTGAAAATGACGGAGGGCTAGTTGCTTGTGCGCCCTCGATTAGTCAACCTAATATCATTAGTTTTTCTTATTAACGAGTTTCTACTGATGAAGAAAACTTCCAAAAGTGGATGGCTGCTCTGAATCCTCCTGACGTCTCTCTGTTCTTTGAAACCGAAATCCCATGTTATTCGGCAGCCACTCCATTGTTTGAATTTGATCGACGCTGAAAATACGGCTCCTGTTTTTCAATTGCGAACTAGCCAATTACGCGCAACCGTTCGATCTTCAAACGAACATTCCATTTATTTTTTGAAATTGGATATCGTTCGTCGTGCATACAGGAGGTTCCAAAACAACGAGAGAAATTGAAAAATGCCAGTTCATCGTGTCAAAAGAAATCGAATAGTTACCATTCTGCAATTTGAGGCTTTGAGGAAGGTTTTTTTGAAATACGTTAAATTAGAGAACCTTTTTGCCCCCCATTTTAATATCGTATATATTTTGTACGAAATACCTGTACGGTACGAAATTCTGTACGGTGCAGCATTATTTAATTTATTTCCCCCGAACTAGCTACGGTGGAGAGCAAGAAAGGGTGCACCAAAATCTGCTTCCAGCCACTCCGGTCGGGGATTTTCATCTAACGACGCAGAAACAATCCGAATTCATTTCACTTTGCGACTTATGCTGCATCGAAGAGCGTAACAGGGGCGTGCCTTCTCTGCAGCCTTACAAAGGGCCCGTGGAAAGTGCAAAGGTTACTTCTCCGCTCCGCAATGCAGCCCTAAGGATTCCGCAACGTAGCTAGACGCTGGCTTCACAGACAGGGGAAACCTGAAGTTTAAGGCGAGAGGAAAACGGCGCGCAACGAATGACATTCGAGTGGTACGGAATGAAAACTTGAGCCTCTGTCGATAGAAGTTATCCCCTTTCAGTAATTAAACTTGTTTTAACAGTAACAATAATTTTCAATGAAACATGAATGAGGACCTAGGGCACGCGAGAAGATCTAGGATATTAAACGTACGATATTATCAGACAGTCGAAATCAGCCTTACGCGAGTTCTCGAGTGCTAGAAATCTATCAGAAACATCAAGCTACCAATACCATAAAGCTAATCAGTCGATCCAACCAACTTTTATGCAATTGACACGTGTACCTCAAGTGTCTGCTCCAGGATCATCTATAAATTTATCTCCCTGCGTATGCCACGTTTCCGCTGAACGACTGTCTTCAACAGACACGACGATAGAAGCAGAATGCGTTCTGTTGGACGTACGTAACAAACAAATTCCTCCTGTTCGATTAACTGAAAGCAGGCTGAAGTCAGTGTGATACCGAGCAAAGTCGACGTTTAAACTGCCCTCTAACGCTAACCCTTTGTATCGAGGCACCGCCGTGCATTTAAGAAATGCTCCGCCGAACATTTTATCGTGCAAACGTCCAACTTTCAAATAAGCTTACTCACTTACGGAAAGCATTGCCTACGAACCAGAAAACGGACTCCATCGGGACCCCCTTAACTTCTAACACGTTTGGAACTGTCTCCGTAATGAAATTGTCCCGTCGCCCGACGCAGCAAGGCTAATCGGATAAATTATTTGTTGGCAGCCCACTGACACAGAGTTTGCTTCCTTGCTTTGGAGAATTATGGGGTTACGAGAGTGTTTGCTCGTAATTCGAAGAGATGCTCTTTTCATTGTGCGCGCGCCACGGTCGTTCTTCCATCCGAACGAACGTATCGACACGTCGAATGGGTGGAGCTCGATCTTGAATCGACACGATAATTGTGCGAATGCCTTTTCCGTGGCATTCCGTTGCGAAATGTTTACGAGGAAAGACTATTTGGCCACGATTGCCCAGCCACGAAAGGAAACAGAAATGGATTATGGAATACATCGAGGTGCTCGAGGAATGCTCGAAATCGGTTGCCTGCCCTCTCACATTTCGCGCGATCGTGCCGCTGGCGAAACTCGGCTTTGCCGGTAACAGATCGATGGAACGCAATTAGAGTCCATCGCGAAATTTGCATAAATATTCGTAATGAACGCGTAATGCATTCACGCGCCTCTGTATCGGCGATCGATCGACTGTACAATCTTTACACGGGAACGCTTATAGGTTTCATATGTAATCCCGCGGTATTTTCGATTAATTACCGTGGCATCACGATCAACCCCCTTATTCTAATCCACTATTCTGAAACCTGCGATCTGTGCTCGAAGCATCAGCCATCGATTAACACTTCGGCGAATGCAGTTAATTTCGGATTGACCTAGAAATGAAAAGCTCGTTTGCGGTTCGATTTTTACGCCGGAACAATTCGAAAATTGTACGTGTTTAGGACTGTATATATTGTAAATATCAGATCTAAGTTGTACATTGTCTTAGCTCTTAAGAATAGATTATCGCGCACGGAACTGCGGTAGCTCACACTGGTCGGCGCTACCAAAAGTTTACGGTGTCACCATCTCGTCGATTGTCGAGGGAACAATTGCGTTCTCCCCACTCTTAGTCGCGAGCGCTGATTACGCGATCGCGAAGATCCTCGCCAGTCGGTCTCCTGGAGTCGGTACTTTTACACTTTGTCTTTCTACGCTTACGCTTGTGAAGAGATCGGCAGTTACCAAAATCTACGGTATTCGCTAATTTGTTACGCGCGGTTCCTACGTGCTCGTTTATTACTTCGCTGTGAATAAAACATTACCGGTTTCTACTAGTGCTGGTGAAAAACAAAAATTCTACTTACAATTAACTAAGCCTAAGTACGATTAAGTAAACCTACTTATTCTAAAACTAGAACTACTTAAAGCTAATTATTCTAGAACTGAAACTAACTAAAACTAAACCTAATTTAACAACGAACGAATTGGTCCTTCGAGCCGGATATTAACGCGGTGATTGAAAAATCACTCTTCAAAAACCAGTGAACAAAGGAATCCGTTGCGTAACCGTTGATCCACGAGGCTTCGAACGTTCTCGACCCCGTTCGAATTCGTAAACAGTGCCGGGCGAAACAGTTTTTTCATCTACCGGACGTTCTTGAATCTGATAAATGTATACAATCATAAGCGAACAAAGTACGTTGTTCAAGCGAATTTCAAATCTCAAGGAGAACATGAAGAAACTCGGGACAAAGAAAGTAACGCGAGGTGTAATCACCTCTCGATTAGACCTACTGGAAAGCTACTGGACTACGTTTTGCAAGAATGATGCGAAAATAACCGCCGGTGCCACGGAGGCGATTAAACAGTTTATATTTCACCGAAGACTACCTGAGCCTCGGCGAAGAGGCTTACCTAAACCAAAAAGCCGACCTTCTCGACCAGCTGGACGCTCTTTCCTGTGAGAAGGAAAGCAGAAGAACAATCTGGGACCGACTCCGATGAAAATGATTCCTCTCGTGGCAGAACCCTGCAAAAGATAGCTCTTCCGATCTTTGCCGGTGACTATCAGCTCTGGCCAAGCTTTCGAGACCTGTTTATTTCGCTGGTTATAAAGAACTCTTCACACTCGGCGGTTGACAAACTGCATTATTTAAAAACAAGCCTCTCGGGAGAAGCTGCTCGTTTGATTCAAAACGTGACGATCACGACTAATAATTTCAAACGTGCGTGGGCAACTATCCCCGAACAGTATGACGTTCCACGTCTTCTGATCCACGCTCGATTAAAGGCGCTCATGTCATTGCCTTCTATGAGCAAGGGATCTGCTCAAGAATTAAAGGATTTGTTGCACGGGACCCGAGATGCAGTGGAAGCTCTGGAAACACTGCAGCTAGCGGTCGAGCACTGGAGTGCGTGGCTGGTTTACTTGACGGCGGAACGCTTAGACGCCGAGACTAGGAAGGAGTGGGTGACGTCCTTCGGTACTTCAAAGGAGCATCCCATCTTCGAACAGCTGCTGGACTTCCTCCGCACTCAAGTCCGAGCCGCGCTGGCTTTGGAATTCAGCACCAGCGGATCAACGAGCCAGCAACCCACTGGATCATCTGGACAGCGAGGAGGAGATCAACCACAGCCGCCGGCCTCCAGCGGTGCGACGCGTCGCTTCAAGACGCACTGTGTGACGCGGAACAACGCCGGGAGTCAGAAGTGCGCCCTGTCCGCAGGGGAACACTTCATTCTCTACTGTCCCTCGTATAAAGCGCTGGGTCCTCGGGAGAGAAAGGCTAGGGTAATAGAAAAGAAATTGTGCTTTAATTGTCTAGCTGCGCATTCCTCTCGCGAATGCAAATCAAACAAGCGACGCCAACTCTGTCTGGGTAAGCACCATACCACAATTCACATTCCCTTTGAATCAGACTCTGCTCCTGGCACTAATTCGCAGGTAACGCAACAAACGGGATCCACTAACCAGGGTTCTTCTCCGTCACTGAACTCGGCCACTCCAACGACTCATTGCGCTCAGACTGAACGGATGGGCGCTGCAATGCTTCTCGCTACGGCCTTGGTTCGTGTGGCGTCCGTGACGGGTGAAGGATTAACTGTCAGGGCTCTGATCGGCCCGTGCTCCGAGGTGTCCTTGATTGGTGAGAGTATCGCTCAATTATTAAAGCTTCCCAGGATTCCAACAAATATTCCGGTAATAGGCGTGGCGAAGAACAAGACTTACTCGAAAGGTTCGGTGACTCTAAAGGCACGGTTAAACATGTGCAATGCGCGTTGCAGAACACCATTACAAGGGTCGATTTTTATTGTTCGGCGCGCAACGTAGGACCTCGTACCGTAGGAAATTTTAAGTGTTCGCCGCGCAAATGCGCGCTGTTGCACATGTTTAACTGCACCTTAACGGTCTCTCATCGCAAACACGAATCGGTGAATCTCGCGGTTCAAGCCCTGGTACTTCCTCGGCTGTTTTCCTACCAACCCAGTCCCGCTCAATCGTCTACTTCTATGCCGCACTTAACGGATATCGAACTTGCTGACCCCGAATTTTTATCATGCAGGAAAGTCGATTTACTTTTACGGGCAGAAATCTACTTGCAAATTATACTTGAAGGGTTGATACATGGCCCTCCTCGCACGCCCGTAGCGCAAGCTACAACTCTAGGTGGGATCCTAAAGGCACGGTTAAACATGTGCAATGCGCGTTGCAGAACACCATTACAAGGGTCGATTTTTATGGTTCGGCGCGCAACGTAGGACCTCGTACCGTAGGAAATTTTAAGTGTTCGCCGCGCAAATGCGCGCTGTTGCACATGTTTAACTGCACCTTAAGGCACGGTTAAACATGTGCAATGCGCGTTGCAGAACACCGTTACAAGGGTCGATTTTTATGGTTCGGCGCGCAACGTAGGACCTCGTACCGTAGGAAATTTTAAGTGTTCGCCGCGCAAATGCGCGCTGTTGCACACGTTTAACTGCACCTTAAAGGCACGGTTAGACATGTGCAATGCGCGTTGCAGAACACCATTACAAGGGTCGATTTTTATGGTTCGGCGCGCAACGTAGGACCTCGTACCGTAGGAAATTTTAAGTGTTCGGCGCGCAAATGCGCGCTGTTGCACATGTTTAACTGCACCTTTACTGGCCCGATCGTCGATCGGGGAAATCTCTCTAGCGCGAAAACCGCGGCAACACTCCAGTGCTCGACGGATGCCGATATCTCGGAAATTTTGCAACGTTTCTGGTCAATTGAAGAGGTATCGACACCATTTACTTCGTTAAATTATGACGAAAAAGCGTGCGAGGAGCACTTCGCGCAGACGCATTCTCGTGATGACAGTGGCAGGTACTGCCCTCTTTAGTTAAAATGTCCTATCTAGCATTTTGAAACAACCGAGAAAACTGAGGTTTTATCATTTACTTTCTACCATTACTTATTTTCCTTCATTCAAATAGCCTAATATAATTTTTTGTAATAGGTGTACTGGCAGGGAATGTTTTATTAACGTGCCAATCAATTAATTGTTTTATACTCCAAGTCATTTTAGAAGGAACTTGCCGACCGACGAGTTTAGACCTGTTCTGCGCATGTTGGCGCTCATTGTTGCCGAAACAAGTTACTATTGGCTATACCCCAAACAAACGCTTCCTCGGAGCCAATGAGCTCATTCTACATGCGCGAATAAGTTCCTTCTAAAATGACTTGGAGTATAGATAAGATGTTTTAACCATTTTAAAAGAAGTTAGGTTAAATACATTAAACTGTTTATAAATCTTTACGAAGCACGTAGAGTTGTCTAACTTTACTTGAAAGGTAAAAGACGCGTGGAACTTCAAATATTTCAATATTTCTCAAAAAATGAAAAAATGCTAAATAGAACAGTTTAATTAAGGCGGGTAGGGTATGTCGTAAGACTACCGTTCTCGCGTTCAAAATCTAGCCTCGGTTTATCTCGCGCGACCTCCGAGGTCCTCTTGAAAAAACTCGAAAAGCGATTCCGAATCTCTTCCGAACTGGAATCGGCGTACCGCCAATTTATGGATGAATATGAGTCACTTGACGATATGAATCTAGCTACGGGAGATTCTCGTGATAGTTCGAGTCACTATTATTTACCAATTATTTAAGATTAATATCGACCGTATTGATTAAATTATTATGATTTCGGCGCAAAGTTCGGTCACTTTATACAAATTCAAAAAGTCGTTTTGCAACTATTCACTATTCTATAAAATATAGAGTTTCCGACGTTTCGGTCCAGATTTGGACCTTTATCAAGGAAAGATATAGGTATAAGAATATTGCATGAAAAATTGAATTTATTAGTCGGCACGTTCAAATAGTAACGCCCGACCCTTGAGTCGGATGGAAGATGACTAAAGTAAATACCAGGCAACACAACAAGCATCAGAAGGCGAAAACAAAAACAAGGCTAAAACGAACCGTTGAATAATATGTGTGAACGTTCAAATTTCGAAAACAATATCGTTTATATAACGAATCACTTTATTGATAATATGTCATATGTAATAAAATTTGATGTTAAATAGCAATGTAATTTTACATAACTTTTAAGATATGTAAGACATAAGTATGATCATAATTGCAGAATTAATAGAGAACTATTATTTACCTCATCATGGGGTAATCCGCGCTTCGAGCACTACTACGAAACTTCGTGTAGTTTTTAACGCGTCGTGCAAAACGACCTCTGGTCTTTCACTTAACGACCTTGCACACAAAGGTCCTAATTTGCTTCCGGAGATATTCGATATCTTATTACGATGGCGTCTTCACTCCGTAGTGTTCTCAGCGGACATAGAAAAGATGTACCGCCAGATACGCGTGCATACGGACGATTGCGATTTCCAACGCATTCTTTGGCGGAAGAACGCGTCGGACCCTGTGCAGGCGAATCGACTGCTCACTGTCACATACGGGATGGCGTGTGCGCCCTACTTCGCCATTCGCACTCTAAAACAATTGAGCGCGGACGAAGTTGATCGGTACCCTTCTGCCGCGCCGTGCTTGCTTAACGACGTCTACATGGACGACGTTATCTCGGGAGCTGATACCGTTTCAGCGGCGCTCTACATTCAAAAGGAGCTACTTTCTTTGCTCAAGGCGGGCGGTTTCAAACTCCGAAAATGGGCGTCGAACGCGCCTGAGCTTCTCGAAACGCTGCCGCTCGATTATGTGGCAGTCACTCCGGAACTGTCTTGCAATTTCGAGGGCACCTTTTCCTTACTGGGTCTGAAGTGGCAAAACACTTCGGATTGTTTCTTGTTCTCCGCTGCGCCTAAAAACCGAGACAACGCTCTTACAAAGCGTATTGTCTTTAGGGAAACCGCGAGTCTGTACGACCCGTTAGGATTTCTAGCTCCGGTAATAATCGCCGCGAAAATTTTCGTGCAATCTCCCTGGCTTGTAAAACTGGGATGGGATGAGCCTCTCCCTTTAAATCTTACCGAAACCTGGGAGCGTCATTGCGACGGATTGAGCGCTCTCTCCTCATTGAGGATACCTCGATGGCTTGCCGTTAGAACAGAATCCGGTTCCTATGAATTACGCGGCTTCGCCGACGCGTCGATTCAAGCGTACGCCGCCGTAATTTATCTCCGTTCCTTGTCCGACGATGAGCCCCCTCGCATTAACAAATATCCTTGCCACGGCTCGAATTGTGTGCCGCCACACTTTTTGCTCGACTGACAATACGCGTTGTACAAGCTCTAAACTTACCTCGGAGCGAGGTACATTTATGGTCAGATTCTACGATCGTTTTGAACTGGCTGCAGAAGCAGCCACCTCACTGGACGACATTTGTCGCTAACCGCGTTTCTGAAATTCAGACTACATTGCCCAATGCGAGGTGGCATCGCATTCGGACAAAGGAGAATCCCGCTGATTGCGCTTCGCGAGGTATTCAGGGGGACCTTCTGATGAACCATACGCTCTGGTGGCAGGGACCTTGCTTCTTGAAGCAAGGTCAGATCGACGTTGAGTTTAACCGAGTGGTCGAGTTCAGCACGATGGAGGAAACACGCACGAAATCGGTTCATCACACGACAAAACTAGACGATGAACCCCCGATATGGGAAGTCATAGTCAAATATTCCTTGTTTAAAAAGCTGAATCGCATCACTGCGTGGTGCATTCGCTTCGCTTCGAAGCTTCAACGAAAGTCTTCGCTCGAAATTCCGGGCGTTTACCTGACAGTTTCCGAATTAGAGCTAGCCAGACTCACCTTAATCAGAATTGTTCAGCGCCAAGCCTTTGCTCGAGAAATCTCGAAGTTAGAAGATTCCGCTTCAATCTCCCGGGGCCCTCTCGCTCGCCTCGTTCCCTTCGTGGATGCTCAGGGCATCCTTCGTGTCGGCGATCGACTAAAACACTCCACGCTGGACTTCGACGAAAAGCATCCGATAATCCTACCGGAAAAAGGCTCTGCCAATAATTGTAATTATTTCGTAAGAGATTCTTCTGCAAAGTATAGTCTGCTATGAGGTTTTTACTTTATTTTCACCGCATATTATTAAAGCTTGATTAGTTTAAATAGTGATTAGTTCAGTCTTCGTAAGATTTCGTAACGTAACCTTCCTCAGAGCAGAACACACCTTCGAAGCAAGACGATGTATCGTAAACGTCACTTTATTTGTTTTATGTACATAACGTTTCATTAATGTTTCCTATCTTTTACGATTTAGTAGGACTTAGGGCACTGAACTTATATACATTTTAACGTCGGCGAACGCTCTCACCATTGTACCCTGGCCCAAATGATACGAGGAGACGTGCACCGAAACGATCGCATTCGGCGCACAGAGAATCGCATTAGAAAATATAAAAGGCAAAAGAGTCTCTTACACTCATGTAAAAAAAAAAAAATGGCGATGACGAGCCAAGGCGTCGCAACAACAAATGGGGAATCTACACCCCTCTCGCGTGACTGCTACGCGACCTTTCCTTAACTCGGGAGTCGACTATGCCGGTCCTTTTCTTACTAAAACGTCTCCGGGACGCGGTCACCGCACGCGAAAATCTTACGTTGCCCTCTTTATATATCTATCCACTAGAGCACTACATTTAGAACTCGTGTCGGACTATACTACTGCCGCTTTCTTAGCCGCGTTTCGGCGATTTGTCTCCCGTCGCGGCCATTGTGCGTCCATGCGTAGCGACTGTGGAACGAAATTTGTAGGCGCCGACAAGGAGCTTCGGCAGTGGTTCTCCGCTGCAACCTCCGAACTGAGCGAGTTGGCGGCCCTACTAGCTGGCATGGGTACTACGTGGATCTTCAATCCGCCAGCCGCGCCTCACTTCGGCGGAATCTGGGAGGCCGCGGTGAAATCCATGAAATTTCACTTGCGTAGAGTCATCGGTGATACCCCGATGACGTTCGAGGAGATGTCTACGTTATTGACGCAAATCGAAGCATGCCTCAACTCTAGACCACTCCTTCCGTTCAGTGACGAACCTGACGACTTTAATTTTCTAACGCCCTCGCACTTTCTTGTAGGCTCTCCTTTGACAGCCGTTCCTGAGCCGTCACTTGTAGCAGAGCCAAGCAATCGACTGACGCGCTGCCAGTGGATACAGCAAATGAGAGGCCACTATTGGCAACGTTGGGCCAGAGAATACCGGCAAACTTTGCAAGGACGAGCAAATGGGTAACGGGCCATCCAAACGCGCAACTCAGACCCACTGGCCCATCGGACGGATTACTGCCGTTCATCCGGGGAAGGACGATCTCGTCCGAGTAGTGACGATCCGGACACCGTACACCACACTGCAACGGCCGATTGCTAAGATCAGCATTTTTCCCTCGGCGTCTAGCGACAGTGATCCGAGGCGCTCGATGCCATCACAAACCTGACCTTTCCCTCGCACTGCTTTCGAGCTACCCGCGACGAAGGTGGGCGGAATGTTTAGGACTGTATGTATTGTAAATATTAGATCTAAGTTGTACATTGTCTTAGCTCTTAAGAATAGATTATCGCGCACGGAACTGCGGTAGCTCACACTGGTCGGCGCTACCAAAAGTTTACGGTGTCACCATCTCGTCGATTGTCGAGGGAACAATTGCGTTCTCCCCACTCTTAGTCGCGAGCGCTGATTACGCGATCGCGAAGATCCTCGCTAGTCGGTCTCCTGGAGTCGGTACTTTTACACTTTGTCTTTCTACGCTTACGCTTGTGAAGAGATCGGCAGTTACCAAAATCTACGGTATTCGCTAATTTGTTACGCGCGGTTCCTACGTGCTCGTTTATTACTTCGCTGTGAATAAAACATTACCGGTTTCTACTAGTGCTGGTGAAAAACAAAAATTCTACTTACAATTAACTAAGCCTAAGTACGATTAAGTAAACCTACTTATTCTAAAACTAGAACTACTTAAAGCTAATTATTCTAGAACTAAAACTAACTAAAACTAAACCTAATTCAACAACGAACAGTACGATTAATCACGATCATTACTTTTAGAGGGCCCCTGATTAAACGGGGAATCGATTTTGTCAGTGGTTCTCTTCGATTACGATTACGATTTATCGATTCCCCTCGTACAGCAGTTCTCGCATTCGTTCTAACGATATTCATCCGCTTAAAAACCAAATACAACGCAATGAAAATTTCCCCTGACATGCAGCCCTTCGTAGTAACATTAGCATGGGCGAGGTGGTTTCTATTATTCTATTTTATTTCATTTCGCCCGAGTAACCATGATAATGGTTTTTGATAGCGTCACAGTAACGACTACGATTTACAAACTCCCCAGTGTTGTCGTCCACGGCATCTTGTAATTTCGTTCGGAAGAACTGGAAGATGTAAACTGTCACGGAGGGGCGGAAACGCTTTTGTTTCGTGCCACGATTAATGCGTTTCGACGTCGCGTTCCGGGCCCGCGGTATTTTAATTAATTTCCCTCTGCAATTATTTCAAATATTTCACGTTATTTGCGGTGGAGGGACGGTCGTTGGTCACCCCATTCACCACCGTCCCCCGGTGCAACCCTCGGTCCCGTCCGCCAGCCTATTTTCTCCCCGCTCAAGTTCATCTGTCCGTTCGTTCTGTCATCGAATGCCGCTCGATAAAATGGGTTAATTCCGGACAATGCTGCGACTGAAAATCACATTTGGACAGGCGTTGTTGTAGAGTGATTACCCGCAGTCCAATTTCCGTGCTACTAGCGCCGGGCCACCGATCATCGTTATTTATATTCCTTTAATTTCCACCCGGTCTACGTAACCCGGTACACACACGCGCGCGCGCACAGGCCAGACTGCAGTTATTAGAACGTGGGAATGCCCCTGTTCGGTGTAACGAAGCGGATTTCAATGGACAGATTTCAAAGCCGTGCCACCCCTCCCTGTCTTTATTCCGTCTGGTGTTTCGGTTAATTAACGTCCATAGATTTTCAATACCGGCGATGACATTTTAAACGACGTGATAAGCCCGTCAGACGATCACGTGCTGTTCGAATGGAGCACGGAGATGTAGAAACTTAACAGTTCGTAGTCACACGGAGTGTATCACATCCCGGAAAATTTTCCTCCAGATGTATATGTCTTCGCCAATATTTCTCTAAATTTATAGACCTTAAAATTCAAAAATTTAGGGAATTTTAATAAAACAAATTGTTTTTTCACAACTATTGTTTCAACTACCATCGTATAAAAAAAATTAATTTCTAGAAACAGCCTATTAGAGCATTATTGTACGATTATTGCGAATCACTGAGAAGTTGAAAGATTGAAAAATACGAAAATGGTAACTCAACAATGACGCTGGGTTGCAGTGAACCCCATTTGACCAATTCCTGATTATAAGGAGGTGTGACAATGAAGGGTGAATAACGTAAGAAGTATGAATAAGTTGAGTGAAATAAATTAGCGACGAAGAATTGCGAGCTCATTCAGTAGATTGCCTGCAGACTTTAAGTCCCCGAGTACCATGGTGGATAGTACATAAGTTTAGGTCTGCAGTACGCCGTAGTACACCACGAAATTCGACTCACCCTGAACTCCCTAATTGTATTCCAAAAGCTCCTATTACAATTTCCTAATCAATTCGCTTCCCTCAATTCGGCTCAATGCCACGATACTAAACAGTCGCCAATAAAATCGCTCATCGTCAACTAATTGCGCCTTAGCGTAATTTGTACGAGGACGCGCGTAAATCCCGCTCGTGCGCGACATTACACGTTGCGAATATGGTCAGCCGTGACTGAAAAGCGGGAACGAGAGCGGAGGGAGTCGCGACACATTCAAGATCGTTTCTTTTTCACGCGTGCCATGATAAACCGAGCGTATCCATTACGAGGCTGGTGATAAATGGTCCCGCGGCTGATACCGGCGTTGCTCCGCTCTGCTCGCGGCACAATTAATTCCTGTCGCATTATTCGCGATTGAAAAACATCCTGAACGCTGGCTGTCTTTCGACCCTTGTCCCCATTCACGATCCGTTGCTTCCCTTTACACGGCCCACCTTCGCGCTCTCGTCGAATCACTGCCGGCGAATTGGTTTACTGCCGGCGGTGTCGCATATCGAAAGGACGTGTCTATTGTCGCGTGGCGCGGAAAGTAATCCGCCGACACGGGAATTTCGGGCGTAGCTCGGCTCTCGCAGCTGGTTAAATTTACGATACACGGCTGGGCATCGGTGCCGACGTTCCGGATTTCTGATGTTCCCTTGATCTCGATCCTCGACGAGATTTTCGGCCGGCTTGACGCTGGCTACGGGAGGGCATCAGAGTCCTCTAACTCGAAGCTGTATTTCTGATCGGCTTAATTAAACACACTTACCGTTACGCAGCTAGCGCTCGTGTCTTTTGTTTGAAGGGGATTCCCGTAGACGCGCGAGATTAAAATGAAGCCGCGAATCAGGATTATCAAGTTTTGGAACTTTGGCCATAGAATTGGCAATTCATTTGGCAATAATAGACGTTGAGTAGGAACTGCTCGGAATCTCGACAGTGTCGAGTAACTCTGGATCGTGTTCCGCTTCGTTGCCAGAATATTAAATCAGGTTAGGTACGAGGTAGACAGCACTTGATCTGCAGCCGCTGAATAAGGTTTACCGTTGAAATGATAAATCGCTTCCCAGTCGCTGGACGAGTGGGGCAACATTTTTTTTCCAGTAGTCGACGGGCTGACTGGCCGGACCCGGCCACTGTCGGGGCTTGGTATAAGCCACTTTACATATTAAATTCGCGCGGCAGGGCTCTACGAACCAACTTCGATTATTCTCTGTCGGTCGGGCCCCCGGGAGGGGAGAAATAACGACTCTGAGATTGTTGTCCTTTCTATTCGCGACGTCGCGCGGTGAATGCATAAAAACTGCACACGCCAGGAAGAATGAAATAGCTGCGAGACTTTTTACCGTGGCCGGGCCGCAACGCAAACTTTCCGTGTAATGAAAGGGAATACGGAAAAACAGTTGGGCCGGAAAATAGGAACGGGAACGGTACGGGATTCGTTGGGGCGCGGTTTTTCGTCGAGCGTAATATTTCTTTGGTTAATTCCCATTTCTGACGGGGTGCAGCGTTACAGGACAATGGACCAGATCGAACAGACTTTTGCCTCTTTATCAAAACGTTCTATTGTAATGCTCGATGGTGAATGATAGGGCCGAGAGTTAAAAAAGGGCCAATGCAATATTTAAGGTTTTGCGAACTTGATCGGCCACGCTAATAAATTATGTCGACGATTCAAGGTTTGCACTTCTGCGAAATATTTCGTACAGTACATATTTGTGACCGATGTTGCGAGACTTTCGTTTCTCATCGCTCGATGTCGATCGTAATTCTGTCAGCCCCGATATGTAATCACGGCACACATTACAGTCCCCGTTGGCCACCGCGAATATTGGCACCGGCGGAGTAACTCGAGTGCACAGTTCGATTATTTAAACAGCGAGCACAAATAGGACAGTGGGTCTCTACTGTCAATTTTACTTGAGTTTGTAATCATCGTTTCGGTGAAAGCTTCCAGCCCCTCTTCAAATAAAATCAAGATTCAAAACGAATGGACATTCATCCGAACGAAATTTACTAATACTCGTGAACCGAAATGCATTTTATTCTGTATACGGTATCTATGTAACAGGGAATCGGCTCTGTGGTCTAATTTTTAAGAATGGGTAATACGCAGTTGCGGACGTCCAGAACTTTCCAACAGGGCGGTGTCGAGTATTTTTATTCGAAATCTGGAAAACTTCCTGCCACGGGGGATTGCTCGATCGCCCGTAACTTTTGACTGCTGGGAGCTCAGCTTCGTGCAGACCTTGTTAAGTTCAATCGAGCACTTGAATTCTGAAACTTTGAATACTTTCGAAAGTGACGCGATATACCTACGTTTGAAGCGAACGTTGCAGTAAAGTACAAAGGAGCAGGCCATCCCGTGCTACGTAAATCGTTCGACGCACGCATCCGCGGCGTCTTCGGGAACTTATCGACCGCAATAATCGAACTTCGCGTTACGCAGGCCAGCAATGATTAATTGACAATACTATTCACTGTTCCTATGCAATATTTCAGCGAGCCGTAAACGCATTAGTAACGATTCAACAAACCCCCTCCACTTCCATCTATTTTATTTCCTCCCCTCTACCCTTTCGCTCCCATAAAATAGTTCTCTCTCGCTGCTGCATCGTAGCGAACGCCATCAACTATTTTAGGGTTAACGCCGGAGATTAAAGTCGCGTTCGCGTTGACCGTTGTACGCGAGACGGAACAATGTCGAATCGATTCCGCGATGGACGCGACGGACGATATGGCAATGAGCTCGCTGTTTATCGGCATTTACGCTTTTTCTCGATTTCGCGGCCCCGATAACGAACGGAGGCATTGCGAAACAAAAAGAGCGCAAAACAGGGGCCATTGTTCCCGGATATTTCCCCGGCTAATGGCTCACGCAAGCACCAATAAATAACGGCCCTCCGATTCCAATCCGTTTTTTTAGCCCTCGATGCCCGCTACAAATTTTATAGAAGGAAAAAGTGTCCATTGCGAATTGTAAATCATCGTCGTAAAGTACCCTGATCCCTGAGTACTAAAGCGTAACGATGCGATTCGTATCGATTCGCCGCTGCGAAATAATAATTCTAACGATCCCGGTACGCGCTCCTTCGATCTTTCGAGTAACGATAAAAAGGGGACGCTCGAGGGACCCTCGCAGGATGCCATCGGCGCGAGATTTTACACGAAGCCGATGCAAAGCGACACCCGGGGAAGATAAAGGTGCTGATATATGAAGGATCTGGAGCCAGTGCGAGGGGGCCCTTAGGAAAGGATACCGGATGATATATGAAGGGCATAATTTTCCAAACAAACGCGTTAGAATATTTCAGGTCCGGGGTCCCGTGAATCTACGCGCGGCGCTCCGAGAGTCGATCAGTCTTTCACGGAGGAGCTGCGCTTCCTGCGAGGACGATGCAGCAACAATGAAGGATCGAAGCGTACAACGGGCGGCTTTAAATCGAGCTTCAGGTTTTATATCGCTGGTGCATGGCTGTCGCTCGCCCCGAGTAATGACCGTCGCAGAGAATCTCCACGAAAATCGAGCCCCGCCAACTGGATGCATGGCCCTCCTGTTTTTCTAGTGAATAGCCTCCAATTAACAGAAAGGTGCGCGAGGACCCGGGCGAAATAATTACAGGGAACGAATCCGTCTCTGTTGCCTTCCGGGAAATTAGATTTCTCAGCGCTACGGAGCGCTAGTTCCAATCACTATCGTCATAATCAGTCGTATATTTTCCTTCTGACGCGGCCTCGCATTCACCGTGATTTGTCTCTCGCGAGTGTGTCCCCGGGAACGCACGCGCCGAGCTTTCAATGGGGGCGAGGAATAAAAGAATTTCTCCAGCAGAGGGTGGAAAGAAAAAGAAAGGGGACGTAGGTGGAGAGGGAGAGAGAGAGAGAGAGAGAGAGAACGGGGAGGAAAACAGCGGAGCCGTGAAGCCAAGAATACAGGACCGTGATTTTACCCTTGCCGGTTTAATTCAATTTCCGATACGCGACCAATCTTAATCACTTTTACGAGATTATCCTGAAGCCAACAATTACTTTCGAACGGTTGCTTGCTCTTATCGCGGCAGCCCCGACGATTTCCTCCAGCCCTTCGGTTCGATGATGTGTTTTAGCGCTCTTTTTGTGCGCGTTTAATGTAGGTATTATTACTTCGGACCTTAGCTTAATTTTCGTGTTCTTTCTTGCAAGCACTGGGAATAAGGGAAGATTAAAATTGCAGGCGAGGCAAGCTGCTGCAAGATTTCGTTTCTTAATGCTGTGCACGGAGTGTTTTATTCGTTCATTAAGGGGGAATTAGAATTAGTGGAACAATGTGTGTCAGTCGAGGTGATTTGGACACACATTTACACACAAAAGTATCAATCTTAAAGTTTCCTTTGGACATCACTGTAGATAGGAGTGACTATTTCTTTTGTATTTGATTGAAAACCCGAAAACATTTGCAGTTGATACTCATCCCCCTCTAATCCCTCAGCGAGGGGAGAACCGCACGAGAATCAAGCAAGCTCGTTGCGAAATTGTGTGATTAAGGAGAGAAAGAAGAGTAGAAGCGTCGATGATGAAGGGAAGATTGTATTTCCATTAGTTAATTTGCTTTCCGAGGATTGTCCCCGTTCCTAAAACTGTTTGCAGCGGCGCTCGCAAAGTATCCGCGTTAAGTCGGCGGATCACAATTAAAACTCTCTACTGGCTCTTCATCTGCGTGAAGAGGAACGGGTGAGCCCGAGGGGTGGCGGCTACAATTAGGCTAACAAGCCTTCTATCTGATACGGCGGCGATTCCTCCTACGACCATTCTCCGCTGCTCCACTGAATATGCAAAACGAGGAAAGTCGGAAGTTTGAAAATTTTTAATTCAGACTTTAGGAGGAAGTAACCATTTATTTCTCGCGCGAAGCCGGCGCGTTCGTAAAGGTGCCAATCCACGACGAGAGTTTTACATGCGACTTTTCTATCATGAGACAAAAATCACAGCGACAACAAAATTGAAATAATGAAAATAAATGAATTATAACATTGCAAATTAAAATCTCACGTGAGGCACGATATTTTTCTTTCATCATGGATTTTCACCTTTATACGTATCGCGGATAATTGCGAGTCAACCGAATTGTAGCTGCAGTTTGATACCAAAAATTCTGCTGAACACTTCAACCCTGTAGACTGTTTTTCTTTAATCTAAATGTGGAAGGTGTATGATAAGTTCACGTTGCAAACAACCATCGGATTCGATAACTGGTTCACCCACCGACGTAAACCGAACGAGAGTTCTCAGAATGCAAAATCTTGTAGCCCTGGGATAAATTTAATAAAGCACCCCAGTGCTGGATTTACATCGAGCAGCGAAGACGTTCCTATTCATGGGAATAATCTCTCTTGCGAACATAAATCTTGATGGAACAGGCTTGCCGCAAGTTAGACGCCCGTAGTCGATAGCTTGACGTTCGCGAGTGAATTCTTCGGATATCTTTTGAGATAAGTCCCCGTGGCAATCTCAAAGGAGTGCATTCAGGCGGACAGCAAAAGAAGCGCACGGGCAGCGCAGGCGAGTCGTTCGATACGCGGAAGAAAAGGAAGCGAGATTCCTTCCACCCCGGGATAAAGGAAATCTATGGCCGTGTTTACGCGGTGGCCCGAGATTGGAGCTCATTCGACCATTCCTGTCCGCAGATTTAAGTAAAACCCTTGCTTCAGCGCCGCGTCGACCTTTACGCGCGGACAAATTTCGCGCGGGAACATCCGCGAAATCGAACGTACACCGGAGAAGAATTCCCAAAATAGTAGCGGACGATTATACTGCGAAATAAAATCTCACCGCGTTTCGTCAATGACGTCGCAGAGTAACGAATCTCAATTGCATAACATTCGGCCGTATCGTCACCCAAGAAGTGGAAGATACGCCCCAATGAAAATTCGCACTGGGATGAAACACTTTCTGGAGCACGGTCCAGAAAGCGAGCCGTCTACCATTTCAGAAACACTCGCGCAATTTTCGAACGACCTAGTTCCGTTGCACAGCGCCGAGCGGCCAGCAATTTTCAATATGATATAATCAGTCTCGCCGTGGGGTGACGGGAGGCGGGGCGGGGGGGAGGGGGGGCAGAAAATGCTGCACGATCCACATTTTTGTAATTACGAAATTACCAAGCAGCTACCAGCGGCGTGCTCGGTCGCCGGGACGCATCCTGGTATCGTTTAATTCCCGATAAAAATCACGATGGCCGATGAAAATTTCATTCCGGCGGCGATCGCGCGGCTCGTTTATCAGGGGCTCGTTTATTCTCCCCTTTAGGTATACGAGGGCGCATCGTTTCCACCGTGCGACTATTCGCCACGCGCAAAGGAAATCACCTGACAAAGCGGCACTGGCCGTAAATCCACATTTCCGCTTGTATCACACGGGAAACAGAACGTAAAGCCGCATCCCTACATGTGTAAGCTCCGTGCGTTTGAGAAGCTTGTTCGCTTTAGTTGCTTTGGAAAAGAATCTTCCTCGAGTATCTTAAACATATTATTGCACCGTATCTTGCACACGTAAGACACTAACTTCAAGTTTGCCTTACACTCGAGTACACGTGGAAACGTGACTTTAACTGTAATCTACGCCGCGAGGTACTCGCGTAGAAACTTATGCAGATCGAACTGTGCTCTGTATCCCGCGCAGCATAGCGCAAGCCTCTCTGAACACGTATTCTATGCGACAAATTACGTACGCGGGGACATGGTTAAGCGTCAACGCGTGCGCGACTGCTAAGAGACCAATTGCTTGGCCGTAAAAACTCGGATAGGTAAATAGGTGGCGCGAGAGCTCGGTAGCGCCGCAAATTGGCGTTCGCGGTGAAAGCGGGGGCGAGTCGTCAGCTCTTCGGGAACAGTACTAGCGGGCTAATGGATAAAGAGACGAATGGGTTCGGTCGAGAGCGTTACTGCGTTACCGCGTTACTGGCACGGTTGACGTTCGTCGTTCGAGGGGATGATTAACGGAGAACGTCGGCCCGCCGCCGCGATTAACGATGTCCAGTCAGACCTGTAAGCACTCGCGATCCTAACGGGGTAGTTTAGCCGTCGCTGTCGATGAAACTAATTCCTCGGATCGCCTCTATCGGCGGGCAGTTTGTTCTTGTTTCAGCTCGCTGTGTCAACTCGGCGGAGCAGCTTGTTACCAGGGATGATATATGGGGGCGTACTTAGGTCTCCCGAACCGGCGCGGTCATTAGAATATTCTCTGAACACCCGGGCGTGCGTATCTAAACGTAGACATGCTTTACTTAATGGTTTCGATCATCTTCGCTGGCGATTTGGTTCGCGGGTGTTTCTATCCAGTTTATGTATATAAAATTGTTAGAAAAATAGGGGACAGTGGCGACTTATCTTTAAATGATGACGAGGATCGTGCTACGATCGTAGCTACGATCGTGCTACGAACGTTTGAATTCTGTTACACCGAGCGCGTAAATCATTAATCTTCCCTCGCTCTTTAAATTCCCCTTCATCGAAGAAAAAAGACAGCGAATCGGGGCCGTTCCTTTAGCGGAGTGGAACATAATCCTACCGTGAAATGAGAACCGACAAGTTTACGGTGTCCCGTCCGTCACCGCGATACATCACGATACATCACGATATCTCTTAACCACGTTATACCGCGTTCATACCCTGCTCGGGCTCATCTATCACGCTAGAGGGGGGAGAAAAAAAAAAGAAGAACATGGCAACACGCTACGATCGATTTTCCGCCGTCGTCGTCGATAATCTCCCGCTGGACGTTGCAGAACGATGCGTCGCACGGTCCAGCTTCATAAACGAGCCAGCCGTCGTTTAATTAGAGACCTGACACGTGATCCAGTGTTCCCGATTAGTCGCCTTCGCCTCGCCTGTCTCCGCGGCGACGCGCGGTTCGGCTTAAGGATACAAGCGCGCTGGTGTCAGTTATGCTTCGGATAAATAGGCGAGCTGGCAGGTGTAATTGACTGTCGACGTAGGCAAGATGCATTTAGCAAAGGGAACGGGGCGAGATTCAAACGGGGGATCAACAGACACGAATATTGGAAACGTTGGTACGGAAAACGGTGACACGGATACTTTCTCGTGCAGCGCGTTTCGTAATTAATGGCGGGACGTTCGAGGGATATCGGGAGGAAAAATTCGAGGCAAAGGAAGGCAAGTAAGGGGACGTCTCTGGTGTCTACGAAGAAATTGGGCTGGTCGCTTATGAGCTACTCTCCAGCGGTGGAATAACATAGAAGCGCAGTAGTATATGTCGACGATAAAGTTGGCCTCGTAACATATTCCCTCCGTTCTCCGTGCTTCCGTGTTCTATGAGCCTCGAAATAACCAGCTTCTCCCCGTATTGGAGTCCTGCGACGACTGAACCGAAGCCTGCCTCCACGAGCAACTTATAATCAATCCAATTTTGAGATAAATGCATCGCGGCCTCTCCCTTCACGGGCCGATGCTTCGGAGAATTATTATCTCTGGAATTACTTGATCCTGACAAAGCGCACGACATTACCGTGGCCTATTTGTTACAGATTATAGGGCGCGTAAGTTGCTCCAACAGGATGATCGGTTTCTCCTTTAAAACGATTAAATATGTTCATGGATATTGATTGCTGTATCGCCAGCAAAGCGTTCTAAAATGGTTACGACGCAAGTTGGCGGTGTCCGTTACTCGTGCGACCTGCTTTCGGGGATCGCTTTGAACCTGGGAAAACTGTGTTAGAAATGTTTCACCCGGTGTATTCGGCTTCATCGTGCAGCGTGGTCAGCAACAGGAGTTGCTGCGCGTTTGGTTTTGAATAAGGCGTTGTCGCCGTCGTTCCTCTTTTTTTTTTTTTAACGTGGCTGTCTTCACGTTCCTTTCGCTCATGGCGTCACGGCGTGCCACGCGTGAATCCTGATTACATTAGTTTCTATTCATCATCTTTATTTTGCTAAACAATTATTCTTATATTCCTAACAATTGTGCGTGGCAGGTTGTTTTAGTCGATAATCCCAACAAACTGCATTTCGATTGCGCTACCAAGAATCGCGTGGTACCGGATTTTAGCGAGCGAGGGTGTACGATTCCGCGGTTCAGAGTAGTAACATTGGCGAAACGCTGATTGCAACTGTGTTAGAAACAATGGCTCGTTAAAATAACTTTTGGAGCCTGTTCTGGGTACGCGCTATTACTCAATACTGATTGGCAACCCAAGGCTTAATAATTAATAATGGCGGTAACCGAATATGGTCATAGAAGTTCCTGCGCGTCAATCATTTATTATATATTCGCAATTAAAAGTTCGCGAGCAAACATTGCCGGGATTAATTTCAGCCGCATGTATGAAGCTTAACGAAACATGGTAATAATTCACAGACCTTTCAAATTACGAAACAGAAATGATTCGTAACGAACAAAAACCCACGAGGATCGTATAAATTATTTTACATTAACGTCATGTATCGGAAACCTCTGAAAACACGCCCATCTTTTACGAAACGCTTTCCGTTACTGCGTAAACTATTTAAGGTCTATGCAGCCCAATTATGTTTCCATTGAAAGCACACGGAAAGCTTATCGCCTGCAGGATTCGTGGAGCAGTGGTTGGTAGCTGAAATAATTGTCCTGCCGCGAAATTTTCCGAGTTTCCCCCGCGGACGAAGCTAATCAGCGAAGAGAGTAGAATTACAGAATACGGTTCGTGTTCCACCGAAGCAGAAGTTCCAGCAGAGAGCCGGGCGAAATTCATACAGCGATTAAAATCTAGGAAGGATAAACTCGCTCGAAATAAATTCGAGCGTCCTTCTTTCCAGCGGCGGGGGTGATCAATCGTTCCGTTAAGTTTCCTCAAAGAACTGCATTTACAGTGCTCTTTAAATCGCGCGCCCCGTCGCCCGGAAGTCATCCATTTCATCTATCAAACGCGGTCGTCACCCCGCGAGAAAGAACGAACCATTAGCAAACGAAATCTGTGAAAAAATTCTCCGCGACCGGGAAGCCGAGTCCAGTTCAGACGCTGGCAGGAGAAGTGGCAGGTAGAATAAAAAAGAAATGTTTTCATACGCGCGTTTAAACTGGCCGAAAGCGAATTCTGCGGAAACGTCGACAGCGCGGTTGCGTTGGAACGAACCTCCATTGCCGCATCGGCAAAAAATCGCCGTCGGGTACAGGAATTAATTGGTAAATAAATTTGCGCCGGAGTCAGGATCAAGGGACACGCAAAACAGATGAAAATTTTTTTCTCCGCACCCGAGCGAATAATTTCTCGTTCTCCGGGGTTTTTACGATCGCCGCGGCGAAAATTCGCGGCGTCCCGCGCAAATTACGCGGCGCGCCCGCAAAGTAAGGTCCGACCGGACCTTTAAAACGCTCGAATGGACGCGAAATGGCTAATTCTAAGCGAGCGGAATAATTTCAAATAATTATCAACGCTGCGCGATAAGAATATACCGTGGCAGAAATTCCTCCGCGGTTTTATACGCTCCGCCGGCGTTTACTTTCCGGGAACAAGCCGCTGTCCCGTTTGTAAGGGGAGCTCTCGCTAGCCGGCGGCGAAACATACGCATTACAATTCCACGCCTGCCCGTGGTAATGAAATAAGCGCTTTTCCTCTTTAAATTTCATTTGCAGAGTGTCAGCGACGGAAGGACACCGCGGAGAAGCGGGTACAAAGGCTGCCGGAAACGCTGGCCGAGGCACCATTCAGCCGGCGTTCCTTTGAAAAGTTCACGTTACACCTGCCTTTATCAATGATGCGTATCATTTCGCTGCACTGCACACAGCTAGAAATTGTCGTTTGTTTCTGTCGTCGTGCGGGGGTGGGAGGGAGCGGGTGGCGGATAGATCGCGCGATAGTCGCTTATAAATGGCGGTGAATTTTAGCAGAGACGATGCCTGCTTTCTTTTTAAGTAGCAACGATTAATAATGGACACCCGTCGATTCGCGAGGGGTCTGATAAACGCAAACAGTGCGGGGGGGAATCGAATGAAATATGCAATGTGGAGCGAAGTGAACGAGAACATGGCTGGAATCAATTTAAGAGATTAGAATCGTAGGGGCCTTTGTTTTTGCATAGCATGCGACGAGCGAAAGCAGCTCAAGAGGCACACCGGGCGGGACGTCCGACGCCTGATTTGCATAATGAAAAAGGGGAACGAAACATTTGTCTGAAAAGAGTTTCTGCACTCCCCGAAAGTTCGCAAGGCGGCTCCAGACAAGCGAAACTTCGAGGAGAGTAGTTTCGCCCCTCGAACTCGAGCCTTGGCCCATTTAAAAATACCCCAACAGTTATCCTCGGCGCCCCGCGCAATCAAGAGCCGTATCACTGGTCGTATTTAAGTAAGACACTTATTACGGCGGTCCAGGTAGCCCGGAATCGCGGCAGAAGCGACGGGAACAGAAAAGTGATAAGGGAGGACGCGGTATCAAAAATTCCTCGACCCGAATGAATAATTAATGGGCCCGGTGTACACACGCGTCGTCTACACACGGCCGCATTGTGGTGACCCGGAAGAGTAATCCCGCTGATGAATCATTCAGGCAATGAATTATGCAGTCCCATCTCGTAACGAAATACTTTTGATCCGGGATTCAAAGGCGCATCGTCGAGCGGTTCCCGTGGCTTGATATAAAATGATTTGGACATCCTCGAGAACGAGCACTGTCCCCTTTTCACCGACGCCTATTGCGCTTGCGAAACAGTCCTCCCAGTGTCCCAGAATAGCGGCTTTAGACGGGAACTTCGCAGAGTTCAATTTACTAAGTGAAAACCTCTTCCTATAACCGGGTTTCGAGTTGTCCTCCTCTCCTTCCATCCCCCACCCCTCCCCTCCCCACCTCCCGCTCTCCGTCTCTCGAGTGCTTCCGCAGTTTTCCTCGATCCGATGAAATTATGTCGACTTTGACGTGCCAGGGGTTGATTCGAAAGGGTAAATCCATACAGCCGAGCGGCGACGACACGGGCAAATCCGATAAGTTATCAGTCGAGCCACGTCGAAGGTTATTAACATCCTTGGGCGTCCGGGCCCGATGCTGCCTCGAAGCGGTGAAACGTCCGTCTGAAGGAAATAAAGTAATCAGAGCTCATCTGCTTTCTTAAAATTCGATACGGAACGAGGGTAGACGTTTCTCTCGGCAAATTCGTCCCGTGATTTTTTTTCCTTCGCTCAAGTCGAATCGGTCGGGTGTTCAATTACTGTGGTTCTTTACGACAAGGATGGCGATAGCGAAGCATCGATCGGTATCCGATTTCTTCGCGTTTCATTCGGTTGTACGTGAATATTGAATTCTGGCAAAGTGCGTCTTTGTGCCCAGCCGAATGGTTACTTGATTGCGCCCGAAGACTCCCGATGCAGTATCTTTATTCGATATCGAAAGCGCAGTGCCGACAACAGCCCGTGCCACCTATAACAATTGGTGTCAACGAATAATACCGTATCCAGCTCCGTCTCTCCGTTTTTCCGCGAAAACTGCTGCCTCCGTTCCCGTATCGACCGCGGACGCCCGTCAACGCCACGCTGGCGCAAAAAAAAAAACCGCGCAATTAAAACAGCTGCAACGAGGGAAGAAATCTTCCTGAACAAATGACCGCCAGCCCGAGCGATGTAAACTTATTACAAGCCGTGCAAGAACGACGCCGCTTTTGTACCGCGGGCGTTTGTTATTTCTCAGAAACGACGAAACAAACGGGACAAAAGCCGGGAAGTAAGCTTATGACGTTTCCCGACTCGGCGTCGATTTTTTTTCCCCACCCTCGGCGTTCCATCTTCTGGCTGTTTGGATATTCCTTTCACGGCTGCTCGGCCACCTGTCCCGATAATAACGAATTAATGGCGGAAGGCCGAAAGAGAAATTGCTGGCGGTGACGAGAGATCCATCCCGCGGTGGAAAGGCGTACAAAGGCCCGTCCCGAGTTCGACAAAGTTCAACGTGGTTACCGTGAAAAGCTTTATGCGCTGGCTTCGAGACGAATCACGGCGGCTGACCGCCGCACAAAGAAACCTATATCGCGCTGCGGAAGCAAAAAGCTCTTCGGGCTAAAAGCTTTCCCGTGCGCGACCAAGTTATTTTTATTGGATCGGCGAAGCACTTCGTTTGAGCAACGGAATGATATCTGATGCTGGCTTCGCCTGTCTGCCTGTCACGTTTGTACAGATTCAAATACCGAATTAATCCCGTCGACAGGGACTCGCGCTGGCTTGTCATACTCCTCGGCGAAGAAAAAAACTTGCGAGCTAAAAAGCGAAATCGCCCGTTCCTCCGTTCTTTTTTCTTCGCCACGCGAAATTCAGCTGCAGGTCACGGGTATAAATCTGGGCGTACGAGAGGAGATGAGGGACGCTCGAGATTCCATTGGCTTGCGAAGTTCGTTCTAATTGAAATGTTTAAAAAAAAAAAACATTTGAATTACATGGATGAAGTTCCGAATTGTAGAATGTGGAAACGTGTCTTAATTCGCTAAACGAGAGCAGGCATTGTTACGATAAACAGGCGAGATGCACGTCGATCCACCAGACCCTTGTCTTTTCCATAAAGAATGTCGCCAGTTACGCTGATAAACAATTTTACCAGCATCCCACCGAGCAACTTTACCTTCCCCGCGGCTACATGGACAAAGGCTTCGCGAAAGGGATTCACTGAATAATCGCGGGGAAATTTATGAGCGAACGCATCGGAAATTTCGGTCACGTAACGCTATCCCGCGCGGAGACACGCTTCCGCGAGAAACGTAAAATCTCCGCCCGTGGCGGGGCCAACGAAACTAATTCCATAGCCGATACCACTGTCTGCTGCAATCTTGTTTCCGCGTTGCCCGCCTCTCGCCGTCCCTACCCGCGGCAAAGCAGCGAAACGTAATTTATTTAACCGGCTACTTTCGTCAGGGGAAACTTCGTAATCATGCCGACGAAGGGACATTACTTACGCAGACTATTAAGTTACGCTGTATCTTGGGGAACGTCTTTACCTCCCGTTGCCCTTAATTACCCTTCGCGCCGCTCCTCCCCCTCCGCCCGTACAAAATTCTGCACAATTGTTGCTCCCTGTCGGCGTTCCGCGCGGAGGCAACGGAACGTTGGTTGAGAATAGCGCCGAGGCGCGAGCGAACATATTTGTATATCGTACGGCCACGAAGCTGAAAGGTCGAGTACTTTCATATTCATATTTTTTCGCTGGCTTGCAAGGACGTGAGCCAGGACCTCAGTTTGTTTCCCGAGAGTGTGTGACAAGACGTTGGATCCACTCTGAGTTATGTATTCATGAGATATATGTAAATTTAAGTTGTAGTTCTCGAGAACTGGGGCGCGCGTCGTCTACGAAAGCCAACGTGTTAAGTAGTCCCTAAAAGATGATTGATTCTCCATTCTCTGTCAGTCACGCTCGTCATATCCCACCACCTTTCGTCTTAATTTATCCGCAACAGCGCGATAGTGCCACGAGTTCGCAGTAAGAAAGATCAGGGAATTTTACACATCTTTTGTACGCGCAAACTCGCCACTCAAACAAGATTTTCTCTCGATTTCCTCCTGTAACAGTTTAGGGTCGTTCGGGGGGGAATATGCCACAATTGTTCGTAACTTACCAGGATTTACTGGAAACGCAAGAAGGTAAACGCCAAAATCTAACGTCGGCTTCGCAGTTACACTAAATTCAACGAAATCAGTGCAAATGCGACGCTCTCTGTGCACTGTTTAAAAAATTATTTAGAAATGGCATATTACCTACGGTGGCATGTTACCCAGAGCGACCCTACGTCCCGCGATCGCGAGGGACGCTCGAGGGTTACGCCGTAAGAACTCGTTAACGGCTGAGCGCGACGGGTACAGTGCCAGTACGTATTCGAATGAAAACTACTTCTCGGTTAACAGACACCGGACCGTGACTGGCGTGTAGAGGCATGGCCGGCCGCTAACATCGCGGCAGGAAAATATGTGCCGCGCGAAAATTACACGCTGTCGGGATACAACGTATCAAAGGAAGCGTGGAATAAATTTCCAGAGGAATTTAATTCGTGGGGGATAAAAAAAATATGTCGGCTCCGTCCGCCTTCTAGCCGTAAAAGCAATTAAATCTTCGTTAGCAGCTGCTCAAGGGGGCCGGCAGGGGTCGGGGAGGGGCTTGGGGAGGGAGAGGGGTCAAGATTCCTCTTTGAGGCTATAAAACATATTATTTTCGGAAAAGCGCGCACCAGCGCTGGCCACACGCCCCCCCCCCCCCCCCCCGCGCTCTCCGCGCTCCGGCATTATTGATTTTTCCTCGGAAATTGGGTCGCTTGATCGCGTTATATCATACGCCGCTCGGCCATTAATTAATATTGCCTTACTGAACGCTGACCATTCCCAGACACGTTGCAACGGCGAATCTTATCGTCGGGCGCGGGGGCACGCGTGGAAGCACGCCGCGCGATCCACGGCGCCGTTTTTGCGATGCAAATGGCTGGCTGTTGCGCGCTACACTTTGGTATACGCCTGTAACGGCGCCCCGTTATCATATCGGCCGTTCAATTCTGCCCGGCCATAATAAACCAATAAACGACGAGAGACACCCCGTATAATTGGTCGCCACCGAGGGAGCTGCGTTTAATAAGCAAAACGTTCGTCATTAGCTGCGTTGCTGGTTCGCCGGGGAAGGAACGATGATTTCAATTAAAATTAAATGATAGCGCTTAATTAGCTTATCAGATGAACGGAACGGGGGGGGGGTGGGCTGGAGGGGTGGGGAATTGGCCACGGGGAAACTGGTTCGTCGTTATCGGCGCGAATTTCGCGTACAATGATGGTCGGAACGGTCGCCTCGCTAATTTCACCTGTTTTTCCCCGCTGGAACAATGGGCCGGAATCCTGCGAGCTCGTAAAAGACGTTTGCGCGACGATTAGCGTTATTAGAGCTCGCGAAACATTGAGCGCGGTTTCTTAGTCGTTCGGCAAAGTAACGGGAGAGGAAAAGTACGAATATTCGGCGGTACTGTTCGATAGCTGTGCTTTTCGAAGGGCTGCGGCCATTTCATCCTAGCGAAATACGCGTAATCGCGCCTCGTTCTTTTTATAGGAACGGACACGAAGGAAGGGTAATTTAAACGTATCGCGACGTTAGGAGAGGCGCGCCAGCATGCGACGAAGATATTAGGGGCAGCAAGTGGTTCGTTCGCAGCACAGTTTAGGAGACACGAGAAGAGACATACGCGCCCCGTATCGACCACTCTATCGACACCACCTGAGCCCATAACTGTGACCTCCGCTGTCGGGCGAGCGAAGATAAAGCACTGCGCCCTTTTAACCGTAATACGTGGCGGTGTAGCAGGTGTACGTTTAAGGGCGAAAATGGTAAATACACCGGCGGCTCTGTCTCAGCGTGCTCGGAGGTGATCGTCCGTCCATTCGAACGTCGATCGTAAATCTCGTTCGCCCGGCCGGGCCCCATATGTACCTACGGCGATCGAAGGTCAGAAATGGTAATTGATATCGCGGCCGGGCCGTTTCGGGAGTCGAATTTACGACAACGGCGTATGGGGAGGATTCGAAGGCTTAGGCCGCGCCGGGGTTATGGCGGAGGATATCCCCTGCGGGGGCGAAAAATTGATATTTCACGTCCGACGAGTAACGACGAAATAAAGCGTTACGTGGAAACGATTTTATGCCCCGTCGTGGTGCGCGAAATTCATCGGGATTCCAGTAATTGGAGATTGCTTTCAGCCGCGGCCGGCTTCCAGGGCACTGCTATCAGATTCCGTGTTCACTGGCGGGGAAAAAAGTGTTTCGCAACCGCGGGGGTGTAGGCTGTAGGAGAGAAATAGAAGGATTACAGTGTGTACTGTACCGGGTGTCTACAATGAATAATAAGTTCGATAGGTAAGGTCCGTTTTATGTGACTCTTTGAGTAAGTCTTGGCTACGGGTGTCAATACCTCGAGAGTATAGGATGAGAAAATCGGCAGGTCGCTCGGTAGGTGTTTGCCCTTACGACCAAACGAGTCTCGGTAGTGGAGTAAATTTAAGCAAGCACCTGTTAAGTAGCAGCAGCCTGTGCTGTGAATTAAACCCCTGATTTCAAGGGATAATAAACGGTGCACAGCTACAGCTGCACTGTAAACTTCGCGAGAGAACGTTCGTGCAATTTTTTTAAAGGGATACCAGCGTCACAATGCCATACGTTGCTCCTCGGGATACGGGGCGCGGCATAAAAATGCGAGAATGTAATTACACCGATGTGGGTCAAACGGTAATCTTACTTTGCAGAGAGAACAACGAGGCGCAAACGGGCGATGCCCGTCTCTGCGAGAGGAGCGAAACACGACGGTGCTCGGGAACACGCGTGCAACCTGTCTCGTGGTATCAACGCGCGCGACATTGGGTTTATCTTTGAAAAAATTCGGGTGAAAGTTGCAAGCGATTCGGCGATTCCGCGGGAACGATCGGATGAAAATCGTTATGACGTTATGACGCCACCCCGAAGTGGATGGCGGGCGTGCATAAGCGGGGAAAGCAGCTTTACGCGCGGCGACGAAAGCACGCCGTGGGTAGTAGGTAGCCGTATGATTTTTTAATGCTTCGCCCGTGGGTTGCGCGGATGAAACGCAGCTTTGCGCGCGGTAATTCTGTCACGATGCCGCGGCCGTTCGCGCTGTTGTCCGACGCCTCCTCATGAATATTAAAATAATCAGTCAGCTCTGAAAGGCTTAAGCACGCCGCGCGAAGTGTCGGAGGATTATAGCCCGCCTTCGCTCGCCGACTAAAGCGCCGCGAAGTTTTTCAATCATTCACGGGCGAAGTGCATTTTGAAATTGAATATGGCTGGCATGCAGCTGTTACACGCGCGGCAGTTTTACTCTCCGGTGTAACGTTCGGGGAAGAGGGAGAAAAGCACTGCGCAGAATTGTACAATCGGCGTCCGGTCCTGTTACCGTGCTGCTCGAACGTAGTTGTCGAGAGGAAATCATACGTGTAGTTACATCACGCCGATGAACGTGGAGCACGGTATACAGCACTTGGACCCATATTGCTTGCCCAAGGACACTTTCACGACAATTCCAGCTGGTCGAAGGGTACTTACAGGAAAATCTTATAAGCTACGATTCCTCGAGCATAGACAATATCTACCGTTGGAACGCACATTTCCATGCTACAGATAGGTAAAACATAGTTGAAGGTCGATAGCACCAAGCTCCATACAGTAGAAAAATCAATTAGGCATTGTGGAAACTGCCACCAAACATCTGCGAGAAGCAGACTCGCGAAGCATTGGAATCCTCTTAAGGTACTCTCGAGGCAAACATTCTTTCGACAACACAAAGCAATAAAAAGTCCGTAAGGTAGGAGCTCTATTTAGAAAGGCTAGGAATAAGGTGATTCTTGGGATTCTTTTTCTAAGAAACTGTTGAGAGGATCTTTTCCAAACTTTCAGGGTACTTTAGTTCACATTCAAACAATAAAAATTAATTTTAACGTTACAAAGTGTTCGGTAGAAATGGAGATATATGAACACGTTCGTTAGAACTGGTGCGCCGGAGTTGGAAATTGGCGATTATAATGGTGGATCCATTTCTTCCTTGAAATAAGAAAACCAAGGATTTTCTTATTTCTAGTATAATTATATTGTCGATGAACCTAACAAACGGAAAAAAAAAGTTAAAAGTTGGCAAATTGGTGGGACTGCAAAGAAAAGGTTACGATTCTACCCCAAGATATTTCGTACTATTTATGGCGAAAGATTTGTTCAATTCAATTTATTTATCAATGTCTTAGGTTCATCGACAATGTAATTATACTGGAAATTAGAAGATCCTTGGTTTTTTTATTTCAAGGAAGAAATGGATCCACCATTACAATCGCCAAATTGCAACTCCGGCGCGCGAGTTCTAACGAACGTGTTCATATATCTCCATTTCTACCGAACACTTTGTAACGTAAAAATTAATTTTTATTGTTTGAATGTGAACTAAAATACCCTGAAAGTTTGGAAAAGATCCGCTCGACAGTTTCTTAGAAAAACAATCCCAAGAATCACCTTATTCCTAGCCTTCCTAAATAGGGCTGCCCCCTTAATCAGAGCAGCGAGTGCATCGTAAAATAAGATCGAGCAGCGTTCCACCTGCAAGCTTGCACCCCGATGTCTTCCCAGAAAAGGAAAAGGCTCCCAAGGAACAGGAAGGACAAGAGGCAGAAGAGGGAAACGGCGACCATTACTCCAAGATATAATCGCCCAAACACGCAACAACTCTCCCCCCTCCCCCCAGCAGGCATTGAAAACCCTCGAGGAGCTTTCTCGAGCCGGTCACATTGTAATCTGAAAATATTATCTGTGGCGTCACAACAGGTGCACGTGTCCGGACTTTCAGCAGCGATGAGCGCGTGACCCGACTAGAAACGAAACGTGACGCGACGCGTTACCGAGCACAAGAGGCTTAATCGATCCTACCCGGAAGTGTTTGATAAAAAAACCATTGCATTCAGGAGCTATTCGCGTTATTGCGTTAGAGCTGTATCGCGGGCGTCAGAGGAGGCGGACGTGACCTGATTGAGGAAGAGGGCAACGAGCCGCCCTCGCGCTGATGCGATCTCCTCGGTCACGAAGGGCTGCAGCCGGAAACGGGACGGGATCCTGAGTAATCCGGTACGGGTTTACCTCTGTCCTCGCGTATGCCCGACGCGACGATTTACTCGGGGGGAGGAACACGAGAAAAAAGTAGCTGGCGAGCCCGCGTCCTGGCAACGGCTTGGCCTTTCAAACTACCCTGGTTTTCGGGCTAAGTGAAAAGTCGTGTAAAGAACGCCGCGGAAAGAATCGCGCAAGAAATTTCGCGGACGCCTCCTGCACCGCGATAGAATGGACAGCTTGAACTTTTCGATCCCACTACGACTGCCTTCCCGTCGTGCCGCGCCTGGAGGGATGGATTTAACAGCGTAGAAGGCAAGCCCGCGTGGATCTTGCGCGAACGAAGGGGATCTCCTTGGATGAGCAGCAACTTGCCGTGTCTGATAAACGTTGGTAATTAGTTTCAACTCGTTTTCATTTGGGTTACGGAATGGGGGGGGAGGGCTGCGAGTTCCTTCGCGGAGACTTTGCTTTCAATTCCTCTTTGAATCTACACCTGATGCGTTCATCCGTACACTTATTCGGAAGATTGTGCGTCAGGGTAACACTTTTAGTTTCAGCGAAGCTAAGCATTAAACTGTTAGAATCCTGGAGGAACACGATTGAATTTCTATCTCGTTGTTGAGTTCTGTGTCTGTCACTGTTTACGTACACGGTTCGCGTGGATTTCAGTGGAGTAACCCTATAATAGGTCAGCCCATGTGGCCGTTCTCTGACTTTCGCCCACCCCTTCGACCGATGGTAAACATTAGTCTGTTTATCTTGCGCGAAGCGGCTTTCTCAGGCGTTCCGGTCCCCGGCGACTGGAAACTTTCGGGCAACTATGCCGAAGAGTCCCGGGTTAATTCGGGACTCTGGGACTTGCACCGGAACGAAGAAGCGCAGTGGAAAGTATGGGAACGCGTAGCGGGAGGGGAGAGGAGACAGATGGTCAAGAGATAAGCAGAATGGAAGGGTAGCAAGGGGTTCGGGCGGGGGATAGAGGAAGCAGTGTTTCTTGACGAAAGTTCAGCGAGTATCCTGGGACAGAGGAGGGGAAGTATAACCTAAGAACGAGGCGAAGAGAGAGAGAGAGAGAGAGAGAGAGAGACAGGGACGGCAAATAAATTTATGGGGAAAGTTAAAAGCATTGCAAGCTCAGCGGTGCAGCGTCTTGCCCTAGGCGCATTTATTTTTCATTTTTCTCTCCCCAGCCGGGTCTCAACCCCCCTGCGAGTTCTATACCCCGGTGTCTCATCCTCCTGCGACGTAGCTTGTCCCGAAGCGGTCGGTCTCTTTTCTATCTTTCGCGGGGCAAATTAGGTTACACGGCGCCACGTGACATCAGAAAGTACTCTCTCTTCATCGCGCCCACGCTAATTAACCGCGTTTCTCTCCTCCACCCGCCATCCTCTCGTGCACCATGGACCTGACCTTTCTTCTGGTTGCTCGATTTGTTCGCATAACGAGCTGCGCTTCTTGGCAGCTTAACGATGACGTAACTTTCGAACCTCGAAATTACTAATTACACGTGCAAAATGACAGAGTCTAATGTCTATGTGAGGACGTTGTAAACGTTGTAATTCAGAACTGCGTAGAGGGTGGACCGAAGAATTCGAAGTGGTGGTATTTATCAAGGGACTTCCGTTGGATAGAAGAATCGAAGGTAGGGTTGTAATGAATTTCGTAGGGAACTGAGGGTAGAATTCCTCGCAAGGCTGATGCGCGAATTATCTAATTAAGAATGAAACGATTTTCTGTGTTATCCACAATTTTACGTATCGCGTATTTACTTAACTCACAAACCGAGCGATGGAGATTCCCTTTGAGCATGTTGCAGCGGGTACATATGTACCTATGTGGGTCAATGCCCCACAGTTTGATCATAGTTCTATTAGCAATTAGCAATCCAACTAGAGTGATCCCGTTTGTGCTGCCATAACCCTATCTCGAACATGATCGGTTCCCCGGCTAAATTCCCCTAGCATGTTGGGCCCCGAACCTCGTGGAACTAGATCATAATCAAGCAGCAACGGTGCATGGATAATCGAACGATTTCGATGGTAATCCACTAGCGAAACAGATTTCCCAATGATTTGCGCGATTATATCATGCTCGCGTCACTATGAATCCTCATGAACATCCTCCATCAAGTTTATCTCGAAATTTGCAACAGCTTTCACTGTTACACCTACTACAATATTCTGTAGCCCCCCTTCTCCTCCCGAAGTATTCAGAAGCTTTCGAAAACTTTTCAAACAACTGTAGGAAATTAGCTGGAACTGTTCGGATGACCATCAACCATCGGTATACCGAGTTGTCGCAATATAATTCTTCAGAATAAAGTTAATATCGTCGAGCGTCCAAATCAGACATTTATCGACAGGATCATCGTTTCAAGCGATATATGAAACGCGCTCTGTTTCTCGTGTCAATCGCAGCTACACGAAACGATCGCGTTTGAAAAAGCTACGCAACGAAAATCGATCGTTAAGACAGGTGTACCGAACATTCGAAATCTCTGCTAACTTTCTCGTTCTCTGTTCGACAAAATGCTGGGCTTCCAGACGATCCCCGCGATCGGGCACTCGTCCAAACGACTTCGTTGGCTTTTAGACGACGACGCTTCCGAAGTTCGGTCGGGGGCTACCTTTTTGCCAGCTTCGGACTTGTATACAGACCGTTCCACGGGTCATCAGGCCTTCGCGACACTCTGCGCTTCCCTCGACCTCGGCAATTTATGACGATCGTTTACGATTTCCTGCCTGCGCGGGAGAAAAACCGGGGGAGGGGGACCAGCGAAAGTTTTCCAGTTAGAAACATAACACCTTGTGGAGTGGTTTTTCGATCCTTTCGCGCTCAAATGTTTGCGGATTCCACGAGATAGATAACTGGCAAATAATTACTGTAGTACCTAGCCTAGCTGGAATTAAGGGCTGTGTCCTAAGAATCTTTTCAATTTTCCAATTCTTCCCGAGTTTATAACTTGAGTTTGGGCAACAGTGAAGGATTCTTACCCAGCCACTTGCAGAACAAGTGGCAAGAACGTAGCGGCCACGAAACAGCAACAGAAAACCGAATTCATGCATTCCATTTACAATATCCGAAAGATGAACAAAAGTCACGCAAGGCGACCGAATGCACAGTCCGTGCACGTTCCATCAGCCTTTTTTTTTTGTTTCCTGGTTAAGCTTTGCTCGAGCATTGGTCGTTCCAACGAAGGGAGAATTAAGTAGTACGCCCTTGGAATTTGCATTCGCCGATCTCGTAGCGATAATGCATACGCGTTGCTTCCTATTCCTTCTATACTGAAAGAGTACGATTGCGTAGTAAGCCTGTCCGGCTGAATTTATTGTTAACATGAAACGCGGCAGGGAAACAATTATTATCGTCCAATGTCCGATCGCGGGGCTTGATCGGAGAGTTGCCGGTTGGTTTAAGGGTCGCGGTTCGTGGCAGCCGGGGAACCGAACCGACGTATCTCAACGATACTTTTCTTTCACGCGATCCTAATAAAATTACAACGGTGCTTTTTTATGTTATCAGCCGTGCATTGACCGATCGAACGCGAATACGGATAAACCGCGGGGAGGTGGGGCGCGAGTCCGAAGGGAATTACGAGACTTTTATAGAAGCGAGTTAGCCCGTGCTCAGACGCCCTAAAGCGGTGTGCTGAAGGCGTTCGCGACGAATTTGCATCCGAGCGATACCGTCACTTATTCCGCCTTCCATGCCAGCGAAATATGAGCGTGGTGCACGTTACTACTGACGTGCGAGGACATTTCTCTCGGGGCCGACTAACGCGACGAAAAATGTGTGTTTATCGGGTACGACTGCTTTATCGCGTTAAAGTGACGGGGATCCGCGTCGATTCCGAGAACCATCGCCATCGAGTGCCATTAAAGCTACCAGCTTCAATCTACAATTCTGAAACGCCCTGTACGCCGACGACGAGGCAATTTCGTTCCAGCCGTAGTTCCAAATAGAAAGCAGTGATGGAGGGAAGAGCCTAAGGCCAATCTTTCGGAAGGCAATCCCACTTCGGGGATAATCGCACGATAGATATCCATTTAACGGGACACGAAACGTTCTTCCCGCGATGGATGTTGAACACGAGCCGTGAACAAGCTAATTCGCGAACGAGGAGGGCAGGGGATTATCTTAGGAGGCCCGCGATGCGAATTGGCCAAGACAAAGGGCAGGTAAAAATAATTAAGGCCGCGCGTAGCGGCGCGGGAGTATCTCGTCGATCGCGTGACCGCCGACCCGAATCATTACTGACACGAACCTCATCGTTCCACCAGCTGCCGCCACTCCTGCGATCGCGGTATATGTCCGATGATCGCGTTCAAAAGGAAATTGCGGGAGCCTGGGCCACCGGGAACAGTTGCTGTTCACTTGGTCGGCAAGGCATTCAGAGATATCGTTGCATTATAAAACAGACGGAGGGACTCTATAACAGGCCTCGCGGTAGGGCGACTAAATGGCACTCCATTCGAAACGAAAGCGTACCGGATCTTTCCACGGGCTGGCACAATTTCTTCTGCCTCTTCCCACCCCCCCCCCCACCCCCTTCCATTCATGCCGTGCTTTTGCTGCTTTCGCAATCGGTAGCACGAAAAATCGCGAAACGCTGCTTTGTTCCGAAGCGGTTGCTTCCTCTGTGCACGGAGCACAAACGAACGAGCCGCTTCCATCGCGCGATACCGTGATACGAAGTTAGACATCCCCTGTTCCTTTTTCCCTGCCTTCACTGTCGTTTTTCGCCGTGCCCCCGGCCGTTCGTCACGTAGCAGTCGCTGTATCCACGCTGCGGTGGATTCGATGAAATTCCAATGCAGTCTACAATTTAGGGGCGAATTCGGACGGACTTTGCGCGGGGACCTTGTTCCAGTTCCCGCAGTCCATTGTCCGGATCGATTCGTGTACAACGCCGGCTATTTGAATTATAAGGAAACCGGACTATCGGAGCTCGACCGCGCGTCACGCGACTGTGCGCGCTGCAGAGTAGCGGCGAGAAGTTGTCGCCACTCGGAATACCTGCGAGGCATATTTACATGCCGAGCGGTGAATATCGGTATGCATCGGCGAAGAGAGCATGGCCACCGAACGGGCACCGAATGCCTCGATGCGGTACGTGCCGCCTTAGCTACCGGTTAACCTGTACAGAATCATCCGGAGGCTTGACCGATAGCCTCGTAACGTGACTCTTTGTCCACGTCAGCGACGCTGGTTCCCGAGTACTCACGGCGAGGGGACTAACAGTTAAACGTCAGATAATAGAACGTAGGTACTCCAGATTAATTTCCCGTTGGATATACACTTATGCACAGCATCCAGAGCCCTCGCTGCCTCTCCTCTGGCTCGCACAAGCGCGACATCTCCTCCGTGCGTGGGAATGAAAGACGCGGGACGGCAAGCGAGATTGGCGTGCACACAGGCCACGCGAAGACGAGCAAAGTTACGAGCAGAGCGGGCCTAAGCAGGCGAGACGATATCTGGCAGGCTGCCTCGCATCCACGCTGGCAAAGTCAGCTTTGCTAGCCGTGGCGGGTATCTTCCTCGGCGGCCGCACCGACTCCGCTCGGCTACGTTCCGCGCCGCGTACCCAGCGCTTGGATTTAATAACGCAAGTTTCGCGGGACCGCGTCTCGTACATCTATAATGAGGCAGCACAGTCGAAAGATGTTGGGCGGGTCCGGGAGCGGTCTAACTAACTGGGGATTAATTATTACTTCGCGGGGATTTCGGGCGGCCCCGTGTTTTGCGGAATTAGGATGAACGGCGCGCCAAAGAAGAAGCTGCCGGGAGTACGGGGCCGGAGAGGCGGAGAGGGAAATCCATTGTCCTTATTCCGTTTCGCCTTGCGATGTTAACACGGAATCGTAACTTTCCGTTAAACGCGTTACGAGGGGACGTAAGAACAAATCTTGCAGTAATCGTAAAGTTTAGGGCAAATCCCGTTGTAGGTATTCGGAATGCACGAACCGTTACCGGGGATATCGTGTTAGAGTGAAAAAGGCTGGTTGAACAAAGTGGGCACAAACAATCTGGAATCGTTTAGGAAGATGTAAAGTAGCGAGGCCATATATGGGCGAAGTAGTAGGTTCCTGTATATGCCAGACAGAGAAAGTCAATGCGTGAATGTCGTTTAACACGTTGACTGCCCACGAAATCTGGAGGTGCTGTGCTCGACGCCGAAAATTTTTTGTTTATGAGCCCGTACACGCTCCGATCGCTCCGATCGGTGTAGTCGGCGTCGGTCACAGAACAAAAAGACACGCCGAACGGTGTAGTCGGCAGTAAACGTGTTAAAAAATGAAAGTAAGGTAAATGTCCCCATTAGCGACCGTTTAAGAGTGTTATTGGTTCGAAATAGTAATTTTTTCACTAATATACGACAATGTTTGAGTAAAGTATGGATCATTGTATTTTTTGAAGTCTCTAGTTTCTTAATCAAATTAGTTTTAGAGTGATATTTGACTATTTACACAAAAATTATGGTGAAAATTATATTGGACCCGATGTCCCCTTTATTGACCAACTTGTACCATCATCGCTTCTCTGCTACAATAATGAAAGAAAATGAATATTTTCTTTTTATTTTATAATTCTGTATATATTTCTAGTTAATTTGAGTAAGTTGCTGCATGGATCCATGTATTTTTATTGTAAAATTTGCGAGTTTAATGATATCTGTAGTATAACCTCACGTTATTAGAATCTGTCACCTTTCATGTCAATGACCAAGTCCTAATTTACATGTGAATTTATTTAAAGATGAATGTACGGCTACATAAATAACGTATGAAACTATAAATGAATTCTGGTTGATATTTTGCTTTCTGTGTTGCAATAAACAATATAAATTAATAATTTGGTCACTAATGGGGACGCGGTCCGTAATGGGCACATCTACCTTATGGCTGTCTAGCCGTTATGAGATTGAGGATCTTGCAGCAAGAGTGGAGCAGCTCCATTTTTTTATTGTTTTTGAGTTATGACGTCTAATGTACGTAAAAAAAACTCTACATCGTTTGGTGCAAGTTTGATGGAAATTTTGAACCTGCGCCCATCACCCTAAGGCAAGGCTTCAGATCTGAAAAATTTGCCAAAAATAGAAATAAAAACTTCTCGATTCAATAACTACTAAGTACTTATTGCGTGAAAGTATAACTTTTCAATTATAGTGTTCTCTTCTCAATGTTAATTCGAAGCAATAATTTTATACACAGTTTTTCCTAATTTACTCGGAGGTGGTAAAGATGCAGCTGCACCCCCATTGCTGCGAGTTCCTCAATTATTGTATTGCTAAGTGCAGTTTAATGATAATTCAGACAAACAGGCAGTTCGATCGTGACTAGTAAAAACATGATAATAGGGATGCTGGAAACTTCTATCCTCACGGGCGCGTATGCGTACTGGCGAACAATACGATGAAAGTTAATCGAAAAATATCAAGTGCACTACGCAACTTTCGGACCATTCAGATGCACCACCGTGAACAATATTCTGCGTTCACGTTGAACGTTATTTCACGTGGAACAATTATTTGCGAATGATGTTTGGGCGCGGGGTAGCCTGAAAGCGAGATGAGAGAACGACGTAATTCCAACCAATTGCCACCGCCGAAAGCATTCTACGCGGCAGCATAATCGAACAATAAAATTGGAACAATCGCGTGGAACAAGGATTTCCTGCCACTGTGGCGAGCAAACGAACGAGAACCAACAATAGACGTTCCTTTAAACTAGTTACTCGATCTCTGCGCGGGATTTCTTTTTTATATTGGTCACGGTATATCGCGGGGCACAAAGGGCTTGATTATTTGAGCAATGGGCGTTCGCTTTCGAGCCGGCGGCCATTCCGGTGGCTTGTAAATTAAAATTAATTGTTTTTTCATTGCGAACCACCGCGGACAAATGCATAACTGTTAACGACGATCGCCCGAGGTGGCACGGAAACTCGTAATATTCCCTGGCTCCGGGGCAAAGGTCAGCCGGCGTCCATTACGTAATTGCAAAATAACTGCGCCCCGACCGTGTTCTGAAATTCATTCCTCGACCCTCCACCGAAAGAGCTATGCATTCTAGTAATTATCTGTGTACTTTCTTCGTTAACCTCTGAACAACTAATCGCAAGGGAAACAATCGCTTGTTATCCCCCGTCGAGGAACGGGCAGCATCGCAACGCGCAGCCATTGTTGAAGAATTTATGCGCGGAACGTTATAATCGTTGGAAACCCTTAAGCTCATTTCCACGGCGAAACAATAAGCGAACAGGGCAGAGGAGGACAGAATAAATACTTTGCTGCCCGGTCTATCTATAGCCGGATGGTGAACTGCTCGCGGAATCAGCAATTACGCGCTTTTGCATATGCAAAATCTGGTTGCAGCTTGCCCGGGAGCAACGTTACCGCGGACCACGCGAACTTTGCGGAATATTCGGACTCTAGTCACAGCCACCGCATCACCGGCTGGCATTTAATAACGGGTCAGTTTTTCTCCGCTTCCGTACAGCCGGGTGTAAGAGTCGCGAAGCAGCGTGAACGTTTAGACATGTAATTGAATATGCATATATGCATATATTTATAAAACCAATGAAACATGCAAGCGATATTTGCGAAGGATAACTAGGAATTGTTATTCGAAGCTTGTATTATTCCTATTACTAGCCGAACCGTACCACGCGATCTAATTATTCCAATTTCTCCTGTTCTCCACATTCTGTTTCTCATCGATCCCGCGCCCTTCTCGATCCACTCAATTTTCCCTCCCGCGTCTTCTTAGTTCTACGCAATATGTGCTCTAATATTCGCGCAGGGAGCAGGCGGGAAGTCGTAAATGTTTAGGAAAGAGTGCGAGCCGAGTTAGAAGTTAGTTGGTGCAATGGACAGTCTGTGAAAGGTAAAGGGGTAGATGTTCAAGGAATACGAGAATGTGAAAGAAGAACGTAAGATGGAGAATTGCAACTGAAACGTTAGAGTAAACAATATCCGAGAATGCGGTATTCAACTTGCATCCCCTTACCAGAAAATATCTTAAAACACTGCCGTTCGCGTAGATTCCAGCCAGAAGCTAATGCGCGCGAATTTATACGCTCATAACCTGCAACAAGCGTAATCCTGTGCAAAACACGTTCTTTAGGTGGCAGCCAGATACAGCAACGTAATTAAATAGCGGTCATCCGGTATCCCCGAAGGGTATATCTAAAAATTTCTCCCACGAACGCCGGAAACAGTAAAGCGCACACTTTAAGAGCGGCGATAACACTGTCTAAATTGTCCTCCGCGTACGTGCCGGTTTGCGATCATGTCGAGGGTGTTCCATAAAATGAGGCTGCCATTTTCGAGAATCTTCTTTCCGGTGCACGCGCCCTCGCCGAGGAGCATCGCGATCGAAGTGCAACTATTGAACGTTCATAAAGGCACGGTTAACGAAGCGTGGGTAAAGCCGGGTGGCGAAAATTCCAGACTCCACGAAACTGTTCGCCTTGAGGAATGTTACTTTCCGATTTCTGTTCGACTGGCTACGATTCCGCGATAGCAGAGAATCTTTTATCGCATTTTGCCGGGGAATTTTTGGATGATGGAGTTGATGAGGAACGCAAGTGTATCGAGATATTACCGACGAATGTAAAGGTGTACTTCAGCAAATGGACGAAAACACGTCCCCGTCTTCGCCACCCGGACCTTTCAATTTTTATGTCGTAGAAATAGGCGCGCCCCGGCGCGCAAGTAAAAGCGTTTCCGAAGAATAAACGTAAAGTTTACTGCAGCCTGGGAACGGTTCCAACACCGGTGCCTGTAACCGAGTAGGTATGTATTTCGGTGCGGCCGACAACACGAAACATTTTTATCGGTAGGCGCCCCCCGGGCGAAGCCGATGATTTGTGCTCATTTCATGCGGTCACGAGAATATTTGATTACAGACAGCGCGAGCTACCGGAGGCTTATCGCGTGCGCGAAACTAATTAATGGTAATTATCGGCGATTCAGGTTAAATTGCATAACCTTTGATCGAAATAGTATGGCAGTGCGGAGAATTACGTTGATCCCTCTGCGTCGAACAAGAACGATAAATTATTCACGTCGAAGGAACATGAACTGCCCGTTCAGAATGCACGCTAATTCCAATTACCAGGTTACTAGAATTACTTCCACGATGTTATTACGGAGTCCAGTTCGATGGCAATTAGCGTTTCCAACGGTATAACGTAAACTAACAATATCGAAAGGGGGAAGAAGAGGCTAAGTGTTCTACGCGAATGGAAAATCTCTGATAGCCCGTCGATGACGATCGCGATAAATCAGCAGCTCCGTAAGCGTTTGTAGCAGCCGACTCGATAATAATCTGCCATCCCCTCCCGGGGGGGGGGGCAAGAAGGGAGGTACGCCGGGCTCGGGACGCCGGCATTACGTGCCCCTGTTTACAGGGATTGGTGTATCTAACGCGTAACGACGTGGGCGACTGTAGCGCGAGGTGAAACACGGTTGACCAAGTGGAAGGAGACAGGACTTAGCCAGACAATTTCTCATCGTGAGCTTCTTAGCGTCGAAGGTCCCTGAAAGAGCGGAACGAGCAACGGCTGAGACGAGAGAAAAGGTCGGAGGGGAGTGGAGAGATAGAACCGGGTTTAGGGGGCTCGTCGCGAAGTAATAGCAGCCTCTCGGTCCGACGATGATAAAACACTTTAAACCAGCCTTTACGGCGAGCTTCTCGGAGTAATATAAGGCGCGATTACCTATATTCCGTGCCAAAAAGATAAAACGTCCCGGATCAAGACTCGGGGCTGGCGCGGGGGCTCGCGGAGGGTGTACACGTACGCGAAGCACTTCCGTCCCGCCCTCCTCGGGCTTGCCCCCCTTTCGCCACGTCGCCATCCTCGTTTTCGAGGGGCTGTGTGCGCTCGTTTCGCCGTTCGCTCTATATTGCCCTGCTCTCGAGAGCGTAGCGCCGCTCGCGAGCACACAACTCGTTCGCGGCGGATATAAGCGTGCCCCGGGAAGCTTCGCCGCCCTCCAGAAGCAGGGCTGGGGCTTCGCCAGCCATGGGAATTTCCGCTTTCACTTTGATTAATATGTTTACGATATCGCGCGAGCGAACCAGCCGATATGACAACAGTTCGGAGAAACTCTTTGAGAGTCGGCTGCGGATTCGCGGAGGGATTGCTAGTCTCGGATATGACCGATCGATCGATTAGGTTCGTTTCGAGATGCGCAACTTGCTTTTAAATTACGCGACAGCACCGTAGAGAGTATTTCTCCCTTACAAGGTAGAGACACACATCCCGAGCCAGGCCTGTGATTCACCTTTTATGCCTCCCCTTCCACTTCTATCTTTTACAGTTTCGTGCCCGTGGTACGACGCGCTTGACGAGCGGTCGCGCCGCACGGAGCAAACCGTACAAAGCACGTAAACGTCGATATACGTCGGCGTCGAAGCTTTACGGCGAAGCTGACTAGCTGAAATCCTAGCAAGGCTTGTCGTGCAACGTGCTGCACGGATGCAGCGCGCTGTTCTCTGAGCTTGCGCGTAAAAAAAAATTGCGTTTTACTCTAGGAAACATACTGTATTTATCGTAAAAGGTAGAAAATATGTAATTATGTACGTTTCGAATGAGGGCGGCGGACCAGATATCTGTCACAAATCATTCGCAGTGAATTACCGCGTTTTATTTCAGACGCTTCGCTGAAGATCCCGGCGGGGAGTAGCGCAAACTCGTGTTCGCCGCTAGCTATCGCTGAAATTTTAATTAAATCCTCAGGGGGGTTTGGAGCGACTTTAAACGGGGAAACGGCTCGCGGCGAAGACAGTTATCAAATTTACATTGCGTGAAAAGCTGCAGCGTTACTCTCCTCTCCAGCATCGCCTCGCCGTAACGATACGCGTGTTCGTTACATCCTTCGATGTTGATATTAAACGGGGAGCCGGGCGGGGTAACGCTTCGCGACGCAAATATTCAGCTCACCCTGGCTTGCCGTTTTCCCACGGGATGATTTTGCAATTTTACAACAGAAGATAAGCTAGGCGAACGCTGCGTGCAGGCCCGTTTTTTTTTTGTTTTTCTCCTTTTACTTTTTTAAATACAGCGTGCGTGCACCGTTGTTATGCATCCGTCTATCCGTGAAGCGAACATTGGTCGGATATTCCGTTTCATGGCTGATGAATTTCAATTAATACCTCAACTATCAATCTGTTCGGCTTTTTCATCCGCATCACTTCGCCCACCGCCACCTGTTCATAACGAGAATTAATTTGCCCGGAGGCTGTCGACGTGGCCGTCGTTGCGAGCTTTTTTCCTTGACCATTATCGCGACGCGTTCCTGTATTATTACTGAAATTGCACGGTATTATTCCAATACGTCACTCATCAATGCGCCGATACCTACGTCGCGCGGCACTTTTGTGGCGGAAATACAGCGGACATAAAGCGGGCGATACGATTGAAAGCTGTTGAAGCGAAATATTTCAATATTGTCGGAGATCACTCTATTTGTCTTGTTCGAAAATTTTTGAAGGGAATTCGATCTTGCCCGTCAGCGCTGCCACTACGAGTTCCAAGAGAAGCCACCGGGAAATATTATTCCACGCATTGTTCCAGGGATCACTTCAATCGAGCGAGAAATAGAGGGGAGGAGTTCTATGGGCCCCCATTTTCTAGCCCGCAGGTGGCTGTTAAAACGGGAAAGAATGTTCGCCAGAAATCTCGAATGTTGTCTACGAAGCAGGAACTATTGATCCTCGATTTCTACCGTTGCCGGGTCGTTTCCCAGAGAGCGGGTGAGAAAAATTCACTCGATTCCGCGAATTCTACGGGAACGAATTCCCGATAATGGAAGGATGGAGAAAGAAGATTCGATCGCAATGAATTCCCGTTCCGGGCGTCGGACAGCCCCGACATAATTCACACTCGAATCAACGGTACCCCGAGACGCTGCCGACCCGTCTCTGCTAATTAGCAATTTAACCGTTAACCGTGTCGCGAACAATACGGTTTGTTTCTCTCATTAATGCACCACTTACGGCGCGGTGCCTCGTCTCTCGGCAAACTTCGCTAATATTCGGGACGTCGACGGATCCATCAAAGTTTACGCCGGCAAAGTTCGCAACGGTTGCGTGTGCAAGTTTCCGCAGGTTAGCGACAAACTCGGATACAATTAAATTCACGCAAGAAGCACGAGTGTTTCGAAAAAATCTATAGCTCACGTCAACATACCATATTCTGTTAAGAAAACGAGCCTTTTCTTCGGCCCTCGGAATTCAATTTCTCTAAAAGAGCATCCTCTCATTAACAAAAATGGGTATCGAGCCACTCTGAAAAGAACCAAATAGGAAGGAGGAAAAATATTCAACGGAGACTGTCAATGAATGATACTCAAAATCAGCTACGAAAGTGTAACATGATCGATGGCAGGTTTATTGATCACGAGATTGAGCTGAACAAGGTCGCAAGTTGAATTGCACTTCGAACGACTGCTTACCCTTTTTTTTTTTTTTGATTTTCCGACTGCTTTGAGGACCTGTACTTTTCTGCGTTATTGTTCCTCGATGGTAGACTAGCGAAACGAGTCGGCGTGAAATATGGCTCGGTGCGAGGGGCAGAGAGTCTGGGGAAAGTTCGGGTGGAATCTGGGAGCAGCGAGGAAAGAAAGAAAGAAAAGGGTGGAGAACAGCAAGAGATAGATAGAGATAGAGAGAATGGGCTGAGAGATACATTGTGCCGCTTCTCAAAGACCGGCCAAAGTTTCGAAGACAATGATTGCTCTGCCTCCCGGAAGTCGCTGGAAAGGCAGCTTGCCACCCAAATTGGAGCTAAGCGGGATTCCTGCAGCGCCTTCGAGGGGTGAGTTTGACTAATCGCGCAGAAATGGAAATGTTTCACAGTCGCAGCTTCAAGCTTGACCTACGGCAAGTCCCGAAATTATTACCTTCTTTTCGCGACTTCCCTGTTGAAAGAGGAAACTCTTTCCACCTACGAGACTACATATTTCTCATCCTCCGTTGCAACAGCTTTAAATAACAGCGTTTAAAGCTTACAAACAAGTTCTAGAAATCGACGATCGACGGTGCAGTTTTTACGGCCTCGGACCCCCCGTTGAACGCGGCGAGAATGTGTCGAGAAATAAAATCGCACGAGGGCGCGCGAGTTTCTTGCTCGTTCGGAGCGACTCGCCCCTTTATCGCCGCGTCGTGCTCGCGACTGTATAAAGAGTAACACGTATATTATAACACAAAAGGCGCGTGTGCTTTGTAGGTGGGCGTGTACCGACGAAATCTTGAATCCGCTGGTCCCGTAACGAGCCTGAGGAGCGACGAGAGAGAGGGAGAGAGGCGAGGAACGCACGGTTACGAGCAGAGAAGAATGCTTAACGACTAGAAGATGAGCACGTCCGCTGATAAGGCGAGCCTTTACAAACTCAGCCGTCTAAAAGACGATGGCAACAGAGCTGAAGAGACAGAGAAAAGGGGCGTTTCACCGCGACGAGAATGAACACCGCCTGGCTTTATCAGTCATTTGTGATTTCCACTTACCACCTTCCACTCTTCCTTCCCACCCCCTTCCGCGCCGAGGAACAGGGTACGTCATCATCGCCTGCCTCTGCCTTTTACCCAGAACTTTTTATGGGAGAACGCGGCCTTTGTCCCCCGCCTATCGTCAAACAGAAACGAATTCCGTTGTAACGCTCGTAACAAGTGTTCGTAACTTTCGTTGCGCGTAAATGTGCGCCCCAGCCGGCTTCCCCTTAACGAACGAACTTCCTTAACCGCATTGACAAATATTAAATTCGCTTTACGCGCCGGCGACTTGCGAGCCGGAGTTACTAAGTTGCTGCGTTCCCAGTTAAACGGTCCGCGGAAAGAAATTCGCGTCGCGGGGCTTGTACCGTATCGCTCGTTCAACTAACGGGCAAATTGTTTGCTCGCGGAGCAACGAAACGTTGAACTTCCCGTTTGAAGTTCTGGGTATAACGAACGCCCGCAAATATTACGGAGCCCAGTGTTCTCGCCAAAACCTAGCGTCGCAGATTTGTGTTCTCCGGCAAAGAGTTTTGAAAGTAAGGGAATTATTGATCGAAATCAATTTCTCTTCGAGAAACCGCGATTCTTTATTCGCCATCGAGCCTCGAGGAAAACCATCCCCGTGCCAATTATGTGTAATAGCGATAGAACGTTTGGATTCCGCTGCGCTGACACGTTAGTATCGTGCCCGGCGGTAAACGAAATAGAGGGAGAGTGTTGCTGACGTGCAATCGCGCAGAAAACACGCTGGGAAATAAATAGACCCGCGGAAAGTGGAGAACGGTATAACGAAAATCACGCGTGACAATGAAGCGTAGATTGAGTATTTCGCAGGGGATCGGAACAATTGAGTAAACGAAACTGCGAGTCATCGGGAAAGATGGAATTACCGTTGCTACTGTCACTCCGTAGAAAGGACCGATGTGCTTCAAGTACAGCACTTGACCATCGTGTCACACGACCCTGGGGAGTTCCGAGCTATTTTTGACCAGGGAAAATCGATACCATCCACGCGTCTATAAATGTGTAATATTATAAAAGTTGCTGCCACACTTGGCGGAAAGGTTATATAAGCGTACGCTCGCTGTGAACTACTTTTCGAGCTATAGACTTCGTTCGGGTATAAATAAACGCACCAATTATTTACTTCAAATGGAAATTCACAGCCCCTCGAATCTTCTGGAAAAGTGCAACTTCTCCAGCTTTCGGAGAAACGAAAGATAAGTATCGGATATTATGCAAATATTTGTACGTCCAATTGGGCATTCTGCAAATGCTTAATTTCCAACGCGCGTTTATAAGAAACAGTGTATATACGTGCAAGTATCTCGCAAACGACATATTCAACGGGGCGTCGATTGTTTGTCTGGAAAATCTAGGAAGCTGCAAAAACGACGGGGAAAACCTTCAACCAGTCGGAATTTCCCGAGGCGCATATATTTCCTCGATCGAGCATGCACCGACGTCAGGGACGTTCGAGGATCTTACCGTCCTAGGAATATTTCTATACGTGTGATCGCACGTTAAAGGTCACATGTATTTCGAGATACGTCAGCCGCGAGCTCGGTGAAAAACTTTCGCCAAGTAGTCAGATCGCGAAAAGGAGATTCGGCTTTTTAATAGCACTAACTAAGTAGTTTGTCTGTTGGGTGCCCCGCGAACTGATCGTGAAAATGGCACATCTCGGGAACGTATCGTTGACCCTTGCCAGAAGTCCTAGCACGATTTGGTAATTACGCGCTGCGACTGAGTAATTTGTCCCTAGTTTGAGTGACGGTTCGTGTTTCGTCGCGAAATGCGAGCAAAAATTCAACGATCAATCTGTACGGTGTAATCTTTAAACTGAATACCTGGTCGCTGATAACAACTCGTTCGAAGCAATTAATGGCTCACGTCCAAAGATAATACCAGAGAGCGAGCCACGCGACAAGGGTAAAAGGAAGAAGTACAGTAACGCTTTTACCGAATGCTATTTTTCTCTAGCAGGTCCCATTTCTAACAAGAGCTTGGAAACTTCAATTTCAATGCTTTTAAAACGATAGTACGAGCGTTGCGCCGAGACAAACGAATTTGCGCGTGCAGAAAATTAATACGTACTAACAGGGAGGGCACGGAAAAGTTTCTCCCTCGTGGATTGCAAGGGGGTAGCAGCGACTACTATGGTGGAATGACAGGGCGCGTTGTCCTTTAGAAACGTGTCTAACAAAACTTCCCGAATGTCTTGGCACGAGACGGGAAGAATCACGAGATTCCAGGCTTTCAAGCATTCTGCAGGACGTCTCTCTGATTAGGTATGCACCCACGTAACTGCCCTTCGGGGATTTCGCGACAGGAGCGTCTCTATACGTGTCGTCGAGACTGAAAAAGGTCCCCGTTTTAAACTGAGAGAAGTCTGTACAGCAGCGTGTACCCTTTCTCTTCGTTTGCTTTTGATTGAACTCGCTCGTGCTTCACAGAAAAGAATGTAGACAACGTTCCTCTCTTTGCTTACACATTTTTCTGTTCCAGGATATCGGCTCTGAATATATTCCCGCGCGATGCAAAGTGTGCAACTCGACGGGAGATCTCGTCTCCGGTGCCTCGATAGAAATAAAATTAATCATCAGTCGATTGACCTATAGGCAACGATTTACATAATTTTAACGACGTTCTTTGGAACGCGACACCCTCTTCCACGCGTTGCGTCTCTACTCAGCTAAACCCGCCCGTTTCGCCCAACAGAATTTGTTATCCCGAACGCTTTGTAAAAAAATGATTTTTGACCGTCGATATGAAACGAGAATTAAAGTAGCGGAAATAGGCAATTCTCGCTCGCCTGCCGGGCTCGCTGGCTGTTTCGAAACCTGGCGGAACTTCCAATGCGATTAAAATTTCAATTGATCCGGCGTGGTTACACGTTCGTTTTCCAGAATCGTGGTCGGGAAATTTCCATAGAGCGGTTACGGCAAAGTGGGAACGTTGTTTGTCACTGTGCGTAATAGTGTCCGAGGTGTAATACAGGGGCCAAGAATTTCCGCGAGCGAAATTCCGACGCGAGCCTGATATACCTACATCAGCAAAAAATCACGGTATCGGGCCCGTTCGAAATTGAGGCTACGTTCAATCTCCTGATTCGATAAAAGCACGGCGAGCTACTTTCAATTTCCTGAAATATAACCGTCCCTCCGCTGTGCAGGGGCCTTCGTATTTCTACGCGCCACGGTGACATCGTTTGACTCAAGAAAGCCTGCGAAACTGCGATCCCCTATTCCGTCCCTTCGCGTCTCCATTTACAGTTTAGCAAAAGCGTAGGACGCTCGAGAATACATATAACGTGGCATATATCGCGCGTGTTACGTTTCATCAAACCGCACTTGGCAAGCGTATACATCGAATGAGACTGCACAGCGAAGAAAGAAGTGAACGCCTCTCGAACCGCATTGTCTATACTCTATGGAGAGGCAAGCACCGACGTCTCTATTTCCGAAGTCTTCAGCTGCCCCGTGGAAGAACCAGTTCAGTTTTCCTTCATTGCCTGTCGAAGGTTGAAGAACTTCGTTCCAGGTTCCCTAAGAGCTCGTTGGACCGACAGCTGAACGAGGGTTACTTATTCGAGGGGAAACTTACGATCAAGTTTGGGTGGTAGTGCCTTTTAGATAGAAAGGCGTACACGGCTCACCCTTCCGAGCCCGCGTATGGCCAAGAGAGGAGAAAGGTAGAGAGAAGAAAACGTCGGCAATAAAGTTTCCTGGTAAAATTTAGAATTCTCTATCTTCCGAGCAATAATGGCCAATTGCTGCTGCGCGTTATTGCAACTTGTACGAATCATTCGCGAAAAAGAGAGAGAGAGAGAGAGAGAGAGAGAGAGGGGGGGGAGAGAGAGAGACGTGATGGGAGGCATTCTCGCCTGGTGTTCCGCGCCTCGTCACGCTCCAGTGTACAAACGCTCGAGAATATTGGCACGACCATATAATTTCGTTTCATCGCGGTCGTTCGCGCTTCGCGGAGCGTCTAGGACGCGTTTAGCTCTCCGCGCTGAAAATTCTGGCCGCCCAAGCGAAAAACAGCCGGCCGTTAGGGAGCGTCACCTTGAAAGCTCGGATGCTCCGGTGCCTCGAAACCCCTGCGCCCGACCAAGAAGAAGCAAATCGTCTTCCGAACGCGAAACGACAAGTATCGCGTGTCTAGCCTTTTCGCAAAGTATCGGATGGGATTCGGCTCCTTGGAGACGTCCGTCGAGAATACCCAGTGCATCGAAATACGCCCGAGCGCCGCTTATCGGAAACCGGCTGGGGACTACCTCGGATAAGTGAAATCCTCTGATAATCGATAACTTCGGGTAAATAGACTGCACGATAGAGTGGGCAGCGAGCAAAGATTTATTGGCGTCTGTGGTATGAGAGAAATCACCGGCACTTGAGAGAAATCTGCGTGTGCGGTTGGATCGCGAGAAAGCTCGCCAAACGGAGGTAATCGAGATGAAAATCCTTGAGTGTATCCCTTAAACGGTTTTACTTCGCTTACTTCGTTACGATACCTACACTTATATCTCGGAAACGTAAGGTTTCGCGAGTGCACCCTTCGCGTATCTTTCCCTGTTATTTGATAAGATACGGCACAAGTCAGAGACGCGAAACAGATTTTTTTACTCGCGGATCTACGCGGGCGCGCAGGCTTCGCGGAGGACTGTACGAGATACTAGCGCGGGGACGTTTCAACCGGCAGTCGTCGAGAAGCTCGAGCAAATATTTTTCCAAGCGAAACGTTTTTACGATATGGGGGAGAAGGAGGGGGGACTCCGTGACGAATAAACTTAATATCGAGATCAAAGTTCCCCGGAGTCAGGACATCCTGCCTGTTTGCGTGTTTTCGGAATTGAGCCGGAAAACGGGCCCGGCGATGATAGTTAGGAACGCGACGAACGTGACAAATTCCCCGGGGAAAAGTAATAAGAAGTTGGATGAGATATGAACGCCGGGACGAACAACGCGGGTAAACTAGCTGAACGGGAGCATTCGCTGATAAAAACTGCAGAAAGTTGGACAACGGCTCTACGTAGGTACCGTCCTATTAAGGCTGAGTATCTATCGTTCGCCTCGCAGACTGTTGTCAATGTCTGGGGCTGATATTGCAAGTAGTATCAGACCTTGGAAGCCTACTACGCGACTACCTTATACCTAGCCGTGACTCTTGTAAAATTTTTAATAAGACCGCCCGCGATAAAAATCGTGACTCAGTTGAGAACTCGATCCACTTGTAAAAGAACTGTAACAGTTCGCGCGGTGCAATCAGATTATCGCTCGAATGCGCGATCTTCGAAACATCCGAATAAATTCATACTCTTCGACTTGCCAGACCCAGGGTAGAATCTACTTACCGTAGGTATCGACCGTTAATCATGCGCGAAATTGGTACTCCCCGCTGCTTAATCTCGAACTACATCGCGTCGTTGCATCGCTCTGGACGATCTCGCGGCAGAAATGAAATTTCTTCCCTGTCCATGCTGGCAGCGCGTTCCGCTGGCTCTTGATGACCAGTAAAACGAGAGCAACCAGTGCATATGACACAGCTAAACGGGAAAAAGTCGCCGGGTAGAAAAGTCGCGCGAAAGTTCCTTCGACCGGGCGTTCTGGATCGCGCGGGGAACACGCGAGCGCGAAACGCGCAACGTTTGCCCCTCTTTTCATATATTATGTTCGCGCCGGGACAAATGCCGAACGAAAACCTGCCTTTATACGGGCAAGTATTCTTCCTTTAAGAGATCTTATCCGGTTCAAAGCACGGAAGGCGAGTCGAAAAGTTCGTCCGGTTTGCGATCATAATATTTACCAGAGTCAAACATATCTTTGACTTCGGAATACTTTTCGCCAAATGAAATTCCAAGTTCCCTCGTGGAGCCTGTGTGTGTGTATACGTATGGGCGTGACAGTAAAGTATACGCAAGAAGCATCGAAACCGGGGGGAACGCATCGCAATTCCCTGGACGAAGTGAAACCTAATATGTATGATTGCGACAACCGGTGGCACGGATGTTACGATTAAGTTACCGCAACTTATGATTATAGTATAACTTGTAGAACTATATTGCAATTAGATTTTTGAATTTTCTTATGTAAAAGAATTTTCCTTAATTCCTATGGAGTCTGTAAAGTTAGTATCGCGGGCTTTACTTATATTTCGGAGAAGAAAAAGCCCTCGTTAGTCCATCAGGCATACAAGGAAACTATAGGTATAGACGCTTCGCTGTTTGTTAATCGCACGCAACTTTCACGAAACTACTTACTTCGTCTCACGCGAATGTCGAGTTAGCGTTGAAATGGAAATTGTACATACACAATAGGCTAGAGATTAATAGGAGGGGCGTAAGAAGAAGCTGTTAACCGCGACTCAGGCCCCCAAACAGCCCCAACCGTACCACCTTATTAGCACTCCGAAAACGGCAAATTATTACACAGCTTTAACATTTACTTCATACGTAAACGCTACAAGGTTTAGACACGAAACTTTCGAAGTCTCTTACACTGTTCGAATGGAATCGAACCCCAAATCTCTCACCTGATAAATAAATAATTTAACCAACAGATATATTTAAGTGTTCGACCAATTATTTCCCATTGATTAGAAATCAATCTAATATTCAAAAACGTTTAATCAATAACGCGAACCTTTTAAAAATAATCGACATCTCGGAAGCAGCTGTCCCAAGATCCCTGGCGACGGCTTCAAGAGCAGCCTCTCGGATGCAAAGGGCAGGAAAGTTCAGCGCAGGGCCGTGAAAAAGTTGCGGGAACTCGGTGGTGGCCCGGTATGTCGGGCGCAGGCAAACAAGAATGCGTGGGAGCTGAGAAGCTTCCGGTTTGCATTCCGTTCGCGCCACCGTCGAAACGGAACTGACAAGGGGGTGTTTCGTTTTCGACGGTGCCCTCGTCGAACGGTCACGTGCGATCGCGCGGTGGAACGTTTACGATTTCTCGAGGGTAAACTTTCGCTGTACGCGCGTGGCTGACTTGCCGGCTTTAGCGATGCCGCTCGAGAGTCGCGGGTACCGTGGAAAAGGAGAACAGCAATTTGTATCCGGCGTGTTTTTGTGCCGCTTCGCGTGCGTCCTCTCCCATCCCTCTCGAATCACTTTGCCCGCCAGGGTAGACGAGAAGAATCTCGGCGACCCACTTTTATCGAGTCGAATAGAGTTCCCTCGCGAGATATTCTTCGGGATGAGATCCTCCGTCATGCCAGCGGGGGGTGGGGGGGGGGGGGAGAAGGGGATATACTTCGGCTAATAAATTTTATTCAGACCGGGTAGTCGCGAATGTTTCTTCCTTTACCCGGTTTCCGTCGGCACGATACTCGGACGGAATATTTTAAAGCGATTCCAGGCGATGGATCGCGATCCATTCAAGTCCCCGTGCATCCGGATAACCGGGGAAGAACTTCATTCTTCTCGAGGAATTACGCTCGACGGATCCACCGAGTCTCGTCTATCTGTCAGACGGATTATTGGTTACCGTAAATGTTTATTGGTCGCCCCGTAACCAATGCGAATTTATGTTTCGTCACAGGGATATAGTACCTACGTAGCTACATAATCCGGGAGGAAACAGTTTGGTGTGGATAAATGGTGTTATTACATAGGAGTCTATGTTACTCGTAACAGTAATTTGTGAAAACAAAGTGTATAATTTAATTATCGTACGAAGAATTTTGAGAAATTCGGTAGAATATTGGCTTATAATACGAGAATATTAATAACAATAATGGAAATGAATAGTTAAAGCGGAAGGTGGATGAACACCCTAATATCCTACACTTAATTAGCAAATTAATTTCGACGGTATGCCTGTATTATTAACGCAATAAACATATGTAGTCCTGTATGCCCACATCACTCGGAAAGCACAGTGAATGCAATGCTAATTTAACTTACACGTAATTAATATAATGTTGATTACATAGAGCTTATAGGGGCCGCGGCAAACATCATCTGATTCCAATTAGCTGAACCGTAGGAGGGATGCGTTTTACCTCGCAAAAACGTTGGTCCTAATAAAAAGAAATGGTCTGTAAACAGAGTATGGAATCCAAACAGACGCGGCTGAAACGTTTCAATTCAGTCTCCCTTCATACGCCACCTGTATTCATCGACTATCGCCCAAATGTATAGACTACGATCGAGCAATCGAAGAACGTACAATTGTGACTACGGTATCTCCACAAGCCTGAGTTTGCATACCGGCTGAATTTTTCTAAAAATTATGCCCCACCCTGTCAATTTTCAACTTTGCTTAAATAACACTTCTTCGCCCGAACAATATTTCCACAAATATTCACTCGCCGCACCCAAGATGCGATCACTGGAACCCGCATTGACCGTGATTGGTCCTCTACATTCGTCATCGGGCAGCACGTGTCTGCCAGTGGTCTTTCCCTTCCGGCCGTATGACTCCAGCCTCTATTTCGTTCGAAATCACCTTCCATTCCCAGCGAATAGCAGTATTCGAGGCAGGCATGTACCTACGTACGTCGTCGCAGAATCGCGCCGTCTAACGCAATTTACCGGGTAGTCCTGGGCACAATCGTCAATCGGCTCGACTCTCTCTCTCTCTCTCTCTCTCTATCTCTCTATCTCTCTATCTCTCTCTATCTATCTTTCCCTTTGTATCTGTGTCCAGTTTTTGCCACGTGACAGGTAGCAAGCGTGTTCGCGCAACACGGAAGGCATAGATACGCGTCATTGTGATCGGTGCTTTATTCAGGTCGAGTGTCAACAACGAAGCATGCAAGCCCTGTGGACTCCTCAACAAATAGCACCGGTAAGTACAGAAGCTCTATACCGTGGAACTCGAGGGATCAGCGATGCAGGACCGATGACAGATCGATCGTCGAACGCCACCTAAACTCTGCAATCGACATTCGAGCCTCTTCTTCCTTCTTGCCGACCCCATCGACGAAATTAATCTGGAAATGGTGGATCTTCTAGTGATCGACCATGCGAAAGTGCACCCTCCTCATATTCTACCACCTCATCCCCACACAAACGTCGCCCCTCGATGTTTATTTCTGATTTGAAGCGGCTGCTCTATAAAGTCGGGCATTTATTGATTTGATGCCGTAATAATTAAGGACACCTCTGGTTTATGCGTAGAAGATAATTGACAAGTTAATGGTCCCTCATGCAAAGTCACGACTCGAAGAATTCCACGTGACGTTAAGAATTCTATTTAAAAAGTAATCCGATTGATCTATTTTATTTGGAAACTAGAGTAATGTTATTATTATTATTATTATTATTATTAATCGGCTTTATTACTCAAAGAAAAAGAAGAAACCTGAATATTTACAGATGGCATAGACAATAAGGGTAAAAGCGAGGCTGCATTGGTAACACTGTTGAGAAGCCTAACCGCGTACTATAAACTAAACTAAAATAGAGAAACATAACAAACGTTAAGAATAATCTAAAGTAAAAATTAGCTTAAGACTTAAAGCTAAACATGAGAATGACACAAAGAATACAGTAAAGTAAGAAAATTAAAAGTGTTGGAGAATATGATGCCGCACTGCATGTTTGAAGGACTGATAAGAGTCTAGCTGTCGGATAGTAGCAGGAAGGGAGTTATAATATTGTGTCGCGATATAAGAAAAAGAAGATTCAAATTTAGAGGTACGATGTGCAGGAATAGAGAGAAAAGAGATTGAGATCGGGTTGAATGAGAAATAGAGGAGTGATAGAGAAAGGTTTGTGACATTTGCTTGCCATTTGGCAATTCGGTGCATTTGTTACAAACTGGGTAGGATTTAATACAAACACGGGATCTAGTTAGCATACGTTCTCGCGCGAGGCACTCCATTCACGTGTCATTCGAAGCACGCTGAAAATTTATACGGCAAGTCAGAACCAATCCCGAAAATCCCGTGTAATCATGACCCCTCTCGAAAGGAACGAGTCCATATTTCGCTCGTGCCAATATTGGCTGCCACCCCGCTGTATTATAGCAGATTATTCAATGTCGCGGGAAGATTAATGTCCCATCTAGATTTGTATCAATAAAACGCAAACAGAAGGTATTCTCGTTGACGGAAATTCGCGTATTGAAATCTTCCTATGCAGCACACACGCGGGCAAAACACGATACAACTTCGTCATGGTGTCCAATAATTGAAAGCAGACAACTGAAAGTGAAATATCGTAACATTCAATGAACTCGTATTATTAGTTCCCATCCAGAGGTCCGAAGTATCTTTAAACATCGAGAAATCATTTTACCAGTCCGATCTTCAAAGACTCTGCCCTATAACATGTTAAAAAACAGATCAGAGGGACCTGCCGTCCCGTTTATACCCGCAATTCGCTCTTCCAAAAGCACTCGCAGCCACTAATTAAAATTTGAAGGGGGTGGGCAAACTTTTTCAATGCTGAAACCGTATGGAAGAGCCGATACGTGATTTCAGAGCGAACGATCGGCGTCGTCCGGCCAGTTCGGCTTTCATCTGCGGTTAACCCACGTTAAAGCGTTTCGCGTATATTCCTGATATCGATCGACGACGTGGGCGGCGCTGGCCAGCTTTTCCTGTAACCCCCGGATGAGCGATCTCGTCAAGAAAAAGTCAAGTAAAACTACGGGTTGGAAAAAATCCTTTAGCCAACGTAACAGAAAAAGGGGGGGTGTGACAATACAACGAGTAAAAAGGACCGAGGCAAGACGAAAAAGCAGTTGGTGCAAAATGGATGAAGTTGAAAAAAGGTCTATCTCACATGATAAGCTTAAATGTTAATTAAAAAATTCCACTCCGCGGAACAATTGTTGAAACGTATTCTCTCGAGTACAAGCACCGCCTACATATTGTATATTTAATAAAAAATCTGGATATAGGTACATAACACGACCCTTGAAAACGGTACCTATGAAAATCCCCCAAAAATATTTGCCAATTAACGGCGCAAGTGCACAAGTAAAACATCTGCCTAGCAAAACGCGATTGCTTGTTTCAATTCGTTCTATGACGTTTGTGCTAATAGGCAACGGGGCCTGCATCGGTGGGATCGGTATTAAGGGGGGACCAGCGCGCGCGAAACGAAGGGAGTACGAAAGGGAAACACGCGAACGTATTGAAAAATGAAGTGAGGGAAAAAGAAGGGCGAACGGTGGAGGCAGAACTGTCGTCTCTGGTATCATCTACTGCACAAAGCCGTAAAGTACGGTGCCCGGTTATTTCGGTCAATCCTCGAAGAGGAGGCCGCCCGGAAAATATTCACATCGATCTATACCGAGTGACCTCTCTCGCTTCCCTATCTTTCCATCGTCGCGCAACATACGCCCCCACATGTACACACGCACCCCCTTTTTACACATCCGTACAGATTCGTTCAACCTGACCAAAACTCTTTTTCCCCTCTGTATCCATCGCGACTCTCCTCTCCCTTTTTCGCCAATTCCCTCCACCCGCTCTTCCTCTTCCTCTTCCTCTTCCCCTTCCTCTTCCTCTTCCTCTTCCTCTTCCTCGTCCTCTTCTGCCACCCCCGCCTCCACCGCGCTCCGTTTCAACCTGCCACGAAAGCTCGCTCTTTCCGTGTCTCTTTTTCTCTCTTTGATAGTACACACGATAGGGGATACTCTATATGAGCCACCTCAAAGTGCTCTTTCGAGCCGTGCACAAGAGCCAGGTCAACCGCATCGCTCTTCGGCCCCACGAAAGGACACAAAACGGATCGGCGAACCGAATCGACTATAAATACCGCCGCGTCGACGTGGCTGGCATTTTTCGGCGTGATAAATATAGTGGCCGGCGATTATTCGTCGGTGGTGACTATTATCGCGGGAAGAGGAGAGTTTTAAGATCGTGTCGCGAGGTAATTCATGAGTAATAACGGATGGTCCAACGTGTCATTATTCGTATGCAACGACCGAGAAGAGATTCTTCCGTTGAGATTGATTGCCAGCGGTCCTTTCTTAGCGAACCACCAGAAATTCCGTACCCTTTTTGATAAGTGCTTAGGTACCGATTCAGTTATTCGGCTTTGCCGTGGAACCTGATTATTTTATCGCGACTTATCTTATGACAAATCGAGGGATCTCATGATTGTTTCTGTCAACGAAGGACACGGCTAATAAGCGCCCAATATTTTTCTGTTTCAGAGCCAAAAACCGAAATCCTGGGTGCGCCGGATTTGTACATTAACCGAGGAAGTACCATCAACCTCACCTGCGTGGTCCTGCAAAGTCCGGAGCCTCCATCTTTTATATTTTGGAACCATAACGACGTGGTGAGTACCGGTTCCCCCGCGACGGGACTCGGAAGCTTTGCTTCCTTTTTCCACGGGGATAGAAAAACGTCTAATGAAACGTACGACGCCCGTGCTGCGCAAACAAGCGCAAATAGGAGACCGTGGCGAAACCGTAATTCATAACTGGAGGACAGCTTGCGCCGGCGTCAACTTTGTACGAGGATAATTGATGACGATAGTAGTTCTCGAGAGTCTGGCTGTCTGATATCGTGAAACTTACACCCTCTCTCCTCGACGGCTAAATTTTCCGCTTCTGCTCTAATGAAGTTATGTACTTTGAAATTTTCTGATGTAGCCTGCAGTCCGTCTTTTTCCCACGGTTATTCAGCTTCCGTGCAATTTCACCCCTCTCCCGTCTTCCGGGTTCGTCGGTAATCCGCCGGCAAGCTTTATCGATTCGTAGACACGTATCAAAAGTTTTACATCCAAATTTTTGATTTCCAGAATAATTCTTAATTGTATGTTTACCTGTAACGACGTGCCCCCACTAATACGCGAAAATTTCAGCGGCTACCGAACAATTACCGTGAATCATAACCGCGGAGCCATAAACATTCATCACAATTAACGGTCGCGCTTAGTCCACCTGCTTTTAGCCCTTTCCGAGAGAAGAGTGTTTCTTGCTTCCAACTATCCAAGTACGTAGAGGCCGTAAAAGAAGCCCATAAAACACCTCCGTGCAGTGGAGTGTTCGCGATGGGGAGGCCGATAAATTTTGATAATGCCGACGTTAGCAACTGGTAAATTGTCAGCGGCGGCGCAACTGATAATGGCGCATGGGAGACACCATTAGGCGCGTTAAGTCTGACCAAGAGCCGTGTTCCCTTGCCGCGAATACGGAGCAGGGCCGCCCGAGCCTTAAGATGAATTCCATGGCACGTGACTAACGCGTGCAGAGACTAAACACCCTTGAACTGTTAATGAGACACCGGGGGACTCGAGTAATTTGCAAAACGATAGCGTGACTGTACATTAATTCGAACGAGGTCCTCTCACATTTGCTGATATTTATGCGAACACCCTTCAGGACCGTAATGCGCCCCGTAAACTTCCACTGGTGTCTGGTCTTCGAGGAGCTCTCACCCCCCCCCCCAACTTTACCGATGAATTGAACAGTGTAGCCGCAACATTATACAACAATTGATTGCTCCTGGCCGAACGAAACGGCGCCTCGAATACCGAACTTCGCCTGGGGAGGGAAAGCGTGTCCCAAGAGCGGAACGTAACTTTTCTTGTGTTTGGGGATGCAAATCCCCATGTTTACCTCGAGGATCTTCGACCCCCACCCGGATCGTCTCGCGGTAGAGTCCATGAATCCTGCGAGGCTAGCATCGAGGTAGGAAAAAAAATGAAGCAACGCTAGTCAGTGCCGGGATCTCGTGCGGGCGCAGTGATTCGTGGCGGGGAGGAGGCGGGTGCAACTCGATGAAACAGGGCGAAGAAAGTTTGCTGCGTCGTAGCGGGCCGGTCCGATAAGGGGGCGAACTGGAGTCGTCCCTGGGGGTAGTACGAGCCGAAATTGCAATCCTTCGATGATAAGGTCGCTGGATCGATCGATCCACGCCGTGAAACATTCTCCAGCCGCAAGGAATCGACGGAGTTTGCCCGGGGTTTCCCCTTACGCTTCGATAAACCCCATCCCTTTGATTTCGATTGAATTTCGAGACAGGGCTCTCTCTCTCTCTCTCTGCACCGTGCCGCGTGCAAGTCGGGAACATGTGTTTTGTCCGGGTTTGTACCTGCGGATTTGTCTCTCGCCCTATGTCCCACTGTGCGACGAAGGGGTGTAGGTGCGCGGCTACACCCCTTCCGTATATTTCCGTGTTTACGTAGGTGTTTGTAAATAGAGAAGCCCGAACTGCTGGCAATTAAATTGACTTAACAATTTATCGGCGGCCTTTTTGCTCGGCTCTGTTAACCGCGAACGTGCCGCGTGTCCTGCGTTACAGCGTTTATTTTTTGCGCTTTTGGAGGGGGGTATGGTCGGTGCTTCTGCCTTGAAATTCTTATGAACAATGATACGACCACGAAAGTGGGTGCAGTCATTCTATCTGTATCGATCGGGCCGTGGTACGTTTACAGCGTGGCTTCGTTAATCGGTAAACGTGGAATATGATTTAGTAATAATTGAAAGAGTATTGTCGTCGATGATGCTTGGAATTAATAACTTTGTTGAGGTCCTTTAAATCTGAAGGAACGATCGTATGACGAACGATTCGACGATGAATTTATATATCGAGACATATCGATGCCCTTTGTTGCCACTGATGTACCAATTGATTGGATTCGACCCGCTCAATCGGTTTACCTGAATGAAATCCTATTAAGGAATTGTTAAACGAGATACAATATCGCGTCTTATTTATGTGGTGATCGTGGACGATTGCCAAAAGGGGCAAGGCAAAGACGCTGCCAAATCGGTTTCCACGGTATTACGAGGACAGAAATAAAAGCACATTCCGCGGATTTGTAACTCTCATTTGTTCAGAAAAACGGGTACGGTGAACGAATTCTGGTCAATAGGCTTTAACCCTTTCTGTTTGAGATATTCCTGCCACGAGTCGGTAACTTTGCTCGAATTTCTTTGCTTCGGTAAAGAATATATTTACCGTGAAACATGAAATATCATCATTTGAATATTTTCGAAAGAATTCCATCAAAACAGCTACGCTACGAGCTGAATCCTGATCTAGACACGCAATTGCAAGGGAAATCGTTGTAACGACTTCGGAACTGTTACTTCGATGGAGCGAGGGAATGCGGTATGGAGTAATATAAACTTTTCTAGTTATTGTAACCGATTTTTGTTAATCGTTTAAGTTTCAGTGCGCCACTATAGCCAGCCCGAGGAACTTGATGTGATTAAACTTCGGCTCGTTTCGATTTCGAGCCCGCTCAACTTTTATCGGTGAATTTTGCATTTCACCGTTAGAAACCTGTTGATCCCCTTTAATGTAAGTCGGATTCGAGTCGCTAACGTGTAATGTAAATGCTTGCTTCGCGATTCTATATAAACGGAATGGTTATTAGTATGAATCTAAACAATTAACTTCAAGTTCGATGACACGAAAATCCATAGCAAATAAATGTATATAGAAAATTTGATTGCGATACATATTTTACAGATCACACGTCGCGTGTCCCTATGTTTATCAACGTCTCGATATCCTATTTATCGAAGCACTGCAATTTTAAGTAATTTACAGCATACACCATACAACTTCGCTTCTAAATAAAAACTCGCAAATGTTTATTTGAACTTTACCCAAAGTACACGGCAGGATCTGAAAGCTCGGTTCAGTTCCGCAACTTTTTACTCTTCCTTTAATATTTATATATAAATGGTAGCTTCCGGAAGAAAATAGGTATCCCACGCCGCGTGCTACGCGCCACAGCATACTTTATTTACAAATATTTTTGTCGGTTGAATACAGTTTCCGGCTCGAGCATCCCACAAAACGCTGGAAACCAGACTTGATTGGTTCGAAACCGCGATTCTGTGTAGACCTGGCTATTTTTGCGCGTCGAGCGCAAAAAGTCAAGTTTAATTTTCGGCAAAAGAAACGCCGTAACGGCCCGGCCACGTAATTCGTGACGGTGTAGATATTCCCCGGGAATAACGACTTGCTCTGTCGCCAAACAAAAAGTGGTCTCGACGTGGGGGACGTTTAAACGGCGAATAAAATGTTGCGACGAACCGGGCAAATCATTTATTTAACTCTCGGCACATTTTCCGAGGGAAACGCTCCCTCTCGAACCGCCAGAGGCTGGACTAAAGCTCCTGAACGCGTAGCACAAAAAAAAAGAAGAAAGAGGTAGAAGAGGGGTGCACCGTGTGTGCGCGCGACGAATAATATGCTTAACAAGGGTTGTCATTCTCTCTCGACGTTTCCCTTAAAGAGGAAAACAGGTTGCAAGCAGGGAGCCTCGGGAAGCGGTAAAGTGACGTCTACGTATCTGGTTGGGTAAGCATCGCTTTCATACCATCGCGCAGCATTATGCGAACAGTATCTCTGAAACTCCTTATTAAAGCTGGGGACGCGATCGTTGCCTTGCACGTATATTACCATATCCAGCGAAGAAGAATTTCAATTGGATATCTGCCTGCCGCTGAGTTATGAATTTGAATTACATTTCCCGTGTACTGAAATTTGCTCGCGATGAAATCGTTAATCCAATGTTTATTAAATTCTAATGACACTTCCGACTCGGCCGCGTTGCCGATCTTGCCGGTGGAGTGAAACGGCACAGGAAGAATTGAGAATTGCTTGAATTCTACTGGCAAACACGTGGATATTTGCATTTTATTCTTTTCAGAAGGAGCTTCTATCTCGCGTACTAAGGATCTCGAGTGCGACCCCATATCAGTGATGTTCGCGGTGTTTCCGCAATATTCTCTGGTCTGCAACGGGGAACCTTGCCGGGGTACCGACGTAACGTCGACCCCGTAATAAGAACTTTGTACACCGACAACAACATTACCCGCGGCGACGGTCGCTTTTCAACAGCAACGTGTTCTGTTTTTTTTTCGCTGGACGCTCGTTTCTCGCCGCCGTAAAATCGCGAAATAAATGCCAATTTCGGGGCGCGGCAACCGACAGCTATCTCTGCTCGCCGTCAGTAAACGAGCAAACAATTGCGGAACGAGAACATCTGTAAGTTCGACTTGGGAAGCATACTTCTGCTGGAAATGAAACGAGTTCGGGGAGAATACGAACTGACGATCGGAGAATCGTCTTGCTCTTATAATTTTAGCAGACTGTGCGAAGTATTGTTGAAACGGAAACGGATCCCGCGGAAAACTGATCGCAGGTTTCGCAATGGCAATGAAAGATGAAGGAGCGAGACGCTATAATACTTCGGCAAATCAACCCCACCACCTCGGTTCCTCGTCTCTTCGTAAATTCAAGGGGTACTTACGTAAAACGTCACAGTATTCCATATCTTTCTTATCGTGGGCACCGAACGAGACACCCGTATAAATTCTAACAAGCTTAATTTCACACAATATCCGTCGCGATAGATTGAACTTGAAGTGGCTGGATTTTCAACGGTCGTAAAGCGATCTCGCGTGATAAAGGGAATCGTTCGAGTGATCGCGAAGGATTCAATCAAAGCTGAAAGGCCATCGATTCAAATGAAGTAGATAAATTAAGATTAGGCGGAGCGGGGAGGAGAGAAACGTAGACGCGGGCGGCAGTGACGTAAGTCGAGGGAAAAATGTAGAAAGACGGGGGACTAGGGAGTCGTTATCGGGGCACGGGAAAAGACTGATAAGACAGAAGTAGTAACGTGCTGGGTGGAAACCATTCCGATGGGCCATTGGGTCCAAGATGTTCCATCGAGTACGCCGAGGATCCCGTGGGGATGCCGATTCCTCCTATGAACGCGTAATGAGGCTGACGAGAGACTCTCCTCGCTTCCTTCCATTTCCATTCTCCCCAGCCGAGGCCGTGCAAATTCTCTCGCTCCGCAGCGCGTTTAAAACTTCTCCAAATTACGAACTCTACAACGCAACGAAATTATCTAGCTCGGTGAACTGCCGCGTTCCGTTCGCCGGCATCGAATAAAGAACCCGAGAAAATCCAAGACCGCGGCTTCAGAATCCTAAACTGCACTTAGTCCTTCATCTTGCGCCCTTGACACACCTGATCGCGAGAATTCTTCCAGCCATTCCTCCTTCTTCCCCCAGACGCAAAATAGTATTGTCGACTTTGTTTTTAAGAGAACGAGATTTTAAAAAGGTTTTCAGACTCGGCGAGCGATGGCAAATCAAAGCGCGGAGAACTTTAATGACTCTTTTTTTTTGGTTGTACGACGGTTTAGACGAGTACGTGCACAGTTGCGCGAACGCGAACGGAACGATGAAACGCTGTGGGTCGTTATTACCCGCGCTACGCGGACCACAGATTAACCGTGCACTTCCGAACGAAAGTTTCGCATATTATTCTGCGTCATATCGCAGGCTAGATAACGGAACGGAAGGGAGAGGATCGTCGCTTATCGAGCCCGCGAGTTACAACTTTCTCGTCCGATTAATCATGCTCGGGACCATTCAGGCGAACCCTCGCTGAAAAGTTAGGCTCGGACAACGTGTCCAACGTTAGTCTTAATATTCTCTCTCTCTCTCTTTCTCTCCCTCCCTCCCTCCCACCCTCTCTCTTTCTCTCTGGGCCCTTACTTGGAATCGAATAGTGGCCCCCCATGAAATCGTCACGTAAAGGCTGACGTTAAAATTCTGGCGCACCTGGACTGAAAGCAAACGGTACATTTACCGTTGATGGAAAATTCGTAAAAGGGTCAAGATTGCAACGACGTCGGGGGCAAAGGAGAAATACGAGAATGTGCTTGGAGAAATTTCGCGAAGGGTGTCCTCCCTTAAGACGGCTTCAAGATGGTACGTGAGACCGTCGGAGCCGTAGCACCGTCGGACCGAAGGCTCCAGCTGCGAGGTCATTTATTTAGAAATCTGTCTCGGCTCTGACGACACAGCCACCGCTTCTGGCTCCCTTCGGACTGCGGAAGCGTACGTCGACCCTTACGGCCCCTGTTAAAGAGACACTCGCGAGGAGCGTCAAGTGGAACAGGCACAGGATAAACACGACGCTGGCAGGAGGGCCGGCAGTGTGTACCGTTTCCACGTTCGGACGTTGCCTCCGTCTTACTCATTCTGAATCTACAATCGGTTTCGCTACCACGAAACTTCGTAAAAACGCTAGTAACTTCAGGGATGAATTTAACGGCCGAAAGTGATTGAAATAGTTCACAGGAACGTAGTTGTAGCTGACCTTGCATCCAAGATTTCGTTCCTCGTACTTAGATTTAAATAGGGGCATCTAAATGATTATTACTACCCATCATTGATTTCGAGAGTTTGAATAAATTTTGCAGCGTTAGAAATAAACACTACCTCGAAGGGGCAACCCTGAGATCGGTTACCCAAAAATTAATATCGCTCCCCACGTCGCGATCGTTCAAAGTCCTCTACGCAGATGAAAGTATGAGCAGACTAATGTCCGATAAATTTCTAGTTAGGAATTTCGAGCAGGTTCTGGCGCATTACGTATTCCCGGCTAAAACTCGTTTCCTCGAGCGGTCAAGTATGCAGGGCGGGAACCCAGCTCAGGATCCTAATTAAAGAAAGACTAACTTGCTAATTCTAAACTACGTTAAGTGGACAAGCCCGTATAAACGGCTTGTTTTTTTGTCAATTTTTAGGAATTCTTTGCAAAGATACCAATGCGCTAATCATTTCGTAACGTTAAGGGTACTTTATTTAACATTATAACGAGTAAAGAAAATTATAACAGTAAAATTATAATAAGTACAAACGAAATAGAGCAGTATCTGAAATATGTTCTTTTTTTTCGAGATGCAAAACGTCGGCGGTTGTAGCGTCTCTGGTAGTTATGTGAAACGGACCGATTAATTTATTTTTTCAATCGATGTGTCGATTGTAAGAATACGAACCACAAACGGTGTAAAAAGAATTGGATGTTTTAAAAATGCCGGAACTTCAATCCACTAATAAAGGAGGAATGAATTTAAGTAAAATTCTAACTCGAAGGAACGATGTTCTAATGGAATCCTAATTGGAATCCGACATCTCTGGACTATAAATTAGCCGATCCCTTCCAACGCCGGAACTTTGCTATTCTAAGTTTAAGCAACTCGCCCCTAAATTCTCATAAATTCCAACTTTTCATCTCGAGACCGGAATCGCCGAAATGAGAAGCTCCAGAACCTAAAACAAATTTAAGGCTCCGATCGCAAATCCCCGTCCATTCGTGCACGCAACGATAATCCTCGTGCCCGCGTTTCCCAGCATCTTTTCGATTAGCCACCACCGGCCGCAGAAAGGGAGGAAGCGTGTGAATTCTTGCCACCTCCCTCGTATCGACGCTCATTCAATGGCGACGGAGGTTGTAGTCTCGAGGGTTTATCTCCCTTGGTCCTCCAGCCAGTTGCAGCTTCCAGCTGTCGGATAAAAGGGAAGTTCCTACGAAGGTCGCCCCCCCCCCCCCTACCCGGCCCTTCCTCCGTCTCGCGGACGTCTTCGGTAGCCTCGAGTATACCAGCCCGGTTGTCCGCGGCGCTCGGACTCAAAGCGCTGTTCCGATCTTTGTTGCAGATAATCAGCTACGACTCGACCAGAGGCGGCGTATCCGTGGTCACGGAGAAGGGTGACAGCACCACGAGCTTCCTGCTCGTCCAGGAAGCGAAACCCTCCGATTCTGGACGGTACACTTGTAATCCCAGTAATGCTCAACCGAAATCGATCACCGTGCACGTACTCAATGGTGAGTGGTTCGGGCTTAATTGCGACGTCCCTTTGTCGCTTCGTTATCTCATCGGCGGCGTCTGAGAGGCATTCTTTGCGCCGGCATTATTGCTCGCGTTCCCGAAGGAGTGGGGAGATTAATGTACGCGCGGCCTCCGCGGGAGCGCGAAACTTTTTATCGTAACGATTAAAATTAATAACTCTAAGGGGAAGGCGAAGGCCTTTATGCGATATTAATTTAAAAGCTGATGAACGACAAACAAAGGGAACAAAGGCTACGAAGAACGGAACGGAGCCGCATCTTTTGATTCCCGCCTTTAATTAATCGGCTACCCATTCATCGCGTTGATTAACAGAATTTCGACGCGAAGCTGCGATCCGTTCGGAAATACCATTTTCGCGTCTGTAATGTCACTGCGTGACGTACAATCGAAGTATTTCCGTCGGGCCGCTAGGCGCAGCAGCTTTGATCCAGCAATAAAACCAGCTCGCCATTTTAATTAACTTTGCTGGATGTAATTAAAGTGCAGCCGAGATTGCAAGCTGCCCGGTTCCCGGTAGCAGAGGCGAGAAACGGGAAGAATCAAGTGCTCGTCCCACGCGTGCCTCTCGTTTTCCATTAACCAGCGGCTAACTCCTCGCCCGGCATCTTCGGAAAATTTAAGTGTTGTCCTATGTTTCAGGAGAGTATCCCGCGGCAATGCAGCACGGTGGTCAAGCCAAGCAACCGAGGCTCTACTCCCTTCTGCTCTGTCTGTGCCTGCTGCTCTACTAACTGTTTCGCCCCGAACTACCTTCCCTCCTCCCCTTCGCGGACGGCGAACGACGGACGTCCGCCGCCAGGTCCACCGTGCGAGGGACGATCGCCGCGGTATCGAAGAGAGTGCGCGGGTTCGTGCGACCGGGAATCAGAGTGGTGCGGTGACACGGTAAACCGGCGGGCTGTACACACGCGGGGACGCGGCCGCGGAGAGTGGCGTGCCGTGTGCCGAAAGTAAAGCAGGAAAAATTGAGGGGAGAGAAAAGAGGAAGAAAGAAAGCGTGTGCCGTTCCTCGGCAATCGATTTCACGCCGTTGAACCGAACTGGCGTCGAGGACAGGGACGGCAGGCCAGGATACCTCGGCGCGGTCGTCGAGCAACAACGCGGGTCCGTCGGGGAAAGGAGCCAGCCGAATGGAGGCAGGAATCGATTCCAGCGTTGTTCGGCGACGCGACGGAGAAGTGACACTGCTGATCGTAATCGCGAGTGAACGGGGTGGCGACGCGGGCAACGCGACGCGGAAACAACGCGAAGCGTCGCCGGGCGGCGATTAAACGCGTACTGGCCGCGGAGTGGGCGGAAATTGAGACGGCGAGAGCCGTGGGACGAGGGATGCGGAACGAGCCGCGGGGGTGAACGGGACAAGCACCGGGACAAAGGCGGGGATCAGAGTACAAAGGATCGCCTTTCCTCCGCAATTATTCAGCCACACCGGCGGCATGTGGAGAGATGGCGGCGAAGGGGCGAGGGACGAAGAAGGAAGAGGAGATACCGGAACGCCGATCGCCAGCCGGGGATATCCGTTCCCCGTAACTGGCAACGTGATCGCGTCGAGATGGAGGAAAAATCCTTGCCACGCAACCGGTAGTTTCGATCGCGTCGCGTCCACCTGCCACGCCACCCTGACAGGTCCAATCTGCCGTTCAAAGACCAATAACTGATAACGACGGTAATGCGATCATCGCGTGCACGGGACACGCGCACTTCCGGGACTCTAGTCCTCGTAATGTCGGTATTTATAAAACGCTTTCGATGGGGACGGGGTAAGCTCGTGATCTCTCGCGTTAAGGAATCTGTCGGCACGTAAACCGTGGATACGTAAGACCCGATCCCCGGCTAACTCTCGCCGCGGATCAACGGTTCTTCTAAGAAACTCGCGCGCCGATTTACGTCCAATTTCCGCGACTATTACGGCGCTCGAACGGTTCGCAGCCTCATCGTCCCGCCCTTACATTCTCGGCGTGGCTGCCTCGAATTATTAAGCTACGTACCACGAGACCCAGGGGGCTGTAAGTTAGGAGACGCTGCATCGCGGACCTCCCATTTACGCGATATTACGCCAGTATACGATTTACTATTCGCGCGATGGTCGGAGTGGAAAATCTCTTATGATCAGTGAATCCGTGATAATTCCACGCTGCTGCGGCGAGTTATTCGCTTACGAATTCTGGCTACAAAATTCCCGAAGTAGTGGTAGTAGAGTCGATCAGAATGACCGATTAGAAAGGCTTAATTATATTATTTTAATTATCACCATTATTTTTCTTCCTTTACCACATATCAGATAAAACCGCGAGATCCGTGTCGATGATAAATCGAATTTGTCTTCGTCGAGGACAGAAACGAACGGTCAAACGACTCCGAGAGAATGCAAAGTGTAAAACTGCAACTAGGGTTTCTCGAGGCAGTCTCTAGAAGTCGTTTATAATGAAATCGGGGAGTAATAAATGCAATGCACATAATTGCTTCCTCGGCGGGTGTATTGAAATCAGTGGGAATTTAATATGTGGGGGGAGAGTCGCTCTTCTCGTCAGGAGTTAATACACATTACGATCAACAATGAGGGTCTTGCCTGTGCGATATTAATTCATGACTGATTAATTCCTTTGAAGTCTGTAATATATTAACTACACTGCAAATATTCAATTTGGGAGGTTCGTATACCTCCGTCAACGAATCACTCGGCTACGCGTCGTCAAATTAAACTTTCGATCAGATACCGCGGCCGCGATCCAATTCGAATTTCATAAGCGAAAGAGCAGGAAAAAGGAAATAAATTCAGAAACTTTGGGGAATTAGAATTATATAGCAGGTCGCGTTAACCGCCTCCTTGGCGTTGGTTCCGCGGCAATTAATAAAACTTCCGGGTAGCCCAAGGAAAAGGCGGGGGAGGAAAAAACAAGGGGAAATATGAATAATGAATGAAAAGCGGGCGAACGGTTTAATCCGAAGACTCGATGCGAACGCGACCGCGTGCACAAGTCGAAGTAATATCTAGTAGCGGGCGCACGTGATTAAAAAAGTTTGTCGGCCATGGAGGGGGTGGTGGTGGGGGTAGGGGGGGAGGACACAATGACCCCGATTACACGTAAGAACGCGTCTGGTCGCCGTGTGAATAATCGCGTCTCCGTAACGTTCAACGTGGAAACCACGGGAAATAATTAACATTCCTTGATTTTACTTCTCGGTGTGCTTTCCGCTAGCCTCGCCGGAGCTCTGCCCGCCCGCGATCGCAGCACCATTTCTCTCCCTACCCTATGGCCACGTGGAAATCAGGCAGTTCCGCTGTAAAAGGGAGGAAGGAAGGAAAGTGGAAAAAACGCGAGAAACAAACGGAAACAAAAAAAGAAGGGAAAACAAAGAGAAAACAAGGGCAAAGACGGCTGCAACAACGCCAGCATTCGCCGCTGCTCCGACGCCATTTATCAAGCTAAACGCGAGGCGCACCGCATAATGTTCGCGCCGAGGTTCTCCACCCTCGACACTCAAGTGTAGAAGCGCCTGCGTTGCATACTGCACCCGTTGCATCGCCACAGAGATTCGCGTGCATGCTCACGCACAGGCAAGCCTTTCTCTCTCTCCCTCTCTCTCTCTCTCTCTCTCTCTCTCTCTCGCTATCTGTCTCTTGAAACGTTTCGATTATCACCGATTAAGACTGCTCCTTTGACAGTCGCGTTGACCCCTTGGAGATTGTCTGTCCGCTGTCGTGCGAGCGACGAGCATTGTTGTTGGTCGTCCGATACTATCCGATAGTGGTTGTAATTCAACTTTGTACGAGGATTAATTCACTGTTATCGCGGCGTTCATCGTTTCACTATTCCGTTCTTGCGAACTTGAAATTAAAGGTGGAAGGAGGCTTCGAGATAATCTGAGATCGTTAAAGATTATTTCTTTGAGTCTTGATTTAATTTTAATTGCATTATTCGTTGGTGTGCAGAATGATTTGTTTGAAATACTGCGTCGCCGTAAGGCATATTCTTGCTGTTTCGTAATATCTCCTATTCACACGTTTGAGTTTTGGAATATCGTAGTTAGTTTCTGTGTGTCGTTTATGGGCGGAGCAGACCTCTGAAGGGTAAATAGGGCGCCATTTGAAGATAATCCATGATTATGAAAATTTATACCTTTATACATTATTCTACGTTACGGTCGTTAAAAAGGCGACGTAACGAAGCACAATGCGGCGTAATATCAAGGCTCGTGAAATTGCAAAATGTCACGTTATGTAAAGCGCTACTACTGTCGTTTCATCGTATCAAAATATAAATATACTCCAACTTCGCGTAAAATAATGAGCTTTGCGACATATCATTTACCATCTTGACGGTATGTTTTCTTTTTTAAACATGGAATTAAAAGTTGGAGACTGTTAAATACAATCCATGAATATTCAAATTTACATCTCCGATCGTTGGAGCAATGATTCATTGAAATTCAATGCAGGGGGTGGGTTCTGGATTCGCTATCCACGAAACTTGTATGCAGGTAATCAAGAAAGAAATCGACGTCGACTTAACAGGCGATTCTTCCATTCAAATTGCTTTGAAATCTTCTTTCACAGTGACGTCTAAATTGTCCTATGAAATTGCCGAGATTACCTTCACGCCGGTGAAACGGTTGCCCAAGAAAATCCTTTCGCTCCTTCTAACCTAACGTGTTTCCCCGACAACAAAGAAATAAGTCGGACAAGCGTTTAGAAATCAAATGATCCACGGCATGCGAGCACCGCCTATCGATGTCTCCAGCCGTGTTCCCCTTTACGAAAAATCCCCGACACTTTTCATGGATATTCCACGAAACAATGTGTGACACGCGAACACGCCTTTCCCGTTTCAGTCGACTCTAACTTTCCGAAGCTACGATGAAAATATTTGCTCTTTGTCGTGCAACTTTATAACGAACCCGCCATCGTTTAATATATTCCAAGGGCATACATATACACAGAGAAGAAGAGAAAAATCTCCGCGAAGGAGGAGCCAGAGATACCTAGATAAATATTAAAGGACGTTTGTGCAAAGTAAAATGCCCCCCCCCCCCCCGTCTTCTACATTTAATAACGGGGTCAGTTGGCAATAAAAATTCATCGAATTCTCCCGTTTGAATTACGAGACCCGCCATTTTAATCATTCCTGGCCGCTGGCGGAGAAACGGGCATGCCACAATTATGTAAACTCTGGCGTATCACATAAACGCGCTCAAACTTTGCGACCCGTGTAATTCCGAGCTTTCGGGGCGGCTGCGCTGCGTGCAGATTACGTATTGAAAGCGTCCTCGGAACTCCTCAGATCGTTATTCCCGCGGCCGACATGACGCCACTAAAAATAACATTTATTTCCGTCAACGATATATACCGCCGGGGAGAAAGAAAAAGCTCCACGGAACAGAAAGGAAAAAGAAAATAATAGGAGGCAGGGTTAGGGGACAGTCGGCTGGACAAACAAAGATAATACGAGGCGAACCCTTATTGATCGGTTCTCGTTAACGCGACAGCGGCCAGGATACTTATCTTCTCTGTGAACGATCGTATAGAACCTTCCCGTCAAACGCTGGATGACTCGATCACGAACGTCGAGTGCACCTCTGAAAAATAGAGCCTCAAACTACCGGTCGGTACGGTATCCTGACAGTGATTCATATAGAGCCGTGTAACCCATTTCGATTCAATTCAACAGCGAGGTATACTGTTTTAAATATTTTTTCTCTCGCCCCCCTACTGGTTTTCTTCCCTCCTATTTTCTTCGGCGAAACTCGAAGCGACGAGCGAGGCGAGCCAGATTAAAAGTGACTGGGGGATCTGATTTGGTATCGTGTTGTACCTAGCGCAAAGGAAGCGACACCGGGTGAAGGTAGAAAGGAGGAGCGTAGGAAAATGAGAAGACGTCTGGCCGAAAGAAAACTAACGCCCCTCGTGCTTAACGACCATACCCGCGTCGCGCCGGTCGCATCATTTATTTTGCTAGAACCCAAGATACCATTGAAGAAATATAGTCGTCTTTTGTGATGCAGCGAAAGACGATTGTAAAGGCCGTTGACGAACCACGGAGACCTAAGATGATCACCTCGCTGGCTGTGAATAAGAGATGGTCAAAGGACGATGAATGGGAGAGAGGCTTCGTGATCGTCCATCTGTAATTCTGAATGGCTAAAAATCTCACCGTTTAAAATCATTCAGCTGGGGTACGGAAAGCAGGTCGCGTTAATGACGCCCGGGGATTTTCTTTGCGAAATGAACGCGATTTTATGGTAAACGGTGGAGAGAGAGAGAGAGAGAGAGAGAGAGAGAGAGAGAGAGAGAGAGAGAGAGAGAGAGTGTGTAGCAGAAGGTGAGTCGAGGGGGAAATAACCAAAGTGACGATTTTGCGTAACGAGGATTAATTTACAATCCAATTGTTATGCAACATCCACTATATGTATTAATTGGATACATGCGATTATTTATAAGCAGATGAAAAAGTCATCGAGACTTGTTGCTGCTGGACTTGCAATCCTTGTTAGCATGCATCGTACTGCGCGGGGTAAATTTTTTCTCGTCGGAGGAAAGCAGAGAGAAGTTCTACACCGAACTTAAGGAAAACGCGAAGCTCCAGCAGAGTTATATTTAATAACGGAGAGAATTTAGAACATTTCCCCTTTATCGCGCGGTAAATTTCCTACGTTAAGCAGCCGCTGTGGAGTTTAATAATTTTCGAGAAACAAGTCCGGTCAAAGGAAACGTTGAATTTATTTATGGGTCACTCGGATCACGAAAATACTTCAGTGATAAAAACAAACCGTGCTGACAGAGCGCTTTCATTTATTTCCAATATTTGCTTTCCATGTGTCATTGAGAGTAATACTTTTTAATGAATCCGAAACTGGTCAACCATTCGATAGGATGTTCAATTTAAAGCACAATATGCATCTGCAACCGACAACGGATGAGTACTAATTCCTTTTGCCGCCAGCGCTGCCAAAAGATATTTCGTAATTTATGGTTTATCCGATTACTGCTGCAAATAAAAGGGAAATGCATTGAATTGTTTCTGGGAAACGTGCCTGCACGAAATCCTCTTTTTGTTCAATTCAAGCCATTTCTCAAATGTCGCCTTCTTCGCTGTAAGAAGGCTCCTAAGTTGAAATTAATTTGATTTTAATTGCTCCCTACCCTTTCGCCGCAAAGAATAATCGCCAGAATAATTGCTGGTAATATTATTGCAGAATGGAAGAAAAATTTTGTACATAGCCTCCGACGTAGGTACGCATTTAACGTCCCCATGAAATATAATGTTTTTAACGCGCAGAATACGAAAACTTTCAGTCATAATCGGCAACGCTTTTATGCCGGAAAGAAAAGCAGCAGATGCACTCCTAACTAGAGGAGAATATCGAGGTTTATTGAGGCGGGAAACAGTTTTACCATCGCGTGCTGTACAGTTTGGAGTATGAATTTTTTCATGTATACTTTAGTTTACAGTTTCAATAGCTAAATCAGGGAGAACAGTGTGCCAAATGCGTGTGCCGTTGCAGCGTGGATTAGTATTCAACGCGTGGCAGCAACGGGCAAGAGAAATCTACGTGACGTTTTATGAAGTCCATGTCCCGTGAATCGAATGAAAAGCGACCAGTACAATTTGTCAAACATCACCGTGCACCAGCATCAAATTAATTAGTTCGTTTTACCGCGATATTACAGCGAGCTGCTCTAAAAATTTCAATCGAACTTGCCAGCTACGATTGGAACTTGGCACACCTTTGCTCGAATCTCCATCGTATTCTGCACTTTTACGTTATTGCTGCGAACCTTTTGTACCGAAAATATATACCCAATAGCCGCGAGTGATCGGGGAGAAAGGAAAAACAGAGGGGGACACGTATCTAGCGCCGTAATAACGCGATGGACCCGAACGTCCCAAAATCGAGTTACACCGAGCGATATTCAAATCGTTAACGATATTTGCGCGTACGCGTGGTTGTACACGATCACAGCATGCCGTATAACTCTCTTCCTAATTTCATAAATCATCGTGAAAGTCGTGCCACGTTTGGCGACGCGCGGCACAGCCTACGAACCTTCGCGCGGCGGAATATAATAAAATGGGGGAAATGATCAATCAAAATCATATAATGGCACAATTTTGATAAATTCATCGAGAATCGCAATCACCATTTTTTATTGTCCAGATGCACTCGAACATTAGTCGAAGAGAAACGTTGCGACGGATCATTAGGTATTTCTAAAGCTTAATTTCTTCAATGTTCGTATACAAGAAGGGGTAGGCGAAGTAACGGAGGGGACGTTTCCACTTACCACTTAATTCAAGCCCGTATGCAAGGCGAGATTTTAACTAGCCTGACCGACGACGATTTACGATCAGTGCACTTTCCTCGGCTGTAAATATGTATTAAAATGTACCGTTTAGTTGTTTAGTTGGCTTGGGACAATATCTAACGACGACGACGACTACATAACTGCATGGCCGTTACGCTAACGATTCGTTTTGTATGATACGCTGTACATGTATATTTTGACCAAACGACGACAATTATTACTGTAATCGTTGAACGAGAACGGAATGTAACAGGAGAATTTAGTATGAACGTTGGGAACGAGACGAGGAAACTATTAACTATTAAACGTCGAGAAGGAGAAGAAGACAAACGATACACCGTCGTCTCGCAGTATAACCAGGATACCGTGTAACATAAGAGCCCTAGTAGTTTGATAAATCGAATGTAAAAGAGGTTACGTCTAAAAATTATATCGATATGCGTAAAGTTATACACCGTAAATTACTGTGACGCAGCATTACTGTCGTTGTAACGTTATCGCCTAGTCAGTGTAAAAAAAAAATAAAAAAAAACAAAGAAACTAAATCGCGACCGAATCGCGGAGAGAAGAACTGTGAATATATTATCTGTATATCAATCGATTTTCGGAGTGCACGCGCGTGTGTCGTATGTGTATGTGTGTGTGTGTGTGTGTGTGCATGAGAAAGACAGAGAGAGAGAGAGAGAGAGAGAGAGAGAGAGAGAGAGAGAGAAGGAGGAAAACAGTGAGGCGTGCCTGTGATCGTGGCTTTTGGTAAATCCTTCGCGAAAACTCTGTACGAATATAGTCGGGAAAGTATTCCGTGGGAATGTGCAAAATATTGAATATAAGAGCGCGGCATCCGCGCAGGGTATCATGCGTCGGGCTGGCCAAAGAAGGGTAAATTATTTTTTTCACTCGATGCTTCATTCTGATAGTAGAAAGGAACCAACGCGAGGAGGGATCAATCTGAATCAAAGCACAAGGTCTGCGTGTAAATAATTGTTAAAACGTACTTGGGACGCGTGCGGGATGGAAGAAAGAGGTGGTGGCAGCGGATTAAATCCCGAGCGGACTTGGCGAGAAAAGGTTTCGCTGATTTTCGATGGAATACCTAATCGGCGCGCGGAATGGAAGAGGAATTAAGCCGCGACGTAAAGTTTCCATCGCGGTGGCCCTCGAATCCGCGACGCTTTTCCCGCCGTCGCGAATACAGTTATAATTGTGAATATGTAAGTAAGTAGAGGAAAGTGCTGCGTAAAAGTGAAGTTTATTCGAGGGAATTAAGTAGCTCGATTGGGAAGATTGTGGGAGGTAAGAAAGCGCCGAGAAGGCGGATCTAATTCGTTCAACCACGCCATTCGCTTTCAAGGGGAAGAGAAAGGATAGTAGTGGGGGGTGGCAGGGGGCGGAAAGGGTGCAGGGAAAGTGAAAAATCACGGAAGCGCGAAAGAGTTGGGAACACACGAAGGTCGGGGACAGATGAATCGAACTGACCCTCCGTAGGAGAGTTTCCGAAGGAGTCTCTAGGCTCTGGGCCTTGTTCGAAAAGAATATATTCTCACCAGAAACGATCTCTCGAGAATTCATTCAACACTGCGGATAAATGGATCGAGCAAATGCAATAAACAATGTATTCGAGTACGACTGGGTATAGAACGATTTGTATTTCCGCGTGTCCCATTTTCCATTAATCGACTGTAATAGCGACATCGATCTGCCCACTTTTCATTCGCATTTATTTACAGACCGTTTTGTTCTTTTGTTAGCGAAGCTTCGATGTATTTGCAATTCACTGGCACCGCGAAACACGAGTTTTCGTAATCCCTTAGAACGGAGTTTCGACGTATTTATATTTTACGCGATTCGTTGGTTCGGTTGCGTGCGTCGCATTCATTCTTTATCACAGAGACCGTATTTGCCGCCAAGTGGACATAGTTTCGGTTAGCGGGGAGTGGATTTACAGCGGTACTCGTTACCGAGGAACATCAAAACACGTCCCGCCTTTGAAACGCGCATTTCAATTTTCGCGCGGTCGTCGCGCGACTCTGTTGCGCGCTTGAATAGCCAATAAATCGGATAAAGGGCGACCGCATTGTATGGATTTCGTCCGACTGCCAGTTCATTCGACGTGAGCCGCATTTCAGCAAGAGTGAACGGGAGTAAACGAAGAACGTCGAGTGCATGAAAGAGCGGAGGTGTGTGCGCGTGTAAATACTGTCGAATTACTTCAATTATTCGGTACTCGACCGGCCGAGCATTCACTTAACCGTAACGAAACAGAGTGGTAAGATGCACCGCGGTCGAACAGCGGTAAACGGCCAGAAAGAAGAGGATAGGCAAGGGGGGAGGCAGTGAATTCCACTTGTACATCTATCGTTTCAAGTTCCATACACATACATTCGGCTGTCCGAAACTCAAGGCAAGGCGATTGATAACGCGAAAGCTACTTTCACCCCTATTTTACATCCCCCAACCCTCTGCGTTCCAGACACGCCGTACCACTCTCATAGATAGGCTAAAAATATACTTAATAAGTGTTTCGTCTAGCCTACGATGTATATTGTATCTATAATCAGAAATAAATTATCGACCGTACTCCTAGATGGCATTTTCGATGGCGGTGGACTAATGTTTAACCGCGATTAGTCGAGCATTGCGCGTAATTGAAATTTTCAGCGTTCCGCCTCTGCCCGAAGAAACTGCCAAGAATGTAACCCGTCTGCGGTGATATTGCTATTATAACCACCATCTTTCAGGGTAAGTAGAATATCACAGTGTGGTAACGGAATCAACGTTTCAGGGCACATAGAATTTCTTTCAATATTGGCGGGCCATTATGCATGTAGACACATAACATCTTTGATCTGGCCTTCGAGTTATACCGATTTCAGTCTAGTATAATTTGATTGCGTTGCCTTCAAATAATGTTCGGTATCTGGGGATTATCTAGGTGGAGATCCAGTAACAATAAGAAGATGAATAATCGCTTCTATAGGCCTGTACGGATCTCGCAAGCCGCTTATTCCGAGCACTTCGAGGGGATAAGCAAATGCAAATTGATCCAGCAGAAAAAGAAATGGCTATAACTCGGAAACAAGGTCACAGAGATCGATCGTTTGATAATACCGAATCCGTATCTGAAGTGGATGCCGGCGATGAAGGAGGGAACGCAAGGGACCACCCCTCGACTATATTTCCAGGAAGCAAATCCCTTTCGAGGCTAATAACTCACCGGCCAACGTCGAAATGGAACTGCAAAGCGGTTAATTTTTCCTACGCACGAGACGCGTAAATCAGCGAAAGGATAGAACTAACAGTGGGCACGGTCCAATTAAAGTTGACAGAGTTACAAAGCTTGATAGGTGGCCAGAGCCCTGGAAACCCTACGGGATCCAGCCGGTTGAAGGATAAACGTTAGACACGCGACACACGAATTTGCATGGACGGTGCATTATCTACACGTGTAATGTGACATTCCCACCCCTCGATTACCGAAGCCAAGCCTGCTCGCAATTAGACCACCTGCGGTTTCGCCTCGGCTGATCTACCAGATTATCTGCTCTACCTCCACCGGGGTCCCCTAAACCTTTCAATTTGTCTCGAAGTGGTGATTTGTCGTTCACTCGTGAAATTTCGCCGGCACGTAAAGCGGCCGAAGTTCGTTAAGACGCGTGCGCCCAGGTAAGTGTTGGGACGAGTCAGGTAACGCGACTGTTAACGGGCAGGAGAAATTACGACACCGTTGCAGCGGGACGCTTGCGTTTCAATGACGCTTAAGGCTTTAAGGGGTCATTCTGGTTAGACGATTTGAGAAAATCGATTTTTTTTTATAACATTTTTCGAAAGTAGATATCTTCAAGAATGTACTATTAAATTTTCATTGAAAAATTCTAATTATTTTCGCTTCTACGTAGGTATTTTGTAGGGAGCGCAGAGCATCGACCACCATACATAAAAACTTTGATCGCGTTTTTCTAGGAACGGCATTTTTTCACATGCTGCAGGTAAAATCTCAAAATCTATCGAACCGATTGCTTTATAAATTGAACTGATTATTCTGCACACCTATACCTCTGGTCGGTACTACAACCAAGTATTTCTGTTGAGTCTAACCTACTTTTAAAATCGAAAATAGCACAGTAAACACAGCTAAAATACATTGATTCTTGTATTTTGCCCACCATTTTGTTAATTTTAAGGATAAATTATTTATTCTAGTACGGGCCATAGCGACTGTCATACTGATCAAGAATCTGTTTGTATTTTTGGTTTTAAATAAGTTCAACTGCTGAAATCACCTGCACGAGCGAGGCATGAATTTTTAAACATGTCATCAAAATCGCCATCAAAACCATTTCAGAAGCAATAATTTTATAACTTTTATATTTTTTATTTACCGTAGAAATGTAGTTTAATCGATAGAAGAAAAGTTTTATTCCATTACTATAATTCCTGTCTTCGCAATGAATTCCTGAAAATCGCTGAATTTATCGGCGCGCTAACCGGAATGACCCCTTAAAGCGGGCACTATCTCGAACAGGTTTGCTAAACTCGGGGAACCAGGAGAAAAGTGGCGTAAAACTTTCGCTGGGCAATGAGGGAAGCAGCATTTGTACCGAACAAACAGGCCGCGTCGAAGCTACAACTTCCCGGAAGAATCGCTCAGTATGCAAAATTAATTCAACATCCAATTCTCCTTACCCTCGCGGCCCTCCTCCTCTAACGAGACACGCAACTAGCACTCGAAAGAGGAACGATAGGAGCGCGATGTCCGACATTCATCCCGCCTGGTAACAAGCGCCGCGATACATCGAGATTCCCGCTCTCGGGGTGGATGAAAGCGGCAGGACGTGATAGGGATAAATATCTGGGAGTATCGGGCCCCCAGCGCTTCCAAACCAGCCACGTTTCCCATGCTTCCAAAACGTTTCCCCCTGGTGTGCCTACCATCAAAATCTCGGAAGAGCCCTGTGCACGAATGATACTCGTGCAGAGTGGAGGTTTGACGATGAAATGTTACACTCGGATTAATGTCTCCAGATACATCCGTGTCGCGAGATTGTCGTTGAGATTTCATAAGGATTTATCGAGTGCGCGCACCCGTAACGCGGTTCAAGGCGAGGCGAAAGAAAGTCTCGCTGAAAGAGTGGGTGGAAAAGATTTCCAGTTGCACCTGCGGCGAACCTGTACGACCGTTATTCAGGTATCGGTAGGCGGACAAGGGGGTGAGCCTGGCGCAGCGCGCGCTTTCTGTGGTATTGATTACAGCCTCCTATCCAGGTGCACAAGCAGGGTCAAATCTGCCCCTCTCTCCGCTTCCACGCCTACTCCTCCTTCCTCCCTCTTCCATCACCTCTTTCCCTACCGGCCAACCATCTACCTCCTCTCTTCCTCCCTTCCTCCACGTTTCCATCCTCTATCTCATTCCTACCCTCGTTTCCTCTTTTTCCCTCTGCCGCTGCTCTGCTCCGTCTCCCTTCCTCGCGCAATCCCTCGCAGCTGTTCCCTACTGGCATACTTTCCTCTCCGTGCTCGCTTATTTCACCTGCACCGCGAATCGAGGGAACAGCAACGAAAGATCGCGTTAGCGTATCGCACCCTGCACTCGCGTACGGGCGCGAGCTTGCGATCGGAAAGAGTGATCACTTTTCGAAGGAAGGCGACGCGTTGTTGTTTCTTCTTTCAAGAAAATGGTGCTTTCGATAAGTGGGATTGCGGAGGTTTTCCATTTGCATGCACGTTTCTTTGGCACACCGTTGGGAAGCGGAACGACGATTGGAGAGAACAGAGTTCCGATGTTCAACGAACGACTCGATGGGAACGTATCCACTAGGCAGCTAATTGTACCCTCCAAAAGAAACAATAGAAAACGTCGATTTCGATGGGACAGTATTTTTATTTTTTTTTCTTTAAATCTTGGTCGATGCGATAAGCGCTCGCTCGTAGATGCCAATATATCTACTGCGACGGGAGGGGGTCGTTTTCGGCTCCCTTAGTCAAGTTGACAGACAAGGGAGAGTCAATCGAGTCGTCCTGGTTTCGTCGCGAGATCACCGGATTCCCTCCAGATTCGGCCAATGCCGGTGGCCTGTCACGTTCAACTGTCACGGATATTCCAAATAAACGAAATTATTCGCAACGGCGGTTTTTCTTGTCTATAAAACAAAATGCTGCGGGAAAACCGGCTGTCGACCACGATGATTCCACGAGGCTCGTATGTCGCTTTTCCTCGTAGAATCGGATACATTAGTTACACCGAAGCTGTGTCATTTAATAGTGCACGACTATACACCATCGGCTGGGTTTTAACAATGTACTGTAATTCTGCGCTGTAACATGATAATAGGCCGATAATACCCGCCAGTGAGAACTTCTAACTTTCCATTAATGATCATGTTCCGAAATGTGTTATGTAGCAGGTTAAGCAACGAAAACAATGTATTGGCTGCGGATATAATACGAAATTTCGCTTTAACTGTTAGCATAACAAAAGAATTCATTTTTAAAGCGCCTTTACATTAGCCATGTAGATTGCCCGGACTGCTAGTAGAAACAGCCACGCGGACAGAGAAGCAGTAGTTGCTACGGTATATGTACACGTTACCATGAAATGTCTACAACAAGTGTTCCAGAGTCCAGCAACAGTTGTCCACATAAGTGACAACTTTCCCTACAGAACGTAACAGACGTATGCTGAGTTTCCGAGGTATCGGTAGAAAGACCACAGCAATGATCAGCAGAACCCAAGAATCATAGTGGAACTTTCACTGATGCCTGACAAGAGAAACTTGGCTAAAATGAATATAATGAAGCATACAGCATTCACAGAATGTTCGAGGCTTTATTGGCTGCAAGTAGAACATACCTACCAATGGCCAGCCATACCAGGGAAACTGCACGAGACATTGACTGACCGACATTGAAAATAAATTACTTTTTATTTCTATTATCTACTATTCTATTATCTACATTATCGCTACTAACTCAATTTCACTAAAATTGTGGGTTAGTCGGCTTTTGCACTCAACGCCTCATACGTGCTCAGCGAAAACGTAGCTGCTCCAAGGTGAAATATTTTTCTCCGAGAGTACGTTCCCTTCGGGAATCATCTTAGTTTCACCTGAATGTTTGCAACATAACAACATGCGCACGTATCACGTACCTACTCGCTAACGATCGGTAAAATGTTTATTCTACGGTCGGCAGTTCGGTCAATGCAACTACGCGTACATATCAGCCGCGCGCGCTGTGCAGCGCGTATTATAAACGGCCAGATAATCGATAGAAACGTTGTATTGCAAAGCACCCGTGATATCAAGGGTCGCGTTACATTTCATCCCCGTCGCGCCCAGGCGTTTATAATAAAATTTATAATAAAACTATCGACGTGTTTTTTTTGCCGCGGAGATTCGCGTCCATTCTTTCAGAGACCAGCGTGATTACAGAGCAGCCGTATTATTTTTACCATTAAACCGTAGCTCTGGTCACGCCCGGCAATTATTACTCCGACCGGCGCGAATCAATTTACGGGGCGGCAAGCGTAATTTAGCCGGCGACCAGAGGACCATAATGCGCCCGTTCGATACGCGATCCAGCGCGGCCGAACGAGCGGCTCGAGCGTGCTGCAAAAACTCCAACGAGCCGCGAACAATCGATAACAACCATTCCTGCGGGAAGCGGTTACAGTGCCCCTGGGTTCTATTTTTCCCATTACGGGAATCCCCATTGGGTGTAAGGCGGTGCTAAGCTGCTCGTAAAGGGAAACGTGAGCCACGCTTCGGCGTCCTTAATATAATACAAAACAGTGGTGAAGAAAAAAGTAGCGCTTCGAACGTGCCTGGTGATACGATCCAGTCTGTGATTGAGGAGCCCTCGTTAAAACGACGCCGGGACAATCAGAACTTGCAGCGAATATAAAATTAACGCGAGAATGAAGCCGCACATCGCGAGTGATATACCTTGGATACTTGAAAGACGAATGCGTACCATATCTTTTGTTCTTCCAGACTGAAGTAAGCTACATTTCAGGAGGAACCAGCGAATAGCCTGATAGATTCAGGCTTGAAGAGCGCGACACCGGGAATTCCGGTTGGGTGGAAACGAGAGTGGCATGGAGCATCGAAAAGGGTTACTGAAGGTGCTACTTTAACACCGTAGGTCGATTCGAAGAACGACCAACTATCGTTACGTCGAAATGTGAACGAAATGTTATCGTACGAACAATATGTCACTAGCAGACTGAAATTCACCTGTCCATTGGTTCACGGCTGCTGCGCCGGGTTGACCCTTTGTTTTTTTTTTGTATTTTATCTTGGCTCGCCCCGGTCGACCTACATTTGTAAAAACGAACTCCAAGTTCTCGCGAAGCTCTCCCCGCGACCCCGTGGCAAGATCTATTTAGTCCCTATGAAAATGTCCGATCGTCGGAAACATTATCGCAAACAGTTCCGCAGCGGTGCATACAGTATACACTTGACAACCTATCGATTGGGGATACAAACAAATCCAGTGGATCGCGCGTATCTCTCTTTGGAGACCACTCGACGGGAAATGCGCGATTTATTATACCGGCGTTCGAGATGCAAGAAATATCGATGTTGCTGCCCGTTAATTCTGTGTCACCGGAACGCGGTATTAGCGTTAGCCACCGTTATTCCTCTTTAACCTGGATTCTTTTTTACCATGACCCGGGAAATCGGATATTTAACATTCTGATGCAAGTGCGTTGCGATGCGAGGGAAAAAATCAATAATCAGTGCGGGCAGATATTGTGCACGCGCTGTACCTGCAGCTCCGTCGAAATTAGAACCTACGGCGTCGCTATTGGAGTGGCGTAGACTAAATGTTACTCGATAGAAATTGGAACAAATTTATTCATCGCCAGTAGTGGATCGGGAACTGAACCGAGGGACGTGAGAGTATCATGTCATCAAACGAGAAAAATACGGAACACCCGGAAAACGAGACGGAACTTTGTAGACATGAGAGGGTTCAATTATACTCCCTGTAGCTTATAAATTTCCTTCCATGTAAAACACTCCTCTGCTTAGAGTTCCCCCCAAAAAAGTTTGGATCGCGGCAAAAGAAGAGCGAACGGACGTTAGAATATAAATACAGATGATCTTAAAGTCATCATCGAATTTCTTTACACACCTGCCAACTAAATTACAGAATTAACGAGCACGTTTCCACCCCGTCGAGCGTAGCGTCACACTATCCTCCGCTCCTTCCCCCGTCCCCGGCGTTAATTATTCATCAACCTTCCGTCTAAAATTACGCAGGATGGAGATCCATATCCTTCGACCTCGTCCAAGGAATCGACAACACAACGGAGGTCTCAGGCTCGGGGCGAATATTCGGTGGATAACGGTCTCTGTACATGCATCCACCACTTTTACACATTCCACTGTTCGACGCTGTGGGCGGCCCCTCAGGTAATAGCATCGCATCAAGTTGAGTGATTTTACACTCCTCCGGCTCCCACGTCAATGCCCTCGATAAATTAAGAGCTTGCGATAAAAAAGAAAGGCGGGGTAAAAAATAACGGCCCCCAGCCGACGGGCACAATAGGAACGCGTCAATCTCCGTTCAGGAGGCTTGACGTGGAGCCGTGACGGGAAAAGGAAGCCTGTAGTTTCCAAGAAAAAGAATAACACGGCGTTGGGTCTACACGGGAAATTCTTACGTTCATCGCCAAGCAGCGAGCCTCCACTATTCTGCACTTTGCGCGTTGCCTGATCTTACGAGCTCTTTAACCCTTTAGTGTGAAGTGTACGTCGCATTTAGAAAATCATATTTCCACTGGCTATTTTGGGAAAAGAACGATGAAGTGCGTGTACGCGGCACCATTTTTCAGTTAACTAATCCCAATAAATAATATTTTTCCGCCGGGAAAAGTGTCTGGGCTCTGAACGGGTAAATTCGCTGTCCTGTTTGCCACGCAAATTCTGCCAATCGTAGATTCTCCTGCCGCGTAATCTTCCACGAAGGAATCGTTTCTTATTAGGATCTATTTAGTAAGGCATGTAAGGAGTGGGTAGCGTCGACGTGCGTTGCACAGGGAGCTTCGTGATTTGCTGAAGAAATTTGCCAAACACACTGCATCGCGCTTCATATTGCTCCGGATAGCTACGTCCGGTGCCACGGCCTCTTATCTACTTTTAATCAAACCTAGTATCCAAACTTTTCCGGAATACCTTAGCGGCAACGACGGTCCGCTTAATTTCTTTAATGGTTTCCAACTTTAATGCATTCCGCCAAAGTCGATTTCCTTTAACGCGGCGACTATCGAGTTCTTAAGTATCGGGTCTATTATCTCTGAGGTTTCGAGAAACCTCGCCCCTTACCGCACGCTCTCTTTACTATCCTCAAACATAAAATTAAAACTGAGAAGCACCGCCGAAATATAAGAGAATACTTTAGAGTGGCTTTAACAGCCTGTATTTTTAACTAGTTGAAAGGGTGACGAGTAATATAGATTAAAATGAAAGGCAGAGATATTTTTCTCCTACCCTGAGCGTAAAAACAAACATAATTCTTCAAATTTAGTTTACATGATATCACTGATCTTGAAACTCTATTTTATAACTTTACTAGCCTTAAATAAATGGTAATGTTAAAGATGACGTGCCTATATCTGGAATTTCTATTTGAGGTTTGCCGTGTGGCAACTATAATTACCCGAGTATTTACCCAAGCTCTACCAACGAAGCAGTGACATTTATTTATAATCTGACGCGAACGCGTATTATTTAATTCGCAGCTACCCGTGCAGAACGAGCTACCCGACAATTTCGCCGTATCACTGATCACATTTCGGAAGTGAAAAATATCAGGAAAGCTCGCGGAAGATACGTGGTCGCAATTTATATCAGCGACCAGCTTGAAACCGAGTCACGCAGATATCGGACGTCTCTTGCCGAGGAAAAATTGCAGCACCCTTGATCGCGCGATCGTGAATCGGTAGATACCTATTTGCTTATCGATAGTAGGCGTATAAACCGCGCGAATAGAACTTCGGCTTTGCGCTGTTCCGCTTGAATTATTTGCAACGAGAACCCAACTACAGTCCTATCATTGACAAAGCGCGAGAGAAAAAGCTCTTAAAATTTCAATTTTCACGATGCCCGATAATTGCAGTTGGAAACATCCCGCCTATAAATTCATCGGCGCAACGTCGCGGCGACATCTGTTTGGGACGGTTGAAATACAAATCTGTGAGCCGAGCACGGAGACGTCGGGGGTGGAAGAAGACCGGAAGCGCAACGCTGAATTTCCCTGCATTGTATATTTTACGCGGTTAGTTTTAGCAGAGGCTAGCTAAACTGAACCCGTGACCTATACCACCTAAGCTCCAGAGTTCGTTTCGTCGAGTATGCCGCTGGCTGAAATATTTACCATTTGCCCGTCCCGCCCACCACCCCTTCAACTTCCCCACTCGTCTGTCGCTGTTTCTCTCTCCCTCTCACCCTGGCACGCCTGCCTCGGTCCTCCTTCCCACCCCCGTACGAACTTTTCCCTTGCATACGAGCCCGCGCACACGTGCGCCGGTGCCGGTGCACGCAATCGTTGCATCCCCGATGCGCCGGTGTCGCCGATTCTTCGAACGCGCGATAAAGGAAACAAAAAAATTGGGGAACAGATAACGTGTCGGGGTGAGTAAATGAAAAAAGGGCACGGGTAAATTTCGAGGGCGATCAATATTTCCGTTTGCAGCTTCGTCTTCTGCACGACGGCAGCGATGTACACACGCGCATGCATGCGAGAGATGCACGGGTCAAAGTTTTAGCCGGCGCTCCGACGCCCCACCAGCTTTAAAAGATGCATTTCTCGATTATATTCGCGGCGTTCAACGGGCCATGGAATTTATTCGTACGAACGTTATAGAATGCTCGAGTGTAGATAGATTGCGACGAGATTATATTTGCAATTTTCAGGGGCTGTGTGATAAAAATTACAGCACCTCACGAATAAATTACGATCTTTCTGCGGATAAGTGTACATATTTAGATAGCGGGACACGGGATGATTGTAACTTAAAAGCAATGTGAAATGCGATCTGAAATGCTGAATCTATTAATGTGGTGTGAGGATAAGTTGCCCAGCAGTGGAAATAATTAAGCTTGTTCGTGACTGAAAGTTCGCGTAAAATAGAATGACGCTTACATAGGTGGTATCGAAGCATCCAATTCGCCTATTGCACTTTAGTATTAGCAATACGTCTGGTATTTTAGTGATATATGACGGGCATAAAATGGAGCACCGGCGGAGGAGCGGGGGGGGGGGTAGAGGTATGTAATAAAAAGGGGAAAGAAGTAACCATTGGAGAAGTAACGAGAAATGCACGGAGTTAAACGTACTCTAATTTCTTTTCGGTGTGTAATCCGAAACATAAACGCTAAAAGCTTTTATACGTTACATATGCAAAAGGCCAAAGCCGTAACTGCGATGTGGTAATAAAGAGAATGTTAAAAATCTTTTATAAAAATATTTCCACGCACTTTATCCCCGATGTTTTTTGCACCTCTGCATTAATTGGCGCGCTGCGCGGAAGCTACCGTTTTCTTTTAGCTTCTTTCCTTCTGAGATTACCACGTTCGTATAATACCATGGAAAATTATGACGTTTTAATGCTCGTCCGACAGGCTTTTATTCCACAAAGCTGCATATACGAATTAACGTAAAAAGCACGGGTCCGAGTTACGTACCGTGACACCCCAAATCCCCCAAGAACCTTTAGGACCTTGAGAAGATTACTTTTTAACAGAGATTCTGCATCCATACTTTGCACGTACTCTCGTATATTAAAAACACGCCCCGGAGATTTTTCAACGTCGATTTCGCATTATTATAGAAAAACCTCGTGATTCTTACTCTCCGGGATCGTTAGCATTTTTCAATTGATTTCAACAATCTCTAACAAAAGGCCGCTCGATGTCACAGATAACAACGTAATTCAGTGATCTAGGTCAGAATATATTCTTGCAATTATTTCCCTCTCTCCATCTCGTCCTCGGAAGTGATTACCAACCAACAATAACACCGTGCTTAATGTCTCCTTCATCTCCACAAACGTGGAACGAAGTATCGCGACCACCTCTCCAATGACGCAGGTTTACATTCATCGCGAGGTAAGCCCTCCTATTTGCTTACTGCATCTACATAGCCGTCTACGTCGCGACGATTACCAATTCTATCGGAACCAACAACACAGATGCGCCTAGTCAGGACGCCAACGGCAGACACAGTCTTTGCGGTCGTGCTCGATATGTCGTGGCGTACGTCGTTGCGATTGACAGACAACCGCAACATCAACTCTGCAATCACTAAATGCAAAGCTGAACGATCACCGAAACGATCGAACCCCTTGGCTTCCAAAGCTAATCCGCTTTACCCCGTGCAAATTACGACCCGAACGTTGCCAGACGCGCGGCACCTATCGTTTCAAACTTTGTACACCGTGTGTGTCTTTTCCCAGTAACATTTGCCAAACAGTGGTGCCGCGTTGAGAGTTTTTCTTTTCCACGTACCAGATTGCATTCGAAAAGGCACGTTACAGTGGTACCGTTAATTGCAAACATAGCACGAAACGAGTGTTACCTATGCAAAACTTAATTAGGGTCTGGAACGCACCCAGAGGGAGACCCTTGGGAGCCTGACACCTTCAAAGAAGGGTCTTTGTAAGAAGAAAAGAAAATTGGATTTTTATTCTGTAAATAAATTTTTGCAATCATCTAATCAATTTTACTGAATTCGAATTAAAAATACTTTTATCCGTTCGGCTCGGCTCTCACCAAGAATTTATCCCGAGTACGCCACTGATTGGAGTTAGTTGTAATCGACCGCATAGCCTGATTTCAGGCGGAACACAATAATTCCTGCAGCATTCCTCGGAAATACGTATCTGTCGAAAGTTATGACTGGTTGAAGTGCAGTGTAAAAGACGAGAAGAGCCGAATTGTTTTAGAAAGGCAGCAAAGGGCGTATTGATATTCGAGGCGTTACTTCGTGGTACTTCGCCTCGCCGTAACTTCAACAGGCACGTTACAGTGAGAAATTGTTCGGATCAACTTTATTCCTCTTGATAGGAAATATCAGACCCTGTCAGTCCCTATTTAAGTTTTTGAAGCCAACGTTTATTCTGCCTCCTGGGATAAATTATGATCTCTGCGTGGAACAAGCTGAAGTAAGCTCAAGCTCTACCCCGCAGAGATGGCAGCCTATAACACCTCTGACTTTACACCCCGGCGGCATTAAAAGATTCACTCGTATATCCCTGCCCTGTCTTCGTCGCGAAACGATCCTACGGTATTATCTGACGCCCAGAGTTCCGATGTAATTTGTAGCCGCGACCGTGGCACGTATCTTGGAAGTAGAATTTCAAATAGCCTGCGAATAGCTGGGCGAAGTGTCTGCCGAGGTCAAAAGGCCTGTCGCCGTCGTCGTGGACGTCGGGAGAGTTCTTCGGGGACGGAAGGAAACGAGCGGTCGAGAGATGAATCCAAAGTCGAGGCTGAAGAGGAACAGGCCTCAAGCGGCACTCCCAGAATATTTGACAACATGTTTCCCCAGACGATCGTCTGAGAGAAAAGGCCAGCCGAAATATAGGTGTACGTGCCCCGCGCACAGGCGTGTCTAGCGAATACTTCTTCGGATTTGCCAAGACAGCTGGCTAGCCGGTATCACGGCATTATAAATATCGAAAACGGGACAAGCTTTCGCCATTATCAGCGGCATTTATCGTCGCGCTTACAAGCTCGGCGTAATAGATAGGCCGTATAGATAATCTCTGCTAACGGCCCGCTGATAGTATTAAATCTAGGATTTTCCACCTCCAGGGCTTCGACTCTTAACACGTTTTACGGAATCCTTGAAGCGATAAGTGGAACCGAGACTACTGACAGGGTGCTTCGCATTTAAATGGCTCTGCTCCGATAGTTTGAACGATTCAAGGCGTCGTAAAATTTTTGCACAATCTCACCTGTATCTGGTTGTTTGTTTGCATAGGTAATGATTAGGATATTCCGTAAACTACTGATCCAAATGAAGAAGTAATAAATGATGAGAAGTATTATAGATTTATAAGACTAAAATAGAAGGGTGGCCTTGCATCGGCAAGGCTCTATCTCGCCAATCGCTGGACGCATTGGCGGTGCCAATTTCTGTATTCCTACGGAGCCCGATAAGGACGACCGCGATACCTCGGAGAAACGAAATAACTTGGACTGTACATGGTGCTGTAAATACCGCAACACCTAAGGCGAAATTAGCGAACCCGGCAGACTACTACAGAGTCAGCGTGGATATCAGGAAGACTAACCTATTTTGCTCATCCATGGTATTATCTCGACGATCACAGCGGCACCACTTCCAACCCCGTGCAGAGTGGAATTAATCAGGGCTAGGTGCCCTCCATAGATTCATTCGAAAGCCTTTATGGATGCGCGAGGCACGATAACACGCAGCGCATGATGCGGAAATTGTTATGCTTCAAACAACCGCAGACTAATTGTACTAATTATACTTCTGAAACTTATCAAAGCGTTCGTGGATATATTGTTAAAAATTCAAGATCGAGAAGTTCTTTCCCGGCGCAAAGAAGGGCATAAGGAAAATCGACGCGCTAGCCGTTCAACGGGAAGTAACGAGGAAACGCTATTGCGTCAGGTAAAATACTCGAGTATTATCTCGACGCGAATTTACACCGCTACTATCACTAATGTAACCGAGACGCGATAAGAGAGTCCTAAGTAGCAAGGTCGAAATAACTTGTTCCGCGGTGGTACGTGCGCACTATCTAAAGTACGGAGTAAATTAAAATGTACCTACTCTGCTAGGCTCGCGGTGTTTCTGTGGCTTCCTCGCTTGGCCGAAATTTATTGAAAGGGATGAATAATCGTCGTTCAGTTCCGCGACAGCTGTTACTCAAAATGTCGGGTCTCTGTGAAAAGTTCTATGGAACCACCTTAGCTTGAAGCTAAAGATAAAATGGAAATTCGGAGTTGAATAGCGTCCTTTAGAAATTCCTTTGAAAATAGGAGTTAGATACTCGCGATTATACAACGATAATAATTCCAAATAAAACGTTTCGTCAGAAACAGACAGCAAGAGATCAGTCGCAAAATCGCGCGGCAGTGTGTCGTATCGACGTTCCCAAAACAATAGAGCTCAGGTAACCAGCGATAAACAGTTATAATCGAAAGCACGACGTGCATTTGCTAATCTACATCGGGGGACAGCTACATTGCCGCTTAAAGGGCTAAGGAACTTTTAGCGTGACCGTAGACGCGCAAACGTGGGACACGGTCTAGAGCGAAATTAGCCAACTTCCGGGGCGGATAACGCAGCGCAGTCGGGAGCTAGATATCAGGACTAAGCCGTTTTGTTCTACGTTGCGCCGCTGCGGTCGTGTAAGCTGCCGTAGCCACGGTACACCCGGTATACAAACTTCCAAAGTGACTTACTCGAAATTTACATTTGCCCGCGCGGAGAAACCAGTGCAAGATCGTAGTGTCCTTATCTGTTCCAGCTTGCCAGCAAACGGAACGCGATGTTCCGGAAAATTCCTGTCAACCGGCGAGCAGCTGCACCTAACGCCAACTTTCCGCGAACACCCGCCCTCCACCATTCCCCCAAACGTTCATTAATTTCACCGCATCGAAACTCTGAAAAATTACAGCAGAGTAACCGAGATTGGCATCGACAACAGAAGATAGTCGGTTGCGGACATGATTCTCCCTCTCGTACCCGACGGTAACTTCGTGTCTGACTCATTCGTTTCCTCTCGCTCGTTGTCCGGTTCTCTCGCCCGTAGGCTTCCAAGAAATGGTGGGAATAGTCGCCGGACTGTCAACGGGGGGAGAGAACGGACTCGTAACGGATAATCGCTGTATTAGGCGTAGATTAGCGATAAGTAGTATAGCCCCTTTTTAGACCGCCGTCTGATTTCGGTCCCAAAATCCGCGACACCGTCTGTACCTTCCAACAAGCCAGTGGTTTCTGGTGTCCCCGTTTCCTTCACCTCGATCAATTTGAAGATTGGCGACTATTGGAATTGGAAATGAAATTTGGTAGACGTACAAATGGGGGGCTAGCAGCCGTTAACACGTTACGTCGCAGAACCAGGAGAAATGTATTGTGTGCTCGCGCGGCGATCGATTCTAGGTGGCCGATTTATGTTTACAGCCGCTGGAATACCTAGGACTCGGCTAGGACGCGATCCTATTGGCCGTCTCGTCGAAGTCGTTAAGCGCAATACAAAGCTTTCGAGATGCAAGAAGAAGATTCGCATTGGACGCGCTGAAAAGGATCGAGCGTTAAAAATAAATCGGAAAATTCGCGCAAGTTATCGGTTCGCATTCCTGATCGATTTCCAATTATAAGAAAGAGAAAGAACTATTCCACCTCAAGAGTTCAATTCATACCAGGAATATTTCCTGCTCGAGATAACTGAACTTCTTTTCCATCGGCGGACCGAAAGGTCTCTCCCTCAATCCCGGCACGGCTTAATCGATCATTGGAATTCTCAAATAATCATTAAATGAATACCAATTCCTTATGTTTCACGGTGTTTCGTCACACAGTGAGTCAGAATATTGTTGGCACAGCCTTTTTCAACACACCGCCCTTCGTTCTGTTCCCATCTGATCCCCAGAGACATTGAATTCACTTTCGTCGTAGCACGTGTAGGAATAGGTTTCGCAATCCTATTTGTTTGGGAGCCACGGAAAAAGAGGGCCTCGAGCGATGGGACTCGAGACTCGAACCCACGATCTTCGGGGGGTCCTCCGTGCTACTGGCCAACCGCCTTACCAACGTCGCCAAAGCTGACCCTCCGAGTTCTCTTGTCCCTGATCCCACAAATATAACATCACGCCAAGAGTCTATTAAGTTTTATCCGCTTCATTTCTGTTAACAGCTCAGTTGCCATTAGCCTGTTAATTCAATCTTTTACATCGTCGTTCCGCACCGGTCAATAATTTTCTATGACTCGTTGTACAGCAAGAACAGAAGCTTTACGAATGCCGAACGAGGCCATGCTAGTCTTCGATCGTCTCAAGGATCAGGCATCAGCGGGAGCCAAACAAAACAGAAACTCTGGAGGATCTTAAAGCGGAATTACCCTCCCGCCTGGATCTACCGAAGTTTAATCAGAATAAAGCATGCGGCGGAGAGTCGTCAAGTTCCAGTATTTCGTCGTGATTTATCTACAGAGCAATAAAAAGCCTCGCTACGCCCCCGTCTGGACTGGGTATATGATGCATAGTGTTAATAACGTCCGTCCTCTCCTTCATACTTGCGTATGCAACCCCCCCACGCCGACCAACTCCCAACTCTGTCACAGTATTTCCCTCTTCATGCTCCGCTACTGTTTTCCCTCTACCTCCTCCCGCGTGTCTTTTCTTTTGTTCCCTCCTCTCGCGCTTTCTGTATCTCGTTCTTCAACCCTTTGCGTCAGTGGTTCCCAATGCAAACTGACCCGAGTAAACGTAACACTTCCATACGAGGTGCACCAAGATAAGAAACCGATCGACAATATATTCTATTCATTTCGAAGACGAAGGAAACATTATACGGTCATATTTCAGGTATAGCACTATTTTTCTGCGGTCTTCATTCGGGGCTGGAACTCTGATGACAATAGAAAAAAGATCCACCAACATCACGAGCGGGGGTAATGCACAATTAACCGTTTCGGATGCGAAGAATTCGATGTTAAAATTACATCGTTCGTGAAGATTGTTAACCGCATTTACCAAACGCTTATAGACGTTCGCAGCAATTGCTTGAGCATTTACAAACAATCGTAGAATTTAATGGGCTTTAAGTTAGAAGTATACCTAGGACACGGTGGCAGTTGGGAACCGCTGCTTTACGTTCATCTTGCTTCATCTCCATTCCTTATCCTCTTCTTCTGTTTTCATCATGCCTGCTCTACTATTCTGTACCGTTTCTGTCTCCCTCTCGCCCGAACCGGCGCGCTGTGTTCAGCGAATGATACAGATACCTCTGTTGAACTTTTAATATGCCTCGTTTCAACGATTATACACACAGCACACTGCGAGACGTTCGAACTCGTAACACCTATTTGATTGCACACAGGAAATAGTAACATAAGAAGCTTAAAAAAAGTAAACAAATTTACGCAGAATACATGAAATAGTCGAGGACGGAAAAGAGTATTATCAAATAAAGCACAAAAAAAAAGAAGATAATGATAATTACAATATAAAAAAGATGTGAAATCAAAATAAACTGCAAGTACATAAAGGTGCTTTCCAGCAGCGTGCAAAGGCAACACTGTGTAACACAATATAAGATTCAGTCAAATATGGTCAGCCAAAGTATTCTCAGATCATCAATACCCATACCTTCTCTCTCGCAGGCTTTCAGATAATTTGCCAATTTAAAGCTCTGACAATATGAGTACGTTTTCATTATATTGCGTCTTAAAATAATTCTAAGATCATTCATCGACACCGATACCTTTCCTCTCACAAGCTTTCAGATAATTTGCCAATTTAAAACTCTGAGAAATATGAATACACTTTCATTATTTTGCGTTTTTAAATAATTCTTATTCATCGACACTTTGACCTTGCCTACATATCTATGTCTATATATACATAAAATCCTCAGTTTCGTTAGAAATAAATAAAAAAAATATAAAAAAAGAAATTATGTTAAACGATTTTATTAAAAATGTACTAAAAACTAAAAAATAATTATTTTCTTGTACTACAATTTCGATGGTGTTTTTTTCACTTTAAATAAAATCGTGGAGCAGGGTATCTCGCAACAAATTCATTTCGACGCTTGATGCTGTATTAAATTGATTCGTATTCTGGATTTTATTTAAAGTGAAAAAACACTATCGAAATTGCAGTACAAGATAAGAATTATTTTTTTAGTTTTTAGTGCATTTTTAATAAAATCGTTTAACATAAAATTTTTTTATATATTTTTTATTTTCTAGTTTTTAATGTTTATGGATTTTAGTGTTTATTGCGGTTATGAGTTTTATTTATTGATGACTGGGTAATTTTTTCACCCGCTCGGGGTTAATTTTTTTTTTTAAAATATTGTATTGTCATCCAAACTATGCACGAAGTAGGTTAAATTTGTGTTGCCAGATTTGAACCATACAAACAGACGATTGAAGTCGAATAAAATCGTTTAAAAATAGTTTGATGATATACAAACATGTCGCAATTAAAATTTTGGCAACTTACCTTGTATTTGAGACTGCATTTTAGTTGCAATTCAATCGTACAACGGTATACATATTTGTAAAAACACGTGGCATCTCAAATTTTGACAACTTATCTTATTTGACACTCGCCAGGTTATAACCTGACGGTAAGCTGTCAAAATTTGGAGTGGATTGCATAGTGAAGATAGCGATTGATGAACGAAACATGTGTTACTTTCTTTTGGCTGAAGGTGTGCGTGTAACGCGTATACGTATTATGTCGACGAAAATTTTGACTGGAGAATCACAAGAAGAAGAAGAAAACTTTACCATTTTCGTATGATACCTAACAACATATTACGATATCTCTGTAATACGTGGACCGATTTTATTGAATTTGGTCTTATTCGACTGCTTATATGCGGTTTACATAAGAAAAATGCTTTTAAATTTAGAAAATATCGCAGGCGTGATGAGATATTAATGAAATAAGTTTCAAAATAAGATCAAACTCCCCTGATAGCCAAATTCTGTTGTCTGTCTGACATAGTGATCGAAAAATGTATCCACCATTTTGGTAAATTTTGGTCAAAAGCGAAAGTCACAAATCGGCGGCCACTTCAGTATTAAATGAAGTTTGCTGCTGATCCCACTTTTTGCTCAATGTTGTGCAATCCAATTGATAGATGCAGCATCTCTTTCTTTTTCTACTTATTTACTTGCTCTCTCTACTTCCGGTTTTGACCCAAATTGCGTCGACCAATAGAAAACGCGGAACACATTTTCCGATCACTCCCTAGAAGATCACTAGTCTGACACATCCAACAACGCCATCTGAGGGACAGAAATACCAAACAATTCCCTACGCGTTACGTCACATGGCCGTCCCTACGAGTGACGTCACACGGACCTACGCACCAACACAAACGTACCATTATTGCTGTAGGTGTAACCCTACCCTTTCATAACCAGCAAGCAGATTCTGTAGTTTATTAAATAATTAATTCCACTTATTTCAAAAAGTATTTATTCTTTCTTTAATAAAATACAGGATTTGCAATCAATAATGAAAGTAGTCACTAAGGTCGCCAACTTTGTCAGAGGAATTACACTTCCGGATACTTCGAGACTTCCGTTTAACTCCAGTCAAAGGTCTATTCCATAGAACTAAAGACACCTGCGAGATGTCAATAAGTACATCGCTTTAAAAAGTGCGCCTCCTTTGTATTTGAATAGTGGGGATTTGAAGAATGAACATCAGTGACCTCTGTAGGCGCGGCGATGCACTTAAGCACAGTAGATGCGGTAGAATGATGGCAAGTGTACTGTAGAGAGATGTGTTGAGTTTATTATTTCCTAAACTAATCATGGAAGATATTAATGATAAATTTTTCTATGTGTACAGTTCTTCTTTGGACACAAGAATACAAATTAAAATGTAAGATTTAATTGTAAGTGTGTTAAACACAACGAACGTCACTACAGCTGGTCTCAGGTTACCATAATAGAATACCGCGCGATGTATCTTTCCGTCGCAAACAGGTGGACCAGTGGCAGTTAAAGACAAAACGATCCGATTATCACATCTAATCCGGATAAAACACAGACAATTGAATATTAAATCGCGAAATATTTTACACAAGTTCCGTTAACTAGAATAATCCGCAGAGTCGTCTCAGTGACAGTTACCGTAATGTGTTACGTGCTTCTTGCAGAGGAACATTAGAAGGCAAGAGGCACAGACCGGAATATGACAAATTGCTCATCGATCCTATGTTAAAATACTCTGGCCTATATGGAGCGAACGGCAGTCGAGGGGATCTAGCTGCGTCGTTACAAGTCTGGGCTGGTGGAAGGCCGTTAGCTTTACCCGTTCACACAGCTTACAAACACTTCACGTCGCGTTGGAAGTACGCACGATTGAGGTTCTTGTAATCGATCCCTATCGTCGGATTACATTTCTTTAATCGTTACAGTTGGAATCAATGGGTGACGCTTCCTATTTCTTATTCCGACTTGCCACGAGACGCTCAGTTATGCATAAGCTTATACGACTGCGCCGGACCTGGCAGGCAGCTGCCAGTTGGCGGCACAACGATATCTTTATTCGGAAAGCATGGAGTATTCCGTCAAGGAATGTTAGATCTCAGAGTATGGCCTGGAGTGGAAGCAGATGGTGGCGCGCTTACCAGTACTCCTGGCAAGACTAGGGATCACGGAAAGGAACAGATGCAGCGGTTGGCGAAACTTGTGAAGAAGCACAGGAACGGTCAAATGAACAAAGTCGATTGGCTGGATAGATTAACGTTCAGGGAGATTGAATTAATTAATGAAAGAGAGAAGAGAGCATCCGAGTATCTGTATTTAATGATTGAGTTTCCAGAAGTGACTATGGATGGTATACTGGTATGGAAAACTCCGCCGTTTAATATGTTCATTTATTTTAGAATTGCTACTGTTTATATTCTTATTCGCTTCTCGTTTAATTATTCCAGTATTCCATAGTATATTACGAAAAAGATGGAGACGAAGTTGTTCAACACAGGTCCCAACCGGACGTTGTAACTCTACCTGATTACGAGATTCTACAAGTGAGTAAAATATAGAAAAGAAATTGGATTCGGTACTATTTTAAAAAATCTACTACCTATAAACAAACGCGAGACAAGGTACACGCATTGTCATATTTCATAAATGCATTTCTATCGTTAGGAAAATCTTGTGGAAGCGAAGCATCACAAATTGGCTCGTAGTTTACGTAGCGGAGGCCATACGCGAGAGTTGAAACCAACATCAAGCGTGCGGGACGCTTTGAATACAATATTAAGTTATGCACCAACCACAGTACTATCTACCGAGGAACAAGATTTGATTTGGAAGTACAGGTTTTATTTGTCAAGTCAGAAGAAGGCTTTAACAAAATTCGTCAAGTGCGTGAACTGGAAAGTTGCCGGAGAAGAGCGACAGGCTTTAGAAATGTTAGCATTGTGGGCGCCGCCCGATCCCGTGGATGCATTGGAGCTACTTGGCCCAGCGTTTACACATCCAGCCGTCAGAAGATACGCGATAGCTCGACTAAATCAAGCGCCGGACGATGACTTAATGTTATACCTATTGCAGTTGGTGCAAGCGTTAAAGTACGAGGATTTCGAAAGCATCAAAAGAGCTCATCAACTATTAATGAAGGAGAAGGAAACCGAGAAGGTTGAGAAAGTAGATAGAGATGTACAGGTCAACGATTCTTCATCTACCCCTGTAACAAATGTAAGTAATCTTTTGGCAAAAACATCGAATTACTAATTTATTACAAATAGTATGCGTAACTTGCAGTCCATTGAATCCGAAAGCGGACAGTTGTCGATAAAACAAGACTCCCACATGGATTTAACATCGTTCCTGATCACTCGTGCATGCCAGAACACAACGTTGGCAAACTATTTCTACTGGTATCTTTCTATCGAGTGCGAGGATCAGAATGACCCAGCTATGAGCGCGAAGCAAGACACACGGGTGAAGGAAATGTATATCACCGTGATGTCAATGTTTTCCACGATGTTGGCTCAAGGGAACGCAGTCTGGCAGAAAAGAAGAGCGTTTCTCTTGCGGCAGAAGATATTTATCGACCAATTAGTAGCGCTCGTGAAAGCAGTGGCGAGGGAAAGCGCGAATCGTAAAAAGAAGACTGACAGGCTCAGAGCGTTGCTGGCCGATCCAGATCCAGCCTTTAAAATCAATTTCTCCAACTTCGAGCCGATACCTTTTCCCTTGGATCCAGAAATTTGTATCAAAGGAATCATACCCGATAAGTATGATTAACATCTCTGTTACATATCCAAGAATATTTCTGCCACAATGATTCCAGCTCATTGCTTCTAGGGCGAGTCTCTTCAAATCGGCCCTTATGCCATCCAAATTAACTTTCTTGACGACAGACAACAGCGAGTATATTGTAATTTTCAAACACGGCGACGATCTAAGGCAGGACCAGCTAATTTTACAAACGATAGCACTTATGGATAAATTATTAAGGAGAGAAAATTTAGACTTGAAGCTCACTCCTTACAGGTGAAAATTTTTAACACTGACAAACACGATACATCTTATATAACGTGCAATTTAATTCGTTCTCAGGGTGCTGGCAACAAGTAAAAGGCATGGTTTTCTACAATTCATCGAATCCACTACGGTCGCAGAGGTTCTGGCCAGCGAGGGTTCCATATTAAGCTTTTTTCGAAAGCATCATCCTTCGGAGAATGGGCCTTACGGTGTTGTACCTGAAGTTATGGATACCTATGTTCGAAGTTGTGGTAAGAATAATTATATCCTCTCGAGACAACGATTTGTGTGAATGTGAATTACGTAAAACTACAAAATTTCAGCTGGCTACTGTATCATTACGTATGTACTTGGTGTTGGTGACCGACATTTAGATAATTTGCTCTTGACAACATCAGGTAAATTTGCTCAGAAATTCCTACGCATTATCTCGGCCATAAGAAATAAACTAATAGTGGATTTTTGTTGAACTTGATTACAGGCAAACTCTTCCATATAGACTTCGGTTACATTCTGGGCAGAGATCCGAAGCCCTTGCCACCGCCAATGAAATTGAGCAAAGAAATGGTGGAAGCTATGGGGGGCGTAGGGTCCGAGCATTATCATGAATTTCGAAAACAGTGTTACACCGCGTTTCTGCACTTACGCAGGCACGCGAATTTAATATTGAATTTGTTCTCGTTAATGGTTGACGCCAGCGTGCCGGACATAGCGTTGGAACCAGATAAAGCTGTGAAGAAAGTTCAAGATAAGCTGCGATTGGATTTGAGCGACGAAGAAGCAGTACATTATGTGCACAATCTTTTAGACTTATCGGTAACAGCCGTAATGGCAGCGTTAGTGGAACAGTTGCACAAGTTCGCGCAGTATTGGCGGAAATAAAAGCAAATGAATCGAAATAACGATCGTAAAGACTGTGTTCCTTTCTAACTATTGCAGATATTACTATATTGTATATAAATGACCATTCATCTATAAATGTAACATAATTTATTGTATTTTGGGATTATTTTAGGTAATAAATCTTTGATAATGACAAATACTCGCAGTTTTTTTTACGCTTGTAAATAGCACATGAAAACAAAAGCGTGTAGCAATAAGGTATACATAATCAGTTTCTAACAATTTCCTTAAGAATATATAGTCCGTACGAAAAAGATTGTAAAATACAAGTTCTTCGTTCGTATTACTTGCAAGCTCTTTAATTATCAAAACAGATTAAATATTAGTTGTTTTTTTTACACATTTATGAGTTTGTTGTCACGGGATATATCCAAATAATAACAACCAAAAACTTATTCACTTTACATGTAATCTGTTACGTAAATATTCATATATTTATTTTATCTCTTAGTTACAATCGTGTATGTGGTGCACACTGTAGAAATAAAAAGATAATATTGTTAGTGATGAAAATATCAAATTGTTATGGATATAAGAACGCAGCTGTTTTATTCCATATCACTTTATGCCACTTATATTTGATTACTTCGACAAAGCATATCCAACTTACGATTGTACCAGAAAGTTTTAATAGAAAATGTAATTATATTTTCCCCCGTCTCACAGTGTTACATACTATTCGTAGGTACAGAATTTTTATAATATAACTCTTTCGAGTGGAAGATATATATATGCGTGTATATTTACGTAGGTACGCATACGGCATACATAAATTTATACACGCATAAATATGTATATATTAATTAAATTCGAGGAGCAATTAAAGAATATTAACAATTCAGTCCATTTTCGAAAATTCATCTGGCTATATTTACCCAGAACATTTTATCAAGTGTTCCATTTTTAGTGCGACATTTAATAACTTTTTTCCCCAGACAATAACATAATATATACACACGTGACCACAATTGAAAACGCCACGAGAAATAAAAACATTTTTATTTTCGATAACATGAGTTTATAAAGAATATAATATAATCAATTCTATTAGGATATGTTGGTAAATCTGTCCTGTTTGAGGCCTAAGAGGATTCAAGAGCAATTCGCTTGAAATTACAATATTAAATCATTAAAATGCATATTACTTCATTCATGCATTACGCAGATCTGCTCGATGTAATGATCAAACATTTTACAGGATTAAAATTTCATTTATAGTAGCCCACGTGATTCACTTATATAACAATTATCAGTTATAGTTTAATTTAAAATTACTGCCCCCGTAATTACAAAAGTTGTTCCAAGCATGACAGATTACCTAATCATTCCTCTTTATCCTTTACATTTCATCAACACACAGGTTACACATCATTATAGTTTGAAATAATAGGCTTCTTTATTTCTCATAAATGTAAACTCTACTTCCTACAAAGTAAACGATGTACCTCTATTACCACAAATCCTTTGTCCGCTCAACCATTCGCACCTCTGATTAGTTGCAACATTAAAAATTTCTATCAGCAGGCAGCCCGTTGAGCGAAGGGGAAAGACAGTGAAAAAAAAACTTATCTGAAAAATTAAGTCTTCGAATGATAGCCCAAAGTCTTTACTTGTATTTTACAAATATATTTTAGGGGCGTACATTGCTGGTACTTTATTGAAGATATATTGTGCATTTATTTTTATACAATCACTCGAGCTCATGTTCTTCGGGTGTCAGACGAAAAATCGCTCGTTATGACTCGACACTGCGGAGTAGTAGTAAAGTCCAATGATTCTGATTACACTTAATATAAACCCGTGACAACATATAAATATTCTACAATTATTTTATGTTTATTCGTTTCGCCTGACTGCCATATGTACCATTAATATCGTAAATGTGTTTCTCACGTACCAATTACATAATGAAATACAGATCTTACTACTACTCCAATGATCCATAGAAAATCTTTACAGCATACCCACTTCATGTGCATGGTATTTAAAAACGTGTAACAATAATGAATTTTTTATATGCCAAAGTATCAACATGCCCAGTTGAAAGAAAAGTAAAAAACATGTTATGGACATGTTTTATTGAAGTGTAAATGTTACTCCAATATGTTAAAACAAGATGAATACAGTAAGATCATAGTGTCTCAGCAGTGAAATCATATTTCTCCTTCGTAATTACATTGCTTACATGTCAAAATTATATATACGGATTGTATCCGTGACGATATATATATATATGTACATATATATACACACACATATTGTATCAACATGTATATATACATATACATACATACATTTAGATATATATATATATATATATTTATTTATTTATATATAAATTATTGTAAGAATCTAATTTTAACCTTACAGCTAATTGCTTATCATCTTAATATTATATTTACATTTCAAAATAGACTCGAGTTTATCTATCAATGGCTGCAATGTCCAAATAGTCTATGAAAACAAGGACTCTCCCCATAGCAAAGTGCTATTTCCCATCATAATGTATTACCTCTCTGTAGGCCTAGTGGCTGGTACAGAACTTTCTACAAGATCATGCCTTTCTATCGGTGAATTCTCCAATGTATAATCAACAGGGTACCTTTCTGTGTATGTCGGGGTAGCTTCCCCTTGCTGCCTCAACTTCAATTCGTCCGACTGTTCTTGATAAAAGCTTTGGGACGCCTCTATGTTTTGGGAGGAGGAGGACTGCTCGGTTTTTTCTATGTCGTCGGCAGAGTAATAGCTTTGACTCGCCTCACCTTCTGGTCTGTGGTCATAGTAACTAGGCGAAACGTTGTGGCTCGAGTAACTCGGTGTGGCTTCCTCCGGAGCAAAATAGCTCTGACTCGCTTCCTGTGGATTGCCCTCATAGTAACCCGGTGTGACCTCCTCCTGTGGGTCTTCGTCCAACCTAGAATTTGTCTCTTGGCCTACAGATTCATAATAGCTCGCCGTCACTTCCTGGTGGTGAGCATAGTAACTGGAGGGCTCGTTCCTGTGATCTGTGCTCTCGGTCACGAAATTCTGAGATGGGGCCTCTTCTAGGCCGGGCATCGAAATTGGCACTTCGTAAGAAGTCGATACATTCTGCTCCTCGTAACTGGAGGTCGGCACAGAATCCACGTGAGTCGAAGTAATGTCAGGATTCAGATTATACGAAGATGTGGGTATTTCAGGTACTCCATTGTCATGGATACTTGTATGCTCCGCGCTAGACGACGCGATATTTAATTCTGCGCAAGGGGGTATTTCGCAAGACGACGTACTTATTGCGCTTTCTTGATCTGGATCTCTTTCTTGAGTCTCGGGCGTTTCGGGGACGTAGGACGAGCTCGCGGTCTCGTCCTCGTTCAGCCCGGAATTGTTAGTAGAAACCGAGGACGTGCCGATCCCGTCCGCACCAATATCGTTAGATTGAGACGGCATGTTTCCCTCCTGGCTAATTTCAGTGTCAGTCTCTAGGTTTTCTGAAATATTCTCTGCTTTACCAACTTCGTAGCTCTGCGTTGGGAACGTTTGATCATCGACCGATTCGTCAATGCCCGCTCTCTCTTCCTGACTCTGCATGAGCTCGTTAAAAGACTGGGTAGGCGCGTTCGTGCTCTCCTCTGCGGAAGTCTCGTACGACTGAGAGGCTTCGTTCATCTTCGAATGCTCAAACGACTGAGTCGGTGGCTCCGTAACAATTGCTTCTTCGTCCGTCTCCATGGGCTCGTACGTTATCGATTGGGAAGGTTCCCTAGAGTTTTCTGATTTTGTAGCAGACTGACTAGGTAAATCTGTGGAATCAGTAGTCACTGCTATTCCAAACTGTTCGTACGACTGTGATGGCGTTTCATGACTAGTCTCGGGATTCGTTTCCTCAAAATGTAGCTCCAAGTTCCTTTCAACCAGATCTGATTCTCCTTGAGACGAGGGCTCGTCCGTTTGGCAGTCTTTCGGCTCCTTCATTGCGCCTGTAGAATAAATTTTAGAATCAATAGCCTCGTCTACATCCATACTTTGTTCACTTAAGCGATTCAATGATTCGGCAGGCAAAATTTCTGCCGTCCCATCAGCGGCATCTACTTCATTCGATGTCGCCGCTTCTTCTTCGACTACGGGAGAGCGTAACTTGTCATTAGATTTTTCATTAACATTTAATTCCTTAAATTTCTTAACATTTTCTGATTCTTGCGAAGTATCTATTTCCATCTCATTTGAATCTGAGACTTCGAAGCTCGCATGTTTTACAGGTGGCAGTTTTACACTGGACTCGGGCGTAACTAAAGCAGTCTCGTCCATTATTGACATGCTAGTGGTCATCGCCTCATCCGGCTGTTCCACAATTGGCGCACATGCCGCGCCATCTTTGTTACTGGCTTCTTCGCTTTGACTACCCACTACCGCGCTCGAATCGGTGTCCTCGTCAACAACTGTATGCTCCAAGATCATCTCTTCCGATTTCATGGGAACGTCTTCGGAAGAGTACACCTCTTGCATAGATGCCACGTTGTCTTGTTCGTCGTTTAAAATGGAGACATCATTTGTTGATACAATAGCTTCTTGTGAAGACGTAGAAACGTTCTGAGACACTATCATTTCCGACGTCACCGTAATATCTTGCGATTGTATAGTTTCTGCTGATATAGGAGATTTTGTGACAAGCATTTCGGAGACAGGTACTTCTACGAACGTTTGCCCTGTTGCCAGTGACGGTTCCATAGCTGAAGTAAATTGCACGTTTTCTGTGTAGGTATCATCTATGATCGGCATCGAAGGTGTAGTTTGAACTTGCGAACCTTGTAGAACCAGACTGTTTGGTATTGAAACTGAATACGAAACGCTCGGCAATGAGATAGCGTCGGTTTGCACATTCTGAGTTTCCACGGCGATATTGTCTTCCAAGTTCGGTAGCACTAGGTACCGGGCACTCGCAGGAATTTCTGTTCGAGCGATATCCGCTGCACTTGCATTCTCCATGATTTCTCCGATATCCGGCATAGAATTGCCAGGTATCTGGATCCGTGCTTCTCCAGTTGAAATGTAAGAAATGCTAGGATTCGTGATTGTTATTGGCAGCTGAAGAGAAGACGGGATAGTTGACACAGAAGGAGGTGGAACTGATTCTGTCTGTATGGGTAAACTGCTAGGTACCTCTAGCGGCGTCATTATAGGCTGATTCAAAGTCAACGATGTCTCAAGTACAGAGGGAGAAGATATTGGCTCTGTAGGAGGAATGATGGTTGACTGTAGAATGGTCTGATTGATCAAGCTTGTTTGAGTCAAGCCAGTAGTCAGCACGCTCCCTGCTGGATTCTCCGATAAACTGATCTCTTGTTGGAAATCTGTGTTGGCCAGAGCAGCCGCCAGGATGTCTTGGTTCGATGTCTGCATCACTTCCGAAGTAGGGAAGCTTTCTGATATAATTGTCTGCGTAGGTTCTGTACCACTGGTCGCCTGTATGTTCGGCAGTACGCCGTTGTCGAATTGCAGAACAATATTGTCTAATGTGCCTGCTTCTCCCAACGAACTGGGATCTATGTACAAAGTTCTCGTGCCATCTGGGTTTTGCGTGGTGCCTTCTAACGACATAAGAGTATTATTATCAAGCGGCTGGATCTGCCCCTGCTCGTCAATAGTCACCAGAACATAAGTTTGCGTTCCATCGCTGCTTTCTGTTGGCAAAGCCATTATTTGCGGCTGTGCCGTTATCTTCGGCTCCTCCACTTTCTCTATCTCGCTGCCCTTCTCAGCACTAAACTTCTCTACTTTAGGCTGCTCTTTCTGACCTGCTTCAGCGAGTATGCTCTCTAGTTTAGACTTCCGTTCAGACTCGATAGGCTCCAATGGCGGAAGAGTCAAAGGCGTAGACAGATTTGCGCCCACATTACTCGCAGTTACTGCATTCATCGCTACGTTCAATAAATTCTTCTGTTGTTGAGCAGTCTTATTTGCTATGTGACTTTTTGTGGTAGCTTTAGCAGTAGCAGCGCTACCAACTGCTTGTTTATGCTGAGCTATCGCCTTAGACATACCCGGCATACTTGTCTGTGGCACTGATGCTTGTTGCTTTGATTGCGCACTTTGTACAGTAGTGGTAGCAGGCTCTTGTATTTTTTGGACAACGATCTTCTGTTGCGTTTTTGATTGCCGAACGCCGCGGGGGATGATGACTTTTTGTATAGTCGAGGTAGGGACAGCTTTTCCTTTCTGTTGAATTTGTGTACTTATGCCTACCGCCTGCTGAATACCGGATGTAACACTCTGAACAGCAGAGCCTGCTTGCGCAACTGTTTGTTTAATTACTCTCTTCCCTTGATGCCCACTCTTTTGTGGCAGCGCAGTGTTTTGCAGAACTACGGTATTACCTGCAGTTTTCAGTTGCCCGGATCTTCCTGGCGACGAAGACATTGCAATCTTTTGCGACTTCTGCAACATGGGCAGCTGCACCTTCTGCTGTACAGATTGATACTGTACCTTGCTGCCCTTCGATGGGCTCTTTGCTGCGATGGCTTTCACTTGCTGTCCTGTTATTGGCGTCAGAACAGTACCTTTGCTGCTTACAGTGCTCAGGATCGCTTTCCCAGTAACAGCTTGAGATATAGGAGTTAAAATAGCTTTAGAGGTACCTAAATTTTGCGGCGACAAAATGGTCCCACCTTTCGTGACTATAGCCTTCGATCCGATAATAGTTTTCGCGCTCAAAGCAGAAGCACTTATCGGGGTATAAATCCCACCTTTTGTAAGAATCCCTTGCGACAATGTTCCCAGCAGAGCTGTTTTACCAATGCTTCCAGATATAGGAGTCAACATCCCTTTCGATGCTATTATACTTTGCGTGTTAATAATTTTATGGCCCGGCGGAAGTTTAGAGGTGGTCGGTGAAACATTGTCCCCTTTCGGCGCAATTATTGTTTTGGAATTTATGATACCCTGAGGGCTGATGGGACAGAGCACTTGACCTTTACTTGTCACGATTCTTTGGACTTTCCCACCCAGCGTTTTAGTGATATTTAAGGGCAACATTTTCGATTGACCGGATTGCGCCGACGTCAATATGACTACTTTACCCCCCTGTTGAACTACTTGTGCATTCCCAGCAGTTTTACCAGTGGGTATGGCAACTTTCTGCTGTGTGCCAGCTTTGCCCTGAACGCTGTAACGTAATTGCTGGCCCCCAGAGGTTTGCACAACTACGTATTTACCTGGCGCACCCTTCTGTGTTAAAAGCGGCGGGACTTTGCTCGTTGCTGGCGTGCTTTGAAATTTTATACCCTTCACACCGCCGGTAAGTGGCGGTACTAACGTTTTTATGCTGGTGATCGTAGGTTTCGCCTTACTTTTATTCTTCAAGATCGCGGGAGTCCCGCTCTTCTTCTTCGTGGGTGATAATTCGCTTGTACTTTCATTTACCTTGAATTGCGTTTTAGTAGGTGTCACGATCTGCGTGGTAGGTGTGAAAGATAACGTTGCTGCTGGGATAGTACTAGATGCAGGTATAATAGAAGATATAACAACAGGCATCTGCTCGATGCTTTCCGGAGTTAGGACGTCTTCGCTCAGGACAAACGGCATCGAGTTTATGTCCAAGTCCATGTCCGCTAGGCTCTGTGAACTTTGTTGAATGTACTTCTCTGGTTTAGCTGTTGGGGTGGTTGTTTTTGGTGCTTTCACGTTTGACTGTTCAGCTTTCGTTTCTACCGCTGCTGTCGACTCTGCTTCCTCGGCTTTTATAACTTGTAATTTTTTACTCAGAGAGAGATGCGTGGGTGCAACTTTGGAACTAGTTTTCACTTTAGTGGTCGGCAAAATAGTTTCAATTTTCATTATCTTCGTCTTTGGACTTCCTTTCTGGTCACCTTTCTTTGTACTATCCGTCTCTAATTTATGTTTAACGCCTTTCTGCGGTAATTTATCCAATAATTTTGATTTCAAGATTTGCATGGGCTCAGTTAATGCAACGTTTTCAATTATCCGCGGCATTTCCCGTTTCTTCACCGGTACTGTCACGTCAGATGATGGTGAAGGGGTAGACGTGGACATTCTTGAAGATTCATCCAGCTTCTGCGCGTCTAAACTGATAGATTTAGAGTTGTCCTCGGTAATAGAAGATTGAGCTAATGGCTTGGATGCAATGTCGAATTCGCTCGATGACGATGCAAGCTGATCAACGTTTGAGAAGATAGCCTCATCCACTTTCGTATCAATTTCAACACTTTGATCGACTACTACTTCTATACCTTCAAAATTGCTCATCATTGTAACCTGAGAATTACTTTCCTGAACTTGAATGTCTGGAAAAGTTGTTACGACTTCCAAGTTTTTGCTCGAATCTTCAGCTTTCACACTTTGAATTGTCCCAGAGGTAACGTTTATATTCTCGTCCTCAAGTTTCTTCTTTACTGGTTTCTTGCCCTTCTTTCCTTTCCCAGTTGTGTCAGAATCATCCGCGTCTTTTTTCTTGTCTATCTGTAGTGTTTTCAAGAAGGCTTCTTGGAATGTATTCGTTGATTTCTCTTCGGGGAATAATTCTTTATCTTTCTTTGACTTGGCGCCCGTCTCTGGTGTAAATTTCCCTTTGTATCTCGTTTGCATAAGTGTCTTCTTTGGAGTGTGTGGCTCGGGTAATGCACTCGACACGTTTTTCGTTAATTGTTCGGAGCTTTCTGGTTTAAGTTGTTGCTCTTGATTCTCGGTCGTTTCCACTTTCATTTGATGAGCTTCCGGATCTACCGATACAGTTTCTCCGGTATCTTGTGTTTTCTTCTCTTCTTTTGGCGTATCTTTCACCGATTCTTCCTTCTGTGTGGGTACTTCAAGCTTCTCTGGAACAACTTTCTCTTCTTGCTTCAACGAGATATTTTCTTCTGAATCTGTATTCATTTTTCTTACTTCGGCTTTTGGACCTTCCAATTTTTCCTGTCCACTGTCCAATTCCGCCTGTATAGTGGTTTTGGCGGCAGTGGTAGAGGCATTGGTGTCAAAAAAATCAATCTGCGATAACTCGAACTTTTTTATTTGTGACTTTTTCGGTGGAAGCATGTCGACAGTCTTTAAAATATCCGCTGGCTGAGAGGACACTTCTTTCGATGGTCGCAGTTCCAATTGCGGACCTGAAGATTCTGTGGTCAGATCTTTTAAATCTTCTTGATGAGCAGTACTTAAAGCTAGTATATTTTCAGTTTCCATTTGATCGGCTTTTGTTTCCTCAAGTTCAAGTTTTGTACCTTCGGTGTTTGTAACGCTATCTTGTGTTGTTTGTGATTTTACATCTTCAGGAGGGGGAGCTGCATCAGATCCTTTTGGTAAATTCTTTTCTTCTGCAGACGCTTGCAATTCTTCGGACACTTCAGTGGGAACGTGCTTATCGGGAAGTTTTGTATCTAATTCTACAAACGTTTGATTTTCTTGTGAACTAGGCTCATTTAATTCATCCTTCATTTGTGTACTCGATGAGTGAACATTATTCTTAGCTGTATCCAACACATTACACGAGATTTCTATTTCTTGTTGCCCTTTGAGCTCGATGTCCTCATTTATCTTTTTATCGATTCTTATAAATTTTTTATTCTTCTTCGATTTACTTCTTACTCTCTCAGAGCCTTTCTCTTCATTCTCAGATTGACTTTCGTCAGTTTTATGCACCTTTTGCTCCATATCTTTTACATATATGTCGGATTCTATATATCTTTTGTTAGGCTTTCGTTTTCGACCGCTGTACGAACGTTCACTATCAGACTCTGAAGTTCTTCTGTCTATTTCAAATCTTTCAAAGAACTTTTTATCGCCTTTCTTGTCCTTTATTCTTGGACTTTCATTTCCACTAGTATTTCCGCTGGTACTAGTATGGACAGATTCTGATTTCCTCGGCCTACCCCTACGCTTCTTAACTTGTAGAGTTATGTTTCTTGACTGATCATTATTCAATAAAATGTTCCTAGTGTCGGAATTCGATGCTTGATCTTGATCCAGCATGTCTGCATCTGAATTCTCACTCTGCTCGGGGAGTGTCTCCGCAGATTCAGAAACCGTTTCATCTTCTGTTTCTGTTGTAAACCGCTCTGATAAACTTTCTTCAGTGTCTTTTGAAGGTTCATCTTCCATAGAATCTAGATTCTCATTATCGGCAACTGTATCCTTACGCTGTATTTGGTTGTCTTCAGCTAGTTCACTTTGTACATTTAATTCCTCCTTTTCTGCTATTTTTGTATCAGTATTAACTGTTGTACTTGCTGTATCAGTATTAACTGTTGAACTTGCTGTAGCAGTATTAACTGTTGTACTTGCTGTAGCAGTATCTTGCATTTCGCTCTTCAAAGCATTTACAGTATCTTCATTTTTATCTTTGACCTTCGCCTCTTCAAATATTTCTATAATGTCCGGGTCTGTTTCACAAGTACTAGTGTCAGATTTTGGTACGTCTTTTGATACTATCCCAGGCTCAGTCTTCTCTTTCGATTGTTCAGCTTCATTCTTCGTTTGTTTGTTTTCGTCCAGAACTTCCGGATCTTGCTCGTTTGAAGACAACTGTCCATCTACCTTTTCACTTTCTTTCTGATTAACATCATTAATCTCAACTTCGGGTTTATTATTCTCAATCTCTTTTTCTTGTTCTATTTTCAAAGCCTGGCTCATTTCAAATTCCTTTATAATTTCCTTCTTCTGGTGGAATGCGCGCGACTTTTTTCGCACGGGAGGTACAGACGGTTCCTCCTCATGAAAGTCAAAACAGGACAATAATGATTTTTTATCATCTTTGTCAGAAGCATTAAGTTTCTCATGATCCACGTCCAAAATGTCTTTCTCTTTTTGTGACTTGTCAGGCAACTCATTAATCTCCACGTCAGAACCTCTGGCATCTTTCTCCGGTTCTGACATTTTGCCCGTCAGGCTCGTTTTCAAATCTTTCGAAGTATTAGTATCGTCTGTTACAGATTCTTCTATTATGTCGATTGAAGTCAATCTCTCAGTTTCCTTCAGTAATTTTTCAGTTTCCGCGATGATCTCGTTAGTATCTATTATTGTATTATTCTTCTGGCTAGATTCTTCGGGATCCGATTTCTCAAGATCTAATTGACTTTTTACAGGAGAATCATTCACAGATGCTACGTCAGAAGGCTGGCTCTGATTTAAACTGACATCTTCGTCCGATTCATCCTCCCAATCAGCTAGTATAGTGTCGCGAATTTTAGGGTCCGTCTTCTTCTTCTTATTAGGTTTCTCAATTTGTTTGGTTTGTTTTCTTTTACCAGACTCGCTACTACTTTTAGTCTTATTCGACTGGCTTTTCTCCTTTCTCGCATACTTTCTTTTAGGAGTGTCCATGTCCGAGTCCCTATTTTTATACTGAGAATAAGTTTTGACTTTCGATTTTATCATCGGTGAATTCCCAGACCTATGACTTTTTATGTGACAAATGATAACGTTAACTCGGGAAGAAGTAAAGCTGCATTCGTGACAGGGATATTGCGGCGATCCCGTATTATTTGGCGTGGATGGTAAACTGCTGGGCTGCTGGCGAATTCGAACCTCGTGATCGCTCTCTTTCAAAAACCGGGGATGCGTGATTTTTCGAACGACGTCCATGTTATCGCTTCTTCTTCTCGGCATATCGTCGCGTTCTCGTTTCCTTTTAGGAATCTTCTTGTCCCCAAACAGAGCCGATATATTCGGCTTCTCTTCAGGGGAGAATTTCTCATTGTTTAATATATCCGGATCACCTCCTGTTAATTTCTCAGCCATTTCAACGTCTCCAGGGAATTTGTCCATATACCTCGATCCATCCTTGCTTTTGCTTCTATATTTATCTGTAAATAACAACGTTACAATGTACATAATCATATTTAACGTGCTATTTTAAAAAAAGAAGTTATATTCCAAATACACAAAAATCATACCCAGGCCTTTCTTGATGAAGTCATCTTTTAATGTACAATTGTACTTGTAAATCTGTTGATAGTTCTTGACGAATTCGCTGAAAATAATAAACGCCGGTGTGTAAAAAAAATGAAACACTTATAGGATAAAATGTGAGTATACCTATAAACTAAAAGTGTCATTAAAATGTAAAAAAAAAATGATTATTCAGACATTAGCATTACGATGCGAATGTTAAATCACTTACTACGTATCCTCTTGAAAGAACTTTACAGCAGCAATTAAAGGCTTCTTTTGAAATTCTTCTTGAATATCTTCGGGCAGATTATGAAACCCGGTGACTTGCCCCGGCCACCAACAAGCTCCAAGCTTAACCCACACGACGTCTCCGTCCAAGTAATTGATTTCTGTTTGTTCACACATCTTAGAAAGATATATGGCTCAATTCTTTCACCAAATCAGCATTGAAAATCAAACTGATTATCTTATGTCTTCCTTTAGCTCCGTTTTTAGACAAGCACCTCTAACATTAGCCGTTCATGTACGTAACGACATGAAACGATTATCGTATCGATTCAAAGCATAGTCCCTAACGCGCAGAAATGATAAATGTTATTTCATCGAAATAGAAAGACGATTGATACGCGAAGCCGTACAAAACAAATGCTACGCGCGATTGCCGAAGAGACCGACGATCCGCCTAAGCTTCGGGGCACCTTGGACTTATGTTTCTTTCATTTCGCAGCTCGCCGAGAACTTAAACTACGCGCGTCGATTATTAAAACACTTCCAGTTCCTTCATGTGTATCCTCCTCGATCGCTGCAAATACCAGAAGCAGGCGTAGTCACTATCCGCTCTCGCGCGGAAGGCATTTACCGGTCCTTAATTAATACACGTCCCGTCAGATCTACAAAGTCTATCGTAAACATTTGGCCGAGACTGTTACGCACGACACACTTCGTTGCGAACACGCGAGAAAGATAGCACGCCAGCGAAATGTGGTTGTTTTAACGTTGTTATCTTGAAATAGAATTGCAACCACCCTTGCTACCACGTTTAGCACAAATATCATCCAGGGGTAGCCAGTTAATTAGCGAGAGAGCACTGTACCGTGGTTCAAAATACGGGAAACTGTTCGCCCATATGCGCGGGCACACGTAGAAATGAGATCGGAGGTGTATTCGCGGGAAACCAGGAGCGAGCGTCGCTCCCCTCGTCGTGCGCCGCTTCGGTGGTCCTGGTCTCGATGCCGACGTTGTCCGCGGTAGCCACGTCGGGCATCTTAGCCCGCGAATTCCGTGATTGGGTGTCCCGCAGCACAGGTGCACGGGTCCCGATAGTTTAAGGTACTCCCGGCTGTTCGTTAGAACGACGCCGCGGCGGAGCCGTGCTACTCCAGAATTGGCGAGCGTCCCAGGAAAATAGCAAGTTTCTCTTTTCACCTCGCCTCTTTTATTCCAGTCACTGTACACTGGAGGGCTTCGCGTACACCTCGATCGCCGACCACGCGACGTTGCTGCGCGCACATACAACCGCGAAAACTGCAAGCCAACCCCGAACGGAATCGACACATTCAACGCTCTACGTCGCTCGTACGACGTACGTACATGTTCAGTTTCCCGACGTGCAACGGGGCTCCGTACGGTGGACGGATGGATGTGTAGATGGATACTTCCTTCTCTCTCGTTGGATCGAGACTCTCGATCCGCCAGGCCCGCCAACTATTGCGCGTCAATAACCTTTCACGCGGGCGCATTTTATTCCCGTCCTTCTGCAATGTTACGATTAATCGTTAGCGTTGCGATTAGAGCGTTACTGGGACGATACTGACGATAGTATCGGGCGAATACCGCTGATCATAAGCGACTGTCTTTTGTTGACCACTGAAACGAATGGCAACTGTACAAAATCGATGGCTATAAAGATTACAATTTAATATCCTATGTATGCAACTTTGTACATATTTCGCGGTTTATCTTTTTAAAACGGTTTATTGGTAAATGTGTGCATGTATATTTATATTTGAGTTTTTTTAAGCGTTACGTTTAGTTTCATGAGTATAATATTTATGATAATACAGAATGCGATACTATGATTTTATATTGTAGATTATGTCTGGGATTTAATAGAATAATGTACAAATTGTTAAACTGTATTCGTATTTAAATCATTTTGACAAGATGAAATCTTTGATAAGATGGAAATTACAAAACGCGATATATTTTAACTGCTACTCTGTTTTAATTCCTTTCAACGATATTACGATTGAAGGAGCAATGAAGGTGTAAATACAAATTATAAAATTGTATTAACCAACGTATCTAAACATTCTACATTCAAAGGTTTTCATAGGATAAAAAAGTTTACATAAATATACTAAAATTCCGGATACTCGTCCTATACACGACGATTAAGGAAAACCATATTTACATTTGACACATCGTGTAATTGAGTAAAAATAATAATATTAACATCTTTTATTGTATTTAAAGAACATTAACTGTTCTCTAAAGCATAATAAATATTGTACTACTTTCAAATATTAAATATAAAATTTTAAAATCGATCATGTCAACTGTTTTCTTCGATCGATTGCGTATCTTCTTTCATTAGACTAGCACACATTCAATTGAAAGAGAAGATGGTTCGTTACAAATAGAATAGATTACAAAAGAATGTTATCGTACACGTGAAACAATTTAAAATCTACGTTTTAAAAGACTCCTAAAAAATTTAACATGCCACCGTCTCGTGTTTGTTACGCAATAGTTGGCACCACTGTGTCGCCGGGCGGGTAAGTGCAATCACGACAATATTTCCCGCCAGGGGCGTTGCTGTTCTACGGGAATGTTTACCAATCGTTTCCGGTTTATGTCGTAGCTTAACGACGTTCTTCATTTTTCAGTGCACGTCCATTTATACGCGATAAGTGTACGTAAATGTAAGTTGCACACGATACGTTACGGCAGTTTCTGCGCGATGTGCGATTCAATGGCGCGGGATACCGCGAATATTGCGAGCCCTAAGTTCGTAACGATACCGGAAGTCCTGTAGTTTCATTAACAATACGTATATTCACAGTTCACAGAAATGGCGACTGCTGTGCCGTCGAGGTTCGCGGTGCTCAGCATCGACGACGATGATTGTAAGCCGAAGAAAACCCAGAAGACCGTTACCGCCGGCAAGGCAAATCAAAAAACTAAAAACGAGAAAACGAAGCAACAGCAGCAACAGCCGAAGAAGGATGACAAGAAGAAACAAAATAAGGTATAATGCGTGGTGGCCTTTGTTGGCCTTTTTCCCCCCTTGTTTTCGATTAGCCGGTAACGTCAGCCGGTACTCGCGAAATCTTCGGCGGGAACGTTCAAGTATTTCAAATTGCTACTCTTGATTCTACGCTTACGCGTTGAGTGTCTAATGTTTCTGAGTTCTAAAAAACGCGTTTCGTAAGATTTCTAAATTTCGATATTTATTCGGACAGCGTGTGAATAAAAATATAAAAGTATTTTTCGAAAACGGCTTTTGTCTGCAAGCTGTTACACATTTAAATACTAAATTCTTTTTATCGCAGAAAAAGAAAAAAGCTGGTAATAATTCTGAAAATCAGCAATGGGAACAGTGGAAACAGAAGGACATAATGGTAATGTATAAATTGCTTTTGGTTTATCGAGTTTACTTGCCAGTGGCTTTCAAAACCATTTTGTTAGAACTTAATCGGATTGCAATAATTACGTCGGATACTTGTGCACTGGTTCCCAATGCGTCGTCTATAACAAGGCCAGCACAGACTTGACTAATATTTGCATGAAAATTATAGTTCAGTGTTAGACGTAGGTTGTTAAATCTCAGATTTTGTTTCAGTAGTGACATATTTATAAGTGTTGTGTGTTATCACGTCCAATTGTGATTTCCTTAAGGCTGTCGAGGAAACCTTTGAGCAAGAGCTGCATCAAGCCATCATGCTGTCGAAGCTGGCTTACGAAGAGCAGCTGGTAGTCACAGCAAAGTCAGACAAAGAGCAGGAGCCTAGTAAGAAACCTGGGAAAAAATCGAAAAAGGCAACTATGTCGTTGGAGGAGTTCAACAGTTTGGGATCGAACGCAGTTCCGAACAATACGGTTCCACCTCCCGAACCCGAGGACGTTAAATCGAAAGGTAATATTATTTTTTTGTGCGCGACGCAACTGCACGGTCAACTTGTATAAAGAAAACTAAGTGCGATAATTAGTTGATGGTTTTACAGAGTCGGATACAGAATTCTTCAACAGAGTTGAAAAGGAAACGAAGGACGAAATTACAAAGGGGAAGGAGAAGGATATGTTGAAAGCAAGACTGAACAAAATCGACGACGACATCACGACTGCTCAGTTAAGGGTAGAAGTGGAGAAACGTGATGAAGTTATTAGTGATTTAAGAACACAAGTTGACAACATGAAGGAGGAATTGACGCAAGTCAAAGGAAGGAATAAAAAGCTATATCAAATATTATCTCACGGAGAAAGTAAGTTAATCTTGCTTCGTTGATAAGAGTATGGTATCGTCGTAAACTATAATTTACTGTGTTATTTCTGTTTTATAGTGAAGGATAAAGCGTCAGTATTAGCTGAAGTAGCGAAATTACAAGAGATACGGGATGAATTAACATTAGAGGTAGCGTCCCTACACGCACAATTAGAGCAAGAAAGGTCCAAAACACGGACTTCTAGTGCGGATGTTAAACCATCCAAACAAACTGTAAGATTATCTTTTAAGCTAAATTGAGGATAATATGATGTTTCGGGTACAATATTAAATAATAACGGATGAAAAATATTTACTTTCTAGAACAAGAAGAGGCCCGCTAGTGAAAATGCCTAAACTAAAAAACAATTTTTGTTGGACGTGAATTTAAACAATTGTGATCTACAAAGCTTAATTTACTACTGATGATTATTCGATTAATAAGTTAACAGTCTAATATGTAATTAGTATACATTAAGGTCTTATGGCACTGTAGCACTCATTCTAAGCGTAGAACTTGGTTTTTCACTAAGAGAACCCTTTTTAGACACGTAGAGTTTCGTTCGATACTAAGGTCATATTCATATTTTTCTAAACAGTGCATTTTCATTTGCAACTTGAATCTCGTTACGTCTTCACGCAGCATACGAAGATATCACTTCTTTCCATTCGTACTCTATTGTACAATAATCATAGAATTTGTAACGATAAATGTCTGCAGTAACGGTTGGACATGAAATTTCTACGAAACTACTTCCAAGAACTCTACGACGTGTATATAGTACACTGTTATCTTCCAAATTTTCTGCGAACATACGTCAGTGAAGACACATATTTACTGAAATATTTTGTAATAAATATATTCTACAGTATGTTGGTTGACGTTAATAATTACCTTGAATATTCTGTTGGATCACTCAGTGAGATTATATATATTTTCAAGAATCTGTTATATATTTTAGAAATAGTGGTGTCTCGCCGGGTAAGAACACTCGTAGAAGCTAAACATTGAAAGATTATCAAACTTTTCCTTCAATGAGACTGATACAGAAACTCTAAACTCTATACACTATGAAAAACAAAATTTCAGGTCCTAAATGTAAGCCGTATTTATATACAAACTACCATGAATGTATCAAAATAAGTAAAAGAATAAATATATTTTCACAAAACCTCCCATTTCCGATGTTTCCGTGTTTCGTAAGCTAAGAGAGCGTGTACTGAAAAATTCGTTAATTCTTTCAGGCAGCTCAACTATCGCGTCACCTCCCGTTCGACTTTCGTTTATCGATCAAGCTTAACAATCAAGCTTCCTTGACGGTCTACGATTTTCTAATATTATGGGAAACCGAAATGAAATAACGACGTAACAGAGTAGATAAGTGTCTTTACAGCCTTCGATTCTTATCGTCTAATATGTACCAATTCTGTGCTTTTCCAGCCATTTCCATCCATGACATACCATTTCCCGCGATGCTAAGCTTCATCCGGATTATACGTGCGGCTGCATTTTTATGGAAATTTTTTGTTCGCTTTTTTCTGCCTCGAGTTATTCCAGGCGGAATTTTTTTTTCGACTCGCCCTCTCGTCGGCTTCAACATTCAGTTCGATATGTTACACCTCACGTTCCAATTCTTTTTTCCGGCTTTACTCCATTCGTTTCCGAGTCCATATTAAAAAAAAGATAGAAAAAGAGGGAGGGAGAGAGAGATAGAGAAAGAGGATTTGCATGTACCCATAGTAAACTTAAATACGCATTATACTTTCGATTGAAAAACGTCGTCGGCTTAACTCTAAGCGGATAAACGAATAATCCTTTTTCCTCGTGTGTAACGCGTGAACGATAATGAATTATTGATAATATAATGAGTATAAAAGCCAGCAAGAAATCACCGATAACGGGTGGGATATTTTTATTTAAAGGGAAAAAGGGATGGCTCGATCGTGCTCCTCGGTGTAAATTTAAAGCGGAGTTCTGCGAGAGTAGTTAAATACTAAGTGGCATCGAATTATCCTACTCATATTTTCCGCGCAAATAGCGGGGAATTACACGCGCTTGAATGGATTGATTCCAGACTAATCCTCGGTGGAGAAATGCAATATTTGCAAGCGGGTATGATCGATACTCTCGTTGAACTTTTCGAGGAAACTGATGTGGAAGAACGACCCAGGCGGGCATCTATTCAGCTTTTGACTGAAATCTTGACCAATAAAAGGGGCATTAGCGCTAAGTGGACGCCTCGCCTACTCGGTCATAGTCCTGTTTGCTACAAGAGCAGAGGGTGGAAAGTACAAGGGACACGGTTAGCGAGAGATACAACTGAAACGCGGGTAAAAGTCATTCCCTTCCTTTTATCGCCCATCGATTTCCACAAAAACGCGCACTAACGATTATTATTCAATCGACAAAAACACAACGGACGAGCTTATAAAAATAAGAATCGTTAATTATCCCCTGTGCATAAAGAAAATTGCGCGAAAATAAAACGAGGTGCTTCCCTTCGAATTAAAAACTGACAATCATAAAATAGGAGTGGTTCCATCCGGTATCGTAGAAATTGCGTTACGTAATTTAAACGATTTAAAAGAACGTTTCATCGATTTCTGTGTGGATACATCCATCTAAAAATCAACTTTCATTCACCAGCGAGTTATCAGTCGTTTTAGCCTCCACCGTTACTAGAAAATTAATAGCGCAGCGGGCGTGTTGCGCTGTCCGTACGATCGGGCTAATTTCCCTTACCCATCGATGCCGCGAAAAAGTTTGTTCTCCGCTGGCAAAAAGTTGCCGGTTTCGAAGCTGTCGCTGCTGAGAGAGAGGCGGCGCGGGGAAGGAAGGGGGTGGACGAGGGAAAGAGAGAACACCACAGAGGGTGGGTTTTAGGACGTGGGATGGCAAAGAGGGGGGGAGGGGGGGGGGGTGACAGTGGGGATTCATTATCTGACAGTCTATTGTCATTCCTGCGGGCTGAGATTTTGCTCGGGCCAAGAGCAGCATCTCTGCTATATGACTTTGTACGTACTATACGTAGGTATGTGTGCAGTGATACGCGATATATCCTTTCGAAAGTCAGGCATTCCGTTCGATTCTTCCTCTTCCTCGGGCCCTCACGCGCGTTCCGATCAAAGATCTGATCGAGCCATGAGGTTCTTCGATTTTATAATACACACGGTTTCCAATATTCCGCGAGCCGCGGCCACGAATTCCTTTCTCCGATGGATCGCGGTATTTTTCAATTTAGCGTGCCTCACAAAATTCATTCATACGTACACCGAAATAGAATTCTCCGTCGTGCTTCGTTCAGGATAAAAACACGATGCTGGACCAATTTGAATTAGTTATCAGGGATTGACTGGCACCGATCAATGGCGAAGGTCGAACGATTTCGTGGGTATCAAATGAGCGGCGTTCAAATGAATTTAATAGAAAGAAGGATCGATCGAATGCCTCTGAAACTAACGATTTCCCTCGCGAAAGAGAGCCGCACAGAGTCGTTGCTCGCCGCGCTTGATGCACACCGCACATTGTACTCTCGCGTATCTCGCCCCAGCGCGAGAGGAAACTTCATTTTCCCAGACACGACAACGGCCTACATTCATTGTTCCGTCTCGCTAAAGTAAATATACGGGCGGCGGGGGAGCGGGCGAGCGCGAAAAAGACGAACGGAAAATTAATCCGAACATTAGGCAGGAAAATTAAGGGGGGTCCCCGGTTGGCAAACAACGGTTGCGCCACTCGTTATTACGAATCTTATTCACCGCGTAGGATATGCCCCAGGTGTCATTAACGCCTCTACGGATGTACTGTCGTCCGCGGTATGAAGTGTCGTCTATGTCGGGCCGCGTGAAAATTAAGACTAACGAGGAAAGCGTTTCTGTATCGCGGCCAGAAGGAGAGGGGTCCAGGCCTCCTTGCCAACCGAGAAAGAAGTTCCGCCGCGAAGATCTCGTCTTTCCTCGCGGATAATGAGATCCTACCGACGCCACCGCTCGATCGCACCCTATCGTTTTTCACCGCTGTTCCAACCAACCAAGTATCCAACTCACGGCAACACCGCGATCGCACCTTTACATTCCACATCCCCCCGTTATCCGTCGCCTGTCTACGAAGCCAACAATTTCCGTACTTATCTTTCGCCTCTCTGTTTACCGATGCTTAGCTGGCTACGATACGCGGCGCGCGTGCGGCTGAAGGCTCGCAAAGATTAAGGATGCATAGAATACGGTGCGGTGGCTCTGCTCGCTGGCAACGGCAGTTTAACAGGCTTAACTCGCAACGATGTCCGCGCAGTGTTCAATTGTACACTTTGCTGCGTATTTACAGCTTCCTTTGATTATTGGAAAGTCCGTTACGCGCACGATCTTTCGGAAAGCGTAAACTTCCGCTTAGCGATTATCCGCGTAAATCTACGTTCCGTCGACCGTATATTTTTTCACCGAACTCGCTGATTCGAGCGAATACATCGTCCCCGCGAACGCCTTAAGCGTCCGCTCCCCGCGTCCTTTCATCCCTCGAGGATCGTCGGAATATTTTTACATGCGGCTTAACGCGAAAGCATGTCACTCATACGTGAAACGATTAAAGTTTTAGGAGTATCGATTCCGTGGCGTTACCGTTGACAGACAGAGGGATCGTCAAAGAGCATAATAATTACTGCGCCCGCAGAGAAGAGGCTCAACCCTTTGTTCTATAGTCACTTTGCGAAAGGGGCTCTGCCAGGAGCGCGGGGATTCTCTCCCCGGCGGGGCGGGGGGTAGGGAGGGAGGGAGGTGGATGGGGCGCGGATGGGCTGAAGGGGGCTCGGGGCGGTGGTTGAAGAGCATCCGTTTCAGTCGCGCCATTATGTAATTGATCTGGGCTTTCCGTACGCGATGATCGTGTAATGCGTTCCGCGTACTCCGCGGCCGCGATTCTCCACCGATCTTTTTCTTCTACTTCTTCTTCCCTCCATTGCTATCCGAAAGGCCCTGGGAGGCAGAGCGAAACCCCGCGCCGACGGATTAAAAGGATCGCGCCAGCCAAAGGTGAGGAGCCGTTGGACGGTCAAAGTCGATACTCCCTTTCGTATCAATAGCCTCCTCGAATCGAACCCGCCCCCTTCAAACATTGGAAATAAATCTATGGATAAGTCTACCGAACGGTAGATCCAGCGTTTCTAGCGGCTCGTCTGGGAACAGTGGATTATTGGTTTTGAAACGAACTTTCTTCCTCGCTTAAGATTTTGATCCCGCTTACATTTAACGACACCGCGTAAGCAGCGCGGCGCGGCACCCCGTGGGAGATGCGCGCGAACAGAATGCTTGTAATTCCATGTAGTACTCTGTCGAAGGAATGTATACAAGGTTCGCGAAAGGTTCGATTGAAATCCACCGTGAAATATCGGCGCATCTCTGCTGCCGGGATGTTAGCGTAATCCGATGGCACGTAACAAAATAGATCCCCGTCATGTTTACCGTGACGCGCGATTCCCGATTCATTATAATTAACTGTAACCGCGACATGCCTACGCGGCGATGGACACAATTAGAAAACGCCGATCGGGGGAGGGGTGGGGGGGGGGGGGGAGTGGCCCGATGCGTATCCACGGAGTGCGGTATGATTATCCATCCACTCTGCCCATTATTCATTTTCATTTGTGGGTCTACACACTCGATCGGGTCCGATTTCGAATCCCGCAAAGGGACAATCAATCCATGATTTCGATTCTCTTTCCTCCTCCCGCTTCCATCTTCCTTCCCACTCTTCCCCGCTTACTCGGTCTTAATCATTTCGACTCGTTCACTCGCCGACCGGTTACGTTTTTCCTCTTCCCCCTTTCCCTTTCGCGACCGGGCCGGGGCGGCGCACACGCGCACGCATCGCCGGCAGATATTTAATTAAAGTTGTTTGCGCGAGCGAGTTCGGAAACTTCGGGGATAAGTTACCAAGCGGGTGGCAGCGAAGGAGGGGCCATTTAATTGTCCTCCGCATTTAATGCGTCCCATCGCCCGGCAGTTATGCCCGTCATCGTGTCACCGGAAGCCCGGGATCGGTGGTCGGCCACCGCACCGAAAAACCAACGCCACCGAAACCCATTCCCGAAGCGACAGAGGACGGCCTTGCCTCCCCCCGCCCCCGCGCTCATTCCCATCTTCTTCCTTTTGTGGACGGGGCTTGCGTCACAGAATCACGGAACGTTACCTTTAATTTATTCCGATACGTATATACTTTTGTCGCAATTACGCCGCGGGATTCAGTACGTCGCGCTTTTTCATACACCTCGGCTCAACCCCGTCGAAATTACAATGCGAGCCGCCCTTCACATTTATTTCGTATTTCTTGCTTTCCCGACTTTTGTAATCTAGGTACGCTGATATTGTAGCCGTATCAGTGTCCCTTGTTATCGCTGCCCCCTCGGTTCCGCGCACAATATTTCCAACGCCCGGCATACATCGGGATTTCGAGGCAGGGGGGTGTAACTGCAAATTGGCGGATCGCTGGGAAATCGGTTAATAAAGATGCTTGACCTCGGCAACGGAATCGCGGAGAGGGATACGATAGAAAGGGCGCGCGTTCGCGGCGCCGGCGATGCGAGTATAATCGACGCTTCTTCCCGCTTAATTGCACGTTGGCAATCGCGAAAATTCCAGCGACGCGGATTAGGCCGCACGCTTTGAAGCGTGCCCGCGATTACGCGGATTACAGGCGTCCTCGATGAGGACAGAATTCGTTTCTTTCACCGCCGCTCCATTTCACGCGCTAATAGGTTCGCGCGGCGCCCCGCGCGCACTAGTGCTCGCTACGCCGCGTTTACGGATGCAAATCAGTTAAAAACCGAGATCTGTCGCCGGTGAGCCTCCCCTTTCTCTTTTCTCCCCTCGCCCCCTCTTTCCCCACCCCCTTCCCCGTATTTCAGCGAAGCGACACGATTATACCAAACGGCTGGAGCTCGATGTCAAAAGCATTATAGATTCAGTCGTACCCGGGCGAGCGTGAGCGAGAGGGAGGGAGGAAATTCTGCGATCCGGCGTACGGGTATCTCTTTGTAACGGCAGCGAGCGAAAAATCTTTCTCCCTGATTTAGGCGCTAGGAAGCTTGGAGCGGCGACGCCGTGAGAAAATCGCTGATAAGCGGCGCCGCGTCGGTGTGGACGGAGCCTTAGCGAGAGAAACGAGAGGCCAAGCGATCGCATAAACGTATTCGTGTCAAAAGCAGCTCCGGTCGAGACCCGAGTTATCCTCTGACCCCACTCTGTCATCTCGAACTTACTTCGCCTCCTCTTCGCGCCGCGTAGCCGTTATTTTCCCCGACCCCGATTTTCCAGCTTTCCGTCGGAAAGCTTTCGACGGAAATGTCCCGGCCGCCTCGTACGCACACGCCAGGGTATGCCCAATGAGAAACTTTCAATTAGATAAAAAGGAAGCGTCGGCAGGTTGGACGGTGATGAATTTGAAAAATTTATTACACCGCGGAGCGTGGCTCTTCCATAAGATAGAGGTATCGCGTTCGTCGGGCGGTCAAAGGGAGGAATTCGTGTTTCCGCCGCTCGAACAGAGGACACGTTGAGCGAAACGTCGCGGTTCCCGGCGAGCATTCTTCAGTATCGAATGCACGCGTCATACCTACGTTCTCGCGCGCGTGCACGTGCACACCGACGCGAGCATTACGTTCCTGTGGAAATTCTCCGGCGACGCGGTGCATCGGTGCACTTTGAAGTTCGCGTTTGGCTCCGTGTACACCCGCGCGGCGAACCGCGATAAAAACACCGGGGCTCTCTGTGCGCGCCGCGTCTGCCCGAACAAAAATCATTCGTTCAATGGGAAGCGTGGAGTAATTAAGGGCAGACGTCTGTCGATGAACTTCTAAACGCGCGGGGCGAGTTATTTACAGGCGAGTCGCGACGTCGGGGCGATGTAATCGCGGGGCTACAATGGAGGCGAGTCCTCCCCGCGCGCGCGCGCGCGAAATTCGCGATCTCCTCGCGTGCCGCTTGAAATAGAACGCGAGCGGCGCTGACGCGTAGCGGGAATTAATAGAGGGAGGATCCGACACGCGGAAAGGACAAATATAGATGCTGGCGTGTCTCTTGTTCTGCCCGCGAACGGCCGTGTTGACAATAAACGTCCGATAAGGGAAGCCTTTGCGTCTGCGTCGAAGGCAATGACGATTCTATTCAATCGTTGGAGAGATTGTAATTTTACTGCACCGATAGATGAACACTTAAGGCTAACGAACGAACACTATTATAAAATTATGCTTAAAGCGCGATTGATACCGCGTGCTACAAAAATTGTTTCGATATGAAGCACGAAATTAAAAGAAGTCTGTAATTAATTAATTAATTGCTTATTTTAATAACTTATTTTACTAAGTTTAATAAAAAAATGTTCATTCACTGGTACGTGTTCATTTACTGGTATATCCACCCTATTACGTATGATTCACTTATGACTGTCGAAAGTAGAGGATGTCTGACCAGTAAGGGGAATAAGGAACCCGCGTTCTCGGTCAGTAGAAGTTCCCCTGCAATAGACAGACACTCCGTGCGTAGCTGGCGCTCTTCTTTGCAGTTTCATATGTACATCATATATACCGTAAACGGGGGGAACATTGGCAGTGTGTGGCAACATTAGCATCTACTTAACATTTATTAAAAAGGAGAAGGAAAAAAATTGTATGCATTTTCATACTTGTAGTACGATCACAAACGATGCAATGTTATAATTCATTTTCCTGATTTATTCTAAGCCTTGGTTATGTTATTATTTTATATTAAGCCTAGGTTAGTATGTTCTGCCTTCCTTTCTTATATTAATTTTTCTGTATTATTTAAAACTAGGTTAAGTTGTCGTCTTAGGTTAAGTTGAAAAACGCTCCCGGACTGAACATCGCCTTTGCTTTTGTCGTCGTTTACCTTCTCTTTGTTGTCCTCTGCTTATGTTGTGCAATAAAAACGTTTAATAATAATAATAATAACAATATGATACCTAAAGCAAATTTAAAAATATTAATTAAAAAAGCTAAAAATATATCAGAGTGCATCGAACATGAAAAGAAACAAATTTAAGTGTTACTGTAAGTTCAGATCTGGTAAAACTTTAACTTTTTAGTGCTATTTATATATAATGTGCCACTGTTACCCGGTTACGGGGTAACATTGGCATGTATTTAACGTGTATTAAAGAAGGATAATAAGGACAAAAATTTTACGCATTTCGACACTTGTAGTGCAATTCACAAAGGATGAGATGTTATCATAGAATATTTCAAGCAAATGTGAAAATGTGAATTTTTATATTACATAGCCAAATGTTCCAAGAACATTCCAATGTTCCCCCAGTTTACGGTGCATGTACATTTTTTCACTGAATGGCAATTAATGCTCGGTAAATGCTTTGAGAGTAGAAAATCTTCGTTAAGTCTTCGTTTCCTTCGAGCATGCTCTGTTTAGGAGGCCCCTAGACAAAACTCGTGCACCCTTCGTGCGGTCATTGATATCTCTCGGCGACCAGCGAGTTGGCCAGTCGATTCGAAATTCGCCGGTGTCGGAGGTAGATCTGAAATTGCCAATCGCTCCCTGTCACCGGAGCATCCGACTTTCCTGCTTCCACCGACTCTGTTCTTACGATCCCGCGGCATTCACCCCTTGTCTGATCCAATAGTACCGCCGCGCGACAGTGGAGAGACGATTATCCCCAAAACGTCGTGTACGCCCGGCAGTTGTGTTGGCTAGCCCCGATATACCCGCGGCGTGTACACACGTGGAAAGTCGGACGTGTGTTGCTGGGGAGGTAAAGCAAAGCGGAGTAGAGCAGAGGAGAGGAGACCATCCGTAGGTGGATGTGCATCCGGCAACCTGCTGACAACAAGGCCCCAATACAGCCAGCCAGCCGCCGGTAGAAATTTACGCGCGCGTATCAGCGCTCGTGTACGTGCGTACATACGTGCCCTGTACGTACGGCTCATCCGCGTAACATATGTACGCATGGGTCGCGTTAAGTGTAGCGTAGCTCTGTGATTCTCACCCGGTACCCAGCAGAGTTCTCCCACCCGCAACCTCTCTCATCCTCGCGGCGCAGCTCTCGGCTCCTCTCCCTCGCCCCTCTGTCGTCGGTCCCCCTCCTCCACCGCCCCTGCCTCGCCCCTTCCCCCCTGGCCCACGGTCCGTTTCCTCCTCGAACCACCCCCGCGCCGTCACCGCTGTCACCAGGCTGGCAGTCGCATCGTATCGCAAACAAAAGACGAGCGAGCGCGCGCCACTCATCGCTCGCGCTCGATGCGACAGCGAGTGACGTCCCTCCGCTTCCTCCTCTCCTTTCCTCGCCGGCCCGCCACCCTCGCGCGCGCGTACCCACCACCCCCCTCCCCCTCTTCCCGCCACCCCACACACCACAACGTATCACCGTTTTCCTCGGACCGCCACCGCTATCGGCCTTCTCTCTTTCTCACCCTTACCAACCCCCTTTTCTCTCATTCTCCTCCCCCAATGTCTCTTTCTATCCGTCTCGTTTCTCCGGTTAAGCTCACTCGTTCCCGCCTTTCTCCCTCTATCAGCGCCACGTCTCTCTGTCCCTCTACTCTTTCCACCCTTCTCCATCTCTAACAGAGAGATCTCTACCCTTTCCACCGTTTCTGCCTTCCACCCGGTTTCTGTTGTCACCCCTCCCCCTGCTACTACCGCTACTACTACTACTACTGCTACCACCCCTGCCCGCAACCCCCAGGCCCCCGTCGCTTCTCTGACTCTCGCTGCTCTACGATTTCTGCCGGCCTCTTCACTCCCACCGACGGCCACCCTCTGTGTACTCCCTTCATCTTCCGTCGTGTCTCTCTTCGAGCTTCCCCCGGTCTCTCTTTCCCGCCGCGATCATCTCCCCCGCTCCCCCCCCCCCCTCCTCCTCCCACCGCCCCATTCTCCTGCCGGCTGCTACTCCTCTTGCCAGCTCTTTTCCTCGGCCTCCCCCATCCCCCTCGCCCCCTGAAACCTAAACCACCGGCGCGTAGTGGTACACCGACACAGATATAGAGTCAGCCGTGCCGGCGGAGCTATCTGTTGTTATCACCAGTTATTTGCATCCCTTCGTAGTCGGTGGGGTGGCTGCCACTGGCTGCTGGGTGGAGGCAGAGGAATCGGAGGGGTGGGAGGTCGGCAGCGGGACTGGGAGACGGACACACAGGGGGCTGACGGTGGGGGAGGGGTCTTGAAATTCTCGGGAGCTTTACTTCCCGGGAATATTACACGCCCCGCCGTGAGCTCCCGCCGATTCGAGTGATTCCTCATCTCTCGCCCTTTTCCTAACCGTTCCGTTCTTTCGCGAAAGCAGATGCGCAACAACGCGGCTATATTTACCGCCCTTCTACCCGTTAGATGAATTCCGATTTGATGGAATGCCGGCCGTGTTTCGGATTTAAAGGGCCGCCGACTCGTTGTTACCACCGATGCTCCTCTTCGCGCCCCTATCACCTCCTCTCCTACATCCTCCCAAGACTCTATCGTACCTGCGCTCGCTCGGGGATTGTTTCGAAGGGAAAAACAAAAAGAAAACTCAGTGGATTAGAGGCAGTGGAAGCGATAGTTTAATGCAGCATTCGCGCGAGAACTAACTTAGTACTTGTACAGTTTTAAGGAGCTAACTTATTTTGATCCGAAATCGAGGCGACTAATTCGGCGATTTCGCTGTCAAGCGGTTCTTTTTTCTTTTTTATAAATGCTCCCGAGATGTTCTAGCCGTACGAAGGGGATGAATGAACACTATAATCCAATGCTTCGCATCCCATTACCGAGATTCTCATCTAAAGCCTGCACACGCTGACGGCATTAGTAATGATCAAACACCGGATTAGAAAGTTTCAGTCACGCCAGCCAATGAGACGCGGCGCCCCAAGGGTCAGGACTTGACGATGCACGCTCCCGATATCGATTCAACTACGGTGTGTGTCAGTCGCGATTCAGACCCCCTGGCCCGATCCTAACAAACGGATTAATTCGCGGGCCACGTTCGTTATAAGATTACCAGTGCGTAAGTACCTCGGTTGAAGCACCCTTAGCCCCTGAACGAGGGGCGCGTCAACGTCGAGGCGTCCTTTCCAACCCTCTCGCCCCACCCACCCCCCGCAACCCCAAAGACAACGAGCATCCACGGGGCTGCGGATCGCGATTTTCTCATGTCGCCGGTAGAAGCTGCGCACAATTCGAACGTTACGGCATCGCCGGCATGGGAAGCGCGCGAGTGTCTCGACGACGACGATTCGTTGTCTGAGGGAAGGTATTCCGGTCTGAACGGAAAGGGACGATGCTTGAAAAACGAAAGAAAAAGCTCGAGGCTGAGGAATAGTGAACGAACACAAAGGAGGAAAAAAAGGAAGCCAGAGGGGTAAAAGGAAAAGCACGCGGGGAGAGAGAGAGAGAGAGAGAGAGAGCGAGAGAGAGAGAGCGAGAGAGGGAGACCCTGGAGGAACACCGACGAATCACCGGTGTTTAAAATTCCCGTGAGGCTTCGCGGTTTCGCGCTTCGGGAGAGGAGGTGGGAACAGAGGAGGAGGGGAGTTGGGGGGTGGAGGCTGGCGGAGGGATCGAGGTTGAAGGGGTTGCTGGAAAGGCGGCGGAGGACCAAGAGGAAACGAGGAGAAGGGGTTGAGCGCTCGGAGTCGACAGATTGCCGAGGGGACAAATAAGAGTGTATCCAGTCGCCAAACGCGACGAGGCGAATTTCGGGTAAATTGTTTCCCCCGTGCCCCCTCCCCTACCCTCCAGCGCCTCTTTTCACCCTGCCCCTCCCCCTGCACTACGGATTCTCTCGCCCATCGCCCAGAGGAGATTCACTGGTGTCGTTGGAAGCGACGATTTAAATTTGGGGTACTTGCCCGCGAGGCGGAGCACCCTTCTGGACTCTGGGGTGGCCTTCACCTCTCGCGATTGAAGATCATCGATTTCAAATCGTCATACTTTCATCGTGATCCCCTCTCTCCCCACGGCTCTCTTGAAATCGCGTTCGATTAAGCATTCTTCGGTTCTAACGGGGACAAGATCGCAGGGGCGGCATTTTTAGATTTAACCGTGGATTCTTTACTTTTTTCTTTTTTTTTTTAAAGAACCTTACGCGAGAACGCAAGGTACGATGCTGCATTCAATTTGGAATTCACGTTCGGATCGTGATGGTTCGAGGGAAGCATCGACAATGTATATAATCGTAACGAGGACAGCGAGTGAAAGAAGGAATCGTCGGCACGTCAAAGTCAAGGGTTTAAGTGCGGCGTTTGTCCGCTAGGTAAAACGCTTTCCTGGACCACCGGGAGACCGCTGCCTTTTGGGAATTCCGAGCATTTACTTAGAATCGTTATGCCCTGACCCATCCTATTGTGCGGCTCGATGTTCATGCGGGTTGACCTTATTTCTCGTCGATCGCCACGAGCTTGCTTATTATCCGAACAATGAGATCCAACAGGGCGTCGTCCCGTAATTGCGAGTGTCACGTTTTTCCATCGAGCTGCCGCAGATATACCTTTGCTCTCTTCGAGTAACGTGGCAAGAATTCAAAGGGAAACAGATGCTTCCCTTTTATCGAGCATCAAAGTTTCACCTATTCTAATAGAAGTAAAATTCAAGAGGATTCTTAAAGGCCAAATGATTTTCACTGTCCGACGTTGAAGGAAAGTTAACAGAAGGAATTAAGTGAACTTTAATGGCTTCTGCTTTCTGGGTACGTCGAAGCAGAACCGGAAGCAAGTCTGGCTTAGGGCGGTGTGAGGAGTGTTACGAGTGCTTTCGCACATTACCCCCCGCAACGGGCCAATTAGCACCGTTTCAGGGTGTGATGCGAACGGTCATCTAACTTCTACATGTAGTGAAACATGTTACCGAGGACAATCCGTGCGTCGCGCGAAGTCTCGGTGAATAATAAATGTTGACGGCGTTGTACGCCCGATCAACATTATCAATATCCCGACGGCTGTAATTCATGCGTCATCCCCGGACCATTCTCAACCTTCCAGCATCGATCGCGTAAAAGCGTTTAAATAAATGTCTTCTTAACGACAAATCGGAGGTCTGTGAAACTTTGTTCGCGGAACCAGTGAATGCGACCGTTATCTCGGATCGCTTTGTTTAATTCTTTATACGGCCGATGGGTTGGCGGAGCTAATGCGAAAATTAAGCACGCACAGTGCGTATCTATGCAGGCGTGTACGTGGATCCCTCGTCCATTGAAAGCTACATCGCTCAGCGTATGTCCCCGTTCGCGGCTTACCAAAACGTGCTGGTTGCGTTCGAGGCAGCGAGGGATCCCTCGAAATCCTTTAATTTCCGAATCGAATCCATCGCGCCGAACCCCATCGTCATTTATCCGCTCGCAGAATTCGGCTGGTCGAAGAAAATCTGCTGGGCGTCCTCTGTAGCGTACGTTATCTACTGTAAAAACTTTTACCTGCTACCATTCGCCCTTAACGATAACGTGCCTCGCAGAATAATTAAAAATGAACGAGAACGTACGCTACCAAAAATTATTCGAGATCTGCGCATCGAATTCCACCGCTGATCGTTTCGTTAATTAAAAAGGGAGATACGAATAGGAATGCCACGATACAAGGACGTTTTCTCAGTGCCTATAACCCGAAGGCGTAACGCGTACGCGAAACGATTGACTCGTACCACTAGCTACGTCTGCACTCGCCGTTCTCATACCACTTAAACCGTTCCACTTAATCCGACCGCGAACAAACGGCTCCCACCTAAGATAAACTCGCCATGGCACGCGGGTTTCAATTGCGGCCTGCATTAAAGATCGATATCCCAGTCGCGAGCGCGTAGCAGATTCTTCCCCGGCAATGTAAACATATCCCCGCGATACGTCCGTACGCCGAAAGAGTACACGAAGAAGACAGGTACCAAAAGGGGGAGAGAAAAGAGGTCGGGGATAGACGCGGGTGGTAGGGAAAGAATCTCTTTTGCCTATATCTGTTTTCCACTTCTTCTTTTTTTTTTTTCATCCCCGTGGCAGGGTACGGCTGTAGCCCTCTCCCTCTCGTGTTCTCTCCCCCTTTTTAGTGCCGCCCTCTTCCTCTCCTTCTCGTTCCTTTTTCCACCCTCTTCCCCTTTCCCGCCCGCTCCCCTCCCCCTTATCCGCGTTCTTCCTCGAACGTGGCCGGAGCGTCCCTTTCTTTCCATCCGCGCCGCGAAAATGTGGCATTCAACAGGGCTTCCACGGTGCTTGCGGTGGTGCGGAATCCGCGCCGGTTTGCCGCGGCGCGGGGGTGCATCGGGGAAATGATGCGCAGATTGGCCGGATCATCTCAAAAACCACCACCCTCTGCCTCCAGCTCTCCTCCCGCTGCCGTTCGCCCCCTCCCCCTCCACCCCCCCCCCCCCACCCGCCCCATCCACCCACCGATCCGTCTCGCTCGCACCGCCGCGCGGCCCTCCACCGACAGCCGCCGTTCCCTCTCTGTCCGTCACTCGCACTCTCGTCGCCGACGGTCGCCAGGGATGGAATACAACCCCCACTTTCAGCACCGCCGCCGAACAACCACCCTACCGCCGCTGCCTACCACGGTGCCCGACGACGAGTGACTGAGTCCTCCGATTATTATCTCATTTGCTGGCACGGGCAGCACGCGACGCCTACCAGTGTCGCCTGCAGGATCGGTGGATCGCTATCCCACCTGGATCACCGACCACACGTCCGGACGGGAACTCCTGCCGCCGAGCAACCTGTCGCCGCGCGTACAGGTGAGTCCTACCTGGCACTCGATTCCTTCCATTCAACCGCTGTTCGCCGATCGACGGTGCAACCCCTCGATCGTCCGCTGGACCCGCAGCCTCTCCTTCTTGTAGCCCCTTGTACATTGGCCCTTCCCGCAAGTGACGTTATTCCGTGTGAGTTCCCAATGAGTTTCTGGTGCCATCCGCGAAGTGGCTGATTCTCTACGATGCATGGGGTAGTGGTGTTTGGGCAAGTTCCGTGGTTCGGGTTTGTTGTCCCCCCCCCCCCCCAGGTGTTACTGTTTAAGAATGCCACTTGAAACTCGACTCTCGAAATGTTTATGTAGAATTCCAGTGAAACACACGTGGGGAGGGATGGATTGTTCTGTAGGTTGGTGTAGAGTATCGTGGTCGAAGGAAACGGTACCGTGCGAAGAACGAAATTGCTTCACTAGTTACCGTATGCAGTTAGTTCTCTTAAGTACGAACGAAACTTGTTCGACGCGAAGCGATGCAGGTGTTACGCGGACGGACCTTCTTCTTCGTTTAGGAAACACGGCTTAGGGTTCAGGGAAGAGATGAGCTTCGAACTTGTAGGACCGTTGGTTATCTTAATTTAATATATTGTCACACACACATTTTTATAGGGAAATGTGTGGATGGACGAATCGAGCCGCGTTCGATGTAATTATTGGGAATTGTGTAATTGCTGTAGCGGAGTAAATAGAAAGAATCGGGCTGTACAAACGAAATGAATTCAACATCGGCACACAACGCAAGTATCAAGCGCGAATCGCGTGTCCGATAATAATTCATCGTACAACGCCGAAGCTTGGCCCTGCACGGTGCTTTGAACCGCGTGTTTTCTTCCACGCGACAGTACTCATTATCACTTCATCGCGTTTCAGTTTAGACAGATAAAAACGACAAAGTATTACTATATTCGTAGAAATCTATGAACGTTTCGTAAAACTCTACTCTATTGCATTATCCTTAACAAATATATAATATTAACGATTCTACCTGGCTGCACCGTATCAGCAACGTCAGTCAATCAAGATCTGAATTACTTTAGTCTTTTCTACAGTATCGCACTCAGGATTTAATCTTGGGGGGGGGGGGGGGGGGGAGCCGAGTTGAACGGGTAAAAATACTTTTAATACAAATTCAATAAAATTCATTGGGTGATTATAAAAATTTATTTAAACAATAAAATCCAGTTTTCTTTCCTGTTTACAAAGCTCTGTTTACAGTAATCTCATTTTTCGCGCCACTGCTTTTCAATGATATCCTCGACATTTCCCAATTGTAAGTACAGTACATACATTTCATTAGCAGTAACTTAAACAAACTTCCATTTGCTTCCCTGGTCTGTGGTACAGAAAATTAAATAAGAAAAAAGTGTATCGACTCAGCTGGTCGCGATTTCTCCACTACTTCTTCAAATCGATCGATTTCGGTGGACGTCCATAGTCATTGACAGCAAGCAATCGTACCGCAATTCGTGCAGCCGCGGGGGCGTTAAAATCACTTGCCTCTTAGCTGGAACTATCACGTTACAACCACGAATTCTTGCCCAGGGACTAATGGAAGCTCCTTATCGCCGTATCGTTGCACGCTGCACACCCCCAGCCAGATATTTCGTGTCTTCCGTTGCCTGCACTCTTTTACGAACGCGCAGAGAGGGCCGTTCGAATTACGCGGGGAGTTCAAACGTAAAAAAAAAACAGCTTCTGCTGCGACTGACATTTTTTTTTCCTCTCTATGTAAAGTGAGATCGTTTTGCGTCGGGAGTCGTCGCGCAATAAAAATGTTTATGCGGACAGTAAAGGGATCGGCGTTACACGGAGGGGAAACGAGGACGTGTGTGGTGCGTGAGGAGCGAAGAAAGAGCTGAATATTCGTCGGGATCGGAAAAGTAATGGATTCCTCGCGTGCTTCGATGACCAAACATATATCCAATATGCCATCTTGTCCTTTCTCTGTTTTATTGCCCTCTAGATTCTTCTACTTCCCTATCGCGAGGTTGTTGAAGGGTAGATACACTGCTAGGTAATTGCGAGAATGCTTGAATTCCGGGGGAATAAGATGAAGCTACTATTGCCCGACAACTTTTATAGTTCTGCGACTAAATGGCACGCGTTATATGGGGGGAGGGCTTCGCTCCTGTAAGTCGAGGAAATAATCGGACAGTAGGAACGTCTACAAGAGCGAAGATGACGCGTGCAAAGGGGGTGAATAAGAAAACAAGATGCGTAAAGAAGAGGGGAGGCTCTCCAGGAGGCTGGGTACGCAGGAGACGAGGATCGAAGGGAATTAAGATGCGTGAAGGGGTAGAAAAGGAGAAAAGAGGGATGAAGGAGAAATGAACGAGCCACGTAAGGAAGAGGCTAAAGGAGAGGAGAAGCTGGAAATGAAGGTGTGCGAAGATGGGGTTGGAGAAGAAAGCTCGTTGGAAAGAACGGAAGGGTTGGTAGGGGCGGGAGAGGGGCGAGGGCCGAGGAACAGTGGGAGCGGGAAGAGCGAGGGAGAACGCTGGATGGAAGCGAGTGGAGCAGCAATGCAAATATTCGCGGCGACAGAGATTGAAACAATCCGCCAATTAGAATCGTCGACGTGAACGGGATTATGCAGATTCGCGGTGGGTGCGCGGACAGACCAGGAACCGACTGGCAGCTGCCGCACCGCTCGCTTAATTCAATCCACCGAGTTGTCTTATGAATCGTAAACCGTCCTTTCCCCTGCGCCGTGAAACCGAAACTGCGTCTCCCGCGAAGAAACGTCGTCTTCGCCTTCGTGGAGCGACGGCGCGGCCATCCGCGGCGGTTCGCCTTCAACGGAATAATAATGTAACCCGTAAAACTCCGGCTTCAGAACGGGGTGCCACTCTGGTCCCTTTATTATTGCCTTCCGGCAGACTTCGCTGAAGAAAAATTCGTTCCATCTGGGCTGGATACTTTGTGGGAGCTTTGTTACTTGGAAGCTCGTCCATCGAGCATCGTCTTCCTGATACCTCAAAGATATTACGCGATGCATCTTGCAAAATTATAGAGGGACGGATTCTTTGATCTTTGAGGCAGAAACACAATCATCGCCCATTCAATGACTTGTATAATTATAATAATAATAATAATAATACTATATGCCTTTGTTACACCATTTCAATTACAAATTAAAATGCTGCCAATAAGTAATAGAGATACCCCAACCCAAGAAAGTAGAAAGGAAGGAAAGATCAAGAAACCGTGAGAGAATGAAAAAACTATCACTATTTAAAGGAAGTAAACAACGGCCGAGAGCGTACATTAGGAGAAATAGAATTGCAATAATAGGAAAAAGGAGCATTGAATTTACAAGTACAAGTTGAATTTACAATCTAAACAGCGTCTAGAATGCAAAGAGAACTTAGTCTGAAGCAGATCACAGAGATACCTTGGCGTGCCAGTTGCAGGGACCTTATAATAAGACAGCAGAGCAACTCTGCATATCGTCTGATGAATTAGTCCCACCTAGGCGGCTGACAAGTATGCGTGGAGGAAACTGAAATTGAGCGAGGAATGTTGAAGACACTTAAAGAGAACTGTTCACCGACGAAGAGTTGCGGGCTTTTCGTAGTAAAGGGGGAGGCTTAAAGGAGGGGGAGTGTTTATTACAATTTCAAAAAGACACTTAAAGAGAATATTAGAGGGGCGGACGCGGCGAGAACGCGCTACCGTTGACTTTCAGAATGGAACCCAGCGGGGAATAAATTGTTTCGCCGCGGCGAGAATCTGTAGTAAATACTGGCGAACTTGTGGCGAACGCTTCTTTATCTGTCCCGGTAATAGAATAAAGAAACGACGGCCGATGGAGATTCTCACTTTTTTGCATAATTGACGTATCCTCCGGAGCGCGACCGTTGAATTATTTTACTTGGGGCAATAGGATTTAAATGCGGATAGGGGGTAGCGAGAAGATGCTGTAACGTTTCCATGAAGTCGGTGGGGCGAGGGGTATGTAAATTCGACTGCAGTTCCTTCGCCTTGTTCCCGGGCGTGAATTTTTATATACTCCGAAGGAAGACAAAGAATTGAAAGACATTCCCGCCAAGATCGCGGCGATTGATGTCCCAGAAATCCGGGTCCCTCTTTATCGCGGGCGGCAGTTCGAGGCTCGGTTAAAAAACGGTGCGCCGCTGAATTTCATGAAGCGCCCGCGCCTTTAAAATCTCTTGCTCGCAGTGGAAGGGAGGCCGCGGTGTAAGCAATGGAAACGCGCCGCTATTGTCTTCCGCCGAAGCCATCGCCGAGGGAAAAAAATCGTTTCGTCCCGGGGGATTCTTCAGAAAGAGTTCCGTGTACCCGTGTGCCTTTCGCGTGGCTTTTGTATCCCTTTCTCGTTGCAGTGGCGATAAAAAGATCTCTCAAATATGAGAGGCGACGGGGGTGCCTCGTTCAACGCGGGACTAATAACGATCCACAGTTTCCACCAAGAATGGAAGTTAACGAAATACATATTATAATGGAACTCGCGTCTCAAAGGAAGGCGAAGTTTTTAAATTTTCAGACAACGCGAAAAAATTTACAGCTCCCTGTATACAATCGCGTTTCCTTGAAATCTTCTTCGGCCCAATCAGAGGTGCCTGTATGTCCCCTCTTGTTCCCAAAGCGCCAGAAAATTCGTTTCCCGCGTGCATCCCCCCGTAATAACGTGTAACGCCTTTCAAAGCCTTGTTTCCCCTTTCACCGTAAAACGGCCGCGTAATGAGGGTGCAATATTCATTAATTCAAGAGGAGATGCCTTAAAATACATTAAATCGTGCCATCGGGCAACGGTGGCCGCGTTTGATCCTGTTTATACGCAAGAAATCAAAGGATTTTCGATGCCGCCGGGGCCAGAGACAGTTGGAATTATGGGGGGTGGACGGGGCGCGAGCGTCGGCGACGGGTTCGTATTTATCACGAAGAGTAAAACTGACAGCAGTCCATTTCCTGTTCGTCCTGCCTGTCTGGCTGAACATAATATCTCCTGACGAAACAACGTGGACGCCGTTTGTTTGGGAAACAATGGACCGAAACAATACCCAATCCCTTCTCGGTACGCGGACACGGATACGGTCCGCCGTTCTGATTTCCACGCTCCGCTACTATCCTCGGCCTTTCTGCCGCGTGGAAATCTTTCCAGGACTTCGGGGACTTTGGATGCTCGCGAGAAAAAAGAAAAAAAAACGTTCCCGCGTCGGCCGGCCCCTTCATCGTGCGTATTAACGCGTTCACCCATGTTCACCCTGCGTGTCCCGACACCTGGAATGCATCGCGAGCTGTCGATTTCTGACAGGTATTCGCAATGCGTACAGTCCTATCGAAATGTCCACGACCCGAGAACGATGAACAGCGCAATGATCCTCCGTTTTAGAACGATTCATTTATCAATTTCGCACAGTTCTAACTGAGACGTTAACGAAGTTGCTCGTATTCGTTAGTTCGCGTGACGATGGTAAGATTTTCATACCGTAAAGCGCGTCGCGCGAGACGAGTAAAAGTGCAGGACAAGGAGCGCCGAATAGGAACGAAGCTGGTCGAAGAAATTATAACTGCATTAATCACGAGAAGCTGTCGGATCTCGGGAACATTCCCTCTAATTACTATTTGTTCTCGGTCGCGATTGTTCATACAACCGCAGCGGCAAGTTTAATTGAAATACCGCACGACCGTAGACTCTCATTAACGATTTCTCGGGGAATCCTCGAGGATTCCTCGCAAGACATCCGAGCGAGCGAAAACCGAACGTGCACTTGACAGAAATTAGTAATCCTTAATGGATGATGCGACGCAAGCCTGGTATTACCCACCACCCCTCCTCCCCGCCCCCTTTCCCTCGTCGTAGGCGTCGGCTGCTTGGTCTTAGACTTAACAGCGGCGGATATTCAATTAATTTCAGGAGACAATAGTAGCCCGTTTCCGCTCCGACGATTTGTACATACCGTGCTTCATCTTTTGTGCGTCGCGTCGGTCGGTTATTATGGAAACTTGATGCTGCTGGGCTTTACCGTAATTCACGCGTGCTGGGAAGCTGCATCGTTCCGCCGTAAATATAGATAATAACGATTCGGTATTTCGTTGCCTCGCGACAGGGATCGAAGTCAGTTTACAGAGTTTCGGTTGACGAAATATTGTTAGAAACCCAGTGTCCTCTCTCCCCATTAAAATCGAAGAAGAAACTGTGGGTAGTTGAACGAAGCTTGCACCTAATTCGTTACGATTTCCCCAGTGGCCATTCTCGAAAACGATCAACATGACGACGACCACCGGCGACCCGTCGACCCTGAAGACCCCAGCCTCCCTATCAGGCGGCGACCTGGTCTCCCGTCTACTGGCAGCGACGCCCCCGTACCTATACAACGTCCCCCTGACGCCGCACAGTTTCTTCTTCAGCGAGATGCTGCGCTCGTTCGTGCAGGCGAAGACAGAGGCATCCTCAGCGGCGACCGCGGGGAACGCGACGAGCGCGCCGAGGCGTCGCAAGAGGTCCTGGCGTGACGCTCGTGACCGTCCCCTGGAGCTGACCACGAAAGAGAGGCAACACCACCATCACCATCATCATCACCACCAGCAGCAACAGGAGAAGTACTTCCACGCACAGCAGCAGCAGCAGCAGCCCGAGGCGCGGCTGGAGAACAGAGGCAAGGGGGACGTTTACGATCCCGAGAGCAAAGTGGCGAGCTTCGAGCAGAAGCCAAGCTTCGGCGGGGACATACTGAAGCCAGTGGACGAGAACAAACCGGACTTCAGTAAACAGAGCAAGAGTTACTTCGACGAGCGGCCGCGCCACTTCGAGCAGGCGCAACCGCCCGAGAGCATCTTCACGAGCGAGCTGCAGAAGGTGAAGCCCGAGGACACGCACTCGGCGGATCGCAAGAACTGCACCTACAGCGACAGAAGCGCGTACGACGAGCGCACCAAGAGCGTGATAGGGAATCAGGAGCTACCCCCTCTGCTGCCGGACCAGAAGAAGCTGGACTTCTCGAGGAACTTCCTCCCCGGTCTCCCCGGCAGAGGCTGCGACATGCTTCAGGGCGTGAAGGGATTCGGCCTGCCAGGGAACGTGGCCAACCCAGAGTTTCTTCCAAGCCCGCTTTGGTACCCGCCTTACCCGATGCCCCAATCTTACCCCGGCATAGATCCGCTGCACTTCTTCATCGACCTACGCGTGTCTGGGCACATCTGGGACCGGAAGCTGAGCGAGAGGCAGCTGCCGTTCAAAGGCAAGCACTGCTCCGCCTTCAGCGTGCCGCAGTCGAAGGAGTACAGCAGCAACAGGCCGCTGAATCTGACGAGGGACGAGGCCAGCACGTCCAGGAGCACCGACGAGAACTCACACGGCACCAATTATATTTTGAGACACCTCACCAGGACGTACAGGCACATAAGCCAGGCACAGAAGTCGACGAGGAGCGAGACGTCGACGGCGGAGAGCGAGGAGACCTCGAAGGAGTTCGACGACGGTGGGTGGTTGCTTTTTAAAGTTCGTGGCTGTGGCATCGGTGTGGTATCAGGGATTTATTTGTCCGTTCAATTTTCTACTGTTTCTTTAAAGGTTTTGTGTATTTGATTAGAATAGTTTCCTCGTGGTTGTTTGATATTTATTAATCGAAGGCTGGGGGAATCTTAAGGGAAGGGAGTTATTAATTTTCTCTTTGTTGCGATGCATGCCGTGCTTCTAGACCAGTTACTAATCGGTTATACATTTAATTGGTACATGCAGGCGAGAGGTACCCAAAGGCGGAGAGCACAGCGACCGCGTCGACCGCGAGCCAGGACGAAGGAAGGAAAGATCTGCGGGCTCTGATCGGCCTCGAGCTGGTCGTCGATTACGTGAAAGAGCCCAAGGGGGACACCTCGAACGAACAAACCTCTCAAGTAACCGAATAACTCGTCAGAATCGAACGTTACTATTCCGTTCTTGCCTGTATAAATAGATGTAGCTCCGACAACTCGAGTCACGGCGGCCAACAGACTTTGCTCGGCCACGTGGTCGTTCACTGTAACACAGAAAGCTCCGGACTTTCTCAGACTGTCGCGAAACGATACCGTCTGACACTTTGTTTCCCGATATTACAGCATCGACTGGCATTAACAGTCGAAGAGAACTGCACGCCTTTGCTGATCTCCGAAAGTGTTCCGACCCGTTTCATTCCTCCTCTCCTTATTTAACTTACCAGGTGCTTTCCCGTGTTCAGGCGAATCACGACTGCCATCGGCGAAATCCGTTAACTCGCGTACTTGGAAGTAACGAATGTGCTTCTCTGAACCGATAAACAATTCCACGAGATCTTCGTTCGTGTCGCCATTAATAGCATGAAACACGCGACGTTCTCTTATTCCCCGTTCAGTATTATACCCTTACAGGCACCGTCTCTCCGATCCAGCAGCCTATCGTAAGATTCGCTCCCTTTTTTCTGTCGTTCTATTAAACACGTTCCCCACCTTGCACTTGGGACTCGATCGAATGGGTCAGATTTTAGTGAAGGGACAGAGGACCTTTTAGAGAACCTCCCGGGGGCAGAGGCGCTCCGCTCCGAATTCAACTGTATGTGATATGCGCTGTACATACTATAGTAGTGTTCTATTGTATCTATATGTACCGATAGAAAGTATTCGACGTGTATATTAAACGTAATAAAAGATAATGCGACTGAACCGCGCGAGAGAGCTTGTGTTCCTTCCAAGACGGATACAATAAAATTGTTTAATAGCTGAACCTTTAAGAGGATTGTTTCGTAATCAGTAGGTATTCGATCGATCGGCTCGCTCGAGGGCTTGGAAAAATTTGTCAGATGAAGTCGCCCGGAGGGCTCTCGACTCGAAGAGGGCTCGATTAAAGAATCAGTGAAACAGCGAGGGCGAAATTTTGCTGTTCGGGCTCGCGAGTCGCGGTTCGGATCAAGTGCCGCACGGACTCGAAACACGCGGCCGCGAAGCGAAGGGTCCGAGACTGCACTCGAACTTGGAAGGGTGATACAGACGGTGGAGGGGTAGCCTGTTTCCTCACCTTTCACAGTTCCCCAGCTCGTTAGAATCAAGAGCACCCTCGAAGGAAACGCACACGGTTAAAGAGAGCGTCACTCGTTCAGCCGGATATATGGTCACGCTTCTATTCGCCGGCCTCTCCGCTCTTGTTTGGCATTAATAAACTTCTGTGACGGCTGGCTAGCCGATCGAAAATCGACCGAGCCTCGGCACTTCCTCTCTGTTTGATGAGCAGTCAGCCACGGAGCACAATTAGGGGAACCCGAGTCCTCGATGTACAGGGTGGATATAAAGGGGTGCCATACAATTCTATGGGCATATTTTAAATTCGAAGACTAAAGAAGACGATCTGTTATAAACACGGCTCTGCAAACTATTCCCAAACTTATTGTCTAAAGTAGACTCCACTTATAATCACACCATTCCGATTTCTACTTTAATTTCTACCTGCAGACCGCATCGTCTGTTTCTCCACTTTCCAAGTCCACTTGAAAATTGCCTATCGTCACCTATGCCATCGCTCGGAGCAGCCATAACTCTAGAAGAACAGCTGGTGGGCAGAGCCAAGCCCGCGGAAGCTTATTTCTTAATCTCGAGACGGAGAATACGCTCGTTAATCTCCTGACGCCGCTTTAGGTTCAGTCTGTGCAAGCGCGAGTGAAGCGACAAGGGGTAGGTGGGTTTTAGGGACGGTAGATATCGATCCCGCGACTCATTTGCGAAGGCTTGAATGGAAAAGATCGCGTGTGTTTGAGCGCGCGGTTAGATTGATGAAGCGTGTTTCGCTGGCGACCCGCCCGGATGCCGGCGAAATCGTTTGACAAATATTGGTACGAGCCCCCGAGACGATCCAAAGGACAAGCCACTTCGCAAACTTACGCGGGGTCCTGGCTGGGGCTTTATCGTTTCGTTTATTTGCCGTCAGCCCTATCAGCGATACATTCGACGAATCTATGAAACGGTGCCGTGATTGGCGATAACTCGAAGCTCCAGTATCACCTCGCCCTTGTTGCCCCCGTCGATCTTCACCGTCCTACGACCCTGCTCTGGAAGAACCACGACGTCGTCCAGGCCAGCTCTTTTAACAGGTGCCTCGACCAATTTGTAGCTCGCCACCGGCAGCACCTCTTTGTTCGCCCCGATGTACGGCTTTTCCGGCGTGACGAGCGTGTACACCTAATTCGGGGCATTAACGTGACATTTATAGAATTACGCCTGCAATTAACGTCAGCCCAGGCCAATGTTTATTCGCCGGAGATTTTACAATTAATCGGATTAGCCGGGCCACTCCTCGTACTCGTTTAATTAACGATCATCGATCGGTCGATTCATCAGACGCTGCTCCAGAAAACATTCAATTATCTGTACGCGGAATTAACAGCGCGGATATTACCGAGCAACGTGGCTGTGCTTTTATTACATGTATCTGTGATCGACGATATGATGCTGCAAATGAATAGTAAAGGGGAAAAACGAGGAATGTCCATTTTTCATGATTTCGTGATTTACGGTTGGTGGCAACTGGGGCTACAGAACTGTCGAATCACACAGGTTTATAAAGTTCAAATACCCCCGTAGGGTAACGTTAATGTTTTTATATACCGTAAACTGGGGTGAATTTGCCCGTCCGGGGTGACATTGCCCACTTTTCGGAGAGACTTTATTTTATTTTATTGTAAAGTAATTAGAACATATCGTGTTTTGTAATCGATAACAATAATTTCTCCAAGGTCTAACGAAAAAAAAAATTAGCGAATTCAATCATATGGTAATTTTTCAGTCAGGGTAAAAAAGTGGGCAATGTCACCCCGGCGGGTAAAGTCACCCCAGTTTACGGTACTGGTTAAAAACAGGTGATGTCCACCCTGCGCTGGAACAAAACACTTAATTTTCTGGGCAAAGCTGCTCGGCGAACATTCCCTGTATTTTAGCCTTGAAATAGAGAAATCGGCTCACCTTTTTAACAGGACGTACCGTGTCGTCAGGTTCGTTTGAGTCCCCAGCGACGAAGCTCAGATCCAGGTCCCGCGAAGATTGTTCATTTGGAATGGGGTAAGTCAAGTCACCGTATCGGCTTTCGTCAGTGTTCTGCAAGTAGTAAACTCGCCCATTGACGGCCACCGCGAGGATCGCGAGGATCGCCAGGACACCTTGGCTCCCGTTCATCGTTCCGTGTGCCCGCGAGCGTGGAGTGGCCGAAGAACTGTGCTCGGACAGGGTGATAGCCGTTCCTCGACGAAAATAATGAAATGACACTTTCCTTGTGGCAGCTGCCAGACTCGTTAATCCGTTGTAAGGCGATTACAGGGCGTTCCGCGGAATGATTAATTAAGAGCGCAACCTGTCAGTGACGAAAGCTTTCTCCGGTCTAACGTAAATAAAATCCACAGTTCGGCTCGTCCTCTCCTCGATGCGGCGTGAAACGTGAATGCCCTATTGCTTTAGATTAACTTATAGACAGAAGCAGGAACTGCCGGGCTCTAAATCGATACGACCTCGAGGTATGTTTAAAATCTGTGTTTAAAAGATCAGATTTTGATATTTCAATTTAGGTATCTATCATTCGTACGAAGTATCGAAAAGTCCTCGTAGAAAACACTGTAAGTGCCAGAATTGAAAGAGATTTTTATCAGAAAATGTTCTGCGCGCCAATGGTAATACTATAGTATTATTTACAGTGATTTTTGGCACTTGCGGTGTTTTCTGTAAGGATTCCCGATCCTCAATTGCGACGAGATCCAAAGAAATTAGCACTCGGTAATTGAGTCTTGCAGACAATTTGTCCTCCGCTGAAACGGATAAGCCGTTCGCAGACATTGTAAAACGTCTGCACGCAGTGGTATTAATATCGACACACTAGCCCTACTGTAAATTCTCATACCACAACGATCATCCGCTTAAGTTTCTAATGTTCGATGTAAAAAGAGGTGTAACAGAAAAGAGCAAAGCTGAAAGAGATTCGAGGTACCATTAGCGTGATTAAGGGCATGGATCTTAATATCGTGATGCGGTGCCCCACTTTTCTACCTCAGTTTGGACGCCAAAGTTCTCTTAAATTACTAGACCAGCAATTACGACCACTGCCGAAGCTGGAAATAAATCGCAGACTCATTCATAGATGCCAATAGATCCGGGTTGTATTGTTCGTGGCTCGAGCCCAGCTCCGGCGTTAAAGGCAGAAAACACGGTTTCCGTTCATAAAGGGGTAGGTGAAAGCGGGACGAGTCGGTTGCATGTGCATTATTGGAACGCGGCGAGAGATTAAAAACGACTTTTTCCGAAGGATCGGTTCCATTGACTGCGGGGGGAGAGAAGGGCGAGGGAGGGGGGAGGGGGGGTGCGGGAGTGCATCGTGCAAAGTCCTGAATAATGCATGAAATTTGTTCCCCGGAATCGAATCGCTTCTCTCGGCGCCCCGGCCTGCGCGAGGAGACAAGAGAGAGCGGGCATAAATCTAAATAATTTCAACCCTCGAAATTTTTATTATTCCTATGACTGCGCCGGTCCTCGCGCTGAATATGCATGCGTCGCTTTCCGCGCTCACCCCCTCCGCGTGTTCCACCTTTGTGTGACTACTCGCTGCAACGAACGGGGCCAGGGGGATGATGCGCCTTGCACTTGCCACCCCCTCCTAGCGGCACGTAATCATCGGAACGCTCGTTGATCTTACTTTTAAAATCGTCCTGCTGATAAACGATCGCCGGGGGAGTGGAGTTTTCCCGTTCGGATCTTATTCCTTTGTTCCTCGCGCTTTCGAGTAACGGTGTATGAGAATATTTTGAGAAATTCATTAATGGGGGTGCATCCTGATCCATCGCCCCTATAGATCACGCCTGAGAATGTAATATCACAGGATTTACAAGAAGTCAGTCATTACCCGCTCGCGGGAGTCTCGATAAATCACGGAAAGAATTAACGAGCAGCGAAGATGACACCGGGCCTCTCCTCGCCCCTCTCCTTTCACTGCCGCGGTGAAATATAGCCGACAACTTTTCTCATACTCGAGAGCTTTCCTTGGAAGCATACTGTGCTCTTGGTGAAATGGGCGAGGATAGGGGGAGGGAGTTATGAAGTGGCTGGAGCGGAAAGTTGTAACGTAACGTAACAAGGGGTGAAACTATGTAGCGTTGATGCCGCGTTATTACTTTAATATTGGGAAATTAAATATCCCGCGCGCTAATCACTTCTCGGTACAAGAACGTCAGTACTTGTTTTTTTTTTATAGCGCAGTATGACACTCTACCGCTTGTGTGTCATCCTCGTTGACGTCGCGCAAAATGTAAATACCGCGAAAAAAATTATTTACCGAATGTATATTTACGACTCGAGGTTGAATAACGAAGGACACGTCGAATTTAGAATACGTATTTTATTAAGGTATAATACTGCGCAATGTTGATTGTTGAAACTCTCCTTCGAGGCCACGTTTCTTCCATAACAATTTCATTTAATTGTATTATACAGTGTTTCTATATCAATTTACATGCCTATTATTTTTTTACAGATCCCACTAGAATCTTTAACAGTGAAGAATATTCGCGTGGCTGAATATACGCAGAAGTATAGTCAGCCAATACACACGCACGACTAGACTGCGCGCGATCCATCGCAATAAAATACTATTAAATGCTATTACATAATTAGCAAATCCACGAGGTCGAGTAACGCAAAGTTTCACGATAAACTACTTACAAGTACTCGGCAAAAAAATTGTCTAAATGTGTGTGAACGGTGTGAGTAAAACATCTGCCTAAAACATCGAAGCCGTCTGCTGAATCTGTTCGATCAAACTGCAGATTTATCCTGAACGTATATGCTGAAGGTAATGTTCAAACAATAATTACAAGAGACGTTCAAAAACAGCATCTTATCGCACGCGTATCATTTCTACGAGTATTTGGCAGTTTATTTTCAATAAACTTTATGTCGTCTATTTTGATAATGCCGTGACTTTCTTGCAAATTTCGTTGGTGTATTCGCTGCATTTCGCAGTTCCTCCAAGATCCCCTGTTAAGCATTTGCCTTCTTTAATAGCTTCGTAAGCGGCAGTTTCAATGATTTTCGCGTGCTGGTTCAGTCCCATGTGTTTGAGCATCATCACGGCGGAGAGCAACAGAGCCGTGGGGTTTGCTTTATCTTGACCAGCGATATCTGGAGCAGTTCCGTGCACCTGTTTTTAAATAAGAATATTACTACTAAGCCATAGACCGCTACGTTTAACGAACAACGATGCTTCGCGATGCGTACAGATTCGAATAGAGCACCGTTCAAGCCAATATTTCCACTTGGCGTAAGGCCAAGACCACCTACGAGTCCAGCGCACATGTCTGACAAAATGTCACCATACAAATTAGGCATTACAAGTACGTCGTATTGACTGGGATCCTGAACCATGTTTAAACAGACTGTATCGAGGTATCTTTCTTCGAATTTGATATTAGGAAACTTCTGGGCAGCGTCTCGACAGCATCTCAGGAACAGACCATCTGACATTCTCATTATGTTTGCTTTGTGCACAGCGGTTACCTGCGAACCAAAATTTATCAGTACTTGAAGTACTTAAAAAAGTGTTTCATACGATGAGAATTGCCTACCTTTTTTCTATTATTGTCTTGAGCATACTGGAAAGCAAATTCTGCCACTCTGCTGGAAGCTTCCTCGGTAATCAATTTAATAGATTGTACAACTCCTTCTACAATTTCGTGCTCTATGCCAGAGTACTCTCCCTCTGTGTTTTCTCTGATAGTGACAACATCAACGTTGTCGTACAATGTTTTATAACCTTCTAAGGAACGACATGGTCGAACATTAGCGTACAAGTTGAATTCTCTGAAAAGAACGAGGCACAATTACTAGCAACCCCATACCTCGAAGTACAGTTAACAAGCGGCCCACGCTAGTTTAAATAATCGCACGTTTACGATGTTATCTCCGATTACGTAAGCCACATTAAGATTGAAACAATATTCCCGCTTGCACGGGACAAGTGAATTAAATTGCTCTTAATTACACAAAGATAAGCGCGGACGTACTTTCTCAACGCAAGGTTCAGAGATCTGTGTCCTTTTCCAATGGGAGTCATCAAAGGTCCTTTCAGACCAATTTTATTCCTGTTAACTGAGTCTATCGCAGCTTGCGGAATACCGAATCTGCCATCCGGACCTTTCACCGGCGTTACGTCCACAGATTCCCATTCTATCGGCACCTGATATACAAGATAACTTTATGACAGCAAACATGTATCCAGGGAAGGAAAATTGTTTTGTTAAAGTCTTATCTAAGAGTAAACATGTCTAGTTTTACAAGTGCTGCCATACTAAGGAAGAAAACATATAGGCGGACAGTTGTAAATACTAGGGGTTGAGTAACAGTGTTATGCAATACAAGATATACGATCATTACTAGTCAAACTTTGCGTCCGTGCTAAAAGAATGTCGCGTTGACCTTTTCTAGCGTTAAAAGTAATCGAGCGAAGGACTCGGATAATCTGATGCCTTTAACTGCACGGTTGACACGGAGATGTTTTATACGTTAACGCGTTACGGAAAGAGAAATATAGAAATTAACAAACATACCTTAGCTACACTAAGAGCAGACTGAATTAGCCTACAATTGGATCAACCTGTATAAGAGTAAGATTAAAATAAACTTCTTAAGGTTAGTAGTAGGACAAGTAGGGTCACCTGGCATCATATCAACCAGAAACGATCTCGTAAATCAGGATCTACAAACGCTACAAGGACGAGGCGGCTACTGTGCAAGAATTCAACAAAAGTGTCAAAGTGTGTACACACTACTGGTACTTGGCATGCATATTATGTAAAACTGTCGTGCATAGAGGCAACTGTTAAATAACAGATTCACATCGAAACAATCATCATACCTTAGCGGTTTCGAAAATCCTCTGAACAGCGGCGGATATTTCGGGCCCGATACCGTCCCCGGGGATAAGCGTACATTTGTGAACTTTACTGCTGTAAAGGCGGACGCCGCCGATTTTCGGAATCTGTTCATAAGATAACGATATAATTTACGGTTCTCGATAAGGACACGCGACGAGTGATGCGGTAATTCGTAGATGGGGATGGTAGGATCGCGGCAAGGGTATTGGTATCGCGGAAATGGAATGGAAAAAAGGGTGAATGATATAAGAATAGGAGAGCGGCTGCCAAGATATCGCAGTCAAGCAGACGGATATATAACCCAATCTGTGACGAATCTAACCTTTTCCTTTGGGGGGGGACGAAGGACGAGGTAACGATGTAGGACACTGGCTGTTCCAAGGATTTCTTGATCGGCACGTGTTACTTACTGCGTTTCGTATCCACTGAGCTGCCATTCTCTTAATAAATGTAACGATAAAAAAATGAACCTCCACTAGCCAAAGATGTTGCGCACGTCAGAAGCAATACCAAAAACGAGAAGAAGAACGGGCCTAGGCTTCTGATTGGTTCCCACGCGACGATGTCTTCTGCTATTCGGAAACGGAAGATAGCGGACGACGTATGGGCACGACGAGTGGCTCCACATCCATCGATATTCTCATTTTACGCGAGATCAGCTGAAAATTAATGAAGAGGCTTTGCTCCCAGTGATCAATATCGTTGTTCAACTTTCGTCGTTAATAACTCGACGAACTGGAATAACGATGCACGTACGTTGATGGAAAATATTGGAAGGTAAACGTTATCGACGTCTAGTTTAAACGGATACGGGATTTTGATTGGTCGCGAATGAAGCTGTTTCTTTAACGACCTCTGACGACTATTCGCGTTAAAAGCTTTCATTTGGTCCTTGACGTTGGCGCCTTTTTACGCCGGTGCCGCAGGAAAAGTATTGGTCACACGTTTGATCTAGGGATATTTCAGAACATAGTGCGCGTGAACTATTGGGGGCGAGTACTCATTTGTACTCGCGCGAGCGCGGCCAATAGCGAATTCGGAACATACCTCGCGCGTGCGAGAGTCAGTGATCTGCACTGGTGCTAGAAAATAACTTGGATTGTTTGATTTTTATAGAGCTATCTTCGTTTCTATCGGAATCAACCAATCCAAATCATTTTCTGGCACCAGTGCAGAATCAGTGTGAGGTACCGAATTCGCTGTAAATTAAGTGGATAACCCTGTATAGACGTTATGGAATTAAAATTAATTCGTCTTGCTAATGGGAAGGGAGTATAAGGTCTACAAGGGTCCGAGTAATTATTAAACTCTTATTTAAACGTGAAAACTTTCCGAAATGGGCGTTTGAAAATATAAGTAGATGTCTCCGGTGGATGACTATCTATTGCGCATTATTGCGTCTCGCCACAGCCGACTCTACTACTAGCCGTGCTGAAAGCAAAATAGCAACACCGCGGGAGTCCGGTTTCGACATAGGATATATATCTATATATATAGATATATATCCCTATATATATAGATATATCCCTATGTCGAAACCGGACTCCCACAGTGTTGCCATTTTGGCTTCAGCATGGCTAGTAGTAGAGTCGGCTGTGGTCTCGCGGTTCACGATTTTATGAGCAATTAACAATGGCCCTAAATGTCTCTAGACCAAACGCGTAAGTCAATACTTTCCCCGCCACAAATATGTAAAAGCACGCCAATGTCAGTAAACGGATGAAGACCTTTTACTGACTTTTACGTAGAAACTCTTCACCGTCAATCAAAGAGTTAATATTCTCCGAAGCTACCAAGTCCGGCGCCTGAAAAGTGCGTGTCAGGTTATGTTCGTCGGCTTAAGTAGCAACTTCAGAACGTGAAATATATTCTCTATAGATAAGGAGTGTGTTCCCGATTGATGGTTACGAAGCAACACGATAGCAATGGAATAAGTATTAAGGTCTCGCGCGCGAACGATCTTCATATCTCTGTTTATATATATTTTCCTATAAGAAACCTATTTTTGAATATAGCAGTTTCCGGTACGATTTGCCACTTCCTTGAACGGCCATTTTATAAGACGCTTCGCGATCGCGTATGTTTGCATGCACGATATCTTTTACTCTTTTTAACGGCGAGCTTTAGTATAAGTTCTTAGAGTAATTTGGATTGATCGCCCAGTGAACGGAGCCTCGACGATGATCAAACAAGAGGAGTAAGTATAAAAATAATAGAATACGTCGAGGGCTGGTTTGCGGCGTGCGGGATCGCATACAATTAATATAAACCGACGCTGATACAACTCGATATATCGACAGCGTGATCCTTTTATACGAACCACCCTTCAATTACGCAATATTCGCTAGCAACGCAATTGGAGACAATAGGTAACAGTGTCTCACGTATGTTGTTTCTATGCGATCTTATCAAACAATAGGAGTCAGGCGCAGAATAATGACGAGAGGGACAGAAGCAGAGAACGCGATCGTAATAGGCGATCGGACAGGCAAAATCGAATAAACTCTACGAGCCGTGATCGCAGTCGGGAACGAAACGACCGCGGTGGCCGGAAAGCTTCGGACCGCCGAATTTATGTATCAAACATTCCCTATGATTTTCGTTGGCAAGATCTGAAGGACCTCTTCAGAACCGAAGTCGGAAAGGTTGCGCATGTAGAACTTTTCACCGATGAGAACGACAAGCCCAGAGGCTGCGGGATCGTTGAATTCGAAGACTCGGACTCTGTAAAAATCGCAGTAGAGAAAATGCATCGGTACGACATTAAAGGAAGGAAGCTAGTGGTTAAAGAGGTAGTTAGTATATTATTATTTCCGCAAGCTCCTTACAACTCTATCGGCAATGCAATCGATATTGGGAACAAGTCTTACGATACTTTCTCCTTTTAGGACTTCGATGTCGAACGTGATAAATACGGTCGTTTAGCCACGGCCCGTAATAACGACAGAGTTCGTGACGACAGATTTAGAGATGCGCCTAGGCCACAAGGAGGTGGACGGCAAAATATGAATGCACCTAGCGGAGGTGGCGGGGGTGGTGGCGGAGGGGGCGTAGGCGGTGGTGGTGGCGGAGGCGGCGGCGGCGGTGATAATAAATTTGGAAATACTTATGGTTTAAGTACTCAGTTTTTAGAATCGTTAGGTATTAACGGACCTTTAGTAACTAGAGTATTTGTGGCGAATGTAAGTGCACTTCCATATAAGAATTATAATTTGCTGTTAAATTATACAGCGATGTAGAAGTCGACTAAGTATCTTACATTGTACGTCTAGCTGGATTACAAGGTGGACGAAAAGAAGTTGCTGGAGGTATTCAAATTAGCTGGCAAAGTGTTGCATGTTGAACTAGGCAAGGATAAGGATGGAAAGTCTCGAGGCTTCGGAGTTGTAGAATATGATCACCCGGTAGAATCTGTCCAAGCCATATCGATGCTTCACAATCAGCAACTATTCGATAGACGCATGACTGTTAGGCTGGATAGAGCAAACGAGCCCGATATGCCGCCAAAGTTACCAGAAGGTACATATTTGTTTTGTTACAGCGTATGCTATTAATATTGTGGGAAGAAACGAAAGTGAATATTAATTGAAATATAGGTTTGAAGGGAATTGGAATGGGACTCGGAGCTGGCGGTAATAGATTAGTGGATGTAGCAAGAAACATTCCTAATGTTCAAGCGAATAATCCACCCGTTGTAAATCCTATTTCTGCGCCTGTTTTGGCTGCCGGTGCGTTCGGCGCTAGCTTAAACAATGTTGTACCAGCGCAATTAGGTAAGCATTGAACTTACTACGGGCGCAAAATAATGCAACAGCATAGATAAAGGGAGGAGTAATGTAAGAAACGTTTTTGCGCTTACAGCATCTGCACTGACAAACACAAATGCGGCAGCTCTTCAAGCGAGCCTTGCTAGTGGTTTGGGTGCTAACCTGACCACTAATTCTTTGCTGAATTCATCTTTGACAAATGAATTGGCATCTAATTTAAATAGCTTCGGCGGTGGAGTCGGAGGTTTGTCTAATTTACAAGCCTCTTTATCTGGTGGACAAGGCAACAATTCGTTTGCTCCTCGAGGCTTATCTAAATTGGACAATGATGTAGGCTTCGGGGGAAACAATGCTTTTGGTGGTTCTAACTTCGGGGGCGGCAGAGATTTTGATGGTGGTTTCAACAGAGGAGACAACGATCGCGGCCCCGGTGGTGGCGGTGGTTTTGCTGGCAATCAGGGTCAAGGAGGAGGTGGTAACAGGCAAAACACAAATGGTTCACGACCGATGTCGGATACCATTCTTATAGGGAATGTATGTATAATCTGTCTGTCGCACCGTGTCGAGAGAAATGAGCCCAACTGATGAACTGATTGCGACTGTTACAGTTACCACCAAACACTACGTGGCAAATGTTACGGGACAAATTCCAAGACGTGGGGGAAGTGAAATTCGCTGAAATGCGGGGCACCGACATGGGAATGGTACGATTCGCATCTGAATGGGATGCTGAGCGCGCTGTGTGTATCCTTTTGAAAAGAATATATATCGCAGGAACTATAGGGGGTAGTCTTTTGTTGGTAGGATCGATTCTAATGAGAGTTAAATGGATCCCAGCAATAGAGGAGCTCCCTATATATGTTGCATATTACGCGATAAAGATGATTTTCACATCTTATTGCGTGGATGTGCGTTGAAAGTGACGTATAAAGGCTCGAAAGGCTCGATAGGCTTTCCTTGACGATGTATATATAGCTATGATGAATCGGTCACGTATCGACGGCAGAACGATCGATGTTCGCCTTTACTAAAAGCTGGAGAACACACTCAAGGTAACATTAATAGAGAACCTCCGCAGAGTTTGACGCTTAACCATAACTTATTGATGCAGCGAGAGGAGACGGGGGTGTTGGTATGTCGTCTGCGGGATTGTTCCACTCCTGATGACAATACTTGAAATTCATCCTAGTTGTGTGGCAGAACTTAGGACAGTGGGTGAGAAGTATCTGTCTTTGGAAGATCAACAATTGTGTTTTAATGCCTACTTCAACGTCGAAACGCTCATTGGCTGCCGATGGTCACCCTTCCTTGTGCTACGACTGTTTCGTTCAAAATTTCTTTACCAGATTATCGTTCCTTTTTACAGTGGAAGTCCTACAAATTGTTCACTCCCAGAAATTCAGGCTTGTTCGAGTGATCGATGACGATACATAGTTTAGTTGTTAGGTTTAGGTTCTCATAATGTTCAACGTAATCCGTAGGGTTTTTTTTCAGTATGTAGGATTATGCTATTTACAAGTAATTGTGAAACGTAGCTTGTAAGTTTATTTTTCATAGTTTTCATGACGAGAGATCAATCGGTTTGTTCCCACATTCCGGTGGAACGTGACGCTCTGGTCGTTCGTGGGCTGGTCAATCGATCAGGGATAGAAGATTAATCTTTCAAGCGTAAACACTAACACGATATAGTTGTTACGGGCTTTACGAGCTAAAGTTTATCCATGTATGATAGATACTTTCATGCACAATCCTACGCAGATCGTAGACGTGTGTCGGTTTTCTTGTGGTATCGGTCGCACTCTATTCTTGTATCCAACACATAACCAGAGATACATCATGGCTCGACAGGGGACTGTGTATTGTTTCCATTGTAGTTCTGCGATCTAATCGTTTACTCGTCGCGCCACATCCTTTCTAGTGACTTGGAGTTTCAAGTAGAGTAACAAACTTTAGTTCTCATTAGGAAGGTCCCTTCCAGTTCACTCGCTTCGAAACTTCGGCGAACGAACTATTGGATGACTTTATACCCTAAATTTGGCAGAATTGTCTTACGTATTGTGCATCGTAATATGTTTACCAAAAAGTACAAACAGATTTTTCCAAGGGGACGAGAGCGAATTTTTAATACCTCTCGGTGCTTAAAGAGACGAGGGCAAGAGAAGCTATCCAGCTAATTTTATAAACTACACTTTTTGGTAAACATATTTCCTCTCGCCATGTAGATCTCGAGGAACATTCTGCGAATTGTATAACACTCTTGTATAACCACGACATCATGACAGTGATTGAATAAAATCCAAATCCGTTTTGACTACAAAAAAAAAACATGCTGGTCGTTGTGTTTTATTTCTGTGTTGTTGTGATTCTTTAATACTTTAAGCAGGTCAAGCTGAAAGAATACGCGTTGACTAAGGAGAGAGGTGTCCACTTCCGAAACTCACGTATCGCAATACATTTGTGCAGTGTCTGGGTTTTAAAATGCATCGAGCTCTGGGCGGCAGTCCAATTCAGCTTAAAACAAATTTTACAATTCCGTCTCTAGTTGTAGTGATCCCCCATTTACAATCCATAAGGTGAATTTTTTTGTTTACATCGCAGGTGAGAACTTCATTTTCAGGTGATCGTAGTCTCCTATTCTTCCATCTTCGATACATTGTCAAAAAGGAATAATTTGCTTCAAACGTCTATTGTCAACATTTATTCCTTCGTTAAATAGCTGCTGCTGGAACGTCATTAAATCAATATTCGGGTCATCAAAGTTTATGAGTAGTACTCTGTCTCGGAGCGATTTGTTAACAATGAGCTTGCGATTTCTACTGCGGCTTTAAATAGTGGATTAACAGGTTCTGGAGGAAGTTGATGAGACTGGGTGGCAATGTGGCATTTCATTTCTAACACTGTGGTTGATTCTAATTTATTGTAGATTTGAGAGTGCATCCTCGACATGTTCGCTGGTAAATTGCGACTGTCTCCAAAAAATCGTAAAGTTCTATATGTTCCAAGTGAATTGGCGTAACATGAGAAGCGAATCCCCCTCTGTGGCGATTAATAACTTCCATGGTAAGTGGTGGTAAACTTTTTTTTATGGCCCGGTCTCTATCGCGGTTGCGAATGAAATAGTTTAACGCGTGTTGTCATTGCACGCGTATGGAGATTTTTTTTTACGAAAAAAGTCGATCTTAGCTGTGTGGTTGCCAAATTTGTCTCTTAATATTTAAAGGGCGTTGCACCTTTTTTCCTTATTGTATCAGCGACTGATGTGAGGTATAGGGTCTTACTTTATAACGCATGAGATCGTGTGCAATGGTGTTGACGTACTATTTCCATCCAAAGTGATCTTGCACATTCGTGTTTTTGTTGTTCCAAGAGAAACCTCAGTGGAAGCATTTTTTTGTAACCGTTTCCGACGAACATAGGGAAATAGGGGTAACAAGAATCTCCTCCTTGCTACTGCTCGACTTTGTATATGCTTGTGGTGTTCAAAGATTCATTGTTGAAGAAATCGTTGGAAGTTATCGTTACACATATAATTGTCAGTATGGGCAGACGCGTTGAACGTCCACTTTAAGATTGGGTTCAGTATTAAAGAAACAACAAGGACGTTCTAGCAATGTTTGCGTCGGCCAACTTGTATCCGAAGGAAAGCAATTACGATAAGCTACTATTATCTCTTCAAAGGCAAAGAATCATGAAAACTACAGAAGCTTCAACGCGTAGCGTTTTTATCAGCACCGCGAAGTAAATTAGCTGATAAAACAAGCCAGTGGAATTAGTTGTATCAGTTTAGTTTGCCGCAAGTGCTGAGTTCAATCTTGAAGTGTGTCTTACTAATACAGAAATACCCTGTATTTTGGATATAATAATGACTTTTAAACAGCAGCTAATGACTTACAGGAGAACCAGGTAAGTCGTTGAGCTTCAGAAACGGATGTTTATGTACACGTTGTTCTTCCAGGCAGTCTATCTCGTCCAGATCGCAAGGTAAATCGGGGTGGTAAGTTAACGTGCAGGTGAAGTTCTGTGGTACTTTACAGAATAGAAATAAACACGCTGTATTATTAATCACACCTGTATTTCCACAGTCTTTACATCATGAAAAAACAGTTAAATCTGGTGATTTTTTACGTAAGATACTTTTTTTTTTGTTCGAGAATCATACAGTGTTTTTGTGTAACGATAGGAAGTGCGCGAACACGATTACTGGGAACGGAAATGTGTTTTAAAAAGTACAAAATATCGCCGAGTGACGTGAGGAATCGTCAATGAAATTATAAACTCTGCGACACGTTTGTTTACAACTATGCCCACGGTCGTGCTACTTAAAGTGTCGTGTATAATATATTTATCCTGTTCTCAGAAAAGAAAAAAAGCACCTTACTTGAACACCTCGCGCGTATCATAGTTCTTATGTATATATGTAATTCTGTATAATAGGTATATAATCTATATGTATTGTTTATCACATTTTAAATAAAGTTAAGCTTAAGGATCGATGCGAATGAAATTGTTTCCAACATAAACGTTGTCTACGACGAATCATAATATGCATGTAAGTCCTGATCTATCAAATAGTAAATTGCTCTTTTTATTGATCGAGATAACTTGAATGATATTCCGGCGATGCTTGGTAAAAACGTCACACCTACTTTTTTTTTTTTTTTTTTTTTTTTGAAAGTAGAAATGTAAGTTTCACGGTGTTAAGAATATTGCAAATTACAAGCCTTATTTCTTCCTCACTTTTGTTTCTTTCTATGTGACAGCGGCGACATTTTATTTTTATCATTCAAGTTACTTGTTCGCGCTATATAAAAAAATGTTTATTACACAATCTTAACCCTGGTATTTATTTCTTTATACAGCATTGAAAATAAAATCATTTCCTTCTACGATTACACAACTTGTCGATTTTAACATATGGTTCATGTTATGGCTAAATATATTACCAACGCAATGTGTATGGCTTGTAATGGGGTTTATGTATAAGGGAAAGGCTGTATTGCCAAGTATACAATAGTAAAATCACATTGATGAATATTTCTAAGCCATCGCGACCGACGCCATAAGTATTCTCCTAGGTTTCTTATTTCAAAAATCGAGTGTACTTGTATCTCGTTCAACATTCGACGAATAGTAACGAAGAGACTGCAGTGAGAATTTTAAACTCGTCATACCACATCCAATTACCTATAAAAATTTTTGCCAACATCGGGCCAATACCTGAGTCATCGAAATAGTCTCGCGTAGATGTTAATGATCAGTACCAACGGTTGTTGACATATCGAAAGCTCGGATCTAACGAGACGTCTCTAAAGGCTTGTTCTACGTTAACCGTATTGTTGTTTTTCTTTTTCATCGCGTTATCACATGAATATTAATGGCAAATTCTCTTCAGGGTAGGTTTCATACTCTCCCATTCAGAAGCATGTTCTCTAGATGTACGTTTCCCAAAAGACCACAAGTTCGCCCCGTCAACTCTGCCAGTTAACAAATAAATATCTTCCTCCGGCGGCATCTTATGCGACAGTGTAAGGTAAGGTCTCTCCATTTACCGCGCGCATTAATGCACCATTAATGCAGTTGAACGAAAGCTCGAAGGTGTTTCGGGACGTGCGCCATCCTATGCGTTCTTCTCACCACTCTGGCCGCCAAACAGCAGAGCGTGGTGTACTTGACGGGATTCACCGAGTCGTAGAGACGTTTGTCGCATAACAACATTTCCAAGGTTTTGCCTTCGTTGTTAACGGTATCGATATGAGCGCCGGCCTCGAGAAGAGTGATAGCGAGATCCGCCCGCCAAACGTGCGAGAGTGCAGCCAGATGCAGCACCGTGTTGCCGTCGTTATCTTTCGCCGTGACATCAGCGCCAACTTTTATCAGAGCCACAGCCAAGTGCGACGAAGGGAACTTGGAAGTTGAATACCTGCCGATGAAAGCTCCCTCGCCGCTGTGTATCAATTGTAACGTATCGCGGCCCTAAAAGAAAAAAAGAAACGCAAAGGGAAACTTGAGTTAACTGATCGATATGCTCGTACTTCGTTGCCCGATAACGAACTTACGTGATTGCCTTTGGCGTTTATTCGGACTAAATTATAAATCGCTTTATGCAATGCTCTGTGCTCGTCGGTGCCTTCTTCTGGAACATCCTGCGTCAGTAAGCACGCCAGGTGCAAAGTGACCACAAGAACCCTGTTCAAATACGTGACGTCGCGCACGCAGGCTGGTACATCGTCCAGCAATTGTTTCCCTAGTTTTACTTCTAACACCTGCAACAAGCATTATCGTTCAATTTCACGTGCGAAGAAGCGTACGAGTCTATCGAGTGGCTCCGAGAGACTTACAGCTTTATTAAACACCCTAATGAGATCTCCCCTCTGCACCGGCGGCACCCTGCAGCCCGTGCCTGTCTGCTTATCCATCATGAAGCTGAAGAGCTCGGTGAAACTGAAGAGCGAGCTCTGCGTCATCGGGTCGAGCGGGTCCAGCATGTGCTGCTGCATGTCCAGCGCATAGTTCCAGAGCTCTATGCAACGATCGAACTGCCCGCCGTCCGCGTAAATCGCTCCTCTGTAGCGGATATAGTAACTGGTGTCAGGATGAGCCGGCCCCAATATACGCTCCCTAATTACCAGCGCCTGCATTCGCATTTCGTCCAGATCGGTTAGCAGCTCGTCGAACGTATCGAGGTCGGTGATCTCCCGCGCGAAGTTGTAAGCGGCTACGACGGGAGGTGACGACGGTTTCGCTATTACCGGGCCATCCCCTCGGTATCTAAAATATTCGCAAACAATCCTGTCATCTCTAAAAGCGACAGGGAGCCACGCGGGCTAATTACAAGCAACTCCACAAATATTCCAACGGACCTCTCCTCCATCGCTCGTTTCCAAAGCTCCAACGCCCCTATCATGTCCCTCTTCTTGTCCACGTAGGTGGCGCCCAGCAGCTCCAGCGCGTCTATCCGCTCCTTTCGGCTCACCAAGTTCGGCATGCTAATGAAGTATTCGACGATGTGCTTGTGCCCTGCAACAGACAAACAAGCCAACGATGATTTACCTGCCATCGGTAGAGTGTTTCCTCTGTTTAGATAATGAAACACTTGGCTAAGCATTAATTGTAATCGTCTTAAGGGAACCTTCGAGGTTGTGCGTGGAACATTCTGCTTTAACCTGTTACTGCTGCCGCAAGGAGTGGCGTCATCCCGTAGGAGTCCACGTCCATCCGGGCGCCATACTCGACGAGTACCTTCACGATTTCTAAGGAACCGCTCTCGGCGCAATCGTGCAGCGCCGTGTTACCCCTCGCGGACTTTCGGTTCACGTCTGCCTTCAGGGCCAGTAGGAACTTGGCGATTCTAATGTGACCTTTGTAGCAAGCGATCATCAGGCTAGTGTGACCGTGATCGTTTGCCATCTCAATGTCTGCAATCAGAGAGCGTGTCTGTCGTCAATTGGGCATCCCGATGAATTGGTAGAGGCGGATATCGTTACTTCGCGGAGAATAACGCCTGTCGCGCATGCGACGCGTCTTGTGAAACACTCTCGTCGCACGTGCAACTCGTCAGACAACATACTTAGGACAGAAACATTGACCACCCCATGTCCCCTACTGATCTTTGTTTCGAATATAATATAGATTCAATTGGCAAAGACGCGACGGCTGTAGTGGGTACGGTCGGGGATGGCTATTGAACGACCTCGAGCAGCCAATATATTCTGCCTTGAGTATAGGATCCCCCAAAGCGTTCACGTCTACGTACTTTTGTATGCGTGATAGTCTAAGCAAACAATAAAACGTTCCGTGAGAAACAGGGATATATTTTTCATACGTTATGCTTGTGCGATTATTGATAAATAAATACCAGAGAGCGCTATTTTAAATTATTCTATATTTGCTTCGAGATTATGTAAATGACTCGTCGTACCTGCGCCGTGGTTCACCAAAAATCTAACAATATCGAAGTAGCCGTCGAAACAAGCCGCTCGTAGGGGTGTGGAGTTCGTTTTAGTCGTCGAGTTCACCTTGGCGCCTTTTTTTACCAGCAACCTCACCAAGGATAAGTGGCCAGCAGCTGCCGCGCACCATAGAGGGCAGGCGCCTTCTATCGCTTCCCCGTCGAAGATCACTGAAATTAATTGTTCCAGTAATCAATACTAGAAATTAGATTTTTACACCTTCAACAAGCATGCAAGCCGAAGAATTATCGTGGGTACTATACAACCAGCTCCTTGGAGCATTCTCATTATTCTCAAGCAATAGGTATGAAATCTAATTAGTGATGCACTCAGAGGAGGAGGGGGCCAAGGGGCCATGGCACCCCCCAAAGAAGAGGTTTTGTAAAAAGAAAAGACAATTGGTTTTCATACTTTAAATAAATTTTTATAAGCACTTAATGAACTTTATTGAATTCTGCAATTGAAAATATTTCTATCCGTTCAACTTGGCTACCCCAACGATTAAATCCTGTGCGCGCCACTGAATCTAATACTACTCCGACACTGCACGCGTATTACACGTTCAATCGTCAGGGATTACAGGATTCCGGAACACAACACATTTTTAATTTATAATAAATTTCTTTTCGACGTTCCTAATTTCATTTCCTCATATTGCAACAACTATTCTAAATTGTAAATATATGGGACTGGGGAAAACATTGCTCAAGGAAACCTACAGGATTCCAAAAATACGCCCGTGGAAGTTCTCAGTTTCGTCATTCGCTTTCGTCGTTGCGTGTCGGACGACGCTGACGCACCCATGTGTGTCGTAGAATTACTTACGAAAGGATGATCTTCAGTCTTACCTGTCCCGGGTTGCTCGATATTCGCCCCACATTTCTCGATGAGGTACTCAGCCACGTCGTAGTGCCCGTTTCTACAAGCCATGACTAACGGTGTCGCGCCATGTGTCTTGGCGCCCACTAATTGTTCTACCTCATCTTTCGCTCGGTGATTGAGAAACACCTGAAATAAAAGAAATTGCGACGGTTATGAAAAAAGTCGATCGCTCTACGGGGAAACACGTATGAAAGTGACGCGACGGATTTGTTGTTGTGATCTTATCAGCAAATAAAAAAGCATAAAATCGGTGGTAAAAGCGTGAGAGTATGTTAAGTGTAAAGCATTGTTTCTATATTAGTTACAAAAATGATTGTTTCCGTGTAACCACTTTTTATTGCTTATCGAAATTATTTCATTTCTTTGCGCGTAAAATAGAAAAATAGAAATGATTTATTATTATAAGAATATCTATATCATTGTTTTCCTTTCAAGGAACGATCCACTGTACAAGTAACATTTTATTACTAACCGACTTATGTTTAATCGCCTATTAGACTGCCCACGTAACAGACAGTTTTTAGTGATATAACTTACAAATTTAATAAACACATATTCTCTTTTATAAAAACATTATCATTTTACGCAAAAAAACCATCGAGTACTTCGACATCGACGGATCTGCACGCACTAACAACATCGTCTAACTGCAAGAAACAAAGCATTTTCAACTTTTAATTGTCTCCTAAGACGATGAAGAGAGAAGCCATGCTTCGCTCCCTACTGTGAAGCATTGCCGTGAAAATAATTAGAGCTGTCAGGGCCCTCGAAATGTTCGAGCTGTACTTGGAGGAATTCAATCTACCCCAGAAAGAAAGTATAAGTTCTTCCTGTGTCCCTTTTCGCCGAAACTCAAACAATTATAATTTATTCAAGCTACTCCACTTATCAAACAGTAGTCATAGTTCGATCAATCGAAGTACTCGAGTAGTTTTTTCTCCGTTCCCGAGTAACCAGGACAGCTCTGGAATTCATACGCTTCGCGTTCATCCCGATTGACTTACGTTCGACAGTACGGAACCCGTGTTGAACCGTTCGACAAGTTCACCGCTGAGCGAACAAGGGTGTGCTTTACAGAAACTGTTTCAGAAAAGGACCGACAATGGCACTTGCATCGCTTCGATTTTCGGCCAGACGTGGCTGCACTTAGGCGAGTTACCGCGAAAGACTCCGTCACCGGCGGGTCCTTCTTCCGACGGATAATAAATATGTTAAGTACGTCGAGTCCGCTCTCTCGTAGTCGCACAGCACTTGACGAGGCTCGCCTCTTCCCAAAACTGCTCTTCTCCTCCTGGAACGTACTTGGACGCTTTTGTTCGGCTCCTTCTCTTCCACCCTCCCTCCCACCCACCCGGCGACCGTTTCGACGCGTACCGCGTCTTTGCGTTAAATCCTGAACCAGGTCAATTTCCCCCTCGTCTTCGTCCTCTTCTGCACTTTGTCTCACAACTCCTTTACTCTCAGTCTCGTTCTCGAGGTAACGGCTTCTTCCCAGCCGCGACTCTCAACTCTTGCAGCTGGCAACCGTCTCGATATTAAACGCACTTGCCATCAGACAACAGCGTAGCTTAGTTCCACAGGATCGTTCGATCGCTGCCGTTTCGTTCCATTAAAATCGACGGCCACCGTTGACATCGCGACCTACCGCCGCTTCCGTTCTCGCGCGCCGGGCGCTTCGAACTCGGCGCACGCGGAGGGTGAGGCACGGGTAGAAAGGAATAAAAAAAAAGAAGGAGGGTGAGCGCTGGCTGCGGAGACCGACCAAACGAGTATTGTTTTCGCAGCAGTTCCACGAAGCGGGCACTGGCACGAAGCACCGTCTTCCAGCTCAAACAACACGTGGTCGTTGCGCGTACACGTTTGCAGAGGCGAAGCGACGGGATTTCTTGCGTCACGTCCCCGAGCAAATTCGCGGACACAACCACAGTCACTGCGCACGTTAAAAACGGCACTCTTTGCCTCGGGATCGCCGCGTAGGTATTATTCCAGCTTCGCACAAAAACTTTGCTACGATCAGCCGAAGACCACCGCGCGATATCGCCCGATCAATCGGCGCGTTCCGTCTCAGCAAACAGCGATTCGTTTATTACGCTTCCACCAGAGACACGTTGTCCACCGGGGGATTAATAATCAGTTGCGTTGGGATCGTTTCGAAAAAACGGACCTCGATGCTCGCGCGCAACAGTGTGCCCATCGACTGACCGAGGCCCAAAACCCCTGACCGGCGATTGGCTCGCGGAGAAATCATCATTTGCCTCCACCGTGGACGCGTAGGTCCCGTTAAACGAATAATCGGTGACATTGGGCCCACGACCAAGAACGGTGAATGGACGAAACGTCGTTGTGCCCTGGAACAGGGGTGGGGCTAGAGAACGGGAGGGGAGAGGGAGCCAAAAGTATCTCGCTTTTCTCTCGAATTTTTGTCGCCTAGCCGTTTATCACTTAGCCCCTCTCCTCCGTCCGCACGTCCACTCCCTCTTTGTCAAACACGATTTTCTTTGCTCTGCACGCACACCTTCTCAGCCTCCTTGCAACTGCGTTTCTCTTCTACGCGACTTTGCTTGCCCGTCCTAGACGTGATTCCGCGCGCGCGCGCGCGCCTTCTTTCGCGGCGCAGCACGTTCCGTTACTCGGCTGACCGATTTTCTTTTTCGTGGGCCAGCCCGAGAGCCCCGCGTTTCGGATCTCTTCCGTAGCCGAGAGATGTAGGTAACGGGAACGAAAGACGCCGAAACAGGGCTGCCGGCTTCTTCGCCGCTCGTAAGAGAGTCGAGGCGGTTTTCTTTTCGGTTAACGGTGAACGGGTGGTCGGTTATGGGCCTCTCCGATCGAAATACCGCCGCCATTAATCCGGGCGCTCGGTTTCTGTCTCGTTCTGTGGTCACGTTCCCCCGAACGACTCCGACGGGACAAAAAGAAGTCGAGTTCCGGGAGCGCCACGTCCATCGGTCGAAAACTAGAAATACGGGTACCTATACTAAATCTGGATGAAATTTTGGGTGACGTTTAAACGCTACAAGGTCTCGGGGAACTTCAGGCGACCTTCACACTTTCGTCTACCTGTTTCTGAGAAATTCTGACGCATACCACTTTTTAGATGCGATTTAATTACGTATCTAAAATACGTTGACAGGTAGAGAAGAACGTAGCGGCAGTTAAAAGAATGTTGAGGGGAAGTGCAGTTAGGTGCGTAAGTTATTTAAAATATTGCAGGGAAGGCGGCATTTGTGATCGAAGTCGTTTCATTGAAAAGGAAGTGACAGTGTGTCAACTGCTCCTTCAGTTTCAATGAAAGTTCCACTCTTTTTTTCTGTACACGTTTCTATGCGTTCCCGCACGATTATCGGATATTCGATTCCACGTCGTTAGGCTGGCAAGTCGTCTTTAGCCGAATGTTCTGACTACCCAACGAGCGCGTCCTGCAGATTGAAAATAGGGCACTAGTCGCTTTATTTCGTCGTTAATCATGACATCGATTTAAATAACTCGGAGAATAGCCAGATTTATGACCCTCGCCTTAACGACTTTTTCCTTTACGATGTACGCATTGGCATCGCGAAAGAAACAGTGACCCGTGGAGAGAGCTTAGATGCAATCTGGCACACGCGGTTTAACTATGTTAACGAGAAGACGGCACGAAATTGTTGCAAATAAATGAAACTTAGTATGCAGCCGTGCCATTAGAAATTTTATGGCCCGTGAAACGTATATCTAAGTATGATTCACTTGGCTTGGCGTAAACAACTGTTACTTGCGCACCGAATGGAATTTTTACGCGACGCTCTTGTGATCGTTGACCTAAGCAAGGGTAAGCTTTCTTGGCCGAGGTTTACGGCTGTCTCCTTCGGCAATAAACTATCGAAAGTCGAAATTAAACGACTCGTTTGAAAAACGATTCCTCTCGAAACAGCTCGACCTCGAACAATTCAAAAAATTATTTAACGTGAAACGTTATTATACTCCAACTACAATGCCGGGCTCGTTAAAATTCGTGGACCGTCTCCGCAGACGAACGTCTCACGACGTACCTGTTCGGCTATAATTTCAACAGCGAAAAAAACTCCGACGCGACGGGGTTCGCGATGTTTCTACTCAAACAGATCTCTTCTCACAGTACAAAGCACTTAAAAGGTAATATCCCCATATCTGTACCTCGGAATTCATCATTTATTCTCTTCCTCGAAAGATTGCAATCTCCATTATTTGAACCTCGCCGAGCAGAGCGCTATTCTTCCTTCCCTCCCCCCCCCCCCCCTCTCTCTCTCTCTCTATTATCCTTGAGCATGCCTCGCATTCACGCACACACGCGCGTGGCCGGCCCATATACATGGCCCACCCAAAATAGAAACTTCTCGAAACGCTACGGTAAAACGACTCGCTGGACGTCACCGTGACTTCTGCCGCGCGGTTGCAGTTTAGGCGAAAAAGGGGAAAGGTACTTCGTCCTGGAATTCCACGCGGGAAAGTGTAACTTTTACGCGGCAGCGAAAAACTTTCAAACGCGCGAACAATTGCTGCAACGCGACCGACGGTTCCCAGCCGCGAGGAATTACGCTGCCCGCAATTGCCCGTCACGGTCCATTGCGCCTCGGTCGCTTCTCGACCGAGCGGAATTACGTCGATATTACGGAATAATTGTGAATTACGTGAACAATAACAGCGATCGGGGAGCGTGGCGAGCTGGTGCGTGACACTGCCGATTTAGAAAGTAATCGAGGTCCGCCAGTTATTATCCGCGGCTATTATTATCGGCAAATGTACCGGCAAGACGATGTTTCTGTCATTACTCGGGATTTTCAAACTTGCCTCGGTTATGGCCGACCCAAATACTCAGTAAAATTACCGTGACGCGCAGATCCAACATTTAGTATCATCCGAGATTAATGCAAAGGGGCTCGCCTTCGGAGCAGGTGTATTAACTTATTCAGAGTATTGGAGAATTCCATAATCTCGTACCTACCGCTATGGTTCCACGATATGATTGCTGAGGTAATTTCAAGTCCGTTTGGGGGATTCTAAAACGGTGAAGATCGATATTCGCGGAGTGTAATCGGGACGTTTACGCCAGGGAGATTAATTATTCCCGGGGAATCGTGCATGCTCGCTAAACGAAAACAGTCGTTTGCATAAAAGGATATTTCCTTCTCGGTACGGCGCAAAAGATATGACCCAGGTTCCCCGTGGCCATCTCGCGAATAATAAGATGTTCTAGAAATTCATGCATACGGAGGATGGAACGCGACCAGCGAATAAAGTCCGCCGCGGTAAGCGGAAGCCGCCCGCAGCTCGATCCGCTCGAGTTGACAAATGCGCGGGGGATCAGAAAAGGAACCGGTTGATCGACGATGGATATTGCGGATCGTTGTGTCATTGCTGGTGCGCGTCGATAAAATCAGCGAGTACCTACACTGTGCGATCCTTAATTTATTCGACGGTCGCCATATAAATATTTTTACATCGCGACCGATACTTAATTTGCATGCTTGCTCCTACTGCATACCTCCGAGCTCTGCGAGAAATCTCTTCTTTCATTGTCATCTTTTTCCTTCTGTAGTAAAAAGTGTCGCAGTAAACACACTTATTTGTTTTATTCAAACATTCTTTAATAGAAAAATAGAAGATCGTGTTTGCGGTACACTCTGGCTTCTATAGAATTGTTTGATGTACTTCGAAACCTACTTGCCACACGTGTGACACAAAAAAATAAACTATTCCATGCACTTCTGTCTGCAGATCATCCGATCTACGATATTCAGAACGCAACATTCTCCGGCACGACTAATTGCTAAGCGTGGCGTTATTCATCGAGTACATTGACCTCGAGACAACTGACGGTTCTGTCTATTAGCATGGTAATTAGCAACGATCCCAGTGGAATATGCTATCGCGAATAAATGTATTACCCTCTTCCTGATCGCGGGACGCGCCATAAATAAACATGTGTCTTCTGTACAGCCGGGTGTACGCGGATTTATCCAGAAAGGTTCAAAAATGAATTCACAGAAAGAGGGGGCAGGGCAAAGGTCGAGGGAGTTTAGTTTTCCGCAGGCAACGAACTCTGAGGATGCACGACCCTTGAAATGCGAATAAGCCTTGAAACAAAGTTGGGCATTAATTGAATAACAAATTATTTAAATAACGGATCGAATAAGAGTTACTTTAACTTCAGATTATTAGACGAATAAAGTTAATATTCTCATTCGACAATAAATATTTTATCTGTTAATCGTTATTCGAAATTTTTATTTAAATAAAACTTTTGCCCATTTCTGCCTTAAAACACAAATCAGCGGCAATATTTCAGGAGCAGCCACTACGTTAAGAAATATGCATGGTGCCACGGAAATATGACCGGTATCATAAGCTACCAAAGTTCGGGGGGAAAGTGGTTTGGGGAAAAATTCCAAAGGTTGCGATCAACAAAGTGCTTCAAACGACGATAAAATTAGTTTCGTTGATGGAGCCGGTTTCAAGATCGAGGATCGCCTTTGTATCTTATAAGAAACTGGTTCCGAAGAACACAAGCCTCCGTGTTAATTATAAGAACCGATCCTTTTTGTTTATACTTGCAGTCACGTGAATGGGCAAACTGATGAATTATAATCGCACGTGTAGAATGTGGTCACTCTTTCACCTTTACGCTCGACCGATCGCGAGGTTCTTACCGGCACTTTCAATGGCCGTGAATTGTACAGACGTTTTTAGAGACGTACAGCGTTTTTGCCTTAGCATAATGCTATTAAACCAAGTATTTAATGGGATGAAAGTGACAATGCAAAACTCACCCGGGTGAAATGGTTTTCACCGGTCGCGTCGTAATCCATTTCCTGTCCTCTTTCTTCCCGAATACAATCGCGTGTATTTGCTTAGTCAACGGGGTTTTTCGTAGTCACTCGACTGTGCTTGAAAAACACGATTCACAAGGCGATGAAAAAAAAGTCGCGCATAGCGGGGATCGCGAGATTGTCGACCCCTTTCGGACGAAAATTCAATATCACGGCTACTCGAGTGATCCTCGTTTTCCCACCGCCTTAGTTTCGATCAACGATTCTAATTCGGACCAAAATAATTTGGACCAAAGTAATTTCTACCGTAACCCACCCTCGTGCTAATCCTACCCTGGCCAATAATACTCAACAACGTTTCAATACGTACGATACTCAAAAAGAGACTAAAGTGCACCGTGCACAATATCGGGTAGAAACGCAACGGTACCGATATCCGGTAAACGGGACATTCAACGACACACTGTGGCCGCTCGAACCCCCGAACATGAGCACACTTTCCACTTTCCCAGCTCAGACAGCTATCCGACGAAATTTTCCAACACGTGCGAAGGGACCGGCGTTCTCGGGCACGCGCAACCACCGATTCGACACAGTAGGGGCGCAAAACCGACTCAGCCGGGTCGGAGTGAGACGCGGGCCGATGTTGGGCGCGGCGGCTCGCGAAGGGAGAAAAGACGGGCGGAGGAAGCGTGGCTGGAACTTCACCTCGCCGCTGTCCCTCCAGGTTTAACCGAACTTCGTGGCGCAAGATTCTAGCAAGTGGACGCGGAAAAGAGAGTAGGAGAAAGGGAGGAAGGGAAACAGAGAAGGCGGCAAGGTGAAAAGAGGAAGCGAGGGAGGGTGATGGGGGGATCGAACGAGTGGGAGGCGGTGGACAACTCTACGACGAGAGGCAGGGGCACGTATTTTACCGGCGCCCCGCGAGAAAGTCGCCCCTCCTCGGCGCGTCAACAGAGATACTTTATGCAACGGAGCCCGCGAGACGATGCGAGCCCGATCGCATGAGCGTTTATGCGCTAGAACGCCTCCGCCGTACTTTCTAATTGTTCTTCCTGATCAGCTCTTACCGGTTATTATGCAATGGGAGAGGGCTCGGCCCGGCGTACGTGTTATGCGATGCTGCGTCCCGATTACGGCGAATGCTTGGCTGTGAAAGATTTAACCGAGGTAGCGCTGGCTGCTCAAACACGCATCCTTAAGTCGGCCGGGTCTTTGTTTTCAAAGTGAATTTCAAAGTAATTCGGGGGTAGAAAATAACGACATTTTTTAAAGTGTTAAGTTGGGCTTGGACCTTGTTCTTTGATTGGGAAACTGTTCTTGTTTGGTATCGGTATCATGATTCAAAATGTGGGAAAGGTTTAGGTTTTTTTTATGCAACTATTTATATTATTACATCATTACGCGATTACTGTGTGTAAGTCGGTGCTGTCCACTTTAAGTTGTCTAGAGCTTCCGGACTCTCCCCATTCAGCCTGTCTCATTATTTTTATTATAAGTAATAAGAAGTTTATTTGCGGGGACACGTTTCCAGTGTTTTTATTTTCCTATTCAGTAGAGCGCACGCAGATAAAAACGTAATTACCATTGAATGCTAAATTGCTCTATTAGATAATTTAGGACCTTGCAGCTAGAGGGGTGCGGGACCATTTTTAGTTTTTGAGTTATGACGTGTAATGTACGTAAAACAAAATTCTACACCCTTTGATGCAAATCCGATAACAAATGAGCGATTTATTGGAAATTTTTAATTTGCACCCATTATGTACTCCGGATTTGAAAGTTTTTTCAAAAATAGAAATAAAAACTTGTCAACTCAATAACTATTACTTATTGCGTAAAGATATATATTTTTCTTGCTTTTTTTGTTTGCTAAGTGACGTGTTTCGTCGTTTTGAAAAAAGTTGCAATTGGTCGGCATAGCAAACAAAATAGGAAAGATCATTTTTTCAACTTTTTTGTCTGTGCTCGTAATGAAAATTTAAAAAATGCCTTTTATAGATTGAAGTAAGTTGTATACACGCCTAAAATTTCATAAAAATCGGTTAACGCTGCCCTGAACTATAAACGCTAAAAGATCGCAGAATAAGATCGAAAATTGCGAAATTCCCGGAAATCAGCGATTTTCGACCTTATTCTGCGATCTTTTAGCGTTTATAGCTCAGAGGAACGTTAACCGATTTTGATGAAAATTTAGGCGTGTATACAACTTACCTCGATCTACAAAAGGCATTTTTTAAATTTTCATTACGAGCACAGACAACAAATTTGAAAAAAATGATCTTTCTTATTTTTTTTTTTGCTATTCCGGCAAATTGCAACTTTTTTCAAAATGACGAAACACGTGACTTAGCAAACTAATCCTTCTAGCTTCTGAAAAATCTCAAGTTGTTTCGACCAATTTTTACCAAGTTATACGATTTTAAAAGTGTCCACATACTTTTGTCCCCCACTGTACTTACGCGATCGACAACGACGCGTAGTTGTTGCACAACAAACACGCTGGCTGCATAGGTGCAACAGGTATGCACCATGAACGCGTCTGTATTACGTAGGGGTTTCCTAGAGATGCAAATGCCCGATGCGGAAAACGTCACACGCACAGAGGCTTACGTAAAAATAGCGCTCGCTGCGAAGATAATAGCGGATGCACGCTTCTTGAACGGAGAACATCGGGCAATCTGGGAACTCCCCTGATAGGTCCAATTAGCTCTAATCGCGCAAGTATGGCGAGCAAGTAGCGCGATCGGGAAAATAAGAAGTACAGGAGCCGTTGCGCGAAACGTGTTCCGTAAATAAATAATATGCCGCTCTCCGCGTGAAATTATACGGTGTCGGGTGTGCCTGCGCGTGCGAAGGAATAACACAATGGGAGGTTTATTCGGTGCGGAGGAAAAACAATGGAATTTATTCGATCTCGCGTAAATGTGATTGGAGTAGGTGTTGGGCGTGCAATTAATTATTGAGACCGAAGCAGTGGGAGAGCACTGGAGAGATGTTACCTTTAGCTGCCTCATCGAACGGTGGTGCACGCTGGAGGAAGTGAACAGTGGGTCGACCGATTGCGAATCGTCGAGGTAGTAGAAGGAACGGCGGGACCGTCAATCCGCTAAGCACGGCGCGATGTCTCGAGTTACGTGAGGTTACACTATTCGTTACTTTCCAAGCGAGATCGTTACGTGGACCATCGCGGGATATATTACGAGAGAGAGAGAGAGAGAGAGAGAGAGATTACGAATGATGGGAGTACGCGTCGCGAGTTGAAACATTCGACCCTAGGAGCGACGAGTGCTGTCACCTGTACCATTAAGTATTTTATATAATGCTTAATTATGTGACATAAAAAGCTGTTGGGTGTAGGAAAACATACACCCAACGTTCCGCAAGTAACTCGATACAGGTAGCATCGAACTGATCAGACGCAGTACAAATGGTACCAGACCCGTCACACCTGATACGAGTGGTATTCGACTTGCGAAACCAGACGACACGTCTGATACCATTTATTGATAGCTCCAATATCGCCTGTATCAGGTATGATGTATTATATGTACACAGTGGCTCGTTCTGACGCCTGAAGTATATTTCATTTTGCCATCTGATCGACGTTGCGAGTTTACTGTACCTCTACCACCAAATACATATGGATCGCTTAGTGCATAAATATTTTATTCGCACCTTTTGTGAAATTTGAGTTTTTATACGCGACAAATGGTTCTTGACTGTTTCTTTATGCTGTATAAAAATCATAATTATATCTAGATACTTCATAAATTTGTCAAAAATAATCTTATGTACCATTGCACTAAGCCATCGATATATGAGAATTTATTCTATGACTGTATTTTATAAGGATTATTTATACTTTTACGAAGGAAATGTTTTCGCGCTTCTGGTCTCAATGTAATCCGCAATAACGATGGGTTGTACGACAGATGTGTCACGTTCGTTGATTTTTACCGACGTTAACTCTTACGTCAATCGATCGCGTACAATCATCCTGGCCACGTCCTTCGTCAATCGCCCCTCTACGATTATCGTCGAGATTGGGCATGTCTTGTAGAGACACGCGTGTTTTGCACCTGTATGTCCGTCAGACCTTTAAGGAACCGTCGAGCTTATGCTAGTACACGTAACAACGTTTCCTTTTTTTTTAAATTCAATGAAACCTAGGCTTACCAACGACAACATACGCCGCATGTACCTCCTATCTCCTATGTCGATGAAAGAACGAATCAACGAGACACAAGGAATGACAAAAGTACGGCCATAACGAGACACGAGTGTTCCCTCGATATTTTTACCCACTATGCCCGGCCTTTCTCCCCCTATTTTCGTCCTCGTATTGCGTTATAAAGCAATCCGCGGAAATAGACTCGTCGTCCTCCATGAAAATTGAAACGTCACCCGCTCCGTGCGCCGCTTCTGTTCTCCCCGCAAAATGATAGCGATTGAAGCGCGGTTTCTAGTGTTTATACCGTGCACGGGGATAATGGCACCGCAATGAATCGGAATTCTTACTTAGCCTCCTCGTGCACGTTATGGATAAAAGCGCCCTTGATTACCGGTGCAGCGGGATTCGCACGGGAAGCCTGAATTCCCTTGATTCACCGCAGGTAGGTAAGTCGTGACGCTCGATAAGCGAATCATCGACGGTATTACGGCATTGTCGGCGTTATATTACGGTAATACCCGGGCAGGATTTCCCAGGAGAGGCTGCTACACTACCATTAGGCAGGCACGTACACCCGACCCGCTTATGCCGCTTGTATCGAACGTTCAGGAAGAAACTTAAGGATACGCTAGAATAAAAGTGAAAGAAAAAGGAAATATTGCCGTCGTGCGTCGTGAAATTCAATGCTTGTTTGTCCCGCGATCCTGATGACATGCCGCTAACCGTTTCATCAGTCCAATGTTGCACGGCATTGAGAAACAGAATATTGTTCGCAGCAGCACAATGGAGTCCACGTGGAAAGACACTTTGTAACGCAATTTTTTTTCCCGAGAAACCCCAAGGCGATCGTGGCTGAGAGATCTTGCGCGCTGCCTTCCTAGAGGCGCCATGTGCCTTTTGTTCGTAAATGGTCGGATTAAAAGTACTCTCGACGGATTGTACCCGCCGGATTAAAATATACAGGATGGCCAGCGATTGGCGGTACATATTGAGAAGTTCGGGTGCACGTGTACCAACGCGTAGGGAATTCGTAAATCTTGCTACTGCCAAGCGAAGGCAGCGTAGGTAGCACGAAATTTATTGCGAAACGATCATTTCTCCATCAGTGTCCATTCTACGATAATTTACGACGGGGCGCAGTTCGTGAGCGAATATCATTCGGATTTCCAAGGTTCCCGACCAGCCCAGGTCGTTTCGGGATGTTAAGATGTCCAGTAAAAGTATTCGAAGCCTTAGCAATCTATGATCTGATATCGACCATTCATTTACTAGAGACACATGCGATTATTCTAATATACCCGGCCAGCGTAAGTCTCGAATCAATTAAGACGAAGCACGCGTCTGGCTAAATCACGATAACCATCATTGCCAATCACAATCACGAACGCGAATTACCATTTGAAATTCATTCATATCCGTTTTGAAGACACGGCGAACGGGCGCGCTGCTCGCCTGTTCGCTCATTGGCGCAGTCCGCCGCGTGAAAGATTGCGAAAGTAGATCGAACAGGCACTCGTGTGCTCTTTGTTCCCGCGCAAATGCCCGTCGGCTTTCTTGCAGAGGGCGACCTGCTTTTCACGGACTTCCTGGCTGGCTGCGATGCCCGATTAAAACGCGAATAATCGCGCCAGTTTCGCAGCGACGCGAGAATCTGTCGCAAGCCGGCCGCTGATAGCCACCGTTGATAGCGCGGTGCTTTCTTTGCAATTCTATCTGCGAGTTCGGTATAGGCGGCGCGACCCGCAGACCGAGTCTCCAAGCGTGGTGATTTGCAAAAGGGAACGCAATTAAAACGTCACTGCGAGGCGTTCCACTGTTGAAATCGATTATTTTTAAGCGTTTATAGTATGTGCTCGTATGAGGCTTTCCTAGTTTCCTCGTTTCATCTCGATTCACCTCCGAGTGGAGCATCGAATGGTTTCTTTATGGATCTTAAATTGCGCCCGTGAATATTTATTTCAATAGAAGGATTTCCAGCAAAACTGAACGGAAATTACTGTATTATCATCGTTGCAGAATAAGTACCTTGCCTGTGTACTTAATGCCTCTGGTCCCTTATATACAGGAAGAAATTTGAATGTAGTAAAAGTAATTAATTTGTCGATTAGCAATGTTAACTTTCGGACCCGCATTAAGCGATCAATTCGAGCTTGGAGTAATTATAATACGCATCGCGGCGAACGTTTAGGATGCCGATGGAACCACTTCTTCGCCTCATACCTACTTTGTTCGGGCGATCGAATGAATATGCGATTCGAGGGGTTACAGGTTCAGAAGCGTTTATAATGCAGCGATGAAATTAATCAGAGGATGACCTGTTGGAACTGAGCGATTACTATTTCGAGAGCTTTTGCACGATGTGAAAACTGAACGATCACTACTGTTCCAATTATGGAATTTTGAATGGAAGTTTAATTTTTTAAATTAATTCGTTTCTTAAGAGACCCCATAATAACGAATATCATCCCTATTCTCACTTTTACAAGTCGCTTTATTTTTCAATATTCCGTTTCTAGCAAACGGTTCTCTTTTTACGAGCAGCTCTGTCCGTAGATCTACCCGTATTTTTTTTACATAAAAGTAGTTATGTAACTTAAGTAACAAAAAAGTAAAAAATAAACAAATTTAAAGAAAAATTAAACCCGTCTTTAAAATAAAATAAAAATGCACCGAAAATGAAAAAATAATCTTCTCACAGATTTACAGTGTAAATAATGAGGCGCTGATAAAAACAAATTGAGAGTTGTAGATTAAATAAGTGAGAAAATTATTTTTTACTTTTTGCGTGCATTTTTATTTCTTTGAAGTCGGTTTTCTTCTCCCGCGAATACTTAAGAGATAAGTACTTTTAAATACTCCTAATCGCGACGCCCCAGGCACTTTAAAGTTTTACAGCGCCCTTCGTCACTTTCAAGCGTAATGACCACCGAATAATGGAGGTTCTGTTGTAAATATACAGTACCTTGCCATCCTTCACTGGTGTTTGGTTCGTCCCTCAGAATCTAATGTTTGGTTCCCTCGGCAGATACGAGCTTCTCTGAACGTTCCGAGCAGCGTTTGCTATTCTCTGCCGCGCGTTCGCGTAAACGCGTTAAACGCTTGCTCAAAGCAATGGTGGACGTTAAACTGTGAGAAGCATTCCCGTTGGCGAAAATATTTTAGAAATTAACGCGAGTCTGGTGAGTCGCGACACGTTATCATCGCGCCAGCAATACGAGTCGGAGAGGGTCAAGAAGGGTCTTTTTCTTTTCCAAGATTTGCGGAATCAGTGAACTTTGCTACTAGACACGCGATAGTGGACGTGTTCGGGGGCTATGTACACCTAGAATGGTCAAAACAATCGATTTTTCCAATAAAGAATTCGCAGAAGCTACAACATCAAAGGAAGGTCAATTTTATGGCCCCGGAATCGATTTTCTGTAAATTCAAAAACAAAAATTAGCTCACTTTAACCTGTACCTTAAACCGTTGCATTTGATAAAAATGAATTAATTAAAACGAGCTGTGAAAAGAGATACAACTATTCGTATAAAAATGGTACCGAATTCTTTGAGTGTAGAGGGCCAAGATACAAACTTTTATCAAATGAATATTACTGAAGGGTACTGCAAAAATGAGCTGATCTAAGCCAATTCCTAAAGGGCAGTGTTTTTAATACGAGATGTATGTGCACAATGTGTTAGTAAATTAAAATAGAATCGGAATACCTACGTAGGTATTCGTGAAGCTGTGACGTCCGAAATATTATCGATCGACAGCACGTTAATTAAAGGATATCCTCGAAGACGTCTTGCATAAGTAATGGAAAGCTTCGTGACTAAATAGAGCGGTTTACGTAAGGTGAACAGATACATTCATAGGATATTGAAAAGCATCGTGTACATGACAATCGAACAGCGAAGTCGTTGTATCGGAATCAATCTGAATGTTTAGTTCAATTCGCAATCATATTTCTCCTTAATTTCTCATTAAAATGCGAATAATAATCACTTTTTCCGAAACGAATCCACGACTGCTGACTAAAAGTCTCTCCATGACTAATGCCTCGAGAACGGCGAATCTTCTGATTTATTGCGAGCTAATGACCGTAGGCTAGCGTGACGGGTCTTCAAGGTCGCTAAATTTATCAAGTAAGCGGTTATTAGGAACCGTTCAACAATTAAACTACGTTTTAAGAAACGCCCAGGCATTCGACGCGCACAGAAGGCGTACAATAACGCCCAGGTGAATTATTGTTCTACGGTAAAATCAAATAACCTTGATTTCTGATTCCCCGCTCATCCTTCTTACCTAACGCAATGGCTACTTGATATATTCGATTGAGAAACACGCATTAATTACTCATAAATATACGCCACTCGGTATAGAGACAAAACAGCCATAAAAATAAGCAAGTGCCCAAGAACGTTGTACTAAAACACCGCAGAGTAAAAGCAAATCCACAGAAAGACCTTGCTAAATATCTGCTAGGGGATACAGAAAGTTTGCGCTAATGAAACACAAGCGAACTTCTCCTTCAGCCAAAACAATGATACCCCTTACAATTCCTTTAAACCGAATCCTTAAGAATCCTTGATAAATAAATGAAAATTCGCGTTACTCGCGATGACCCAACAAGAACTACACTTCGTCTTCGGACAAAGTCACGATATATCGCTGTAAAATTTCGAGGGCCGATGAATCTTCGAATTTACCGGTGAATCCTAAAAATCACCACTGCGACGCGGTGAAATTCAGAAATATCTTACAAAACATCTGTACTCCGGGCTTCTGCTAGCAGCGGTTGAGTAAATCCCACCATTTACCAGTACCTGCTGGTGGAAACGGAAAGTTTAAACGTTTTGTGGTACACTTCAGACGTTTACGATTCACCGCGGTGGTCTTCGAGCTTTTACAATAGCAGAGAGACTACGAGCCTCGAACTCATTTCTGCGTTCGTCGAAGCCGCAGGCTCGTGACTACGTAGCGATTGGTAAGGCCAGCGTAAGAACACGCCGTTCCGAGCAGCCGTCGATTTCCCATTGGACTAGGGGTAAATAAAGACCATACATATTAAAAGAGGCGTTCGGCCGCGCTGCACGCGAGCATTCCGTTCTTTTCCTCCCTCGCGACGCGTCTTTTCTCATCGCTCGGCTACGTGCCCGGTTATACCCCTGACTCACCAGCGTGCTCCTCCGACCGGCCGAATAATATTAGAACGTGCCACGAGAGTTGACTCTCCTCGGGGTCACTTAGTTCCCTTGTACCCTCGGCGTTTTCCCTTCGCTGCTGCGCGATGCTGACGGAGTAATTGCGACAGGGGGAGGAAGAACAAGGGCGGTCGCGCAAGGTACAAGGGGAGAATCAAGATGAAGGTATACGGTGAACACTGAGGGAAGGGGGGCTAACCAGGAAAATTCTATTTCTTCCTTCTGATTCCAGATGTACAAAGATTTTTCATACCTGCCTTTACTGCTGTGGCTTTGATTTCGATGTCGCTGATGATTGGTGGCTTGAATGGGAACCTTGGGACCTTGGGACCTTGCAAGGAAGAATTCAGTGATAATCGAATCAGTAATCGTTCGATAGAAGTGGATAAGAATTGCTGAAAAGATCGCGCTGCTTGTACAATTAGAAGTTACGGTAGCTATTATTTTTCTTAAACGCTCCCAGCGCAAAGGGCAGACGGTTCTATCCAATGTCAAGGTACCGACTGAAACCTTTCACCGAGTCGATTATCAGTGGAAGGACAGGGCCGCGTAGGGGGGCCGGGGTGTTTCAGTTCCGAGGTATTTATGCTGTACAAGGGAACAAGAGGCGTGGGACGTCGAGGCAGAGAGTCTTATCGATTTCCGTGCAGCTTCAGGAGCTGACAGACTGTGTGTAATACGACGTGCTGGATTCGCAAAGCACGGCGACGAGAAAACCATTAAACGACGTATGCTTGGGAATCGATACACCGTGCGTCGATTCGAGTTTCCGTGAAATCTAACCGGCGTTGCTCGCGCCTCCAAGGAAAATCAACGTGCTCGTTCCGATAAAAACGCACACGGGCCATTCCTCTCTCACTTTCGCGGCTAATTATTGTAAAATCCCTCTGACTAATTAGCCCACGATCCCTATCTACCCTCGAGAACACGGAATGCGAAAGTAGGAAAAATTCGGGAAGTAATCGCGAACCTATGTTTAACTGGCGTAACCAAGAAAGTATCATAGAGCCATTTTTATCGAACGTCGTGCTTTGACAGTCCCAGAACAACTGCGAACAATATAATCGGTTCGAGCGTCAAGGAGCATCGCTGGGCAATAGTGAAACCTATTATCGGCTTGTACGAAATCACTTTTACGAGTCAACTAGAAAGCAGACATCGTGGTATCGACGACGAAAACACTCCAGCGTCCATAAACGAAAACGGAGCACGTGCTACGTTCGATTTCCGATCCCAACACGTTTATTAAAAAAGGGGAAAGATTAACTAGGATAGCAGAGAGGCGAATTCATAAGTTGCGCCTCAGTTATTAGATGGCGAGCGATAAACTCCGCATGGAAAGTCTTGGAGTGTTATCTCAGCGCTTGTATGATTAGATAGGAGTCTTATCGTGGTTGGTATAAGGAAATTGAATGAATTAATCTGACAATGAAAACTTGATATGTGACGAGGGAAAGAGTCGAAGGGAACGAAGCTTCGATAACGTGTGCTGCCGGTGCTTTCACGGCCTTGTACAGAATTCCCGTCTACACGTTTAGGAATCTTTCGCCGTCGAGTCACTCTCGAAGAGATTCAATTTATTTAGGAGCCGAGCGGCGAAGCCGCGAGGACAAGTTCGCGGTATAACGCGGCGAGGAGTAGAGATGAGATCAAGTTCAATGTGTACTTACGAAACTAAGTCGAATACAACAAAAAAAGTTCACTTCGTGGGATTGGATTACTGCTCGTGAAAAATGATTTTCAATTGTATGCACTTGTAAAGTACTCGGATCGTACAAGCTGCTTTCGAATCCTTGAATGAGTATCTATAGGATTCGAATATGTACATGCAAATACTTTCTCATTTGAAAGAATCGAATCTTGTAAAAGTAGTAATCGAACCCTGAAAATGTACATAACCTATATTGGCCTGTAAATAGCATTGAGCACCCCATTTTAACGATACTAGCTCGTGATTGCCTGTGCACCACGGGAATGTTCGTCCGATCAGAAAGAATATTTTCGAAGGCAGGACATGTCGTTAGTGAAAAACGGAATAGGTCGAAGCTATAATAAATTGTCAATCAAATATTATTCCTCCATACTTACAAATGTTAAGAGTATTTTGTGTGTTTGCCAAATACATGAATTGTTAATGATAATAAAGTGAACTAAATGTAACGTGGAATACTTGTACATAGGTAATTTTCACCGAAAACAAATCACACACTTGCACCAAATAGAAAACTCCTGGTTAAAGTAGATAATCATAAAGGGTTCGAATCTATAAATGGTCAGGGTTCGATTATACTTGCAAGTACCGCTGACCTTTCTCGAAGTTCTTATAGAGAGTTCAAACCTTTCTCGTCAAGGTTCGTAGTCTACTTGAAAGTAGTGTTTTTTTTTTTTTTTAAGTACTCGTGAACTGTTCGAAACTATACAATCAGATTCGAACCTACTTGCAATATACTTGATCCCATCACTAGCCAGGAGTAAAAAGAATTTTACGCCGTTCTCGAGGTTATTTCGGTAATTGGAGCGTTAGGTGTCACACGTGCGCACGATCCTAACCCAGATTTCACACTTCTTGATCGCTCGCGATGGTATCCGCGCGCTCCTGATATGAATGCTTTCGAAAGCGGTGCTGAACATGCAAAGAGAACCTTGCGGCGAGGAATACGGTCGATCTTAACCCATTTAACTTCACAGCTGTTTTCCGATCCTGCGAATTCATTTGCCAAGAAATCATTCGCCTCGCGTGCTCTTCATACGAACCTAATAAAACACGTAAAAAGCACAGCAAGTTCTACCTTTTACGGGGCCATTGAAACGAAATTTCGCGGCAGGATTTTATTAAGAAATCTGCATCGATTTTAGTGGACACGTTACAATACGTCTCTTTACGCGTTGTACAGTAGGAGCGGATTCGTAGGTGGGGATCGTGATTCGTAGTTCTAGATCATGTCGCGCGTGAATTGATCCGGTCGAGAGGTCTACACGAAATCAAGACACTGAGTGGAGTAAATCGACGTCAGCCTTGAATCCGAGGAATTGGAGTTATGCAATTGCAGGCACACACGCGTGAAACCCAGTTGAGAACGTCCAGTTCGACAACTCCAATCGGATTGCGAAATATTTTTTTACACCGTTTCTTACGTCCCTCCGATACTCTGTTCATACGAATCGTTTAAAACGAGCCACCCAATTATGAAAAGCAATTACCGAGAATACACTAGAGGAAACAGGCAGGAAAACTCAGCTTCCCGTGTTTACAGATTTATCGCAGATACTCGGTTAATCGCGATCGAATCGCAATGAATCGGAAAAACGAATTATCAGAAACGTTAATTGTAAGATAACGCCGATAAATATCAATGATTCATAATACTTTGACGAAGATGCATGGCACCGTGTATCATAAATTGTATCGATGACTCGTCGAGAAGCATTTCCCAGGATTGTTTCAAATCTTTCGCATTACGCGGTACTTGTGTGCCTGCGGTAGAAAAAGTTTTCTCGAAATAAGATTGAACGCGAAGATTGGGCTTTCCAGATTGGCTGCGCTCCACGCGGTTCGATCAGCGTTTCCTGGACGACAATGTGTTCGTTGCGCGGGGGAATTCTAAACTGTCTGTTCAATAGAATCGATACAATCGAAATAAATGGTGGCCTGGTAATTAGATACGTACAACGGGCTTGTCTTCTCGTTCTATCGTCGTGTTTCTTCGAACGCATTTTCCGCAGTCGCGCACTCGCGAACGCTTAGGCAAACAACCGCCGATAAAATGATTCTGACGAGGTTCAGAAACGTACAGCGCATCCTGATACAGAATGAAACGCAACAAGAGGTCGAGCAGACTGAGACGAACGGCTGGTGTTTGCGTATAAATTGCAGTAAATCGTCGTGCCGCCTGGTAATCCTGATAAACAACAGATTAACGCGATAACGCGAAAGTCGGATAGAGATATGTTTATTAGACGGGTCGTTGCGATAACTCGCAGACCTCGTTATGCGTCTTTGTCTTTCTATCACTTAGGTGCTATACAGTCATTAATTGTATGTATTATCTGCGCGATACTTGAAAGGAGTAGGCAAGATCACGCCGAACAAGAGACAGTTTTCAAAATGCGAAAGAATTAAAGTCCAACCTACTTTCGCCAAAGTCCCTTCTTTCTTATGAGCCTAGAATTAGAACCTAGACATTGGAAGTGGAAGGATTAGGAAAGTAACGTCAGTGCTACTTGTTTGAGGTTGGCATAGTGGTCATGCTTGTACGTTGCCTTTCCTTTCGAACGAAGCTGGAGTAAAGCAGCAGGGACAGATCGAGCTCAACTTCGACATGCCCAAATGAGTAGATGGCGTTTCATGCCTCAGATATAGGAAATACAATCCCGGTAATTATTTACTATCCCAGGCTTGCGGGAGCTTTTAAAGTCTATCTCGGGATTCCGGGACTAATCCCGGGATTGGGAAATAGAAAATTTCGGTAATTCAAATGATTTATTATGTGTTAAAATCCTAAATCTTTATTTAAAGTAAACAAACTTACTTTCTATCATTAGTCTGAAACATAAACTAAAATCATTTTTAACAATAAAAACAGTAGGACAATGAAGAATAATAAAGCCTCAATAAGTAGATAATGTCAGTAAACCATTATGAAGATTATTGAAAATACGAACGAAGAAACAGCAAAGCACCTAAAGTACATACCTACAATCTTTCGACTTTACGTGTTCAGACAAGTTACGATTTGCGACTCGCGCGATTTCGAAATAGTGAAAAGTGAGAATATCGTTGTAATAATAAATATAGTTTAGTTAGTTATATGCGGCTTAATATTATTATTTAAATAAATCGTTACTATTATTATTGTCCTTATTATTATGAAGTGACTATGTTTATTTATGCTGTTTATTTTTGTGTTTTTCAGGTGTTCATAAAGTAATTCAGATTTTTATAAAATCCCTAAAGCCTCGGGATTATTTATCACAAATCCTGGGATTTTTGGAATCCAAAAAACAGCCGGGATCGCGGAATCCCAGGATAGTATTCCCTAGCACTATCTGGCTAGTGCACATTTTTCCAAATCCCATGCAATCCGATGCACTCTAGGGTTTAGGCCAGTTTTCAGATAGAACCAGGAAACGAGCATCTCAATCGTGTTACTTTGTACCAACTAGCATTGTAAGGCATCATCTTTAAGTTGAATAATACCGCTCGAGGCTTCCGAGTGTAAGCCGTGTCCTTTCGTAAGAACACGATGTTTCGTCAGCATTGCAGATATACCGTTATCTTGGGGGCCCTTGGCTAGCTCTAATGCCAATAAAACCTTTTCCAAGGTGAACTGTGGGCCACAGTTCATACTCGATTGCCCTCTGGCAGTATGAACTGTAAGAACTGGAATCGCAGGTCGCCAATTGCTATATTCGTGGCAAGAGTGATCGTAAATGAAAAGTACACGTAGGAAATACATCGTACACTTAAAATGTTCTGGCCTTTGAAAAACAACCCTTTCCTACCCTTTACATTTAAATGAACGAAACTGAAGTACTAATTCTGAAATTAGTCTACTATATTATTTGCCATTCCAATTTCGTGTACCGTCGCTTGCAGGGCGACGATGAAACGCAAACGGCTCAGTTCCGCACGTTGGCCACGTGCGTAGTCCAACCTGGACTGCGACTCGAACACGACTGACTATCCTGATCTAGCGTTCGACTGCGAATTTTGTTGCGACTGCGTGGTCCTCCCACGCGCTTCGATTGTCTCGACAGCTAAAAATGATCAAGCCCGGTAGACGACCCTCAATGTATTCTACTGACGTTCTTTTACGCAATTTCTTTCCATCCACTTCAGTCGATGCAATACCACTCGCGATTATGAAACGCGCCGACTGTTTGGAGACGTTCAAAAGACACATGTCTTTTCATACGTGCGATGGGAAACAGGAAGACGATGAGATGACTCAGGCCTTGAGGGGCATCGATAAGGTGTTCTTAACCACTGTATCCATGAAAAAAAACCAACTGAATATACACAAAAGGAAACAGCTGAGTTCGCGCTACCAGTATTTAAATCGTGTTCCTGTATTCAGTTAGTCATTACTCTGAATACGTGGTGTTTTCATTTGCGCTCTCAGCTTTTAATCCTGAGGAAGGAAGAGATGAACTACGATGGAAATGGAATTATTATCGTTTAATTGATGGTGACAATCTGGAGACGATATATGAGCACGCCCGTATACCACGAACAAACATCATCATGCACCTTACATTGATCGGTAATACGAAACCGGATCGAACGAGTTTGTCATCGCAAGGTAAGAAACAATGTACGCGTTATGTTAACGCTTGTGCGATAATAAAGTACGTTTACCAACCACCGCATATTAAGTCTCGTTGAATACAGAGTCGATTATCGAGTTAATCAATATAGGCGGCACCGACCCGAGCGATTTCGAATTCGACTACAAACAGTGTCACCATTACCATTTATAAATTGCTCCATCCCGCAACTAATGGGCGAAAATTATTAGCGACAATTTTGTTCGTAGTGAAAGCAGAATTCAATTCTCCCTTTCAATGACACCAAAGCAACTTCGTTAACTTTTGTGCGCGATTCGATTACAGCTGCCAAGAGAACAAATGGACAAGAGAATCGGGAATGAGAGGAATCGAAACACGTTTCCCTTTTATAGACAATAGCCATGTCTAACTTACGTCATTATTTTTTTTACCGCCGACAATACGTCAGAGTAGAACGCGTGACGCATTCCATAAATAAATGTCTTATAAGCGTACAACCCGTATGGCTTCCACACTATTCCGTGATTGTAACTTTCCTCCGGCTGCGGCGTTAGCGGAAGTCATCGATAATTCAATTAAAGGGCAATTTTTGAGAGTGACTTTTAATACTAATAAACCGGCCGGTAATGGTAGAACGCCCCCCTCCCCTGAAACCTAACCAAGCAGACTTCCCCATTAGCGCCTACAGAGTACGGACTCGACCCGACCTCTAAATATAACTGCTGTTTGCTGTGGCTATTTCCTACTCGAGATAAACACGAGCCAAGGGGGCAGCGAGGCGATTTCGTCTCTGTCGTCGCCAATGGGGACTCTAAAACACCAGTCGTAACGAACAATTCGTTTTACTTCTATCGCGTTATCACAGCGCGTGGTTGCGCCTCGGCGAAGCGATATGAGCACGCATCGCGAATCGAGTGGAGACCGTGTACATTCTAGTTTCATAACGCTCTAGGCATCATTACATCGGCACGCCGCTATGTCGTATGAACGTAGATGATCGAGTAAAAATACATTCAATAAAAGAGACAATTGCAGAAATTCTGAAAATTTATCTCAGAAACGAGGGAAGGTTTGAGGACCATTCCTTGATAGACTCAATGCGCAGAATCTAACCTCTCCTTTCACTAAATTACACTGAAATTCGTATTTGTTTCGTGTTAGGGTAGGCAAGTTCGGTAGATGAGTCGCAATTTCGTTCTAAAGATGAACACCCACGACACGCGGTGTTTTTGTACATCGCGTAGGTGACAGTTATTAATAAAACCGCAGATGTGTCGTTAAACGAGCATGTTTTCTTGTGTATTAAAATGTGTTAAGATGCATCTGCTATGGATGGCACGAGACAAGATGGTGAACACATTCTTGTGAGGACATACTTATCGAATGTTCTATAAGTATTGAGATTATGTTTTAACGACGGAAGTTTCCGTAAGAAATCTGTCGCTTGCAACATTTCTGAAAGAATATTTTAAAGGATCCCTTACGGATTGACTGGGAAGAAAATATGGTATATAACACCGGATAATTTGAATGGGCATTGATATTTGATTTCGTGGTAGGTTAAAAGACGATGATGATGATGAATTTAGACCGACGAAATGTAACATGGACGTAATGGGCGAAATTTCTCGACACGAGTGAAGTGAACTGCCTCGAGACGGTAGGACGACGGGTTTTTATGGAAACATCTGACCTTTCAGCATTATTCATCATTTCGTAATAGTTGCATGCGAATATCGCAGAAAATTTGAACGGACCGTACCTTCTGACCGAGAAACCATTTACCTTTAAATTCTAACCTCCTAGATGTACAGATATCTTTGTATTACGCTCATTGGGATTTCCCCGTACAACATTTTTACGCAAGAACAAACAGGCCAGGAATACTGATCAAACACACTGTTGATACACAATTAGAGCAATTAACGGCAAGTGGATAACCATTAACCAGTTTCCTTCGCCCTTTATGCCTATACTATAAGGTGGTAGCAGTTCATTTATGGACAGGACTGTACCGGGAATGAGAGATATTTGCACGAAATCAAATGAGAGAGCAAATATTTTCCATCAAACAGCTATGTCGCGAAGTGAACCGCGGAATGTGATGGCTAGTCCTACTATCTTGGCGAGATCTCGTAAAAACTCACCTTCAGGCGTTTTAGCTTGCCGTCCCTCGCAGCGTTGTACACCACGCTCGTAAAATCCATTTTCACATGCTACAATCCCGTGGAACACGGCGGCACTGTCCTCTAACCCTCGTATCGCTGGTCCGTCAGATTCACGGCTGGCGTATCCCTTTGTCCAAAAGCACGGTCGAATGCGTGCTGGCCGCCCCCCTCGTCGCTCTTTGCCAGCAACTTCTCTGTCACAATTGCGGGAGACTTGCCTCTTGCGATACGGATAGCGCGATAGGACAACCGAAAAACCATCCGAATGATCAACCGTTACGCGCTAATGTTTCTCTCACTTCCCTTCGCGGAACGACTTTACAGTTAGATACCACGCGCGCGCGCGCACAACCCAAGCGGCGACCTATTCCTCGCCGCGGGCGTCCCGTTTCGGTGGTTTTGCGAACGCACGCCCCGTCCGGTCATCAGATGGCGATACCTGTACCGTCGGTTCGACGGCCCGTCAACAACTGAGCTCGAGCTGCCAACTACGTCGGATCAATCGTGTTAGTGCCAGCTGTTCGCTGTTTCCCTCTCTCTCCCGCCATGCCGTCGCTGTTCCTTTATTCGCTTTACGTTGCTCGCGGCTAAGGAGATTCGGTTTACTCTGGTGTCGGGCACTGCATCGTGGTTTGATTTCGCTTTCGTTTCTATCAGCAGTTGTTATTGTCGTCAATTGGTTTTCGAGAATAACAATGCATCGTCTGCGTCGCTCTTGGCTCTGGTTCTACACAGATTGGGTGGAGACTTGTAAATCTTCACACCTATGCGTTGTCGCGGGTATATCCGTTCGCGCGTAGAGGGCAGCATTGCGCGGTATTTCGAGGCGTGTGGATATGTCAGATTTGTTGAGTAATTATGATTTGTAGCGGAAATCGATGACAAATGCTAAATCGTAGGAATTTATGTGGCATTTATTTTCGATATTTCTGAAGTTCCATTACGCTTACGTCATCAGTTTACGGTGTAATGAACAGCCTGCAGAAGAGATGTTTGCATGGTATTAAAGTGGAATATCAAAATATCGTTCGATGTTTACTGCGCGCCGACTTCAAGTTTGTTATTACTGTCTCGGACAAAGGTAATTTAGATTCTAGGTGAAATTTGAAGAGTAGAAACTTGAAAGTAATTAACTGACAGTATATCGACTGTCATATTACGCGGCATGCTCCTTCGGAATCTAACAGCTTTATGATTCAGATTTAAAATGTCGTAATTTCCTTAAACTTAATGATACGAGCTGTCTAATTTAAATACCGACTGCTGAAATTTCCGCTCCATATATTCATATAATTTGGCAACTGAAACCGTTAATCTGTACATGCTAAATCGTGATTCGTCGACGCCGGCGTAAGAAGAGAGGAGTGAAACATGAGAAGCAGGGGAGTCGTTAAGTCGGCACTTCACCCTCGATTTTAACGCCTCGAAGTGACGCACTCGTTCTACGCTCAAGTGCGTTTTAGTTCGTCCTACATTTTTGCCGGTACATCACGAACAGTACTTTATCCCAGTCTCGACTCGACGACAGTCGACAGACTTGCGTCAGTAGCCATGGTACACGCTGGCTCGCGATTACTTTCTTCGCAAAGGAAAATCGGAAAGGGAACGCTGATACCAGTATAAGCCGGACTAAGCGATTACTACCTACATTTACAGATATCGTGAATCGCTATTTACGAGATTGTAAAATCTGATCAGTATCTCGCTAGTCCTAATAGATTTTATTTAATTAAGTTACCAGCTGCACCGCTCACCGTGTTAGCGTCTCGTAAGAATCTCTCTGAAGGAATCCGATATTACAAAAAGCGCACAGCGGCGAAAGATTCCGCGAGCCGCCTCGGAACACGTTTAATAATCAGAAATAGTGCTCCGTGGGGGGGATTAACTCGGGCCTGTCCACAAAGGCGTACGATTGCCGCCATAATTCAGGGGATCGCGAGAGGCAAGCCGCGCCACCAAACGTTCCTCAATTATCGAAATGGAGAGAAGCTAAAGGAGAAGGCGGCAGTGTCTCGTCGCTTTCTTTTCTTTTCCCGGGCTGCGCATCGGCCACCCATAAAACGAAAGGATAGGTCGGTGTAAAAATGAATAGAGAAAAGGGCGCGTGGGTGGTGGATGGGTCAGAGGGAGAATGAGATGGCTGATAGATGGAAAAAGTATCGTGGATGTGTACGGGGCTGCCTGGAGCGTGTATACGTGAAAAGAGACAGAGCCGGGAAAAAGGTGCACACAATGCAAGTCGGCGCTGTCACGGCCGTGGAGGAATGAAAAACAGAGCCACCGAGCCTTCGTAAGACAGGCCAGCGTTTTCGGTTGCGAGAAGACGGGATAGAAAGAATACGGGAGGCGGACTTGTAACTGTACCGTGTCCGAGGGGGCTGCTCGAGAATTATAAAAGTCTCCCGAGGCGTGGTATATCTTCCTCCAACTCCTCCACGCAACTTCGAGCGTAAGCAAAGAACGATCCTAAAAGCATTTATGCGACGGAAGTTAAGTATGCCCGCCGCTCCACGCACAGACGTAACATTAATGGTAGAATTCAATTATAAAACGGCACATTAAATGCCCCTCAATTGTTAAGGTTAACGTGGAATAAAGCTGGTATCTTAGCTCCGCGCTATTCAACCGTGTAAGGATCCTTAATATAACGAGAGTCCATCCAAAAGGACGCTTCAAACTTCGTTATCTCGTAACCTGATGGAACACTACCCCGCGATCTCCTTTGACGGCAGACTTCATTCCATTCTTTGCAATGACTCGTCCAGGCAAAAAAACGAAAGATTCAAAGAAACGTGGGAGGAGTAAATAGCTGGAAAGTTATTCGCGAAGAATAAATCTCTTGCCAAGTGGAAATCTCTTGGTAGTATGTATTCTAATTGCGTGCGTACGTTGGCCGGCAGAATGCTGCCGCCGTCCACCGTAACGCACACACATTCGCGTAATTGGTGCTTGTGGGAAATCTTAAAATATGGAGCGGCGGTAAATCTGTCATAGAAGGATATAACGACACGATTTAAACGTGGGTTACGAACACGTTCCCTTTAGACCGCTTCGGCTATTGTAGCTGTTAGATCGTATCGACAAGGAAGCATAGCTATCGTTCGCTTCTTCCAGAAACAAGTCCCGCGAACGTTGTTGAAACGTGGTTGAGCCAGTGACGTGGCTGGCGAGCGTGCGTCGGCAGAGTGATCTCTCCGTCGCCAATTCTCTGATCTAATTACTATCTGGAATATTGAATGAACGTTTGCCGTCGTATCGCGGAAATACGACATTGCGCGAGCCTCCCGAGCGCTCGAGATAAGACCATCCTATCCCATTAACCAGTTCCTTTTTTATCTTCGGCGAGACGTAACTCAGGAACTAGTCGTTCCGTTGGAAGAATGATTATCCGGACGGCTCGCGTGTTTTACAGGTTTTCAGGGGGATGTTCGTGTTCGCCAGGGTGGTGCAAGTTAGATATATATATCGTCGTTTTACGACGCCGGTAGTAGGATGATTCCAGCGAGGTATACTTCAAGGATGGTAGTACTCTTTAGGGAAGCGACTTAAACTTCCACCGACAAAGCCTTCCAGCAAATACAGTGTTTTATATTTAAAACGTTCTAAAGGCACGCTCCATTGTTCCATCCCTCCCCCGCCCCCACGTAGCACGTATCAAGGTAATATCGTCTTACGTTGTTGTTCCCGTTGATACCTGCGTCGTTACGTGCACCTTTGTATCTTTAGAAAAGATATATCGATTTTCTTCACAGCCACTTCCAGCCGTAATACCTTATTTGCTCCAATTACCAAGGAAATTATTAAGCAGTCGACGGTCCCGTCGGTGGTTCGTTATTAGTCACGCGATAACGGGCGAGTAATTTCGCGTGCGTACGCGAAAGACGTTTAAACACTCCGCTATTTTCTCTGTCGCGTGATTTACGAGTAAATTATGTAGATACCCGGCGAAACGATACGTTCGGGCGCAGAAAAACCAGCCTTTCGCGTAGCTGTTTTGAATAAACGATTAATCACGGGCCGCAATTATAATCCCCTGCCGGGTAGGGTGGGGAGATAGAGCGGCCCTCAGAATTTCGTTCGCCGCGCGCTCCCTGAAAGCGAGGCCGTAAAGGAGCTCGCGGCCTCTTCTCCCGATTTTAAGTAATACACGACTTCCGTATCGCCCGCGCCGCCCCCAGGAAATTGTATGAATATATCAGGTAAAGGTTTCCAATTGCATTTATGGCATCCGCCCCTCTCGCTTCGTCCACCCCGCCCCCCCCCCCCTCCGGCGTTCCCTCTGTATACAGCAGGACAAATAGCATTTCGTTTCTGCGCGCGCGAGTCGTTTCTTTGCAACCTCATTGCAGCTCGCGTAGCTGCGTGTGGGTGACCACCGGGGCTACGTAAATATGGTTATACGACGTTGTACGTTGATAATGAACGCGCTCGTGTTCGTGCAAAAGTGTAGTGGGCTGCGGCTTGTGGTAAGGGCTCGGAAGAGGGATCGAGAACCGAAGCACAATGCGCCAACCAACGGAGAGGCGAAGGGAGAGGCGAAGAGGGCCGGGAAGAGAGACCGAATACGTACATTTGCGTGCGCTGCGCGACCAGCGCGCGTAACATACTCCCGCATATTCACCGGCGACGACGGTGACAGTCTAATAGGAATAAGTAAGCGAGCGTGCATCGTGTTGTTTCGGTGCGTGGCTTGTTCGATGGGCCCGAGGAAGAGGCGAGCAGAGTGCTGAGCTGGAGAGCGCTCGTCACTTTGGCCCCGATCACGCAGAATGCCACGGGAAGCGCGTCTCTTGTATTTTGGACGAGCCGTTGCTGAACGACTGTTGTCGAATGACGGGAGATGTTCGGTGTATTTCGTATGCGGCCGATCAAGCGCGCACGTCGGAATGATAATCATTTATCGATGTTACATTGAACGAGCTGGGGCTGGGAAACGATGCCGAGGGAAGTCGGGTAAAAGAGAATCGAAGTGACGATAAAGTTTTCTCCCCTTAATCTATCCTTTCGAAGCTCTGGCCGACCAACCCTCCGCGTTCCGACCTGGACCAAGAATGAGATTCTTCGGTGCCGCGGTGGAGGAGGGTTCGCCCTCTACTTCACAAACTAGTTTTATGATATCCCACCGACACCTACCATGCTAATCCGCCCACAAAGTTTTCCACGGTTGTTTACTTACCTCCCGGTTGCCGCGCGCGCGCTGCCGCTTCGCAACTTCCATCGGCGGGATGTAACATAATTTTCGTTCGCGCCGCGCGCGCGGCAGAATCGATACAATAATAAACGCAACAGATTCCGAAGGGCAAAGTAACAGCAATTTCACTCGGCGCTTTAATCACGCGATATTTCATTTATCCGCCGCGCTATTACCGGGGCTAAATGTTTTACGCTTATTGGGTTCTTGAAATTCATGTGTCAATAAACAGAATAACGCACGCACAGAGGCGCGCTAAATGCATTTTCATATTGCCATTGATGCGTTACCATTACGTCCAACTTCGGCCGGCGAAACGTTATGCATAATCGTCGCGCTGCATTGTACGCCGTTTATCTACTCCGTGACGGATAATTCGCGCCGGCTTTGCGCGGCTCTGCGGCGGCCCTGTTTCGTTGTTTTTCGAAGACGGCGAGGGGCGGATGTACGCGCGGGCGTGCGCGTGCATATTGGAATTTCAGAAAGCCGAGTCTCAGGTGGAAAGCCTGATTTAGAACATCCCCCCAGTTGGCGGGCGTTTAACCGAATCGAGGATTCATCTCCTCGCGCCCTCAAAGCGCACCAGACACGATGTATGAGCAGTGTGTAATATGATGAGCACGCACACGGGCAAGCGACACGCTTGGAATATCACCAACACGCCGCCGCCGCCTCGGTTGCACCCACGTAGAGGTTCTCTCCTTACATCGACGGTTGACTCGTGTTGTCCGGCTCTAGCACTTTGACTCGCTCCGTCTTTGTCCGTCGCGCGGCGCTCGGCACTCCATGCGCGCGCGACACACAAGCAACGTTCGGCACTTGGTTCCGGTACTACTCCTTCCACGCCTCGTTGCTGGCCTGCGAGGGCGAGAAAGACGCGCGAGGCCGGGCGGTCTCTGTTGTTCCAAGAACGCCGGGGCAGAGGAAGGCGCGACGATCGCGGGCCGCGCGGTTGAAAGAGAGACAGATCGGGTGGGTGAGGGTCGATGGAGATGGACCGAGACAGGGGATAAGGGACACATGTAGGACACGAAGCGAGCGCGAGCGAAACAACGATGGTGATGATGCGGTGCACCTGTAAGACAAAGGCGGGAAGTGCAGGGACGAGCGAGCGAGCGAGCGAGATGAGCGATGAGAAGAGGTGGAAGATCAAGGAACAGCGGGGCGCGAGAGAGATCGCGCGATATGTCGCATCTATCGCGCGAGCGCGATGGAGATAGGCAAGCGGGAGGATGTTGGGTGACGAGTGTAAGCGGGACAACTGAAAGCACGGGTGTCGATAAAGATTTTTTTATACCGAGGTGCTACGGTCACGAGCAATTGTCACGACACGCTAATCCGTTCTTACCTACAGTGGGAATTTTCGGGTGACTTGGAACGACACAGATTGGTAAGCGTATTTCACACATTTCTAACGAAATCTTACAAAATAAGCGAATGAAGTTCTTCCGTGCATTCGGTTTGTGAGCTCGGTATTATTTTCATTCCTCCGGACAAGTAGGAGGACGTCGCGACAGAAGTTCGTTAAAAAAAACTTGGGCCAAAGTGCAGGCCGCTGGCGGCGCAGCGTCAGTAAGTTAAATAGCCATTAAAATTTCCGATAGGAAACCGCGTCGAGTCGTTTCTCTTTGGTCGAAGACGGGCCCTCCGATCGATACGTATCTTTCGACGAGAGGAGAGCTGGTAATTTCATAATCGTTACGAAATTACCCATTATTGGTTTCTGTGTGATACAAGGAAACAGAACGAATCGCCCCTGTCGGTCGACGCCCTTGACTCGACGAACTGAGAAACGGGCGCGAGAAGGAGGGACGCTCAGGAGGGCGAGAGAGGGACAGGCGAGCGCGGCCCGATCCCCCTCTGTGTGTACATTCGTGTCCTCTTATTGATGTGTCGGTGCGTCGCCGTCGCTGGATGGTGTTAGTGGCCGCTCATTGGTGTTCGCCGCGGCGGCAAGCGGCGTTCACACGTTTCCCGTCATCCACTTCGGTACCCGGCTCGCAGTCGAGCGTCGTTCGTTGTACGGTGCGGTCGTGGGCGTTCGCGATTCGTCTCGATGCCTCGTACGTTCGATGTATATGTGTGTGACCGTGCACGCGTTTACCTTTTCCTCTCATTAGACTGTACGTAGAGAAGTGTTTTTTTTGGTGATACAAGTGCGAAGGGATCGGTTTTCTGTGTTCGTCGTTCGGTTATTTTCTTTTCTCCTGCCAGTGCCAAAGGTGGATTAAAAGACGTACTCCCGTGCGAGGCAGCAAACACCACCGCGCGCCCAGGTATTTACTGACAGCTTTTTCTATCGACGATCCGAAGCTTTCGCGTCCCCAACACGGCGGATTATCGTTTGCCACGCCGTTTAACACGCTCGCGATTGTGCTATCGGGTTAACGAGAAACAAACCAGATATACGTTTAACTACGCGCGGGATAAACCTCTCGCGTAACGCTCGGCCGCGTCACACGAGAAAAAGAAAAACGCAGAAGCGACGAAACCGAAGGGGAACACTTGGCGCATCGCTCGTGAAACGAAAGTTATCGCTGCCTCGCGGGAACCGTGTCGCAAATTATCCCGAGCGTTTGCATACACGCGATGTCACATGGTGAAAGAGCAACTCGGTCGTTTTCGCAAACTTACCGACAACACCGTATCGCGTAACATTAACCTTGATAATCGCTCCAAGCGGGCTCGCTCTGTTCGTTGCCAACTCGGGTGGCGGTAATTATAGCGACACCGGCGGATTTCAATGGCTTTTCGCGATACACGCCAAATGAACGCTGGGGTTTCGGGATACGTCGCGCGAATAAATCGGGCCCTTAATTGGCCCGATAAGGCGGCCACCTCCTGTTTGACAACTCGGCACAGATATTTAACAGCGGTGTCGTAGGCCGGTTTTTGAAAGAAATCGTGGTACGAGCCTCGCTCCTTCGTGGTTTATTAAGCGATGCGCGGTTGGTAGCACTTTCGCGACACGGCACAGCTGGTAAATTGTTAGGAATGTGAGTTCGGTGTTAGTCGGGGGTAATCGCGAGTCAACGTACATGGCTCATTAAATCATCCAGACAATCGACACGTTTTACTAGCTACTTTTCTCGTTCGGCCGACTACTTAGAACTTTTACGACGCATTCTTTTGCTTCTTGCGATCGACCAATTAAGTTAGCTACACAGAATTAAGCACAAAGTACCGACGAAAGAAAGTTACGATTGGAACGAGCGCGTTTCTTATGGGATCGGACTCGAGGCACGTTTGAAGCTATCCTGTTAAAACGAGACTGTTAGACCATTAGTAGCTTCCACGATCTTGTTCGCACTGATCGTTTCCTAATAAGAAATATAGAGCATGTAACGAGCACAGTTTATTCGACATTGCATCGGCAGCACGCACACGTGCCGAAAGTTTCTCCATCTACGAATACTTAAATATTCAGGCGGCAGTAATACAGGTCACATGTTTGACCTTCGCATAATTGGGGTGATATAGTGCCGATATCAACAGCGCGCCAATCATAGGTATGGCCATAGGCCCGAGCAGTATCGTTATCGTTTACCCGTCGCAGTTTTCTCTTGAATGTTAATTAACTGAATAAAGCGTGGACGTTTATCGGTGCCACGCGCTAAACCGCTCCCACTCCGGGCACACCGGCATTATGAAGTCGTAAGCGACACTATCGTGTTTGTGGGTATCGATGAACCGTGTAATTTCGTTAATGCGCGGCTCTCGGTGTGCGCGAAATCCTCTTAGCACCGGGCGCTGCGCGCCTCGGTACTTGACCGTGTCCCGATAACGATCGCAAGCGAAAGAAATCACGGTGACCGCGTGGTTAAGGATCTTAACGGTGATTACGCGAGATCGGCGATAAGTTCGTTCGTGACTTGCCCGCGCTGCGCCACGTCCGGTGGGCCTCTCCTACTCCTTCCCAAGCCGGACGTATAGGTGCCTTTGTACAGCTGCCGCGTGTAGGACTTGTTTATTTTCCTTTTCACGAATTCCATCCGACACACGCACACCCACCGTACTCTACCGGCATCGTTCTACTCTACGAGGAGACTTAAAAGTAACGCGATAAAATTTACGAACGTAATTGTAGGAATTGCAACAAATCAGCTGGGAGACAGTTTCCTCCTTCAAGTGCATAGGTACACAGTGTGCGCGTATACTTACACAGAGTGGAGTGGAATTCGGAGTGCTGTACAGAAAATTGGTTACGTGTGCACCCAAGAATCAGACACATCTGCAAATTTTATTTCACATTCTTCGCTTATTTTCTGACGTGGAAACCAATTTATTTCTCTGTGTGTTTTCTGTTGGTATTTAGTGTTGCTGGTTTCACTATTGCAGGTGGCGAGGCTTCGATCATCTGGATCCCGCCCCTCTCGTTGATCGAGCGCATTCGTAAGCTGCGCCGTTGAATTTTTCGCCATGCACAGCCAACACGTATTATGTATCGATACAGGAGCGGGCGATAAAGGCTTGGCGCGTTAAACCGCTGAAAGTTTTCATCGGCCCCGTCGCGCTCGTTTATTGCAAATTGATGGAAATGACTGTTCGAATTCGTCCGGGAGTTTTTCGCGTACGCCCGCTCCATTACACATCGCCTGTGAAATATATTATCCGAGGAGAATGGACGGTTAACAGAGTTACATGACTCCATTTTCACGTTACACGAAACATCATACAGCGTTACAAAGAGCCCGTAATGACGCCCGTTACGCGCGTGCAATCGTGTTTCCCGATGACAACGGGAAAGTGGCAGCGACTATAACAAAACTCTTCGTTTCGCGCGAAAGCTCTTTGTAGTTTTTATGGTGGCCGTTGATCGAAGTTAAACAATATTGCGTAGGCACTGTGACGTTCGAGCGTTTTCATTTTAAATTCGAGCGTACAGCCGGCGAAGTCGCAGTTGATTATCAGCGACAAACGGGGCTCCTCGTTGCGCCCTAAGATTTCGCCTCGAGTAGCCAATTCGTTACTTGAAAATTACACGTGGACCGCCCAAACTACAACTTTAATGCCACTCAATTAGCAACTTGTGTATAGCTGCACGAGCTTTTGTTTTCGCCGTTACTGTTACGCCCGGAACGTTAATTCGCCGAAGACAGGCCACGAGCTTTCTCGCGCGCTTTGCAAATTGAACGCCAGGGACCAGTCACGTGACGTCCTCGTTTCGGAGATTTTATTTTCACGGTAGATTGCTTGTTACGCGTGGGGTGTCGGAAGTCAGGGCCTATAATTATTAACAGTGGCGGAATTAACGGGCGGTCGATGAACAGTTGCCGCTTGGGTTTCTACCCGGATGGCCCCCAGCGCATCATCTTCAAAAAACAAATTACAATTTTATCCAAACACTATATTTTTTTCTCTGTACCACTCTTAGCCCGATTTAATAAACTACCTCTTCATTTGCCCGCGAAAAATTGGTCCCTCGGAACGTTTGCCACCTGGTCCTTTTTTCTTAAATCACGGGTCACTGATTGTTAATGCATTTATTAGTGGAAATTGGTGTTCATGAATTCTATCGGTAGATTTCAGTCAGTGTATCAGCGACATTTATCTTGTTTTATGCGTTGCATACTTGAGAACGTCTCGGAGTGCAAATCGTTGATGCACCAAAATAATCTCTACTCCAACAGTTGATAATATCGGTAAGCAATTTGTTAACGTATCGAATCAATTTTCTTTGTGGATTCTTTTGACTAATATAATCTATCCTATAATATCTTTTATATCAGTAAATCAAATTTAGTAGTTTTTCATTCTCCGCTTGTTACTATCGACAATAAATTTCATCGTTTTATGCATTGCGAATTAATGAGCAGCGTAAAGGACAGTGTTAATTGAAAAGCAGCTTAAATATTGCAACGCAGCTTTTTGTACGTGACGTCGCGCTCACACGGGGGCTTTGCGTTTGGTTGGTTTACACGAGAGGCCGAACTTACTTCTTTCTCGTTTTCTATTTTTCTTTTCTGGCTACCTATTCTCCCCCCCCCCCCCCCCGTTCTTTGCCCTCCCGCGAAGACGCGGCTCAGAGATTAGGATAGATGTCGCTGGCACGGCGACGAAGCATAGTTCACGCGTCTCGTAAATCGAGCGATAAATTGATCGGTCGGATTCGCGAAGCCGCGCGCGCACGCAACGAGGGCAAATAAATTATTTTCAAAAATCAATACGCGTCACGTCGGTGGGATTTACGCCGATATCGCGGAAACCGAAAATGGAAGCTTTGTGCTCTTCACTTTTAAGCCTCGAAATAAGCTTATTGTTATTCCCCGCGTGGAAATCCGATAAGTGAGATCGCGTTATTAAAGTTCCTTAAAAATCTCGGTGTTTCCTATATTTCCCAAAGCTTAATCATCGGACAACTTCGACTTCTTTTCACTTAGCCATACTGCGACACGCAGACTCCACTTGTTACGTAAGAAGCGGCGTTCTCCATTTAACATCAGCGAAATCATATTAAGCTCGAGAGAAATTTGTTGCTCCTCTCAACAAACAGAGTGAAAGTTTAGCCACATAATTGGCAGAATTAGCCGCTCTGGTTTCGCCCAAGAATTGCAGGTAGAATGCTACATCAACGAAGCGGGTGGCTACGAAACGGTAGAATCTAAAATCATTGTTAATGTATTGCCAGCAATTAGTCCAACAGTGGCCCGGACCCGAGGCACACAAAGTCCCGGGTAGATACGTATAATTAATGAGATGCCTTTCAAGGGGAGCATTATTTTAACGATTAACTTTGGCGCCGGCAATGGAGGATTCAGGCCGAGCTCGCTTCGCAGCGACCAATTCCTCGAACGGTACCTAATATTAACGCCAGAAAGAGCGGCGCGTTGCGACGGTGGCCTGTCGAAAACACTGTAGACAAGCTCGCGAAACGCCACAGTTTCGGTCTAAGTAACAAATCGTGTCGTGTTATAATTACAGCAAGTGGGAGGATCCTCGATGGTGCGCGCCGAGGGAAGGCCGCTGGCGTAGCTCCAAGATCCTGAGAATGTTACCGCAAAGATCGGCCCGGGGAATGGATCGTGAAGTGACCGTGTACAAAGGACATTGCCGACACGTGTGATTCCAGCCAAGTATTTAGCCACAATTAAGATGTACCCCGCGCCGGCGAGACACCCAGCCGCTGCCGTGAGTACTCATTAAAATAGACACCGCTCCCCTCCTCGTCCCTTTTCCTTTCCGCGGCGTGAAAGTTCCTCGAAACACGCCGCCAGACCGGCCGGGAAGGTGGACTTCGCCGCTGTGGTGGGGAAAAAAAAAACAAAAAGAAATACGAGTGGCGCGGGCGCGTTACTCGACGCGACTCGAGAAACCTGGCCAATTTTTATGGTGTCCGTCGCGGTCTCGGCGCGTACCCAGGAGCTCGCTAATCTTTGTAATTTTCCTCTCTGTGGGCAATTCCCGCGACTTACGGTTCGCCGCGTAGCGCGCACCGTACAGAGGAGTGTTTACACGAGGCGCGTTGTCTACCGCGAGTCCAGAGTAAAGATGAATTATTTGATTAGTATCTTCTATATTTAGCGGCGAGTGGGATGCCTCACGTAAATCGTGCAACGCCCGGCGAGGAAGGGAATCATGATTTATTGTTCGCGAACTTTGAATTCTATTTACTTTTGCAATGCCGAGTACGTATGACGGTGAACTGGCAGAGAGCCTCGACCGCTCACGCTGCCAGAGAATAGGAAGCCGTCCGTGTTCTTTCGGGCTTTCAGCTTCTCCTTTCAAAGTAGTTACCCCGCGAGTTGTCCCAACACCAGCCCGGCGCCCCACGTTATATCTCTGCCCCCTCCCCCCCACACACCTCTCGGCAGCCCACTTACGGGGTGCTTGCAATTTTAACCCTTCAGCCGCGGCGCACTTCAAATGGAAATTGACCGCTGCGCGCTTATTCATAGCCCCGCGCTGGCAGCTGTGATAAGACGGAGAAAGCGCAGAACGTGAAAGGAGTAGGTAATCTACATATCTAGGACTAGATACATACACCAGCGGGCAAGAACCTTGTCATTTTCTCGATTTGTTTTATTTCTGCTATTTTTTTTCTTAGCATACATTTCGAACTAGCCTACTGTTGGCGAAGGGTTAATTCGATTTATTCGTTACCGGACCCCTGCACAAAGGAACTGTTAAGAGTAGATACTATTACAGTATATCATTCCTCAGTCATGTTTCTTATTTTTTTTTTTTTTTTAACGCAATAAGTAATTTTCCAACGCTCTCTCCCGAAAAGTCTATAATATCGCGCGAGCACAGTTGCTGGTAAATATCGTCTGTCGGCGAGAATTTTCGCCACTTTTTTTCGGCTCGCGGTTAAGCCGGCCCCGGTCTTAGGGCGAAAGGGAACCGAACGACGGTTACGTAGCTTCCAGAAGAAAGGATTGGGCACAGAGAGTAATATAATTGCGCGGGGGTTCGGGGGTGTGGGGAGGGCGGAGGGTGAGCGGCATCGTAGAAAAAGCATTCTCCTTTATGCAGAGGCGCGTTACACGGCCGACTTTAGATTTTCATTTTCTTACTGCAAATAATTCCACTATTCAAAGAATGCTTTGCCACCCGCCTCCCGCCGCCACTCTTTTTACCTTTTCCGCCCCGCCGTTATAATTTCACGCGTCACATAAGCTCAAAGTCCTTTATGCGAAACGAGACCACACCGGGGGAATTCGCTGACACAGGTCCAGGAGGAGGAAGGGGATGGTAACGGCAGGGGGGGGGCGAGGGGCCTGGAAATTGTAGAGATTATTTATAGAGGGAGTGGGTGAAAGAGGGGAAGCGCAAGTCGACGTGCAACAATTGCCGTTCGCAGAAGAAGCGACCGCTGGGCTGATATCATGTTGGCACACTCTACGGTTATTTGCTTATTGGCGCTAATGCGGCGCCGTTCGACGGGCACCGGAGCGCTCCGATCATTTCCACGCGGGGATTCTTAAAGCGTTAAGATCGTTCCGGTAATAAAGGGCGGTTCGTTCTGTTGGCGGAGGTCGGGTGTGCGCGCCTCGTTATCGATTCGATACCGACGGAGGGAAATTAAGCTACGTCGCGCGAGCGGTTTTGATTTAATCGGCAGCGTTTGGTAGCTCGGGCGAAGATCCTGTTAATTATTTCGATGACGCGGGGCCCGACGATTGATGCGCGGCGGGGTTAATGATAATTAATTAGCTACAACATCTGGCGGCGGGGTGTATCGGTCGGCGATCGATCGAAAGCGGCCTGGTCACGGTTGGCCACCGAAGGTCACTTCTTCGAGTGTGAATCAGAACTGGCGCGATCTCTAGCTTCGCGCCTGGCCGTGGGTAATTGATTTCGCGTTCGCCGCGGGAATGATAGATGCTCCCCGGGTTCGTAATAGAAGTGAACGCACTCCTAAGCGCTGAGGATCTGACCCATTCTCTACACTTGGCAACCGAACAAATGATGGGATGCCCGCGACTATTGTGCTCGTAATTCTGTAACCGGAGCCACCGCGGAGGGGAGAGAGATAAAAGGAGTCGCTAGATGAACCATCGCTGGTTCGTTACTTCGCCAAATCATCATCGGGGATAGGTCGAGGTCCGTTAGAGGCTGCTCTTTTCTTTTTCGTAAATTCTATTTCTGCAACTCGAGAGGCGAGTGGGTACACGAGCGGTTTGTGCGGAAGAATTTATGGAACAGGGTGATACCGTTTGTTACGGAGTGATGGGTCGTCTTATTGAATAAGTGATGAGCTTGAGATTATGGTAAGGACACATACCCTCTGCGCAGTATAACAGTCTTATCAATTACATATGCACATATTTGCTATGCATAGACGAAGGGAAGAAAGAAAGAAAGAAAGAGAAACGTTGCGCTGTAACTAAAAGTCTTGTAACCTCTTTGCAAATGCACCGCCGCTGACTTGTACCGTGCATTACAGTAAAGAACAAAGGGGCGCTGCTTTGTTTCCTTCTCTCCTTCTTCTCTTTTAGCCTTTTCCTACTACTTCATGCCTGCCTCTCTCTCTCTCTCTCCCTCTCCCTCTCTCTCTCTCTCCCCCTCTCCCTCTCTCTCTGCCTCGCTCTCTCCTTCTCGTTTACTTATTCGTTCGCATTCTGTCCGCACACACAACCGTTCGCATCGCTTAAGCTGTTTGTACGCGAGGTTCCACGGTTTTCCTATCTCTCCTCTTATTGAAGTATTTGACGTTGTGATCTTGTTGAATGCTTGCTCCCTCGATGACCGTTGGAAAGAAAAACTTCTAAAACTGAAATTAGATTGCTCCGAAACACTTGCCCCGTAGATGTGTTCGGTACTTGTATCGACTCACTAAAATCAGATTCGCACATTCACCGTTCGTAAGAATCGAAGGATTCGATCCTACCGAAAAGAAGTTGCGCGAAAACCCATAGCAGTTAACAGCGTCGGACGGGAAGCGAAATTGCAACGTAAAAATGATAGTTCGCCGCGAGTTTTTTTCAGCGCTGAGGGTGTGGGATAGCTGGAGGGGAGGGGGCGGCGAGGGGTGGGATACGCCGATGACAATCGCTGATCAAATTGCACGACGGCTAATTGTTCGTCGAGTTGTCCCGGGTCCGAATTGGAACGAGGGGGGAAAATTGAAATGCTCGCCGGAGGGTCACTTGATTCTGAAATAGAAAAAAGTTATACTAGGCGGCCGATCGGTAACAATGCACGACAATGACGAATCTATACTTTCGAGATGCAACTTGTGGGACGCTGTTGTTCCCCGTTCGAACATGCTTCTCGATATGTTTACTCTTGCACTTTAAAAGTCATCGTTAACTTCGGCCCCGACTCTTGGAAGCCACTTAACGTCTGTTCCAAAAGCGAAAGGACGAGTCCTCCTCTCGTTACTGAAGATCGAGGTTTCATTCTGCTTTCATGGTTAATTGGCGTAATTTTGAATAGCGTTACCTGCGCTGCTAATCGCTTCATTGATTTCAAACCCAGCTTACGTAGAGCAACACCTTTCTTGGCGTACAAATCAGCGCTCGGAATGCTTTCATGGTCGCTGTCCTGGTTTAGATCTACGTTTTCTCCTTTGTAAAGTAGTTCATTTTTCACCTTCTACTGCTACTTCTTTTAAAGAAATATATAGCCACCGTCGCTGTGTTAAGGGAGCCCAGTAATTTAAAATTCTCTTGATCGATGGGATCTCTACTTAACCCACTTTATTCAAGTACCTATAGGTAACGAACAACCGGTGCTCGGCACAGAATATCGTCTAGTTCAATTTGTTTTGAGAAATTATTTGTTACATCTTCATCCTCGCGTTCCACTTCCTGTTTCCAGAGTACTGAAAATCATGCGAAGTTTTTTCGGCCGCGTGCAACGTTCAGTCGCTTAGCTAGCCGGGAGATATCCAAAAATTCTTACGACTTCGTGGCACGGGGGGCTCGCGATTCAGCTTCAACGCGCAGCTTACGATCGATCGGATCGCGATACACTTCCCAAAAGTCCAACGCGCCTCGTTGCATTCAGCATATAGTACCTACACAGTTTTTCCTCTTTTGCCAAATATATATTGTCGAACAAATTTCGCAGCGTTTCCATTCGGGGGGGGGGGGGGGGGGCGCACGGTAGGAAATTTGGCGTTCGTTTACATGTGCATCGGTGTGCACTCCTGCCATCGCATCACTCGCATCTTTATTTAATTCGTAAATAACGCGATGTTAAATAGAATCGAACAGGCGCGTGTATATTTCTCTGTTCCCTCGGCGTCGAAAAATATTGTTTTTAGCTGCAGGAAGTTTTATTGCTTTTTTCCAAGCCGCCTCGTATGTGCATCGATGTTAATATGGCAGGATTAAAATATTTGTAACGTTAATAACGTCTTAATTAAAAGCGAACGAAAAATTTTCATTCTTTGTTGGGATATTACCAACAACGCCGTTGCGTTACGTTATTTATTTGTCGGATATTCGCCGGACACGATAATTGGAATAATTGAAATGCAAAAGATGGCGGAAGTCTCTACTATTGTTACGATAACCATAAATATCGCCAGCTCTCTTTTTCGAGCAGGGAAGCGACGCGGCCCGCGCCGTGCATCCCGTGCACGGGCGCATGAATAAAAACGATCGTGCCGCACGATGAAAAGCGCTTGGAGTGATTAATCGCGGGGATTAATTAATCGCAGACGGGGCAAGAAACCGCACGGTTTCGTTGATTAACCCGTCGCTGGCGGATACGTTGGATGCGTCGCTTCGCGAAATCGTAATCAGACGAATGGTCTTTTTCATCGTCGAACGATGGACGAATGATAGACGATACTTTGAGGGGATTTCTGTTCATCCACTGTCGCTCCATTGTTCAGCATCCGGCAGTAACGTTCGCCGAACTTTGTATCCATACACGAGAATTATTCACCACTCGATTCTACGCCCCATGAATGATCTGTCCGTCTTCTTGACTAACATTTTCCAGTAGATACAGAATACTTTGGAAAGGAGAGTTCAACTTTGATAAACGAGCCACCTGAATTGTCTCAAGCCACTGGAGTCATTCAAGTTTCCCTTAATACGAATCTACTTAGATCGAGTTTAGTAAAAATCTTCAGTTATCTTTGGAGTTCTCTGGTTAAATTGTCGTGGATGAGTCAGTGTTGAGTCTCCTATATCCTCCTACAGCCACTTACACGATCGTCGTCTAAGGCCTCGTTCTGGCGTTTTAATGGATTCGCTAGGCACACCCCATAGACTCGACGTCAATTGAAAAGCGACGGTTGCGTGTGTATATACAGTGAAGTGGGAGGAAAGAGAGCCGTTTTCGGCTGGCAGCCCCCGTAATTGGTGGGTTTTAGCGACATAATTCTTGGCCCCGGGGCATATCACAGGCCTACGGGCTTTAAGCCTTCGTCGACGGGTCCATTGGGGTGGTTGGCCGCCTCTTCTCTCATATACACACCGTCCTCTTTCTCGTTGTGTACACGGGGGTGCGGCTCGGGCTTTACCCGACTGTTGGGATCCGTTAGGCTCCGGAGTTTGAGGGTAAGAACGGTATGACAAGCATTTGATGAGGGGACCAACGCCACCCACTGAAATCCCGACGAGTGGTTCTCATGTTCCCCGCTCCCGGATCAATCTTCCGCTACGGAACGCTCGTCCTCCCCGCCGCCCTTCTTCCCGCGGTGGGGTAATCGTTTCGCGATCTAAATTAAACGAGCTCCGGACGCCTTGCTCCTCGAGTCGTTCTGTTTTCAAACCAGTCATATCCGGCTTCGGTCAGGAGGAATCGAGGATTCCGCGGTGGAAACGCGGCATTTGCGAGCCGGCAGGGTTTTCTCTCTCGGAGTCAGCTCGTTTATACGGCATTGTACAGTCCGCGCGCGTTTTTCCTCTGTGACGGACGCGTGGCCGAGGAATGCGAGCCGCCCGTGGAAGATTGATCACCACTGCCAACTGTGTCGAGAACGTCGCAACACTCTTGCCACACCGGGGGAGTCACCCGAGTATCCTCGCCAGTGATTCTCAGCAGGCACCGTCTGCCCGGCGACGAGACAGGGCCGCGGGAACCGGGCGGCATGGGAGCCCCTGCTCGGTTCTTGTCCAACATTTACATTTACATGTCGAACGAGGTTCGACCCTCGGCTATCCTCGTTAAAGCGCAGAAGGGCATGGTCAGAAATCCACGAGGCACACGTGTGCGCGTATATTCGTAGGGCACGGGCGTGGAACGGCTGCCGGTGTCATCCGCATGATTGTTCGGCCGACGAATGACGCGTATCGATCAAAAGAACCCATTCCCCGAGCTGTTGGCGTGCTGCCTTAGGGAGCGTAGATAAGATGTATGGAATGTTATCCCGTCCTGGTCACTGTGGATGGCTCGTTTCGCTGGAACCTCCAATTCATCCCCTCCAGGCGAACGTGGCCGCCGTTTCCAGATCGCCTCGGCATCGGAGCGCTTGAGACCCGAATTTGCGAGCGAGTCGAGTCACTTAAAAGTTGCTTTTATTCCATCTTCGCCTGCGCCGTGGGTCTGTGAAACGAAACAGCTGATGCGTGCTTCTTCCATGGTGCGGTCGGAACGATTATCGCTTGGAAATAGCGGTGTACGAGGCGGCGGAGAAGATCGATAGAACACGCGTTCGCTCACGGGCTCGTGTAGAAAGACTCCGAAAGCGTAGCCGGGGCAAGGGCGCCTGGAGGAGGGTGAGAATGGGAGAGAAATGCCAGCTCTCTCGTGGACGATAAACGTCTCAAACCATGCGTGACGAAGGAATTTAGTTTGATATCATCCGTGTGGCCGATCGAAGCCACTCATGGTACGCGATAAGCTTCTCGATAGATGGCTGGTCGAGGAATCCCTTGATCCTACCGGTGGGACATTGCGATTTTAAGAGACTCCCGCTGCTCCCTACGGAAACCCTACAGAAGTCCAGCTCCACCTCCTCAAATTCTCAATAATACACGGACTAAGTAGGTAGTTGTTGACGCTGGAGCTCGATCGTCGTAGGGAAACTTTGCTTGGGTACAATTCGAAGCGGCTGATGGAGATGGGTACATACACCACGATACAAGGAAGTAAAAGATCTGTAGCCGGCCTATCCATTCGATCCGAGTGAAGCAATCTCCTCCAGTAAGCGAGAGATCCGGGGCCATCGAGCTGGTCGAGCGATTCCTCAGCATCCTACATTACGAAACAATTACGGACGTCTCGACGGTCGGCGCAAAACATCCGAGCAATCGAACCTGGTACCCAGGTTTTGCCACTATTTCTTGCTGGATCCTAGCGGTACACCCTGGGTGGCGGGGGCGGGCGAGAGAGAGAGAGAGAGAGAGAGAGAGAGGGGGCAGGCAGCACGAAGAGGAGCCGAACCCCTTGCTTCTCTTCTCGTTCACGCGCGTAACCTCACGTCCATGTCGCAATGGCGGATTGACGGCCGCGTTACCGCTCGGGTCGCGCACGTACACGCGCGGGCGCTCGCGCGGTGTGCGCGCGTGTACGAGAAGGGAGCATTACGGGGCTCGTCTTGTGTATCGGTATGATTATTATAGGTTAGACGTTTCATGGCAGTGGGCACAATGCGCCGGGGTAGAGAGATATAACCTCGGCGTGTTCCCGCAGACCCAGACCGACGTGATCCAGCGACAGAGAGAGAGAGAGAGAGAGAGAGAGAGAGAGAGAGAGAGAGAGAGAGAGAGAGAGAGAGAGAGAGAGAGAGAGAGGCGAACCACGGCTGTTGTTACGCTCGCCTGGCCGTGTGTGCGAGCCAGGGTAACGCTCACGCGCGCCCTCCACACGCTACGCGGTTCCTCCTCCTGTGCGCGCGGGCGTGCAGCATCGTTGGCCGCGTTGCAATGCTGCATAGTGGGTCCCTGGGTGTTGCTGGTTCACCCCTTAACCCGCGCACGAGTCGGCTAAGATTTATCATGCACGGAAACGTACTTGCCCGAAGCGACCGAACTGACGAAAAGTTTCTGTACACCGGCAGACTCTCTGTAATTTTCAACTTCGTTCGGTTCGATGGTGTATTCCGACGATGTGCTAGGTGGGAGGGTATCTGTATCTGGGGGGCAGAGAGATTTTATAACGGCCGGGGAATGAAGATTCGTGAAATTTGTTTAAATGGGCCCTTGAGTCTTTTGTCTCCTCTGTTAGTTTCGTGATATCGCAACGGAGCCTTGCGTATCCCGAGTGCCCGCCTCTGAACGACAGGAATTTCACCACGTGCTCTCCCTCCCTGCCTTTCGCCTTAGTCTTCTTCAACGAGCAGTCTCCCTCCTACTCAGCCACCCTCTAAACTCAGTCTAGGCTCCCCTTGCAAAGCGTGCCGGTATTTGTTAGCGCATTTTATGCCCCGACATTGATTGAGCATACATTTTGCCGCTGAAGCATCTCTCCGACAGACATTCCAACCTGTATTCTGTTATAGCGAAACTCCCGTTGCTATTTTCTTTCGTGCCCGACGAAACTTGGTAGAAAAATTCGTGGCCATTCAGCGGATACCTTTTCCTTCCGACTGGGAAGCTTCGCTTATTGGATAAGGAGGACGATCGTAGATTACTATTCCCCAGGAATCCTAGTTATGACTTAGTCATTTATCGAAACTATAAACGTACTTGATAATTCGTCTAGAATTTTCAAGGGTACCCTTCGGTTTTGCTACTCCTTTCGACAAGTCCGCGGATTATCGCGAGATGTGATTCCCTTTACTTCCTTTCCACTTCAGTAACTGCGACGCTAAGTAATAGTTAGGTTTAGAAGAACCTCTGCATCAAATATTCCCAGCCCCTCGATATACAGACCAAGTCCAGTAATTAAAGTAAAACGGCCGCATGATTGGTACGCTGTGTTCAAATGCCAGTCTAACGTACAAGCGCGCAGCATTTTACGATCATCGCGTGTCACTTTTTCTCGCCCAGTATGCAATTGCATCGCGGAGATCCTTTATGGCTATTCATAGGTGTATAATCGTATCGGATTAATAGCCGACCAGTAGCGATTGATTACGTCCTTGCATTGCTTTTCTCCGGCGAATGAGGTCTGCGTCGACGTGGTTTTTGTTCGTTCGGATGAGCTGGGGACCGCTTGGAAGTGTCGCTTCGATGCCCAGCGTTCCTTCCTTGATCGGTATCTGGAACGTTTATCGCGCGCCGCTGCAACTGGGCACTTGGATGCATCCCCGTCTTCTTTATTTACCGTTCCATTTAATGAACCAGGTGTGTAATTCAAAGACGCCTTCGACGCTCCCCGATGGCCACGTAGCGTGCTCCGTTCGGCGTGCCCGTACACGCGTATAAAAGCTGTGTGCGCCTATTCGACGATGTTCGCCGCTGCATATCGATGCATCGATGTTTATTCAAGTGCAGCTGCATCGGCTCCGTGCGTCTGACTTTCAACAGCCCCGGAGCATGATTTGAATAATTCCCGACGGCGGTGGCTCGTCCAATTAGAACTCCTTTGCGCGATAGGAAATAAGGACAGCGGCGTGCAAATTCGCCCGAACAAGATCCAGCGATCGGATACAGCAAATTCGTCGAGTAACTCTCGTTTCGTACATAATTACACGGCCTGCGCAGTGTTTTAGAAAATCGTTAAGTCGTTGCGCGACTAACGCGAAGACATCTTTATAAATATTTCTGCTTGAATGGGGCTGTTACGATGTATTCGGTATTCATATTTATCAATTTCTAATTTCTATGCGTTTCTTCGAAATTTTCCGAGACCCCTTCGCAGAAACTCGATTTTCCCTTGGTCAACGCTGTTAACTCCATCTGTTAGGTACTTCAGTCTCATAATAATCGCAGGCGTCTGAGTTGCGGCTCGAAATTAAAACGAGAAGGGACTACTTAAGTGTTTGAATCGCCTGTGCGCGCGCGCGCGCGCTTGAATCTATCGCCGCTTCCAGGAAACTTGTGGACGCGCCCTTAAAAGGGGTTTCTCGCTTACGTCATCGGATCCTTTGGTCTATCCTCGGCCCTCCCGAAGACCTATTACCTTATTTACGATTCGCACGGCCATTATCTCCCGGCAACAAAGTGAACCAGCCGGTTTTTCGATACGATCCCGCCGCGGCGGGGCACACAGGCACAGAACAGCCGCCCTCGCACACCGTTGCACGCGGGCGGACTCTCTCTCTCTCTCTCTCTCTCTCTCTCTCTCTCTCTCTCTCTCTCTCTCTCTCTCTCCTTCATTGATTTCGCTGGTGTGAAAGGGGAATCGGGCAGACAATGAATACAAAGGCCCGGCTACACGGGGACGTGGGGCAGGGCCAAGAGAAGCGTGCTCTCGTCGAGAGGAGGCGCCTCGAGAACGGAAGACTTTTGTCTTCGCTCGTTAATAACAGTTTTGACATAGCGGCAAAGCCCGCGGATGATTGGACGGCTTATGGAGGGGCCCGGGCAAAAGGAAATTATTGAAAAATTGATTTTCACCATCCGAAATGTTCTTTTGATCAGAACGGAGCACTGATGCGTGCTGCATCTTGCGCGCGCGCACGTGCCGCCCTTCGCCGCGGGGGCTACACGTGCTTGAGCGATCGGCGGATATGTGTGATTCGTTAAGCTCAAAGAGCAAAATCCGATAGCGGCGTCAAAGAACGGTCGAAAAACCGAGCGGGGGGAGGACGTAATTAAAAAAAAAGAAAAAGAACGTAGGAGGAAGAAAGAAATGATAAAAAATTGATCCGCCGCTGTGATACGGACTGGATATTGAATTTGGTATCGGTATGGTAGTTTTTAGTGGACGGTTGTCGTTAATTAACATCAAGCTGCTGCAGGAAATCTGATTATCCACGCTAAGTCGCGGCGAGCCTTTTATTTCAAGACATTTTTGAATATTCTAGACCCTTTATTGACAGCGTCCAGCAAAGTTTGATTACTAGGCGAGAATGATCAATTACCAGTTATATACGGATGTATTTCTGATTTTCACGAGGCGTCGGATTTATTATTTAAAGGTTTAAATGCTATTTGGAGCGTGTCCGCGCAAAAATACCGCATTTCGAGCGCGCTATGAACAATCCGCTATTGAGGGAAACAGCGGACTCGAATCACGGTGGATTTGCCCCGGTTAGTTTTTATCTGCTAAATTTGGAGCTCGCTGGTTAAGCTTCCGTTCGAATATTCATAAATCTTCATTTACGTCACACGGGGTATCGTTGGCAATTAAGCGGCGTGATTGTCTCTGATGGAAACCATCTCGCCCCTTTCATTAACTGCCGCCAAAGTTAGAATTTAATGCCCGATGTCATTAATAATTTCCGCCCCGACGCATCCCCGGATTGTCTGTTAAAAACACTTCCCGAAATAGTCGGGAGGAGAGGAAGATTTTAGAACGAGCCCGCCTCGACGGGGAAAATAGAAGCTCTTCTCTAATCGTTCTTATAGATAACGAATTCCGTGGCGACGGGCGGAACGCGGAAAGCCAAGGGTCGCGGGAGCGTTGAATTACGGGGCAACAAAGGGATCGATATCTCGAATTACGGTCGACAGCGGGGGCACGGCGTGGTGGTCGGATGGCGCGAGAATTTTCATGGAAACGAATTGTCGCCGGCCGTATCGCATAACGGATGTGTGTACGCCGCGCGGGTTAACCGTCGGAACAACAACCTGTTCGATGACTGTTCCGTTTGATGATTGCAACAAGTGAGGCCCACCGCCGTCCTCTTCCCCGGCCTGTTCCCAAACCATTTTACCACCGACGGCCACTCCCCGTTTCGAATTCAACAAGTGGCCAAATCATTCTACCGCCGTGGCTGGCGCGCCACCGAAAAACTCGAGTTCTCCCGTCCTGTCGGACAGTCATCGAGCATTTAACGCCGCGGCGGGCATATCTCCGCGTGTCGATGGATTTTGTCATTCCGCTCGCAATTCCCCGATCGCGCCCCCGTCACCGCGCGCAACATCGTGGCGTTCGACAGCGAGCGCGCCGCCGCCGAAAATATCTAAACGTACGATATAAATGAGGAACACAGGGCCTATACACTTGGCCCGATATATGGCACGCGGATCTTGAAGAGCGCGTAAGTACCTACCGTCGAAGGAATTGCCTACAGCGTCGCGCGTCGGAAGCTCAAAGACAGCCGTGCAATACGGAGCGATCGTCCTACGTAAATTAATTCTCCGCTTAAGAGAAACGTGCGCGATCGGCCCCCTCTTCGTTATTCCCGTGTACACGTTCGGAGGTCGCTGACGAAATTCGATTGACGCCGCCGCGGATGGTGTGCGTAACGTTATCATTACTGTCATCGGAAAGCCCCATCCTTTTCTCCGTAATTTCAAGCGGGTGGGAAGAAGCGGCGTCGGTGTGTACGGGCGGCTGAAGAGAACCCGTAGAGGCTCAGACCTCGTGCTACCTGGTGGAATGGGTCTCATTAAGGACGCCTTCATGGCCCTTCATCCTTGGCTCTTCAGGCTTCACCTTCACCCCCACCCCGCAGCGGGTACCGCGGACGACGACGCTCGTCTTTTATACCTGGATGCCCTCTGCTCGCGTTCCCGTGGCCCGTCCGTGTGTTTGCCTGCGCCTTATGCAGCCGAAGGCCATTTGATGGTGGTTGCTTGTCATCTTCTTCGACTTTAACCTCGTTACGATTTACAGCCCGCTCCCGAGACGAGCGAACGCGCGCGCGCTCGCGGCTTTCCTTTAAATTCGGATTTGTTAAGATTTATTCGCGGCCGGAAGCACCACCGGCTCAAAGTCCGACGCGGTTTCCCGTGTAACGAGATTCCCCGTTCCCACCCCCCCCCACCCCCCGCCTCCGCCGTCATTTAACGAGCCTTTTTCCACCGCATTCCGCGAGCCTGCCGACGACGTTCCCCCGAGGACCGATGTTATTGTACCGGGGAATTGTGCGACTCGATTGAAATCTCGCTTGTTAGTTGTAGCGTCGCGGCGCGGGGGGGGGGGGCTCCCATTGAGGACGCGGTGTCTCAATACACGCGACTCGGCAATCAGACGTTTCGCGGATAGAATTCCACGCTACGCGGGCGACGCGCTTCGTTAACCCTCCGCGCCGATCTCTCGGTAAATCGAGACCAGATCGCGTAGGTGAAAAAAAGGCGCGCTCGCCGCGGACCCCCGCCGACGTTCGCGATATTTCCACCCCCCTCACCCCCCGCGTTCCAGCCCGAACTATTTCCCGCCCTTTGTCGCGGCTGCTCTGCCGCGTATGCTAATCGAATTCTCCACTTATTTTTTTCTTTCTTTCTCGTTGCAGGGTGGCGGAGGAAGCGGCGGGGCTGCGGGAGGGCTGAAATTCACGGTGGCTGACACTTGCGAGAGGATCAAAGAGGAATTCAATTTCATCCAGCAACAGAACCACTCGTGAGTCTTTCTCTCTTCTTCGACTCACCTTAAACCTCCCCTGCTCGCCTCTTTGCTTTTCTTTCAACCCCTCTCTTTATCTCTATCCTCCCCCCTGCCTCCGCCCCCCCCCCCTGTTCACCAATTTCCTCTCGCGTTCCTTCAACATCCACGATTATTGACACTTTCCCGCTCCCCCGTCCCGCCTCGGAGGCTGTTGCTCGCGTCCTGTCACCGCTGCCGCCTCGATATCACCTCACACTCTTATCCAACGACAGAGAACTTCGAATTCTTTTCCCCCCTACGACTCGTGCTGTAAACGCGTCCCCTCTGCTGGGCCCGAATCGAAGCCGGGGCATGATTTTTCGCGATCGCGAGTAACGAGGCGGCGGGTGAAAGTAATCCGCGGTAGGGGAGGGGGGGGCAATAAAGAGCGTTGTGCAACTCTTGGAGGGGCGAGGGAGGAGCGGGGAGAGGGGGGAGGGGGCACGGTGGAAAACGGGGGTACGCTTCACGTTTCTGTCGCGACAAAGCAACCGACCGATCGGGCTCTGTCGGCCGATTTATGGTAATTGATTATCAGCCGGGGGAGGTTGGCGTGCCGGGGTGCGGGCACGCGGGGGGGGGGGGGGAGATCGGGACGGTAATTAATTACCGTTGCGGCAAGTAGTATCCCAGATGCAGGTGATGGTGCAGTATAACGGTTAGCGTTATTGGGAACTACGCTCACTTTCGGCCTGGAAATGGCGGAATAGGTCCGTGTGTACAAATGTCTGCGTTTACGTATCATTAATTATCTTGCGCGGCTCACTCGCGATACCCGTTGAAACCGTCGGATGGACGGTTAAATTTGCACTTGGCTGTTAACGGCCGGTGCATTACGCGCGAGCGACCCGCTCGCGGTCGCGCCGCTGCGTGGCCCCAGACACGCTACAACGAATCCTCGGGCCGCCGCGTCGGTGGCCGGCTACCGCCGTTCCCAGCTTGCCCGGGCGTTAATTTTTCCGTCCCCCGCGGTCTTTGCTAATTGTAAAATTACGCTCGCCCGTTTCCCGGGGAAGGAGCGGCAAATATTATAAAGGCGGCGTGCCCGCGGTCCGCTCGCCCCGCTTCGCCGGCTCGTCGTTCCGCAAACGCGCGTCAAATGTTTTTGCTCTTTAAAACGGTATCGTTTCGAACTGTTGGCGGCGCCGCGGGGCTACGCTCGCGGTGGAGATGTCACGTGCCGCGTGGGACGCAGCAAAATCGGCGAATGTACGCTTGCGATCGGTTTCTATGGGGAATAGCCGAGCATTTCGTTCCGTCGCTCGGAAGTAATCGTTCTTTAGACTCGCGTTTACTAACTATTAACGAATTACTCGGCTCTGCCGTATCCCATTCAGACGCATCGGAGCGGACGGGTTTTTAATGAAAACGCGAGTCAAGCAAGCCCATTCCAGCAGACTTACGGTGTCGCAAGTATCCCCGCGAGGATGAGCATTGCAAAAATTACGAACTTTAAATTGCATCGAATGAAAGTTTGATCCGTGACGTTTTAACGTCCAGGCCAACTAAATTCTTCGTAATACTCTGGGCAAAGTGTTTCCCCGCGGTCACGTGGCCCGGGGAATTAGCATATTTACCAAAATGCCCGTAACGAGTGTGTCACCGGTTCATTCGCGGATAGGCACTTTCTTCCTTCTTACCATTCTCCCCACTCGCTAAGTCGCCGGCCGCAACCGCTAACGCCGCCATAATCCCATTTCTTCCTATTCCTTCGGCTCTTTCGCCGGGGGAACTCGATCTTACTTCCAGAGACACACCGCGCCCCGTCCCTCTCCTCTCCCGCCGCCTTTCTCGAATTCAAGATGCTGCAAATCCCAAAGGAGAAGGCGGCGGTGGTCTTGCTCTACGCGCTCCGGCCTTGTGTACATCTACGCGTACACGGACGGGGTCCCCGGCGTACGTGTAGGTGCACACGAATCCGCACAGTTTCCGCTTTAACGCATGTCTGGCTCGTTCCCATCCTCAATCGCTTTTCACTTTTCAGACTGAAGATCGAATGCGAGAAGCTGGCCAGCGAGAAGACCGAGATACAGAGGCATTACTTCATGGTAAGGCACTTTTCTAACTTCGTTCTCGACGTCTTTTCATCTCGGTCGAATACAGTTACCCGGGGCAATTGAAAAGATCGCCAACCGGGATCGCAAACACTGGCCGGGCTGGAACCCAATTGGGGGCTGGATAGAGAGTGCCTTTCGCAACCTACAGATTTGCAATTGCACTCCCCGAGCGGTTGGTGCAGAATCGTGACTTTCCAGTGGTTTACATTTCGGACGTTTTCTTTGCCGCCGTAGGAAATCTGTGTAAAAATTCAAGCAGCTCGCGGAGATGATTTATCAAGCTTTCTTTCCAGCCCCCCCCTCGTTCTCACTGATAGAGAAGTATCGGTGGTCAGGGTAAGTTGGGTACAGGTCTAATATAAAATAGCTATTAAAGATAACACTGATATTATTTATCAGAACGAACCTGATAGGTTCAGAATTTTGTGCTGATTTCTTTTGCTGCTCCTTGTGTCGCTTATAAATCCAGAAACACACACAGAAAGAAGCGAAGTGAGTTTGTTCGCTTAACTCTTTGGCTTCTAGAGAAGCAATTATTGGCCCGCACTTTAACGCGTTTTTATTTATAGAGTCTGAAATATAGCGAGTGTGCCAACTCCCCTGCCCCATCGACTCACCCCAACTTACCCTACTGTAATCGTAGCTGAGGTGGTTTTACAAGCAACGTGGTTACAGGAGTGGTGCAGAGCCATCGCTGCATTCGGTAATCTTTGTCGCGACCCTCTCGATGGGAGCACGGGGAAAAACGATCGATATTGTTCTCGCTTCATATTGCCGTCTCTTCGATTCAGTTCCCATCAGCGCAAAGGCAATTAGCTCAACCAACCGTACTAATCGTATCGCCATCGGTAAGGAGCTTAACTTGGACTTACCTATATTAAAATGCAGTATTAACGTGGACCAAAGTATTTGCCGGATAGACCGTTTCATTCTGCGCCCCTTTTATCAAATATTTATCAAATCCGCTGGATATTGTTGCGCCCCTCGGAACATTGGCTGGTGCAACCCCGAACGACACGTTTCATAATACTCCCCACGATTTCGTCATATAATCTTCAAATCTCTTGCTCGGCCGCGAGCTGTGAGCACAGTTCCGTTTAGAATTGCTTATCGCTGTAAGCTGCTCACTGGATCTGCTTTTTGGCTTTCGAGCTTCATTCTTGTGGAGCTGTTAAGGATGTGTCGGACCTACAATATTAGAGAAAAGTAGCTATATGACATTTGAAATACACGAATATCTACGCCTTACGCGTAGTAAATCTAGACGTAAGGAACTCGAACGACAGTTGGAGCCTTATTTTTACTCCCAGAAATATATTCTTCAATTTATAAATGCTTTTCCGAGCATTATTCGTTAAACTTTTGGCTTGGAAAATGCCCCGAATTCACCATTTTCGCAAGTTATAATTTATTTCTTTAAAACGATGTAGCGAAATCAATTGAAACTCGACAGATATTTTCATCTATCCATATACTACACGTACAAAAGAAAAAGTGAAAATATTGGTACCATTTCTTCGACATTTTTTCAGCCGTTTTATCCTCCAAGATCGTCTCTTTCCATAAGAGTACTCGTGCGTGTAGAATCAGTGAAAATTAAAATAATTATAACGCAGCAACCGTTCAGTGAATTCGTTTAAAATTTGTGGAGCACATCAGGAAGATTAAAGAGAACGCTCTCATAAATGTTCATCACCTCGGTACCATTTTAAAGACAGATACGATGCATCCTTAAGAAATTTGGCCGATGGACCGAAGTTGCAGAAGTTTAATTTAGGAGATTCTTTCCTTCTGACAGATTTGTCCTTTGCAACTTTCTGCCGGGGAAATTTGTTGATTTGGCGAGGTCTGATTTAAGAGCTGCTTTCGTCGTAACTCACCAGATAACGCGGGAAAGCGCAGCAAGTCGACGGGTTTGTTAAAATTCGCCGATACAGCCCACGCCGCTTCGAGATATCGGCGCGTATCGATGCTACGTTCGAAAGCTCCATGCATCTTCGTGACTTTTGTTCGAAAAGACATTCATCTCCGTTGTCGAGGCTCCGTTGGGATCGATACGCGGCAAAAGTGACCCGAGTAAAAGCGTCCCGATCGCGAACCGCTCTGCTGTATACCTAACTCCAACGAAAACGTTTGAAAGCGCCTAATGAAATTGTTCCTCGCGTCGAATCCCGAGAAGTGTGTCTTCCACGAGGGCTGTTCCCGTCCGTTTCTTTTCTCCGCGTGCACGGAGAACGAGGGGTAGGAAGAGAGAAGATTTCGATTCGGCCGCTTTATGCCCGCTGATACATTCCGGTATATTCGCGAACGCGCCCTTAAGCAGCCCCGTAAATTGCTCTCGGCATACGAAAACGTGCGTACCCGGCTGAAGGGTCGACAACCCCGGCGCGATACTCGCTTCTCGATTTATTTTCACCCCCTGAAAAAACCTCCGACGGGAGCCTTCTATTATTTTGAACGCCGCTAGTCTGCGCGCGCCACGAGTCGCGGTCGTTTGTAAACTGGGCATTCCTCGCCAAAAACACAGTTTATAATCTCCGACTAAATTATCCTAACCGAAGGTGGGGCATGGATAACGTGCGCCTATTCGGTGCTGAATAGCTAGCAGCCAAAAACTGTAACAAGCATCTCCGCGCTCTCGGTTCTCCGCTCTCTGTTACGCTATCATTTCCAACCCCCGCTTCGAACGTGCCCAAATAACGCCATCATCCCCGCGCGAGGATAGGGAGGAAAAAATAAACAGAAACAAAATGAAAAGTAAGAGACTAACAGAGGTCCAGCCGCGATCATCGATCCGAAGGCTGGGGAGCCAGTTACGCGCCGCGACTACCATCGCGATCGGCCGTCGTGCGCCGATGTTAACTGTACGTTTGATCGTAATTGTCGCGAACTGCACCATCTCTGTAAACTGCTACACCGATGTGACACCGTGCAAGCAACCAAGCAGCAAGCTGGGCCGAGTGGTTGGGGCTTGTGGGGGGGGGGTGCCAGTGGGAGTTGAATCAGGGGTGAGGAGGGTGGTGGGGAGGGGGCCGGAGGTGACAGAGGGGTTGATGGGGGGGGGGTTGAGGGTTGAGCCGGTAATCGATATCTCCAAAGTAAACGAAGAGAGAGAGCGCGAGAGAAGGCACAGAGGGATGGAGACAGCGAGCGGCAGAGGAGAGCTGCGAGAGATGGGTCGGCAGGGGGAGGGGGTGGGCGGATAGGGAGCGGAGGGGAAGGAGTAGGGGGGAATTAGAGACAGAGAGAGAAATTGATGTCGAGGGTTTGTCAACTACCGACAAGTATTATATAGGTACAGAACGACGGGCGGGAGTGTTGGTGTAACGTATGTACAGACTGCGAACGTGTCTCTGATATTCTAATTCCACCCCTGTGTATTTCAACCAGCCACCTCGCGCCACCCCTCCGCGACCTCCCACAATTCATCCTCCGCGATTTTCATTAGGGTAACGTGCCGCGTAAATCCGAGCGCCGCTTCAATATTTTCGTCTCTCTCTCCCCTTCTCTCTCTCTCTCTCTCTCTCTCTCTCTCTCTCTCTCTCTCTCTCCGTCTCTGTTTCTTCTTTTTTCCCCCTCTGCTCTTCTCTCGCCGTGTTCTTCCATCCTTTTGTGAACTTCAGCGCACGGATCATCGCCTCGCGACACGTCCTTATCCGTGATACTCTTTCGAGAGCCCCGTCGACTCGTCACGTTCGCGGGGTTTTTTTTTTTCGTTAAATGACGATACGGCCGCGCGACGGTGTATCTCGGGCCCTTAATCGGTCGGGCGCGATACACGCGTCGTTACCAATGATTAATGTCGCACCGCGAGATTACGGAGTAATGATTCTTGTTCTTCTGTTCTTCTATTTTTCTTTCTCTCGTAACTCGTTCCGTAGCGCCGCGATTCTTATCGCCGGCGAAAGTTTCTTTGGGCGACGCTTGTTCTTCGGTTGCGGTGTCGCGAGCGAGGGGACAGGATGGAAGTTCCGCGGAATGTAGGGCGACGAAGGTTTTCCTACAATTCGATATTGCAGCCTGACATTTCGATCGGCGCTGAAGTTTCTGCTGGGAGCCTGGACATCCTGTAACGGGGCCATTTATCTTAATGGCTTCTTTTCGGTTAGCGGTGGACCGACCGCGTTGGCTGTCCCCAAAGTGGACCGTTAAGCATTGCGATCTACGAGCCACTCCGCGAATCGTTTCATTTATCTCGCGGACCGACAGAGTTTGGCCTCGTTGAATTAATTCTCTTATAGAGCATCCGCCACCTAGAGCTGCCGAAACTGCTTAGCGCCACCGGTCGAGCGAAGACGCCAGCGACATTCTTACGGCAAACGATCTGGTCGTCCGGCGCGGGTTTTTCACGCTTCGGAAACGCGGACTTCCCGATTACACGTATACCCATCTCTCTCTCCCTCTGGTCCCGGCGTCTATCCTTCCTCGGGTCGTTTTTTCGCAGCGTAACAAATTAAACATAACCCACATCCTCCGGGCACGTTTCTTGATTACTTCTTGTTTTTCCCGCTTGCTTCTTTTTACAGATTTTATTTCCACCTTTGAAGTTTCCACCGGGCAATTTAGTGTCCTCGTTCCCTTCGTTTTTTCCGCCCCCCCCCTCCCCCTCCGCACCGCTCCGGTTCCTTCATCCTCTTCTCGCCGACCTTTACGAAGTTTCATAACGGCGCGCCAACGTCCGCGAGGTTAACTGTTTTCGCGAATTTACCGTTTCCCTCTTCCAACCCCTCCAGCGACGCGCACTCGCCGGACCTTCTATTTTTCCCCCCTCATCCCTCCCGCCGCTCCGTCTCTCGCGACCGCAGCGTCGCGGTGCCCTTTGCCATTGGATTTTCTAAACGTTGCCGGGCATCGTGACCGTTCCATCCACTCGGCGACTTCCGCTTTTACCGCCGCTATCGATTTCACTTACGTCGACGCGCATCCCTTTGCCGCCGCTTTACGATCCCAACGTGCCCGACGAGGGCAGGAATCAACCGTGATGGCGAATAAATTTTTCCCCGATCGTGTTTCCATCTTCTCATTCAAAGCCCCCTCCCCCGCTCCCGCGCTCCTCTCGCCCTTACTGTCTACCGGGGGGGGGGGGGGTAGGAGGGGAGGGAGGAAACATCTCGCCGCCGCGAATTCTTATTACCGCGATCGACTTTGGCCGATTAATTATCCAGTAATTGTAGTCGGGAGCTCGAGGTGCGAGAGAGCCCTCGGCGAAAACATTCCGAAAGGATGAAAAGGTGGGGCGAGAGAGAGGGGGGGGGGGGGGCGGGGAGGGGGACGGGAGCGACAAGGTGGAACGAAGTGCAGGGGGCAATGAGTCAGGAAAAGGGATGCGGAATGTAGGGTAGAGAAACAGGGGAAGATAGGTAGGGGTCGGGGGGGCGCCGGGAAGAGTAGTAGGCGGTTCAATCGCCCTAGCAAAGGCTCCGCTACTAAAAGATCCATATCGAATAACCGGAGGGGGTGAAATTATCGGTACAACCCCTATTATTGGGTTCTGAACCACGTGAAAATAGAAAAGGAAAGGTTGTGAGATGAGATCGATACGAGCCCTCTGCTGCTGAGGAATAGAGTCGGATAGGGGGAGAGAAGGGATGAGAGAGAGAGAGAGAGAGAGAGAGAACTAGACGGTTTCTCTTCATCCGATTATCGACTTCTCGGCCCGGCGGAACTCTTTTCTTCGTGTTTTGGACTTTCGAGCGTCTATTCGAACCGATATGTACGCTCGATGCGGCCACCAAGCATTTTATTACATCGCGGATCAAATTAACTCGCGTCTGGATATCGATGGAGCGCAATTCAGTACCTCTTCTCGATGGATCCTGCATTATGGGATTCTCTCTTCCCTGAAATAGATATCACGAGAAAATAATTACGCATAGCTGTCTATGTCTCGAAGCGACCGTCGGCGGGTTCCTTACCATTAGACACAATCTCCGAAGATCCCCCTACAGAGTGATAAAAGAAGCGATTGTCACAGATGTGACAGATCAATCCACCCAAGCCTAAAGCAGCGTATGATTCATAGGTATTCCCCTCTCAAGGGGATCTCCACCGATTCAAATACACGGATTCACCTCAGCCATCCATACCGCGAATTCCATTCCATAATGGCGAGGGATCTCCTCCGTCGTCTACCCTTAAAAACATTGCTGTCGCCGATCGCATCAGGTCGGAGGCTCTAACGACAGTAAACACAGGCAAATCCCCCCGACTGATTCTCCGATCGAATTAGTGTCAGGATCCGCAGAACAACGCAGCTCGTCGAGCCGATCGTACAAGTCAAAAGTAATCCTTCCACCCCCACCCTCCACCCCGCTTCCCGTTCCGGTAGCAGCCGGGGAACAGAGGTAAGCTGGAAAGCACGAGGGAGAAAGGAAGAGTCACGTCCAATCCTGGAACAGTGGCGGTTCGATCCAGCCGCCTCTGTGTTCCGATAAAGTGCATCGGATCGCACGGATCCGCGAGCGCGCCTGCGCGATCGTAAATCGGTTAGTGGCTGTCGCTTAGCACTGCGTGTCCGCCTTTAGCCGCTCGTTCTGGGACGAATGGCTTTCAGAGGGGCGGGGAGGGTGGGTTTGGCTCCTCGCTCGTCGGGCTAAAGCACACACGTTCGGCCGACAGGCACCGCCGAAGATCGATAGCATCGGTCACGGAAATATACCGCGTTAATAATGCAGTCGATAATCAGGATGAGACCGCGACGTCGACGGGGGCGACGGCAACCCCCGAGGCAGTAGCCGTCTACACGTGGGCTCTCGTTTCGACGCCACTCTCGATATTGCAACGGCAATACCGTGGCCGGCCGACTGCTACCTTCTTGTCGGCCATCGCTCGAATATACGGACAATAGGGTCACGATTATTACTCCGCGATCGACGAGTCCGAGGTAGGCGATAGGTTCAGTTGCGCTCCCCGTCGCGTGGCTTCGAGCTTCTCCACGAGTCAAAGTAAGCAGGAGTGACTTGGTGAACGCGAATTTGGAAATCGGTGGCAGGATCAGCGATGATATCGGGCCCTTTAGTGAGATGTTGCCTGCTTCAGCTAATATTCGGTTGCAATACACGTTTCGCAGTGTTGTATTTGATCTTTGAGCCGGTGTGCTGCGGAATATACTGTAGACTGTAACGTTTCGAATGATGCCATACACAGGGATGTAATTAGTTCCGATGCAGCGAATATGACTATCCTCTGTAGAACTTATAGAATATCGCGGTACGTTGGGAAGGATCGATTTTCAAGCCCTCGTTTATTAAGCTTCTTCTTCTTCTTCTTCTCACTTTGACGAACACGGCGCGCGTCGAAAGTTCGACAAGAACCTTTTTTGCTAGCTCGGGAAGCAACGGCGCGAGTTGTTTAATCGCGCGGCCAAGGAAATCGGAAAATGCAACGGATATTCCATGCCTACCGCGTACGTTCAATCCACCGCGGTGAATTATTAACGATTGATAATTCCGCCCGAAGGCAGATGAAATTTAAATGAACGCGATCTATTAAACCGTCGAATCGTATTATACGAAGTGTAAGCGAATGATGAAAGAATGGAAAAAGAACGACACCCGATAAAGTACCAGATAATTTATTCCGTGTTTCGTTCGTAGCAGAATATTTAAATGAGAACCGATAGTTTCTTTTTCTCCAAGCCACGGACACCCAACTCCCTGGAAAACTCCTCCAGCGGAATCCAACTGAAACAGCACGAAAATCTTTGATATTCACTTCGGTCTTATAGGTAGTCTCCAGTTTTTGAATATTAAACTCGGCAGGAGGAATCATTCGCCGAAACGAGAGACCTTAATTCGAATTCTGGTGCAACGATCCGATGATCCGGTTCCTTCACTTTCTACACTCTATCGAATCATCGGAAAATTCAAAGCTACCGTTCGGTGCACTTAGAGTTTCAAAAACACAAGAGATATGTAGCACAGCTCATCAAAATCTTATTAAAATAAGTATTTCGAAGCGAAATAATCTATATCTGGGGATCAGACGCTGGATCATCAATGTTTCTGTTTAAAGGACGTAATCTTAAATTAATTGGGTAGTGGACACAAACGGGGGATCTGTATTTACATTTCACTCACGTATCTGCCGGCTTCCCTTCTTCCTTTCGTCCCCCTTTTGCTTCCAACATTTTTACGAGCACGCTATAACGCGCCCCAGAAATCCCCGAATCATCGGCGTCTGTAGGTAATGCGCTCTGGAACGGGTGGTCGTTGCCCGAGCGACTTCAGCTACTAACCAATTTACGATCGGTCTCCTCTACCCACGAATTGTATGTAGTTAACCCAATTGGAGCCATTCCGTTTTCAAGGGGTGAATCTGTTTTCGCTCGCGTCCTGCCGGTTCCTTATACTTTAAAATTAAACGGTTCGATTAACATTCATCGATAGGCGAGAATTTCGCGTGACAAAGGGGGCCTTCTGTCTCTTAGACACCAGGAGTTAATCCTCGGCTTAATGGATCGTGCGAGACAAAAGTACACGGGAATTTATTCGCTCATCGGCCACGTCGATAATCAATTTCACCCTTCGATTGATGGAGCAAGTTATATACTTGCTGTATAGAAGCTCGTGCAAGCTACCAGTCGATTCGAACGTCACTGAAAGAAAAGATGGAACCCACACTTTACGCTAGATTTAATGGTTCGTTTACGGTTTGATGATTGGGCGAATCCGAAGAGTAAGGGGGTAAAAAAGCAATGCCACAAAACAGCTTTATCGAGGAAATTAAGATTTAATACTTTAGCTCACCAGTGAAGAAACCAGGTTCGATGAATTTAATTTTCTTACATAATCTTCTTCTTAAATAGTTTCTTGTTTTTCCTCGACAGCAGAAGCTTAGGTACGCTTAGGCAAAGAGCGGGGACATTTTGGTGTGAAGGAAATATGCTCATATTTTGTTCAAGTGCAGAGTGAACACGTCCTGTTTACCGTTATCTTACGGAGGTATTTGAACTTTACAACCCTTTGTGATTCGACAGATCTGTGGTCCCCGTTGAACAAAACGCGAAAAAACACGAAAAATGGACATTCTCGGTTTTCCACTCTTAGGCTTCATATGTAAAATTGTAACTGATCACTTGCCAGGTAACTTTATCTTGGCAATTCAACGTCTTTACGCTTTGTCCAAAGTTCAACGATAGTTTGTAAATGTGGTATGGAAATGTGGAGTGTTTGAGAGAACAACACTGGCCCCTTTGACATTATCCCTCTCAGATTCGAAATACTTCGAAATGGTTGCGTCTTTTAAAGAAAACCATATTTTCGCAGGTTTCTGGAAAAAAGTCATATCGTTAGGTGTATTGAATTTAGTACGATGCGTTTTATATGTGGGAACGTGGCGGAATATCGCGCGATCCTCTGCAGAAGTTCCTATTGTTCTCGGGCTTCGATGGGATTGAATGTTCGTGACGACCGAAAGGTAATACAAATCCCGCGGCACAAGGAACAAAAGTGGTTGATCTCCAGCTGGCTCGCGGCAGTACGTTGTAATGATCCTTTCCTCTGTAGATCGGTCTCGCAACACGGCAGAAAGGAGTGAAAGGCAAACAGGAAGGAAGGGAAACAGTGGCACCGGCGGTTCCCTCGTTTCGCCGAGATTTACGGGGAAGGCTGTTGTATTTATTAAAAGTTTCGTGCCGACCGGGCTTCGTGCTTCTCGCGGAAACTCTAGGGCGTCTCAAGCGATATTGTAAAGAAACGGAAGTTAAGTATCGCTAATGAAAGAAACGACAGCGGGGGGAAACTCCGGGCGTTTGCGGGAATTGAAGCGGGAGTTCGGGACCACGCTCATCGAACGCCCCTGGGATTTATCCTTGATAAAACCTGGCTGGCATCGTAAATCGTTAATTATTATACAGCGTGAGCGGTGATAAAGAGAAAACCTTTGATTCGAAAGACGGGGGGAAACGCGCAAGCGCCCCCCCCCCGCACAGCGAGACATTCGTCAATAAATTAAACAGTCGCTACAGGGATGAATCTATAACGAAGGAGATCCGCGGTTGCGGCGAATTATTAATACACTCTGTACAATAATAAAATATGGCTTCCAAACCACAGGTGTTGACAATCTACCAATCACGCTTCCACCCGCACAGTCAGCACATTAAATCGTTTAATCCCATGTTTTTCTGTTTCAGTACTACGAAATGTCCTACGGCATCACCGTGGAGATGCACAAGCAGGTAAATCGATTCTTCTTGAAAACAATTCCTCTCCGTTCTTATCTATACGCGGCCCCGTTTACCCCATCGCAGGGGCGCGTCTTTATCTCGTCAAGGCTGTCTCTAAAACGTACGCGCAACTTGCACCCCCTTTTACCAAAGTTCCCAAGCCGAGGCATTAAGCCGGGCGGCGCTTTAAGAATGTCGGCCTGATTTCTATCGCGCTGCCGGGGCGGCAGGCGGCCGGGGGTAGTTTAAGGATCAAAAGATTTCTCGTTAATTAAGTTGAGAATATGTCGGCCGTGCCGGTGGCCGCAAAAACGAAGGGGTTGCCGGCGCATCTGGCCCGGGAAATCGTGTAATTTCAGCTAATTAGGGGAAACAGTGGGCCACGCTCCCCCTCTGTCAGCAATTTTCTTAAAAGCGACCGCGACCCCTCGTCGCGCGCGAGCCGTCGTCTCCGAAGTGGCGGCGAAGGGGGGGGGGGTAGGCGAGGTGGGGGATACTCCTAAACTCCAAACAACCCTCCCTGACACGACGAGCTGATATTCATTAGCATTAGCGGCCGATCATTTCTCACCCTTGTACCCAGGGGCGTTGCTTAATGGGGTGCAAGCCTGGGGGAGCGGAGGGGTAGGGGACCGGAGCGTCGTCGAATAGGCCGGTCCACCATTAAATCGCCGCGAAATTGCGTCCGGTGGCTCAAGTGGCAAACTAGTTAGCTTAGGATGCTTTATAGCGGCGTTGTTATTGCCGTGTACGATTCGCGCTTCGAATTGATACGTCGGCCTCGAAGCCGTGTACCGCTTAATTGACTCATTAGCTCTTCGCCCCGGAATTGCTTTCGTTCAACGACCGTTTGCATTGGTCACTCCGCGATAAGGGCGGGCGAGAGCTTCGGAGATGTACAATACTCGTAGGAGTAGACAGAAATGTGTGCCTAATTATTTATAAGTCAGCTTGAGATTGATAGAGAACGAGAGATAAAATCACTTGGCAGATACTTCGTCTATTTTCTTAGGTACACTAGAGTTAGATTCTACTGCGTCGAGTGAATATTATTATTAATAGTGTGTCGTTTAAGTCACTTCTGTGATTAGTTTTAAAACAGACAGACGCGATCTCAACGAGCGGGACCCTCTGAAATTACGTTCGTTAATGTGTCGTCGAACGGTATACCGTTGCGTGCCGAGGGGAATGAAAGCAACTGGTTACTCGGCGCGGTCGTATAATAGGTAACGGACGCATAGCGGAGCAATAAAAATAAGAGCCGGAAACGGAAAATCGCTGGTCGCCAGGAAATCAATCCCCTTCGGGCGTAGCGCGCCGACAAATTGTTAGGGGGCGGTGTAACGCGGTAGATTCGACCTTCTAACGCTAATTAGGGGAGAAATGAAAAGTTATTAGCCCTTCACGGTTGGTTAATTAATAGGAGGAGCGCTCGTCCCGCGCGTTCGTGCGTCAGTTACAATTTCATTCTTCCGTTCAATCCTTTTTATTAATCGCTGCGGAATTTATCGAACGTGCCACGCGAGCTCGTTTCGTTGTTGAACTTCGGCTTTCTGATCGTGCCGTTTAAAGCGGACGGAGTAACAGCTCGTAAGAAAGTCGCCAGTAGAAAAATGACGAAGAACTTTGGGTGCAAACTCGTGTCGGTTTCATTATCGCCCCCCCCCCCCTTATTCCTCGAATACCCCGCGATACCCCCCTCCGGCCGTCGAATTAAGACGCACCGGGGAAAAAAAATTGATTACGTCGCCACTTGTGCGAATCTCGGATTCTCCTTTCTTCCCGAGCGTTCTGCCTCCTTCGCTCCTCTGTCCTCTAGTTTTCGTATAAAGGGATGTCGGATAGGGGGAGGGGCCGCGAGGGGCAGACGTGAAAGAATAAATCACCCTCCGTTTGGTTGTCTCCGGCACTTAGCCGGCTTTCGAATCGCGGTCTTCGGTCCCCGCTCCTTTTCAATTTGAGCACCGAATGAAAACAATCTTCCCCTACGAGGTTAGACCTCTCCCTGAGTTTCCCCTCTGCCTCTATCGCTCTCTCCCTCTCTCTTCTCTCTCTCTCTCTCTCTCTCTCTCTCTCTCTCTCTCTCCTGTCAACCATCCCCCTTCGTTTTTACCCTTTTCTAGCCGGCACCGTTGGCGAGTCTCTCTGATTTCATCCCCCTCGTTCTCTCACTCTCTTTCCCATTAGTCCCTCCGTCGCTGCCTCCACTTTCCTCCCTGCCCTCGAAACCACCCCCGTCCGCGGCCCACCGCTCCTCTTGCCGTCCACCCACCCCTCCCCAAGTCGACATTTGCCTCCCACCCCGCCGTTAAAGCCCGCAGCCACCACTTTACCACTCGCTACTCGACTAACTCGAATTTGTTGGCAATGTCCCAGTTCTTATACGAGTCTTTCTCTCCTTTCGCCGACCCCTGCCGCCCACCCCACTTCAAATAATTGTACCACACGCCTGCGAACTAGTACGTACACGCGGGAGGACAGGCGGCCCCGAGCACGGTCACGTGCGCGGACGGTTCGTGGAATCGGATTCGATACGGGGACGGTTTTTATTGAGACGGTCGCGGCGCTTTGATGGAACGACGGTGTCCCGTCTCGAGAGGTCGAGGAGTTTTATTGTATATTCAATGGCCGCCGCGTTAAAGAAAATAGGAGGGTGGGATCCGCGCTGAGGAATTATTTCACTTTGCCCGCCCCCGACGCGGTCCTCTCAGAGAAAACTGTTTTTCTCAGTAGCGTCGACTGTAGAATTTCGATTTACTTTCATACGAGGAGCCTTCCCATTCTAAGTTCCGTTTTAATTGAATTCAATTTTAAAGTCAATTTTCTGAATTTCACTCGACCCGCCGCAAACTGTACGTCACTGACGCTGCATGCGAGATGTAATTCGACGTTGGAACGTTAGATTCCGTCGTGGCCGTGCCATAAAAGCAGCCAGATAAAAAATCCCTTACACGTTACGGGAGACTGAGAAACGAGTTTACGCTTGTCGCAAGGGTAAGAACTTTTATTACCATGACACGAGCTGCCCGCGCGCGGGTGGAGAGCGATAAAGTTAAAAGTTTCGCCCTTTACGCCGCCGGTTTCCCGCCAAGCTACACCCTGAACGTTAATAGCGCCGTCGAGACGGGGCATCGTTCTTACCTCTGATTAATCGTCCACTTCATTCGGCTGATCGTTTCCACGTTCGAGGGTGCTCCGACGACGATATCGCCGCGAGAGATGAGATATTCTCGAGCATTGCGGCGATAAAAGTGGGGAGAGATGGAGGGAGGAAGAATTGTGAAAGCACGAGGCTACTGTGAGCTAGGAAAATACCAAAGCATGGACCGTGGCAGGGTGAAGAGACGCGGGTCGGTTGGCGTTCGTTTGGGGGCGGGGGTGGTTGGGAGAAGAATGCACGGGCGTCGAGACTGCCACGCAACGCTGCTGGCTCATCCAGCCCAGTCGTACGATGGTTCAGCGGACCTATCCGATAACGCTTATCGCTTAATTGAAAGGCTCGACCTCGGGACCGGCTGCCTGCTCTCGGTGTCCCGCTCAATTACGCCACAATCTATGGCAATATGCCGCGCGAATCCGTCACGCTCCGCGCGCTCTCCATGGCCGCGCAAAACGTCGCACGGCTAATTCCGTCTCCGACGTTGTGTCTGACTACACCCTCTACTGTAGATTCCGCGTTCCCGAGGGTGTCCATCGGCGTTGCACGCAATTAGACAACCCGAAGCGCGCGTATAGGCAGTTTGGTTACTTTAAAGGATTCAGGAATCAGGGGCTGGTTAAATACAGCGATATTACCCAGACCGGTGATCATTTCCCGAGCCTTTCCTCGGAGCCTGTCCGCTTAACGAAACAAGAGCTGATTGGAGTTCACGTATCTCGACCGCGCTGCGAAATTACCCTTGCTGACATCCGCGCGGCAAGTGGGCGTTTATCCGAAGGAGATATTTTCTGTCGCCAAACCGCGAAAGATGGATCCCCCCCCCCCCCGACTTTTGATTTCCTCAGGCGAGAAAGAAAACAAAAACTAACGGAAGATCGCCGGTTGGAGGAAATTCGTATCGCCGTCGGCGTTCGTCGATACAAGCGTAACTACCATTTCCCATCGCGGGTACGCCCGGCGCCCGATAAAAAATGTGCAGGCTGACCAATTGCATATAACTCACCCTGCCTTTCCAGTTCTTCCTGCCTCCATGTATATATACGTCTATCTATCCGCGCGCGTTCTCCTCCGCTCGCCCTCTCCACCCCCCGTTTCTCGCGTTCTCTCTCCGTTTCGGTAGCCGGGGGTCGGTTTTCCTGCACTCTACCGTCCATATACACGTATTCTCCGATGCTCTCGCGCGCTCGCGTACGCGGGACCCCCACACACGTGCGACGATCGTGCTCGCCTGGCGTGCGGGTGCTTATACGTGCCGGAGCGGACACGTACACGTACACGAGCCCGCTCCAGGGGTCGTGTATTCGAGTTCTTTTATTTGGCCCTGCGTGGGTAGTAGAGGGTTGAGTTGAGCGAGCGAAACGAGGGTGCGGTGGTCTGGGGGCGATGACATCGATTTTTTACCCGTTGCTAATCTCAATGTTACCTCCTCCTACTGTGCCTCCTCTTCCTCTTCCTCCTCTCGTTCGGCCACCTCCATCTACCCCCCTTTTTTTTTCCCGCCCTCCCACCTCCGCGTTCTTCCGCCCCTGTCCCCCCTTCTCTGCCCCTCCGTCCTCGGACCATCCGTTCTGCGGGAAAATGTGCATGTGCATCGGGCACATTCGAGAAGGAATAACCATTTTTTCGTTCGGGACAACACTTGCGCCGCGTTGGCCCCCTCCCCCGCTTTCCTCCGCGGGAATTCCTCCTCCACCCCGTCTGCGCCCCCCCCCCGGCGTCCTCCGCGCTGGCTTCCCTATTCCACTCTCGGGCCTCTTTCCCCGTCGCGTCCACCGCCCCCTCGCCACCTCTTTGTCGTTTTTTTCGTCGAAGCTTTTTTCCCCCCGGTTGCACACCCTCCGCCTCCGCCACCTCCCGACTCGGACCGGGCGAAATCGAACTGACGTGGACGCGCGGCAGTTTTCCATCTTCCTGCGCCCCTCCCGCCCCGTGGGAATAATGACATTTTTTTCGGTTCGAAGCGCCCGTGGAACGCGCGGCCAGCGACGCCCGTCGCCTCCGCGACTAAAAACCGTCCACGGATATTCGGGATCCGTCGCGGCGCGCGTCAACTGCCGTAGAAATGGCCGGGAATCGCGACGATCCCCGGAATTCGAACTTGAAACCGCTTCAAAGTGTCCTTCGCTTTCAGCCCCTCCGGGCGCAGCTTTCAGCGTGAAAATCGCGCGGAATCGACGCGCGACGATCGTGAAAATCCGCGGTGAAACACTGCGACTTGTATCGCGGCGGAGGTAGGGCCGCGCAAATACAGTATTAATTTGTACGGGGATAATGTTATCAGTTAGCTTCGATGCAATTAGGGCATTGTGTTGGGCGCTTTGTAATAGATACACCCCCCCCCGACCCCACCCCACCCTGTCGGTCCATCATTCCCTGTAATGTTGATTACTGTACGCATTTCGCCGTGTTTGTTGCAGTTAATTGTTGAAATTAATCTCTCGCGTTCACGTGATACGCGCGCGCACGCGCCCACGTGGCTGTCGTTTGATAGCCACGATTCGATGTACGCGCGGACCAGCTGTCTGCGGCCCGATGCGTTATCCCGTTCTTCGTTAATCTGTGTGACAAATAAGTCGATAATCAGTAGGACTTTTAATTCCTCGCTTATCTCGAAAATCAGTGTCCAGATGGGGCAAAGAGAAGGGTTTTAGGCGGGAGGATAAAATGCGTAAAATATATCCTATATAAATTGAGGTGCTATTTAGAATATCTGCGGCCTTAAATCGAGGCATTTGATGGAAAAAGGGCACATACTCCAAAATGTCATTTCAAGAAAATCGATTTCAAAGTTTTCATTACAGTATAACTTAATAAAATCCAATCCAATTAAATCCATTTTTTTAAAGGGCGTAGTTAACGTGTCCTTCAAAGGTTCCGAAAACAGAAGTCATGATTTGAAAATGATACGTGTCTTTATTTGTAAATTTTAAGCAAGTGGTTTATGTGCCCTTTTCCCTTAAATCTGGTAAATTCGTAACAAAATTGCTACTTTGTTCAGTTGTTTAAGTACAATTTTGCTTACTCACTTCGTTGCACATTTTTTATACGTTGCTGAAATAAAACGTACAAAATGCAGCACAAAAATAAACAAAAAATGTTATGTTTTAAGTAAGTATTAGTTTCTTCGATTTTTTGCAGCAACCAAGTCAATTTTTACTTTCCTAAATCAGCTTCTTCGATACTCGCCTGACTTTCCACAATTCCTCGCTGACAGAAAATCCTCTATGGAACAAAAGTACTTATTGCACGACAGCACGGTAACGCGACCGCTTAGCGGCTATGTAGCTGCGTGTCGATCACGCTACGTAATAAAGCAGCATTTAGCTAATTTGAACGCGACAGATGTAATGTCCTTGATACATTATATATATGTAACATATGCCTGATTCAAATTAAACGACTTAAGGAAAAAGGGCACACAAGCCTATGTGCCCCTTTTCCATCAAATGCCTCAATTATTTATGATTCTATTCTCATTTCGAATACAACGAAGCAACGTATATTCTATTAGGTATAACAAACACGAAACATGCGAACTATATTAATATCTTTCGCTTTATAACGAATTTACTGGTTCTTTCACAGTGATACTGTGATTGCGAGTACGTCACGTGGCAGTTGATGTAATCGATCGAATCGACGGGCATTAATGAGTAACCGCTCTCATTCCGGAGCGCGGGTGAGAGCTCACGTGCCCGTCGGGTGGTCGTCACGTGCAACACGATCACCGCAACGCAACCCCGAATTTCATGACACTTTTACTGCGTTTTCGCGATTTGTCCGGTTTCGGTTTACAATCGTACGGGCCAGGCTTCGATTTTTCAATTAATTCCGCTCGGGGCGCACGCCCGAAGCATCGAGTGGTGCTAGTAAATTTTTTTTTTACACGCCATTGAGAAATACACCGTGCGTGTGTCGCTGCACCGATTACCTCAGTAATGAACCTGGCTACGCTTTAGTATTGACACCCTTGACGACATTTAACACTCCCGCGCCACTGTCCCGCGACTAACTCGCCGATCCCTCGCGTTCTGGGCTAATCGATCAAACTGGCGACAGTTCGAAATTGCACCGCACCCTCGTTCTTCGGTATCTTCCTACCCCTCCCCCCGCATTAATCGTGACGTTTCGTTATGCTTGCAGACAGAGATCGCTAAGAGGCTGAACGCGATAATCGTCCAGCTGCTCCCGTTCCTGGCACAAGAGGTGAGTCTTTGACTTTCTGTTTGGCACGCGGTGCCGCACAATCTCGCGATCGAGAGTGACAACGACGCGATAATGATAGCATGGCTTGCAGCATCAGCAGCAGGTGGCCAATGCCGTCGAGAGGGCGAAGCAAGTCACGACGTCCGAGCTAAACGCTATTATTGGGGTGAGCTTCTCTCCGCAAATTGATTCCGTTAACTTCATAGTTCTGGCAAGCAGTCGGACATTGATATTGGCACAGTGCGTTACACGGGCCGGGCTGCTTGCCTCTACCGATATATAATTCTCGAGCGTAATTCACTGAACGAAACGGTGGTGAACGGCGCGACTAACTCTTGCGAAACTCTTTTGCAGCAGCAACAGGGTCTACAGCAGCTACTGGTGAGTCTATCGCTTCTGAGTATCCTACGTAGAGAGGTACCAACGTACTCTTTCCACTTATGCAAACCCAATTACAATGAAATACAGATTCCGATCGCTTTGACCATTATTCGACCCGCTCGTATATAAACTCTTTCGTCTCCGAGTCATCGCGCGTCTCGTTAGAAGTAACTCGTCGGTGCCTTCAATATCCATCGAGTCTATCGAATAACCCAAAGTGATTCGAGCTGTCTTGCCGTCCAACCCCCGCCTGGTCGGTGAACCATTCGGGCGCATTGGAAGAAAATCGTAAGAAGCCCCTTTGCCGGATGTTGCAGCAACAAATTCACGCGCAGCAGCTGCCACACGGCGCGGTGGTCGGCGGTCTTCCGCCAGCCGGGCTGTTGGGGTTCGCAGGTGCGGCCGCGGCGGCCGCAGCCGCGGTGGTGCCACCCCATCTCGCTCCGCCGCCGCATCCCGCAGCCGCAGCCGCGGCTCAGGCACAGGCGCAAGCGCTCCTGAAGCCGTCGGACCTTCAGCAGCACCGAGGGGCCGCGGAGACGCCCGAGGACCGTAAGCCGATCGCCCTCACCGACGACAGGCTCCGGCGATCGGTCTCGCCGTCGGAGAAATTCCGCAGCCGCACCCCCGACCTCGACGCCGATCCCAAGAGGCGGAAGGTCGAGAAGCTCGGACACGTGAGTGCTCTTAAGGCAGGGTCCCACTAGCGCAACCGCGCGCCGCGCACGTTTTTTTCGACGCGCAAGGCCGATTTGTTGCAGAAAGACGTTCCCACTGGTGCAACTGCGCGCCGCGCACGGGTCAGATTTACGAGTTTCTCGGATTTTCGAGGAGTTTGGAGCACTTGAAAGGGTCGACTTTTACGACGATCCGCGCGTCGAAAGCGATCGTGTGCGCGCTATGCAGGGATTTCTCTGCCACGCGCGCACGCGAATGCACGCTGCGCATCGTCGAAAAGACTGGAAAAATGTGTGTGTTTCAACGCAAATGTACTCTTTACTCCTACATATGTATAATTTGCATACGTGTTTTTATGGTCTATTATTTAGTTTATATATTAAAGCAAGCAATGACATGATAATTATTACTGTAAATAGCAACAATTATACTGCTGTGAGAGGTATACTTGTTTCTAGATACATCATAATTGTAATACACTATATATGCAGATACGTGACACTGAATTGTAATTGTATAGTGAGTCCGTTTTAACTGGATGCGGTGGAATATCTCGCAAGGAAATGAAGATATTAAAAAATTGTTGTTACGAAAGTTGCTTCATATGGAGGGCAACATTATGTGGTATAGATAGTTCTTCTACAGGTGGAGGAATGGAGCAGATTTAAAGAGCAACTTGGTTTTTTTAAACGAAACATTATATTTCATTATTCATACCATGCTAACGTTTGTTGGGGCAATTCAACTATGTATACCACTACGTTATTTCGTTATATGAAAGGTCATAAAATCATGAGGCCGCGGGGAATGAAGTGAACAAATCTTGTCCACCTTTTCGACGTAAAAGGTAGACTCGACATTATAATTTTGGGAGGCGCCAAAAGCTTAATTGGCCGAGAATACTGAATACCTTCATTTTATTTGCAACACACTTTCCAGCAATCGGTGACCGCGCCGTAGTAAACCCCTTCAAACATTTCAAGTAGTATGAAGTGTGAAGGCGTTGTTTCGGCTACTGGCACAACCGCCGGCGTTCGCTTTATTTAGATAAAGAAAACAAGATATAGAAAAGGAGGCTAGTTTTTCCACTGTCTCCGACGTGCGCGCCAAGCATTCGCGTGCGCGCCTGGTAGAGCGTCGGCCCATTTCGTGCGCGCGGCCTCATAAATTAGACCCTTTCAAGTGGACGAAAACGTCGTGCGCGGCGCGCGGTTGCACTAGTGGGACCCTGCCTTTACAATCCTTTTCCACGGGGCGTGCTGCGCGTGGTGCACGCGCCGTCTCTTTTGTTTTTGCGAGCGCGCGCCCGCGGGAAACGGTCTTCGAGCCACCTGTTACGCGCCAGATTTAAGAATCCGCGCGCGAGAGCCTCCTGTCGCCTGTCGTACCACCCCTTTCGCGACGGGATTTTAAATACCACGATTACTGCGCCCGGCAGCGCAATTGCGGAATACCCAGAATGTCTCGCGTCGGTAGTTCGGCGTGCAGCTATTTCAAGCACGGCAAAAGGATGATTTATTCAAAATAACGAATGAACGAGAGGTATCGATCGAGGCGGATCGCAACAATAATTATTGAAGCCGTTTGTCGGCGGGCATGGGGGTGAGTCGAATCGCTCTATAATTATTGCCACAGTTATTTTCCTTCGTTCGTTATTTTTAATGAATTCCGTTTGTCGCCCGGTCGCCTACGCGGAACAGGTTTACATCGAGCAACGTGTAATCCTGAGCCCCGCAAATGCTACTTGAAAGACACTCCCAACATACATTACGCCTGGCTTCCAATGATTTATTCACTCCCATCGAACGTCACGCGATCGGACCGTAAACAATTCACGGAAACCGCAACTATTTTCCCGTAAACTTGGCTAAATTTCCTCGGAAAGAAACGAGAATCGTAAAACAGCCAGATAGCCCTCGCGGAACATGGAGGAATATTCGCGTGCGCTTCTGAGCCAGATATAAGAAAAGTCTAGTTCCGTTTCGGTGCATCGAGCTCGTCGCTATATTCGGAAGCTTATACCTCAAAGTTGAAGGGAATAAAAGTGGGGCCGCTACGCGACCGGTTCTAAAGTATCGCGAGAATATATGTGGCAGTGAGAGCAACAAGGGACCAACCCACATTAACAAAGAATCTCTTCCTATTTTATATGATCAGTAGAGCTTATTGGAATACGTTATTGCTGCTAACTCAATTTCGAAATAGAAAAAAAAAATGTGGGTTAGTCCGCTGTTACTTTCACACTGCCTCATATCTACCCGGGAACGACGAAACTTCGAAAACGTCCCACATTCATACACGAAGATCGCGCCATTCGCGTCACTCCAAACCCTTTAATTGTCAATTATGTAAAACCTCGTTAACCCCCTCCGTTTCCGCGGAGACGCATCTGTACGATGAATGCAGTGACGGAAAGCGCGAGAGGCTCCTAAATATCCCTCGCGAACTACCGACAAAAATCGGATTACCATTGTCCCCGGTGAGACGGAGAGGCGGGTAAACGCGACGGGGAACACCTGCGCAACGTTCGCGTGGGTTCCGCGTCGCTGGGCCGCGACGGAGCCCGCGGAGTCGCACAGTTTCTCCTTTCCTCGCCGCTGCGTGAAATATCCGTGAAAACAGGCTCCTTTGTCAGGATCGCGACGACAAAGCGCGCGGAGGGCGGCGACGCGAGGAGGCGCGTAATTAAAAACCGTGAAAACAGGCGAGCTGTGCACGCCGCGGCGACGTCGCCTCGCTCGCGCACTCCCACTAAATTGGATTATTTTTCTCAGCCTGGTTCCCCGAGCCCGCGTCCAGGTTCCGCCGCTTTTCCCTCGACCCCGATGATTAAAGCACTCCTTCGCGAGCGTACCGCGTTTTCGCCTACCCTTCACACCCCACGACACCCACCTTATTCACCCTGTCCCTTTCTCCCCGACCCTCCTTTCCTCTCCCTTCTTTTCGCTCCCTTCTCGCTGGACTCGCGCCGTTTTCTCATCCGGCCGGAAAGTGACGCGCGGCATAGTGCGCGCCGCGCCGCGAGGCGGGCAGGCCGGGCGCAACCGCGGAAAAGCGCAAGCGGTATCGCTGCCGCCTCTCGGCGGTGCGCGTGGGAATCCAGAGCCGTGGAAATTAAAGGGCCTTTCCCGGCCCGGATTACTGGCAGCCCGGGATTCTTTAGATTTTGACGGCACGGAATGTAAATGGTTATTTATGACGGGCTCTCCCTGGGGCGCGGTAATTAGGGTGCTGGCTGCGTTGAACGGACGATATTTCATGGCACGAGCCTTTGGATAAACGCTCCACCGTGTTGGTGGCTTTGGGGAGCGTATGTGTACCGGGGGATGATGCGCTCTTACTTCCTTTCCAGTTCTAAAGATAGTCAGCGACGCTGGTGATTATCTCCTTACTCGATACATTCGTGTTGCATCGGATATACGAGCTTCTAATCCATTTCGCGATTCAACGAAGGGTGGTAGGTGTATAAAATACCTCATCTCGGCGCGCAAGGGCGGGCAGCATTAAAATCTGCTTCCCTCTGCCCGTACAATTCTAAATTTAATTATTTATCCGAAGTGATTTTGCCTCCCCGCAGGCGCAACAGCGAAACGTTAAAATCGCTTCGAAGCCGGACAACCGGATACACGTTGCCTGTCGTGCTCAATTGTCGCGTTGAGCCTGGAGACACCCCCCCCCCCAAACAGGAACCCTAAGTCACGCTCGTGCGATTTCAACCCCCTTCTCTTTCTTCTGCCTTTCTCCCCCTAGCTGTTTCTCTCCTTCGCCCTCCCATTTCGCCCCCTCCTTTTCTCGACGCATCCGAGGGAACTAACGACGCGTCGTTTACACGGGCAATTCCTCGAACCCCAAGGGTGCCGGGAAGTTTGTTTCAAGTCGAGGCACTGACCGGACTTCGTCATCAACTCCATTTACCGGCGCAGGGGTGGGGGTGTATATCGATGTGCGCGCGCGGCCACGGCCGGAGAGGCGTGCGCGATCGACCGACGGCGACCTGTTCGTTCGGTCTCACACGTGTATCAAGCTCGCGTCGCCGGTGATTGTATCGAGGGAACTAGGTACTCGAGAGGCAAACGCGCGAAAAACTGGGAATTCCCGGCTCGAAACTGAGTGGGGAGGAAAGGGGGGGACCACGAGTGGAGGAACTCGCGTAACAAGCCCGCGTTTCGTTCCGCCATTCGTCGGCGCGCGAACCTACGGCTTCGCCTTTTTATCCGTCGACTGCTGGTATTGCTCCATTCAGTTATCGATGATTCACCTCGTTTGAAATGATAATCAGCTATTGTGATACGATAATTGCCTCTTCTGCGTTCCAGGCGACAGGCTCTTTGCACGCTTCCACGTCACTGGCAGTCTGTTAGCTTCCTTTTGAATCGTTTGTGGAAACGTATAAGTCCTGCGGGCTTCTTTGGCACAGTATCGACTCGAGTTCCAACTGTAACCGATTCGTAGAATTTGCGTGACGGAGTAGATTGGCCTTTTATCCACTTCGTGGAAAACTCCCCCTAGCCGGGGAGCCGCGGTCATTGTTTTCATATCCTATCCAAACATGGGAGAATCGTATCGCGTTCCCTCTGAACGCAACTTCGGCAAACTTTCCTCGAGAAACGCTGCTGGAATATTCAACGGTCTAATTTTCGATCTCGTTCAGAGTTTAACGCTTTCAAGTATGTCTTCTGCCTGTACATACACCGGAAAAATTTAACAAAAATTAAACCGACTTCGAATGGCTAAGAAAATAATTATTCTTATTACTTTCTTAACCCTTTAGCGCCCGCACCTAGATCCCGTTGAAGGAAAAATATCCCGTTTTGTTTTTATCTTTAAAAATGGTGTGAATTTATATATTTGTATTAAAAAAAAGAATCATTTTTCCTTACTTCTTTTTCAAAGGTCAAAATGCATAAATCCAAAGAATACAGGGTTCGGATGGGTCCAACTTTCTTCAGTGAATAAAACTACGCTAAACATGTATTATTTAAACTTGAAAACAACAAAAGGCGAAACGGCAAAAAAATGAATGTATCATATATGATACGTTCGGCGCTAAAGGGTTAATAATGTAACTAAATATCGATTTACATTTTTCGATATCGGCGCCAATCAGGTTTTTCCACGAGGTCGGCACCATGTTTTTTTTTTTTTAAATTAACTGATTGACGCCGACTTCGAAAAGTATAAATTGATATTTAGGTGCATTATTAAAAAAGAAATAAGAAAGATTATTTTCTTAGCCATTTGAAGTCGGTTTAATTTTGTTAACGAAAGTTTCAAAGTACCTCTTTCTTTGTGAAGTTGGTTAAAAATATTCCTGCATTAAGGCGGCCGGAAAAAGGCGAATGTTTGTGAATTTTTTTTTGAGAAAGCGGAAGCATATATATTTACAGCACTTTTTGCGCTTAAAAGAGCAACGTTTAAAGAACATTTGGTAATTTTTTCGTAGAAAAATATTTACGTTTATAATAAAGTAAGAATCGATATCCAAGAAGCCTGTTTAAAAATTTGGTTTTGCGGTGAGCACTGCCATTCGGAACCAGATAGTCTAAAATCTAAAAACAAAAAAGATTTCGTTAGGATATTAATGTGTCCTCTGATTGACGGAGGGAATTTCCGAAATATTAATTTATAACAAAACGGCGGCTATTTAAATCCTGAAATCCTGAGTTTTTCGTGCAAAAATCACGCGAGAAAATCAGGATTTCAGCTTTAAATAGCCGCCGTTTTGTTATAAATAAATATTTCGGAAATTCCCTCTGTTAATCAGAGGTTCCATAATAATATCCTAACGAAATATTTTTAGTTTTTAGATTTTAGACAATCTGGTCTCGAATGGCAGAGCTCACCGCAAAACCAAATTTTTAAAAATTTTCTTGGAAGTCGATTCTTACTTTATTGTAAACGTAAATATTTTTCTACGAAAAAATTACCAAATGTTCTTTAAACGTTGCACTTTTAACCGCAAACAGTTCTGTAAATATATATGCTTCCGCTTTTTCAAAAAAAATTCACAAACATTCGCCTCTTTTCGGCCGCCTGACTAGGCATAACCCCTTAAACTACAAAATCGTTTGCTAGTTTATAATTTTAAAACGATAGCCTCTTCGATATTGACAGTGGACGCCCTCGAAGTCCATCTTCTTATGTTCTCCAAAGTTTCCGTGGGTTTAGTAAATTTAACTCCATTCTTTACCATTATTAAATTACATTCGGATACGCTTGACAAAAGCAGCTCGGACGAAGTACATTCAAGGCAGGCATTAATAAAATCGGTCTGCCTACGCGCGGGAAAGTTTGCGTCGCCCAGCTGGGTGCGAATGCGGGAGTCTGTGGAAGGTATGGGCATACGGTGTACAAGCGGAATTCTGAGCAGGAAACTGGGTACGTTAATTTCGAACGCTAAAGCTCGGAGCATGTGACGTGGTATGAATGCAAGAGATATGTGAATTACACTCCATTGTCTTGAGGACACCGCTCAAATCGTGGCGCGCGCCGACAATGGCTCGAGCCTCGGGACCGAGGGCGCCGAGTTCACACGCGGAAACTTTTCCCGCCTCGCGGAATATGAATATAGATATCTATTAATACACGTATCCTGTTCGGTCCCCGCGCAACTGCAGAATGTTTCACCGCGATCCCAGTCAAGGCCCGTGAGATATGGGATTCGAATTAATATTCTGCGCAGGACCTAGTCGACCAACAATCGATAGAAAACTTTTCCCAACCGCGAAGATACGATCGTCCCACGTGAAACGTTTAGTGACCCACTTCACAATTCCGCAGCGCCGCGGCCGCGTCAAAGTCGATCCTTTCATTCGCGTACGCAAGCACCGTGCCAATTTCCTTCCACCGCCCCTTCCCCCCTCCCCTCCCGTCCCCCGTCCCCCCGACTAACGCCCCATTAATCGAAACATTTCCCCGAAACTATCCGGTAATGGGGTCCCGCAATCGATACGGCCAGTCGTCCTGGCCTTTAACCACGCGGGGTGTTCCGCAAGATTTCAGCTTTAGCGAGCGCGCGAGCGCCAGCCAGCCTTCGGCCCGGCTAGCAAACACACCAGCGCCCGGTGTATACATATACGCGAAGACAGCGGGCGTCACGGACGGTCGCATGCAATTCACAACAGTGTGCGAGCAGAGCTTAAGCGTGTCCCTCTAGCGGGGTACGTTTCTCCGCGCTCGTGTATTAGCGGGCGAGGACGCGAGGGGGTAGCTGGCAGAGGGATGAAGCGAGAAGGGTATAACCGGAAATGAGTTCTCGCGTGTCCACGCTTGGCTCTTGGAACTGCTATTCAGTGTCCCTCTTTCCTTCTCGGTTCTCCGCTTCGCCTACCTACCGTTCCCCTCCACACGAGAGGATTAGTCGTGGCCCGCCGACGCCGCTGCCTCGTCCTCGCCCGCCCATCCGACCCCTTACGAGCCACCCCGTTCCTCGGCTCGCGCAGGAAAGCATTAATCAAAGGAGCAACGGTGCGCCCTGTTACCGCCACCGACGAAAGATGGAAATACCAAGCGCACACGCTCGAGATGTCACGAGAACGCCCGGCTTCGGTTACCTTGGCCTCCCGTGCTGTCTAACCGCCGTAACCACCGCCGCGACACGCTGTCTCCCGCGTCGCGTCGTTCCGCCATGGAGAATAAAAATTCCCGATCCGTTTTGCAGTTTGACGCGTACGTAATAACGCTTCGCTTCCTACAAGCGAGGCGGGGACGGGGGATGAAGAGGAGCGCGAGCACGCGGTCCCGCGGGAGCGTGGATACCGGGATCCCCTCGAATCTCCTTCGCCCTTCGCGAGAGTATGCCTGGCTCCGCGGCTTTGTCATCTCGCGTTAAAGCACGCGGCGTCGTTTCGACGGCGCGGTTGGAAATTGTTTCGTTCGAAAGTGGACTATGCTCAACCTCCGGGCAGGGTTAAGCAACCCCGCTGCCTTTCACCCTCGCGATACACACAGATCGCGGTGAATTGCTGATGCCCGTAAAAGTGTAAGGAATCGTTCTTTGTAATCTAAATTCGTCGCGCTACTAAATTACGAACGTTCGGCTTGCTTTCGAGGACGTTCTCAGCTATTCGGTATCCAAGCTACCTGCCGCTTATAAATTAATCGCGGTAAACTCGTTTCATCCAGAGTATTATATCGGAGTATGTAACAGTGGTCTCTGTTATCTCCGAAATGTGAGGGAGTGTAATTTTGGGGGCGGGGGGGGGATGCACCCCGCTGAGGTGGAGGCTTCCGTTGAAATGCTTCGATGATGCGCAATTTGAGTGAAAGGCATCGTGCGCGGCGCATACTAGAGGCATTAGACCGAGTTTCGTGACTTCGGGTCGTGTGCGAGCAACCGCCGGTGATTTCATTGACGAGCGGTGGTACCCACGCTCAAAATGCCTGTGGTCGAAAATGGGGATGGGCGAGTTAAGGTCGGTGGTCCGATACGTAGCCATCATTATCCTAGCAGTTTATAGGGCTTCCATATCAGAGCTGGTGAATTTTACTGCGGATTTTCAACGATCGAGTGTCTGTTCCGTCGGGTTCGCGAGAAGAGTCTAGGCACACTATTATCCCCAGAAATATATCTCGAAATATTTCCCCTACACGGTCGGTCTTATTTAGCATGAATCGCTAGTGAAGCTACGCGCTTGATAGATACGAATGGACAAAATGAGGTGAAAGCTGGTGGCACGGGGGCCAAGTAGCGTCCGCAGCACGAGTTCGATTAACGGACCCGAGCCCCGCGTACGTGGTTCGGTGGAAACTCCCGATTCACGGTCCGCGAAACGTTAACGAGCACTGTCGCTGGCAAAAACGCGATCTAAGGCCGGTCGAAAACACTTTGTCCCGGTCTGGCTAGAGAGGCAGAGGCCCGTGGACCATCCACACGTAGACGCGTAGATACGTTCGGTGGGAATCGAGTCCGGTAGGGCGACGAAGTAGAGCGTGCTAGTGGTAGTAAGAGGAGGAGGAGGAGGAGGAGGAGGAGGAGGAGGAGGCGGTAGGTAGAAGAGGAGCTGGAGGGAGTATGGGGGTGGTTGAATTTTTCATCTGACCACGTCGAACCAATTAAAGCGGACCGCGGTACCCACCTCCACCCACGACCTCTTCCACTTTTTTCGTTCTCTCTTTATTTCCGCCCCGCGTGCCTGGCCTTTATCCATTCTATCTCACTCGTTTCCCCCTTTTCGGCCGCTCTTCCTTTTTCTCCCTTTCGCTCACTTCGCCTCTCTTCGTCCTATCCACCAGTTTCTCTCTCTCCCTCTCTCTCTCCCCCTCCCTCCTCCCCGTCGCCCCGTGCCCCCGGCCACGGACCACCTCATCCTCGCAGCATCCGCATACTGCTCCTCTCCCCTCCTACCTCCCCCTTGCCGCGCAGCTCTCCGTCTTCGTCGTTCGGCCGCTCGTTCACTCTAGCGACTCGTTGGATTTTTTCGCGTCACGAGGCGGTGTAATTTATTTGGCCGAGCTAGGTACGGCCGCGGAGGTGGCCGAGGACCGGGGGCAGGGTGGAGGCAGGGGAGTGACTCGCGATGGTATGGGGACAGAGCGGATGGGTTGGGACACCGGGGCTGCGGAGGAATAGCTGGAGGTGGCAGAGGTGAGGCGGCAACGGAGGTGGAGGTGACGCGGCTAGAATGAGAGTCCAAGGGATGGGGCACGAAAGGGGGGTGGTTTCAGTTTATTTTGTGGGTCCTACCTACCCGCTCGTCACTGTCCAACCCCTCCTCCTCCTCCTCCTCCTCCCCCCCCCCCCTAGTCGCGAGGTCGGCCGTTGTCTTCCTCTTGCTAGCCAGCACGGCGACGCGCCTCTTCCTTTCTCCTCCTGTCTCTTTCCTTTTTTCTACCGATCCCCCGTTGTGTGACTTTCTTGTTTCTTCTCAGCCACTTTTGCCGCTGTCTTCCCCTCTCCTTTATCCCTCTTCTTGGACGCGCTTTCCCGAGCAGCACTGTTAAAACAAACCGCGCGCACGGTTAACTTGGAATTCGTAATTTCGGTGCTCGGGGAAAAAGTCGAGCTAATTGCACTGTCGCGTCGCTGTACACCACTGCTATCGATAAAATCCAGAAAAATGTACGTTAACTCGAACGTCCGCGCTAACCTCCGACATCCCTTTTTAACCGTCCAATCAACGAGCCCCGGCTGGAATATACGGACGCGCGCCCTTAATTGATTTCAGCTCGAGAGTTTAATAGCGGCTTGAAAGCCGCGAAGCGATAAGATCATAATTTTCTCGTAATATCTGTCATAGACGTCACGGGGCCGGCTATTCGAAACGGGCGCCCTATCGATTCGCGGCCTCGTATTACCCGCGATCGATTAAACGACGGCAATCCAACGAAACCCGACCGTTAAGCAGCGTGTCGGTTACAGGATTCTCGCTCAATTATTTTCTACGCTTTCACCGGCTCGTTCCTTAAAGGCCTCGGGATCCATTCTTAGACGCGATGGAAATTGCTCCTCCAACGATCCCCCATTCATCATCTTCGCGCCAGCCTCTTCATTTGTATCTTGCACGTTCCTAAGGATCGTAACGGTCATCTGAAACCGAGGCATTATGGCCGTCCCGTTCTAGTGGGTTTTTTTTCAAAAATTGCTAGTCCTTTTTGAGATCCATAAGTGGGTATGAAAGATTGCCACAGTCTGTGTATAATGCTCGCGTTTAGTGGCGCGCTCAGGATTTAATTTTTGGGAAGCCTAGTTGAACGGATAAAAATATTTTGAATGGAAATTCAATAAAATTCATTAGGCGGAAATAAAACTTTATTTAGAGAATACAATCCAATTGTCTTTTCTTTTTACAAAGTTCTTGAACTATACTTCAGTCGTGCTTACATTAATCTCCTTTTTTCCTCTTTCTTCGAGGGGTGTAAGGGAGGGGAGGGCGCCATTATCACCTGATATTCAGGAAAGTAAACGAGGAAGAAGCCCCTCGGTTTTCCTTTTCTAAAAAATATGTACGACGACGTATGAATTTTGAATCGTGATAACTAATTGATAACTGTTTTACAATGACGAATTCATCGATGTGTAACATAATAATGTCCAAAGTGACGCGAGACAGAAATGGAAGACATAATGAGGATCTGGTACATATTGGAAGCGGGATTAGCAGCAGCTTAGCTCCGCAACTCTGTCGCTTAACTCCTCTTTCAGTACCTACCAGATCCTCATTAGCTCTTTCAATTCTAATCCCGACTGACCTTGGACGTTTTTGTGCCACGCGTAATTGAATTCTTCTCGGTAGCGATTTTCCCCTGACATACAAAAACCGGAGAGAGAAACAGATGTCATCTTCGTTCGCGTTGAAGAATGACTCTCGGTACTAAAAACGCCTGGCGTGTCGGAGTGCACCCGCGCTCCCTAAATTCATTCGTTTCATTTCTATTACGCAAACATGTCTCCCGTGAGAATTTCCGCAGTATCTATTAATATTCCAGGCAGAAAATCATCACGCGAACGGAAGTTCGCGCGCCGTTTGACCGCGGGTAACCGATAACTGGGGACGATGGAGTTTCTCATTTTCATACTATGGAACGGCGATCAATTGAACAAGTTACTCGCAATATCCGCGCGAAATGCGATTCATGTCACGATTGATATCGGTCACACGGCACGACCCGCGACGTCGAATCGATAATACCTTTTAATAATTAATTTAGAAGCCTCCGCGCGCGGCTCTACCCCGCGCGCTTCTTAACTCCGCTCTCCTCCGTCCCGTTCCGCCATCCTCCATCGTGTTCCATTATGCATTCATCCTCTATCCGCTTTATTATTTTTTCATTCGGAAGGCTGGAACAGTCGATATCCCCGAGCAGGTTCCCGTTACAGAACGTTCTGCCCGGGCTTACAATTGCACCGTGAAACGTCGCCGGCTTGCAATTCCTGCCTTCCTTCGTTTCCAGATCTTCTGTATCCCCCTTACACCCACCTCCATCATGTTCGTAATACGTCGTCACATGATTAGCTTCTGTAAAACGTCAGGATCTTAAATTAATATTACTTTCTGGTTGTCGTTCATTGTCCCTCCTACATTTCAAGCTTTCCCGACTACGTTAGTGTCCTTGTATTATCGCAATTCTTCAACACACTCGAAGGGAAGAGTGGCGTCGCGGCCTGCGTTTATAATAGCGTTTGAATACCAGCGCGGACGTAATGGGTCTTAATATTTAGGTCATGAACGAATCTTTGCAATAGATCGCGATCCCCCGTAGCCTCTGTCGCGCGTATCCGTGGCCGTAGAATTCGAAGGAACTCGGGCGACTGTTCCGGAGCGAAACTCTCGGTGGAAGCCAGCAGCGAACCGACGCGCGGAAAAATTCACAGCAAGGATCAGCTCGTCCGCCGCTCGACAAGGATGAGTCCTAATTAAAAGGGAAAAGGGTAAAAAAAAAAAAAAAGTCGCCGGGCGATCGGTGATTCGTGGGCCGCGGGGTGCTCGTCGCCCGCGACGAGGCGAAGTAATTAATTAATGAATTAATTAATTAATCGGCATCACCGTGCCGTCAGAAGTACCAATCAACGGTCCCACCGCTCACTCCGTACTTCTGCCGGCGTGTGTGCGCGTCTCTGCACCGTTGGAGGACGTGTACGCCGCGTGCGCGCACGCCTACGCACACGCGGGCGAAAGCCTGCTGGTACGAAAGTCTACTATCGGAGATACCTTTCGAAAAAACTCACCCCGCCCTCCGCCTGTCCCTCCCCCGTAGCTTCTCCTATCAACGCCGAACCCCATCTAGCCTGGCCCCCCTCTGTGCCGGTGCACGCGCGAGCGTTCGTTCGTTCGAAAAAAATAAAACGACCGCGGAACGAGAGGAGAGAGAGAAAGTGAAAGAGAGATAGAGAGAGAGAGAGAGAGAGAGAGACCACCGATGGGTGGGTGACGTTGGTAGTGGTGGTTGGGAGAGAGGATGGCTGGTGGCACCGAGGCGAAGGAAAAAAAAAGAATTGCCCCCCTCCCCCGCTGTATATACACGTATATATATATATATATATATCCCCGGTTGCCGCGAAGTTGCGGGACAAAGAGGGAGGCGGGAGAAAGGCAGACAGACACAGGGAGCTGGCAGTGCTGGCAGAGCGACGCTTTTCGAAACCGTGCGCCGTGGCCGACGGCGACGTAGGCCACCCCCGAAAGCACGATAGAAAAGGGCAAACACGTTGGCCCGCCGAGCTCGCGCACAGGTAGGCCCTCTCCTCGCACGCTCACGCCCGCGCCACCACCACGGTTACCTTCTGGCTCGCTAGACTGTATGCACTTAGCGAGGGCGCGCAGAGCGAGCCTCTCGACACACCTGCGAGGCTTATGCTTCTGAAACCCTTTTGCGCGCCAGCGCACCCGTGAACGATTGCCGCGTATTCGCGAGGATTTTTCGGCGGCCGGGAGGCTGGGGTTGGGAATATGGTTGAGTGCGTGAGAAGTTTGGAAATAACGGGTCGAGCGTCAGGGCTGGAAAGTGTAACAGAGGTGAGGCGTTCTTAACGGTAGTTTAGCCCGATTGTTCACGCTGGATAGCGCGTGTCGGGGATAGAAGAAATGTAGCAGGGTAATCGAGATACATATGTAAAACGCCACCCTCGAGGATGCGCTTTTCGCCAACTATTACTGCGAAGGCTTCGAGATGCCTATCTACCTTGCCGCGCTCGAGCTCGTAACGAGCAAGTGGCCGAAAACTATGCAGAATGCGTGCCTAGATTCTCGACTCCGAACAATCTGCCGCGCCAGCATCCGCACCCCCCGTCGATTGGCTTCGTGACCTCGCAACATCGTCTCCGCTCGCTCTCGCCACCCGGCGAATTCTCATCTCCTAAACATTTCGGTCAAACATCCGGCCCCGCAAAATCCGCGCGAACTCTTCGTAAACCCGTGCTCAGGGGCTGCCAAAAATCCCTCCCATGGGTGCGCGCGGTACGGCCGTCGACGGTATAGGTACCTCGACTATCGCCAGCACGCGGGTACACGCACGGGGCAGTTGGGATGGCTAAAGCGGAAATTCGAGGTGTGTACGTGGTCGCGAGTGTATCTGCCGCGGGGCCTTGGGGGCAGAGAGCTGGTACACCGGGGGGAGGGGGGTGGGTGGGTGAGTGGACTGGGGGGTTGACGGGATCCGCGAGCGATGGGGGAGGGTTTTGGTGGCGGTGGGAAGAGGGTACTGCGGGGCTGCTGGCGCCCCGGCAGGGCGGTATGATGACAAAACATTCGCTCCGAGCTTCCGTGGAGGGTCGCGGTACAGCGGCTGCGGGGGTGGCGGGATGACGGCGAGGGAGGAGGGTTAGGTGGAAGCTGGGCGTGCGGTGGGAGCGGCGAAGGAGGCGGACGAAGAGGATGAGGACGCCAGGGGGCGAAGGGGTGGCAGGTTAGGTTCGAGGTTGCTCTCGGGGGTTGGGTAGCCACCGGGGGTGTGGGGTCGAGCGGCTGGTGTGGGGAAACGTGAGCGCCAGCCGGAAAGAGACTCCCCCACCCCCGTTCTCTGTAAGCGAGGTGAGGCTGCCGCGCGTGTTCGTGTGAAACGTATATTCGCCTGTGTGCGCTCCTCCTCCCCCCCCCTCCCCCCCTATACGGGGTGTCCCGTTTTAACGTGTGAACCGCCGTACACCCTGCCCGCGGGGATAATGGAGATACGGGGGAACGCTTCCGAAGGAGACTTGATTGGCTTCGAAGGGGGGTGGCCGGCGACGCGTGTAGACCGCTTTTAAGAAACGTCTCTCGGTCACCGAGACCTCTTTCGGGCTTTCCGCTACGCGCTACGGATTTTCATGGAAATCGGAGGAACGCCGCGTCAAGTTACGAAAGTATTCGCGGTTCGAGTAACTACTTAGCTGGATAAATTGTTGGATTGTTGCGGGATGAAAGGTGATCTGTCGACCGGGGGTAAGACAAATGAACTCGTCGGATGGAAATAGCTTTACCATAGGCAAGGAAAGTTCGCTTGTTAATCGTCTCTCGACACCCAACAGGCATTTTGTAGTTAGGAAATGACCCAATTAACAAGTTGACGACTTCGTACAGCTCTGAAGTATTTCAAACATTCGAGCGCTCAAGATCGATAGCTGCTATCATCCCGAGTTCAATTTCTCCTTCGATACTAATTAAGTACACCCCCCCCCCCCAGACACACACACACACACTCGCAGTGATTACGACACTTCGTTTTCTCCGATCTAACGTCCACGGCATGCTCGTTAATGCCCACCTCAATTAAAATTAAGCATTACCGATGTCCGGGAGGAACTGCCAGGAAAGAATCACTCGCCGCCAGTTCGTCTACGGGTGCCCCGATTTCCTAGCGCGCCGCCCTACTCCATTAATCGCGGACGCGTACCCCCACGATTTCCGCGGACGCGTGCATCCGAAACGGTCCACCCTGTATACGCACGCGTAGGTGTACTCCCGCGGAGATCAACGTCGCTGCGCAGCGGGTAAACTGTGTGTATATACGTCTATCGGGTGAGAGGGTGTGGGATGGTGAAAGCGTTGGAGAAAGCGGGAGGGAGAGCACCGCGGGCAAAGGAGACAGAGGAGGATAGAGGATGGCGGCGAGGCGAGGAAGGTTTATATCCATCATTTTGTATTTCTCGCAGACATAAAAATCTATACCATCGTACAGACCGCCCACCCGCCCTCCGCGGCACCACCTCGTCCCTTCAACCGACCAACGTTTCGCCACCCACCCGCATCCTCTAAACCTACCCTGCCGCCCCCTTACCACCCCCTTGCCATCCCCGTCCCCCCTCCCCCAGCCGTCCCCGTGCTCCGGTGCCGGAGCCAAAGCCTGGCTGCACCAAGCCGCCACCTCGCTCTTCTATTCCACGGTGGGTGGGGTGCAAATATCGTATTTATTGTATGACGGGTCCGCGTATCCCAAGCTAACGCCTCCTGTCAGCTCACCCTACCGAACCACCCCTCTTACTGCATTCCGCTCTCCCTCTACCCCCGGCCCTTTCTCTCCCTCTCTGTTTTTCTACCTCGTCTATCCCGTACTCCTGGTTTCTCCCATCTCTTGCTATCCCCTGTCTGCTGCTCTTCCTCCTCCTCCTCTTCTTCTTCTTCTTCTTCACGCCCGACACTCTGTCTCCGTTTCTCTCGCTTATTCATCCTCACCTTTTTTTCTTCCTTTTTCTTCTCCTTCCCTCCCCGCGCCCTCTGCCCTGCTACCCACCCCGTTCTCCTCGTTCCCGTGCTCGCTCCCTCTCTAGTTTCTTCGCGATTCCCGCCCTTCCCACTTCTTCACGCTACGGTACACACAGTGCAGCGTGTCGCACCTCTGGAGAATGCTTCTTTCCCTCTTTACGACGCGTTAGATACTCGGACTCGGGGGGGTGCGCGCCTCGCGCGCAAAGGGCTGTTTAAGGGCCGAACACACCGTTGACGACGGGGCCGGGCGGGGGGTGGATCTCCGTCTCGTAGACGCTTTGTGACGGAATCGTTTGTGAACGCGAGGATCGGCGTGCTCTCGTTGTCGTCGCGACCTCGTTCCACCCTCTCTCGCCCCCGTCCACCCCCGTAGCTCGGAACAGGATAATTGTGAATAATGCTCGGAGCTGCGGCGAGCGGCAAAATGGTCGCCCGATCAAGCTACTAACGAAAAATTTAACGACGCTTTCATTAGCACCGACGGGTTCACTCTGCAATGCCCGAGGTGATTTCGTCACCGTGTGATTTTCGTCGTTGCCCTTCGGGTGAGCTTCTTGGTAACAGGATCTCTTGAGGATCGTCGCGAGTGAACGAGTTGTTGGTTAATGTGGATATCAGGGGAGAAGCTATTGTAAATTCGACACAGTAGAATATCGTATTTTGAGCGGCTGTTTTACAAAAGATGTAAGAATTAGCGATAAAGATATTAAAGCGAAAAGGAATCGCTCAGATCCGATTCGAGCCCGGATCTCTCGCTCGTCGGTCGGCCGCTTTACCAATTAAGCTATCTAGGCCACGCGACGATTCCTTTCTCCCCGAGCCTGATGTTCGAAACGACCGCCGCCTACATCATTAAATTTCACGGAAGAATGTGCGATGATCTGCCGCGGAGACAAGTCGGTAACTCCAGTTTCAGAAACAGTATTCTTCGTCTCACCCGACATTATCTTCAATATGTACTTTCACGCTTACAACGCTATCGCATCCAAACATTTCTACCAGTTAACCATAAGTTACTACGGAATGAAAACCTACTGCCCTCGTGGCTTTACTTACTTTCAACCCTGCACGAATGGACGATTTTACTCGAATACTTTGAAGCACGAGTGTTTCGTGGTATCGAGCAACTATAAAGATATTCGACGGTTAGCGGAAGCGTGCAGCTATTTGAAGAAGCGATCCCCATAATTGCTCGGGGCAGTTTTAGAAAGAGGCGAGAGAGGAAGGTATTTATTTCGTACGGTTAATCGCTGGAATTCTCGGCGCTTTAATACGCGGTCTAATTGAGCGTGGGCGGCAACACGCGGGAAAGTAAAACGTCCGCGGGCTTTCGGAACAAATGCGATCCCCCGCGGCAAGGATGGCCGAAGAAGACCGTAAATATCCGCGCGCCACAGATACGCCGGGAATGTGTGCATGTATCTCTAGAAATTGCAAAACGCAAATGCACGCGAGTAGCTTCTCGCTATTCTCTTACTCCCCGCGACTGCCTTCTCTCTTTTCCCACCCCCGATATCTCATTGCCCGCGGCCACCAGCCGCAACTATCGGCCACCGTTCTCGAATTTCATTTACCACCTCACGGCACAGCGTCGTCGGAAATCAGCAGAAAGAGGAATAAGTGGATTAATCGTTGCAGGTGGCATTGCTCAAATAACAGATTTAGGTAGATCGAAAGTTTTCGAGTCACTTGGAAGTCTCGATCAAAGTAATCCAATCGGTCGATTCTTCCTCTCCCTACGTTCCACAGTTTCTGATATTGTCTGTCGCAATATATTACAGTTGACATAGAAGATTTTCATGGTTCGAGGGTATCGGAGGACTATATCCGCCGTACAGTTTACCCACCACGTCGCTTCGCCCCTTGTATTCGGTTCAAAGGGCTGAAATAGAGGGCACTCACCCATACCTGTGACGCCAAATATCTCCCGTCTATAGCGCGGTCCTATTATCCCCTACTATCGTCGATCTAATAATAAATTTAATACACACGTAACATTCTCGAACAACTGCCGCTCTTCTATCTAGATTGTAAAAAAGATCCAAGCGCGAAGCGATTCCAGCAACTCATCCGTCATCCGCGGCGCAGACGCGCCTAATGCCAGGAACGCGGATCAGTAGGGGCGGTTCAAGGCGAAACCGAACGGAGGGGTTGCATTCGTCGCGACGCGAGCAGCCCGGATAGAAATGACAGGGCGCGGCGTAAAAGTTAAATTGCAAAGACACTTCCCGGGCGAAACCTTTTCCCGTCGTGTCGCAGTCTCGTCCGTTCCGCCGTCTCCGTGCTTCCTGCTCCCTCGCCCCGCCGCCCCGTTTACACGTGTAAAGCATAGAGACGCGGAAAACTTGCGAGTTCCCCGATGCCGCGAATAATAATTCCCCGGCCGGCGGGCCGCGAAGGTAAATCTACCGCGCGCGCCCCCCCCCCCTTCCCCCAAAGTAAACCGATGATAAAAGTTCCCGGTGACTTGGCGGACGTAATGAAATGCAAATTGCAGTCGTGCGCGCGGTCGCGCCCGCGCGTCTGTTATTGAAAGAAATGGAATAACAAACCCCGCGGCTCCGGGAAACATGGCCAATAATCCGATAACGATGTACGACGGGAATAAACATGTGCACCGAGGGTGAGGGGCCACGTTTTTTTCGAGCGGTTTGTGCAGAGCCGCGACGTCCCCGCGCGGATGGCTAGGTTTTACGGCGCGACGCTGGGCTGCGTTCCGTCGAAAGGAGAAGGGAAACCGCGCGGATTTTATGAATCGTACAGGAGCAAGTCGATTGTTGCGAGGGCCGCGAGATATTCTCGCCGGGGTTCGACAGAAATTTCAGGGAAATTTGCTCGATCCGGCGGGGAGGGTCTGTTGGCGAGGATGCTCGGCGAAGGAGAGTTACGCGCGCCGTAAAGGAATCGGGCAGGGTTGTCGTTTGACGTGGAGTAAGCCCGAGGTTCCGAATGACAGGAGTGTGTTAACGTGGAGGATTTAAATACGGGCCGCGGATAGTTTTCTAAACGATACATCGCGTTGCACTACCGAATCGTTGACAGAACGCTAGGAAAATATGCGGCAACGGGCTGCATACATTAATCAGATTTGCATGTTGGGGATCGCCTCGGCGGTGGATCCCGCGATCGTCGAACGCCGAGCGGTTAGGAAATTATATCGGGGGAGGAATTCGCGGCACGGAGAAGCCGAGGAAGAGACGGGCCGATAAAGGGTAAGAGCGAGTGGGTGGAAGTGGAAGATACGAGTGAAAGAGAAGGTGGCGAAGTAAAAGGGTCGAGGCCGCAATGAGCCGAGCTTCCACGCTTCCCCTAATTACATTTTCATACGAACCGTTTTCCCCTTTATTTTCTCGTGCTGTCCTACGACCATTTTTCCCGGAGCCAACTCAACTTCCCGGTCTCCCCGTTACCCGTCAACGTCTACCTCTTTCCTCTGTTTCTCTGTCTCCGTTCGCGCGTTCCAACCCTTCCACTCCGCCTGCTTTTCTCGTCCGCTGGAAAAACGCTTTAATACGTTTTTGCCGCTCGTCGTTGCTCGCGAAGGGGACACCAGGGGGGGGGGCGGTAGGCGATGGGGAAGGGAAACAGACACAACAGGGGAGGAGGGATGGAAAAAAAAGAAGGAACATCAGCTTTCTCGCAGCTCGGGGTCGAGAAGTGCAAGGTGAATTTTTCGTTTCGCGCGCGACGCGGGTCCATCGAGGCTGCCGACGGGCAACGGATCTGGACGCGCGAAATTTCTCCGCCTTCTGCTTTCTAAAAGCTACCGAGCGTCGGCTCTTTGTTTAATAAAACTTTTTCCCCGCGAGAGATTGCCCGCCCGGAATCGCTTGGGGAGAAACGAAGCGACGGGGCTCGTCTGAATTGGCGCAAGTGGAAAGTTAAGTAAGCGTTCGGTAACTCGAACGGAAGGACGTATCTTTCTAATTCTGAGATATCACTTCGGCGCTTTAGTTTCTAGAGACTGCGTCCCAGTTTGCTGTCCGCTCGAGCCCCAGTCCCCCTCGGCCGTTCCACCCGCGCACCTTGCCACTTAGGAAATGGCTGTCGACCGTCGGACTCGAAACCGCGCGGATGCCAATTTTTTGGCGCACGGACGGTAAAAGTGGCTAAGAGCCTATCTGCCCGTGGATACAGGAATCCGTGAACGAGAAAGCTCCCCTGCATATTATCGTTCCATCTCTGTGCGCCACGCAGCTCCGGGGCTAGGTATTCTTTTTAACGCGAGCGTACAGCAGTCCCTTTTCATATGCGTATTACATTTTTCTCCCCCTTAAAAATCCATTTTGCAGAGTACGACACGTCGGAGCGGGTGCATCACTCTACGCCCGCCCACCGCGGTCGCTTTCTATCCGCCCGCGGATAGTTAAATTCCATCGTTTTACGAACTATCGATCGCGGTCTCCATTACGACACTTAGAGCTGCTATTCCTTTCGTGCCTCCCTCGTAGCGCTGGCTCGTCGCCGGCATTGTCCGAGGGCGGCGTCCTTTTTCACCGACGATAACGCGACACCCCGACGTTTTCGTGCTTTCGTCAACGTCGCTTTTTACCCCGTTCACCTCCCTTTTTCAGCCCTCGCCCGGAGTGGATCTCCTTCACCCGAGATAATCGCTTTAATACGTTCCCAGCCGCCGCGCCGCTCTCCTCTGTGAGATATAAAAGCAGTTGTCTCGTAAAAGTTGCGGCTCCGATGCTTACCGCCGCCACCCCCGCCGCGACTCCACCCCGCTGTACCAGGGGTTGGGGGGTGGGGGGGGGCATAAAGAGACGCGGTGCAACTTATCGATCTCGCGTACCTTTGGAACGTTTCTGTTTTAATTTCGCCGGAGGAACGCATCCGGGGCTGCGGTATTATTAAGTACCGTGGTAAAGTGGCTCCGCGGAGGGTTTGGGATTGACCCCGTGGGAGGGATGCCACTTGGCCACCTCGGGGGTGGTCGTGATTATACGACGGACACGGATCGATCGCGGTCCGATCGGGCTGGAAGAGATAAGTGAGAAATCTACGGTCGAGCGAACGAATATGCTGGGAATATGTTGGCACGCGTATCGCCGCGATGTAAATTTGCGAAACATTGTAACCGCCTTTCACTTGCGACACGTTGGACAATGGGGATTCATTTAATTAACAGTGAATCGGGTTCGACGTGTACCCTTCGTATTCTAAATGCGAATGTAATATCGCGCACGTAATGGACACTTCGTGGATCACAATGGTGATCTTTTAGTAGATTATAAAGTAAACACGGTTTATAGAGGGCTGTAAGGATCGCGTTATAGCACGTTACGAGGAACCTGACTGTGTCATCAAATTTAATTGACTCTCCTGCCGAGCAGCAGTCGCTCAAAGTAGATACGGAGAAATTTCAGCGATACCTGAATATGCAAACAGAGTATTATGCGCGACAATGTACGCGTTTACTTGACAGAAGAGAACGAGCTCGGCGAAAATAAAGTTTCAGCTTCGCGCGCCAGGCATCGATGCTTCGAATGATAACGCTTTGAACGCGGTGCCATTGAGCTCTGACGTTATTTCGTTATTTCGTTAAGTGACGTTTTAAATTGTATAGCACCGTTTCGGCACGATAGAAACGAGTGGTATTAAGTAGCTCGTAGGAGAATCGACGGGACGATGTGACGGTGGTATTTTAAAGACAAGTCGGCCCCTGAACTTTCGCCCAAGTTAACGCGAGTAAATGCAAAGATAGGAGAAAGAATGGCCGACCGTTGGGAAACTTTACGTCGCTTGTTTTGCTCTCCCGCGTTTCCTTAAGACTCGAGCCTGGGGGAAAGAACCTGAGGGGAAGGCAATCCTGGGCTACCTGCGCAGAAACTTGTCTGGAAATTTAAAAAATCCGCTTGGGTTCTCGATCGTTGAATTTATGGTGGATAGATACTAAAGCACTAGAAAGAAATTTATACAACGAAACTTGTGTCCATAATTTTATTGATCTCTAGGTACATATATGCAGCGCGCAATTATTTTGTATTTAAAATTGCGTATGTAACATTTAGGAATCTTGTTCCTAATGGATTCTCCAGGCTAGAAAACCAGAGATGAACAAAATTTTTATTCAGATAAAATGTCGAGTAACAAATAAAAGTTAAAAGAAAAAAATATTCGTCATTCGTTCGTTAACCCGGTGTTAACTTTATTCGAAGCGCGACGAATAATTTTATTAACTTTCATTCGTTATTCGAAATTTTATTTAAATAAAACTTTTGCCCGTCTCTGCTAAAAACTCATTAATGGAATCTGAAAATATCATACGTTTCATTCGATACCATGAATCTCCCCTGAAGAGTATCCTCCCTTAGCAGAGGCCAATCACCGCGTGTCCGCCGCTCATCGAGACGATTTTACTCTCCCTGGAAGAAATGGTCACATCGGTTCCACGGGACGACCGCTTAACTTCGCTAAAGTCAGCGAACAACGTGAAGGGGGCGATGGGATGGGGGGAGCGGGGGATGGAGTGAGTAGTAGAAAAGAAACGAACGGGGAAGAATGGTCGGGTGGAAAACCTTCGATTCTTCTTTTGCGCTCGTGCGTTTGTTTACAGTGGTCCCGAACGGAGAAGAGCCGAGGAGTAGGAGGAAGAAGGGGGTGGGCAGCGCAAGGGAAAACTACGCGGAACATTGTATACGTAAGAGGGGAAGGGAGGATGGGGCAGGGGTGAAAGAGAGAGCGCCGCGGAAGGGTGGACTGGGGAAGGGTAGGTGGGGAAGGGAGATTGGGGAAGAAGGGAAAAAAGGATTCGAGGATTCTCGAGACGAAGAGTCGAGTGGTTGGGTGGTCGAATAATAGAGCTGCCCTTAATACCGTCATCCCCCGCTATGCTGGGTTAAACGAGGGAAGAAGCCGACGGAGAAAGCGTCTCGGGTCGGACTGCGAGACTCTCGCCGGAGCGAAGGGAAACGATAAAGAAAGGAAAGAGAGGGCGAGAAGAACGGGGGGGGGGGAGAAGAGATGGAAGTGGACAGAAGGGGGTGGTTAAAGTGAGAGGAGGAGAAGGAGAATAGTCGCTGGTGGTTCGTGCCACGGGGCTGGAAGGGCGGGCCGGGGGAAGGGGAACAGAATAGAAGGGATGATAACATTTGTATCATATTTAACGCTAGAACGAGCAGGTTAAGGGGTGGAAGACACCCTCCGACTCCTTCTTCTTCCGCTGCTTCGGTGTTTCAACGTCTCCTTCTCTCCCGCTACGCCCCTCCTGTTCCGCGGCCTCTTTGCTCTCGTCCTCGTTCCTCCTACGCTCCGTTCCTGCTATATCCTATCCTCTCGTCGACCACCTTCCTCCATCCTTGAACGCCCTCCACCAGCCGAGTAATACCGCTGAAATCAATACCACCACACTGGCTTCTATTTACACAGGCTCATCGTCCCGTACACAAATTTATTGCGTGTCCCCAGCAGCTCGAAGCACCACTCTGCTCCTGTCGGAAATGGATCGCGACGGAATCACCGTTCCGACCTGAAACGTCACGCCGAGCTGCTGGCCGATTTGGCCACGGCCAAACAGCACCGTCGTTCGTTCAACATCCACGTCCGTGTCGCCCTCCGTTCTGATTACACATCGTAGCAACTCTTCATCGACGTTTCAGGGGCCTGCGTGTCCTTCTCAGAATCGTTGAAACCACCGCGTCTGGGCTCAGCCCGGCCGCCTCGCCAAACAGACGAGCTTCGACGTCGGAAGACAGTCGCGCGTCGATCCTGGAATCTCGTGAACTTTAGTTACCTGGCTGGGAGTCATTGTTTGGAACTGGTGGATCTGCTTTGCATAGCCGACGGGTTCGGAGTAGGGGGCTGTATTCACTCCTCTCTACTTTAAAAGCTGTTCACATCCATTGTCGCCTCACAATTCTGGGAAGCAGGCTGATTTAGAACCGTATAACGGCGAGCATTCTTTTCCTCTCCTCGAGCATGCGACAGGGACCCGCGCGACCAGCTCCGCCGGGCCATTCGTCAACTCTCCGCGAATCAATTTCCGTTGCAGGCTCCTGTCCCTACGTACGGGATTCCGGCCAGCCGCGTCGCGTCCACCTTCGTACGTTTCGCGGGGAATCGCGTTAGTCACGGTCAATTTTTCTTCCACCGCAAGCTCGGTGCCAGCTCCGACCGGTGATCGCAACTCGCCCCACCGCGAGTGGTACTAATTTCCCTACGAGTACAGCCAAACTCCGTCGCAAGTCCCGTCGGTTCACCCGCGACAACGACTGGCCGAACTAATTCCCAAGCCGCAAATTTTCCTGTAAGCAAGTCGCGCCAATTTTCCTATAACCGAGCGCCTCCAATGATCCCCTCGTCGTGATTACATTACGAAAGTTGCCCTGATTCCCTCACATTCGACGGTCACCCTCTATTTTCAGATCCAATGCACCTAATTCCTCCCTCCCCCTCGCCCCGACACTCCGCCTCCTCGTTCCATCGCAAGTGCATTAATTTCTACGCCATTACGAATCGTTCTATACGCAAATACCGAGTCCCCAGGATCCCTTGTCTGCCCCCTCAGCCGACGCGTTTAAAACACATGCATCCGAGAGCAGACCGGCTAGTAGCGATCTCAAGCTTTTCGCCCACGGTTTTCCTAAATCATTCTTGACCGGGGACGCACACAGGTGGTTTCTTCTCGCCGGTGAACGATGCACACAGGCGATTACATTCGCCAACGAGCGTCGTATATACGTGGCCTAACAGACGCGTAATGGATCGATGGGCGTTGTACACGATATTACGTCATTAGAAGGGCAATACTATCGCGTGGCACGTTTTCAAGCGGTCGTGTGCGTGGCTGGCGAGATGTTGAGGGGGGTGGGGGGGGGGGGGGGAGCGGTGCAAAGAACCCGCCACTACCTGCTCCACGATAATTAGGATATAAACCACCAGACGTTGTTGAATTATTAATCGTCCCGCGGCACCCAATCTGTCTTCTTTCAGCCGCGTCCTCCTGTCCCGGCCGAGATCGAGCGGGAAATGACGTGTTTGCAACCTTCGCACTTGGGAAAAGGAATGCGTAATTAGCGTGGGATTTCGTTCGTAAGCTGATTAAGATTACTCGGAGTTTCGGCGGGGATTAGAATTAGGAATGAATTAAGCAGGCGTGGATTTTTAACAGGCGATCCTATGCACTGGGTCGGCGTTTGCCCGGCGATAAAATCGGGACGCCCCGTTGCCAGTGTTAAAGGAGAATGATACGACCCTGCGGCGTTTTAAATTCTTACAAAATGTGCCTCGTTTACGCGGGGCTCGCGTGAGTAGCTTCGCCCGCGAAGTTTCCGTGAAAATTAAATGCCCCTTGATGCATAATTCTTCCTTCTTCCCCGGTCCTTATTTATAGTTCGGTTAAGCGCGCCCGTATCACGCCAGGAATGTTAATGCGATGATAAATTTATTGCGCGAAAACTTTACGAGCGAACCACGCCGTGTTTGCAGGCTCTTTTTCAACTGCGAATTAACTTGCTACCGAATCTACCCTTCCATCAGTCTCTCGCCAACGGACCTGTCCTCGCGACCGTCGTAATCTATAATTCTCCTGAACACGAGACTACGAGTGTATATGGTTTGAATTTATAGAAGAAACCGAAGACCTTGGAGGTCTTGTTTAAAAATATTCCACAAAATATTACTTGTCAGTTTCAAGTTCATTTCGTGATATTTTTTATCTCGTGCCGCGCGATAGATCGATCCTCTCGAGTATTGGCGAGGGGTCCAGGGCTACGTTGCATTTAGAGGCGGGAAAAGCGAGAGCGAAGTTTTAAGCGGTTACGGCGGGCTCGCCGCGCTGGCACTTGGAACGCTTCGCGCGTATAAGTTACCCGCTCCCGTGTGCCCTGCTTTGAGCTCGTTACACGCCACGTACCGAGGGGCTGCTCGCAGCAGGGAACAAGCGGCTTGTAGAGAAACTGAGCGATAACTGGTAAATAAACGATGAAAGATACGTGAATTACAAATTGCACTTTCCTAGCCAAGTCCCGTTATTTACCATTCCCCGGTGTTCGACGTTGTTTATCGCTTCACGTGGAACAACGTGCATACGTGTACCCTGGTTGTACAGTAATCGCTGTTCCCCGCGAGATATATCTAAACCGACTTAGCCTAACCCTCGATGAAGCTGTACTTCGAGGATCTAAAAGGATAGGCTACTCGATGCCGCGGAAATAAACTAACTATATTTAATTTCATAATTTCGATTCTTCGAGCCATTGAAAGTAATTGGATGATTGAATTAAACCAGGTTCCTTGACGCTTATTCAAGTAATATTTGCAATCCAGAAGACGAAGATGCTCATTTACATACGTACGGAAGAGAAAGGCACTTCTGCTTTCTACGTAATAGTTGCATTAACGTTAGACAGTAAGAAAGTAATTACCACGACAAATGAAAGCAAGCAGCTTAAGGATTGCGAAGGATGATGCAACCGCGACGAGCGGAGAGACCCCCGGTATCGACAAACGACCGAATTTCACACGCTCCGCGTGGCATGCCGTGACCAACGCGTGCAATCTCGCCGTGGAAAAATGCCGCGGAGCGCGCGAGAGCGAGGCGGGATTTTACAATTGCCCCGGCGCGGCTGGCTCGCAATGCGGCAAAACGCGCGGGGCCCCCTCTGTATCTGGCGCGTCTACACACGTCGAACAGGCTGGCCATTAAGTTGCCGGCGCAATCAGAAAGGTTCCGAGTGATCGATGCGCGAGTGTCAAGATTAATAATATGTCTCTGAAGATGCATCTGCCGGTCTGACGCGCCTGGAATATAGGTCGAGCCCTCCTCTTCGCCCGCTCGCCGGGCTTCCCGCGGAAATATGTACCGCGACGATCGTTAATGCATCTGCCCGATACATAGTAGGAATTATTACGCGGACGACGGGGGAGCCGAAGCGTTTGTATTAAATGCCGAGCGTCGCGCGATTTCGCAACGGTATCCCGTTACCTCTTCTCCTATTCTGTGTATTACAGAGCCGTGATTTTCTTTCAGGAGAGCGACGGGGAAAAGAGCGATCAGGACTTGGTGGTGGATGTCGCGAACGAGGTCAGTTCATCATTCGGATTCCATTCGATATTATATTTTTAGCGGCCATGTATTCATTAAGCCCCGCACCGGCTGACGATGAAAAATCGAGGAGCCTTTTTCGACCCCTACCATCGAGGTTAAAACGATGACTGTGCATCGATCGATAGGCAGCAGACATTTTCAGAGGTCTCGAGATCGATTCGAAGCCTGCGTCTACATCACTCGGCCCTTTGGTTTATTTGATTTATTTTATTCTTTAGATTTTAGATGGTTCAGAGCGTGAGCTCTCCTTCGGATGGTTCTTCTCATTGGCTCTTGATTTCATTAGCACTCTTTATGCAACGTAAACGCTGCTTGGGTACAAAATTACGGGGACGGGGCAATGTTTGAAATCGCGAGAGAATAGAACGTAATTTGGAAAGTTTCTTTGAACGGAAAGAGTGACCCATAAATCAGGCCTCTTCTCGCCTCTTTTTGGTCCCACGATTTTGGAACTGAATTTTATGCCAAACGGTACCTTATGACGAGACATCAATCACACGCAATTTTCAAGCTGAGATGATAATTAGTTTCTACGATATGGGAGGTCAAAGAAGTGAAAATTCGTTAACGCTTCGATGTACGGAGTTTTATATCAGTCCAATAATTTAAACAATTATTCCCAGAGGTTTTGCTGACTTCTAACAACGAATTTGAATTCAGATTTTCAAAATTCACAATGACCGATTTAATATGGTTGACTATACATATATTAAAAAACCACCCACTTACACAGACATTTATATTTCTTGCCTTTGATTTTTTTTGTGAATTTTGAAAATCTAAGTTCAAATTCGTTTGGCATAAAATTCAGTTCCAAATTCGTGGGCCCATAAAGAGGTGATTTCTTGAGTCACTCTTTACAATACGTACATTCGTTTCGCTTAAATCGGTGGGACTGTTTTGGCTTGTTCCACTGACATTCTTTCAAGTCTCTATGGATTCGACGTGTACAGTTGTTGGTTTAATCGCTCTCACTCATTCTGCCTTTCTTTCGTTCGTAGTTCATAGATACCTACTAGCGATGTAAGCACCCTAGGGTAACAGCTGTTTTATACGTGGCTCTGCAAACCAACGTTATCAGAGATTTTATGATTGTTCCGTTCGTTGGATTTATATATACAGTGGCTCTTTTGTGAGAGTTGGCTTGCGGATCCGCGTTAAAGCGTTCCTTTCTTCTTCTTTTCAGAGATTTTGGGGCTTCTGAAATCTCGAATCCCTTTTGTACCGCCATGCGTACGAGAAAGACGGTTAGATCCTACGGTCTCTCATAGAAATGTTCTCTTGTTTGCCACGAAAAGGAGGCGTCGTCACCCCACGCGAACGGCGAACACTCGGATCCACGCGAGAACGGTACCCTGGAGAAGCTGAGTGCTCCGGGACACGCGGGACCGACTTCCGGCGCTGGTTCCACTTCCGTAAAAGACAGGCCACCCTCGCGGAGCGGAAGCTCCTCTGCTCGTAGCACACCGTCTCTGAAAAGTAAAGATGTAAGATCTCGCGGATAGCAAGCTTGTTCGGCGCCTAATCGGTCCGGTTCCTTCCCATCTCTGCCTGTCAGTACATTCTGCTTCTGCATCTACATCTCTCAATAAAAATCGAAACTAATCCCAAGCTCGCATCCACGGGCGAGACGCCGAAAAGCGGAAGACCTCGAGGTTCTCGAGGTTTTCGAAGACGCGGGAACGGAGGCCGCTCCATTTCAACGACGATGTGACGTTAAATAGGGGAACACTGGACCTTGAAAGTGTTAATACCTGCGGCAGCATTATCACGCTATTCCACGGCGAAGTATCGAGATCTAATTTCACCCGGCGGCTTCGAAAACAATCGAGATACTTGGACGAGCCCTTTTTAGCGTACGCCAGCGTGACATCGTGAAAATTTGTCCCGCCGAGTTACGGATAAGTCAATTTACACGGGAACTGTCGGGTGGAATCGTTTCGACCCTGCCCCTCACGGCCCACCCCCCTCACCTCCCCCCATTTACGCTATCTCCCACCCGCTCAACCAACCCTTGGTGCCTGTTCCTCTGGTAAATCGCTGAACCGGAAGCACGCGCCTCACGATCGCGTTCTAGGCGAGGATCGATACGTCTCGTTGCTTTCGTGTAAACTCGACCGTGAAATTTACAATTCCTTTCTCTGATTGCGCCCGATAATAAACCGGCGGCGTCGAACGAACCTCCCCAGATCGACAAGCCGGGTACACCTGTGGCGGCGGCGAGGGGGTCGCGCAGCTGTACGCCAACTATGGGCGGAATCCCTGGGCCCTTGGCATCGCGAGTCTATCATCCGCCATCGTCGCAGCTAACGCCACCGCAGGGCTATCAGGGTTTGCCGTCCCGCGGCAATGAGCCGCCACAATCGTCTTCGCCGTACAGCAACTTGCCATACGCCAGGACTTCGATGGTACTTTTCGTTGTTGGCCACTTTTGCGCTAGGGACCATCCGCGTTATACAATCCCGAGCCGCGATATGCCGTTGACGAGCCGCGCTGTTTAAAAGCTAGTTAAAAGCTAGTCAGCTTGTTGGCTGGTGAAGACGAGTTGTACCGCCTTGCGGAGGTGTCCCACGTGCAAACCTGGTTAACATTTATAACACGCTTACACGCACGTTGCACCTACCTTTCAAAACAATCACGATGTTATAGTGTGTTTGTTTTTAATTCGTTTAGGTACCTTTTCTTTGCTTTATTTGGTATTCTGAATTTTTTTAAGCTAAGGATGCGACTTGCCTTTGAAAGTAATTTTATATCAACAACGAAAACGCGATGCAGTTGTCTTTGAAAAAGATAAAAGACGGAACAGAGTAAACGGCTACTATTTTAAATAACTATTTGTTATATTCACTTTCATTGTTCTGGTGACGCCTTTCACGCAATAGTTCCACTTTGGAATGTGTTTTACCAATGAACTTTTACACGCGCGATGCACTTTCCTAGAAACGACGACTTTTTCTCTTTAACGCCTGCACGTCCAGACTGAAAAACTGGAGTAAAAGAGGCGGGGATTTTTCATAAAGTACGGAAGGCGTAGCTGGAGAATTAGGAAAGGCTTTAGAACCGATTGGTCGCTCTCAGGCAGAAAAAGAAAATAATAATTCACAACTGTCGGACTTTTTACAACAGCGCGTGCGACGAAAGGTTAAAATCGTAACCCTCAAGAATATGATTTGTACGCTTTTTGGATGTGAGGATTCTAAGGTTCTGCGGTGTCTGTGAATGTGACTAAACAAGTGCAGCACTGTAATAAGGGATTAAGAATCTATTTAATGATTTGTACCCTCGGAGATATCGTTTTAACGCAGCAGTTAAGTGGGCCCCAGGTTTAGTCGCTATATCTCTGCAAGGCACAGTGCAACTCGACGTTTGATAATACGTGAATGAAACGAGCTAGCTAGTCGCGAAAAGATAGAGTCCGTAGGGTGGTGTTGGATCCGTGCAGCATGTCGGGATTGCTGTACACCGTTGGGAAGATCTTGTCTTTTAAGTGGGAATCTGTGATCAGATGGGGCAGCTTGGAAAATGGACATGATTACACTTAACATCATTTAAATGTTATTCCAAATCCTAGTCTAAAGCGAGCTTGCCATCTGTTCCCCTTGTTAGCAAGCTTGAAACTGTGGACCCGTTTCCGAAGGCGACTCCATCTGATTCATAGAATAACGACGGTATCATTCGATTCCTCTTCACTGAAGATTTATGCACAACGGTGTAATGGCAAACGTAGAGCATTCCTTTGGTCCAAAGCACCGCTGAATATAATGTGCATCCTCCAGCCTCTGTGGCGTCGAGTATCTTCCTCGGAATACGGACGAGATCAGGGCTCGTAGGTGTATCTGTGCTATAGAATACTATCGGCAATATTAACAAATAACGTTGCCCGTAATAGTTTCATACATCGCCGTAACGAGGGGTCGAGCACACTAACATAAACCAATTACTCGATAATCAATTATTAACGCGCTTGCGTAGAGTAAAAACCGAGCAGCCCTAAATCGAATCTCTTCTGAACCCGACAAACGGCGGAGGCGTGCCTACCTCACATCTCCATCTCTATCTATCTCCGATCATCGGGCATTTACATAAGAACTGATGGATCTCGTTGACTTTTGCAGCTCGGCTTTGATGGTCACGTGAGGATACCTCCGACCAACGGGATGAGCAACGTTCCCGGTGGTAAAACGTATGTAAACCTCGACTAACGTAAACCGGTACGAGCTCCGATCGGGGGCCAAGATGGTCTTGCTCCGTCGATGGGTAGCATCGATCAACCGCGCCCCGATCGGGCCAGCTTTGTCCGCGTCTTTGAAGCGTTAACTCGTAACGCCATTAATTTCAGTAAAGACGTGGCGCGTTTGTTGCTCGACTTGCAGCCGGCGCGAAGCTTTTAAGTAATCGAAGCCGTTGCCTCGCGCAGCGACAAAGCCATTAACGTTTTACATTTCACCGCAGAGCAATCTCGTTCCATGCGAACGGCGAGGGTGAAATGCAGCCCGTGGCGTTCCCCACGGACGCTCTGATAGGACCGGGAATTCCACGTCACGCGCGTCAGATTAATACCTTGACTCACGGCGAGGTTGTGTGCGCCGTTACCATCTCGAATCCGACCAAGTACGTCTACACAGGCGGCAAAGGGTGCGTGAAAGTCTGGAACATCGGCCACGAAGGCGGTGGCAGTATCAAGCCCGTATCGCAGCTGGACTGCCTTCAGCGCAACAATTATATTAGGTCAGTGTCTAGAATCTAGAACCGTGATCACGCTCGGCGACACACCGATGCAAAATTTATAGCGTCTTCCGACGGCGCTGTAACTCCGCAGGAGCATGTCGTGTTTAGTGCGAGAATTTATGTCGCCGAACGTTCCATTAAATTCGCTGCGAGCATATAGCGTAGAAGGTTGCCACTTAATTAAGGGATGGAAAATCGCCGATGTTGAAAAGTGCAAAAGTGCTTTTACTTCTGGGAGCTTGTATAGAGGCGTGAGGGTAGTGACATTGATTCAAAGATCGTGTCAAAGTGTTTTTAGTTTCAATTATTTTACATGATAGGAAGATTATTTTACATACTGTGTGTGTGTGTGTGTGTATATATACCACGAAGGGTACCATTTGGAAAGTTCTAACAAAGGAAGATCTCCAAACCAGTGATACAAAAAATTATGAAACTTTGAAGCTGTGTAGAGGATATATAGGTACGTATTAGGGAATTTTTTGCTGCTCAAATTCACTCTAAGGGGATGAAATTGAACCCTGAAAATCCAACTACTATCCGATTTTCTGTTCTAACTCACCAAAGGATAGTCTTAAATCGAAGAAGTAACTTTTCCCAGAAAACATTTTCTCTATCACATTCCTACTCTTCGCGAGTTATAAGACACATTGAAAAAATAGCTGGATTTTCAGTGGTTAATTTCGCCCCCTTAGAGTGAATTTCAGCAGCAAAAGAATAATTGCGTAATATCTATATATCGTCTACATATCCCCAAAGTTTCAGGATTTTTTGAATTCCCGGTTTGGGGATCTTCCCTTCTAAGTGTGTACATTATTATGAGAGGAGGGGCCGCGTGGACTGTTGGCAGATCGGTGAAGCTACTGCCCGACTGCAGAACCCTGATAGTCGGCGGCGAGGCGAGGCAGCTGATCATCTGGGACCTGGCCAGCCCGACGCCGCGGATCAAAGCGGAGCTGACGTCCTCCGCGCCCGCCTGCTACGCGCTGGCCATCTCGCCGGACTCGAAGGTCTGCTTCAGCTGCTGCAGCGACGGTAACATCGCCGTGTGGGATCTCCACAACGAGATCCTGATCCGGCAGTTCCAAGGGCACACGGACGGCGCCTCCTGCATCGACATATCCGCGGACGGTACAAAACTGTGGACGGGAGGGCTGGACAACACCGTCCGCTCCTGGGACCTCAGGGAGGGCAGGCAATTGCAGCAGCACGACTTGAACTCGCAGATATTCTCGCTGGGCTATTGCCCCACGGGGGAGTGGCTGGCGGTGGGCATGGAGAACTCCAAGGTCGAGGTGCTCCATGCATCCAAGTCCGACAAGTATTGCCTGCTCGTTCACGAGTCCTGCGTGCTGTCGTTGCGCTTCGCCTCCTGCGGCAAATGGTTCGTCTCCACCGGCAAGGACAATCTGTTGAACGCCTGGCGCACCCCTTACGGCGCCTCGATATTCCAGGTGAGCGTCTACCCTGGATTGGAATCGATCCCAGTGATCCTTGACGGCGTTAATTACCACGGGGGATTTTCAATCTGTCACCAGTGCTCTATTCACAGTTAAGGGGGGATCTCGCCTTGTTGGACCGAAGAATAGGTAATACTTTGGGATGTTTTTGTACAAAAACGGTTGGATAAATTAATTTCAGGTTTGGCAGGCTGTTTTATTGTATCTTGAACTATTGTTCTGAATTTTTGTGCGACAGAAACATGGCAGATACAGAGAGAGCGTTGGAAAATAATCGGGTGGTTGACGGGAAGTACTGTAAGGGTTATCTGAACACACAAAAAGGAAAAGAGATTCTTAATCTATATGAATGTGGCTATCTGTGGCAGTAGATGCATTAAGACGAATAAAAAAATGTTAAAATGACAGCCTTTTGAAGAAGATGAAGCGCTCTGATTCGAGTGTGAAAAAAGTTTTGCCCCAAAATCGGGAATACTTGTTTAAATAAAAACTACCACAGATGGTCACATTCATATAGATTAAGAATCTCCTTTCCTTTTTGTGTTTCAGATAACCCTTACAGTACTTCCCGTCAACCACCCGATTGTTTTCCAACGCTCTCTCTGTATCTGCCATGTTTTTGTCACACAAAAATTCAGAACAATAGCTCAAGATACAATGAAACAGTTTGCCAAACCTCGAATTAATTTATCGAACCGTTTTTGTACAAAAAATTTCCAAAGAATTACCTATTCTACGGTCCAACAAGGCGCGATCCCCCCCCCCCCCATAAATAATTACGTAAATGCTGCTGCTACCGTTACCGAAACAGCCGGCCACGTGGGAACTCATGCCAATGTTTCTGTTGCAGTCGAAAGAGTCCTCGTCGGTGTTGAGCTGCGACATCTCCGCCGACGACAAGTACATCGTGACCGGGTCCGGTGACAAGAAAGCCACTGTATACGAAGTGATTTACTAGATACACGGTGAAAGACGTTCACGTTTCCCTCCCTTCCCTCCACCCGACCGTCGGACACCCTCCCCTCCCCCCCCCCTGGACTCTAAACACGCTCCCCCATTTTTTCGGGGGAGATCGTACAAGTGAGACTTTTAGCAGCCTTAGGTACCTAGAGACTGTTACCGCTGTGTATATATTACGTACGAGTCTATACTATACGGTAGAAAGTCGCGTTCAAGGGAAAGCAGGGACGAGAAAACGTGGAAGAGAGGAACGATAGAAGAGGAGAAAGGCGGGAACCCATTGTGCGTGGCAGGAAACCCTGTAATGTATATTAGAGTTGCGTGTGCGTGGCCCGATGTGATTACGGTAGGATGAACACTTTTTCTTTGTCGCGTGTATACAACGAGGAGATGTGTTAACGTGGGACGTTTACCGAGCGACTTTTCAATGAGCGTCAAGTGACCGGGAAAGCCTTGCTGACGGAACAGAAAAAAAAACAACAAAAAAACAAAAAGAAGAAGAATGAAACGGTGATGCTAGATACGGTTTTTCGTGATAAGTACCTAATTATAGAGTTCCACACGCCTGAGACAGAGATAGTTGAGAAGATAGTTGACGAACGACGACGAAGTTCATCCCGGAGGCCTCTCTACGAAATTATCAATGTTCTCGTTGCAAAAGAAATTTTTCCTTCGAAACTTTTACAATTTTTGCAATCACTGTCCCTCTTGGCGTGTCTTGCCGGACGACGCTGGCGTAGCCGTCGCGCGCATCGAGCCCTTTCGAGACGGCGAGCGACTATAATGCTCCCCTGGAAGCGTGCAGCTATAGTCGAAGGGCAGTTATAATCTTCCTCGAGCCACAATGCGATACCTTAAAGCCCGTAGTGCTACGCGACAGCGACAAAAGGAAGGCGAGCGAAGGGTAAATGCGTGTGCATCGTGTTCTCGTTTCGCGCGAACGTTACGAAAGGGTTCGATCGTCCTGAGCGCTCAGTGAGCCGATCCGTCGGCGCAACAATTGGGAGAGCCGCGAGAATATTCGCTCGAAAGTGTTAGACGACGATCATCGCGCCGCTGTAAACGCGAGATATATCCGCTGTGGGAACAGTGTTTGTGTATTTGTCTAAACGCAACTGGCCATGACCATTAATTTTAAATATATCAATTAAAAGTAATCGTCCCTTTGTGTCGATCGAGAGTGTCGCATTTGCTCGGGCAATCGCCTGAATTCTTTTCAGGGTTAGCCGCGGTCTTGATGGTAAGTAATTCGATTCTCTGTTTAATGGAGCTTATGGGACAGGGCAGGTGGTGTTAAACGATATTCAGACTTATGGTAAAATGAGAAGAAAACTGGAAAACTGCACGGACGTGCATAACTGTGGTGTATAGAAAGCATTAACGGCAATGTGGCAAGGGATAGAATATGGTTGTTGCCTCTGGAGTCCACTGAAACTCCCCATTTCACGCCTGATTCAAAGCAGGTAAGTGACTTTTCGTTGTGGCGTTGCAATTATAGTTGGAAATTAATTAGCCGATTAGTCCGGAAATTGGAAAAGTTATATTTTTGCTGAATTTTGTCGTCGTGTATTTTAAACTTACGAACTCCTAAATTTATTTATATTCCGGGAATGATGTGAAGAAATGCTATAATCAAAAATGCGACTATTTCTATTTCATCCGTTGTAAGTTACTACTCAACCCTTTAGGGCCCAAACACCTTATTATTTCTTGCGATTAGTTAACTGAAAAATGGTCCCAATACGTGCACTTCATCGTTCTTTTCTAAAAAAAAAAAGTGGAAATATGATTTTCTAGATGTGACGTATACGTCACACTGGGCGTGTACGCCGTAAAATGTGGCTCAATATTTAAAATACAAAATTTGTGTCTTAAATGCATGTTTACTATAATGTGTAATCTTTTCTAAACATTTCTAAACGATATACTCGTGTTTTATTAATTTATACTTTTAAGATCTGTTACAAATGAAAAGAAGAATACATATTTTTGTTATAGAATGTATAAACGAAGTATAAAATCTTAATTTTTACTATGGTAATTTACTAAACAATTTCTTTTTGCGCCCGAGCATAAATGAACATTGCACTTACAGCACTTTGATTGAATGTAGCCAGAAGGGCAAAGTTTACAGTGCTGTCTGTCATCGCTAAACACGACCCAATGGTCAACATTGTCGGAACGCTGTAAGTAGATCCAGGGGTTTAGAATTAAGAATTAAAAGTCGATGCTTGTCGTGACTTCTTTGGTGGTGGAGCATTTGCCAGGGAACGTCCGCGTAATAGAAACCATTATATGAATAAAAAAGATTTCGCTTTTTTATTCCGTATACGCCCAGAATGACGTATTCGTCACATGAATTTCAACATGCAATTACAAACTAAAAATTCATCTAATCAAACTTTACAAGCAATATTCTTTTAGTATAGCAGTTAATTTACACGTATCTACCAAATAAAATGTAAGAAAAATAATTTGACTCTCAACTTTTTAAAGAAAACAAGAGCAACGTTTCAGGTTATTGAAAAATGTCCAACATGCATTCGCCAGAAACGTTTCCATGGTTACTGTAAACTTTATTTACAGTGGTAAACGCACCAATGGCTTGCATCTCGGAGCCATAGAGAACCGATCCATTTTGGGACCCTAAAGTATTTACTATCAATTTTTTTTATACGTCTGAAACTGATGTCACCTATACGCTACACTGGGCGCTAAAGGGTTAAGTAACTTGGTATTCCCAATTTTGGCACACAAAGGACTTTGAACTTTTAATTGAAAGTAATGTCATTGTTCGCTTTGCTTTCGGAAACCCACTTCGCCTGCGATCTTCTTCCTCGTGTACGTACGTGGAGATTTTAGCGTCGTTCCATAATACTCCGGATTTTTGTGATCTTTAGAGCTGATCCGATGAAACTCTCTTTACAGGCATAACGTAACATTTCCTTCTGAAGATCGAACGTTTACAAGCACGAATGATCGTGCAAAACAGGCAAGGAAGAACGTACAAGTATGTCACGATGTTACTAATTTGCAAACTTGTAGATGATGAAAACAGTTCTTGAACCGGTGTTTCCTACAAGAATGCATATATTTTGTTTCTGAAAATAGAACTATGTTGACTGTATTAGATCGTTAGCAACTTCGTATTGAAAATAAAAGATTTTTCAGCAATTTGCTCCTACTTTCTTCTCCCAATTCCTTATTTCAGGATCGCGATGAAATCGTCCTTATTATTTATGCTATTTTTGTCATTAATTCTATCTACTGATGCTGCTATAATATTCGTTACACTTTTTCCACTACCTATCCACATTCTTCATAGTAGCCGAACTTCACTACGTAACACACTCTAATTATTATTATTTATTTATATATATCAACGGGTCAAAACCCTTTATTACATAGTTAAGACGTGAACATAAGTATAATGTCAATCTTTTCACTTAACACTTTGCACAACATGGTAAATACCTATTTAATTTCCCCACGAAATCGTAACAAAGTTGCAAATGGAATTTGGATTTCATACCTACAAAAGAAGTAGACTTTGTGCTTGCACCTGCAAGAAGAGCAAATTTTCGCCTCGCAACTTCTTTTGCAGGTGCTGCGGGAAAATCTGCTTCTCTTGCAGGTGCGGCTACTCAAAAACGCGGTGTTCGGAATTCCATTGCACGATTCTTGCACCTGCAAGAGAGGCAGATTTTCCCGCTGCACCTGCAAGATAAGTCGCGGGGCCGAAATTTTGATTTTTGCGGGGGAAAAAGTATGTTTTGTGGGAAAAAGAAAGTTTATTTTGGCTCGTGGAACATTTAGAATTCCCAATTTGTGGGAAATCAGAATTTGTGAGTCCTGAGGTGCGAGGAAATGTTCGTTATCTGCAGGTGCAGAGTAAAGAACTGCCTCTCTTGCAGATGCAAGAATCTTGCAATGGATTTCAGAACAGTCCCCTTTTCAAGTGCTGCACCTGCAAGAGAAGCAGATTTTCGGCCTGCACCTGCAAGGGAAATTGTTGAGCAAAAATTTCGGGTATTACATTTACAAAATTGGCCGTAACATTCAGATCCTTTTAGATTTTAAATGATTTCGATAAGATTTATTTTTAATTCCTACCACTCGTAGCATTGTAATCTTATTTTAGACTGAATCGGTAACGTTGGCTGCGACACAAAAATGGTAACAGGGGTTCGCCAGGCCTCGGAGCGCGTGACACAAAATTACACTGCGCGATAAATCTAACCTACACCTGGTCTGTGGTGCAATGAGAGAAAGAGCACTTTCACTGACTTTACCGGCTTCTGTAATATTGACTCGAATATAGTTCCAAGAATCACCGTTGTTCGACGTACTGTGCGCGACAAAATCGTTGAATTTCCCGTAGTCGATATTTCAGTTCGTGTAGCAGAAACTCCCACAAAATGTTTGGTTTATCCTATGTGCGCAAAGTATTCCCTAAACACAAGCCTAGGGTGCCTGTAGGCGAGCAACCCCCTTACTCTTCTCACAGGGCGAAGGAATTAAATGAAAATGCTCAAATAGCTTTGACTTTTAAAGATAAAAAAAGAATGTTCGAAGAATGTGCACTATACCTAGTTTAAAGAAAAATTTGCACGTAGACGAAACAAGAGATAAGGTAGAGAAATAAGAAACGAACAACAGGAATCACGAGAATTTTACTTCTGGTAATTTTTCGATGTATTTACATTTACGTGTATCTGTGTGTACAAGATCGTTAAAAACATTAAATGTTTATGCTCGCATTACGATACAATATATTCATGTATTTACATGTATATTCGTGTGTACAAGATCGTTAAAAACATTAAATGTTTACAGGTCTTATTTCTCGTATTGCCCCGCGCGTCGTTAATTTCGCTTTTTTTTTTAATCAATCTGTGTCTTTGTCTCTCTCGCTCTCTTTATCTCTCACGTACATACATGCGCTCGCCCCTTTTGCACAACATTCTCTCTCATCCGCCGCGTCCTTAAATATCTCTTTTTCACATAACGCCGCACTTTATGTACAAGTAGAAAAGACCTAATAACAACAATCGACTATCACACTCTATTCATACGCCATTACGAATGGTTGGTACATACGCTGTGCGCGTAAACCGCAGGCACTCTTATCGGTCGAGAATGCCCGCGGCTCTACATTTTTCATACTATCCTTTGTTTCCGGGTTTTATCTTTGACAATAGTTGCCTGTACACTTCGATCGATAAGATCGGGCACGTGCAGAAGTACAAACTCTCGTAGTGGAAAACAGTTTCGCATTAGGATTCGAAAGAAGTACCGCGCACGCTGTGGCTCAGGCATACACAAACGCATCGGAAAGTAGTTACATACATACATCACACGCGCGCGTTTCCGTTCTCTCTGGTATGTACAAACTAGAAAATACATAACGCAGCTACTTACGTTTTACAAGTAACCGATTTTACAGGAAATGTACAGAGGTGAACGGTGATACTCCTTCGCGCTTACGTTCTTTTTCTCTAGGACTTAAGTGTACATGACGCCTGGTTCTACACTCGTTGGAAGGTGCCTTGAAACCTATGTTAAATCAACGCATCTCGGGAGCAACGCGATCAAAGTTATACATACGGCAAAGAATATTTCACACGATTTGACAGAAACAGTAGGTATACCGTGACTCTCTCCAAGTTGAATGAGTCAATTTAAAGGTTAGGTTACAATTGCGCGCTTCGTGAATGTAAATACATCGTAGGCGTTACGATTAAAACTTGAAATAAGGGAATAAATCGTACTACACTTTGCTCGTCCGATGTCAAGCAATTCGACCGCTACGCATAAAATATTCATCATAGCAACGTAAAAAGATTCGTCACTCATTGTTTCGGACAGAAGATCCTTAGAAAAAGTACAGACAACCTTCCATCGTGCAAAATATAAAAATTCTTGCGCCTTTCAGAATGATTATGCTCGCTAAAGCACAGACGTAAAATACATTTGGTCGTAAAACTGTACGCTTCTTGCCGGAGCGAGAACGTTCACAATACATCCTTGCTCACCCGCAGAAGGTCCTTAATCCTAATAAAAAAAAAAAGCTATCAACGATTCCGTACAAAGTTTGCGTTCACAGTTTATGGCAACAAAAGTGACCATTTCATCTTTGTTAACTAATTGTACGTGTGAGACGCGAGAGTCTTCTTATTGATAATAATCGCGTAACGAGACTGAAAGAAAGAAAGAAATTTGGACAATAGGGTCAATTAATACCATATTACTAGTCGCAAAATTAATAAACAAATTATCGGTAAAAACTAAGCACAATCGTGCCCGCAATTTTACTTATCGCCGACCACCAATCATCTGCGCGGACGGCGAATTGTTTCTTTCCCTAGAAATAAATTGATCACGGAGCGAAGTCCTTCGTGTCGCCTTTACTCCGCGCGTAACGTTGCCAGATTCGATACTTTTCGACATAATTCAATTTATGACTAGTCTTGCCTCCCGGTAACTTTATCCGACAGACGAGCCGCGCTAAATCCTCCTCGGGATCCCGATCTGCCACACGCGTTTACCTAGGAAAGCTCTAACCAGCGTTTACAAATTTCCGCCCTCTCATATTTAAATATCACATACATTCTAAATACGTTTCCCGTTAGAATGTGTCCGACAACGATTAACAAAAAAAAAAAAATTAATGGAAACAGAATCTGGCAACGTTGCTGTAATAACCTGTGGCTGCGAAATATGTGCAAGATCCTCCTCGTTTATCGGTATGGTTTCGCATACACACCCTCGATATACACTATATTTACAAGTCGCGCTAAATAGATCTATGTGTACACTATATTATCTTACTATTCTTAAGGCTAGTTTAGCTTGCTGCATACACGTGACGTGGTCCATGTGACATTTGAAGACACTGGGTGGTCAGTCGCTGTCGGAGCCCACTGCATTAAACTTTTTTCTTTTTTTCAGTGGCTTTGAATTCCCAATGTCTTCCTCCTACGTTAGAAAGATGAAATTATAACAGAGCAGTCCACGTCGACTAACAAATAGGGATTACGATCTGAAGCTACGGATTTTCTGTCTATCGGTAGCCGATTTTAAACACCAGCTACTACGTATCTTAATACCGATTGCATATAGATAAAAAAACACTCGGCCAGTCCGTGATATACCTCTGTAATTGCATTTCAAGTTGCTTTCAAGTATTGTGAAATATTTACCTCGCTACTAGACGTAATGTCTAGATGATACCGAGGCAACGGCCTTTTGGAACTAGACCTCTCCCTCGTGTTAGCACCAGTTTTCCTATGACCTCCCTTGCCACCGGCACCCCCACCTCCGGCCGACGCCGCCGCGTGCTTTCGCGCGGAGCTCGTCGGCGGAGGCGGAGGAGGCTCGTTCTCTTCGTTCACTTCCGCTAGGGCGAACAGATCACCGTAACTTTTCCTTAGCGAGTCGCTGCTGGCCGCTTGCGCTTGCTGCAGAGCTCTTTGCATCCCCTCCGAATGGTAGAGCTGCAGCTCAGCGGAGGATGTGCAATGCTGCCGCAATTGATCCAGATGACCGAGCACTTGTTCGCCGCTAGGTGGGCCAGGCTGTTGATTGTGCTTGCCGCCAGATCGTTTTCGCTTGTTCGGGCTGGTAGCGGGATAACGTGTGCTCAGAAGATTCGCGAGCAGCTCGCCGAGCTTCTCTTCGTAATCGCGGCACCAGTAGCGCAAAGCTGCCACAACGAACATGTCCCCATCCACGTTTTGTCGCGCGAGCAATTGTCGCAGAAGTTCCAACGTTGGTCTGTTACAGAGATCATTTTAAACGTTACGCGTCATTCCAGGAACGTTAATCCCGCGTTCCGTTTAATCCCGGGTCTACTTACTTCTCTTGTTTAAGCATAAACAGTATCATGGTAAGCGCTTCCGCGTGATCGCGGAATTGCAACTTGGGTAAAACAGGCAGTACGTAATCGATCGGAAAGTCATGAGCAAAAATCAGCTGCCAGAAGCAATATTGCTCGAAGGTTTCCCAATTCAAAGTGGCCGTCACCAGTGACGTGAATGACTCCTTTTTCAACATTTTCAAGTGTCCCTGCATTATCTGGCAGACCAATTCCTGTAATTGGCGGGCGTCGACGGTCGATACAACCAAATGCAACAATTGAACGTTTCCTAGAGCCACGTTTTGGAATCCCATGTATACGTCAGGCACAAGATAACACAGCATGAATATGTTGTCTTCGTGGCAGAGCTATAAAAAGAACAATGCATGCCGCATAAATATATTTGTCTCTCTGACACTGTGGACTGGTAACTGTGTTACGATCTATAATTTCGAGAACCAGCCTACCTTTAAGTCCGCCACTAAGCAGGCATCCAGCTTCTTCTCACGATGCGCGCAAAAGTCTTTGTATACCGATGCTTTAACGTCGTTTAATACATTGCTAGAACAGAAGAACGCGATGTAATAAAAGCTATTATCTACACGTATTGGTGCAATCGGTGTTCCATTACCAACCTTGGTTCGCCTTCTCGTTTTTCCTCTTCTTTGCCCCAGACTTTCAAGAAGTAAAGCAGAAGATAACCTATCCTTGTCTGAATAGTCTGCATCTCCGCGAGTACCCGAGCTAAAAGTTTCCGCCTATTGTCCTCTTCTTTACACAATTGAAACTGATTTCGAAACATAACGAACAACGGTGTGCTTATACTATCAGTCAAGGCTTCTTCGTTCAAATTGTCGGTCGGAAATATCTGTGTTGTAATTTGTGGCGCCAAAATAGTCGATATGCAAGAAGCCAATGCTGGTATTGTTTCTGCATCTATCTCATCCTCCACAACCATTTGTACTATCCTTTCCATTGTCTGACACCTCACTTCATTGTCCGTTTCACTGTGCAAGCTTTCCACAGCAGCCCTTAACTCCTCTGGCTCTAAAATTAAGTTCAACTGAGACGTGATATCTTCTTTCTTTATAACACAATTTGCATTCTTTTGTTCGTTTTTCAATTTCACATTTGCTAAAGGGACGTCCTCTTCGTCTTCCTCTTCGATCTTAGTCACTATCCTGTAACAGTACGTGTAATTTAGCCACGTGCCAAGAAAAAAAAAACGACAATGTCCCGATGGTGAAAAGAGCTGACCTTAATGGCATTTCCTCCTCTTCGTCGCTGAACGCCGGTTCTGTGTCTTGACTTACATGATTATTTTCAACCGGGGTAGCGTTCCCCGCATTCTCCAGCGGAGCTCCTGGTGTAAGATCCTTATTAAGTTCCTCCATTTTACCTGAATATATCGGAACCTTATTTCCTGCTTAAAAACATCATGCAAAAACCAAAGTTAGTAAGCATTGAATGTGCTGTAAGCTTTAAGAATGTGTGAACAATGAAATCTGTTAAAAGAGAAGATTAAAAGATGGATTTTAAGCTATACCGTGTGAGAGACTAACTTGTTAAAACACAGTACTGTATGAACCCAAAATTAATATACCATGTACATATGTTTCTCTATTTTCGTTTCTTTCTATACAATCTGTGTTGAATATATGCGTATACACTATGTGCCTTCGTAAAATATCTACATATACACGTGATGTTAAATGAGGCATCAATCTTAATGCGCAATTCGTGGACTCCAATGTTTTGTGCAGAAGTATGCCAGTGTTGGTGCAGTATTTTATACTAATCTACCGTGAAGTAAACATGCAGCATTTTATTTACCAGGATCTGCATTGGGTGGTAAGCAAAATTCCTTAAATGTCTCCCTTATTTTGCTCCTCAGCTCACGGTCTAGCTTTGGACTGTCAAATAACGGATAAAGACTTGGCAAAACCCGTTTCTCTAATATTTGTCTTAACGACGAGAAGATTCCGTTCCTCACTTTCTCCGTTAACGGTGGATAAAAATGTGGTATTATCTGTAGAACAGACCGTTTAAATAGCTTCTGGCACTGAACGACGTACCTAGGAATTGCTCCATGTTATTGCGATCGACTTACCCTGCATAAAAAATCTAGTAACGTGGCAGTGACAGGTGGATGGGACCTCATAGAATTGTGCATGACAAGAATCGCAGGCTCGATGTTCATAATATTATCTTTCTCCGGTTCAAAAAACAGCCAATCGTAGAATAAAGCCAGTTTAGCATTGCTCGCAGCCACGGTCGATGTGCAAGTGGTGAATAGCCATCCTATTACCGCCCATCGGGGTATAATATCTGAACACAACAACTCATTTGTCGGATGAATTACGCCAACGATAAATCGTATAAGATCGCATCTGAGCGACTGTGATTCAGGCGTGGCCAGATACTGCCTTTGGAACCAATCCTGATACCGTTTGTGGTTACCGAAACGGACTTGACTCGTTAAGAAAACTAGCTTCCTTTCCATGTCCGGCGTGAGTCTGGATTGTAGAAACCTTCTGGATGTCCGAGTTTGTAAGAGTTGAAGGATTCCACTGAAATTCGGGCACAGAGATTTCGGATTGAGAAGCATATCCTTCCACAGCGCTTCGAATTCCGTTATTCTCGCCACATTTTGTAATAAGCGTACCAAATCCCTGGAAATATAAGCGTGTCGTTTCATTCGCCGCAACTGAATAACCCGCTACGAACGATAATTAAATGGAGTTTACGAGCATCGTTTACCTTCCAATAACTAAACAATCGACCATACGTTCCCTTATGAGAGACACGGTGAAGGTAACTTCCTTTTGGCGCAGCCCGGACAGATGAGGTGCGTTATGATCTTCTATTAATCGTAGATAGGTGTAAACAATAGACGCCACTAGAAAAGGAAACTTATCCAGCCAAGATCGGTTCTCTTGAAATATGTCTAAAAGCGCGTCGACTAAAAACAAATTTCTCGGCGAGATATCTCCGCCGGCTGCGTGCCTTAACAAACTTAAACAAAGGTTATCCACACTAGCCACACTGGTTCTTATCGTCTCCCTCAGCAGCCACAGTAACTGGCTTCTGGTTACATCGTTCAATCGTAGGTATCTTTCAAGCACTAATTGATTAAGATGTCCTAACACAATCGCGAGGCCGTCTCGCGTAATTAACGTTAAGTCCCTATAACTTTTTGCAGCACTTTGAGGATCCGTCAGAATAACAACCAACAATCCCAATGAAACTTCTTCGTGCGTCTTGTCCTTACACACAGCATTGTTCAGCGTATCGTGGGCTTCCTTTTCTGACAGTCCCGCAGTCAGGTTTTGGAGCACTGTATAACATCTTTCGAATTTCTGAAAGCAGAGCAACACTTTATTTTAATACCAATCGCAGGAAGAACATAATAACAAATTCTTCGCGAATAGACTATTTAGAAATGTTAACAATCATGGAAGATCTGGAAGTACTTGAGATTTTATACTTTTGTATTGACATTATGAAATATGCAACGCGCAACGAGACTGTTGCGTTGCTCAGAATGGTGATATTTCGGTTTAAGTAACGCAGCTGTGGATTCTGCGTGGCGTTTCTCGAATCCGAGCGATCACCATCCATCAGCAACTGACATCTATTAATCTCATAATTATGTAAACGATTCGAATATTGCCGCTAAGACGCGTGGTGTGGACGTGTGGCGCCGCGCGGTCACCGACGTGCGCGACCGTCGCAACAATGGCGGAGCCCCTCGCACCCGATACGTATCCAGTGACTATTTCAAATATTTATGTTACCTCTTCCAAGTCGTCCTTATTCTCTATGCAGCTCGTGCTGAGTAGCCGGGACGCGGGAGTTTTCGTCTGTTCCATTGCTGCTGGCTGGCCCGCGGCCGTACCGTGAACGTTATTCCAGGCCCTGTCGAGCCCTCAGCCCTCAGCCCTGTGCCCCTGGCCGCTTGTGCTCGCCTCCGTGCATCGTGATCGTCTCACTGCCTGTTCGTTCTCTGTCCCTGTCTCTCTCTCTTTCCCCACTCTTCGTCTCTGCCGCGGTCTCTTCACTCTGTTTATTCCTTACCCACGGACCTCCCCGACTCCCTGAACTGTCCCGATGCGATTGCGCATTGATACATGCGCCTCGTCGCTTCTCGGCCTCGCTTCGTGACGTGATCGCTCCCCACCGCCGTCGCCAATCATCCGCTCGGCCAATCGCCGTCCACCAACCCGTACACACTCACGGGCATTGGTGGGGGTACGGTAGAAAAGTAGTGCGGCTTACAGGAACGTATTTATTAAGGGTGCGTATCAAGAGGACGGTCACCTCCGAAGTGTCTGTGAACCTTCCAACTTCCAACTTCCAACCAGTGTGCTGCCTTTGCCGAAACCGCTACAAAAGGACTCACCGTTCCCGCGTTCGAACCGTCCTTTTCAGGGTGTCATATGATTATCCATCGATTAGTTGTCCCCTGCGGGTATCACCGAGGCTGTGTATACTTGTAAACCATTCGCGGATAGGTGATTACAACAAAAGTACACATGTTTGTTGATAATTAAACTTGCATAAATGTGTTACGTTAACATAGAAAGATCATCGCGTGACTCAATAGGATCATAAATTATAGGCGTGTAACGGGCACAGCAGTAATATTTCGCGCGTTAGTTCGTTGGTTTCGCGGAATGCTGAAACCAACGAAGATCCCAGCAAACTGTTGCACGCATTTCGGGACATTCGATCGAGGATAGGATGTAGAGCAAAAACTATATACACTTTTTAAGCGAACACCGCAACGTTTGAATACAAAAGAGAGATCTGTTGGGACTGTATGCCGCGAAAGAAAAATTGCTAACGAAATGTAGGACATTCGCTGAGAACAAACGAGAATGCTACCGCGAGGTCATCGGCATCTTCATTTCAAATTACGTTGAACTTTGTAAAAATAACTCTATCCTTGTTGCAACCACGGAAACTGTACGAACGCGTGATCGTGGTATTGGAAAGAGCCTTAGGATACTTTCGTTCCCGTGCGAGCATTCCGCGAAATAAATGCAGCAAGGTTGCCCCCTCGATGAAAGTTTGTTAAGAGATCATGAAAACTGTGAACACCCGGGTGCGTAAGTCCATAATGTTGCTCGGTATATAGACACGAACCTGTGGCGTGAAATTGCGCGTGCGCACATCACGTACGCACGAACGGCCAGCCGACTAATCGCATCGGGTGCCCCGGCCACGCTTCCCGCTTTTCGTTTCCTCGTGTTGCTTTGCGAGCCTCTTTGCGCACTTTCCTAGACCCTCGCTGTTTTGTGGGCGCAAACTTTGCACGGCGTATTGGGATTTGCGCAATCGGTGACCATAATAATATCGAACACGTTCCACTGGATGCATACGCAGTCGCTTCGCCCCGACACGTCCGTGCATGTCAACCTAACCCCCAATAAGTGCAAGAGCCACGGACCTGGCATTCCATTACGATGTATAAGGCTTTCCTCGAGGTATCCGTGGTGCTACAACCCCGATTTCCTTTCTCTTTCTTGCCCTAATACTCGCCGCATAACCATCTCGCTTCTATGCCGCTTATTACTCTTCGTTACTTGGTTAGGGTAATCGACAATATCGCCCAGTCAGCCAACTTTCCATACAGATGTTATAACTTCACCTTCTGTGCTTTCGCAATCGTGAATAGGATTCCGGGAAAAGCTATCGCGGGGTTCTTTGTTCTAATCGTTATGCCGATTGGAGTAACATATGTACGCCCAGCCGTTTTCGCAGTTTTGTAAAAGCTAATTACGAGTGCAAACTTTCGGGGCGTTAAACTTTTCAGTCACTATCTAGAGAGCTTTCGAAACGAGTTTCATAGACGCTTATTCGGAATTGAAACGGTTTTTTTCGGATTGCGTGGCATTAAACGCCACTTCGGTTGTTTATGATTCACCTTGGAACGTTTGTTACTTCACCGCTACATACGTAATTGATATACAGTTCTGTGTTATGATACAGTTAAACGATAGAGACAAATGGGCGAAAAACGAATGATCGAATATTACTCGCTTGAAATTCTAACGTAAAGGAAGAGAGATACTTAGCAGTAATTTCAACTGTTCCTACACCCAAGCCGTTCGGTGGTTTCAAGTGAAATGACCAGCCAGTACGTTTCGCGGTGCTATCTGCTTGTAAACGTCAATGGACGCATGCGCGGAGACACAGTCCCGTGAATAGTCTCTCATCAGGAACGTATAAGATGGAGACAGAAAAGAACAGATTAAATATATCCAAAAATATTGTGAAAATGATTTTCCAATTTCACCTAGGAGATCTTCCCGGTGGTCGCGACAATTTCGGGTGAGCAATATTGCTGCTTCAGATAATCGGGAAAGCCACAAAAGTCAATGAAACGTTCTAACAAATGGAAGAACATAATTCCAGAACCAGCTTATTGATTATTTAATATCCTACGAAATCTTGTTTATTTACCGGTTTCATTAATCACGGTTAATCTTCCGATCGAAATCGTTCACGCCACGTGAGTGTCAGAATTTTGCCCGAACTTTTTCACTTTCTTGCGCTGATCTATCGCGCCGTTGAATTATCGTTATCCATCACAGTCGGATCCAAGCTATGTAATATGCGTTAGAAGACAGAGAAGAAAAAAGAGATGACGCGTGCTGGGTAGTTTGGAACGTAATGCCAAACGTTAATGGTGGTGTTCCGTATTTTTGTATTTATTGGATAATTAACCCGGATCGTAAACCACGCGAAGTCGTAAACAGTTGAAAAGAATACGCGCTTAAGCAAGTACATGACAGTGTGTACATTCGAATTTACACTTAACGAGCTCTCGGTGATCCACGGATAACCGAGTCTCGAGCACCTGGCAGACAGCCAATACGGCCGTAGAAAAATGTGTTATCGCTAACCATCTTCTCATTAACACGGGCATTGTATTCTTCTGGTATTCCGTTTCGTATAAAACTATTTTAGGGCATTTCGGGCAGAATTACACCACCTGGCGAATCCTTATGAATGTAGAAACAGTCCCACTGTATGAATAAATGTAAAACGGTCGCCGTAGTCGGTCTAAGAATCTTCTGTCTTGCTCCTCCTTTTTTTTTTATTAAACGCAATTATATAATTCATTACAAATTTTATTACGAATTCAATACGCGTAAAAACGTTTTCTCGTACAAAGATTGTGGGTTGCAGCAAACATTCAATACTGTATCAACATTCTGGTTAATTGTAGAATGGCTATTGATGACTGATTCGATAGAATGATTCACTTTGGTACTGATATGCTTCCACGCATAATAACGAGTTATAAATCGAGGAGTATAATGTATCGATGACCACCGAGGTTCGTTAACGTGCATTACAGTTAATACAAATATGGGGCAACGCATTAGGGGAAATGAACTTGCTTGCATATTTTAGAATGCTAATTCCTCGTTTGAACGAATCGTGAAACTGCAGTGTGAACAACCTAAATGCTGATACGCAATTACCCCTCGGATTACTTAAAAATGTTTGCAATATTAAAGACAATGCGATAAGTGATGCTCGTAACGCTTCGATAAAACGGATGCTTAAACTTATATCTCTATACAACACTATTAACAGTTTATACTTCGGATTTCTTTATAAATAATCTATCTTACATGCTTCTATAAATAAGTACCTAATTTCGTAATTTATCAGTGTAGTTATGGATCTATCGTATTCAAAACTCTTTTATACTAGCAACATTGGTATTTCTAATCTCTTTTCAAGCGAGGAAAGATAAGCCTAGATTGGTAGACAAAGTATGTTTGAAAAGATTCGAAATTCTTGATTGTATATCGATTCGTGCATATCCATGATTTTAGGACTAACTCGGACGGACCAGTTTAGAAGTCCACCACAACCACAAAGCAGTGGTTGGGCAGTCGCTGGAATCAACCACGTTTGAAGTCCGTATCGACGATAAAAATCTGTACCGCGAAATTCTCGCTGTCGGTGGTGTTGACACAACGCACAACCGTTTTTGTGGTTGCAGTGGGCTCCTAAAGTGGTCCGTCTGAGTTAGGCCTTAGTAGAAGAGTAGTATATATTGTGTGTCAGTCCCAAAGTTTACGTAACGTATTTTATGCTGACTTGACGCTTATTGCGTTATTTGATGAAAGATTGAACAACTCTTAAGTACTTGATTATGTGTAATTAGAATTTTTTTGTGTGTTTATCATGTTTAGTTAAAGTGCAGAAAGTTAAGAGGTGCAAATAATGTTGCACTTCGAGAACAAGATAATTTGTTGTATACGTTTTGCAGGGAGAACCTTTGAATCCTTCAGCCTTACGATATAATTATGTAAAAATGTAAGTGGTACATTTATTGCCGACTTCTCGCGAAGATGTAATATGTTGTATTCTTAAATACTGTCACGATTCGTATAAGCGAAGTTCCAATTCAGAAATGTTTGTACTGAATAACTCACTGGCAATTTTAATTTTTATTGTGCTCTTATCTCTTATTACGTATCTGAAACAGTCGAAAGTAGAATTGTCTTTGCGTTCTTCGAACTTAATTATTAACTAGCAGACGGCTCGGTTTGGCATAATAACTCTTCAACACAAAATATAAAGAAATGCGGGAATTCTGCCACGCGTTTTCAATATTTTAACATTATTCAACAATAACTTAACTATAAAATCTGTATAATTCCCTGGTTATGCAATAGCCCTGGCCGTAAACATTCCGAGTTTTCCTGAGATGTCGAAAAGTGTACGAATGTAGAATTTGAAATTTACATAAAAATGCGCGCACAGCATTGGTATCAAAACGCACTACGACTTCCCTTTCTTGAATCTCTGTCGTGCTTGCGCTTTACTATATTTCGGATGCTTGTCTTTGTCGTTGTTCATTTCGGATTCATCGTCGTCGATGTCGTCTTTGTTTTCGCCGAACAGGTCCACCGGTGGATCCAAAAGCGATTTTCTTTGGCACTTTACGAAATAACGAAATCCCTTTGCAATTGTGAAACCCAACATTGCTATGGATATTGTCAATAAGGCCATCAAAAAGGGATGCTGCGATGGAAAATAGAAAATTATCTCTATCGTTTTACCAACTACCGCATCGAAGTATGTTAAACTAGCATACACACCGTTAATGTAGGTTTATTTGTAAATACGTAGTCAGCGATTACGACTATTACTCCCAATATGATACCAACTCCAGCTCCGAGCCAAGGTATCTGTTGATCAGCTACAAAATAATTCAATATTAAAGCGTCGTAGTAAACATTACGAATACAACTGCCTTGTTGCGAGAGAGATAATACCTCGTCTATCTTGAATCAGTAATCTAGATACTCTGTGCATCGCCTCTAAAATTATTGGTTCATTCGGTTGAAGGGATAAAGCCTTATTGTAAGATTGAAGTGCTTCGCTGAAGCGAAAGGTTTGCGACTCCACTTCGGCTTTCCTAAAATAGCCCTGGAAAGAAATTTACATACGCCGCGGTTAAATTAAATGTTAGATAAGTTACAATTACACTCGTACCTATAAAGAAATTATGCGACGAATGTACGCTTACCTTGGACCAATCAGGTTTCAGCTCAATTGTCATTAGAGCATCCTCCATCGCGAAATGGTATTGTCGTATTTTCAGAAAGGCGAACGATCTGTTGCTGTATAAAGAATAATTCTGCGGATCCAGTTTAATCGCGTGTGTGTAATGAAACATAGCCTCCTCGTACTTTTGCTGTTTCACACACGCGTTCCCTCGTTCCTTGAGGCTTTGAACCTTCAATGGAATTATAGTAACGTAATATAAAAAGAATATTTGATATTAAGTTCAGGCCATAAAGTGTTCATTAATCGCGTCGGAACGGTGGGGTTAACGTTCTACGTTAATTTATGGTATTTCTGACAGACATCCTCATTTAAGTTTCTCGAGTGATTTACATGCCATGCAAAAGGTCACGCTTATGTTAAATGAACAGTGCAAGCATCGAGCTCCACGCTGGAAAGCCGCGATTTCTTACCTCTGCCTCTCGTGTGCTCGACATTCTTTTCGGGAGAACTTTGAAGATAGATTAGGTAAAAGAATGTTTCACGAGCAATTATCTGACGTGGACGTTATCATTGTCCTTCAAGCTGTCTCCGAGCAACCTTTTTATCTGTCAAGAAACAATCAACAATGAGAAGCAGCCGAAACATCTGCCATGTCTTTCGGGCCGGTAACTGCATGCGCAGCGAGCATTGACATGTGATATTGCACTGCGCATAGTCCTCCACCCGTCCGTCGTCGGGTCTGCGCCGTTCAAAGAACAGAGAAAGGCAACAGCAGACGTTCACCTTTCTTTCCAACACTCGACGTCCTCCCTTTGAATGTTGGTCGTTGTAGAGACGACCTGCATAAAAATGGGCCAGCGATCTTTAAAAAAATGAGCGCAGCTTCTTTACGTGCCTCCCCGCTCGAAAAAGAAGATCGCACGATTGCGAAACGGCTAAAGCAGCGGGGGACAAATGCCACGCCAATGGAACATCTTCACTTGCACGTGATTCTCAAAGTACGCGTCCTGTATAGGTACGATTTGGTTTGCAATATTAATAAATTTTGTCTCCTAGCTGTATGCTTGAAATATGAGATTTCTAAGCGCACGCGAGAAAAGTCTATATTTAAATAAGATCTCCGTAAGCTTAAGCATACATAAGGCCGGTATTCATAGTCGCTACTTATTCTTAAGCAAATGCTTAAGCATTCGGTATCCTTTACTAGCTACTAGGTTAGTAGAGGATGCCGCATGCTTAAGAATAAGTAGCGACTATGAATACCGGCCATAGTGTGCCCGCGGTGCTTCTTGATCGATCAATGGTAACTTACATAAGTCGATCGAATTTATGTAACTTCGCAGCGAAATACGGCAAGAAGTCCCGAGCGGACGACGAAGAGAAAGCGTTGGGGGCATCGGCGAATCATGTAACTGAGGCTTCTTTTTTTATCATCATTTTAATGTCTGAAATTCTCCATTTCATACAAATTAAGTGGGGGCGTTATAATACAAACTTAAAATATATACATCGATATTTCGTGAAACTTCTCGAATAGCTATGCAACTCATCCATTAATCCGTTAATCCGTAGATCTCTTTCCGTTATTATTGATTTCTTATTATTCTTTTTTGTATGCTTTCTTTCGCGCTGAACCTACTTCGCGTATGTATGCATGTGTGAATTGCGCGTGTATATGTGTGTGTGTGTATACTGTGCAACGAAACTGGCAAGTCGTTCGAATAAATATATTTCTTTTTAATTAGCCGCCAATATTGATCACTGCCGACTTATGTGTTGTATTTTGGTAAGAGCGTCCGCGATATGGAGAATCGAATGCGAGAGCTCGTTTTCTTTCTTCGTCTAGTCACTTCGTAGACAGTGACTGATCGTTCGTATATTTTTTTTTCTCTTCGTTCGTGGGTAACGTTCTCGTCGACAGGACTTGGTCTTTTTAAAATCCCGATTACCATCGACGAAACGACAGGCACTGATTGCGAGTGCCGCAGTAACTTTATCCGGATACATCGCTTATTTACATCGATCGTTCTAGCGACGATCGTTCGAATTGGCTCGCGACCTTCCTTTGTCTTTCCTCCTCCTCTGGATGGCTTTAGACTGTAAACGGTTCGGTTCGCTTCCAAGTTTTACCTCGATACTCGACACCGAGCAGTGAATCCTTATTGAAAAAATAACGGCTGCAAGCGCGCTCGACGCTTATATCCGTTCCTCGGGCGCGTGGTACACGAAGAAAATAATCGCACATAACGGACAGATTAGGAATCCTTACGATTATATTGGAGGACGAATGGCAAACGTTCGCGTACCTCGCCGAGTCGGTGTGTGCATATTTATTGCCCAAGTGGGACGGAAGTCACGGATGATTTGGCACTCCTTTCTTTCCTTCTCTAACGCCTACTCGCTCATCTTCGCGACCTTTCTCCTCCTCCTCCCCCCCTGGTCTTCCCCTCGATCTCTCTTTTAATGCGTTTAGCCAAGTAAACTCGTACGTTTATCGAGTCGCAGAGCAGAGAAAGAAAAGTCACCGATACTGTCAACCTGCCAATCGGGGGCAACGAGTTGACGCTTTATAAATCACGCTCGTAAAATGGGAGCGACGATTTCTGGTGAAAAGTGGCCCGGTCAACAGGTTGAAGCGCCTCTCTTCTTTGATTCGATCGTTAACGAAAAGAATAGAGCAGCTTTGGGGCGGAATGGAGTTACGTAAACCTTCGAAAGCATCCCCGGCAATTTCGCTGTCCGTTTCGCCGCGCGAAGTGGCCCCCGTTTCGGTCCGATCGATCTGGCACGATCGACGGAGGTGACGAGACGGGACGAACGTTCCCGTGCTCCGCGGGCAGAGCACGATAGAACGGTACAGACGCGGACAGCTGAAAAATTTGAGGGCGAGACGGATGTGAGAATTCGTAGGAGGGACGAAAGTTCGTTTTCCGCGCGATCGACGCCCCGAATTCGATTCTCCATTTGCACGGGCCGCGTGTACGTTCCTTTTCTCTTTTTTTGTATCTTCTCTCATATGCACAACCCACATCAGTATTGTTACTCGTTACCGTAAATCGTAAGTGTAAATTGATTTTTTTTTTTTGTTGTCCACGCTTAAAATACATTTTATACATACACTCCGCGTACGCTCTCGCATATAGTCGTCACCGCATTGCAAACATCGTCGTCATCGATAAATCGCCAAGCAATAGTCGTGGCCAAGAGAGAAAAAGAAAATAGGAGAAAGAAACAGAAAACACCGATGCGCGTACGATTCGTATAGGTATGTGGTTGGTATCGTAGGTCGTTCGTCATAATAATCTTGCGATACATCATCCGTTCCCGCTCTTTTGCTTCTCTCTTTCAATCGCTCGCGCGTTCCCTCTCTGTGCTTGTTATTCTTCTCCCCGATTCTCTTTGCCCGGCGATCCCCTCTACCTCTCGTCGCTCTCTGCAACTTTCACGGGCGCGTAAGCGTTTTCAACGCGGTGCCACGGGCATTCCTTCTTTTCCTCTACTCTCTCACTCTGACCCTCTGTCGCCGCGAATGGAACAGAAGCACGCGGGGGAGACGGCCGGAAGTACGCGTGAAACAGAACCGTAGCAGGAAGCGGAGGAAGGTTGTTGCGCGTAAATAGCGTCTCGGTTCCCTTCGTGCACCTCGCCTGATAACAACGAACCTGTGGCGGTGGGGAGCACGCCGCAGAAAAGGGATCTCTCTCTCTCTCTCTCTCTTCTCTATGATACAACCAAATTCGTTGCTCTTCTTTTTTTTTGTACGCTTCGTCGACCACTTATAGCATATATATATATATATATATATATATATATATATATATATATATATATATATATATGTATGTATATCGTACCAGGCACGTTCCGATCCCCCTTAGACGAGAGATCGCTTTTCTTCGTGTATCAACGTGGACGCCGCGCCGCGACTTCCTCGGGGAACGGCCGAGGACCCAACATCCGGGCGGAATAACAACCGTTTCCGGTATTACGACGAGCGCGCGCGGTTTCATGCTATCGTTCACGAGCGACGCATAGCCGAGGACGCCTGTCTTAACATCGCGATCGAAATTACGCGAATGGAATGCAATTTTTCGTCTTCTCTCTATTGGACAAGGGCCCCGCTGCGAGAGGCCGCAAGGAGAATGGTCGGTCGGAGCTAAAGGAGATATCGCGCACGGCATTGCTAATTACATTGCTCGAGGTAAGTAGGGAAGCGTGTTCCTGGCCAGCTCGGAGTAACGGAGCGAGTGCTGCGCGCGCAAAAAGGACTGCGGGTGTATTCAGCGAGGAGCTCGAGCGTCGTAGCTTTACGCGTTATCGGATCCTCTAATTATTTCGAGCAATGTAGTCCCGTCCGTTCTGAGCGCGAACCACTTGCACGCTACGTAACAACGATAGCCACGCGGTTAGAACGTCCAGCTATAATGATTACCTCGCGGACGATAGAGATACAGGCGCGTAGGCTTTTCAATTTAGCGCGCAAGGGGTCGCGCCGCGTTCACTCACGCGTTTATGCTATCTAGACGTTTGTACTATTCGGACAGAGCATCTGCTTGCACTGCTCGAATGATATGATTCCACGAAGATCGCGTTACTCGATTAAACAACACGTGTTCCCTTTGCTCGCGCAGTGCAAACATTCGCTTAAGCGATCCAGATAACGGCTCGGCGTGCTCTCGTCGCTTCTGCATACCTGGCCTTATACTCGACGGAGTCGCCGGATAATTTACAATTGGTCGTAACATTTTCGACGCGATGCCGAGGACAGTGCACCAGCCTGGCCACGCTGCGAAATTACTTTTCTTTTCTCCATTTGCAGCGCGTCGCTCGTGGCCTCGCCGTTTCGATCGGAGGCGTCGGGCCCCCGTGGAACGATCGTCAGCGCGTCAAATTTATCATCATCTTTCTCTAATACGCTCGGAATACGTTGATCTCGAACCGCAACATTGCACGTCCCAGTCTAAACTCGAGGATAACGCAATCGAAAGATTAACATACGTAATAACATTAATAATATAATAATAATAATAATAGTCGTAATAATAATAATAATAGTCATAGTGATAATAATAATTGGCGGAAGAAGAACCGAGGGGGGGGGGGGAAGAAAAGGGAGGCGAAACATGGAATCAACGGAGAAAGAGAGAAAGAAAAGAAAGAGGTCCGTATTCCTTTCCCCCGTTGTGCATTATCTCGTTACACTTTCGAATCTAGAGATGGAGAGACGTGTATATATATGTATGTATATACATCTCTTCTTCTCGATCATGGTGAAAAACCATCACTGCGATTTCCTCCATCGTCGATAAATGTTCCACGCGGTCGTTCGTCGCGCTCCTACTATTCTTACCAACAATATTTAAAACTCCTCTCTCTTATCCGCACTCTTTGCCATTTTATCTATATATTTCTTTTAATTAGTGAATATAATATATATATATATATATATTTATATATATATATATGCATAGGTAATAATTGGAAATACAACTATATAATGAATATACGAGCCTTTGTCAGGGGGAGCAATGCAGTCGTCGTCAATAAAAAGAGTCACGGGTGTACAATTATATTATCTGTATATATATATATATATATACCTATATTATATTATATATATATATATTATATATATATATATATATACCCATACACGAACGATCCTCTACGTGGGATCGCTCGACCGCTCTGTGCACGTGTCTGTACGGTTGTACCTTCTTCCCGCTCGTTCGTCGGGTCTCCGCGATCGCGAAGGAAATGGGGGATAATAAAAAGTGTAACGGAAAAGGGGAAAACGACGAGTTTCGTTGGTTCGCCTGTCGCGGTCGTCGTTCCCTGTTCCAGCCCTTCGGGGTTAGCGCGAAACGAACCGTAGCAGGCGATCGAACCTCTCTTTCCCGTACGCGTCGCGTGTTTAAGTCACGATTTAAAAATCAGTTCAGTCGTTCGAGTACTCGAGTCGATGCACGCTTTAACAAGCGCTTCGGGAACGTAAACGTTTTCCCGGTGGGTCTCCCCGTCGATAGTACGGTTGGGGACCGATCTCGCGAGTCCTAAGTATGTACAGAGGCAGAAGGCAATCGGTTGTCGATAAAAATCGGTCGTTCGTGAGCACGCGATCGGTCCCCCTCTTCCATCTCTTTCTTATTCCACTTTTTTTTTCCTTTTCACTCTTTTCTTGTTCTTCTTTTACGAGCTAACCCTTAATCTGATATGGGCGATATAGAAATGGTGCTCTCACCGTCCCCCTTGCCCTCACCGTTCCTGCGGCCTTGCTGCGGTCTCGCAACGGTCTTGCGCGTGTTCCGCACTCTGTATCTTCCGCGCGAGCCGTCCTTCTCTTTCGTCGCGGCGCTTGACTGAGAGTTCGTTTCCACCTCGAGGGCGCTTCGTCGCGCTCTTCTCCGCGCCAGCAGAAGCTTCTACGTGACGGAGGACGGCACGAATCGACGAAAGTCGGGTATCGATTTGGTCCAAGGTCACTATCAACGACGCCAACCGGCTATCACTAATGCTGCGAAGAAACGCTCGCTGGATTATCGTCCGTCTGATCGCCTAACGAATCACGCGAGGCACTCGGGCGATGTATGTACGAGCTCCCTTTAGCCCCGCACGCATCGCTGATGCCTACGCTCGCGTACCGCGCAGCGATGTCGCGTGCTTACATCATCGAGATTAATGAGCATTATGTACAATGAGAAAAAGTCACCGCGCTTTTCGTTCGCGGCTCCACCGCTTCAACGTCGAACACGTCTCTCGACTCCGGTGCTAACTCTCGGATTCTATGCCCCCGATTATGCAACCGCAGGCTCTACGTTCCACCCTCTCCCCGCAGAATCGATCTACGTGCCGCGTGCCAAAATGCCACCTCGCCTGGCACAGAAAGAAGAGATCCCCGTATCGACGTCAGCTCGATAATAAATAATACGATACTCTTATCTCGGCGCTCCTCGTGGATATTTAAACGTCTACCAACGATCCAACGATCCTACTAACGCGTTTCGTTCGATGATTAAAAGGCAACGACGAATGATTTCGCACCGTGTCGGGGGAAACTAACAAGGATGGAATCAACAGAAGAGAATATTAAGGCGGCACGATCGACGGTGGTCGCGGCACATTGGTCCGGGACAAACGAAGAAGCCCGCCTCACCGAATCGCCGCCGAACGAAACCTCTACGCGCGATCTACGTAATTACAAAGTCCCTAGCATCACAGTCAGAAAATATAGTACTACGCGATAAACGGACACGAACGGCTGCTCCCCGGCCAGCTCGCTGGTCGATCAGGGTCTACGACTTCACCGGGCAACAGAAATAATAATGACGATATTAGGCAACAGACCTCTGGGCGGGTAATCATGTCCGTTTTCATAGACGCTCCTCGCCCCGTTACAAAAGACTGCAACGACGAAAGAATCTAAGTTGGAGGCACTCGTTTTGAAATACTTCTTTCCCGAAAGACGGGCGTCGCCTACGAATCGTCTGCGATCGTTTCTGGAAAAGTGTTCAGCAAGAGAGCTCGAGCAGAATACAATGGATATTGAGGCGGCTATGCTCCTCGGCGTTTTACGCACGATGCAAAGGGGAAGGGAAGGGAATCGGCTGTCGGGCATTCGGTTTTTCACGACGGACTCGCGTATACGAAATTCGTTGGACAGAAATAGTTGCGGTGATCTATATACTGATTAGTCAACTACTTAATGCATTTCGAAGGAATTGGCATGGCGCGGCGTGTCGCGTGTACAGGTTCCTCTTTCGACTCGATCGCTTAACTCGGCAATACGAGTCGACCCGTCGCGAAAGTCTCGTTACGTTCGTACAAGCGGAATATAGGATTACATTGTACGTAGTAATTGTTTCCGAATAGAACAAGGCTTCTGGTCGAGAAGTGACCCTATTAACAAGACGGCCGAGTAATTGCGAGGTTGCTGAAAGCGAATGGAAAGGAGATTTCTCTTGCACAAAGTTGCAATCACGCCTACTCAGTTGCCTACGAAATTTAGAAAGTTAAATAGCGGGGTACCAATGATTTCCAGCGTAGACCACTAATTTTGATTTGCTCTCCCCGTGCCAAACGCCACTTTTATCGTGGCAACCACGTAGTTCGTGGCCTTCGATATTTATACAGCTAAGCAAACCCGATCGTTCGTGGTATCGAAGTCTCGCGCGATGGGAACTGATAAGGACCAGCGAAGAGGTATCGATGGGTCGGAGTTCCTTGCTGAACCAACGAACACTTCTTGTCTATCGTTCGACGGTGGTGTTCCTTTCGGGTTCAACGACTCCCCCGATATATGTATGTATAACTACACATCGATCGGATACAGCCTTCAACGTTGCATTTGGCAATGTTCGATACCGAAATTCCCCTGGCATGAATCATTACGACAATGAGCCTAACTTTAGAATGTAATGGTTGCGCTTACGTATTGCTGAACGTATTCTGCCGTCGGATAGCGCGACACTTTTATCATGGTCGACGAAGAAAGCTCTGCGACAGCAGAGGCGCTGAGAGAGACACGAGTTCGGTCGAACTGTTCGACGCTAATTAACATTCCCCACGGGTAATTCGATTATAATCAATGAAGACTTCTCCTCGCGTCTCGTGGTCGTTATTCGAGCGCTTCTTACGAGTCGCTTCCAATCCCCGTTCCAATCGTTCTGTTCGCCTGGCCACGCTTCAGTTACGATGAAACACGGCGCTGATACAAGACAGATTGCATAACGAGAAATTTTTCCGCTGCGCAGGGACGGCCGAAAGAGGCAGCGAACACGCGTAATGGAAGGAGAATGAGGCCGTGAAAATCTGCTGATAGCGATTACAGTAGCAGTAATTGGGGATAATCAAGAAGTGCGGGAATGACCATTAAGAATTTGGTAAACGTTCAGAGGCTGTTCAAGGGTCTTTCGGTTGCACTCGAGCGCCGAGGAGAATTCGTTTGCTAATCAGAAAGGATCGAAGCCCTTGGCGAGAAGAATCAGTATCGAAGCCTGGACATTTCGAAAGAGAAAGAGACCACGAGAAGTACAGAAAGATAGACGAACATCAACCATGTCTACCTAATGGATACACTTAAGTTTTATTAAACCTACATGCGGCACACCGTCTCGCTTCTCACACAATTATACTCATAAAAATTCGCCTAAGTGAATGTCCCTCGGATAATGACGCGTTTTTATCCCGTAAACGTGGAAGGAACGAGGGGAGAACGGATCCTCTGAACGCGTCTCTTTTTCTTTCTTCTTTCCTTTTAAACTCGTCTTTTTTTTCTTTTTTTATCGAACGTCGGGACGCAAAGGTACTTAGTTCTCGAAGGTTGTTCCTTTCTCGCCAACGTTTGCGTCACTATCCGCTCGTACGTAAGAAATAATGCACGTAACATTACGCTAAGTATATTGTGTATATATATTTTTTATATATATATATATATATGTATGTATGTATGTATAGTCCTTTACTCTCGCTTCGCTAAAATTGGCACTTGGATTTTCTGTTTTCTTTTCTTTTTTTGTCACCCTTAAGGTTTGAATAAATTAAGAGTGAGTATGTGTGTGTGTGTGTGTGAAAGAAAGAAAGAAAGAGAGAGAGAGAGAGAGAGAGAGAGAGAGAGAGAGAGAGAGAGAGAGAGAGAGAGAGAGAGAGAGAGAGAGACAAAGAGTAGGAGCATAAGTTTCGGCGACATTAACTCCAGCAAGGTTGCTACACTCTTGGATTCGCGAGAGAACTTTACCCCCCATTGTTTCTACCTCGAGTTAAATATCACTCAATGACATTCAACTGATAAGACACTACGTATGCGTTCCCAGCGATCGGCGATAAGCGTGAATCCTAACTGGTCATCGGTCTGCAGGCTTTCGATTTAAACTGTGCGAAAGAAAATGAAGAATAAGGCGAATCTTTTTCGGAATAACGGCTAATAACAGAATTTTGCGGGGTGACGTTTCTAACGCAAGGAAAAGAAGGCACTGCGCACTCCCGAGGACGAAAGAAATGCAATGAAATTGTAATACGTTTGGGAAAGCGATCGTTTTAATCGTAAAAGGAATAAAGCACAGAGTGAAAGCGAGAGGCTGCGAATCAACGATCCCCGATCTCTGTGGTATCCGATCTTAAAGCATATTGGCAATGGATCGCTACGGGGAAATACCAGACATCCCTGTCGGGAAAGCTGTCGTTCGCGTGGTTCTTTACGCCCGAAGCTGCCGCGACGCGAACAATAACGGAGGCGCCGCGACGATCGCTGCTAAACGTTACGAGTTATCAAATGCATTGTTAAGAGCACTTACATTCGCGAAGACGTCGGTACTTTCTGTACAAACCGCGCTCTCACAGTACCGCGCAGCCTGGAAGAACCGTTACCGGGCAAGCTTACACGCGCTTCCTGTATTTAGCAAAAAAAAATCCCCATCTCGCGCATCCCGTTGGGTATTCGCGTTCGTTGGATAGATATCGAATGTCTCGTTTAAGAATTACGCCGTCGCTCCGCTAGAAGCGCGTTTATTGCATATGTTTTACTTAAGTTGCACTTGGAACACCTAGTTTACCCCCTATCGGTCCTCTAAGTGGCTCTTAGTTCAGTCTCTTTGGCACTGATCGCTCCGTTCATCGCGCTGGTCATCGATATAGGTGGACCTCTAGCGCGTACATCGCGGAGCCTCTGGGTCCGGATGGATCCTCTAAACATCTTTTACACTCTTAACTGATACCCTCAACGAGCGTTCAGGGCCATTTTCCTAAGATTATCGCGGATCGCGTATGCGACTTCCGTAGGCGTTACAATGTTACGGGGCGACAAGTTAAACGTTCGTATCTTGGAACTAATAGTTTTCCTTTCTAGTGCCTATAGATCTACACGGTGTTATCGGAGCTTCTTCCGTTGACTACTTCGCAGTCGGGTGCTCTAACGTCACGCAAAAGAAGACACGACAGCGTGTGGCATGATCCTTGGATCTAAGTTATCCACCTTTTCCCCCCGTTTCTTTTCGCAACTGAACCACCGTACACCAGGGTGGATATGTATGGCACAGTATGACAGTGTTAAGACAAAATTATCGGGGCTGTTTTTTTCCCCCTTCTCTGCGTGATCGTTACTTCCCTTCTCTTGTACGCGATACAAAATCTCTGCTCGATCTTTGCTCTCGCCACCCCCCACCCCCACACACCGGACATTCGTTCACCACACGGAAAACGGCGCGCGCGAAAAGAATGAGAGTGAAAGGAAACGCAGAAATGAATATTTCATAATTTTTATTACATATGTTTTTTTTGTCGTTTTGTAAATGCAAGGAAAAGTGAGCAAAAAAGAAAAAGAATAAAATACCTATGATTATATCTACAAATCGGAACGTAGTTTCGATTCATAACAACGAAAATATATTAACCAATTCCTGTACCGTTAATTACAACCCATATATACTCCGACGCGTCGTCATCGATTTTACAATTCTCGTTTAACTATCAACACACACACAGAGATAGATTTTTTTATTAATCGCATTTATATATATATATATATGTTTACTTATTTATATAGATATATTTATCTCTCTCTCTCTCACTCTCTCTCTCTCTCTCTCTCTCTCTCTCTCTCTCTCTCTCTCTCTCTCTCTGTCATTCCCTCTCTCTTTCTCTCTCTCGCTCTCGCTTTCTATATATATATAAAAATATGTTAGAATATTTAGCCTGACACGCTCCTTCCTGTGTTTCGTATTCCTTAAATTCGTTGCAATTATACGTAGAAAATACTCTGTCAACACTGTGCCATGCATTCCACAAGCGCTCGGTTATCCTTCATCTGCGCGACACCGAGTGTCGTCACCCCCCCCCCCCATCGAAAGTTGCCCGCTTCGATCAAACATAAAAGTAAAAGGAAAAAAGAAGAACAAACAGAAAAATGCACTTTCCTCGACGATTCGAGTCTTTCGTCGCGATGTTTCGCTTGGTCAACGATTAATACAGCGAACCAGTACTACAAAGACCAAATACATTGCACAGAGATACATGAAAAACAAGCGACGAATCTTAATAAAAAAAAAAAAGAAGAACAAGAAAATCAGAACAAACGAAGTCGAAGCCTTCTATTCCTTTGTTTTTTGTTTTTGTGCTTAAACTTCTCACGAGGATAGAGTAAAATTAACGTATTAACGAGAACTTAGGCGACTATCGGTTTCTGAGCTTAAAGAAAGTAGAACGGAACGTCGAGTTTGCGAGCCGCCCAGGAACGCCACCGCTCCAAAGGATCAAACGCTAAAATTGTCTTCGAGTGACGTAACAATTATTAAATTACCCACGGAGGCCATTGGACGCGGACGGAGAGCGACTCGCTCGAAAGCAACAAATTCCATTCGCCCCCGTCGCGAGAGCGTTGCCGCGAACCCGCGTGGAATCAATCGTATCGAGGAGGCCCGTTTAAAAATAACGCGAGAGGCGGAATAAAAGGAAAAAACCGCGAACGTAACGATGCGTGATAAAAATTTCAGCAACAAAACACAACGCGTGCTTGTCCCTCTCCTGTTCGCCGCATGATCGACTTTTCAACATCGTCGTTCGATTAATCGGACGACACCTGATCGATCCCACGGGACTTTCATCCCTGTTTCAATTAGAGTCGTAAAATCAATCGTGCTCGATCTTCGGTGAACAGACAAGCGAGTAGAAACCAAACTTTTAGCATGCGCGAACAATCGAAATGCTCTAAGTGGTTTGGATAAAAGCTGCTTCCTTGTAACATCTAGCGAAGAGCGGGATAAAAAGATTGCAAATTTAGTGCCATCGAAATGATCGATCGGTCGGGTAATGGAGGCTCGATGATTGTATCGTAAGAGTGTAAAATCGTATCTTTCGGGAGTCTAGACCATGGACAGACGGAAATGCGTCTAAGAGACGGATGGCTTCTTCGATAAATATGGGGACGCCGAGTCGTTGGGTACTTGGGCACTTTCTCTACGAATCAACGCTAACCGGAGCTTCTTTTTCCGTCGTCCCTAATCTCCGTACGCAGTGTTCACAGCACCGCTGAAGCCACTGTGTGAAACGAAGTAATGATATAACGGGGAAATACGCTCGCGTGTCAGTGCACACGAATTCAAAAAGGCAACCGCGTAATCGACTACAAACGAGAAAAAACGCAATCGAGAACGTTATCAATAGAAAGGCGTGCGTCGTTAGTACGCCCACGCACGTTTATAATATAAAGGACGACCTCGAAGTAATCGTAGGAAAAGAAAAACGTGCATGGATATCAGAAACATCAACGCGATAAACTTTCTCGTTACAGGTTCAATGGAAAACATAGGCTCGACACACCCTAAGCATCGCGTTTCGTCCCTTGTTCCCCCAGGTCACAACGAAGCTCTCCTGCACGCCCCCTTCTACCCCAACTATTCGAACAATAACGCAATATCGAGAGCGTTGATGACAACGTCAACACGTTCACAGTCTGCGAGTGAATCCTAGAAAGACACCTTTTTCCTTTCCTCGATCCTAGACACAGTCGTATACGATCACAGAGTTCGTTATATAACTGGTTAATTGTGTCGAAAGAATTCGTTACATGGGATCATTAAGTGAACTCCATTTTAAATGAGAAAAGAAGAATAAATTTCGTATCCAACGCGTGTTAATAAAAGAAACAAGGAGTATGTTCCATCAATTTCGTCGTTCAAATATTTGAAATGGAAAAGAAAAAAGAAATCTGATCGGTAGGTGGCGATAAGAAACACTGTAGCAATTATTCTGAAAGCTAGTGCAAAGCAATTAGTAATCATTCAAGTAAAATCAAATAAAATCAAATGAAATTCTTCAGTAAAACTGGAACCATGTCAAAGTGATTAAATTAATAGTCTACGAACTAATAAGCGAAGAAGATCCAATGCGTTGCACGTATCAATTGCAGGCTCTGAACAACGCAGCTGGTCCTGACCCGCATGCGGGTCAAGGGACTGTGAACGTGTTAATAACTGTTCGCCGACTTGAGAATCGTACGCGAAGAGGGTATTAATGGTTACATGCGATAATTGGCGCACCTGTACGCGTTATACACTACGTATTATCGCCGACGACAATTTATAATTACCTATGAAACCTGTCCGCCTTAACATCTCGATTCTTCCTCTCCAGTTCTGTTTTCCCTTTCGCATGCTCCACGTTGCCTTGCGTCGCGAGACTGTCTCTCCCGAGTGTCGACGATGACCGATGGCGCATTGAGCACTCTCTCTTCCAACAACTAACGTACACATTCGAACCACGATAAAAAAAAAAAGATGAGCCTACACTAGCGCACGATATACACAACCCCCCGGGATCGCTACGGGTGATCGCGTGAGCCGATAAAGGGAAGTCGTGGGAGGGGGGCGGGAGGGATCCTTAACTTTAACAACAACTCGCGCTGCAACGACTGTACCCTTCGAAATGTGACGCGTAACTGAGCGCGCCCGTACGACCCGCTCGGGTATATCACTTTATGGCAGGTAATTCGAAGTAGGGTACAATGTAAACACGGTTCGCCTCCGTCCCATCAGCTGTTACTGTCTTTCGCGTGACCAATTCCGTCGAGTTCTGCGGCCCCTCCCAACAGCAGCCGAGGGCCGCGCCTGGGGTGGATGTTCGGTGAAGAAGAGGAGAGGAAACGAAAAGAACGAAGAAATAACAGAACGGATCTAGTTTCTGCGCGCCTAGCCGCGCGCGACGTGCAGAGGGTCTCTCTCTCTCTCTCTCTCTTGCGGAAAAACTGCTCCGACTTTTACTCTTTCTCGAAGAGGGAGGAAAAGAGAACTAAAGGATAAGAAACGGGGAATGGAGGAAAAAGAAAGAGAATGGCGGGACAGTCTGCGTGTGCTAAGTCTCTCCCCTATTTTCCTTCCGGCGGAAAAACGCAGGGATTATTTCCTCCGGACGTGGCACGTGATTAAGCCCTTACTACCCATTTTTTTTTTATCTTTTTGGACCCTCGTCTCGCATTCGCATTTGTTTCGTTTTTTTTTCGTTTTCTTTAAATTCTACGTACTCTTAAACTGGACGACACACTTGGACGTGCGCACGGTAAGTAACTTATTGTAGTAGAGTTTAATTACTGCTTCTCCCCGTTCGCCTTCCTTCTTCTCGCGCAGCTTCCCTCGTTCATCGTCTCTCCCCTCTCTCTATCGTCGGAGGACAGCCTCGTGGCGTCCCCGCGCATAACATTCAGGCTCGCGGTTCGCGCTCGACTCTCCGCGAATGCCCTATATCCCGTTTCCTTTGTACGGATGGACTTCTTTTTTGTTTCTATTTTTCCTTCCTCTGCTTGTTTGCATTTATCTTCTTTTCGAACGTACCGATTGTCGTAAAGCCTTCTCATCGAGCGGGTTAGAACCATTGGTCGGAAATGGCCGCGCGAGCTCGGTCGGCTGGCTCGCGCGAGGCGTTGACCTCGGGCGCAGGTCGAGGAGATCTGGAGCGTCTCGTTGCGCACGAGCCGATCCACGGAGAAATCATCGACCTTCGCGGGGCTTTCTCTACTGCGCGAAGGGTTGCCTCCCCCTTGCGATGCTCGCATCTCCTCTCCGCAACCCCGGCTCGGAGCGTTTCACATGACTTTCGGCGATAGAACCCAGGAACCATGTAGGACCGTGACGATCAGCCTTGGAACAACATGCCGAGAAAATGCAAATTCTGCGACAGCGGAGACAGCAGCGTACCGACAACCGAGAAAAGGTGGAGGACAAGAGGCGGCCCTTTCAGTTTGTGTCAGTAGTGCAAACTGTCCATCTCCTTCAGCTCGATGATACCGTCGGCGGCGCTGCTGGACGTGGACATCATGCTCCCGCCGCAGTTCTGCGTGTCGTACTCGAGTACCAGCCGCTTGAGGTGGCTAAGTTTCTCGTGCAGATAATGAAACCGGCGTTTCGTCTCTATATGTACAGGATCCCGTTTCGTTTCGTTATACTCGTAGAGAATTTGCCGCCTTATTTCCTGCAAAAGACGAATACGGACGAAGAGACCATTAACATCTAGCCTGTAACATACTCTCCGATAAAAGCGACGAACTAAAGGACAACAGATCAGCAGAAAATGTTGCCCAATCGAGATAGATACGATACCTGATACTCGTCCCAGTTTCCAGAGGCCTCCTCCTGCTTCAACCGTTCCTGGAGCTGCGCGAACCGTTTCGAAACCTTCGCCACTTGAGCATGCAGCCTTCGGTACTCCTCGTAGTCCGCGTTGAACTCGGCCTTGTAACGCCTTCTCTGTTCCGCGCTGCTTATCGTCGTGTAGTACCTGCAGCAAACAAAATACCACGTCGCATGAGCCAAGTTTCCTTGGTGTCCGACCCCAGCTGAACCGTTAACCATCATCCCTAAGCTACTCACGTGAGGTAGTCTGGGTACTCGGATGATTTAGGGCTCTCCGGCAGATCCAGGCTGCAGGTGGACGTGGTGACGGTGTTGTCCTCGTTGCCGGTGTAGTCTGAGCTGGCCAGGGCGGCGTAGGAGTTGCTTGCTGTTGCGTTGCTCCTCTTCTTCGAGTCTCTGTCCCTGTCGCCACCCCGTCCCCTGTCGTTCCTATCGCTCCTGTCTCTCCTGTCGGCGAGTATCCCGTTCGAACTGCTACCACTGTAACCACCTGCACTGCCACCGTCAGTCGCGGCACTCGACGTCGACGAACGCGCCGCCGCGTAATCTGCGCCCCCGCTGCCGCTCGCGCCCGCGTTCCCATTCCCGTTCCCGTTCCCGTCACCGCTACCGGATGCCGCCGACTTGCTGGCGTGATGGTGACGGCCTCCGCTCGACGAACTACTATGGGCTACACTACTATGAGAATTATGGCTGCTGGCCGCGTTGCTGCTGGCGTTGCTCCCGGATGCCGCGGCGACGTTCACGCTGGCGGTCTCGCGATGCCCCGTCTGGGTGCTCTCCTCACTGTCACTGGTGGGCGTCAGGCACGGTTTGCCGCTGCCATAGCTGCCACCACCCCGTAGCACATCACTGTTCGCTGTTCTTTCCGGCCGATAATCGCCACGGCGTTCACGCTGATGCTGCCTCTGTTCCCAGCCGTCAACCGCACCGCTGCCACCACCACTGCCACCACTAGCACTACTACCGCCACCGGTTCCGCCGCCGGGACCACTAACACTGTTACTACTATTACCACCACTGTTACCAGCCGTCCTTCCGTTCTCCACGGCGCCCGACGGGCCGGTGGTAGGCTCCGGCTTCTTATAGTGGGATATCCGTTGCCTCTTCGTCGGCAGGCCGTCGTTACCCTGATAGTAGCCCGGCCGTTTCGAGCTGAGCAACGAGGGAGGCGGCGCCGTGATCGCGGGCGGTGAACCTGGGTGAGTGGAGTTCGGCGACTGTCCGCTACCTGCAACATGTTAACGTACACGTGGCGTGCATGGAGCGAGGGGTGAAACGAACGTGGGTAACTCTGGACACCTGGGTGGGTATCGAAGTTTCAGTGGTTCAGCTGAATTATTTGTTGAACGTAAGTGTAAGTTCGTATATGTCGAGCTTACCGCTGGATCCACCGTCGCTGGAGCCGGGAGGAGTAAGGTTCTGCGGTTTCCTTCTCTTCAGCATCGCCTTCTCCTGCTCGGTGTAGTAAGGCCAGTCCTCCTGCACGTCATTCCAGACGTACCTGTGCAAATGATACGTATTGTCCCTCATGAAAGCCACCTGCTTCAGAATCGTCGTCATGATGCTGCGCTCCCGTTCCTTTATGCCCTCTGTAAACGAACCGCAGATTAAATGACTGCCCCGAACAGCTGTCCGGAAAAACACTCTCGTCGAGCTTCAGATTTCATCCTCACCTCTATTTATGCGATCATACAATTCAGGCTTTTTGTATGGCCTCAAAGCAAGGAGATGTATAAGCCTCTCCCTGTCGAGAAGAAACACTTATTAGCTATCAGAAATAAACTGGCAGTTACAAATAATCGTGTAAGTCCGTATCCTAGTTCCTCCCTGTACACTCTATCCCCTCAAGTATGGTAGATGTCCCTATAAAGATCCAAACACACATATTCGTTCCGTATCAGTTCCGTTCCGGCGTATCAGTGGTAAGAAGAAGAGACCCTCTACGTCCGTCTTCTTCTTACCAGTGGCACGTCGGAACGGAACTGACACCATGACACTTTATTTATTTTCCTTAATAAAAATGTAACGTATAAAGAATAGTGTACAACAATGATATTATTATTAAATTTGGAATGTTCTTGTTATTATTAATATTATTGTCGCACGCTATTCTTTATACGTTACATTTTTATTAAGGAAAATAAATAAAGTGGCAGTAATACGGACACTGACAGTAATAGGGACATCTACCCCTACTGCAAAATCCCTTACATAGCACTTGTTTGAAAGGTAAACCCTAAACTCTGTATTTTATAGCAATCTTTACAATTTCAAGCTAAATAGATACTGCTCGCTAAGAAACGCACAGCGTTTCCAGCGGAAACGCGATTCCAACAAATTCCTCTTAATCCCCCCGTTGTGCAATGGTAATTTCTCATCGTAATGAAAATTCCCCCATAATCATCGTGGGATTGATCAGAATTACAATTCCCAAGGGAATCCCCGTGTCGCGTACCGTTACACGTTGCTCCTATCTTTTATGGGGATAGTAAGAAAGTGGCGCTAAGGCGAGTCCCGCGCGATAATACGTCGCCTGGCATGATTGTTGTCGGGCGGTGAAGCTTACTTCAATGGCCTGCGCATGACGTCGGAGCCTTTTTTCTCTGGCAGATTCCTGGCTGGAGGTGGATTACTGCTGACGGCTGGCTTGTAAGAGGAAGACAGTCTAGGTTGACTGCCGGAAGTTGGAATGCTCGTCGCTTCCCGATGCCTCGAGTTCGATGGAGACGGTATCGGCCTAGCGCTCGCTTTCAGCTTCACCTTGCGCCCGATGTCCGGCCTGTTTGCCTTGATGACCCTCGTGCTGGTGCAATGAAAATAGACAATGATAACACCTTATCGTCTAATCACTATTATATTTATTTTAGGTAGGATGGACTAATTGAAATCACCATCAAATCGGACAAGAATGGGTACATCATCGACCTACATATATTCTACGTTTCTAAATCATAATCGCCCTTTTCCGAAAGCCGCGTCAAACCCACACAGTAAAGCTTCCGTTCCCCCTTTCATAGCATTAATAACGCATTCACCGCGTCCGACGTTATCAAGGTTCGAGCCAGTGTTGCTTCCGTCCCAACTTGCGTCGCTCCATCATCCAGCCGAATCATCTTTCCACGGCAAAAGTGATTAATCTACTCCTTTCCCCTCCACCATCTAACCTCTGGCACAGAACGCCGACCAACGACAAAGCCCATTATCGCTTTTGTTATGTTACACGCGTGGTTGCGTAACCGACGTCGTGTCGGTGGCTATGTAACGTTTGCTGGTGGCTATGTAACGTTTGCTGGTCGGCCACGTTCAGCTTAGGTGACGCGCTCCCAGTGCCAATGCACCCCCGCGAGACGACAATAGAATTTACAGCATTATCGCCGCTTTTCTCGTCTCTACCGTTCGACGCGTGGAAAATTTCCGCCCCCCCCCAACCCCTCCCCGTTACGTAATCCGGCTCGCGTGCACCGTGCCACGCCGATAATGCTTCGGTACCGCGGCGCAAAACCGGGACGCGGGGGTTCCAGCCCCGTGACGAAGTTGCACTTGTCAGGCGCTCTTACCCTTGACCGTGACACGCTGTTAAACAAATTAGTCGACCTCCAGACGTACTAACCCCGCGAGCTACTTCCTACATTCCGCGCGTTACCTCGGTTTCTACCGTCTATCGCGCAATTCTTTTAACCTACGCTCGTGGGAGGGCGAGGTTACGCTACTTTGGATCGAGGGAGATGACGTTCAACGATTTTCCTAGAGTTAATTGAGTACCCTTTTTCTCTTTCATTACTTGACGATTGAATCGTTCGTTAAATTGTCGCGGCTTCTACTTCCTTTTCTATAGAAAACGTGTCCGACGAAATGTACCTATGTGTCTTCGAATGATGGGTTAATAAATAGCGCGCGTCGAGCGTTGACTTGTTTAGGGGTGGGGGGGATACGCTCGAATATGACACGGAAGCCGCTGGAAATAGAACGAACCAGGGCAGAGAGGGTTCCGCAGCGACAGCGTGGGCGAGAAAAATCGACCTCTCCCGGGGATCGATGTGGCGAAATGTTCGAAAGGGGCGACTTACCATTTGTTCTTGTTATTTTCCTCGGCAACGGCCATCCGATGCCTGGTCGTCTCGTACACGTCGTCGTTCGCCTGTATCCGCATTTTGCACGGCAATGCGCCAAGGCTCTCCAGGCTCCTGTGCAGGGAGAAAATTACGACGGTAAAGAAATCAGCAATTCATTGGGAAAATCTCATTCGCGAAAACCAGCTCTCTAATCTCCGCCAACTAATTACTCGGAGACTTCAAAATCTGCGTAATTGAAATATTTGAACGTAGAACTGTTAGCGATACGAAAAAAAGAAGTTTACGTTTACCAACGCGATTTCGTCCGCTGCGCGTTGAAACAACCGGTCAAGTATCCACCGAAAGAAGTGAAATAAGACGAAGAAAAACTTGCTCCGTCAGACTGGGTCGAGAACGCTTGCAAGTTTATGTACATACATCTGAACTACTCTAAACTCATCGAGCATACGGAGAAGAGTGTGCCTGCAACGCTGGAGCGTGCGGCAGCGGCAAGGAGGAAGCTGTCGAGAGACAAAACTGAAGATACGCGTAACACTCACTTGGGCCCGGTTTGCTGGATGCATTCGAAGCCACCCTGAGGACCCTCGATGTCCTGGTTGTCGGAAAGGCTGAACGTGAAGCCTGCCGATCCATGGCTGGATTGCGTGGATGGAAAGGAGAGTTGCTGGAATCAGAGACACGCCGACGGGTTACTCGTGCGCCTTCATCCCGCTAATAAGGTCGTATTAAATTACGAAACAGCTTATGTTGTGTACCTGCCGCGCCGCGCGCATATGTACGTGACACGGTCTGGCATGTACCCTGGCCCCTATGTACCTGCAACCGCGGCTACCTATCCCCGACGGGTATACGTAAGCTGTACGCGCGCGTATGTATCTCCGGCTGTCCATCTATCTATCTATCTATCTACCCATTTATCTGTCTGCCCGAGCCTTTAAGTACGACCCGCGAGGAGGATTCAATGCTCGCCCGCGTTAACGTTTCAATCACAGATCCTGCTATCTGCTTATGGTTTCATCCCTTGCCACGTAGGCATTCGATTCCTCCGCTCTATTTGGCTTAGGTACTGTTTTTAAGGCGGAGGAAGGTAGGAGAAAGCGGAAGAATGCGATTTTCGCAGATGCAGCTAAGTACAATACTGATAAATCTCTGTTCTCCTGATATATCAATTTCTTTTTATTTCCTTCTTTTATTATTACTAACGCAGTTTTAATCTCCGCAAGAGATTATCCTGCAGCTTTATTTCTTTTAATTAGGTGACTCGAACCACCCTTTCAATTCTAATCGATCATAAATTTATGCTTTAACTTTAATACAATCATATGTCCCCCCCCCCCAATGAATTTCTCGGAATTCAGATTCGGTTCGTCGAGCGCGAGTTGAAGCGAGTTACGCCCCAATTACCATACACGTTCTATTGACAACTCGTTAAAAGGAGCTGCGGTGTACGGGTCGGGATTAAAACGCGTTCAAAGCGTTGGTCGGCGCGAGACGAGCACGAAACGACGATAATTACAAGCACCGCGGGGTCGAATTACATCGAGGCTGGCCGCAATCTCGCCCCCGTCGCGCGTTCCACGGTTCCCGGCCCTGACCATTATTTCGCCGGATAACAGAAGCGCGTTTTGGTGGACGGCTATCGGCGGGAGCTGGATAATCCCGCGGCGTCCGGCAGCGCGCGCGCCGATGCGTTCATTCGCCAGCCGCCGCGAAATTGCTCTGGGCGAACGGTGCGGAATCGGAGCGGGCACGAGAGCCTGTAAACGAGACGCGTGCTCGCGGAATTAAACGCGCAACGGAGGTGTCGGCGAGCAGACATCGATCGATTCGTGTTTTATAAGGCTGAAACTACTGGTTTACAAAGGCGACGGCGGCGGAACAATGAAGGAGGGTTAACAGTCTGAAGGAGACTAACGAAGGCAATTGTGTCAGAAGGATATCCAGGGTTTGGATCACTTCTATTGGGTTGATAAATATGAAATTTCCGCTTCGCTAATGGAACTAGGGTAAATAACCCAATTACTGACACACTAAGCGTTGACGCTGACATTATCTTATAGTTTTGTACTTATAGACTAAAAGTATATGTTGTTCTTGTTATTTATTATTGTTTAATATGTTTACTTGATGAAAAAAATTTGGTGGACCTTAAAACTTCGATTTTTGTTACGGGATCTATTACTGATACAAAAATGTTACGGGATCTATTACTGACACCCGTCAAATGTATTTGACTGAATTACTGACACCCCAAATTACTGCCAGCTAACCTAATACTGCTTATCTGTCATTTTAAGGTTACGTCGTGTCATGTACATGAGCAAATACTGCTAAGGAAGTAATACCAAAATGCTAGAAACGCTTGTACCAATCACTGTCACCCAATTAATAAGTAAAAAGTCTTAATGAATCGTTGAATTCGAATCTTTATTACTTTCTATGATGCTTATATTATTTAAAATATTATATTTCGTTATGTTAACAGCTTAAATATTACAATTACAGTATTTTCTTTGACGCCTTGTTTTCTCTTTCGCTAGTAAGAAAGTCATCGTTTCCGTTCCCCTAATATCCGCTTAAAATTTTTTATCGTTTCATTCAAATTAACGAAGAAAAAATGAAGTACTATTTTTTGTATCGTATAAATAACAGTTTGAATTGTATGCTACAATTTTTTTATGCGTCATTTTATAAGATTTATTCGTTATTTTACGTAAAATAGCTTAGGGCGACAGTAATTGGGTAGCTGGCAGTAATTCGATCCTTTACCCTAATGGAAGTTTGAATGAAAATATTTTTTACTTCTCAACTGTTCTGTTTGTGTTATTTCTTTTGCGCCGCTGCGATGTTTCTCGTGTCGCAAGCCAGCGTTAGTAATTACTGTTGTATCCCCACCGTAAACAAACGAACTTTCACGCCATTCACGATCGGCAATTTCATGTACGCCAAGCCAATGTTTCTCCTACGAGGCTTTTGTTACTCTTTCCATCGACACACGAATGCCATTATTCATGCAGGTGGTCACAGACGATTAAGAATACGAGGTGCACGCCGATCGGTGCCGACTGCGCTTTGTATCGCAACCAGGGACACGTTTGTCTGGTGGAAACTGCGTCCCAATAATAGAGAGGACGCGAGCCTACAGTCTCGCGCGAGGGGAGGGGGGGGCAATTAAATCTGCTCGGTTTTATTGATATTGCACGAGCCGGTAGGCGGCGGCGAGGTTAGGAGCATTGGGGACGATCCTGATAACCCTGACCTCCTTTGATGGGCGTTTTCTTTTAATGGAGGTCTGGGTTAACCCGTGGCGAAACGGTGGTCGGAGATTTTTGTTAGACCTCCACGGTCGAAATTCGTGTAGTTGATAGTAGCCGAGATCTCCGCACACCTAAGTGGCCCCATCAACGCGATTAAAGCGCACAGTAACTCCCGGTGATCTCCCCCATGCGATTCACTTCCACGAAATTAAGAAAGGATCTCGTCCTTTCATGAAAATTTCCATGCATCGCGTAGTAGCTGCAGCATGATTTCCCACGTGTCACGAGGCAATCGCGCGTTCTCGTTAATTAACAATTACCGGGCCCGCGCGGTCGATCGAGCGTCGACTCGCCGGCAACCGAACCTTGACCTTCCCTCGAAATCTCGATATTGCTTTATGAAAAAGATGAACGTTTATATACGTTTATCGTCCGCTGACTCACAGAATGGCTGTCGCGTAACTTGCTCCTCGAACCTCGCTACGTTCGGGGTCGAAAAAAGCTTCGCGGATGAGCCGGGTGATAAAACAACGCGTTTGGACAGCTTGGACGGTTTTAGGTAGGGTATCTCGCGTAGCTGGCCGATAACGACCATCTAACGATCATTGGCGCGAGGATAAATCTGTTTCGGAGCGGCTCGGGCGATTAAGAGACGCGAAAGCGGGTTATAAAAGCGAGGACCGCGAGTGGACTAGTGTGCAGCGAAGGTCGCTGCAGTGAAATCTAGTTTCGAGCAACGGGGGATGCGGCGGCGAGCATCGCCGTGTCCGGCGTGCCTGAGTGCCGCCGGGCGTCGCGAAATGGCAAATGGCAAATGGCCCGGTACGAAACCCGTTCGGGGAAACATTTCGACGCTCTCCTTCGTCGTAATAGAAATCTCTGGAGAGACCAAGGCGTAATAACCAGCCGCGAGCAGCTATGCCCTCGATGTTGCGTCAGGAGAATTATGTGTACCGAAGGCGCTCTCTGCATGGGAATTTGGATTAACGACTTTAGGTATATAATAAATAAAAACGATTTTCAAGGATCGTTGGGACTCTAAACTATGCGAATCTCCCGTGCAGCACCTATATACCTATCGAAATGATCCGGAGCACAATATACAGAGCGTTTAAAAATGAGTTCGAGATTCTAGGAATCTTATCGAATCGACATAGGTACCTTTTCTACTGTTGTTTCCCAAGAAACGTACACCTCCATCGTTCCCGTTTTGTATTCGACTTTTCCGCGAGATTCACTGGCGCTCTCGATCGAAGGAACCCGGTCTCCATGCTTTCGAGAATTACCATCGGGCCCCGGGCGAACAAGAGCGGCGCAGCTTTTTCACCGATTGAATTTCATCGAAAGCCAGCCGACCACGACCAGACATTTCGCAACATCGAGAGCGCGTACCTCTGGCCCCCCTCGCCTGTTACACGCTCCTCTTCCCCTCCATCCTTTCTCTTACACCGAGTCCTGCGAAATCCTTTCTTGTTCCCCTCGCGGTACCGGGGCACCGCGTAACGCCTCCTGACATTTCGTCGTTCGGTAAGACCGATACTTTTCGATCGCGGAATGAAAAAAAGAAAAAGTCAGGCCGTCGGTGGCTATCACGACGGAGGACGACGACGCGCCGCGCGACTCCGTCGTCCGGTCGAAGGAGATCGAGAAAATGGCCCAACGCTGAGAAATGGGAAAGGGAATCGTCGCTTGCGATCGTTCCGAGACGAGTGGCTCGGGCGAGGTCTCGGCTCCCGAAAATCGAATCGACGATGGCGGTTGCGAAACGCTTATCCGCATGACGGTGCAGCGAGTTCGACTTGCAGCGGGGTAAGAGGATATTACCAGACTCTCTCGATAATTCAACACCGCCTCGGCTTTCTCGAGACGGTCATTCAGTTTTTCTTAATCTCCCTTTTGCTTTTTTGTCGGTGCACGCGGGACGGCGAACCGGTCCTGTCGCGATACCGATGACGAAACGACGGGAACGCAAGCCGTTCGATCGACGGTCGCGACATTACTAAAGAGGTACGATTTGAAGTTTTTGTGCTGCATTCTGCGACGGTCGTGAGACGGTTCCTTCGTGGGTCATTTAGGGGGATGATGTTGGTTGATTTTTTACGAAATATTCTCGATCCCAGTGGGCAGAGATAACGAATATGAAATTCCAACTTCGAGATGAGTTCGGTGAAATGGTATTCCTGTGAATATACTTATTGTCTACGATTAGCTTGGGAAATAAATGAAATTGAGTTGAATAGAAGGAGCAAGGTGTATTGGAAAAACGATGACAGCAGACGAGCGAATCGTAATCACTAAAGAGGAAGGGAACTCTTCTCTCACGGACGTTGCACGTATCGGGGACACGGGGGATCCCCCTTTCCCTTCTCTTTTTGCCTTTTAAACGAAAGGTTGAACCGCGCGAGAATGCGATATGAAAGTTTCGTGAGCAGAGCAGAAGCCGCGTGCTGAAAATTTCACTGGGCACGCAACAGCCACGGGATATTTTTTTGCGGCCGACGACCGAACGATGCTTACAAGTTCTCACGCCACCTCCTCACGCGTAATCCAGGGGAAAGGAGTCACTCTGCGAGGACTGTCCACTTTTTTCCTTCGGCCGCGTAATATGTAATATTCAGCTCGCAGGGTAAATGGAGAGGCAGCCTTCGCATTGTTAAACTACCGAATGAAACCGCGAAACGAAATCGTTTCGGGCAACGAGAAGGAAGTATCGATAGTTTCATCGCGCGGCTTGCGATGCGCCCGAGTTGGACTTTATTTTAAAATGCCAAATGTGACGATCATGCGAAGAGGCAACAATTCTCGGCACCGACGGGGTTTCAGTTAAAATTGGAAGCGAAGTTCCTTGAAATTTGGAATTGAAATGACTTGTGTAGAAACGATCGAGGTCTAGGTCGAAAGCCAGACGTACAGAGAAACGAACAGAAAGGAGACTCAGACTGGCGCGCGGCGGTGTGAAATATTTCAAACGCGGTGAAACGATAAAAATTGCAAACTCGTTCGGTATCGTAACGTTATTACGAATATATGAAAGAAAAATGGGGGAATCAACCATGGATCTTGAAGCATTCCACGATTTCCCCGTGCTATAAACATTCCAGATAATGCAAATACCTAGGTTTACATCGCGTGTTATCCCGGAGTAACGATTCCTTTTTGTTGCGACGGACGAATACATAGAAAGTACATTTCGTACACCCTCGGCTTCGAAAGTCGCAGTCCCTTTCTCTTGCGTAAACCCCTTTTACCCGCACGAATGACGCTGGAACACGGCACAGCTGACAAAGAGCCGTGAACAGCCAGAAGATCCGCCGGCTCGAGTGGTCTGCGCTATCAGAATCTCGATAAAAACGCGATAACCGCGACAGCGTTTCCAGGCCGTGAAAGGGAAACGCGGATCGTCGCTGTTGCAATCGTAACCCTTCTCTAAGCAGAACCAGAATGAATAGACGGAGAGAGAAACGTTTGTTTTAATCTAAAGTGATGCTCGAGACGGTATAGCGCTCCTTTTCGATAACCCCAGTCGCGTGCAGCTAAATAATAATGCACTCGCAGACAGATTATTATTTAATAGTTTTCCGTTTCGAAAAGAGGCACGAAGGAAATTTGATAGCGAGTACTGTATATACACCATCGCATCGTAATTGGAGCCCCACAATGAAAGCGTCGCCACGATTAGACAATTCTTAGGCACCCTTAAGTCCCGTTCCCACGCGTGAATTTCACTAGGTATCAGTTTAAGAATCTAAATCTGCATCTCGTATGAAAGCTTCTTGGTAATCGAAACCATTCGACCTCTAACTGATTTAGCGATGCCAAAGAGCTGAAGGATTTAATCGAGCAGGCTACTATTGCCACGATTTTATTACGCGGTTGCTGTAAATGGGGAAGAATGATCCATCGTGATTTTCGCCGTTAAATCGACGGGCAATTTTAACGACGCCGATTATGCCCGAGCAATGACAATTCGATCGTCCGTTCGCCAGCTCGCCCACCTATTCGCGGTGCCAGCTTCGAATTATTTTGGTGCTTAAGGCCGCAACAGCTGAGAGAGGGAGAGAGAGAGAGAGAGATCGCTCGGTCCGGTCGTCGAGTACGCGGAATTTCCATCGCCCCGGAATTGCCGCTAACGCGGCCCACGACGAGCCGTGCTTTTCGAAAATGCCAGAGGCTCGCGTTCCCGCGGAGCTTCCCCGTAGAGTTTCGCCGGAATCGATACCCGGCGATTAGTCGAAGGGATTTTCGACACGGCGCAGGGGATTTCTGTGATCCCGTTCAGTTTCGTTCGTTTAATAATCTCGCGTACCTACGCTTTGCTTCTCGAGAAACCACTTTGAACGTTGTTCTCGAATTGAGGGGGAGAAAGGAGTGCTGGGATAGAGGACATACTTTTGGAGAATCGAAGAAGAGGCCGTGACTCAACTCTGGCCACGTAGCTCGATTGTTTTCGTTACTCGGAACCGCCGATTCTTTGTGTGCTTAGCAAGGGGAAAAGCGGTGCAATGATCGACGGTGGGACGAGAGACTCGTAGGTGCCCGCGTCATACGTTCATTTATAGAGCGGCGTAGATCGACAGGTATGTAACATCGCAAAGATTGCGTCGCGACGAGAGAAACCCGAGGGGGTACAGTCAGTTTGGTTTAGGGTTTAGGGGATAACTTTGATGTACATTCCCGAGGCGAATCGCTCCGCGACGCAGAGCTACACTCCGCACTCCAGCGAATAAATAACGATGAAGTTCCCGTAACGACGCACTTCGCCGAGAGTTGACTGAAATTTCTTTGACACCCTTTCCATTCATACGATGCGCGGAGACATGAAAGCGAACGTCAATCGGAGTCCTCTTTTGTTCCCCGGCTTCGCGTACCCTTTGTTGCGGCGTCTCGTTAGGGCTTGATGACGCTTTCAATGACATTGCCAAGGTGCAATTAAGAAGGGCGCTACGAGGTGAAAAGTTATAAGGACGCGGGTAAAAATTATGATAGAGTGCGCGCGATGAAATTGCTTTGAAACATTTGGGCGTGAAGTCGATCGAATTTGCAGCATGTTTTTCTTCGACACCTGTTATTTAGAGTGCTTTGGCAAATTAGCGGGCAAGGGCGGACGGTGGTAGTGGTATTTTAAATGCCGTTAGCTTTCGATTATTCACTTTAGCGGAGGAGCGCTTCCGCGAATCCATGAACGATCAAAATAAACGTATCCGAGGCATCGTTGGCCTCTCAAAATAACCGCTCCTCCAAACTCATTGAAACGTATTTTTATGCTCAAGACGTCGCGTACGTAATGAACGTGGCTACCACTTCGGCGCGCCCCGACGGCGGAGTCAAAAACGAATGTCCAGAAAGAAACTCCGGCTCAACCGATCATGGAGCAATTATACCTTTTACACGCTGCAGCAAGCGTGCCCACTTAATCTCAATTAGTCATCAAATTCACACCTCCGAAGTAGCCAGTCGTTCATAAAATTGCTGCCACTTACGAAAAGCCTCGAATACCGCGATAAATAATTCTCCTCAAATACTCTAACAAGCCACCCTGACTTCACCATCCACGCTCCAGCATTCAGAAAATCGTACTCAATTAGACTAAACTCTCCTGCCGCGATTTTCGACTTCAGGAAAAGCTGGTTCCCATCGAGTTTCCCAAGCAGCAAACTACGAACTCATTTTATTAACCCTTAAGCTGCCGCTATAGCCACTATATTGGCACGGTTCTACCCCCTCGACTCTATGGGACCTATCGACTACTCATGCATAAAAATTTTTGGAAAAAAAGGACCCCTATTTTTACGAAAAAAAAGCGGCAGCCTAAAGGTTAACCACCCTCCATCATAACCACACATCCAAGAAACGATTGACAGTAGAAAAGATCTTGGTTCGAGCGGTGGCGTGGAGGGTGGCTCTGGTTGCTCCCGTGCGCCGAGTGGGCGTACCGACGATAAGGGAACGAAGGTGTGTAGAAAAGCGACGGACGAAAAGAAAAGAAGGAGCAAAGAAAGGTAGAGAGGAAGGAAGGTGGGCGATGTGTGCGCAGGTGAGCCGCGTGCGGCGGTGGCAACACGTTACACACGAATTTATAACGTGTCGGAAACCGCAGACGACTGGGAACGCGAGTTCGCGCGCCGCGGGTCGGGCACGTACGCGCGAGATAAAAGCCGCGTGTGGATGACTTACGGCCCGCCGTGGGCTTCATATCTCATCGGTCTTTCGTTATTCAATTACGTCACGTGCTGCCCATGGGGCCTTTGACTCGGTTTCTCTCCGTCGCCGCTCTCCTCGGCGAGGCGCAACTTTTTCTCGCCAGCTTTTACCAAGGCACCGCGTCAAGATTCGACTAGGGAGGGCCATCGTTCATCGCTAGACGCGAGGGACAGATGGTGGTCGGGGCTTCCCGAGGAATTACGAACGGTATCGAATTAACCGGCAGCGAAAAACGTTTCGACGAAAACACGACGATGAAAGATTCTTGAAGCGTCGCGAGAGTTAGCGTTTCATCGGGCATTTTCTCCTCCTCGAAGAAATCGTATGCGAAGCTACCAACTGACGAATTCCCCCTAGAGGCCATTCTTCATCGCTGTCGCTTTCCAATTTCAAGGCCCGCATTCGTCTAATGCTCCGCTCCCGTGTGTAATTAAGGGCTAAGGCCGTGCCGCCCCCCCCCCCCCACCACCAAATGATTGGGCAGTGTCTATTCAAGTATGGCACTTTTCGCAACTTCAAGTCGGAGGTGCTCTAGACAGAAGAATGAAACGAAACGTGTCGCAGCAACGGCCGAAGATCTCCTTGGGAGTACCAGACTCGTGGGTCTATTCTCGTCGAAAGAACGGGCAGGAGAAGGAAAAAAAGTCGACAAACGTGAGTGCGAGATCGGGTGTCCCTGGCTGAGGATGAAGACGGCATTTGGCACAAGGTCAGCCGCGTATAGGTGCACCTTCGTCTTTCGCTCGCGCGCTGCGTGCAGCACACGCGCGCGAAATAAAGAGCGCGCGCGTTGCAGGGCCGACTTGACCGGTAGCCGTGGGTCCCGCGGCTCCTTTTCGCCGTTCCCCGCGCCCTCGAGATCCCCGGCGTCGGAACGAAAGCCGCGTCGTTAATTAACGTTTCACGTTCGATTCGCGTACGCGCGGCGCCGAAGATAAATCGCGCCAAGTGAAAGTAACGCGGCGACACCGCTGCGAAATTACTTGGGCGCCGCGACAAGCTGGCCCATTATCCTGGCCGCCGCGCCACCGACACCGAAATTCTGCCGGGCTGGTGGTTACGGCGAATGGGACTGTTCTGGGGCAAGTATCGCGGGGGAACTGCGGAACGTTTTTGAGACAGAAACACCTCGCCATTCACGCCCGAGAAGGTTCTCCGAGGGGTAGAAATATTCGCATAGTCGAGCGTGGAAGAGTCGCGGGACCATAAAAATCATAAAATACAAGGGCATCGAGGTGGCACGGACTTGACCAGAGAAAAAGGGCCACGGAATAGAAATCACCTGAAGAAACATGGTACCTCTAGGTGCCGACCCAACAAAGACAAAAGTGAAATGAATCCGCGAACGTTGCGCAACCGGAAGCACAATGAACGATTATTTAAGTCCCAGCAAACTGCCGGCGACAATATCGCGGCCGCCCGCGTAACCGAGCGATTACGGTAACGCGTGAAAAATGATACAATTGCGCGGGCGACAAGCGGGGAGAGCGCCGCGTCGGTCGGCCGCTGGCTCTTGAAAGTTCACGAATTAAATCGCAACGCGAGTGAAAGCGAGCAGGCGTTGCGACACGCGACACATAAAATTCGCCGCGAGGCTCGGTAGATTTAAGGAAGCTACCTGGACGCCGCGCGACGCGTCTGCTTTCACGACTAATTTATAAATATCACGTATGACACCGGCCGAGTCGCGTTACCTTCCTTCTGCTCCCTTTTCTACTCCATTTTCTCCCTTCCTACCCCTTTCGTGTCTCTTTCCCGTTCATTTCGCACGCAAGCTGATGCGCCGCCATGCACTGTGGCCGGCGCGATGAAATCGAAACGAGTCCTGTTTCTTGCGGCGAAAACCTCGTTTAATTCGAGCCCCGATGACTCAAGATTTCCAACGTGCGCGGCGCTTTCCTGCCGCTGGCAACACGCGCGCCTTTCTGCATTTCATAGAGGATCGATCGAACCGTAAGATACAGGATAGCGTAACGAGTATTTTCACGGCGGGCAAGAGCATTCGCTAAATTTCTAAAAATGAATTTTAAAATAATCTATAAAAATTTCTCGCGTATCTATCGGTACTTTAACCAAGAGAACGGCCATCCAAGAAACAACTTCCCCGCGTTCGAAGCACGAGATAGTCGAACGAAAGACAACGGCAGGAAAAGTGGAGTTGGCATTAATCGACCCCCGCAGAAACTTAATCAGTGAAACGGCCAAGAACCCATCCAACGATTCGGCTGTTGGCGCCGTTGTAAGTGTTAATGTCCCCGACTTACGAAGCCCCAGCGAAGCGGTTTACACGAACGCCGGCTTGCCTGTACAAGTTGATCGCGCCGCGGGATCATCCCGCCGTTATGTGAATCGCGTTAGATGTGAAGGCTCGTTTCTATGGGTGCCGCCTGGCGGTCCGGGTGGCACGGTTACCAGGGGCTCTTTTCGAAAAATGAGTCGCGCGGCTCGCGTCTCGCGATGACGCAACCGAGACGAGCGATCCGCTTGCGTAACTTGGCTATCGCTCGCGATTAATCGAAACGTATTGCCGCGATGCTCTGTCTCGTGTTACGCGATTTTAAATGGACCGTCTCTCTTCTGCGCCGCCATTAGTGCTTACGCAACGGAGGGGGGAGGGGGGGGGGGGAGGAAGGCGGATCGTGTAAAGACAAAGAAGCTAGACAGAAGGGGGCCACGAAATTCGATCGAGCCGCATAATTACCTGTATATTTTACGCGGCCGTACGGAATTAACTGTTTGGTAGAAAGAAGAGAAAGAAGAAAGTCGTGATTAAATTAAAAGAACTTTAATAGCCGAGGTGGTTTTCAGTGCACTGCAGTCTACAATTTTGAGTATCGGAGAATTTGGAATTTTCATTTCTCATACGCGTCCGACAGAGGATCCATCGTTTGCTTCATTGCACTTTCGTGCACGATTTAGCGAGCACTGTGGCGCGGGGCTGCAAGCCGTGCCCCATTTTTCATTGGCTGCCAGGTTGGAATTCCTCGTCGCGCATCGTCGATTGCTCCTCCGGTATCGGAATCAGCAGTCTGTTAGGTTCCGCGTGTCGCAAGCGCAGCCCGCGATTGTTGCGAAACACGAGCGCGGCGGTACGTCGAAAATTTCTAACTACGGCTTAATAAACCGATAACTAACGATGAATAGCGAGGAGTTTCTAATTGCTCGCGGGCTGGATCTGGGCTACCGTTGCGCAACCCACGGCTCGGGCTCGCGACCGCCAAACCATTGCGAAATTGTTAACGTTAAAACTTTGCGAGACCGGCTGGAATGCAGGATCGTTAAAGGGTTCGTTCGATTACGGAAGCTGCGATCGAGTTTTCAATGGAGAAGCTTAGAGCATCGCGGTAATTATGCAGTATAGGTCGAATTGTTAACCCTGAGACGCATTAATTCCTAAGTTTCAACGAGGAAGATGAATTTCGAGTGCCCCCGCGATTTTTTCTTTTTATACCGAGTTCCTCGCAGGCTCTAGCCGAGAGACCAGGCCGTGCGGCGTTTTTTTTTCTCAACAGGCCTAACCACGGGGAATTAGTATTCCCCAGGTGGAAAGGACCTAGACCCAGTATCGGCCGTGGAATTGCCTAATACACCGTAGTGTGGCAAGTAATGCGGGGAATTGGGTTAGAAAGTAGTGGCCGATGGATGTCGTTCAGGATCGCAATAAAAGTACAGCCGTCGAAAGGGAATCAGCGAAGCCGGGGGAACGGTGAACGGGCAATTGGAACGAGAAACGACAGTATTATTACCTGGGAAACGAGCGACTCCGTTTCCCGTCGACGACGAGCCCGGTGCTCATTTCACCTTTCGATACCTTCTCATGGAACGACGACGCTCGCTGGTTACGAAATCGATGGTATCGAACTGGGGAGAGTGGTCATTGGCGAACGACGCGTCGAATCGAACGCAGATGATACATACCTACGTATCACGTATCAAGTAAAATGGAAAGGAGCGTTCAAGCTCCGTGGCGGTTAAAGAAATTTCACGGACTGCGACGGAAGCGAATGCTGCGGAATTTCGCTCGCAATATCGGGGTTGTACGAGCTCATTCGTTTAATTTGCCTGGCAGAATGAAAGGAGACGTCTGCCCTCTTAAAAGGACTGCTTCCATCTAATATTGTAGGTCATAGTGAGCCTAGATGGGCCAAGAGAGGATTACCCAATGAACCATCCTCTCGAGAGTTTGCCAATACTCTTAGCTTAACGGTTGACAAAATTTACTCAAAAAGGATCTCTGCCTCTAATGGAGCCTCTCGGCGGAGCACCGTAGCAAGGTAATTCCTCTGGAACTTTGTTCCGGGTAATTCCTATCCTCTTTCCTGAAACGGGGGTCCGCAAAGATCCCCCACCGACACTCATTATTCGTTCCGAGGACGTCGGTAATAGAAGCTTCCTAGATCACTGTCAGTGGAATCGTTTCGTTAGGTCGCGGACAAAGAAGCTCGTAAACGGTTCGATACGTGGCGTACGTTTTTACGAATTTTCGGGGGGGTTCTGGCTTGCGCTCAGCACGTGGGAACAGGTTTAATGTGGAGCAAGGCGAAAGGCACGGTGGCTAGAATACGCTCCCCGTCGATGCTCCGGATACTCGCTCGGCTCGCTCGGCTGCATGCGAAATGAAGCCGATTTGGGGTACGCGGCACAGTTTAGAAGCGGCGCGCTGCTGGTGGACAGGGACGCGTTCCACGCTCACGCACTTCGACACGTGATCCACGGTGCATAACCGTTCGTGCTCGATGTACATCTGAATGTTAATTGACTACCGGCGTGGTCGCGTGAAGTCCGCGTGGCTCTGCCATTTCGACGCGCGATTCTTGTCAGCGATGATTTCTCAGAGTGTGGCGCTAACGCCTCGTTCGTCTCTCGCACGCTTCGGTATTGACCATCGAACGACTCTCCGAGGTCCATTGACGTACGTGTCAATAGAGGCTGGGATATCAAGCTTTCATTCGCATTCAATATCCTTACTGTAAAGCCATATGCTGTAAATATATTCTGTAAAGATACTACCCAAAGAGGCGTACAAAAATAATACTTCGGAAACGTTAAGTGAATTCTGAAATATTCAAATTCGAAATTTCAATTTCCGGTCGCCCACAGCCCCAGCGTGTCAGATATGATCTGAAAGTGTCACAGTGTCGTTCCAGAGATAAATACACAGGTTCGGATAGAATTTTGTATTAAGCGGGAGCATCACCGTAATATCGAAAATCGGACGGTGTATTTGGTTAATTAAATCGACCCTGATACGAATAATCCAGATTTTAACGTACCGCTGCATCGGTTGTGCGCCGAGCATCCATAGCGGGATATCTCGAACGCATCGCGCTACCGATAAGTCGACAGGCGAGCGGTGGTAATCGCGAGGATGATGATAACGATGCTGCCAATCGTACATTGTGAGTAAAGATCCTTATATGGCGGGGATTATCGCCGTATTCACGCGGCAAGTTTCAATTGTCCGCGGGAAATGGATACGAAACGAACATCTGCTGCGTTTACGTGCCACGCGAGGCGAGAAGGTACATAGGTGGGTTGCATCGTTTCGTCGGTGGCACAGAGTGTCATTTGTATCTCGGAAGGTTAACAAGGTTGTACCATATAAGGTTACGACACGTTCGTATTAATAAACACGTTCGTTTGCACAGGTCGCGATAAGGAGGCTTCAATTTGCATCCCGCTGAATGCAGGCGGATAAAAAGCTGTGTAAATATTGACTCCCCTCGTCCACATACTCGTGCGCTCTACGCTTTACGTCTTCTTCCATCGTGCGTTTATCCGTCGATTTTTAGGGCTGACATTACAAACGCCTCGCGTGGCAAGACTGTCCTGGGGAAAATATGAAATAACATATCACTGTTGATGTGCCCGCGAAAACGAGATAGTCTCGAGAATCCGATTACCGCGGCGACTACGTGCGCCGAATAGATAACGAATCTGGAGCAAATCGAAAGAGAGACTGCCCCCCAGAGCAGTCCCCGTTTCGAGCATTAATTTTCCAGCTCTAATCACCCGAAGAACCGTCTAGCCGCGTACACGAGGCTTCCGCGCCGCGGTGGCCCAGATTTAACCAGGTGCCTGGCGCGGCTCGAAAACCAAAATTCCTGGGCCGGCCGTAACATATTCGTAACTGGGAAGGAATCCGCGCGAAAGGAGGACGCGCGGGGACCGGAAGAGAGGCCGTGGGGAACGCGCGAGAGCCGTGCGTGCGAAATCTTCGCGCCGCTGGACTAAACGCCCGCCTCTGCGCGCGCGCGCGCGCGCTCGCGTCCGTGATTCACCTCGCGGAACGTGGCCGAAAGAGAGGAGTCGCGAGCGCCTCTATAAATAATGCGTTTTCTGACTCATCGGCCGGCCAATGTGCCATCGGGAATGGCCTCTAAAATCGCGGACACGCTTCCAACCACCTTCGCAGGGCCACGCACGGTGACTCGCAGGTACGAGACGCGACGCGGCGTGTCGCGCGTATCGTTTCAATGCTCGGTTCCGCGCGGCTGCACTGGAAGCTGACCGAGATAAGGACCCCTCGGCGAGCCGCGCATCGAGTTTCCCTTTCGGGATCGTTCGATCCTCGCCGCGACTCCGCGGGATCGCGATCCTTCTCGGTAAGGGTGGGAACGTGTCCCGTCGCTCTTGACACCGATCCGAACCTGGAAACGGGACTTGCCACCGATCCGAACCTGGAAACGGGACTTGCCACGCGACGCGCGGGATATTTGGTGGTGAATCGAGGTTAATTCGCCGGAGTTTCTGGGGTAATGTCGGTGGTAATCAGCGAGGCGAGGCGTCGGGGACTTTGATGGATGAATTCGCTTTAGGTTCGCTGGCTGTTTGGGACCGGTGGAATAAGGGAATAAGGGTGACGGGGAAAACGGGAGACGCTCAAGCTTTATTCCATCGTGTTGAATTTATTGAAGTAGGATTTTAAGAAACTTACGTTCTGCAATTTTGCTTGCTGTGAAAGAAGCTTAAAGAGTGTCCATACTTTAGACGTCTATGGATGATTACTAGGAAAGTGAATGCCACGCCAAGATGTGGGGGACGGGAATATTTGAATAGCAGAAGAATTTCCAGGCAAAACAGCTTTTAATGATGATAACTACCAACGATCAATTGCAACGTCGAACTCGATCCCCGAAGATTCCGCTTGGCGCAGACGTCGGGTCAAACGTTCAAGCCGATCTCGATGCCTATTCGTTCCAGCGCGGAGGGTTGTTGCGACACCGAACGCAATTAGCTCGATGGAGAAGTATCGGGTTGCGTAATCGCGCGCACGGTTCGGCTCGAGAACAAGTGATTTTGCCTGGTCGCCTAGTTCGGCGACGGGGCGAGCGTAGCGAGTAAACGCGATCTGATGACGCGGCGCTGGCCGATGCGCCGATTAGTGTGTCAGTAGGTTGCCGATTCCAATTGCGAGTCGGCCAAATTTGGCGGCGGTTCGAGGTCGGGGCGCCCGGTTCACGCGTCACGGCACTGCGTTTGGCGAAACGGACAACGATCCGCTATTTACTGATGGGGCGGGGGACTGAAATCGTTGAAAAGGAAACGCGCTCGACGCGCTTGGAAAGCATCAGGGCTTTCGAAGTCCTCTCTAACGTACGCCATTGACTTTCAATCCCAATGACATTCCGTCCCTCGAAATTAAGAATTAATAAGAATAGCGTGGAGTTTTCGAGGAACGCCGATTGCGAGTCACTGGCTTGATAACGGGGAAAGTGATTAAGTATCGCGATATCATTACGCATCGATGGAAATAAAACGATCGAAGAGTGAATCCCCCCGGTACGCTTTCCGAAATCCTACACATTTGGCGACTCGAACGTTTTCTCATGATTTTCCAATTTTCCTGCATCCCAGGAATTTCCTAGTGACTCACGTAGCGTCACGTGGTATTTGGCACCAGTTTGCGACAGTTCTTAGACACTTGGTAAATGAATCATCGCCGATGGATATCAATGTCGTAGGAGGTAATGTACCTACGCCTCGTCGCGGTGGCGTGTTTTCGAATGGTTCGTCGTGGAGGAAATTGCACACCTGGTAATCGCCTCGCCAGGAAAACCAACGACTGCCGACTGACGGTAGTTTTACGCGAAAACCTCTCAAGGTGCCGACTTGATTACGAGCTCGCGAAAAATGATTTAGGTCCCCGGTCGACTAGCTGTTACGCGGCTTTTCGCGACACACTTTCGCCTCGTGTTTTCCTGTACTTCCTCGCTGTTTTATTACCATTTTATCGGCGTTACGCGATAACCGCTGGCGGTCTATTTAAACGAAAAATAATTACCACGTGCCACGGCGACATGTGCGCCGATAAGGGCGCGCGTATACACAGAGCTCGTTAGCTTCTACTCGAGTCTATGAAATAAATGATCATTTTAAACAAATTTGCACTTTGGTAGCCGATGGAATAAATGTCGGCGTAAATTCCGCATCGAGTCACTTATCGATCATTGGTGCGCCGTTCTTGACAACAGCGGCGATTTAGACGATGATCGAGCGAAAGGTTAAACAACAGGCAACGCTGAACGCCGTCGCCCACGACGAGCATTCAGGAATCAGATAAGATACGGCGGAACAGCGTTTCGACACAAATAACTCATCGACGACGTAGATCTTCTGGTTGCTACACGGTTTAGATTAAAAACTGTCGAAGACAAGCGTCACAATGGGACAATTACATTCGATGTTCTGTAATTTCGCTCGACTACTCCATTATGCAGTCCCGGAATGTTTTTCCTTGTTTATCGAGTCACGTACTCCGAATTAACTCGGGGAAACCCATTCGCGCGAGGTAAATGCGTATGTTTTAACGTGGCAATGGATGTTTAATGAGGCGAAGGATTGTTGCAAGGTCCGAAGATAATAAAACAATATCGGGCGAGCTCCAATCCTAATCCATTGAACGTAAACCTTTACCAGTGAAAATAGGAGACGACGAAGGAGAAGGAAATTGATTGGAGATAGAGAGAGAGAGAGAGAGAGAGGCTTCTCAAAGAGGGCGACGGCGAGGAAATCGTGCGAATCGACAGAGTCCCATCGGCGACGAGGAAGGGAAGAAGAGGCTGAGGTCACACCGGCGTGGGAAATAATAAGAAAAAAGATTATCGATGACCCGGCAAGGGGTTAAAAGGATTCAACGCGTCAAGTCTGCCTGAGAGCTCTTTGCAATTCAATTCGTGTCGGCCAGCCATGGCGCGGGTCTTTTGTATTTCGTTGTCGGCCACATGACTTGGCGTGACGCAAGCCGCGAGACCTCTTAACTCCCATGGACCCCGTGAAACTGGCACCGCTCCTAAATCTCCGCGACTTTACCCGAAAAGTCATTTTGAAAAGCTGACCTTTGACCAGAGATGTGGCGGCCACTCCTGATACACACGCTGCGAACACTTCCCCGATAATGCTTCGCTTACGATACCCCGAAATCTGTTTACGAGACAAAGACAGGTGTTGCTGATGTCAATTTGACATAGTGGGACAATTAAGGGGGAACACCACTGTGACGGCCGGAAAAGTAAACCATTTTTAAGAATTTTTTTCAGACATACCTTACAGTTTTGATCGAAAATTTCTATTACCTACCTTTAGTACGCTGTCTTAAGAGACTATGCAAAAAAAAAATAAATAGAAAAACATCCATAAATTTGAATATATTAATTAATTAACTAGACCCCTCCGCGCGAGCTGGTCGAATCTGTAACTATGGAACAGCCGGTCCGAAATCAAATTTCATTTTTATTTTATAAACTATATGAGTGTAGTTGCCGTTGTGCGTACCGATTTCTTAAACAAATTATTTTTGTAAAAATGGTGCGCTTCAGAAGAAGAGTTTCGAAAATTCGCAAAAAAATGGACAGTTTTTCGAGCGTATTTAAAAAAGTTTGTTTTCAATCAAAAAATTCGAACGCACAACGGAAACTACACTCATATAGTTTATAAAAAAAAATGAAATTTGATTTTGCTCCAGCTGTTCCATAGTTACAGATTCGACCAGCTCGCGTGGAGGGGGCTAGAAGATTAATTAATATATTCAACTTTATGAATGTTTTTCTATTTTTTTTTTGTATAACCTTTTAAGACAGCGTACTAAAGGTAGGTATTAAATATTTTCTATGAAAACTGTAAATTAGTCCTGAATAAAATTCTTAAAAATGGCTTGCTTTTCCGGCCGTCACAGTGGTGTTCCCCCTTAAGTGAGACGATGGGGATAGAGAATATTCTTACACTATCAACCCCTACGACGTTAAGACTGTGTAAAAACCTTGTAATCGTGTTCGTTAAGCGCACTCGCCAATTCGAAAGGGTGATTTTAAGCGTTTATTGATCTTCCCTTTAGTACACGCCATCCACGCATCCCAAGATGTCGCATCAGTCTCCATGCTGTAGCTGATCTTATCTGACTCTGTGTTTCGTGCTACTGTACTTCATCAATTAATAATCTTTTCTGCATAGTTTTCTAATACATCCATTTATATTACTCAATGGTACCTTTGAATGATTCAACCAACTTACAAGCTACTACGAAGTAACTGAGAAACTAGCAAAAAAAGCAACCCCGAATTTAAACGAACACCTGAATCTGTCTTACTGACTTCAAAACATGTTTCGAGATATTTTTTCTACTTAGGAATGACTGTACACTGCTTCCCAAGGCGAAACACGATTTAGTTTACCAACACGGGGTAAAGACGGGCCTGGTCAATGCTCCACGAATCGAAATATTCCATTTACCGAGGTTGAACTCGACGAGCCAGGTTTTTACAGTTGACGATAAGGAAAACACGTACGTACGTGACGGAGAGGGTGGGGGAGGGGAGAGAGAGAGAGAGGGAGAGTGAGAGAGAGAGAGAGAGAGAGAGAGAGAGAGAGAGAGAGAGAGAGAGAGAGAGAGAGAGAGAGAGAGAGAGAGAGAGAGAGAGAGACAGACAGACAGACAAAGAGATCCTGGTGCACACCTGCCGCGATCGTTTCAAGGATCGCGAGAACAATGCAGGTAGCAATGGTTCGTCCGAATGCACGAGCGTCGCCTACAATTGCGCGTTCGGCCGCGGAGGGACAGGTCGGTGGCTCGCGCGAACGTACCGCGACATCCAAGCGTACTCCTATCTGGCGACGTTATCGATCTGTTTGGTAACGCGGTACGTACCGTGCGGTTTCCGTGCGCAGAAGTACGTGCCGAATTACAAGCTGCGCTTTGCAATTGCAGCTCGCGCGCGTGCGTTTACAGATAGGGCGGCGTCGCGCGAACGATACGCGAAACCGTGCCCAGAAGGTACGTTATCGCGGCTTAACCAAATATACTTGTTTTTGTGGAAAAAGATAGCAGAATTTGTTTCTGACCTCTTTGTCTCTTTCCACTAGCCCTCCTCCCCTCACCGTCTATCCTCGTCTCTTTGCCACGCTCTCTCCGTCTCTCTCTCTCTGTCGCTCTCCCTCTTCGCCTCTGATAATGACCGATGGAGACTTGGACTTGGCTCGAACGTAAACGCAGCTCTCCGCTGCGCCGTGTAATTTATCGCTTTAGTTCTGCCTCTTCCTCTAGCTCGACGCTGTCGTTTTTACACGTATACCACGAAACGCAGCTCGACGTTTCCAGGAACTCCACCGTCGAACCCGGTATCGCGAAAAGCCGCGGAACGACGCGCGAAAGGAAACAAACTCGTCCCCGTCTCTTTTGTTAGCCCCGGAACAGTGGACAAGGATCGAAAGTACGTAATTTACGACGCGAAAATAGGATACTATGTAACGACCCGGCTCGAGAAATCACGGCCGAATTTAGAACTCAAGGCCGTCGACTCGTACAATCGCTGTAAACAGAAAAAGCGGCGCGGCACTTACGTACCACGGGGCCGCGGCGTAAGGCAAGTCTGCTAGTTCCCAGCGGGAGCTTCGAATCCGGCGTATCTTTTCCTACAAAAGAATCGCTAGTCTTCGAATTATGCTCGATCGACCGCCCCCTCGCGTGATTGAACGCCAACGCATACGAGTGAGAATAGATAAGAACCTATTAAATGGCCGAATGATAACGGCCGGTGCCCAAGCGTTCGATGAAAACGATCGCCGGCGAGAGTCGTCGAGAGCGATCCTTTTTATCGCTGTCTCTTTCTGTCGCGCTGACGGTTCCAGCGATCGCGACCACGGGGCACGGAGAAAGAGAGAGCGAGCGAGAGGCGAAGAGAGGGAGAGTTAACGTACGTTCAACGGCTTTTGAAGTGCACACGGAGGAGATCGTGTGCGAGTGGCGGTACGCGCGTGTTGAGTTAAATCTATGTAGATACGTCCTTCGTATGCCCGTGCCTGTCGCTGTTTGCCAAGCCGAGCGTAATGTTGATGAGGAACGGAGCGGGGCGCGAGGGGGGAGGGACAGAAGGAGGCAGAGAGTGGGGCAAGGAAAAGAGCGGGGCGCAAGTTTTACGTACTCGCGTTCCACTTGGTTACAAAAGATCATTTTCTATCGCTGAAACGTGCAGCGATGTTAAACTTATTTAATAATCTCTCTCTCCCCACCCCCTCCTTCCCCTTCGCCATTTCAAATCTAGTCGCGAACCGAGTGGATAACGCGACGGGGGACAGGCTGGTATGTACGAGCGATATTAACTCCGTTCGTCGAAGCGTGCAAAGTGGCAAAAGCCTGCAAAGCCAAAGAAACGATGGAAAATTACACCTGAAACCGGCTGCTTGAAATCCATGCAAAAGCGAGTAAATGGACGGCTCGAATATGCCCCGGCATAATGTACGTGTTTATCTGTTCACTTTTACCAGGAACGTTTACGTCACGAGCTAATTGATTGCGCTTGGCCGGCAATGATGCTGCAACATCTGGAATAAAACAACGTGGATTTTGTTTTCGACGCGTTTGCTGCGTCGTGACTGGATGGCGCAACGGCCTTCGTGTTATTACAGCCATGAAATACGAGTGTGGCTGTAATAATGTCTAAAATCTGCGCCCATTAAACTTATCGTATATCGACAAATGGCGAAACGTCGGTTTCAAGCGTTCCGCTATTATCGGATTATTGGAGTTATTCTTTCCTTCAAATACAATTCGAAATTTCACTGTACGGTAATCGCCTTTGCGCCGAGAAGTCTTGGAAATATTCAGAGCAGATCTAAAAAATCAATTTGCCACATATCGATCGAAAATCAATCGTAAAATAATTAGAGAATTGCGTAGCAAAAGTGTTCTGCCATTCCGCGTTTTGCGCATTGGAACAAGACCCGCGAAGCAGTAGAATGGGCAGTTAGATTGCACCAGTGGGACTCGTCGACGGAACCGTCTACGGCCGCCCATCTTTCGGCTACTGTGTATCCCTCATTGGCATCAATGGGACCAGAGAGTGCGGTGCGAAGAGCGAGACACGCTCCTTGGCAATGTTCGCTCGCGTGTTTATTTTCCCACGTTTTTTTTTTCCGCCTATTATCCGCCGCTCGGAACTTGTTTGCGTTAACGCACTCCGAATTTCGATGACCACGCACACTTAGAGCGAGTGGAACAGATATAGAGAAGTGGGTCAGACCTCTCCAACGCTAAAGTAAACAACTTGGAGCAAGGACGTTTGGCGAAAGAAAAAAAAATAACCTGGGAAACTAAGGAGCCCCAGCTGCGCATAGGGTCGTAAGGAGTATCTTTCTCGCTCTTCATTCACGTTCTACTATTCCCATTGAAGGCTGGGAGAAGCTGCTGAAATGGGACACCGTTGACGATTCTCGATCTTTTTACGCTCCACTAATTAAACAGCCGACACCGCGACTCGGGTATATCTCCATTCGTCCAGTGCGTATCAATCTTACCACCGCGCGCCAATCACGCGATAAAGCAATTAATCACTGATCGAGCCGATATCGATTGTTTGCCGATACGAGCCCGCGGATGGGAAAGCCAAGGAGTGAGACAATGCTCGGGTGCAGGTGTCCCGTGTATCGTCTACGTGTGTCGACCCTGAACACGCTTCGCGAAACGAGTCGTCGGCTGCGATGGAGGGGAGGATCGCGGGGGAAGAGGAGAGACGAGGAAAGGAGAAAAAGACAAAAAGAGAAAACGAGACAGAGGCCTCGGGGACGGAGGTGCCAAGGTAAAGAAAGTGAATTTCCGTTTTCTCGGCGTTCCTTAGAAGGCCTCGCCGAACCGGAAGTAATTACGATCGGATTTCTCGTGGCTGAGGACTCCTTTGCCAGATGAACGAGAGGAGGCTCGGTGCTCCCGCCAGTGGAGTGTGTACGTATACAGGTCACCATCTATCACGGCTAACGACCGCCCTGAAGTCGTTCCTTTCGATATATTCCTTTCCTCCACGGTGTATCTCCGTCTCATCTGTCTCCCCCCCACCCCCACGGGCCGACCTTTCCTTTCTGCGCTGGTAAAATCGAATGGAGCGTGCGAGAAAGGCAGACCACGACCGCTGAGAGAGTACTACTGCGGTAAGAGCTTCCCGCGATCAGTATTCTCCGTGGCGCGCGTTTCACGCTCGAAACGATGCTTCCACCAAGAATACAACGACTGCTGGAGTCCTGTGCCCGAGGAGCTTGGAGATTCGTAATGTACCGTAACAATATAACGTAGTTGCTTGAGTTTCAAGTAAACGATGCCAGCTGAACTAAACCACGATGTGATCTAATGCGAAGGAATTTAGCAGGGGCGCGACAACTTCAGCCTTCAGGCATTGAACGAGGAACTACTGTGTACGAATTTGGATCTCAAAGCGGCAGGAGATTATTATCGATCAGACCCCTAATAGAAGATTCATTATCAGATTGATTGTTTCCACCGTACGGATGATAGAAAGACAACGTTGTTTAGTGGGGAATTACAGAAACGGAACCAGCGTCCGGTGGTGGATCGTGCAATTTTCCAAAGCCTGATCTGTGCCGGCCCACTAACTCGTTCCCCCGGAGAAGCCCGTAAATAGCGCGCGGGTTCGAGCCGAGAGAGTTTCTCTTCGATTTCGTTGCACCGGTGCATGGCGGCCAATACGACTCGCGGCAACTCATGCGCGACAAATTATTACGTTTGCGCGCTCGCGTGTGCACACAGCGATCCCGCCGACGATACCGCGATCCCCTGTCTTGTCCTTCCTTCTCCATCCTTCCGCCCCCTCCCCCGCCGCTTACCTCCTGCACGTTCTTATTATTATCCGCGGCGCAACACCAACGTCCACGATTGCGCAACGTCTTTTATTAGCAGACTCGCGCCGGGGCGGTCGCGAAATCGTCCCGATCGTTTCTTCGTTTCGCGCGTTCCACACCCCGTTCGCCCGCAGAAACGCGGATACGATTCGGCCGCTGTAAATTTAGCCGCCTCGAGCGCGGCGCAGATGTCTAGGTCGCGATTAACTTCTGCACCGCCTCGGCTTCGCGATATCTCAGGGGGGGGGGGGGGGGGGGACAACCTGGCTCGCTGATTATACGCATATGTACCCGGGTTTCCGAAGTCTAGACCAAGCCGGTGGCTTTCGGTGGTGGCCCCGTCATCCGCTGAAGCGTGGCAGACGCGTGACTCCGCGCGCCCTCAAGATGGTCCATATTTGCCGCCGCTGGCCCCCCTTAGGCCTTGAACAAATAGACTTTACTCTCGGATTCTCTTCGTCACCTTACACGCACAACGTTCCTCCGTGTTCGTGAAAACGTCTCCGAAGATCGTGGCCATGCTTCTTCCATCGAGATCTCGGAACAAAGGGGTCACGATGTTTCCCGATGACTAAGCGTCCTGCTTAGCCCGGTTAGTATCTTTATTTTTGCGGCAGGTAAACGGTTCACCGGATGAAGCGAAACGTCCAGCGACGCGTGTCACGGATCGATGACGTGTCAGCGACAAGCTACTACCACCGCGTAGCAATTGAACACGCTAATGCCCGGAAATCCCCCATGAGTCAGTGGGTCAGTATATTTTCCGTCCGGTGCCCTGGCGTGCCTCTCCGCGCAACGGAGGACGCGGGCATTCCCCTCCCCCTGCGGGGGTTCACCTTGAACGACGGCAAAAAGAAGTTGAAATCCTCGAGAGGCAGTGCTCGCGGGGCCTTGGAACCGATGCACTGTCTGCCGCTGGCCGACACGCGCGTTCTAGCTGCGGAGAGCACGCGTCCGTGTCGGCGACGAGACTCGATAACTATATGCGCATAAACCCGAGATCCCGATCGCGGCAGATCATTCCGCTTCTTCGAAAGTATGCGCCGGGTCCATGCCGTTTCTGGCCACCGGTTCTCTCTCTCTCTCTCTCTCTCTCTCTCTCTCTCTCTCTCTCTCTCTCTCTCTCTCTCTCTCTCTCTCTCTCTTCTATATCATCGCCGATAGAATCCCGGCCGGGCCTCGATCTAATTACGAGATCCCCAGAACCCATTCAAAAGCCACCAAAGCGGTGGGCTCTGTTCCGTTGGTGCTGGTTCACGGCGACTCGCGTCCGTGTATCCCCCCCCTCGTCCGCGTTATCCTGAATTACGTATCAGTTGATCTACAATACGAGCCGGGCGGGCGGCGAAGGCATGCGCGCATTCGCGTCACATGGTGTGGTCCCTCCGGTTTCTCTCTCCCTCCATTCTCGGGCAGAGGGCAACGTTTCACGCTTGCGTGCCATTTTTCTATGACGCCGAGATACGGCTACGTCATTTCTCTATACTGGTGTCACCGAGGGAGGGGGGAACCGATGACCTACCGTAAACAATTTGCACGAGAGCCTTTTTCCCCGGAGTTCGTTGCCTCCGTTTACGTGCCCGAGAGCGCTCTCCTCTTTCTCACTTTTCTCATGGCGCCTCTCCTCTATGGCCGGCAGGCAGATTATAGCCGCGGAGCTTTTCTCTTTTTCTCGAGCCATTTCTTCCTCTTCTCAACGGTTTCCTGCCTCGAGCCGCTCTCTGCTCGGTGTCGAGGGTACGCCGCGCCGCGCGGCGCACCTCGGAGCCAGTCCGCGAGTGGCTGATTCTACTAGCTCTCGGTCCTCTTTATATACCCACGAGCCACTGTCACGTGACCCTCCACCACCCGGGCGGTGCGCGGAGCCCGCAGCACGGTGTGCAACGGTGCACGCGCACCGACGTGCACACAGAGACGGGCCGAGCGCGACCACCGCCGGGATGATGCTTCGACGCAGCGATGCAGCTAACGGCGCAGCCTAACGACACAGACGACTAAGCGCATCGAGAGCAGCCCACGAGGCACCGGCGAGCGCGTGCGCTCCGAGCGGAAAAGAGGAATCCGTGCACGGGAGCGCGTTATGCGGTCACAACGCGACGCCGTATACAGGGTGTTCGGGAATTCATTCTATACTGTAAAAAAAAAATGCGTCGGAGTAGGCGGACGTCTTACTTCGGCGTCCGAAGTCGAGAGAAGTGTCTTACGAAATTTAGCAATGGAAAGTAGCGAAGCCTGTCGAATTTCTATCGTTCTAAACTTGTCGTTTAAGGAAAGTCCGCGCGACGACTTACTGAACGCCCCTGTCCGCAGCAGCGCCCAGCGAAATCGCTGTAAAGTCGTGCTGGAGATTCTACGACAGTGGCGAGTAAATATTCGGCCTCCGTGATTCGCGCATGCGTCGCGTTGTAATATCGCCACCCGTACAACGCGTATATTTATGGTTCCGTTTACGTTATCCCTGGTCCCAACGCGACGCGCACGATTCCCTCCCGAAATCCCGTGCGTTTAACGCGACATCGAAACTCGAAACTGATCCCAAGAGAATTTCGAGGGGATTCCAAGCGGAGCAGCGCGATCTAATTTTAATGAACACCGCGCTGCACGTTGGAACGCGCCTGTCACGTGACAGGGTTTATCGTTGAACGCGCGATTCACGTAATACTTATTTTCACATCAATATTTACACGAGATCCAGGCGCTTGACGTGGCCGCGTCCTTTACCCCCCAGCTTTTTCTTCAAACACCGATAACGAATCGATGGATCGCGAGACGCATTTAACGAGAATCGCTTTATATATCTGGTTACGTTGCAAGCCCGGGTATCCTCGAATCCAACGTTAAGCATAAAACAATCGCTGGGGAATCTACAAGTCCGTCGCACTCGTAGGGGAAAGCAGGGTAATCACGCCTACTGGCTAACCCTGCCCGGCGTTGTGTGCGAGCAACAGTGCCGCGAATGCCAGCCCAGGAATTCTTTCGCCAATGGCCGTTTCCCTCGAAACGGTAAAGGGAATTAAGGCACGGTCGCAGGAATGGCTCTATTATGACACTCTACCTAGCCGCGTGCAAAAAGACTGTTCGTCTCAATTGCGAAACCGTGGTCGTGGATTCTTATTTCCAGAAATCTCATCCGGCAATTTAAACTTTCTCTCGGGATCGAATAGCTGGGTAACAGAGCGCAATTCTCCCTTCGCGAGGTGACTTGGTCGCGGCCCGATGCCTATTTTCTGCGGGAGGCGGTCGTTTCGAAAGGATTACGAGAAACGGTAAAAGAGTGAAGAAAAAAAAAATGAAGGAAAGAAAGGAAGGAGGCAAGAAGGCGAAGGAAGACGACGATGAGAGGAAGAAGTGGGTTCGGGTTACGCTGTAAACGACCTTAAAGGCGGGTCGAGGTGGAGCAGACCGTTGCGATAGTAACCTACATAGCGCCGGCAGGCACACTGGACTGCTTAGGCTTGTTTACAGCGAGAACGATAGCACGGCGAAGACGCAGAGTCGAGTTACGGTTATGAATCCACCGAGCTCTGATTCTCACATCCACGCGTAACTGATGCGCCGTCTACGGCTGACACGTCTGTCATTGATACATCCTGGCTAATTCCACTGAGACGCGGATCGAAAACAGAATTCCGCCTTCGCACCAGCGAAGGAAAATCCGACGCTGCCGTAGCGCCTAGAAACGCTCGAGTACAACGTGAAACGGCGCAAACAACATCTTATCGGTGATAACGCTTCACGTTACACGCACGAGTCGATAGAGAACGGTCTGTAAATGGAATCCAGCGATTAAACAGCGCTCGCGGTAAAATTCTTCGAGATTCTCGGGACTATTTGCACGCGTACGATTCTAGGACAGATTGCTTCCCTGCTTGATCCGGTACCGCGTGCTCTAGCGCGTCGATATCGCCGATTCGTGCGTTTTTAGGGGAACGCGAGTCGTGGTTCGCCCTGAAATGCGAGCACATGCTCGTTAGCCCCGCGGATTAGTACCAAGGGGAAACCGGAAATCCGCCGGATGTCAGGACTTCCTCTTTTTACCGAAGATCGAGGCCGTTGAACGTGGTTTCTCACTGTTCACAAAATATTCTTTGGTGACTTTTGACGAGAAAGTTTTCCATTGATGAAACTCGCTAAAGTATCTGTCAGTTCAGAGGGTATGACAACATGTTCCTTTTGATATTGTACGTACCTACTTCGAAGCATAAAGTGAGATTAAGTAGATATGTCGAGCTGAAGGGGAGCAATGATTTTTCATCCTCGAATAAAGTTCACCCCCCCCCCCCCTTATCCTATCAACGATTGCTGAGTCATCGCGATTCAATAGCGAATTGCGTGGAGGCTGATGAACAGCGTGGTAAATATTGATAAGACTGGTGTACGAGGTTTCGCAGAAAACTCGAGGGATATCCGAGGACAGTAGCTTGCGTTATCGACTCGAGAGGACGTAGTTTGGTGAGCAGAGCTTTCTATAAAGAAGGAGCGTGTACTTTGCACGCTGCAACGCGATCTCCCTGCTTGCTGTTTACGTAGCAACAGCTGTTTCTTTCTGTATTGTTTTCCTCCCCGTTTATCGCGGCGAGCGTTTAATCGCGGCGCAACGATAAACGGGGCGTTTTATCTTTATCCCGCGGCGAGCGTCTTCGACAGGCTATTAAAGCGACGCCCGTGAATTTCACAGTCGTATTGGACTTTAAAGTCGTGCTATAAATAAAAGTATCGGATTCGCTGTGCACCGAATGGAGTTGTAACTGGAACCGACTTCGACTTCGCAGCGAATGATGAACTTGCAGAATTTTGCGAAACTTAATTGTAAGACGGTATATAATCGACGATTTAAAAAAAAAAAAAAAAAAACTCGAAATCTCTATTTCCGTCGACTCCTGCTCGTGCAGAACACAAGTGGAGAAGGATATTCTCAGGCTCCATTCACCTACAAAATTTCATCCAGATCTTGAAATTTCAAGTTCACGATCAAGCCGAAAAATATTCTCAGTATCCTAGGATTAGGCGAGAGAATCGGACCCATTCTAAGTAAACTATAAATGACATCAGAACGGACAAAAGCAGCGCTCCGTTTGCATAAGATTATCCACGCCCCCGTTGTAATTCGATTACGGATTGCCGGGCGAAAATAAAGCTTAATCATCCCGTCGGGAGGAGGGGGTGAAGTGCAATATTTAGCGCGACACGGCAGCGTTGAAACGCGCGTGGGTGTCCGCGCGACCGTGCCAAGAGGGAAGGGATCCTGCTGCGCCTGTGATCCGGCAACGGGGCGCCGCGTGACGTCACAGCCAGTCGATATTACACCCCTCGTTGTTCCACCCTCCGAAACAGCCGAACCCTCTCGGTCGTGCGACGGCCGCCCCCGTGGCCCTTCTCGTGACGTCAGATAATCGTAACAGGTCGGGTTCGACTCTGCCCGATTCGACTCGAGCGCAACTCGATCGATCGGTGACGTCACCGGCGGCGGCGGCGCGGTCATTTTCAACTTTCTCCGCTTTTTTGGAAAGCGTAACTCAACGGGTCGGACGTTAATTAACAGTGTTCCCCGTCCGCGCGATATTGAGGCTCGTCCCGCCCCGATCTCGCGTTTCTTTCGCGTGTCGGCGAACACTTTTTCCGGGCGTGTAACGAGACACTTGCGAAATCCAGTGGCACGATTACCATGTAGGTGTGCACGCGTCTCGTCAATGGCGGCCGCGCCACTCGCCGCGCACCTGCCCATTAATGATAACGAAAAACCGCGGGGGAGAAAGAGGAGCAAGTAAGGCTGGGTGTTCCGTAAAGGTGGACGCCGGGGACTTTCGCTTGACCGGGATGGATCGGGTATGTTCCAAGTAATTTCGATCGAGGTTACGCGGAGCTACAGGGAGCCGTGCTCCCCTATTCAAGACGATACGATGACTTAAACTTCGTGGCCCAAGCGAGAACGCGTTTCGGAGGCGGCTTTCGCGTGGTCGTTAATTAAAGCCCCCGCTTGACAAAGGAAGCTGTTCGGCCAGAAGAGTAACTGGCTTGTCAAACGATTTGCCGGTAATTTCGCGACGATACGCCCCGATAGACAGAGGGGCGAAGAGGAACAGCGAGAGACAGGGTGACTGTGCGAAGGAGAGAGAGTGAGAGAGGGGGGGGGGGGGGGACAGCGCGTCACGAAAACGGAGTGAGATCCTCCGTCGACGCGGTTGCGTCGTTACGTGTATTTCAGTAGAGCGCCGCTATTTCTGGCGGGACCAGATCGAATATGCTTTTTCGTTCTGGTGGCCACGAGAGGCTCCCTTCTTCCTCGCTCCCTCTCCTCGCTGTTCGTCTCTCCACCGCCGGCGGTCTCGCTCCCTTCCCCCTGGGCGCACAAAAATACAGGCGAAGGGAAAAAGGTAGGGGGACGCGGAGGATCAGCTGTGCCGACCGGGCGTATAAATAATTCACGGCCCACTTCTACGGTCGCGGCGCGAACACTCGTCGCCGTCGGGCGACGGCCAAGCCCGCAGTCACGACGGCCGCCACGCACCCGCCTCGTCCTCCGTCCGCGTGCCTCGTAAAAACGTGGACACGACGGTGTTCGTTCGAATCCTCCGTCAAAAGCGCGCAAACAACGTCCCAAAGGCTGCTGCTCTTTTATCCCTCCCACAATTTGCGGACTAATGGATATCCACAGCCCCGGAGTAACCGTCGCCAAAAGAAGAGACAAACGGGAGGCGCAGCGGGACACAGGCGTAGAACGCGGCCCCTCCACCAGCCGCAAGAGAATCTCGTGAATTAATAATAGCAAGATAATTACGCGTACGCGAGGCGCCACGCAAAAGGCCGTCGCGAGGACAGATCGCCGAGCGACTCTTCCGATGATTCGCTCCTTTTATCCTTGATTCCCAGCATTGGATACGCTTCACCTCTGCTGCACGACACACGGAGGCCTCTATCGTACGACAGGTCTCTGTACCACGGAGTACTTGTGACTACGCATGCTACGTCCGTCCAGCCGTTTCATTACATCGCTACAGGGGTTAAATGTCCTTAGAACGACTGATTATCGCGAACGGCACAGGACAGCTCCTAAATCACTCGTCTAAGTAGGAACTTATCGTGCCCGGGGCGCAGCTTAAATGCGGTGAGATCCGACGGGAACCGACCCGCTCCGCGGGGGTAACAGCCGTTGGCGGAAAGTGATTCAGGCTTCGTTGGAAAAGTGGCGAAGAAAGCCCCATTGGCAATGAGATTTCTCATTGCTAAATAAGGGCAGAGCCGCCGGCTGCGGTGGGGAATTCGGAAATCGTTGCTCGCGGAATGTCGCTCGCGATCTGGCCTGTAAACAAGCCGAGGCGCGCGCGGTTCGTAACGCACGGGAAATTAGAAAACCATAGGATTGCCGTTGTATTAAGATGTTTCCCTGGGAAACACCGGCCGGGGATTGCAACGCGTTTCTGGCTCGCCGCTGCTTTACTTTCAACGGCACCATTAGCGTCGCCGATTTACATTCGCACGGCCTTCAGAAGGGTACCGAGGCGGAGCTTTAACGAACGGGCACCGGGGAACTGCGAGAAAAAAAAAGTGCCGCCATACGTGCTCGCGACGGTCGACTGTTTATCCACGTTACGTTCATCATCGTTTATTCATTCCGTTTTTTTTTTCAGCTCATATTTAAGGTAGTTACTAACCAACTATGCTAATCAATTTAGAGTTGGATAATAAACGATAAATACGAAGTAGTATGATACTATGGAAATAATAATAATAATTTTTAACATCATGTACATATATATTTTAAAAAGTGCAATGTTAATATAAACAATTGTAATACGATAATGGAATATTAAATTGGTTAGCGTAGTGTATTGGAGCAGCAAATCTGACAACGTCGCATTCATTCGGAACGTTTTTTATAACCAAAATATCAGAAAAATGTTCATATGGATCTGAATCTTCGTTCCCTATTTAAATGTCTAAACATATCGATCGTGCGACGTTGCCACGTTCACTGCTCTACGTAATTTCTCAAAAATTTGCACGTAAACCTATTTTTTTATGCGCATTTACGAAGAAATTGCGTGGTCGGTTTTGCAGAAATTAATAAATTTATTTCCTGACATTTCGATATACGTTTGTGCCAATTTTGGTACATTTCGTAAATATGGTTTTACTGTTTCAGAAGAAAAACTGCAACTATAACCCTCTTTTTTTTTTACTTCGCCATATGCCACGGTGTTAAAATGCATCAACTTTAATTAACAATCTCTCGTTAACTATATGGTAAATCGATTTTAAACTTTGTGAAGGCGTTTCTTGTATTCCAAATTAGTTTCGTACGAAATTTGAAAGAATTCTGTAATTTAGTAGATTATTCAGGAACTACTTTAAAAGCATTATCAGCCGCGGACGCAGGATGAATTTGCGCGAGGTGTCTGTTGGGCTGCGGCGAACGGAATGCCGTCTTTCCGTCGACTAAGTGCTGTGGTGTACTATCGTTAATTATCAACAGTTAGACGCTGCTTGCAGAGGAGTTTCTCACATGTTTATAAAATATCAAATTCCCAGTCTGTTAATTATCGTTTTCTAATTTTACGACAGGAATAGCGATGCGCGTTTAACGATCCGACGCGCACCACCCCAACGTCGGCGGGATTCACGTTCGCCTCGCGATTCAGCCGCGAGCTCGATACCTTTCACGTCTGAAATTCGCGAGAAAGTTGTCTACGGCAAAAATTCATTCGCCAGAAACAACGCAGAGGCCCGCGCGATGTAAACAATGGCAGAAGAAGCCCGATGCTGAAAGAAGTGCAGTGAAACTTTCTCATCGAACACGTTTTACTTCTAACGTCCATTTCACTGTTGTACTTCGAAGTATCCTCCAGAGGTAGCTATACAATGCAAACCGTATCACATTGTAACTACGAAAAAGGGTGATAACAGAAGCACTGAAAAGAAAATACGACGCGCAGTTGAAAGTCGTTTGACAAGAAGAAATATTTTTGCTTCTACATTGCGAGGTGGACGAAATTCCCCGGAATCTATAAATTCACTCAGCCGCCTACATCAAAGCTTTCCTCTGAACATCCTATACTCCCGCGTCTTCCACTAATTTCCCCATATTTCACTTTTCATTTATCCCTCGATCGCCGGCCGGAATCTATGCGTCAAGTGGACCGGAGCCAGCGGGAATCGGTAATGGGAGAATCGATTCCGACAAGCCGAGTCACCGCGGAGAAGGCGCAGGCCCGATAGTAACGAAGCCAAAGGAAATTCGTGTATGGGGAACAACGGTATGGCCGAGCTCCATTGAGTGTGAAGCCAGCAAGGTAACGGTTTCCGGGCAAGGATGTGGCACAGCCTACATACCTTCGGCCGCGATGTAGAGAAGGAGGCAGAGGAAGAGAGGAGAGGATGCCCGGCAGGCCGGAGAGAAGAGGGAACGAAAGAAAGAGAGGGCCAGCCGCGGAGAGAGACACGCCGACGGCAGCGCGAGGGAAGAGAACGGAGAGGGAGAGAAGAGGACGCGATCCGAAGCGAAGCGCTTCGCCACCAGGGCCCGTGGCGCGGGTAACCCGGCTCGCTCTTCTCGATCTTCCGTAGATCGAGCCGGAGGTGGCGACTCGAATTCCCCGAAATACGTAATTACGCGCGCGCCAGAGGGACTGGAACGTAGTCGGTACGGTCACGTACGAGCCTCGTCTCGGTTCGAATGGCGGTTGTCACGCAACAGGCACGACGAAAAAACGTGACACCGGGAGTGACGGAAAAAGAGCGAGCGGCGGACAGGGGTGGGGTGTAGTGGGAGAGAACGACAGCGAGCGAGCGAGAGAGAGAGAGAGAGAGAGAGAGAGAGAGAGAGAGAGAGAGAGAGAGAGAGAGAGAACAGCGGTGTGCCGACTGACATGTTTTCTTATGCGCGCAGGGTTCTGCAGTGAAAGGAAGTATAACGCGCGGCCGGCGCATAGTTACTTAATCTCCGTTTGACAGAAACGAGGTCATTTTTATCGAGGCCCCCGCCGCGTTCCCTAAGACTGCAGAGCGATTCTGATCGCGTCGCGACCGCCTTAGCCGCGTATACAACACACAGCATCATCCGTCGCCTCTCGCTTTATCCGTCCGCGAATCCCAGTCATCTTTCATCGGCGATTTCGCGCGTTCCTTGGAGCAACCGATCGATCCATCGTCAAGCGACAGGCGACAAGTAATTTGCATCACGCGGCGTAGGTGAACGTAGGAAATCCTCGACTTCTCTGTTTCTAATTTCGCGGCCGCCATTAAGTTTGCTCGTTGCTGGAGGTGAGGGCCGACGAGTGCAATGCACAAGAACACTTTCGCCGAGGTGCCTTGCTTTTCCCTCCGCCCGATCTATAAATGCGTGTATACCACCTCCGTCCCTCCTCCCCACCACTTTCAGCGTCCCCCACCATCCCAGACTGACAAGTCGCAGCTCTTTAACCGAATAAGTGTACATATCCCTTCCCTTTGAATCTTCACCCCTCTCTCCTCCTCGGCGTCCACGTTTCTCTCCGAATCTCTCTCCTTCTTTTTCTCTCTGTCCATCGCTCGATCTCTCTCTCTCCTTTTTCTCTCGTTCACTCCCTCGCTCAGCCGGCTGGCTCCGTCTCTGTTCCAACGACAGCCCCCCCTCCCCCACCCTTCGCCCGTCGCTCCTCAAGAATCCGGATCTAGTCTCAAGGTTTACATAAAGGAGCTTGGACGAAGCCCCCGTCTTCTCTCACCGCGCTATCATTAGCTTCGTTCTCCTGCGAGGCATTCTCTCTATTACATTTCGTTTGAAGACCCGCGCTAACGATCCTCCGGGGTTTCCCCGGCACGGAGCCCGAGGGTGGCGCTGCCCTCGCCGCGAACTTAAATGCCGGGCACTCGGAGCATATGTTAAGCAATTTCGCGAGTATTCCTCGTCGTTCCGGGCTTACCTGCCCCCTTTAAAGAGGCCGAGATAGAAGGCGACACTTATTTAGAGATGTGGAACCGTAAATCAATTCTCATAGAAATTCTTGACTAATTTCTCAGAATCCCGGGTGTCCACACTCCCCGCCACTATCCGCGACGGCGAAGTTTCTCGAGAATTTGCAACGTGTATAAACTAACTGAGAATAAGCGTCGGTTAGCCGCGTCGAGAATTAGCCACGAAAGAATTCCATTGACGTCACGTGACGCCATGCCGGAGACCGAGGGGGTACCGGAAGCCTTCCGGTTCCCTCGATCGTTACGTAGATACGCCGAACGACTCGGCAAACGTTTCGGCCGATCGTCTGTTTACCGGGTGTTTCGCAACGAGCCTCTGGCACGAAAGAGGCAACGAGACGCGAACCGTTAACCGAACGAAGGAAAAGGAGCTGCTCGCCTGGCCCCCTGCTGTTGCGACACAATAGCCAGCCGGCCGATGTACATACTGCGCATATGTATTCACGTGTGTGTACGTACGTACGCGTATACAGAGGGATTACTTTCTCTAAGGCGCAATCGTATGTAAACGACCGTTGGCGTGTGCTCCAAAAAGTGGCTCGATTTTAATGGAGCCAGCGGAAGCGGCAATGAAACCGCGGACCCCACAAGACTTCGTAACATCTTTTTCGGCGAGTCTCGTTATCCGGTACGATCACATCTGTGATTCTGTTCCTTTGCCGATCGTCGTTAATCATTTCCTGCCGAGTATCCTCGCCAACGTCTCTCCGATCTCTTTCAATAAATATTTAAGACAGAAATGAATGAAAGGGGGTTGATCCGTTTGTGACTGCGCGCGGCGGCGAGCTGCCAATTAAACTTGTAACTTGATTCGGTGTAATGGTGTTTGCTTTCAGGGCAAACGAATGAATTTGTCACCGAATACGTTCGCTAGACTATTCTACGACTATCGTGCAGCTTAAATGCAGAGTTGGAGTTTTTAATCAACAGCTGTTTAAATTTCAACAAAATTGTCCGCCGTATTTACTTCGACACGGGCAGATCTGCTCAACATTGCCATTGGCAAAGATCATTCGCGAGGTTACCGAGAACGACTCCGCTTTGTTTATCCGGCTGGATTATTGACGAGCGAACGAAAAAACCCTCAAGATTAATGCATTTCGCGGTAGATACGCGTCGTACGTACGCTCGAGAACGGGCATTTATCGATTTCTTTGGCAGTGTTTATCGCGCAGGTCGTCAACGAAGCCTGACCTCTTAGAAAGTTAAAACGAAAGCGATGCATTCGGTAGTCAGGAGCAACAGATAAAGCTCCTTAATTCTGTGGTTATAAATAGACTGATAACTAAGCAGATGGATCAAAATTTCTCCAATGTTGCCGTTATTCGAGTTGCTTGAATGTTCCTCCTTCTACTGATCCTCCTGCGATAAACATAGCGTTCTCTTTCCCTGTTAAATATGTAACCCCGTGTAACCACTCGTGGACCATTGAAACCGATGACTCTGCAACTACGGAATGATGCAACAAAACTACTGATTATGTTACACCAGGAACGCGAGAGGCGGGGGGTTCGGAGGAGTTACCGTAAGTGTGAGTTGAACCTAGCAACGGTTTCGTCAGATAGTGGATACAAACTGTTCCTCAGTTCCATCGAGTTTCCCATCGAAATTCAACAGGCTAATCACGTCGACAATGTAAGAACACAGAAGAAACAACAAGATTGATGTTTATCATGGAAGAAATCATACCTCGGACTCAAGCACGTAACATCTTTCTCTGGCTCTAACTCCATCCCTTTCAGACTTAAGGGAGAACACGACTGTGACGGCCGGAAAAGCAAGCCATTTTTAAGAATTTTATTCAGGAGTAATTTACAGTTTTCATAGAAAATTTTTAATACCTACTTTTAGTACGCTGTCTTAAGAGTTTAAACAAAAAACAAATAAATAGAAAAACATCCATAAATTTGAATATATTAATTAATCTTCTAGACCCCTCCACGCGAGCTGGTCGAATCTGTAACTATGCAACAGCTGGTCCTAAATCAAATTTCTTTTTTTTTTGTTTTATAAACTATATGAGTGTAGTTTCCGTTGTGCGTACGGATTTTTTTATTGAAAACAAACTTTTTGAAATACGCTCGAAGAACTGTCCATCTTATTCGCGGATTTTCGAAACTTTTCTTCTAAAGCGCACCATTTTTACAAAAATAAACTGTTTAAGAAATCGGTACGCACAACGGAAACCACACTCATATAGTTTATAAAAAAAAATGAAATATGATTTCGGACCTACTGTTCCATAGTTACAGATTCGACCAGCTCGCGCGGAGGGGTCTATTTAATTAATTAATACATTCATCAAATTTATGGATGTTTTTCTATTTATTTTCTTTTGCATAGTCTCTCAAGACAGCGTACTAAAGGTAGGTAATAAAAATTTTCGATCAAAACTGTAAATTATGTCTGAAAAAAATTCTTAAAAATGGTTCAGTTTTCCGGCCGTCACAGTGGTGTTCCGTCACCGTGCATTCCATTACCGTCAGAATGTTTGAAAACGCGAGCAGATTAATTTCCTCTCCGCTCGATTATCCATCGAGAATAGCCACCCGTCTCCAATGAACTCCGACAACTTTCCTCGAGCTTTTCCGATCAGGCGATCGACCTTACGGGCCGTTAATTGATGCCCAACGAGCCGTGAGAAATCCCCTATGAAGCTTCCCGATGAGGAAGAAAGCAATGCGGGATAAGAGCACGTAATATGCGCGTGACGATGTGGATCGATCGTTCCGCGTCCAATCGCGTCCGCATCGGCGAGCCTCGCGCCTTGACAGGAGGGGGGACAATTTTCCGCGGAAAACGCACGGAAGAACGCTGTTTAACCCACTGACACACTATTTGCCTTCCCGTCACGTCGGATGAAACGCGTCGGATGTCGAACGATGACCACGCGTCCTTTCCATCCCAGAGGTTGTCGACTGCACACCGATCGCTCGCTTTCCTCCCGCCCCCTCTGGTCCCTTGGCTGTTTATAGTCGCCGTGGATCGCGAGAGGCGGCCGGAAGAAAGTTATCGCCTGCTATTTCGCTTGTCACGGCAGATTCTAGATCGCGAGGTCGGATAACGCGACGGGGGAGCTTCCTTTGGTGTCAATTCGCGGGTATTTCCCCGACGTGGACTTCCCCGCGGGCCCGCGCCGCGAAACATGCACACGCGGCCGATAAGATAACGAGGACTGAAGGATGAAGACCGCGCGGACTGTTTCCCAGCCGTCAGCGTATTTCGCGACAAGTAAATCCGCGTCACGTGATACTACGCTTCCGCGAATCTGGAAACGCGACGTGATAGCGCGCTGTCCTCAGCCTGGTAATCGATCCATCATTATTAGTGCTCGAATATGTAAATAATGGGCTTATTTCTTGGCTCCCTTAATTCGTTCAGGTCGCTACTATATAGGCTTGTCAATAACCTACGCGGTGATACTTAGTTTATCCTTTAGGTATAATTTATTATGCTCACTTATTTATCTATCTATTTATTATTGGTTAAGTTAGTTTTCAGACTCTGTGAATTCCACTTGTAATTCTTTTTCTATACCATGGGGATCCCCGTTTAATTAATAATAATAATAATAATAATAATAATCCAACTCGAAGTATTCTAATTCCATCAGTATTTCCTCTTCTCCATAAATAACTATATTCTCCTATTCACAATGATTTCACCTTTTACATGCCTACGCCGATATCAAGTAATAGTCATTTTTCAATTAAAGGTGGAGCCAGAATATTAGAAGGTGAATCTAAGTATCTTGCGAAGCTAGCACACACCGACTATCCCCTGCGGAAAAAAATGACAACTATGCCGAGTGCAGTGTACGTTTTCATGTGGCTCTTCCAAGATTACGTCCAAGAATTTCTCCTCGCTGTTCCGACCAGTGGTACCCTTTGCCACGGGTAGCCCGCGGAAAAGATCCGGCTAATTCGATTCGGACTCCGCGGCAAAGACGCGGAGGGGGCGAACAATTCCAGCGGCGATCGGGCGGCCGCGCACGATACGTGCGAGTCGGCGAGTGAAAGTCATTCGCCGGTAATGAATTCGGAATTTCAGCAACTATGCGCAGGTTTTCGAGCCCGCTCGCTCCGAGTGACGAGTAACAGGTTCGAATGGCGAGGGGTGCGACGAAGAGGCGAGCTGGCGAACAGAGAGGACGAGCAGGCGGAGAACGGCAGGCCTTCTCCGAGGAGGAAGAGGACCGAAGAAAAGGAAAGGCCCCGCGCGACAGGAAAATAAAGACGCGAGCGAGTGGACGGCAGAGGGAGAAAGAAAGAGACATTCTACGTAGGACACAGTGGTGAAGGTGGCGCGCGCGTGCGAACGAACGTTTCTACTCCGCTCTCGCACGATCGCTCGCGGAATTTCCGGCCTAAATCGTTCATGCGGCTCGCTCGTACGACCTTGCGAGGATTTCACTCGAGGACTCGGGAACCGAGGCACGGGGATCCTGCCTATCGAAGCTGGAAGGAAAGTAACGCTCGCGATTGCGGTAACGGGGCTTCGTTATGTACACTGAATAGGAAGTCACGGCTTCGGTTGTGTTAGACATAAGTCGATATAATATCGAGGGATGTAAACGGAGTTGTATCGCGAGACGATGGACTTTGGATGCTTTAAATGCTTTCTATGTGAATGTGTCGGTGGTCCCGGTTAGCAGAGATGAGCTTAAAAAATTCTATTCCACTTGAGTTTCGAGGCGAGAAGGTTTCTCTTTTGCACGAAGAATTCGCCTATTTTCAACGAAAACATTTGTTTGCTCGCGCATTACTTATCGGGAGTCATGCACGATACCGCAAGATTTATTTGTAAATGACCGAATGGAAGCGATTATGCCCAGCTTAGTTTGTCAACAGGAATACCGAGGCGCAAGTGAAACTACAAATTGGTCACGAGGGCGAGAGCGTACATCTACGCTAAACTATTTTTATCGGTTTTGTGCAATGAATTCAGATGTGCAACCCCACTTATTCCACGCTGCCGTCTGATCGCACCATCCAATGATCGTATTCATTTCGTGCCTAATTCTTAATTATGTTCTAACGACCTCTGCGTCACAGATGTACAAGCCCACTAACATAGATACATGCGCAGAAAACATTTCACTAAAATTCACTGACGGTAAGTTTCACTACCTTCGCCATAGCGCGAAATTTCCAACGATGCTGACGAGGTACTCGTGACGGGAGGAACTAATCGGTCTATCGGGCGACGAAAAGCTCAAGGAGCCCCGGCCGGTTGTCGCGTCGCGATCGATTAGACAATTAGACGTGGCGATCCCTTTAGATAAGACGGGATAAAAGAGGCGGAAAGGATGATCGCGGTGGGAAGACGAGCTGTGGGGACGGCGTCGTCCGAATGGAGGCGCGATCGATAAGCCTATTTCAGTCCCCCCCATTGCGCATCCTGTCCATGATAATTAATGACAACGTGGCGCCCGTCGTTTTCTAGCGCCTTCGTCGACCCAGGATGCTTATGTTTCCCAACAAACGCGTGCTCCAGCGCGGCGCCTCTCTCGGGAAGCAAGATTGTCCTCGATTAATTACACCACCGGCTCCAATCGATGCCCTGCACGGTTCAGTGGGCAGTGCTGTCTCTCCCGATGCCGTCACGAGGACAGACAATTTCGACGGGAGTCAGATGGGAGAGGCCTCCTCTTCTTTCCTCGTTCCTCTAACAATAGACACCGCTAGTTTCGCGCGAGGCATTCGGCGATTCTAACGGCACCACAGTTTCGCCTAATGATTATCCAAAAACCCGCTTAACGGTATCGGGCTGACGTAAACCACCGTTCTCAAACATTTCTCCGCGGAGACACCTGTTCGATCCAACGAACGGAGACGCGGCTTCGTCGATCTCGCGAAGTTCGAGGTTTCGGTACAGTCGTGGATCGCCTCGAGTACTTATAGCCGAGGGGAGGAAGGTCCGAGAGCGGCGGGCCGTTCGAGCCTGCTTTCAATGCTCTGGAAATCGTGAAAGTTTCGCACGAACGCGGGTGGAAAAGCAGCGTGGAAGAGATGACCGAAGGTAAATCGTTCTGGAAGGGCTGAAATATTCATGCGTTCGTTCCGAAGGGGCTCGTCGATGGCGGCGCGAGTCGTGGCTGGAGGAAAGTTGGAGGAGCGCGAGGGCTGGCGCTGGTCAAGAGGAAAGCCGCGTGGAGGGGCCGGGAAAGGGGACGGTGGAAAGAAACCCTTGGTCGGAGCAAGAGGCTCGAAAGCCGCAGAGGGTGGATAAAGAAGTGCAGAGGAGAGAGAAGGAGCGAAGTGGCAGGGATTGAAACGAAAGGAGGGGCACGCTAGGCCTTTGGCCAGGAAAGGGAAAAATCGTGGAAAGGAAAACGACGGGGGCACAAAGACAGATGGCTGGGTGTAAATGAGAGCCAGAAGGGCTCGAAAGGGCTCGCGTAACGGGGAGGGAGGAAAAGCCATAGAGAAACCTCTGTCCGGGTGGGGAGAAACGGGGGGGAACGGAATACAGAGTGAACGGTCGGTGGTGGAAGGGAAAAAACTGGAAGAAGCACGGACGGTAGACAACGTGCGAGAGAAACGGCCGTGCATATTTCATGCAAAATCGTCCACACGTTCGGTTGGAAGCTCGCGTGCAGCACGTGCTCTACTCGCCGATAGCTCCCGTCGGCGTTGTACCGTGAAAAGCACTCGTGTGTGCCTTCGGCGAACTCCATACCTCGAGAGAGTCTACTGTAAGCAAGAGCACTGGCTGGCTGCACCGGAGGAGAGGGAACTTTACGAGACCCTCCACGAGCCATTCCTTCCCATCGTGGCTGAAGTTTCGCAGGCACCTGACCTGTGTTACCGGTAACGAGCACTCCTCCAAGAGAGAAAAATTGTTTTTAAAGCGCAAAGTTCGACGACGTGCTCCGGGGGTTGCAACGGCAACGAGGGGGCACTCGTTCTCGAGGAGCCGAGCACCGAGTAGCTTCGGCAGTAGAAAGCGTAGCTGTTACTGATACTAAGAAAAATCATTTTCGAGGGGATTCCAAAGATGTTTCATAAATCGAGCGTGAACTTGGTTGATACCTAAGCGAACTATCGGCAATCGTGAGTAACCACGATTCCTCGACATCGGTACAATACACTTACAATTAGCCAATGGAATCTGCTTAACAGCCAAAGTAATCGAACAATCGCGTGCCACTAGTTAATCGGATATTCAGCTAAACCGGTTAAATCTGTAACACTAATTAATTGCCGCGTCTACCGGGGATGCCTCGGACGTGTTACGCTCAGCTTGCCCCATCGACAGAGCTTCTCCAAAAGTAACAAGCATACTCGTCGTCCTACGTTATCCCACGAGCGGGAGCTCGTTCATCGTTCATTAACCAATTCGATAACCAAAAGGCCCTTGTTGAATGCTCGCTAGTAAATCAAGCAGTCCTTCATTTCCGCCTCGACGCTCGCTTGATAAATCTGATTTATTGCTACGAGCTCCCCGGAATTCTTTCGACATTACCAATTAGTAGCACTAAATCCCATCACTCGAACGGTTTAATATTCATGAGCCGGTGTCATGCATACTTAACCAAAACGCTTAGAAGCAGTTCCTTGGGAACAAACGTAAACCGTTACTCCGGGCGAGCGGCTAGTTTATTCCTCGAAAAAAAAAGAAAAAAAAATGGAAACCCTGCTGCCTTCTACCCCGCGGTAAATGGGCTGCACACCGACAATTACGTTATCTGTAATCAGTATTTTACGAGGGCCCTGGTCGAGACGGTGGCGGATGGATCGTGCGCGATCTGTAGCGGCCGTTGTCGCAAAAACGAGTACATACGCACGTATTCCTGCCTCTCGTATGCGCGCGTGCAACAGGCGGAGCAACGATCGGCGCAATTCGAATCGGCCGATATCTCGCTGATAACGCGATCGCCGTGGCGAGCCTACCCGGGGAATTCCTTCGTTTACTCGCGACCAGTCGACCTTTCCATTTTATTCTCTCTCTCTTTTTTTAATTGTTTCCGAACGACAACGAGCGAGAATGGCGGGGGGGGGGGGGGAATGCATCGGCGTAAAGGCGTCGAGCAGGCCGCGGACGAGAATGAAAACGAACAACGCTAAAAGAACCCCCGAGGAGTCCCACTCGAATCGGAGATGATATCAGCCGCTCGGAGCGGGTAATTTCGATGTATACATCACACGAGCGAAGGGAATCCAGTTTTACAGGTTTAAGATCGTTCGGCAGAACCGTTCCCTCGACAAGACGAGTTGGAGATACTCAGGCAGGACTAAAGATAGGACTGGCGTTCCCAATTGCGGCCCGACTCGCCACCGATCCACGATTCATCAGGACGACGCTAGCGACAATCGCGGCTAGTTCTCGGCTAGTAATCGCGAATTTCTACTCGCTGCGGTGCCGCCCTACGGAACAGAAAAAAGAAACACTTGGTGGGAAGATAAAGCGATCAAACAAACGGTGTTCGATGACAGCTCGACAGGGGGGGGGGGGGGGGGGTGGCAAACGCGATCACCAGTACGCAAACTTTTCAAACGCGTTATCTTCGCGTGTTTCCTACCAGCAACTATCGCTGATTTTTTTTCCACTATGTCGGCAAAGTTCGAGATAGTTGATCAACTAGAGGCGCTACTTGCTGAACAACTGCGCGCCTGTTTCATGTTTCAGTAGGAAGGCACTGAAGCTCGGGGGCCTTTGAGAAACTTGGCAAGTGCTCGGGGTACTCCAAGCTCCTGACGATTCGAAATAACGAATGTACAAGATGACAAATAAGAATACAGACTGAGAACGTAGCAGTGCTCAGAAATATGAAATAAAAGAGTTCTAAGACACTGTTCCCTTGATTTAAGCAACCACCAATTACTTCGAGCAGAGCGATAACATTTATATCTATCGATGATTAAGAAACAGAACGCAGGAAGTGACTAATCACCGGTGATTAATCTTAAACCAGCGAGCAATTCATCAAACCGACTGGATTGACCAATTTTTCTCTACTCTCTTTCGTACATTTATTCGCTGGCACATCGACGATAATTTCTACCTCGTTATCCACGAGCAGAGCACAATCGTTTCGCCGAAACGGCGTACATTACGGGAAGCTTATCAGTTATCGACAAGTATCAAATGGAAATATCGGTGTCGGCGATGATTATCATATCACGGAATCGGGTGATGTCGACAGAGATCGGGGACAGATAAAGTTACCCGTCGATAGCCAGCGGCTTGGATCGCAGAATACCGAAGAAACGCGACATTGCAACAGATATGGAAGCAGAGCTCCGCGCAAACTCCCTCGCGTTACTGTCGCCGTGGCGATTTTTCATGTTCCCCCGGCTTCGGAAGCCTTGTTTAATTATTTTAGTCCGGTCAGATAGCAATGCAGGCTTGGCGAGGCAGGGGCAGACAGTCCGTGGCCTGAGCGAGCTGGTAAGAGGGAACACCAACTGGCAAAGGTCTTTAGAACCAGTTTCGCCGGACAATCTCGCGGCGCGACGGCAGAATTTTCATTCTGCCTGTTGACCAATTGAGACGATGGCCGCCTTTTTACTTCTCCTCCACCTCTGCATTAATTTACCATAACAATAAAACTGGACACGCGGTCTCGCCGGTGGCGATCTACTGCGACCACGTTCCGCCGTGGATGGATCCCGATGCCCGCGACGAGTATGAGATAGGTTCGTGGTTCGAAGGTCACCATGCTTCGGCGATGGGGCGGCCGCAACGTGGCCGAACTTGCAAACCTATCGCCAAGTCCAGGCACGACTGCTTGCGTCACCAGTGACGCAGCGGTCCGAGGGAAATTTGGGAACGCGTTACCTACTGCGTGGCTTGGAGGTCGTAGCGTGAATCGTAGGAGGCGCGAATTCTGTGATCGTAAATTCGATCGTTTCGCACACGTAGCCGTGTGCCAATAGAGACTCGACGATTAAAACGCAGAGTCTCATAATCGATGTATCTGTCCTCGCGAAGGAGCCTGAGACAAGGTGCGAAACAGGTATCAAAGTTTGCTCCCTTTCCATCGGGGGAACCTGTTCTTTTTCGGGTTGAAGCCAAAGGCGAAAGCAACAATTTGGCACGCTTAGAGAAAGCAAGTTGCTCGTGCAGCGTACCGTCCAAGCTTCGCGGAACGCTATTTGCAACGATGATCTAGGTGTGATACACGCTACGATCTTCGCGATACCGCGCTCCAGACTACATAGTAGCAGGTTGTTGCTGTGCATAAACTGTAGTAATGTCCGGCTATAACGGCGGCAGGTAAAAGACAGAGCGCGAAGCTGTTAAGACACGACTTCCCCGAATCGCTTTGCATATACGAGCGCCTAAATGTTTGTAGTAGGTATTTGATCCCTGTGAAGATCTCCCGAAGACCTAACCCAGACCATCTCCCCAAGGTCGAAGGTGTACACTGTACACCATTCCAAGAGAATCTTCAACACCGAACTGCCAGTCCCACTGAACGCTTCGTATCAGCCAGACGTATCGCTAACTTGCATTTTCGGGTGATTAAAGAATCAGGAATCTACTAGGACACTATCAAAGCGATTAATCGGTAAAACACCGAGAAGCCATTAAACTGGGCTTAGCGTATTAACAAATGCATCGCTTTGCATATCTTTTGCGTATCTTCAAAGGTATCGCAGCTATTAAAGCTGCTAAAACAGAAACTGTAGAAGATTCTCCTAACGTTCTAAAGAGAAGAGAGACGCGTGGACGGTGCACGCGTGACGCACAGCATTATCAGGCACGTCACAGCCGTAATGCCGCGTGAATGAACGGGCGAACGAAAAAGGGAGGGAAAATTAATAGCAAGGAGCGCAACACCCGCATATCGCCTACATGCGCGCAAGGCCGCGACGATAAAGGCAAACTAGCAGCTGTTTACACGCGTCCCGCATACGTCAGTTGCGGATCCTGTCGGTGGGGCCACGCGATTCGTTACGGCACGTTTCCACGCGGCTATAAAACCAACGGGGACGATCCTGGGATAGGGCAGTTTTCGGCCTAAATCCTGTCGCATGGGTGTCCAGCGCCCTTGCAGAGGGTGGACGAGCATCGAAGAGGGGGATCGAATGTTTTATCAATGGCTCCTCTTTCGCTGATCACCTCGTTGTCCCCGTTTCGTGGCCAGCGTTGTGGGTTTGGCAAGCCGAGTAGGTACATACGGCGACCAAATCATCGGAGCACCGGCTACATGGCCAGAATTCCCGCGCATTAACGCGTTGCCTTTGCTTTTCACACTAGCCTTAGTCGCGCGTCAAGAACGTCAGATCATTCGGAATAATAGCTGAAACGGAAACGGAGATTCCACGAGGAGCGTGTTCGGTTGAAACTTGAAACTCCGCCACCTCTGGTATTCTCAGGCGAACTTTAGCTCCGGCTGACTTTTGCCCGGCTTAACTACTCGTCGCTAATGGAGCAGCCTCTGGTGCGAGATTTCTATGCTGAATTTCGCTGGGTTTGAAATATGATGGAGCAATTAGAAGGGAAATAGGTGGTCATATAGGTTGGCTCCAACCATTGGTCACACGTGGTAGCTTTCTACAGGTTGTAGGTTACAAAAGAAGACAAACTGAGCGGCAGAGAGTCTACTAATGCGCGGGGTTGCTCAAGATCCCAAGATTGTAGTAACTTCATGCCTGACAGAGGGCCACAGTGATTTACGTTTCTCGGTGAAAGATGAGCGCCGAAGTGTAGGACCATTTCCCTGGGAGGGGAAAGTGCGCGCATAGGAGCCGAACCCGTCAATTATATCAGGACGACCCACATTTCATTGTGATGCTTAGACCCGAGTGCTGGGACGGTAAGTGGGTCACGTGTTAAAGTAACTGTTACGACAGCGATAGTTTCGTGCCCCGGCGGCGATCGCCCGATGGAATTATCGCCCGGAGGCGAGGCAAGTGCCTCCTTCGTTCGCCGCACGCGTGTCGCGGATGACGCCGCCGGGAGGAGCGGGCGATATCCACCGCGAGAAGACAATATAAACGCGCGGGGTCGAGCTTCCGACTGGCACCGGATACAGAGGCGATTCCCAACTCGAGTATTACCTTTTAATCGCCGCGGAGATCACGAGACCTGAACCGAGAACTGTTCCCACGTGCCAGTGCGTGCTCGAGCATGGCGCAAGGGATTCAACGAATTCTATAATCGCTACCAGATTCAAGCCGCTCTGGTTGCTCTCTCTCTCTCTCTCTCTCTCCAAGCCTACGTAAATTGGTTCTACGAACTTTCTTTCTCACTTGGCACCCTGAACTTTGCGTCACGCTACGATGCAGAGGCGATATAGAAATTTGTAGGACTTCACGAAAATGTAGACACTCGATTGCAGAGACGAATCAATCCAGTCGTTCGTGAGATCTCGCATCGAGAGGTGTCTGTGCTTCGAGGTATCACGATCCCCTGATCGACTATTCTCACAACGGCGACCCCCGGCGAATATTAAAAGTCGGCGTGCAGCCGCGGACAAAGCCAGTAACGAGCGATTCCGGAACGAAATATACGTACAAGCAGGACAGAGCAAGAAACCGAGTGAAAGGCAACAATGCGAAGGCAAGCGTGCACACGATGCACGTATGCTAAGCACACCAGCGAACGGCTGTCGCGAGCTATCACCGAGCCGCGCGTAAATGCCGGGGAACTGTGAGCGCCAGTGAAATTACACTTCGAGGAGGGACGTCAGACATGAAAGGTGGCTGGAGATCGAGCGATGCGACGAGCAACTAAGTAATGGCAACGCGAGCCAGAGTAGTTTCACAGAAAGGAAGGAGAATGGAGCGAAGCGGGGGGCGAGCCGGACGAGTGAACCCGGATCGTATGCGCGTTCGAATAAGTGAAAAGAAGCAAGGGTAAGCCAGCGGCGATCGCGCCAAGGCGTCGTTGTTCCATACGGAATCTCTGGCCGGGCCAGTGCGCGCAGGGCTGCGTGCACCGGCAGGTAGAAAACGTAGATCGAGCAGGACACGGGTCGGTTCTCTCTTGGATACGTCAGCCGAGGCAAGGACGCCCGCTAAATGAGCGAATTATACTGGAATAATTGAGGCGCGCTCCTGGCGAAACCCGTAACGAAAAACGTGCAAGAGGGGAGAAAGGCTGCAAAGGAACGAGAAAAAGCGTTCTGGGACAGGATGTAGCCGGCAGTAGTCAGTCACGGCTGCCTCCCTTTGTGTGACGCGTGGCTTTGTTGAACGCGGAGAGATAACACGGTATGTAACAAGGAAGCGTTGGCGTTCCTTAGTCGATCGGCACCTACAGCACCGAAGATATGTAGGGATATTCGACTGGCTCCCTTGACTACGTACTATCGTTCATCTCCTCTAAATGAACCTCGAACGGAGCCGATCCCCTTAGTTACTTTCCTCTCTGCGCGTAATAATCGCGCGCTCGCGAGCAACCCGCGTGAAAGTTTGCGCGGTTACCCGTTCACGGTCGTGTAAGGCGGATTAAATTTCGCTTTCAGGTTTTCGCCGTTGGGCCTAATACTTTCTACGATGCCGAATTCCGAGGCGCGCGACTCGGGCTGCGCTTGCGCAAGCTTGCACCCTGCGTAATTTCACGACGCCGAGGATCGATGTACTTTATCTCGCGACGTGGCGTTGCGCGACGTATCCAACGATTTCTAACGAAGCGTCTCAGCCAACTGCTTTCTTAAATCCTCGTCTGATGCAACCAGCCCCGTAAACGTCGTTAATGCGATCACTAATGAAGCAACGATACACGGGCGAGAGAAGGACGCAGGAATGTGGGAGGATCGAGGGACAGGTTGTCGAGCAGCCTGCTCCACGAAAGATAGAAAGACGATGCTTCTGGAGAAACACTTTCCGCATGAAGAATCTGAATTCACAGTGTGCTCGGGATGTAACGACGAACGGGATAGAAACAAAAAAAGAGTCTGGAGAGAGCATAACACTTATTATAAATATCGGGGAATGGCAACTGGAAATGAAATACCTACCACAGCGTCAGGGCCAATCGAGATGGCTGACCACTCGGGGTGGAATGTACCGAAGTGGAAGCAGTCGAAAATCGGCAGAAGCGAGGCACGAGGGGAAGGGAAAGAAGAAGCGAGAAGAGAGACGGGATTTCCGATCTCCAAGAATAGCGGCGCGATAAACCACCGTGCAGAATGGGGAATGGATGTTGGCGTAAAAACAAGTGGGAAACAAGAACCGAGGAGGGAAGAGTGGAGGACGAGAAGCGGGGAGAAAAGAAGGGAGGTGTCGTTTGTCGCGGATCGAGAAAATATAGAAGTCGTTAATCCGCGGGGGCTGTTGTCGACTCGCGGTGACAACGGATTAAGCTCGGCGGGTGTACACACGCATCAGCCGGGCGAGGAGCTTTAACTGGCACCTCCTCTGGCGTCAGAAAAACACCAGGATGCGAAAGCGTCTGCGCGCAGGAGGTCAACATCCTGTAGAAAGCTTTGCCGGCTTGCAGAAGCTGTGAAACCAGGAATTTCCTTGATGACGTGGCAACCCCTTAATAAATGCTGATCGGTGGAAAAAATATGCAATTGAAACAGGTCCACTTTCTTTATAAGATGAGGTTGTAAGTATAGGGAAGCTTCAACGAGTCAGTTTAGACGTATAAAAGAGACCGAGGTGGTCGATGAACCGTGAAGTATCGAGTCGAGCTTCTGGAGACACCGGGTGTTTGAGCCGTGATCGATTAGAAGGTTTCTAATTCTGAGTGCCAGGCGATTTATGGAGTATCGAGGCTATCACCTGCCGCCAGGCGTTAATAACGGGCGAACGACTCTGCCTCCCGCCATCCTGAAAAAAAAAAGACAGCCGTAGAAACAGCCCACTGAATGGCCAGGTTACAGGTAAAAGTTCTTCCGGTGAGTATCCACATTTGATACGACTATTTTTAGCGCGCGAGCGGCCAGCGATACTACTTTCTATAACGTCACCGGCTGATTTTCAAGGATTCAGCACTGGCTTAATCGGCTTCCAGGAACGCGTCCTTAGAGCGTAATTCCCCGGCTGCTGGATGCGGGAATGGCCCTAAGGCGAATCCTCGCGGTTGCAGCTACGCGCGAAAAGGTCAACGAAGGCGCATCGATCTTCGGGGAGCAAGCAGAGTGTAAGCCAAAGGTCGGGATTGAACGCGGCCGGTGTGAATGCAGCTGAACAGAATCAGTTACGCCAATCGAAGCCTTAATAAACCAAGGCTGCGCGGTGTGGTATTCTTTCCAATTCCTTTTCCGCCGCAACAGGTGACGGCTGGAATAAAACGGACCACCGCTGAATCAGATAAAGATGGAACTTCTTTCTTTAACGCTGTTTCGTGGACTGGCTAGACGATATTGCAACCGTGCCTTCGCTTAACGACTCCCACTAGACTCGCTCCTCGGTCACCGAATCGGGATGACGCCTGAACGGCGGCTGGCCACGCCCGAAAAAAACGAGACACGTAGAGGTCGACCACCTTCTTTCCATCACCAACAAGCATTTCGAAAGCACGGGATGACTAGAGGCTCGCAGCTTGCCCGCGACCGTCTCCGTGCGAGGCCACTTTTTCGCCACTGAATAAATAATCCGGCGCGACGTCCCGGCTCCTCGAAACGCTATGGTAAACCATCCGTAAAGCGAGGAAGCCTGCGCACGATAGAGCTAATTAGCAAGGAGCAATTACGCAGCAACGGGCAGAAACGGACACGCGGAGCGAACACTCGCGATCGTCGTACAAGGTCGAGTGTCTTTTTATCTCACTGTGGAAATCAATATCCTGTAAGATCAAGGCCTAGTCGCGTTAGTCGTGATGAACCGATTTCCAGTTTCAATTACGATCACGATACACCGCATGCGCGGGGCCAGATAAGGCTTCGGGATAAGCGGTATCTCGTGGAAAGGGAAACAGATCGGTCTGGTGAAAAACATTGGTTTTCCATCGTGGCCCGCGCGCGCAAGCTCGCTTTTCCGGCCTTCCCACGCTGGCTCTGTATTCGAGACGAATTGCGACATCGATGCGCCCCAGCCTCGAAATCCGATACCCGGCGACGAGGCGGGCGAAAAATCGATCTGGCCAACCTCTGCGTAGATTCTCGCCAAGGACCCCCGCGGGCAGCGTTTGCGTTTCGCGGCGAATCGAGAAGGGATACCGACGACCGACGAACGTGCGGACGAGCGTGCAGCACAACGGGCGAATCAACGAACGGCGCACAAACGGGAGAAAATGGTGTATAACCTTGCTCGAACGACCTCGATCGCCTTCACCGTAGTAGAAACCTTCGACGGCCGCCACGTCTACGGACACGCGCAGTACCGACTCTGATCCAACGATCCAGACGCGAAATGATCACTCCCGCGTGAAACACAAGACGCAGGTCGTGTATACAGTTGGGGCATATCGTGCACCAGCTCCTCTCTTCGGTTACTGCACAACAACGCGCTTCACCTGTATTCCACCTTTCCTTGGAACCCCTTCAGAGATCTGAATGTTCCTTTCTGGCTTCGCTCGCGAGTGTTCGCCTCAATGGAACAGTTTGGTGTGTAATGAAAAGACACCACGTTTGAAGAACCTATAAAATGCAATGGACGCTATAATTGATATGCAAATCATTCCTCAAGAAGCTCTCAGACGTCACCTGACCTCGCTTTGTTTCTCGACTGATAACCCTCCCATTCTTTTCCCATCATTCCCGACAGCCTTCACCTAAAAACTTATTATTCTATGTAAAGGTTTCGATGCTCTGGTCTACCCAGCAAGTGGATATGCTTTCAAGCGGAACACGCTCGGTGCAACCCGGGGCGTTCGAACGCATCGATCCCGCTTTGCATCACACTCCGGAAGCTCGATAGTTTACAGCTTCCAGTTGCACGCGAGACGTGCAGCCAGTTTCTATAGCACACCGCGTGCGGGAATCCCTACGATCGTCGGATAAAGCGGGGAAGCTTCCAAGAAAAGTATCAGTGGATGCGTGTCGTTAGCGTGACACATGCTAAACGTTAATTCATGGAAAACGGAAGGCGCGAGAGCTCACGTGTCGCTCAGCTGGCGATGTCGAGGCCGATTTTTTATTCGCTCGGCTCGCGAGCGTGATTACAGAAACGCGGGTGTTCGTTTTTACCGAGTATCGTGGCCTCTACGGGCAGAGGAGTATTTTTTAGGAGTTATTAGGGTATTAAGTAGACTTTTCAGAAGCTTCTCAAAGCTGTATTAGCTTTGGTATAATTGTATATGTAGCGTTTCACTTGTGGACTGTTATTTTGGAAAGATCTCGTAGAATTGTAAAGGTGATCGTTAATGTTCTGAAGTTCAATATGGCGAGTTTATGTTGCTCTAATTTGTTTGATTGCTTGGGCAGACAGACCTATATGTGCTGGACAGTATCGTTAAGTGGTTCAGAAGGGGTGTAAGCTTCCCAGTATTGTAAATTAAGGTGGTAATGGGCTCCAAAGCGATCCCAATTGAAAACTTGTATTCTTGTATAAAGATAGTATCATTATCGCGAGCTGCGTGTATTTATCGTCGAGCTTATGATGTTATTTTGTTAGCAAGGATGTAGTAGCATCGCTGGAAATACAAACTGTTCTTCTGCTCGAGATAAATAAAGTTATTTTCTAATTTCTTTGCGGCAAGATATTTGTTAGCCCTACTTTACGATACCGGGGACGAGGCAAAGGCATGCCACGACTAATCCCGATAAGATAACTCGGCGTCACGGTCCTAAAGCAACTTTCCAGAATGTGTCGGGACTAATGCTATTCCTGATATTTTTAGGCCCCCCACGTGAGAAAGGAAATGATGTAACTCGTTATCGGAGGAGGGAACAATGGCTAGTTCCAATCTGTCCCCGATATCACGAACGAACCGGTTTTATCACCGAACTCTTAGAATCTGTGGCACATTACCGAAAGCCTCGTACAGATTGGCTAGAGCGCGTACATATAAATAATAGAAAGTGTCGTTCACTTACCCCTTCGTTTCCTAGGAACTGTATAGTAGGGTTCTGGCTGGTCTTGTTCTGCAACAAATGAACAAACCGCAAATTAATTTCACCGTTGTACTCTGCGTCAGTGGCAAACTATTTTAACGCATTCCCTCTTTCTACTCGTTTTCCCCGCGCGCTACTCGCTTAGGACATTCGAAAAGGAATCAAAGGAACACTGAAACGATGGGAATTCTGGGCGTTCGTCGCGAGACCTGGACTTCCTAATGCGTCGATTATCGCCCGAGCCCAGCGAGTAAAGTCCCACGGGCGATACCGAATTAACGAGAAGAAATCGGCGAGCACGATCGCGGGTATTTGCATAACACGCGTTGGCACTCTCCGAGCGGTCAGAAAATTCAGGTCTCACTCCGGCTTGGGGAAAAGGAAACGGTCGCGCTTTCCACGCGCATACCAGCACCGGAATCCTCCTCGTTACATACGTGCCTTATCGCCTTATTGACACGTGCATATAATTCGGCGATAAGAGCTCAGGTAACGTGACAGTTCTCGCTGGAAGCGACGAGTTCCGCGAAGCTTTGTGAAATGCAGCGACGAAGAGAAGCTGGGCGCGGGAAAAGTGGAAGAGGTTCTGTATCGTAGAAATCGTAAATATTAATTAGACGAGCAAGTAATCGCTTTTTCATTTCCTGACACGATCACGGAATATGCAAGATTCGAGGGACGCGTCGATGTTAGCTCGATCGACGAATGCAATTCGAAAGAGGGGAATAAAATTATCTTGATTACGAGGCGAGAGTGTGCTTTCCAAGCTGTGCTTTGCTTCTGCGGTCCGTGAAAACAAACTGCGGTATGATCTTGCAACGTAATATATTTGCCGCGTTACATTACCGCCGGCGCATACACGACGATTTTGCGTGCAGCGCACACGCGCACCAGCGAGCCTTCGCGATCGTTTGAAAAGGGAAAGTTGCCGGTAAGAGCTTCGTGTGCCTTCGATCGCGAAACACCGCGAAGACGTTCGTAAAACCGAGAACTATTGCCGTAATTGCTAACGTCGCTGATATTAGCCAGTGATTAGACGAGATTCTTGTGCTCCAAATTTTTATTCTCTCAAGCTAGCCAGCGATGGCAAATGGTGTCCGCGAGAGGGCACGCGAAAGGCCGCGCGAGCAAATTGCTACGGTAAGTTTTTCATTCGCAAGAATACGGGGAAATGCTGTACGCGGAATCGCGTTTTGAACGTCCCATCTGGCGTCACGGCACGAACGGGCCTCTTACAATCTCGATTACCGTCCTTCAGAACAAATACCAACGCGTGGCTATTAAATCTTACGGACGATCCTCCGCATCGCTCGTCCAAATGCATGTGCATGCATTGACGTCCGCACAACTTCGTGTCTGAGCGGCTGTCGCGGTTCAACGAGATTTAAAAGCAGCACGGCTTTGGCGAGACAGAAGAGCGGGCGGGTGACCAAACGGAGGAGGCAGAAAGGAAGAGGGAGAGGGAGAAAGAGCAAATATATTAATCGCGTAAAAGACGAGCCGTGGCCCGGCCATTAAATGCTTCAACGTGAGAGATCAACGCTTCGCAGGCTCCTCCGAGTGCAGCGTAACTCGAAATTCAATGCGTTCGATACACGGAATGATGAAACGGGAGTTTCGGTGTAACGGTAGCCACGCTCGAAACCTCGGAATATTTCTGAAATATTTCATACGCCTGGATCTAGAAGTTGCGTGCTTAATTTAAACCAGGCAACAAGGCGCATTGTTTCCGAAGAAAGAAATTAGTACGGGGAACCGGGTAGTAATAGGTGTGCTTTCACTGATGCCTCGATAATGGCCGATCTTTTTTTCGGGAAAGGACGATTATGCTCCAATAACTCGAACCACAGAGAGGAAATCCGCGGAAAGGAAGCGAAGCCAGCGTAAAGATCTTGCAGATTCCGCCGTGTTCCCTCCCGTCGTCACGCCCGTTCATTCCAGTTGCCGGTGTTCGATTATTAATGGCTCGCGAACTCCAATTACAGTGGACTATTTTCAGCGTATCGCGCAAATACGTGGAAATGACGAGGAATTGATTGGAGTTTTCACTCGATCGCCGATTTAATTGGCTAAATAACCGTGCAAAATTTATTCTCTCATTCGCCTACCCTCGCTACCGCCAATCGCAATTTTTAATCTTCCCGAGTGTCAATTACACGCCCGCCGCTTGCCGAGCCCAACGTCCCCGCGTTTATTAAGCTTCCTCGCTGTTTGGGAACGAAGGCCGCTGGCCAGGTGTTCAGCAAGTAAACTGAAATTCGTTCGGACGTGAAGACATTTTGCACCGCTCAGATAAGGAAAGAAGCGAAGCGTGAATTTATCGCGAATTTCCCTGTACGACTGATACCTCGTAATCTGCTCAATAAAGTGAGACACGTACAGCCCACTGTAAAACACTCGACTACCCGACAGTAAGCGCAATAAAGTAATAAACCCGATCCTGAGCCGTAACGACCACAGCAGTCGTCGGTTCGTGAAACTAATTTCCCCGATTCCCTTCGCCGCCCGGAGAAGCTTGTTCGGCGGGACCGGGTCGTTCACAAGCGCCACGCCTACGCGACAATTTCCTTTCACGCGATGTACGAAAGAAAAGTTCCATTAGAGGGTGGAAGGGCGAAATTTCCGCCTTGCCACCCGACGAGCGATTCGGCTGGTTACTCTCGTTCGGCAGACAGTTAAGGGAGGCAAGACGAAAGGGTGGACGGGCTCGCCACCAACCGCCGACTAAATTCGTTTCGGCTGGTCGTGTTCCGAGTGTGAAGAGATACAGCGACAATGGTGCTTATTCTATTCGCGTAAGTTCCTCCGCCGCGAGGACGTCCTCGAGGAGCTCCTTGCGAGCGTTTCAGCCGCCCTTCGAGTACGGTCAATAATTCCTCGCCCCTTTCACGCCTCCGCCCTTCTGTTACTCTTTTCCACCCTCCGTGGCGTCTTTGCCGCTTCCACGATTATCCTCAATTCCCTCGAAATTGAATTTCCAGCGGCGCGCCACCGTACGAGCAATGAATTATCGCGTCTCCTCGGGACGCCCAGTAACTCGTCGATAGGGAAGCTCGGTGGAGCTTCGGGATGCACACGGTTAATCGAGCCCGCGATCCACCGCCGCTCTGACAGATTACTCGGGATCGTCAACGGCCCTATCTACCCGGAGCGGGATTCTCGGTCGCCGAGGAAACGCGGAAGGGAACCGAGTCGATCGATGGCCAGCCCGAACGAATGATTCGTCTTGCGTAGGTGGGGGAGAACTGCGGCGGTGCACCTGTTGAATTTCGTTTTTCGAATCCACCGATCGATCCCGGAGCGTTGATAAATTATTCGTCGTCGCTGGAGGGAGACGTGGTCGTAATTTAGCGGGAGATCGACGTCGATCGAAGTAGCGTCACGTTAGAGTTTCCTCTGTATAATGTAGACGCCAGGAAGACGACTGACACCCCTGAAAGGGGTCGCATTCTCCCGCATACGTGAACACCGCTGATATTATTCTGATCCCTGTGAAGCCTAAGACGCGACAGTGAACGTGCAACCCACTTGCAACCCTCGTGCTCCGCGGCCACGCTGGTAATAGCAGACTCGGGCGCGTAATCTTCCCCGTGGAATTCGTTCGTTCTGCTCGCCCGAAGGGTCAGGAGATCGGGGCGCTGGGGAATTCTGGGAGCTTTAGAAACGAAGCCACCGACCGGATCGAAGGAACACCGGCCGGGGAAAGCAAAGGTAATTTATGGGTGGCTCGTTCGCGAGAGAGCCGCGCGAACGCGAAATCGTAAAAGAAACCAGGCTCGGTGTCGGCGCGTCAGCGTTCGACGTGTCCGGTTGCGTAAGCGGGTTATGTTCATGCATTTTGCATCGCATCCTGGGGCCCTCTCACCCGCCCCTCGTCCACGAAATCCTAATCGGGGCCCCGCGATTCCAACTGGCGCGAAAACCAACACGCCAACCGGCGAAACGAACGTGCGGGCGAGGGTGTTGCAATTGCCTCGCGACGCAGAACGGGCTACAGCTGACGGGGGCAGGGTACAGAAAAGGGGGCAGTGAAAAAATGGACGAAAACACGGGGAACCCGAAGCGGGCAGGCTTCGCTCGTTAACTCTGTTCGCGTCGCGGCCGCGTAACGGATTTACTGTATCCAGTCGGTGTCTGATTCTCAGAAAAGGAACGCGGAATTCATAATGTCGCCGCGCCAGCGAGCGAGCGCGGTCTGCACAAGAAAGCTGCACGATAATTGAGTAATTAAACGTACAACCGCGTGCGTCGGCCGGGCAAAGAGGGCCCGGCCGTGCCTCGACAAAGGATACACCTCCGATCTCTCGCGATGAAAGAAAAAAAAAAAGACGGGGCTGCCTGTGTCAAGCGGACCATCTTAAAATGAGCCCATAACGCCGTGTCATATTGTACGTTCTTCTTCTTTTTAATTACAAGGAGCAGGGGCGGCGATCACGCTCCGAACACCGTTCTACTTTGTCGCAGGCTCTTCTTTATTTTTATAGAGGAGCGTGCTCGATTGGAGTTCACGTGTGAGCGTAGCATTTGCAAAGCGAGAAGACGGTGTTTCTTTTTCCCTAATAAAACGACACCCCATCACCCTTGCCTCGAATTAGAAAGCAGAAGTAGCTCCGAATCTTATGCAATCTTCCCTCCTCAGGAAGAAAAAAGACAGGTAAGATAAGTGCCTCGTCGATTCTAGGTTACCCAGTGCCCTCAACTTCCGCCGCGGACCTCATTTCTACGCAAATGGAGTGGCGCGTGCCGGAGACGCGTCTTCCATCAACTTTCCCAAGAAACTTCACCCCAGAATGTAACATTCATCTTCCATCGAGCCACCCTCCGCATCGCCCACGCGTCTGCCAAAGCCAGGCCAGATGGGACCTTTGTCGGGGGGCTTTGAAGGATTTGCATGCGATCGGGCGAGCCTCGTCAGCTCGGTTGTCCGGCGATCGCCGTGGAAAAAGCGGCTCGCCAAAAATCGCCGGTCAGCTCGATTAATCGTTCGAGGGGTGCGTGGTTGCCGGCTCGCAACAGGTAGGCAACGCCACGCCACGGGGATAGAGAGGCCGCGCCGAGAAATTCGGCAACGCCGCCAACTGGTTCACTTTCTCTCGGCCGGCGAACTCGCGCAGACCGTTCTGGCTCCCTTCTTATGACGCGTGTGTTCTCCTGAACACGCACATACCACCACGTGCACGGGTACAGGGTGTCCTAGAAATAACCGCTGGAATATCGGGGGCTCGCCCATCGTTTTCCTATCCGAAACGTCCCCCGGGCCGGAGAACGTGCCAGCCAATAAATGACCGTGCGTGTTTCGTTCATCCTTGAGACGAGCGTAATATGTTCCCAGAGTTGACTCGCTTAATTCTGGGACACCTCGTACGAGCGTGCGCTCGCGCGCGCCTCCCCGTGTGTGGGCGTTTTACGTGCACGCGCACGCCCGTCGCCACTGAAACGCCTTCGCAGATTCTAGATCGTGACAAACCGATCCATAGATCCGGGTAAGAGCGCCGGATCTCGAAAAGATCGGCCCTCTCGTGCCGGCGATCGAATTCGATCGGCTCGGTGCCGTTGAACTCTTTAGGGCCTTTTTCACGCGAGACACTTTGATGGCTGCCGACTACTATTCGGGACATACGGCTGCTACATGCCACTGGCGTAATAAATTCCAAATAAAACATGGAAACCGCAAGGGGTTTAACAGTCGCGTTCACTGCCTTTCCAGCGAATACATCGGGAGCCAATGTCTTCTCTGAGAAGACCCTTAAAACTGAGATTGGATAGCTTGCCGGGATTTCGAGAAAGAACTTTTTCCTTGCTACACGTATCTCTGTCTTGTGGCTCGTACCTTTCTAACGCAGAGCGCCCGATTATCTCCGGCTAGCTAAGCACAAAAAATTCTAACGCGACGCTAATAAAACGTTATTACCGTGTCTGTCCACCGCGTAAAGTCACGAGTTTACGATCGATCGGCCCCCGCTACGCAACCGCGCACGCGCGCTGCCGCGTGGCGCGTTAATTGGACGCCCGTTAAATCGTTCGATCGCCGACGAATTGCTCGACACACGGCCGGTTCGCGTCGCGATCTATAGTTACCGAATCGATGCGTGAAAGGGGGGGGATTTTGATGCATTCCACGCCGGCGACAGGTGTCACCCAGTATCGTTCGCATAGAGGACAAGCTCCACGACGAGTTTTCGTAAACAATGCACGCAGCCGAATCTGTTCGACCGGGGCGAATGCAGCGCCACGTGACGTGGCCCGGGAGCTCTACCACTGTTCGAAAGGCAAACAGAGGCGCTGATCCACGGCAAACATTTAGCCCTTTCGATAAGGGAGAATCGTGGCCGGTCTTGTCGAGCAATTTGCATCGCCCGGAGCAATTTGCTTTGCCGTAGCCACGCGTGGAAACAATCTGGCGATAACGGGGCACGGTTATCTAGGAGGCATGCGAGATGATTCAGAAGCCTTAATGGACAGAAAAACCGAGGGAACTGCAAGGACAATCGTAGTACTCCTAGGCCAACGTGCCCGCTCGAGGAGTATCGTCAACAGTTGATTCGCTTTCCACGGTCTTTTAGAGAGATCGATAGATAACTATTATCTGTGATGCAAGGTCTTCTGTAAAAACACCGGCCGTTATTATCGTGATTTCCTTTACCGAACGATCTAGGAGCGTATAAATAAGTCTGGGGGGGGGGGGAGGGGGGGAGATTACATCGTTGCCTCTCCTGGTGTTCTTGCCCCATTTTTAGCTCGAATCTCATGGTACGCGGTATCGACAGCCAATTTACGAGGCGATGCTCGGGTTTATAAAATCATCCCTACACCGTGCACACCGGTAATTAAATTCGAAACGAAATTCGTGTACGAAAGAAGCTTTGCGTTTAAACGCGCGGAGTGCCCGTCAAAGAGGCTACTTTTACTCGCGCGCGCGTCCTTAGTAAAGTTCACGGGGGAATTTTAATCTCTCTACCCGCGATGGGCACGTGTAGTAAACATGCTCGTTTTCAAACGGAGATGAACGGTCGCCTCTCTACTCTCTTACGAGGATCCAACTCGCTGAGTACAGCCGGGAGCAATTGCGGAGTAGACTCGAAGGATCCAGGACGCCGTCGGTGCCGTAATCAGAGCGATTAGGCGTGGCCGCGATAAGCAGCGCTGTGCTCTCGCCGGTCGTTGCTTCGACGCGCGATAGATTGCAAAGTTTCTGGGTCTAGTCTACCTACCTATCCTCACTTTCACAACGTGTTTTTTGAAACGCCGGAAGAATGACGGCGAAGCTAACCGCGGAACGGGCTAGAAAAGCCGATCGCCCGGTATTTGGAATCTTTCGAACCAAAGATGAACGTTATTGGCACTTTGTGGACGATGATTGTTGATTGTTAAAATGCTTATTCCACTAGTAACTTAATTATTCGCTATCGCGAACTGGCGCGTTTCCAATCCAGCAACCATAGTGATTACAGCTTGGCTGTTTTCCGGGCGATTTATTATTTCACGGTTTGTTTCGCGCGTTGATAGCATACGCCGCGCCGACGAATGCAGAGGGATAACTCAGCGATATGCGAGGATATAAAGTGAAATATGTATGTATAGAACGTTCGGTTAAACGACGCTTGAATGAATGAAGCAGCGTACTAAACCCGAGACGACTCTCTAAAAACAGGCAGGTTAATGTTTCCTTGAGACACCTCGCTTTCAAATCAGTGAAATTATCAAGCTGTTCTATGCTATCCTATCTGCCTGGTAATTTCACTGGTAACGATAAATGCTTCCACCGAAAAAGTCCACCCAGTAAACTAACCGAAGGAAAGTATTCTAATGCATATAAATCGCCTGGGACCGATTTTCTCTAGCGCGCAAAATCGTTTAAGCTGAAGTAGAATTTCAGTGAAGTGACCTATGAAATGCAGGCTGCGTTTTCTTCGAAGACGTTCGACGCCCACAATGCACCGTAAATCGACCGTGTAAAACTCAATTAACGACCACGCACGGCGCAACTAAATGTCAAGCGAACTTGTTCTGGCGGGCGAGAAAAATCGCTCTCGCGGCTCGATCAATCGGTTTCCATCGATTTCCAGGTCGAACGAAACGCAACGGCGAAAGGATTGTCCCGCCTTCCCCCCTTCGTGCGCGGTGCACAGCGACCATCGGCGTGCTGCGATGAATATTTAATTCGCCCCAACAACGCGAAGTATTATTAAGATCTACGATATCCCTGGAACGTAGACTTGGATTACCTCGAAAAATCAATTATGGTATACTGAATTACACGCGACTACTTATTATTACCAGATATTAATGATCGGCGTCCAGCAATCGTCCAGATCAGCGAAATTTGATTTTCTGTTTCATTAACGTTGCTCGCCTCGCCGTTGGTTTCGGCGCCATGTAGAGAATCATCGAAGGACGAAGGGGCCGAAGACAAAAGTGGGAATAAGGAAAAGGAAAGGCGTCGAACATGCTGAGAGACTGGGAACACATCTACCTTAACGAAGCTCATTGTTCCCGACCTTCGGCGGAGCCCTCGATACAGCATCTAACACCGTCCGATTTGCTACTTGAGCAACGAGTCGAAACTCTACCTGCTCGGTGGTTGAAAAAGAGAGGAAAGTGGTTCCGTTCTAAAAGACTCCTGGAAACAATAATTTGAACGTCGCGTTTTCTGTGCCGAGGGAATCCGCCAGCATTTACTTAAACGTCGAAGTAATATTGGACGCCAGGAGAGGCTTTCTGCATAGTTGTATACAAAAAGAACCGCGGCGAAACTATTCCTGAACTCCGTCAACTTGTAGAAATAACTTGAACGCTGTAAATCGTTCGAGTTACCGTCCTCGGATTGACCCACCTAGGTTGCCTTATGAAACTGTTAATACGTGTAATGGACAACGTCTACTTGGCAAGCTTCCATGCTGCGCGAGCCTCGTAGCTTTCCATGCAAACTTCCGCCTTTGCTCGAGCAACGAGGCAACCGCAAAGTGCACAATCGGAAACAGTACAACGGTTCTTTTGTTACCTTCGTTACCACTTCGAGAGCCAGTATATACCTCTAAATAGCACGATTCTACGGTTTTGGTATCGGTGCTAAACTGCCGCGGGCTTCGCAACTTCAAGCTATTAGAATACAAACGAGGAAACCGGTCAACAGATTACTTGGGGAGGAGCAACGCGAAACAGCACTTACCCCTTCACACAGATTATATTCAGAATACAAAGATCGCCTGAGATTTACCTGAGATTTTGATATATATGTATATAATGATAATAACGCCCCGGACACCTCGCGCGAAAGCTTTCATCCCTGGTGCGAACCAGGATGCTTGAAAACACAGCCTAAACGAAGCATGGGAGCGACCAGAGCCTCGGTGCCTGACACAATTGGCGGTGTTTCCTGTTTTCCCCCGATCACCTTAAAAGAAAGAATATCCCGTAGGTAAGAAGGAGGGTGAACGAACGAGGACCGGACGACCTGGGATCCATTATTCTCGCGTTACCTTGTCGAGGGGTAGAAGGGAAAGGAGGGAGGAAGGGAGAGTTCGTTGACGGGAGGTAGGTACGAGGGTGTTTCGTTTTTCCGAGTCGAGGTTTCCGAATCACTCGGGTGCCCTCGTCGACTCCGTTAAACCATAAGCTGGATGAAGGGCCTCTATCAACACACAGACATCGGCTCGACGCCCCAAAAGGTCTACCCGTGTGCACGCGGCGTGTGGTGTTCCTGGCCGTGTTTGCGTGTCGAGTACCACCTGCCTCATACGGGTGTATTATTCCGCCTTGGCCCCGACAATTCACACGGGGTGGGCGCACACCGCTCGGCCAGCCTCTTCAGAGACGTCATGTGCAGAGTCCGCAGCCTCTCCGCCGGCGTCCTATCCGGACCGCGGAGTCGAGAAAGTCCTTCGTTCGGGACGAAGAGGATCGTCGACCGGCGTGTTACGATATCGCGAGTCATTAATCGTCAAGACATCGCGCGTGTCATTGTCCTGCGGTAGCGTGAAATTTAATCGCCCCCTTTGTGCCGGGCACGACGACAGTGTCTATGCTGTGCTGTTCGACTCAGCTGACGGGGAATTAATATGTCGCGCGCGACGTAAAATTCCGTTCCTTGGGCGAGCCTGTAGAAACCAGCGAGCAAAGGACGCGAAAGCGCGTGCGATTTTGTCAGGAGCGAGCGTCCGAGGGATAAACGAAGGTGCTAAAGAGTCGATTAACACGTTGCGTTCCAACCGTGTTTTCGAGCGAGCCGTTCCCCGAGGCCTCCAAAGCGATTTCCGCGATTTACCGGACTTGAGAGTTGCCCGCTACTTTTGTGTTTCGTTAGGTTTAGGGCCAGAGATATCGCGAGGCCCGCTTGTCACCCCCGACGGGGGGGTGAACACCGCGATTCGTTATTTCTGGCGCGATATCAGAATCGTCGAAACTTTTGTAACGAAAGAGGAAGGGAAAGGCTGGCGCAACAGCAAACGATAGTGAAAATCTTCGGTCGAGGGAAAACAGATCCACTTGGAAAGGATCGGCAATGATGGAAGGGGATGGGGCGATAAACGGTAGCATTAATTCGCCAGATAATTGCAATCGGAGTCAAAGTTACAAATAAATACGCGATTGTTCCAGTCGTGAGCGCGGACGGAACACGTCCGACGCGCGAAACAGCTGAATCCCCCTCCCTCTTCTTCGTCTCATTATCGTGGGACGGGAGTTTATAATAACGTTATTAATAATGGTGGAACGGCGGGGCCGGCGGTTAGCCAGCACTTTTCGCCCGAGGTATTTTAATTCAGAAATTCCACCGAGAGATATGTCGGATTTCATGCTGCTGAAGGAATGTTTACTGCGTAGAACACGGTGACGCGACAATTACCGATGCTTATCCCGATGCTTGAAGATGCAACGAGGTACCCACGTCTAATCATTAGGTTGTAAAACATTCTACCGATTCATCGGCATTAAGTTACGCAATGTCTTTTTTTCTTTTTACTGCAAGTTTTGTATCTCTTCTTGGTCTTTCCAAGAATACCGACTGTACCACCAATCCAAATTCTCCACTGTTTAATTAAAAGCGAATACTAAATGCTTCAGGAATATTCGTGAGAAGTACGATTCTATTTCTGCTACATCTGACACTTGACTCGGTTCTTAAATTCATCAGAAAACCGATCTCCTAACTGTTCCCAGCAGCGCCTTTGAATATATCCATAAGATTATCCTTATTGCGCGATAAGTCACGCGAACGACTTTATACGAACGCCATAAGCTATAACGCTCGGGTGTTCGGGATGCGCCCCTCCATCCGAAGCCAGCGAAAAATGTCGACGAAAGCGAGGGTCGCCTCGACGTTATATTCGTCGGCGCCCCCGCCAGTCCGACAGCTAAAAGAAGATTCATCCCTGTTTCCCTGTCTCCAGCATCGAAGCAGCCATCTGATTTTCAAAGAGGATCGACTCGCAGCAAAGAATTCCAGTAGACCCTCGAGATCTTCCGTTTCCGACGCAGCTAACCGCGGGAACCGAGCCACAAATGTCCACTCGAACGGAGAGGAATTTCATTAGACGTAATCGTTAACGCGCGTATTATATGGACGTAACGGGATGCCTGAGATGAAATTGCCAGTTGTTACGCGGCGTTACTACAATCTTGCCGTCCAGCGTTCCCGTCGCGCCCTGGGCCCGTAATAATGTTTCCCGAGGGCGCTCTATTAAACCATGCCCCATTGAAATAATTCGCTGGGAACTCGTGCGAGCGAAACTAGTTTCAGGGTGCCTCTAGCCGCGCGTAATGCCTTTTATTCGTTATGCGAGCCGCGCGACAGCCAACCCTCCCCTAATTTCGCGCAACTTTCCAGACGCCGCGCCGGTGAGCGCGCTCGCTCGCGCGCGCGCGCCTCAGCGGCCGTAATGCCGTGTGTTCGGGGAACAGAGATCGAGAACTCGCGAACGCGACCGGCAGTGGCGGCCACTCTCGGCCAAAGCGAGACGGCAGGACACTTTCCTCGCTCGTTCGGGGTTAAACTATCGTGAGGGATGCGCGGCTCGGAAGATTCAGGCGCCTTCAATAGACTCTCGAACAACTCGTCCGCTGTACATAAAGCCTCTATTGTTCCCGGGCGTCGCGTTCGAGACGGGGAGTTTCTTTTCCATTTCCCGGACGGGAGAGCTCGCGTAACTTCCTCCAATGAATCTTAATTGAAAGCCGTCTGGAAACTGTGCCGTCTACGGTGACGATTTCGGTCGGCGTCGACGGACAGACGAGCGGATAAAAGCGGAAATTCCGAGGCGCGTACGCGTGTCCCGCTGCTCGTTCGGCTACGGACCACGAATGGCGGACTGAAACGCCGTCGAATTAAACCGCTCTACCGGTTAATTCGATTTGAACTCGGCCCGATGCATTTGCGTAACTCCTGCTGGTTGAGTCAGGCCCCCGGGGAGGCAGCATTGATTACGCTTGAGGTCCGATTAAACCGCGAAAGTTGAAACGTTCTTCAGTTCGGTTACCCCCGCGTATCCCCGAGCAATTTCTTCTCCAACCACTTCACGGTCTGATATCGCCCGATCTTCGACGCCAGCGGTTGCCGTGCAGTCTTACGTAAGCAGCTCTGTTTGTCGCGTGGAAAAAAGAAGTCTCGCTCGCGCCGCTACGATCAGAGTTGATAACCGTTCTATTAAATTCATAATTCCCCGGATCGCCGTGCAAGCTGAAGATTTCAAGGTACGAGGTAAGCCAGTTCATTATCATGCGAGGAACTCATCTGCGTCTTTGATGATCAGAGCCCATTCGACTATTTCCCACCGCAATGGGAACACCTATACATTCCTCTTTCAACCTCAAATCTCGCGATCACGAGGCTCGATCGAGCGTCGGCCGAATGTCTGCGAAACCGGCGAATATTTCGCCCCGCGAGTATCCGAACCCGTCAGCTCGAGAGGAAGCAAAGAGTAAACAGTGATCAGGGGACTCGCTGGCCGGGGGTTTCCTAGCGTAGCGCGAGGAATTAATCTCGGCCGCGAAAACCAGCACCGTTGGCGAGGCCCGATTCGCGGGAGTAAACAAGGCCGAGCCGATCCCGCGTAATTCCGTTTATCTCTCGGCTCGTTGTGGCCGCTTGCGTGGGCCGGCGTTTTCTGCGCCGCCAGGACGCGGCCGGCGTTAACGTGGCCTCGCACCAGCGCAGATAACGTCGGGGACGGCGAGGCGAGGAGCTGGCGTTATCGATTCGCCCAAGGAGGCTCTCTCCGTCGAGGGTTGCTGCGGTTTCCACGGCACAACGGCGACAAGCGCGTCGCGGGACCGGCGGACATGGGAGACACGAGTATGTATGTATACGCCTTGTCAGCCGTGATTCGAACAATTTAAGCAGATAAACGGCCGCGGACGAAGCAGCGACAGTGAAAGGGACAATCGCTACGGCTTCTTTGGCCGACAACGGGAAATTTTTGTTTGCTTAGCTGACGGACATTGATTCACGGGTACGTGCACTTCGCTGCAGGATGGGGATAGACGGAGCGGAGGAGATAGAAATGCGAGGAGGGTGGTCAACGTAGCGATTTGTCGAGGGTTGAATTGCTGTTGCTACTCTGTTGGATAATTTCGTTATTGTTCGCTGTGGAGGAGGGGGTCTGAGATAAGCGCTTCGAGGAGATATCGCGATACCTTCGAGGAAAATATAAAATATATCGAGATGTACGAAACTTATAAAAAAACTCCTGAAGCGTGGAATGCGAAGGATGCAGCAGTAGCTATTGGTAAACAGAAGAAGACAAGATGAAAGCTACTTCGAGATCAGGATAGCATCGATTACAGCGCAGGGAGAGTCTTGAATGGAGGGTCTTTTTATAGTAAACGAACTCAATGAAACACTTGGTCAATTAGCTTGAGCGCAACCCTCCTCGCCCGGCGATTATCGATGATTCGTACGAGGAAGCTAGACGAGGCATTAGCTCGGGAAATAAGATTTCGGTGAGTGTAAAATTCCATTATCTACGCGGGGCTATCGATATCGCGAGCTCGGGTATCGTATCGCGCGAAGATAAACCCCGCCGGTGCGATGAATTTCGTCGCGATGGAAACCAGATAGCTCTGCTTTCTAAGTTTACTATTTTCCGTCACGTTCACGAGGGAGCAACAATACCCCGCCATTAATCCTCGCCGGGCCGAAACGAGGATTAGGCTCCATTTATGATGTTGGGCGGGCTAAGCTCGTGGGGTGTTTATAGGGGTGCCGTTCGCGGATAAAGATAAAGTTAATGCTTATACCCGGCCGTAAAGCTATCCTTTTCGCGCTTCGCCCAGGCCTGGCAGCCCCGATCAGAGATATCGTTCACCACGTTTCACAAAGCTCCCGATAGTTTTATTATCAGCATCGGAAAGTTTGTTACCGCGATGCAAGCGATTTCGCCAATCCCGGAGTACAAACGATAAGTGAACGCAATTAATTACACCGCTATCTGCTCGCGAAACAAAAAACAAACAACAGATAAGGTAGAATCTACACGGCTGAGAATCACCCGAGCAGCAATATTTCCCGGAGAAATCAGTGCCACTATCGCGAATCTCATCGCCGCGCTTGCTGGCGGTTACATCGCATCGTATCAATCGCATTGTTCATTAAGAGAAGTTGGACGAGTGGCGGCGCGATCGGCTGACGTAACGGCTCGCGCAACGAAATCGAGTAAATTGAATAATTTTCCGGCGATATCTGTGGCTGCGCGAGCGATGTTTACCCCGAACTATCACGCTATCTCGCTCAGTTGCTTTCGCGTCGACGCTAATAATCCTGGACAGGACGGCCGCTGAACCCGTCGATTACTAGGTAACTCTAAATCCACCGTGCGTGTCCCATACGCCCGGCCGTTGCCTCCCTATTGTGTCGCCTAATCCTCGTACCTGCGGACTCCAATTTCCACGGGGAAGTACGGAAACACTTTCCCGAGGTAACGGACGCCGCTCGAAGTTTATGGGAGAGGCGAACGAGGGCGGAGAGGGCCGCTCGAAGAGGCCACGGTGCCTTCGGACAGGAGTAGGCGAACGCCAGAAATGTCGCCACGTAATGGACGCCCCGTGGATTCGTCATGCGATGGCGTTTCACAATCCCCGGCACGGTACTTAACATTTTAACCATTTACCTATGTACGTACCCCGGCGATCGGTATCGCGGGCCCGTGAGCGGTTCGAGAGAGCAGAGTGAAAGGAGCGCTGCAAATTAGATAGAGGAACGGGGCGGTGGGGAGGCGAAGCACCATAGTTCTTTCATGAAATTCGGTTGATCGAGCTGGAGGCTCGTAGGTACGCTCTTTAAATTGTTTCTCCCTCTCGCTTATGAGATTGGCGAATAAAAGAATCGAAATGGTATCTGTAAATGCGAAGTGTGAAAGAGACAAGTGTCCTACTATCGTTACCGGTTCTTGCTTATAGTAATCGAACGATTACCGACTACTACATTCTGCGAGAAGATTCGATAAGCTCTTAAGAATTCACATTTCAGACTTTCAGTCGTGTACACCGCGATGCGCGTCTCTTTGTCGATGGGGCTACGTACGCCGGGATTACGCGCGCATTAAGCGGCGCGATAGAAATGAGCGCCGTCCGACGTCCCGTCGATCTTATCTAGGTCTGAAAGTTGGCCTCGTATTCCTTAACGACCAGAAAACGCACCGCTCGCGGTCAGCTCGCCAAATCGTTTCTTCGATTCTAAACGGATGATCTCTCTCTCTCTCTCTCTCTCTCTCTCTCTCTCTCTCTTCTTTCTTCCGACTGACAATCCCTCGGCCGGAGAACTCGAGCGTGTATAGTTTACGCGCGCGCGGCGGCTAGAGTCGTTTAGAGAATAAAAGCCTGACGTCGCTGATCGAACATCCAGGCTAACAAGTATTTAATCGCCGCGGTTTCCCGGATGCGTCGTCGATTTCGTTCTCGCGCGTTAGTGGCGGCAGCGGTTTCACTGCAACATCCCCCTTCGGACTTCGCGGCTTCGCTGTGCCGAGGACAAGTCTTCTAATTTCGATGGGACACGGGGATATGATATGTTTAACGCAGTTAAGCCTGGATCGAGATCACCATCGAATTCTTAGGTCTATACTAATTCGTAGTAACAAGAATGCAGACTGACGAAACAGAATCACCGCTCGAGAATAGACCCCGATGTACGAAAGGCGGGTCGATCTTCGACCCAACACGGGTTCCTTCGTGAAATGGCACGAGGCACCGATCCGGCACGATTGTTAATCGCACGGGCCACGATGCACGCTCGGAAAGCGCACCGATGTGTATGGTATTTCGCCGACGAGATAAGGAGAAGTCGATCAGTGTTTCCCGGAGCTTCCGTTATTCCCCGCGAAGCTAACCCGACGCAAATTTATGACGCGTTGGACGGTGCGTTACGACCGCCTTGTAATCCTGTCCATAAATCGCCTAGGAATTCCCGGATAATGCGTCAAGCTTCTAACGATCAGCGTTGCCCGGCAATAAAAAGGTTTATTGCCGAGTAGCGGTGTCGAGGACGACGCGATTCCTGTCACGAGGATCTATTATTGCCCGCCGCGACTAATCTCCTCGTTGCCCGGTGCTTTCTTCGAGGGTCTCCTAGCGGGGGCGGTGCAGTTGTTTTAAACGAAGCTGAAGTAACTCGTAAGCTGGGTCACTAGTCAATTCCAACTGGGTTACCCCTAACAAACTTTCTCAGAATATCAAGATTCGTCGATTTCCAATCGAATCGTACACGCGTGCATACGAAAGGTGATCGTAAACGACAAGCAGCGAAAATTTAGAGCGACCCGAGAGGAAACGAGAGTAATCTATCTTCGAAAAGCCGAAGGTGTATCAGACCTCGTGCACGCGAATTTAAAGGAATTTCACCTGCCCCGGCAGAGCGATAGTATAAAAGACTTGGGGGCGACTTTATCTCGACGATGTTCTTAAAAATCACCGGTACAGACACTACGAACAATGCGATTCCTTCCTCGTTGAACGAGTTCCCCTATTATCTCATCGCTGGATCGCAGCACACCGCGGAACGTAACGAACTTTCTTCGGTCGTGAAAAAAAAATGCCAAGTGAACGGTCAGCAACGGCGTCTCTGCCGTAGAAGCAACGACAAGAAACCGTGACTTTCCTTCGAGGGGGTCCAACCTTAGCGCGTAAATCATCTCAAAGAAATTTCTTCGAGCGTGTCCGACCTGTTTTCATGGAAAGCCGGAAGCGAAGATCGATCAGAGGGGGGACGCGGACTCGGTGTGCCGCGCCTGGTGACGAGGAACGAGCGAACCCACCGCGGACAGATCCATTTCGACGAAGACGTTCGCCCGCTCAATGCGATTCCACCTGAGAAAATTATGTTACACCTGCACTTGGGGACAGATTGAATAAGAGAGCGGCAATTAACCGCTAATAGGCCTCTTTCTCCGTGGACGACCGTCTAATGCCTTAATTTTACCGCCAGCCACTGCACAATGCGCCTCTTTTACGTAACCGCGCGTTTTCCGCGGCACGTTTTCCACGAACACTGTTTCCACGGAGCGAGCTAGGTACCTTGGAAACCTGGTAAACCGTGGCCTCTCGTTGATTGTCCGCGAATCGGGAGAAGCTAAGGAACGGGAGATTATAGAACGTTTGGGTGACTCGGAGTAAATACGTTCATGTTCGGGATTATTACGTCTGAATGTTCGTTGAATCGATCGAATTAAATACGCGAAGGGTTTAGAGCACCGAGATGGAGCGCATGAAGTTTGGACGCGCAGCTATTAGGGTCGCGATTTCCCATCGTTTCCCTCGCAGCAGGCGAAAACGGTAGGCCTTCCGCGGATGTAGGTCGTCGCGGTTGATTCCGGTAATTAAACGTAGACCCGGTAATTCGATAATCCGGATACGGGGAATCAGTACGCGGCTGCACGGGGCGGTCGTGTCTTCTAAGTGAATTACCAAAGGCAATGCAAAGCCGATACTAATCCGGGGTTACGCGAGAAATTTTATTACCGTTAGGTACCCGGGAGAGGCGGCCGAGCAACCGTAAATGCTAACGATACCGCCTGCTTAATCAGTTTTTCGCAAAATTGGCTTGCCCATCCCCCGACACCGGCACGGACCCACGGAGAAACGATCGGAAAGCATCGGGAACAGAGAATTGAATTACAGAACCCTCTTTGCTGGAGCGTGACAATTTTGGGACGAAGAAAGCCGATGGCACAAGGGAATAGAAGCTTGGAAGGCGGCGTGATACAAGGAGCGAGCAAAGCTCCAGTGGAACTCTTTGAGGAATCTATATTTAATCAGCGAATTAAAATTCACCGGGCGAGCGTACAGGATTGTGAAACGGTCCGACACCACTGGTGCTACTTTTCTGAACGACCTTGATCGGCTGAATTATCGAAAACCATCGACTTGACGCAACAAACGATTATGCGGAGAGGCCGGGGAATTTCAGAATTCATCGCCGATGCGGCTAAGAACCGGGGGACCGTTAACATATTCGGGGCCAGATCGGCTCGGCGGACAGTTAGATATGGAAAATAATTGGGACGCGTGGCAAAACTATTTCACAGCTTGCGTTCCTAACGGGAAAAAGGAGCGGCGGCTCGCGTATTCGATGCGGATCCTGGCGGGGCGATGGGGGATTCTCTGCTTCCACCGACGATTAGCCGCCGAATCCCTATTTCTTTTTTAAACGACTCCTTCCTCGTTTAGCGAGCGTAATTACTGTCGGTGGCTGGCGCTCGCGAGCGGCCGCCACGTAACTCCGGCCAGATAGGTACTGTTACATGAAAACAACCCGATAATTATGTTTCATCGCTGGCAGCGAGTGTGCGCGACACAACGCGTCCGATAAAGACGGCGGAACCGTGGAGGGAGAGTGTAACGACCATCGCTACGGTCGATAATGATAGCTCGATTAATAACATAGCCTTCTAACGCGTGTTAATTAAGCGTCTCAATCGTCACGTCTGTGCCGACGACGCCGTTCCAGCTCCGATTTCTCAGTCTAGCGTTCAATGTCACCCGCGATCGTCTTCGATTCGCGTTCGCCTGGATCGATCGATTGGGAATCGAGAACGAAACGTTTCGCGAGAGGAATTTTTCAATTTTCGAATCATTAGATGTTGAAATTTCTGATTTCCGGCCTGGAGGCTGTTTCAGATGTTCGGAATCGTAATCTACCACCGACGATCAACGGTCGACAGATTCTGCGGGATGGAGCGTAAAGAGGTATATTTCCCTCTGCGTGTTTGAATTTACCGATGATTCTCACGGCGAAGTCTGATTGTCCGCGAGTTTCCCGTGCAACTTCAGCGGTTTTCTGATCTACAGCGGAGTTTGCGCGCAAGTGCAACGGCCTTGAGACGAGCTCTCACGGCACCCGACGTCCTTAGAGAGAAAGGACGTCTCGGAGGCCTTCCTCGGAGAAAGCATTTGCTCGCCGAATAACTGCGCGAGACGCACGCCGGCTCGGCCATCCGCTGGGTATTAATGACATTTTCCCTTCACCGATCTTTTTAATACGCTCCGACGGTCGAGAGACATCCGCCGCGGCCGTAACTCTCCCGCGGATCTCGCGCTTTCGATCGACCGTCCCCGAGGCTTCCTACAATCGATTACCACGATTTCCGTTACCCCCGTGATCCCATCCCCGAGAGACTTTCGCTTATTGCCGTTGAGCGCGACTCTTAGCGAATGATCTCGCTCGATTCGATTGAACTGTTTCATTTTCTGTTTACGTAAGCCGGGGAGGAAGTAGAATGGATGCATGGCTCTGATTAATTGAACTATTAAACTCGCCGACAGACTATTTCGCAAGTACTTTCGGAGAAACGAGGCGAGAACGAGGAAATGTAAAATAGGGATATAATAAACCCACGGAATCGTATGAAATTAGGATATTCTCCTTCCTGGCTTTCTCAGTGAAATCTCCGCGAAACAATTGCCACGGTCTCCACCGTCTCCCAGACACCGTTGTATCGGTTTCCATCGCACGGAGATCCACCAATGCCCCAAGGACTCGGGGTTAATCTCTCCGTTCCCTTATTCCCGGTGCAGCTGCGAGAACGCCTCTCCGATGAACTTTCAATTGCGTTACGGTCCCATCAAACCTCGCCAGATGGAGGCGAACGAGGAAAAACGGGCGAGAGAAGCGAGATAATAGAGCGGAAGGAAATTGCGCCAGGCTATACATCCTCCTGGACCTCGAATTTCGCGGTACGTTGCTCTAATTCGAAGATAAGGTTGATGAAAACCGGAGAAAAGGAGACAGAGGCCGGTAACAGAACGTCGAAGGCGGCTGCTGCTGGATTTTTTATCTCGTTAAAGGGGAAAACCGGCGAGGAGGAGGAAAATGAAAAGTGGCGCGGCCATTTTTATTTTAAGATTCGGAGAAAAATGGCTCGAGCTTTACGTACGTGCTATACCTAAATGAGGACTCGTAGGATAGAAAGTGTAGATTCCTTCTCAACAATCGAATCGAAGAATTTAACTGAAAATATTCCGGAATCAAACTAATCGCGTCACCCTCTTGCCACTTCGAATACCTACTTCGCGACATTAACGCCTTTGGTTCCGAAATGAAGAGCACGGATAAGCAAGGAGGAATGCAGCTGGGCTTCGAGTTTGAATTCCAATCGCAAATACTAGGAGACAGGAGAGGGCTGTGGCTGTTGGAGCGAATAAAGAAAGATCCTTTCGAGAAATCCGCACTTGCCACGAGGTCACTGGAGAAGAAAAAAGCCGCGGGCCTTTTTCCCCGGGGTAAGTAGAAGAAGCGTCGCGACTGCATTCTTCGCCGCGGCACTTGCGCCTTTTTTACGGCGCTTTTACGCGCCGGCTACGAGGGAATTTATAGCCCCGAAGACTATGAGCAACTGATACAATGCAGCCACGCTTCTCGCGCGTAAATAGTGCGCGGAACCGTGGACGCGTTCGCCGCAGGCAATTTAACGTCTTCCCTGGTTTACAGAGTCCCTTCAAATGTTCGTTAAATTTATCGAGATTACGTTCCGTCGCTCCCTGCTCCGTCGAAGTGAACTGCATTTCAGACGTCGGCGAAGAAATCACCGGCCCCGAAAGTAACATTAATTTCTGGCTATGCAAACCGAGATCAACGGGGACGAAGATACTACACCCTCCTTTTATGTGTCGGGAAAACGGAAAAAAAATGTACCTTCGGTGGCAAACATTTTTCTAGACCGACCCAGAGGAACTGACACGGAACAAGGGAAACTCGCTGAACTGCGAACGGTCCAATATAAATTGACACTCTCTGGGTTTCATGCACGAGCTACGAATGTAATAAAAATCACTGTGCTGCAACGACGGTGCCTATCTTCCTTTCGTGAATCATTCGAATGGATGTGTTAAATTTCTATTTCGTTTTAATCCCCGGCGCATTGTACCTACTAGGGCTGTTCGAGTACTCGCATAATCGAGTAGCTTGAAATTCGGGCCGAGCCGGGACTCGGTTTCCGAGCCGAGCCGAGTACTCGAAGAGAAAAAAAAAGAAAAATTGACTAGTCAGTTCTCTTCGAGCCACACGAAAAAAATTCGAGTACTCGATTCTTTGGAGCCGCTCGGTTTTTACGAGTACTCGGTTCTTCGAGCCGAGTCAGGCTCGGCTCACTTTTTTCGAGTACTCGAACAGCTCTAGTACCTACTATTCTAAGTAGTTGCATCTCGGTGCTAGACGCATCACGGTTTCGTGGTGTCGTTTTGTCGCGTCCCGTTGGCACACGCGCTTCCTTCGTACCTTCTGGTCGGCCAGAGCAGCTTTCTAAATTCAGTCGAGGAAACTGAGGGGAAAGAATGGTTCGAAGACTGTATAGAATCGAGTGAAACGGGGGTGGAAAGGAAGGGAACGAGGACCGGGCGTCTCCTACAAAAGGGGAGCCCTTATTTCTCTGTGAATCTCGTGGAACGCACGTGAAACGAGCAGGTGAAGCGACGCCCTGCATCCAGAGTATCGTTTCGGCCGATTCAGGTAGGGCGGGCGTACCTGACGGGTGAATTCATCCCGTCCATCGTTCGATGCGACTTAAAACCTCGATTTATTCGTAGAAACAACCGTAAGGCCAGTTTCATTTCAATGGTACTAATACCAGCCTCAATGTTCTAGAATTCGTGAATGTTGTCCGACTACACTTAATAGAAGCTTTAGCAACGAAGATCTATGATTAGAGAGTTAATAATTTAACTCTGCAAGCACGTAGAACGTTCTATTCGGTTAAACAGCGGTCACACACCGCGTGAAGTGTTATAACATATAACTTAACGTCCATTCGCATCTGCATACGTTAATTTTGTTTAATTACCCAACGATGCGCGCAACCTCGATTTCTCGCGTGGAATATCGTTTTGGTCGCGTATAAACGCACAAGCGCCATGAACCTTACGCCTGGCTCGCGCAATTTTCCCCCTCGATCCGCAACGCTTCGCTCCTTTCCATTGATTGTTCCACCGATAATTCGCGAAAAGCATCGCGATCACATATGCCTACAGTTCTACTCTGCTGATCGAAATCCATCTTGACCAGCGATTAACGCGCGGGGGAAGTTTGAACGATCTCATTCCCGATTACCAACGGCTACAAATGGAAAACGTTGGCCTCGTATGCCAGAGAAGAGAACAGCGAAAGGAATAAGAAACTTTAATCAATCGTCGAGTCGAATTCAAATATTCCATCGAACTTTCATTAGGTACGACAGTTTTAGTAGCAGCATCGCGAAAGGAGAGTGCAGCAATCCCTCGATTAATGGGAAAGGCTTATCGATAATCCATAAATCGTTCGGGAAATTCGAGAGAACCGCTCGCGGGTATGCGCTTTCGAGGCTGCCGATCGTTGACACTACTTGTCGAAATGCATATCCCGCCTGATACATCTCGACGATCACTTTCACCACGCGCAACTGACATACTCCAAGCTGCGCGTAAATCGTAGATATTCGGCGTGTAGAATTTTAACCAAAGAGCACCGCGTGCGTGCGGATTTTACACGCGTCCCGACGACAATGACACGCGCGTAATTACATTTCCGGATCGTATTTTACCCGTAGGGTCATTGAATTTCACGCTTTACAATACACACAATCGTTGGCGGATCGCATTACCTAATCGGGCTGATAAGCGCTTCGAATGGAGGGACGGGCGTGAAGAAGATGCTCCGGGCGAAAGGGGGAGGTCGAAGAAACGAGAACGAGAGGGAAACTAACGTGCCGACTGGGGAATATTTTAAAATCACGAAGCATACCGGCCGCTCGTAAGAATCGTGAACATCTGGAGACGGAGTTTGGAGTTGAAGAAAATCGAGGAACTTCGAGGTAAAAGTGGCAGCGAATTAGTGGAGAAATGTAATGCTAACAAGAGGAGGCCTGAAAAAATACAGGAGCAGGTAGGTGAAAAGGGAAACGGCGAGGAGAAGCACGCGCAAACGCGACAGATAAAATTAAAGATGTCGCCGCGAGGAACCCTACGAGGCATCTGTTCCCTTGGCTGCCGAGTGACCAGCACCCTTCGCCTCGCCTCTGCCCGCTTGAAATCCAGCCTGTTGCGAGAATCAAGTTTTCCGGAACGGAGAAACTTAATATAAACGGTGGCGAGAAAGGCCGATTTCTATTTCGAGCGAGCAGCGCCGTCAAAGCGTTCCGCGAGTCGAGCGCGAAAAACGTTGCCATTCGAGCCGAGGGCGCCCAACAATCGGTAATGTCGAGAATAACGGCCGAGCTCTCGGGGCCTTCCGTGAAAATTCGGCGCTCGGTGGAAAACCAAGGAACGGGCGGGTGTTCGCTTGCGTTCGCGACGGAACGCTCGGAATCGTTGAAACCAACGGCTTTCTAAATGTTCCGCTCGTTAAAAATACGCGAGCGTTTGCTTCTCGCTGAAACGCGAGTCGCTTCGCGTGGACGCGAGACCAAGAAATCAAGATTCCTCATTCACGGTTGGCGAGAACTGTTAAAGAATCACCCACTGAGATAGCTCCATCGCTTTCGAGCCGTTCAATACCATTTTACTCGCCTTACAGCTTCAGTAAGGCCATTAGACTAACCCGTTGCCTAAGAATCAAAATTCCACTTTCACACGCAACGTGTTAATTCTTCCGTTTCTGGTATTCAGTTCCCATTTTTTAATTTCCTGGCTAATTTGTATGTAGGTAGTTCCCTATGTCCACTGCGCTAAATAAAATCTCGGCTGGTTAATAATTTAATCGTCGGTTAAAGATTATCCGGTAAGTTAGGGACGCCTTAATTCGAAGAATGCTTCTAGCCGCTACTTATTCTCGGTTTGTAAAATTTCCAGCCGCCACGGCGCGGCCTGTTCCCCTGGATCGTTCAATTCAAGTTTCGAGGAACAGCTGTGCTGCTCAAAGGGGGCCCCACGCCTCTTTTCTTACGGGGTTATGCCACGTACCCAGGCCAAACTGGCCTTTGGGAGAGTCGAGGAGCCCCGGAAGGCATGCCGTCTGTAAATCTCTCGTCGCTTTTTAAAGAACCCTGTCCTGGACGCTGTTAAACCCGTGTTCCACTTCGTTCTCGATCGCACACGGTGTAAAGAATATCTACTCGAGCTCCAGGGTACGAAGAAACGATCGAGGAAATATATAGTTCATAGACCGGATCTTCTTAGTGGGTTTTAGATAGTAACGAAGCTTCATGGCGAATGGGAGTGGTGTTTCAAAACGATTACATGTGCTACTAACGACACAAGGAATTTGTACGATTTTCTCTGGTGAAAAGGCAGAATCAGGGATTCAATTGCGTTTGGATCTGAAGAAAGCATGAACATCGAAAGAAATATTTAAGAGTCGAAAGAAACCACGTGTTGATAACTACTTCAATGGCAGAATGAAAGTTCAAGTTGACGTAGGAGATACACTGTGTTAAAATGTAATTTAGTCTTGACCAGATATAATTTGAAATTTTTTAAATGCAGAGGAAAATGCGATCCCCGTAAATATCTACCCGTTCCTGGAATCGGTTTTCCCTATGTCTATATTCGGTTACCCTTCCTGCTTTTAGAGCATCCCGTGCCACGTGGATTACCAGTAATCCACCAATTACCGGAAACGAAATCCACTTTCAAAACAGAATGGCCGCCTTTCCTTCGATACTAAAATTACACGCGAAGAAATCGATACGCATAGTTACTCAGAATCTCCGTGTCGTTAAATATTATCCTACATCTCCTCATCGAATGCCTAGAACATTACCCTCAGGCCTCAACCTTCGATCGTCTCTGCAGCTAAGTAGCATTCCAGCCCTTAGGAACAGTTTAGTAAACGATTACAGACACAACTAACCGTACCCAGGTTTACTGCACCGAGGCAAACTGCCACGGTACGCTAGTCATAGGCTACATTTTCCAAAACACGCGCATAAATCTTCCCCACCCATCCCGCGATAAGAAAGGTCCCACTCCTCGCCCGAAAAAGTTCAAAGATTTCCCCAGAGCCGAAAGTTCGAAGGCCTTCGACGGCCTCATTACCAGCCAGGGCATCGTAAATCATACAAGGCTATATTCTCCAACCCGGAAGCTCAGCTACCAGCGAGCCGCGACCCACGAGCAATCCAGATAAGGCACGGATGATTCGAAATTCTTGTTCGCGGCAGGGCAAACTGTTGGACATTCCCGTCTATTGTGTTCGCAACGCAGACGTTCGTGACGGAGTCTTGACATTGAAGGTCGGTGTCGTCGTTAACGCACGGCTCCCTGGCCTGAATTACTTGATGGCCGCAAAACTGCAACCCCTCCCCTCTGGTCCGTGCGTATCACTTTGCCCATGGCGTTGCGCATTTTCCCCGTTTGCATTCGAGAACGTATCGCCGCTGGCGTCCGCGGGCCGTATAGGCGCGTGACACCGCGCGCTGCAATATTATGCAACTGCGCCGGGGACAGGGAGATTCGAATGCGCTCGCACGTACGCGAGCGGCGAGAACGTTTCGACGCTGCTCTATAGGCGACGACGACCTTCCTCCATCCTCCCCCTCTCGCGTTAACACACCTTTCGGGCCCTCCCAGTGAAAGGCGAGAGTCGCGTGAATCGTCCCTTCCATCGATTAATTCCTCGAAACGAGCATGCTAATTGGACACTTCACGCTTATTTCTGCAAGTGCAATTACGAAATCGACACCCCCCCCCCCCCGGTCACGTTTGTCACCTTCCATCGCTCACGGACAAACTGAAGGGAAATAAAGTCATCTAGCTGGCTAATCCTCCGATTACCAATAGCCAACTCAATAAAAATCGAATCGAGGCGAACGACGCTCGAGGCCGGCACACGTCGGAACAATGCGCGTACGTGCGCAAAAGCGTCGTATGCTTTTCAGTTCCGCGCCCGACGAATTACATACGTTACGGTTTATCGGTCGATTGAGAAAGGTAGATCGAATTTGCATCTGTGAAACCATTAGTGTCGCGAGCATTAGATAATCCCTGACGCAACAACGTCGAGCGTGCGCGCTCCATTAGCGTTCTTCATTTTTGTTAGCTCGCGCGGCTATTGATCGCGCGGTTAATCGAGGAGCGACGATTAAAGGTGGCGGGGTTATTCGGAGATGCAAACTTTGCCAACGGCACGATGGAATCGGAGCAGTCCCCCGTATAAATTGTGTCCACGGACGAAAGGGCACGGGAGCGAGCCGCGGCGCGCAGCATCGAGAGCGCGATTATGCCGGCAAAAGTATAATGCAACCGCTTCCTGATGTGGAACGCGTAAACGCTTTGCCGCATTCCGATCGCAATTTCGCGCGTATTCCTCGGCCACGCTTTGCCGCTGTTTGTATATATTTTGCCCGTTCGAGCCGTTTTGCGCTTACGAGGCAAAACGTTGGGCTCAATTACCAGGTTGCTGACTCGCCGAGAAATACGCTGCGCGTTATCTTCCAAATAACCGTTTGTCCACTTACGCAAGCGCTTTCGGGGAAAGAAGAGAATGGCTAGCTACCCTACGGATCAGAATAATTCGGCGCGATTTCTCGCAGATCGAACAGTTGTTTTCGCTCGATTGTAACTATCGGCCCCCGTTCGTTACGATCTCGTTGGTCCGCCAGCGAGCAAAGTCCCCCCGGATCTTCCCAATACAGGTGAATCTGTATAAATCAGGAGTAATGGGGATTCGAATTTTCACGCTCGATCTCTGTCAAGTGTACCTTTCGGTGCTTTAGTGACAAACATATCGATGCTGCTATCGACGTTATTCGCACGCAGAGCTCCAACGTTATCAATGACTTTTGTCAATAAACCTGATGCATTTCGCGCGCCACTTCGTCACTTTATTTCCATGTATTTGCCAATATAGTATACACTCCGGTGAAATATTTAATGTTTCACGTTCGAAATGTTTCGTTTAGCCCGATCGATGTGGCCCCGCGCTAGTTCCACGCCCAATTTATGTACAACAACTCCTACACATCATAAACCCGCGAATTTTAAACGTGCCTGGGAAAAGTATAATCCAATCCCTTCGGAAAATAAACGTCTACGTGCTGTGCGCTGCGATAAATGTCGAGCTTCAACTAGCTATATACAGTTTTACATGAAACAGTGTTTCTCGCTGGAGCTCAGTGATCACAGTGGCCCAAAGTCTACAGTAGTTGTAGTTCCTATTCTCACACATAGAGCACATATGCGAGAAAGAACGACAGGCTACGATAATCTAACATGCTCCCAGCGATAAACAGCTGTCTAATCGTGTCGTTGCGTAAGTTCCAAACAGACAGTCCATTCGTTATAATTCCATTCGCGGACACGTTCGAACCAAGGACCGTCAAAGTGAGCTTCTTACGTCAACGATAAACGGAAACGTCAGGATTCGTCTTCGCCGTGTTTAACCAACGTGAATCAACCGACAGCCGAGCCGAGCCGAGCCGAGTTGCCTGGTGTACCATATGGAAAGGGAAATTTCACGCTCGCAGCTTGATACGGCCGTAAGGTCCCCGTCGTGAAATTTCGTGCACCGACCGAAACGCGGCGTCGGTTATTTTCGAAGCTTCACGAATGCGAGAGAGAGAGAGTCCTCGGTGTGCCGAGGAGAGAGCACGTCCGAAACACGCCGGCCGGGGGAGAGGGTCAAACGAAAAAACTTCACGATAAGCCTGTGACCCATGCGAAACTTGCCCAGATATTCTCACGTTTTTTTCCATTCGATCCGATAGATTTATTTTCTTTTTTCTTTTGCACCCTCGATACGGATTGTAACAATATCGTAGTATCTATCGTTGATTTAAAGGAACCTACAAAGCGTACAGGATTTAAGCAGAGAACAGAAGGATGCTTTGAGCTAAGCTGCATACGAACTGGAGCAATTAATGCGGCAATATTGCTATAATTTTAAGACTCGATGCCTTTGGAGAAATATCTTTAGTGTTATATACTGATTTAAGGCGACGAATGGGGAGATCATACACCTTGAATTGCTCAAAAGTATATCTGCGAATGTGTTCTCAGGATAGTATGCTATAGCAGGTTTTATAAGAGTAATTCTAGTGGCAGAGTAACGCGAAGTCAACGAAGTATTGATTAAAAAGCAACCGGGATACACGAGTTGTAAGACACAATTATATTTATCGTACTACATCGTTAATCTCGATTGTACAGTAAATAGATATGTAACATTGCATGCACTGGCGCTCGACTTTAACGCAAACGATACATTTTGACGAAAGGCACGCCCCTTCGACGACTTTACTTTCGAATCTCGTCCAAGAGGTTAGGTTACATCGTGAGATGGTGTAAGAAGCGGCGTTCGGAGCGATTTTTCCATGAGTTTCAGGCGACTTTCGTTTAAATAAACGAATCCTACGAGGAACTTCTAAAGGAAATGAAAAGCTTCGTGGGATCCAAGTGTGCAGATGGTGGGGACGAACATAACCTCTACGGAGAAACCACGAAGCTGCTGTCCCTCTGGGAAGCACACCAAAGCTACCAACTAGGTACATACGTGCAGAATAGAAACGGCAAAAAAGAAAGAAAGGCAGACTACGGGAAGATCACACTTCGCGATCCTAAAGCTGTGTGACTGGCAAAGGATGATTCATCTATATTCACGTTGCATGGAACGCGACTCTCACAAATTATTCAGGTTAGGTTGTTTGAACGAAGGGCGAGGGGTGGTTGGGTGCGAGGAAAGCGGGTATTTCGAACGAATTAGTGGATCGGTCTGGAAGTCGATCTATCGAGCTAACAGCCTTGTCAGACCTTTTATTACGTAATGTCGTTGTCAAACCATACGGACACACCGAGGCGACTCGGGCGAACTAGCCGAGTTAGCGAAAATGCCACCTGCAATCGTTTCGAACCGAATCGCGTTCGCTTTTTCGTTTAACCGAGCTCTAGCAGCAAGGGAAATGCGTGTATCGGCGGACAGCTGCTAACGAGCCAACGTGGCCTCCCGAGCGCGTTCGTTTCTGGGATGTTTTTTGCGCTAGTCACGGCGCAACACACTTATCCCTTTCGAATAATAACGTTCGTGCTAATTTCAATGGGCAACGGGAAGGGCAATTGCCGTGAATGGCCGGAGTAACGAAATTCCACGCGAAATATGGCGAGCGAGTTGACGATCGAGTATCTCTTTCCTTGGCACGACATTACGGGCACACGTACGTGCGCGCACACATTCGGCACGCACCACACATGCAGGGCCGTTCCGTGACGACGTGCAGAGGCGCGCACGGCACACACCTCTACACGTACGCGCCACACATGCACGGCGAGCCAGCCACAAGCTCGCGATCCTAGCCTATACATACGCGTAAAGGGAAAAAGCAGACCGAGACCGAGAACGCGTAGAATTTGGAGTAAGATTCACTCACCCGATTCCTGAGGAAGTCCTCGATGGCACGTTGCGCCGAGTCGGTGAGCTTCACGAAGATCAGGGACTTGTTTTCGTGAAAATTACTGTGCGACGACAAACCATACTGGACACCTGCCACCAGCGCCGCCATTTCTCTGTCTCTCAGCGGCGGGTTCTCTCTCGCACACGTCCCCCTCGTAAAAGCGCACACAGCTGACGACGTCCTTGTTGGTTAAACCAAGCACTTTTCTTCCTCTTGCTCCTCTTTCTCTCGTTTCCCTGGCTTGGCTACTTCTCAACCCGCGATACGAAACGGTGCATGCTACCAGTTGGCGAGAGAAAAAACACTTGCCGCGACGATGACGACGATGATTGGTATATTTTCACCCGCCGGAGCAAAACGAGCATGGACGGGGAGAGATACAGAGGGGAAGGGAAGGGAAGAAAAGAGAAGAGAATAGAAGAGAAGAGAGAGATACAGAGAGAGACAGAGGCAGAGAAAGAGAGAGAGAGAGAGAGAAGGAAGAAGAAGGCAGATGAGACGGAGAGTAGGATAGAGAGAAATACATACAACCCCCCCAGAAACAGAGGATTCTCTACACTGGCTCCGCAGCTCTGGCACACACGCGTCTTCTCTCGTTTCTCGACGTATATCGTTTTCCCTTTTTCCGTATTTTATGTTTCCACGTTTGCCACTACTTCACGCGGTTCCGTTCTCCTCGTCACGCTTCGAAAGTGGTAGCACCCGCGCGTAAACCACCCTCTCGCACGTTCCTGATCCTCGTTTCCTCTCAACCGTCACATATTAGCGCGCCGACACGTCTCATTTCAGATTTTCTCGCGATTGGGTACGTTGGGGAGAGAGCAGCGCCCGTCGTTTCGCCGTAAGGAACTACACAACTACACTTTCGAACGACCACCTGGTAGGCGGGGCTTACGGGAGAACTGTCGACCAATCGCGATTCCTGGAGAGATAAAATGCGACTGACGACCCTACCGTCCTCCTACGGTCGCAGTCAACGATCGACTGACACTGCTAGATCCTACCGTATGCCTTCCCGTGTACCACTACCGCCATCTGATTGCACACTCGTGCAATTCCGCGCGCACTAGCCTTTAACAAAATAATAAAAACGAGTTTGTCCACAAAATATAAACAGCATTACATGTATAACATATTCTATAAACTAAACAACTACTTGTCACCCTTTTCTTTTTGCCTCTTTCAGTATGCCCCAGCAAAATTGGCTAGTAATTAGTAGCCGTTACGCGTGACTTTCGAATTCGTATTACACAGGTGGTAGATTCCATAGTATATTTAAATAACAAAAATCGTTAGTTTATCCACAGTTTTTCGAGCTCCGATATTTAGATTTGTTTAGTAATCTTAATACTGTATTTCCGTAATTGTCTTAAAATCTGTTTTGACTGTCACTTTTAATTTTTTAGGGAAATATAAGCGCACACATAGGCCGGTATTCATAGTTGCTACTTATTCTTAAGCATTTGCTTAAGAATAAGTAGCGACTATGAATACCGGCCATACTTCCCAGATAGCACACCTCGTCTTAGAGACGTCTAGTTTATGTCTATTTTAGGTCTGAATGTCTTGATTTGTAACAAGACGTCTTTAAGACGTCTTTAAGACTTTACCAGACGTTGTGCTATCTGGGTTAATACCTTTTTTTGCTAACGAAAAGTTACAATTTACGTCTTGCTATACAGTTTATGGTTACCGCTCCACTAAACAAATGATTCTAAACAGGAGCCAATCATAAGTGCGAACAGAAAGTTGTACCAATTGGAAAGGTTTGCGCAGGAAATTGTGATTTATCAATGTGGCAGCCCTGCACCTTGTGTCATCAGATGGTCACCAGATAATCGGTAGAAATTCTGCGTACCGAGAGAGAAATTCTAATTGCGACGAATTCTGCTGTGAAGTTATACGTTGCATGACAAATTATTATTAGTGGTTTTTGTGGAGCAATTTGTAAAACATGTATTATACATTAGAAGTCACGTTTGCTTTGAGCCTTTACACGATATTCGCATACAAGGCTGCAACGAATCCAGAAAAATATCATTGTTTTTCACGTTTCCCAGGGTTGTACAAAGAAGTAGATGCGAAAGCGAAGGTAAATTATTCATTAAATAATCTTTCATGATCGCGGAAATGTTTCTCGTACTGTGGACTGTGGTTTCGTGGACAACATAACCTAAAAGTTTCAGCTCGCTGAATGTTATTACCTTCTTTACAGAAATATATGGACCAAGCGAATTTGGATTGATGATTTGAATTTACAACCTGGGTTCCGTCATCTTTAGCTCAACATGTCAACGTGTATTTTTTTGGAAGGATTAACATTATTTGATATAATGCCATAGAGCAATGTAATGTATAGACCATGCTTGTAAAAAATAAAGCAATGGTGTGTAATAAATAATAGCGTCTATAGAGTACATGTATTGGCAACAGTTATGATCTTTACAAAGAGACGACAAATTAAATTGAAAGTGAAGAAAGCAAAGAAAGACTCTGCTTCCTTGTAGCAAGTCTCTTTGCTATAGTTCTATAGTTTCTGTAATTTTTTTAAAAACAGCCTTCTCTATGTCAAATATGCGTGTCGTATTGTTCTAAACCATGTAGCGTACTTAATGTATTTATACGACGATGTGTTACAAGTACGTGAACCAGGTAGCAAATTAAGAAATCTTTGATGTATAATGCTTAGCACATACTTTTTATTGTTATAAGCATTATTGTCCATAAGTAGGGCAAAGTGCATTGTGAATTTCGAGAAATTATGAAAGTCAAGGAACTTCCATGAATATTTTAGGACAAAGGTAAAAAATTATAAGCTTAACAGTTACGTTCAGCTTCAAACTTCACATTTCTCGCTTGCAATTGCATTTTCAATTTATTCTTCCCGTTAATTTCTTGTCTCTCTCTCGTAAGACAAGATGCCGGAGTTTTTAATGTCGATATAGATCGATCTATTCGTGTTACGGCGACTCAGGTTTTTGGAAAATGGGTTCCAGCCTTCATTGCTCAAAGTTTCTAAGCAGTAACACGTGTCCTTGAGGAAGAGACGTAACGTTTAACCAGCACTGCAGCTAGGTTTAGTAGGAGTCCGAGTACGCTCTGATAATGATGATAATATTCCGAAATGACACTAATTGACTTGGAAGCTTGAAGCAGTAGCAATATAGGCTGCCGTTTAAACCGGAAGGAATTTAAGTGTAATGTGAAGTTCGACAGAAGGGGGCATTTGGATAAAATATTGTCAGGCCGATAGGTTTTGATGATTTATTAGAGTCCCTGGATTACCTTCCCCTGAGGCAGCCCATTCCCATAAGAAAGCCATCCTTTTTCTATCTCTTAATATTTACCATCTTATATCGCGTATGCTTTTTGTTCCGCTGTCCATTTTAAGAGCACCCTTTGGATATGGTACATTTATGCAAATGAGGAACGAGAAAACTGTGCGAACGGACAACGGGGAACGAACGTAACACAAAATCAAACATTTCTTTATCGGAATACGTATCGTTTCTCTACCTCTTTGAGACAATAGGGTCATTCGATTATCATCCCTAATGTTACGAGGACACGATGGTCGGCGTGCAGCGTGACGGTGGTGGGTGGGAGGAGGGGTGGGGGAGGGGGCCGATTTTCGAGAATACACTAAAGCGAAGCGTGCCGCGTGTATGCACCCGAGGGAATCGAGCAAATAACATGGCGTGGAGAGTCCTTTGCGGAGAGGAGTTTGACACTCCTTCCATCGTGCCCCCGCAATGTACAACGAACAACGACGCCTTGGATGCTAAATTTTGTTAACACTTACAAAAAGAAGGAGGACGAGTAAACATTCTTTCCGCGTAACCAGCGCCGTACTCTTTGGCAAGTTTCTCTTCGCTTCCACGCTCGATTCTCGGACACGAAAACGAAACGGTGTAAAATCCCCTACGCGATTGATCGATATCACCGATATATCTAAACACACTCTCGGCAATTCGACACATGCTCCCCGCCAAGTTGCGAACTTATCGATGAAAGAAAGAATAGATCGATTAAAGAGCGATTTGACAGACGAGTACACGGGTGTCGAGTATACCGTTACGGTACGGTACGTACGAATTCGCGATTTCGAATGGAATTGTTGTGTGGGCGTTTTTAGAAAATGTGCCGCTTTCGTTGCTGCTCCGGCGTTCTCGGTGTATTCGTCTATCGGTTTCCCGGAAATTATAAATGACACCTAGCTGCGTTTTAACACGTCAAGATATTTGCTATATATAATTCGCTGAGACACGAGGCAACATCGGGCCGCAAACGTTCATAACCATGATCATGTTATATGTACATTCGTCATATATATAATATGTATATATGTATATGTATTTATATATATATATATATATATGTATATATAATATGTGCAGTCGTATGTGCAATATATCCTGCGGTTACACGATCGAGATGCAATAATATCTTACACGTGCGCGTACTGTCGATGCGAGAAATTATACGGATTACAAGAAAGAAAAGGAAAGTGTGGCCGAGGCAAGAAACGGACGTTTCGTGTAACACCGGCGCGAAGAAGAAGACCCGATGCCCCAATTACAATGACAACGATGGATCGGTGACCGCGATTGAGCTGACGATAGAAACAATAGCGACAACGATTACATGTATGTATTTAGTTCCGTTTTTCTCTCTCTCCGTTTTCCCGTTTACCGAAAGCCAGCCGGGAACCTCGAGGTCTCTGGTAACAGGCGAAGAAAATAGTTGCAACCGTTACATAATGCTGGCTAGTGTCCAAGTCAAAAGTCTCCGGCGGAGACGTCACGACGCGCACCTATGTATATCTACACAAGAGAGATTAAAAAGATCGGAGACGTAGGGATGTAGTTTGTCTGCGGTCCGCGTGTTTTCTGGATGTCGAGATCGAGGCCTCCAGGTTCTCGCTGGCAAATGATCCGCTATAATTCGCATGGCGAATTACGGCGATATAGGTAACGTCCAGCCATGATTTAAAATACTACCTAGTAATTCGTGATAGTAATGATATTCGAACTTTCGTCTTTCGTATAAGACACGATGATATGATATATCGCACAATGATTAAACAACGACAGATACCTGATCGACTTCTCTCATCTGCCTTTCACTCTCGCGCGAGATTGTCACTCGTTATACTCCCCCCTCCCCGGTTATGTACTTTGCTTGGTCGTCAGCTGAGTTGGGCGTTATTCGAATAAATTTCTATATAAATCAACATTCGAACGAAGATTTATTCGAACAGATTTTCTTCAACTGTACAAACAAATTCCCAGGGTTTATTAGTCAATCGAAATGAAGTCTGCCCAACTCTGGTCGATAGACACTGTTTACTGTCAACAGTATTTTACCACGCTCACGCTTGCTTCGCAGGCTCTTCGCTGGCTTCGCCATATAATTATTTCTCCTCCTCGCTTGTTAACACCGTGTCCACTAGCGTTTCCCGGCTTATCGATCAAACCTTGTTAAATTTAACGCCGCTAATTACGAGCGAATCATTTCAACGAAGTCCCAGCAAATCGTTACAACGATCGTTCGGATCCGTTACTGATAAGTGACCGCGACATTCTCGGCGTAGGAATTGCGATTTGAAAGAATTTAACGCTACGACAGATGTTCGAAGTCTGAGAAACCTATTTCGTATGGTTAGCTTCCTGAGACACTGTGGATTGCGAAATCTGTGAATTCGATCGAGGCTCTCTTGCTGCGCGATCACGAATTAATAGACAACGATGGGGTACGACGATGAAACGCGGCGAAGTCGTCGCGGGCTGATTCGACTCGTTCGACGATGATGCGTGTGAGCAATACATGGCACGAAACGACGATATACCGTATTATGTAAGATCGTGGCGATGATCAGCTCAGGCAGTATCGTCAGAGGATCAATCAAGCATCACAATGAACGTAGGAGAAATCGGACGCGGGTCGACGGATGGGTCAAAAGAAATTCGACAAAATGCCCGACGATACTGGTGAACTCGATCGAGGGGTCGATGATCCCCTTCCCAGGGTGGATTCGCGATAATCGTTGCACGCGCGTTTGGAGCTACCGACGATGGAGCTTGCAATCGTGCCAAGCGACTCGGAGAACCAGCTCTCCGTGCGAGTGAACAAACGAAAGTGAAACATCTATTTAATCGAGACCCGGCGTTCGGTATCATAGGTATCATTCCCCATTCTCATTTCGTGTTGAATGTGCGTGTTTGACTCGGATACAATTGCTTTTGGGTTCACCTATATACTCGGGGGCTGCGCGACGGGCGTGCCGCAATAACGTTTAAATACTCTCGTTTCCTCTCGTTCGCTTGTTTGCTTGTGTCGCGTGAAAAAATTTTGATAACAACGATGGGCACACTCTCCGCAGGGACGACGAAAATGTACTCCTCACTCGTTAAGATATAATAATACCCTAATAAACACGCAATCATCCGCATGTACGCACAGAATTACGAGATCCGTCTTATTAGACTCTCCCCTATTTTTTTTTTTTAAAACTCCCTCTCGTTTCCGTTCGCAAATGCGCCTCCTGTCACGCGGTCACAGATTTTACTCCTTAACATGCTTTTACTCACGAAACACAAACATCCCGCCGCTCTTTTTTTTTTCTTTTTCTTTTAATATATTTGTTAGGTACTTTATATACGCGTCGTACGATTCTTCAAGCATAGTATTGTCAACAGTTGTGTATATATTTGTCCCTCTTCAGCTTTCATTTGTTCGTTCGTTTGTTTGGTAAATGGTTTCCCCTGCTTACGCGATCTTCGCGTGACACAGCAGCCCGGAGTGTGATCTTTCGAATGTCCCGCTTCCACTTTCTTTTGGTTCTGCGCCTGCATCGGCTACCGGACGCAAAAGTTCGCGGTGACATCGCGCGCTCCCGTCGAACAAGAACTTCGCCAACACTTGACCCTATTACATTGTACGCGCCCCTTATCTCTCATCCGCACGATTCCCTTTGGAGAACGATGGATCGATCCGCGCAACGGGACCAATAGCCTGCTCGATCGTACGAAGAAGTAGCTACGGATTCTGTTTGCCCTCGAGTTTCCTGACCGTTCGGTGATCTATCGTTTCAACGCTCGTGACGATACACTTGCGCGATCTATGGGCACGTTTCCTCGGTTCAATTTTCTGACACCGGCTCGCCTAACCCTCCAGGGACCCTTATCTTCCATATTTTTAAATTCAAAGTTGTCCAAAGTAACGAAACGCGCCGATTAAAACCTACCCCTAGCATCGACACACCTAAACGCGCTACGGCACGCTTCATCTCACGTTACAATAATCTAATAACAATAGCGCATCGTAAATATCAACACCGCAACGATATCAATGCCAGAAATCATGCGCCAGTATCGTAATTATATCTACGTCCTAAGCGGAATCGAATGTAAAACGCTCGAGAACTGAATGGAACCGGGTCCCAGCAGGGTTAAACTTTCCAACGAACCCTTTAGTCCCATCGAACAGTATCGCTCGTACGATCCTACCTCCAGGGTTGAATGGTAAAAAAGAAAGAAAAGAGGAATTTCGGTGTAACCAGATTACCCGCTTCGTACGATTATGTGACCGTATGAAAAGTTGAAAACCGACGTGACTCGCGCGTCAGCTGTTGCAAATGTGAATTCGGGCGAACGCGTTACCTATCGAATGGCAACGCGGCGATATTCTACCGTCCCTTCTTATCTCTCACCCTAATCTAGACTCCTCCTAATCTAGATCCACCGTCGCGTGATTCGTGTGCCCGCGAATACACTTTTGCGTCCCCGTTCCCTGTCGACACGCGTATCCGTAAACTGTCCCTCGTTATCGTTCTTCGGTGGCCACTAAAATCGCGACCGTGCGCCGCGATTTACCGCGCACAATCTCTCTACGCGGTGTCTACCGTTATCACACACCCGACGAGACTCTTTCGGACGTTTAACGAGTATAGAGAATAGAAATCGAAATGTCTTTTAAAAGAGAAAAATACTGTTTGCTATTGGGATCGGTGTAATCACGTACGTTTGACGTGTGGTTCTGTGTACGCGCGCCCGTACAGTGTGTATACGCGTGTAAGTGTCTATGTTTCTGTTCCGTGTCCCCGTTTCCTGTCCATGATCACGATGCGCGCGCGCTCCCGTGGCAGCGTTGCGTACGTGTCGTGTACGTGTATGTATGGGCATGTGTGTACTTTAAGGGGTAATTATCACAGAATACACGAGATATTTTCATTAAGCTTACGAGATATTAATCGAAGCGGAGAGTAGGAGGAAAAATTGTCGGCCAACCCCTATCGACGAGGCGCGATCGCGGTCGCGTACCGGAAATACGTCGTCTCCGAGGCGAAACGCGAAGGCCGTTCCCGTTCCGTCGACGGGCTTGGCCTGGGTGCCGAATTCGCCAGCCCTTTACTTTTTCCCGTAATTAGTATGTACTTAGGCAGCGGAGAAAATAGACACTTTTACAAATGAATATGGTGGCGAGATCGCGGACCCGTGTTTCTTTCTTTCATCAATCCCGCCCTGTCGTCGCAGCTCTTCCCTCACTTCCCGTCGTGCATCCGCCAACATCGACGACGCCTGTGCTTCTTGCTCTTCCTCAGCGATGCGTGGCATGCCCCAGAACACGAGAGCGTATTCTCGTTCGCCCTTTAGAAAAGCCTAAGCGCCTAAAACTCTTAACGCATCGCGAAGCGATCGCCAGGTGACTAGGAGACCAATTGCCGGACTTCGCGCTCTTGTACTTTTACATTATTTCAATATCGTTTGCGCAAACCTTCGGATGATGGCTGTTTACAGAGGAGGAAAGAAAATTGCGGTTACAGGAACAGTATCCACGAAAACGTGCACGGTCCGCGATGCGTTAGAAGCGACCTTAGAACTCGTTCCCGTGCTCGGATGGCAATTCGTCAGGAGTTTTCCAGCCAAGCGGCACAGATCTGGACACGTTTGAACCTAATCGCGTTTCAGAAACGAAAGCAGTCACAACCTTGTATCTGTGTTCTGGACTATGATCTTTCCGGATGGGAGCAAGTAGGCGTAGGGAGTCGACACGTCTGGTGTAACACTGTAACAGTGGGACAATTTTGATAAGCATCTGAGTAAAGAAAAGTGTACTATGCGAAAGTTCTGCGCCTGATCTGTGTCACGTATAGACGCACGCATCTGCGTTAGGGCTGTTCGAGTACTCGAATATTCGAGTAGCTTGAAATTCGGACCGAGCCGAGACTCGGTTTCCGAGCCGAGTCGAGTACTCGAAGAGGAAAAAAAAAGAAAAATCGACTAGTCGGTTCTCTTACAGTCGCTCGAAAAAATTCGAGTACTCGATTCTTTGGAGCCGCTCGGTTTTTACGAGTACTCGGTTCTTCGAGCCGAGCCAGGCTCGGCTCGCTTTTTTCGAGTACTCGAACAGCTCTAACTGCGTACGGAAGACTGCTGGTCTGTCTAAGATGGTTCAATTCTCCTTTCTTGTGTAGCTCTTTGCCTTTATCTTTCTCTCTCTCTCTCTCTCTCTCTCTCTCTCACACTCTCACTCTCTCTCTCTTTAGACGAAAATCCCGCGCTCGCAGCTACATCAGCGTTTAGACACTATACACAATACGTAAGTATATCTAGACGTACTACGTAGTAGAAACTTTGTTTGGATATAATCATGTAATCTCTGGAATTGTATATCTGGCCGACCTGCGAAGGCCGGTGAATGAAATTCATTAGGTTCAAAGTCGCGTGCATCATTGTGTTATTAATTGGTTTCCTCCTCGCCTATCTTCTTCCTTCTCTTAAGTTTTCTCGGGAGATCCGATCGAAGCTTCGCGCAAAAAGCTGCGACGCGTGAGAGGACGTTCGGGTGCCCCTCTCGCGCGGACCATTTCCGTTTTTAGCAGATCGAGGGACCATTTAACGCGTCCGCCCTCGATTTTCGTGTTTTTCTTCTGCTTTTGCTGTTTCTTAAAGGGGAAGGGGAAGTCTTGTACGAGAGCCACGGGCTCGGTTACAAGCCGTTGGACTCGTGTCCACGAATTGACAGCCTCCGAGGTCTATGTACAAGAGTAATATCGATGAGATATCAAACGAATAGACAGAGAAGTGTTAGCGTTCGTTTTCGAAGCTCGCAGCGTTCCACCTCGCCTCGTATAATGTTCGCTTTTGCCTGGCTCACACGGAGAGCCTTATGATTACCTTTCGGTGTACCATAGAGCTACAACGATAGAAAGTTGAATTTCGAAAAAAGGTCAGTCTGTCGGCTCGTGGAAACGGCGGCTACGGTTACCTATGGTCGGGGATCCGTGGCTCTCACGGTCTCGCGCGTTATCGCACGGTGAACGAAAATCGGGGACGGACGGTGCCTAATGGTAGCTTCTATCTCGGAACGGAGTATCTCGACGCGATGCTCGGCATATCCCGTATCGAACGCGTCGCGATTCACGGACTGTGCTCGAAGCGCTCGAGCGGACCTCGTTGTCATTCAACACAGCAATCAGACTCTTACGGTTCTCCTGTTAATCCTTACGATAAGAACGTACTTTACATTACAATGCCTATTTAATATTAACTAACGGCACGCCGCGATCGACGCCGCGACGCGCCTATTGGTCGTACGCAATGCTACGTTAAACTGTTATTAGAAAAAACTTCTTCGTCAACAATGTGTTTTTTCACGTTTTATCTACAAGTAAACTCGTCTTCCCGATGAAACGGCCTAAAACGTCGCCACGCACGAGGGGGGAGAGGTCTATATTATTAATTAATATAGCATTACGTCACCCCGTTTTGCCGCGTGATTCCGCTTTCAGTTTTGGAACACGACCGATTCGCGTCGGGCATTCGCAGCGTACTCGCTTGTCGCGGACCCCGGTTTCCGTATCCGTTCCCCATCATCATACGCGTTCCACGCTGACCCAACAAATCGGTCATCGTTTCCCGTCGGGGGCCCGTGGATGTCGAGGTACAATCGCGTTGGACGCACATTTTATGGCTAATTCGACTCCTCTCTCCTCCTCTTACAATTTACGAATATTACCAAATTATATTGCGTACTGGCAGCACTGTTTTCACGTTTCGCGTCTATTCGGAACACACTCCAATACCTGAGGCTCCCCTATCCTCCATCCTCGCGGCACTTTAATCGAACAACAGTCCTCCGTGCTCCTCCACGTCCACCAATCATCGTTTCTGAGTTTCGTTCCGCTTCTGTCGCTTCCATGCGTTTGAAAATGGCGCGGGACAAACGCCACCCTCCTTCGTCGTTCCCCATTTCACTTCTGATGGACGAACCTTCCGACTCGGGGAGGGGGCCGGCTGGCTTTTCAGCGCGTAGACTCGAGACCCCGCTGGGAGTTGCCTCTTCGATGCTTCTTCGTCTTTCCTCGTATGGTTCTCTTTCTCGTTTGTTTTAAGGGACGGGGCTAAAGCTCTGTGATTCGTAAAAAAGAGAGAAGAACACGCTCCGACCGGGAGCTGCCTGCCAAGGGAACAGGAAGAAAGATATCGCGCGACGCGACGCGTCTCTCGTTCCCTCACCGATCGTGTCGTTTAGAACCGAAAGAATTCCGCCGATCGTTCACATCGGCTTGTTTCCCGTGTGTGTTTTCTGCGTGTATATGTATTATATGTGTGATTTTTCGCGCGACACCTGGTCGTAGTGTTGCTGGTTAAAGACCCCATGTTCTCGGCGACGACCGCCGAGCTTTCGTAGTTTTTCCCCTGTGGACAATGCGCCTCCTCCGTTCGTCTCACCTCCGAGCTCTTTCCAAACTCGAAGGACTCATCGCTTCGCTGTCGGCTTAACCCTGTGCCTCTGAGCTTCAGGTGGGATTCGGCTCCTGCCTGATGTCGCTCTTCAGCTTCACGAACTCCTTCGCTATCTCATCGTTGTTCCTCTGAGAGAGAATCCTCAGTATCGTCCAGCCCGTCTCGTCCATCTGTATCCGCTTGCCGAGCGACAGCCAGCAGGCGCACGAGCCTTCCTCCACTATATCCTTCAGCTGCATCACCGCCACGCCGACCAGTCTGTCCTCCCTGGCGAAGCAGTAGTCCTTCACGCAGAAGTGCAGCTCGTAGATGTCCAGTTGTTGTTGCTCGTTGCCGATCATGCTGTACAGTGAAACGAACTAGTGAATACTCTGTTACTTTTCAAGTTACTCTTCGTACACCGCGACAAGCCTTTTCCTCGTTATATACCTTCCCCAGTCTCTCTTCAACTTAACGCGTATAGATATTGCTCCTTGTACTCACAAATCGAAGCTCTCGTTAAACTGCGGCGACCAGTTATTGGTCTTCGACTTCGTCGACTGCTTCCTCTTCTTTCCAGTCAGGTGTGGCCCGATCAGATTCACTTCAACGTACGGCCTGAACATCCCCGTACTGATCTGCCACTTCAGATCGTTCGCAGCGACCACTGAAACGCGCAGTTCAATCGATAATGGAGAAGCTAAACGATTTCTGTAACGCGAAACAGGCTGAACCGTACCTTTGACGGTGACCTTCTGCTCGCCAGTGCCAGGGTGCGTGAAGAGGTCCACCTGAATGCTGACTTCTCCCACAGAACTTTCTTCCGAGCCGCCGGTACCTGGAACTTCATTAGCAACAGTCAGTTTCTCTGTTCATATTCGTGCGCTTCTAGATGCTAGGTGCTACGGAGAGAGGAAAAATAGAGCTTCGGTTGCTTCTATTCGATGCTAGAATTGAAAGGTTAAAAATGCTAAGATTCTATAATCGGAGTCTAGTTCTAGAGCAGATTACATGCTCTAACGTAATGCATTTTGAGTATTTATCAGAGAGGATGAAGTCATTGTGTCCATAGTGTCCCCGTCCGAATATAAGTATTCAAAGAAAAACTGTCAGATGCTGTTCAAGGATCCCAAAGGTTAGAATCTGAAAACTCGTGTCGAGCATGAATTTCTTAGCTCCGTCGTCTCCTGGCCAGGAGGCAAGTCTTCGCAAATGTAGCCCCCGGAGGATTAACGCCTCTACGATTCCAGTGGTCGTTATGCAGCCACGCCGCACTCGCTGGCCGACTATATCTATGCGATCGGTTGATGACCCGTTGAAAAAATAAAATTGTACCATTGTACAGCCGCTGGAGCGCAATACATTCTTCATTCGTGTGGAGCAGTGAAACGGTAAATTGGCAGTGGTCGATCGAACAAAGTTAAATATATCATTGTACGTGTGTGTCTGTGTGTCTGTGACAAAGCCTTGAAGAACATGATTGGAGGATGCGTATTATGTGATTTGGCAAGGTTCGCCGTAGTAGCAGCAACAGCGGCAGTAGTGATAGCAGTAGCGCTACCTAGATCACAACTATCTATCACCGAGAGGTCATCGGGACGCTTGAAACCCTTTCGATCCTAAGACTCGGAGGCTGAGCGTACTATAAGCGTTTATTCCACGCGCTGGATAGTTCGAGTGAACTCTTACAAGCTGCCATAGCATCGAAAGGGCGGACGCGTTGACTGCCACGCATATTTTACTCCCCCTTTCTTGGTCAAGCCACTTCTGTTCTCGATTCTAACATCTCATCTTCGCATTCCGTGGCAGAGAACGCGTTAGAAAGAGGCGAGAGGGTTGTTGATCGAATCGTAAAGAATGGCGGTTCTGCGCATCGCGTGGAAGTAACGAAAGTCATCCGTGATAGACACCTCGGTGAATAATGCAATATAACGAACAGTCCACTACGTCCTAAACGAGCGCCTAGATTCGAGAGTGACCGAAAGTCAGCCAAGAACTCCCGTGGCTTCTGCTCTAAGGGTAGTGCTCTCCGGTACCTTGTCGACTCTCTCGACGTAGGGAGGGCTTGCTCTGGCGAAGGGGTTCCTCGAGGCTTTCCATACCCTCGGCTCCTTCCCCTTCGTCACCGCCTCTCTCGCTGCTCATCGAACGTTGACGCTGACGTAGCTTTGATCCATTGTTCAGCGGCACTGTCGCGACAATTTCGGTTACGGTCGATTGCATTTCATCATGGAACGGACGCACGCCAGCGAACTCGGCTTTCGCGCGCAGAATGGTTAAACGAACGTGTGCGAAACCGAACGATCTTTCTGTTACACCGAGAGACTTGTGTGGTCTGTTCTTAAAGTGTACGAGTTAGGCACTCCATTTATACGATGTATACGATCCTTTCTCAAACCCTATAGGTAGATACATTTGACTGTATCGCAGCACGCACGACAGTGAGTAATTCGTGCTGTAAATCAACCTGAGCCAATTTTTATACCCGACAATATAAGTGGCGGCCGATTTATCTGATCTACGGGCAAACATCTGAATTGGTAGCTCTCAATGATATATTGTGAACCGCTATACCATGTGAAATGCTCGAAAGTCGATGTGCCTACAGGTTTGTTAATAGTATCGTTACCTGCTACGACGCAATGAAATTTAGATTTACGAGGCTGCTTGGTAAAACACTTGCATTTACGAATCCACGTACCTTGGTTGATCTGCGACGTGACGAAAGTCTTGATAAGGGTGTCCGTGGTCTGCGTGTACAAGCTCAGAGCGTATCTCAAGCTCTGCAGTTCCGGCGATTTCTCCAGGAACGTCTTCTTCAAGCCGTTCCCGCCTGCGTGGAAGTACTGCTTGATGGTGTCGAGGGCGACTTCGAGTACCGCGCACTGTTTCGGCGAAAGGTTCTTCTCCACTTCCTTGGAAATGTCCTGGAGGCACGATGGTTCTCATTATTGACACCGAAGGAGGCAGAACTGTGATTATCGACTGGCTAACGGAAATTTGCAAATAATACTCGCCATCACACCGCTCAGTGCATTCTTCACGTCAGGTTTGCCAGCTATGTGGTTCTTAAACAGCTTCGACATGTCCTCTATCGTCGCGTTCGCTGCTAAATTCTTGGCGTTGTCCGTCAGATTCTTGAACATCATCTGTGGAGGACACGTATAGATAGATTTACGTAGGACAATAATTCATCGATCGAATACGTACACTCTTGTCCGACATGGGTGGTAGCACGACCGTCTTCTCCAAGATCCTCATCACGATCTTCCACAGTTCCTTAAGCAATCTCTTCAGCACGGTCTTCTCGCAAGATTCGGCGTACAAGGACAGGCTTCCGTCGAGAAGGACCATCAATGGTCGCAGTACTTCGTCCGCTTCTACGGCGACGTTGTTTCTCTGGGCAGGCTGCGACAACTGCACCTGCCCACCACCTTTGATGGCCAGCAAGAGGTCCCCTAGCTCCTTCACCGAAGCTGTTATCCTCGGTTCTAAACTCTTCGCGAAGAGCATCGCCAGATCGTCCAGCGCCCCGTTCAATTGCTGCTGAAGCTCCTTCAATATGTTCGCCGCATCCTCCTCCAGCTTCTCGCCGCCCATCGACTCGAACATCTTTTCTAATTGTACTCGAAGCTGCTGTATGTTGTTCATCAGAATGCAGGCCTGTGGAAAGGTTTAGGAATGTTGTTCGTTATCGTTGGAATGTACTCACCAGGGGTAGTTAAATTTCGGCGTGCTTGATACGTACGATTCGTTCTTCCTTCAAATGACTCGGGAACTCCTTCTTCACGATGTCAGCGTAGGCAACCAACACTTTCACAATGGTTTTCGCGAACCTCTTCATATACCTCTTCCAAATCTCCGGGTCCGGACACTCCAGTTTGGAGACCACGTCGAAGCATTGGGTTAACTGAGTGAAGACGTCGACGACGGAGACGCTGAAGAGCGCGTGCTCGCTGCTCTTTTGGAACTGCGAGAATCACATATGACGGGTTAGCATCGAAGATTTGCAAATGGAAAAGCACGTGATCAGCGGGGAGAGAGAAAAGAGGGGTACTCACTCCGTCCTTCTTGTCTCTGCTGAAGGCACCATGGAGATATTCTAGTGAGACGTCGTCGTTCTCGTTCAGCCACTGCATCACGAAGGGCTCGAACCAAGCTGGGTATTCTGGCACCGCTCCCTTGTACGGTGGCACGTCCTTAACGTAGTTGGTGTGCAACCACTTCACCTTGAAGTGAAGGTTCATGTAGGCCGAGGACTTGCAGAGCCTGTGCTGCTCGTGCTCCTCCAGCGCGTACTTCATGTCAACCGCGAACAGAGACCACATAGTGGCCGCGGACAGTTGACCGATGTTCAACTCCTGGGGGAATTGATTCAAGACTGGCGCGTAGCTGTTCTTGTCCTCCTCGACCACAGACACGATCAGCGCTATCAGCTTGTGCCAAAAGTCGAGCGACTCCAGACTCGGCCCGTGGTCCTCCGCGTCCCTCCTCGCCTCGCTCGGGTCCACTTGGAACTCCCTGTTGTAGATGTCGTAGCAATTCGCGAAGAGGAACTGATACGTAGAGCGCAGGCACGCCTTCACGCAATCCTTCACCACGGTGCTCGCCCTCGGCGGGCTGGACAGCTCCTGGACCTTCATGCGGAAGAACGTGATGCTGGTCAACAGATCGACCGTGCTCTTCAGGTCCATCAGCTTCTCCTGGCTCGAGGCCGGGAAGTTGTTTCTGTACACCGACAGATCGATTCGCAGGGAGTTGTGCAGCTGATCCAGTAGTTTCACGAACTTCTCTTTCTGCAACGGGGGAAATGGACCGTGAATAAGAGTAGAATAACGATCGAGGGTGTGTAAATCGCGGCTCGTGGTACAAACAGGGAGGCATAAATAGTATTCAGCGAGCACGTGAGAATTTTCATGAATTTTCTCGCAACAACCGTTATTGGACGCGCCTCGAAGGCTTCCTTCGTAAAATCTGAATCCCGTTTCTCTTTGTCGATGCGCTCCTTTATTTCGAGGGGTAACATCCATCGTAAAGTTTCTCCGACCCGGTTTCGCCGGCGACAAGCTCAGCTATTTGTTTTTTACAAGCTTTCAACGGAGATAAGGTTATTGAATCACGTGTGTGTGTGTGTCCTTTTCCCGAAAAGGCGATGTCATGCATAATTCAGGAACGTTGAAAACAGGAGCAGCCGACTTGCCCCTGCTTTTCCAGCAACCATTTCGAAAAATTTACATTACTGTATTAAGACCAATCTGGCGCGGTCTGGCGCAATTTGCAATTCCTCAATGTCCATCTGCATAATCGAGAGGACGAGCCTGCGGGAAATCGTGTTTTCCAAACAGGCCGAAGTAACCGATTGCTCGAAATGAAAATGAGGCGTTCGAGTTGAACGCGTTCACTGCGTTCAATCACCGTCGGATATGTATATATTTCGCGTCGGAGCTTGGAGCTTCTCAAAGGATCGGCATTGCGGCGTTGGAATGAAAGAAAAAAATCTTAATTAAAATCTTAATTATACTGGCTGGCGAAGGGACGCTTCCTGTTCCCCGTGTTTTTAATTTCCAGCCCGAAAAGGCTCCGGCGGGAAAAAGGCAGGAGGCAAGGGAAGCAGAGATAAAGGGAGTTTTAATCGAAGCATTTCGCAACGAAATTGGCAGAGCTACGAGAAGGCGCGTGCTATAAAGTTTGCTGAACGGTCGGCCTTGAATCACTGTAGGAATAATGGACGGTTTAGGCTACTGGGGAATTGCAGGAGCATTTCTCAGCCCGTGTGCTCCCGTTATTCTACCATTCACCCTCCCGCCAACCTGTGCGTGGAGGCGGTCCTCAATGGCCTGCATCAAACTCACCCCAAAGTTGCTGGCGGCGAATCTATCACTAGCCGAAACGGCGGAACTAGCGCTGGTGTGGGCGTAGTACGCGTTTATGTTCGCCAGGAGGGTCGACATCACCGCTGGCACACCCGGGCAGTGGTATTTCGTCGATAGGCAGTGGAAGTGTCTGAAAAATTCCAGAAAACAGTTGAATAATCATGGAAACACCGTTCACGCTGACATCGGTCCCGCAATTTCCAACGTTTCACCGAAGAAGATTAGCAAGACAATGGGAGACAGAAGGTCGAGTAACATTTGACCAGAGAGCACTTCCAGTCACTTCTAGCAGCGAGTAGTTGAAAGTGATTTATAATCGCAGGCTGGCCACGATGAGTGGCAGCGCGCAGGAATGAGATGTACTCACGTCATCGCTTGGTAGATGCTCTCGATGCCGTATCGCATCGCGAATTCGTCGACTAGCTCCTCCCCGGGTGGATCGAAGTAGACTCTCCAGGCGTCGTCACCCTTGGCCTGAGGCAGGCCCACCACGCCGTCGTTCTTCTCGCACAGGCTGTGGAACAGATTCTCGTGCAAGCAGGTGTACTGCACGTGGTAAGGCGCGACCTTCTCCTCGCCTTTGATCTCCACGCTGATGTGCAGCCTGATCGCGCCGGACACGGCGCTCTTGTCGGTCCTCTTCTCCAGATTGTACCAAACGTCCATCTCGCCGCTCAGGGTTCTCACCTCGATGATCGTCTGCCCGAGGAAGTCGTCGCTCTCGCGCGTCAACTTTTGCCGCAGCTTCGACTTCAGGTCGTTGTCCTCGTCCCAGACTCTCACCTTTATTCGGTCGGACGAGTTGTGGCATTCGCTGCGGGCAAGGATCGAGGTTTAATCTAACATCGGCCGGCTATCTTCAGCTATTGCAACTACGAGACCTGGATCTGGTAGCCTTTTAGGATCTTCGACTGCAAGATCGCTGAGCAGACGTTACGTCGCCCGTAAGGCTATTAAATCTCTTGTTACACGCTTTAGGGAGAGTGAAAAGGTATTTAGAATACGACGACGTTGCCAGCAAGATCTTTTGCCGTGGTTACAAGGGTATCTCGGGTGATCCCGATGCACGTGCACTGGGGATTAATTCTCGCTACCTCCGGCTTGCACGGAGCAGCTTTCTTTTCTATTTCATTTCACGAGGGAGTAGAATCACGTGTTTCTCGGGTTCGAGGGATCGCAATGGAATTACTCACAAGTAGAACTTCTCCTGCCAAACTGGATTCAATTCCCGGGGCATCGTCCTCGTGCGCTTCTTCACTTTGCCGACTTGGACCGTCACGTATGGATCAGACGTGCCGCTCTTGTCCTTCGCGATCAATCCCTGGGCGCAGATCACTGTGGAAGTTATGCCGAGAATCGATGGTTAGATTAATTACCTTACGTGTCTTGCCTAACGCGATACGTGCTCCAAGTAATATCTCCAACTCCCTCGCATCGAGTTACTTTCGTTACCAGTTCCTCCTGCTTTCCTCCATTCGTTCCCTTACTTACCAAAAGACTTCGATCGATATGCTCGATACATAATGCACGATCATTTAAATTTAAATCATCGACAAAGAAGCTTTACCTGTTGCTACATCACGGAATACGAAGGAAGGGTGTATCTCTGTGTCTTTATTTCTCTATTCTTCATACTTACATATTTCTAGGTTGGCACCACGATGATCGGGCGCTATTACAAGTATCATTACAAAGATTCGTACGCTCTCATTCGTTCAATTATTTAATCACTCGTTCGATTACTTCAACCCTCTATCAACACCGTGGTTCGATATCGCTGCTGCACTACTTTCAAGGGGTTAACACTACGTAAACTCGGACCTGCGATCGTCGAGTGCTGTCGTCCAATAAATTTATTTCATCCACGTGATTTATCCACCCGTTCTGCAAGCACGATATTCCGTGCAGCTAGCTTCCGAGCCGGGCGATACGAAGCAAATTGCTGGGGTGGTCCCACTAAAAGAGTAGTAAAATCAGGAGGTCCTCGTGCAGGGTTAAAAGTGCCTACGTGAGAAACAGGATTATGGGGTCTCGTTCCAGAAGTGTCACGTTAAAACGTGTTACGATCCGTTCTACGAGCCCGATTCGCCCCAGAGCCGTCCAGATGATCGGTCGCGAATGTAGGCTACGGGTCTCGAAACTGGGCCGCGCCCTTTCGCGAAGCGATCAAACTTTTACTAGCCACTCCTTGTTCGAATACGCCGGTGTATCTGGACTCAAGCGCGAACCCGCGTCGCTGCAAACAATTCGGGGACCACCACAGTAGAGGATCTTACGGGGGCCAAGAAAATATTAGGAGGGAAAGTTTGCAAACTGTGTTTAATACAGTGGCACATGAATTCTTGGGTACAGCAGCGAAGCCTCTGTTTGAAAACTTAGTTTGAAAGGAATAGCATTGCATTTGGTGCGCAGAAAGGAAAGACCCAACGCGTTGGGAAAGTTGTCGAAATAGCGCAGCTAACGACTTCCTATACCTTCCTTTTTGTTCCGAGGACTCCTGATGAATTTTTTTTCATCTGCAACTCTGTCCACGAGGTACAGAGCGTACACGTTACGTACTAACGATTCGAGTTCGTGATTTTTGAAAATTGTTCGGTGTAAACTGGGACAGTAATTCACAATTTTCACATAACATTTATTTTCCAGCCCTGCAGATGCTGTTTACTTTTATGGAGTGCACTCACGAGCACGTGAAATTTCTGGTATTTGTTTCCACCGTGTATCACGCGTTTCAGTTTTTCGTGGACATTGTTCAGAATTGGAATTAATTCCATTTTACCTCTTAATTACCCGATTTCGCTTCGTATTCCTGGATGGTAGACAACAGGTAATTGGACTGACACACGTTTCGCATCGTGTTTACCTTTCATTCGGCGTGGCATGAAAATTCACAACGGTTAAATATATCCGGCGCGACTTCGCTCATCAGAAAAGCACTTCGCTATAAATTAGACGGGATCGTTTAAGCATCATTTCCGTTTAATCACGCGACGTGAATGCCCAACTCGCCCGCTCGCGTAATCCGCATGCTTTGCTGCTTTTACTCGATCTACTACCTCCTCGAAACAGACGGGAATCCCCGGAGGAACTTTTTACTAAAAACAAAAACGCGGCGCAGTTTGAATCGACAGTGAAACTGGAGTATAGCGTACTTAACCGAGGCTTATTAAAAGAAGGAAATCTGTCACGTTCGTGTACAGTTATCGTGAAACGATCAAACCGATAGGCCCATGCACATCTAACAACCATCGGACGGAGCACTCGGAGGTCACGTTTCTTGGCAGCCACCTCGCAAGCGTGCAAAAGCTCGGCGTGAGTCGTGTGGGTAAATACATTTACACAAATATCGATGGCCCAGTTCAAGGCGGCGATCGCTCAGGCCACTAGAGGCGAAGGAAACGGTCGGTTTACTTAAAAACTCGTGGCAGCCTCTGTGTGAAGAATCGATCAGGAATACGCGGGTGCTGTCTCCGCTCTAAACAATCACCTTCTATCAATTCCACCTGAGCCCTCCTCGCCTCGAAATAAACCATGCCCACAAAAATAAACGTACAGAAATATATAAATATATATATATATGTATACATATACACGACAAGGTTTGGACGTGAACGTGCTGCGTTCCGGACAGACGGACAGACACACATGCCCATGCTACTAACTCTTTCATTTCGCACCGCCGATTGCAGCGCAGGCGACTCGCCGATGTCTCTCGTCCTCGAGGAACGTCGATCTCGTACCCAATCTCGAATTAATTCATCGAGCCACGGCCGCAATCCACTCCGTGGATTCTCGGCAGAGCGTGTGCGTGTGCGTGTGTGTGTTTGCGTGTGTTCGTACGTGTCGCCCGTACGCGCGGGCCTGCCGCATTTCGCGGCTAATCGGGCCGCGTCCGATACAATTCCGCGCCTCCCCGCGTGGATCGTTATAATACGGTCTCGTGTGCCGTTCATTCGCCGGGCAGAACGAACGAACGGTCTGGGTACGCAATCACGCGGCTAAACTCGCGTGGCAGCGGTACTCCCGAAGGGCAACTAACGGAGGGTGGCCTAAGGAGCGTCCTCCTCTAAATCGACACTCTACGGGTGGGGGGGATAGAGAAAAGTACTCTAGAACTCGCTACAGGTAATCGTATGGGAAGATACGGAAGCCACTGGCTGCGGTGAAAGTCGCGGCTCAAGGGAACGCGGGCGAAGTAACTTCCTCGGCGAAGATGAAACGAAGTTGCAGGACGAGTGTTTCGTGTGCGGGGGCTGGTTTTCAGGAAACGGGACTTGGGAAAGGCGACGCGCGCAAATTAGATGAGACCGTGGCAGGTCGTATCTAAGCGCAGAACCAATCTCATGAATCTTCAAAGCCCCGTTACCCGACAACGAAAGGCTGCGGGGAAAGTTTTGTTATGCAATTTCGTGTTATCTTTGCTTCAGCAGTCGCTCCTTTCTCGCCCGGCGCCGTGATTTTGCCGCGCGCCAGTAGTAAGTATCAGCGGCTTCCGAGTCGGGCGGTGCTCGAGGAAACTGACGGGAATCGTGGTTGAACATTTTATTGGTCGAAGCCTCCAGGTGTCGGAATTGTGTACCGTAGTTGCACTGGTGTTGCAGAGGGTCCATCAAAGACAATTAACCAGCTGATCGATTCATGGTGTATAAGCGGGTAACGCGAGCGTTAATGCGTCCTGATATCTTGATGAAGCTGACTGTAATACGAGTGAAACTCGGGATAACAACGGTATGGATTGCACCTGGATGCTTCAGTTAATAATAGAGATACTAAGTAGTCGAAGAAACCTTAATTTTTCATTCGTTCTGGTTCGATTTAATGGCTTTGGAGTAACCGACTATAGTGAATCTGAAACGAACAGAAACGTGAGGCTGTTTCTGCGATCGTATTCTTTCCCAAATCTGACTCTACGTTTCCGCTAACCACAGTTTAAAAATTCCCAGTTCTTAACGCTTTGTTTCTCACTTTCAACGAGCACCACCTGGGGTATATCTTCATTACGAAAGTAACGGAGGAAAGTATAGTAGTAAACTATAGTTAGATATCTAAAGTCTAGATGGAAGTCTAAGTAGAAGAAAGAAGATAGTTTCTATTCGCTATCGGAAAACGAGGTACTAAGTAAGTCTGCGTGTTATCGAATGAAATATACAATGAATCACTGATCGTGTTCAGTCTTGAATGAATAGTTATCAATTCGTCCACCCGTTCTTTCGGATTTTCTATAGTATGCCGCGTATCTTCAATTCCAAGAATATGATTCAAGAGAAATTGTAAAAGTGTGATCAGATCAGGCAGAAACCTCTTCCAATTAACCATTAACTGCCCTTCCCCGACCTCTGCTCAGAGAACCTACTAAATCACCTAATTTTCTTCCGTAACGGTCATGTTTTTATTGCAAACACTTGCTCGGTTCTAATAGCACAGCTCTTACAATTTTATTACCAAATTCTCTCGAGTATCATAAAACGTTAGCAATCGATGACTATCCAAACGAATAAACTTGAACAACATCTGTAACCCGCATCCTTTGGGGCTCCATTGTACAGATACGTATTTACCATACCGGTATCGATTTTACGCCGTGTCTCGTGAACTCTGCCATTTTAGTTTGCTGCCGTCGTCACGCGTATTATCTTATTTACATGACACCGGGCGGCGGTCCGAAGACAAACGAAGTAACTCGGCCGAATAAACAGGGGGCTGAATTTATGCGGTTCGCATGAGAACGATTCGTTAGCCGTTGCTCAGGGTCCAATTGATCCGGGCGGACGTGTTTTTCCTACAAACACTCCACGTCCCGTTGGTTAACAAACATTGCCGCGCGCATAATGTACGTTTTCAATATTCAATTATAAGTATTGCAAACACGGTCGATATTTACTTTAGGGGATTTTAATATCCATTTGAACGGTACTCCCGAGAAACTGATCTGAAAATGGTTTCGTGCTACGAGGACATCCCTCGAATTTTGATGCGCGTCTATCGAGATACCTTGCAGGAATGTATCATCTTGCATTTATACGTTTATCTCGCGTTTGAACCTCCGTTCCGTTAATAAAACTGCGCTTTAATTCCGCCTCTCCAGTTGATCGTGCCGTTTTTGCGGCCCTCCTTGGATATTCGAGATCCTACAGGCCAGGTGGGGCTCTCAGTTGGTTGGTCGGGTCGCAGCGATTTTAATTTGCGCCCACTGAGTCAAGAGATTTGATTACTGGAGCGGAAGCGGAAGTAACGCCGACTGTTACCGTGCCATCCTCTTACCCAGATACCACCCCACTCGACCCTTCCATTTGGATTCTCCGTCGTTGGCTATCCCAGTTTTCCTTGATGCGGGCCTATTCGAAATTTCCGCCCGATTTAGGCGAAGGGCGAAGAATTTACTGCCGCGAATTCTGGGGCGGTTGATATTCGCCGAGGAAGGAATTCCAAGGAACGCCAGCCATTCGATTCTATTTTCATTTCCTAGATATTTACATATTCACTTGTTTCCCAAAGCCAGTAGCTCTTTGTCCTCCCTTTCATTCTGTTTCCCTCATTCGATACGAACTCATTCTCTTCTGACTTTCAAGGTTTCCAGCTTCTGCTTGTCCCCCGACGTCCTTGCAACTTCTACCGTTTCTTTCCTGCACCAGTTCTACTCGATAAAGCTCTTTTTTTTCATCCTAGAACCGTATTCAGAGTGTAGAGTTTCAAAGGTATTGTATGGCACTCCTTGCTTAGGTCACTGAAGGCCAACTCTTCTTTGCGAAACGGAGCGGTTCAATCTCTACTCGCTTTTGTACGTACCTACCTCTACCGCTCCTCTTCTTTTCCCTTCATTTTCTCTGCCCCTCCGATCCCTTATTCCCAATTTACCCCTTACCCTTTTCTGCGCCCCTCGTACTCGCAGCCATCAGTTCCCTTATCTTCCTCCCACGCCCACTACTCTCATCTCTGCATCCACTCGACTCGTCTTTACGTCTGCGTTCTCTCTTTCCCGCAGAGTCCCAGCAACGGGGCCGAAATGCCTGGCACGTTTCACGGCTTTGAACGACACGCCCTGCCGCCTCGTCGATTTCCACGTGTCCCCATGGCGTGCCTCGTGCCTCGAACTTTCCATCCACAGAGTTCTGGTCGCGGCTGACGTTCAGCGGCGCGCAGACCGGCGACCAGAAAAGAGGAAAAACTGTTGACCCGCTTCGCGACGAGGCAGCAATTACTCTAATGATCGTTCTCCTGCCAGGGGGCCTCGCTTCTTTATCTTTCCTTCGCTGTCAGAATCGCTTTAATTGCCGTAATCGGTCCGTGGCGATGGTGATCGTCGAATAGATTGGCGTTCTCGTTTCACGCCTGTTTCATGCCTTTTCCGGCGCCCGTGCGAGTCGTTCCGAATTTTTATTAGCCCCCACCGTGCTGGTCGTCGGTACCGGCAGCCTTATACCCTCCCTTCCTTCCCTATTCCCCAGGTATTAATTGTCTCGTTTCAATTCCGTCGCGACGACTGCTGAAAACAGGCTGGCGAAGGGAAACAGCGGAACGGGGGAAGAAGTCTCAGTCACAATTTAACCCGTTAATTAAGCCATCGCGCAACGAAGTCCTCGATTTAATTGCCAATTCCATTTGTCCACACTGGAATCGATGGAAACTTTTTATTTACCACCGCGCGCTTTCCTCGACTGTTCTTACTTCGCCTAACGAAGAATTCCCTTCTTGTTACTTGTGTGTAACGTTCCTTGACGCGGAAGAGGCTTAATGCTCGCCGTTCACAGAGAAGGAGCTGGAGATCCTGTCAATAATGCAGGTAGCTGTGGTAGTCTATTTCACTTGAATCAAGCTTTCATGTTCCCAGCTTCAAGTATTTCGAAGATTTCGAAATACTTGAGAGAATTTGCAGGTGAAAAATTATCATTAATCACAAGTTTCGTCTCATTGTCTGCATCGAGATGAATCAGAAAGTCCAGAGGAATTTAACTGAGAAACTCTTCGAAAGGAGTTCACCCTTAGGCAACGCGGAGACATGGAATCAAATAGCTTCTACATCGATCAGGTCTTCGTTTACTTTTTCTAAGGAGCAATTAACATTCGTTTATAAAGATTTTTCCTCGTCGAGACTTTCGTTCCCCATCCCCCTTTCAGTGTCCCCTCAAACCTAGCTCCAACTCGATACTGGCTGAGAAGCTAGAGAAAATCATTCCTTCGCTTAACGAACTGTGAATCCATGATAAATCTCTTCTCAGAGCACGAGATATTTCGCATCAGCCGCACCCTGTTTATTGGTCTTGCTGCTGCCTTTCAGTAAATGCTCGTTTCTTGTCCCGTTGCTTTTTATTTCAGTTCACTTTGGCCCCCTGCACGCGCCCCGAGACTCTGAATGGAGCGGAAGTATACGAGGAACTTAGGGACAAGGAAAAGTTGCCTAATGCCAGCCGCCCTCCTTCCGTTTCCTTCTTTTTCTGTCGGACTTGCCCTATTTACTTATCTTCAGTACCTTTTTCCGTCTTCCGCGCCCCCTTCGCGGTTGCATTTCCCCGTCCCGAGTCTTTCGGTCGCGTCGAAGCCACGGAATGTCGGGCATCGCTCATTTTCATCGACGCAAAAACTTTTCCCAATGGCTTCATCTGCGTCTTTCGCGACATACTCCTCCTCCCCCAGGAGATCCTGTCCTGCAGTCCCCCTAATCTGATAATCCAATCGATTTTAGAAAAGTTGGGTTGAAAATTAAAATCTGAGAACACAGTATAGTGGAATCTGATCGTTCCACGCTTCTCTCCGGGCTTTCAACATGTGAGACACGTCGTTGCTTTCTCCTCTTCGAAAATACTTGCGCCCTCCCTTCTGCTTCACTGGAACCGTCGAAGGCGCGGAACTATATTGGACGTTCAGTACGAGGAAATATTTGAAACAAAAGAATTGAGGTAAATGGTGAATGTTCTAGCGAACCTAGAGGGACGTAGCAGTCGATATCGAAGGAGCTCGGCTTTAATTCCACAACGAATTAAAACGCTGCGTCCACTTTGAATCCCCTAGTTCAATGAAAGGAACTCATCGTAACGAGAGATCACAACCTGCAGAAGTGGAGCCCGCCGTGGCACGAATGCTACGTTTACTCTCGCTGTTTCCTCACCGCTTTTTCCTCTTATTTCAAGGCGTGCGAGCGAGCAACGGACAGGTTCCATTCTGCAGCCATTTCCTTTCCTTTTTGTCGTGTTTCTCCACTACACTGTTCTGGTAATCGAGGGAAACGAAACCGAAGCTCCCATTCTGGGCACTTTCGTTCGCCTGTCGACGTACAGTTAATATCCAGGCGTCGAAACGGAAAGCAATTAGCAGTTGAGTGGATACCTCGAGCAGTTGGGTAAAAGATACCTAACGGTGTGTCGACAATTCTCTTTTCGAGAACGTTGGATCGTAGAAACTGATAGGATCTTGAATATGAATTCTAATGTTTGTTCGCCTCAACTCCTCTTCCGACACGCGCGCGTGTCAACGGCAAAGCGTCTATGTGCGCAGGAAAATTGAATTAGTAAATTTCAGTCGACTGTTCCTCGAAGGCGGAACTGGTTTATCCTTTGCCGGGAAGTCAATGGCAATGGTGGTAATTCTTTCTCGCGTAAAGAGTTCGCCTGTTTGACGTGCTTCGACTATGCTCGCGGATTTCGCTCGTCGCTAGTACTCGCGGGAATAGCGCGGCAGGAAATCGAATTCTTTCGGAATTCCCGACACTCTGTTCCATCCGCGCCGTCGACGTAGCTGCAGCTTGCACCAGCTACCGAGGGTGTTTCGAGAATCTGTCCTCGGGCGTTGTACCACGTCCGTTTTGTTGCAGAGACCGTTTCATTTCTGTCACCCGAATCGTGAATCGTACAGCGGAACGTATCTCTGAGGTGTCTTAGCGCGAGGGATATAAACTCCATAATTCTTTCCTAAAAAGAATACTGGAAGGGGTGCCCTAACACTGTACAGATTAATATTCATCCATAATTCTTCTCTTTCTACCCTGGCTACATCGAAAAACCCTTTACCCCTCTGCTTTCGCTTCTACAATGCCAACCAAACCCTGAAAGTTCACCACCGCACCCTTGGTCCCTTCGATGCAATTAGGACAGCCGAAACTTCGATAACGAGAGCACTAGATTTGATTCTACATTGAAGTCGCGTGGAAAAGTGATGAGAAGTCGAGGTGAATGGCGCAGCGGTGTTCCTTGCCTATCGATTCTCTCCCGTTCTGGCGTCGAGAAGACGACCAATTAGGCGGGCGCGAATTCGTCTCGATCAGATTTCGCGGAATCGTAAGAACGGGGGTGACGATGGTGGCCGACAAGCTAAGGCTGCGCCACCGACACGGGTGCACACACCCGAGCAAGGTGTACGGGTTGCAAGGACTGCACGTGTGAGCTGCACCCGCTGCACTTCCCTGTTCGTTGAACTATCGATCGTTTCGGGGCGGACGCAGGCCTTGCACCGAGCCTCTCTCGTCCGGACGATTCGTCGGTGGATTCAGTCGAGGCTCGCAAAAACTCCCATCCATTTACAGGCATCCGATCGTGCTTGGTTCGCGCTTAATCGACAGGCCTCATCCACATGTCTGAATCGTGTAAGCCCAGACTTCTCCTCGTTGTACCTGCAACGTCGGCGCAATCTTTCTGACGCTCAGACTTTTCGGCTGGGTCAATGGAACACTCGGGTGGGCCGAGGAGCTACGAGTGCTTTCGTCAATGGGATATCGAATTTTTCAATCGAAAGTCTCGTACCGATCAAGATTCGATTTCCGACGATTTTCGAGCGACTTGATATTTGTGTTAGAAGCTCTCTTGCATTGGGGAATTGATATTGGTGATTTCGAAATGCATTTGAATAGGGGGGGGGGGGGGGGGATTGTTGATTTTGTTTTTCATACTCTGTGATGTTCAATCAATTCTGTTTTACCTTTGGCAATCAATTCTTTTTAATATTCTTTTCATTACTCCTCTCTAGGGTACTTGTAAATATACCATTTTCAGATAACAGATTCCCACTGTTTCTCTATTCTATTTCTTTGGCATATTATTTATATATGGAAAGGGTGAACATGGCCCATGAATATTTCAAATTTTTTCTCATTCATTGTGGCGAAGGGAATTGCTTCGTATTGAGTTATTGTTATGGAGAATGGAAGTCTGTTTCAGAGATGTGTTTTACGTGTATAATAAACCATGCAAGCTGATATCACGTTTGAACTTTCAACGAACCTACTTCGTTCTGGTTTTTTCACATCAAAGGGGAAAACAGATAATAATATTCACAAAAACCAGATCTGGTTCGTTTGATGACCATTTTCTTTGATTCTCTCTTGAATCGTATCCACGTTTTTGTTTCTGTATCTTGACAACTGTCTTTGATCGTTAGCCTTGAAATATTTTAATTTTATTTCTCTCTCGAATTGTGCAAATGATTGTTTTATATCCAAATTACTTTCGTGCCTTTATGAGATCGTATCATATAGTGTTTTCGTTTCACCAATTTCTCTTTGCCCAGATAATCCATTTCGCAAAATCAACTTCGAATATCAATGCCTCGATGCGTCAATAATTCCCCCTGTAGTGGATTTTCGCCGCCGCCCGAGGCCCGAGAAAATAAAGCCATTTTTGGCGTTTGTCATTCCATAGAACACGACCTTTATACACGCAGGACGATAATCGAACTGTTCAAACACAGGATATCACCGACCGCGGTGGCTTTTTTGGTCGGCCGTTTTGCAACCCGAAAATGGATTTCATTCGGCGAGACGCCATGTACATATATTTCTGCATTTTCCACGGAACCATTTCTCTTGTACCTACGCATTGCGCGTTCCTATTTTTCTCCCTATTGTTACGAAAAATTGAAGCAAGAAATGGCCTCCGTAGTGTACAGGAGCCAATCACTGTGGGGTACCCAATTACTATGCTTCTAGTTTATTTTCAAACATAATGAATTTTATAGTTATCGAATAAGAGATATTAAATTGTTTTATTGAAATTTAATTAATCAATTATTTGTTAAAATTAGCATGTAACACACAGAACGACCTGGCGAATTTTTCTGTAAAACTTATGCAAAAGCTTAAGAAAGTACTGATCGAATGAAGGTCGATATTCGGTAAAATAAACCGTTCTAGGTCAGATACTACACGTCAATTATATTAGTAAAACGTATTTAGATTACGGAAAAACGAAACGGTGATTATCTATTTGAATTTTTTTTATTTTCAATAAATTCAGTAACTGAAACCAATTTGGAAGTAGTGTCATTTACTGTGCACGATAACTGGACTAGTTTTCGCTCGATGCGTTAGTTACTGTGCTGCTTACACTGACGCTTACCACGTGTTAAACAAAACATAAAAAAAAACTCCGTCATATGTTTAAAGAAGAGAACTATAAATATGAAAAGTGTATTTACATTTAATTCTTTCAATTAAATTATTATCAATATTATCGCTATTAAAATTGATCAATGTATGTTAGATATTAAATTTTGATTTTGCACAGTTATTGAGGCATAGTATTCATGGAGGAAGTACAATTATTGCAGCACAGTAACTGAGGCACATTAACTGATCTTTGGGGATTACAGGCACACAGTAACTGACTCCAAAACTTGTTTTTCATGTTTAATAATAATCAAAAAGGATTAGAGATTTGTTTCGTGGGAAAATTTATATCGATAAAAGACGCATTGAGATTTATCTTTACGTTCTGAAGAAAGGTCAATTACATTACCATAGTTATGTTTACTAGCGAAAACTTCGCTAGGTCTGAAACAGGGCACAGTAATTGGTTCCTCTACCCTATATCGATGCGAAGTTATTTCTATTTATTCGTACTGCTAAAGCGAAAAGTACAGTTTACATTGTTAACAACGTAAACGATGCCTCGATTCTCCCAGCACACTATTTGTACTTTAAATATTTAAAAACAAACTTTCGCTGTGCTGTGTGGTTTTTTGCTTTCCCGGTGAAGTGGTCCAAATGGAATTATACTTCGACAATACGTCGCGTTGCAATACTGTTAACGAGAACGAACGGCGGTACCGCGGGGGTGGAAAACAATCGAGAAGTGTCCCAAGTTGGTAGGAGAATCGCAGGACGACCAATACCGGTAAATGTCTCATCGATCTCCGAAGTTTTCCCTGCAAATTGCACGTGCTGAGGGATAGTTTCTCAAAGTTTCGCGCCCGTTCGGATGCAGAGTACACGAGTTCGGCCATCAGGCACAATACATCGCGATCGATACGGTTCGCTGCTCGTGGCCGAGAGTTTTCCGTCTGATCTGATCGAAAATCGTGCGCAGAAAGACATGAAACCTTCCGAGACGTGAGTTCGTGCCTTAATGGATAGAAAAACTTAGACTCCTTTTTGGCCGGGATACGTGGAGGCCTCTGGTTGGCGCGAGTGTTTGGCAGCTGTCGTTAAAGGAGTCGCAGGAATCGCTGGACGAGGTGAGAAATTAATTTAACAGATCTAGAAACTTAGACCGCAAGGGCTCTGATCGTAAAAGATAGTGCAGAAAATAGCGATCGAGCTCTCTTCATGGTTGATTTTTTCCGGAGGACTCCAAGTCTTAATATATAAAGCAGAAAGTGTTCGTGGGTTTGTTTGTCGCCTAAAAACTTCCGAATGGTAAACTCTGGGGTCACGAAATGTGTTCCAGCTCATTATGCCTAGCTAATCCGGGTTAAAGTGACCATTTTTACAAAAAACAAAGAAGTATATAATATAAATATAAAAGTAGAATCTAAATTTCGGCCGAAGCCGAGTAGTAAAGCTACTTAGTCGAATACAAAAGCAGTGAGGCTGCATCAGATTTTAAATGCCTGAGATTTACCAGCGTTAGTAATGCTTAAAAAGGACTGTAAAGTTAAAAACACGTTAGGTGTGAAGTTAAATACACAGAAAAAGGGGACAGCAACAGGAAAGGACAGACAAGTGCCAAGCAACAATGCCAACGGCTCACACAGGTTCCCCGGTTGCCACGGCAGAGTCTGCTCCGTGGTACCGTGTATCAAAAAAGCTTGTGTACGCGTGTAGAATGACATTTGACTGGGCCTGTGCTCGTTCACGGCACGGTCGGCCACGTGGTGGAGAAACTCTTAACTGTCTAAGGTATCAGTATCGTGTCACCTGTAATGGCGATCTTGCAGGACCACTTGCTGGTACCCTCAAGGACGATCTGTTCAGCCTGCTCGAGGCTGTCTATGTGCGTGTCCGGGTCGACTGTAAACGTCGTGCTGAAAACAAGACAATGTCCTCGTCATCGGATCGTCCTTCGACAACCTCTCGTATCGAAACCCTCGATCCTCCTCGATCGCTCTAAATCGTGAAAACTTCCAAGCCCGTGGCAGCAGCTCGTTCAACTACGCGGGGGTACCATACAGAGGCCACCGAAGGACGTGGTAGGACTGTCTCGTGGCGGAGTTCGTCGAAAGTCATTGAACGTCATCCAGCAGCGGTGGCGATTCAGCGCGGATTAGCAGAGGATGATGCGTTAGGTGGCCAGGCTAATTATTCCGCCAAATGACTCGACGCAATCGCGAAAGCGAAGCGTCCTCTGTAATCGCCTCGAGAATTTCGCCGCGTGGTGATCGCGGAGGGCAGCCTAGCCGCCCTTTTCCGCGTTAGCGATCACGCGTCGTCTTGCCAGCGGGGTGAATTGGTCGGTGAACGGACACGCGCGTGTGGACCGGTGGCTGGTTACCGACGAATCGTTGGCTTCTCCGCGGGGAACGTGGGAGGGATGAAAGCGACAGAACAGAGAATTGTAACAGCTCGTGGCTTCGGACGAGAACGAGGGTTGCGATGGAAAAATGTCGAGCATCCGCGATGAGAACGTTTCTGACTGGACTCAGGGATAGAACCCACGTCCGACGCGACCAATTGCGCGGGTAAATAATGTGAGGGCATCTTCCTGGAGGCAACGTGTATTCCTGGGTAACGGGAGCTCGAACAGCACGACGAAACTGGAGTCTCAGGCGAACGTGGGGGGTGGGGGGTGGGGGTGGCGTTCCCTGGAAAATGAGACGCTCGCACGTCAAGATGAATGGAAGCGACCGTGACAAATATTTGAAGCGAAGTCGTGGCAACCCTTGCTCGGCCATACGTTCGAATCCACAGTGGAGCAAACGACCGTGGGACGATCCGCCAGCATTGTCGCGATACCGATTCCCTTTGAATCCAACACCGTGCCAGCAGCGGTTCATTCGACGGAGTTAATCTGCACGCCCCGTTGCTTTGCATATTCTACGCTGCTGTTCTGGTCTGCACTTGGAAGCTCGGTCGATGGCGACGCATCGAACTCCGACTACCACCCCCCGCGTGTAATCCTCACGCCACCTGTTAATCCTCGCGGCGATAAAATTAGCATCGCTTCGTTCAAGGCCCCCTCTGCTTGTCAGACCGAAATAAGAAAACTTGTTGCTTCGTGGCTATGGCTCATTGCCAACCTCGAGCCCTCCGTTCGTGCTCTACAATAACTGCAAGTTGGCGAAAGTAGCGCCTTTCTGCGGACAAGTTGATTAAGCGGATCAGAGATAGATAAATAGAGGCAATCAACGAGGGACAGCACTGCTGTTCTTTGGTTTCCGTAACTCTGTATTAAGGAGACTCTATTGCTGATGCAAGCACAACGCTAGAAAGGAACATCCCTTAATTACATTCTGCAAGTTTCTCTCTTACGAGTTGCTGGGACTAAACCTAGTCCACTTCGACGCAGAAAAAACACGTAACAAGATTGACTCAACCGGGCACCTCCGTTTTCTCGCTCCACCTGCACCCAAAACATGTAGGTCAGTTTTTTTTTTCAGCGACAGTCACGAACATGGCACAGAACGTACGAAAGTAATTCGTTTCTTCCATCACCGGTTTCAGCTACGACAAGTTAACGGGTCGTACGAACGGAAGTAGTCCAAGGAACGCTGGATTCGGTGGGATGTACGAGGACAGTTTCGTGAATTACAATTTCCACCGAGCTTCCCGGATAGGTATCGCTTCCGAAAAGCTTGCAGGAAGATCTTGGATGTTACAGGTAGCCGGGAAACTTTACGCGTTTCGCTCGAGCGGCTGTGAACCTTCTGCCACATGCTCCGCGCTGCTGGCTGAACTCTGACGCGTCTAATCTACCGAATAAGAACCGCGCCGAGTGCCTTTACCTCGACAGATCAACGGCAGCATCCATTTTCTAGATATTCTTTAGGGAACAGTCCATCCTACGACTTTATCTGGAAAAAGGTTCCTCCTAAATCTGAGCCTTGGTCATTTTTTTTTTAAAAAAGCTATTCAACCCTCGATGCAATCCCATTATACTCTTCGAATTATGAACGACCAAGAACGCAGTGGACTTAGGAATCGATGAAAGACTTAATAGATGATGGATAACGGAATTTCGACGGCCTTGCGTGCAACAAACCCTGCCATGCATCACGGCTGGCTGGCGCATCGCTTTCGGTATACGTTGCCGCATCATCGAGGACGCCGGTTAGGCGATGGCTCGCGATCCAGCACGGCTTAGCTTTGACAATGGCTGGGGTGATATACCAACGGAGCCACAACAAGTTGCCCTGTGACCTTAATGGACTTTCGATTGAATTCCTCCGGAGCAGAGGGTGAGCCACTTCGCGTGATGGACAACCGCACGGCAGTCGAGTGCACGCGTAGGCGTGGAAGAAGCACAGGCGACGATACCAACGATTCAGCGAACGAAAGCTCTTTTCATCTCTACGCACACGTGTGTGTTCCGTGACGATTCAGTGGCGTCAGTGTTAACGGTCTGTTTGCCTCAGTATCGGTAACTGGCACGGGCAAGTGTGAATCCAAAACGAGGAAACGATATTTCCTACCACTCACACTGACGCCACTGAACTATACCGGAAATAATACGTGCGCGTGCAACCTTAACTAACTCCACTCCGTGACGTTCCAGTTTTTGGCCAATTTCATGACCGACTTCGATTTTGTTTCCAATTTCGACGAACTGTGGTCGGATACGATTGGTCGTGACTGCTTCTACCGATGCTGAGGGCTGTTAGCGATGATCGAAGTTTCTCTGCTCTCTAGCGGTCTACGTTTTATCGATGCATGAAGTAAGATGCTGATGGAATGTCGCGATAAAGGCTATCGATCGATGCTGATCGTTCGATCAGGTGATCGTACGACTCGGCTGATGAAACTTGCGGGTACTAGATCATCTAGCGCGAGTACACGTGTAAGAGTACACCTAGCGGGATGGTTTAACGCAAATTGATCGAGGTCTAACGACTAAAGGGTCCCTTTAGCCCCAAGCCCCGTAATTACAACGATCCAGGATAGTAGGACGATCTGTGGCTCGTGTTTCCTAATCGAGATCGTTTTATCGCTCGATGAGTAATGCTCCCCTTTTTTTCATCACTGATCTGCAATCTGCGACGCTCGGTGACGTATAGGGGCTTATCGCGGCACTTTATACCCGAGGATTGGACGGCGGTTTCACGATCGACTTTTGTAAACGATGTCGTTGAGGAATGGAGAACGTTACACGCGGTACATTGTGTACTATTAGGTGTACCATTAATTATATACAATATCGCGTAGAGCGTTTTACCGAATTAATACCAGAAATCGTTGCAAACGCAACGGATTCCCCCTATTGGTAGCCGAGGCGCGTAGAATCTGAATGGGAATCAGCTTGGAGGGCAATAGCCAGTCTCTTCTTCGTTTCGTACAAAATTTTGCATACGAACCTTCTGTGCCATCGTTCCAAAATTACGACATTTACATTCTATCGAGGGAAATGGGGCGGGGTGGGTGGAGGTTCTAAACGACCGTGATGAAGACACGTAGGGAGGGGGGAGCGTGAAGGAACTCTTGAAGAATCAGAATGCCGGGGGCTACTGTTCCACGGTATCGCTGCTTTCGAGATGGTATTCCCTCTTCTCGTCCGCGTCGCGACGTCCCTCGTGCCTGCCGAATTGCGGATCACGGGGGAATGTGATCGATTCCGTTGGAAACGTATCGGCGCGGGAGCTGGAGCCGTGAAATTACCATGGCCGAAACCGAAAGACGAAAAGGGGCGTGAGCGACGCTGGGCTCGAACGAGGTGAGGCGAACGGCCTGGAAATGTCCAATTAATGCCGCGCGCTAATGGACCGCGATGTATCGTTGCACCCGGAGACGAGTGTAAATTATGGAAGGTGACACATATACAACAGCGACACGGGTGTATGTGTGACCGGCGCGCTTGTGTAGACGATGTTCGACGGAGGTGGCAGAGTAATTGGGTAGGATGCACGGGTCTGGGTTGTGTTCAGAGGTTGATGACGTGTGAAAAGTATGCACCCGTTCGTCACATGGTAGGTATGACTCCCTTGTATGTAAAATATGTTGCTCTGTACGATATCGCTGCCGTGTGTGTATAGAGTATGCTTTGAATGCTGTGCCTGGATTTTGAATTGTTCTGTTTTTGAATATAGATGCGCGCGCCACCGCAACGAGTGGCGCGGGATAAATCGAAAATGTGTAACGCGGAGTCATTCGGTTAAGTGGGAACACCACTGTCACGGCCGGAAAAGTAAGCCATATTTAAGAATTTTTTTCAGAAATAATTTACAGTTTTCACAGAAAATTTTTATTACCTACCTTTAGTACGCTGTCTTAAGAGACTATACAAAAAAAAATAAATAGGAAAACATGTATAAATTTTAATATATTAATTAATCATCTAGACCCCCACACGTGAGCTGGTCGAATCTGTAACTATGGAACAGATAGTCCGAAATCAAATTTCATTTTTATTTTATAAACTATATGAGTGTAGTTTCCGTTGTGCTTGCCGATTTCTTAAACAAATTATTTTTGTATAAAAGGTGCGCTTTGGAAGAAAAGTTTCGAAAATCCGCGAATAAAATGGATAGTTTTTCGAGCGTATTTCAAAAAGTTTGTTTTCAACCAAAAGATCCGTACGCACAACGGAAGCTACACTCATATAGTTTATAAAAAAAAAAATGAAATTTGATTTCGGACTAGCTGTTCCATAGTTACAGATTCGACCAGCTCGCGTGTGAGGGTCTAGAAGATTAATTAATATATTAAAATGTATAGACGTTTCTCTATTTATTTTTTTTTGTATAGTCTCTTAAAACAGCGTACTAAAGGCAGGTAATACAAACTTTCTATGAAAACTGTTAATTATTCCTGTATAAAATTCTTAAAAATGGTTTGCATTTCCGGCCGTCACAGTGGTGTTCCCCCTTAAATAAGATCTCACGTCGCAACGATACACTGCATCAATTTTCCATTTATTTGTTCGCGAGGAGCGAGCCACTGCCCAATTGCGCCACTCATCGCGGGGCACCCTATCTATTCTGATCGAGATCAATCTGCTGCCGTGTGTGTATTCGCTGGTGTTTCGAATTCCCGTGACCTCTCTACCACTACTTTCTCCCACGACTATAATCCTACGTCACGAAACAGCGCTAGTTACCGGTCGCCCCGGGAGGAAACGAATACCTTGTCTACCCCGTTCATCAGCACGGCATACAGCACGAGTGCATCGTTTTCATCGTTACCATTACCGCGTGCAATCGTAATTTCTCTACACACACCGTTGCTTTCACCGGACGCCGCCGCGAAACTTCAGATTACTTCGGCGTAGCAGAGGCACACACACCGATGCGAACAGTGCAATCTACATACGCGCCGTCGGTAGACGTATAGCATTCTGGCCGAAGCCTCACGGTTAGGACAATTTCCTCCCTGCCCAGTGGCCGTTCTCTCCTATAACCAGCGTTCAGTACCAGAGAGGGAGATAGAAAGAGAAATACAGAGAGAAAGAGAGAGAGAGAGAGAGAGAGAGAGAGAGAGAAAGAGGGGGGGGGGAGAGATAAGGATAGAAAACAGAGCACACAGAGCAGATAGTAGACAGATAGTGTGAAAGAGGAAGAACAGCCACAGAGCGAGAAACGTAGAGAAGCAAGAGCGGAACGGAGCGAAATAAAAGTTAAAAGAACGAAAAATATTTCACGGGATAAGGGGAGGCTGGCCGATAGGCGCTCGGAGAAGATTGTCCACGGCCCGTGACGCCCGTTCCAGGACTCTTCTAACCGCACGCAGCTCTATGCACACATATGCGAGGAACGGGTGCATTCCGACAAACGGTACAGCCAAATCGCTATACGATATAGAATATATATATATATATATGTATAATATATATATATAAAATATATATATAATAATAGATATCACAGTGTGACAGTACAACACAGCAGCAGCCGGCAGAGCGTCAGACCCGGTATGATGAAATAATAAACGATCGCAGTAAAAAAAAAACAATGAGAGGCAAGTAGTTAAAGTATAACGTTTGGACGTGGAACGTGAAGGGATTCGGGGGTGGCAGTTCGGGGAAACAGAAAAAGAAGGGGGCTCGCGCGGTTCCACATAAGAGAAATGATAGAAAGAATATATACATTTAGGCACATAGGTGGTACACATACGTATGTATCGAATATAGACAGACGTTAAATCGAGCGCTGCACGTTTCATAGTTTCGTTGCACGGGGGAGGGGGTGGGGGTAGGGGGGGTTGCATAACCGGCCACGGCCGATGGGCACAACGAGCTGGCCACAAACCTGTAATGGCGATCTTCGCGGACCACTTGCTGGTACCGTCCAGAACCGACTGCTTCACCGACGTCATGTGACCCGTATGTGCGTCCTCGACGATCCCGAAGACTGACCTAAACTCCGACGAGACTTTCTTTCACATGAGCTGCGCCAAAAGCCTAGATATCTCGTCCTACCTGTTTCCTCTCTTTCATAGCTACACTCGCGTCCCTCGGAACGCGCTCCTCGCGGCCGCGCCATTACACGCTCGTTTTGACTCTACATCCGTTTCCGCGCTCCCCCTAAGTCCTCTTTCTTGCCCACTTTCGCGTTTCTTTCGCGATTAGAGAGCCGCGCACAACGTAACACGCCTCTCTCAACCCCTGTAATTGCATCGCGGGGCAGTCCTGTGAGCGAAGGGGTGCTGGCGGGCCACCTAGTTTCTATTCTCGCTGTCGATAGTGTTTCTCGGACTGTAAACGAATCTTTCTGCCGCGTCTGTTCGCTCGAAATGCTTGGAAATAGTTTGCTGTTAAATTGAGACAGACGGATGACTCTAGAGATAATTTCGTCTCCTCTTTTTAAACGGGATACTGTATATTTCAATTGAAACGATGCATGTGATGTGGAAGTCGTTTAAAATACTACAGTGTACACTAGCGGACAAAAAAGTTACCACTTTCTCGATTTGTTCGATTCTTGTTATTTTTTAGCATACATTTGAGTCTTTGGTATTTCTCAATATGCATATTCTGATGGAGAATTTAAAGCAGTATAAAACCCAGTTAAAGTTGAATTTCTTTAACTGACAAGCAAAAGTGTTACGTGAAATTGAACGGGGTAACACATTTTTGGGGCCGACAAAGAAGTTACCACGTTCGATAACTTTATAGGTTGTTCAAAAGCAAAAGGTGCCGCCACAAAATATTAGATTTTTTTTATTAATGTTCAAAAGTGATAACTTTTTGTTGGCTTTAAAAGTGTGTGGTCTTGTTTAATGTTACGTAGGGTTTTCGTTTGTTAGGTAAGTAACTTCGACTGTAACTGGGCTTTGTACAGCTTTCAATTCTCTTTCAGAATATGTATAGTAGGCACATACTGCAGTTTTGAGTTGATATCGAAAAGTAATAGAAGTACGGTGGTTCGAAAAGGTGGTAACTTTTTTGTCCGCTACTGTACGTACTTCCGAGATCAGAATGGTTGATTCGAGGCGTTTCTGTCAGCTTGCTGAATTAGGTATAGGTAATCTTCGACGGTGTGAAGATAAGTATAACGTTCCACTTTAAATAGGAAGGCCACCTTCCAGTCACCGTTACGCCTCCAACCATAAAGATACTACTTTTAATTCATAATTCTTATCACGGACCGTCTCTCGCGAATGCAGGCAGATCGATATGCAGTGTTAATTAAAACCGCCTCGAAATCTTGGACTTCGTCGTTGTAATAAGGGACCATTCACCCGCTATGCCCAGATGACAAATTTGAAACCAGCTTCTAATCATCCTGGCCCGCGAACAGTCCTTACAACTCTCTTACATTGCGCGCGACTCTCGGTGCACATCCCCACGAAACATCGTTCTAAACTTCCATCTGGCAGGTCGAAGATCCGGTGATCATGGGATAATCACACGCCCAACAGTTCAGCCTAACGGATCCCGAAATTCGGCCACCGAATTGAAACGGGGGGGGGGGGGGGCAGCAACGTACTGTACCCTTCCCTCGCACCTTCCTCGACGGACATTCGATTTCTCGTCAAATAGAAATAACTCAGTGGGCGCGACGTTTAAAGAGACAGCGAGCAGGGTGCAATTTATCCCGCGGGGCCACCGTCGGAAATTTGCCCCCCCCCGTAATTCCTCGGCTGATAAATAACCCTGTTTATCGAAAAGCCGATATCTCGTCGCGGTCCCACATAAATCGAGGGCGACGCCGCGTTGCTCGTCAGCACGCGCCGCAGCTACCCCGACAGTTCATTGACGAATATTTTCCGAGCGTTGTGGACACACGCCCTTGTAATTAACGCGCTTGGTAATCGACCGGGTCCTATGTCGAGGGCGTTGATTGCTCGACGGCAGCGTACCAAAACACACCCTGCCGGTATTCGACCTGGGATGCACCTAGACGCTGCCGATTATTTTTCACCTCCCCGGGAAAGGCGAGAGCCGGGCTTCGCGCGGGGTAGAAGATTTTCGGATCGTTACCCACGTTGCCCGTTCATCCCCCGTCTACCTTTTTACCGTGGCGCGAGCAGTCGCCATTGCTTTGCCCCCCTTCATCCGTTCGTTTCGCTGTCAAAGAGATCGCTATCCGATCGTATTGTTCCGTTGTACATCGAGCCAGCGCTGAGCACGGTTCTTCAATTTCGCTTTTCACGGGCTGGATCACTTCGAGGGTCGCGCAACGATACTCTTTGATGTTCGGGCGAACGGTGCACGAGGGGCGGAAATTTTCGGCGAGGTTTCGGCGCCTCGCGCGAGGCACGTGGATCGCTGTACATTAATTACCCTGTGGCGACGCCACATTGTCCTTCGGGCAAATTTACGTAGAGTATCTTCTACATTTGCATTGCCATTGATCTAAGCTTGAAGGGAATGGTAGAAACACTAGGAGTCGCTAGAGTTTCGAACGCAATCCCAGGTAATTCGTTCTAACGATCGCGGCAGCGCACAGTGGTCTGGATGGTGGCCAAAATTCAATTTCTCAACTTCAACTTTACAATGTCATTTTTTTTTTTATGAATTGACAACCCTCCAGAGCTTCTAAATCCGCATAGCTTTCCCTTTTCAGATGATTCTTTGATTAGATATAATATTACAAAGACAAAATCATGAAATTGTATGTGAATCTAATTGTTTTAATTACGCATTATAGAACATCAAAATACGTGTTTATATTATACAGTTATATAGGTAAGGAAGTATATTTCAGTTATTTATATGTGTCATAGGCATTTTTTAGCCCATGAACAAATAGTGCAATGTTTATATCAATTTAAACTTTGAGAAGGCTTATAAAAAAATGATTAAGCGAAATTAACATCGGACTTATTTTACATGAAAGCTTACACAATTGTTAACAAGAGCATGTAAATTTCAAGTGCAATCTCCTGCAATCTTCAATTTTATGCAGACTTTTAGAAATGACGCTCGAGGTATTTGGGCGTCCCGGACCCGTGCATTTTTAATATTTTATTTTTTTTAAGTCAAAGATAATGTTGGAACAGATTCTTTTTTCTCTTTTTTTTCTCTAGTACGGCTATGATTTTTAATTTTGACTATAAAATACCGCTTTCCAGACCACAATGCGCGCCATATTGAATCCGCCATATTGAATTTTAAATTTTTTGAGCCAAATTCGTTATCACCGACCTCAAAAACCCTTAATCACCAAGTTTCAGAAAGATCAGAATTTTGGCCGCTAAATGTAGATATCCCCAGACCACTGTGCAGCGGTTGAATTAATTTATTGCCTGATGAAAAAGTATCGAGCGTTCCTGTAATGAAAGAAACGGTACACGCTACACTACTGATCGATATTCAATTGATCCTCCGATCGCGATACCAGGTCGGACAGCCGGGCGATCTCTCGAACGACGAGGCAATATTAATTAACCCTGATCCCCGTTAATCTGTAGCCCGACCACTTAGTAGCTTTTATCGAGATTCGAGATCGCGCTCGAAGCTTGGGCGAGCGATATCTCGATACATTCATCCTTTGCGATGGAAATACAACGAGCAATGCTAAATCAATTCGAAGGTGGTGCTCGAATAAAATTGACGTGTCGTTGAATGCTCGAGAGAAAAGTCGCTCAAACTCTTTGTTATAAAGTCTGCTGTTCCGATTGGGTTAATCTGAAATTTACAAGATGCCGTTCCGAAGTCGTTGAATTTGATCTTCTGTTAAGAATCACATCTGTCGACACAGATCGCGCTATATCGTTAATTAATTCAGCCTAGTGTCGCGTAATTAGGGAATCTCGACTAATGAACGTTGGACCGCCAGTTATAGCCCGCTGGAAGGCAGCTGCATCTCTGATAATCTCTCAACGTGCGAAGACACGATTACGACCGTATCGTATCGATTATGCATAGCGCGGTGGAATTATCAGCCTGATCAATTGCAGTATTATTACCCGGCCAGTTTATACGCGAGGAAAGTTTTGCAGCGGGCTAAACAGACCTCCGCGCTTTTAGAGCAGCATGCCATTTTCCCAGCCGCCAGCCACGGAAATTGCAAATTCCGAGCTATGCGCGAGCGTTGATTACTTAATAATCAATAATGAATCGGATCGATGTTCTACTATTACGTTTAACTCGATCCTACGAATTCAAAGAAGTTATCGCGGCTGATAGAGTTCCCTCGAAGCATTGGATATTTTTAAAAAATGGATACCACTTTTTGAATCGATGTTACGATAGAAATAAAAACGACTCGGTTTGGAATATTCTCGAAGGAATTGATGCGCTCTTGAACGATTACTTTCAACGGCGAAGATACTTGTCTCGTTTGGAGTAATTAAACAATTTGGCCACGTACCGCTTTAAATAATAAAACAGGCGAGAGAGTAATGGCTCGGTTTATCAGTGAAAGCGTTGCTTTTGTGGTAATAAAGTTAGTCGCGAGTCTAGTGGCTATCTTTCCTTGTTAACGAAATTCCAGCGAATTTAAACCGGCCGTTCGGGTATTTATTCTCATTTCTCCTTTATCGCGTGTAAAATATTTCACACGTACGTACCACGCGGGACTCTAACGAGTGAATGTATCACATTTTTTTATCGCACCGGATTAAGAGGTACGAGGGTCGCTTGAAACTAGAAGGTACGAGATCTTTTTTTACACGGTACCCTACATTCACGCCCCGGCGGAATAATAGCTTAGATCGGGAGATAAAGAAGTGTGTCATTTTAGCCACGATTATTTGGGATAAAGCTAATTCCTTTTCCATTAGCACGCATTTTAATCCGCCGCTGCTGTCAAAACCAACAGTGAATTATCGTGTGTTCCTCCGATTTCGTTCCGCTACCATTATTGGAATTAAATACACTATTGAAAATTCGGGCTTTAAAATGGAAGAGAGGACAATTTTAACGATACATGGTAGCCTATTTGATTCATTAGCAAATGCACGTATGCTTTACATCAAAGTGAACTGTAGGTACACTGAGAAATATGATAGTGACGTCAATTTGAGAGAGCACATAAAAAAGAAAAAATCTTTCGCCAACCTCGATGGATGTTGCGCGTCAGAAAATAGCAAATTTGTTTTTTGGTTTTTCAATAAAAAATACTTCGCTCGGGAAAGATATATCGATCTCGACGTACGTAAAATGTGGTACAGATAGATAAGCATCAAGGTTTACTTTTGGTGAAGTAAAAAGTATCATAAATTACACGATATCTAACGGTAGCATAAATGGACGTGTTTAAACATGGACTAGAATCTCAGTGTAGAATATGTTATATATCTCTAGGAACGACCTGCAGCGATGTAAATTATTTGCAACGCGAACTTCAGCTGTTCCTTGCAGGTAAGAAAGCACATCTGCACGTGCGCAAAATGCAGGACGCGTTGCTGAATCGCGATTGTCGCTTACGATGTAGCTTTGTCATGAATACAACGCGCAGCTAAGAAACTATTCTGCCTCTACGAAACGAGGTGTCGCGAGAAAGCTGCAAAACTGACCTCGAAAAAGTAGAACAAACTCTTACCAGTAAAAGTTTATGTAACACCAGATGCTTTATTAAAAGGTTACAAGCGAGTTAATTTAAACGGAAAGAAGCGATAGCAGGTAAAACAGTAGAACAGAATTTACGTTAAACGTCACGGTGTATTTAAAATACCAAATTAATCATCGATCGCGATCAGAATCGCTCATAAAATTTGCAACGCGATAAGCTTGGAAAAACATTACATTTGTCGCTAATTTCTGTTCGCGGCCCTTGATCCTATGCACCCTGAAAGCAGTAATTCAACCTGCAGAGCTTAATATTCTATTCTGGTGGCCCATAATTTACCTTTGAACCACTATCGACCAGGAATTATGGCAGCAGCGCCTGCTTGACGGGCGTAAAATAAATGGATGTTCCTTGAGCGGAAGATCCACTAGGCATTTCCCTGTCGAATCTTTGCAGCGGTGCTAAGGAGATGATGCAGATTTGTAAAGGAGAGTTCGATCAATCAGGATTACGCCTCTACTTAGAACCCTTTAGAATCTGCTGCACTGTCGGGACCGCGGATCGCGTTCGGCTTTTAAGTTTCTCCGAAGCAGTCGCTGTTGCTACGGAATAAGTGAAATTCACCCAGATGCAGAAGATCATTTAGCGCTATGCAAATGTCGCCCCCGAACACGAGTTTGGACATCGTTCCGTGCACGCGGCAGGATTTCATTCTTGATCGATAGCAAAGCAATACCGTACTGTTTCGAATTTATGGGACATTCCACCACTGAAATGGATTTTTGGGTATGACATGCTACGACGTTGAAGTGCATTGAATAGGCAGCTTTACAGTAACATCAGGAAGTTTCACGCGTCTAATTAGGCCAGCAATATCAAAGGAAAGTATCGAGAACTTCTTCCCCACTTTCGAGCATAATATTAATAATCGTGATAGCCACGGGTATACCTACAGCCATATAAATGCAAATGATTTCCCGACCATTTGTATCTGATAAAAATGCACCTGGGGACGGCTATTAATTTTAACGAGCAAACTTCGACCTGCTGTTCTTTCTCGTTATTACTACTTGCTTATGTTTCAATTTCTACCGGATTTTACGATTTTTTTTTTCGCCGAGCTTCGTCGTTAACGATCTCCCCTGGTTTTGCATTCTATCCACCGCGTTTCGTGGTCACCAGGCCCCATACACGCCTCCCTTCATCTCGGAAGCAATTCATGGCGACAGGAACAAATGCGTGAATTTATTCTCGAATCTCGACGTTCAAATAATTGCCGGCCCCGCGTCGTAAGTCCGTCTTACCTAAAATATTCCTCTCGCCCAATTTTGTTCTCAGGAATCTCAATGTAGGCACTCTCAACGGCGAAATTACTTCCCCCTCCCCGTTACCGTGGCCGTTCGCTGCCTTGGAAGACTAAGTTACCCCAATTGTTTCACGTACCTCGAGCCGCATTCCCCGCCTCGCCAAGCATAATTTCTGCCTCTTCATAACCGTAGGGCGAACAAAAGAGCATTAGGCATTCGCTTTTTCCACAGCTCGAAACGCTGCGGAGAAATATTTTTAATTCTTTTCTTTCCCCTCCGTTCGCTTTCTACCAATACCGCCATGTGCCGCGCAAAAAGGCGCTGCACAGAACACAGGGTGAAATCGTCGGGGATCACGACTGACTCTCGGGGTCTTTATTCTACGACGACCGGCTAACCTGAATTTTCCCGTATTTCACTGTCCCGGCACACTCGGAAGCCCGGTGTTCGCGCGCGCGCGCGCGCGCGCGCGCGAATTTTCCAGCCTTCGGTGCCCGGCCGCGGCGTAAGTAATGTATGCAAATGCAAAAACTTTCCAGCGCGGTACTAAGGGTACGGGCGTACGTGTTCGTCTGTCGCCTGCTAAACCCTCCAATCCATTTGTATCGCGAATTACGGTGTCCCGGCAAGTCTAACCAAGTGTGACTGGAATCGAATCGAATACTGGACAGGTCTCGGCGGTTAACGTCGGCTAACAGAATGGGGCAAGCAATGGCGACGTTGGGATCGTAGGCCCTGCCAGATGGATTCGAGGTGGATCGACATGCTTCTCCCCTGGAAAATCGTGCGTACCCGCCGATCGACGGTGTTTTCCCGGCGCGTCGATTGTGCTGCGACAGAAAAAGGAGGAGAAAAGAAGGAAAAGACATGGTTAGAAGGACTCACCGGATCAGCTCGAAGATCTCCGGCTTTTCCCGCTCCCTCTGCTTCATTCTTTCCTTCATGGCCGTGATTATGCTGTTCGCCTTATCCTCGGCCCCGTGCTTCGAGCTCTTCTCGGCCGCTCCTGGGGAAATGAAATAGGCGTCCGATGAAAACTCGGCTACAGCAACGTAATACGGCCGGCCCCAAGGCCGGCGGAAACTTCGAACGGGGATAATGAAACGCTCTGCCTCTGGAGCCGACGCTTCTCCTCTATGCAATTCTGTTATTGTCGCAAGAGACTCTTAAACTGTCCGAGGCAAGTACGGGGTAGTTTATAGTCCCCTTTCATTTATGCAGCTCCCTTTATTGGCACGAAGATGCATCAAGTGGTACGTCGTTCGAATCTATTATTTTCTGCCCACGTATTTTCGTGCAAACATTGATGTATGTTCATTCCGCGTTTGATAAGAAATTTTCCAGCTTCGAATGGCTTCTATTACCCGCTTAGTACACTAATTTGTATCTTTGAGACACACTTGACGCTCGCTCATCGCGTAATGAAGCTGAAAATAACTTCCATCGCGATAGGCCGTATTCAGAGCTCGAGGTACACTGCCTAAGTCGTTTCAACGTCAAATAATGGGCTAAAATTCTAAAATAAGCGGGCCATTCAAGGCTGCCAGCACTCCTGGTAGACAGAGTCGTTTCTCGTTTACTATTTCTGCGAACCGTACCGTGGAAATAATATATCCATGCGCAATTTTATCTTAAACTCGCTCCTTTCTCCACCCGTTTTTGCGTCTCTGGTCCGCGCGCCTCGCATTGAATAGGCCTCGCCCGGCCTCGAAAGACGCGCTGCTTTGAACTTTTTCCCCGCGCGGTTCGCGTGCCTGGGTTGCGGCCTTTGCGTCTTTCGCCGGCCGGAACATTCGGGGAGCTTTAATTTTCCGGTGCAAGCCCGCTGGTGGCTGTTTCGCGCGTCGGCCGAGATTTAGCCGCGAAAATGTTGCCGCAACTTTAACAAACCGGAAATTACGCGTACCCGATCAGCTAGATGCCATACACTGGTACAAACGCCCAGCGAAAACTAGCGAGAGGTCGATTTCTGGCCGGGGGATATACGCGATCTGGTCCACAGTGATCCAGCTCGATGATAAAGCAGACTGCTGGACGTGAGGGGGAACAAGGGACGCGTACAAAATCGCTGTTTGTTGCGGATCAGAGGGAAAGTTGCCCTTGCTTTGCTGCGTCGATGGAGATTTTTTTCTATTTCGATCAGAGCAGCTTTTCTGTTCCTTTTGAATTTGATGTTTTTAGGATATTTAGACTTTCGACGTTGTTTTATATTCAGTTGTGAAATGGAGCGGTGCTTTCATTTTACTAATCTCTGTTGAAAATATTATTGTTTACAATAGTGAGCTGAATCGAGAGATTTCTTTTTTATTCGAGGAAAAAGTAGGTGGCTATGTTGATTGTTTAATTACGCGCATTACTGCAAGTCCACGATGCAACAAATCAACGAGACGAAGGTTGTTCAAGGAAGTTACGTCCCTGTTACATAGAGCAACGATGCTACTTAGTTATTAATTGGTGAGCAACTGGATGCGCGGTCTGTACAAACGAGAAACCCGAGATGGAATTTATCTCAGTTATATCCCCGTGTTTTGCTCGAGGAGTAATGCTCTGCTCGAATCCATTCGTTCTCAGTTAATTAAATACTTTGAAACTGTATATCATTGCTTTTCGTATACATATATATCAATTATCACTTTTCAAGATGAATGACCAACGTGCATCGAATCTAATTGAGAGATTGATTTGTCCGTACAGTCCGAAGATTCGCTCGTGTATCAGAAGGCTTGACCTGAAAAGAATCTCCATCGATAAATCGAACTCCGCTTCGCGTACCTGCTTCCCAGATATTCACACTGCGAAATTAATTGCCTCGAATGATTGATTGCCCGTTGAATAACTGTGAATCATATTTGTCACACGTGAGCAGTCACTCCTCTACGTCCGATCAAATAATTAATTCAACGTTTCAACGGAGCGACCCTAATCGAACTAAACTCTTCATGCTAGAGACCAATTAGCCGTTCGTCGATCGATTCTCGCAGCGTTCTCGCCGCGTAGTTTCCCAGCGAGACGGATGTTCTGTTATTTTTTCGGCCGACTGCAGTTATTACCATTCCCATCCACCCTCTGAGTACGTATCTATCGATTCAATTCTCGACCGTTCGACGAGCAAACGTCGAGTAACAAACGACCGACCGTGGACCCAATTTTCGATTTCCAACGATTCCCCCGTTGATCGCGTGATTAACGCGAAATACATTCACGCGCTGCGCTTTTCGAGGAACTGGGGGTTTATTTTTCATGAAATATCCCCGCGGCTTGACAAATCAATCGTTTCACGACTCGCGTAATCCCGCCGACTTAATAGGGACATTCATCGATGACGTTAACGAGGAAATTTTGTAAATTGCCTCCATATTATTACCAACCGCGATACTTGCACGAGAATTCACCCTTTTCTCTCAACTATCGAGGTTTTACTCTATTCGCCTACCAGGAGTGTCGTTTGCTCGTCTATACCATGGTAAAGCTACACCGTGATCGATTACGTGGGAGAACCAGCAAGGTAATTGCAACTTGCTATAACCTAGAGCCGAGAGCTCTCTACCCTAGTCCTTTTAATCCCCGAATAAGTTTCGTCCAGCAAATTCGTACGACGTTCTAAAAGGCAGGCCGCGAGAGTTTAACGAAGGGGTTCGAAAATTTCACGGCATTCGAAAAATTCTCACGCTTCTGCCCATCACCAGCGGCTGTGTTCAACGCGGCAGACATTAGACACGCTCGTTAATTACGCTTCTGGTAATTAAGTTCGCGGGTATGGGGAGTAATTTTATCGCGTATCAACGTCGGGGCTGGCGACGAGTTAACGTTTCCGTGGTTTGCACCGTATGCAAATCGCGCCCTCGACTTTTCGCGTTGGGGGGGGTGCATGAATTTGGAGGATTGCGGTTGGCTCTGGAGGCAATCCTTTATCGCTGCCCTACGGTAAATCCTCTCCTCGAACACAGGAAAATTAACGTACCATTACCCGTACAATTTATTTGGAACTTTTTTTATGTTTCACCTAACTTTCAGTTGTAAATTAAAGGCTACACTAAGTGCCACTGAAATGAGTGCCCCAAGTGATCGGTTCTCTATACTTTTGGAGAACCATTTCGATCACTAGGACTCCATTGTCAATCGGGGATTTAAGGGGGAAAACTTGAGACGGCTACTCACTCTGCAGGCAGTCCGCGTTGAGCAGGTCCTTGCACTTTTCGTGGCACTTGACGCCGCACTCGGTGCACCGCACCCCTTGTCGAGCGATGCCCCAGAGGAGACCCTCGCACTCGTAGCAGTAGGTCGGCGACGTGGCTGTCCAGGTGACGAACTTGTGCGGCGTGGTCGAGGAGATCGGGTAGATCATTGCTTGCAGCGTTTTCTTGTACACGTGCATCTTCTGCGGGTGTTTCAGCGTTGCACAGAGTTGTTAGAACGAGAGAATCGAGAGGTTCGAGTGGACGGGAGAGGGGAACGGGCTTGGGGAACTCATGGACGTACGATTCCAACGACCTCGGCCCGCTGTTTACTGCTGGAACGGCTGATCTCGGAAACAACGACCATCAGACATTTCGCGTTCTCGGACGAGCAACGACTTCTCGCCGAGCGAATTCGCGCGAGAAGCAGGAGACCTCTCTCGATTCTCCTCCAACTATAAGCTCGCCGAAACTTGCGTTTCCACTTCGATTGACCGACAGCTCAGGAAAGAAAGGAAACTGGAGTGGCTAAGGGGCGAGCAATCGCGATTTGACTAGTGCCGTTGAAAATTCGATCGAGCGACTTGACGCGCGCAACTCGGTCTAACGAGGAACCGATATTACGAACACCGTTGCTCCTTTATCTCTGTAGAAGAACGGCTCTAAAAAGTTGGCGTGATTTACGGGGAAAGAAAGACTTAGGACGAGCTGTACTTTAGATACTTTTCGGATAACCGGTTGCAATTTTGTTGTCTAGAATTGGTTCGCTGAAACAGAGAGCCGAGGTGTCGCCATTCCAGTCACTCCATCGAGAACGCAGAGGTGGCAGAAAACGATCAAAGGATCTTCCAATATTCAACAATTTCTTCGCTCTAAATCTCAATTGCGTTTAGTAATTCGCGTGTATCTATTATTCCATGCCACGTCCGTTTTCTCGATCACTTAAAACTTCGTCACTCCCGTCATTCATCAACGGACTCGTCCCGCGACACTTACTTTCTCTTGGTCTCATGCAGTATCAAACAGGCCATCGTCTTGCAGGACGTTCAATCGTACTCGTACACGCTGTCAATCGCTCTAACCACACTCTAGCACTCGCAATTTACATAATTACGCACAGAATCATAACGTGCCGGGAGCGTTGGTGCCTGCGAGACCTAATTACATACGCAATCCTGTGTGTACACAGATTAAACAGGGGGGTGGGGGGGGGGGGGGGACTTCTGGGTGAGTGTTCAGTCGCGCGCGAGATTCGCAAGGATCTCCGTTCGAAATACGATGTCTGGGACCGCGGCTGGTGTCCTTTCGAATATCCCCTAACGAGGAGGAGGCACCCAACGACATTCGCGTTGCAGAAGCCAAACGAGAGGGCTAATCCTTTAACCGCCCCGAATCTGTGTTTGCGTTTGTCAACCGTTTGCGCTGGCTGTGCTATTTACACACTCTTCTGCTACTAGTCTAGGGAAACTAGTTATTTATCCCGCGAAACAGTCTCTCTGGAATCTACTTGTACACCTACAACTTCTACCCTGAAGAATGTTCGGCCCGAAAGTTCCTAAACGTGATAGAACTGGAGACAGCTAGGTGCAAGATCTGGTAATTGACCCTCGCGAAAGGATCTAACGATTTAATTGAAAGTAGAATTGGCAGTGTGGGATCGATCGTGTGAACGTAGCTAGGCTTTAGAAAAGTGTCGAAGAGGAGTAGAGAAGTGTCGAAGAGAATTAGAGAAGCGTTGCCTCGTGACTCTTCTGGAAGGATTCTAAAATATTCCATGCTTCTGGTTTGGGAAATGCCACTGTTCGATCGCATAAAATTGAGGGCCGCGAGGAAGAAGGTCGAGGAACGAGCACGAAAACATTGGACTCTCGATTTCCCTATTGCAGTTGCTCTTTATGTTTGAATATTTTAGGTGCACAGCCAGCGCGACAGGTCCGGAGGAACCGCGCGGAGAAGGTTTAAAAAGTTTTATTCGAAGGAGCGGCACGGGGCTCCTCGGGGTTCCAGGATTCATTCTCTCGTGTCTCGCGGATACGGGATCGTTGGTCCCGCAGCACTCGACGATCCTTCGCCCCGGTTCTTTTTCACTGGATTTTTAGCTTTCTCTCGTATCGACACTTCGAAAGGACTTCCCGTCGGATGATCGAGGCGGGGGAATTTCATTCTGGCGTTTGCCCCTCGGAAAACAGTACTTCTCCTATCGACTCAACGAATATCCTTGCTTCCGTTCGATTGCCATTTTTCGTTCGAAGGCATCGGGGAACTTCGAGAGATAGAGAAGAAGAGAGATAGATAGAGAGGCAGGAAGACAGAACACGTTCTCTAGATGTCGTACTATTGGGGGTCGCTCTGCAAGGTATGTAAAAGCATCGATCCGCTAAAAAGCACTATAGGGGTGCCCGTGACTTCAGGATGTTCCTCATTCTTCTCGCTTCCGTATCGTCTGCTCTCTATTCTCGCGTCAGCCTCGCGCGAGTGTTAAAGCGCACGCGTTTACAAATGCAAACAACGTTTCAGCCGCGTAATAGGAAATGGAAGGTGTAATCGCGGTACGTGCTAACGTTGCTAGAGTGTTTGATTTATAGGGCTGTCAGCATCGTACATTTAAAGGCTGTTTTTATGTTTCATTTGAAGGGAACACACGCGAAGTACCTACCTCGGTACTTCCGCGATCTCGTGGCCATGATTAACACTTCCAAGCTGACAGGAGATCGCTACCACTGTAACACAGCTCACGTGCCTCCGCATCTTTTTACAATTCAAGCGATCGCAGCTCCATTCGCGGGAGGACGACGGTCGGCTTTGCCGTCAGCGGTATCCGGACGAGGAACATCCGTGAACACGAACGGGGATCGGTGAGTCCTAGCACTAGCCTAATTACACCCGGTTTACATGACCACTGTAGCATCTCATATCCACGGATTCCTATACGTGACCCATATACACACAGGCGCACACACACGCGCACATATCGCGACCGTGCGTACTGCACGGACTACTACGCTCGCGTATAGCAATTCTCGCGACGGATCTGTACAGGTACTTATGCAAATACGCATGACGTTCACCCTAGCCGCTAGAAGAAACGACTCTTATCTAGGATCGCTACGAACGTTGCTTTTCTCAGTGTCACAGAACGTGATCAAACAGAAATAGAGATAGAGATAGAGAAGAGTTAGAGAAAAGATAGAGATAGAGATAGATAAGATGGAGAGATAGAGATATATATAGAGAGAGAGAGAGAAAGAGAGAGAGAGAGAGAGAGAGAGAGAGAGAGAGAGAGAGAGAGAGAAAGATAGAGAGGCAAAGAAAGGCAGTAGACAGAGTTTAGAGGTAGTAGAGAGAGTTTGAAAGAAAGAAAAAGAGAGTTAGAGATAGAGATAGAGATAGAGAGAAAGAGAGAAAGAGAGAGAGAGGCAGAGAGATAGGTTGGGCCACACTTACGTGAAAGAAAATAGCGCGGAAATGAGGATAAAATGCAGCACAGTTCATGTGAAAAGAAAAAAAAAGTTATCAGAGGTTAAAGTTGAGCTCCACGGAGGGCCTTCACTGCGTGTGGCAGCTTAAAGTTACATGACACATGACGTTTTAGAGATGCGCGTAAATGTCTTTAGCAGCTATCCTGCGACGGGCCCCTGAATCTCGACTGAATGCCTAAACCGCTGCGGAGTTTATTTTCAATCATGATCAATTCACGTTTCACCGTAGACCGCAACGTGGGCGACTACGCGAAGCCGATTCTCCGCCTGATATCGTCATCGTCGCGTCGGCTACGAACAGAATCTTTCCTCATACTTCTGCTTTTACTCTTCTTTCTAAAATTGAAACTCCGGTTCCCTCGGATTATCGTATTAGCGCGATGTGACTGGCTTAAACCTGCAGAGTTTCACGATTCGCATTAGCTACCAGGGTACATTTTTTACATTTAGCTTGCTCCAAGAGGGCGCGGACATCTCTAAATCTCGAGAACCCGATATAACGGATGATAACAGAGTCGCGGTACCCGCTGCTTCAGCCAATCGCATCGCATGCTTTCTCCTATACTTCGATTAACACGCATTTTCACGTTATCGAGTCGCAACGATACTCGTCCTTCGAGAAGGTATCGTGGCCCCCTATCGTCCCCTCGCGATCTTCCAATCGACGCCAAGAAACCTGTCCCCCCGTCTTATCGAAATCGAGACGGCCGCGCTCGGTCGAGTTGCCCGCTATCTCGCGGGCAGCCAGACGAAAATTGGCCATCAAGATTTCTCTAACGAAGTTCGCCGTCGGATATTAAAATTCTCGGCCACGAGGAAGCCTCCCTTTAATTTCAATTTAACGGCCCGGTTTCGCGCGGGAAACGCTGTCTAACGCCGCCATCGGGGCAAGCCTGGCGAAACAGGTACCGAACGGCGCTCCGAACCACGCCGGCAATTGATTCTATCGATTCTGCGCCACGTTTGCGTCACTCGTGTCTACGGTCCGTTCCGATAAGGGCTTCTTTCACGCGGTCCGCGAGGAAAAACGATCGATAATTGTACGTTGGCCCGGCGCTTCTTGGCGGATCTCGCAAAGAAATATAGCGGACATTCTGGCCGCGCCGGAGGATCTCAGTTCTTTATCTCTTCAAGCTTGATTTACAGAGTGCTAGGAGCTGCAATTAATAGAGTGGATATCCGTTTCGCACGATCGTTTTTCCGCGCGGATAACGACGCGCTCGATTGTTAAGTCGTTGATCACCGACGACAAAGATTCTTGTCGGTTCGTTTAAATAGACGACACGAGGGATGACGATGATGCCTGAAAGGATGATAATGGCTAAAGGACGAATTCTTACCAGGTCCTCGTCGTTCAGCGTTGCCCTTGGCACCGCCGATGTTAGACCAGCCGCGTTCCTCTTCGTCACCGCCATTGTCTGTGAAAAGATAGAGATTAATGCTCATCTGATTCCGGGACAATGCCTTCCAGTCTCTCTATTATGTAGACAGAGATAAAGAGCAGGAAGAGAGAAACTGAAAGGGGGGGGGGAGGTGTGGGAGGAAACGAAGAAGATAAAGATGACGATGATGGGGGAGGCGAAGAAAATAAACGAAGACAGAACGGTTTGTGGGGGCGAAAGAACACGAAGTGACTTTTTAATGTAAATTTACAAGATGAATAGATTCTCGTCGACATAGAGATTGCAAAACGACAGAATCATAAGAAAATGCATTGCTGTTTACTATGATCGACGTCACTTGGAAACACAGCTACTTGCAAAATTGTCGACGAACAGTGACGGATCGATTAAAACAAATCGCGCGAAATGTCACATCGAGAATTACATTTGGCATATATCGTCCCCCTTTCCCCAACATTTCCGAACATATAGTGTGAATTTTCTGCGCGTCGGTCGCGTCCGCAGCGATCGGAATGCCTGCGGTGCGGTTCTATGCCAAATATGCCAAATATATTTGTCGTGGCTGCGTTTATTATTTACAGATACTATTACAAATACTATGTACAGACACGATGAGACGTGTTCTATTTACATTGGCTTGTTGTAAAGCCGTGCTTCGAGCATTTTATGGCGGACAGAGGCTAAGCTTCTCGATCTTCAATGCATCGTGACGTTTCCCTCGAGTTTCCTTAAATTCTCTAAAGCGCGACTCGATCGGGACACCATAGAATTGCAAGCGAAACGCGAACAATGCTTCATCGGGCAATGTGGGAACGTTAAGATCGAGAAGCTCCGCTCAAATACGGATTCGTGTCTATGTTTCGAAAACACTTATCCGTACTAAACATTCTATAGACACTGATGGAACAGAGTCAGTGCTCGCGAAACTGCGTGAAACAAACCATCGTCTCGAAAGAGTAAGAAAGACAGATGATAGAGGCAGTCAGAGCGAAACGAAGAAACAAGGAATGATCGCGACGGGATAGACGGGCGACAGGGGCGGAGCGCGATCGGGACGGGGTGAGCTTAAAGTGGAGTGAAGAGGCAGATGGTGAGTAACGGAATGGCGGGAGATACAAATTAATGGCGGTGTGGCGGTGAAAGGCAGAACGAGATAGAAGTGGCGAATCTCTACGGAGAAAGTCTAATCCAATTAGCCCATGGCGCCTGGTAGAGGTGTGGCGCGATTGGACTTGCGGCTGGCTAGATTTCAATTAAGATATTATGCACGGTGCCCCGTGCTCGATGCATGCGCTACTGTCTCGCCACCGTGGGGCGGACGCTAACTCCGAGCGCTAATTCCGCCCGGCGCCGCCGCGCCCTTTCTATCCAGCCCTTCTCTACACTCTTTAAAAGCGTGCCCGTGTGTGAAGCGTTTCCGCACGGGGCACCGTCACACTTCGATCTCTTCGCGGGACCTCCATTCGGCGTGCTTTCATCTCGCGAAAGCCAGGGAAAACCCGAAAGGGGAACGGGTATATATCCTCGCCACAATCCTGCGTCATCTTTCTCGGTCGATAAAGCGCAACTTAACTCGGGTCTAAAGAACTTAGACGCACGCAACCTCGGTTTGCCGTCCGATTCTCGTTCCCTGGGACGAGGGGCCGTCGTTTACCAGGGACCAAAAGAAAGAGGGAAGAAGTAGAAGAAAGCAACGGTTACTGTAATCCAAAGAGAAAGGAAGAGCAGGAGAAGGTGGACGGCTCGCGAAGCGGTCTTTGGATCGTCATGTCTACGCGAGATTTCAGTCGTCTAGATATAATCAACGTTCGTTACGCCCACTATTTAACTACGGTACTCTGTCTACGTGATCATGCGCTACGCGACAAGCAGTGGCAAACAGTTTTACGTGCGGGTACACTCAGAAGATTAAAATACCGAATGAAATCAGCGGTGGAACGTATCGAACACACCCGAGAGGATGGACTCTTCGTGGCCTCGAAATGATTTGTCTCAACCCTGTTTGCGTTATTCGAATCGTTAGTACAAAAGGTCCACTCCTTCGAGAGGGTTCGTAGATACGAACGCGTCCTCCGCCAGCGAAATAGGTCGGCTAAAGATTAGAGACAGCGAGAGCACCGTGTATTTTCTTCGAGAATCTTTCGCGTAATTTTCTTCGAAGCGAAAAAGAGAAAAGGTGCGCCCTTCCCCCTCCGCGAGTTTCAGTAATGCCTCGTTATTCACCGCGACGAGGTGGCAGCAGCGTGGCGTTCGAAGATTATCGCGACGCGACGCGCGGAACAAGCTTAGCTCCGGTAATGCGGATTTAATCCCCCAATTACAAAACCTTCGATACGCCAGGGCGGCGAATTACGCGCGACTAATGCAATCGAACATATCGCGAGTCGAAACTGGCTCCCGGAGGGGGGTGGAAATCGCGGTGCTCGCCTGTGTCGCTTGCCGCGCAAACGAAAACTATAGGGAAATGCCGGGAACAATGGGGGCGAAAGAGAAAGTGAAGAGTAAAAGGGGGTACGTAAAATTAGGTGCGAAAGAGAATGGAAAGAAACGGAGGTGTGAGCAAGCAATAGCCAGCGAAACATAAAATCGTGAGAAACATAGTTTGCTGAAGCGAATCATGCGCTACGCACGCACAAACAAGCCTTTTTATCTTAAACTTCGTTAAGGAGGCATTGAATTAGTACCTTCAAGACCTGGAGGTAGAATTTTTGAGATTTTTTGAGAGGTTTTTTTCAGTGAGTGGTTTTGTTTTTTTCAGGTGTTCAGGTGGATACAACAACGGGCGCCACAGAGAACAAACAAAGAAAATGGCATTATATGCCGGTTAGTACGTGTATCGCTTTGTGTCTCTTTTGTTGTTATTTCTTTTTTTTTTTCGTTCTATTGTTTCGTTAAATGCTTTGCACGTTACGCATAACAGATACATTAAGAGATTAGAGAGAGAGAGAGAGGGAGACGAGAGGCGGGTAAACGTGAATCGTTCCACCTAGACGGAATAGTCTTCTGGGTATCTGGCTGTTCCTGGTGAGGAAACAGTTGATCCGCGAGCAAACTACCCTTTCAACGTAACGAAACGTTATCGCCTGTCTCTTCTTCGCCCGCGGGGGTACCGATGCTCCACCCGAATGTACGCGAACGCGTACTCGATAATGCAACCCCCCCACCCCACTCGGACCCAGAATATTATTCCTGGCCGGTGAACGCGCAAACCGGAAATTACCGGAGTTCAACAGCGCATACGGGTCTTCCGCCCCGTCGATCTCACAGTGCTTCCTGAAGGGGGAATCGCATCCGCGAATTAACGCGAGAAATCTAACGAAAGCGGAGCAGCCGATGCCACTCGCCTTTGTATCCAGCAATTCCTCGGGCTTCCGGCATTTTCCGCCTCTCGTTTCCGGTTCGATTACCGCGGGACAATGCACTTCGGCGCCAGGGTTACCGAGGGCCAAGGTTACGGTACACAACAATCAAGAGAAAAAAATTGTCCACATCGAACATACACAGGGTGACAGACACGGGACTTCTAAACGTGGGGGGGTTTGAGAAGCGAGGGATTCGAGGAGGGGTTGCGGCTCGCGTGACGAGCAACCGGCCCCGTGAATGTTCACGTGGCCATCCACGCTTCCTTCGCGGAGAATTATTTTATCCTCCTCCAATCCCTCGTCAAGGGAAACGTACGTAATTTCAGGGAAGTCCGTTCGTATCGGTTGCACTAGACTTCACACAGAACATATACGCGACGGGTCGAGCGAAAATCGATCTTTCCTGTTGGGCGTGATTTCGTTCGACGCTGTGCTTCTCCGTTTGCAGTTTCGAGGAATATTCGCTCATTCTTTTCTGCTGGTTGAAGTGACTTTAGGGATATCGATCTCGAGTGTTAGGACCGTTCTATGGAAATTTATTTAGGTATGATTTAGGCTCCAAAAACTTTCAGAATCTTTGCAAACATTTACGGTCTCGATTCGCGCGAGTGGAATGATTTCTCTGTATTTTTACCTGCGAAGCCATCGTTTCACATTGAAAACCCCATTTCAAGCATCTCGTCCTGTTTGCGCGTTACTCGAAACTAATCACGCAATATTGCAACTCCCACAATTGCGTAGCGAGCTTTCCTCATTTCGAATTCGGTGTGTTTCAAACTGCAGTATTTTATTTCTGTTAGCGGGAGGCAGCGTTGTGCCTGGTAGTGTTAATTGCAATTTTACTCAGCCGTCGTTTTTGAAAACGTTAGACGCGGGGAACACTGGAAATCGGTAAACAAGGTTGCGACGAGTGGTCTCCCCCTTTTTACGCTACATTTTTTTCTTCAATCTCCGAGTACGCGATCGGGCGTGTACTTAAGAGTTCCATTTAAGTCGTTAACCGAGCACGCGAGCTTCGATGCTGCAAGGGCGCGGGTGACGTAAGCGGGCTGCTTTTTGAAATACGACTTCGTCTGTAGCACCGTAATTGCTGTTACACGCTACGCCGCGTGTGTAACAGCAAAATTTCGTTCAAGCTTCCCACGGAAAGCTCGCTTTTTTGCCGGGATTAAGGCGTCTTTCTAGGTCACTGAATCGCTTGCCCCTTTTTTCGTAAGAGCTTGTAATTTGTTACACCGAAAGTGAGAGAATTCGAAGCGGAATCAGTACTCTAGTATCATCTAATTATTTCTTTATTCCTTGACATTTTCTATATTCCGTAATGGGTGATTCCAGGACACCTCACATGGAGAAACTGTCTCTATTCTCGAAGCAAAAAAATTCACTCGATTCTACCGCGCGCAAAGTTTTTCGTTTTTGTTCCCAAAAAATTCACAACCCCTCTGCACTCGATGGCGTTTACTACTAACAGCAATATACTCCACCAGTACAAGACCAAAATGAAAGCAATTCAGCCACCCGAAACCACCGGGCTCGAAATTCACTCAGCCAGTGAAACTTCCCCTGGAATTCGCTACGTCCGTTTTTGCAACGCAGATCGAGCCAGGGTCCAGAATGGACGTATGAAAAAAATCATGTAAGTTAATGTGGTTGCTCGTCGAAATTCTACCTCGAGAGAGGGCACTCGCGCTGGAGCTCGGTGAAAGAGGCCCCGATGAAGATTGCCCGTCTTTGTTCCGAATATCGAGCGTCAAACAAACTTCGCCCAGAAGGGCCAACACTCGTCGATTCGACTTTCAAATCGTGGCTTTTCCAGTGCTTTTCGCTCGACCCGTCAGGAACGCAGGGGGTGGGTGGTCGGGGGCACTCTTCGATAAATGAATTTTTCGTTTCTCGCGGTGCGAAAGTTGCATCGACGATCGTTCTGCGGGAGATCCATCGAGTTTTCCACGCGATCCGCGGGAAATTCCGTCTGTTCCGCGTGGGCCGATACCACTGCGGCTTGGCGACACAAATATTTTCGTATATAAAGCTGGGTAGTGGGTATGTAATCCGATAGCAATGAAAATGCAAACGAACATCGCTTTTCTACCTCTGTTTGCGATTTTTCCCTTTCGGCGGCTGCCTCTGTATATAGATATAGATCGTTGCGCGATTAATTAAATCGTAATGTAGATATTGATGAAGTTTCTTGAAACGGATTCGGCGAATATTTAGAACACTATTTTCGTAAAGTTCCTTCGGAAATTAGTGTGACTCGGGGCAATTCGACAGTCCCGCGGATAATTCAACGAGGGTTAGCCGGATGAAATAATTGATATTCAAAGAGAACAGAGACGAATATTGTGTCGTCAAACCAATTTGAATCGGACGACGCGTTTCCGAACCTTCCAGCGGAAGTAAAGTTCTCGGCGACCGAATCTTCGGTCGAGAGTTTCGTAACGTTGAACGAGCATACTCTGCAAAACACTAGTGAACGGAGTATACAAATAGTGGATCGTTCACAGACGATTTGCGATCGATTTTCATAACTATTCTCCAATTCCTCCCTTGCGGACAGTACCAGTCCCTTAAACCGCCCCCTTTACACCAGACATAACGAATGAAAATCATCATCTGAAAAACGTTTACTCTCGGTGTAAAGGGTATAGTTTAAGATTATAATACGATAGAGCCCCGCGTGAACTCTTAGAAGTCGATTCGACCGCCGGTCGCGTCTTTTCTTTCCTCAAGCACAGCAAGCAAGCAATTTACCATCAAATCGTCCGTAACGTCCATCTGGAAGTACCTTGGGTGGCCGAAAGAACGACGCAACACCGAAACGCAACACACGCAATCAGGTTGCACGACGAGAGGGGCCGTTCGATACCGAGCCACCCTCGAGAGAGACGCTTTTGCGGCTTTCCCCAAACATCTGCTCCTAAACGTCCGACTTCCTAAAGAATTGAAACTCCGCGTGTCGGAGTCGTTTCGAAGGGTCGCCTCTCGAAGGTGCCTCGAACGGCACAACAGACAGGTATCGATCTCGCGACAGAACAGGCTCGATTGTTCGACGTCGTCGTCTAGCGGGGATCGAGCTGGGCCGGGAAAGCTGGGGGACACGTTCGAAAGAATTCGTGGTCGATTTCCACGACGGGGTACGCGGGCAAAGTGCAGCGAGACTAGTCAATGGGGAAACAAAGGGTTCGTAGGGGTGGGCGTGGGTTGACAGAGTAAGCTGCGACCGATTTCGGGCACGATATCCACGCTGAGAAAAGGATTTTGCACAGAGCGACAGAGTTTCCCCCGTCTGCGACAGAAACACAAATAGAATCGCACGTCTTTCTGTTGGAAAATGGAGGCACAGCACACTCCGACAGGACAGTTAAGCACTGGTCACATGAAGCTTCGTTCACCGTCGGTCGCGGTCGTCGACATTTAATTTAACAATAACCGCTTTCACGACTTTAAACGATGACTGGCACGCTTTTTCGAGGGAATTACGGGCGACGCTCGGTCGGGGCACCAGCGAGGAGGATTCAATTAGATTGCGGACAATATCAGTCTGGAGTAACAAAGTGGAGGAAATAGAATACGTTGCTGGGTTAACAGTGCACTCGAAACGGTTCTGCATTGAAGTTACTGACAGCTTGATTGTATCAAAAATAGTTGCGGCGGAATGAATGGGTAATTGAAATCTAATTTGCGCCGCCGGCGATGAGTTGGCCAGGAATCCGACGATGTTAAGCGACGCGCGGATCTTACAAAGGCATTTATGTTCAGAAAAAGAACTGAATGGCGAAAGGTCTGCGATACTGATACCCCCTGTTTCTCATGGAAATGGAAACAATACGGTTTACAGTCTACTTCAGAGTGGTCCACTTGGTGTAAAAAATAGTTGATAGTACTCTGCTGATATTAACTCGGCAAAGTCATGTTTCGGAAATAAGTCCTAACAGGGCAACATTATTCCCGAAGATCAGCGACTTTGATATTATCCAGGCAACGACGCAAACTCGCAATGCAAGCTTTATCCAGGGCCTGGAACCGCGTTAAAAATCGAACAACAGGTGTATCTGGAGTGGTGACTTAAAATACTCCGGGGGCTCGCTTAATTTAGCCAAGAATGGAAATTAGAGTGCCTCGCGCGGACCCCTTAACCGCAAGCTTTCCCATAAAACGTTATCTCGAAGTACCGCGCGCGGCGATCTACGAAATTATTTCCACGACACGTAACCGCCTTCGTGCGATCGATAGCGGGGTACTCGGTGCCTCGACGGTGGCCTTCGAAGGAACACTTGGACTTTTTTGGAAGAGTAGAACTTTTGTGGTTACAGTATTGCTCGCGTACGAGATAATTTCCCTCGATACAGAGACTAAAGTTCATCTTTAGAATTTACATATGCATATCAAGGTCCAAGTGAATTCCAGAAATCTTCGAGGCAATCCGCCAATTCGCATTACGCGATCGTCATTCTAGCGCACATAAAAGTATTGAAACTGAAGCGCGCCAGCCAGTTAATTAATTCGATAGTGGAGTTTCTTTCACGGGCTTGAAAGAAGCCCGTGAAATTTATCGACGACGACGACCATGAACGAGACAACGATAACGACAATAACGACGACGACGACGACGCCGATGGCGACAATGAACCAAAAGGACGACGACGACGAGCAATCACGGGGACGACATCGTCGCCACGCTTGTTAACTTTCACGAATACATAGGGTTCAGGTGATGCACGTATGTACACATCTGCGTCACCTGAACGTGTAACATATCGGTATGCATAGGCGCTAGGACATTGTTGTTTAGAGGGTTTAATGGATAATCGATTACATACCAGCTCGGAGACCAATGGCACCGACTTTCGGCGCGGCCGAATGTCTGGCATGCTGTCGATGTTGCTGTAGAAAGGATTGTCTCCAGGATGCCTAAAAGAAAACACGTTCAAACGGTTAATTCCATTGAAATGGTGTTCTGATATCGTTTGAACAAAACGAAGTGGTAGTTCAGAGGTATTCGATCCATTGAATGGAAAATTCATTTGAAGAGGCGAGAAATAAAACGGCCTGTCGATTTCGTTCCGATTATAAGTGGCCCGATTATACGTGCTATTATGTAGCTGCAGAATATCTGTGGTTAACAAAGCCGTAGCTTTTTACGTAATACGAGTAATTTCATAATTAAGATCGTAAAATCTTCGAGTCTCCTGTATTTACGGAGACCTATAATATCGTACAGGGATCGCGTGTCAGACGCTATCTGGTCGCAATAAATCTTTCCCCAGTTACGCTGAAGCTTGGGTCGGTATTAGATTGAAAGTAATCGAACTTTTCAATGGAATTGGAAACTTCGGTTCTGACGAAGATCACGCCGAGCTACTTAAATGATCAGAAATTTTAAGGAACCCTAACTCCCGGCATTTAACCCACCCTCCTTCATTATCACCGCAATGTACTTTTCGATTTCTTCCTGGGGTTAGAACAAATTTTCCTGCGGATGTCAAAGGAACGCGAGAGCCACTAAAAAGGAACGTTTTCGTCGTTCGAATTTTTAACGTCATTGTCGTTCACGTTTTTGCAATAAAGGTGCACGCTATAAATTGAACGTTTTATAGTGAAAAATGAATGTAAATTGATATTTCGACGGGTCGGCCGTCGAGATTTATGGTTTCGCGTGAACGATGACCTAATTCTACTCGAGTTCACGTTTAATTACATGAACTTGCTCCGCAGATCTGCGAATTACCTCGAAACAAGCCCAACTTTGCTAAGTACGGTGTAACGTAATCCATCATTCAGAGATGCCCCGTTCCATTATAATCTCTCGTTTCTCAGTCTGTTTACCAGAAAAATGGCAGCACATCGTTTCCACGGAAAACGAGACTACATCAAAAAGATGCCCCTACATGCTTCTAAATTTTAAATAGGACTCAGCGAGCTAAGTAGTAGAAGCCAATGGATCGATTTAACGTTTCCACGTTCAATCAGCGATTACACGTGGTCGTGACGCGATCGACTAAACGCTGGGCAAAGAAACGATCAATTTTTACGACAAGGGAATTATACAAATGGTCCGTGGCTTTCAGCCTGATGAACCTCGTCCTGAGAAGAATAGCGTGATGGGTCGATCTAACAAGTTACGTGACAGAAATCGTTCTCGCGTTAGTTTTTTTCTTCATTTATCAGGCGTTCAAGGCCCTTACGTCATTTAATTCGATTATGCACCGGATTACGCGAAAGAAACAGTAGCCACAGAATTCGTTCACATCGATTTTGTCGAATACGCGAGGAGTGCAACAGTTAAAAGCCTCTTTCACTGTTGACCTCGTTTAAAAGTCCTCGGGACTTATTCAAGATTCTGGTTTTCATACCAATTAATATCAAGTCCAGAGCTCTGTTTAGAGCTCTTCACTTTAAAATCGGACAGAAACTACACATCTGAAAGAGCGGCGAAGAAGTGGAATCGACGAAATCATTCGTCGATCATCGTACTCACCCGTTCCCCCGTCCGCCAGATTCGCCGCCAGGCCCGCTGCCGTTCTAACAAACAAAAAAACAAGTTTATTAAAAAACAAGCCTAGTAACAGTTCGAAGAAACCAAAACGGAGAACGCGCGTTCGCGCGAACGATGGCGCAGGCGTACGAAAAAATATTGTACACAGTCTTTGGAAACGCGAGGCCACGGACGCCACGGAGAGGATCGCCTCGCCGCTGCGTCTAACCATTCGCCTCTCCTTTCGCGTTTGCTCCCCCGGACCTCCCCCGTCGCAGGGTGATCGACTCTAGCCCCGTGGTTCCGTGGCCACGCACGCACAATGCTTTGCCCCGTACACAAATCAGTCTCTTCGCGTCGACTTAAGAGTAAGAAAAGCTCCGATGAAACAGAGAATCGAGCGCAGATCGGGGACTCGAGAGGAAGAGCAGAGGGTGGCGCAGCTCAGCAGAGACCCCTCCTCGCCTTCAGTCACCTTTGGAAGCGACTTATAGAAAAGGAAGATACGCTCGCTGCTTTCTGGCGCGTTCCCATTGCCAGGTTTTTTTTGTCTTCCCCCCCTCGGCCACCGTTCCGTGGCTTTTCCCTCAGATTAACACCTTCTTTCCACCGCCTGTCACCCTGTCGGCTTCTTCAGCCATTGTCCGCGGACTCGTTTTTGTCTCCCGTGAACGCCCGGTCTCGTCCCGATGCCCCGAAGTTCGTTAAACGCAGCCAGAATGAACCAGCGGTCCCTGGTTAATCTCCTCTCTCGCATCCTACGCGTCAGCCCGCTTTCTTTCCTTCGTTAACGTCCCCGTGAAAGCTGTGGTCGTTAATCAGAAGTATCGAGCGCGGCTTGTCTCGGTGGCCAACGAAGCCGAGGGAGGGCTGCCTGTAAATAAATTTGTACGCTACTATGCACCACCCTCGCGGCGAGGCTACGATCGTATAGCTCTAGTTCGTGGCTTATTGCGGTTTTCTTTCAAGTAGGACGTTTAAGCAAAATTATGCCTCTTATTTGCTATTGCGACACCTGTTCGGGGGGTTCCATCGAGGGACCCTGTCGACGCCACCTCATCTCGCGACAGTATTTACTCGAAGCTACCAGGAGCAGTGTCTCGTAGACAATTCTGCTCGTATTTCTTGCTGTCCCGCGACACCTTCCTCTCGCTTCCCAGCCTTCGCCTCTTTTCTTCGCGTTTGCAGTCGCCTGCGCCTCCTCTCGTTCTCTCTCGTTCGCCCGTTGCCGCACGGAGGAATGGAAGATTGGAGATACAGTGTGATAACAGCCCGTATAAATATAATATCACGTACGATACTCGTAAATTCTGTCACGATAGAGATTACAATATAAACTTATGGATAGCGTGTAACAAGTAGTATAAGTTATTTAGAGTTAGAGCCGCAGGTATCTTCGTCCCTTTCATTCGCCATCGTCGTTCCTACTTCGGCCCCCCCCCCCCCCACCCCATCACACACATCCCCTCCCCTCACCCTTTTGTCGTTTGCCCACCCTCGTTTCTGCCCTAATTCTCACTCATTCGCGGTACAACAGTCTTGCGGAAAAAGGGGGTTTCTTTTCACCCGGAGAAGCTTAGACAACGCTGGAGCACGACGATTTTTCGTATCGATGCGTTCACTTTTTTTTTTTTCATTTTCTGTACGTTCGTTTTGCTTGTTTGTTCGCGCTTAGCCGGCCAAGTGGGCGCCTTCGAGGGCGTCTCCTGGATGAAGATGGAGGATCGTTAACACGAGGGGCGCGAATCCTGGTACTTTGTTGCTGATAAGGACTCCCTAATCGTCAATGGATAATTTGGAGGATCATTTTCATTGGAATCCAGAGATAGGAAAGTCTTTGGAGCTACGGAATTGCGTAGGCAAAATAGAGAATAGAGAGATATTATTTTTCTATTCGAGAAAGATATATATAATTATTATCGTAAAATTTTAACGAATCCGAAAAGAAACAAGGTGCAATTTGCCGTTTTCGTGGTCCCGCGATGGATCGTGAATCAATTTTGCAAACGACCCTTTAAACGCGTAAACTTCACGCTTCCGCGTGGATCGGAAAATTATATCGTTCGCGTTGCTAAACAAATAGCCTCGCCTTCCCGCGGGAGCTTTATGCAGGAATTACGTTTTACGTTAATCGCTTTATTGCTAATGCTCCCCCTCCCCCCCATGAGACTATTTAAAGTTACGTTCACCATTCACCGATTTTGAACGCCAAACAATTCACCACTAGAAACTCAATCTTCTTTTACGTGAAATGGGAAAAGAAGCGTCGCTTGTGGGCACAGGTGGCAGAGGAGATCCGAATGAGACGCTGAAAGGAGCAGGAACGTGGGAGTGCTCCTGATTTCGGCATATTTTCGGCCCTCGATGCACGGAGACGCGCTCGAAGGCAACGTAAATACAGCTGTGAGTAGTTACTATACGTTATTATATCTACGTGGAGTAGCATCGCTTCGCGAGTACAATTCTGACAAGCGTTTACTTAACAACGAAAATATCGTGTATTTATACGCCGCTAACAAGTTGCCCGTTACCTATACTATTCATTATTATTAGCGTTATTATTATTAGGCCTTAACAACGTACTTCCTTTAATTTCGCTTAAACGCTAATCGCCGTCCGACCAGCACCGCTAAATTAACGCTAGATCGAGAAGCCTTATGAAATCCATCGTACGCACCGACTACGACAACTCACGGAGCTTCCTCTCCTTATTTCGATGATATGAACGATTAAAAATGGAGAAACGACACCGATGATATGAAACTGTACGATAAGATGCCTGCTCGTCGAGACGCCGCGACGATCTCGTCGGACGATGCTCGCGCGACTCAAGGAACATCGATATTGACTAATTATCATTAACATTATCGTTCGGCGATACTCTGGTAGCCACGTGGAAGCCGTTAAATGTAGTCCTCGCTACGTAAGAACCCTCGAAATCGGCCTAAATCGATCCACAGTAAAACTTGCAATCCTCTATTGAACGTGGATACCGTTTTGGCAATTCGATTCACCCGATCTATAACTACAGGACATGGCATTCGCTTATTTTTTACGCTTTCGCGAGCCTCTAAGGAAATTTTCTTCGAAATCTTGGCGTCGCGGAGCCTCGACGAGGTGACGTTCGTGATAAAGCATCAGGGGCTGTTGTCGTTAATCTGCGCTCCACGAGCTCTGCGATCGAGGATAGAGGATTTAGTACTTACTGATTGGCTCGCAGTTGGTGGACCATAGGGAAGAGGTAATTTTGGGATTGGTTAGGGTTTTGCTGCTTGATTTGCCTTTTCGAATAACCCTGGCAAACCAGCAACAATGGTGATATGTGAGATGTCTGATACGATATGAATGATAATCGCCTACTTGCGATTTAGACATTATTTTTCGCCATTTTCGCAGTTCATTGCTCCAAATCAATGCCCTACGAGTGGATAGTAGACGTACAAGTCTATTATAACGATATATCTTTTCTCTGATCCCATAGTTTTTTTTTCGATTAATTTTTTAGATTATTTTTGTGTACTCTGCAATGGAGACCATTTCGAACTCCATCTGCAGCACATTGTACTATTTGCCTGCCAGGACATAAAAGCTTGCACGTTAAGCGTTCAAACTTCTTTTCTAATCGCCAGGACAGCGCGAAACGAGCTTGAGAATTTGAGAATAGCCGCTAATACACTACCGCTAATTTTCCATCCTCGTGGAACAGAAGAGCTAGTTGACCATTATTTGAGCGGCCATAACCAGGGCAACCAGTCGGTGCGCGTTAATTAATGAAATTTCCAGGCGCATGCCTTCGCCGTCCAACCGAACGGGACTCGAACCGGAAGCAAAAGCCCGTCGACTTTGCTGAACGGTGTTAAATTTTGCCGTTAATCTCGCACGCTTTTTCCACGCAATCACCTGCGCCGCGAATTCAATTGCCTCCGTGCAGTAATCGGGTTTCCATTTGGCGAGCGCGACGGACACGGGAACCGTAATCGAACCAGTTATCAAGCTTCCTTGCGGATTCTCAGGAACGACACGTTCCAATCGTTCCGTTCGGGCCACGAATTCAACGAGAACATTGAACGAGCTGTTTTCGATCCACGCTGCTGAATATTTCGTGGAAGGGACAGGCCACGATCCTCGGGGACGTGAACTTTTGATACGTTCGACCAATCTCGCGAGCAACGAGAACTTATCGGTGACTATGATTAATCGCGGGTAGAAAGGGAGCGGGAGTAACGAGGACGGCGTGCGGAGCGAATAAGCTCTGGAGGATATGTCTGTTTACGTATGCTGAAGGATGCGCGCAGCGTTCCGCTGCGCGGAGGTCAGTTCTCGCGAGATCCCCCGCGGAACGGCGGCCCCCAGGAATGCTGGCACGATGCCCTTCCCTCGGTTTTTTTTCAAAAGTCTCGTCGTTACCGTGACGAGAATGGAATATATTCACCGGGCAGGCTTTGAAAAGGAAATTACTTTGCCTCGCGGTGGGGCAGGGGGCGCAACATCGGCGTGGAAAGAAATTACGGCGGTCGAATACAACGGACGTTTCTTGAGTTTTGGTGGGACGGTGATGGTTGATGGGAATTTATCAATGAAGTCGCAGAAATGAGAGCACGCTTGTGGGAACGAGGGGGCGGGCGGAGTCGGGTTTCAATGGATCGCGACCCTTGTGCACTCCGCGCTGGTATCTGACCTATATTTCGGGGTGTTTGGCCTCGGAAGGACAATCGCCAGGAAAGAGAAATTCATTGCTCCCGTTGCAAGCGACGAGAGTCTAATTACGCGGTATAGAAAGTCTCGGTTGCTTCGCGGCCAACTGAGAAACTTTCAATTGGCGCGATGCTGTTTTACTTCGCGATGCGAGAGAATATTTGTCATCTTTTGTCTGGAATAATGAAAGAATGACAGACATGCATTCGTTGCGGGAACATTTAAATACGTTTATCCAGCTTAGCAATACATTTCCTACGCTCTTTCATGTTTCTTTTTGAAATTCTACTGGGCTTTCCAGTTTCTGAGTAGCGCTGGTGCAGGGACTGCAATCGGAAGCTTGCTTCGGTCAGTCAATAGAATCGCGTTTCAGTTTCTCCCCTACGAGTGATTGTTTCGGGCTTTTGTCAGTCGGGCATTTCAATGCTGGCACGAGAAATGTGTGGCGAGGCTTCCTTTTATCTTTTCATCGCGTTTCGCCGAAGCGTCTACCGCGCTACGATATTTTTGCATTTATCGTAAGGTTATCCGTGTTGTTTATAGAAGAATCTGATATTCGTATCGATATGTGTTTATATTCTTTTCTCTTCGCGATAAGGAGCCCGTTTTGCAATGAAGGCAGAAGCTTGACAGTTTAGTAATAGCTATAAATTGATCGGAGGAAACGCATTCAACAACTTACGATCGGGAGAACGATGGTTTCTTTGCATGCCAGGGGTTGCAGCAGTGATTACTAGAGGCGCAATAATGCCCCCTCAACATATTAATGGAAGAACTGTTCCTTCATTGTAAAGCGAGAAACTTCTGAGAATTTGCATTTCGTATAACAGAACTGCGAAAATTGCGAGAACCTTGATGCTCCCCATCGATATGCATACGAGTGATTGTATGGATTCTGTAATCGCCACTCTGACTGAAATAGAAGTTTAGTGGGATCTGGGTAGAAAGCAAGAGGTAGACGTAGATAAGAATGACAGAAAAGGAATGAAAGGTATTAGGGGGAAGTACGTGAGAGAAATGAGGGTAAACGAAGCGTAATATTGTGGTGGAATGGGTGAAATAAGAAAGAAAAGGATGTAGGACCGCGAAATGTGCCGAGCTACGAGAATGGAAAGAAGAAAGGAATTGCACGATCAGTAAGTGAGAAAAAGTACGAGTGAAATGTAGTTACTGTAAGAGTGGCTGAATTTTAGTATCTAATGGGTCATCTATCTGCAGATAAACTTCACGATACTTTATACATGGACATACAGTGGTACCATACTCCACTCTAAATACATTAAAACCTAAAAGACACAGAGGACCAAAATGGTAACGAAAGAAGGATCACCAGAAACACTCGTATAAAAGCGCAGAAGAGAGAAAAATAGCGGTCCGCGGAGCAGCAAGAAACGAGGCGATAAAAAATGCAAACGGCATGGCAAAGGACGCTTTCAGGAGGTCGGAACCAAAAACTCGAGCAATGGAACAAAGAAGAATGTTTGAAAAAAGGCCTCGCCAGAGGAGGGAGAGTGGGAAAGAAAGCTATTACGAGATAGAAGAAACCGGCCAGAAAATGAGAATGAGATTGCCATGTAAAAGAACCAGGGGCATGAAGAAATGATGGATGAGGGTGCGCCAAGGGGTCTCGAGGAACGCAGATGACCAACGACAGCAGCGTGCACGCGTGCCCTCGTTATGCGAACGTCTCGGTGCACGCGTGCGATTCGCTCGTTGTTGCGCCGGCCGGGCGATATGTCCGGCCGTGTGCGCGTAATACCAGTAGCATAGTGCGAGACTAATTGTGCTCGGCAGCCATTTATAGATCCACGCGGTGTGCAGGCTGATCCCACGTTCGCCTAGTTATCCCTCCGTTCACCGCGGTTTGTCGTTGCGAGCGTGGTGCTGGCTAACGCACGCACTCGCGCGCCGAATAAAACGGGAACGGCTTTAACCGCTCGTTAAATTCACATCGAATGCCGCGTCGATAAGCCGTTTTATGCAGCTAACAAGATAGTAGCTCCTGCGTGCAGGGGATGCGCGCGCGCCAGCCTACGTTCACGCTCGTGAACGCTCAACAACCGCGGTGCGTAGTGTTCCTCGGCTGTTCAACGACACCGAAGTCGAATTTCAGCCGTACACAATATTCCTATAAATCCTGAGGACAGTATCGCGGGATAAATAGGCGGGTCGAGCTCTCACGGCGACGAGTCTCCACCCCTATTTGTGGTTTACGCGATTCTCTCGGTAGCTGATGGGTGATCGGGAGTAACTTGATTTGTGCTGTGCGAGAATCATTTTCCAGTCGAATATACGTAGTTTAATGTTTAATGGATTATGATTGTGTTTTCGAATGATTTGTGGTTGGATGCGGTGAGGTTAGTGGTTAGGTTTAGTGTGATAAGGAGATCACTGGTATTGGGGATTGCTGTTGGTGAATTTAATAAAAATATTGCACACTACTAGAAGTTCGTAATCGGGGCCATGGGTCTCTTTGCTTGACTTCGCGTTCCTATGGCTCGTAGTTAAACTTACGTCTATAAAGCTTAACGCTACCCGCTGTCGGGTAGTTTTAGAATTCGATGAATTTTCAGCGTTACAAGCTAGAAAGAAGTTCGTTTGTAAAAAAGTTGCTGATAAAGTGGGGGCTGTTAGCAGTTGGTGTAAAGTGTAAAGTGTTCTATGAAACTTGTGCCGTGTTAGCGACTTCCTCGAAGCATCGTTACGGATCGCCACCTGCAGGAAATGAAAGTTCCCTTGTCGAGATCGTGAGACGTTTTCAACTTCTTTCCCAAGCACGGTTCCGGATCTGATTTCTTAATAAACAATTGCTTGGCGTTGTCTTTCCCAGCTGCGGCGCCATCGAGCGTTTCTTCTCTTTAAATCGTGATAAATAAAGCGAGAAGAATTCATTTTCCTTGTACTTATGCCTGGGCAATCTTCAAAGCGACGAGCAAATTATTACACGTCGACTCAAACGGTCATTTTTTTTTGCTCGTAAAGGGATATATACATTAGCAAAGGTCACGTTGTATAAATGTCTTCTCTCGAAAAGTTGCGTAATAAAAGGTTCTGGACGTTAAAAAGGTTTCTTAGCTGGTTATAGAAAAGGGACTTTCAAAAAGCGTACGACAAATTGTACAAGAGCCTCCCGTATAGATTCCGCTAGAAAATACACCCGTGTAAAATTGAAAATTCACGCGTTGAAATGTCTGGTTACAAATACCTACACACGTAGAAAAGTTTCAATTTCGGAGTTTCGGTTTTATAAAAGCTTTTGATCGTGTCCTGGTGCAAAAGTGCACACGTAGAAAAACTACAACCACCATCCTGTGCGTCTAATTATGTATTTCCAGCTGACACGTGCGTCTCTGTTCAGAAAGTTTAGATGCTCGTCCTCGACTCTCTTCTTAATTTAGGAGCATACTGTGCGTGATCCGACTAATTAATCCGATCACACAGTACTAAAGCCTACACTGTCCATTAATTAACAACTCTGTAGCAACCACACTATCCTCGTACAAACTATAAACTCACCACAATATTTCATCGAAAGTTGGAGCAATAGTTCGGGTTGTCTCTGCATTTATTCAACGTTCTATTAAATTTTAACCAACGCCTGCCATTCTTGCATTAATTTCGCCCGATAAATTCCTACCTCGTCAACCCGTGCACGAAAACTTTCGAACCGTGGCGTTCCTTTCAGCCAACACTTCCTCCTACAGTTCATTACGAATTTGCCCGAGCAATTTTCCTCTTTTGAAAAATTGAACTGCGACGCAACTGCGCGGAATTGTCCACACCGGCCTCGCCTGCCGCGAGATAATGGACCTCCACGGGCTTGATACTTCCGACTACATGATGTAGGTCGCGGCGTGCAATAACTTTACCCAGGTCGCGGATTGCACGGGAACACGTGGCGCCAGTGTCTCGTGATAAATGCCCCAAGTTAAATGCGCTCTTTAGATAGACGTGGACCGCGGCCGAATATTAAAGCGGATTAGAGGATTACGGGAACTTCGAATAAGCGACCAGCGAGTTTGCAGCGCGAACCGTTGCCCGAACGTGTGCGCGTCGCGTTTGCCCCGTGAAATCGAAACGAAAATAAGCGGAGGCACCGTTGCGAATTATTCTCGCGGAATTTCACTAAATAATTATCATCTCGCGGGGAACTGTCCCCGTCGCGGTGAAACGCGATTTAAAGGGGCTCCAGCGGAGATTGTTGGGAGCAACAGATTTTAGCGTTAAATAAGAAATTACCGTTGGCGCCAGCGCAATAAACCGCGCGGAATATTTATCGTGGCCGTCGTTGCCGCAGATGCACAGAATGTTCGCTGGTTCTCCGGAAATTTAATGCTCGGCGAATACGAAACTCGATGCTCGACGAGGAGCAGAGTCTGTTCTTCGATTCTGCGCACATCCCCGTAGGAAATTCATACGAAATCATGGAAATAGAATGCGGGACGCATGTTCAGTTTAGACTACCATTTCTGCGTAGTTGTTCTCAACGATTTTGTGATCGTTCTTGTAGACACTACTTAGTTTATTCTTTAGCGACTATGATAGTAGCCACTTGAAGTTGTCTTTTTTCTTGTGTACATCGAAAAATTTATTTATCCTTGGTCTTGTTTATGCAATTCATACTTTCTTTTTGAAATCCCGCGTGAGATTGAATTAAATGTTGCCGAAAACGATATAACGCTTCACTTACTTAAGTGTTAAGTTTTCGAATATTTCTATTACTTCACGGAAACCACAGCTTCTTTTTAGGTACTTTCTTAATATGCGGCCCACGCGACATTTATAACTCTACAACATTCTGCCTTTAACATCATTTAGTATCCCGCGCTGTAAGGAGGAACTTCTCAAAGGAAACCCTAAAGTATCGCTCGCGCAGTGCCTGGCTACCTGCGAGATGCTCGCCAACTTTTAATTGCACAGTTTTTCTCGATGCTATTTTACCCGCATCCAGTTTAAGTTTCGTGCCCGTCCCTGTCTGTCATTCACAAGGCATTCCTGCGCGCCTGTTACTTTCTTAATTGAAAAATCTCCGCTGAAACCGCAAATTTTCTATTTTCTGCAAACTCGCGAGCCGGACTTAAGTAATTATTCGTCGCTCTTGCTAGCTTTCGTTCCCGCGAATTATTAAATAATTCTTCCTCTAATACGAAAGCATGGTTGCAGAACCATAGAATCTTGAAATTTGCGTTTGCCCCCTTCCGATTTCTTTTCCATATATCTCTATAAATATACAGAACCACCATTACGAAATGGCTACAACTCCAATATTTATCTTCCATCCAGGAATTTGTTTTACACACTCCCAATTCAATAAACGTGCCCCGTTTGAAAAGTGCTTCGCTCGAAAAAACCTCCATGTCAAATAAAAATATCGACAGGAAGTGGCCGCGTGCAAAATAGCGCAACGTCTCGTCGAGAGCTCGTCGAGGCACAATGGATATACCCTTTCCAAAGTGGCAGAAAACTGATGCAATTTCCAAAGCGTTAAAGAAGCAACGTCTCACGATCCCCGTTGCTACGTCAGTTGCTCCTTGTGCTCCGGCCATGACCATCACCGTGGCCGCGATGAAACCGGAGAATGGGGAGGTTTCATGGCGTGTGGGGCCATTATTTTCACGCGAGTGGGGCCATCATTTTCACGCGGGTGGCGCGTAACGATAACAGTAAACACCTACATACTCCATTCCCCAAAAAGCAACTGGACACAACCTTGGCATCACGGTCTATATCGCTCGAGCGAGCGATACTTTCTTCTCACGATCGACAACCCCTGTACTCCACGGCCAGGGACGCCGGAACGCCCATCGCTGGCCGTTGCCCGCGCCTCATCAGATGTCACCCTACGCGCCCATCCGCGAGAAACACTTACCGCAACGTTTCCCGATTATCACACGAAAGCTTCTTACACCTACGCACGTACATTATAATCTGTCCCCTCGAGAAACACCGCTAAACGATTTTCGTTACATTATTAATTGACACAAAACTACCGCGTAAGGTTATAGTATCGTTATAGTAGTACGTGGCTTTGGATATACCTTTTGTGTGTTTCTTATGCGAACGAGAGCTTGCGTGACGCGCGTGTCTGCGTGTACGATCGAGACGCGCCCGCGATAAGGACGATCGTTCGGCGAGGAGCTACGCGCCGAGAATGGACAAACACTCTGACTGATTGCTAGCAGACCATGAACGATCGCTTGTGGTCCAGACCGCCAGTTTCTGCTTCATAGAGGAGGCTACGCGAGCGTTCAAAGCTGCTTCGATCTATCGTGAAATTGGCAAACTCTCGTGGTGTATCAAGTGCAACCGTGGCTGTTGCAGCGGTTCTTCCACAGCCTCAGATTCGTGCTCGCTTCGTCAATGTTTTGGGTATCGATTGTCAAGCTTCGAACATTTCGCGTAGCCTTCCAGGACCAGTCCAATTAATTCTTTACCCAGCTTATCACTGGACTTTGTTCGTTCTCGACGGCGGAGACCTCGCGCGCACTTCCACCTGAGACAATCCAAGTTTTTTAAACTCAGAGATCCCACGAGAGAAGGCGATATCACTCTTTTAACGAGCACGATCTACCCGCGCGTGTGTCGAGCAACGCGGTACTCACTGATCCAGCGATCCCTGGGGCGGATTCTCTTTAAAAGAGATGGTCGCGAAGGATCTGCGTAACGACGACACGCGACACCACGGACTTACAGTTCCAAGATGATCCCCTCGTGTAGAGTGCGAATCCTGGACCGAGGTTGTGCGTTTTCGAGTACTTGGAGACTCGTATCCTCGAGCAATGGTCTTAATTTGGCAAGCCTCCCTTCGCCAGACTTTGGAATCTGCTTGAGCATCTATGACGGCTTAAAGGAACGACCTAAAATGCATCCGATGCATCGATTCGTACCTCCGAATCTTATGTTTCCCGCGTACCAGCGTCTCCACGAATACGAGCTTGCAAGTAACGAACGACCACGGTCGTGGACCACGAAAGACTGCTAAAAACGTGTTAGACACAACGACACCGTGACAATATAGATACACAATATCCATGATCGTTATAATCGTACAATGTACATACAGAGTTAACGTCGCTAGGCGCGAGTCTGCTGCGTTTTTCTTCGCCTCCCCCTGCCTACACTCTTTTTAATTCGTTTCATATAAAAGTGAGAAATGGTACACAATTGGTCCGGGTGGTTAGCTCGTTCGACCCCGTTCCGAGGTATCGCGAAGGGACCACGGCGGCGTTTTCCACTCGGCGAGAACAGAATAATTGGCCCCCTTCGCGCGCTTCGCTGCAAATCATTCAGCGTAGACGGGATTTGATTCACTTGTGCGTGGACAGGGACTTTGACCGAATTGTAGACGATTCGTGACCATGGAGGGAATCGTAACTACGACCGGGCTTCACCGTTCGACTAGAGTTGCTCGCTATTAATTTCGTCGAATACGTTTCACTCTCGCCCACGAGCTGCCAATCCTCGACTTTGTCCTCCGTTGTACAATGTAGGTGCTATTTCAGACGAATACTCGATAATTGGAAATGGAGACCGTGATGCAATTATCTGCCAAGCATCGTTGAGAAACTAGTGACCTGGACGTCGATGAAACGGATTGTTCCGTTTTGTTTAGATTACCATATGATAAAAGGGCACAGGAAAGGGATTTTTAGGAAGGTTCTTAGTAAGCTTGGGCATTTCAACCACCAAGCACTACATGATTTTGTTAAACCGAACGCGACCAAACGTTTGCACTTCAAACTCTGCACGCCCGTTATTTAAAGTTCGAGGGACTTCTGTGGAACGACCCTTTGAAGGGCGCATACGTCTAGCTCGTTAATTGGACGGTTGTTAATTAAGCCCACGTCGATTAAAAATCCTTCGGTTTGTGTTGCTACTGAAAGGGGTGTGTTGGAACATTACGAAGGCTTCGTAGCTGCCTATGAATAATTGAAAGCATTGCAGAGGCGAGCTGCGTCTATGGGAATTGCGCGACGATTCTCTCGGGATTCATGTTTCGCATAATCGAGCGTTTCTGAAATCCATTCCGCGATCAGTTCCTTAACGAGGCCTCAATTCTTTCGATAAACCGAAATTTGGAATCATAGCGAGCCACTGAACGAGAAGATGCGAATGCAATAAAGAGATAACCGAAGAAGCTTCGGAATTTAAGTAACCGTGATGAACGAAATGTGGACTACAGTAGTCGGCGAGTTTGATCGCGTAATCTCACTAATGAGTCGCGCCTCACGAGAATTGGGCACTTTTAAGTTTCTGGAACGCGGCGAGTTGCTGGCGCTGTTGTCAGGATGGAAAAGAACGCGCCAGAAAAGCATGATTCCGCGGGCAAGGATCTTTGCTACGTGCTGCACGTGTCGTTGCATAGGTTCTAAGCGCACGTCCGAACGCAATCTCGTTGAATTACACGGAGGAATGGGGAACGCTATGAGCCGCGCGAAATCTCGAAGCATCCAACGGTGTTCGCCGGAGGCGAACGAGACCCCGTAAAAGTACGGTTTCAAAGGGCAGGCCGTTGCGCGCCGCGTGGATCATTTCATTTAACGCGCACGATCGTATCTTTTACCTTCTGCCGCCATGAGTCCGTAATAAGCAGATCGGATTCTATTTTAATTTCCCCGCGACAGCAACGTGGAATTTAAGGCTCTTTACGCGTTCTTGCGTTTCATTGGATCGCTCGATCTTACGACCACGTGTAAACTTGTTCTTCACGACGTTACGAAGAACGTAAAGCGTTTAATGTGAACATCTTTTCGATCGTTTTTATCGACAATGATGGTCAGGGTTGGCGCCAATAACAGTGGATTGCCTTTTCACTGGATCTCGATGTTCAGGCTTTTTCTAATTGCAATTCAAATTGTATTTGTGTCTTTTGATTGTTTAGATGCTCTATTAGCCATCACAGAGCAGTAGTCGACTGCATCGGTTTAAAGCTACCATTAATGAATTAACGTTGGGATCAATTTCATTTCCAGTTTGGCAAGAGATCGCGTGCACATTAAGAGAAAGCAAATTGCTGTTTCCTAATGGAAATATTGTGAAAGAGACGAGTTTCATAAGAACGATCGCGAGCTCGGCGAGTGCAATTAATCACAGAGTCGGGGGAAAGTTCGGCGAACGCGGGAAGGAAAATGGAGAAGAACGAGGCGTCTACTCTATACTTTGCACCGTTGGCGATCGACATTCCCGACATACTTTCGCGCTCTTGTGGAAGGCTTGTTTTTGATAGCCTGTTACGCGTGAAACGGATAGGCGATGGCTTAATTGAAAATTTGCCGATACCAGAATGGTGTTCTTAATTTCGTTCGACGCGAAAGTTTCCGGCGCTTTGACGAGGAAGTGACAAATTGATCATTAGCGTGTAAGAACGCTTTGGTACTCGTCGAATAAAGTTCAACGCTAACATTCTCTCGCGCTAAGCGATAATCCCTCCGATAATCCTTTCGATGTAACCGAGCAAATGATTGTTGAATTACACTAATCGTGGAAAGTAATATTAATCACAGGTTGTGATAGGTTGAAGAGTGAACTTGAGTTATACCGTAACACGTCAACTTTTAAACCTCGAGAGACGCAATTTTTCGTGATCTTCCCGGACATCAAAGTATTTAAACGGATCTTACTGTTAGTCACACCATGCGCAGTTGAATTGCACTTGATCCAACCAATTGGCAGTCTGTTTAACACTTCCTACATTCGTCACTGGTACACCTTTGTAGTGCCCTAGTACACTACTCAAATTCTAATAAGCACGTTACAACAATAATGCTCAAGAAGCACCACGTGGAGCGAGAGTGAATTGCGTTCGACAAATTAACATCTCCTTGGTCGCTACATTTCTTCCTCCGTAAGAAACCGTTCGATCCTCGATGAGCAGATCCAGTATCACGGATGGTAAGAATACACCGAGGTCACAGAAGAAGTAGAATATGGAACGTATAGCGTATATAGTTTTTGGAGGCTAGCATAGAAAGGACTCGCGCACACCATTGTGTGTTGGCGTTTTGACCCTGTAACGTGATGCGAAAAACACCTTTGGCGGCCGTACACTCAAGCGGACCGCTTTACATACCAGTGGGATGTGTCCTAAGTACCCCACTATATGTCTTCCACCCATTCTCAGCGCCTTTTAATGTTCAGCCTCAAAGGGGAGCGCGGTTCGCCGTGACGCGTGGACAACATCAGCCGTCCCGTACTACATACGCCCATTCCCTCGAATATTCCCCTCGAAACGGGGACCACGACAGTTCTCCCGACTTTTTGCTGTTATTGACATCACCGCTGGCGAGCGCCTCGAACGGCACGTATCGCCAATTACGAGAAGAATCGATCGGCTGGCAGAGCATGATACGTGCCCCAGGTCCGAACAATTAAGTGAAACCCGCTGTTCCCGGCCAGACCTGGGCACACGGTTCCCCGATCGTGTCATTCAGTCTGGAACCGTTCTCCACAGTGCGAGCAGGTAAACCCCTCCCTCATTACGCCCTCCCCCCCCCTCTAACACTAACATTGAAGTACGCACGATAATTAATTGCTAGCTTAATCGGAGTATTAAACGCCTGCGAAGTCTTTAGATACGGAAGCATATACTTTGGACGTGTGTACGATTGCGAGTATGTGTGTGCAGGCTGATAAATCGAGTTTAACAAGTCAGTGTATTCAGAATTAAACGAGATACGAGATTTCTATCCCGGGAGTGATGGGGAATATAGCGCGATCAAGCGAGATAATATTAGAGACGCGTTAATTTCTTTAAACACCTATTTTCTAGCTTGTTTTCTCACGAATAAAGTGAATATACATGATCAGTGTATACCAAGATCGGGACAATACGATACTTGGTAAATGTCAGAAAGATTCCTTTTTCGAAGTTCGTCCCGAACGGTTTCTCTCGCAAGTAACGCGGACTAGTAGTAACGCCCAGTCTTTGGTCAGACACAGTTCAGTAATTCATGCCGCGTACCGGCTACCGTTTAATAAGCGGTTTTAAGGATTAGGAAAGTATTAACATGATTGCATGATATTCCCTTCGCGATATAAATGTATCCCCAAGGACAAAAAGGTCCCGTATCTCGATTCGATTTAGAGACACTAGCCTGTAAACTTTTTAATCTCACGCCCTGCGCGTCTCTTGATTCGCTATTCTATACGTGTTTGTCATGGTTCTATCTGTTTGCGTGTCTGTGTTTGTACGTCTGCGCGTCTGTGTCTACAGTGGTGGCTTATCCGTTCGATTATGGAACTATTGCGGGACTCGCGTTATGCCAAACGGTCATCGGTACACGGAACGCGATCGATCGTTTCGAGATTACGATAGACGGTATGCACGCCCGACGACGAGTACGAGGAAAATCTTAGCACGCCAACTACTATCAGCATCGTGACGATGCGATACCGTGGGCACAGATCCTGGAGCCCGAGATAACACATTGGCCACGGGGCTTTGAATTCCATCCTGCTTGATCGATTCGTGGACACTGGGCAGCGAAGATCGAAGGCGAATATACTCTTCTGAGAAAGTTCATTACATTCAGGATAAATCGATGCAATCTGTTAAGTGGGTCAGAGAAGCCATTTGTGTAATTAGAGTTTTAGATCCGCTCTACCAAACTTTGGGTATTCAGGATATTCTAGAGGAGCGAATGAATCAATTATTCCTGTACCTTCTGAAGGAATAAACGTAGGTATTGGTGAGACTGTATTCCAGGGAATGACAATGATTCTCCTGACAATCAAACAATGCTTGAGCATTGTTCGATCTAAGTGCTCCAGGATCGTACCTACGATTCACCTCACCTTTCCACCATCGTAATGAATTTCTATTATTCTACGAGCGTATATAGTGTATACCAGTTACGAATACTACAGAATGCACAACAATGGTTTGTCTCGTCGTTCTCCGTTGCTCGTGAAACTTTTTCGAAATTCGCTCGCAGCTGTCACCATAAAGAGGACGCGGAAAACATAGGGAGAAATATTTTCACGCGACTAGCGCATCGAAAAGCCGATTGCGCGAAACGTCCCGTGGGAATCCGCTTGTCGTATCGCCGACCAATTAATCGAAACGAAAGTGCGAACTCGTCGAACCGTGTCCGGCCAGAATTTTCCACACCCCTTCGTTTTCGCTGGCGGGGAAAATGAAACGGAAGGAAGCGTGTAACGCGGAGCAGCGTTGTTGCCCGCGTACCTATATACACCACTGCGTCACGTGAAACCGCGTGGTATCGACTTCCGTGCTTTCACGCTCGACGAAACGGAATGCATTGCGATCTAATACGCAGGAAGCGCGTAATCGACAAGGGACTTGGTCTTATTTCGCGGGGCACTACGCTGAAAAGCGGAGCCGATTCGAAAACTGCTCTAACTTGGAAGCGCCCTTGCAACCTCTTACACGAATCGCGTAATTATTCCACATCCATCGATTTTTAGAGTACCATCCAATTATCGTTTCACCAAAGACACGCTTCGTTAAGTTCGCGGAAGATAGCCAGTAAAAGCACAACTGTGGTCATGGAAAAATTGCGCCCTTTGTCTCCATCAGTTGTTGAAGCGTCGAATACTACGGGGATGATAAGAGAGATCGCGAAGTTCGCTAATACGCTGACAAGTTCGGAAATTTGCTGGTCACGAAGGTTCCTCTTCGAGTAGCCTCTCGTTCAAGCTTCCCATGGAAACGGCAGAATCTAATTCTGTCTAGACATTACAGGAAATATTAATTGGAGCGCGTCCATGCTGGTTCGAATCTGTGGGATGGAAATTATGCCGTCGATGGTGGTTTTAATGCGTCCGAGCGATCGATCGATAAATTCTCGAGCGTGAAACGTTGCGCTTCATATATTCCAATAGTCGTTGAACTTATCCCTGTTTTCCTTCCTTCACGTTTCGCGACGCGTTTCCCCAGAAACAATTGATTTCGACGTGCACACGACGAACGAGATCCGCAGCTGTGCCTGCGCGATTTGTCTCGCTGCCTTTCATCCCCTTACGCCCATCCACTTTGCCTCCCTCAACCGTTGAGCGACTTTCTTACACGCAGCATGGTTTTGTGCGTTTCCTCCAGCTTTTTCACGGTACAAAGCAATTGAATTCGGAATGAATTGAGCCCCGGTCTGGAGGTTTAAAGCTATCCCTAGGTTCGAAGTGTGCAGTTTCAAGTGGAGGATGCTTTACTTAAGTCTACGTTCGTTAGTGAACTAAGATTAGGCTAATTGTGTCGGGTGTTCCGACGGTTCCAACCGTGGCGCGACTTGCACCGTCCGCCAAATTTCATTTGGAAGCAAATTTCTTTAAATACGCGGCTCCGCTCTATCGTTAATGGGAGCGTATGAAAGACGATCGTTTCTCGCTACGCGTTGAAGAAACATTAATTGACCGAATAATACTTTTACATCGTAGACCATGCGGGATTTCATGTCTCAGACCGCGCAGGCACGCGGCTTCTAATAATACTACCTTAAAGCGTATCGATTATTAAAGCACCATCTAATTATTCCTAGGACCTATCTGGTAAGCCTCGTTTGCTAATGGCGATGCTTTCGTCGAATAGATTACCTTACGGTTCTCGAAGTCGATCGTCGCCGATCACGATTACCGATCGATGCTTAATCGTTCAATCTCTCGTCCACCCCCCTCCCCCAATCATTCCCAATTCCACCCTAGAAGTATATTGCTTGGCCAAGCGTCAGTGACGTTGCACTTGTTGAATTGACTAGTACCATCGTTATACGTGTTTCGAGTTCGTGACCGGCCCTACGTCGTCGCTCTCCCGTCACCGGCCAAGACGACGAGGACGTAATCTCGCGTAAATACGCCAGCAAAGCTTCACTTCCGTCAACCATCGCATTTAGTATTGACTGGATTCACGTGCCACGCGCTGGCACAGACCTTAAACGCTTAAACCCTTACGCGCGCACGCTATTACGCTTAAATTCGTAGGTTGCCTGGATTCACAGTCCATTCGCGTACAGCGTACTCGATACTCGCTGGTGAAAACCAATTTCAAGCTGGCGAGAAATCAACTGGCGCGCCTTCGTGTATTCGCGTCGCCGTTAAATCGTTAGCCAAGCGTGACGTATGAAAGAGGATATTATGCGAGGGGCATAGCAGTCAAGCGATGTGAGTTCACTTTTGGACGATTCTTTAGTTTCAAAGGCGTTACACCTTGTAAACTATTGTTACATTCTGTTTCCGTTCGTTTTGTGACTTTCGGTAGTATTAAGCTCGACCTGGGACTTCTCAATCTACTTTCGTGGACTGACATCACTTTCCTACTGTTAGCTGGTACGTAGGGTATTAGTATCGGGGACACAGCTTCGGGATCGGTTATTATATACTCAAGTCACCGAAAAGATTTTGTGCTCAAGTCCCGAAGTGATTAAAAACACTTGTGTTGATAAAAATTATGGTTCGACATGTCGCACGATGCTGCGATAATCAGGTCAGTCTGGAAGACGATACAATTCGTAATTCACAAACTTTTTCGACGCCTTCGCGTTAAAAATCGGTCCCTGCGGAAGATCCTCGATATCGTCTAATACCCCACATTCAACGATACTCGAAACCAAATGTCACAAGGGAACCAAGTTAACTGAGACACCGGTTAAGAGCATAACAAACGCATCAGCCAGTAGAGATCATGTTCATAAAAGAGTAATTACACCTACAATTTGACCCAACCCCCGAATCTCGAGTACGCCTTACATAAGTTTTCGTGTCCTCACTTGATCATGATACTCACTGCCGTGGGTCCTTGAGTGATAGTAGTCTCCTTCGTGGCCTCCTCGACCTCCTTCAGCTTCTCCTCGGCCTTGCGTTCCTTCAGCGCTTTCAGCAACTTCCACTTGGAGCCGGGCGGACCAGGGCTTACCTGTCCCTCTTTCAGCGTGGCGTCGGAGCTACCGCAAGACGAGGAGTCGATTTTGATTTTCGGCAGGCTCAAGGTAGCCGTGGTTGCGGTCTCGGCGCTGCCAGCACCGTCGCGCTCCAGCCCTTCGAGGACAGTGCTCTCCGAGTCCCAAGCACCAGGGATGCTGACGGACACCTCGCTAGGAGGGACACTGACGCTGCCCTCGCGAGAGGGTGGCTCCGACCCAGGGTGGACTTTCTCGCCGTGACGAAGTGTCGAGCCCTCGGAGCTGCGCCTGGACTCTTGCTCTTCGACATCCTTCGGTAGATCCTCTTCCTCCTCCTCTTCTTCCTCGTCTTCGTCCATCGACTGAACAGGACTGTCGGGGCCGGAGGTCTCGCCAGAGGAGCCCTCCACTGACGACGGTGGCTTCTCCTTTCTGGCTTCCTCCTCGTTCGCCCACGTATGGTAATCGGTCACTCTTGCGAACACCGACTCGATGCTTACCGCAGACTTTCTTCTAGGGATCGGCTTCTCGTCGCGATACCTATCCCTCTCCTCTATACGGCGATCCTTCGTGAGGGTTCCGTTGATCTTGGTAGCCCTCACCTCGTCTCCCCTCGCTTCCCTGTCCTCTTTCACCGGTTCCTTGGGCTTCACGCTCGCCTTCAGCTTCAATTCCTTCAGCACAAACGACATCTTCTCCTTCACCACCTCGTCCGGCTGGTAGTGCTCAGTCTCCTCGGGTTCCTCCACCAGCACCTCTCCTACCTCCATCTCGGTCTGCGACTGCCGTTCGAGCTCCTCCAGCTTCTTCAGCTCGTATCGGTACCACTCATCCTCGGAATCGATCGAGTCCTCCGTGCTCTGCCGCCGCGAGGACACCCTCGACGTGCTTCTGTAGGAATGCGTGCTCCGGTTGTCTTCGTCCAGCTCGCCAGCCCGTCCGGTCCACGGAATTTCGAGGGACTGCTGGTGACGCGGCAGGAATCGACTGCCCGGCGTTTGTCCTCTCGTGCTCGAGGCTGACGGGCTCCCCTCTGACGGAGGCGCCTCCTCGGATATGCTGGTCACCAATTCCGGTAGCCTGGTGCTGCTCGACTTCTCACTCTTCTCGCTTTTCTCCGACATGTCCTCGGGGTACTCGAAACTTGTCTCCAGAGCCTGGATGGTCCCCTCCTCGGATCTCTTGTCGTTGTTGGACTCCTCGCTGAGTGGCTGCTCGTCGGATACCGTGGATGATTGCCGTTGACGATACTTGCCCAGCGCCCTAGAAACAGCGAACTCCATGCTCGCGCCTCCCATCAAGGTCACTGGAGGAAGCTTCGGGGCCTTCTCGTTGGGAGCTTCGTCGGAGCTGCCCGTAGATCGCTTGATGTCGCCGACAGTTTGGAATATGGAAGACCCACCGGATCCAGAACCAGTACTCTTCCCCGACGTTTCTTCCTCGAAACCGCCCATTTGGTCGGAGGCATCGTAATCGATCTCCTTCCTCTGATCCTTCTCTTTACTCCATCCATCCTGGAGCGCCTGCTGTTGCAGCTGCTCCTGATGCTGCTGTATCTGCTGTTGAAGTGCCTGCTGCTGCTGCTGAAGGTTCTGCTGCTGCTGCTGCTGCTGTATGTACTCGATCTGCTGCGGGGACAACTGTTGCACTGCCTGCGGCTGAGGCTGAGCAACCGGCTGCGGCACCGGTTTGCGCTTCGTGCTGGCGGTTTTCACTTTCGCGAAGAATGGTGTATCCTGATTTGCGTCGGACATCACGCTGTCCTCGTCCTCCGATAAACCGCTCTGCCTGCCGCTGCCCCATTCAGTCTCGGACTGCTCGGGATCGGATAAGGACTGCGATTGATGGCTCCGCCTTTTCGCCTTTTGCAGTATCCCAGACACCGTAGAGACCAGAGTGTGCTTCTTCTTCTTCCTGGCTGTCTGACCTCTGCTGCGACCTCTAACCGACCCACTTTCCGCTGAGAGGTTCTGCTGCGCCTCCTGCGACATGTCCAGGTCCTCCCGTCTAACACCACCGGGCAACGAGTGGCTCCTGTGCCTCTTGCTCAGGTGCAAGTCGGGCAACCAGTTGCTCATAGAGCTCATCGCGTTCTTCAACGGCGAACCCCGCCTGACCTTCTTCGCAGCCTTGGCGTTCTCCATCTCATGGTCCTTCAAGTTCGTGGCGATGCTGATGTACCCGGACTGGGATACGATCACGCTGGATGCGTCGTAGTATTCGCCCTGTGGATGCTGCGACTGGTCGATGGGCCTGCCGCTCTCGTGATCCTGGATGTACTGATGCTCCCGTTGCCATTGCCTCTGGTAGCCATCGGAGAGTTGTGCGCTTTCGGAACTACTCAGTCTTTGACTATAGGGTTGGTATTGTTGCTGATAGGCCTGCGGATAGTTTTGGTTCGCGTAGGTGTGGTGGTACTGGTGTGCTTGGTAGGCCGGTGGTTGGGGGTACCTTCTGTCGGTATAAGGACTTTGAGCGTAGCTACCATCGGACGTCAGCGATCTGATACTAGACGACGTAGAGTCGTGGGGTATCTGGTCCTCCATCGAGTTCAGCCACGAGCACTCGTTCGTCTCCGTTCGAGGCAAGTTCGCGCTGGTTGGATAGTAGGATAAAGCGTCGGTGATGTTCCCCGTGGGGAACATTGTGCGATACACCGCGGCTTTGTACGCCTCGTGGTTCATCAGCCCGTCCGTGTACATAACGCCCCTCAGTGGTTTCTTCGCGTGGGCGATCATGGCTGCCTCTGTGTACTGCGCCGAGCCCATGCTGTCCTGGTAATTATTAAAGTTCTCCATCGCCTCTGGATAGTATCCCGTGGTCGTAGTCTTTGGACCGTAGGTCCCAGAGCCGCTGGTATACACGCTAGTGATGACCTCTTGTCGGTTGCTGCCAGCTACGGAATAGATGGCCGGCTGTTCGGACCTGTATATGTAATCCAGCGTGGTACCAGGTGCCACGGTGTCGTAGGTGTGTTGCAACGTTTGCTGACGACCTCGTTTCTTGGGGCTCTGACAGGTGGTCGCGATGGGCGCTGGTGGAGGCACGAAGCTGTAGTCTTCCTTGGTGGTCGGTGTCTTCATGGAAGTGAATGCTGACAGATGGTTCATCGTCGCGGTAAACGAGTGGCTAGTGACCGTGGTGGCGGCGTTAGCAAAAGCGTCTCTGCCTTCCGGTGTGTCGTACAAAGGTTCCTGCGTGATTACGGCAGTTGTGGTCTCTGGAAGAGGTGGTATGGGACTGGTGGGCCTGATTGACGTCGTAGTCGGTATCAGGCTCGCCCTAGCGTGGTCCACCGAGTACGACGTGAGCAACTTGCTAATCGAACTCTTCGGGGAGCTCGGTGACTTGTCCAAGCTGCTCCACCCGCTCATGGAGGATAGGCCGGAATCTGATTTCGCCGCGACGATGTTGGCGACACCGCCGGGCTTGGCGGTGTGCTTAGGCGACACGCGCGGCGATTTGGGCGAGTGTGGGGTTCGCGGACTTAGGCGACCCTGATCCAGGGAGACAAGCTTCTCCGCGCTTCGCAGATACGTGGGGCTTTGGGAACTCTTGGTGTCGGGCTCCCTCTGATCGGAACCTGGCATCAGGAACGAGTCTGCCGAGTCTCGAGGGGCTGGCGGGGGCGGTGAACTGGGTGATGGACTCGGTGGTGTTCTACTTTCTTGAAACTCCAAATTCAATCTTGCTGCGCTACCGAAATAACCGTCCTGCCTGGTTCGGAGGCTTTGCGAGCTGTGCACACTGTGCACGCTGTGCACACTGTGTACACTACCCGCTGAGAGCGTAGGCGACGGAACCTTGTCAGTGGTGGTGCTGTAGATGGTGGGCGAGGCGCAGGTAACAGCCGCGAAACTTTCCACCATCAGATCTGTGAGTTCCTTGTTCTCCGCGTAGCCCTTGGCGAAGCTTCCCACGTCTATGGACAACTGGATGACGGGCTCTGGACTCTTTTCTCGCGCGGTAGAGGTGTAACCTAGCCTGGGTGAGGTATAAGTACTGGGGATGGGATCCAAGTTCGTCCTGGACGTAGACGTCAGCCTAGGCGAGATGGATCTGGCTGTGAAGTCGCCATCCGTTGCCAGGTCGCTGTCGGTGCTGACTCTGGAGATCGACCTACCCGTCGATCCAGGACTCTTCGAAAATGTCCAGCTATCGACGTCTGTCTCCGCGTAAATCTTTCTTAGTTGCTCATCTATGCTACTTGCTTCTTCGGCCAGTTTTGACTCCGCCTCTGAATTGTACTGCCTCTTCGGCGAGTCCATTAACCGAGACTTGAGCTCTATCAGGTTCTGCGAGTCCTTCTGCAATTTACTCGTCAGCCTGTCTAGCTCGTGCAGCTTCTCCAGAGTGACTTGATCGATGGAGCTAAGCCTGGACAGCTGGGCAAGATCCTGTTCGCTAACGCAGGGCGTGTTCCCGCGGTAGCTCTTGTAGTCAGCCGCGCTGAACACCTCTCCCTCGTCCTCGTCCTCGTTCCCGTCACCTTCCTCATCCTTTTTCGTCACAGACTCCTGGATCTCCTCTTTCGTCGGCTTCGTGTCCAGCTCATCCAGCTCCGTCTCCTTGGCCGCGGTCTTGTCGAACATGCTCGCGTCGACCTCCTTCTTCCCGTTCACGTCCTCGTCCTCCGCCTCCTCCCAGATCATCCCCAGCTGAGACGTTGGCCTGGACGTGTCGCCGCAGATCAGGTCCTCCCTGTACGCGTTATTCAAACTTCTGTAGAACGCCTCGTCTGGGATGTTACTCTCTTCCGCGAGAGTCTCCAAAGCGTCCAGGTTTCGAACGTTCCTGTGCATATCGGTGACCACAGTGGCGGCGGTGGTGCTGTCCTGCGTCAGCCCGTGCAACCTCGCCATCTCCTGCTGTGCGAGCTTCTCATCGATGCTCATCGAGGCGCCTATGCTCTTCGCGATCGCGTCCAGCTCGCCGACGGTGCTCTGCTGGTCGGCCAGCGTCTCCTCCACCACGTCCGCGGTTTCATGGCTGCCACCACTCGCGTAGAACTCGATCAACTGGCTGATGACGGTCTGCTGTTCGTAGAGCAGGCCCTCGAGCTTCTCTAATCGCTCCCACATTTTAATGTACTCCTGACTGAGGAGATCCAGCGCTCTCCACGCGTACTTCAGCTCTGTCTCGAGTATATTCAATCGAGTGCCGAGCCTCTCCATGTAATCGCCGATCATATAGTCGATGTTGCCGTCGGCGGTGGCGGCGCCGTAGTTCGGCAGGACCGGCGAATGAGCCCTCGGGCTGGTTGGGGCTGGCCCACCCAGCTTCGTTGAGTCCATTTTCATGAAGTTCGCGTTGCGATAACGCTTTCTCTCTCTCTCTCTCTCTCTCTCTCTCTCTCTCTCTCTCTCTCTGGGTCGCCGGTGCCCGCTAAGCCTCCACAATTCGATCCGATTTAGGCAGCCGATGATCCCCGAGGCGACACATCGTGCATAATTCCGCGACGCGTATCGAAAGTGAAATTACGATCTTTCTCGTGGCCCGAGGAGGAACATGAATGGCCCTTTGACACGTCTCGCGGAGGCCTTGGACGACAGAAAAATCGAACGGTAGTTGGATGTATTGTGCTGAACGACCACGTTCTCCATGTCGATTGTCCTCCTTCCCCGAGTCACTTCTCGCGCGCCGAACTTGTACACTTTTATCTGTTCACTAGCGCTATATAAGGTTACATATAGCGTGATATACTGTCACTGTGTGTCCATGTTCTCTTTCGATCTCCGATCCACTTCCTCCCCGCCCCTTCCCTTTCTTCCTATACACTATACAGCTGCGTAACACAAAGTTTGAAAGTTGTCGGCCGCGAACTTGATGGATCGCTCGAGATCGCCCGACATTCTGCGAATGGCACTTCATAACCAGTCTCGTGCGTTCATGCCGCCCACGCCGGTGCTATCTGAAAAACAGGAGCAGAACGGATTGCGTGGCTTAGTGCGAGGTGTCCTCGCACCGAGTCACCGCTCGCACAGTTTCCATGGTGTTAACACTTATTCTAAAGAGACCACGAAATTTGGCAGAAAGATCCACGAGACTTGCACTGGCTAGCATGACTGCGAATTGAATCGGTGTACGTTTCTTGCACTGCCGATTCGACTTTCCCATATTACGTGTATTTTCCATTCGAATCGATAAAAATGAAATGAATATTTAAATAAGAAACACGACCACCGAAATAGACCACTCTTTAAAAATGAACAAGCTCTGATTGTGGGAGTGCCAGAGTTTGTCCATGTGGTACGACTGGAACGATCGCTGAAGACGTTTACGCGTGTCTGAGTGAACGTGTGAGTAGGTATAGAAAGTTTCAAAGTGTCGAAAGAAGGGTTGAAATGAAAGTTTGCCGGGATGGAAGAACAAAGAACGCGTTACAGAGTCTCATGAACTGTGTGGGAGGTACAGAGTACGACTCAGGGTTCATCGAAGATTCGGACGGTACTTTAGACACGTGGAATTGTGGGATCAATTCCAGCTACGTATTGCATCCACGTTTACGAAGATAAGAATCAGTGTAGTATTCAGTTTAGCATCAGCTCATGCAAAACATGGCTCAATCACTCTGGAGGTTCATTTTTATTCAAATGAAAAGGTATCTGATGCTGACATCTGCACCTATCTGACCGTTTCACTCGTTCCTCTATTACTGTTCAACAGAAACTTCATTTGCGTGTCATCCAATATTTTAAACCATTAAATTGAAAATCCGTTATCGCCCTTTAACACATCCACATAATTCCCAGTCCCATATATTCGCTCTACAGAACGAAGCAACATTAAAGAAACCATCGCACCTTCACATATCATCGATCTCTCGTCCTCCAATTCACAGCCCAGTAATTAGTTCGTTCACAACCAAAGCATTCACGAAATATGCTTTCCAAATTATTCGAAGGCAACGCTTGCGCCAATCGTCTACCCTACGCCCACACTTATAAGCGAATTTCATAGGATCCACGTTACCAGAGAATCGAACTGACGGGTGCCAGTGCGCTGCTGCACCGTCGCATGTAGAACAAACGATCACCAATGCGTTCGATCACCAACTGACACGTATCGATTGACACGATTTTCATCCACGCCAGCGACACGCGTGTTCACGGAAGAAAGGGGATGGAAACAACTCCTCAGTGACCCGGAAAATATCGTACATTCGTATCCCGAATCCAACGAGTTCCTGCGTATTTCTCCGGGATACGCGAATTCCTACGTTTCGTTTCGCCCGTGTACGAATGTATCTCCGATTCGTTTCCTTCCCTCGCTACGTAATTCAGAAAAGGATATCGTTTTTACGGCGGCCATAAAATTGCACGCCGTACCGCGGGCAACGAGGAGAATCGGCTTTTCCCGCTTCGCCTTGAACTTGATGACTTCGTGGCTTGATGAAATATCGGGGACGCCATAAAAGCGCCATTTTCGCGAGGGGAAAAGCGATTACGCGATGCTTCGCGGGTGATTCCGAGCGGGATCTTCCTTGGAAATCTTATCGATGGTGGTTTAATTAGATGAATCGATCGTTGTACACTGATTCTACGCGCGTCTCCTTTTAAATGAGTATTTACAGAAGCCCAGAATGCGATGGTCCCGGTTCAGACATACGAAAATCGATTGCTCCCTGCGCAAACCTCGCAACCATTGTGCAACTGTAACCAGGTAAGTGTAGAATCCACTGTATTCGGTGTCCCACGAGAGAGTAGTACCTATGTACACCCTTGGCCACGCTAACGAGTGTATACATTCTACGTCCACATCAAGGTAGAACTTGTTGATATTCCCCCCACGGCGGCATCGTGACGAGTGTACGCTAAATGCAAACTTATCGATCAACAGACCATTCTACACCAAGCCTACAATAGCAGGGCATCAATTGGATCGAGACAGAATTGGAAAACATCCCTTGTCAGTCGCCTTCTTTGAAATCGCACCCGACTTCAATACAGCCCCCATTATTCACGTGTTTTAAATATCACCCTCCGGTGCAACCCCATCGTAGATTCAATTTCGCCTGGTATCGGAGGTAAGAGCACGGCCAGAGTGTAGAAGAGGGGAGAATCAGGCGCGACCAGATATTGCCGTCTACCCCCATAACGAGCCCGAATGTCTTTCGCGTATAAATAGGAAATTCTTTTTCGAACGACTGCCTTTATCCTTCCTCTTCAGTTTTACGCGCATTCGAGTCGGCGGCGCGCTTCGCCGCTCTTATCTGCCGGTGTAAATACAATTCCATAAATGTGATAAAAACGGAATCGCCCGGTTACGGGACTCTAGCGCGTCGCTTTCGAAAGCTCGCCTCATCGGGCGATCATCTCGCGCGTTCTTTTCTTCGATCCCGACGGCTATGTGGGCCCGTCGCGACGACAGGATCGTCCAGCTCTTTCGCTGACTTTAATGGGAATACCTTCGCTCCGTACCCCTGAGGAATGGATGGGGAGAAGCCAGACTTCGACAAAAAGTGAATGGAATTTGACGACGATAAGGGGAATCCCCGGATGATTCGCGCCTGCGACGGAATCCGCTTTAATCTGACTCGAGCTTCTCTCAGTTTTAATTCAGTTAAGCGTAAAACTGTGTAACCAATCAGCGGCTAACTGCACGAGTGACGCCAAACACGGCGGGATTGTTTAAATTCTACGACCTATGTGACTTTGGGGGATTCGGTCGTATCGGGATTCTTTTCAGATGGGGTCATTTGAATTAGAACTTAATTGAAGCTACACGGAGAACATGGGGCACTGATTGGACGAGCTTTACTTTTGCAGTGGCTGAGGATGTGTTTAAAGTGGAGTAACGTTTTCGTAATTATATGTTCTTTGGAGTCAGAACGTCGCGAAGTGGCTAGGAGAGGTGTAAACTATTTTTGGGACTTCGTGAAGCTTCTTTTAAAGAAGAAGGGATGTGAAGGATTTTAGAGATTCGAAGAGTTGGGAAGGTATTGTTCAAACAGGAGTAACATTGTATTCTGAGAAGGTCAGACAGGGAACTGGATGAGGGAATAATGAGAGATTGATATATTTTCCATCGGATAATTTCTCCATCGACGAACCAACGAGGACGAACGGACCTCCAGGGGTCCGAGAACGGCCCTCCAGTTAATTCTCCCCATCTTAGACTGTTTAATTGAACGTCGATGAAGCCTTTTAAGGCGTCGCGGCCTCGTTTCTGCCTTCGAGGAATCATCTAATAGCCTCGTGGCTCGCGGAATTCGAAGGAGGAAAGTTCCACCGTGAAAAATGAAAATGGAATTCGTTACCCTGCAGATGCCAGCTCTGCGGCTGGGAAATCTTTGTTGAACGGGGCTCATTAATCCACGAAACTTTCCTACCAATTCGAGATCCTTCAAGCCTTAATGAGCTGGACAACTATGGAGAATATACTCGGCTCGTTGAAGCTGAGAATGTGCTTCAACTTAGTGATACCATTCTCTGAAACCATTCAACCGTCTGGCTATAACTGGAATTCATTCATCCATAGTAATCTCGCTATATGAATTGAAGATATAACCATTATTCAGGCAATTCAAAAAGCAATATTTTAAGAAGTACTAAGACCATCTCTAATAACTTTGAGGAGGGAGAATGATGACGAAAAGCATCACGAAGTTGTCGATGAAATCATTTTAAAGGAATTAGAATTTGAAGAAACGTTCGAGGACAAAAAAGCAGAGGACTAACTTTTAATTTGGAACTATAATCTAATCAATGAGATAGAATGTAGAATAAACGATCATTGCAGCCAACATTGCCTGGAAAAATACGTTAATTGAAACATCATCTCGTCACTGAATTAATCAGCTCGCAACGCCCACGGCGACTTGGCTTAACCTGAGTGCATTCAAGTTCGCTTCCAATACTATCCCATCACTTGTCGTATCTTCACTCTGGCAAACTTTTTTCTTGCAAGTTTCTCGAAGGCAGCCTGCAGACTGCAAGATCTGCTGATCTTGAGGGCTAGGAACCGGTCGTTCCCGCTTCCGTTTGTTTCCCTTAGCCCAGTTTGAAATAACCAGTCAAGAGACAGGATCAACAACAGGATGAACTTCGTGCTTCTCGATAAAGGTCCACTCTATTCTTTCTTAGTTCGCAACGAGAACTTGAGCACTATAAATTCGAGATACTCAATACGATTCTCCCGAAGAGGTTGCTGAAAAATCACTATTCCTTCCGGAGCACGTCGAGCTCAGCTAATTCGGTGCTCCAAGGTAAACACAAACATTTTCAGAGCCTCCTTCGGCGGAATCAATTACAGTCCATTCAGTCACCCTGCGGATACCACTCTTTTTACACACCTTTGACGCGCAGAAAAAGGAGAAGCCTGTTGGGGGGTTACAGATTAATGCGAAAGCGTGTCGCGCGAAACGCAGGTGACGGGAGAAGAGAAAAGGTAAAAAAGCAACGTGCCCCGGGGGAGTCTGTACTTTCCGCCGAAATTTCTACTGGCTATGTTTACGGTGGAGGATATACGCTCGACGCGACGGTGCCTTGGGGACGAATGCAGCCGTGAGAATTCGCGGCAGCGGCGGATCGGGGAAAGAAAGGATGCGAAAAGAAAATAGGTTGACCGTATAATTACTCATGCCGCTGGCTGGTCGGCATTGTTTCGAAAGTTTCCCTCCTGGGCGCAGCCGGTGTCGCGCTTAAACTGCTTAATGCAATCATAAATTTTAATTTTCAATTTTGCCGCGGCGCGCGCTCGCGCCCCATCGCAGCTTTTCCCTGGCAAGGGGGGTTCCGCGCGTTCCCCTGTTCCTTCTCCTCTTGCAGCAGGCTAGGGCCGGGAATCGATTTATTGCCGCGAGACGGCCGACGTCTAATTAACGGATCTGAATTGGAAATGGAATTCGAGGCGCTCCTGCGAACGAATTATTGTCGTTTCGCTGCTACGAGGATGCACGGGGCTCGTTTAATGGAAGGGAACAGGATGGGGATTAGAATCTCTTTCGCGGAGAATAATTTGTACGTTTTGAAATTAGATGTGAAGGATTCACGGCGAGGAATTTACGGGCTTTTCATTGATGTTGAAATTGAACAATGCTTTCTTTATCTCTAGCTCTCAAATTTCTCTCGATCCCATCGTTACATTTATGAAGCCAGCAGGACCACTTGTTGGAGACAGCGATTGTACAACAATTTCGCGCGCCGTTGAAGTTATTATAGTATAAAACATAACAGGGAATGTCCAATTAACTTAACGGTCATTTCTCCACGGGCACTTCCAGGGAAGATATGCAATCTCGTTACGTTGACCGACGCGGAAATGTCTAGCCGTATCATTCTAACTTATCCTGGAGAAGTATGAAGGTCGAAGGTTGCGCAGGAAATAGGATACGAGAAAGAAAGACGGACGAAAGCTAATCTTATTTCCGGCTAGTCTTTGAGAGGGGCAGAACCATTTTCCCGAAGAAGAATGCTCCCATCGACGACGAACTTTAACCCAGGAAGTAGTTTATCTTCCCTTTAATAAGATGCATTTAATTAGGAATCATCTATTCAGCGTTCCGAGACCTCTAACGCCCAACTCTGAAAACTAGAAATTCTTCCGTATAAGAACCAACGTAGTGGCTCCCATTTCTCTCCAATTCTGACCAAGTCCGAGGGAAAATTGGTTGACAGTAGTGCTTCCACGGGCGCGAGGGCGCCTTGGATATTCCTTAAAGACAAATCGGGACAAAAGCCCGGTCGTTCGTTCGACTTCAAGCCGGATTATCCGCTCGAGAGAGCCAAACGACGCTGCCAACGCAGTGTATCCAAGATGCACGAAGATGTCTGGCCGCTCTGAGTCGTACGTCCGTTAAAGTACGACACGAAACAGGCATTAGCGTCTCGAGAACAACTTTCGTCCTCGGGTGCTCGTGTCGATATAAAGCATAGTTATTCGCAGCTGGGAAAAACTAGCAGACCGCGAGCGAATTGCAGTGGCTGCTGCCTGCTGCGCTAAATAATCAACCGCAGAATACGTAGGCGACAGAACCTTGTTCTCCAAGTATTTATGAACGTTGCCGGTGCGATGTGGTTCGCCGCGACACGAAAGTCGAGGTGAACTTGAACGAAACTTGCACGCAAGATATATCCAGCGAAAGATGTTTTAACCAGTTTATCGCTTAGACTAACTACAGCTATTATACAAAAATTACCTAGAATCTTGGCGGAGGTCTTCAACGAAACGAAATGTAGACCGTTGCGTGAGTAATTGATATCGTTATGGAAGACTTTTCAATACACTGTGCAGCTAAATTTCACGTTCACAATGCTACAGAAATCCGCCGAGTACGGTGAAGGTGGGAGGAGTTAATCGACTCGAGCGCACCTTTCATTTCGACAACGGAAGTTCCGGTTCCGGCTCACGTTGGTCGCGCAGACAGGCGAGTTTAATCGGCGTTTTTCGACGTCAGTGAATGTTTAATTAGTGGTGGTTAACCGTGGCGACACCGTGCCGGTATTAATAACGACGGCGAGTTTCGCAATGTGGCTTTGCACCGCGGCCTAGTTATTCATCTAGCGTTCACTGATTTGCAAAATGCAATTTACCTATGCGTGATTGCCGTGGGCGTTTGTTTCTTTGCCCCGTGAGCTCGTTATCGGGCGTCGAAACGTACAGCCGCCGGTTTGATTTTTAGATATGATTCTATTAGTGTTTAATGCGATTTGTCTGGAGTGCAGTTTGTCGCGTGAAAGAGGATTACACGCTCCTTTTATTACTGCAGGTGGAAAGTTATGGATTTTACGGTCGGACATTTCCGGTATTTAGTGGGGATTTAGGAATCCCCCCTCTCGTGTTAGAGATTAATTGAAAATTGTGGGAGTAATTGGGGGACTGAAAGAGGATTGCCTGTTTCTACAAACACCGCTTCAACGCTGATGCTCGTAGCTTCCGTTAAGAAGCGCAGTTAACAGGTGCTATTGCATCTTCTTTGCAAACTTGGTACCAGGCTTCGATACACGGATGAATTATTCTAGAATATCGTCGCTGATTAAACCTACACTTTACACATTTGCTAAATAAATGTCGCGTGGTTTTAAGATCCAACTTTTACCCATAAATTCGCGAATATTTGTTTCCACAAGATATTAAAATTTGCTTCCGTTCCAGCGTACATTAAAACATTCAAAGTTTCCTTTCGTCGCGTCGTTTAGCAACAGCAAATGACATACTGCCGTCGTTTTTTCCGTCGTAATCCACTTCACCAAAGCGTATAAACGTTTCAACAATTTCACTGTCCCAATATTACGAAGCAATTAAACCCCGCAGCGTGATCGATACCAAATGAGAAACAGCTAAAATTTTATTCCAACAGATATCGCAGCGAGAAGCAACCCTTTCTCTCCCCCATACCAACTGCCTACCCCCGAGAACTTCATTGTCTCTCGTCGCTCGCGTTTCGATTGTGCGCCCTGCAATCCACTCCTATCGTTCGAAGCATCTGGAAACGAGCAGCCCTGTCCAGCCGGTGAAATTAATTTTTGTAGCGTCCGTTGATGATGCCATTTTCAGCGGGACGGAGACGCGCTTATTGTTCTGCCCTGGCGAGCGCGGCTAGCGCGCTTCCTCCGCCGTGCCACCCCAGCGCTCGTAACGAACGAATCTGGCTGGCTTCCTCCGTGTTTATTGTCCAAGAAGCGTAGTAACTCCGAGAGGGAGATGAAATTGGATTTCGCTTGTAAGCTCCACGTACGGCCTCGACAAATCCCGGAAGTCGCGCACGTCTACTCAGCCGGCCCGGAATTATGTTTCTCTCGCGACGAAAGAATATCGTGGACCCGATGGAGACCCCGGCGATAACTTCTAATTTCGTTGACGAACGAAAGCGTCTCTGCACGACGGTCGCGTAATGCCCCTCGTCCGTCTTTGTTTTCCTCGGTGACTCGAATACGCGGGGTGTTGATAAATGGTCGCATTTCCTGCACTAGGTTACGCTGATTACATTAGCTACGACAGTGACGCCACTGGATCCACTGACGTTATTCGGAATTTTCGTGCCATTTCGGTGGGTACTGCCTCCTACTCCATTCCTGGAACACCCTCGCGCTGATTCTACGCTGCTTCTGTGTCCCTTCCATGGAACTGTTACGATGACGATTACTTTCAGTTTTGCATTTTCAAGCAAAGGTTATTTACGCGTCGATCAACCTGATGCAGTTTATACTGTGCACGTGCACGAAGGGAGAGAAGCATCGCCAGTGATAAAAGGGAGATGGCTGGAAAGCAGGAAACCCCGTCGGGGAAATAATAAAGAACCACGAGGAAGAGTTACAGGTCCAATTTAAAAAGCCTCAAGCCTCAAGCCGGACAGGCTATTGCGCCCTGACGCCGTGCCACCTCGACATCATTTTTCCCTCCATTTCCTTCTGCGGAAAGAGGAGAGCACTCGATGTATTTTCTGTTATAGAGTGCACGCCCGGTGTGTCGACGTTGGAGTAAGAAAAATTTTGCCAAAGGCAAGCGGATTCTCACTTGTTGTTTTAATCGCGCGACTATGAGCAGCGAGTCATAGCCACTGGACCGACTAACTGCCAATTTAAGAAATTCTCGAGAAGTGTCTCTTGGTCTAAGATGTCCTCTAACAATCCCTAGGTTTAAACATCACCCAGAAACGCGATCCAAGACCTGGATCATTGTCGCAGAACCCCCAGTTTTTGCCGTGCCACGCCGGGGTCACGTAGACGATGGGGCAATGTTCGATTCCGTTGGAGCAGTTAATAAGGTCTCCCAAATATACGGGACATATCGCGGGAAAAACAAGCTCGGTGCCACGAGGAGGAGCGAGACCTGCCGATGGCCACGGAGAACGACCGTTATCGGGTTGATGTAGGTGATCGAGGCGAACGGATCGACGCTGGAGATCGAACGGTGCAGGCGTGTGCTGTCGCATTGGCAATTTATTTATCGAGCTCCGTGGTTCGGTCTCAACAATTAGGTTACCGAAACGTACGACCGCGTCCTCCCGTGGACAGCGTAATCTCGCGAACGGGGAAAAACGGCGACTCCATTGCACCGGGATCGGAAGGATCGCAATCGCCCCCCTCCCCCCCCCCCCCACTTTCAGGACCAAGTAGGATGAATGCTAGGATAACGGTGCTGCAAAATTTCACCGGCTTTTACGAGCAGTGGCTTTGCACGTTTTAATACGCTGATCGATGGGAGTTTTTATTCCCTGGGCAAGAGTATTGAGGCCCCTCGATGAAGTGATTTTAGTTCGTAAAACAAGTTCCTGTGCTAAAGAAGAGAAAAACGAATGTGTGCAATGAAACGAGCCCCTCCTTTCCCGAATTATAACGCTAATCGTTGCGCCAGTGCACGCAGACCAGCGATTAATCAAAGTTTTGACGGATGCTCTCGGCTGATGCATTCCTGACACGAGATTGACGTGACTGGCATTCGTGTCGCTTTTTGTTTGTCGGTTGCAATGTTACTGGAGAATCACACGTTAATCAGAGGAACGGTAGACAGATTTCACGCTACGAATTCTCTATCGCTTTATTGTTATTTCTACGTCAGGAAATGTTTATCGTACGCGAATGCATCGTGCTTCCTCGATAATGCATATTATGTACGCGAAGTCGCGCGTTTTTTTGGGGAGACAATAAGCTTTAGTCTCAGCTCTGTTCAATTAATTCTACATCGAATAATTCGATCAATTACTTAGGAAGACGATTCATTTCTCCTTAAGTTCAGCCGTAGTCACACGAGCCGCGATAATAGATATTTTGGAAGAGCATCGGAACGAGCAGCTCCGCGCAACAAGATAATCAACACCGACGACAGGCTGGGACACCTTTTTTTGGCAGCTTTTCCACGTCATGTTGAATTTTCTCTGCGCCGCGGCTCGCGTTCATGAATTCCATTATCCTTCCAACAGGCAATTATGCGCGACGCGTAGCTAGCTGCTCCCCCGTCATTCTCTTACCCAGTCGTGCCGTTATAAGTACAAACTCGACGTTTGTGCTTTATCGATTTCCTCGGGGCTTCGAGATTTTAGTTACACGTCTGCGGAAGTGCGATAGAAATCACCCTCGGCGTCATTAACGTCTCGAAAGGCGCTCTTGTGGACGCCGCAGCGAGTTTCAGCTGGAGGATGCGTACGCTTTCGCGCGCTTCCTTTGATATCGGGTTTCGCGAGCTGAAGAACTTTCGCAAATGCGAACGTTTGCCATCAACTTTCTTAGCATTCAGTTCAGTCTGCCACTTTGAATTCACGCCATGGAACAGACACTCTGGCAACCCGTGGAATGATAAAAGAGACACGGAATATTGTGTTCAGACGTTAGGAATAGATGGATCTTGGAATACTTGAATAAATTCACTAGTGGCGACATGAATCTCGTATATGTATATTCTCCCCTCTGTAATTTTAATGTAAGAAGGAAATAAAGATATGTAGATCAAAATTTGAAACGTGGATTTGGTATTTCTACGTTAAAATATATCGTTCCTAAAACTAAAGGTACGAAGGCAATGTGACGAGTAAAATATAGAATATTACTGTGACCCATTATAGTAAATGAAAGCTTAATACGAATATAATTGCTATTATGTTGCGGTGGAACATCATTCCGAAATGCGGTCGCTACGCGTGAAAACAGGAGAATTGAAGCAACGTGGCGTTTAAAACGAACGAAATGTAGTTGCATTCGTAGAAACGTTTGGATGGAATTGAAATTAATAAAATCCAACACAATGGGGCGCGGCTTATGCAGGCGGTCCGACGAAATTCGCATAATTGCCGTGCATACACGCGAAATTTAATTAATCCCGGCCGTGGCATTTAGGTTAATTATAAGCAGCGCGTATCGCGTCACGCGGTATTTGTAAATATGCTTTGTACCCTCGAGAAACTTATCAGGCGAGCTTTGAGTTTCGCGGAAGCTGCGAAAGTAAACGTGCATACCCTCGTTAATTGCATCAATAAAATATTCAATGTTTGCGATGCTCGTAATAATCAGGACACTTCTGCTATTAAATAAGAGCGATCCGACAGTTTCTTTTATTCCTCCCCATATTTATATTGCGTCGACCCAAGGCAGGCAGAGCCATCAGGAGATAAATCAGCGTCGCGAAATCCACAAACGGCATCGATGTCCATGCCGTGTTTCTATCTCCCGCATATCCAATCTCGATTTCACATCGTATTCGGTTGCAAACAGGAAGTCCCTCGTATTCCATTACCCTCACACAAATGGTATACGCAGTTCTAGCCGATTTCCTCTTTAGATCGTATTCCGAACCTATTACACTTGTATCATATTTAAGGGTGCAGAAGAATTCGATCATCCCCTCGATTTCCTTCTCCTCGAGCCTGATACATAATGTTCAACCCATCCACGTTATCCTGAATAAAGTGCAACTCTATGAGAAAGAGCTAGAAGTCTGTTTTAGCCACTGTTTGACTTGGGAGTCCTGGCAGGATATCATGGCAATCTCTGAAGCCACCGAACGAATTCCCTCTTCGACGCGGTTCATCCTTCATTCCAGCTGGTTCTCGAGGGTCCACCCTCGACGGTGCTCCCAGCCTTTTTTTTTCGCGGATGGTTTCTCGTTAGAGGGTCGAGGCGGCCTCTCATTATCGGTCATCCGTCGCGCCACGTAAATAAGGGAAAACGTCGGAGCACTCCGCGACGTCGGTCCGGCCGATTGGCCGAGGGACTCACGGACGGTCCACTACTTCTCCTCGGGGCGAAGAACGCTCGCTGAGGCTCGAAAGGAGGCATTAATTGCTGGATCGATCCGATTACTCGCTGGAAATACGATGCGAAATTGTTGGTTACCCGAGCGAACTCGTTTCCAATCTGTGGCTTTTATTGACCGATCGTTTCTTTCCACCCCGACGGAGACTCCGATTCGTTCGTCATTTCTCTTTCTTTATCCACCATCGAGAGCGGCTGTCGGCACGATTTGGTCGTCGTCTTGTATTTTTAACCGCTAACGTACGACGTATTTGCTGGGAAATGTAATGAAATCGTAAATGTAATAATAATACTGGATATCATCGGTGGGTTCTAGCAGATTTAAATACGTCGCTCTGTATATTTAATATTCCTCTGGCACATTGGACGTGCCTCTGAAGTGAAATAGACTTGAGAAATCTTGATTTTTGGAACAGAAACCTAGGCCCCGCAGGTTTATCGTCCCGCTACCAATTTGACGAAGAAAGTGCCAGGGTTTCTAAGAATTTGGGTAACAACGGTCGTTCGAATAATAAACTCGGCGTATTGGGGGCGTCAGCTGCTTCCATTTAAACCCGTATCGGCGAACTGTGCACAGGTACATTCCATTCTCTATTCAGATCCCCTTCGTTTATGAACTCGAACCTTCCGCTCTGCGCGCTAGTTTCTTTTTAGTATTTCCCTTTCCCTCTGAATGGGAGGTTATTAATGGCGGAAGTTGGGTAGGATTTTCCAGCGGGCGAGTTATTTTCTATGCCTCGGAGTTTCTTTGCCACGGTGCCTTGGGATCTTGTCCGACGCTCGTCCCCGCGACTTTTTATATTCCTAGCAATAAAATAAATGGAAGATCGGGCGACCGTGGTTTCTATTGTAATCAAGGGATACTCTCGAATAGAAGTGCACTAATAGTTGTTCTGTCCTCTCGATTATTCAACGAAATGGTCGAGACGAGTCGCAACTTTTAAAAACAACTGTTAACTCTTGGAACCGTTGCTTCGTAGAACTCGGAACGGTACCTCTACAGCGAGACCACTCTGGGGACACTTCGCGAGCACAACTTCTGTACCAGTTGCCAAGAAAATTTCTAGTTTAAGTAACAGACGCACTCTTGTCTACCGAACAAGAGGGATTTATTAAGAAATCGTCCTTAAGTGCTCGGCGTGATTCACCGAGAGTAAACGGAACAAATCTTTTCATGGACATCTTTTCGTAATATCAAAACGAAGAAATTGCAGCTGGAATATTCAAGAACAAGAGAACAGACTGAAGTTCTCAGAAGTGGACTTTCGTAATCGGTCGATTCGGTTTGCAGTAACCTGTCAGTGTGTGACCCGACAAATGGAACGGGTCGTTGCCTGGCCGAACGAGTGAAATGTGACTGTCAGCGGCCAGACAAGCAGAATTAAACCGTCTGTGGATAGACAGTAGAATGGGCTCATCCGTGATCAAGCAAGTAGAATGGATCACGCCGTGATTATATCAGTAGAGTAGATCCGCGAGTGGCGCGCCGTCCGGGCTAACAGTTTTGAGATGTAACCTGAGGTATGTAATCCGTGATGGTGACGGAGCGACGAATTCGATTTTCGGACGAACCAAACGAACGCGGGAACTTGGCGCGTTAATGAAATCTCATCGAGGTTCTAGTTAATTCGTACAATTAAGCGTAACCCGTCGGGATTTAGGGAACTGATGAAAAACCCGGCCAGAGTTCCGTTAATTCAACGGATTAATTGGATTTCGAGCAAATTTTACGGTGCTCAAACATTTGCACGGCGGGTGTGGTCGTTTGGCGTACCAACACCAACTGCCCGCAGTAATTGTTGCGCAGGTGGGCGTGTAATTGTCATTGTTACACGAGCTTGTAATATTTTGCAAATAATAGCGACCGATAACTGATTTTGGTAGAAAAAGGAATACTGGAATATAAGGAATATCGTTAGTTTTGAAGAATAAAAATAATAATTAATCAAAATAATCGAATAGTTTTTTAGAATTACTTGTGCATCGAGTATTCAATTATTATACATATTGAATATGTTGTTACTTTTTCTATATTCCACTTCCCTGCGCCCACTAAGTCTTCTGATCATAGATCTATCACCACAATGAATCCCTCCACACCTAATTACACCTTTTTGTATACATTGCTTGGGAGAGTGTTTGCAATACAAGTGTACACCTGTCGCGCATCGAGCAGGGGATGCGAAACGAGACACAAGTCAACCCTCTGCCTTTCTTTTCGCACCTCTCCTGTTTGAAGATCCACTGTTACATGTGTGCACGCTGCTCGGCGTAATTAGGTTAATTATGACGCATTACGTCAGCGCGAGTGCGTGCCTCGCCGCCACAAAGACGGCAATTATGACGGACGATTTGCAGAAAACGTAATCACGAGGCAAATGCGCTTCAAGCTACACGTGTCCCAATTAAACCATGCTCGCTCCCCCGGCATGTATCAACTCTTTTCATCATTCCGTATGCAAACTGCGACATTTTACTCCCTTCATTCCTGTTTCTTTCTCTTTATTTTTATGGCTGGCGAACATTGCGTCTGTCGCGTTTTATCCGCATAAACAAAGCGTCGATTTATCCGACAGCTGTGCCCCAATCCCCCCAGCGCTTCCATTTTTATTCAGGCCGATTGATAACGGAATGTTATCTATCGTTGACGAATCGCTCCGAATGTTTGTCGTGCCGGTGCCCCATGGCGGATAAATTTAAGTCGCGTTACGAGTAACCTCGCGCCAGAGAATATTAATCATTCCCCTCTCTCAAATATAATTTACAGAATGAATACGCGTGTTCCGTCGAGCAGTTTCGGTAAAAATGAATCGGATTTCCCTGGCGATATGCGGTTTTTGATGAAACCCATCGGAATGTATAATTACAGCGGGAATTAGCGATTGATTAAATGCACCGGACGTTTCAGTTATCTCTGCTTGTATCTCGCGTTATTTCTGCTTTTCTGCAAGAAGTGCACGATGTCACGCAGAGGATGTTCACACATGAGGCCATATCAATCTTTGTTTTCCACGTGATGTAGGTATTGCATTGAGAATTTATATTGCATCGAGAATTTTTAATCGCAACATTAAGTAAAGATTTGGAACGTTGTCTTTTCAAGCAATTCTTTCTTTCCTTGTATTTTCATTACGAATTCATAGTTTTCGCATAAATTTAGGTTTCCATGGTGAGCGTACGGTAATAAAATTACACTGTAGGGCGGTAATAAAACGAGAACAGTCGCGAAAGAGCGCATCAAACACGATCCTTCAGCAGGATTTAAGGTCCAGTTTTAACTGGCGCCGAGGATCAATATTCGGCAACCCTCCAAAACTGTGAGCGAGTTTCTCTACCTCGCCCTGTCTGTTGCACGTAAACGCTGCTGCTTCCCTTCCTCAGGGTATTTTCCCGTCTGCCTTCAGCAATTTGTCTTTTTCTACACGAGGCTCGTGCTTTATCCTTTTCTAATTCTTTAGCCCGTCCTCCTCCCTCTTTCTCACCATCCCCATCATTCCACCTCTGCCTTCTCTGCTTTTCCACCTTTCGATCGATAGATCGATACACCCTGACCGCTCGACTCGTTTTTCCACAAATTTCTGCTTTACACGAACGTTCCTCAACGGTAGAAAATTCCTGGTTATATCCCCGCAACCAATTTTTCGCTTTACGCAATTGCAATCCCTGGCTGCCTCCCCGTTTCATTTCGAAGGTTTTAATATTCATTTCCATATAAAATAAGTACAAAGCGAGAACATATTGTAATACGATCCTCCACTGGGGTAAGCCTCCACTTGAAAGCAATCAACGTGCTTCAAGTTTCTCTCCAACTCCAGCATAATGAACGTAATGATCGATAGCCACAACACGATTTATCCCAAATTCATCTTCTTAATTAACGACACCCCCGTTCCCACTGCGCTTACACACGCTGCCTACCAATTATTTACAATACCTATCGCCTGCTCGTCCCGTAGCGCTGTACATCACCGTTAAGCAGCATTCCTTTGTCTCCCTCCTAGCCCTTCCTCCTGATTCGCAGCAGCCATCAACGGTCCGCGTAAATCACGGCCCTTTTCCCGCGCCATCTTCATTCATCGCCTCGAGAATCGTTCCCCCTAACCTTTCGCGGAAGTTGAAGGCCGCGAGGGAGAGAAAGAAGGGCGCCACGCGTGGTTCAGCGAGCCGGCTACAAATTTTCATTCATCCCCTTCGCCCGTGCCGACCTGACCCCCTGGCGCCTGTCTGGGGGTGGCTTCGATGCCACTGTGGCCAGGGTTATCGCGCCCCGAGATAAGCAACGCGCCACGTAACCCTCCATCCGTCTATATCCTCCCCGTCCCGCCCTACAAACTGGCCGTCGGTTCTTCGCCTCGGCGATTTCGTTCCGTCCGATTCGTTCATTTATCAACGACACGATCGGCCTCGACGCCCGATGAATTTTTCACTCGCTCGGATGCACCACCGTTACTCCCGCCGAACTGGATTCCCAGCGTGGCATTTTGGACGCGGGCGCGCGCCCCGTTGTTTATGCGCGAGCTTTCAAACAACGACGATGGAGGGATGAAATGTTTATGATCGCGTGGGGCGTACGGTGGCTGGGGAATCGATTTAGATTTCAGACCTCCCTGCTGAACGATTCTCGCGCCGGGGTTATATTTAGCTTCTTAGGGGGTGGTAAACAAGCGACCCTGGAGAGTAAGACAGTTGCTCCGGCGAGTGTTAGCGCGGGCATGAATTCTGGGGGCGAGTGTAAAATGGATCGTGGATGACTTGTTTCTTAGCGCGGGGTTCTTGGATATTCTACTGCTGCTAGCAAGATTAAGCAGACTTCACCATTAAAGGGACAGCCCATGGTTTTTAAACGTAGCTACATCTTAATTAACACCTACCAACATCATTCCTTTATTCACCGTAACACCAATCCGTATAACTTTAAACGCGAGTCTGTTCCTTCGCGGTCTGGAGACGTTGCAACGCTCATCATAATCGTAGAACCGTTAATGACGTAGAAGTTAGAATTTAAATTGCAATCTACAACCGCCCCCCCCCCCCATTGTCATAGCGCCTACAACACGTTAATAGCCCTTGCTATGGGGAGCTATTAACGTGTCGCAGCGACAGGCCGTTTCAAATAGAAACCCCAGCGAAACGAAACATTCAACTTGCCCGTGTACTCGCAGTTTTGAATCTGTTAACGCTGCACATTTGAATACTCTGAATAAAACGCGACTGCCCCGATTCCTAACGCGTAACCATTAAGTTCCCCTGTCCCTCTGGCAAAATTACACTTTCCCTCCCTCCCCGCGTCGACGCGAATCTCGAGCCTCGCGGTTGAAACGAGAGGAGGAGAGCAGTGGCGTTTGCATATTTATCGCGCGGCCGTCCACTACGCGCCAATCATTCAATCACAGATCGAGGAGCGAATTGATTTGCATTAACACAGAAATACGTTCCACTTTCCATGGCTCTCGTATCAGCCACCCTTATCGCGAGCCTTGCCAACCCTCTGGCCCCGTCCGCTTTATTGGCCTGGGGCGCCAGCGAGAAGGAGGAAAGGAGAAGCACAGAGAAAAGAAAAGAAGATGGGCGGAAAGCTCGGGCTTCCCGCGCCTTTTTTGCCCGCTTATTTCCGGATTTCGAGTCGGCGACTACTCGATAATACGGTCGTAAGGATGCAAATGGGTTGGATCAATGGATCGATGGGTGAACACTTCCAGGGGTGAATAAAGGGGCTGGAGGAGGATCGACATCCCCCTGCGGGAAAAGAGTCAAGGATTTTCTTCGACGGGATCGGAGTCACGGGAGGGGGAATCCTGTTTCTTCGAATACTCGCTATGGTAATTCGACCAAGCTGATTTATATAGGATACCTGGTGAATGTGCAGATGATTTCTCGTTAAAAACGAGCGAAGAATGAAGGCTGAAATACCCTGGGCTTCTGGCCACGGACGACCATTAGTTTTTAAATGGAATATTGCATTGAAAATACGCTGCGGGAAAAATAATATTCAGTATGGAAACAACAGGGCTCGTTGCACGGATTTATTGAATAAAAGGTTAGTAGAGCGACGCGTTCACGCTCGTGTTGTAGTCCCGCCATTTAAATTCTCTATAAGAGAGAAGATTCGATCGGCCCCGGTCCAAATTCGCCGTCCTTCGCGGTATCATCGTTCAGCTCCCGTAATTTAACGCAAACACAATTCAACCGGCGGAAGGTTTTCATTCTACCGACGAGATTTTTCCACAGGGCCTCGGAGCTGGTACACTTCCCGGGAAATGCTATCAATAACGTTCACAGCATAATGACGTTGTCCTTCCGGAGAACGTAATTTGAATATAGATTCCACGAAAGAGCTGAGCAAACTACTCTCCAGGCCGTGTTCCCGAGACCCATTCCTACGCGCAGCGGAACAAAAGTGGAATACCTAAATATTTCAACCTCCTATTTCGCGATATCGCGTCTAACGAACGTGATCGCATCTTTGCCCTGAGTAAATCTTCTTTAACAAGCTCATTTTATTAATATATCGAAGGGAAATGAACGGAGACCAGTATAAATTCCATTATTAATTGCTTTCTCCTTCCTAAGTGAACCCGCCCCCCTGGCCATTGTTTCATTCCCGTTGCGTTTCACCGCGGATCATGGAAACATGACAAATGGCTCTCTGACTCTACAGAAAACTTTACCTCCCCATTAATTCTTACGGCACCCAGGCTTTGAGCTTCGAATTAAAGAGGAACGGCGAATGATGAATGACCACACTCGGGCACCGCGATCACGCACATCCTAGTAACGCCTGCTGCTATTGAGAACTTCCACGTTCTGCACGCTAATTCCCTCGAACGTGTGCTTGAGATTCACGCGATAAACGCATCTGATCGTAAAAAAGGATCGTTTCGTGCACGCTGAAGGCTCCGTTGAAAAGGGAACAGTCATTATTACTTTTCGATAATTTGTTTCTCAGTGTTCTCAGGAGCAGCTGACGGTCCGCGGCACGTTTCGCTGCACCGTTAAACTCGGTAAATAATATCGCGCATAGTTTTTCGAAATAATCGTTTACAGGCGTCTGGAAGCAGTCCAACGGGTATTCTTTCGTTTTGGCACCGGGAACCGCTGCCACTTCCATTCGTTTCACTTTCCACCGCGAGCCACCGCGACAACAGCACTCGGCACAACATCGTTTCTGCAATTCCTCGATTCAGTAGCTCGGTATTTCAGTATCAAATGTTTAAACGCGTTTCCTAACAAATTCTCCTCGAATTGCAGATGCTCACGTGTCATGGAGGTACACCGTTGTTTCAACGAATAACTGCTTTCTTATTTTAGCGAGAAAGTGGCGTTTCTTTGGACATTCGATATCATGTACTGTCTAGGAACTCATAAAGGTAGAATGAAGGATTATAATAGAAGGTAGTAGTGATCGATCGTCGCCCGACCATAGGAGAGCCATTCTGTTAACTCTTTTAATCAATCTAGATCGATTAGCGATTACCCTTAAGTGATGGTATCATTTGGAACCAAATTCCTACAGATCGATTGTTCGTAGTGAAAGCGGAATTGCGGCGTAAAGCGTTCTTTCGTCGAAACGACTGCTCTCTTGCCCTTTTCTGCCAAGGTTACTCGATATCTTTTTCCGTCTCTATTTTCTGCTCCGTGAAGAATTGATTCGGCACGGTCGCGGTGCGTTTCATACCATTGCCATGCAAAGTTGCAGCTGGCGTGTATTTGTAACTGATTTATTCGTCAACGTTTTAGTCATGGTAAGATATCGTGAAAGTTCTTGGGTTATCAGTGCCGGGAAACTTGGCGCGTGCTGCCCTTTAGTCTGAAATACTCGAAGCTTGATCGCTTGGGATCTGGCAGTGGCATTATTCATCACTTTGGTATTTTTTTAGTTAGTAATAGGCTACTTGACATTTTCTTCCCTTTGTCAACAATTTTCTCTGGCCCGTCGTCGTTTTAAGTGTCATAAAAAAATAAGAATACTTCGCGATACTTTTATTGAGGTTCCGGAAGTCTATGCGGTTTCAGAATAGTCGGAATTTTCGGGCTGCCGAGGTCCCCTTGTAAGCTAAATTCTGCCCAAATACGTCAATCTCCGCTTCGATTCATTCGAAAGGAAATGGAATCTATCGTGTCCTCCTTTGCCAGGAGGAAATGGCAGTGGTCTGCCCTCAATCAAGGACGGTAAAATTAGTCTACTCCCCTGGTTGGTGCATCCCTTTCCCCCGATAGTTGCTACCCTAATTCGCTCGCTATCCCTGTCGAACCACACTTCCGCGGGAACGAAGTGTATCGAAGCGCAACGATAATAGAATTCCCCATTCGTGTTAAAATTACAGAACAAATCGAAACACCTAAATTACCCTAAAAATAACAACGCAATCAACCGAAGCGTTTCCCAGCCATCTACAATAAATTAAACTGCGGCACGCGATCGCGACGTCCGCTTCCCGTCACAGAAAACGCGAGTGCCGGCAAACTTGAAACACCTTTCCACCGTTATCGTGGACGATTCCTGGCTTAACGAGACCCAGCAATTGTCGCCGCAATTAGAGGCATCGAGGCTCGCGTGATGCAGAATTTGCTTTGCATCTGCACGGGTTGACCGAGCGATGGTGGACGGCAAAGTAAATGCAACACTCTAAGGGTGGTGCCAGCGACGCAGGGAGGGTGGGAAGCGAGCGGTGCACATTGTTCCGGCGTGGCTGCAGACGCAGCACGCTGAAAATGAGTGATAAACGGAGGGAAAAGCCAACCCTCCTGGCCAACCGTTGGGTTCTAGGCACAGTTACGCGTTAGCAATTCGCTGGGTGGCAGGCGACTCTGTTAATCCGGCTGCACTTAAAACCCTTAACCAGTGGAGGGGAAAGGGGGAGTTACGTTCGTTCGCGTCAAGTATAAATCCGAGGGAAGTTCGAGGGATTGAGGCTTCTGTAAAATTACGGAACATTTTGCTGAGAAGAGAAGCCAGCGGATTGTCGAGAAAGTTTTAGGGAGCCAGCGATCCGCAAGGACGAAACGTCCCTGGGTTACGGATTTCAAAATCCCTGCTTCGGGCGAAACCATTTCAGTTCTCTCTTTCTCTCTGTCTGCCTGCTTCCAAGCGAGACTGCAGTTTTACTTGTTCGAAATGGCGTCTTTCGTTCGCCAGAATGGCACGTTCGTCCTATCTGGGTGAAAGTTTGGCTCGATTAATCAATCGAGTCAGTCGAGCATTTGATTGTTCGGGCAGTAGAATGTTCTTGGATTATTCGTGCTGCTCACCTTCGCCGGCTTTGGCCCGAGGATCGTCCACGTACGAGTGCCGAGGAATATTCTAATAAACATTGCTGTGTAAACTTTCAAAACTCCCTAAAGACTCTGTACATCTGTTCCCTTTTTTCCTTTCAAGAGATTCAACCACACTGGGTTTAGAAAAACTCTCGCTTTCGTCGTCAGACGCGGCGCAGCTTCGGCCCCTAATTTCGGTGGCTTAAAGTGCCGCGTAGTTCCGTGCCGCAAGTCGGATCAGCCAGGAATTCAAGAAGCCACGTACATACGAGAGGCGAGGAAAGTACAATTGCCGCGGTTTTCACGCGATTGTCACGGGATATGGGTTCAAGGCTACATCGCGTTTTCAAGGGACGAACTCTGCCAGCGTTCACGTGACAGCCTATTGTGCAAGGCCCGTGTTATCGGCTAACCGGGCGGCCGGAAGTCGAAGGTAACGCTTGGCCAAGTAGCTTCGCTAATTAGCATAACGAGGTCGGTCTCGTGCGGCGTGCGTTTCCGGGCAGTAAAGGGCTGCCGTGGCCTCCTTTCAATTGCAAGCTCGCGCTCTGCTTCCCAGAAACGATTTGATACGATCGAAATACGCGATACGCAGTAAATTACATACCTAGTTGCGAAGGAATTTCTCCAGTAATAATGGAACGTAACCATTAAACGCTCGGAGACACGTAAGGTATGTTGATTTGGGCGAAGATTCACGATGGCGACAGATTCTGTAGGAGTTAGTGGATTTTCCAAGAATTTTTTAATGAACTTGACACGCGTTGCAACATTAGAAAGCGTAATCATATGGTTGACGAGGTCGAGTGTGCCTATGATTAAAAATTTGTAATCGGAGCAATGAATGTTAAACGAAGTTTGAATACCAGCGTTCGAAACTTTTAGCGCTGCATAAAAGATCATTGGGAACAGAGTACACAGGGGGCGCGTGTCCCTTTTGAGTACCATAAACGAGAACTTTAGAAATATCTCGGATGTAATCGATCGAATTCAGGCTATCTATATGAAAAGCAAGAGGTTCTTTCTTTTCTCGTCAATACCTAATTGATGTTCAAATCTGCCGAGAATTCACCACGATTGATTTCTACTGAGTCGATTCGGAGCAGGGTCAATAGCATCTGCTGTCATTAATTTGCCAGCTACATTTATCCGTCTAACCATATTTATTAATTCGACGCGGCTTCATTGATTTCTACTCGAGAACTGTCAACTCTTAAACCAAACGTCGAAAGCACGTCTTCTTATATTCCACTTAACACGTGCCTCTTACTTATCACCAATAACGAGGTACGTGAAATTGCACCGGGCCATTAAATATGATTCAGCAAAGCTCAGTGCCCCATGAGAAACGCGCAGGAAGTCGTGCGGCTCTCCAGGGAGCTTCTACAGATTCAACAGGACGAAGGCCACCTTTACCGTGCACTGAGTGACGAAGCACCGGTACTACATTCGAATACAGCTCTCATCACGTCAACGCGCCGAATATATTGTCGCATACACGATGCACGAGCGAGCATGATCAATGGGAACGACGAACTGCACCTGACCCATCCACGTGGCTAGTTGCCCAGCAAGCTTCTGAATGACTAGTCGTGTGTGCGCGGACAGGGTGCAACCTGCCGTCGCCTGCAGTTATTAATTAACTCTAACAAGGCCGTCCAACGGGGCGGCGGGCTCGCATTTGTCGAAACAGGCCACTCGAGTGTTAATCTTACAATCCGTCGAACGAAGAACAAGCAAGATGCTTAGCAGCTTAAAAAAAAGAGAGACAATTAGGAAATTGTGATTGATGGCGAATAAATGAGGGAAGCAAGCGCCCCTGTTTATGGTTCCCAACGCGCGGGAAATTATTATCGTTGTTAACGAGAACGACGGCCAGACCGCCGCCGTGTCACGAAATGCGCAACGTTGCTACGCGAACCAACTAATTGCGGACATAAATTAAATTATGCGCTCCTCGATAGCGGCCGGCATGGTCATTAGGCAGACAGAGGCTGAGTATTAATAACGACGCGAATAAATTTAAATCCGCCCCCGCATGGCGTAACTGTGAATTAATTTTCAACCCCCCATTGCAGTAGTTCTAAAAGCGAAATAGGGGGAGATCGTTGGAATGTTATCGTAATAATGCATTTCTGCGGAATATAATGAATACTTTAATGATCGTAAGTGTTGCTAAAAAGTTGAATAATCCACGAAGTTACCCTTGCAAGTCTTTCAGCGCCCATTACTGTTAAATGCTCCTTGAAACGTTATCGTGCTCATCGTTTAAACCACCCCCATGGTTCGTCGAAGAAAAGAAGAAAAATATGGTGGATGTAAAGAAAAAATCCATGGTTGGGCGAAGTTTCTAGTTAATAATTCTTGGACTCGCGGGAACAGAGGGCCGTTGGAGCCAGGACATGAGAAACGGCAAGTGGTCAATGATTTTGAGTGGGTAAATTCGGGAACAAAAGAAGATTACCATACGGGCTGTGAAACGGGGCAAAATAGTGGACTATACGTGGGTGGAACTAATTAGACAAAGTAAATCTGCGAGAACGAACGGTCACCGTAAATTGCACCCTATTTGGTGCGCCGTGGAACCCATGAACAGAGTGGGATGCCTGTAGAGACTCTTAAAAGCGGGGCATAGCGTAATAGTGTTTGAACTTCTGCAAGCTCGCGCCACGAGAGTTTGAAAATGTTTTATTAGGTTCCTTAACTTGATTAAACTTAGAAGTTTGGAGAATTTTCCTTGAAAAATTCAATGGAACATAATACTTTACACAAATAATTTTAGGTTATACAGAAAGATGAGATCGAGCACGCGTTACGTAATTATAAAAGTTGATTAAGTAGATCTCTGTATGTAGGTGATAGTCAGTATTATACAGGCACTCCTGAAGTGGGTCAGCAAATTATGCGAAAGGACCCAGTACTAGAAAGGGTTTAAAAATCGTAATAATAACTGCTGCAGAACTTGTGGGAACCGATGACGAAAATATGATAGAAAAGGTTCCCTCGATATCTGAAAACGTCGACGAAGGAAGATTTCTGCTTGTTATAGGAATTTCATATGCTCACGCGAATATTCATGGTAAGCGTTCGTCGAAGTGCTCGGAGAATTCGATTCCCTGGATATCCACATTGTTTGAGGCACGAGAAAACGACGAGAATTTCTGGAATATTTACGAGAAATGTAACCGATTATAGTCAGGCATGTTGACAGGTGAAAGGATGGACATGTGCAATTGTGCATTCGAAAATCCGTGGATATTCGTGAGTTTACCTTTAGCATTCTGTTTTATATTATCTACCCACCGTTCATTTTCTCATAGCCACATTTCGATGGATCTATAAAAATCTATACACTCAGATCCCGCCACATGTAATATCTTTTAAAATTCACAATTTCAAGATTTCCCTCTGCTTAATGTTTCTTAAGGAGGAAGGCCTATCTAGAAATTTTCGAAAAATCGATTTTTATATTTTCTTGAAGTACATCTTGAAAATATTCCCTGAAAGTGTCAAGCTAATCCGACCAAAATTAACAAAGTTATACGCGTGTAAGTTAGGTGTTCCTCGGTGTAGCGCTCAGACTCAAAACTTCAAGCGCGTTTTCCTCAAAATCATGTTTTCAAAGTCGGTGACACGCATACCTAAAAAATTAATCAGCCGATTTACTCGAGGCTTTGCAGGCTTATTTTAGTGCTAAAAATCTAAGCGCTATCCAGAGTTTTTCCTTTCTTCTGCCTAGATCTTTTTTTACATTAAACAACCAGCGATTTTTTGCCAAATATCAATGCTCCAACTTCGCACAGCCGCCATTTTCTCTCACAATAATTTTTCCAAAATCAGGCCCGATAGCGCCTAGATAATTTCATATATTATCGAGAAAAAAAAATCGAATTTTCAATTTTGGATGAGCCTGCACCGAGCTACGTTTATCAGCGCAAAACGCCTAAAAAAGGACGTTTCTGGCATCGCCTATAACTCACAAACGTTTCAATACTTTTTACCACAAAAAATTCTGAAATATACGTAAGATTTTTGCGTACTCTTTCCAATACCCTAATGATTTAATAATAAGAGTTCATCGGTTTTTCTAGAAAAAATTCCCAAAGAAGCATGTTGCTTTGACCAACTAATAAGATGGACATAATACCAATTTGAATTATGGGAATAAGATTCGCATATGCGAGAAGTTCTCCCGAATATGGCGGTTGCTTTCCCGTCGAAGCATCCCCGTACACCGTAAAACTGGCAGCAATTTCAAGTTCGGCGGGGCTGATTAGAATATTCCCGTTTAAGCGAACAACGGCTGTCAAACCATTCGCGATACATGTAACATCGAATGGGTTGCAGTACAGCCGAGTGGTAGTTGGAAATGCTGGGCCACTGGCTCGTGTCACAGGGCGGCTAGCGTGTTAGCACAGCGACTTTCACGCACAGCAGGATGATTGAGAGGGTCAGATGCAAAGGTGTGCGGTTGACGTTTCCCTGAATATTGAGTTTCGTGTTCAAAAGCCATGGGAGGTGTGTACAAACGTTAGTGACAAAGAGACAGGGATTTGCGCGTGCCCGCTGGATGGATGAAATTCTGTTCAAAAGCGTAGACTGTGACGCGATACGGGGCTCCATGTTTCTGGGTGCTAAAGTGGATTGTGTCCCCTTGCGTGCAATTTCCACGATGCTACTTTTCGTCATCGGAGCTACTTCAAGCGCAAAGTAGTATGGAATATTCAATTTACGATTCTTTCATTTTACGGCTCTGCCGCAAAATCCAGGGCAATGGCGACGATGGAGAACGATCCCTAACGATATCGGATATAATTGTCCTTCCCTGTAGAGAGTATCGCGACTAGAATGCATTTACTACCGGCATGAATATCCGATAAGTAGCCTCGCTTCTCGCGCATCCATTAATGTCGCTAAAAGCGTTTGCCATTATCGAAGGATTGCAATGAAATCCACTGTACTTTCACACGCACCCTACTTTAAAATATTTTATCTAGTGAACGATTCATATAGCGTGCCGTGCCGCCATGTCTCTGCAGTTTGTTCCGCCAAATGCGTTATTAACGAATCGATCTCCTCTATAAATATACGCTTAGTCCGAATGCATCGCATTTTTCCTGCGATTTTTCTAACATAAACACGAAGGATTCTGGGTCGAGTATTTTAAGGAATTAATAAAATACTCGAAATAGTGAAATTTGTGAATTTCTTTTCTTGAAAACAGCAGAAGACAGGATCGATTTTTAAACCTTAATTCTACAGTCAAGATTTATAGCAATTGAACAAAATAAAATACTTCGCGATCTCTCTAGCTATTAGACAGATGAAATACTTCAGACTAGGGCGACTGAAACTGATAACAGACACTGCTTAACATTTTTACATCGCAGAGGGTCGTTACCGTGTATTTTTCACAGTCATTTCTACTAAGATCGATCTCAGAATCGCTGCGTAATCGAGCTTCATTCGAAACGTCCCGATTTATCAATTTTAATTGATAGAGTCGTTTGCAACGAGGTCAACGGCGAATTTTGCACCTCCGACTCCCCGGAAGACTACTCTCGATTTTTTTTTTATCAGACACCTCAGCGGAAATCGATTTCCCGCCATCACCGAAAATAGAGACACCGAGATTTCTGGGTTACGAAGCGAGCGGCGAGCCACCCTTATCGATTTGTCGCTTCTCTACCCTTTGGCAATGGATTCCGATGTTTCAATCAATGCTCGCGCTCGGAGTCGCGAGACTTTCACTAGCGTGTCATCCACGCAAATGGGGTTGCAGGGTTGAACGAACGATTTCGTCGGCTGAGAGCAGGAATGGATGTGTTCATTTATAATTTAGTAGGAGAGAAAAGAAACGGCCCCTTTATCGAATGTTCGAGAACGTAATCGCACGACACCAAGTGCATACATATCTTTCGAAACATCTGCTAGTCAGATAGCCCGAATTGCTGGCTGCGTTTACAAGCGTTTCCGAGCGATTAGAAGCACGCCACGGGAAATGGGCTGCGATCGAGATGGGAAATGTCCGCGGTGGCGAGAGCAGCATGCTCGAGTTCGTTTTCATTTTTGTTCGCCGCGCGTTTTTTCTTATTAAGGCACGAAATCGATGCGTCCTCAATGTCGGGAGGTGAAACGTGACCCCGTTTCTCGTTCGCGGCTCGCACGCGTACCGGGGATACATTTTCCGCGTACCGAAATCTCCAGCGAAACAGCTCACGAACGGGAAATATCAAAGCTGCCACGGCACGACACGCTGCCTCCCTTTTAACCGGGAGTTAAATAGATCAATCAGAAGGCAGATCTGAATCTCACGGAAGCTTTGTGCTGCGTCGGCGAGCGCGAACGCACGGCCGCTTCCATGTAATTTCGCTGACCTATTTCTCCATTCTGTTTATCCTCGGCGAGCAACGCACCCTCTAAAGAAACATCCCACCGACCCGGATACGGTTAATGTACGTATCGTCCGCGAAGATTTCTGAACGGAAACCGTTCTCTCGGCAACGATACGAGACGTTTGAATTCCGATTCGTCCCATCGACAAGGGTGTGCACCACAGTTTCAAACACCAAGCTATCATTTGGTCGCTGAAATCTGAATGGCTCTGGCAGAGTTGTCAGCAGGCGATCTCTGAGTTCGCTTACGTAATAATAGTAGCGAAATGGAGCGGAATTTTTAATTAAATATTTTACGCGGCAGATGCATTGGAGCATCGACTTTGTCCACCTGTCGATTGACTTTTATGTAACACAAGTTCCTTTCATGTCTGTAATAACGAAGAACGTTTCGAATAATGTTTTACAGTGACATTAAGTTTTTATCCGCGATTCCATGTAAATGTAAAATATGACGGCAACGTGACGCCTTTATTATTCCGCTACTTTGTCATCGTTGACAATTCCCGTCGGGATTCTTAGGCAAATCCTCGGGAAGGCTGCATCCCATTTTTGCGGCGAAAGAATGGGCAGGCCGCGAAACGAGGATCGCGTGGATAAATTACTGCGTATAATACCAGAGATGCATGCGCACACGTGTTTATGCAGTTGCACACATGACCGCAAATCTCGAGGTACGCTTTGACCTGCGCACAGAATTCACCGTTCTTCCTGCACAGCGTCGCTTTGACCGTTGTAAAAGCTCACCGGTGAACGTCTGACGGTCCAGAAGCTTTTAGCATCTGGAGGACGCTGCCCTCTTCATCCACCTCGCTCTTTAAACGAAGGGAAAATATGTATATGCAGGAGTTTCTGCCCATCGTCAGGTGTAGGATCTTGAATGTCGTAAGAATTTCAAGCATTGTCCGTGAGAGAAGAATTTTTACGAAGATTCGCGAGAAGCTGGTATAAAATTAAATGTAAGATAATGGTGCAATAAAGACATACAATAATAATAATATTAATTACAGTAATAATATCGAAGATTGAAGGAAAAAAAATGACTGTAATTACGAAATCTAGATCATCGTTAGTGCTTCTGCTTCCCAAACGTGACGACTTGTTAAAATACAGGAGAAGGATTTGAGTTCCAAGTGAAACACGATGATCAGCGCGTTTTTTAATTAAATTATCGAGACACATATCGGTGTGTACAGAGTCTGAAAGGGAGAATTTAAATTCCAGCGACGGTGCAGGAGGAAAGAAAAAGTGGAAGAAAGTTGAAATTAATAGGATCCTTCGGCGAGCCGCGAGAAATTTCTCTAATAAACGCAAAAGTTGCTCCGACGAGACAAGCCGCCCACCCGTCGAACATTGGATTACAACTTTTTCAATTTCGGAATGCAGGATCGATGTCGTTTAAAGCGGCCGTGTTTCGAAATAACTTTCCCACTGATCCAACACCGAACGAAACTTTTCCTTTGTCGCGCACAACTCCTCGAAACCGGGCCCTCTCGAAGCGTGCTCAAAGGAGAGCCAGATTTCAGCCACCATCCCAAAACTTCCCCGAAATCCGCCGAAAATGTGAGTATTTCTTTTCCAAATGCCCCTTCAATCGTTCCCCTTTCCCTCCCGCCGCAAGCCCCAAACAGCCGGGCGGTTTAGATTAAAGAGGAGCTTCCTTTTTGTGGAACACTAGCCACTCGTCGCGGAAAGAAGTACGATCTTTTGTCGGAGGGAGTAACTTCTCGCAGCGTCGCCCATTCAACCTCTCGATTTCGAACGGAAACACTCTGCTACAAACGATCTCCAGAGGAAAGATTTACTTACACTGTCATTAACTTGTCAAGTTTCTCGAGCTCCTCCTCAATACAATCGTAGAATGCCAGAAAACAGAGTACCAAAGTCGAAATCAAAGTCGAAAAATCCCATGGATAAGGCCATTAATTATGGCACGTTGAAAGAAAATAATCAACCGATGTAAGAGATTCATTAGGACTCGAGAATAGCCAAATTCATTTTTGTCGGTTCTCTAATTACAGTGCCACGCCGAACGATTATACGGGGATCGATAAAAAGAGGGAATCGGGCACTGGCCTGTAACCAACGCGACAATGTTCACTGGAAACTGTGCAACGGAGTGCGCCGAGGATCCCGGCGATCGCCTTACCGGCGTGAAACGAAGGCCCGCGTTGGGATCTTGACGTGCGTTCTTAATCTGACGTTGTAATTCTCCGCCGCTGTGGAAACAGAAGCGGGCGAACGTTTCACCGAAACAGAGGATGCAAAGAAACTGCGAATAACGCTCCGCTTGGAACGTACACAACGCGCCGGTTCCGTTTCTGTTGCGCGCTCCTGCGAATTGTAGCCGTTCCATTGTCCACGGATCCTGCTGCCTGCTTTATGTGTCATCAATTCTGCCCGACGTTGCTCCTAATACCTTCCGTGCTCCTTCCACTATTACTGCATGAGTTTCGCGATTGCTCGAAGTGTACGAGGCGAGGGAAATGCGTGGTCGCAGGACAAATTGGGGGTGATACTTACAACGGCTCAGATCATTATGATTCGAGGATCAGGACAGTGTTTGGTACTCGACGCGTCGATAGAACAATTTAGTTTCAAGTTTCTGGTTATATCTGTTGCGAAAGAATATTAGGAATGAAGTTCCTCAACGACACGTGTCCGAATTGCGACGCTTAAGGCTCGCGAAGGGACGCTAGAATATTAAGTAGACCGAATATTCCGCTAACGAAGTTGCTAATAAACGGCACTGCGCTAACGATCCCGTTGCTGCAATGGAGAATTGCGATTCATTAGTTTTTATTGTTTCCCAACGATTCACGCAGGACGGACAGTAACGACGAGGTCTCGAATTGACCGACATTTGCCAATTTGAGGCAGTTACACGGGTCACTGCGGGGTGGATTTCCCCGGGTAATTGTTCAGGATGCATCGTTCAGGTGCGGCCTGGGCACAACAGGGCCGTTATCACTCAATCCACAAGCGCTGCACGTCTGTTAGGTGAAAGGAGCAGTTCAGGCGAATGGGCTGCGCGTACGGAACGCGTGAATAGTAGATCAGCTGTTTGTAAGTAGTGGTTACAGGTTATTCAGGTGTTTACCTTCTTTCGATCTATATCCTAAAATCATGCATCACACTTGTAATTGATGTTTTCTGCGAAGACACGGGAATAAGGACAGAAAATCTTGTAGGTACACCTTGTTTGATCAGATTTTAAAATTTCAGGAAATATTACGTTTACGGCGATTTCTTATTTGGATTTCAGCGAAAATTGACTACGTTCCCCAACAGCCGCACTGATTCAACTTTTCTCCAGTGGTGCATATATGCCTGGAACCAGTCCACGGCGATCCCTGACCTCGGTGAGACACTTAACGCTCCTATTCAGAATTCTGTTAAGGATATAAACGCTCTTCTAATTGGAACTCCTCCCTTATTCAAGGCGCGTCAGGCTGCTCGTCGTTTAAAGATTTTGTTAAAAGCGAAAGCCCGCAAGCGCTATGCTAACCATAACAGCTGAGCAACTAATTAGAGGAACTCGCGGCTCCTTCCAGCAGCTCAGAACGCCGAGCTGAATACGCGCAACTTTTCGCCGAGATTTTGCTCTTGCAAATTATTACGCTCTAGCAAACAGAATTTAATAACGTTTAAATTTTAACCTGGGCGATCAGTTTCATATAACTTCATTACCGCCCAAGTGTAAGGAGATTTTTTTTAATATCCGTCGAGGTTAACGTTCATATCTCGCCACGATTTGCCATTCGGGCTTTCTATCCGAGGGAGGAAGTTCCGTGGTAGCTACTTAAAAAGGATCTACGGGATCTGTCTCGCCGTTACATTCGCTCGAAAAAACTTCTGGCCAGATTTCTTCGAACCAATCCACGCCTGTGCTCTTTTAAAGTGAAGACGCGAGGCGTCATTCCATTGAGGCGGCGGTCACTCGAAGAAAGGTGTCATCGTATCGAATAAGCGACAGAGCTATCCAAAAGTCGAACGTCTAATGCACCCGAGCATTAAAAAGACATTAGGCGGTTCGATTGGGCTGCGTTACACGCGAATAAATTCGCCCCGGCGACTTGGAATGAATCTATCGAGGGTGCTCTATCGATCCCACTGTCTCCCCCCTCCACGAACGGAGTGAAAGTTTTCACCTTTTTTTTTTCTAGACGCGTGGAGCGTTCTCACGCGAGGGAGATCGAGTCGCGTCGAGGCCCCTCCAAGGCCCGATGTAAAATAATCTCAGCACAGCCGAGGCTGCGAACCCACTTCGCCCGACGACAACCTTATACGGGTTAGAGAGCTTGACACGACGCCCTTATTGTGACAAAATCGCGACTACTTCGCAGTGGGAACAGTGTTCGATGAATGTTGTGACTAACGAGATTGTATTCCGATATTTTATGAGCTTTACTCGACTACGGAAGATGTATATAGATGTCATTATTCTACCTGCCACTTCCACATCGCAATGCTTGTTAAGAAATTATACCTGTGATTTTTCATTCAGAAAAAATGGATGGTACGCTGGAACTAAAAAATTCTCTGCGTTGCTTGAATACTAGATCAGGCTGGTACAGGGGGATTTTTGTCCAAAGGAAACGGCTGCACGACGAAATTTGAATATTTGATTCAGCAGTCGAGAGGTTCTCTATTTCCAGCAGATTGAAAAATATAGCGGAATAATGCGATTATTACTGGGAGGGCTGAAGCGAACATGTCGCCTTAAATATATCGGCCCAGCTGTTACCGAACCTTGTTTTTCCTCCCGACGACTCTTCCCGAAATAAATTTTATTCGCTCTAAATGACTGTCCGTTTCACGTGCCCCTTGGTGATTTATTCCTCGCCGGAAAACGGTTAAGAAAGAATTACTCGGCGGCGGGGGTTCGTCTGCTGGGAAATGTGACAGAGACGTTATTTCACCTTCTGCCTTATTCAACTATTGAATGCAGGCGTGAGATTTTATTCGCGGGAAAATTCTCTGCCGCTGCTGATGAGTAATTATTCAGGGAATATTAAGCGCTCCTGGCGCTTTAAATTTTTATCCTTCCATTTTCCTGATCGCGTTCGTTTCGCGCCGACTGCTGACCACTTTGAATATCATCTCGTTTTTCATCTTCAGGAGCCTCTGGAATAAAGCACTCGGTCTTTAAACGATCCCTTCTCACATTAATTACACGTTCTCGGAAATCGTGGCGAATCCTCTATGCAACGTGTAATGATGGAATTCACGTGGTCGATAGAATTATTTACTCGTACTACTGCACGTCGAATAACATTTCAGAAATATTCGTCTCAGTAACCATTACTGTCATCGTGATATCGATCGTGCGACAGTGCGAAGAAACTCGCCAATTCGGGGGCACGAACGAGAGATCCGTGCGTCACGGTATTCAGCATCCTGGACGTGTAAGCCCCTCTGCAGCCTCTGCCGGAAGAATGTTTCTCTGACGGTTATATCGAATTCTGTCGCGGCGGGGGCGGATATCCTCGCATTATTTCTGTATCGTCGGATCGCGGAACGCCGCGTTGAAGTGGCACAGGCCACGCCGTTTCTGGTCTAGTTCGCTTCAGACTCGATCGATATCGTTCGACGGATACGTGCCCCAATGTGGATAGATCATGCTCTCGTGCCTAGCCTCGGTCCATTATAGTGTCCCCCGTGTCCCGAAATGGCCAGCCATCGAAATACCCCCCTGCAGCTCCTCTATCCTTCACTTTTCATCCCCCTTCGTCCACTTTCCGCTCGCCACTTGTATTCTATCTTACTCTCGTCTGGCCACTGCTAACCCCTTCCCTACCATTCTCCAGAGCCCTTTGACCCCTGCAGCCCGTTCCTTATCCTCTTTGCCCGTCGTTCGAACGCTACCGCTTGATTCCGGCCCTCCTTGCTCGCTCTCCTTCCAGGGAGGTCGATTTCTTATCCTTTTCAACCATCCTCCGTCCAGTACCTACACGGTGTTTCCCACGTCTTTTGTCCAGACTCTCAACGCTGCTATCTAGCCCTCGTCCTTAAATCACAGGACTGCTAGTCTTGCTCCTAAACATGTAGTCTTGCTCATCGCCGGCATCCTATCTTGTTTCGTTTGTCTAGTTTACCTTATTCATCCCGTCCCGCCCAGCTAGTTCCACGCTGTACAGCTGCCTGGAACTTCCAGAAACTCGTACCAGGACATCCGCGCAGTCGATGCGGCAGATTTTCCTGGGGGCTGGATCCAACGGTCCAGCGCGTGCACGTGAATAAGGCCAGGCTGCTGCACAATTCAAATTAATCCGGTCTGCGGTGCAGGGAGACGTTGTGGTCGACCAGCGCTCTCAAGGATCATGCTTCCTGCTTCGTTTCCTTCGACGTCCGCGCCCTGCTCCCTCGTATGCTCGGCAAATGAATCTTCTGGCGGGATGCCTCTTGACCACGAGGCGAGGGAATTTTGAGCCTCTGGTACTAACAACAACGATGGGATGCTCCAGCACAGAGGAACTGATTCTGCCAGGTAGAAGTGGAAATTGATTCGCGACTTGAGTGCAGTGGCGATGCCCACGAATGAAATTAATTGCTATTCTATGCTTCTTTACATTCCGCTTCGTTCCTACATTCTCTTTCCATCGCAGAGGCGCGTCTACGCCCCGCACGAGCGAACACTTGTAGAACGTCTGAAGCTAGTTCCGCGGCAATAATATTTCATCGATGGGGCAAGGTCTTCCCGATGGAGCTCGGAGGCATCGATAGCAGGGGGTGTCTCGCCGCGCAGGGTGGCGAATGCTTTCTGGGTCAAGTGTCGCGCGACCCGTGCAAGTGTACCATCAACGGCACACACGCGCCTATATCTGCGGCGAGAGGGAACGATACGTGGTGCACGCCAGCGCATTCCCCGCGGGCATTCCGACCCTCGTAAACCTAATAGCGGCTGCGCCGTTTTCGCGCGCGGCTCTGCACGATTGCAGTCGCGCCGAGAAGTCGTGGAATTTATGGTCGTCCGCGGTATGTTACTCTCTATTGCCTCAACGGAGGAGAATCCTCGAAAAACAACGGTTCGCCGATGCTAGAGACCTGCGTCCTGATGGAGGCAGCGCTCCAAGTCATCGAAATCAGATTCCAATCCCCAAGGACTCTATACTTGGGGAGACTCTGATATCGGTCTGCTTCCTCCGTTAATGAAATTGGGATCAGTGACCTTCAGAGCAAGTTGTAATGGAACGTAGTCCCAATCTAGTTGTTTATGTCAGCAGTTCGATGACTTAGTGCGCCGTGTTCCAGTTTCCACGTTAGGGGCACAAAGCTACTCAGAGTTTAACGCTCGATATACCGAAGTCTGGGGCTCGACATTGTAAGATCCAAGTTTCCAGTGATCCTGCAGCGTTCGGTTTGGTCTTCTGAGTTTGCTCGACGCGCACGAGGTAGATGTAAATGTAGGGTGTCAATGAGCTGTAATGGATACGATGACACGAGCAGAGAAGACACAGGATGCAGTTAGCGATGCATTCACTTTGCTCGCCGTTAGCACGTACAGAACGCGATCGTCGACCGGAATTCCAATTCCGCGACGAGCTCGAGGTACTGGCTCTCGCCGGGAAACAGAGGGAATATGAATAAGTCCGCGGAAATCACATTTCCCAGCGTTTATTTGACACCTGACGCGTGAAATAGAATACGCCGGTTCGAATGATAATAAAAGACCGGTTGATGGGATCGATGTGCCTTATCCTGGCGCGCAATTGTTCCACCGTTAAATGCAGCTTCCTTGTTCTTTCGTACGTAACGGAAAATGCTCGCTCCTCTACATTTTTCTTCGAAGGTGAATTTCTTTCATAATCGTTTCCTAATTGCGCTGCAATTACGGAGAACGCGTAAGGACAGTGATGAACAGTACGGGATATTGAAGCCGACAGGGTGAAGGCGAGCTTAGTAGCAGGAATTCGCGACCGGAATCGGAAATTCCTGAGCCACGGTACACGCACAAGCGAATTCTCATTTACCGAGGGGTGCATTTAACTTGCACTGCATTGGAACCCTGCTACACTCGAAATAAACTCGATCGCCAATTCGAGATATTAATTTGCAAGCGCAAACATTAACCACCGAACGTTTCGTTGTCGTTGCATCGGTTTACCGCTTGATAAATCTCGCAATATGATACGGAATTACCGCGTCCAGGGGAATAAATTTCAGCACGGTCAATATGGAACGGGCTAATAACGAGTGTCCTTATCGGCCTGCGAAGGTGCGGCGCGAAACGATAACGTTCGCCAAATAAATATTAATCGTATCTCCGCGCATCGTGCTCGATACAATTCCATGGAAAAAATGATTACGTCCGCGAAACAAAGCTACTCTGCTCAAAGTATTGTTCCATCGTTTGAAATCACGGTGAAATCACGTTCCACCGGCGGAATGTCCATGAGATTCGACAACTGGTGCGCGGGCATTAGTTGCAGCGGGAATAATCAATCGTGATAGTTTGCTAGTTAAAGTCCAGCAATTTACACCAGTGGCCAGATATATAAGGATGGTGGATGGTGTAACACAGGGGCAACGAAGAATAATAAGGACCAGCCTTCGTGCCGTAGGATCGCAACGCCCCATCGATTGTTTCGTGGATGGGAGGAGAATGAAAAAAGACTGGAGGGAAGAAAGATCGATCGACGCGGAATATAATTACGGAATTCTCTTTTTCTTATCGACACGGCGAGATCCATTAAGCTGCCCCCGTGGTCTCGAATGTTTCGAAGAAAAGGGTCCCCGACTCTTTGTTCCTCGGCAAAGCCTCGCGATAAACGGCCCCGCTGGGCTTCCTTCGAACGCAACCAACTCTGCGGAAGTTTCTCGGCCCCCCGATAATAGGCGGACGAGGTATTTTCATAATTCCGTATCTTTTCACGAGCTCGCCTCGGGGATATACTAAAGACTCGTTGGCCGATCTATTAATCCAGAGGCGCGAGATCGAACGTAACGCGAGAATAATGGGTCTCTGTTGTTATTATGAATAAATGATTCAAGATAGAAAGAAAATTCGTCGAAAAATCCATTCTGTTCAAACGTAATATGGCAAAGGGATAATTCATTTATGTTATTACTCTGAGAATAAGTGGCACTGTTGAATGCGCTCTGCGAAGTGTTGACGTGACACTAGGCTGTTGTGTGAAAACATTCACTGAGAATAATAATGCTTCACTGAACGAAGTGAAGCTTAGCTATGTATTGATCTCGAGCTTATAGACACTTCGTGCTACTATTTCTATGTCCATTTTAAACACAAGGGGAGAAGGTGTAAATATGAACCGCTCTTCTCGTTTCGAGGAAAATATATATTAGAAGTGTAAAAATTACATGAACAACAGATGGAAATGCTAGCTCACAGAACTGAGATAGTATCAGGAACAAATAAATTAATCTTACCACGAAGATCTTTTTACACGAACTGAAACAGATATTTTCACTTTTTAGCTAAATCAATCATGCCAACCACGCCAGTTTCGCTTGGTGGTGTTGGGGTACACTAATGCTTGTGTTTACTTCAGTTCCCAACATATCGTACCACTTACCAGAGAAATAAGCGCCTGGTCCGTATTACAACCCTAGTTCACACTTACACCTTCTCTTTTACGTCGCACGACAGTAAACTTACTTAGTTCCTACGTGCATTAATAAATTATCAAATGGCTGGCAACCGACATAAATACTAGGTCATAGACACATTTTCAAACGCTCGTCTTAAAAACCTTTTTGATTGACATTCCGAAAGTTAATTCTTTCTAAGCGACGTGTACACGTGTTACCCTCCACGAAAGTAGTTCAAAGTGTATAAATACAATATTATGGATCAGGTACCATCGTACTGGAATCGTTATTATTACATTGGGACGTATCGATTATGGTAAATTACACTTAACGACGTTAAACACGAACCTATCGATTTACGGATAAAATTACCAGTTAAAAATACAAATTCCCGCAACCGTCCCTTCAATGATTTACTATCTCCGTTAATTCCAAGCTCCGAAGTTAGCACAATGATGTAATTAGGGAGGCGTGACTTACAATCTTCGGCGAAGTTCAGGAAGTGTGCCAAAGTGCTATATCTTCGTTAAAATAAATTGAAAAATGTTCCACCACCTTCTATCTGATTTAATATATATCGATAGGCCAATCGCTGGGGAAACTTTCTTATCGCTTTACACATTTATTATTCACGCTCAGCTTCTTCCTCGATATTGTACCGTAGACCAAAGGGAAAGTCGTCACTCTGACGCGAGAAAGTGTCGGCCGCTTTTGCGGAACCCGATATCGGAGTAAACGGTCAATTTCCAAGCAGAAATTCCGCGCCACCCGACGCAAACTTGCAAGCTGCCCTCAGTTTTCCAACTGTGGCAAACGTTTGCTTTCACTTCGCAAATTGGAAACAATTTTTAACTGAGAACGCGTTCCCGAGCACTCTGTAGCCGAAAGCGTGACGCGCGGGAGGAAGACCTCCCCTTTCACGCCAGCTTGATTGATCGAAACGGTGGATGAGACCAACCCCAGCCGGAGTTTGCCAGTCGATGGAGAAATGAGAAAAGGAACGATCATAACTTCATCAATTCCGTTCACTATACACTAGCTATACCGAAGAATTGAAATTTTCATTCAAACATTCGCCCTGCAACTATTCTTGAAGACACTTGTAAAATTGCAATCAAGAGATGGAAACTTTGAAGTACATTGTAAAAAAATGAATTCAACGCTCACCCAGTGTTTGTTCCTTATTTGCCATTTTCTGAGTGACTTGCTTAATTAAACATCAGCTATACTACAGTGCAGGCGCATTTAAAACTCCCTGCCTCAGAGGACGCAGAGAAAGCTACTTCCCAGGTACGCCAGGGAGCCCTTTAATGATCAAAAGCAATCTACGCCTGCAAACTTGCACATACTTGCCACAGAAGCCCGCATTAACGGACTGACCCGGGCTTCTTTCCGCGGTTTGAACTTCTTCAAAGTAACGCGGGCCAAGCGTAATAGTTTCTAAGCTTTCCGGAATGCTACCGCTTTTGTGCAGAGCCTCGCCGCGGTTTTAAGCAATCGCCACGGACGCTATTGTTAGCAACATTTACGCGCTCCTCCCTTTTAGGTCCACACAGTCGAGACTAAATTAAAAATGCAGCCGGTTGGAGGAATCCCTCGACTCTCTTGCAGAGCAAGATCCTCCCACTTGCAATCTACTTCACTATTCCGAGCAAGGTATACAAAACAACGAATTACAACGGGAAGCGTAATCAATCTCCTGGGAATAGTCTTGCCTGGTAGCGACCAGTTTACTGTCAGACAACCTCGGAGTGATTAAATCACCAGCTAAAAGTGTAGGCGGAAGTGCGACTTTTATGCAGCGTAATGCAGCACCCAGCCAAAGGACAAAAAGAGCGGCGCGCTGTGCACCGAGAGGAAGAAGGAGAGTAATGTTTAAAAGTTTTAGCAGAAAGCTCGCGTCAGGTCGTTAATTTGAATGGCAAAAGGCATTTGCGTTAGCTCGCGGCGCGGGATTTTACCTTGGGAACGTAAACGAGTCCCCCGAAGGATAAATTTTGACTCGCCTCCGCCTTTACGCTCTCGCGTCTTTTAAACCCGTTTTGAGCTGCGCCAAGGAAAAGAGGGATCCACGATGGCCCGGGGGAAAATCAGCGATCGGTGACGTAGGTTCCATCGACGAGTCTCGGGAGCACCAGACGTAAGCGAAGAAGACTATGTATCTGTTACCTTACCTCCTATATCCTGCGATAATGCATCCAGGAAGCATATAAACGATGCACAAAGTGATTCTATGAAAGTGTAACAGCCAGTACCTCATTTTTAAGTGAGCAGAGAGCAGACTAATTCATTGCAATTTAAGGTACTCTAAAAATTCTCTGGAAAAGGAAGCTCCACATCCTTCTCGCATTTCGGTGGAACAAAGTCGAGGTAAGTCGAGAGGGTGGAAAGTGGAAGTGCCTCGGAGACGTTAAGAAATATCAAGTTACTTGGAAAAAGAATCCCTAGGAAAGAGGAACGTGATTAGACAGGTCTAAATAATCTTTCGAATGTGACGTCGAGGCACGAGGCCCAAACAATATTAACGCCGGCACGAAGCTCGTTCGCGAAAAGGGTAAGGGTGTCATTAAAAACTTTCGAGGGAAATTACGAGGCAGCTGTTTAATGCGAGGGAGCTCTGCGCGCCCTAACAGTGAGTCGAAGCGTGGAATTTTACGCGCGAAGTCCAGGTGGTTTTCTTGGGAGGTTCGAGGAGCCACCCGAGGCACGTTGCTTGACGCCGCTGGTTCTCTATCTTTCTTCTGTAGCGGGAAATCCGGTGACCGATGAAAAATCACGCTGTTATTACGGACGTGACGGGAAAAGCCAGCAGACCACTAGGTGTGCAACGAGCGGAATGATGAAGCTACCCAGCTCTCTAATGCCACGCATCTTTCACGGCTCCGCGCTATCCTCCTCGTGACATCCTTCTCTTTTTTTTTTTTTACCACTTCTGACGTCCTCCCTGAAGCCACCCTACCAAAAACTCATTCGCTTTCCCGCTCGATTTCCTTCGTCGACAGTTGACGCAGTCCTCTTGCCAATTTATGCCCCTGAACGGACAATTAAATTGTGCAGGTTCGATCGTGCTCGGGTATAACACACCGTAGAAGCTGGCCAAGAAGGAGTATACATTATTGCGGCGTTCCATGGTGTTCGTTGTTAATTCGTCGTCAGTCGTGCGGAATTTTAAGAGCACACTTAAATATTCGCCTCGGAAGAATCGGACAATTCGTAACACCGCGTTCTCCGTAGTTACTCGTTATCGAGATATTGGACCGAGGACAGAGAATCGTGCACGTCTCTCCGAGGGGCGATAAATTGAATTCCATGATTCCGTGGAAGGAAAGGTACGGGAACGGGTACGTGCCCAAGAAACATTCTAGACTGGACAGCCATTCTGTGGCATTTCAAACGACGCCCGACAGCAAATTTTGAAGTTTGCAAGTACTTGTGCGCTCGTATGATTAGACGACTGTACCGTATTGAGAGTTTTTAAGTACTCGCTAATGTGTCCATGGATGATTGATTGCGGTATAGGTGGTAGATGTGTGAACGAATGCGAATAAGGGGATAATCGAAAATTGATTGCGTATGGCTAACAAGTGGCAATGAGAAGTGAAATGTGACGAAAAAAGAAAGCATTTTCGAAGCCACGCAATTCATTCGACGCAGATAAAGTCGTTGCAGTATTCCAGCCAAAATCGATCGAAAGAACTGTCCGAAAAACAAAATCCATCGCGAAATTAATGCTCGGATCGATACACGCCGATAGTTGACCAATCATAATCCCGTTATTCGTAACATTCCAGGAGACGATGATTCCATTATACATAGAGGCGGAATTACTCTGTCCGCTATGACTTGTGCACGCCACCCACGTCCATTATAGTCGCGGCTTGAAAAGCGTGCACGTGGATGTGATTAAAATTTATGAATTGCCCGATATAACAGGTGTACGCTGGAACGCCCGTCAAATCCCCGAATTTAAGGGAATCACCATGGAATAAATTTTGGTGGAACATGCGTATGCCCACCGATACGCTATAATTACGTTTAATTCGATCACCGAAGAAAGTATTCCGAAACTTTCGAGGAATACATGCGTCGAACAATATCGTTTGTTGAATGGTCAAGTATTTGAGCGTAAAGTCACGATGACTGGAGAGACTTCTTTCTTTTTGAATCCCCGAAGCAGGGAAGAAGAATCCGTTGATAGCTCGAATAGGTCAATCGGTCAAAGAAGCTATGTGGCAAACGAAAAATGGAGGTTTAAATCCTTGCCTAGCAATCCTATCAACAGATTCCTCCTCTGCCAACAATTTTCTGAAATTGAAGATTTGACCTGGTTTCTCTTTCTGTATTTTCAGTGTTATTTTGAACATCCAGTTTGAGCAATGTTGTTGCTACGCGGACACTAACCATTTTCGAATACGAGACTAAACAGTAAGAGTGACCTACTTCGATACTGCCAAACTGATTGGCCAATACTTTTCAGCCCTTATTTTATACTTGAGGACATGTTGCAGTCCAAGTTAATTTATCCCGACGTATTCTCGCCGTGCTCGCGCACGGCCACACTTAGCTAATTACGCAAAGCCAATTATCGACGGTTAATCGGCTTAAACAGTTGTGGGAACCGAGCAGTTCTCGTTCACTTTGAGCTAAGCTTCGAACTACTTTCTTATTGTCTTCCTTGCACAAATATTTCCGCGGTAGGCGACTGGAAAATGTAAATTGCCGTTGGTTCCCTTCGTCCTCTCATTGGTTTCCTTAATTCGTTAAGGAAACTGTTTTTCGTTGCAAAGCAAGTAACTCTCGATTCGCTGGGGGGTTGAATTTCAATTAGTGGACGGTTAAAATATGGGAATATTAGTTTCACAATGAGAAACAGGAAGGAACGAAGCTTCATGCCACTCGTTTAGATACTATTGCTTTGCCGCCGCGCACCAGACGTTTACTACTTCCCTCGCGCTACTTTAGCCAAGATTATTTCGCAAGAACCAATAAATTACTTTCCCCTTTGTGCCTTTATTCCTTCGTTCCTCGGCTTCATATTTTTTCTCGTGCCCCGAGTCGCTCCATTTCACCTACCCGCAATAAATTCTCCTCCATATCCGCACAACGTTCGAACCCTATTCTTCATTATTCTTTACGAATTGTGTAAATTGCGTTCTATATCTATGTTCATATTATTCCTCCAATATTTCAGTTGCTGCCTGAAACGGGTACGCCGCGAATTGTATCAACGCATTTAGATCGGCGCCAAGTGGCAGCCTGTGCCAAAACTGTGGGATTAGCGTGGCAATTACGCGGCGTTCCCTGTCAAGAAATAATCCTCCGCGAATTAGCGCGTAGCTGCGTTTAACAACAGATCAGAGGTGGGTAATATTTAAATAATTATTTTAATAAATATATATTTGTTATTTGGATGTTTAAATGAAAAGTAAACAAAATTATTTATTGTTTGAACAAATCTAAATAAATTATTGAAACTAATAAAAATAATTGTTATTTGCAAATACAATTTTAATTATTACTTGTTAATTATTATTTATTACTTCTTGGAGTTTGATGTTGTAAGCAGAGTACAAATTGATCCTGAAATGGCTACGTCAGAATATCTGCTAGCACAATATTTTCGAGATCCAAACTCGGAATTAAAAAGCCTGGATGCGTACACAGCAATAAAATGTATATTTATAAAATACAACACACCTTTACTCTCGTCGGCACCGGTAGAGCAAATATTTTCCTCAGCAACTATGACCAATACCCCAAAATCAAATAGACTTTCGGATAGCTCATTTGAAAAGAGAGTAGTTTTAAAGGCAAATATGAATTGCGAACTACTTCCTGAAAAATAATGTATAAAATAAAGCAAGTAAAAGAAAACCAGAGATCATTTATTATTTGTTTTCCACCTAAATCCAAGTAAGAAATAGTCTTTTATTTTCAAATAAGAAATAATAAATCAATTATTTTTGACAATATTTAACTGACTTTTATTTGAATAAAAAATTTAGTTTGTATTTACGATTAAAATCTTAGTATTATTGGTTATTTATTATGTATTATTTAAATACAGAATTTGCCCATCTCTTCAGAGTGGTTCGCAGGTATGTAGCCGAAGACACGTACGCATCGTTCCAGTTTCGACCACGCTGCTAAATTAATATACTGTAATGCGTAAGTTGCTGCACAAGGAATACATAAACAAAGGAATTTCATGAAGTTACTCGTCATTAATTAAGAACACCCATATCTTCATCATTCTCGATTCTAAAAGAACGCGTGAATATCCACGGAATAGAAACGGGGCACGATCCAAATCGTACTTTCAAAACAACTAACAACAAGTACGCCTTTCAATTTATTCCGTTTATATAAAGCGGCGTGAAGTAGGATCTGGGTTAGGCAAATCATTGCACCGCCCCACAAGCCCCCACCAGAAACAATACCAAGCTGATACCACCTAACATCGTGCACCCCAAAATTTATCAAATTTCAAAGAAATAGAGAGTACCCCGTCAGATCCCCGTTTATTTACTCTCTTTGTCTTCAATCTTTACAATGTAAATCCTCTGTGATCACCCCCCCCTTTCCCCCGACGCACGACAGCCCCTGAAAAACGGTGCTCGCAGCACTGGCAGATACACGTGTACGCGGCCGAGGGGGATTGCTCTGTTTGTCATCGCGAGGCCTCTTCATTGCCGAGGCTTTTAGAGGCGACCACTTGAATCGGGAATTACGAGTGCGGCCACGTAGCCGCGAGAACCACGCGTGACTGGATTGCCCGGTCCTGGATCCGATCCACGTACGCCCGGCTGTGAGGAACAAGATACAGAAGAAGCCTGCCCCGGAGGTCGCCACTCTTAATTACCAGAATCGAACGTATCGAAGCTGGAACCAGGACGTTGAAGTAAACGCTGCGCCAATTATCGACAGCCGCCTGGCCGATTGAATAATGCATAAAGGTGACAGGTGCATCGATCGCTGCTTCCGTATACGTTCCATCGCTACTGTATTTTCACCCGTCGCTGCTATATACGGCCTGGGGAGGGCGTCGGTCTGACATTCATGCTCGAACAAGGGGCAGCGAATTCATACGCGACCTTCGACGGACCTTCGTGAACTCTCGGCGAGAACTTCGACACTATCAATCACTTTGGGGCACGCGAGGGAACGTGGCTGGGCTAGTGACTGGATTCGACAGTGTGCGAAGATCGTCTGGTGACCGGTAAAAGAGGCATGATTCCGAGGAAGTTTCATTGACTTAGTGACGAGGGAGGTTTGACAGAGTTCTGGATTAGGAAGAGTGTCTCCATTCAGAGGCTGAGGCGTGGATGTTGAGTAGGTATGAATTAGAGGTAATTGGTGAGACTGGAGAAGAGAGTTTAGTGATTAAAAGTCTATTAGCTTGACAGTAATAATTCGTGAGAAACCGGTGTATCGGGTTGGTTAATAGCGCGACGATGTCGTGGATGCAATTTCTTAGCCTGAGACGCGCATCCATCGAGAAGGGGGTAAGGAAGAGACAGCGAAAGAAGATCGATGAGCTTCTCGAACGAAATTGCACTGTTTTTTTCCAGCAACGCAGGAACGTCGCCTCTGTGGCATCATTCATCTTAAGGTAATAGATGTAGACGCACTGTCGCGCTTGAGGGCAGTGGACGCGGCTGGAGCCGGGAGCATTAATCGATTGTCCGAGGGTAAAAATAATTTGATTCGAAACGGAGAAGCGGCAACGTAGTAAAACGAACTCGAGTGGGAGCGTAGTTGGAGGGCGTTGGTTGTAATTTCTGGTAGGCAATTAGCGCTGTCTCGGTGCAAGGTATTCGTTAAGTTGTGATGAGGAGGTAATAGAGAAGCTCGTGGATAGTTGAAGGTAATTAAATGTAGTTTAGTAAGGATTCCACAAACATTGGCTGCAACGAAATTTGTTTCCAGCTCGAGGTAAATGTTTACTGGTTAATTGAGCGACGCCTGCCTGATGTTAATCTAAACGCAGATACGTGCGTAGCATAATTAACGTTACACTGACATCAACTCTCCCGCCTGTAACTCGTCACTGGTTCAGCAATAAATTTCTCCTCTCACCCTGTGAATTTTTCGCAACCGATTCACCCACGAGTTATAGTCGAACTTTAAACCTAATAAGCCTAGTCGAACTAATAAGGGATTAAGTGTCGCTAGTTGTGCACAGAAATGGTACTATAACGATGGGAACTGATAATTATAATAATCCAGAATTGAGTGAATATCGAGGGCTCGATTTAATTTCATCCTGCAATTATATTTTATTATAGGTACATGCAGCACGTTAATATGATTCGTTTAATAAAGCTCAATCGGTGGGTCGCAATATGTTCGACTGATACATCAAAATGTAATTACAGATTACGCTACTGTAATTCTACTGACTTGTATATTCACGTGAAAGTCATTCGTGCATTCCAGCTTCGTTTCCGGGGTTTTGCAGTCTGATAGGGATCGGGTAATAATTAAAACGATCTTCCTGAGTACACGCCAGACTGGACTTACCGCAACAGTGATCACACTGTTTCGACGTATAATTTAATTATATTGTTAAAGACAAAGCCAGTTTAGGCATTATGAAAATATCACGCAGATCCTGGTTGTCGTGTTTCCAAGTTAAACGACATTAAAGGGGCGGGAACGTTAATATTCGAAACTCCCAGAATTGCAGTTGCAAATGAACGTCCGCATTAACATATATCTGGTAGTGGAAAAGTTCGCAAAAGGAGCGGTTTCAAAGTCACTTTAACTCTCAACGCGTTTTCTCCTTAATTGAAATTACTTTCCCCTCTCCTGTCGGTGACTTTTAATTTTTGTTCCGTCAAAGTTCCCCCCAGTAAGAAGATACCGCTTGTTAAGCCCACTTGAAAATTCCAATTTCTCTCCTTTAAGACTGCCGTTCGATGTTTAAAGGCGATTACTATTAAACGCAATGCAAATACATACATCAGTGTTTTAAAAAATGATACGCTACTACTTCAGCTCATTATCCAGTTTGAGCTGTCGCCGTATTCCATGAAGAATTCTGTGTAAACGATAAGAATTTAAGAATTTAAAAACGCTTCTCTACTTCCCACGAAGCGTTAAATAATTCTTTGTTTAATGTGCCAGCGTTGTGTAACGTTACAGAATTTAAAGTAACTCGCTCGTGCAAGATCTTTTTAACGACTATATACTCGTAATGCGGCAAATGACAGATTCTTTTACCGATAAGTAGCACTTTTCCAACAGCCAAGATCTGAATTGCAAAATACGAGGAACCGCCGCAAAAGAATTTCGTCCCTGAGCTTTTGTTTATTAAAGCTCAGTCGAGCACGCGTCGCACTCTGCATTTCAATCAGATATCGGCATTCCCATTGGACGTACCGGCGTAACGTCATCCGATTTTGTCACGCGAATCGATTTCTGTTTATCGAAATACGCACTGTTAAATGCAGATGGTGCGCGCAGAGGCGCTCCCGATTTTATCGCTAAATTGACTATCACGGACTCCGCCGTACAATAACAGCTCACGAAAATTTCAATGATGTCCCCGCAATTATCGACTTCGACTCGATGAAACCAATTAAGCAATTAACGCCATGATAGGCTGAATCGCGACTAAATGGAAGTTCTAATCGAGACCGCTCTTGCAGTCCTAATTAATTAAATTCCCCTGAAATCATAACAGACGAGCAAAATTGCCACGATCACGTGGCATTATCGAGTATCCTGGTATACTATCCTGAAAAAATACAACGTACCTATATCACGGCGCTCGTGAAGTTCTCCGTCCGACCGTAAAAGTCAAAGGATTGCAGTTTTATTATCGTGAGAGTGAAACGAATGTAACGTGGACAAGGGAGACAAAATTGAGGCGGTAAACTGAAGTGTCTGAAAAATGTCGTAGCTTTGTCGACGGTCTGTCTGTTCTCCGGCGTAAATACGCAAGTCTCCCTCGGATTCGTCTGTGCTTCAAAAAGTTCCACTAACAACATCCATTCCCGAGTCTCTCCTTTCCTGTGTTTTGACTTGGTTCATCCCTCTCGGTGCCACCCTCCTAACAAAGAAAAGAGAGGCTCCAGTGCTTATCTAAGAATCCACTTTACATATTCGATCTTGGTTATGCGGTGGAAGGTTCATATCTCTCGTAACGTTGCTGCGTCCTACAGAAACGCCACAAGACGTAAGGGGCACGTTTCACGCCATTCTCGGGAGGGGCGGCGGGGGGGGGGAGGTTAAATTTCCCTAGGAAGGGCTGAAGGGGCGCGACAGTCTCCCAGTTACAGTCCCCAGGGAAAAGGGGTTGTCTTACTGCGGCTTCCTTTCTTTCGCGCGAAGAAAGTCTGAGGATTTCCCTCGTGTCGGGTAGCAACCCCGATGTGTAAGGTGTACACACGCGATTTATTGTGGAAGGGGTGGCAGAAGACGAGACTGGGGGTCTGATACGGGGCACCGTCTAACTGGATACCAACCAAGGTTTCCCTTGTGTACTTTAGATCACGGTCGCTAGGAAGATTACGGTCATACGTAATCTCGATAGCTTGTGCAGTTTTCAAAGGCGGGGGGTAACGTGCTCGTTGTTTCACGTTTCGCGATCGAGAGGGTCGAGGGATGGTTCGAGGCGAAAACGCCAAACTGGGCGGCAGAGAATACGCGAGGTTCGTTCCACGGGGACGTGGGATGAATGCGATATTGACGGAGGGATCGATAGCTGCTTGTCACTCGAGCGTACGCGCGAACCCGAGTAGCTGGCTTTTCCAGCGAGTGTCCCTTTCCTCCGTTCGTCCTCTATGGATTGGATACTTAAGGCTAGACTGTCTGAGGGAAATTTTAGGTCAGACTAGTCATTCTGGAGGACTGTGCCTGCAGCAGAGGGGTCTAAAATGCCACCCCTGACTTAACATCATACTTCTCGTCTAACGATCCGAGGATCTGCCAACTCGACACGTTGCTTCCGCGAGGAGCGAGCAATTCTTAATATAAATTATCTCATGCCCCAGTCGCGGGAGCCGTTCCACTAAAAACTCGACGACGTTCGAAGCAAAAGGTTCGCTATAGAGCAGCCATTATGCGAGGCTTTCTCGTCTCTGCCCGTGCCCCGTTAAAATAACATCCGAGCGAACGATCCCCGATATCCCAAGTTCGAATCCATCCTCGGCCTCAATAATTCACGGTATTATCCGGAGCCATTCGACGGCTAGGAATATCGCGACGCCCGTGGAAAGAATCGAGCGCTAGTGACTGGAATAAAACACGAAGCTGTTCTAAAAATGCGCGAGCATGGCCAGTTACGCGATACTAGCTTAATCCATCTTCCACTATGACGGAGAGTGGCCGTGTCAGCCGGATGCCTCTGCCTTCCTTTTAGCGTGTGGCAAGCCGATACTGGCTCGCGATAAATTACAGCCGTAGGGCGTCGCGACGTTGAGGGCGCGAAGGCGCGAGAAAGGCGCCTGGACATCGCGCCGAGTCGACCCGGCAGCCATTAAATTCCCGCGAGGATAACGATGCCGAGGAACGATCGAAGTCTACGCGGAGGAATCGGATGAGGAGAGGACGGAGTGGCCGCTTGCATAGAAATCTTATTATCGATGGCCCCGCGCGTCCAATGCATCTGGCGCTTTCCACCGGGGAGAAGAAGGTATACATATGATCGCAAGATCGACCGACGGGGCGGATGGCCACGATTGGATTTCAGTTTCCGGCGCTGTCGAGAAAGCTGTCTCGTTATGCCCGCGGAAATCTGATCGGAAACGACGCTAACGCGTTTCGTGGCCACGTGGATTTTATTTCCGTGGGTAATATTCGAGAGAGGGAACGATGCCTCTCTAGCGATCGTTACCACAGAGCGGAGGTTTGTTAGATTGAAAAGCGTACAAGCGAATCGACTTCAGAGACGTGGAACTAAAGTACTTCCCCGCGCGATACGGGTGTTATAAATTAGAAAGGTTGGACAGCCGTATCTAGTAATTGTTTGCTTCTTGCTGTTTTCTTCTCTGGGAACTTGCTGGTTTACAAGTAAATCCCAGATGGGAATATTGGACGTTCCGGCTGGTGGAATGAAAGCTGTATAGCGTACAGGCGTATCTACGAATCTTCCAAGCACTCCGAACTGTCCACCTCTACTCGTGGGGACGATAAAAATGCACTGTGTATCTCCGTTTTGAGAATTGCGTCGACGATGTTCCGTGCGCTTGAATTACATCGCACCCTCAAGTATACGAGTATCCGAGGATTCGTGAGACGAATCTAAGAATTCACACCACCGATACAAACATTCCTTAGCTAGGTAAATTAGTAGAAAATGGTAAAAAAAAAAACTGATTCAAACGTGTTACATGTGTAATGACCACTATTAGCAGTTGTGGTACAGCTTCGAACTCGTTTCTTCCCGAATCCCGCGATCCTTGTTACCCGAAAAGTGCCAGAGTGCCGTGCAAAAGAAGAAAGTTTGAGAGACAAGGCGAGGAGATTGAAATCTTTCCATCCTTTTTCCAACGGTCGCGAAAAGAGATGAATTCGGATTCCAACAGCTCAGACTTCGGATAGTGGGGCTGATAATGGATTATCCACATTTCTTCTTTTGCTCCGCGACTGTGCCTCCACCTCCCCTCGCCCGCCTCTTGCCCCCCTGCCGCGGAGATTAATCTTCGTTTAATACCAATGTCGACTTCATGAATCAGCGTCACGAAACTTCCTTCGTAGCGACTTTCTTTTATGCAAATGTCGCGCGAGCAGGATCCCTCCCCCGTATAAAAGCTTCCCGCAGCTGGGACCGTCTGGATTTTCTGTCCATTTCACTGACAGAGTCGATCAGACCACGATCGAGCTGCAGCGTTTACCGGGAACGCGAGTGACTCGTGCGTTTTTTGACTCCGCGGACGGGAATATCGCGAAACGTTCGCTCGACTGCTGGATTCCGAGAGAGGGCGGGAGGAACGGAATTCCGATAAATGAAGGGGAAAAAGCGAGCCGTTCGCGGCGCGACGTGTCTGGTTGACGTAAGCGCGAAGGCTCCGGGACTAGCAGGAATTTCCGTTATGCTTTACGGGGAACATGGGAAAACCAGCGCGAACTCTGTGAAAATCAATTTCGTCCGCTTTAATTTAATTTGTTCTGCTTACGAACGGAGCGCACTCTTTGTTGGTAACACGAAGAGAATAACAGAGAGTGGTGCCGTTTGTTCAGGCGTTTCCAACGTACAGCGTAACAAAGGTGGATGTATGTTTTCGAAATGCAAACACAGATTGGCCTGTTTTAATTTATAAATGGATCCGCTTGGAATGGCACGGTGGATCGAACTTAGGTATTGGATGCATGGTCGCGGAAGGAAAGGTTGCTAGGTGAGATTCTTTCATTGATGCGGACATATTTTCAAAGAGCTTTATCGAGGCGTTTCTCAAGACCTGCAGTGATAAATGTATTTCTTCGGTACGGTGTAATGGCGGAGATTCTGACGAAAGTTGCAGGAGACGCCGATGTATGTAAGATCATTCAGGAGGGATGAATAAACCTTCGTATCAGAAGTTCTGTATACGAAAGAAACGTTGTTTGTCAATAGTGCATTGTAATCTCGTGACCGTCCATTCAATCGGACTTCTCATATCGTTCGCTTAAACTGGAGTATAGCGACATTTACTATCTAGTCCCCTTATATTACAGTGACACGAATACCTGTCCCTTTGCCCCATATTCGATATCGATACATTTATTTTATCTGTACCTGTTGATTGTATTCCCAATATCCCAACTCGAAGGACCTACCTTTACTTCTATATCCATAAATATAATTTGGAGTGCAATCAAGTATATCTCCACTTCAACCCCCAAACTCTGACTCACAATTAGTTCGCAGACTTAAATCCTCCCAGAATAACTCTCGCCATCTAACTAAATTCTAAACGATCGGACACTCCTGCAAGTAACCTGATTACCGGGAGGCTGCACCCTGTAACAACGCCAGCCAACGTCGGAACGTGGCACCGAAAACACCCTGCGTACGAGGAGTCCCGACTTACAGGGTACTTTGGCGAAACGAACTCCGATACCGGCAGCCTCGCTCGCCCCCATTTCAGATGTAATCGTTGGAGGGGCAACGCGAACGTGTGCTCGTGAAACGCGATTGACGAGAGGAAAGGGCGGTGGCGGGCGATTACAGGGAGGGAGAAAGGAACAAGTAGCGAACGAAATGGTCGAATAAACAAGGGGAGAGCGGAGAAAGTGGCCGGAGACAGGTGGTCTGTAGGAGAACGATAGGCATACCAGCGAACGGAGTGGCAAAGGGAAAACTACAGAGGATCGAGAGAGGACAATGCAATCTGCGTAGGAGGCATGCGCGCGTTCACGAGCACACTTGCTCCGTGCACCATGTGCCGAGTCCCTTTGATCTCTGGGGATACCCTGGTACCCTATTGTCTACAGGGAAAACAACAGGAAAACACGAACGGCGGAGGACGCGTTACGGGGGAGACGAGGGAGCATCGGCGGCGAATAAAGCTTGGAAAAATCGAGACAGAAAGGGACGCCGCGGATAGAACGTCAGCCCTTTTGTTGAATAACTCCGCTGGTAGGAGCCGTGGTCGTTTAATAACGACAATAGCCACGATGGAGTATTGTATTTCGGGGTGCGCGGCTAGATCCGGCGGAAAATGCGCGCGGATCCCAGCTGCGGGATTGCACGCGAGAGGCCGTCCGGTGATTTTCTAACTGTCCACGTTGAAAATGAAAGATTAAATTCCGTTAGTTTGTTTCGATTCCGCTTTTGTTCCTGTAGAATGTAGAGACGTGAGCGTGTATGAATGGGGAAGATTGGAAGGGCCAAATGAAATGAAAGTAACAATGAACATCGCGGTACAGGGACCTGGGAATTAAAGGACCAGCGGGGATATGCAATGAAATTGCGTCGAGGGATTCGATAAAAATTGCATCAACATTCCATCCGTGTCCCCTGCGCAGCGAGTTGAAGAAAAATAATGCTGGTGTGATTGGACGAGGTAGTATTCGAACGTGCAATCGAGTTCGATGAATGTGACTGATCAGTATAGTAGTAATTTTGAATTGGAATAAGTTGACAGATATTCTAACAATTCTTTTATCATATGTAATTCAGTAGGAGACGAGAAATAATTTCGAAGCAGACGCGAGGAGGGTTTCTTCGATGTGTTCACCTCTTGACTCCTAAAATCCCCATTGGTGTATCGGTGAGCTTCAACGAAAACGAATACCTATAATTTCACTATCACAGTGTTTAAGCACCACAGCGTTCTTCGACACAGTTCCTCTCGCTTTCACGACCAATATTATTATTCTATAATATTAACGGTGCGTCGTTTGACTTTGAAGAGCTATCGGAGTTTGTATCGAAATTCGAAGTACCCGCAAGCTTGTGGTGGGGAATTATAGATGATGGGGGAGTGGCAAATGGTGGGAACCTAGATCCAGGGTTGCGATCGTTTGGGTGGGAGATTTATGATGGAGCGAGGGTAGAAGAAAACCCTAAGTTTCGTTTCTTTAGCAAATATCGGTGGCTTTTTCACCCGAAGTGCCAAGCATCTCGTATACATTGTTCTTCAGCAAGCTGCGACAGTGAAGAACTGTTCAGGTCGATGACTAGTCTAAGGTAGAACGCACCTCCTCGTACCCGTAGCTGCATCGTATTGCGGAAACGTGGATAAGGTGACACAGGAAGGCAGTGATAGGCGGAAGGAAATTGGAGCATCTCCGCCATGAGACACCTAACGTGCCATTTATTTCTAACGTGTACTCTTCTATGTCGAGGACATTAAGAAATTCACTCCGCTGGTATATACATAACCTCCATCCCTTCGCCAGTTGAACGTGGATAAAGTTCTTCGATCTTTCCCTTCAACGTTATCTTACAACTATCCATCAATAACAAAGCCAAAGATTACAATACAAAAGAAGTTCTTTCAAACTCGCTGAGCAAGCTCGCAGAACTTCTGCAGCTTCGTGATATTTAATATGAAAGTTTTGAAACCGATGAACAACCACCCCTTTCTATTTATTTACTCCTAGAAACCGCGAACTGGAGAAACTCGGTGGAACTGTTGGCTAAAGGTGTGCCCTTACTGGATCCGCGAAATTCGAGGCGTCTTACGTGGCCCATGGCGTCTAGACTATCTTCATTTAATAGATACTTATTACAGTGGCAGCGTGCTCGATATCGCCGCGTTTAATTTAGATTGACTACGCCCTGAACGCAGCCTCGCTCGTCGCGAGATGCTCGCTGCGTCTTGTTGGCTGACGGGCGCGGCGCGCATAAATTTCAACGTCGTTGGAATTACTTGGAACAATATCCGGCTTAAACGGCGCCACGATTTTCATCGTGGTTCAACCGTCCTCCCACTCCCTTAGCCCTGTCGCATAGATCTGATATAGACGATCCTAGTCGCGGATTATTCCACAACGAAAGTGTTTCGTCGCTGCGCAATTACGAAGCGAGCGCGGGGATCCCCACCGTAATGCCCGTTGAAATGAAAGATAACTGGAACGGTAAACGATACTTCACGAGTTGGAATGGAAAATTCTACGAGCTTTTTAATGCTCCGCGTACTCCGCGCATGAAAAGATTGCTATCTTAACTGTTCCTGTATGTACTACCGCTTTTCCGCAAGTTTCTCAATGCAGTACGTAAGTTTCCTTGTTACGTGGATCTTTTTTTAGGGGGACCGGTTCTGGAAGGGCGCAATGATGATACGGAAAAGAGATATGAAAAGATATGACGTTAATTATGATGAGAAAAATTCCCTGAAACTTCATGAATATTCATGGTCCCCGAGCCCCTGCGATCCAACGGATTCGTGTACATATTTCGCGAGGATCGATAGAAATCTTTCCAGCGAGCATCCGCAGCAGCATTTCCCCGTGCATCGAATCATCGCGCGCACCACTTTCGCTGTAGCTCCCACTGGACTTGGAAAATCGAAGAACGGAAACCCACCGCTGAACAGGCTGGCGAATTTTCGCCGCGCTTAACAGACTGGAGCCCGAGAAAAAGCAAGCGACCTACTTGCCGGGGTGAATCGACGACACCTACCAAGGGGCGTCGAGACGCGGACGGGAACCCCGTTTCGCGAGGAACACGTTTGCAAACTTGATACGCTTGACGGCTGGGATGCTGGGTGGCGGTACGCTTTCTTGTCTCGCGTCCAGTCGTTGAAATTTCAGGCCGATGTATTTCAGTGTATTGCAAAGGATGAATGGGAAGACGGACATCGTAACCGGCTAAGAAAAGGAGAGAATTTAAGGCAAGTGAGGAGGTTCGAGAGCGGAAGACAGGGGAATGAGAAACAAACGAAGCACGATGGAATAAAGAGAACGAGAACAGAGGATGGGGCAAAGGAGGCAACGACTCGTGGTTCGTCGGCATCGATTGCAAATATTTAAAGTACGAGGTCAGAGACAAGAGGGTGCTCGAGGCAGAGCCGGGTCTACCACGAAGAATAAGTAAATAATGAAGGAGCGGATAAGGGCGAAGCAGTATGTGTACGCCGGCGCGTCGCATGGGATCTCGTCAAATCGCTTTAGCTCCCCCCCCCCCCCGCTCCCCCCAGTGAAACAAGGTTGTTGCTCTCGCGGGCTCGCCTCCACGGAGATGTGCCCTGGAAGGACACCAGATAGAAACTACCCAACTCCGCGAATCCCCTGTCGCTGGGCAGTTCCAGTGTCCGCCTCTTCTCCAGCCGAATTCCTCGTGCTGCTACGACGCGCGGGAGGAAAAGCATTAACCATTTTAGACTGGTGCCTGCGTCTCGGATGCAAAACGACGAACGCTTTCGGGCGAATTGCGTCCCGCGGGAATTCAATTTTACGACGGCGATGCGAACGAAACGACGGTGTAAAGCGGGAACGAGGATCTCCTAAGACGCGCAGCGGAATTGCAAATTCGCCGGTTCATCCCAGGCTCGTTCTGCATCGGGAGGGAAAACAGGGCAGAGGGCTTGCTAGGTGGATAAGGGTGCAGTGGGCTCGGCAGGCAACGCGTACGATGGCCCCAGAGGCTGTCCTTATTTCGCCCTTATCATCGGGGCGCAGTCGATGCACTCGCAACAATTACACGCTCCCAGCACGTGGATGTACTGTTGCTATTGGGCGTTCGTGATAGGGAACGTGGTTTGTGGATATCAACGGTTGGATGGTGGATGTTTCTAGAAGTCTGTGAGTTGTAGCTAAATTGGAGAGCTGAGGGTATATGAGTGACTTGTGAAGTTGCTTGAAATCATTACCAGAGGACTGTTGGATTTTTGTAGATAACGTGTACCTTAATAAGCACCTTCCTCCTGTGACCTTGTGCTTAAGGATGTATAAGATTTAGGATCTTCAGAGATATTATAGATATAATGCGGCAGGTTGTAGATACTTCGGACTTTGAGCTTGAGTTTCTTCCTTAAATATTTCAACTCCTACATGACCCATCGCTGTGCTTGTGTAGTTTTAAGTATTAAATTTGAATAAAGACAGGAATATGTAACTGTTAGATATTTGCCTTAGTAGTGGTGGTTCTTTGATGAATATTCTGTCTGGAGTGTACTACGGACACTGATAGTATCGATCTCCTTTTCGTTGATTTTATCGTGGGAGGAACGATTGAGGTAAGGCGGTACGGTCTCAAGCCTCTCTTTGTCTCATCAGTGTTGCGCTGGGTAATTACCGAACATAGAAACCGAGTTGCAATTGCAGTTCTTGCTAATGGTATTTGCAATATAGCTCCCCTCTTTCATTAAACATTGAACAGCGTGGCAAGAAGATAATGAGACCGGGAGATGCTGTCTCTTATATTTTTACATACAAATAGTACCTGAAGGGCTTGGTACGTTAGTTGCAACGCTGATGAAAGGTTACAGGAGACTTTGAACATTCTTCTGTGTTAATAGAGTTTAGCTCCGCGTTTTAGAACGCAGGGTCTATGAATTTTCCATTAATCCTGGCACAATAACTGTATTGTTGTCTGGCCACAAACGGGGCTTATCCACTGTCACGCCTGCTCGTAATTCAGTTGCAACTGTTGGCTAACCGAAACTATTAACGTTGCTCTTTCATTGTTCCTTTCCATTCGGGAGAATTAAAACATGTTGATGGGGACACGCAAGAGCAACTAGTAGCTACTGTAACAGAATACACGCTTCAACGGAGGAGCCTGATTCTTTCTTCAGATGCCAGATCTCTTTTCATCGAAGCTTGCCAATTCAAGAAAGGGATTTGGGAAATTCAAGGAGGATGTAACAGGATTTATCGAGTTTCGCTATGGATACTTTTCAACTTCGTGATTCTGCTTTTACTGCTTTTATTGAATGCTATGTTATGAAACTTCAATATCCCATCTTGAACCATATTCTAAACCCTATATTTGGCCAGCTGGAGTGTCTTATACCGAAAAGTAAGGTAAGTATGTCCCTTAGATTTCAAGGTACAGAGAAGTGGGTGCAATAAAATTGAAATATCGAAGGAATGGATATCGCCTATGTCTTATCTGACTGAGTGCATAGAAAGTGCAAAGTATCTTCGAACGCGAAAATCCTGCACAGCTTGAACGTCTACTGTTACCATTTATCCACAGACACGCTCGATACTCTGTTACAACTAGCCACAAAAACAATAAACTGACCTTTCGAGCCAGGAAATCGACGTCACACGTTGGAACGACACGAATCCTCCTAATTACGTAACTGTAGACCTAGACCAAGATACCGCGATCGCGGCGTTAATATCCAGCCGTCGATCCTGCTTGGCCAACTTCCTACGATTTGCTCGATAATTAATATCCCCCACTGTTGCTAATAACTGAGACCTAGTGAACTCCCAGTTAGCAGTAAGTAGCGCGGAGCAGAAATTGGAACGCAGCCACGTTTTCGTAAAGGGGCAGCCTCCACTTCTCTGTCGATTATCTCTACCCAGCCCGAGCATCAGAAGGGAGGTTTTAATTTTTCATGGAGTGGTTTACTATCGAACGAATCAACCCTTGAAACGGGACCGAGAGGTTTATTTCCACCTTTGCTAGGTAACCTCTTTGTCCAACTGATTTTTATGAGCGTTGGGCTCGATGAATACGCCCCGTTGGAGTAGTTCGTTCGATTCTTGTTCCACGACCGATCAAATCGAGGTTTACAGGCTGAGATACAAGAGTTACAGCACCCAGTGAAGCAATGGAATTTAAATATCGACCGAAATATTGGGGGAATAGTAAGTTGCCCGGCGTACATGCTTGAAATTTTCTTTATAGGATTCTCGTGCAGCCTACGTTTGTTGTAATCACGAAATAATTATGTTGCCTTCGTTACGCGAAACTTTCTATAATAATGGCATGCTGATTGTGGATTGAAATCAGTATTAGTTTAAATGAAACTGAGTAAAACCCATTGGCCCCGTTAGTGCGGGATTATTGAGTGCGCATTAATCTCGTTGCTTGCTGGTTAATGGTAATCCATAATGATAAATCCATAATCGTTGCATGGATCAACGAGTATGTTCCATGCAATAATTTTTGCACAAACTAAATACGAAAATTATATTATATTAATTATACTAAATTAATATAAGATTATATTAAATGAAGATTTGGATCCGTTTTATTCTCTGCCCGCCTATTTTACTTAATTCCAATCAGACGTAGCCCCTCGTAATTAGCTCATTCGTTGCATCGTGCATCCTTCGCATCCACCGTGAAGGATAAAACGAAGGAGGAATATTGTGCAGAAAAGACAGCTGGGAACGTGAAGACTTGATCACGCGCAGCCAAGAAGCAGATGGCAAGTGCAGGAGGGAGGCCACGTCAACAAGTGTCTTGGCACTTGTTCGGGCGGTTTTTCAGGGCGCACCGTCTTCCTGGCGAAACTCCTAAAACCGTTTCGTTCTCACGCGATGCGACCAGGAAATTGCCGGAAGTGTCTGCCACTGCCAACTGTTCAAAAGTTTACAGCTATAAGCGACAATTGTCCAAGCGAGCTGTCGACTCGTAACATTGCTCTCTTCCGCGGTATATTTCACTCTACGGTCTCTTATAATCGCGCGATGGGAGCCAGAAAGCGGCGCTGCGTCTTGCACGATGGAGACAGATATTGGTCAATAGCCTGCGTTCTTCTAGCAAACGTATTTATTCAGAGAAATTCGTCTTGCATCGAACCCTAATTCCTTCTTTATGTAACTTCTTAGTACCTGGGTTACGATTGTTAATTTCATTGAGTTTAAATTACACAATTATTGGACTTCAAGCGGGTAACAAGCGTGATAGTTTAAAATGTTTAAATAAAGCAAAACTTGAAACATTGAATGGACGATAATTGTAACGGACATTTTCGCGAGTCATTATCGAATCTTCCCAAAGTCTCTCCAATATTCTTCTAAACTTTAATCAAAGGTTGACACGGTAACGTCCAACAGAAATACTCTCTACTGAAACGATGAACCGGTGAGCCAGATGAGACTGCATGTTTTATTGCTTGCTGTCACGCGGAGTTTCCTTGTTGACTTTCAGTGAGAAAGCTACCAGAAACCTTATAGAAGAAAACGTCTGTTACCCCTCGCGCTACAGTGACGCGATTGGAAAGTTAATTGGACGCAACCACACGGAACGAACTGGACACCAATGAAACAGGAGACAGCCTGTTAAAACGGAGGCTGAGACGATTGAAGTTCTCATCACGTATTGTAAGAACGAACTGTTTCTGTTTTATTGCTTTGAAGATGGAGACTAATCAACGTGAGGACGATCGAAATCTTTAAACCGTTCGCCGTGTTTGCAAGCCCCATTTAAATAAGGAACAATGCAAAAATGTTCTTCTAGAATTTATATATATGTATCAAAGAAGCTACGAAGCCAAATCACTATTCTTGGAAACTAATAAATGTTCAAATTTGTAATTGATTGCGATATCTAAGAGAGTTGTATCAAATTATAACTCATGACTCAATCAGAAGAGACAGGCAATCATCTCTATGAGTGTGCAACCAGTGAGACTTGGTCAGAACAATGCAAACAGCATTTCAGTGTGCAAATTAGCAGCAGAATGCTAACCATCCTTCGTTTTATAATCTTCACCGCCCTGCCCGAGAGCAGATCGCGGTCGAACTCACATACAACGTACATACGCAAGAGTCCGATAGACGTCCAGTCGTAAACAAACGAAATGGACGATTTTAGGGCACGGATACCGCGGCGAGTTCTCTCGTAAACAGCCTCGTAGATCCTCGTTGGACGTTGAAAGTTCGATTCGATACGGAAGAGATCTGCACCATGGAAACTGTAGGATCGCCAGCCCGTTCGGTTCGCCGATAGAACAATAACGGGCGACGCAACTATTATATTACTCGCTTACCTTCGGAATGGCGCGGAAGCGGCTTTCGTTCTCAACGGCGAAGTCTTAACTGCAGATTAAACCAGGTACAACCATTGTGTGAAGGGTCGAGTCGAGGACCCGTCGCGCACTATATCTAGATACGTTTGTAGGCCGTTTACCGCTCTCTATTTCTCTCTTCTTCTTTCCACTCCAACGACCCGCGCACCCCTTTCCCTTCGTTGTAGGCTTTACTTTCTATCCTTCTTAGCCGGAGGTAGGTTCAATGAATCGCTACAGAAGATAGTGCTTAAACCGTTAGACAGTAGTAATTGAACTAGGCGATATCGTAACCCGATGATTCGTGTAGTAATTGACAGCATTCGTTTTGGTCGTTTCGTTGGCGATCCCCTCGATCCTCTCTCTTCTATTCTTCGATATCAGGACCCGCCTATTCCCCCGTTGCTCTCGACGATGATATACGCCGCGCCTGTGCGCTTCCCTTAATTATCTATCAGTATAATATTATCATAGAATCTTTGCTTAAACTTTGAACGAGTAGATAAAACATTAGACTTGAATAGCTCCACGAATTAATATTACTCCTCTCCGCTTTTATCCAGAGACACGTCGAACATCGATAGACTATTAACTTCTCATTTCGGATCGCCGACGAAGCTCCTAGGTCTCGCTCTAACCCCGTATTTCTCTGGCAGTCGATATGTCGGCCTGTTCCCACACGTTCAATTCAATCTCTCCTCTCAGCTCCCTGCATCCTCTCTTCCCTCTGTCGTTCGCTCGCTCCCTTCTTCGTGGCCCGGCAACTTCGGCGATTCTTCGGCACTTCTACATCCACGCGTCGCGGAAACACCCTTCCTGCCAGCCCCTGGTGGTAACACCTCCCCTCTGCAATGGAATTTCACGCGGTGATGCAGGACACTCTCGCGAGCTAAGAACGAGAACACGTGGTGCGACCGACATTCGGGGATGCGCGAGCTTTTGCGCGATCGTCCTCTTTTTACCACTAAACACGCTGCCCGCCGTTAACGGTACCCTGACACCACTCGCGGAGCAGCTTCAACGCGACAAGAGAGAACGCCGCTAAGAAATTTAGAAGCTTCCCAGTGATTCGATCGTCGAGCGATACGACGCGATTGAAACATCACACCGAAGAGGTGTACCTACAGACAGAGACGATCAAGCTTTAAAACGACACCCTAGGAGCATCAAGTTGTCGACGGAACAACCGAAGGGGGTTTCCAATTCAGGCTTAACGGAACATGGCACGATTGATCGAACGCGGTATCACGATCGAATATATTGCTTCGCGTCCCACGCATACGGAACGAGGCTTTTAGCCGTTTTCACATTTTATCGGGCTCCGTAAGCAAAACCCGCGCACGCTGCACGACGTCGTTGTGGTTTCCGTGCTACCGTTATTCGCTCGTCGAAGACGCGTTTCGTTTGCACGCCGCGCGAAAGCGACCCATTAACGTGCAAATAAATCTTTATCTCGCCGTAAAGCAGCGTGTATCGCGCGAAGATAGTTCCGCGAATGCGTTTAGAAACGCGCACCTCGGTGAAATGAAATTTTCTGCAGCTGATGGTGGAACGATGGCTGGCATGATAATATACGGGGTTGATTCTTGCGAGGAGATTGATGCGCTGGCTTTAACAGCGTTATAACGTACGGCAATCTCTGTGAAAGAGTATTCAACGTTGGAGTTGCGGGAAGTAATAGAAATTTATAGTTTGTAGAAGTAAATGACGAGGATGTATATCAACTTTCGCTCTTTTCCATTCGTCAGACATTTGCCAGTGAGATCAATCCAATGTGATACAATTTTGTAGAATAAAAACTGTTATATGTCATTCGCGAAAGTGAGGTTGATTTTAAGACTTGTTTAACTTTTATATACGAAGAATAGACTGTACAATTTCATCATTAGGAGAATCATCCTCTATATACGCGCAGTTACGTAGCTAATTTTGAACAGGAGCAGCCCGTTTGACGTAACGAAGCTCTGCAACGAAATTCCGCGTTAAAACCGTGCTCAGCCCCTGCAATGGAAGCGTTTAGAAAATTTATGCCAGCCGCGAGATTCGTCAGACCACCGTCAAAATGCGAATTTCCAAATGCTCCCGTCCGACCGAACTCAAACGCGTGGTTCTGTTCGCCACCGAACTAGCGTGCTATTGACCTGTTAAACCAATTTCCAGGGGCGCAATTGCGGAACATCTTTATTACAGAGGATCGTCCGACGAAACGATCGTTCCTGCCCACGAGTTCCCCATCCTGTTGATAGGATCACGTATCGTTGAAACAGAAATTCCCACAGAATCCTAAAGCTCTTTCCGCTTCACTCCGCCAGGAAACGTTCCCCTAGTTTGTCGAATAATTTTGTGGAAACGAGCAGGGAAGGTGCGAATTTTTAGAAACGTGATCAACGTACGACATTCACAGGCCCCGTTAAATGGGAGCTACTGTCGTGGAAAGCATCCCACCCAGCCGACATCATTCGCCTCACGCGTTCGCGTTCCCAAGTTTCCCCGAGTTGTCGGACTTTCCCCGATAAAGAACGGTCTCGCGGAGATCCAAACCGGTGGAAGTTCGCGAAATGGAAGAAACGCGGAGAATTCGTATTATCGGGGATTGGTCTCCCCCGGGCCGCAAAGGGGGCTCGTTCCACCCCTACAACTCCGCCGACTCGCGGCCAGAAAATTCCCGCACTTCAAACAGCGTCTCGACGCTCCACCGACCGGCTTCTCTCCCGCTGGAATTTTAATTCGCGATAGATAATCGGAAGTTTTCCCGAGGCTCCCGTCGCGACCGCCAGCTCCTTTTGTTTCGGGTAAAGCGTCACGGGCAGCGTATCAAGCGGTCCCGTAGCTTGAATTTTAAATCGCGCGATTTAAAGAGGCCGCCTCGACATCGACCGATCGCCGGTTCGCGACCCCTTTTTACGTGCCCCCGTCAGAAGCTCCGAAATTCGAATCCGTCGATCGTGGACGCGAAACAAATCGATCAACACCACTGGGGCTCCGTTCCCCTCGACGTTCTGAATTTCCGCACATTTCCCGCACTCACAGGGCACCGCGATCACGCAGTTCCGCAGCTGTCTTACGGGCCAGAGGCTCGAGGGCCACCATTCGTATTTCACAGAAATGACTCCAGGAGGAATACGGCGCGGCGTAGGTGTGACAGCGTTGCCTCCCGACACCCAGTAACCACCAACTTACATCCGGAATTTCCACGTCTTCTTTATCCCCGTGGCTTCGTACGCGCCACAGCTTCGGTGGCTCGGTTGTAACGCGCAACCACGCACGCGACCACGCACACACGCACTCACCCTCGGCGCAGGCACTCACTCGGTTATTGGACACGCACGCACACGAACTTCCGACGCCTATGTCGGCCCCGACACCGAGCAATAGGAAAACACCCGCGTCGTCGTCGTTGTCGTAGTCGTCGTAGTCGTCGCAGTCGTCGTAGTCGTCGTAGTCGTCGGCGTCTGCGGTGGAAGCCGCGAGGAGAAGAGGCCGTTCACACGGAAGCCTTGCCGGCGTTCTCGGAGCGCCGTCGCGCGAGTCGCCGGCGGGACGCTGCTCGACGCCGACGCCGGCACTTCCTCGCTACCATCCCCGGCTTCTCGCCGTTGAAACGCCGCGCCGGCTGGACGCGAAACACGCGCGACTCGGTCTGTGAATGTGGGGCAAGGCTGGCACACGCACACCTCGCCGGCGTGTGCCCCGCGTTAACCACGGCTCTCGCTACTGCCGGCTGGCACAACGTGTACCTCCGCTACTAAACCGCCTCCGCTACCCCCTCCTTCCCACACGCTGGGATACCTGCTCGACCCTCTCTGCTCAACCGCGCCACCGGCGATCAACCCTACGAAACCACCACCCCCTTATCAAACGGTACTGCGCATGACGCAGGGATGTGCCGAGCCACGGGTGCCCATCGACCCCCCCCATTGCCTCGCTGCAATTCTGGCGGTCGATTTTTTTCCACGCCGCAGGAGGTGGAAGGGGGGAGAGGGAGCCTCTGGACAGACAGCCACGAGCTGGGCGTTATTCCGGCGAGTTTCTCTTTTATTCCAGTTCTCCTTTCGAACGATTTGTCCCGAAGCAGGTCCCATCGCGTTTAAGGGTCGCTAAGCATTCTCGTCGGAGAACGCGCGGAGGAGTGGCGATGCGGGAAGGATACGGCGTCGAATGAACGGTACGCTACTGGAAAGGCATCGATTGATTACTATCAATCTTTCTGCGTCTCGGGGCCAAACAAATTTTAAACGCAGTTCCTGCGGTTATGAAGTTCCTACCCCGTGGCCTCGTGAAGCTTCCCTCTCGTCTCGGGGACGCTGCGTATTTTTGTTGCGGTTAGATTGGAGGAGCCGAAAGCGGGTTACTTGTGCTCGAATCGGGCTCTTTTGGGACAGTCTGTTTTTAGAACGATGGTTTGAGGTTGAGTACCTTGTACGTGACTTCTATATCGATATACAGTACTCTCTGTAATTATACGATACCCTCTGTTTTTATCTGGCGCGCTTGTAATGACGTTCTATGACATGAAAGTTTCGTGTGCATTTACTAGCAAGAGGCGGAAGATTTTCAAGTACCCCGTGCTTTATTAATCCCACGCGTAAGTCGCTCTGAACATTTCATTAAGGCGCTTTCAAAATGCAGACTTTTCTCGGGCGTCATCCTCGGGGAATGCACAAACGGATTACGGCGCTCCGCATTTATGCAGGAGGCTGCACGGGATTTTATTAAAAATCTCGAGAGGACGGTCCCCTTTATCGCTGACGTATCTACACGCAACACTTGGGTATTATTTCTCACGCAAGACGTGTGCTACGATGCATTCCATTAATACGTCCCGCTAACTACATAGGACGGAAGCGTTCATTGTCGAAAAACTGGTATAAGTCGCTGAACCGTCAGTAAGGTAACACAGACTGGCGTACCTTTAGAAAGATTATATATGTTGGCGTACGGTAGACAAGTAGAATAGGTCAGTATGTGGTCAGAAAAGTGGAGTGCTCAATGGATGGGCGAGTGGTATGGACCCGTGCATGGCCGGCAAAGCCGTGTCTGTTATGTCACGACTGGACAAGTAGTGTGGGTCACGATGTAGTCAGACGAACACGGACCCAGACAAGATCAGATGTGTTCACGATAGTAGTGCAACTGAGTCAATAGGAATAAGGTCAGGCAATTAGCCTAGGTAACTACTGATTTAAAGGTGAGGTAGTGAACTATTGGATACGTAAAATCGTTAGTTTCTTTAACGCTAAATTACTTTGATACCAAATAATCGTTATAGTAGTGGTTTTCACAATCTATTGTGGGCACGTTTGCGAGTAATTCCAACAACAAAATATCGTCGGAATGTATCAAATTGTCGATGTTATTAATACGGCGCGCCGCTGCAGGTGGTGTACATCGATTTAGGTGAGCCAATCATCTGGAAGCAACATGTTTTTGGGGGACCACAAAAATTGTGGAAGTTACGCACGATTCAATTTTTCCCCATATTTTTTACAGAAGAAAATCGTCTTTAATCAGTTATAAAATGTTCTACAAACATCGAATGTTGATGCGGGAATTCCACCCTGTAGAGGAAGAAACTCTACGCGTCTAGTAAAATTTTCAAGTGAAAATATTCATTGGTTCAAGAGTTATGATGTACACCGTGTTTGAAAATGGTGTTTCGAGAAAAACGACTTCGAAGTTAAGTCCTTTATGTTAATACCGCTCTGCGAGGCTTTACTCTACGATGCACTACATTACGCTCGCTGCTATAACTTCTGCAATTATTGGAAATTTCTTCATAAAATTTTGTTTAAACTGTTCATAAAGGATAAGACATTCAGAATCAGTAAAAAATAAAGAATCGATCTTTTGAAGCTGAAACAGCCCGATACCCTTAAGTGTTTTGAATCGTAATATGTTGAAACAATACTCTGTTGCTATCATTCAGCGCACACTACGATCTTATGTGCCCTTCGTACGCTGTGTTTGCACCCGAAGTAAACAGGGCAGTTGAGAAATTTATTTCCCCAAATCGGAACATCTCTCTCGCATGCAAGCCGACGCAATCCTCTATCCTCTGGCGCTCGCTCTCAGTATGGCGCAGTGGGATAATGAAAAATTGCGTCCTCACCTATCGCGATAGATCGCACAGACCGTGACACGTGCACGTGCGCACGATCCATATCCCGTTCAACAGTCTAACACTCTAACCTATATTCAACCGCCCCTCGTGGTGAGGAAAATGTCTAAGCTGGAACAATAAGAAAGATCACGAGGGAACTCTTCAGTACGGAGTGATACTTGTCAGAGGCAAACAGGGGGACCTACTAAGGCATTATCGAGGAAAATCACGGAGCATCGTGTGCGATGTGCGTGTCTACAGAGGATGACCCAGCAATAATCAACTCCATCATATTTTTCGCTCGACCACCTTGCACATTTATCAACAGGCAGTACACGAAATTGCGTGTTTTTGGTGCAGCATCCTCCATCGTGAAAATGGAGTGGCGTATCTGGCAGAGGAGATGAGCCAGCGCGAAGTACTCGGCATCCCTTGAAGGACCGACTTTCTTTTCCCCGATCCTTTTCGATTTGCTCCGCACTGGTATTCTCAAGAGAAATTATATGCCGGCCCGCGGCGGACGGCGTACAGCGGGTGGCAAGAATGCCGGAAAGTGCAGCAATTCTAAGGCGCGCAGCCACGCGACGTATTCAACCAGTGGCGGTGGAGGGCGATATAGCCGGATGTTGACCCCGGCCGGTGACACGGGGCTCGGAACCGCGGCTGCGGTGAAACTACCGATGACCGATCTTCGGCCGTCGGCTGTCACCGAAATGAAACTGCCTCTTCTGCTCGCCACGAGAGCCATGCTGCGTTTGATCGAGGTGTCGAGGGGAACGGTAGGCCGAGGCTGAAAGGAGAGGGACGCGCGCGACCTAGAAATACGCTGCGCGAGCGGAGGTCCGTGCCGCGGGGCTGAAGCGACGCTGGGCCGAGAGTGACGAGGCGGGAGATACGCGAGCGAAGCGAGTAGAAGCTAAGGGGGACGCCACGGCTGCGAGGGATGCAAGGGGAGGGGAGTACACGCGGTAGCAACCACCACGTCGTATACCAACGCCACTCCATATTGATTTTCCGGGAGGGGGGTGGAATGGCGGTGTAGAGCACGACGGGGGAGAGAGAGAGAGGTGGAGAGCGGGTAAAATGCGAGAGAGACAAGGGGGTGAGAGGGAGGGAAGTGGAAAAGGGAAAAACGACCGGAGGGTGGAAGGGAGAAAGTGAAACAGAAGGGCGGGTGTAGGTGGACGAAAATGGAAGAGAAGATGGAGAAAAGGGGAGCAACGAGAGAGGGACAGGGGATATCGCGTACAGGGGTGGGGTTAGTCGCTTCTTCGCCGTTAACCAGCACGAGTGACCCCTGAGGTTAAGTTCGACGAAGATGGCAGTCTATACAACGGGTCGAGGTAAATATTTCTGTGAAACGATGTAGTGGGAAACGGATACTGCCCTGTATTTATGACAACGGAAATTTACCTCAGACCTAATATCTTGTCGAATTTTTTAGATGAATATTTGGACGTTAGTGGGTGAAATGTGGATTATTCTTTCGCCAGCTTTGTGTATAAAAGCGTAGCATTGCGACAGCTTTTAGCAGAAAGCGTTCCGTATGCGTGTACTCTACGTTTTCATTCAGAGGAACGTTCATTCAACGTGAAATCGGGTGCCTCGTCGCGATGTTTCTGTGCCGTGAGTTCGTACGGCACTGAGCAGCGGATCGTTTGCCACGCTCAGTAGTCAGGGTTCGTCTTCAGTCGGCCCCGCTCGTCCACGTCCGCCAGGTATCGTGGAAGGTCGTCCCTGTGCACGCATTAACACGAGACGCGCGATCATTCGTTTTACGACGGCCACTCGAGCAGCGCCGTTTACCCCGAAACTCTTCCCTTGTCCGGAGCAAATGATCAGTGACAACCTACCCTTAGCGATGCAAATCATAGATTCGGTTTGATGCAATCGATTACCATCTCCCCGTACAAATTGAATCTCGCAATGGTACGACGGAGTTTAATTAAACTCGTGTTCCCTGTAACTTTCGGTAGCGTTTCATCGTACGTTTGAACACGGCCAGTTAAAGTGACACTGGAAAACGCTCTGCAATGGGATGGTTTGCTGATTTTCTCTCACATCTATCCACAATTACAAAGGAAATCAGCTTGCACGCGTACACGCGAGAGGAATACAAGCTTTCCCTTGCGTAGCCCGCGACGCAGAAAGTGTTACTTAAATCGCTGGAATAAGAGCTTTCTTCGTTATTAAAGAAACTAATTTCCGATTCAGCTGGATTAAACCGCCCCGTGTTTCTAATTACACTCTACTCTGAATATACCGCCACTATTTTTATTCGAATTACTGGAAGCTCCTATGAAAATACGCACTCTCTGGATTAAGAAAAAATTTATGCCCCGAGTTTATTCGAGCAATCGGGGAAAGTAACAACAGAAAGCGACGAATCGGTTGTTGTTGGAGAATAAAGAATACGATTAAAACGATCAATTAATTTGCGAAGTAACTTCGTAGAAACAAGAATTATGGCTGCATCTTACAAGAAACTTTGTATACCTACGAAGCGAGCAAAATTAAGGGGAATTTCTTTCAGACCATTTCTCAATAAACCATTCTCCAAAGTTTCACCGCTCTGATGGTACTCCGAAAACTGCTATAAACATATAAAGGATAAATTGACGATAACTTCCGGATCTCGTACAACTATACGAGGTACAAGCACGAACAACTGCATGCTACACGGCCATATTCATAAACCGAACCCGAGATCGTCATATAAAGAGAAAATATCCTGGATAAGTCGAAACTTTTAGCTAAGCGTCTTTCGTAGCCATCGAAGAGGTTGCAACGTGATAGGACTCGCGATATAACGTCCGTCTTTCGATGGAACTTCTGAAGTTCTGCATTACGAAAACTAGTAGCGCGCGGGCGGCAGAGGTGACGCAGAACGAACGAAGAGCAAAGTTTCCGCGTACAAAAGCAAGTCGCCGCGTGAAAATAAATCAAGCTTGACAAACTTGGGCTTGTTAGTGTTCCGACGTCGCGAAGCCCGTGTTTTAGCAAACTATGAAGGACTTGGTGTGTAAGTTAGGGGTTTTGTGCGCGAGGGTGGGAGGATCGTTGCGAATTTAAGGTAAAGTTGCCCGCTGGTGGTTTGCGCTGGACCAGAATTTTTATCACAACGATATGAAATCTACATAGCCCGCAAAAATCGCTGGAGCCTTAACTTCCGTCGCTGCTCCGTTGTAATTCTTGTATTTCGAGCGTGCATTCTGTTCTTCCTGAATGAATGAAGACGAAGGTTGATAATATCATTCTTGTATTTAAGCGTTTGATTAGACACGTAAGTATGGGCCAGGGTTCGATGAGACGTATGTAATAAGTCAGAGTATGAACGGGCAAGTAGTATAGATCAGCGTAGTGCCAGACGGGTCGTTTAAAATAGAGTATAGACGAGCGAGTAGTGTAAATCAGACTATGGACAAGTGACACAAACCTGTGTTTGGTCAGACTCTACACATCAGGTGATAGTTATGCTAAGGCAAACACCATAATAATTATTAATCGTATGAATTACTAGATTATACATTCTATGCTGTTCATTTCGTATACCGAGGAGCATCTGCTGGCACAGAGCAACGACTATAAGCAACACCGAACTGTACAGCTTGCTATATCCAACTTATAATATCTATTTTCTCTACGACACTATACGAGCCGTTCCCAAAGTAGCGGAAGGCCCAAAAGCGGAATCAAATTGAAAAGTTCGGTCGGGTTTTTTGCGCGACTCGGTTTCGCCGGGGCTTGCCGAAACTTTCAAAGTCTGCGAAGTTCTCGTCTAAAACATTGTCGATATTGATAAGAAGACACGTTGCACCTCGCGCCGTGTCTGGGCGAGAGCTGTCGAGCCTGGCCTCTACACCCTCTGGCCATCGTCTACTCGCGTCCTGAAAATAACATGGCCTTTCGGGTGATACGGCGGAACGGCCGAAGGAACGGCTGAGCGGGTAGCGTACGTCTGATCGGCCCTGGAATTGAAGCCGTTTCATGAAGAATTCACTCCACTGATCCGTTCGGGCACAAACTTAATTTCGTGGCGCTTCGCCGTGGCCCATTTAAAGCTGGGTGCTCGTGAAATATGTACGGCGAATCGACGTGTACGGCGGGGCCAACACGCAACGCGCTACTTCATTATTGTTCCCATATCGATTCATAGAATATCGCGCGCTAATCCCTTCTTGGTGGATATATCTCATCTTCCGGGAATAACTCTACGGTGGCCGCAAAGGCCAGATGACCTACACCACCCTCTGAATTATTCACCACGGTTTCTCAAAAACAGAAATGGCAACTGCACCCTTCCTAAACAGATACAAACTGCCGTTCCGTTTAATTGAATCCATCTTCGTTCTATTTCTGCGTGGAGCGCTTGGCGTGCTCTCTCGTACTACGTATAAAGTAGGAAAGAAACGCTGTTACTTGCGTGTTTATTGCCAAGTGGCCAATTTTGCCGCACTTTCTCGATACTGCACAGGCACGAGCGTTTTAAGATTTCACGGGTAAGGTCTGAAAGAAGTTCGTAAGCTCTTTGTGATCATCTTCGAAGGAAGTTGAAAGGAAACTATCTTAACGCCCTTAAGACCTCCTCGTTTAACAGCCACGCAAATTATCGCGCAGTAAATTCTCCGTCGAAATAGGATTACCATCTATCGCAAGGAGAATGGACGATAAATCGAACGAGGTGTGCGCTGGCTTCTGTATATGCGTCTCCTGCGTCATCCGTTATGTAGAATGCCCGGTCTATTAAGCAACGCGACGAGATAATGCGTCATGGATTAATCGGCGAGAGAAAGAGCCCTCGTGACTCGAGCGTGGAAAGAAACTGAGGGGGATTTTGCTTTTCTGTGTCGATTTACTCTTACGCAGGAAGACCATCGCTTCAATGGGCATCCATCAATTACGTCGGCCCTCGTAATATGAGCCGATAGGTCGAGATGAATCCAAGGACCGAGGGTCACCTTCTTTTTTAACGCAACGGGCTAGCTGTTTCGCCTTCCACGAGGGGAGAAGAATATAATAATAACTGCTCCTCTTCACGTATAGAACATTTCTAGGTTACGATGTTTCTGTATGCGTACAACGACATATCAAGCATCGTGTGCACAGGGGAGGAAAATGTATCGTCAAGGAATAGCTCGCCTAATCTGAGATACTGGCTTCGGGGGCGGAACTTTGTGTGTGCTGTCCCTTATCAGTGAGGGGCGAGGGAACATTTTTATATCGAATGAGAACACGCATACGTATGTACTTCGTAATGTATTATGAGTTTCCCCTGTTTATACATTCCTTCCATTTCGTATATTTCATAAAAGTAATACTACTCTTTCAAATTCTTATCCCCGGTGAACAGAATTCCCATGATTCCCATGTTAAATAACGGAATTCCGAGTACAGGTTCGCTTAATTTCCGAAAAGACCCACGACAGACCCATTTATTCGAGGACTTCCTATAAAAGGAGCCACCCCTGTTGTTTGGTTCTCGGAACGGCGGAAGCTAATTACGCCATTACGGGCGTCGATTTTTATAGGGGCAAGGGATGAAGCACCGTGGGGGGTGTATCTCGCCCCCTCCTCTCTTCTCTTCGTGGAAGTCGTTTCTAAGACAACTTCCATGACGATGTGTAGGAAGATTGCACGACACGTATTATGTTACAGACCGTAGCAGTTGCGGGCTAGTTTACCCGATGCATCGGGCGAAGCTCGTTTAGCGATCCGCCAGCTGCACATGCGTGCCAACATGGATCGTTACCAAAATTAAAGGACTGTCCTGTCCCCTTGCACAGCATCCCTTTTTATTTGATGAGCAGCGATAGAGACAGAGCGTGGCCCGCGAATTCCTTTTGACGAGACGTGGCCGAAGTTGCTCAACGTTAAGCTGAATCGATCCTTCCTTCCATCCATTGCGTTACTAAGTTCTTTCAGAAGCGTAAAGCCTGACTAATTGCTATTCTTTATTGCAAAGTCTGAGGATGAAGGAGGATTTATTAAATACTATCTTATGATAGCGATTTACTGTCACACTAAACGCGGTAGAAAATAATTTCTGATGAACGCATAAGTGTTAAACAAAAATTGTTGTAATCTTCACGTGGCACGGAAATGAAAACGTATTGTTTGTACTAACCTACATAAGTGGTAACTTATGCAAACTTTCTGATTATTTTATAAATTTATACGAGGCACGTGTCTTGTACCGCACCTTCGTTGGACAATTTCGGAGAAATTACGATCGACAGATATGAGTCCCAAACCGCACCCACGCCACGGCTAGCAATTAAAATTAACCCTCGCAGCGAACGTGTCAACGAGAAGTCATCGCGCGTAAAATTCGTTTCAAATTACATTTCCTTCGTCCGTAATTTGGTCATTAAATTAAGCCTGCGCGACTCGATTCGAAAAGATCCCACCGAAAAGTGATAATTTTTCTTATCCTTCCTGTCCGTTTATCGAAACTGACACGATTATAATGATAGCGAAGTTCTGTCTCTGGAATGCTCCGCGTCCGATAGTTAACGATCGATTTAGGGATGGATGCTACGCGCCCTACATTCCTATAATTCGATATTATCCAGGTAATTATGAGCCATGGTCGCTCCAATTAAAAAACTGTGTCACATTATCGGATTACAGTGTAATTAGACGCAAACCTGCGCGCCGGTACAAAAGGAGAACGTCGACAAACGAAGAGATAGAATTGAAACGAAAGCGATCGTATTTCGGTTTTCCTTGCCTGACGATGTTAATTAACGAGGGAAATATTCCATAGAAATTATCGCAAGTTATCGAAATTATATGCACAATACTAAGTAAACAAGGAATGCTGACAGTTGATGCATAATGCACGAGACGTGGGATACAAAATATTTCGAAGGAAGGATATCAGTTACAGTATTGGATTTCGAAACTAGAGCGTGATTTAAAATTCTCGACAGAAATTTGACTGACTGAGGAAAGACAGTACTGTCAGGCGAAACTGAGTTACTCGCGAAGAAAGAAATGGAACGGTCAGTTGCCAGCGTATTTCAGGAAAGCTGCGTTTCCGCGAGACTCATTCGATTAAAGTTTCACAACGCCTCGCTCGAGGTTCGTCGACTCGAGCAACGAGGATTCCCGCGAAAATCATGCTTCGCCATTCCCTGACTGCGCTCTCGAGGTCGAGAGATGCGCTCCCCTGTAAAGAGATAAAGCATCGGACACGTTGGCGATAAACAAGTATTTGCAAGCTGCTTTCCAGCCGCCCTCGCTGCTCCCCGATAGCAACGAATGTTACAGAAGTTCGTGAGCCCGGTATCCCGAAGTGGAAGAAGCAGGCTAAGTAGGTAAGTCGATTTCACGAAGTCTACGCTGTACGCCAAGAACTCGTCCAATTAAATTAAATTGAACATTGAATCAATAAGGCCCCGATAGTGCATGGTGACTCGTCAGCCGGAATAATGATCTTGATCCGGCGCTACGTGCAATTACCTCAAACTTTCATACAGTTGCAAAAGGATATAGCGTCAGCATGTCTATGAGAGCCAGACATCGCTATTAAAATTCAGCTAACCTTATCTACGGCAGTTATCTACGGCAATTTACCTGATTACAAGGTGTAACTGCGTAAAGGCTGAGCGTCTCCCTCGGAGGCGGCGTTCTTAGAAAATTCACCGTGCTATCAGGGGCGTCTGGGGGGTCGGAACGGAGAATCAGATAAAGGATTAGCAAAACGCGGGGTTAAACCGGTGGCTAACGAGGAGGCCAGGTGCAAAGGTCCGCAGAGGTCCGAAACTTTCGGTAATTAAAGCGCGATATGCCTGTACACCGTGTCGGGTATAATTGCCAGTAGTTAAAGTCAAGGCTCGGCCCGACGGCCGCAGCCGTGCGGTCGCGTTACGCTCAAGCCGCACCGGAGGAAAGTCATTTGTATCGGTAGGAAAAGACCGAGGAACGTACAGTTTCCAGCTGATGTCGTCATTCGATAGCAGTTAACTTGATAATCGTGACGTTGCCACATACTGGTCGAAACGGAAGGAAGCAGAAGGAGCAATTGCAAAAAATACAATCGGTCAGCGTATTCTTCTATGGAATTCTAGTGGATTATACTACTGTGTCAATCCCGCCGATCTCATGAGTAGGCCAAAGGCCGATTTAAGGCTCAGTGGGTGAAGCACAGTTTGGATAGTCGGACAGTAGGCGACAGCTAATAATCTGAAGTCTCATCGGATGTCACGTGACGAGGTACTTAGTGGCAGATTACAGATAACGCAGGCTAAGTAGCAAATTACACGACGTCGTATTAATAGATTAGAGGATTGGAACACTGTTTTCTAAGAATCTAAGAGTAGAATAAGGGTAAATGGTTTTTGATAATAGGAATGGAGGAATATTAATTTAATAACGTAATTGTCCAATACTACAGATGGTAAATAATTCTTATTCTGTGTTTTAAGGGCGATATGTATAATAATAATAGTTTGTAAAATAAGATCTCTTGTAATGCGAATAATCGATATGAGCGGACCGCCAGCGTGGCGACTGACGTATCGACAGACGCCAGTTTACACGTGTAATTTGTGACTAATGCAGATCGAAGAAAAATAGAATACTCAGGAAATTGAACTTCGTGCATGTACAGCTGTAGGTCTGAATGCTCGATCGCCTCAATACCGGCAGCGCGTATATTTCAAAACACGTTCACAATTACATCCGTGAAATATTGTATGCCTTCGAAACGTTCCACAGAGCAGGCATTCGCAATGCACGGTGGAGTGTAAATAGAAAGTGATATCTCATGCTCAAACCGGCGTGTCAAAGGAAAGGGAACGAAAAAGCACGAAGAGAATTGTTACGACGTAACAAGAACGCTGTACTGATACTACGTTATTATCACAGCAATGCTCCATTCCTTCATATTTAAGCTTACCTTTCACTGCCTTTTTCAAAAGCCTTATTTACACATTCAGTTCACAAACAGTTGCAATGTCCCTGCGTTCGCACTCGTTATTGCGCGTACTTTAAATCATCAAAGGCAGTGGAGAACGGCAATGCGAGTTAGTCATCATTTCCGTAATCTATCGCGTACACGGGATCTAGGCTCTGCGGAGATTTAATCTCGCGCAGACGATTTCCCTGGATATAACAGGACGCGAGCGAAACGATAATCATAACGTAGAACGGCCCTATAAATTATTTCTCGCACGGATTACTGTCACCTGAAACGAACGTCGAACGCCGCTGCGCATTTCTGCTTCGCGTGAGCTTGAAAGCTCGGCCCGAGGAAACAACGGGACGCGAGGGGTGATGTTATCGCGTAGAATAAGGAAGAAACAGTGGACTGGCTTATCGCCGGCCACACGCGGCGTGATAATAGTGATCGAAGGTCGGACAGGATACGCTTATATGAGACTATAAAATACGGAGCGCATTTATGAGCTTCACTTGTGGCGTTCGACCTGTCTCTGGCTTTGCGAAAGGTTGGCTCAGAGTGGAATGCACTGTAAATATTGCATTATGAGAAGAAGAGGAAGTACATAAAGAAAGGTGATGTTCGTCAGCAAATCGGCAAGCGTTAGATTGCAGGAGTAAAGATTGTTAATTTTTTTTTTCTATGGAATGTATATGCTTCGCTGATCTCTGAAAACAACTCAGTTTGGTTGTGATTAAGCAATCGAAAGAAAGGTTATACTATTCAACTATAACATTATGTAAAACATGATGTAGTGTTAAAAAGTTACGAGAGGATGGAGATAGAAGTTGAAAGCAGTTTTAATGGGATTCGACAGGGTGTCATCCAGCAATGCTGGCCTGAAGTTTCGTTCAGAGGAAATTTTCCAATTCAGTCAGATTTGCGTGAAATATTTTAAGTCGATCTTCTACAATTTCGTCCCTTCGCACAATTATTTTCAATTACAGGGAACTAATTCTGGTCCAGTTAAATCGTACTTTTAACGTAGAAACATTTAAAACGGTAAATAACTACAGCGTCGGGAATGAGAATAGTTGTTTCGAACTTGGGATTCTCTAGTTTAAGTTGACAACTCACAGCTGTGTGTGCGACAGGGCTCGATATAAGTGAAAACGGGAAAGCAATTCCTCGGGAAGATTTGTTGTTGTAACTGGGATGAAATGCGGAGCCGATAAAGAGTCAACAACCGAGAGACGATTCCGACCGTTAGCGGCCTGGTCGATTGACTTTCGGGCAACAAAAATTCGCGGTGCCTGGGTTAGGTTTCTGTCGACAGTCGAGACTACCAGTCTCACGAAAGCTCGATGATTAATCGCGCTCGTGGCCGTAGGTCAAGGGGGTCAATAAATGGTCGAAGGACATTTTGCTCTGTCAGTGGCAGCCAACCTTTCACCCTCTCGACGCCGATGGAAAGAAGCACGATCGCACGATCCACGCACGATTAGTCGAAATAATGATTTCATCATAGACAGGGACAAATTATTACCATTTATCTCGAGGGTTATCAAACGACGGCTGTATTAATATTCTCGATCAATGGATGTGATAATAAGATTCATCGCGATGCAAGCAACATCTGCTCAAATACATTGCATTTTTTTCCTTCGCCTTTATCCACCATTAAATCTTGCTTATTGATACGTTGAATGAAACGAAGTCTGATCATGCGTGAAATAATAATTCCCACTGTTCCATATTCATCAAGATTATTAACGAAGTTAATATTTCAACGAATTCTGAATAAATCATTGTCCAAAGTACCTACTTCGAATCATATTTTAAAGCATTTCACTGGATATATTTATGTATTTTTTGTTTTCAGTGGAAAAATTGAAGGAATTTATGAATAAAGAGGACTTGCGTTAGTGGAGTCGTCTACTTCGTACCGATAGTTTCAGTTTCTTTCTCGGGCGAGCGACAAATGTAATATCGACGAAGGAAGTAAACGGGTCGAATGGTGGGATGTTAATGGTTGCTGGTAGATGGCCACAGGGGGAAGTCGAAGCTTCTATAGCTTTTAAGAACGACTATCGTTCAAACTCGATGATATTTTATGCCCGAGGGTTTGAGGCTCCGCATAAACCGAGTGCCTCCCTGGTGGAGAGGAAGCTTAGGAAAATCTTTGAAATTTCAACAACGAGAGCCTAGTGGAAACCACGATTTATCCATCTGTCCAGTATGTCCAACGGCACGCATACTTTCCCACCGTGCAACCACGTACACGTACATCATCGAAATCAATTTAAATTTAACGACGACAATATTGCACCTCGGCGCACGATTTTGCTTCATCTGTTATGCTTCAGCGTGATTATTTACAGTTCAAATGCTAACCGCAGGGCAGCTTAAAAACAGTGAAAATGAGGGACAAATAAATTAAAATGTTCACGAGAAACATCTTCCACTCTAACTTTCATTAAATTATAAGTGGAAGTGCGCAACTGTGAATTTAGAGCCCCTACTCTTGGAAGGAACAAATATGACCCTTCATCCGGGTAATACATTATATTAAAACGCATACAGCTAACCTCGTAAGGTTTCTGTTCGGACAGTGCTGTGTTTCATAGGAATAAACAACATTATCTATCGAGGTAATATATTATTCTGGAGTAGCGTGTACAACAGTTTTTCAATGAAATGCGGTTTACTTGGCTGCGGAGCGTGAGTTGCATCAGCACGCCCGCTTTATGGAGAGAGAGAGAGAGAGAGAGAGAGAGAGAGAGAGAGAGAGAGAGAGAGAGAAAGTGGAGGCGCAAATCTGAAAATTCTCTGTATATAAGAAATAGAATTTTAAATACCGACCACTGGAACCACTAGATTTTAGGAGTAAAACAGTCCCAGAGAGAAGCGAAAAGAACTCGGGATGAGGTTTCCGACGAGGAGAAACACGAAGGAACGGGGAAATAAGCTCGCGAGAAAGGAATCTGCTTACGTCGAGATCGGGGTAAATGCTAAAAGCTGGACTGCGAATGAAATGGCACTAAGTGGCTGGTAGCAGTGGTAGCTATGTGGCAGCTAGGGTAAGGAATAAATTACGAACAGTGTACTGGCCGTTTCAAGGACGAGAAACTGGCAGGAATGGTTTCATTTACCGACGAGTTTCTCGTAATCGTGTCTGGCAACGCTAAAACACACCGTCACATTTCTGAGTTACCTGTTTAACCTAATTACCAGGCTTATATTGTTATACTGCGGTGAAATGACCTGTGATTCATCAAGTGAAGTATGAAATACAAAATAAGGAAGAGATATACTAAGTTCTACTCGTGCCGACCAGATAAACGTAAACGACAAACTCGTTGAAGTCAGAGACAAAACGTAAATCACTCGCGAAGGAAGATAATGAAAGCGTGAAGCAATAATGGCATTCCATATCCGCCGTATTAGAGCTTCCTCGCGCGTGGATGGAGACATTCATTACGGCGAAGCAAAATAGTCATATTTGGATTGTACAGCGGCCCCCTGACGCGAGTAATCGATGTTCCCGATTCACCGACCTCCGCGATGTCGATATTTTCAAAAATCTCTGACGCTTTGGTGGCCTCGTAATCCATCATACCGCGGTATTTACGTGCAACCATGCAGCGTACCTGCTCCCTGGAAATACCTTTTCAATCTAATCGCGCTCTTCGGGTATTAACACGAAATTCCGCTCGCCCTTGCACAGGGGAAGCGACCTCCCGCCTCGGGATCAACCGCCATTGTCTCCATTTACACAGATTTAATGCTAGAATAATTAACCAACCTTCCTCCCTGTTGATTCAAATATTCCAGAATAAAAAGTGCGCGCAACCATCCCGAATTCCTAATTCAAAATTCTAGGAATTAAAGGTACAGCAGACAGTACCTTCACTTTGGGAATTTTAAACAATGAATTCCAAGTAGGAGTACCGAGAGCGTGATAAACTTTCGTATTTTCTCTGTTATCCGAGTCTATCCATCGCGTACACCTATTTTTCAACCCATTCGCCCGTCTCTGCATCAAAGTACCAGCTACTCTCACGAAAATCCAGATAAAAGCATCGAATTTAAGCTCCCCCGCTCCGAGTGTACTCCGCAGTTTTTGAGCGCGAATTCAACGCAAGCACATTTTATCGCATTTTACGGGCGTGTGCGCTGAAAATCCCTGGAAATCTCGCGGAGCATACCGCACACTTGTAAATTAATTCGTTACAGTGATAAAGGCGATTTATCGCGGGCCGCGCGTTAATCTGCTTCGTCGAGCGTTTACCATTACATTCTATTACTCGTAAAATGATTGTTCTAGTAACGGGGCAGGGCATTATTTTCAGCAAGCAAACCACGAAAATCACGGGACCAAATCGATGAAGATTGAAGAGCAATTTGTGTTATCGAATCGGGCCTTTAACGACGGATCTGGGTTACGATTCGCTAGCTTGAAATCGATCTCTGCCGATGACCTACGCGGTCGTTCGCCAGGCTACGCGCGAAGGAAGGCGAAAATAATAGGAGGGTGTCACCAAGTTTCGTCGTTATAAACTTTAGGTTCGAATGATGACCGGTGGCCTACGTGTCGCGCACTTTCGTTGGGAACTCAAGCTGTCCAGGCCCGTTGGTCGTTCAAACAAACTTTCAATTACCAGCGGTAAAAACGACACGGGGGGGGGGGGCGAAGCTGGAGATGTGCCAAGAGGTCGCAGCGCAACACGTATGCACGCGCCGCTGTGTTGCACTCTCTCGTCATCGTATAAACCCCACATCATTCCCAATCATTGTTTTCGCTTGTCGATGCGAGAGCAGACGCCGAACAACGAACAAGGCCGCTAGAAATAAAAAAAATCGACGTCCAAGTCTGATTTGAATATTATTTCCAGCTTGGGCACATTGTTCCACTTGCTGTCTGTCTCGTCTTGGCGGTTCGATAACACTATAATCGACAATCTACTTATGGTCTCGCATTATGATAGCGGTCATCTCCACGGACAAGCCGATTACAATGATGGATCGCTTGGTATTAAGTATTCAGCATGGATGAAGTCCTACCCAGCTAGACTTTCCTCTAATCACGAATATATCACTGTCACACGAGAGTGGTGCTGACAATAATGATTCTACAGTTGACTGATGCAAATCCTAAATACTGTGGGAACTACAAACGAAGATTCAACTGGTATTCAAATCTAAACTATAAATCAAGATCCACCCGAGACATTCACAGAGATTTCTGCTTAAACTGCAAAATATATTCTCGGTTCCCTCAGAAACAAGATGACTCAATGCAGTTCCCGTACTCTCCGCTAACCGAATATCCGAAAGCAACCTGCCCGCAACACTGGAGCAAAGAGGAATTCCTGAAAGTCGCACCACAACGTCTGCATTCCTCCAAGAACGAAACGTTTCCAGTTAGCAAAGACAGCCTTATTTCGCCGTACTGTTGGCAACAGCAGTCAGCTGACCAGGATGCACCCTTTGATCCCCGGGACCTCGCGATGCCTTCGACGAGCCACGGAATGAATTAAAGATCACCAGACTCGGTGGTTCCGCCGGTTTCGCGACGCTGGAGTCCTCGGGGAAGGAATCTTCGAGATTCCCAAAGAGCATTCGCGAGTTCACCAGGAGCGTGTGCTCCTTTCTGTCAAGGAATTCCGGCGGATCCGAGAGGAGAGGGGCGGGCTGGATATACGTCGGCTAGATTTTCGGCAGTTGAGGAGCAACAGCGGAAAGCACTTAAAAGCGTTTGAAACCGGAGTATTTCGTTGCTAAAGCGAGACGCGCGGCGCCGGGCAGGAAGCAAGCGGGTCGAGCGAGCAGAAAGAGGGACAACTTATTGCTCGTCGCGATTTATGGCGGGCGGCGGGGATGGGAAGGGTGAAAGAAAGCGGCAACATCCACTCGCTGATGCATCGCATAGATACGTGTAACTGCTCTCGCGTCGGTGTCTTCGTGAAAGCCCTGGTTGTCGCTTTTGTTGCTGTCTCTCCACCGACAGCCGTTCGTCTTTCTAGGTCGAACATCCTCGACCCGTCGCCCCGCCGCATCTCGATACACTTCGTTACGTCTTCCGGTTGCGCCCTGACCTCCACATCGTGGTCCCGGCGTGTTTAGGGATACGCGCGGTCAATTGGACATCACGCTCCAAGCCAAAGAACGCATTTCGCACAGGATTTATGGCCAGCGATGATCATTAGCCGAGGATCTTTTCATCGAGATCAGCGCGCTCAGAGGCCGCTCCCTCGAAATCTTCTATCGCGGAGCGTGAGTTGCGCGATTGTTTGTTTTTCAGGTCCGAACGACCCGATTAATTGATCTCGTGTCAGCAAGCATGGTCGTTTATGGCCACGCGACTGATCTATTGCGCTCTGCTCCGTTCAGTTCGCTCGCCGCGGCAAATCAATCCGTCTGAATGCGCCTGAGTATAGAATCTCCGCTGGCCAGATTGTCCCGGCACCTCGCTGCGAGCAAAGTTCCTCGGAGGGTGCACCAGTCGATTCTGCACAACTGACGATCGAAGGGCTGACATATTGCCGAACACAGACAGAAACACGGCGCACAAGGAAGTTATGAAATCGCGAACGGCCCCCCCCCCCCCCCACAGTCCTTCGATTTTCCGCTCCAGGAGGAATCCACGCCCAAAGCGCGAAGAAAACGCCTTGTTTGCGTTGCACAGGGAATTCTGGTTTAAAACGTTGAAATTCTGCCGTCGCAAGCTTTCCCCCGACATTGTACTGCGAGTGGTTGTACTCTGGCCACGCCTGATTGCCTGTTAAAGCTCTCCTTAGAAGGAGGTGCCATCGAAAAGCGCGCGAACTGTAAATGGATCGACTATGGTGGTTGTCGAAGGCAGCGGATGCTCGTTTCAGTGATTTTCAAATTAATAGCCGACGTAACTCGCAGAGAAGTTTCGATGGTCTGTGCTTGAACAGTGAATAGATTGAAATTTCAAGCAATCACTCTTGAGCTCAGCCTGAAACCAGTTTTTCTCTGATAACAATGGATTAAGGCTAAATTTGCAAGTAGCGGGAAATACGTTATGGAATTGGACCTCCCCGTGTCAGTGAACTTTATCTGTTCTTTACGTTCTGGATTACGGGGGAGATTAAGATGTGACCGGATAGCGAATGCAAAAGAGGGTGGAATGAAACTTTTCAATTCACCCAACTTCCTCGTATAAACGGATGATTTTGCTCGTTTCATCGATTCGTCTTTGCCTGCACGACGACGTTTCGTCAAGTTATCGTTCGTTCCTCGACTTTGTCTCGCGAACTGCAGGAAGTCCGCACGCTGCCACGCTCCTTCGCCCGGAACGTGCATGCATTTCTGACGATTCAATTAATCAAGCACACTCGACGGGGAGCACGTATCGCGAGAAAGAAAGGTTCGAGCAAAAAGGGGGTACGTGGAGATCCTTCCTTCTCGATCGCACGGCTGTCGGCATGACAGGCGGTCTATCCTTTTGAGATTTGGCACGGATCCGAGCGTGTCCAGGAACAAACTTTGAATATCAACGTGGACCACCGAATTTATATCCACTTTCTCCAACACGGTCGAAATAGAAGATACGCTACCTCTCTCGACGATTTTTTGTGAATTTTCAACACGTTTCTTTGGAACTGTGGCGCATCGATCATCGGGGGGGGGGGAAAGAAATTTGAATACCAGTACCTACGAATTCAAATTACGCGATGAACATCTTAATTTCACGCCTGATGAAGGGGGGTAAAGGTTAATTACGCCACTACGTAATGATTATCTCTCGCCCCGGTGTATATAGCGAATTAATTAATGCTGCATGAAATTCTCCATCGTGATGCTACGAGGGTGTATGTAGTACATGAGAGATGGAAAAAGTTAAGCTGGGAAGTGATATCAGTGAATTTTACTCGAGAGACACGAAAGGGGGGATTTACATATCCTAGTACTTCAGGATTATTTTCCATATATTCCCCTCTGTTGTTTTAAACAGATACGATCCGATAACTGGCCTGCCGAAGAGGCGGCTGCGCGGAGCTTATGTATGAACGGGCAGGTAGATGGAAACGAGGGAAAATAAATACATGGGTAACCGGAGGGGAGAATAAATTACCAGGTCGATGAAATACTGGAATGCTTGATAAACAGGTAGGAAAGTACGCAAATGAAGGAGCATGTGCGTGAAAAATCCAAAGACCGGCGTGTGAATAGGTAACGAAGCAAGTGGATGGTACGGCACAAATGCACTCGTAAACAGCTTAGAGCGCAAAGAAATAAATTTATTGCCTGATGAATAAATCAGTAGGCGAGCGACTTGAACTTCCGAGAGTTCGAAGCTATTAATTGAGCGAGGTAAATGCTCGCCAAATGAGCGTGTAAGGCATCGGCCATAAATTTGGGGGAACATCTGCGTCATAACGAGCTTCCCATTTCTTTTAGAATGCTTAAAGCAAACGTACAGAACTTGTTGAATGTACGAAGTGCATAATAGAGAGTGAAGAAAAACCATTGACACAAATTTATAAACACGAATCAAGGGTAAGCCTAAAAATCGTCGGGACTGATGGGTTCATTAATTCACGGTCGATATTCGATTCATACATATTCAAAGCAGATTCACCAGCTAATCGCGATTAATCGTGCATTTATGATGTATGGTTAGGCCGTGGCGTGTCGTTGTAAACTTTACACGCGCAGAGATACGGTGGACGATTTATGTTGAACGAAACCTGCACCACGCACAGATGCAGCGTAATATATTTTCTCCACCGACTATCCGTTCGCTGGAATTTCATCTGGGAAGTCTGTTTTTTATCTACCCTCGTGGGAACAGATATTTCTTGTTTTTTTACAACTCCCAAATCCATCTGAGATCGAAGATCAACCAAGAAAAGGGAATTCTCGTTCCGCGAAATTCGATTAAAAGCAAGCAATATTTACGCGTGTTTGCCGTCATTGCTCGCGTAACTTTCAAAGGGGCAATAAGCGATCAGAAAACGTCGTTTCAATTTACGACCGTGTACTCGGTTGAACGAGAACAGAACGGATGCCTCGAGGTGGATGATTTCTATTAGAAGGTTCCGATAGATCCCTGGAGAAGGTAGTGGTATTTCCTTGATTTGGCCTCGATAACTCGCCGATTCCCCTGGTCGAGCGAGTCATTTGCATACAGCAAGAGTCAGCCTAGGCTGAGATAGCGAACGCGTTCCATATTGCGAAGCGATTCGCCGTTCCGGATGCTCGCCAACCAGGCAGATAATACGAGACGCCACGAACTCGTAAATTCGATCGGCTCGATCGTGCAACGATCCAGCAGCGATCAACATCCTTGCCCCAAATCATCCTCTTTCATACGACACCGTTAACTGAAAGCCATTGATTAAATTTCGAATGAGCAGAAAACCTTGGGCATGGAAACGGTTTTACTCGAGTTTCGTAATCACGTTGGGTCTCTGGTACTTGTGAGTGCATTTTTGGGGGAGGTTTTATGACGATTCAGTTAGTGTGCCAAGAGAAATAGTAATTAATGCAGATACATTTATTCTAGCTACTCCTAGTGTACTAGTGAGAAGAGACTATTAAAAAGAATGTCGTAGAGAATACTCCTAGGTATATAACAATTACATTCAGACGAAACCACTATTTGTATTACATTACTAAAGCATTTCAGCTTTAAAAATTACACACTTTGAGGGATCGTAATCTCCAAGGGCCCAAGTGCAGGAGAATAATCCTCGCAGAATCAAATTCTTCCCTATCCATAAGGTCAGGACTTACTTCCCTGATATTGAAGATAAATCGCGACGAATCAGGCAGAAAAGTGTTCTTCTACCGCACCCCACCGTGTTACCCCATCTCAGTCCTTCATTTTTATTTCCCCGGTAGGGTCAATACTTGGGGATCGATCAAACATCAATGAAGGCGCAGTTATGCTCAAGCGTCCAGCGATTGTGATTCGATCACCCTGCCTGTAATTGATAGACAGTAGTACTTGAAAATCAGTTGGAATATCGAGAATGCAGAACCGAGCGGGCTCTTCCATCAAACTTCTCGTTCATTTTCCATCGGCGTACTATCGAGTGAGCCATTATTCTGCCCAAGAGAAGGAGGTACTTCGGTACTTCGATGCTTACCTGCTTCGACGCCTGCACTTCACAACTACTCATTCCAATTCGACTAAACTTTACGGGAGCAGCATGGACGAAGAACGATGTTTGAGCGTTCTTCTGTTTAAACATTCGCGACATTTCGATTCTTAAGTTTACCAGACCTCCAATGATCTACGCGAACTTTGGTGGAAGTTGGAAGTCCGCGGTACAGAGCTTGAATATCCGATTACACGAATGCCGTGGAATCAAACATTTGCAGACACTCCTGGAATGCAAGGTACAGAAGTCCAATAATTAAAATTCTTCAAGAAAATATCCCAAACACCTATCAAATCACCACAGCAACGTGGTATTCCATTAAACAACATCAAACAAATCCAAGCCAGACTCAAGAGTTCTCTCATCCTTCATAAGATGTTTAAAAACTATACTTTCCAAGTCCTAGTCGGTATAAATGAGAAAACTTGTTCGCACTTAAGTCGAAATTGCATAAGAATCTTGGACTTCCAGTATAGCAGAAAACGATGCACAGAAATCTTTATCTTGCAGAGTAGAAACGAAGGTAGAAAATTGCGTACGTATCGTCAATCTTATCTATATACATCCCCGGCGCCTTGGCTAGTCGTTTATTTCCGCGACGGTTGGCGCGAATCGCGGAAGAAGCAGCGTGGAACGCGATGATTGTCGTCGTCGCTCTTCCGAGGGACCTCGAACCGACGTTTTCGCTGTCCCATTCCAGCCGTCGTCCCCGAATCCACGAAAATCACCGGGGGCGACGGAGGCCGATTCTCTGATTGCTGCCGACCTACGGGCCGCCGCATTTCATGCGTTCCACGGCCTGCAATAGCACCAACGGAATGAACCACGGAAAAGAAAAGGGAAAAGAGAGAGAGAGAGAGAGAGGGAGGGGGTGAGAGAAAGGGAGGCATATCGTTGAAGCCTGGCTAGGAAAAAAAGGAGCATCTGCCGGCAGTGAATTGTCGACCGAGCTCTGTCGACTGAAAATCGGGAGAGAGAAACGCTCCAACGGTAGGAGAGCGAGGCTTCGGTAAACGCGACTGAAAACCAGGACGCCAGTAATAAAACATTTCTGATAGCGGTGTTAGTAATAAAGAGGGGAGGGTGGAACGGATGCTCGGAATTTCACACGACGATACTGCATGTATCGTGAACGAGAGCGCTTGGGACGGAGTCAACAGCAAATGGTAGGAGAATGTTCATTGAAAGATATGATACTTGTGAAACGATTCACTGTTGGTAGATTAAAGGTGCGAAGATTGCGTTTTAGCCACCCTGAATTGGTAATCCGAACAGTTCATTGTCCATTTATGGGACTCTCTTTCACGTAAATACAGTGGATGATTGCTAGTTTCCAATTTCTAACTACTTCTGACTCCTTGACTGACTATATACCGACTTATACTACTGAATTCAGCAAGGATAATAAGCCTTGTCTTTGATATGCGTGTAATTGAATCTAGTTCCCTAAAACTCAGGTTATTATCCATTGCAGGATTTCCAGATACGTTTCTCTGAAGGATGGACTGCACTCTTCGTGCACGGTTGAACGAATGCGTACGCAAGTTGGTTGAGCGTACACGAGGTTCGTGGCTGTAATAACTCATCAGCGAAGGGACACCATGGAGGCATCGTGCACGAGTTTCACGGTCCAGGGGATTCGACCCTTGTGGGGATTCGACAAGTCCAGTTGGTGATTCGAGGGAATGTCGAGCGACCAGACCCAGTTGGGGCTCGCGTGCCGGATGTACGTGCAGGCTCGCCGTTGGATGAAACCAAACGGTGGTGTACGGCTGGGAGACCGTAATGAAGCCTCGATCAAATTGTACGAGACAAATCGGTGTGGCTCGGCTGCCGGCAAATGCAATTACCGATGCTCGAAACGAGCCGCTGATTTCCGGGGACGACGTGTGCGATAGTAACAGGTGCACTTACCGCGTGCGTTAGCCTGTTACGCGGGAAAAACCGCCTGTCAACTGCCCTCCGTTGCAATGAAGAGTACCTTGGATTTCACGCGCAGATTTCGTTGCTCCTGAACTTACATCAGTCCAACGAATTCTGCGATTGAAAAGTCTCCTAGAAAAGTGAAGCTACAGCTAGGCATCACTGAATGTAACTCGAGGGCGAACCGGTACAAATCTCTTCGTCTGCCAAACTCACTGGACAAGTTACCTCGTCATTTTACAATCCGACATATATTTCGCACAGGTTTATTCGACGTAGTATAGACTCGACATGACAGACTGTTGGGCCGTCATTATAATATTCATATTCTCTGGCCCGAAGCCAAATGGCGCGTATAAGGATCCACGCGTTTATGTCATAATTGTCCCGTAATGAGTGGATCGTTCTTGGCTGGCCTGGCCAGAATTACCGCCGTGATTCGACGCTGACAAAGTGCGGCCTCGATCAGGGCGTGATCATTCCGAATTAGTGATCTTCATTGGCCGATTGAACGCGGCTCCACTCGAACGATCTCGTCGTTACGTTCTTTCATGGATCGTCGATCGTCCTCGATTCTGCATGCTCGCCGGTGGTCGGCGCGCGCCCACTAAACCGCAGCCACGATCGGTCGGATATTTACTCTTTCCCGTGCGCATAATCGCGGCGCGGCGCTGGATCGAATCGCCTATGAATTAACGTAATGAATAATGATCGAGTGGCTGACGGTGCACGGCGATCGTTGGAATTGATTCAATTCTAAGCGCACGCGATTCAGCCCCGTTACCTGTCAATTCCCAGAATTGCGATAATTCGCGCTGGTATGCGACAGGGGCACGGGACAAATGGAATTTCCGTGGGTGTTTCAACTGTGTTCTGGCAACACTCGCGTCACGCGAGTATCGGATGACACTTTTCACTTGCCGCTGCGTTTCTCTGTGCCCGCGAACTTTTTACACGCTCCGAGTTTCACGAAAATAAGCTCCTTAGCGGGACCAGGTCCTTAACAGAAATTTAGGTAGTTTCTCGAGTGAATTTATGTATCGGTGACAGTGGTTAATCTGAGGGAGCAAGAGACCTGCATTCTGTCGCGTGTATGCGCGTTTGTATTCTGTAGGGATTACGGGATTATCGCCTTGGGTTTGTAGAAATATTCTAGATCTTGGAAGGCTAGTATTCTAGATATACGCGGTATACATTCTTGTTTCTACTTTGGTTAACTTCTGTCATCGAGGCAATCCACGAAAATCGAAAGAAATAAAGGGGGAGGTTCAGGGTATGCCACTCGATAGCAGTAAGTTTACTTTAAAGCTTTATCTATCCCATGTGATCGTGGCTTTCAAGCGTTCTGGCCAGATCCATTTTCTAGAAGATCTTTTTTGACGAAGAAAAATGTTTCGAAAAAAGTTTTTTATATATCGCTTTCCTGTCTACGGCGAGAACGATATACGAATAAGTGGCGCTCGTAAAATTCCGTATGGATGAAGATGGATTCGAAGCAACCTTATCGAAAACCGGCTCTGTTTTACGGCGGCGGTTCTGGGAAACGAAGTTCCGCTCTACCAACAAGGGAACTCCCTTTCTCAACCCCAAGAGAGCCCAGCGCTCCAAGTGTGTAAAGGATAAACAGCCGGCCACACGTTACCGTTTCGCGCGTTTGATATTTCGCGTGTCCTCGATAACAGCGATCCAGATAAAAAGGTGATCACACTTGACATATCACGTTTCCCTTCATACAGGAAGTTTCATCCATAAAAAAATATATATATATGTATCAGGGCGCTCGCGTGACGGGGATCGTTACCCCCGATCCGCTTCGTGATATCAAAAGGGTGACAGCGTTCGGATAATACTCGCCTGGCGTACACGGCGGAAGATAGAAGGAGAAGACAAAGACGAAAGAGTGAATGGAAACGGACGATTACGAATACCTCTCCTTTGCCATGTACGGTACACGCGCCTGCTTGTATGACGGACTTTCGAATAAACCATTGTGAATAATTGCTGGCGTCCATGTCGAGCGACTTCCACAATCTCTGTTGAATCTGCCACCGCTTAATACCACTGGAGTCCCTCATATCCTGTCCTTTCACTCCTGCTCCGTTCTCATAACTCTATTCCCCGTTATAGTCCCAACGGATCGATTTTCTCGTAACCGTTAAGCCCCCGACCTTAAATTACCCCCCCCCCCCATTAAGTTAAGGTTCACGAGCCACCAATTTCGAAATTGAGCAGAGGGCGCTCGTCAAAGTGCGTCGCTCAGGAACGATGAATGCTTGGGGAAATGCGAAGACGGTAGTGGAACCAGTAAAACCTCGAGGACCTACAACGAGGGAGCAATATCGTTCCCTTGGAATAGAAGAGGGAATCTGTGAGATCTGTGAAATCTGTATGAAAGCTTCTAAATAGAAAAGAGATACATCGTTCCGATGTGGAAAGCTCGGAGCTCGACGAATTCCGATTGCCCAGCTTAAGCTAAGAAGTGGAACGGGAACGTACGAGTCAATTAAGCAGAAATGCAAATTGACCCTGAATGCCATCCACCGATGGTAGGTATCCGCGGAAATCGCGTATTCGGTATTCGTATCGGGGTAAACCGAGACCACATTCTCGGATTTAACGGCGATTTAGCGAGTAGAACGCTGCGCAACACCGGCGCGGCGTAAAGTGTAAATCGTGTCATTGGTCGTATCGATGGCCTACTGTTTCCGCGGGTTAACGACTGCAGAAGGAGTCCTTCGCGTTCGTGAGGGGCCAAACAACTATGTACCGTGATGATCAACGAAAATTACACTACGATCGTGTATCGTTAACTGAGCGCACAATTGAGAGCGCAGAGTTCGCGGGTGCCGTTGACATTTTCATGGGACTAGCTAGATTGATCTCTCGGCACGGGAATTTGTCAATGAATCGATCCTAATTCTGGAAATGATCGCACGAAATAATTTTCCCGTGAATTTCATGGCCGATGAAACATGGCCGTCAGCATATCCGAAGAACACGTTTCGCTCAGCTATTGTCGCGGAGAACAGGTTGGAGATAACGTGATTACGACCCCATAAAGCGAAATGTTCTTTAAACACATTTTCCGAATTTACTGCCACTTCCTGGATGCTGTGCATTACGTTCTGTCGTAGCGACACGGTGCTTGATATATTACATAAATAGCGTCACTTGATCTCTTCCTAAAGCGTGAATAATTTTGGGAATTGTCGTTAAATGCGAGACACCCCGATCGGATCTGGTAACTATTCAAAATTCCTAGTAACGGTTATCGAATTACCGGCGGGGATCCATGAAATTTATTGAATCGAGATAAAGCTCGTTCGGGGGCGTAAAAATATTACTACCCCGACATTTGGTGGGAAGGGGAATTATTGGATCACCGCTCGATGTATCTATTCCGCGGGGGTGTCCATAAATCTTTAAAAAATTTTCGATAATTCCCGGCCGTGATAAACCGTCGAAATTTCCATCTCCGTATGTCGGATGGGCGTGGATGGAAAGGAATGCCTGTGATAAAGTACATTGCAGCTTGGCTATATTTAATCAATCTCACGCCGACGACGCGTCACCTTCGGTATCTAGACGAGCACGATGTATCTAACGCTATCCGGACGTACTTTCAAACAAACACGTCGGTGCCTGTGATGGTGCTCCAATTTGGTGACACTGTATACTCCTCTTTTCAAAGCACGCTTTAGCTTCGAACGGGAAGCATTCGTAATTATTCTATTAAAGGGACAAAATTACAGTTTCGCCAGAGCACGCTGTCAGCGACGGGTCGCGAAGTGAAGCTTTGCTTTACGCTGATACCCTGGAGGAATTAAATAAAATTACCGGTGGCGCATTGTGCATTGCTTTATCATCTTAACGTCCAGATGCGCTGAGCGTTTAACGATTTTGGCCTGGGAAGTTTATCCTCGCGAGGCAGTACGTTATCCATGTCGTATCACGGTTTTCACAGAGAGTTTCGGAATTGACGCATAAACCGTCGCTATCGCCTGGCAGACGTTTATTCAACACCGTAATAATACGGTTGTCTGCAGTATTCGCCTACTATCGTACTGCGGGGCAAAGCATTGTGCGGAGATAAGACTCACCTGCGACCAACGATTTCGCGCGTTGGATCGATGCGACCCACGAACAGATTGGAGAAATATTAGTACTCACCTGCAACAGAAAAGACAGATACCAGATTATGCAAATGCACCGTGATTATGTTTATCGTGTGACGTGGGATCGAGTCCACGTGCAGAATGGTCGATGATATATTAGCTTTTTGAAATGGGTATGAAGTTTGAACGGAGCGACAGGGAAATGTGTATTAATCGAGAAGAAACAAATGCCCCTGATATATTGTGACGTTCTGTGCCACTTGCTTTTCATATTATTGACATGAATTGACTTTCCCCTTTGTTTCTGTCTCCCTTGGAACTGTATGGTCGTTGATTATCTTGCGATAATAAATTACACTGTATGTTCGAGTAATTTGTCATATATAGATATAAATAACAACTAAGGATTGCTAAGATTCATACGTAGAGTATGCAAACAGTGTGAATCGATATTAACAGCCGTAGGCCACTAGAAAATTTCATTCCACTGACTCGTTCGCTATTTTAAACGATATTACTTTTACGTTTAATGGGATATGGTATTAACATAACATTGTTTTGTACGCTTCACATTACATAGCTCGTAATTCAATTTCTTAACCATTCCAGGTTAGACGGCAACTTTTGCGTGGCCGCAGCGGCGCGCGGTGCAAAGTTCGATAATAATTCCGACGCACGTAATGTATTAAAATTATGATTGATAACTGAATGCGCACGAATTCGCGCATTCGCGTTGTCAAATAAGCCCCGTCGTGAAGGACGTTTCATTTGGAACTCGGCACACATTCAATTAGTCAAATGTCAGAACCATCTGTAGGACAGCTAAGGGCGGGGATATATTCTAGGAGGATTGATATGTAATAGTAATTCAGAAATCGCACCAATCTCCCAAGTGCTGTGATCCTGTAGGAAATCTATGGCGGGATATCACTTTGCGAAGAAGTTAATGAAATCTCGAAGAAGTCAAGCTAGTTAGAAAATAGATTCAATAGAATCTGAAGGAAGTAAGATATGCCTGAAGTTTAAATAAATTTGGTAATATCGATTCGATATCTGTTCTCAATATCAATACGCATTGCTTTCATACCCAGAAACTACTTAAGGGGTATAGTTCTATTGAACGACTAAAATCGACGGTTTCTTGTCGGTTGGATTGTTTAGATACCAAACAATCACCATACCGACACTTTTCACAGTTTTTTATACACGCTTTTACAAGTAATGTAAAATAAAAAAATTGTCAGAATGTTGAAAATTATTCAAGTCATTTGACGCTAAATATGGTCCCGCGTAACGCGCAGCTGTAATCGGTGTACATAGTCCCAGGTGAACCAATCGTCTAAAAGCCAAATGCTTTGGGGTGAGTAATTTCTCCATTAATAGTTATAGTGTGAAATTTTGCTGGGCGAATTTAAACAAAAATTGTAAAAGTTGCACAGGAATCAATTTTTTCCCCACATTTTTATTGGGAAAAAACGTCTTCAATTAGTTATAAAATGTTTTACAAACATCCAATGTTGATGCGCAAATTCCACACGATAGAGAAAGGAATTCTACAACTCCAGTTAAAATTTTAAGTGAAAATGTTCATTGGTTCAAGAGTTGTGATGTACACCGTTTCTGAAAATGGTGTTTCGAGAAAACCGGCTTCAAAGTTAAGTGCCCTATGCCAATACCGCTCTGCGAGGCGTTACACTCAGTTACGTTCAGCGCTGTAATTTCCGTAATTATTCGAATTTCCACATGAAACTTTTTTATAAATTTTCAAAAAGGATCACACTTTCAGAATTAATAATAATAAAAAAATCTATTCTTCGATATTCCAATAGTCCTGTACCCCCTTAAGACGGCGGGAACCACCCCAAACAAGCAATGGCCATGTCATTACCACGGTGTAATAGAAGCAGGAACGATCGTCTAAACGTAAAGAAAAATGACATCGACAGGTCTATTATTGTACGCAATTAACCGTGTTTAAACGGGCCCACGACGAGCGCCACAAAACCCGCTTGCAAATATGAATAGGCGGGAGGGGCCGTTTTAATTATTCCGTCGGTACTCATGAATAAATATGAGCGCCGGGCTACGAGGCCGAAAATGTCTCTAGAAACATGTGCTAAAGGACGGCGCACGGATGAGTAGAATAAAACGGGCCGAGGAGAGAAGTATTATTTTCGTGGTGTAAATGAAGCTCTGCTTGGCGAAAGGCAGAATAAACGACTTCTTCGCGTACAGAAATTGAAAATCACAACTACGTCCATGAGCGTCGAATGAAACACCAGACGAACCACCTACAAATTGGAAAAGTTGAATGCTACAGTTAGAAGTACAATTATCGACAACTATCGCGGAAGATCGTAGGAACAAATTGTACTATACTAGAAGAATCTTCCTTTTATAAACTTCTTTATTTTCTTCTCCGCAATAATAACTTATTGACACTTGAATAACTATTCGACATACCCCCACAGAATTCAGAACCTTCAGCTATACGGCCTAGAATACATCGCGTCTCGTTCGACCGCATTCAGCAGCTTCGCCAGCAGGTGGCATCGGAAAGTGAAACGGATAAAAGAGAAGCAACGCTTCCCGTCGCTGAATACGATTTCGTTGAGGTTGAATTTAATCGAGGGGTTTAAACTCGCATCCTTCAACCGGGGATGCAGGAAACGATATCCTTGATACGATCGCGCGGCAGAGGCTGGTAGAAGGATTGTCCACCGGCAGTGGAGGGATCGGGGTAATATTGCGAGACCCACGGGGTAAAGACAGACGTCTCGTTTGCCTGGCGGAACGGATAAAGGGGAAACGTTTCCGGGGATCTGGGCCAGAACCAATCGGGCCGATTCAACAGATACGAACATCCTCAAAAGGACAGGCCACGGGATCCCCCTTTAATTTCTTTTGCACGGGGCAATCTCTTAGGTAAACACGAAATCGTGGAACCTTTGCAAATTGAAAGGGAACCCCCCCACCCCCACCCCTTAGAACCACTATATTCATTCGAAGGAGAAAAAGCCAGGCAACACCGATAGATATTTCCCTTGCTTCGGCAAATCTCAAAGGTAAAACGGAATTGTGCCCGCGATGGCGCCTGCCAAGGGTACGTACCGCGCAGAAGCGTTTGGAATATTTCATCGAGCTTGCTGAATTTACATTGCGGTATGAAAAGTGTTTTAAATAAGGGACAGGGCATAGCGGGAATAAAGTACGGTTAAATGAGATCAGTGGTAGTTGTTGGGCATCAGTTTTCACCAGAATAATTGTCGATGTTGAGGAACCTTGAATGGAAAGTTCTATTTAATGACTATCGAGGATGGAGCCTTCGTTTCTGATAGAGAATACAGTCTTTCGACGATATAATGAAACGTAGACTTAAACCTGAATGAAAAGTACCTACCAAAAGTACTTTGATATAATCGATGAAACTGTTCGTTTCAATGTCCAAAGATATCGAGAGTAATTAATCGAGAAAGATCGTGGCCCTGACAATGTTTGTAGAGCTAACTGACAAATCAGCCTCGTCGAAAGCTCATTTGTTACCGTGGGATCTTGGTAATAGCCGAAAGTCAATCACGCCAACGTTAACAAGGGCCCGGAGGGTTACCCGCGCTTTCAAGAGTTGTACAAACCGACTTCAGCCAGCCGCAGAATCAGTCGATCCGAGATTGATCGCTTCTACGGCCCTTATCGCGCCCCTCGTCTTCCAGAGCGTCGTTCCCGATAGCGTGTGTAGGTACTGCGTTCAATTACGCGTCTTCACCATCGATCCAAATCACACCGTTACGAATGTGTTCGTCCATGGAATCACCCACGCTCTGCACTCGTGTTCTTCGATCGTCGATGCTGCTTTATACGTGACACGGCAAACAGTGTTTCGCGCTCCACTAGAGCATACTCGAATATGAAATCGATCTTAACACATCGTCGCTGTATTTAGAGACCCTGATTAAGGGTGCAGGCACCCTATAAATACGATAACTATAAACAGTTTAGTATTTCGCAGACAAGGAGACATTTTCTAAACTGACAATGAGAGACCTATATTTTCCATTTTTCTTAAAAATTCCGCTAAAACGTGGTCAATGTTCCATTTAGTTTTCAGTATTTGGCTTCAGATTACTGAGTTCAGTAAAAGCCGCGAACGCCACGACAAACGGTTTCACGGTGCCATGGAGTTCGCGAGCAGATTTTCAGCAGGCTGGTGGTACCAAAACCACAGCGACGGTTGCTGCCGAGATTTTACTTTTTTGCTCCCCCTTGGGAAACGGCGGAAGTGCGCAGGTGGCAGGATCGAAGTTTATCGCTCGCTGGCAACTTTCTCGCACGTACATACTCTTGGCGCGCGTTATATCAGCTCCTCCCGGGGAAGTCGAGCTGCAGGTACAATGGTATCCAGCAGTCGCAATGCCACACGAGCAACGTATATTTTTGCGGCTTTATCGGTTGGAAGAAGATCGTCGTACTGCCGACAGGACGATAAATTCCGATTCTTCAAGCCCCTTTGTTTTTTGCTGGGAAAAGGGCGGGCCGGGACGCTCGGGCTGGCATTCGCATATATCGGTATCAGAATAAATCTTTCGCTTAACGGACGACTGACCTAACCAATTGTGCTGTCCCGGCCGTCGACAGAGTCTTTCTCTCCGAAATGTAGCGCTGGAAAAATGGCCGACGCACGCAACCCAATTGGGGCTGACAAATGCGATCGTTCTTGGCCACTTACGAAACTATAAGAGAAGCTCGTGCTAGGCATAGTGGTTTAAAGGCGAACTTTTTTTTTTCGCAATTGTTATAGAATGAAGGAAACCTCCTTTTAGAATTTAGAACTCAATCTGGTATCGATCGAAGCTTACTGCACGATGACAAGTGTTTAAGCTTGCGCCTATACATACTTCGCTTTCTGTCAAAACACTCACGGGTATATAACGAAGCAAGAATCGAGTATCGTTATAAAAGTGGGTGACGGTTTTCGACGTGTATCGAAAATATTCAGCTCTCGTTAGTCCCTTTTGACTGTAGATTGTTGCATCAACCTCCGAGAACGGTAAAATAACGGAGGGAAACAGATAGCTGGTAATATTCCGTCTACGTATCCGTTTCCATTTCGCCGCGTGCACTCCCACAAAGGAAGAAACTTTGTTCATTAGAGCCACCTTTGTACCATTGCGTACACAACGGTTTTTCCGCGGCGCGAGCATTATTTCCATCTCCCGCGTATCACCAGCAAGAACTTCTAAAATTCTCTTTGCATGTGGGTCGACCGAAAGGTAAACAGAAAACGGGGGCCAAAAATTAAAAGCTTCAGCGAAGGTGGCTGGTTTATGGATCGCGGGCGTGGAGAGAAGGGGCAGGAATTAACGTAACTACGTGACTGCACAAAAATATGCAAATTTCTGACAGTGAGATGGTAGCGGAGGGTAAAGCGACGTGGACTCGCTTTAGGATACCTCAGGGTCCCTTCAAAAATTCGAATTACAGTCTCGACGGATTTCAAGCGCCTCTGCTCCTTTCATCTTCTACTTGATGGCCTACGAGGCAGCGTTGGAAACACTAGAAAATGTGCTTCACAAATTCAAAATCCTCAGCAAAAGAAACTGATCTGGATAGGTGGAGGAAGATCGCGGTTTCAAATTGATATTAACGTCGCCGCATCAATTAAATTCTAACGTGTTTAATGATATGTTTAATGATAGGTTTACGTAAAAGCAAACCAAGAGAAAAAAGAAAATTCCAAAGTACGAGTCTCTTTGTTGAAAGGGAACAGGGTAGAATTATTTATGAACCACGCGCGATTGAGTCGTCGAAACGTGCTAAATCTCTGACCCCTTTCTTTTCCACGAAGATCAAGAGATCAAGAAATCACGATCCTCTGGATGAGCATTTGTTTCATCTCCTATACGCGGTCGATCACCTTTTATTCGTATAGCGAGATTTGCCCATCTACGTAAAACCTGAATCAGGAAATAGTTTCAATTAATCTCTTAATATCCAGTTAACTAGTTTCGCGATCAAGAGGAACTTTCCTGGAGGATTCATAAACTTAATCACCAGATAATCTCGCGGCTCGGCACGTTTCCAAGTGTCTTGCTGATATTATTCATTTGAGTCGGCTTCGCGGTGAGGATAAATTTCTAACGTTTCGAAGAGTAATACACTATATTCCTCGGGCTAATTCAGTCGAATAAAGTAGCAACTTTCTTAAAGGATAAGGAGCGTTATCCGAGACACCAGCCGCTGAGATGAGGAGAGTGCAGGCCAGCTGTCGATAGAGCAACCTACGGAGAGCAAGAGGGTAGATGTACCATGAATATTTCAACCCCCGTAAGTGTCTCTCACCACGACTGCAGAAGCTGTTTCAAGTTTAACGAGGCGTCTCTAGCTTTAGCTCACGCTCTTCCTTTTGTCTACGATCGATAATGTTATTTTTTACCACCCACGCGTGCACCTTCAATCCCCGAATATCTTATCAACACCCCACGACAGAGAGCTTAGTACACAATGCTCGGAATCGAAACCTGAGGGACACCGTTGCGCGACGTGGTTCATACATAATTTAGAAAACCCCAGGAAACTTAATACACACACGTGTCACGCGTGTAAAGAGGCGAGAACTGCGGCAAGACCGCGGTACATATTCTGTCCATTTAGAACCCGCTCGTAATTCGTCGAGGAACGTGGAAAAAGGGGAAGAAGTAGCTTGGAACCGTGACTTTTAATCTCGTAACTTGCTCCCGCAAAGTGGAGGATTTCCGGTGGTGGAACGAACTGCTACGAAGTTGCGTGTGCAATAAACTAAGATTCCATTTGCCACGCTTTATAATCAGCGCGTTGAATTTTGGAAACGCTGAGAATTATAACATAAAATTGTGCCTATCGACTACTTGCTAGTAACTATATTTGCATTTCGCCACTTCGACTATCAATTTTAACCTAAGTAGCAACGACTTCAATGTGAAAGTAGCAAGCATCTAAGGAGTTATAAAAATTAAGTCTGCAATGTCCTTAATCGTGGAGTTACTTTTTTTATGCTTGTAGATACTGTGGATGGTGGGTTTAAATTAAAATGTCAATGATGTCTTTCTCTTTGACTACGTCTCAACTTACGAGATCACGCTTCAGGGTTCTAGGACTGAAGACCATCATTCGTCTCTGTTTCTTGATGAGTTTGCTGAGCCTCTGCGTTCTCTGAGCACAAGTCAGAGGCTTCCCGGGGATATGGCACTCCTCCTGAACTTCGTCTTCAAGATCCTCGATGCTCTTTTCAACCGGTGGACTGTGCCTCGGGGTCACTGTGCTCAGTGGCACCGCCTTGGCGATCAAACTTTCGCTTCTGACGCTCCACGTGGATGCACCGTACTTCTTCATGTTCATCAAGTCTCCTATGCTGCCTCTCACGTATATGTTTCCTAGTTGAAGATTCGTTCTCGATAAAGCTGGCGAATGTGGCAGAGACTCGGAGCATTTCTCCATCGATCTGACCACGTCTGGCAACATCGGCTTGCTATGAAGCTTGTCTAGGTCCGACAAGGAGGAGCCTCGACGGATCTTTGGGTGTAGCAACTGATTCTTCTTCGCCACCTTCTCTTTCTCGCGATTCACGCTTTTGGAGGACAACGACGACTTCATCGCGAACAAGCCAGCCTTCAAGGGGAACAGCAGGGCCCACTCGGTGGACTTCTCTCGCATCTCCATTGTGAACTAACTCTTTTGCACTTCTGCAATGTTCGTAGGTTTATAGTATTGAGTTCGCAGATGGAATTTGGATAAAAGTGTCGAGAGTTAACAGCTCACGACCACAGTATTCACGATCGCCGCGTGACGACTGGCAATTACGCGGTAGATATCATTATCCATGCGATACCGTGACATCCGGCGCACCGTTTGAACCCTTCCGGCTGCTCGTTATCAAACTTCGGAAGCTACAATTTGCAAGTGGCTTTCCGTGTTGCAGCAACGATTACTCAATAACTTTCCAACGATCTCTGTCCTCGAACACGTGGGTCGTCCACTTGGATCGTCTTCGTTGTTTAGTATAATCGTTAACAAGTTTAATATCACCATTTATTTCCGCAGAAATTCTGCCCTCGCTCCCTCGCTCTCTAGTTTCAAAATTCCATAACACTCGGCACAATGAAACACGCGTGCGTCACTAGTCGTCGTTGCAATCTGTCGTCTTCAGCAGCATAGAACAACGAAGTATGCGAGAAGAGCCGGAGGAACAGGCGAGCATGCTGCTCCGAGGAGCAGCACGATCAGACTCTCTGACAGATCGTGCGGGAATTACGGTAAAGGAAGGTGGTCAGCTGCTGACGGACCTCTTGGTGATATTTTCACTTAAGTTAACACGACCCCCCGCGCAGATGTACCCTTTGTGAGCTATCGACAACACTTCCGTCTAATAAAAGCCTAATAACGATCGATAGTGTCGCTTTCTCCACTTTCACCGGCGTGTAAGTGCGTGCGTGGAGTCCTCCTCGCGCCACGAAAACCCCATGTAGACAGCGGCGAACGTGGACCGGGGAAACGGGCGACCATTGTGCCAGCTACAGAATCTTTCTTCCACCCCGATCGTTTTACGCGGCCGGCGTCCCCGGTGAACTACTACCATACTGAAGGATGCCAAGTTCGTGCGTAATGACAAGTGGCGAGCGATGATAACGAAATGGCGGGAGGCAGGACCTTGACGACGAAGGTGATACCGCCAACCGTACGTCGCCGCGACGGCATACGGGCTTCCGATTGCGGTTGGCCCGACTGGCCTACATAGATTGTGGCCCTACGAGGTCCCATCGCGAAAAAAAAAAAAGAACGCGGGGACATTTTTCATGGGCCAGAGGCACGTGCTGTGCCTTCGAGTTCTGTCTGCCGGTGACTCAGCCTGCACGATACATTAGAATTTTACTCGGCCGAAGAAAAAGGTGACTCGTGCTATGCCTACTCTTCGGTAGAAAAGGCAATCTCGAAGATCGGGTGTGGAGCGTGCAGGCGATGGAGAACCCGAGGGGATCCGATAAAGTGCAGATTGAGCACAGTCCAGGAAGAGGAAAGTGCATCTTTATGTGAACAATAAAACAGAAGGTCACGGGGAATTCGTCAAATATGTAGCAAACGCCAAGGGACCTGGGGGCTGGAAGCGATCGGGGGTAAAAAGGTGTCTACGCGCGGAAGCCATCTCGGCGACTCGTACGGAGTAGAGTGTAAAGGTAACAGTCTCCGACGTCTGAGGAGCTCTTGCAAATCGCTTCGCTTTGCAGCTACAGTTGGTAAAAAGGTTCGCTCCGCGTGAACCTTTTCAGATAAACGGTTTTCCGGTTGTCCCTTGCGGCAGGAAACTGTGGAACGCAGGAAATGAAGTGACCGTACGTCATCCGGCGTAGAATCATTTAAGAGTTCCTTAGAACAATATTCAGATTATTTTCAGCCGGCTAATGGGCAATGAAGGACTTTGAAGAACTCCTACCGAGGAACAATAGATCTACGTGCAACGTGATCTGAAGAAGGGGTCGCAGAAGAGTCGTCTGGTACTCGGAGATATCAAAAGTACCACAGGCATAGAAAATCAATACCATACGTCCCGAAATTCTTCGATCCTTCGTTCCTAAACGGTGCCTCATCGTTTTCGATCGTAACCCTCCACGTTTAATGAAACCCCCATTCACCCTTCCCACCCTTCACTGCTCCAGCCAGTTCTGTTCCCAACAGTTGGCCCTGTCCATTCGAAATTGAATTACCGCATCCCTTCGCCGTTGAATTAAATCTCCAATTAAACGCAACGACGGGGGACGCGGCGTCAAGAGCAACAGCGGCGTAGGTGGTGCAGTTTCTCGATCGATTCGGAGGAGAATGCAAATTATCCGTGGCCATCGGCATTCTGGAACAATTTTCCGTGCAAACAGTGGTCGCCCCGCAGCCGGCCAGCAGCTTCGTCCACGCTGTTGGCACGGCCAATTTACATTTTCCATCGCGGAGGCGAGTTTCTCGGCTGTTAATCGACCTACGACGGGCGCCCAGGAGCGCGCCAGGTGCGTACTTAGGGTGCCACGATTGGGGCGACAAGGCTGCGTTAATGGAAGTTTCGTGTCACTCGGTGTTAATCCGCACTCGGTGACGCTGACGGGCACGGTGTGTTTTCAAGGTGACGAGGCGGCCGATAACGTCCACTTTATTCGGCAGGGATTCCTTCCAACGTCGCTGGGCTTCGATTATCCAAACGCTCTTTTTTTTTCGATCCCCACCGTGTCGCGCTCTGAGACTCGTCGGACCAAAAGAATAAATCGCAACGATCCGCTGTGTCCCGTACGATCGTTCCCGGATCGCGCGCCTCTGTGTGTGTACGTAATCTCGTATTTTTCCCGTGGTCCCCGATAAAACTTTAATGAACATTCATTGTACAGTTTCCAACGGCTCGTAAAGATAACAATAGGCAGTGTTATTTCCAACATGATACCGAGACGCGTATTGTTCGCAATTTATTGGTACGGTAGCCTCGCTTTCTGGGACGACCGTAACGATTAGCTGATTAATGTTCGCTTCGCAGTCGATAGAGTTCGAATTATGACTACGGGCTTAACATTATCTTTCTGTTACGATGGAACCGATGAGGCTGCGAGATTATAGGAGCGTGAAACTAACCCATGGACCTGCTTTATATCATAATACCTTGGAAATTATCAGGTTTTGCATAAAATCTAAGCTAGCCAAACTAATTGATTTGCATTTAAATCGCGTGGCTTTACCATCAGCCGCTGAGTCGCGCATATATTTCCCATGCGCATTAATCTTCCCGATAATACGATAAAAGTAATACATAGTAGAAGAGCTTAGGCTGGAGGATGCTAATTACTTGAAGCAGCTGGATTCATAAAACTGTTTGCATGTTCCGCTAATGGCGCTACAAGTCAAGACTTTCATTCGTTGAAAGTGTATCAGCTGCTATTCGTAACTCATCCTCGCGTGACTTAGACACATGTGTATGGCTTGCGAAACTGGCGTGCGGTGTTTCGTTATACCGGCAGCCGGCGGCAGAGATCAACGGCCTCCCGACAACCTTCCCATCGGCGATGAATGACACGTGATTCAGGTGATAAACCACCGAACCCGTAGATGCAGTCTCCGTTCGCGACATGTGTACGTGATAAATCGATACGCCGCGAAGGTAATGATTGACAAGGCCAGCGTTGTATCTGCGAAGGACTGCGAGAGAGAAATGCGGGTCGCCGGCATTCAAGCGCCGCATTTTTCGGAAGGTCGCCAGTGAGGTCGTTGACTATAGTCCCGATGAGATGGAAAGTTATTGCCATTTCCCTCGAACCACATATAGCCAGCTTTGACTCATCTCGTTACTCGATGGTACTCTAATCTGTCCGCCATTGTTGAATTTAAAGTGAATGTCATTTCTCTCAATGAAAGATGGTTCTGTATAAAACTGTCATTACTTTTGGTCCGCGAGGGATGTTATTCTAAGACGATAGATGTATCTGCCCACCTACGCTCTCATCATTCAGAGCTCGAAGCGTTTGATCGCGAGATTAATGACGAATGGCAGAATGATTTGTCACGGGACTCACCCGCAGCTGAAGAGCGATCTGGTTGTACGCCCAATGCCATCGTTGCTTCGCCGTCATCTCCGGTCGTTCCTTCAACTGCGTAGGCACAGGTACAGCGCCAACCATCTCGAGAAGCTCCTCGTCTGGCGGTGGTTCCGGTGGACTCCTCGGTGGAGTGTCCATTTGAACACTTTCCTCCAACGATGCTTGCTTCGTTATACTCCCTGTGTACCAACAATTGTAGCATTTGTAATCGAGCTTCGAAGTTATTCGCAAGATCAAACTGTTAACCACAATCTTACCACGGGGGCTGTCGGTGTGCGACATGGGCGGTGAGGTTTTATACGTGTCGATTAACGAGCCTTCTCGAGAGCTACGAATCATCGGTTCATCGCCTCGCTCGTACCTACGGGAACAGTGACAAACGAATTCCATTATCACGAGCACCCCCGTAACGTTAACGCAACCGATCAATTACCTTTCAAGAGACTCGCTCCTCATCTTGTAATCGTCATTGACCGCGTTGCTCAACGTCACTTCCGGCTCCTCGATGGACTCCTGGTCTTTGAAGTATCCACGCTGATAGCTCTCGGCCCTGGAGATAGGCTGAGGGGTAGTGAAGTTCTGACTATAGCTGCCTCTCTTCTGGTACGAGTCGGTTCTGGTCAGAGGTGGCTTGAAGCTTTCCTGCGTGGTCGAGGAGAATGAGTCCTTCCTCGTGGCCGGCTGCGCGTACGAGTCCCTCCTGCTGAACGATTCATCGGGGAAATGGTCGGAGGCGTAAGAATCGCCTCTGGTGAGCTTTGGTTTCTGAGAGTGCTGGGACGAATGCTGGCTGAGCTGGCTGTGATGCGACAGCTGCGAGTCCTTCCTCTGCGGCTCCTTCGGTATGATCTCTGGATAGTCCTCGTCCTCGATCACATCCTCGTGGTAGGAGTCGGTGCGCGTCAACCGTTTCCCGTTCGCCGTGGTCGTGGTGTGCACCATCGCTGTCACCGCTATGCTGGCTGGGACGTGATTCGATGTCACATGGTTGACCATTGTGGTGACAGGCTGAATAGTGGTCGGAGGAGACTCGATGTAAGTAGGAGCAACAGAGGTGGAGTCGCTCGGCGTTGTGTACTCGCTGATACCTTTCTTCTGCTGGCCGCTACTGATCGAACTCACGGCAGTTTCGAGCGACTCTTTCAGCTCGTCGTCCCTGGATTCCAAAGAGTCTGTGTTTTGTTGGACCAGCGGACTGGGCTCGTGTCTTTCAAGCTTCTTTCTCCTCGACAGCCCTGTGGACGACAGGTCCGGGCTCTCCTGAGAGGTATAATAGTAGTCGGATTCGCTCGATTGGTACCCGTTCGACCTGATCTGGCCTCTAGGCGTTGTTATAGCCAACTCTGGCACTTCGCTCACTCTCCTTTCTGTACTGGCCGACGGGCTGTCCTTGTAACTTCGTTCCTCGAACGATCCTTGATAAGAATCATGATATGACTCCTCGAACTGGTCGGGATAGTCCTGGTATTGATCCTCGTAATCAGTCTTGCACGTCGTGCTGATTGTATCTTCCTTGCTGTAAGGGGGCTCGTAATCAGCGTATTCTTTCTGCTTGCTGTAAGTGTCGTCGTAATTACTTTGCGACGTAATGGGCACGTCCGGGTAGGTATCCTGTTGATTGTACGTCTCCTCTTGGTTATAAGTGCCCTGTTGGTTATAAATGTCCTGTTGGTTATAAGTATCCTGTTGGTTATAAGTATCTTGCAGATCGTATGCGCTCGGTTGGATGTAAGTGTCTTGCTGGTTATAAGTGTCCGGTGTCTTATAAGTATCAGGCTGCTTGTAAGCTTCAGGTTGCTTGTACACGTCCTGTTGGTTGTAAGTGTCCTGGCTATATGCGTCCTGCTGGTACGTGTCCTGGGCATACGTCTCCTGATTGAAAGTGTCCTGATCGTAACCGTCTCTGTTGAACGTTTCCTGATTGTACGTGTCTGGGTAGGTTTTCTCATAACCGGTCGACGTATTTATGTTGTACTGGGAATCGTATTGCTCCTGCTGATACTGATTGTAAGTGTTTGTCACGTTATTTTGGTCGTATACGCTCGATGGAACAGACGCGCTGTAATCGTATTGCTCCGGATGATACGACTCATCCTCGTACGAGTGCTTCTTCGTCCGGTCCTGGTACTGCACGTTGTTCTGCTCGTAACCCATTACCGGATAATTATCCTCGATTATCATATCGGGCCCGGTCTTTCTGTATGGATCGTTCGGTTGGCTAGTGTACTGATCGTTCGGCTGGCTGGCGTTTGGATATGTCATGTCCTGATACGTCTCCTGATAAACCTGAGTGCTCGGTTGAACGTAAGGCGTTTGGAACTCCTCCTTGTACGTGTTCTGTAGGTACGCCTGATCGTACCTGTCCTGGACAGGTGCCTCCTGATAGGAACGACTATACTGGTCGTCGACCTGCGGCGTGTAACTGAACCCGTATTGATCGTCGCCGGCGTACTGGCTCTTGCCAGAGGCGTGCATCGGATCGTATACACCCTGCTCGGTGTACACGCTGTCAATATAGGTATCCTGAGGTAAGTTATCTTGGCTGCGATAAGCGTAATTATAGTCCTCGTTGTATTCAGACTTGTTGTAGCTCTCCTCGGAGGGTGTTCTAGTCTTTGGCAGTTGCCTGCTCGGTGTAGCAGGTAGGGAGGCGAGCTTGCGATTGATAATAACATTGCTTGGTTGCGTCGGCGTCGGAGGTAGTTTCTTTCCCGTCCCCTCTTGTCGAGATATCGGCCGTTGTTGGGGCTGAAGCGGCTTTCGGCGACTAGTACTGTGATCACTGCAAACACGAAACGGAGATTCGTTATGCTGCAGCACGCCCCATCAATTTCTATTTCAGGGGACAGGCGTGGCCGTGCACCGTGAACGATATAATTTCACAGAATAATCGTGACGCTTCGTTAATACTATTTCTGAATCCCTGATCCGTCGAGTATGATGCTAGTGACGCAGCAGAATCATTTACCAAAGGGTCAGAGCTGATACTGTCGGTCATGCTTGCAAACCATTTATACAACAAAAGCCACAGGGAGTTCATCGTGTGTTTATGCAAACGGGGGGATGTAAAGGACAGAAGGAACCTATGATAGTACCTGTAATTGAGTTCCTCGGATTCATAACTGCGTTGTCTGGTAACTGTTGGTCTGTAATCTGGTCGATGAATGCCGATGCTAGATGCAGGCCTCTGTGGAAGCGTTTTTCTATTCCGTTTGTTCTCGTAATAGGTACTAGTCCCTAAATACCACTTCCCTCCGCTGTCCCACTGTCTGTCCTCGTCATCTTGACCGTACCTAATGACACGTGCAACATCAGATTGATGTCAGATCGAGAACTGAGCTCGCATCGTGCTAATAACAGCATGAGATCCAATAGAGGACGAGATAGTATTCACGAGAGTTACCTTTCATCTTGATAAGTGTATCCCGTGATCCTGTCATAGTACTCATTGTATCTGATGTCAGTCTGACATTCTGGATACGTGGCACTCATTATCCCCACTCTTCCCTCGCTACTATACCCATTGGCGTAGTAAGGGTGCTCGTCGTACAGAGTCATTTGCCTCTCCAAAGACGGCCGCCTGTGAGGACCTGTTTGTGCACACGAACAAAACAAATTTCAATATTTTCAATACCCTTTACTGTTTCATAAGCAACGTGCTTCGTACAGAGAGGTGCATTCTTTATGTTCGATTCAAACATCTCCGCTATTTTTGTAGGATAGCAAGACTCAAGTATGTTCAAACAGAATCGGCAACTTTTGCGGTTATATTTTCACGAGTGGAGCCTATACGATTATTGTATTTACCTCTTCGCCTAGAGGAGCTAGTGGTGGTGCTGGGATAGTACTCTGTGTCGCTGTAGATCCTTGCGTCGTCCACTCTTGTGCCATGATAGTCGTATCCCTCGCTGTACCAGCCGTCTTGGCTGAAATCACGGAAAAACATTTAAACAGGGCCGGAATAATAGGCGTATGAACGATAGAAGCATAGATGAAATGATCCGAGATAAAATGACCGAGTTCGCTGCAAGTATGATATGGTTGATAAAAGATCTTTCCATAGACTTGCTCGAATACTGCAACGACACTGCGCCATGCAACTACCTGTGGATAATCAGTGCCATTCTCTTTGACCCACTAAACGCGAGCTATTATCGTTTTATCGTGGCGCTTTCTAGATTGCCTCTGGAACTTCGATTCCGTGTGGTTTACCTAAATGCGCGTGCGAATGTATTTTCCTCTGCTCTTCCGCGAGAGGTGTTAGCGCAGAACAGGAATATCGACGCGAAACTGCGGAGCTAAGCGACGAGAATGCCATCCCAGTGTATGATGAAACGTGTCTTGTTCGTGTGCAATGTTTCTATATGTAAGAGCTATTTGAACAGTGCGCCAAGGCATAGGATTCAAACTAACAGCGTGGCACGCTAGTGACAGGAATAAAAAAAAAAGAGAGAGATGCCAGATGAAACGTGTGAGCTAACGATCGAAAATGCGAAGTATGCGATGAAAATCGTTGAAGCTTTCTCACGAAACTGCTGGGCGTACTTAATTCGTACCTGTCCTCGTAATCCCACGTGTGCTTCCGTCGTCTAAATCAGGCAAAAAACAATAAACGATTTTTTTTCAAACTACGTCGCGATTCACGGCTAGGGCCGTGCGAAAAACTTTCAGTTTGCAATTATACAACACGTGTACCAGCTGCTGCAAACACACGACAATGGACTTGCAGAAATAAAAGCGTTGGAAATGTTTCTGATTAAAGTGCACGGCCCTGTTAATGCTCGTCTCTCTTCAATTAAAATTAATATCTTTGCAATGCAGACGAAAGGGTTGGGGGGAGAGAGAGAGAGAGAGAGAGAGAGAGAGAGAGAGAGAGAGAGAAGAAGAAGTAGAGGGTGAAGTAGAAAAGGGGCATTACTAGCTGTTGCTTTACGAGTATTGTCATTTGAAGTCACGCTAAACGAAGAAGTATTACTGTAACAGGTAACGGCTACTTCTTGTAGCGTGTAGGGTACTCTATATAGATTTCGTGTGTACATTCTGGTTTTTAAGGCTCGTAAATGTCAAATACCTGTATTCCTTATAGTGTCTTGGTCTACTATTGTAGAATAGTGGCTCGGAAGATTCTGAAGCGTGCTGAGACTGAGAATACCTTTGCGGTGGACCTTCTTCGGGGTACGGTTCGTCGTAACGTGGACTGTGGCTCGATCCACCGTAATTTCCATAATTACTCGGAGCTAGTCTTCCTCCAACTGTAGATGGAATCTGTGGACACAAAAGGTTCCTCGAAACATCCATGAAATGCTCTAAGAAGCGCATCTTTTTTGGAAAATCTTCCGTATCTCTATTCTATTGCGCGCAAATATTCCCGAAGCTTCCTGACTATTCTTTTGAAAGACAGCTTGAATTTTTTTAACCGATAATCGTAACTTTCGAAGCGGAGCGCAGCTGCGTACGTAGCTTTCGTTTAATAAATTGACGAAGAGATGTCGACGACCCCGACGGTATTAGGGCTCCGGAGCTCGGTAGTTAATAAACAGAGGTAGTAAAGTATCGATCATTTAGTACCTGATGATCATCCCTCTCGTAGCTATTTTCTCTCGAGGTCTCGAGGGATCTTTGAGGGGTGGCCAATTGGTTGGCAGCGGTTCGAAACTGCGAAGCCGAGCTGTTTGCACCTTGTCCGCCTACTGGATAATTCAGGTCGGACGTATAGTCTGAATCCTCCGAGTATCCCGCTGAAAGTCAATTAAAATTTCAAGTTACGACAAAGCGGGGCAAATCTGTCTGGAACAATCGTGGGGCGTCGTAATTATTCCCCGGGAGAAAGAATATTTCAGCACGGAGAAATAATTCGTCGGCCCGTGCGAGTGGGATCACAATATTTCCCACAGATCAACGGAAACCGTGTACGAAGCAAAACATTCTCGTCCTTCAACGTAAACGCACGCGTGACGATAAAGCAAACAAATTGGTCGAAAATTCTGGCCCACCTGTGCATAATATTTCCAAAGGGGGAGGCGTTAGAACGAACCACGACGAGTTCTCATCTGCGCACCATTCTTCGTGATAAACGGCGGCATCGAGGGGCGCGATTAAAAGAAAGGAAATGTAATCGCGCGTGACAGTGGTCCCCCTTGTTTCCGTCCTCCCGGTAAATGGTCGCGACAATTTCGAGAATATCCCGGCACAGAATTGGTCGATATTGGACGAATCCGAAAATGGGGGCAGTGCAACAGCGGGGTGTAAATGGTAATAGTTGATGATCATGCTAGTCGTTGATTAACACTTAGATGATTGAGAATCTGTCTTCGGGGAACAATGGAAGTCCACAAACGGGGAGAGTAGCAGAATCGATAATTGTTTCTACAGAAAAGAAAAGGAAAGAATACGAAGCATCATGAATGTTTGGTCATGCCAAAGGTTTAGTGATCTTCGATACGGGGAGACCCTTAAATGGGGGTAGGGGGGTGGGGGGTGGGGGGTTGGTGGAATTTTTAGGGGAAAGTTACGGACAGCTCTCGAATGGTCGATAACCACGATAGCTGGGACGTTTCGTACTACGCTTGTTGCACGGATGTATCAACTGCAACTGCAATTGCAACTGCATAAAGCGTTCTTATGGCCGCCAACGTCGGATAAAAAACTAGCGTCACGTTTGGATCGATTTTTACGCGAAAAACCAGGGAACGCAGTACCTCCGCCAGCTGCACGAAAATAGCATTCGAGCGAATTGAGTCTGAAGATCGTAAATAAAAAATGCCGCGGAAGACGTGTCAAATAACCGATGTCGCGACACGAATGCGTTTATTCAGAATCGCGATTACAGTCGTATATAAAATTAACATAAGGCGTACTAATGAGTTCCTTACACGCACCAGTGCTACTTTTCCGCACAATGAAACGTAAAAATTTACTAAGTTTAACAGAGAATTTAAACAGAAACCTCTCACAGACGTTATTTTCAACTTGGAACCAAATATCTTTTCACCGCAATTGTCATAAGGACAAGAAAATACAGAGTATCGCACAGAAATGGGCGGGGTATACTTTTGAAACGGTCGGAAGATAAAGGAACTCTCATAAGGCAGTTCGAAACGCTTTCAGATCCTCCCAATTCCGATGCCAGCGTTATGCATTTACGTGCACGCGTGCCGCAACGCGATGCAATTGCGGAGCAATGCACATTTGGGTCTATCGACAATCTCACGCGTACACCCAATTCAATGCAGCTCCCCATTGATTTCCGCAAAAATACAGGCACGTATGAGAGCATCTAAAACCACTAAATTCTGCCTCGTAACATATTCTTCTATCCCTAAACATTTCAAAGCCGCAGCCCCGTTCATCCGCGTGGCAAAAACGAACGTAGAAAACGCGAGGCAGCCGCGCAACACGCCACGGCGAAACCAAGGGAACTGAAAAGTTAGCGCAGCCGTCGGTCGCGCGAGTAATCGAGTGAAGAGTATCAACTGACCGGCGACATTCCTCTCCGTGTCGGAGAGTAGTCGAATAAAACAGCAGCCACTTAAACTGTAACTTGTCGTGTACTTACAGTGGCCTATATTGTACAATATCTGTCGTCGTGCCTGTTCGGCTCGTGCTTCCTGGTCCATCATGTTGTTCAGCATTCCCAGCTTCCTCTGCAGATCCGCCGCCTCCGTGTTCTCGGGGTCTTTCGGAAAGATAGACATCGGTGGGGAAATGGTTAATCGCGAATTCTCGAGGATCTCTAATACTGTCTCTAATCAGCGCCCGATTACTCTGTTCTCGTGGGGGTAGCCGAGTGAGAACGAGGGGGAACAGATGGCACCTCGGCTCGTCCGCGTATCTAGCAATTGTGCGACGGCCAACGGTCTCTAACGAGCTCGCCGGCAAGAAGCGTGGACTCTTGGTCGCCCGATGACACGGATCGAGCTCCGCGCGTCGTCTTAAAAGGGAACTCGTGTCGCGCGTGGTCTTTATGCATCGCGAGGCCGTCGAGCGGGTGTACACGTTGCTTGAAAGTTATGCGGTGCAAAATGCTCCGTAAACGACGCCGAATGGTATTAATCAGGGTGTAACGGTGTTTTATGGTGCAGGTTTCGAAGCAGCTTGGTTTTGCAACGCGGTGCTTCGCCGTATCGGAGACACTGTAACCCTCCATTAGGAAGTGCCGAGCTATAACAGTGGAGACTGATGGAGCTTCGACAGTGCCTGTTCAGGTGGAAGCTGTGTATTTTCATTCGGTGATCATGAGGTACTTAATGTGTGCTCGATATATTCCAATCGCGTCTCAATACACTTATTAAACAAGTGTATACTTCAAGGCACCTGACATTCCCAAAAGTGCACGCACAATTTCGAAGCCTTGCCGCTATCTAATTTATCCTGAACCATAATTGTATGCCGCCCGGGCATCCTAATTCCCGTAAATTGACCTGTGGTCTAGCTCATTTCGGCGGTGTATTAATATCGCACCTGAGTGATGTATAGATCGCGTAATCCTTTAGAGTTAGGGGATTCCTTGTAACGAGGAGTGGGTGGATCTTGCGCGGCACGGTGATTCCAGGGCTTAGGAACGATTTATTACGTAACCAGCCGAATCCCGTCGAACCCCTTTTCCTGACGAGCTTACGGAACGAGAGTGGAAACGTTTCCGACGCCTATCGACGATATTCTATTGCACGGGGTGTATCAATTTCCCTGGCTCGACCTTTGTCTGATCATTCCCACCGGTGACTTGACCCAATCGAAGTTTCAGCATCTACTTCTACTTCGATGTTCAAGCTGGAGATGAAAGCAAACTCGCCAACGTAAGGACCCAAGTGGCAACTACGTACACTACCGATCATAAATTGGAACACCACACCCTTGGATACTCTGCGTTTCTGGCCAATAGACTCGCACTGGTATGCTGAATTATTTTGGACGTGAATTAAGTTGTAAATTATAAACTTGTAAGTGGCGATTACAAACAGTTGCAGTCAAGTGGCAGGTATAGCTGTTTGTTTACTGTGGTCCAAGGTACAACACTGAAATAAGTGGAATGAATCTTATGGCCAGTGACGTACATAGCATCGTCCATTAATCATGCAGTGGTATTCGTAAAAATTATATAGGAAACTTGACAGTGGGTAAGGTAGACACAGGCAAGTCGACGCGAGCCTATATTATGCACCAGCCGTAACGTAATCTGGGTTAAAGTTCTGATCCTCTACGACATACGTTAAATAAAGTATGCGTGTGCAGACGAGAGGGCAAGGACTGTGGACTATGCTGAAATGTAAATGAAAAATAAATACTTGTGCTCTTCTACTAGCTTTCTTGTTGAATTATAAAATGGCCAGTAATCCATTCTCTATATACCCTGATAATTTTAACTATACCGTTGAGGATTTGCATTATTTTCGTCGCTGACCCACTTCGCTTTCTACGTTTTTCTGAAGTAGAATCACTGAGAAAATTCCGAATGGGATATTTACTTGGTCTACCTAGTCTTCTACTGGCTATCGATTATGTGCTATTCCCATCAATCAAGCGGAACATACCTTTCGAAGAAAGTTACAGTAGAAAGTTATAGAATGACCAGTGGAAGAACTATTTCTCACGATCGCAGGTATGAAAATTAGTTGAGAAGTTGATGGAACGATGGAATAGTTGGAAGACAAAGGAAAAACGAATCGTTTGATTGCTTTGATTAATATCATTTAAAAGATGGATTGGTTCACTGTAGCGTGAATTGAATGATAATTATTCGTAACTAAATCTCGTGTGTATTTATTAATAACTTTCTCGGCAAATGTAATCCCCTTTGGAGAAATGTGCCTCGTACGTGGATTGTGCCGCCCAATGCGTTTCAGTCACGCGATTATTACTTTTATTGTCGGCATTCGGTCTCGCATGTCATTCGGAAAAATCGATAAACCACTTATTTAAGAAAGCTAGTATTCAGCAAAACCTAGACGCGTGGTAATCATAAAGTCGCAGGTAAGGTATGGAAAAATCCTGTCTACATTCCAGAATAAAATTTCGAATGCACAAACTGATCTTCTAATAACCAATTTCATCAAGCCTTTCTAAATTCTATTTACCAAATCGATTAACTTAAACGACTCCCGGCAATAATTCCAATTTCAATGCAAGAAAGCAGAGCCAGGCATAAACTTAATGTAGGTACCTCGATTAATTACGAGCCCAGATAATTACATCAGCTTACCCAGGAGCACGATTGAGCGAACGAACTGTTAATGAACGTTAAAGATCAAGACCGGGAAAGCCCTTTTGAAATCGAGGAGACCGCGTCTGGAAGCCCTAATCCCCGTTCTCGAGAAGAATCTCTCCTAATAATATCAGGAGCGTGATACGACGGCCCGAGCCCATTAAACCCGGGATTCGAACTAAGAGCCGAAAAAAAAAGAGAGGAGGATGACGAAACGAGGGGAAAAAAGAGAAAGGAAACGAATTCGATGCTCTCGGGCCACGACCCTGACCCACATATTTCACATTCCACCCTTTCGTTCCAGTGCTCGAACACCAGAGGAGACACGTACGATCCCGCGGTCTCCTCCGACGGTATAATTCCTTCCAGCGAGCGGCACAGCGCCGTTGTCCCGCTAGTCTCGCACTTGTATCTGTATACATATTCTTTCTCGTCTTCACTCGAGGAAGGCACCGTTCGCTGTTTCTAACTTTGGTCTGGATGCAATTAAAAAAAGGGTCAAGCCCTGGCAGGAGAGCGTCTCGGCAGCGCGAGTAGTTCTTTTCTTTGAGGCCACCACCACTACCACCCTCCAACCCTGCTGGCGAGGGTTTCACGAGCCCCCTCCCTGCTCCGGCCCCCTCCCGTGCCGTCTCACCGGCGTGCCAAGTGCATCGGGGTCCTCCACCCTGGCACCGGGACGTCTCTTTAAAGTAAAGAAAAAAAAAACCCTACTAGCTGCACTCGAAGCATTCCATTCCCCCAGCGTAAAGGAGCCATCAAAGTATTTTGCACTCTCGCATTTCCCGCGATGCTCCCCGCTAGTTCGCGATCGAGCCCCCCCCCCCCCTCGATATAAACGCGATACGAGCGGCGGTAATGGCCGAATCGGTAACAGCTGGCCCTCGATATATTGACAAACTTCGTAAGGGGGAACGACGGGAAGAGGAGACGTCTCCTCCCCCCCCCCCCCGTCGGGGCGTCTTCGTCGAATGGAACTGTTTCCCTCTTTCAGCTTCGAGCTCCGAGCTTTCCCTGTTCGTTTTTCCTTTGTCTCGTCGGGCTTGCCACGGGGCGAGGATTGACAACGCGGAACTATCCGGGATGATGGGATTGCTTCTAACCGCCGCGTTGATATGCCTACGTTTTAATACTTTCAACTGGAATTGAAATTTTCTGTGCAGTTGAGAGAAATCAAACTGTTTGGATAAGAACCATGAAATCTCTATGTTTCTCACTGCAATGCGAGCTTATCCACGATAGATTGAAACAAAATGGGCAGATATTTCAGGACGAGCAATGTTTCAAAGTCAACGAGTATTCTTTCGTCGCCCAAGGATCACCACGAAGTTGCGACCGTCGCTTAACTGACTTGATTAAATCTCTCCCTCCCCCCCTCCCTTGGACTTTCAAAACGGGAGCTTTGCCTTCGGATCTTTTACCCTTCCGCCAGCTATTGTTCTATCCCTTCCCAGCGAGGGATTAATGCGTGTGTTTCGAGTCGAAAGAGTAACGGTGGCCCGTATACACACCGTCGGCCAGATACTGTAGGGGAAAGTTTAAATCCCCTGTAAAGTCGTTTCCGTTCTGCTAATCACCCTCCGGGCCACCTTTGCCTCTAATCTCGTACATCCGGTTTACACGTTAGACCGTCTGCACGATCCGCTAGCCGGCCAAAGGCGTGTAATTAGTCTATTTTTGCCGATCCAACTTTGTCGACCGCAGGGAAAAATTAGAGCAGCTTCACTAAGGAAAAGTGGCCGCGCCGTTCCGCTAGCCTCCGAACGAAAACAACAAGTGACAAACACGCAACTCGTTCCACCCGTTATACAAGCTGCACCGTAAAGACCGCTGTAAAACGTGAACGTAAAAGAAGGGGGCACAGAGCGTACAAAGGGATAACGAGGAAAGTGTTCACACGGACGTCCGTGATACTCGATCTTCTCTGGAGTCACGCCCATTTGTTAAGGGTCCTAAGAGAGACGGATGTGCTCCATGATACTTTCATTTATCAGATTACAAGTTTCCATGAATCTTTCGAGTAGTTTTTTGAGTCCATTCGTTACTTACTAGGAGAAGTCTAGTATTCTGATTAGAATTGGAGGATTCAAAGCCTCCTGCTGCTCCCCGATAACGGTTAATGCAATAGCCCTGGATTTCAAGCAACGTTGGACGGAGTGGAATATTTTCCGGGTATCTGCGTCGTTAATTAAGTAACTTTGGTAAAGTTTCCAGACTGATTGATCAGCGCTGCCTGCACGCGCGTTTTCCTTTCAAGCAACGTGTACGGTCATTACGAAACGTACTTCGGTACTGTATCATCCACCGAGCGGACAGTTTAATGAGATCGATGTATGTATCGTTGGAAAGGTAAATCTGATCGCGGGAGGCTAACGCGATCCTACCAATAACGGCGAATTCCACGTCGAAATGAAATAATGGCTTGCCTCGGTATTTTCTCCCCGTCCTGCTCCTTGATTATTACGGGCATCCTTATAGTAAGACGAGAACGGACGAACAAATACACAAGTTCACGATGCTAGGTCATGCGTGATTAAAGTCTAGCTAAGGGTTTTGTCATTCTACTTGGACCGGCGGGAGCCATAGCTGTAAAAGTGGAACGGGTCGGCGATAAGTCCGACTTGCCCGGGCACCGTCTCCGAGCGTGGCTCGTCTAACAAAATCACGTACTCGCAGGTGTCACTACATCGAGCCTCGATGTCGTTTGAAAACAATTATTAATACGTACAGTAGCCGTGTAGCAAAAACACAGGAGCAAGAAAAGAAATCGGAAGTAAAAAGGTGACAAAAAACGTCTACGGACAATTGATAACTGATTACAGTGTCGCAGCCATAGCTCGATGCATCTGCAGGTACCCTCTTTTTTCACATGTTTTCTTTTCTTTTTTATTTTCACATTCGACACGATGCTCTGCATCGACAAAGTAAGAAAGAAGAAAAGAGGACGGTTCCCTTGCTTGGAGTAACAATTGCCGCGACAATGACGATCTATTTCCCTCTCGTTATCATTTCACTCTTTAGTTCCCTTTCTTTTTCGTCTACTTTCCCTCCCCCCTCTTGTGCTATCGCCGCGCCACTGCGTGCACGTGCGCTTATGGTGCTCCGAAAAGGGGTGAGTTTGTGCTTGAAAGAAAATTATGCCCCGAAAGGGAGGAAGAACTCCGAGAGCTTCGGCCGCAGCCGATTCAAACGTAATATCGACCAATTGAACGGAGAATCGCCCGTTCGTCGTTTACGCACAGCTGATGTGATTAAAAAATCAAAGCTGGTGCGTGGCGCGCCGCGATTAAGCGTAACGAATTTGCGGCTGTCGAACGGCCATCGAGGCAAGCGAGAGGGAACGGAAGAATTACAGAAGGCGGGCGCGCTCGGAACGAAGAGAATTAAACGATCACTCGACCCGATTTGTTTGGCGGCGCGACGCGTAATAATTTGCCGCGTGAACGAACGTCGATAGAGTCGCAAATGAAGGTTTTCCCCGGATCCGAGCAACGACATCCTTTGACCGCCGAGTAAGCGCGCGGCGAGCACCAATCACCGGCAACTATGGCGTAAAACCGAGTGTCGACTGGATGGCCGACATCCGAGGCGGGAGCCCTTTCCTTTTCGTCTCATCGCAACTCATTACTATCCTAATTAGATACTCCTAAAGGGATCAAACGAAGTTCTCTTTCACTACGTGCTTCACTCAACACAACACGGTGCTTCTCTCAAAAAAAAGGCACGCAACATTCGGTCGCTACTTCGATCGAACTGTTGAGTGTGTAATCTGTGTGTGTCGGTGTGTGTGTGTGCGCTTTAATGAACTTCTGAATGGAAGGGTTTCGAAAAAGCAAGATACGTAGGCCCGAGCAGCTTGCAAACGCTTTATGTTCGCGCGTTGCTGGTCCCTTCCGTTTTCATCGCGAAGCAGAGAAGATAGATTTCGTAACGACATTCGACAAAAAAGACAGATATATAGAGAGAGATAGAGATAGAGATAGAGATAGAGACAGAGAGAAACAGAGAGAGATAGAGAGAGAGAAAATAGAGGAAGAGACAGAAAAAAGGACCCCGAAAGCGAAAACATTCAACATGTCAAACGCAATTCCTTGGAGCGAATTCGTACACGGTACACTGGCACGCAGGCGTCTCGCAGAAAGAACTCGATCTGGAAGGGAATGATGTGCACGGCGTGACAGCGTGTCCTTTTTTCTGGAGGATCCACGATTGTTCGGCTCGCATACGGCATACTTCTTCGAGGGATTCGTGGAGTCGCGAACCTTGCCGTCCACGAAAAACTGGTTCTATACTTTTATTTCGCGTGGGACAATAACACAATCAATTCGCAAGGCAGTTCCGAGCGGTGTTTATCGACTGCGTTTGTTGCAAATCGGCACAATCGAACTCGCGAAGGAAAGATTTCAAAGAATTTCGCTATCACGCACGGAGCAAGAGTATGGAACCGCTTTTTTTTTATCAACTACGAATATCATCGATCCCTTTAGACGATGGAACAGAGAGAATAGCGACGGATATCGAGTGGCCGATGATCCCGGCGGTTGAAAACTCTTTCTGGCTAACGCGGCCACGGTGATGGCATAATTAAAGTCGTTTAATTAAGCATGAAATCGTATCAAAGTGCGCTGGTAACGACCGAAACGAGTTTCGATAGCGTGACTATCCGGCGGTGTCCAACACGCACGTACAGGGGGCTCAAAGGGGGCTCTACAATTAAATTAATGAAATAGGGTCTCGAAGAGAGTGCACGTGTACGGGACAAGGAACACCCGAGAGACCGAAATTCGCGGTAAAGGGGAGGGGAAAAGGTGACGCAAAGCCTCGAAAAAAAAAACTGGGGAAAGTATGTCATTCAGGGGGAGGAACGCCGTGAATTTAAAATAATTCTGACGCCGAAGGGAACCCCGCCTCGTCGATCAATCGAACCGCCGAACGAACTTAACCATGTTTATGTAATTCCTCTGATTGCGTTTGCCAATTTAGTTAATAGAATCCCTCCATTCCGCCGACATTATCGTCAAATAATTTCAAGACGGAAATACGGTTCTTGGTGCGTTCGGGCCTTGAAATTATTCAGTCGCTACGGAATTGCTTTACTATCCGCTTTCATTGATTCAATTTTAACGAGATCATGCTTCCGAAAAATTCTCCCCCGAAGCTTACACGCCCATAAAATCCGACTAAAAATACAGCCCCGTCGAATAGGTTATAACCCGGACCTAACCCACCGTCGCGTCGTGAAAATCCACAGAATTTATATCGCGTTACTAAATGCGACCATTGAGGAAGACCACGACCATTGAGGAACTCCACCTTAACTCTAATTAATCCCCAGTTCCCTTGGCCAAGTTTTACTGACGCTTGACTTTGACTGTGTTAAAAGTTTGTGCGCGCTGTCAAAGCACACACTGGAGTCGCCTGGAAGTATATTTCGACCGAATTAAACGCGCCACCCCCGAAAGTCGCGCAACATACTTTACCGCCGTTATAAATAAAGCCAGAGAGAAGTCCATGAGATTCCATGGTATTCCCTTTTCTTCCCTTCGACGGAAGGTAATGCATAACTTTCCGTGATTAACGATGATGGGTTCCCTCAGCGCTCAGACCTTACCCCGGGAATATCTAAAGCGGTTTTCGATATCCGCCGCGAAACCGACCAATCGTCGACGACAGCTGGATCTAGAATGGCGGAGGGCGGGCAAACAGAGAGAAAGACAAAAGGGAAAAACGTAAAGACAGAGCAGAAAACAGGTGGGGGGTTGTGGGTGGTGGGTGGAGGGGCGGGTGTAGATTGAGAATCGTAGTAGAAAATTTCAGGTGCAGTGGCTGACGAGCAAGAAAGGGGCTTATTATCGCTAATTACGTACAAACAGCGTGGATTCGGTTTCTCGTGGATCGTGAACGCGTGACTCGCTTCCAAAGTTTCGTCTAGCTAAAGTCGAGAACCGCGGGAGGATGTTGGGGCGGGGGGGGGGGGGGCGGGATAGGCGCGATAGCACTGGGAAGCTACGATATGCTCGCGTAATCGAAACATCGGTGCGTTTTGCACGATTCCGTTCGTGTTTTCCGGTGAGGAGGCAGGGTTGGGATGAATTAGAAATCATTCGTTAAGTGAGCCGAGTCTACGTCCGCTGGCCTAGCGCGCGCCGCGACCGCACGATCGACGAGAAATCCACGTGACGTGGAAGTCAGATGCATTGGTCAAGAAACCAGGATGTAATGTATTAAGCGAAACGAAGATCTCGGGATCAAGGACGATCCTGAAATCCAGGACGGTCCTACGATCAGGACCAAGGATCTTGACGAGGGTACCTGAGCCACACATGGGCCGGGCTGCTCGCAACTGCATTGCCGTTTCACTCGTTAGCAGGGCTTTCCATCTCGTTCGTTGTTCGCACTTTCCTGATTGGTCAGAGACTGATCAGACTGACGGTCGTTCGTGCATGATCCGATTGGCGATCATGTCCTAATTCTTTCAGCCCTTGAACGTTCGAGACCTCTCGCGTGCAAGCGATTACCAAAAGTGATCGTTTTCTACCCGTACCCGTTTCGCCCGCGGCTAAACTCCTCCCCGCCCCCTATCGGGTTCCCGTGGATTCCTCGATGAACATTTCTGAGTAAGCGTAATTTCACAGACCACCCATGACGATTCGTCTTCCCCTTCCCTCGCAGAAAAGAAAGTAATAACTATCGCATTATGTGATTGCCATTCTGTTTGCTCGAACCTATATAAACCACCGGTTACATAATTTATGCGACGTCCATGTGCCGCGGCACGGAAGCGGAATCGAGGAATCAATAATAACTACAGAGAAGTCCGGCGAACATTGTTGCTCGCGTTGTTTCGATCGAACTTCACCGGCGTATACAAGTCTATGCTGTTCGAGGAAAAAGGTAGAACGACGTGAACGTGTCCAGAAATCTCCTCCCAGTATTACGTGCCTCTCTGAATCTCCGTAACAAATCGTTCTCCCCGGTCGACGAAAATTCGGGACACGACCAGGGAATTCGACGAACATTAATGAAAACCATATTGTTGCTTCGGGGCGTATCAGCGATGGACCATTTCGTTTGGGGTTGAAAACTCGCGAGGTCGTTTGGCAAGATGAGATTCCGTTCGCCGAGCCTTCCCTCAAACCCACCGATCGCTTTATCAGCTCAGATAAAACCTCCCGCGAGCAACTCAATCACGCGACTCGCAATTTTTCACTTACGAGATCTCGAGCCCCCCCCCACCCCACCCCCTCCGCTGATCATGCGATTAAACATTCCGTTTAGCGACGAGCACCGACCGATAGTCATCTGACTTTTTCATCGTCATGACCGCGCCTCTGCCGTACATGTCGATATTATCCACGATAAACAGACTCCCCGGGCTCCCTTGATCGTATCGCGCAGTTTCCCTCTATCTATTTTCCGATACTTATTTCTTTCCTCTTTGTGCGCCGAAACGACGGGAAGACGACGAGAGGACGCTGAGTAGGACGAGAGGAAGGGTGACGGAACGCGGCCAGATCGATCCCTCCCCGAATGTTCAAGAGCAATGAAAAGGGAAAGAAGGGAGGGCGGATCGGCGGAGTGGAGACGCAAAAGAAACAAACGGAAAGATAGAGGAGACAGGGAGGGGAGGAGTAGGGGCGGGTTACTTGGTTCTTTCGCGAGAGCAGATCTTATCCTGGATGGTGGGAGTCTGAAGTGAAGGGAGTAACGTGGGTGCTTCGATATTGGGCCTGCATGCATCCAGTAAGAGAGCAGCGATTTATAAAGACGCGATTCGGCTGTCCGAGTGTCCGAAATAACTGCTCCCGCAAGGGTGTTTCGGCTTGAGGTATTTCTGTTCGCGGAGCAAGGGGTCAGGGCGAGTGGTTTACAGAATAAATCGGGGGTTAAATTGTGAAAGTTCAATTTTATAATAACTCTTATTATTACCTACCTCTAGAATTTGAACTCAGCTTTAGTCAAAGAGTGGTGAAAGTGAATTAGCAAAGTACCAGAAAAATAGACGTTTCTATGTCCCCTCTTTTGGCCCACGGAACGTCGATGAGATATAAGCGGGAAATGGAAGGAACGGTGCTTAGTGTTCGTCGAAAATTCCATTAAAACAGTTGGCGCGGATCGGGGAGGGCCCAGGGAGTACGCCAAGGGGAAAATGAGAAAGAGGGAATAAACCGAGGAACCGGGTGGAAAAAAGGTTGCTAGATGAAAAACGTGGGCTTTCGTTGCCGGTAGGTTTATTATAAACGGCCTCGTTTTCCTCGTTTCGCAACACGGTCAAGTGGAGCATCGCGTGGCGAAAAATAATTTGCGCCTTTACGTCAAGAAACCCCGCCGACCGAAACGAGCTCCTCGGAACGGAAAAATTCGCCCGACCAAACAGATCTCTCTTCCGTATCCGTACGCAGAGAGGAAGAATTCGCGGATTAGTCGCGGGCAACGTGTCTTTCCCCCCGCAATGCGCTTTTATTTCGTTTCGTATTGACGCAAAAATTCCACGGTTGCGTTATGAAAAAAGTTGTTCAAACTTTTTTAATGAGTCATCGAAGTATAGTTTCCACGGCACGACGATGTAAGCGTGGTAGTATTCCATATATACGTGTGAAACTTCCCCGAGAAGATATTATTCGATACTTTCCAACGACAGCTTTCTCAACGGCGATCGAAGAAGCTGGACATTGATTTATTACAGCAAATACGGGTACACAATTGCGAAGCTTTAAACGATGTTCGGACGACTCGTCAAGTTAACTATGCTGACAAGGAAAGTGCAGTTTAGTGTTTCCGTGTAACGAGAAATGATTTATTCAACACAATGACAGCTTCGGTCCTGGTTATTCGCAATATGTGCTCCGCTTAATTTTGTCCAATTTCACCGAGAATTTCTGGCCTCAGGCTTTATGAAATATAGGATTAATGTTATTCCTCGCGTGGCTCGAGTCTAGGGGGTGGAGTGCCAACGAAAAAAACGCGGCTGAATCGTAACATGTCGTTAACCTTGTTTCGAGAAAGGCAAGGATCGATAGTAATGGATCGCTGATGTGCCAGTGACCGAAGAATGGATGGAAGCACGCTACTTCCGGGAACGGGGGACTGGACGAACCATTCCCTATCCTGTCCCTCAGGAATAAAATGTTCGATGGAAGCCTCCGCGCATTTGTTACTAGTCAAAAGTCGAAAAGATAACTTGAACTTTTCGCTGCCACGACGTTGAAGATACTACTGCGAGAAAAATAAGAGAAAAGTAGGTAGATAGATTGGAGAAAACCGTGATCGAAGTTATCGAGCGGCTGAGTAAGCCTGTCTCGAATCAAGGAGGAATCAGAAAATGCGCTTCTTCTCACAATATTTATCCTCCGAGACGTTGACCGTCGCGTCGTTCACATCCTCGAAATTGTTTGCGCTCGTACGCTCGGTGTCCCTCTAAAAATACCGTTTATCTGTTGCTCTAAATCAGTGGAAACTACGTCCTAAGCCAGCAGAAGTGAGATTTCCATTTTTCCGCATTTATTCAGGCTCGCCCCATAAATAATGCATGGCTGCTTGCATCGCAATGCGTACCGTTGATCAACGAATCAGATTGACGCGCGTCTATACACATACGCGTTCGTGGCAATGGTACTCCTTCCTGTCACGAAAGTCAGTCGTTGCTTTAACATCGATCGCTCGAGATCAAGAAAGCTGTGACTCGTAAAGAGACGAACTGGAAAGAAGCAATGAGTCGTGTGCGTTAATAAAAAAGTGTTGATTTTTTATCAGAAAAATCCCCTATACAATTAATAATATCAAACTATTAACCAGGAGATTGATTTCTATTAAAAGAGGGGAACCAACATTGCCCAATAACCTCTCCCCACCCTCAAATTATAGATTACGAACGCACATGCTTCACGAAAGGAAACTCCTGTTAAAATCAGATGAAACCGATACGCGGGGAACTTTTGCGTACACGCCGGAACGAAATGCAGCGTCGCGAATTTTCGTCGACGGTAGATTTAATATCGCAGCGTCCCGTTTCAGGAAGTCGCTCCTGAACTTTCGCGTAGTTAGAACGAGGAACGAATGGCGGCAAGTGAAAAACTGGCCAGAACCGTGGTTCCCATTGCGTTAATTTTTCAGTGTGTACGCGAACAGGAGGGGAGGCGTCGAACGACGAAGCTAGCATTGTTACAACAACAGACGGAGGGGAGTGGTAGAAGCACGGAGGAACGAAACTTCCCAGACCCTTCTATTTTCTTTGAAAACCGTTCGAGCCGGGGATTCGGCGCGGAGCCGCGTCTCTTCCCGTACTTTCTCTCGTCTTTCCAGGAGTTTGGAAAATTTCAGGCGTCGAAATAATCCTCGAGGCACGTACGGCACGCTCGCACGGCATTACGAGGAGCATCGCGGGCTGGCGAATATACTCGACAGAGGAACGAACAGGCGGCAAGCCAAAGCCTCGACAAGTTTCTAGACGTACTCAATTAAAAGTTCGAGCCACTCGGACGAAGTAGCGCGTGGACCCGGGTCGTACAGTGGGCGCAGGGGCAGGGGCCAGGAGCTGTTCTGCCTTCTCCTTTCCCCGTCGAGTGGATCTACGTCGATCACAGGAAATGCCGCGATCTACTGGCATTTCATTATCGCCTCGATTACACGAGTGCCCCTGGTTACTGCCAGGCAATTTCACTCGACCCTTTTGGATCTACCACCGCGATGCATCCCCGCGTTTCAGCCCACCCTCTCCGCGCAACTGGCATTCTCTTTTTTCCATCCCTCGCTTAACCACCCCGTCTACCTCTTTCCCCAGCCGATTTAACAGCCACAGCTTGTTTCCGTCGATTACGCCGCCCGGCTACCACGATCGAACCCGAGACTCCGGGGACGCTATCGGATCGTGTACCCAACCGTTCAATGGTCCGAGGAAGATGATTACCGACAGTGATACTTTTGGCAATCGCTTTTGGCCGGAGGGTATCTCGCACAGTAAAGAGCAATCTACTTGTTCCCGCGTCACCGTTCGTCACAATCGCGTGGAAAGCATGGCGCATATTGCGTGCACCATGATGATCCTTTCGTGAGACTCTTTTTTCAGGGGCTGGGGGCAGATAGATAAATGAATAGAAACAGCGATCGTCGCTTTGCGAGCTGGCGAATCGTCCGCTCTGCTCGGCCGTGCTTCCATCCCACGTATCGCGCAATTATGGCGCTCACGTTGGGTAACATAAACGAACGAGCCCACCGATTCGTGCATATGAATGTCGGCAATTAGAGGAGTTGATCGAAATGCGCGGCGAAAATACGGCACTCGATTATCTTGATTATCGATTATCGGATTAAAGGGTATCGCGAGGCGATGCGTTGGCTTCATTCTGTCCGAGCAGTTGTCGAAATTGTCGGCTGCGCGCACAGGCATCGATTGGAATCGATCGTACGAATAACTCGCCTACGGCGACTCGCGTAACGATTTTACCGCACGGGGATAAGGAGGATCTTTAAACGATCACCGCAACGGATATAAAGCTATGCAAACGCGGGACCGATCGACGTTTCTATTTAAACGGATCCGTTACTGCGGTTTCCAAAGACGGTTTAATTAAACCGTGGAATAAAATTAAAACGCATTGGCTGCAATTTTGCCCGCACTCGGATTTGAATTGTAAAACACGATCTCGACATACTCCTCGCATTTGCAAACATTGTTCGATTAGTTTCGGTCAATCGAGCCGATGACTGTGGACGGCGCCGTGTTGATTCAGATAATAGATCGACGATAAGGAAATAGAATCAATCGATAAAGATTCCCAAGCCGACATCTTCGGTTTTCAAAGTACTGCTTTGACTCCAGTGGGCTCGTTAACTAGTAACCTCCGAGTAATGGGTTTCCGTTTGAAGCGAGCGTAAAAAGATGTCTTGCAACGACGCCGACTATTAAGCCCCGATTGATGAAAAGAAATCTGCACGGTATCTGTTATTACTCGTGAAGGCGCGCTTGATTTCGCCAACGGGCAGCTCTCCTTTACCGATATCATCCTTTCTATTCATTTATCGTTACGATGCGGGTACACATACGTTCGCGGACACGTACGCTTACATTCGACAGGCATGCTTCATCGCTGTCCTTCTACGTGGAATAAGAAGAATCTTCTGCTGACTTACCGAAAGGTAGCTCCAAACGGCAGTCTATGAGGAGTGAGTGGCCGGTCGGGTTTTTCGTGCCGATGATGTCGGCGCCCCTCATCTCGAGCTCCGAATCTAGGCTGACCCATTGCCCGGAACCCTCCTGCAAAATCCAGAATCGGGAACGTGAAACATCGGCAGTGAGAACTTCCGCCCTGGCGCCCATTGCGCGATAATTCGACGGATTAAGCGCGGAGGGGCGGAGACGCGCGTAATGAAAGCTCAACTGGGGGGAGGAGGGGGCAGAATCCCAACTTATAGCATTATATAAAGTTTGAAATAAAATTCTACCGCAGCATCCTCGGCGGCTGTGTGAAAGAGCTACATTTCTGGCGCGGCTGGAAACATCGGCGCCGTTCGCATGCAAACTGCCGGCACGGATTAACGCGTTTAATGCAACAGAAGACGTGCGTATAATAAACAAGCGCTCGTTACCGCGCTAAATTTCCGCTAATGTTCTATCTAAATTCCAATGATCGCCCGGGCCCGGGCGAATTGGTGTCGCGGTTTCGGCGGCGTACGCGGCACCGAATATCAATCGATCCACTCGAACAGTATCTTACGTACTCTGCCTAAACAACGCTATGAATAAATTAATAGGATTTGCTAGCTACACGCCGGCGATTATTCCCCGTCCGCGGAGCATAATTCGCTCGAAACAATCTCACCTTTACGGTTAAGCACCCCTCTGCCCGAGGCTCGCCGTGCGTTCGTTGCTCAAGCAGCCGCGATTATCAGATACAGGGCCGAGGGGGAGCGGTAGGGTTCGTAATTTATGTAAAGCGGGTTACGCTCGTCGAAAGCATTCTTTGCTGGATGCGCGGGATTAAATGCCGGCCGCGGGAGCAACGGCGCGGACTAGTAACGGCCATGTACGCCCGGGCGGAGGCACATAACACGTGTACATAAATTCTGGAAAGGTCTCTTTTTCCATGCACCCGCCGTCCCCTACTCTCAGAAATGAGCTGCGAGCCATGGCTATCAAAGTGCACGCGCGGCTGTTTGCAAATGCCACGCCGTAATTAAAGCAATTCTCTTTTATCCGCAGCTGCTCGCCGCTCGCCCGCCGCCCACGCCCGCGACTTACGACTGGAACGAACGCTGGCGCCGTATTTCTCCGCGGGCAACGGCGTTTCGTCTTAATTATTCGTAACTGGATCACTGTTGGCAAATTAGCTGCGCCGGCGGCTGCCTCGATCGAAACGAATCGTGAGTGCTCGCGGCGTCCCAGCTTCCCCCGCGGAGCGCACTTTCACCCTGAAAGGAGCAACCCTTGATTGGGCCGGATTGTCCCCCTTCTAGAACGTGGGAATTAGGCCCCGCGGTAAATTCGGTTTGTAACGAAACTTTTCTGGGCGTGGTGAAAATAATTACGAGGAATATCGTTTCTACAGCAGGTGCCGATGTTTGGAAGTTGGTTAATGGTCCGGATACACGTTGCGTTTACATTTTCTGAATGCGTGGGAATAATATTTGAATGCATCCTGTGATAAATCGCAGATGGTATTGGAGAGATGAGTATCGAAAGGATTTTTTAACGAAGAAAAAATTGTAATTTTTATTTTCGAGGACTATTTTTTAAACATTTAAGGGGGAGCATGTACCGAGACTCTTTTAGTTTTCTTTCGGACTTTTTTCGAAAACTGGTTGCCGCACGAGAAAAAGTAATACAACATAAAAGATGCTGCTTGCCTGGATCTACAACTTTCGTTTGACATATCTTTTTATGTAATCAATAACTTGGAGGATAGTATATAAAACTGACTTTGTGAACTGTTAAATAATTATTTAAATGTTCGAGGGCCCAGAGGCACATTTTCCCGTTATCCGACCGAGCTCAAACTTTACACAGATTTTTTTTTATTATTCGACACTATTCTGGGGGGTGCCACGAAGAAAATGTTGAAATAAAATTGCACCGAAGTAAATAAGAGACACCGTAATGAGGATACACGGTGAAAAGTTTCGAGTAGCGGTGCATGTTAATATGGGAACAGTGGCAACAGATTTATACAGAACGAAGGGTAGACAATAGCGACCATTCCGCCGAGGATAGTAGTTTAATTCGTATCTAGCTGTTTCCACCAATATCAATTCCGCTCGCGTACGAAGCGCAAGTTTGAATTAAAGTTTCATGGAAATGCGCCCGCGGCTTTTCACGCCTCTGGCTTGGGAGCGGGGTCTCGAGCACTGCTATCGTATCGACGCGCTTATGGCCACGGTGCGAACGAAAATTAGACGTTATAGGGTATCCTCGCGACTTCGTCGAACAGCAGCGGAGTCGGTAACACCGTGATATCGGTACAAACGTAGTGGAAACAGGAGGAACGTAAATCCGGTTCAATTGGATTATTACGACGCCAGCTCGCATTTGCCGCGCTGCTTTTACGACAAGCAAAGACACCTGCTTGCACCTGTTGTATCTAACCGGAATGCATTCCCTCCCCGCTGTTGATTTTCGACCGACGTACACGCGATAGTCTCGCGAGACTGTGGTAATTACTCTTCCCCGAATCCGAGCCGGGTACAAACGCCTGGTAAGCTTATTAATCGTTTCAAGCATAGACAGCTGACGGAGGTATTAAATTAGGGGCGGCCGCTCGGTTCTACTCAGATCCCCTCCGACACGGAAAAATCGTCGATCATTTCGCCAGCGATATTCTGCTTCGTGGTTGAACCGTGAATTTCCCACAGAACTCGTCGCGGGAAAGTTCGATGAAAACAACGATTAACATTTAATACCTCTGCGCGTCTGTAATCGCGAATATGCACGCTGAAATTCAATGCAACGCGATTTCGGTGGAAATCGAACTGATGATCCGCAACGGTGATCGGTCGCGGGAGTCTGGGCGACGTTGAAACGTTAACAAGTCATTAAAATTAACCGCAATCGGCCCGCGGTCGTTATCAAATTAAATGGATTTGTTGTGTGTAATCATGGAAGCGTAAAAAATTCGATAGATTGCCCGGGTCGGAATTGGCGGCGCTGTAAAACCTCCATATATTTGACCGTTTAAAAAAAAAAGCGCAACCTCAAGCTCCAGCGGATTTGCGGCTTAAACGCCTGGTGACGGCTGAACGATCGAATCAATCACGCTCGAGCGAGACCTTTGTTCCCGTTAATTTAGAGTTTTACGTCCAGAGCCTGATCCTTTTCGACCATCTATTCGTATATTTAAAGGTCAGCCTGTTCACTTAACGGCGCGCGGGACATCCAATCCACGGATTCGTTCGAAAATTCTTCGACGATCCTGCGATTAATTCTCCGCTAGACCTAACTAATCTTACTCGATCTCCCTCGACAATCGAAACTTACGATGCTGAAACGAATGCAGATTAATTACACGGGGAAACACTCGGGTACTTTCCCTTCGCGAGTTAAGAGCATTTGTAATAAAAAGATGAAACGAAATCAGACTGAGGGGCATAAAGAAGCTCGTTCGTGTGGGGTCCAGTTGCTTTCGATGGAAATCTTAAAAGTGTCAAAGACGAGAGGAAGCTCGACCTTGTTTACTCGATAATGCTGTCGGGGAAAATGCAGCTTGTGGAAGCGAAAAATAGGGAGTACCAGTGTTCCGTCTCTCGGCGGAAACAGGGATTGTTTTCGGGGCATGTTCGCCGAAAGCAAGAAATAAATTTCTCAGATGTCCCTCGTCTGAATGGATCTGTTTATCTTGAAAAATTTAGCCAGAATAATAGGACCGAGGTAAAGGAATTCCAGCGAGCTTTGAACACAGCGCATACCGGGCGAGTTTGAGAAACATACTCCGTGCTTTCAATCAACGCGGCGGAATTCTTAAGATTTCTTGGGGAGCGTCTCAAAGATATGTGACTCCGAAACTAGAAAAAATTTTCACGAAAAAGGAAGCAGGTACTAAGGTGTCAGGGATAAAGAAACGAAGACGATGGTATTCGTAGTTAACCTCAGCGAGTCAAGCTTATAATACTGACTATCCACAGGCTCGAATGTGAATAATTTAAAGGCAATTTGAACCGAGCAAGTGGTTGCACCGTATCGTTAGCAGCAGCCGATGGAAAATAGACTTTACTCTGAAAGACGTTCAATATTAGATGGAAGGTTCTACGTAGAAATATCGAGTAGCTTGTATCGACTATGCAGATGCTTGCGAGAGCTAAGATTCGCGACATTCTCTGATAACTTAAAATTATAAACAGAGCCTCTTTTCCAAATTGTTAATAGAGATATGTCTGCTAGTATAACGAGCCTGTGACTTTTATACACATTATCATTTAAAAGCGAGTTCACGTCGCCATCTCTGCTTCAAACGGGGGAGGAAAGCTGCGCTTTAGCATTGCACGAAAATGAAAATAAGGAACAAACTACGCTTCCTCCGTCTGTTAAAGACTACCGTGCAACACGATTCCTGTTTGTCACGCAAACTCGTGTGTCTATTGTTTTCTGTCATCCGACCGAAAGTTTGCTTCAGTTCCCGCGTTACTTTGCGCCGCTGACTTCCGCTGCTAATGAGAATCTCTGATAACGAGGCTTGCGCGTACTTCTGCTCAGCGTTCGCCGTCAACAAGAATCCAGGTTCGCAGTGTGAACTGTGAACGGTAACGCGATAGGCGACTTTGTGTACTCAATTATTTCAAATGGATACCTCTGATTGCTATCGACGAATATCAACGAGAATACGGTGCCTTCTCGATATTCTACAATACACTATTTAGTATTTGAATATATTCCCCTTTATTTTACTTTGAATGTTATTATCAATTATCGCTAAGAATTAATTATTACTCCATAGAAAATTACTCTCGCGAGACAATTACCTTGCAAGGATAGAATATAACGCCAGGAACGAAAGCCCGCCAAATTGAAAATGTCCTACTGTCGCTCTTTACTAGCTGATTGGTGTCCCTAAGTCTCTAACGATCGAGACTCCTTTGATACATCGACATCCTTCGCGTAGCACTTTCGTAGAGGCCTCGAAGAATTTTGTGCACCATAAAGAAGCAAAAAAATACACTATCAACTAAAAGCTATATTACTTCGACGTGCTTTGTGCATACCGCGCTTACGGTAGCCATGATGGCTGGCCACTGCAGTTGCTCCCTCAGTGGGAGAAGATTGTACCGATGGGTGCACGGGTGGAAAATTTAAACGCTGCCGCAAGAACAGTCAGTGAAATCGTTACGTTGTATTTTATATCGCGTCAATTTCAATGACGCTATAACGAATGCGTCGTTAAAAAGTAATTTCTCTTGCGATACCAGTAAGAGAATTCTTATTGCCGCACGTTAGGAGCTTTCGAAAGATTGTACATAATTTCGTATCAGGAATTGACACGAATGCCTCAGTCACATAATCACGCTAAAGTGACTATTATTCATCGCAGTGTACTAAAAGAATTTTAATACGTTGCAGAGTAAGTGCCTGATAACGCATCAACATTATTTTATCGTCAATAAACGGACGTTATTCACGCAGCTATTAAACCACGAGGTCACGTTGCTCAATGTCCTGAATTTCAGTCGTAATATGAACGTATCAGGACTTCATCTGACCATTTAATTCATTCCCTCCCCCCTCCCCCCAATACTGGCTTCATTTCTGTTTCTAATAATATGCGAGCTGTTTCGCCGCGACTTCACCGAGCCTGGAATACCGCGGGGGGTTAATCCAGAGTTATTTTACCAACGATCCGAGCAATGCCTATTGTAAAATGAAAACGGACAAATTCGAAGGGAACCGCTTTCCCCGGGGAAATTGCCTCCTATCCCGGAATTTTCTTCCCCGCGAGCTCGCGGATCGATAAGGAAAACACAATTACGTTAACGATCTCCTCAATCCTCCTATGAAAATTTATCGACCATCAAGCCGGCGCTAAGTCATGTCCGCGCGCAATAAAGCGAAAAACGGCGCGAGCTGGCGGTATTGATCTTCCTTGCATCTCAACTGACGTAGAATTTAATTTTCTAAATTGGACGCGAGAAAGGCGAGAGGCTGAAAACGTTGCTCCAGCTTCGAAAATGAAAAGCAGCGAAATCTGCGGCGGAAGAACGAGGCTCTGGGCGGGCGGCGAAGGAAGGAGAACCGTCGGTGGACGAAGAACGTGCTCTAATCAAAATGTCTTTTCTTCGGGCCGCGGGTGACGTCTGTAGTAGGGGCTACACGGATAATTGCTCATTACGGGGTATCTTCGTCTCCAACTCGCGCGCCTCTTTCTCCCCTTCCATTCCGTTCCCTAGCCCCAATTTTTCGCGTGTCTAATGAGCTTCCAAAACTGATCCGCCAATGGCGCAGATACCATTGTCCGCCTCCTCGCAGACGTTCTAAAATCGGCGTAGGTGGCCGATACTTCTGGGCGGCGGAGTTAAAAGTGCAGAGGCAGTTACCGCGGGCGAAGGCTCGTTCCACTTAATTCGACGCGATTATGGGTGCTGCCAGGGAGGCGCGAATTAGGTTAGCAGTCACGGGGACTGGTGTGACGCACGGCTGCTCCATCCCCTTCCGTTCGGACTCGATCTGATCCCGAGCAGCCCAGCTCAATTATCGCGACGATCATGCGAGAAGAAATAAGAGGCTGCGCGAGGCTTCCCAGCCACGAGGGAGACCCACCTGCCTACCACCGTGCACACCGGAGAACCGTGCTGCCCGATCGATCCCCGACCACTTACGAAGCCAATATTTACCTTCATCACGCGTCCGGATAAATAAGATTTCTCCACTAGCCTTCGCCCGAGGTGGGAACAAGGTTTCCTCGATTTATCGTTCCGCTCGATGACGTTCGCCCTTGCTCTTTCCTCTTCCCGTACGCCTCGGCCAGGGAGGAACGATCTTTTAGCGGGCTCGCGTGCCCGCAGTCCGCTAAACGGTCTCGGCTCGCTAAGGAACCGGATCGATTCCACCGGCAAACAGTCGCCGGGAAGATTAACGGAATCAGCCGGACGATATTAGCAGAAGAGCCTGTTGCGCGATACGACGCGAACGAGTGCAAACAGATCTAGATCCATTTACTCGAGCTGCAGGAATGTTCGTGGTTTGGTTGGATAATGCAGATGTCCGTATCATCCAGTCCGTATGACGGCTCGAAACAAGTAAGAGACTGAGCGTGATCGATTCTGTATTCTGTATCTACTCGAAGCGCTACGATCACGTAGATAGTTTTAGCACCCCAACTGGGAACGGATATGCGCGCGGAGTCGAGGAAACAGGGCAGGAGAATTATTCTAGTCGCGAACAATGAAATTCCTATGCAACGTGGCGTGTTGGCGAGCAAGAGGAGCGTACGTACAAGGCTCGACGAATAAGTCTTCAAATACACGCGAAAGTTTCGAGTGGAAGATAATGCGTTCCGAAGTCGAGACTCATTCGTGGTGTGCATCAGAGTCGTATCGAGAAGTCTTACGCACAGTCATCTGTTCACGGTTAATCAATGCGGTGGCGTAAAGTTTCAATTGTATCCATGCTGTATCCAGTTGCATTATACTGTTATTGTTAATCTCAGCGACAAATATATCTATTGCGAGTAAGCGGCACAATACCACAGTTCCTGTGCGAAAGCAATCGCGCGAGAACGTGCAATAGTTTCGAGCACGATGGAGTACACGTTAGCGGGATCAAGGTTGATAGAACGAGGCAACATCTGAGGCCAGCAGTTTTCTACGCGTGACGTGACGATAGAGCGTCGCTGTCGACGCGACGTCTTAATGCCGTTTCGAGTCTATCGCGCTCCGCCCTCTACCCCCGGCACTTGTATCTTTTTTGCCGAGCCGCTAGTCGTCGCGGTGCCGGTGTAAAGGCTCGCGGAACGGTGTCGCGACGGGACAAAAAGAGAATTAGAGCCGCAACGGATGGCGGGGCCGGCTGGATACCTCGCGAACGGGACAAGACGCCCCAGCAATTAAGGGGCCGACGGCACAATGACTCTCCAGCAGCCTAGAAATGATTACGAACGGCCGCGCGGATTCGCCGCGCGAGGCTGGCGAATGCGACGATTCCCCTGTCTCCCTCTCACTGTCTCTGCTCAAGGAGACGCGTTGAAGTGTATTAATGACTGCATATCCCCCTCCCGCGAGGGATGCCCGCGTTTTGCAAAGCCAAGCGCATCCGTCGCTTTGGTCTAGAAATTAAGAAGCGCGTTAAAGAAGACATCGGGAATTCCTTTGTAGCCCTTTCTAGTGCTCGCATTCCTCGTTGCGGTGAATTACGTGAAAATGGCAACCGCGATTTCCGCGAAGATCGTTTTATTTTCTTGCGATATTAGGGTATCATCGAGCGCGCATTAATCTGTGTCAATGGCTCGATGAGTACTGTCTATGTAAATGGCAAGCTACTTTAGGTGACCTGGGAATGACCCCGATGGAAACTGCGTTGGAAATATAGCGTCGGGAGGATAGCAGTGAGCTGTTCGAACGGAGCACGCGTATATTCATCACGCGCTTCCGAAGACGCGCGCTGCTACGTCTGACGTTAGCAGGCCTGCATCTACTTACGGGCACATTTGTTACGGACGACAGGACCGACGATCTGTCTGACATGTGCAACGCCGTTTCTCCTTGGGCGCAGACATTATTTCGCCCCCGGGTTGACGAGGCATGCAAATCATTCGGGGACGAACGATAACGCGTAGACACTTAATTGAACGGTGAATTGAAATTGCTTGCAATTCCGAGATCCTCTCGTGGCAGTTTACCTCGTGGATACAATCAACCGTAACGATAAACGTTGGAAGTGACTGGTAAATCTCCTAATTAGATTCCAATATGTAAAATGACATTGGAGATTACTAAACGAGACAGCTCGCAGTGTTTCATATTCGCTAAATTCTCCGGTCGAGTAAACCTGTCCCCTTTGATTATTCAAACACCTGTCACTGGACAGTTCTGGGAAATTGATATTGCCGTGGACAGATGTGGAAAGATTAACCGCGATTGTCCAATAAAACTCTCGTCCGCGGTCCAGCTCGGTCCCCCGCAAACGCAACGCACGCCCGGCGAGAGGAAAAGCGGACAAAAGGAGAGGAGAGAGGCCGAACGGCGGTCGTTCGTCAATTTCTCCAGTCAACAATTCGCTACGCGAAGGTACGCCAACCCCCCGGGTGATGAGCAAACAGGTAACTCGGACCCCTTTTGCTCGGTACAAATGAAAATCCACCGAAACGTTTGACCTGCCTACAAAGCCCCGTTTGATCGGCTGGGAAGCCTCGTAACGAGCGTACAACGAGAAGTCCTCGAACACGTGTCGGCCAGACGTGATTTCTCGAGGATTAGAGAAACGATTTCGAGCCATCCACTCCTCGCCTTTTTTTTTCTTCTTGCTGGACAAAGAAAGGAGACGGGGGCGAAGAGAAGTCGATCGATCCTTCACTACCTTTTGCTCTCCCCCGTTCGCCGGCTAGCGAGGAATCATCCATCAGCCTGAGATCTTCCATGGATCGCGAAGATGATCCCGGATCCTTTTTCCATCAAGCTGAGAGATAGCCTGACCCCATCCCTCCCAGCTTCGCCTCCCTCCGTCTTACGCGATGTTTATACCACGCCGCTATATATCTGGATAATTTGTCGTTTTTTCTTCCATTTGCGCCGACTCCCACGACGATCCACTCGCCGTTTAATTCTATCCATCCATTCGGACCATTGGAAAAACTCTCGAATATTCCCGATTAACGGGAAGTCGTCTCCCTTGGCCGGGGGAAAAGGGGGAGATGGCACTGTTGACGGAGCACTCTTCAAGAGGCTTAAGCCGTTAATGAAAATGCAAATTCCGAAAAGTAATCTTCTTCTCGGGCGAAAACTCGAATCGCAGGAAGATCGATCTCCTTATCGTGCCCGTCGAATCACTTCCCGGGCATTATTTTTGCTGCGGCGGTAGTAGGTCAGGTGGGTATAACGAGCCCATAGCTTATTCAGTTTTAATTCATACTCCCGCCCGGCGAGCTCGTTCGCGGTGTACATTACCGATCGGCAAGGACGAACGGGCGTGCCTATATCACCGGCAATCAATTTTGTATTCAGACAAAGCGCATCGCTCCAGTTATTGAAATATTACGCCGTCTACGTACGCCGAGAGCGAGCGTCGAATGGCCGAAATCCGTTCCGAGGTTGCACCTGTCGCGGTGGAACTTTCATTTTCACCGGGCGACAGGTCCTTGCCTTGATGTCCCACCTGAAATGAATATCCCTCGTCGCGCGGAGGCCTGTCCTCGGCCCGTGGAATCAAAGCTTTCGTCGCCGTTGTCATCGTAGTCGCCGCGGTCGCGACGTATGCAGCCCCGAAGCAGCCAGAAATGGCAGACCGTCACCGCGTGGGACAGGAAAATGTAGGCGGAGGGTGTTGGTAAGAGCTTTGTCAAGCCTCTGTCAGAGGCGAGTGGGTGTGCGCGAACACACCGGTTACCCGACGGATCACTACCACGTGGGAGGACGAATCAGCGGCGATGTCTCATCGTCATCCCTCTAGAGTTACTTGACATACCCCAGTCAGCGCATTTCTAATGTGAATCGAACCGGTCGTACGTGGATCTCGCGTGCAGCTTTATGAATATTTTAAGCCAGGCTTGACCCAGATTGTCCTCGCAACAGGAAAAGCAACCTGGCCTCGGCTCCCGAGCCCGTTCACTTCGTTCCTCAGCTTTTACTTCTCCACCCCTCCCCCCACATCCCACCGCTCTTCCCTTCGTTCCCCATCTGTTTGCCCTTCTTCGTTTCCGTCCCTCTTCCTTTGTCCGCCACGGTCCCTTTGTTAGCCCCCTCCCCCTCTATCGCGGCGTACGTGCCCCCCACATCCGCCTCGTCGTCTTCCTCGTGTTCACCATTCCTCATTTACTCTCATTTACCTCTGTCCCCTTTTCACACCTCCTCCTTCCCCGTCCGTCGTCTCGCGCGCTTCCTTTCTCTGTTTCGTTACATCCTGGCGATCCAAGCATTCCCCATTTTTCGCCCCTCTCACCCTCGCGATTCCTGTATGCACGGTCGCTGTCTCCGCGAGCGTCGCTGCTTCTGGAGCGCCAGGGCTCGTCGATCGATCGTCCAGAAACATGAAAGAACGAGCTCGCCCGTGATTCATCAAGCCTCTTTCCGTGACCGCGATCGTGTCGCTTCAAAGAGCGAGCGGTAGGTATCGTAACAACGTTCACGCGTGTTTGCGGTAACGCCAATGGAACGACGAACCTCCGAGCTGCGAGCTGTACGGGTCCGTTCCTTCAAGGTACTCCCATTCGACTCCCCAGTCAGAAATATGCATCACTCGACTCCTCTTTGTCGGGAGTTGCCCAACAGGCTTTCTTCAAAATTACTCTTAACGGGGAGCGGGGAGGGGGGGGGGCGGCGGAGGGTTGGGGGTAAGTTTCCTTTCTGCCACTGAATCTCACTCTTCGCGTCACTACTAGCCTCAGTTGCCCAGTTTTCTCTACCCCATATTGCTATGCACTCGGTAACGGTGCCATAAAGGCGCGTTACTGCTATCCCTATTATTACACCCCGTTCCGCGATGCAACGTTAAATATCAAACGTGGAAGCTTTCCAAGCTTTCATTGGACCAAATCGTCCCCTCGGCAGCTCTCCCCCGGCTCGCTAATCGGCTGCGGAGGCGCGACGCGACGCCCGCGTAGCATCGTAACGTCCGCGCCAGGGAGAGGCGCGCTAACGAATCCAGGAAATCTCCTGCCAAGGTCGTTGCCACAGAGTCCAGCGCGAATGTGTGCACGCAGCATAACGTCGACGCCGCGTAAAGCTACGGCAACCACGTCGCCTTGGCTTCCCCGACTGTTTCATTGAGCGTTGCGAGCTGGCTATGCGCCAAGTGACGTCACGGGCAGAAGAGACTCGGGAATTGTCAGCGGTGATGGTGATGGAACCGCGGTGGATAACGTGGTCGGTGGCAGGGGGTGGCGATAGCGGTGGCTGATAGCTTCCAGCTGAATCGAGTCAAGAAGAGCAAAAGGCATGCCCACCCTTGAAACCTAACTCACTCACGCCACCTCGTAATTCAATTTGCTCGATACCTCAAGGAGTTTCTAGTAGGCGCAACGACAATGCCCATCCCCCATCCTCGTGATCCGAGGGGGGTGGAGGTGGGGGGGTGTCATACACCATTTTTGCTACTTCCACGCGAAACTTGAACGAGCACCATCGCTCCCTCGGCGCATCGAATTTCCGCGTTTCTGTTATTTTACGACGGCCATTATACGCTCGTAAAGACGAACGTCGCGTGTAACGTCGGGGCGTTTAATATAAGAGAGCGACTCCCATCGAGGAAGCGCTGCAAAGTAAACCTTCTCTCCGAGCATCGTTTCCCTGGAAATAAGCTGTCTAGCGGGAATAAAATGTTCAATGATACTCTTTAATCGAGAATTCCGAGATGCTGGAATGAAAAGGGACGATTTACTGGCATCGCCAATGAGACGTGTGTCGTGACATTAAAGCCTATCGTTTGCCGGGACGCTTGCAACGAGATTACGACGAATCTGTGCGAGAGGGTTTGCAGAGGATAGCCGAAGAGTGACACGACTATTCGAGTGTGTATAAAAGAAGGGATGGCCTCCCCCACGCGACTGAATTGCACCCCCATCCGAGGTAAGGCTGCCCTCTAATTTAATTTGCCCGACCCTCCGTCGAAAGATAAGATGCACTTGGTGCACTTCGTGCGGAAAAAACAAACAGGGCCTCCCGCTTTTCACTTTCTTCCGTGCTTCGCCCCCTTTTACTCCACCCTATTCGCCAAGCCCGATTCCCGCTCCGGGTCGACGGCGGAACCATTTGAAATTCACGAGCTCGAAGCGTAACGTCCTATTTAAAGGGGCTACCTGGTATCGACCTCGTCAACCGACAGCTTCCCTGATCGTACTAAATTGAATCCACGCTTCGATAATAATGTACCTTACCATTCCGCGGACGAAATTAGCTATTTAACTGAATCAAATCACCGACTAGATTATTTCCAAAATTCGAGAAAGGGAGCGAAGAAGCCAGTATACCGAAAGCTTCAATGCGAACCTGAATGCATTGAAATTTCTCCCATTATGTTCGCAACTTTAATCATCCCTGCAATCACGTCCACGTCCCGTCGTCTACTATTTCCAGCTACAGACGGGATGTTGGAAAATTTCAGAGCGACGAGTTGCGAGCAAACGGACGGAAAACACCCGGCAACAAAATAGAGCGATCTTTAAAGCAGTTCGTAGCGATTTAAATTGCAGAAAAGAAAAACTTAGCGGTGTGCACGGATAGTCACGCCCTCGTTTCTCCTCCCCCGTCTTCTCTTAGATAAAGGAGCCGACCAATTTAATTAGCATGAATTCCCTTTTATCGCCGTATGAAGGTGCACAGGACCGTATCTCACAAATGAAGAAAGAATGGAAGATAAAGGGATCCCTGGGTCGAAATACTTCCCAGAGAAATGCTCCCAGGAGTTCAAGAACCTCGTAGAACGACCCGAGGATTCCGGGGGTAACGGATTCTAATTTCGTCGTAGCTTTCGCACCTTTTGTCTCTGAGGCGCCGTTGGCGGGAGACGGGTCTCTCTGATTTTCAATGGGAAAACTTCGACGAAGAAAATTTGAACGTGCAAACTAGAGTGAGAGACAATTACTCGATGTCCCACGGAGTACTGTCAATCTAAACCGTCTACTTCCCATAACGAGCTGAAGAAAAATCGCCGAGTCTTTAACGAGCGCGGAAGCTACAAGGAACGTAGCGAACGGGGACGCAGTGACGCTGGGGAAAGGCATTTTTTCTTTTCTCGCCCCTCGCCCGTAAAGATGCATCAACCCGATCGCCGAGTTGGTGTTTACGTAAAGATCGACTGGCATCATTCACCGTGCGAAATTGCTCTGCGCGACCAATTTGTCATACGACTTCTAAGTAGCGGCCAACTTTATATGCGAATCGATATCGCCAGAGTTTCCCCAGGACCGTGTGCTCCGCGGAACGAAGAAACGGCCGACGGACGGTGCGATAAGTGAAATTACGTTTCCAAACCGGCATTAACATCCCGACGCTAATTATTAATAGCGAGAATTACCATAATACGAATTGTAAATCAGTGGCTGGTGAACAGGCCGCGCCATAAATCGCCGAGGCCATCGTCGGGCACGGTTTTCTCAATTTTCCGACGATAATTATTCGGCCTCTCGTTCACCTAGGCGGGAAACTGCTTTTTCTTCCAGCGCGGGATCGATCGCGGATGAATAGCTTGGATATTCGGCGGGGGCGGCGTGAGGGGAGGCGGTACAATGAAAGCAGTTCCTTTGACTGCAAGGAGGTGGCGAGGGTGCCTCTGCGTGCAGACATTTCGCTCCTTTACGAGTTTGACTTCCAGTTCATCGCGAAACTTCCATCGTTTTTCCCGCCAGGCGACCGATTTCCCGCGTAATACAGGCCGATGGCGGGGAAACGGCCGTGGCCCGGGAACAGGAAGTCGTTTCTCTCAGCTCGTCACGACAGCCAACGCTGGGAAACGGCGCTCTAATTGACGGCAGGTTAAAAGGAAGGATCTCGGAATTAGTTTTATCAGTCTCGCGTGACCCGGCTCGAAGATCGAGACGTGGAAACGATGTGTTCCAGTGTGAAATGTCCACGAACGCGATTCCATCGGTGACAGGATCGTGAGAGTTTACTAATTTCAGGCACCGATTTCAAGGGAACAGAAAGTAAAGAACAGCAGATTAAATATAGCGTTGAAAACGTCGTTTACTGTCCACTGTTGAAAAAGAACAATGCGCGGGACAAACGTGATCGATGAAAATCCTCGATTCCGCGAATGAAACAATTCAGCAAACAGTGCAGCGTCGCGAGGAAAGTCGAGAGAAGCTTTTTCGCTTCAGATTAAATTAATCCCCGTGAAATAGATAAGCCAGTGGTCCGATCGAACGAGCGGACGGATGCTTCGAGATATTACATGTTTATTTGGCGGTCACGGAGGAAACAAACGCGGTGGCCACCGGTAATCGCATTATCGACCGGCTTGGGCGGATGGCAGAGACCAATCCGACGTCGCATCCAACGACATCATGGAAGCTAACCCGAAGCTGGCTACACACTCCCGTCGAACGTACAACTGGCGTCGATTGATTCGGTGCTAGCTCGATCTGTAAACACTCGTTTCAGTTTCATTTCGCGTGTGCCGCCAGAACGATGCTCGTATTTCGATCGGCAAGAACTTGGAGCGGTCTCGATGATCTGCACTCGATACACGCGCCACTACCGCCCGCGAACCTGAACAGGACAAACGCTTTTGCGAGTGCAACTCGCGAGCGAGAGAAATAGCCGCTATTACCGCAAACTCGCGAACCTCCACATGGGATACCTATAATAATCGTTCGACTACGAATCTTTCAATGAAACTTGTAATTGAAAAGAATTCGCTGCTTCCTCTTATCAGAGGGCAGTAAAGAACGTAGAAAGACTATGCGATAAAACCTTTTGTCTATAACACGCGCGGTACATTTCTCGCCAGGAATGAAAATTTCCTCCAAATATTTATATCCAGTCGAAATATTTCCGCAGCGCAGGTCTACCCGCGAAGTTATGCCCGTGTGTTGCGAAACACCCCATGGAATGGCAGAATGTATTTGCAAGAGGGTCTAACAGAGTACCCGTACCGTGCCACCGAAACTACTGCGACTTTTTAAGCGCACCCTCGCACATACGAGCCTCTTTTTTACGGGCAACGTTCACGGATCGGTCGCACGCACGCGACGCCGTTTAAAGCGTGTCAGCGTGTCGCGTTTAGCCCGCGCCCCTGTTTCGCCACGCTCTTTTTCTCCGTGTTACAGAATCGAGCAAAGTTCATGCTCGATGGAGCGCGATCCCGTGGCTGCCATTCACGCGGAAATTACCGAGGAAGTAATGACGGAAGGGGAGCTGAACGGGTTGGTCGTCGATTTTCATCGCGAGGCAAATAAAAAATTCGCGACACTTTTATAGCGACGTTCGATACAGCGATCTTTTTCCACCCTCCCGTCCACGTGTCAACATTCCTGGAATCTCCGTCTCTGTGTGAAGGGACGAGTATTTTTACCGCGCAGAGAGGGAGAGCGCGCAGTCGGGGACTGTTCGCGGCTCCGCGACGTCGTCCCTTTAAAAAACGAACCCCCCCTACCCGTGTTTGCTCGAAAGTTAAATAGTAAACGCCGCACCGCGAGCCACTACCCAGGGAACAGTGAATTTTTTACCAAATCCAGAAAGCGTTGCACACACATACGTACAGTGAACCTGGCAGCTTTCACGATTCGAAGGGAAAAAATTACTGCCGTTGGTTGAACAATGGCGTCGCCTCTCCCCGATGTATCGTATTATTGGCGAGCTGGGGGGGAACGTTTGATAGCAGACGTGCTTCCACTTTATACTAGCTTAAAGGTAGATCTAGATTGATCGTAAGATACTGTTCCTTCGAAGCGCTTAAGCGTCACGAAACCTGCGAAATACTTGCTTAGGGATCAGCGACACGTTCATGCGGTAAATCTCGAATGCTGCGAACCTCGTTTACCCCAAACTGGATCATGAGCGTAAGAACAACCACTGGGGAATCTGCTCTACATGGAGGCGACACTCCGTGCCCTCCCCCGCCCCTTTTCTTTACCGTGCCTCTGTCCCATTTCTCGTTATATTCGTATATAAAGCGAATGACGAATAACGATCGAGGGTGATACGATAAATTCGACGACGAGGTGCGCAGACAGATCCAGCCGGCGGCGATAAGCGTTCCGCGTGCACGCTGCATCGGCCCCGGGCTTAATCGACATCCACGAATAACAGAAAGCTCTGCCGGCGTGGATAACCGTGATTTTGCCGCGACAGGATTGGAAGTATGGCAGCGCGAGGATGCGCGGCTAGAATTAATCCAAAAGCGGGGGCGCGCTAAGAGGGGGAGGGGGGGGGGCGAGATCTAGCTATAGGTGCATGTATCAATTAGTGTACCGTGCTGGTGATGTCTGGTGGCTGTGTATTGCTGTTCGTGTCGCGCATGCTGTCGGAGGATACGTGTTGTTGTTCTTGTTTCCCTGTCGATACCGTGCTGGATGTATTGTAGGACTGTTTAGACGTTACCTCATTCATGTAGGACACTTCTGATAGCGGTACGTAGTAGTAGCCCAGGAAACGATCCCACAGGAAACCCTTGCACCAGACCTCCACCAGAAGGCCCGTGTTCATATCGTTCGTTTCGCTAGATAACAGAGAGATTCGGTGTTCAATTTTGGAGGAGCGACTGTGCTTGTAAATTTCAATGCCGAGAACAACGGCTGAGACATATGAATACAATGAACTGGCAATATAGGTCATTCGACCATCTATCAGGCTGAGTAATGAGTCCGTTCGATAAACGAGCGTGGATTGTTACAAATACTTGTAAACACAAAAGTTCACTAGACAATTATGTTTCAATCTGCTCGGGAGAATTACAGGGTAAACCAACAAGTAATTGACCGCATACCAGTGACTAACCATTAGGCAAAGGAACGTGAATTATAAATTTAAAAATATTATATGTTTATAAATGGAGTGTAGTTGCACTTTTAATATCCCATATTTTTAGTTAAGCGTATTAAGCAAACATTAATAAGTAAAATTCTTATTAAAATTATGCGGTCATTTACTGGGCTTCTACACGTTTCGTATTCTATAATCGTTTTTTCTTGTTTTTAAAATTACGATAAGAATAAGTAATTATTTTTATAGAAATTTCAAGAAAAATAAATTTAACTATTAATCTCAAAGGTCCATAAATTCAACAATTCGGTCATTCACTGATTGGTTTACCTACCTTAAAAATCTGAATGGACTTATTGATCAGCTGAATGACATCTGAAACTCCGATTGTATGTACAGGTACTGGTATCTGTATATACAGTCGGTACAAGCGATCTAAATAGGGAGAAATTGATCGGTACAACCCCGAGAGGCTCTTATTTTTGGGGGGTTATTTCGTCACAGGTTAAATAAATACGATTTAAAAGCGGCCCGGGCATACGTAGCCGCGCGTCACGGGAGAAGTAGGTTAAAGGTTCGCAACTTGGCAAGTAAGGATTTACAGGCGCCGGTAGGGATATATCAGACAGCTAAGATCCAAAATTCTCCTATTTTCCTCCGCCGCGACTAGCAATTGTCCTCCTTATATATTTTCCACGGACGATCGATACCGTGTTCTTCGTCCCCGAGCACTTGACGCGCTCTTATTTTTTGCCTCAGCGACGAAAACGCTCAACCGTGATTAAAAACGTAGCCCCGGAATGAAATTAATAATCCCCGGATGAAAATGCACGAGACGGACATTAAATATTAGTTAGCAACGCACTCTAATTCACGAATTTATTACATTTTAATAACGAAAGCCCAAATTGTGAATTTTACCCCGTCGCATTAACTTCCGTTCAAGAATCACGATATTCCTCGAGAAAAGAGGCGAAGACCGACTAACAATATAAAAGAAAACTGCTTCAAATTCTACAACATCTTATTTAGGCATTCTCTTAATAGGGAGAATTAGTGGGTTAATAATGCTAAAACGATGGGAGTGAAAAGTTGCGACAACAAAATTATTAATAAAAGGTAATTATATACCACGGAGTAAAAAGCAAGCTCGCTTCGTCGGCTCGAAGAACCAAGAAATCGATAAAGGCGAGCGGAAAATATGAGGAAAGGGGTGGAGGGGGTAGGGGGGCGACGAAAAAAGATTAAAATGTGAAACATAACCAGCGATTAGCTAATCGCGCTATCGTGAACGCACTATCCCATTCTGCTGGCTAAGCACCTATTTATATATCAGCTATAGATCGGATTACCTCTTAAGGGGGTTCGATAGTCGATCGCGAAACTCCACGGTCCCGAGCCTTGACGCAAACTCAGTAATGAACGACGGACCGATAACGCGCACACTCCGAGCTCTACAATTTCTGTCTTCCCTTATCATTTTTATTCAGCACCGGCCACTGGGTATTACCCAGTCGGGTAGAAAGTTCTCTCGAACGTAGAACCCTCGAGGGTGTACCATAAAATCGTAAGCTTGGAAATCGAATTTCAAATTCGACCTTTAGAAGTTGCGTTTGCTCCTCCCTTGATCCATCGATCGTAATTAGGTAGCTGTGTCTTTTTCATTGGGAAAACTTCGCGAACCTCTGCGGGACCGAGGGGTCGCAAGATCGCTACCCCTCGGTTCGCGAAGGGCCACGACGGGTGTATACTTACAAAAGAAAGTCTTGCTCCCAGCATGGATTGGCCCCTTTCACAGTGACTGTCGTTGACTTCACGTTCTGCAGCTTCAGTGTTACATAGGAGTTGAACTGTGCCGCTGTAAATCGTCGTCGATCGTTTAGAATGCCGTTGCGATCCCGACGATTGTCTCGCTTTCACGAGCGTGGAAGCAACCGTTCCGCGAAGCTTGCTCGGCTCCGATTGATTGCGCGTAAAGGGGACGAGAGTTACGCCCGTAAAAGGAATCCGTCCCGCGAAAATGGGAAATGTCGGCGTTGACAAATGCGCTGGATCACTGGGCGGCACCGGAGTATCGGGGGGAAAAATTATTTACGACTGGATCAGCCGGGATTTACCCCGCGCGACCAATAAATTAAATGTTACTCGCCCAGGATCCGTACCACTTTTAGCACGGTTTTCCGCGGCGGTTGAAACGCAGGCTCGGCCGAAAAACGAGTGTCTATTTCTGGCGAATACCTTCCAGCTCGCCTACAATGTGAATAAATGATTCGAGGTGTATTATCTGCGGTAAATATACCTGCGCGGTTGAATCGTTGCTCTCTCGATACCCACGCGAGATTCCCTTATTACCCGCGAATATAAAGATATTAATTAATACACGGCGCTGCCCGACCACCGCGGAATTACATTTCCAGCGTAGCCCTTCCACGTCGCCGCAGCATCAGCGCGCGCGCGCGCGCGGTTTTAAATAATAAAAGAAAACATGGAAAAAAGAATCTTTTAATTTCAGAGAACCACCGCCAACTTCTTTGTGGCTGCAACGCCATGGACGAAACAAATAATGAAATATTCCCGTGGAAGCCGGGCTGTTACCACTCGGAAGGTGAATTGTGACGGTCCGTAATGAGAATCGAACAGCGTGACGGTCTCTATTCCGCGGACAATTAAAGCGTTATTTATGGAAACTTGAGAGGGCTCCGGAGTGTCCCTCTGTCGCGTAATTAAACAGGAACGAGCTATTGCCGTTCGGCGAGAATATTTTCCAATGATCACTCGAGGCTTGACCCGTCTAACAACCAACGAAGCGGCGGGAAACATTTATAAGCCGGCGGCGAATCGATAAGGGAACGGGAGCGGACGTATATAGGAACGTAACGTTCCCGTGGAAACTGCGATCGTTTCTCAATTTACGAAGGATACGGACAGTCCCTTTCTGGCCGGCCAGGAAGCGCTGCAGGCGAACCGTAAAGCTCCATAAGCTCTCGCTGGCGGCGGCCAGTGCACGCGTGTCCACGTGGGCCTGCGAGCCCCCGATAACTCAATGGAAAAAAGGTCCGAACGAGGCTTTACGATACCAGACGTGCGCGCCTCCGATGGTACACGCCCCGTGGCACCCGACATTTTTCTTCGCGTACAACGCAACTGTCCCGCCAGATAGGGAGGCAATTGCAAGCTGCTCGGCCGGCGACGAGCGGGACAGGCGGTTGACAAGATCGTAATCGAGGGATGCTCGGGAAGATTGAAACAGAGGAAAGTTTGTAACTGTTTGGACGTGAACTTTTCAGCGCCCCGCGGAAACCGGATCCCGTTCGCGTTGTTTCGGGTTCCGACTGCTTCGCGGAACGGCAGCATTCCCATTATCGGCGGATATTAAATTACAGTTAACATAATTGCTGCCAAGCGAGTTATTAATGACGATTACGGAGGCTGTCGTTTAATTGGAGCAGACAGTCACGAGCGCCGGCTCGCCTGGCGTAATTGAAACACGCGCGCCAGACCTTATGCCCCGTGAAATCTCGCGCGCATTTACAGCGGCTAGGTACGTTGTCGCGCGTAAGGGACGCTTTATGCCCGACTCCGGTGATACATTGCCTGTCATCGCGACTCTCCGAAACAATTTCTCTTCCCCGCGCGTTAAAGTGCTGTACCTGGCCGATTCTTTATTCGCCGGCACGTATCTTCTAACGACTTTCGGATCTGTTTACCTACATCGCCGTGAGCCACTGCCGGGAACCACCCTAGCGTCGTGGGACTAAATATCGACAGAGCCAGGCTTCGCGAAAGCCTGCACACACTGGCGGAGCTATCGCCCGAATCCCCAAGACGTTGCGCAGAATTGTGGAAACGCGAAATAAACGTTGGTTCCGCGAACCAAATACAAACAGCTCTCTCTGTGTTTGGTTCTGTCGCATCTCTACTGCGTCTCTCGTTGTTAGCTCGTTCGAGAGAACCGACGTGGCACGAGGAAAAAACGAAAGAGGAGAATCTGAATTAAACCCAGCTTGGTTACGATATATCATATCAATGCAGTTACGCCGGGTCCACCGAAGCTACTTAAATTCAAGCGTTCCCAGGCATTTGCGCGACGCTATGAGAATCTATTCGCGCCTACGATCCCCGACACGTGCGCATCGAGAAAAATAACGATTATCTTGACCGGTAGCTCGCCGCGAGCAGCACGCGCGCTGGCATCCGCGGTACAGAAAAAGCTGCGCGATATGAATGGAAAGTTACTAAAGTCTCAAGGCTCTCGTCTGTCACGGCGCGGGACAATGCGAGACGCCGCATCGCAGACGTAACAGGAAATTACACCGCGATCTGGAGAATTTAAACGTTAACGTGGCATTGCAAAAGGCGCCCGCCGACACGCCGCGACGTATCTAGCGTTTGAAATAACGAAACAAGGAGAAACAGCCACGCCGCGGAAAACGGTGGTTAATTTCCAGTTCCCACGCCGAGCGGATTATTTCGCCGCGAAATAAAATACGATATTTCCGGCCGATGTAAGCTGCCTCGGCCGGGTAACGCGTCCCGTTGGAGACCGGCATATCCGCGAATGCGAAACAGCGCGATTTTAACGCGGAACAATGAATTCCCGCGCGTTCAAGCTCGGGCGCTTACGAGCTGATCGCGTGACGCGCGCGCGCGCGCAACCGACGCTTTCAGATGCTTATCCAAAGCCGACGACGGTTCTAAGAATAAACGAGCTTTCTCCTAATATAATAACTGCACGAAAAAAGGAAACGAAATTGCTCGCGATTGCGATGTAATCGTGGCTCGATAAAGAATAGACATACAAGGACAGAGGCCAGAGTAGTCGATATGGTAAGGAGAAACGGGGCGCGCGTTATTCGCGTGTCTGAAGGCGAGCCGACGGGGTACGTCGACCAAAAATCCCCCCCCTCGAAGGTGAAGCTTCTGAGAAAGCGACCATTTGTAATGCCGCGGGGATCTCCGTCCCGCCGCCGCGGAAAAATTACTTCGGCATGAACAGAACATCGCGATATTCCGGTTGAAGAGTCACACAACCTTTAGCTTGGAACGGTTCCAATCGGAGTGCAACAAATTTTGCTCGGCCTTTAGAACTGGAGCGTGAGCAGGGGCTTCGTTTTATGAAAGTATCGGGGTTCGATTCCAATTTTGGGGAACAATCGAACGACCGCGACAGATCGCTCGCAGTTTGCACGGGGACTCGCGCCACGCTCGTGTAAGCTTTGAGGACCAGCCAGGAACAACTAGACGCAGTCGGTTGCCCCTCGTTCTAGATCCTTTAATCGATCCCTCTCCTGCTCCACCGTCTCGTCTCTCCTTCCCCTGGATACAAACCTTCCTCGCAGACGATCCGCGCCTTCTTCACTGCAACAGAAAAGGTACGGGCCGTGTCAGAGAGCAATTCATTCCGGAGCCGGTGTTCACAAGGCCCCGCGAAAGGGATCAATACTAACGATTTGATCTCGCTAAATAAACTCGAATCAGCTGCCTGTAACGCGCGCAAACCGGCCCGCGACCGTAAATCGAATTAAATCGCACCGGCTCGATTAAGAGCATACCGTACGTACGCCGGCCGAACTTTCGGAATAATTAAAACGAAACTGGGTTATTCCACTTATTTGTCTTAACGCAAACGGGCCGATGGGTAATTTCATTTCGACCCCGGCCCGGCGTCGGTCGCGTCGATTGGGCGGGGGAGGGGGGGGGGGGGGGTAGAAAAATCACCCGAGCCAAGGAGTAATCGTGCTTTGTTTAAACGCATCCACGGTACATCGCGTCCCAAATTCATCATCTCGTTCGTTTCACATTTCAATGTCTGTAAAATTGATATCTGCGACACTGCAACAGTGCCTCTGCGATATAGCTGTTTTTATACAGAAAATTGATGCACCGTGTGTATTATTGCGTTCGTGCGGGGTGGAGGATTAAAGAAGGATGCTGGCAATGGACCTATCACAGAAGAGCTGCAACGCGACTCACCCCGTCCAGCTTCGGGATCAATTCTTTCATATCGCGACAATGAGAAAGCGAGGTGAACCAAGATTGAAAGATTCTCGAGTCTATAGAGGTCTGTTTGACCGTAGCGAAGCCTCGACATACGCCGTCGGTTTTATAAATAGCCGCCACTTTTAACCACGTCCAGAGACCGAGGAGACATATACGCGGAAATTGAAGCCGTCGCTCGTGAATTCGATCTCGATGTTCAACGATTTTCCATTCAACATCCACCATCTGAATAAATCAATTCGCCGCAATTCACGTGCGACACTTCAACGACAATGAGCCTCGCCTTGAAACGGCTTCCATATATGCATTCGACGAGCCCGCTGCAGGACAGATAGTCCCACACACGGGCGCGCGCCCGCACACCGACCGATCAAGCTATTCGAACACGGGAAGGGAATTCCATTTCTTGCGTTGGGCAAAAGCCGCCGGGGCGGGGCGAGGGGAAAAAAGAATCGGCAACGACATATAAAATGCACTTGACCGACTGCTCTCGTATCGATGTGAAAAGGAATCTCCCGCTAAAGAGCCAATCAATCCAGCCATGTGAAAGTTATAATTATCACGCCACCCGTGAACACGGTGTTAATAATTAATTATGAATTGCCCGCGTCTTAATGACCCTCGCGGAATTGTTCGTTCCAGCGGTATTCCAGGAACAATCGCGCCGCCGCGATCGCTGTTGCTGCTTGGGCAGAATCTGGCCTCTTAGAACGGATACGCGCTATAATGCCAATGGGGAGCTCGAAATTCGGGTGAACAATGGCTGGATGGTTGGAATACTCCGTCTGAGATTAAATGTACGGTGAGAATATTGATTCGTAAAATTGCTGGTGACCGAGGAAGATAATCAGAGAGAGGGAGGCAGTCTGGATGAAAATATGTTCCCCGCTTCAATCCCGGATCGAGTATTTTGATTTGTATGGTGCCCCCGGAGACCGACGCAATATTTTGCGTTCTCGATGCAGGGGTGTGGAAAAATTCTTGCCCTATTTTTCTTTCTACCCGCGGAAGACAAGCTGCAATGGACGCGAGAAAATAAATACGAATGCCGGCAAACGAACTCAAAGGTGTAGAATTGCAAACGCTGAATATGACAAATTCCTTCGAGGATTGTGCACGGAACGGCGAAGTTCTGCGAGCGTGGGCCGACGTAAATGTAGATTATCGCGGCGACAGGTTGAAAATGGCGTTTGAATTTACATGAATCGATATATGAAAATGCAGCATCACGAGCCGGTGCGTGTCGTGTTAGTCCACTAGCAACAAAGTCAATATTTCACTGGGTCAACCACTACGCTGTTGGGGGAATTACGCTTATCGCGGTAAAAAGTTAATGTTAATTAACTCCCTTACGGCCAGTACACGGAGTTTGACACGAAGACGTAATGAGGGGCAGCGTGCGCGGCCAGACGTTGTAACGAGACGTTGCTTCGACACATTTTATCGAACGGATATAAAGCGGACGGCACGATTAGACTTGTTAAGATTCAAAGGGGCCTCCAGGTCAAATAGCCCAAGCATTTTACACGCGTCAATTAGTTTATCGATCGAACCGCATACCGAGAATTTGTATCCTTGTTCCGATTTCATTCGCTAATATTTAATAAGTGCTTGAAAAACAATATTAAATCCACGCTTCGTTTGATTACTCGTCGTCACGCATCCAGATCAAGGAATAAGTTTCGCACAGATTGCCATTTTACTCCGAATCCCTGCGATTTCCTTTGTTTCCTTTGCTCGATTGAAATCGGCCAGTAATTCCGCAAACTATATTCAGCGCTCAATGCTACCGATGCGTTTCTAGAGGTTGTGTGAAGAGAAAGGCCGACGGGACGTAATGGCTTCGGAATATGTTGTTCAGAGGTAAATAGAGATTCGAACAGGTGGATGTCCATAGATGTCTGACAGGGATCTTTTCTTAACACGCTTCCTGGCGAAAAGGTCACGGGGCAACTATCGTGTATATCCTCCTCGCATAGCTTGATGCGTCTAACGTGTCGTAAGTTCGCGCTTCCGCGTATCTGCGTGCACCTGCTGGTGAGCCGGGCTTCCAACCAGCCAGGAGAGATCCGAGGCAATGAACTGTACTAATAAATGCCAAACAACCGCGCTAGAATCTTCACCAGCAAGTAGTAGCCTAAGGTTAATTGTGACACACAAGAACGGCTTCACCGAAGTCACCATGGTACACATGCGAGCAGTAGTCGTACGCGCTGGCGAGCGTGTAATCCGAACTGTCGTAGGACGATGATCGAGAGTCTTTATTCAATCGTGCAAAAAAGGTGCACCCTTCCGGCGCGATAGTCGACGTTCCTACATGGTAAGGAGCATGTTTGGAACGTATACCTCCGTGCGTAACACAGAAAGGAATCGAACCTCCATTCCCTGTGTCGATATCAGCTGTTCCCGTGGCAGTTCAATTTTATCTGACAAGGAGATTTTCTAGAACTTTACTTTAATCGAACGTACGAATTAGATACGAGCGTATTCGTAGATGTCGCGTTAATGTAACGTCGAGTCTTTCAATAAAGGACTCGGGGACACGAATGGATCTCGACACTAATTATTCCGTGTGATAATGTAATAGGTGAAGTGGACACGGGCGAGCCTTGCAATTCATATAGAAGTCGTGACTTTACGAGTGCACGAAAGACGGTGGGAGCGCTAAAGTTTCGAGCCGGCGATTCTTCCTTCTTATTAAATCTGTTTACACGCGACATGAACTTTGCACGCACAAATTCCATAAAGAATGCTCCAACAATTACAAACACACGGACAGGAAGAATACTGCAGTTCTGCCCGTTAAAATTTTGCTTCGCTTAACGGGAAGTATCTGCTCATTCGTTCATTAATAATTCAACAGAGCAACTGTAATTGATACCGAACGCGTAACAACGAAATAAAGGGAACGCGATATCGATTAAACGAGAAACCATAACATTTATCCCGGGGGAGAGAATCGTTGCCCCCATCGGCGCAGAAGAACTCCCATTTACCGCTGAAATTTCCGCGAAACAATATCAGTGAACCGGATGGCAAGCAATAATTTAAAACACCCGTATATTTCGGCGTCGCTGGTGTAAATATGTATTCAAAGCCCGGCAACCAACGGACACTGGGTAATACCAACAGGTGCATATCACTTAATTACCTTTTCTTTTGCATATTAATTACCCCGAGCCACTTAAAATCACCCTCGACCGCGTATATGACGCCGTTTTGATATCTATACAAGCTGGCGTGCGGCCAGATACGATTGAAACCCAATAGGCAACGGGGAAGCGGCGGATAAAAATTCGACTATTCGGTAAATCGAGACTGAAATTATTAAATGGATGGGAAATGTGTAGGCATTTTGATGACGATGGTGTGAACCGAGGTAGAGATTAGCCAGGCAGTCGGCCGATCGTCGCCCGACTGTCCCGAACGATTGTTGCTTTAGGAATACGGTTACGGGAGACCGCGCCATAAACAAGCGACCGCCGATGGCGTATTGGCGACGGAATGGTGGTGAGTCATGGGGCCGTTGAGGAGAAGTTCGACTGTTTTTGAAGTAGTTCTCTGTTGGCGACCGACGAAAGATGTTGGCTGGAGGAACCGTCCCGTTCGATACTGTTTTATAATAAAGCTCTATTAATCTTATTCTCGCGAGTTATTGAGCGCCAACCTGGCCACGCTTTATCCGCCACTTGCCCTTCTATAAATGCAATATACTTTAAAAGAAGGGGGACCCAGGGAAACGGCCAGACAATTTATGAGCGCGCAACAGTCACAGAGGTGGATGAAGAATACTTTCCGCGCAATATTCGTGCATCCCGCATCGTATGAGGAAATGAATCTGCCTGGAAAGAAGTGGCGCGACGAGGAACACACGTGCACCCTCGGCCCTTAAAGTGCATTCACGGTTCGAGCACGGAAGGGCTATGAAAACGAAGCCGCGTTCAGGTAACGCGGACAAAAAAGGGAGCACCCCCGAAACGTAATAAACTAAAAAGCACGATGCAAGAAGGGATGGAGGCAGACCGCAAAGGAGGGGCGAAGGATGGTCGAGTAGCGGGCAGATTCCATGGAAAAGCTCGCCGAGGCTGAGGGGCGGGGGAGGGTGTATTGGTACGCGTGTGCACGAAGTTAGTACGCGTGCCGTGTCTTTTGCCTTCGAACAACTCGAGACAATAGGCGTCTACGTATGAATACCAGTCGAGAAGTTCTTGTCGGCGTTCTCCGTCGTCATTGTGTTGCGCTCGCCTCCCCCGCATTGTATCTGTTCCACGGCTGGCACGTCCGTGCACGGCCGACGGGGGTGTGTTGGCGTGCACACGTTAATGGGATACTTTCCACCCTATGCTTTTTCTCCCCCGTGGCGGTGAGCGTTTCAATGGCATGAAAACGCGGCCCGACGCGGCGACGGTGGCCGAGGAGCCCGTGGAACACGTCCCCCGGCCCCGTCGGAAAAATCTGTCCGCCGTTGTATTTATAACGCGGCTATATTGGAGGCAATATTTACGCGACGCGAGCATCCGATACCTTATCGCGCCTTATCGAGTCGCCCCGTCGCGAATCCGCCGATGGCCGTCGTGCGTCTCCCTCGAAACCTACCCTGCATCGTCTCGCGTGGAAAATGTTCAAGTGCCTTCGTCGAGGATCCACCCTTGCGAGAATCCCCCCGGGGGTGGGGGGGATAAGGATTTCTCCCACCCCTCGCCGGGGATACAAGAAGAGACTCGAGTGCCTCTGGATTTCGGTGTTCGTTCGAAGGGAAAAAGATTTCGAATTCATGGCGCGAGATTCCGGGGAAATCGTTTCCTCGGGTATTAAGGAGCGCGTGTGATTACGCCGATGTATGAAATGACGATACACGGTCTCTGCAGAGGATTCCGATACGTATCGATACGCTGGTACGGTTGACGCTTACTATGACTAAGTAGGGGCATCTGCTGGGGAACTGACAGCGTCCACTGAATTTACAGAGTGGCAATGGTATGGATAAGGAAGCAAGTAGTATAAACGATGAATGGTGAAACGGAGGCAGAACGCAATTCCGCGCAAGTTCAGTCGCGATAGCTACAGGCTACAGCTTTCCCTCGTTTCCATGTGTCACTACCATGGATGGGGTATGGTATGTACACATATCAGCGTATCTTATCGATCGTATCACGTAATTCTATAAATACATTCTCTCTATGTTTCCCGTCAATCTTTTATCGCGATACGTAGTACGAAACGAACTCGGACATGACGCGATCCAATGTAGGTATTTGGAGGAACGAAATGAATAGTTGAGGAGGGACCTCGGGGCTTGCAGAACTCTTACCCCTTTTCCAGGGTAATAAAGAATACACCTGCGTTTGTTCCAAGCGCCGAGACAATTTTCCAGAAATTCTTCGCGACGCTGAACGGCGCGCGGCAAAGTGTACGCCTAGGAAATGCCGCTGGTAAAGGAATTTTACTTCGAACGCTCCGGCGAACCTGTTTTTCTTTTTCCTCCGGCTGACAATAAAAGAGGAATGAACAAGGCATTCCACATTTACGTTATCTGGTTTCTATTTCAATAGAAATGCTGTTCGCGTAGTCCGGCCGATTAGCGCAATAGCTGCGAAAATACGAAGAGGACGCGGAGCGGCTGGCGTCTCGAGAGCGTGCGCTGGAAACGCTCGTTACAGAACGTCGAATGCGAAAGAGGGAAAGGAGCGCGAGGACAGGGGAGCCTGTAAAAACGGAGGAATCCCCTAGCGAGGTTCCCTTATTAGATTCCGACGATACGTAAGTCCGTTGGCGTGCGAGCGCTTTGTCGTTGCTTCCTCGCGGAGCAGCGTCTTTCGGCAGTCACATAACGCCAAGGATTATTAGCTGACGTGTACCAAACGTACGAACGATGCTGCAGGATCGTTGCGCGTCGCCCGCGTACGTATGACAGCCCTGCGCTCGGTGCATCCGCCAGAAACAAGCAGAACGACGGGAATCGAGAGGATTAACGAGGCGGCATCGAAGGGAGAATAAAGACACGCGGCCTGGTTAGATAAGCCATTGATTAGGAAAGGAAGCAACTCAGAGGAAGCTCTGGGGACCGTCAACAATTACAGTGGCCGTGTTGCAACGGAGGAACCGCTATTGGCTACGAATATGCAGCAAGAAGTGCAAGAAAGTGACTGCAAAAGCGAGACGTGGGTCGTTTCGAAAGCGAATAACAAACGCCGGTGGAAACGCGAACTAGAGTCTGCTTTACTTAACTATTTAAGGTGGCATAAAAAGGGGCGAAAGAGTTAATGCGGCTCCACAAATCAACTGTGCCTGGAGGGAGTTCGCGACTGTCTGATTCAGTGATGCAATTTTCACGAGTACTGTATCCATAAAGATCTGTTTCTACCAGTACAAGATCCTCCGAGGTTCTTCGACAGTTTCTTTAGATCGCTTTGTGTAATTAAGTGAGAGAGAGAGAGAGAGAGAGAGGGCAAAAGATGGTAATAAAGGTGACACGTGCGTAATATCGTATTTCGTTGACGCTGCAATTGGGTCCTACGCGAAATTTCGGTGGAATGAATATCAGGCGGAGGAAGAACGTTTCCAGCAAGTTTGTTAAGTTTCGCAAGATCTCTGCAGCGTGCTACTGACCTTTGAGTTCACCCCCGTATCCAGACACAGGTGCAGCGGCCAAGATTCATCCTAATTACGGAATCGCTAACGAGATAAATCAAAGGTGCCTTCCGTACCCTACGGAACGAATTAATTGCTTGAGTAGCGAAGTTACGTGCTCCGCTGACGATCTTGCCGGTGATTTCTACGACGATTCGTCATCAATGAAACTACCGCCAGGCATTAATGACTGCAGTCATTAAGTGGAATCAATAGTGCAATACGGTCGTGCTGCTTTAAGCTGATTTGCGATATTAATCGTCTGTTCAGTCTCGCTGCGAACCGAATATCAAACTGTCTCCATCAGTCACTCTGTATATCCAACGTATCAATTTAACAAGATCGTCATCGTTAGGTACGTCGAATAATGATAATACACACGTACGAACTTGGAAATTTAAATTTTTTTAACCAGTTTCTTTATAGATTATTTAAGCAAATGCTAGTGGAAGAAAGTTCCCTGTACAACTCGTGCGTGAAAAGGATCTTTTTTTAAAGAAGAACGATACCATCGAACGCTGCGAGCTCGGGAGGAACGATCAATGGCTATAAATCTGACTCAATGGCGTTCTAAATGTCCCAGACACGACGTACGAGGAAGATAAGATAACGATATTTGCGATTATCGTCCATCACGGTTTTTCCAGAATCATCCTTAAGTGAACATATGGCTTTATTGGTGCGGCATGCGTGCGTATTTTAAGAAACGGAAAGCTCGAATGACACGATCCTGAGATATTCAGCGTCGCGTGCTCGCTAATTAGTTGCCACGATGGTATCGGGAATTTCTAGCAAGCCCGCAGAGTTACACACCTCGGCGAACTATGTAAAACATTGTAAAAGTGTCCCCGAAGGTTAAAATTGCGACGGTGGAAATAGATTAAAGTGGGGCCGCGTAATTACAATTCGCGCTGCGTTACATTTCGTGCCTGGAATGATGACACGCGATTTATACGTCGCCCTCCAAGAGTGAATCGAACGAATTCCCGAGACCACGGATATGATGTCTTATCCCCTTTTATCCTAAGGGCCCCTAAAACCCCTCGGAAACCAATAAAACCCGACCGTTTCCTCCCACGATAAAATCAAACAGTTTGATGCCCCCCCGAATGAGATTCTAATTTATTCAGGGCTCGGTATCGAACGATACGAGCATCCTTTTGCACTTCGTAACTTCCCAACTACCACATTTTTCCCATTCTTAGGATTAGTGTCCTGGTACTTGGAGAAGTTTCAATCGCTCTATAGCAGAGTAAACGGTATCATTCAGTGATTTTCATAATACACAGAGTACTCTATTTTTTAAATGAAAAATCAAACAGGGATCGTTCGTTTCCTTACCCAATAAACCATTACCCATAGACGACGTAACATTCAATATCACTCATCGCCACATTTCCCTTCGTTTCGCGAAAGGCGTAAATCAAGGGGTACTCGTATCCGTCTTCTTTCTACCGTGAAATCCAATATCTCGTAGGTATAGGAAACTTACGATTTCACGCGGACTGATGAAGAATCGTATTCGGTACCCGAGTGATCGATAAAGCCTTTGTCTTCGTGCAGAGTCATCAATAGCGCGAATAGCAGGAAAATAAAGTTGCCTTTATCGTTACAATAAATTGCCCCGCGAGGAGGGATTTTTCGGAGCTCTCTCCCTCTCTCTCTCGTTTTCGTTAACATCGGTCGTTGGACTCGTAAACCAAGACAAATCGATATCACATCCAACGAGCCCCGTGCGTGATGGAGCCCTCGAGTATCAACTGTTCGGTGTATAAACTACCGCAGGCTAATTTACAGAACGCCATTCTCGCCGTGTGTCCAGCGAAGTATTAAAGTGTTGGATTCGAAAGTTACGAGGGCTCCAATTATCTTTGTAATCCTCGATTAAACTCATCGGTAGATGATTTGGCAGTGGCGTCCAAGGATATACGCAATAAGGATATACCGCGGGCATGTGCATCGAAGGAGGAAGATTATCGAGCCATAAAATGTTCAGCGGCATCTTTCGACCGGATGGCCTGACTTAAGCGCAATAAACATCTCACGCCAGCGCGCAATAAATATTCCAAAAGCTCCCCAAAGTCCTGCGTATATTGTGGTAATAAGCTGCGGCCTATTACCGCGGGAAATTATGCAAGTACTTAGCGCTGGGAAGCCCGCTGATAACAAGAGCAAAAGTAATTACAAGATCGGACCGTAACACCGAATAATCTGCAAACTAGCCCAAAGGGTAATTTATACCTTCCTCCTTCGCCAAGAATTTCTTTCCCGTTATCTTCCCACTCTTCACATATACAACTGCATTTCCAGGAGGATAACGCGCAGAGGAACTTCAAATCGCGCAGAACCACGCGAAACAATAAAATATAGAGCTCCATTAAAAGCTGAACGGCTACCTAGCAGCATCGCAACTGCACGCGGATACATAAATCCGTAACGATAACGTAACAAAAACTGGAGCACTGAAAACCATTGGATTTCGCTCGACCACCTTTCTCGTATCTTTAATCGTTACGCCCCGATCCTACGGTTCAACCTTTGCGTTCTGCTTCGCGTTTACAATTCCTTTGAACCAGAGAGAGAGAGAGAGAGAGAGAGAGAGAGAGAGAGAGAGAGAGAGAGAGGCCGAGAAGCGAAGAAGGAAGCATCTCGACGACGAGTCAAAATCTCGGTCAAACCCGCGCACGGTAAAGCGATTAAACAGGCACGAGAGGGGCGGTGAATAAAATTTTAAAGGAGGAACTGAGGTCCCCTTGAATCTGGGCAATTGGCCGTCCGCGTAAATAATTTATACCGTGCAAGTACATTTACAGCGGAGGAGGCTGGTAATGAGCGGCCCCGTCGGACCTGCACTTAACGGAATTTCTCTCTCCTGTCCGATAATTCGTTCGATAATATTGTTTTCGCGCGTAATTAACCTCCCCTCGCCGGCACGTGAAACTCGGCCGCCTACGTTGCTCTCTTCGCTCATGGAATTTTCGATTGCCAGCTGCCCCATAACGCCAATAACCGTCAGCGTAGTTGCTCCACGTGTATCGACACGGCCACGGGAAAATTACACGTCCTACGAAGCAACGGAACTGCGAGGGCGCGGGCGGATGACGCGGTGGACGTGTTTCACGGAACAAGCTGAATAGATGGATCGGCGCTGATAGGCGGAGATAAGGGAACGCGGTTACGCTTTCCTCTGCTCGTCTCGTAAATGGCGCGGACCTTTTCGAAAACCTTCTACCTACGTGTCGACGGGAAGAGCCGTGGATGGTGGAAACTCGTTGCCCTGCGATTACGGCAGAACTAGCGGAATACTCGCGCGACTTCTGATAAACGTATCGAGCAGGCAAATGGAAACGTCTCTCCGTTCTAATTCAGGTCCATCCAGAGAATTAACCTCCACTAGTAGCACAAAATATCGAATGCACATAGATCCAATATTAAAAAGAGGTTCAATATCTTTTTGATATTTAAACGTACATACAATATTTATTCTAGATTAAGAAGCAAATATATTTTCCAAATATGCTGGAAATATTCATTTTATATTATGAAAAAAACATTCTTTTTCAAATATAAAGTAAATATTTATTGAATGGTGGAAAGATTTCTTTCCGAATATTTTATTTTCTAAACCTTTATTTCACATTTTCAGTATGTGTATATAATATTTGGAATCAACATTTTTTTCATATTAAAAAGTGTGGCTAAAAAAATATTTTTTTAATATTTGGAAAAAATATTTAACCAATATTTTGTGCTACTAGGGTCTCAACGATCGAACCCTGAAACGAAAAACTGACCCTGCGGCCCGGGCCCTCGGAACGAAAACCTCCACTGTTTTCCCGGGCGAATCCGTAGGTACGAGATACTGAGTTCGTCGTTGGGGGCTTAATGGTGTATTTTAAACGAATCTTGCATCTTTATCATGGGCGGCATTGAACACAGAAATCTCTGGCTCGAGTAAAAGATTAATTTGAGTCTAGATTGACGCCCGTATGTTATATTGAAATATATGCATGCTTTTTACAAACACTATTCCATTATTCAAACACGCTGGCGAACGCGTCGTTGAAATTTCATTTTAAGGATCCTGATTTCTGCGCGTCATGGATTTTCCCCGTTTATCGGAAATAAATAGAAAGGCAGAGGGAAGGGGAGGGCTGGATGAGAAGGAGGGGAGGCAGAGAGGGTCGAGAGATGTACGGAAAGGAGAGAAAAAGGAACGAGAGAATCCATACTCTGCTGTCTGGTGACAGTGAAGCTATTGCTTCCTCCGTCCCCTTCTTTCCTCCAGCCCTCCTTGCTCCCTCCGCGGGTTCAAAGCACCCCATTTATAATGACGATGCTCGTATCCTTAACCAAGGAAGATCCTTCCTGCGGCTACAAACTCCCACAGGATCCTCATATTGGATTCCTACCCCCTCCGCTTGAAAAGCCCACGATACCTAGTTATCTGGCTCTGAACGCTTGAAAATGGAGATGTATCCCTTCGTTCATAGATGCATCACTGGCAATTATGTATGAAATGAAATATAAGAAATTATTACTGACTCGCAGCCGGCCCTTTTCGTTAATCACCTGCGATCCTTCCTATGAAATGCGTTACAGCCCAGGAGCTTTATGAAATCTATTTATTTATTTAGATGAAAATTTTAGGCGCAAATGTAATCGGTGACATGCTCGGCGGAGTTTTAAGCGCCGCTTCCACAGACAATTTTCCAGGGAATGAATATTTATGAGGCTGGCGAAAGTCCGTTTTGCGCGCGGACTTCCGTGCCCCGAAGAAAAATGGTCCCGACACGAAAAACCCTAGCCAGCCTGCCATTAAACTCTATGCGCAATTGGAGGATCGTGGCCGTGGCAAATTGCATGGCACTACTCGCCACGTGGAACAGTCTGCAAAATCTACTTCCGTAGTTTGACGATATCGAAGCATGCGAATGGGAAGCGAGCACGGCGACGAGTTGATGCATTTGAAAAATACGAAGTCATCGAGCGGTAGAGGCCTAAAGCAAGCTGTCTACGCGACACATCTCGCCTCTTAAATCTTCCAAGTGAAATTCTACCATCAACGTTCCACGGTACTGTTCAATAGTCAGTTTCCTGACCGAGCCTCTCAACCCCAAGAATTATCCCCGCTACTTCAAACGGTCTCCCCCGTTATACAAAGTATTCAACGCCGGAGAGCGAGGCATTCGGCGAACGCGTTTTAAAATGCCCTGAACGGGGCATTCGCGCGTGTCGCCGGGGCCGAAAAGCAGGAATTTCCAAGTTTCGTCGAACCACCTGTCGTGCATCAACGCGGTATTAACCGGCTGCTCAATTTAGAGCGCATACCTTTTCGGGGCATCCTGATATATCGGCGCCGAGGCAAACGATATAAGGGGCACAAAGTGCCAACGGCAGCTTAGATCAAAGCGTTCCTAAAGTTCATTCCGGACGGGTCCACCGCTCCCGCCGGTATCGTCGATGCCGGGGCCACCGGATAGCTCGCCGGCGAAGACAAGCAGAAAATCCTACGACGCGCAGAACCTTTAGACCCGGGCCCCGATCGTTATTTTTAGTGGCCAGCCACTCGAACTCGCCTTCTATTTGCTTGCGCGAGCCCACCCCCTTCAATCAACCTAAGTGGACTACAGAGAAGCCAGTAACCCGAAGGAGGTCCTCGAGGGACGAGGGGCAAGGATGCGGGAAAGCTTTTCGAAAATATTGTTTGAGCCAGCTGCGGGTGCCGGCGTGAAAAGAGAGGAGGCGCACAAACTTTCCGGCGCGCTGAATTTTTGACCTGCGAAGCTACTTCCCGTCGCCTTTGCTGCCTCCTCGGAGCGCGGTGGCTCAGCGAAGAAACGATCCATGGAGTCTCGACGGGTAACCTAAAGGGAAATAACCGTACGTCGAGGTGTGTACGAGTAGAAGAGGACGCTTTGAAGAGCCTGGCTGACTAATCCTGGAGCAAACCCCTGTATCTACTTCTAATCTATCTGTATGCCGTCATTACATCTGCTTCGCGTCATAGCGATACCAGATAAGGACGCACTCTGGCAGAAAGTGTAAACTTAACAGCTCTCGTTGCATAAAAGTTTCTCCATCGAAATCAGAAATAACTCCATACGTCAATTATTCCCGTTTACAGGAAGAGATGGAATTGTACTACATTTAGGATAATATCTTTAAAACACTCTTGACGAAGGGAACAATCGAACAAGGTGGGGGTGTCTGGTTCTAGACAGCCTGGGCGAAGATGCCTGGAAAATATCGTTCGCCACGAAAGATAAGATCTACCTTCGTTTGCGAGCGGTAACCGCGAAACCGTTTCCGTGCTCGATAACGTTTCCTATTCTCATTCGGGAGGAGTCTAGCAGCCGACTAGACTGCCGTGCACGCGCGAGTGCCCCTGTGCACACTGCACTTGCGAAATTTAAAGCAGCGCAGGACACCGTGAATCAGCAAAGGAGCCTCTCACCTGAGACGTCTATGCGCAATGAGCGAGAAGAAATAACAGAAGCGGGGTATGTATAATATGCCAGGGCGTCGAAGCGACATTTCTTGGAGGGTGAAGGCTTCGCCGAGGGAAATTCACGGGATCGAAACATTTACAAGGCCCGTGCAACTCGCATGCAAATGCAATTTCATATTCCCGTTATGACTCGCATTGTACAGAACCTGTGGAATTAAAGTGTTCGATAAATAGCGAGGATATCGGATATCGAGTAAACCCGTCGTCGTTCCTCGACAAAGAAGTTACTATAGCGTATTTTAATAAGCTACACTTCACGGTGAAAATCACGTTGCAAAATCATCTCGCCCCGACCGGGAAATTGTGGCGGAATGGAGGAAGGCTTCTCGGGATGTCGGCAAGATCTGTGGCTGGGAATTACGGGGGAAGGATTTTGATGATCATCGGGAAAGCGTAGATATTTGAATTAAGAAAAGGAACTGTATCGATTTCTAATTCCTTCGTGAGTTAAACAAGGACAAGGGAAAGTTACATTCACCTAGCAATGCTCTGAATCTAGTAACATTGTTCCCCGATCGTTCCAGATCTACCGGGGCATTCGTGAATGGAAATTCCGCGATGACGATTCCGCGCGAAGTCCGCCCGAAATAAAGTTTGGCCGGCCTTTACGAGTGCAAAATAGATTGTCCTCGTTATTGTAGGCGATGCATCTCCATTAACGATGACACATTTCCACGACATGGTGAAAAACGCGGCGTTCAAATGCAACGTTGTGTTCCCTTTCTAAGTGCGAGTTGCAAAAAGTAGGTCTCTGGCAGGTACATTGTCATTGAAAATATTATACGCAGCGAATGGAGAAGAAAAAGCTCGAGCGCGGGGGTATTTGCGAGCGCGAATCCTTTGAGTATACAACAAAGACGAGAAAGAAAGATGAAGCATTAGGGAGAAAAGAGTAAAAGGTATATGTATAATAGATCGAGTAAAAACAGTAGCTGGACTATTTTCCCGTATCACCCTTCTTTCTATTCGATACATGTAACGGCTAACAAATTGCCCGAGTGGGAGGTATATTTCAAACGATATTCATCGACGAACAACGCTCTGGCGTTACTGCTTTCCACCCATTCACATTAGAGATATGTACACAAAGCGACGTATAAAACCACCGACCGAGCACGTGAATTCTTTATCAAAGGCAGAGTTATCTACAAGACAACGCGTCAGCCAAATATTAATATAGTTTTCATATGATACTCATTCATTTCTGCGTAATCCTCTGAATATACGCGGAATTTTAATGGTAGGTAATACAGCGACTGCATGTATGGAAAATCAATCGGGAACGAGAGCTCAAAGCCTGGAAGAACCAAACGTCAAGTTACTTTTCCCTTTATCCTTTTTCTTTTTTTTAATAACATGTCGTTATCGTGAAAACTCTTTCTATTCTGTTCCACGCCACACCCCCTCCCCCCTGAGATTTCCCGAGGCCGCCATTGTCGCGTCCGGCCAGGTCTTTTGTGACGGAAACGGCAGGAATTCGCACTTACATGATCACGAATGAGTTAACGGGGCGCCTGTTCGCGCCCTTCCCCAAGAAAATCTACTCCAGAGTGTCCCATTTTCTGTAGGTACTTTCATTTTTATAATAACTCGCAAGGCGCTCGTAATCAGAGGCGGCGCGAATGCATTCCGTTTATTAGTCTCGTTTCCCACGGCGTATTTGGATTTCGAGGTGACCCGAATAACCTGGATCGCCGCGGCGAGTCAAAAATATACAGACCACGAATACACTCGCAATCGTGATCTTCGATTCTCGATCGATACCGCTCGATTCTATCGTCAATATTTCAGAGGATCGATCCACTCCGGCAATGAACCGTGATTCCCGACTGCCTCTTGCGGCGCGAGACGATATCCTCGGGTAGCAGTCGCGAAGGAGCGAGGCATCGATTTTTCACGGAATCGGTCGACCTATCTCGATCGTCAATACAACGCTGGCAAATAAATAAAGCGGCCACGCGAGCCGCAGTCACCGGCGCGATGCATATCCCGTCCGACATAAATTCTAGTTACATTTAAATTTCATCCGTGTAATCTCCGGAACTGTGAAACCCGATGGATTCTCCTATTAATCTTTCCCGACTTATCCACGCTGTTTTCCCATCTATTCCAAGCGGATCGATAGAGAAAGAAATCACCCGCTCCTTGGAATAATCTACTACGACTTGACAGAGGAGTGAAACCGAGATGTAACCTTCTAAATTTTCGGCCTGGTACCAATGCCTCTCGCAATCATACCCCGCTAACCCTAATGGCAACGTCATTGGCTCGATTCGCGACGAGCCGTGCCGGGCCATTCGATACGCGCTTCAACCCGTCCCTATCAACATTACCATAAATCAAACATCTCGTAAGTTATTACCTGTCTTCTGGGCTGACAGGCAAAGGAAGATCTAGGTGGAGGTTCGCTCGAGATCGTCCTTGTCAGCCAGCGTATGCACAGGAGTTTACGTTCCCGTAGCACCTCGTAGCTACATCGCTGGCCGGGCAAGCAAGCAAGCAAGCAAGCAGCCGAGAGGAGAGAGCCGGGAGTTGCGTGGTCGTGATGGTAGCGTTGGTGGAGGATACGGGGAGGATCCGAGAAGGGGTGGCGAGGCAGTAGTAGGGAGGGTAGGTGAACGGTAGAACCGGAGGCAGTGGGGGTTGGCGGTGGTTGAAGAAGGGAATGACCCCGTGCACCGGGGTCAACCGTTGCACTACGCTCTCTCTCCCTCTCTCTCTCTCTTTCCCTCTCTTTCTTACTCCATCTCTCCTCTATCTTCCTTCTTTCTTCCTCTACCCCTAACCTCTCTCTCTCTCTCTCTCTCTCTCCCTCTTTTTCTCTCACACTCTACCTCTCTCTCGTTTGCTACCCCGTAGACATAGACGACGAACACTCATACGCTTTGTTATCAGTGTACCCACCGACTGCATACCGTTGGCCAGAGGTACGTTACCACCTGAACACACCTACGCGATCCGTGCACGTGCGTCTACGTGCCTAGATGAACAGGATGAGTTCCGGGGTAGGGAAGGGGTTCCGACGATATTTATGACTAGATATGGGACAGCGATAAAATAAGCATCGAGAATTGCTACCCGTTATTACTCTGGCCAATACCTTCTTACCATTCAGCCTTGTTCCGTTCGTGGAAAGGATTGCTACCGGGATGCCTCGTTACAGGCACATCGCTCGCACATTGATTTTTCCGGGCAAAGCGTGGCACGCTGTTACCGAGAATTTCATCGATCGGGGTTTACTGTCGTCACCGTTGACACCCCGCGCCTAGTTAAACGGATAGGGACACTTTTGATCTCATTGCTCGCGCTGTGATTCGAGGGACGCGTCCACTGTAAACTGCTCGACGATTGCGGCGAATAGCGGACTTCGTTGGGTGCTCGTTAGGGCACCGTGAAAACTTCCTTGGATGGAACGATTGTAGGGTTTGAGGAGGACAGTCTGAAGAGTTCTCACTGTTCTGTGTACCATTCGACAAAGAATTCATGAAGAAAGAACGCACCTCGATACGTATACATGTATACGGTAGTGTGTGAATAAGATCGATGAACTTTAGTGTTCGCAGGACATGAACTCAATGGCTACGGGATTTCAAAAGACACATTAGAGGGTATTGATAGTGGTCAACGGTCGAGCCAGCCTAACCCAGAAATATCTTTTCAAGCAACTCTTCTCTTGGTCGTTTATACTACTCGGTTAAATCGTTCAATACCCAGGCCATGCGAGCTGGGAGTACAAAAGTCGGAATAGAGAGAAAATCCCAGACGCTTCGCTAACCGTATAAATATTGGGGAACGGAATTCTTCTATGACTTTGTGGGGAAAATAAAGATACAGCGAGAATGGGAAAATTCAGCTGGCCAAATGTATTCTTAACCAAACAAGACAATTGCAGTTAGTTTAGTAAGAGGAATAGGATTAATAATTGGTACAAAGGTTAAACATCGATTAGACTCTATTGGATAGGTAATCGAATACAGGAGAACATGCCCCGACGTCTAGCTACTAAAATAAAAGAGGGCCAACCTAATCGTGCTACTCGATACCAATGAAATTATCACGTCGACTCTTAACACTACGTCCAGCTCCACCCTATCCACCGTCTTCGAATGGTTTTCCAATAAAAAAGATATCCTATCTACCTTACGAGCGTTCGTTGTCCGATATGCAATTCTCAACTTTGGTCATTTTCGTAATTGCTGCGTGGAACAGCTCAGCGCGTAATTTAAACTTCAGAAATAATCCCCGCGATTAAATAAAAATGTCCTACGATACAGCAGAGAAACCATTGGAGCTGTTAAAAAGTTTCTACGCTTCCCTTATCTGATTCTAATTCAACATCTACCCGTACCTATATTCCCATCGGTTGCGCGACAAAATAAAGGCGAATATACTCGGCGGTCGAACAAATTTGCTTTACGTTCCGTGCCTCTTTCATTTGCTAGAAAGTGGAGGCACCTATCTCGATGTGTAATCTATTCACGCGGAAAAGTGTTTTTCTAAGTACAACTCGTTCGCGGAGCTCAACAAAGGAAAATGAGTAGATAAGGATAAATGGAAGTTACAAAGCAGAGAGAAATATTGGCGGAAAAGCTGCGTAGCTGCTGCTTTAAATGTAAACCTCGCTTGTACATAGAAGAAGTACGTGAGAAGTACTATCCAGCAAATTGTCAGCTGCATTCTGGAAGATGACTTTCCTCACAGTGCTATTCTTTTATGCCTTCAGTTTATATATCATACCATACCAATTCCATTTAGCTAAATATTTCACCCCAAGATAAACATTTCTATTAAAATCGGAAATTTTCTGTGCCATCGTAGCCACGCTCATCCCTATTCGAATATGTAGCTTTAAAAACCCTACGCAATCTCCTAACCAATACAGTTGAAATTCTCTGTCGACTCAACACGAGTCCAATAAAATTTAGTATTAAACGGATTCTAAGCTCAAAATTCTGCATTGAGATATCAGATTGGCCTCTCGAGCGAATAAACCGCTCGGCAACTGACAGCGGATTCTTTCCTCGTACACTTCGGTCTTGTAATTCTCCAACAGAGAGCCTGTATGCTTTCAAACTGATAATGAATTAAATTACAATCTTCAAAGTATATTGTTTTTCGTTTTACAGCTCCCTTAATTAACGTAGTTTAATATAAGGAAAATGTACTAATTCAATCCAGTTATGCATATAAATATAGAACATAATACCTGTACATTTTACGCGAGAGAAGCAGAATGTGGGATTACGAAATGCATGTCAAGAACCGTTGCGAATACGAGGCACGAAAAGGGCAGAAAGATGCTGATGAAAAAAAGCTGCTGTTCGTGGAGAAGAAAACTGAAAAATTCGCAGCAGCGGGAACTCGAATTTCTATGTGCCCTAAAATATTGCTTGCCAGTGTTAAGATGTGCAGTCGTTTCGCAACTCCGCGTCCTATTTAACATTCTGTCCACGCGTCTTAGAAAACTTTGCTTTCGCCTACTACCGCCCAGCGCTTTAAATAATTCTGCACTGTTGCAGGCACACCGACTGCTCGGTATCCGCGAACAGCTTATTCAAAAACAGGAAGAAGTTTTAAATCTGACGAGGGCGCCGTGAAATATTCGAGCCGTTTCGGGGCGGCCATCCCTGCACGCTGCTCTAACTTTACTTTATCGCCGGCTCTATAACTGTGTTTCACGGCCTTCCAGAAGATTTCCGCGCAAACCGGCCCGGAACAAAATGCTCTAATCAACAACGGCAACGTTACACGGAAATACAATTGCGGCGAATGCCCACACGATAACGCTAACCTTTAAAGTTCATCGTAAAATTACATCCTTAATAGTACGAGGATGACCTCCCGTTAGCGATCGCATCCCTTTCAATCTTTCCCTACGAACGACAGGCGGATCAAGAGTTAGGAATCTGTTATCGATTTCATTGCCAGCTTTAATAGACCTAAACTTGCCATAGCAGTAAAAACAGTTAAGTATACGGTTATACTTACGGAGTATAGTTAAGTTTAATTATACCAATTCTTTTTAACCACCAATGAAAGGGATGCTTCTTCTCCACCATCTATACTCTTATACTTCCGCTGATGGGGAAATTTTACAAATCGCGTCTACCGAGCAACAGAAATTTCGTCCGAGGGAGGTTTCTGCTCTGGTTTCGTCGCCTCGAACACGCGGAACCGAACAGCGAAAGAACGAATAACGCGTGGTGTACGTATGTAGAGTGTATAAAGACTCACCCGTAACGCTGAGCAGCGACATGTTCGAAGATGTTCGGTTAGATCGGCTTAACGCTGAGAGTTTCGCTTAATTGGCCGAGCGGGCACTTGACGCGGCGCGGCGCGGCGTGGCGCGCCGTGGAGATCCGTAGGAAAGTGATGCAGCTATATAACGAGGGAGACGCCGGATCGAAGGAGCACACTCGCGTATATGTCGTACAGGCCCCTTTCCGCACCGATATATTATTTATTTTCGTTCGCACTGTGCGCCTGGTAGCCACGTATATGGCGTGTGAATGCGAGAGAGACACGCGTGTGTGTTTATACGTGCATATATGTATATATTTATATATATATATATGTATGTATGGCTGTGTTTAATAGGTAAGTATATATTACAGAGAAAGAGAAAGAGACAAGGAGAAAGAGAGAGTGAGAGAGAGAGAGACAGACAGAGAAAGGTACAATATGTATACTATATGTGTCGCGATATTGCGCTACACGAATGGAAATTTCAGAGCAGGAGTACGAATGGAACGGGCAGTCGATATCAACGCTTCTCCCCGTTTCTTGGCTCTTGTTATTTCTCTATTTCCCTTGTTTGCCGGACTAAGTTGGGCCACAAGCGTGTCCTTTCTCGCAACGAGTGTCTCCGTGGTCGGGCCGGCACGCGTGCACCGTAAACAACGAGAAAATACCTCTCCTCACCCTCTATACGTGTATATCTAGGCGAGGCACTCGCGCGACGCTTCTGTTCCTTTTATTTGCTCGGCACCGGCGAGTTCGCGCGTACTCGCCAGCCCTGGGGCTCCGTCAGGCTCGAGCCGAGCGCATCAATTCACGGCTCCCGTACGTACGCGCACTCCGTTCGGCCCACTGGCCATCCACCACACCGAGATCACGCGCGTACTTGGTTCCGTAACACCCGGCACTCTGAGTATATAGGAGCCCGATAGAATCTCGCCGGATCTGACCGATGGCAAACGACTAATTACTTAGCCGCGCTCTATGCTACGCGCGCGCGCGCGCGCGTGTGTGTGTGTGTGTGGGTGTGTTTGTGGTTTTTTTCTGTGTCGCGTTCACTGTTATCCACGAGGGGTTCCGTTCTATCCGTGACCCGTGGTCACACGTAACCGGCGTATACCGTGCGAATCGGACTCGTAACAGCGAGGGGCTGTTGGTCACGCGCAAAATCGCCGTGCACCTCGCACGTTCTGCCGGCTAAGGCGGTTACTGTCCACGCTCTCGGGAACCGTTGCCTCGTCCTCTGCACCTGTCGCCACGCTCTCCTGTCCCTGCTCGCCGTCTAGCTCCTCCTGTTGCTCCTCGACATTCAACTCGGTCGATGCTGTTTCCGCTGCTGCTCGCGTTATTAGACTGTCGGTACTGTTCGCTGGCGTCTGGTCGATCCTCGCGATTGTCAGGGGCCAAGTGTCGTCCTGCTCGCGGCGAACGTGGTCGGTGAACGTGCAGCGGTCTGTGGTTAACAGCGTGGCGGCGATACCAGCAGCACGAGGGTAGCAGGGGCGATAGTAGTGGTAGTAGTACGGGAACGGGAACGGGAACGGCAGCGGCAACGCGACGCGGCTGCTGGTCCTCTGAGGGTCGGTGGCCAGCACGGTGTCGGTGTCGTTGTCGGTGTCGGTGTGGATGTTGTCATCTACCCGGCCGGTGGAGCGAGGCAGCATCGCCGTGGTACCGCGGGGTGCTTGTTCGGACCTCTTTTGCGCACCGTAGGTTCGGCCGAGCGCCTCTCGCTTCAGGAGGAGCGCCCACCGTGCCACCTTTCTCGTTATTATCATAGTAGCAGGGGCTGCAGTGCATGCGCCGGTTCGCACGTACCCCGTGCTCGTCAAGGAACCGTACACCAACGACACCCGCCTCGTCCTTGCAGCCGCCGCGAGCCACCGCCGGTTACGAGCATTTCACCGCTATCAGAGGCCCGGCCAGGGGAACACGGAACGGACACGGAACGAAACGGAACCAGGGGGGAAAGAGAGAAATACGGGAGGCGCCAAGCTCTACGTGCTCTCGTACGTGGCACGGGTCGAGCTAGCGAGGGACTGGTTTAGCGAGAGGCAGGACGAGAGGAAGGGGTGCAGAACCAGAGGGTGAGGTAGAGAAAGAAACGAGGAGAGAGAAACGGAGGGAAAAGGATAGGAGGAAGAGCGATGAACGTGAGCGCGAGGGGACACGAGGGGGTGGGTGACGGTAACGCGCACCACGAGAGAAATTGAACGGGAAACGTCGCGAACCGGACCACCGAGTTTCACCACCGCTCTCTACGTATAAACCCGCTACTCGCACTGATCGCCACGACGCGACGTCCCGTCCTTGCACGCCCCCGTATCTTTGAGCGTCGATCTACGATACGGAAAACGGTCACTGCACCGTGGACGCGGTGTTCCGGATGTGCTACCACATCGGTGCGGTGAAACGTTGTTGCGAACGTACGCGGACTGCTCGACGTCGAGCACTGTGCGGACGGAGACGCCTCCGACACGCCGCCGCCATCTTGCTACGTCAAGCGGGTGGCATAGCGCCGGCGCTGAATAAGGGCGAAGGCGCGCGAACCTCGCCGACCGCGGCCGATCGTTTCGGCGAACAACCACGAATCAGCCACCCATTTCGGCTGTCCTCGCGGAACTGCCGTGCATTTCGCTCCGATTGTTTCCCCATTTCTAATTCGACGTTTCTGTCCGCGATTACGCGCTCGATTGATGCCCCTTTCCAGGCCCTGCCGCCAGCCTCCCTCTCCCGACCCTTTCGCGCCTCTCGCGACCGCTCTCCACACCCCGGAACTCCTTTACGATTTCTTCTGCTCTCCCCTTTGTCAGCGATGCAATACGCAGCCGCGTTCTACGCGCTGTTAATTATTGCGATAGGCATCGTGCCAGATAGAGTTTAAACGCCTTTCGCCCACAGGAATCCCCACGTGGAACGTTACGCGAGAAATTGATTAAACGGGGCGCGCGCCGCAGCGCCGAATCTGTATCTTTAATGGGTTCGTTCCTTTCCTTTACGCTCCGGCGGTTCCGTTTATTCCGCCGTTCGAACGCAACGAGCAATAGTACAGCCGCTGTATCCCCGTGCGCGGCATCAAGATTCGAGGAAAATCTGTTCGGGCGATTTTCCATCGCCTTTCAATTAATTTCACAGCGTTATGAAATCGGCTTAGGACGCCTCCGCGGGCAACCAGTTCCCCTAGAATTTGCACGAAGAGAAGTTCCATCGTGTGCGCCAACATTAATACGAAATTGTGCGTTAAAAGCGAGGCTATTTCGGTTTACATAGCCGCCTTTGAATGTGCTTCTTAAGAGTAAACGATAAAGTTTTAGGCTCAGGGTACTCGGAACGCGCGCATTTCGGATAGAAAATTGGTTCGTCCGGATAGGTGCACGTGAAGCGTTCGCGCTCGCGTGAGAAACGGCCGTAATGTGAAGTTGAACCAGTCGGGGGACACGCAATGCCGGGGATTTTCAGTTCTTGAGAATTGTATCAGAAATAGAGCGATACATCATTCGGCAGACTAATAATGTTCCCGGGGTGTAATCGTGCTACAAAGTTCGATGATAATCTCCTTTGGCAACAACCTTTTTACGCTGTGCCCTACTTTCTGCTTGAGCTTCGAATCTTAATTATCTGGCATCTACAGTCGAAACAGGCTGATCTGCGATAGCGAAGTTTCAGTGGAGGGGTCGTTACTCCCTAGCTAGCAGGCGCATCGAATGCTGACTTGTACTACTGTAAATTCGTTTCCCTTCCTCCGCGGCTATGCTGCTCGCCGTTGCATTCTACGCACGCTCCAGTCCAGCAACCACTAAATCTATGTATATGCATAGCTTCTACACCGATAGGTATAACTATCGAAGCATCATGTTTTATTTCCGAATCAACAAATAAACGGATCACATACAGTTAGTAAAAAAAGTATTTGTACACTTTTTAAAATCGCATAACTTTCGTAGAATTCGTCCAAACGACGTGAGTTTTTTCGAGGAGCTAGAGGGATTAGTTTGCTAAATTATGTGTTTCGTCGTTTTGAAAAAAAATGCAATTGGTCGGAAGAGCGAAAAAAATAGTAAAGGTCGTTTTTAAAACTTTTCTTTGTGAGCCTGTAATGAAAATTCAAAAACCCGTTTGTAGATTTAAGTAAGTTATATACGTGCCTCAAAATTACATCAAAATCGGTTAACGTTGCTCTGAGCTATGAACGCTTAAAGATCGTAGAATAAGCTTGAAAATCGCGGAAATTCCCAAAATCAGCGATTTTCGATCTTATTCTGCGATCTTTAAGCGTTCATAGCTCAGAGCAACGTTAACCGATTTTGATGAAATTTTAGGCACGTATATAACTTACTTAAATCTACAAACAGGTTTTTTGAATTTTCATTACAGGCTCGCAAAACAAAGTTTAAAAAACGACCTTTACTATTTTTTTTGTTTTGCTATTCCGACCAAGTACATTTTTTTCAAAACGACGAATCACATCATTTAGCAAACTAATCCCTCTAGCTTCTCAAAAAAAACTCACGTCGTTTGGACCAATTCTACGAAAGTTATGCAATTTTAAAAAGTGTACAAATACTTTTTTACTAACTGTAAATGTTACGACAGTAGCAACAGGTTACGAATGGAAAATAAAGATTTATGCGTCGCGTAGGATATTTGATATAAGTGGAGTGGATTATGCAATGTACTTTCGATAAATTAATCTCTCATCCGAGAACACTGCCGACGCTATGTAGGCTAATTTAATAGCCGAGGTTATAAATAAACTTCCATGCCGCCCTGTTATCAATAAAAGATATGCTATACCCTGTACGTGTCGATATACACTTCCCATACCCCCTTGCTCCCTTCGAACCGTTTTTCAGATTTACATATATAAAATATGAACGTCTTTCTTAATGTTTGATCAGTCAGTCAATAATAATTCATACCGCTGATCAATATGTAATATAAAACATTGCCTCGCAAGTTCATTTCCAATTCTCTGCTCCAGTCTATTCACGGTTCTTATAATTCCGCGGCCCGTAGACAATCACCATCCGACCGAATATTGTTCCTATGTGAGCCCTGTATATAAATACATCGCCAGCCATATAACAGGCTAGTCGAACCTCGTGGCCCGAGCCGAGGAGAATATTTCTGAAAAGTAGTCGGTGCACGGTCGAAGAAAAGCGGAACTTTTGTGGCTCGATTTCAATGCGTCGTGTCGGTGGTCGCCTTACTCGTTTCAGGCATCACACGAAAACCATTTTACCGGGATCCTCTCTCAACTCCTGCCCCGACATCTGATCACTCGCCCACGTCTGCCGCCCCTAAGTGCAAGGATGGCGTAATACACAAACGTTCCCCTTGTCCCCCGGCTGTCACTCGAAAGCGTCTTATTACTCTCTATTTTTACCCCAAATTGCCCGCTTACATCGGATCGCACGCGTGTCGCGTTATAAACGTTGCTGAAACGACACACAGGTAGATCGTGCTATACAAACATGCCACATAAAACAAATCCACCGTCAGTTCTCTAGAACATTCTCGTCTATCGCAAAGAAAGAGTAAAAAATATTCCACAGCCAGGTAACAGCGAGGAAAATTATGAAGTATTTCATGTCGAGTGGCGCTGTCAAATACATCGCGAAACAATTATTGACTTTAAGGGCGCATGGATCTCCCTGCTTTCCAATTAAAGATAAGAAACATACGAAAAAGTGTATGTTGGAATGGTACCTATTCGTAATGGAGCTTACGTTTGACGTTACGACGAATTATGGACGGAAAGTTAGACAAAGAAATTGATTAATATTCGGAGCATGTTCCAAGTGGTCTTCCGCGAGACTGAAACTCGCGATGGAAGCCGGGCTTCGTTCATTTTCTTCATCCAACTTGTCGCAACTTTGCCAACGAAGTTTCTTCCGCTGATTTCCCTGGGTTCCATTGTGATACGTTGCCTTTTCCTTGAATGAGGTGTCCGTATTGTTGCAGCTTTATTTAGTAATTCGATTACCAGCGGTTGCATGCAATATTGCCCTGCGGTTTCTCGGCAACGTACAAGCGTCGCGCGAGCGTCACGTGCACCTCGTGCTTGTGCTCTATCGCACGGCAGGAGATACTTTGACACTTCCAGACTTAAAACACCTTAATGTATTTATATACCAGAATCCAATTGAACTGGCTTCAAAAAATAAACTGCCGGGGGTAACTCTGTCCTGCCTGGCCTACATCCAACCCACACAAATCCTCCCTGACCCACACGGAATTGCTAACACAATCCCAGAAACACACCACGGCGCCTGGGTAGGTCTACAGTCACTTGAATCTATTTCATCATAATTGAATTGCTCCCTGTCTCTATCGAACATTTACGAGCTCCCCGGGGCTCCCTTTAAACCCACGCACGGATATTTCGGTCATCAACGCAATTTTTACCACGAGAATTTTCCCTGACACTACCAGCGCTTCGAAGAGTGATCTTCGCTCACCTAACAACGATTAACGATACCCAGACCAGAAATTACAGCAAACGCCATTTCCACGACTTCGTTGCGAACGATAGATATCGATCGGGGCAAACAAGGCGGACACTAGGATCACGTTCGATCACAAACCGGGGCGCAAGAATATCAGATGTGACAGGCAAGATTCCGGTGTCATAGATTTACAGCATTTAACAAACTCTCGACTAATCGCCTGTAACTTACGAATGTAAATGAGCACGTCTACTTGCGTATAAAGGCGTGGCAATTTTCATTCAGTAATCGCCCGAATGTTCAATGCCCGTTAATTGTAAGACACGAACCGCTGACATTCCGTTTCACGATTTCTGGACTGCTCGGCGTACCTGGGCCCCTATGGAACGTAAAATCCGCTAGCGGTCGCGATCGTATTGATTTGCTGGCCAGCTTGCTTCGTTAATGTGGACACGATGGCAACGACAATATCGAAACACTGTGTTACACGACGCCCATTAATTGTACATGCGTCACATTCCATTACTATATTCCTAGATTCCTATCTGAATGAGAGAACCGGCCGCTACGTTATGACGTCTATTCATCATTGATCGACGTTGAATTATCTCCATCGCTGTAAGGACAATTTACTGCATCGCGAAAGCTGCGCTCGGTGCTTTATTGAGGACCGAAGTTTATCATAAAGCACCGCCTCTACGCGAGCACTGGCGAAAGTCATTTTGCAATCGATAATGTTTAAAACATCCCGCGGCTGGCGTTCGAAAAATATCGAAATTAATCATTGCTCGACAATATCCGCGGGTAATTAGCTCGGATACGGCCAACAAATTGATACGTTCGTTGAAATTACGTAGCGCGTTAGTACGCGATATAGTTATCAGGCACGGATTTGTTAGATTTAAATTGCTAATTGGACAAGCGCATCGGCTTACGCGTTGCCAGCGTTGGTCATGATTTTAGAAAGGCGCTCGGCGCGCGCTAATTAGTCGTAACTATCTCTAAGCTGGTACTGCAATGAATAGCGCGCGGATACACGTGTATCTCGCCACGGTGTGCATTATACGCACGCATGTGCCACGGCACGATGGCGCGAATTAACAGGATAACTTTTTAACAATACATACTGAATTACATTCACGTGTATCGTGCAATGCGATGCGAAGGGGCCGACATCGAAAATCGGATTCCCTAAACGCGATACGAAATCGCATACATTTCACGTTGCGCGATATCGGTGGTATGCTTTATTACAGTGTAAAGCGTGTAGTTACATAGGAGCCCAGGGGGGCACGGCGTTACGCCGGGACGTGAAAGGAATGCGTAGGAGTCGAGTTGCATTAACAAACGCCCGTTAATCGAATCGATCAGGAATCCAGACACGAACTGTCCTGGTTCGACAGCAACAACGCTCGAACGGAACGCGTAACAAATTATCTGCGATACATATCGCGATGGATTATTACTACATGCTCGTAGAGCGAATTCCGTGACCGTTGTTTCGATTTATAGAACGCCCGCGCCGGTGGCGTTGCATCCATTCGACGCGATTGCCTCGTTGAAAAATGCACAAGATCGTTGTGGTCTCGAAATGGCGTGCCCGTCGAAGGAGAAATAACGCGAGAGTGATGTAGAACATCAACAGATCCGAACCTTTTATCGATCAACACGAATACCGCGGCGTAGCACGCCAAGCGCTGTTACATGACTTCGTATTTTGAGTGAAAGTTCCATCCATCTCCCTTTCGGTCTCGAAACGCAGACTGCGATTGTCAAACATTCTAGTTAGGTGTCAGAATTTTCTTTAATTTGAAATACTTTAATAGAATGTAAGAATAAATGAAACTTGAAATGTTTGTAACTTCTATATGAAATAAAGATTTGTGATAATATCAAGTGTTGTTCAATTATTCCTACCCCAGAATACGAGTACAGCGTTAAGTTCGAAGTGGAACTTGGAATATTTCAGCGAGATGCTGGAACTGAGGGGATTTTTAAAAATTTCAAAGTCCCTTTTGCTTAGGCACCTTACTAAAATGCACCAAGTTCCATTTACTTGTGTCTATGATACTATCTTCGCATCACTTCTGTCGTTATAAGTACGATTATTTGTTATACTTCCGCGTTGAGTCATACTCCTCCGAACGTGACGTCGTTATTAATAATTAATACTAACAACAATTATTTTCAATATGTAGCAAAGAATGAGGACACTGAAAAATTCTTTCAGCCACAGAACTTAATAAAAGTAGTACAGAATACAGTAGAATACACTATTATTCATATTATTAGTATTTTTATGTGTCTCTACTATTTCATGCACAACATTATTAATGTATACGCATACATACATGATTAATGGGTTCAGCAACAGGCGTTCTTAAAAAACATTAAAGCACTTCTTTCACAAATGACATTTTTGCGAGTGATGTAAATTTAATTTGGTTTACGGTAAATAAACTCGAATCGAACAGCAAGGTTTACAGGCGAATATGTTTTCGTTTACTCGCGATTCTCCTTTCTCTTCCGTTGGACAGAATGCGTTCATAAAACGATCTTTACATTATTGCTGTAACAGAAACATTTGTAAATCGCGGGTTTCGAAGGATCTAATTTCATCCGTGTTGAATTCCAATTCCTACCACGCGTAGCGTTACAATCTGTTTCGAGACTTCACCGGTAACGTTGCATGTGACACTAAAATGGTAAGGCTAAAATGGTATTGTAGACACACAGACCAGGTATAGGATAGACCCATCACGCAATGTAATTTTGTGTCACACGCTCGGGGGGCTCGCGAGCCCCCTTACCATTTTCATGTCACACCCAACGTTATCGAGTCAGTCTAAAATAAGATTGTAACGCTGCGCGTGGTAGGAATTAGAATTCAACACGGGTAAAACTTAGATCATTTGAAACCCGCAATTTACAAATGATTCTATTAGAGTAACAATTTAAAGATCGTTTTATAAACGTATTCCGTGCGACGACAGGGAAAGAAGGATCACAACAAAACAAGAACACATACGACTTTTAACCTTGCTGTCAAATCCGACTTTATTTAACGCAAAACAAATTTATTTAACATAAAAATTAATATAAACAACAACATTATTACGACGTGCGTTACGAAAAGTAGCACGTTTCATTTTTTCTACATGCAGTTATCCGTAAGAAAAATATGAAACGTGCTACTCTTCGTAACGCGCGTCGATTAGTGGAAGACATGGTTTCATGATGTAAGGTGGAATACCTCGCCAAGGAATTGTAACTTGTTATATTTCAATAAGGTGATGAAGCAGAGCGGACATTCAAAATTGTCAAAAACCCATCAGTTCCAGTATCCCGCTGAAATATACCAACTTGCACTTATCCTTCTATCTTGACACTATACTCGTGTTCTGGGGTCCGGTAGGAACAATTGAATAACATTTCAAGTTACATATTTTATTCATACATTCTACCATAGTATTGCAAGTTAAAGAAATTCTTATATCCGACTAGAATATTTGACAATCGCAGCCATCGGCTCAGTTCTCACCGATTACCAGGTCTCACCGCGTGGAGGTTGCTGCGCTTGGAGACCCGAAGAGAGATAGATGGAATCAGAGTTCCGTCGATCTCCCTGTACATGAAACCCTTAGCCTACTCAACCAAAGAGATGGATGGAAACAAAGTTCCATCGATCCCTTCGGTTTAGATATCGAATCTAGGGAACTGCCAAGCAATCACTCGATTGAAATAAACTCGGCAAGAAAGGAAAGACTACGGGTGAGCATGAAAGGAGTATTTGATGGCGCAGTTCCTACCACCCTAATGTCCCAGTCAAAAGGGAAAAGCGCTCGGCGTCACCCAGACGATTCCTCTTGCTCGGATGCGACTCGTCAGGAGCAACACTAGGTGTGACCTGACTCAAGCCGTCTAACACGGAGACTGGGAATCGAACCGAGTGACTTACGCAGGCAGTGTACCAAGCGGTACACCCCCTACGCCCGAAACTTTTCCCTTTCGACAAGAACACCAGGGGATGAAACTGATCCACCCATACCAATTCTATACTCAGTCGCTTGCTTCCGGAAACGGAAGCAGCGGCGACCTCCTCATCAGAGATGAGGAGCCAACGAAAGTGCAAAAAAGCTAAGGATTCAGTGACTACTTGGCAATTTTACATGGGGCCTTAAATACTTCATGCTATAATAACTTAGCCTAGGCTTCCTTAGATGTCTTCTTTCACTATCACTTTTCACTATCACTTTTATTTTTAATTATTTTATTTTAAAAAGTCCCATCGCCGCGGAGGGCTGAACCTAGAAAGCTGAAACATTTAACTGCGTTATGTTAGTTATTGTGAGACCAGCATGGAAGGAAATTAAATAAACATAATAAAATACAGGACATGAAATAAAATAAATCATGCAAATCCATAGACGAAATACATAAAATAGAACATATTACGTAAAACCATCGACCAAATACATAAAATAGAACATATTACGTAAAACCATCGACGAAATACTAATCTGAAACAGAATAAAATTCTGATTAGCTGCCGAGACCGAACCAAGCTCACTGAAGGTAAGTTTGGCTCGATCTGGGCCCTTAACCTAGATCGTAGGCTTTAGCTTGATTCCGTTTCGCAAGTCGCAATGCTTGGGAAACGTTACCAAGGAGCCGAGCACACCGGCGCGGAGGTACCTACGAAAGTGACTCATTTCTACGAAATATTTCTGGTCCATGGTCGACCAATGCTATGTGCATTTTGAAAAATTTGGAAAATGTCTTACGACAGAAGTTCTTAAACTAAGACTTATTACTAGGATTATAGTTAGTTAAAACCAAGCACGCGTGCAAGTTCTTCCGCGATGTATAAAATTTCAAGTTTAGTAGCTTAAACTTATTTTAATAGAAGGGGGTAAAGAAATTTAAGTTTATATAGCAGCCGCGAGCATAGTGAGCAGGTAGTACCAACGATGACTGTCATTGTTAGTTATTATACCAAATTAATGCTTTCTATTCGCGCCTTATTAAGAGAATGTAATGACTCGAGTTTAATTACAGTTAAGAGGGAAGTTTTGAAAGATCTCACGCGGTAGAGTTCAACTTCAGAAATGTAACTCGTATTCGATATATTAAGCATCCCGAATGATTATAAAATTAAAGGAAAATAGTTTAGAATGTTTGAAACGCGATATGAAAACATCTACCGCAAATTTAAAATTTATTTATTGTATGTTTCGACGCGTATTGAACATCTGGAAGCACACGCATTCCTGTTACTATTCGCGAGTACTAAGTATGTATTCGTGGTGTTTACGCTCGTTACAGCAATCATTTTGTTCGATGGCACGCAGAAAGATTGAAAGAATTAAAAAGTATCACTCACCGTTCGTTGCAAACAGTCTCACTGCTATCCATGCAGACAAGCATCCCCCTTCGGCAATAGCTATTCGATCTGCAGACCAATGTCCCGCAGCTGCAGCGTCAGTACCCAATAGAATGTATCTCACACACACAAATATGTCACTTTAATTTCTGGATTAAAAAGCAATTTGAGCACCGGTGCTTAGACTTGAATAGTTCTAAATGCGTAAAAACACTGACTCTACACTCGCGTTGACACTACTTCCATCACTGTCGCAGGTAAAGTTCAACTGGCAGATCACAAATTTGGAAGAGGTTGTTGACGTTCTGTCGCGCTCCAACGACTCCTAGCTCCTCGAGAAAAGTATTGCTCGAGAAGTCTTATAGATACTGGTTGAATTGTAGTAGAATCTTGTTAAGCGACTTCCCACATTGTCCAGTAATCGATGAAATTAATCCAGGAATCGAGATGTCACGAAATAATTTGCTCACGCGTTCACTGAGATCCGATCACGACCGCGAATAAAGTTGAACTGGCAGGCACATTGTTCGGCGATCGCGCGACTTTGGTAGAGGTTGTTGACTATTTGTCTCGCCCCAACGACTTCCAGCTTACTTGAAATTCTTCAAGGCCGGAAATAATTTTATCTAGCAACGCTGATTGCATCACTTGCACTTTTCGCAGCTGCAGCTATGCAAACTGCATTTTCCGTATGTCTTCCAATACTGGGGACCCATGATAGGACCCGAGAGAAGCATTGCTCGAGAAGTGTTCAAGTTAATGGCTATATCTCAGTGAAATCCTGTGGAGGCTTGAGAGCCTCCCACATGGTCCAGTAATCGAGGAAATTGATGCACGAATTGAGAAACCACGAAATAATCTGCACTATGCATGCACACACCTAATTGAACACTGAACCGATGAATTTCTCAGAGCTAGACAACATTTTATTTCGCAATGCGGGTTTGAAAAGTAACTCGATATGCAGTTGCATCCATGCACCCCACGACACTTATGCGTCATTCAATTTTCTGTGAGTCTTTTAAGAATTAGATTTTACTGTAAATTTCAATGTCGGCGATGAACTAATACTCGGGGAAAATAGAATCCAATTATTATTACTTCACTAGAATGATTAAACAGTGCATTAGAAACTTGCGGGAACGTCGGTAACAGCGTGAATTTTTAATACTTTTCGGCGTGCGATACGTGAAAGGGTTCTACTACGCTCAAAGTACTAATAAACAATGTCATCTTGCAATTTATTGCTTACACTAGCTTTGAAGAAACACCATTTTTGAGCGCCATAGTGTCTTGATCCCCGAAATGAATTTTCGGAGAGAAATTCGCGTGAGTCGTTGACAAGCCGAGCCAAAGTATAGCGTAACGAAAGCCTGCCTTCAAACGATTTATACGTATACAAGCACACACACACACACCTTTCAGCATTTCAACACATTTCAGAGTAGTTGCTAAGTTGGAAGCTGTTCATGAGCAGATGCCACTACATTCAGTCCTCAAATTATGGGTCGGTAACACAGTTTGGGTGGCGACACGAACATCCATAAGGTGATAGGTCTATCCTGTACCTCGTCTGTGGCGACACGAACATCCATAAGGTGATAGGTCTATCCTGTACCTCGTCTGTGGTAGACATCGCCTGTGGTTTGTTTCATTTCCGTGTGTAGGTAAAGAATTAGTTTCGATTCTAACCACTAGTAGGATTGCGATCGAATTCCACTCTGAATCGAAAATAGTAAGGTGGCTCTGTAGCAGCGGATCTATGTAACAACAAAATTTACATTCTATGTAAAGTCTATTCGATACTTCATCTGCAGTACGTTTAGCAATTAGCATACATGTTTCTCATTTTGTCTGCATTGTACGAAGAGGTCGCTTTACATTTAAATGTTTCCGAATCGATAAAAGTATAAACACGTTCCAATTGTAATAATGTCAGATTTACAATAAAGTATCTACCCGGGTGTAGTTGAGAAACGCGAAAGCAGCATAAAAAGAATAAATGTTTTTGGTCGTTTGTTGAAAAAGGTTTCGTAAAACGATCAACAGATAGCTCTAAACGCAATCTTCCTCTTTCAATGGAAGTTGATGCTGTAGCGATCAGTCACGTGGTGAGGTGGGATAAGCCAATCAGGATGTACGTCGCGTCCCACGTGATCGGAAAAATCGAAATGGTGGACGTATCGGGACGCAGGATCCCGAGAGGAGACGAAGGACGATAAACTGGGCAAGGGCCCGTGATCCGTGTCATCGGTATTATCAAATCAGGAACACGATTAGCCGCGGTTATCGGTGTGATTTGGGGGAGGACTGGCGGCACGGAGCCGGCGCGGAATTATCGGTGACAATAGATCTTGTTTACTGAAGTGTCAATCCGCCCGTATTGTACGTGCGCTCCGTAAGTGCGAGAACGAGAAAACAGAGGGACAGTGTGTGTGTCGAGTGCGCGGGGGCCACGGTTGCGCTGTACCCGTTCCCCGGATAAGTACGTTTCCGCGACGGCGGATGAAACGGGGAATAAATGTTTTGAGTGAGCGAACGGGGGTGGAAGAGGGCTAGGGACCGTGAACAGACGGCAGTGAGTTTACAGTGAGATTCCAAGCCCGCGGAAGTATGCCCAAGTATGCGGGAGCTTGGTGATCCGTGAGAATGTGTCACGTCGAGCATCCTGTTATCAGCCACCGAAGGTAATGGACAGACCATATTCCACAGCCAGATCTCCACGGTTTCATTACATTCTTTAACGATGATACGTAACGGCCAGTAAGTGTCATGCCTGGACGAGAAATTCCTGATGTCTTTAAGCCCGGTTTACTCTCTGTTGACGTTCACACTCGCTGATCGCCGCTGATTGGTGGTATGGTCCATGACCCGCCAATCGGCGTCAGAAGACGGTTTTCTCGCGAATGTCAGCCGTCAGGTCCGAGGCAATCGGTATCTCGGGAACGTGTGTCGTTTTTTCGCAATCCTTTGTGTACCCGACGAATGATCGACGTGTTACGATTAGCGTCCGCTGGAGATACTTGGTTATATCCCGCCGCATTATTTCTCCTCGCGACACGACGAATACGCTTGTTCGTTAATAGAGAAAAATTACCGGTAGAGACGAGGGCACGTCGTGTACTAAAAGTATTTTTAAATTCCTTCGTGGTACACTAATCGGGGGAAAAAGTATGGGAAAAGAAGGGAGAATTTTTCGAGTAACAAAAGCACGTTCGAATCTTGGCGCAACGCTACTTGACAGATATTGTCTTTGCTTATGTGACAGAATGTTTGAATGTAAAGCCCAGTTCTAATTAGACAGAGAGCTCGGGATACTGGCAAGGTTAATAATAAACTTCTGGACATAGACGGCAATATTTCTTTCCGCTGTTTATGAAATAACAGTTTAATGTAGTAAGTGCAGGAAAATAGGGAGTGCAACTATTCGCACGATACAACAAACTGTTGAATTGGAAAACACTGACGGTGTCATGCATCTTTCTTTTCCAGATAAGATATTCCCTTAACGCACAAAAAGTTTTATAATACGTCTGTAATCTTCCGCAATAAATGCATTGAAATACTCAAGAGGCATCGGGATGTTTGCGAAGCATTGAGAACCTTGGATTAATGTCTCAGTGGGGAAACTGAGTTACTGCCTGCCAACAATAGCACACCTACACTCTTTCCAAAACTATGTAACGAATGTCATGATAAACTATAATAGCTGTCAGAAAGATTTCGCTGGACGTTCGGTGTTAGATACTTGATACCTGAATTAAATTTCGTCGCATGGATCTATGAATTGAGAATACTCTAGCTACTAAAGAACAAAATCAACAAGGATCTATAAAATTGACTGAATATATAAATCTAAAACAGAGTAAAGTAATTTTAATGACTCTATTTTATTATACCGAAAGCGAAATATACGAACAGACGATAACAATACTCTATGGTATTCTGTTCTACTGATCAAATTAAGTAATGAATATAAAGGAAAGCTTTAAGAAAGATTTAGAGATACTTTACTATTTCTGTATACTATGCACGGCGATGGAAAAAAAGTAATATTAATGATCTTTTATTGCTTTCAACCGATTCCTGTGCAAGACTCGACATGGCGTATAAAAATAAGGTTTTTTAGTTTATGAATTTTGAGTGCATTTGACAAAATTGAATTGAATAGATTAATGTAATCAATACCTGTAAATAAATCCAGTAACCAGCGAGACTGTAATAGTGAATACTTTTAAACAAAATGTATAAAAGTTATTTTAAACGTTTGTATCAGTGGCTGTATATAATTGAGAAACAGAAAGAAGGAGAAATGATACATTTGAAATTCTGCATGGATGACAGAGGACACATTTGTTAACCCTATTAATAACAAGGTAAAATGATTTTTTTAAAATCGCATCCGTGTATGTAAAAGTCTTTGGATGTTTTTTATTCTTGTGCGCTTCTGAATTTTGTAGGGTTAAAAAAATGGACGGCAGTGGTTCGGGAGTAGTGCAAGTGTTTGTGGGTGAATGGAGCCCAGAATATGAAGCACTTTCAATTAAAGCTACTAAACAAACTTCGTCAGCTGAAATAGTGGAATGCATCATTGAAAGACTTGGGTTAATCGACGCTTCCGCTTCGAACGGTTACGAATTAGCAGAAGTGGTAGGAAACTCTGTTGGGCAAGAATGTAAAGAAAGAAGACTCGGGCCAACCGAGTGTCCTGTTGCGCTAATGTTGTTATGGCCCAAGAACGCGGCGCAACAAGAATATTACAGGTACATTAATAGAAACTGTAAAGTTAACGCATGTTACCGCAATGATGTACGATAATAATATCGGATGCCTTATAACGTGTTTTGCATTAGGTTTTATTTGCGGAAGAAGCAACCGGATTTATGGTCGGATAGTAGATTTCCCATGGATCCGCAACTGCTAAAAGATTATTTTAATAGATTCCTATATCAGCCACGCGACAAAGAATACCCAGATCTGTGTCAACTTCCAGACCTTAACGAACAAACTCTGTTGGACAACCTTCGGGCTAGGTTTCTAGCTGGAAATATATACACCTACGTTGGCAGTATATTAATTGCATTGAATCCATTTAAATTTTATCCTATCTATAATCCGAAATATGTAAAACTGTATCAAAACAGAAGATTGGGGCCAGACATACCTCCGCACATATTTGCCATAGCTGATGCGGCTTATCACTGTATGCTTAAAGAAAGAAGAAATCAGTGTATTGTTATTAGTGGCGAGAGTGGATCGGGCAAAACGGAATCGACAAATTTTCTATTGCACCATTTGACAGCCCTTAGTCAGAAAGGTTCGCACGGTAGCGGCGTCGAACAGACAATACTCAGCGCTGGTCCAGTGTTAGAAGCGTTTGGGAATGCGAAAACTGCGCATAACAACAATAGCAGTCGTTTCGGTAAATTCATACAAGTGAATTACAAGGAGAACGGAATGGTGCACGGGTAAGATCAATGTATCTTATGCGGTATAGAGTTTTTCGTAGTGTCGAGAGCCATGGTTAGCATGCTTTTCTAAAATCTGGTGTCAAATTCTCAGGGCTGTTGTACAAAAGTATCTTCTGGAGAAATCAAGAATAGTTTCCCAAGGAAGGAACGAAAGGAATTACCATGTATTTTATTATCTCCTGGCTGGGGCAAGTGAACAAGAAAAACAACTTCTGCATTTAGAGAATTGTGATCGTTATAATTACTTAAATAAAAGTGGCTGTTATGGACTCGAAAATATCGATGAACGACATGAATTCTCAAGACTGAAACAATCTATGGAAATGGTCGGATTCACGCCGGAGAAACAGAGGCGATTGTTCGCGGTTCTATCAGCTGTTCTTCTACTCGGTGAATAGTCAATTTATTTCAATAGCTTTTGCAGTGAACTAATCCTATACTACTGTTTCAGGTAACGTCGAATTTCAGCCGAGAAAATCTTATCATCATCACGACGAAGCCGTAGGAGTTAAAAATCCTGAAGTCGTTGCATTAATATCCGAACTTCTCAGAGTGAAACAAGAGACTCTGCTGGCCGCACTTACCGCGAAACGTGCAAGGGCTTCTGGGGAAACGTTAGTTATTAACTATAGGCTTCCAGAAGCAATTGCGGCGAGAGATGCAATGGCCAAATGTTTGTACGGGGCTCTATTTGATTGGATTGTGCTTCAGGTGAGATGCTATTTCCATTTGGTTTAAAATGTGCACCGTAGAATTATATGAAAATGAAATGTATGAAAATGTTCGTATGTAGGTGAATCACGCATTACTGTCAAAGAAAGATACACTGAGAGACCATCAAGGCAATAGTATAGGCGTATTAGATATCTTCGGTTTCGAAGATTTCAAAACGTGCAATAGCTTCGAACAATTATGTATAAATTATGCAAACGAGCAACTGCAACACTACTTCAATCAACACGTTTTCCAATATGAACAACGAGAGTATAGAAAGCAGGGGATTAGATGGACAGACATAGGATACAGTGACAATTCAGGCTGTTTAAATTTAATAGAAGGAAAACCAAATGGCCTTCTCTGTCTCTTAGATGACCAGTGCAAGTGAATATTTGGTTTTATCTTTATCCTAAACAAACCGATCGATACTTTATACTTTATTAAACGTTAAAAATATCTAACAGCTTTCCGGGGGCAACGAATGAAACACTGCTGCAAAAATTTAATTCAGTACATAAAGACAATCCATTTTACGAGGCACCACAACGACGCGAAGCAGCCTTTGTTGTACGTCATTACGCGGGGGCTGTGAAATATCAAGCTTCCAATATGAGAGAAAAGAATCTGGATTTGATGCGACCGGACGGTGTAGTCGGTGTTTTGAAAAATTCTTCTCTCGCTTTTGTTCGAGAACTGGTGGGTGCAGATCCAGTTGCAGTATTCAGATGGGCGATACTTCGAGCATTTTTTCGGGCCCATTTCGCTTTCCAAGAAGCAGGTCGGGCACACAGGCATGGCCGAGGTAGAGTGTCCATTATTTTCTACACCCGAATGCAATATAATTTCCATCAATAACGGTGTTCAAATATGTTCCATTTCAGCCGATGGCACGAAAACATCTGTGCAAAACAGGTATAGGACGCCGAACGAGAATTTAATAAGGTATACATTACTTTTCCACTTAATTTTATATAATTTTTACACTCACAAAGGGGTGACTCGAGAAATATTAAGATGCTTGTATATTCACGATAGAGCAACATTGGTTAGTTGAATACTAATGATCGTGATAAACAAATGCCGATGTTGTTGCGCTTGTTTTTTTCTTTAATATGTTTGATCTGCATACTATCTCACCGTATAAACTATGATTCTACGTTGTGCGTTAATATATGCATCAAGCTGAAGAAGTTCCTATGTGTGTTACAACTAAAGCAATTAATTATTACATTGGCCACATGTCTTTTGTCCCTGTAGCCATCTTGTGACGTTGTCGACCGTCAATCTAACTATTAACCGAATTGCGTAAGTGGTCTTTTGATCCACTGTATGTGTCATTTTTGGCAATTGTTTCCATTCTCCTAGACTAAGGTGTCTTATGGATTTACAATGTTTATCCGTAACATTACATCGCGATTGCATTAAAAACACAGGAAGTCCGTATTTCAATAACATTAACAGTAGCATAAGAAATCACATGAACTTGTAAATCCATACAATCTATCCCAGTCTTGTGTGTTCAAAATACTGTCTAGAATTCTATGTATGCACCTTTTGTATTGAGTGTGATTAGAGTGCAATCTTCATGATTTTCACCATACGATTACATTCTGTCATTCGATGATATACTTCTTTACTTGCCGTTATACTTGAGCATGATAAACAATGCAGCAATAACGTTTTATTTGTACAATTCATACCAATCATTAAAATTCGCATTGCTCCATTGGAGTCACTCATGAGACAAACACTCGTTAACCAGGTCTTTTATTCCAAAGTCGTTAACTAAATCGAAGGTTTTGGCTAAATATGTGATAGTGAACAACATAATTAGTACGTAATTGTCTGAAAACAAAAATGTTAAAAAACTAAGCATGAGAGACTTTTTCAGTTCGCACAAACATAATCGTCCACCAAGCTATCAGAAGCAGCGCAGTGTCTGTATACCATCAACTATACCCACTACCACATTATCTTCTATACAACTCGAAAACAACGACAATGTAAACAACAACCGATTGTCGTGGCCACAATTTCGAAACATTAATCAAACGCAACACCCATCAAACGTAACCACGATGAAGGGTTACTTAATAAGGGGCAGGGAAGACCAGCCTCATAGTAATAATAAACTCAGACGAGACACTCATACTCCGCTAGAGAGGGTGCTTCCAAAAGACGAAGCAAACGTCATGGAACGCGCTAATCAAATAGTCATGTATGTAAACAACAGCCACTTAATCTTCAATAACGTTTTGTAATTTAAGCTACAAAAACTCACTGCTCTACGATATAAAGGTAGTGTGCGCTCTATAGTGATTCTGGGTGAAGGATTTCTTTCCATAGGTAACAGCATCTCAATAGGATATTAATGGTCTTCCCATGCAAAGTCATATCACAGCTTTCCACAATTATTCAGTACCTTATAGAGTTTTCTCTCGTGTCCTTTTAATAATGTATCATGTAGATCATTTCGTTTGGTGTACCATAATATTCACGATCATTATCCCTTATTTGTCACGTTTTAATGATTCATTTTTTATAATATTATCTATAATTGATGCATGTTGATTTCACAATAGTAGCTCTCTCCCTTTTTAAATGGGTATCATATCAATTGGTCCATTTCTATTTCATATATGTTTGAGATTAAAGAACACTAAGAGATCAATATTTTTGTTTAACGCCTGCAATCGGTAATGGGTTTATTTGTATTGTACGCTGCTGAGTGCGGCAAACGCATTTACTTCACAACGGCTTATGTTATTAACAATTGCACGATATAAAATTTGCTTAAATATTTCGAGAAACCAAACCTAATACGAAATTATCAGTTTATGTACCAATGAAGAAATTAACTTCTGCAGTTACTCGCTCGTAAAACGTGCAAATCGCTTGTTACTAACATTAATAGTTTACATTAGTTATGCATCTTTCTAGCGCAATGAAATAGGTAGCACTTCTTTTCTACTATTAAAGCGTTCTTAGAATCTGCTAATGACTATCTCTGTACACAGTTAATCCTATTATTACATGCTTCTTACATCTGCTGTCATAATCTAGTCATATATACCATGATAACATTTTGCTAAGCGTTTGCTACTTAGATTTTACAGTATGTTTGTTAAATATCTTTGCGATGCCATTTATCTCATTTTAAGAATTACATATTCTCCTTTTCCTGTTTTTGCATTACATAAAATAGTACCGTCGAAGCAATGTTAAATTGGCGAACACAGAACGAAAGAGAACGTATACATATGCAAAAATCTAGACATCTTATTTCTTTTCCAACTTGTTTCTTTTCCGACAAGAATTTAAAAATAAAGAAAAAATGGGAAAAGGAATCTCTACAGTATTTCGTAATACTTACGCGTTGAAACTGAACACGTTTGCAGGAAGAACAAATCATTTCGACCAAGGGAACGCGGTAAAAAAGGTTTAAAGAATCTGCAAACTGTAAAAACACTTGCCGGAAGAACGCAGAGTTATGGCACAGGACCCGGGAAGGCGAGAAAACAACCCATGACCGTATCAGCACAATTCCAGCAGAGTTTACACAGCCTGATGGACACTTTGAATCAAGCAAATCCATTCTTCATTAGATGCATCAAAAGCAATGCCAACAAGGTACCAAACGAATTTGACGAGGAGACCGTGCAACGGCAGCTGCGGTATACAGGGATGTTAGAGACCGTCAGAATAAGACAAGCTGGTTTCAACGTTCGATTAACATACGAAGAATTCATTCAGCTGTACAGAATGTTGCTACCCAAGGGCTTGCTAAGCTCACAGTCAGACGTCCGAGACTTTTTGCTGACGCTGAATCTGAATAGAGACAATTATCAACTCGGTACAACTAAAGTGTTCCTCAGAGAATCGGAGAAGATTAAATTAGACATAGAATTGCATCAACAGATCATTACAAGCATCACGACTATACAGAAATGGTTCCGTGCTTGCTTGGAGAGACGCAAGTTCCTCAGATTGAAAAACGCAGTCGTACAAATACAGTCCTTTTGGCGAATGGTCATTGCTCAGAGGCACGCTCAATCTTTACGCGCTAGAATCGAAGCCGCCACTCACATTCAGTCTGCTTGGCGAGCTTACAGGCAGCACAGTTGGTACAAGAAGATTAAGTGCTCTGTGATTGCCTTTCAAGCTCACGTTCGTGGTAACAGCGCGAGGAAGGCTTTCGCAGAACTGAAGAAGAGAAAGAAATTGCTTACTGATAAAGTTGGGGAGTATAAAGAAGCTCAAGATCAAAGAGAACTTGCCTATGACAACAGCAAAGTTTTCTCAAGACTCAGGGGTAGTGACGAGTAAGTACTTACAGAGAGAATTACTTCTTTTGCACAAGGTATGGATGAAAAAAAAACACTGTTCCATCCACATTTCTGTTCCATGCTCAGATCGCTCACGGAAGATACGCTGCTGGAATACAGTACGATTCGCAAAACGGAGCCGCAGAATCGTCTAACATCAGCAAGGTAAATAGATATTCATTTTTTGTAGCTTATATTTCCGCGAATACGTAATTAAATAAGCACATTAATTTGCAGAGTGGAGAACGTACTTCGGGACAGCGCGATTGACACGAGTATGACGTACTCGAAACGCAAGCTTACACCAAACGCAAGAATATTGCAGGAGTCCAGCGCGATACTGAAGACCGCAGAACCTTACTCTTCCGAGGAATTCAACGAGCGTAAAAGCAGCTTGGAAAGCTTGACCAGTTTAAGAAGCTACGAGTCTCAGCTCAGCGTTAACAGCTCCGAGTCCCAAGACAACTCCTGCGGCAAACCCGTACCGACCACTCGAACGAAACGCGGCGACCATTCTCCTGGAGTAACGGTGAACACGAATCTGGTGAACGCCTCCAGTCGGCTATCGTCTGTCAGTAAACGGGCGGACAGTTCGTCGACAGGATACAGCGATGGGGAAACGGATACAGAGACCCCAAGCGCGGTGCAAAGTGCCCCGCCTGCCTTTAACACTGCACCCCCATTCCCAAGTCCACGAGAGATGAAATATTATCAGTCTAACATAAACCTAACCCATAGTCCAAATTCAGACGTCTGGCGTCGTAGAGCAGACGTTTCGTCCATTAACTATAGCGACTATTTGATGTGTGCTCCCCAGAAGTCGACGCTAACTCGTTCCCCGAACGTCTCTCACTATAAGAATATAACGGATCATATATTCGAGCAACATGAGAAACCAAACGAGGCATCGAATTATAACGTGAAACTGGAGCCAAACGAGCGTTTCATTCATATGGAGAGCACTCCGGGTAGGGAGCAGCGCAGATTGAGCGACAATAGCGTGCCGAGTGATCGTATAGAAAGCGTTCCAGCTTCGCCCATTAGACGCGATCAGGCGTACGGCCACAGCAAAGAAATTAAAGATTTTAGTTTCTTGAGAAGACAGAACTCTGAAGGCGATACGTCTATGAAGTTGGATACCGTGAACGATGAAAATGTTTTGAAGAGTCCATTGCAGAAAGGATCATCGTCCAAGGAGAAGAATTCCAGACCAAAGGAGAAATGCGAACCTGACGTGCCTGTTAGAAGCGCCAGAAGAAACCGACCGTCCCGAGAATTTCATTGTCGGTCCATGGGCGAGAGCGTGTCGGAGACGAGCACCGGGGAATCGAAGAGCCTGTTCCTCGGTACGATTAAAGAGAGCGATTTAAATAAGTCGACGAACGTGTGGACCCGAAAGGATAATAGCCCGCACGAAACTGCGTCGAGGTCGGTGACAGACTGGCCGGTGAACAAAAGCGATTCCGCGTCGAAAACTCAGCAACCTGGCAAGCGTATGAGATCCAACGCTATAACGACACTGGAATTAAGGAGAAGGAATTCGGATCCGGCTACTAAGATATCAGGTCTCGGCGATGACAAGGCTGTCGCTGATACGAGCCCCAATGACTTGAAGCTGGCGCCTGGAATGAACCTGTTGGAGTGGAAAGGCAATCTGTTCACTTTAGCCGGTCATCGTTTCAGGAAGGTAGCAAGATTTGCCAAAGACGACGTGTGCGTTTGCTGCCACGAGAAGATGGACGCGTTCGTGACGCAAGGGTATAAGTGTATAGAGTGCAAGCAGCTGTACCACGTGAAGTGTATCCAGAACGGCGGTGTACTTAAGATGCCGTGTATCCTGGCGAACACTCCGGGAAGACGAAAAAACAGGAAGCCACCGCGACCGCCGTTCGACGCGGCGAAGCAAGCTGTCGCGTCCAAGTTCAGTTTGACCGGCACCTCCGCTTTCTCCGACAGCACGGACAAGATCATATCCGACGCCAAGGAGCTAGCCCTGATGCAGGATTTCATTACGAAGAAGATCTACATAATGGAAGAGCAAGAGAAGGGCAGGAAGCCGAGCGAAGTGGATCGCGTGTTCAAGCAGGCACTGCGTAAATTCAAAGACGATCTCGTGATCACTTACAGCGTCGCCATTCAACAAGGCGTCGAGGGGAACATCAAGTACACCGACCTCATAGCGAACTTCTTGCACGTGATGGAGACAGTGTGCAAGCAAGAGAACACCAGCGAAGATTTTCCCGTGACTATGGGGGTGAACGCGTTCAGAGGATTCATGAACGAATTTATGACGATAGTCAAGACTGAGGCGCCGGAGAAACAGAGTAAAAGCAAACGTAAGAAGGAGAAGAAGCGGAAACAGGAGGAGCCGACGCGACACGGTAACCACATGTTCCAGTTAACTATCATAAACATACCAACAGCCTGCGAGGTGTGCACGTCATTCTTTATGTGGCCCATCGAAAGGGGACTCGTCTGTCAGAGTAAGTATCGCGTATATTCTCACGTTTATTCCCGCGTTCTTTATCGCTCCTTGTTCACTACGTATTCCTACCTCTAGATTGCAAGCTAACGTGTCACAAGAAATGCTACACGAAAGCCTCAGCGGAGTGCGGGAAAGACGCCTCGCTGCACGAAATGAACTCGCGTAAGGTGTTCGGTGTGCCTCTGTACAAATTGGACTGCGGTGACGGGAAGGTACCATTAGTGGTGGATCGCCTGATCACGACCATAGAGATGCACGGTCTCTACACAGAGGGCATATACCGGAAGAGCGGTGTTAGTTCCAAGGTGAAAGAGTTGAAGGTGAAAATGGACGAGGGTGATCTGGAGAAAGTGGACTTTGAAAACTACCAAGTACACGTGCTGGCGGCTGTGTTGAAGAGTTTCTTTCGGGACATGCCCGAGCCGCTGTTAACCTTCGAGTACTACGACGACTTCCTGCACGCTGCCAATCTTACGGACCCACGCGACAGAATCAGCACCCTCTTCGCCATTCTGAAGAAGCTACCGAAGCCCAACTTCGACCTGATGGAACGGTTGATCGTTCATCTGGCGAGAGTGGCCCTCCACGAGATCGACAATCGAATGTCCCCGTCAGCCCTGGCGATAGTTTTCGCCCCGTGCATCCTGAGGACGAACAGGACGCTGCCTGCGCAGGACTCGTTGCAAGACGTCGGCAGACAGACCTGCTGCGTAGAGACGATCGTGCAGGAGAAATTGAGGGTGGTGCGAGCAACCTTGGCTGACATTAATACTCTGGAGTCTGCCTGTCACACGGCGACACATCGCCTGTCCAGCTTGAGATCGTCGAAGATCTTCAGCCCGGAAGAATTGAACGCGGCGACGCCGAGCGCGACCGTGAGAGGCGGCGCCACGGATCGGGACAGGGACCGAGGTGACGAAGAGGAGGCGCTCCTTGTCGACCATATACAGGAGATCCAGAAGGAAAAGGCCCTATTAACTTCGACGCTCCCCAGCTTAACGAGAGCATCCTCCGACGATGACCTACTTCTATCCGCCAACGACTTGGACGATGGGTCTCTCGAGGATATTCTTCCACCCTCTGCAGGCAAGTTGATTCACTTTCACGTAACGCGAATCCGTGAATAGCGTTAGCCTATGTGACGATTTTATAACGATGTTTGTCTTGCGTCTTGTTAAACAGACGGGCTGGTAAGAAAGAAACCAATTCAGAGGCAAAGTTCCGCGGACAATGCATTTCCTACGATCATCAGCGTCGACGAGGACATGGTAATGGTATGACCGTCGACGGGAAACGTTACCACGGAGAATGATCGATAATCGTATGTAGCAACATGACACGCGCTGTGACAGCGTCGACTGACGGCAGCGAATCGACGAGTCTTACCTCTGGTCTCATCGGCAAGCCGCTAGTAATTTAAATAAGTAGTAAACACGACATTAGGTAGGTTCTAGTAATTTGTTCCACGCGAAGTTAAGCTGATAATTCGATCAAACGTACACACATATATATATATACACACACACATACACATATATATATTTTTTTCACTCTGTCGCAAAGCTTTCAGAGGGTTTCTAAAGAACGATGAACAAAATGAAAAAACATACGCGAGCATATACAGCTATTCACGTGAAAATGTTCTAAATATTCATTTTATAATCTATTTTTCTCTTGGAATGCATTCCTCTTATCGAAGACTGTCAATCAGGCTAGGTGTTTAGAGAGAAAGATTCATCGAAGCAACGCGTTGCATCGCAGGTATTCCGTGATAAGAATATCTCTCATGTCGGTCTGTCGCGTCTCATTTTCGTTTTCTGCGCGATCTACGCGAACGGTGGAAGATACGGTACGTACGGATCGTGATTATCTTCTAAAAACGAACAAGAAAAGAAAGAAAAATAATTAAGGATATTCGTTGTTGTTACGAGTATTTAGTCGCATTTGAATTCTTGTTCTGTTCACGTTTTTTTTATCGATTCGATTAGGGAAAAGAGACGCTCCCTCCCCCGGTTGTTCGAGTTTTCACTCTTTTACAGATTTTATAGACTGTTGCGTGAATCACACGAAAGTAGATCTTCTTCCTTGAAGGATTACGAAAGCGTATTTTATAAGTCTACCACTTCTTTTGACAATCACTGCTCTAGCAGGGAATGCATTCGTATATCCTTTGTTAGCGGGATGTACGGGAATGGGGGGGGGGGGGGGGGAGCAGGTGTCTCAGGGCGGTAGAAGCCCTGGGAAAGGATAACTAGGCACACCTGGTCGGGTATCGTTCTTATCGAGCATTTCGTTGACATCTTCTTTTTTTTAGAAAATACTCGCTCGTCGGTAGATGATTATCGATTCGCTGATCGATTCCTCCAGCGGGGGATCCGAGTCACGCGTAAAGTGGGAAAAGAGGAAACCAAAATGTAGCTTCTGTACATATTATATACGGTCGATAACATTATGAGCATCTCGTAATAATCTGTTATATTATTGTTAACTTTACGAGAGACGTTACCAAGATTATATTTCTACTGTCGATATTCGTCGCGTATAGGGCTTACACACGCCTATTTGTGGATAATATATATACATACATATATATATACATATACATAAAACACATGCATACACACAGACAAACACACAGGGCCTGCCAATTATCTTCTCTTTTTTCGTTTCCATCGAGTCGGTTTTTACTTAGGCTAGCTTTCATTCATGCAGAGACTCTCCTTTATATGTGTATACATATGTACAAACATGTCTGACATAGGACACGCATAGAACGTGTATACATATATACACATGGAGGACATTTATATATATATATATACGAGTACTTATGTATATACAGAGATTTTGTGCGCACAGGACTGAGCAGACGGTTTTTTTACTTGAGATTTATTACGATTTCGTTTTAGTTTCCCCCTGTCGTCCAGTGCCCTTTTTTTTAGTTCCCGCTTTCTTTATGTTCATCCCCCTCCCCCCTCCCCTCTGTACGTTTTTAATACACTCCGTAGTATCTAGCATTTCTCTTTTTCTTTCGCGCGTCCGCGCGCCAGCCATGAATGGCTAACAATTCGCGGAGGAAGAGACGAGAAAATCGTCGAAGGGAAACGAGTGGAATTAGAAACTTCAGAATCGTGACTCGCGAAGCCCAGATATTTTTTCCTGTTAGGTGAGAACCTTTATTTTTTTCCCCATCATATTTTTTATCTCCCGGGAACAGTTAAAAGGTTACTACATAATCCACGGCGCAGTTCAGTATTTAAGCGAAATGCGCCCCCTTTCTTCCATCAGTTTTTCTTTGATCGCGGCTCTTTAATATTAAGTCGACCGTGGAAGCGTTTCAATTCCCTTGCAGTTCCGTAACGCACCGGCTTAATTTAAAGAGCCTCGCAATTTTTATTTGTCAATTAACGACGAAAGCCGCCCGTTACGGGGAGATAATTTTCAATGTACCTTCATTCAGCGTTAACGACCTTTGCGCCCGGGACGGCACTTAATTAAGCCTCGCGTGCGCGCGGTTTTCATCCAGATTTCGTTTCTTTTTTCCCGTCGCGGCTCGCGCGCCCGCTCGATCACCCCTTCGACTCCCGTCGAACAACACGCCGAGGAAGGATTGGGATCCGCGAAGAAAAAAGAGAGCCTTTAAAACGCTACGTTCCGAGCTGTACAAATTCCTTTTACCGCCGCGCAATCGAACGACCCGAGGCACGAATCGGTCGGGATCGGCTCTTTCTCGGGTTGAAATTATATTCGTGACTGGGTCGCGCGTGACTTTTACCCAAGTGACTTAGGTTTAAGCCGGGAATTTCGGAAAAAGGCGCGCGGCTAGTTCTTCCAAAGCGTTCTATTCTTCGTTTCTCGACTCGCGAAGCTTACACGCAGGTTGACCCATTTTAACCGATTGCCGCGAATAGTCTGGAAATTTGTAGCCACCCTGGAGAACCTTTCAGAGATTTGAAAGTTGAAAGATTTTGCAGGGGGCATTATTTAGCTGATGTGGCTCTATGAATATTTTCAAATTTTGGGATGCACATCGTATTATTTAGGTGGAATCATGTACTTGGCCTCGTCGCGTTGTAGATATTCTTCGCAGGTGAAAGACAAAGAAGATGGATTGTATTAGTTAAAATCGTCCCTGCTCATTTAAATCGGGTAGGCTAATTTGGGAGGCAAGATTCAATGGATGACGTTTGTATTTTATTGCCTTTCTTCTTCTTGAAGCTACGATGTGACGTAATGGAAGCATATGATTCCTGCTAAAAAAGTAATGATCGGTACTTTTGAGTATTCAACATGTAACATCTCCCTACAGATCTGTTCTTTGAGTAATAAAAACGGTTAATAATAATAATACGTGACATAGAAACTCAGGTTCGGTTTTATGGATCAATTAGTTATCCCACGATACCTCAACATTACTTGCCTATTTTTGCTGATAATAGATCGTTCCAAATTATTCCACCACATTTTTCTTTCAGATCACTCTGGTATCCCATCCGATAGCCTGTACTTTAGATTTGTAGGAATTTGTTTTTCATATACACGTGAAAGACATTCGCGCGGCTCGATTAAAATAGGACAGCCTGTGTTCGTGTTCCGTTCGTTTTAGAATGACCGAATTAACGACGATTGTTTTTAACTGTCCGTTTCTGTGTTCCGTGTGTCCTTTCCTTTTTAAGCTCGTCTTCGGTCATCAGAGTTCCAGTGTACGAAGCACGAAGCGAGCTGAGACTCTTCGTTTTACGGTTGATCGATTTTTTACCGAGATATTAGAATATAGTTAGATAGTTGCGATGTTCTGTTCGAACTATGCGATTTTTAACGTTGAATTGTTGTCCTCTTTTGCCGTGTTCGAAACCATGGCATCGGTAGTGATTTCTCGTCGATGTCCAGAATAGTTGTCCGTTCATTGTGGATCGTGCTCTTCAATCTTTTAAACATTCGTTGTTAGTGAAGTACACACACACACACACACAGACACACGTCCACAATTACCTCTCGGAAGTTTGGGTTGTACGTTACTTAAAAAGTATTTAGTTGCTCCGCCATAGGACAAAGTTAGCATTAAGGTAATGTATTCCTTCGATAGCGAGTTTTCGTTTTAAACACTGCCTTTCCATAATTTCAACGTTCTTTTTCATTTTGATACGTTTCATTCATGCAGCGTTCTCCCATTTCATTTCCCCCATTTATCTCGTTTACATGGTAGGCATGCCCAAACTTTCGATCGGTAATACACGCGCACGCGAAATGAGCAAATCATTGATTAGCGTTAAACGATCTTTTATACTGAAATTGTTACTGTTGATTTAAGTGCGTCCTTAAGTGTCTTAGAATGGTTTCGAACGCCTCTGTTCGTTGTTTCGGTCGAGCATTTACCGAGTTAAAACGGTTGACTGAGAAAGAAGGTTGATTTCCGTTCCGGCTAGTCGGTTGTCTCTTATTATTGAGAATCGGTTGTTGAATCGTCGACACTCACGCGTCGCCCGTAGCCAACGTTTCTGTTTTTCCCCTCGAGAAATTTATTAGGGAACGCCCGCTGCGGCGTTGGTAGACGTTAAACCGTTTAGAGAGACTCTACCGTGGCGCAGCTGGGGCAGTCTCGCGTCGTAATGAATAAGAGCTAATCGTTAATCTGTAAATTATCGTTTCACGCAAACGCATTATACGCTTCTACCGTTGCAACAAAACAAGGTGCTTCGCGGGGGTATCGAGCGCACAAAACTATCATCCACTATTCTCGATCGTGAAGGGAGAATAAGAGAGCGAGTAGCGAGAGAAGGAGCACGGCGACGCGCAGAAATGGAAAGGGAAGATTCCCTCGGCGCCCCCAACGTTTTCGCGGGGCGGGGGGGAAAATTTCGTGTCGCGTTTCCAAATGATTCACGAGCCGATCGCTCTTCAATAATCCTAGACAAATCCGCGTCGTCGATCGATCTCCTTTCATAATTGATTCCCATAGAGAGGCAAGCAACAAAATCGCGGACAATTAAAGCGAAGTTGCAGTGGAATCGTGTGAAGCACGGATCGTGATCGATTTGTTTCTGAGATTTTCACTCTCCCCCGATGGTTGGGCCGCAGGGGTTGTAAATAGGCGATAAAGCACGCAGAAAACTAGTAGCGCGACGAACGAGAAACTCTTCATGACAATATCGACCCTGAAAAGTCCTACTTAGCTTCGTCGCGTGCAGTCGCCGCGACGATGGTCCTTACAACTCCACTCTATTTTTTTCTTTCGTCTTCGAGATCTTGGTTCGTCACGACGTTTCGCGAAACGCTTCTCCGCGGGATCGGTCGTGCGTGTTCGCCGAGGCGGAAGCTCAGAGTCGCGTCGACCTTGCTCCCTGGGGACTCGAAGAATGATGAAGGTAGGATGTACGAAGGGAAATGATAAAGGGACACACGGGAGAGGATCACTTCCATTCTAGCTGAATTCTTCAAACACGCTAATGACAGTTGTAGGTATGAACAGTGGGTGTGCTGTTCTTGAAGAAGCCTATCTAGTTGATCCCATTTTCTGGCGATAGAAAGTGCTCGCGATACTTTTATGTCCTCTTTTCATTATTTCGTGGCAAAGATAGTGGAGCAAGGTGGACGCGGGTCCGCGGGATTGTGGAACTGTATCATGCCGATCATTCGACGATTATACCGAAACGTCGCGACACTGAACGCTCTTCCCATTTGTGTCTTGTGGCGTAAAATCTAAGCACGATCGTGATCGGGGTATCCAGGCTCGTACGTGGTCGCCTCCTCTCCTCCCTCGTCGCGACATTCGTGAGCGAGTATCCCCCGTTCGAATACTCCGAGTAGCCTTTTCTGTGGGGAAACCACGACAGAGGAGAAACGTAGCTTGAAGGCACGACGAGCACAGACGCCCCGTTCATTGTATTTATACATATACATATATAAATACATACCTGTTATTTTTCCTCGAACAAAATGTGAGCGTGTACGTGTGATATCGTAGAGCGAGTTAGGGAAATGCCATGGCGATGCTGGTTGCGAGGGACGGATAGACGTTGCGGATTATACAAGTGTACGTATACACCTCTATGTACGTATACCGACGTACATGTAGATGCGATGTACGTGCGCGTAAGTCGCGTATATGCGGAACAGGGAATCTCGAAACGGGCGGGGGCCGTTCGTTCGTCGTTCGATCGAGACTGGCGCGAGACGAGCATATCGCGTGTACGAGACGGATCACGTGCTCCTATGAACGAAAAGCAGCGGCCAGGAGATATATACGGGAACACGAGGCACGTGAAGGGACGAAGGGAACGGGGCTGGTTTTCCTGTGGCGAGTCAGCGTCGCATCCACTTCGATTCTTTCCTACCTCCCGCTCCATCCCACATCTCAGGATCTCAACCATTCCACGATCCTGCTGTGCTTGGCTCTTCTCCTTTCCCCGCGTTCATTCTACTTCCCCCGATCTTTTCTGCGCTCGCCCACCCTGTCTCCACTTAGGTAGGCAACATTCACCGCGACAGATTTTAATTGACGCGCGCGTTGCAGTCTTTGACTATCTGCGACTCGTTATCTGCTAGCGTGTCGCGTGGTGCGAGGAATATAGTAAGTCGAGAAACATGTTAGCGGTGGCACATACGTTTGTGACCACTTGTTACAGAGCCGTATAGACACAGAACACCTGTCTACCTTGGTATTCTCGGAGACTTGACACACCGGTGCTCGAAGTCTCGGTAGAACGGGCCCCTAAGTTCTCGACTCTGAACCCGCCCCCCCCCCCCCCCCCCCCGAGTTCGCCGGTGTCTTTGACATCTGCCAGCTCTATAACCTAGCTGCATCCACGGCACGAGTGCCTCGTGTACACGGTGCGTGCGTGTTGTCGAAGGAAACGTCAATCGGGGCTCGCGGAAACGGGACGCCTCCGGAGGAACGATCGATCAATTCGAAGTTCCGCGAGGCGGCGGCGTTTCGGAGAGTAACCGTGGATAGATTACGATTACCGCACATCCCGGCGGTTACGACGGGCGGTGCGGTCCCTCCTCGAGACCCGGCTGCCTCGCGTAACTTGGAGCCGACTTCGGTTTAACTTGCAACTTAAAAACTTGCTGCGCCTGTAATAGGTCGTTCCCAGCACGTGGAACTTTGAACGGCCTCGCGGTCGCCGTTTCGGCGGATTCGATGGGAATCCATGGACGCGTATTACGAGCAGACGTTTCTCTGGCCGCGTCTGCGGATAATTGCTCGCCGGCCACGACTCCCTCGGTCCCGTGGCTTCTGCTTTTCCTGCCTTTCGTTTCGTTTTACTGGCCCCCCTCCCGCGTCGCTCGCCACCCCAACTCTCGCGACTCCTGCTGCCGGTGGCTTTTTCGCGTTCACGCTCGACATTCGCGTCCTAATCGTCGAGGATCCAGCGGGCGTAACAGCGTGAAACGAACCGAGAGCGGGCTTCACCAGCGTCCCAGTAAAAACGAACGATCGAAACACGGTGACGCGTAACGCGGGGCACACCTCGTCCCTCCGGCTCTCCCTCGTAAAACGACGACACGCGGTAAACGTGGACAAGGGTCCGTGCCGCGCCTCGTACTTGCTCGGAGAACCGATGTTTTCCCTCCAGCGTAACGTCCGGGCGGCGCCCTGGCTGCAAAGGGCGCGTTTCTCCCCTCCCTTGGTTCCTATTTCCTCCGTTTCTTTTTGCCCGCGAGAAAACGCCGGATGATGCAACGGCCCGTAAGCGGTACGCGTCGCGAATACGCCTTGCCCGTGTTCCTGTTTTTACGAATTTGACGCGACAACGGAGGATGCGTTTAGAATAAGCAACCAAACTAAACGGTCCGCAGGCTTGTATACGCTTTTCTTCTATTCGCGAGCGACAAGCCGTCGAGGGGCGGGAATATCTAACCCGATGGAACGTCGACGAGGAGGAAGCTCTGTCGTGGGTTACGCGTGACTTGGCACGGGCTCGGGAGTGTCTGCTTCTAACGGGACCGTTTTCACTTGATCCCGCCGCGCGAAACGCCGGAACCGATGGGGGAATAGGAATCCGTGCTTCGTTCACGGGAACGCGCGTCGCTCAAGTGTAATGCGCGCGTATCTGTACCGAGTCTAGGCGATGGTTGGACGATTTCATCCGCGAATCTGTAATAACGTTTACTGGTGTGAGCGTGCCAGCGAGTCTCGCGTGTTGTGTATGGCTGCCGTGCGCGTGTGTGCGCGCTTGTCTGCGTGGATATCGGTGCGTTCGCGAGACGGTGTGCGTGGGTTACTCTCCGTGATCGACTGTAATTTTATATAATATTTGTAAGGCAAAAGAAATATTATGTACAGCATACCTGACAGTAAATAATAAGTATCTACCTTATACCTAAAAAAAAATCGCCGCCTTTTGCCATCCTCGAAACGATCCTGCAAAGATAGCACGCAGGGAACAGGGAACTTCGCTGCGTCCTTACGTTCGTACGTCGTTCGCGTGGGAACGCGGTCCAAGTGCTTGCTGCTGGCATATTATATCACTTTTATCGGAAGCGATAGAATTCCCTTCCACGCGAAATTGGAGTCTAAACACTTTCCCAACTCTGGCCGGCAAACACACGTGTCTTCGTGAAACAAAAGATCGGCCACTTGAGACAAAAGGCGCGCCTGAAGTCGCTGCCTGCAAAAGTTTCGCGATACTGCGCAAGCACAGTTGAAACGTGCAAGTCTACTTCGAACGAGATCAAACTGTTAGCCGAAGATGAAAATACCGAACGCTCCCGAGTGCTGGAGTACGAAAATATTAAGTACAATTCAATAACTTCCGTTTCGCTCGGTGGTGCAACATCCCGGAAGTTTACCAACTCCTATTTCGTACAGATTTCTAAGTTTCCACCGAATCGCTGCGATCTTAATGCTAATCGTAATTCCCAAAGTGAACTGCATCCACCCTCCTCCCTCGCGCAACCCCTTTCGGAGGTATGCGAACGTAGCTAGGACGCAATCGGAGTTGATGGAGATTTTTGGACGGTTTTCTAAATTTTGCATAACCCGCCCCGAAGCTCTTGGCGCACTTTGCAGCGCGTTTCTAATTTGGGGAAAACCGACGAGCGATTTCCAGCTCGGAATGCCCGGGCGCGGTCACGATGACGTCAATCGCAGTTGAGAGACTCGAGTGAGCGACGAGGTCCGTTTGGAATTCTCCCGCTTCCATATTAGAACGGTGAAAGTAGAAGCTTCTGTATATCTGTATCGCTTGTTTAACAATTTCCGTCGACGTCGGGTAAGAAAGAAGAACGCGCGGCGAGAAATTGAAACCGGTTGGCTGGCTGGCCGCGTTATCCTTTACGATCCTAGTCAAAGTGGTGCTCAGACACGAGAGTGTTACAAGCAAGTGGAGAGAGAGTTTCCCATCGGACTGGTTGGCGCTCCCTATATCGCCGCTGTAATCCAGATCGTCATAGACCACGATGTTATTACCGTTACGTGCGTTCGTCGTTGACCTGCCATGGAAACGGGAGGATATCGCGCCCGCGCGCTCATCCACGGTGGCACACACAGGCGATAATTGGAGCGAACCTGTTAACGAAGAACCCGGGGAACAAAGCGACTCGCCGAACCTCCCGTTACCGCAATATTTCCCGAAAATATTTCTCTAAGCTTGGTTCACGCGCCAACCGCGAACGCCACCGTTACGGAACCCTCCCGCGGGCCCGTCCATTAAGCGTCCATCGTTAATTAACGCGGGACGCATTGACAATCACGAATCGGCAGACAATCCGTCGAATTAATTAGTCGTAATGACGGCTACGGTTATGAGGCGCGAGGCGCGTGAAAATCGAATACGGAAATACCACGTCTGTAATTTCGTAGAGTGGGACGTCAGTAGTGGAGTAATTCTGCTTGGACAAGGTACAGTAACGATCCACCTGTATAAACTACGCAAAACATCGAAGCACTCGCGAGTAGTTCTTGATTTATTCATTATCGTTATTACGCTCCCTCGCTTCCGCGGCTATTTCCTTATACTCTCTTTAGTCTTTGAGGCAGGTTCTTGGAACACCCAGCTGGACTTCAAATCGATCGATAACTAGACTGTGCCTCTCCGAGGCTGTGAGCCGTTTATAACTGGCGAGCAATGATGCGTTGATGTTGAATACAGCGGCTCGAAGTTGTACGTGCAAACTATGTCGAAGGATACGGCAAGTTGGAATAGGCGTGAAATACCGGCGAGTACGTTTGAGCGTCGCGCGGGGGGTGCAGCGAGGCTGTGCGAGGATCGTATCGCTGATGAAACAATCGAGCCCTCCCGCGTGCTTGGCGTTCCCGACAAATGTACGAGTGGCCTTTTGCTGGCCATCGAGTACGTCGTTCCGCGGAATTCGTTGGTGGTCCATGAAGGAAAGAGGGCGCGGGGAGGGGTGGCATGACGGTGGCGGAGGAAAATCTCTCACAACTCGTGCGACAGAACGAACGGACGGTAATGTCCCGCGGTCGGACAGAAATGAAATTCCGGTGATATAGCCGTTCGAATTCACGGACAATCGGGGATGGCCTGGCGGGGAGGGGGTAGATGGGAGGGCGGTAAATCGTCCCGATAAATGGGCAACGCCACTTCTTCTGCCGAGTACGTGCACCCGTTTCTGTTCTTCTGGCTCCGTCGGAGTCACGGGGCCACGTTCGTTTCTCTCCGGGAGCCACGTACCAAGACGATGGCTCCTTTTTGCCGGCCACGTTGACAACGTTTTCAGTTTGGCCGCGCATCCTTTTGCTTTTATCATTAGCGCCGCGACCAAGGAGGGGTCAAAACAGCGATCGCCCGCAGAGAAATATGTATCCAGACCGTTCGCTGTCGCTGAACGTTACAAACGCTTCCCTCTAACTTCCATTTCTATGGAGAAGCATTGAATTTCCATTTTCGATGCGAGTCCGACGGCCCTCCCGGTTAAGTTTCGTATAGAAATGTGTAAGGGAACGAAATGCCACGTCACTTATGAATGCCTCCAGTGATCCTTCATCCCACCAGTCCGTATTCCGTGTCGAGCCGGACAGCCGGCCGCGTCCTTTTCTTTGGGAGACGTTGGAACGGGGCTGGGGCACGCCTGGATAATCGATGCCGAGAGCCCGCGGGGGAACGGGGCCACCAAAATTCAGATTTAACCCAATTTACCGTACGAATTGCTCTGTCCCCCCGTGATTGGCCGTGTAACGGGCGCCGTATCTGCCCCGCGCCCGCAACGAGGGCGGAGGAGGCTCGAACGGTCGCAGCTTGTTTCGGGGGACAGGCGGATCGCGGCGGTCGGATCAAAGTAAATTTATGCTGTAGGAATTGTAACGGGCGGACGCGCGAATACACAGACCGTCCGGCGTAATGCACAAGTATCGAGAGCCACCCACGGGCAATGGAGATTTAATACCGCGACGGGCGATATCGGACCCGAGCCTCTGCCTATCCGGGCTCGTCAAACTCGGAGGGGGGCAGAGCGAACGTAATAGGCGTACCGCTCTCGATGTGATTTGCGATCGACGTTTCATTTAATCCGGTCGATTGATGGAAATTGATCGCGCCCTATGGTTGTTGGAAAAAGAAACGGCGATTAATGCGCGTCACCGATCGTTGGCGTTCAGGGAACAGGGAATCTCTCTCTCTCTCTCTCTCTCTCTCTCTCTCTCTCTCTCTCTCTCTCTCTCTCTCTGTCTCTCGAGGTGCGGTTTTCACGGCGGAAGTCAATTAACCCCTTCGATTATGACCAGCCCCGAGTAAGTGCGTGGTGTGGAACCGTGCAGAGCAGGGAGGACTTGGCTGACGTTTTAAACGGAGCTTGATTAAATAAAACTGACACCTTTTCCTTGTTTTTCTTTTTTTCCTTTCTGTTTCTGGAGGGTCGCAAGTAAATAACGTCTCTGTATACTCTCGCAAGACCAGAGATTTGTTTATACGCGCCGGGCACAGAGCGCTGGAAATTGGGGCGAAAGGTTATCAACGGCCGAGCAAGTTTTGAAAAGCTCGCGAGAATGGTATTAAATGAAATAGGCAACGTGAACGCGATGAAAGTTTCCGGTTTAAGATAAACCATGATGGAGCTAAATGAGATGAATGCCGCGTGTTATGTTTACTTGGTTGGCCGTGAATGAGATAACATCTTTAGGTAATTAGTGACCCCTCCCCTTCCGAATCAGGTCGGCGGAATTATTCATCCGGAAAGCATTTTGTTTCCGGGGAGCAAGCGTTACGATATATCTGTCGACTTTATTCCCGGCGAATTTGATATTTACACGAACTGTATCGCGGGCGGACTATAAACACGGTGGATTATTAAAAGGATACTCCGCGAGCGCTCGGGGTTGGACGAACTCGGGGCTTTAAATCGAAGTCGAACAGAAACTCGCTGTACGTGTCCTTACCGTGAAACGGAATGGTAATTCGATAATATTAAACGTCGCCGGGGGGCGACGCGAGGCGGGGAGGACTCTGAACGAGACGACTATCGATCCCCCCGGTAGAAAAAACGAATTTAATTGGCTTCGCGGAGACAATGTCGCGTCACCCGAAACTTCATCGTTTATTCAATAGACGGGCAGAGGATTTGAAGTTAATTCTCGTGGTCGAATGATCAAGTTCGCGCATTAGAATGCCATAAAACTTTTAAAAATGTACTTTATAAAGGGTGTTTTAAAAGTCGCCTCGTACCTTTGCGGGGCGGGGTAAACTTCAAACAAATGACATCTGAACGATGCGATTGCCGGAGCTCTTTGTGCAGTAGATGACGCAATATTTTCCAATCATATAAAACTTGCATCGGAAATCCCGTGTACCTTGGATTGTTATATCTGGTTGGATATTTATTTTTCAAAGGTATACAGACTGCTCGAAGACGAGCATTGCTGTTGACAAAAGGATACGTACGATTGCACATCTCTCAGCCCCAAGCGCTACCGCATTTCATATCATTTTACAAAATTCTATCCTCTATAATTCTCTCCGCGATACCGCGCGTAATCCTCTTATCGAACGACAATGACATTCCGTTTCTCTCGTTGCTGCTTGCTGTATCGGCATCCCCGCAGCGTTATCAATCAATCGAACCTTATCGTCTCATGAATAATCGTTAACAGCGCCATCGCTCTGGATGTTTTCCCTATATACCCTACCGTCCACCCCCTATCAATTACGAAGAAAGGAAAACGTCCATCTCGGTCTAAATGGCGGGTATCGAATGACTATCGAAATCTCGGCGCCGCGATCATGGAGAACGCCGGGCCACTGGAGAATTCGAGGCACGGCCGCAATTGTGCCCCTCGGTTCCGCTAATCGAATCAAATTGAATTTCCATCCCCTCCGTTCGCGGATGTCCCCCCATCCCCCCCCCCCCCGATCCGCTCTCCGGCGTGTCAGCCCCCTCCCCGGGGAGTTAATAAAAATTAACGGGTTCATTTGGAAAAGTGGGGCCAGGCCCGGGGCCCCATCGCGGCCGAGGGAAATCAAGCCGGGCACGTCGATCGCGTAAGCAACGGGAAAGCCGAAGATCCGTGTAACGATCGCCGCGTGCGTTCGTCCCAACGGCACGACGAAACAGCGAGAGGGGTGCCTGCCGGTGGTAAACAATGACGGAAAAGTACAAAGGAGGTCAGAGACGCATTTGGCGAGCGTCGGCTTTATTGTTCCTCCGACGGATAGATCCGAAGCAGCGAAAGCTGATTGATCGCAATCAGAGTTTCCGTGGCAGGCTGCGGGAGGGGTGGCGCGCAATCGTAGACGGGGCACGGTGGGTATTGTGCCCCTGAATCGGATCGCGAGTCGGATGCAAATAAAAAATGCATAAACATGCGCGGAGATATGATATCCGCGAGGTGCGTCGGCGGAGGGGAGCGCGGGAGGCGGGTATCTGAAATTCCGTGGCAATATTGAAAATTAAAATTCTAGCGTGACGTTTGTTACGCGCCGCTCGAAGGGTCTGAATATTTACGGGAAGCTGAACGTTGCCTTGGGGGCAGTTAAGCGCAGTCGTGGCTGGCCGCGCGCAAGGCGTCCAAGGAGATAGCGGGGGAGGGGGGGGGGGAGAGAATTTGTTCAGACGCCCGTCTCTTTACGTCCCTCCTCCCGATTCCTTTTACGAGCTCGCCCGAGGATCATACGCGAGATGACGTACGTACGTTTTCTATGGAAGGAGATTGGAAAAACAGCGGTTCCAATTGGCGGGGGCTGCTCCGGGGTCTGTCGAAACGGGAGTTGTGCGTTTGGAAAATCTGACACTCGGTGCTCGGCACACTCGATACCGGATCGCGTCTCCGTTTGACGCTTCGAGGGGCCACTACGCTATCGATTGCCTTGTATTACAGATTCACCGGAGCCCCGTAGTTTCCGGGAAAATCCCGCGGCACTTTTCAGGCATATAGGGCCAGCGATCCGGGCAGGGTCAAACGTGTCAGGATCATGATAGCGGGTAAAGGAGAAACGATAGCGATCACTTCGCCGCTGAAACATGCAGGGATGTATGCGGGACACGTCTGGCCATAATCGGAACGTTTCTACTATCTTCTCGAAACATGAAGCGGGGGACACGCGAAGCGGCGCGAAGGGACACGGCGGAAAGAGGGAAAGAGATTTTCCCAGTTCCTCGAAACTGACCGACCCTCCGTGCGCGCGACCCTTTTTGTTTATTTTCCCCGTCCTCGCCTCGAGTATCGGATACCAATACCATTCTGTTGATTGGTCCAAACCTCGCGGAACTACGTCTTCGAATCGCAAGAGCGTTTAGGCATCAAGTATCAAAGTTTACTAATATTGGGGCTCGAGTAGAGCCTGGTATCGCTCGGGTGAACCCGTGAAGGTAAAAGTTCCGTGGACAGGGCGCCCGACGTTCTGTAAAATAACGTAAATACGAATGAAAAATCGCCAGAACCGTCGCACTGGTTTCAACCTTCTTTTGCCTGCCGGATTACGCAAACTTTCGGCGCGTTTAACCGCCTAAGGTAAACGATTTATCTCGCTCCTCGGAGCCTCTAATACAAAGTGCATTTCTCCCTTGCCGTAGTTAAATTAGACCTCTCGCTTTCGAAGCGTCACGCGCGGAACAGGCGCGCTCGTTTCCCGGATCGCATTATTCTCGGTCGAATTTCTTGTACGTGTGCTTAGAAAAGGAGCCGCCGGATTACGCGGGAACAGCGGGAAAGAGCGGCCAGCGAACCACTGTGGCGGTTGAGAGGGGGGGAAAAAGTTCGTCGGACGAAAACGAAATTTTCAATGGGCGGAACGGCGGTGGATACAGAGTTATCTGTATCGGGGATCGATCTTGAGCCACTGCGGCCCGTCGGAGAACCCGGAACGGGAAACAGAGGGGCAAGGAACCGGGCGCGAGAGATGAGGGACGGCAAGCGGGTTGACAGATAGGTGCGAGAGGGAAAGGAAGAGGAAGAGAGCGAAGCTGAGGGTGAACGGCGCGGCGCGCGTAGAGGAATTTTTGGGCAGCAGTCGGCCTCGTTATGCTGGAAAATCTGAAATCGATTGGAGAACCAGGCCCGTGTTGGGGCGTCTGCGCGACGCAGACACCGACGCAGACGCCGAGGTTGCTCGTCAGGTCGATAGCGAGCCCTGGTTAAACTCTGCGAACGAACTTGGCCGATGGTCCGTGAGGAAAAGAGGCGTATGGTGGCGCGAGGAGAACGCCGGCGGATCGGCACCGGGCGAGAAGGACAAAAGCAGCCGTTAGCGACTGCTGGATCCTTTGGACTTACTCCCGAGGACCCGCCGCCATCGGACCCGCGAATTAATTACGAGCAATCGTTAGGCCTGGTTAATAGCGCCTTTCCTCAACGAAATTAGGTCGCCGCGCGTCCATCGATAGCACGTTCCTCTCTGGGGATCTTCTTATCGCGAGTCCTCCACGAATTCTATAAGAGCTCTTTTGGGAATACTCGTCTTGTTTCGTTTCTCGCACTCTGGCTCACAGTTTTTACGTATTTAACAACTGTTGATCCTGCCGGTCAGCATATGTAGGTGCTCGGTCGCAGACTGCGCGGGTTAATGAGGCATTCGATAATTCAAAGTTTAATTTGGGATGGGCAAAAGGGTTTGTGTTATTAATAGAGTTTGATGTAGGGGACGCATTAAGATACGAGAGTTAAAAGATAGTAAATGTGTCACATGCATTTCTGGGACAGGAAATCGGAAATTACTCCGACAGGGTTAATTAACGAAGCAGCGTTCAGTGGACTCTTTCTGCCCATTTCATCCGGGCACTATGAGCCCGAAAATTCTTCGACCTCTTTCTCAAATCACCGCAGGATAACTGGCAGCTTTTGCGTTCCTTAAATACGATTGCCTCTCCCGCGAACGTTCAGAAATTCTGTCCACTAATTGTTTTAGACTATGCGGTTGATAGAGCACCGAAGAAACGTTATAGGAGTCGTTTAAAGATGCTTGACGACAGTGCTTTTATTGAGGTGATAGAGCCGAGGGACGCGGGCAATGAGATAAGATGGAGGCTGATACTTGAAGGTTTTCCTTGGGGAGCGTTGTAATTGATAATGCGAGGGAAGTGATCAGTATTTGAAATGTTATCCGGTGGCGAAGCCCCCCGAGTGGTAATTGAAAAAAGGGGAGTTCTAGGTTGATGGCGGAGTTAGAGGAGGCAAAGGCTATCCACATCGGTATTCGACCGGGATAGTATTTGTCCAATTAAACGAGAGGTCGTAAGGAAATATAAGTTGAACATGAAAGGAGGTCAATCCTGGAATCCAGCCCGAGTGCCCGGGGAACGATTGATTACGAAACGAATCACGCTTATTGACAAATACCTTGTTCGTCCAATTATTAGATCGTAATTGGCGCAATCCCTCGAAAGGTTAAACGACGCATGAACAAACGAATCGACGGCCGCCCTTCATTCCTAACAAAAAAGATCAACTAACAAAAAGAACCTTGATCACCATCGTGCCCGCTAGTGCCGGCGAAAACGTTAAGAGCGAACGGAAATCGAGAAAGTAAAAATACAGCGTCGAAACCCATTTCACCTTGTCGAATGAAAAATTCAAAGATTTCTGTTTCATGGAAAAGCTTTCTCGTTACATGAAAAACAAAATCGATCGCGACGGTAAAGCGAAATTGGAGAATTCTTGAATGGTTATCGGCCTCGTTCCGTTCTTACGGTTCAGAGTGAACAATCGCTTCTCGCGCAAACAAAATTTCCCACCCGCCACCACCGAGATATTGACGGCGGATATTTATTAACAACGGCGAGGGCGAGCAAAGACCTTGTTATATCGCTACAAATGCAAAATCAACCGGGGATGGAGGGGGAGAGTTGAAGTTTCTTGTAACGAAGTCTGGGGCGTGATTTATCTCGAGCCCGCAAAATAGTTTGTTCTGCACGTCTTGGGAATCATGAACTCGACGTTACTGCGCAAAGTTTCCCTCGACCCGCTTGCTGACAAGCTCAGTCCGATTCTCAGTGAAGAATTTATTTACACCCCTGTTCTGATTCTCGCCGCCATTGGCCGAATATTCACATGGGAATCTGAGAAAGCGTTAATTCAATATCCACGTCGGAGTCCTATTAATCATCGATAAGACGCTGAATTCTTTACTGTTTATTGGAGAACAAGTATTGGCAAATCTACTAACTCATTTACTACATGGTAGATCAAGCGGGACCCCCTCCAGCTTATTAAAGTTCTATCGTTAACCGAAGAAAGCGTACCCGAAGCATCAAAGACCTTAAATCGTATCTGACACGATCCGAGACACCCAGCCCTTATCAAACACTTAGCAAATACCCAGCGACCGCCGAAGCGATAGTCATTCTCCGCGCTGTTAAAATCCACAACGATACGGGCCGTGCACACGGTACCAAGGACAGCGGCGGTTGCGAGATAAGGATGGCAGGACGAGTTTCCGCGGCGAGATTCAAGGACTCGGGACACTCCCGGGGCTCGAGTATCAGTTTCGCCGAACTCTTATGAGAAAATCGATGTCGACATCGAATCGAGGCGGCGCGGCACGGCCCGGCGCGGCTCCCGATGACGAGCGCAGTCGGGCAAAGTGGGATATAAGAAGAATCGGGATAAGGTCCCGGTCGAGTAGCAGCGGGCCAGATCGGGGTCTTAGGAGAGTTCGAAACCCGTGAAACCTCCTGCTCGATAACGCCATAAATCTGGCGGAGCACAAGCGATGCTCTTCTACGCCGGCTGGTATGGTTTTACCTTAAGCCTGCGATCGATTCAGCCGGGTGACAAACGCCGCCCGAATAAATCCGTCGTTCCCCTCGGTCAGATCGAGCGGCTCCTTCGGGACACGAGGGATGATTCCTCCGCGGTGACGGTTCAGCTTGCTCCTGGTGTGTCGGTGTTTACCGTGGCCGAGCCGCGAACACGTTGAACAGCCGGTCGGGCAAGTATGTCCCACTTTGCGGACGCGTGCCATATTGATTCACGTTCGAAAATTCGCCCCGCCTGCACGCTCCGCCGCGGTCCACATGCAAAAGAGTGTCACTTGTCCACCGGTGGCGAATAGGTCTGCGCCAGAGGGATCTCGGAATGATTAATGGTTCATCGTTTTGTCAGAGGAGCTTTTAAACTAATTTCGACGGCGTTTCACTTCGGATCGCCTGAATTAGTCCAATCCCTTCGAGTGGCCGCCGTTAAGGTATAGGATCACGGCACGTGCTTGGATCGTTTCTTTAGATTGGAATGGACCGATAGAGGGGAATATTGATTTTTATAGCACGCGATAGGAATCCAGGAACCGCGTCCAACAAAAGCGTGGATGTTAAGGGCAGAAGTGCGAGAGGTGGACGATGGACTCGTGAGAAGGATGGTAAGAGTCAGGGGGTGTTGTCTGTGTTTCGCGAGGAGAATTGAGCAATTGGTTAATCGGAATTGTTTGGCATTGAATATTTTATTAATGCACTCTTTGTTGCATAGGGTTTGCTTGGTTCGTCGGGTGAATTACTGATTTCTCTACTTGATGTATGTATTCTCAAAAATCTGTTCCAGAGGTAAGAGGGGTGCTCTTTAAGGTCCACGTGCCTTCATATCAGCGATACCCGACTTGTCAAGCTGCTCTCCTTTAGAGATAAACTTAACAGATGGATCCTCTCGGGGCGAAACCATAGATTTACGATACCAGCCTCCCTCGTTACGCTATTTCCACCCTTAACGTTAGACTACCCTTTTCGCTTCTTTGACAAACAGTGATCGAACCGTTTCACGTGAAATTGGAGTCGAGGATTCCTGGGAGAAATCTTTCGCATTTTAAGCATTGCGCAATGTAACATAATGCAGACAAGGAGAGAGCTAGAAGGTAAATAAGAATCATTATCCTTCATTCAGGGCGAAAAGAGACAGAACGTAGGAAGTAGTTCGACGACTGGGAGCGTTAGTAAAAACAGCCACCGAGATAATCATTATTTATTGGACACCATGCACAGGTATGTGTTGGTTGTATAAAATATAGTCGCCCAGATAAGATACCATCAAATAAATCGTCCACTTCGATGGCTGGAGCAAATGAACCATGGACGACAAATAGATTGGGAGTTGCCCCTATCAGACACAAGCATGCAGGAAATCTGCAGGTGAGGCGTGCCCGTATCTGTCACCGGACGTAAACGTAGTGGCTTTTAATCAAGCCTTTTTTTTAACAACGAGACCTTTAAATTAGACGGTCGTAATATTTCTATATCCCACGCCCTACGAATTCTAATTATATCTTTCTTCTGTTTTTGACTTTCAAAGTGAAAACTATAAATTGCAAAGTAGAACTTGAATACTCTGTACCTACACGAGTATTCTTCAAATGTTTTTAAACGCCACAAAGTATACAGCGTGTCGCGTGGTGAATTTTTTAATATGTGGAAATCGTAGATACAGATAATCCATGGAAAAACTTCGCGAAACGTTTGCTGGACTGAAAAGAGCATTTAGGCAAATGCATACTAAATGACGTACGCCTCGCGTATTACGACACGATAAATTGTGTAACGAGGTTCCCAAAGGAACGCAAGAGGGCGAGAGTTAAATTTATTTAACACGAACGGGGGAACGTATGTACGTCACGGTGTGTGTAAGTCACCTTTCCAGACGCGCCTGTGTTCCGGTGGGTGTCGATGCTAGGCAAGGGTGAAATACTCCTTTAAAAATTCCGTAAAACCCTTGAAATATTAAGGCCTCGCTAATAGAGGGTCTATTTCGAAATGAGGTCGCCGCCATTAAAGTCGAACTTCAGGAATTTTCTCCCCACTCGAACGGAGAAGCTCTTTCCCGTTGACTAAGGCCGCTACTATTTCAAAGTCGACGTTTACACGACAGCTGTCGAAGACAGGAGGATGGTCGTGACCTGCAAAAGGGACGGCTTGTTCGCCCAAGCTCTTTCTGGGTCTAGCTAAATTTTTCAACAGTCGCGTTTCAATAGACACGCGCGAGCTAGCGCCTCGCGCTCGCCAGCACCGTTCTTCGCCTCTTCTCTCCCCCGTTTGATGTCCCGGTAATTGTTTTCCACGACGAAACACCACGCAAATGAATCCCCCGTACGTCGGCCCGCGTGCTCGCCCCCGGGGCGAGCAATTCCGCGATAATGCAATTTCGTCCCTGGCAGACAACAACGACGTAATTCGAAAGAATGTTCTTCCTTCCGCTGCCAAACGTCTTCGTACCTCCGCCCGGATAATGTTCGCAAATTGCTCATGCTGCAATTCCTACCACCTGGCGACCAGGCTCCCTCGGTTTACGGTCGGTACTTCCAGAAACGTACAAACGCCTGTTACAACGAAACTTCGTGGAACGGAATTTCTTTGAAGCAGAAAGTGTTACGATTTTCTTCTGGAACTTTTCTGTACCTTTAAATTCATAATGCCACTGTTATTTCCCTCCCCTCCTCCCCCTCGTGGTTTGTCAAAAAGATTTCGTGCTAGCTAAGCTTCCAGCAGCTGTAACTACACCCACTTTCGAATCCTGTGCGTACACAGTGCAGGTCTCGAATCCAACCGAACGACAACCAAACGGTGCGAAAGTACACGGAACGAGACATTCATTTTTACGAGCGCTACTCGATCGTAGCTAAACGAACCTCAGGCATCGGGATCGAATCGCTATTCACGAGCATATACCGCGGTTAACCGTTAAATGTTACGTTCATTCATCCTCGTACATGCGTGCCGAGATAAATGGAGGTTGAACATTTTCATGGAAATCGGAGAACGGGGCTCGTCCCGCCAGGGGGGGGGGGGGGTTGGAACGATCTGTTTCAGAAAATTAAACGGGAATCTGATCCAATACGATTCGAATGAAAAATATTATTCTTGCACCGCGGTTGAAAAATAATATTTTCCCACGCGCACGCTTCGCGCGGCAAGCAAATTATTACGTTCTGAAAGGTTTCTCTGTATCGAATTCGACGCGGACACGCGGAAAGCCCGGCTACCGTGTAAGCTTGTAAGCAAACATGTTTCCAAGGTAGCTATGAAATAACAGCTAAAAAAACATCCTTCCCCGATACCGACCATCCTCTGTGTGTGATCAAAATCCGTTGAAAGCTTTGTTTGCACATCAGAGGTAAATTCAATCCTATTTCCTGGCCGTGGAAACGCCGGCAGCCCGGTTAACAATTACGAGCATGGAGCGGACGCGAGGTGATTCTGTCGAAGCTCGACAAAAGCTGCGGCGCTTTTCGCGGGCAACCGTCTTTCCCAGCGAATCGGGAAGAAAGCTCCTCCCGCGATTCATATTCTGCGAGTGGAAAGTTTACAGGAACCTGTGCCACTGAATTTGAAATTTCGAAAGGGATGGTTCTGGGACGGCGCGTGAGTTCTTCGGGATGGCCCGTGCGTGGGGCGACAAACATTGTACCTTTTAGATACAGTGTATCTTTTAGTCACAGCTTGGGGGGGGGGGATTTCAGTGTCAGCAGATGGAAGAAGTCTTCTTGCGAGTAACAGGAAAGTGTAGGTATTCTCTGCTTCTTCCATCTCCGTCCACCTATATCTAATTTTATCGCGCGTCATGGAGGAACGACCTCTTTCGACCTACTGCGAACGTGTTCGAATGCAGTGTGTCGTAATAATTCCGTGAAAAAAATCTACATGATTTATTTACCGGGGCACGGCGTTGTCGTTCGAGGCGACAGGAAAAACAGCCACTGGGGACAGCCAGGGGCGAGTGGGAAATGCGAGGGAATAGGGGTGAGAAAGGGGAAACGAGGTGGCGGAGAAAGTACCTGCTTGCAAAACGGTTTCTTCGTACTTTTCCCTGCGTCCTTCTTCTGTTCCTTTCTTTTTTTTTCAGCCACGTCGATCCCCCGTCCGTGTTCGCGCGGTCTGTCCGGCTTGTTTACGACACGAGCATCGAAGCGAAGTTCGCCCAGAGGTGGTGGAAACCCGATATAACACACCCCCGGACCCTTTCCGCCCCTCTCGACACGTTTCCCGAACAGGGCGGGTCGCGCCACCACCGACACACACCACTTGCTCTCCGGCCGAGCGCCACCCTACAGCTTCTGTGGTTCATGAAAGCTAACTATCCCCTTGTTCTTCTTCTCCTTCCTCTATCTCTTTTCTTCGGCCGCTGCTGCTTCGCCCTCTTTGCCTTCTTTGTCTTCTTTGGTAGCCACCGGTCGCTCGCCCGTAAGTGGTGTCCTGCGATAGCGTCCTTATGAAACGCTGCGTTGGAATCAACCCCTTGCACGTTAAATTCTTTTGGAAAGGCACTGCCACGAAGAGGAGCTACTACCTTCATTTAGGTATATACATACATGCTGATATAGGAGCAATTCTGTTTACATATTCGAGCCGAGTCAGGAGTTGTCAGGAGTTGCCAGTAGTACGAGTCAATGGATGCCGCAATCAACTGGGAGCTTGAGTTTCTGCTGTGCTTGGGGTCAATAATCAATATTTGAAAGTATAAGGGAATATATGAAGGCTGAATGTGTTACAGCGTATTTCTATTTTGCACTGTGACATTTTGCAACATTAATAATGGTTATGGTATCTTGTACGTTATTCATGTTACTATTTTAAACATGTATTCTTGGTTGGTGAATGCTTTTGACAGTTTTCAAAATAGAACTCACGAATAGCACGGAAATATAGTATCTTCGTTGCATTTTGTATACGCCCGAAACAGATTTTTCATTTTCATTGAATTCCTACGTGCCCCGTGAGCTGTTATCTCGAATATCTGTTACTAAGTGCGTGTAGCCGTCATTCCCGTGGAAGCAGTTGAATTTTTCCTCTACCACCGCCGTTACCGAGCTTACATTTCGGTTTCGTAAGCGATATAAGCAACGGCGCAAGGCCGTAATGGAAAAACTTCCTTCCCGAGATCTCAAAATTGCCAATTTCGAAGCAAGAAAAACAACATGATTCTGTTTTTTCTTCTCTTTCTTTTTTCATTCACCCGTAAACACGAGAAAAACTCACTTCTCACGATTTAACGAAAGCTAATATTTTTCCACCCCTTGCCACGAGGCGATGAAAGCAATGAGGCGAAGTTACAGTTTTCGAAACGTACAGTGTCACGTGCCTTCCATCAGCGTGATATTAATGATGTCAGATGGGATATTATATACTTATTCAGAGGTCTCCTCCAATTACCCCAGCCTCGCTAATTATCATCGGCACCCTTCTATATAATAACGTTAATTGAATAACAGATAATAGGCTTCCTTTATCTTCGCTATCTCCATTATCATTCGCCCCGTCCTATCCGATCCTTTTTTTCCCCACGCTGCCCGCTCTAGTCCCGGCTCTGACGTCCAAACAATTTTTAGACCGTCGACCTCCGTGACCGAGGAAGACAGGTAGATAAGAGTTAATCAAGCCTGGAAGACTTATACGAGCGTGATCGTTACGTTTCGACGTACTAACACGGCTGAGCCGTTACGGTCCACGGGAGCTGAAGTTTCCACACACAGCCGCTAACCCGCTTGTTATCCTTCCACACCCACCGTCGGACGTAGTGCCAAATTTAGTTTAGGTAATAACTTTTCCGAATACAAACTAGCTACGTTTCGATAACACGTGTTGGACGTTCTGATTAATGAACGGTGGCAGCCAGTATTCTAAGCGCGATAAAGTTGCGGGCACGTGTGCGGTATCTCGATTATACTAATTCGTCGCAATGGCCGAGCTTTACGTTTCTTTCCTTGGCCGCGGAGATACCGGCATTGTTAGCGTACATACCTCCTGGCGGTCTCTTTTCGTTCTAGAATATCTAGTTGACGGGGGATTTATTTCAGCGCGCTTGCTGTGTCTATTAAAAGCTGCAGATCAGGCTTCAAGGAAACACGAGACGACCTCGGAGAAAATGGAAAATATCGTTCTGTAATGATTTATGAAGAGCGCTTGCAGGTTACATAATATGATTGTGTAATGCTTCTATTCCGCGACAGTGTTTTGTTTAACCTTCCGGCGGGCGCGCTCGTGTACAAAGTACACGACAATTAATCTGTTTGAATCTGATGAATAACTTTCTTTTTCATTCTTCGATTTTTATACGATACTTGATAACAATTATTATTCAAATAAATCATTAATAAGCTTTCAAATACCATAAACTTTCACTGCATAATGTTTATTTTACAATAATAAGTCTTATTCTTTCACGGTGTACTTTGTACATGACGCACCCCCTCCGGCTATGAAAAAGAGGTCTAACGGATTTGAATTAAAGATTTTTGGACAGCCTTTGGTACCTCGCGCGTATATCTGCTTCCTTGAGCGGTCAGCTATGCAAATCAGAGAGCCGCCAAAAGCCTCTAATTAAAGGAAACCAGCCCGCTAATCCTGGAATCCGTTACGGTCGTCCTTATGCACGTCTGTCCGTCGGTTTCAAATACGGGGTTATGATAGGTCTACCAATATTAAGCAGCCAAAGCCAAACCCTGGAAAATCCTGATTAAACTTTGGATTTCGCTGGACCATAAACTAATAACTTCTAAGCACGCGATGCTTAGTATCACGATGAAATAACGTCACCATCTCAGCATTCATTTAACGTCAATCGGGTATACAGGAAATTCACAGATACAGCCAGATAACCTACACACCGTGTGCAGAGGAGCTAGATAATCTGTTCCGTGATCGATCGGGCAACAGACATTTGCGGCGGAGACCGCCTCGGCACAGATTCGGGCCACATTAAAAACACTCTGCTGCGAAATGGCTTCGGCGTGAGAATGATAGAGAGCGCGCTGAAAAGGACACAGCAGCCGAAAATAAAAGAGTAGGAACGAAAGTGAGGGATCGAACGAAGCATTGGCATTTCTTTCGCGTACGGAAGGGAACGACTGACCGAATTGGCAGGGTACTAAGAAAAAGGGTCAACGAAAGAGTTCGCACGATACAGTAGAGAGTCGTGTGGCTATAAACATCTCTCTACAGATCCGTATGTACAAATATTTGTCAGCATTCCGGATTATCCAACCGGTCAGCTAATTATAACCGAAGCCAAGACTTAAGGGGACTAGGCAGTCGTTTTTAGTGAGAAATGGACTCTGTTACTTATTTATTTGTAAAAAAATGGAAGCAAATCCAGATGTATCCTTTTACCCAATGTTTGTTAATACCATACAGATTGAAAAAAAAATTGGTAAGAAATATATATGTACTTAAAAAATGGCGCTGCAGACGTGTAAACATTTTAACGTTTTTCCGTCGTTTTCCCTTAATATCGGTCTTAAAATGTAACGCAATTCGATTTCAAAGGTGTGATTCTTGTTTCTTGAAATCATAGTTTCGGACCAAACCTATAAAAACAAAATTTAAATAAAAATTATGCAATTGGTGGCTGAAAAACGGCGATTTTTCCGAGAAAAATTCGTTCTTGTTTTGACGCTACCAAAATCCGGTGACTTCTTAATTTTTTTATGAAAATTTCGAAGTTTTACGGATCATATCAGAGGTTTGGTCCGAAATGGCATATGTTTTACACATCCTGTAATTTTTTCGAGTCGATCTGAACCTCCATTCGTTCACAATCAGGAAAAAAGCAAGAGAAAAAACGATTTCGAGGAAAACGCGTTTAAAGTTTTTCTACGTCTTAAAATACTTTTACATTTATATACCTCGCTTAATGAGCTCAACAATTTTGTGAATTTTAATATAAACCAAACGGTATTTTATTCAGAAAGGATAGTACTTCCCAAAAATGCAATAAAAAAAAATCGATTTTTCGACTGCCTAGTCCCCTTAAGATCCCCGATAGACCTACTTTGCAATGCTGACGAAACGGTGGAGCGCCCTTCCCAAAAGAGAACGATTTATACTACCAAGCTGCAACGTTAATTACCATCCAGATTCGTTAGCATTGTCCTCGAGGTGACCCTAAAAAACATTCCACAGCATTTTAACCGTCTGCCCTCCCCCCCCCCCCAAGTTGGGAGAGGTCCCAGCGACTTTCATGAATCACGGGGGAGAATTTCGTAAAAAGGAGGCTCGCGTCCTACGTTGCTGTTTTGTTTCGCGGGGTACGCGAGGCGAAGATTAAACAGATTCAAGAGATCACGACGAAAGTTAAATTCGCCTGCGCCGGTATGCCCTCGGTACTTTCAGCCCCCGTTGAAAGTTATCGCTGGTGGTGGGCCCGGAAAGTTGCTCGCTGTCTTACGAAAAATTTGCTCCCCCGTACCCGCCCCTCCGCCCCGTTCCGTAATTTATCGCGCCGCAATAACACAATTTAAACGACTTCCACCCCCGAACACGGAAGACTTGTTCTCGGAACCCAGCGAGCGATTCATCGTCCGCATATACTTATGATATCACGAACGGCGATGCAGGCCACCGCCGTTGGCGCACTTAGTTTTAATATATGCAAAGCAATGCGTGTTTCCTGAATTTTCTGCGCGCCAGAACTAGTCGTTGAATAGGTGGGAACTGAATTTTCTATAACGACAGAGTCATTATACCGACACTCTATTCCCGAAGTTTCGGGGGCAACTTCGGGACGCGTGGAACGTCACGATTTCCATATTCGCGCCGTTTATGCCAATTACTCCGCGGAAATTGAAATCGCCCCCGTTGGAAAACTGTACACTGCGGGAACGATAACGGGCAGAGCTACACGCGACTTTAGTACGCCATCCGTTCAACCATCTTTGATCCTCGCTCCAGTCGAAAGTAGAAGACGCCACGAGTCTTGTTCCCTCCGCGGACAGTTTCTCAACGATCTGGCATTCGCGTTTCGGACGAAGAGGTTCGCTGGTGTTGACCGCCGTATGCCGTATTTCTCGCGGAGCAAATAATCACCGTGCAGAGGGCCGCGCCTGTACCTAAGTCACGCACGTGCCCATTCTACTAATTCGCGAGGGCTGCCTTGTAAATTCTAATTTAATTGCGTGCGTTCGCGGCCGAGAACGAGTCTGAAACGGAAAGAAAATAATTCCGCCGTCATTTCCGTGGGGGTGTTAATTTGCATCGCTTGACGCATTGTTGGACGGTGGCTCGTGCAGCCGGTAGGAATGACACGACGGGAATAGAGAGCAGATTTCTGGCTGCGCGAGATTTGAATGCGAAACGAACGACTGCTAATTGGTTTATCTTCTTCGGGGAACTTATTATGTGAGCCGTGACGGCCGAGTCGTACGGTGTGGCGGCTCGGTTAGAGACACGAAGCGGGGGCAGGGTGAAAAATGAATTGTGACGCGATGCGTCGGACTGGTCGTATACAGTCTCTCTATTTAAGGGGTTATGCTTACTTGTAAGGTCTGAAAACAGAAGTACTTTCGGGAATCTTTTGTTTAAAAACTTGAAGACTTTTTTTTAAATAAACAGTTGTATTTTCGAGAGTATGTATCTTAAAGTTCTCGTAGTTCTTTTTGCAATGCGGTATCTAAATAAATAATGGAATTATTGGCGATCTCCCGGCAGCGTTTTTTTTATTACGGTGAACAGTGGAGCTTCGACCTGGTTCATCAGAAATAAAAAATTTGGCCTAATTTAGTTAGTATATTAGATTATTAGGTCTAGATAGTCTTTAATCGTGGCTGTTTCATTCCCGTTGCGTATTTTTTACTTTACAGATGAAAAATTATGAAAAATGAGAGCGATTCTGTGGCGAAAATCAATATTTTTGCTATAAGAAGCCGCCATTTCGTAGCGAATTAATTTTTCGGGACAATGAACGATTAAGAACTAGATAATCTAATATACTAACTAAATTCCCGCAATCTTTTTATTTGAGATGAGGCAAAGTTAAAATTAGAGTGGTAAACGAACCTTAAAAAAGATTGCTGTCGGGAGATCGCTGATATTTCTTTTATTTATTTATATTTTGCATCGCAAAAATTACTACAAGTATTTTAACATGTGCACTTTCGAATGCATTAAGGTTTGGTTAAAAAAGCTTTCAAGTTTTCCCCTCAAAAATTCACGAATACCTATAGATGTTTTTTCAACTCCACAGGTAGGCATAACTCCTTAAACATTCGAGCCAGTTCAAGTAGACTGATGTAGACTTTTTATCGCCAATGTATGTCGTACATGTCCCACCGTCAAAAATATTAATGATAACAATAAATATTTCGAATGAAAGTTGAAGGATATTGAGGGAGATATTAGTCACCGAAGATGACTTCTTTATAGAGACTAACAGTTTCTTCATTGGAATCGTTTTCTACCAAGATATAGCACTGGAATTGAAAAGAGACAAATGGAATTAAAAATGGTGATTTAGCTAAGTCAGCGCAATACAGAACAGATAGATCGCATTTAACTCTGGATTAAGGTGCCTCAGCTACCAATCTACGACCTAGTATTTCGTTATGATACCTCGATCTCCAAGTAATCCAATCTGTGATTCACGATCACGAGAGTTCCTTTATAATTATATACACTACTCATCTTACCACTACCTTTAACCTTGCAAATTTAAAGGCACGACATTCCAGTTATCTTTAACGGTTTGACGCTCGGAAAATAAATTCGCATTCATTTTCAAGAAAGAATCACCGTCTGTACACGTCGGGAGACGGTCTGTTTGAAGTTTTTCCACCGTGGCAATAAGAAGCCCGCGTCACTCTCATAAATCGAAACGCGTCGTAAACCACTGACCGCGCTGCTTGTCCCAGCGTTTACTTCGTTTTCCCGGGCAAAAGAGCGCGGGACCCGTAACAAATTCCCTGCAGTCGCAGTGAAAACTTCCCCGTGAGTTGCTTTCAGGCATCAAAGTTCAGGAAGTGTCGACCGAGAAATCCTTCCGCGTAATTCGTTTGTCCGACCTGCTGGAGCGAGCGCCGCGGGGGAGGGGGAGGGGGGTTGACAAAAGGTAGCGAGAAAAATCGAGCGAGCGCACGGAAAATTCGCAGCGATTCTCGTTAAAGCTGCGTCGATAAATTCGCCGATAACAACGGAAAATTGCAACGCGGTGCTTTGAAATCGTCCCCTGCAAAACTATTTTCCCGCGACGCAACCCACCGTCAGAGTTAAAGCTTTAGCTGTTCATCTAGAAATATTTCGCAGAGCCGGAAAATCTGTGTGCAGCTTGAAATCGTTTGAGCTATTATTCTAAAAGACTGCCCGAAATCACGCCAATTTTTTTTTCCGTTTTGACTTTTTATTTCCCATTTCGAAGAGAGTTGTAAAGTATTGGCAAATGGTGCATCCCAATCACCTCGTTGTTTGAGGGAGAACAGAGAATGGTGATAGAGAAGCAAGAGCCGGGGGGTAAGCCAATTCGCGATAACACTCGGGGCAACAATAAATGCGGGTTCCAATAGATCTGGCCGCGTAACAACGGAACCGTTCATAGAATTATTATTGCGTTCGCGGGAATTCCTGGCCGTGATGGGGCAGTTCTGAAAACGAGATTGAATCTACCGACAGAAATAAATCCGCGGCGGAATAATGCCGATCGCGGATCCACGGCCAATTACGCTCCGCCGCGATTTGTAATACGACAACGCAAACAGCACGTGTACTGTATTCTTTACCGATGAATATCGATACGTACAGACGTGAAACACGCGAATAACAACAGAGAAAAGGGAATCGTTCCCCCGATATCGTGGTATTTCTTGCACGCGCGGACCAAAATACGGGCTCGGAGGAAGTATTACAGAAATATTATTGCGGGATCGTGAAATTGCTTATAGTATCCCCCGGCGTTATCGCGGAGCCGTAAAAATTCGTGTTATTATGTGGTCCAAGGCGTAGGCTTTCACGTCCACTTTAGTTGAGAAATAAAGTTGGCTTTCAATGCCCCTTCCGTTTAAAGCGTTCGCAAGGTACAGCGGAGAGACAAAGGTACCTTCTGTAACATTTCATCGTTAACACCTGCTTTATGGGCAAACAATATATTTCTTAGATTATTCCAACAATAGCGAGTGCTGCTATTCCTTTGTGCGTCTCACGCTTAACACCAGTTTATTCTGCGGAACGGTATTATTCAAGAGACGCTCTGTATTCAAGAACAGTACGTTCTCCCAGCGGATTCTGCGCGAGACGTCGAGGTAACAATTGTCACGGAGTATGCATCGTAAATCCACTAGAATCGTAGGAAAGGTATCCGAGCGTTTCGCGCTGAGACGCGACACCTTGTTTCAAAGGTACCACTGTTTAAAACCATGTCAAGTTTTAACGCTTCGGTCTCGCGGGACACCGCACATTCAGTGTCGGGACTTCAGTGTCCTTCATCCCCTCGAGAAACTTGTCTCGCAGATTGGGATTCAAGTTCCTCGTTGCGTACAAGGATAAAACAATGTTTCAAGGCTATCCACGAAGGGCGGTAAGGTTCTAAGAATCAACGACCATTAAATCTTTCGCCGTTCAGAACGAAATCCCTCGAATACGAATCCACTGGGTTCAGTTTGCCCGTGAAATCAGCGCGAAAGGATGGACGGGTGATGGAAGAATTCGCCGGGCGCGGGGCGGTTTGGTAGCCGAAGGGAGGATATACGTGCCAGCACGTACGTTCGGCAAGGAGCGAGTAACGTGTCCGAGGCACGATAAATATCCTGCTGGAAGCAGCGGGACGTTCAGCGTCCAGGCGCCGTTACTGCACATCTGGCGCTGTCGCCATGAATATAACCCCCGTACCAGCCGTCCTCCCTCCACCTCTGCCACTGCCACCTACTAAACTCCCTTCCGCTCGTTTCCTTCGGCCTCGCCCCTCTCGCGCCCTTCTGCCCCTGTCTCTGCTGCCTGCGTCGCGAGAAACTTTCATCCTGTTTTGCACGGGGAGCGATCCCGGCTGCTTGGACGTCCACGGTGCCCTCGCGGCCCCCTATCCGCCTACCACGCAAACCCTCGGCGGTTGCCGTCAAGGCTGTCCCCAGCTCCGCCGTGGGAACTGGCGAACGGGTAATCGTTAGACCTGCATAGAATCACCGCGCGGCCATTTACGAAGACACCCTGCCAGACCCTCGGCAGACCGGAAGGAAAGGCTGCTGGAACGAAAGGGGGTAAAGTGGTCGGGTAACAGACGCTGCATTTCGGGAACAATTTACTTGCTCTCCCTTTGGGACGTATTGGTGGCCGTCGATACCTTACTTCGATCTCCACCAGCCTCCCGCTCCCTCCATTTTCTTCGTGGATTCACCAGCCCCAAGGCGGATGATATATTTTTCCACCTTCTTGATTACGCGAGCGCTGCGGGGCTTATTGTTATGCCTTGGGTTTATGGAGCCGCCGCGTTGCATTGATTGGGGATGATATCGTGCTGGCTAGTATATAATACATGTATCGCGGCCATAATACCGATGGAAATTACGTGGACGTGTACATACATAAGCCTCCGAGGGGATCGTTGTCTACGCGCTCCTCCATGGAATCGATGGGACGTTGTATATAATATTTAATTGGAACATAAATGCGGGGACAGTGGCGGAGCAGTTGGGATTTTGCGAGAAATCAGGCTTCTACCGGTGGATAGATTTTAAACTGAAATTAATACCAGCCCTACTGTATGTTGTACCGTGTACGGGGGACGGAACACCTCTAAACCGGAATGACAACTCACCCCAACTGTAATACGTACAAGAATCTACATTCACTGTTGCTACAAAGCGTATCGAGTTCATTGAAACTCTTCCGTTAACGCGCGGCATTGTTACACCGGTATTATATTCGTTACTAAAAATCTCACTTCAAAGATCTAAGATCTCTCGTGATGCCAATTGATCGTAAGAGCAGCTAAGCGAAGAGATTGGAGTTATTCGACCGCGACGAACGTAGCTCCACGTTCTCGAGCAACTATGGTTGCTGTGCAGGCAGAATGAATTCGCGATACTGGAATCGCTGCTATTTACGCAGCTGTAAGTCGCCGCGCAAGAGTTCTCGGAGGTCTGCCTCCCTCTGTTCCTTCATTTATTAATTCCCAGAGACAGCTACCATCCCACGCCCGGTCTCGAGCCTCCTCTCGTTCCGAGGGCGCGTTGCTTCTTCGCGACGTCGAATATACATAGGGCAGACCGCGGTCGTGGTCGTCGGCGCTTCGCTCATCCGTTTCTTTTCTAGGTGCCGTGGCACCGTCGTGGATTGGCCTAGCAGGCAACCAGCCAGCCGGCAAGCGAGCAAGCGAGCCTAGCATCATCCCTCTTTTGCCGGGGCTAAAGTAGGGGGATGACGGACTCTGGTGAAGCCACAAACTAATTACGACCCGGGGCGCCGTCGAGAGTAGAGGCGCCGGTGGCTCACTAGGGATTGTCCGGGTCGTGGAGAGAGACGAGTAGCGATGGCCTCAAGACACATCGAATCGCTTGGGATGCGCGTCGCTTTCCAGCTGTTTGCAAACTTAAAACTAGAAGTTCTATAAATATCTCGTAGCTATCGATGGCCTCTAGAATCTCGGAAGTATATACGCCCAATACAATTCCCAAACCTCTAGCTGTCCAGTGGTAGTTGCACACTGTTTGTCATCTGCATTCATGGGTAGCTTAATAAAGCTTGTGTCGTTCAATTCACCCGAAACAGTTAATCGATTCATTCTCAAGATTCTTGTACCTGTCGGTGATTTCAGTACGTCTAGAAAATAACTTCACGATTTCGAGATACTCGAGGTGTTCAAGACTTTTTGTAAGTATTCCAGCGCTGCTAGTTTCAAACGATATTTGTATCGTTGAATCGTTCGAAGAATCTCGAACCAAGGGTCCGAACGCCTATCGCTAGAAACAAGGAGAGGAGACAAGAGGAGGGAAGTAGAAGGAGCAGGAGAGACTAGAAGAGGATGTTGAACCGAGAAGGATAAGGATTCCATGGGTATCGTTTGCGCTGCTCCCAGTCCACGCGTGTAACTGTATCTAACCAAGGGTTCGTAGCTCGCCTACTACTTGTGTTAACTATAGTCAAGTGGCTGAGTTCCGACGCCTTTCCCGCGGATGCTTGTTCGGGACACGAAGACACAGGTAGGGCGGATAAGCGCCCGAAGCTAGGGTTGGCTGCGCCGCTTCAAAAGAAATTTAAAGCGCTAGAAATTTATTAGGGATTCGTAAGAAACCAGCTGGCACGCGGATCCCCTGTTCTACCGTGTTGTACATTCCCCAGGAACCGTGCCGAAGCCCGTGTAGCTCGCCAGTGTTGCGGACAGATAGGTACACGCTAGCAAGCTCGTTAACAAAACGTCAGAAAACAAACTTTAACGCGAAGCTGATAGCGCAAGGAGAGGATAGACAGAGATTGAATGAAACTTTGGCTCGTGCATTAATTAAGCTCGTTGGAAGGTGAATAAAAATAATTCATACCTCCCCGCTTTATTAGTCGGTTTCGGCGGAGAGAGCGAGCGAGCGCACTTCATTTGGCGGCGCCGCTGAGCCCGGAGTCTAGCGTTTAGCAATATCGCGTAACAGGGGAATGATTGTAGCAATAAGTCCGAGTACCAGGGCCGCCTCCGCGAGAAGCCATACCGTACTAATTGTATTTTAACCAGCATCGCTGCCGAGTTCTTTCCGCCGCTGGTACCTTCCCCACCCGGTCCCCGTGCTCGTCCGGATTTCCGTCCTAACGAACAGCCGGATTGTGCGTTCGCCGGCACGTTAACGCGGCTCCTCGTTTTATTTCGTGCACGCAGCGGCGCTTTGTGTGCGCACGCCGCTTTAATTAAAACGGAATATTTATACGCAACTGCATTTAGAGCGTTACGTATGGAAAAGAGCGGGAGAAAAACGAGAAGTAAACAAAGGAGGAGAGAGAGAGGGGGGTCTAACCAAACGGAAGGGAGAGGCGCGACCTTGCTGGCAAATAGAACGCCTGTGCGAGATATAATATTACCCGCTTTGCCTTAAATCATCGGGTTATTTACGATTGGCATAAAAGAGCAGCTTTAACCGGGCTGCGATCGCCATTTACCCCGAACAAACGCTACTTATCGCGGCGTCGGCGACGCCGCCGGTGGCGAGCGGCAAATTAAATGTGGGAGGGAGGGGCGGGGGGGGCGGGGGTGTGTAGAGAAAGACTAGGAGAAAAAAAGAAAGGGGTGCCGTTGAATCGGTACTTTTTATCGGTGGAAAGCGAGCGCAAGCAAGAAATTGTTCTATCTCGTTTTTTAAACCCCGCCCGGGGCGGTTTATTTGCCGCGTACAACGGTAATTGGCGTACTAAAACATTTTATCGGCCCTCCGTGTCGCCGAGTGACGGCAATAATTCCGAGTTCCCGTTGCAATTTGTATCAACACCGAGGCCGTACTGTCCGCGTCGTACGTCGCATAACACATCAATTATGTACGTGCCGGGCGAGCTCTGCCGTGACACCAGCCACCGGCGGCCAACGCTGACGGTGTTCGATGATAACTTCCGGTGTAGGCCGCGACACGCGGACGAAAATGCCTTGGCCGCGGCCAAATGCCGGTATCTGGTCCCGACGATGGTGCGCGCCGACGCAATTAAATCCTCCAGCTGGCTAATTGGCCGCCTCGTCTGGCCTAGGCTTAATTGAACAGTATGGACCTAACGATGTAATTGCCGCGACGATTTAGAAATACGCAAACTGGAACGCGCGGATGCAACGGGGCTGAGTGGACCCGGGGAGAATGGAAGACGAGCGACGGAAAAATTACGGGTACATGAGATTGAAAAACGGTGGGGGAGGGGGGGGGGGATAGACGGGGAGCGAAGGAAGCGCTGTGGTATGATTATCTTTAATAGCCTTCGCTTGAATGGTCCTGTGGTTACGTAGCAGGGGAATAAGACGGATTTAATATGGAAAGCTGTTGTCGATAACGTAAAGCAGCAATAATTGCGTTGCTGTAACGTTACAGGCCGGAAGTTAGTGGAAGAATAAGTAACTTTTTAAGGGTGTAGCAGTGTATTCTTGCAACCGTTCCACCGCTACGTCCATGGGCGCTGGCGCGCAAGTAGTGCGAGCGAGCATTAGTCCGACGCGCCAGACAAACGGTACTCGGTCCTCAAAATCGCTCGTATCGCTGAATATCTATCTATATCGGATTCTCACATATATATCCCCTTCGCAAACATTCATATTCGCCCGCTAATGACCCAATTTCTCCTCTCCCTCTGAAGAAACGATAAAGAGAAACACGAAACAAACCCTCGCCCGATCGGACGATGAAAGAGAAAGGAGGGGAGGCTGAACGAGAAAGAGTGGAAAAGGTGGGACGGGCGATAGGGAGAAGAGAGTGAAGGATGATGAAGGATAAGAGGATGCAGCGGATAGCATACAAAAAAAGCATCGCGTTTTTTCGCGATCATCCGAAGCGTCTGGATACTTGGAGGCAAAGTGAAACGACCAGCGTCGCCCCGCTGGAACGTACTTGATCGATTATGTAAATTTTCGGTCGAACGGGGTACACCTCAGACTTGAAGAGCTCGCTCAGTCACGCACTAGGCCAGTCTGTCTTCCAGTTGGAATTATCGGCTCGATCGTTCGCTCCGCGACAACCTGCCCCTCTTTCGCAAAGTATAACTTACACCGGCATATTCGAAATAATCAGATAGCATCGACATCGAGGGAGTTCGCCCGGCAAGCACACGTACGAAAATACTCGAGCTTCATCCTACAGGGAATTAATAATATCGAGCTATATCGCCTTAAACGATATACCCGGGGTAATCCTATTACACGATAATCCCATACACGGCGACTCGCCGTTTCGGTTAAAGGAAACGAGTCTGCGAATTGCTCTACAAAGAACGACGCCCGGGAGAACGTCGGATCGACAAAGGCTGCCCCCGATATCGCGTTCCAATTGACCGGCACTAATTGAAACGCATCGGTCGCAATAATACGAAATTAAATCGCCAAACACTGCCGACCGGGCATTAATTATGTAAAGCCGAAACGGTGAATAGATAGAATTAAGCAGATATTAATTGTTCAACGTCAGAGGGGAATAGGAAGGGCGGCGGGAGGGGGCGGGGGTGGGGGGGGGGTGTGGAGGCGAGCGAGCTGGATCGTTCCCGCCGGAAATTCGCTGAAGGATTGACTGACGTAACTAACGGGAAGCGTGCAGCGACATGAACGACGAAAGAGAACAGAAGGCAGGAGCGAAAAAGACGAAGCGAAAGGGGTCGGGGGTTGGACACGTTGGCGGCTGGAAGAAAAATGGCTTTCGGAGGATCAAGAGGTCACGTGCTGCCCTGTCAGGGGGTAAATGCAGCCTCGGTCGAAACCTTGTCATGGGATTATCGATACACCTTTGCAATAAGTGTGTTAGCCAGTTCGAGCCGATAGACAGCTCGTAATCGCTCCACGATGAACTCTTCTCGGCAACTTTTCTCCTCTGGCTGCCACCTCGGGGAGGCCCGGCAATCCTCCCTTCGTCCACGGAACTTTCTCAAGCTAGCGTTTCCCTTGTCTGGCTGCAGGCTTCTCCCAACCGTACGGCGAAGGCGCGATCGCCGACACTTGGGCTTGTTTATTATGTTACGCGCAATGCGCGAGCGCTGCTTATATGCGATCCACGAGATGGACGAATAAATATAATAGATGTGGCGATAATGAGGGGGGATGGGATGAGTAATGGGAACACATGATGGGCGCAAATGAAACGTTAACGATACATTTTAACGAGGCAGTGTTTTAATAACATTACCGCGTTATTATGCTACCGACGCGTGTAAACAAAATTCCATTATGTAAACTGTGTATCGCGTAATTGCATCGATGGATATTGTTTGTTTATTATGCAAGCTATTGCGTGCTGTATCCATATAACAGTGTGCGTGGGTCGGCACGCTTGATAAAAAGTCTGATTCGATCGTGTTCCTAGATTAAAGGGGATTCTGTCTCGGTCATTTCACTTGTCAAGCGTGCTAGCGTAACGTTTGCCTCGAATATAGGTGAATGGAATAAGCCCCCGAAGTTTGATAAGTTACTTCTGAAGTACCCAGCGAACGTTCGCGAAGCGACTACCCGAAAACACCAGTCCAAGGGTAGAATCTACGACGAAGTCCGTCGAACTGTTGCCTGGATACGTCCCTCTCCAAGTGCCTAAGAAAGGCCCCTGTGTAAGTCCGCATCCACCACGGGATACCCACCTCAGAATCCCCCTGTCCTTTAATCGAAATACTTGGTCGCCGCTAACGCTCCGCTCTAAATTGTTCGCGGCCGATAGATTGGGATCTATAGGTTTCTCGTACTGGCGTCCGAGCGGGTGACCGTTACTCGTTAACGGTCTCATTAGACAGCAGCCTGGAAGAGGACGAATGGGCTCGATCGCGCGGTCGTAATAGAAGCGAGGTGGGGGAAAAAGGAAGCGCGGTCTTATAGCGTGTGGCCCGGTGCATGTAGGTACACGGAATCACGTGTGATATCACGTCGATGTCGTTTCCCGCAAAGACATCGTTACCTTTCGCTTCCGTGTCGGGAATACCCGCGACCTCGCTTCCGTGACAGGAATACAAGTGTTGCCACGGGGCACTGGGACGTCGGAGGGGGCTAGCAGGACTAGCCGGGAGAGGGGGAGGTTGCTTCGATTCCTTCTTTGCCGCAACGAGGACGTCGACAAATAGCTAAGCTGCAGGATCCTACGCGCCCCCGTTCGATCCTCCTGCGACGCCGCCGCCTCCTCCACCTGCCGCTGCCTCCGCTTCTGTGCAACGATTTACGCACGTGTCCCTGGTGGCGCAGAGTAACGAGCACGCGTCACGTTTTCGCTGCACGGATTGCCAGCGATAAATTCGCGGTAGACGCGGCCGCGTAACGAGCAACGGCATTATAAAAGTCACCGTAGACTCGTAGACGAAACGGGGCATGGGAGAAAGACGCCGGCTAGAGGGGACGGCCAGAAAGGAAGAGAGAACGAGGGGGCGGGGAGAGAGAAAGAGTCGATGTACGAATAATTGCTGGAGGACGGGGAATAATCGAGAGGGGTGCGAGACTACGTCAGCGCTGGTTGGCCCAATTCCTCTCGATAGGATCGATGACCCGAGCGACGGCCGTACGAAAGGACGATTTTAGAACGTGACTGCTCGCCCACGGGTCAGTCGCGTCTCGCGGAATCAACGTCCTCCTCCTGTTTCCCCTTTCTTCTATCTTTGCCCGAAAGGAAAACGGGTAAACACTGTGCCGGATGGTGGGCGAGCTTCGACGCTACCGGGAGGCGGGTAAAGAACCTCCAACGCATATTCAGTGGATGGTCGAGTGGCAACGGTTAATTCGTAAAGTAACTCAAATAACTTAGCTATATTCTTTCGTTTACAGATGAGATTGGGATACCTACCCGGGGTATAGTATTTCTACCAAGTGGAATGTGTCCGCGTTGTTACAGCATAAGCTAGCGAGGCAACGCGGAAAATATGAATCTCAGCAGCCATGCGTCAGCGTAGCACGCGACAGAAAATCGAATGATATTTTCATCGATGAACCGAACAGTATCGGTGGCGCAACGTCGAATCCGCTTGGCTGCTCGAGTTATTTTATCTTTTACTGGGAACGAGAGTGAACCATGTGCTGTTTCCACGAACAGCTCTCCGGCTAGTCCGTATTTTATTGGTAATTCAGCCGGTGGACGTTGACAGGTAACCGTTCGTATTCTCGATTCGATATTTCATCGTTGGAGATAGTTGAGGTGAAACTGTCATTAATTAATGGGCTGATAAGGGGCGTTGCCTGACGTACAAGTGCGAGAACCGTTTTAACACTTCGATTGCCACGATAGACACCATGCAGAATTTGATAACGCCATATTATTGGCTCGCTTAATAGCGTTCCGGAGCTTTTAGAAGAGGTAACAGCGTTAAAAACGGTTAGCAACGAATAAATTGAATTCGTCGAGCTTTAATGAGATCGAACGAAAACAATTCACCGGAAATCGATTTCAATTATACCAGTACGTGGTGTGTGCGTGTGTGTGTTCGTGCACCCAGCTGCCGATATACGTATTTTCACAACTTTCCCTTGGCTCGTAACCAGTGAAATAACAAACACCTTTGCACGCAAAACGAGGTAATCGCGGAATCACTTCTGACTCGCGTGTTACATACAAAACGCCGCCAACACTGTACAGGTGACGCAGTCAAAGATAAAAACGAGAATAAGAGAACAAATGTCTCGTAACGACAATGTCTCAGCTTCTCCTATCACGTTCGCGTGATCTCAATTGTTGAAACTCGCGCACGCAGATGAGGTTCGAAGAAACTCCGCCCGGAAATTGTTTCATTGCTCCATTAGCTTCCGTTCTTTCAGCTTCGTTTAACGTACGTCTCGCGAGTGTTTAATTATCGCCTCGCGGTCGTTACGTATTTACTACCGTAAGGTTTTAATGGCTCATGGAGTATTCAAAAGCCAGGCTCTCGCGTGTACGTGTTCACGTATCGAAAAACAGCATGCACACACGGGCGCGCGCATGCCCGTTCGTACGGAAAATTAAACGAACGATAAATCAAGTTACCGATATAACGGGCAGGGCAAAAACGTCTAAATAAGAGAAACAGAGGGACGAGGGATACATTTATTGAAACCGTACGTATGTACAATCAGGACGGGACTGTGTTCGTTCCACCCGTCGTATTTTGTTTCGCGTGCTGTTCGTTCCCTTTTCCTTTCGTCCGATATAAGTTACTCTTGAATTCGTTCCCTGATACGGTGGTTGCTCTTATCGGTTGCGTTTAAGCGGCAAAACGTCGACGGGGCAAATCGACGGGCTTAGAACTATTTAAATTAAATATGCGCTCCTGGTGGCAGGACGGGCGGCAACAGGAGCGGGGAGGATCCATAAATAAAAAAGTTTTAATACCACTTCACCGAACCCTCGAAACGAGCACCCGCGCCGGGCGAGCCGCGTGTTCGGTAATTTCTGGATAATGACTTCCACTTTCCGTTTAACGGTAGTTCCCCGGCACGTATAGCTTCACCACCTTCGAACGCAACTCGCCAACGAGCGATCAAGAAAACATTAATTGACGTACACGGTCGCTTTTCGACCGGGCAACATTAGTCTATCGTTTCCGTAAGACCATCGGGAACTTACCACTCTAGGGGATTTAGGGCCACCGCGGGAGGAGCTAATGCTTGATGCAATGTTCACTCTGATTATACCGCTCCTTAATCATTAATTACCGCTCGGGTAATGCAACGATGTTGCGGCACGGCGGGCGTGTTTATCCGCAAAGTTTCGGGATACGTGGAAGAACTGCTCTAGTGAAAAATAAATCGGCCCCTGGGTAAACGCTTTAGGTTTGCAGCGATTATTTCTTGGATGGGAGCGCTCGATAATGCGCTGTTGAATATACCCTAGAGATCTCTTCGATTCGAGCGAAATCGTTCAGTCGAGCAATTAATTACCCGAGTACAAGGTGATTTCTTGTAAGAATAGAATCCTTTTTAGGGGCCCGTGCATGTCTCTGATGTTGGAATTATTCACGGTTTCCGGTGGCTCGATTGCGGCTAACAATCTCCCATGGAACGGGGACTCGCCAAATGATACATTGTGTCCGCCGCGGTGCTGTGGAAATTATTTTCTTTTAAAAGTATAATAAGCGAACGGTCGGGGTGCATGACGCGTGCAGAGCGTTTCCCCGCCACCCTCCCCTCGGACTGAAAAGTGGTAAATCGCGATGCGACGTTATCCAGCAATTTCATCGGGACGATATTAACGGCTGGGCTCATTTACATATCGTGAACAGGGGAAAATAGAGGGGTCTGATAAAAATCACAGTTGACCGTGGAGATGAAATAAAGCACGTCGTAATGCTTTAATAAACGTCACGTGATAGGGGGCCAATCTTATGGCCGGTGCACAACGGAACGATGGTAATAATCCACCCTCGTGCGGATAAGGATCGCCGATTCTCGGGAAGGACGAACTCCTGGCCAGTTCTGGCGTCAAAATTCGCGTCGATACAAACGGGTTACGGCAACAGCGCCGGAAGGAGTTGAACACGTTAAATAGCCAATAAATTCGTCGTTCTGAACGTGCCAGCCACGCGCAATTATACGAGGGAAATTTATTCGATAGGGATTACAGATAGAAGCAGCGAAATAGTGCGGAGATTATACACGACTATTATCAAACGAAGGGTTCAGGACTTGGAGGGTTCTAATAGTCGCTAAGAGATCGATAAGAAATTAGATAACGTGACGCTGAAGTATGCTCAAAATGCATGAATGAACCTTATCTAGCGACGAAAAGATGGGGAATCTCTGCGCTCTTTTCCTTCTTCGCATTTCCTACTAGTAGGTACCCCAAGTACTTTCCAGTACACGCCACTCGAAAGATCGACGAGACAGAGCACTGTCTACGCGGTTCACCGCGGGAACTTTCAGTACAGATGTCACCGTGTCTCACCGCTGGTCCCTTTTCGTTCACCAGGCTCGCTAGTTCGCACTATCGAACCGATCCCTAGGTCGGCTCGAGCAGAAATTAAATTCGGGCCACGCGCACCAGCCAGCGGATTATTTATCAGCCGATAAATAATTCGACACGTACGACACTTCCTCTCACCTTCTTTCTTTTCTCTCTCCCTTCGACAGGGGAATACCAAAGTGGCGTCGTTAAAGCGCACACTCGCGACGGTGTATCGGCGCCCGTGGATATTCTCTTTCGTCCGGGCTCCTCTCGATTCTCCGCACGGTCGCGTTTATCAAAACCTTTCTGTCCATTTGCACTGGCGAATTTGCAGCGGGTACCGATCGGCAGGGCGAGGAAGCCGTCCGTCGGGTCGCGCCATGAATAACCGAGAATTCCCGCGGACGTTATATCTGATCGGGATAATGAAAAAGCGACAGGAACGAGACGGCGGCGAAGTTGACACGTTGTCGGTGCTCCAAGCTGAAACTCATTATCCGACAGTTTCGGTGGACGTGGGTCGAAAACGCTGGGCTCTTCGCATCATTCGCATCTCATTTACCACGACCGGTGGCGGGGGGGATGAAAAATTAGCCGGATAAAAAGAAAGAAGTGCACGGCGGTCGTTAACGCGCGCGCCCCGGGATCGGCGCGATCATTTTTATGGCCCCGGAGACACCTACGTAGGCGAGTCGCTCCTATTGTGTCGCCGTCCAGCGGAACGATTTTTGTGGGGAATTTTTAAAGTGTTTTCAAAGTGTTGGGTAACACCAACGTACACACAGCGGTTATTTCCCCCCTGAATTTACGAGAGAATATATTTAACAATGAAGGTACACCAGTATTTATAAGTTGAACGATGAGGCGTAGTTAATCTGCTCGTTAGATTTCACGGTGTAATTATTGTGATTAAGAACGTTACAGGCTGATGACTTTAAAGCTGATCGTGTTGATGAATTTTCGTTTTTAGCGAAGAGTGTTTTGTTCAAAGAGAAACATTATGCCATCAAGTGGGGAATATACATATGTACAATATTATATTCAATGTAAAATCATCGACATATTAATGGGATATTTTGTACATCGAATCGAAACGTCGCACGTGCGCATGGTATGGATCACTGGACGGTGTCTGACCAAATACAGGGCGCTTCTACTTGTCCATCTTCGAAGGGAGATAGTTCGCGAGAAGGATCTAAAGCTGCCTATTTCCTAGCTGCTTTTATTACTATTTATTCAATATAGTGTATCATTTAATACACTATATTTATATTAAAATATAGTAGTGCGATACCCTGTCAATTTTAGAGACATTGATTTTACACCCCGTCTAGACATAAATTACACGTGAAACCTTTATTTATGCTCGCAAGGATCGATTGGCTTTATCTTGAACCGGGAACACGAATTCGTCGAGTCGAAAGTCTGCTTTGACAGGCGCTAGGATGATGCTCATAGATCGTTCCAAGTGCACTCGCGCGACTACCCCGACGTCGATTTTTCTTCCGTGTGGAATGCATATTGATCAAATTGTTATTCATCCGTAACTCGAGTCCCGCCGTTCCTAGGATCTGCCCTCGTGCGCCAGGTCTATCGGGCGAATTATTTTCAATTATTCTGTTCGTGTACCGAATTGCTCGTCTCGCGTTTCCCGATCGAAGCCAGTTAGTTCTAATGATTTCCTTGGCCATTCATTATTCAATCGCTCGAACGTATTACCCCGGAGGTTTCTCCGGGCGATAGGTTTCCGCAAATGCCGAGCTTAGAGTGACTTTAATTAGTTTAATTTATCGCCAACTAAAAATAGAAATCGGATGAACGGCCTGTAAAGCTTGACGAGAAGCGATCGCGCGACAGGTTGAGATGTAATAATTCGTTTAAGTGAGTTGAAAATTTGATCCATAAAACTTTCATCAGAAATTATTTGGGTCGTCGCTAAAACTGATCCGAACGTGTAACGTTGCGGAGTTTCAGGATCCCGACGGTAACTGTGAAAATTGTGTAAAATTTTCCCACAATATTTACCTTAACTGTACAGTTTTGTATACCAAGGGTTAGTCCCGTTTAAAGAACAATAAAAACAAATTTCAGGTTATAATGTTCAATAATTGGAAAGCACTGATTAGATTAATCCTTCTACAGCTCGGTTCCTCTTCTGTCGTTTCGAAGGAATATTCAAAGCGAGAGTATAGGGCCCAAAATGATTATTTTCTGCTACCGGCATCAGAGTATTCCTATCACTATCGAAAGTTTCCAATTCCACACCAGTTCCACGTTCAACGGTCGAAATCTATTCAAACGTATCCCGAACGTTACCACGTCTAAGAGATATAGGTTTCTGGGTAGGCTCACTGATGAATCCATTTCAGCGATGTTTCCTTTTCATAGCACATCTTGCACAGATAGGCGCCCCTTCTATACATTTTCATCCCACCACTCTATCAGAATCGCGAAAGCCCATAAAATCCCATTGCTTCACATAATTCTTTCTCACCTAATTCTCAAGATACACGGTTATTGTCCAATTTCTAGCAGAGCTAACGATCTTCAGGCAAAGTACATATCGTACCTTTCGCTACACTTCTTACCTGAAGAGTCAGAAGTCAGGACCGACAACTGTAACACTAGGACAAAAGCCGCTCAACCCGCGAATCGACTCGGCCGCGCAACAATTGACTATGTTTTTCTTTTTTTTTTTTTTAAATATCCAGGTGGTGCACGGTGCCAAATAACAGCTGCTGCGAGCGTTAAACTTTCTCCGCTGGTATACGGCCAGCGGTGTTAATATAAGGGCGCCGTTCGTAAGCACTCGAAAAGATAAGAGGATTCCAGCGATATTCCTCTTACGCCCGGACGTACGGTGTAGCAACGGAAGCGGCTGCGTTGGTGGGTACCGGTTATTACCGCAATAAATAGCACTATTAAGAGTGACGCGCGGAAAGTTCTGTCTGTTTGGGGCCGCGGCCAAGTGGGCGTAGGTTGGTGCTCGCGCAAAGTCGAGCGGACATTCAAGTGGCAGCGATTTTCCTAGGAAATATCGTGGAAGCGGGCATGATGTACCACGAGGCCGCTGCCAGATTGGCCGATTTATCGGCGCTCCCGCGACTTTAGTGACCAACTGCCGTAGTTCGGGATTCTTCGATATCGGCCAGCATCGCCATTGACCGCGGCGAATCGTATTTCACGAGTTTTTGAACGGCACCGTGACTATGAAAGGACATCCGTTGCCGCGCCTCGATTCACGTCCCCCTTATTTCATTTGATTCATACGCGTCGTCCGCGCGCCGCGCCGAACCGCTCCAACGACGTTGCACCTGCGGTTCTACTTAATTCCATTTGTATCTACAATTCTATTGTTTTTACGCGGGCTCTTAATCGAATCGAGGAACAACTGACGCACGATCGTCTGTGTATTCGAAATATTAAACTTCCTACGCCTGATCAGAGGCTTCGGTATTCTGTTACTATGTAGAGGAAAAGTTGGCGCTTTCAATTTCTAAATAATTTATCACGGATATCACGATATACCCAGCTTTCGACGTACTCCACACTTTAATTTAGAGGATCGGTCAGGTGAATCTTCTAGCCATCAGCGATGCGCGTCGAGCGAGGATTACTGGGTATGCGAGTCATAAATACGCAAATCGTGCAAAGTTGGCCGATCCGGCCAATTGCGCTGTTCGGTCAATTTTGAGCGATCTTAATCTGGAGCCGGGATTGAAATTCATGAAGCATAATCACCGGTGAAATTTCAGCGAATGGATTTGGCCCCGGTGCAGTGCAATCGTCCGCGCTCGTGCGTCCCCTTGGTTTATTGTTTAAAACATTGATCAACGCCCTCCGAGCAATTACCTACGTGTCGCGGCGGCCGCATTATTCTTCGGGCCGGAATTAGTTCTGAATACACCAGCCGCGATCGTTATTCAATGAGAATCGATACGCGTTTAAACGATTAGCGAAACGATACCGAAAGCCCGCGCGGAGCCTCTCCTTTGCCACGATATCGACGAATCGCTGCATAGACTCTTTATTGCGGAGTTTCGACTTCGTTCGGCTAACTCGGAACCCCGTGATCCCAGTAAGGTAAATGTCCCCATTAGCGACCGTTTAAGAGTGCGACTGGTTCGAAATAGTAATTTTTTTAATAATATAGGACAATGTTTGAATAAAGTATGGATCATTATATTTTTTGAAGTCTCTAGTTTCTTAATCAAATTGATTTTAGAGTGATATTTGACTATTAATACAATAATTATGAAAGATGGTGAAAGTTATATTGGACCTGATGTCCCCTTTATTGACCAACTTACAATTTATCGATTCTCTGCTACAATAATGAAAGAAAATGAATATTTTCTCATTATTTTATAATTCTCTATATATTTCCAGTTAATTTGAGTAAATTACTGCATGGATTCATGTATTTTTACTGTAAAATTTGCCAGTTTAATGATATCTGTAGTATAACCTCACGTTATTAGAGTCTGTAAAATTTACATGTGAATTTACTTAAAAATGAATGTACGGCTACATAAATAACGTATGCAACTATAAACGAAATACCTCGAATAATAATTTCTGAACTTTCTGGTCGATATTTTGCTTTCTGTGTTGCAATAAACAATATAAATGAATAATTGGTCACTAATGGGGACGCGGTCAGTAATGGGGACATTTACCTTAATCGTTGGAAAATAAAGCTCGGCGAGTAGCGATTCGTCCTATCGTTGCCAGGAGGCATAGGTAGGTACATTGAATAAACTGTTGCGTAAAATCGATTTCGAATCTCATGCGGAAATCTGCTTCGCTGCAACGATACATGCTCCTTGCGCCCCGGATGGACGCCTTTATCGTTGAATTTTAGCACTCGCCGCTCCGGCCGTGGAATCAGCTCAACTTTCTGCTCTACACAGTAATCCCTCGATCGAGGTAAGCGCATCAGAACGAAGCAAAGCGTGTCGCGATTCGTCCTATCGTTCCCCGGTGCAAACAGGAGTGCAGGCAAACACAAGGGTCCGAGGCTGCAGCGAGCATTCCGCTGTCCACCCGCCTGTGTCCACACGAAAGAATACAAACTGCTGGCAAACCGTGGCACTTGTTCTTGCGCGCTGCGATAACGGGGCGCGCGAGATTTGATAAGCCCCCGGCGGACAACGTTGGACACGCGTCTCGCCGTTTATCTACCGCGCGGTAATCCCCCTGCCCTCCCGTTTATTCCTTAGCAGCCCCAGTCAGCCCGCCCCAACCACGTCCCGCCGCTCCCCGCGCGTACATCTGTTTTTTATTTCCGTGGACCGATGTCCAGCGTACGTGCCATCTTATCGCCGCTGTGTTTACCGAGGCCGCATTCATATGTAACAAGGCGTTCGCGTTGAAAGCGGGCCGCGGGCACAGGTTCGTCCAGTTTTATGTAGCCGATAGATCCGCGGCTGGTCGACCGAACTGGCCTACATTCTCCTTCCTTCCAACCGCGAGGGGGAACAGTCGCCGCGATCTCTTGCCCGACGCTGCCGAAGGAAAGAGGCCGGAAGAGGCTGTTCTGGGATACCGCCTCTTATTCGGATTTCATTGATCCGTCGATGGAAGCTGTATTCGGGCCAGAGCACCTTGAGAATGGGACATCGCTCGTCCACCTGCTTGTTTCCGCAGGAACATCTTCCGCGATTTCATTGCCAGCTTCGCAAAGGGGCTTGGGTTTAAGTACACTCGACTCGGTAGAGTTGTCATAGTACAATAGGTGGTAATTGTAGCTACTTGGCGATGTATCGAGTGGAGAGAAATAGGACTTGCATCCGCTCCATCCCCTTTTCAATTATTTCACCATCGACGAACGTGAAACACGGTTGTAGACAGTGGTCCCAGCGTTCGAAGTCTTACGAGACTTCACTGCAGCGCGAGAGAGCTTAAATATCGAGGGCCGTTCTTTATGCATGACTCGTCTGATTTCAAAATATTTGGATGCCATGTAATGGTAATATTGAATTCGGTTCTATTTAAAACGTACCCTATTCTTCGACGCTCTCCATGTTGCAGGAGATAATCCATTTAACCCTTAGGCTGCCGCTATAGCCACTATATTGGCACGGTTCTACCCCCTCGACTCTATGGGACCAATTGACTACTCATACATAAAAATTTTTGGAAAAAAGGACCCCTATTTTTACGAAAAAATAGCGGCAGCCTAAAGGTTAAGGGAAACACGAAAATAATAGTGCAGCGGTCGAGTCCAGAATAGTTAGTACCTACAACTGCCACGAGTATAATTGTATCTTATATCCATCCATCTGTACTCGTTGTGTATAAGAGCGTTATCTTGCAATAGAAATTACAGTTTATTGGCACAGAAATGAATTTCTCGGCGAGTATTAATAAATCGACCCCATTTGAAGATAGGAAAACAAGTAGCCTGTCAATTAAGCCAGTCAGTTTCACATTATGCTGACATATTTCTGATCTAACAATAAGTAAATACATTTCCACGCGGAGCTGGGTATACCGGTAAAACACCTTGAATGATCAGCCTCAGAAACGGCCACCCATCTCCATCGAATCAAGAACATGAACAAGGTAAGCCCATCATCATTCCCCGAGGCATAAAATTCCAACGTATCTACCCCTGGCCTTCTAAAGTGTCTACGCGCACTCGGTAAAATAAATTCCGCCATCGGCCGTGAGAGAATGAAGAAATCGCGGCCGTAATTATCCCATCCACCTACCGGTGATCTAGCCGAAATTTACGATGATCGGCCGTGTTGAAAATTGCCGATAACGCTTGGGAATGGGAGAGGAGGGGCACGCTAACCGCGATTAAATAACCTTCCGTCACTATATCATGAACGCCCTTCGGTTAGTCCTCACTCTAGTCAACTGGAATATTAACGAACAATGCCTCCCCCGTTTTTAAAGAGTCGAGGGATCTCGCGTTATAACGAGTTTCCAAAGTGGTCGGTTACTATTTCGCGAGCGAATGAAGGGGGCAGGACGATGGCCATTCTAAGGGAAAGTTTTCCACGATAGGTTTTCACGTGCACGCGGTGTTCCTGTCAACGACATCGGGATCCCTGCTCCAGATATATATATCATCTCCGCCTCTCTCGTTTTTCTTCCCCCTTTCTGCAAAAGTCTCTCCCGCACAAAAATGACTGGAAGATGGCTGCGTCAAAGCGCATAAACGTTGATTTTACGCACGATCGGTTGTGACGGTCCGCAGCCACGTCTCGCAGAAGGGACTCTGCCTTATGGCGTACAGTTTCAAATATTTACGTAAGCCTCGCGCGATCCGGGGTGCCGCTCTGTTTTTAGCCGTGTGCGTGACGACAGATATTATCGTAAATACTGCTTTACAATGCATAGCTTGCATCACTCTAAGATCAAAGATCAAATCACTGCCACCAGAAATGCAGGGAAGTGCAGGGGAACTTGAGGAAGATAGTAAGATTTCGCTACGCTGTTCGGCGTGTTATTCGAAGGGAACAGAAAGTAACAGTGAATTTAAAGGAAAGCTACGTGCCCCTATCCCTTGTCTGGTTACCAAGGGTGTTTCGTGGTATCGGGCATGTCGAGCAAAATTTCGAATGCATTCAAGACTGAACTACGGATTTCGAGCAAGCACTTTCCATGCGATTCATTCCATTTTTGCTATCGACTCGGCTGCCGGCCCCTTTTCCCCCGCTCTTTCGTTCGGGAGCTCAGGCAAGGAAAGAGTTTTTCCACTTTTTCTCCCCTCTGAAGGATACTTCAGCTTGATCCAAGCAGTTCCAGCGAAAAGTGCCTGATCGATGAATTCGAGTTCTCGGCTCTACGTCGAGCGAGGGACCTCGTCTTCCTTAGCTCTGGGGAAAACTTAAGGCGAGACGACATCGGCCAAAATTTACGACCCTGTGAATCGCGCAACCGAGAAGACTTATCCGGTCTCTCTCGTCCACGCCACCCCCACTCCCCCCCCCCCCCGCAATGGATGACTAAGGTTAGAGCGAAACTTTTATGATTTTCCTATGGATTCTGATTAAATTTCATCGGGGACGGGGGCTTAATTTTATGCAGCAGGAATACGAGGCTGCATGATTTTTTTCTACAATCCTTCTGCTCAGTATTCACTAAACGGACAAACTATTCGATCGCAATGACTCCAAGCACAATTTATCTGCACATTCGTGTGTTCATCGATATATTTGTTTAATTTTCGTTACCGGTTGTTATTATAGACCGTGAATATCGTTCACACGCTTAATCCTGCCGTGTTTGCAGGGATTACGCGAGCACGCTTCTCTCCCCGCCGGTGCCGTACGTTTCCCAAAAAATTGTAACCGAACGATCGTAATAATTTAAGGGTGACTTATCGACCGAGAAGTTAGGAAAAGTGTCCGTAGAAATATCCTTTTTTCTCCTACTCTTTTTCTTCTTCTTCTTCTTCTTCTTCTTCCTCGCGATCTATACGACTTCGTTGAAATTTATTATCTCGCCGGTTACAGAGGAAGGAAGTTTTGCCAGTTTTTCATTTATGCAAATATGTACCAGGTGTTCGAAGATTCTTTTATTTCCTGCATGCCGGGGATTTCCTGCGTTTCATGAATTTTCGTGTAAATTTGTTGTTGCATCGTTTCGCGCCGGCTTTTTGCGAGTTCCGTTTAAACGGTGCCATTTCTGTTTCTGTCGGTTGCATTTCGTTCCGAGCCACGCTTCTCTTTTCGGCGTTCCGCAGCGAGTACTACCTAGGCGGCGAGCATCATCCGCCACAGTTTAACGATTCGCGCATCCCTTTCTTCCAAGCAACGGCGCGTGTTATCTTGTTTTTCATCGCCTTTGTTCCTTAATTGCTTCCGCATGGGTAATGCAACAACGCCGTTACCGATGGATTCGCTGTGATGTCGTGGGCGGCGCGGCCTGACATTAACAACTCATTCCACCGCAATTATCCGAGATTATTGCATGCGGGTTACGAGGTTCGATTCCAGGGAGCTCGGCTCCGTTGAAACGGAAACAAGGTCGCGAGGAGGACCGGAACGTTTTTAGAGGCACGTTGTCTATCGCAATGCTGGCGCAATAAAGCGACGATAGAGGTGAATCGGGCCAAACAGTAATTGTTCTCGCGCTAAAACGGGGCCACCAGCCGGGAACGAAGCTTTTTACCCAGCACTTGCATCGCATTTGCATCGCAGACGAAGATGTTACTGAATCTTAGCTGAATATCGTTAGAAACGACACGATTGCCGGGGCAGCGGCGATAAAGCACGGCCCCTCTGGCTATCGATCCATCGTCGCAGCGCGTCGTGGCCGAGAACACCGTCACTTTCCACGATAACGGTCTGTCGATGGTTTTCCTTTTCTTTCGTTTCCATCGTTCGCGGGCCAGGATTTCTCTATTTCGCCCGCGCTACTGGTGCACGCTCGTTAAGGACCGTCTCGGAACCTTTAAATCCAGTTTGCGAACGGCCGCGCGCGAGCTGCCGGTATTAAATTATCGGCTCGATGCGAAAGTAATGTGAAACCTCTACCACGTACGGTGAAATATTCAGTAATAAAATATTCAGAAATAAAACGCCCCCTCGTCGACGTGACGTTGCATGCGCGTCTCGCTATTCCAGTACAAAAGGAACCGAGAGGAAGACGAAGCAAACTGAATGTTTGTTAAAAAGAAACTAGGGCGAATTGACCAGTGAATGAACAGCTAAGCGTTTTCTCAGTTTCAAATAACGATAAAAATTCAATAATGTCCTAATTTATTAATGAAATAAGAATTTCTAACAGAATAAGCTTTAAAAATTTCTAAAAAAATTGTTTGTGATTTTTTACTTCACCGGCGTCTGAAATAAATCATAATAATGTAATCAATGACCTATACATATACTAGGGAATGAACTAAATACCCAATAAATGACTACCTTGTACCCAGTGAATGAACACAAAGAATAATACTTCATTTTCCGACCAGAAAACGCCACGAATATTAAAACCTGACAAAATTATTTATGTCAGAACATAGTTTACACGATATAATGGTTAACTGTCATCGTACATGTTTTGTTACTAGGTTTCTCGCCGCGAATGGCAGCACCCGAAACCACAGAACAAAAAAATTAATAAGCGACCGAGACGTTCGTAGATTCAAAAAATATTAGTATCGCCGTTATCTCAATAAATTTGTCTTCATTCTAAATACAAGATCGTTGTTGTCAATGAAATAGTATTCTTGTTATACACGAAAAAAGTCAATTTGTTCATTCACTGGTCACTGTTCATTCACTGGTCGATTCACCCTACCAATGTCCTCCGTTTCGTATTCTGTAACCTGTACGCGCGTCAGCTGTTACACTTGCAATATCGGGTATTCAATTTGTTTCGGTATTTCTGGACTCTTGTAACAATCGATCTCGTTCAGGAATCTTCATCCATTTAACAGGATCCTGATGGCAGCGCAGCTACGTAAACTAAATGGACAATGGGAACGTCTGTGACCTATATACCCTTTTGCTTGAGTAATGAGAAAGATACAGTGGAGCACTTTCCATCGAGGTGAAATCGTTCGTCGTTAATACCACGGGGGTAGAATCGGCATATCGATACAGCCCGTTCTTAATTTCCACCGTAATTGGCGAGTCCGGTATTGACAGATCCCTCTCCGGCGATAGTCGATTCCCCCGTGATCGAGCGATTCGTGAATTCTAGGCGGTCTCCCGCGTTCCCGACAACTCTAATTGACCTCGCCTCGCGCGTAAACCGTCCGTTTCAATGCGACTGTCGCGTGTATATATATATATATATATATATATATTTTTTCCTCGACACCGCCCTACCTCCTCCCCTTCGGTTATAAGTCTGTCGCGGGGGTGTATGTCTTTGAAACATTTATCACGTCGCGGCACAAAAGAATATTTTTCAATATTTGCGGAGCTCTGACGCACGAGCGCGAGCGCTCGAACGCTGCTCGCTTGAAAATGCGACTCTCTGTGTGAGACGCTCACAAACGGCTATAACTAATATCATTCTTGAAACGTTATGCTCTGAAAATTACATTCGCCGATAAAGGTTCCCGGTTTGAAGAGCGACCTCGAATCGCATCAGCCGCTCTGCGTCTGTTAATTAAGCAGCCCCGGAATACGATGGAGAATATCCGGGCCGTTCCGAGGATCTGGGTTGGTACGCGCGCAAGGTGTGTGTAAAATGTAATATATGTTTGCGCTAACCTTTTCGGGCGTTTCGGAGTGCCTCGTAAACAGAACTCTACGGAAGTGCTTGTTCATCAACGTCTCGGAGGATCACGAGGATCGGAGGATATGGAAATACATCAGCCCCCTTAATTCGAAGGAGAATATTCTTACCAGAGCTAAATTGCAATCCCGGCTACTAGCATTGAAAAACATCCCCGCATCAGAGCCATAGCATTTCCCCCCAGAAAACTCTGCATTGTCGGCTGCGTTCACATCTCATTCGACGTGAATACATTCTTAACCCAGATAACATTCTACTAAGAATCGTCTTCTGCGACCTGCTACTTGTTAACTGCGCGCGGCCACTTTTTACCCTTTGTATTAGTCGACCACGGTCCCCGAAAGTTTCGCTGAAAAGCGTTTCTGGGATGCCTCGAGTATTATTCCCCGGCCCCTTTCGAATGGGAACTCGGGAACAGAAAAATATTCCAGATGAAATTCCGCGTGAAATCCAATCGCGGATATGAGACGCTCGAGGGCGAACTCGTAGCTGTGCGGATTTAATTCGAACCAGGCGCACAGCCTTTAGGAGACGAAGGGCGCGCGTTCGTGGTGTGCAACGTTCTAATTTCCTGATGCATTACGTACGGTATTGTTGACGGAACGGCGACGGCGACGACGACTGGCGTGCAACCACGAAATGTATGCCCTGCGTACATTGTACGCCAACGGGATCGCCCTCAGCCCCCCATTTTTTCTCCCTTCCGCCGTTCCTTCAATTGCCACCACTCGGTTCGTGCCGTTTTCGATGAAAGCGTTGTTAAGTGAGCGCCTCTTTGAGCCCGCGGAACGAGGGGGCGCGAGAGTTCGAGCACACGACGCAGTGTGAACTTCGCGTGATTGCAGGCAATAATGATTTCCTGCAAACCCCCCTCGTCCACGTCTTTTTTTCCCCCCGCCCGGTCCACCTCTTTCTTCTTTTTCCCCCGTCGGGCGAAGTTACATCCGACGATACAGATAGGGTGATTACTTCCGGAGAATACGGAGTCAATGACATAATTCGGATAAGTATCTCGATTCATTACCAGCGCTGTTACTTTTAATTGGTTAAACGCATCCAGGCGGTCGCTGATTACTCCATTCCCGACCCTAACCGCGAGATGCCTGCGCGACATCCACCCCTGATTTCTTTTCTCTCGTCCTCCTCCCTTAATTTCTACTCGGCGTATCGTGCGGAGAGGTCTGCTGAGAATACGTAGCCGGGATTACGCACGGAGAGCTCGAGGTACAATTTCATAGCGACGCTCAATTTTCTTTTTTTTTTTTTTTGAAGGGAATTATGAAATCCGATTGCCTGGGCGGACGGTTACGAAGGGTCCGGATTGATCGACGGAGGAATATTTATTTGCCGTTTCTTCTCTTACAGAAATGGGTCAATGCAATTACCCCGGGCGTGTAGAGAACAAGTAAAGGAATGGCTTGATTCCTTGACGTCTAAGAAATCGCAGCGAATTACCAGGAGAAAGGCAGGATTTATAATGGAATAAGCATGAAATATTGAACGATTATTGCCGATAAAATATCGTCCCGTAGTATCGCGAAAGTAATCATTCCGTGTTACCCAGGGGGAATTGAAGCATTGATTGCGTTATGCCCAGGAAATTCGATCCAATCCGACGCGAGACGCGGCCTCGGCGAGGAAATTCCTCGCCTGGAGGATCCGAAATTTCGAGTCGACAGAGGCGAGTCCAATGTTCCTCGGGAACGCGCGTTCATACGTACGAAAATGAGACGGGAGAAATTCCATTTTCCCAGGCTGCGCGCAGGCACGGCGAAATCATATCAGGTACCAGGCACCCTCGAACTTGCCGCACGTCCCACGGATTTGGCGCGTCGCGTTCCGCGGCTGCCGACGGGGATCCGCCCGCCCCGAACACATTGATTTCGGACCAAAAATATCCCCATCGTGAATTTCAATCTTACCGGCATTATTTCTGAATCGCGCGCGAGGCGTTGGCGGAAATTCGGCTTTACGCCCCACAGCATTGTAAGAGAGTTAGGCAATTCGCGGTGCCAAGTGGTGTCTACCTCGGCTTTATCCCCCGAAGTTACTTGTCAGATGCTTGAGATGCTTTTAAACGATGTGTTTGCGATACTTACGATATTTACATTCGTTAACGTAATCCACCGTCCGACGGGATACTGGCTCCATAAGGGGAGGGGGCGGAATGAAGGAGGGAACTCAGTAGAGTGAGCTAAAATAATGCCGGCAGCAGTGGTATAACGTATAACAGAGCACGTACTAAAAGAGTGCTGAATGGAACGGTATGCCGGAGCGTCAGAGGGTAGAGTAGAGTGGAATGAAAATATTCTATGGAGTGAAAACTTATTCCGCCCTAACTCGCGTCGCAGGAGAATGGGAATGCTGGAAGTTTTAGCCAAAGATCTGCGGATCTGCATAGCATCGCGGCAGATAACGATACGCATTCGTCTCTGTCTGGGAAGGGGATTATTAATTGCGGCTCGCGAGCGCGGCCGCGTTGTGTTCAGCGTTAAGTTCGAAATAGAATATTTAGCGTGTCAAACCGGAGTGGGCGGAACGGGAATATATTCCAATTTCGTCGGGGCTGTTCCCTGTAATACAAGTAGTTAGTGCGAAAGCTAATCCGCGGTGCACTCTCGAGAATTTACTTCGGGGTTCCGGTTTCTCCACGCTAACCATTTATCCTGCTTTAAGGGTGGCTGCGGTTTAAGGGAAAGTGGATTACCGGAAGTCCCGTGCCGACCGTGCCGGCTCGGCTTCAATCTCAGGTAAATTCGATCAGGTGACCATTCGCGAAACGATAAGGGTCGATTCGCCCTGGATATCCACTCCGAAATAGAGAGATAGGCTCGTATCTTTTCCTTTCCTTTCCTCTCGTTCCGTTTCCAATTTTTTCTCCCCCTTCCTCCTCTCATCCTTCCCACGGCGGCGAATCGAAAAGGCGTCACGGGCGAATCGTCTATCTCGGCGAACTGGCAACGATATTCGACGAGGAAGCACGCCGGGAGGGACTCCCTGTTTCGGCTGGCAAAAGAAACACAGAGAGACGCGAATGTGGCGGTGAAACGTCGCGAAAGAGATTCTCAGAAACTTTCGGAGACGAGCTTCGCGTGTTTTACGAACACATGAATTTGCATACCTTGGGCCTGCTTTTTTACAAGTGCTTCAGTGGCGCACGCTGCGTAGCTCCGCTACCAAGGTTCGCTTAAGTGGCTTTAATTTCGTCAGGGGCTCCCGAATTCGTTCCACGCTGGACAAAAGATCACGCGAGAGCATAACGTAAGGAGAGATTTAATACAGACGATACGAGTGGACGTGTCGTTCAACTTTACCGCTTTACGTCCGGGCACACGTGGAGAACCCATTTGTGCGAGTGTTTGCTTTTCATGCGCGTTAAAATTTATTTCGTTGTTGGGGAAAAAGTTTAACGGGTCTCGTGGGACTTTTCGCTGCGCGTTATGTTCTCGACGATGCCGAGCGGTGACGTAGTGTTTTATCAAGCTTGATAGTTCGCACATATTTTTCGCAAGACCAGAGACCGAGAGATCGAGCTGTTCGAATTTCTCTTACGTATTGACGATTAAGCTGTAGTAATCGAGATACTCGATGAAAAAATTACGCAGCCACTGAAGTTTAACGAACGGTAATATCATTTTGAATACCACTGTCGCCTCCGCGTATTCATTCGCGATCGCGCGATACTCGATGAGCTATTTATTCACGGGGACAAACTTCTAAAACTTTATGCCGAACTTCTCGGAGTCTGATTTGTATTCTAGCCTAGTTTGCATGCATTTCGATGCACGCGCATTATAACCCGCTGCGGTATTGTTATTAAAGTTGTTACTAGTTTAACAAGATCTCCGTGAAAAGAACATGCCTCGCGAGCACAGCTATTCATATGCCTGAACGGTAATCTAAATTGTTTATACTTTACTGGACGATTTAGAAAGTTATAAACTTCGGCGGGACGTTTATTAACGCGGAGTACAAAAGAAGGAAAATGATATGAAATATTTTTCTACTACAGAACATTTATATAGTACATCAATGGAATGGAAATTTCAGATTTTAGCCCCCTAGTCTTTAGTGCTCATTCAGAGAAGAAAAAAATACTTGACTAACACGGCTTCGCTGTTGAAAACTTTTTCTATATTTTTTATATTTTATATAAAACTTTTTTCCATATTTATTTTCCACGTATTGCCTGTCTATTCGAATACAATCTTCATATATTATGCACAGTTATTACACTTTTTATTCATACGCAACATGTTGCAAGTGGAGGCCATTTAATCGCTTGGAAAATTGAAACGGCGAAGTACGATTTAACTGAGCCGAGACATTTGTTTCCATACCTGCGCTAATTGAGTGTCTTTTTTTACTCTTCTTAGCAAGTATTGCGCGCTGCTGGAGCTCTGAATTATTCTAGTTTGTACTTTTTAGCAAGCTGCATTTACATGAAAAGTTATTCGTTCCGCAGCACGTTAGGGAGCCCAGTTTGCAAGCAATCCACCACTCTTTGCAGAGGGTTTATCGCTGCCAAGGAGCAAACGAAGACAAATACAAGAAAAAAATTCGATAAAAAGCGCAACACCTGAATGAGATTCCCGCTGAAAGTGCTCGACAACACGGCTTCGTAAAATGGACGTTAAAAGGCCCTTTTTAGATTCATTTTAACAGCGAGGGTTAAAAGTAGGGGAAACTGGGAAGGGGGGTTTGAAGTGCTTTCCGCTATTAGTACGAGAGCGATTAGCGATTGGGGCGTGAGAACAGAACATCTGATTGCTGGACGTAGGGCTTACCGTCGAAAAGGTCTAATCCTACGTATATCTTGCCGAGCTACTAAACCTAACGCGCGTCCCGACGTTGTACTAACTATTCGATCCGTTGCACGTGCCCCGACGCTGGATTTCTCTTTTCTCTTTTTGTGAAGCGTTATAAGTATCAGCAAATACCAAGCAATGTGTGTACCAACGGACCATTAACGCATCATTTAACTTCTCGCGTTATAACGCTAGGGAAATTCAGTGGGAATTGAGGCGGAATTTAAACAGTGTGTAATTTCGATTCGCGCAATTATTGGTCGTGATTATGTAGAAACATAGCGGGCTTTTAAATTCAATTTAACTTCTTAGTATACCACAGTATATAATATTCTTGCGATTACACGCGATTGCGGCTGTGAAACTCTATTTAACATGCGGGAGTATAACAAACGTTGCAATTATGTAGTTTAATAAACAGGCAGGCTCGTTAGTGAACATTGTGGAATAATTAAAGTGGAAACTATAATATAAATAGGTTCGTCAAGAGAAATCCATCGATCTCCATTAGCCAATTAAACTAATCGAGCGACCTACTTAAAGGACCGTATAATTTAAATAAAATCTTTAATCCACGATTAAATAAACAAGGCACTTCTATCAGCGACTTTGCAATTACGAAACTGCTTAATGTCAGGTATCAAATTGCCAATCGCATCGTGTAACATCGTGGCAATTCAAAGGACCAAATGTATCCGGAAGTAAGTTGCTATTCGACTGTTAGCTGCACGGTGCACGAAATTGTCGTTATCGTATTGCACGACACCGCCGTACATACAGTTTAGCAATAATAACTTCCCCGTCCAAGTAGCAGTGTAACAGTAATAATTTCCTTGTTGAAACTTCCCTCCGCGAAACATAGCCGGGCTTGTGCTCGGCGCGTTCCCCTCAAACGATAGTTAACACCGCGGTACCAGGATAACCCGTTGGCTCTAGCTTAATGACAGATCGATGCGCGTCTCAACTAAATCCAATCTGTTTCGGCGTCAGCCTCCTCCGTCGCTTCAATTTCGATTCAGTCGCCTGATTTCCATTGGCACGTGTAAAACACACCTCAGGCACGCGTTCAAACACGGGCAACTCGTTCCGCGAATCGTGTGCAGCGATTTGTTTGCGTCCCCGCGTAAACGGATGCCAGAGACGGAGCAGCTAAACACGCACCGAACACGACGCGCCGATCCCCTTTTTCTAACGACGCTACACGTTCTTAGGAATTCAATTAATTAGGAAGCTTCCGTTCGTAGTGCCTGCCGAACGGGACTTTTTTACCCGCAGCAAAAGCAAGGACACATCGAATAGTACATGGAATTCACACTAGATTGTATTTCGAAACGTTGCGGCAGCGCAGAGGCAATCACGGTTACCGTCGCGCCAGTCAACGGTGTTAATCAGATTTGACAAAATTGTTATTCAGTTTTTGTCCAAACACCGCGGGAAATTCCAAAGAGAGGAAAAAAGTTGGCGCGCCCGATGAGATTGTCCGCGATTTCAATTTAAAGTTTAATAAAGCCTCGTTTTGCTCCGAGGGGAAAGGAAAACAGCGATACCCGTCGGCGTGCTTAATTATTCAATTGGATCGTAAAAAATTCCACGCGTACGACGAGTCCCGCTGATACGGAAACGGGAAAGTAGAAAAACATGAGGACGAGCACGATTCATTTGAGGATTGTACCGATTCTTCTTCGTTCGCTACCCGTATTGTGGCGTGGCGCTATTATTCTTTAATAATCCCATATTTCAAGGAAACGCGATCTCTTTGCGGACGGATGACTGAACGGGACTCAATAGGAAAGATGATGCAGGAAGAAAATTACTACGCGAAAGGGGCGGCATGAATATCGCGGCCGGGAGGAGGAAGAATCGTGCGTTGGCTTTTCCGGTTCGTCGCACAATCAAAACGAATAAAACTCAAGGCAAAATCTGGAAAAACTTGGGAATGCAGATCCGTAACAAAGGTCTTTTGTACGCAGAACGTTATTCCTTCGTTGAATGCTATTACAGTTTGTCATGCAGCTGCCCTTATTTCTTGCGCACTCGTGAATTTCCACGAATACAATCAAGGCTTCTTGTTTTCCCATCCCCATTACCGTAATTACGCGGAACCATTCACCGCGAATCGTCAGTTACCAATAATGGCCCCTAACTGAATCTTCACCCTCAGCGTCTCGCGTTCCCCCTTTTCGATCTAAGGCAAAAAATTCAGCCGTACCCCTTACTACGGCTCGCGCCATCGCTCCCCATGGCCCTGTTTCTATTTTTCACAGATCGTAAAACTCCTGGGACAAGAAATGACAAAGCCGCTGGGTCCATTTCGCGCGGGGGAACGCGGAACGATGTTGAACAACGGGAGTACAAGAAGATCGTGCGATATGAAAATAATACGGGCGCGGATAGGTCGCGTAAAACCGTGTAATTAATAAAGATTTTAATTAAATCACCCTATCGTCAGATAGATCGGACGTTTACAGCGATATTTATCTCGGTACGGATCGTGGGGGCGGCGAAAAGGGTTGGCGGTGTGTATAAATGATGCCGCGTTACATGCGATGTTAGTTAGGGAATTCAGGTCGCCCCTCCCCCCCTCCTCCCACCCCGCGGACGGCTAACATTCACGAATGCCTCCGTGTAATCCGATTTACTTTTACTTATCGCGCCGTTCAAACGCTTAGAAATATTTGCATCGCGGCGGTGCCACCGGCTTTCATCCGCCTCTCCGCGCGGGGCAGGCCCCGCGAGTTCGACGTTCCGCGTTTCAGCCTGTTTTCAAAGTAATTTACAGTTTCCCCGACTCAACCAGCCAAGAACCACGGGCAAATTATACCACGTACGTAGTTGATTCTCGGGCGAACGACTGCTGTAAACGCTCTCGCACGGGGCAACCTTCGCGTCGCGAGCACAATTGCAGCGCTGAACTTCGGAAGCGTGTAAGATTCTCGGCGAGAACCGAAAGATGAGGCGCGTTCAGCGCGCTGAAACTTCGTTTCTATATGGCAGGGAAGTGTAACGAAATCGAAATCCAACGATGTCTACGTGCATTCACTTCGACGAAGATTTAATAGTACCGCACTTTAACGAAATGTATGTAGTATTGCAAATAGGATTACGAAGATTGGAACGTTAATAGAAAGCTCCTAAGAAATCGTTGGAATTTTATAAACCGTATTTTCTACGCGACCACGCTCAGGAAAGGTAAGAGCGCGATACTTGAGGTTTAATTTCTTAAAAGAAACGATTCTAGTGGCGACCGAGGAAAGGGTAGACCGATGTATCTCGTACAGTCCCCTCGCCCTCGGGACTATTGGACGGCCAGGTAAACACGCTTTACGATCCGTTAAATCAAAAACGGTACATTTGCTCTCAATTGCCTGTAACATCGTGTTATATAACGAGCACAACGGCACATTCGCGGGGGTATAGTGTTTTATTAAACTGGTCCTTAACCGAAACAGAAGGAATTATTCATGTGATTCCTAAAGCGAATAAGTCTGTCTGGGATCTCGGAGCCTCGCACCGATGAACTTGAAACAGTGGGATTTACCTTACGTGATCTTATCCCATAAGTCGTGATTGCCCTGTCGAGAACTAGTAGTTCAGATGCGCATCTTGACCGGTAAATATTTGAAATTGATATATAAATTTTATTCCGAGAATACAAGATTACTTTCACCGAAGCGTAGAGTCGTTGAAATAAATAGATACGAATGGGGTATCTATGTATCCGTCTGTATACACGTGTACGTCTAGATACGTATTTATGCATACGATCTTGAGATATACGGTCACTGAATTGAATCGTGTATACAGGAATACTACTGAAATGACTTTAACCCCTTACTGTCGACCTCAATACATAGCGTAGACCGCGTACTACTACTCTATACGTCGTCTATTATTGTGGCTGCGTAGTATATATCACTGGAGATGTAACTATGCCGCTCCATTACCTACAACAGTTTATAGACTCGCTGGAAAGCCTCGTGAATACGCATTAAACGCGCGCACATCTACGATTTTATCGGCGTGGCTCGAGAAAAACGACGTGCGTCCTCGTGGAAGCCCTTTCGATACTGGAGGCGGTATTTATCGGAGCTAATAATGATCGATTTCCCTCCTCGTGCAAATTGAAACGGAATTTATGTAATTTAATCGTCCTGCATGGGAATGAACGTTCGGCCATTGAAATCCTATTATTAAAATGAAAGTTCACGCATGTATAACGAGGGAATTAAAAAGAAGGAAAGAAGATCAATTACACGATGGGATTGCTTTCTCGTGGATTACCGATTTTTATGTGGCGTGCAAACTTCTGTTGTATCAATTTTACCAGGGCGGCCAGCCAACCTTTAAATTGAAGCTGGAGGATGCAAAGTATCGTGTCGGTAAATATTAAAGGGACGCTCTTCGCGATCAGCTGTTACGCAATCTTCTCCTACGGCACACGTCTGACCACTGGCGACTCGTACTACTGGCCGACTTATTACACTTGCGTTCCACTACATAAACCATGAACGACTCGAGTGTTACTATTGCGCAACGCGTAACGCTGATACTTTGGATGAGAAATTGTAGTAAATGAGGATTTAGAGGCACGGCAGTGTCGCGGACTTTTGTTTGCAGAGAAGATCGTTCATTCGTATAATAGTTTATTATATTTCGCCTCGCGCGACAGCACGGGCACGTCGGTCTGATTTTGACGCGTTATTGTTTCCACGCCGTGGACCCATCAGCAAACAAGCCTCGCCGCCAATTAAATCAAAACAATATGCCTCCACTTAATCATCTATAACTTCCACTTGTCGCGGGCATTTTGAGTAGCGTATTTAACTAACAGCACCGTCACCGAACACCGCCAACCGATGGAACCGACAAGGTATTTGCTGGAGCTCTTGTTTAGCGATTTCGATGTGCGTCACAGGCAACGGCTCCTCGAGTGCCGGTAATGCCACAGCGCGGTGTAACTTCATGTAACAGTGAAAAACTTTTGCATCTCGACTGGCTGTTACCGCGGGATTTATGCAATTTTCAGCGTGCCGTTGTTACGGCGCGAACGGGCCGGCCCTTTGCTATTCCCGATCCTCCACGGTGACTGACTGTCCCCGCGGCTCGATCAATATTTTAACAAAATCGACGTAATTGCGGCGTGCCGGCGCTAAAATTAGAACGAAAGTAATCGGTCGATGGGACACTCTTTGTGGACGGATCACGGTGCAGAGTCTTTTCACGACGGTCAGCCGTGAATTACAGATGCTAGCTAACGAAGCTGCTTTGAGTGTGATTCTACATGGAGTACTAATACAAAGGACAGTATGGTACAAATTATCGATGCTCCGGCGGGCACAGAGCAAGTGAAAGCGACAATTAAAATACAAGCGGATGATAGAGTACGACACATCGCCAGACACTACTCATAGGTTTCAAGTAAAATACACAAACCGATCTGATCGAGATACTATTCCGAAACGATCTCACCCCCGCTGGCTCAATTACAATGTTAGCCCCCTCCCCATGTGGCAACACCTGGCCGGTGCAATTCTTTCCATTCGACGCCACAATAAATGTTAAATCGTGGCCGCCCACGGGTCCGTTATCGAGCCACCGGTCGACTTTCGCGTTCCAATGGGCCGCGAACATCGATACCGCAACAAAGCCCGCGAAACTCTGGCACGCACCGCTGCCAGGAGCAGGCCGATAACGGTCATCGCCAGAGCGGTCGTCCGCGAGGCAAACGGCTTTAATCTTTCACGGTGCTTAAGTGCGGTCTTTCAGCGATCGGAACGACAGGAATTTTAACGGGAACGAGGACGGCCGAGCTACCGGCGTGTCCCGGAGACCGGACAGTTCCGCCGGTGCGCGCAGGGGGAGCGCGGCGCACGTGGCCGTAACGAGGGACTCGCGTGCCGCGGTATAATTAAGAGCTACGCCGAATAATCGGCGTGGCCGGTCCCGAGCGGAACGACAAACGAATCCGAAAAGTCGGAAAGCCCCCGCGATCATCCCTCTCGACGTGGACACCCGGTTACGTCGCGATATGCCGCGATTAATCACGCACCCCCTCTCCCCCCCCCCTCCCCGTCTGACAGCCGTGAAATTTATCACGCCCGCGTTGCCCCGCGAGAAGCTTCTCCGCCTCGCTACAACCCCCTCCGACTGTCCCCACGGTTACTCGACTCGACCCCCAGACCGTGTAAGTACTTCTGCAAACGGGCTACGCCGACGGGGGTGGGACGAGGCGCGAGGCAAGGAAGCGTGACAGAAGCTGGGGGCAGGATGAACGTGAGCGCAGATAAATAGGGAAATAGTCTCGTTACCAAACGGGTCTCGGCTATGGCGTTGAAAAAGCGACGATTTGATCGCGCCTCGGAATTTGAATGAACGCGCGACCTAATTTGCAGGGCCCGGCGACGAGAGCGAGACGGCTTTTGAGAGCCGCTAGGGCTTGGAGAATCTGCCTTCTCCGGCGCCATTTAGTTTTTATTACGCGCATGAAAACGCTGCGAGGGGTTCTGTGCTTTCGTTCTGCGACGGCTCCGAGTGTCTTGCCAGTTGCTCCCGAAGCGGAGTAACTGCGTGGATTGAAAGGAGATGATTCAGTGCGCGCTGTTAGAGCTGCGGTCAGTCGGAACGGAATTGCTTGGGGGCCGTAACGCTGGGAATTCGATTGAATGTTTGCGATACTTGAACGAGTAATGCCGCGGTACGCTCGAAATTCTCCAGCCACCGACGGTCCCCGGGCAAAACGCTCATTGTCCGTGGAAAGTACACAGGCGTATCGCGTGGATCATTGTCTTTGAAGTGCACCACCCGCAAAGGAGGTTACACGAGCGACTGCGACAACACGCCGAACCGTTCCTATCGAACGCGTCGCCCAGAAAGGGCGTTCATTAACGCGAACACGTGGAACAGTGGGATGGGCGTGGGAGGGTGGGTGGTAGGTAGGAACTGGTTCAAGGATAAATTCTAAAGTCGCTCGGGGCGGTAATCGATATCGAGGAAAATACATCGCAATCGCGTTCAATTACCGGCCACTCGGCCCTCTCGGCCCTCTCGGCGGTGAAATAAAATCGCGAGCGCTCCCGGGGGCCGAAAACGAGGATACAGCGACGGCGGGGTGTCGGTGGGAAGGGACGGTGGCGGGAGTCGCCTGTAGGCGGAAAAGAGAGAAGGGCGGCGAGTGAAAGCGGGGATACACGCGCGGAAAAGACGGAGCCCTGGGAAGAGGACAAACGGAATCGTAGGGCAAGCGTCGGGACTCTCGTTAATTACACCGCATATAATATCGCGTCGTCTGTTCGGGACCTCGTGTGCACACGCGGTTCGGTGTGTACACGCGCGAGCGAGTGTTAATGATGATGGCGTTGAGGCTGCCGTAGAAAAGAAAGAAAAGGGACGCAAGCCCGGCCGGGCGTCTCGTTAAATCGTCAGGTATCACGGGAGCGCGAACACTGAAATTGTATTTTCCACGCAGGTCGAGAAGTTTCATCCATCAAAGAAGGTAAGAGGGCGACGCCGGCGACGCAGAGGGGGCTTGCCGGGCCGAGCTTTCATTAATCATCCGGGGCGACGCGCTCCCTCGCCCGGCTCGCGACGTCGTTAGCGATATTTCTAATCGAATCGTATTATCCCGATGACGGATGGGCGCAATGACGACAACGGCACCGTCGACGACAGCCGCGACGTTAGATCCGCTCGACCGAGCTGCTTTAGATCGGATGACACTTGTTGAAGTGCGCGTTTGTACGTCATCCAATTACCGGTGACTTTATCGGTCTATCGCACGCAGGCCCGTCGCTGATATTAACCGAGCCGAAGGGAACTTGTAAATTAATTTACGGTAATGCGAGATGAACGGGCAGCGAGGACAAATGCCTGCGCGGTTTATCGTCGCCCCCTGGCTGCCCGAGACGCAGGTGTGCCGGCGCCTCGAACGGGCCGCTTGGTAATTTCGTATCCGCCTGCGACGATGGTGCACCGTGCGCGCCCTGGGCTTTGTTTCGCTGACGAATAGACGCCAGGCCTGAAGAGGCTGACTGTTGAGGACACGTGGCTGTGCTCGCGCTGCGGTCCGAACGGACAATGCTGTTTCTTATAGTCATTAGGGAATCTACGGGGCTGAAGCCGGTGCCACGCTGCAGCGTGCGGTGTCAGGGAGTTTAGGACACCTAAACATTAGAGGCATGAGCCGGCCAAGGTGATCAGAGGTTTTCGGTCAGTTTTTAGTCATCGAAACTACCGCGAAACAGCGTTGGCGTCAGTAAGGTAGGTACACCATGCGAACCAGGATCGTTCTCGGGTAATACTACTGCTACTTCGAGCCGAACTTACATTGCCCGGGCCACTTAATTTCGCCGGGGAATGAAAAAATTAGGATCGCGCGTGCCCCGATGAATCTTCCTTCCCCAATGGACCCCGTCGTTTAGCCGCCGCGGGTTCATTCGCGACGGCAGGCGCGGGGGCGGGAATAAAAGAAAAGGCGGGAAAAGAGAGGGACTCGCATCGAAGGGAACAATAAAGACGATAACGCGAACGATGAAGGGGACAATGGTTAAGGGAGGACAGACGGCAGTGCCGGATAATGGGAAGATCATTATTTTCGCGAACAAAGTCCCGTCCACATCGTCGCCGTCTCGTCGTCTTCGCCTAAGCGCGCCTTAATTAACATCTGCCCCAATTAGAATGGTTCTACCAAAAGGCTCCGGCCGCTTTGAATCTTTGCTCCTCTCGCTTCTCGTCTCTTCCTTTTCTGCCACCATGATTCGCCACCGTCCCTCCAACCCCCACCACCCCCGCCCCGCCAGGCACCCTTTCTCCTCTAGCTGCCTTTCTCTTTCGCCGTTTCCCCGCGACCTCCTCTTTGCTCGCTTCCTGCGCGTCCTTTCTTCCTTTTCTTTTTTGTTTCTGCCGCTTGTCCCTCGTCAACAAACGCGTCGTAACAGTGACCCGATTGTTTGCCTTACCAGCCATACCAGCGACATTTTCAGCGCTGGAAAAATAACTACAATAGGGGATAAAGGGGGAGGATGGCGAGGTGGGGGGGGCGAGGGTGGCCGGCATGCCGAAGCGGCGCTGGAGAAACAGCCCGGGAAGTCGGATATCGAGGCCACCGAGGCTGCTTTCTAACGACTGTGCGTTAATTGTCTGGCCGCGGTGGTCACGAGGAATTCAACGCCAAAAGGGAGCTCTGACAGAGTGCTTTTTGATTGGATGCCGAACGGGGAAATAAAAGGTTGGGCGTGGGTGGGTGTCGAATCGATTGAATTTGGACACGTACATAGGACGTGTGCGGCCCCTTGCCGGGGAACGAGCGATTGTGAAAAGGCGTGAATTTGAGGATGACGCGTTTGAAATCCGCTATGACGTTTCTCGGGGGGGGGGGGGGGAGAGAGAAATTCCGAGGAACTGCTTCATTGCTACGTGCCCCGCGCTGGCGCGAGCTAAGAAGTCGCTTTGATTCAACCCGACCAACCCAAGAAACTCCGAACCAGGAACGCCGATTGCCTAATGTACGATCACTAATCACAGTTCACTGATAATGTCCAACGATAATTACAAAATCGATGGTCGTAGCAAACACGCGGCGAATTCGTCGATAGCCCCATCGAATAAGAAAAGTGGCGGTACATCACGAACTTCCCTGATTCTTCCCCATCAATAATTGAACAAGGGTGAAAGAATAATCTATTCCCAAAATCTTTTTCCCTTCCTCGAGGGCATGCCGTACCGGCTTTCCCATCCCATACCCCCGATTTGTCAAGGGATATTAATCGCGGGCGCGATAACGTCGTTGCTGTTGCTTCGTGCATGACAAACGAGACTGATATAGCGTGGCTGCACGACCGGCACGTTAAGCGGAAGGGCGTATTTATTCTACGTGTTTCACCGGCTTTCTACAAATTAACTTTCCACGGAAATGGATAGGCGACGTGGCGGGTAGCTGCCGTCGGATGAACAAGGGCACGACGGGGGTGAACGGGGCTTGGAACGACTGCATCAAAACATTCAGCCTGTCACGCGGCATCCAATTACTCCGGCATCACGTATGTTCCCGTAAAGTTCTTAATTATCCGTCCCGGATGGAAGAGGTGGCGCGACGATTCCCCCGAAAACTAGACCCAGGCGTCATAAAGTAAACGAAAAGTTCCTCGCCCTATCGAATTATCGGGTTTAATCCGCAGATCACTGGCTCCCCGGTAGCTCAGTTCTGCCGTAACGATTCACTGTTCACCCGAGGAAACTGTTACTTCCGTAACGTCAGTAGCTCAACTTTCTCGAAGCAGCGAAAAGCGGTTAGTTCTTTGAAGATTAGCAATAAGCTGAAGAAGCTGTTTGCTTTCGGCGAAACACTGACGATTATCTCGGATGGAATCTTCGCATTTGCGGTCCCCGATGGCAGGCCCCTGGCAGGGGTAAAATATTCCGTTGAAAATCCTTTCGCGATCACCTTACCGACCTCCCGTTCAACCAGCTGATCCTCTATGAAAATTTCGCTAAACGCTTAGTCACGACTTCTGATGGCGGTAATCTATCATCGCCTCTTTCACTTGATATCTTTCTCGATAATTCAATCATCATTCTGTTTACGAAATCCAGCTCGGCGTTACCTTTCGACGATGACGCACGTTTGAATATCAGGCATATAAATCGCATTGCGATAACCGCCCGGTTTGATTGAATTTATAATGCTGTTGTCGTTCTATATTTATTTCCCTAATATTGTTTAATTGCTGCAATTTCAATTCGCGACAGGTTGACCGCGGCGACATTAACGGAAAGTTGAGCCTAGGATCCGTTTAGCCCTTCCGTCGTGACGATTAATGCCACGTGACAAGGGAGACTATAGCTGCATTCCGCACAAATTAACTTGGAATTGAGGCGCTCGATTGCGAACGCACCGACGCCAGTGAAATTAGAAATGGCCCCGAAGCATCGCATCTGCCAATAAATCCGAGAGACTCGAGATCGCGATAAAAAGTAATCACCGCGTCGATCGAAGGATTAGTAGCGTAGCGAAAAACAAGCATCGAAAAAGAGGCCAGCGGTCCGCTTATTCAGCAACGAATTATCATAAAGGATTTCGCTCGCGAGGATCGCCGAACGCGAGGACAAAAAGACGGGGTCCATTCGTTGGCGGTCTCCCCGTCATCCTGGGCAACTTTACGATCCCGAGGGGAAGTATAAAAATTCTTCTGCCATTGAGGATGCCTTATTTATGATGTAAATTCTGTAGCCGTGCAGGAACTCTTTCCACGCGAGTATAACAGTAAAAACAGACGGACAGTTTTTACGACGCGAATATATACCCCCCCCCCCCTCCCGCCTCAGCTGGTGGTGGGGTCGAGTCGAGGAGGCGGAGCGACATTGAAATTTTACATATGCATGAGCCATAAACGTACAAGAATATTTCCGTCGCTGGCGACGGTGTTATCAATCGGCGAGACGTTCCTCGGAGCGGAAGAATTTCGCCGAGCCGGAGTGGAGGAGAGCAGACGCGCGAAAAGCAAGCAGAAGAGACTCGCCCCGTTCGGCCCGCCTCGACCCCTTCGCCCGCTCGCGAAGGGTACGCGGCGAGAAATAAGTCGGATGCACCTGCAGCTGCGTGCGACGTTTATATTCTCGCGTCGCGAGAATCCATTTTTTCCCTCGTCTCTTCTTCCCCCCCCCCCCCCCCGCCGCGCTCCTCCACCCTCCGTCCCCTCGTTCGGCGGCGGGGGTAGTTGTCATCCTCACTTAAGAACTCTGGGGCTGGAACGCCGCGTTACGACTACCGAAACAGAAGTTTCCGGCGTCGAAATGGAATATCCCCACGTCATTGAACGGCGCGACGGTGTTTCTTCCCTTGCCACGCGGATGGTAGGCGCAATGGGTAGCTAGAAATCGTTTACGCGCAGCCACGGCGTAGGGGTGTCGGAAAGCCGCGACACCGCGTAGCGAATATTCGGCTCCGCCGACGCAATCGTCTCCGTTCCGCAATTCAACCGGCGCGTGTGTCGCTGAAGGATAGAATTTCGGACTGGCTGCTAGACGGCTCCCTACAATGCGGCAGACACTTGCGCGTACAGCGGAAAATGGTAAAAACGGGACTGTGGAATGTCGTGTCTGGCACGGTCCTACCCTCTCACGCTGGATTCCTCTGTCTAACTGTTCGTTTCCTTTCACACCCGCTACACGATCTTTGATAACCACTCAACTTTCAGCCCCGTGACACGCCAAAAGACGCGCTACCCCCTTACCCGAGGGTGGAAACGCCTCGAGGTGAGCCCAGCCTATGGACCCGTGCAATATCCCTCGACCCAATAGTTTTAATGCCCTGTTACCACCTAGATACGCGCGAATGAGAGTGCAATTAAGTAAAGCAATCTACTACACGGATGAATCTCCATATTCTGCGTTCCCTGGGTGGGAATATTAATATTTTCCTTGACGCGGGGGAGGGGGGGGGGGCACGGGGCGATGACGCGCCCCTCGTGCATTTAAAAAGCACGAGAGGCAACCCTCGCCGAGAGAATGAATAGCCCCGGCCGTAGCGAGCGGGGCGTTTTTGTCACGGCGGAACTTTATCGTCTGGCAAACTTTATCTTTATCGATGCGTCCCGCGATGCTGCCGAGCCTTTCGCGGAGGAATCTTCTAGTCGTTGGTTTAACGCGTCTGCGGCTCGAGACGTCCTGAAAAGCGAATGATTTTCCAGCGGAACGGCGACGCATCCATGGGTCGTCTGGAGGTGAGGAGACGGCACAGGCGTCCTCGATTGCGAATGGGCCGGTTGGCCTCCCTTCTTTCATCGCTTCATTTTTGTTTTTGGTTTTTTTTTTTCGTCTTTACACCGCGCTACCACTCACAGAGAAGAATTCGACGGTGCCTGATCTTTCCATAAGGTTAGCGGGGTCGCGTCGGTGCGTTGCTCTAGGGAACAGATTCCCCGCTATGGATAACGCAAATTGCTCGAACGGAGGGGAGCAAGTGACGGCGTCTATGGAATGAAGGGACGTGAACGAGAAATGAAAAACGAAAGCAGAATGTTGATAAGTAGAAAGGAACGGCGGAGGGAACGACGAGCGGGAAGAAGATGGTGATTTCTTGAATTCGTGAGGTGGACGTAAAGATGTGTATAATGATAGTCGATGGGAAGCCCTCTGATCAATATCGCTGATGGGTGTCTGAGGGGTTCATCAGACTCTGGAGTCACGGCACGTGAGGTGCTACTGACAATGAGTAACAAAGTTGCAGACCCTGGAGAGACTTGTGTATAGTTTGGAAGCAAAGAAAGATCGGCGAAAGAATTGACATAGGAGAAGAAAGTAAAAAAGGGCGAGGGGGGGGGGGGGAGAAAAATGAAAAGCACGGCGACGTCCGACGAAAGAATAGGAACGGAATGGATCGATATAGAGAAGAGGCGAGCGGAGAGAGGGTGCTAGACGGAGATAGCGGCAGATCAGCGGAGGAGAAAAGTTCTGTAATTTACCAAATGCCAGTCTACCGCGCCATGCAAATTCCTCGCCGTTGGAAACTTAACCGAGATTCGAAAACTTACTTCCGACGATGAAGGTTAATCTGGACGGGCCGCGTCGAAGGAAACGGGGCGAAAGAGCTTACATATTCGGGACACCAGCTCTAAATTTTCCCGGGGCGAACAGAGGACCTCTCCTCTGTCGTCGATTATTCAAAATTACGAATTCTGATCGAACGGTCTCCGTCGTAGCTAGAAAGTTAATGCCGCCGCCAGACTACCCCCGCTGGAAGGGTGGCGACCGGCCGAGCAGCCATGGAAGGGCTACCGCGGAACGATCTGAAGGTAAATGTTGATTGATCCATTTTTGCCAAAATGTTTGCAGTCTGGCGTCGAACAAATCGTAGCTCCGCGTACACAAGGATCCGTGCATTATCTTAATCTTCGCGTAAAACGTTCGATAAAAAGTTGCGCTCGATGGGCCGAGAAACGTACGCAAACGTTCGGTTCTGCTAATAGCTGATAATTTAAAGTAAACAATGTAGATGCGCTAGCCCGCTTACACGTGACGGTTTTTTGCTTCGTCGACGATTCATTTTTCCCATTTGTTTTTTCTTTCTTTTAGGTGACCGCAGTAATTTTCCTCGTGAATATATTTGGCAGAGAGGATTGCAGGTGCGTGGATACGTATGCTTTTAAGAAATCAGTTGTGCTATTCCCTTTTGTACGGAATACTTGAGCACGGCGCGGCGGCAAGTATTTCTAAAGGGAGGGGGCAAACAGAAATCTCGAAAGGTACGTTAATTTGACACACGAGTTGCCGCACAACGATCTGCAGAAACCAATTGTTCTTTCTCCGCGAATAATTGCAACTCAGCCAGCTGAGATGAAAGGGGTGTAAAATTTCGTCGAGCCACAAAAGATTGCGGATTGCCTGAAATGGGCGAGGCGGGCAGCGGCGGGGGCAGAGGATGGTTATAAAAAAAAAAAATAAAGGGGTGCCCGGGCGACGACAATGAAAGTGAGGAAGAAAGTTTGAAGAAACGGGGTTGGTTGAACTCTTTTTTCAAGCCACGGACCTAATGGGACCGGCTCTCTTGTCAGTCGGATTAACATCAGCCCTCGGTGCCCTGTAGTGTGCCGCTTTTATACAAGGCTGAGGCAGATGTTTATCTTTCGGGTAAGATAATTCTCCTGGTAGATATTCGGATAAGTTAACCACGCGGTGTACACAGAATTATCCGTGGACAATGGGGGATGATCCGCGGTAGAACATTGAAGCGGAAAACCGCGAGTAAAGTGCAAACCGAGCCCAAACATTGTACTCCGGCTGCGTTAGTACGGGACACCGGTATGATGAAGATGTTCGAAACGAAAGCTGCCCAGCGACGAGCAATTAACGCGTCTCCATGTTTCGCGCGTGTAACGAGTGGAATGTAATACAACGTTGCATATTTCATTCTCGCGAGAATACGCGTCAGCGTTGCTTTACGGAGGGGGGGGGGGGGGGACACGTTTTAAAATATGTTTCGCCGAGCAAAGGACAAGAAGAGGGAACGGAGGGAGAGAAAAGACGAAGAGGAAAGTACTTCTTTTACGAGGAAATATGAGCCCGTAGCAGTTCGGTCCCCTGAGAATAAGGTTAACGCCGTAAAGGACACACAATTTGTCCGCGACAAAAAAAAAGAAAATCCGGGCTTACGGGAGAAAAACCGGGCAAAGAGAAGCGCTCAAGATGCCGAACTCCAGTAATATTTGTTATAATTAAACTCGGGACTAAATAAACCTACGATGGCGGAGCGTAGCGATAAGGTTGCCGCGACTGGCAAAGTCCCTCTCCCTCCTCTCGGTGTGCTTTTGAGAAAAAGCTTTGAGTGCGAACAGACTTGCACCGGATAACGTGCAATGAACAGAGCCTACACAGAGGGACGGGAGAGAACGACACTAGTGGGAGAAAAAAAAATAGAGGAGGGCAAGATTGACCAAGAGGCTGCGCGTAATTGAAGGCGAAAGCGTGGAAGAACAAAGTCCGACTTTTATTACGTTGAAATTAATTGGAGCCGCCCGCTCTCTGGGAAAGACCTGCCATCAATCACGACCGACTTAAACGTATGTACCCTCCAATTCTAATCGATGAAGATCAATTAATTCCGTTAGCGAGGTATCTCTAATTCCGCCGGCCGAATCCGGTTCTCGTTGAATAAGATTAACGTCGCGGCTATACCTCGGCAATCTACGGCGGTGGAGCACGCTATCGGGCCAGCGGCAGAAGAAAAAATGCAATAATTGCAAGCGACCCGAAAACGACGGGGGAGGGAGAAAGAGGGAGGAAGGGAGGGACGGTAAAAAAAATAACGGGGCGTATGGTAATCGCGAAAGAAGAGGAGAAACGGGAGAAAAGAGAAGCGACAGCGCGACACCACGAAAATAGGTCGAAAGTGTCCCAAGGAGGATTCGTTACGCTCACCAGCGAAGCCCGTCCACCAGATAATCTTCAGGCGAATAAAGATAAAAAAAAAAAGGAAAGTAAGAGAAGGACGAAGAAACGAGACGAACTCTGGCGTCTCCCTTAGACGCGGGATATTTTCGGAAAAATAGAATCCCAACTGCGCCGGCTATCCGACCGCAATTTCGTGCTCCCTAATGCAAACTTAAAACCATAGGAAACGAGGAAACGAGGAAACGCGAGTAAACGGAAGAAATTGTAGACTTCTCGGAAACGAAGGAGGAGCCGGAAAGCAACGGGCGAGAGCTTGGGAAAGCGGCGGCGGTATTAAAAGCGCCGGGTACAGTAATCAGACGGCTGAATCAAGAATCGTAAACACCGAAGGAGACCGGAGTCAAAGGGAAAGCTGATTAAAAGACTCCGGAAAGGAGATGGGACTGGCCGTCGTCGATTCCAATCGTCCCGAATTCGTTTAAGCCCAGACCCCCCCGGCTAATTAAACCACTCCTCGTCAATCGGTCGGACCGCAAATTTACAAATCCTCTCTCGGGCAAGGAAAAGAAGGCCAACAAGGAGAGCTCGGCCACTTTCCAGCCCGGTGTACCGTCTCGGTCAAACCCGACCGGGGGATACGGAGGTTAACATTGTGAGAAGCGTAAAATTTGCTCAGGGGGATGGACGAGAGCCATCGCGGGGCTGAAAGAGCAAGAGGCGTAGAAGACGCCGTAGGAACGAGAACGGCGCGGCACGGCGCGGCGGCAGTAGCAGCAGCAGCAGCAGCAGCAGCGACCACCACATCGGTGGTAGTAGCATTGTGAGCGGCAGCAACGGCAGTAGCGGCAGAGGCATTGGCGGTGGTGGTGGTGGTGACGACGACACTACGACGTCGATGTCGACGACGACGCCGGCGACGACGACACCGGGTGGAGGATAGTGGTAGTGGTGGTGGCAGCGGTTGTAGTGGTAATCGGGGGAGGAAGACTGAGAAGGAGAAAGGGGTAAGATTGGAGGAGGACAGAGCAAGAGTCGGAGGCCTGGAGGAAGGAGGAGACTGACTGATCGTCAGAGTAGAGGAGAAAGAGCACGCCTGCGCGGGATCCCCGGGCGGGCGCGGGCAGTGCCACTGGAGGCCCGGCGGTTTCAGAGCTTCGCCCGGGACGACGAACCGCAGACGACCCGTACGCAAAACTCGGTCGTAGTTAGCCGTGTCGGAGGACCGTCGGGTGAAGGGGGCCAAAACCACGCGTCGGGTAACAAGGCCCCGGTGAGTCAACTTTCCTGCACGGTCATTTCTCGGAACGTCCAGCTGGAAGGACACGCACAACCGCTGGACACGCTGGCGAACTAGGGTGCACGTCGCGAGGAACGGTAGAAAGAGAGAAACAGAGAGAGGGAGAGAGAAAGAGAGAGAAAGGGAGAGAGAGAGAGAGAGGGCGAGAGAGATCGAGAAACGGAGCACGTCGGCGGACGATCGAGAGTTCGTTCGGGGGATAATGTGATCAGTGCGACACCGACGGGTTGGTGGTATCCGTAAAACGTGCGCGATCGCGAGGAACAGGGACACCGGTGAGAAGGGTGCTATGCACGAGGTCTGGTAGCATCGAGCCAAGGAGGACCAGCGGCGCAATGACGGAGGGCTAGGAGCGAGCGGGCGCCACGGGCCTGGTGTGCTGGCCGTTCCTGAGATGTCAGTGGACCCGTCGAAGGCAACTGCGTCGTCGTTCCCGTCGTCGTCGTTACTGTCTTCGTCATCATGAGGAGATCCTCTTACGTGAACTACTACGTCTTGTGCCTCGTGTGCTGGATTCTCCTAGGCATCACCGGTAAGATCAATCCCTCCGCGTGACATACGGGATCTAATGGATCGTGCATCGATCTCATCCGGCAGGCTCGCGGGAGAAGTGTTACGCGGGCCCGCTGGGCTCGATCTCGCGGGCAAAGGGACGACGATGGTGGGCTTCCTCGTAGCCGTGAATTCTCGTGTGCTCTGGGTCCAGATCCTCGGCGGACTGTCGATGGCTTCTTTACGGGCTGCGAGGGGGGCGAGTGACGTGAAACCTCGGGTTACGGGGGTGGGGTAAAGGGGAGCAGGCGGGGCTGTGGATACTTCTACTGCGGATGGATCGATCAGATTTTGGGGTGTAACTGTGCGTCGTACGTGAATTTGCACGCGTGCAAGCCACGACGCTGCTACCGTGCCCGCAGAATATCGGCAGCTGATCGCGTAGACTCGCGATCGATCAACGGGGAGGATCGAGATACTCGAGTGGAGGGTAAAAGGAGGACTTGCAGGCAGGGGGTGGTTCCGTCAGGAGGAGGGGGCTGCCTCCAGACCCGGTCCAGGGCTGTGTCTAGCGCTACCCTTGTTTGTCGCGCCGTGGGTATTGTATTTTCTCTATTCTCTCCTTCGTCCCCTGCGCACTCCCCCCCCCCCGCCTCCCCCCCCCCCGGAATCGCCCCGTCTCTTGTCCAATCGCTGTCCTTGTCGGGTCACCGTGTCGACACGATGATTCTGTCATCAGAGGAGGGACGCTGGTTGTGGTGTATGCAGAAGGGTAAACGTGTTCCCTCGCCTTCAGCTCTGACGTCGTTCAGGGACGTGCCTATCGATTTCATCTCTCCCGTGGCTGCATCCACCGATGATACCGTTAGCTTTTTTCGAACGCTATCGATAGGGGCTCGCTGTGGCTCGTCGACGATACCGACGTCAGTACCGGGGAAAGTATCGTGACCGAACGACGGGGCTCGGGTACGAGATTCGCTTCTATCTGTCCCTGATAGCACTCTTCGCGGCAGACTTTTCACTTAATTATGTGGGTTAAAACGACACCCGTGCTATTCACTTTTACTGCCTCCCCGTTTATGGTGCTTGGCGGCTATGAGAAGAATATAGATAATGGTTGGCCGCTTAAACGGGTCGCGCCGCGATATCCGTGCAATTACCCGACGTCCTGGTGGAACGGAGCGTCAATTTCGAGCCTTATACAGCCCTTATTGGAATTCTCGTTAATGTACTACCGTCACCCTGATAATTACTCTTCACTCCCCCGTAGCTGCAACTTTTTGCTGATTCAATCAAGGGTACATTAATTCACGGCTCACTTTCCCCCTTCGACACGTTTTATCTCAATGATCTTCCAGGATGCTGTTCCCTCCCGATACAGGGGCTGCCAGGCACCCTTATCCATCCCTCCCCCATCCCCGTAATTTCTCCTTTCGTTCTCGAGCACTCTCAGGACTCTCGTCTCGCCGAGCCAGAAATGAAGCCAGTAAAAAGGTTTTATTAACTTGGTCCGTATCGGACAGCGCTTTCCCCCATCGATCCCGCGCGGCAGCCGGGAAAATATTTCGGTATGCAAGCCCTCTGATATCAACTAGCTGTCAATCGAGTCGTTCGTTATCCGCGTCGATCGTTTTAGTCTTTCCGTTCCCCGCTTTCTGGGCCGCTGTTATCGAGCGTGTCCGCCAGGAGATGGTAAAATGTACAGTGTGTTACGGAACTATACGCGCAAACTTAACTGGACAATAAAACTCGTCGGGGAAAACAGCGATTCTTCCTCAGACAGATCGGTTTTGGGACGTTCGGTGCTGTATGTTTCGAGACAGTAAAATCACACTTGCTGTGGAATCATACATCGCGAGATCGGATTCTCAACAACTATCGACCATCCTCGGAATAAATATTTCACCAGTAACAGATGTTCTTACGGGTCGCATTTGTTCACGTTTCCACTAATTCCGTGCCACGATCCGAGTAGCAGTGGTTTCGCTAGACAATCACGAATCCATATCTTTCTGTTGTGTCGCACGGTTAAGTGTGCGCAGGCAGCTCTGACACATCCTGTATGGAAGAAAAGCTGTCAAACCGCGAACTAAACGACACTCGCGGAACTTTCGGGGGAGCACCGGTCGATGCCATTAGATGCAGCTAACAACGCGGCAGTCTGTAATTTTGTTAAATAATTCATCGAATTCCGGCGCACCGATTCGGGGGGCATAGTTTTAATTGATATCAACTACGCGCCCGGGGTTGCTGCAGTCCGCAGCGGGAAAACAAGTTCTGCACCGACGCGATGCATTATGCGTTTTCGACCTGGTAACATAATCGCGGCGGCAACCGCTGGTTATACCTCACAGAGATTAACCGACCAACGTAGTTACCGCAGGATAGAGATTTCGGGGTTCCAGCTAGCGCCGCCTACGGAAAATCACTTTCGAGGATGTGGCTTTCGTATCTGACGTGGATCGAGGCTAAATCATTATCGATATTGATCCCATTAATCCCGCGATACCTCTATCATCGTTACGTGAACAACATTTCGCATATAACACGAAGACGGAACATTGTTCAGGTGAACGTAGCCAAGAGTGCACGATCAACGGGCTGGGTTATATCTGTGTTTACATCATGCTTACAATTAGTAGTGCTACGCCAAATAATATCGTCGCTCAAACCATACAGGATTAAACGTTACTAACACTTGTCAGTGGCAGCGTACGAGCGCCAGCATTCCGCCTGACTAGCGGATGAATAATTACTCCGTTAATCGCGGTCGATTAAACGAAAATGGAACGGTATACTCGGAACGATCGTGGAATCTCAGAAGTGCACGATGGAAGTAGTCGGACGTAAATGTTTGATGAACTGGTAAGACAGAAAATCGAGTTAGCCCCGGAGGGGCGCGAAGGAAAGCGATCTTCTGCGGGGGACGGGGTGGGACAGAAAATCTAGATTTATGCCGGAGTTTAGTGTCCGATGACGTCGTAAAATTACATCGAATACCCGTACGTGCCGCTCTAATAAAGCGGGAGGGAAAAACGCGCCCCTGCCGACGCTCGACTTTCCGCATCGACCGACGCCACCGTCTCCAGGGAAATATATATGTACGTCAGAAATCCTCTGTCCGTTTCCGACAAATTTATTTCCACTTTCACACGCCTCCCGGCCGGGATCACGATCCACAACCTTCTTCTCTTCGTCGCGGGCGATTTCCTCGCGATCGCGCCTCAACCATCGCCGCGGAACGCGTCCTCGCCCGCGCCTAATTATTCGCGGTTAATAATCTGCGCGTACGCGATTCCCCTTGCGCTCGAATGCGCGCTAAGGGCATTAACGATAATCACAGAGCCGTATAGGAGGTCGAGGAGAGGGGCAGGGAGCATATTTCGATTACGCGTAGCAGTTAAACTCTGTAACTTTATCAATTCTCCATCACTTTGAATCGAATTATAATTACTCCTGCCGCTGTACCGAGTAGTCCTCGAGTTCTGTATATTACTAATTAACCGACTATTATCTGCGAGTTCGAAGCGCACGCGGATTGGACTGAATCAGCAATATGATATTCGCGTATTAGAGTAACTTTGACGTCCACGATTCCTCTTCCTTTTCCTAATTAACATCGTCGGAGTTACACGACATAACACTCATCGTTTGCTGCGTCTTTGATACTAAAATTCAGTAGATCGTCTGCCGTTTCCGAATGTTTAACGGTACGTCCTCCAACTCCGCATGAACTCGAATGGAGTGTCAATGAAAGATCGAAATCGTTTGCCAACAGAACGCGACTTACGTTGCGAAGCTCCTGACGGCCTAATAAACCAAGCCTGTTAAATCTTCTAGAACCCCTCTCCCCTTTATGGCCGTTGAAACATTAAACAGCTAGGGTTCATAGCCAAGGATGACATAGGTAGGTACCTACCTACATACGTTTAAGATTTATAGCTCTTATCACCCTGCCTCCTCGCATTAAGATATCCAAACCGTGGACAAATCCCTTCACCCTACGGCTGGTACGCGAAACAACCTACCGCCGCTAAGTACCAGCATTTTTCCATTAGCCAAAGAAAGGCCGGAGCGTGCAGTGGTCGCGTTAAAACCAAGATAGCGTACAGTTGCAGGATTAATAACGCAACGTCCAGCCCCCTTCTGTTTGCCCTGGCGCGCGATTTCTCCTCCCTGAAATTTACGGTATGATATCTCACCCTGAAATCGGTCATAAACAACGCATTACACCGGCCGCCCATCTGCTCCCTTCGGCGCCCCTCCGCCCCGTGTCGCCCCCCCCCCCCCCCCGCGCCCCGTCGGTCAGTAATCTCCTCGCGGCGGACAATTTCCAGGAATGCCATCAGCGATAATCGCGGCCTAGGGCGAAACAATTCAACCCTCGTTTACGGTGAACGGTAAAAAAGAAAGGCGCCGAGAAGTGGGCAAAGGCAGCCGGGCCGCGTGACACCTGATTATGCTCGTTTCGCGGCAAATCTCGAGGCCACGATCTGGCCCGGCGTCCCGTTTACGCTCGATATTTTCCACCCGTGAAGGATCCTTTTGTCCGCAGGATCGAGTGTCCTGGGAGGGCAGGCTTTGATTGGTCGTGCATGTCCCCAGTGCCCGCGATACCAGGTCGGCGCGCACTGATTGCCAATCCAATTCGCGACGCCCGAACGGAAACGCGTTGGCAAATCGATTCATCGAGCGTGGCACGATTGGCCGGAGACACAGTTAAAAGGATATCGGCACCGGTACAGGGGAATTAGCCGGGTGTGATCGGCCGAAAGCGTTTGTCGAGCGATCCTCGGGCACGCGCGACACCGGCTCTCATCTTTATCCCCGGCTCCGTTACTTGCTAACGCTCCACGTCCCGAGGGGAGGTCGAAGAGTCCGACCGTTGGTATTTTTGTCCTCAAGGTCCTCTCGCTACGCCCCTCCGAGCGTCTCGTTCTTGGGCGTTCAATGAAACGTTGTCTCCGTAGCGGTCCTCGTCCCTCGGCCAGTACAACGTTCGTTCGATTCGATTCCAAAGGACGGGGAAAGTGAGCGCCGTTTAACCTTCCTGCCCCACCCTGTGTCGGAACAGTTGCTAATGCTCGCCAACAGCTCTGCCGCAGCTTTCGCCCGGCGTAGAATTACAGGGGAGACTGCGAGGTATTTAACGTGCTCGTCGACGACGACGATCCCGTCGCCGCGGCACTTTACGGAGCTGTTAAAAACCTAAAAGTGCTCGAGCGGAAGGCGCAGCGTTCGTAAACTGCCGGTGCCGGATGGCTGGCTAAGTATTCGTAACCGTCGGGATGGAGTTGTAAAACGCTACGGCGAAATTACAACGGGCACGATATGCGCGGATGCAGGGAACGCGGCAGGGTAGAATTCCACCAGAGGCAATCGCGGTTATGACTGGCGCGTCGATGCATCGACAACGTTTAAAACGTTCCCCCCCACCGATCGAGAGACGCAAATAACGCAATAATCCGTGTACTCTGGATGTTATGATTACCCAGTGTTATTAAAAGGGCGTGGGATCCATCTAGCGTCGCGTTGTTTACCGATGCGGACGTTCGATTTTTACCGCTGCTAGCGGTCGCGCCCACGATCGATCGAATATTCCGGAATTGTCGATAATTCGTGTAAACAGCATTAATTAAGGCCCGCTCCGAAATTAGGACTCTACCCCCTTTTGTATAAATAACGAACCGAGTCGCAACCATCCCCAAGCTTTTCATCGTGTTTGCCCCGCACGAGCCGAGTTCCAACGAAAATACTGTTTTGCGAATCGATATTGTACGGCGGCAGGATATGCTCGATTCCATGGAATGGCCGAGTGTCTGTTGGTGTTTTAAAACGATATTCGCTACGGTTGATGGTTAATGAACTGTGTCGTCCACTCGGGTAGCCAGTCTGCCGTAATACGTCCCTGTTCTACTGACGCCTGCCACAGTGCCCCACGCGATATCACTTTCCTTCAGGCGTTCTCTCATTCGGTCGCCTTAAAATATGTTGAATAATACAGCAATACCACTAATGCGTTCTCCTTACGCCCCCTTAACACGGCCGCTGCAATGACGTCACTTGAGACCAGCGGGGTACTTTTTGTTTGCGCTGCAGTAATGACTGGCATTATTTTCCGAGAGCGAAACACGCGTCTGAAGGAACCATTTGCCGTGTTGTTTTGTGCTACATCACCGCGTTGTATTATTAATCAATTAAATAGCGGCGCTGCGTTCCGGGGAAATGGAACAGAAAGCTGTATAACTGGAAATCGAAGAGACGCGACGATGAGAGAGGTGAATTACCGGCAATGGTTGAAAGCTGGGCTTATCTGCCGTCGAGCTAAATTGAAAATAATAATAAGAATCGCGAGAAGGGGAAAAAGCCATTCCTCGAAACAATCTGGCCGAACAGCTCTATTCGATTAATACAAGAATCGAGATCCAGGTTTTGGTTTTACGATCCAAACGGTCGACTATTTTTTTTTTTTGTGTATATGCAATCCACGGTATTGACAAATTCGCGGTGGAAACTTTGCACACGTACAACGTACTCATACGTGGCCAGCCAAATAAACAGAAAACCGATGGAATTGGAAAACTGGGAAACAATCGTTTCCTAGTACAACACTTTCGGTATCTCTTTTCCGTTAGTAATCAATCAGCCCTTTAACCGCGTCGCTCTGCTTTGTCTTGCGACTGATTGTTACGTATTGGTCTGTTGTCGACCCTGTGTGCATTATCGCACTGTTCAACATTTATCGAGTAACAAAGGAAGAGCCTGATGTTTTCGAGTCTGTACAAATCTCAATGAAGAGGGACGCTGAATTGCATACGTAGATGGACTGCGGATAGATCGACTATCTCATATTATTTTTCGGGCCGATAGTTTCTACCACGTGACGCTTAACGGTACCTTGATTTAAATTCTTAAACAATCTGTACAAATGGATTGCACAAGGAATTATGAGACGCCTAGGAAATACGTTTGTCTCCGGGCGAGAAGTTCCACAGGCGGAAAATTAGGTCTGAGCTAAGCCTGAAGAGTTTAAGCAGAGTGCAGAAGTGTGTTCCCCCAGCTTCCTCGATCGGCTTTCTCTATTAACATTCCGACAATCTCGTTTCCTCTCGTCCTCACTTCTCCCCTACGATCGGATCGAAGTCCTTCCGCCGCGTCTGATAAAGATAAAAAGCGAAAACTGTAATTCAATACCCCCTCCGCGAGCTAGCCGAGGAATTCGAAAAATTCGCGCGACGCTGTTTCAAAAGTGGATTGAAAGTCGTTGGAGGAAGTACGTGTCGGGAGCGAGCGGAGTTAAATAACGCGCACGACGAGTTGCCAACGATAGCTAGCGAAGTGTAAAAAGTTCCCTCGAACAGCTATTTTATCGAGCTCTTCTTCTTCGCCGCTCTTCGCGTATTCCCGGCGTCTCGGTGGAAGCTTACGAACTCGAGAAGCATCGGCGATAAATCGAGACTACCCACCGATACCGGCAGACAACGGGGACGCAGGTTCCTGCGCCCCTCCGTTATCGTCCAACCTTCGTATCCCAGCGACGCGACAAATGTTTTGATAAACGTTTCCGCGATAGTCGTATCTGGATGATAGCAATGTCCAAAACGCTTCCGTGGAATGTGCAAAGGAGCGGGGCCGTGCACGAACAGCGATGCACGGTATCGCGTCGCGTATGATGAATACGCGCAGCCCTTATCCCGCGGATGGTAGACCGGATGTGGGCCCTCAAGGTCGTTGGAGCGAAGCCCGGCGTTGGTTTTCGGGCCGAATGCTGATCCGCCTTCGGATCCCTCGGATCGAGATCCTCGGGATTAGTATCCATTTCCCCAAGGTACGATGGCTTGGCAGAAGCTCTGATAGGATTTACTCTGAAAGGCGAGGGGTAAAAGGCGGAGCGAGGGAAGCCGCGCGCACGGACGTCGCGAATACGAGATACGCTATATACCAGCGATCCTTTTATTATTCCATCATGGCAGCGCTACCGGTATCCGTACAATGTAAATTCGCCCCGTGGTAACAAGCTGGCACGGTCAGAGGAGCCGTGTTAATGTATTCTTCTAAGATACGGCTGGCATTCGAGCCGAACTTAGGAATGAACTTTGTCACAGGGGATTCCGCCGTTGAACGTTTCGTGTCCGCGCGAGGCTCGCGGTAACGCCGAAACCTTTCGTGCCCGTAACACCTTTCTGGGAATTTGTGAAACGACGGTAGCGCGTCTCTGGCGAGGCCGCCGTGGAACGAACAACTTCCCTGCTAAACGATAATTTTGGAATCAATCGAAGCGGAGTTTGGAATTCCTGATGGAGAGCTAGCGAAGGGTAGTTGTTAATTTCCACACGTGGTTCGAGGTGTACTTCAACTAAGCAGTTTCAATGTTCACTATATTTAACGATCGATTTCCGAAGCGAGGGTTGTACATATCGTCCAGAAGAATATTGACTCAGCAAGCCTTAACGATGGGACGATAAGAGACTTGCGTTTAATTTACACGCATCCGACGGTGTTCGAAGAATTCAATTTTATGATTTAGGGACCCTTCTAAGAACTGATTGAATCTTTCAGGGGTGAGCACAAGATCCCATTCGCTGGTGAAGAGGTTCGACGGGATTTACACGGGGCCGTATTTCGATTCGAACACCCCCACGAACATCACGGCTCAGCTGGGAAGTCATGCTTACTTGCCGTGCAAAGTCCGGCAGCTTGGTAATAAATCGGTAAGTCTACCACGTTTGCTCGAATATAGTCTAATATTAAACGTGCCTCGAACGAAACGTTGTGTTTAACATTTGAGGCACACTCGCAGAGTTCCCTCGTTATTTCAAATATCAATTTTCCATCGCACATTTCGACCAATGCAACGCACAGGTGGCAAATGGAAAGCTGATATGTAGCAGACCCCATTCGAAACACCGTATGGAATGAGCAGATGAAGATATCGCACGAGCCGAAGGACGCGCGTGAGCCCGGCGGACAAATTGCGGATACCTTAATTTATCCGGTCGATTGTGAAATATTCGTAAACTTGGAGGACCGTTATCTGGTGGCCGCTCCTTGCGAAAAGCACGACCGGATACCGGCGCCGCCTGCTCGCAGATAAAAGCAGATTTATTTGCACGCGAGTACCCAGTTTTCTGCGACCCGGCGTCGATGCTATCGCCCCGTTTACTCGTCGGTTTCCATGAACTGCGCGCCGATCCGCCATCGAAAAGTTGCGCTCCCGGCCTCCGTGCCCGTCGATGGTTCGCGCGAGGAACTATTACAATAATCGAAATAGCCACGATAACGCGACACACGCGATCGGTGCATCCCCGTCGGAATTTATGCCAACTATAAAAGTCTAATCTGTACGGATTCGCGGCAGTTGGGAGAGGATTATACGAGCCACGCGAATTTTACGATCCGCGAGAGATAGGTCGCCCTCGTCGAACTAACCCAGATCTTCCGTTGACAGAAAACTGATTCGTATCTGACAGGACAGCTTAGAAGGTGTTCGCAACCCTCGCCAACCGTGGAGAAGCGACTGCTTTGGATAATAATAAGAAAACTCCGTGTTTTTAATGGATTAGAAAATTCTGCGATCACAGAGGTTTTGGGTACTCGGGTGCCCCTGAGGGCGTCCCATCGAAACCAGCCGAGACGGAGTACACAGGGTAGTAAAACTTTTCGTACGCGGCCCGTATCACTCGTTAACGAACGTACCACCCCCCTGTGTATACAGCGACGAAAGTTGTACGTCGAAAGAGCCACGGCTAAGTGTCTGGTGACACGCGACCCTTGTATAATGGTCCGGTTGCGTACTTAAGGGTCGCGAACCGCCCCCCCCCCCCCCCACCAACCCCTGCGCTGCAGCGCGACCCCTTCGCACCCCCCGATACTTATCGCGCGTAGGATTAAACGTACTTTTACCGTTGACTTTCTGTCAACGACCATTGTGCTGTGTCGCTACACACGGGACACGATTGAAAGCGATTGTTCCTCAACTAACGATTTCGCGGAACGCGCTTGACATTCTCCACGCTCCGCCGCCTCGTGTTTTGTCCCACGGAATATGCTCATTGTGTCGTGACAAAAGCATCAACGTAATTCTATGTTCTTGGAATACTGAATCGGCTTCGACGAAATATACGGTTCAACGTATAAACCCTTGGAGGCTTTGCAAAGGACAAGATAATTTAAATTGACCACTCCAGCGTTAACCCTTTCTGCTCGAGTACCTACGAACGGTATTACAATGACAATTGCTCGGAAGCCTGAGACGGCATTAAGATAAATAATATCAGCCACTGAAAACCGATATCGCTTAGCCTAAAGTTGATCCTGCTCTCCATCCCCTACCATCGTACAAACTACCTTCGCGCTTCCTTCTCCTACGTCGCCCCCCATTATTATAACTCGCTCCCTTCTGAAATCCGCGCACTTCCGACTCTCTCCTGTTTCAGATGTTCGTGTAAATCTTTTCCGTTGCTTCGCCCGTTATAATGTCACATAGCCCACTCTGCGATTTGGTTAGTTTGTTCTGTTTTCTGTGTTCTCTTCTTTAACTCATCGTCCTGATTTCTTCTAAGCCGTAGTGATGTTATTATTTTATTTTATTTTATATCAAGCCTAGGTTAGTATGTTCTGACTTCCTTTCTTACATTCATTTTGTCTGTATTATTTATAACTAGGTTAAGTTACCGTCTTAGGTTAAGTTGAAAAACAGTCTTTGACTGAACTTCGTCTGTTGCTTCTGTCTTGTTTACCTTCTTTCGTTGTTATCTTCTGTGTTTTCAATAAAGACGCTTAATAATAATAATAATAATAATAATAATAATTGCAGCTTAAGGGGTCGACGATGAAATTACGGTGGATCAGGAATCGATGCAGCCGAGTTACGCAAACAAATTTTCCCTCGGCTTAAATTGCAACCTTTTCGAGGCGCCGTTACGCTCGGCTGAAACGAGGAAGCACTTTACCGGTGCTTCGTTGATAGCAATTTCTTTCCCGGCCGTAAGACGTCGTTCCATCGAGGCAGCCTCGCGCGTGCTGAATCGTTCGTTATACTTATCGCGGGAATAAATTGAATGTACACCTAATATGCTTGCTCGCGAGGCGGGCGGCTGCCTCGGGTCCATGGAACGGGTCGAGCGGGGCCGATTCGAAGTACGATAAATTAACCGTAGACAAGGGAAAGAAGATTGATCGACCGAGATCGGGAAGTCGAGGCCGTGCTTGCCTCGCTCCCTTCTCCCCCCTCGGCCGTACTTTTTCCGCGCTTTTTCCACGCGCAGCTTCTGTCCGTATTCATCGGGAGGAGCTCGCGGAATTCGCCAGACACGGTTGAATTTCACTTCATCACCAGAAACGTCTCTGTTGCTTTATTCCGCTGCCTCGCTCCCCGAAGAAGCGTCCGCGTTCCAGCGAAAAAATGTAACAATGGAGCGGAGCGTATAAGAGAAAAGATTAATAATCCCCGGCGATGCTTTCTTGCGCTGGAAGAAAGCGTCGGATTGACTTCCCCCGCGGAGACTGACGGGAGAAATATACGGCGGCGAGCGGACGTTACTTTTTCGTGAATTTTATTCTGAACGAAAGCATTCATACTGGCTCGAGTTTATCTACGAAAAATCCTGGGGCGCGGGACTGAGAGGCGGAAGGTGGGGGTTCAAATGGAACGTACATTTTCTTCATAGCTCTCTGCCCCATTGATGTGCATTGTTTCTATACTAGAAATAGATAACGAATAATCGGTCGAACGGACACTTAACCGTTTAGCGCTCAGTGCGACGCACACGCCGTATCATTTTCCAACGTATAAAAAAGAATCAGTAGTAAATGAATTTGGGTCCCAAAACGGTTCAGTTCACTAAATGGTTCCGAGACTCAAGCCACAGATGCGTTTACCGCTGCAAGTGATGTTTACAGTAGCCATGGAAACGTTTCTAGCGAATGCATGTTGGACATTTTTCGATAACCTGAAACGTTGTTGTTGTTTTGCTTAAAAGGTCGAGAGTAAAATTATTTTTTTTTACATTTTATTTGGTAGATACGTGTAAATCAATTGTTATACTAAAAGAATATTGGTTGTAAAGTTCGATTTGATCAATTTTTAGTTTGTAATTTCATGTTGAAGTTCATAACCGTCTCTCGGTTTTTTTTTAAATATTGAGCGTATACGGGCGGCAACAAACATCACCAAATAACAAATAACTGGGCGTGTGCGGATTAACAAAGCGACATATTCTTTCATTCGTACAATTGTTTCTATTGCACGGACGTCCCCTGGTAAATGCTCCACCACCAAAGAAATCACGGCAAGCGTCGACTTCTAATTCTAAACCCTTGGATCTTCGACAATGTTGGCCATTGGGTCGTGTTCAGCGATGACAGACAGCGCAGTAAACTTTGCCTTTCTGGCCACATTCAATCAAAGTGCAATATGTGCAATGTTCACTTATACTCGAGCGCAAAAAGAAATTATTTTGTAAATTACCATAGTAAACATTAAGATTTTCCACTTCGCTTATATATTCTACAATAAAAATATATATTCTTCTTTTCATTTGTAAGAAATCTTAAAACTATAAATGAATAAAATGTTGGTCGAAACAGTTGATTCTTAGAGAATTAATTGTTCTAAACCTTAACACACTTTTACATATACACAGACGTACAGTCTGAATATAGCCATTCGACCAACTCTCCAGCCCGACTGCGTCTCCCGGATTTACCTTATATCGTTTAGAAATGTTTAGAAAATATATACTCGTGTTTTATTCATTTATACTTTTAATATCTCTTACACATTATTGTGAACATGCATTTAAAACGCAAATTTTGTATTTTAAATACTGAGCCACATTTTACTCCGTATATGCCCAGTGTGACATATACGTTACATATAGAAAATCAATTTCCACTGGCTTTTTGGGGAAAAGAACGATGAAGTGCTTTTATTGGTATCATATTTCAGTTAACTAATCGCAAGAAATCATTCCTTTCCGCCGGGAAAAGTGTCTGTGCGCTAAAGGGTTAAACGTCTTTAGGAAGGGTTCTCCCGTTGATTATTAATAATAATAATAATAATAATAATAATAATAATAATAATAATAATAATAATAATAATAATAGTAACGAGAGAGACGTGAGTTTCATCGATCTTATCGATCTTTATCTGTTTGTTCCCGGAACAACAAAGGTGTCGTGGGTCAGAAGAAGGGACTCGCATATCCTCTCGGTAGATAGAACCATGTTTATCCCGGACGAAAGGTTCCAGGCGCTTTTCGTGGACGCGGTGGACACCTGGACCCTGCAGGTTAAGTACGTCCAAGCACGCGACGAAGGCGAGTACGAGTGCCAAATCTCGACCGATCCGAAGAAAAGTCACATCATCAAGCTCAACATCGTCGGTGAGATCGCGCGAACGCGCTTTTACGCGATGGATCAATAACGTAGTTGTCCGTTATTCCCCATTTCGTTCGATTAGTGCTGTCGAGATTGATGTTACCTGCAATTTCTGCCAATTAAATTATACGCGTCTCCGTTTGGAATGACGGTAAGAGGGAAGATAGATTTCGCGTGTGGATGTTTCAGTGCCAAAGATCGAGATCATAGGCGATCGTGACATGTACGTGAAGACCGGAAGCACAGTGGCCATCCGGTGTGTGATCAAGCAGTCCCTAGAAGGCCCGTTCTACGTTTTCTGGTATCACGAGGGCGACCGTGTTCTGGACTACCAGCTGGGCAAAATTGACATCCAGACGAAGAGGATCGATCACGACACGGTCAGCAGCCTCGTCATTCACAACGCGAAGCGAGAGGACTCGGGTAATTACACCTGCAGCCCGAGCAGCTTGGACAGCGCGAGCGTGCAGCTCCACGTGTTGAATGGTAAGCGTTTTCCCATATCATTAACATAAATCTTCCTCGCGTACCAGCGAGGGAAAGTGGAAAGAACGCCTTTCAAAAGGCAATAGCCTGGCTAGAGCTACACGACGAACGATCCAATTTAGTTGCTGACATCGATTTTCTCGTTTGAAGTATTTCAAGTCCATTCGCAGTATTGGAAAGAGACTTTTGCCGCTTTAAATTCAATTGCAAATACAGGGTGGAAGGGATGAGGGACAGCTTTGTTACAGGCGGAAAAGTTATTTACCCGTTGCGCGACAAAATACACCGCGGAGTTAAATGAATTGTGTGCCGCAGGTGAGCATCCTGCCGCGATTCAAAGGGGGATCAGCTCGGCACCGGGTGGCTGTCCGACGCTGTGGTGGCTGGCCGGCGTCGTGACGCTCTACTCGAGCCACGGAAGCCGGCTGTTCGTCCTCGTCCTTCTGATTCTCATGGTCCTTTACTCGAAGAACCCATCTTACTTCGCGCCGGAACGATAATCAGGAACGAGAGGAGGATGGTGTCGCGAGAGATGATCGATTATCTCCTGCTGCGAGAGCCGGGACGCGCCTCGAACAACGCTCCAGCGGACCGGAGAAGTGAAGCGGGCGAGCACGGGGGAAGGCTGCCGCAGAAATTCAGTTCGTGAACGGGGACGGAAAGCAGACGAGCGGGGCAACGGGCAGAGTACCGCGAGAAGAATGCGCGGCGAGAAATTAACGTAGACGAGACGCGGCTGAACGTGGTTCCTTTCTGGCCAGCAATTAAGCGTTTTACTTTCGTTTGAGGCACGTCGGACACGAAGGGAGGGCGCCGAAAATTCCAGCGGATCGCTCCGCGGGGCAGGGATTTTTTCGTAATTGAAGTTGAGTTCTAACGGATCGACAGCGGCGACCGTGCACCGAATATCTTCTCCTCGGTGACCGGCGCGTCGAGCGCCGTGAGATATCTTCACAACGAAGCGTCGCGACGCGGATGAATCTCGGCGATCATTCTCTGCGCACTATAGGGTGACTCGCTCGAGAGGGATGATAAGAAACGCGTTTCGCGTGTCGAGACAATGTGATCCGGCCGTTAGTAATTAGGGGGTTAATTAGTCATGGGTGCGCTCGGTTAAATCGGCGCGACTTCTTCGCGCGGTCGAGGCGCGGGAAACAGGAACGACACGAAGCTCGCGAACACTTATCCTTCTCCTTCGAAACATGAACGAGACGAGCAAGAATTTTTTATAGGAATTATAATATAAAAACTACGATCTTCCAAGGGACTCGAACGTGCGACTAGACTCTTTTGTATCCTCATCGTTTAACATCGATCGTTTTAATAATCGCTGAACGTCTCACGGAATCATTGTACATATTCGTCGAACGTTACCATCGGAAAAGGAACGCGCAAGGAACGGCCCTCCCTCGCTCTCGGCGGGTAGGCGACTGAAACGCAAGCTCGGAACAAGTCAACCCCCCCCCCCCGCCCTCCCGCCCCCCCACTCCGTTACTCATTATTCATCATCGTCGAAGGTGTTTCGCGATCTTCGTGTCTTTCTCGCGGGAAGCCAAACAGCGACGAAGTCTTCGCGATCGATCGCGGGATTCTGTCAAGGACATCGGGAGGGTTTCGTACTCTTTCTTTCGCTTCGAGATTCAACTCGGTAACGAGCGATTGTGATTGCCATACGCCGATACGGGAAAGAAAAGAGCGAAGTGGGGTATGGGGTAGGGAGATAATGGCGACGTAACGAAGGGAAAGCGTGTGGGGGATCGCTGAATGCCGACAGAACTTCGTCCGCGCCGCTCCTATAGAATTGAAACTTGTTCGATGAATTTTTTGGATGCGATATGCGTTAATTATATTCGACTAGGGAACGATTAGCGAAACGTGTCTATACTCGACCGCCTACCGCCTGAAACCGGGATCGTCCCGAGCAAGTGGAGTCATCTCGATGATCGTCTCCGTCAGACGATCCGTCGAAACGATCCAATGCATCGTGTACGTACAAACGTGTATTTCCCTCGTTTCTTTCCTTCTCTTTCTACGACACGAGGGCGCCTATGCGTCCGCAACTACGCACACTCGGAATGGGAAACAAAGCCACGCGAGCGTTGAATACTGACTCGCTTCATTGCGTAACCCGAAGCGCAATGGTGTAGTAGAGCCAGCCGTTCTTAACAAAAAGGAAACGAAATATCCAAGAGACGATGAAATGGAGAATACGTCGAGCCTAGCGATAACAGAGAAAGAATTCAAGCGTGAATGGTGACACTGAATGTAAAATAATGAAAATCGATGGATTTATGATTTTCATCTGGTTCTCAAAACTTATATTTTAAACATCTCCCTATGGAAAATCGTCTCCTTGCTAACGTCGTTGGATTCACTAATCAAAGTTTATCGATGGACATTTATTTAGCAGCGACTAAATGAATAGAAACGAGAGATCAGTGTCTTTAACGGCGGCTCTGCTGCACCTTCGCCGTGCGTTTATTTCCGGAGGAAATGACGTCAACCTCGTCTCTCGTTCGTCACGGAGCCATTCATATCAAACGACGAGGTCGACCCTCCATATCAGATTTCCCCGCAGTTCCTGAATACTCTGGCGGCAGGTTGAACCAGAAACCTACGTCGGGATGATCGAGAGAACGACTATCACTCGCGACATTGACATTACGAAGGAACACATCACTGCCTGTATTGTATTGTATCGAGACCTATTCTACTCCTAAACGCGTTCAACGAGATTCTTTTCTACCGTTTAGTACCGCGGTCGTTCTTGCCGAAGGGAAAAAGAGTGTGAAAGGAGATTGAATAAAAACGTACCGAATGCCTCGCGACGATCCACGGTGGTCGACATTTTGGAAGCCAAAGCGTATTGAGTATAGACACCAGCCCAACGAGAAGCGTTATATATCCGTGCATGCGCGTCAGGATTCGCAACGGGATGGGTCCCCGCGAAGGCGAAATCCCACGAGGCACTGTTTCGAGAAAAAATCACTAGACCGTGTTAAAGGTTAGAATCGCGATTTAGACCAGAAATTCGGACGCTACGAAACTAACGAAACGCACCAGATAGCGGCAACTGCGCCAGTGCCCTCTAGTTCCCGCCAAAACGGAAGTATTCGGAAGCCCCAGATCGACGAGCTGCCGGTATCGATCGATAAGAGACTCTCATCGAGCTACGGACACGTGGGAATCCTTCGTACACTTTGCGGCTTCTCACCAGTGCGCTATCGCTCGTGTCGTCTTTCAGGTTTCTATCGATCGACGCGCAACGATCATCAACGGGCACGGACACCGAGAGTTCGTGGATCGTCGAGCAGATTCCCGTTATCGACCCAGACCCAGACCGTTTTTATCGTTCTGCATGTTCGGCTGTATAAATTGTACGAGCGGACAGCTTTTCGGGCCGCCCGTGGCGCCCCGTGTATTTGCTTTCTTCTCGCAAACGTTAGGAGATACTGTTTTTTATAATATTATATATAAATATATATATATATACAAACGGGACAGATAAATATATATATATGTATATGTGTGTACGCGCGCGAATACGTTGCACAACGGTGTTGAGAGGTATTGAACAAGTTTCAGCTCGACGTGAAAGAGCGGCGCAACAAATAACACGGGAAACAGTGTGGTTTAAAGGTTAAGGGGAGAGGGGCGACGAACGTTTCGCGGGGCGTTCGCGAGGACGTAATCGCGACGGGTGACTGTGAATAAACCGCGAGGAAAGTGACACAGACGGGGGAGGAATGGAGGCCGCAGTGGAGATGGGAGGTTAGTTTGAACGGAGAGGAACGATACGTTAGAATATCTACGATTCATGTGATTGTAAATACATAGTATATAAATAACGTAACGTTAATTAACGATATGCCGTACGTGTTACACTAAAGAAACAAACAAAAAAAATAATAAATAAATAACGTTACTGTGTAATTTTTCGGATCGTAAAAGCATTCGAATGGGTCTGGCCGCCCGTGCTAACCGGCTCGAGTTTGTGTTTCGATGGCGACAGTGGGTTATGGTATAAGGGGAATCGCGAGCGGGGCTCTTTCCATAACGAAATACTTGCCTATCGCTTATTTCGCGCTTCGCACCATTCTGCGACGACAGGGTGGAGGGAGAGGTTATGTGTTCCAAGTTCGTATTGTTTCACATTGAGATTTTGTAAATCTGGTCGCATCTATAATCCCCCATGAGAAAAATCGACGAGTTGGCGGGCAAAAGCCCGGGGGAGTCGCTCGCCGCGAGACGATTCGCAAAAACGAACGTAGCGGGAGGGAATGGGGAGAGAACTATTTAAAGGACAGATTGCGGGCGGGAAGTAGAGCGCGAAGGGAGCGGGGCAGAGGGTAGCACCGTCGCGCACGCTTTTTCTGGCGAGACGGTGCTTCGGGCAACAAAAAGGAGCGCAGCTGCGGCAATCAGCGCGTTCCTGGATAGCACGGGCCGGCCACACGCGATTAGATGTAACACTAATTAACGCCTAGCGTAAGGACTAACGGATATAAAATGAGGGATATATTGTCTGACATAATAACCAAGTGTGAACGTAAGTACACGCGTATACGTGAAGTCCGCGCGACGACCGGTGACTGTGTGCCTGTGCGACTGTGTGTGACTGGGCATGCGAAGAGGAGTGCGGATGCACGAGAGAGGATGTATACGCGACGCAGAGCGGGAGAAAGAGAGCGAGAGGGACAGTTGGAGGGGCAGGGAAACAGAGCGAGAGGCAGAGAAAGAGAGAGAGAGAGAGAGAGAGAGAGAGTGAGTGAGTGAAATGGGTAAGTGGAGAGAATATAGACGTACATACGCGCGAGGTGCAAAAAGTGTTGGTTCGTTGGACTGACGCGTAACGGCGTTGGTCGAATGACGCACTTTAAGATGAAAAGGGGCGATCGGGGACAACGTTTCTTGTACCGTTTCTTTTCTTTCTTCTTCCTGCGCCTCGCGAGGCCACTCGTGGCGTATAATAACGAGGAAGGGCGAAAGTTGGGGCTCGAACCTCGAGAACACAATTAAAAAAACTAGCGTCCTTTCTTCCTCGCGACAACCGCGGCCACCCCTCCCCAAGAGGTAGGAGAAGACAGTTGTAATTTTCTCGCGCTCGTCCTCGTCGCTCCTTTATAGTAACGGGAATAAGAATGGACAGGCGAAAGATCGGAGACAATGGCGGTGGTGGTGACGATTATAACGATGATGATGAGTTTAAATAAAAACGTCGTCTAAGGTATACTAACGTCGTAGACAGCATTGAATTTTTGTACCATTGTCTATAGTAGCTCTTAAGTGTCGCGGAGTCTTCTGTTATTACGGTTGCCCGCCTGTGCAGGCTTGAGTACGTACTTATGTATTTTCGGTTTCGTCGATGGCTCGCGGGGCGGATGTTGTTTTTTTCTCCATACCGTTAGGATCGAATGACATTTTCATGCGATCGTACATATTGTTTACGGGCGCATATTCTCGTGTCGATGGTCCTTCGTCGCATAAACTCACTTCCATCGATCGCTGTGATTCACTCGGGCGACGCTTCGCTTCCTTACGGGGTGCTCGTAGTTCCTCCACGGCTCACGCCCCGGTTATTCAAGCAGCCTCTGAATATTTGTCAAAGCTAAACTTTCAACCGTATCGTCGTCCCTCGAAACCAAAAAAAAAAAAAGAAAAACGAATCGGTATACGTGCAATCCGCCCCGGCGACGAGAACGCGCCCGTTCCCGAGTATCAAGGAAAGATCCTTTTTTTCGTGTGATGTGATTGACCGTCCTGACAGTTCGTCGATGTGCTCTTACGCGTAGATACTCGAGCTAGTTTTTTCGATAGTAGATAAAATACGCGAAAGCAGAGGTTGTAGCGATCCCGCCAGGGGACATGGCCGGAATCGGCGAGCCGGGTGTCGCGTTCTTGGCTAAAGCCTGCCGATCCGATTCCCGATGGGATCGTTCCAGAAGCGATATTGTTCTGCTCGCGTGTTGCGCGCGGAGAATCGTGATCGGTGGCGGAGACCGAGCCGCCCCGCTGGAACGATATCTCACAGGGAAGCATGCGAACCTTATCGAAGAAAATTGTATACTGCTGCGGTGTGAACTTATTTTAGCCCGCTGAGTAGTGGATGAGTATTGATTCCAAGGGGAGTGTACATGTACGATTATTGTGATTTTAACCCTCTACCGCTTATCACTGCTGCTGTGCCATGCGAACTGCCGCAGGGTACTCATTTGCGGCCGATATCGTTGCGCCTTGTATGTATAGATAACTTTTAAGAAGAAAAATGAGTATGTACTTTAGATATATTCTTCTGGTGTAGTATTATCGTTCGTTTGATTTTGGTATTGTTTCTCAGCGACATCTCTGTGACATTGTACTTCTGCCTGGTTCGCGTCTTTTCTAATTGTGATCCTAATCGTTCTACGGATTCATCGTTACTTTGCATTCCCTCGTGTTTATGTACTTCGTTTCTAGTCACGAAATCCGCACACGGATCTCTTTTCGGCCTTATAAGTGGAGTAGTAAAGAATTTTAGCTGTGGAGGGTTAGAAATAAGCGAAGGGTTTACAGTCGTCGATCGAAACCCTCGGGACGGCGAAAACTTCATCAATCCCTCGTGACCGGCGATGTTGCTGTACGATTCGTCGCGCTCCTCGCATTCTATCGACCGGTAAATAATACGTTAAGTAGCCATTGAGGCTCCTGAATCCTGATTACCGTCAGCTATTCTTCGTTCGTTAAAACTGCACGGGTCACCTCCGTTCCATGAGGAACCGGATGTCTCGAGACCTCAGGAGTCTCGATCACGACAAAGGGAAACCGCATAGTCTATCGCGGACGTTTAAGTTCTCGAAGAAACTATCGATCGTTACGTTTCCGACGCGCGACAAATCACACGTAGCAATGAGTCTAATTAATCGTTAACGCGTGCCGTTTGCCGGTTCGAACGTTCGACGAAGCTGATGACAATTAATCATGCGCAACGTACAATCGACTAAGAACGGGGATGATAATGGCGGTGGGGGTGAAACAGCGGTGAAGGGGAGCGGAGGGAAGCGTTTGTCGAGCGCCCGATAAAGCGAACATCGATATAAAATTAACATAACTTTAAAGATGAAGGCAGTGAGAGAATAAAAAAAAAACGAAGAGAAAGACACAAATCCCTCGAGGCGAGCCTCGTCTCGCGGATTCCCAGCTGTACACCCCAGAACGCTTCAGGGAGGATGGGGATGGATTAACGAATCCGCGAGATGATGCCGAGGGAAAACGATTGTGCGAACGAGCGCGGGTGAGAAACGAGCGCGTGGGCGTAACGCTTGTATGCATGAGAGGAAAGGGGAGAGAGAGAGAGAGAGAGAGAACGAGTGAACAAACGACGGGATGAAAGAGAGAGAGAGAGAGAGAGAGAGAGATAATAAATCAATGTTAAACCGATCATTACCGATTTGCAATTTCGAGAGACACATCTTCGTTATCCGCCATTTCTCTGCATAAGTTCAGCCTCGTTTTCGATAGCTGGACGCCGACCTCCACGGGCATAAATCGCAGCTGAATCGACCGATGCTCTGCGTGGGTTTCTTTTCTTTCTTGTAAAAAAGGGACTAACACACCGTTCGAGTGAACCGACATCGGTGCGCTGGATATTTTTAAATGCATCGCAGGAGCCCAGATGCGAGGCGTTATTATTTACCCACGGGGCGGCATCGTCCATGTCGAAGAAGTGCACACGTTCACACACGAGTCTAAGCGTTTCCGTTTTCTTTTTCAAAGTATCGTGGCAACAGGGACGACGACAACTTGTCCCGTTCTATGTGTGTAAGAACCATAAAGCTTAACGAACAACATTATACTATGAACTTACGGGATACTAAATAAAAGTAAGCCAAACCGTTAAGACTCCAACGTGTCTCCCTTCCTTCGTGCTCTTTCCGCCCTGACTTCCCGATGCCCATCGGACCCCGTTGATCGTTTAATCCGTTCGATGATTAAGCTAGTCGCCTAGGATTCGCTCGGTCGTTTACAAATGTCTCGATTACTCGCTACAGTGGAGCATGTAAGAAATACACGAGGATTTTTCTGATTGTAGATTTATTGTACCATCATTCGGGGAATTAAAAATGCCGTTCACTTTTCGCATCATACAGATTTTGTACTCCATGCCACACGCCACTCGTCTACTCGGATTTCTTGTTCTTGTCGCGGATTTTTATACAATTCCGAATGATCCTCTGGAAATGGACGAGGTAGCAGGCACTTACGAGCCGGAAGAGACCGACCAGCGCCGACTGTACAACTAATTCCGCGATTGAACTGAACGGCGACATACCAGCGCATAGAACAGTTAGTATGAAACCTTCCACCCCGACGGTGGAGAAGAATTTTCCAGCCTGAAAGGATTTTTTATTCTATCGATCGTCTGATTTCGATTGGATTGGCTTGCAGCTCCGAATATTACTAACCAATGCATCCTTGAAAAGTTTGTCGGCCACCGCTTCAGGACGGACCAAAGCACTGGTCTCGGATATGAGTTTCGTCTCAAGAGGCTTCGACAACTCCTCTATGGCGAAGCCCGGGGTATCCGTGTCTGGAGGTAGACCGAGAGTCACGGAGATATTGTACGACGCGAGCTCCATGGCTAAACTCTCCGCTAGACCACGGAGGGCGAATTTTGTACTACAATAAGCTGAATAGCCAAATATACCTGGGAAATAATAATCCATGTCAATGATGTCTCGCGTGAATAAGTTCGAAGAGGCAACGTTCGATTACATACCTAATAGCGCAGCTTGCGAAGAAGTTAAGACAATAATTCCTTCCTGAGAAGCTTTCATTCTTTGGACAACAGCTTTGGTACAGTAATATGATCCCAGAAAATTGATATTGATCATCTTCTTTAAATCTGCCACAGAGGTATCCTCAATTTTACCGCAAATTGCAGTACCGGCGCAGTTCACTAGCATGTATATTGGACCCATAGTTCTCTCTACATCGCTTAACGCTTTCTCCACCGTCTTATAATCTCCACCCACATCTAAAGATAAATATTCAACCCTTTGGACATCCTTATTTTTGCAAGCATGAATTATTTCATTCCTCGCTATTTCTAACTTCTGAAGATCCCTCGCGATTATCGTCACATGGGCTCCGTACTTGGCAGCAACGATTGCTACGCATTTGCCTATACCACTGGAACCGCCAGTTACCTAAGAAGAGAAGAAGACGTTAGAAAATATGCTACAAGAAAAGAGAGTGTATTAAGTATAAATTAAACGACTAACATATCATTCTCTATAAAAGATCATTTTCATACCGTATTTCAGTTAATTGTAAATTAAACAATCGATCAAATTTTAGGTACACCAACGAGCATAATAATAATAATAAGTATTGATCATTCTAAAGCTTCCTTCGAATAGGATAGTAATAATTTATTTACTTTTCACGAAAAATTTGAGAATAAATAACCTGCGCAGAGGTTAAGTGTGCGTTAAATCTTTATTACTTACAACAACGTGCTTGTTATTAACGTTCCTGATACGTCTTCGCCAAAAGTAGTATCTCACAAACAGAATAGTAACTAATAAGGCAACGATTGTTAATATTAAGTCGAGCATAGTTGTCATCGTGACAGCACTACGTTTCAAACAACCGATATAATTCATACATTTAGGTAGAAATAGCTGTATTTCTGGTCATGGGGAACACAGTTTATATAAACATTTGAAGAATTCACTAATCTGTCACGATTAGTCACAGTTAACTGTAAACTTTTTACAATTCCAATCGCATCCCTCGCAACGCCGGTATGGAACAGGTAGCCGATTGAAAAATATTCATAGGTATAGTAACGAATTCACAGGAGGTGAATGAAAGTTTTCTATTACTTTGTACTTTGAATAATTGAACATGGGTGAAAAAGTATTTGTAATTTATTTGGAACGCGGGACTATAATGCCCTGATCAACAATTTATTTCTATTTTTTACATTTAGAGAGCTAACTTTCAAATAGCCGTAAAGAGAGTAACCGAATTTACAGATTGGGCCATAAAATTGTAACGAATATCGGGTCCTAATGCCTTATTGTATCCATTTTCAAAAAGCCAAAGATATAAGAGTTTATTGATTAGTGAGCTATTATTAGAAAAGTTAGCATCCACCAATACAGGCATGCAATTCTACTTAAACTTTAATCTTCGGTCAGTGCGTCTGAAAAAAGGCATTGCACTTTATTCGCAGAATTAATTTCTGATATCAGTTTTCATTACTTGGTATCAAACTACTGATAAACTCTTATCAGTCCCTGGCACGTGGCGCCAGGCGGCCACTTCGAAGACTTCATCATCGTTCCTGGTTGCTCCCAGGATAATTGATTCGTGGATAATGAAATTTCCTGCAAACAAGATTAACACATATTTACTCACAATTATAAGAAAACTATTGCATTAGAAAGTCTAAAAACGTACTCGATTCAAACATAAAATACTTGAGTTCGATACGAAATTATTGCTAGTTATGCTCACTGGGTATCAAGAGCACCTCTCCTCGTTACTAAAAAATGTTACGAAAAATTCAAACTCCGGCGAAGAAATAGTTTCGGAGAAAACGAACGAATTCCAAGGTGTATTATTATGCTACCGGAGGCTAGGACGCATCGGGCGAGGAGATAGAGCCGCGATGAAAAAGCCCTCGAAACGCGGATCGATCCTGCGCTCGGTGCACCCGCTCCAGGGAGGATTGCATACAAATAGCCCCCAACGAAATGCGACAAACCTAAGTTCCCGGAATTAGCCAGTTGCCGGTGCATCGTCCGACTTTTTCTCCTTGGCTCGCGTGCCCGTCAAGGGGAACGGAAGTCGGGGCCGACTCGAAGGATTATTAATTGGTGGGCCAAGAGAACCTCGATAGTTCGGCGCAGCTGAACCGGGGTGGTGGGAGATGGGTCGTACGTGCATTCACCCCCGTCACTGAGGGGCAAAGTCCCCGCCTCACCCCTGCCGTTATCCTTCGAGCAAAAGGTCACGTACCACCCTGTCGATCGTTCACCTCGTCCTGGGAGTCGCTCCTGGTAGCCAGGTTAAAGCGGAAGGTATCAAGGACCTCTCTGCCATTCACACACGAGCGTAGGAAGTTGTAAAAGGTGGAAAACGAGGAATCACAGTGTCTTGCGACAATTTTGACGTTACTTATTTATTGCAAATCTGCTGTGTTCTCTCGTGCTTGATCAATACTAATAAAATAGAGACAAGTGAAAGGAGACATTGTAGTTTGTACGTTTTAGGTGCTTCTGCTTGTATTATTCAACATTGATTAATAGTTCAACATTGTTTTCAGTATTCAGTGTCCACTCCTGTTTAGAATATGTCTATTAAATTATTTGCTTCTGAATAAGGGTCCACAACGTGGACTGACACGTCGGAAATTATGAAAATTATATACCCGTAGAGTCCAAGGCCACTTTCATTTTTCTAATTTTATATTCCACTTTGTTAGTAGCGAATTATGGCCGCCGAGCAGGAAAAATATTCACGCCTGCAGAAATTTGCGAAAATTTTTGCCCGAACCTGTTGGGACGAATAGCGAGACACAAATTCACAGTTTCGTATTCGTATTTTCTTCAATGTAATGAAATTGTGCATTCGTTAGCTTGCGTGTACTCCAGCGGTGGGAGATTATAAAATTATCATGGTGGTTTATAGATTAAAAATGTTAAGAGGGTTAAGAGATACGTTGTAACATACAATCAAAGGGGAAGCATTACACTTTTCCGCTGCTATAATTGGTGGCAGGTACAAGTTTTGAAAAACATTTTTCCAATTAGCGTCGTCCTTAAAAAATCCGGGAAATATTCATCCTTCGTATTCTTGGTACCAAGCAAATACGGATCTATCAGCTTGTGAATGACAAAGGCTCGCTCGATGGACTTCGATATCTCGTGTTTCGTTCGGTTGCAAAGGGACGATCCAGCACGAGGCTCTCATCGGCGGACAAAGACCAGGAATAATGCGACGCGCCAAACAATGAAACCCGGTATTACGTTCCCCGTTCTTGACGAAATGCATATCCAGTATCGTTCGGGAACTGCTGCTGTATCGCTCGCTATCACCCGATAAATTATCGGTCGATTAACGAGCTTGCATTTTTTTATTTTATATATGCCGCGATGTTTCGGCGCGCCTCGTGATCGCGGAAGTTACGTAAACGTGAGCGGAGGAGCGTCGCTCACGAGGAGCCTGGCATAAAAACGATATAACGTTGATAACGTTACGACGTAACTTTCCTCGACGACGGGGCGCTGCAAACGGAAGATGAACTCCCCGGGCACCTAGGACCGGGGAGCGCGAGCCCTAGCGTCCTTCGGGAGTCGCCGATCCTCGAAGGGGGATGCCCCCGGCGTGCACCCACTCTCACTATCCTCGAGTGGTGTCTCGTAAAATCTGGAATGCACTTTAAACGCCCCGGATGGCCGTTAACCTCGATGGCCGCGCGATTCCGTCGTCGAAACGCTTCAATCGTCCGGAAAATTCGACGGGTGGAGATCCCGCGGCAAATTCGCGACAGGAGCCCCTCCATGGCAACCCCCCAGCCGGCTTGCACCGGGCCAGGCCCAGGCCACGGAGAGAGGATCGCGCCGCTACGATTTCGGACAGAGGAGCGTACGTTGCACTCACCAGAAGGGAGTGTCCCGTGCGACCCACCCCTGGCCCCCAGCCCTCCTCCCCCTCCCCCCCCCGCCCGTCAGTACCCCTCCTGTGATACCCTAGCTACGACCCTGGGTTCCGTGTCTCCCGGGCTGCACCGGGGGGTGAACGCCCTCGCCTGACCCAGACTCAGAATCGATCTCCATTCGTTGCACTGTTGGCAACCCTCACCCCCGCCCTCCCTCTCCTGAGTACCCTCTGCCTGGGAGGCCCGTCACACTCGCGGATTTTCCACGGAGCCAGCCTCGTAACCTTAGAAAAAAAACTAGCCACCGTCTTCGCGGCATCAGCCAGCCAACCCCGTCTTCCCTTGCTTTCTGCTCCCCCTGTGGGTGTCATTTTTTCGATCTTCTTTGAAACAGTCCGGGGAGGGTTCGACGGTTTATAAATACTTCGGCAAGATGATCCATTGGATTGCTGCGCTGTGAGATGTTCCTTGGTATGATGGGGCTTGGGTTTCTGATAGGGAGCGTCCGTTTCATTGATGGAGACGCGGTGTTGGTTACGTGGAATGTTGCTTCAGGTTGTTCATCCCTTCTCGCATTAAGAGGAGGTATCCTCGGGACTTGGGGAGAAATTACGAAGGCAGACGGGGGAATTCGAGGGAGGATAGTTTCAGGTTGCTTCGAAAATAATGCTCGTGAAATATCGAAGACGCTGTGACGCCGCGCCATCGATCCCCCCAACGGGAAAGAATTTTAATGCTCGATTGCGTACCGTTCCAGCCATCGGAAGCCCATGAATTCTTGATACCGCGCTATTTCAGGAAAAACGCTTTCTCCTATAGGCCTCGACGTGGCTTTGAAAATCCTGCCAGGATCTATAGTATCACGGTCTAGGGGTATGGTCAATTTATTTGCTTACGGGGCCCGCCTCCACGTGTCTCCATCGCGGCACGACCTCGCAATTTCAGAGTACGCCCGCGTAAAGACGCTTCGGCAAAGTGTTTGCAATGATACGAAGCTGCTTGTTGGCACAGCCACGCATTTTCTTTCGCCCGCGCAACTCGGAATTCCATACTGCCGCGAGTCCCCTTGAATAGCGAAGCAGCCTTCGTGTCGTAGCTGATCTGCAAGTAATCGAAGGTCATCATTCTAGCAAAACGGAGACGATTCGCTCGAGAGGGGCTGGTGATCGAGGAGGTTCGTATGCCAGCTCTCAATTTCCAACGATACCGAACATTAGGGGGTAATAATGTTTTTACGGGGAGGAGTTTATCGAAGCAGTTTCACGACGTCGTAGCTCTGATATCCCTTCGGCTATTTTGTTCAGAGTACCGGCGCTTCGCATAAAATTATTGGCGAAACTTTCATAAGACGCGTAATGAAAGTAAATCAAGATTGTAGAGGATAGTAAAAAATGTTTTTAAACGGGTGCAAAGTAACGAGAACTTTTAGTTTTTGATACGCGACGGTGTATCGGGAGACTATTTTTAAACCGCAGATCGATATAACTTTCATTAGGGTTGTTTGAAGCGAAAATTGAGAAAATTAAGCGAACAACTGACTATCAACTCTGCAGGCATCTTTTACACAAACTTCTAATATCTGTGGAATATTTAAGTTGTCCCCGATCCAGGAATAAAAGCTAAGAACCACCACCCACCCTCTTTGGTTCCTCTCAAATACCCGTCTGGACCCAAGTAGAGGGGTTGTTAATATACAGAAAATAATATTCCGCGTAAAACTATTCCGATGGCGGGCAAAAGAAAAGTCATTTAATGGTGACTAAGTTATAGGGGCGGTGGGAGTGAAAGGGACGCAGGGATATGTCCTCGCGCGTTACCAGCGCAGGCCGTGCCTGTTCAGCCTCCCCGACGGCTAACGATTTCATCCCTTCGCGCGGGAAAGTCAGCTGAGAGAGGGGGCGGTACGGTTGCTGGGGTGCAATGCCGCGTAAGTAAGTAAGTGCACCTCGGCTCGGTGCATTCTTCGTGCCCGGGGTTTCTCGCTACCGCGGCCGTCACGAGTGGTCCAACGGACTTTTTAACGACCCCGTGGTGTTCACCACCTCGAAGGGTGGATCGCTATCGCGCCGCGGCACATTATGCCAGCGCCGTCTGCGAGACATTGTACGCGTCAGCTTCCAGGGAATATTACGAGCGTGCGGAAAGGAAGATATGCAGAGGGATGGAGCACTGTAGCGGCGTGGGTGGTTTCGATGGCTTTTCTCCCTTTCTGGTTCGCCATGGCGTCCCGATAATCCCCCGTGCGTCTTCTAGACGGCTTTCAGAGGGTGGTTGCGAGAAAACGCGAGGAACATATATTTATTTACAGGTTTACAAACGAGTATAGCTTTTTAATGGACATAATGAATTTCATTGATATTATACATTCGCGTAAGTCATAGTGTAGGTTGATAAAAAGAAACTATCCAGACGGTTTATTAGGTTATCGTAATGAAACCCGTGGTGAGGGTGTTTCGTGGAAGTCGTTTTTGATATCAAATACTCTTCTACGTACCTACCTACCACGTATATTCACACGTTCCAGTGGACATGAAAATTAATATTATCGGCGTTGGACGCTTGTGAAATCGGAGTGCCTAATACAGGCCGAAATGGCCCGGGCCAGTTGTTATATAAGCACGCGTTCAGAATTATCCCCACATTTGTCGTTTCAGCCGTGAAAGCAGGCGAACACGCGTCGACACTATTTAGAGGATTTCTTTATACGATTACGTATTATTTATGCCTGAATTATTAGCACACCGCGCGTCTCCGGCATCACCATTAGCATGTATTGATTATCGTTGCACCGCGTTGCTCGTTATTTTTACGCCGTACAGTCCGCTGTAATTAAATCAGTTGAATCGACGCACTCGATATTATTTCACCACGGGCAAGTTAAACTGCTCTGTTTCGTATCGACGTTCGATAATTTCGTTAGAAAACGGAGGAATTCCACATCACGGGGGATGAATATTGCGGTTTAAAACGGCGCAGGTTCAGAGCGATATTTAATCTCAGGGGGTATCGCGAATAGTGCCAGTCATGGTTAGATATTAAAGTAATTAAAACTACACTATATTCGGCATGTCTGGAAATATTTATACCGTCCGACGAGACGAACGATTTCACATCGTCTCTATCGTTTACGTCCTAGAGTAATCAAGCATTTCGAGCGCTCGATACGCGTCAGATTTGAGGTGCATTAATGCTAAGGTACGCGGGCAATCAGATGCAGAAGAAACATACATAAATTGAGACCGTTCGCAGCATCGCCTCTGAAGCATCGCCATTTAAGCATGCATCTTCGAGGATCCATACCTCACGTTCCCCCGCGTTTCCCCATCTCAATCTCCATCTCCATCTTCATCTCGCGCGACGTCGTAAGATTGCAGTTAGCCCGGTGGTTATCAAGAGCCGAGCACCGCCAGGCCGCGTCCCGACAGTCGCGGGTATTTCCAGCAAGCGAGAGGCGAGCGTTGCGCGGTGGCTGTGCGCGGATCAAACTTCCACGAGGAAGGACCGACGCACGTCGTTCTAGCTGCGAAACGAGGCCATTTCGCTCCCCCCGGCGTCCCTTGTGTCCACCAACTCCGCCACCGATGCGCCCCCTTTTTCCACTTCGAGATACGTCAACGCTTTGCGGAACAATCGGGGGGAGAGTTCAGTGCACCGGCACCGGGGAGTTCCACGAACTCCTTTTCCCGGCGGATGCGCATTTGCCGCGCGGGCATCAGTTGACTGTAACGAAGTTTCACGCTTTCGGGGAAAACTTGCCCCCGCGTATTTTCCAACCACACCGTCGTCGCGGCCGCTGTTCGCTTTTGCGCGATCTCCCGAGGCCGCCTTCCGCTCCCGGCGAAAGGGCAGAGAGAGAGAGAGAAAAAGAGAGAGAGAGAGAGAGAGAGAGAGAGAGAGAGAGGGAGGTTCGTTTCAATCTGAAATAGGTTTCTGGGACTGATCGCAGTGCGGCGACGTAAACGCGAGGAATTATTTCCCCGGATCGTATCAGGAGGTCGTGAATTTGTTGCACCGGACGTCAGGTGGCTGGAGAGTCTTGATTGGACAATTCTGATCGATGTTGCAATAGAATCGCGGGATAGGAAGGTTGCACAGTCCCGTGGCTGGTTTGAAAATTCTCGCCGAGATATTAAATTCCGCGCAACGTTGAACGAATTAGAGGTTGAACCGCGACATCACGCAACCCACATGGTCCGCCACGCTGATTTACCAGAGACCTTGACTAATCCTCCCGCCTTGTCGATTCTTGAGTACAGGGTGCAGCACCCTGCTCGGTTTGTTAAGCGGAGTGCCGCTCGAGTATCCGTAAATTATCGGCACACTTGACTTTTAAAACGGCTCGTAAACGTATAAACGCGGAAACGTGTAAAGGTATTCGGGAAGCCCAGGGACTTCCGCCAATCGTGGTCGTAACCAAGGACGAAGCTGATCGTTAAGTCGATAAAAAGCAAAGCAGGAAGAAAATAAAAGAGGAACGAGAACCACCCCGCCGATGTATATCCTAATCCCGGGGTCCCTCGTCTTCTGCCCCAACCCCCTTGGCGGCCACCCTCGACGCCCCAGCGTTTTACCCTTCAAATTGGAGCCCGTGTATCATTAGCTATTCAAATTCATTTCTGTGCACGGTTACGCGACTGAAATATACCGGCATTATACGTGGCGTGATTGCCTCCACTTTAGTCACGTCGTTCAGAACCAACCCCGGGCTCGTGCCTCTGCTTAGGGGCGCGTCTCTGTGCTCCGCGCCGCAGTCAGACCCGGAGTTCATTGCACTGGAAAAGTTCCTCATCGGTTACGCTAGATCGACGTGCAACCCAACGAAATCCCGGCCATATCGAGGGAAACATCCAGATACCAACGGGCAAAGAGAGTTACGTGAAAATCATTGGGGTAGGCTTAGTAGCTGCGAGCTTCAACCTTGGCTTCAACTCCACCGTAATTTTTCACTCGATTTTGGGTAAAACCTAGGGGCTCTGCTCATACTGAGATGTTACCCTCAGCACCATTCATCATAATTACAAATTGCTGTGTTTAATTACGGTAGTACTTACCGTTTCGGAACCTCCCCTCAGCGGAAGAGGGAAAAGAGAGGCAGAGGGGGCAGCAATTAATTGTTAAAAGTGTAAGGAGAGAGGGCTGTACATTAGGAGAAGGGAATCCCAGGTACTCGACCATATAGGGATCGCATAATCACGCGGTGGTGTAACGTTACCGAAACTTATGTCCCTTTAGCGGGCAGGGAAAAAGTTACGAGAAACGTTAATGGCCGCGAAGTATTTACATGTTCCTCCCTGTCATGGACGGGGCCGAATACGGCGCGCGAAAACCGGCTGCACGATGATTTACACGAATCGTAATTCAACCCCGCTAGCTTCAGTCGGCGTAACTCGTGGCCGGCCTCGCGGCCCCGCCTATAATTCGCATGCGCTCATTTCCCAGACATCGCGGCCTCGGCGACCACGTTGAATCAATAATTAAGACAGCATCCGATCGTTCCGCGCGCTGGAATCGACGCCGCAACCGGGCCGGGGGCCATTTCGATCACCGCGGCTCCATTCCGTGGAAAACTCAAGGTGAAATACTTTCTCGCGCAGGGCGTTGTGCCCGATTCCGAATCGGCCGGCGAAACATCGGTCACTTGCCACGGAAAGTAAGTGTCCTTGATTCCTGTGCGAAACGCTCTTTGCTAGAGGATTGCTTTCACATTTTCGCGGGCGAAAACATCGGAGAGCAGGTATGGATGCTGTTGTGCGCGACTTCGAGAGTCGGGGGATAGTTTGAAAGGCGACGAGAACGATAGAAAAAGTGTGTAATAAATTCTCCACCGTCTAAACTTCGCAGACGCGTATTTTTAGAAATTTCATCCCCTCCCACTCACACCGTTCCACCCCCGTGCTGAGTCTACTGGCCGGCGTTACACGTGAAGTATCGTTGTTTACAAAGTTCCGCGTGTTCGGTTGCGTGGCATCTCCCGTATCACCCGATAATATCGATTATTCGAGCCGTCGCCGTTGGGCGCGCGCGTATTTTTTTCATACCTTCATCGCGCCGTAACTCCCCGGGGCCGCGGCCCGAACCGAGGCGCGCTCGTTCCCCTTGGTAGAGAGCCAGTGGAGGAGGAACGTTTATCAGCCCCGGGGATTTCTATCGGGGCCGAGTGAACCCTGCGACCGGTCCACCTGCCCGTGAAACACGGGCACAGGTGTCCGCGGGCAACAGTCGCGCGGCAAGGTGCAACGGCCGAGCGTGACTTCTGTTCGAATCAGCGGGACGCGATCGGTCTGCCTGCTGCCGGTAGCCCCGGGACATTCCGCGGACGCGAAAATTCGATTGCCCGGCCAAAGGATCGTCGTGCACAGCGCCAAGCCACGAGGGGCACGGGGGGGGGGGGTGGGTGGGAAACGTTCACGTAGAAAGCTACCGCTCGTTACCGGTGCGTACCGAGGGAACGGGCAGAGAGGGTGCAGAGTCGGAGACAGAGAAAGGAAGAGGGTGGAACGGGCGAGGGTAAACAGTAAAGGTAGAGGACCGGGGGGAGAATGAAAGGTGAATCAGAGAGATGGAGATGCCAAACGAACGAGGCAAGATGGGAAAGAGACGGGGAGCAGGGTGTCCAGGGCGGTGGAAGAAATTAAAACACCGAGACGTGCCGGCCAGCACGCCGGCATGGTGGATGTACGTACCGCTGGCGATAGATCGCGTTGGAGGGCTGGGGGGGTTGGAAAGTTGGCTGGGTGGCGCACGTTGCGATGTCAGAGGGGCGTGCTGGCCACGCATGCGTACCTGCCTCGGCCCTGACTGCACCGCAGGGTGGTTCAATGTTACGGGAGGGCACTGACCCGAGCCGGAGAATCCACCCCTCGGTGCACCGAGGTGGCTACACCCCTGGTATACGTAGGAGCCCGCCGGTCCCTGCAACCAGCCCTCCGTCGATTCACTCTAACTCCCCCTCTCCCCCGGCCACCGGCCTCGCCACCCTCGCTCTATGTTACTCTACAGCCGCCACCACCCTCGCCGCCGCCGGTACCGGCACCGATATCGGCGTACGGATCCGCCGGCGAGGGCACAGCAGCGTCACGGACCGGGCTAACCATTATCCGACTCTCACAAATCACCTGGACCACCGTTTACGCAGCGAGCCTCGTCTTTGCCGCGCTGCGATTTGATGCATGACAGTCGGGCCCTCGCTGTCCGGTCAAAGGCTCCTGAATTGGCAGCGTAGGGTGGCGTGTAGCGGGCCGGCTCGGGCGGGGGGTTGCCCGAAAATTCGTCGGTCGTTTATTATTCATTGGTAATTAGCGGTAATGGCGGGCTCGCAAGCGTTTGAATAACGATCGATCCGATAGGCAGAATGATTTTGATATCGTTACCAACGGGCGGTACGTGGCTTGTTTACGGGAAGATGGGTTTGCGTAGGTGGCGGCGACAAGGGGGCTTTGATTAGCGGCAATCGCGCGCGGGTGATAATGGCGGAAACGTTTGATGCAGTCGAGTGCACGGTGAAATGAAATTTTCGTTTCGTTCGGCGGGATTTAGGAAAATTTTCAATTAAATGTCCCGCCTCGCTGGCACGTCAACTGTACACGTATTCCGGAGTTCTTCCCCCCGCCCCACTGAAGTGTATTTGCTGCTGGGAATGTAATTAGCTTTATCGCACGCCTCCGAAGGCTTTTTATCCTTATCCCATATTAGTTTCCCAAATTGAATTCTCCCAATCGCGCAGCACCGGTCGCAACGGGGTGGTCCACGCGGGTTCTTCAACCTCTCGAGCCACTACCCTCGCGGAGCGCGCCCACGCGCGTTACGCGAAAGTAAAACTGCGTCATGTCGACTCGCTTCCCAAGAAGGTGAGTCTCGCATTCTGCTATAGGTTTCGTTTTATTCTCCAGGGAAAATGATCCGTCAAGAGTGGCTAGTACCGTCGCTAAGTAGTTTCTTATCAAGTAATTTTAGGAACTTTTAACTATTTCACAATTGATCTCCGCTAATGATTTTCACGACCAGAAGTCGACGTAGGAGGTTCAGTCCCAATAGTGTGTCCACCGTCCTCGAATCTCCAATCATCAATCATTAAAAATCGTACTCATCCCTTAAAATAATTCGATTCCCCGGTTAGAACGTTCTAAAGTCCATCGACACGAACGGAACCCATGCCTCGGACTCAAACGTTAAATGTCGGATGTTGGCTTCCATCGATGCCTATATAACTAGCACTTGAGACGACCTGGCAGGGGGTATCCAGTGGGGGTTGACTCCACCAGTTGGGTCGATTCCCTGTTATGCTAATTTGTCAACGGTCGGGCCCAGGGTAGTCGACCGGGGCTTAAAAATTATTTCACACCCGGCTGACTCTTCCCTTCCCCTTCTCCTTCTCCGTTCCCTCTTTCTTTCTGACTGACTATACCGTGTACCACCTGGCCCATCGAAATCAGACGCTAGCAAAGTGAAATTCACGGGAATTCTTTACGCGAAACCATTCCCTTTCCACCCCCGCCATCCCGATTCTTGGTACGAGGCATGACGCCCCCTAACATTCATCTTCCTCAGCAACGGATAGGCGAAGATATACTCGCCTCTATATATCTTCGTGGAAACGTCGTCTCATTGGGGTGGTAGAAGACGGCGGGGAGGAGTGCTGGGAAGAAATTACCGGCGACTATCGTCATCCACGCGAGACGAACGAGAAATATCGCCGGGAATTCAACGCCGAGAAGAGGATAATGAGCTCGCCGACGTGGCCGCCGAGATTCCTCCGTTCCCGATCGCGTTTCCACGCGCCGAACTATTTACAATGTAAACGCTTCGAACGGCCAGGATACGCACCGCGTGATTTATACTTGCTTTGCCCGAGACGAGTGCGCGTCTCGTCGAGGGTGTGCTTCGTGGTACGCGGAAGCAGTCATGGGAAAGCTGCATCGATGATTTTGGAATTGGCGCTATTTTAGCGGCATCCCTTCCGCTATTTATGGAATCAAGAAGGGCGCCGTAGACGTACTTACGTTTATAAAACTCTGAAAGAGAATTCAAACACGTTTTATACCTTAATACAGAATTACCTACCTATAATTTCGCACCTTGCGCATCGTATTGACTCAGGATACGAAAGCCGTTGATCCGTTGAGCCGTTAATGAAACACTTTTCGACACCTGTTGTGAAAGTTCGGTACCGGCCTGACTATTCGGCAGGTGCAGGAAATTTGGTTCGCAGGTGGCATCGGTAACATTATCGAAACACTCGGCCAGTTAGATTTAGGGTCGTGGTGCTTCTGAAGGTATCCAAGTAGAAGTGTTATTCTCTTCCGCGGATCGCTCGTCCCGGCATACAGAGTGTCATCCAATCAAACTTAATTGCAAGAACCAACAGCTACCGTTTCTCCTACATTCAGTCCGCCATATTCCAAGATCTGAAGTTAGTAGTCGGATCTTTTACGATAAATGGAACAACTGTTCAGAGTATTTCATATCTTAATAACGACGAGTACACTTATGCCTACTAGCAACCATTAATTCCCCCTAGAAAATAAAAAAGAGACCGAACAAAATGGCTGTCAGTGATTTGTCAAGATAAGTTGAATTCATTCAGACAGAATTCATACTAATTACGTATATACGTACTTTACTGCACCAATTGCAGCGTGCAGCGTAATCGAAACGGATAATATTGACCAGTCCGCTTCTAAAATACGATACCCTATTCTGCCCTGTTCTCCACGCTAATTACATCAGATTTCGTTCGCTGGTCCAGCCGTCTAATCTAGCAAATTACGGTCTAAAATCAGGAGCTGAGCGTTCCCGCGGAAGCATGGCTATGGAGCGCCGTTCCCCGGGGACTCCGTCGGTCGTGTCGACGACCGGGAATACCCAGCGTACGTTTCGAACTTTCCTCGTTCTGGCAGACAGCTTGGAACCGTGTCGAGTTCAATGTGTTCCGTTCACCCTTCGGCTGCCCCCGCGCGCCCCCCCCCCTGCCGGCGTGTATCGGCGAGTATCGCGGGAAACTTCGGCGGCCCGCGAAAATTCTGTTTTACTCGCGACGGGAGACGGGCACGCCGGTTACGATATCCCGTTTTCGTACCGTTCCCGACCGGCTGGCCGTGCGGTGAAGAAAAGGCACGGGATGAGGGACGAGGACGGAAAGAGAACCAGGGGCGTTCGTCGTTATTTCGCGGTGGATGCTGCGGGATCAATAGCGTGGAGAGCCGAAGTGCTGGTGGAGAGGGAGGCGAAACGGGGAGGGACAGAGGGGGACAGAGATTGGCGAGAGCCTGTGTGTACGCGCGTACGAGAGCGAGACGGAGGGGCAAGAGGGATGGTCGAGGAACGAAGAGGTAGCCTGGACATAGCGGGGTTCGGTTAAGGGGTGAGAGAAAGACAGGAGACAAAGGGTGACTCCCCTAGTCTCTGGTACCTACAACAGCCCCTCTCTGTCTCTCCCGTCGTTCCCTCCGCCGTCTCTGTTCGCGCCGGTGGCTTGCATCTCGCTCTATCCACCACCCCTTGCCACCCAACAACCCCAGGAGTCGATGCATCCAGGGTCGTTGCTACCGGCAGCGAACGATCCAGCCTTCCATGCGCTCTCTACAACCCCTCTCTCCATCCCGCTCGCTCTCTTTTCCCTCTACCCCCCCCCCCCCGCCATCGCTCCCTCCCCCCGAGCCAGAGGTGCGTCTGTCTCTCGCCCCGATCCGCACATGCACACGCATCGATACTGGATAATAAACGCGCGCGATGCAGGTGGAGTCGCTCGCGCTGGCCCGTGCACGCCTCTATACCTACGCGCGCTGCTCGGCTCGCCGTGTCTGGCTGGTGTATTTTGCGCGATTGCAACGGCCTGCGCGCACGTGATGAGAAAGACAACGACGGCGAGGGTGAAGAAGTTCACCGGCGACGTCGTCCCGGCTGGCTACTGGATTCCTAGCGAATCTGCGTCGCGAGTTTTCAAGGACGCGCGATTAGGATGCGTGGGAATACACCAGCGAGCGCTCGCAGACGTACACGCGTCAGTTTTGCTATTAGGAACCGTGGCTAGGATACGTTTGCAACTTCGTCACGTGCCCACGTACTTAACTATACTTCAGTATTTTCCTTTATGGACAGTAATGGCCGTGTACACGTTGCCCCCGATTTCAATCCTTAATTACCCTGTTCACACGCCAGGATATCCGCTGGCAGAGAATTTTTCAGATGCTCTGTATGAATTGGATTATTATTTCATATAGACATTCTGCTTCTCGTAGTTTAACGTAAAGTGACGTGACAGAACGCTTACTCTAATCCCCCCTTATCTATGGGCACGTGAATATGTGCCACTGATACGTGTACGCGTGTCATCCACTAACTATGGGATGATGTTCCTGGCTTATGGACCTATATCTGTTACGAGTTTATTACAGCGTTGATACGGTTGGAATGAGTTGCGGTGGCGATCGGGGAACCGAAATATCGTGGGCCGGGCGCGTTGTTTAATCCCGGCCCACCTGCCGCCTGCATGTTTCTCTGTTTGCCCAGGATTCGGAGGGTACCCTCGGAGTAGAGAAGACGACCGCGCGCTCGTCTGAGTTTCGGGTTTGTCTTAGCCACAGGACTCCGTCGCCGGGGGCTTGAACAGGATTCCCGTGGCGGTGAACTCTTTCTCGAGCGAGCAACAAGAAGGAACCCGCAATTTCTGAGGGCATCGTTTTCGTTCGTTCCCTTTGTTCGCTCCTGCCTCGGAGGGAAACGGGTCGGTCTTCTTCGTGCCGCGTTCAAACTTCGAGAAGTCTGACATTCACTGGATCGTTCACACGCCGCGCCATCTTGTCTCCGATTTAAATTCGTCGCCGAACGTTCTTGTACATATTTCATGGAGTGAATTTTTAATACTCCTATCCGTGAATACCGAAATCGACATTCTTCTGCGACAAATTGACGACTGCCCGATACCCTAAGTAGTAGGGGAGGCCGGGGCTGGTAGGCCAGTTTTTCAGTTTTTGATTTTTTATAAATTATGTCGGCGAAATATCCTTAAACCGGCTAGTATATTTGATAGGGCATACATTTGGCTATCCGATTAAATTATTAATCTTGACTCAATGTGACAACAATTAACGTATTTTAATGTTTTTCTAACACCTTCCATGCTGGTCAACCAGCCCCATGATCGGGGTTGGTTGACTTACGGTTTTGTGTAGGTTAACTATATTTAGGTACAATCAGTTAAGAAAATGTTATTAGTATCTAATCTCAGTGGTAATAAAATAACACAATGTCACAAGAGTCGTTTCATTATAAAATATTAATTTCTTCCTTTCATATTTTATTAATAAACTGAAAATTGTTTCATCTTAAACATTAATTGTAACGTATTTATAACATAGTGTAAAGTTTAGGGTTGTTATCCCCATATGACCCCAACGAAAGGGGGTAAAGATCTGAAATTTATCTCAGTGTTTTTTTAGGCAAAGAGCACGATTTGGTACACATAAATACTAAAAACTGGTGCTGGGGCCGTTTTCCTATGCTTACCCGGCTAGACCCTTTAAACAAAAATTAAAAATCGCTTTATGAATAAGAAAATAACAATTTAAACCTTATTAGTCAACCAGCCCCGACCGATCATTTTGACTTTAATAATCTATATAACCTTCAGTAATTTATGTATAAACGAAAATATTCTGTCAATAGATCGTCTAATAAACAAACTTTAAAACAATCCCTTAACATTCTATTGTAACTATATAAAGCGTGAAAAAATAAAATCTTTAAGAAAAAATTATTTACTTACGTAGTCAATATTTGAACAAACGCTGATAACTGTTAAAAAACGTGCGATCGCAGGTTCGGACATAAATGCATTGCACAGTAGAAGTGACTTCTTTTTACAGTGAATGTTTCCGCAGTGGAGCACATGTCGGTGCAAAGTTATTAACAATTAGTTCAGCTAACCCTTGGGACTACCACCCCGGTCTCCCCTACCTATCTGAGAATGAACAAAGTGAAGAGTTTCGAGGAAGTTGGGTGAAACAAGGACATTATGCCTGAAAAGACGGGGACCGTCGCATAGAACGGGACAAATTCCTATCGCGCGATAGCGTCACGTTGCAGCCGCAACCTCGAGCCGCCATTAATTAGATTCTAAACATAGGAACACTCTTACTCCGTTTCCTATAAATCGAAGCCCGGTGTAGTACAGAGGCGGATCGTTTCCGCAAAATAATTAATACAACCGGCCCCGTGGTTCGCTCGCCGAAGATTTATACGCGCGTAGCTTTCTGGAAGCCGAGCCGATGGCGTCTCGTCTTTCTGCTTTCTACGTGGCTTTGAGCGATAATAATTATTACATTATCGTTAGCCGTTTGTTATCCGAGAGGCGTGAAGCGGCGCGAGAGGATTCGCGGAACGGAACCCGAGGACATGGCGGAAGGTGAATCTGTCTTTGTGCGTCCGTCCGATCTTCCATGGCACCAGAGGACGTAGGTACAATCGGACAAGCGTTATACGTTCTACATTAGCGTCGCTTGTAACCAAAGAATGCATCGTTATCGCGCGCTGCTGCATACGGCAACCTGTATTCTCTATGACACCGGTAACAGCGATCCTCGATATCCGTTAACAGTTTGTAGAAGCTATCGATACAGGCTGTCGAACGTTAGGAAACCACGAGTTATCGCGCGGAAACCGTCTACGGGGATTATTCATACGTACGCGCCCTTAACGCGCGCAAGGATGGTCGATACGCCGCGCATGTGTGCGCCCCGCAAACATATTGATACGCAAATAATCATTGTACAAGCGAATCTACGCGCGCGCGCGCACAGCGCGTGCACGAATATCGTCATTACACGCTGAGTGCGCGTGCCGGCCCGTACGTGTACAGATCATTTCGGTCCGCACACAAACGGATGTAACGCGTATTCAAACGGGCGCGGTGTACGTCATCCGCCGTCATAATTACACGCGCACGCGTGGTCCCGCGCGGCCGGGATCGTCAAGCAACGTCCTCCGCGCGTAAATAGATACGCATAAGCCACGCGTATACATGAATATTTATTTCCCGCCGCGTCACTAAATATTATTCATTGCCCAGTCGCATTTACATGAATATCGTATAAGTTCGTAGACAGGCGGGCAGCAAGGGAGGATTTTAAAACGCGATGAGCCATCGTCTCTGTTCCGTTCGCGCGTCCCGTGATCGCGGTGTCCTTAGCGTTCACCAGGAGGAAGCCGCTCGGTACACGCGCCTTTACTCTACCTCCTCGGCGTTACCGAGCATCGAAAGTACATTAAGGACCTCTATATCCGCGTCCGCGTATGCATATTCAGCCCCGTTCGCCTCCCGCCCGTTAGAAATAATCTGACCAAGCGTTGCTCGCGTATTCCCCCGATTGGAAACGGTGACAGGGAGCGAGGGGATTAATCGCCATTTCTGAAACCAGCCGCGTCTATCGTTGCAGCGGAACGCGACACGGAGGAGCACCGTGTCGCGAGATTTCATCAGTTTTATGTACGACGGATAATGGGAGGGAAACGGCGAACCGGTGCATCGGTGGATTTCTCGCGAGGGGTGGCTGCGCTTCCTGGTTGCCGGGACGAACGTTTCACAATGGGGCAGGATTTTCGTGGCGATAACGGCGATGAAAAATGTATCGCGCGAAGATGAAAATGCATTGTAACGATCCGACGGTTTTCAAGCGCTCTCATTGTCTACCGGGCCGGGGGAGGATGTTTCGCTATCGCGCGGCGAGCCGGCCCCCTTGTAACGGCAGAATTCCGTTCCGATCGGAAAGCTCGTCTCTCCGCTGTCACGTGTGTATAGGTGCTATTCACGCGGAGTGCAGGAGAAACGGGGGAGATGCTAAAACCCTGGCAAATATTTAAATATGTCAGAGTATCCGCGAGGATATACCCCAAGAGCCGTTTCTCGAGTGAGATGCTTGCTAAGCTAGAAGAAATTCGTGGAAATCTAATGGACCGTAGCTGCGACATGTTTTATCGAGGATGCGAATAGAATGTTTGCCGAACTGATGTTTCTGGACCACGATAGTCTGCATCATAGAGTATTTTGCCGGTTCGTTCACTCGCGAATAATTTCGCCGCGGTAATGCACCGATAACGACGAGCAGCTCGTCAATTTTACGTTGGACGCTGTCCATCTGGTGAAAAACGAATTGTCACGGGATCGCCGCGCTTCGTTTCGGTGGTTTTCGACGAAAAGTAACGTCGAATTGGTATTTGCGGCGGGGGCTGGCGGCCATTAAAACGCGTTGCCGAAAACGATCGAAATTTCGGCCGCGAAACCGCGATGCAGCTACCGTGCAAATTAGAAAACCGCCGTTTTTCCCCGATGGAACGCAAACGGATGTTGGGAGAGAGCGAACGAGAGGGAGGTGGATGGAACGCGCGCAGACTGCGGCAGACACGCGTATCGGTTCGTGGTTTCTGCTCGCTCGACAATTCCAACGTGAGAAATTTATGAAATCGGCTGGGCCATGCGTCAGAATACCGAAAAGCGATCAGATCTCGTCTCTTATACTCGTCCCGTCTAGGGAACTTAATCCCGGGATCCTGCGATCCCGGCTGTTTTTTGGACTCCAAAGGTCCCAGGATTTTATATAACTAATCCCGAGAATTTCGGAATTTTTTAAAAATGTGAAATACTTTATGAACACCTAAAAAATATAAAAATAAACAGAATATATAAACATTGTCATTTCATGATAATAATGATTTATTTAAATAATAATATTAACTCAGGGGTAACTAACTAAACTATATTTATTTTAACAATGATATTCTCACTTTCCGTTATGTCTCCGTCAAACTTATCGGTTCACGTAGAGTCGAAACATTGTAGATATGTAGTTTAGGTACTTCGTTCTATCTTCGTTCGCATTTCCAAAAATATTCATAATGGTTTACTGCTATTATCTACTTATCGAGACTTTATTATTATTCATTGTTCTACTGTTTTTATTGATAAAAATGATTTTAGCTTATGTTTCGGACTAATGATAGAAAGTTAGTTTGTTTACTTTAAATAAAGATTTGGAATTTTAGCACATAATAAATCATTTTAATTACTGAATTTTTCTATTACCCAATCTCGAGATTAGTCCCGGAATCCCGAGATAGACTTTAAGAAATCCCGTATTCCCGGGATAGTAAATAATGACCGGGATTGAATTCCCCAGTCCCGGTCGTATCGATTCCTGTTTCGAATTCGTGCTCGGCCGTGACAGCATCACCTGCACGGTTTCTCTGCGAAAAATCATCCGCTCCTTCGAGAGGCTTCTCTATATGCAGACGAAACGGGGAACTGTGAGCCTGAGATGTGTATGAAGATTATGAAGTCTCCAGAGACCTCTCAGATCCCAGAACAGTAGACCGCTAATCAGATGAAAACACTTTTCCATCCTAGGGCGTATCGCCGTGATCCCCTTGCATCAGTGCATCGACTTTGATCCCATCGACCCCCTCGTCACTGGCCCCGTCGTAAGGCAGAAATTTGGTGCGTGAGGAGGGTTAAGGACGAGCCAGGCCACCGACATCAGCCAGGTGGCGTCCGAATTACAAGGTTTACGCAAACGCGCCCCGACGACCGCCTCTCGTCTGCACAACGCACGTAACACGTGAACGAGGCATGCCGTGGTAATAACAACAACAGCGGCAGCAGCAACAACAGCAACGGGAACGGGCAGCGGTAGATCGGGGCGAGCGATGAGTCCCAGGTGGGAGGCAGCTGCCAGGCGGCACAACACCTGCTCTTCTTCTTTCCTTCTTGAACAGACAGGACCCGTTTCCAGAACCGAAAAGGGGGCTCGCCTATCTCCTCGACGGTCTCCTCATCCGGACGGAGATCGTTCCTCTCTTTTTCTCAGCTTGGCGCGGAACACCACCTTCGCCGTTTGCCTTCTCCATGCGGGTGCACGGCAGGTGCTGTACTTCTCCTCCACCGCCTTCTTTCTCATTACTATTATTAGTGGGGTTTTCTTCGCCAGCATGGGACACCGCTGACCCGCGGTCTTGCTTTATTTCTCAATACGTAGCGGATACACCGGGGCGTCATAGCGCCTGGTGCCCGTCGATGAGTGACTAAGTAAGTTGCCACGAGAGCCTCAAATCGACTGTAAAGAGGGACTGAACGATGTTTTTCTTAGGCTCCTTTTTTTCGAACGGGCTCCATGCCCGGCTTCTTCTGCTCGGCGAACGGAGCACGTGTCATTGATTCCACGATGCTACAGGAGACTATGCCTTCGAGAGTAAAAAGAAAGTAAACTTTAATCTCCCCTACTGTCATCTACTAGTTTATGTCGGACGTAAGAAATATTTATCATGAAATCCGAAGGGAGAAAAAGAAATGGTGCCTCTCTGGCCTTTCGCACGTGCACTTCCTTCGGCACACTGTCAGGTAAGACGACGCGGCATTCTTCATGCGGGCAAGCAGCAGGTGTCGCAGTAATTCGCTCGCAGCGTTCTCACCGTCTCGCCGTCATTTTTACCGTCTTCCTCTTCATTATTCAGACGAGCCATACTTAGGCACACTTATCGGCACAAATTTCCTCGTCGCGAATTTTTCAAGAAAATCGAATAGCCGTTTAGCTCGCATCGACTCAGCCATGTGTCTTTGAAACGTGATAACTCCTCTCCGTCCCTTTCCAGCGAGAACAAACTTCGCTGTAAACAACAGTTTCCAGAAAACGTCCAATTCCAAAGATTATTTACCTGAAGTTTCCTGTCAGCCGGACTCGAAGCCCAGGGCAGACAGATCGGGTAGGAGCAAGGGGATGAAATGAGGGGCAAGAAAGCACGAAAGCGCGACGTTGGACCGGCTCGTGGTTCAATTTCGTTGGTCGTGGCGGGAAAAAGTGCATTATACGACGGCGTGGCCGTTCAGCAGCGTCGTTTCTTTTTCCACTCAGTTTCCTGGCCGTCTTCTTGGTGGCCGTGGTCGCACTCTCCTTCTGCCACCTCTTCATTCCCTCTTGCTCTCGCGCGGCACCCTCTTTTTCCAGCCCCTCCATCGCTTCCACGTGGCAGGAACGCCGTCTGTATAAACGAGCACGCGCCACCACCTGCTTCTTATTATCCCCACCCCCGAGGTGCAACCGGCACCCCTAGCCTTTCCGCCGCCCTCCCTGCAGCCGGCCGGCGTTATTTCACGCGGTGTTTTCTCCCCCCCCCCCCCCCCCGGTTTCTTACGTGCCCCCCTCTCGTGTTTGACGCGCGACCACTGTTTTGCACGCGCTCCGCCCTGGCTCCTCGATGCTGACGCTTTCCCGATGGGCCACATAGTACATACAATTCTACGTATCCGATATTACGAACGTTGGGGTTCGATAACGCACAGCAGCTTTGAAAGCTTTGAAGAAACGTAGAAACTATTTCCGTACCACTATTTCCTCCAGCTTGCGAAAGTTCACCAATGTTGGCTGAGCGTTGCGCCTTCTACCAGCCTGACATTCCAGATGTCCAATTACCGAGTAATGTAAATTTACCCCATGTCGGTATTTCAAACCTTCAAGCGCACAGAAAGTCTACGCGACCTTCGCTAACACCACAAAAGTCGCTTACCTCGTGTCGGGTTTTACCGGCGACTCACACCGCGCGCATTTGCACGAACGTGATTCCCCTGGGTCGCATGCAAAATCATAGACGTGCCGGGTTTATCTTTCGGACTAGAACCACTTGCACTCGCCCGGGCAATTAAGCGATCGTTAAGCGGAATGTCTTATTCGTACGGATTGACTTAACGCGCGACAGCCTCTACTTCGTTTCTTCCCCCGTTCGTCTGGAATTTGGATTTCGTTCACTAGAAGACAGAGGTAATTGGAAGGGACTTCCTTCCGGCGGGCAATATATTTAAAAAGATGTAATTAATTCAGACGGTATTACCGCAGCAAGCTTCCTTTTGCTTCATAAAAATTCGTCGCCCTAACCCGTGGACCAACGAAATTTGTATACCAATATCCCTTTTACGGTGCCTCGCCCGATAGCAGCCCCGTCGGGAGAGACTTGCCTCGGTTTGCGCGAAATTCACGGAACGGTTTGATTAAATTTCCTCGGAAAGTTGCAGTTCCGGCGAAGGAATCGCAAACGGAGCCAGATGCGCATACCGTCTACCTACTCTCCGTGTGTCTATCGTCTATTTACCTACTTACTAATTGCCACTTTGCTGTGTCAACGGTGCACGCTCGACGCCTACCATTAAGCAGCCTTTATGCCAGCAAAGCGCGCCAGCTCTCCTGTACGCTGCATTGCCGCGAGACGCGGTCCCCGTCCGCGTCAGAAGAGACGTCGCGCCGATGAAAGCGCAGCTTGCCTTTCCGGTGATCTGAAATGAATAGGAGCGGTTCGAAATCAACGATCAGTTAAGTCAGGTATCTTCGAGTTGATCGAGGCGGCAGCGCTACGGAGGGCTGATGTGTTTCTTCGTGATTAAGAATTAAAAACGCGCCATCGAATCGAACGACGGGACGATTGCGCCTGGAAGAGGCACATCTATTAATTTGATTGTCTTCGTCGCGACGAACGCGTCGGCCGAGGGTTGAAATTGCCCCTTGAAATATTCAGCAGTCTGGCCTTGAACGGGGAACGCCGGAGGGTTGAAAACGCAAGGGTTAACAGTGATCCACGAGACGCAGACCTTGGAGCATAGCGTCGACGAGGAGCACAGGGGCGAGAGCGTTATGCTTCGTCGGAGACGTGTGTTACCCCCTCACGTGACTGCAACCCTGACTCCCCGAGCTCCTTAATTAGCAGGCTATAAATAAAAGCGGCTGGAAAATGTGATAAAGAATAGAGATAACACTGTAACGCAGCGTCGAAGAGAAACCGCCAGACGATATCAAGCGAGCTACTGGTTTATAGTAAACTGTAAAACGGGAGGCGATGTTGCGCCACTCGGGGGCGAACTTGTAAACGAAAGTAATTCTTCTCTCGATCGTTTTCTGCCCATTGAACCATCTTGCTTCTTCATTTTACACCTGCAATGGGACAATGAGTACTTACCTCGGCTCTCGAAAGTCTTCAACGGTGGCAGGTCTCTGAAAACAGAGCGGAGTCGAATTGCGAGTTCAACGAGATTTCTAAGTGTATAAGATAGCACGTTGGAGGGCTGTGAATTATTTCAGCGGAGTTTCCAGGTTAATCTCGCGAAATTCCCGAGCGGTATCTACGTCCTGGAACTAAGAAAGCTATAGATTACACACGTGTGCATATACCCGATACTGTAAAAGTACCGGCCAGGTGCATTAGCGTAAATCATCGTGAAATATCGGCGAACTAGTTGGTGAAGTTGCAGCGGGGTGACTACACGAAACAAACGTGAGCCCTCGGTACCGATCCAGGCTGGAGATCGGCGCGCAAGAACGACGGCAATCCGCGTCGCAGCTGAAGCGGAGGAACGTGTTTATTGCACCTGTCCAGGCCCGTACGCAACGGCCGAAGTATATTTCACCGCTGACAGATGCGATGTTCGATTCCTCGTAAATACTGTCCGCCACGCCGAAAACACGTCCGGCAAGAATGCGCGTCCCGCTCGGTAACTCTCGCTCGCTTTTACGAGCCGAGGGGCGCGCCGCGTTTCATTGATCCCGAACTGTGCTTGGAATATCCGCTAATATGACACACGAGCGATAGAGATGGATGATTAAAGGTACAGTTGACAACAGCGTCCGAAGGGTGCGAGTCGAACGATGGAACTTTCCACGAGAGAGTTGCGCAGAAAGTTTCCGAAACGTGGCAACGTTTCATTTTCCACTCATAGGCCGAAAGTCAATTCGAAGTTTGAAGACGCCCATCCCTTGGAGTCTGTTTCTGGCGAGCCGTCGAGGGTAGCTGAGAGCTCAGCTAAGGGGTGCTGTTGCACCGGGTACCTCGAATTAACGAGAGATATTTGTCTTCGGCCAAACTATTTTAAAAAAGGACTCGCTTGTGCGATCACAGTTTCCAAGGAGTCCGCAAAATGGGGAAGAAATCGCCCGTAATTCCAATCACCTTCCCCTGCAACGTGCCATTACACTTCGATTGCTGTTGGGCGCGCGTCAGCGGATAACTCGCGCGGCGGGTTTCCAATCTTTCGCTGGATCATTTTCATCGGGAGCCGAGCTGGCACGAGCCTCCGCCGCGACGCGGCGCGAGCTGGCTGTCAGCGAGCGAAGTCACGGCGTCGCGATCGAACGTGCAACGCCGATCGATATTGCACCTGGAGCAGCGTGAGCGCGCGTTGCCGCCAGTCCGTTGTACTCGGGGCGCGACGATGCAGCTCATAGGCGGCCGTGCCGTAAACCCAGGAGCGGGCTCGGGCACCGTGAAAGCGCCCTTTGGCTCGATGGTTGAACGAGGAGGTTGCCAGGGCTGCGTGCAACGCCGGGAGAGAAAGAGGAATAGGAGAAGCTGTAGGAGGGGCGGCTGGACGGGGTTGCTAGCGGAGGAGGATGCAAAGAGATACGGGGGATGGTAGCGAATGCCTGGATACTGACACGGTGGCCACCCCTCTCTGTTCCATCCAGTAGCTCTCCTCTCTCCTCTCTTTTCCCCGGACGGTCTTCTTGCTCTTTTCCACCGTGTCCACGGCTTCGTCTCTCCCCGCGTCTGCTCCCTGTTACTCTCTAACCCTCTCCGCGGCGGTCCGGCGCTCTTTTAATTTCTCTCCCTCGCTCCGACCGGTTCGATGCAACCGTCCCGCTTCTTCCCTCTTCGCAGACATAATATCGACAACCGCTCCCGCGAGCGTTCATCTCGCATTCGCTCGTGCACAGGGGAGGGATATTGTATCACGTGATATTTGCGAGCGCTGTTCCATCGCGAACAGAGGAGCATTACGTATGAACGGAGAATCGGAGCCCGATGTGCGGAATAATTTGTTAATAGAAGGGAACGGCCCGGCGTTTCGCGGCGGACTGGGATTTGAGAACGTGGCGGCGGATGCCCCACCGAATTCTCATCCCTTTCCAATCTCCCTGGGCTTTAATGGACACGCTGCGAGAACTTCTGAATCTTTTTCGATAATGTCGTATGTAACGTAGAATGTATATCCACCTTATACTCGCACATCCTATATTTACCTATAAGTTACATTTTACTACGTTCTACTTACATCCACCCGTACCAGCGCCCGTACTCCAATCCCACCCCGTCTACGTTGCAGCTCCCCCATCCACTTTTCTCCCACCGCTCTATCATCGGTACCTTCCCTTATCCCACACCATCGTAAGTGGAAAAGCAAATGTTGTGTCATCCTGAAACTTTCGTGCCAAACGAAATTGTACGCGTACAGTGTCCACAAACGGGTGCCGCGACATCACAGAATCTTCGTCGGTGGAGTCGAGTTACGCGACACGCAAACCACAACCCCCAGTAATACGCAATTTTCTGATCAACCAGTGAAGTTAAGGTGGGTTTTCGGTGGCGCACTATGCCTCGTCCGCCGGAATCTCCCCCGGCGTTCCAACCCCTTCAACCTGTTTACATACTGCCGTCAGTCTCGGTGGCGCGGTAAACGAGGGGTAGATCGGCATTGTTCGGGGTTCCGGTATTTTTTTTATTTACGTTCTGTCGTTTCGTCGCGCTGCCCATTGAAATAATCGCAGGGAAACTTTTTCGTATTGTCCGCCCCGCGACTCCGTCTCCGGTCCCAGGACGTCGTGTCCCTTTTCGCGTCCCCCACCCACCCTACCCCCGCGTGCGCTCTGTTCAACCCTCCCTCGGCCTCTTTCTCACCCGTCGATGCTCTCCCACACCCTTCCCCTCGTTCGCTATTCACCGACCTCCGCCCGCGGTTCATCCACCTTCTCCCTATCCCCTTCTCCGTCGCGCTCCCGTTCTGCCCCACTATACCCGTCTCCGTCGGCGAGTGCCCTCTCGAAAAGAGGGTGGCTCCGTCCTATTTTGCGGATCCGCACCGAAAACCGCAGTCGTTCGGGGGGGTAGCAGCGCGAGGGAGCGGCAGAATGCAAGCCCCTGGCCTTCTTCTTCGTCTTCTCTCCTCTCCTGCGCTCCCGTCACTTCCACTCTTGGCCCTTTCGACGTCTTCCTCTTTTCTTCTTTCCCTTCCGCCGCCATATTAGGCGTCCCTGATCCTCCTAGTACGCGTATGCGATCAGTTACCCTCCTTTGGCGACCGCGCCAAGTATTCTTGCCCGCTCGTTTGCATACGCTGCCGTATCGATTAGCGAATTACCAGTAATTCCTATGCGAACATCCGGGCGAGTCGCTCGTAAATATCATTCGCGGACGGGAGAGGTAAGGGATCGGGAGAAACGATAGCGGGATCTGCGAGCATGGAAGGGAGAAGGGCAAAGGGAAACCTGACAAGGGAAGGTCAGTGCTTGAGCGAGCGCTTTTGGTACGAAACGGAGGTTAAAATTCGGAAGATTGCGTCGTTTCAGAGGAAATGGCGAAGCATTAGTAGCTAATATTCTAGCAGCTGTTGATACTCGGCGGTTACTACATGTTAAGTCCACTTTCAACCAAACAGCACTCCTCCAGGTCGTGACCTCCCCTTGTGAGAGACGCTTGAACGACGAAAGGCGAAGCAGAGAGAGAGAGAGAGAGAGAGAGAGAGAGGCAGAGAGACGGAGAGGGTGAAGGGCGAAGGGTGCAGAGGCTGCACTGTCGTTTCAAGCTCTCTGTACCGGGCCCCCTGAATTATTTCATCCCCTACGCCCGGAGTAGCTGCAGTTCAGGTGTGTTCGAGATTAATTAACGCGTGCACGCATACAGGCAAATCGAGATCCGCCCGTTCGAAGGGACGCTAATTGTAACTGCGATTTAAACCTACCTACCCCTCTCCCCCACTCCTTTAGCGCGAGGGTCGTCGACTTTGCAGCCGCACTTTCCGCGGTTAATTAATCAGGGGAACCCGTAAAACGCGTATTCCCTCGTTTGATCCTGAGGAGCAGGCTCGTTCGGCCCATCTACTTTAATATTTTCGACCATTGTTGGCGAAGGAATCGCTGCGAAATGTAAATTAATTCCAGCGATGCGTGAGCCGCAGGCCGGTCGACGATCTAATTACGCAGTCGGGCGTTATTAAGTGGAGAGTACACGACATTATATTCGCGACGCGCCACCCTTGCCCGCAGGGGGGATGTTGTAATTAATATTCGTCACTGCGAGCGTATTTAATCGATCGATTCATGCCAGTGTATCGACGGAAATTTGAGCCCCGAGGGGCTTCGAACTTGCATCTATCAGATGACAATCAACGGGTGGGAATGTTATCAGAGTGGGTAAAGAACAAATAGTCCAATGGACTTTTAGCTTCCACAATATTTGCAGTAAGTTGAATAATATACGGAGCAAGTTGCAGGAACGTATATACACACTGACTCGTACGATTAGAGCTTGTAAGGGGCAAGGGAAGTGGGATCGTCTATAGTCAGACACGCCTGGCGACTGACTCTATGACCCTTCGTAACTTGCCGCGCATACAGTGCATCAAAATGCAGGGGATACTTGAGCGATCCACCGCCTCCTCACAGGCAAACCCTTCGTCGAACCCTTTCATATTAACCTCACTGATTTGTCGCAACAAGACCAGGACTTTTTCAATCGTTCACCCTCCTAACGATCTTCGGCCGAAAAGCATCCACGGCGATTGCAATGAGAATCGGCTCGATATTTCCATTCCGCCGGGCGTAGACACGCCGGTGTCGTTCCTCCAGCACGCACATTCGACCCGGCGTGGCGCAGGGTTGCGTGCACCGGCCACCCTCGCCAGACTTGGAGGGCGGGGGTGCAGCAGCCTGGGAGCAGGATGTGGAGGTGGATGAACCGGGCGGCAGTCTGCAGAGTTGCGCGCACACACACACACACACACACACACGCACGGGGAGGTAGAGGTGCACGCGTATACCCCCGGCGCAACCAACACCAACGCCGAGACGCCGACGACCAGCAGCGTCGTTCTTGAATTCGCGTAGCCACCCCCCCCCCCGGCCCCTCCCCGGCCCGTGTTCCGCAGGGGCATGCGCGCCCGCGAGCGTACGTAGAGGGCAGAGCCACGCGGAAACACGGACACGTCTCGCGATCGCACACCACCCGGAGGGAAAACGTGCAACGGCAGGCTGCACTCGTGCTGGTGTTGGTCCGCGGAGAGGGGTTGCTAGAAGAGAATCGGCGTATTCCGCGGGGGAGGGCGCGGAGGTCGCGGCGAGAGAAACGGGAGATACGGTAGAGGGTGTGAGAGAGTGGCTGGGTTTCCTGGGTTCGTTGTCATGGCAACGAAACCTCCGCTCCACCAGACCAGACAGAGATTCGCGTTCACCGACAGCATCGAGCACACGAATGCAGAATCGAAGAGAGAGAGAGAGAGAGAGAGAGAGAGAGAGAGAGAGAGAGAGAGTTGAGGGGGTGAGCTGTAAGGAGGAAGAGAGAAGGAGATGGGATGTGGAAGCGGGATGAAGAGGCGCGCGGAATGGAGAGGAAAGAGTAGCAGAAGGGAATATGAAGAGGAGAGCGAGGGAAAGCCGGGGAGCAAGAGAGGAGGGGTGGGATAGAGACGGCAGTGCACGAAAAGAGAGACTGGATAGGAACGAGGGAAACGGGATATGAAACGGACGTGGGGGAACGAGGATAGGGGATGCAGAAGTCGAGAGAGATGAACTGACGAGCTGGAGGGAGAGAGATCCAGGGAGTCACTCTTCATCCCTCCGAAACTACCCGCTGTACTTCCAGCCGACCCTCCTAGGTCGTCCTGCAACCCCCGCTGTCTGGCAGGTCGTTTGTTGCACCGAATCCGCCGGGCCAGTGGTTCTCCGCGTTTAAAGCGCGGCAGCCACCGCGGCGGGTGCTTCAACCCCGGCGACCGACGAGTTTCTTGCACCCCCGACAGTGGTTCTCCAGCGGGATCCTTATCGAGAGATTGATAACAACGGATACGGTCGATCTGGAGCTCGCTCTGAATCGGCAAGCGCGAGTTGGGGAATTCTGACGATGATACAGCTCGCTGTCATTTTGAGAATTGAAAAAATATACAGCGATGCTTAGAAATACCGAAATAAAATTATAACCAGTTGTAAAATAAAAGGGTGAGCAGGTGTTATTTTGAAGGAGAAACAAAGAGGGCGGGGAATAGAGACGAGCCCTTCCATCAGATATGATATTATTTATTAATATAATGTATTTCGTAATGTATATACATATATAAGTGGGTGCGTATGTATGTATGTATGTATGTATATATATATATTTTATTCTTTTATCTATATATTTATTCATTTATTTATCTTATCCTCTTTCGTATCGTTAAACATACGTGAAACCCTGATAGATTGGGATTAGCCGTGTCACACTTTACTCTCGCAATCTCTCTTTCTGCACATACAAACACAGGCACTCAGGTTTCCAAATTCATCGCCATAATGTCTCACACGCACTCCTGCCTTTTCGTTTTCTATCCAGAGACCTTTCGACGTTCAATTTGAAGAAACGTGCGCATATTGCACACTCGGGGTGCTTCACGTCTGTTCTTCCGGCATCTGTATACGTTTCGCACACACGTACATTCGCTGAAATAACAATTTTTTTAACAACGACGATGGTCGACCGACCAGCCGTCTCGTGGAACACGTTTGGCTTGACAAGTCGTCTCCAGTCGCGCCCGAATCGCGCGTCGAGCAGCGCCGAGACGAGCATTTCCTTCGTAGGATAACGGAGCATCGAGGCAATCCTCGTGGGAACGATCGAGGTGAAATAATCCTTCTAAATTGTCCGCGAATATTCGTCGGCTCGTCGAATCCAAGGGAACTTCCGATGAGACTGGTAATGTTTTATGAAGCACGGCGACGTGGATGGATCGATCGCGCGCGGCAGAGGGTGTTCTCGGTCGAGGGGATACGTTTAATGATTTCCTTTGACGGCAGCGTCTGTCAAAGGTGATTAAAGTTGATTAAAGAATCAGGCTGGTCGTGTAACGAGCTGGTCGAGTACTCTTCCTCCTCCCTAGAAATGATCGATAGCGAACTGCTCGACGGAACTGACCTGCCTCTACACTCGCACGATTCGGGCGTCTGCACAGCCCTGATAACTGTGAAATCTGAATGTAAAGCAGTCGCAAGTTCGTTCCACTTAAAATTATCAAGCTGACGATCATCGTCGCGTTCCGCACGCTAAGAATATACGAACATCTGTCTTTTGGAGAGTGTACGAAGTAATCGCATTCGATCTTTAGTACAAAATTTAATTAAACGGATTTAGGAGAAGGATTATGTCTAGAGGAGTGTCATATATTGCTCCACGTAAATATTTCTCATCGGATGCAAATCATACTCGCGTTACAAAATATTTGACACACCCTGTGCCTTTACCTCGATTCAAGGATGCAATTTCAATCTAGGCAAGAGGACACTTAAATTATTCACACCCGAAAGGAACTGACGTACTTTCTCTCTCTCTCTCTCTCACTCTCTCTCTCTCTGCCACGTAAGTCACGTCGAAAAGCACGATACAGCCAGAAGTATATTCAGGCCTGTCTTCGAAATAGACTTTCGCTGCTCGGGTGTTTTACAGGGATGAACACACCATCCAGCTTCCCCTCCCAAAGGGATCGTCACCCCCTGGGTAGCTACCCTCGTCGAGATGCCTAGTACAATGGTGATAATATTGCAAAAATAGATTTCTCGTGTGTCGACTCGCGATGTGAATGTCAGCCTTCAAGAGATATCGATTAATTCCCGTGTTCACCAACCACCGAGCAGCGAGCAAGCCTGACACCCCCGTTCGTCGGGATCGTTAGGTTCTTAGGATTTAATAATAAAACACATTTAATCGTTGCGCACACAATCTGACGGATAGACGTACGAGTATACAGGCGGAAGATGACCGAAAGAGCATGAAGGGTGGGGTTGCGACCACCATCGACAAATAAAATTGGTTTGCTCGCAGGCACGCGTTTGAAGCAGTCCGCGAGCACTCGTGGTGTTTGACGGTCATCAAAAGCGAGTCTACCCCTCACGATCGAAGCTCAGCGCCATTCATTCGACCGCTTCCATTTCAGCGCGCACGGAGGGTTCCGTTCCACGAACGCGGCTGCTAACGAAATTGTCAACTCAGTTACTACCTCGCCATTAAAAAGGAAACACCTATTCTCGGTTTACGATACCACGGATCGTAAACAAGATTGCGCAAAACATATATTTCTTGTCCTGCACCGAACAGAGCCTGATCGCCTCTGCTTCCCTTCAATTTTTTTTCTTTTTTATTATCTCGCCCCGAGCAACCCCCTATTTCTCCATTTCTACGAGCCGCGCAGACCTCGCGTTCATAGAAATTCTTCTGTGGTTTCGCGCTCTCTCCTTTCGCGTCCTCTACTCCGATTCCGCGCTATTGAACGGGATATTTCTAGCGCTCCGATTGAAACGCAAGCCTCTTTAGTCCAGCTAACAATAAATCGAATACCCATCAGCCGAATCTAGGGTATCCGCGGTGCACGGCACGTTTCCACGGAAGAAATTCAGCGGCGAAGGAGCGAACCAAATCAGATTCGCCGTGCGCGGCCAGCTCCTGACCCGCGCAACGTGCGCGCGTAGGCACGCTCGGTGCAGCGGTCGGCAGGTGCATCATGCTTTATGTCCCGTGCCAGTGCGACTGCACCTGGAGGTCGGTGGCACGTGGCACCGGTTCAAAGGTCGGGGCACGCGCCACCGGCTGCCATGTCGAGGTTATTATTGCATCAGTGCTGGCCTCGGGAACGCACTTACGGTCTCGCGGTGGTACTTGCAGCCGGCGGTCCTGTGCGCACCGTCGTCCGCGGCGACCTGATCCTCGTGGACGTCCTGAGACCACGGGGGTGGCACGGACGCACGGATTCACGATGAAAATAAACGAACCTCTGCCTCGGAGCATTCACGTCACACCGCGCATTCGTACGATCTCCTCTTCCATTTTATCCACTCTCTTTCTCTCACTGGCTTTAACCACGCGCTCTTATGCATATACACCCACATGTATATATAAGAATATATGTATGATCTATGTATATATGTATATAATATATATTTATGTAATAATTACGTATTAGATAATTAACAATTATCATGCACGACGTACGGTAATTATGCCGGTGCGCCGTGTGCGCGCGTGAATGGGTTACGCGCGCGCGTAAATGGGATCCTGTTTCGTTTGGTTTTGCTTTTGCTTTTACGGAGAAACGGTGACGATAGAACGTGGACACACAGGTATCGAAAGTATGTGTATGCATATAGATTTGTATGTATATATAATATATAGATTTATATAGACGTATTTTCTGTTCGTTTTAGGAGTATACATATTGCAGAATTCACGACAACCTGTTAAACCGATTCAATCGCTTCCGGTTATTGCACATCGACGATTACATTGCGAGAAATAAATCGAGGGTGATCGATTTAGTTTAGGCTACGGATATATATATACGCGTCGACGAAGAACGCATCGGATAGAATCGAAGATTCTATATAGAAAATGGCGTTTGGCAGAGACACCAAGCTGTCGCGCATATTCCCCCTGAACAATATTAGCTTTTCGTTTGCCTTTTAAATCAATGACGTCGAAGAAAAATCGAATGTACTTCCGAGCGTTCTTCCTCGACCGATTCGATTCAATAATTATCGCATCGTTTCTCTCAGACTTCTTATTTCGTTTGATTCTCAGGAGGTTCGTGGAACGCGCGAACATCCGCTCGATCTTGTGTGCGTGTTCGATTCTGTTGCGTCTCACTGGGTATCCTCTTACTGTTTACCGCGAACAAGATGTTCACGCGTCCCCCGTTTCTACGATAATCTTTGTAGCGCTTCTCGTTTAACGTTAAGAACTGTTTGGCACCGATTTTGTGATTTCTGCGAGTATCCGTTTGCACGTTATTGTTTCCCTCCTCCCTCTCTCTCTCCCTCCTTCCCTCCCTTTGTTCGAAGCTACTCAATTTTCATTACCACCAATCTGCTGTTCAATTTTCACCTTTGTTTCAGCATGTACGTTATTATTCTCTATCTCTTCTGTTCCTCCTCTAAGCACACGCGTGTACACGTACACGTACAGGGTGATTAGGAACGAGGATCGAATAGTCTGAAGGCATGTAACAGAGACTCGAAAGAAAATCTTCAGACAACATAAGACCATCCATTGACCACGTCCGACGGTTATAATTGTCTGTGATATGCGTAATTTAAGGGTAGTAGGGCGCAACCTCGATTTTTTAATAATAAAATGATCATCGCGGGAAGAATATAATCGTATCACTCGAACAAAGAATCAAAGAATTTTTTCGCAGTGTCTTCGATTGTACGTTCGAATCACTCTGCATGCATGTACAAAACGCATGTGCTCTTGGAAAGGTCAGAGAGAAACAGGAAGAGAGAAGGGGAAACACGAGAGAAAACTCTCGTCTAGGCAAAGCACGCTAATTAATGAATGACGAGAGGTGATGATCAAATATCGGAGAGTATTCCTCCATTGCTTTCGTGTAATCTCCCTCCCTATCTCATCCTGATCATTTCAGATCGATACTAATAATGCTGAGCAAAAATCGATTAAACCCTTTCGAGTTTTACGTTTACGAGTACGGCGAGGGTTGCAGGAAACCTCCTGCGAACTACTATCGTTCCTTTGCCCTTTTCATTGCTTCGATTTTGTCGGTGGATCCAGAGCATCGAAAGAAATCCTTTCACCGTAAACGAGGTCGCGGATGAGCCTAATTTCTACTTAGATAATTGGTGGCAGCTTGAAAGGAAACTATTTTTTTGCTACACGGCCTCATAATATCCTGCAATGTCATCAATCTTTATACGAGGGTTCTCAAGTAATTGCTATCCTGCCTCGACTACACAGAGTTAAAAACCGAATGAAGTTCGATAAATTCCTTAACGCCCCCTCACTTTCCTCCTGTGTTTCGCCCACTCTCGTCGGATCCATCCCTCTACTGCTGCTATGAACGAATTCCTTCTCGATTTCGTACGCTCGATAGTCTCGCGAAGCCGTGTATCTTTCGTACATAATCGAAATAATGATCAAGCAGCCTTTAATTTTGGAACCACAGATTTATCGCTGTTACACGCTTCATCGAAAGATTTAAATAAAATTCCAAAATGGCGAATAAACTTATCACGAATTCGATGGTCCAGCCAAGTAAAAGGGAAATTACTGAGTGAGATCCAACAACGATGCAAAAACAAATGAGCTACATAGTATTACGGTACAAACTCGCTTTGGAAATACCGTAGCTAATCGCTTTTAAATTGCAATGGAACGCGACGAGTCCACCAGGCCCGTGCAACAGCGAATGCATTAAAAAAAACAGAACAACGTTGAAAGCACGCGAGATAGCGAGCTTTTGATTTTTGCAGCCGCTCCACGAGATTCTCGAGTGCGCACCGACCACCACCACGAGGGCTTTATCGCGCAATGAAAGCGATAACTTCTCGTTAACGATAATGAACGACGAGTTAACAAACGCGAAGTGAATGAACGGGGGGTAGACGGAAGGGTTGGAGAGCTGAGCAGATGAGAACCTTTGAAACGAGGCTTTCCTTCGTTGGTCGCCCATCCCGAGGTCTAATCTCCTCTCAATTCCCCATCTCCTTTCCCTCCCCCCATCCCTTCTCTTCCTTTTTCTTCCCGGCTCAGGAACTGACGATTCAAGAAAATATATAAACGTATTTATCGCGTATATTCATATATATCCATATACATATGTATAACAGGGACGAGCGAATCGAGCGGCGGACGCAAATCCTCTAAAGGGATGGTTTCCAACCGCGCCCCAGGAATTTCATTCACGGGCACCGCGTTTCCCCCTTTGGCGATCAGTGATACCACTATACAGCGATATTTGATATTCGCCGATCCTAATCCTGCGATACCCCTCTCTGTACCAGAATTAGTCCATCGACGACTATCCAGGAGTGACGTTCACCCCTCGCTTCCCGTTTTCGAGGAAGCGTGCGCCTACCCTCGATTTCACACGCCCCCGATACTCTTCCAAACTAATGTCAATTCTCCTTCTTTTTTTAATATTATTGTTCTCTCCTCTCGCCTCGAAATTCCTTTACGATTCTCTCACCTTCGATCCGCTGCTCCTCGCCACGCTAGAAATCACGCGGACTTACAACGTATAATCGGGGGAACGAATCCGCAGCGTTCGTTCCGTCTAGATAACCCAATAGAGGGAAGATTCATGTGTCTCGTTCGTCGCGATGGATCGAACGCGAGGGCCATTCGCTGGGGTCGGTCCTGAGCCACGGGAGAGGGTGGTCCAGCAGGATTCTCGGACGATTTATGTGCGCCGATACAGGGAAGGCGAGGAGGGGGCTCGATAGGCGGGAAATCACCTGCGATCTGGTGAGATCTATTCGAACGAGGCCACGGGAGAAAAAACTTTGCTTCCCGGTAAACGATCCAGACATTGAAAACGAAGTGACGCGGCAAGGGCGAAGAAAAGACACTTTATGGGAATGTAGGCTGCCGATCAAACGTTTGGGCGTTCCGATGTCACACCTTGAGAAGTACCGTTCGATTGACGAAACGACTTTAAATGCTGCGTGACCGGGTCGTATGAAACGGATGAATGTTAATCTGCTCATCGTTCAGCCTCGATTGGTGTCTTTATAGTAGCGATAAATAGGAATACTACTATCTATGGAATGTACTAACATTACGTCTTAAGATACCTACGGTTTATACGTATATATAATCACAGAAATTTATACACAAACATCCTTATACATGTATTCGTGTACAAATTGCTACGACACAAACGATATATCTCTTCATAAATATATAATATATGTATATTCGATTTTCTTGTTTCATATATATTTTAATATCCATATATCTGTAGACTCGTATAGTTTCGTTTAATCAGAACTATTTCAATCTTGGCTCTTTCGTTAGACAATAAGTACGTATCTATAATATCATCCTATGTAAAAGGTGAATACTCGAAGTGTACGGAGACGGTATCTCCGTCCTCGTCCACCCTCTGTCTCACCCTCTCATTTCCACCGTTTAGAAATCACCTCTGCGAGAACCAAGAGCCCTCGAGCGAGTCGTACTCGAGCGGGTGAACAACGAAGGATAATGGAAAGCTGTATCGTTCACGCGGTTACGCGGAAATTATATCCCAGTCTCGTAATTACGTCAGCTTATTAACGCTAATTGCAACGATTGTACCTCTGAAGCTCGCGATCGGGGATCTCGTGACGGAAAATCGCGCGCCGCCACGGCACCCCGTAACCTGCCTCGATCTTTCTTTTAGTGGAAACGGACGATCAGTCTTCGTTGATCACAGAGAGTTTTGATATGGTCGTCCACGAAATTTCCATTAGGGGAGGGGAGGAAAAGTTGCCTGAACATGTTACAAACGTCCGTGTCCGGTATTGTCGTGTCGATGCCCGCCTTATCGTCCAGCTATTTGCCTTCCTTATCGCCGGGCCGAGGCGCGCTTCTACTCCGGGCATAATTTCGCTGCGGTTGCAGTCTCCAGAGGCGATCGTGTCTCGATCGACACTTCGGCTGCCCACGAACCTCGCTCCTCCACTGCTCGAAACGTTTTATTCCCGAATCCGGCGGCTGGGATTCGATTGATCTCTTCCCCTTATCGTTACGCGCTAAATTTACCTCTTGTTACGCAATGCCACCGGGTGCCTGTAAACTCCAGCTATCAGAGGCGTGAAATATTAGTCATCTGACCAACAACGTATACAGGGTGACGCATAATACGCGATACAACCAGAAGGGGGTTTATTCCACGGGCTCAGCCAGAGTTCAGAAAGAACTGTGCGAAAGTCGACATGTCATCGACGCGCGGCAATCAAAGGCGCGTTTGCCAGGACGGTCACGCTCGGCCCTGAAAACCGTCGACATATCGATCGGATCGATGCTTCGATGAAACATTAATAAAGCCGCGCACGACTCGTGGCGAACTCTTGGCAGACGGGGCAGACTTTTCGAGAGGATACGAAGCGTCCTATTTGGAGGAAGCGTGTACCGAGAGAAACGGATTGCGCTGATTGAAACGTGGCGAAACGAAATGACAAATAACTTACACCGTATTGTAGAAGATAATATATATTTTCTTTCAATATATTATTTTTCATATATTTTATATATATATATCCTACATACATAAAGCAATATATAAATATATAATCGATATACGACACAATCATTCAAATTAACACATATACGTTATTACAGGCAGGATATGCAATTTTATGCAACTTTTTTTTACGAAGTACCTATTACGACTCGTTAACCTCTTTCTCACTCTCGCACACAATCTTTCTCGTTCTCTCTCTCTCTCTCTCTCTCGTTCTCTTTTAAACTCTCCCGCGAGAAAAATCGATCACTAAGAAATTTTTACAAAATATCCCGAATGTCCCACGCTCTCGACCTATAACGGCATACCCCGTTTAAATATACATCGTTATATAATTATTACGTAAATTACGTTCATCGCACGTCTAATGTACAATTTTCTTCACTCTTCTCTTTTGTCCCTCTCTCTCACTACTATTATACCGTTCCTCCCGTCTCTCTGCTGTCATCTTATACGCTCTGAATTTTTTTTATCGTTATTTTCTCTCCAACATTTCTTTTTTCTGTCCATTTTTTCATTCGTCATTATTCCCGATAAATTATAAAAATATTACGGCAATGTATTATAATAATCTGTTCCAGTCTATAACCGCATTACGCGTGTGCAATTGGATCTCATCAAGACGAAAACAGGAAGCATCGAGAAACGCAATCGATCGTTCGAGAAGTATTCGTGAAGAGAGGAGTAAAGCAGTTCGTTGACGACGCTGTCCACCGGCGGTGGGTGGTGGGCGGGCGAGCCTCCGCCCGTTCGCCACCGACGGTGACGTTTTATTTCAATAATTCTTCCCCGTCCTCTCGTGGCCAGACGGCACGCGCGCGTAGCTGCTCGCGCGGACCGTCTCTGCGCGCCGCAATCCACTTCTCTCGAGTATCCGACGCCCAGCGTCTAGAACGGCCTGACGTCTATCGTGGACGCGTTCTAGGTGCGCGCTAGGGAATCCAACGATTCGTCGAGATTCCCTCTCTCGCCCTCTCTCTATCGCCTCTAAAATGCGCAAGGGGAACAGAGGCTTCTCGGAGGGAAGTGACAGAAGCTTTCGGGGATCCGAGAGCGCGATAGGGGTATACGAGCTACTCGCGGTGTACATTCGGAAATTGGCAGGTTGGCGGGGGTGCACGACGAGACGTCCCTTCGCCCGGGCGAAGGGACGGCGATGGGGATGGTCACGGTTGCCATGGACCGATTACCGTCAACATGCCTCTCAACCAGTTGAAATTAATCTCCTTTTGATACTCCGCTCGACGAATCCACTCGTAGAATTACACCGACACTCCGGACATTTCCGTCGAAAAGTAATTCAGCTACAAACACCGAGTGGAGTGTCTATTAACGCGTCCGCTCTCGCGTGGCTCGCGGCAACCGTGATCCCAGGAGGAAATAGGGTAGCGGAAGATTGGGCGATTTCGATGCCTCGACGGAAACGAGAGGGTAACGACCAAGGGGCTGGGAGGAAAAAACGAGGAGTTCCTTTCCGCGTACAGGCGCGATCGTCGTCGATCGTTGTGCGCAACGTTACGCATCATTCACTCGCCACAAAGAATATTCATCAAAGTGAAGTCTCCCTCTCATATCTCTCTCTTTTTTTTCGTATTTTTTCTTTCTCTTTGTTTTCTCTCTCTCTCTCTCTCTCTCTCTCTTTCTCTCTCTCTCTCTTTTCTAATTCTTCGACTTCGTTTGTTCTCGCCTCCTACATGTAATAGCATTCACACACGCCTCGCGTAACCTTAAGTAGTTTCATTTACTTTATTGCTTTGAAATTCCGTATTGAAGACGCATACGGCCGACCGTCCGTCGACCGAGAATAAAATATTGTGGAGAATGATGCGCTGGGAAAGGACGGCAGGGTAATAGGGGATCGGAAAGTCTTACTTTTTCACGAGGAGGGGCCAGGGGGATGAAGGGGGAGATGGTCGGGTAGAGGGGCAACATTCACGGGGGGGGGGGGGGGAACTCTGTTAGATAATTAGTAGACGATGACACCATGTAACATACGTAAAAATGATAGATTATTAGCGTATTAAATGTCATTAATATTTATACTTTTATAATATATATATATATATATATATATATATATATATACTTTTTATATTTTAATTTGTGTGTCTGTGTGTGCCATGTGCTCGTGTAAATATTCGTGAGCCGAGTGTATGTAGGTATAGCGTGATTGTTATTGTTCTTTCTCTTCCTCTTACGTATTCACGCGTTTCATGCAGCTTCAGTCGGCGTGCGTGCGCGCATCTCGATGCTCCTCATTTCTTTTAGGCCTTAATCAGTGTCGTCGCGCGAGAAATGCGCGCCAATGTTCGCCGATCCTCGATCGCGTCGTCCACATTTCCGGCTGGGTGATCCACCACGGAGTGTCTCCCGTTGGTGCAACTTCCGCCAGGAGGAAGATCGTATAGCGAAAGCCGCGATTTGAATACGCGACGATGCTCGAAGCCGTATTCCAGGAAACGAGGCCCAGATATTCAAGTATCGGTTTCCCCGCTACCAAGACCACGGCTCCGCGATGAAATATGTATGGCCCTCGATTTAAATCCGCGACGAACATTACGAGGTTTTATTAAGAGGTACACGACGGAGCCCACTCCAGCTGCGGATTATCGATGCCGAAAAACGCTCGTCGAAAAGCACGGGAATCTAGAACCAGAAACTAATGGCGACGGTTCGCGGGAGTGGTGCTCGTGCTGAATCATTTCGGTTCATCGAATTCAGCGAGCGCATTAAACGGTAGTAAAATTCTGGCCAGAACAAGGTCCTCGATCTTCCTCTACGTATTCTCGATGCTCCTGGTAGAAACAATAGCAGCGAAGCCTTCCAACAACTCGTAGTCCCTCGCTATCGGGGATGTAAAGAGAACTCGAGGATTCGCCGTGCGACGAATGGAACTCGATGAGGGAACATCCTATAAGCCAATAAACTTCCTGGCGAACTAATACGAAACTGTGAGCGAAGACTCGTCGAAATGTTCTAATAACAACACCGTCAATCGAATCGTTATAAAATTGACAATATAAGGGAGGTGCCTCGGTCAACTCAGAAGAATCGACCAGATGAAAAGTTTTAAAAGGCGTGCAACGTTCAGCCAGCGACAGGAGCGCTTCCCGCCCCGTAACAAGTTTACCCGCGTAAAAATATAATCCGATGGCTCCCTCGTTCTATATATAAACAGAAATCACAGCAGCCGCGCCAGCAATTAATGACGGAGTCCCTTGGCGTCGATCATTAAACGGCCAGACTAATTGGAGCCGCTCGAACGGCGACCAATCCACCCGTCGACTGCTCGGATATCGTGGAAATTCGGTGTCCGGCGAAAATTGTCAGCGATACGCTGCGCCGAGCGAGTAACTCGTGAATAAACGGCACCCGATTGAGAAACGAATACAGATCCCCCACGTACCTCCCCTCTTCCATCGGAGAGACACCCTTCCGCGTCCTTTACTCTCGCCAATCGATCGCTCAGCGCTGTCCCACGCCACGACCCCCCGGAATTCATTGTAATTATATGTTTTTAAAGGGAACATCGTCCGACGTGCACCCTACCGGCTGTTTTCGTATTTTTCATTTATTTACAAAAATATATTATCATCGTCACTCCGACGCTTCGATTTAGCGGGAACTATTATTTTTAAAGTAATACTTTTCGATATTGGTCCGGACGCGTCATTTGCGTTCGTTTCTGATCTCCGACGAGGCGTGGGATGCCATGCCGTCGAAACGAATGGATTCCTTGAATTCGGCCTCGTTCGAGTTACTCTCGATCTGATCGTCCGAATTTTTATTAAATAGCTTTCGGCATAGCCGCGGATAAACGAAATTATTAGGGTTCGAAATCCCTTCTAAACTATTCATCTGCCTCGTGAAGCAGTGGCATTCACAGTGACATGAAAATTCGAAGCGATCGAGGGCCACTGATACATAGAAATCGAAGCCCAATTCCTGTCCGCCGCTCGAGACTGTCCCTGGGCCTTTCACCAGCTTACGGATACACTCCGCATTCCCAATTCGTATCCAAGATGAAGGAAAAACGCACGAAAGCTCCGCCGTTGCCCGAAAAATCAATACCTCGCGACGGTCGAGGATGAAGACCCTCGGGGAATCGATTCGGCACGGTGCCGCGTGAGCGCGAGACCTCGCGATCGTCTACGTCTGAGTTGATCGTGGATATTTCGGTGTGTTGGGCGCAATCGAGGAACGCGAACCACCGCGACAGCGAGGAGATCGCCGCGCCGGCACAACCGACGAACGATAACCCACCTTAAGGCGGATGATGAAACGTGTCCTGTTTGCGTTGCACTCGTACGAGAGAATTGTGTATATGCTCTGTGCTCCCTTCCTTTGTTCCTGTTTCCTTTTGTCCTCGTATTATGCCTCTTTGTTTCCACTTCTCTTCAGCGTGTCCGTGTGTGTCTGTGTGTTTTGTTTTATCGTTACGATAATCAGTCCGAAAAGCTATGCGCGTAATATCGTAGTAATATACCATATATCATGTACGTATGTAAATAAATAAATAAATATATATATACAGGATAACGATAAATATACATATATATATATATATATATATAATATATATATATCCTATGTATTTACGTGTATATCACCTTAATCCGCGCGAAATCGATCGTGTTTAGCCGTTACGCATTTGGGTAAGTCCGAACGCGAAAATGAGTGAGCGAGCGAGCGATTCCGGGAATGATACTCGAGTTCAACGTGAGTAACGACTACGACCGATCCGAGTAAGTCGATCACAAATGCCCGCGATTCATCTCGATTCAACGTCCCTGTCCATCACGCCAGCGACGCCCAGCCTTCTGGCCCACATGTACCATCCGTTAGTCTAACGGGCTAACGTCTCCGGTTCTATCGTTCTATCGTCCGATCCTCCCCCGGCGTCATCAAGCTTTCATCCCTCGCCAGCGCACAAGGGCTGTGGCCAGGATGACGTTCAACCCGAGATCATCGCGGTGGCCTACATTCTCGTCGCCTACCCTCGGTCGATTAACGAACACGAGATTACAACGGATCCGTCGTAGAGTTCTGCGTCGTGCGTCTCTCGATCGTCTTGCACGCGGCCTTACTTAAGTAACTAGGCTATAGGATCGTTGGGCAGTACGTGGCATATATTTCCTTCTTCCCTATCCTGTCACCCTCCTCTTTTCACCTACGTCGTCTTTCGCTCTCCCGTTTTTTTTTTCTTTTTTTTCTTTTTAATTAGGTCGTTGTCGTCGTCGCCATCGTCGCAGCATCCGTTTCAGACGCTCCGTCTCGCTTCGGTCGCTTCTCCCGCCGGGCGATCGTCCGACGGGATCGGCGCGAGCTACGGCGACCGGGACGTATATCGAGTCAAGTGGCGGAAAAGTGTGTACCGAATGCCGTGGATGGACCCGGTTTGCTGGCCACTCGGCCGCCGTCATCCAGTTCTGGCCGAGCGACGGGCGGATTTATCGGTAGACGGATTCCAGCCGTTCCAGGCCCCGTTCCCCCCCGCGGAGTGTTCCCGGCGTTCGTTTCACGGCTGGCTTCCCTCGTTGTTCGGCGAAACCAGCCACCGGCGAACCTCGGCGGATCGACCGTGCGCCGACTAATGACGACGACGACGACGAGCCCGGCGATTGGAAAAGAATCCCGAATCGTCGATGCGATGGTTGAATTTTGGGAACCGGATCGGGGCCAGTCTCGGAACGATTGGATGGCGGAGCGTGGACTTGCGAGTTCGCCCGTAGATTCTTGGATTTAGAATTTTAGGGCGATAGGGATACCTATATCGAGGGAGCGGGTTAGATCGGAGCTCGGAGATCTTGGAATATGGAAAACGAGAAACTCGGAGATTTGTGATTCAACCAGATTGAAGGATCAGGGAGGTATGAGACTTTGGATGAACCGAGGCGATAGGAGATGGCGTTAGGACTTGAAGAACCGATGATCGATAATGAATTGGATGCAATCGCTACAGAAATTCGCGAATCTCTTTAGAACGGTTTCTTTTCCAACGCCTTGCAACGTTTCTTTTATTGATCTACGACGCTGCTGATCGACCACTGGAAGGACGTCCCCTAATAGTAATCACGTTAATTAATAAACCTACGGTGCCACACATCATACGCGTTCTTCATTTTCAAAGATTAACCACGCTATATTGATATAAATATATATGTATATGTATGTATGCATATATATGTATATATGGTACCTGTCCTTTACGGCAACTAGGATCCTTTCATCTACAAATACAGTTTTACGTCGGGAATGTTACACGAGCGGGTCGATGTTCTCTATAATTCGCACTTAAGTGGTTAATATTACGAGTTAAAGGGGGATGGGGGATGGTAGATTCGTCGAAAGGGTTGGGTGTAACGGGGGAGGGGAATTATTTTCCGTTAACGTTACTCTGTGGGGGGGGGGGGACGTTTACACGATTATAATATCAATCTCTGACGGCACCGTACCATTTACAGTACGATGCGCTCCTGGATAATACTTAATTCATCCATCATTATTATCAATATAATAGTAATATAATATATATATTTATATATCATACACAGAGCGTAAGTATATAATATTTATCGTCATATATATTTAGATTTAAATATTACTTTTAAACTTTTATAACGTTTCATAGATCGAAAAATAAATATAAAAATAAACCGGGCATTTAGGTATTAATATTTTGTATTAATAATTTCTCATCTTTTCCTCCGGTTCCTTCTTCCTTCTCCTTTCTCGTATCCTCCATTCCATATCGTTTCTCCCTTCAATTACTCATTCGTTCTCTTCCCTCTGCAACTATCTTCTTCGTTCTCGTTTTCTTGTTTATCTTGGACCGTCAACGGGGAAGCAGCTCGACGAACGCTCTACGGAAGTCTTCTTCTCGATACCCCTGTTTCATTTGTTCGTTCATCAGGCTCGTTGGAAACGTGCCTCGTCCAACGCGCTGCCACATGATACTCGCCCAGAATTTTATAATTTCATTTGTTTTTTGTGCGTTTGTAGGGTCGACAGAATCGGAGTATCGCGTGACCAACTCCGTTTTGCTGCGTTCTTTCGCGAGTAGAATCGCTTGGACGGGGAATCTTGACCGCCATGGCGACGAAGAGACTTGCTCTACACTGTTCGAGTCAGTGTCGTTTCTACGCGCGCGCTGCTTTCGGAATCGGAAATTTGGATTCGTTCCCCCGTTCGCGACAGCTCGCTGCAACTTGCGATCGTTCGTCGAGACGCTTCTCGAACGCCGACGATCCCGGTGCGATCGATTTGAGCCCAACGCGAATCACGTGCACAAATTTTAAATGAGCCACACGCGCCAGTTTATTAATTACCATAGATAAGATTTTTCTCATCATTCTTTTTTTCTCTCCTTATTTGTTTGTTTGTTTGAGCATTTCGCAACGTTCACGAAAAAGTATAAAATTAATTATTCTTTATCACGTGCTCCGTGTCGTCGCATTATCTCTCTCTCTCTCTCTCTATCTCTCTCCGCCCTCCTCTCTCATAATTATTATCCTCTTTCTCTTCTGAATAACACTCCGATTCCAACGTATCTGCTTCCCAGTCGAACCATTCCTTTCATTTCCCCATCTCATCATCCACGCCCTCCCACCCGCTGCATTCGTTGAGCCATCGACAAATCCCGATTTTACAGTCGATTACTTTTCTTCGTTTCTTTCCCGTTTGTAAAAAGTTCTCGGTCGCGAACAATCGCGAGTTGCGCGTTCACGCCTCATCCTCAGCACGGCTACGTGAATATTTATACATAATGTATGCTGTACGTATACGTACGTGTAGATGCATTTTGGATCGATACATTTTGCATACAAGCGCGTGGCCACGCGCCTGTCGGTGTGTGTAAGTGTGTGAGTTTGACGTGCACGCGTTTTGCGCGTCGCCTACGCTTCGAGTTCGTGTGTCCGTTCTTTGTTTTTTATTTATCACTCGACAAGTGCAAGTGCGTAATATTATACGTGCGTTCGTCTCCCTCTCTCACTTTTTTCTCCCAATTTTCTGTGCCTCAAGAATGCGTCGCATAGACAAAATGTAAGTACCTACTACCCTCTAGTATCGTTAAGATAATAAAATAGAAAAATCCTCGTTTTCACCAGAGGTCGTGGCTCTACACTATAATAATAATAAGAAGAATAAAAAGTAGAATAAGAATAAGAATAATAATAATCATGCTGCAATAATAATAATCATAATCATAATCATAATATATATATATATCTATGTATGCGCGTTTTTTAACTTACATTCATAGTACGCAATTTTTAATATATAAATTTCTTGTTTTGTATTTATATTCATTTTTAAATAATATATATTCATATATTTGCTTATGTTAAATTTCTGTCTTTCTCCTCGCACCTTGCAGATATCTCCGGCAGAGTAGCTGCCAGCTACGTTTACGAATTTCTGTCTCTTATTTTTCCTTTTTGGCTCCGAACCACGTGCTATTTAATCCTACCGTCGATTAAAATCGAACCGCCGTTATTCGAGGACACTAAACTAATACCTAGTAATGCTCGTGAATGTTTCCAACGTTTAAACTCTAAAGTCGTCGACGAGATCGCGAATCCCCGCCGATCTATCCTTCCCGTTCGGTTAGATCGCTTCATATATGTATGTGTCTACGCGTCTACGTTTGCATATTTCTATCCTTTCACTCGTTTCTCATTTCTTCACGGAATTCGGACAACGATGCAGTCAGTGTGCACATTGCGGGCAGGTGCGCGATCCTCCGTAAGCAAGAAATCCAAAACTAGTCGCGTGCATGTAACCGCAACGTGCAGTGAAACGGGATAAATTTTGTGGAAAGAAAGAGAAGTCGGTATAAAGGATTCGATATTAAATGGCTCGCGTGAACCGTGCAACACGAAGATTAATTATGACAAACTAGAAAAGAAAAATCGATTTATCTTCGACGGGGCGGCCGCGGTTAGGGGTGGGCAACCCTCCTTCTGTTCGCTCAACGTTCAGTAGCACCTGCGCTGAAAAAAATGCCCGTCTATTTACTCCGTAAACATTGCACATCGTTAGAAACATACCGCAACATAAATACGCGACATCGAGCCACGAATTTAACATTGAAACTTCGCTGCAAACACGAACCGAAAATAGCGGAAACAAATCGGGGTCTCCCGCGAACGCTACAACTCTATTTACCCCCGTTCGGTGGAACCTAGCGATTCCACTTTCAACTGCCAGCTGCTGCGTAAAATATAAATAAACTAGAAAATCGTCTGACACATGCGGAGCACTATTAATCCACATGGATTGCACCCCTCCTCAGCGAGCCTCAGCTGAGAACCCCTACGGGCGACGAGCTTTGCGCTATCAAGTAGTTTAATTCACTCCAAACAACGATACGTTTTACGAACGCGTCCCAACATTTATTTCCAGAAGCAACATCCTTAAAGCGTCCTTATGCAGATACTAAAAGAGACCCACTTCACGGGCAGATGTCTGAGAAAGTGGTCGAAGATGACTTGGAGCACCTTGAAACCCGAGACCTTCCCTTCGTGACTCTCAAAAGCGAGCAGATTACACGCAACCGTTCGGCCACTGTCCGGATTACTTATCCAAAGACCGTAGAAATCGGGCAGTGATCGTGAATCGTCGATCCCGATCGAGATTGAGCACCTCTGGGAAGTTGTAAGAGGGCGGTCGGGCAGGGCGTCGCCGCGTCTCCGCGTCTCCGCGACCCCCACGAGCTATCGACCGAAAGAGGAGAGAGAAAGAGAGGATCGACGACGACAGAGAAGAGCGGCCGAGGCCCAGCGAGAGAAGAAACGGTGGAACGAAGGGGGAAAGAAAGGGGGCAAATAAACGGGGGCTCGCTGAGTAGCGGGGAGGAAGGGACGAGGCAGCATTTGCTAGTCTCGCAAAACAGTTACACCCTATACAGTTCCCCTGCCGCCGACCAACAACATTGCGCGACCTTAAAGCAGAGGCAGAAAGAAAAAATGCGACTGAACCTGCAAGGGGCTGTAGAGACGGATCGATCGCCGATGAACTACAACAACGCCACAGTTACATCAAAGGTTAACAGAGAAAGAAGAAAGCCTGAGTGATCCAAGTTTCCACGCACCCTCCACGGTAACCGAGGCTTTGCTTGGCAATACGTGAACCACATTCGTCCCCCGCAGTGGTAAAAATAGATTCCGTTAATAAAAGAATATCTGACCGTAAGGTCTCCGTGAGATCGCGATTAACGAGTTTCGCGAAGGAGAGCCCGGGCGGTGGTTTTAAGGCTTCCCTCGGATCGTCGCGCGATCCAGATCGAGCGTCGCGGAACAGCGTCGTGACGCTGACCCGCCCCACGGACCTTGAAAACCAAGCATAGACACTCTGCGGTCGCATTCTAATGAGTATGGCGAAGAAAAGAGGACGTAGGACCAACCGTTGAATTATCGATGTACATCTGTAGGGCCCCTTCAACTCGCGGCGCCGACCGACGCTCGGGAAATTCAAACCCCAATCGACGAAAAGCTCCGAAATCTTATCCGTACGCCTATGGGCGCGCTGAAAATTTTATGACATCGGGAGCCGACTTTTTTTCTCTTACTTTACGCCTAAGCCTACGGCTCCTCTGCGACCCCTTATTTCAAACTGATCGGAGAGAAGCGTTTTTGGTATCCTCGCGTACTGTTGTTCGTCGTGGATCAGCCTTTATGAAATATTTAACGGGTAGCGATGTTGAATTGCAGATGGCCGTTGGAGTAAGACTGAACATTATGAGATAGACGAAGATGGATTGGGTGATTACCGGGTGAGCATATGGCTTGTACGAAAAAGGGAGCGTTCGATGGTCTTCCCTGAGGAAGGGATGCTGGTTGGTAGATTTGAATAGTGAAGAGGAAAAGTGGCTGTCTCTACAATCGGGTATATATTAAATGGCCGCAATAATAAGTGCATTGGTCTCCGTTCAAATAACGACATTAATCACCGGTGCCCCTAGCGCACCTCGAATCGAAAATACCAGTTCAGTCTTGTTTTCTCTCTTGCGCAACGGGACCACGGGGAGAATTTCACTGATAATGTAGTTCGACGATGGTAAAGGGAAAAAGAGGAAGACGAGGAAAGCTGGGCTCGGTTGATAGACGGCTACAGCCCTGAGAGTGGCCTCGAGATGTTAGAATCACGCGTCTCCGTTTCACTTCCCCCGTTCTATATCCGCGTCTCTTTTCCCTTCAACCCCTGCCGACGGGGGCGGAGGGGGGAGAGGCGTTCTCTGCGATTTTCCAGCAACGTGTGCCTGCTTCTACATATATCAGAGAGCGAGTCGTTGCGAGCGCTAGAGCGCGGTTGCCGTTATCGATCTACTGCGGAGCAACGGAGGCTGCTGGAGAGCACAAAGTCGAAGCTCGGGGGTGGCAAAGCGAGAAAGAGGGATAGCCGAAGGGGTGAGCCGGCCGGTCATGTTCGACGGATCAGCGCTGCTACCGGGTGGTTCGAATCGCTGCAACGGCGTACCACTCGAAACCTTGCGTTTTAGTTCCGCTCCGTATGGTCTTCGTGGTCTCTGTGGTCCCATTTGGGCCAGCGACGGCACTGCGCCAATGCAGCGGCATGGGCAGTGGGGGGTCCTTGTTCGCAGTGGTTGACTACCTACGCCTTCGACAGACAATTTCCATGAGAATGGACCCAGAAGTGGCGGTCCTCTTAGGGGGTAGCTACCATGGAAGTCTAGTAACGCAGTGGCGTAGAGACGAAGGGGCGCCCGGCTGACAATATCAATGTCCCTCCCGATGGATGATATTCGTCGGAGTAGACACCCAAAGCTGCCCATGTTCACAGGCTTTTTTTGAACGAAGTCGAGAACTGTGGAGGAAATCTGGGAATGCAGTGGCGTAGGAATGGACAGCCTGACCGCAGAGCTAGCACTCTCAGCAGGGGTGTTCGATTAGAGCGCGGAGCTGTCGGTATAATGAGACAGTAGTTGAAGTATACCTATGCGCTCGTGTTTGCTACAATTTCGCGTGGCAATTCTCTCGGTGCCGACGCAACTTCGCGAGCCAATGGGAAAACGAACGCTTTGCAAAAGCGACGAATAGGGGTCTACCGAGTCTCCTTGGCATCGTTTCAGAGTGTAAGCCACCCACTTTCGAACTCGCCGAGGTCAAACACACCGCTGCGAGGCACGGTTATTAATAACTTTCGATTTCCATGATGGTTTATTCTGATCGCGGGCCGGTCACGCATTTCTGGCCGACAGAGACTGCGACTAGAAGGAGAAAATTTAAACGGGGGAGGGTGGTTTCACGAAAAAGAAAAAATAGAGAAAGAGAGAGATATAGCTGGGGGGGGGGGGGTTGGAAACGTGACGAGGAACGGCAACCTCGCAGGCTGACACGCCGCCACCATCACGACGACGGCATCGACCGCAGCCCCAACGCTGCAATGCGACGTTGCCATCCCAACGGGCAACAGCCCTTGCGTCCGATCCGCTTCGGGGGCCGTGGACAGATTTTCACGGCACGCTCCTGTGCCACGCGTCCGGTCATTGGACGCCATCGACACGCGACCCCCCAGGATCGTGTCGACGGATGCGAAAACCACGTGCCCCTAATTCTTCTCCTTCATCCTCAACCCCCTTCGAGTAGCATCGATGTCGTTAATAAAATTAGGCGTGGTGCGATTCAAGTGTTTCGAGACTGGCTAAGAAGAGTTTAACGTGCAACAGAGAATGTATGAGTCAGTGTAGAGGTAGAGTGTCCCAACCAACCCACGAAAGGGTGATCTTTCAGAGGGCAACGATTTAATTAAAAATCTACGCAAGCCCGATAAACGTGTAGTAAAAACAATATGCAGATTTATGGTACAGATTCGATATGAAAATGTAACCTCCCCACCTCTACTATTGTGTGGGTGAATCTATGAACCAGGTGGTCGTAGTCTCCCTCCTTTCGAGGTGTTACGATCACTTATTTGGAGATCAACGCACTTCAATTTTCTAATTCGACGCGAGCACGCTTAACCCCGGAACCGTGTCGACGAATACGAGATCCACGTGGCTCCGGTTCCCTCGCCCCCTGTTACATTATGATTAATCGTTTCCGAGCTGGGTAGATAATTAATAAAATTTGAAACAACGCGATTGAGCGTTCGCAGGCTGAGAGAATGAAAGCAAATTGGCGCGGAATGAAAAATGTTCAAGAGAGAGGTGGCGTGTTTTCAACAGCCCCCTCCCGTGGATCTGCGATTCAATATTCCGCGAGGATCCCGTTTGTAAAATCACGGACGATAAAGAGAGATTGAACGCGAATGAGAATGCAAATGAAAGCAATGAAACGTGGACGTGATCTCTATGTGTTTCGATTCGGGTATCAGTTTTAATATGCCGCGAGGCGGGGACGTATCGTCGAAACGGTGTTACATGCACCGTGCAGAAGCATAGAATGAAGAGAGGAGAAGCGAAAGAGTCCGGGAAACGCAAGACCCACGAAAGAAAAAAAAAAATGAGAGAAATTAAAAGTCGATGTATAAAAATCACGTAACATTTTATTATAAACTCGTTTCCAGTATAGGTGTATGCATGTGTGTATACGTGTTTTTCTTGCTTTTGCTGGCTGTTCGTATGATCTGCTTCGTTTTTCTTTATCATTTTCTTATAGATCCTTTGCCTCTTTCATTGTTCGCGTCTTATTTTTCGCTTTTTTTTTTTTAATAAAATATTTGGTACCGCTTCGTAGGAATTCTTACATTAGACCACAATATCAATTTCTGTTGCTTGTTTCTTTTTTCCTTTCTGTTTTGTTCGTTCGGGAGATCGTGATTAATCGTTTCGTTCGCAATTCGAACTGGTTCGATACATAAAGGAAAATCGCGACGTCGGTTTGCCGCTCGTTCTAATCAAAAGAACAGGAGAGAACACAAGTGTCTTAGTCGCATCATATATAAAAATAAACGATTTTGGAAGTAGGATTGCAGCCGACGGGGTACGACGTCGGCGATGCACCTTGAAATTGACATACGCCGTGTCTCGGGCTATCGCGCGACATACAAAGATTATCTTCGAGAATGCTCTTTCGCAATAGAGATGTATATATACATATATATATGCATATACACACACAGACATGTATATACATATATATATGTAATAATAATAATAATAATATATATATTATCGTATATATATTATATAAATATAAAAAATCATCCGACAAAAATATATTACGGGATAAAATATGCATTTTCGATAAGTAGCTCGGTTCTTACCGTGAACAGTAATAATCGTTATCGATAGTTAATTGCTCTCGCAGGCGTTAATAATATGCATAGTAATAACTATAATATCAGTGACAATAATATATATATATATATATTAATTGTAATGACAGCGATAAACTTAATAATAATAATAATAATAATAATAATTGTAATAATAATTATAATGATAATCATAAAATATTCTGTCTAATATAATAATTCAAAATAGGATGGTCGGGTTGTTGCATCTGACAAATGTGTTTGATTTTCTTCTCTTCCTATTTTCATTTGCACTCCCTCGGCTCGATCGTGATATAAAGAATAACGAAAAATAATCAACCACAAGCGAATCAATGCGAGAGAACCGAGCGACGATGCTGATACATAATAATATATGCGATATATATAACATGCGTATATGTATAATACGTGAGAATCTCTTTATACTTTTTCATCATATTTCGCAATTTTTTACAACCAATCCATCAAACACAAAGACTTTCGGAAACAACCGGACGAGAACACAGGGAGAAAAACATAAGTACACGATCTATGAAAATCATATTATATATTAGAATATTCGTAATAATAATTAATAATAATAATATATTATCGCGTGTCCGTAAAATTACATAAAAAAATATAGAAAATAATAAACTCGTAGCTTCTCTATTATATTTTCTATTTTTTTTTCCTCCATTCATTCTCTCCTTTTCTCACTCGCATTCGCTCGCCCCATGATTAAATTTCTTGCTCCCTCTCGTCCGAAACCTTGCCTCTCCCTGTCTGTCTCGACGTGCCTCTCACACACCCTCAAAAATAACTTTCGCGTGAATCATAATTTCTCTCTCTCTCTCTCTCTCTCTCCCCTTTCTCTCTCATTCTTCCTCCGTATTAGTTACGGCCCTGTGGTCACTACGGTTACAGCTACGCGTCGAATAATCTCGATACTAGAGCAATAACCATATCGTCGTTAATTAGTATACATACACAATATTCTCTGTCCTCCGTGCTCCTGTGTGTCGAGATCTGTACGTGTGTCATGCGCGCGTACGTGTGTTTCAGCGTGGCTTTTGACGCGTGAATTGCTGCAACGACGACGAGCGTGTGCGTGCCACGCGACGTCTCCATCGAGGAACAGGCAACGAGAGGATAACGCGTCAGCTGATTACCAAAGATGAGAAATGGGAAACGTTCAGGTCGTGTCGCTCCGTCGGAAGCGGAATCTTCTCTGGCTCGTTCCTCGACCACGGTGTATCGGCTCACGAGGGGATTATTGCTGGTTCAGTTGACATCGTTACGAGATTAATTACAGTTATCAGAGCGAGGCGGCCGATCGCCGTGGACCGATAGCGCGCGACACGTTTCCTCGTCGTTGCGCCAACCACACCTTCCACATCTCCTCTCCCCCCTTTCTCTCCGCCCAACTTCGTCGAAACTTTGCCCAACGAGGCCCTGCGCCTAGACTCGCGACACTATTTCCGCCAAAGGGCGTAAGAACTCGACTCTCTGCCCTGGTGTCGCCCAGCTCTGTCCCCTTCGCCTCGCGCGACTTCGTCAGACCAAAAGTCAACTGGCTTCGCAATGACACACCACTTGACCATCCAGCCGCTCTGTCGCTTATTGCCTCGCGCATAGTTGATGGTATGCGATCCGTGTTCCTCGAACGAAGAGGCAAAAGCTGGCATAACGGGACATTAGGGGGTCGTGGCTGGTGTGACTCATCGAAGGGGTGGCTTTAAGCTACCAGCTGGATTTGGGCCAAACGTAGGCTTGTCCACTGGCGATGATCGACAGTGAAACCTACGAAGGAGTGGAGGAAAAAGATCCAGAAGAACCTCGGCTTCCTGGGTGTTTCATTGACGACTACGTGACTTCCGGAACCAAAGTCACCGAGCTCGAATATGTGACATTTCCTTGGCGGAACGAAGATATCTCTGAGAAGAAGGGAAACAGACGATAGAGAAAGAAGAACGGAAACTAGGGAAATGAATCGGTCAACGAAGAAGGCGAACAACGTAGAAAAGGGTGGAGGAACCGGAAACCGAGCCTGAGTACACGACAGCGATACTTTCTTCACACTACTCCCGACGACCCAAACACCTTGTCCCTCTTCGTTTCCTGCCGGTTTGATCAATGATCGTTGACAAACACTGCGAACAGATTGTGCACGCGGATTACCGAGGAAACTGTGAGAACTGGGTACGCGCGTTTCGATTGTTCGATGCTCGATCTGTGTCGTCCCTGACGAAGAAAACACCTCGAAGAACCATCCACAGAACCGCCGACCAGGTCGGCGAAATATTAACACATACCAGTGCCCGATGAAAATACATTTTCTTCCGTTCATCTAGTCAATAATAGATACTATCTGATATTGAATACAATATTAGTAATAATAATCATAATAATGTCGATAAATACATTGACGTTAATAAAATATGGAATATAAAATACTCCTCGCTACATATATTAAGATTCTCAGTTTAGCAATTATGTATGTGTGTGTGTGTGTTTTTTTACTTCTTTATCTCTCTCCGTTTGCCCCTTGCTCGTCGCCTACGCAGGGGCATCTCGAAAGAATACTAAGCACAACATTCAATATATTCATATATATATATATATCTATCTATAATATATAATCATAATCGTAATAATGCGATAACTATGATAATACGTTATACGTTTACATGCATCTCCGCGAATACGATCGCCGGAGAGTAGTTTAGAAGGATTTCGGTATCACTCCAGTAGTACTGTTCGTTCCTAACTGTCCCAACCCCCTTACGCGCGTCCCACCCCATCCCAGCCCGCCCCACGAAACCTCAATTTTCTGTCTCTCCGTTTTTCTCTCTTTTTTTTTTAATTTTTTCGATTTGTTTCGCGTGTCTTTTCGGTCGTTCAGTCGGAAATGTCGTGACACTTCTCTCCGCTCGGATCAACCCTCAACTTTCGTCAAGCTAGACCCCTCCACTCTCCTCGACGAACCGAGGAAACACGCCCCTCCCGTCTTCAGTGTTGCACGACAGTGATAGTGATAATAATATTAATATAATATACATTTACATTTATTTATAATATAGTGTTTTTTTGTGAAATACTGATTCCCTAGTCTCGGAGGGGTTGCCACCCTCAGGTCGCGTCGCGTCGGCGGGAAATCTTCCTCCAAACGAGCACACGCCCCCCGCACGCACATACGCACACGCACACCCCTATTGCCTAAAAATGCTTTCTCCCCTTCTAAGGAAAGGAAAACCGTGTATCTCGTTGCATCTGCAGCATCCCCCTCGAAATTGATGCCCATGAATACGCCGTTTCGATAAAAATCTCTCGAAACGTATATCTTAAAAATACGAAAACGGAACAATGGTAAAAAGGTGAAGGAACGCCGACGTTCCCCCATCAGATCGGGGAACGGCGCAATAACGAAGCGGAGGGGTGGACTCGGAATCGCAGCCAATGGCGTAGGAACTTAAGAAGAAGAAAAAAGGGAACGAGGGTCGATGTACGCGAATGCTAAAGCTCGAAAGAGCTCGCGCCCTACGTAAAGGAGCTCGACACGTCCGCGTGCTTTTCGATTTCTCTTTCGTGCTGAGATCGAGATTGTGGGCTGACAATTGAACGTAGCCGCGTCTCGAAGAAACCGCGCGATACTGGCTCTATCTCCGCTGGCTACCAACACGAGATCCCACCGATCCCCTGTCCGCGAACCGTCCCGTGCACGTTTCAGAACACTCTATAAAATCCGCTAAAACTCTCACTCCGCGTGATTCATCGATTAAGCGTACTTTTGGTTAAACAGCAACTCCTCTGGAGGCCGAGGATCGCCGTCCGGATTCTCAGAAATTTACGCGATCGGTACCCCAGGCACCCCTATTTCTACTCTACTCCCCTGCTTCTACCCTAACGAGTTCCCTATCATCGAAGTGATTTATTTTAAAAAATACTGCAACGCCAGGCCTCTGCTTTCGGCCTCGCCCGAGCGTCAGTCGCGAACCACTAGCTCTTATACAGAAGCCCTACGAGCGGAGATCCATCCGAGCGAGGCGTGTCCACGCGCGCGAGCGTACGCGAACAGGTTCGAGCGGGGGTTGGTAGCCAGACGATGGTGCTGGAAGAACGACGGTAACGCGAACGACGTCGCGGTCATCCTGGTGTATCGAGGACCACGCGACTTCTGTCCCGCGAACGCGTGCACCCTCTCGTGATCGCACGCGACTCGCTGGAATTCGCGCGACGACAGCTACGCTTCTCGTTCGTCCTTTACGGCAAATTAAGTATTATATAGATAAGTAGTCGAGTAAGTAATTATGCAGCGAAACGTTCGAGGGCGCGATCGAACAGATGCCTCCTTCTGGGAGAAGGGATCGATCGACGTAGAATGATATCAAAGCGAGTTTCGACGCACCCTCGAAAGCGTGTCCCCTCGTTCGCGACATACGAACGCGCGTACGTACAATATAATATTTATTTATATATAGACATATATATATATATATATATATATATATATATATATATATATAATATGTATATAATATATTAGATATATATTATATATATATAATATGTATATAATATATTAGATATATTCGAACGGTCTCACTCATATCCAATCACTATCCATCCTGTCGATCGACAGTGCTTGCACGGGATGTGGGGGTCGTAAACGAAACGGGTGGTGGAAAAAAAACACGAAAGACAGATTGCGAAAGAAAGTAGCGCGAGGGTAACGAAACGCCGGGCCAGCGTTTAACCGAACGATATGAAGAAAAACGCGAACGGGTGGAATTCGCGAGAAGCGTCGGAACCGATTAAAGCGACCCGCTACGCGCAAGCAGAAATACACGAGAATTATACATTTATATATTAGATATAGAGCAATAATAATCATTATAATTCCAATAATAGTGATAATAATGGTAATGATAAGAATATAATTGGTAATAATAATAATCGAATATAGATATCCAATAGAATACAATGATATAGTAAATAGAGGCAAATTAAGCAACAACGATCATCTATTTGTCTCTCTTCTTCTATAATATATACTATATATTCATATATTTCCATATATATATATGCATCTATATATAGATATATATATATATAAGATTCGATATACCTACAATTAAATTTATTAACCTGCATCGTTATTCTTTTTCTTTCTTTTTTTTCCTCCCCTTTCGTTTTAGATTAACCCCTTATTACTCTGTTGCCTACTATACTTCTAGAATTCTCCCTTAACGATTAGTTATTATTCTTTGAGATATGTATCGTCGTGTGGGTGTACGTGTCCTGGCAAATACTCTCGATTTCTCGCGTTGCCGTTTCACCCTCGGTTCGTCAATCTTATGTCTCTCCCTTGTTTTAAGCGTTCGCGCCTTAAAACAGCGCCAGGCTCGCCCGCGGAATTCGCGGCATAGGGGGTGGGGTGGGGGAAGGGAGTGGATGGGGGCGAAGAATTCGACGGGCACGGAGAATGTCCTGTTCGCGGCTGTGTCCTACCCCACGATCTCCCTTCGATCACGCGAAACCGTCCCTCCCAGGTCCCCTCTCTCTCTTTTTTCTCTCGCTCTCTCGTCATCCCGATCGTCCCCGAGCTCGCGCCACTTCAACGCGTCTTCCCATCGTCGCGTTCTTCACCACGACCTGCGTCGCGGCCCTCCCTTCGCGTGCCCGTTTATATACGGTGTGTGTAGGTGTGTGTGCATGTGTACGTGCTCGTGTGTTACGCGTGCGATCTATTCGTTAATCCTCGACGAAACGCGCGTGACGCGCTAAAGGACTCGTGTCCCTTTTCTCGTCTCGTCGTTTGCTTTTACGAAAATGGCAGTTATCGGTCACAGCCAATGGCTATATCAATAATCATTAATACATTACGCTTTAATACGATTACGATTAGTTAACCTTATAGACGCTTTATCCATTTATACGTTATTTATAGTGGTAAAAATGCCTCCTACGGATGAACGCGCTACGAGGATACACAGCACGCTTGCTCGCTCGAGGGGTGGGGGGTGGGGGGGGGGGAGGAGGATACGCACGTTCGTTGCGATTGAATGTGGAGAGGGACTCGCTCTCGTCCCTCGTAGTGCCGAGTCGCGAAGGAAGCTCGCGAATCAATCGCGCATCGACCACCGGAACACACAGCGTAATCGCGGATCGAACGATCTACCGACGTGCTCTGCTATTCTTTGGCGCTCGATTTCGGACCCTCCTAAGCGGGCGAAATGTGTCAGACTCCTCGTCCCTTATCGATCTGAGACCTCCTCGTCGAGGAGTTGGTGCCGACGCGGCCGTAAACCATCGGTCGCCGACGAAATTAGGAGATTCAGGCGTTAGACCACGTGCCGCGTTAATATCGAGTTCCGTGAGCCCACGCCTTTCTTTTTACGACTTTCCAAAGATCGCGCAACGATACTGTTATCTCCGCGGAAGTCTCGCGGAAGACGGTCACACGCGAGGATCTACGACGCGTGCGTGAGCGTGGAAAGCGCGAAAAAGAGAGAAAAGAAAACAAGGTAAAGAATCGTGACGAGTTTGGGCGTCGCGGCGAGAGAAACAATTAATAAAACAATAATCAATTTTCCAATATACTTTTAATACACTTCACCTTTTTTGCTCGATAAAAAAATAAGACTTTAATACGTTCATATAAAACAACGAAAAAAATAGATTAAATAACAATACAATAATATACGTACGCTACCTTGCGATATTTATAAAAATATATATAATATATATATATCCATTTACATAATTTACTTATAGATAATAACTCTCTCTCACTCTCTCTCTCCCTCCCTCCCTCTCTCTCTCTCACTTTCTCTCCCTCTCTCTCACACACATACTCTCGAAAGCGCATAAACAATTTGAAACGAGACAGAAAAGAAAGAAAGGAAAAAAACAGAATATCGAGTGGAAAGACAATGAAGAAAGACCACGCCGCAGGTTTGCTAGGAGTACCCTGTGTCTGACACATCGTTGGCCGCTACTACTGGACGCGATCCAGCGTTAAGCGAAGAAAGGAACTGAAAGGTCAGGCGACGTCGGCGGCTCGCGGTGATCCGCGGGTAAACACCACCCCTCCGGAAGACGATACGCGACGATCGTTCCCCAGGTAAACTTGCCCACCTCCGCCGATAGATTCGGATGTCGGTGAGCCTCCTCCTCGTTGAGTGCGTCATCGAGACGATTGATTCGCGAGCGCGGTGGGTGTGTCGTACAATTGTTGTTATTCGAACGGAAGTTATCCGAGACCCGAACGAATATAGACACTAAGCTAACCATCCGACCCGTGCGGAGGTAACCTAGACGAGATCGGTACAGATCGACGAAGAAGAATATAGACATTTTGATTCACGTATGGCACTGCATATCTTCCTTCCGCTGTGGCCACGATATACACGGAAGTGCTGCGTGCCGATCAGCAGGTAATCGACGACGGTGCAGACTGAAGAGGAAGAACGACGGGCGCCCGCCCGATTGCCACGCGAAATACGATTCCTCGAGGAGGGTGGGCCGGCGATCGTCGCAGCCTGGCACGCGACTCGACGCGACGGAAGAACGAGGAATCGGTAGTGTCGCGAACAGTTCTTCCTGGATCCTCGGCGAATCGGTGACGGTGAATGGTGTTGGTGGGCGCGTTTCCGCCCGTCCTCGTCGCGACTAGAACGATCGAAACGCGGGACGGACAGAGCGGTGATCGGCGACAGCGTTATCGGTGTGGGGTGTAGAAGCAGGTGAACCGCGTCGAGCGCGTACGCGTGCACCGAGGCGACGAATGATGACGATCGCGGGGAACGATGACGCCGAGACTCTGCCGCGATTATGTCGGAACCTCGGCCAAAGTGAAGGCTGCCTGACGCGCGTCGTTTAATCGTTTAAGTTTAAGTGTTGCATCTGGCAGAGTCGTCCCAAAGTCTAGCGGAGGTTCTCGACAAGCTTTCCCCGTTTCTTTTGCTCTGCCGCCCTCGTGGAGCCCGAGGCACCGGTATACCGGCTATCGAGACCGCGCGTCGTGAGAGGGGAGGAGCCTTATGAGATGTTCCTGGTGGCTCGCCTTCCGAATTCCGGGCTTCCCGCCCGGAGGCTTCGGCATCGCGCTCACACTCCGTTCTACATGCACACAACGTTCTCCGCGGTTTTGCCCGAGTGTGTCGGCGTTTCGCACCCGAGCCGGGTGACGAGTCGACGCGCTCCGAGTTCTGGCAACCCCGCCCCTACAGTTTTCCTCCCTTTTCCACGATTCTTTTCCATTTCTTTTCTCCCATCCTCTGCTGTCCACCTGTCCGCGGGAAACATTCAGCCACCCTCCCGTGTACCACCACCCTTAGCAGCTGTACGCTTTGGTGGACGACAGCGTGCAGCGTAGGCTACACGCGTGGTCAGGGCTCTCGGCTCTTTCCTCCGCGTGATCGTTAAGTCCGAGTCCTTTTCTCGGTGGTACCGCCGCGACCCGGAATCTGGCGCGAGCACGCGCGACCGAGCGTGCGCCGCGCGTGAGACACGGATTCCAGCCGCGGCGTATCGCTGGTTAATCCCGGCGAAAAGAAGAAGACGATGAAGAAGAAGAAAGAAGAAACGCAAGAAGAGCGAAAATCCGCGCTAGCTTCACCGTCCGTTAACTCTCCCTCTCTCTTCCTTTTATCTTCCCTTCCCTTTTCCACCCTCCCTACACCATCCCCCTTTTCCACCCTCCCTACACCATCCCCCTTTCTCCGTCCCCATCCACCCACCCCGTTTGCTCACGAATCGTGAGAATCAGATCAGACTTATGTAGCGAAGTTAATGAAAGATTATCTGGCATGATCTACATATGCATGTACGCGCACGCCTACCGTGTTTTCCTTGTTCTTTTTTTTCCCTTTATGTTTAATTATTATAACCTGCGCGGCGGCGTCCTCGTATATTCGGAACGTAGATGCTAAAGAGAATACCTATAAATATAGTTTATATGTATATATATAGAATATAATATAATATAATAATATAATAATAATATAATAATATATATATATAATATAATATAATAATATAATATATATGTTTATGTCATCACCGTACCTTTTACGCATCTTTCTCTCTCTCTCTCTCTCTTTCTCTCTCTCTCTCTCTCTCTCTCTCTAATTTATACTTAACATAGAAAAAATATAGAATTTACTTTGCCTCGAACTTAAATATAATAAACCTCTCTCTCTTTCTCTCTCGAGCGTCGATTATAATATATATATATATGTATATATATATATTTATATAAATATACGATTTTTTTTATTCGTGTGTCTGTCCGTGCGTGTGCGCGTGTATGCATGTGTTTCTTATTTTCGTGCAGGTGTTGTAACGATGGATACGCGTTGGATTGCGTTCGCGCGTGTCTGTCTTTCAGTGTTTGAGCTTGCGCATAATGCATCTGTGGTGTTCGCGTGTACGTGGCCGCATAAATTCATCGTATTTACACGAGTGCTAAGTATTCATGCGTGTATGTGTGTGCGTGTGTGTGTGAGTCCGAGATGAGTGATGCTTCAATATAGTAACAAATAATTAATATACACTCGCGCGTAATCACCGCGCGTCTCTTTTATTTTAGCCCGCGTGCGCACGCGCGGTCGTGCGTGCAAAATCAACGTACGTATGCGTGAGAGACTGCCTGTCCGTGTGTACGTGTAGTCTGTGTCTTTTCATTTATATGTTCCTGGTTATCCGGTTAGCGATAAGAACGCACTGTTTTCTCAAGAAGGAAGTTTTCTCTTTTTATTTTCCCCCCCGAACGAAGAAAACGACACGACGGGGGGGGGAACGAAAGGGTGGTTGGAGGGATCGCGAGGGTCGGAGATTGATTGGGGGAGCGTTCGAAACGAAAACGCACGGCGAACGAAGATACCTAAACGAACTAATAAAAAATTAAAAAAAAAACATTCAAAAATATAAGAACGAAGGGGGTAAGTCTGGGTGAGAAACTACCGAGACACCCGCTATACAGAGCTGCGGCTCGAACGATCGAAAAAATATCCTCTTTCTCTCCCGTCATCCGTCGTCACCGGATGACGCGTATAATATATAATATATATATATTTTTTTATATGTAATATGTATTAATAATATACCTCGACTTGTTCGGAGCTGCGACTTGAGCATATCTTCGTTTAAAAATGGCAACGATTGACAAGAAGTTTCGACGATTAAAAGAAACGAAACACAGGACGAAGTGCAAGAGATATAACAAGGGGAGAATTGTGGACGAAGAACACGACTAAAATCAAGTATAGGAAATCGAAATCGAAGTCGTAGTCAGCATAAATATTTAAAAAAAAACGGAAGAAAATAATTATAAAAAAAGGTAGGGGAGGGACCGCAAAAGGGGCCGTCGAATCTGAACGGCCCTTCGGGCTTTGCTTAACAGCTACTAGTATAGTTTCCTCGGCCTTTTCCTTTCCGTAAGATCGCGAAATGTATCTCGGGGCATGCGATTCGTTCCGCTCGCGGAGCGGTTCGAGATCGTTTGTCGAGCTTCTTTTCTTTTCCCTCTCGAAACACGTTTACGCGACGTTTGCGGCGTCAAAACGAATTAAAAGAAAACAAGAAGAATAGTAAACAGAACACAGAACATAGGGACACGTACCGGCCACCCTCTCGTTTTAAATGAGGGACTAGCACCCGCGGTCCGGGAACCTTCGTCGTCCCGAAGCCGCGGGGCTGGTCCGCGACGAATGTCCGCGAGGAAGGACGAGAGAAAGGGGGGAAGGGGGATGAAAAATCGCGTGGGAAGAACGAGAACGAAAACACCGTGAGTCGTCCTTCCTCCCCCGACGTTGTCGCGAGAGGGCCGCGGTAAAGTGACACGTATTATACAGCGTCCGATATACACATCTATGCGATTACGATAATGCAATATAATAGAGAATATAATTACGACTCTTCAAAGAAAAGCTAAATGTACACGGGTCGTCGATCCCTGCGTGAAAGATACGTCGTATTTTTTTTTCGTTTTTTTTTCTTTTTAGTCCTTCTTTGAAAGAGCGAGTTATTACTCGATTATTACTCTAGGGTTCAAAGAATATGGTTTGCGGGAGAAGCGGCTTCTCCGAGGGGTGGAGGGAGGGGAGGTCGCCGCTCCTCTTTTCCCTTGTTCTCGTTCCTTCAGCCATGTTGGGAGAGCCGGTTCGCGCGTTCCCGCGATTCGCCGTCCTTAAAACGTTTTGTTTCCCTTAAGCGCCAGTCTGTCCACTCATTTTCATCATATTTTTTTCACCCTTATAATTTCCTTACAATAATTTCATTTGTTTTCCCGGCGCGCGCAGCTGCCCCCGACCACCCGTCGTCCCGTCGACGAAACGCGCGAAAAATACAAAATCTAAATCTCCTCGATAAAATATCATATCCCTCTTAATGTCGTCAGACTTTTTCCTGACACCATATATATATATATATAATATATTTATTCATTTATGTTTATATTTATATATATATAATATATATATATTATTAATATTATTATTATTTCAATTGCTATGTCGCTTATATAAAGGTAAGATAATACTCTAGTAGCGAGGGAGGCTGGGTGGAACGGGGCACGCCGTTTTTTTCCATTTTTTTTTTGTTTTTTATAATACTATCATCTAAGTGGTTTCACGCGGCAGATCGAGGGACACGTGACCACCTCTCTCGGCCCGTTTCTCTTGTTCTCACTTCTATCGTGTCACGTGTGTGCCTGTACGATGAGATCGACTGTGTGTGACTGTGCTGTATGTACGAGTGTTCTCGGTGTGAGGTTGCGTCCGTGTGGGGCATGATTATTTCGGTAATCGTTCGGTGCGGTTACGTGCACCGAGCTCGCAGGTCTCGGGTGTCCCCGTGGTGTCGCTGCATCCGGTCGATGGGATCGCTTCCGCGCGGTAAAAAAAGTAACTAGAGACGATGTTCGACTATGTTTCCTGGTCCAAGACGATCAGCACAACAAATCAATCGCTTCGCTATGAGAAAAAACTTTGACGGAGAGAGAAACTTCGGAAGCTCTGTCCCATCGTTGGATGCACGACTGTCTTTCTATCGCGCTCTCCTCCCTTATTCTGGTGTTTATCTTTCAGATCGTATTCATTGGTTCGTCACCAAAGCACGCCCCAACGATCGCGTGACCTAACACACGGAACGATATGCCACGGAGATTTTACGATCGGTACCTACCAGGAGGTTTTTCCGTTCACGACGTCACCGAGATTCGCAGCCGTTTGTTTGCGAGCGGGAAGAACGATCGTTTCTGTTTGATTGGCCACGCGCTCGTAGGGGGCACGATAGAGCGTAACGATTCGAAGAGCGAACGACCTCGACTGTGATTGCGCCACGGAAGCGTCACTTTCTCATGAATATCGGAGGTTGCAATTTTCATTAAACGTTCAGCGCGATAAATGGGACGTCACGATGATTGGTACGCTTTTCTAAATAAAAATATAGAGCTCGTGGAAATTGTCTTTCTCGGTGTTCCGAAGCACCTTTGATTTATAGTGTTTCATAATGTCGTAATGGAGTACCGCGTAATAAAAATTACAACTTCGATGCCACGAGCGGTGTCGTTACACGCTGAAAGAAGGAAGATATTCGGGAATCCACTTAAAAGTTACGAAAGTCTCATTGTCATAGGTATCTCTAAGAGCGTACGCTCTTATGGATTGTCAGTTATATAAAAACAACGGTTTCTAGCTAAGTAATTTCATCGATAGAGATTCGATAACGATTCACTCGCCCATTTCACCAGTCAGGCTGCCTTCGATTCCATGGAATTTACATAGAGAGAGAAAAAAAAAAAGCAAAGACGGAGGCACGAAATATACCGCGAATGCAACCAGTGAATGGAATGTTACGAAACAGTACACGCGCTTTAGAACAAGACCGTCTCAGCCTAATCCATTTTCCCCCGAGCGAGTAGCGTCTCGGCGATCAACGGACTCGCTACCGAGTGTGCATCGACCTCCCCGCGAGAAACTTTTCCCGATAGTTCGAGGGCAACCATAAACGCGAAAAGCCAAAAGGAGTCTCCTTCTCCCACGGTGTACAAAGTCGACGACCGATACCACACGGTACGATACGATTGGTCGACAGAGTGTGGTGGTTCGCTGTTTCGTTGCGATCGCTCCGCTAGTAGCGTACCTTGCGAGCTCGGTGTTCACGCATCGAGGGGGGCGAAATATGATAAACGATTACGGTGAATGAGCGATTAGTATGTTTCTCTCGTTCCGATACATAATCTCGTGGAACTTGAAAGCTGACTTCGTTGTATCCGGTCGGCGGGAACGACGCGACAAGGGCCATCGGGGCATTCCCGGCGCGTAGAAGAAGAGGTTTATTGGCAGCAGTGGAATTGAGACATTGTGCGCGTCCGCACCCACCCACCCCCTCCGCCCCGACGTGTCCGCGTCGGTTGTTGGCGCGCGGACGATTGGCGCGAGCTGTTAAACGGAGAAATACGGGTTCGGGGAAGGGTTGGTGGTGGGCCGTTCTCCAGCGCCGTCGTTCCTGGATGAGCCGCCAAAAAAAAAGTCGAAGAGCAGACGTTATCAATGGGTGAGAATCGGTTATGCGTTAGCCGCTGTACCCAGGTGCCGCGACGCAAAAGAGCCACAAGAGATGTATCTCTGTCGGTGGGGGGGTGGGCTCTTTTTCTCTCTTGCTCTCCCTCTCTCTCTCTCTCTCTCTCTCTCTCTCTCTCTATCTCCACCTTCTCAGCGTGTATGCATGGCAAGAGGGCGTTTAAGAGAAGATACGAAGCGCCTGTAAGACGGGCCTGGAGCATACGGGGCAGCTGGGGTCGGGGCTCTCGCAGACCCGATTGCCGCAGTCCAGGCAGAAGTGGTTGTGTCCGCATGGCACCAGAGCAGCGGTGACCTCCTTGTCGCCGCACACCACGCATTCCCGTCGTCCGCCGCCGAGCAGCGAGTCCGTGGGCGACGCTGGACTCGCCGAGGCCGGCGGCGATGGCCTGGAGGGTAGCGCCACCCCGGGGAACGACCAGATCGAGGAGGCGGACGCTGCTTGGGATTCGAATGACGGCGACTCCCCTAGGCCCTCGTCCCTCTCCATTCCTGCACCCCAGATGGCTACTAGCTCGTTCAGTCCAGGGGCACCGGAACTGCTTGACGAGCTGCTGCAACTGCCGCTGCTGGAGAATGCGCCGCTGGACCCGTTCGAGCCGTTCGAGCCTGGTGGATCGAGGCAGCCGAGGATAGAGCCGAGACCGCCGCGGCAGAGCGCGCTAAGTAGCTCCGATTCGTCGAGGCTCGGCCCTGTCCCGGTTCTCAGGGCGATGTGCGCCTCGATCTCGCGCCTGGCAGCCTCCACGCTCTCCGGCAGCCCGGTCACCTCGAACACCGGCTCCTTGTCGCGGCTGGGCGTCACTATGTAGGTGTGCGTCTGATGCTGGATTCTCTTGATGGTCGCGCCCTTCGGCCCTACCACCAGACCGACCACTCTGTACGGGACTCGTACCTGAATCGTCACGTGTCCCGGAACGGACGCCGGCGGTCCAGGAGGCGCGCCGAGCAGCGCGCCCAGCGAGCTCTTGCGCGACGCGCGGATCTGAGAGAAGTGCTCCGCAGCCGAGAGGATCTCGCGTTTCGCGCGGGCCACGTCCTCCTTCCGGCCTGTCACCACGAACACCGGCTCCTCGCCGCGCACCGGCGTCTTGATGTAGGTGTTGGTCTTTGCTCGGAGCGCCTTGATTTTGCAACCTGCAATCAAACGTTACAAACACATTTTTTATTAAAGCGCCCTCTATTAACGGCACACAATATAAGAGTATAGCAGTATAACGGTATAACAGTATAAGAGGATTCGAGTGCGCGCGGCTTCGTTAGATTCCGTTCCTTGCACACCACCAATGTCTGACTATGTACGGTTACGATCACTGAAAAACTTGAATCCCATTTATCCCCCTATGCGACCATCGGTTTCTACGATTAACTTGGATTACACTGCGCGTCTCGTTCGAAGATGATTATTTGTAGTACTGTCAAGTACGCGGAAAAATACACAACGTTTAGAGTTTAAATAAAACAATATTTTTTGACACGCGAGACTCACGTGTGACGTGCGCGTTCTAGCAACCTCATATTTTTAGATTTTTGTTTGATATTGTTATCACAGAAAATGAACCAGACGATTACGGGATTATTTACTAAAGTGTACATTTTTGTTTGGGAGGGTGGTAATCCTGTTCGAACGAGACGCTTCATATGTTTCGGCGGGCTCGTTCGATCGGTTAATTATACTGCGCGTCTCGTTCTCGATGATTACTTGTATAAGTTTAATGTCTGTGATAACATTTCTCTAATTATTTATTTCTTATATAAACTATGTTTATATCAAAACACTTTATTAACTCTAAATCCGAAATCATTTGATTTTTGAATTGGTCTATTATAAAAACGTGTAAATGTATTAGATTTGCCGGATCGTCCCGCCGTTCTTCTTATAGTGCTTACTTCCACTCCCTTTCTGTACGCTGAGGAAACAGTTGCGCGTTTTGTTCTGTATGCACTAAATTTATCAACATCAACGCCTTCTTTGTTTAATAGTGATTTTATCCAATGTCCAATCGTCTGCGCTCCTATCCGACCGTGTGGTCGAATTGTCGACGAAAAAAGTTTTTTGTACCTGACCTGAGCTTTTCAGACATTTTTAGGTATCGTGTAGAATAGCTGAAGCTACGCAAAATTTTTGTCTTTCTCTGAAAAACGGTATAATTAGTACTGGTTGCATCTTTGCCGGCTTCGAGGTTCTTGACAAGTCTGGGATTTTAATCTGTACGTCTGTAGATGATTTTTGAATATTATTAATATCGATTGCAGCTAACGTTTGCAGCCTATGTGCTGCGACAAGGACCAGCAGCGTAGCTGTTATCCCAGAAATTTCTTTTAGTTTCAAGTTTTCGAGGCAATCGATTCTTTCAATATAAGATAAGACTTCTTCGGCATCCCACGTTCATATTTAGGTTTAGGAGGTCTTCTTTTAAAACATCCATGCAAATATCTATATATAAGAGCTTCTTTGGAAAGGTCATTCTTTGATATCAGTGAGATCGCGGATCTCGTTGAATTTAAAGACCCGTAACTATCGCCTCATCCAAATTTGAAGGTTAAAAATGCTATTACGTCAGTGTTACAGGCGCTAAAACCATTAAAGCCCCTTTCATCTGCAAACTGTAACCATTTTTTCAAGCATCCCTCATACTGTTTTATAGTTGCTTGAGTCTGACAATATCCCTGCCACTAGTCAGAGATTTTGCGGCAACGGATGTTTCGTTTGTTTGCAAGGGGAAAGCAATAAGTCCGTTGATGGTTTCAGTATCAATGGGGGTTTCGTAAATACCGATACTAACAACGGGTACCATGGTTGAGCAGGCCATAAAGGCGTAACCATGATACCTGATGCTTTATCATTAATAATTTTACGCAAAGTTGGCAATACGAGAGCGAAAGGAGGGAACGCGTGAAATCTTTCCTTTTCCCACGAAATTGTAAAAGCGTCAACTATCTCAGCTTCCGGATTCTTGATATCTTGCGCAAAATCTTTCACATTTTTTTATTAATTCTGGACGCGAATAAATCAATAGTGGCAGGGATTCATATAATTACGATCGAAATTCGCCCGCCCTCGGCGGGCTCGTTTGATCGGTTAATTATTGCTGGAACCACGCCACGCCGCGAGTGGACTCCCGAGAGGAGCAGTCTTTCTCATGACGCAATTGTCTGTACGCCAAGGTACACAACGGGGCAGTGCACGTAGAAGTCCTTACGGTACGAAAAAGGAGAAGGCTGGAGGCAGTGGGATGCCCGCGGAGAAGGAAGGAGAAGGCTAGAAGGTGGAGAGAGTGCAGGGTGCAGGAAACTGGAAGGAAGGAGGTCCCGACCCGGTCTGGTCCTCGGTCTCGCAGACTCTCTGGCCTTGAGCCGGCGCAATGCTAGCAATGCAGGTGAACCACTCTTCTCCCTTTCCTTCTTCCACCCTCAGACTTCTCCTTCGTCCGTCTCGGTCCACGCCTGCCTTTCTCCTTCCCGCGGATCCTTCGCGGCTTCGTCCTTCTCTCCCTTTCCTCTCTCTTTCGCCAACCTCCCTTTCATTCAGTTCACTCTCTCCTTCGGCCGGCGAACGCCAGAGAACCAACGAACCCCGCGACACACACACACACGCACGCAGGCACGCACGCACGCGCGCAGGCAGCCACCGAACGCGGTTCTGTGTTTCGCGCATACCATTCGCCTTTCCGTTCTCCTCTTTCTGCCGTTCTCGTCGCGATTCTACGTTCATTAGCGGGCTCTTTTAATTGCGTTTGCAGACGCGATCGCTAATCGCGCGGCGAGGTCAGAATTCGGAATAGACGAGCAACGAGCGGATTATCGGGGGAGATCGATGGACGCTATCGCCGATCCGTTGAAATTCTACGATACTTGTGCTTCGAATATTTGTATCGAAAACGATTGTCGGGGAGACCAAGCATCCATGCTCAGTTTATAGTATATGCGTACGTGGTTAAGTACGAGGACGCAAGAATTCGTATCGGTGAGGGATTATCGCGGCGTTCGTCAAGTTTCTACGTGTCAAGGATATTAGGGAAACACAAGTTCACGAATGAGTAACCATTTACCATCAAATAATCTACCGAACAGTGGGGAATATATCTATAACTGAACTGGAACACGTAACACAGTAGAAGTGGAGAACTATCGATAGTGTTGACTATCGATATTATCGAATGTGATGAAAATTTAATAAAATATAAATGCTTTAAAATATTATATTTTGATTTTTGTATTTCATTTTATTTTATATATATTTCATATATATTTTATTAAATTTTCATTATATTCGATGATATCGATAGTCAACACTATCGATAGTTCTCCACCTCTATACACAGACAGGAATGAGCTATCGCGTATTTCATTGTCGGGGATAATCGATGCAATTCCGATTCTGTGGGCAACGGGCATAGCCCTTGAAACCGGGAATGAATACTGAAAACGATGTCGCAACAATTATTCCCAAACATACCCTAAATACTCGCAATTCTGTTCTCGTTCGCCAAGAGAAGTTCGCCACCATCATAAAGGAAGCACAACCAGTACGAAATGAATTCACCTATCATATATACACCTTGCCGCTAGAAGAGTCGCTCAAAGCGAACAAAAAACGTGTAAAAATAGTACGGAACAGCCTATCGACCGTGGTGTGTCGGCTGCACGGGGCATCAGATAGCATCGGCCACCCCTATTCACTGGATCGCAACTGGCAAGGCAGGTTTGCACCCTCCTCGAAGCATAGAAACTTCTCGAGGACGTTTAGAGAAAAGATTTGTACAGGTTCGTTTGACCGGGTATGAAATCGCGGCGCGACAATGTCACGGGCGTCCACGGGCTCTTCAGGGACGGTCGCTGCCGCACAGTCTTGACATCGATACGGCCTTAACCGCGCCACATGGTCCCGGCGTTTCGAGGCGTTCCATTGCCAGAGGAGAGGGGCGCGCAACACGCAGCGACACGCATCGAACCATGACGACGAGGTCGTCTCGGGGGCGTGAGCATAATTACAGCCGTAACGAGCGTAATTTCTCCGCGGAATTTCAATGGATTCGGGGAATGCCCGCGCTGACGAGCGCCGCGCCTCGTCCAGCGTCGCAAACTACGCTGCCACCACTGGCAACCGCAGACGCGACACCATTAGCTCGCGAAGCGCGGCCGCGACCGGGGAATTGGGCGGTTTCGCGATACGGAGGCGAGTCTGAAAGCCGCCTCTGTTCGAGCACGGGCTAAAAATTACAACGGGGAATAATTACGTTAGCGCGGGGGAAGGAATTTCGTAACGGGGAGCGTGACGCCGCTAGGCGACAGAGAAAACGCAGGTCCCGGTACCCGCTGGGGTAAATCCTGTTTCAGTTTCATCGATCACGCTTTATTTTCGGAACCCCATTGTACGGGCAACCTTCTCCCGTCTCGTTCCTTCCTTCCAGCCGGTTTACCTTCGGCAATTATATTCCATTCAGCGGGTTACACACCTCGCGCACCTCTCCTTTTAACTTTCCCCGACCCTGAATTCAGTCCCCCGACACATGGGACCCCGCGCGAATTACGTCTCTGTAAATCTTCGCGGTGCGCCTGGAAACGAAACGACGGAAGTGACTTTTGGGGAAGGGGAATCCATTCCTCTGTCCTCGCATTAACTGAAGGCCCCATCTAAATTGAAATAAACCGAGGAATATAAAGCGTCCTCGTTTCAGTTGCTCCGTTACTGTCGTAAATCTTCCTTCAAGGATCCAATGCCATCAACGCGCGTTTCCCAATAACCGCGCGATCTTTCTCCAGCGCGACGGGACTGGGCGAGGTCCCACGATCTAGCCACGTCGTTCGAAAGAACGCCAGAATGTTTTACACCCGATGACGCTTCTGTGCATCGCCCAAAGCTGGCCGAAGGGTTGCCGATTTACGGGAGAAACACGTTTTCCCCGTCAAATTCGAAACGGAACGACACCGTGTCTCGAGCACTCGTGGCATCGCAGGCAGACGTATAAAACGCCGCGGGGTGTGATCGGCCGTAATTCTAGCTGGCAAATTGTTAAGACGAGCCACGGCGGCGCAAGGGTAACCATTATTATCCGTAATCTGAAGAAGCATAAATTTGCCCAAGGATAGTGGCGAAGCTGCCCCGGGGCCCCGAGTAGAAGACCAGAGAGAAAGACGTAGTGGAATCGGGGGGGGGGGAGGAATCAGAATTAGGGGGTAGGATGCAACCTCTCCGTGCTCGCGAGCCATCGTATCGCGGAAAGCGCGGAAAACAGTGTTTACGATGGAATCCTGATAAATTGAATTAGCCGCGTGATTGGGGGAGGGGGGGGCGGCGGCCAACGACAGCGAGTCGAGTGCCGTTAATTGGCCGTACCTCGGGCAGCGTAATTGGTACGATTACAGGATAAACGCGTCGCGAATTTAGGTACGTCGAGGGTGAAACGATCGCTGTCGCGTGTCACCGAGCGTTGCCCTTAGTTACAACAAGTCTTATTCCATGGCTTTACTAACACCTTTGCAGCCTCAATTAGGACTCTTCTCAATTGTATCCCGAATGCGTAGGTAGTTATCGAGAGACATAGAAGATGAACGCGCTGCGAGTACGTCACATCACTCGCATGTCGTATTAATTTTGAGCGGGTGGTTGGGATTCCAGGATACAAGCGATCGTACTATACGCGTTAAGATAATTGACTAGAAGAGTGACTCTTTAGACGGGTCGAGCGAAGGAGCACCGAATTGCAACTTTTTCATTTACAGCTGCATACTATTGCCTGAGGGGCAGCGATGCTAATAACGCTTGGGCAGGAGGCGAGAAGGCAGAATCGTGGGCAACAAAGAAGACGCTGATCGCGACTCGAATCGCTAGCAACGCGTGCAGGCGTTGCGTTTGAACGCGTAGTCGCGCGTTAGCAAGCAGCCACGCAGCAGAATTCCCGTCTATCGGCGCTTCTCCCTCGTTCCGGAAATTCGCCTAGGGCGAACCTGGGCGGCTCGGTTGGCTAAATAACTCTGGGAAGGCAGGTGGACGAAGATCGGTACGCGCACACCGACAGAAGCGGCTCTCACAGGCGCGCGAAGAGGCGACGAGGCACGAGCAGGAAAGGATAGAAAGAAGTGGAAGGTAAAGGAAGGCCCAGTGCACAGTGGTAAAGAAGAAGACGAAGAAGAAGAAGAAGAAGATGAAGAAGAAGAAGGTTGCTCCTCGAAGAAGGTGGCTGCTAACGCGATGGTGGTGGTGGTTTGGATGGACGAAGAGGAGGTGGGGCGTGGGTCGCAGACAGTTGAAGGGCCGCGGCCAAGGTGAGGCGAGACGGAGAGAAGAGAAAGAGAGTGAAAGAGAGAGAGAGAGAGAGAGAGAGAGAGAGAGAGAGAGAGAGAGAGAGAGGAGAAAAAGAGGCCCCGTTGCAGAGAACGTAAGGCGCCTTTGCCTTTGTCTGACACTATCGAAGGGACCAGAAGGACGAAAGAGAGGATGGAGACCGTGGACCCCGAGGAGCAACTCCGGCCCGACATCCTTTCCTCCTTTCCTCGTCGTCGAATTCTTCTTCTTCTCGTCTTCTTCTTCTTGCTCTTCTTCTACTTGCACGCGCCTCGAAATCGCCACAGAACGGAAACGAAGTGATAAGGTCTCTCCCGCAGAATTGCTCCGATCGATACGAATCACGATCACAGGACCATAGAAATCGACGCCGACACACCAACTTCTATCGTACGAACACGCATATTGGTTATGCCTCGTTACGCGACGAGAGCCGCGGAGTATCGTTCTGGAAAACGCGACTCGAGCGCGTCGAATGAGAATGCAATTGACATCGTTTCGCGTCCACGCTCGCGACACACGTTTCTCGCCTGACGCGTTACAAAACCGGGTTCATTATTCCGTCGATTTCTTTCTTGCTCGGCCGAGGTACCATTCACGGTAGCCGATGCACGTGAACCACGTGGCTCCGTTGTTCTCTGACGAAGTACAATGCCGAGGCAAAGCCCTCACCGGCAGAGGAGAGTTTTGGCCCTTCTATTCCCACGATACGTCACTCTCTCTCTCTCTCTCTCTCCCCCCCTCTCTCTTTCTCTTCCTCCCTCTCTCCCTCTGGAATGACGTTGCTGAAATCTGCAGCAGCCACTGGTAGCAGCAGCAGCAGCAGCAGCAGCTCCCCAAAGGCCGCAGGATCAATAGCTACACGCCTCTATAGCCGGCAGCTGCATTATACACGCGCCTCAGAAACTAGCGGTCATAGTGCACCACACGCAAACACATAGACGCTGGCGGTGGGCTGCGTTATCGACAGATTTGCAATATCTACGCTCAAGTTGCCAAGCTCGTTACCCTGAAACGACGATGATTCCCGGAACCATTATCGGGAGATCGACCCCCGTTCGGCTGGCGATCGATATCGAGCTCCCCCTCGGATCGCCTATGAAATCGCTTCGAGGATTCCAGTTTCTTCGGGCATTAGAGGACGCGTCGCGGAGATGCGTTCCAGAAAAGGAAATTTCCACAGGAAACGGCCAAGTCCTGCCGGCTACTGTGCTTCTCGGAAAGCACGCGGGGTAACATTTTTGAGCGAGGGAGAAGAAGAAACATGGCCCAAGAGGGACAGGAGCTACGGGGGCCATCTGCTCTCGTCTTTGCTTTAATTACAGCCACCAAATGCCTGCCTTGGCCGAGGAGGGGCACTGGTCTTGTCCTCGGCGACTCGCCGACGACCGTGGGCGGTATCGACGGTGCCCCGACCCGAAAAGGACCGCGGAGAATCGGAATCGTTCGTTTACCTTTGAGCGCGGCTGACCACGAACGACCAGCTCCTTTTCAAATTTCATACACTCGATGCGGATCGTTGAAACGTCAAACTATCGGCAAAATGAAAATGTCCTATCGGTAACAGTAGAATCCAAGACGTCGAGCCCAGAAGAACAGCTTCTTCTTTCCATTTCACGGACAAGAATGTGAAACAATGTCGGACGAGGTACCTACGAGGATCAGGGTTATGTTTATTTAGGACCCCGCGGGGCCCTTAGGTAGCGGTATCCCTTTTGGCGTCCCTTGGACGATTCGGCGCGTCCGTGCCCGTACGTCCGCGCTCGTGGGGCACGAGCCGCGCGCGGATATCACGAGTTTCTCAGGCAGGTCAGTGAAACTGCGCCGTCAAGTTGAAGGCCAACACCCCCACAATGCAACGGCCGAGTACCGCCGCTCTCGCCCCACCACCGACCGCCCGATCCTCAACCACTTTATCCTCTCCTCCCCTACCGCGCCTTTCCCTCCCTCTGCGCGACGTATCCCTCCCCTCGCAGCCCGTGCAAGTCGCCGGAACATCCGAGGAAACTGCAATAACGCCGATAAAGTCGCGACTCGACGCCACTGTTTCTCACGAGCGGGCTTCGGCCCTTTCCAACGTGGCTGGTCGACGAGAATTGACCAGGTCGGGGATCTAGGTATCCTCTATCGAACATCCAACATCGATTTCAAAAGCAATGAGCCCACTATCAGCGAAATCAACATCTTTCCGGCCAGGGGCGTCCTTTCGGAATCACTAAAGGCGAGTTATTAACTGGTTTCTCGCCGCTTGTCAACCACTTAACTGATAGGCGTAAAGGAAGGCGAAGGGACTTGGCACAACTGCCCCACACTTGATTCCTGCCAGCGGATTACTTCTCGAGTAGCCTCCAAGGTTCTATCGAGAACCTGAAATTCCAGGCGGCATTGAACGCGCTCGCGTCGGGGTTCAATCCGCGGTGAAAAATGACGATGTCAGGAAGAAGTCAGCAGCCTTCGACGCACCGAGCCAACGTGATATCCAGCAGTTTCCAGGAAAACCAGTCGCCGATTGGCCCAGACGTTCAGCCAATCGCAGGTGCCCTTTGAAAGCAGGCGCTGCTGAAATCGCGAGCGAGCGGTCACTCCTGCGCCGACCACCGAGCAGCGTGGATCTATCGCGCAGGTGTGCCGGCAAATTCTTTCTCTCTATCCCTCTGTACCTTCCTCCCATCTTTCTTATCCTCCGGCTCCCTCCTCGGCCCTCTTTGTCCCCCTCCCCGACCCCTCTCGAAGGCCAGAAATTCCAGCCTCTTCTCGAAATAGATCGATGACACTCGTCCGAACAATCCCGCGCGCGAGTCCACGCACCGTACGCGTATGCGCACGCGCGAACGCGTCTATGCGCTACTATCTGCATGCGTTTTCCTACCTATAGATGCGTTTATACAGGGTGAATCTAAATGGGTGTCATAAAACGTTGCAGGCCTACTCCAACTGCAAACCAATAAATTCAACTGCGAACGCGATCTCTCCTGGAGCTACTAAATAAATTCCAGTTCGTCGAGCGGTTAGAAATTAATCGCGGAAGGCCTGCATCGGTCCACGAACTTAACAGGAGATTCATCCGCTTCAACGCTTCGTTAGCAGGTACAACAAAATAGATCATCCGGTTCTTTTCACTGCCCGACAGAATTTATGCCGATTCTAATGGAAAAAGATCTCCCCTCCGGGACGCTCCGAAACTTACGGATACTGGCCGTAAATTTTGTCACAGCCATTCAGGCTCACCCTGTATATACGGTGTACACAGTGAGTACACATGCAGGCGCGCGTGTCTCACTCGCCGCGGCTCTCTCGGGGCCGATGTCTCTGAAATAACCGAGCGGGGCTCACTCGCCGGACAGGGGAATAAGGTGCAATGCACGCACCCGTTCACCGCGATGCCTCTCTTTCTCCTGCGCCTCCTCCCCCCCCCCCACCCGCCCCTCAGGCCCTCTCTCGCTCTTTCCCCGTCCAACTGCCTCCGTCCTTCTCCCTTTCTCCCGCTCGCTCGCGAGTGCACTCTGCAACCGCAGTTGCATCCGACAGTGTCTCGAATGGCAGTGGGGGTCACACTATATTAAGATTGAACTCCACTGACACGGCCGCCCAACTGCGTTCATTCTCCTCCTACTCCCTCTTCCTCTCTCTCTCTCTCTCTCTCTCTCTCTCTCTCTCTGTCTCTCCCCCGATAAGCCTTTCTTTATTCCCCTTTCCTTCCCGTCCACGCAGACCCGCCTCCCCCCTCTCTCTTTCACTCTCTATTTCTCCTCGATAGCCTCGCTGTCCGACCCGACGCGTCTCGCTCGTTCCATAGAGAACGTTCTGGACGCCGGGGCACACATATTACCCATCCGTCGCCAGCAGAGAAGTCGGATCACGGAGGAGGGTCGATCTTAGATCGCGGGAACCACGGGGCAACCCGTGTGTCGTTGTCGAGGGCAGAAGAGAAAAAAAAAGGGGCGCGAAGGAAATGGCTAGCAGCTCGGTCACGCTGCAACGAAGGACGCGCTCGCTCGCCTGAGAGCCGAGGGACTGCGCGGATGCGCACGAGTGCCCTTGCAAAGACGATATGGTAACCGCGTCCCTGTAAAAGACCACACCAAGTGCCCGTCGTGGCAATTCAGAGCCCATCGGCTTCTCAACTGTAACGCAGCCATCCCTGTCGAACTAGGATCATTTCAAGCAAATAGTTATTGGGAAACTCGATGCTTTCTCCATGGCGTTCGGTTCCAAACTAATTGCCCAATGAACTGACCGTCGTCTCCATTTCTGCTCCAAGAACTCGTATCTTCGGGGGCCTGTACCCTGTGGAAACTTTTGAGCGGCATCCATTACGCAATCTTGGATACGTCTCTCGCGTGTCGGACCATTCTCCCGTTGCTATTTACTCGGATTATCGTGTCCGATCGGGGCGGAACGCACCTCCGAGTTCAGCGAGAAAAACCGTCGGGAGCTTCATCAATCTTCGGGTCTAATCGCCAGCCTACACCCAACACGGAATATCGATTTTCCAGCGGGCGCTGGGAGCGTTAACACCTCGAACGCATCAGCGGAAGCGAATTACGATGGATCGAGTGTCCCTCTTTCCATGAACTTCGCTGGATAACGGCATTTATGCTCGTCACGAGCAAATTGTTTCGCGCTGCGACCAATTATCCCGTCACCGGCAGCGGTTTAAAACTGCCTTTATTCGCGGCTACTATGGACTCGTTCGAAGACCACCGCCGCTACACTTGGCCACTGCCCCCGATTCCGTTCCCCCGATCCAGGGATATACCCTCCACCGGCCCGTTTAACGTCCCCGGCGAGCGGCGCGGAGGCACTCGCGCGGATGGGAACTGAATCATTTTACAAACACGACACGTGTATTCGAGCGTCGATAAATTCCTCGCGGCAGGGTAAACACGCCTGTATAGGTTTACTCGAGATTCTCCCCGATAGTTTCGTGTTTCAATGAAAAGATTTACAAGAGAATCCACTCGACGGCCCCGGCGCGCCATCTCGGCGGGGTTCTTTCACCTGGACAGAAGTATCGAAGGTATCGATATATCCGCGGCAAATAACGAAACCCTCGAGACGCCGCGAGAGGGTGGGCGGGTGTCGTTAAGCCAGCGGAGGAGCAGCCAGTAGAAAATCTAGCGCGGGTCAGACAATGCTGCTACCTGTTTCCTCGAGGAACCACGTCCCTCCTCTCCGCCACTCGCCCGGTCGAGAGAAGTTTGAGGTAGGTCGATCGACGAATGACTCACCCCTCGGTTTCTCTCCGACCATCGGGGAGAGCGACTGTTGGCCGCGGAGCGGCTTCCACGGTGGGCACACCGCGTCCCATTATATCCGGCGTCGGGCTCATTAATATCGTGACATCCAATATCGTGTAATTATAACCGAACCGTTGTCTCGCGTATAAGTCCCGCTGGAACGGGGCACGCTCGTAAAACTCCTCCTTTCTTCCATATTGGTCTCGCAAGGGAAGCGCTCAGCGACCCGAGCGAGCCGCATCCGTTCCCCTCTCGAACGGAATCGAGCCTAAAACTTGGCAGCCGAGGGCTATCGGCAATCCCGTGGAATATCATAAACCAGATTTCCCAATAGCCGAGTGGAGCAAAGCAGAAGCGTGCGTAGCATGACGGAGGCAATGAATATGTATCGACTTTTTCACTGGTTCCGCCTAGAATATCGCTCGGTAACGCGATAATCGCATCAATCAAGTACTATTTACCATAAAACATCAGCCGACAGTTCTTTTCCTAAGCGCGCACGTTAGGCTCAGGACTTTCTCCCCGGAGCGAAGCCAGGATAAATCGATTACAACGAAACTGTCCCCTGACCTGGAAGAACGGGGTGGGAAGGGCTCGCAACCCCTAGAATCATGGGTATGTCCCATCAGCTGTGGCTTCAGCTAGAGGCTACTTTGTATGCAAGAAGAAAAAGCATACACGTTAACCGAGGGGAGAGTGGAGGTCAGGCGAGGTCTGTATCGACCAAAGACCGCTCTCGCCATTTTCTGCGTAGACGAAATACGGTCCCGAGGGGGCAAATAAAATGACGCGGGGCGCCGATCAGCCAGCCACTCGATGGGTTTAAACATTCCAACCCCTCGTGCTCTTTCTCTCTCTCTCTATCTCCTTCCTTTTCCTCCCCTTTCTCTCAGACTTCCTTCGTCTCTGTTCCACGTACATGAGCTTGGAACGAGCACGCGACAATAATGCTCCCCTATTCCGCCGGAGCTGTCTCAAGGTTCGGAAACCTCGAGAAGCCGATGAAATTCGACCGTCGCCGCGACAAGGTTCCCCTTCGAGACGAGATGTCTATTCGCACGACACGATCCAACGTGTTTCTCTGTTTTCTCATCGCCTTGTTACTGGGGGCTGCCCCTAAGCTTTGCGTATCGACCGGCGGAGCTAAAAGGGTGAGCGGGTATTAACCTCCTGGGAACGCGAATCCCTTTCCAGCAAATATGTTACGGATGGAAGCATGCCCGGGGCAGATTGGAGGACTTTGCGCGAGTTTATGCATTGCAAGTGGCGTTTATATAGTTTATGCATTGCAAGCGGAGTTATATAAGCGGAGGTTAGGTGGTGGATCCCTATCTTTTCATGAAATTAAAGACACTGATTACCGTATTTTCTAAACAATCGTGTTAACGAAAGCCTCGCGAATGTGTGCGCTATACATTTACGTGTCATGAAAAATAGGTATAAATTTAGTAGTCGTTTGACAATCGCGCGAGTCGCTGCGCACATAAGCGAGAAGCTTCCGCGACGAATATTTGCGCAGCTCCGTCAGTTGGAGTTAGAGGAATTACTCGATTATGCGTTTGTAGTGAGACGTTCGAGGCAGACTTTAGATGCGTTCCTCGATCGCGTGCATCGTGTAGAAATTGCATACGTAACCTGAACGAAGGAAAGCTCGTCGCTCGACGTACGGCGCGTGTGAACGCGCAAGCACGCGATTTTCTGCCAGAGGAGAGAGAGAGAGAGAGAGAGAGAGAGAGAGAGAGAGAGAGAGAGAGAGAGAGAGAGAGAGAGAGACGGGAAAACCGTGAACCACGCGTCACTTGGGTGCCGTGCGAAGTTTGCGTTGAATAACGATAACAAAAAGCGGCGTGCAATTTGCGCGCAGAATATTTAAACTTCAAATTACGCGCCAGCTTCGGTCGATCCCCACTGGCAAGGAAAAGAAAAACGCCAACGCGCGCAGACTCCGTTCACGCTTCAATTACCGACTACGCGTGTACCTACACGGTCTGCGTTGATATAGTCGCGAAAGTTTCGCGTCGACTTCGAACTTTACAATACTATGCGTCGACCGCGTCGCGCGACAGCATTTTCTACGTGGGGGGTAGAAGTTTGTTTCGCGCGCAACTTTCCCTTGGACGTTGCGAAAACACGGCCCCCTCGAGCTGCGGTTCGCGTTACCTGTCTCCCGCATGCATTCCCCTTTCCTCCGAGGGGGTGAAAATGATTTTCTACAGAATAACAGCATTTGCTTCTTTTTACACAAGGGACGCAGGTGCGACTGAACTCGTTTCGTTACATCTCATCACTCAGCTCCGCTTGATGAAATGGAAGATTAAACTGTTCGAAACGACTCGACCTAAGGATTATCCCTACTCTACCTCTTTCTCTAACCCGCTATACGAGAATCACCGCGTACCGCAGGAAAATAAGTACAAGCTGAGATCCCGAATCTTCCAGAGAGAGAGAGGAGCAGAAACAAATTGCCACGATCAGCATGCAGTATTATCCCCCGGTGACACTCCAAGCGAAATTTCTCACCAGCGGGAGCCGCCTCCTTCGTTTGCCTTCGGTCTCACGCTGAAAAGCCTTCATCCGAGGAGCGATATACGGCCGGATTCGCCAGACTACCATTCTAAAGTCAAGGGAACGACGTTCGGAGGGGCTCTGGTCACGGCCTCGGGACAATTCTGCGTCACGTGGACCAGGTTACTCGCGAGCGGGCGCAGAAAGGGTGATACTAGCGGGAGATTCCTGGCGACGGCCACGGCCGTGTGACGAGAGCACGCGCGAAGACGAAGATGACGTGCCCAGAGGCGGACGGGACGCGTGTGCAAACGCGGTTGACTCAGCGACTCGAGCCGACTCTCCGCGCTGGATCCGAGTCGCGCTCGACTCGGCGCATAAATAATCGTGCGAAAAAAATCCAAGCCGGGGGGCGCCTCCGAGTTGCAGCGAGCCGCTCGCGACTAGCATTTCCTGTTTTTCCACCCCGTAACCACCCGATGGCTATAACTAATTACTTTCGCGTCTCCCTCCAGGCCGTGTTGCCTGGCCACGTTATTTATGCCCTCGAAACGTTGCGCTAATAAATCCGGGGTGGTGGGGTTGGGGGGGGGGCAAAGGAGGGGAGAGAGCATGCGCGAAAGATAATTTGTATCGAAAAAGGGTGGACAGTAAAATACGAGGGTCGTTCGATGACTAACGGGGAGGATTCGTTGCGAAATTTTTCGCTCGCTCGTTAGCACCGATCGGTTTCGCGTTTATCTGGTTAGTTTTTAATACACCTCGTCGCCTTTCGACGTGGCTTTCTCAACGGCGCCCGGGCCGCCGGCACATGCTTTCCAGTGACGAAACTTGATCTCTCGTTGAATGGAGCCTGTAGAGTATAGCATTCCAAGAGAATGGATATTCTGTGGAAAATACAAGGCCGATAGTTCCTGTCGTGCACTGTTTGGGAGATATGTTTTATTTTTCTGCGTTGCTGGCGCCGCGAATCTGAACGTATCTCCAAGGAAAAGAGAGCGAGAAAGCAAGAGAGAGGGGGGAGAAAGAGAGAGAGAGAGAGAGAGAGAGAGAGAGAGAGAGAGGTCGTCTGGCGAAATTCAGAATGGTAAATAATGCGTACGCCGATGGTTGCGAAACTCGCGCATACACATGGGGCCACGGGACTTGCGCGAGCTAAGATCATGATCGCCAATGGATTCACCTACTTTGTGGCGGTCCGGCAAAAATCACGTGTCGGGTGTCGCTTGGAGACACTTGGAACCAACGATGTAGAACGAGATATACCGGCTCTACTTATTTTACTTGGAGAACACCCTTAAATTCGCGCCGCGATTTCGATCAGCAAACAGACCGCCGCATCGACACGCCACGTCGCCGCTGCCAATCAGATCTACGAGATCTGTGCCTACGCGCGACCCCAAATCTACGGAACTTTCGAACCCGAAAGGTGGGTACACGTCTGCCGAGCACGAAGAGCTGCGAGGCCACTCCAGATTTCCGAGTAACGAGAGGAGCCACGGATTTCGATCTGCTCGAGAAGCCATCGATACTGGTCGCGTTTCGTCCGTGTAATAAGGTCACGGGTGTAATTATGTAACGGCGAAACGGCGGCTTTTTCACCAGCCGGCCGAAAGATCGAAGGAAGAAACAAATGGAGGGGGGTGGGGGGCCTTCCTCGGGTTCCGTGACAAGGCCACGGGGCCCCGAGCTCAGACCAACTGAAACGTGGGTTACTTTTACGACCGCCCGGTATATGAGAGCGTAGCAAAGGCGTGCAACGCGACGCGATAGCGATTATCAGAAGCGACCGTGTGGGCAGGGGATCGCGGAGGAGGAGAGGAACGGAGAGGCAGGGGGGGAGAGGTGGAGGGTAGAAGAGAGACGAGGCGAGGTCGTGCGCGTGCACCGAAACGAGAGACAAGCAAGGTGAAGAGGGGAACCATGAACCGAACCCGTGAGAGGGTGGAGGACGGTGGGGCCTTGGGCAAATTTACAATCGTAAAACCGTAAGGCACGCCACGCGTACTCCGGCGCGCCGTTGGTCACCATTAACGGCCCAACATTATGTCCGTTGTTCATTCATTTTTTATAGCGGGCGAGACCTGCGGGGAGGCCGAGGCACGGCTGTGAGATACCTCTCGGCGAGGGCCGGCGACGAGCGTTCGCCCAGCTTCGCACCTGCTGTCGAACTTTACGGCCGCGATAATGGAGGATTTTCACTCGAACCGATCGCGACGCGTTTGTCCTTTACATCCCGACCCCTCGTTACGAAAACTGGAACATCGTTACGGAGCAGAACGCGCGTCGATTCCTCGCGCTCCAAATAACTATTCATCTTAACGCGCGCCGCTCTCTTTCTCCTCGTTTCTCAGTCTACGCTGTTTCTCTCTGAAGGTGCTGCAGTCTCGATCCGAGCCGCGCGAACGGTTATAGGGAGACATTGACAGGGGACGTTGATCGCGACGATCGATACGAACCTGGACATTCGATAGGGGTATGGTAACAGAGCGCTGTGGCACTGAGATGGTAATGAAAGTTTATTTGGCAAGCTCGGGGGTAAGTCGATCGATAAGCCAATACCGTTGAGCGGTGCAACTGGGATATGCCTTCAGGGCAGTGGATAGGTCAAGAATGAAGTGGCGAAAGCTCGATTTATATGGAGATATAAAATCTTGGAAACTAGGTACACGGCTCCAGAGAAGAAACGCGGCCGGTTTTTGCTCGATATGGGAAGCATAGGAAGTCAGGCAGCCACGAGGTTATTAGACGCGTTCAATGCAGCACAGAGTCGAATAAGTAATTGGGGGAAATGCGACAGCGTTAGAAAGTGCCGCGTGGGTGAGGGAATTCCACGTGAAAACAGCCGGCACCCGGCCCACGCCGCGTTTCGACGGAACTTTTGCGTCGCGGCCCGTTAACGCCCGCCGAGGCCGCGGACTCCGAGTAATACGGCACACGGGTCCATTCATCGACCACCGGTGCCAAGGGGGAAGAAACGGGGGCGAACCTTAAAATGCCAAAGCACCGCGAGGTGAAAGGTTCATCTAAATAAACGCGTACCTTTTACTTTCCTCCACAAAAAGCCTTCCGCGGATCTGGGTCACCCGTAAAACTCGATTCCGCGGCTGAAAGTCCGTAACGCCGTCCATTGCGCGAAACAAATCGGGATGCGCACCGACCGCGGGCAATATTGAAAAATTCTGCCCGGTGGATCTGAACGTGAAACGAATCCGACTCCCGTCTAAGGCGCGATTATTGAAAGGAGGCACCGAATACAGTGAAATAGTTGTAGTCCCCCATAGTCACAGAGTGACTATGGTTCCAGGAACGCGGTGCTCGAAAATTCCAGACCAGGATTCTCATTCCTATGAAAATCACCAGCTTATCGCGTTCACCTGACCAGCTCGTCCTCGTCCGGTTCGCCTGGCTCGAACGCTGCCATTACAGTTGTCCCGCGAAACGCCTGTTATCGTGGAGCGCGGCGTGATACCTTACAGGTATAGAGCGCGTCAAGAATGTTCACAGCGGCGACGAAGTGCGCGCGCGCGTGCGCGCGAGCTAGAACGGCGCAGGCTAGTTTCCTCGCCGCTCGTTCCATCCCCCTTTTTTCCCTGGGCACTATCATCGTGACTCATCCAGAAGGCTGCAGGGGAGAGGTTAGAACCAGTGCCTGAGAAAACGACAGACTGGTAGAAACTCGTTTTCCCGCGGCGGATCGATGCGCGAACAAACGCCACGGGGAAATCTCGAGGAGGCAGACACGCACACACAGGGACCGGGGTGCCTTTTGCTTTTGCCTGGCTACATCGTCCTGGGCGTTATTCGTTTGCCCGCGTTCGCCATGGAACGGGAATGAAATAGCTTGGTGCGGGCCTAGAGATCCTCCGGCGCGGATAACGACTCCTCCAGCTATCTGGGACCGTATTTCTTTCGCGCGCGAGAAGTCGCGGGGAGGGGGGGATGCAACTCGAGTAGTCAGAAAAAGGTATTAGAACGGTGGAATCGTATGACACACAAAGGAAAAATTGTTGAAGCCTGAGAACCACTGTCCCCGAGCTAAATGCAACGTGGATGAAGGCAGAAAACGAATAGAATCTGGTAGAAATAGAAATTGCATTCGAAAGCACTGACAGCTGATGGAACGTTGTATTCTATGGTGGAAGCGCGTTAAATATCGGCGGCTCAAATGACCACGTAGAAATACTAGGGACACCGAGCGCGGAGTTCGCTACGACGAAGCTACGAGCAATTTTGCGATTCCGTGCGCGATGCTATGGTGGCATTCGGCATAGAAATCGAACAATATGCCCGAGAAACAACAATGCAGCAATCTAGCTGCCTATCTGGGAGCGTAGCGAACGGAACCGATTCAGTAAACATCCCCGATTCTGTCATTTGAATGTCGCAATGAGAGTGCATACGACAAAAGAGCCATCGCGCCTCTGCCAATACGGGACCACTGCGCGTTTCTTCTTCGAATGCCACGCGAGGGGTATGATAATTGTGCTGGCGATAATTTCGCGCGGCCACTTATATCGCCAGTGAAATTAGCGGGCAGCGACCATGGAATAATCGGAATCGTATCTTCTCTCCCACCTTCGAATACAGGTTAATTGTCTGATGATTGGGCGAGCTTCGCGCAACGTCTTCGTTTTTTTCAAACGATTATAAGGATACGGTAGCCCGCTACGTTTATCGCTGAACGAGCACTACATACAAGGAGAGGTTCCCAGGTGTCCGCCTCCGATTCCTGTGATTTCTGGATACGTTTTAGACCACCGAAAAATAAGATATACGTGTTTTTTTTATAGCGACCCGTTTTCATACATAGGGGGTAAAATCAATCCTCAAAGTTAAAAGATTTTCGGGTGTTCATCACCGATTGCTTTGGATTTTTGGATATGTTTTAGAGGGCTGGAAAATAGGAAATGCATGTCTTTCTATTTTGACCCATTTGCATGTTCAAGGGGTGAGACCACCCCTCATAGTTACCCCCTAATAACGATAACTGACTACAAGAACATCGTCCATATAACAAGTTATGGCGCAAAATAAATCTTTATCAAGTTTGACTCAACACAATTTTTGTACCCCGTATGAAATTGGGAGTGGTTTCACCCCCTAAATATGAAAACGAGCCGCTATAAAAAACACGTATTTCTTATTTTTCGATCCTCTAAAACATATCCAAAAACCAAAGTAATCGGAGGCGGGCATCAACTATTATTATGAACTTTGGGGGTGGTTTTACCCCCTAAGCATGCAAACGGGCCAAAATAAAAGACACGCATTTCTTTTTTCTCAGTCCTCTAAAACATATCCAAAATTCAAAGCAATCGGACGCGGGAACCAACTATTCTTATGAACTTTGAGGGGTGGTTTCATCCCCTAAACATTCAAGCAAGCCAAAATAAAAAGACACTTATTTCTTTTTTCTCAGTCCGCTAAAACATATCCAAAATTCAAAGCGATCGGAGGCGGACACCTGGGAACCTCTCCTTGTTGGTCTCCAAGATAGGGGAGCATCTGGACGGTTTGGCTCGCTTTGAACGCTTGGCGAACGTTCGAAAAATCGAATTAATTATTCGCCCATGCAGGGTTGGAGCCGGAGAACGCGCCAGCCCTTCGGCCTCGTTGTCGTCAACCCCAACTGACGATCCCTCGAGCGGAGCACGCACACTAGAGACACGCGCGCCGACTTATCGATCACTCGCAGAAACGGCGGCCCTCCTCCTGTAATACGGCAGACCGGTGTGCTTCCAGCCCGAGTTATTGACCTAACAGCGAATCATCGTCCCTGGACTATACATCACTATCGTAGTACACAATGTGCCCAGTGGCGACGGTTTTTCGGTGCTCGTTGGCGTCCAACAGCTGAGCGACTGGCCCGTGAACCGGAACCGAAGGAAACACCCTGCCTGTGAGTCGGAATCGTGGATCGATACGGTTTCAAGGATAGCGGCCATGCCAACGGACTGGGTTCCTGTGCGCCAGATATCAGCAGTGCCACACGATTTTCATTCGGGATGGCTCGGAGACGAGAAACTAGAGACGAAACTTCAGTTTTCTGGCTAAAGTCCTGTAGACGATTAACACCTTGTAATTTAAGGGGGGACGCCTACCCCGAGCGGTCGAAACAATGCGCTTCTTTGGGATTTTTTTCTAGAAAAACCGTTACACTTTTATTGTCTATTGTTAAGAGTACATCTAAAGGACAGTTCAGTATTTCTTGCGTTAAAGAATATTAAAAGTTTTGAAAGTTACAGGCGATGACCGGGATGTCCTTCTTTTTTAAGCTATTTGCGGTGACCATCGTAGCTATATGTATAGTAGCAGAATCATCCGAAATGAAAAATTCGAATAGTTTTAGGTAGAGCGTGAAATTATCTAGGCGATATCAGAGGGATTTCTTTTTTTCTTCTTAGTCATTTTTTACACGCCAAGAAAGGAACGAATTTTTTGTTGAAAATCGATGCTTCAACTTTGCAGCGCCGCCCATTTGTCTGAAAATAATTTTTCCACAATCGGGCCCGATAGCGCCTAGATAATTCCATACTCTATCTAACACTATTCGAATCTTTAATTTCAGATTATTCTGCTACGAGCTACGATGGTCACCGGAAAACGCTTAAAAAAAAGAAGGAGATCTCGGTCATCGCCTATAACTCCCAAATCTTACTCTCAAATAGACGAATATTAATAAAAGTGTAAAGGTGTTTCTAGAAAAAAAATCCCAAAGAAGCGCATTGTTTCAACCGCTCTAGGTAGGCGTCCCCCCTTAATACTCCGCCGTGTGTATCCTTTCGGGTGAATCGAAGCTGCGATAAGCGCGATTGGAAGGAACGGTAAAGTTAGAATGCGGAGGAGCGAGGTGATGGCCGAATTGATGAGCCGCTCGATACACGCGTGCGGTAATTGCGTCTGAATGATTAACGTACCCTAGGTCATCAGCTCACGGTCAATAATTAATTGACGATTGTTTGCGCGCGACACAACGGTCGCGAAATCGCGCGAGGCGGGTCGAGAGTATCTCCCGTACGATAAGCGGCGCGTGATGTGGTGTTTTCATTGTTCTATCCATTCACTCGATTCATTATACAGCTGGGGAGAGATGTCGCGGCAGCGTGGATCATGGCCATCCAGGGCGAACGTTCGGCTGAATTAAATTCCCGCTCGCTATAGACACTCTACTACGTCTTTCCATCCGTCTCCTCTTTCGCACGGTTGCTCTTTCTCTCCTGTTCGTCGAGCTCCGGAGAAAATATGAGACTTCTTCGCGAACTCCACATTTCATTACGAAGACGGGCGAAGGCTTCCTCAGAAATATCGTGCTTATAATAACCAAGGACGCCATAGACTTGCAACCTGGAGTTCCTTTTTAATAGAGAGATGTAGCTTTGACGGAGGCCCTCGCCAGGCCTGTTACCCCTCGCACGAAGGACCTTTGTACGCGATTCTCGTGTAGGCGCGCCAACCTCGACATTTTCTGGATCGAGCGAGGGTCGCCTCTCCGCGTGCTCTCCCCCCTCCCCGTCCGACCCCCTCTCCCTCGTATTCTGACCACCCTTCGAACACATGCGTGTCGGTCGATATTCGGTGGTGCACGCTCGTGCCAGCGACTCCAGAAGAGATTAGCGAACACGGCCACGTGCCCGCTGGTTTCCATGGGAACCTCTTGGCGACACGGAAACTCGGCCCTTTTGTCGAAGGGAATGGTGGAAAGCGAAAGTGGCGGATGAAATCTGAGTGGTCGTGAGAGGTCGTCGGCGGTGGAGGTTCAAAGTTTACGCTTGATTGTTAAGGGGGCCGCTTAATTCGAACATGCGGATGGTTTGAGAACTTCTCAAACGATTAATAGTTCGCTGCTTAGTTTCGCCCGAGTAACAGTGTCTTAAAGGAGTGCAGCTGGTAGCAATTTCTAAGAAGAGCGACTACTATACCACTACTAGAACTACAATGCCACTGAATTCAAAGTAAACAGTTGCCCGAGAAACTTCTCGAGATCCAACAACAAACCTATGATCGAGATCAGTAGTTCGAGATTATCCGATTTCCCCGGACCATTGTGCCCTCGGAGATGATTTAAAGGAGCTTACAAGCCGATTACCTGGCAACGAGATCAGCTTCGAGAGCGCAACGAAAGGATCCCTCCCTGACGAGCACACACCGCGGAGGAAGCTTCCGTTAATTTCTCCGGCACGGGGCAGAATTTTATTTCGCTCGGGCAGCACACGCCCGGAGATCCAAAAGCATTACTGGCCAATTTTAGAGCGACGGTTTTCGAGGCCACAAAAGCGTTACCGTTGCGCGCCGCGGAGGAGCTTCTTTGTCCCGGAATTTTTCTAAAGGCAGCCACCGGGGGCCCAGGGATAAATACCTGAAAAGAGAGACCTCCTTGCCCCGAGATCTCGGCCTCAGGTTGGCCAATTTCGTCTGTCAACGAGGGCACAATTGAGTCTGTATACCTGGGCCCGGGGACAAAGGGGGATTCGTATCAGGAATTACAGCCGCTGATGGAAAAATCGTCCAGGGAACTCCATTCCGGCGACGAGTTCGTCGGTTTCCGTTCGTCGATGCCCGCGTCGATCGCGGCGAATCGGCCGCCACCCCCGGCCAACGGCCGTACGGGAAGAGCTAAATCCGACAAAGCCGGAAGCCGCCTCCGATTACGCGTCTCCAAAGCGTTCACCCGTCGATCGCGTCAGAAAAACCGCGGGCGATCGACACGCCGCGCCGCGACCGTGTAATTTTCTGCCTCCACTTTTATTAGAGATCGTTTGCCTCGCGAGCCCCGCCGTAAACGCGCCGCTTACTCGCAAAGTAATCACAAAGTTTACGCATCCTCCGGCTCGCCGCCTCGTCCAGACCCGTTCTACGCGGAAGAGATGCACGCGGCGAATTAAAGCCGACCTGTGTATCGCAAAAACACCATTTCGACCATGTATGAAGCGGCTAGTCTATTTCCAGCGGGCCCCGATTCAATTTAATTGAATCACGGTCGTACGATGTTACGAGATAACAGACGGGCAGGGAGGAGATGGCCTGTCCTCGCCTATCGAGGGGGGAAATCTTTTAAAACGGCATTGCCCCTTTGTGGTGTGAAATTATTTCCGCGGATTCGAAGAGAAGCCGGTTCTTCCGCGGCGACTGGTGCACGTGCGCGCGTACCCTTGGCTAAAATTAGGGGAAGCCGCGGAGAAAGAAATGCGAATTCCCCGCAGCTACGTTTTTATAAACAGAACGCGCTATTTTGCCTGGTGGCAATTAAAATTTCAAGCGAGTATCAGGATGAATCGCTCCAGTCGTCTCTGCCGCTGACGCGGGAAGTAACGCGCAGAGGGCGCGGGCGAGGGATACATTCGCATCGCGTTCGCGCGTAATTTTCGTCGGTATCCTCGGGTCCGACAACCTGCATTGCAGCTGCAGACCGCACCGGATGTTTTGGCGATGACGGTTAGCTTCGACGAGTTTCTCCTGCAACGACCGCGAGGAGCGCCGCGCGACTCCGACGTCGGCAGGAACTTTGTACAAAGGCGGTGACGCGGGTGCCGGGCTGAGTAATCTACGGCGAGTTCAAATGTGCCAGCTAATTAATCGAGCTGAGGTCGATTTCTAATTCAGCACTGGTCAACGCGACCTGGATTACCTTGAACGGCACTTTCTTCACTCCAGAAGAAATTCGCATCGAATAAAGGACCGATTCGCACCATTTTCAAGAAACGCAATTCAAAGCACGAACGTTTATAAAGGTCCTCGTTAGTGGCCAATGGCGCAGCGCAAATAAGACAAGAATCAGGCGTAAGAGATTTTCGCGGGAGGCCAACAACGGTTGCAGTCCTCGCGCAGAGACGGAGCCTTGAAGACACGTTTATCCTTGAGTTCCTTAAGAAATACCGGGCGGACCTCGTTCGCGCCCGCTCCCAGCGACCCGAACATTTGTAAACACGCGACTGTTCGCCCTCGGATTGTATTGGCCAGCGAATCGATGTCGCTCACCAGCGAGAAGAGACAAATTGCCCAGACGCACCCAGCGGGCAAGGATCACGCGAGACGCTGCGAAAGCCTCGGCGATCGTATCACGCGCGAAAATACTTTCTTCGGCTCTGCCTCTGCCTCTGGCCGTATTTATGTCACGACTATCGATTCCGTGGTCGGGCCAAGAGCGGCGGCGATGCGTTCGCGTAAAGAGCGACGATCAATGGTTCATCCGCGAGGTCAACCGTGACGCATACGCGAGGCTGGTCCAAATTCGAGCCAGCCATCCGCCGAGCGCTACCCTAGGCTTCCCTAAAATCGGCCCACGACATTCGTAGATATCTTCGACTTGTTGCCACGGATTCTACGGTGTATTATACTTTGGACGGTTGCTCGGCGAGTCGTTCCACCACCGTGCGACGCGAGATTGAACGTGCCGTTTGGAGTCTAGTCGTGATGAATGGAGGGTACCGGCATCGATCTTCATTCTTCGAGCGGTCCACCGTTGGGAATATGCATGTATAAGCGGACGACGCCTCCCGGAGAGCCTCCGAAAGGGACCAAACGGGTAGGGAAGCAGATCGTCCAAGAATACGAAGCAGGCAGGAGTCTCGGCAACGTTGGGGATTCTTGTGAAATTCGTCGCGTCTCTCGCGTATACAGCCGGGACAACTGAATGCCGTAAGTAAACGAAGGCTCCGGGGAGTTGCGTGCTGCGGGCAGGTAAACACCTTAACAGCCATCGCCGATACGCTACGCAAACGGCCGCAGACATCGTTAACGCAATTCGCCGGGACGAAATTATTACGATTTCGTAACGTCCTGCTGTCTGTATAATAAACGAGCCCGCCGCGTCAGTGTCTCCAGCGGGATTATCGGGAGAGATGGAATCGCGCGCGGAACCGAAAAATCGATACCACGCAACGATACGACATTGTGCACGGCTAACCAGGAACGTTTAACAGTGCCCCCTTCGTCGTTCCACGCCTCCAACCGCGGAATTGGAGCATTTTCTTTCGCTATCAGAGTATCGCGCGAAGCAAGTACACGCGTTTGTGTAAATAAGGTACAACGCGACATCGTACCGCGCATTGTCTAACCATTTCAATGAAACGGTGAACCTGCTAGGTCATCTGAATCCGCTCTCCCTCATTTTGAATTTCAAATTTCAATGAACACATCTGCGCCCGAGGAAAACATCTTTCATCCAGACAAATGGCATTCAGCTGGCGACGATTCCGCCGCCGCGATAAAAATGCATTAACGCTGCATTAAAATGAATTTCGCTCCGAGGCTCCCGGATACGCGCGCGGATTTTATCTTGCTAAAGCGGCTGGATCTCCGCCTTCGTTCTAACTATAGCAGTAATTCCCACAGCGAGATGCGCCCCGCGAAGCGACATACCACGGGTCAACAAAAGAGTCGCAGGGTTGCGTAGCGGCGGGGAAAATCGGAGCCTCTCTCGCCGAGGTCGGAAAGAACTCATCCGACGACCGAATATAACACACACGCGTCCCGCCAGGCGAGCTCCGATTCCAGTGTAGGCCAGAACTGGCTGAACGGAGCGGAGACAGCGACCGCAAGAAGAAGCCTCGTTGCGCTTTTTGCGGGAGCCGAGGCTGCTCCCAGCGCAGGCTACGTCGTGGCAGGTCAAAGGCGCGGCTATCCGCGAATCCGTGAAAGCGAGAGGTCTCGGGCCTGGCGGCCAACCACGACGGCAGGGGCGAAGACGCCAGGCCGGCAACATGCGAAACAAAGTAGGGACGCGAAGGCATGGCGTGAATCACAGAACGCGAACGAATCCCAGGCTCCTGTCCCGGTGCCCGCGCTTCTTCTAGCCTCTTGCTCATCGTGGTGATTATCGTCGATACGGTGTTGTTGTTCGTGGTGGCCGAGCACCACGAAGAAGAGGGCGACGGAAGGCGTGCGTTGCACGGCAAAGAGGATATTCCAGTGGAAGAAGGGCCGTTCTGCCCCGCACATCCCACCCGTGGTTTCCGCCGGCCTTGGAGCCACTGAACCACTCCGTGGTTCAACGATTCGACGGCCCAGCGGTGCTCAACTGACCGATCCTCTGCCTCGTAGCAGCTCGCTTCTTCGCAATGCTTCTCGGCCGGCCGAGCTGGGGCGAGGAGAAGCGAGCAAAAGGTAGGGGGAGGACAAACGGCGGTGGCCTGTGTGGAAGGCTAGGTGATACCAACATACCGCGGAGACGGAAAGGGCTCTCTTTGATAGTGGGATTGTTGGGAGAAGATAAGGGGGCCCGGCCTCGGCCGGCTAGGCCTGCTTTTTCGCCTTGCTTTCTTTTCACCACCGACCGTTTCGTACCACCTACGCTCCGCCGGGAACGCAGAGCGGCGAGATAGGGATCGTAATTTCAGCTTGGGAAGGTGTGCTGTCTACGGTTTCTGCGCGAGCTCGCGCTTTTCGCACGGTCCCGGTGGCGCGGGTCCACGAGGGGTCCACATGTGCGCCGCGGCCAACCGAAAGTCTAGTAACGCACCGCCATGGACAGCCGCGGAGGGAAAACTGGTCTCGGAAGCTTCTAATAATACCCTGCTAACTGTGAAACGCCTAATGACGACCAACAGGACAGACGTCGCTGGTAATAATAATAGATATCGATTCGTTCGTCGCGTTCGATAGGGCAAATTAATCGTCGGCTTGCGGTAACGCTGAATACTCTGTATCCGTCTATCGATCACGCATCGAGCCGGCCTCTTCGGGGTGTATAGAGAGATCCTCCTCGCCTCCTCCGCTGTCGGTGAAACGGGTTTAGATTAACGCGTTGTTAAGTGACCGGATAACGAGCCACGCTGAAACGTACTCCTTGTAAATCAGCCCGAGGTTCTCAGAAATCGGGGCCCGAACACGGCCGAGGAGGGGGGGGGGGGAGGGGGGAGGGGAAGACGGCGTCGGCCAGAGAGGAGGCACGATCCCCGCGAGAGAGCTTTCGAATTCAACGCACGATCCGGACACCTTCCGTTCCATCGTCCTGCCATCGCGCGCCTCCGACAGCCAATGACCGGGGGCCCCCTCATGGCGAATACGCCACCTAATTTTTTCCCTCGCTTTCTAAGCGTTTCAGTCATCGGCAGGAAGTGACATACGCCCCGTTCGCCCGACGACGCCGACGGTGTAACTCCCTCGCCGCGGATCACTTTGCCCCGCGATGCACGCGCGCGTACGTGTTGTTGCCCGAGGAATTCTCTTCCATGGTACTCGAGTCGCGACGCGCTGTCCGCGCGAACGCCTGGACGAGCGCTACACAGATGCAGGGCCATTTTCGCGCCCGGCAGGATATAGTTTTCAACATAGGGTGAATCCGGGAGACGCGGTCGAGCTGATATAAAATGGCTATTAAAACTAATACGGAAAATAGTTATTTTATCGGAACAAACCTGTATGTTCAGAATTTTATGCTGATGCAGAAAAACTGCTCGGTATTTGCTTTAAGACGATATTTACTGTAAATCGGGTTGAAAACTGAGTGCCCGGAGAAATGGTTTTCGTCGTTGCCAGAGACCACTCGCATAATTATTCATGGAAAATTAACAAAGGCTAAAGCAAAATCATTTATGAGTGGATACAACTAGAGATTCATTGCTATTTAATTTGTTCACGCTAAACAAGTAAACAGCACATCAAAGAAAAAGTGAACTACCTACTGGCGACTCGAAAGGCAACTGAATGCAAAAGTGAATACATAAACTAAATAAAAAAAAACATAAAAAAAATCATAACTCGACCGTCTCTCCTTTCTGCAGCGAGAGATGGTCTTCTCGTTAGCTTTGGGAGGAAGAGTTAATATGGTCCCTGAATATTTCTACTATCTTATTATCCCAAACATTAAACGAAAATTCCGCAATTCCAAGTATGTTGAGATTTCGGGGGCAAAGTCTAATGTTTTAGGAAACGCAACAAGAGGATCGTGATCAGGAAGTTTTACTCTATGCTTACTACCGTCACGTTTACTGAACAACGTTCGGAAAACTGTAGGAATGAGTGTTGACTAGATCAAACTTGCAGCTAAAACCCCAGCAGGTTATAAGCAGATAAGACAGAACTTTTCACGTTCTATCCATAGGTTAAAATCAGAACGCGAATTTCACAAAGCGTTTGGTCATAAATTTCAAGGAAACATCGCTAATAACTGTGCGAACGTCCGCGCGTAACCAGCGAAAATGGCCTGCAGCACCGAGTGCACGCGCGCGCGTCTCTCGGATCATCGAATTCGTTGTCCTTTCGATCTGCATTGGATTCATTCGCAGCGAAAGCTGATGGGAGATGGTGACAATGGAACAGGTTTGAGGGACTGCGAGGTTCGAGTATTCTACCATTCGATGTGAACGGTTCGTGAAGCCCCGTAAAGCCCCGTAAAGCACAGGTATATCCGTCCTCTCGCACTGCCACGAGGACCGTGAAGAAGACGAGGTCAGGTCCGTGGGACACGGGGCACCGTCCAGTACCCTCGTCATGGAATAATCCCATAAACAACCGTCCCGTTGGACGGAACGCCCCATACAGAGAGCTCTATGAACCAACGAAACCACCCGACCCTCTCGTCTATACCTCTCCCAACGATTTGTCGCTTTCCCTTTCGACCATCTTGTTGCGCCCGGAACAACGACTCCCTGGTGGTCCCCGTTGGACCCCCAAAATCGAACGTCTATCGTGCCTCGGCGGTGATTACTGCCTAGAAACAGGCGGGCGACCGTTAAGGCGAGAGACAAAAGGCGAACATCCCCGCTTGATGCGATCTCTGAATTGGCTTAATCACACCAGACACCTGTCTCGCGACAGAGGAGCAGGGGGATATTCCGCACCTTCGCCCGTCCCCTCCCCCCGATCTCTGCTTAATTAAACCTCATTTTTATCGCCACGGGGGAAACACGCCGCGCTGCCGTCCCTCCTCCCCCGGTCGCAGGATCATCCGCGGTGACGTTGACAAAAGATCGGGCCTCTCGCGTGTCGCAGGTGCGGCGCGCCCGAACTCCCTGTGCCACGAAGATGCACCTGCGGGCCCCGGTGTGTGTGTGCGAGGGAGGTTCGGTAGGAGGCCGACGACTCTGCGAACCGGCCACGACCACGAGGCACCGGAGACGGGAAATAAAAAGCTGGAGGATGCAGACACAAATAGATTGCAAAAACATAATAATAGAGAGACAGAGAGACAGGCAGAGAGGAGGAGAGAGGAAGAGGGATGAGGAGGATGAAGAGAGAGAGAGAGAGAGAGAGAGAGAGAGAGAGAGAGAGAGCCGGAGAGGGGAGGTGTGGGGGATCCGCGCGAGACGCTTCCACACGACTGGAGGAGGCGCGCTTTGTCCCAAGGCGAGCTGTTCTCCTTCGTGGCGGCTCTTCAAAAGGCCGGACAAAGGAACGAAAACTCGCGGGACGGGGGCCCCCATCGGCGGTTTCGCGACCGGTTGAGAACCCATCCGCCGCTCGTACCCGCGACCTCTTTGTCTACGGGAGGATCGCGATCAGGCACACGGCCGATCTCGCTGCCTATTAGGAGTCGTTATCATTTCACCTCTCTGCCGGTGGAACGAGACGGCGCCGGTGGACGAGGGCCGCGTGAAGATTTCCACGCAGAAATCTTTCTTTTTCGGCGGCGAAACGGTGGTCCCGTGATTTATAAGGAGACCGGAGGAAGGATACCTCAGCCTTCGGCGTTTCATAAATCGAGGAAGGATTCCGAGAATCCGAAACGAGCAGCCGGTACCGGCAAATTCTTTGGGTTAATTGTGGAACTTTGGTGGATGCCGTTGACTATATACTTGGAAACTGTCATTCGCTCTCACAAATGGTTCGGCATTGAAACTTTGCCCCTTCCCGAGAGAGTACAGTGACGCGCGGATAGAGATCAGGCAGCCTTTAAGTGACGTAATTTGGACATTGTTTATTACGAGCTACTTTTGTAGGAAACGTAGCCCCGGTACTATAAGAGGAGAAGTCAAGTTGCATTGCGTAACGCGGAGCTTTAACGTTGTTAGTGTCCGGCTAACAATTAACGATGAATCGAGGCTACGCCGCAACCTTTTATATCCTCGCCTCTTTCAGACTCGTTAGCAGGCCGCGATATAGGCGGGGTCGTTAAGAGCGTTTAGCGTAATCTGATTTCAAGCCGAATAAAATCAGGATCTACTCCCGAGGGGCCTCGTTTCGCCAATGAAACAACGGCCTTCATCTCCTATTCTAACACTTCACTTCCTCTTACTTTTTTAAACTCCCAAGGCGAAGAGGGATCCTAACCTCGGCCGAGTAAATTGCCAACGTCAAGGAGCGGCGATCTTTATTTTAGCAACGAAATGATTCCTGGAAGAGAGGACGAACGCTATCCCCTTCGAGCAGATCGAATAAATTGGCCATTTTAGTTTCGGTATAGATAATTGCAGCGGGTGTCCGATTCGGCAGCCGTTGTTAACGGTCGGGCACGAGTATTATGTCGATACGAAATGCTCGAGGATAATAGCGATTTCCCTTTTACACGCCGATGGAATAAAGGCGCGATAACGGGTCGCGTTGCGTAACACGAAGAAAGTTATCTGGAGCAACGGCGAACGCAGAGGAAAAGCACCGATCAACGCGAAGTCCTTCCTGTTTCTTAGCTACGATTCACGCGGATTCGCCGTAGAGAGCTCGCTAATTGTGCCAGAGAGGACAAAGGACGTCCATGCCCTTTTTTATCTTTGCTCCGATAGAGAGGGCAGCATTAGACAAAAATAGGTCAGTGTCGCGATTTCTCTCTCCTCTTCTCGTATATTTCGAATTAGCTCGAGCGCCTCGTTAGGGAGACCCAAGAATGCTGTCAACGCTTTCCCTTTCCGCGACTTTTGTAATTGCGTAAGAACCGCGGAGGCCTCAACGTCTTACGCGTCGCCTGCCAACACGTGTCGCGGCACGGGCATGACTCGCGTTCGCGTTGACGAAGGTAGAACCGTAACAATCTCGGCCACTTAGGGGCCTAAAAATTGTGGCAAGTTCATCCTTCGTTAGGAGGGACGTGTTTGAGAAAGCCAGTTTGTGGGGGCCGTTTCGTAATAGGAAATACCGCTTCGATGACATCGATCGCTATGTAATTTATCACGGAATTGCCAGCTGACTTGTCATCCTAGGTAAAAGTTTCCCAACTGCCGCCTGAGTGGCCCACAAATTCTCAGTGAATTTAATACCGAACGCTGTAATTTCACGCAGTTCCGAATATATTAATATTTACGTAATAACTCCCCCCCCCCCCCCATTTCAGACAAAGTTAATGGGAACAACGATTACTCCGATTACCCTGAGTGTCCCCTTCATCAGCATCGATGCCGAACCACGAGTAGGTACTTGAACCTACGTCCAAAATACCTGCTATGCATCGGCGAACCTCGATGATTTACATCCAAATCGGAAATAACTGCGAGAACGTTCGAGTTGCCTCGTCGAAGGGCTAGAAGGCAGGGTTGACGGGACATCTCGTCCTCGAACGGGGAAACCGCGAGAAATCGGTGACCGCGATGGGAATCTCGATTAAACCGCGCCTACAGTCATGCCCCGGAGCGCGGGGCGATTAAAAGCATCGTCAGAGACAGGTCCGCGTCCCGATGACACACTACCAAAAAGAACCGACGCGGCGTACATAAAACCCTGCTCTCATCGGCGGCGTTCTCCGACCGGTAACCTTCGGCGAGGAACGGGGAGAAAGAAAGAGAGAGAGAGAGAGAGAGAGAGAGAGAGAGATTCGATCTCGTGGCCCGTATAATTTCATTAAACTGGGATGAAGCAAAAAACTTTGGGACACGACTTGCCTCTTCGAGATCGAGAGTGAACTGACGAGGGAGCGAACGGAGGGGCACGCGCCGAGCAAAGAGGAGCCGGGAGGAGAGCATCGGCCATCGGGAGCGACGAGGAGGGTCGAGGGGATAGACGGAAAGGCCAAACGGACCTGGCGAACGAGCGAGAGCAAGGTACTCGCCGGCGCAAGTCACCGCGCGCGCGTTCACGCCCGCGTGTGCCCGCGTGTGCGAGCGCGTGGGGACACATGCAGGGGCCGCGGGACCAGTCGTCGTTGCACACGCGTGCACGCGCGACGCGAACGAAGGCGAAAGGATGAAGCCCAGGCCCCGGCTAGAAAGAAACGGTCGAGCGGAGGCAGCCAGTAGACACAGTCTTGAATCTTGACCTAGGACACGCACCGCCGGCTACGTCACAGTTCGACGTACTACGAAGGCTCTCTTACGCGCGCCGCCACGCTCGACATTCACACGGTACGCCCAGGATGGAAAGGTCGACCGAGGAGCGAGGTCGAGGCTTTTCCTTCAGCCAGCCGGGGAAATTCATTCGCCGTGAGATCGGAGACGTCGACGCCTCAGCTTTTTGCATGGCAGCCACGATCGCGATGGTACCCACGGGGCATTGTCGCTAGAACGGGCTGCGTATGGTCGCGTGATTCTACACGCCGATGAGATTAGGCGCGGTGGGATGCTTCGCAGTGGATTTTAATCGCTCAAACCTCTGGATCGTCCAGGACACGATACGCACGCTGGATGTAACAAGCTCCGAAGTTGTTTCTCGTGTCTGAAAGGAAGTAATGGCACGTATATATGAGCGGCGTATCAAAGAGTTACTTTTGTTCTTCTTTAGTACTGATTTGAAATAATCTTGAGAAGGCCTGAAATGTAATATCACAGGAGTGTTGACACACTTTCAGTCGAGGCATGAAGATGCGACTGAAATGGAACGTATATTCGTCGATGAACACATACATCCCGGCAAGCGAGTGTGTTTCGCTTCTTTTCATTGACCATAACAGGTGGAAAACAAGCGCTTCAGACTCGGCTGATTACATAACAGAAAATGAGCAGAAAAGAGATGTTTCAATGAACTCCAAGGAGAATCAATGAAATGTATGGTATCTGTCCACGTAACATTTCATTGATTTTCTCATATTGTCAATATTGCAAGTGATAAGACTTTTAATTACGCGCATTGTACACATTTCATAATGCAACCTCTTACACGTAAAAATAATTCCCCGTACTTCGCGGTGGCCAAACTAAACCTTGCCTATTTATATTTGATATCGATTACACTTGAAATTACCTGGATCCCTCCCGAACAGTGTTCCTAAGAAGCAGCAACCAACGCGTATACTTCTGATCCCTAGATTCCAAATGACCCCGTATACCTACGCCACACGATTATTAACACGGCGCAATAACTATGACACAAATTACTTAATTGAAAGATTATGCGGGCCCTGACGCCCCCTCCTGTAGTCCTACCATACCAGAGGATACTCGGAAGAACCCATGAATCAGAGATAGAAAATGGAGCTTCACGGGCGCAGGAAGCCAGGTAGGTAGGAGATCCCCAGGGCTGCACGGACGAATTCCTTCGACCCCGAGTCGTTCCCAGGTCGAATTCCGTGGCGTCGATGGGAGAGAACGAGTGGCTCGGCCAGCCAGTAACGACTGCGACGACGACGACGACGACGCCGCCGCTGCTTTCCTCGTCCGGACGGAAGTGCCACGTCGGGTGCATTGTTGCGAGCCGAGTGCACGGGACGCGGATTGGCCAAATGGAGCGAGAGAGACTGCGCCGGCGGTGTTCGTGCGTATGCTCACGCCTCGCACCGCCGTTGCATCCACGTACGTGCATACAGGCGGCGAGTGTAGGTGGGCTCGGTTGCGAACCACTTCCTCCCGGGACGTGTGCGGTCTTCGAATAATCGGATACTCGTGCGTGCTGCGTCGGGGAAAGGATGTGCACCGTTCTAAAGAGCGGAGTGAAAAAGAAAAACGACCAACAGCGCGGGGGACAGAGAGGCGAAAAAGAAAAAGGACAAGTCTCGTTCGATGCTCGAATAACACTTCTTTGTACTCTTTACATGAAGCGCCGGGCGGTCCCGTCGCCGCTTTTACGCATGAAATAATACGCGCGAGGAAACTCGATAATACGAGCCGTGTGCTCCGCGGGGACCATCGCACAGGATACGGGTGGCAGGGAAGAAGCTTTCGTTAACGGAGCGAGCACTGAAAATCCTACCGCGGATGTCCTTGAAGTCCTAGATCCGTCGATCTTACGCTCAGACCGGAGCGATGACGTTAAGAGCGCCGAGGATCACGCTAGCAGCATTCGCTCGCGCGGAACGGAGGGCAAGAGCCTGCGACGATGCGTCCACCGGTCGCTAACCCGCGGGAATTAAACGATAAACTCCGCGGGGAAACAAGATGCCGCGGTATCTTCGGTTATCCACGAGGCGAGTTTCTAAAACCATTCGGCTCGGAGGCGTTTAGCGAGCGAATCGAGCGTTCGCGGGGTAACACGGTGCGCAGGGAGCCCGTGGCGTTTTATCGTCGTGGAATTCCGCCAAAGCCCGGCCACGCGGAGAGGAGAGAGCCGGTATACGGCGTTAGAACGCGGCCGATCCGGGGCCCGCTACCATGCGTCTCGGGATAAAGGAGACGGGACAAAGGTCTGACAAAGGAGAGAAGGAGGTGGGGGCGGTGGCGACGGAGGAGAAAAAAGAAGCCCACGTCGGAGCGTAGGAAAGAAGAAAAGCGACAAGCACGAGGTTAGGTGAACCCTCGTCGACCGCTCGTGTGCACGTCGTTCCCTGGACATTCGATATCCCCCCTCCCGGCGGATCCTCGAGTATTGGCCCCGGCCTGCTGGTGCGCGCATCAAAGACATTTTCCACTTCCGATCAGGCCCAGCGAGCCACTCCGACCGCCTTGCCCGGGCGAAATTCTATCTTATCCTGTCTGCCAGGATCGACGGGGATTCGGTGGCGCGCGGAGCCATGACGAATCGGTGGATCGATCAATTTGCGGATAGCCTCCGAGGGAACCCAAGATGGAAGTAAATAAATGAACCGTGCGAGGGAGATTGGAAGTAGTATAGAAATATTAGTTATCAGATTGAATTTATTGCTCGTTTAATAGAAGCGAAACTCTGTTTGATAATTTCATCGTAAAGTTAGAGTATCGTCATACTCCGTGGCGCAGACGTATCGACTACCTGTCGCGAACTAGTGGACCCGAAGCCCCAAGGGAGATACGATGACACGTGGATGCCCATTGAAGTTCCCCAAGACGCGACTAAACGCGTAGTCGCCTGACCTACGGCGAGGTTTAACGCGCTTATTAACGGATGTCATTTGAATGGGAATGTAATAAAAGTCGCGTGCGGCATAATTTAATCCAAGGCCGCGCTCGCATCGCCGCCGAGCAGTTGCAGAAGAACGCGATTACGAGCGGCCGACCCCGCACACGTACGTAACGCACAATCTCGCGCCCATGCAATTATACATGCAGGCCGGCGGCTTTTTCATCGAGGAATAATGTTTCGCGGCCTCCCGATTCAGAAAGAAATCGACCAGCACGCAAAACCGCGCGGTATGCATAATTACGCTGGACGAGATTCGCCCTGCCTCTGCTCGAGCCGCCTCGCCTCCGTTCACCTCCCCTCCCAGCTCCGCAGCCTCCACTTATCAACTTTCGCGACCCCACCGCGCGTTGCCGCGCAATTGAATCATACTGGCTGGGGATCGATAACCAATCAATTTCGGGATTAGCTGGAGGAAATTGCGGGTTCGCCGGTCGCCAAAGGACACGGCACAGAAAGAGAAACAGGCCCCCGTGGAGGATCGAAGGGCGGTTCGAAGAGGCGAGCGACCTCTGGCCGAGGGTAGTCGCTGCACATGGCAGACAGAATAAATAAAAAACGAGAAAAACCGCTCATTTCAGCCAACGCGCTGTAAACATCTGCTAGGCGGGGGCACGTTGGCCCGTCAGTGGTTCCCAGCCGACGGAGGCATCGCGGGTTCATCGCCGACAGAGACCCGACGAACCTCCCCCTGCCGATCCTTCCGAAGCACTCTTTCGTTCGTTCTATCGACGGCGACGCGCACCGTCGTCTTAGTTTGGGTCGCCTGGGCCTTCCTGCCTCTTCTTCTCCCGCGAGGGTTAAGTGTCGATCGAGTTTCGAGCATGAGAACGGAAAGGCCCGGTGTGGCTCGACAGCTGCCACGGAGGCCAACAAAGGCAACAACCACCGTCCTCTTGCCATGGCTTGCCGCTATTCCTACCATTGCTATCGGGCTTCGTGGCCGCATATTCCTCGCTTCATCCAAACCAATTTCTCCCCGACAAGATACTCTGACGTTTTTTTTTTTCTTCTCGTTGCTGAAGATCGAATGGTGCCTGATAAAGGGAAGGGCCGCGACCTTTACGAGCGTTAGAATCGGCCTCGCTCGTGCACTCGACGATTCTCAGATCGATTCCATCCGAAATACGCTCGCCCGGGTCGTAACCCTCGTGAAACCTACACCTTTCCGCGGTCAAGCTCGTGGTTTCGTCGGACGGTGAAAGCGCGGGAAGCGTTTCGAAATTGTCAGCCGCAAATTGAACACCGAGGAGGAGCGAGCGGTTCCACGGCCTCGTGAGCAAAAGAACCGGCAGATGAATACCGTGGACGGAATTGGAGTGCGTGACAAAGTATGCCGTCGACGCTGAAAGACGGAAATTCGACGACGACGGGTGCACCGAGAGAGCCAGCTTTCTCCCTCTTTTCGCTTGAAATTCCATTCGCAGCGGAAGCTCTTAATTTTGTGGCCGACTCTCTGCGGGCGAGAGAAAAGGGCCAGGAGTTTCGAAAATAATAACGACCGAGAGACCCGGGCCTCGTCCCGAGACCTCATATCCGTTCGCCACAGCTCGAAACGATTTTTTTTTTTACGTAATTGCTTTTTTCCTTTTCCTCCGCGTGCTCTCCCGCCATCTTCTCGCACCGCAATCGTAACGAAGAACCGCAGAAGTGGACGTTACACCGGGTCTCGGAACATGGCGCTTCGGTTCCTCGATGCTGCCCGAAAACACCAGAACTCTACACTGCTCGCCCTCCTTTACTCCAAATTCAACACCAAAGTACGTCCCACCGATAAAGCAACCCGGCCGGTGCGTGTACTTTAGCAAATAGCACGTCCCATCTAACCATTTCATAATCTCCCTTCATAGCTAACGGTGCATCGGGGCGACACGAGCGAGCCTCGCGTTCTAAGTTCGTGAAGAGCAAATAAAGATCTTATACACTGACACTCGGGGCACTCCCACTCCATCGAAAGCACGGGAGTTTGACCACGGCGAGGGAACAAGTCGTAAAATCGTCGGAAAAGATTCCACCTAGCCTCCTACAGGCTTTTTACGGAGACGCGTGAACAGCGGTAGGGTCTGCGCGGGTCTATTAACACGCCCTCCTCCCCCCCCCCCCTCCGCCCCTTCCCGTCGACACGAATCATCCGTTTTCGATGGAAAAGAAAAAAGTAGCATGTCTCGGAGCGGACGCGGTTGAGTAACGGGCACGTGCTAGAGTAGGAGAAAATCTGGTCCCCGAATTCCTGCGCGGTTTCCAGCGTTTCCACTGTGCCAGCCGATAGGAAGAGTCGTGTGCCGCGGCCGGCGGGGCAGAAATGCGAGGGGACGTCGGCTAAACAGTGACGGTTTTCCTGTGCCTGGCGCAGGCACCCGTCGCTGTTGCTCCCGTTGGGAGATACGCGAGGCCGCTGCAGCTAACGACCTGGATAACCAGCCGTGATGTTTCCAAAGTAACGTCATCGTTCGCCGCGCGATGCGACACACGAGGCGACGAGTCTGGCGACGGAGTCGCTCATTACAACTTCCGGTCCAGGCGAGCGAGCCAGAAAGAGAATACGGCGGAGGGACAAAGACGGGGAGAGAGGCAGAGACGGTGGGGCGGGGACGCGGGAGGGGGGGGGGGAATGGAAGGAGAATCAGCAGCGCGAGAGAACGAGACGGCGACAGAGCTCGCGGGTGCGAGTAAGGCGGGGATAGAAGGGAGAGAGAAAGACGGGGAATCGAGCGAAAATGCTCAACAAATAGCCACATCCTCATAATGGAACGGCGTATCAAACTCATTAGACGTGGTTATTGAATCGACACGATTACGGTCCGCAGAAGGATCCGATCTTCCCGTTAAAACCGAACTAATCGGCCGGGGCACGCCACGGCCACGCCGCTGGCGAGAGGACACGCAGGATCCAGGACAATATCGCGGCGCGAATTGCCGGCAGGCGAGGCTCTCCCACGAATTACCTCCCACCCGCGACACCGGCGACGCGTTGCGCGCGGTTAGAGAGATTTTAGGCACGCCGGCGAGGGAACTCCTGTCGCGTTATAGCAATGATTCATGCCGGGTACGATAAACTGGTTTCGAGGCGGGCCCCGGCGGAGAAAAAGCAACGCGGTCCAGATCTACGAGACACAATGCAACGAGAGAGAAAACGGGGCCCCCAGACGCCGTGGATGCAGATCGGTAAGCCCTGAGCCCCGCGCGCAACCGACGCGATCGGCGAAGGGTGGAGTGTTTGGGAAAGCAGGAAGCGGGCATTTTATGTAAGAACGGAAAATCGTAATTCACCGGGCGTTGTGCGGCTGTCTTGACTGGGGAAACGATTGAAAATGCCAGCGGAGAATACGGACGTCTCGTTTGTATATCTACCGATGCTTGGCTGGCGGTCGTGATTCGAGAGTATCGGGAGCAACGAGGAGTGTATACATCCGATCGTGCAAGCAACCTAGATCTTCTACAATTCTGGGATTAAAGTCGTTAACGGCAAATTCGTGTAGAACAGAGGTATCAAAAATAGGCGAAACTACGTAAGTAGCTCGAGAATTGCATCGACGATTCGAAACGAACGGAGATCGATTTATTGGGAAAAGCTGGGTGAATCCGCGCTTTGTGCAGCACGCAGAAGCGTCTAGCATGGTCGAGCATGGTCGATCACACGACACAGTGGCTCTCAATCAGCGAAGCCGAGCGGCAGAGGATGCGAGAAAGCCAGAGCGGAACGGAAGGGACGATAAGCACGTACGGAAATCCGTGGCGGGTACTGAATTTAAAACACGAACAGTCTTGACACCGTTCTAAGTGTCCGAGTGGTCTAATGTTATTGGACGGTCAATATTAGCGCGACTCACGTGATATGACCGCACCAGCACATACGGCTTCCTTTTACCGCGTCGTCGTTTTCTCTTCTATCGAGTGTAGCTGATTTTCTTAGCCTTAGACGGGCGAGTAATGATTCCGAACGCGACGGAGGCAGTTAATGGGAACACTTTGTTCTACAGATAGGTAAGATAAGGTCGCAACCACATCTTCCGCTAGTCAAGTTAATAAATAACCAGTAGCTACTCCAGATGCTAGATGCTTGGAATGATTCAACTACAAAGAACATTTATTTTTATGCGAAATAGATAATATTTGGAAAAGATAAGGTGGCTCAAACGTATACAGAGCGTTGTATAACAAGGCAGCCAAACGTTCCGGTAAATGCTTTTGCGACATAGAAGCGACACCGTTGCCAGGTGCGTTAGACGGATATAATAAAACGTTATCAATCAGATATCGGGAGCCACGCAACGACGTTCCTCTCGCGCGCCGTGGAAAATGAAATCGGTGCAGTGAACTATTGACGCGAGACACTGTATCTCGGAGTTGGCGTTTCTTAACGTCCCAAATCGTAGATCGGTGGTAAGAAATGGTGAAATAGTGACGAGTGTATAATTATTATCAGGGAAAAGAAGCATAATGAAACGCGCGTGTTTTAACGACTTCGAAATCGACGGCGTGCACGCGTAACATGCCCGGAGGGGCTTGGCGAGCGACCAATTTCTAGTTTGCAAAATTGTATCGGGCTGGTTAAATTGCGCGCGCGTTCACACGTGACGGCAGATGCGCCCACAGCGAGGCGTAGATGATCGATCGACGGCACGTGCTATCGATAGACCTCCCTTCCGCGTGTATTTACACGCGTTCCATATTCCATCGACCTATCGTTTCAGTATATCGAGCAGCGGCATATAGAAAAATAATAACAATGTTCGTTCAACAATTTATCAGGCACCAGCATATTCAGCCGAAGGGGACGTAACGGCGAAATAACTTCGGTCAAAAACTGCGTTGCGATAGTACGAGTGCGCGTGAACTCGATCATCCGATGGCAATTGATTAACGAATACAATTAAAGGATTTTCTCAGTGGCCGACGAGTCATTCTCAAGATTAGCCGATAAAAGCGTAAATCTGACGGGTTCGCGGGCGAAAGGGGGCTACGGGCTCGGTATTGATCGCCAACGATCAGACTTACGGGACTATTTATCGCGAGCGCGATCTCTGACAGGCGTTAAGATTTAAATGGCAAGCCACGTGGCGCCGCGGCCCGACCGTTCGACTTTTCTGAATTTCGAAACCCGTGGCGGCACCAGCGAATCGCTGCCCCTTCTAACTCTGGACCCGCTCGATAAACGCGGACCCGTCTCGTTATTCAATGGAAAGATTATCGTTTCACGGTGCACGGCGCGACGAAAGGGGAGAGTCGCGTTCGTTAGACGTCTCGTTTTCTCGCGTGCTCAATGGAACGAGCGGATTACAAGCGAGAACTGTTGTTTTCACGCGGCCGAGCGTTTTCAGGCGGTCGAGTTGCCGATCGCTGGCGTTAGAAAAAGGTCGGAAGTGGCGGCACAAGAGCCCAGCGTCACGTAGCGTGTCTCTGGCGGTGGCTTCCGTTTCTATCTGGCCCGTGCTTTGACATTTGGAAGGAAGAAGGATGCTCGTAAAGCTCTCGCCCCGGCGTTCTGTTTGAAACTCCCCAAGTTTAACGGCCGCCGAGGTTCCGTGCCCTCTGGTAGACGGCCAGGCTGACAGCCACCGTAAACACGCCGCTTAATCGCTACGCTGCCAGATAATAACAATTACCGTTCCACGTTCGGTAAACCGTCTGCAGAGGTGATATCGACGAAATTACTTTGAAACGGCCGATCCGTGCGTTGCAGTAATCGATCAAATGTTTTACCCCCTTGCTTTCGCAATTCCGCGAACCTTCGTCGCCTAGCTATTCCTGACACCTTTCCCGGAAAGTGTCGCGTTGAAAAAAAAAAAAGAAGCGCGCCAGGACGGTCGGCGCGGCCAAAGGAACGACGAGAGCTCGACTTTGTCGCTTCGAGGAACTATCGTCGGTGGCCAGCGAAGGTTAGGAAAAAATCCATCGCTCCCGAACGCCCGGAGCGACAAGATGTTGTTATTTATGGGACAAGAGCGGTGCGTGTCGTCAGGAGGCACGATGTCGAAACATAAACAGGCTCGACTCTCGTCGCCCGGTCTTTTTTAACGGGCACCGAGAAACTAAGATAGACGATAGTCTCATCGCGAAGGTAGCCGAGACGAGCGGCCACGACCTACGACAGGGTTCACTGTACGCGACGATTCGTCGTCGTCGGCCAGCCACCCGACGAATTCGCTTTTCGACACGTTAGATTGGTTTAATTGCAGCATTACTTGATATGTACCGCGTTCCTCGTGCCCCGTGCCAATGAACCGTCGCTGGGCTCGTGTATATGTGTGTAGACGACAGATTCCGGTAACGAGGAACGCACGCTATAGTATGCAGGGTGTCGCGGAGCTGTGGTTACAAACTTGGTTGATAAAGCTCGGCAAAAGAAATGGATACGTTCTGATAAACATGGGCCCGCGAGTCGATCGTTTCTCGACTTATATATTCGAATTTCTGTATCAAGTACCTACTATGAAGTGTTCGATATTATTTCCAGGTTGTTGGATAGCAATAACGCGACACCGAATCAAAAGTGTCCTGCTACGGATTAGTACAGAGATATTCGTTTACATTTCTAACGATATCTACTGTCACTCACTGTATTTCGGGACTACTTCCTCCAGCTTTGCTCGAGTAGTTTGAAACACGACGAATATTTACTTTACGCGCGAGCGTGCTAACGATAACCGATCGGCGGATCGATCGTATCGTGAATCGTCAGAAAGTATCTTGTGCGAAGGGGGCTGAATATTTAAGAAAAGAACACCGCTCGCGAACCTACGTTTACTATGGTGATTTTGTTTCGTTCTACGAGCGCTGTTAACCAGTGTACTTGCTTGGCTTCGATTCATGTAAAACCATAAAGCCTTATAAATTTTAATGGACGGTAGCGGCTTACCGAGAAATATATTTGAAATTTATACGGCTGTGTTTTCGATTACTGGGAAGAAGCTTTCGACATTCGCACGGTTTAAGAGCACAACGAATATCTTTGTTGACGAGCGCAATCGCCGTATGATTCGCGTCGTCTCCGAGCTAAGCCCCGCACAATCACGATTTATCGAATCACGGACTTTACGTTTACTTTTCGACTATAAAATATATCATCGGGCGATAAATCGTTATCGATTTGAAAGGATCGCGTTATATTTACTATTAGCTTAGGGTGCACGAAAATTCGCGCCTTCTTAAAAAGAAAATCTATTTTTAAATTGCATGACAATTATCCGGCAGAGTTTCCGAAAATTCAAAGCAACAACACATCCACGGAAGTTGGAGAGAGAAATAGTACTGGAAAGTGTTCCGTTCTGAATTGAAATTAAACGAAAGATCGACGTTTCACGGGCACCAAGCCGATACTGTATTTAGAAATATGTACGTTCCGCCATTAACTGGCGAGGGGAAAGGAGAAAACTGGCGAGCACGCGGCGTGGCGGGCCAAGCGGGCCGCCTGTGTAGGTATTCGCGAGGTGGCCAGGGAAGTGGAGGTTATGTTCACGCTTACCTTGTCGGCCGACGATCTCCGCCACGTGCTCGCTGCTAGGCACCGGCACGCACTCGGTCATGTTCTGGCTCTTCTTAGAACGTGCCTCCTCGAAAACGCCCGCTGGTGTCGTTTGCATTGGGTCCGGATCGTTGGCTGTCCCGGTGCCGGTTCCCGTGCCAGACCCGGGGCACCCGGGCGTACCTTCTAGCCCGAGCATAGATAACTCTAATGCCAATTGCAGGGCCCGTTGGTCCTCGAGGGACGCGGCTCCGCCGCCGTTCGCTCCACGGTCCATTTCGCTGAACAAACTCGTCGGCATGCTTGCTCCTTTGGCTCTCGCGTGCGTCCAAATCGTCAGTTTACGCGTGTATTCTGGTAGGTAAATGCTTGCACAGAGTGTAAGATCACAGTCTCTTTATATTCACCGATTCCCACTGTTGTCTCTTCTTTGTGCCCGCTGGTAGTCCTTCAGTTTCAACGTCCTCACAAGCCCGTGACTTTCCTCTGTTTGCTCGCGATTGAATTCACGTAGGTATATTATTCTCCACGTGACGAAAGTCTCGCTCTCTCTCTCTCTCTCTCTCTCAAATTCGAAATAATCGAAAAACAATGTACCACACGCGCGCGCGTGCACACCACACACACTGTCGATTGCCCTCGGTACAAGACGATCGGCTTGTGCCCACCGCGCGCTCTCTGGTGCCACGGGTCGCGAGTAAATGCGTTTAGGAGAAACAACGATGCACCGTACAAAAATAAAATCGTCGACTGTGGTCGGTGATCGGTTCGGCCGCTGTTCTTCCTTTCTCGTCCCTCTCGGTGGTATCTCTACGGCGGCGTCGCGTGAGCGTGTGCGTGTGCGGTTCGAGCGCACCGGCGCGAGTGTCGTTCGGAACACTGAAAACGTGTGGGCTTACGCTCGACGCGTAATATCTCGTGGTCGTCCGACGATCGCGCGCGCTCCTTCTCCCGTCCAGTCTAACCTCTATTTCTCTCACTCGCGCGCGCTTTCCTTCACCGCGTGCAAAGCCAGCGCGACGAAAATGGCCTTCTCGATGATATTTTCTCACTGTTCGGAGCAGAGCCTCTCGTATCGAGGTTCGTGGTTTATCAAGGAGCTAGTCCCGGCAAACCGTCAAAGTCGTCGCTCGTGTTGGTTTCTTCTATTCTCGCGTACCTCGCTCCCAAACCGATATTATACGCGTGTATTGTTGTTGTATAGAATTCGTTCGTTCGTCCTCTCCTCGGCGTGCCTCGTCCCGTCTCGTTCGCTCTCGTTCTCCCCGTTCGATGGGACGATGTAACGTAACGTAACCGTAGCGGCGCGTGTATCACGTTTGTGGGAGCTTCGTCACCGACCGACTGACTGAAGCGTCCGAGAGCGTCGTCGCGCGACTGAAGCACTGAAAACGGAGGCAAGGGGCGCCGCGCTCTCTCTTTCCTTCCTTCGTTCTCTCTCTCTCCCTCAACCGCGATCTTTCCTTTCGAAGGCAGGCGCGTGCAACTACCCTCTCGCTCGTGTTACCACTGCGACTGACTGCGACGTACTGCGACTGCGGGTGCTACAGCCGGCGCGCCGCCATGTGCCGGACGCCGGCTATGCGTCGCCCTGATTGGCCGCTCTGGTCACGTGCCGCTCTGCCACCCTTCCCCACCACTCGCGGCCAAATCGGCGCAGAAAGTACCAGCGCACCTACCGGCCGAGAGCGCCGCGCTTCGTTCGGCTCCGGATACGGGCGCGTGTACTCTCCGTCCCTACCGGCTTTTGCAACCCCCTCCGTGCTTACCGCTCGTGCCCGGTGCCCTCTTCTCTCGGGCCTTCGCGAACTTTCCCTATGGATCCAGCAGCTATGTAGAAACCCCGCGCCACCGGCTATACCACCGATTTTCCACGGCACGGTGATTCCGATGCCCGGGACTGCGAACTCCGGGGATCGTAGCTCCATCTCGTCGCGATAACGCGAGACGTCTGCTTTCCGGGGGATGCAGTTTCATTCCGTCGGTGTTTCGGCCTCTGTCCATTTAATTACACCGCGTGATTGTAACGCGCCTCTTTAATCGAAATCCACTCTTAGAAAAATCGATTCCTATTTAATTAACAGGAGTAACATACGTTGAATGTATGACCTCCTCCCTCCAGCTTATACACATCACTATTTAGGAAATATACTTGCCCACATGTGATATTCTTTGCTGTTTTTCCACTGAAATATGTTCGTTCGAATGCATCTTGCGAAAAATCACCCCTTCAACGGATTACTAACAATTTCAACCAGATATCTTCCTCTACGATTCGATTTATCCTCTCTGGCTTGTCTCTCCCGAACGTGATGCTGCATTTCCAGAGAGCGTTCTCTCGCAACGCCTATGGGATCGTTCGCGACGGTGTAGCTCGCGATGCGCAACACCCTTTTCCTTTCCGTCAACGACCTCCGCGTGCATATAGGGTGCCTAGCGAACCGCGCTCGCCGATACTTCTTCGAGGCGCGTGTAACCATCGCGGCGCATCCGCGCAAGGGAAATGCAACAGGAAGGAAATTTACGACTCTGGAGAAATAATAGCGAGGTATCGTTCGGGTCGTAAACCGTAGTTGGATCGTTTGAGACTCCTATCACGCTGTAAATTAAACACGACGTCGAGAGAGTATTTTCAAAGGAAATCCTGGCCGCGGCGCGGTATCGATACGAACGTAAGATCCTCCCTTCGTCGACTGCGATTTCGTACGGTTTAATTACGCGCCGCTGCTCTTGACGCCGCTTTACGACCCCCTTACTTATCTGGATCACTTCTTTCTTTACCATTATGCGATCGGTCAACCAAAACATCGGCATTTAAGGGGGCATAGTACTTTCTTCGCCCGAGAATTAAGAATGACGAATTTATCAATTTTTTCCTATACGAAAATGAGGAGCTAGAAATGTGGGGTTTATCGCAAATGCAAGAGCACTGTTTGAAAGTATTAAAAGAAATTTTATTAAAAAAAAAGCACCTTTCCTCCCCTGGCTATAGTCGAAACCTACAGTTTCAGTGTCGAAAATCGATACCTACAATTTGACACTTCGCCATTTCGATTTAAATCCCCCTATAGCGAGGGGATGGAGGATGTTTCTTTTAATAAAAGTTCTGTTCATACTTTCAAACAGTGATCTTTGATTTGCCACAAACCCCAGCTTTCTAGCTTTTCGTTTTTATATAGAAAACAATTCATAAAGAATGCCTAATTTTCGGGCAAAGTAAATACTATGTCACCTTAAAAATAGTGCAACCCGTGTGTCGAATGTGTTTCGGAGGAGGCGTTCAGAATTTTCTATTAAGGGGTCAGTACGATGCGCAGTCGTGAAAAATGATCATTTTTTAGGATTTATTTTTTAATAAACGGAGTGTCCAACGTAAATAATGTTTTGTCTACTTAATAATAGACTTATTGAGAGTAGAAGAAAAATTTATTTTACATTTTTAACAATTTTTTTAAAATATATATCGCAATGATGCGAGCGGTTTCAGAAAGCGATGTACTGCTGATTGTAATCATTACGAGTGCGATTATCGCCGGAACTAGGATTATTTTTACTGATAAAAAATTAATAAAATGGCGGAGGTTTGATGTTTAAGTGTCGAAATACGGCGAACTTTTCAATCATTTTGCCTTCTAAAAACTATGAAATGGTTAATCAAAAAAGGTTTCCGTGGTCCCGGCCATAGCCACTGGCTTGCTGAATAATGTGTAAAAATTTGAGACTGATTGGTAAAATAGATTTTTTGTAATCACCTGCACAAGTTGAAAAAATGTTGTTTTGAGATAATCGCTTTTAAAGTTTTAAAACAAGTTAAAGAAATTCTACTAATTTTGTTTTGTATAATATAAGAATAGATTAATAAATGCCAAACAGATTTATTGCATTATATATTGTATCCGCAGAGAAAAAGATCTTTAAAAATGGCTGAATTTTTCAAACCGTCACAGTGGACTGACCCCTTAAACTACACTCTCGATTGTGTTAACACATTCCACGAGGATATCGGGGTGTAAGACACATTCCACCTCCCTTTTGTAACAGGATGGAATTTTCAATATAACATATATTTGAGAAATGCCGTCCAGTAGAATAGAATTTCTGCCTCGATGGATGCTCGACAGACACTGCTCTTCCATTTTCTGCAAGAACGCGTCCCAAGGCTCACCGTCCGTACAGGCTGTACCATACTATAGTTGCGGCATTACTGCATCGTAGAATGGTTAACTTTCCGTAATCGAGGTATCAAGAGTATCTTCGCTCTGAATCGGTTAAGCTAGGTTACGTTCCTCCCGATCTATCGTCCTTGAACTCCGTCGCCGATGATTCCACCGGGCTCCAGGAGTGTACGAACAAAGTTGTCGATCGCGGATCAACCGCGGCGGTCGATGTTGCAATTTGCTTGCCGCCTTGCAATTATCATAAAGCTTAAATCTCGTCGATACAAAGACGGGGGAGGGACGGGGGCAAAAAAAGAGGGGAAACGTAGGGATCGTTAATTCTTGCAGAAAAAGCCATTAAAATTCCATTCCCAAGCGTAAATGCAAAAAACGTAAGAGTCATTACGCGTGTGTGTTGAAGAGCACACCTTAATAAAGGAACGACTCCCTTCGGGCTCCGCTTTAAAGGCGCGCGCCGCGATAAATTTTTAAAAGGCGAACCAGTTCCGAGCGTGTGTGAAGGCGAAACGATATAAGGAGAGGAGCCACCCGTCCCTCCTTCTTTCTTCTAATTGTCGAAAGTGCCGTCGATACGCGACGTCGAGTAATTGCCCCGGCGATACCCGCGCGAACCTCTTAATCCGCAAAATCACGGTCCTGCGCGAGCGTTGCACCTGCCTGGCCGTGGCGGTTTTGCTAAAGAGCGGAGAAAACGCGAGGGCGCGGGGAATTCGGGCTAAACCGATCTAAAATGCACCGCGCCGGGACCTTGAACCGAGGTGCAACCGTGTTCCCATTGTTCTCTGCCGACGACCCTTCGTCCTCTCCCCGGGACCGAGCGATTGCTCGATTTTTAGTCGGGGCCCACACGATCGGGACCGGTGCCCTCCATTCTCGAGGACAGCCGACGACGCTCCAGAAAAATAATTCCAGAATATCAGAAGCTTTTATTGCCCGCGCCCGGTTACCGGCGGCACACGAATGTACAATATTAACTTTTATTATGGACAATCGCGGACGAAAATTTGAACGCTCTTAACGACCCGTCGCCGTAAAGATTGTACAGCGGCGGTTTTTTTCGAGATAACAAAGTAGCTGCCATCCGTTGGCGAAAGTCTCGATGGTTTTTCGAGGGAATCGGTCGATTTTATCTGCTGTTATATTCTGTTAACCACGACGATCTTCCCCTAGATCGAAGAAGGTCTTAGAAAATGTGCAAGTATATCGAATAAAAACCGAGGGAAGCTTTCACGGTGAAAGCCGCTTAGCCCTTAGGCGTACCTACCTAATAAACTATACAGCACCGCCACAAATCTGTTAAACGGCTCCGCGAAGAATCCCGAGAACTCCCCGGTCGCGTTCGTCACGGCCAGTCACTCGACAAATCACCTTCGGTCCGTCGAAATAATGAGGAAGAACAAAGGTATCCCGCAAAGCCTTCGAAACTTTCTCGCGTTAAGAGCGTTCGGCAAAGGCGACTAATTTTGTTTCTCATCGTTCGCCGAAAGCAACGACCCGTGCACGCTCTCTCTCTCTCTCTCTCTCTCTCTCTCTCTCTCTCTCTCTCTCTTTCTCTCTCTCTCTTCCAAGGCTGTCTCGGGCCTCGCCACCTTTTGCCACGAGCACCTGCCGACTTCTGGCCAGCTCGTGCTCTCGGCTCGCTCGTAAATACCTCGGAGTTATCGTGTATACGTGCTTTCCCGAAACTATATTAGCGATCGTCTCTTTTTCATCGCGGCGACGAGAGAGCAGGACCGCCGAGGGGCCCCGGAGACAGACGATGGACAATTTACGCGCGCGGCAGAAGGACCCGTGCGCGCACACCGCGTACATATACCCCGAAGGGGTGGTTTCTCCCGACCATACGTACACATACGCGGCGCGGCGTACGCTTCAAACTCGAGTGTGAAAATAATGTGTGCGCGCACGTGCGTGCCCGACGCTTATTCATCGATCTAATTGCCCCGGTAATCACCGTGTAATCGGCTGATAATCGATGACGGCAATAATTCTGATGTAATTGCGGCGGGAACGAGAGCGCGCGGCGACTACGTTGCCCACCGTATTCCCTTTCAACGACCGAGGAGGAATTCAATTCGATGGATCGAATACGCGTGTCCGTATAGCGCTGAGCATCGAGCGGTCCTCGAAATAATCAAATTCGAGTAGGTTACTAAACCATCGGACTAAACAAATAAATTATTAGGTACTACCGCGGGGAGTTGGGCACGTTACCCGATGGTAGAGCTCGAAATTGACTCCGTGCAGGACGAGAAAGCCGGGACCTCTGAGCGCGAAACGCCTGCGATCCTGATCGATCAGGTGGACCAGTCACCTCGCCTTTCTGATTCCCGATCTACGTTTCCCTGGCCAGCATTTTCGCAGATTCACCGCCGGTCTCGTTGCGAAAAAGAGCCCCAGCCCCGAGACAAGATGTTGCAACACGATACTGTTCGGCCGCGGCCGAACGCCCGAGCCGCAACCCGCGTACTCCCAACATCGCGGCTTATTACGAGCAATAACGATGCGGCCTATAGTACATTTATATCTTATCAAGCCTGATGTTATACATTACGCCGTATAATGCCATACTTTAAAACCGTGTTTCTTTATGCGGCAGTACGTCGCGCACGCATCCTTGGATCCTCCGCGTTCAACCGACTCCACTGCCGCGTAGATTACAGGCGCACCCGAAACCCAGCGATCGGTTCTCGACAGATCTCCATCGCGAGCGGCCCGGCCAGTAATTACGATACGAAGAACAGCGACGGCGGGACGATGAAACGGGCACGGGGAGGGGAAGCCAGACACTGCTCCCGTAAAGCGTCCTCGGGCCCGTCCAAGGACCCTCGACGATCAACATACTGTGGGTGGAAGGAGCCAGGCGAGGTCCTGACAGTAGTGGGGCTCGAACACTGTGGCACACTCGAGTGTAATCCGAGTGAAGGCTACAGAGACGTAGGTATTCTAAGTGTAGCTTCTGGACAGTGGGGCGCTAGCCCATTTCCCTGCACGTGCCCCACGTGCAGCGCGCTGACAACCCAGCATTTCGAGCAGCAGGGATGGATCAAGAATTCCGGGGTACTCGGCGGAAAAATATTAGTAAACTGAGAGGACCCGGTTACCTGGACGCAGGTAGCTTCGTCTGAGTAGGCTTATTTAAGGGAGGAGAGAGCGTAATTTTCGGCGCCGTAGGGTAACTGCACTCGCAGTTGACAGTGTACCAATAGTTGACACGTTTTATTTTCAGTCACGAATAATAAGCTTTTTATTAAAAAAAATGTTTTTCACTAATACTTTCTCGAACAGGATATTAATCAAAGACATGTTTTTAATAGAAAGCTTATTATTCGTGACTGAAAATAAAAGTGTCAACTATATTGGTACACTGTCAACTACGAGTACAGTTACCCTAATGGTGGATGGCGAGAAACAGATTTGGGGGCTGCTGCTTTCAAAAGGATCTTTGCATACACCACTTGAATATGCCCCAAGTAGCTGGCTACTTTCACTATATTCTTTTCACTCGCGGTTAGGGAGTGGGTCCTAACCCGAAGGGCGACTTTGGCCACTGACACTCTTGTAGCCGGGGTTCCAGGGACCGGCGCCAGCATCCAGGCCTTCCTCCTTTCAACTTAATAACGAACAGAACAGTTTCTGGCCGGCTGCTGGCGCATTAACTAACTCCTCTTCGGCGTTCCGCGTCGTTCGTCGTATTTTTAGCGCGTGCAACCGGTTGCCTTCCACGGCGATCATTGTCGTTGCTTTGCGAAACTGCAGCAACTCCTGCGGGGCGGCGTGTCCTCGCCGTGCGCGCTGGCCATTCGCGCGGCCACGTTTGCAGAATACACCTTGGCCATTTTTCTGCGCGGCCACCGCGTCCGCAGGGTTCAAGCCTGGGGATAAGCGCGGGAATACTGGGCCTACGCTCGCGATAGAGACAATGGAAGCACTCAGCCGAATGACGAACTTTAAACTCAGAGCCACTTAATAAAACATTCATGTACCAGTGCAATCTTGTCCGTGGCAATTTCGCAGGATTGCGTTCGCGATAATGTTAAATCTATAGTGCGATTTTCAGCCAAAGGGACTTCCAGAATTGCTATACATCTGCGAAACGGTCTCGTAAAGGGGAATCGAGTGACAGCACTTTAATTCTGAAAATCGATTTGAACGGCATCAGAAATTCATTTAAATTTCGCGAAGCACATTCAAGTGGCGTAGCAACGACGTCGTCGAGGATTCGAACCGTCAAATTATTCGTTATTAATAAGCCAGAGTCCTATCTCGCCTCGTCGTGATAACCGATAATCCACCTTCGAACTTTCTCTAACACACGCTTGTGCGTGGAACGCGAATGCTTTCGCGTGTGCTTGTGCGTGAGATAGGTATACGCGAGAGCCAGGCACAGAGAGAGAGAGAGAGAGAGAGAGAGAGAGAGAGAGAGAGAGAGAGAGAGAGAGAGAGAGAGAGAGAGAGAGAGAGAGAGAGGACATTTCGTTCGATTTCGATCGCCGGGCTGCAACGGGGGAGAACCGCATTGCTGGCCTCTGAGTCGGCCACGACTGCGAGGACGACGACGACGACGACGGCGGCGGCGACGACGACGACGACGACCACGACCACGACGGTGGAGGCGACGCACGCCTTGTCGCCGAGGAACGTGTCTGAAGGGCAGGGCCGTATTGCTGCTAGCGAGCACCCATTCGATATCGTACGAACCATCTATCCCCCCATGTGGTATTTAGAGATACGAGACGGGAGTTTTAATTCGATGCTTGGAAACGGGGAGCTATGCTCGAGGGTAGAACGAGACAAGGGAGACGTCGTGTCAAGGCGCATCCTTGTAACGGTTTAAAGCTTCACTCTGAGGGGACTTTTTCTCTCGATTGTTCTTGAATCTTGAGAAACGGAGATCGGTCCCTTTTCCTTCAGCCCCTGTCTAGAATATATTGTTCGGCAATTAATGCTACCACGCTGGGTTTTTAGCCGTGGAGCTTCACCTTCCTTTCGGAAGCAGATATAAGAAGAGAGGTGGTATGAGGATAGAGGAACTCTATCCTTCCTTATTAACTTTCCTTTGGAATATCGTTCCACCGATTCGCCAGCATGGCAGCTGGCTTCGTCAGAGGCTTAATGGCGCACTGATATCGCGTAGATTTCTTTAGCCCGTCACTCCGGCGCATAAGCGCAGGAGCTTAGTCGCGGCTGCACGTCCAGGCTATCGCTACACCGATAATATTGATTGACTATCACCCAATATCTGGTTAGCCGCGAAATCGCGCGAACGCCCACGCAGCGGCGTCCACGGTGGAGCGTCGGCACGGCTAGCGGCCATAAGGCCGTTGCACAACGGTGAAAACACATAAATAGCATAGTAAACGATGATAGCGCGGATAAACTGCCGGCCTCTCTAAATATACCATGCTCCACGGTCCATTCGCGGTATGTGCTTCCGCACCGCAGCCATAACACACTTGTCACCTATCCGCGCCCCGTGGCCACCACCTTTTCTCTCCATTTTCTCCATTTTTCGCCGGCCTATCCGCGGACGAAGCGCGAGAGAGGCTGTCTGATAAGAGAAAAGAAAAGGCAAGCGTCACGAGAGATTCTATCGACTGACGCCTAGCCGTCAGAATGGAGTCGTGCGACACGGGACGTGAGAAAACTTTTCCGAGTGATCAAGGGGGCAATTGCATTGTGAGTAAGGGTACGCTTATGTCGTAGCTACGATAAACGACCGGAGCGACGAGAAGAGCGGCGATAAAAGCTGCTTGAAAATATCTTTCTTTCATGTGTTTATAGCGGAGCTGTCATAATAGTACCTACTGCTTCAGTCGTTTAAGGTTTCTTAATATATGTCGACGAGATCGGCCAGAACAGCGAAGGGAAATAAATATTTGTTTCTCGTCGCTTTTATCGTTGGTCATCTATAAGCATTGCTCTGCTCACTGCTTCAATGCGAGCACTTCCATTATAAAACAATATAGTGTATTTCGATGCATCGCTCTTATCGTCGCTCTGATCGTTTATGGCAGCTCCATCATAACCGTGCCCTGAGCTGCGGACAAATCGAGCGCAACGGAAGCTCCACTTTTTAAGCCGTGGAGAGTTAGTAATACACTATCTATAAAAGTGACAAACCAAGAGACTCGATATCTTAGGGTTAAAAGAAGATGATTTTACAGTTCTATGCAAATTTCTCTTTATAGTAAGTGGGCACATATTTTGGTAGAGGCTAAGACCACAGACAGCGGTACTCTAGTCGACACTTCTTCTCCGAGGAACGCGTCCCGCCGAAATATTTCCGTGCAGAAATTTCACGCCGATTAGGAATGCATTCTCCGGGCGGCATGCGCCTCGAATTCGATGGAAGATTTATCTGCAGCCAGGTGCGATTGCAGAATGCAGCCGCTGCCCTTCGTGTTTATAGCCGGCACTTTCGAACGACTGATTGTCAGAAATGGAAAATGCTGGACGGGCCCGTCTGTGGGATGCGTTTTGTAAGAGCTCCAGCTACCCTTCGAAATAACCACGGTTTGTGTTCAAGAACGCGTGAGGCCTCCTGGAATTGTGTGGGAAATCGACTGTCACTCTCCCCAACAATACTTGGAACAAGATTCTACGCTTTTAATGCATTATTATACGCGTGCACGATCTCGGAACAGAATTTTGTCCAAATGGAAGCCCCACGATCTCGCTCGCTCCCCTTTCACGAGTGTTAAGATCGAGAGGATCGAGGGAGATTGCAGCCGATCGGCTCGCCGCTGCACCGTGGCAAGCTCCCCCTCGCGTGAAAACGTCGCGCGAAAATTTCTCTCGCCTTGAAACTCGTTTCGCGGGAGAACGAGCGACGATTACTCCCGGGCCGGGTACGGTTCTGACATTTCGCGGGCCACGCTCGCCGCGAACGAATCTTGCGACAGCCCTGACGAATTTGAAGCTCGTGAAACGAGAGGCAGACCGCGGGATCGGCGACAGACCCAGACAGACCGAGGAGGGAGAGGGAGAGAATGAGGTGGTCGATTCGAAAGCGGAGAGAGGAGGAGGGCGCGATGGAGAGCGAAGAAGGACGCGGAGAAAAAGGGAGCACGCGGCGAAGGAGAAGAAAAGGCTCGCTTTTCAGGCGGTTCAATAGATTTCGATCGGAGAGACTTTTTTTCTGGGCTCGGAGCGGAACGAACAATGGCCCAGACGGAAACCATGGCCGAGCTTTAAGGGCCTCCCGTGTGTACCTTTCCACGCGGGCTGCGTATGTATATGCGCGCCTGCATCTGGATCGGCAGCAAAGAACCTACGAGGGAGCGGAAGTCTAACGACTTCGAGTGTCGGTGAAAATCAACGTCAGCTGGCTGGCTCGCGTGGGATCCGCTTCGTTTCCCTGCCGCGCCAAGGAAATTTCGGCTGCGCAAACCGATCGTTTGGGCTTCAAGCGATACCTACGTGTCCCTGATTGATCTGCGATCTCGCCTGATCTTTAAATCGCGGGGTCATAAAGTAACGTGAACGTACTTTCGGTGCACGGTTGGACAGGCTGCCAGGACGAAGGCCAGACGGTGGTTTCTGAAGAAAAACATCGAAACTACGAACCTGCGAACGCTGTCTTCTCCTATCCAGCCGCCTGGTCTGGCGGGCCCACGAGAGAGAAAGTCAGTCGACATCGATTACGTATAGCAGTTGGGAGTCGAAGGTCCCCCAGCTGTTCTTCCGTGGAGAGCGATGGACCAACGCCTCCTTTCGAAGCCGTTTTGCAAGCTGATGATGTTTATCCGCTGGATCTCGCCCGAAATTGATTGTTTCCTTTCGGGCACCGACTGAAAAACGAAACGTTCCATTCGGTTAAAACGATGCGCGGAACGCTACATTCAAACGTTATTACTATAACGCCTTTGTTACGCAAAACACGGCGAAAGGTATATATTACGACGAAAGAAGTGCAGGTAATTGTGCGCAGGCCAGGTACAGCCGTGTTACCGCAAAGTTGTTTGATAGCGCAATTAAATAACGAGCAAGAGAAGCGTGTGTTCGCAAACGTGGGTACAGCAAAAAGGGGTCTGAAATTTAAACGTCTGATGACGAGGAATTGATAAGGATATAATTGCGAGCGAGTACGTGGAATCAGAATCAGAGGAATGGTTATAGGAGCGTAATATGAAAAACAAAAGAAAAAATACTGAAAGTAAATACGTGGATCGTTGTCCCCATTATTGATATAAGAGAATTGTAAAATTCTCTTTGATTATTGTAATTCTTACACCCAGTATAATTGCCGATCCTTCTTTGGAACCGAACGCGTATACTTTTACTGACAGAGTTTCAAGCCTAAACTGACTGGCTTGCAGATTTTATTGCGTTATTGTACGGTTACTTTGCCATTTCATGATGCCTTTCCCCGAACGCTTATTCCTTTCCCCGGTGCATTTAAGAGCCAAGGGTTAATCCGTCTTTTCCGATTCAGCTGACCATCGGTCGCCAACAATTTACCATACGTTCGGTATGCGTTTAATACGGTCTCCTTGAAAATCCCCAATGCTTTTCAGCCAATAACTCCTGGTGGAAAGCCACCGATGGGCGGCTCGGTCAACCCGACCATCCTCGGTCGAACCCCCGCACCGAGGGATCGATAGCAGGACATACTAGCGTTTCTATTTATACGCGAGTGCGGTTCGACATAACCAGAGATACAATCTGCGATACGCGCCAGATAGAATCCTCCCCATCCAATTTTAGTCGGTGCTGGTGCGGAGAGATCCGCGATAAACGCTCGAAAGCCGGCAGAGGAGTCGCTTGATAACTCTTTCCGCGATGCATCATGGGAAGAAGCGTCGTCGAAGCTTCCATCGTAAGAGCCGGGGAGAATTGTACGGCGAGCGTTTTCTGCCTCGGTGGCGACACTCCTCGAAATTCAACCACTGCCAGATCGTTGGCGCGGTGTCGCTTTTGCTAATCGTCTGTGTCGCTCGTGTCGCGTGAAACGCGAAAACAACTGAATCTAATCTGGCAGGAACGCGCGAATTCGATCTGCTTAGGAGCACCGGCACCTGGTGTCCGTGTAGCTTCGTTCGAATCCCGACGACGACCACCACCACCGATGGAAACAAAACGACACGGTGGATCCTTTCGCCTCCGATTACAGCTTCTATGCCGTTTAACCGCGAACGCGTATATTCCGTCAACCGCAACGGCGTTTAAGCGAGTATTAAGTCCGATCGGATACCAGCGCCACTACATGAAATGAATATAGTTCAATGCATTCAATTGTTCTGGCCGTACCATCGGTTTGTCGTGGAAATTCTAGCGGATTGATGGTCAATATAAAACTGAAACCCTGTTTAATAGATAACGCCCAAGTTGCGCGGTTACTTTCCGCGCAGGAAACTCGTAACAAAACGGGTATGTACTGTTCCTCGAGATCAGCGGCGGGTTTAAGGGAAACGGCCCAGGCGGCAAACGTTCCGAGGGGCCCATTTTTTGTCGGGGAAATGTAGAGGGAGTTTACTAAAAACGGTCTAAGTGTAGTAGTACAGAAAAAGAATTTATAGTGTTTGGATAAAATCATAATTTTCTTTGTTGAAGATGGGGCCCTAGAGGGCCTCCTGGGCAGGGGCCAGGCGGCAATTAATAGCGATAAATAATGCCTAGAAGTATCTAGAATTCCACCGTCCGTTTATACGTTCGACAGATAAATCCCCAAAAAATTATTACACGTCCCGTGAATAGTTACCTACGTCTCGATAGTTTGCCAAACGTAGCTCGGCGGCCAAACGTGTCCCGTCGAGCCTGACGGCGGCGCAAAAAGGTCGATTCTGACCGCCGTATCCTTGACAATGTGTTCGGAATATTCAGGTCACATCCTCGGTCAGACTTCCTTCGCCGGCACCGCGAGCTCGCACACGCGTACGCGTCCAGAGACGAGACACGTAAGGCCGATTAGACAGGATCTAGAAACGTGCTCGGCGAATTATAACGATTTAAAGTGGGACATGTGCCTGGGCCGGGAGCCTCTGCCTCTCCCTCGCCCTTTCCCCCCGTCTCGCGCCGGGGGCCAGTTGACAATAAGGGAGAACGACCCTTCGCGAACAGGGAAACAGCTGTTGAGCGGCGATGAGAAAAGGACGGAGGTCGGGATTCGGGGAATGGCAGAGAGGAGAGGGCAGGCACGGAGTGAAAAAAAGAGGTTACCACCTGGCTTACCTGGCTTGTGCTTACCTGAAGACCGACGTCCGTATACCTGCCCGGGCATTCTTTTGTGCGGGGCCCGGGGCACGTACCCATTCCCAGACGACGGTGCGCCTGTGTCGTGCAAAACTGCACGCTACCAAGCTACCGTCGTCCGCTGAGAACGATACTTTGGGAATGTAGTCGTCGAGAAAATCGGCGCTCTTCCTTTCTGCGACCCGCTATTCTCATTGCTCTGATAGAATCCCTGATTCTGGCGCTCTGACGGACTCTCCCGCAAAATATATCTATTTGGGGCGAGTGAATTAAAACAGCTGTCGACTCTTCTTTTGAGCAGATCAGCCATTTCCGTAGAGAGAGGGTTTTCGCGAGCTGCTAAGTTGTTCAGTTTCGATTCAGTTTTTTAACGAATAGTACACATCCTTCCCTTCCGGTATATACTACGAATTTTACGGTACTCTGTACATATTTGTCCTTCGACATCTGGTTAAGATATTTCTTGAGTTTCCTTTTATAACTAGCGAGGACGTGATCGATCCTAGTAATACGCGACAGGGTGAGTAATTAATTAACGATGTATCTGTCGAGGCTGGTACGGTTGTAGATGAATGTAAAAGTGTTGAAACGTCGTACGCAATTAATAGAATGCCGCATATGGCATTCCGTGGTAAGCGTGTTACTGCTTTTCCTCGCACGGAACCGCCCGCTTCGGGGGTCGTTTCGTGCGGCCCGGTTTCCGGTCCGTGCGAAGCCAGATGTAGCGCCTTTCCCGCCAACCTTGTCGAGCCGCGATCCAAGAAATTCCTAAATTCTCCTGACTCGGCGAGACCCTTCTCAATTTTCTGTGTACACCGAAAATCCGGGCAGATGGCGAATAAGCACCGTGTTTAACCGTCGGTATTATCAGCAGCTCGTAACGAAAAGCGAAATTGGATTTTATGGCGGGGCAGCTGACCTGCCCACGAACCCTCCTCTTCGACCGTCCACCGATTTTATCGCGGTCCACGAAACCGTTTCCCCGAAATTTGCGAATAACCCCGTAAATCTACCGATTCCTTGGGCCGGTGCATTTTATTGCCGCGATAACGGTGCAGGTGCGGCATTTATTAGCCCGAGAAATGATTTTCAGCGAGGTAAGGATAAGTTAACACGTTGACTGCTCACGAAATCTGGAGGTGCTATGCTCGACGCCGAAATTTTTTTGTTTATGAGCCCGTACACGCTCCGATCGCTCCGATCGGTGTAGTCGGCATCGGTCACAGAACAAAAAACACGCCGATCGGTGTAGTCGGCAGTCAGCGTGTTAAAGGGATTCATAGTGGCGTCAACTCGCAGAACGTGGCCACGATTGCTTCTTTACAAAACATTTATTATAAAAATCGGTGTGACATAATTTATAACGAACTTAGGACTAGGTATGAGCGAATGAGAATACAGCTAAATAGAATTGTACAGCTTACGAGGGAATCGCCCGTAGAGCGTCTTGTAATTTCTTTCTCGCCAGGGCAACTCGGTCTTCCTGCCTCTTTATATCCTCGTCCGCTATCGAGACGGCCTGAAACAAGGATAATTCCGTTTGTCGGGGAAAGTAATGCTCCCGACTTGAATGGTACAGTCGAAGTCGTCACTGTTTCCGCCAGTATACCCTTTCAAACCTCCAGTACAAAATTGTTTACGTTATATAGGGTGTGCGCGAAGTATATTTCACACGTAACACATAACACGTATTCTTGCGGGGTTTCAAAGATTTGACAGTAGGATAGCACCCCGATCCGGTATCTAAATATCTATTCTACCTGTACGAGGGGTTGATCGGGATTAAGAAATACCCCGGGATTCTTCTCTAAAGCTGTTTTCGAACCGGTCTGTCCTGTGACCGGGTGAGAGGAGACGTGCAGCGCCGTCGCCACGCTCTGAAGCAACGTTTCCTCCGTAATGTACGGGCCGACGGGCTTCAAACTTTTCGGCAAATCCATTCCGTCGAACTCATAACCGTCCGGGTCGCACGCCCTTAAACCTTCCAAACGCTTTTCCCAAAATAACTGCAAAATCAGAAGTATTGCGCTTGTGTAATGCTGACAGGCTTTGCGATGCTGTACTAACGACGATAACACGCATAAGAACGGTCTAATTAGACAAGCAAGGTATATTCGCTTCATATCACAGGCAGAATTACAACTTACTGTTAAATCTTGTGAATTTCCAACAGATCACGTTGAATGCGTTATACATAGTGTAAGGGTCAAAGGAACGTCACAGAGAAACATTTAAACGACACGATAGTTTCTATACATCGCACTAAAGGATTACGGTTGTTACGGATCTACGTCCTGTGAAATGTTTCGACACAACACAGAACGGCCTAAGGGCGCATGCACTACGTAACTGCTTCCGAAATGATCAAAGATCGCAACTAGCTTTACGTCGACATTTCATACAAAAACAAGGATAAATCCGTTGAGAGAAAGGAACGAACAAACACATAATCAATAACATTTCCATAAGCACATCGAACAATGTTACCTGCTTAGGCTTATCTTGGGAGCCATATTTGCCATCAGTTTTATCGGCTCCTTCCTAAACGAACGATTCGATGATTGGTACCATGAGAATTTACAAGGAATAATGTTAAGTGCCATAATAAATTAAATTACAAATTATAGAGTTTACAGTTACAACGATCGCACGATTAATTCTCGGGGTGTTGCTTGCACGTGTGAAGGGAGGTACGATGCGATTAGTACCAGTCAGTGAGATTTTACATTCGATAAGATGCGCCGATACGTGACACGGTAGACGAGGTAAAGAATCTCGGAGTCTATCGTTCAAGGTAGTGTTCTTTAAATGGGAATTATTAACAGCGAGAAACATCGATCAAACGTATCTTAACAATTCAATAGTTCAATGTGTATACGCAAAGGGAGCAAGTAGCAAGCACTAACCTGTTTCGGTTTCTCTTGATTCCCATGCTTGATGTCCTTCACCTTTCCTTCTTGGGTCTTATAGATGGTTACTGGTTGTTTAAAAATGGATGCCGTCTGCCGTATCGGTGGCACCAGCGACGCATCGCTCCTCACTCCTCGGCTGCAGGAGAGAAAAAAAAAACACGAGCCCAGTGCTTATAAACATACATCCTTGAGGTTAGAATTGAACGATAAATATTCCGGTATCGTTTGCGATTGACTTCATATGCATTGCGAGCTCCCGTCTATTTTTAGACTCTTTCGATTGGAAAGTATTCGCGGACTTAACGTACCTGTAGTAATAAACGTCAACCTTCCCCGCGGATGACAATTGGTTTTGGCTTTTTCTGGCCGTCTCCTCCCTCGTCGGCCAGTTCGTTGGCAACGCCGACGGGTACTTCTTTTTCTCCACTGACATATTCATCTTGGCTAAGTGTTTATTTCAACGTACACCTGCACGCCCTCGAAAAATTGCTCAAATCATTAGCGAGCGGGCGCGCGAAACAGCTACCGGAGGCCATATTGATGCGGTCCGCTAAAATTCTAGGTTAGTGCAGTTATCGGCTTCGTGTAATTAGGTGGCGACACTGTCCGCCCGAGTTATCGAACCCTTAACCAAAGTTTGCTCAAAGCAGCACGTCGATTTTCATTAGCTTTTTAAGGTACACACTGGCTCTTTATCTTTCGTATCATGTTACACCCGATTGTGGAGCAATCACGTGTACGAGAAGTGACATGAAAGGCTTGTAATCGACATTGTTTGTTGCTATACCTTTCTTAATTTAAGTACCCTCTACTATTCTGTGGCCGGCATGTCACTATTGCAAATTGCTTCAGTTTAAGCTATTAATAAGATAACAGTAACTATAAATCTAAGAATGCCAAATGTTTCGTTTGAAGTACGTACTATTACTTACGTAACTATTGTTTGAAAAGAAACTTGAAATAGACGAGTAACGACCAATCTATAAAAGTTGAGTTGTTAGATATAGAAGGAGGGACGGGGTGGATGATTAATAAAACCTCGCGTGTATATAGATATAGATGATTTAATTGTCGAAAGAAACAATTTTCGCGTAGCTATAGGAACAACATGAACTGTGCTTGGAAAGGATTAACACTTGTCTTTTTTTTTCTTCTTCTGCTAGAAACGCATTCTCCTTACTTTCTTACACACGGCGCGCAAATCTGCGAGCACGGAGACACACATTTCAATGAATACGAGACACGATTTATCAATCATCGCGTTGGATGTCTAGTCGCCATATCACTGTCCTCCTTTCTGTTATTGCCGCTCCTCTCCCTAAGTGCGTCTTTCTGCGTGTGGGTGAGTAAGTGTTTTATGTTTTCTGTCTGTCTGTATGCATCTGCGTGGGTATGCGTAATCATTCACTGTAAAAGAATATCGATTCTGTACAAGTTAATCCGTAAGAGATAATTAACTATTGAGTCTTCTTGAGGTATCGTTGTTTCTATTGGTCTATCATCGTAGCTGTGCTCGTCGAGAATCTGGCCTGCCTTTCTCGGTTCCCTGTTTTAATTCTTTCCCCGTCCCGCGCTACGATCCGCGCTTCGCGATCGTTAACGTTAATTCGCGCGGCGGTCTACAGGCGTCGATTCTACGACGATCACAGCGAATGTAAAACGTGTGTCATCCTGTAACAAAATATAAATTCTCCGTTATGCATCCCCTGCTTTCTCGCCATTCAGTTCCGAGAATAATAAACGCGCTACCTAGTACCCTAGAAAATTTTCATACGCCGTTCCACCAGGCATGAAGAAACCGTTTTTCTCTTTTTTTGTCCTTTTTTCTTTTTTTATTATTACCGTATGTACTTAACTGCGCGATTTGATCCTTGTTCAGATACAAATTTAATCACGATTATAGACGATACAGATCGTCGACTGGGGTGTCGTTCGGTCAGAACCTAGGGCCATCGTGGGACAGGCGCAAAAGTATCTCGCAAAGAAACGTGTCATCTGTGAGCGTAGCCCGTGTTGTCTCTAATTCGTGTACGACATATCTTGCCTTGGAATGGCAGTAAACGGCGCGCATTTAGCGTTCGTTCATCCCTTAAGTTCTTTGTTGTATCTCCATCGAGTACGTATATAGGTTTCATTACACGCGGACAGGAGTGAAACTTTCGCTTCCTTACAATCCTACAACATATACAGTACATCGTACACGGTTTGCTATGCGAAGAGAGCGAAACGTTCGTGTCTATGCTCATTCTTCTCATCGTGACAAGGCTGTCAGTCATAAAAATATTCGGCCTCGATTTTCTATTCGAGAACCAGTTCGAGACGCGCGATTCCACGCGAACGGCGTACGATGTACTAAAATCTTGCGCCTTCCGTGAGAGAACAGGATCTCCTTCGTGCGATATAGATCGAGGTACGCGACAGAGAAAGCTTCGAGTCTCTTCTCGATTTGTCCGTTTACATACAGGTATCTGCTACTGAAAAACTGTCAGGAAATCGAACGTACTTTCGCCTCCTCTCATTCCCCCGTGGGTTTCATAGAGCTTGCATAGTTATCGAACATAGGCGCGACGGTAGTGGCGACGCGGAGAATAGCAATGGAAAGAACAATGTTCGAACTCAGGCTTTGGCGTACGAGTAGAAATTATCCTTTTCTTCTTCCTACGTTTCTTTTGCAATGGAAATATCGAGGGTCACGCAACGTCTCAGGTTCCTTTAGCACGGCTCAGCACGATCGGAGTTACATCGATTGTTTCGGCAGCCCTATAGACGCTATCCATCATAGACGCTCTCCCTCTACATGTTTGCTCGATACATTTATGTAGAATTCTGCAACACGACACACACATTCCTACTTTGACGAGTCTACAACGCTAGCTTGCTCTCCCTTCCTCTCCGCAAATCGTCCAGGCATATCCCATGGTAAAGCACGTGAAAATGTCGGATAACAATCGCACACGCCGCGTCTCTCGCAGTCTCACATGCACGATATTTAAACCGTAAAACTCTATATTACATTAGTAACATATTACACAAGCGACTTCATGCCTCGAAGTCGAACACGACCGAGCTCCACGTAATCACCCGAGGGAACAATCACACGCGTAGTTTCACTCAATTATCGTCCTTCAATCTATTTATAACCATGCGCTCTATACAATCTTAAATAGCTAAAACGTTCTGCCACCTTTATATATATTTATATATTTATATATATATATATATATATTTATACCTATATAATATAACATCAGTTCTTCACAGCTTCGACTGTCTTTGTACGTTCACGAGAGCTGCCAGGCAATCCAGATTTAACAAATATAACACTTGTCGACGTATCACTTAATTCACGATAAAAACAGTTTCCTTCCGCGGAGCTAGATGGAGATCATCCAATGGTCTTTCTCGGTCGACCGTAGCTTCCGTACGTGTTCTCGGAACAGGCTTCTTTCCTTTTGTTCGCAAAGGGAAGCCTGCCTTTCAATTTCTCTCGCGCAAGAGTAGTATCAAAGCATGGTTTATCCGATAGTGTCCAGCGTCGAAGCGCATCGTCAAGTGGACGATTCAGTATATCACTTCGTAGACGGTGGCTTTCTTATCGCCCGATCCCGTCACGATGTACTTGTCGTCGGTGGAAATATCGCAACTCAGCACGGACGAGGACTCCTTCGACTGTAACAGTGCGAATAAAATCATTCCATTAGTCGCCAGTCGACTGCTTCAGGCTCACATATTGAATTTCGTTGGGAAGCAAAGGATGAGTGTTTTGGATACGCGACGTGGACCAATATATGGGGGATCGATCGAATGAATGAGAACTGATCTCTTTTTCTAATTACGCTAGGACTTTAAACGCGAAGAAACTTGCTTTCAAATCCCTTGAAGAACTTTCCTTTTATATACAAAAAGTGTAGAAAACGAGGAATTGAGAGCTAGAAAGCTAATATTCTAGGGTTCAACAGTCCGCGATGACCCCCCATATTTTGAACCTTGCCCCATCCAATAAGACTCTCCTTCGAGTATACTTCTCACCCGACAAATCACCTGAGCAAACTTACCTGGAATATCGAGGCACCGTATGGTGTGCGCCACGCGTTGAGTAAATTATCCTTGCCGGTGGAGACGAACCATTTGCCGCAGGTAGCGAAGCGTAACGAAAGTACACAGGACTCGTGCAAATGAAGCTGATATTTGTCCGGTTTCGTGGCGTGCAGCACCTCCACGTTCGAGTTCTCCATGCCCACGGCCAGCCACTCTCCCGTGGGACAGTAGCCCAGCGAGAATATCTGCGAGGTGAAGTCGTGCTGCTGGAGCTGCCTGCCCTCTCGCAGGTCCCAGGAGCGGACGGTGTTGTCCAAGCCGCCGGTCCACAATTTCGAGCCGTCCGCGGAGATGTCGATGCAGGAGGCGCCGTCCGTGTGCCCTTGGAACTGTCTGACCAACGACTGATTCTGGAGATCCCAGACGGCGATATTGCCGTCGCTGCAGCAGCTGAAGCAGACCTTCGAGTCTGGGGAGATGGCCAGAGCGTAACACGCCGGTGCGTTCGATGTGAGTTCCGCCTTGATTCGGGGCGTCGGGCTCGCCAGGTCCCAGATGCTCAGATTGCTAGCCTCACCACCGACTATAAGTGTTCTGCCGTCTGGTAGCAGCTTCACTGATCTGTTCTCAGAGGAAAAGGAACACAGTTCAGTTGGTCAGTTTCCGCTTTGCCACTTCTAGCTAATCCTAGGGAGCAACTTTCTAGGTGGCTACATGGCCAAGCGGCTCTACCCACCTTCTCAGCCAGGCCTCACCGCTAGGCGTATTTTCGTATAGTTCTAGTATCTTCTACGATAAGACGATACAATGATAATTAGTGGTGCCGAGGAGAAGGAAGGTAGTAGCCTTGGATGTGCTTATAAAGCTGCCCCCTAGTATAATTAGAGTATTAACTGAAATCAGTGCCTGTGAATGGAGCCTACCGGTGCTGAGGCTTTAAATGCGCGTAACGCGCTTCGAGTGCACGTGCTCGGGTGTGTGCCCGAAGCACGGACAGGGTTAATCGACCTCAGCGAGTCACTTTCTTTCAGGTTAGATTTATCACGGAAGGTAGATTATTTGAGAAACAAGAATAAAGGAAGGGCGACGCCAGCCGGGGGTCGTGTAATTATTTCGCGTAACATACGTTTTGCTAAACGTGACCGTAATGGTATACGGCGCGCGGTGATCAGGATTTATTCAGTAGCGAATCGCGTTTGCTAGACGGAGTGGAAAGTTAATGCGTCATGTGCCGCGGTAACGTTTAACCAACCTGATGTAGTTGTCTCGTTGCAAGCAATCAAGCTGCGAAACGTGTTTCGCGCTGCCGCTGCCGCCCTGATTGATGTCCCAGACCTTGACGCATCCTTTGCCACCGGTGTAAACGTATTTAGTCGGATTCGAGATCGTTACGGCGCACACCACCTCCCCGTGTGTCAGGGTATTTATTTGGCGCGCGTGACGCGGTATTCCTTGTCCAATTAGAGCATCAGGTGGAAAGGGCACTGGCTGCATCTGGCCTTCGCTCGATACGTGGAAACTGTACGCTCTGCGAAACAAAAGAGATCGTCTCTGAGGGCACGTTTCGCGAGATAAATAAATTCCGCTACATTTTTCCACGAAACGATAGACAATTTTTCGTATATTCAACAGCTGGAGAAATAACTGCAGGTATTGCGGAAGACAATTGATCACGTAAAAGAGAAGAGAATTGAATTGCTGTGGAAACGAGGGTACCACGACGACGCGAGGTTTCTAGAATCATCGCTCCGTTTACCCTTAGAATTAAAGTCAGAAAGGGAACGCGAGGATGGATGGTTACGAGTGGACGCCTAAGAAGATAGTAAGGGTTGAGTTACTTACGGTTTGCCACCGGGCACACCGAAAGGTCCAAGAGGTGCCCTCATGGCTCCGTGAGGATCGTAGAGTTGCTGAAGAGGCGGTCTTGTGGGATATCCATTCAGGGCTCCCGGAGGATAACCCAACATGTCCGCATGAGGTCCTGCGGGTGGATGATGTGGCGGCGGATAGTGTGGCGGATAAGGGCCGACCGCCGAAGCCGAGACCAGCGGTTTGCTGGAACTCGATGGTTTCAGACCACCGGACCCGGAGCTGCTACCACCTGTCGACCATACATTTATCGTCAGACGCGCAAAGTATTTCCCATCTCCGACGTACACAGCGAGCACACAACGAGAGCTATAAGGCCTACTGTTCTTTCACATTCAAATTCCTTTCTCCTGCGCTCGCGAAAGTGTACAGTGTTTTCTACCTTGATGGGGGCGAAACTACAAAGTTATCTCTACACTTCGAACATCCACTGAACTCGCCCCGTTTAATCGATTACTGTATCAGCAACGAGAAAGAACGTACCAGCAGACGTGGGTGTGACAGGTTTAGAGATCGGTGTGGTCGGTTTCTCCCGTTCCTCCATCTTCTTGGCCGAGGGGGTGCTGGCGTTGCTGCTGGTACCGCTCCTCGGCGACGGTGGTGGCACTTCTTTCTTCACCTGGCTGCTCAAAGGCACCGAGGATGGGCCGTGCTTGTCCAGGCCGTTCTCCCTTGGCGACGAGGTGCCGTTCGCTGCAGGACTCGCTGGCCCTTCGCTGGCGTCGTCCACCACCAAATCCTGGTCGCTCTTTTCACCATCGCTTTGCTATCGGGGCAAACGTGCACGTGACAATTAATAACCATCGGTGGCACGGCAAACGGAACTATCCCGGATACATACATGGCCCATGTCCTTGTCGTGCTCCTTCTTCATCTTCTTCAGGTGCATGTGGTCGTGGTGCTGGGCGTCTGGAGGGCTTCGCGGCCTGCTGTACTTTTCGCGCTCGGCGGGCGATATCGAGTTTCTCTGCAAACAGAACGGGTAAAAAGAAATTAGGCTGGTGCTTTTTGCCTCGTGGTCGTTGTCTATTTGTTACAATCTTATGTTTGATGGCAGTAAATGTACGATACAGTGATACCGGAGATATTAAAATACCACTCGAATAAACCTTGCAGGGTCTCCTATTAGGTAATTACAAAAATCACTCGAGCCGTGTATTTCAAGTAGACAGAGCAAATAAGTTCGCGTTCTGTTTGGCCGAACCTATTCGCGTAACAGCTTCGATTCCTTATCGCCGGCAAACACTGTCAGATAAAGGTAATCGTTGTAGAGTTACGTGGATGCTCGACGATCCGCGTATTCGCCAAGAGATGGTTGTTCGATGGAGAGAGCCATAAAACGAGAGTTAAGCTTTATCACGGAGAATCTTTTGCCGAGGCCGTATACAGCCCGCTTTCGCCTGGCTTAAGACGATCCTGTCGGTTTCATCCAAGCCTTTTATAGACGGCGATGCCTCGATCACGGAGGTTCGGGAACGAAAGTAACGAAAACGATCGACCGGCGAAACGATCAAACTCATCCTCGTCTCTCGATTGAATAAAATATTTGCCCGTCGATGCTTCAGGAAGCAATTAAATTACGCGCCCCTCTTTCCATTTCCTCTGGCACTCTTCCTCCACGGCGAGCGAAAGAAGGTTAAGCAAATAATACGGAAAACCGATGACTCGGTTAAAAGGTGCTAGACGTAAAAATAAAAAAAATCGACATTTCGTTTAGAAAATTTGCATAACAACGAGCTTCCCCAAGCGCCACCCCCTCTCTCCGCGGAGCGAAGAAACGATTTAGCTGAATTTACGCTTTCATATCAGCCACTATCGGGACCCGATCGAGCCTATTAATTCTCAGACCATCCATCCCCTCGAGTTCCTTTTCCATAGAATAGGGCAGATAACAGAGAGTGAACGTCAGTTGCCTGGTGAAGCACGACGAAAAGCCTGCTGCCAATACCTTCGAGATATCGAGGTCCCGGCAACGATGATATTATCGGCAGGAAGTTTTACGAGCGACAGTTTTGTCGCCGATACGGCGAATGGCGGTGTCTCCTTCCTCTTCGCCCGCACAGCGGTGTGCGCGCGTGAGCCCCCTTACTGTCCCCGATAACTGCTCGCCCCATCCAGAGCAACATCGTAAACTACCCTCTCGCAGCCTCTCTCGACCCCGAAGTAAATCTCCTCTTCTCAATTACCCTTCGTCTCTCATCCACTGGCACCTCTGGCTCGCTCCATTACCCCGACGCCTCTCTCGGCATCATCCCTTCCTTCCAGCGTCAGCCATGTCTCGAGGACTCATGCGTCGACGACGGAAGAAACGAAATAGGGTAGCCGGTGATTTAGAGGGCCGTTCGGGGCGCAGTGGCATTCTTTTCACGCGACTCAGCTGGCTAATCGCGCGCGGCAATTGCAACGATAGCTTCATGGGGTTCTATTATTTGATATACCCCTGCGGGATCTGTTCCTCTCGCCGAGGGCGATGATGATCTCTCAATGGACTTGAATTACATCGGTAGCATCGATAGAATATTCCATGTGCACTTATCAGAAAGCATCATTGCCCTCCTAAATCGGTGGTCGAAATTTTGGATCTTCGCTGAACCGTTGCTCCATGGTTCAGCCGACACGAGGTAACTCGATCCTCCGCCCCACACCACTCTAAGCTGTGCAATCCTCTAATCAAAGTCTAGACTCCGCACTGAGAGTTCCAGGGTGGGCAGAATCTCGGAAATGCAGGAGGCGCGCGCGAGAGGCACCGGGCGCAGACAATGAGACGACATCGAAAGATTCACCTGGGTGTCTCGTTTCTGGGCGGGAAGCGACGTCAGTCGACTCGGGAAAAAGCGAAGCCGAGGGGAGAGCGAATCCCCGTTCCCGGAAAGGCGCAAGAAAACACGCACACGCGCTCACGTACCAACGACTTCTCAAAGGTAGGAAGGAATCCCCTGAGGAGCGGTGTTACGTGCCCCGTTCGAGTTTTCCAGAAACGAAAAGGACTCGGAGGAGAGAGTGAGAGAGAAACAGATCGGTTTCCACTGCCCACGGGGGCAACGAAGAAACCCACCCCTTCTCTCGTTACCCGGTAATGGCAAGTCACTATTTATCCAGGCGAGAAGGCCACGGGAGTCGGTCTGGTTACGGCTGTCGTGTTCCTGGAAAGGAAAGCCTGACGAGGAGTGCACCGCCTCGCCGCTCCTTCCAGGATAAATCGACGGTAAAAAGGAAACACGGTCGCGAGAGGGGAACGGGTTCGACTGGATATTTCCGAGAACGATCCTCGCCTTCGAAGGAAGAACGGAAGAGGCATCTCGCGCGACAGGAATACGAAGTGGCGCGGGTGCATTATCATAAAAATGCGAGGAATCTCGAAGATCTTGGATTTATGTCGGAACGAAGATGGTTAGCGCGAGATAAGTCCCGCAGAACCCGGGGCTGCTGCTGGCTCCGCGCGGATAATGGGGACCGTATGAATAGCTGTTGCCAAAGTTTCCGCGTGTCATAGAATTTTTATGCCGCGGCTCGAAGAGCGGCGCCGCCAATTCTGCTTTCGAAACGAGACACTTTCACCGAACCGTTTTACGCGGTGTCATTTAATCCGTTCGACCCCTTGAGGAATTCGCGTTCACAAGGCAATTTAATCAACGATGTTTGTAGACTGGGGAATGTTATTTCGAGGTCCTGTATCAGTTGTCAGTCAGTTCAGTTCAGTTCCACTCGGTACGGATGGTATTGGAAAACGTGGAGGGCAGTGTGAAGGGGTTAATTTCCTGTTCCATTGTATGCCATTGGATTGTGTATTTATAGTGCTTCGCGGACCGTGTAATATTCCCGACACAATCGGTTAGCAGGCATCCCCCATCGTTCCCGGATACTTTTTCTTCCCCGCAATTCCATACACCAGCCTCCCCGGTGTATTCAGAAGACTTATCTGCCCCGTTTCGAGCGCATCGCTTCTCCCCGCCCTCTCCCTGCGCTGAAACACCGAAAGCACTCTCTGTTCCGTCACGAGGATTCTCCTCTCCCTCCCTCCCCTCGTTCGCCATTTCTCACCTCTGGCTTCCTTCGTATGTGCTCTCCAGCCCAGGAAGCGACGGTACGTACATACGTACCCGGACCCGACCTTCGTTCGCGTAAGTTTACTTACACCTAGAGCCCTGTCGGGATCGCGCGGCAGCAGCCTTTCCAGCGAAGAGGGTTCGCGCCACGATCAATATGGGGGTCGGTACCTCTCAAAGGGGTGGCCTGAAAAGGAGTGAGAGGCAGAAAGGCGGGGTGGGCCGTTGGGTACACCGTGGATATATAGACTTTGTAGTGTTAGGGAGGACTTGGTCTGCCGGCAGGCAGGCAACTTGGCAAGCAGTAGCAGCAACGGCAGCCGCCGTGGTGCAGGCAGAGATGGTGGTGGCGGTCGTCGAGAGGATGGAGTGACGAGGAAGGGAAAGAGGAGGTCGGCGGTGTGCGTGGTATTGGGGTTGGTGGTCGGAGCCATGAGGGTGGTAAGTGAGTGAGCGACTCCTTCACCACGGCGCCTCGTCTCAGCCCATCCACCGCGCCACACCCCACACCACCGAACCAGCCCCCGACCTTACGGATATATCCCAAGCCACCGACTACCCCATCCCCCCGTGCCTACTCTTTCTTCCTCCTTCCTTTCCACCCCCCGCCCCCCATCCTCCCACTACTCGGCAAGTAGTCTCCTTACTACTCACCCCACGGTATTCCACCTCGACCAACCCACGCCGCCTGTTTCCCTATTCCTCACTCCACCCTCGTCGTAGCCAGGACCCCGAGCGAGGAGGTTACGAACCGAAGTCGCGTCTCCCAAGACCCCGCAAACCCCAGTTGGTACAAGATTGCACTCAGAGGTTCTCAACCCGACCCGACAACATTCGGGGAAAATCGCTGCCCGCTACCCGGGGGATCGTGGATGAAGAGCTTCTCCGGGAATCGGATCACGAAATGCATTCTTTTCGGACGTTTAATTTGTGGCTGGCAAGTTGCTGGCTCTTTCCGGCAACGAGTTCTTGTCCGACAATCCAGTGAAACGACGGGAATCGATTCGTTGAGTAACCAGACGGTTTTAGGAAATATGGGGGGTTAATCTTCTTTTGTTTCGAGAATCATGTAACCACCAGGATAACACGTTGCCAGTTAAGATTCTTTCGTATTCAGCATTACTAATTCCACCTGAATTGTTAGCGCCGAAGTCGAAGTCGAACTTCTTCCTACCGATAATCGATGATTTATTTATCAAATATCACGACCAACGACCTGACAGGAGGAAGATTCATGGGGAAGTTTACGCGCAGGCGTAATTCCGCTGGTTCTCATGACTACATTGGACGGCGACCTCACTCGAGGATGCATGGAATTTTTAATGGTCCCACCGGGGATACTGGCAACCGATTTCCAGAATCAACCACGTGTCACTGGGTCACCGCCCGCATCCATCATCGCGGCAATTAGTGAACGCGAACTTTTATTTCCGCGCGCTGCGGTCGAACCGCTACCTGCTGCCACGCTATTCCGCCGAAATTCGCTTTTCCCGTCTGTCGACCGCGAGAATCGCGTGTCTGATAGGAGAAGAATGAGAAGCGAGCCGCGCAATTCAGTTTCCACTTTGTCGAAATCAAAATGTCACGTGCCGTGATCCGTTTTCAAAACTGGTCAGGCCATTGCAAATGTAGAGAAAATACAAAACAGATAAAATACCGGATACTGTTTCCTTTTCCGAGGAAAAGGAATAATTCACAAGGCAGCAATTTATGATCCTCCTTTCCCGATTTATATAAATCTGATTATACTGTTTTAAGTGGACTAGGCAGTCGTTTTTCGCGATAAAGAGACTCTGTCCTTTATTTATTTGTAAATAAATGAAAGCACATCCAGGTGTATCCTTTTACCCAATGTTTATTACTACCATACAGATTGAAAAAATAAATGGCATTTTAACGTTTTTCCGTCGTTTTGCTTTAATATCACAAAGGTGTGATTCTTGTTTGTTGGATTCATAGTTTCCGAGCAAACCCATAAAACAAAAATTAAATCAAAATTATGCGATTGGTGGCTGAAAAACGTCGATTTGTCCGAGAAAAATTCGTTCTGGTTTGTGCGCTACTAAAATCCTCTAATTTTTTTATGAAAAACTCGAATATTTACGGACCATATCAGAGGTTTGCCCGGAAATGGCACATGTTTTACACATCCTGTAAATTTTTCCATGTCAATCTGAACCTCCATTCGTTCGCAATCAGGAAAAAACGAAGAGAAAAAAATTTTCGAGAAAAACGCGTTTACAGTTTCTGGGTAAAGGTGACGCTGTAGGTTGCCGCTTGACGTTTTTATTTGCCGAATCTACAATTTTGCGAGTTTTACTATAAACCAAGCGGCATTTTATTTAGAAAAGATAGAACTTTCGGAAAATGCAATAAAAATATCGATTTTTCGACTGCCTAGTCCCCTTCAGGCTCGTAAACTCCTTGTTGAATGTTTTCGCAAGCAGTCAAGAGGTGATCAAAGTAAACGCGCTGCGTCACAGTAGTTATAGACCCTCCCTAGTCAGACAGTCGGCTGCTGCCTGACCAACGTCACGGCTAAACTACGCCTGCCCTGCGCCGTAAAATTGATCCCTGAAATACATTCTCCTTCCCCTTTGCAAGTTCCCTTCTCGAAACAAACAGGAATAAATAACACCCACAAGATGATTCGAATTTTCCATAAATCCGTGGTGTAATCAATCTTCTACCAATTTCCACTATTCTCCATTACCATAAATTCCTATTACCCAACATCGATGCACTAAGTCACACCGTCTCCACCCTAAGAATAGCGAGCGAATTAACCCTGATACAAAACTGATCAAGTGGCAAAATCTTTACCTCGCCCAGGGCCAGGAGAAGCGAGACCCCCGGACGTATCGTCATCTCCGCTTTACAAGCGACGAACAGTGTCGCGAATCGTACAAAAACCCACGACAGGATGATTTATAGATACACCGCGGTAAATAGGGACGTCGTTCTCTAGTTTCGAGCCTGGGGCGCGCTGTTTTCTCTCTGTTTTCTCTCGTCGACCGGCTACACACGCCCGCTCCCCGTATCCTCTTTTTCTCGTTTCCCTTGCTCGCTGTTTTTCCTCCCACCGCCGCCCCTGTCCCCACTCGAACGACCGGGCCATGGAGCCCTGCGGTGGAATTTGCATTTTTAAATTAACTCGCCTCTGTTTGCAGCTATCTCGGCTCGGCGCCGCCACCGTCGGTCCGGGCTTTACAATTTTATGCAACAACGCGCCCCGGAGTGCTTCGCCGCCGCCGCCCCCCGAGACACGGCTCTGGTCCAACCAACCCTTCCCTCCCCCTCTCCCTCTGATTCTAGTCAACCCCTCCCTGGTCCCTTGCCCTTGCCGCAAAGCCGGGTGATCGATATTATTGTTATCGTTATCGTTCGGCCGACCTCGAAGCGGCTGCGTTTCCCATCGACGTTACCGTTGCGGCCAATTACTTCTAACCACGACAGCGACGGTTTTACGGCGGCCTCGCGCGTACACGCTACCGTGTATCGCTATCGCGAAACGGCAAACCGACACAATATGCATCGAATCGCTCCGTTTTCCGCTTTTTCGTTTCGTTTCGTTTCTTCGGCCGCAGGCTATCTGCGTGCTGCCCCTTTTTTCGGTCAGGATCACACGTACACGCCTATATGTACACACAGCGGCCGATACGCCGGGCCTCCCCATCTCCGGGGCTTTATTGAATACAGAAACCGCGACGATTGCTTTTTCTTTTTCCATTAGGGGGCGACTAACGATGGTTCCGCGCAACGATGCATCGCGGAAATTGCTCGTAACAGACACTGGCTCCCTCCTCCACTCCCTCCAACGATCGAGGGGTGCAGGATCGCCGTTACTTTTCGGAGATTAAATTCGTCTCGGTCCGTCGACGATCGGTTGCAAGCTTTTCCGGTTTACGAGCTTCGCCAGGGAAGCTTTCGTTGGGAGAAGAAATTGGAATTGTCCGAATACAGGCTATTCGCCGGGTATCCAATGTATTTGATTAGATGTTTCCTGAGAGATGTCCCCAGGACGAACCACGGTTGAAATAGTTCTATGATCCTGGAAATACTAGGGAATTCACTCTGAGGAGTGAAACACGAAGAAATCGTCGGAAGATCGCCAGCCAATCACCATATACCGCGGGGAATACGAGCCAGCATCGAACGAGGTCGACGAGGGGAACATCTCGATGGGAATGTCGACCGATCGAGTCGTCGGATTTCCACCGATTTTTGGCCCCGCGTTGCCAGGATCTTTTACGAGATCGGTTGACTCTCGATGCGCCGTGCGAGAGGGCAAAGTGTACTCGTCGGTCGATTGAAAAGAAGACACGGAAGGCAGGGGGGGGGGGTTCGGAATAAAACGACATCAGCTGCAACGTGGAGGAGGGAGGGGATGGCGAAAGAAACGGCTGAGAAATAAGAAGCAAACAGAACGAGCCCGCTATAAAGTGCCTTCGGAATATCTACGAGGAGGGGGACGAGAACGAGGAAACATTTTTATCGCTCCGTCAAACTGTAGGATAGGGGTCCAGAGATAGAGGGACGGAAAGGAAGCGCGTTGGGAAGAGGTGGCGGCAAAGTGGAAGCAAGCGAACCCGGAGGAACGGGGAGGAAGGAAGGGACGAACAAGCGGGAGAACGGGAAGAGTTCCGGTAATTGAAAAGCCCGTGGTGGATTACTATCGTCGCTTTATTTCGCGTGGCCGACGGTGCCGGGCTTCTCCACTATTATCTCGCCCTTTCTTCGGCTGCTCCTCCCTTGCCTCCAGCTCAACGTAACAAGAAAAACGAGAGGGGGTCGAGGAGCGGAGGGTGTTCGCCGGCAGAAAGAGAAACCTCCTGTAGCCGGGGTAGAGAAACAAGTCTCCTCGTTTGATGGGGAAAGCTTCCGCCAGCGAGAATCTACTAAACGTATCAAAGTGTTTCAGTATCTGCCTACAAGTAGAATTATTACTTGCGCGCTAGAGCAGTAAGTTGCTGTCCCCCCAAAACTTCCTCCATCGCTCAAGTCGACTCTTCCTTTCACTCTATAGTAGAAGAGAGGGGAGGGCAATCCAAAGAGATAGAGAGGAGCTAAAAGAAAAAAGGTCCTACGCAACAATGCCCGCGGAGAGGCGAGCCGCATTCTCGCGCGATTACCGACGCGCTCCTCGGGCCCTAACGAATGGCTTCGTAAACCGTGGCCGCTTTAAGGTCATTAGACGGCGCAAAAAAGGCAGTTAATGGGCGTCCTGGTGGCACGGCATCGCCGGGGCCGACAGGAAGAACGCGAGAGGACAGGGGGGCAGAGGGACCGGGCGAAGGAAGGAGGAGGATCGAGCGATCGCGGCTGACCGTCGCCGATCGAACCGCTGATTTATGGCGGCAGTATATTCCTGGGGGAAGACGGCCGAGGATCCTGCTATCGCGAGCGTTAAACGTTGTATACCCTTTACGGGACACGTATATAGGTACAGCCGCGGCTAACCCCCTCGCGGCCGAAACAGCCCTCGAGAGGAGATCGCGTGTAGGAATCTTGTTAACCGCGAGCGTGAGCGCGCCACAGGGCACACCGATACCCTGTCTACTTTCGATCTTACACGTGTTGCCGATGTAGCTTCGGCATCGATAACACATCGGTGAATTACGGTCCCAGGGAAAACGCGGCTAGCCTACTTTCGAGATCGTACACGGGGGCTTCCAGCAGCACCGTGTACGCCGCGCGCGCTGGATGAATTCCACGACGGAGGAGGGAGAATGTGTCGTGTAGCGTGTCGAGCATAATGTCGGCGCGTATTCGGATTATGTAGGTCTCGCATGATGAACGATGCTCGGAGTCTGAATGTGCATGTACCGTGGGACTTGCCTCCAATCGCACGCTGAAAATTCGCGAATTTCCACGGCAACGCAGTTGAAAACCACTTCCAGATCGCTGTCCAGTGTGGGTACATCTATCAGGAAACGAAACGAAAGGTCGGGTGCTCGTTACTCCGCTTCTGGTCGATGGTTTCGCTAACTAATCCGTTAGCCACTAGGTACTTTACACGTCCCGCATCTTTCGCTTCCGGCCGTGCAAGGCCTCAGAAAACACGGCGCTGCCAGAGGGCCAGCCGATTATGTTGTGAAATATGTACAGGGAGAAGTAATTACGGGGCGGTCGGTCGTCCGCTGGCCCACGGGCGAAGTTTTACGACCGCCTCATTAAATTACCAACTAATTACCGGCCGGCGAATTATTAAAAAGCTTGCCCGACCGTTAAACGTGCCGCGAGTCGTAAAAGAGAAGGCCCCGCCGCGGCGGGCATGTTTGCGTGCGTATTAACCACGGCGTACTGCTGGCCGATATTCCCGTGCGATTCAAAAGGCAATACTTTAATTGGCCGGCGATGGAGCAGCTTGATTTTTGCCCAAACTGATGAGCAGAAGTTTGCAAGCTTACATTGCTTCGCCTCGAACAGCAGGCACCCTCGACATTGAATCGTAAAATTAAATGGGAACCGTGAGCAATGCGCGTGGGACTTGCCACCCTCGTCTTTTCAGGGACAGCACAGCTGCGGTGCCGCATAGTTTATTGTACAATAATCATTTTATAGTCCAATAAAGCGTGGCCCGCTGATTAGTCACGCGTGTCGTATCGCCCGATGCAAAGCAATTTTACCAGCGAAGGATTAAGAAGAAGGAACGCGTAGAAAGTCCGAAGCGAATCGACACGGTCACCCATGCTCGACGCGACTTATCGCGATCCTCGATAACGCTCCGTTCCAGCTGTTCGACGAAACGTCCCGGCCGCTCGAAATTATCGCGTTCCAAGGCGGAGCGAATCGCGAATTATTCATGCCCGCCCGCGGCCGATCGTCTCGCGAACATTTTCCACCGTTCTAGAGATCTCGCGCGCGGGCACGAAGCGCATTCGCAGGCAAAGAGGCTCGAAACTCGCCGGCGAGTTACTGCGATTGAATTAACGCGAGCGCACGTTTGTCCCGCGGCGAGCGTCGGACGGAGCGCGCAGAATATCGTCGCGGCACGGACTGGGACGGAGCGCGAGCCGAACGAATCGCTCGCAAAAGAGCGAAGCGAAGCGATTCGCTTTCGCCGGGGCACTGTTCAAATTGCCCCACGACCAAGCCCCTGGACTCCACCGCAATAATCCACCGCAGGAGATGCTTTTTCCCCCATTTCTCGCCGCCACGAGCTTCCCTTCCACGCCGAATCAATCTGAATTCTATTATTACCGCCATTATACCCGGCTCACTTTTCACCGAGTATCGGTGGAGTTTCACGCATCGATCGCGTTTAACGTCGATTCACACTTTACGCTGTAAGGTGGTAAACTTGCCTAATTCGCATCTGCGCCTAAATCGTACCCCTGCTGGTTTTCTTTTCTTTTTTTTTATATCTAAGTCAGTCACACTCACCCCTAGCGGTAAAAAGTGTAAACAACGGTTAGCCACACGCCATTGACAAGCCGAGTCACCATGCAGTCACTCCACAAAAGAATATAAAGCAGGTAAGTATTTCGGGTACTTTTCACTAAAATTTTGCCATGATTCTTAAGAACTTTGTACAATTACTCTTTGCGAGAATCAGTGAAAGAATTTTCTATGTAAAACTACGTCTATTTTCAAGTTCAATTTTTGTACTTTTTCCATATTAAAAATAAATCGTTTTTATGAATAGAAGTTGGTTACTTTTTGTTGCTTGAGTTTATAATACTGTTTATTCCTAAATAATGAAGTTATGAAGTTAAGATTTCGACCGTAAAATTTTTTTTAAAAATTAGAATATATGATTTCGACGAACAGTTTCGGTCATTTGAAAGAACAAAAGCTCATTTGCAAATATATGAAAAATCAATTTCCGACGTTTCGGTCAATGGTTTAGACCCTTTTCAAGGAAAGTTAAGATTGGAAAAATACTGCGTATGCTTTTGTGTAATTAACACGCTAATAGACTGTTTATTCCTATTAATAAAGAGTTGATTACCACTAAGTAATTTCGTTTCATTTTCCCTGTTAGCTTTCATGTAACAAGCATTTGTTCTTAAAGCCTGGTTCACATTAGTCAAGTTTACTGGCTTCAAGACGCTTGAAATCAGTAAGCTAACCTGATATTCACTTCGCTATCCTTTCAAGTTTCAAGCGAAGTTTAGAGCGCGTTCCAACTTTTCTTTCTTTGAAATAATATAAGTTGAATAGTGTGAACGTGCCTACAAGTGTGAACTTAAAGTCACGAAGCGACTTGGAGGCAGTAAACTCGACTAATGTGAACGAGGCTTAAGGGGTACGATTTAGGCAAGTTTACACTAAACTCTGGCTCCTCTCGGCGAGAGTTCGCCAAAGATGTACAGCGACCATTCCATAGTCTTCAGTCCCCAAGCGGTATCATCGATTTAAATACCGCTTATATAAGTACTCCGTTAAAATCCCATGCTACCAGCCGTTGGAAAAACGTAACGGGTTGTCGTTTCTCCCCCAGTGAACCTGTCGCGCCTTGTTACGAGGGCAAGGGTCTCGATGGAGGATCGAACATCGAACGGCGGAGAGGATACTCGATGTGGGGATTGTTTATGCAGTAGGCAACAATACCTCCAAGTGTCTCGTAAAAACGAGCGCCGCCCCCGTTTCTTCTGTTTCTCCGGTTAACGAGAAAAGTGGCCATTAGCGAGGCTCTGCCGTAGGTGGCGGCGGCGGCGCTACCCGTGATTTCCATAACAAATGTTCGCGCGGAGCGAGACGGATCGGCGTGAATGTCGGGGGGGTTAGTAGACCGAGGGAAGGCGCGGAAGATCGAAGAAGAGTCGACGAGGGGGCGGCGGCGGGGCTCGAGGACGAGGGGGCGAATGTCATTAAGGCGGCGTGATGTTTTTAATTAATTAATTCGCGGCAGCTACGGATTTACCTTGTCATAAATTCCACCACGGCGCATCCGCCGTGGGAACGGCGGGGGCGTTCGAAGGAGCCAACCCCCGGCGGCGGGGCAGGAAATAACGAGGGGAGACGAGACGGAAGAAAAAAGCACAAAGGCAAGACGGCGTAGGGTGTACTGCAAAGTATTTAAAAATATTAAGTACCCCCGACGGAGGCGGATATTAAGACAGAGCCGTGATGGGAGGGGGTGAGGTCGACGGAGGGTGAAGAAGCAACGAGGACGACGGCGGCATGGGACGGGGGGCAGAGTTATAGGACTGAAGCGGCAGGAAACACCAGGGATCGGGCGGTTAAGGGGAGTAAGGACGAGAGTTAGGTGGTAGGGGAACGTTTCAATTAGTAATTAAAACGTGCCGTGCCACCCTTAACCCTCCTATCTCGACTTTACACAGTGGCTGCTGCCTCTCTCTCTCTTATACCGTCGTCGTCATCGCTCCCACCGCCGCCATCTTGTAAATTAATTAATGCGTCCCTAACGAGATCAGAGGTGTCGGTAAGGCAGCAGCTGGGGATCGCTGCTTCTCTATCCGGCCCGCCGGGAGAGGAGGAACAACCCCCACGGCATTTCTGGGGATGAGAGTGTCTCGGGCACGTGAGTAGCGTCCCGAGAACCATTTCTGTTCTTTCGCATCGGTGCGCATCGCGTCGAGTTTCTTCGCGCCGACGTTTACCAGATAAATTCATCCCCTCGCGAGCGTGTAACCCTATTCTCCTCCCCCCGTGTTGCTCGTTGCAATTATATCCGCGGGTTGTCTGGATTCAACATAGAATAGAAAATGCCCGGATCCTGCGACAGAATCTCGAGTGAGATCGAAAGTATTTGCCTTCAGCTAGCAGAGACCGGCAAATTACACCATTCCCCGAAAGTAATTCCCAAAACTACTGAATGTCGGGGGGCAGTCGAACGGGAGGGTAGTCGAACAAAACGTACCCCCCAAGCTTCCCTCCATAATATCTTTTCACCCGTGCAATCAGGATGATCCTGGTCAGAAGTGAATTAGTCGATGCAGGGGTTGGACGGCAAGGGTCGCCAGAAGATACAGGGACAGGGAGGGGGGCGAACGTTGGTCGGCACACGCTGGTGTCAGGATCTCCCGACCCTTTCAAACCCCTTTCATCGGCGCTTCATCCGCTTACATAATGCAGCCACTCTAATTAAAATAAATTACACTCTCGCGTCAGTTCGCTCTTTTATCCGCCGCATATCCCCTCCCTCCGCCACTCTATACCTACAGCGCGGCAGGATGGGGGTGGGGAGGTTTTTTTCACCCTCATCGCCCCGTTTTTTTTTTTGCACCGCACTTTCGACCACCAGCCACTAGTCACCGCGACACCGGCGAACCTCCCCGCGCCCGTCCCTCGCCGACCCCCACCCCCATCGCTCGTTTATTTGCACTTTATTCGAGATTTAATTTACCGACCTCCGGACGACAGGCGCGTCGGTGCGCGCTCGACTCTGTGATGGGATTAAAAAAAAAGGGAAGGCCATCGTGGCGAGAGAGCGGCAACGAGGGGGTGAACCGACGCGAAGGAGGGAGAGGAAAGGTTGGAGCGAGAGTGTCGCGGCTAACGGGGGATGGCGAATCACCGGAAAAATGGCCAAACGACAAGGGAGACCCGACAAGGGGGGAGGGAGCAATCGATAGGTCAACGTCTGTATTCGCGGCCGATTTTCGAAGGTAGGTACGTGCAACGAAAGACGCGATGAAAGCCACACAACCCTCTCCCTTCGAGCCTTCAATCGACATTCACAAAGCCAGGCGAACGAGGAAATCGATAATCGGCCGCGATTGTCTCGCGATCGTAACCGAGAACGATCTTGGGATATCCCCAATTGCACCGTTTCTCACCCCCTCGCGGTTTGACCTTCGTTGTGCCGTTAATTAACGCTGAGAACTGTACGTATGCATTGGAACGGGGTTCGCTGCTGCGCGACTGGGTTATAAAAGGGGAGAGAAACGAATGAACCCCTGCTAAATAATTCTACTCTGCTGAGGGTAGATATTTAAAAGAAAACTCGCACGAATTTAACGTGTCGGGGCGAGCGTCCACAAGCTTACAGGGATCGCGTGCTGCGTCGCGATGGAATCTTTGATCGGCGCGAAAATCATGGCGGATGGTGTCGCGATTCCGTGCTCCCGAGGAGAGACGCGATTCGCTGTCGGCCCCGTCGCGACGCCGCGAATAAATTAATGCGGCGCCGCCTCTCGAGCACTTTTCTCGTTGCCATCGAGGGCCACTCGCTTTCGCGACAATTTGCCGCGAGCTACTCCGGGATCGGGCGTAAGTATCGTGAAATTCAATTAAGTTCGTGCTCGCGCAACTCGGGGGACTCGCCTCGATCCTCCTCTCCCTCTCTTCCCATCTCTTCCTCGGGCTCGCTCTCCCGCGCTCTCCAGCGTCGGTTTACCCTCGGTCCTCCGGGGGAGAAAAAATCGTTCGCCACGCCGTCGTGACGGCGATAAATAAATATTCCGCAGTCGTTCCTCCTTCACCCCCCCCCCCCCCCCCCGAGAACAGTCGGCCTCTCGGTGTTTCATGAATTGGTTATGAGTCGACACCTCGACCGAGCCGGCGAGGAGACAGGGAAAAGGAGCAGACACTCCACCCTCTGTTTTCTTCGTTCACTCCTTAACTTCAACCCCTGTACCGTTCCTTCTTTTCCACCGAACAAAGCTCTCTTTCCTCCCCTGTGCGCGAGCTCATTTTTCGAGTCTCTGAAGCAGCGTTGCACAGTGCCGCACGTAATGGACATAAATCGAAATAATCAATGTTCAATTTTGATCTAAGTAGTTAACTTATATAACCATTAGCTCAAAAATAAGGAATATAAATGTAAAACATCCCCCAAAAAACAATAGAATATTAATAATTATCAATTGCTTTTCATAACCTAAACACTGAAAATTTACTATCCTTCTGCGTTATTCGTTTGTGATTTTTTTTTAAGTATCTTTGTGATACCTTGAATATGCATAATTCGAACAGAGGTGTGTATAATTTCAACGTCTAATTGAAAGAAAATCTTTTTTTTTAAACAGTTTCGAAAAGAACGATTTCAAACCATCTTGTAATTTTTATAGTTCTGTATCAAGAAGCTATTGTATCACATTGTCACATATTTTTTTCTGCTGCAAACTGCTACACTAAATGTTTTTTAAATGTTTCTTGTTGTAAATTCGATTGGAGAAACGAGTTTGCGTCTACCCTAGCTTCTCCGCCATTCCTCGACTCCTTTCTTCCCCTTATTTATTTTCGAGGCGATCCATCTGTCCGCCCTTTCGCGATAACCACTCCATCCGTTCGGTCGTCAGATCGGATAGTAAACGATAAGTGGCAGGGGGCAGTAGCAAGTAGTAAGTGCCAGAGAAGGACAAAGTCGGTTTATTTCACACGCTCGTGTCTCTTTCAAAAAGCCCGCTGAAGAACAAAAGTTTCTGCAACGCGTAACGCAGAAACACGACGGACCAGATCCGTTCGCCCGGTTTCCCGATAAACGCGTCGCGATACGTCCACCCTCCCACGCGATTTTAAAAGCGACCTCCTCCGCTCGTCTGTTTACAGACACTTCGTCGGCGCGTCTTGCTCGCCCCCGTTTCCATGGGTTAATTTTAAATTGCACCGCGTTGCTCGTAATCCAGCCTCTCTCGGTGCCCGTTTCGCCCGTGCAAACGTTTACCCGCGGGTGTGCGGGCGCGGTGCGGCGGGAATCCAGCCAGTGGATAAACAAACAAATATAAATTTCTACGCCATCCCTCTCACCCCATCCCAATTCCCCCGCGCGCCAGCGCGGCATCGCCGGTTTCTCGCGAGTATTAAGCTCGCGGGTGACTGGAAAACGCCCCGCGTCTTTCCTCTGTTTCCTCTGATCCCGTTTACGGAGTAGAAGCTGTGTACAATGACAGTCGAAAACTACCATTATTTGGAGTTCCAATTGCGGGACACGCGAGCAAACCGGCAGCGAAACACGCGTCGAGCAGCCAGCACCCCCAAGCATCTGCGAGACAACGGAGCAACAGAAGGGCTGTCGGGGGGAGGGTGTGTGGCCACCAGGAGAGGGGGAAGGGTAAAAGACCGACGTACCAGCAATCAGTAACATTATACGACGCGACACGAGCCAACCACCCCATTAGCATTCATATTTCAATTTCATAGCCCTGGGGCTCCGTGGTGGCAGGGGATCCTGTAAGGCTGCCGTGGGGTGCGGAACGGAGATAAATAGAGCTTCGACGGGGCGGAGGGAGCGCGAAAGGGAGAAGGGAGCCGAGCGACGCGTGGGACAGAGACGTGTGCAGCGAAAGAGGATTAACGGGAGCGAGACGGGCAATGGGGAGAGAGAAATTACGGGAATTGGGATGATGAAAGGGCGGGAGGGAGAAGGAGAGAGCTAGCGATGGAAACGACGAGCTCGCGAGTGTTATCGATAGCTTTGCGAGGAGCGCTCGATTTTTTACGAGCAGAGGGCAAATGCACCGGTCGTGAATAACTTAAATTCATTCGCGAGCACATGTTCGGCAACGTATCGGTTATTCTTCCTCGAGTGCTAATATTATTGCGACGCTAATTCGCTTGACAAACATGGCGACAATGTATCGCTTGATTTATGCTCCTCCCGAAATGTCTGAGCGTGGTCAAATATTATGTTTCCACGGGTTGATTAATTCCATTTATCCCATAAACGGTTATATCCTGTAATCTACGCTCGTTTACGGCGCCCGATGAAATATCAGCGCACTTTGTAATATTGCGCAACTATCGTTAATGAAACCGTAGAATTGATCGCTCACATTTTTCGTTGCCGCTTTACTGCTATGCGAAACGCGGTGCGTAATCTGCTCGGTTTCCAGACACGCGCACAGATACATTCCCAAGTTGCGCAGCGGTATCAGCTTAATCTTGTAACGATCGAAAATCTCCGCAGAAACAATCGAATTGCTCCCATCGCTAGCTCGTACGTAGCCATTATGAAAGCAGATCGAGTAAGCGAGATTATATGCGCGTGGGCGCGCGATAGAGGGGCGGGGGGGGGCGAAGAAGAAACGAGAGGGTGAGACCGGGGAACGGAGGGTGGGCTCGAAACGAGTGAGAAGCACAATGGGAGAGAGAGCTAATACCGATGGAAACCTATTACTATCTATCTCAATGCCGGTGTAATGGATGCGCCAGCCCCGATTATCAATCCGTAATAATTGTGCATATTAAACGGACGCTAATTATCGGTCCGGCCGCGGGCCGCCAGCAAATTGCGCAAGTTATGCTGGGTGTGCGCGCTGTTAAAACATGGCCCATAATGACGGCGCGGAAAAGAGCTACGGCGAAAAGATAATTACGCTTGAAAATCACTCTTGCCCGAATATAACGCGTCGGCCGGCCATATCCCGTTCAACGATCCCCCCCCCCCCCCCCCCCCCCGATCAATCGCGCGGCGAGTTTTGTAAAACGCTCGGCGTATTAATTAATGATCGTTATCGATCGGCCCGACGTCATGTTTATTTCGCCCAATCGAATGTAACGCGCCACGCGATTAATGACACGTACATGCATTATTATTTTTGTCGAGTGTCCGGTTCCCGCGATTCTTTTCGCCGTAGAGGATCAATCACCGACGGAACCCTCCCCCGGCTCGAGTTCGTGGCCGCCAGGCCTTATCGTGATTTCAGCGATTACTCGGCTACCATCCAATTATCCTGTGCCGGGCAAGCTTTCCTTGGGCTGTTAAAATTACGGTAGAAGGAGGAATAGTACCATGCTTTGAAGAGAGACGTACCACGTCGGGGCCTAACACCATCGAATTACGAAAAGACATAGTGTTATCAATGTTCTCAGCTCTTAAAGATTAAGAACTCAGGGAAACTGTCAGTAATCTTCTGTTTGTCGCTTAAAGAGGCCGGTATTATTCGCTCTCAAACGAGGAGCCCATTAGGAATTTCGCAATTCTCCCCAGGTCCGAATTGCACGAAAAATTCCACCGCGACATCTGGTTTCCTCGAATTTCTCGGTGTCGAAAAGTGGTCTTTGGCAGGCAGACTGGTATATACGATGGTACCTGCTGGTTGAAAATTGATCCAACCTCTTCCCCGCGATCGATCGCGGAACGATCCTGCGGGCCACCCGAGATCGGTCGCGACGCGGGAACACAGGCCTCGAGCTGTCTCTCGAGCCGTTTTTTGCCCGCCCGAAGCGCTTTTAATAAACGTGGGCCGCGCCGCGCCCAGCCTCCGCTTTATGCTATCAAAGGTGGGGTAAAGGGCTCTAGTAACAGAGACAGGAGGGTGGCAGATAGAGCGGGAGGGGGTAACGGCGGAGAAAGAACGGGGGTGCATTCGACGACGAGCTTTTTACGGCTCTGTGTTCCGGGGCTTTCACCTCCATTCCAGGCTTCCTTCTCTCCCAACGGCTGATCCGCAGCCACCTCTTTCTTCGCTGCGACCCCCTCTCACCCCTTTATCCGCTAGTTGCATCGCGCCCTCCATCGCGAACCTCTTCCCTCCCCGTTCGTTCTTCCACTGATTCCGATCGTGGAGATCTCGAGGCTCGTTTCATTCCCTCTCCTTCCTCGGCGATATTCCCCGTCACCGCCGACCATACCAGCCGCGCTCTAATTTCTTTCGCGAGGTGGAACTCGAGGGAATTTTTCTGCGAGCGGTGCACGCGCTCGCTGGAATTCGCCGTTTCAAAGCGAACGGTTTAGAGTAAGTGGGGTGAGATCCACCCTCTGACTACTGGTACATGTTCCCCAAGTAGCAGCAGACTTGGCGTGCAGGGGGAACGAAATCAATGTCGAAGGAATCAATCTTCTTTTTCTCAAATATCATATAGAGTCCGCTTAGTAGGTGGACGCGCGAGATATCGCGACAGAACCAAATGGAATTTAATCGTCAGTCGTGTGTGCGCTGTCCGTCTGTCGTTTATTGAAATGCTGCGAACGGGATCTGGTGATCCGTGCGCGCGGATAGACGGGCGGATTAAGTCGAGAACACGGAGCGGCAATCGAGGTAGCGAGATAATATTCGGGATTAAGCGTCATCCGTGCGCGGACCTCGTATTTACGCATCGAGTGGCTGCTCCTCCGCGTCCAAGCGAATCCGCGACGAGAAGAAGAGTTGGACGGTTTTTCGACGAGATTATCGCTCCAGCCGCGATCGAATATTCCGCCCTTTTCAGCGCGTACCGGTACTGAATCTCGGCTTACTCGCGTGCAACGATATCCGCTGTTTACGCCCGAGTACCGCACGCAACAGCTGTATTCGTTGTTAATAGACGCCGCTGTATCGATTGCCGATGGAGCGAAACCGCGATTGTATTATTACGTGTATTGGATAAATTGATACTCACATGCCTCTCCTCGGCCGGATTCAGACCTGCAACAAACAAAACAACGCTTTTGTTAGCTCTCACGCGACTCTTTTCCGCGGTTCGCGTGTACAGGAGTGATCCAGTTTCAGGTATCACTCATCGACTATCAGTTACGCTTTGCCAAGTGATTCTGTAATATCAGGTTATTTGATGTCGGGGAAGAAGGGTTGTCTACAGACGTGACGTTTCAAGACCATTCCGAATGAAATATCTTCGTCCCACGATATTCTATCGAAGAGAAATTAAATGGGGGCTGGTGGAAATATCGAGAATCGAACGAGTAAGGAAGTAAACGCCAATAAAAGTGACTCCGCGTTCTTTGGTAGCCGTTAGTCACTCAAGCACACGTGTCTGGGAAACTCTTAAACGTCCCTTTAATTGTGGCAATCCAGACGACCGGCACGACAAAATGAGCGCGATTTATTGCGCGAGGGCTTCTCTGGGGCCGAAACGACGGATCCTCCCCTGGAAGACATCGTATTTCCCGGAAAATTGAACCTTCACGATGTTTTTCATGATTATTGCAGAACTAACTGGAGTCAGCGGTATGCTGGGCGGAATCTTTTCTCCGCGCCGGGGGAACGTGGATAAAAGCAAAGAAAAAGCCGGGACAGGACGAAAGGAGGGCTAGACTCCTCGAGGATTTCCGAGAAGGGACAGTGAATGAAAGAAAGGAAGGGAGGGTTGAGAGAGGTCGGAGAAGATCCTGAACGGGAAGCTTTGTCCTCGAGAAACCGGGGCTCGTAGTTTGCCCTCGCTCGATTTCCCCAACCTCTCTCCATCTTCTCCACCCTTTTGTAGGTACACTTTGTCTCGAAGGAAATATCCTAACGATATCTTCCTCCTCTCGCTGTTTCCACCCTCCACTCGGAAAGCTACACGAGTCGCTTCTGCTCCGCGAGCGCGTAAATCACGACGCTGCGGATCGCTCTCTTCCAGCTAGATTAATTGCTGTAGGTGTTGAAACGTCCCAAAGGATACGTGACGAATAGCAAATACGTTCTATCAATGTGGATACTCTTCGATCAGGTGAACTTCCATTGTGCATACAGCTGTTACACTTCCACGCGACGCTGTTTTTCTTTTTCCTTGGAACATATCCTTTGACCGGTTCCTAAATAGTGTTGTTTGCTAGATTCCGCTAATATCTCGATCCCATATGCATCCACTCTTGAGAAATCGACGAGCGTATTCAGAATTCAAAGAGAACGATAGCTTCGCCTCGGGACGTGCTACGAATTAAGCGTCCGAGCGGTAGAAACGTAGCATGGAAGCGGATTAACGTTGCGTCAGGACGTTAAACGTCGGAGGTATACAAGAAACCGTGGAGCGAGGTCCCCGAGCGGATGCAGAGCCGCCCGGGGCGGGCGCAGCCGGAAAAACTCGACGCCGTAAAGCTTGTCCGCGCGGCGGCGTTTACAAATAAAGTAATTCCTGGAGTGCGCGCGTTCGCGCGCCGCGATAAAACACACGTAGCCGCGTAAGGTTGAGCCGGGGCCGTGTGTTTTATGATCCACCAAATTAAGGAAAGCCGTCGCCGCCGTACGGCCAAAAGGATCCTTCCGACCCCCGGAGCCATTACCGGGCTGTCGGGGGTGGCGATGCGCGAACAGAGGGGTCGTGAATCTGCTCGCGTGGACCGTATCCAACTGGCTTCCCCCGGCGTGCAGCGGGAGCGACGAAGACGGTAAATCTGGCAACGCTCATCTTGCTCGCGAAACTCGCTAATATTCCTCTCCTTCCAGGCTTTATTCTTCGCCTCTAAGGGGGAAACAGTTTCAGCTCGCCGCCGTGCGCAGCCACTTCCTGCTCGGGCCCTCGTAAACGGACGCGGAAGAACGCGCATAATTCCCTACTAAAACGCAAAGAGCTCGTTTGCCGCGCGTCAGCACGGCCCGTCTCCGTGAATCTTCCCCGGGAGGGACTTCCTCGACCATTTCATCGGTGCGCCAGTTCACCTTTGCGACCATTAAAGTGGGGGTAGGAAATATCAGCGAGAGAACGCGAGCGTTGTAGAATGGGGCAGAGAATCGGTACGAAGCTGCGCCATGATTGATTCGTGGGGGTAAAAGATGGAGGCTCGATCTGGTACTCGGAAATGGGAATTTCCTTTTCGTGCTCTATGGGGAAACCGTTGGCCTTCGAGTGCTGAATAGTTTGCAGCGACAGGCGATACGGGATTTGTTAGAGATCAATGTGCCCCAAGACAAGTCACGGAGCGCGAAGAGATCGTGCCAACATCCGTACGCCACAGTCTATACCTAATAACGGCAAGGGGAGTTTATAACAATTCTATTAGCCGAGCTGGACGCCCCGTGGATTCAATTTGCGCACTCGTATTCCACCAGTTCCGCGGCATTGTCTGCGCGAATTATGCAGCGATTACGTTTACGTGATTTATCGTCGGAGGGGTGGAGGGCCGGTGGAACGCTTCCGGAATACGGACCGCGAGGGGGGAACTGTACGACGATCGTGGAATCGGTTACGCTCGGTTTAATGACCCGATCGACGAGAAAGCAAATCTGCCCCCACCCCCGGCATCGGGCGACGTGGGGAGAAAAAGAATGGGGACAATATCCTGAGAGAATTATGAGGAGCGTACGTACACGATGCTAGGGGGGGCTTCCGCGATCTTTCTCCCGGGGGACCATTACTCGCGCGGGTCTATCCGCGATGAAATGGTAATGCGAGCGATACCGGTTTCTAATCGTCTGTGAAGGAGTCCGCGCCGACTTACTTCGCTGCCAGCGCGCGCTATTTCCTGGCAAATCGTTTGGTGAACGAGCGGCCAGAAAGAATCTCGATGAATGCTGGAGGTAGATATTATGTCCGACGACGCTGGGAGTCGTTCCCGCGGAGGGAATCTGGCTAACCAAACGGGAACAGAGGAGAGAGAGAGAGAGGAAGAGAGAGAGAGGAATAGAGAGAGAGAGAGAGAGAGAGAGAGAGAGAGAGAGAGAGAGAGAGAGAGAGAGAGAGAGAGAGAGAGAGTGAAACGATAACGGCCCTGCTGGAAACAATTCGCCGGGGGCAATGTTCCGGAAAGGAGGGAAGAAGTTTCAGTTGCCGCGACAGAAATAGTGGCCCATTACGGTTCCTTGCCTCCTACCAGACGCCGCTCGTTCTCAAAAGGGTGTCGACGAGATTCCCCGTCGTTCTCGGGGTAAGCGCGTATTGCGGATCGTCTGGCTCAGCGATGATTTCGGGGGTCGGCGGTTATTCACCAACTGCGGTTACAACTTCATGACGGAGCGACGAGCGTAATAATCGGGGCTGAAATTATCAAACGATTTAATGGCAGGTTGAAAGGAGGTCTGTCCTTTGTTTAAAAAAAAATATTCCTCCGTTACTATTAAAACGCTAACCATTTGGAAATGGCTGCTGGAGGAATCGACGTCACCCCCTCGTTCTCGTGCATGAATTCTATGCGGCGCAGAAGCGAATCGGGAGGAAAAGTGAGCCCGTAACGAGTTAGGAAATGAAATCGGGGAGAGATCGTCGGGAACGTGCTTCCAACGGGTGGACGGTGGATTCCGCGGGGCGTGGAACGCGATCGATCGCGAAATTTTCAAAGCAGCCGGGAGGGAGGGGAGGGGCGAAAAGTCGACGGTGCCTCGGCGCTGGCAAGAATTGAAAGCAGCGTTCCGCTCTTGGTAGCGGAGATCGGTCGGTATTTCATTACGGCGGCCCAGACAATGGTCGGGAAAAGGCGAAACAACGTGGAACAACTGGCCGGGGGGTTATACTCGGCCCGCGGTAACATAGTTAGGCGAGAGTGCAGCTCGAGATATTGCGCGAGCACGAGAGGGACGGGAAAGAGGAGAAGTATGGGCGGCGAGGGGGTAAAAGAGAGGGGGGGAGGGCGGGATGGAGAAGAGCGCGGCAAGAGGATGAGAGGAACAGGCTGAGGGGCGCGAAGGTTTAGAAGAGCCACCTAGAGGTGGATGGAACGAAAGAGGGGAAGAGTCGGAAGTACTCTCGTGTCAAGTGGAGATTCTGAGTGCTCTCCTGAGAGACGACCATGCACGGCTAGAGGAAGCAAGGGATACAGAGAGGGAGAGAGGGCGAGAGAGAATGAGTGAGAGAGAGAGAGAGAGAGAGAGAGAGAGAGAGAGAGAGAGGGAGAGAGAGAGGGACGTTTGTGCGAATCTACAAGGGATGAGACGATGCGCGACCGTGTGTGTACCCTGTGTACCCTGTGTACGTGTGCGAGATAGAAGAGTCACTTGAAGCTCTCGCGACTTTGTCAGCGCTACATGGAGCCTAAGTGCGAACGTTCTTGCACTCGTATGTCGTCCCAAGGAGAGGGACGAGGACGCGCCGTTGCACAAGTGGATCTTCGAGGTCAAGATCGAGGGTTCCGAGAGTTTCGGGCTTAAGCACGATCGTTTGCGTCACCGTCGTATTGCGGGACGGTTGAAATACCCCCGTGACGCTTGTCGGCGCCCTCCTAATACCCTTGTCCACCGATTCCTTTCGCGGTACTACCAATTTCCGTGGCGCACATTGCTTGCAACGGAACAGCTCAACCGAACCCAGCAATGGGATTTGTTCCTTCAACGGGAAGAGTTGGGATTTCTAGCTGTCGGCGAGGTCGCGGCGAGGTCTCTGCAGCTCATCCTTTTAAATCTTTATGGACTGCTACGTAGCTGAGATCCACTAGCGACCTACAGGTTTCCCACGATCGAACGTGAAACTTTGGATACTTCGAGATTTACTTCTCTGGCACTGTGTCACTTAACACGTGAATTAGAGAATGGAACAGTGAACGAGCAGGATATCCCAGGACTATCATCAATTTCAACGATTAGTGGATGTCTAACTCTACAGTGTCAAGAAAGGAACGATCGTTGGAACGCTTATCCCGCGATTAAGTTGCTCGACTTCGCGGTACCGGAACTGCTGAACGAGCTCTGCTTGCCGGCAGATCGAACTGGAACCTGAAGTGGCGACAAGCGCGAAATGATCCCATGGGGATTTGGTTGCGTCGGCTTCTCATACTGGTCAGATAAGGGGCAGAAAAACAAGCGGCCGGGTTGCAGGAAACGCGCCTGATTACACTGAGCGATACTTCTCCGAAACCAAGCTGTCCCTCTGCTCGGTAGACGCGAAATATTTAGGGACAAGACGCTGATGCCGCGAGAACGGCGTCGAACACGAGGTCAGCGACTTTTGTAAATCGAATACACACTCTCCGTTAGCAGGTGCAGATAGCTCGTATCGCAGTATCAAACGGTACTCGCGTTACTCTTTTGAAAGACATTATACTAGCGATCGGGCTGCCACCATCCTGGATCGATCACTCGAATTACAGTGACTGCTCACCTATCGTATGTACTTTATTAAATGGAACAACGAAGTCTTCAAGAGGAATAGGAACTTCGAGATGTGGACCGCAAGATCTCTTTGATAAAAGGGTCTAGTAACGAGTACGGGTTCCCTTCCAGTATCTCTTCCCAATACAAACAGTTCATTTCCACCCTGTGGATATCGAACTTGGCGATCATTTAAATTTCGATACACACGAGTCTCCGAAGAGCCGAAGACGCGACTTACCTCCGTTGGGTTTCAAGTCATCAGGCTGACCCCGATGATGGTCTGGCTTGCTCAACATCGGAAGCGGGTGGGCAGCAGTGCCCCCAGCCGTGGCAGCAGCCCCTGGTGGAATACCTAATCCGAGAAGTGCCGCAGAGGCCGAGGTGGGAAGTCCAGGTCCAGGAAGCGCAGGTATACCTGGATGAGGGCCGATCGCTGCACCTGGCGGTAACTGTTGGGCGTGCATCTGTTGCAGCAGCCTCGGTAAGTCCGGCCTCTGTTGCTATAACAAACGATGCGACATGACTTCTATCTAATTACCACAAGCACGCACCCCCTGCACCGCGTCAGCGAACGAGAATCTTTGCTTCGTTTGCAAAAAAAAAACAAAAAGGAATGCCAACGATACTGTGTACGTCAAGTGAGTACATGGGTGATATCTCGCGGGAGGATTTTTCATTGGTACACGATTATCGTGATCGACAAGTGTACCGAGATTCCAAGATAATCCCGATCTTCGATCCACAAATCTAATCTTAACGAGAAACGATAACACGTCGTTCAGAGTTCAGATAAGCCTCGAGGAAGAGATTGGACTGAAGAGCAGGTGACATCATTGGACGATGATGAAACACGCCTCCCTCGATCAACCGCTGTTATCGTAATCGCTGGACAAACTGACCGGAAACACTTCGATACCAAAAACACCGGTTTATCCTTCATTAGGTTGCCGATAAGCGTTCGCTGTGAAAACCGTGACTCTACGTTCGTTGTGGAATTAATCAGACCCCTGTGCTCGTGAACGAGGTGGGAGAAAAGTAACCGGAAGATCATCGATACAGTCCGCGAGACGAGCGGAGTCCCTCGGGTTCCTCCCTCGTCCACTTATCCTGAGTAGAGTACGTCCGTGTTCAGCATTCGTTAGGCGACTTCTCCGCGGGCAAAGCATACAAATCACGGGGCAAAGTTTCGTGGGCGGGGGGGGGGGAGGGGGCAGGCGTTTAAATAACCCCCGGGCTTCGCAGGCGGCCGCGGTAAATCCGAAAGTACGAAACAAGTGGCGGGACTTATGCAGCCTTGCCGGCTGCTACAGGGGAAAAGTTTCGCGGCGGAAACCTTAAACGTACACCGTCGTAACCCCTTCCCGACGGTAGTTTCCTCGTTAGTTGGTCCGAAAGCGGGGGTGCCGGTCGAGTTTCGCTGCTGCCAGACAAATTGTACCGCCCGTGCAGCGAGCGTTTTAACGCTCGGTGAATCATGACGCGCGCTTCCTGGGGAAAAGGAGGCAACAACGCCCAGGCTGACGGAGGGAACGGAAAGAAAGGAGGAGTGCCGTCGGCTGGCGAGGATGAAAAGAGGAGAGCGCGGAGTGCAGCCACCGCTTCTGCTCCGCGTGCCCTCGTGTACACTCGTTAAGACCGGGTCGAATATTCCGCGGAGTAGTTTGCCGAGATAATTAAATGCTTTAACGATATAATAACCTCGCGTCGAGCTACTGTCTGGGCCGCCCACGAAACACACAAACAGAGGGGAGAACGTGTGCGCAGCATGCAGGGATGAAATGCGCCACGAGGGTGGAGGTGAGCTCAAGGAAAGCGTTGGTAAACGTTCCTGGGGATTCGTGGAAGACTCTCCTAAGAAACCAGCAGAACTTGCCACGCGTCGGTTGCGATGATAATCCTGAGCTCGGGCTGCCTAGACCAACCTGCCCTATCCCTGTCGACGATATCATTTCCGTATTCTCGTGGCATGGTTACGATTATGCCTCTACACGATTGCCGTAAGCTTTGGACATAAAATTAGATTAAGTGATCCAGGAAGTGGTGGGAACCTAGAAATCTTAGGTATATAATGACGCTTCTCATATTATAGAATCTCCAGAAGAATGCGCAGTCTCGACACATCTCTACACCCTGCGTAGCAGCGACTCAGAACGAAGATTAAGCGACTGAACCCAGGCCATTTCAATTCCCAAGACGGCCTGCGCCCGGGTGGAGGATCCTTTTGTGAACAGGAACAAAGAGGAAGTGATCGCGATCCTCCTCGTCTTTCCGCGAGTCTTCTTACGGCACTGCATGCACCCGGTAGGCTTGTTCTCAGCACTTTTCACCCCAGCGTAGCCACTTGCTGACTCAACCAGCTGTGAAGATAGTACCGCTAAAAGATCCGAGGAGATCGTCTTAACCTTCTTCTATATCACGTGTCGTTGACGCCTGAAAGGCGTCCTTCACCGGACGGTACGTGGGAGAGATTACGAGCGTCAGCACCGTCGCCCCGAACCTCGGCGAAAACGCGCGCGCGCATGCACGTCATAATTTCGTAAATAGAGCCAGTTTATCTGAGCCGCTGCCATTCGAAACGGTGCAACAGTGGGTTGAAACACCAGCGACTCCACCGCCAGCTGATTCAAGCGACGATAAATCCTCTCGACGAGCCTTTCGACGAGTCGCGCGAACCTCTGATAACGAACGGTTCGACGAGTAAACACGGTTTCTTCGATAGCGCGCGGATAACGATTGAATCGAGGAGTCTCGGGAGACGTACAACCCGTACCGGAGTCCGGACAGAAGCCACAGAAAGTCTGAGGAATGTAAAGATCCCGCTCCGCTCCCTTTCTCAGCCGCCTAGCAAAAACGGTCTACGAGTCTGGACCATGGGACGGAATAAAGAGTACCAGCTCGTTGGACGGTGGATTAAACTCCGCGGCAAGAAGAACGAGACTACCGTCCCTCGATCCTCCAGAGGATATCCCGCGACAGTCCATTTCGCGTCTCCTTTCGCGGCGGTTCACGCGAACCCGAGCACACAAGCGAATTCCACGAGGCGTTCGCGTTTTTCTCCCGATCGCCCATCGCACGCGGTAACTGAAAGGATTTAAGGACGGGCAGAAAAAGGGAGCGAAGGCTGGGGGCAATGAGCGAGGGAGGAGCCAAGAGGGGAGGGGGGAGCGATTTAAAGCGCGAGGAATCCGTGGATTCTGCCAAGGATTTGCCGCGCGTAACCCAACATCGCCGTGGATCCGTGCAAGATTTCGCGGGCGGAGGAGGGTCGAGAGGCCGGAGCGTCGACGAGGAGGTGAAACCGGGGGTGCAGCGGGGGAGAAAAGCTCGCGGGGGTGGTTGGTCGAGAGGGGCGGAGGTGGTCGAAGGCAGTTGGGGTAGCAGGAATGCTGATTAGTCGGTGCTCGTGCGCCGTAACACTATAACCTATCCGGCTTGGGAAGCGGGCAGGAAGACTCGGGATAAGACTCGAGGGGGAGGACGGAGGGGGTTGCGGATCAGGGAGAGGAAGGTGGTTGAGCCCGACGGCAGGGGGAGAGAAGCCGGCGGCTTAATAGGGAGGAAATTGAGTGCTCGAGCAATATTGAGGAGGATTCAGGATTCGCCAGGATCGTATCCATCCGTCCGCTTTTAGATTCCTCGGGCGTGCATCGGCTTCCTTCTACCACCAGCATCCCTCTGCGCAGGGACTCTCATTCGCAGCGGACGCGTAGCGCGTTTCACGCCGGGCTGAACGCGAATCGGCCACCGACACGTATTCACCCCGGCCAGCCCGAACGAGCTCGCGTAAATTCTCGCCCCCCCATCCGGGAAGGATTTGCGGCCGAACGGAGAATTGAATTCTTTTTTCTCTCCCCGAGAGAGGGACGAGGGAAGGGTCGAGGGATTTATAGCGCGGCGCCGAAGGAAACAGACAAAAGGTGTCTGGTCAATGTAGGACCCGTAAAACTGATCAGGAGATTTCACTCCGGAAGAGTAATCGACGACGAGAGAGGGTAGAAACGCGTTAACTCTTCGGCGACAGAACCAACCCTCTCATTTTATCGAAACACGTCGAACCGCGGGCCGTTCCCGCCTGCGATCGTTTTCAGATTTCGAAATTCATCTGGCCCATCGTTTCGATAACTCCGCGCAATAAAAAATAACAATCGGCCGCGTGTATGGAAAAAAAAAACAAGCCTGCCCGTCGGTCCTATGCACAAATCATTTCGACGGGCGGTATCGATTCGCGCCACGAGCGACAGGGGAAATTGATTTCGAATTAGAAAACAAGGGGACAGTTGAATTTCGGGTAGCCCGGCGCGGTCGGCGGTCCTCCCTCCCGTTGTCCCGGCGCGGGCGTTATTTGTTTCTCGATGCTCGCCGACTGCGTTTAATATTTAATTTGCTGTTTAACGTTACTTCGATAATGTCCATCCGCGGATGATAGTTTCGGCGGGCAAACGCGACGGAACAGTCGCGCAGCGTACCCGATTAATGTGTACACGGGAGGTGTACTCGTGTCCGCGGCCGTGCACGATACACCAGCGTATATATTGCAGAGAGTAATTTATCTTCCATTGGCGTGCACTCACCCCGATAATGGCGTTGAGTTCGGTCATGGTCACTTGTTTGGCTCTGTCAACAGCAGTAGCGACTTGTTGTTGATGTTCCTGGGAGAGAAACGGCAGGATCTGAGCAATTATGGCGTTTAACCTCTTCGCTATCTCTGTCTGGAAACAGAAAGGAGAACGATCCTTATTAAACAGTAAATCGCTTTATGGCGGATCGACGATCCGTGTGCGGGTAATTGAACGGGGATAACGACCCCGTCCCTCCCCCCTTTCTCTCTCTCTCTCTCTTTCTCTCTCGGCTGTATTCGACGAGTATCATTCATCCGGCGTCACACCAGTCACATCGCATATACGTCATTTAATTCAAGTTTTATTGAGACCACTCATCCCCCCTCCTCTCGCTGGCGACTCGACCAGTTGATCGGTTATTCAAATTTCAATTTCCATGTCAATCGCGCGACGAAGCGACTTTAGCAAGCGATAACGAGGCATAATGATCTCGATCGTGCGCGATAGGACATTTAATAAGATTCAAACAGGGTCATAAATTACACAGGCTGCTCCAGAGGTCTCGCTGATGATTTTTTACGTGTAAACACGCAATATTGGTGTCGCCTACAAATTAATTCAAATTCATCTGCATCGCGGAGTCCGCGACAAAGAGAATCGGGCGAACCCTTCCGGTTTCTGCTATTGCAAGCGGATTAATGGAATGCTTTCATCCGTCGTTGGACTAATTATTGGGATTATGAGAATGCACCGTGCAACAGAGCGACCAGGAACAGACAGCGTAGAGTTGAGAGGTACGCTCCAGGCAGCCTGGCTCTGGATCGTTAAATAAGGTAAGGGCTGCCTTAACGCACCCTTACGGGGGAAACGAGTGCAGATGCAGGTGCAGCATAACCGGTCGAGGGTGTTTACGACGCCCTACGGGCAGAGCAGACTGACGGGGATTAAATTAAATCCACGGTGAATTGGCGGTAGCGTGGCCTCTCTTTCTCCACGGCTCGGCTCAATTTTCGTCCCGTCCGACGCCGTGGGGCATTACCTGTATCTGCTGCCACCTCGGCCGGAAATTAAGGTCGCCCCCGCGAGCAAGAAGTCGCGTCTCGCTCGTCGCTCCAACCCCTGGAAAACCGTCAACTGTTCTGGACAAGTGACGAGCAACCACCGCCAATCGTTAGCCCCCCGCCCCTCCTCCTACTCCTTCCCGTCTCGTCGACAAATGCGTTGAATTTTGCACGAGGGAGCAACGTTCCACCCTATTTGAATTTTAATCGATTCTAAATTTAATGAGGCCCCACCGTATAATTGGGAATAACAATTCGATTAATGTATAATTGAACACGTGCCCGTTCCAGTTACCAAACGTACCGTCGGGTTAATTTCCGTTACCGATATGATAAATCCTCATCGGGGAAACGATGCTCGTGACTCCCTGATTTTCACGTTACGCGAAGATGTTCGCGTGTGTCTGTTCCTCCTACATGATTCCCACGAAATCCTCGGAAGGTAATCTTTTGATACCTCAATTCTAATTTAAGGGAGTAGAGGTCTATCGGACAAGTAAAATCGACGGTTTCTTTTGTGTTGGATCGTTTAGCTACTAAGTAATCATTATAAACGTACTGTTCACAGTTTATCGTGAACAGGTTTCCGAGTAATTACCAACAAAACAAAATGTCGGTATGTTCAAATTTGTTGAAATTATTAAGCGCTGAAGATGGCCCTGCGTAGTGCGTAGCTGTAGGCAGTGTACCTACAGTGAACGAATTATCTGAAAGCAAAATGCGTTGGGATGTGTAAGTTTTACACCAAAATTTACAGCACGGAGCATTACTGTCGGATTTAAACAAAAATTGTGAAAGTTACACATAGAATGAAAGTAAACCATTAATTAATTATTTCCCCCTACATTTTTAAGGAAAATAATCGTGTTTAATCGTTTATAAAAAATTTTACAAACATCCAATCTCGATGCGGAAATTCCATGCTATACAGGAAGGAATTCTACACTTGAAGTTAAAAGTTCAAGTGAAAATATTGATTCGTCCAAGAGTTATGATGTACATGGTGTTTAAAAATGTAGTTTCGAGATAAACGGCTTCAGAGTTAAGTTCCGTACGCGAATATCGCTCTGCGAGGCCGTTACTCGGCGGTGCACTCAGTTACGTTCTAGCGCTTTAATTTTCGTAATTATTCGAATATTCCTCATGAAACTTTGTTGCAAATGTTGACAGAACACACTTTCAGAGTTAATAGCACTAAAAAAAAAATCGATTTCTCGAGATCTCAATAGTCCTGTAGCCCCTTAAAGAAACTCAGTATCAACAGATTTCGCGCAAGCTATCCCAGTTTCGTGAAATTCCCCACAGGTATCGTGGTCTCGTAGCGCTTGGCACTTCAGCGGCCCAATTACAGGGCGCGTATTGCGAAACGACTCGGGGCTGGTGGTTATCTCCATTAAATGGCGCTTATTCGCGCGAGCTTTCTCACGTTCGCGAGGCGCGTATGGGTAAGGGATACAGAAACGGAAGAAGCCGATCCGTGATGCAACAGGACGGAAACTACGGAGTTGTCCAGCGATGGGAACGACCCCGTTCCACGCGCCAGCCGTTCCGTGGGGCTCATAAACGCGGAGCCGCGCAAAGCCCGCTGCCTGAACACCCTGCCGGTTTCTGGTGCTCGTTCCTCGGGATTTCTCGCGCCGCGGCAACGCCCGGCACCAGCCGCTTTCACTGCCGCTTAAACGAGCCTCGGATGCTAATTGAAATATCGCGGCCACTAAAATTCCTTGGCAAGTTTCCCTCCTCTAGCGAGCAAGCCCCGACGAGCGGGGCGGAAGGGGGGACCGGAGGACTGGAGGACGCGAAGGGCGCGAGAAACAGGAAGAACGGCGGCGCGCGGGGAGTTGTTTTAATTACCCGCCGCCCTTCCGAGTGGCAGTCATTAGACCACTAATTATAGCGCGCGAGAAAAGGAGTCGAGCCGCCGGTGAACGGGACAGAGAGGGGAAACGTGGCAGCGAGGTCTGCGTCGTTTGTTCGACCGAACGGAGATAAGGATTGCACCCGATGGCAATTACAGTTATGCGTCTATTCATGGACCACGCGTTTCCGTTTCTCCTTTTTTCCGCTCTTCGTTATGCTAAAGATCTCGCGGAGATGTGAAGGGACACCCTCCCTCCAATTTTGGAGACACTCTGCCCAATTTCCTGCTGTCCCTCTGTCCAATCTCTGCAGTTAGTATCTCTCTAAATATATGCTGTTTACGCGCAGAACGGTACCGGTGGCTAACGACATGGAGATCACGCCCTGACCCCCTGAATCCAACGTTCATCTCCGCGGGAGATTTGCCTTTTAAATCGCGATAGAGGTCGGACGATAAGGAAACAACAAGTTTCCCGTTAATTCCCACTGCGCTCATACAATTTCCCGTCGCAGTCGAGCGACTCGGTATTTCACGGTGTCGCCAGATAAGAGATGACACTTGTGGGAGGGGTCGGGGGAAGGGAATGGAAAAATTGTATGCGAAAGGGTGAGGACCGGCAGGGAGAGGAGGACGGAGAGGGAGGGCGGAAAACGTAATTGCGTTGCCAAGAAGTTTTCTCCAGCCGGGAGAGGTAAGCAAGGAAATAATGAATAGCTCGGATGCTTTACCAGCGGCGGGAGAAAAGGGTGAAGAGAATAAAGGGGAGAAATAGAGAAGCGCGGAAGGTGAGGTTTTGGCGCTACGAGCTCTCATTGTCCTGGATTTCACGCGGGGGAGATGAAAACCTTGGCCAGAATGAATTTTTCCCTACCGAGCGAAATTGGACCGCGAAGATTGCTGAGTCCAACCGGGGCAGCGTGTCCCTTTTTCCACGGCGCGAAAGACGCCCTGAAATTATGAACGAGACCTCACCCTTCCTCCCAGAATATTTCACCGAGAAAAAGAGCCTGTCGTAACGCGAATCGCTCGAAAATATCATCGCGTTAAGTCTCTTAATTGCATTCCCCTTGGGAACGGCGAGTTTCCCTTCATAATAGAATTTTTGATTCTCCGCGTGCTGGCCCCGATGAAAAGGGAGGGGTTAAAAGCAAGTCGCGTTCAAACACCAGACTTGGATACACTTCGCGCTAATGAAAACCTATTCTACTTGCATTCACGAGTGCCACAAGTCTCCACTTAATATTGCACGCTCGTTGAATACGCCGGACCAATTAACGGCGAATTTTCTCTGCAGTAAAAGAGTGTAATATCGCTATGGGATTCGATGGAACAAATTCAGAAGCGCGGAAGCTCCACCTGAACTACGTGGAAGCGTTTCTTCACAAATGAATCTTCCGCAACGTGCCTCGAACAACGTAGATCCACGCTCGCTGTAAACAGTAGGCATCAGGGGGTTAAAGGAAAGCTACCCTTAGAAGATTCACCAACCCCGTGAATAGCCCCGGAAACCAGTGACAAGGTAACAAGATGACGCGTGTACGGGAGTATCTACGTGCAAGAATTTTGGACCCCGCCGACGATTGTTTTCCTTTTCGCCGGCGTTGAGCACAGGGGTCGTCGCGGCATGCAGGGGCGAAGGCGAGGGGGCACCACCGTCGGGGTCGTAATATCGCGAAAGCCGCAAGAAGCTTTCGCGAAGTGCCTCCTCTCCTCGCCTCGACTCAGCTCGCGTTTCCGCCCTCTAGGTGCCTGTATACGTGCCACCCAACGCTCGAGAAATAGGCGTTCTGCAGCCACTTCTTCCACACACGCGCGCGCATCGCCCGCGTGCACCTAAAAGCTGACGGCAGCAGCGTTCCCCGCATAAAAATGCAAAGCGACAAAGTGCCGCCGATAAAATTCCTCGCCTGTGAAACGGTGACGTGAACCGAATGCTCTCCGCCGCCACCTACTTCCATTCCATCCGTTTCCTCCTGCGGCCCCCTCTCCCCCCCCCCCCTCCAGCCCTGATACACACGCGATAATCTAATACCCGCCCGCTCCGATAGGGAATATCGGGGGAATCCCTCGTCGAGGAAAGACGATCCCGAGCGCCGGCTAAACGCTGATTCCTGTCGCTGCGTTTCCCGGCGTTCCTGCCGCGCGATCAATTCGGGGTAAATCGTGGCGGACGAATCCGGGGATCAGTCAAAGTCACTGTGCGCCGAGGATCCGTGAATCGGATACAGGTATTCCTTCTTCCCAGCCGGTAGAGTGGAGTGAAGAAAAAGTTCGCGGCGTGCAAAGGTTCGCACTGTGTGAATTTCAGTGTTTGAGTCGCGGTGCTTGGCTGTGCTGATTGTCAGTCAATTGTCAATCGAGGTAGAGCCGCCAATTTGGAATCATTGCGTAGCTGTAGTTCGTTTTATTATCGTACAATGCCGGTAAGTACTGAGTTCGCTAGTTTCGATGTAACATTCTTATTTTCAGGAATTAATAATATCCCTACAAATTGATCTACAAGCACCTAAAATAAAATCCAAAAAATAACGTTTGCTTCTGAAGAAATTTGAAAGGAGCACGACAAATCGTTACTAAAAAGAGAATAGCCCAACCATCAACGTCTGCGGAAAAAATAATTTGTCCTCCGTGAGAAGAAGAACACACTGATCCTCCAGAAGACTGATGCGTGCGCAAACTACGAAGGTGGGGGTAATGTTACGTGCGATTACTGTTACCTTGATTAAAAAGGAATTAATAATAATTGTAAACTATTGAACGTTTTGCTATATTACCACAACTATTCTATGGAGGAAATATATAGGAAAATAAAAGACTTTTGCGGAAAATTCTCGTTGCGTTCTTTTACCCCATAACACGCGAACCTTCGCCCCGCATATCGGGTAAAAATTCGCAATTGACAATTTTTGGAAGTATTTATTTTATCTATGTTGTGACAAGTAAATTTACACGAAGTCACTGCCTATCGAATAATAAGGGATAGTAGTTATTTCTTACACAATGATACGTGCTATCAGTGTAACACCAAGGCTTTCAGGGAAGTCTAAACTTCAACTGCGCGTTCTTGCCCCACTCTGCTCTACTACCTCGAAAAGAAAACGTTTCCGGCGAGAGTTCTAATCAATCGCGAAAGCAGCTCCGTTCCTAAACACGATTTTTTTAAATCACTGCGAGACAACCATCTCGGCCAGCAGAAGATAATCGCGCCGTGGACGATACAGCGTGAGGCAGTTCCGAATGTTTAATTGAAGAGTCAGCTCGGCGAGGAGGACGTAGGGGGTGGCGGTTATAAGCGGGGCGGAAAGTTTGGCAGAGAACGGTGGCGCGTTTAGCCGGGAGATGGCTCCGGCTCTGGGAGAGAAGGGTAGGGATAGGGGATGTAGATAGAGGCAGATATAGCCGGGAGAAGCAGAGAGCGACGGTAAAACGGCCCGTTACTCGCACTAACGAGTAAACCAGCAGTTGCTCGTCGGACTTTGCCGGTATTATGCTACACGAGCAAATAAACCGGCGTGTTCGGGTAACTCGCTGGTTTCTGGTAAGCCCCTATACACTGGCTGCACTCGCTGTAAAGCCCGGCTAACGTCCGCGTGATTGCAATATTCCGCGGGTTGTGGAGTGCGCCGCCGGATGTACGAGCAGTTCGCGCTTGTGTTTCCGCGTCGGTGTATAAGAGGCGGGTAGGGGAGGCGCGTTTGTACGCGTTTAAGGCACCGGAACGCACCGATGCACCGAAAACTCATTGTCCGTTATATTCGTCCGCTGCAGCGAAAGTTAAATTTAATCAAGTCGCGGCGGCGCACGCGAACACTCGAAGCGTGCCACCGCGCGCGCCCGCTTACGTTATCCAGTTTGCGTAGAGAGGAAAGAACAACGCCTGCTACCGCGGCCGTCCGCGGTGGCAATTGTTCCGCGAGAGCGTTAGTTAAGTCGAGAGCGCGGCTGGAGTCGCCGAGTAATTACATTGAGAGCGATTGGATAGGAATGTGGATGGATCGAGAGTGGTCCGGCGGTCGGGTGTAGTTAAAGCGATGCGTGGTGGACGCGAGGATGCTTGAGTCGGAACGCAGGCAGATTGCAAGCAGATGAAAGGAATTGCGAGTTGACGGTTGGTCAGATGAAAACGTGGCGAAGGGGAGGTTTGTTCAATTTCCAGGTGGACGAGGCTGGAAAGTATGCGGGCCGTATCGTGTTCGAATTAAGGATGTACCGAAGAGCAGTCAAGCTCGAAGGAGCGCGGTAATTTCGAGGGATTATTGAATAGGATGCGTGGGAACTTCGAGGCGTAATAAATGTAAGGCAGGATGAATTCAACACGTGCGGTTATTTCGAATTCAAAGTATAGCGAACTGCAAGGGTTGTCGGCGAGCAACGCAGTCGAATCCTAGCTTGATGGAAACGCAAGAGAAAGAAAGGATCTTCTCGCAGCTATAATTGTATGAGCTCGCTAAGCTTGAGCTTTCCGCTCGAATACACCGACGCGCCAGAGGTAACTTGTTCCGAACTGTTTCGCGTAAACGATGCCCGTTGACAATCCCGAGGCAGTGTCGGGGACAATGATTCCGTTATACTTTTATCGGGGAGCAACTTGAGCGCGCGAGAGGGAATTTTAAATTGGAATGGAAATGATAAAGCGAATGCCGACTGGAGGCGCGGGCGGGTGCACAGTTGTGCAACGGGTTTACGATAAAACGGGGATACACAGGATCCGTTGAAAACTCATCGTCCATTGTGCTTGTCCGCCGCACCGAAAGTTAGGTTTAATCAATTTAGCTTTCTGTAACCAATCCTCGTTCTGCTGCGAACTTCTGCGGCGTGCTCGCGTTACGGAAGGGAACAAATGAATTGCTGGCACGACGCGGGGATCCCCGTTCGACTCGTTTTCCAAATAGGCAGGAAAAGCTCGACGCAACGAAATAGAAAGCAGCGAGGAGAATAACCGCCTCGAAAGTCTAGACCGAATCTTATCATTCTCGCCGCGGCGATTACTTCCACGCGAAGTCTCCCTCGCGAGTGTTTCAGGAAAATTCTGCACAGCTTCGCGCGTAGAATCCGCACGCGATGTTCATTAGGTGTATACGTGCATTCGTCCCGCGTACGAGAAGCCAGCTAAGCAACTTGCCAATCACCCCAGCCAATCGATGCATTTTCAGTGCTCGTGTTGCAGAGAAACAGCGAGCAATTATAACGCGAAGGAAGCGACGTCTTATCCGTTATCTTCTTACGTGGCGAACACATGGGAATCGATAGAAAGTTAGCCGCTGCGTGGTTAATGTATCATAGGAATCGGAAAACGATGGTGGATAAAGATACCGAGAATTGTAAGCGTAAAAATTTCTTGCTTAACGATCTTGTCTGACAGCGTCGTAGAATTTCCGGCTAGAGAGAGGCCCGAGATCGAAACGATGTGTTTCTATGACAGAAGAACACGCAGCAGTCACGGTCACGGGTGACAAATAAAAAAAAAATCAAAAAGAAAATAAAGGAAAAAGCAGAAAAAGAGAGGATCGTTTTGGCAACGCTGTCACGCGTGACGAATATACGCGAGCAGAATTTATGGAGAGAATGGTTGGAAGGGGGAGGGCGGCGATGCAGGTTGCAGCGACTAGTCGCGTCGAAAATTGCTCGTATAAATATTAGAGCTCGCCATTGTCATTCGGTTAATTTTCCGCGGTGTTGGTTGTACCCTGTCAGAGACGGGGATGGGAGGAACGGGGGCAGGAAGAGAGAGGGTGGAGGCAGGACAGGGGGAAAAACACAGATATCCCTACCCTCGATGGAATTTTATGCGCTTGGTGCGTTCGATGCTGCGCACACGTGGCTGCATTTTCGTTGCGCCCACCCCTTTCTGTTTCACCCTTACGCGTCACCTCGATGGCACGCTGTAACACGCGGCGCACACTCCACACCAACTGTACACGTACGTCCGCGCCCCCCCCCCCCTCCCCCCCAAAAAAGTGTGGGAGAGAGAGAGAGAGAGAGAAAAAGAATTTTCCCGCGGCCAGCGATTCGCGTAACGCCGGCTCGCCGGCGAATAATGCTGGCCGCTGGTAAACGAGTTATCAGGACAAAAGTTACAACTGTTACGAGCGCGAGCCGAACCGCGGCGACAATGGATCGAGCGCGTCGCCGACGCGAATTCCATCGGGGCAAAATAATTGCGAACGTCCTCCGTAACTATGGAATTTATAAAACGATCGCGGCCGTGATTGGGGGTGGTGGCCGGGGCGGGGGCGCGTAATTTTCGAGTCCGCGCTGGGAATTCAATTAAAAGTATTCAGATAACAAAATATCGCGCGCCGCGCCGACGGTCACGCTCGCTTCTCGTCGCGTACGCTTCGAGCGGTATAAATCAGCCTTCGTTATCCGTGGAATCGTTAACGAACTCCTGCCTCCGCGTCGCGGCGGTGGTAACCGTGGATGAATTTCAAGTGGAGGGAGTCGGCTGATTTTCCCCGCTATCTGATATAAAAAGAGCGAGGCACCGCGGGTCTTCGAAACTGGCCGGCGAGTATCGAAAGAGCGCTGTCGAGTGTGTACAGTTCCAATGAGAAATATTGAATTCGAGAGTGGAAGCTGTATCGGGACAAAATGATGCGTTGATATTAATATTGTAGAAGTTCTCGCACTATATTGGCAATGGCTTTTTAATTCGGCAGAATCGGGGTGTTTTCATAAATGCAGTCGTGATTACGAGTTCCTCCCCTGTAAAAAATATGGAAGATCGATAACTGATCGCGCGTGCAACTCGAGAACAGTCTGAGAGGTTAAGCTTTGAAGACAGAGGGTAATCGACAACGTCGAGAGGGGGATCGGCCATTATGTGTGAATGTTCCATGGTAAACAAGCTGCAATCAATTCAGGGGGTTCATCGCGGCTGCTCGACGAGGAGGGATGACCTGGAGTGGTTGCCGCGCACAGAATGCTCGCGTATGTCTCGCTCTCTCCCCCTCTGTTCGTGTGTTTTTGTGTATATACACATCTGAATTCGAGGGATTCGAATGGAGAAGGAGAGAGCGAGTGGCGAATGGAGGGAATACTCATTGTTACCTGCGCCAGCCATTGGCATCAGTCAGCGACATAGGCGGGCTGCTATTGCCAGTGCAGAGGGTAGAGACGGAGGGACGGAGAGACGTCGAGGAGGGGTGGGCGAAGTGAAGTGTGCTTGGGACGAGATCGAAGAAGGAGATGGAGAAAGAGACGACGACGGAGGAGAATAAGTGGCACTCGAGCTCCGATGGGGGATGGGGGAGAGGACCTGACAGACGGCGAAAGATCGGGATGTTTGGATGTTTGAACGTCAGAGTGCTGCCTCAGCACTCGAGCTTTCCACCCTTTTCCCTCTTCGTCTTCGAGTGTTCCAACCCCCCCTCTCGATGTACACAGATGCACCGGGTGTCCATCGTTTCCCAACTTCGGTTAAACGCCGCGCGATCCGCTACACTCGAGGCTTCATCTGCTTCCCATTCAATCAACCTAAGTAGTCGATGCCTGTTTTATACAGCTTAGGAGGAAATAGAAGAAGCAAACGCCGAGCACGGGACTAGCGAAGGTAAAGAGAGAATTTTGTTGTTAGCTTTTACGATAGGTCTCGCCCAAGAGATTCAATTCTCTTATCGTTGCATCGATGGGTAAAGAGGCTGCGGGCACAGATAAGACGCTCGCGATAAAGGAAGAAAGGCACATGCTCGAGGAAATATTGATACCTCGGTATATCGGGAACAGGAGTACATTACTCACCCTTGTCCAACTGTAGCAGCTGATAAAGAAGAGGAGCGAGCGTACAACGAATTGACAGCGACAGGTCATTCTTCCGAGCACAGCCGTGAGTAATCACGATCGGTCGGATGTATCGATATTGCTACGAGATAAAAAGAAGCACCGTGCCCTGGGATGCATCAATCATCGATCCAGAAGTGTATTCACCTTCGAGTCTTTCACTACGGACCTGTTCCAACCTCTTAAGGCGGAGGAGCGTATCTATCATCGATACTCCTGCAGAGTACCTACAATCTCTAATTCCACTTTTACAAGAGTGGGTATTACTTCTTTGAAATGCCAAATAACACTTCCCACTGAACGAGCTAAACCGTTGCCACGTTCCGCGCGGTTCATAAAATCCTCGGGCATGCCTGTAGCACACGTGCGAAGGACGCTCGAAATGCTGAAGCTGTCTCTACCCGCGGGAAATTTCGCTGGCAAGCAATGGATCCAAATAGCGACATGTAAATTGATACCGGTTACGGGACTCTCGGCGAACAAAGTTAACACTATGCACGGCAATCTGCGCGTCGCCGTCTAGAACAGCAGCGTGGGCGGTAACTCGAGAAGCCCCGATTACCCTCGGGCACCTAATTACCCATCTCCGTGTCCCCGACTCGCACAATTCGGAATCCCCCCCTTCTGGCTGCGCCGCCTCCGTCTCCGTCTTTCGCGGGCTCTCTTCCCCGAGAGACACAGTGGCCGTTTCGGAGTGGGGACAATGATCGATTAGCGTGTCAGTGGGTTACGGTGGGCAAATTAGCGGCACTCAGGATATTAGACGACCAGGAAGCCCGGCCAGGCTCTATGCCGGGGCCACGAAAGTGCCGGTAGCAGTCAATAACAACGGCGAAGCTGGCCTCGGCCATTAAGAGGGATGTACCGGCAGGTATTAGAGGAAACTAGGGGCTGTTGCCAGGAGATTGCAGCCGCCAAATAGGTTTCCGTGGAGAAAATCGTGTTATCGTAATCGGGATACTCTCTCTCTCTCTCTCTCTCTCTCTCTCTCTCTCTCTCTCTCTCTCTCTCTCTCTCTCTCTCTCTCTCTCTCTCTCTCTCTCTCTCTCTCTCTCTCTCTCTCTCGATAGAAATTACGGGCCACGATTTGTCGTAAATAATCGATCAACGCCGTACGTTTCCCGGGACGTTGTCCCTAATACTCCCACCGCTCCTCAACGATATCGTTCGATCGCCGATCGGCTGAGCAGATCGCGGGCCAAAACACTAGCGGATCCTCGACGGGTTTCTACCTTCAAGCAGACTTATCTCCGCGAAGAATCTAATCTGGAACGGCTAACAGGTCTTGCCCGCGCACCCGTGACTAATCGATCACGAGCAACGTGAATCCCAATCGGCGATCATCCAATTACAATTACCGCTTCATTGGCCGTGGCACGAGGGGTCCCCTGTGCCTCGATCCAATCGTCGCTCCCCTCCTCCACCGTCCGATCGTTATTCCGTTCGAGGCGTAGCACGAAGCGAGGATAAACGAAACTGGAGGAAGATTACACGAAGCGCTTGGATATACTCGCCGCGTTCTGACCGCAAACGGCCGTGGCCCCGGGTCTGGCCCGCGGAGCGGAAAGGACGAGTCGAGGCAACCGGGGAAAACGAGAAACACTGGTGGGAGCTTCGAAGCGAGAGTCTCTGGCTGGAGGGGCCAGCGAGGGCGCGTGTGTGCGAACAGACAGAGCATGAAGATCATAGGGGAAAGGTTGGAAGAATATACAGACGGCTCTCTAGCCGAAACAGAGAGGGAAGGAGAGGGAAAGGGAGAGTCTGGTCAATTCGCGATGCTGACCACAGACGCGAGTTTGAGAGAGTGTAGCTGGCCCGTGTACGCGAGTCTGCCCCGTTCGTTTGTGTGCGTGTACAGTGGTCACTCTCTGGTCGAGGCGATGCCGAGCCAGCAGAGACCGCTAAGCCCACCTGATATGTGCAACCCTCTTGTTCTCCATCCCTTCTGGCCTCTCTTTCACTCTCTCACTCTCTCTCTCTCTCACTCTCTCTATCCCTCCACCCCAGTATCTCTTCCTCTCCCATCGTTTCTGTGCCCGGCGCTCCCTGTTTCACACATATATACACGCGATACATATACACACCGACCCTTTCCTTTGCACCATGAGGCAGCCCGCTTTCGAACCGCAAGCCGCAACGGGCTACTGCCTTGATTAAACGCGCCATAGACCGCCATTATCGCTGATTGCGCTAAACATTAACGGCCCGGCCACCGAAGCTGACCCCTCCTCTCTGTTCCTCCCCGCAGAGGGAGCGAGCGAACGCCTCCCTATCCTCTCGATTTCGAGTCAGGGCACAGTATTCTGTAGCCGGCCGCGATTATTGGGCGGGCATGTTAGAATACGTTAGCCTGCGGAATACCTCTACAGCGACCGGGATTTCGAGTGTTCTCCTGTTCCCGTGTTCTCGTGTTTCGGCGGAAGATACCCCGCGTGCGTGGTTCATGTTGCAGGGAATGTCGGCGGCCGGGCACGTCGGAAGACGCTTCGACCGACCGCACGCTTGTTACCGTTTTTTCATCGACTCGCCGAGGGGTAGGCGACGGAGGTGTTTCGCGTTCTGACAATCGCGAAAACGGTACGTACAGGCCCTGAGACTGCATCTCCGCAGTCGATCAGGCTTTACCGATCTTAAAGGGGTCACCTGCCAGGGATAATTTGATTTCAGGCTGCCACGATTTAGAATAGGGGAAAAATGGAGTTTAGATCCACGGTTGGACGAGAACGGAGCCCTTTTCCAGGTACATACATACGTCGCGAAGGGGAAAGGGAAGGACGAGTAACCGGTACCATTACCCTTGCAGAGCTCTCGCGTACGGCATTGTTCGGGGTGAACAAAACAAGCAAGTCTCTCGTGCGGCGCGTGCGGTACTCGTTTCCATCTTAGTCGGTGTAAATACGACCGCGGTAATTAACGCGGAGGAAGGTGGTGAAAACGCGACGGAATGATATCCGATGTGGCGCGGAGCGGGCAAATTAGTGTCACGACGCCGAGCAGGAACACCCTCCTCTGGCTGTTCTCGTTAAGGCACTCCCTTGCTCTCCCTCTCAATGCCGCTCACCCCTTTCTTTCTCGCCCCCCACCCACCTTTTCCCCCGTCACTGTATCCTCCGGCTCGCTCTGATGCTTGCCTACGGCGCGAGGCTCGGGATCGGCCTGCGGGCGGCATTCGCCGCGGCGACGATGACCGGCGATGCTGTAGGCACGGCGAGAATTCCGCATTGTCAACTCGGCTTTACGGCCGCCCCCGCCACACCCACCGAAACACCAAGGAATTATCGTTGTCAGCCGACCCTCGTAATTCCGGGATGAACACTGAGGAAAACAAGACCTTCGTGCACGGCTGATAGCAGCTGCAATTAACCCGGCAGCTGATTACGGGGAGGGAGGGACATTCTTCCGGTGGCATTTCTCTCTAGCACGGCAACGAAAGTACGATTTATATCAATCCCACGGTTCGTCGAATTGCAACGTAATTATCCGCCAAGAATCTCGATGCAAGTATATTAAAAGCAGCGAGAGGGAAAGGAAGGACCTATACGTATCTGGATCGTTAAAAGGCAGATTTGCGTGCGCGCTGTCTAGCATTCGACTGCGCGGTAACAGACCCGAGTTACGCTCTAATAAGGCAACGGATCCCAAAACGAGGAGCCCGTTGATCCGCGGACGCGATCCCAGCGTTCCGCGGGAAAAACAGGGGAGCGGAAAAACTGGGGTACACAATTTCCACGATCCACTTGGCAAAGCCATTTCTCAAAGGCCCCCCCTTCCCACCCAGTTTTCCTCCGCGCTTTTTCGCCCGGGGTTCGTTACGTCGGCCGCTTTTAAATAACGCCGGTTGTTCTCGAGCGGATAATCCCATCGGCGGATTAACCGGAACGAAACTGCTGTTTCCCGGATGAAACTGCGAGCTCCTCGCCGGGGATCTCGCAGCAACGACGATTCTTTGGGCGCGTCGATAGAATTAATTCCGAACGGCGTACTGTCAAAGAGAATCGAGCTTAACGATCGACCGGCGAGAAACGCCGATGGATTCGAGGGATCCCAGCGATCCGAACTCTTCTCCGTTCCGCTATCCCCTTTTTAAACGGTCCACGGCTGTTGAACGAGCTGCAGCCGAGTGGGAACAGCGTGGGGAAAAAGGAGCGAGGAGCGATGAACGCGGTGGCTGGCGGCGTGCAGAGGGGAAGGAAAAAGAAAACGGGGCGTGGAAAACACGGACGTCGAGGGGAGGGGGAGGTGACCTCTTAACGACTCCCAGGGGCGCGAGAGGGCCGAAGGGTGTTCGTTCTACCCTCTCGTTGATAGCCGGCATAATGCTAACACCCTGGCATCGATAAAAGTGCGAAACGTCGGGCATAAAGCCGGGAAAGGAGGGTCTCGGGACCGCCTCGTAGTCGCTGCGAGTCCATAAATATGCCCACAGGGTGGCTGGAAAGTACAGCCCCGACGGTCCCCCGGGATTAATTAAATGTAAATACCCAGGGCTTAGGTGTAGCTTATCGCTCGTGATTTAGAATATACCCGAGGCTATAAGAACGAATTCTCAACGAGGCCGGGACGAATTACCCCTGTCAGCTCGCGTGCGATCTATACCCCCTGACTGGGAACTTTTCGATCGTTAGGTCCAAAGGGAAAGATTGCGGCCACCCCGAAAAGGGGACAGTCGGACGTCTCGCCAGCTGTTTGAAACCAGTGCTTCCGGGTGCGAAGCTTTCAGGCTTTCGTGCCCTTAAAGAAGCGTCTTCTCCTGTGCATCCCTCGGATTCGCGTAGAGCGGATTATTACCGCTCGCCAGGCGCGTTGGTTGTCACCGAGAACCGTTCGCGCTCGAAATCCTTGAACGCAGCGAGCACAGAGTGGGCCAGCTTGCTCTTCCGCGACCACCCGCTACGTTGCATCTGCATGCCAACGGCGCGGTGCACTAAACGCGAGGCGACACGCATAAGAGTTTTATAGTTTCCTCGGCTGGGAGTCACCACCCCCGGAAGACGGAGGAATGTGAAACGAGAGCCGCGCGACGGATAAAAGGCGGCGAAGAGGGAGGGGAAGAGTGGCGAGCGATGCTGGAGGGTGGAAGCGGGTCGAGCGGGAAAAGAGAGGAGCGGCTCATAAAAGCGGTGCCACTGATAAAAGCTATCCAGGCGCTGGCAACAACGTCAGGCTCGGTAGTCGAGCTGCTGGACGGAGCCAGCGGAGTATCTACGCGGTACTTAAATCCCCGAAGAGCAGCCCCGACGACGGTGGGCCCCGACGGAACGCCCTCGAGCCGCCTCCAGACTTAACGACTGCTCCCCCGGAGGGGTGGGTTTTTAGTGCGCGAAATTTAAGTGGCCGTTCGGTGGCCCGAGAATTAAGCGTCTCCACCCCCCTCCCCCTGCCGTGGGCGGGCGACGGGAAAGGCCCAACTTCCGGAATCTTAAGGGCGGGCGTAAAAGCGAAACAGCGGCCGATAAAAATTCATGGCCGCGGCGCGGCGTTACCCACCTATCTGCGCCGCGATCCGAGATACTCGCGTGTTAATGACCCCGGGGGGTTATCCCACCGCGTAATACCAGGGGGTCCCTTGTGTTATAGCGTTAAGTCATCGCCGGTAATTCGCTCCTCGGGCTGGCGGCGCTGCCAGGCTCCCCACCCCCCCCCCTCTCTCCCACCCCCCGAGTACGTTACCCTCGTGGAAAAGTGCCAACGCGCTGCTCTTAATTATAGTCCATCCGCGAGCGCGCGTTCGGTAAGGACGAGCGGGGGAATACGTAACGCGAAACCGATGCGCGGGAAACGATTTCTCCGCGCGTCTTCACGCTCCTCGGTGAAAGATACGCGGCGGAAAGAATGCAAACGAATGCGCCGGGATAGACATACCTCGACCTTCGACCGAATAGATAATACCATCGACCCGTCAGAGCGTTTGGCACAGTCCTCCACCGAGTCGAGGAAAGTGCCCAGTGAACGACGTCCACCGGGTCGTTTCGCTGACTGAACAAGTCGATGTGATCCGACACGGAAGCACCGCGATACAGTTTGCCGGGTAGGTACGGTTGGGTGGCGGCGAGTCACGGAGCCGAGGATCCTCTTTTCGTTCGACCCTCGAAAACAGAATCGGCGATGGCATCCTGTTCGTGGGCGACAGGGGGGGGGGGGGGGGGGGACAGACAGATAGGAGAGGCTACAGCTGAATTCGTGCGGTATTTCCAGCCAGGCAAAGCCGAGTTGCTCCGTATAAAACGTTCCTCCTCGGTCGCGTCGTCTCCGAGTAACATCCTTCCTATCCGCGAGCAAAAAGAGGGAAGAAAGGTGCAGGGGTACACGGGCGAGAGCGACGTGGGTGAGGGAGACGAGGGAGGGGGTTCGAAGCCGGTGCCGGTTGAAAGGACTTATCGTGTTGAGAGATCGCGAGCATGGAGGACGTGTATTGGGTACATGGAACCTCATCGGTATTGCAGATCCCCCTCCTGTTGAAAGAGCCAACGCGTACGTAGGCGGGGGTGGAAAGGGGGCGGTGTATAGGCATGCCATAATACTCGCGCGCCGTCTCTCGATCGAGATCGGGCGCGTTCCCCGCCAAAGGGGATCGAGCGGAGAAGAAGGACGCAGGCGTACGTAGCGGGTAGACATTTCTGTGTATATTTCATCGTGCACATATTGCGACTCGTTCGCCGCGGCTGTGCCCCAGGCCGCACACAACGCGCTCTACGTACGGTACGGGCGCGCGTGCACGCGGGCGAGTGTCCCAGTCGGCGGGGAACAGAGAGGAAAGATATACAGGGGCTCGAAGTTACAGGGATGTCGGGTGAGGCGGTCGAGGGAAGAAGAAGAGGCGAACGGTTGGCTAGACGGGGTAGAAAAGGAGAGTAGCGCTAGGTGACAGGGCGGGGGGACGGTGGTTGGAAAGATGGTGGACGGGGGGGTAGCGTGGTAGGAGAGTACAACAGGGGGCAACATGTGTGCGTGGAGAGGTCGACGCCGCCGTGGCACACGGGGAGCTCGATTTTTCCGATAGCGAATTTTGCTCTTCGTTTTTTCCCCGACCATCGTCCCCCATCCTCCTCCCCCGCCCCTATCCTCTCTTTCTCTCATCACCGATTCACCCTCTGCCCCGTCAGCCCTGCCGACGTGCAGCACGTTCTCCCTGGCGTACCATTCGTTCCTCCGTCCCGTCCCTCCCTTCGACCTCACCCTCATATTTTCTCCCTCCCTTCCCTCCCTCTCAATCTCCATCTGCCTCTCCTCCTACGCCAGCGTCGCGTATGCCGCCAAACCAGTGGCGCTCTGCAGACACAATAAAACGTGGAAAAAACGCGATGGCCAACGTACACGCAGAGACGGACGTGCCCGGAGAGAGAAGGACCGCGAGAGGGACCAGCGAACGTGTGACCGTGTATTAGGTTACCCTTGCAGAGGGAAAGGGGCTCGGGGAGGGAGGGAGAAATCGCGCTGCTGGACGGTTTTGAGAGGTTATTCATGAAGCACCTGACGAGATTCCACGACCATAATTTTTTTATCCCCTTTTTCCACGGGGGCTCAGAGGGAGATAGAACACCGAGGGACAAAGGGTGCCGGGGAAACGATGAATCCTAGATTTATGGACATCGGGGCTCCGTTCGGCACGATCGTAATCTTCCTCGAGATCGATCGGATGCGCGACAGGATCCCGTGTGTCCGTTTCTTGCATTATCCTCCCCTCGAAATCAAGAATCATTCTTTCCGTAGGAATTAATCCACCCCCCCCCCCTTCCGCTGTTACGCGAGCGTAACAATGCACAAGATAGCCCTCCAAGTATCTATCGACTGGTGAGCTCGGTGTTTTCCTTTATTCGTCCAACAGTCGGACTTTCAGCCTCGAAACGTAATCACGATTTCAATTGCCACTAGGTACGCGAGTCCCAGTTTACTCGCTACTGGCGCGACGAATAATTCGCTGTATCCGCGGGTAAGATTTTTATTCGCTATTATATATTCGCGTATCGGGCCAGGGCTAATAAAATTAAACCTGCAATATTATTCCGCGATGAGTTTCGGTTTAAATAAATGACGGGAATTTCTGGCGTGAAGCGCCGCCGGGGGTGGGTAGGGGGCGCGGGCATTAAACTGGGAAAAATCGAGATACGCGGAATCGCCGATGTAACGCGTGCAATCCGCGAACAGGAAGGAAATTAGCAGAGGGAGTAGCGGAGGGTGCGGAGGGGCGCGGCGCGAAGTATCGACCGGCGCCCGGTGCTCCGGTATTTTGCAATGCTTTTTCGCGGATGTACTCGTTAAACCGATAAATGAATAATGAGCAGACTATACAGGGGGCTGGAACACGGGCGCTCGGCCGGAGGGGGTTGGGCGGGGTCCGCGGGAGGGTAGCAACGAGTCGAGCGCAAAACAACGAAATCGAATCACTCTCGGTGGCCGCCGGTACTTTTCATGCGTGAATTTTCCGACTGCTCGACACGTATTGCAGGCTACCGAAACGCCGGTAATAGCTTTAGCAACATAGAGAGTAATGCCCGAAAACATTTACAATACGCGTCGCTTGCTCCGAATAAAAACGCACCGGGATCGTTTAACGATATACCGCGCTACCTGCAACGCGGCATAATGGCCACCGTTCTCATTTCGAGTCATTGTTTTTACCGTTTCTACGGTAGTTTTGGAGTAAAGATTCGATAGACTATCGCCGAGGGTATTATGGGCACGGTAACGATGCGCCGATAAACACGCACCACCGCGCAGTAGTCTGTCCAATACCGTGGAAATGTTTATTATTTGTTTGAAAAACATCGTCCACATTGTTTTACCACCCTTGAAACTCTCACCTCAGCCCGCGAGGGTCTTTTAAAACCAAAATTCGTATTCTAGGAATTCTTAGAATTTGGAAAGCTAATATGAACTGTGTTTTGTAGAGAAATATTGTTTACAACCACGTTATTTAGAATGAATTACACGTTTTAGCTGCTAAAATTACCATTTTTTGAAAATAGAATTATTTTAATTATGTATAAAAATTATATAGAGTTGCAAGTATCTGCTGCTATAACTTCTGAATATGTAGGGTGACCGTACCTAATATCGCCCATGTTCCTAAAATCGCCACTCGCTATATCTCGCAAAGTAAGCACTAAAATTTATCAACAATAAAATTACAGAAAGGGAAGTATTTTAGAGAATCTTAATAGTGTAAAAATTTATTGGACTGTCACAAATTTACATCACATTTGGAGAAGGTAACTCTAATAATTCCCTGAATGCAAGAGTATCTACTAGAAATACGCACGTAATGATGTACTTAAGGAATGAAATCAATTAAAATATTTTTCGTAATGAAAATAACGTTTTTTTTTTACCAGTATGCGTGTTCTCAATACTGCCTACCGGAGAACACTAGTTTCGATGTATGTAATGTTTGTTGCAGGTGGGGTCACGAAATGTGCGGAGCAACAGAAATAAACTTTATTTGTCCAATTTGTACATCTGAATGTAAACGATAAAATATTTTAAAAATCCTATTTCTATATTTTTGTGGTAAAAATAAAATCAAAGATTGATAAAAAAAAAACTTTTATAGACCAAGAAATAATAAAAGCACATGTGAAAATGACTTTATAAACTCATATATACATGAATTAATCCATATTTCTTGAGTAGGCGATATTAGGTACACTTTTTTCAAGACCAGATTTTTGCATGTCTTGGGTTCTTTAATTCCTAACTAAAAATTTGTAGGTTTAAACGATTCTTACTTTGAAACGAATTGCATGGAAAAATATAAATTATTATTCAATTGACAGCGATTTAACTATTGCTAGGCGATATTGGGTATGGTCACCCTACTCTATAAAGCAAATAGAACAAAACAGCAGAAAAATTTGCTGGTTCCAAGAGATTCCTGGATATCTAGAGCTTTACCAACGAAAGCTATTGAAAAATTCGATCATTTTAATGATTATATCAGTACTCATTTAAATACTTATTCCCGAAGCTTGATACTCACTTGTACCTCTGCATTCCATTATTCAAAATACTAAATAAGTACTTAACAATTTAAATCGCGATAAAATAAAATCGAGCACTTCTGATACATAGCTGGTACTGACGCATTCTAGCAATCGGTTACTAATAATAAGCGCCCGGTTTCCGTACGTTAAGCCGATCGTTACTTTTATGAAATACGTATAAAATTGCATACCACATCATTCGGATATCTCTGACTCAGTAGCTTGTGGTATGACCAAGATTCATTTATTTCGGACTTTTCCTCCCGCTGAACCATCAATAGACCGACCACTGTGCACCGCAAGATCGTCGGAACTTATTCGGGCGCGGTTTTAAGCGATCGATCGCTCGCCGCGGCGATCTACGGGGTTACGTTTTAACGAGCGTGTATACGTGGCCAGTGCTCGCTGGCGCGAGCGCGCATCGATGCGAAACCAGTGATTCGAGACGACAATTATCGTGCAGGTATAACAGGAAAACGTAACAGGTCGACTGCGGTCTGATGGATGATGATGATGACGGTAATTGTCGGGAATTACCCCGACGTTAATTACATCGAAGCGAAATCGAGCGCGTTTACACCGCCATTCGCAGACACTTACCAGACTGACCGACCCACCGACCGACCGCGTTAATACACGCCCGATAAATTCGATTCGTAACGTCCGCGCGTTCTCCCCCGCCCCGTATATGCGCGTACATATATACCTCACCCTCTCTCGCGTCGTCGGAGCTGTTACTCATCTCCTACCCCCTTCCCAGCCCCCGCCAGTCCCGTTGTTTCCGCTGCCAATTTTTCCTCCGCTGCTGTTTTTCGTGCCTTTCTTTTTTTTTTGCATTCCCACGCGCACGACACAACGCTGGCTCGTCATAAACGCGCCACGATTAATCGCCCCGGCGAATATAGCCCCGGGGGAGGGTAGGGGTTGCGGAGGGGCGAGACGGGGGCTGTCGGTGGCTGGCTCCGGTTTTATAAACGCGATCAGGCACGAAATTGTGCCGCAGAAATACGATCGTGTAAACAGCTTCTGACACGTCCGCTATCGAAATTTTACAACGGGCGTGGACCAGCACCGCGATCCCTCGTAACCTCGCGCGCGGAAATATGCGATTTCGCGGGGCCGCCCGCCATCGATTCCCCAAATTCGATCATTCCGCCGCGTTGCCCGCCACCCCCCCCCCCTGCCAACCGAACGCTCTCCCATCGACCATACGCTTCGTGCCAGATCGAACAGCTCTCCTGCGTCAGCTAATTTCTACCCTCGCCGCCCTCGTTGCTCAGAGCGAAGGGACTTGGTAGCCGCGCTTCACCGTCTCCAACCAGATAGAGTCCATCTGCCACCGCCATCCGTTACCTTCTGTACGGTAAACTTGCCTAATTCGTAGCTGCGCCTCAAATCCTATCCCCGCTGTTTCTTTTAACCTAAGATAGTCACACTCGCCCTTAGCGGTAGAAAATGTAAACAACCGTTAGCCATACGCCATTAACAAGCGGAGTCACCGTGCCGTCACTCCACAGAAAAAAAATATAAAGCGGCTAGGTATGCTTTAGCATCAGGTGCGTTGATTATCACTAATTTATTTTTTTTTATTTTCTCTGTTATTTTTCATGTGACAAGCATTTGTTCTCGAAGGGTACGCTTTAGGCAAGTTTTACCCTGTATACATTAGCAACGATCCTTTATTATTCAACGCGACGGAATATATCGGGCGGGCCGACAGAAATTCCTCTCGAACCCGTTCCACTTCGCCACGCCGAAATAAAGTGTACGAGGATCCGCGGTAAATCTCGACAGGATTTATTGAACGTGTAACGCGGCCAGACCGAGAAACAAGGGACGAAGAAAGAAGCCCGGCTGCTGCCGTCTATCCCCCCGGGGGCCGGAGGCCTTGTCCGCGTGTTCCTCGGCGCAAAACTTCGGGGCTCCTTCCATTTTCGATCCGCTCAGCCCCCGCCGGCTAATTTATGAATCGTCCCGCGCCGTGCCCGCCGCGGCTCCTCCGTCCCCGTCGCCAGCCATCGCCCGCGAGAGGCTTTCCCCGGCCAAAGGGGAAGCCCGATTTACGATTTCAGGGGTGCATCCGGTTGGAACGGCGCGGACGGAGGAGGCCCGCTCGGCCGGGAGGAAGAGAGCGCGCGGGCCGCCGGAACAGCAGGAAATAACGGGGGTCGGCTGCTAAATATTCAATAAACGCGAGCGTTATTCGCGTCACGTCGGCGCGAAGGCTGCCTTACGGGCGAGCGCAGGTGAAGAGGCAGAGGAGAGGGGAATCGTAAAGGAGACGCCGGGGGAGAAGAGAAAGCACGATGGGCAGGCGGAGGGACGGAGATAGAGAAGAAAAATATGGGCTATTTATCTTGCTGCAAAGGGGAAATCGCGATCCGAACCGAGCACTTTTTTTAACCACTTAGCCGCAAACGTGTACAGGATGCAGCGTAATACGTGGGGCTGCGGTGATGGATTCACCGCTCGGTAACATTGAATTGCGCTTCGTTTCGAATCATTTCAAAGTTACGACCGCCTCCGGACGAATCAGTGTCCCCGCGAGTCCGAGCCGCGACTTTCCCTTTGACAGCTGGCAAGAATTCGCGTGGATGCCAGACATTTTCTCTGTTTTATTCGCCGTATCTGGGTGGACCCGTCCCACAGTGGGTCGAAAATCGAGAGAACCTGACCAAAACCCTAATTTCTCAAGTCACTAATCGAAGGGTCGGATGCAATTAAGGGGACTAGTGCTCGAAAATGCAAGAAATTATTGTTCAAACGCTAGAAAAGATTGGAAATTTTAAAAAATATAGTGTTGCGAAGTTCGTCACGACACACATTTGTTCTATTTCCAGTTTGTTTATCGAATCGTTACTATTCGCGTTAAAAAGTATAAACGAAAAATTGTTCATCGTCCAAAGTCAATATTTTTTTAAACATAAATTGGGATAACGTGAGCGAATATTAACGGATCGTTATGAGACTTAATACATAACTTCAGAAAACCCTAGCGAAACCATAAAGTGTATGTAGAAAACCCTTACGTTAAAAAGTGTAATAATATTTGATTAAAAAGTAATACTGGACAGAACCCATGATTTTTAACGTTCGCCGTTAAAAAGTTTCAAGGCAATTTTGAGATCCATATAACTTGCAGCGACAAAGTCTCTCCTCGATAGATACACAAGGAAGATTTTCACAAATTCTTACACCGATTAAAAAATAATTGTAGACGATAGGGCGATATATATAAATCGCGCGGCTCGCCTTCGTATACTCAATTACGTACAAATGAAAGGTCATCCTTCATGTTTTGGGCCAGGTTTTCCCGATTATCGGCCGCGCAAGAACCGCGCGCCTCGAGTAAGAAAGTTTCCGTGAAAAGAACGAAGGCGGCTCAAGATATGAAGCGTTCCGAGCGGTCGCAGCTCGCCGTCCGACGGCTCGATAAATTTTCATGATCGGCCCTCGTAAATGAATCGCCGCGCAAAAACGGACGAAGACGTGCACAGTAATTGACGAGTTTAATGCCCGGGAATGTCGTAAAAGCGAGAGCCAAATGAAATACGACGTTTCTCCGGCTCTCTCCGCTTTTGGTCCGCCAACAAATTATACCGTCGCGCCCGCGACGTTTTTCTCCTCCCCCGTTCCCGGCCAATTCCTCCGCGGACGGCGACGACGCGGGGAGAAATCTGTATTTCACAATGGCGATCACGATCGAGCGACCGAGAAAACTGGGGAAATTCAAATCGCTCGATCCGCGCGATGAATATTTATGCCAGCGGAGAAAAACACTGACCGAGAGGGAGAGGATCTTTGCGATGCAAATCCCGGCCGGATCTTCCCCTTTATTAATATCGAAAAAGTGCTTTTAATCGAGGGTAGACGCCGTCGCCTCGGGTTGGTTATTTCGCGGATATCAAACGAACCACTTCCGATTCTATTCCTGCCTGTTTGCTCGGCAAACAGAATCGCGCGGGATGAACGAGGGTAGGATAGAGGCATTACCGAGGGTACATCAATCTTGCTGCGTTTCTCTTTTAGTTAGTTTAGAGGCGTGACCTGGATTGATCCCCGAGCCCAGTGGCAGGCTCGATACGTGATCCGTAACAAAATCTACCTTCTGTCCTCGAATTGGAAAATCGACGGACCAAGGTAATTCGTAGGCCCGCAGCCCGTGTAATTTGCATGTTATTACCTCGTTTACATATTTATTCAATGACCATAGGCACCCCTGGGTATCGTCTCCCCGATCCCTTTAATTTCGGATTAAGGGACCAGACCGGCACGCACGAAACCGGCCCCGCTCCGAACGATTAGTAAGTCGCCGCACGGATATTGCTCGCGCGCTGCAGCCGCGTCATGAATGAAAACATAAATTTCATGCGGACACGTCGGGGGCTATCGCGCGTTAAGTCAACGAAGTAATTGCCATAGCCGTTTGCTCTGCTGCTACTGGCTGCACGTGCGTGCACACCCCAGCGAGCACACGCTCGCGCGGTCACGCGCGGGTATCGGCGCGTTGGCCAACACCCGTACGCGCCGCGTGCACGTATACGCGACGGCGCGGCTCGCTGGCCAACGATGCTTTATCGCCGCGCTTCGATGACGTTCATTTGAATTTCAAATCGACATATAGGCTTACCTGTTTATGCATTTCCACGTTCAGCCCGTAGGACATCTCGTAATACTGCAACGAAAAAGAAAGAGGAACGATATATTAGACAGGGTGGATATAAATGCAGCCGAGATCGTGCTCGGCTGGGAGTATAAAGGAGCTGGTACAAGGCGTTTAACGCGATGCTTGCGCAATACCAGCGCGTAAGAGCTACGGCCAGCTACGTGGTCGGCTATCGAGAGGGGAACGTGAGTTACGTGGCAGGCGTGGAATGGTTTAATCGCGCAATCGGTGGAAAGAAACGACTCGCGGCCTGGCTATACCAGCGCCGGCCCGAGTCTCTCTTTCTACGTGCGGCCGACTTTAATTCAATGTAGCGCGTTCGCGCGAACCGTCCGACCGATCCAGACGACGATCCAGATAAACCGAATTTGTGCCAGCAACGGGGCGATAAATAATTTCGCTGGCGACGCAACGGATAAGCTGTTGCGAGTACTCAGCTGCGACTTGTTACGCAACGCGCCACTCCGTTGCACCCGAACACCCGAATCACCTGGGGAGAGTCGAAGGAGCCGACGATCGGACTCGTTCTACGTATCTTTATGCAGGCTGCGAGTGTGAAATTTACTGCTCGCTACCTGTGTCAACTTTAAATCACTGCTCGCGCTAGTTAAAATGCGCGCAGCAGGGACATCCGTGATGTACGTTAGCGAGAACCATCGACGAAGCTTTGTATCGAGAGGAATTGTATGCTTCAAGAACGATCGGCTCGCTGATTATTATTTATCAGAACTTGGTTCGCTTTTATTGGCACAGCTGCCTTGCTCCTCGGTGTTCGTAATTTGATTGCACTCGAAACGATCGCTTAACGCCCGAAATATCGAGATGAAGAGCCGGTTAAGCCGAGCGGAAAGACACCCGAAGGGCTCATCGAATTATCGAGTTACCAAAACCGAGATGCTGCTCGAATTCGTAATAACGTCTAAAAGAACCCTTCGAAGAGGGTCTTTAGGGGGCCGGTACACGGCTGCCGAGAGCCGAGATTACATCGATCGGACGAGATTACGAAAAGCGGGTCAAATTGAGCCGTAATGCGAGATCCCGGCCAAGAAGGTGGATAAACGCCCGGGGAAAATGAGAAAAACGAAAAACCGAATCGATCTGCCCCGCTCCCCCGGCCACCGCAACCGCCGGTGTGAGTGTACGTGGGTGTGCACCACGTCCGAGACCGGTTTCTCGTAACATCGTTTCTACATCGTGTGTACAAGATCCGTTCCTGGGCATGGTTTAACTAATTCACCTACCGGTACACCGGTTCCCAATTCCCCTCTGTCCGAGTTTCTAGACAATCGGGAGACCGATGTCCGAAGCGTTGGAAAAAGTCGAGCTTCGTTTCTCAAGCCGAGTTAACAGCCTCCGAATGGTGTTTTACAGTGGAGAAGTCAGTCAGAAGAAGTTCGTAAAGAAACCCTTCAAGATGCAAAGAACTTTGGCCGCTTCGGATCCGCAGAGTGCGCGAGCAAGCTACTCTGGATTTTTCTAGCGTGTATGCAACTTTTAGAGATTTAGGTTACAAGCTGCAGAAGAAGCAGCTGGGTTGGGGGCGGGGACATTTTTCGATGCTCGCGGCGCTTTCAACGCGCTTTCAAACTTTGCAACGGTGCTTCGCAGAGATTTCTATAGAACCTTTACTTCTCCCTTTAAAGCCGATGGGCTTGCACTTTTAAGTTACGCTGCAATGTTCGCAGAGATTGGATATTGAAGGAAATAATTGTGAACGATAGGCACGATGAGCGCGTTGAGCCGAAAACCACCAACTCGTAGAGTGGCTGCTCCTCCCCTTGATTATGAGTCATCCCGCGAGTTGGTACTTATGAGTCATCCGCCAGACTTTAGTCCAGCGGAAGAACGTCAACGGGACGTGCGCGGAGGACATAAAAGAACTCGGTTCCACCGTTCGGTGACGGTGCAGGGAGGACAAAAAGGAACATTGAAGTAACGACATGCAGAATGGAACAAGGTAACGGCTAGAGAGAAAAATACTTGACTCGCGACGTTGAGTTTGAGTTGAGCGGGAGGGGAAAAAAAAAACAGGGAGGAAGAAAATATAATACCGCTGCGCAAATTTTAACGAGCACCCAGGACACGGTAGTAGTTGCCACATTATTCCTCGTACAACCGAAACGACGACCCGCCATGAAAACCATCTTTATTGCTCGCTGATCGTAAAACCGTGTTTTAATATATCAACGTGCTCGCTGCACAAGGATTTTTTTCCTCTCCCGGCGAACAGAGGCGCGCGTAAAACTCGTAGCAGATATTGAGTTATAATGTTGCTGTCGACCACTCGAGCGTCGAGTTCTAGTCGACAACTTCGAGAGATTTAATGGCTCATTTCCGTTCTCGACGGAAAAGCAGAACGGGGGAAATATTGGCGGCAGGAAAAATCGAGCGACATGGCGTGTGATCAACGAGTGATCGAGTAGATAGATAAACGTATCGGATTCAGTAAAGTTAAACGCTGCTCGGACGGCTCGGGAATTTCTATTTACCTCGGCTCGAAATTCGATCGCGACGAAAGAGATTGCTGGGAGAGCAAGGGACATGAAGAATTCGCGAAACGGGGATGGAATAAGAAGAAGGCAGTCGCATTTCTATGAACTCGGTGTCACGGAACGAACGCATAGAAGGATGAGTAAAGCGAGCCCGAGTATTGTTGCACAAACGATGGCGTCCCGCGGTATTAGCAGTGGCCAGGAAAATCACGGGGGAGAAAAAGGGTGAACGAGGTATCGGGGAGGAGAAGCTTCGGTGAAACACAGGGTGATCTATAGGTAGGTTTCTGAACATCAGTGTCCGTGAAAGTAGACGTGGGATATCCGGTCAATAAATATTCGCGAATCAATTATCATAGAGATGAGTTGAAGCGAAATTCTTATTTCCACATTCATAAATGCTAAAAACCCGTTGGTCCACGAAGTGTTTTAAATCCAGCGGTATTCTATTCTCGATACATTTGATATTCAACGAAATTCAAGGATGTCGTTCGTGACGGGAAATATATCATGGAATACTGAATACATTCTTTTCGTAATTGTTTACGTGATAATAATACAAATTATCTCTGATCACGTTGATTCACGAAGCTGCGTGGACTAAACACTTTCCGCTCACTCTGACCAGCAATTACGCGCATCGGAATCCTTGGAGCACTTTCCTTAGGTCACCCTGTGTAGCCGAGCTCGTCTTCCCCGTCCGTGGCTCGACGAAGTAATTAGCCTTTAATTAATAGACCTCGCCCTGCGGACCCTCGGGTAGTGGAGGTCAGGATCTTAATTATCGCGAGGCTGGAAACGTTAGCCGCGCGGCCGCCGCGTTTAATACGAGTGGAGCGGAATGTCGCAACGAACAGGGGCGACACGATCTCGGGCGGGATGATAAAACCCTTGGCTCGGTAATAAACGGCGATCAACCATTAAACTCTCAGAATCCACCGTTGCCGCGCACCCCTCTCCGGCTTTTTCGCCCTTTCGTTTGCATTTTCAAATTGGACCAAGCTTCGCTCGTATCGGGTTTTCTATCGCGCCCTCGTATCCGCGTCATCCAGTCGGACTTGCACGAAATTCCACGCGCCGGAGAGGAAAAAACGCACCCACTCCCATCGACACGCGGGCTACTCGATTCACGCGAGAAGAATAAATTCAGGATCTCTCTCTCTCCTGTTTGAAAAAAAGAAAGGGAAAAAAGAAAAAGAAGATTTACGAATCGAGCCGAGGAAATTGTGGATCGTGCAGCCGTCGACGACCCTCGTATCGCGATCCCTTCGGGCCCTGGAAGCGAGTCGGTGCTTTCATTCTCGAATAAACGACCCGATATCGATCGCGATCTCTATCTGCGCCGTGACGAGATACGCAAGACTAATGGACCCCCGGCTCTCTCGCCCCTCTCACGAACCCTTATCCCCCCTTTCATCTTTCCCTTGCATAAGCACACCCTTACATAAAGAGGCCCCTCCCGGCCATGTACGACTTGCAAATTTCGCCGTCGATTTGGCCCCGCGCTCCCAATCGGTCTATCCCCGGTTTAATCAAGAAAAACACTGGAAGCTCGGTGGACGCGTGTCCCCGAACACGACGAGTGGGCCCCCTTCAACCGTTTGGCCAATGAACACGGCTATATCGCAACGTATACCCGGGATCGTCCCACGATGCTCCCTCGAGGGAGACTAATTACATCTATTTGCACAGTTGCTGCACCGTGCGCGTCCGATTAAAGCTACGAACTACCGTTGCCCAGCGAGCGCGCACGGATGCGACGTGAAACGCAACTTTGTAACCGAGGTACATAATCTTCGAGCCGTGTCTCCTTCGCGCCGCGCTTCTTTGCCTCGCCTAAGCGACACGAGAGCTCTATTCTCGCGTGATAGAGGCTGAATCCCATCGCGAGAATCGCGCCGCTCACGGACGATGAGTTAATCATTTCGAAATCGTAGCTACTCGATAAAATCTTCCGCGGCTACCGTTATAATCTCTATGCCAGAGTTATGATGGCGTAATTAAATTTGTACCCGTGTACTGGTCCCGCTGTTTACAGGAACATCCCCGAGGTAGCGCGGAGACTGCAGCTCCTGTGGAAATGTACGCTAACGACCGACACGTTCGCGGCGGGCTTTCGGGGCGAACTTGCAACGCCCCGGCTACTTGTACACCGGCGAACCGTAGACGGGGGCCAATTTCAGGCAGGAAGGCGCCACACGCTCGCGTGCTACAACGATTGCATAAATTCGTGGCACTAGACGCACCGACACGGGTTAGCGGTGTTAACGACCCGAACTGTGGCCGTTCGCGGCGTCAGGATTCTATTAACTCATCGCCGTATTCTGGCACGCGGGATTTCGCGGCAATCTACGACTCCTCGGCCGCGTAAAATCGCGCACCGTCTCGATTTAACGGCAGGCTCTCGCGCGGCCATCAAACTCCACGATTCCACAAATATCTTCTCCTCTCGAGCGTACCCTTGGGCGTGACACGTGCAACATTGTCCTTTTTAGATTCCAGATTGCCTTTCGGACACTCGAAACTCTCTGAACAGCTGAATGGAGGCGTCGCCTCTTTTCTAAGTATTGTAATACACAGTGCGATGAAAATATTCAGACGACTCTGGCGATCTGTAGGGAAATGACCATCGACACTGAGAATGAAATCTTGCATTCGTGGAGCGTTATTATTTGAAAGTCTTCATCGTGGAGCTAGGGTTGCCACCCGTACTTTAAAATAAAGTATCTTACGTTATTATAGGTAAATGTACTCTATAGTTTTGAATAACAATAAAGGACGCGAGAATACTTTATTTCACAATTAATGATATTATGTGAAACGTAACGCAATATTATTATATTCTCTATGTTCCCGCCACTTCAGCATTTACTGAGAGAGTTTTCTCTGTCTTAGTTGTCAAGTGGCGCTATGAAAGAAACAAGGCCTCTCTTAATCTAATAAAAAAACAATTATTTATATATTTCAATACGAATATTGAGTGCAATGATGCCATTGAGACATTTCAAAATAATAAAAATTTACTTTGTAATGCTAAAAGCAATAGAAAATATGTTTGGAAGAAATAAAAACTAATAAGATTAAAATGTACTTTTAATTTGTTGAGCGTACTTTTTTGTATACTTCACGAAAGCAAATGTACGTTATTTTTCTGTAAAAAAGGTGGCAACCCTACGTGGAGCCAAACAACTCGACAGATCGAGTCGTTGAAGCAACGTGCAGCTGCAACAAAGTCAGGAGCATCGAAATAAGCCCTCGAAACGAGTGAACGCACCGTGGCCGGTGAAACTCCTCCGAACTATGCGCTTCGAGGCGATCACTTCCGCGCGGTTCGCGCTCGTAAAAGTTCACGAGCTCGACAATTACATGAAAGAGTCGTAAAAGCGTAACGCCCCGTGGCCGGGCTGTATCGTCGTATAACGACGTCGGGCACGACGGGGCGAAGACGGCACGCTGCCGCATCGGAAACAAATCCCTGAACAGAGATCGAGTTCGACTTACCGGACGGGAGAACTCTAGCTGGCATGGAACACGTAGCCAGAACGTGTCCGAGTTTTTCCACGTGGAAAACACGCCGGGGAAAGCTCCGTTTATGGACAACGGGAATATAAAATATCCCGAGCACTTGTGCTCGCGGTGCGTGAACGCGAAAGCATTTAAACCGGCTGGGAAATGACAGCTAGTGGAGAAATAAGGTAGGTAATTCCGGGAACACAGAGAAGGATAATCTACCGCGATACTTAACAAGAGTATCGAGCACACTATTCCTCTAAAAACTCTCGTTTTTCTTCCACAACGATATGACTCGCAAGCATTACCAATCGGCTCGATTCAAGAGTTCAAGTTCACACGACAGGGTAATCCTGTTTCTTCATCAGCGTTCTAAGGTCTTGATCGAAGATGACCATGGGAATCGGCTGACGGCAGGAAAACGACGTTTTTCCACTGCCTGGTACCTACTTATACGCATCGGTGCTCGCTGGCGATAATGAATAGGCTAGTCCTTTCGGGCTGAATCATTGCAATCACGCCCGCGTATAAACCGGCACCGATTCATTAAGAGCCCGTTTACCGGTCACTCGATAGGTCTGAACGGAGCGGCGCGGCGCGTCAGACACGGCCGCGTATGTCTGACAAGTGTACCTGTTGCTGGCGCGGGCCGACGCCAATACAATAAATTCTTGTTCCGTCGATGATTAATCGTGAATGACGAAACGATGTAATACGACACCGTGCCGGCTAATAATAAATGGCCGCGAACGATTGGGAAAGCCCGCGGCGCGGTGGATTTTTGCCGGCGGTGCCCGGCCGCCGAGTGACAAAACCGTAGCTGCCGCGGGGCAGCGCGCCCAAGGGGGCGTAATTTTTCCAGCCATCCGCGAGGATTACTTCATAGAACAGGGGGAGATGTACGATACGGGCGCGAGGGGCGTGCTGCATAAATTGAAACGCGAGCGGGTAGAGAACGAGCCGCGGGTGTGTTCGTGACGAGGAATCGAGAGGAGGCATCGTCTCCGGGAGGGATCGGCGGTATCGCTCGGCGGGCCAGCGCGCGGGCCTCGTACGCAGGCCTGTCGCGATCGCGCGATTAATCTTCGCGGTGCGTGAATCGACGGAAGTGCCACGTCCACGCAACCGGCCGCGGTGCATTTTATATCAAGTCATTTGCATCGAACGCGGCCACGAAGTGTGGCCTATAAATTACACGCCGTGGCCGCGATAACCGCTGAACGCGATAGACAATAAACCCCGCGAGCGACGCGAGTCCTGCTGTCTGCCCGCCTCTTTTTCCAGGCCCGCGCGCGGCCATTTTTATCGTCCAATCTCGAGCCGTTCCGAAGGATTCATAAGCCCGCGAATGCCACTTTGCATACGTCGTTTTAGCAGCTTCGACGGGCCCTCTATGGTTCTTTGGCATCAGTGCGCGGCCACGGAGCGACGCGTCGTTTAAAAAATCGTTACTCCAGGTTTACGACGCCCGGCTGGTACGGGCTCGTGAATTTATGTGGCGTCGTAAACGATCTGGAGATGGTATTGTCACTGTGTCGGAGCATCGACATTCGACCTTTTATTCGAATAAATTTTAGGCTGTATATAATCGAGGATGGAGGCGTAAGCGATCGATCGTTTTCAGTTGCCAATTTGCGGCAACATATTGAAAAAGATACACGACTCCTTCCAATATAAGCCACCCTTTAAATCGACACCGCCCCACTCCTTTCGCTCTCCGGTTTGAAAGAATTCCCTGGAACACTGGTGGCTCGACGGCCACGATGAGAAACGGGCGTTTGGCGTCGTCGCGAACAGCCGCGTTTCATTCGATCGGCGCCCGTGGTTAGGAAGGAAAAGGGAGAATCGCGATGCACGGGACGCGGCGGCGTGTAAATTCAAAGCCGCCTTTTCAAACAGGCGGCGACCTGCGACCTTCTCTGTAGGAAGTCGAACGCGACTCGCCCCTCGAGCTGAGCCGAGACTCCGTATATATCCCCATCGCGGCGCGGTTGTATCCTCCTGCTAATGAAGACGCATACGGCGGTGACGTTGCACCGCAATAATGAAGATCTACGGGCGAAAGTAAGCCGCGCCATGGTTACCGGCCGCGTGTGTACAAGCACGGGGGAAGGCGCACCTGCGTGTGCAGCCGACTGAAAAGGAGATGGTAGCGCGGGGACGAAGAAATACGCGAGGAGAACCCGCTCAGCGGGTCGGCTGAATGGCTGATGGAGTTCTGGGGTCGGGTCGGCGGTTTTATTAAAAGATCGTCGCCTAGATCGACCGCGCCTCGCGCCTCGAGCTTAATAGGATTTATGAATTATTCGACGCGACGGGGCTCGTTAAATATTCCAGCCAACGTCGCAATCGACCTATTAAAAATTAATAACGAGCTACTGTATTCAGATGAGCCGGGCATTCGGAGAGATCTGTTGAGTAAACGTTAAGGACGTGGGCGAGATTCAGTTTTCTGACTGACGATGCAAGTGTACAGAGAGAACGCGAAATTTGGATCGTTGGAATTATTTGTTTCATTCGTTTGATTCGTTCTAGAAAGTTTCAAGAGCTTGGTGTATTTTAAAGGGGGGCTCGATTGGGAAGAATTAAGTTGTCCGATATTAAATTGCAGTGGGTATAGCTGTGGAAGCTTCAGTTCCGTCGCTATGGTAATGCAATAGTCTCTGTCTCTCTGATCGTCGCGAAAGGTCATCGAGGCAGTTTCAGTGTCCAGCGGGCGATCGAATAGCTAAATCACTTGAAATAAAGAAGCTTGAAGAGAAGTCTATTAACTCGCTACTTGTTGGTACATACTTGCCCATGGCACAAATTCGGATCTACCTTCACGTGGGAGAAGCATCCGCGCGAAATTCCCGCGAATAAAATGAAAGGAAAGGAAAAGATCCCGCGATAGGTATGATGGAAGTACAGACACACGATCTCGTTCATTGATTATCGTATAATGTTCCACTCACCATGACGTAGTGACGCTGCATCTCAGTCTTCTCCTGGGCGAGTTTCTCCAGCTCCAACTTTATACTGAACAGAACAAGCAAGGAAACATAAGCGTAAGCTCGGCATTAACAATGTTCAGGTGATATACATAAAACTATGGGGGCTTGTGGATCAACATCCATGACAATTCTCATAAAGTGACCGACGTAATTATATCGAAACTTACAAGATTTACATAAAAAGATTCCTGGTATTCCTGGTAATCGCTGACGATCGCTTGAACATCGCAGAACGAAGCTGACCTGACACCGTAATCTTTCAACTTTTAACAACACCTGCACTTTGGTCACTTCACGACAATGGCCACGTTGCGTGTCTACGTAAATTCAATGACCGGGGACGGGTGTGTATCCCTACGAAAAAGATAAACGCTCGAGTGGCGCGGACAATCGAGGCTTGTTAATCGAATCATCGATGCGAATCGAGGCACTCGACGTGTCAGGCTCCGTTAACGAGTAAGGAACGCGATCGCGTGTGAAACGGGGCCCGCAGACATCGTTAAACAGCCCACGACGGAACGTTTGCCGTTTCACTCTTTCCCGTTGCTCTTTTTACCTAGCGGGACCGATTTTCCGCTTCAGTCACGTCCCTTAATCGAGGCAGGCCGCGGAGGAGCGGTGCACAGCCAAGCCATTAAAAACACACAATTAGTGTAGCCGCAACAAACATCGATAATAGTCGTTACACGCCGGCCCCACCGTGCGCGAGAATTTCCTGCACACGCGTTCCCCCTTTTTTTTTTCCACCGGTCTCTCTGTCTTTTTCCATTCGGCCCGCTCTGTCGCTGTGCGGCCTCTAAACGGCGTATCAAAACTATCGGAAGCGCGCGCGATCGCGCGAGCCGCGCTGCCCGCGAGCGTCGCGGGCAAGGAATTCATTTCGTTCGATTGGTCGCGATGGGACGGGGCCGGATCGATGACCCCGTGTTTACCAAAAATTATCGATACCGTTCTGCGTCGAGCGGCCAAGTAATGAAACGCGGTACGAACGAATACAAAGGAAAACGAGAGGGGGAAAAAGAATTTTCAATGAAATAAATTTTGACCCCTGAGCGAACGGACCAGTGTAACGCGAAAAATCAACAGGGCTACGGAATTTCGCCAAGTCGAGACGATACGCGAAAAAAAGCAGTCTCGACCAAAATCAACACGGGGCTCCACTGAGCAAATTGAACTCCGGGAGCGTGTTACTTTTACGTCGTCGAATAGAATTATCGATCTTTATCGCGTGCAGCGTTAGTGGGGCCCGGCAGAAATAATAGGCAGTTAAATGGAAAATTAATTCCTATCGATCCGCGGGCGCGGTAATTTGCGCGGGAAACGACGCCGCGATCGAGGTCCCCCTTTACGCTGGCGGTAATTTTTTAACGGCGGTCGAGCGTCATATTTTTGTTTACGGGCTGGCCCGTGGAATTGACTCGGGGTCGTAGTGATTCTACGAAATTGCATCCCACCCAGCCGGTCGTGTAATAATTATGTGCCCGTAATTGTCGAATCACCTCCGTAACACACCGCATGAAAAACGTTCTCTGCGCTGCGTGTACGTTTTTCTATCCGTCACCTTAGTGTTTTGCGAGTAGGTAAGTCGCGACTGCTTGGAATTGTAAATTTTAAAATTCGATAACCTGACAAACGCGCGATAATGCATAAATTGAATTTAAATAATAGAACTTGACAGTCGATTAGTGTAAACCGGAGCGTAAATATGCAAGTGAGCTTTCACGAAGCGTTAGCATCGAGGGATTAATTTTAATTTATCAGTATCGAGGGAAAAAACGAGGCAAAGAACGCGCGGCAATCGGAGGAACAGCGCGCGAACGAATATAATGTAACGTGTAAACGAATCCCCTCGTTTTTTTCCATTTTCTCCCCCCTCGGCTTACCATCGCCTAATGCCTCTGTATCTCTATTTTCTCGCCAGTCCCACTGGAATTTTAGGCCGCGCAAGGGGAACAAGAACACAGCATTAATATCACCGCCAACCCCCGTGAACGCGGAGCCTTTGTTCGCCCCTCTGTTCGCGGTGGTCGCACCGCGGCATTATATTAAAACGCCCCCGTTCCGGGGTCCGCGACAATGGGGCTAAATGGAAAAGTCACGGCGTCGAAATTAAAGTCGAAAAACGAAAAAGAAATCGTAGCCAATTAGCGACAAAGAGCGAAGTAAGTCCTTATAGCCCAGCCGTGAGATCCTTTCCGCGTAGCATCGAACGCGGAACAATAACGCAAACCATCGTCGGGAAAAGTAAAGGCACCTTTTCCGCGAGCCACGTTCCGCTATCACTTTTGCGATAAATGTTGGAGACGGAGCGAGGAAGGGGGCCGTCGACGTCACGAGCAACGCGATGCGTATTCTTAGAGTTCGGCAGCGGGCCGATACAACTCGTCGAATGCTTACAAAGGAGCTGAGTGGGCCATCTCTGGGTGTAATTAGACAGTTACGGTGGCTCACTCGTCCGCGAATGACGTCACCTAGATTCACGTGACTTCCCGGAATCCTGGCGAGGATTCCGGGAGACGAGATTACCTTCTTCTCTTGCTTCCACTGCCGAACCGAAAGCACGTTTCGCGATCGCGCGGAGTTTCTCTGAATCTAATACAGTGCACGTGGCCAGATCGCTGGCGCGGTGTATAAGCGCCTCTTACACTCGAACATTTCCTTTAAAATCAGTAGGAAGGTTCGAATACGAAATAAAACACATGTAAATAGTTGTAAATAGTGAAGTGATTTATTGAAAATGGTACTTGTCTCATAAGCGTAGATCTCGGGTAAAATCAATTGGTTAATTCAATTCGTAGCAATAAACCTTCCTCGATAACAACGGATCGAGCTTCTAATTACCTGTAGCGGAATACGTTCGACAGAGGCGAACGGCCCGCGCGAGCGATTTCCATTCGTTACCGTAATTGGCAGGGAATCCGAAAGAAGGAAAGAACGCTAAGGCGATTAACCGTATCTAGCAGTTGCGTCGACGGGGCGAAATTGAGTGGCTGGTACAACCTCCGCCGTCCGTCGACGAGTAATCGACAGGCAATTATCGTTCTCCGCTGGATTCTGGACTCGCGAAGGCGAAAGTCCGTTGCGCGGCGTGTTTCGAAGTTCCGACATTCGACGTGGCATGCCGCCGGTCACTATCAGAGTTGCTCGGATCGCTACGCGACCATATTCGATCGTGAATCTCGCGGCCGGGCGGTGCGCAGCGGTCCCTGCTCCTCGATCGCCATACGAGAGAACTCGACGCACCGCTAACGAGACCCTCCGTTTTTACGAGTTGGCTCCTTTAAAGGGGGTAGAAGTGAATTATTCAGTTAATCGTTAGCGGGTTATACAGTGGGCCGCGCGAGGGGAACGCGAGGAAACGTTCCTGAGCGACTGGATCGCGGCTTCGTCGCGATAAATTAGCACGATATTAACGATCGGTCGAGCGATAATTCTGGTTGCGCGAGAACGACGGCACCGGCCCATTAATTATCCACGATTGACGCGGTGCAACGATTTACAAGACGCCTTATCAAGCCCGCTCCTCGGCGAACGTTTCGGGATGTGAACACGCGGAAACGCGCACCTGTTCACCGTCGCACGGTGCCGCTGGAGTTCCCCGCGTTTCAGCCGTTCTCAATTTGTAAGCGGCGAAATTTATCGTTCCCCTTGCCACGCTCGCGAAAGCGTTAATCGCAGAGATCGCCTGATAATAAAACTAACCGTGGCTGCGCCACTTTCCGCGTCATCGAGCGTATAATATAGACGTGTAACGGGTATTATTCCGCGCGGGGCCGCGGCCGCTCGCGCGGGAAATTCATCGCGGCTTGTGCAACCTCCTACAGGCGGGATATATAGCGTATCGCTAATCGAACCCGAAGGAAATAAATCTGTGGCGGAACGGTTGCGAAACGGTTTCAAGCGCGGTGGTTCAATCTGGGCATCGGTTTCACCTGAACTTTAAATTCTTTCAGAGCCGTTTTCGTTTTAAACCGAAACGAACGAAGCAGCAGCTGGTTGCAAAAGAGAGCACTTGGTCCGGTAGAAAATGGCACCTTTCCCCGCATTTACGCGCCAAAAGGCAGATAGATCGAACGGTTTCGCGAGTACGAGCAGCGAGAGTCGTTTGCTGGAGAGCTTGATCGAGTCACGGTGTGTTTACATACGAGCGATCAGGCATCGTCGCGACGGTTAGCGAGGGGCACGCGTCCCCGTGGCAAACATTTTCATTTCCCCGCGTATCGTTGAGCGGACACGTGGTCCTGGGGCGTGGCTCGGGGGGAAATCAAGCACTCCGTGAAAGAGTCGGTGTGCACAGAGTGCGAAATTGGCTACTTTCTGGCTGCCCTGTACGTAACGCGAGCGTGTCGAAATGTCGCACGCGGCTCACGTACGCCCGGCGCATATTTATGCATGTATGCACACAGCCCCGAGGGGGCCTTGTCTCTGCTTCTCGCCCCCGTCCCCCCATTTTCTCTGTCATTCAGCTGGCCGTGTCGCTGCGACACGAAACAGCAATTTAAGTTTCCGTCGTCGGTGGAAATCGTGCGGCACGTGACGTCGCGAATTAACACGTTAAAGGGCCGAGGCATAAATTAACGTGTCAAGCCGCCGATAGGGATCGTCGCGGGGGAGGGGGGGGGGGAGGAGGGAGCCGTTGGAAGGTTGACGTTACGTCCGAAGAAAGTCCCCTTATCGGGCAGCTTTTCTCCACCGTTTCGCGTGCCAGATAGTATCGCGCTCGATTACCTTCTGTATTCCTGTAGGTACTTGTTACGTTACTGCGTACAGCGCTGCGGTGACTTTCCTTTGCGAGACACTCGGGACGATACTTCTGTGCTCCTTGCGGTGCCATTCTAACGATTTATTTTTTATTCGCCGTGGCAACGCACATCTCTCATTTTTATTTTATCCGAATGCCCAGAAGTGAGATCGCGATGTGTTGTATTACGATGTAAGAAACGAGTTGTAGTAAAGCCGCGCGCGTTTGACGCGGCTGGATACAGCAGGCAGGGTTAAGCCGAGTGAAAAAGAAAAGATTGCATCGTAAACGTGATGGAGAAATGTGGCGGGACGGCTCGTAAAGAAGCTGAACAGCTCCTCTCGCGGGCGCGTAACACGCGTGCGTAGAATCGAAACCGAGAGGCCTCCACGTCCCCCGGGCTATGTGCATGGCTCGCGTGTGCATAGCTTCCGCTCGGGCAAACAGTACCCTGCCAACATCTGTCGATTTGTTGTCCGTTTGCCTCGCCCACGCGAGGACGCGGCGTTTGCGCGAACCTTCCCTAGATAAGGATCCCCGCGTACACCTAGGAATCGACTGCAGCCGATGAATTACGGCGACATCGCGTATAATACGGGGCCAGGGACAACGTCCACGCGATAAGATAACGGTCGAGTGGGAGCAGAAAACGCTTCAAATCAAACGAGTTTTTGCTACTCCATCGTAATTCCAATTTAATGATTTCACTGTTGCTATCGCTCGTTTATCGCGTCGAGTTTATTAGATTATGGTATTTCAAGCATTTCCTAGTTTCCGCTCTTTTGTTAAGTTCCTGTAAAGAATCTATTCAACTTGTGAATCGATCGTTGATCGATTCGAGACGTTATCGTTTGCAATTACTTCAACTAGGTCAAGATGACGAGCGAACGTCCACGCAACATCTATTGTCCGCGCAAATCGAGCGCACGTTTTTAAAACAGGCAAGTGACATTTTTATCAACGCGGTAGTTATTATTAAGTATGATTGATTACCACGCGAAATGATCTCGGGAACGTTGCACAGTTTTTCGCGCAACGAGAGCATGGCTGTGCCGGTTGGGGGTAGATTTATAGGCATTAAGAATAGAGGTATACCTGTGATACTGTGACTGGAGAAAGTTGAAGTCCTCCTTGATACGATCGCACAGCTCGCCGATGGAGAATTTATATTGCTGGCCCGGCTGCGGTGGACCCTGAAACACGAAATAAAACGATAAGGTCAGTTTCATCCGGCGATTCAGCTGTTTTTCGTTCGACCGAAGCATGCCCCCACGTTCTACGCTCGCAAAAACTAGCTCCTTCAAGGATGTACGACGAAATTTTCACACATCAAACGCTTTGTCCCCCGAGTCGACAGTCTGCAGATACGAATCGTAAATTACAAGTCGTAAGATCCAGACTGCCATCTCCCCTACTGGAAAACAAACCTTATACACCCACGAGACACTGTCATTTCTAAACGCATCCAACAATGCTTGCTGACAATTGTTTGCTGGCGTCAACAAATCCTTCGACTAAGTTTCGTATCTAGGTCAAGAAGTTTAAGAATAGATAAAGCCCAGTGTGCGCATCCAATGTCTGGAAAATTTTAATTCATTGCCAAACACACCTAAACACTCAGAAAACATTACAACGAAGGATGGAGTGCTGACATTAAACTAATTAGAGTAATGTATGCAGCGTGTTGTCGCACGAAACGAAGCGCGGATAGGGCAAGATCGCATGTGTGTACTAACGAGGCGAGAGTAATATGTCCCAGTTCTTTGGCTGAGGAAGCAATATTTTGAACAAATATCTCGGGAAGCTCGAGCTTCTGTGCTCCCCCGAAGGAATCCGTTTCCGGAGTCACCGAGGTCTCGAGCTTACAAACCGCCGGCACGCATTTTTCTTCCGCTACCTTTGCAGCGTCGGAACCGCAAAAAGAAGCCTTCGAAGCAGCGACGTTAGGCAGCTAAAAGGTTACCCTCGAGCGCCTCTGCGTGATCTTGTTTGTATCCGTCATGCTGTGCCTCGAGGGAGGGAAAGCCTGAAAGGGAGAGAGAGAGAGAGAGAGAGAGAGAGCCGAGAAAATATTTTCCTCGTATCCTGAATGTTCAGCCGGGGAACAGCGGCTGGCAAACAGCGTGCGCGAAACAGGAAACGGCGTCGAGATTGAATCAACGAACGGAAGGGGAGGGCCTTCGCGGATCTCGTTGGAGGAAAGCACGTATACGGAGTTACCCTTCGATGGGTGTCGGTGTAAATTCGATACGAGGTTCAGGGTGATCCTAGAAAGTAGAGAACACTCTTAAAGGAAAATACTGTATTGCGTAAGGTGCGAGGCCATGAAATAGCGTTGCGAAGAGTCCTCGCGTGATTTTTCCACGCGTGTGTTTCATACGTTCTCTGAGCGTAATCGGACGTCGTGATTGCGCACGGAAGGAATGGCTAATCCTTCGATGTGCCGGATGCACTTGTCACGGCCCACGTAAGCAGCAAGCCGCCTCGAGGCGTGCACACGCGAGGAGCAGCGCTGGAGCGGCGTAAGCGGCGGAAATCGTGCCGCTGCTTCGGCTTCCGTTCCGTTGATTACGCCTCCTCCGGCTTAAAGCTGCGCGCGGCGTACCAACGTGGGGCCTGGGCTGTTGCACTCCTGCCGACCAATTTCGCCTCGTAAAAGCTACGCGCCCGGGAGAAAAGGTTTCAGGGAACGCTTTGCATGGAAATCGACTAGCCGGCCGCCGCGCGAGAAACATTGTTCCCCGCCCGGCAAATATTCTCCTCGGCGGGCAGCCTTGGAAAGTTTGCCTGGTACATGCCGTTCGTGAATATTGCCTCGCGCGTGTACAAGCATCTACGGTTTCGCGGAAGATCCACTTGGTCCGCAGGTGCATGTATCGCGAGTAATCGCGGGTAATTTCATGGTATGTATGTAATATGTATTCACCAGTCATCGCGGTCTGACAATGTTCCACGGTTTCAGTAACGAAACGAAACGCGATAGGGTGAACTGTAAAATGATCGGTATCTAAAACGGAAATCTCTATTGGAATGTCTATACTTTTTCGTGAAGTTTGTATATGCTCTTAATTTTCGGTTATTATCGATGATTATGAATCTCTCATTAGAATAAAATATCTTGAGCACCTATTACCTAAGTCTTTGTTCTAGAAATATTCAATGAAAAAGAGAAATAGGTATAGGTAAACGTACCTACAATCATTGGCAACCGAAGATTTGAAATTATATAGAAAAAAAATAGTTAAGAAACGTAGTTTAAACAGACTACTTCATTCACTATCAAATATCTACAATGCTTAGTGAATCTGTATATCAATCCACTACTTAATTATAATGCGACAAAATATACTTACTTCTTATCAAAATTTTAAGAAAACGCTTAAAACTCAGCTCTTTGTCACACCGCTACCTCTGAGACATTTTTGTGGAGTTGCTAGGTGTAAAATGTATAGTCCGGCTACTGGATTTTGCATTGTTGCGATAGAAAAATAAGAGATCGTAAAAAAGTAACTTTCTAAGCTTGCACTTCTTAATATTTACCTTTTTGATCAGGAGTGCCAGCATTAGTGCATTTTACATTACGTCTTCCTTGGTTCTGGCCGCCTTTTACACGTAGGTATTGATAAGTCCGCGTCTGTTTGTATTCGCAGTTGTCAGAAGGAAGGAACTATGTTTAAGAGTGCGAAATGTTTGAAAATCGAAATGATTTAATAAATTTAGGAGGGCATGCCACGGAGCCCAGAATGCGGCTGGTTCTATTCCCTATGAAACAACAAGCGACAGACAGAGAAGAGAGGGCGAGAGTTGCGAGAGAGAAGGGGGTGGAAGGACGGAAATAGTGGCGCAAATTCGGTTGCTGCTCCGGCATTTGAGAGCCCGATGGAAACCCACGCTTACCGACTTTGGCGGCAGCTGTACCAGCGCCCACGACCGTAAAAGCCACATTATTACCGGTAGTACCGCTGCTACCCACCCACCTCCGTATACCTGTCGGTAATAACGTTACGAGCGTGTTATCGATCGTTTTGCACGTCGTACCCCGCCAAACGGATACGCCACGACGGCCTCGTAAAAGCTGAAATAGTTCTCCATCCCTGCCTCCTCCACACCAGCCTGCTTCCCATGCTGCTCCTCTTCGTCGCTTCAACGCCCATTCTCTCAGCCCGAGAGAACCACCAATACACGCCGCGAGGCACATACAAGCTTGGCCCCCGCGCGTCGTCAACTTTAATAAAAAGCTTGAACGTGCAGTGAGCGCGCGTCGCCTGAGACTTTAAAAAGCTTGCACGGCATTGTAAAAAAAGTTGAACTTCGTGCTTAAGAGTTATTACACCCCCTGATGATGGATCCTGGTGCTGACGCAGCTCTCTTTCCTGCGCTTACACCCTCAGCCGGTGTCTCTTTCGATAAAAGACGCTATTTCTTAGAATCATGTCTTAGGATGAAGCAATGCGTCTGGTCTAGCGAACGGAGCAACTGCGTTCACCCAAACGAAAGTACTCGGAGAGGGGGGATTCTGCTCGAATCGATAGCCGTGCTTATCAGGTTAGCGTAATATTTGCCAGCGTCTAACGCGTTAAACGGGGCGAAGCCGTCAGAGGCAATACCGTGTGTCCATTTGTCGCGCGCACCGGTGTCAAGAACGTTGTACGTGTGCAGAGAGAACGAGAGGGTGGCGGTGGCTCGTGTGCGGTTGCTTTTAAACGATATCGAACACGTGTAAACGCGTCGGTGGTACCCGACGGCATCCTGTTAACGAGCCAGCTTCTTAAAGGCTGGCCGAGGTTCGAGGCTTGCAAGAATCGACGGAGCTCGCGCGCTCTGCTGATCGGCAGAATCGCTGATCCCATTTGCCCGCGCAAAGCCACCCGCGGTCAATCCAATTAATTTATTGGCTTTCGCCGCGCGCCACCCGTATCCTTCTCCGTCTATCTTGCGCCCAACCACGCTGTACTTAACGGTGGCAGATAATGCGCGCAACGGAAGAGGAAAGCTGACCTCGGATGATCGTTCGCGATTGAATGCCTCTCTCGCGAAATCGAAGCGCTGCTGCGAGCCACGATGCAGGATGTTTCGATACCGATGCACGTGGGTTCACAGGCGAGTTCAACGCAACAGCAAGAAATGTTAACGAGGATACGGATCCTGTCGCTTAGCAGCGAAGCCCGAAATGCGAGCCGACGATTTGGGCCTCCAGGGTTACGTCTGACAGATCGAATTAATTAATTCTGTTGGTGCATAAGGCATTATTAGCAGTCTAATTTTTATGCTCAGAGGAATGTTATGAAATACGAGATAGGGTAAATCCGGGAGACGCGGTCGGGCCGGAGAGTTGGTCGACTCGCTATATTTCAGACTCTATACGTAAAAACGCGTTAAAGTGCAGACCAATTCTTTCTCTAGAAGCCAAACAGTTGAATGAATAGCGTCATTTCGCTTCCTTCTGCGTTTTTTCTGGATTTTTAGGCTTTAAAAGGTAAATTGAGGTTACATTTAACCTCTTTTGTCAAACAGCGGTTATACAGAATCGTATTTAAAATATACTTCTAAATTTATTTTCGTTTAATGTTTAGGATAATAAGAGAGTAGAAATATCGAGGGACAATGCAGCCAAAATATTTGACCATATTAACTCTTCCTCCCAAAGCTAACGAGAAGACCATCTCTCGCTGCAGAAAGGAGAGATGGTCGACTTATGATTTTTTTTTTATTATTGTTCTTTATTTGGTTTATTTATTCACTTTTGTATTCGTTTGCCTTGCTAATCGCCAGTAGGTAGTTCACTCTTTTTAATGCGTTCTTTACTCCGTTTAGTGTAAATCAATTAAATATCAATGAATCTCTAGTTGTATTCACTCATAAATAATTTTGCTTTAAACTTTGTTAATTTTCCATGAATAATTATGCGAGTGGTCTCTGCGACGAAAACGACTAAAACCATTTCCCCCGGTACCTCGGGAGAGATGGTCAGATATCATGACTTCAGTTTACAACCCGATTTGCAGTAAATATCGTCTTAAAGCAAATATCGACCAGTTTTTCTGAATCAGCATAAAATTCTGAACATATAAGTTTGTTCTGATAAAATAAGTAATTTCTATATTAGTTTTAATAGCCATTTTATATTAGGTCCACCGCGTCTCCCGGATTTACCCCACTTGAATAACTGTAATATAGCCTGCTGCATTAAAATTCGAATGAAAATTTCACGACTGGCTACATGTGAAACGTTTTAATATACTGGAGCAGTGAAAGAACAACGTTTCGACATGGTTTCTGGATTATTCGAGTACGTGAGAACCATGCGAAATAATTTTCAGTGAAACCGTCGACGTACTCGGTACAAAGGGCATCTTCGCGAACTGCTTATCCTCTTTCAACATGGTTAATGCCTGTTTCATGGAATAGGCTTTAATTACTCGGTATTAATCACGTGAGCTGAGTTTTCCGTACCAAGGATTCCACGTGTTCTTCATTATCAGAGCGATACGTGACACGTGCACGCGGCTAGTTACAATTTCCACTTTGCCCGTAAAACGCGGCAGCCGTAAATATTTCCATTCGGCGAATTCCTTTCGCGATGCGGGCTCGTAATTTCTACGGAGATATATTCCCGCAGAACCTGGCACGACGACCACCTGATCGCTGCGGGGATCAGATTGGTCAGGGGGTCGAGTGAAAGTTTTCGCGGTATCGATCGGCGATTGGTTTCAACGTTGCGCTTGCCAAAAGTCCGCCTCCTTCGGGCAAAAACATTCGCCGTGCTTTACCTTTAATTACACTCGACGAACAAAAGCGAGAAACCTCAGTTATACCCGCGTAAATTAATTTTTCCCCGATACCCCGCCACTCCTCCTCCCCCATCGAACACATTCATCAACCACCTCCTCTTTTTCTATTCCGATCACGTGCCGCGCATCGTCCCCCGACGACAACAAATCCAGGGCAAAGGTCACATTCAGATTCCTCTGATTTAATGCCGCCTGTTTCACGGAACGTGCACAGGCCGGGGGAACAATATCGTTTCGCGCTGATTGGCGGGCTCGAATAAAAGCATAATAAACAGGCGCCGTCGCCATGAAATCAAATTAAATCGCCGCGTAAAAAAATCCCGCCGGAACATTGTTTCGCGGCGCATCAATAATAGATCGCGCGTGCATTCGATGCAAAACGCGGGGTCGCGCGCGCGAAATCATCTAATTTTTGCAGGCGGTACGAACTCTCGGGGAGGGGAAGTGAAATTCATTTATCGCCACGGCTTTAAAATATTCATGGTTTTGCATGGAATAAAAGCGGCGAATAGGGGGAGTGGGCTTTTACACCGGTGACGCAACACGGGCGGCACGAGGGTCGGGGAGATTGTACCGGAAAATGCGGTTAGCCTCCGTCGAAAAGCGAAACGCGAATTATGTCGTTTCGACGAATAATGATGAGAGAGCGCGGCTGGCGGCCGTCAATCAGTGTCCTTTACGTCCTGCGGCCGATTTAATTATCGGATAGCTGGTGCCCACCCCCGTGGACCCTGGGCGTCACGCCCTGCATCATATCCTGTCCCTTCCCTTCTCCCTCGCCGCTCTTTCGTTTTTTGATCGAGAGCAATCATAATAACGCGGCCGGTATTCAAACAACGCGCGGCTCGAAAATACCGTGAAATCACCGCCTGACAAGTGACGACCCGAAAAGAGAATTAATATCGGGCCACGGTACGGGGCGGTATCGGCGCCGGCACGCTGGGCGAAAGCTATAATAGTGTGTGTGCACGGTGGTATCGTCCTATCGATACGATATGAAACGCGATCGAACGAATCGGGTCGAACGGAACGAAATCCCGTTTGCTCTTTTCTTCCTCCTGTAACAAGCACGCTCCGTTTACTCTCTCAAAGCAGTTGTCTCCGATTCGTACGGTTCCCTCTGGGGAGGGCATCAAAGGGCGTCGTTTAATGGAACGGATTCCAAGAAAGCAGCCCCCGCGGCACGCGCACGATCTCCTTTGGATGGTAATGTTTGTTAGCGACTCTAATAAGTGGGTGCCACGCAAAGTGCATTATCTGTACGCGTCAGAGAGAAAGAGGGGTGGTGGGTGGGCCGCGGAGGGGGGGGCGTAGGGGTGGGTGGGTGTCGTAGTGCACATTACGTCGGCTGGCGGCAACAGAACCAATCAGTTGCGTTTGCAGCCACTCAAGTACGCTTAAGTGGCGCATATCACCGCGCCTAATTACGTTAGTTCCATCGATCCTGCCCGTCCACTAAAGACCCGATTATCAGCGTGCATTATCGGCCGAGTTAAGGGCCCTCCTCCTCTCCATACTGTCCTCTTCGCCTCGCCTCGACCGTGAATGCGAGACGCGATCGCGCGTCAAACCACCGAGGATACATTAATCATTTCGCGGATCGATGCCGTGGATAAGCCGCCGCTCCGGCGACCAGCCCAGCAGCGCGGGGGCCTTATAAATATTAACGGGGGACCGAGCGAGCCGCGCCTCCAGAGAAAGCGCCCGCTCGCTCTCGGGCCGCCGCGTTAATTACCATAATTGCCCAGTAATAATTAAACAAAAAGTTAAAAGCTTTCGTAATTGCGTCGCCGCGAGCTGTGTCCCGTATATCGCACGATCCTCCTTAGAAACGTTCACGCGCGGCCACCGGCCACCGGCTAATCCCGTCCGCGGGGGATTCGACGGAGCCGCCCGACTTTGCGCCGTTAATAACAGCAGAAATACCGCGGACGACGCGCCGACGAGGATGCTGGCGCAAAAAGGCAGGTGACGAAATCTACCGGGACACGCGTTTCGCCGACACTTACGCACGCGCGCAGCTTTTGTCCTTTAAAGGAAACTCTCGCGCAGTCGAGAAAAACTACTAACGAGCTTGCGCAACGATCTCATACCTGTGTTCGTTGTACATATCTACAACGGAGTGTCAGTTGTTAAGTCAAACATCCTCCGGGGCAGTTCGTGCACTTAAGGTGTTAAAGGCGACTCGAATGAATACTGCAAACGCCGAGGTACAAGAAAATGGAGGATCGCGAAGTGCGAATATCGGGATACCTGGGGGAGAGAGGTTGAAGTAGCAAGGTCGTAGGAGAATCGGAACTGAGCTCGGAAAGACGGCGTGGACGGGCAGGGCCAACGGGGAATGACAGAGAAGAGCTTCCAGGGTCTGGCGGTTTTCCTCGTACCGCAAAACCGCCAACACGTGGCGCAGATTCCGAAACCGCACGACGACCAGAGCCGACCGCATTCGCCCTATAACTGGGCCGACTTGCATCCCTGCAGTTCGAAAGCCCGCCACTGGTCAAGGTCTTCGTGGCTCGTACGTGAATTTCGGGGCTGGCGCACGTATGTACGCGGAACGCTTCATCCGCAAACGTTATTTCGTACGCTCTTTGAGCGTTCCATTAATAATCCGAGGATTTTATCATAACGACGACGCGTCGCTGCGCGATGTTACATCATTCGATAAAATCGCCCATCAACTGGAATTAATCCATCAGAATATACTGCGATTTAAATTAATCGGGCTTCGGGTTTACGAATTCCCGTGCTACCGAAATGTTCGTTAACCACAATAGCCCGATTAACTGGACCTCATCCGGCAAACGGGAAATTATCCACATTTTTCTCCGCGTAAATAGAACCGTATGCCATCCTCCTGCACCGAGCTAGAAACCATTCACGACCGCGTTACTGCCTTCGTCGCGACTACATTAATTCCCTGGGCTTTCGTTTGCCGCGAAACGAGCCCCGGTACAGGTATACGGGTCAGATCGATGGAAAAATCGGCGGCTAATTGCAGCGTCTAGAGGAGGAAAACAGGCTCGATCGGACGGGGTCCTGCTCGTTGCTCCGCGATCCGCGGTTTCTACACCTGTGAAAGTAGTCTCGACCCGAGAAACGTCTGCTCCGACGCTCGAGTACGAACGGATTATCCGGGGCCCCGGCTCGCCGGAGCAGAGAGTGCACGAGCGAACACGGAAATTATGCAACGCGATAACAGTTCCCCCCTCTAATATCGCCGGCAGACAATGCGACTCAAGATTTGCATGAAGCGCAGAGACAAGCGACACGGGCGATAGGAGGCGAGCAGATAAAGAGAAAAGGGAGAGTCGCGGACCGGTGCGAGGGGATGAGAAACGGAGAAAGTGAGGCGGGGAAAACGCGGGCCGGAGGCGGGGTGGAGACGAGGAAACAATGCACGCCTCGTCGACAGCGGTGTATCTTATTGATCATTATGATTATTCCCCGCAGCAGACTGCGAATTCACCCCGAGACTACGCCGCGCGACCGACATTTGCATAAGCAATGCATTTTGATTGGTAGACCCACATTGTGAGCGGAACATGGAATGACATAAATAATGCATGGCGTAATGATCGCGCGCGCTCGCGAGCGTTCCCGCGGCCCGTGCCTGCTGTACCTACATACACGGAGCGTGCACCGAGTGGAAACGAGAACGATTCTCGCGCTCATAATTCTTTGGTATGCGAGCTTACCAGTCCTGTGCCCGATTCGTTCTACTCCCGTTCGCGATAATTGAGAGATTTTATGCAGGTATCGATCCCATCCGAGCGACACACACCTGTGAGCGCGCGGTGCGCGCTTCCGCTTTTACTGTCGCGTTTATTAGCCGCCTATTGTTTCTGTCGGGAATGTTTCACTCGCTACGCAAACAGTTCCCACGCCGCGCTCGTGTTCTTTTTAACGGCGCGGTTTAAACACACGGAACTAGTTTCGAATCGAGCGGTGAATTATCGTGGAAAAATATTTCGCAGATCGTGGTCGTTTAACGAACGCGCGCCTAGTTTATTCAGCGAGCAAGCCACGCCAGTTCGCCTCTCGCTATCTGATTCGAATTCAAGCGCGCATTGCCCGCTCGGCGGGACGACGAACGAGAAGGTGGGGGGAACAGCCGCTCGACCGCCTTAGCTGACTAAAATTTTCTGCACGGAGTATAGCGGCGTCGAATGCGATACTATCCAGCAGACTGATGCCTCGATCTGATAGCTGTGGAAGAGACTAGCGCACGACGTTGGCGTTTCCCTCGTCGGCAACCTTGAAATGCCGATAGTCAAGTCCATTTTCGAAGGTGTTCCTAATCTGATCCTCCACGCTGGAGTGGTATCGTTCGATTCCTCTTGACAAGATCGTGCCAACGGTGTAAGGAGATCACGGCGCCATCTCTACCCACGAATCTCATTGAAGCTCGATACTGTCCTTTTATTCGGCGCCGACCATCGCGTCGTTGGAAGTGACGCGAATCGAGCTGAAAACACCTGACACGGTCCGCGGCGAACACACTCGCGCCGTGCACAACGGCAGACAGCAGATCCTCTCTTCCTTCTCCATTTGGTTCTCTCACCCTCTTTCTCTCTCTCTCTCTTGCTCGTTCCGGCGAGCACTCGTGCAGATTCGTCGATAAGAGGCGGCCGCGGCAGTTTAACCCGCCAAGCAATTAAGGCGATACGATCGGTACTCTCGTGAAATAACGTCACACTGCGGAGCTGGATACGTGGATAAATGCTACCTCTGTGTGCCGGCCTCGTCCATCCCCCTCCTTTCTCTCTGTCTGCTGGCTACCTCTCCCTGTTTGCGTGTGCATGCCACCCGTGTCTGTGCCTTCCATCGCGTGTTATGTCTCTCTCACCGTTTCGCCCGTACGTGCTTTCTCCGCCGTCCTTTATCTATTACGCTGCAGCTCGCGCGCGAGAACGCGCATGTGTGTTTACACGCATGCTTTGCATCGCGTTTTCACGTGCGCGCACCGCAACGATTACGACCCACGGCAACGACGACGGCTACGACAGGACTACGACGACGACGACGACGACAAAGGCCAGCTGTGCTCGGCTCCGTAGGATCGGTGTGCGGCCGACTTGACTTAATAACACCGCACCGGCGACGTTTATGCGCTCGGTGTTGCCCCAAGTAAATGTACCGTGGAGACTGGCTGGCAAGCCCGACACGGGCTTTTTCCCTTCCCCCGTGGCTAATTAAAGTTAAACACAAATTACAACCGGTCGGGAACCGTTTCCGTAGCGTGGAGTTGCGTGCCAGCAAAGCCTGATTGGCTTCGAGACCGTAAGCACCGGGGGGCTCGCAACCCTCATTGATTGTTCTTTGAGCGGTACACGAACGATCGTGAATAGCGTTTCCAATGCAACTGTCGAGGATACTTTTCTTTCTTTTCCCTTTTTCTTCCCGTTGCTTCCAAGTCCGGTTAAGCCCGCGGATCTTACTTCATCCGTATCACTGCTCGAACTGTGTAATTGTAATAATTGAACATTTTGAAAGAGAGCGTAGCTAGCTGACGTGAGATTGCAAGAAAATATACGATCTCCGTGACGTGTCGACTCGGATAAGTGTATAGAATAACTAAAAGCAACGTTGTTGAATATCAAAACGAGAGGAGGGGAACGGATGCACTAGTGTTGACCATTAGACAAAAGATAACAACTAGAGAGAGGGAGGATACAGGGGGGGGGTGGGGAATAAAAGAGGAATGAAAACACATGCAAGCAGAAGGAAGATTAAATGAACAGAAGCCAGAGAGCGGACAAAGGACTAAAAGGCAACGGTTCGTCTGGTCCGAGTGAACCAGGTAATTACTGGTCGAATCTCCTCTGTCTTTCCCAACCTCTGACGCCTATCTTTTCCAGCCCCCGTTGAGAGTTGCCGCCGCGAAAAAGCAGCAGGAGATAAAAGCGGCACGAGAAAACTCTGGGGCGAACTACGCCAATGGGGGGGCGCGGTACTTTAGCGACACAAAGGAAGCTCAAATATCGGCCAACTGTCGTAGCCCGGTGCCGCCCCAGCCCCCTCAAACGACCTCTCTCTTTCACTGTCCGCTTCATACCTTTTCTTGCGCCGAGAAAAGGGAGGGAGACAGAGAGAGAGAGAGAGAGAGAGAGAGAGAGAGAGAGGGGGGGGGTGAAGATGGGGCGTTTCAACAAAAGCACGGGCACTACAAAAGCTCTACGATAATAGGAAGTACGGCAAGAACCACCCTGGTAGTTCGGCCACCTAATCTGTTACAGTCATAAACCCCATTTTTGCCCCTCGATCGCCGTCCTTTTACGAGCGCCCAAAACCACCCCTGTGTTATACAATACACACACGTACGCGCGCACAGTTTATCCTACGGTGAAGTCGAATTTTTTCCCCGAGATTGCTTCCACCGGCGGGCGCGTCAATCATCCACCTTTAACAAAGAGATTAGCCGACCACCCCTTCCTCCCTTGAATAAAACATTCGATACGCGATGTTCTGTCTCTTACGTACTCGTCAAGCTCTTGACATAGGTAATTTAGGATACTATTTCAACACGCGTGATTCACCATCAGAAATTTCTAAAATGTACAATATTAGAAACCAACGACTCCTTGAAAACCGACAGATCGAGGCATCGAGCAAGGAGTATCCCTCCATTCCTGACTTCTCCTTCTTCCCGTGCATGAACACGATGCCATCGTTCGTTCCATTCCAAGCAGCCAAACCCAATGTTCCGAGGTAGCTTTGCATAAGGGTTGACTGCGCGCCAGGGGTGAATATGTTACAATTACTGGCAAACCGAACGAGCTGGGGGACTTTGAATGGGCCTGGCCGCGCCCTTCGATCCTCGACACTTACGGACAATGTCACCCTTCCCGATCTCCCGGGGCCGATAGCCCGCTTTCTTCTTTTTCCTCGTTCCTCCCCGAAGGGAGGGTGGCAACCGACGGTCACGTCCAAATGAAATTTCTCGAGCAGGATGGCCCACCGTTCCCTCGCAGCTCTTACCACTACCAGTTTCCTTTCTCGGTTCACGATAATCTCGTTATCTGACATTATAGGGCAGACCACCCCTCCCCTTGCGCCCAGCGCTCCCCATTTTCTTCTCGTCGAGGGGGTCGCGGCGCGGCGCGACGGGCAATGAAACTCGAGCACGCGGCGAAATCACTCGAGGCCATCTAAATTGCGATTCTAATCGGGGGAACGACGTGTGTGCTCAACGATCTGTTTCGGCCAACCGTAAATGCGCGATTCGTGCGAATCATCGGGCACGATTTGTCGAGGGGGGTGCAACGACGGCAGACTGTGCAAAACAACTCTCTCTTTTTTTTTTGTTCATGGAGCCGCTCGACCGTCGAATGGTACACAGCTGAACCCCGTGTATTCGTCGATTGATTCATTGTTCGTGGCTTTCGGTGGCGAACCGTGCAGTTTCCGAGAAGTGAACGTTTCCGGGACATTACGCCCACCCACTTTTTATGGGGGATGAAAGTGTTTGCTGAATAGGAATGATGTAGCGGGACTAAATGCGAGGTGCAAAGTACACTTTCATTATAGATATGTATCCATATTATTAAAAAGAAGTTTATTAGTATTCGCTCGAGTAATGACGCATTCGTCCTGCCGCAAAATATTATATGATCTGCATTTAAAACTCTTTCACCTCCAACCAAATTGCGGCACGAAGGTGTGAATTTGTAAAATCACGCATGTCCTTCATAGAAAGCTTCATTATTATTATTTTAATAAAAAATAAATACTCTTTAAGCTTAAAATCCACGTTCACGTCGTATTGCAGCCTACGACGGAACTACTCTCTCCGGCCATCTTTGTTCGGTGACGACACGAGCGGCAATCCCAATAGCGTCAGTGATAAAGGCAGGAGCACTGAGAACTGTCGACAGTCTACGGTGTCCCATTTCAGACTTTCCTACACTCTGCAGCGCGTTCAGTGGGATACGAATGGGAGGCGAGCACGCCCCATACCAACCCAAATGCGGCGTAGCTCCTTATCTTCAAACATATTTTTTCCTAAAAATAGGAAAACGCTCGTCAGGACGGTCGAAACTTGTTTACCTTGACGTCCGGATGGTTGATCCACTCCCCTATTTCTGTCCCACTTGTTCTACATGCACGGCCAGCGGAATACGAGAAGTAAGCCTATTCAGCAAGGTGTTGAAGTAGACAAGCTTCGAGCGGCGAGACAATTGCCACGAAAAGAACGTGGGAAAACAAACAGTCGAGCCTCGCTTAGGGTCGGAAGGAGCACGCATCTCGCTCCTCGAACCTCTCACGTGCTCCTCATTTATCTCATCGCAGAACGCATAGAACCTCAACGCTTTCAGTGTCCAAAGGAGGTCAGGAATGGTCAGACAATAACTTGGACGTTTCGCAGAAAATATGATCGCGAATACACTGTAAAACCGTGCAGTAGAAACCGCTCGGGTTGCAAGCACGTCGACAACGCTGGGTGTTAAAGTGAAACGTGGTGGACGATTGTTTGTCGATGAGTTACTGCTTACTGCTTGGACCTAACTACCGAATTTACGATTTCAAGCTTAGTTATCTTGACACGTGAAATATGTTAACTTTAACGTGCAACGGATTTTACGATGTCACTGTAACTCTACCAGAGAACATGCATCACTATACGCAGAAGCAAAAACGAAGAATAAAGTGGAAACTACGCTGGCGTCGTCGTTCACAGAGAACCTCGAATCGTCTTTAATTGTTTTTCTATGTTCCGAGCGGCCGTTAACCTGTTTCTCGGGCCAGCGATTGGCGCAGGTCGAACGGGACGAGATAAATGTATAAATCGTGACAAGGGAGATAGGGAGAAAAGTCTTTCGTGTCTCCTGGATGTCGGCCCATTATCGGAGCTATCTCCCGACAACGGTCGACCGAGGGTTTTTAAGAGCGTGGCTGGCCTTTATCTGCGAACAAGCTGCAGCTAATGTAGCTACGCGACGAGCTCTCGGCGGCCCCCGACCGCTCCTCCTCTTTTTTTCTTCTTTCCTTTTTTATTATTAGCCCGCGTTGACTCCGTGGTCCCTCGAGGCAGCACGAAGTGTCCAAGAAAGGACAAGAAGGAAAAAATGAAGGAGAAACACGATACATCTTGTTACCGCGGCGTGGACAACTGGGGAACGGGAAGCTTAGTCTCGAGAGAAAAACAAAGTAGAGGAGCCGTATGTCACAGCCATATCTTTTTTATCGTGTACAATTGTCATCGACCCCTTTCGTTGTTTTTAGAAAACAGGGTGATAGAGAAAGATGCCTTGTAGCAGTACCCGAATTTGATCGTCACTAGTTTTGCACCGACAATTAAAGAGTCCTGGTAGAAAACACTGCGAGTTCCAAAAATCAAATTCTATACTATAGTATTACCAGTAGCGCGTAGAACATTTTCCAATAAAAAGAAACAAATTCTTTTAGTTTCGACTATTCAATTCTTTTGAACTGATTGAACGCGTCGCCTCGGTGTCTACGATATTTACTCGAAGAGCGAACTGTCTCTATGAAATACCTAGTAGAATTCTCGATACAAAACAGATCTCCGCTCGACAAATCTGCGCGCAAGAGCGTTGGCGATAATGGAATTACCTCTGCAACCTCCGTGCTTCATTTCACTCGTCGCTGAGCGAATCCCCGGCGCCTTATCGATAATCGTAAACAGCAGCCGCCTGTCGTAATAGAATTTCGCCGGCAACGGGACGAATAAACGGCGATACGAGGAGAAGATCCGTTTGCAACAGACTCGCCTCGGCACGGTTGATGCATGCGCGCTCGTATTTCTGCAACGGGGTTCCCCCCTCGTGCACACGGTTTCCCTCTGTCCCTCTTCCTCTGGGCGTTCTCTGCTGTTCGAAAAGTCAGCGAGGCGTGCGGTGGTCTTGTAACGCCGGTAGCGAATGCCGATATTCGCTCGAGCGGCTATGAAACTGGCTGCACGGGATCGCATTGTGCTTGCGCAATCTTCCCTTCTTCGGGCGGCGCGCCGTACGCGACAGGAATCGCTTCATTCGGCGTGCACACCCCGCCATGCGGCATGCACAAAACGTCAGCGAGCTCACGGGGCGTGTGTACAACCGCGAGGCGTGTACACGGCTCGCGAGCAGTCACGTTAATTGCACGCTGGAATCTTTCACCGATGCAGCGATTCGCTAACGGTGTAATTATGTTTCGCTGGGAGCCCGGTATGGCGTGCCTTTCTCGCTGACACCAGCCACGCTTCGGAATTTCGCTCGCGATAATTAAGCGATTCTGAGTAATTGGCTGTCAACAGCTGTTCAAAGTATTGTCAAACTCCTTCCGCCTTGCTCAGCCATATCAGTGTGGGGGGAGGGAAGGCTACCGTTCACGCGCGCGTGTACGAATGCTATTATGTGCGAGGGTCTCCAACGAGCTCCTCTTGCCCGTGTCGCGGAGAGCGACACATCGATCGACCGGTATCGAGTACAACAGCGCACGGTATCCGGATCGTGTTAAAATGCAAGACCGCGTAACGCTCGGCGCCCGTGTACGTAGGCAGGCGAAGAATGGAAATACCGGCGCATTGTTGAATCGTAAATAGCGAACGAAACGTGATGGGGCAGAAGGAAGCGGGGGACACGGCGAACGGGCCACGAGAAACGGCAGGGAGCGAGACAGAGGCTAAAGGTGACGGCGAAGAAGCGAGAGAACAGGAGACAAGGTAGCCACAGATGGGATCGAGCCGGTAGTATACGGTAGCCCTCGTGTATATCATTAACCTCATCCTCGTTTTTCGCCTCCTCCACGTATACCCTGTCCCATCACGCCGCCACCTTCTCCACCTTCTTCAACTCCGTGGCGAGCTGTGGGTCTCAACGGTCCGATGAAACAGGATTGTCCCCGTCTCGCTCCGACGCCCATCTCGGGCTCCGTGGCCCCCGTCTACTCGACAACGACCTTTCCCTCTCGTTTCGAACCCATGGCCCCCGGTCGTCCGTCCGTTTCTCCTCGTTCCACCAACGACCCGTCTACCGTGCCCCGCTCTGTCGTTCCTCCACTCGGCTGCACTCATTCCCGCGGCGCGGCGCCCGATCCGTCCTCCTGCTTCCTCTCTGCCGCTCACCGATTTTCCGTCTCAGTTGCCCTACCTCCCCGTTGGTAGCGACCCGGCCAGACCAGCGCAGCGTGCACAAACGAGTAATTAACTATCTCCGTGTGGGACACGTGTTCCCACCGATGCTGAACCCCCCTGCTTCGCCCCGCTCGCTATCAATCTGCAGCTTCATCCCAGAGCTTTCTGAACGCGTGTCTCTGTCTGCTCGGTTCGAGGCTCGTTCCCGTTCTAACACGGGCACACCGTGTGTCGTGTCCTCCTCCTCCTCTTCGCCCCTCAAATCCGGAACCCTCAACCCCCTCCCCTCGCGCGAGCCATCCCCGTGTTTGCACACACGCTCTTATGTTAATTCGGCTTAACGCCCCAGAGCCCTGGAGGGTCGCCGCGGCGGCTCGCTTCCAAAAATTACGACCGATCACGAAGAGGGACCCCCGGAGGTGGTCACGGACGATCTCGTGGAAAATAATAGGCAGCCCCCGCGCTCTCTTGTTCCCGCTGTCGGACGGGCTCGAGGGTCGCCCCATCGGTTCGGGCTCCCGACCGATTGTCCCTGGAATACTCGATGAGTGGCGGTACGAGTAGACTGGATTAGCCCGGGCCTGCGGGTTTTACGTGTGACTTGACACGACGACCGTAAACAGGAATTTGATAATCCGATAGGGGGCTGTTACGGGCCACGGTGCCTCTGTGTTTTTCAGGCACCGGTGGCCGCGCGTGATACGCGCAACGGTGAGGGGAATGTGGATCGGCGAGATGGCGCGGATCGATTTTAAGGGAACTTCGTATATAAAGGTCATCCGGTGTTGGAAGGCACAGTTTTTGTTATAAGAATTCTGGTGTTGTTTAGAGAGCCGCAGGCTAGACAGGCGTCGCTGCCCCGCGCCAAGAAAGAAACTGGTTAGTGCCCGGCGCGCTAGTCGAAGCCAAATATTTGCAGGTTTCTTTCCTTTTCCCTTCGTTGCTCCGCGCCGTTCGACGGTATCCATGACGACGTGGCTCAAGAGAGCACAGGGGAGAAGCTGACGCGAGAAGAGAGAAGGCGGAGGGAACCGACGAACGTCCGGCAAATATTTGCATAGCGCGGCGGGTTTGCGGAAAACCAGTGTGCCGCCGGCCGGCCGGCTCTATGCGAAAAGAATATCTCCGCGTTTATACGTATATACACAGCACAGAAGCCTGGGAGCGTTGGAAATTCGCGAGTGTGTCGTTCAAGATCTCTCTGGAGAAACGGTGGAAGCTTTTTCCATCAGCCGACGACTCGGGGGACTGGTGGTCCCCGAGCGATCCGCGCAAGAAGAAAATCCCTCGAGGATCCTCGGATAGCCCCTCCCGTGTGAAATTGCCGAATACCGGAGGATTCCTACTCGCGAAGTATGCCGTGCCGCGCCATTATCGAGCACTCCCCGTAATCACGGTTTTCTGTTTGCACGCGCGTCACGTCCGGCTCAGAAGTATGTATTCAATTATTTCGCGGGCTATCGATGGGACGTGAAAGTTGTTTGGCCTCCGAGAGGAACGCTCGCGGCTGAGTGTAACAATTTTCGGAGTGCCAAGCGCTCGACGTTACTTTTGTATGTTTAAGGAGGGAAGCCACTGTGAACTTTTTCCCGATTTTCTTTTTGTTGCATTTTCTTAATGCTTGGGGATCTCAAGATTATACCTGCACAGTTTCAAAGTGAATCTCGAAAAATTCTGGGAGCTACGGGAGGTTTTCTATAGATTGCACAGCGCTCGTAATTGGTGTCAATCGCCCAGACAGTTTATGTCCAAAAATCCAAGTGTATCTGATAAGAGGGATTATGACTTTATATATTGTTTAGGACTAGGTAAAGAATCACTGGCCACGACAAGACTGTACACAGCTGCGATCTTTGACCTGCAGAAAATAACTTCTGTCGAAACTTTAAACGCGAGTATCTCGAAACGGCATTTTTCAAAACGGGCGCATTAATAACTCAGTCAATTTTTATTGAAATCACTTAAAATTTTCAGGGAATATTCGCAATACAATTATCATCAGTTAAGCGTACCATTTTTTTCATCGAATAATTCATTCAATCGTAACATTTAAAAAACGTTGACTTTTGATACTTTTTGTTTCCAGATTTTTTCTTAAGTCCGCCATTTCTTCAAAAATTAATATTTTTTTAAATCTGTACGATTAACTGAAGCTATAGTAATATACTTTAAGAAACCGTTCGAATTTTTCAATTCGAAACAAATGTTGGAAAGTTACACGTGCGCCCGTTTTGTAATCATTTTTTGCAGAGCCTAACGTTATCGTATACTGCGGCCATACTAACGAAATTTTTTTCAATCTGAGAGCATAAAATATTAGTTAAACATATGTATTTTCAGTTGGTAATAAAGATTTTTCGTAGAAAGTTACATTTCATTATAAAAGAATGTCTTGAAAATAGCCTTTATTTTCGACCGTCACAGTGGCTTCCCCCCTTAAAGGAGAATACGAAACGTTCATCTGTCCCATAATCGAGACGCGTAACGAAGTACTTACTTCTCGTCTGTCTTTGAAGCAAAGTACGTAGCGGTTCGACGTGAAATGAGTGTCGAAGTTGCACCGTATCACGTCGAAACTCGGTTGCAAATTCATCGTCAATGTCCCCGAGGGTTTCTCATGTTATGCATTCGGCTTGCGGCAACACCCGCAGAAATCTCGCCCCCATCTCTCGAGACTTGGGGGAAGCGTGTTTCCGAATCATCGTGGACCCCCGTGGTACCATTTTTCGCGACGTCGAGGGCCCTCGAAGGATAATAATCTCCCCGCACGGCGTGGAATTACAGGGTCCCAAAGCGCCAGGATTAAAGGACAAAGGAGAGAAGGGAGACGCGGCTGCGAGAAACGCCGATCGGCGGGGTATACTCGTTAAGTGTGCATATACAGCGTGCGTGCTGCCAGCAGCGATAAGTAATACTATGCCCGATTGCGAGCCTTAGCCCGTAGGGCAATTTTAAGGGGGCAAAGATGGAGGAAGAGAGAGAGAGAGAGAGAGAGAGAGGGGGAGAGGGAGAAATGTTCGCAGTCACGGAAGAGGAGTCATGGAAACGAAATGCTCCGATGCGCGGCTCGTGATGTAGAGGTGCAGGAGCAGCAGTGCACAGAGGCGAGAGAGGGGGGAACACGACAAACTGCCAAGCCTAATGCCAATTAGTGCCATTCTCCTGTACGAGCAGGTCCGAGGGGACTTCAAGGGGCTTCCTCGGACTTTCTTTTTCCCCTCCTTCCACCCTCCCCGCCGAGGTTTACAAAGCGGTTAGGCGTATTTATCGCGCTATGTGCATGCACACGTCTACACCCGTCCTTATACTGTACCTCTGCATACACACGCCCGACTATGCGTGGTATACAGGATGTTTCAAAAAGGGGCACGCGATACAATAAACGGAATACAGGTCTGTTTTGAAATAGGTCCTTCAACGAGGTTGATAAAGTAAGCTTCTGACAAGTACGTGCAATGATTATGAGAATATAGTACTCGCTAAAGGGTGCAACGTTTCGCTGTACGCTTAGCATTGCCATTTCGACCGTTCACTGTGAAACAGCCTGCACACCCATCCCATAGCGTCCGTCGCTCCTTGCCAAGTGCCTTCACGCATTATTCGAGGCGAACGTGCACGAAATACTTATGTACTCGCGCATTCCCCGCTCGAGAGGCGGTCACATGCTCGCGAGATAGGGCTTCGTTTGTATGCCCGTGCACGCACACGCGAGCACACTTTTCCCCTCTGCCTTTCTCTCTCTCCCTCTTTCTCGGTCCATACATACATTAGGAGGCAGTTCGATTTATAAAGCCGTGACTAACGAGCCGTGAAAACCGTGGACGGTCCTGCGCTTCTATCGGGAGCGAAAAACGTGTTCCCTCCGTGGCCCCTCGTTTCTCCTTCGCTCGCCAGCCGAGGAAGTTATCACAGCCGGGGCGAACGTACTTAATTGCGCGTGTAATCTACGGGCCGAGCGGTTATCGTAACCGTAAACGTTATGAATAATTAAGATCCGACGGGCACGAGTCCCGTCCGCCGCTGGAGAAATTGGCGAGCGCTTCCCGCTGAGAAGGAACAGGAAGAACGTACTAATTACTCTGGTTACAGGGGATTTCGTGGGGTCGAAGCTCTCTCCTACTCGTTCAACGAGTCCCCAAACTGCCCCCCGAAAGGAATCACCTTCCCACCGCTTCATTGTGAGGTTAATGCTAGAAGCGATTCGAGTGGGGGTGGCCGGGGCGAGCAGAGAGGATTAACCAGACGGGGGGAAACGATCGGGGAATGAACGGTGCGGGACGAGGGGCCACGTACGACAGGAGACAGGGGGTCCTTTCCAAGGAGTTAAAAGGAGGAGCGAGAGACGACAGAGGTAATTTGAGAGTTATTTAAACGAGGAGCCGGAGAGGAGAAGCAGACGCTTGTAGAAGTTCCATTCCACTTGGAGACGCATGCAGACGTAAACACAATCGCCCCTGCACAATGGATTATGTTCCGAACACTCGAGGACCCCATGTAGCTCGCTCGAAGAACGGGCAGAGGGGGGACCCCTCCTCTCTTTGTCTCTCTCCCTTTCGCTGAGAAATCTCGACGAGAACGAAACGGTGGTGGCTCGCCGGGCCTATCTATAGAGGGCACGGCCAGCAAGATAAATAATTCCGGCTGAAAAGCGTTACAGGAAGACAAACAGGGAGGCCCCGAATGTCCCATGAAACGCGAACGACGAAAGAAACGAGCCACGTTGCTCGCGCGACGACCCTGTAAAAACAAATTTGCTCGATGGAGAATATTTATTGGTCGTGGGGAGCGAGGGACGCGTTTCTTTATGTCCCGCGAGTGACACACGCTTTGCGATCGGGCGTCCCAAAACGAGAAACGGACGGAAGTGTACTCTCTCGCGGTGTGTAACGTGTATGCATACCGTCGATTCCAAAGAATTCAAACTGTCGCTCCATGCCTCACCTGTTACAGGCACATTTCTCCATAAATGCTATCGCAAGGAACACCTTAAAAATCCTGGCACAATTCATTCCTTTCCCAGGGGATGATAAGCCATGGGGCATCTATCGAGGCAACCGGTCCAGCATGATATTAAGCGCGCATGAAACCTTCGATATCAGTCCCTGCGCTCTTTGCACGCGGATTGTGCCGGCAACTATAGCAGGCGACGCTCCACGCGGAGTAGAGACAGGATAGCAGGATGGAGTACAATAATTGAAAAGCAATAAGGAGGAGGGAGACAGAGCGAGCAGGCCGTGAGATTTCGAGTAGGATGTCCCTGGTCGAAACAGGAAGGCAGAACCAGAGGGGTGGCAAAGTAACCGCGAGGGTCCACGGGTAAAGTACTCCACGGGGCCCTCCCTCCTTCGCTCTCCCAGTGGACCAATTTACGGCACCCCGAGGACTACGGGGGTATTACGGTTCACGCTCGGGGGTTCGTTTCTGGCCATTGTTGCGCCAGTCAAGGGATTATTCCCGAGCAGGAAAGAAGGGGTCGAGGGTATATGGTCTCCCAGTTCCACAGTCGTTCGCCTCTTTCGCTCGGCTACCCCTCCCAGATTATACATTCCCCCGAGCACCTGCACCTAAACTATGTCCCCGCCTCGCTCCCTTTTAAGAAGTGAGAAAGTAAAAGGCGAAAGGAACCGGGCGGGGGGGGGGGGACAAAGACCCCGGTAATCTCTCCCCGACTAATTCGCCGTCGATATCGGAAGAAGGCCGTTTAACGTAATAAACTGCCACCAGGAGCGTTTGAATGGCCGTATTCCGTGGCCGTTGTCGATTTCGCGTATCGAGTGCCATTAGGAGGTTCCAACAAAACAGTAATTATAATCGGGCAGGCCACCGATAAAGACTGCCTGTAGATTTAATTACGCCCGTCTTATTAAGAGGAAAGCCGGGTGAGTGCGTACGAGTGTAAATCGATCGTCTTATCGCTATCCATTTCGAGGGTCTCGACACGCTGCGACACCGTATCGGGAGAATCGTCTTTTTACGCTCTCTCAAAGCTCTTATCGGAAGCGAGCCGACTGCGTTCATCCTCTTGCTTCTCCCTCTTTTTTACGACACTTCGATGTAGCCCCCCTCCCCTTTCCCGGCGATACGACGTTCCGTTTTTATCGGCACGATTTTCACGGTCGTACCGTTCCTAGTGTACAATAATAAGAGGAGCAGCGGCGTAAGTGAATCTCGAGGGCGCCAGCCGAAAGAGAGAGTAATGGAAGAGTGAATATGTCGCGTCGAGAGCGACCGGGGAAGCGGTACACGCGCGCCCCAGGTGTCGAATAAACGTATAGGAAGATAAAATTTGGTCGTACTCTATCCAGCGCTGAAGCAGACACTCGGGCACGTACAGTGGGCCTGGAGAAACGATTTTTAACATCTGCAGGTATTTCGTATGAAAATTCAAGAAAACCGTCGCTTCTCGAGTATTTTCAGTTTCAATGGCTCGCCCATAGTGGCGCGCGAAAAGTAGCCAGAGGATTAAATGAATTTCGTGAAAGTTGAGGGTATGAATATTCAACGGGGTAAGACTCCGCGAGTGCCGTGTATGGATTAAAATTTAATACGGAAACCTGCCAGGGAAGGATAAAAACTGGCACGGACACGAAATCCCAGCGTAAAAGGCCGACGGAGCGCAGAAATTAAAACAATCGCCCCCCCCCCCCCGGTCCATGTCTCTTTCCCCTCCGCGGGCGGACGAGAAGCAGCAGCGTGTAATTACCGCGAACGGGAGCACGAGATCGCGATTCCACTCGGCCAGGAAACGTATAATGGGAGTATAATGCGTGAAATTTACCGGGCGCATCAGCATAATGGACGACGCGGGGCTCAAGATATCACTGTGATTCCGTATTTCCGTGCCGACAGCGCAACTCGATTCGCCTTGTCTCTCCACCGCGCGCCACCCACTCGCACGCCTGTGCATCGGTTGCCTGCTTCAACAACGAATTACCGTTGCCCGCCGCGCTAGACGGCTCCGAAGCTTGAAATTGACCGATTATCGTGCACGTTCCACGGAAACCCTTCCCTCTAGTGCCCCCTGAGAACTTCTTTGTGACTCACGCGAGTTCGAAGTACCTACCTACGTTTACGTGTATCGGTTGCGCTTCGCGAATTTTTTACAACGCGAGAGATGGAAACGGTGGCCACGGCTCGCCCCGGTTTTACAATCCCTATCGATGTCCGGCACTCGCGGATTCCCCCAAAATAGATCGACGATACTAACGCGATGGGTAAAGTCTGGTATGAAATGAGGGGCGTCACGTTTCGCGAAACGGCGTGCACAGTTTCGAATTCACGAGGCTCGAAGTTTTTTCAGCTGTGCACGCGCAAAATTGCATTTGAACGAAGCGTCGGGGTAAACGGTCGGCCGATTAAACGTATCAATATTTGTCGAATCGGAGCACGAAGCAGACGCGCACGGTACGGTTCGAGCGCCGGGGTTATGCTCGGCTAATATCGCGCATGATGTACACGTGCTCCGTTGATGGCCACTGCCTTTTGCGCGAGCGAGATGCCAATGACTCCGTCGAAACGACTCTTCCCGCTACTTCATGGCACTCGACAGTGCCACCCCCTTTTTTCCATGGAACATTGTCGCCCGCCTTTCGAGGGGGACACACAGAGCCTCGGCTCTTACACCAGCGCGTCTCTTTTTTATGCTGGTCCGCTGCCACCATCTCCTTCTATCCGACGTGTTTCTCGTCCTCTCTGCTTTACCCCCGCTGCTCACCACGTGCTACAATATCGCCGGGCCGCACATCCGGTGTAACGCCTGTTATTAGGGACGGGCCAGATGAAGCTTTCATTATTCTATCCGAGGGTCCCTTTCGCCCGACAACACACCGTTACAACGGAAAGTAATGGGCAATTTTTTTTCCTTCTTTTGCTTTCGTCCGTAATTATTATCATCATCGGGCCGAGGCGGGTATAATGGCAACAGGGGAATAATGTAATTCCGTCGGTGAATCCTGCTCTTACGTCTTCGGCGTCGTCTTAATCGCGAAGGCATACCGTGAGTATTTCTACGTTGATTTCAATGTTCAGTGCATCGCCGTGTGCGGAAATCGTTTGTAGTGTACTGTTAACTGTGCGCGTCAAACGCCCATAGGCGTTCACAGCACGCGCTAGACTAAATGCATGTGAGCGACCACAGAGTCTGATTGATTAATAGAGTGTGTTCTGCTAATCAACGTAGTTAAGAGCAACCGTGATTATCTGTGCTCTCAAGCTCCTATGCTGCTCGTGTATCGGGAAAATGATTCAAAAGATGAGCGATCCGTCATTGGTGGCATAAAGAGCATAGGCGGCGAACAGAAGAGGTCGAAAAAGAAAACCGAGGAATTTAGAGGAATATTGAATGTGCACTTGAATAGCTATGATATTTTGAAGTGGCGCGCCTCCGTCTACGCAGGCTAGAAACGCGTGCGCTGCAATCCTGTTTCGTGATGGTCGCGCGCGTTCGAGAAATTCCAGCGTGAAGTAATCCGATAGACGATCGAAAAAGGAGTTACGCTGGTTTCTACACCACTGCGCGTGATCGGAATCGCGAGTCCCTTATGCGCGTGAAACTCGAGCTAAGTCTGTCTAGCTGCACGCCGAGATCGCTTTACGAGGTACAAATCGCTAAAACCGCGTAACAAAAGCGCCACTCATCGAGAACTACGCATCGAAGAAACAAATTTTACCGGAAAAAGATCAAACTCCATTAAGTCCAACATCCTCGAGAGAGTGCATGACAAAAATGAGACCAATGTACGGAGTTGAGAAAGAATTTCTGAAAAACTCGACGTCAAAAGTGGACAAAAATTCACGATGAATTTTACTTATTTCTTAGTACATATTTCACTCACCGGATGCCTAGCAGCGGCGGCAGCAACAGCGGCGGCATTGATTCCGGCGCTGGGATACATGTTTCCTTCTCTCTGGTCTTGAGCAAAGCCGAAAATAGAAACACTGTTGTGTATGTGTCCTCAAAACACGCGAACGGCAGGCTTCATGTCACGCGCGGCACACCAACGGGCAACAGATGATACAACAAATAAACCAACAACGATAAACATAAAGCACAGCGATTCAAATCGCCCGCGCTACGGGCTACGAGGCGCAACGACCCTTCCGACGGCACTGTCGACGCGATTCGATCGAAAAGGTCCCCGCCTCGGAGGCACGACGATGATCCATCGGTCTGTTTGCCATCCGCCACTACCGCATTCTCGTCGTTCGCACCAATAACACCGCCGCGAATGATCACTCTCGTTTCACCAGTTATTTCGGTCGCTCGATGCGTTCATTTGAGGTTAATAACGTGACACCGTGGACGCCGCGATGGAATCTCGTTCGGGTACGAGCAGAGGAGAGCGTAGCGTGCCCTTTTAGTCGGTCGGTAAAACAGGGTGACCAACCACCGCCGCGGCCAAGAATCCGACGAAGCAAGCTTCACTTCCGTTACATCCAAAAAGAAGAAGAACACGGGTGAAGGGAGAGCTTCCTTCTCTCTTCGCTTCTCAGGGCTTCACTTCTCGACGCGGGCGCACTATTACACAGGGACACTACACTCGCTTGTTTACGACCATAGAACGGGTGGCGCGCCGCCACTTTGAGGTTAAGTTTACCAACACTAGCACCGCGCACGTTCTCTATCCGTTTCGCTACGCGAGAACTTTTCCAAGCGACGCCGGGACTACGCGTTCGAGAATCGAGAAGCAAGAGCGCGCACCGTAAATCCGACGGAACTTGGCTTACGGGAACGTGAAAGCTAGCCACGGGAACGTTAAACGCGCCGACAAACTCCAAGAACAAACCACTCTCGACAACGGCCTCGGAGCGACTGATGGACGGGCAAGTGGTGGGGATGGTATCCCCTCCAGAGGAATCTTTCCATTCCCCCACTGTGGCGGGCCGTTACTCCACAGTTAAACCCGCCAAGCACCCCCTCGAATGTCTCTCCTCGTTCTCGACGCTCGTATTAACCGGCGCGATAGCTCCTTCACAATTAAGTCGCGTTACGTAAGGGTCTCGAAAAGGCGAGCACGAAAATCACGGCTCGTTAAAACGTCGCTACGTCTTTCCTCTCTACCGCCCCCTCCTCCCTCCCCGACCCACCCCGTGCCACGATGCTCTTTCTCGCTTTTTGCTTTCTGGCACTCTCTATTTCATAGCACCTGTCGTCCTATCGTGCACTTGGATCGGTTATATCGACCAGGATACCGTCCATCGTGATTTCGGCGTGTCGTTGACACGACGAGTGACCGGATAGCATGCCTTCGGGGCTGCTTCAGTTGGCCGTAATTAATCGGGTTTGAAATGAACGGTTATTCTCGCGTTAACCATGGCGCAATCAGACGATACATCGATTCTATTATGTAGTATACCGGAGCGGTATATTTACATACATATTCCACCCTCTCTCTCTCTCTCTCCCCTCCCCTCTCTCTCGTTATAATATTATTTTAGTGGCACCTCTTTCTGCTCCGTATTGACGGCGCAACATTTTCGCGTGCGCACGCTATTTCTGTATCATTAATGACAGATGACTCACGCGCGTTCGCATTTATCAACGTTGATTGCCGTTCGTTTTTTTCCATTCCACCGGGCCTATTATCGCTGATACCGCGGCTAACGAGCGTGTGCAAATAATATTTGTCGACCACGTTCAACTACCTTTGGAATCTAGACGATGCGAAGTATCAATCTCGCGGAACCAGCCAATGACTAAGGGAACGGTTCTCGGAATGCTTTTTTTTCGCGTGGTTGCTCCCGGCCCCCCTCTCCTCCCGCCATTATCTCTCCTCGACTCCGCTTCGGATACAATTGAGAAAGAGAGATACATCGGTTACCATCCTCTGGGGCGATATCCTACCGCGAATCGTGTATTCCACGAGTGTGTGTAAGTATACACGTCCCGGTGCTTTTTTGCGAGTTGGAGCACGAAGGAGACTCCGGGAGCCCCCGAAAGTTTTCGGTCCCGCGGAATACGGTCGAATAAACGAGAGAGGACAGGGCGCGGAACACGTCGTGCCATGCATACGCGTACGTATTAGTCGCGTTCTCCCGGCTCGCTCGGCGTGTGCAAACAAATCGAAAGTTTTTCGCAAAATGGCCGTCACCGGGCTGACACGGATGTCCGCATAAACTCCCCCTCTCTCTTTCTCCTCCTTTCTCTGCTTCTCTCTCCTCTCCTCTGCTCTCTCTCTCTCTCTCTCTCTCTCTCTCTCTCTCTCTCTCTCTCTCGCTCTTTCCCTTTTCTCCCGTTCTCTCGTAACAACCGCCCGCCGACTGGCTGCCTCTCTCGCCACTCGTGATTTCCCTCACTTCCCACACCACCACAAATATGGCGCCTCCACCCGTTTTCCCAACCCCTACAACGTGCCTCTATAAAGCGAGAGCGAGCAAGAGGGAGAATGTGGATGGAACACGTACACACAAGCGCATCGAACGCGATTGTGCCCCAGTATATCCGTGTGTAGCGACTGCGATCTTATGCGTGTGGCAAGGGGGCGCCCCTATGTGAATATCGCGCAGCACACAGTCCCAAGCAGTTTCCTACTTGATTGCCGCTATCGTCCGCCCGCTTCGTAAAGGAACTGCTCCGCGCGGACTCGGTTCAGCCGCCTCGACCAATCGTAGCCCGTCCAGCCTCTACTTCGCCAATGGCTCCCCACCTGGCCCCACCTCGGGATACAGCCGCCGCAAAGAGTCGAATGAAAGCACGACCCCGTCCAATGGGAGCGAAAGTTTTTGCGTTGACGTCGGTGCGTCGAGTCCGCGCGGAGTTGTCGCTCCGAGCCCCCACGGATGTATACCTATACGGGAATGAAGGTGCTACGCGAAGCCGCAGCGAAACATGAAAAATAGGGGGCTACATGAGGAAAAACACGGACCCAGGGTTAGGAAGGAGGAGGGCTCTGCGGGATGGATCCTACGAACCGAGACACACACCAAAGGCCTGGCGCAGCCGTGGTGGTTGTGCACGGGGCAGCCGACAGGGTTGGAGGGAGATGGCGAGGATAGAGGCCGAGGATGAGAATGGAAAAGTAACATAACGAAACGTCGATCCCATTACCTGAAGCTCTCTCCCTTTCTCTCTCCCTCCCTACTCATTCTCCCTCGGACTGCCGCCACCGTGCACCGAGCCCTGCTTTCGACCCTTAATCCAAAGGAGGATTAGAAAACCCCATTGTCATGCTTCGCGGAACGCGGGATGGGATATATGTATATACATACATATGTACAGAAAAGCACTCCGTACAATTTCTCCCCGCCCTCTCGCCTCGGCTGCTTTCGTTCGCGCACACAACGGAGGCGGCGGTGCAGGACCCTCTCCTAATGAAATAAATACGTGACGTGCCATAGTGACGATGCGATGGTAGTTCTGTTTATCGCCAGCCATTGAACTTTTTGCGCGTGGATGTGCACGGAGACGCAACCTCCCCCCCCCTTCCTGCCCCTCCGGCCTCTATTCCCCGTCAGGCCCATTCGTCGTTCCACCGTTTTCCTTCCTTTCTCCGTCCCGTTCCAACTCGTTCCGTGTCCGGTTCGCCGGCTCTTTATCTTGTTCCAGCGGGACGAAGAAGGAATATAAGGCAATGCCGTGCGGAGAGTGTTGGCGAAGCTGTCGGTCGCGCTTGGTCGACTGCGGTTTATGCGGAGCCGCCTTGCCTGCCGCCTGCCGCAGCCGGTTTGCGTGTTCGCCCGTGTTCGCTCGGTGGATACGTGTCCTCGGTGCGGCTCGGTGCTCACCGAACGACCATGGACGAACGTAGCTACGGAGAGTAAAGAGGAGAGATCGAGGGAGAAAGGACGGGGATAGGAGCCGACAGGGGCGATAGAGACGAGCGTACATGGGCGGAAGGCGAGGGCGAGAGAGACGCCGACAGACGGCAGAACCAGTCGCTGCGGTCGACGCGGCTAACCACGCCGGTGCTCTCAACCCACGGCGACCTCGGCGACCGCATCGAGAACAGGGACCCTCTCTGGCGACGCTGCGAACGCTCCGTCGCCGGCTCCTTGTAAGAACTGGCTTGTATCTTTTAACACACTGCTCGCCCTGGCACTTTCGGTAAAACTATCAATCGGGACCACGCGAATTTCTTCAGCACGTTAATGAATATTTCGGCATACCTACGGAGAATAACGTGCCGCGTTTGCAACACGCCGTGAATATACCTGGGAGACTGTATAGAATACAAGCGCATACGTTGATTTAGTTTTTAATAGAATAGAACTTTACAGCTGACATCGAGGTCTGCTCCGCGATCCTCTGTCGAAAAGTCGAGCTTCTAGGAATTCTTCCCTCCCACGTCGTCGGGTATAATGCTCACGGATCGAATTTCTAAACGAGCCTCGAAGGTTCGGCCAGGATCTCGTTCTGGCACGACGATCGTTTTTCAGGGAGTAACAGTCGGCCAATATTTGGCCAAGACGGCGGAACTTGCGCTCCGAAATGGACGTTCGCCACTAAACCATTTGCCCCCAATGGCAAATGACGCAGCCTGCTACTTAGCCCAATCGGGGTCGATCAAATTAACGAAAATTAGGTGGGATACATTTGAAAATCAACATAAGGGACAAAGACGCTCGTAAACTTGCAGCTACGAGGGTCTGAGTGACTGTCGGCTTTTCCGTGTAGTTGCGTGAAAGGGAATTACAAGAGAGACGTATATAGGTACCTGTACCGACGATGGGAGCTACCTAGGCAGGTAGCACGATAAAGCCCGAGCAAAGAACAGAATGGAAAGAAAGAGGCCCCGGAAAGGACAGAGGGCACTCGCTCTTTTGGCAAAGTGTCGCGTTGCAGAGCTCGCCTCGAAACGAATCTAACAGCCGTACTCACGGCCGCTGACAAATGTCTTCCGCGGTTCTGGCAGCGGCGTACCGTTATCCAAATTACAAATAACACACCGCCGTCGACGTTTTATCCAACGCCCGGAGACAAATTGCCCCTGACTCGGGATGGCCTGGCTCGAAATTATCCCCACCCGTCTCGCGGCGCGGTGTAACCGCGCGTCGTGAACTTCGTTAATACCGGTAGTGGCTCGGCCCCTTGCTCGCCACACGGAATTAACACGGCGAAGTGTATTTATGGATCCGGCCCCGGCCAGGTAACCCGAGAAAGACCCTGCAGACCCCTGCTTCTTCCCCATTCTGTGCCCCCCCCCCCCCCCCTCATGCTCGGCCCCTATTCTTTCTTTCCCGCCCCTCGCGCTCGTTCACTCTCTTTCTCGTTCCATGCCAGTCTCTCTCGTCCTTTTTTCCACGAAGGAGGATTAATTAATGAGCCAGGTCCGAGCATTATACCCGCTTAACAGACCCGGTCCGTGGCCTTCGTGAACCTGCCCCACTGGCGTGGGAATGTCCCTGGCAATTTCAATTTCGTTAATTATCGCAAAACCAGGAGGCTTCATTTGATATAAACGATCCGGTTTCCGAACGCGAAACGCCGTACTTGGTGTCGGCCAATAACTTCGCCATTAAATCACGCGCGGCTGTCTGCGTGCACACGCGGCCGCGCACGGAGCGGAGTGTGCACTTTCTCTTTCTTTTTTCCCCGCTGCCTCAAATACGGTCGTGAGGTTGAAATTGTGTCGGTTAATCTTCGGTCGAGGCTCGTTTCTGCGTATACCCGTGGATCTTATTGTTCGTAGCCCGGAGAGCATGTTGATTCGAGTCGAGCGGAAGGAGCGGAGTATCTTACTTACTACCTTCCACCCCTTTCATTCGCCCCCGGATGGGAAATAAATTCTTAGGCGGCTCGCTCGAAATGCCAGCCGCCGCTCGGTTTTGGCCGCCGGTCGTGATTTTCCGCGGGCTTTTGTCGCGGCCCGGAGAGTTATCGCCACCGGCACCGGTAATCAAATAACGTCACCCCCGACGCCCCACGCCATTGGCCCCGTGTCCGCGGCGAACGGGACGCGATACACGTGTAGTCACGGCGTGTAACGCGTGCTCGAATATAGTGTTCTCGGTGTGCAACAGTGCGTTCGCTGGGCCGTCGCGGCAGCTCCTCTCGTCGAGGGCCGTATAATGCGCATTTGCAAACTTACACGAGCTTAACGCGGCCGGGCCGGGCATTTTTCACGCGGCCCGACGCGGCTTCCTTAATTGAAACCTTTTGTCGGGAAATAAAGCGTATCCTTGACCGCCGGTGAATTAACGAACGAGGGACGGAGGAGGCGGGAAGGGCCACAAACAAAGAGTAGACGAGGAACAAGATGAAGAAGGAGAAGAAAAAAAAGAAAGAACGGGACGGGTGAAGAAAAATTACGTCGCAATTTCAGCTCCGACAATACGGGGGAAGAGAAATTACGGTATAAATGGCGGAGTAAGACGCGGTGTTATTAAGAACGTCACGTAAAGAGAACACCGGGACGGTGGGGGGGGGGGGGGGAGGAAGGGGTTCATTATTCCAGGCAGGAATGGCGGCGAAAATTTTTCACGACTCATTTATCTTATTACTCGTTATTATGCGCGGCTCGGAAAATGGTAAGCGGAAAATCAAGGGGAGGACGCACTCGCGGTGTGTCGTCCCTTTGTAATTTTACTATTTCTCTGCGCTCCGACGTCGGCAGCGATTCGAAGCTAATTCTCTCTCTAACCCAGGATGCGGCCTGTCCCAGAGCTACGTCCCAGAAGAAGGACGAGAAGAATGATCCGCGGCGGGCGTAAAATCCACGGGCGTGCCCTGAAAATTCCTGACCCCGGAGGCTGCCGTTGCGGAAAAACACTCCTTTCACACGGCGAACGGAAGTCGGGGTGCTCGGGCGAGGAGACGAATGGGCAGGTCGTGGCCGTTTATACGTGATGCACTCGAGGAACGGAGTAGCCCGGGTGGGGTCACCGGGCAGAGACGACGAGGAGGCGAGCGCCTGTGCACGGTCCTGGCGCGGCGACGAAGGGAGTTTCGTCACAGTCGTCACGGTTCACGCGAGTAAACGACTAACAGAATACAATTACACTCGGGGGCCATGGAAGATTTTTAACGGTCGATTTACCGCGTGGCTCGAGTCTGCTCCCTTGTCTGCGCTCTGACAGCAGTCAGGAGGAAGGAACAGCAACACCGGCGCTCACCCTTCGGCCAGTTTAGTGTCCTTAAACCACCCTTGCCCGCTGCTCCGCGTCCTACCCGGTATTCGCTGTTTCGTCACGCCGGGGGGTCAGAACTGGCCGCAGATGTCGGCCATAAACCTCCCGGCACGGGAACGAACGACCCTGATGCTCAAACCGCCACCTCCTCTCGCCCCTACCTTCGCCTCTATGTCGTCTCGCCATTGTATCTCCTGCTGAATACACGCCCTTAAATAAATCCATCCACGGGCTCGTCGTCTCTGTGAAGCCACCCCTGACGCTGCTGACTGCCTCTGCCGCTGCTCCTGTTGCCCGGATTAGGTTCCTGATCTTTGTTACGAGGGGTTCCCTTCCTGCCCCTCTCCGCTCGGCGAACACACGCGCGCACAGTTACACGCGGCAGAGGAGAGGGCTTTCGATCGCTCGTCGACGTGTGGCCTCGAAACGAAGATGACCCGCGGGACGCGAGGACGATGGGGAGATAAGGAAGTGCGCGAAACGATATTGGCTGGGTATAATGACGCGAGGGGTAATGACGCGGATCGTGGGCGAGACGCTAGGCAGATTTATGACGAGACGGGGGCTTTCGGTCCGATACTGGTTTAATTTAATCGCGTTAAATTTTGTTAACGAGCTTGCACCAGGCTCGGCCCAAGAGAAGCATCAACGATGGATTAGTCTTCTTTGAATGTCTCCTTTCCTTCGCTCCGGCTGATGCAACGCGCGTCTGCTAGGCGTTTACGAGATTTGCGGGCGAATACGCCGGGCCCCGCGATAAATCCATTGACTTTTATCTCGTAATCGTTGCGAGAGATCCGATACGGTGCTCGCTGAACGACTTCCACTAGCTGATCGATGCTGCAAGGCTATTTCAATACTGTATCGCTCGCGCGCCGCCGTAATTAGCGATGCAATTTCAGTTAATAACAGCATGTTTGTTTGCAATCCGCCTGTTAATGCTCAATAACGTTCCTCGATCATCGAATTACATACATACTATGTAACTCTGCCTGGAAGGCCTTCCAGCTGGAATCCGCTGGGTGTTCCGTATTTCTATAGGGAGCCAGGCGTCTTTCGATGCGCCATCCGTCGGACGCGACGATCGAGAGCCGGATGATACCGACGATCGATCGACCCAAATTCCCTGCATCTGCATAAAGATCAACACATCGGGAACTAGTCGAGTTCGGTATTATTGGGGGCAATTTGCCGGGGGATTGGGGATGCTGGGATTCAGGCGCAGCATGCTGCGAGCACCGTTCCACAATTCGACGTCTCTAACAAACTGTACCTGTACAATTTCATAAGCGGACAGGTGTCTTCCATCCATCCACCTTCGTAACAAACTTAACCAGCCTCGCGTACGGCCAGCGTGCGCACAGCGAAAGAGCAGCCGCGGATACGGGAACGAAGAATTTAATCGAGACACCGTGCGATCTTTTTACGGAAGCTCGATTACCCTCCGCCGCCTATCGTCCACGCGCGCTTCGGCACGTACGCGTAAAAACGAAAACGTCGATGACCGTTATATTTCAGCCGGGGATCGAATCAACATCGACGCGTCCTCAAACGCTTCGCGCCCATGCGTGTACACGCGTGTGTGGATTTGTCTGCGGCCTAGCCCCGAGCTCACACGATAAATCGCGCGGTTGATTCCTTTTGGACAAAGAAGAACTGTCGCATACCTAGCTAAGTTAATCTTCTTTGATTAACCATTTAGTTTCGAAGAAGAATGGCCTTCGAGCATGAAAGTACAATAGTTTGTTTAGGTTAGTAGGCACGGGGACGTCGTCGGTGGTACCGCGGTTTACCGAACACCCCGTAACTGCCGCTACGCCGCTCGATCGCCGAAGGCGGTTCCGATCGATCGATCTCGCGGCGTAACAGCCGTGACACGCTTCGAGATTCCACGATCTTTTACGACGAGGCGCGGCGGTATCGTTAACGATCGCTCGTCGACGTTTAATTAGCCGAGGCTCGCGATTACCAGCGCGCTGCATCGCGCAACAGGCCCCGCGGCGCAATTGCGACTGTAACGATCCCCGTGGCCGTAGGACCGTAAAAGGCCTGCAACGGCGCTGGAATAATCGCTCCGTCTCCGTCTCCGTCTGCGGCGAGGGCCCGGTCCGGTCGGCGCTCCTCCGCCGTTCCACCACCATTCTTTCCACCCATTTTCTCGACTTGGCTGTTCGTGGCTGATCCGGCACGGTGAACCCACGGCTACGCGCTGCCACGGCAACCACGGCACGCACGCGGCGAATCGGCGAATTACGACGATTGAAATTCAATTCCGCGCGCGGCCGAGCGGCTAATTAGACGCAGTCGCTGGCTGCGCCCGCCGCGCCACGACACCGCCGCGGCCGCCTAGCTCCATGTACGAGTCAGGCTTCTCTCTCTCTCTCTCTCTCTCCCTCTCTCCCTCTCTCTCCTTCAATCCCTCCGCCTCTCTCCGGCTCGCCACGTGTTGCACCCCGCGCAATTGCGCGTACGGGACGCAAATGCTCGTGTCAGTTTGCTCGTTTCTCCGCCGCCGGTACCGCGTATCCTCGCTATCGCCGATATTCCCGACCCCTTTCCCGTCCCGCTCTGTTCATCCTCGCGCGGTGCCTGAGTACATTAAAGTCATCGAGCGCGATGCAGAATCTGAGAAACGCGAGGGATTTTATCGATGTTACCACGGTGTAACGTTTCGGAGCCGTGGTCGCTGATTGTTTTATGGCTGCCTAACGGGGCACCGATCCTCGGAACCGAGGCTCGCCATTACGAGCGGATGGCTCGCACAGGCCGTCCCCGCGATGCGCTCAAACTCGTTTGCGTCGTGGCATTTCGCGAAGCGCGGGCAAGGATTGGAGGCTGCATCGATTCCGGTTCTTCGGGCGGTTGTATTGAATAACAGTTGCGAAGAGCTGGAATTCCGGCTGCACTCTTGCTTCTCGTATCACTTGCATATCGGTTCCAGATCGCTTCCACGTGGACTTGCTCCGCCCGGTCGCGTCATCATGGGAACGATCCTTGAGGACGGTTGACCCGTTTTGCCACGCGAGTTCGTTCACCACCAGCCATCAACACGATGATTACAATTGTTCGCCGAACCGTTCGACACTTCCACGAACGTAATTCACGGCTATTACACGCGGCATGCGCTATTACGCGCGAGCTACGACCGCTCCGGCCGGTTTTGGATCTTGCTACAGGTACTTATGTGCCTGATGGATTACAGTCGATCGGGCGGACTTCATCGCGAGATCTCGTAATCCGCTTTTCGTTTGATCCGCGTCAGCAACGGCAGGGTGACCGATACTTGTCGAATCCTCGCGTATGCGTAAGCCGTAAGCCAGAGAGTCGTGGCCCATAAGCAATACAGCGTGAATCGAAGCGGCCTAGCGTGCGTGCCGAATAATTATTCATTTGCCGTGGCCGGGTTGCGCCGACCGTGGCCCGGCGTTACGACACGAAATCTCGAATACGCGAGAGGGCCGACTATAGTTCATCGATCGTCCCTCTCGTTAAATTGCCTCCTGTCCCTTGCGCCTCCTCCTCCTCCTCCTCCTCCTCCTCCTCCTCGCTGGCGCATTATAACGCATGGTTGGACGCGGACGCGCGTGCATGCATAATTAAAAATTCGTACCGGGCCAGGGTGATGGTTTTTGCATGCGAGCGGTGCGCTCGCGGTCCACCACGTCGATGGTGTGGGAGACACGATGATACGGGTTAAAAGCGTGTCTCGAATAAGAAAAAAAAAAAAGGAAAATGAGCACCTCTCGTTCACTCTGCGCGTCTGTGTCCTCGTCTGGTTCCTTTTTTTCCCAGGCATTTTTCGGCGAGCATGATTACAGGGAAGTGTGTTGAAAAATTATCATGCGTTTCGGTTAATGTTTGCGCAAAGTCCCGACGCGTACGTTGCGGTAGTATTTCCATCCAGCACTCGACTTGCGCCCGCGTGAAATCAATGCTACGTGCTAATTGAACAGCGTTCCAAAGCGTTTACATCGACGTAGCAGTCCACGGATATAGGGGAGACCGGGGCTGGTAGGCCAGTTTTTCAGTTTTTGATTTTTAATAAATTATATGGGCGAAATATCATTAAACATTTTAATATCCCATATTTTTAGTTACGCGTATTAAGCAAACATTAATAAGTATAATTCTTATTAAAAGTATCCGGTCATTTACTGGGCTTCTACACATTTTGCATTTTATAATGTTTTTTTTTAAAAATTACGATAAGAATAAGTAATTATCTTTATAGAAATTTCAAGCAAAATAAATTTAAATGCAATTTCAACAGTTGTTCTGTTGTTATACATAAATATATTCAAGTTTTAATCTCAAAGGTCCATAAATTCAACAATTCGCTCATTCACTGTTTGGTTTACCACAGTCAATTTTTCGACAAACGCTGATAACTGTTAAAAAACGTGCGATCGCGGGGTCGGGCATAAATGCACGGCATAGCAGAAGTGATTAACAATTAGTCAAGCTACTCCTTGAGACAACCAGCCCCGGTCTCCCGTATATTTGCTGTTGTACCGTTGCAGTTAAACCTTTCAACGTGGACGACCTGCGAACGGAACGCTTCCCGAAGAAAGTCGTTCGGTTTGGGAATTTCCACGGCGTTCCCTGCCCCAGTGGAACCGAGTCACGGGCTTGCCCCCCCCCCCCCCCGACCAACGTATCCATTTACGACTGTTTAAGCAGGTAGAAACCATTCTCGGCCAATTACACGTCGCGGATATTTCGAGCCCCGAGACAATGCCAGCTCCGTCAGTGTATCATTACGCCTCTATGCAATAAGTCGCTCTCCAGCCAGGAGTCGCGGTCGGCGGCTGCTCGCCATGCAAACCCGTTTCCCCGTTAGAACCTTCGAATCGTGAGAAAAATACCACGCTAGGTGCCCACGTGGATTTACCTACGCGAACGAGCGTAGCCGCGGCGCAACAACGACCGACTAATAGTCATCCGCGCGGAGAACCAGCTACGGCTCCTCGGCCGCCTTCCGCGAAGTCACGGCCAGATCCGTTTCGCGGTAGGTAAGCGAGCAAAGGTTGGCAATTAGCACTCGTAAAATTGCAGTCGCGCGAAGCGAAGGGAAGGTAATAGCATTTGGGCGTCCCGATCCGTGCATAAAGTATCGCGTTGCTTCGTATACCCAACTACCTACGATACTGATTTAGTGGTAAATGGAAAGCAGGAGTTTTAAGAGATTAATTTTCGGACGAATGTTTGCCATCCATTTGACGAGTTGACGGATTATCGACAATGGTTGGCCGTTAGCATCGCCGAGCAGGTCTCCTCTCTCGCGTTTGATTTTTCGATGGCGCCCGATGTCGCGACATATAATTGGCAAACAACCTGGGCTAACAATAAGACTCGGTTGCGGTACCATCCCTCGCCCCGTCGCTCCCTGCCCGGCAACGGCTATCATCCCTCCCGTCCTATCCTCCCCATTTTTTCCTCGCTTTCCCATCGTACGGTCTATTGTGTTATTATTATCCCAGTCTGCGTCTCGGTGTCTCGGGTCCACGGGTGTTATTATTATCCACGAGCGCAGGAGGTCGCCCGTAACTATCGGGCGACCGACGGTGACTTAATAATACTTCGCTACGTTAGCCTAATGGGGGCTGCCGAGCGTGTAAGCCCACTAATTTACCCTCCTTTTTCTCTCGATCCCTGCCGCCCCCTTTCTCATATTGTTCGACGTCTATCTCTCCACCCCGCTCGCGGCTGTACAAATACGATCGCACCCTCTTCATCTCTTTCACCCCGTCGTCCGTTCTTCCTCTCCCTCCGCCGTTCCCCTCTCTCTCTCTCTCGCTCTCTCTTTTTTATTCACCGACGAGAGACGAACGAGCGGGAACGACGCCCGCACCACCCGCTACCGGTTCATAAAAGGCGCGTTAAGCAAATAAATAAATTCTATGGTGGATGGTGGCGGTGGTGGTAACGGCAGCTCGAGGCCGCTCTTCCGTGGAAGGAGGACGGGGGATAACACGCGGCGATGGAGAGGCCGGCATTTTCCCTAACGTCGACTTTCATCGGGAATTTATAACGCGGCTGCTGCTTTCGTCGTAATCGGATTTACGCGATCCTGGAGAGAGAGAGAGAGAGAGAGAGAGAGAGAGAGAAAGGTGGGGAGGTTTTCATCGACCCTTCGTTCCGGCTCCGCGCTAGCATGGAGCGAGGGTGGGTTCATATTCTCACGATTGATCCCACTTTTTAAAGCTGTTTACGCTGCCTTCGATGATAAATCCCAGAGCGATGACGACGGGGCGCCGATGTACGCGCGGAAAACCGGCGAGGCGCGTGAAACAGATCCGTGCGCGACTGAATCGATATCGGAGGGCGGGACGGTATCGGGGAAGCTTTCTATTCAAGTCGAAGTCGGAGCACAGAGATCGTAACTCGCGTGTCAGCCCTGTGTTTCGCCCTTCTTCCTCTCGCTTTGTCCTCCACTAGACACGCCGCGCAGCGAAAGGACACCCTCGTCGGACGTGTTATCAGTAGCCGCATGGCGTACGGTGCACAGAGGAGCGTAAACACGCCTCGAGACAGTTTGTCTGCCGCGAACGCGCCGGCAATGTTCGCGACGACCACGGCGGAAAAAAATGGATACACGATAATTACCGGATCAAAGAGCAGCTCGGCTTTGTTGGCGTTCGGTGTTAGCTCTCCCCCTCGGTCGATGCCGATAAGTAGACGGTGTGGGGGGTGGGAGCGGGGGGCGGGGGTAGGCGGGAGGGAGACGCGAAGAAACAGAGAATAAAGACCGGGAGCTGTACACGAGGAGAAAGGTAACGGAGAACGCGTGTCGAAGCTGCGAACGGCAGAGATAAGCGCATTGTAAACGCGACCAGCGGAATACTTTGTCGTCGCCGCGACAGATAGGTGGTATCGGCCGCGTCGAGACTAGGGACGAGGGCCGCTAACGGGCGGGGTCGCGCTTGCCTGCGCACCCTGCTTGTATGACGCCGACTACTTAACGCTTTATCGAGCACGACGAAACGGTGACTACTCAGTTTCGAAAGTTCCGAGCGCGGGAGGATCTCGATAACGATCGTAAAATTTCCGTTCTCTACGGCGACAATGGCCACCCCCTTTCACTGTCCCTCTCTCTCTCTCTCTCTCTCTTTCTCTCCCTCCCACCCCCGCTGCTTTCGTTCCCCCTTTCCTCCAGCCGACGCCCCGTCTTCGTCTCCCCAATTCGACTGGTCGGAATAATAACCGAGAGCACGGTAGGTTGTGAGCCGCAGCGTAGGCATACACACAGAGCACGTACATTCTCGGGAGAAGTCTTTGGAGCGAGCATAATGGCCCCAACACACCTACGCCCCGATATCTGCATACGGGGTGCGCCGCAAGAACGAACGTTTGCCTCCTTCGGCGAACAGCAACGAGGCCAGGGAGCGGGCGAGCGATCCTCCTAGGTCCTCAGCACCGAGACAATACGCCGTTTATCTTCGATCTGGCGGAGGAGGAAGGAAAGAGTGGTTTGGTCCTGGCTCGTACATCACCGCGCCGCTATAGGAGCCGATAAATTACTGTTAGGAAACCTGGTAAACCGGCAACGAGTGTACTCGCTTTTCAGATCGCTATTACGCGGGTAATGCTTCTCTGCCTATTCCCTCTTCTCCCGGTGACAGGGATAAGGGGTTCCCGTTCCTTTCCTGCCCGCCCAGGGGCTACATACGCGTTCGAGATCCGACCAGGGCGGGGTGTATGATTATTTCGTTCGACGGCTAGGACGATTGAATCTTAAGAGGAAGGTAGGTACGTATACCTATACGTAGGTACATACTATCCTCGCCTCGGCGCAAGGTAAACGTCCCCGTCGGCGACCACCTCTATCTTGCCGACCGGTTGCTCCCATTAAAATTGACACGTAACAAATGCTAATGACGACGATTAAATGAAATTCCGAGAATGAAGGTATCCTTCTACCCGAAGGACGCGAACGTGGGATCACTCGGATCTGCCGAGAGGCACCGAATTCGCCAAAGATTCTTCTTACGCGGGCCAATCTATCAGGCACATGTCGATGAAACGGGATAAACGAGGAAATATAAAACGAGCTTCGGTATACAGAGAGGAGGAATGTCCTTTTCATGCGTCCAGTTGCTGCCTGGCGAAAGCCTTGAATGCAACGCTGCGGATCCGAGCTGGCTTTGTCCGGTCCGGGATCTGATTTAATTTTATATCAACGGGAAGCCGGTTTAGAAGCTTTCTGGATTTCCGTGGGACGGCCCTCTTTTCTCCGTTTCCTTCTTTCGGTTTGTCCGAGCCCCGGTTGGACGGAAGCATCCGCTCTAGAAACTCCAGGGAGTAGCCGAATCGGATGACAGTAAATAACGAGAGGTCCTCGAGAAACTCGAACCACCGCCGGGGCTCGAGTGGTTCGAGCGTATACGGAATCGAGCAACGGAATCGAAATTCGATGCCACACCGTACACACGCCCTGGTGTTTAGAGGCTGTTTTCCGGATTGCGTGTATGTATCTACCGCGTGGAGGAAGGATCCAGGGTTAAATTCGACAGCGAACGAAGAGGATAACGGACCCCTCTCGAGTTTCCACGTACGACAAATCACTGAATTCTCCTTCCAATCCTTCAATGGGTATGGATGGATCCCCCGATCGATTGGCCGAGGCGCACGGGAAATATTTTACAGGCAACGAGACAATCTCCATGGAGATAGAAAATCTTTTAAGTAATGATATGAACGGCTGTAGACTTCGGCAGGGTAGTTTTGAGAAATATGTACATGGTGGGTTGTCAGCGGCGTTTACGAATAATTAAATCACGGACGAGCAGGCGAATACTAATTCGAAGATGATAATCGGACGCGTCGAGAAGAGTCTACTAAGGCCTCCGGTTTCCTCGATCGGTGCCTGGCTGCCTCTCATTTCTCAATTATTCATGCATCGATTACGATTAGCAGAGGCCACCGCCGGGGATGCTTATCCCACGGCCACGGGCGATCTATTTTCCTACTCACGCGCCCGTTACTTACGCCTGAATCGCTTCAATTACACCCGGTTTATTTCGCCGGTAATTACCGTTCCGCGGGATCGGTAAGTGGCTCGGGCGGAATCACGCCGCGCGCCGGTAGCCACCGCCTCGCTCGTCCGCTTAATGTAATAACAATGTAATCGCCTGCTAAAGACTGCCTTATAATTACGGCCTATTTAATGATTCCGTCGAATTGGAAAGACACCGGGCAGAGCGGCGTTCCTCGCGGTTCGAGACGCTGCGTCTTGTCTTGCTTGGGAGATGAAGAAAAAAAAATTGCTTTGCGTAATGTATCTATTCGCGGTTCGAGAGTTATTAGAGGCGGTGGAGGGAGGGGATGAAAGCGGAGGAGAGGATTAGAGAGAGAGAGAGAGAGAGAGAGAGAGAGAGAGAGAGAGAGAGAGGAGGATGCGGAACACTAGGCGAGCACTGATACCCCCGGCTTCTGCGGTTATGTAGTACATCCATTAAAGCCATATGCACGTGCGAAGGTACCGACGATGGCGAGGGCAAGTTTGTACGTACCTGACGCTAATACGTTCCGCTCGCATCTGCATAAGGCAACACGAGCCGAGGGGGGCAGATGAGGGAACGAGAGAGAGAGAGAGAGAGAGAGAGAGAGAGGCGGAGGGAAGCACGACAGAGATCGCTCAGACCGGTACTAATTATTTCGCGTTTCTTACACGCTCGTTAGACTTTCTTGTAATAAAACGCGCACACTGGATACGGAGAAGAGAGTTCGCCGAGCATCTGGTGGACGACCAGTCCTCGATTAGCCCCGAGACACTGGAGTGTCCGGCTGCTATGTGTCGCCTTAGATTCAAGTTTGCGCAAAGTCTGACATGCTCGCCCGGTGACTAATAGATAATGTCATCCTCCGTTTACTAAACATTCTGCGCCGCGGCTCGGCTCTGATAGAGGCGTATGTAAATCTGTACCAGTGTTAATTACCGCGTCACAATCGAGGGAACATTAATACGCATCAGACGCGTCTTGCCGCTCCACCAGCGACCGCCACTTTGTGTTTCCCATCGGTTTCACCAGATTCCCCGTGTTAAATCGACGCTGAAGTCTCCGCGATCGTGAGAAACACGATCGAACGCCAGCCGGAGATTCGATCCTCCTTCTCGCTCGCGTGTTCGCGCCTCTCCTTCGCCGGGCGGCACGGCGCGGTAGTAATTAAGGGAAGAGAAAGAAGGTTATTAACGAGATCGGGCGATACGAGTGGACGGTTCGATCGAATTAACGATGTTACACCGGCTCGCCGTAAATGTACACGCGAGGGGCTCCTAGGGGGAGGGAAAGGAAGAGAGGGAGAGAGAGAGAGAGAGAGAGAGAGAGAGAGAGAGAGAAAGAGAAAGGGAACGGAAGGACGAGGAACGAGAGGGCACGGGTGTTTGTGTACACAGACGAGACCACCTACGTGTTAAACTTTCCTCCCGTGCAAAAGTCGACGCGAATCGGTTTACACGCGCGCGGTATCGCGAGCCCCGGTATTAATGCTTGCGTATGCTCGGCGCTCGGCGCGGCGGGCTCGTTATCTGCCGCATAACGCCGTCGGTTCGCATGCAAATCGCAATGTGTGCAGCGCGAGCGGCCCAGGATACGTCGCGGTGGCACTCATCGCGCAGGGAAATACAGTAATCCAGTGCCACCTGATAAATTGCGGCACGAAGGCGACGCTGTAATCGCCGGAGGGTGACGCGCCCGGCCGCGCCCGGTGCAGGGGGAAAATAATTAATGCGGCCACTTATCCGTGGAAGCAAATTCGAGCAGAAAAGTCCCCGACTGGGAGTAAAAAGGAGCCCTGAAATTAATAAGTCCCGCCGCCACGAGCGCGCGCGCGCGCGCGCGCGGAAAGATGCGACGCGATAGGTACGAATTAACGGATTGGCCGCGGCGCGAGGCTTTTAAAATCTGTCGCGAAACCTCGGAAAGATGGAGCAATCGGCGGGCGTTCTTTTACTGTTTCCTCATTTGCTTTTTTTTTTATTCGCGGTAATAAAGTGACGGGCGAAAAAGTCGTTACGTATTCGCGCAATCGGGATGTGGTCGTGTACACTAGCCTCGTGGTTAATGGACGGAGTTAATCTTTTCTCCGTTGCAACCGTGGCGGGTAAACGACGCGTACCTAGAGTTAGTTCAATTTAATTATCAATGTATAATTTTCAGTCTGCTCGATCTTCCGTAGATTCGAGTTTAATGAATATTGGAAAAGCGTCGATTGCACTGAATTCGTTCTGTAGAAGAATGCAAATGAACCAAGAATATTTGTCGAAAGTTATTGCTGTATCGAGATACAGATCTGAGGAGATGTTATTATGCCGTGAAAAAAATTGAACAGCTATCGTACCGACTCTCCTGCCTGCAGACGAGTGAACTACACCATCCATGGCATCTGGAGGGGGGATGAAGAGAAATCGAAGAGTCGGTCGCGTCTCCAAACCCCTCGAAACCAGTGAAACCACCCCATTCCCTGGCATACATCGTGTCTGCGATCGGGCGCGGCTCGCGGACACTTTCGTAATGAATTCCTCGATGGTGGGACATTAAGAAACGGTTGGAAAAACGGTCGACTGAAAGAGACAGGGCAGACAGGGAGGGGAAGAGGGACGGTGCGAGAGAAAGTCGTGTCGCCGCGGTGGAAATGAATTTTTCATTTCGCGCTAAACTCGCGAAACGGTTCGTGGCTTAAAGCGAAGATTAAAGGGCTCCAACGCGAGCTTCTCCTTTTTCTACTTCATGAAGTATAAGAGGAAACGACGGGGGTGGTGCCGGCCCATTATTTTTCATTGCTCGCGAGCCCACGATCCTGTTCCATTTCCCTCCTTTTCTTCCTTCCTTCCTTCCTTCCTTCCTTCCTTCCTTTTTATCTCCGCTACTCGACTTTCCCCGACTTCTTTGAGCAACTCTGCCTGGCGTTCCTTAAATTTGTATTACCGTCTGAGTTACGAGGAACGAAGCCGCCGCGAAGGAACACGATCCTTGTGGATTATTCAATTGAAGCCATGCAATTTGTTTCGCCGCTTCGGCGCGGTGCCCGCGAGCTTCTATCACTCCACGGTCCTTCTAGGTCCTTCTCGCGTGTTTGCACCGGCACCGAGCATTGTGCTAAGCCCAGCGAAAACGCAATAGAATCACTGCGGCGTGTAACATTCAAGAGGCGGGAAAATAATCGTGGCTTCGATGAACATCGAACATCGATTTCGTCGGAGGGAAAAAGGAAACTGGGATGTACGTATTATTCTGGTCGACGTGGTCTCTAAACACGGACTGCGTTAAAAGGACACGCGATCCTTGGCGCACAATGCCAGAAAACCAGCAAACTGCGGCTTGAATGCGGCTAAGTAGTAAGGCATTGTCGAATGAATGACATGGATAAAACAGCGCCGCTCCGCAATGGGCTGTGGGGAATTGTTTTCGTTTCGACGGAACCGGCTCTTTTCGTAGAAATATCCATGGCGAAGATCAGCGCGCTCGCGCATTAATTCCCTGCCGCGTGTAGAGCGCTCGGTCGTGACCCTGGAGCGGGTCGGGGGGCCGGTGAGTCGAAATCGTTTGAAAGCGTGCACGGGTCAAGGGACTGCGAACGTGCGAAGAGGGGATAACAGAGGAGGCAGACGATCGCTAATTGAAATACTCGCCGCTTGTATCGACTGGCGCCTCGGTCGGTACCGTGACGTAGCCATGAGCGGCGCAGGAATTACGGTGTTTATATTTGGCGGGAAGTGTCTTTGCGAGCGACCTTTCGCCCGGAGGCAGCCGTCCCGATATCGTATTCCCCCCGCTGCTATGACCGGGGTTATTACTTATACCGAGGAAGGGTATCGACGGTTTATTTTGTCGACGACGGACGTAAGAGACGCGGTCGCCGTCGGAGGCGGCGGGCAAAAGGAATGACGACGTGGAAACCGGGTAGCACGGAGAAGTAACGACGGCGGCGGAAGAAGGGAGGCCGAAGGATCTCTCCGCAGATTAGAGCGCGAATCAATATTGGGCAGCGAGGCGAGGCTTTTATCGGCGCTGAAAGAAATCCCCTCGCTTCCTTCTTCGAGTGGGCACCGACTTGGAATGGAAACCAGTGGTAGAGGAACCGTGCCAGGAGGGAGCAAGGAAAAACGAAGGAGAGACGGACAGAGACCGCGGCCACGGATAGAGAGATACTCTTGCGTGTGGTGGAGAGTTGCGGCGTGAGAGGGACGGCGATAGAGAGGCCATGGCGAAATAGAGAGTTGGGACGGAAAGAGACGACCGAAAGATGAAGAGGGGGAGCGACGATGGAGACGAAGGATAAGCACGAAGGGTATGAGGACTGAAGAGCCGCGGAAGGTGGAGCGGAGGACGGAGGGGGAGGGGGACGTAAGAGGACGAGGATTCCGTTCGAGCAACTTACCGGACTTCTACGTTCTCTCCACGGTCGAGGATTTACAGATTACGCGCTGGTAGACCGAGCTGCTGAGTGCGATCGAGAGAAAGACAGAGCGAGTGTATAGCGAGCGAGAGGGTGGGGGCCGTCGGTGAGTGGTGACGCGCGAACGAGCAACAGAGAGAAGGCCAAGAGTTAGCGAGGGTGCGGGAGCGAGAAGGACAGTGTATAAAGGAATGACACGGCGAGAGGGAGTCAAGGACCATTCGTCGAGATGAGTGCGACGGAAACGGAGCTATCCAGTCCGCGCGGAGTCGAGCGGCAGCTGCAGGCCGGCCAATCGCGGCCCGCCGTGCCGCTGGTCCCGCCAATCGATGAGTACCACGAGCATTACACGTTTATTATCGCGCGGGAAAAAGAAATGACTGTTTATAAATAATTAGAGAGGTTTTAATTAACCCTCGGGACGCGCCCGGACCGTCGGTATCCATCGCTGTTTTAATCGCTCGGCCGGTTTTAACCGTGAACGACGGCGCCGCCGCCGTCGTCTGCGCGATCCACCTCCGCCGCGTGCAGCCAATCCGCGTTATATTTGTAAAACTAAACCATCGATCGGGCATCGGTCATTAAAGGCGACCCCTGCTCTCGTTTTCTTCCGCTGGCGGGCGTCTTGCGTCAACGTGCCCCGTGCCTGTACACTGTGCAGGGCGTTTCGTAGCTCCAATTGCAGGCTTCGCTAACCGCGACTTGCTGGCCGGATACGGTGATGGTTTGGTCAATTAATCAAAATTTAATACACAGAGTGATTCGGAAGTAGACGGACGAACATTACGAGACTATTTTACCGACAGTGCACGTTCACGTTACCTACATTCGCTCGGAAGTGAAATATCTATTTTTCTCGAAGTAACCACACTGCAGAGACAATTATTTGTAATCATCCCGAAACAGTTCAGGTGCTCGACATTGCCCGCTGTGCCTCGAAGTGTCCGCCCGTTTCCAAACACCGTATAGAACGTTATTCGCAAACACGACTCTACTTTTTCTCCACTCTCGACAACAAGGATGTTTGGTTTTTTCCCCCCTCCGTGTCTTCGCGCGCCAGAACGTGGATGCGAGGCGAGCGCGTATTATTAGAAAGCGTTGTGTTCCGAGCGGAATTGCGCCCGCACGGGCTCGCGAATACGCATCCGCCATTTTTCCGTGGAAAATTCATCTCCGCGGCTTTGACTCGCCCCCGCGCCCGACAGGCAATTGCCTTCCGTCGGTTGGAATCGCGATCCCTCTGAAACCTTTCCAGGGGCCACCAACAGGCCGGGGCAAAAGGGAAATCAAAGCGTCGTTCGAGGTGTTTTTACTATCGAACGCCCCGGTTTCGTGGTAAAGGGTCCCCCGTCTCGTTTCTTCCCTACTTGCGGCAACCACGTTCCACCTTTGCTTCTTGCCCCGGCATTCTTCGAACACGGGCTTCAGTCACAGTTAGCACCTAACTCCTTTACTTTCTTTCGCAATCTGAAGAACGAAGGCAGCGGTGGTGCTTAGGTAGTCTACAATAGCGCGCCCCGTATTCTCCCCCCGCGAGAAAAAAAAAAGACAAAATGGTGGGCGATCTTCTTCGACAGGTCGAGCGCAGGAGCAAACTTACGCGCTCATCTCCTCTCATTCGTGGGATCCATCGAGGGGAATGTTACTCCGCGACAAAGGGGTAAATGACTTTCGAATATCTCAGCTTTTCGAACGCGTCAGCTGCGAGTCAGGATTTCGGGGGTTTCTGGCGGTGTGCGGTGGCGAGAGCACACCGGGAAACGCGTATAAAGCCTGTCCTATTTTGAAACCAGCCTCTCCTGGAAGCGACGAGGAACAGCAAGAGAGAGAGAGAGAGAGAGAGAGAGAGACGACGGGGAGGGTGTAGGAGTGCCCCAAGGGGGTGAGCGAGATTTTCATTCAGAAGGCGTCACGTAATCCACACACGGTCTCGTCGACTCCGCGAAATCGTCCAAGTTCCCCGGTATTTCCGGGGTGAATTTGACGACGACGCATCCGGGGAGTTCGTGTGCATGCACCGCGACTCGCTCGTATTACTAAGGAGGTCGCCGCGGAAACTACGGATCTTTCTGGAAAAGTTTTCCAATACCCGATGGAGAAAATACGGTAAAATCTTCCGCGTCGTCGAGGATGCACGGGCTTGCCAAAAACCACGTAGCCTTTACACGCAATATTAACCTCTTAAGCGCTTGCGAACGCCGTCGTCCAGCATATGCGTCCAAGACGGATGTAGTCGTTTGATAATTCCGCCAATTATTGTTTCCCCTAGTTCTTTCTTATCGCGATGCAGTTTACCGTAGTATGTAAATATTTCTGGGACACTTATCAGTGTTTGGTGATTATCTAGATTTTCTCACGAGATCAACCTGTTCCTTGGACAAGGCAGTTCATAAATTTTTGTAACCTCGCTGCGTATGAGTTTATAGCGTTTGAAACCGTTTACCGACTTTAAGTATTGTTATGCTTTTTCGTCATTCGTTTTGTACTGTCATTTTTGTCCTTTTTCTCTGTTTTCTCTTGTACATTAAGGGGACTTTATTCGGTATACAAATATTAAATATTAGGGCTGAAACGAATATTCGAATAATCTAAGAATGTATTAGAATATTCGAATAATTAGGAGTATTCGAATATTCGTGGGTAGAAATAAAAATATTATCGTTCCTGAAAATCGTTTATGGGCTCTTAGTTTCCTACAAAAAACTCTGCTTTCTCATTGTTATTAGAATAATATTATTTATTTAGTTATTTCAAAAATTTATTATTTATTAATATTAATAACTGATGGTTGTTTTCCTTTCAAAATGTATGAATTTACCAAAGAGTAATAAACTTTCAAATTTATCGCTTGAAAAACCAAATAATTGTAAAGGCCAATATAGAAAGAATTTCACGGTAAAGTGTGGACAAATATTTCGTAGAATACGCGAACAGTCGAATAATTACAGCTTTAACACGTATATATCCCTTTATATGTTGTGTAGGTAGGATAGTTAAGTTAAACCGTGCTTCAACCATCTCCTTCAGCAATTCCACGCGTTAATGCCCCCAGTTTCAAGAATGATTCTCACATTCATGTAATGTCGTTCTTTTTAATTAGTCACGAAACGTGCATGAAACAGAGCCACGAATTGGAGAAGCGCCGTTGTCACGCATACCCACGCCCAGCAATTAACATTGTACATTACGGGACACTCGCGAACTACTGCGTTTTTAGTATTGTTTAGCCTCGGGTCGCTTACGAGGCAACCTTGGCCGGCACAATTCCAAATTCCCCCGTGTCATCGTCGCCACGCATCGCGCGGCACAATCGCTCTAAAACTCTAAAGCAATCTCCACGGTGCCCCGCTAACCGTTGTACAAAGTATCGTTCGCCGATAATCGCTCGTTAAACAGACTACCCTAAATCAACAATCGCCGTCGAAACAATCGTCTTCGAATTAAAGCCTGAAACGGGGAAAGTCCTAACACAAATAATTCCCAGCGCGTGTATCTATGGGTAGCGTTCGAGTCCGTTGAAAATTCTCCAACGACTCGAGCAGCACCGGCGCTTCCACCATCGAGTAACGGTCGACACGATCTTGCTCGAAGCGCTTCGATGTGTTTCCAATTCGGTTTGCCGCGCCTTGGAAACGCGCAACTTCCGTCGCGAACAAGTGACACCGCGACTGTTTGTCTGCCAGCCATTGAGCGAAGCCCGTGGAGCGGGATCGATGGCGAGGAGAGGAGCCATCGGCGATCGGAGACTCTCGGACGATCGTTCCCCGACGATGACAGGGACGAACGGGGCGTACAAAATCCGTTTCCGGTCGAGCGGTTCCGCGAAATGATTTATTATGCCGTCGAGCGTGCAGATAGAGAAGAAGGCGGAGGAGAGGGAGAGAGAGGGAGAGAGGAAACGAGCGGAGCGTGACCTGCGGTGAGTGTATTGTAGACACGGTGAATCGGCACCGAAGGGAAGAATATGAACTGATCCACGGGCCCCCAAGGAAAGCCCCCATTGTTTTCTTTATTGGAGCACTTCGGTTGAATAGGGACGGGGGGCATTGCACGGGGGCCTCGGCCGATGGACCATAGAAAACGGGGTAATTATATGGGCGCCACTCGGCGCACCAGCAATCACGCGATCGTAATCCATCCTTTCAGATAGAGGCGAGGCCGACGCGTCGGTATATCGTACCCTCCAGATGCGCATCGCTTCGATGCCCGCTTTTCTTCCTTCTCCCCACCCCCTCTCTCTCTCTCTCTCTCTCTCTTTCGCTTTTAATGCAGCCCCGCCGGAGATCGTATTTACACGGGCGATCTAGAGAGATCGAGAGCTCCGACGCAGGGGATAATTGGGCACGATGTTAAATAGATCGCTCGACGGATTGCTCGCCGGGCTTGGCTTGTCAACGAGTATCGGGAGGGACGAGAGCTAGCTTGAGAAGCGTCTTGAAAGAACTGTAGAAATCTGCTTATTAACGGCGCCAGGATTAGATAGGGTAAATCCGGGAGACGCGGTCGGGCTGGAGAGTTGGTCGAGTCTCTATATTTCAGACTCTATACGTAAAAACGCGTTAAAGTGCAGACCAATTACTTATCTAGAAACCAAATAGTTGAATGAATAGCGTCAGATATTGAGGGACAATGCGGCCAAAGTATTTGGCCATATTAACCCTACCTCTCGAAGCTAACGAGAAGACCATCTCTCGCTGCAGAAAGGCAAGATGGTCGAGTTATGATTTTTGTTTATTTAGTTTATTTATTCACTTTTGTATTCAGTCGCCTTGCTAATAGCCAGTAGGTAGTTCACTTTTTCTTTGGCGTGTTCCTTACTTGTTTACCGTAAACAAATTAAATATCAATATATCTGTAGTTCTATTCACTCTTGAATAATTTTACTTTCGTCTTTGTTATTTTTCCATGAATAATTAGGTATATGAGTGGCCTCTGCCAACGACGAAAACCATTTCTCCGGGCACTCAGTTTTCAACCCGATTTACAGTAAATATCGTCTTAAAGCAAATATCGAGCAGTTTTTCTGAATCGGCATAAAATTCTAAACATATCAGTTCGCTCTGATAAAATAAGTAATTTCTATATTAGTTTTAACAGCGATTTTACATTAACTCGACCGCGTCTCCCGGATTTACCCTGTACAAGATTTTTGCGCTTATATTGTTTCAATTTCCACGGGCAGCGGGGCAATAATTTTCGAAAAATCTCGAACACGATTTACGCAGTACGGAATAGAAATCCTATGGGGGAATCGTCGCTGTGACTGATATAATTTCGAGAGTGATTGGCTATACCGTCCTGCTCTATCGCGCCACTTCGTTGTTTGCACTCGCGACGAGGCAGCCAGTCGACTGTAGGTACACGGTGTTCGATGACGCCTCCATCCACTCCCACGCCTCTTGTTTTAACTTTTGTCCATCCCGGCGTGTTCAACGAAGTCGCTTCCGGTCGATGGGCCTCTTTTCCCCCCGTTGAGCCGCGTTAACGAAGCGTGAAAAATCGGTTTAAGCCGGCCGCGCGCGCGTCTGCGCCAGGGACGGGCCGATTCGTCAGCTGGAAATCGTCGTTATTAGCTGTGACGAGGACGCGCCCGTACCCACGTGGCAAACGAGCGCGGAAGACAACCCGGTTAAATAGGCGAGGCGGGGGGGAAGGGGGAGGGTGGCGGGGTTACGTTGACATTTCGGGGTGGCAACAGCGACAGCAGCAGCAGCATCGGCGGCGGTGGCAGCAACGGTGGCAGACTTCTCAATGAGTTCCTAAATCGAAAGAGCTTTCGCCCCTCGTTCGTTCACCCCCTGTGGCTCGGGATGGCACCCTCGTATAGATGGAAGAGAGGACCGTCCCTGTTTGGAGAGTCGAGGGGCGACGGTGGTAAAGAGGGAAGGAAATAACAGATTTCCCAGACGCGCCTCATTCGAATCCCCTTGCCACGTAGTCCGTGGCTCCTGCGAGGGGCACGAACGAACGGAGGGAGAGGGGAGGAGGAGGAGGAGGAGGAGAAGAACGGCGGAATTTTTTTCCTGCTCCTCCCCCCTCCCCCCTCGCAACGCTCTCTCCTTCGCGGTCTGTTCGTCTGCCTTCGACCCTCTCCGCTCGCAGATACGACTCCTAACGAGAGGCAAGAAAGTTCTTACGCCGGCGATATCCTTCTTCTTCTCCCCGTTGGCCTCATCCTCCTTGCCAGCCTCTCTCGCTTCATCCCCCGCTCTTCTTGGCTTCCGCGTCCTGCTCCTTTGTCGTATGGATATAAGAGGGCGATGGAAGTTCCTCGTGGGCAGCCCCATTCCGTCGGGGAGAGGGCCCTTCAACCCCGGGCTTCGCTGCTGATTAAGGCATAAAAGGGATAAAAGCCGGAGGGATATATACGGAGAACCGACCAGCCCAAGGGGGAAAGAAATTTGTTCAGGGAAGGGGAGGGGCGAGGTGGTCCGGCTGGGGCGGCGAAGAGAGACCGAAGCAAACACAACGGGATGGGGTACCTAATTGTAAGTACATTATACCTTCGGTCCGTACGGGATTATACAGCTGCTTCTTTATTGCTGACAGTGGCGTCTTTTATCTGTAATCCCGCTGGCTCGTTCCGATTATAGCTCGGAATCCCTCCGTCCACTCCCTCCTCTTTCGCTCCTTTATCCGACCGCTCGACTCGCGAAAAAGCACCGCCGCCGTTTTTCCCATCGCGAATCACATAAATCGCCAATTCCGCGGCGGCCTCTGGCCACGGTTCGGCGTGTGCTCTCGCCCGACGGCTGACTTGCTATTTTCACGAGAAGTCAGGCACAGAGGTGTTCCATAAACAGTCGTCCGTCTTCCTTTTTTTCAGGGTTCGAGAATGGGAAGCATCGATTTGCCTGTCGTCCCGTTTCGAGTCGACCGATCCCACGATTAACGGGTGGAGGAAGATCGAAAATACATAATAGACCCTCTGCCTGTGTCTCTTCTTCGCGTAACCCGTCGCGGAACGGCTGAGTCGCTTTAAACGCGAATCGATACATCGACGCGTCGAATCTCCGCTGGTAACGAATAAAGGAAAATACGGCGCGGGGGATGACGAGGGGGGCCGGGGGAGCCACGCAGAGAAACGATCTGCGCCGACCCTTTTTATTTCACGATGAAATCCGACCGCAGGGCCAATCTGGCCGAAACCTCGTCATTTATCCGGAAAAGTATAGGGCCCGGGGAAAACGGCAATAGCACGGTATCCTGTTACGTCTGTTTTCAATTGGACGATAATTGACATCCCCCCGCCGGCGGTGCAGCGCAATATCGGTATTCGCCAATTTACTTAGAGCATCCGTATTAAATTCGTTGCCCTCGCCGGTCAATAAAATCTCGACCCATTCAAGTAATATCACTATTATCGAAATCTTTTTGGGCTAAATCTTCAAAGAAAACGCGTGTACAAAAACGTATAATGTCCTACTCATATTAAACTACTTGCACTGCGTTTCCCTGAACAGGGAAACAAAACCAAGATAATCTGAAAATCAACTTACTTTTCGCAAACGATTCATTCCAATGTACATGCTCGACGAAGCCCCGGAAAGCACCTCGGCTTCGAGCGAAAGGATCGTGACACCTGAACCACGCTTGAATCTCCAATGTATCGTGCCTGCTCGCATAAAAGATCCACTAGGATTCCGTTGTTTTAGGCAAAGAGAGCGCGCGGAATGAAAGACCGTTATGAAAAAGGGGATAAGAAACATCGGGGCATCTTCATCGCGGTAGAAGTGGCTCGAAAGTCGCCTGTCACTTTCGACGGACGAGCTCCCCGGCCGTATCTCGCGGCTCGTCGCGGCCGCCTAAGCCGATCGTCGAATTTGTTTTGCACGCAGGCGCCGCGCTTATCGCCCCTAACGCATCGTGTACGTCGAAGAGATAGAAGACGTTCCCCGTTGGCCACGGTTTCGATCTGTCGACGAAACGGAATACGTACCTGCATCGGGATTCCTTTTTCGCGTTTCAAACATTCCCCGTTCACTGGCCTGTGCGTGTACGCCAAGCGGCGCGTGTGTGTGCGGACGAACGCGACGAGATAGCGGCGGGAGTTGAACGTGTCGATCCGTTTATCCAGCCGTGTATTTACGCGCTGGTCGGCTCGTAGACGCGCGTTCACCAGATAACCGCGATAATATAGAAACGCCAATAATGAAATACGATAAGTGCGTAGAATTTGTACAGCGGGCCGAGTTAAAGAGCTGTTACACGTAATCGGAACGACTCTATACGTCGGGCCGGCGCTGAACAGCGCACAGGAGCAATTAGAAACGCTACCCCGGCCCCGTGTACGTACGTGTGTATCCACGCGTGTACCTACATACGCGAGCGCACGGCTCACCGTCTCCCCGATGCAGCTCGATCGTGATATTATACGCGGCCCGAGATAAACCTTTCGCGCCGTTCCCTTTCGTTTCGAATAAATTACACGGCGATAGGTTTGACAACGAGGAGAACCGGGATACACGCGCCCCCTTATTCCCGTTCCAACGCTCCCTCCTCCAACCACCCCGCCATTGCCTCTTCTTTCGTTTTTCGAAATCGAAGATTCTCCAGCCGCTTTCACTGCTACGTCGCTAATCGTCTCGTTTTACGGTACATCGTGGTTGTACCGTGGCCGGCTCTCGGCCGTTCTCCTTCTTTCTCCAGCCTTAATAGGCACCGCGCCCGTTCCCGTTTATCTCCTCGATCCGAGAGGGGAACACGCGTCGGCGCGGACCTCGGGTAGGGAGCAAAGTCAATTTCGAGGCGAGATGCCACGGGGTTAATGGGCCCCCTTTGTCGTAAATTCGGGCTTTAGTGTGAAAGCTGCCTAAACCTGCCTCCTTTGCTCCTATCCTTTCGCCCCACGCAGCCATCCTCCCCCAATCCCTCTCGTCCCGTGCCTCTGGGAGCCTTGTAACAAACAGGATACAGGTACTTCGGACCTTATATCTTTTTTCTCCTCCCCTCGCTCTCTGTCCCCTTCTCGCCCTCGTGCCGTTTTTTCCCCTTCTTTTTCCCGCTGTTCCCTGGCTTACTCCCGAGTCGTTCGTCTCCTTCGTTCCTCGAACGGGTCCCCTCTGTCCTCCGCGAGCCTTTTTTCCCCTCTCTGTTTATGCGTGTTTCGCTGCCGTCGCGCCTCTCCTTCTTTCTCCCTTCGACCTGTTTCCCTTTTCCGATACCCCCGCTCCCTTCGGCCGCGCCAGCTTTCTCTTTGTCACGCTTTAACGTTGTTTTCTTCTGTTTTCCCCACCCCTCCCCTCCGTTCCCCGCTCCACCACCCATCTGTCGACATCGTCTGCCTCCGCATCGCCGGGCGATTTATTATCCCGACCGTTCCCTCTACCTCGGAGCACCGTTCTGCTTAGCCGCTGGTATTTTTCTTTTTTTTTTTTTACCCCCGTGAAAGGGACCGGGAATCGACGGGGAAGTTGGGAAACGCGGCGGAAACCGGTGAGCCCGGGGACGCGGAAAAGAAGACGAATCACGACAGTTGCCGAGCTAAGAAGTTTGATTATGTTGGCTCGAGCTGGGGCCACGCTCGGTTAGATTTGTATTAAGCTCGAGCACGGCGTTCGCGGCTCCCTGGAAATATGCTTTATAAGCGTATCCGCGCTGCCTGAGAGGAGGGGGGTACGAAACCCTTGGGCGCTCGAGAATGAGGGTGGAAATGGGTTTAGATACGTTTACCCCGGCGCGATGGATCGAGAGCAGTTAATCTTTTCGCGCGAAGCTAGGTATTCTGCGAATACCAATTAATAACCCTTCTACGTAGGTATCATCGATTCTTTTCTCTATAAGGCACCAATTTGCTTATAAACTTCTTGCCTGCGTCTCAGCTCGATCACACGAAGATATAACTAATTGTTCGAGATTAACAGCGGAATTTTTATCAGTTGAGGCTTTGAATGGTTAACGTTAGCAGCACTGTCTACCAAGGAGTGAAATTTTCTCGGCCTTCCTGCTACCGCTGTTCACAGGCGTTGGCTGTTACTAACTGTTTTACAGTTGGGAAACCCCCGGCGGTCGAATAGGTATGACTGGGAAATCGGTTTCCTGAACGCGGCAAATTAGTTGCCCGACGAGTGGGAAACGCCGCCGGGACGGCAGAGAAAATACTGGTAGCAGTCGAGAACTTCGGAGATTAAGATAATTTTATTATTGCCGGCCCGGCCGGGTACGCCATTAGCGGGGAATGTTAATGGCCCGTTATATCGACCGAGCGGAACGAACGATTTCGCCCGACCAGGCGCGGTAAAAATTTTTAATAGACACGAGTTATGTGTGTTTCTCCTCGTCTAATACGCTTTAATCGCGGCGATTAACGGGTCTCACCGCCGCGGCTGTTCGTGCCTGACCTCTTTTTGCTCTCACGCGAAATGACGCCAATTTCCCGCAAGCTCGGCCGGGGACTAGAAATCATACTTAATGCAGCCGCGGAGACGGTAATCCCTCGCGGAAAACTAGGTCCAACTTCCGAAACAAATTTTTATTCCCACTGGATTTCGAAGAGACCCGAACGACGTGAAATATCAATTTCATACGCATCGTATCGCCACAGAAATTCTCCACGAAGCAGCCGCCAAAAGACAATATACTTATACCGCAAAGATATGCCAGGCGATTCATCAAGTCGAGGTCCAATCACGCGAAAGAACGCTTCGAAGTCAATTTCCCGGAAATCGGGTCTCCCATGGAAAAGAAAGAGGGCCGCTATACCATCCCATTTCTCCGCAGAGAGCCATCCAACCCCTTTTCGATTTCCATCCCCGTGCACACGTCTGACAGGGTGCGGAGAGGCGAGGGGGACGCCGAATTCCTCTGGGCTCGTCGGCGGGAGCAGTGGGCCGGGCAAAAACAAATGATCCGCCGCTTCCAGCCGCGATAAAAACCGGCGTCTGGATTAAACGCGGGCGCGCGCGCGCGCGCGCGCCTCTTGAATGGAGACGTTTTTCTGTAATGGAAGGCCGCTGGGAAGCCTCGTAAAGGGAATTCAGCCACGACCGATCGAGCACCTGCCTGCGCGCGAGAGGCCCACAAAGGGGCTTGCCCCGGAACTTGTGAAAATAATTCCTGCCCTCCTCGAGGCCTGTGCGCGGCTGTGTATACGCGGCCATTACAACGGCGACGTACGCGTTCCCCTTGGCTTTATGCGGTCCCCTGTTCGTTTAAACGGGATCTCGAGCAGGTGTCTTTATTGTGAACGATCCTGTACGTCGTCCCGGCAGTAGTTGCCATTTACGCGGCCAACAAAGGCCGATCCGGGGTGGGCCGGGGCACGCGGGTGAAACGCGAGTGGTGGATTTTAATTGAAGGGAGTATAGTGCCGGAGCCTCTTGATGCCAATAAATCCGGGACTGAGAAAACACGCGATTAAATTAGGGGCGCGCCCTGGCGTTCGGTCGGGGAATAATATCTGTCGTGATATAGAAGTGTAGAATTTCTAAGCGAAGATGTGTAGGTATCTTAATGAGCGGCAGGAAAACCTCTGCAGGGTGGTAATCTTTTGAAAAGTATCGATTCGAGCCGACCTGGAAGTAAGCTCCTCAAATTATCTCGATAATTATTCCCGACTGCTAAATTGAACGTAGAAAGTTGGAGGGATCGACGGGGCTGTGTAAGTCGGTCGTTTTCGTAGCGCCGCCGGTTTCCTGGTGTGCGCGAATAATAGATCGCCGGGCGTAGTAAGATTTGCTAATTGCAACCGAGCTCTCTTTCCAGTTAATTGCGCTGCAAGGAAGTTCCAGCACCCCCGTTGGGCGAATTTAAGGGGCCCGAGGGGGGTTGCGCGCGATACAGAAGTCTCGGAATTGATTGCAATTGATGGTGAAGTGGCGTACGAGTGGCTCGGTTCACGGATGGGTGACGGCGTTCCATTAGGACAAGCCATTTGCGAATTATCGCCACTCCTCTGGGCCCCAAAACTATCCCCCCTTGCACGCTTGACGGTGAGCGGTATAAAAGTTAGCAGCATGCGCATGAATTCATGACAACAGCCACTTTCGTACTGTGCGCCGCTTGAAAATTTAGCTCTTCTTCGAACAATTCCAATTCCAATTCCAATTTATTTGTTATAGTCTCTTAAGAGGGTTTAACCGTTTCAACCCTCGGACAATATGTACACTTTGTGGATTTTTTTTACAAGTCAACGGTTTGATGTAGATTTCCCATTTTTTTACTATCTTTATATAGTATTATGAACTACTTTAAAAAAAAGTTTCAGTTAAAAAACTATTGTTTTTTGGAAGTTATGGATACATATCTGAAAACCTCTCGATTTTAGACGGCTAAACGGTGAGCCTGAAACAGCTGTATGTCGTGTCTGAAATCAAAAACAATAAAATCTTCTTATAAAGTATGTCAATAGCTATCGTCCAACGGGGCCGATTTTGAAAATTTTGAAAAATAGACAAACGGCGCGAGATCAAAGGTAAAGTTACATTTTTCTAAGAGAAAAGACCACCATTTTTCTTTGTAAATAATAAACGGGAAATCGGAATAAAAAAGGCATCGTTGGACGATGTGGAATCTTATTACAATACTGCATGCAAAATTAGAAGTAAGTTGCTTGAACGTAGCGCGAGTTTTTTAGGCCCATCGTTTAGCCGTCTAAAATCGAGAGATTTTCGTATATGTAAGCATAAATTCCGAAAAACAATAGTTTTTCAACCGAAACTTCTTTTTAAAGTAGCTCATAATACTATGTAAAGATAGTAAAAAAGTCGGGAAATTTTCATTCAAACGGGTATATCCCCTTAAGACATTGTATTAAAGGTGGGTAATAAAAAATTTATATGAAATCCGTAAATTATTGCTGAACAAAATTCTTAAAAATGGCTTACTTTTCCGATCATCGCAGTCATGTTGCCCCTAAAGTAACATAGGTAGTTCGTTATGAACAATGCCAGAATTAAAGGGATACAGATCCATTCCAGTTTTCCTACTAAACGCTACAACTCTTTGTACCGTGTCATTCTGGAAAGCTTCCTCCATATATTCCCGACTTTTACATGTAATCGTATCATCGTTTGATCACTTTACACGCTACGATCTGTATCCTCGTTTCCGGTGGCGCGCGCATAAATTCGCGGCACACAGGGGCGAATTTTCCGTCGGTGCACGACGTAGGTGTATATATGGGTTGCTGCCTGCAGTTCCTTTTGCTACCGCGACAAAAACGGGTGCCGGGGAAGAGGCAGAGAGAGAGAGAGAGAGAGAGAGAGAGAGAGAGAGAGAGAGAGAGAGAGAAAGGGTGAGGGAGGGATAGAGTGAGAGAGAGGGAGAGTTTGGTTAATTAAAATCGTGGCGGCGACGGTGTGTCTCGGTCGAGAAACCGTGCGACTGTGCAGAGGAACCGCGCTCGCGGCTGTTGATGCGTTTACATTAAATGCGCCTGGGGAAGCTTGCCTCGCGACGGGGGAATTCAGTTTTTAATTTCGTTAGTCACGGACGCGGCTGCTTTGTAATTTCGCGCGGTGCTCGTCGCACGGAATCGTAACGGGAGAGCACTTTGTGCCCGCCGGACGACGTCGTCTACGGCGCTTCGCTTCTTCAACAGCACTTCCGTTAATGGAAACGCTTTTTTACGGCCGCTTAATGAGCGCGAAAGAATCGATATTTAATTTGTACGGAACGACTGGAGGATACCGATAAAACTCCGCTCGCGAACGGGCAAAATGTATTCGAGTTTCTGTACTCTGCGACTGGGCAGAATTGAACGTTGTTCAAACAGGACTCCATTAAGGTTTATTTAGAAACTCTACGTGCTTGTAAGATTCATCAATTTGTAATGCCTTCGCAGTTTCACTGCGATTTTCGAGGCTCGAAAGTGCATTAGCTTGGCAAGGTATTCTCAAGTTTGTTAAATTGAGAATCCACGATGAGATTTTACACGAGACTTTTTTATCACGAGGCAAAAATCTCGGCAATAACTAAGTGTAAACAATGCAAATAGTCGCGAAATGATGCTTGTCTCGCGAGAGTCTATCTTCATGAAACTAATGATAAAATAATTAAACCATAATAAAATAATGAAATTATTGTCACGTGAGATTAAAGTTTCACGTGACACGCGATATTTTTGCCTCATCGTGGATTTGCAAGTTCGCGGTGATTGCCAGGTAGAGGTATATTTCCGTTAATCCTGCCGATTGATCATTATACGCAGGCGTTACCTTTCGATCAATCTGCGGGTGTGTCGTAATTATTAGGGGTCGCTGCGTACAATTCGACTGACAGTTGAAGGGTTGAGGTACAGCGACGCGTCGATCCACTGATATACCGATGCATCAATGTATCATTGCGCCGCGCCGCTCCTCGCGCCTTGACAAGGAAAGATAGCCATCGTGTTACTTTCTATTCTTCACGGTCGCAATCCACCAGTCGATCGAAAACCGCCGCAACTCTTTCGCCCGCTATCTCCGTCGGCATCGCGAATTTCAGTCGCGCGGAAACTTCATTTCGCGATCAATAATAGCATAGAATAGTGACAAAAAAAAAAAGAAGGACGCAGCTGGAGCGTGACAGGAGGAAAAACGAAAGCCAGCCGGGGCGGTTCGTGCCCCCGTAAAATTTCCGCGACTGGTTGCCTCGTTATCGACGAGCAAACAAATGAAAAACGCCTCTCGCGCGGTGGGACCGTGGCACGGACTTTTCGCGGTCGAGCGAGCTACGAACGTTTTCTATCTGCCGTCGGGATCTCGCCGGGCCGTCGATCGGCGAAGGCTCCGTATCCATAGTTCGCCGCGGCATAAATATTTGCCGGCGATAATTCTTCGTTCGGGCGTCCCTAATTGCCTTGGCGTAATGCTTACACGTACGCCAGTCACGTAGCAGTTATAAACATCGTCTACGCCTGCAGGTGACTGTTACAGCGGCGAGATAATCAATCCGCGAGCGGCGGAACCGAGGCAACCCCTTCCCCTCGGCCGGCTGCAAATATCTCGCGCATTAATGAGTCATTATCGCGGTACCGTTATGGTCTTCGTCCGTGCTCGCAGGCAATGCATTACCCGCCGCGGAAAATCTTTTCATCGGTGTATCACGGCTCGCGTTCGCCGCGCACATTAATCCAGATCCACCGGAACAGTCGGCTGGGAAAGAATACCTACGTCGGCCGAGGGCTGGGGAAGAAGCGAGCAGCTGTACGCGATCAGGCGCGTTTCATCGCGACCGTGACAGGCGAAATTCCGTGTATTCAGCTCGTAAAATCGCGCAATCTTTAGCCCCCTTCTCCCCCCTCCCCCCTCCCACCATCTTGCTGGTTTTTACGACGGTTTTCCGCTGGGAGTCGCCCGCCGAGCGTTCACTTGCTAATCTCGACCGCTTAAGACCGGCGATACAGCTGGTAAATGTTATCGAAGGAGAGAAAACAGTTAATATTTGCCGGAACGATAATGACGGGAACCGCCGACGTTACAACGTGAAAGTACAAGGTACATCGTCGGCTGGTTGCGTAACCCCGGCTGGATTCGTTCCCGCCGGAGCGTGTCCGCAATTTCGAGCGCGAAACGCCGTTTCCCTTGGCGTCCGGCAAAGCGAAACGTGTAATTCGCACGCGTTACATCGTTTACTGCCGATGATTAAAATGCCCGCCTCGAGTTCCACGCTCGCCCCTGTTATCTGCCGGCCGGGATCAGCGAGGCCGCGCGCCATCGAAATCGCTCGCGATATTCTTGCGATCATTTCGATCGTTGTACGACAAGCGTGGTAGAAACATTTTACACGCTTCGCTGATACTTTTAACGCTTAGAAGTTCGATTTCGCAACCTCGTCACCCGTCCCGCGGCTCGTTGGAAAGCGACGCGTTCCCGTTTCCGCTCCCCTCTTCGTTAGCGGAAATGGCACGGGTCAGGGATCCTTGGCCGCGGCATCTGCGAGCTGCCGCAGCAGCGCCAGATCCACGAGAACCGTTGACGCGACCGTATTCCAGGATTTTGGAATAACATGCAAATCCGACAAACGTGTAACCAGTATATACCGTTGACGGCCACGTATGCACACCTATATCCGCGATGATGCACCGGTGTCAGCGCGGAGGGGGTGGCGATGGCCGAGCGTATTAGAGGGTGCACGTGTCGTCCGCCTGAATCTTGGACGGGTGCGGGGGGTCCGTTTCCCCCCGTATATGAATATTTCAATTCCCCGAGAGATTCCGGTGAACCTTGGAACTGGTGCAACTGACCGCAATGAGGGGCGGGTGGGGGGGGGGGGGTGAGGGAGAGGCGATGAATCCAGCCAGAGATTCGTTGGCTCGCCGTGAAATCGATCCCCAGGGTGGTCCGGAAGTCCGCAGACACACCAAAGGAGGTCTTTTTACGTTTGCACGCTCGCAGCTCCCCGGCAGATGAGATTCGATGGAATCGAACGACGAGAGGCTTCTTTTTGTTGCACCGTGTCGTCGTCCAAGTATAACGCCCAAAGAACACGTTGCAGTTGCTGGGAATCCGAGGTGGCTGATTGACGGAGAAGGTCGATGGGTGTAGGGGAGACCGGGGCTGGTTGTCTCAACGGATAGGTTGACAAATTGTTAATAACTTTCCACCGATATGTACTCTACTGCGGAGTCATTCACCGTAGAAAGAAGTCACTTCTGCTATGCCATGCATTTATCATATGTCCGACCCCGCGAACGCACTTTTTTTAACAGTTATCAGCGTTTGTCGAAAAATTCACTACGTAAGTAAATATGTTTTCTTAAAGATTTTATTTTTTCACGCTCTATATAGTTACTATAGAATTAATGTTAAGGGACTAATTTAAAGTTTGTTTATTAGACGATCTGTTGAGATAGTATTTTTGTTTATACATATATAATTGAAGTTTACATAAAATATTGAAGTCAAAATGATCGTTCGGGGCTGGTTGACTAATAAGGTTTAAATTGTTATTTTCTTATTCATAAAGTGATTTTTATTTTTTGTTTAAAGGGTCTAGCCGGGTAAGCATAGGAAAAACGGCCCCAGCACCAATTTTAGTATTTATGTATACCAAATAATGCTCTTTGCCTAAGAAACCACTGAGAGAAATTTCAGATCTCTACCCCTTCTCGCTACGGTGCTATGGGGATAACAACCCTAAACTTTACACTATGTTATAAATACATTATAATTAATGTTTCAGATGAAAAAATGTTCAGCTCATTATAAAAATTTGAAAGAAAGAAATTAATACTTTATAATGAAACGACTCTTGTAGCATTGTGTTATTTTATTACCACTGAGATAAGTTACTGATAACATTTTCCTAACTGATCGTAGCTACCCCATACTGTAAGTCAACCAATTCCGATCATGGGGTTGGTTGACCAGTATGGAAGAGGTGTTAGAAAAATATTAAAATATCTTAATTGTTGTCATATTGGGTCAACATTAATAATTTAATCAGACAGCCAAATATGTGCCCTATCAAATATACTAGCCGGTTTAATGATATTTCGCCTACATAATTTATTAAAAATTTAAAAACTGAAAAACTGGCCTACCAGCCCCGGTCTCCCCTATACCGAATTTTTGTAGCTTGTCGAAATTCGTTGGTCTCCGAGCAACGGATGATACGCGAAAATCACTCTGGCGCTCGTTACTCGCGTTGGAATTCGTGGAATCTGCAAACAACCGCGGTTTATTGGTAACGCGGTATGATTTGGATGCCTGCGATCCGCCGATGTCTTCTGGTCTCTCGCGCGGAAAATAGAGCGCGGGGAACTCTACCGAGGATTTCGAGGAGCTGCAGAGTGCAGACGTCATTAGAATTTCCCTAATTTCCGAGGATTTTTAATATCTATATTTATACCTATCTAAGAAAATCTGCCCCTTCCGGTTACAAATTCGGAACGCGCGATAGGTTATCGCACGCCGCGCATAAATCCCTTCATAGCTACTCGATAATTTTCTGGGCGATAATATCGCTTTGTCCCGCAACGTGGAAAAATTGCGCTGCGGCCATAAAATACCAGCCATTTATTTGGCCGGGCGACTCGTTGCGCGGGCTCGCGAGAAAAAAAGCTCAAACGCCGTGGTCTCTTCGTGTCGTGGTTTATTGCTAGTCAAATGATCGAGGGCGGCGAACTGATACGCGTTCGATAGCAATTTGTATCTACTGAGAGTTATTGCGCGGCGCGCGGCCGAATCAGTTCGAAATTGATGTGTCGCTGGGCAACGTGGCATTGTTTGTTTTTAATTTTCCTTTCGAATACGCCGCGTCCAGATACCCACTTCTATAAAACCAACGATGCCCCTGGTATTTTTCCGACGCTGCGCCACCGAGCCCTACATCTATTTCGCTTCAATTTGTCGCCAATCAAAATTAGAGGCGACCTTTAATGCCAATTTTTATACGAATTCAATTGGAAGCGAAAAGGTAGTCGGGAATTCCTGGAGGCAAGCTGACGGGCCGCGAAGCGAGAAACCGCGAGGACTCGCGGTTATTGTTCGACCGCCTCGCGCAATAATAATAGTCGTGCCCGTCTAAAGGTACGGTTTCGAGCGGATCGCGAGCAGCCGGACTCGAACCGATACACGCCAGGAGGCAATGATTGCCGCTGCCGCGAATCACCGCGGCCGCCATTGTCGCGTTCTAGAGTCCTTTAAACATCCTCTTCAGGGTGGAAGGGTGCTCGGCATTATGTGTAGGCAGCCGCGTCGAGTGCACTCGAGGATTCGTTTGCTCGGAAAAAATTCATTTGCGGCCGTGTCCCCGCCCCTGTTCCCGCCGCGCGCCGCGCCACCCCTCAATTCCAACCCTCCGCAAGTTTTCAAGCTTCGAACTCGTCAAGTTCGAGGGCTCCCCGCCTAAATGCGACTGCGCGACGTCGGCGGAGCTTGGAATATTAATAAAAAGAAACGAAACGGATGGGGAGGAACAATGGGAACAATGCGAGGACATGTCTTCAATCCCGGGATGGCTCTTTAATTGCGTCAAGGTATCCATTGTGCTCTGCTTGCCGCCATTATCGTTCGGCAATGGTTTCCCCGAGGCTTTTCGTGATTTCGTGTTTTCATTTCGGAAGGAGTTCACAAATGATTCATTAATCTTACCGCAGCTCACAGGATACCCTATATATTTCTCTGCGCTATCTGCGCGTGTAAACGACCTGACATTGCATATCGCCTGGAGATCGCGGAAAACTGCTTATTGATAGAGTTAACAACGATCCAGACATTTTCCGAACAGCTGCACGCGCGAAAAGGAAGTTGTCCGTAAGTTCGCCAGACCTTTCGTTTAAACAGCAAGTTAACTTCATCCGTTGCCGAGTTTATCCCCGGTGCGCGGGATTACATCGCGGGCTATAGATAGTAGATACACTTCGCAGACATAGCACGTAAGCAAAGGCGTGTACAAGAGGGTGGGGGTGGAGCGGAACAGTTTCTCCAGGAGGGTCGCTTAATTAGAATTTAGTTAGACGAGGGTGGGTTCGCTGGCTCCCCGGGTTGGCGCCACGTTAACTGTACAAGATTATTCCCAGATAAACTAATTAGGTATCCGAAATCTGTGGATTCGTGTACAGTCCGGCCAAGCAGAGTTTCGCCGGCGTAAAACCGTCGGGACACCGGTGTTTCCGATTTCACGATAACCGGCCGATAATTCGCCGGCGTTTAATCTTCCGATCGCGCTCTTTTGACGCTTTCAGGGTAGATAACACGGGACAATTAGCACGAAAGCCGGTTCATTACGATTAATTATATCCACCGTGGAGCCGTTCGTCATAATTGGAGGTCGGGCGATCGTTGTCGAAACGAAAGAGATCGGACAGACAGCGGCGGGGGGAAGGGGGGTGAGGGGTGAAAGTGGCTGGAGGAGGATAAAAGCAGGAAGAGCAGACTCCATCCCCCTCCCGCCTCGTACATTCCCTTCGCGATTGGATCATCATCCGATTCGGGCTCTCCTTCTCGCGGGGCGCCACTCATTTCAATTAGGTTAGCGGCAATAAAGAAGAACTTGGCCCTCTCCCCGCTCTTCCCTCTTCAGCCGACCCCCGTGCCGGCCGGGGCAAAAATTTATCTCTCCCTTCCTAATTTCTTTAATTAGTGCACGGAAGTCGGCGGCAGCCACCGTCGCGGTGAGATACGGCGTATCTAACTGAGCGAAACGTTTCCGACCCTCCTCGACGAGCAAAGCCACCCTCGAGCCTTTCTTGCGATTCACCTACCCCCATCGTTCCACTTGCATCGATCTACCCACACCACCTTCTCGCTCGCTCTTGCTCCCTGGCTCTACCTCTTCCTGCCCGCCAGTCTCCTCCTTCTACTTTGCTACCCCTGCGTCGTCGATCCGGTTTCTCGACACTTCATCCCCTCCTCGACGCCCGACGTGACTGGAGGTATCAATCTCACCCCCGTTCTCGACCCCTGGAAACGCCGTGTTGCCACTTCATTACCTCGTGCACCGTAGCGCCGAAGCGTGGGCCCAGGGCACGGGGGCAGGGAAGAGGGTACAGTCTGGTCGGAGAATAAATCACGGCGTTGGGCGTCTGGCGTGGGTGGTACCCTCCTTGAAATCTGGCCACCGCTTCGATTCGATCCTCCCCCCCTGTCTCTACCTACCCCCGCCCGTAGCGCGAGCCTCGCGGGAGACAATTCGTCGTCGTCGAGCGGCATCGGCCGACGCGGACGGTGAATTATTCAGAAGAATTCTCGTTCGATATGGTATCTGGAGCGATCGGGACGCCGTGCACGACGGTTCCTCTGGCCGCGATAAAACACGCGCGCCAGGAGGTATTGTAAAAGTAAATAGCAGACGGGTGGAACGACGCGGCGGAAGTTGCGCGTTCACTTCCGCAGCACGGAACAGCTCGAAATTTCATAACGAAATACAGCCGCTGGCCCGGGGTTTCCTTCGTGATTTATCGTGCCGTTCAGGGGTATTCCTTTATCAAGAAAAACGCGTCTGCAGCGCGAAGACGCTTTTAACCGGCTATAGGGGAAGGTATCGTCACCGACTTTACGCGCATCATCTTTATTGTTACGAAAGCCTTCCAAGCCGATTCCTATGCAAGATTCTTCCGCATATCATATTCACTTCAGATCTTGCCTCGAGTAATTCCCTTGTCGAGAAACGAACCTTATGCGTTCGCACAACTTTACACCTGCAGATAGTAATTCCCAGGCACGATAAGAGCAGGGCCGGGATCTCAGCCGAAGAAATTACTGCGATACTTCGTGTCGGTGATCCCTCCCCCCCCCCCCAGCACCCTATCTTGGTGCGCAGTTTACTTTTTAATTAAAGTTCGCGCCGCTTATTAGCCGTAGCTGGGGGTGAGCTCGGGGCCAGGAGGGATCAACAAGGAGACCGTTGCTTAATACCCCGTTCAGGAAAGTAATTTACCGTTAATTATCATTTGCTCGTGCCGGTTTCGGGGGTGTCGCCGATTTCGAGGGTTCGTTGCCTCTCTCCTCCTCCCCTCTGCCCCGCTCCCGCTCCCTCCCCTCCGCCTGCCCCCTCCTTCAGCCTTGGTGGGGGCCGATTATGCCCGGGGGCGAAATTAATGAGTCGCAGCACGGAAAGGTTGGCGGGCGCGAAAGCTTCTCTCTGTCCGCGCGCACGATCTCCCCCTCGTGTGAGGCCAATCGTCAGGCAATTTGTCGTGCAGCGGCCATTTCCGCTTTTCAGGGCCGACGTTCATCGAGCTCCCCTTGGTCGGATACATATCTGCGGTCTGATGAGCAGAAGGACGGCCGATGGGTGTTGGTACGATGCAATCAAATTTCACGATAACCGACGGAGAGGAGACACTCGCGTGTGCGTGCCTCTAGTGCCACCACCCCGCCGCCCACCCCTTCCCCTGCACCCTCTCCGCCAGTTATTGTCATGTTTATATTTAATATTAATCTGGCCAATGTTTGTCGGATCGCATCATTCGTTGTATTACTTAATTAATTGTTTTAATGGATTCGCGATTAATGAGGCCCGCCCGGAACGACCGCCTGCTGTATATTATTCGCCTGTTATTTCTAAATTAATATTCTCGGGTCAGCGAACAGATAGTTTTACTGTTTATTCTACGCTCTTAATTAATGATTCTATCGATCGAGCTTTTCTGCAGTTCGGGTGAGTATTTTCTTTTATTTTTGACGGAGCCGAGAAAACTACCCCCTTCCCAACCTTCGCCCCTCTCCATTGTTCACAGATATAACGGAATAATTTCCTGAACAGCATACGCCTGTCGGATAATGGTAATTCTGGATCTCCACATTCCTGTAACGCCATTACGCTCCCCCGCACTACGGTATTGCCTCTGGAGCATTATTTACGGCGACTTCATCCATGTCTGTACAGAGAATTAGCGCCACTCGCGAACAGGGGGCGAAATTAGCGCGATAATCCGGGACCCCGGGGCGAAACAGGGGGGGGGGGGAGAGGGAAACCCGCGACCGCAAGTGGACTAGCTCTCACCGAAAGTGGAACAATAGCTAGCGGCCGCCTAACGGTAAACGATATTAATCTTTCCGCGATTGCGAATGAAACTGCGGCATTACCTCCGGGAACGTTGTGCCTGAGCGTTGCCCGCGGGGTGTTTTGGGCAATCGCGGATAGAACTGTTCCGTGCCCCGCGTTAATTATCCTCCCAGCACTTTCCTCGATCGAACTTTTATCGATTCCCGCGCGCTCCTCTAGGGCTCGTTCACTTCGCCTCGGGAGGGGCGACCCCTTCGCGTTGCTCCAGTCGCAACGAACAAAAAAAGAAAGAAAGAAAAAAAGAGCAGAGTACGTGACGGGTAGAGGTTCCGTCGTAGTCGCCGTCCATATAAAATAGAAAGTGAATCTCTACCCGGGTCTCGCCCGCCTCCCATGAGGGGAGAAGCCCCTTGAAAATCAAATGTATAGCACGACGAGTTCTCTCGTATCCATTACCTCCTGCAGCCCCCCAGGCCGCATCCGCAAACACGTGGCCCCTCTCGATACACACCCTTCGCGCTCTCCCTATCCAGCCGCGGAGGGAATCCCCTTGGCCTCGAGGCAATCGCATTAAATCGAATGAGGGGGGTCGAGTCATGTTTTCTTAATTCCATAGTGACGGCGCGCAAAGCCGTGGGCAACCGTCGGCCCCGTGCACTTTCCGCCGATCGAAATCGCCCCGCACCGCGCGCAGCCGACTCGCGTGTTGCTCGAATGAATTTTTAATCCCGACCTTACGCCTTATCCGCCGCATCGGCTTTTATGGCTACCGGCTCGGGACCTATCGTTGATCATCATCCGCGTTTCGCACGAGCCAGGTAGTTTCGATTCCTTTATTTTTCTCCCCGAGGCAATGGGCCTCGTTAGGTGGCAGCCCGGGACGCGCGGAAACGCTGGGACGTGTAATATCGTAAAATCCTCTGGGACGTTTCCCATGGCTCGCTGGCGTTGCGTACCTACCAATGTTCAATGTACTCTCGTGACCGGCCGCTCGGTGAAGGAACAGTGAACGCACTCTTCTAGAACTTTGGTTACTTAGGTTTGCTTGAAGTAGGCATGTATTCGTCGGGTAGGTATGTTTCAAGTCTCTGATTGCCGCATATTTCCAATCGAGCTATATACGGTGAACGGTGGTCAATAGGGTTGATAGCCCCCGACTGTGAACCTCGCCGTATGGAAAAAGCCCGCAGACGTATCGGAGGCTTTACACTCGGGGGAGGAAAACGGATTGTGGAAACGAGGCCGAAGTTCATTATATCCACGGCTGGGACAAGGGGGGAGGGGGGGGGGGGGGGCAGCGATCCTTGCCGCGAAGGCGACCGACTTCGCTGTAATTAATAATCGTCGCGCGACGGGGTTGGTTTGCTGGTTGGCTGGCTGGCTGACTGTCCGTGTTCACGGAGGTTAAATTCCAGGGGTTGAGGGTGGCGTAGCAGTAGGTGGCGGTCGAGAGTCGCGCTAGTTGCGCGGAGTAGGACTAGGGATGGCGGAGGGTGGGCAGCGGTTGTGGGGGATGAGCCTGATGAGGCTGTTGATACAATCACGCGGGCGCAGAGCGGGGTTGCTGCTCTCGGGCGTAGCAACGAGAAACCGTAAGCGTGGGACTCTGGCAGGGATGGCTGGTGGCCTATTACCAACCCTTGCCAACATCCGGAAAGCCGACATTACCCTTCCCCCCCGTCCCTCCCTCCCTCCCCGCCCTCCTCCCTCGTCCGGGGCCGTCGAGCGCGGCGTTAACTGTGTGTATGTTCAACACGCGATCCCGTGTTACTCCCTTCCATCGCACCCGGCGGACATGCACGTAGGTGCACGCGCACACCGGCGAAAGGTCACACACGGTACCATCCGCCCGACGTCCGGCCGTCTGTCCGTGGCGCGAACCCCCGTTAGCTGGATCACCCCCGCGCGCAACTCGAACATGCTGTCACAGAGGCGTCGAGCACCTGTTTCCTCGAAATTGACACGTTGCCATCCCATGGTCGACACGCCCACCATCGACGTCCACGTCAACCGAGTGAATCGCGATCATCCCCCTGTCGACGATCCATCCTGCTCGTCGTCGTTCTCGTTGTTGTTGTCGTCGACCTTGCCGTCATCGTCGCTGGTCCTTTGATCATGTCCGTCGGCTCCGCCGCGGTTGCTGTAGCCGCCGTGCGATCTTTCCGGTGGCAAGTCATCGCGAAGGTTGTCCCTCTTTCATTGTCGGTCACGTCATCCTCGTGCCTCGCGCCGGCCACTTTCCCTTTACGCGGTTCAGTTACCCCTGGACGAGGGAAAGCTGTCTCGCTCGCGCGCGATTAACAAAGGTCGCGGTACAGCGATAAGTTGACGGGCTTATGCGAACGCGGCGGCAATAACGAGCGACGATTGCTCACCTCCGCCCCGTTATCGTTTTAACGTTCAATCGCTCGATCCAGCGCGGCGAATGAATACGTAATAGCTGAAACGCGACGGCTGCAGGGTAATTATCGCGACGAGCCGCGGCCCTGTTGGTCGCGGCGGGGGCTTCTTCCAAAATGAGCATCCGACGTGCACGGCCATTAATTCGACACAGGACTCCGCGGCGTGGTTCCTACGGACGCCCGCGCGTAATTATGCAAATAGACGCTGCGCCCGCGCGATTGTTTCGTTCGTCCGAGACGCGTCCGCCGCGGCAAGCCTGCGGAACGTTTAATTTATCCCTCCCGCGGCCAACGGCTTTAAGTAACGCGTTCCACCCCGATCCAGAGTAATTTAATTTGCAGGATAGTATCCGTGCGGCAACGGGCTCGTCAAAACTGGGCATAGTTTTCGCGACGCGTGTTATGTACGTACTACGTACCACGTGCCAACCCTATTACCGTATCTAAATATTTCCACTAAATCCAAAGCTGTTCATCCTCTGAAAACACCCACGAACAATCCCCTTAATCCTACCCACCCCTATCGTCAGCAATCCAGCTGAGTTCTAGTTCAATTCTCTATATCGCGTTGCATCGAGGCATACCAGAAACACTGCGCCCGTTATAACTGGTCGAACGTACGTTTCGTTAGATTAATTCGTAGCTCGTCCGTTCCTTGTGCCCATCGCGTACGCCGAGTGGCGTGTCGACAAAAGAGCGGTCCCGTGCCACGTCACCCCTGCCATCGCGAAAGTAATGGAAGTTGGAAAAACAGCCGTGCTCGCGGGGGGAGGGGAGGGGAATTTAACGATCGTGTTGAGGTCAGTCGATAAAAATAAAGCGGTGTCGCCCGGCTCTCTAAAATTAACGACGTGTGGACGCGGAATATGCCAACGGGCTATGAAACTTTTATGGGGGTGTAAACCTGGATACTCGACGCCCGCCACGAGAGCCCGTGGATTGCCTGGCAGGGGGGGCGGAGGGGAATGGAGAATCGCGACAACCGACGATCATTACGAGACACCAGTTTCCGATGTCTTTGTACCTTCCTCCTTCCAGCACCTATCGGCAGAATTAGCGGGCTGCTTCGCGAACACTGATAGATACCGAGCTACGCTTGCTGGGAGTCTCGAGGTTCGCTTTGCCGAGGAACGTTATAAAGATGTAGGTACCATTTCAAGAGCGATTCACGGGATTACTACTTGCAATCCCAGGAATCTACATTCCTTTCAATCTGCCACCCTTAACCCCTCGTGGTCACGCGGGGTGGATCGCATCTCGGGCAATTTTCTTCCAGAAGTATGTGTATTTGCCAATATTTCTGTAAATTGTTAGACCTTGATATTAGAATTTAAAAATTTGGACTATTCTCACAAAGGGAGTCGCTTTTTTCCACAATTATTTTTTTCAACAAGTTTCATCATATCGAAATTTACATTTCTGGGAAAATACTATTGGAGCATGATTGCACGAGTATTGCGAACATACAATTAGGTACCGCTTCAAAGTGAAAAGATTCAGAAATACGGAAGTTGTAACTCAAAAATGACGCTGGGGTGAAGTGAACCCCGTGTAATCAATGTATGACTATAGTCCAGTGAAATTTGACGGAAATATGGTCAATCTACGGAATTATTCTCAGCAAGCTAAATTTTGGAATGGGCCTTTATTTCGTCGTTTTAAACAATATGTCAAAAGTCTCCATCGATCCAACATCCACTGAACATTTTACCGATGGTTGAAGGTGAAAAAAAACTGTTTCTCGCGAATATCTCGTTATTTAACGGTTTTACGACAAAAATAGTTGTTATGAAATTTATAGCTTAAAAATTTCTTTACGAAAAATATTTTACGAGTTTTTTTCGTAGGATTAACCATTTTCAGGCATCACGGGTTATTAAGTTTCAACCCTCATACTTTTGATATGGGAAGATCCCGAATCCGAAATTTCAAAAAATTATGAATCTTGGTGAATATGTAGGGGATGTCCTCGTCAGTACAACGCTATTTTGTTTGCGGCCCAAATTCACTTCAAGAGGGCGCAAATGGCGCCTAAAATTTCTTCGATTTTCTATTATTACTCGCGAACTGCAGGAGATAGAAGAAAAGTTTTCAGGAAAAAGTTACTTCTTTTAATTAGGACTACACATTTGGCAAATTACAGTTCTCACAGTTCTTACACAATTCGCGAGTAATAACATAAATCGACAAATTTTCAGGGGCCAATTGCACCCTCGTGGAGTGTATTTGGGGAGCAAACAAAATTATCTTGCATTCACGAGGACGTCCCCTACATATCACATTAAGTTTCATAATTTTTTTAGTTTTCGGGGTCTTCTCTTCTCAAAAGTATAAGGGATGATTCTGTCTAAGCCGTCATACATGAAAATGGTTACTCTTACGAAGAAACTCATACAACCTTTTTTACACAGAATTTCCTAAGCCACAAATTTCGTAATAACTATTTTTATCATACAACTGATAACTAACGAGATATTTGCTAAAAACAGTATTTTCTTACCTTCAACCCTCTGTAAAATATTTAGCGGATGTCGGATCGATGGCAACTTTTGACATATTGTTTAAAAATACGGAATAAAGGCCCATGCCGAAAGGTAGCTTCTTGAGAATTATTCCGTAGACAGACCTAATTTCACTGGACTACTATAAGAAGGCGTAATCACGAAGGGGTAAGAAGTGGAGAAGCCTTCGCCCACCCAATCAGATCCAGAAGTTTCAGATGCAATATCCAGAAACAACTTGCCCATAGTTTCTTGTTTCGATATCGTGACGCCGCGCCGAGCATCCGATTTATCGCGTAGGTACATAATGTACGAACAGCCATTCGAAATAACCCAGATTCTGGGAGCCTGACGATTCCGAGGAAGGCGTGCGGTAACCGTCAGCCGTCGATGGCGAGATGCGATTCAACATTCAAAAGCATATTCCGGGTGCGCGACTGCCGGCTCGTAAATTTCACGCCCCCCTTAAGTTCTTTCGACGTCCGAATTTTCCGGCACGTCGAATATTATCCTCGCCATTGGTATTCCCGTGCTATTGGCAGCCTGCCGTATGTCTCTTTCCGTTCGAGCGGGTATCGGGGGCCGTAAAACACCTATAAAGCGCGGTGTCCTCTCCTCTCGCGGATATTGTACGGCCAAGGACGTGCCACGGTCGGTCCTTAAAGCGGAAACGAGTGGGACGCCATTGGGACGCGGCCCAGTCTGGCGAGCGCGATAAATCAATCCGACGGACCACAATCAACAGACGCCGGTGGGTTTGCTTTAATCGTTGATACACGATTATTCGAATCTCCGATTCGATTCCTCCCGCCCGTCCCGTTTCTCCCTTTATCTCCGCTTTCTTGTCCCTCTGTCGCGTTCCCTCGTCTGGTTTCCCTCCGCCCTTGCGCCCGTCCCTTCGCCATTCGCGTCCCCTCCGCTCCACGTTCACTGTCGCGTCTGTTTTTGTCGCTCACCGTTTCAGATCGTACGCAGGGAAGGGGGGATAGCGAATTTACATGGCACGCACGCGAGAACGCGAGCCGCTCGGCGCCACTGATTGAGAATTAACATAACTGCAACAATTATTGGCAAATTGGTATAACTCGTTTGCGCCCCGTGCGTGGTGCAGCGACGAGCGAACGCGAGAACTACGGGGCGTTCCAGGAACGATGCCGCTCCGGGGGACACTCGAAAGTAACGCGGTACGGGCTTTATACGGAGTTCCGTTTGCAATCACCGCCCCGTCGCGATAGCACCGAGCAGAAGGTCGCGAGTCGTGCTAAAAGAGGAAACGGAAAGTGGCGAAAGGTCGTTGTTAAACATTCAAGCCGCGTGACCCGCGATACTTGACAGGACCTGTATACGCATGCACGCAAGTGATTATGCAGACGCGGCCCCGACCAGGCCGCGCAAACTCACGCGTCACGCGAACCGGAAATGGAACATCATTGACGGCCAGTCAGCCGGAAAGTGTTATCGACAGGGCCGTCACGATCTATAACGGTGGCCCCTGGGGCACCGAAAGACCGCGCTGCACGAACAGGCCGAGATGAAGATAAGATATATATCCCCTTGGAACGGAGTTCGCGCGGCCGGAATAACGTTCCCGTAGATTATCATCGAGGGGGAGAGAGAATAGTCGCGTGGGCGTCGGGCGTGCGAAATTTTTACGCTCCCGTCCCCTCCCGTCTATCGACCCATCCCCGCGTCACGGCACGGCAGGCTCCGGGGGCGGCAAACAACTTTCGATATCGGCGTAACGAAGTGAAATAAATCGCGACTCGGGGAAGCAATAAAAATCAACGGAGAGGAGTCGTTCGATCGGGCTCCGTTCACGGAACGGCCCATGATTTATCGAGGCAACGAGGACGGGGAGGCGAGAGGGGTGTCCACCCCGTCGGGCGACAGAGCGAGGGGCGAAGAGGGCGAAGGGACGTTCGAGGAAAGAGGATCACGAGCGGCGGGGTTCTGCGAAAGTGTAGGCGGCACGGGCACACGAGCAAAGGCGAGGCGTCCTGAAAACTTAATTACCTGTGTAGGCTCTATCAATTAATTTTCCCCGATTTTCCTACCCTCCAGCATCGTCGATCCACTAACGTAGCTACCAACCGGCTCCCTACCAACCGTGTAATTCCGTCGGCATTATTCTCGGCACGTCTGCCGACGGTCGGAACCTCCTCCCGTTTCCTTCACCCCCGCGCACTTTTTCTCTCTCTCTCTCTCTCTCTCTCTCTCTCTCTCTCTCTCTCTCTCTCACTTCCCCTGCTGCCCCTATACTTTTCACCCTCCTCAGATCGCTAAAGGCGGGACCTTTGTTCCTCATTTACTTTTTATCACGACGGCAGCAGGCAACCTCGGCCATTCCGCAATCCCCTCCGCCCCCGATCGCCTCTCTTTCGCTCCTCTCTAAACCAACCGTCCCTTTTTCCCCGCTTTTTGCCCCTCTACCACCTATCTCCAGCCTCTCTCGTCTTCTTTTTTTTCCCTGTCTTTAATCTCACACCACTTCGTCGCCACTCCACCCCTCCAGGCACTGGTGTACCTTCTGATCTCGCTCCGACGGCTCTCGCAGGCACGCGCTTCGCTCTTGATCGCTGCACGCACGCGTAATCGAGGCTCCAAACCTTCGTGTGGCACCGTCATTTCTTACCCACGAAATTACCTTTTTTAAAAAAAGGGTACGAAACAGAGCGCCAAGTATATAATCTCATAAAAAAAAATCCCAATTTAAAAGCATTGTCGTAGATTAATATAAATTTATTAATGTGCTGTGTTTAACTTTACAAAAGTAATGATATACAACATTCGGGAGTTTCTATAAACTCTACATAAATAGTCTGTTGAAAATCTTTTGCGACTTACCTGGTTAATCGAGACAATAATTCAGTGTTCTGTATTGTGTGAAAACTCGTGACATTTAAACAATTTGGACAAGTTTCCTTATTTGACACTTGGAAGTTTATGATCGTTTGACACTACCTAGGTTACGTTTACCTCGACAGATGTGCTCTCTGTCTGGCTGTCGCGTGACAAGGATTTGTTACGCGATTGGCCGAAACCTTCGTCCAATGAACGACGTCCCTGAGAGACATTTCCTCACCCTTTCATGCTCCCCTCTTGCCCACACTTGAAGACGGAGAAAATATCTTAACATAAAATTCGGCAAATTGCAACTTTACATCGAAATATCTAGGCTCATAAGGCACGTAGGAACAAAACGAACACACTTTTCTTACGTAAATCAAACCCAAACTATCCATTAAGACCATTCGAAATCTAATAGGATCAGCCTTTATCGAGATTCACATATAAAAGGAAGCAAAGTCTATAAAAAATTCCAAAGTTCTGACTGAGATTGCTTTTAAAGCGAATACGGTTGCTCGCTCTGCAAGCTGTACAGTTCTCAACAGGAAGCGATAGAGGTCCATAAATAGGTTTCATAAAAAAACGGGGGAGGGACATAATTCGTGTAGCGTGTCTGCGAACAACTCGATGAGCGCCCTTTACGTCTGTACACAGCGGCTTCATCGCCATTCCGTTCATCCCTTTGCCAAGCCGACCTTTATTTCGCTGAAATCCCGGGGGATTTCAGAGATCGCGCGATCCTTCGGGAATATTACGAGATTGCGAGAGGACCGACCGTCGCGTGCTACGCCACCATCTTTCCCAAACACCCCTCGTTTCTCGCGCTCTCGATCCCGTTTCCGCCCTCTTGACAGATCCTCAGAAAAATAACAAGCACGCTCCCCCGTGTATTACGCCCCGCTGCACGGGATCGGCTCCGTGTGCTACAAACGACACTGGGATATCGAATCGCGCTTATCGAAATTCCGTGAGGATACGAGAACACGGGGAATGGCGATACGAAGCGTGGAAAGGGAGTCCTCCACGCGTATTTCTCCGCGCTGGATTTAATAGAGTTCGAGGGCTTTGCTTCTCTATCGTATTTTTTCTTCGCGTTCTATGGGATACCATCCCTCGGTTAGACGAACGCTGTTCTTTACAAATATTCCTACGTACGTACCTAGTTATTGTCGAGTTCATAATTTATCGTTTGAGAGTAGCATCGTTTTTTCATTTCACTGTCACACCGTCGCGTGAAACAGGCTTTTGTTTTCTAGGTACCTTAAAAAAAATGTTTAAATATTACACCGATAACGGACCGCGACGATCGTGACATCATTGCGAAATGTATCGCCCGTGTCGGCTATATTTTCTATCACGAAAGAGAAAGTGATACGTTCCGCTTTTCGGACCTCTTTATCGCGATATTTCATCTGGAAACGTTTGTTACCAGAAATGTAGGTGTGTATATATATACATACATGTATATGCAACCCGTGGACACAGAACATTACCGATATAACTTTCGCGCAGCCCGAATCTAACTTTGAATCGTGACGGCGATTATATAAAAGCTGACCGTCCCGTTCCGTTCATTCGTATAAATTCCGTTAATGCGCCGAATAGAGACGTTATTTTATATCGATCCTGGTACTCCTACTGTCCCGTTGTGCTGGCAGCTCTTTCGCGAGCGCACGATCCGCAACGAAAGACGGAAAGATCCGTGTGAAAAAGAAACCTTCCCCGCAATCGCTTCATTCCGCTTTCGTCGCGCTGAATTCAGGGCACGTTTAAATCGCGGACGTTCAATTCGCGGGATAAGCTTTTGAATTATTATAGACACGACTCTCCGCGGCACTGGAGTAATTAAACGAAGGGGAACCAAACCGTTCGCTGACAGACAGCGGTATATAGGTGTGCCCGATTCCATCCGCCGTTATAAACTTGGAAACATTTCCCGCCTGTCGATTATAAATGGAGGACTCTCCCACTCTTTAATTACCGCCAAAATAATCCCTCGTTATGATTAATTCGTTTTCAACGCCCGCCTCGTTCACCGGTTCATTTGCGATTTTCGTGGAAACTCTTGCGCCGGCCGCAACGCGGACAGAACGCAAGCGAGTAACATTGTCGAATGCGCCGAGCAACGAAGAAAGATGAACCACGCGCTGACGAATGGTCGCGTTGAAAATCACTTATCCCCCTCCGCGGCATATATCGAATCACGGAACCGAGTCGCGTGTAGTCTGTAGAGGCGAAGGGTTCAGAGCTGGAGGCTTCGATTTTCCAGTTGCCATCGTCGGTAGGGGGCGTCCGTTGGTTATCGTACTCCCCAATGCGGATCGACCCCTGCACGGAGGGCTGTAACGTCCCCTAAATATCAAATGATAATCGCTAATTCGATCAAAGCTGCCTCTCCCGGCCTGCCTACCCCGGTGCCTCGGGATAATCTGTTACGGGTGTCGAAGCCGGGGGTTTGGAAAAGCGACGGCAAGATCGCGGCGCCGTCGGGTACGCACGGCTCGAAGGAGGTTAAATACGAAAACAAGCGTATCCAGCCACAAGGGTGCTCCACTCCCCGCGTGCTAGCGTGCGCACGATCGCTAATACCCGGGTCGGTGTCAGGACGCGCTCGATGGGCGTCGGGATGCTTCGGGGGGTGTTGGCGGCGGCGATGCAGCCGAACTGTGAGACCGTCGACGGCTGTGCGGTCGTGCCATGCCGGTGCCGTATTACGCCCCCCTCCCGTATTCCCGTATTCCCGTCTTGCTCGCTCGTAGCCTGCTGAAACTTTCAGTAATTACTGTAATTAGTCCAATTAACAGACTCGCTCGGGCGGCCCCTCTGACTCCCTTTGACCCCACCTCTTTCCTCATATCTTCTCCGCCTATTCCACTACGGAGCCGCGTGAACGACAGACCGACGCGGGGGCGAGGGGGCGCTCACCCCCACGGGGGAGCCGGGCTCTGTGTTTGCCCGACGATGCGGCTTTCCAGCAACCGCTCCGCGTCACCGCGATACACTCTCTCGCTCTTCTGCCGGCGTGTGTTAGAGAGGCGCTCGTACGTGCACGGCGCGCATCCGTCGCGATTCCCCGACATCGGCTGTGCGCCGGTAAGCCGGGGGTGGTGGTTGCTGTAACTCGCGCCACTCGTAATCCAACGAGCGACTCGTCGCTCGCGCACGAGATAGGTACACGGTGTACCTTTGCGATATCGCGCCAGTCGGGTTAACTGACACCCTCCGCGTTGGAATTTCGAGGTATTCGCGCCGCCGCGCCGTGGCTCGTCAGGCAGAGCTCCGTCGGGGTTAGATAACGTAGTCATTTTGATTGGAATGGTCGCTCGGCGAGTGTCGCTCGCGTGGAAGCAATCGTTAGCCGGTAAATAACTGACGTTTAAGGAGCGAAGGAGAAAAAGTCCCGTACCTGATACCCTTTCGCCAGGTATTACGGCACGCCTCCGGATCAACGCGTCGGCATCGCTACAGCGAATCGATTCGATCGCCTACGCGATAAACCGATTATAATGCTATAAATACGTAACTCGGCCCGGGTCAGGTGTTAGCACGGTCTATCGCTGTAAATAAAGCAGCTGCCCGCGGAGCTTCGCGTCGTTAATTAAATTGCTCGCATCGAAATTCAGAATACGGCATGAAAACAGTTATCGCGGAAGTCTTTGACGATCCCTACCGCGGCCCGTCCCTCCTCACCGCGATGAAATTACGTAAGTGATAATGCAATTATCTAACAATTTTAGCGATGCACCGGCGATGGCAATTACGGCGCCTGTTCGCAGTATATTTGCGCGTAATTATGCGCGCTAAATTTAAGCAGCCGCCGTGGCCCGACCGTGGTGAGCAGATACAATTTTCCAGAAATTTCTTCCACGATTACCCGCCTATAATTGAACGCGTAATTGCCAACACGCGGAATGTTGTACCGCGGAGCGGCGATACGCGGCCGCGATTGGATCGCGCGATTTAGCGGTTCCGCGCTGGCACGATGGGCTGCCACGTTTGTCAGAGAGAGCCCCGAGTTAACCTCTTTATTTCGTTCGTGCGGCCATGGAACGACGATTCTCGGTTTTACAACGCTCCCGTCTCGTGTTTCGCGTTAACGTTTTACGGTCGGAGAGGCTGAGCGTGCAGGTCTATGCGCTTGTTCGCCACGAACACCGGAGGCAGGCCCGCGATTTTGTAATTTCGCGGCAAACTATCGCGTTACCGCGATCGATTTCATCGACAGGTCGGACGGCCGGCCGATATTAAATTTCAATGAGCGCCAACACAATAACCCGCGCCGCGGGGCCAGGCTTGATTGCGAATCTTATTGAAATCGTAAATATCGAAACGATCACTCGCAGAATTACCGGCGTCGATTAATTGTTAATCTTCTGCCCATTTGCCTGACGTACAGATTTTACAATCGTACACATTCACGCGCATCTATTCTTCTTGCCGGCGTTGCTGATCAGTACCGAACTGTAATCGAACTACAGTCACCCCGAACCTTCGACCACCCTACGCGAGACAGCCTGTACTTCTCCGCACCCTCCTTTCGAGGATTATTCTCGAGCCACCCCGTAGCTGCGTGGGCAGGCATTGTGCGCGGCGCGCGGGCGGAAACCGGCGAAAGGGAGAAAAGGGGGGCAGCGGGCGGTTGGGGGAGGGAAGAAGAACGAGAGGGAGGTCCGTAGAAGTGGATGAGGTCGCGTTGCCATTAACACCTCCGCCGGTGGCGCAGTGTACTTCAAACAAATTAAGTGCGGCCGTAATTGCGTTACGGCCGCGACGCCGAGGAGTCTCTCTTTCGAGTCTCGGCAACCGTGCCCCATCCCCCCGATATGACGGCGGTGATAAACAAGGCTGGCTGGCTCGAGAAAGGGGAGGCTTGCGCGCCGCCAGCTAGGATGAAAGGTTGCACCAAGGTGGAATTTGTCGCGGTGCAAACCTTTGAATGCTTGAAACGGCTTCGCGCGGCTATTTCTGTCACGCCACCAGCCATCATCCCCCTACCTCTCTTTCTCTCTCTCCCTCTCCCCTTCCGTCTTTCCCTCCCGCGCCTTCTACAAATTCACTTATATCGCGCGCCACGAAAGTTTACTTGTGCTCCGCGACTTCGAACGGCGGAATAGGTTTCATCCCCGCTGAACGGACGGGGATGTTCGAAAATCCGCGACGACTCGCGCCCGGCGGATCCCTCTTTTGTACGCGTGTGTGCTTTCACTCGGTTTCATTATCGCGCGCGAAATAGGAGGGCGGATTTAATATTCGGACGGTTTAATTTAAATTCAGAACGGAAGAGTTTGAAGGCCTAAGTGGCGCGCGAACGCCGCTCTCCCCCAGCCTCGCGGTGAATCGCTAATTCGACGCTTTAATTTGAAATTTCGGAATTAAAAATTTCAACGGGGCGGAGAAAAATGCGGGGACGAGGTATTTTCAATTTGAATTGGGGGGGGTTTCGTGATTATAATCTTGCGCGGGGAGAACGTCCCACGTTGGTTTACCGAAAGCCGACAAATTGTTTCAGAAAAATCATGCTGCCCCCGTAGGTGCGTTGAATTGCCACGGCGTATGAATACATATGACCTATGACGTTTTATTCCTACCGTTATTATTCCCTTCGTTCTCAACCGTGTTTATTCGAGCGAAACGCGTATTTGAAATTCAACACCGATTTATAACTCCCCTGTAATATCCATTGCATATAAAACGCCTCCCACTAGCGAATACTTTGTAATATAAATAAATTCCCGAAGCCGGCTCGTATACTAATTCGTGGACGAATTTTCGAAGCGATTTTATTCACGGTTCCTTTGATTCTTCTTGGCGATGGTGGATACCGCCGCGACTCCGGTATCTTGTATGTTTTACGTGCCAGCTGTGTTGTTTATTGGCATTAATGTCCGCGGCACGAGGCAGCTTTGCAAAACACTGAATCGCCGCGTCGACACCGAACCGCTCGAGCCTGCGCCAAAAGAGAATCGTTACTCGGTTATAAAGTTATCTTCATAAACATCCACACACAAATAGTACGGCAGCGGTGCGCGCGCCGCTCTCGCTGTCCCCTATAATCGCGATGGTAAGCGACGATCCACAGAATCGATTTCGATGCGGGTTAGTGGGGTGGCAGCTTTACGGTTTCGCTGGCGGTTCCAACAATTTCCGTCGTTTGATCGTTCCTCGCCGCTCGTAAGTCTCCCATTCGTATTTTTATCCGCGATCCGAGGGTAAATCGCGTCGATTAAATTACACTGAATTCCGCGCTGCGCCCGGGAACAAGATTATCGTCTCGATTGAATTCCTGTACCGTCTCACCTGTACGCATCCGATAAACGACGATCGATTCACGATATCGATCGGTTATCTGTACACACGCGTCTGGCGCGTATTATCTGCATGAAAATAAATTGTTTTCCATGCGGTTTACGAGATATAAAAGTCCAAATGACGTTACGTCATGGCAGAACGAAATTGTTTCTCGCGGAGCGAAAGCAAGCAGGGAACACGGTGGGTAGAAGAGTAAATAAAAACGGCGCTTATTTCGCTGCAGCACGTTTCCGGAAACTCCAATTACAATGTATTTTTTATGAAAAATTGCCGGGTAACGGGGAGTTTACAAATTAATCCCGAACCGGTGGGACGAAATGTGTATTTGCTACATAACTGCTCGAGGCGTAGGAGGCGGACGCGTTAATTTAATTTTAATTAAATAAACTGGAACGAATACACATTTTCGCCTGATGAACGTCGGATTAAATAATATGTTATGACGCACAATGGGGATTCAATATTACCTACAGTACTCCCTATTAAGATTTACCAACGGACTCGTGGACGAATCAAGTCGAAGTTCAATCGTGTTCGATTCTAAACCATCCACGGCGAAACATCTCGTCCAATGCGAGTACAATTTCGCCAATTTCATACCTAACAACATCGAAACGTTCCTGGATGAGAACCGGCTAAATGAACGGGTGGGAAAAATCATTTGGCTAATATCATACTCGTCGGCGAAACGGTGGCACGCGCGGCTTGCCATGGCAACCGATCGCGAATTACGAGCTGTAAGTTTACGCCTGGCCTGGATTTATCGGGGGCCATCGTCGCGCGACGTAAAACGGCCCGGGCCCCGGCCGCCACCCCTCTAATATCGCTGCGGCACGACGGCCGGATTCGGGATTCGGGCGTAAAATATACGCTCGGTCCAATTCCGCGCGCGTGAACTCACGATGGCAGCTCATTTCGAATTCCCCGAATACGCGGGGCCGTTGGAGGGGAAGCGAAAGAAAGGTCGAGCGAGCTGCGAGCGGGCTGGCGGCGCGAGGGGGGAGGTGAGGGGGGGGGTGAGACATAAGGATCGAGGGGATATAAGAAGAAATCCGCGAGGCTCGCTCGTATATTTTAATCAGGGCCCTCTGGCTCCGCCAGCCCACCTCCCTCTTTTCTTTATCTTCGTCTCATCTCCTCTCCCCTCGGCGCTCACCCTACGCTCCCTTTTGTCGAATTGCTCCGCCCGTGGAGACTTATAAAAGGGGAAGGAGCGCGGTAGTAGCGAGGAAGAAAAAACGCGGGCTCACCGGCCGGATGAAAAGAGCTGAATAACTCCGGGATAAAAGCCGAATAAATCTTTTTATTATGCCCCGTACCCGTGTCTGTTCGAGTCTAACCCAACCATCTCGCCCGAGGCTCGTTCACACGTCTCTCTTTCTCCCTTTTCCCCCGTTTCATTCCCTCCGTCAACGGTCCCACCTTTTTTTCCCCTCCCTATCTTGCTCCTTTCATGCCCTCTCCCCCCCCCCCCCGGCCCTTCAACGATCGCCTCCCTTTTCATCCTCTGTCGCGCGATGCGTCTCGCGAACACCATGCGCGTTGCCGTCGCCCTTTATCATCCGCGCTCCTTGTCCTTCTCCCCTGTCTGAACTCTGGCATCGTATCGTCCGTGAATCTCGACAATGGGAGCACGTTGACGCGAACGGGTGTAGCCTCGCGTCGCTGTGCCATTAACGGTTTAGTTTCGCTTTCGTAACGACGGAAGGGCCAGAAAATTCAACTACACTTGGTTTTCAGACGGATCTCCGGTCCGCTGGGATGGTACTCGTTGGAAACTCTGCCGGGCCATGGGAATGCATCCCGGTTCACGGCTCAGAAGGGATAACAGCGGATGCGTCCCCGTTTGCCCGTGCAACGCGGATCATTAAGGTACTTATATTCTCGATAATGTTTGCTGGCTTGTCCGTTATACCTGCGCGCCTGTATCGGGCCGCGCGATAAATCGTAAATCGTATTTAGGTATAATACGAGTATCTGCGATGACATGGACATCCGCCAATTCGGATATTTGCCGATACGCGGCTAACCATATTATGAATATCCAGCGGCGTTAATACTCGGATAGTCGACCGCCCACGCGCCCGAGCGTATTTAGGTATTTAGATAGTGCTGCACGATATGAAACGCTTGTACTCTGTCGGTCAGTCAATTCTGGGCGCGCAGATACGCGGGCTGCCTGCCGTAACGTTTTCCAAATACTTTTCTCACGACTCGCGGCACTATTATTAACATTCTGTAAACAGGTAAGCCGAGGGTTGAAACAATGGGCATTGAAGAACACCTTGAAATAGTTACCGTTACATCTTCTCTATTTTCGAGTCCCCCGTGAATCTCGAGTACCTATCCGTGGTGCATTTGGCAAATAGACGGCAGTGGAGGAAGCGTTCGCGTGAGTTCACGTGCTCGGTCGATGGAGGTCATTTTTGGGAGTATCTAGGGACCAGATCCTGAAAGTTTTAAGAGTGCACGCGCTCGTGGCACGGAGGAAATATCCTGGAAGGAAATTCAATCGTCGGATTCGAGGAGAGCTCGTGGGAACGGGAGAGAGAGAGGGGGGGGGGGGCTGAAGTTCGCCGGGAAAGGGAAGCGACACGAGAACGCCGGGGTAGACGTATGGAAACGCGACCGCGGGGTTGAAAGAAACATCAAATTGAACGGGAATCGATAATAACAATTCCATCCGCCGTATAGGTACATTTTCATCCGTCGGGCGGAGCATTTCTCGCGAAAATAAAATCGACGGCGAAGCGGGCGCGGCGCTTTTTTTTTTTTAATGATTCACCGCGCTTTAAATCTGTTGCCGTCAGAATCAATTTATTTTTCAATCGAACCGTCAGGGGCGGCCGGAATAATGCAGCGCGCGACAATAATTCTCCGTTTAATTACGGTGGAGCGCGAAAAACGCGGCGTTTTATTCCAAATGAAATACGGAAAGGATAAACTGAATGGACGCTGGTGAAATCGTTTCGTTCCGGCGCTCAAGGATTCTGCTTGAGCATCGACGGGCGGGAAGCGGTAACTGGCGGCCATCGGGGTCCAAATAAATTCGTAAAATTCGCAACTCCGTAAATTGCTCGGTAACGAGGTGTAACCGGATAAAACGAGGGAAATAATTATGAACCCGTGCGCCGATGCGAAATTATTTTCAGATTGCACGGGAATCATTCTCGTAACGTTTATTGTAATTGAAATTAAATTCGCGCCGGGGCCGAAACTTCAGAATTCCGCGCGAAACCTCCCGCTCGATCGTTCGCGCGATCGTTTTAATTCCATTACACCCGTGACCGAACGCTCCCGCTCGCCCGCGTGCGCGTCTCGGCTCCGTGCTTCCCGCTGTCCGCCCTGGGGGGGGGGGGGGGGTTGAGAGCCAAGCTCGTTTCGAACGGGGAGACCACGATATCCCCGATAGGGGGTACTAATAATCGTACGATGTACGCGCGGCACGTTTCATTTAGCAAATTGCCAATAAATGGCGATGGCCATCGCGTAGAGCTCACCCCATAAACGCGATTCTACCCTATCTTTCTTCCCCTTTCACCCTAAATGTACCATCCCCCATCTCCCTCTACTCTCTTCTTATCCCCCGTTTTTTGTTTCCTCTCCGTCCTCCCCTATCTCTGTCTTCTCCCCTTCTACCCCCTCGTCTGTCTCGCTCCCCTGTTTGTGGCCCCGTTCACCCCACCGTCTCGACTACACCGGTCTCTCTGTTTCGCTTGATAGCTCGTCCCCCCTGCGCGTCTCTCTCGCTCACCCGAAACCCCCCGAGCGCGGCGTCAACTCTCGACGAATTAAGTTCCAAGAGGGAGGTTTCGTAGAGAGTTTATGGGGTTAGGTTACCGTAGCCGATTTCAACCCCTGCTACAGAGATTGGTATCTACACCTACGGTGGTGAGACCCTCGGCGCCCCTTCCACTCCGACATTGTGCGCTACCATATGCGTGTGTGCCTGGCGCTCGAGCGTGCAAGGGAAGCACGCGGGGGGCGTTTAGGGGCGCGTGCACGCGCGTGTACGCGCGTGACGCGTAGCACGCGATCGTCAAGCCCGAAACCATAAACGTAAACAAGGGTTGTTAGGACTGCCTCCGGCCAAGAGGCGGCACTAACAATCGGGACTAAATATTTTGCACCCTTCGACGTGGACGTATCAGCAAGGGGTTAAAGGTCGACCGAGGCTAAAATTGTTTTCACGTTCCTGGGTGTACGCACGCCACATTATTTCCATTAGTTGGACATTTCCCTCGGACCGATCGAGTCTGCAGGGGAGACTAATCGTGTCGTTCGACGGCTACCGCGGGGGTGTCTTCGAAGGAAGCCTCTACTCTGAGAAATAAAGCGTAACGCCATCTGATTACGGTGACACGGTGTTCCGGTCGAAGCACGGAGATCTTACGGCACCGGTGGATTAATCTTTACCAGTGATCCTAGCGACCGGACAGTGGGGGAGGGAGGTAAAAAGTTCCATCGCCCGCACAAATCACGCCGCTCTTAATATTACAGCGGTATCGATCGTCGCCAATTAATTACCTCGTCGAGTCGACGTTGATTCGTAATGGCGCTATCTGATACCGCGGCCTGGCGGCCACGTTGTCCGTTTGTCCGCCCTCAAAGGAGATGAAAAAAAAACTGTTGATTTACGTGTCGGTTAAACCAACCAAATTACTTTGTACAATCAACACGGGGGGCGACGCGTACTGTTGCTGTAAAGCAAATTAGCCGCTCCCGAATATTGGCATTTTTATCTGAATGGCATAGCTGTTGATTTCAGCCGCGCGCGTTCATTGCATTCGGCTCGGCGTGTCGCGCCGCCCGACCAGCGGCGATACGATGATTTTAAAACTGTCACGAAGCTTGCAGCTCGAAGTGCATCAAACCCCGATCGCGTATCAATATCGGTTACATCCCCTTCATACAGCGCAGTTAATCGTGCTCTTTTTTTTTCCAATCACTCGCCCGCGTCAACCGATGCCCGACCTTTTCAAGCGGAACACTCCAACGCTCCAAGCATTGCCTAATCATTCTTATTAATTAATGAAAGTCGATGGCACGTAGAGTGGCGGGTCAATAGCTTTCGCGTGTCTATTATTGAACGGAGACATGCATTTGTTGCGCCGTTTGATCGTGATTATTAATTAACTGCCTTGTCTGCGAACCGCACTGGCCCCCGCTAGGCGACTCTGTTTAAAATTGTTTATGAGACAAATATTGGCTTTCGACTTCAAAATTCACTGAGAATTGCTTACCGGCTTATTAGCTTATTAATCGAGCATTCTTATATGAATAGCCAGTATACCTAGCGTTGGACACTAATTTTTGCCGATCGGTCACGCGAAAAGTTAAACGAAATTCCTGTGCCTAAATTACAGCATAGTGTATCTACCTAACATCTGATACATAAATGATACATTGTTATAAATGATCAATTATTAGCTAGAATATAATGGCATATTGTTTCCAAGTTAAAAATCGGTATAGGAGTGACTATTCGAAGCGACTAGCTTTATCATAAAAAATATGTGTCGCAATAAATTAGCCCTCGTTAGCAGTTGTATTGTGAATTTCGTGTATTCAAATTCCTTTCCCTGTCTTATTTATTTCTTACCAGATTTTTAACAAGATTGTGGGTATATACCTTTTCTTGGGCATTTATGTTTCAATTAATGTAGGTATAGGTATCTACATAATCATATACCTATTCGGCAAAAAATAGTGTCGAGCACTATAGGTACTTTGCGAACCGTGATCCGTCTGTGTCAAATAATGTCCACACATATTCCCTCCGGACGCGCACGCTTTAACCCGCTCATTATTACAGTACCATCTACTTTTTCCACCGCACCAGCTACCACCCCGTTGCCCATACATCAGCCACGCTCGACAGTGACAAGCATTTTTCACCGTAATTACTTTCAATTACAGATAACGTTAACGCAACGCGGCCGTTTTCGTTAAATACGTCCAGAGCTGGTTGCCCCGGGTTCCGCGACTTAACGACCCACGGGCACGCACCCTGAATTGTTAACAAAAACCAATAGCGCATGACAACGTCGCGCGATAAATTCCCTTTAAACCAGCCTGTTAAAACCACCACGAGCCTTTCTCGTACCCCTTGGAAAAAGAGCTGCGAAGCCCTCCCGCCGCTTTCCCAAGTTATTCCGCCAGCAACGACGCGGCGCAGAAGTCGAAGTTTTTCGCGGCCCGCGAACCATATCTCCGCGTTCATCCACCGAAGCTTCTCTTCGGGGACGTGTCACAAATTCGTCGTGGTCCACTGAGCTCTCTCTCTCTCTCTCTCTCTCTCCTGCCCTCGAGTCCTCCTCGACAGCGACGTCGGAACAGCGAGAGCGACAAGGCCGATGACTGCGGTGCCTGGGGAGGCGCGAAGGGGCTGAGGGTGCCATTACATTAATCCCCCAAAGTCCCGACGAGCGCTCTCGGGGGCTCTTCGGGGCGTAAAGTGTCACGAAAGTGTCAACTCCGACGCTCTCCGCAAGGTACACAGCCGCGTGCAGACCGTGAGCGAGCGCCGGCGTACACAGGGGCGTGGGGTTGCGCGCGAGACGGGTGTACGGCTTCCAGGGACGCGGAGCCAGCTACAACAGGAGCAACGAGGGATAGACCCCCTTCGGAGATCAAAGGGAGCCACGCGAAACGACGATGAAATAGCACGGCGGTTTTACGAAACGGCCCGCCGAACAGATGGATGGAGTCGGTGCACAGGGGTGGCTGGCGGCACGGGGGAGCAGGGGTAGAGCGAAAAGTTATCCGGGAATGGAGATCAGGCAACCACGCGAACGGAAGGGGTTTCGAAAGCAAATAGGAGGACGAAAAGTTTCGGCCGTGTCAAAACTGCGGTTTAGGGGTGACTGTTCCCGACGGCGACGCGGAAACACGCCTGCAGCTAAGTAAGTAGTATACAGCAACAACGGCGTGTTCGTTGTATTACCTGTATCAGAGTTGCTTGGGCCTGGATGACCAGACATCTATTAACCCGGGGTCGCCGCACAACTCCGATTGATGAATGTTGGTGGATACTTGCGACGTACATTATTCATCGGCTTGCTCGTTGTAATTCAATTAGGAATTCAGTTATGTAGAAACGCCGCGACGGAGAAGGTAGCGCTCGGCGTTGTAAATAAATCCCAGTTTTGTCATCGAAGGGAATTAGAATTCCCCGCCTGCGAGGGAGGCGCGCGCGCGCGCGCCTCCCCTCGGCTCGAGGGCCGCTGATTAATGGGAAACGATCGTGAAATTGTAATTAACGTAAAATTCGGCGTACGTCGGACAGCAAATAGAACGGGACCGCGATTATTGGAGGTAATTAAGGGTGCATTGACGCGTGTACAACTTTTGCGCCGCCTCCTTTTCGCTTGGAAATATTGTCAAGCGGCTCTCCGGGTTTCCCTGTTGGCTGTAATTTTAATGGAGACGAATCGAACGGTGGCCATTTTAAACGCGTCGCGTGAACAACTTTCCCGCGCCCGTACCCCCTCCCCCCCCCCCCCCCAGCATGTAAATTATAAAACCGCGAACGGGACCATTAATGCGCGAGCGTTGCGCTCGATTAAATAATGCACGTTTATTACGTGCATAATTAAAAGTTCGCGGAACGAACGTTTTCCCGATGACCGCGCGTATTCTCTCGGACAAGAGAGAGGCAGAAACAGAGAGAGAGACAGAGAAAGGGAAAGAGAGAGAGAGAGAGAGACACCAGGTGAACGGTATCGGAGCGTTTCCATGAAAAATTCAACCGAACAGAGTACAAAGGCCCGTGAATATTTTATCCGTGACACGACAGAAGATAAAGGTCGAGTAATTTGGTTATATTATCGGTTAAATGTTGCAAGGCGCACGTGTTAAAGTGGCCATGGAACGTCTGTCATTCCGCGGCCGACAGGAAAAAGCCACGGGGTATCGGCCTCTTACCTCATTTCCCGTGCAATTGGCCGAGCTCCGCGAGGCCGCGGCACGAATGACCATGGAATTGCCCGCGATCGTTTCGCTGTGTATACCAGAGTTCCATTTGCCGGCGCTTTGGGAAAAGGAAAGCTGCACGTGAAGTTAGAACGGCGGAATACATTTATCGCGGCATCGTGCATGTATGTACCTACGATGGGGGAGAAAAGTATATGGACACTTTTAAAATCCTATAACTTGTTCAAAATTGGTCCAAACAGCTTGGGTTTTTTTAGAAGCTAGAGGCATTAGTTTGCTAAGTGACTTGTTTCGTCATTTTGAAAAAAGTTGCAATTGGTTGGAATAGCAAAAAAAAATAGGAAAGATCGTTTTTTCAACTTTTTTGTCTGTGCTAGTAATGAAAATTTAAAAAATGCCTTTTGTAGATCGAAGTAAGTTGTACACACGCCTAAAATTTCATGAAAATCGGTTGAAGTTGCTCTGAGCTATAAACGGTAAATGATCGCAGAATAAGGTCGAAAATTGCGATATTCACGGAAATCAACGACTGTCGACCTTATTCTGCGATCATTTAGCGTTTATAGCTCAGAGCAACGTTAACCGATTTTCATGCAATTTTGAGCGTGTATACAACTTACTTCGATCTACAAAAGGCATTTTTTAAATTTTCATTACGAGTACAGACTAAAAATTGAAAAAATGATTATTCCTATTTTTTTGCTATTCCACCCAATTGCAACTTTTTTCAAAATGACGAAACAAGTCACTTAGCAAACTAACGCCTCTAGCTTCTAAAAAAACCCAAGTTGTTTGGACCAATTTTGAACAAGTTATACTATTTTAAAAGTGCCTACATACTTTTCTTCTCCACTGTATGTGAACGTAGATAGGTATTTGTTTTTCGAACGCGATAGAGCACTGGTGCCGTCTGACTATTTAGACTTGCTTCCCACCGTTGAGATTTGAATATTTTTAAACGTATCACGCTTTGATTCGATGAGTCGCCCGACACGTAAGCTTAGCGACTAATTTGATTTTAAAATCAGAAGCTGAAACGTTTAACGGAACGAATGGAACGGGTATTCCGTTGTTTAATAAACGTCGTTCCTTATGCTGTGTTGTACTGAAAAGGTTCCGCAGGGATCGATAGAAGCAGAAATCGTAGCACGACAACGCAATCCCGTGGAATGCATCCAAGTATGGCGGGAGCGATCAATTTTCCAGCGAGCAGCTCGCCTGTCACGCGAAATTGAAAAAACAAAGTAAAAGACAAATCGCCCGCGTCGCGTGCATTTATCTTTTTCGCCTATCGGTCACAAGATGCGCTGGATAACGTTCGTCCCGATGGGCGAGCGACTCCAATATGGCGGGCACCCTGTCGATGCATAAGCGCGTGCACTGTGGGTACACGCGTGCAAATGAATCACGCTTCGGCCTCTGTGCGCGAAGAAGATAAGAGAAATACCCGGTACAGTCGAATCGCTGACGATTTAAATCGTTAAGGAGTCCTTCCACTGTGACGCCCTAATAAACACGTATTAATAAATAGAAAAAACACATCAATTTAATAAAAGCATTCTTTTTGTGGCAAAAAACTTCCAAACAGCGGTACTTTATCAGGGCGTGACAATGGAAAGACCCCTTAAATGGAAACATTCCCCGTCACAAAAAGCACGCGCGTATAGTGGCCAAATATTTTTCACGGATAGAAAATATCAGGCCACAGACCGGTTTCGGGCCCCTCGTTACTGAATTCATTACAGTGAAAAAGCAGATTGGCGCGAAACAAATGAAACTGCTCTTTTCCAAATGGCCGATCGATCGGGCAGAAACAGCAGCGCCGCGGAACGATTGACAAAAGCGGGGCCGCGATATTCGGTACGTGACGTCGATAAAAATCTAATTAACGTGCCGGCACGCGCTCGCGTCGAGTCGGGCGTACATAACGAAACACGCTCCCGATGTGTACTCCTCGTTTATTCGAATCCTCCCCCCTCCTGGCCTACCCTTTGAGCCCGAGCAATATTTGCATTCCGCGAAAGTGTATGCACAAAAAGATTGCCGGCTACTCGTTTTTTGGCCCCTTTGAGCGTGAAGTTTACGAGCCGCGAAACGCAGGCGGTACGCGCGCGTCGCGCGCGACGCGAGGCTCGCTCTCCGGTCTGCTCCCCGGTGCGAGAACGCGCGGCTGAAATATCACCGTTGGCTCCTTTTGAAAGGAACTTCGCCCTCGACTCTCGCCCAGCGTAACTTCCCTCCCCCTGGACAATGGGGCCGGCGACGTCGGGAGAAACGACGCCCGACTCGGAGACGGGAACGCGACGGATCCTCTCGTGCCGGCGGACGGGGAGAGTGGCGTCGAGGCGAGGAGGGGCGAGACGTCGATCGATGCGACGGTTCAATGTTGAAAGGATTAACGCTCCCTGATTACTTTCTCCCCCTCCCCCCGTCGCGATCCTCCGGTGTTGCCTCGCATCCAGCCCCTCCTCGCATTCGACGGGGGAGGCCCACCAGGGAGAAAGAGCGCCAGCGAAATATCGCAATTGCCACGGCCAGGTAATTGCGGCGCAATTATGTCGAGCTATCGGTAACCACGACAACGACGACGATGATAGCTATAATTGGCACGCGGCTGGCCCGCGAGGCGCGGCTCGTTATTCGAAAATTGCTTTCGGATACGACGATTTCAAGTGTCGTTACGCGCGGTCGTGGAACGCGCCGCCGATGGCATTACGTAAACGGAACGTTTGCGCGGCTCGAGTTCGGGCTGGGAGGGAGGGCGGGAAGCGTCATTGTTTTTTACGTAACGACGTCGATTAACGCGCCGAGTCGCCCGTGATTCGATCGCGACCAGAAGCCGCAGGAATTTCCGCGAAAATTGAAACATCGACGCCGGCGCTCGAGAGCGGCGGTCTGAACGGCGGGGGGGGGGGGGTGCGATCGTTGACTATATCTTCCCGTTTCGACGTCGGCACGCAAACGCGCTCGATAACGTGTTTTTCGTTTTAAAATTGCAGTGGCCGCCTCTATAGACACCAAGGGGAGGAATTTAAGCGGCACGGGGATCGATGAAACGATCGATTTCGCCGTCGTTCGACTGGCTGCATCGCAATCGGCCGCTGCCGAAACGTTAAAAATTCGGTGGTTGAAAAACAAAAATTCTCCGCAAATATCTCTGTTCACGGGGATAAAATCGATTCCGGGGAATTACGAGGCCTGTTCATGCATTAGTTAGGGGGCTCGAAAGCGACGCTGAGCTTTTCGAAGGGACGTCATCGCTTCCGCGCCAGATGCAGACGCGAATGAAGTGGTGAGTTTCATTTAAATTCAATCGCCAGGGGGGAGGGGTGGGGTTAATTTTATTTAGGCGACGGTTGGTTTTTCCTTGATTACTCTCGCCGCGACGTTGCGCCCGGACAAACGAGTGCGCGAATAAACGGTGAATTAGTGCGTGTCACGCGCAATATAGCGTGAAATGATTTCCTCCCGGCTCTTACGTTTCCATTGTTCCCTACGCCCGGGCGTACCTACTCGCGTTTGCATTGCACAGTTTGCCGGCGCGAATCAACAGAATAAGTCACGCCTCGGCTGCACGCGATCGCGTCTAAACGTGTACAGTTAGCGGCCGTGAAAGATATCGGGGGCCGGTTGCCACTGATTCGGGGCTTTCAGCGGCGCCAGGGATTTATATATTGCACCTGGGTATCGTTTCGCTGAGCCCCGACTACAGGGTGTAGGGAAAGTAGTAATCACGACTTGCAGGGGTGAATTTATTAATTTAGAGACGCAGAATGGAACGAAAAGTTCAACTGCGTTCAGCGGAGAGTGGCTTCCTTGACGTTTAGTCCTGAAGTGATAGAAATTACCTCCACCGCGCTCCCGTGATTAGAAAGCTACAATACTACCATGGAAAGGACCCTGAACGCAACCCCTCTTACACCAGCAAAGTGTATAGAAGCTTGAGTTAAGAGGTGTATTAAAAAAGAATGTGGATTCGGGAGTATAGCACCTGCAAAGAGGGTGGGATAGTACGGTAAGTTTATCACTCGATGCCGCAACTGCCGGCGGCCAATTTTCGACCGAGCGGAATGTGACGAGCGCGGGCCCCGTGTCGGCAATTACACCAGAGCAGCTGTGCTTTCAGACAGAACTTCTGATAGTTTAATGAGCCACGTCGGAAAACTTTTAAACAGCCGCGCACGTTATATGCCCGCGGCAGACAGGCCTACGGGGTCGAAAGCGAACCCCACGGCGGCAGGGTCGCAGGTTCAACAACCCCCCCAGGCCCATTACGGGCGCTCTCAGGAGTTCGTATTCACCTGCGAACGGCCAAGGAAGCCGGGAACGGGCGCGTGGAGTCACGTGATAGGCAGAGCCACCGGTTCACCTGGCTTTTCAGCTACGGCAGAAGATACCGCCGAGGCTTTCGAAGCAGAAAGCGCGATACCACGGTATCCGTCGTGGTTAGAGCACTGCCACGCCTTTTTATCTTAGCCCCGTCCGCTCGCCAGCTACTGTTACCGCGAAAATTAGCAATTTGCTCGCGGCTGTAAACCGTTAACGACCGGCAACGAGCGTGGAACGCGATGCTGCTTTTCCACGCTCCCGTGTCCCTGGCCGAGAGATCTCCGACGAACCACGTGCTAGGGATTCGGAAAGCTACATTTCTCAAAATCCTGCTCTGTATCGTCTGACTAGAATCTAGATTGCCGCCGGCACGATACCCGGCAGTGAATAATAATAGTTGACAATTGTCTTCGATATTCCTCTGAGAAGTTCCCGTCAAAGGGAACGATTTAGTAGTATAATGGATAAAGTTCTCTGGAGTTTTCTCTCATCAAAAATGCTTCTGTAGGCGGAACATTTGCTTCTTTACACCAGACATCGCGGGTCGACCGAGTCACGTTCGTTCGATCGTAGCGTAGGATCCGAGGGGAGCGTGCAAGCAACGCGTCGGCCATGCGAACCGCTCGATGGTGTGGCGGAATAGGGGATGAAGTAATAGGAGAAGACATAGAGAGACAGCGAGGCGGCGGAGTGGAGCGTCCTGGTGGCTCGTGTGGAAAACTCATAAAAGTTTGAATGAAAAGCGAGCCGGCTCTCCATGACTTCTTAACCACGGCCGCGATTTATTCATAGGTACGGCTGCGGCACGGACCTATAGATGTATATACGGGTAGCGAGACCGCATTCGGGAAAAGTTTCTCCCGCGGTACGAAATATTTGATGGGGGACGGTGGACTGGCCATATCGATCCGCGGAGCATTCTTGCCAAGCCATTAATACCGTTCGCGGACGAAAGGGCCGCGGTTTCGACGTCGACCCCCACCCGGTCGATTTCGCGCGGCCAGATTAAAAAGTTAGATTAGTTTGCGGCTCTTGGAGGAAAATCGGCTGGTGGTTATGGCGGATCTTTTAGCAGGCTCGGAGTCTCTAAGCGGGGATCTTATTTGCACCTTTATAGACGGAATGAGATTCTCATCTGTTATGCATCTACTTTCCTTTCTGCGCATGATTACGCGCGATTATTATCGATCGTTAGTAGGCGAAGCTCTTTCAGTCTCGCTACATTCTATGCCATAGAATCTTTGATTCCGAACTTGTTCGTAAGAGCCCCTATCGATAATGAAGCAGAAGAGGCACGATACAAACCGAGGTTACCATTCAGAAACTACGCAGGTACAGAGACACTTTTTCACGGCACGTAAATAGCTCTGATTAAATTCCCCGACATTCGAGCATTTCCTTGTTTGCATCGAGCGCTCCCTTTGATCTCCGGGCGGCCAATCGGATCCCTTCGTTTACCAGTCCTATACTTGAACCTCTGCTCGCCGTGCTTGGATATTCAAATCGAATTTTTTCCCGAAAACGGGCCGTGGGACAAAGGCGGGAGCCGAGCCCCTGCCGGGGGAAATATCTCGAGACGCATTACGCTCCTCGGTACGTAATCGCGGAGCTGGAGTAGACTCGCTCGCACCCTCCCCAGTGGATAGGACGAGGCTTCTGCCAAGGGTGTCCTCTTAAAACATTCCTTTCAGACCCCCTCGGCGAGTCTTGGAGCGGTGTGAAAGCCACTGTCGTGAAACCGCACACTTAATTTGCCTTGCAAAATTCAGTCCCTCTTTTTCTGCTCGTTGTCTCTCGCGCCCGGCAAGACGGCGGGGGCTCGGATGGGGAGCAAATGAAAGAACTGCCCCTTCCTGAAGAGGAGAGACGGGATGGAGATCGTGGCGAGCAGAAGGTAACGAAGAAAGGGGGACGCAGTCCAGGGTCGGGGGTAGGAGGGGGCGAGGGGGGGAGGGGTGGTTGAAAAGTATGCTTAAAATATTAACGCCGGGGGCGCCCCGCGAGGTAGGGGTGCAGCGTTCTTTGTTCCACTGCGATGAAGCAGCCCGACAGAAGGAGGAAGGAGGGGTTGTAGCGTGAAAGAGGGCCGCGCAAACACCCTGCAGCAGTGACGTTCAGTTCTGTTGGCAAACCACCCCGCGCCCGCTTCATTCTACTGCTTCCTCCCCCGCCCACGGTTCTTCGAGTCCTGTCGTGCAAAATAATATATGAAATATGCGCCACGTGGAGTTTTCCGCGGCCGAAACTTTCTTCTCCCTGGGCTAGCTGGAGCCTGCAGGGGGCGAGGGGTGCGAAGCCGTGGCTCGAGTGGCGAACTACCCTGCCGTAGGGAGAAACGAGGGACGCTAATGAAAAACCTTGAATTTTCCATGAAGGAATTACGGCTCTCGGTGCCGTGCACACACACTCTTCTTTGCCCGCCCACCCCACCCCTCTCCCCCCCCCCCCGACGCTTTTACGCGCTGTACTGCAGCTACCGGATTATTTTCAGTCACCGTTCCCCTTCCCAGCCCGGTCTCGAGGGAAGGAGAACGGCCGCTCTCGGATAGTTACGAACAAATTAGGATTCTCCACTAACCCACCTTTACCAGCCCCCTCCCCTCCTGCTCTTTGGTTTCCGATGACTCCAAAGCACGACGCGCGGTGAATTTCAATGGAGCCAGCTGCGGGGACGGTCTTATCGAGATTACCGCTCGATTTTCATGGCGGACGCGCCGCGTGTTCTAATACCGTGTTTCCTAGACGCCGAGGACGCTTCTGTTTTATCGAATCAAGGGAAAGGGAGAGAATTGCCAGTAACGAGAAGTAATCAGAAGCCGAGAATTCGAAACCAGAGAAATCATGGGAGAACGGTTTTTGTTCGTTGTCCAGAGGCATCTGGCTTGGTGTTATCGAAGGCTTCCTCTTCGGGGGCGCGAACCGACCATACCTGCCCCCGAAATCAACCATGCCGCTGGTAGACGGTTTCCACCAGCCGCGGCCGTGAACCGTGCCGAGCCACGTAACTGGATGGCGCAACAGCCAAAGTGTGAAAAACAGACACAGCGGCGAAGCGCGCGGGTACACGTTGTCCGCAAACAGTATCGTCTACCATCGAGACGTTCCGCCGACGCGTCCCGTTTGCGCCCGTCGAATCGAATATCGCGGGCGGGGGGCCTTCACCCTGAAAAACCGATACAACCAGACCCCGAACGATTCCCCATCCCTCGGCACTCCGCTAGGCAAAGACAGGAAGCTTGTAGATACCGGGGTGGTCGGCAAGACCGGAAAGGGTCTCGTATCTCGACGGGTCGAACCAGAACAGTGGAACGGGGAAGAAAACGGGCGAGTTGGGAGGCAGAGGGAGCGCGAGGGGAACGAATATAAAGAAAGAGGGGGGCGAGGGGGGCGTCCGGGGGCTCGATAAACATTGCGTGTGTAGCTGAACCCGTCCCCTGCAGCTCCGGTTCGCACGGACACAACCGCACCGGGGTACACACGCTCGCGCGGCGGCGCCCCGGATCCACCGGCGCAAAGCACACACGTGCGGTTTACGTGCTTGCACACCACCGCAGAGAGTGACGCGCCCGCGCAAGAGACGCGGCGGACACTCGGGGCACACAGCACGAAATATTTGAGTTGCTCGGCAAACACGTAAATGTAAACGCCGCGTTTACATTGCCGTTTACTTTTCGCCCCCTCCTGGCGCGAGCGCCCGCGCGCACGCCAGCCACCCCTGCAACCGCGCGGCGAGCCCTCGGGCTGCCGCGTAGGGAACCTCGACGATGCCGCAACAGAGCCTCGCTGGCGGGTGCCGGGACGCAGGATGCAGCCGACGACATCGGAGGTGGCGCAGCAAGAAGAAAAGGGAAGCCAGCGCGGAGCCGGGGGAGAAGATCGAGCCGGAGGTGGCGGCTGACGCCAATGGGGGAGGGACTCAAGTCGACTAACAGTCAGGCAAATATTGACCGAGCGGGATATTGCTCCCGACGGTTGTTTGTTTATTTCAATACCCGTGACCGATGGGCTCGATAGGGGGTTGGCAGCGCGTCTACGTGGGCGTACGTGGGTGTGTAGGGGTAGAGGGAAAAGGAAGACGAGACGCACGCGCGGGGGCGCAGCCGAATATACATACACCCTTGTTTGCGCGCTCCTCGTGTACGTGCGCTGCGCTCACGCGATACGCTTGTGCGATAGACTCGTAGATATGGCTAGTGATTGGGATCAGGCATGATGGAAGTTCGAAACCTGGCGAAATATACTCGGCTCCCGTAGAAATGTTTCACAATTGGTGGAAGAAATTTAACGGGGCTACCATAGTTCTGTCCGGACTCGAAAATTATTCAAATTTCCCTCCAGCACTGTGCGTTGTTAACTGTCTACCTGACTATTGACGAGGTAGTTACGTTCAAACTGACGACTAATATCCAGGAATGGATATTGATGTTGGTCCCATTACCCGAGACACATACTTATACCTCGCAGCGAGTACTCTCAGCCAAGGTGTACAGCTCGCGTCGGGTACAGGAAAGAAGAAACACTCGCGCAATTTTCTCGTGTCCACGCAAGTCCATTTATACCCGAGTGATATATCCACTCGTTGCTTCCACCAGGGCCCCAGTGTCCAGCGAGGTCCAGCCACGACGACACGCCGATAAACATCGGGACAACTCTCTCAGTCTCAGCCGTTCCTTTGTATCGCTCTTCGAGGGTACGGATTCGTACAGCCTCCTTTATCGCCGAGACGCTCGAGGATGCTGCCTCATTCCTTCCCGGGCTACGTGTACGCAAACGCGCGCTATGGAAAAGCCAGGGCGCCCCTCGATATTCCAATGCCGATGCATCTGCCAACGGGTTATCGTTGTCGCGAAGCAGGGAATCGCTTCTAACCGAAGCACAGTTACGATTCCGTGGACAGCCAGTGCTGGTTCGCGTATTATCAGTAGGTCAAGCAACTTTGGTCCTCTGTCTCATTTCGCATTTATCCTCCACCCGTTTTCGCAGTAAAAATGTGACGTTTGATACGAACATCCTTTATATATCAAAGTTTGCTCCCGATTACTTTGTTACAGTGGTTAAGTAATAGGGGAGACTTAAACTTTACACAGATTTCTTTTTTATTACTTGGAACTATTCTGGGGTGCCGCGAAAAAAATCTTGAAAAAAGAAATTTACCAAGAATAAATAAGACCCACCCTAATGTAGGGGAAAACGGAACACCTATTAACTGTGAGGAAGAATGGAAATGTCTCTTAGCATTTGTTTATCGCTTCTTTTAATTAGGTATTAGATTGTAGATTAAAATTTTAATTATTATTCTTGTTTGCAAGAAAATTGATTTTGTGTGGAAAATTATGATGTACTAGATACATCTTTCCTTCGATCAAACTGTTAGTTTAAATTGTAATACATCAAAATTTATTGCAGATGTGTTCTCCACGCACGTGTTGATATTCATGTAAAAATCTCCGTGTATTCTTACCAATAATTCTACCGCAGGTCGAATTTGAAACAAAGCATTGGAGTGTAAACATCCACCGACAAAAATAAACCAACTGTATTAATCTACCTTTTTTTACGATGTTATATTTATATTTGATTACTTTCAGTGATTTCCATGTTGTCTGGTAACATATTTCTTTTTGCGTGTGCAATATATATTTTTTTTATATTTCAACTGCAATAGTTATACCTAAAACATATATTTATACTTTTTTACATAAATCAATACTTTTTAAATCATGAAAATATAGATTTTGTACGTTTACACGGTCTTCAAATTGGTGTTCCGTTTTACGCCACCGCTTGAGCGAGGCGAATATTTCGACACCTCCAGTAAATCTAATTTCCCTTTGTTGCTAAATACTTTTCTTAACAAAGGCTTCGATTTTCTTATAGTCTAAGGTCCACTGAAAACTCCTACCGAAGTCTCGCGTCTTTTTTTTCTTTCCGAATTTATGTTATCACACCCCAAAGTTAGGCGTTCCGTATTATCCTACTCTCCCCTAAACGATAACGAGTGTAACTGAAGTTGGGAAATACTAGTACATAGCCAGTTCTCCCTTGAATCCGTATCTCTCGTTAAACCAAAGCCAGCGTCCCACTGCAATTCACCACTCGCAGCCCCATTAAAAGCGCATAAACTCCCCCCCACAAAGTAACCGCGCGCGCGTCTTCCCGAGTACCTACGTATCTTTTTCAGCGGCTGGCAAAAGCGCGTTACCTCACCGCACCGCGTTTATCGATACCGCAATCTTCTCTCGAATATCGTTGCATAATTCGCGGCCGCGCAGCGAATATCATTATCGCGAAAGCTGAGAAGCGAGGAATTTCAATGAAACGCGTAGCGTCAACGTTACGTGAACAGCTTACCCGCGGTACCTACCAGCGTATGTGCCCGCCCGTGCACGTACGCGGCCATTAAGCGGCCGCGAGCGTTGCCTTTCCCGTGCACCTTTGTTTTCGCCGCTTTTCTTTTTTACCCCTCGGCGTAACGGCAATAATATTCAGCCGGCGGTCGCCTAAATAGTCGGTTACAGCTACCGAGATAACCATCTCGCTGCCCCGGACGATTTATACCGCTGTACCGGATGTTTCGAAGCTTTCGAATGGGAAAGGTCGCGCGCGACCGCGGCTTTACGGCTCGCCAAACGTTCCTATAATAATGGTAATGAACGTCTTTCCTTCCCCGCGGAGGCGTAGCCGCGCGTTAGCTCCGCGTATCGCAGGCCTCGCCCTAAAAATTCCTATCTCTCGACTCGATCTACCGGCGGTAACTCGGCTACACGGCCCCCGCTATGATCCATGATATGCACGCGACGCGCTCCACGCACGCGGAGTGCCGTTAACGGCGTTAAATCTCTCGCCTCTGATAAACGATAAAGGCTTGCACGCGCGATCTCAGAAATTGCTGTAATGGATCGTGATGGGAAAATCAAGAGAACAGACTGTACACTGCTTTCGATACTCTCCTCCTACAAGAAAAAGAAAAAATACCTAGACACTCGTCACGCTCGTCACCATCTTCTCGGACCACTCTGAAGCTGATCAGCGTGGAGTAAAGGCTACAAATGAAACGGTCGTTTTTGTCGATGGCCACCGGTCGACGGGGATCGCGACGCGAAAATGAACACGTCGCGGTGGATGTCGGCCGTAGCGAGCATCAGATAAACCGTTTCACACGTGCGCGGGACCGCCGGTGTTGACGCACACCCGTGCACACCGGCGCACAGAGATGAGGTAGTGCAGGCTGCGTGGGCGTCGATACACCTTGGGAATAGTCGGGGGAGGGCGCGGAACAGCGGGGCGGAACAACGCCGCGTACACCATAATAGCGGTCCACGTGGAGCGGTGGAACGCCTGTCCGCGGACGCACGTGTTCCTCGGCACGTTGCCGGCGATGGTAGACACGCGTACACCTTGTAAACCCTGCCCGCGTCGACCCAGCAGAAACAATTAAGCTTAATTAATAACTGCTAATCCGCGCGCCCCCGTCGCCGCTTCACCACCACCGCCACCGCCAGCGACGTCCGCGTAACGGATCGCGAACCCAGCCAGACCCGTTCCACAACACGTGGCCGTCGCTACACAATCGTACGCATACATACGCGCGCCGTGTGTCCGATCGACAGGGCCCAGCATGCGATCTCGTTAATTACCCCGTCCATTCGTTGCGTGCCTATCGACTTTCGCGTGATCGCCACGTAAGAGACCCGCTTCCGATACGATCTGGCGATCGCTCGGCTGTAACTATAACTCACGCCGCGGTATCGTTGCGTAAGGAACAGCTATTTTAAAGAGGGGGTAGGGGGGGTGGCACCGTGGATCGCGGTAAAAGCGTTTGCGGTCACTGGGCGAAATTAATGCCATTTGCGGTCGCGCGAACGAGCCGCCGCGCGGGTTATCGCGCCGCCAGCGAGCGAAATTAGCGAGGCTCGCCTCCATCCGAGCCTTTCTTGTCCCATTTCCCCGTTTTTTTTTTCATGGTTTCGCGATTAACTGGAACGGCCGAGCCGGGAATATTGTGCAACCGTGGGTTCAGCCTTTTAGGATTTCCACGTGCTAACTAACGAGCTGTTAGATTCAAGGGACATTCGCTGTAATTGATTTCCTATAAGCCTGATGGCGAATGTGCTGTTACGTTTATAATTGAGAAGGATATTATTCTGATGGTCATTATCGGTGCCGCCGTTATTATCGTGGTCGGTGCGTGCAATTAGCGCGTCACAAAAACACGGGCAATTCCCACGTAACGAATCCCCAGTAATTATCGGATTTCTTCGTTAATATACCTAGGATAATTCCGGGAGATGGCCGTACGGAAGAGATGGCCAGCGAAGATATTTCGAGGAAGAATGTACAGATGGTAAAAATTTCCTATTTAGTGTTTTGTTTTCGGTTATGTAATGTCGACATATGCGTGATTTCGTAAGGTGAATAGAACAAGAAATATGTATATAATGCCCGTGTAATGTTTCTGACGTAGATTAAAATTATTTAGTGCGGTTAAAGATTCATTTCGTTGCAATACCTTGTTGGTATATTTCTGAATTTTGAATTATTTAGGAGAATACTTAATAAATAATAACAAGGATCGACACAAAAAAATATTTTCCGCAATTCTAAAGATGTTTTATTATATCCCAAATGAGTTTAATGCAATATGACCAACAGTTTTTTTAAAAGAAATTCTTAAATAGCAGTTACTTTTGGGGCTGTTCGACGAGAATCGCCCCTTAAGCTAGTGAATAATAAAGGTAACAGTAAAGGAAAAGAAAGAAAAAGAGCACACTAATTCCGGCCACCTTTGCCGGATACTTAGGGAAAGACGGCCCACCGAAGATTTTTCAAAATTTAAATTTTTGTTGAATTTGCCTTCATTTTTATTTAACTTCTATAGCTACTTAGGTGTAAAGGCAGGTTATTATATTATCTCGTGTCATAATTGTTTTTATTTAAATCATAAAACTTTTCTCATGGAAGCCTTACAAAAAAAAAGTATGGCCAAGTCCGGAATTACTCCATATCGAACGAGGATTTTTGAATTACCCGCGAACCGATCGTTCGCTATCTGTGAAATCTCGTACGCGACGCTTTGCCGGTCGGTTCGTTTCACGAGAGGCAGTCGCGCCTCGGCAAGAATCCGCGGTTGTCAGCAGTTGGACGCGACTCGATGGATCTAATGTCGTTTGCGCGGCAGCAACTCGAGCGGTATTTTCATCGACGGCCACTTCTATCTCGCGTGCGCCTTGTCTTACAATGTGCGGCGGATACAACTTTCTAGAAACAACGATTGACAAAGTTTTGCATACCGCGCAGCCCGGTATAATGTTCCGGGCTATCGCCGCAAGATAAACTACCGCCGGAATCCCTACAGATTTCAAAGACAAACGAGCCGCGAACAAACTTTATCACAGCCATGCCTCGTTCTTTCGCCGCGAACTTTCTACACCCCCCCTCCTCGGTGGTGGAATTAGGATCGAAGCACCCGTTATCCCTCGATCCTCTGAAAACTCAAAATTCCCCTCTTTCCCAATCTCCCCGGAGTCGGGTCGGGTTGCCGATTTCACGCACGACCGACCGTCGGATTACACGGCACGGGAGGACCTCTCTGCTCAGCGGGCGATCGCAAAAAGACGGCCACCGCTCGAGGATCGCTGTCGAACACTCGATTACGTCGGTTAAGCGACGGCTGCCCGAATCCCGACTACGAGCTGGCCGGCCCCCCTTGCCGAAACTACCCTGCCGCACCGTTCGCCGGTGGCCATCTCTATTTCCTCCGTTGCGCGTAGTTGATCGTCGTCTGCCGGCGTGCAAAGCCGAGCGGCCCACCCCCTCGAGCTCCCGTCGTTGTTTGCAACCACCGTTTCTCCCCTCGGTCGCACACACGCGCGCGCGTGCTCGTATCGGGACGTTCCGGGGCTTGCAGCGGCGCGCCTACCTCGGGGCCCGGGTTTCGAGGCACTAAACGTAATTAAACGGATAGTTTCCGCATTAGGCGCGATTGGATAATCATTCATCGATTATCTTGGCTATGCGGGGTGACAGACAATGCGTGCTCGCGCACGGCTGCTGTCGGCAGCCAGTGCGCGAGTACCGTGCATCGGCTTCGCCCCCTTTCAGAGAGCGGCGCGCCTGCGACCCGCTAGAGGCCCGCGTCTTTTAATCGAGCCAGGTGTTCGCGGGCAGCGCTATCTCGGATGGCCGAGGGGCCGAGTGATTTATCTGCCCCGGTACGGCCGATAATTATTTCTCGTCCCGCGTTCCCACGTGACCAAGTGAAACGTCGCGCCTCCGTTGACGTTGATTGCGCCGCCCGTACCGCGTCAAGGTAACGGGCAATCGATGGTTGATCGGAGATACCCCACCTCGGAGGATTGCTCGCTTCTTCTCTTCGCGCGTGAGTTACGTGCCACGAATCCCGGGGAATCTCCTGATACGGACGGCCGATTCTCTACGATGGAATTCACTGTAATCTTCGGATTGCTTCGTCGGAATTATTTCACGCCGCGGAGCCGCGGACGCACGAGCCACGTCCACTGTGGTCATCTCGAATACGTACAGAGGAACGTTATCGAAACGGATCACCCCGTGAACTTTCATATCGAATCCGTGGCGGCGCGGCGGTATCAGAGAAGTACTTACCTAAGCGTCGTGACACTGAAATCAGGCACGTCCTATCTCGTAACCTCGAAATCAGTGATATCGGGTGGTTGGATGCCGGAGCTTGCCGATCGTCGCTACATGCGTGATCATTGCGTTATCGTATTTCAGTATTATGACTCGAGGATCGTTGAGTTCGGTTGTTACGAGTCTCCGCATCCTAGCGCTATGATGCGAGGGTCATTAGATTCAAGAGCTATAACTCGAAGATCCTCTGACTCACGTGGCATGACGTCAGGGTATTCGTATTCTAGGGCTACGGCGCGGAAGTTGTTAAATTCGTGCACTGTTATAAGTACTAAAGCTTTGAACTCCGGCTCCTAAGATTATCCAATTTCACATTTCACAATTACCTTCCTCGAGTTTGCACTTCGCAATGTTCGAGATTCTCACGATTCGTCTAATTCGCGTGTGAGTCTGATACCACTTCTTCGAACCTTCGATTCCGAGTCCTACAATACGACATTAAATCTGCAACACAACAATCTTCTATAGGGTAAGTCAGGGTGAGATGGTCATAGTTTCGTTTAGAGTCTGCTACAGCCAACCTATTTGAAGCGAAGCAACGAAACATTATTATTTAATATACAAATTTTACAAATGAAAAAAAGTGTCGTATGTACTTTTCAGGCTAACAAGTAGTGGTCCTTAACTGATTATCTCAGATTCTTTCTAGTTTTCGTCCACCTTCGTTTTTGCCCGCTCAAAACTTCTTTGGGCTCTTGCTGTGAGTCTTCTAATCCGCATGTATGACACACAGTGTCAAACTCTGTGCAATTTTCATGGGTCCAATAACCACATGACTTACATCTCAGCCAATCTTGTTTTTTTTTCTTTCGAAATAATTTTCTCCGAATTTCACCAAAACATCTGAAATTACATCAAATACAGCTATAACCAGCTCTCATGGACAACTACTGACCGTCTTTCTCTTAAAGCCCTGGTAAAATAGCCATTCCCCTTTCGCTTAGACTAACAAACGTAAGCCTGAATACTTTAAGGTTAAAAACACTGTAAACAATGCACTATCGAAAATACATCTTGAGACTTAAAAATATTCAGCATAAATAATACAAACAAGATGACCAAAATATTGATCGAACATTTTGAAGCACTAGCTTAAATTTCACAGTGGCTTTACAAACCTTTCAGAACGTTCTATTCCAACACTTAGAACTAAGGATATTACTTTTCCATGACACTTCATACCCACGTCGAGGCAGGCAATCAGGCGTTTCTTTCTAAAAAAAAAATACTGTCACTGCCCGTCTCTTCCGTATGACCATCTCACCCTGACTTACCCTACCTAGCGTCTCACCTTGCAGCAAACCATAGTAGGTACCTACGGAATCCTCGAGTCTCGTTTGGCGAAGGCCATCCCGAAGAATCCCGACATCCTTGACAATCTGAAATTGCCCATCAACGGGATTCTTAATCCTCCTCTTCATTCCCGGGGACCTAATTTCCCTGATCACCTCGAGCGTATCGTCGAATCGGACGTTTCAATCGAAGAGCGATCCCGTGGCGGACACGCGGCTCGAATGCGTGCAACTGACCGCGCTGGCGGCGAAAGAAAAAGGACGCCCAGCCTCGCGTGTGCGCGCGGCTTAGCGTGTCCAACTGTCCACGTCGTCGGATGCGTGCGAAAAACCGTCTGGCCGCGAAGCTGCTGGCCGAACACCCCCGGGGAAGGATAGCGGCGCAGGTTATGCAAAAGGCTGGGCTCCCCGATGGACGGCTCTCTAATTAATTCGACTTGTTCGTGACGATCGGGGAAAGGAGAAACGGCCCCAGTCCTAACAGGGATTTGCTGTTCGAATGCTTCGGGCTACTGCACGCGACGGAGCCACAGTTTAGGCGAGGTACGACCGACTCCCGTCCATCCGGCTCGCCTGTGGGAGCGTCGCGTCGCACGGTAGCGCATTTCGTTCCCCGGGCAGGGAATATTTTACGATAAGATTGATATCCGTCGCCGAGCCGAAAATTCGATCGCCACGGACACCGCCGCTCGCCCCCTATCGCTCCCTGCCAATAGCCTCTCCCCGAATACGCAATCTTAAAGCGCTCGCTTTATCGTCCCCTTAAATTTAATAAAGAAACCGCTCTCCCGCCCGTTGCCGTTCCCGCGCCGTAAACAACTGCGCCGAAGGAAATCGGTAAATTGGTTACTCGGAGAACGTGTAAACGTTGCGGATACCGCGGCCCGATAGAAATGAAGTGGAAAAGCTGTAATATCGAAACAACCTGCTGCGGAGTATGTACCTACCTACGTAGGGAGCAAACAAACCGCGCCAAGTCGATTCGTTTCCTCCCTCCCGTGCCACACACACACACACACACGTTTCAATGTTTTTCTTTTCTTTTTCCAGGGAACAGCCTGGCAGTGCCGTTCCTCCGGGGAGGTATACGATAAAACGTTTTCGCGTGAGAAAATGCTCGAGGGCTCTTAAGAAGACGCGGAACGAGAAGAGAGAAGAATGAAGTCGGTCAGAAACGTGGAAAGCTTCCCGTCGCCGCCCTCCTCCTCTTTTTTCCACCATCTTCCCCGTTCGCTTTATCCCTTCCTCCGGCTCGCAAGTAGAATTGACCGTTCTTCCTTCGGGCCGATTTCACTTAATTCTGGAGGAGCGCGCGAGTTTCGCGGAAATGGGGGGAACACGGAGAAGGAAGGGAGAGGAACGGGTGGAAAGGACACCGGGAAGGCCGAGCCCGGACACGAAGACTCTTCCACGTCCCGTGGACGCTAGCTGCAGGGGTACTTTCTCGGGAGATAATTGCGCTGCTAATCGCGCGAATGAATTCTTTCCAGCGCGCTGCATTTCGAGCAAGTCTCGTGCGAAATCTCGCGAACGAGGGATTTCCCTGTAAGTGGAATGTAGAGGCTATTCGAAATGCTCTTAAGTGCATCGAAGGTTCTACCAAAAACCTGCTACAAATTTCTTATCCCCACGGTACGAACGTTCGATGTGAGATCCGTTACCGAGGCGCTAGTTTCCCTAAGAAGAAATAGTCCCGTCTGCAGAGAGGAATCAAGCTATCGCGCGAGCGTCAGCCCCCAGAAGGGTAAGTATCCGCCGGAGCACGGAGCAAGGGATAGAAGAAAGGGATTTCAGAGGGGTGGCTCGAGCGTTATAACGAATTCTTTTCGGATTCCATTATCGTCGCACGCTCCAATTATTCTCGTCGTCCCGTGGAATGATTTATCTCCCCCATTGTGCGCCCTTTCCTTTTGAGAGGGAAGGCGCAGACCATGCTCGTGTTTCGAATCAATTAACTTCGCGACGTCAGTCAGTGCCGGCATCCCCGCCTGTTTGCGTGATCATTCCCTATAGAACGGGCTCATTCACTTGTTAACGCTCGCTCCTTGGCGGAATTCGATTGGCTCGAATGCCGTGGACGCCGACAATCGCGAGCGTCCAGCAATCTTCGGGCCGGCGATGAAAGGATTACCAGGAAACTCCACCGCTTCGCGCTGCATGGATGGTAATAACTGTTCGCCAGCGTATCCCTGCACGCTCTTTAAACAAGAGAGCGCCCGGACAGGAAGAATCGGCGGCAATAAGAAACCGCGCGGCCTCATCGCGCGAAGATACGTCCAGGGTAATAATCGAGTAGGCGAGGGAACATTATTGCCCCGCATTATCGATAATTACTGTCCGCTCGACCACGGCGCGGCGCTCGAAATGAACCTGACATTTATTAAACGGAATCGCGGCCTCGCAGCGGCGTTCGCGGCCGATCGATTACACGCGTAATCAATGAACGGCCAACCGTTCCGAAAGATTCGCCTGTCACGCGTACACCCGCCACTGTATACTGTATTTGCGGATTGGCTCGTCCGTAAACCGTTGTTATCCCAGTTCTAATTCGACGCCCGGTTAAATTATTACCAAACGATCGGCATTCCGCCACGCGAAACTTCGCGCCCGTTTCAGCCATAGAGGAACTTCGAAGCGGGCTCGCAGTAGCCCGGCCGTCGAACGCGGGCAAACTGAGTTTATTAACTGCAGAGTATTTTTCACGGTAATCTCCGGCTGTTTACCTACGATCTGGCAGCATACGCGATTATCCAAACACTCGGGACGGTCAGGTTTCCGTAAGCGGTAAAGAGATATCAAAAAATTACACGATTCCAGCTCCCGGTTTTAAAATATTCAAAGGGGTTGGAGAAAAATACTGTCGCAAAACATGCGTCGAATATTTTCCGCGGAAAAGCGCGTATCAGAGGCATCCGGCGGATGTTTGGATTTAATGGAATACATACACGGGAAAGCCGCAAATATGAGAATCGTATCGAGCCTTTTATGACCGGGGATATTTATTAAAATCCCGAAAATGCATCGAACGTGATGAATCCGTGATTTCAATCAAACGGGGTCGGGGGATATAACGAGAACGCATCAATTGTGTCTAATATTTCCTTTTCTATTTCATCGGGGGACGGCGAGGGGCCTGCGTATTAACGACACGTACGAATCGCTCGAGATCGTCACGCAGCAATAATTAATTGCTATCGGACACTAAAGGACGGAAAGAGATACACTAATAAGTAGGTAGATATGTATAGTCACAACAACAAAGTTCACCATCCCCTTTTTGCTCCTACCTAATTTGCATTTTACAACAACATTGCAAATGGACACCGCTCACCTTCGAAATCGTGACACAACTGCGCATCAATTTTTGGCTTGTCCAGAAATGGCAATAACTCGAATATGTTCGCAGTTCACGCTTTCCACAACATGCACAAGTAGCGTATGAATAGTACCGTGGAACCTAACCCAGCTCACGTGTCGACTATCGCGGATCGCGGATTTTAATCACGACAGTGACATTCGTGTACAGAATCACACAGGGAAGAATAAAAGCAGGAACACCGGTTGACCGAGCAATCGAACACCGGTTGGCGAAACAGTTTTACAGCAGCAATTTTGTCCCTACCATCCATTTCCATTACGAAAACTATATTTAAAAGTCATTAACGTTCTTTGCTCAATAGGATATCCATTAAAATTGTTGTGGAAACAACAAAACACCGAACGCCAATGTATTTCGTTTTGAAATCGAGTGTTTTTTTTTTCGTGACAGCCTGACAAAATGTACAACTATTATAACTCGAATCCAGAACTCAGATTGACTGGCTTCAGAATAGTTTCACGCGAAATGCCATCCTTAACTAAGGCTCAAGTACAGGAAATGAAGTTTCAGGGGGAAAAAAACCAGTCAATTTTCTGTAATCGCGACCTTCGCGTAGGTACTTACCTATCTGTTGCACGGTGTAATTTTTCGTTCCTGGAATTCGCGTGCGACAATTCACTGTTCCTGGTATATCTCGTAGCGAATTGTTTAGAGATACCGTAACAGTAATTGCTCGATAATACTTACCGTCGTCGTTAAATGCATAGCTAAGCATCGGCTTAGTCACCTGAACCATTAAGCGGATGAACTCGAAGTTGCCGTAACGTTGAGGAATAACCGCGAATTATAAAAGAAAACTCGAGAGTTTTGTTTATCACCCGACGCGTTGTAATCTTCACTTTCGATAATTATAATTTTCCTCATAGAAGGTCGGCTATTTAAATCGATCTACACGGAATATGTACCTACCTTCGAAACTATTCCCATCAAAGAACAACTTCAGCAGACATTCAATTCCATGATCCTAATTTTAAAATTCAAATAGTATGCCCCGGCCAATTTTTCCAGTGCAAACACGCAGATATTCTTTCATTCCGTTCCTACTTAGAATCCTCCACTTAACAAACACCCGAGCACTTCGCATAACCGCTACTCGCAAAGCACCCACCGTTCCGACTAATCACAATGCCACACTCGCTCACGTAACCACGCTCATCCCTTTACCCGCGAATCGGGTCAGACACACTGGTTCGTTCCCTCCAAGCCTCTGAAGTGGCGCGCTCCGTTGCCGCACGAAATCTTAGTTCGTTAAGAATTCAACAAGTACTTCCACTGGAGGCCGCTCCATCGGTCGGGTTCGTTACGCCACGCGAATCAAGGGGGCCAACGAAGAAGAAAACGCGAATGAGGGCGGGCCGAGGGAACGATGATACCGAGAGGAACCAGCGGGATCCGTGCGGGCTTTCAGAGGGGTGGCAATCATTAATAACATCCCCGGCTCGCGTCTCCATTTTACGCCGCTGACAATGGACAACTGTGTAACAATAATGTTCCGGGCACCCCGTGTACGACCACGGGGGACGTCGGAGCGCCGCTGGCCGAGGGGTGTGTACGGGGCGGGGGGGGGGGGGGGAGGAGGGGAGAGAGGGGGATGGCTGGCATGGACCATCTAGCCGTGCCACAGTCAAGTAATGAAATTTGACTGGAAATTAACCACCGTGGTGTACGCGCACACGTCGCCGTCGGTCCCGGAAGTGGCGCGTACACGTATCCGGTGGCACGCGTGCTTGTATGCGCGCGTCTGGCCGCGCAGGCGCCCCCAGGCAAACAACGGGACGCCGGGCTGCGCGACGCGGCCCGCACGTACAAGATATTACGAGAGTCGCGGCCCCATCATCGGTGGAAAATAATGGCCAACCGTTTCGCGATAACGATGAGTTAGCGTTACACCTCGCTCGTGTATGCGTATATCAACCCACCCCCAACCTACCAACCCCCCAGCCCCAACACGTTTGCCGGTGTCTCTCTCTCTCTCTCTCTCTCGACCTCGCGGCGAGGCCTTTTTGAGGGCGAGGTTTCGCCCGTGCTGCCCCGTCCGTTCATCCGAACGGGGTGATTGGTTCCTCGCCGAATTTGTAAGCGGTTCCCTGTGCCTCGATCCATTTGCGCGACAGGGTTGTAAGGTTGCCGGCGGTGTTTCTTCCGAGATCCTCTGGTATATAGTGTAGAAGCCCGGCCAGGGATGCGGTGAAGCGGGGTTTGAATTTTAAAAGGGTAGAGTGAACGAGAGAGGTAGTCCCATCTGTTAATTCCCCAAGATTCTCCGTTTCGATGGTATGCATGTAAATTCTAAACGGACTTCGCACGCGGAAACCTCGTCAGGCTGGACTGCTTGTCAGACGGTAGCCCAGTATCTAAAGTAAAGTGAGGTAAAAATTCATGAACCGATTGTCAGTCAATTGTCAATCGAGGTAGACTCTTCAGTGTGGAATTGTGCTGTTCTTCGTTTTATTATCGTAAAATGCCGTTAAGTACTGAAGTCACTCTTAGTTTCGATGTAATATTCTTATTTTTAGGAATCAATATTATTCCTATAAATTGATCTGCAAATATCTTATGTAACGTATCGTTTGAAACAGCCGAAATTCTTCTTTTCACCAGTACTGGTAGATCGCAGGATTCTTGAAACGACAGAAAAGTAGCTCTAGGGGCAAGAATTTGCACGGTACAATGAGGCAAGAATTTGAATGCAAATTGCCCATTTAATAATCGGCTTGCAATAAATGAAGCAATGACAAGAAAATCTGAATGCAAACGTGCAAAGAAATAATTGGAAAAGCAAAAAAAATCTAAAAATAACGTGTATTTCTGAAAAAATTTGAAAGGAACAAGACAAATCGGTTTCAAAAATAGAATAGTCCAATCATCAACGTCTACGGAAAAAATAATTTGTCCCGCGTGTGAAGACTGATGCCTGCGCAAACTACGACGATGGGGGTAATGTTATGTACTGTTACTTTGATTAAAAAAGAATTAATTCTAAACTATTAGACATTTTGCTATAGTAGCACAACTATCGTATGTAGGAAAATAAAAGACTTTTGTGGAAATTTCTCGTTGCGTTCTTTTACCCCATAAAATGCGAACCTTTGCCCCACATATCGGGTAAAAATTCTCAATCGACACTTTTTGGAAATATTTATTTTATCTATGTTGTGACAAGTACACGAAGTCACTGCCTATCGAGTAATAAGGGATAATACTTATTTCTTACATAATGATATGTGTTATCAGTGTAATATCAAGGATTTTAGGGAAGTTTAAACTTTAGTACTTCATTGTGTTTCGAATTCTTTTGATTATTCAATAACGGCTAGCCTTTGGGAACAGAAAAGACAGCGTGACAAGGATTCTCTTCTCTCATCACCTTTTTAGTTAAGAAATTCTTTTCTTTTTATGCGGAACATTCAATTAAATTGATTTCAGATCCATGATATTGTAGTGTAGAAATATTCATGTTCTAAAGCGAACCTTTTCAAAGACAAATCTATACAGTGTTCGGAAATAGAGAAGCATATTATTAGAACGAACGTCGCAGAAAGTTAACCAAAAGCAAGATAAACTTACCAAGCCAGCGACGTTCGAAAAAGGCGGGTGAAGTGCGATCAGAAGCGACAAAATTATCGTTATTTACCACGGATTGCGTGGACCAGCGCGCCGCCGCTAATCCGGCAGCAACAGTTGTTGAAACGACAGTAATAGCGGCGCGCGATCGATAGCACGATTTATCGTGCAGTTTGACCGGCGCCATGCATTATTGAAATACGTTCCAGCCGAAAGATTTCGCGCGTGAGCGTCGAGCGTCGGGCCCGATTTCGATCGTTCCCCTTTTCTTCGTCTCATCGATCGGGATTCATCGTACCGGCGCGAGTCCCCTGCCGTCCAAACTCCTATCGCCAACCAAGCCGAAGAAGCGAAACAGGGACGAAGAGTAACTGCATTCACGATGGGAATAAAAGTTTGCTCGCCAGCAATTGGCACGATATCTGAAACCCGACCGCCGAAACTGGAGGTGGAAACCAGTCTCGGTGTTAAATCCACGTTCCGTTCGAGGTAAACGAACGATAACACGAGGCATCGAGCCGCTCGATAACGATCGAACGAATCTATAGCGACGCCAAGAGCCTCCCGGCTCCAGTCCCAGCGAATGACGAATTTTTGCTGGAAGCCCGGCTTATTACCGTGAATTCGAATCGAGATATCGGCGCAATCTCTGGCCGCCGATCGAGCGGCCCGTTTCGCTGATAATTCGCCGTGCCGTCTCCAATCGGATTACACCCCGAGACGCCCGTGAACGAGCCGAGTCGGACAATATCTGAGGACTGGGTACCACTGCGAGACGATCGATCCCGTTGAAAACTGGCTTCCCATCGGCGCGACCGTTCCCCGCGATCCTGCCCGTTTTACAGAGCGCGTTTACGAGCCGAGCGCCGCGGACAGGCCGATAAGGCGCGACGATAATGCCGATAGGCGATACGGATCGGGCGCCGTTCGGTGAATGGTAAAGGTAAATAAAACGATGGAACGCGGGGCGGAACGATAACTCAGCGAACGACCGTGTAATAATGAAACGGTCCGGGCGAGAGCTGGTTTTTGCAGCGGAAACGCGGAGAGTAAGGCGGGGCTGCCTGGCCGACGAGGAGGGGCGGGTGGAGGGGCCGGGGGATGCCGGGCTGACGCTTTGAAATTAATAATAATGTTATCAGCAGGTAACAAAAAGCTTTTGAATCCCGATATAATGACGCGCGTATTAACGCGCGCGTGAGCGTTTTCAACCTTTTATCGCAACAAAAACGCGACGATCGCCGCGCTTTTAATCGGGATTATTGCTCTATTTCCGCGAGCCCCGGTCCATCTCCCCCCTCCCCCACCTCGCGACCCCATCCCTACCTACGCCCTTTTGTGGGGATGGTCTGAAATGAATAATGGAATTGGGTTAATCCATATTTACCGGGATCAAAAACTCCGGGATTATCGGAAAGTAATTTTCGTCGTGCAAGCATGACAGGGCCCGATGAGACCGCCTATCTCGTTCTGGAAAGATCCCTCGATTTTATGTCGCGAACCACGAAACGGGGGCCATTTAAGACCGACGGCGCGGATCTTCCGCCAACACGGCAGACTTGTCGAAATTTCTGCAACGCTTCAATACAAATGCATCGACCGTTCCATAAAATGTATGTAGGTAGTGTAGGTACTAGTTTTGTGCCGCATGCGACGGTATCTATGGATTCCAATCCCTCGCAACGAGTACTCTTTACACGCAACACTGTACACTTTACACTCGATACCTCATACCTTACACTTAACCCATTACATTTCACCGGTCACTATTCACGTGCTAAACGTCGCGCTTCGCACCTCACATATCAAGCATCACAACACCACACGTCAAGTATAACAGATCACAGAGCACACAGTGTTCAGATCACACACAAACAAGAGAAGCTGCGATACCCAAAATTTTGGTTTTTGTGGGAAAATAAAAGTTTTGTGGGTCCCGTGGGCCCACGTGGCCATATCTCGGAATATGCCCCGCCTCAAATGTTTAAAAAATAGTCCTCTAAATTAAAAATTGCAATTTTTATCTTCCCCTTCATAAATAAAAAGTGCTCGAGAAGGATTTAAACTTGCAAAATTTGAAAAATAACGATTTTTTTTATTTTTCGGACTCTTTTCGAAAGCCGTTTGTCACGCGAGAAAAAGTAATGCAATATAAAATATGCTCCTTGCCTGGGGCTGCAACTTTTGTTTGACATACTTTTTTATATAATCAATATAACTTGGAGGGTCAATACCCAAGTTATAAAATCGACATTGTCAGCTGTTAAATAATTATTTAAATGTTATAGGACCCAGGGGCATCTTTTCCCGTTATCCGATCGGGCCCAACCTTTGCACAGATTCTTTTTTGTGGGTGTGTGCGTGTATTGTGTGCAACAAAAGCATTGAATTTTGACGATGCAGCTATTCAGTTCGTGCGACACGAACGCCCATGGAAAGCTAAGTCTATCCCGCAACTCGTCTATCACCCCAAGAAAGAGCATTCGGAGTATCGAATGAAGAGTATCCCCATTTTTAAAACCCATAAATAACGATGAAGCCCCGGCGGGGAAGAGCGAAACGGAAAGCAGAAGTAAATGAGTCTGCAATAACCCGGATAATTTGCATTCAGCGATGATAGCGGCGGCAGGGAGAGACGTAACAAGGAGTCGTTGGAGCGAAAAACCCGGGGCGTGCTTTCTAACGAGCGCCGAGCGAAAAAATTCCCAGACACGTTCGGGCCCTGCTGGGATGGAACGAGGCGGACGGAAGCGATTCGAGATTTTTATTGGCCCGGTCGAAGTTCGCCGGCGAGTTTTACCAAGTTTTACGCCCGTTCTCCGCTCGGCTGGCCGGAGCGATCGCTCCAACGACTTCGCGGGAAACGAATGGGCGAACGGGGCCGAGGAGTTTCCGGCGCGCGCGAATCCAGGCGTAAATGTAAACGAGCGATCGACTCGTTTCAGTCGGTTACCAGCGAATAATTCGTCCACCGGCAAGAGGGAATTTGGCTGGCGCGAGCCGCGCGCCCAACCATCGCCAGGGAATCCAGCAAATTCCGCGACTCCTCGCTGTATCGAGCCCCCAATTACGCGTATCGCGCTCGAGATTCACGCGGTGGTGGGGCGGTGCATCTCTACGGGGAAGGTACTCCGTACTATACACCGGCGTTTCGTTTCGTGAACCAGTTTCGTCGTCGTAACGACCCCGTCGTTGGTTCGCGGGGACGTCACGTGATGCGGCGAGCGTCACGCGCGACCTGAATCTCGACAATTCCGCGCGATAGCGGAAACTTTCGCGTTTCCACGCCGCCCGTGCTTTTCAGAGTTTCGACCGCGTGACGGAGCGCGGTCCAACAGTTTGCGTTCGGGGAATAATTTGTGACGATTCGATGGCAGGAAAAGTTGACAAATTCCCGCGGACGCGAGCGCTCGGGAATGGAAAAAGGGAAGTTTCGCGCGTATTCGTAGGCACCGGTCGAAACACCGTTGATATCGGTATCATACTTCGTGGTACGCGCGCGCATAGTTTGGAGCGCTCTACGACGAATGTCAGGGTTATTAGAGCTGATGCTTAAGAATCATTAGCATCCGCGACCCTGCACGAGTTACTAATTGCAACGTTTAGCAGAATACAGCTGAATTATGCTCGAGCGTTTATTATTATATGCCTCCCAATGGACCCAACAGGAGCTGGTTGCCCATTACTCGCGAACTTTCCCATTTAAATCTTCCCTAATCCGAGCAACAAGATAAAATTAATGCTGCAGTAGATAATCGAAACGCATTTCCACCTGTTCCAACAAAATTGATCGGTTTATAATTTTCTGCTCAAGCGAGGTTAATCTTTCGGTAGTCTCTTAGCATGTCTCCATCATCCATCAACTTCCACCATCCATATACTTTCAAACAGACTTCGAATCATCCACTCGCCAATAGACCACAAGAGTTACCAGATCATCTGGCGGCTGATAACATCAGCGACCAAATCACTGCCCGTGATCCGACATCGCTTAACCCCTTTGTGCCAGAAAGATAAAATATGCCTAATTACTGCCGAGTCGCGAGCGCAAACGATCTCCGTTCGACAGCCTGCAATAGTGCAAACCTTCGATCGTCCTTATCGCGGAGCCGCGCGAACACGCGGGCATTCGATACCACCAAGATGGCGGCGTTTTTTCGACTCCCTTCCCCTGGCGGCGGCGAATCGACGTTTCTCCCTCTTTTTTACGATCCCGTCACCCCCGTGCGCGCACAGGTGTACCCGTATATACCCAATACTTTTTCTTCCTGCGTTCGACGCCGGGGCTCGGTGAAATGCGAGGAAAAGAGGGGCGGAAAAAAGGTGGAGGCGGTGGATGGTAAAGGGTACGAGGAGACAGAGAAGTGCCGCGAGAAAGGGGGATGTATAGAATAGGGGCGAGAAAGAGAGACGGCGAAAGGTCGGGTGTAGGTATGGCTGCGGCCCGGCGGGGCGCCGGGATGGGGCGCGGGGGCAAGTGAGAGTTTGTGGGGGTTGGCAGTGGAGGGCAGGGTTGGTGGAGGAACTACAGGCTGTTTTATTATGCAAAAGCTTTCTCGGCAGTTGGGTCGTTCTGGCTCCGCGCCGTTGCACCAGCATCGAGTGGTGGCTGAGGCGGCGGTGGAGGGGCTGCGCGGGGAGGGGGGGGGGAAGGCGAGAGGGGATGTCGGGGGATGGTGGTGGCAGCGGCGGCAGCGGTAGAGCCAGGTGGAGGAGGGTTGGAAAAAGCCTCCGCCCCCGAATCGCGTAAATACCGGCAGCCATTTTGCGATAAACTTTTTTCGGGTGGTCCGCGCCAGACCAGCCGCGGCGAGAGGGTGAAAAAGTTTGGACACGCTCTCGAAATGGGGGAGTCAAGGGGCGAGCAGAACGCCGCCGCGATATTCTCTACAGGCCCGTGGTGCTCGCGGTGCCCGTGCCGCCTGTGCAACGTGAGTTTTCGTTCAGCACGCCGGGAACAGACAGAGGGTGTGGGCGTGGAAACGGAGAGAAAAAGAGAGGATAAGAAGGGCGAACAATTAATCTTTCGCGGGGCGGATTCGCAGTGGCGCTCAATCGTGCGTGGAGCTTTTCCGCTTGTCCGCGGAGTAGGTACCGTGCTTTTAATAAGCCACCCCCTGCCAGTAATTATCGATACCCACGTTCCTTTGCTCCCTTCCTTTTTCTTCGCCGATCTCTTTTTGTCTTTCGATGCCGTACGAAGAGGCGACCATTATTCCCCTTTGCCTCTTGAACGGAAATGAATATTAACGAGGCACTTTTGCCAGTAACCGGTGCCGTGTCACGGTGAGATCCGATCTTCTGGGCGCCCGTCGTTCAGGCTAATTTAATTTAAATTATCCTCCCCGAGACACGCTTTTGCACATTCGTCGATCTTGATAATAAATCCCGGCGTTTAAGGTGCTCGTGAGGTCAGGTTTCGAGTACGATGGAATTCGAATCAAACCTTCCTCGCTGTAGCTAATTAATCTGTCGTACCTTCTCGCCGGTATAATTACAAATTTCTGAAACATATCGGATGCTTATCTCCGCCAACCAGGGTCGAGTGCACGTGCCCGAAATAATTAACGAATCTTGTTCCCTGATATCGTGCAAGTGTCTGACTCTTCGATGATCCTTGCGGAAAGCTTGACAGACACGCTCGATAAACGGAACGCGGCTGCAAATGTGCTTTATCTTGTTCGCTTGCCACCTTGAACCGCTGTCATGAATATGGAAAGAAGCCTGCCGCCTTTGCTTTATCATTTCGCTTCGTTGAAAAATTTCTTCGTTGATACGCCAAGGCCCCTTACCGTGTCGTTACAACGTCCAGCGGTATTGTAACACTTTCTAGGGACGTCCGCGCGGAAGCCTGCATTTAGCCAGCGAGTCCTTGCCCGGCTCAACGACGAACCTCGATCCTCTGTCGCGTCAACGAAATCCAATTGAATTTCGCTCGCAAATAACCCGGTCGTCCGATGGAAACGGGTACATAATATACATAATACACCAAACTCTACCCATTCGCACATACGCCTCTATGCCAGCATCTACTCGCAGCGTCGCGGTTATCTTGGTTCGTGTAATTCGATCCCTAGAGGGGGGGGGGGGTTAGGGGGGAGGCACTCGTCCCCAATCTCCGTCGTAGCGGTGGAAGAGAAAGAAAACACGGAACAGAAAGAACGGGAGCCTTGCTAGACAACTCGGCCGGCGGAAGAAAAAACGTGGCAGAAAAAAGTGCTTACAAGCGCGGTAGTTGTTTGACGGCGCGACAAAGGGGAGAAAAAAAAACGGGGCATGAGGGAGGAGCGAAAGAGCGGCGCGTGAAAAAAAACGAGACGTGCAAGTGCCGCGATTCAAGGGGGCGGGGGAGAGGGGGGCAAAGAAACGTGTAAAAAAACTTGCCGCGGTCGCGGCCGGTTAGCCCTCGGGCGTCGGCATCTATTGTCCACGGTTCATTACACATTTCCTTGAGCGTCGGAGCCGGGGGCAAGGCCGTGGACTGTGGAGAGAAAGAAAAAAACAAAGAAGGAGGAACATCTTCGACCAGATGCGTGACATAGAAACCCCGAGTATGTATCGGATTTCCCTGACGCTGCGTCCTTGCTGCGACAATGTTCCTTCGGAAGCTAGACGCGAGAGGGACGGAACCGACGAAAAGCACCTTTTCCCTGGACGTCCGCGGTGGGAAGGGGGCATGACGATGGACCTCTGCTACGATAACAGTCAATTCTCGCGCAATCGAACGGGCCCACCCATTGAATCGGCTAGGCCCGCGCGCCGCGTAAGTGGAACGCTTATTTCGCGTTTTGAATAGCCCGTGATTAGAACGGTTAGCAGGCAGGAAACGCCGGGACGAAATCGTTCGCTATCGGGCGGACCGAAACGGTACATCGATACCGGGGAAAAAGGCCTGCCGCTCGATCGCGGTTCTAAATTTAAATCCTGGTCCGCTGCGATTTCACGGCTCGATTTATCTCGCATCGATACGTTCCGGGGACTTTTTAGATACGATCGCCTTCGTGCCTCTCTAAGATCATTGTTACATTACCTACAAACACGCAACGCTTTCGAAATATTACTGGGCCTTCGAGTGCCGTGTGCCCTGTTATTCAAGAGCATCTGTTTTCTTTATATCGCATACAGAGTAAGTAGACTGCGGAGTACGTGTAACAACGATCAGACACTTCAATTAGGCAGGTACGCATCACTCGGGGATACTGAATCGGAGTGACGATGTTCGAGAAATGAATGATCGAGAACGATACATAACGTTTTTGGAACATTTTGTTGTACAATACATATAAATATGAACACTTTTACGTCAGCTTTAAGTGTCCTACAATATAGCATTGCATCATTTTGCGAATGTACTACAAATGCATAAAATGTTTATTCTTTTCCTTCTTTAATACATGTATAAATAGCACTAAGAAGCTAAAATTTTATCGCATCTGAACTTACATTTACACTTAAATTTGTTTCTTTTTATGTTCAATGCACTCTGTTTTATATTTTTTTATTTTTTTAAATTTGGGTTGGTGATTCTATTATGACATTGCATCGTCTGTGATTGTACTACAAGCGTGAAAATGCATAAATTTTTTTTCTCTTCTCCATTTTAATAGACGTTAAGCAGATGACGATGTTACCTCGTACTGCCGATGTTCCCCCAGTTTACGGTATACGAGAAGATCTCGAGCCGGGTCATGATTGACCCAGCCGTCGTCCACCGAGGTTTAACGAACACCGCGGACCGGTAAGCACCGCACAGAAGAAGGCAACACGGTGTCGGGAGAAGATGAGAAAAGGGGGAACGGGTGGCGTCCGGTGAGCCCCTAATTTCCATCGTACCCGATTCATTACCGACTACGCGGCGGGCTGGAGGGACGGCGAGGTGGAGAAAGAGTGGCGGAGGAGCTGACGGCGGTGAGACGTTTGGGGTGAGGGGCAGGCGAAAAGGAGGGGCGGCTGTGTGGGGGTAGGACGGTGGCCGCGCATTATTACGAGGCCGAATTACCTAATTTCGCTGGTCGTTACGTTGTTTCGACGAGCCGGAGCCCTCCCCCCTTCCCTCGGGGGGTTCTGGAGAGGGGCGTAGAGCCCTCACGGTGGCGGGTCCTTCTGGCACCGAGGTTCGCGTTAAACCACCCCATTTGAGCGTTTTCCACCCCGACGACCTTACCATCGGTGTGGCCCGAGTGTAAGTTCCCCTCGTATCTCCTAGTTCGAGTCCGCGCGGACTACGCCAGCCAATCCGATGCCTCCTGAGTCCGACTTATCCAATAGTCATGGCCGGTTCTTAAGCAAAGAACCCCACTTTCCGTGCGTCGCGTCGAGGCTTTTAAAAACAGCCAATGGAACGGCGACCTCGACCAATCGGCGCCGAGCACCGAGCCGCGCGCCTCTCTCGTGGACGGCGATGCAGGTTTGACGGGCGCTCGTTCAGTCCGCGCGGAGCAGTCGCGCTGTGAAAAGGTGGTGGTAGGCCGCTCTGCGGCGGTCGAGTAGGGGGCAAAACTATTGGCCACCCACGCCTCTGCCTTGCTCGCTCGCTCGCTCTCGCACTCTCTTATCCCCGACCCTCCTGGCTGCCACGAGGGGAGGGAGAGAAAAACAGGGCTTCAAGGGGGACAGGGAGAAGGCGTACGGGCGGGTGGTTAAGAGAGAGAGAAAGCTGGCGAGCGTGGAGAGCAGGAGGGCCCCACTCGTCAGGGCTCTCCTCGCTGAGCTTTTTTCGCTCGACAGGGGCGTATGGACAAACGGAGAGTCCTTCCAGACTTCTGTCCTCCCTGGGGGTGCGCTATTACGGCATAACAAAGTCCGGTCGTGTCGCGTATATCGGATCGTACGTCAATACACCGCCGAACCGGCATCCTTTCGGTACCCCCGTACTCCCGTGTCCCCTCTTCCGCTTCCACCCCCTCCGAAGCCCCCTCTACCCTGCGCTCACAATCGGCCTCTTCGGCGCTGGAATCGAGTGCGCCCGTGATACGTCGCAAGTCGCGCGCTCGGGTAACCGGGGCGGAGGCGCGCAAGGTGCCCGGGCTATTGTTTCCCCAGACCCCTTTCAAACGAGGGGTGTTTGTTGCCGTGCGTACAGAGTGTCCCGCCAGAAACCGAACGCCTATCCTCGGGCAGGATACGGAGAATCGGCGCGATCCCGAAAGTTGATACTCGTAAATGATTTGGAAACGTCGATCGTCACGTTTGTAGCGGGACACCCTGTACAGCGGGAAGCGATTAGAGGAGCGCTGTCAAAACTTATCGAGGACACCGGGCGAGTGGATAAGATAGGGCGGGGGAGCCAGCCAACCAGAGTACGAACGACCCTCGGCGAATTTGGGTCGTGTCACGAGGCTGATGCAGCCGACGTAAGACGCGCTCGACTATCGACCCTGATTTCGCGAATTTCACAGATTTCTCCGCGGCTAGGCGATGTTCGCGGCGATTACCGGCCCCTCCCCGTCGCCGTCTAATCGTTTCCGCGGTGACCCGTGCCGGCGACGAAACGATCCAGCAATTACGGGAAACACCATGCGCGTACATGTATACCCAAGTTCGTGCCAGCTCGGTTTATGAAGTCATTAATCACTGGCCGACGACGCGCATTAACCCGTAATTATTCCTTTTTTCCTTTCCTCCTCGTTCACGTCCCCGTTCCCCGTCTCTTTCTTTTCCTTTCGCCTTTTCCTTTTTACCATGGCGCGCGCGTTACCTGCGTGTACGCGCTGGAAACATCATCGTCGTCCATTCTGGTAAAACCGTTGAAACCGTTGAAAGACAGTCGCGAGGATGCCAGCCGCGATAAGACGGAATACCGCGGCGATAATGATCGGGCTTCGGGAAAGCCACTTTTCACGCGCGCCAGCAGGCCGTCCGAGAAGACTGCGTTTCAATTTCACGACGAGGCAGATATTGCTTAACGAGCGCTCTTAAAGCATCGGCTATCGCGAGTATCGTTGCGAATCGATCCCGGCCAGAGATACCGCGACGCTACGACTAGCGTGGCCTGGTGTTTTCGTGCTAACCGGCCGCGGATAACAATCGGTTCCCCATTTTTTCCCACATTCTCACCGTCCGCAAGTGGATATTGGACCGGGGAGGCAACTCGTTCGCGTGTTACACGGCCAGAAGAAAACATAGAGGCGAAGAATGGAAAAACGCGTTTCTACGTTTTAGCGAACGGTTTAATGGCGACGAGTTACCGAGTCGCGATCGGAATCTTCCTTAAATATTTAATTATATACCGGCTTGTCGGCGAACGTCATTACCCGATGACGTTTCGACGACCTTCTACGGATTACGTACGCCACCGAAAATGTGTCCTGGGTATTTAGCGGATAAGTGGATCTTGGAATAAGCCGCCGCGGAGATCCGATTCGTAAACAAGGTCATTCGACGAATATGCAGGCGAACTGGTACGGATGTCGGAGGAAATTCAGGTGTCCCAGTACCTGGGAAATACCCAACGAAATGAGAGTTAATGGAGTAGGGTACGGGTGGTGCGGAAAGTCCCGTTTTTCGTATAAACCTGTGTAAAATTTAGTAATAACAGTCTAGAGAAGTATGGTGTTATTTTATATAAACCATGGCCGGGGCAAAAGGTCCATTGTTTGGAATAGAAAGTTCCTAATAATTTCTAAATAGTATTCCGTATAATATAAAACAAAATAAATAAAAACCTCTTTTGCAATCAACAAATATTTATTAACCCATTTTTTTTTTTTGGTATACAATATTGAAAGGAAATACTACGCTTTCATTTTTTTAAACAAAAGAATGAAAATACAATATAGAGATTCAGCTTGAACGAAATATTCCACAATAACCTTGGCTCAACATAAAGATATAACTCTCTTTTGAGCAGTTTGGCCTGATTTCTTTAACTCAAATTATCTTAATATAAAAACACAGAACAAAGGTAGATAATTTATGACATCACTAATTGGTTTGCTCCAACAAAGACAATGAGCCTTCTTAGTATTTTAGCACGATTGCTTTAACAATAAACAAAAATATAAGTGAAGTATGGGACCTTTTGCCCCAATGTTATTTCTGTAGTTTCGTACATATATGTACATAATGACAGAGGGGTCGTATAACTCTTACGAACGCTCAAAAACGAAACGCCCTCCACGTTACCCTCGCCATCTCAACACAGTTATGCCGCAATATCCAATCGACTGTTCGCGAATGGAGATTTGGAATTCGGGACTTTTTACCCGTCGGACATTTAGGATTCACCTGCTGACTATCGTTCCTCCAATGGACTAATTGCAAATTCTGAAATCGACATCCCACTAAGTACGTATTGTTGCAAAATGGGCAACAATTTCTGCGATTACACGGTAATTTCGCAGCAGATAGCGCGCACTCAAGAGTCTAAAGTACAAACACTGGCCTTCGGACTATTTTAAAAAGCACTTTAAATAATTCGCTTCGAACGAGTCCGTTGAACTAATCTTTCCTTAATACCCCACGATACCGAAACACGAGTATTACGGGCTTCGCTTGAAAAGCACTTTGAGACTTTAGAACGATCTTGAGCGACACAGAATAGAAGTGATACAATCCGTAAAACTCGTAGCCCTAGTGATACCTTAATAACAAGCCGTTAAATGTATAATTGATGATTCCTACGATCAGTCCCTCCACTAATATGCATCTACTTCTGCTCCACTTCCCTCGGTCCGCTAAGGTCGAGTCTAAAGTCTCGGAGCAACGGTGCAGCGCTCGAGTATAATACGCTAATACCCCTGGTTCCAGTCGGAAACATCGGCGCGAAGATAGTCGTTAACCGTTTCGTTAACAAGCCCACCGTTTCTCTTTCTAATTTCTAATGTTAAAATTCTGCAAGCGTCTCGGCTGGCGAAAGCAACGCAAACTAATTATCGCGAGAGCGGACGACGTGTCGCTTTTCGTCGTCGCCTTGAAACTTGATTTACTAAAACCACGGCGCGGGGAGGGGGGGGGGGGATGAGGCAGCAAGAAGAAAGGGAACGAACGGATCGCCGAGAGACACGAAGGGACGAATGGGCAAAAGGGAGGGAAGGAGACCAGGAGGATGGATCACCGGACAGTCTGATTGCTCTTCCCTTTCGCCTCGTGCACGCACGTGTACGCTCACCCTTCGCCTCTTGCCTTCGACACTCCGCAGAGAAACAGGGAGAGGGGGAGCGTATCTCCAAGTACCTCAACGATATTAATCCTTTCAATGCCGATACTCAGACACTCGACGTACGCCGCGTGCGGAAGGCTCCCAGACCTGCTTACCGAGCGTGCAGTTTAAACGCCCATGGGCGTCCTCCGCACAGACTGCGACGATCGACTAGACACCCAAAGGGTTACAGGGATCTCCCTCGGTGGCAAACATTTCCTGCGGGAAGGAACCGCGAACAACTTACTCCTCGCCGTCCCCGTCGCCCCCACTAAACTTCCACCCTCCCCTTTTCCATTGGGATGCTCGTCTCTCGCCAAGCTCCTTTTCTCTCGCTTTCCACAGCTCGCCCCGTGGAAACCAACGCGGTGGATACGTACACACGCGCGTCTTTCGAGCGAGGAAGCACAGCGAGAGAGGGAGAAAGAGAGGGTGGCGCAGCAGAAGGAAGACTGGAGAGGGAAGATGGGAGACGAAGACGGCAACTCCGAGGCCACTGAAACCAGCTGCATTCCCGGCCATTAGAACTCCGCACGGTAGTGAAAATTTACTGTCGTAACCCAGTCCTAATGCACTGCACCGCCGCGCGCGCTGCTCCGCGCCGCAGTTATGGACGTCGGAGCTGTTCGACCGAGAGAGCTTCGCTTGTGACCGTATACAGGGTGGTTCCAGAGCCGGCACCGTTCTCGGCGCCTTCCTACGTCTCGCACAGAGGAAACAATTAGTAGAGGGATATATCGCGCTACTTAACGAGCGCCACCTTTCCCACTGTCACATTCGTCGGAGTCTAAACATCACCCCCTTTGAACGAGGACCGTGTAATTTTGTTGTACAAATTGACGCTCCTATATCTACCTCGGTCTTCCACCTATACCCAAGCACGAATATATAGACACCGAAACGTTGATATTTCATCGAACGTCTCCTAGGCCAACCTGCGAAATTATCGTACACCTAAATCGTGCCTTCTAACGTCCCCGTACGAGATTCCAGGCCACCCGGTACAGTTGTGAGCGCGCGCGCCACTGCCGGAACATGGCAAGCCGCGAGAGACGAGACGGGGAGGTTCGTTGCGAGCCTGTAGGTATCTGCTGCTCTCGGTGCTCGAGTAGTTCCTACCAAGAGCGGTGGTGTCATGCAGCAATGTTATCTGCCACCCCGCCTGACGAGACCGAGAGATCGAAAGGGACACGGATGGGGGACAGAGACGGGAGAAGACGTCGCGGTGCGGAGAGACAGAGAGACAGGGAAAGGATGAACGGAGCAGGAGAGACAGCCAGTGTCTGTGCCTCCCGGTAATGGCTTATAGCCAGGGCCGTACCGATCGCTCTGCTCTCTCCACGGATACCGGCAGCGGGCCCCAATAAATTCCTTACCAATTTTCTGCCGCGCGCCACGATCTTTCCAAACCTATGCGCGTTAACAGAAACGAAGAAATTAAATTAATTAAATAAAATAACTTCAACAAAGATTACGTCAGTAATTTCCCCCTCCCGTGCTAATTCGGTATTTCCAACGGGTGTCGTAAGAATAATTGTGCATGTGAATTTCAGAATCGTAGATGGGGCAAGTAGGTAATCGACAGTATTATTAATACAATATGTATCTAATTTCGTGGGAACGTAAAGTCATTCATAAGACGGTGAAACCGCGGGAAATTAGAATTCGCATCTACTATGACAGACACGGACTCCCATCCCCTGCCCTCTGTTCCCTAAGATACTCGGAATTCTTTCACGAACTCCCATTTCCACCGGAATTTCCTCCGCCCTGACTCCTGATCTCCAGGACCCCCCTGGTCGGCCCTCTCGCCCCGATCCGACAAATTACATCTTTCCACAGATTACGTCGGTGGTGCCGTTTAACGGCCACACTGGCGAAGATTTACGAGCTCCGGCCCCGGGTCGGTCGAAAACGATCATGGAACTAAAATTAGTCAGGGCGGGAAAGTGTTTGCGTTTCCACGAGGAGGAGAGGGAGGGGAAGGGGGGGGGGGAAGGGGAGAGAGCGAGTAGGAGAAAAATGGCCAGGGCCCTCGAGGAGGAAAGAAGCTATACATAGTCCGTTCGAGCGGCCTCGCGTCTTTTGGACGATGATCGGGGAACGCGACCGTGAGAGTGGTCCTGGAAACGTCTGTCGAGAGTCCCTCGTAAATAACGAGAGCGAAAGGGGCAGGGCCTGGCGCTGTTCCCTCGCGGGCTGCTTCTTTTCAGAGGGCAGAGTGGCCCTAAATCATCGCCGCGCCGCGCCGGGGGGGGGGGGGGGATGCTCGTCCCCTTCGATCAGCCGAGAAAAAATTAGCCGAACCTCGTGCTGGCTCCGGTTTCGGCCGACCTCGTGGACCGTCTCGACCTTGCGATATCAATTTCACGCGTTAAGGCCCCCCCGCCATGCCGCCTGCCCCGGTGGCTTTCCACGTCGAGGGGCCCACGAAGGACTTCTCCTTTTCACCGGCATACCCCACTGGAATAGCGTGTCTCGGCCGCGTGACGGAACAACGGGCGCTCACGCTAAGGAAACTAGACCGTGCGACGAATTCCAACGCTCCGCGATGAATCGGTACGATAAGAAGCGCGATAAAGACGTCCAGCGATCGCCCGGCGCGGATAAAATTATAACCGCTAGCTCGTGCACCGTTCCGTCGTATTAGCGGCGGACGTAATAAAGTAAACAGTGCCTGTAACGACGCCGTATTTTACGTAACACGTAGGTATCTATACATCCGCTCCTCTATCGCGCAAACTGTAACGCCTTGGCATAATTCCCTCCAATTATAATAGGTACCGCAATATCGCTTTTGCAGCGGGGTCTTTTCTATTAAATACGTAAATAGTTTAGATCAGTTTATTTCTCGAGGATCTCGATTCCCACGCGACGATCCATTCCCTCTTTCCCAGTCCCAGCGAGCTCCCGCGCCGTTCACCCCGGTTCTAAGCGCCGCCACATCCACGCAACGGCAAACTACATTCCGAGCCCGTGTCCGTTTCGCGGCCGTGGCGAAGCTACGGCCCTGGCCACCGGGAGAAGGCTCGTAGTGGCCGGAGCCGCGAAACTGGCGGTTATTAGGGCTCACAATCAGCAGAAAGTTGGCCGAGCGACTGGCCGTCAGGAGCGTCCCGACGCGCGAGTTGCGCCCAGCAATGCCACCAGCGGCATCATAGGTGTATGTATGTAGCGACGCTGTTGCTACCAACTACTACCACCGCGCGACGGGCCTGCACAGCCGCTGGCACCAGCAACGGTCGCTAAACTCGAAATGGCCAAATGGCTCGCTCCTACGCTGACATTCGACGCAATCCCACAACCTGTTCCTCTCCCTCCCGTTTCGCTGCGCCGAGCTTCTGCTCTGCTCGTTCCTCTCCCTTGCACGCTCACCCGCTTCCTCCCCCCATCTCTGTCCACTTATTCGGGGCGCGATACACGCGTATATAACGCCACGGGTAGGTACGTTTGCGGGCTCGATGCTGGGATTAGCGTTAAGTCGGCGTTAAGTACGGCCACCGGGCCGAGATTATCGTATCAGCCCGCTATTAGCGCTGATATTGAAATCGCCACTCGGGGAAGCTGCCTCGCGATTCCGTCGCTCCGATTGCTTCGGGACCAGGGGCACAAAGGTACCCACGGAGAAACAGAGAGGGACGGATCGAAGTGGCGAGGGGGTGGGGGTTGGGGCATCGGAGAAATTGCAAACACGGGGGAGGGTTGGATTCGGATCGTACCGTTTAAATAATTGTAACGGGCTTGTTCTCAGCTCTGAGAGCACCGATCGCTTCGTCTGTCCCGTTTCTGTTACCGTGACACGCAAACCACTGATTCATGTGCTTATAGCCGAATGGTTCTAGGGACACGTGCATGCGCTTCGAATGTATCGGGCCGAAGCGAGGGGAGGACCGGATTATGCGCACCCTTTGACCGATTCAGTCATATCTGGTCCTTAATTGGATTTTCGAGGAGGATCGCTATAAATCCCCGAGCGGAAGGCGGCAGAGTTCTTCGAGGGAAAGGGGGAGCTCGCGTATACGGAATACGAGCGCGACTCTTTCGGCGCGGGAATAAAGCCCGGAAGAGGAAACGGATTTAAGGCGGAGGTGGAAAAACCACTAAATACGTTAACGAGGGCAGGTGGCGAAATAAAGAGGAGAAAGTGGGGGCACGACGCAAGCAGCGAGAACAGAGCAAGGGGAGAGCGAAGAAGCCAACGGGAATTATTATAGTTAACTGGCACAGAAGCTGATGGATCCGATTTGCCTCGATTTATGAATCCAACATCTACCATACCCGCTTCCACGCGATCCCGTGTATGCGCTCTTCAAAGGCACGGACCGATTTACCGCGGAATCAGCTACTATTGTAACGACGTCGTTCTGGGTGCCAAGTGCGAAGGAGTGGCGCGCGCGCGCGCGCAGACACGATCCTGGCCTCTGTCGCTCGGACCTCTCCCGTGTGTAATGATCCTCGTGATCGTGTATTAACATGCTACGCTCCCGCAGTTAATCACTGAAACGCGCTCAAACCTATTTCGCTCGAGTGGAACTTCAACAACCACGAGATTCCCTACGGCGAGCGAAACGAGTCTGAGGTGGCCAGTAAGTCTACGGAAAAACTACTCGGCTTCCTAATGTCCAGTGTACCTCAATGGCTTTGGAAAATAAAAGAAAACAGGTACTACATATTTAATTAATTTCTTACAATCGTCTAATGAATTTTATTGAATTCGCATTCAAAATATTGTTATCAGATCAACTCGGTCCCCCCAAGATTAAATCCTGAGTGCGCCACTGGCAGGGTAGGATGTAGGATGGGGCTGAAAGTCCCCTTTTTCGTCTAAACCTATGTAAAATTTAGTAATAACAATCTAGAGATATACTACGTTATTTTGTATAAACTACAACTATTATGCTTTACTTTTACAAAGTTGTTGAAAAACTTCTTTCAAATCAAGAAATATTTATTAAACAAATTTTGTTTACCTTTTCTACGGATTTACCTTACAAATTTTTGTTTTTTTTTTAAACAAAATAATGAAAATATAGGACACAGATTCAGCTTGAACAAAAAAGTGCGCAATAATCTTGGTTTGAAATAAAAATATAACTCTCTTTTAAGCACTTTGGCCTTAGGTATTTCTTAAACTCAAATTATATTAACATAAAAAAAAACGGAAAAAAGATCATTTCTGCCTTCACTAAGTGGTTTGCTTCAACGAAGACTCTTTTTAGTATTTTAACGGAACTTGTTTAACAAAAAATAAAAATATAAGTAAGGGACATTTAGCCCCAAATAAACAATGTCATGCACACATTACTAAAGGAGCATACAATTTTAACGTATTCACCTGATACGCTGTTAAACTGTAGTTTACTTCGAATAACACAACCAAAACGACGTACTGTTTTCACTTCTTGATACAGTTATATAATGACAAAGGCGTCATATAACGTTTATAGTTATGCTGCAATAATCAATCGATTGTTTGCAAAGGGAGATTTTGAATTCGGGACTTTTTATCCACCGGACTACAGCAGTAGGTACTTAAATTACCAAATTACCGAAACAGTCGGACACCTACTGGGGTAAACCAAACAATAATTGATCGCATACCAGTGAATGACTATTAGCCAAAGAAATGTCAATTATAAATTTATAAATGTTATATGTTTATAAATGGAGTTGCACATTTAATATCCCATATTTTTAATTACGCGTATTAAGCAAACATTAATAAGTAGAATTTGTATTAAAAGTATGCGGTCATTTACTGGGCTTCTACAGGTTTTGCATTTTATAATCGTTTTTTTTTAAATTACGGTAAGAATAAGTAATTATTTTTATAGAAATATCAAGAAAAATAAATTTAAATGCAATTTCAACAGTTGTTCTGTTGTTCTACATAAATATATTCAAGCATTAATCTTAAAGGTTCATAAATTCAACAATTCGGTCATTCACTGTTTGGTTTACCCTACTAAGTATGTAGTAGTCGGCGAAGTTCACCTCGCGATCGTTTCGTGACAGCTGAAAAAGCACGGGAACCGATACCCGAACAATCGCCCGTCCCTTGGCCATCGGCGAACAGTTCGCGGCTGACTTTTTCCCAGCGGAACGTATTTAAATAAAGCGGTGTTTCGACGCGTGTTCCGGTAGACGCAATCGGTTCACCCCGTCCCGTCCCGTCCCGTCCCTCTGCCTCCGCGCGAGGATCGAAGATCCCGCCGCTACTGAAAACGTTCAATTATCTCGGCGGGGCTGGATTCTAGGCGGCGTTTAACGATCGTTCGGCGTTTCAGCAATTAACACGAGCCGATAGCGTGGCGTTCGCGGCAATAAGGAGAGCCCGGCGCGATACAGAGTGCGCGGGAAGCGCGCGTGCAGCACGGCCACACGTGACACAGAAAGCCAAGGAAACGGGCTTAATTAAATACTGGATTTTTCTATCGGCGCCCTCTGATCGCTCGGCGGCGCCCCTCTAATCAACGGACGCCACTCTCTGTCTCTCGCCCGTTTCCTCTCGGAGCGGTGCGCACCGAGCCGTCGGCCACAGGGAACCAAACGAGGCTACGGAACAATCCGTGAACAAGCTACTACACGCTCGCTCCTCGATGTATCTTTACGATTAGATCCAGGGAACCCGGTGGCGAGAGGCTTTGTAACGGATAAACCCGACGACTGTGGGCGATCGCTACCTGGTCGGAGAGCGGGGGCTTAATTAGGGGGGCCATTTTTTTCCTCTGTTCCTCGCTCGATGCTCCTTTTCCCGACACGTGTTTGGAGGTAACAATCGAATCGACGGCTCGTTGCTGCCAGTGATGTGTGAGCGCCCTGCGTATATACTCCGTACGAACGTGGAAATACGTGTGCAAGCATAACCACAGCCAAAGGGGACGGTGGAAAGAATACCTGCCGCATCCGAGAGGGCCAACGGCAGCAGGAAAGAAAGACGGGGGGCGAGCCCAAAGAAGAGGAGGAACAAAAAGAGCAGAGGGGGTACGAGGAGTGTGGGGGGGGGGGTCGGTCGAGACCACTTCGCCCCTTTTGTCCCCGAAGCCGCGAGATATCTCTCTTTACCCGGATTAAGAGGCGAAAGGGGTCAAGACGTCGGGATTAATAATTTGTCGGTGGGGTCGGAGGGGGGACAGTGAACGATCGCCCTCCCTTTCTCCTCTCTGCCACTGCTTTGTCAACCGGGGGGGAACGCTGGAAATCGTCTAGCAAACACCAGCGACCCGGACCAGAAAGGAGAAAAAGAAACGGGATGACACGGCCAGTGGACGAGGAGTGAGTCGAGGCGGAGCGGATGAAACGACGTATCGGGCACGACCGTTTTCGTTCGATAAACAGAATAATTTGGTGCCGTCGTGGTCGTCGGCTGCGGGATTGATAAAACCGGACCGTGCCGCGATGGAAACGCGCCGCGGAGGCACAGACGAGTGCTCGCCCCCGAGATAATGCGCGCTCGTTGCGCCGATAATTTATAAGCACTCGCGCGAGGCGTCTAGCTGGTCACGTGGTCCGGGAGACGCAACGGGAATCGGTTGAGCCTGCATCTCCGCGGAAAGCTCGCAGAACGACGCGACGAAGTCGTGGGGTGTAGGGTGCGTATGGTGGATGAAGGATGCCGATGCCGTGGAGGAAGGTAAGGGTAGGTGAAGGCAAAGCTAAGGGTGGCAAGAAAGAAGAAGAATCGATCGAGCGAAAGCACCCTTAGCTTTCTTGTTCCTGGGTGCACAAGATGGCCTGAGGTCTCTGGAATTATCACAAGTACTTACCATTGAATTTGGAGGGTGAATATGTCGTCATATGTGCCTAACAGAAGCAGCTACGAGGATTCCCGATGTGGCTGATAGCGTGATGGATATTATGCTGGCCGACATCCGGGACGGTTAGAATCGGTGAACTATGCTGTATAATATCGCGAAGTTATTAACTCAATTGTTCGCAAATGGGCCCAGCAGAGCGTGGCTAGAATATCGCGGTTAAAAATGTGGGAGAATTGGATTTAAATGCGTCGTTTAATTCGCTGGAATTCGAGCGGAAGCTTAAGTTCACTGTAATTCCTATATTGTATTTCAATGGGTTTTTTTTCACGTTTATAAATAAATAATTGGACGGCGGGATGTATCGGTGGAAAAATGGGGGGACTGCTACGTTCGACGCGCTCGAAATGGTAATTTCCGTTGATGGTAGCATGGTAAACAACTTACTTGCGCGAACGGATTTCTTTTCCCTCGCTTTGCGATATTGAAATTCTAGCGGGTCCGTCGGCGAGGCGGGAGAAAAGCTCGATCACGGTGATCGACGGGTTCGCTGGTGCGCGATTAACGATCGTAAAACGCATCTTGGCAAGCTTTCTCTTTCGTTCGCGCAAGCGGTGTAACGCGGCGAGTTCCCCGTATGTGCGCCTGCAAACGATTTAAGTATGCTAATTCGACGTACCTTATGAAAACATCCTTCCGGAGGAGGCTTTTAGAAACGCTCGTTAGACCCGACTTGGTAAGCTCGCGATTGGTACCCACCGCGATCTTCCTGAATACAGCCAGACGCTCCAGAATCAAGAAACGTACGGGAGGAGACAAAAGTAAAATACATCTGTGATACCGATTGCGAGTTACACGGGCTACTTTCGTTTTGCCGCGACGGTACATATACCTATAATTTAACGTCGTAAAGGAACTGTTCAGTATGTACATCTTTCGAATCATGTAAAATGTAATACCCAATTGAAGGATCACCTGAGAATTATTCTAGAATTGAAACGCTATGATACTTTTAATACTGTAAGTAACAGAAACTCGTTTTTCCCGGGCGATCGTATTTCAACCACCCGCTTCTCCGATCTTAAAAGCTAAAATCGACGGTTTCTTTTGATCTAGATTGTGGAGCTAGTAATAACTCACAATTTGCTCTTCTAACAATTCTTCCTTAGGGATAGATGATGTATTTTTAAATAAGGATGTTTACAAACTATTAAAAATTGATTAATTAATTAATATGCAAGAAATCAAAGTTAGTGCTTGCGTAAGCGCAGCTCCATATGGCGAACACGATTCCGATTGATCGACTTTAATTAAAAATCTACAAGGTGGAACTCGGTCGAAAAATTTTAATAAACATTCACGTAGTTATACAACATATATCGACTTTGAAGGATTTTCCAGAAATAATTCTGTGGTAAATGTTATCTTAAATGTTGTTAAAGTTATGCGATCTTAGTGAACGAGTTCCAGCTTGTGGAGAAAAGTATTTTGTAGATTCAGTTAAAATTTCAACAAAAAATATCGATCCATTCTCGAGTTACGATGTTCACCGTCTTGAGAAACAAACCTAGTTTTGAGAAAAACGGCGTTAAAGCCCACCGCGGCGCGTTTACCTGCAATGGCCCGTCCGTTACTTTTTGCGCAGTAACTGTCGGAATTTTTCGAATTTCTCAATTAAATCTTTTGTTAAAACACTTCTAAGACTTGCGGCTATCATGATTTTTCCACCCCGAAATACCCCAAGACGTCGATGTCCCCGAGGCGAGATAAAAAAAGCTCGACTATCGGATGGAAGAGTGAATGAATAATTTTACACTGGGTACGGACAGCCGCGCGCCGCCGGAATCGGAACTAATCTGTCCGCGCGGTTTTATCATCGTGGCCCCTGGTCGGTGGGCTGTCTGAAAAACCTAGTCGAAAAACCACACGTTATATCCATGGTAATGCCGTTGAATACTCGTGGAATTTTGTAGCTGGGTCTGTGCCTCTCTGTCTCCGTAGTTTCTCACCTGCCTACACGGCGGAGCACACGGCGGTACCCTTAGCAGGGGCCATTGTGTATACGCATCGTGTATTCACAGCTCCGCGAGACAAAAGAGCCTACCTACCTCCTTGCGTGGTTCGGGGACGACTGGCCCGGGTGAGAGATGAGACGACGGCAGTAGTCGAGCGTGGATTCGTCTCTCGTCGCGGCGATTGGTTGCCAGTGAGCGGCGATTGGTCGCTTCCTGGCGCTGGTTCCGACGGTGCCGGTCCGCGCGGACTGCCGCCGTCCGTCCTTGTTCCTCCTGCGGCCGGCAGATTGCCGTTTCGGTCGCCCTAATACCGCAACCGTGTCCCTTCTCTCTCCCGCTAATCGTGGGATATTCGTACGTCGTCCTCGCACTCGCGACAGATACGATATACCCGACCGCGGCCGGCTGTTCCTCGAGTCTCTCATTCTCCTTCCCCGCGGTCTTTCCTTCCTTCACCCCCTACCCCTCCAGCCCTCCTGCTACCCGCCGCTAATCCTTCTTTCTCTCTCTCTCTCCTCTTTCACCCTTTCTCCACCCTTTTCTATCCGAGATCGTCTCGTCGCTTCTCCACCAGCCCGAGGGCCGACGCCTTTCTCCGTCTATCCCCGTCCCACGAAAAACACAGTCTCTCAGCGGCGCAAAGCAGCGAGATCCCCGGACGAGATATGAATTCACGTTCCTCCTTTTATATTCCACGCTCGCCTGCCCTCCATTTTGCTTGCTCGAGTCCCTTGTCTGCCTCGCCGATCTGCGACTACCGTATGTGTCGGCTGCACGGCTATCTCACAGGCCTCTTCTCCCTCCCCCCCTCTCCCCCCCACACCCGTCGTCTTTTTATCCTCTCTCTTTCCCTCTTACGGCCGCTCCTCCTGGTATATACGAGCCACGGCATGATCGTGTTGTTCCGACGTCGTCTTCTTCGTCTTCCTCGTCGTCCCCGTTGTCTTCGTCGCCCGGTGCCGTCGACGTCAACCTCTCTCCTTGGTCTACGCCGTGTCTTCGCGGCCCGCTTTTCGTGCACGATGGATACGTACAGGGTGTGGAAGAAGTAACGGTCGCGGATCTTTTGCTGACAGAGCTACGCGAGACGATCGACGTTAGGCTGCATCGGCTAAATCTCTATAAATTCGCGGGCTTTTTATTTGGGAAAGCTGAAGTTTTCCACGAAAAGAGGCCAACGCGGGATAAAGTGGTGAAATAGTATTTCAAGCTCGGCACACACTTTGGCGTGATTTCTTCCAGCTGAATACATATCGACCATTTCAAGCACACCACTTTTCGCGCAGCCTGTACGCGATCAAAGTGCTCGCGCGTAGCGGTGTGCGTGCGTATTCACGATGAGCCAAAGAGCGTGTGTTCGTAGATCGTGGTCAGCTTGGCCGCAGATGAGGCGATACGGCTGGGGAGGGAAGAGGATCGAATCGTTCGACCTATATGACGCGGCGTTGGACGAGGAAAGACGGCGGGGAGAGTGGACGAAAAAGAGTCTCGGGGCCAGGGGGGAGAGGTGGCGGGGGGGGGGGGCGACGCGACGAGACGGAAGGAGATGGGGGAAGAGACGAAGCGTTAAATATTAAAAACAATCCATCAATTAGCGTTAATGCCCGAGCATTAAGCGAGCCTGCTGCTCTCTTGTGCGCGGCGACACGTGTTCCATGGGTTCCATGGCGTGGCCGTGTCGAAGCACTCGCCCGCTCGCTCGCGCGCCACCGCTCACGCCCGTACATGCACACGCGACGACTACTGGTTAGGTATCATTTCGGTTCGTTAGGCGCGGCCCGTTGTCGTATAGGCGTTACGCAGTGTACATACGTCGTGTGCAAGGTATACATATGTAAAGTGTACACACGTGCGGTTGCACTGCACTGCGCCTCGCCCTCCGTCCTGTGCGTACACCGACGCGCTGGGTTTGTGCGCCCGTACACGCGTCTACGCGTACAAGATCGTGGCCCATCACTTGTCCCGACCGATGATTCGCCTCGTAGAAACGTTTCCTCCCGTTGTCGAGCGTCCTCGTCAACACGGCCGAGTGCCTCGAGGGGTTAATTTCTGACTGGGGACACGGCCGAGGGATACAGTCATCGAGAAGAACCATTGCCTCCCCCCTTCCCCTTGCGTTCCCGCGGCGTATCGACTCTCGCAATACGGACAACACGTCCGAGGGACGTTGGTTACGCTCGCGCGCACGAGGAGGACCAGTTTCCTGCGGCGACGAACCTCCAAAGCGGCCACTTAAACGCTCTGGCTGCTTGCTCCGTCCAGCTCGCTGCACTTGATGCTTCCTCGCGTTACAGCCAGTCGATATATTGGATTGGCGCGTATGAAATGTCGCTTCTGTGATATCCGTGCTTTATTATACCGTGGAGCGAAGAAAAGGTTATATATCTCGTAGGTATATAACCGCGTGACCATTTTCGATGCGCTTTCACCTCACCACTTTTACATCTCAAACTCTAAACGGCGATTGGGAAGAGTAATTGCGTACACTTGCCGCGCGCTAATTTTCTAAAACCCTCCTGGATCCCCACCTAGGGATGTTATTTGTTTATATATATCAATATCGTATCTCGATATATCGAAAAAAAAATATCGAATATGTCGGTTCTTTTTTTAAATTACGGAGGTAGAATTTAAACAAATTATATGTTATTTTCATTACCTTGATTAAGTAATATAAAAAAATATAAAAGTAGAAAAATTAAGTAGGTACTGAAGAGAAAATATAAAAATTAATTAATCCAGTATTTTCCAGGAATAGTTTTCAAGAAAAGCCTTTGTTTTATGTGCTCTCCTGTTAACCTACTACGATTATTGGCAACCACAATATTAATTGTCGATGCAACAGACGATGCAGGTGAAAGTAAACATTTTTGGCCAATTAATGGATTGGATGCCCGGTGAAATATTCGGTTGATCGAAGTATCGTTTCAATTCCGCCGGCATTGTGCTCAAATTAAGAACATCTTGATTGGGCGCATATGTTTGCATTACCAACCAACCTTGGCGTCGATCAGTTTGGAGTCACGGCAACGATATATCGATGCCGATATTGAGATTTTAATATCAAACTATCGATATATCGGATTGAAAAATACCATACTGAAAATATCAAATGTTCGAGGCATGGATATTTTATCAACATCTCTCGCTCGATTATGTAGCATCGGCTTGACGCGAAACGGCAAGTAGCCGGTCGTTAAGCTCCCGATGGTATGTAGCCCCCTTTCGGGAAATAAATGCCTCCTCGCGTTTAATGCCGGATCGCCTTAAATATCGAGATACCGCGACGAATGTAATTAACTTGTCCGCGAGCCGCAGCTTGTCCTTCGGCCGTGTCGCTCGCGGGTAGACGATGAACCTGTCCCGTGTCGGACACCGCGGAGTAATCCGGTAAGACGTTTAGCCCGGCGTGTTCGGGCCCGTTTTAATCGGGATCATCCGGTATCGCGTCTTTTTTTTCGTTCTCTCCTTGCACACGGGAGTAATCGAAGGGGCGGCCGACAAAGGGGAAAATAAACGTCGGCAAAGGAAAAGAGAACGAAACGGAGCGATCAAACTCGCGCAGCCTGTCGAAAGGATGAGAGAGAGAGAGAGAGAGAGAGAGAGAGAGAGAGGGGGGGGGGTGGATCGGAAGACGGGGTTAGCAGGAAGCGGGACAGAGAGGACAGATTCCCTAGGACACTTTGTGCCCGGAGCGTGGCCGGTGCAACGACATGCATCGGCCGCAGCAAGGGCGACATTATCGCCGGTTGCACACACCACCCGGCTGCGGATGGTGCGGTATGGTGGTTAGGGGCGGTTAGGGCAGTGCACCACAAGGGTGGTCAAACCGCAAACGAGACCACCGTCCTGGCTATCTGCTATCTGGATAACCACCGCCGCCGCCGATGCCCTCCGCCTCCTCCGCGCTCGCTGGCTGCACCTCCGCCATCGAGTAGCCCCGTTAACGTTGCACACGAACTCGTTGCCTGGACCAACGATAGCCCTCCCCCTTGGCCTCCTCCTCTGCCGCTAACGTTACAGCCGCTTATCTCGCTAATTTCGCGCCGATCGATCATCGAAACGCCCCCTAAGAACACGTTAACGAGCCGTCGCGACACGCTACTCTCTTACTTTCTTTTTCGCCCGCAGCGAGCCTCGTCGCGCGAGCCCTGGAAAACGTACGTTCCCCCCTTCCTCTCCCACCGTGGTCGAACGAGATGTCCGAGAGAGAGCTGCGCCGACATCCACGCTGTTAACGATCCCCTGGGTGGCGCGGTAATTGCTTAATGCCGAACGAACCGAACTTTCGAGAATCGAATCGGTTTTTAAGTGACGAGGCAGGAGAGAGCGCCATCGATCGTCGTGCACAGCCTCCTTGTCGCGCGCTCACATTTTTCGGCGGGATTCTTTTAGCTGGAAAGTAGCTCCGATCTTCAGAAATGTTGATTGATATCAAAGTTTCGTTAATACCTGATTATCTCGAGTAGGTAGGCCCAATTTCTCGACACGAGCAACCCCGCACCCCGACGCATAAATACTTCGGTACACCAGGACCCCCTACGTCTGTGGCGCACTCAGGATTTAATCTTCAGGGGAGTCGAGTTGAACGGATAAAAATATTTTCAATGCAAATTCAATAAAATTCAGTAGGTGATTATAAAAGTTTATTTGAAGAATAAACTTGAGATATTAAGGGCTCCATGAAAACACATTTCACTCCTTTTCACCACCCCCTCGGGGTTGATTAGGGCGAAATCCTGAACCTGGTTTTCAGACATTTATGTGGGTAACCTTTGTAAGTAAAACCCAAGTTGATATTTTAAGAAATAATGAGAAGTCCGAGAAAACATATTTCACCTTTTTTTACCCCCTTCGGGTTGGAATTTGAAAAAATCCCGTCTTATCGAACACCTACGTGGCAAAAGGAATATACCGTCCGAATTTCATGTATCTAGGATCATCGGTTTGGCCTGGGCGGTGATGAATCAGTGACATAACGATTGTACAAGTATAGATAAAATCCATTTTTCTTTTCTTTTTAAAGAGCCCCTTCTTTATGGGCGCCGGGGCCCCTTGGCCCCCCTCTGGATGCCCCACCAGGGGCGAAACTGCCGGGGGCAAGGAGCGAACAGTTACGTCAATGACTTTATTCAAAATATCTTACGTTATTTCAATAGTCAGAAAGGAGATACACATTTTATCGAAATGTAATTAAAATTGATCTATTTAAAATTTACTTATCTATTATCAACCAGCCAGTAAATTGGGATTCCTACAATATGTTTGAAACCAGTTAATAAACACAATTATTACAAGTCTTTTTTATGTAAAGTGTAAACCCAACCTCCTAAGGTGGACAATATCTACAAGGGGGTAAAGTATTTTGGGAGATGGCGGCGCCAAACACAATCCTCGTTCCGGGAGCTATACAACCTAGCTTCGACCCTGTGATCCACTGCCCTGCACTCCCAACGATTTCAACGATACTCAACGACAGATCCATCGAAACTAGCCGCCCAGCGCGTACAACAGGAAACGGCGATTAATCTCCATCGGTTCATGTAAATTCGCTTGCGATGAAATCGAAAGATCAAGCCAGCAGAACCAGCCAGGTACGGGCAGTCTAAAATCAAGCGATACAATTACCGGCTATATACGCGCGTAGCTACAATGCGGCAAGAAACTATGTTGCTCAGACACTCGCGCCCGGTTGCATAAATCGAGCTCCTTAATCGTCGCGGATAGCCGGGGCGAGTAATCGCGGGCAATTAATCAGGCCGCGCGTCGGTCATTTGCATCCGATCCGTATCGAGGCGCGCAGCCGCGGGGTACATATACCGCGTGCAGGGCTGCCGACCGAGTCCGTTCCCGATCCGCCTTATATTGTTAGATACGGCCGCGGTCGGAGAGCGTTCGCGGTGTCCAGGCGTAGCGGAATTTTTCAACGAGCAGAGTGAAAAAGCGCAAGCCGGGAGGGTGTGTTTTTGCGGCTGGGGGCCCGGCGTCGATCCGTAGACACGAGAACGAATAAATTGAATAGCCTGGGAGGGGAAGTTCTTTGTGGAAGGTGCGAGGATAAAAATCTCCGGTCGCCGTGTGCAATTACCTTGGCATGTAATTGCAGCGATTCACTCAGCTGCGCCGGCCAGGCTGCACGATAAATTCCGCCTTCCCTCGCCTTCCTCTTCCAGCCCTCTCTGCCCCTCGTTTACGGCTACACCGGCTACCGAGCGACTTAAAGCGTACCACGACTCATCGGCTAAAGGGGCGCCCGTATATTTATGCAGCGCGCGGAGGGAGAGACCGCCGACTTTTATGCTCCTATACACATGTTTAGCCGCGTTTACGATTCCACGGACCCAGCTGCCGTCTTACGTCGATACGCCGCGTTACCGAGCGGCCCCGGCGTCTTCTACGAGGCAAGGACGCGAGTATCGAATCCGCTCTACATACACGTGCCCGGCGGATTTCAATCGCGAGTCCCTGGAGGATCTCTAATTCACGCACCGGCATCTGCGAGCTTCTTTCTGCTTTTGCGCACCTCGGGCGCTGCCGTTGATCGTTTCTTGGTAACGAGGAAGTCTTTCATCCGCGTGCATTGGATTTACAGGGAAAGCGGCTTTGCGCGGTCTCGCGTAATGAAGATCAATTTATACGGATAATATTGATTCCTAAAAATAAGAATACTACTTCGAAACTTGTGAATTCAGTACCTAATTACCGGTATTGTACGATAATAAAACGAAGTACAGCTACACAGTTCCACATTGGTGGCCTATCCCGATTGACAATTTTATTGACTGACAATCAGCACAGCCAAGTACCACACCTCAAACAATGAAATTCACACAATGCCAAGTTTTGCTCTAGGTATCTATTTGTACTTATTAGTTGTTGAAACGTTAAATAGGCTGCAGCCTATTTAGCCTATATAGGTAAAAATTCGCCCCAGCTTTTGGTGTGGGTTTAAACTTTGATAAGGCACCGGTGCCCTTTTCTGCCGTGTACCCGGTCGTTAAACGCTTCGTCGATATCGGGAGCGTAAAAAGCGGAAGTCGAAAATCCATTGTGCAGCGGACTCGCGGGGGAAAACGAAATTTCAGCGTTATGGACACGCAAAGGTTGCAATTTGGCGGCGATTTCGACACGCGCAAGCAGGTGCGGAGGCACGCACGGTCCCAATACCGCAATTTTTGTCGTTGCATTAATACACGGGAGAAAAACAACCCGCCACGGGGCTGTTACGTTTTCATGGCTGGTCAACCTCAGCTTTTCGCGGTTCGCGCGTACGGCAACCGCGGTTGCGCCCGCGTGTAACGTACGTGGAAATGGGTTCGCTGGCGCGCCCCGTGACGCGGTTCCATCACCCAAAAATCGCGAAAGTACACGGCAGCTTTTCCACCGACACCGATAGAAAATCGCTGATACAACATTTGCAGCGATAAGCTCCGCGCGTAATAATCGCCTCCTTTAACACTCGGAGGCTTAGACACGCGCCCCACCTTCGCGAAGTAGTTTATGAATGCAAATGCACGTTTCCCATTTGAAGACGCAAAGCACTTCGCAGTGGAATCGCGGAGATCGTCCTTTTTCCTATCTCTCTCGGCTACCAAACGAACCCCCGATAATCCTGCATTCGTCCAATGCATGCAAATCACCGTGGATACCGAGATCGAGTTCTCTCCATCGACGAGCAAGATTACATATCACTGCTCCCGCTCATCCACCGTTCCCAAGAAACGCTTTCCGATCGATCCGCGGAATAAGAAGGATGAGATGCAAACCTGCAGCAAGCTTGATTCTCCTTCTTTCACGTTGCCCCTCATTATTTCCTCGCGGATTTTCACCGAGGAACATCGATGCGCTTGCACGATCTGCTTCCAATTAAGTAACCAGTAACCGAATCCCAAGTCGAGCAAGTAGGGTGGTAGAGTAAAGGGCCCAAATTTCGTCCCCTTCGTTTCTCGATTCCTATGGTTGCATTTTCAGTGTCATTTGCTGATAAATGTTGCATTAAGTAGTATACGTCAGTATTCTGACTAGTAACAAGGTTAGGTGTTTTGCGTTTGCGAACGAGAAGACGATCTTCGAGCGCGGTGAGTTTTTACAGAGTTCAGTATGATAGCACGTTACTCGTACAAGTGAATGTTATTTCGAATTCGAAGTTGGAACAGTTTTTAGGGCACATCTTGTAATTTCTATACGCAATAACTTTGATGTAAATCACTCGCGTGGTCTGTTAGAGGGACCATCATATTAAAACTGCGCGAATTCCAAATTTCGTCTCCAAGAGGTGTTCTAATTTCTTACTTGGAACTATACAGGAGATTGAGAACGATTTTCTAAAGATTTGTTATTCGAAATAAAAAGGGCAGTCACAGGAGTGAATTATCTATTATCGGCTTTCAGGCAATTTTCGTAGAAATGCTTTAATGTTTCGGAGATGCCGAAACGAAAACAACAGTGAAATAAGTAGTCGATGCGAAAAGAAGACGCTGTTTTGCCGTAGTTGCTTGCAGACATAAACTGTAACATCGCATGTATCAATAAAGAAATGAATTTTTCAACTCATTTCGCAATTCTTTGCAGCGGAGCCACCCGAGGAACTCTCCCCAGCGCCTCGTAACACGCGGAGCACGGGGATGGAACAGGAAACGCGAATACTAGACACAGTTCGTTACGGGCGGGCAGAGAAGGGACGCAGGGCAATAGAGCTACACGACGCAGAATAGTAACGTATAAGGGATGATGGGGATTGGGAGAGGCGAGAGGGAAAGAGAGAGGCGCAGGTTGGCGCGTTTATTAGTGTCCAATTGTGATGAGAGAGACGCGGGGCAACATGAAAGCGAGCGCGTGAACTCGCTCATTTGCGTGCCTGTTAATTTGCCACGTTTGTGTGAGCACCGCGCCGCGCCGTACCGCGGCACGTAGGTCGGCTCGCCGACGGACAGAGAGAAAATTAGCGCTTTGAGTGTGGGTGCCTGTGCCCGTGCCCGTGCCCGCCTGACCGCCTCCGCCCTGCTTCGAAACGCGAACGCGCGTACGCGGCTACGTGCGTGCTGGCCCGCGCGTATCAACGCCCGGGTGGTCCCCCGCGGTGCGTCGGCTAAAAAACCGCGCCGACATTTATTGCGCCGTTTCTTTCTCGCCGTGCCCGCGTCGAAAGCGGCGCCGGTAGGCGATCGGTGGGATCGTCGCCGCGTGGAGGCTCCGCCTGGCTGTAATTTTGCTCGGGGTAACGAGCGGCGAGTAACGCGTACTAAAGAGATCTCGTTCCTTCCGTCGAGCAACGCGAACGAGCTGAGAACACGTCAGCTCGCGCAGGCAAATACACATCCGGGAGTATCCTGACGATCCACCGACGCGGAGAAATGACTTTCTGTCATCCGGATAGGATAATTGTCAGAGAGTTGCCGCACTTGATGTAAAGTCTCGACGTACCTAAATTGTGCAATGAAAAACAGCAAAATCTTTACGAGTAAAAAGGGAAACACGTTCCTGCTTGCTAATCTGATCCGAACCAAGAATCTGAAATAAACAACACCGAAAGAGCTGTATTTAATTCCCGAGAACCCTGAAATACCGAATTAGTATAATTACCCCAGAGATGGGGAAAATTTTTATTTAAATACAAATTTCGAATAAGGAATAGAAGTTAGAAAGATTATTCGTCACTCGTTCGTTACCCACAGTTGACTTTACTCGACACACGACGCGTAATTTTGTTCACTTTTATTCGTAATTTACAATTTTATTTCAATTGAAATTTTGCCCATCTATGAATTACCCTAATGTGTTCCAAGATGTTTGAATGATAGCTACTTAACCCTTGTTTCATAGATACTATCCATGTGGAGCTGGGAAGGTACAGTGCCCCAAGGATTCATCCCATCGGAGACTGACTCGGGGACGGAAAACGTAGGTGACACGCTTCTGCGGTGGCCCGGAGCAGACACCGGTAAGGTCCATCGAGATTCGGTCTCCACGGTGGTCCGTCAGCGACCGAAACGCTGCGCAGTGCCGGCACGCTCGAGTGTTCACCGTGATGGCCGGGGCTTCGGTTCGTGTTTCGTCGCGCCGTTGAACAGGCTGTTCGTGGCCTCGTAGAAGCGCCGGGACGAGCGATGGAACGCGTGACCAACATACGACACGGTACACGGCCCGTAAAAGGTGTACACTGGCCGCCCGCGAAATTGGACATCGCCGGGGCGCGGGAACAGGGTAATAGACCGTCGCGGCACGTCCAGAGGAAAGTTCCGAGTTACCGTCTCCCGCTAACGATCCCGAATGATAGCGCTACGCTCCGCTTATTACGCTGTTACGCGGCCTCTTTCCATCCTTTTTTTTTTATACGCGCGAAATGGAGATTACACGGTGTCGGAGCAGCGATCGGCGATCGATCGAACGGGCCCTGGCCGTCGCCGCATCCGCTCGAACGACGATGGAAAACGGGGGCCCGACACGCTCTGCCTGGCGACCAGGCCCTCTCCCGCTCGCCCACCGCGGGAAAATGGCATTTCTAATGGAATAAAACGCTGCCCGGCCAGACGTCGATTAAGTCATTACGCGGAGCGTTTGCCGATCGAGCGGACAGACCCACGCTCGTTAATCCCCCTTACCGCAGAACAAACTCCTGGGCCGGTGTAAACGATTAAACCGACGACGCAAAGAAACGGCCCGTTTCCACGGTCGCGATGCTATAATAGATCGAGGGATCCGTTGGAGATTAGAGGGAGGAGGAGTTGAGTTGAATGGGACGTCGAGGCGTGCAGGCGTACGCCGTGGGTGGAGCAGAGTTATCGAGACCTGTTTGTTGGAACGTAAGTGTTGCGGTCTGGATAAAGAATTCGGACGGTTGTTTGAAATAGTGCGGGCGGGGGTGGATCGAACAGCTGAAACATTTCGCCTCGACTATAATTTGAGAGCGTGTATTATACCAGACGCGTCCTTCGTCGCTTACTCAAGGCAAAGTATTCCTCGTGGCCCTGTCGCGTGCAGTTGTAAACGAACCCTAACGCAATAAAGGAGGACGAACGCGCGGGGATAAATACAGCCAGCTCGGACGGCTGTTCGCTTCTCCGTCGACTGAATTAACCGTAATAACCGGTGCATTTAGCCGCGACATTCAAAACCTGCGCGCAAAATGCCAACGGCGTTCCAGCAACCCCTAGCACGCCCCTCCCGGTCCTCTCTCCGCCCCCTGCCCGTTTACCACCACCAGCCCAATCGACCCTGCCGCGTCGCATATCATTACCATGCAAATACGCCCGGCGTGCGGCAAAGCTCGTGTAAAATCGTCCCCCTCCACCCCCCCCCACCCCCTCGACCCTACACTTCGCGCCCCGTCACTGCGATAGTCCTCTTCGTTCCATCCCCCTTCTCCTCCTTCTCCTCCCACGCGGCGTACACTCGCCCCCGACCCCTCCGCGCCGCTACCCAGTCACATATGCAAAACGCGCCACTATTATAATAACATTACGCCGATGAACCTTCCATTGAATATGCGCTAGGCGAGCGTGGATTGCATCGCTAATTACGTACCGGGTGGCACGATTCGCACGAGCCCCGGACTCCGACCCCACAGCGATTTTAAAGGGCCGCGGATCGAGCGTCGCGCACTTTCGGCCCGGCCGCGGCGATCTGGCACCCCGGATGCACTCGCATCTTTTTACACGTCTGTTTACGCGCTTTCTTCCTAAATCGTGAGTAAATCCTGGACCACAGTCTGGAAGTAGTACGTATTAACAGAGGGGATTCAGGAATTTGCTGAATGGTTGGTGGATAGTGATTAAGGGACCGTCCTTAAATTACGCGAGGGTAATATTGGCGATTTCTTACTCCCTTCCTCCCTCAGTATAAGAATTTGTATGATTTTATATTCCACCCCACCCCCCCTCCCACCACCACCACCCCCTTCTTTATGTAGAGAAAGTGCAGCATATTTGGAATACTGTTGGTAATTTGGAATACCGTAGTATCTAATAAACTACTAACGTTATCTAATTTGTAACACCGCAGATAATAGGGGCTAATGACCTGTTAACTAATGACGTTTGTTGATGAATCGCCTTTTTTACATTTTCGACTTAATCTGCAGAATAAGAAAACGGCAATCTGCAAAACTTTTTCTGCAAGTAATCTATCCTTCCAATCATGGTTAAAATACATATGTCAAAACTTTAGAGTTGAACACTTTATCTACTCATTTGCATGTTTCTGCTATAGTTCCGTGTCAGGTTTGCGATAATTTCGAGAATACAAAGTGCGACATGAATTTTTAGGTTTCAATGCCATGTTGCTAATTCGGAGTACCGAAGGTGAAGGTAATTTGGAATATTCCAAAGCTTAGCGATGCTTTCGTTTCACGCACAACGGCTACCGTCGCGTCGAGTTGGGTCAGTACTGTTTATTTATATTTACCTAATATTGTTCCCATATTGTTATTTTTCAGCCTGGTCACATCATACAAGAAAATAATTTTATTATCTACATGCTTTTTTTTAATTTTATAAATTTAAGGTAAAATGGAATACCGGTATTCCAAATTAGCTGCACTTTAACGAAATCATTTTGACCAACGTTTCAGCTACATTTTTTTATAATTACTGAGAATTTGAAATATAAAAGTTTATTAAAGTTTCCCTACGATATTATGCAGTTATATTCGTTCCCATCCTCTGCCGTAATTCTTTATTCATCTTGAACAAACTAGAATTCCAAATACATATACTGCACTTCCTCTAATATTTTTTGCAATACATTTTTTCAGTTATTAAAATTCTTTGAATGGTTTATATAATTTATTTAACTCGGTTTCATATCGAAAATCAGGTTACAAAACTATTGCCCTTTGCAAGGAGACGTAAGAAATTCGTGACCCCCCTGGAAAGCCTCGCGTAATTTAAAAACAGCCCCTAACTTGTGGGGATTAGCTAGTAAAAAGTATCGATATTTACAGATAGTGAAGTGAGGTAAAATCTGAGGGAAGAGATTCTCGCTGGTAGCATTCAGAAGCTTCTTCTAACTTGGAAGCTGTCGTGTAGGAAAATGATCAAATTCGCTAGTAAACCGAATGCTCTGTAAATTCCTAATAGCTACCCACCAACTCTATGCTTTAATCACGAAGTCACTTAAATCGCGCTTATTCCATCGTCACTACCCTTAGTTACCGATGGACCCGGGTCACCCAGCTTTAAATCTGCCAACCGCACGCAGGTCTCAGATGAGAATCCGTCACATGCCAGCGCAACTAAACTTCAGTGGCCCAACGGGAACCGATGCATTTCCGCGTGGCAAAAGCCGTCGGCGGAGTTTGGCTGGACACGACCATCGCGTTGGCCGCAATTTGTCTCCCCGTGGAAATCGGCGGGAAACGCGTGGCCCTCCGCGCGTCCACCGCGACACGTAGCCTGTGGCTCTTTTTTTTTTTTATCGACGAAACGGTGTCGTGATTTTCGCGACACGATCCCGCCAGCGTTCTGGCTAAATATTGTTGATGCCACACGCTTTTTCCCGCTGCGACAGCCCGCGTTACTCTGTCGCCGGCCGCTAACACGTTTATGGGCCACGCAGAGGTGACGCCCCTGTTTTATAGTTTCGGCCGAGGTTTCTCCCCGCGCGAATCCCTTCGTTCATCGGTTGTTACATTGCCAACGCCGAACAAGGGGGAATATCCGGGCGCGTACGTACCTTCGTGACCGATGATCCTCGGCGCGGACGAGATCATTCTGTCCTTCTTGCCGATCCTCCGCTTCTCTATGGAAATGACTGTGGTGGATGAATAAAGCGATGCCGGTGTTTATAGTCTCGAGTATCACCTTTTTATTTAATCGTCTCTCGCCTTGACTTGTCTTCACTTACATTCTCTAAGCCTGACAATATTTACACGCCTCTGTTTGTTTCTTCCTTCTTATCAACTCTTCGCTTACCGTCTCACTTTTAAGGGACGTAGAAAAATATGACGATGTACTTAAAGACCGATGTGTGTGTGCGCGTATGTGTGTGTGTGTGTTCATGTGTGTGTATGCGCGTCCGTGTGTGTATGTATATATATAATATGTATACGTATATACAAAATGTACAAGGGGGGAAACATGGGGGTAGGGGACAATACGAATGCCAGCGTTTTAACTCTAATTAACGCGCGCGGAGGCTGCCAAAGGCGATCACACGCGACGAGCGGAACGAACTGAATTCGAGACTCTCGAGTAAAAAAAATTGATCGGTTGGGGAGAAAAATCTATGCGACCCGGATAACCGATTGATTCGAACAGAAACGAAACAATTGTTCCCTCCCGTTTCATTCTCGCTTTTTTCTTCTTTTGCTTCGCGGATTTCATCCATAGAGGTCGAGCGATATTCGCGCGCCTCTCGAAGGAGAACGGTCACGGTCACGGTCACCGTTGCCCCGTCGATCGTGGACCCTCGGACCTCTAGTTCGTTCGGCTCGTTTCTTTGCACGGGTCCATTTCCTCGTCAAGAGTAATAACAACAACAATAACAAGAACAACGGGCAACAAACGTCTCTCACAGTGTCGTATAAGAAAACCTATGTTATATGTACACCCACGCGGAGGAGGAGCTTCAGCTTGGAACGAGTTCGGTATCCCGCCGCGGTTTCGTTCAGTACATCACCTCGTAGACGGTCGCCTTCTTGTCACCGGAACCGGTGACGATGTACCTGTCGTCCGCAGATATATCGCAGCTCAGCACCGACGACGATTCCTTCGACTGAAAGCAGCGCAACACACGTTTTCTACGCGAGTTGATTCAACGGCGAACGATCGTCCGGGGGGACGCGAGGGTTCTCGCTTGTAAGTAAGAGATTTGCGGCCGGAATCTTAGCTAATTCTGGGTTCTCCGGCTAAGTAAGAGTATTACGCGACGGAGATTGGCGACACGCGAAATTTTAACAGAAGCTAGATGAAGAATATACCTACTATTTATGTATTTCAATCGTAGGATCGTTAAAAGAAAGTCACGGGAATATACTCTAGGCACCGAAGCAAGCAGCGCATCGGGCGCAACGAAGGATCCGCCTTGATTTCAGACGGCAAGACTGCGAGGCGAATCGGGTGAGAATAAGAATTCAGCCATGTCCGTTATATCGCGATAGAAACGTTTAATTGTTTACATGGACTGAATTTTTAATTTGATCACATTCGCCACGGTCTGCCCTAGTCACCTTGTTAACCGAGATAAAACTGAACGATCCTCACCTGGAATATCGAGGCACCATAAGGCGTGCGCCACGCGTTCAGCAGATTGTCTTTGCCGGTGGAGACGAACCACTTGCCGCAGGACGCGAATCTCAGCGACAGCACGCAGGACTCGTGCAAGTGGAGCTGATATTTGTCCGGTTTCGTGGCGTGCAGCACCTCCACGTTCGAGTTCTCCATGCCCACGGCCAGCCACTCCCCCGTGGGACAGTAGCCCAGCGAGAATATCTGCGAGGTGAAGTCGTGCTGCTGGAGCTGCCTGCCCTCCCGCAGGTCCCAGGAGCGGACGGTGTTGTCCAAGCCGCCGGTCCACAATTTCGAGCCGTCCGCGGAGATGTCGATGCAGGAGGCGCCGTCCGTGTGCCCTTGGAACTGCCTGACCAGCGTCTGATTCTGGAGATCCCAGACGGCGATGTTGCCGTCGCTGCAGCAGCTGAAGCAGACCTTCGAGTCCGGCGAGATCGCCAGGGCGTAGCAGGCGGGGGCGGAAGAGATTAATTCAGCCTTGATCCTCGGCGTGGGGCTGGCCAGGTCCCAGATACTCAGCCGACTCGCCTCGCCACCCACTATCAGCGTCCTGCCGTCTGGTAGCAGCTTCACCGACCTGGGCACATCCAGGATGGGACAGGTTAAACACTCCGCTCCATCTTTATTCCCTCTCTTCGTTACTACCGTTTCAACAGCATCCCACCGTGATAATGGTTATCGCAAGGCCCCGGAAATTCGACTGTTCAACGTCGATCCTTCAATTACCGAACGCGATGATCCCCGGGCTATACGGCGCGATCGCGTGACGCGTAATAAACGCGCGGCCACCGCGAAACCTAACAATACATTCCAAGCAGTAATTCTCCTTCAATCTCGTTTATCGATAAAACGCCTGGGCACAGCGATAGCCGCGCGCGCGCGTCCGCCGAATTAAACGATTTATGGCGCGAGCGTTCGAACGGCGGCGTCGGAAATTCGACCGCCCTCGCTCGGTTTCACAGCAGTTTAAAATTGGTAATCATTTTTGCGCGTCCGAGCGTGCCGAAATCGACCGACCGTGCCCCGCGCCGTGATTAGCAACTGTGACCGATGGATCATAAAGTAGCTTTTAATGTAGGGAGACATGCATTACCGCGGCGAATGTATTAAATTTGCGAGCGGATCGGGGGGGGGGGGGGGGGGGGCGGTGTTCGGAAAAAGGAAAAACGGCAGGTGGGAATCCCCTCCCCCGCCGTTCAGCGGGGTTCAATTACCGCGCGGGCATTAACAGTCATACGAGCGCGATATTATTCCACCCCTTTCAGCGGCTGAAACGTGCGTCGCGCGCGAATGTGTCGTAAAAGTGTCGATGTGCAACGTTTATTCCATTCCTCGACACCGTCCGCGCGATTTTTCACCGTTACGCCCGCGGAATACCGAATTTATCGGTGTAAGCGATTGCGATCGAACGATTTCTGATCGTAATGATTCAACCCTTTGGGCGTAAAATGAGATTGTAACTGAATAGAATACTTCCTTGGCATCGATCTTTCGCAATGTACGTGTTCGACGAGAAGGAGGGTAGCTCACGGGACTGAAGGTACTACCTAATTTTTTTATTGAACTATGTAAGGATATATTTCATATTTGGTACTAATTTGAACGCAGGTGACTATTGGATATTGTAGCTTGATCTTTTTGGCACCTACTATTATATGTTTAACCTTTTGCTCAGAACAAATTAATTTGTTATTAATCTTTTTGTGACATACTGTAAAAGGTAAGATTTTGACAAAAAATGTTTATAGCACGCAAAAATAGGGTGTAACCTCGAAAGGTTTTGTTTCTATTTCTCATTTGCTTGATATTTTTACCATCGGATGTCGTTTATATTCATTAATTACTGAGAAAATGATGAGATACGATTTATGTGACCAGTACAAAATATTGGCAACTCTCCCCTGGATTTAAACTTGAAAGGGATGGTAGAGATTCTGTTATATCTACTCGCAGATACGAGTGTCATCATTTTTACGATATATTTATAAGCCACCGAGGGACGCTACAGAAGCTATGGGCGATTCGTAGCGCAGATCCCTACGAACTGAATCACTTTCCAGTATAAAAGCATTTTCATAAAATTCATATTTACTGTGTTACCGCGGCCACCTCGATTATAGGTATACAGAATACGTGGAAATATTTCAAAATATTACTCTCAGTTCTCACTTCCTTCTGTATTATCTAATACCATTTATCAACCGCTATTCGAGACTTTTGCAAATATAATCAGCCGCGGCTGCTGTCACAACAAACGCAGACACCACTCGATCGAGATTCTCGAGGTTATCACGTCCTCGCATTTATCACGATTTCCTGCATTCAACAATTGTTACGGTGTACGTATCGCCGCCCGTCGCACAGCAGCTGGCTCCGGCCGCCAAAGCACTGATACCATATCAGAACGCCCTCGGTGCCTGACGAAGCCAAAATGCAATCACTTTCAACGAGGATTCCAACGCGGAGAGAATCTTCTAAATACGATATCAAGGCTCTGATATCAATATCAGCATCCTCTATCCAATTTCCCTTCTCGTTTCTCATCTAGCAAATATCCTTTACACTTAACCGTTAGTAGTCGCACGAGGTGTATCGCACCTCAAGCAATTTTCTTCTAGAAGTATATGTCTTTGCTAATATTTCTGTAAATTTGGAAGCCTTAATATCAATATCTATTTACAAATTTGGTGGTAATTAGAAAATTTTAACAAAAAGCAATCGCTTTTTTCACAACTATTTTCTCAGCTACAAACTTCATCATATCAAAATTTAGATTTCTAGAAAAAGACAATTATCACCGAGAAGTTAAAAGATGCAGATATACGAAAATGGTAAATGAAAAATGACACCGGTGTGCAGTGAACTCCGCGTGATCAATTTGTGACCACGAAGGGTTCAGAGAGTATTACATATGTATGAAGAATATTACGCAGCACCCTCTAATCAACGGAACTTGCACTTTGGAACAGAAACAAGACCCCCGGATCGAGGGAACAGGAACAGGTACAGAACTACGTTCGTAAAGTGTACGCTGCTCGCCCGTAAAAAGCACTCACCTGATGTAGTTATCGGGCTGCAGGCAGTCGAGCTGCGACACCGACTTGGTGCTTCCTGTACCGCCCTGGCCAATGTCCCAGACCTTGACGCACCCTTTGCCGCCGGTGTACACGTACTTGGTCGGATTCGAGATCGTGACGGCGCACACGACCTCCCCGTGGCTCAGGGTATTAATTTGCCGCGCATGACGGGGTATCCCTTGTCCGATCAGCGCATCCGGTGGGAAGGGCACAGGCTGCATCTGGCCCTCGCTCGACACGTGGAAGCTGTACGCGCTGCAACGTCCACAAAAATCCGACCCGTGCGGTCAGACTCGCGTGTTTAACCAACGATATTAACGGTTGCTGTTCCGGCCAGCCGTTTACCGAGCCAGACACCGTGCGCTCGGTAACTAGATAAGTTCGCGGGGAGTGTTAGCCGTGGATCGAATACTTGCTGCATGCTCGGGAGAAATCAAATTTAACGCGAGACGCGCACCTTCTCCACTAAAATTTTGGTAAGCAAAATGTGAAGGACTTAAGTGGGTGGTAAAGAGTAAAGTATTTTATTGTTGTTGGATCGTGACAACTTGAAGGCTGTTTGCAATTAGAATACAGTCCGCGGTTGTAATCAGTCGTTACGAGCACTTTACGCGGAGCGCTTGAAAAGAAGTTAAAGCCTATTTTGGAGATAAGAATATCGCGTAAAAATTTGAAGAACCACGTGTCACCCTTGAGCCACATTTCTCGCAAACTCTCAGCTCAAGCTTTACGATCTTAACACGTGGATTATAAATAGCTTATCGCGGAATGAATCTACGCTTAGCCGTTTGAATAAATACAAATTGATATAAAAATCGCGAGCTTCGTATCTCTTCGTCTATGCATTTTTCATAATCACGTGCTACAGTGTACATTAGCGGATACCAGGGAAACGCGCTCATTCCCGCTTTATGTACAATGTTGCACGGTCTATCGGTCTTTATCTGGAACATTAATCACGCGGCACAGACGTTCGAGGTTAAAATAAAAAATATCGATAACGCATCGTATTTTAACCGTTCGCGGCTACAATAAACAACGGGCTCGCTGAATTTTCATAGCAAACAGAATCGTAGATAACGAGCCGTGGCTGGGCGAGCAGACCGAACGTCGAACAACATTAACAAAATCCGCGTTACACCGCTGCGTATCGACCGGCTATCTTTCCCTGAAATACAACCTGCATTTGATGGAGCAGAAATAGCGAGATTGCAACAACACTGCACCGTCTACCCTTTGATTGTTTAACGTTTAACAGTCTGTGACTCTGCGCAATCAGTACAGTTTCTCCACACTGTAGTGCTCGAAGCAAATTTGCACAAACACCTTCTGTTTCCGGTATGCGCATTAGCGATCTCGCTGTAGCTCCCTATACATTGTTCGCAGCCAGAGTCTTCAGCGATGAAACGCGAGAATGCGAGCTGGAAACTCCCCAGCTTGCGAGCCGACTCTCGACAGATTTATTGACCGAATTTTTGCGTTAATGATCGCGCTAAATATTTCCCTTTAATATCCGGCGTGCAAACAGTAAAAGACGCGCGGTCGAATTATCTTATCTTAAAATACCGACGGCACCGATGCGTTTTTCATTTGTAGGAAAGCAAACAGCTTCGAGTTGTACAGCCTTCGTCCGAATTAGATTTGTTTGGAGAACTGGTTACGGGTGTCGGGAGCGCGAGTCAAATGCCAAACCGAAAAGATACCGTCGCGGATGCTCTGTATCTTCATTGGAACCGAATGGTGCCCCCGCTATTCCAGCGGTACTATAATTACACCGAACTACGTACTCCCCGGACGTTTTTAACGCGCGTTGCGGATGATGCCTAGATCAAATAATCGTACGTCTCGATCGAGCGACTGCCGAGCTACGAGGCGTCGATTTCCACAGTGATTTTAGAAACTCGGACGGGCTACAAGGCTACAGACGCGTCTACAGATCTAGACAACACGAACAGTGCACAGGGACTTCGAATCGAGGTCTGCTTTCCTATTACTGTTTTGAAAGATGCGCTTAATCGATAGTCGCAATTATACATAATATAAACTGCTACTTTATACAATTTCCTTGATTGAGAATCTGTAGCCCATTCTAGTCACTATCTAGGAGCGCTGTGGTCCGGTGAATAAGTGCATGTACTCACGGTTTGCCTCCAGGTACTCCAACCGATCCCATGGGATTTCTCATCGCCACGTGGGGATCGTACAGTTGCTGAAGCGAAGGTGGTGCTCTAGGCGCCACGTACCCGTTGTAACCCATCATGTCGACGTGAGGATGTTGGCCAGCTGGTGCCAGATGGTGCGGCGGGGGCCCGGGTGGATAGTGAGGCGGGTAGGCGGTCGGTACACCAGGAGGGGACGGTCCCTGAAGTAGCTTCGCCGATCCCGAAGACTTGAGGCCCAGTCCGCCGATCCCCGAGCCGGAGGTCGGCGTCATGGGTTTCGAGATCGGTGTCGTCGGCTTCTCTCGCTCCTCCATCTTCTTGGCGGACGGTGTGCTGGCGTTACTGCTGGTCCCACTTCTCGGCGAATGGGGCGGCACGTCCTTTTTCGTCTGCACCCCGGCACCCATCGCCGGTACCTTGTCCAATCCATTTTCCCGGGGCGACGACGTGCCATTCACCACCGGGCTGGTTGGTCCCTCGCTGGCATCGTCCACCACTAGGTCCTGGTCGCTTTTCTCACCGTCGCTCTGTGGTACCCAGGGAATGATCCAGGTTACCGAAACACCGAAACCGTGATCGAAGATCGAGAAGACGCGCGATTCGCATCCAATTTCAATTCGCAACTGTACAGTCGAGTATCGGCGGAGTCTGAATCGGTGTTATTTAACGGAAAGTTCACGAAACCAAGAGTTTATTATCTCCCGTGGGGTGTTTGGCGAGCACACATTGCACAGTTTGCATTATCTACGGTACATATTGGTAAGGCTAATCGGGGACGTTATCTTGTTTGAAGTATCGTGCACGGTTCAACGTTTCTTTCGCGCCGCGATCATTCGCTGACACTTACGTGGCCGATGTCTTTGTCCTGCTCCTTCTTCATCTTCTTCATGTGCATGGGATGGTGAGTGTCCTGGGGTGACCGCGGTCGATTGTACTTATTGCCGGGCGATATCGAGCTCCTCTGTAACGCGACGAAAATCGTTATGCGAGCCTCGGAACGGGCGCGGACGGGGGAGCGGCGTCACCCGATCGGATCTGGGGATGGCCGACGGAAGACGTGCTTCAGGATCGAGCGGGGGCCAGGCTTTTGATTTATCAGGACGGGGCGCGCGCACGCGTTCAACGGATACACACCTCGGAACGGAGGCACGCTGTTTGAACAGAAGTATACGTTTACACAGCCGTTAATCTCCGGTTAAATAACAGACAGCCGGGCGTAGACTGAAACGCAACGGATTACCCACATGTTTCCCGCGGCCTGATCAACGTGACAAAACCGTAATTACCCGCGTCGACGGTTATTATCAATTGTCACGCGAGCTCGTCCCGCGATAATCGATTTCGACTTCGCCGCGACCGGCTGCGTTTCAAAAGGCATTGAAACGCAATTGTCACCCCGCTTCGCTATCCCCGGACGACATATCGCCCACGCGATCCGGACTCTTTGGAAAAACGGACCGAGCTACATATACCTCTGCTATAATCTCGACGTTGCGCTTCGCCTCAAGTTTCGTAGAAAATATTCAGCGTTCACTTAAGATATGCGACAATCAATGCCCATCATTTAAATACAGTTACACGTACTTTTTGATAGATTTACGTGCTTCCAAAGACACGCGGCGCGTTCTCGAGCTCATTATCGAATTTCCAGCGCATCGCGAACCCGACGCGAAAATCCAAAGAAAATAGGGAGGGGGGCACAGGTCGGGGGCGGCAATCAGAATACCACGCACGGGGCACAGCAAGGGAATTAAAGGAAGCGCGATACCGAGGAATAGGTAGAGGGGAAAAAAACGCACGCGAGGTAGGAGGATGCTTTGGGAAGAGGTTGATAATGATTATAGAGTCGGCACGGTACGGGAGAGAACGGGACGTGGGCACACACACGCGCGCGCGCGCGTGCGTGTTTCGAGAACAGGAACGAAAGAACGGAGGAAACTGCCCGAGGATGGGGGTCGAATAAGGAGAGAGGAAAATAGAATGCCGAGAGGCAGAATGAGAGGGCGTCGATGGGCGTTTCGCGGTCCCGCGATGATTACAGGCTCGGCAAACCTATAATACACGCTGCTATCTCCCCTTCCCTCCTTACCCCTCCCTTCTTTATGGCTGCTCCGGCTCTTTCCATTATTTTTTTCCTTCCCTCCTCCCTTTCCACGCTGATCCCTATTTCTGCCCTTCCCCCTGGCCCTCGTACCCGGCCGCTTCCACAGCGCGGGCGCCCGAAAGAAGGTCGTTACTTGCATTTTCTACGGGGCGAGTCGTGCCTCCCCTTCGGCTACGCGGCCGAAAAGAAAACTTTCCGGACGGGGAACCTGGACCACGGAGGACTGTATCCCCGGGACAGATACGATCGCGACCAGTATCCGTCTGTAATTACTTTCGTAACTTTAATGTTATCCGGCTCGCCGACAGAGGGTATCGCCCCTATCCCCAGCGGAATTTCGGCTCGCTCCATTTAACGGGCTCTCTCCGTTCGCCTATGATCCCGTCGAACAGGGAGCACCAGGTATACACGCGCGTGGTCTCGCGGGAGGGAGGATGTTTCAAAGAAACCGATGGGAAGATTCGAGTTCGTTCTTCTACGCGGCGTTGGAAAGGGAGGACGTTCAAATTTTCTTCGACACCCATGAGAATCGGATTGGAAAGTGGAAAGTCGTGGGCGCTAGAGCTCGAACGGATAGATGGAGATAAGGTTGGCAAAAGTGGGATTGATGCCCGGTGGATTAGAAACGGGCAGCGTTTGAGCGGCGGAATTTCATTGAAATACAAGTAAACAACGAGGATGACGATGCGTAGCAATGTTCAGAGAAATGCGAGTCAGGTACGGCGCAAGGGTTTGGATGGCACTGGGAGAATTTCGAGCGTGGAAATGTTGGGCTATTGGCTGACGGATCGCCGCGGCGCAGCACGGCAGAATGAAAGGTCGAAACGCGGGACCGTAGGCTGTTGTTGCTTCAATTTTTCCGTCCCGAGTCGCCCGCCGCCACTTTATACCTCTCCCACGTTCGTTGAAAACATAATTGCGCGTACAGTAGGTGCTCGGGAGCGAAGTACGGTGAAGCACTCGTTGTACCCTTCACGCGCACGGAAAGTTACACGCGTGTAATGTAGCTGTAATACACAAGGGGGAGGGGTGCGGTGCCGCAAGAGGGGGTGGGGGGGGGGGGCCGACGTCGCGAGCACTCGTGCCTCGAGCACGTTGTACGGTGTACGTCGTGTTGCGTACGCTGCGCTGTAACCGAGGATTAGGAATAGTCGTGCGCAGCGAGACGGGAGCGACAAATTCCACGGCGAACGGAAAGTCCAGCGGGCTTGTTTTGCGCGAGAAACTCTCTCCTTTGCCGATATCGCCGGCGCATCGCGTATTAACGATCCGACGCGGGCATTAAACTAATTTTAATCACCGGGTATATAGCGGTAATTTTTGTTGCTGGCGCGGCCCGGTTGTTTTGCTCGACTCGACTCGATTCGATTGGATTATTTTCCTACGTCGTTAAATCCTTGGAAATTTCAGACGGAAACAGCGGCAGCGAAACGGATAAACGGCAAAAAATGCCCATCCGCGTTTGTTTGTTTATTTACGCGCGATAGATCGTACGTAGAAGTTGGAGGGATAATCCGATTGTTAACTCGACATTCCGATAAATGATTTGTCTGCTGTTCAGCGGCGAAATATTTACCGGAACGAAAATACAGGGCGATAAATCTCCGGCGCGGCACGATGTTATTGTTTCATCCGTGATAAAACAGCGCCGCTGACATAATTTCATTTGCGTAGTAAACCTTAATTACGACACACGTGAAAAATAAAGCACGCCCAGCCCCACCCCCTCCGCCCCCTCTGTCTGCCTCTGACGTTTGAAAATTCTGACACAACGCGTCGCGTTCACTCCCCCCCCCCCCCCAACCTCTTCAACGTCCATTAATAATTTACCCCGAAACGTTATCGTCGAACGCGATATTCGCGATGTTACGCGAGAGCCCGGCAAGCTTGGTCCTTCGTTTAAATTTAAAAGGGGCAACGAGCAAACACAAGGGAGAAGGAGGGCGAAAGAGCGAACAGCGGAGATAGGATTCCGATGAGCGCCGAGTTCTCTAGCATGAATCCGTCGACATCCCCGAAAGTCGCTTTATGCCTCGAAATCTCGAAGAAAAATCGCGGCGCGCGTATAGAGTGATCCGCGATATTATTCGGGGGAAAAAAATGAAATGACTGACCTGAATCTAATTAAAAATGCGTTTAGGCACCAAGTTTGTCGCGAGGCCTCTTTACGTTACTACGAAAACAAATCTGCAATTGCGATTAAGAAAATTGATTGAACGACAGCGACCGTTAACGAGGACCACCCTGTACACTGAACGGGAAAAAGAATACATACAAGAGAGAGAAAAAAAGAGAAGAGAAAATAGAAAACGAAATATACTACTCACGTGTCTCTCCTCGGTCGAGCTGAGACCTGCAACCAGACAAACGCAAACGATCGTCAGTCAAAAGCCGTGCGCGGGAACGTTTTCACGAGGAAAATGATTTTCATGCATGAGGTGTCCCGGGCTACCGAAGAGACAGGGGTGAGGTGGGCGAGGGTGGAGTGCGGAGAACAAAGAAAAAAGAAAGAGAGAGAGAGTGAGAGAGAGAGAGAGAGAGAGAGAGAAATTGTCAAAATCCCGACTACCGTGGCGTCGATAAAATGTTAATAACGTGCCCATAAAAGAGTAGACGACAGGAGGGGGGGGGGACTAGAGGGGCGGGTGAAGCATCGAGCGTGACGTGGATGGTGGTAGAAGGGCGACCGGCGCCCGTATAAATGATCTTCATGCATATTTATGCGCTTTTCGCTCAAAACCGCCGGTGTCCGCTAACAGGGTGACGCACAAACACGCTCATCCCCCCGCGGCCGAAAGCGGATACCCGAAAAGCGCTTTGAAAATTTCCAGTCGGCCGAGTCGAGCCGAGCCGAGCGGCACGCTCACGCCACGTCGGCTACATATTTTTTTTCCACCCCCGTCCACCGCTCCCCCTTCGCGGTTCACCTACCCCCAGCCCCGCTGTATCCCGCCTCTCGGTGGCGCGCACCCCCCGCTGGCGGTCGACTCGCGCTCCTTTTTTCCCCTCCCAGAGCGAGGGAGAGGCGGGGGGGGGCGGGAGAGAGCCGGCGCGACGGGTATATCGCGAGAGCGGGATCAAACGGATGATGGTGACAAAAAGAGAGAAATCCACCGTCCCTCCCCCGCGCAGGTGCGATTCGTTATATCGAAGGGTGGAGGAAGGCGAGGGGGTGCACTCGAACGTGACCAAAGGCCGGAATTTCGTTAATTTCTTTTCCCGCCGTGCTGCCCACAGAGGTGGCAATTAAAATCGTGTGAAAGGGCGAAAGGTATGCGTATAACGAGTATTCCGGGGGTTTTACGATTCCCGTGGTACGGCCGAGGGAGGAATTCGATCGTGAACGGGGTGAGGCCACCCACCGGTTTCATCGAGAGGCTTTAGTGGTTTCTGGGATGGTCGAGGGAGGGGCTGGGGGGTGGGGAGTGGAACGTAATACGGGTTGTAAAAGGAAACACGGAAATTAATCGAGGGTCAATTTAAATTACAGCCCTCCCCCTGGAGTTCGGCGAAGCTTTCGATTGAGTCCCGCCGATTCGATCCTTTCGGACGATGAACGTGGGGCGCAAACGTTGAAAGATTTCCTGCGAACGAGCTTAAGCACACGCGTGTCTATCCGTGTGGCGCTGCGTGTAATTAACCCTGTAACGCGTAACCTACGTACGTTGTTAGAGACTATTTATCACAGATGGTATATCGTATGCTCCATGCAGCATTGGAAACGCGAGCGTTTCGTATCAGTGCGTTAAGGGGTTGAGGGATCAGGCTACGTTTCAATGGAGCGCAACACTTTCAAAGAGTTTGCAGGAAGAGCGCGCCATGTTCATCGATTACATGTTACACAGGAGGATACAGTTGAGCAGTCTTACCGCCATTGCTTTTCAAATCGTCCGGCTGGCCACGATGCAGTTCCGGTTTACCAAGCATCGAAAGTGGATGCGCGGCTGTCGCGCCGGGTGCCGATGCGCCTCCAGGCGTCAGGCCGAGTCCAAGGAGTGCGGCAGAGGCGGAAGTCGGCACCGGAAGTCCACCAGCTGGCCCCAGTCCCGGAAGTCCGGGTAGACCGGGATGAGCGCCTATCGCTGCTCCCGGTGGCAGTTGCTGAGCATGCATTTGCTGCAGCAGCCTCGGTATGTCCGTTCTCTGTTGCTTCAAATAGAAAAGGGACTACACTCAACGTCGCTGAACTACCAACAAATCGAGTGGGAGCGCTTATCATACAAAATAAACAACTGCCCCTATCACGAAATTAAAAGAAACAGGGGCCCCAACCACGTGGTTCCAGGCTTCCCATCTTTACGTCTACCCTCGACTCGCATCCACCAACAGCCAACATTGAAATCTCATATCCCCCCCCCCCCCCAAAGCAGAGCCGGTCCGACGTGACACCGTCGCCCAGAAGAAGGGTGGAAACGGGGCCAAGTTCGGGGAAGCTTGCGGGCCGTTAACGATAGCCACGCTGCTCCGAGGAGCGGTGAGTAATTGGGACGTACGAAGCCGCCAAAAAGGTGAAGACCGAAAGCGGATGACGAGCGACAGGGTGCCCCGGAGGGAAGGGTGGAGCGGCGTGAGATCAAGAGGGGATAACAGAGGACGGTAAACTAGTTACGTGCGGGAATCATGCTTATCGTGGATTTCACTTAGGCATTTAGGGTCGACGACGGCTAGCAGAGGGGAAGAATGTAACACAGGGTCGCGGTCCCGGCGTCGAGGGTGGATTATGCGAAATAACCCCTCTCGGGGTACGCGCCGCCGCCGATTGTGTACGATAGTTATTTCCCTGGACTGTCGCTGAGCGGGGGGACGCAGGCCGAGGGGGCCCGGGCGTGTGTGTAACGCTCCTACGGTCTTCCCGCAGCACAGTTTACCCCCTGGGGACGTATTTGCGGCGCCCTACGCACGTGTACGCTACCCACTCTCCCCGCGGATGTAGCTCGCAATTTGCCTTGCGGCCACTCGACTTCCGGCGAGGGGCTTTTGACGCGCAACAATTTCTTTCCTACGACGAGGGCCCGTCCGACGAGCCAGGCGGGGAAAGTTTGCCGGGCCGACGTTCACCTTCCTTTTCGAGACGTATCGATTTCCCGGGGACGTTCCTTGCGAGTGATTATTATTAGCGAAATTTTTCCAATACAGCTGCGCGCGAAAGTAAGCCGGCAAGAAGCGTGGAAGCGGCAGATTCTGTTGCGACCTCCACTGTTTATTTCGTACGAAATTCGTCGCTAATGACACTTGCGAAATCGGCGAGACAAAAGTCCGCGGCGATCGTACGAAAATAACGGGAGCATAATGAAATAGGCGGGCGGGTAGAAAAACACCGCTGCGCGGGTATTCGGCGAGTAACTTTTCCCAAGCTCCAGTGGTATCTAAATTTCAATCTATACATTCGCTGTACACGAACTGCATCAAAATGCACTCCGTGTAAATTGATCGGAAAATATTACGGGCAGCGGCTGCGTTTAATAACACAGTTTATTAGCTAGAATCTTTCTGCTCGGGCCGGAACGGCGTAGCGGCAGCGCGATTTTCACCGGCAACATTTTTCACACGATCCCCGCATCCCTTTTTTTTTTTATTCCAAGCATTCTGCAACGTTATTGTTTGCGCGCGGGGTATCGCCACTCGCCGTTTCGCCCGCGAAAAAAGCGTTCTCGATCATAATTCGATGCTCGATTCAACGATGCCACCGGTACTACCGTGCGTCGTTGCGCGACAAACAACCGACGATCGAGTGAAAACCGTTTCTTTTTTTTTTCCGTTTTTTTTTTCCGATGCGCTGGGAACGGAGTGCGAGGGTGCGGCTGGATCGAGGGAAGGGGCGGGGAGGGGAGCGACGCGAGCCTCGCTCGTCGAACGGGAAATAATTGTATAATGTACCAATAGCGACACGGGCGAGCGGAAAATGCACGAACGGCACGGTTATTTTCGTCGGAAATCGCGTTTCACCGGGACAATTACTCGGCAACCCCTCGGCGCCTCCCTCTGCCGGTGCGCGGAAAAAAGCTAGCCAAGTACGCGGGCGAGAGACGCCGATAAATACAATAGATATACACCGAAAATCGTCGAGCCCGTAGGGGGAGGGGACGAGGGTCGAACCCGTCGCTCCCCCGACGGTATTCAATTCGTATTCGAAGCAACGAGCGGGATGGGCCGCGTCATTCGCGCAGTGCCAAACGAAACGTAATAGTCCCAAACGAGGTTTAACGCGCCGTGAATAATACACGGCGAACAGGGTGGTACGCGGGAGAGAGGGAGAGAGGGGGGGGGGGGTCGGATGGAAAGAGGTCGAGGGACGGGGATCGGATGGAGGTCCAACGGCATCGCGTTGCCCGAGGTGCGACTCGTCCATACCTGTGCGTTTAAATACGTGTCAGGGAATACCCGGGCGCGCCTAATACAAATTCAACACCCCTCCGTTCCGAAGGAAGGAGAGAGGGCGAGGGACGGCGAGGGACGGCGAGCACGTGGGGTAGACACAGAGAGTAGCCAATCAGATACGGGAAAGGAGACACGGCAACGGAGGCAAGCGAGAGAGGAATCGTAGGGAGAATTGCGTTCCACCGTTCCACACTGTTATTAAACGAAATATTGATTCAACCCCTGTTTACCGAGTAATACATATTCATGGGAGGGGGTGGTGGCGCTTATGTCTATTTGCCTCTGTCGTCCCTTCAGGCTTTAGGCCCCTCCCGACCCCTGCCTCTTTCTGCGCGCCTTTCTTTCCCGACTGTCTCCGTGCTGCTCTATTTAGCGTTTCGACCCCTACGAAAATCCCGCCGTCCGTTCCCCAGGCACCCCATGCCCGGCCAAGGGGGCCCGGGCGGGTGCATGTGCACGTGTCGCGCTCCCCTTGCTTCACCTCGTGGCCCCACTATTCGCGCGTTGCGGAGCGCACGCACTGATTATGTCCCCGCATGCCGATGACGCGTATTACGCAACTGCAGAGATTGCGGTTTGTGTGACGACCTCGATCGGGCCGGGCGATTTGTGGCGGTCAGCCGTGCGACTCTCGTCGAATCTGGGACGCCGCGACTCGATGCCCGACCGTGCCCGACGGCCGAAACCCCCCCCCGAGGTGCTGCTCGAATTCCTTTACGACTCGTTTCATAGGCGATAAATCTCCGCGGGCCGTTGATGACTTCGCGCGGCACGAAACTTGTTCAACCGCCGCGCCGTTTCGAGGAGAAAAATCGCCAAAAGAGGAGCCAAGATGTCGCCGTTGGACAAACAGCGCGCTTAATTGCCTGTCCGTTGAATTCCATTACTACCACGATTCCGCCTCAAAGTGGCCTTTTTATACGGGTTATTTACGCCGTCGTTAAAGCTTTACTGCCCGGCGAGGACGGGGTAGAAGAAGGGACATCGGGACGCTGTTAATAAAGCCTTACACTTTTCTGAAAATCAAACGGCAGGATAGATGCTGCGAGAATGCCATTGTTAACGCTCGTGTCCCATCATCCTCTGATCAGAGATAGGAATACCTATGAAGAAATACAAAAGTGTGCCCGGGCACTGCAGCTAACAAACCGCAAATCCGTACCTTCCACCACCTCTTTGGCACGTCTCCGGCTTTCGATGGCAATCGATGTTCACGCGGAAATTCAAGGAAATCGGGATTCGCGTGTGGCTCGAAACACGCGTTTACTTCGCGCAGCGGGAATAATTCAAGCACGCCCTGCGGGCCGTGCGACGAGCCTCGTACATTTGTTTAACCCACGGTGTATCGGCCAAGGGAATTATTCAAGTCGTGCGCGCGAGAACCATCTCGGAACTCAATTATACTCGCAGCCGACGGTCGAATGCCAATTCCGCCTCGGCCGTGGGTATCGTTCTGTCCATTCACGCCCATGAGTATGAGGAAAGCGTTTCCCACCGGAACTCCCCTCATACGGGACACCCGGTCGAAAGAAAGGATGCGTTCCTGGCGACGTCTCGCTGTCGGCATACAACCGCAGTCGACGTCCGTTTTGGAAGTCTCTTATGCTAATTGGACGTCAACCGACAGCTGGACGAACGGACGCGATTACAACGTCGTAAAAACATTCTTTAAATAGAAGCTTCAAAGCGCCCGCGATTGCCGATGGGTAATGGATACGTACACAGTCGTTCGTCTGACTGGACATTAAATTAGTCGAGGAGAAGATGGAACGGCAAGAATCGTCGGACAGTAATCAAGAGGGTCGTACTAATGTCGCACTAAGAATGTAAGAATGAAAGTCGTTGGAGGCTTGGATTTTCCCTATCTAGACACGGACGGTCGTATTCTATTTTTCCGACGGATCTGTCGATTTGAAAATTCGAAGATCCGAAGGCACGAGTGGTTTCAGGGATGTTCCTGGACTGTTGGTCGCCCAGGTGGAAAAACAATATTGCCGCCCTTATTAATTTAATTATGCTGTAGACCTCGCGAAATTAGGGGGGTTTAAAACTATTTCTACTACGACCAAAAGGTGTCCGTTCACACCTTTGCGTTCGAATGCAAAGAATTGCCAAAACTGTCGGGATTTCAAATTATCAGTTAAATATAGATATTTTCAGCATTTATTGATACATTGGTGCGTATATTTATTAGAGATTATTTAACGAGAGAATTACAAACTTAGAGAATAATTTTAAGTTAAAATTTGAAAGGTGTCTTTTGACAGCTCTTAGTAGAAATAGTGTTAAGTCATCATTTTGTCGATTTCGAATTTTCTTTAAAAAGTATGAGGCCTTGAATTTTTCGGTATTCGCTTATTTTCGTGAAAATGGGTTGTACCAATGAATTTTTATCTCGGATACCAGCGTGTAATATTTTAAAAAGCAAGTTAAATGAGAGAAGAAATGGTATAATTAATAATCATCATAAAAGTTTTGATTATTATTCTTATTAGCGAAAATTTTACATATAATAAATGGCCTGCGGCCGCCCAGGTGCGGGAGCACCTTCTGCACCCCCGCCAGGAACGGCCCTGAGTGGTGTTGCAATTGAATCCTGTGGAATTTCATCAGAGACGTGTCTCGTCTAATGAAAGTAATTTCAACTGAGACCTCCGTGTATCCTTGAGAGAGATTTGTATTGTTAATAAAACTTATTTCAAGCGATATGATCCCCGAGCCCCCAATTATCGAATTTCCGGCGCGTCGCTGTTGTGAAACGACTTGTAAGCTTCCCGTTAGGGAGAACATCTCATTAAGATACCCTAGCGAAGGAATTGGACCACTGAACGCTACCCTACTTTCTCCTTAAAACTACTGAATTACAAAACTACACTTACCCCTATGATGGCGTTTAACTCCGTCATCGTGACCTGCTTCGCTCTGTCAACGGCGGTGGCAACTTGCTGTTGGTGTTCCTGAGATAGAAATGGCAGGATTTGGCCGATAATGGCGTTCAGTCTCTTCGATATCTCCGCCTTGAAAGCAGACGAGGGATCGTTAGGCTCGTTTGCCCGAGTATATTAGCATTATCAATCAGTTGGAGCCACGGTATCTGCCGCGAACCTTGGCAGCGGGGACCAAATGAACGGTCTCGGTCGTTCCGTTTCGCTCGAGCACAGTGGGTGATCGCTCGACGCGTGAGAGCTCCATAGTAAAACGTTTCGGTAACAAAGTGTATAAAACAGGGAAGGAGGAGGCGTTCTTTATTTCGTTTTCGTGCCGCGCACATGCCTCCCAGCTGCCCGGGGATCGAAAATATTTTCGGCCCCTTCCCGCCGGCGAAATATTTAAGCGCGGACACTTTTAAGAGCCGCGCCGGGGTTAAAATTAGCCTTCGCGAAAAAGCAGAACAGGCGGGATCGCGTTCGAGTTTATTTTTCGCGGCGCACCATCCTGCCCTCGACCCGCCAATCGGTAGTCGAAGGCGTTCGAACAAAAAAGAACCTTCCATATCCGTGCTTTCGTTAACGCGGCATTCTAACCGTGCGCGCAGGACGGACCTCTGTGTTCCTAGCCGCGGACTCTTGTCCCGCGAAGCGCGCCTCTATTTTTGTCGCGGCTACTAAGGATCTCGGCGAACACCGCGGAAATGCGCGACGCGAGCAGACATAAGGTGGATGATTAACGAGACAGGGAGTTTTAACGAGCGATCTCGAAACATTTCCGAGCCCCTCCCGCGACTCCCGGGAACAGCGAGGAAACGCGCAGTATTTTCGGGCCTGACTCGCGCGAATAATAATCACGAAACTGTTTACTAGCTGGCGGCGAGATTCCTCGGACGAAACGATCTCCCCACCCGCCCCGCCCTTCAAACATCTCCGCCAGCTACCGGTATGCGCGCGGTACCAGCGAAACGACTTCTCGGAACACGTCGTCGTCGAGAGTGCCGGCTCCTTCGCCGCGCTCAGGATCTTCTCCTCCGTGCCTTCGTGCCATGTTGTCGAGTCATCGTCGCAAATGTTTATTCGCCCGTGTGCACGGGACAAACTTATCCCGCGCTTAATGACTTGGGCAAACACGCGCGACGTTCACCGACGCGCGTCCCGCGGGCCGTGCCAACAGCGTTGGCCACGGCCGGGCGGGATAGCGTAAAAGAGACGAAAAAGGAGGGCGGGGGGAGGTGAAAGAGGAAGCGCCGAGTGGCGAGTTTAGTGGAGCGAAATCGGTGCGGCGAGCTCGCAGGGAAGGCAATGTGGCACGACCGGCGGAACAGCTGCGACACGTCCTTCAGGTCTCCGCACCAAGGTTCCATAGAGGGACGGGGCCCGTGAAACTTACCTGCTTGTGCATCTCCACGTTCAGGCCGTACGCCATCTCGTAGTACTGAAACAGAGAAGATCGGGGCACGATGAAGCGATGATACGAAATGGAATGGTTTGGTTATTTGTTAATTGGAACGTGGAAACTAAGTTGACTAAGGGAGCAAGCGGGGAGAAGATTGTTTCGCCGTGGGGGCTCCGTGGAGCGCGTAGTTAGTTGAGACGCGACGACTGCGAGCGGGCCAGTTGGTTGCGTGAATGGCGGAGACAATGAATGTCGAAAACGTTACGGGGCCAAAATGACAAGGCTCCCCGTCGTCGCGCCAAGCTGTCGTTACAGTGGAGAAGAGGGAAAAGCAAGGAGAGTTCCTGATGCCGAGGCGTCTTTCATCGGCTATCAGCGGCCCGGTCGTTAGCGAGACTGCGAAGAGGCGGTCATAATTGCGGTAAACGACCATTTTACCGAAGAGACCGTTTTGTAGCGTCATTACTTAACAGTCAACTCCGGCATCCTCTCGCCCGGGTGGTCATTTAGCATCGCGACGCGGCAAGCTAGCGGCGGTCTCTTCACCGTCGGCAATTTAACATCATTTGCCAGATCTGCCGGTGTCTTGCTTCGTTATTTCGACATTTTTTCTCACTCTCTCTCCCTTCGGCCGTCCCCGCCAGCCTCCTTGGCCCCGCGTCATTAACATGCCCGGTACCATTAATCTCTAGAACGAGCGGCGTGCACTCGTTGAACTAGATCTCTGCTCCCTCCCTCTCTCCCTCTCCGTCCCTCTTTACACGCGATCGCACGCAGTAGCGGGCTTTCCGCGGTAACGCGTTATTAATTATCGTTAATCGCGATAAACTTAATCGAGCCTAGTCGAGTACGCTCCAGAGACAGTAGCGACCGGGGGGACCGGAGCTTGGCGTGCAGGTTCGAGCGAGCCAGCGAACGGAAGAGACAGAGAGAAGTCGCCCGGGTGGACGGAGAGAGAGGGAGAGAGAGAGAGTGGCGGAAGAGGAACACGGAGGGTAGCAGAACGCGTGCAACACGCTCGAGAGCCAGGTACAGGTTCTTAATTTTACGGGCCATTAGCCCCGTAATTACACGGGCGAATTAATTGCGTCGTAAGTAAGTTATTCCACCCGAGGGAAAAGGGGGTGGGAGCGAGCCACCGACGGAAAGGAAGGAAGGAAGGAAGGAAGGAAGGAAACAAGCAAGCAAGGAAGGAAGCAAGGAAGGATGGATGGTCAGGAGGAGGAGAAGAAGAGAAAGAGGGCAACAGAGGCGAAGGGGGGAGGAGGAGGCAAAGGTTGTTAAGATCAACTGCAACGGCAGCAGGAACCGGCAGCGACGATCACCGGGCAACGGGAGGCAGCCCTTAGCAGTAGCGCACTCTGGACCAACTTCCGCGACTCATTATGGCTTGCACAACAAATTAACGTGGCGGGCCTCGACCCCTGTGCACTGGCGTCCTTAACGTGGCGCTTGTTAATGAACTCGACAAAGAGAACGAGAAAAAACACGCGATCTCCCTCGATTCGCCACCGTCCGCCCTCCCCCACCATCGCCACTCTCCTCGTCCTCTTCCTTCTCCTTCCCCCAACCTGCACTCAGCTCTCCTCGCTCTCCGCTCTCCGCCTTGGCCCCGACACCCCACCAAGATGTACTCTGTACACGTCGTTTAAGCGAGTTAACAAGCGGTCTTTTGTTAGAGACCTGGCCTTTTTTACTGCCGCCCGGGTACTATTGCTCCAACAGCTCCGAGAGAGATCTTGTTAGGAAGGGGAGGGGACGGGGAGGGGGGGGGGATAAACGATGGGGCCAAGTCGGAGGTGTAATTCAGCCCCGACAAATTTTTATTGACCAGCCGGGCGAACGTGGAAATCGATCGATCTCTCTCCCTCTCTTTCTTTCTTCAACGATCACTCTGGCGAAGAAATGTATCGGTACGTTTGCCCGGTTGATGGGTGACGAGAAACGAAAACCGTGTTTCTACTACGATATCATTTGTTCGCGAAGCGCAGGATGTTATTTGAGAAGCTCGATACGTTAAAGGGAATTGTTCGAAATTCCTCTCGCTCCAAGGCGATCGAAGCTCTGAGCGCGGCATTCGAGCGGGGTGCAAAGTGCCACCCCCGCCGACCCCCGAGGTTGCAAGTCGCCAAATGTACCTATGCATCGTCGCTTCGTACAGAGACGCCAGAGGCTAAACCGTCTCTCCACCTTTGTGTGTCCAAGTCCTTAATATACAACAGCGACTAAAAGCTGTACAGAGCGAGTGGCTGCGCTCTTGATCCCCGTGCACTCGAGCGCTCTACCTTCTTGGCCTTCCGCTACTCGTACAACCCAGCTGCATTCCTCTCGCCCGCGATACATGGTCGTTGGTCGAAATTTAAGAGGGCAGGGCCCGCGATCACCGAGCAAGCTGCTGATGAGAAAGGAATGGGCTACAAGAATCCGCCGCGGCGTTAATGCGAACAGGGGCGCGTATTTACGGCGACGTTCGCGGAATCTGGTGTCGTTTAGCGGCGAACAATGCGTTTAGCGCACGTTACACGCGATAATAATGTCCCCGGGGCAACGAAATCTACATTCCGAGGCGACACGAATTATGAGACAGGACGTGTCTTAGAGACTCGCGTAGCTACGCGCCGGTTCGTGCCGATAAATCTTCCGACTCCTCTCTCTCTCTCTCTCTTTCTCTTCCTCTCGCGACGGCAAGTTCGTTCGGTGGCGCGGCGGCGGCGGCGGCCGTGTCGGCTCGTTCGCTTGATTAATCGTGTTTAAACTAGTCGCCTCCGCGCCAATTAAGACTGTACAACGTTCCCCCTCGTGCAAGAAGAGCATGGAAGACCGGGGGAGACACTCCCTCCGCTCGTATCTCGAGCCAGAGAGACCGGAGAAAAACAGCACCGTCCCCGTGCGCCAGAGGCGAAACGGCCAACGGCGCTGCCAACCGCGCAGGGGACAACAATAAATTAGTATCGGGACCGATGGCAAGCCACGAACAAGACGCTGCATCTACACACTTGACCGTGTGCGTTTATACAGGGCGATCCAATTTAAACGATCCAAGGAAGTACTGTCCAAAGCTTCGATCGATGTTTCGGGGCAAGATTCTCGCGTTCAGAGTAAAGAGGATCTTAAAGGGTGCAATGTAGGCATCTCCATCGATATCGTGTGAAAGTTTCTCAGGCGACGCAGCTTTGTAATTCTCGGCCAGGGTAAACTCGGGTAAATCCGTGGTACTGGTTATTCCGTGATACTTTTCCATTTATCTGTAACTCGAAATTGTCTGACTCAATTTAGATGGAACGAAAAACTAACAGACAGCGTTGATCTTCTAGTTTATGTTATGGTAAAATAATTAGTCAATTGAAGTTAGTGTGATAAAGTGAGATAGCATTTTGTTCCAGCAGCGCATTATTCGTGAAATTTTTCGTCCTAGTTGTAGTCGATCGCTTGTTTATGTATTATATGTGCTTTAGAAGATAAATGGAAAGTTCAAACTGCAGGTAACTGATGGTAAAATGATACTTTAACAAGACTTACTCTTGAAATTAACATACGATAAGGCATCAGTGTTATTTTTGCTTATGAAACTGACTATATTCTTATTTTTCGTGCGCCCGATACTGTGTTTCTGATTGCGCTGTTTGAGAAATTCTGATGGTCAATACCAGAAACGATGTTTCCTTACGTCTCAGACATCTAACGATCATGAAACGATTGATTATACACAAAATAACAATAATATAAAATAATATGAAATAATATGAAATAATATAAAATAATCTAAAATCATTTAAAATAATGTAAAATAATATAAACAAGTAGCTGGTGAACATATATAGGGCCAGCGAGTACTATCACAGAGTAACTAGAGTATGTCGTGACAACTTAATTTTGTATATTTTCAATTAAATATACTTAATAAATTTCTGTTAACCTATTATTTGTTTCTCTGATGTCTGATCTATCATTATATCCTAGACTCACTTTCAGAATATGTAAATATTAGCAATTATTAGAGAAATTCTAAAACTACCACGGATTTACTCGACTTTGCCCTATATAATATTTCAAATAGATATGTAAAGAAAATGCAGCGTGCTTGGAATTTTATTGGTGATTTGGAATACCGAAATATCCAATAAACTACTAACACCATCTAACTAACGACATTTGTGGATGAACCGCCATTTTTACATTTTCGATTTAATCTCCAGAATAAGAAAACGACTTAATCTGCAAAATTTTTTAGCCAGTATTCCATCGTTCTAATCATAGTTAAAATACGTATAAACTTTAGAGTTAAACACTCTACTCGTTTGCGTGTTCCTTCTATGATTCCGTGTCAGGTTTGCGATAATTTCGAAGATACAAAGCGTGACAAGAAATTTTAGATTTCAATGGCACGTTGCTAAGTGATTCGGAATATTCCAAAGCTTAGAGATGCTTTCGTTTCACGCACAACGGCTACCGCTATTGGGCCAGCGCTGTCCATTTATATTTACCTAAGATTGTTCCTATATTGTGATTTTCAGCCCGATTATATCATAAAAGAATATAATTTCATTATCTGCGTGTTTTTTCTTTAAGTTTATAAACTGAAGGTAAATTGGAATAGCGGTAAACCAAATTACCCGCACCTTAACGAAATCGATGCTTACTGTCATTTCTCATTTCGACCAAAGTTTCAATTACTTTTTGTTTTTTATTATTACCGAGAGTTTGAAATATAAAAGTTTATTAGTTTCCCTATGATATGATGCAGTTTTATTTTCTCCCATCCTCTGCTGTGATTTTTTATTCGTCTTCAACAAAATGGTATTACAGATATACTGCGTTTCCTCTCCCTACATGTAGCTGCGAGAAAGAAAAGTGTCCTCCCTGGAAAAGGCCCGACGGAACAGGCGGGACCCTCTTTCACCCCCGCTGGCTCGCAACGGTCCGAGTGAACGATATCCGCGATATCAGCCGCCGATTAATTATGTCACCAGGTTCGCGATAAACCGTTCCCCCAGTGGCTGCCGCGCGCGAGCGGTCCAATTTCACGAGGGTTAACTGGCGGGCATTCACCATGAAAACACCCGGCAATAAATCGCGTCTTGCGTGCGGCGAGGTAACGCGCGGCTCGGATTTCCTCGCGGGACACGCGGATCGGGTATAATTAGACTGGTTTACGGCGGTCGATCGCCTGAAAGCATTCGGGGTAGAAGCCAACCGGGGCAACTGCTGCGTCAAGGTGGATTCACACACTATCGTCTAGCCCACCGACAGACAGCCATTCGTCGAGAGATTCTCCGACAGAGGAGCAAGGGGAAGTGCAAAGACACCCTAAAGTACAGCTAGACTCTACGAATACCAGGAATCCACGGTTTACCTCTAAACGTCGCGTCCATTTAACCGTCGCCTCGTCACCGTGCGCCCAAACACGGCACCACCGGCCTCGTACATAACCGTTCCCGCCGAATGAAATGAGAACCGCTGAGCTCTTAGAGTCATTAGCTATGCACAGTAGGTGCGCAAGATAAATATACGGATACACGTGCAGGCGGCCTGTGGCCACGGGTACACGCGACGGGTAAGTGTGTGGGTATCTGCGCGCGCGCGCTCGGTGTAACAGGCCAATGTAAAGTCGGTGCGGCGAGGATGCAATTAATGCTAAGAAGCCGAGGTGGTTTAGCGGTCGAGCGAGCATGATTATCCGGGATACGGGAAACGAGGGAACCGGAGAGGCAGAGGGCGAGAGGGAAGGAGAGAGAGATGTGGGGGGGGGGGGAGGAATAGAGAGAAATAGGGAGCGAGAGAGGGAAGCGGGGCTTAACCGGAATTAGCGTTACGGAATGGTGATTCCTTACCATCACGTAATGTCGTTGAATCTCGATCTTCTCCGTGGCCAGTTTCTCGCACTCGAGTTTCAACCTGCGAACAGAGGGGAAAAATTGAACGGATTAAACGAGGGCTGCTTAAACGTTCCCTCCCTTATCGTTCCGTGTGCGCGGGGCGGTATCGCGGGGTAAAGTTAGGGCAGCGCCGAGCACGAGCAACCGTTCGCGCTGCGAATGTAAAGGTCGCCGCGTTAGCATAACGTTAATATTAATTATCGCTGGTTATGCATACGTAACAGCGCGCACCACGCGATACCATTTGATATCGTATTCCAACTGGCTCGCGATCAAGCTGTTCGTGCCGTACTTTATTTGGCCGAATGTACTCGGCAGAGTATCGGCGTGCTTGGCTGGTATGCGAATATAAAGAAAAGCTGCCGTTAAGAACGTCAGCTTTTTCCCTATTCACGTAACGCGTTATGTATTCTCTGTTGCAAGCTGCTTTAGCCTCTCGCGATGAATGATTCTTTCTCCCAGCGATCGATAGATTGAAAACTGTCTGCTCGTTTCACACGGGGGAGGCGAACGGAATACCACGATTGCTCCGACAGGGCTGTTACAGGGAGGCGTACATAAGCTGAAAATATCGAGTCTTTCTAAACACTGTTGCACAAATGCCAGCGCGAGAATGCCGTCGTCTCCGGGTTTTCTCGACTACCAAGCCTCGAGCTACCCATCCTACGCGTCTATCGACCCAGACCCGTACCGTCTACGTCTGCAAACTTGAGAGAGGCATCGGGGAGAAAAAGTGCAGGCAGAGGCGAAGGAAATAGCTGGAAGCTTCCGGCAGCCAAGTTCCACGTAGGAACAATGAGAGCTTCGATCCCCGCGGTACGTTGAAAAATGCAGCGACGGCAGGCCAGGCCAGCCGCGGCTAGAGGCTTCCTCGATTCCGTATTCGCGGTGGCTACGGTTGCACGGGTGTCATTACGCGTCTGCCAATAGCCGCGGTCGTCGTAAATCACTTATGGCTATTGCGGATCGCGTGCAAGCCGAGGGAAGCAGCTGCGCGAGTTCCCAGGCTCTTTCGTTTCGCGCGCGACGTGTACCTGTCGGCTACGTATGCACCGTCCGTACCGGACAAAAGGAGAAAACCGTCGGTGGAAGGCGACGACGAGCAGGTGCCGTGGCGCGTTCAATCGGCTCCGGGAGACTCCGCTGCTGGCTTCTTATACGGGCGATCGCCAGGAACACATACTCGAATCGGGAGGCCTTTCTCGGATTAGCCGCGACTCGCCACCGCCTGTCCCCGACGCACTTAATATGTACATTCCTGCGTGCCTCGCGGCACTACGGAAGCGCGGAGAAGACGGAGGGGCGGCGGGGGGGGGGCTACTAGTTCGATTCCAGACAATCCTCGAGTTTACTTACGCGTGGCATTGGTTCTGCAGGAAGTTGAACTCCTCCCTGATCCTGTCGCAGGACTCCCCGACTGAGAACTTGATTTGCTGTCCGGGTTGCGGTGGACCCTGGAACAAAGTTACAATAACGGTATCAGTCACGGCGAGACCGTATCGATGCGAATGAATTTCGATTGGTACGTGTCCCGAAGTCGGCCATCTTTCAGCTACCGCGAACGTCAATCGAATAGCCAAGAACAGAGAGAGAGAGAGAGAACGCGCGAGCTAGCGACGGTAACACGCTGCAGTGCCTTCGTCGTGTAATTAATTTCACACAGCTGTTCCGCCGTGAATAAGCCCGCGAATGGATGCAGGAAGTAATGCGTTAGCCGATTCGCAGGGGGGGAAGAAAGGAGGCGAGGAGAAACCAGACAGGCGTAGCGAAGAGGCGTTCGCGCGGCGAGACGCGAGCGGACGGTAGTAAACAGTGAAAGACATCTAAACGCCATCGGCAATCGTGCACGCGCGGATGGCCGCGGAATGTAACAGAACGCGATAACAAGATTGCTGCTGGCAGGTGAATCTCCCCTGGCCTCCAGGGACTCGGATTCCAAACGATTCCGCTTCGGGGGAACGAGGGGGAAATTCCGCTCTTTCGAAAGCACCGTGGCGCGCGCACGGGGTGCCCTGAGAGGAATCGTAAACGCGTTGCCAGGGATTCGCAGAGCCGATTCCAGTGATTTCCGGGCGCGAAAGACACTCGCGTCGACATAGATTTAAGTTCTCCTATTACCGCGCGTCACGATCGGCGTTCATCGACCACTACAGAATTACAGAGCCGTTGCACCGCTCGACATTCAAAATAAATAGCAGGCACACATACGCTCGGCTACGCTGCGCCCGAGTGACCTTTCGATTGATCGATTGAATTGGTTTTTACGCTGCGTGTGACACAGTGTACTGATTGTTCTTTCGTTGCGACGCGAGGTATGAGCGCCGACTTAAATGGGTGGTCTTTGGATAGACGGTGCATCGGTTCTCAGACTTTTCTTGGAGCTACTTAATGCACTCTATAAACTATACTACGTAGGTGCGAATTGAGCCCTAAGCTCTTCGGAAACTGATCTCCCCCATAGCGTGGCTAACAAAACCATCCACCAAATCGATCTATCGAAATGGAAAAGCAATCGTTCCGAAAATACCTACTCCACGGTTTCGATAACAATTAAACGTTACAGGGAATCGATCGCTATCAATCTACTCGATTAAAATCGTTGAAAAAACATCCTCCATCGTCGCATTGCAGGCACTTATACGTACAAGATCAATCACTGATCCACCACCTTCTATCGAGCATCCCCACCGCGCGATATCGCAATAATTAACCCAAGCCACCTAAACCCATCGTCCTTTTTCTGCCGTAGCAGCTGGAAGAAATGTACAACTTCCTCCCCCGCGACAAGAGAATCATCGCTCTGCCCACAGAGTGGCCCTCCACTAAACATCCTCCATTTTAGAACTCGTTAACGATACCTCTGCGTTCTATACCAGACCTAATCCAGTGCAGCGCTCTCGTTCGTTACATCGGCCCAGCGTGCGCACACGATTACACGCGGTGTACGGTCCGGCGGGGGCCAGCCGGGTCTATAGTCAACACGATATCTCGACTGACTGCAACGGCTCGCAGAGAGAGAGCAAGTGTTAATTACATGTTTGCGGTGTCCGCGAGGATTACACGCTACAACCGAAACTATGAACTTGCGAGAGAGCCGTTCTGCGCGCGGGCACACGTAGCGTGGGTGTGCCGTGGACGTGCGAGCGTGTGGATCGGTAGAGAGGGTGGTGTTCTCTCTGTTAACTACGCTCGCAGCCCTGCCTACGCGATCGTCGTCCCTTCGACCGACCTGTAGATCGTGTCGGATATGCTTCCCTACAACCAGAGTCACGTTAACCGACAAGAGTGCTATCCCCCCTCCCCCTCTCTGTTCAACTCGTGGAAATCGATCGGCACCTCGGCGACAACAAAGAGACGGTTGCAGGAGGCGGTTGCGGGTGTAATAGAGCTGGTCTCCAAGCGGTTGCCAATCCTTCCGAGTGCGCGTAATATTTCCGGAGAAATTTAAGCATTTAATTATACCAGCTTGGTACCGGGAACTGTGGAGTTATTTAAACAAAGTATCGATGAGTTTGCGGTCGCGTAGGTAATATTTTCTTAGCGACACGGGTGTTGCCTTTATTCCGAGAAATCCTCGGCTTGTCGTGTCACTTTCCGTGCGTCTAATATTTTCCACTATGTAGTCAGATAATTCATAGAGAAACACTAAGTTGAAAGGAAGACGGAAAGTTTGATTTATGGTCCCCTCGCGGTTGTCCAAGCCCTGCGCGTTTCAGTATAACTTCTGAAGATCCGTCTCGTCTGTTCCCGTGTGCCGTACATCTCGAAATTCCTCCGTCCTTTTTATAGATCACACCGTGCAACGACCAGGTGAGCTTGGAAAGCCCGGATTCTTTCGCAAAGTAAACACGTCCGAGCGACAGGATGAAAGTATGTATCTCAAACACAGCTGCCAACAGCCCACTTCGCCGGCTTCTAACAACCGCTTTAATCTTTCATTTTTCCCCGCGCGATACGAAGCCGGACATAAATCAGATCACTCGAGGCAGATACCCTCTTCATCTCCAGAAAAGCCAGCGCGTTTAATCGCCGTCAATTACTCCGCGTGGCTTGACAACCAGCCATAAATCTCGCCTCCGCCGTACGGATCGCTGGAGATCGGTCGATCGGCCGTGCCGGGGCCCGATAATTCGCGAAACTCGGTTGATTGCTTCGCCGGCGGGGGAAGAAAGAGGGAAGAAAAAGGTCGCTGATTAATCAGCGCCCGCGTCTCGGTGCCGCCAGAAGTCCTTCCCGGCCAAGTGTATGTATTCCTCCGGGAGGAGGAAGGGCTGGGGACGGGGAGGGATAGCGGGCATCATCGTGGAACAAGGAGGAAGAAGGCTAGCAACCGAGAGTTATCTCGGGTTAAGCTAGAAGTGCACCGGGTACCTCCTGACCTCGATCACAATCGAGCCGTTGTAATCGAATGAACCCGAGAGAGAGAGAGAGAGAGAGAGAGAGAGAGAGAGAGAGAGAGAGAGAGGCGGAGGAGGAGATAGGGAGAGGACTGGCTCGGTCTCCCCTTTCCTCCATCGGTTCAGCTGTCGGCGAACTAAATCGATCGCGGAATCCATCCCCCCCCCCTCCCCGCCCCAAGTCTCTTCCTCTCGCAAAAGACTCTCTTTGCGGTCCCGACCTCTCTCCACGCTTTCCCGTCTGCTCCTTTATCCTCGCGAAAGGAGGGCGGGGGTCTTCGGGATCGTCTGCCTCCAATAAAATATCGAATCCCGGCGCGAAAAATCAAGGCTCCCGGGGTTAGATACGGGAACGGCGATAACCCACGGATTTACAACCTATATGCGCACCGAGATGCCCTTTTTCTGTCGGATTACAGTCGTCTAACACGCCCGGGGCGACAGTGAAAGTTATTACACCCATCGATTCCTCGCAGCCGGCAACGGGATATTAAATAACTTCCCCCCCCCCGATATTTCATATTTTCCGGTAATCTTCGACTCCTCTCGGCTCGATCCGTCCGACCGAATCTATGAAGTGGTCCGAGTGAATTCCAATTATAACGAGGTAGACTCGCCGCGGACCGATCACCCGTAACAGTAACAACCCAGCCGCGGGCGAATTTATTCGACGTAAATAAACCGCGTTCCGCCGATTCGAGTTTGCAGCGCGGAAGGTTGGCGGCCGCGGGGGCCGCGCTAGATCGTGGAACTTTTAATTATCGACGATCGGCCGCCAAGGGAACCGGAGGAACGCCGACCATCCCCGAAGGTGAAATCGGGCCTGGAGGCGAGAGTGGGCGTGTGCTCGCGGCGCGTAACGCGAGCGGCACTTTGCGGCTGTTAGAGCGTTTCGGCTAATGCGCTAAAATGCACTTCGTTACGCCGTGCACCGCAATGCAAACCGGCCGCGGTGCACTGTGCGCGGTGCATTCACTCTGCTCGCGCCCGCTGCGGTGGAAATAGCGTATAGTTACCTAGGCCGGGCAGGGGGATGGATTTTCGCGCAATCCGGCGCACAAATTTGTCGTCGGCAATCAGATCGCGCGATAAGTTTGCAAACGTGCTGCAACGAAGGGAAAGCGTGCACAAAGCTCGAGTTAAAGGAATCGCCATCATAAATATTAGAATGTCGGTTTCATTACGACGTAAAGAGTAGCTCAGACAATAGAGGAGGCTGTAATATAAATTGCAGCAAAAGAAATGGAACTTGTGTGATTCATAAAATTCGTTAAATGAATTTCATATAAAAAAGTCCTACTTAATGCGCTGACAACTCAAACGACCAGTGCGATCTGTCGTATCGACGATACGTCAGGATGTTTCGATAATTTCCCCCGTATATAGGTACCTACATTGAAATTAAAGTGACGTTTGTAAGCGAATTAAGTGAATAATATTTCTCAAAGACACAACGATGCGTCGGCGACAACGATAGATTTACGAATGCACCTTGGCAACGCAGGCGGCTTGAGCCTCCCTTATTTAGGCCCCGACACGGTTCCCGGAAGGGCCTGGTTTATGACACCCCCAAGTACCGATCGCGCTTTCTCTTCTCCAAGGCCCTCCTGGACGACAGCTAAATAAACGCTTGGGAACACATCGAGAGACAGTCTAAGTCCTATATTCCATTCAGCTTTAATGAACAGCTAAGGATCTGCTAGTCGAATAAAAATTACCCTGCGTGAATCGGCGCATTAGTAATGATTAAGGGGTAAGATTTAGTAATGATCAGGGACCTGGAACGAAATGTTTTTTCGTTTCGTTTCGGTTCAGCTCCGATAATAATAATTTCGTTTCGGTTAATATCGTTCCTGGTGAAAAATATTTCGTTTCCATCAGAACGAAAAACAAATTTTGTTCCGAACCGGTTATTTCATTTGTAAAAAAAACTAGTATAAACTTATTTCAACAATTTTATTGCCTTTGGTACTTATATTATAAAATATTATACGTTATAGTTATGTATTATAGAATATTATATATTACGTCTTAAGAAAAGAATTTAGAGTTTTGATGCTTTCGGTTGCAAGCCGTGCCCACGGCAAAATAAGGGGAACGCTCAATTTAAATTTTTTAACCTGAAGTGTACAGAACGTTATTAGTCGGAATTTTTATTTCGGTTATTACGTTTTCACTCCTGCAACAGGGTTAAAAATTTCGTTTCGTTTCTGTTTCTGTTCCGGAAAAATATTTCGTTCTTTTCGTTTATCGTTTTCGTTTCTGTTCCGTTCCGGGTCCCTGGTAATGATTTTAATCGCTGGACTTTTCATGGGAAAGATTGCTCGGTGGTTCGACGTACAGTGGGAAAATTTTGCAATTTTATGGCCACAAAAATGAAATTTTGGAATTTTACAAATTTAATACAAATGTCAATTGAGGAACTATATCCATTTTCGTGGTCAAAACCTCAAAACGTAATTTTAATATATAAAATTCCGCACTTTTGCGTTCTGATATAAGAGAAACTAAATTATCTGAAAACAGCACTTACATCAATTGCGAACGATAAAGATTTTTATATTATTTACATTTATACATTTAAATCTATGAAATGATGTCCTTAAAACTAGTACTCCCAGTCGAAATCGCTTTTTTCTTTGTCAGAGCATGCCTCTGCTACTGTGCAGCGGAGCATAGAAGAAGGGTTATCGCTTTTGACGATAAACTTTTTAATCAAACAGAGTATCGAAGCTGAATAAAATCGTTTAAAAAGAATAAAAAGGTTTGTAATGTATAACATGTAAACTGATCTCGATCGTATGTTATAAAACACACGCTGCATCGTGTTTAAGAAAATGCATATAATTACAAGATTAGCAACTATTAGCAATTAATAATTGCATTTATAGAATCAAAATAGTTGAACGTAAAGTAGGAATGAAAATTATTGCAGGATATTGCGAGATTTAAAAGTATTTTATGTACTGAAAATTGATTCTTATATGAAAAGGTTATTTCTAAAACGCTACTTTAAAAATTGTATCAATTACGTATTAAAAACCGAAACATAATTATTTTGAGGGCAAAAATATATCTTGCGCACCACCGGTAATTGAATCCATTCCTTCAAATTATTTTCGGAACTTTGGATAACACGGTATAAGTGTTTGAAGCAACTTAAAAATCTGGATTAATTTTTTGCGATCGGTCTAACCTCACATGAACATAAAACTTTTACGAGTCTATGCGAGCTTTGTATTAAATCATTTAACAGTAAAATTGGAGACAATTTGACGCTAATATTAGTTCTTCAATAATTGATATTTGCATTTATTTCGTCGAATTCAAAGATTTATTTTGGTGGTTTTGACCATAAAATCGCAAAATTTCTCCACTGTGCGATGCGTTTATCGCGAATTTTATTTCAGTCCTTAGAAGTGAGCTCGGCGAAAAGTGGCGTGTCCCATTGAGAACCGGTACACGCCAGATCCCGAGTTTCGCGCGCCTCCACTTTTATCGGGGGCAGAAAATATTCCCCAGCTCGGCTTCTCTTCTCCGCGCGGCGCGCGGCATAAATCTGATTTAACATCCTCGGACTTTCATCTCTCGCGGCGCGCGAAAAGACGGCCCCGAGGAAAACGTTTCGCCGCGCGACGAAAGCTTCCGCGAGCGTGCCGCAGAAAATTTAAGGATACTTCCACACCGTATACACATCCTCCGCGTGCACGGCCGAACGAAATAAATTTCACGCTCGCCGGGAATAAGGCGGCGGGTAGTATTTTTCCTCCGTGCACTCAGCCCGTCGCTGGGACGAAACTTATCGCACCGGATGAAACGTGACGAACGTATGAATAATAACGAACCCCGCGGGCCATTTGTTTCCGCGCATCTCCGGCGCATTGAAAACCCTGACGCTATCGAACCGTCAAGATCGCTCTCCCGGCCGTAATTCCGCTCCACAAAGAAAACTTGCGATTGCGGATTCGGAGCCTCGCGCTGACAAATTCTGGTTTATTGCCGAACTGCTGTTTCAGTCTCTCGGGAAACGTGAATTCTTTCGCGGAATCAAGGGTCAAATAAAATTAGAACGAAGCAAGGGATCGATAGATGCGTGAAAGAATCGAACAGTGAAAATAAGAAGATTTTATTAATGGACGTTAAAGTGCATTTTAATATTTTTTTTATTATCCAACACTTTGCTAATTAGTATTTATATAAGTTTCTCTTTCACGCCGCGCTTACAGTGGCTCTGTGATAAATACTACAGCACCTATCGAGGCGTAGATATCAGTTTAGGACAGATACACAGGTATACGTTCGCAACGGCGAATTTATTAGATAAAAAAACATGAGCACACAGCAGTGTACTGGCTGACACTGTTCTATGAATAGGCTGCGTAAACAGTTTGTTTGAAACAGCTGGTTAGGACTCAACGCGCGTTGTTCGAGACGACACTGGTTTACGGGCGACGATGGAGAAACACTCGCCTATCTGTGAATCAATCCTGACGGGTGAATGAAAAGGAAACGCAACAACTGCCAACCACAGGTGCCCGAACGGTGAGTAAGTCCTCTGTGGATTATCGCTACTTAATTCCTATCACCGTCGATCATTCTCTTAGTCCCACAGAATTCCAAACGCTTTTGGAAAACACCAAAAGTATTATCCAAGGACCGCGAGAGTTTTTTTCTTTTGCACCGTTCAAAGTGTTACGACCGAAAACCCCTACACATCCACCCGTCTACATTTTAATCCTACCCTCGGCTCGCTCGAAAATTGTGTACCCATCCATCCCGCGCGCGACCGCAGAATGCCGCATCATTCTATAGCCCCGATCACAAAAGAATCCAATTTCACTGTCTGTCGGTGCAAAAACGATCGAACTTCCCCGGCGCGGCTGAAAGTGTGCGGTCACCACGTGATCCCCTCGCGGAATCTCCAGTATTCCCTGCCTCGTCTGGACCCTCCGGTATCATTAAAATCGCTTGACTTTACGGCAGGGTGGGTGGGGGGGGGGGGGGGGGGAAGGCAAAGTACACGTCGGTGTCGTCCTCTCGGCGCGAGGGTCTGCGGTCAGAGGTTACGCCGACACGGAGGACTGGTAGTTGCTAAATTCTCGAGATGGCGCGCACCTGAGAGACCGAGAGGGAAACATTCACCGCGAGCCGGTGGCAAAAGGTCGACGGGGATGGAGGGATGGGGGAGGGGAGGGGGAGAAGAGAAACCTGCCGGCCGGCAAAAGGGCGCGAGAGGGAGAGAGAGGAGACCGCTGAAATTGCGGGGAGAAAGAGGGGGGGGGGGGGCAAAGGTGGCCACGGACGAGGGAAGTTGCGGTTTTCGTGGTCGCCGCGGTTGCGGCTTAGGCAAATTGAGATAGTTCGCAAACCGCCGACCAGCTGACCTAACCGTCACGCCAGGATGCTGCTGGCTGCTGCTGCGAGCGGAGCGCGGCTGCTCCTGGGAGAGAATTTCGCAGTTGAAGAGGAAGCGGTGAACGCGAGGAGCTCGTTTCGACGCGGCCAGGGGCCCTGCGGTCGGGGCAAAAACCATCGTAACCCCCCCCCCCCCCCCCGGAGCTTGTTCTCGCGTGGAATCGCACGATGATTCGCGAAAATGTTTCCCCGAAACGAATCCCCGCGACTACCGCCGACGATAAAAAAGAAACCCATGCAGAGTGAGTCGAGGAATTCCGCGACACTGTTGCGAACCGCTCGCGAGAAATCACGATCGTAGTAATTACGCAGGGCCCGGTTCTTTGTATCAGGCGACTCGAGGTCCAATCGTACGTGTAACGCGACTGTTTTTTTTTCTTATTTTTTTCTTTTCTTTTTGAACGAATGGCGGAAATGAGAAAGGTGAAGGCTTCTAATGGAATCGAAGGGCAACAGGTCGTTATACCCAGCCGATTTGAGAAAGTAGAATAGTAGAAGAGACGAAGGACTGGAATCGATTTGAAGAATTGAATCGAAGTCGGTCGTCCGTACGATCTCTTGGGACCACTCGGGAATAGTTGAGTTCAATGGGGCTGGGATTTGCTAATTTCACTTCAATTGGTGGCACGAAATAAGAGTTTAGTAAGATTTACATGAACTTCGAAGGAGGTTCTTCTATTTACGTACGAGACAAGAGTCTGCTTATTATCGAAGTAATTCAACTTCTCGAGCTGGCGATGAAGAAATTGATGGTATTGAATATTGAAAGAAATCCGACGATTCCTCGAATACGAGTGCAATCGGCATTGCTATCTAAAGCGATTGAAAAACACGTTGGAGCAACGAGCTAAACGTTTTTATAAATAGATATCAGAAATCACAAACCTTAACTAGAAATTAAATATAAAATTATCGTTATCGGCGTGCCGTGATCAACAATCGTCGGCTAGTATTAAATTTACAAAGTCATCGAAAGTATCGCGCCGATAACGCGGCTAGAACCATCGTAACCGGAAAACATTTTATCGTGGCGATACCGCGATAAAGGCTTGTTCTGCAGATACCGAAAATCAATCTCGATCGTCTATCGCTTATCTCCAGCGCGTCCTTTCGACGGCCGCGTCGATAAAGGGACACGCAATTCTCCAATCTCTCTTAGAAACACAACGAAATAGAAAATTCTCAAGCTTCGACTGATGGAATCCATCTGAACGAGGAAACAAGAATGCGCCAACACTCGAACAATTACATCCAACATGCCATCCATCTCCATAGTATATCACGCAAATCCCTCGTCCGTCCAACTTTCCAAAGCCTCGGAACCATTTCCGAAGCCGCCCCCTCAAAACTGAAAATCCTATACAGGCTTCTGCCTCGTGTATCGGGAAGAAATCAGGTCACCGAATCGCCCAAACGGCCCAATCGCCAACGCCGAGCACCCGCGCACCCTGTTCCAAATCCCGCAGCATCCAAGACGGAGAAGGGGGAGGGTGCGCAATTACAAAGGGGGTCGGCGATATCGCGGCTTGGATCAAAACGGGCTGAGCACCGCTGGCGATGGGTAAACAGTACTGTATTGTATTTGTGTGCTTAGCCCGGCAAATATTAGCCACCATATCGCTTATGGTGCTTGTTGAGCGAGGGTGATGGTCGATAGTTCCTCTGTGGTGGGAGTGGTGAAGAGGCTTCGTTCGTGAACGAGCGCGCGCGCGCAGGCTAAGCCCCGCGTAACGCACACACGCGCGTATAAGCACAGATGGCCACGCAATACGCATGTCGTCGAGGGTGATGGTGCGCGGTGTGTGATTCGTGGCTGAGTGTGTTTGTCCATCCGTCCATATAGGGCTGTTTGTCCTTGCTCTCCTTGTTTGAAGAACGTCGGGATCCCGGTCTGTGCAAACTCCTCATTATTGCGAACAATGTACACACGGGGTACAGCGAGCTGGAGCGCGCGCGTGCGTGCACGCGGGTGGGCCTGCGCGCGCGAGCGCTCGCAGACTGGAGTTCGCGCGTGTGAACGTTACACGTGTACCGAGCCGGTGTGAACGGTGGTGTGTGCCATATCAGCGAGGCGCGATCCAGTTTTTATTTTTTTCGCGATAGGTGGAGAAGAGTGTGCGGATTTAATTATTTCGTGGCGTTAATCAGCATCGATCAGATTCATAAGCTACTACACGGGAGGAGACCGGCAGTTTTCGGCAGATTCTAAAATGGCAATAGATACGTCAATAGAGCATGTTAGTTCCTAAATCAGCCACGGGGCTCTCGGATCCCCGGGGACTTCTCCTCACTCGTCCACGAGTCAGCGTTTCCTAACCGGTCACAGCCGTTGGCGAGGATATCCCTGTTGCGAATCGTTACGGCGTACGAATAATACAACGTCCGAATACCTATATTATTTGCCACGCGCCTTTATCATCGTTTCACTAATACAAAATTCTTCGGAACACACGCGACCCATGGGGTTTCTGTTCGCACGAACAGGACACGAGGGGCGACGACCGCTTCCTCCATCGAGGACGACTTAAATCCCCGCTTTAGAAACTCGAGCACGTTCGGCAGGGGGGCCCAGCCGAAAAGCCCGGCCAGTTTTCTGCCAGGGTTAATGCTAGGCACGATTTTAATTTGTAATCAGGACCCGCTGGGAGAAAATAAGCAATCGATACCGTTCGTCGGGGGGCGGGGGGCCGGGCGACCGTCGAAAGGCCTCTCACCAAAACCGAGACGGCCACTTTTCGCCCGGTGACCGCGACAGGCCGTCTACGAGGAGAGAGGCCACGAGGCTCGTACACCAAGGCATTTTAATGACGACGAGGGTCTACAAGTACCATTTCCCGAATTCGGCCATTAACGAGGAAATTGACGGCAGTTTTAGGGCGGTCCGTCCGAAATTGCCCGGAGCCCTTCAATTTCGTAGTCGATCCCTGTCCCCTCGCAATAATCCACGCCAGGCCAGCGTAGGAAATTCGACACGCGGGGGGAGAGGGGGGAGAAGGGTGCCATTCACGGGCCAGACACTGTTGTTCTCACCTACCCGACCGACCCCCATGCTTAAAACTTCCAGTTTCTTCGTTAATTATACCACTGGGGCGAACAACCTCGGTACTCCCTGCTCGAAGGTGCACGACAAACGAGACCAGGTCTTTCCTTCTATTTATACAGGGTGTCTCTATATCGCGCGACTAGGTGAACGCTGGGAGCGTATTCTACTTCTCATGGTGTTAAACGAGCGTTGTTAGTATGGATCTGCGAATGGTTGATTTTCGAGTTAAGGTCTGCCACAGTTGGGCAAGAACAACGGCATTACGCGGAAGAGGAGCGGAAGAGATGTGTCTGTGACGCGAAACGATTTTAATTTATACAGCGATGGGAGAATATTTATAGGACTCATTTCTTATCGTTGGTACGAGTAATTGCGAGCAACGAGACGTTAAGAGTTTTCCCGGTAGATGTTTAAGCGAAACGGACGTAACAGGAATTTTTCGCGTGTCGGCGCGCTGGCGGAGCGAAAACACGGAGCGGGTAAGCTTCTTGAAAATTATGTCGCAGTCTACGCGTTTTCCACTTCGCAGTGTTGTATAATACGATTACTTAAGTTTCCTTTGAACCTCGAGAAGCAATTATAGCGTTCGCGCTCGTTATTCAACGAATGTTGGTAAATACGTAAATTAAAGGAAACGATGCGACGAGACGATAAGCGGTCGTTTCCTCGAATTAGTTGCAGTTAATCGCGTTGACTTTCGAACGCGCAACATTTTCGAGGAAATAATACGCGCCCGATCTCGTGGATACGGATCTGAAGCTAATATAAACCGCGTCGCTGTAGTTTAACTAAGAGCTGTTTCTTCGCACAGAGATTCGTTCGCGAATAATGAACGTCTTAAAAGCTCTGCGCTTATGCGCGCAAATGTGAGTTACGTAAAAACCCGACATTTCCATAAATATAGAAAGTACGTATTGTGCCTATCTACGCAGTAAGGATTAATAATTAGCTAAATCTGCACGAAGATGCCTACTGTTACTTTATTTAATTGGAATTTGAAGCTCCCGGCCACCAGCCACTCGAGCGCCAACTTTTCAAGATTATGAACGTACCGGGCTGAAGATTGAAAGAGGGGCAAAATATTGTAGCTACATAAAAGGGTCAATATTCAAACCCGATATCACACAAGATAGCATCGCTTTAAAGAATTGATCGCTGCTACATGGAATACCATGGTATCGAAGTTTCGAGGATCGCGATAAGATAATCCGTATCATCACGCGTCGCTCCGCGGAACGGCGCAACCAATTCCGCCGAAAGCGTCGGCTCCTTCAACCCGGGCGCGGGTCGACAAACAACGACAAACATCGACAAAAGTGGGGCTACAAACAATACAACATTTTTACCGTCCCCTTCTGGCCTGGAAGCAGCGTCGGGCGCATAATATCGACAATTTCTAGCTAAACGGCCGCTCTATGGACGGTGGAAGAGGACCCCGAACGGGTCTGCGGACAATGAGGCGATACTTAAGGACTCACCGGGGCGAGCTTTGTTCAACGTGTTCCGCGAAGGACCCGCCGCGACAATGGACGTTCTTGATTTCCACCGCTCGCCCCTTTACAAATTGAACCGTATTATCGCGGCAACAATGCGGTCGCTTCTCCATTTTCTGCTCGAGCAACGGGAGGAGCGCGTTGCAAAACTCCTCGGGACCACTCGGCTGGCGAAAGTTCGGGCACCGATCCGCCGGATGAAAGTACTCGTGGAAAAGTGGCTTAAAAATTATTCCACGCGGAGACGTGACGGCGCTCGGGCGTTTCGTCGTTTTCTCCACGCACCGCTCGTGAAAAACTTTGCCCGAGCGATCCACTCGGTGGACCCGCGGGTCAACGGGTCGCCGAGGGGGGATCTACTTAATCGGCGGCTTAATCACGGCGATGCGGGGTCTCGCTCGGCAACCTTAGCCAGCGTGCACAGCAATAAACTAATGACTGGCCGTAGATTCCAAGGAGCGACGTAATACGCCTCGATCTTCTTCCGTTCTTTTCCGATGCGCGCCGATTGCAGGAAGAGGAACGTTTCGCACGGCGCGGCTCGATTCTGATAAAACGGCGAGAGTAATTGTGTTGTTCCTGAGGAAAACTCATTGCCGCCGTTGAGACTGCGCCGATCGACTTGCTCCGTGGAACGTTCACTTTCCAAGTTTTTCGTGGACTCGGCTTAAACTTTTCGTTGCTTCATAAAACAAGGAAATCTATACTTTCTGCGATCGTCTAGGGATTTGAGGAAATCGTGGGTTAGGTTCCTTATGTAACTTTGAATAGAGCTTGATCTGAAGAACACGCGAGCAGATTCGTTTAAGGCGTATAATTAAATTATGAAAGGGAGAGGGAAGTCTCTAAGTAAAAATTCATTATTTTATTAAATTTCTAAAGAGATCGTAGCATTGCGGGCACAACACGCGGTATATGTATTTTGTAGCAATTATAGCCTAGGGATTCACTGGACATCCAATTTCTCGGTGGACCTGCTGCCCGCTGTGAACCACAATCGTCGATTGCCATCGAATTTTTGCTCGAGAAACTCATTGCGCGTTACCTCGCATAAAATAAATTTAATTAAACTTATCGAATTTAATTCAATCTCAATTCCTCCTCCTTTCATTTCTCGATAATAATTTATCCCGTGGACTTTTATGCTCGTAACACGCCCTCTTCCGATAAATGTACATTCGGCAATCTACAATTTATAATCTATTCTAATTTTCCGCTAGAACGAACCCACAGTAATTTACAGTGAAACGATCGAACTCGATTAGTATATTCGAAGATGACAGGTCCCCTCGTTCTTCGATTGATCAGCCGTGATTGACTCGAACACGATGGGTCACGTCGAATCCGAGGACTCTGTTTACAGAGCTGGCTGTAAAGATAGCAGATAAACGGCGTGTACATATCGCGAAGTGGGACGATAATTCCCGTGTAACACACGATTCAGGTCGACGGTCGCGAATCAATTTCGAGGCGTGTTACGAAAATGTCGCACTCCAGATATTCACGGGCACCGACAACGACGGATACGCACACAGAGGCACGTACACGCTGTGTTATTTATAAAAGGAACGATTCCACGGCGCGATACCGCGGCGATAAGCGTGTAATTGCTGGACTTATCGCGAGCCGTTCAATGTCACCGCCGCTCGACATCCCGAGGCTCTGGGATTCTATCGAAATGCACCTCCGACGGGAGTGGATGCTTTCCGTGACCGGAGCCCCCTCGCGTCATCGCATTCGAAGCTTTTGCGGAAAACTGCAACGACGCACACGCGGGTCAGCTACTCTCCGCTACTCTCCGCTGCATGCGACGTGAAAGACGTTAGAGGAGGTGTTCCAGAGAAATCGTGACTGATCCGAAGCAGTACCTGTCACTGACCACCGCACAGATTTTTCTAATAACAGATGCTGAAACTTTTTCCACCAGTCACCGTTCAAAATCTTGATGTAACAGGCGATTTTTATGATGAACTTGGAATATTCTCTACTCCGACTGAATGACAATTCTAGTGAAATTCTAAGTGAAAGTATTCCTGCCGTAAAAGCGACTCGCTGACAATCTCATCGCCCTTCGTAATTTAATGCTGACATTCTGCGCCCTGAAACTTAAAGAACCTCCGACGAGGGTCCGTGTGGTTCGGTTATCCCGCTGCGAGCGTTCGTTCGACGTGATTCGAAAGCCTCTAGCCGCGGTGAAGCAAGTAGTCGATCCTCGTACAACAATCGGCCTCGCCTAGAAGTTTAAAGTATCGTCTGGAGGGCCGAAGCGGAAGAGGGGGGCGGGCAGAGGGCCGGTCCCTGTTAAAACTTGCCGGGCGGGAGTTTCGTAATGATCGGCGAGCCAGTTTGCCCGGAAATAATATTTGTACAGCTTGTACGTAAACAACCCTGGCGGCCCTCCAGAGTGCCAATAACACCGCCTGTGTCAACTCGGTCAAGCACCGAACCCGCTTAAATGAGTCACGATGCGAGCGGGAAGAAAGGTGTAACTCTTTCTGCGGATTTCATAGCGGCGCGGCACGGCACGGTACTCCTGGAACAGGCATCCTTCTGCCCCGCTTCGCGTTCACCACCGCGATAAAACCTGCGAACCAGTCCGCTAACGACGCCAGGATTCCGCCGGGTCTGCCGGGCGGCATGTAAATTAACGATTCCGCCGAGTCTTTTAGCACCTTGGAGCGGCGGGCCTCGTTTGCCCGTCATTCAACAGACGAGAAGTGGAATGTAAAAAATTCGTGCGGATCTAATGGCGCTTCCGAGGATGGGCACCTAGAGTCTAGACGGTGTCTAGAGAATTTTAGGGCCATCGAACGATCGATGATGGTCGGAGGGATAATATCAGGGCGGAAATATTGGTGAAAGATAGAGAGATAGCGATAATATGGTATGGATTCTACGCGAAGTTGCAGAGATATCAGTTTCGATGCTTCCTCTGCGATTTTAATAACAATCGACGTCTCTATCACACCGTGCAAACACCCTTTCGAAGCCCTTTGAACTCCGCTAACGTTCAATTTCCCTGGAACTCGACGGTGCATTCGGCGCAGAGATTGAACCCATCCCATACACAGTGATAAAAACGGCTCACCCTGTATTTGTTCCCCGCTCCTTTTCCAGCGCAGTGAAGCAAAGATAAATTACCGCGGAACGGTTTTCGATAAAGCGCGAACGAAAAGGGGGTCGAGCAACGGCCGCCGCTCATCGAGAAAGAATGGCCACGTTTTCGGCATCGGTCGCTGGGCAATTGGAGGGCAGAGGCAGACAGAGCTATTTGCATGTCGCGAGATTTATAATGCGCGTCAATTACACGTAACACGCTTCGCTCATTCCGCGGTGTAATTCATCCCGTGTAATTACCAATGCATATTGCGGTCTCTGCGGAAACTCGCAACCGTGCGGACCGCGAATTTCGTGCAATCGTACTTCGAACCCCTTCATTCGCCCTCTCACCCAGACCCCGACCCCACCGAACCCCTACCCCCGTCCCAAGTCCACTCCTCCCGCTCGTCTCGATTTCAATTTCGCCCTGATCCTGCTGAATATATCCCAGCGTCTCCCTCCAATTCGCTCCTCGAGCCTCGCCCCGTCCACCCCTTGTATCCCTTCTTCTCTCTTTTCGTCGTCTCCGTGCCAGACGACGATTACACGACCGGCAATCGCTCCCCCGTTCACCGCCCCTGTATAGTGATTCAGTGATTAGGAATTAGACGATCGCTTTGATTACGGCCAGAGCTTCGAGTTAGATTTAGGTGGAATTTGCTGTCGTGGTGGAGTTCGCATCCTTGCACGTTTAGCTTCAAAGATGTTATACTTGACGTTGTATAATTCGTTTTGTAGATTGGAGATAACGATATGGGAACGTCGTGAACTTTAAATGTTGCTAAATTCCGCTATCCATCAAAATAAAATTGATAAGAATTCTAGAAAATATCACCTGTATTCGACGAGAATTAAATGGAACAGAACGTTGTCAGTGGGGCATTAATACTTCCCTGGCTTCAGAGGAAATCCTTCCTTTGAAAGCCTTTTGTGCATATTGGCCTTTTATACACGGGATTAGCGAGAATTTAGGCAAATAGCAGCGAGCGCTCCGAGTAAATACCGTAATGATGAAAAGATATATCAGTGAAATACCGACGTCTTTCGCGAAACGATGATCACTTCGTAAACCTTTAATTGTACGAATTCTGCGAAGTTCCTTGTCCACGCGAGCGGCTCACTCCTGGTATATGGGGGCCTGAAATATTTTCAATTTATAACGAACCACCCGACGCAGAGGCCCCAGTTGACAAATCCCCTTGACGTCCTCGGCGGCAGAACGGAATCGTGCCTTGCTCGAAAAATATTATTCGAAACTGCGAGCGATCGATAGAACTGCGAGGAACTCTGGTAACGAGCCGGACAAACAATCGAGAACGACAATGGGCGGGTAAACATGACCGATGTCGGAGGCGATCGCGACTCAGGTAACATTTTTTTTTTTCTCTCCCTTTCTCTAATTCTCTCTGGCCGTGCCACCCTCTCTTTCCAAGACCCATACACCTGTGTTTACACTGCAGGCACTTGTCAACGATCAACCGGGGCCCCGCCCCTCCGTAAATTGTAACCTCGCACTGCAGGCGGCGGGGCACGAATTTTACGATCCTGCGACGTTAATAGGATTACCGGATCAAAAGCGTGGAAAGTTAAGATACGGTCGGTCCAAGTGACGGCGAAAGGGACAAAGCGACGGGATATGGACGGGCGCACCGATCGACCGTGCGCGCCCCGACCTCGAGGTAAATTTTTATATTAGCCCTATCGATTACGGAAGCCTTTCGAAACGCTACAACCCCGAGCATTACCGCGATAAAACGGAAGGCGTTAACTTCCATCGACTTACCGATAGTGCACGGTTTAAACGAACATCCCCCTCCCCTTCCTCCGCGTTTACGATAGGATAATGGCTGCTAGCGGGGGAGCATTCCATTTCCAAGGAACAGGGTTTTATACGGGATGCTGTCGTAATTCGCGGTAAGCTGGGGAAGGGATGACTCATGGCTTGAAAACAAGCCAAAACCGTTGGGGTGGTATATACAAGACTTTATCGTCCAATACTTTGCCGTTAGAGACGCCCGCAAACCTACAGGGTCTCAATTTTTCCTCAACTATCTAAGATTCTAAGAGTTCGCTAAATTTTGTAAACACCTCCCGTAGTTACTCTCTCCTAAAGCTCTGAAGACTAATGAATATCATTAGCAACCCCTCGCCGACTGCACCGTGAAATATAAAATTCGCTGTCCAGTGAATTATCGGTGATTATTAATAAGGAGCGATAATGAGAATATCAGAGCCCGTTTTTAGACGAATGGTTTATAGGGTTGCGAAGGAAACGGGAATAAAATAAAGCACGATCACGCGACAGGGTATCGAATAAAAATGGATCGCCTAAGCCGAAGAGCTTTAACGCGAGGAAATCTGTTCCACTTTCGATACCGTATTGGACGTGTTCCAGCAGCTCCAGGTAATTCCCACCGACAGAAGCGTCCCTTCTTATCCGGGATTTACTTGCCCCAACCTCCCCCACCATTTTTTGTTTTTTTTTTGCCATTCATTTGCTCGGCTGGTAATCGTCGCTGCACGTCGCCCATATGCGGTGGCACGTACGGGCATAATGTAATCGCGGATATTGGACCACGCGAGCGTTGGTCACGGCTACATGGGGATTTATTTTCGTCGTTCTGCCGAGCTTTTCCGCGTCGACTGCCGCGGCCTGTTTACGGCCGAATGAAAACTTGCTCGCCGGCCAAATATTATTCCGTCCCCGGGCCGCACACCCGCTTGCCGTTCACCAGCTCTTTATGTCCCTCTCCGCCGTGCCGCTCCATCATTAGCCGGTTATTGTACGGAGTAGAAACGACGACGTTAAGACCGCAAGGCCATTTTCGACGGGAGATTCTATCGCGATTATTGGGAGGAACTGGCTGCCACGATTTTTACACGAGATTCAAGTTACCCATAGAAAACTCGTATCTGAATGGGAAGAAGATAGCGAGGTACTTGAGACACTCGTCCGACGTGCAAATGGTAATGCCGAAAGGTCCCACGTGTATCCACAGCAGAGATGGGCAAAAAATTATTTGAAATAAAAATATGTGTACGAAATTTTTTATTTCAAATAATTTTTTGCCCAACTCTGATCCACAGACTGCAAAACCAAGAGTTTTGGCTCTCGACACTCAGCTACGCCATCATATTCCACTCTCTAATTAACGGTGATCGATATCGACAAGTATAGAGATTACAATTCTCATTTGCATTACTTTCTCAGCGAATATCTTCGCAAACGAATACTATTCTTCCCTTTTCATGCAAAACGTTCCTCGAGTCTTAACGCGGCCCTTTACGCTTTCCCTATTTCATTTTCCCACTACCTCCGCGCCTATCCTCCATACATCCACCTTGCACGCGCACAGGCGAGCGAGGAGCCAGTTGGGACGAGAAGAAAAAATTAGGCTCCCGTCAATTTCATCCCACCGTGTATTTATACGCAGGGGAGCGAGCGCACAGGTATTTAGCGCGAAGCACGCGTGTGCAAACTCTGTCTCGCGCGCGTCGCAGTTTCTGCACGGCCGTGCGGCCTGTGTATTCGCAACAAGAGAATGATGGCGAGAGTTACGGAGGAGTTGCGCGCGGGGTACGTGGGTAAACTATCGAGAGAAAATAAATACGGGAGCAGCCAGGGCTCGTTCGACTAACGATCTGAAAGAGAGCGCTCCCTCGTCCCCGCTGGAGTCTGGCAGCGGCGAGTACGCGCGAGTCGGCAAAAAAGCCCCGACAGAGTACTTTTCAGGTCCCTCATGCTCTCTCTCTCTCTCTCTCTCTCTCTCTTTCTGCCTCTTTTTGTTCCGTTCGAGCGACGCCGATGCGAACGGCAGAGGGGAGGGGGGCACAAAAAAAGGAAGACCATGGGACTACGGATCTATCCTGACGAGGAGAGAGTGTCTATGGCCGAGCAGCTACCCCGGGTCGATATATCGGTAACTCGAATTAGCGTCGGGGATAGAGGCCTCGGCCGGGCACGGCCAACGAACGATACTTATCGAAAGTGCGCTCAGGATTGAAAGGATTTTCGAGCGGGACCGATGCGCGATGCGTATTCCATGATATCGATGAATCGCGAGAGGGAGAATGCGGAGGGAAAAATAAAAACAATCCGACGGGGGACACGGGTTATCAAGTGCAATTTTTGCAACCTTATTTCTTTACCAGCTGAATGAAATGTACTTTGAATCGATTGCTCGCTAGATATTTGCAGGAGCGCGGATCGTAAATAAATTTCTGCTCAGCGGAATCTTTTGTTTCTACGTTGCTGGTTTAAAACAGCAAGAGTTTGTATTTCCTAGTAATATCCATGTGGGATGTAAAGAGCACGGTTCATTTAAATTTTATACGCGGCTTGGAATAGCCAACAAAGCGTAGGAGAAGTGTAAAAGCGTGGAAGTTATGTTTGAAACCTCTGCAAACAGTTTTATAGATAATTAATTGTGTCCCAATATTCAGCCTCAAAGTCTGGCGTGTATCTCTCATAGTTTGCGGAATAATTGCTTATGTACACTTTAATTGGGCCTGCTGCTGGCATACGATCACGTGTAATAATGCATATGTAAAGCGTTCCACTGATACAATAAACTATTTACAAAATGAGGCATCGCGCGATACGGCTGCGAGATTAGAGGCTTAGCAACGGAAACACATTGATATATATCTAAGAATGTAAATTACAGAGAATAAGAGGTATTTAAGAAATTAGATATATGCTAAAATTAATCGAAGGCGATACAGGCGCTTTGAATTCTAATACTGGGATATGCGGTATCTGTATTATCCACGATTAATTTCACACTAGTTTGCATCGCAGTGGAGAACGACGGGCACAAAAGCACGTGCGCACATGGGCGATGCCGAGGAAACATTGTCTACACGAGGAACGTTGATCGTATCACGTCAACGATCTGAATATTTTCACGGTTACTTTGTAAGCGAGTAATCGACGGATATTGACAGCAAGACGAGGCGAGGTCACCAGACGCGCACGTTACGCTGTTTTGCCTCGACGTGTATAATTTCCCCCGATACGTAGAAGAGCGCTCGTTTTCCATTCAAATGAGACGCGGTTTCGTATGCTACTCACGGAAAAGTAATCTTCCATATCGCGTCACAATGAAATCAACATCGATCGCTATTCACTATTCAAGGCACTCATCGTTGGAATTTACTTCAACAGACTGCGAGCGTATGATTTCGCGATAGCGGGCAAAGTTCGTTGCCTGGGCCGCGTCGGGCCGCATTACACGCCTCGGTGCGATTAAACGCGAAACTAAAAAACCGTCCGGTGCCCGCCGGCGATGGGGCCTTACGACGCCTCGAGCTGGCACGAGCCTCCCCACCGAAAACACGATTCCCCCACGAATATTATTGAAATCTCGGAGATATAAAACTCGAACGAAACATTTGCCTCTGATTCGAGATCGATCACGTTGACAATGAGAAATATTCCTGACACGCTGTACACGTGAGCGCACGCATGTGCACAGTTGGCATAGCAACTCGTAACTCCGTGTTTATGCGAGAAATGAAAGGCAAGTGAAGCCTTTCTTTTCTATAATACCAATCGAAGCTTTCCAGATTCTTGAAATTCGAGTAACATCCCTCAAGTGATTCGAAGAAGAGCAATAATCTCGAGTGGACGGGGAATTTACAAGAGAGGGAACAGCCGTCGCCAGTGCCTGCACGGCTCTTAAACTCTGACTCGCCGCGGAGACGTCCCGCTATGCTTCGAGTCTTCTCTATCCCCTAGAGCTTTTATTTTTATCGCGTATATGTCGCGCCCGTCACTCCTGTCAAACGGCGCGCGTATCTCCGGGAGGCGAAGGGGGAAAAAAAGCGATCGACAGAGGAGTGAAAGAAAGGAGAAATAAAAAGAAAGAAGCACTTACCGGGTGCCGTGCCGCAGCTGCCGCCGCGTTTATACCGGCACTGGGGTACATCTTATCGTCGGTTGCCCCTCGAAGAGGTTACGTTGGCTCCCTCCGGTCGCGACCGACTCCTGTCACCAGAGTAATGGATATGTCTCCGTTATCCTCAGGTATATCCAGCGGTATCCCAGGTCATAGCCTGTACGCACTATTATTCACTGTTCCCGGAAAAAGAATAACCGTGAACGGGAATAGAAAACAACACGATACGAGGAGACGGGGGGCTACGGCATCAAGTCGAACGTCGGTGGCGCGCGGCACACACAAACACACACACACGCGCACAGGCACTGTTCACTTTTCTTCTTCTGCGCGGTCCTCTGGCTTCCGCTCGGTTTTTCGTGTTGCTCGTCTCACAGAAAGAGATACCGAGAGGAGAGGCACGGTTCACGACGGCGTACTGCAATAGCGGCGGCGCGGAACGACGTTCGATCACGCTGGTGTTACGCGATGCGAATACGCGACGATACATAAGACGAAAATGTTCCCTCGACCGATCCTCTCTCGTCAACGGACGGGTATCAACTAATCAACCGCAGCGCCGAGGAGAAGCTCTTCCCCTCCCCGCCGAGCCCGCCCCCCCCCCCCTCCATTCACCGCGACACCACGTGGTCTTCCCCGTTGGCTCTCTCGCCTCGTCTCAGTCGCTCCCGCGATCCTTCCCTTTCACTCTCCCCGTCTCGCTCGCTCCTTCTCCAACTCGCAGCGCGCGCGCCTTCGACAATCGGGCCTCTTAGCTCGTTCGTCTCTCTTTTCCCGTCCGTCGCGTTCCCATGTGCACGGATATCAGCGCGCGTGTGCATCGCCTCTGCGTGTGTACGTGCGTGTTTCAGCGACCGACGGGGGAATCCGTTCTCGTCGCGATCCGCTTTGCATTTTTACTTACGGGCAAAAACGAGATTCGCGGCGGTAGATGTTGCGGCGAGTTTGTAGCCTGCGTATTACCAGCCGGCGCGTATTAAATTATCGCTGCCTACGGGACAGGGTGAACATCGGCGAACAAGCACGGCCGGAAAACCCGTGTTAAACTTCCTCTTTATCACGCGCGAATTTGATCGCTTCATAACGAACAGCGCAGCGATTTCTTCGCCGCCTTTATATTTAATTGTATCCCCGCGTACACAAATGAAAGAGGGCGGCAGCCGGGATAATTTTCAAATAATTATCTGCCGTTTCGAGCGAGATCCCGCGTTTCGTTAATATCGCCGGTAACGGCCGGGGGATGGAATTAAAACGTTGCCGTCGCCCCATGGTTACGAGGCAACGTCCAAACTGCGAAACGCGATATCGGAGGAGTTCGCTTTTTGGTTTAAAGAAATGGTATAAAATAGCGTATCCTCGTCGCGCCGCCAGTAAATAAACATGCTCGCGGGCACAGAGCGGGGACGAATTTATGGTACAGCTGGTATAGAAACGATACGTTGCGCAAGACAAGCTGAATTGAATACAAAACTGCAGACCAGCTGTTGACGTCTTAAAAAAATCAATGCTTATAAACACAGACGCGAATAGAAACAGCGGCTTCTTGGAGCTAACAAATTTATTGCGCACTTTCGACTTATCGTTGCACAAGGGATCGTCTCTTTCCCAGTTGCATGGAAACTTTGTTTTCGAAAGCAACACGCCGCGTTTCTAATACGTTGCGCGGCGAGCCGATTTCGTCAAGATTTCTCCAGGAACCGATTCATTATCACAACAAATATAACGAATCTGAAGATTACACATTTACCCAGAGGACACTTAGATATCATTCACACGTATGCCGCTCGGCAAGTGGCGCAACAAAATGCCCCAGCGTCCAACTACATCCTGCACAGCTGAAATATCTTTACGAATGCCAATATCCCCACGTGGTATCCAATTTATTAAACGCAGTTTTACCTATGCCACAGACTTCCTCTTCAACCACCCATAAACCCTCGATCCCGTCGTTCACCACCCCTCCGTCGCAATACCAGAACACTTCCTCCAGGGTCGCGAGCTCCTCTTTTTTTCCCTCCCCTTTCGGTTGCCTCACATTCGCCCCGTTCTTGCAGCCACGAATCTTTCGGATTGGAGTTCACTCTCTCCCCGGCTCATCTGTCATCCTTGTCACGCTCGTTTTAGCCCCCTTCTCGTTCTCGTTGCCGCTATCTCGACCCAACCGACCGTCCGTTTCATCCTCGACCTCGTACTTGCAGTGTACCTCCCCGTCCCCTTTCTCACCCCCTCGACAACACGTTGGATGTCCTTCCGCCGGGCCCTCCCCGCGCCGCCCCGGCTCCTTTCGTCCCCGTGACTCTGCTCCCCGAGAGTGCCTATAGCCGAGCGGTATACACGCCGGTTACTACAGGCGTGTAAAACCCCTTTGGACGGGGTGGCAAGCATCGACGACCTTTCCACCTCAACTCCCTGCAAACAATTATTATCACTTTACCCCCGCTGCACTCAGCCCGGTGACACTTAATCTTGGCGTTATTTAGCGAGAAGGAAGAAATTGGGGCGAGGTGGGGAAGCGGGGGAGGGCGGGGGGGGGGCGCAGTCTTGCGGGTTAGGAGACACGGAGGAGAGCGACGAGGCCTTAACGAGGGGTGACACGCGAGCCGTGCTCGTCACGAAAATTTCCGGCTCGCACCGTGTATGTATGTATCACGGAGGCAAATGGAGGAAGATATTACGAGAGGCCCGCTAACGACAAAGTGGCCGAGCAGCGTGCTTTAGAGATCGTAATTTAGGCTGATCGCGCGCGGAGAGAGGGTGAAATCGTCAACCCTCCCGCCCCCCCCCCCCTTGGAATTAAAGATATGGTCGAAACTGACTTCCCCCTTTTGTAGCTGTAAACGTGCATATCTTCCAAGTTTTAAAAATATCGTTCTCTACGAAATATGTACATATTTCTTGAGACAGATACACGAGCAATCGCAAGCGCAGTATCAGTCCCCGTTTACTTTATTAGTTAGCGTTTACCAGTGGCAGGCACGTTTCTCTGGAAATATGCAAAGCACGAGAACCGCTTGCCGGCGGGCGCTTCTACAAGAAGCAGATATCCGTGCCGCATAATTCGAGCCGCGAAAGCTGAAAAGGGACACGTCATCGCTTGTCATCGAGCTGAAACACCCGATACGAATTCCTTGCCCCGTATCTACCGACACATCGACCAATCGCTTAATCGCGTAAGCCCCGCGGAGAAATAGGACGATCCCCCGAATATCAAGCGCGGGCGTCGCATTAAGCGCCCGATAATTCATTCTTCCCGCTCTTTCCCCCTTGCGTTCGAACGTAACGCCAGCCTCGAATCGCGAAAGGAACCGGTTGCCCTCGCCCAGCAAACAAACCGGAGAGTTAACATCGCGTTTCACAGCGTCGACTTTGACGAACGGCTGACGGTGCCTCAACATCTCCGCCTTTGTTGTATTTACCCAACGCTTTAGCGACTACGATCCCCCTTTTTGTTCCGCGACGACTGTCTTCGTAAAGCCGCGCGTACCTACTCTGGCAGCGTTCGACAGATATTCGTACGGTTCCCTCTTCTTTTTCCTCTTTTTCTTGCTTTCTTACCGACAGAAATCTGATGACTAGTCGATCGCGGTGAATGGCGCGTGTCCATTGTGCAAACAGTCGCCACCGATTCGCGTTTATCAACAACGATGACGAACATTTAGGATCATCGATGTTTATAGTTTGTTTAGCGGGAATGTTTGCCAGCGGATGGTTTATTAACGCCAATGGGATCCGCACGGGGCCGATATTTATTTACGCCGCTCTATTGTTCTGGTCCGTTTGTCGGGCTAGAATTAAACGGCGAATATGAAATCGATCGCGCGACGAGCGTAATAATGTTAACTGGATCCAGAGGCGTAAGATTACAGGCGACGTATTGCGTGACTCTGGTCGTGTAACTCTATCGATTACCGAAAGAAAAGCGGCCTTCTCTCACGTTCGCGCGGCGCACCGCGCCGCACTTTCGATCCTCCCGTTCGTATCGCGCACGCAAAAACGTTAAAGCGGAACATGTATGTTTCTTAATCGTCGCACGTACTGGCCGAGGAAGCAACGCCGAAAGAAGAGGCACGAGGAGTGGAATAAAATTTCAATTTCAGTATAAGAAGAAATCTAGAGAAATCAAGTAAGGTAAATGTCCCATTACCTGCACACAACCCAGTACTTGGACACTATTGCAAATAATACTGATTATTACAATTAATATTCACTTTATCCATAAAATAACTATTTTATTCAATTACTCAAATATTCAATCAAATATATAGGTATATATATATTTTTCTTAGTAAACTTAGTACACTCGTAATAAAAATAAATTTTCTTCGACTCTTCAGTTTACACCATTTTAGTATTGCTCTTATCTGATTTGCTAAACAGTCTCCACTTTTTCTTAAGCGAATTTTATTAACAATGTTTAGTATATTGCTGCAACTAATACAGTTTTAGAAAAGTGGTGCCTTGTAGTATTATTTTTTGATTGAAAGATTAAAAGTAAAGTTCGTATTAGTTTTTTATTCGCGTGTCTATCTACTGGTACAGTGAAACCTGGAACGACTCTAAAACCTGACCATGCGTGTAAACTGTGAAAATAAGTACGCGTTAATTATTATTTTGTATTCTTGGTATCTTGTTTTAATGATAATATTTCATTCATGTGTAAAATTCGTGTGTTACACACGAATACACATAACCTTAAAATTAATCATTCAATAATAGATTCTTTTTACTTAAGTTTGTTTACTGGTTTGAATAAATTACTTATACAGAAGTAATATGCCAAAAGAAAAAACTATTGTGTTATTTTATTTTTATTTAATATCCCTAGAAAACATCCAAATTCCATAATGTGTCCAGGTAATGGGACAGTAAAATCGAGACACCGGGACATACTATTTGTTAAGCTGTCCAGGAATTGTGCCATTGTAAAGACTATAAATTTTCAATGTTTTACAAAATTATTCAATCCTACAATCTTGTTTTTTTTTAATGATAAAGTACACAAGATGCCCCAGGTAATTGCAAAATCGTTTTCAAATAAATCGATTTGTATAACTGAAAAATTCCCAAACGTGTGTCCGCCGTACCTTAAATGTCCAGGTATCGGGACATTTGCCTTATCCGGCAGAATTGTTCGTATCCACCCGCCGTTTTGCGTAAAGTATGTCTCGTCCACCTCGCGCGCAGCTATTTCAATATAAAAACGAAGCCAGTGTCCTTTCACAGTTATCGACACATCGATACGTGGGTATCGAGGTTGATCGAGGAAAACTGAGAAGTGTGTTCTCGAAATTAACGCGACAAGATCGACGGAGCGACGATGATAATCGTGGAATGGCCGACAGAGCCGCGGAACGTGACTCCTCGCGAGGGCCGCGCGCGTGTGCGCTAGCGGTCGCCTCGTTGGAAAACGTGTTTATTGGTTAATTGCATCATTCTTGCCAAGTGCCCCGGCTGCCAATTGGCTCTGGCCATCAATCGGTACGCGACGTGTACACGCGTCCCCTGGATATCCGGCCCGAAAGCATTTCGCGGCTACGTCGGCCTGACCCGCTCTTCCACCAGCGATCTCCTTTCCAGATTCCGGCAGCGACGACCGTCCCTTCCCCCCGCGGCAATCATCCGCGACGAATATAAACCGACAATTGTCACTGTCGTTTTACGAAACGCTCCGGCCGTCCGAGTCGCCGCTCCAACGCGGCAGATCTAATCGAACAGCTCTATTCATTCGAGCGACCCGACTAATTGACGACGCCGCAGCTCGATGGACAGGTAAAGGACAATAGCAAGTTTATGAAGCGAGAGGCTAGTTCCTACTGAAATACACGCTGTCCAGCGTCCCATCAGATCCTGTATCCTACTTGATCGTAATTTCGCATCGTAATTCTATTCATCGGTTCCACTTAAAGAGTTAGTGCACGGGGCCGGGTCGCAGACTGGAACGGTGTCGCTTCCGACCGAACGATCGAAAAATGATTTTCCAGGAAAACAGCCGTAACGCCGCGATGTGCTCCAGTGACCGTCACTGTTTCCACGCTTCCTGATAACGGCCGCGCGCCACCGCACCGATATCAGTCGGCCGCGCGAGAATTAATTGCCAAAGCGGCGATAGATCAAGCGGAAAGTTTTATCATCCGTCTCGAGCGCGCGGTTAGACGGGCAACAGACGCCGCAAACTAACGCGACGCGGAACGGATCCTTGGGCGTTGTTCGACTACATTTTTGTTCGAATAATCTTCGAATAAAAATTTCGAATAAAATTAAGTAACTCGAGAAGAACGAATAAATTTTTATTCGTTATTCGTTATTCTTTATTTGAAGGACCTCTGTGGCGAATAAACGTCAGGAATAAGGGTAGGTCGAAACCCGAGCCTCGGGTCGGGCCGGGGGGTCCACGAGGCATCCGGCTCGAAGGACCAGGGGGAACGCGAGGCTCGGGTTCCGAATTCGCCACGAAAGTCCTTCGAATAACGAGTAACGAATAAAAATTTATTCGTTATTCGCGAATAACTTCATTTTAATCGAAATTTTTATTCGAGATCATTCGAATAATAATTTATTCGACTAATGCCCAACTCTGCTTTCGAGCAGCTTGAACCGGAGCTCGATAATTCAAAAAGCCGTTTCGAATGGTCCTGTATCTTGGAGAGACGCTTCCACGGAATAAAATACAAGCGTGGTCGCCGGTCTTGCGCGGGCAGCAGCTCAATAAAACTGCTATAAACCGGGAAGAAAATAATTCTGGGCACGGGCAGATAACGCGCGGGGAATCAGGGAAGCGAAAAATGAAAAAATAGAAGAGCAGAGATTCTTTGGCCCGTGGAAAAGGAATTTTATCGCGCGCCGTTCGACTGCGCGCCGCGCTTCCATCGGGGGACGGAACAAAGGGGTACGTAGAAAAAGCTCGTGAAAGGAGAAGATGAAACAGAGACTATTACTTTTTAATATATCGCCGCTTTTTATTGCGCTTTAATTGTTCCCCTTTGTCCGACGATGTCGACGACGACGCGGAGAAATGTGGTCGCGGTTCATACGCGGCCATATACCATACGGGCGGGGCGAAGAAAAAAGGAAAATACGAAACACCGTTCCTCCGCGAGGTAACCTCTTACCGGAGCGCTCTGACATTGCGGTAAGTGCAAGATAAAAAAAAAAGAGAGAAGAAGAGGAGAGGAGGGAGGTAGACCGTAACGGGAACGATATTAAAAAAGAGGAAAAGAGAGAAGTGGAAGGGAACGGCGGTGGAAATCGGTAGGAGTGTTTTCGTCACAGCGCCGAGACGAGGAGAAATGACATTACATACCGTGAAGGCGCGATGCAGAAAAAGCTCTCGAGCTTCGAGCAACGATTCGCGCCCGTCGACGACAGCCCGACGACCACTATACACCGGCGTAGTCGACGGCTGAAAAAAACCGCTTGAAAAGCTCCGGTTGCCTCTGACTCGAATGATCGCCCGGATTCGAGGCGCGCGGCGATTACACGCGCGCGCCATTGACGCGTTCACGAACGTTTACGCGTCCAGAAGTGCTCCTCTTTTCCTCTCGGCGACTGCGGGGGCTGAGGAAACAATAGCGTGGAACTTGATGTTCGGATTCGATGGCTCGCGGAACCGTAATTATTGCTCGTTGTTACATATGCCGTAATTGCTAGATTAGGTGCAACGGCAACATTGCGTCTGCCTCTTTCAAGAATTTGTGTATCTTTTTTTTGGGGATATACCTGCCCTTGTATTTCTTTCGGAGTGGACGCGATATTTATTGCGAATAGAATTTGCGATTTCTCGCTGAATCGGGAACACGATATTGGGATTGCGGTAACGGTTAATTAAATGAGATTTTTTAAACACGTTCTTGACAGGGTCAGGTTCGAAATCGAGGACACTTCGTGCCCAATCTTCGCTACGCCATTGGGTACTCGCAGCGAATATACAGGGTGTCCTGCTAAACGCGATCCGCTTTAAATGTGTCTGTGATTTTCAATGATACGACTAACGAGCACCTTCGGGCAAATTTATATATGTTGTATGTCACAGTGTAATTTATACTTTTATTGGCAAAAACGGGCAGAAGTACCTAAAGGCTTTTCATACAGACGGATGGTCCGCCTCTGTGATCAAATTGGCGCAACTTAATTGACCAAGACTTTGACAGTCTTTTACTACATCTTTCTGGATTTCTGATTATTTTTTAAGACCTATGATATATATATGTACGTGGGAATAAAAGAGAACGTCGTGACCGTTTCTGTTTTCACACCCCGTACGTGGTTACGTGGCCGGCGGGGGCTGACTGCGGCCTAGCAAAGAGGGTGGGTTCTCTGAAGGCTGACGGTTTGCGAACACGCGACGGCAAAGTGTACACACGCGCGACGTCACAGAAAACCGCCGGCGTGTATACTGTATAGCCCGTGGAAAATGTTGAAGCGTGTTTCTGCCTCGGCGTCGAATCAAACACGCGCAGCAATAGTTCCCGGACGCCGACGCGTCTATTTACGACGCCGGAGCGGTAAAGTTTCCAGGCAGGGGCTACGCGCTCCTCGGGTTAATAACAAACACCCGCCGACTCTTCCCCCGTCGCCGTAAAAACTGATCGTCGGAGGCGAGAGATACGAGGAGCGACGAGTTCGCCGGGAGTGCGTAAAGTACCGCGTATAACGTGCGTGCTAAAAGGACGTCTGAACGAGAATGGAAGAAAGGGTGGCGAGGAAGTGGAGAGAGGAGCGATCAGCTCGACGCCACGCGGCGAGGAGGAACGTTTCGTAAAGACGCTAAAAGTAGCGTGCCGATGATCGCCGAGACACGGCCGCCGCAAAACCATAATTCCCCCGTCGGGCGGGAAGGAACATCGGCCGCTTCTGACGACCTCGGTTACTACTTTTCATCCGTCAAAATTCAACGGGCACGACGCGGCGGACAGACGGAGTAGAGCAGGAGGATGTACGCGGACACCGGGGCGGGGGAGGAACGAAGGGACAGCCGATAGCCTGACGGAGATGAATGAAGGGAATGGGGGCGCGAGCGGGTATCGGGCGGGAGACGAGGACAGACGGTGGAACACGGTACACGGCGCGAAATGCTCTTCACTGATTTCCTTCTCTAAATATGGCCGCCTTCGTACATCCTCTCTTTCTCTACGCCGAGGCACGGCGCGGCGCGCAACCCCCTTTCCGATAACCACCCATAACCGCCCCTGCTTGCCCGAGGTTCTACTTGATTGCCAAGGCGTCTTAACCTCGGCCCCGGCTCTAGTCCGCGCGGACTCTCTCGGTGCCTGCTCGCCGCGCGGAAAAACCAGCGAGACAGCCTATAAGAGACCCGTTCTCCGGCCGGCAGCCAACCTGAGCGCGGAAAAATCCACGGCGACGCCCAGTGGGCGAATAAAGAGGCGTAATCGGGAACGAAAAAGGCCAATCCTGCCGGAAGAGCGCGGTAACGCCGACCAACTGGCTTTCATACGGCGCGCTCGTTGACAGCCAGACGTTAAGTCCGCGCGGACTGCTCCCCACGACCTTTATTATACCTTTCTGCTGCGTGTATACGTGGCCGTTGTACGTGTGTTAGACGCGGCTGTCTCACACACACACACACACAAACACACAGAGAGGGCAGCCTATACTCCCGCTGGATCTCCTCGAGTTCCTACCCGTCCGTGGTAGGGGGGCTCCGAAGAAGGAAGAGGGTACGACCCCTGGGGGTCGCGGAAGAAAGACGATAGAGGGGGAGGCGGGGGAGGCGGACGGTCACCAAATGAACGAACATTTCCGTGGCACGGACCACGAAAAACGTTGGAGCGCGGAGAATAGCCGTTGCCTGAGTGGTAGTAGGGGGTGGCGGTGATAGTTCCGATGTTGGTAGTAGTTGGAAGTCGTCGGGGCCACTCCACACGAACTGGTCCAGCCAATTAATACCAACGCCTTTCGCTCCCAGACTCCGAAAAATCCCCTTGTTCCTAGCCGCGACAACGAGCAGCCGCGAGCTCCATTCGACGATATCGTTCCCTGGTAGCCCGACCCGTTTCGTTGACAAGTGCAACGAAGGTGTTATCCCCTCCGCCGCGCCGTTGAAAAAGTTTCGTCGAATCGGACGGTCGGTTCCATCTGGGCTATACAAGGTGTCCCGGGTTTTATCGATCAAGCTATGACAGTCCCGCTCTAGACCGTTCCTTTCCACGCGATATAGCTCGCCCTCTTTCAGTCCCACGTTCCCGGCACCAGCGCCAGCACTCGGCTTCACGCCTATCGCTTTGTCTCCGGACGGAAAGTGTTCCAACGGAGGGGGAGACAGTCGAAACAGAGAATCCGATTCTCCGAATCTAGCTAATGAAATTATAACCCTGCCCGGCCCCGTTAAGTCACTCGACACGATACCGCGCTATCGGCCGATTACAGGCTTATCGCGCGATCCGAGGCAACGCGGTTCGAGTTCAGCGCGAGAGCCTTAGGTAGGTATCGGTTCCGAGCGGCGGCTCGCGATCGCCCGGAGTTTTCGATGATGTAAAGCTCGGGGAACAATTGCGTCGCGTCGGCGCCGGAATCTAACGAATACGCCGACACGACCAATTATATCGTTATTGAGGGTATTTACGAATGTGGCGACGCGCGGACGGCCACGCGTCGGACCCGACCCTACGGGATTCTACTCGTCGATGGAATCGCGAAAAATCGAGGCGTCACAGCCGTAGCTTGGAAACGCGGTATCATGTTTGTAAGGAGAATTATCAAAGGTGTTCTACCTTGTCCTGCGATCATTCAATTCTTCTCTCAAAATGTACCTTCAAGTGGCTTAAGAAATTACCTGTTTCATACTGAACTGCATCGCACTGTATATGGTTATTATAGCTGTTTAAATCGAATGTGTAACCACGTTAACAGTGTCCATCAGAATATTGATTTATTTGGGCAATCCCTAACCCTAGCATCTTTAAGATGCTCTCTTGAAGGTATTACATAATTTTATTCTTTAATTTGTCATACGTGTATTATGTCTGCCCGCGTTATTATCTCTTTGTGCCAAAGGGTTTATCCGGTCAATAGTAATAATAAATAAATAAATAAAGAAAATTGGGGGACTGGTCGTAATACACGCTAGATATTAATTTCGAGGAGCCACGAACCAGGGCGAGGGTAGCGTATACACAGGTACGGTAGGTGCAGAAAATATGCGGTTGAAATTACAGCCAAGTGGACCTGTTAACCGAAGTCGGTAAGCTGACTCGTCACTCGGCCGTGACCATTCCGAGAATCTTTGGCTCGTCGTGATAGCGAATCGCAGAGGCACTTCCGGGACACATGCCTCGCATACGTAGTGAATCATAATACCTCGAGGCAACTAAAATAGCTTTGCGAAAAATCAGAAACTAATCGAATCAACATTATCGACAGCTATTCGTTATTATCAGTGCGACAGTAGAGATAACGATCTCGCCAGCAGCGATGGCTGCTGGAGTGGAACGGCTTTGGGCAACGCGACAGCGACGCTGATAACCGGGGCAGCGAAAGGTTAAAAATTCTCAAACTCGGTAGATTGTTCGGCGGACTCGTCGCGAAACTTTAATAATTACGCTCGCGCAGAAGAAATAGATGCGCGTTTGATGTCTGGCCGGCATTCCTTCGCGAGAATTTTAATTCCACGAATCGTCGCGGGTCGCCGAAAATGGGCGGCTGATCGGTACGCCCCGTATAATGTAGCGCTTAACGTAACGCGCCGATAAATTATAATCAATCTTGGCGCGCGGAATGTTAACGGGAGCGCGCGTGTTCATAAAGTGCTGCGGGCACGCACGCTTACGACGCTTGCGTTTGCAACAACTACTGCCGATGCTCGCCGTTATTTCGGTGAATTCCGGTGGGCTCCGTTCGGATTAAATTAATAATTGATTTTACAACGGGCGCCGATTTATTAGCCTTCCCCGGCTGTTGTACATAAAACTGCACTTATCCCACTCTCTTTTCCCTGCCTTCGCCCCCTCAACCCTCCCCCCGCCCCTCCACCCGCCGCCGTTCCCCCGCGGCCGGAAATTCCGGCTCCCGGGGCTCTTTAGCCCCCGGAGATTTTCGATCGATCGTTTTCAATGCGGTGTCATTTCGACGAGAGCCAACGTCGAGCGAACACTCTCGAAGCTTAACGATCGTTTTATAAAATGACGTGACCCTCGTAATTTCATTATGCCTTAATCCGGCGAACGCTCGCGTTGCGGCCGGTAGGGGGGAAGCGAGGGAGAAGAGGGATACCCTATCGACGGAACGAGAGAGAGAGAGAGAGAGAGAGAGAGAGAGAGAGAGAGAGAGAGAGAGAGAGAGAGAGAGAGAGAGAGAGAGAATGGGGCAGGGGAGGGCGGAGGGGAGAAGGGAAATGACGAAACGTTGAAAAAAAGGGAGGGAAGGTAGAAACCTCTCCTCGATATTCAAGAGTGGCACTCGCAATATTAACGAGCGCCTATTAGCGAGTGGCAACCGGTACGGCGTGGGAGGATGAGGCGGGGAGAGAGCAGGGAAATCCGTTTTGCTTTCCTTTCTTTCCTCTTCCTTTTTTCCACCCCCTTTCTGTCTAAATACAAGAAGGGTTGGCGCGAACCATCCCCGCCCTACCCTTCCCCTCTCTTTACGAGGCCGTTTTTAATTCGAACCGTTGGCCGCCCTCGTTGAATCTTATCGCGCGATAGACAAACTAAATGTCGAGCACGGAGCATCCAAGACGTGCCTTAACAAATATATTCCGAATGCAGCGTCCCCGTTATCGCCGCGAAGTAGCCGTGCTTCGAAACGGCAACGATACACCTGGCTCGCGCGTTTCTGCACCCAGCGAGAGGCTATCTTCAAAGAATATTTATGCGGAAGGGAAAGTATCGCGTACAGCTTGTCCTCTTGATTTCAATCGATAATAACGGTGCGGTGGGTAGGTATGAGTTTTATTATCTGCGGAAAGAAATGGCTTGGCGATAAATTCCACGGTTTCGGAGATGATGTATTTAAATTTTTTTCAAACGAAATCCTCCGCCAATGTCGGTGTGGTAAGGTCGGCGCGAATCGAGACGGTAATTTGGAATACCTGATCCGGTATATAATTTCAATTAGACGCGGGATTCCAGATGCTCGCCTCGATTTCGTAATGCGGCAAGAGGAAGCGTCACCTGCCCTATCTACGTTTGCCCGATACCGGCGCGATAACTGATTTATCGCGTCTTCACGTCGTACGTCTACAGCCCGGTATCGCGCGCAACCGATCGACATCGTGGAACGATCTAATCCGTTGTATCAACGATAATGCCCCCTTAATCCCCTATACAGCCGGGAATAATAATTGATCGCTTGGAAGGCTGTGCGACTCTTTGTATGGGTAACTGTTTTATTTAGATAATGACTGGCTAAGTAAGGTTCAGCTGACGCCTGCTAATTCGGTACATTCCACTGCCTAAATACAAGTAACCGATAATGTTGTTAATTCGTTGAATATGCAATGCTGTTGACAGAGATTCGCTCGAGAATCGTTTCCACGATATTTCACTTAAATAACGAAGTAAACGGTTGACCTGGTGAAGGAATAACTTAAGTTAAATCTGCTTGATGTTTCTGTTCATAGGTCCTCTTCGGGGGATAGGAAAGAGGGCGCGTGAATTGCGTGTGTCACGGAAAAAATGTACATAAAGTAAGTTTTAATATTTAGTATAGGGATCGAAATTTACAATGATCTCTTGTTACCGTTGGATAAGCTAGCAGACTTAACTAAACAATATCAGGAGGAACGTAATCATGAAGGAAAATGCTACTTGTCGCCTCTACAGAGTAGTAAGTAACCAAAAAACACCAAACACAGTCATTTCGTTGCACTGTGTAAATGAGAGCAGATAGCGGGAATTTTGAAACGACAGATGGCGACAGCTACAAAGGAAGGACAACTCTGATTCTTATAAATAGAGAATTTTAACTAACCAATAAAATGTCGATTGGAAGTTGAGTTTGAAATAAAGGTTTTCTAAGAGTTTCACTCGCGTTATCTCGATGTCCCTTGCATTCTCTTAAAGTTTCAGAGTAACCAATCTCTACAGAAAAGAGGATTACCTGTCGATTTCATTTAACTATTGCCGAGTGCATTACACTCATTGTCAGTAGGAGACGCAACGGACGCGTACAGTTGCAATTGAATGTTTCCATTTACCTCGAATAATATAGGTTAAGAATCCCGAATCTATGTCCCAGCTCCAAGCAGTAATTAGTCCCGATCTTTTTCTGAATTCCACTTCTCCTTCGCTTCAAATAGTCTGGATGTGGTTGTAGACAAAACCCGAGAAACACACTACAGAAAATCACCTTCGCAGTTCCAGAGACGCGCGAACAATAACGAAGATTTAAATGGGTTTATAAACACCTCGCTAGCGCCCCCTACGAGTAGAATCGCGAACTGAGAAACTATTGCGAATTTTAAACACAATTGATTAGTAGTTTCTCGAAGCGAAAATCATGATCGCATAAAATTACTTCAGTTACTTTATTTATTAACATTATATTACGATCTATCAAATATTTATACTTGGTATTACTTAATATTAATTCGACCACGAATTAGAATTGCCTGCTATTTTCCTATTAGGCTGTTCGATCCTGTTCCTCCACGTTCGAGGGCTCCTGAATGTTATTTGAAAGTTAGAATGATCGAAAATTTCGCCAGTAAATTCTGCCGAGATTGTACATAAAAAGTAAATGTCCACTTTTGAATTATTCAGCAGCACCGCCGTCAATAGAAATCAAATATCCGCACAAACTATACAGAGGCGTGTTATTTGGGTAAAGTTTTATAACGCATTAAACAACAAAGCTTACGTGGTACAAACTATCATCTTAGAGTTTAGACGATCCGCGATTACAGTGTGACGTATTAAATCGTAGATAATCGCTTTTAAATACCATCGATAACTCCATTCTTTTTTTTCCATTAAAATTGAATATTACACTACAAGTTCTTACAATTGATATCGGTTCAGCAGTGTCATCGGTATTAAACGAATAGAATCAGTGTTGAAGATACGCTTGGATATCGACGACACTTGAGTAGCGTGTACAATATATGGATAGGTCAGAAGTAAGATAGTCATTAATACACATTAGCATCTGTATAATACCTACACAGGTGTCATTTGATTAATACACTCCGTTTTGCGTGACAATAATCCTACGGGGAAAAATTCGTTTTAGTAATGAAAGAAGTGTTCCGATATAAGTGGCGTGTTTTGGGATCAGTTTATGCTTAGAGTACAACGGGAGAGCAAGGGTAGCCGATTTACTGCAACTTTTAATAACATAGATGATACAGTATTAATTATTTAACATATTTATACACGGAAATATTCGTCCGATATACCTCACAAAGCTACATGCTATGCGAATTAAACAAACAGTTTCTCTAATGTTCATCCCATCGTACGATATCGTTCGAAGATACTTGTCAAATGATCAATTCTGTTCCACTAAACTGGCGTATACAATTATAATTATTAATGATATCTGTGGTTACAAGTTTTGAATATATCTGGTATATTCCTTGGTCGCTCTGTAATTTCCTCACTTTCCTCGTGCTACCTGACTTTCCCCTTCATAGATACTCTAAGCCATTCGTGAATCATTCTCTCCTTATAAATTATTTCGGTTGCCCGTCCTGATCCGCGAAGTATTTGGTCGCGTTAGGGAAACGCAACGGGTCCGGGAAATCTGGCGTGCCGTATCCGCGCGGGTTCAAGCAGTCTCTAATCGCTTGACCGAATGCACGCCTGACGCCGGGATCTACGGCTACAGCGACCGCTGCACCCTCGACATCCTCCACGCCAGCCCGGGACACACCTTCCCTTACTAAACGCTCCATGGACGCTGCTATCGCTGAATGGTTCGGAGTTGGACTGACCAATAATCGTGGTTTCTGCTGCTCGATCAGTTTGCGCCGCTTGGTGGGCAGTGTACCCAAGTAAGCGTCGCTGAACGTCGCCACGCCGCCGTTCGTCATCCCCTGCATTTGCAACTGACGACGTTGCCTTACACCGTCCCGCGCAATAATTGGCACCCAGTCCTAAACCAAACAATTTATTATAGTATTGTCATTTGCGACATAAAGCCGCGCGCGCACATTAGCCTTTGATTTACCGAAGGTAGTGCTTCGTGACCGGGAAATGTTTCTGAGATTTCGTCCCCGTCGTCTGGCACGGATGCTTCGAAGTTTGTTCTTTCCTCTACAACCTCAGTCTCCATGGGCTGTTATAATACATATATGTGAATGGTTTCGAAGAATGGCGGCAAGGAAAATTTTCTGTTCGAAATCGAGAATCCTTGCGCTTTAATTGTCGATACATATGCACGAGCTTACCTCCACTTCTGATTGCGTTTGCGACGGTTGATGCACTGGCGCCGAAGGCGTCGATAACTGTTGAGCGGGTACATCCTTGTATATTAAAAGTGGAAGAATTTCTGAATCTGGCGGTTGCATGATATGTCGCAGATAAGTACGGTAGGGAACGAAAAGTAGGTTCCGCATCCAGTGGCGTTGTATGGTATTACTGCCCTCCAACATTTCACTCTGCATGAGACAAGAGCGTTAAATCGAGACTGTACAATTATCGAACGGGTTGTCTAAATAATGAAACTAACAAAGAACCGTGATGCGATAGCTTCCAATCCTGCCTGTCCACCGCTAATCGAATATCGAAGCACCGTGCATAATTGCCTTCCCCCGTTATTCACAATGGTGGTGGTTTCTTGCCCAAATCTGGCATCGCTAAGGTCTAGAAAAAATAATACATGGCACATCGCGATTAATAAGTTTAAATTGGACCGCATAAGTTGTGCAAAAGGCTACGAACCAGCGTTGAACAGGATCTGTAGTATTTCTCTAACGGGGCGACGTAGCAAAGCTTCCACGGTCGCACAAATGTCTATGCGCGAACCACTTCTGCCATTAAAGTCCTCTTCTAACACTAGCAGATTCTGAAGATGCGGTCTAAGTTGCGAGAATAACAGCTCGATCACTTGTTCTTGCATTGCTTCCGTCGTGGTGTTTGGAAAAGTATTTTGGAAAAATTCTTGCAACGGTCTTCTTAGGTGAGCGATTGGTTCTGACCCGCCGAATCCCAATCTTAGTACATCCTCTAGTGTTATATTTTGTAGCTAAACAGTTTCGAAGACAGTATCTTACGTTAGCTCGCAGCAAATATTCCGTATAATATAAGCATTTTATATGAATATATCGTAATTACCAGAAATATACATAAGTTTGTGAATAAAGATTCATGATTCGCTGAATCCTGTGTCGTGATGAGCGACGTAAAGGTAGGGAGAAGTTCCGCCAAAGTAGGACCTTCGGAAGAATTACCGCTCCTGATAATGAAAAGTAATGTAGAAGATGATGCCCCACTTTATGAGTAAATAACTTAAATATTCTACGAGTGATAAACACACCTATCTCCTATGATTCCCACGCGAACATTCTGGTTAGTAAACATCTGCATTACGCTACCAAAACTGTCGGCCAAATCAGTATCTACGATAAAAGGAAATTATGCATACATCGTCGGCTACAAACGTTCGAGGGGCAAAGTTTATGAATATTTAGCGTTACTGTTGACATTGATGCCGGCATGATTACCCGTAGCCCTTATTACTTGCTGCAGCAGATTTCTGAAAGAGTGGTTCGCATTCGTTTGCGACGATGTCACAGGCGTAGTGTTCGACGAGGTAGTGTTGCCGGTCATGGTCGAAGTTGTCGCTGAAATAATTTTAAACACACGTTTGTACCTCGTCAGGTAATAATTATTATTCAACGTGTACTTAAATTGTGTACCTGTTTGTGCCTGGGATTGAGTTTCAGTCGTGGATGTTTGACTCGTCTGTGTCCCTTGCGACGTACTGGAAGTTGTGGTTGACGTTCGACGAACGTGGTGCGAATTACAGGGAAGGATTGGATCGAAATCAAGTCCCTGCCCTATACTCATCCCAACGCCCAGCGGATGAGTTTGTTGATGAAATACATGTGGTCGCGATGTACTTCTGGTCTGCGTCGCTGTAGTGGGATGAGTACCAACGTTGCTTCTACAATAGAATATATATATATATATATAATGATTGAAAGTAATTAAAAGTAATACGAATTATCACAGAGGAAGCACATTCCAATAAACCTACCGCGCTTGAGTACTTTGCCCAGCGGCTGCATTTCCATCGTGCGAGGCGACAGTCTGTTGGCCTCCAGCTGTTGGAGGATTCTGAGTTGAGATCGTCGTGGTACTAATGCCACCTTGTACCATGTGACCAGCAACAGCTTGCATTAAATTTCGAATGAAATCAGCCGGAGGATTTGAACCCCAGGGGAACGCACCGGCGGCACCACCTGCTCTCCCTATAATGCCAATGGAACGACATTTTATTGATAAATTATTTTCAATCACAACAACGAAGCTCTTTCAATTGCCAACTTACCGCCATTGTTATTATTGTTGTTATTACTCTCGCCGGCTTGAGCTTGCTCACTTCCCGATGCCGCACTTATGTTACCTTCTGGGCTTACCTCCATCAACACTTCCACGTTATTCGGCAAATTAAACACTGTACCTGAAAAGTGATTTTCCCTTTCTTATCTAAATAATGTAGGCGATTTAAACTGTAGCTAGATCACGGCACGTACCAAATGGAGACTGTGTTTGCTCCTGTTGTTGCTCCGTCGGCTGTGCACCAGCCTCAGATTCCGGACGCTGATTGTCCTCTTCGTTGCTTGCTTCATTTGATTCTGATTGCCCAAGTGTACTCGCCGAGTCACCGTTCTCTTCGTTGCCGTTGTTATTGTTCGCGTTTCGACTTTGTAAACTGATGTGTGCCTAATAGAAACACATCGAAAAAAGATTTCACGATACGGAGAAGTAAATCCGAATGTTCCAGCGACTCGTGCTTACCTCTACCTGTATAGGTATACCGGAGTGCATAACAGCCGAATGCTGTATAACGATTGGTCTACATCGCAGATTTCTAGGTGGCTGCTGACCCATGTCGACTATAATGTCACTCAAAGCGTGACAAGCGTGGGACACGTAGTGCAGACACTCACTGACACCATCCACGATCCTCTGATTTTCGTCTACACCTTCAGGTCCTGCCTGGATATTAAAGATTTTTTTTTATCTAAAAAACTTCTGAAAAGAAAATATTTTACGCCCGCAATATCTGTTCGAGAACATGGTGCACTTACTGCTAGAGGTAACGCAGGGTCAGCCAGCATAAGTACGCGATAGCGTTCTATATATGGTCTTAAACGATCTTGAGTATTTAACAATCGCTCCAATAATTCTGCCATTTGTGGGGGTCGTGGAAGTCTGAAGATAACAAGTTCATTATGTATTATAACTATTATATTACGAACCGTAAAATATACGCCTAGGAATCATTACTGTGACGCGGATCGCCTATTAGATGGCCCATCGCTAGTCGATGTAGATCCTTGCGGTTCAGATTGTGACTGTTGCGAGTGCTGTGGCTCTTGTGCGTCTGGCTGATTATCGTCATTAGCGTCGTTCACTGGCACTGCTTCGGCACCATCATCGCTATTACCTGTTTCACAGAAATTATAATTGCGTATAAAGACGCACTTTCTGTTTGTTTATCTACAGCATCTGTTTGTACACACGTTGTAGGAACGTGACGTTGTTTGCTCCAGCTGCTGACAAAGCTGCTGCAAGCGTAGCCGCGGCAGCTTCCACTAGTCTGGTCCCACCATTTGTTCTGCCTTCGTTAGTACTGAAAAGACTAGTAGATTTATCGATTTATGCTGCGGAAGTATACCCTAAATATTATTTAACGTTTTTACTTACTAATGTTCTGTCGCTAGTTGCTCCACCTGTACCTGTTGGGCCAATGGTGGCTCGTTGCTCTCGGATGACTGAGGATTCAGAGGACAAGTGGGATCGTCGAGTCTATCCATAAGTTCATTCGCACGATCCAGCATTCGCCTTGCCACGATTAAGCGACTATTAGACAAGCTGTTGCTCAGCTGTGGTACTTGCAATCCTGTTAGAATCAATAACACGTGTAGAGAGAAGGAAAGTATTTTCAAGACAGGACGTATCACGCGAGATTATTAATAATAGTACCATGTGCTTCTACCAAATACATAGCATTGCCGTGCATTTGAGCACGAGTAAGCCGATAATGCGTTCTCTGTGGATTTTGCCAAGATTGCGATCCATGATTCTGACTCTGACTTTGACTTTGACCCCCGTCGTTCCCTCGCTGACCAGGCTGGGGTGGCGCACGTTGCACCAAATGTATAACTTTCCCGTTAACATCTGAATCACGAACGTTTCGAGCATTACACGCTTCCGAGTTTGTTTTAGCGATCGAAGGACATTAGACAATTTCTTACCGTAATCATTTAACTTTTTCTCATCTTGTAGGACTCTGCCACAATAAATAAGTCTCTGCGAATCTGCTGATACTGCCACAGACTCCGCTATATATTCTTTAAAACCTCGTACTGTAATTTGCTTTAAAAGGAAAGGCAATTGAAATATATTTTCTCAAACATTTATTATTTATCAATTATCAATTATGTTTCAATTGGGTACAATCGATATATGCATGGTTTTATTAAATGCATCTACTTTTAATAACTTCTATCGCAGAATCAACGTCGATTTCATAGAAAGGTTAAAGCGTAACTTCATAATATTACATCATACAAGGACATTTTTCATCAGTTGTATTCGATATAGGTAACATAAGGAGAGCATTGCAATGTTATATGCCATTCAAACGCGTTAATTATACAAAAGTACCTCGGTTTCGTCCACGGTACTGAAATTATTAATCGACTGATTAGATGGCTGAAAGGCTACGTATACACGTAACTAAGAATCCATAGTGCATACATTAAAATTTTCCAGAGGTAAGCTCGGTAGAAGCTGGTCAGTAAAGGTAAGAAATAATTTTGCTTGAATACCGTAAATTATAGAAGAATACAAAACATACTGAGGACAACAGAGTCTAGATTCAAGATCTATAATGGAAGTGATGACATGGTTGAAAGATAATAGTATGGATTGATACATTAATAGCTGTGGGGTACACCATTCGGGACATTACGGGCAATAATATCGTTCGGGTCGTACGCAAACAGAAGAATTCATTGTCGGGAAAGTGTGGGAGCGAAAAAAAATACTTACGTCGTCTTCCAACGAAAAAGCATGATTTTGCGAGTCCAAGGTCTTCACCGTGAGGTCGATCATCGTGGATCGGCCGTGACTGACGCGGCGGAACTAGAATTCAGGGAAACGAACAGGAATATTAGAATCGGAGGGTGCGTAATGCGGAATCGTCTTGGTACACTCACGCGAGCACGCAGGTACAAGCTGTAAACGATACTCGGGTCAAGTAACGAGCTAGTAACGAAACGAAATATTCGACGTTCCCGGAGCACGAAGAGGACTGATTTTTAACGCGACTCGATTCCAGGGGATCGGAGAATTACGTAAGAAAGCCCTGTCGCCGCCGATTTTATCCTGTGACCGTTTCTTTCAATGAACCTACCGATGAAATTTAACAGCGACAGCCGACACGACACACGTTATTTTACCCAGAATTCGCTTTACCAGCGACACCGCGCAAGCGCTGCCAATCCACCGGACGAATTATTCCCTAGGCGGAACGCGAATCGGGAGTGATAAGAATCGCCGACTTTCTACGATCCGCTATGATCGTGAAGTTTCCTCCGTGTCTGCTAGATGACGTCACTAAAACACATGGCGAGAGTTGGATCGATTAATCGGATTCATTAATTTGAATTTACGAATAGAAACCACCTGCATATAAGTAACGTAAAATACGGGTGTTGACTGATAGTAGAAGAACTCTGTTATGAAGCGTAATAAATAATAATAGGAACTTAGTCTTGATCGTTGGAAAATTAAATGTTTCTTAAACACACATATCTTAATATGTTAAGCAGAAAGCTTCTGTATGTGTGTTTGTGTGTTCCTCAGTCGCCTAAAAACTTTCGAACGATAAACTCTGGGCTCGGGAAATGTGTCTCAGCTCATTCTGCCCGACTAATTCAGAGGAATGTGACCATTTAAAAAAAAAAAATCTATAAAAACTTTTTTTTTATAAAATCAGAATCTAAATTTTGGACGAAACCGAGTAGTAAAGCTATGATAGCATGACAGTAATGAAAAAAAATGCCTGTAATCACATTGCTTTAAATCGACGCATACGAATAAGCCAATAATTTTATTACATATAATAAATTATATATTATTAATTAATATTTAAATCCCAACTTAAAATGCGTAGAAACCTTAATCCCTAAATGTGATGGGTGCGAACGAGGCCGAGGACAAGGCTGTCAGAATCACAATCACGTCCACGGAATGTCACGTTCTCGATTTCGACGACCCTCGTGATCTCGCCTCGAAACGTGAGATCTGTGTCGTGGATCGATCAGCAGGGGCGCCGATCGACGTACCCTTTCGGCGGAGGCGTGGATGGATTCGGTTGCGCGGTACCGTGGCATCCGTATTCCGTACATCGAAATCGAGGGATCGGTCTGGCACGGACATCGCGTGATCCAACGGGAGGACGGGAGGATGAAAGAGAGAAGCGGAGAAGACTCATGGCAGGCCGATCGCATTATTCAGATTAGGGCATCGACTGAGCCACGCGGGCCTGCGTGTGTACACCGGCCCTCCTCTGTGTGCGCGTAAACGTGTATACACTTATATCGGTAGAAGATAATACGGCCGATCGTGCACCGCAGAAGAATGTTAATGGTGCTTCAGTTTTGTATGCAGGAAGTGACGGCGCGTCCCGTCTCATACCGTAGCGGGCCCCGGCGCCCCGGCGCCCCGGCGTCCGAGCAGAAAAACGCCCAATAAGACTGATAGAAGTGAAAAACCGAGAGATTCACCCGTGGCCGTGCCGGAGGAAGGAAAGATAGAGAGAGAGAGAGAGAGAGGGAGAGAGAGAGAGAGAGAGAGATGCTCCTTTAAATCCCATCATAAACACACACTGCCAGAGGCTCTCAACGTTTCTAAAAAAATACACAACATTTACACACTACACGTATCATTATTCCTCCCGGCTCTCCCTCGCGGCCAGCAGCCCCGGTATCCTCAAATTCCAACACCGGCTCTACCAGCACGTTGGAAACAGCGTTTCCGGCGACGTATGGCCGAAGAGAGTTGCTCGGGTATGTTAATTCGTAGAAAGCGAGCCGAAGGTATGAGGCAGATTTTATGCAGATCTTGGAGCGGCTCGTTAATCATTTGTTCGTTAATCGAAAATAAAAAAGAAAAAACAATTGGGGCGCGAGTGGCACGAGGCGCGTAGTTTACGGTGGAGATCGGGATGGCGGGTATTTGCCATTCGGCAGATGAAGACCGCTGTGTATCGATGCAGCGGCAGAAGAAGTAAGGGTTACATGTTGGCCCTATGGAGCAAGAAATAGAGAGGCGCCAGGCTGAGTTGCAGCTTCGTAATGATGTAGCTATCTCGATTTAGCATGCCTCGCAGTCTTGACCGTTAGTAGGTACTTAACTTACTTTAGTAGCCCGAGCTTTGCCGCTCTACTAGCGTTAATTTAGCTCGCCTCGTCTTCTTTATCGCGAACAATAACTATAAGACGAGAAGAAGGGGGAGCACGAAGAAACGGATCGAGCGCCGGATGCCGGGAGAAGGGAAACGAAATGAACGGGAGAATGCATCTTAGCGATGTTTGCTATGATCGACAGTCGAATTGAAACATATGCCGCAATAGACAGTTGAATTAATTAGAGCCTCCCGTGTTAAACAGCGATCCCGACACGGCTCGAGACGCGCGATCGTCGGCTTCTGGGATTACCGGCTGGATCGATAGCCGCGGGGATTCGTCGATCGGCGATACAAGCGTGCGATCGCACGCTTATGGAATTCGACAGAGGGAGAACATTAATTTCCAGTACGCGCGTCTAAGGTTACACCTAAGCCAGGCGAACGGTACCAAGTAGGTACACGGCGAGTTACACGAATCCAGACACCTCGAACAGTGTATTTACAGCTCACGAACGCGATCCTATTGAACGAAGCCTTAGATATCGGGCCGATCGATTAGCCGGTCCCGCCAGCCTGCCGCGGCGCGATCGGCATGCTCCAAATACCGGACCCCAAGCGAGCCCTCCCGAAGAATTCGAGGGGCCAGCAGGACTTCGGCTATCTCGTGTCACCTTAATGCCCATATATACTCGAAACTGCTACTGGATATGCTGCCTCCTCAGTCCTCTCCCATCCTCGTCCCTCCGTTCCCGATCGCCTGGACGGTCTCTGTTCCACGGCGAAGAAAACGAGGAGCTCGCGTGCGTGCCTCGGTGCTGTGCAACAGGGAGATCCAGGGAAGCTGGGAGGGAGGGATATAAACCAATATACCGAGGCCGGTAGCAAGCGAACACTGCGTGACACGTCGGACGCGTGCGTGTGCGTTGGCGCCAGGCCGCATTCTCGCATTCGTTAACTAACACATCGAGTTAAGTCCCTCCGCATCGGAGCTCGTGCCTTCTCCTCCCCTGCGATCCCTCCACCCCCTTTCCCGAACCCCCGGCAACCCTTCCCTCTGCCCCCAGCCCGTTCATATTAACAGCGGCCGCGGGTCCCAAATTTGCTACCGCGCGGGGCGGCGGCAGAGGAAGGGGACGCGGGACAACGATTTGTCCTCGTCCCGTTTGCACGACACCGGTACGTGGTTAAGATGACCGGTTTCCACCGGCGCGCACCGTGTTTCGGGACAAAGCGGTTCTCGGGAAGATTATCGTCATCCAGCCTGATCGCGGCCGCGAATCGAAGCGCATTGTCTTCGTTATCGACGATGATATAATCGACTAATCGTTGCCGCGCGGCGGCGTCCACGAGACGAGCGCGGCTCGGCCGAGCGGAGCGATGGAAACAATCGAATCTGCCCGATACCGGCTATCAGTTGCGATTTACGAAACCTCTTGCTTCGTTTCTCCCCGCGTGTCGCGCTTTTCCCCATTTTCTTTTATTGCCTCGGCCTACATCTCGCGGCCGGTCTCCGCTCAACTGCTCCCGTTCGCGTCTCTTGTGGCCATGGCGAGATCCATTTAATAATCGTGTTCGGTGGATAGAACGGCCACGATACGGCATTCATGGATCATTAATGATAGGAGCCGGCCGCGGAGCCTCGGCCGAGCACTTTTCTTCACCGTTGGCCGTGGAAAAGCGTGACACACGGCGGCTGGAATTCACCGAGATCCCCCACCCCCGCAGAAACCCGGCCCGCGGATACGGCGGCGTGTACGGGGTCGTGAAATATTTGCTTTCGCTTCAATGATCCAAGAAGACGCGACGCGGCCGTCCGGGCCGGTAATTAATCGGTATCAGTTTACAATGAACGAAAGGGAGCGTTCAGGGAGGATTTATGATTCCAGTGATCCCGTAACGACTATTAATTACCAGTGAGCGAGAAAACTGCGCGGGTTCCTGATAACGGGGCGCTTATTCTCATTTATTAAAGCGTCTCGGTTCGATTGAATGCGAGAGCCAGTTAATCAATAACGTAACGAGAGAAGAAAGAATCGTTTCTGCGCGGTGTCGGGCATCGTGTAAAAGTGACGCGACGAGCGGAGTACCTAGTGGCGGCCAAACTATTGGCTCCACTCTTGCCTAGGTACTCTAGCAGTCTGGTTCGCGGACGCCTGAGTTTACCACTGGTAGAAGGTGCAGGCGTGCAGGCGCCAGTTGTACCCCGAACAGGCTTGAATGGCTCGTAAAGTGTGTAAAGTTAGCTGAAAGATGTGAACGACGACATCGCGAGACAACGATGAGGGGGATCGGAAATTTCATGGGGCGAGCATTCCAGGAGCGTTCTAAACTGTTCGTTCCCCCACGATATCCGTGAACCGCCTCTCGCGGGAGACTCGCAGGACGCTGCCTCGTCCCGGAGCGGGTCCCAAAGAAAAGGGTGACGGACATCTCGCCGTGCGAACAGGCTCGATCGGGGGAGAAGAAAGATGCCTGGCGATAATAAAGGAGCGCAACACTATTCGCGGAGGCGCATTCATGCGCCGCAAATAAACACGCGTCGCTTACACGCGTGTAACTTTAAAATAAACACACGTTACAACGCCGGCGAACTTGCGCGGGCACGCGGAATGCAAATATCCTACCCAGAATGAGCGTGGTTACGCGCTTGGGAATGTCGCGGAAATGAATTTTACGAGCCGCGCTGGACCGTTCTCGCTTAAATAATAATTTACGTGCGCGTGCGGGAGCAATGATCATAAACTTCGCCATTTCGTATGCCGATGAAGTGAGGACGGTTTGAGGTGCGCAAGGGATTACGGGCCTTCTGGCGTCTTCGATCGTTGAATAATCACGGAGATACGGTATGCGATGCGACTTTGCTTTCAAGGTATCAGCCGTTTACGAGGTCCGAGTGCCGATCGTATGTGTCTACTAGCTACTGCGGACGGTGGAACGAGGACGGGAGGAGAGCGAGAAAGAGATAAACCAGAGACGATGCCAAGGAGGGAGGAAGACGGGACGAAGTGAAAAAGAAAGAGAGGGACCTACGAGCGAATTATCTGGTATTTTCTTTCAGCCTGCGGACCCCGGAGCGGCTAAGCAAAGGTCAAAAGTTGAGCAATGCTCTCGTTATCGGTGCAAACACCGCGTTCGCATAAGTATGCAGCGCGCCGGCACGGACTTCTCCTGGCGTGTTGCGTGAAAACGTTAACACGCCAGTCGCGGCCCGGCGCCTTTGTCGAAGAAAACAGAAAGAAAGGGAGAAAGAAAGAAAGTTGGTGGATGGTCGAAGAAGAGGTGACAGCGGAGAGGTGGACACCGACCCTTCGCTCGACAGGCTGGTTAACGTTGCCGGTGGCAGAGAGGAGCGCCCTCGCGGTGCACCCTTGGTCCGAGACGATGGACGTGGTGCAAGAACGCGCCACGGGGAAGCTAACGGAGTACCCTCTGCTCGTTTCACGCTTGGAGCTTCCGGTTGGCCGTTTCAGCGAAACGGCAGATAAATGGATGGACGGTGACCGATAAGAAACGGCCAAGGGTGGATGGAAATGGCGAGAGAAAGAAAGAGTGGCTGGCGTACGCTCATAATGTACGAGTCCTGACAATGAGAGGAGCCGTGGTCGGGTGGTCCCTCCCGGAGGCGCCGCGCCGCGCCGCGCCGCGCCACGGCACGACGTTGCGACTATAAGTAAGTCTCGCGCGGCGCGCCGCGGCTTAATGCCGTTGCCGCGTTCGTGGCGCCAAGAGGAGGGCCCATTGGCGACGATAAGCCTCCTTCGTGTCCGGCACGGACGAGAAAAAGAAAGAGAGAAAAACGGAGATAGACACACAGCAGCCAGCTTTCACCCGCGTTTCAGCAGTGAGCACGCATACATACAGAATGTATACGCGCATATAACCCGGACGGGGTGTGGATCGCGACAGTGTAGATAATACGTAGCTGTCAGCCGTGTCCGGCCAGTGTCAGTCTGCGGTTGGTGCCGGTCAACAGTGGTCGCGTGTCTTCTGCCGCGGTTCTCGATAACCCAGCCTCTCCAACCCCCCCAGCCGTAATTTTCCTGCAACGTACCTGGCTTCCATCCGTTACCGTCGACTAGCCTTCCACTACCAAAGCTCCGCCGTAACCCCGCGTCACTCCCTGCAAGCACAGGCGTGATACAGTTCATCGTTCAAGTTCACCCGAGTGACACTCCAGCTCCCCTCGCGGGCGTATCGTCCCGCCTCCGGCCCCGGAGCCAGTGGAAAAAAACACTTGGACATCCGAGTTGTGCGTTACCGCGGCCGTTGTGCTACTCCGCGGCGGCTACCGTACTCGGCAGCGGGGAAGCAGAGCCGCCGCTCGCCACTCACGCAGGAGGCGGCTGGTTCCGAAGGGGGTGCGCATGGTCCGTGCGGCCCCGTGCTCAGATCACCCCTGTCCACGAGCGCGGACCTTTCTACTGGCCGTTTGGATGGTGATCGTCGCGGTCGCGCCTTGACGTTCCCAACCACCATGTCCGGCCTGTTTTACACGCTGCTGGGCCTGGCGGCCAGCACGAGCCTTCATTGCGCTGTCCGCCGCGAGATAAGCCCGTGCACCTGCCGGCAGGAGGAGTTCTCTAGTACCGTTATCGGGCCGGCCGCGGCCGCGGCCGCGGCGGCCGCCGCCAACACCGCGAACAATGCTGCCCACCATGGACACGGGGAACGGATCGAGGTGGTGTGCGAGCGAATGGACTCATTCGAGCAGGTCGCGGGGGCGTTAAGGGGCAAGTTCACCGCCGAGCAGCAGATCATACTTAGGGTGTCCCATTCGAATCTGCGGGATATATCGCGGCACGATTTCAAAGAGCTGCGGATGTCCATCACCAGGCTCGAGCTCAACCACGATCATCTAGGGTGAGTGTAAGTTTGTCACGCTCGCGAGTCCGGCTCGCCACCGAGTCGTATCTCCTCGCCGTTCGTTCATTCGTGACTCGGTGATCTTCCTTCTGTTTATTGGCGCTTTATCGGCCGCGTGTCACGTAGCGAGCATATACTCCTTTCACCCATCGCACAAGTGTCTCTGATCGTGAGCCGTTACCTATGTTTCTTCTTCATTATTCCAAGCATTCGCAACCGTAGATCTCTTATCAATGAAATTCCCTTTTTCTCGGTTAGACACTTTTGTTTAAGGCAGGGACTTCTACCGGTACGTAAAATACCGGTATTATACCGGTATTTTTCGGTTGTATCTTCGTCTGAGACTTAATACCGGTATAACGCTCATACCGGTATTTCGGCAGTACAGCTATACCGAAACCGATATCACACCGAAACAGATAAATACCGAAAACAATAGGTTACCGAAAACCGAAATAAATACCGGTATTTTTTCGGTAACATGATAGGTTTCAATATTTTCCGGTAATAAAAAATAATGTTATACCGGTATTTTGATATAATAGTTCCAATTCTATAAGGGTTACGAAAGTATTACCGGAAAATATTGAAACCTATCGTGTTACCGAAAAAAATACCGAAAAATACCGGTATTTATTTCGGTTTTCGGTAACCTATTGTTTTCGGTATTTATCTGTTTCGGTACAATATCGGTTTCGGTATTTATCTGTTTCGGTATGATATCGGTTTCGGTATAGCTGTATTGCCGAAATACCGGTATGAGCGTTATACCGGTATTAAGTCCCTGGTTTAAGGTAGCTCCTAGCCAACTATGTTAATCAAATTAGAGTTGGGTAATAAACGATAAATATAAAGTAGTATGATACTATGGAAATAATAATAATAATTTTTAACATTACGTATATATATTTTACAAATTTAAATGTTAATATAAATAATTGTAATAAAAAAATAGAATATTCAATTGGTTAGCGTAGTGAATTGGAGCAACAGATCTGACAACGCCACGTTCATGTGAATCTGAATCTTTGTTCGATATTTAAATGTCTAAACATATCGATCGTGCGACGTTGCCACACTGACTGGTGTAGGTAGTTTCTAAAAAATTTGCACGTAAACGTATTTTTTATGGGCATTTACGAAGAAATCATGTGGTCAATTTCGCTGAAATTAATAAATTCATTTCGTGACATTTCAATGTACTTTGGTGCCAATTTTGGTACACTTTTTGAATATAGTTTTCCTGTTTCAGCAGAAAAACTGGAACTATAACCCTCTCTTTTCGACTCTGCCACGTGCCACTGTGTTAAAATGCATCAACTTTAATTAACGATTTCTCGATAACTATGTGGCAAATCGATTTGAAACTTTGTACAAGGGTTTCTATCATTCCAAATTAGTTTTGAACGAAATTTGAAAGAATTCTTGAGTTTAGTAGATTATTCGGGGACTACCTTAATGACAGGTACGCGTGACAGGTGGAACGTAAGAGTGGTGGATAATGTGTTAGGCGCTCTCTTTTCTTCTCGTTCACATGTTTAGCGGTCCCGTTGGGCCACGTTTGGATCATCAGACAACGTCTCCGATCTCTCTCCGATTGCTGCGAAACAAAGGTTCAGCCGAGGTGGCAGGCCGAACGCATTCTCTCGGGATTGACCTCGCGGTTTACAAGGAATCAGATGTAAAACCAAGGAAATTCTTTCAGCTCTCTCCCGAGCGGCGATGGAGAAAATCGTGCGACGCGACGATACGTAGTGACGCGCGGATAAGTGGTATCAGTCCACGCTTACTCTAACCACGCGTGTATACGTTCTGATCGAACGAAGCGTACGTGTTTCTAGATGCTCTAAACTGTTTCCCCTCGCTGTTTTCTCTTCGTGTTTACTGTTTTCACGTTCATACGTAAATCCAGCATTTTTACTCGATCCTCTGATCGCCGCAACTTTGTGTACCGTCCCGTTGGAAAGTGCGCTTCCCGAGAAAGATCTCGGCTAGAAACATCGCTGGACATAGGTCCCGGTGAAAAGAAACGGATTTTCTGTGAACGATCAGAGCGAACATCTGCGCCGTAACGCAGATCGGACGGTAAAATTCCTCGCTCACCTGCCAGACAGCTTTCGTAAAGTACGAGATACAAAGAGAGCACTGACAAAGGAAACACGAAGTCAACGGAACCGTGCGCGTACACAAGCCGCGCAGAAAGTAATTACGGCAGGTATTTCCGCGCAAACATTCGTCATTCAAGGCTCATAGAAGAGCACGCGTGTAAACGCACCACTATGCATTGATACCAACGACAATATCTTTACAAAAGGTCATCGTCTGATGTTGCGAGCATTGAATAAAGATGTTCGTACATAACAAAGAAGGCGGCCCCAATTAGCGTAATTATTTCGCAAACCGGCGGTTACGCGTACCTACCTAACGTGCAGGGCGGCAGAAATCATTTGGTAGCCATTGCGCGAAATTCACGCGAGAGAGCGCTTCGCGGAGCAGCGGCGTCCTTTAATTTATATTATGGTCACTCTAATCAGACACGTACGCTGCTATCCAAAGTAATTACTATAATCGTCATACTCATTTATCTTACAGATGACAGTTTTTATTTATATATATTTTTATGATTATGCATTAAATAATGTGCCGATAACGATACAGAAAATCGACCTTCGAAATGTCTAGAAACTATCGAAAATTACTACATTGTGCTGATCGCGTTGAATCGTTGCCCATTGCCGATTACCGTAAAAGGAGGGCCGGGATAGTCGATCTTTGTTCAGGGCTCGGCGCAAATGATTCGGAACTCGTTCGTGATGCATCGATAGTAATCTATGCAATCTCGCGGTTTTAAGGCCGATCTCCTGATTAGGGATAAACGCGGCGAGAATCATAAGCCGCTATATTTCTAGCCAGACCGAGACAAAGGACTCGCACTTGCTCTTCCTTGGTTATCCTGATGCACGGCTCGCAGAGATGAGAGAAAACGAGAGTCCTTGACGTGGCGAACGATCGTCGAGAATGCGTATTCCCGCGAGAGGCGAGAAGAAGAGAGAAAGAGCCGATATCGGGCGCGAGAATGAAATCTTAATCGCGACTGACCTCTTCGAGACGAGTTATCGACGGGCCCTGCGCTTATCGTCCTCGGAATAATTAAATAACGAAATGCCGCGGGAGCCAACGTTATGTGAATAATCGAACGATAATGACCGGCGCGCTCGCCTACAGCTCCGACGCCACCATTGTTCCGTCGCGTTTCTACTTTCTATCGCGATGAAGATTCGCACCCGCGGACCGCGGCGCAAATTAGATTACGCGGCGATAAGAACGAACGAGTATATCGGCCGACGTTTAATTCCCACTGTCACAGACACCCTAAGAAGCTTGCTCTATGTTATTCTCATATTCTCATAACGTAACTATCTAGTTTATACAAGCCGATGTTCAACTTATCGAGACCTTGATTAGCGGGAGTGAAAAATGCGACAAATATCCCAGAGAGTGTATAGAAAAACACGTGTCTGTGTTATTGGATTCAAGCTAGTGGTATATTCGGTCGAATTAATTGCGATAAATGATGATCTGTTTAGTTTCGATTCGGGACTAGGACAATCGGCGATAACTTCGTTACACTGCTGATAATTCGAAATCGATTGTGTGGCTGACCTGTCAGCCGTGTGTTTACAACGGCCACATGTTGCTCGCCGTGCGATCGCTGTGCGGACGACGATAACGCGTTATCGAGAGATGGCACAACGAATTTCTCGAGGGCGAGGAGATTCTAATTTCTCGGGTACGCCGATTATCTCGGACGATCAACGGGGACAGCTATCGAGAGATTTTAATCGCCCGTAACGATCGTGCTCTCTACAATCTCACGATTAGAATGACGAAGGGAACGCGTCGCTAACGGGCGATTGGTGTATCCTCTTACGTAACGAGTCTCCTTTGCGCTACTCGTGCAGACATTCCCGAGATTCCTGGGTCGGGTTCCATTGCTACACTATCTCGTGCCGAGCACAGAAAGCCCTGGCCGATCGTACACTAATTAATCGAAATAAAAAGCGACTTGATGTTTTGTAGGTTCGTAGACGGCGATGTTTTCGCGGGTTTGGGAAGAACGCAGTATCTTAGTCTCGCGGATAACGAGGTACCGTCTATACCGAGGCACATTCTGTCGCACCTCTCGTTGCTGCGGACCCTAGATCTCAGCAGAAATCGGATAAGCCGTATAGACTCGGATGACTTTAAGGTATGCGCGTGTATGCACGAAAAACCTGCTTCACTAACCACTAACCCCTCTCTCCGATCTTCGAACTTCCAATTCAGGACCTTGCAACTGGATTTCTTACAGTGTGATACACGCGAAAAGAATTCTACATCGTTGATATTTATATTTCGGTTTCGGGCAGCTCCAGATTTGAAAAATTCGCCGAAAGTAGAAACAAAAAACCTTGTCGTCTAATTAACTACTATTTATTCTCTTATTCTCTTCGTTCTCTTTTTAACACTAAGTCGAAGCAATAATTTTACAAACAGTTTTTACTGATTCACTCGGAGTTGGTAAATACGGAGTCGCGCCGCTCTTACTGCAAGGTCCTCGATTCGGAAGCTCCGATCGGCAAGTTCGAAAATCGAGGCCCCCCAGCCCGCGCTGGTATACATATGTATATTGTACGCCTGTGATTCGGGCGGGCTGCGAAGGCGCGGTTCAAGCTATTCCACACGTGAAACGCGAGCACAAGAAACGGGACACGCAGATGAAACGGCGACAAGCGGTCATCGTAACGCCGATCGCCCGTACGGAGTAGGTGCATAACTGATAAACAGGAAGAATATGAGCGCGCCATTAATGACGATCAATTACGACCGTTGATGTAACCTTTCTTGACCGTTATACATACATATACTGCTGACGCCTTTCGAGTTATGCATTTATCGAGCCGATTAAATCTAATCTCGCTCGAGCCGAATAACTTGTGGAATACATGAAACGTCTTGGGCAATCCGGTTCTGGTTGCATGGACACGGAGGAAGCATGGAATCAGGGGCTGCGGACTGTAACGAGATTCTGCGGAGCAGACCATGGTTTCAAGAATTAAGAAAGAACAGGAAGCTCTGCGTTAATTACATTGGATTAATACGATTAATCAGCCTCGCGTTACAAGCAACGATCGCGCAGAGAGGGTTTCGCGTTCACTTCTCTTCACACCTGCTTTTCGTTTCGTTTCGCTTCTTTTATTTTGTACAAAACCAACAATCCGAGGGAGAAGCGTTTGCTTCTAAGCACGTTTCACGCGTGACTCGGTGATATATGTACCTACTCGCAGCCGACGTATGGACGGACGATTCTTCATCCCGAAGAGAGGAAGACGGCGAACAGCGAGGTTGGTGGGGCTTCCCTGGCGCTTCACGCGCACGTGACTGACCACGTGCAGGGGAATTGCCCGGCCAATCGTTCTCCAGGCGATTCGTGCTACTTACGAGACTCTTCTCCACCACTGCCTCGCGCTGTTTACCGCACGTTTCGTTAACTAAAAACAGATAAAAAAAAAAAAAAAAATAAGACAAGCACGCGAAATGTTCTCGTTACCTTCGATACGGCCTCGAACGCTCGAAACTCCCTTAACGGCAACGGTCAATGGCGAATAATCTGTTCGCCTTACATAACCGATCCCCCCCACACGCTATCGGCTATTCCAGAGAAATCGGAGTCACTGCGTTGCACTCGAACTTACTAATTCGCGAGCCGTCCGCGCGCGTTACGGCAAATTAACCGCTCAGATTCGATCACTCGGCTCCGGCGTCGCGTATTCGCGCGGAAAAGAAAGGCAGGGTGGGGGAGAGATAATTCTGACGTAACAATAATGCCGGTGTCGCGTGTTATCGGTTATCGGTTATCGCATCACGGGGGAGACGAATGCTTATCGCGGCGCGGTAAACAGCCGAACGCGCTGATTCGAAATTGATTAGTTTCCCCGAGTGCATGCGTAATTGTATATAACATGTGTCCGCCGCCATGGCACACCGCATGACACGTACACGCTTCGAGCATTTCAGCTGCGTAGGCAGTGCCCGCTTCGGTAATCCGTTCGCACGTACGGCTCACCCGCGCAGTTGCTACTCCCGATTAAAAGTTTGCGCGCCCTCAGGTTTAATCACGTTCGCCCTCGCCGTTAAATACGATCCCCTTCAAACGGCTCTCCCATTTTAGCGTCCCAACGAAATGCCCGGCAGTTTCGAGTAAGCTTATTCCCCGCCTCGACATCTGATTTACAGTACAACCCGACGCTGCAGCACCTCTCCATGGCCGGAAATGCGATCTCGGAAATGGTACCCGGCTCGTTGCCGCCGCTGGTGAAGCACCTCCACGTCGGTCGGAATCACTTGCAAAGCCTGAATCGGACCCTACGGTACGACAGTTTCTATATCGCCGATCCACGGGCAACGCTTAGATCGCTGAAAAAGAATCGCGTCCAATTCGCTACGGCCACGTTGGAACGTATCCGGGCATCTTGTTTACGGTTCTGACGGTGCCACTTATTTAATTGGCTCCGCTCGTCGCTGATGCGGCAGGCAGTTCTTAGGACGATCGAACGATCAAGCATACGTGTAAGCTCGCGTGGTACGTACGCGGAATACCGGGGGCAATTAAGAGGAAAGTGATTCTACGCCTGAAACTCAATGGGAACGACGGGGCGCTGCCTCTTGCGCGCGGAGCTTCGTTTTGCGAGAGGATCCACCTTGATGATTTGAATATTCATTATTAATACTGACGGGCTTGACTATATTATAATTTTAACGAAGCTCTGCACAAAAGAAGCTTACTCCTCGGCGGTAACTAGGGTTGCCACCTTTCCTTTACAGGGAAATAACGTAGATTTCTTTTCGTATAGTATAAAGAAAAGTACGCTCGAGAAAACCGAAAGTACATTTTAATCTTAGGTGTCAGTTTTCGTATCTTCCAAATATATTTCTTATTGCTTCTAGCATTACACAGCAAGTTTTTCTCATTTTTTTTAAATAACTCAATGGCATTATTGGCATTATTGCACGGCAATATTCATATAAAATAAACCTGTAAATAATTTGCTGTACATATATTAAATTAAGGGGAAGCTTGTTTCTCTCATCCCGCATAATTTGTTGGTATTCAAAAGTATAGAGTACATTTACGCGCGACAACGTAAGATAGTTTATTTTAAAGTGCGGATGGCAACCCTAGTGGTAACGTACCATGACTGGAGCTGCCGTGTCTCAGAAAACGGTACCTCCCCGAGGTTTCAATTGGATAATGTACCTATTTCACGTTCGTCGCATTCGCTGGACACGGAGCGAGCGTATAATTCGATCTGTTTTAAACTCCTCGAGAGCGAAAGGCACGCGATCCACGTGGCGCAACTTTGTTACAGGGATCTGAATCAGTTGGAGTGGCTGCTAATTAACGCGAACGAGCTGACATCCTTGGACGGCGAGCTGCCGTCCTCCGGGCACAACTTGAAGATGCTCTACGCCGTCGACAATAAGCTCACTCACCTGCCCGCGGAGTTCCGGTATCTGCATCGCTTGGAGACACTCTTCCTCCAGCACAACAAAATCCGCAGCCTGGACGGCACGTTGCAGAAGGCTCGACGATTGAAGTTCCTGGAACTTTCGTACAACGATCTGCAAGAGGTAATTCCGCCCTGCTAATCCGTTATCACCGCGCATGGCTTCCGCAATTTTTATATCTTATCAGGCGCGTGCAAACGATCCACGCCCCGGCCCAGGCTATCTATCGGGAACGACAATAATTTCCATCCAGCTCCGTGTAAAAAGTGCCCGCAATTAATACAGCGGATTATCCGGGATCCCACGTCGGTGTTAACGCAACGGGCCCGCTGTAAAACACGCGGGATGCACGCGTAAAGTGCAGGCGCACGATACCGGGGCATGATAACGCGTGGAGGCGTTCGTCCAGTGTTCCGTGCATTAAGCCAATTACTGCATCCTAACGTAATTATTATGTCGCGCACTTCCGTCCTGCGGATTAAATCTTTATTGAAACCGACGGGTATACATACGCTGGTCTTCGTCGTACAATCCGTCGTCCCACCGGCTTCCCTCGCATGATCGATCTCGGCGGTGTACTTATTCTAATCACAATCTCGACGGGACAGTTGAGCTTTCGTTACCCTCGCTGCTGCGAAAAGTACAACAGCTGTGAATCCTTTTTTTTCTCTGCCTTCTGCACTTTGCGAAAAATCCCCGCCTCTTTTACTCGAATTTTTCAGTCCCGGATGTACCTATTTAGGCGTGTAAAAGTTCATTGGCAAAGCACATTCACAAATGCCAGCGAATAAAGCAATATTTATTTATAATAGCATTCCTTTACTCTGTTTGTCTTTTTTTCATATTTAAAGACAACCTACGTCGCGTTTTAGTTGTTAATATAGAATTATTTTTAAAGGGAAGTCGTGTTCTCTTAACTTGAAAAGTTCAGGGTACCAAGGAAAACAAAGAACGGGTAACAAAAATGAGGAAAACATTATAACTCGCGGGTCAGCATGTTATAAAATAGGGCGCGGGTAACGAAAGGTTGATAAATCGTAGATAAAACTTAGAGATAGAGCCGATCCACGCGTTGGACGTTCGAAACGTCAGTGCCTGTAAATCGTACGGAGAGCTTTTAATTAGGATCGTGAAAGAGTAAGCGACGAGCACCCTGTACCAAAGAAATTGAGAATGGCGGTACATAGGAATATCGGAAGGAAAATGTGTGTCCCTCAGTTGACAGAGGAAGATTTCATAGAGGCGGAGATGTTGGAGGACCTCGAGCTCGGGCATAATTCTCTGAAATCGCTGGGCGGCGGGGTCGGTGCTAATGGCGATGGGAACGGGGGCAACAGTGTCCTTTACCCTCTCAGGTCTTTGAAGAGCTTGAACCTGACGCACAACGAGCTCCGCGAGTTCTCGTTCGCGTCGCTCCGCGGGCTGCGCGAGCTACGGTTGCTAGACCTCTCGAACAACAGGATCGCGAGGCTTCACAGAGGGAGGACACCCTCCGAGGTACGTGACCGGCGCCCACTTCGGTATCTCCGTTCTAAATTCCAAACCGGCGACGCGCGTCCCTTCTACACGTTCCCGTCGACTTCGCAGAACCTGGTGGAGGAGGAAGGGGAGGAGACGGCGGGCGGGAACATTCAGGACATGCGTTTGCAGCACAACGAGCTACGGAGCTTGGACGGTTCGTTGTTCCTGGGGATGAAGGAGCTGCAGAGGCTGAATCTCAGTCACAACGCTCTGGGCCCCACGATCGGGCCGCGTGATTTGCGGGGACTCGATGGCCTCAAAGTCCTCGATCTCTCTCACAACGAGCTCACCACTCTTGAAGACACGTCGGAGGTATGGCATCGAGTTAATTCGATCATGTTCCGCGGGGGACACCTCCGAGCAGGGGTTGGAAACGGTTATGATATCGGTTCCGGTTCTTGAAACAGTTATAGGAAGCGAAATGATCTTGAAAAAGGCCCCGTCCCTATATTGGCCTCAGTTCCAGTAAACTCTCGGGACCGATAGAGACCGATTACACACATCACTGTTACAAAACCCGTAACTGTTTGAAACAGCTATTTTCGGAACCGTTTCAATCCCTGCCTAGGATGGATGTACCAGTAAATGAACACGTACCAGTGAATGGTCGTTTTTTATTAAAACCAGTAGAATAATAAGTTATTAAAATAAGCAACTAATCAATTAGAGCACGTGGAATGAATCGCGCTGCAAACATAATTTTATAATAGCGTTCATTCGTTAGCGTTAAGTGTTGATTTATTGGTGCGTTTACCCTACGAGGCGCCTTCTTTCTCCTTAGGGTAAATCCGGGAGACGCGGTCGGGCCGGAGAGTTGGCCGAATGCGTTATGGTTTAGAACAATTAATTCTCTAAGAATCAACGGTTTCGATCAACTCTCCAGCCCGTCTGCGTCTCCCGGATTTACCCTATCTCTCTTTACGAAACGGGCACCACCTACCTAACACGGCAATGTTCTGTTGCGGGCTTAGACGTGGCTTCCCTCCCTGGAGGAACTGAACGCGTCCCACAACCGGCTGGTCACCCTGTCCGAGAGGGACTTCCGCGGGTTTCCGCTGCTCTGCTGGGCGGACGTCAGCGCGAATCGGATACGAACCCTGATGCCGGAGCTCGTGATGAACACGCGTTGCACCGTCCACGGAGTCCAAGATGTTCTTCGTATATACCTTCAAGGTGAGCGAAACCCACGCGCCGACGCCTTCGTCCGCGGGGCCGTCCCACCGGGAAGCTACTGCGTAACCGTCCTGTTTGCCGGCGATAAAAAGAGCCTCGTGGAAAATTCAGTAGGGCCCCGTGGCCTCCCTGCCTAATCAGCCGTAACGACGATTGATAAGGGTCAGAGGAATTGCCGGCTAGCCGTGAAAGAAAAACGGAAGTCACAGGCAAACACAGGTGCGCTCCGATTACACGGCCGTTATCGGATCGCCGATTCGCCGGCCACGAATGGAATAGTGTTTGCCTTGCTCTTTTAAGCTAATACGTAGTTGAGCAAACTGGAAGCTCTCGGCAGCTCCGCGTCTTTGTTTATTAAACGAAACCTCCGCGTTTCTTCGTCATTTAACGCGCTCGAACACGGAACAGTTCCTCTGCACAAAATTCTACCGAGGCGCTTTTTAATAAGTACATAGGTACTCGTACATTTGACCATCGTCGAGCCAAAGTCCGTAATGATGCACGACGTTCGAAACGAATGCTTATAGCGCCCTTCGAATAGATTCTACGATGGTCGAAATGCGCGAGCATTGCTTGCCAGCCGGCGAGCGACACGCGAAAATCCTCTCCCCGCCGCGCCGATGGGGTCACGATCGAAAGGAAAAACATAGCGAAGAGAAATCGTATCGAGGCTCGCGCGTTAATGCGCGCAATCGTCTGGCCGGCGCGGCGTTTACTCGCCGCGGAATAGGTAAATAAATCGATTAACACGATGGAATGGGCGCGCAGCGATCTCTGCTGCCTTCCACCCTCGCAACGATAACGGCGAGCGACGGACAGTCGCACGTTGAATGGGCGCCAGCTTGTAATTATTATTAATGTTTATACACGTCGTTAAAGTGTCGCGAGGATGGACGGGCGGGAAGTAGATGGAACGGGACGGAAAGGGAGGGACGGGTCATGAGTGTGACCGGTTGTCGGGAGAAAATAAATGACCGGCTGATAATAACGGTGGCTCCCGTTCGCCTCCGGGGCCGTGCATTTATTATTTTGTTATAAGAGTTACATTTCACGCGATAACCCCCGTCGTGGCGCCATCTCGTATTATTTATTGTATACCGAGGACGGGGCCGGGCCGTCTGTTGTTATTGTTAAAATAATACGGCTTTTCGTCGCCGCCGTTATCGTGTCCAATCCCGTTATCTTGGCCCCGGTTCCATTATGCCTCGGATACCCTTGTTCCCTTGTACACGTTCTCTCGTCCAGCGAACCCTGCCCGAACCTTGAGCGACCCGCGACACGCGACGCCCGTCGTCTTCTTGTTATTCCACTTGCAACGCGACGATTATGTGTGTTGTGCGATCTTGGCGACCGCATAAACAAAGATCTCTCACAAACATGGTCATCGACATTCGTCGAGGCTTAATGGGACTTTCCTTCGATAACACCTGCCGGATAATCGAACATCAAGCTTCCATCAAATCTTGGTCTTAACGCCAGTTATTACACCACCCCTCCGGAGTCTTCTCGAGGGCAGTCGCGGACTGGCCAGGCTCTCAGCTTGCCCTGTGGCATGTAGGCCCCCTTGATCTTCAGACGATATGTTATAAACGTTAATGACCTTTTTAGTAGCTTGAAAATATAATACAACTTCCAATATCATTACTATATGCAACTAAATAGATATTACGATTTATTTATTTATTTATCTATTTATTTATTTCTTTCTTTCTTTATTTATCTATTTATTTATTAGGGGACAAGCCCAATTTGTACAATAAAGAAAACAGTGGCATACGTACAAGAAAGAAACGGAGAAAACGAAAACAAAAACAAAAAAAAACAAAGAAAAACAAAGTCAGCGAGAACAAAACATCTAGCCGCAGAGAAAGAAAGGAAAAAAATTAAATAATGCACCCTACTTAATCCATGAGAATTTTGCGCAGATTGTTCTCGAAAGTTTGCATTGATCCACCGAAAAAAGAAATCGATGCGGTCGGCGTATGAATTGGTAACTCTGACAATCCGATTTACAGGATCACGAGCACCAAACTTAGATTCGGCGCTTGAACAGCAGATTTAACTAACTTTTACACTAAAATTTATAATTGTAGGTGGGCCCGTGCAATATTTTTAGATCTAGTCCGCCACTGCTCGAGGGTATCCAATGAAGCGACTAGAGACCGAGGAAACTTCCCCTTTGCGATCTCCCGACCTGTTTTTCTGCTTGCAGACAACCCAGTGCTGTGCGACCCTGGGCTCGCGGATCTGACCGTGGCCCTCGAGGTGAACCACGCCAAGGTGTACGGCGTTGCCAACGACTGCCCGACCACCACCACCACCGCGACGCCGACGGAGCAGACGTCGCCTCTGCCGCCGTTGCCGCCGACGCTGTTGCTGGCCGCCGCGGCGGCCGCTTCCGGCGGGAACGTCTCCTTCGCCGCGACCCTCGAGTAGACCCATCCGCGATCGGCCAGCAAAAGGGGTGCCACCCGATTCGCGGCCGCCCGCCTGCGAAGCCACTAGGAACGGTGACATTAAACTCGAGTTCTCGTGAATGTGAACCGGATGCTCGCAGAGAGACGGGCATCGCGGGTCCTGCTAGCGTGAATCCGAAGGTGACGTCCTGCAGAAGCGGAATCATCGTTCGAATCGCAGCACGGAACGTGAACGACGCCGATCGAGTCCCGATCAAATGGACGCTGACAATCGTAGGGCGTAACTCGCGTGTTGACGATGATCGACGGCCGACCCACCGTTCCCTGTATACGGTCGTGCACGCGTCGCGCCCGTTAGTAGACATTAAGCGACGAGAGATATATATTTATTTTAACGAGCTTCGATCACATATCGCGAGAATGTGGTATATTTTACGACGGTGGGAACCGGTTCCCGGGGTTTGGCGCGGGGGCTGCGAGAGGACGCGCCGCGCCAAAGGGGAAGCCTCTGTTGTATAATAGGTGACATTACTACACGCTGTAAATAGTCATTAATCCCGCTGACTCTTGAACGTCGCACACCCCTCGACATCCTCCTCGAACTCGAATTCGCGTGCATCAACAACCGCTTCCACCTACGGTCCATTAACGTCCTTCGCGAGAATCGCGAACACGCGGCAGAGGCTGCGCTGAAAAAGAACGGCCTTTAGTGTACGCTAGGGGTAGCTTATTCGATCGAACTCGAGATCATCGTAAATCATCCACGCTTCAAAGTATTATATCCATGACGCTTGTACGACGTATCGTGTATCATGATCATCGTGCTCCGATCGCATATTAGATTATTCGTTAACGGTGTCGGATGATACGACTGGGATCTGGCCTAGACGACTGCGACGCGCAACGCAAATGATAGACGCGAGCTCTCCTTTCTAGCAGTTAGAGAAAGAAATGCTGGAGTTAACGAGGAAGTCGGCTCGGCTCGGCTAGGCTCGGCTCGGCTCGGTAGGTGTTAATCGTACCAAAGCCGAGGATGGATTCGATAACGTGAACACGGCTATCGCGCTTTACATCGTAGCGTAATCCATCGACAATTCCCGTCCCGTCTACGGCTTCGATCTTTAATTAAATTCTTGAATGATCGAGTAAATGAACGATCGGCCGGGTCAATAGTGTAAGTGAAATCTGTTAACTTTACGTTCTGTACACGATATGGGCTGATTGGCAGTGGGCGATCAATTGACCCTCTCGTTAACTCGTGCCAATAGGGATGAATTGTTATCAACGTGCTTCTATGCATACATAATCAATTGGCCCTTTCCATGTACCCGAGTAAGGCGCGCAAATAATTTCGTACGCAACTGCACTGGCATTCGAAATTACCGTTACGCCAGCGAACGCAAAGAAAAACGATTTAGAATTTAGCTCCGGAGCTCTCCGCTTCGGCGGAGAGCTGAATGCCAGTGGGAAACGATCCAATTTCGTTCGGCGAAAGCGACAGAAAACGATACCGATGAAACGCCTATAGAAACTTTTGCTTGTAACGTTATGCCTTCGCTTTGTTCCTTTCTCTCGTAAAAGTCATGCTTTCGTACAAAACTTTAATCTTGATCCTTTCATGTAGAAATTTGAAGGAATTATTATTATTATTATTATTATTATTATTATTATTATTATTATTATTATTACGTAACTGTTTAATATATGCGCGGACAATACAGTTGTTAACGCACGACTGCTAGCTTCGTCGGCTAGGACTCGAAATCAAAATGATTTATCGGTTAAGTATTTTAAATAAGCGAATTAATAAACGCCGCGAGAAGCAGAGAACGAATTGTTGAGTATTAAACGATATTTATAACACTCGTTTGATAAATAAATGAACATGTATTTAAAGTTTTAGAAAAATCTCACGGCTCTTTTACTCCGAACGAAGCTTATTCTCGCGTGCCCGCGAAACCAATATAATTATGAATCTATCTCCGTAGGTGCCATATACAAACAGAAATCGAGTGGATAACTGTTTGTAATTTTAGTACCTAAGTAATTTATCCGCACTGTGATTAGCAGTTTACTGTTTCTAATACGAATTTTAAGCAGATAGAACAACGTCGAGAGACGCGACAGAATATATGTAACAATACCAGAAGATTACTGTACTAATGATAAACACTATATTTTAATAAGATCGTACCAATGTTAAGTCTGCGGTGTTTAATGCTGTAAGCTCTGTATGAGTAGCAACGCGTTTTAGGTATCTTAGTTTTTATTAATAAAGGCTTTAATCTTATAAAAAATAGTTCCAATACTGTAAAATTATATATTTCCCTTAGAATTAACAGGTCTTATGTCGTCACTTCCCATTCGAATAGTATTTCAGGAAAATATGCCTCAGTCTACAGAGAAACAGGGTTACGTCCGAAATCTCCGATTGTTTATGGACGTCAACGATCCCCTTGAAATCGTTCAAATGCTCCGCCTTGAGCGCCGGTTGAATTTTTTCCACTGAAAGATACGCGATTAGTCCAGCATGCTTATGACATTCATTTAATTGATTTAATTTAAAACCAAGAACAGTAAGTAAGTTTCATACCTTTCCATTGATTATTAGATTTAAATAAATACGCAAAATATTTGTCTCGTGCGACATCGTCGTGTATGAAAAATGATATTTTTATATGATCGCATTCTTTATTTTCGATTAAATGTATGTGGGCGTTCAGATACTGCTTGTAAGTGTGACAGGCACGCTTAATAGCATTCCAAGTTAATAACTTTTGTTCCTTCTTTCGCTGGTATTCTGAAACAAATATTGCCAAACGTTTATAACGGAAATACCTTCTTCCTTAACCGTTACAAGTATATTTAATCATTCGCAAGACTCTACCTTGCTGCAAGTCAACCATCTCGATAGATAAGTCATCCCTTTTCAATTTTGCATTATTTATTTCTCCATTCAACTCTTCTTCTCGCTTAATCGCGTTGCTAATCTTTTTGCCCACTATTTTCTGCTGCAACTTCGTCGCGTCTATTTCAGACTTTAGACATTCAATCGCTTGTTGCAATTCTGATATTTTGTTAACGCTCAACGTTCTGCTCTCCGAATACTCTATACATGTAATATAAATACATTTATATGTACGACTGTGACAGTCGATCTTCTTAATACGGTAAAAATAAAACCACAAAGATAATTTCTATAATAAAGAGAATTTCAACTATAACAGTATCCATAATTTTTTAACAATAGGGGATAAAATGACGGAACGATGGTTGGAATATATAAAATGTACATAAGTGATATTAACATCCTGGGCACGTATTTAAATAAAGTAATGAAATCAGATAATTCGATAATTAAATATTTGTTTTCCTTTCGACCAAAAGACGTCAGATGTAAACATGCGCGATGCCTAACGCTAGATAGTTATTTAACAAGTCTGTTTTAGATAAGTAAGTTTCTACGCATAAATTAGAATCGATCTCAGCGGTGGGCAAATACCTTTCCGTTAATGTTCGATACAATGCTCAATTTTATAATTACAATGCATTTTGCGGGCTTACCGGTTTCATAGGTGGCTGCGTCTGCGACTTTGGCGGCAATTTTCGCACGAATGCTATGACAATACGACGCCAACTTTTGCAACACGGAGAAGTCTCTATTCTGAAGAACATGTCCAATGTCGCAACTTAACTCCTCCATCATCATTGCATCGTTATGCTAAAGAATACTTTGACAACGAAACCGTAACGCTGTAACGTACACAATATTTACTAGGGTGGCCATTTGGGATTGTTGGGATGATTTCAGATTCGAAGTAACAGAATCACCAATAAGCGAAGCAAATGTTACTAGCCGACGTAGTAACTATCGAGATGTGAAGTTGTATACCCTCTGAAGTTAGGTACAAACAATGAAGATTCTAAATTCTAAATCATCTCGCGGACTTTGAATTGGAACGCTGCTAAATCACGAAGAAGGGAATATGTAACGATCGTTGAATCGATAACATTTCATAACATGATTGCAAATGCTAACATGAATTAATTCACGTAATTACGTATGATTCTCCTGGCATTTCACCGAAGCCCTTATTTAACGCTTATTTCATTCAATAATTTTCCAAAGAATCTGAATTTAACGAGTTGTTTGTATTAGATAACAGCGCGCGAGATGTGCGGATTGCAGTAACGAGCAAATATTATGGCGGGCCAGCTATTTAAACAACTCTTGACGCTTCCATACATCCGTGGCAAATTCGACTCCTATTGACACAGTTGCTTCCTGTAAGTCGCAAGCATAGTATATAAGTTCCGATGAAATCCGAATAGAAGCATACAATCATCGGCAACCGGTCTTCAGTTTCTGTTACGACGAGCATCACCGAAAATGATCAAGTTCTTGCAAATCTTCGCCCTCGTTGGCATCGCTGCTGTTCTGGTACGTTTAACATTACTTCACTCTATTCTTTTCTATGTTCTTCTGGTTTTAATATTCTATATGTCTTAATCTCGCATCGTCTGCTTCATTCCCCATGAAACATTTATATTATTACGAACGATATATTTAATAGAAAATCGTAGTCCGTCATGGCGGTATATACATCCGCTTTCGAATCATTTAAACCCGCAATTTGGCACTGCTCTATTAATGGAAGCTTTTTATTCTTACATATTAAGCAATCGGTCTCTTTCAATAAAAACGAAGTTACATTGTAAATGAAAAGCATTTACACTTTTAAACTTTAACTTAACTCTTTTGCGAATTGACACCTTTTAATGGATTTTCTCGAATACAGGCCGTGCCAGTTCCTCAAAATGGATCCGGATCGGCGAATAGTAATGGAGTAAGTACGAGCAGATTATTATTTGCACCTGTACGAAATTAATTCTAAAACAGTTATCAATTTTGAAAGATGTCCTCATTTTTTGTTCGCACTTTTCTTTAATAATTTCGATTTAAGTGTTTGCAACACGTTCACAGAGAACCCGAATGTGTTCCAAACCTGAATAAATAAATCGCTGGTGTAATTTGAAGCCAGGCTGTAGTCCGTAATACCCGTGGCGCCTTTCAATTCTAATACCGATCAGGATACCTCGAATGCTGCGCCGTTTCTGCGTAAAAATAATTCTCCGGAAATTTCTTAGGCCGCTGGAAACGGAAAGAGCGATTCGTCATCCGACATCGCATCTGCCGTCCTCGGAGAGTTGAAGAACGTCGTAGGCACCGCCCAATACCTCATCCAGGATGGAGTGAAGAACATCGCCAACGAGTCTGCACAAGTCGTCCAGGATATAAAACAGCAGTTGCAGCAGGTGACGGGCAAGGCTAAGGGCATCCTGAACCAGACACTCAGCGATGTAGGACATACTCTGAAGAACGTCAACGACGGAGCCTCTAAAGTCGTGGGAGACTTGTTGAAGAACACTCACAACATATTGGCTGGTGTCCAGAACGATATAACGAAGGTTGTGCATGGAGTACAAGACGCCGTGTCTGGACTCCAGAACACCACCGGCGACGTTGTGAAGGGCGTAAGCGGCAAATTGGATGACGTTTTACAAAAGGGCAGCGGTGCTTTGAAAAACGCCACCGAAGCTGTGGGAGACGAGGTGAATCGTATAAAGGGCCGCACTACTCAAGTCGTCAGCGACACAGTAACTAATGTGGAGAAGCAATTGGGCAACGTTAATAAAGATATTGACAATGGCGTGCAAGACGCGAATGGGAATGCCAAAGATATGTTGGGTCATGTTACGTCGATACTGGACCTTACCAAGGACAATGCTCAGACGGTGATCGGTAATGTTTCGGATGTCGTACAGGATACGGTGGGCGGCCTTCTCAAGGGTGGTCAGAATCTTGTAAACGGGGCGCAACAGGTTGTCGGTGGTACCGTGTCCCATGTGGCAAACGAGCTTTCCAAGATCGTGCAAGGCCTGAAAAATGACTCTCAGCCGATGGCGAAGGATGTCGCCAAAATTGTAGAGGGTGCGCAGAAAGAGCTGTCCACTATCGTCACCGACGCCACGGATGTTTTGAAGCAGGTCAACAATGACTTGGTCAACGATGGGAACCGCGTTCTTGGGGACGCCAATGGTGTGTTGAAGAATTTGGGAGAGCAGGTTGCAGATACCGTAGGAGACGTCGTGAAGACAGCATCCCAGATCGCCGGCAACATCGGGGGAGAAATGAAGAATATCACGGATGACGGTCAGAAGATCCTGGGCAATGTGGTACAGACCATCGGGCAACAAGTACAGGAAGCAAAGAGCAACACCGCCAAAATTGTGGGTAACATCAAGAATAACGTCGAGAAGCAATTGGGGGTCGTTAAGAACAACGTCGACAAGTTGGCCACTGAGAATAACGACGTGAAGAACGCCATCAAGCAGAAAGTACATGAAATCAATCAGAACATCGGCAAAGCCGTGAACAAGTTCCAAGACAACGTGCAGCACGCGTTGGAGGGCGTCGTGAATCAGACTTCTAAAATCGTGGGCAACCTACAGAACATGACGCAGCAGGGAATCATGAACATTGTGAAGCAATCTAATGGAGCTTTGAACCTAGCGAAGAACACGCTCGACAACGTTGAGAACGACGCTGCCGGTGTTATGAAGAACACTGTATCCGCGTTCAATACCGACGCTGGCAACGTTTTCAATACTGCAAAGCAACTTATCCACGGCGTTGTGGACGACATCCAGAAGGTGGCAGGCAAAGTCTTCGACGAAGCCAAGAACAACACTCAAGGCATTTTGAACGGCGCTGGAAAGACAGCTGGCCAAATAGTGCAAAACGCGAAGACCTTGGGCGGCGACGTCCAGCATGACGCCTCTGATGTAGTGAAGAACATTTCGGATGGTCTCTTTAACGTTTTGGGTACTGTCGGACACGTCGTAGGAAACGCGACTTCTGACGTCACGAGCCTCACCGGCAACATCGTCGACAACGTGAAAAATGCCGTAACGAATACAGTTGATGGCATTGCGTCAGGCGTATCGAAAACGGTCCATGATCTCAACCCCGCAAAGGCGGTGGGCAACATCGCTGACACAGTGATAGACGCTGGAAGCCAGGCCGCTAACGTCGTCAATAATGTGAATGATGATATAATCGGCGGTATCGGCGATCTTCTAGGTAACATAAATATAAACTTAATTTCAGATCAAACATTCTTACAAAATTTACTTCAATTCCAATCTTACATTCGTCGTTTATGTTTCTGTTTACAGCTCCCCTGGGTTAGACGATCCAGTACGGGAACGCTACATCACGATGGGAACAGGACATCGAGTATGAGAGACACCACTGAACAATAACATAAATCAATTTTGAATGTAAGAACAAGTGGTATCGAGAATTGGCATTGGTATTTTGAACTGATGAAACTAATGAAGAACTGATGCCAAAGATTGGTACTAACATTGTGTCGACCAAAAAATATATATGTCTAAGTAATTGTAAATGTACGTAACCGCTATTTGTTGCATCAATAAAGATAAATAAATAAAAATTGTGTCTAATTTAATCGTGCGTGATCAAATCATTGAAATGTTATGTTAGATTGCGACTCCGATGATTGCAGATCACTCCAGCAAGACACTTCTGTCATTTCCAAACGTCCATCTTCCGTCAGTGTTAAGATCTGTTTTCCCGAACTGTCTCTCAGTTTAATCGCTAAATCTGTATCAGAATTGGATACACTCATCATCGTGGAATTCGTCGACGAGTCATTAATGTCAACAGGTTGTAAAACGCGCACATATATCGACTGACCGGCTGCAGAGGTATTGTCTGCAATTTTAAAAGCATTTCTACGACGGAACATTCTCTAATTAAACAAGTACTTCGAACGTTAAAATTCTTACCAGAAGATAAAATGTTTTGCAATGGCAAATTGTCCGATGTTGACAATCTTATTATAGGTATATTTTCATTGTGATTCGAAATGTGTGATTGCGAATACGCTTGAATGGCCATAATCGGTACGTCTTGTTGCACCGTCTTCTCCAAAATTGGAATATCCATTATAGTTTCACTAATGTCTTTCATAGACGACGAATCTGTAAAATATTTGCAATATAATTCATTAAGCTAATAAAGGACTTAAGTTCTAAGATAGCAGAAGTTTAGACATAGCAGGACCTGTTTGCTCGTCTCGAACTCCACTTTGATCGTGCAGGTTTTCTTTCAAATTACAGGCATGAGATTCTTGCTGACTTCCAAGAAATTGTTCGCCACACTTGTCGCAGAATATCTTCTGCTCCATCCGATCTCTGTTATGATGTACCATAAACGAATTATGATGAGTTGTATATTGACACTTGTCGCATTGCAACCAAATGTTATTCTTCTTATTCTTAGTGTTCTCGGTGATGCGCGAGGATAAAATAACATCCCTCTTTTTACCCTGACAACTAGTAGCGATTTGATTGTGACACTTTCTAATTTGCGGTGGCTGCGAACGTCTTTGCTTTTCGTTACTGCTAAGAAGCTCTCCTTTCTCCAAGGAATACTTCTGCTCCAAGAATCGCAGGACATTGTCACGCAAGTTGCACATTTCGACTTCGAATCGATCCAGCGTGTTAATAAGACTGGCGCAACTTCGACAAATTACATCGTCTTCTGATATCACTACCATGTATCTGTGTTGCATGGAAAGGACGGTGGCATTGTATTTCAAACAGTAGGATATAGAGCTCGGTCTTCTATACGTAACGTAATATGATACTACCTTTCGCCGACCAATTCTCCAAGCTTTTCTATTACTCTGGATCTTGATGTCTGTGTTCTACACGTAGCCAGTGCATAATGACGTCCCTGAATTTTTATATCGCACACAAAGCATTGTAAATCTTCTAAAGCATTTGAATCATTGCGGTTTCTTGCAGTATCGGAGACGGTGTTTACATTGGCACAGTTATTAGTAATATCTTCAGGGCAAATGTCATGATATTCATCTATCGACAGCATCGAAGATGTATCTGCCATTTGATTAATCACAATAACTACTCTTTTTATATAAACCGAGGTTAAGATGCAGGAATAGGATATGTAAAGCGTATCAACTGTGAGAGATTAATACGAAATAAGAAATCAATCTGTGCTCTCTGTTACGAGTATTACACTGTACTTTTATTTTCCATATCATAGGATACAGCTAGCTTATTTATATAATATAGCTCTTCCCAATCTATTCTGTAAAAAGAAATGGTGCAGTTTTAATGGTATACCATCTTTGTGAAGATCAGTAAAAAATAAAAGAACGATCACTGGAGAAAAAAAAACACGCTCGTCGTGTCCGAGTCTCGTGAATTTCGGAATTGCATTTTGAAGCAATAAACATGTTTTTCTTGTTGACAAAAAAATTTGAAAACACGATGGAATTTACATAATAGCTTTTATTACACTTATCTCTATGTGACAAGTTCAATCGCAATTATTATACGACCATTTACATTAAGAATTAGAAATCGATATTTATTGTTTCCCAAAGACTTCTCATCAAATAATCTTCCGATGCACAAATAATCGCTACTTTTACACAACTATACTTAAGATACTTGTACGAATTTCCTTTACAGTTCTTGTTAACGGTAACGTCACTAAATGTGCGTAGATAGTGACTGAATTACAAACAAAGGAATTGAACATCTCATGTTTATAGTATTGGGCGTACATTTCAAACATGTCCAATTACTGGAGAAAGAATGCTTAAGTCGAATTACATTTAATCCCGTAAAAAAGACTTTTGTTCATTTTATAACCTCGTACGAAACCATAATAAATTTCAATCAATCGTTTCTACATACACGAGTCTTGATCGTTTAATATCTACAACAAATTCGTAGAAAACAAAAACAGTTACTGTACATACTACTTTATGAGCTTCATTCGACACTGTAACGTAATTTCATAAAAGTAATTGATCTGTATAAAACGCTGATCATTAAACGTTTCCTACGATTAGCATTCATAAAACTTTACGTATACATTTATGGGAAAATGATAAAAAAAAGCTTTATCAGGATATGATTGAAACGTACTAATAATTCTTGGACTTTACATATCTATTTTCTCAATTTTTACTTTCACCTCCTGCTTCTTTATACTTTCTTTCTCATCTGTTTCGCTTTTCTCAGTGTCCCTCTCCTTTTCCTTCCCGGTATGCGGGAGGAGTTTCTTATCTGAATTACGGAAGCGATCGTAACGAGAGTCCTCGTCGTCGCTGGATTTACCTCCAGCCTCCGTTTCCCTCAAGATATCCCCCAAATCTTTGTCAACATCGTCCCACAGTTTGTCGCTGCCATCCGGCGGATAATCATCGTCATCCTCCTCTTCAGCCTGCCCGTTTTTGTTATCTTTCGTGATCTTTTCGGGCTCGGAGACGGCTCCTTTCGGTTCCACCGGCTTAGAGGATTCGGTGGCACTAGTACCATCAGCCGTGGTTGCTGCCAATGTATTATTCGCAGACGGCGCTTCAGAATCTAGCGGAGATTTAACGCTCTCTGTGGTATTTACAGCATTTGGTACAGAAGCTGCGTTCGCAGATGTCGATGATTGCAGATGTATTCTCTCCGCCTGTCTTCGTAACGCTTTATCATCGTTATCGCGCACGTACCTATATAAAGCATTAAACTGATGTCACTGCCTCCGTAAGATTAAGAAAAAACGAACGTATAAAGCAAATATCGTAATTCATACCGTTTAAGATGACTTCTGGTTGAACAGTGAAGTGCTATCGCCCTTTCACTATTTTCACTACGCGGTAAATATATCTTGCACAATTCGCAGAATTGTACCTCAACGCGTTTTATGTATTCGGCTCCAACCTTGATCATTTGTTTGCTTTTCGGTTTCTTCTCCGCATCGATCGTACCTTCGCATTCTGGTTTCTCTTTCTTCTTCTCAGTAGACTCATCATCTTCTGCTGTCGATTATTCTCATGTAGGAATCTGTATAGCGCTCGTATATGTTTCAAGTGTGATCAAATAACATCTAAGAACGTACCGTCAACATCACCCACGGAGTCCAAAGTCATGAAATTATCGAGATTAACCTCCTTGTCGTCTTCTTCGGGTCCACTTGAATCGGCCTCTGCTTCACCATTGCCGGCGTTCATTCTTTCTTTCAAGGCGCTCTTCCTCTGAAAGAGGTAAATAGAGAAAATGTACCGACGCATTAGCAACAGGTCCAGCGTCTCGATAGATACGGTACCTTAATATGATCCAGCGAGCAGACGTGGGTTTCGAAGAGCATCGGCGATCGGAATTGGATGCGACATACGCGACAGAACGGCGTCAGAAATCGCTTCATTTGACGATGGGACTCTGACAGCTGATGGACAGCTTTTAGAGAACGGTAATTTAGCTTGCATATAGGACAGAACATGGTGCGAGAAGGTAAAGTGCCGCGCGCCGCGTCACGGGTCTCGACGCGTCGTTGCTCTTGCCGTTGCAGCACACGCATACGAGTCAAAGTGGCCTTATGCTGCGAAGCGATTCGTCTCATCGCCGCGCTATGGCGACCCGAGTACAAATGCAGCGAATATTCTTTGAAGGTAACGCTACGATGAGCGCAATGCGGGCAAGTTAGTTTAATGAATTTCCTTCCGTCTCTTCTGCTCGGCAATTCTTCAGAGCCGGCGTTTCTACCGTGATCTGTCTTATTCTCGTCTCTGTCCTCATCGTCGACATCGTCTTCGTCGTCCTAAGAACGTACCGTGAGAAATTCGCCCGTTGTAACGGAAAACTTAACAATCGCTAGGAAATGAGAATCGTCGCGATTTGTCCTTACCTCGTGCTTCCGATCGTCGTCATCCTCTTTCACCTCGTCCTCCTTTTCGTCCTCGTCCTCGGTATTTTGCCTCTCCCGATCTTGCTTCTCTTTCTTTCTTTTCTCATCTTTTTTCTTTTTTTCCTCCTCCTCCTCCTCCTCCTCCTCCTCCTCCTCCTCGTCCTCATTGTCGCGTTCATGTGGCTGAATTAACGTCGATAAACGTTACAGTAAGTACTTGCTATCTTAGCCGGAACGAGTTACAAAATAGTGCGGGCAAATACCGTAGCAGTCTTATGGAGTTACCTTTTCATCATCATCCCAATTACTCTTGTTATCGTCATCTTCTTCGTCATCATCGGAAAATTCAGCGTTAATAGCTTTGGTCATCTCTCTATCCTTGTCCTTCATGCTGGTTCCTGATCCTGACTCCTTTTTACTTCCGGATAGCCTAGTAGTACCGCTACTAATGACACAGCAATTTTGTTTTGATTTACATTATTTCCCTTCGTCTTGTTCTGCTTCCTTTGTCTTTCATTATATCATCAACCAAAAGTTTTTTTTTATATATATATTTTTTCTTAGTTGATACACAGCAAATATCGCGACAGTTTTTGTTTCTTTTTATTTATCCCCCATAATGAATGCATTTCGTACTGCAATAAAGGTCTTTAACTATTTCAGCCTTTTTGCATCGCATTGTGCTCCTTTACATCTTCGCATTTTCGCGTCTTAAAATATACATGTAAGAAACAACGTTCTCATACTGGCTTTTAGTCACCGCTATATGTGTAAGAATGATTAAACAATGGATCTCGTAAAGTACAAGTATTACAGTAGTTCTCGTATCAAAATTAATTACGTATCGTGTATATATATAGATATATATATATATATGTATATATAGTTTCGATGACACGCACACAACTTGTATCTATGCGTACCAGAATCGATTTCCCTTTTTTATATATATATACTTTTATTCTATTTAGAACCCTGCGAAAAGTTTGCCTCTCGACAGTAGAACATTTATATATTGGTTTCGTGCGATCATTTGTGTCATTTTTTTTGTTTTATTTTGTTTTCTTTTTACCATTTATGTCTATCATCATCTCGACTCTCATGTCATTATAGTCGGATATTATATATATATATGTATGTATGTATGTAGTCAGCGTCGTTTACTGACAAATTATAAGCAAGCAGGCTACTAGGACGGTATTTGGCGGTTTGGTAAGTGATTTATGAATTTTAATTACCTCCTGCGCATTTTGGTAGTGGTCATGCGCACACGCTGGATGTAGTCTCGCGATCGCGATCCTAGCAGCTTGCGTCGATAGTCGAGCGAGTGCAGAGTACGCTTGCGAGCCATGACGATGTCCGATCGAGAGCTAATGCGATGGAATCCACCCCCTCTGCCGCTGCCGCGTGTCGAAATGCGACCTCTGTAGTTTGAGCTTTGATGCGATATTCGCCCTCGGCTCGAGGTATATCTTTGAGTCGGAGGCGCCATTTCGCTAATCCGAGGGGGTGGTGGAGGTGCATAGCTCCGTGACGCTGAATGACGGTCCTCTGAGCGGTGGTATGACGAGGCGCGCTCACTCTGTCTCTTGTCATCATACACGGCTGCGGATGACGATCCCTTATTATCGTCATATGGCGCTGAAGCAGATGAGCCACCGTACGACGAAGAATACCTCTGTGAGCCGCTACCGCTACCTCCACCCTGCCAAATCAAATTCAATTGTGCTCCTTCCCATTTTGTATCGTTCTCTCTCTCTCTCTCTCCCTCTCTCTATCTATCTCACCCTCTCTTTCTCTCTTTTCCTGCCCTTCGCTCTTTTACTTTTTTTACTCTAGCATACACTTCTCCCCAATCTGTTCCCTCCTATCATATATTCTCCATACATATATCTTTCTAATTCCATACTCTGGCCATTCTTTTGCGCTCCCTCATATTTAACTCTCATTAGACAGTGCCAATCGTTTAGTATTAAAATCGTCCAACCTTTGCACCGTTACGGTCACTACACCCATTCCCGTTGGATCACCGAATAATACAGATTTTACCTTCCCTAAAGCTTGAAAAGCACCTAAGTTATGTCTGTTTTTTTTTTCTCTATTATCTCTCACGTTTCAAACGTAAATATAACTTTGTATACCGCTTTTGATATATATATATATATATATATATACATATATTATGTTATATTGAAAACGATCTTTACGGTTCAGAAAATGTAATAGCATTCTTGTCGTTTCACTCGTTGACACGATCTCTGAATAGCAGCTATGATCAGTATTTTGCTTCCTCGAAGATATTGAATGAAATTGAATTTCTGGATGATTCTGGATTAACTGTTGATAGACCTTTCCAATTTGCATGACATAAAGATAGATACGTGTGTTTCTATACATACTCGTATTTTTAAAGCGTTCTCTCGTATAATGTTTTATACGTCTCACGCATGGATCAAGAAATCAAATAAAACTAGTGGAATTGCAGTTCTAATGATTATGTCCTTGCACAGTTTTCTTTAAGGGTAAAGGGTACAATGGAAAAATACTTTGCGTACTTCCAATGCTCGTGCGAAGCGTTCCCAGCGTATATTCTAGTCTCAAAGTCTACCTGTGGATATGCGGCAGAGTTACGCATATAGAAAAGGCTGATGTTTCTCGGTGATTTGTTAATCAAACGTAACATAGGATGCATGGACCCTTTACATTGGAAAGGTCTACGATTGCTTTGACATTACTGACAATTTCGTTATCCCAATACATAGATTTAATTGACGTAATTTAGAAAACTGCACGAAGCATGTTTTGTTAGAAATTTATGCGGTGCGGCAATGCAGGGACGCTGTTAACATTTCGATAACTGATCTGCGATTGTGCAGGGAACTGGTTCAGTTGCACGCATCGTTATACACAGAGAACAATACAGATGTAATGTCAGCATTCTAAAATTCATATTTTTTATATATCTATTCATCTGTTCGTTCTGTTATTTTTTTTTTTCAACTTGTTCTCGTAATGCAACTTTGTGCTGGCAACAATATAAGTACCACCTAGGTGTATTTCATCTTTTAATTATGTGATGTTTTCGCAGTATTCCACCAGTAATGTCCCAACGCAAAAAGAATGGGTGTTCAAGTAGCCGTTGGCTCGTCGCTTGAAAGGAAAGTATGACGACTTATGAATGCCTTGCCTACTACTTTTTTGGTTTCTTTTTTTTTTAGTTTTCATAAATACTTAGACGAGTGTCCTGAAATTGCTTTCTACATCGAACGTAAACGTTTCAAATTACATGCTCAAGTCACTCAATAGTGATCTTTCAGGACCATCGTTTAGTCGTACTACGTTATTGAAAAAGTAAAAAACATTTTGTGAAGCGGGGCTCTCAAGATGAAAAAAAAAAACAGTTTTTGACCACAGCACGGCAGGAAATTGAAGCAAAATAGACTACTGCTTATTCAAGGTGTGTTGTAATCAAAGTATCACTATATAGATATGATGAAATATATACCTGATAGGAGTCGCTTCTCATCCTTTTACGAGTCGAGTCACTAGATGATCGATGTTCATCTCTGCCGGAGTAAGAATCCTAAGAAATATAATGCGTAATTACAGTGTCGACAGGGATTCTTAAGCGTTCAATTGTTAATTTATTCCTACACTTACCCTTGGTCTTTTATAACTGTTCGAATGTTCACCCCGCCCCCCTCTGCTGGAATATCTTTCAGATCCTCCTGTTACGAATACACGCATTCTTGTATATTATCGAACATGATTAAAAAGAAACGACTAAACCACCATAAACTCCGACTAACCAGAATTGTATTTCGAACGCGAGTCGTAATTAGTAGTCGAATATTTAAATCTGCCTCCTCTAGAAGAAGAATAACCTCCTCTGCTAGACATGTTTCCTCCTGTTGATCCACTATTCCATTCGTTCCCACTACCACCTCCGCGTCCTCTATAAGAACTACCTCCGCGGGTGTTAAACCCCCGACCGCGGGAGTTCATACTAGAGCTATAAAAGCAAAAGATTAGAAAATATCTGAAGCTTCTTAGCTTGTGACGATCGCCAATATTTTTTCATTCTTGAATATCATAAGAACACACTATTTAAAGATTAACGAAGCTATTAGGCATAAATGTGATACTCGTTAACATACATTCCTCAAAGATAACAAAAAATATCGATACATTTTATCGAGAAACTAGATATTTTCAATTTCCGTACTAGGTAGATCACTTGTTATACGATTATAAAAAATATTTACATATCGAACGTTCTAGCGGATTAATTACTAAATATATGCATCGCATCGTTACCAACCTGCACTTGATGTAGCTGTAACTCATAATTATGACTTACAGATGACTTATAGATGTCAGATATGGTATCAAAGGTCTATAGACAAAACAGAAATGTTTATGTATTACAACAAATCATCCGGATACATTCAACGGATATTATTATGCGTATGGTAGTTTAAGCGATTATTAAATCATTTAAATAATTTTACAGAGTGCGGAAGAACTGTAATATAAACTTTCTTCAACAGCCAAACAATGGAACGTACATGTTTCAAATTCTTAAACGGTAATATTATCGTGTGTTCAATAATTGTGTTGCATATACTTGATAGTTCTTGGAATTTATAATTCTTACGAGTCTAGCAGAACTTTTGCCAGGAGTAAAACAATTCGGCTACATAACTCGCGCATTAATGTTTAAAATTAGCAATAGTTCCTTGGGAATAATATTCTCGACGACTATTTACTACTTAGAAATATCATAACGGCGTTTTACACATTTCTGTAACTGTTGATACGCATTTCAATTAGTATTGTCTCTACAAAACGTGCATTCTTTCCCGAATGAAGCTAAGAAAAATAAGATCGTACATTATATTCCTCTCGTAATTGCACGGCTGCAAGTAAACTACTCCGGCGTACATTCTCGTTCGATAAATGATGAAATTTATACCTGAATATCTAGCGAATGCCTCAGCGACGCAATATACAATTTCTGATCGAACTGAACACGTTTTCGGTTCGAAGATCAATAACTTCATTCTCTATTCTCGAAACTGAACGGTTGCACTCCGTGAGAATCTCGGAGAAACTAGTCGCCCCTTAGTGAAAAACTCGTATTTAGTGATCATGGAAAACTTACCTCTCCCGGACTGCGGGAAACTCCCTTTACTAAATGCTAGCGCCTGTAATTTCTATGAAATCTCGCTCGAAATTCCTCAGACATGCCGTGGACGCGCAATTCAGATAAAATGTCTTCCCCGTGGGGCTGTGGCGTCACTCTTCTTGACTCTTCTTCCAAATTCTAATGAATGCCGGGAACGGAGGAACAGAACCGGAAATCGATAACGTCACTACTCGTGCTGTATTTGTGCTTTATTTACGTTGCGCGATTGATTTATTAATATCGAAAGCATAAGTAATGTGTTAATAATTCCGGCTGAATTTATTTTCGTAAATACGCTTTCAATACTTTTAAACGATTGATTGTTTGCTTGATGTATAGCATGTCAAAATCGATACGCACGATGCATCTTAAACCGGCAATCCTTTGAAAGATTTCACTACACCACAGGGAGTATCTGTTATTAATTGATAAAATATATTTCATTACGATATTTAATTATTAATGATAGTTAGAGTTGTACGGTATAGGTTTTATTCTGTTACTTTTCCATGGAAATATATTGAGATGTGTTCTCCGTAAAAGTATATCTTTCATTTCCCTGTTTGACGAATGATTTCGACTAAGTTAGCTTAGAAGAGTATTCGGGTTTCAAGGGATTAAAAAATGAATGCAACAGTTCAGTCTTATACGACTTTATATGTTTGATAGATCAGGAATTTTTGCAATTTATTAGACGTATATATTAATATTACATAACGATTGTAGTGAAAAATCGTTGAGATAATAATTTGCATAATTCCCTTGCTGAAGACATTAACATTTATAACTGAAATCTATAAATTTATTGCAAGTCGGTGTGTAATATTTCTCTCGTCACGTAATTTTATTTGACAATAGCATCAGTGTTGTAAAAGAATTTTCGATTAGAAATAGTATAAACGTACTAATTGGTAAACTTAATTTAGTTCGTATCATTATTTATCCTTAGCCCTATTTACATAATAGCTTAACGTACTTTTCTATTTCAAGTCTTCCCATCGAATAAAATTTAATGGCAACTGCAAAAAAATTGGTTTATAATACAAATATCTACAAAGGATTCATACGAACGTACGAAACTTAATATAAACTTATAATGTCGAAGTTCAGTTTATTATTAGTATGTACCTAACACGGAGAAATACAACTTTAATCTAGCTTCAGCTTCTTCTTGTTTATAGTACAGCGTGACTATTTACACAAAACCAAGAACATTTGGATATGAACATTTATTGTTCGTGACGATTGATAATAAATATCAAAAATATCTTGTAGTGGCAATTTAATTAAGAGTACGATAAGATCGTTCCACGCATGCTTTTTTTTCACAAGTACTTCGTAACATGTAGTAAATAAAATATGTAACGAATCGTTCGCGTAATAGAAATGTGAGTAAGACTGAGCATTCATTCCATTTCAAATTTACATTTTGGCAAATAAACACACAAATTTTTTAACCGTTGTTGTTATAACCTTACTCAACGCTTCTTTTATTATAAAGTACGAATATAAAATATTTTACTTTTCACGATGTTTTAATAATAATTGCGAAAATGATTTCTTAACCGTCCAAACCGTATTCTTCGTCCATAGATGATTGAAGGTCATTCGTATCGTTGCAGTTGATACTATAATCACAGCAATTTTCAACCACAAAATGTGCGAGCTCTTTTATGCGGTCGTATGGTTTCGGGTGTGATATCAAAGAATTCAACTTTTCAAGACCTCCTTCTCGTATAACCAATATACAGTATTTCTTGGCTGTTGAAGGAGCAATTGGTTTTAGTAAAAAACACATACGTTATTTATATTTTCATTGTAACACTTACGATAGACAGTTGTGAGATTAGCGAGAGCCCAAACCGCCCAGTGCTGACATTGCGGTGTGTGGTATATGTCCAACAAACGTAATAATGGTAAAAATGAGCGATAATTGATATTACGTTCTGAGAATATGTCCCAATGTTCGATAGTCTCGACCATAAGTTCAAGCACCTCGTTCCGAACTGGTTTTCTAATTGTCCACGCCTCGGTACCATCGGATGCTATATGAGCTAATATACCAGCAGCATTATAAGCTATCTAATAAGAAAATACACGTTCTCAATATTATAAAACTACGGTTATCGATTAATATAAAGTTACGATAATACCTCGATGCCATCGCTGTCGAAGGGTAATAAATCTGCAAAGAATTTGATGTGCTGCCGTTGCATTAGTTGTAATCTGAGATGCTGTACTTCAGCAATATTACCCAATAATCCCATCATATTCTTTAATAATTCTTCTCTGTAGGGATATTGCTGCGCAAAGGAATCGTGTTCGTAAATGTTTATTATTTTATCGGTAAGCTAGATAGTAGTAACTCTGCTCACCTTCACACACTTATGGAAGAGGTCCATGCCTGCTGCATCGAGAAATCGCTGACAGTTTATAGGGGTCTCGTCAGTCACGTTCCACATAGTCGACCATGCCACCTCCAAGACATCGTCAGATATGTCACACTCGACTCTGTATTTTATTAATTCAAGCATTGTCTCGATACAACCCAGATTGCCTAATAAACGTTTCTCTCTGCCAGTTACTTTACACGCTAAACTGTTTAAGAGGAATATTCCAACACGCTGGACGTAACTTTCATGCTCCGCATGCTTGGCCGAATACAGAAGCAGTTTCACCAATGCTTCGTAATTTGACATCTTATTAAACATAAAAGGCAATGTAATACTATTAGACATATTTTCAATTTCCAGAGAACACTTGATAATACAGGCAGAATATTATTAATACAAACACGTATGCATGATACGCACCACATCCTGTGGTATACGAAAGTAGCATAATGTTAGGCAACCATTGTGCATCATAGATTTCTCATCTTTATAAATGTTCATTCCAGTGAGAAGTGTATGGATAATCCTTTCTTTCAATCGTGGTTCTAGTTCGCCCCTTTTTTTCATTTTCAGAACACAAACAAGGGTTGCGCTGCAAAGAAAAAGTATATATTGCATTCGATCTCTCTCTTTTAATATTCATTCTACGATATGTAAATTACTATATCGCGCATAATTAATTACCTTCCAGTTATTTGTATATGTTTCGCTTGCGGATGTTTCTCCATTGCTTCCAATATCGCGCAAAGCGCTTGATCCATTCTATGACAATTCTCATATCTATAGATATGGTAAAGATCGTTCAGTACCCTTTGCAAGAAGCCAGGCTTATTATTCATACAGACATGAGCTGCGACCAGTATTTGATCTTCATTCGCATCTCCTGCTATCTGATATACAGAAGCATAATACAGTTAAAAGAACGGAACAGGAAATCTCATCGTTTTAAGTAATACATGATATTTCTTCTATCATTACCAGTCTTGCTGGAATATTACGTCTTTTACAAGCATCATCGTTTGTTCCGTAGAGTCCTAAAAACTGTAAAGGTCTATCTACCCTTGAGGCAAGACCTGGTATATGACAGAGTTCATTATTATCGAACGCAGAATAAGAAGAATGTTCCACTGGTAGTATTCGATAATCCACTACTTGTGTTCCCGTTAAGTTTGTGCCACTAATGTCCAAAGAAGTTAATTGCGGCAAGCCGTTCACTATGTCGGATAAAATTGCATGGGGGTTTTCAAATATCCCACGCGACTGCTTGAATTGGGAAATATCCAAATGCCTGATCACAAACATAACGTTATGTAAAACATTTCATCCGAAATATACTATAGAATTTTATTCTGTAATAGATCGGAAGTATCGGATACCTTAATTTTCTTAAACGGCAGATGTTGTTAACAAAAGCTTGCGCCTGAGTATTAATCTTGACATTGTGCAAAACTAAAGATATCAGATTTGGCACCAAGTGGCAAAAGTCAAAGCTGCCCACATGAGAATTATAAGATAAATCTAAATGTGTCAGCGTTGTTAATCCAACCAAAAGTATGTTATATTCCGGGACGCTGATCTTCAAATATTCCAAAGCCAGACATCGTAGGTTTGGTATCTTAAACACGTACCCCCTTCTCTGGTATTCTGGTAATTAAGCAAGAAGTGTACATTAATGTAATAAATTATTAACTGTATCTTATACAATACTCTTAGCGCAATTTCTACAATTTGGAATACTAATCTAGTCTGATATAATTCTTTTTAATTACTAGCCAGATACAATGCGAATGTATGTTAGTACTTTAAGAATGAAATAGCCTTCCGATAACGAGTAACATTGCCGTTGTGTTTATAAAGATCCATCAAATGCACGTTTTCCGTTGGATTTATTCCATCGCCGAATTACTTAATCGTAAACAAAGGTAAAGTAAAATTCACTCTTACTAGTAAGGTTCGCTGGAACGAGCGAAGAGTCCGATCCACGACACGCTAAACTATGTAAATTATCTGCATTGGCATTTATGCATTCGATAGCGCATTCCGTGACAGCAGGGCAATTCGTAAGTTCCAACTCGGCGAGCTTGTGGGAAGTTAAAATCTTTGCCGAATGGTCAGTCATATTCGATCTTATAACTTTGACGCGTTTAAGTTTCGTTGTCGATATATCGCTGAACATGTGAAATAACTCATCGTGGTATTCTATGGTGTTGCTCTGTAGAACGAGTTCTATAAGTTTGTCGCATATTTCAGAAGGCAACACCAGTCCTTGCGAGAGGCTTCGCAAGCAGATCTTCTTTCCCCATTGCTCCTTTACCGAGATGGTGTCTAGATTCTTACAGATCACCCGAAAACAAAATTCTACCAGAGATTTTGGGCCCACGTATCGGTGCGAACGAAACAAGTCATCTAATTCGGCCATTCTGCACGGCGGCTCAAACAAAGTTGCGTGAAAAGTCTTTTAAGAAAATACTGCCAGCAATTACGCAATTTCAACTGTCAAATATGTTAAAACGCATCAGCTGGGGCATGATCACTGTCCGAATTCTGCGTGAGATAAGGCTTTCGTTAGCATCGTATTTTCCCACCAGCGAGTGACTAAATCATTACACGTTTAATCGGCGCAATGCCGAATCACTCACGGACGAGTCGAAATTAAATGCGTTGTCTTAAACATTCAACGAAATTTGCCCGATATAACTAATAGTACGCAACTATTTACGTATGTGTCAGTATGTGTACAGCTAATAGCTAAACAACACCAATATGACCAGATCACTGCGCTTGCGCAAGCGGCGGTTAGGGGAACCGGTCCCCTCCACATCTGAAGAAGTCTACTGAATAAGGATTCTCATGATCACGGTAGTCTGTCGCATATTTCTCATTTCAATCTATTGCGCGTCAAGCGTCCGTGATCATGAGAATCCCTGTCCAGCGGAATTCTTCACAAGTGGAGGGGGAACGATTCTCCTAACTGCCGCTTGCACAGGTGCAGCAAGCTAGCACATCTGAGCAAGAGTGTTGGCTATTATATATGTACTCACATAAAACGCGCCTGTGATTTTGACATTTCTCTTGACTACCGTAGTAGCTCTATTCCTCAACACTTTGTTATCAACACTGCAAATTAGTTGATTAGGTATTCTGTACCGCGCGATGGTCTAAACGAAAGACTACATATAACGAGATACAAATGAAAATGGGGATGAAACACTGTATTTGACGGTCTCCCAAAGATCACAATGCTACAAAAGGCGTATTTATATATAATACTTATAAAAATATAGAATTCTTAACGTTTACAGTATTCTTAGATAAAAAAGTTCAACTTAAGTACGATTTTAGACTACTTGTGAATGGTAATTCTTATGATCCACACGCCATACACGCATCTCCGTTCTCGCGAGAACACGCGAGCACAGCTTCCATATCTTCGTTACTTTTATTTTGCAACCATCCATTATTTTGCACAGCTACGAATTCCTCCTCGTTCTCATTCTCCGAATTCAGTGTCTGGTTGGCCGAGGCGATGCTGGTATTTCGTAGTTTCGATTTATCCACTGTAAACTGAAGAGCATTCGCTGCCGGTTTCGTTCTTAAGTAGTACATACCGGTCTTCAAACCCTACAAATAACAAAGTAATTTGTTATACCGTAAATTACGGTGAAGCTGAAAGTTAAAATATGCAACGTTAATCCAATTTGTCGGGGTTACCATTTTCCATCCATAAAAATGCATTGATGTCAATTTCTCCGTCGTCGGTTTAGCCATATGAACATTCAATGATTGGGACTGATCGATAAAAGCACCACGATCTGCTGCCATTTTCAAAATCGTCTTTTGCGGTATTTCCCAAACTGTTTTATAAAGCATTTTCAACTCGTCCGGTATACGTTGAACACCCTGCATAATCCAAATTACATTAATATATATATGCTTCTTTTTAATCGATATTGTATTAGTGGTACAAGTGAGAAATGTAGATTAATGCGAACCTGAATAGACCCATTATCTGCTATAATTTCATTTTTTATATCCTCGTCCCAAAGATCTCTTTCCGTTAAGTCTCGTAATAGGTGCGGATTAACAACTTGAAATTCTCCAGATAAAACTCGCCTTGTATAAATGTTACTGGTATACGGTTCTATAGATTCATTGTTCCCTAAAATTTGTGCGGTAGATGCTGTTGGCATGGGCGCGATCAGCAAAGAATTTCTAACTCCGTGTTTGGCGATTTTTTGTTTCAGTGCGCTCCAATCCCACAGATCAGTTGGTGCAACATTCCACATATCATATTGTAATATCTGAAAGCGTATTAATATAATTAATAAATTATAATTTAGCGCGACGCGACGCGTCGCAAGAATTATAATAAATGTAATATATAATATTGATATAAATGTTAATTGCCCTTTAAATTAAATGCACTTACGCCTTTACTAACTGGGCTGCCTTCGTAAGTTTCGTATGTACCCTTTTCCTTGGCAATCTCACAACTAGCTTCTAGCGCGCTGTAGTATAACGTTTCGAATATTTGAATATTAAGCTTTTGTGCCTCTTCACTTTCGAACGGATACCGCATTAAAAGAAACGCGTCTGCGAGTCCTTGTATCCCAATCCCTGAAATAAGCGCGACAAATATTTATGAACATTACGAACGCGCGTGTACGGATACTTTTAATAGATGACGACCGAAGATTATTTACCAATAGGCCTGTGCCTTAAATTAGATGTCTTTGCTTCTGGAATTGGATAGTAATTGACGTCGATAACTTTATCCAAATTATGAGTGACAACTTTGGTCACTTTACGAAGCTTCTGGAAGTCGAAAGTTTTAGTGGCAGGATTTGCGAACATATTGACGGCAATCGAGGCTAAATTGCAGACAGCAACTTCGTCCGGACTAGAATATTGTACAACTTCTGTACACAAATTACTGCATTTGATCGTTCCTATGTTTTGATGGTTTGATTTACGGTTGCAGTGATCTTTATAGAGCATGTACGGAGTTCCTGTTTCAACTTGCGCTATAAGAATAGCCGTCCATAGGTCTCTGGCTGGAATTTGCCGTTTATATCTGTTTTCGTTCTCATACCTGGTAAAGCACATTTAAGTAAGAATAAAAAGTTCATAATTTTTTTCATACATCCTGTTGATTGCGCGACAACGTACCGTGTGTAAAGAGCTTCAAATTCATCACCCCAGACATCAGCTAATCCAGGAGACTCGTGTGGGCACATTAGGGTCCAGACACCATTCTCCAGAACCCTTTTCATGAAGAGGTCAGGAATCCACAGGGCGTAGAACAGTTCTCTCGCTCTGTGTTCCTCCTTCCCTAATAAACATTATTAAATTCAATATTCACAGAGCCGATAAGCATTGAAAATACAAATAATTATTCAGCAATTTACCAGTATTCTTTTTGAGATCCAGAAATTCCAAAATATCCGAATGCCAAGGTTCCAAATATATAGCAAATGCTCCTGGTCTTTTGTTTCCACCCTGATCGACGTATCGAGCTGTATTATTATACACTCTGAGCATTGGAACCAAACCGTTAGATACACCAAGGGTGCCAGCTATCGGTGTGCCTTTTGCTCGAATGCAATGTACGTTAAGTCCAATACCGCCAGCTGATTTACTAATAAGCGCGCATCTTTTTAACGTGTCGTAAATTCCCTCGATGCTATCTTCGCTCATCGTCAAGAGGAAACAACTGAGAAGATAAGGATCGAATCGATATTCAAGATTAAAATACTATCAGTTTAATCGCTAGATTAGAATATAATCATAATTATCAGGAATTTACCTAGACATTTGCTGTCTCAATGTACACGCAGAAAAGAGCGTTGGCGATGCGTGTGTAAAGTATCGTTCCGATAAGAAATTATAAGTCTCTATAGCTTTATCGACATCTTCACCGTGAATAGCTACCGCGACTCTCATTAACATATGCTGCGGCCTCTCCATGACTTTTCCATGCATTTTTAATAAATAACTTCTCTCGAGCGTTTTAAAGCCAAAATAATTATAGCTAAAATCTCTGTCATAAATTATAGCAGAATTTAACTTGGTCGCATTATTTCTTATGATATTATAATAGTCTTTGCTAATAACAGGCCTGGCCTTATCTGTATACTGTTCCCTCACGTGATACAAATCGTGTATTACCTCTGCAAATGAAACGAAATAGTCGAAATGAAAGAAAGCCAGTGAATCGTTGAAACGTAAAGGGGTACAAAAGTAATTATATCCTCCGCATTACCACTGAAACTCTTCTTCGTTTCTTTATGAAGATTAGAAACCGCAATCCTTGCAGCTAATATAGCATAATCTGGATGTTTGGTAGTCATAGTAGCGGCAGTTTCAGCTGCAAGATTATCCAATTCAACAGTGGTAACTCCTGAATATAAACCACTGATAACACGGAAAGTAATCGCAGCCTGTCAGGGCAGAAAGATTAACGGTTTAAACTTAATTTCATGATCTCGGTAAAAGAATGTTCTAACAAAGCAATGGTAGAGAATAACTTTAATTGTACTTTGTAAAGTACTGTGTCATGCCACGGTATAAGGCAACCAACAAATACTTGGTAATTAAACTTACGGGGTCCACATAATCCATATCCAGATTGTAGCATAATTTTTGAATCCTAGACGTTATTTTGTCGAAATGAACATCTTCTTTGCGTCCATCTATCAATAATAAAGCTCAGTTTAACGTCACAGCAAACTGTGTTTGCGACGAAATAAATTTCAACTTCGCGAAACAACAGTATATAAATATATTAATATTTATATTACACCTTACGACACTTACCACGCTTTAGTACGAACATCTTCCCCTTTCCACCCATTTTTGATTCACGATAATTCTCTCTTAAATCTTCTACAGTTTTCGAAAATCTCTTTGGCCCTACGAAAGTACGGCGTTTTCTAAGTTTGTGTAGTTCCTACCTTTGGCGCGAACCGGAAGTAGGGTTAATCACGTGCCACAAATATCAATGCCGTCCGTATGAAACTATTTCCTGTTCAATATTTAAACTCTATAGGTATAACATTCGAACAAACTTTCCTTCTTCCCATTATTCAGCGAGTCATTTTAGCGAGATCCCTGCGCGACGAAATGGACAGTAATTGAGACAATAAAATTCAAAAGATTCCACAGACCACAGTATAAATTATATATTTGTAATAATTGATACTGATCGGCTATAAAACTGTTCAAGGTATAAACCTTATAAATAGGAATTCGGGGCATTGAATTTTTGTCGCAGTCTATATAGGAGAATCCGAGTAAAAGCGTGGATGTAATTGTTAGTTTTGAAACGAGTCGGTGATATTAATCGTAGGCACAAAGTCAAGATCGAGCGTGATCTATAGTGTTTTAAGCTAGGCTCGTCGCAGAAGGGAGCAATTCGTGGCCGCGTGTATCGGTATGGTGAATCGGTTATTAGCGTACACCAGGGGCCCTCTCATCCTTCGCATAGTGCACCTAAATATAGAGTGACACTGTGGCACTAATTTGTTGAATGAAACGATAGGTGTGTTGGTGCCTGGGGGACTTGAACGGCATTGTGGGGTAGATCTGCTAGGGTACGCCAGAGAAATCTCGGCACTCCGCCGTTCCTGAGCGCGATTTGTGAACGTAACGACGGGGGCCGACGCACGACACGCTCCGTAAATCTTTCCTCACCCATTGCTGTTCCTATCATCCAGCCGTTATCAGATATACCGGCCCAGTGGAAATCTCGTTCGGATCGCCGCTTGTGAGACCGTGGACACGTACGTACATTGCTCGACATTGCATGGGCCAATAAAGTTTCAGTTAATACTTGCTCAGTGATCGCATCAGATCTATTCAAGACTAACTGCCACGGTTAAACGTTCTCGAATCTCTCGCCTATCTACTACCGATCCATCCTTCATTCGTTTTTCACGGGCTGGCAAAAGCTTAGCCTGTTGGAGCGGATAGCGAGAAGGGATGGTCGTTCTCTCTACTCGCGGAAGGAAATATTCGGGTTCGCGTTAACGATCACAGAGATACCTTATGCTCTTGCCTGCGAGAACTTGAGAAATAACGTAACACCCGTCGTCGTAGTTTTCCGCTGACGCATCATTGGCATTGATGCAAACAGAGGAGGGAAATTATCCCAAACTTTATTTTATCTTCATTCGTTTAAGTCGGCTGCCGCATACAATTGGAGCTTATTACACAATTGAAGAGCAGAAGTTGTAAATCGTTTTACACCCGGAATGGTATCTTTAAAGGACGTTGCACCCCGTGAATTCATTAACGGTCCTCTGCCACTTTACGATCTTGTTTGGCCCTCGGAAATCGGCCGATCCTCGAATCGATTCGCCGCCACGGCCACGATAATTCGTCGGTGAGGAGATCGGGCGTTTAAGGTGGAACGGCAGATCCGCGGCGGAACAATTCTCCGCATCCCAGGTTGCCAGTTGGAAATTTTAATTTCGTCGGGATGATACATCGCGGCGAGACGTACGCCGATCGGTGGCATAGCCGTTCCACGTGACCGATCTCTCCCGATGACATCGTTTCTTTCACCGATGGTTAATCTAAAATGGGACAAGGTTGCCCGATGGGAACTACGTTTGACAAACGTGATTCCCGGAAGTGGCTCGTTGTCTGTCATCCATCATCATCAAGACCCTAGTAGCAGAGTCGTGTCTCACGCAGCGACGATGACCGCTCGACATTTAAAAGTTCTCCAGGAATGATCGCCTCATCTTTCACCGATTACTCGTTAGAAACTGGTCCCCATTAGCACCGCTCCTATCGTTTTACCTAAACGTAACGCGTCGAAAGCTTATATAGACCAGGAGATCGGTTTAATCATTCTGCAAACAGAAACGTGCATCGAGCAGTGAAAGTTGATTGAAAAAGGCAACGAATCTGATATAACTGAATACCGAAGAATAGCGAAGAATATAACTGATCCTCAGGATTCGCTTCAGAGAGATTTGCATGTTTGTAGATTCGTGCGAGACTCGATGAGGATGAGGTGAATTCGAACCATTCTATACTTCGGATTGAAAAATAATGCCTTCGAGTGGATCAGCTAAACTACCTAAGGTGGACAGGTCGACGAGTCCTCTGGCAAACAAGCCCGTCAATCCCGTCAATCCCGTCCAAGAATTGAAAGCCTTGTTCGCCGAACCGCCCTTGAGAGTCTCGAATGGTGGGAAGGAGCAGGACTTCCGCTTCGAGGCGATTCAATGCTTGCAGTCCACCGCTTACACGGAGCCGAAAGCCTTACCGGACCGGGGAACTTGGAGCAGCAAGGTGAATCCGCGAGGATCACCGTGGCAATATAGTAACAGCGGAGAGCAACTGCTGCAACCAGCAATGTTATGCATCCAGATACCTAATTCAGACCTATTCCCGCTCTTTTCAAGGTTGAGTTCATCTTATCGGTAGTTGGATTGGCAATAGGATTAGGAAATTTGTGGCGTTTCCCTTACCTCTGCTACAAAAATGGCGGCGGCGCTTTCATGGTTCCTTACTTTATCGCTCTTGCGCTGGCCGGGGTGCCCATGTTCCTCATGGAGCTGTCTCTGGGACAGATGATGACTATAGGTGGATTGGGCGTCTTCAAGATAGCTCCGATTTTCAAAGGTTCGCTTTTCACGTTACTTCACACCGATGACCGAACAGTAATCGCAAATTCTCCGCGATCCAACGATAACAGGTATTGGATACGCTACGTGTGTGCTCTCCTGTTGGACGAACATCTACTACATCATCATCCTGGCCTGGGCGCTATTCTACTTTTTAGTTTCCTTACGAATCGGTATGGGGCACCCGCGATATTCCTTACACGTCCAGTAGACACTCCAGAACTCCTTTACAAAGTGTGCTTGTGATGTTAAATCTGTACAGACGTGCCATGGCGAGCGTGCAGTAACTCCTGGAACACGCGCTACTGCCTCACCTCCGCGGAGCGTTTGGAAGCGTTGTGCTGGCCCGAGAACAACGACACTATATGCGCCACTTCGATCGGCAACTTAAGCCAGAGCTTACTGAAGGACCCAGTGAAAGAATTCTGGGAGTAAGTTCTCAGAGGAAAGGGGATATTTAAGTTCTACGCGCGAAACAAACACTTGGGCTGATTATTCTGTCCTTTCGAAAAGGAGGCGCACCCTTCAAATCTCCGACGGTATAGAGCACGTGGGCTCGATAAGATGGGAGCTGGCTGGTACACTGGCCGTCGTCTGGATCATGTGCTACTTCTGTATTTGGAAAGGCGTGAGATGGACCGGAAAAGTAAACCCAGAATGTTACCGTCGCTCCAATGCTGAGATATGCGTATCGTTAATCGCGAAACTTTACGCAGGTCGTCTATTTCACATCGTTGTTCCCGTACGCGTGCTTGGCGATCCTCCTGGTGAGAGGATTAACGCTTCCTGGAGCAATGGAAGGCTTGAGGTATTATGCGACTCCAAACCTTTCGAAACTCGGCGATCCTGAGGTACTCGGGCATTAATTCTTCTCTCGTTGAACGCGACCTGTTGCTGAATTACGATTCAGTTAATGTCCCGATATAAATCCACAGGTATGGATAGACGCGGTGACGCAAATATTCTTCTCCTACGCGCTGGGCTTGGGCGCGCTGGTTGCCCTTGGAAGTTACAACAAGTTCAACAATAACGTTTACAAGTGAGTAACTCAAGAGTAATTTCTTTCATATCAATTAATATACTTGTATTTGTCTCAGAGATGCGCTGATCGTATGCACGGTGAACTCGTGTACCAGTATGCTCAGCGGCGTTGTTATATTCTCCGTGGTTGGGTTTATGGCCCACCAGCAACAGAAACCTGTCGCGGATGTAGCTGCCTCCGGTAATCATATCTATTACGAAATTAATAAAACTGTGCCTTTAATTTCTATCTTTTTCATCGTCCAATTAGGTCCGGGACTAGCGTTCCTGGTTTATCCCTCCGCAGTTCTGGAACTACCGGGGTCATCGATCTGGGCTTGTTTATTCTTCTTCATGCTTATTCTTATCGGTCTGGACAGCCAGGTAATTTAAAATGTCTTAATAAGGCTGTCCTCGATAATTATGATTGCTATTCCTTGTAGTTTTGTACAGTTGAGGGCTTCATAACAGCCGCGGTAGATGAATGGCCGCACCTTCTAAGGAAGAGAAAAGAATTGTTCATAGCGATCGTATGCTTTATCTCGTACCTCATCGGTTTATCTTGCGTTACTGAAGTAGGCATCCGATAAAATGTTCCCTTTCTTTATGCGACGCACATCAAACTACTATGTTCAATGAAACTATTCTCACCTTTTTAGGGAGGGATGTACGTATTTCAACTCTTAGATTCGTACGCCGTCAGCGGATTCTGTCTACTCTTCTTAATGTTTTTCGAGTGTATTTCTATCTCGTGGGCGTACGGAGTGAATCGGTTTTACGATGGTATCCATGACATGATTGGTTATTACCCTTGCTGTTGGTGGAAGATATGCTGGACCTTTACTACTCCTGTCATTTGTCTGGTAAGATATTGTAAAGCGAGTAATCTTCAACTTCAATCTATGTTTCTTAACGTTACAATATAAATCACGTCTTCTATTCGAAATTTAGGGAGTTTTCACGTTCAACATAATCAAGTTCGTCCCCGTGAAATATTTGACGTATGAGTATCCATGGTGGAGTCATGTATTAGGATGGTTTTGTGGTCTCTCCTCGATGTTATGTATCCCCGTCTATATGATCTACATTTGGTACACGACATCCGGAACTGCCTCCGAGGTATATCACTTCAAAACGATCTATTCGATCTATTGTCTTGAAATTCCAAGCTTGTAACATCGATATTCGTCGGTTGTGCGAGATTTATCCAGTACTTTTTCTTCCAGAAATTCCGGAAACTAATAAGAATAGAAGACGATGTCGCCACTTTAAGAATGAAACTGAATCCAATGAAACCTGCCACTATGAATGCTGAACATGAGCTGTAACAGTACCATTATGTCCTTATTCAATGACCATCAACGATGCATGTGTGTTATTTCCAAGTATGACTGGAGGAAAACGTGATTTCATACGTTGATCAATACCATTACACATAATCATGTAATCATTTATCATGACAAATAAAAAGCTAGCGTTGGTACAAAGCGAAATGCACCGACAATATAAGGTACAGAGTTGTAGGAGATAAGAGGGTTCGAGTATCGATAGTTAGAGTGTAATTAAGATAAAATAAATACTTTTATTTGTCATAATTTACACACTGTCAGATTTGTCTACCGTATACAATTGAAGATGGATGTATTATATCCGATACACAGAAATTGGTAGAAACGAACGAAAGTATCTTTGTTCTCGAAGGAACGGAAGAGGAAATTAACTTCTAGCTCGTAACAAATCGCACATAAATCCATGTAAAAATATCAATTAAAAATACTTAAATTCATTTCTCCCTACTTTGTATTTCTTTAATACGTCCGATAAGTCGTTCCTTCCACTCATCTTCGGATACAGTGTTTGCCCATTCAGGAATCGCCGTAGTTGGTAGCGTGAAAGATGCCATCATGGACTTTACTTGATTGATTTTATCAGCGTCCATATCGATGTTCGATCGATTATGGGGAGATGACCAGACTTCAATTGTTTCTGACATGCAGTCCTGTACAAAATGCGCAACGTTATCATTGTACAAAGAAGATGCAATAGCGCTACTTTTACAAATCCAAACTACTAGTTACAGGTTGCAGTTCCATCGACGGTAGTGGCAACGATTGACTAGGTTCACCCGCATTGGATGCCCATTCGTCATCCTGCAAATTAAAGTATCAGTCTTATAACATAGAAGTTCATCCACCAAGAAACACAAAGTCAATGAGGAACGTGTAACATACATCATCCTCGTATAACATTGGATCACTATCCGCAGGCACTTGAGATAAAGGTACATATCCTGCCATTCCCGCATCATCGTCCTCGCTGTCCGAGTCATTCATTCCTCTAGCATCAAGTTGTAAGTTTGGTGCCGTTAATGTTTCCTCGATAGGTTGTTGCGTAGGGTCAGGAGACATTGTGCATCCCTTTGTTTCTATATTTGTAGCACTACTTGCTTTTGTTCCGAATGAATATATCATCTATTGTATTCTCGGTCGGAAGTTCCTAACCCCACTTTCACGATCAACGATTCTCTCTGTATTAGAAACTTACAAGAATTGGTCTTATACAGACCAAATGGAATTCAAATTATATTATACTAACGAACCCTTTGCTGAAATATTTCAAAAGGAGCGATTTCTGAATGTCGAGAATTTGTCTAAAATGCAGAGGTTTGACAGTTCACAGCTGATTACACGTAAGTACTTATCAGTCTGTGCCGTGCAGGGGTCGGAGGAAATATTATACGCCAGTAGATTAATTAGTAGTGGGGGTACGCCGCTGAGTAATTAGCGGTGGGGGAACGTCGAGCCAATCAACGCCAAGATAGGAAAGGAAACGGCGCCACCGTCAAGCCAAGCGAAGCCAGGCCAACCAGAGTCGTCGCGGACTCGGTTGTCAACGCTGGTTGGCTGCGGCCTTATTTCTCTTGGCTAGCTTGGATTGGCGGTGATCACGTCGAGATGTCAGCCAATCAACGACAAGATGGGAAAGGAAACGGCGCCACCGTCAAGCCAAGCCAAGTTCAAATTCATGCTTCGCGGATTGGCGCTGGCGCCAGATGAATCCTGCAGCTTCAGTTAAGTGCCAGGAGGATGGACATTTTATTTTGTCTGAGAAATATCAATCTACTGCTGTCTATATATTGCGCGCGTTTAAAGAACTCAATGTAAGTACGTTAATATCTCTAGCAAACATCTGTGCATTTGTAATAAACATTGATATATAATGAAAGTTCTCTAGAACTTCAATTCTAGCAATCATAACTGTCAATATTTATCACGAACATATTCGTCGCAATTATTATTTCGCTAGAAATATCAAATTTTCGATATTCGAAATACGGTTTGGCATCGACAGCGGACGTTGTTGAATACCGGCAAACAGTCACCATTGTGTAACATAGAGTGCGCGGCAATACCGAGGTTTCCGAGAAGCATTCAACATGATTCAACAGTTGAAATGTCAGTTCTTGTCACACGAATTCTCTATAGGTATTTATGCGATGTGAAATTTAATAGAAATTTAAAACTCGTCAATTGTTGAGAAGGCTAGTAACACGCGCGATAAGCAATAACGCAATAAGCCTTACTATAGTCTGTATTAACCATTACAAGTATTTGCATTTGTCAACGCGACAATGTAATCTTTCATCGTTACAACAATTAATATCGTCTGATCGTGACAGATCTGACATTTGTCATTTGTCGCACAACAGGCTATAACCCAGATAGCACACCTCGTCTTAGAGACGTCTAATTTATGTCTATTTTAGGTCTGAACGTCTTGATTTGTAACAAGACGTCTTTACGACGTCTTTAAGCCGCCTTTTCGACGTCTTTAAGACTTTACCAGACGTCTGGTTACAAACATAAACGTGCAAATATGAAAACAGACGAATAACGACACTTTTATAAATTGCGTTTTATAACAAGAAGATTCTTTCATTGATGTTAAGAACTAAGTACATGTTGTTTTCATCTGTTAAGATCTTGCACTGCTCTCCCAACAATAAGTAAAGGTTGGCGAATAATTTCATTATAACCGTCATATGTGTTAATGTTTATGGTATCGATCGAATTACCATTTGTTATATAAGAGAGATAAATGTATTTGATGTATCAATTCGATCCTCTCTCTGTTCCAGGATTTACTGCAAGTATATTTATGGAAAACAATATACATAATGGTTTTGTCTAGCAGTGCGGTGCCACGTACCATCATAAACGATAACGTGGCAGAAGGGAAATTAAGTAAAGATATCTTGCGGAGAATAGAAGATGACCTTGACATCGATGAAAAGATATCTATTCTATTCTTAATGACGGACAATTATATGCATGGTTTCCAACGAACTTCCGATCTATTACAAAAGCATAAAGAGCACGATGCTTATATACTTACAGAATTTATCGATGGCCATCCAAGAAATTGGAAAAGTAAATTATTGGAAGCGTTATCTATTATTCAAAATCGCCAGATCATAAGGAAGCTAGGAATACCGTTTAACGATTTAGAGTTACTCTACTTCCCAAAAAACCGATTATGCTCGAGAAATTTGAACGTAGTCGCAAAGTGCTTGTACTTCTTGTGCGAAGCACTTACCGAAGATAATACAAAATTGTTGTTACAATACGTTAAAAGCGATTTGACTGGGTATGAAACGAATCTAGAAGATACAGATTATTTTGAATTGCATGTGTTGTATTGGATGCAGGAAAAGTATATTTCAATGAACTCTGGTTTGTTTTCTAATAAGAAATGTTCTGTCTAGTTATTATCGTGTAATTATTTCATGTGATATGTAAATATTTTAGATGGTAAAGGGAGGCTAAAAAATTTGCTTAAGCATTTGAAGAAGTTCGACGAGTTGGAACTTATTTATGAAGATCTTAGAAGGCACGAATGTCATCAAAATGTGTTGGACATTCAAAACGAAGGTTCTTTGCGTACCTCCCAGTTGCAAACATTCTCCATGACAGGAGGCATAGAAGTAACGCCACGTGCAGAGGGAGAGCACATAAAAAGACTGAAGAAAGGACTTTGTATCATCATAAGTCAAATGTACTTTATAGGGCAGAAAGTATGAGATTTTCCATCCATTTGTTATGTTTTAATCGTACATCGTGTAATTGTAAAGAATTGCACATATGCAAGATTTTCCTTTCAGTTCGAAACAAGATATGGAACCATGGCTGATTGCGTCAAGTTATCGGAAACTTTCAAAGGTTTCGGTTTCGCCGTTAAAATATTTGAGAATTTAAAGAGAGATGAAATGCTCGAGAAATTGGAAAGCGTCCCGAAAGATTTTGGTACCGATTATGACTGTATATTTATATGCATTTTAAGTCATGGATGTAAAGGTTCGATTATCAAATACGTTTCAGTTCACCCGTAACTGTTGAGATATACAATTTATTTTGTATTATAGGGGGTATCATTGCCTCGGACGAAGAGCAAGTAAGCATCGAAATAATTGAGCATAAGATTTGCCAGGAAGAATTGAAGGATGTTATTAAAGTAGTGATTATACAAGCTTGTCAGGGAGAAATAACAGGTGAGTATAATTTTGACGTTGCGTCGGCGAGTTGAAAATTCTCCTGCACTTTTAAAATGATGATTAATTACAGGGCAAGTGCAAGATGTTTTAGCCACAGATGGTCCCAATAATGGCAATGCATCGAATATTTTGGCGTATAAAAACTTTTGTATATTCATGTCAACAATGCAGGGTTTTGTATCTATTAGACATAAAGCCGAAGGTAATACTTTATACAATCACGTAAATCTGAAATTCTACGATTTCGAGCGCACTATGGATTGTCTTTAAAAATTTAAAACTCTTCTCCAGGATCGTGGTTTATACAAGAGTTTTGTAATGTTTTACGAAACGGAGGAAGTAAACTGACGTTCATGCAGGCTATCAGGAAAATAATTCAATCCGTCATAGAAAAGAGGGGACGACTAAACGGAAGGAATTCAATTGCACAGCTACCCGAGTTGCGGTCGTGCAGGCTACTTATAGATTTTCATTTACCAGAATATCAAGCAGATAAATATTAAAGTATCGATATTCTAAACATCGGTACATTCTATTTTTTAAAACGCATTTTCGGCAACAGATGCTTTCATTAAATGAAAGCAACGATGTTTCTATATTTTATTAAACAGAAAAATGGATGAAATCTCAACAGAGTTATGCGCAGTTTGTATAGCTATGTATTTTATAACTGACGCAATAAAAAATCTACCGAGTCTTTCATTATAGAGATTTTTTGTTACCGATAGTTCGTTTGCTTTCCATTTCCCGGGTTTCTCCATTTTGCACATCTGTCTGTTATAGGTCGAATAAGAAAGAAATAAATGAATTCGAAAACGGACATCAGGCTAAAGCCAGCAAATAGTCCCAGAAGGCCGCCGAACGTTGCTAAAGCAATTATTATCCTTATTAGTCGTTTTCTAATAAAAAAGCCACTTACGAGGCAACTTATCTTACCAAATATATGACGCCAATTATAGTGCACGTCTCGTCGAAATTGAATGGACACTAAATCGCCGAAAAACACATGAATTACGCTTTGGTTCCTCCAGGGTTTACCTCTACTGAAAAAGCACATTATTCAAATTCAGGTGTAACGTTAATATCTTAATCGCCTCATTTCTCATTTGCAGATTATTCTAAGCTATGATAACATTGTTACAGAACGTAAGATTTCTATAAGAGAAGCTACTTATCGACGAACATTCATCATTTACATTATACAGTATCAAAATGGTTTCAGACATCCTGAAATACTTTCTAAAACATTTTCATAAAACGTCCCATGTTTGGAATACCTGGGCAAATTCGTATATTGAAGTCCATTGTAATAAATGTGGCTGTCAAGATTCCCTATCGAATTCTCCATGGTGTAACGGTAAAAATTGCAATCCGATTTGCAACCGCAAGGTCTGTGCTTAATATCTACTCGTACGAGCGACAACGTTTTAGGCGACATGTCCGTCCCTGGCCAAGAAGTAGCGTACCAGTCTGCAAATTCAATTTCATCAGGATTCTGCGTACTAACATCACTAACATTATATCTTACAAGGGAAAATCCCCAGCCCGGTAATTCAGAAAATTATGCAGAGGAATGTATAAGTACGTATGTATCGCGCAATTTTTTTTGCTGTTCAAATTCACTCCGAGGAGGTAAAATTGACCCCTGAAAATTCGGATATTCTCCGATCTTCTGTTATAACTCTCGAACTGCGAGAGATAGAAGAAAAGCTTTCAGATTAAAGTTACTTCTTTTAGTTCGGATTATTATTTGGTAAAAGTGATGCGCGAGTTTTAACAGCAACTTGGAAAATAACCGGTTTTTCAGGAGTCAATTTCACCCTCTTAGAGTGAATTTGGGCAGCAAAAAAAAAAATTGCGTAATACATACGTATAAAAAGTTTCATAATTCTTTGAATTTGCTAGTAAGGGATCCTCGCTTGTCAGTAATTCGGCTTATTAGTTACCACAAGTTAATTCTTTATTATTACACTTGTAGTATCGGCCCTGGATACTTACATTTAAATTTGTCTAAACACTCGACGTCCCTCAAATCGCACACCTTGGTTCCTACAATAAGCACACTCGTTATTACGAGATTAAGAAGAGAGAGATCTTATTACATTTTACAGAATATAGTCTTTTGAAGAAGTATTTTCGAAATATTACCAAATGTTTACTCTTTATTATAGGAAGCATGCTTTTGTTTTAAAATATCTGTTAAAATAACTGACTATTCTGGGGATAGTAATACGGAATGCATCCACATTTCGCCTTGATTATGGAGGCCCGACAGTCCAGCATGCAATTTCGAAACGAATACTTGGCGGGGATGAAGTATGCGTTCCCGCTGTTGTTTTCTATCATATCCTTCTCGTTTGGAAATATACAGGATCTGCTAGACAGTGGCAATAATTTAACGTTCTCCGTCGCGTACGTTTCTAATGGCTGAACGGTCAAGAATGAGTATTTGTCGACGGCTATCAATCTGGAGGACGCATCGAAGTCTGGGTAATCGTACGGGTCGTGCAGCATCACCTGCAATAAATATTTTTGCACTTTTCGATAGACAGAAATTCATTTCGCTACTGTTTCCCTATCTCTGGCGATCACAGCAGAAATGATAATTTTACCTTTATTCCGACAGATCCTATAATACTGGAATGGTAGTCCTCGGGCTCTAAATTAAGCAGGATGTTCAGTCCACTTTGATACCCGCAGGATGTCATTCGATACGGCAGCAGTCTTTAAACCAAATCAAACAATAGTCATTATTTAACTGAAATCAGCATAGAACATTATCATCGAAAAAATCTGCCCGGTGCTAATTTTATGCTTGCTAGATACTTTTTAAATCGATATTAGACCTTCGAATGACCTTGGGTATGAAAGGTTGCGTAGGCGAAACAGCAAAATGTTTATTTTATTCCACGAATGTGTTGCTGAAAGAAACTAATGATAATGAAACAATCTTATTTTCAGTCGTTCAGGGAGGATTTTTTAGAGTGATAATGTTTGGCGGGACAGAGAAATAAATGCGAGCGCAAATATACTTTGGATTTTCGAGAATTTTCTCGTGAGTAATATAATTGAAACTGCAACACATCCCGTCGCGGGTGAAGCTTGTGCGGAACAAGGTGCTGCATTTTCTCTCATCAGCTTGCCACTTGCACGCCCCTAGTAAGCTTTCGCAGTCTCTCGTCACCTGGAATTCAATCGCGTTCTTACGCAGCCATTGACACGTCCCCTTGATTCTCTAATTATTTGGCCGGTTGCAAAAGTTCGCTCGCTACATCGAACCAAAGTCTTTATTAAAAGTGACAATATCTGTAGCAATTTCAGCGGCAATCTTAGCCAAAAGTTAATCAACTTCCAAGATATTAGTTTAGTAAGGCTTTTTCCTGCGATAAAAACCAGTCAGAAATGGCAATGGTGTATTTTTTATCGCAAATTCAGTTGAACTCGCCCTTAGATTTTATTTGATTTTGTCAATTTGTTGAATATTTGATCTTTTGTCGCAAAGGACGAAAGCGTAGCGAGTTAATCGCAAGTTCCTTCTAATTTCGTACGTACTGAGCTTATAACCGTTGAAATCGACAGTCTGTTCGCGTCAAAAATACTCTGCAGTCGCGACAGATTATTGCGAAGGTTTCCCTCGTGTTTCCCGGGATACAGTAACTCGTTCAGCAGGTTCATCTCTTGGACGATAAATTCCTTCGACATGGTCGGCGGAAGCTTTCTATTGCAACGATAAAGATTCACCGTTATCGAAGGAGCGCGAAACTAAAAAAGCAGTACGATCGAAATAAAACAGAAAGGCGAGCAGCGAATAACGATCGGAAGCTGCGCTTTTAACAATGACGACATACATAATAGTAAAAACTGGCAGGTGTAATATTAACGATAGCGGCAAAGTTAATTTAACCGATTGTTGGGATGTAGTTCAGGCTTCAGGGGACTCACAATTTTTCCACCAATTCTCGCGTTAACTTGAGGGACATGCGATTAAGATCGCACACGGTGACCGCTGGAAACGGGTAATTCCATATTCCGTGATGGGTGGATTTGATGACCGAGGAAGTCCGGTGCTCGGCGTAATAGTTGGAACTGTATTTCATTATCGCAAACACGACGAACAGCGATGTGAACGCCGTTACCGCCCAGGCGATCCTGCGGGAATGAATACGAAATGAGTATTCACGATTTAATTAGAACGAACGCGGTTCGCTCGCGAAAGAATACGGGGGCCCGATCTAGCTCTTCCGCCGATCCGGGCCGAAACGATTTTTCCCGCCCTTTATATTTAATTATAAATTATAAATGATTATTTTCGAATATAATTTCTCACAGTGAGTGAAACTTTTTGTAGGTATTTGCTCGATAACAAAAGCCCAGTGCATAATACAACTTATAAGTTTGGTGATAATTTTTTTTAGCTTCTAATTTTACCTCCTCCATTGGTTTTTATTGATTTTAATTTTCACTTTCTATCAATTTCGCCTAGATCGGGCCGTTTTCAACACTTTCTTTTCAGCGCCTGCCAACGCTGCGCGAGCGAATGTATGAAATTCGGTTGCCTACCTTTCGGGTACAGAACGATGCGGCTCGCCGATGTACTTGTAGCCGTGTAGGCCAGTCTCCCGGCAGAATTCGAGGGACTGCTTCTTCAAAATGGCCAAACATTTGCCTGGCATTTTTCCAAGTAATCCACGCTCACTCTTCTTTGCATTTTCCATGCTTCACCAACAAATGGCAGGAGGCTGGCGGTCTTTTATATTATTCTTAGATTACAATTTGAGAATTTCTTGAGTATTCGTAAGTTACTATCGATTTGGAAATTATCGGAGACAATTGTCGTTCCTTTTGGAGTTACGCGCCTTTGTCGGGCGAATGGAAAAGAATTTTTATTAGAAGAAATTGACGCTAGTTTTGTATAGTTTAATAACGGCGAATTGAATGGCTAAGGGTGTGAAAAATCGCTTTTACAATGTAACAGTTGGAACACGACTATCGGACAAACCGGGCAGCATACGAAGCGCGATGCGTTATTTAAGAATACGTTCGGTACGAGGCATGCGATGTCCAATAAAAAATTCATTCGACCTTCCACCGATCATTCTGTGATAACTCCTGCGATGTACAATATTTCTACGCCGCGGGTAGAAGTGATTCAGGTTTCAACTGTACGCGGTGGTGAATAATTAATGGCCCGAGTTTTAACTATACACGATGCCAGGGGGACTTCCCTCGTACGAATGAAAGTTTTGTTAAAAAGGAAAACCGAAAGTTTCGCGTTTCGGTTGCGCCCGGGGGTTCGATTTTCTTTCAAGAGAAGCTTCGCGATTGCCAAAATATAATTCGCATGCTTGTCGGTTTATGGTCGTTTACTTATTATTAATAATAGGCTGCGCGTTATTAATTCAACTTGTTTGTCGCGCATACCTACGCGAGGAGATTCTGCTCACCGATAACTTTCCGTATCACGTACCTCGCGATAGGTATCAGTTGAATGTAAATACACGCGCGGCTAGTATATTACAAATATTAATTAAATAAAATTTGAAATATTTCGATTGAGAATTCTGTGATTTACACTGATTAATCTTGATTTAAGGTGTCTTCGAAGCTATAGAAATTTAAGGGAGTATTCGATCGACCACAAAAATCGGTTTCTTTTTTTTTAAATCGAATGTTCCGATTTCTCCCACCATTTTTAGACGTAGAGTTAAATACACATTTCAAACATTTCGATATTTTCATGAGCCAAGAGGTCTGTAAACCTCCGAGAAATCGTAATCTCATTTTTCAGAAAGCTATTCTCGAAACTCAGTTTTTCACTACAGTGATGAGTCAGGCGACAGCCAAACTTACGTAGAGTAATACCTCCCTAGGTTTTCCAGATTTAGATCCAGCAGAAATTCCTAAATATACGCTAAATGCGACTAAGCGTGCACGCGAAGTTACAAAACGCTCCATGGTTTCCTTAAACAGAATTTCCAAGGATTACCTGAAAATCGGCTCGTCGGAGCGGGAGGCCCCTTAAAGAAGGGGACCCGCCTTCGCCGCGCCACCTCGTCCTTTATCAGTAGAAATTTGTCGCCTTGTGTCGTCAGGTTCTTCGTTCGTTCCTTTTCTTTTTTTTTTTTATTTTCGAGCCACTTGTCCGCGGTGCTCCGCGCGAAATGAAAGCTCGCGCTAGTCGTTCGCCGCCCGGAGACACTCGATTCTTCCCAGCGAAGGGTGAAGGATATTGGAAGTGAAATGCCCCGGCCACGAGTGTACACTCGAGGCCAGGAGTAGAAGGAGTCCGCGACTAGTCGGCCGAGTGACTCGATTCTACGGATATTAAACTCTGAAGATGCCGCACTTCGCCGCGGCTGATCTGACTCAGCGAGTGTCATTAATAACTTGGAGGAGATAGATAAAGTGCTAAACACCGTGGCCCCGTGTGCTCGAGCACACGTCATTACCCTGACTACCGCGACACTCGATTAAGGCCTCCCAAATGCACCGACCTTGCCGAGGTCGGCTGGCTCGCCTTTCAAAGAGAACTTTTCCCGCTTCTCCGGCGAACCTTTGAGTTGGCTGCTGCCGATAAAACTGTCGCCCCTGGAAAACTTGTAACGGGCTTCTGTTCTCAGTCGAAGCAAAACACACCGATTTCACACGGTACTTTGTTATTTGCGAAATTGTATTAAAGGAGTTAGAAGTATGTAATTCAGTAATTCAGAAGTAATTACGGGAATTCAAAAAAATAAAATACATCTTTTCTGTATTTCCTTCTCAGATGATCCAGTCATTCCCGGCAGTGTGGGTCAGTTTTTTTGCAGTGCTCCGGGAAGCCATTTTGTACGATTTAAAAAAAATTTCTAGCAAAATAAAAATTTCTTTAAATCTAAATAAGAAATCCAAGCTCTATATTTTTATTTATACGAGCAAAAAATCCCTAAATTTGCCTTTTGTTGGGGGCTCCCCTTACTTGTCTGACCATATTCAGACGTTTCTACTTGCTCGTTTCATTTCTAGCGGAAATACTTGGCGAAGATGATCGAAGTTCTTTTCTCCACATATTATTTATTCGGTAGAATAATATGATAAATATACCCGATGCTTTGCAAGATATTTAAGAGCCTAGCTGTTTCGTAATTGTCGAGTATTAATCTCTAAAGTAGTATAAATTAAAATAATGTCGACAGCGATTAGTCCTTTAAAACCTTTCTACTATCGTATACGAGCAAACATTTTACGGCTCTCGTAGGTAGAGGAGTGCAATTTGTAATTTGCTGATCGCGGGAAATACCGTAATATCTTTATCTCTGTAAAGAAATCGGAGATTTAGTAACCCGTGCGTTACAGTCTCAGTAATATGATATATGTGTGTCCCGTATATCGATATAATCCAATATTAGGGTGATTCCACGGCACCCCTGGCTCCAACCGACACGGAGAACTTTCGTTTCGCGGGAGGGCAAATGTTTTAAATCGCCGGGCAAAGAACGAAGGGAAGAAAGCTGGTATTTGCCACCACCCTTCGATCGTTTCTCGCCGCTTAAACGCTTTGAAGGTTGAAATGGGAAAACTTAACGAACAGCGATTTTAAAAGCGACACGATGCTCGTATACGAGCCTCGAGATAAGAGCAACAATTCAAAATCAAAATCTCAGTAAAAATATATATTTATGAACGTCTAGCAATTAGTACTTAGACTACAAGCATTGTGATTTTTAAATCGAAATTGAATTTCAAAATTAAACCTCCCCTTCAATTTTAACTACAGTGGGAGTCGATAAACTTTAAAACTATCCTTTCATGCATCCATTTACAGTTTAAATTTTCTTTTCGCCACTACTGTACCATGTACCTAGTGTTGTCGTGAGAAATAATTATGCGACAATTAACGAGCACGTACACGAATCGCGATAGATGTAAAATAAATTCCAGACTGAGTATTCGAAACGAGTGTTAGATGGACGCGTTAGGGTGTCGTGACTTCCACGATGTGTAGCACGGTAATTTTAATTATGAGATAGTTCACCCTGATGTCGGTACCGCGCGGAGAAAATTACTGCGCACGGGAAGGGGTGAATCCAGTGGATGGGGTAACAATGTATTATGCGTTCTCCCCTCCCCGCCGACCCCTCGCGTTAACCGCAAACCCCTTCTATTCACCCCCAACAATTCGTTAACTGCTATCGAATTGACTTCAGCCACCGTAAGTTGAAAGTGCAACCCCCGTTACCTCTTGCTGTTTCCATCCTCCTACGTCGAAAGTTCACGATCTCCTCGTCGAAATTCGAGCAATCAACGTTTCATTAGCACGGCGGATTCACGAATCAGTGAAGCCCCGAAATAAAACAGAAATAGAGAAACCTAAACAATGCTGGGTCCTCGAACTTAACAGTGGCGCGAAGAATGTTTAAAAATAACATAGTTTAGTTAGGAATAATTATACTTTAAAATTTATATCTCATTAATAGGGGCGTTAAGATACAAAGGAATTCAACGAATTCGGTATGGAGCACATTAACAATTGCTTCAGTTAATTAAAAAAAAAATATTGTAATTGATATATTGAACGTTGTTTAGAAAGGGAAGATATGACTGTGATTTTGCGACTTTGCTGCTCGTCGCAAATGAAATGGAAGCGTCTCCCGCGACGTACGCCCGGAAATAGCAATAAAGTTAACCACGTGGGAGGGTTTGAAGGGTGAATTGTTTAAAACTGCCCTGTCGCGTGCGAGCCCTCGTTGTCGAGAATGAAAAGAGGTTATAGATATGAAGAGTTCCAGAGGGGGGGATTTGTAGCCATCTATACGGCATCTGTATTATAGGACCGACGGGAAGGGAGCGGCGTATTTCGCGGAACATTGAGCCCCATGGACTTTAAAACACACCCGAAACTGAATCTGTCTCCGTGTACGCTCCGAAAATTCTCCATCCCCCAGAATGCGTAGTCCCTATCCGCCTTTTCCAATCGTATAATGCAACCCCTCCTGAGCTGCAATTTCGGCACAATGACTTATCCTTCTCAAATAAATGGAAAATATCTTGCCGTACTTCTGTCCGACAAAAGAGTCATCCTTCTATTCCAGAAAGCACGGCACAATCTACGGAACGGATCAAAGCTTTATGTAACTTTCAATAACAATCGCAATTGTTACTAGCAATTAGTTATCAGCGTTCGAAAATGTGTAGAGTCTTATAGCGTTGGTAATGCCAATGAAAGTTAAAGTGGCACGGAAAGGCTTTTGAATATTTTCGCGATTCGGTATGTCAATTAAGATAGGACGTCTTATCTGTCGCTATGAGCGCTCAGCACACGAGGATGCGTAAAAGAAGGGAAGCACATAGAGGGGTGGTACATAGGAGGCACATAGGGGTTTGCACGGCGGGAGAACTTTATGGGGGCCCCAAGTATATTTCCTGATTGAGCGGACTAATCCACGCAAAGGAGGTTTTATCGTCGAGGTATACGTAATCGAAGGGGTCTCGTCCGCAAGGATGTCGCACGAACGAGAGGCTGCGCCTGAATTGAGATAGTTCCGTCAAGGGCTAGTTCGGTTACCAAGTGCCCAAGTATCTTCGGTTACGCGTGACGAAATCTCGATATCCCACCCCCCTCGATCTTGATATCGCGTCTTGGGGCATTCAACGATTACATCTTCATTTGTTTCGTACGAATAAATAGTCGAAGTTGCACGAAACGTGCCTGTGTCTCTTCAAACTCCCGCGAGTCTCCACAGCAAGCAAAAATTGTTCATGCAGTAGTAGTCTAGGGGAAGTTTAAATTGCGAACGGTCACGGAAATAAAATAGCTAAAATTCAAAATTTAAACGCAACACGTAAATCTCAGTATTAAGTATTCTAATCACTTTCCTTCAACCACCACTGCATCTCAAACAGCAAACACTTCCAGCCACGCATCCATATACCCTTTTCCCACCGATTTCCTCCAAATAAGCTCGCAAACTTTGGCTACTTATTCCTAAACCCTCTTGTACACTTTCCAGTAAGATGCTCGAGTGTCGAGCTCACCTTCGGTTTACCCGCGAGTTGATCCGCGATCGGGGAACGATCGCGGCGATCGTTCATTCCCGTCAATTCTCTGCCGGCATTTACGTCGCATCGTTACGTCGTTACCGGGCCAACCGCAGCGCGGCAGATTCCGCCCGTAGATCGGCTCGCGGCGGGACGATTTGTCTGCGGCGATGTTTACGATAAGCATAAACCCGCGAAAGAGTTTCGGGCCACGAAAGTTGGCGAATCCGGGCGTATCCTGCCGCTTCAGTCCTTCTGGCGGATCGAGCTTCCATCCCCCTCCGGCACCCCTTGCGGATCCCCCGGGGTGGAGGTCTTCCCAGAAACTGAGAATTCGAGACATGGCCTGGGCGGGTCGACCGCCGCGGTCTTTTAATCGTAACTTGCGGCCTGATAGTAAGCGGGCGAACCTATACGGGAGGTCTATTTTTATTGTTCCCGCGATAGTACAGCTGTGCGTCCCGTATTTACGGCGAAGGGGTGGGTGGCTGGGGGCCGAGGCCGAGGGAAAGGGTCCTGCATAAACGCTACGACGGGATCCCTGCTTTCCCTCGTTATTGACCATTTCGATGGTAACGGTAGCTTCGATCAGAGAAAGCTCGTCAGCGGAGCAACGTGTCCCTGAAACCGGAGCTGGAGCTTGATGCCAGTATAGTCTTACGATGGTACGCTTTTCCTGCGGATGTATGGAGGCAAGTGTTGAAGTGTTGAACAGTTAAAGCTGTTGCAGTGTAATAGAAACTTGCGTGTGTTCGCAGTGTCCAGTTACATCTTCTTCGTTAGTGCTATGTAACAGCAGAATAATTGTATTACTGAATATATTGTAGAGGGCTGGTCAAAGCAGGCTCAAAACTCTTATTTTCAATAACTAGGATTTACGTATTAAATTTATATATTTAATAACCAGAATTCATGTATTGCTAGCCTTGGTACTCGATTTCGCCTGAAATTTAGATTCTGATTTTATAAAAGAAAAAGAGTTTTTGTGAAAATTGTCAGATTCGTCTGGATTAACTGGGCATAATGGGCTGGGGCACATTTCGTGACCCCAGAGTTTACCAATTCGATAGTTTTTAGGCGACAGATAAACACACAAACACTTTCTGCTTTATATATTAAGATGTTTACTTTAAAACCCCTCCGTTTTAAAGATACAATTCTTTCTACATACCTATACAGCAGAATTACGGTTTAAAGTTTCTTTCAACTGCTACTTTACGCCAAACGAAGAATCCCTTTAATCAGGGGATTGGAGCAGGCCAATTTTTGATTTGCGTCGCTCAAACAGCGATCTTTCGTTTGCAACAAACCGCATCTTTCTGGCTGTTCATTTTCATATAGAAAAAAATTCATAAAGAATGCTTAATTTTCGAGCATAGGGAGTACTACGCCTGCTGAACACCGGGCCGCGCGGTCCTACGATATAATATTTTTTCAACGATGAAAAATTGAGCAATAGGAATTTATTAAAAACGTTTCATTCGTATGCTCTTATTAAACGAAAGAAAACTCAAATAATGAACAAAAATTTGGAGCAGTGGAGCAGTAAGAATTGTTGGTGCTCCGGGCAAAACCTCATTGCTCCTCCGCGCTCCAGCTGCGAGCTCCGCTCCAACGTTCTGCCTTTAATACAACTTCTGCCCTGTCGCACCACCTTTCCTTCACGCAGTGTCAACGATTAGTACCATCCGACAAACTGTATTACGAGTCCCCCGCGATGGCGAAGCACGCTTGACAGGATATCACTTGGAGTGCCGACTTTAACGCCGCTTTACACCCCGATCAGAAGTGCAACGAGGGCCGGATTACACGCCGGCAGCGGTCGTTCCCAATAAAACCGACGAAAGGGGTGCGGGTAAGCGGATGGTCAGCCCGCCGCCGCCGGTTAATGTGTGGACACTCGGTGTACGCGGCTCTGCCGGGGCAAAGAATGAATATTCAACAGTAAACACTGGCCACCGTTTGCGAAAGGGTTCGCGCGATGGCGCGCGGGGAGATAGAGAAGGGAAAGGAAGGTGGCCGGCACCCCTAGCTTCGCCGGCACCGGGCCAGGGGGGGGGGGGGTCGATCCCGTGACTCTTGCGCAGATATAAACGCGGCTACGGCCGAGAGGGACATTGTTTACGATATTACATCTGTAATACCGGTCAAGTGACCAGCGTCCACCAACGCTCCGTAATCTCCTCCGCGCCAGGACCTCGCTCCTGGCCAGATACAGCACGTCGAGCGACTCCGGGGATCGTAATGGCGCCGGTCTCGTAGACCAGCACGCGGTTACCGGTGCTCCAACACGTTCCTCAAGTACGTACGTACCTGCTGCACTGTGGGTCGCGCCCTTCCTCCGAGCGCAGCAGTAAAGTGTCTTATCGTGAGCGTTAACTATACCCAGAAGGCGGGTCAACTTTGACCCTGTACTTCGGGACGTTACGCGCTCGTTGTAAAGATACATGAGAAGTAGCGTAGAATTGATATTATATCATTTCTGAAGGTTCATTCGCTGATGTCGAATTTTACTGTGGGCCAGGAGTGCACCTTACGTGTCACTGTAGGATTGTAGGCACTTCCGCTACCCGACGGGAGTGTTGGAGGAATTTTGGCAGCGCTTATGTTTCCTTAAGGGGGTAGGTTACCCCCAAAATGATCGAAAATTGGTTTTTAGGGGTTTTGCATATTCCGCCAGCTACATATTTTCTACGTTCTTTAAGTGCAACCGGGCCTTGAAATTTCAATTTTTTTAAGGAATTAGTGCTAGAACATGAGATCGGGTTACGGCTAAACTGCATTTCCAACTTTAAACGCGATTTCTCAGAAACTACGTTTTCCAAAAACGGTGAACATAAAATCTCGAAAATCGCGCCAACGATTTGAGTGAAAATTTACAGGGAGCTGCAGGAAACTATTCTCCGCAATGTGTGGGGAGCACATTTTCAATAGAATTTTTTACAAAAACATAACAAATATTTTTCCTACGGAAAACGGATAAAATCATATACATCAATTGTATTAATTTGTTTATCAAGAATTTTGCTTTCGACACAAGATGGAGGACTGTCTTACGGATTATAAAAATGCCTTTACTTTGTATTTTAGTTAATGCAGCTGCCCGGAATCGTGCAAATATATTTAAAATTTTCTTTTTGTGCATTAAAGTCAACGCAATGACGATTAAAAATTAAAACAAAAGTTATTTCTGCATTTATTTATTACTTCAGAATATGCATTTGAAGAAGTGCCTGATTTTGGGCTGTTGAAGATAACCTACTTCTTTAAGGATTTTTTTATTTGATTAGGTATCTGCTACTTCAATCGAAGACCTAGTAGCAAAAGTGAACGGCTGTGGAGTATTTAGGACTTCCTTTTCACGAAAATCGTTCGAGCGTTTGTTGTGCAATTCTCACTCGAACATAAATGATATTGAACGTAATGAATAACATCGAGTAATATCAGGACTCGAAGACCCGTTTCTTCCTGTAACCCGCAATTTACTGTTAATTAATACAGCGATTCCACCGATACCAACTGTCTGCCGCAGAAGTCGCTGGCCGAAGGACAAACATCGCCGTAGCAGGGGGGGACGGTGTTTTGATTCTGGCTGTTATAGGGAAGACATATATCACTGGTCCACCCCATTGCTATAGATGCCAGTAGTTAGGGTGGCGATCCTGGGGGGAGCCGGATGGACACGCCGGGGATTTATTGCAGCGTTCGATATATATGATTATTTAAATCTTTTTCAGCTGTCGCGGTCATTCCAGGCTGTCTTCCGTCGCCACCACTCTTGGACTTTACAGATTCCGCTGCTGTTCCAGGATTTCACAAGGAGACACAATATTAAGATGTTCAAAAGCCTGCGTATTTCGCAAGACGCATTTGTGACGTTTTGTGCGTTCGTTTTCTGATTGAATTTAAGCCATTCCAAGGTTTCTTTTCATTTTCCAGCATCAGTTTAGTGCTGGCGTTCAATTAGTGAACCGAATTTTGAGCGAGTGGTCGCTAATTTTAGTCCCAATAATGTATGAAGTCTACTAAGAATATTGGTACCTAAACTGTATTTATTTGTTTCATTTGCTGCTCCATTCGTCAGTTTCATTGACTCGTTTACTTGTTAATAGAAAATATATTATAGAAGGAATAGAAATTGAGTACGGATTTTTTTGAAAACTATGGCAAGAAGTCAGTAAAAAGAGGGAAATCACATTGGTGATTAAATTTATTTTGTTGTTTGCTTTCTTTCGTAATAAAGTTCAAACAGAAATATGCAGAGTTTTGAAATGTAGCCTGGAGACTACTAAAAGCAAGAATATGTTACATTCGTACCGTTTTGAAATTTTTACACCTTCGATCATGAGCACTCACTATTTCAGTAATATCCAGTAATAACTATAATAGGAGCTCAATCAACAATCCTGCTTATTTATATACCGCACTGTTGGAACTTTGACCAGTCCTTCCATATGCCATATTCAAATTTCATTCTCTCAGATTTCGTTCAATCAATAACTCCTTCTTTCCTTGAGTTATGAATTTATTACTATTTAGTAGTAATTAATACTGCCGCAATGACTCGAAGAAGAAGACGCCGCGGCACGGGAAAGATGGAATAGTCTGTCAAGGGTGGAAGTGTCTGTTCGTTAAAATCCGCAGGCACCAATTTAAAGAAGCTTCCCACAGGGCCTGGGCGAATGGCGAAATGTAGAACTGGATACAAATTCGCGGCATGGAAAGTAGGGAGGCGTGTAAATGTAGACGCGAAGAGGCCGTCGATGCTGGCCAGCAAGTCCGCCAACACGTTTCCGTTATGGAGATTGGTTTCGTCGGAGGAATACAAAGTGCGAGTGTTGTGCGGGGCGTAACAAGCGAAAGTACGGACATAGTCTTTCAACCGCGGTATGCCATGATGGTCTGTCACGTATTTATTGAGATTGACGCTCGCCTTTGCCTTCGATACCGAGTCTTCTTAAAGTTATGTTCCATTGCGTGTAATACCCAAGCTAGTGGCGCACCCAGAGGAGGGGGGAGGGGCAAGATGTCCTGTCACACCCCCAAGAAAGGGCTTTGTAAAAAAAAGAAAACCGTGTTTGATGCTTTAAATAAATTTTTATAATCACCTAATGAATTTTATTGAATTTGCGTTAAAAATATTTTTATCCCTTCAACTCGGCACCCCCAAGATTAAATCTTCAGGTCCTTTCTTCATGGTGGAGATAAAATAACAATCGCTATTCGAGAAATGTCTCAGAAACATAAGAAGATTAAAATAAATGCTAATGATTGAAAAGCAAGAATTATTTTCGTTCAAACTTTGCCAAGGGAAATGGTAGTTTTCAATGCACCAAGTTAATGAATTAAAAATCTTTGCTTGATACAGTTCTCTGCTTACTTCTTTAGTATTAATTTAATGCCGAGTAAATAATCTTTATATATTGCTAGTGAAATAGTATAGAAATGGAAAGAAAGGAGTCGCTCTGGGGAAGAGTCATTGGAATAAAAAGTCCATTGGCAGTTCCGCACCTCGCCAAGGTTACAAGGGGCCGGGCGAGACCAGTTACAATGCAGAAAAGAGCCGCGGCGAATTCAGAGTTCACGGCGTGCACATAGAGACAGATCGATGGATCGTCTAAGCGGCGTGTCTGACAGGAAAGTCGAAATCTGTCGGTGGCAGAAATATTCGAAGCGCACGGCGTATTTCACGCCTAATTTCTCGCGAATTCCTTCCTGAATATTCTCCGTTCTCAATCTCATGCGGGCCACGTGCCATTCATCTCATAGCCGGCTGAACTCTCGCCGTGCCGCGTTTTGAGCCGCTCCACGTTCTTTCCCTTTTTCCCTCGGCAATCTCCTGTTTCTCTCGAACGCGAGATTATTCTTACATGCTACGCTCGAAATTCCCTTAAGGAGACATTTTCATTAAAAATTTTCGGAAGCACAATTCTTTTCTACATGTATCTATAGCATAGCATCTGAAGAATATTCAGTAAAATTTACAAGATGAAATTCGTAACGGTGTAGATTCTACAATGCAAGCAAGTAGATTCAACATGCGAGCAAAGCTTTAAGCGCGTTAAACGTTTTTATCATATCCTTGAATAACGTATAAATACAGGCTACAAAGTTTTTCACCGCAAGTCGTGTGCTTCTTACAAGAAAAGTTCTAAAAGTCATCTAGGTATTCCTTGAGCGATTTGACGAGAATGTCCCTTTAAATATCCTCACTTCTCCCTCGCGTGATTCATAATTTATAACCAATGAATTTCATTTCACCCCTTACTTTGTCACTTTTAACAAGAGCAACCGGTCACCAAAGAAAGCCTGCTCCGCTTCCCTAGCGTTAAAACTTCGACTGGCGCGGGCGCGTTTTCGCGCCGAGGGGCTTATCCCCCGTGCTGCCCGTCGAAGGCCAAGAGAAAGGCACCGATAACGGCACACAATGCGCCCAGTGATTAACATGGATGACCAAAGATATCAGACGAGGAGAGAGAGCTCGGTCGAGGACGAGCCCGTTATACGCGCGGGTGTCGTCGGTTCACCCCATATTTCTTTCCTGCCGCGCCACCCCCGCCGCCCCTGCGGCCACACACGCACGCACACCGGCCCAGAAATTCATTAGGGGTATCTGATATTTCTGGTGGGTGGTTCGCGCCGGAATAAATCATACGCGGGGCCCGGCGGAAGCGTTCTGCCGGGCACGCCGAGCTTCTTTCCCCGGTGCATGCGCGATCTATCCGCTTTATCGCGATCCCGAAAGAAAGGGGATGACCGCGGGACACGACGGCCCCGGCCGGAGGAATAGCGGGACGTAGCGTAACGGGAGACACAGCGAGCATCGGGCCAGAGAAATAGAATCGTCGGGGAGCGTTTACCGTCGTGGACGGAGCGGAGAAAGAAGGCTAAACGCTTGAACGTGATCCGAGCTTAAACCGTTCGTGGACATCGAGCAAATCTCGTTACGAACTCGACCATCCCCCCTCGCCTGCCTTCGCCCCCTCCCCCCTCCGCGCCCTCTCGGCATCGTCGAGGGCCGGTTTATGTATACCAGAAGCACCGCGGAGATCTAAGAAGCTTCTCTCTACCATCGGATCGGCTCAATCTTACCGGCATTCGTGATCGTTCGAGCGTGGATCGGCCGCCGTCTTACCCGTACCTCCTCCACGTAGATTGAAATTAATTTCGGTATGGCGCGATTGAAAACTCGCCTCGCCGTGCCGCTGGTCCACGGATGACCGATGCGGGGGCCTTTCGCAGGCGGGGGCCAAGTTCCCTTGAAGATTACTGACTTGGGTGACCCGCGGGGGCGGTTCGAACGCGATCCAGAAGGCTCGCAGGCGTAATTACGAGTTTTCGTGGGCGATTTGCGTGTAACGGCGCAATTAATTGGGAGGGATGAAACTGTAGGATTGTTCGAGTTTATGTTTGAAGGATGTGGAGCTTGTTTTAGCTAAGTGCACGGGCCCGACTCGACCCTGTAGGCAAAATTAGACAACTGCCTAAGGGGCGTAAAGTTGACACAGGGCGTGCAAAATGGTATTTTCGTTGGTGGCATTTTTTGAAATAAAGTTCTAAGTGAAATATCGCAAGATGTACTATGAACGTATTAAGGGGATTCCCTACGTTGACGGACGAAAATTGATTCGAACTTTGGGAATTTTTACAAAACAACACCATTAAATATATGCATCTAGCTTTGTAGCTTCATTTGTCAAGCTTTAGAGAATATGAAAAAAAAATTGTATGCGAAAATTGTGGCTGTATCCGGAGTTATAGTGCTTCAAATAGAGCGCTTTACAAAAGTCATATGCGCATGGTTGGTATAAAATCAGCCGTTGTAGTTTTCTGAAATAGAAAATGTAAAAGTTTGTGTAATCTGTATGAGTGTGCCTATCGTCCGAACTAGATTAAATGAGAAATAGTGAAAAGTATAAAAATATGGCCGCGTCTAAAACAGACATCGATTTCTGCAAAAAATTCCCTGATTTTTTAAATCGCGAGAGTCGAATTTTGCGAAAATCGACTTAGTTTTAGTAACAACGAGAACGTAACATCTATTGAAGATATATACCAAGTTCGAAGTAAATCAGTGGTTGGTTTTTGAGACATCATATTAACCAATTCGAAAAACATCCTTTTGAGAAAAACATGTTTAAAGATTTAGGTGCCGTGTTTCCTCACTAAATTTTTTTTAAAGGTTGCCTAAATGTGTACAAATATAGATATAAAGTTTTCAATTAATATCTATAATTTGAGGGTTACTCTTAAAAAAACCCAAATATCGCGCTCCTTTTCAGATCGTCAAAGTAGGGAGACCCTTTAAGCTACGAATAAAAAGTAGCGTAAGGTCATCAAAGAGACCAAATAAATGAATTATAAATAAAGTTCCACTTTTACCGATATAACATAATTATCCCTGTCTCTATATGTCACAAGAATTTTTAGGTGATATTCTGTATCTGAAAACTAATTCCAAAGCACGTATAATAAAAACTTCGATATCAGTTATCAGTGATTTACTATTAAAGCAGAACAGTTATGATTTCACGATAAATAGTAAGAATTTTTTCTAAATAGCTTTTAGACAACAGGTTGTTTCTGGTTACTTTTGCGATATTATTATTTTTATTATTATTATTATTGAAGTCAACGGGTGAAATCCTTTAGTCCACAGAATACATTGTAGTCAAAATTAAATCAAATAGCAGACTACAGTACTAACTATAATAGTAGGTACTACACGCGAAGGTGTTCGCCCATTTATCCAATATCAATAAAATCTTATTTGCTTTGGTAATAATGCCATTCTTTAAATATTATTGTAAATCATTCCGAAGCGAGGATGGCGTAGATGATGGAGTATTAAAGAGGAGCAGAGGTTTCTCGATGGGTTCGGTCGGAAGACTTTTCGACGATTGCGGTCCCCCCGAATAATTCGTACATTACCGAATTCAAATTAATTTCACGCGCGGCACCGTAAATCAAAGCTCTCCGGTCTATAACGGGTGGGCTCTAAATCACGGCGCGGTAATTGCGGCACCGCTCGGCCGGATCTGCGCGCGGTATACGTACCGGAACTACCTAACAGATGAGGGTATTGAACGGAACATTTTGTTCCGTTGAAAAGAGATTAAAGGGTGCCAGCTTTCTTCCGCGTGCCGCGCGGGGCGAATATTCCCGTTAAATCGAAATCCCGAACCTATTGTTCTTCGATCAGCCCGCATAGTTTTTGATACAATTAACTCCGTCCGTGCTACGTGGGCCGCCAGTGGCCCACGATATTAAAATGTTAATTCTCAATTCAGCGTCGAAATCAAAATATAGGAAACAGAAGCTGAAATTATGAAGAATCTAACAGAACTACTACTTACTCTCCTGTAACTGATTAACGTAATCTACTTTTCTCATCAGTTTTTATAGACCTACCAAATATCTGAATCTCCACTATGGCACGGAACGTGTTAACAGACTTCAAAGAGGAGAGTAAACAAGAACGCGATAAACATTTTAGGATTTAAGATTATTCCACGGTGAGATGGGAATACTCCAAGATCACGATTTGAATGGATTTTTGTAAAATCTACCACTAATGAAAAAAGAAACACTAATTTTAGTCGTTACATACTTAGTTAATTACAAGATCGTTCACGAACTAAAGTTAGACTTTATACCATCTTAAACGAAATATTAATAACTCAGTAAGTAACAACTAAAATTAGTGTTACATTCTCAGCGGTGTAATCTTTCTACTGAAAGAGAAGATTATATTTATGAAAGAAAATAAAATTGTTGTAGGAGTTGTGGCTTCTGTTTGAAAGGATAAAGATTATGGTTTAACTAAACTGTAGTCAGAAGAGGTGGAGCCAAGTATTTAATAGAGATACCCAGGAGGAGAAAATATATGCTGTACTACTTGCGTCGACGAAATCTCACGCGCCTTTCACTTCTTTCCAGCATAAAGGATACAGGTTCTGGCGTGTTAACAAGGAGGAGGTAAAGTTCCGTGTTAAAGCACGTCAACCTATGTTCGATATATTGGATGGGAGCCGGGTCAGTTTAAAGGAAAAAGAAAAGAGAGGCCAGGGAAGGCGGAGGCATAAAAGGGCCGTCTTTCAACAAGGCTAATTTCTCGCGCAACCCCTCTGTATCAAGATCACGTATGCCATTCGCCTCTAGGCACGATTCTGGCGAGAATTCATGCGTCGTATTCCTACATTCAGACGTATTTCCTTCTCGAAAAGTAGAAGTGAGACTGGAACCTTCGATGCAGCTCTTCGGAACATGTCGATGGCTTAGCGGACAAATATTGTATGTACACTTTCAGAATTTCCGAGAACAACAGGTTTAAACATGCAATGGTACATAAGATTCAGGGACACACGACGAAGAAAAATATTAGTTTTGACAAATTTACGAAGCACATATAAATGTGATTTTTATACAGCTTAAAGAAACAGTCGAGAACTATTTGTTGCATATAAAAGGTCAAATTTGACAAAAAGTGAACATACAATATTTGTGCACTAAGTCCTCGATGTACTCTAAATACTTTCCATTTTTGCAGATTAAATTTCATCAGTAATAACATACCCACTCTATCAACCATAATACAATTCACCTACTAACTAATTTAATCCTTTATAAATCAAACCACCAATCTATTCATAATTGAATTTAAAATAAAGAAATAGTTATTTGTATTAAAAGAACCTTCGAAACCTTGTAAAATCTTCCACGCTACTTTCGCAGGAGAGTTTAGAAATTTCCTACCAACTCATCCCCCTCGCCTCTCTCCGCACATTTCAATACAATTCTCAATGAACACTAACCACACTCCACGCTTCGCTAAGCATCCCCCACCCAAAGAAACTTCAGATTTAATACCGTAATTTGTCCCGCGCTCTGGGTATCGAGTTTTAACCCCATCGTTGGGGGTGGGGGGATAGGAAAGCTCGACAGAATGCGATCCTGCCTCTAATTACGAGCTCCACGGCCGTAATCTTATTCCCTTTCCCGAGGTAACGTCGCGCGGACTCCTAAGCATCCCCGTCCAGAATCCGTGCGGAGCCGATGCAGTCGTCACTCGGTCAGGATTGCCGTAGACTCAATGACGACTGACGAGGCTCGGTGGGGTAGGAGGGTGGCGTGGAAGATAGACGCGGGCTGGCCGAAGAGTGGACCCTCTGTGAAAGGGGGGACAGAAGGGAGAGGGCGAGGGAACGGCCTCGTACGAGAGGAGATAGAAAGAAAGAGAGAGGGAGAGTGTGGCTAGTGATTGGATTACAGTCAGGGAGTCCCCGTGGACTCGCCAAATGACCGGGACAAATTGCCCCTCGCCTTCGGGAATACTTATATATCTGGAGCGATCGAGCTTCACGTGTCCTCTCAGCTCCTGTTGCCTTCCCACCGCGCACACCCACCCGCACACTTGTACAGCGCCTACAAATGACGGCAATGAGGCGCTGCCTCCTTTGGCGCGCTACTTACTTCCCAGCCAGAGGAACGGACTGTTTCACGGAAATATGGGCGCTCGGGGCTGCGACCATGAGTTAGGCTACTGGCAAGCTGCGCTCGAGCTAGCCAGACTCTTTGATATAGTAGGACTCCCCTGTAGGCTCGTCTCGAGCACTCTGTAAAGGTTCCCGGAGATTTGTCTCCCACAATTCACAAATCTTATTGTATTAAACATCTCAAATTACACATTACCGAATAGTTCTGACAACTGTTCGTACCAATTCACGGTGGAGAGTGATCCAAATAGTTGGTGTTCGTTTCGTGAATACTGCTAGAATATTTCGTGGAGATGGGCTGGATCCAGCCTAGACTTGGGGAGACCGGGGTAAAATGAGCTTTCTTAATTTATTCTTTAATAATAGAATATATTTACAAATTTTGGGGACGTAATAAATGTGCATTAATTATCAATGTGATATTGCACACATTTATTACGTCTCCAAAATTTTGTAAATATATTCTGTTATTAAAGAATAAATTAAGAAAGCTCATTTTACCCCGAGGTTCGCTTTAGCCCGGTCTCCCCTACATTCGCGAAGAATATTAGAATACAGTTGACGAAGCGGATACCAACAGTGTAAAGTTGCACCACTCTCCATCGCGCACTTGTGGCAGTTGGTGGCTTTTCTCACCCTCGGCAGATCACAGGGTACTTTTATGTTGGAGCTGCGATTAACGATAAGAGCGAAGCGTCGAAATATATTACATTGTTTTATAATGGAAGTGTTTACATCGAAGCAGCCAGCAGAGTAACGCTTACTAGATGACCAACAACAAAAAGGGTCGAGAAACAAATATTTCTTTTTCTTCGCAATTATGGCCGATCTCATCGTCATATAACGAGAAACCTTAAACGACTGAAATAGCAATATTACATATGACAGCTCCACTGTAAACGCATCAAAGAAATATATTTTCAAGTAGCTTTTATCGCCGCTCTGTTTGCTTACCGCAGCTCCAACATAAACGTACCCTAAGCCCTCCCCAGAATTCCGCGGTACACCACAAGCAAAAATATTCAAAACATATAGAAGTTACAAAGCGTATACACAGAAATGACATTTATTTCTGAAAAGCTTTGTTGGAATAAAAGCTTGCGCTGTTCCCTCTCTCGAAGGCATTGCGCCGCAGCACACTCACAACGAGTACCGGTGTACGAAACTATTTAGTGACACGTAATTTGAAGTGTCTAGTATAGCAAGCATTAGAATTAGGGACGAAGTAGTGCCAGTCTAGGCATCGCGAATGAAACGCAAGGTGGCGGTTTCCCCAAATTAGCTACTCCTCTGAATTTATGTGAACAAACACCGTATGCAACTTTGTCCAGTATCTACGCGTAGCCAACTAATGGCGATTAACATTGTAGTCAGCGGAGTTATCGAGTATAGCAAGGACGAGGAGCAGCCATGTAGGGTTGAGAAGCCGAGTCAGAGCGCTCTTCATCGTCGGCATCCGGCGCTGTAGGACGAAACGTCCTCAGGAACGTGTCCACCCCTGCGAAGGTGAACGGACACACCTCTCTGATGCGGCAATTCCGGCCTGCCACCCCGTTTCTCGCCCCGCGCCCGGCCTTCTTGACGTAATAACCTGGCGTTTACCCATTGTTTATAGTCCTGGAGGATCGTAAATCGCGCACGGGGGTAGTTACCGTTACTGCCGGCGTGTGCGTCTTCGAGAATTCGAATTCAGCCGTACGATCGGGGCGAGGATCGGTGCATCGGCCGATAGAGGACAGTTGCACACCACCCTCCTCTGTACGTGTTCGCGGAACGGGGGAGGGGTGAGGGGGAGAGGGGGATGGAGTACGGCGAGTAACGACTCTCTCAGGGGCTCTGCGAGAGCGTCGGGACGCTGCCGCAGTCGAATCGCTGATGGCCTTTTTACATACTATCCCTATGGTGGCTCCTAGAAGAAAGGCGGCGATGGTTAGCCAGGCTGATCACAAGTGTCGCCATAAAACAGAGCTGCGTGAGTCACTGTCTTTATGCACGCTCCTGCGTTACATTGCGATGGAAATTGCGTTTGGTTTCAGTGCGATTTCAGGGGAACAGTGAATCTCGAAACTTCGAGCTTGAAGCTCGATGAATAGTTCTCGTTTTCCACGATATTCCAATATTTCGTGGGAATAGAGTTTGGGAAGCACGGGAAAAATCGCTCGCAATCGACTTCGCCTACAAAAAAAAAATCGTTATGGCCATGCGACGACTACTTTCAGAGTTGGGCATTATTCAAATAAGTTCTTATTCGAATAAAAATTGCGAATAAAAAATGATTCGTTATTCTCGAATAACTTCATTTTATTCGCAATTCATATTTGAAATTATTCTCTGACCACTTTCGTGCTAAGCGGATTTTATTCGAAAGTGTTTTCTCCAACTAAATAGTGGTAATTCTTATTGGTCCAACCTGTGTCAGTTAACTAATAGGATAGATTATTAGCAAAGTGTATATAGCTAGTTTGATCTTTGTTGCTTTATTATGTCCGTGCCGTGGTTCATGTTTTGTACGGCAGAAAAGGAGTTGTTAAATTGGTATAGGGATAGACGGATGGACGGAGGGCGATATCTTTAGGCATAGTTAAGGTACCAGCAGCGATTAGCTCGACCATTAAAGAAAACGGAGACCAGGGAACGTTATTACCCAGCAGGAATCGGTCGCGTTATCTCCGCGCTCAATTAGACCCGTAAAGAATCGCGTATAGCTCATTGATCCTCTTTGGTTCTGGTTGCAGGCGATCGAACCCTCCACCGTTTCCCTCCACGCGTTTAACCGTACGTTCTCCCGTAAAATATTATACTAATTTGACATCTTTCCTGGGACTTGGACGAAGAAAACCGTTATTGTGCCATAGCAATCACGTTGGACGACGTGACGCGATATATATCAGTGACTTTAATACATTTACCAAAGAAAAGTTAACTTTATCTATATTGGAGACCGTTCTTCAGTAATTGTTGGAGACAATGTATTATTTAATGTAGGGCAAGTGCACTTAATTTCGCCCACCTAAATTGAAATCGTTCTCAATAAAGGGTTGATTGATATTTTTGTTTCTAATATTAGTCTCAGATAAAATATAAATCTTTTTTTAAATCTGAAGAATTTCAATTGCGAGTGGGGAAAGCTAGACAAGCGAGAATCGAATCTTGCAAATAAAATTGATACCTACTTGAGAAATATTGATTAATTCACGTAAATACGAGCTTTCAATGTTATATTTATATGTGCGTTTATCATATTTAATCGTATGAATCTCTCTTCGCCAAACTTCTTTCTATTGAAATTATCTTTTAAAAAACGTCTTTATTATAAAACTAAAGAAATACAATTTCAAAGTACACATATGTGTTGTCACCGTGTGTTCTCCAAGTGTTTCCATAGTTTGAAAAAAATTCCGCTGATGTTGAGTGAAGTAAACGGAAGACGAAGGCAGGAAAGGACCCTTGTGAACAGGAGCTCACCAGTTATCGTGGTATACTTGCCAAAGCATATGAGCGTAGCTGTACACCGTACAGTTATATGGAAAGAAACCCCCAGATATAAGGAGTCGGTGTAAATGGGACAATAAGACCGAAACCGTGGAGGTCTCGATGTAACTCTCCCTCGACTCTTTAGATTCTTCCCTCGCTGGGTTTACTGCGTAGGGTTACGGGAAATCGGGACACAGGATATCCTCGATCGGATCGTCCACGGATACAGCTGCTGATATTCCCCGCGCACGTCCGTCGAATAGATATTATCCATGTCTCGAGAGGATTTTCCTCAACGCGTGACGCGAGCATCATAATAAAGCCCAGCATTAACCCAGTTGTTAACAGCTCACGTCGCTCTTAATCTTTCCATCCCCTATCCCTATGCATTTCCTCTTCATTAAATTGCGTACCCTTCCCTCTTACCGCTATAAGAAAGAACTTTTAACCAATTAACGGTTAATTAACCTACTTTAAGGGTACCCTCCGGTCAAAATGTTTGAAAAATACATGATTTTCAAGAATCACCCCCTCATACCCTCGGGTCAAAACGCTTGAAAAATACATCACTAAGATCCAAATTTCCCCCGCACCGAAATCTCAATTTTCTCAGTGAATAAAAACTCCTGAACGGGTCAAGTCATAATATCAAACTTACAGGATAAATAACCCTCCGATTGTTCCTCCTCTTTGAATTCACACCACCGCGTCCAAATTTCCAAAGTGTCGACGAGTTTCCAAGGACATTACAAATCATCGTTATCCAATCAGTAGGGCGAGGAATCAGGCCAAGGCAATTAAGTCGCAATGTCCGTTTCCTCCAGCTGGGGGGAGGATTTACTGCTGTTTAACCCCCCGGCTAACTTCTTCGATAAATAAGCTATACAACCGGGCCGACGATCGTGTAGGGAGGAAATACATAGATGCGGGGGTGGAAGAGAGTTTGTTGTCCCAACAGAGGCGATCTGATTGCCCGTTAGTGGAGTCGAGTTAGCGCCAGTTCTGACTTTCACGAGTCCTCGCGAGCCAAGAAGAGGGAAACCAGGAGGAAGAGAGGATCTTCCCGGAGAGTTGCTGGAAGAACCGGCCTCGTTTCGGCGAAGAGGGGGTGAGTGCAAGCTCCTGATTAGTAGCCTTCGCTGGTCCTTGGGAGCGAACAATCGTCGTCTAATTTACCAGCCGATTCGATCTTCTTCGGCCACTTAGTCTTCTTGTCCAGCGACTAGCTTCCGCCGGCTCCGTTGTATTTTTGTTTCTTTCTTGGCACGTAGATCGTCGCTCGCCGCTCCACGGCGATCCAAATGATCGTGAACGAGGGGCGAGAATTTAGTGCCCCGCCACTGGCAACTTCGACTGGAGGAATCGGTTACGACGTTCCGTGTTGATATTCATACGGAAGCGAAGCATTGATTCAAAGGAGAAATATAATCCTCAATTGTCGAAAATTAAAATGGAGGTGAGAAAGGCGATGGAGAACATAACTAATGTTTCCCTAGAATTGAAAACTTTTCATAGTCCTACGGAATATCTGAATTTAACTGCAATGCATCAAGAGTCAGAGATTGAGCTTTTAATTGTACCAGAACGATGTTATCTATTATTTATAGATAAATAAGTTGAAGCGTTAGTGTGGTACAGATGAAGATTATTTTGGGAATGGGTTTTAAGCTGGGCTTCGCGAAAGTAGTGCAATGAGAACGAATCGGTGTATTGTATCCAGAGCTGAAGAAGAATTAATGGAGTCGAAGCTTGAATGGTAGTAATGGTTTCCAAGAAATCCAGAGTACATGGCAATTAATCAGTCGGTGTTGGACGATCTTTCGTCGATCGCCGTTTATCTTCCAATGTTTTCGTTTTGCCCCGATTCTACAGGGACCCGGCTCCCCGAGGTGCATTACTTAATTGCTTTCATGATGATCTTCCGGCAGAGTGAGTGCTCGAAGGATCGTTATTCTTCTCCTGAGAGGGATGGTATTTTTTTAATATCGATGCACGCTCGAATATCACCTCGATACAATGGTTACCGAGATCTGTGCCATATTAAACTTCGCAATAAAAGTCTGCTAAATGGCCTACAATAGTGCTGAGAAGAAAATTCTGTCATAAATTGAGAGCTTGCCCAGAATACACCAATGTTAACTTTGTTATTCTGTTATATATCCTTTTGCGGTGAAGGGGAGGGGAGTTTTTAAAAAGATTTCTTAGCGAGCACCTGGGGGCTAAAAGGAATTTATTCCAGAGAAACCGTGATGAGTAATTGAGTGAGTGAATGGTATATATAGATAGATTATTTAAAGAAAAATAACAACCTTAAAACCTTCCTCTTGCCAAAACGAACAAACTGATGTAACACGCTTGTGAGTACAGTTCATATTTACGGAGAACACCGCATTTCAAAGCATGCAACTTCAAATTTATATATAGATAAAAAAAAGAGTTTTAAATCCTTTTTTCACCACCGCCGTATATTCTCCATTTCTCTTGTCGCCACTCTTGCAAAATAGCTACGTTGTTTTCCAATTATATTTGACTCGCTACTTAACAAAATATCTCTCACATCCTCGACGCATCTTCCCATTACAGAATGTATGAACTACACTGCAGAACGTCCCCGTAACCGTTTGATAGCGCGATTAAAGCCGCGCCGTTCCGCTGTTCCTCGACTCTGCTCGTTATGCGCAACTATAAAGGGTCGTCGATAACGTGGAAAAATAGGAGACGTGGTACGAGCCCCGCGATCTTAGCCGCCTGAACTCCTCCGATCGGAAGCTGAAATATGTCTGGAGCAGTAAATCCTATCGCATCCCGCCCGGAACTTACCCCACGGCACGGTCAAATCGTATAACTGTATGAAGGAGGGTTGACGTGTCCCGCCGAGAAAAAGGGCCGGGAGGGGCTGGAGCGTGTGGAGGGCCTTAAAAGTTGTACGCCAGCCTTGAGACGGGTTTAATACGGTGGCAGTCTCCTCGCTTACAAAATCTAGTAATTCATAAGGGTGACGCTCCTCCACGGGGCAAGTGACTGCTCCGAACCAACAGCTAGACGAAGAAGGTGTTTTCTGACAGACTCTCGCTTTACACGGTGGACGCTTAATACGGTTTGAAAACTTTTAATTGGAATATCGAATAACAGTGGCGTTATTCGTGGAACATTTATTTCACAGAGTTCGCTATTCATACTTCGGCGAGCTCCACTGGATTCAATGAAATATTCAGGATCAGGAACCACGCGAGTAGAGTGAAAAATGTGTGTTCGCGGCGGCGCAGCTTATCGCCGGTAATACCTGCGCCACGGTTCTCTTCGCGACGGCTTTGAACAGCCCTCGGCGTGATCTTCACCGGTAATCCACGGCCGGGTCAGTCTTGACACTTTCCATGAACTTCTTCAAGTACGTATGGCAGGTGTAGTGGCTCGGACAAAAGAGCAATACGCCTCGAACGACCCTGATAGCGTATTGTCACTTGTCGGCCGCGCAGCGTGTATTGTCCTCGCCATGGAGGTCCACTTGATCACGATCCACCGGCACTCGAGGCTCGCTCGTGTACCAGATAAGATGTCGATTGAAATTCATGCAGCCCCACCGCCCCCCGCCCAGCCCGCCCCCGGATCACCTATCGCCAGCACAAATCGCCCGTCGTATTGTTTCCGACCGAATCTCGGATCGTGCTTCCGAGTGTCGACACAACCCGAGGCGGAGTCGCGATCAAAACGATTTGCAATTCCTCGCCCGTCGACGCGCGTTATCCGCCTGAACCGGAGAGATCCTGGCTGCAGATCGCCCCCGTTCCTCCTCGTCGCTTCCGTCTTCGGTGATCGCGCGGCCCGGGGCATCGGTATCTTTTAATTTCGATCTTGGCACATGTGTCGAGAGCCACGACGGGTGTCTGGTTCTTTTAGTCATTTAGCCTTCCTCTACGCGCCGTAAGTATTGTCAGCCGAATATTCGCAAGGGAAGTTAGGCAAGCCGAAAGTTCCGAAAATCATGCAACTTTCAGCGCAAGTAGAGTAGTTCATTGGTAACACGAATCTATTTTTTTTGTTGGTGCTATAGTGCGGTTTTGGGGGGTGAAATCACCCCTCGAAGGAAATGCAGAATTTCCTTTTTCGTGGAATATCTCGTGAACGGTGGGGGATATTGGAAAGAAGTTTAAACGAAAGTTGCATCCCTCTTTAATATCTACAAAAATGGGTAAAAATAATTATCGAATTAAGGATTGGTGGTGGGGGTTATTCGAAAAGTATACACTTTCCGATAGTTATTTTTATCCACTTTCGTAGATATAAAAAAGAGATGCAACTTTTGTTTAAACGTTTTTTCGATATCGATCGCGATTCTTGAGATATTCCGCGAAAAGAAAAGTTTGTATTTTTCACAAGGGGTGATTTCACTCCCTAAAACCGCACCATGGCACCAACAAAAAAATAGTTTCTTGCTGCGGGTCAACTACTCTACTTGCACATAAAGATGAATAATTTTCTGAATTTTTGGGGTTGCCTAACTACCGATATGTGTCAAAAGAGACCCAACATCAGCTTATCGAGTCACTACTTAAGATTAGTCGTTCGAGGATTGAAATTTTAACCTACCCTTACGATCATTCCCCTCTTGCCACCCCCCCCCCCATAAAAATCGATTATTATAAAAGCTTGATCCACGCCACGAGATGGGAGTCCATGAGCCACGCGCGGCGCCATTGGAAATTAGTTTCAATCCCAGCGCGTCGGTTCCGCGACTAAAGAAATTCCTCCAGCCGTAGTACGGCCCCCATCGGCGTTTCGTAAACGATTCGATTTCGGGGACGGAGTTATCCAACAGACGTGGAAGTGGCCCGATAACGATTTACGTCGGGGCACTCTCGCTCCCGCGAACGATCGATCAGGAAAAGGAACACAGAGGAGGATCGCGCTGGAAGCCGAGCGACCTGGAGTAACGAGGAGGAAGGAGGACGACAGTCGGGGTAGAGGAGAGAAAAAAGGAGGTCTCGCGTCACGAAATGGAAAAGGAAGGAGTAACGAGGAGAAACGTCCGAACGTTGGGGGGGGGGGGGGAGGTTGGATGGCAGCAGATCCTCCTTTTCTTCCTTCCTTCCGTCCTTTCTTCCACATCCCCGAGGAGTAACTAACTGAACGAGAGTTCGGGATAGAGGGTGTTAAGGTAATGCCCCATTAGTATGTGGCCCCCGTAGTAGCGCCGTAACACCACCGCACAGTGGTCAAACCGTGGTTTGTCTCATCCTCGTCTGTCCCTCCTCGCCGCGGCCCTTCGCGTGCACCCTCACATGGACGGGCTCCAGGGGTCGGACACAGGCTCGGGGAACGTTACACCTACGTGCAGCGGGTGTGTAACCGACGTGGGAGAACGAGACCTGTCAATAGCCGGCTTGTTACCGCGACAATGATCGGCTTAACCAACGGGAAAGAATCCACCCAGACGTACTGGATTTTCGGAGACGCTGGGCCACGGGATAGCGTGTCAACATCGTTTCCCTCCGTGGCATCCGTCGCGCGGGGATCCTGCTTCTGATTCGAATCGTCGTCCCGACGAATTTATTAGGGCCCGAGGACGACGGACGCGACTTATTGCCGGGATTATTATGCTCCGCCGCGAAATCGTATATAGTACATCGAGAGGAGAGCTCTCTCTGGGAGGAATCGTCGGGGCGATCGAGGAGGGGTGAAGGTTGAACATTGCAAGCTCGTCGGATCGGTGGAATACGGCGTGTTTAGAGGGATTGTGTTTGTATTTAGTTGTCTGCTTGGATAATTAACTCTTAAACAGCGACGCGAGAAACCGAGGGTGGGTCACTTTCGACCCGTATCGAGATTTTTTAGATATGAAAATTTTTAGATAGGCCCGTTTTTTAATTACGTAACGGTAATTTTGGCGAGTTTGTTACGCCCTCCCTCCACCAGTATAAGAATTTGTAAGATTTTATATTCTAACTTTCCAACCCTCTCCCTTCCTCACGTAATACTTTTTACATTGCAATTGTTTCAGTTATTAAAATTCTTTTAGAGGTTTATATAATTTATTTAACTCGGTTTCGCGTGTGCGATGAAATATCGCTTTTGGTGCTACTCGTATTGGAAATTAAGTTAAAAAATTTTCCGTAAGGCGCTATCTGACTCACTGAGAAACATAAAAAATTAGGGACCCCTTTCTCCCCCTAAAAAGCCTTACGTAATTTAAGGACGAGCCCTTATGTTGTATCGATAAGAGCGTGAACAAATAGATGTTTCCTCTCTGCTTCACGTAAACGTAAACAGGGGTAAAAAGTGTCCCCAGCATCGGTTTCTCGCGTTGCTGTTCGAGAATTAACTATTCGATCAGGCAACTAAATATAAATATAATCCTTTTAAAAAATCATTATTCCGCCGAAGCGAGGGTGAAGCAACGGCGGATTTTAAAGTGATATTAAACGCTGCTACGACCTTCGGTTCATCTATCTATAGATTTAACACAATGCAATTAGAATGAGAAATACAGATAGCTTTAGCAACAGTTTCTTTATATTTTCCTGAAAATTAAAAGAACCCTTAATAAGTGGCGAGTAGGTTAAAAAAGACCCAAGGGACATAAAGCTAAGATTGGTGTGATGCTAACACTTTAATGACTCCTGTTACGGATGCGTGATTTCACAATTTCGGAGTCGAAGAATTCTACTTTACTTCGATTGTTTTTGTATCCTGTGATGTTTTCTGAAATAAAACTGAGATCGAGTGATTAGAGTAGTTTGAAATTCCAGTTACTATCGCCGGTTCACAGGATCGCGTTGCAGAGTTATTTTCCCAGTTGCAACTTATTCGCCCGATACAAGCGGCGATAGGAACAATGTAACGAGAGATGTGTACGAATCGCTAAATCACAGACGCATCGCGCGATGGTTATTTTCTTAGAGTTGGCAGGGATTATGTTCTAGGCCCATGGGTCACATGAGACGTGTGCGTGACGAAAACGTAGGTTGGTTATCGTACAGAGACATCGACTACCGTGAAACCGCCGCTGCCCTCTTCGTCGCTCTCTTTCTGAGAATCTCGTAGGATATAAATGTAACACCGGTTACACTATGTTACACGTTTTCCCAAGTTCAATTTTTCTGCACGTAGTCTATGAGATTTGTATTTAAAATTACATATAGCGATTCGAGTGAAAAGAAATTGTTGATATCGAGAAGCATCTTGAATTATATCACCCCGCGAGATATAATTCGCCCCAGTGCCAGAAATCAGTTTCGGGAAAAGTATTTGTAAACATTATAAAGTTAGATATGTTTTATACATAGTGAAGTTGTTTTAAAACTGTTTATAATATTTAAAAAATTTGATATACCTATCTCCTTTGTAGTTGCAGTATTACAAATCTACAATTACGTAATAAATTAATCAGTGAAGTTAATTTTAATTGTACTCCTCTCATGCCTCTTGTGCATAAAATGGAGAAATATAGAAAAACAAATGTTGTATTTTAACCTTATTTTCATTATTTATTTAATATTTGTATAATATTAGAAAAAAGTATAGAATATTAGAAAAATATAGTAATAAAAATAGCCATAGTAGGTGTCATGTTCAGGTTGACGTATGTTTGGCTTACAATTAGATGCGAGTCAGGGTCAGTTGCTCAACCACGATTCACAAAAACCATAGCTCTATCAAATTTAAAGATACAGCAATGAAATTTAGAAGTCATGTGCAGAAAAGAATGAGGTATCTAATTATGTGTTTTATGCAAAAAGGGGTCAGAGTGTACCGAAGCCGTCCTTGCATGCCACAGTACAACTGTGGATCGCATATAAAACTAGCTCTACTACTCGGCTTCGCCCGAAATTTAGATTCTAATTGTAAAAAACAAATTTTTTTATTTATTTATTTTTTTGCCACATTTATCTGGATTAACTAGGCATAATGAAGTGAGACCCATTTCGTGAGCCCAGAGGTTACCGTTCGGAAATTTTTAGGCGACAGACAAACACAAACACACTTTCTGCTTTATATATTAAGATACTGTCTGTAATGTTGAGTACTTCTCAACTATGTTAAGAGTACCTACTATACTACCACAACTATTCCTATATGAAGGATCTCCACATTCTCCAATCTCCATGCATTAAAAAGTTAAAATCGACACTGAAGCAAAACTACTCTCTTCCTATTAGTATTAACTCTTCCCAAGTATTTCCACATAAGATCACCAACAGCAGAAAGAAAAAGATGAATCACCGTAAGCTAGTGTCAGGATAAAAAGGATTATCCGGCGCATTATTACGTGAAGTTAAATTACCACGAAAAAAAAAATGTAACGCTAATGACGTCACGATCTTCTAAGTACCCAGCCACTTATCTGAGTTCGGCAACAAGGATGCAAGTCACCTACCCCCGCACGGTAGGAAGACGTTGATGTGAATTAATGGCGGCTTAAGTCATAGTTAGCGTCCAAGTGTTGCGCTTACAGGGGGCGTCGGTAGCTACGGTATTAATTAACGCGACCCCAAAATCTCTTCTTAACCCCTGAACTCCCGTCTAAACGGCACTGTATCATGTTGATGCCCCGGTAAAAGGGGGAACGAGGGACGAGCCCGTGATTCTCCAACGAATACCCCATAAATATTATCTGTTCCTTCTTCGATATAAATATGGGCGTCTGCTATGCAACGATAGCCGATTAAAACACTTCTATCAAATCCTACAGGCTTCCAAGGGGCACACCTACAGTAACCTTCCTTAATTTCCGTCCCAAAATCACCAGTTACTCCTTCCTTCAGTTTCTCAGCTTTCCCCAGACAGGTGCCCCTGGCCGGAAATCTATAACTCTCGAGAAAAATTATATTACGAAATTGTCCCCTGTACACAGGAATCCCTGGCCGTGGCAGAAACTTTCTTCCGGGACGAAAAGGAGGAAATAACTAAACCGTAGATCATGGAATTTCTTCGTGGAAGATGAATGGGATCCCGGAGGATCCGCGGCGGGATCGGGAAGAAAATCTCAGGTAGGGAAATGGAATTGTCGGCCGGGGGGCGCGAGGTGTCGACCGTAAAAAGTGAAATTTATAATCCGTAAAAACAATTATAGAGGCCGCGCAGTCGAAAGTCTCGCTCCTCCCACCCTCGGCGCAGCCAGCAAAAAACGGCCAATATCTCCCGTTTGATTTATACGGTCGTGGCGTCCGTGGCCCGGCAGCCGTACAGGGGCCAGCCCGTCGATATTAAATAGAATATTAAAGATTTACCAGGAGACAACAGCGAGAAGAAAACTTCTGGTGCTCCGCGTGCGCACATCCGTGCTTATATGATGCGGAAGACCAAGGAAGGTTTGGAAGGCTGCGGGGGATGAGAGCAGGCCCGTCCATTTCAATAAACTGCCCGCCATAAATCGTACGCGCTATATACTGGCGCGTACTCGCAGTCGTTTGCATGTGTCGCTGGTTGCTTTCGCTGTACGAGAGATAATTAGTCAGTTCGACGGGAACTCGTTCGTTCGCTCGCGAAATGGATGGGTAGAAAGTATCGGGGCGCCGTGACTCTTCGGGGTGCATGCATCTGATTTAAGTTCACTTGATCCCCGCACGTCGCGGTCCGCAGTGGCTCGAAACTGTCTCTCGCATTTATACGGCCACGGTTTTTTACACCTCGAGCCCAGTGCTCCGGCGCCTTTTCCTCGGGCGAAGCCCCTTTGCGGTCAAGTAATAAAATTGGACTGCGGGCAGTTTCGGCCAGCCGGGGCGAACGCCTTATTGCATGTAAAACATTTATGTCCCGTGGATATTGGCGAACTCGTACGTGCCGCCCCGGATTCTGCGTACATCTTATGCCACCTCTCCGATAACAATATTGCATGCATACAGATTTTCTACGTGCTTCCAAGTGGCTCGGTTAACGACTTCGATTCGCTGCACCTTTTGTTTTGACCTTTTGATTTAGAGACCGTGGTACGTTCACTTTTGAATAGTCTATTCTTTTTTACTCTAGTCCACTTTTTTCTTTCATTTCTACTTTAGGAACTTTAAGAATTTTCTTGGATCGTAGATCCAAGAAATGATCATTCTACAGGGCATTATAAATTCCGCAGATTTCTTTGTATCAGCACGACAGTCACAGCCACAAATAGACAACAGTATTAGATAACATAGATGGACATATGAATTTTTGTATTATCTTCGATGATGTAGAAATACAGCCTAAAAAGATTTTTAACACTGTTTAAGAAAACTCTAAAAATCACCTATTTTTGGAGTGATTTGTAAGGAGGGTACCCCTAATTGTTTATTTTCTCGTATAATAATATCACGATTACTATTATTAACGGCAAACCAATTTCTTAGCAGACGAACACCGCTCAATGTCTACTAAACGATTATTTATTTAACACAGCCGAAAGGAAGCAGATACTCAAAGATTCCCCCGACAGATTCAAGACGGAGCTTGCAAACTTGTAGATAAGCAAGCACTACAAACACTTTCCAAAAAGACAACGTTGATCGCTCCGAAACACTCGGGGGAGGAATAATAAATTTCCCTGGCTCGCGATAGGTAGTGCCGGCGTTACGCTGAATTATAACGAACAGTTTGACGGCACGGTCTCGGTGCCACGGATCGTCAACGTGACGTTCAACAGTTGTATCGCGCTTCGGGAAGCGCGACATTAATAACGCGTATACGTCGTACGGGTACGTGACACCGGGTAGCGGAGACTGGTCGGTTCGTGACGAGCGTATTAGCCTCGTTAAGGGTGGCCACGGTGTTTCTCTGATTCTTCCTTCTCCGCCCAGCCCCTGGCTTGCGACCCTCTCGGTTACGGCGCCGTGACGTTTTCGCGCGCGCGTGTCCCCGCCGCGCGCTCATTTATGTGCACGCGTGCAACGTGTCACGCGTGCGATCGAATTTTTTCTGTCGAAACACGCCTCGACGTGTCTGTCCGGGGAGTTTAAATGTAGGTTGAAATTTCGTTGGAGAATCGGATATTTGATGGGGTTTTGGAGAATTGAACGTGTGGTATTTATGTGGAAGATATTTAACGGAGAAGGAAATCTCGTTGGGTAGAAAGTATCGTGCGATATTTAATTGGTTTGCGATTCATTATATTAAAGGAGAGTATATCTCGTTAGAATTGGCTTCATTATTTGATAATGTACGGGTATATATGGGTGGAAGATTGTGGCCACGCGTCCACCCCTCGAATACTCCGGCGAATTTACACGGTTGAAAATTCGATTCACTTTACAGTCACCGTCCCCCATCTCTGAAAGCACGACGCGGTACACGCCTGGGGACCGTTTAAATCCCCTTTACCGTCTATTTTAAACAATTCGCTGCCCTAGCAAATGCCCCCCTATCAGTGATAAATCACTAAAATTCAGCGTCGCGGCTGGCAAGAGTTTTTAACCCAGTTCCCGTTAAATTCAGGTTCTCTTTCTTTCGTAACAATTAATTCGATTGAATTGATCGATAGACTAAGCCGTTCCACCGTTTCACAATGCTCGGAAGAAGAAACGCGAGAAGACCCAGCATTATCACACCACGGTTGCTATCTTTAGAATTTTATATGGTAGTCGCGTTCCACGCAGGCTAGGACATTACTTTACGCTAACATTAATGATACACAAGTTCAAAGTAAATATGAAGGGTAGGGGCGAAAACTGAGAATGTCCATTTTTAGTGATTCTGCGATGTTTAACGTATTTTGTTGGTGGCAACCGGAGCCACAGAACTGTCGAATCACAAATGGTTATAAAGTAGAAATTACCGTAAACTGGGGTGACATTGCCCACTTTTTTACTCTGACTGAAAAATTACCATATGATTGAATTCGCTATTTTTTTTTTCGTTTGACCTTGAAGAAATTATTGCTATCGATTACAAAGCACCATATGTTCTAATTACTTCACAATAAAATAAAATAAAGTCTTTCCGAAAAGTGGGCAATGTCACCCCGGGCGGGCAAAGTCACCCGAGTTTACGGTACCACATAAGACAACGTTAAAGATTAGGGGTAGTGATTAAAAACAGGGAATGCCCACCCTCCACTGGAACAAAACAAGGAATGTCCCTAGTCTTCCTACTTGCACTAGGTCAGGAGCCCTCGGTCGTCACTCATTCTTGTTTTCATAATAATAGAAGTGGACATTTATTCTGTTACAGTATTCTGCAGTGTTCCACTTGAAAAATATTAAAACAATGTAGAACAATTTTCCTTCTGCCCAGTTCTTTTCTGATGTCTAATTAGAGTATAAATTGTTCATGTTATTAATACAGTTAAGTTCGTCGAACCTTGTTTCTTTATTGACGGACTAAAATATTGAAACCTGTTTTTTTCAAAAAACATATTATATTGTCATCACTATTCTACCAAACCTCCAATCTGAGATACAAAAAGATACAATTCTGTCTAATAGAACTATCTTATTCCTGGCTACCTTTCACAGTTCGAGCTTTCCTTCCCGCACTACTGTACATCGTCGCGATGAACCCACGAAACTCCAAAGACCACTTGTCAACCAGACATTACCCGAAAATTATGCAAGAACGTAAGAATCGCTCTATCGACAGTCCAAGCTCGAAAGGTGATCCAATTGAGAGATGACCCCAGCTCGGCAAAGACCACCACTGACGCAACAGAAACTAGGAGACCTACCGCATCGCGTTTACGTACTACGTACTCCCAGTCTCGTCGAAGGGACTTTGCTTAAAGCGTACAAGAATGTAACGATCAGCTGGGCCAGCCGCAGCAAGTGTCAAGTATGATCCAATTGAAGATGACCCTAGCCTACCTGCCCTCACTATTGGCATAATAGAAGTAAGTAGCCCGCGGGCTAGTATCCGATACTGTCCGCAGTTGCGACCACACGATGGGGCTTCGATTCTGTGGTACGAGGCGAAAGTGTTAGGGACCAACGATCCCCCCTTCAGCCCCGCGTTCCCTGCACTGTGTGGCTTCCACGCTCCACTCAATCTCCACCTACTTAACCTTATTTACCCGGCTGTAAATTCCTGAATCCGTCCCGACGCGGCGAGCAGGGCAGGGCTCTAAGGACGCGGCCAGGATCACGGCTGTCGCGGCCGCCGAGGATGTATCGCGCTCCTCCGAGCGCCGGTCGCTACGGACCACTAAATTTCGTTTTATGGCTGGAATCTGTGACATCATCGACACCCATAAAACGCCCCGGGGGCAGCCTCCTCGTCCCGAACAACTTCCTCCTTGATGCGTGCCGTTTTATCCATGCCTCCGCCGACTGGCTATCGCTCTTCTGCCACTTTGTCATGCGAAATACGCCGAGCTACGACGGCGAGCGAGATTAAAGCGTACCTTGACTGGAGAACGCTCGTAACGTTCCATCAAACACGGATAAAGGTGACGGAGAGCGCCGCTGCCGCGAGCCCCGCGCATTCCTCGCGGGGGACATTTATTGCCACGGAGATATCGCGGCCGATGGAGGATTTCTGGGGAGGTGGAATTCGGCTGGAATAGGATGATAGTTTCATGAGGAAATTGCTTCGGTGAGTTGGGGAGTTGAGGTGGACTTTGAAGATATGTAGGTGCCACGGTCCTTTCGCGTTATTTAATTAGAATGGAATAGAAGCAGAATTTGGTGATTTTTTAGAATCCTTCGATCTCTCTGTGAAGAGATTCTCCTGTTTAATGATTACACCCACCAGGTGGCTAACTTATGACAGCCCTTTCTGCAGATAGGGCATTTACCCGGCAAGTGCCGTGCACCGCGGACGAATTACGGTAAAGGAAAACGGTCAGTGGGATGCCCCTTGGATGTATGCCAGTGCGAGGCGAAAGAAAAAGACTGTCTCTCCATTTCCCTTTCAGTGGACTACGGTATCTGATACGCGCTATCTTTATGGCCGCTACATATATGTAACTTATGTACAAGAAGGTCCCTCGCACACGAGACCCCGATGCGTGCACGCGTGCTTACACACGGCTATCGGATCATTTCGATATTGAATCCCATTGATATATCCCGAACTGCGAACCCAGACCGTTATTATTCCACCTCGTCTAACCACGATTCCTCGAACATCCACTTTCTCCGGGTTCCAGTCGACATCGGGTGGCTCGATCCTCCCAGGATTCACCGTGTCCTTCCCTTTGTTCTATAACGTGGAATCGCGGGGCTCTCTAATCACCCGACGGAACGGACAATGGAACGATTCCATCGATCTCGAAGACGATGGACATCGTAGATACTCGGGTATGCGAAGAATTAGTGTGAAGGTGGAATCACGCATTCGCAGGAACGGCGTGAGTTGTGATGGATCGTGTGGAGTATTCCACACTTGAGATCTTCATGCGTGTGGAATTCCACATTTAGGAATTTCCACGGCATTTTACCATTTTAATCTTTTGTTTGCGTATTATTGTTTTTTAAGCAGTTGACATTTGATCCTTTAATTTGTACTGCCTCCCCCCCCTCCACCCCTCACCACTACTGTACACTCAGGGAAAATTTACTTCGCCGACCCTGTGCATTCGGCGTTCGCAGTTCCTTATCAGTCTCATCACGAATCGAAACGCTTGGCATTTGTCGATTTCATCTAAAAGAAAAAAATCGAAGATAATCTTAATCTATATGTGTAAAGACAGGACAAATGGTTTTATCATGAAACTTTTAACTTCTACAAGCGATACAAAAAAACTATGGCAAATATTAATATAATTCTGGTACGAAAGATAACCATACTCATATAGGTTAAGATTATCCTTGATTTTTTTGGTTCAGATGAATACGATAACATGAGTCGTGTAAGCCATCCAAAATGATACATTGGGGAAAAAATGTAATAGCATGAGAAACAGTATAGATAATTACTAAAAAATTACACAGTGCATTCTTGACACATGCCCAAATATGTATGCAAAATAGTAAGTTCCTTGATCTGTAATAATCTGATAATTCTTTAATCCCAAAATCACATAAAACTGACGCCTGACCGGTGCCAAAACCGATTCTGTAACCGGCTAGAATTATATCTTTTCTGAAACTCCAAGAAAAAGATGGACCAGAATGGCCCATTAGAAGTCGAGATGTCGCGCGCACCGTCGTGAAAAACACCGTTTCGAACACAAATCCATATCTCCATTAATTATTATTGTATATAGCTGAATTTTTTTACAACTTACTGAAGCTGTTAATAAATACGCGTGGATAATGCTTATCGATAGAAACTGTGTAGTTTTTTGTGCGTCGCTCCTAAAGAAAGGCAAAAAATTGGCCTTCTAGACGAGAATACCCCCTTTAATACAAGAAACGTGAGGAAATCTAAGGCCGGGCCTAATAGATCCTTGGGTACTCCAAGCACCTATCCAAGATATGGCTACTAAATCCAGACGAACACACAGAAATCTCAATCACAAGCACCTCCAACCAAGAAACCTTCCAACACCCACCGCAATAACCTCTCAGCTTCCATTACACATATCCAACGAAGAGCCGAGAATCGTTACATACACAGCCACCCCCATTCTTCTACTCACGTTTCTCCATAAAGTTTCCCTATATGCAACGCGGAGTCATCCCCCCGACAAGCACACCCACCACCCAAAGCGCATACACGAGCCCTGAAGAAGATCAAGCTACACGTTTCCAGCGGATCGAAATACAGGTGCGATTATCGCCCGATAATCTCCGCGGGCATCGGTACAGATTCGTCGGCCGGGTCGCGAACAACAGGGGAAGTCTCCTCGTTCTTATGCTAATGAGACGGTTCCTTGCCGCTGGAATCGGCAGTTCGTAGATCGCAGCCGGCACCGGACCGACTCTTACCTCTCTCCACGACCATCCAGCTACCACTTTCTTCTCCCCGTGTGTCCTTCGAGGGGGTGGACAGTGCGGCGATCGCGCAATAATACTAAAAAGATAAAACCTCCGGGTGGGAAGGGGCCATCGGGGTGGGAGGGGGTGGGATGTCCACCCTTCGAGGAACACGGTCGGCTATTGCTTCGAGGCTAGGTGGCCCATAAGCTACCGACCTTACGCGGATGGACAGTATGGGCTCTCCTTCTGTCCTCCCCCCGTTTTCCCCGCTTTCTTCCCCCCTCCCTCTGCCCCGTCTCTCCTCTCCGTTACACGCGCCGCATACACGTACGCTTTCGCACAATGGCCAAGTGTACGACCCCCGAAGCGAGGTTTGTGTGCTGCGCTAATAATGGGCGGGTGAGCCGATCAGCCAGTTGACCGTGACTAGATAAAAAATACTGCCCGACAGCCGACCGACCCCTCACCCTGTCGCCTCCTTCCCGACCCTCGATCCGCCCGCCATCCCCCTCCGATTCACGCACACGAGGCGGGCGAAGGCGAGCAACAAACTACTCCTCGGGCCGCGTTGTCATGCTAATCGAGTGCAAGTCCACGGGACACTGGATAGCCTCTGTAGGGTAGTTTGCGCGAAATCGCTGGAAGAAGGCTGCCAGGGGCTCCACTCGTAAATTCCCCCGCCGACCGTCTCCGGGGGGTCAGTAACGCTGTCGACGCGCGTGTAACGCTTTACTTGGACTGGCCGTGGCTTCTCCGCTGGCTGGTCGCGACCGGGATCACCCGATACTCGTCTAACACCTGCGGAAATGTTGAGACGTTCACGACGGCGGCATACATATTTCCGAGGACACCCCCAAAAAGACAACGGTTCCTAGGGCCGGGCGACTCGATTTTACTTATTCTTGTAAAAGTGATAATAATATCGTAGCCCGATGATAAAGAGCTACGCAGCGTAAATATAATACTTTCATTTAGAAGAATAAAGCTAGGAATTTTATTCCTCTTTTTATATCGCGTCAGTTTGTTTTGCCACTGAACAATTGCCGTTCTGAACGTGTTAAGGGTCGATGCCTGTTTTGGTAAATATTTAGTTTGACGCGTTGAGTGGCCAGGGGTTTTGAAGAAATGCATGTAAGAATTGTATGAAGAATTGCAGAAAGGGAACTTAGAGCTTGGTTGCTTTTAAAATAAAGATTCGAGGATTAGGTACTTGTGATGTTTTCCGAAAACTAGTGCATAGGGTGCAAATCCCTCCGGCGTGAAAACATGCCGACGCCTATCGAAGTGTTGACTTTCATTCGCTGGCTTATTTTTAGTCCAACAAGGAAATGTGCGAGTCCGCCACTTGGATGTCGTCTATAGAAATTAATTTCTGGTTTTTTATCGCGTAAAAGGGGCTGATTAATCGATCGTCCGTATCGACAGTCGTAAGGTACCGCCAGGAAATGGGCCAGCACTTGCTCGCGCCAAAGTTGTGCAGGACTTGACTTATGAATTCTTCTGGAGGATGGACGATGGGCAGCCGCCTAGCTATATAATAAAATAAACTGTCAGCAGCAGCTCGCATAAAAATGCTAAAGAGGCCCGCAGTCCATATTGTCCCTGCGTGTGCCGTGCAGATGTTCCGCAGCCTGTGCCGCTCTGGCTTCACTGGGCACGAGATTTTTCAAATCACCAGTGTAAGTAAATGGATATCAAATATTATTCACGGCATACTTTTAATAACACTGCTGCATAAACATTAACTTCGATGTCTAAGTACCTTTGTACAAATTTTGTTTTAACGTTGCTGGATTATTATACTCTTGTATAGGTAATTCAGGAATCGACTTGGGGATAATCGAAGCTAATTGAATATTCAAATGCTGGTAGCATTTATTGTTGGCATTTTGATGGCCAACTAATTCCCAACTTATGGGTGTCGTTAATTAGCCATTCAGCTGGTTATTTCCATTACAATATCGCGTAACGCTTCGTGTCTATCACGCTGATAAATGCACGGCAGATAGATCCGTATCTTTCTCTTCTCGTTCCTGTAAATCATTGCCGAGACATTTAACCCCTGGACGGTTCGTAACCGCGGGTGAAACCCTGTTCGTCGCACCCCCGAGCGTCCAATACCCACCATCCCCTTCCATTCTGCACCCAATCTCAAAATTGCGCAATATCGTAACCAAAAATATGGAAAACTCTGCAAAACGAGTTTCCACAGTTGCCTGCAATTCCTGAATAACCTCAGTCTCAGATACCGTGGACCTTATTTCCTCATTAAAGTAAGTGGAATAAACCACAAAGTCACTTATTTTGGAGATACGTAGATACCAGGTACTGAGACACCTAGATACTTAGGTACCTAAACACATCAATAGTAGCTACTGAGATACTTAGATACTAGCTACTGAGGAATCTAGATACCTAGATACCTAAATACCTAAATACCTGAATATCTGAATACCTGAATACATAAATACCTGAATATCTGAATACCTGAATACCTGAATACCTAAATACATAATTACCTAAATATCTAAATACCTAGATACTAACTAGATTGCTATCGATGATCTACATTACAACCCCCGTAATCTATGTGACAACTTGACAAACTTCAAGATCTAATTCTTTTTCAAAGCCCTATCTTATTTCTCTCGCCGTTCACAGTTTAAAGTTAAAACTTTCTTCTGACTATTATCATGGGCAGCTTCCAACCACTCAGCAAGTACATACCCCACTCGACCTGGGGTGTGCACGATCCAACCAACACGTGCCAACCGAGATAAAACCGAGCGCCGTCGTATGTTTACACGGGGCACGGTTTTACTGCACCCCCGTGCAATCCTACAAAAAGGCGTACAGAGTGACTTCGACGTGACTCCGCGAAGAAGGGCGAACATCCTCCCGAGAGGTGGAAAGGACGCGAGGTGGTGGCTCGGCGCCGGTACAATGATAATAATAACTGGCCATTGGGGGTGTGCGAGGGTTGAAGGTTGTATCGTGAGTAGGCGGGGCCACCGGGGGGTGGCAGGCGCCTCGATTCCAACGCGGAGTACGAGGCCGACCCTACAACTGGATAGGTATTCCCCGTGCCATGGGAACCTCATGGAGAGCGACGGCGCGAGAACTGCTACCCCTGGTCACCACCCCCGCGGCCAACCCGTTTTCCACAAGCAACGTGCCCCAGGAGCGCCTCTTCGCGAGAATATGGTCCTCCCACGTTTGAAATTCGGTCATCCCAGTCTTGTTTTACTTTCTTGGGCCGCGGGAGGGGTGCAACTATAATATACGACCTCTACTCGTATATCGTTGTAAGTGGTGTGGTGTGTGAAATTCATACTACCTACTCACTTGTAAAGTGGTTACGAGACAGTAAAAGAAATTCTGATATTCTCTCGGATTCGATAAGAAGAGGGATAGGAACATATTAAAAGCTCAGAGCTTGGAATTCAAGATACCCACAAAGACTTGGCTCTTCTTTCATTTAATCTTCTTATCATTTAAAATCCTCGTTTGTTCCAACAAGTACCACTAATATTTTGAAATTTAGAACTGGTCAAAAAGGCCCCTGTATCCGCCAGGCTTAGCTGCATACAGTGCACCGAGCAATAAGTTATTGAATTCAATTCAATTTACAAGCCACTGCAGCTGGATATTATAATATCGCTTCGAATATGATGAGATACTATCGTTTACAGTTACGAATGCATTGCAGTTGACTGTAATTTCACTGATTACACGTGATGCATATTTCAACCCGTATACCGAGCATTTATACCTGCGAATTGGACAGACGAATTAGCACCGTCGTTAAAGGGAGCTTAAACACATTCCATTAGACACCACATACGTCGTATGAAGCTCGCGGCGGAACTGCTGCTCGCGGTACGTATCGCAAGGGTGCCGGCTAACGAGATCATCTAGCGGATCGGATCGCACGCGCCTCCGCGGGGAAGGGTCTTAAAACCGTTAACGATATCACTCGTCAATCACGCTGATGACTGGTGATTGATGCGCGAGGAGGCAAAGACGAAGGAACGAGTTGTACGGCGTAATGCCGGAAAACACGATCAAATCCGCCTTTACCGAGAACGCGCCCAACGGCCTCGATCCACCCTGGCCCTGTGACTCGCATGAACGACCGTGAATCGAATCGTCGTCTGCCACGACGATAAAAGTAATTCCATTTGACCGAACGAGCAAGAACTTTCGCATCGCAGCCCCGCGCGACCCTCGAGCCGCCAAGTTCAACGGGGCTCAAGGGTTGAAAATCGATGGAGGAATCTTCTCTTTCACCGATACTTTTCAGCCAGCATCGATCGTTAAGCCTCGCATATAATTCTGCGCGAGCTTCGTGCTTGACATTTGTGCGAATCTTTTATAAAATAATATTGAAATAATGTAACTGGTACTACCTATTTGTAGGGGGTAGAGGTGTTTGTCTAGTTTTATTTTAGGACGAGTCGTTTGCACGAGATTTAAGGGCGTCCGACTTTTGCCGGCGAGAGATTTATAATTTCTCCCGGCGTACAGGGTGACTTTCAGCGGGGGCGTCATCAACGTCACCCCCGGAGCAATTGAACGCTCGCCCCCTTCTTTCTGGTCGCCGCAACCAGCAAGCATCGCGTCGGTGTTCCTCTTAACGGGAACGGGGAAAAACGAGTGCCGGCACCCCGTAGCTGTTTGACTTAATTTTATGAGGGGTCGCCTGGGACATCGAGGGCGGTACGGCCACCCACCCTCAGCCCTCTGTGACGGCACAGTTGGTCGGGGGGGATGGAATCCGCGTCGGGGGCTTAGCGGATAAAAATTATCCGTTTAAAGTCGAGAAGCGCTATAAAAGTGTAGTTAAGCTAGCGCCTCGGAAACGGGCCACCTATTACCACCTCCTCGCGCGCCCCTCATTTGCCGGCCGCCCTGTAATAACTATAATTGGTAAATAGCTGAAAGCTCGGGGCAGGGGCCTTGGGGAATTAAAGGACAATCTTCCAAACCGTCCCGTTTAAATTCTCTCGACTTACTTCTCCCTCCCTTAGAATGCACTTAAAATTCGAAGAAACTTCCCCTAAACTTGAAATCTAGAAACCGGAGGTATCATTGCACGACAAGTGACACCAGCAATAATCATGAATGATTAAAAGTTCCAGCACGAGAATGATTTAAAGGGATTGAAGCAGGTAAACCTGAAGATCGAACTCGGAACGTGGCTTGGAATTGAAAGAGATTTGGAGAGAAGGAAGATTGCGGGAGAAGCTCGTAGTCGCAAAGCTTCTGACTACCGCGATCAGGGGTCACATCGTCCAGCAGGAAGAAGAGAAGGAGAAGAAACGAATGTGCCGCTGGCTCCGCGTGTGCGTGGACAAAAAAAAAACACCTAATATTTATGGGCCAGCTGATCGGTCTCTGGTCTCCACTCGCTGATCGGATCTCACTAAATCACCGTTCGTATACGCCTAGGAAGGAACTAGTCGCCCCCTCGACCCCTTTACGGGGGCGGAAGACGGCCGTAAGGTCCAGCGTATGCTTCACGCGAGGACGGAGGAAAAAAGAAATATCGATCGACGGGAAAAAGCAACTCTATCCGGCCGTTTGTTCTATTCTTCGGAGACAATACAGAAGCCTCTAGGGTAGATGTGTGGGCTGTTAGGATGATTGCCCATGAATCAGTGCCTGGCAACTGTGACTCAAAACGCGAGGAAATGAATTGATTGGAAGTGATAGGATTTGACGCACGGAACCTAATGATGTATAGTGTCTCAAGGGACGATTAATACTTTGTAGGTACGTAACATGAAAATTTTAGGGAGGTTTTATCTCTCCTGGTTGCTTGTAATAGGCAAGCACAGATTATTCCTTCTTCTCTTCATTCGTCAACTATCAACGTTCCACTGTACGAAGATTCCCAATGATAACCAAAGGAGCCTAGATTCGTGGGCACGGGGTATAAAGTATTCGCAAACCCGAGTGACGGCTGTGTATACGTGGTCATCCAGTAGAAGAGGGAGGGGTGGTTTGATCTGATTAGCGAGTATCGATTCTGTTTTACGACCCGACTGCCCGACTGGGTCAGGGTAGCCTTCTTCAGGGTCATTACACTGACATGTCTCCATTAACATAACGTCACCCGTTCCACGAATACAACAAACCGCCGCATAAGAATGAAGCAGAAGGATCTCCAATGCTGCAGTCTGCATTGTTCAGGGTCCACTGACCTCGCGTGCGCGCAGAAAAATTCTGATAGGAAGAAGACGCACGGTCGATGAACCATCCCCTCCCCCCCCCCCCCCCCCGCCGAAGAAGTATCTAAATAGACGTCACGGGGACGATCGGGTCGTTTGGAAACGTATACGCGGCGTGTGTCAGTTGCGTTCGACGTGGCCATTCAACGTGGATCCTCGATCGGTCGCCTGAAAGACTAGGTCAAGGTGGCAGTCTTCGTGATCTCCTTAGTTCCGCGTCCCACTGCAGGTTTCGTTCATTCGTTTATTCGGTGAATATGGATCGCGTGTGTTACCAGTCCGTGGACGGCACACACGCCCCTCGGCGCGCGTACGTGTGCCGGCCGGGTTGTATGTGGGCACGGATATAACCCATGTGCCGCGTCATCAACCACCGCGAACCTACACCGTCATCAGAAGTGAAAGATGCTGGCGTCGCCGAATCTTCCCTTTCTCCACCTTCTCTACGCGGCGAGAGTAAACGTGACGTCACTGGCTTAAAGCTGCTAGACGAAATGAGAAGAACCGATTGATTTGTCCTTTTCATTTCGTTCACCTTGCTCCGCTCTTCTCGCTTCGGGCTCCGAGTTCCAAGATCGAATCCTCCCCCTTCGCGGCCACCTGGAGCTTGCCACTGTTCCTGCGGAATCTGTGTCGACGTTCAGGACGTTAAATCGTTTCCGCAGATTAAGTTAGTGGCGTGGACGGTTCGTAGAGAGTCTGCAGACTCTGCCGATGCACATTGCGTTTTTGGGTATTTGTTTCGGATGGTTTTTAGTTGCGTGCGCAGGAGTGGTGTGTCGTTTAACTGGGCCTTATTGGACGCAAACCTAATATCACCGAAGATATTAGAAAATAGCGATAGAAACACACTCGGAAATTTGAAAAATTGGTTGTTCTGAGATAAAGAACGTCGTTTAGAATAATTATAGTGGGGCAGTTGTTACAGGTCGAAAAGGGCACAGCAAACTTTGCAGTACTAAGTTCGATAAAGGATAAAAGTATTGGCCCAGAGTTCAATTATTCATCCCCCTCTTGAAATGTAATAGAGTGGTCCACGAAAATCTTATGGCAAATTTTTCATAGCCCCGTGCGTAGATATTTATTATTGTAAAATTTTTTTTAAAAGGCCCAAGGGTCTACGAAAAACTCATCACAATTTTCAGGGCCCTATGCGTAGATATTTATTATTATAAAATTTCGTTAAAAGACTTCGTGGACTACGAAAACCTGATCGCAAATTTTTCGGGGCCCTACGCACAGATATTCATTATAATAAAATTTGGAAGTAAAATATAAATCCGTTTTTTCTGTGGGCTCGCACAATTATGGAACCCGGTCTCGCAAAAATTCACGCCGGCCTCATCTTTACAAGAGTTGCATAACAAACTTAATACTAGAGTTTACGTATTACGTTCTTACCAATGCTTTATATTCCAACCCCCTGATGGGCTAACCTATGGGATATCAATTTTAAGAACTTCTGTTACCGTTCGGGGTTAATGTACATAATTTACGCAGTTCGCAGCATTTTCATAGCAATGTGATTGATAAGATGATTCGTATCCAACTGCTTTGGGCCAAAATAGTGAGCTACACACTTTTGCAATACCATTTCCCTGTACTATTATATAATAAGAGAGGTATAAATGATACCCTGTTTATTCGAGCGATGCGATACACATTTCGAATTAAAGATTCCTTCGGGTCAATTTAATTGTATGAACACCCCCAATATTACTCACCAAACTGTACCCCAACTGCAGAATAATTATCAAAAGAACTACAGTGCAATGAAATGAACGAACGTTTCTCCACCCCCTTCCCCACTCTCCCTCTGATAACCGAAGCTCAAGTTGATACAATGTTGTAGGTATACGATTAAGCCATGACATCAGACCACCTATATAGCAATGCAAGCACTGAACACTCCACAGAACGCGGTATGCGTGTGGTCTGCGGTAATTAATAACCGCGATATCAATCCTTCAGAGGAAGTGCGATTAATGGCTGTAAACAAGACCTAACAAAACAATTCGCGCCGAGAATCATCTGACTCAGGTAGCGCACAGTATATTCGTAATCATCCTATTAGCGCATGCGTTCGTGCAAAAACTAACTCCCACCAGAAGTATTTAAATCGGAGCTCGCGGACTCGGCATCTTGCCCTTCCGTTTCCCGCGGAAGACGATGTAAGTGTACCGCCCACTTGCCACTGTTTATCTACAATTCACTGACATACTGGACACAAGAGGCGGCGGAGCGCGATGGTGCACGTACGGCCGGTCTACTCGCGTACGAGGAGCATATAGATCGAAGGGAGGCGACGTCTACGTCACGCAGGGTAAGGGGTTGCTGCGCGGAGAGGAGAGCCGCACAAGGGGTGACGGTGGTAGATAGAGATAGGCCACGATGCCGGCGTGACTTGACAATAAAGCTCGGTCTCACCTCCAGCTTCGTTCCGCAGCCTCCTTTTTGGTCCCTCTCACGGCTCGTCCTTCGCGCACGGGCCGACCCTCCCCTTCACGCTCTCGGTCCATCCGCTTCACCCGATACCCCCAGCGCCCGCTCGCCATTGACTACTTCGGCTATCGCCCGGCTGCTCCATAACGCGCGGCCGTACGAACAGTTATAAAATGTGAAACTCGAGCCGTGAAACGGGCCCGCTAGCTTTCAGGCCCTTATCTCTCGTCGAAACGGTGCCAGTTGCGCTTGTGTATAAGCGTACGCTTGACACGCTCGAGGACAATGATCTCCGGAGCTCCCTTCCACGCACCTTCGGCCCTTGGGACTTTTTTTTAACACCTCCAACGCAATTCCACAGCTTCGTAATAGGAAAAGGAACCTGGATTTGATTCTTTAAATAAATCTTATGATTACTTAATGCATTTCATTGAATTTGCCTTAAAAATATTTTTATCGAATTCTCGAATGGTTACTTGAAAAATAAGTGCAGCAAGCAATTCGCTTTCTACGCATTACTGCCCGTGTACGAAAAGTTAGTAAAAGTTGTAATGTTGATTAGGAGTATGTTGTTGAGAGATGGATCTGTCGAATAATGATACTTCGAATGGATTATACGAAGGTCCTGCGTATAATTGTAACACGGGTACGGAGTGAGAACGATTGTATCAATTGCCGATGTGCTACCACCCCTAATCGCTCGCTAAATGTATATAGCGTTATTACGAAAGCTCTAGTGGCAGTGACGAGGATAGAGATGCCGAAACGAACCTGCTGCAAGTAGCGATCAGTCAATCTGTCAGTGTGACGAGCGACGTCTGTTCAGAGGGTCGTCGAGGGTCGAAGACAAGCCCATTGTCAAGCGACCCCTGCGGACAAGTTAGTTAAATCCTCGTTAGAACTTTATCCACCTTCTCGTTTGACAGCCGCTGAAAACGCGGCTGACTTTTCGCGCTTCTAAGCCTGTAATCTCCACACCGATCACTCCGCGTCTCAATACTCGGAAAATAAATGAAGTATGCCAGTATTTGCTGTCATTAATACTTATATAACACTTGTAAAAATTGTATACTATGATGTATCTATTATATTACATCGTACAATAGTTATTTGGAGGATAAGGTACAGTATTCTCAGTACACTTAAATTTCGTATTACGGATTATAATATCGAAGATGAGACTTGAAGTTGAAAAGATAGTTGTGGAAAAAAACGATTTTTTTCATCTTTCAATTTTTAAATCTTTAAATTTTAATAGTAAGGTCTAAAAATATACAGAAATAGGTATTGGGGAAGAAAAAAATTGCCTGTGGTGGGATACCAACCCGTTTGACTACGAAGGGTTAAACCTGATTTTTTTTTTTCTGAAACACTAAAAGTGGACATACAATGTTTGTGCACTAAGCCATCGATATGTTCGACTGAATTAAAGTATTGAAAATTAGGCTGTTCCTAGTTTCTCACACGTGTGTCGCTATTAAAATAAATCTTTCATCGTCACTGCCCCGTTACTCTCTCAAAAACAGTAGCTCGAATTTCCTGTTCTATTATAGGATTAATGTAATTAATTGATTAATTAATATATCCAACGATTTCCATGGTAATACAGCATCTGCACAATGTTCGCCCTGACTTTTGTTTCGTTTGACGAACATTATCTCTACATCTGCGTGCAGAATAATTCGTGCTCGCAACTTCACGGGGCACGTGTGTGCGGATCCACGGTGTCCCGAACCTTTTCGTTCTGCAGGGCTGCGGGTTTCGCCGAAAGAGGTGAACGTTTTGTTTACCGACGTTCCATCTCGATGGATTCATCGCCCAGCTGCGGTGTCAGCAGAAACGGCGTTGCAAATAAAGCGAGGGAAGCGACGGGGCCCGAGCGCGTTCGTTCATGAAAACGCGCGCCAATGTTTCGCGTTTTTTAACTCTGCCACGGTGCTCCGAGTCTCTTTTGACCCAATCGTATGCCCCTGTCTGTGAGCCTACTTCCGCTGGATCTTTTTTCATGCAATTGTATCTAGATATCCGTAACCCTACTATCCCTGGGTCTCTTTTGGCCCAACTGTGTTTTAATTTCTTTAAAAACGCCCGTAACTTTGAAAAGATTATAAGACTGGTATCGTTAATACATGCGCTTATCGTTCCTTGATTTTATGGCAATCCTAGAATATTAATCTACGAAATATTTACAGAGGGTGGCCAAATCACTTTAAAATGGATTTAATAGGATTAAAAAAAAATCTTAAATTAGCAACTGAAGATTCTGAAAGGAAACTTTCTTAACAACACTCGTGAAAATTTGTCTACGATCATGAGTTCGCAAGTTATATGTGTTCAAAGTGAAAAGTACCTTGTTTTACTTTGACCCAGAATAACTCGGTCAACAAAAATGAAACGACAAAACCAAACAAGCGAAATTAAAGATTTACCGGAAATTTTTTTCGGCCCGTGCACACGTTCAAACTAGGCATGAATGCCTGAAACTTTATTTCCTGCGCTTCATCTTGAAAAAAAATTGAGTCCTTGATTCAAAAACTAGAAACTTCAAGCGTTAAAATGCATTTTTTCAATATTTTTTGCCACCACTTATCGAAGAGATACAGCCATTCCATCGCTTAAACTTACAAAATCTCAAAACTTTTTCTTTGATTATAATAATTTGGCCATCCACTGTACTTGCGTGTTTAACGCTTTAAAGATTTACCGCTCTGCCAGTACTTCCGGTGTTTTAGTCTCATTTTCTTGTCTGTTTTTCGCTGAATAAAATTTGTGGAACTTAAGTAAATTTGAAATGCACATTAAGAATAAAAGAGAAAAGAATTTTTTAAATACTGATAAAATGTAAAATAAATATTCAATAAAATTCACGAAAGAACACATTACAAGCTGCACCCATGCGTAAATTTGAGGTGTTCTTAAATGTGTAGTTGAACTGGAGGACGTAGCAGGGTTAATCCAGCCAAATGCCACTGATAAAGGGACGAAAGTACCGAGGCTTTCAAAGGAAACAATCAACATGACAAATGGATGCTCTTTTAGCGTAGAATGGGATGAGAATCTAACGAAACTGAAGAAAGGCTTCTTTAAAATACTTTTATGCAATGTTCGAAACTGCGAATATAAAAGTATGTGCGATTCTACCCACGTCTTAACCACCCCTTCGATTAGACGCATACAATAATCTCTCTTCCCCTAAACTGAAACTAAAACATCCACTCTGTGTCTAGTCTTCAGAAAAGTTTGACAGAGCAAGCGAAGGGTATTCAAATTTTCCAGAATTTTTCAAGTGATCCACACAGTTTCTACAAAACCACCAAATTCATCATCTCATTCTACGCATTTGATCAAAAGCAGACCTGCATTCTAAAATTGAGAGGCCCAGTGGAACATAGGCACATGCTATAAAACTATAAATTTACAGGAAGACAAGTTTTAGGGAACATAATTTTCACAGAAAAGGGCATAGCCGGTGCTCAAATACTCAAATGCTTCTGATTTCTTTCAAAGTTTTTCACGCACTAATGTAGGAAAAATTCGGCAACAACCTGATCTACTATTCTTCTATTATACAAAGTTGAAACTTGCCACAAATTGTCCTTTTTGATAAGCTTTCTAATGACTCAGCGCGAGTCGAATTCGGTTCAGGGGCACATTTGACTATCTCAACCGGCTAAAAAACGAAAAATCTGTATAGGCGCGGCATGTGCCTCTTTTTGTGAGTCCCTCAATTTAAAACCTCACAATTATTACTACTTTGATTAAAGAGTGAAAGGGGAGGGAGCTAAAGCTAGAATTTTACCCAGAAAGGACCTCGATTGGGCTAAAAAAGAATTTGAAACTCCGTTAGGAGAGAAGTTCGAGGATTAAATTCGAATCCGTGTAGAATAACCGACGACCAGTCGGAGGCGTCGAATTCATCGAAATTCGAAACTGTCGAGCTGCACGTGTAGCAAATATTTGTTGCTCGGTGCCGCGGTAAGGTTAATGAGAGAGGCAGAGGGGAGAGGGGGGGGTGGAGGGGCAGAGAGGAGTGGTTTGTTGGTGCATAAAAGAATGAAGGGGATTCCATACCCAATGCTCGTGTCTGCCTCTCAAATGAAATGCTGAGCCTGCACATTGCACGTTACACCTAGAATCACGCGAAATGCGGACCGCCGCTAACCAGAACTTTTTCGTTCCCGTGGCCTTCCTTGGTCGCCCACCCTTCCCCCTTTCTCCCGGGCCCATTTTAATTAATCGATTTCTTCCTTTTATTTTTCTCCTGCCTGCCAGCGTACTTGCATGCCAATAGGGTTCGTTCCGAGATTCGCAAAAAAATTCTCACGCAGACCAGCGAGCTTCAATTATCGAGCTACGAAGTAGCATTAATAATCGCGAAATGGATATTGAGTTTTGAGGAAAAGTTCTTGCACGGATCACTAAGTTTTCACTCGTGAACCGTGGAAAAATATTAGCAGTCGATTAACCGCAGCTGCTTTGTAAAGAAAAATTTAACCCTCGTTTAACTTTGAGTAGAAGAAATGTCGTTGGATAATTGACAAAACTGATAAGACAATTTGTGGGCTGGTGCGATAAGATTAAAATGAGAATTTATCGTATTTTATGACGTTAACATTGACAGACTTACGTTGAGGAGTCAATGAAGCTACTGAAGATACTGAAACATCAATAAGAGTGGATTACTACGTTAATAAAAAAACAACAGACTAGTTTACTCTAAAGCTTGTGCACTTAAAAGTACGCCCATTACCGTAAAAGAAAAAGTATCTTCCTCCACCCAACGTTACAATTAAACTCAGGTGGCAGGCATCTACGTCACAAAGTCGATCATACGTGGATTAAAGATCGCCAGGGTGGCGTATCGAAGGAAGAGGATACATGCGGGCTCTGTGGAAGAAAAGACTGCGCAGCGGCGTATCTGAAACTGCCGGTATCGACATTTATTTATAATAAGAAGTATAATAATTATTTTATGTACACATGAGACAATGTAACGGGAATTAAAACATTCTTAAGTCGAGTCGGGGCCAGCTCGGCCGACACAACCGACCGAACCTGGTCCAACGGGACAAAACAATAATATATGCTTCATATGTCATCCGATATGACAGTGGCGTAATTTTTGCATCAACCCCTTTATCCACCACCTTCATGCAATCTTACAAAAGAATTACCATAAAAAAAAAAGAAAAGATACAACCATCCATCACCATGATGCCGCTCTGCCCCGTGCCACTTTTCACGTGTACCACCGATGGCTCACGCCACCCTCCCAGGCTAGCGCATTCATTAGTGGCCGGAAAAAAGCTTAAACAGTGAACGGTAACAGGATTAAGATAATTCCATTGGAAATAATAATTATATCTCAATATTTACATCCCACAGATTAGGGGTAGTAAAGTAGACAAGTGAAATCAACATTATCTACGTAAGAAATATGAGTTGCAAAATTTCCTTTCAACCACCACCGCAGATGCACTCGGCCTGAGAGCTGAGCGTGGTCCACCGATGGCGCACAGGGCAACGCGTTGAAATCTGAATATCCACGCACCCCCGCCTTATTATTTACCAGCGCGCAATTCTCGCCACCCAGAATGCCCCCCTGCAAAATTTACGCCGCTGTGCGAACGCAAAGAGTACACCGCGGACGGCGCCACTCGTCTAAACATCCCCTAAAAAGAAACCTAAAAACTCGGCCAATAATTTATAGAGCTACCGTATACAGATCATTTTGTGCCATATGTACTAAAACGATATCACCGTTCGCGCTAGTACGAATATGTACCCCTCGTAAATTTGTTACGCGTTTTCCGAGATCCGTCGGGATGCGCGCGCGCGTGCGCCCCGCCGCGCCACCCCCTCGAGACAGGCAGTTGCGCCGATGGAGCCTCGCGGCTGCTGGCGGCGGGCAGCCCCCGTTAATTAGTCGATTTTAATCTCGTGATGCGCGATACAGGTGATCGCGGCATCCGTGTACGATCGTAATACCAGCGGAAATCGGCCAATGCTCGGCTGTTCGCTCGCTACGATCACGCGACAATCCCGCGACGATGCACGAAGTCGAAGGCGCTGTATTGCACGCACGCAGCTATGTAGAATCGATGGAGAATGACCGAGAGGGATAGCGATTGGCCAATTGAGAGTTGAGGGTTGTTATTTACAAATGCTCGCCTATGAGCTAGAGTTAAGCAGAGGGTGAGGTAGGAAAGGCGTGGAAGAATTTAGAGGGGTAGCGATAAAAGTCACGTCTATGTTCTTCGAGCCTCTTTTTGGAGCAGCCTGTGTAATTCAATCGACTAAGAGGAGCGAAGAAGGCTATCCGAAGCGATCATTCGTCTCGAGTCCATCGAAGAATTTAAAATTACACCTTGGCTAGAAATTAAATAACAAACAGGACGAACCTTTTTATCCTACGTTCCCCGGCGCAAGATTCATCCCTGTTCCGCTTCTTTTTCGTTTGCGCAACGAGGAAGTACGCCTCTCGTTTGTCTTTATACTTCCCTTCTCTGTTTCTGACTACGGTATCTTTGCCAAAGACGTCCAGCCTACCACGAGCATATTATTCGTACACCTATGCGAATAGAACTAATTATCTTTAATCTAATGATACCTTAGCTGCGCTGGAGCTCCGCGCGCAATTCACAAAGTCGTTTTAACAGTCGAGGCTTGTCGCCGTGGCTTAACAAAGCTACGCGAAGGAGAACGAAAGACAGAAGAGGGAAAGGAGAACCGAGCGCTCTATATACACGTAGACGAGCTTAGAGATGTGCTTAAGACTTAAGTCTCGATTGAACAAATGCTGCTTCTCGAGGGAATACTCAGGTTGCTTGCCTGGCATTTTCAATCCACGGCCAAGGTATGTCACTGTGAACAAAGTTTTGGAAGAAAAAAACACATCGTTACCATTTCGTTCACCAGATAACGACCTAATCATCTTCAGTTTCGCACAATTCCACACGGATTCTTCTCAACTTTCACGCCTCGCTGGATAACTAATATTTCGAGTTGAAAATTTTCGGAGTTTATGGCGAAACAGGTTGACACTGCCCGCGTAATCGCGAATGCGGGTGTATCGCGCGGTAATGTAAAGCAGAAAGGAGTTTCATTTACGACGCAAGGATTTACACGGGATTACAACTTGATCCGATGGAAAATCTAAACTGTGACTGTAATCTCAGTGGAATAATTAGTTCACATTCTTCCTCACTGGAATATTCAAAATTTACTTATTTCGAAACAAGCAAATACACCTTTGCGAAGTACTAAATACTACTCCCCATTCGTCATTGATTCTAAACAAGGATCCAATGAAACGCTTAACTTTTATTAACAAATGTTATGTATTGAACTCTTTACCTTCTACTCAATTCTTTCCTGTTGTAAGTTAACTTTGTACATTAATTGTTTGTCCGTGTTGTAAGAGTTGAGTTTTAAGTTACTTTATGTTCGAGTAATGAAAGTTACTTTTGAACAGAAAATTTAAGGGTAAAATGTAAAAGTTAGGAATACTTTTTTAATTACTACTATTCGAGGTAATGGAAGCAGGATAAATACAGAAGAGAAAGCACGTTGTGATTTTTATACGACTATTTTCACCGATCGGTTTAAGATTTCAACTTCAAATCTGTCTATGTACCCCACAATATTTTCAGAAAATCTGCATGTCACAACTTTAAATTTTTCAGAGGAAAGTAAATGTTGCTGTTTAAGTAGAACTTTCTTCCAATTTTAAGAAAATAAATGATTCTTATTTGCACGAAAATGTATGGAATACACTGCACTTTATAACAGTTTTCTTGGAACAGAAAAGATAATAGTTATCAAAATTACAGTTATTTCGTAATTAATTGTAAATTTTAACAGTTTCATTCGACCCCTGTATCTACCAAATTTTCTCTAAGTGCGGACCCATAAAACAGACACCTCAGAAGCAAAATGAAATCTAGGTAATACTTTAAAGACAGAAATACAAGGGAAGGATAAACAGGAAGAAACAATAAAAGTATCAATACAAAAGTATTAAAAGAGACAAATTCGAATAAAGGATTTCCTAGAAAGTGCAATGGAAGTTTCGGCCCCAAGATTCATACATACTCTAGATTTTATAAAAAAAAATATATCGAAAGCGTAAAATAAAACTCTTTCATATCAAAGTTTCTAAATTTAAGAAAATCCAGTTTGAAAATTTGTAGAGTATCGCATCTGTAACCCACGACTCTCATCTATTTCACAATTAACCATTGTACTTTCGTGAATTATTTTACCCTAACCCAGGCCCGGCTCGAGCCCTTTCTGCGCCCTTCATTTATAATGCATTTATTTAAACCTTTCGATGACCTTACTCTGACTTTTCATTCGTAGCTTAAAACATTTCCAGCGCAACTTGTAATATTTAAAACTTCATTTTAAAAAATGCCAACAATTAAAAGACTATTTTGAGTCCCTTGTCAACTTTTCGCCCCAGGCAGCTGGCTAATTTTTGCTACAGGGACGAGCCGGGCCTGCCCTAACCACATTTAGCCATTCCACCATACGAAACCGTCAAACGCGATCTCCTCAAAAGCAAACCACCAAACGAGAACCATTCCATTTCGCACTTTCTGCTGACCTCCCAAAAGATCCCTCCTTTCCACCTAAGTACTGTGCGTTGCTGATGTCTATTATCTAGCACGTTAGCACAGAGACAAGAGGGCTACTTCGTTCTCTTCGTTACGCGGTGCTACATGGCTGCATTAGAGAGAAGATGCCGTCCGCTTCCGCGTGCCATCTACCCAGCAACGCGCGTTACAAATCAACACAGTAAACGAAAAGGGAGGATCTGTTGGCAAAACGAAGATGATCGCGAGGGGAGGGAGATACTTGTTCGTCACTCACCGATCGGGAATCACACGATCTCGCGACGGATGTCTCTTCACGTCCAGCAAGCGCCTCCTCGGCGCTGTCGTTGTCACAGGTAGACCTCGGGACTGGCGGGCGCGGGTTGGTGTTGCTGTTGCGGCAGCTGTTGCTGCTGCTGCCCTTGCTGCTGATTCTGCGCCTGCTGGTGCTGCTGAGGCTGTTGCTGTTGCTGCTGCTGCGACGCCTGTTGCTGATGATGGTTATGGCTGTGGTTATGATGATGATTCTGCCGGCTTCTAAGGATCTCGCATCGCTGCTTGTAGAGATCGCGCTCCTGCTGGACGCGCGCCAGCTCGACCTTCAGCCGCTGGAGCTCGTTCTGCAGATTACGATTCGTCGTCTCGAGGTCGTGGCGTTGCTGCAGCCGCTTGCTACGGCAGTTCTGCGCGTAGCCGCGGTTCTTCAAGGTCCGTCGCTTCTGCTTCAGGCGCACCACCTTCGCACAACACGGGCATCCGTTTTACGAGCGATTCGCCGCGAATAACAGGGGGACTGGTTCGCTAGCGATTCCAAGCTTTACTGCCTACGCGATCTCTGCTGCGCTAATTCCTTGCGTTATTTCTGCCTTTCGTTAATTGTACAAGAGCGTTGCAGAAGTGGCCGTTGCAGGGAGACACTTCGTGCATCGCTTTAGTGATAATTGCTTTCTCTGAAGAAAAACATTCGTTAGAATTCAAGTTAAGAGGTACATCTGACCATGGCGCGAGCTGTTCTACTGCACTCGCAGAATCCACTAGTTATTCCGCTTAATCTCCACTTCGCGACCTATTGGGACTCGTATTTAGATTCCATTATAGAGAAGAGATGTTCAATAATTTCTTCCAAAGGTACTAGGCGACCTCGGCTCACCGATTGCTTCCAATAGGTAAATCTCATCAAATTAATCTCGAATCCTTCGCGTACCTTTCGATTCTTCTCACCGATACCGCAATTATCACAATTCATTGCTTGTACAATTCCGTGCAGCCCGATTTAATGTCGCTCCGTCGGTATAATTCAAGCATTTATACGTTCGAAAGGGGGTTGGTGAGGGGCAAAACAAAAACGAAGGATCTCGAGAGCAGGCCCAGGTGTGGGAGCACAAGAGGCACCAGAAACAGGAGACAAAGGGGGGAGGGGTGGGTTTGAACAGAAAACGAACCAAGCATTACCTACACGGGAGTGGCGTTAAGAAAATAAGAGACCTGACTCACCTCTTCCCGCGGGCAACCGTGGAGGCGTTTGTTCAATTCGCGAACGGAAAGGGACATGAGGAGCTCGTCGTTCATGAGTTCTTCCTGGGGGTTGCCGCTGGCGCAGCTCGAGTACAGGCTGTTGCCTGCCCTGTGCGCGGGGCTGGGCCCTCCGGCGCCGCAAGAACTCACTGAACAAACGCTCATCGGCCTTCCAGGTTGCATCGGCATGCCCTGCATGCTGTCTTCCATCCCCGACATTCCGCTCCCGCCCGCGGGAAGCATCCCGCCGCCTGCACCCCCGCCCCCGTAGTACTCTATGTGACCCGACATCGTGATGTATCCACCTGCGACAATAATGCGTGCCGACTTCGAGTTCCCTTCCCTGAGGAGTACAAGTCGTCGAGAGTTTCCTTACTAGGGCACAGCCTCGACGCGAACCCGATTCATCGGACAGAGGGCGAGCGAGCTGCCCCTCTCGGGCAGCGCTACTAACTGGATACTCCCGGTCTCATAACGATTCTCGCATGCGTGGCGAGTGGAGCAGCGAAAGAGCGACAAGAAAGGGCGGTAAAGGGTGAACGAACTCGTCTTTGCGACGGAAGGGACTATCGGTGTTCGTAAAACAGAATCGAATGATTCTCTGGGATGCACGCGGAGACTCTCGGACGCAACACGCACGCAATCTCTATTCACCCAGGAAGAAACGATACAACGCCAGAGGCTCTCGCCACTTCGCACGCTGGGGCTAGACGACGCGCGCCCTAATCCACGATAAACGAGCGGTCTACCTCTTGGGGGGGGGGGGGGGGGTCCTATCACGGATGGGGTGGGTCTAATGGCCGTTGCGCCACTCACCAGTGTGTCTAGAATGACGCTGCAGCTGTTGCAAGTCCTGGAAGTGATGGTGCGTCGGCGTGGAGGACCAGGCCTCGTGGTGAGGCTCCGGTGTCTGCTCCTGGGGGCAGTGCGGCCTCAGGTCGAGCGGCTCCTGCCTGAGGGACTGCGTGAGCCAGCCCATGCCGCCGGTGCCGGCCTGCATCTCGTCCTGCACCAGGGAGCCCGGCTGTTGCAGGTGCAGGAACAGGCCTCTCTCGCGGGGGTCGCGCTCGCCGCGGTGCAGCTGCACCGGCGGCGAGGCTGAAACCGGAGGCGTGTCCGGCGGTGTTCCGGGATGAGAGAGTGTGGTCAGGTGAGAGGCTGCGCCGGGCGGCGCCTTCACCAGCACCCCGTGCTGAACCTGAATGTGTGGCTGCCCGTAGAGCGGATGCGGCTGCTCCAGCTCGTGCGCCGGCGGCGTCAGGGGTGCCAGCGCCAGGCCCTGAGCCTGCACCTGCCCGGGTAGCTGCACCACGCTACCGTTCACCATCATCGGCGAGCTGATTCGCACCTAAGCGTTGGAACGGTGGTGTCGTTACTTTGTCGGATAGGTTGGTTAGAAGATCGCGGGTCTTGGTCCTTGGAAACGGACGACGTTCTGGTTACCTTGGTAGCACTGTGCGTTGCTGAGAACGTGGCAAGCGGGAGGAACAAGGGCGGTTATATCCCCGAAGGTCCACGTTCTCCCTAAATCAATCGAGGTAGGGCACACGTGTCGCCGCTATCGGTCGACAAGGCACATCGACGAACATGAAGAGAACGAACGAGCCACAGGCGTAGCCAGCGAAGTACAGGTGCCTCTGTGCCTTCCCGGTAGACATCTCCTCAGCAACGCACAGTAGTTCAGGCTGATTCTTTGGTGGAGCGTTGTTGAAGTGGGGCTTGTTATTTTATATTCTGGTTAAGTACACGTGTCGTGCTGGTTAAAAGAAAGTTTAGAACTCAGATTTTTATCTTCGTGGCTGCGTAGCAAAGATTATATATGGATATCTATTGGGTGGCAATTTTAGGATATAAGTACTTCTAATGGAACTCTTTTCTTCTTACACCGCTCGCAGTTTAAACTTTCTTTTGACGCACTGCGTGCCTGTTTAGAGGCGACTGGGTAAGGTTTGGTCTCTTCCATAGTGCGGTTAAGGCGTGGATGATCTTTGAAAGCAACAGTGACAGAGTGTAGTCAGTTTAATTAGGTAGAAGCGATGATCTTTCTGAATTTTGATTGCGATGCTTGAAAGTAATTATGGATGCTATAGTATGTTAATTTGGCTGATAATACTGTTTTATTGGATAATAATGAACTTGGACCTAGAATCAACTGAAGTGTGAATTCCCCTATACGAGAATGATTGTGATTTCCATTCGCATGGCCATAGGATACCATCAAATGGACCACAGTAACTTTGACCACAAAATTAGATTTTGAAATAAATTCCTCTAGCGTCGTATAAAAGGTATTAGGCACTTCAAGATACACTTTGTCTGGGAATAACACCTGTTCCACAATCGACGCTACAGGAATTTGTTTTAAAATCTAGATCTGTGGTCAAAGTTACCATTTGACAGTATCTCTCGGATGAAATCATATTCGCTTAAGGGAGGAATGCTATTCTTTGGGCTAAAAACATAGCGAAATTTTAGATTTCTTTTTTAAGAAACTAGCGATACGAATGATCTGAAATTTGGACCATGTTTTTATGCATCTTTGAAGAAATTGTAGTTTTTTTTTTATTAATTTTTAACCACAAATATAGTACTTATGCATGATCGATCATCACACCGCCGTTGTCCACTGGTGTGCACGATATTTCTGTAACCACTGAACCGATTTCCTTCAAATTTGGTCAGCATGTCCAACAAACAATAATTTATACTTTGACGAACCAGGGTACTGATAAGTTATATACTTCTTTCATTACATAAGAAAAATTGTGTAGCAAAAGTTAAAGTTTCAAACCTTTCAATTCGAAAACTCTCCACACTGCTCAAAAAAATTTTGTATTTTTTCCGGCTCAACAAGTTATGACTAAATATGTATGCAGTGAAACGCCATTTCATTTTTCTGTTTTAGATTACCATGAAAATATATATCATGCACACCAGCGGACGACGAATTTTGCGCGGCGCGTTGGTCGATCATGTATAACTCCTATATTTATTACTAAAAATTCATTAAAAAAAACTATTGCTTCCTCAAAGATGCATCAAAATATGGTCCAAATTTCAGATGAATCAAATCGCTAGTTTCATAAAAAAATTACCCAATTTTGCTGTGTTTTTAGCCCAAAGAATAGGATTTCCCCTTAATGGACTAGTGCCTAATTCGAACAATCCTCGAAGGATCAATTAAAATGTATTCCAGTCGACGGCGACCACATCAATAACGAGAAATTTGTTGTATTTCCATATCACAGAACACTATTTAGTACGCCTTTTATAATATCCGTCAATGGCGAAGCGCCTGCATCTAATCGGTGCAAAAGAATACGCGTATAAACCCAAGTGAGAAATTTAATTTAACCAGAATTGCTCAATGTGTTTGGCAGTCGTTGTTCACGTGAAGCAACAAGCTCCCCTTTTGCATGCAACCCGCAGCGTAATAATTTTACGCTTATACAATGCAAACGGTGCACGTGACTCCGTTTACACACGGCATCCCAACGTCGGCGGATATTATCAGTATGTTGCAGATAATAACGCAAGCGGATTAATTCGTCATGCCTATGTTCGCTAAAATAATATGTGGATGCAACATGTGAATGACCCTTTCCAAAGGAAAGAAAAACACTTTCCGCGATATATCCTTTATGGCGTTCACTGATCGTCGCGGATAAATTTAAGAGATTTTGATCTCGTCAAAATAGAAACGTGCACGTATGTTTCTCATATTTAATATTACCACTTATATATTAATCTCTGAAAACGATTGACAATTAAATAGTTCACGTTACTTTCATCTTCGGAGCGTGTCAAATATACGAAAAAGTAAAGTGTTGAACTTGCTTTGTATTGCTCAAAAGAATATTTCGAATAGCTTGAAGTGTAATGTAGCATGTAACGTATAATAGTAATATAAAATTGTTAGAGTAACATAAAGAATCGCAATAGATACTATGAATCTGATTTGTCCAAGAAGACACGATTATTCCGAAGAAACGTAATTTTGTTGTTTAATTCAAAAGTAAACAAATAAAGGCGAATGTTTGACACCATAAAGGAGAACGATGTAGCAGAATAATTTTTGCAACTGGTCACCATTCCAACTTTACGTGAACGAATCGGTGAATCGTTTTATATACCACCTTTTATTTGCAACGAAACTGAGACAGTAAGAAATATTCTTAAACTCAAGATTATAGTGGTAACGTATTTCAAAATGGAGCAATTATTTATCAAGAATTGGAGAGTCCTCGTAGAAAACACTGTAAGTGGCGAAATTAAATATGTTGCTTTTTTTATCGGAAAATATTCCACGCGCCAATGCTAATACTATAGTAAAGAATTTGATTTTTGGCACTTACAGTGTTTTATACAAGGACTCTTAAATTATTGCTCTATATTACCCAGTTCCCATTACTATCAAAGAATCATTATATTCAGCAAAGGTAACACCACAGAATACCTCTTTAAATGAAATTTTGAATGAAAACCAGCAATAGCTAACAACGTAACGTTAAACTGCAATACGATTAATCCTCCAACTTGAAGGAATCTACAAAATCTCCCCCAGTCACGCACAACACAAATCCCCCGTTTCAAACATCCTCACCTCGACTAAACAAATCGAAAAACCGCGACGTAACTCACGACTGCCACAACAAATTCAAAAAAGCGTCGTTACCAACATCCGCCTAATTTTTCGCACGCAAAGTAAGAAAAAACTAAATACTGCTTAATTGTAAGAATCTTGCCACCGAGCAGCATAACTTCTTCGACACATCGCAATATTGCGAGACGCTAATTTCCTCACAAAGATAACCCACCCCCCAGCAGAGAAGAGATCTTTCTTTTAATTCCCACAAGCCAAGAAGCTACTGGTTATTATCGCAGGGAAAGTAATCCGCCACCAACCTCTCGTTTGACGTCGGCGGGATCGAGATGATCGAGAACGAACTCCTGTACGTATTCCCTGGCGAGATGGTCCTCGGCTTCCATCTTAACCTCGTCGACCTCTACCTCCACCTCCTGCGCCTCCGCCTCCTCTACCGTATCGCTCGCGGCCGCATACGGGAACGTCTTCTCGCTGCCGCCGCCACCTCCGCGACCTCCGCCGCCACCTCCTCGACGGCTCGTCTTCGCCGTTTATTACGTCGCGACCACCTTCCCCGACGGCTCCGCCTAACGACGGCACCACTGCCTGCCCCGCGAGCGCGCCACCGATTACGGCGGGCCACGTGATCCTAACGATCGCCCGTCACCGACGTTCAATCCACTGATCCCGCGCTACCCGATTCCTCCTCCGTGTAAAAATTGCCCCTCGCAAGATCCACTACTCCAAACGATCGCTCCTAGGGTCCGCCGATAATTAACTGACCCGCGATCGGCAATTACGAACGGGCGGCTTCGTAAACAGCTTCAACAAGTCCAAGTTTATAGGTCGAGTCGGGGTTAAGCGCAACGAAACGACGGTCAGTCGCTCCGTCGAGGCCGCGCAACGATCTACCGCACCATCGTCCGGCGAGGGAGCTTCGCTTTCGGGATCAGCACTGTTCCGTACGCGGTTCGAGTAGCGTTACCGATTGTACAGTAGCACTGGTAACACTGTCACCGCACCGCACTTCGCCGCGATCTTCCCGCCAAAAAATGGTGCCGGGGTACGGGCACCGTGGATTTACCGGCTGATCGCCGCGGAACGGCCCCCCGAGAGCGACGACTCGAATTGCACGCGTAGCGCGTACGGTAGGGCGCGCGCGAAATTGGACGGGCAGGCCTTCCCTCGCTCGGCGGCGCGCAACATACGCGGTGGCACGACGGTAAGGGGAAGAAGAAGACGCCGTGGTAAGCAGCGCTGGATACGTGGCCCGAGTGGTGACTGGCCTGACGGAGTGTAGTGGAGAGAGTCTCTGGGGCGCAGGGCACGCGTGACGTCGCCGGTGGGCGTGGCCGCCGTTACTCGACCTTTGGAGGCGCGCGGCGATTGGCCGGCAAGGGAAAGAGTCGCCATTTGCACGCTTCTCTCTCGCCTCCCACCACCCCCGCCGCCTTGTCACCCCCGATACGGATCCCGGTACCCCGCTCGAGGTACCCCATTAATTTCTAAAGTGATTATTATAATTTTTCAGCGGGCGCGATGCTCCCCTCCCCCCGTCGCTCCCCACCCCCGACGTTGCCGCGCGCGGCCCTCTCCCCGGTCCTTCCGCGCCTCCCTCTTTCCTCGGGATTTCAATTTAGCCACGGTCGGTATATCGAGGCGACCCGTTATCTCGCGACCGCGATCTGGGATCGACGGGGCTGCCGATCTTCCGACGAGCAAACCGGGGGGGGGGGGGGGGGGCCTCTCCCGTTGCACCGCTCTCGACGAGCCCCGACGCACCTGCAACCCGGGAGTGATGCACGCCGGTGAAATACGCTGACGCGCCCGACGGAATTAGGGAACGCGGAAGTCGGACCGCCGGCCTCTCCCGTCGATCGCTGGATATGAATGGGAGAAAGCGTCAGCCGCGGGACTACCTTTTTAACGAAGGGAGAAAGGGTGGAGATTATGACCTGCTAACTGGGTCATCTCCCTGACGCGAATGTCCCTTGGGTAGATTATTTAGAGATTTACGGGTGGTGGTGGAGTTGCCAGAAGCGCACTTATTATTTTTAAAGATACCGCCTTCTTCTTCTAGTCTATTTTTATATGTTATATTTTTCTTAATGGGTTTTACTTCTATAAAATATATCATTTGGACGCAAGTTAATATAATAGAAATTGTAGCTTGATATTATGTTTTGTAGCAAGGGGTTGTGGAACGGTTGGAAGAAGGAAGACGAGAGAGGGGAGAGGGGAGGGGAGGTGTGAGGGTGTGTGTGGTGCGTTTTCTTCTCTAGTCCTGGCTGCTTGCTTTTCTTTTAGTGGAGGAGACACACACTCTTTCTTACTTCTACTACTAATATAAATAATATAATAATAATAATTAATATAATACATACTACACTACAACTCTTCTACTTTTTTTTACTTACTCTTCTTTTCTTCATGCTCCCGGTAAAAGCCCGAGTTTTTTTATCACGTGGGGATAATAACACGTATGATGATGAATGGGGATTGGAAGGGGGGGATTTTAACCCACCCCGTTTTCATTGTTTTTTCGAGAATCGTCATGTGAACCCCTCGGGTTTCATAACGCGAATCTCACAAAAGTGCCCAAAAAACCTCTCTCTTCTTCTACTGTACGGGTATCGCGATATACGGATCGCCGGTGTGAAGGCTCCGGCATAGACGCGGGAGATATTAGGAGGTACGACGAAACTGGTATATATACAAATCCGTAATTGAGGGAGTACTAGCGAGAAAGTGAAATCGGTCGAATGCCCTCTTGCGGCGGAGTCGAAGTTATCGATACATTATCGTATGTGTACTCAATAATAGTTAGAGGAACATTACCTGGTCTCTCTGAATATTAAAATTGAAATTAATGAACCAATGCTCGTAGATTCTCGTTTACATGAACACGTTAGACGTATGAATGCGCAAGAAACGAATGCAACGTGACACATACGAAGGAAATGTCGTCCTTCGATTTGCGATCGAAGTTGCGCGTCGATTGCACACATTCCTTCTCTTGAAACAGAGAGCAGACTGGCGGACACGGGGGCGAGACGAGCGACGGGCGCGAATCACGGGCTCGCATCTAAATAGGTTTCCGCAAATGTCTACGAACCTATCCCCCCCGCTTAGCAGTCTATATTCTATGCCCATTTCTCGGGTGGCACGACTTTAAAATGCTTCATGAATATCAAATTTTCGTTCTCTCGCGCCGCCTCTCGCCGCACCCTACCACCTTTCCCCGTCTGTCTACCCCATCCAGGCTTTTTCCCCTTTACTCCTCATTCCCGACCGTTCGGGACGCATGGCAACGAATTTGTCGCGCCCGCAGTGACGTGCTTTTTAAAAATTTTAATAAACACCGTCTACAACGCTCCTGCGTTACACTGCTCCGCTGTAGCTAAAAAATTATATACAACATGATGCGGCAAACAGTTTAATTTTGTGGAAAACCGAGTTGCTAGTAACACGTTGACTACCAGGCGGTTGTAAAATGTTTTCCATGTGTGCCCACTGATATGTGCATAAGAATATTTCGCAGTCCAATAGACGCACTTGATATTCTAATTTGCTAAGAGAAATTAGCCTGAATGACTCTAAGGAAATTCAACTGCAATAAACAGATAGTGATCAAAGAAGACTTTTAATTTATACAGGCTCTTCACTTACTTCTTTAAGTGAAGAAGTGCGTTATTCGTTTCGCAATTCTCGATTCAACGACTCGTACGTCGATACTACGCGCGATTAGTTCGTTCGTTTTCGCACGCAGAAAGCGAACGTATTGGACGGAGAGAAACGACGACGTCGTTGTTCGCGGTTTGTGGGAAGGTGTACCGAATGGAAGGGCATAAATATTCCGTTTGACGCGCAGGAGGACGCGGAAAGGAGCGAAGGAAGCTTTAAGGTCTATCCGTGCTTTAACCTGTCGGGGCCAAGGTGACAAGACGAACAGAATTTTGTTGGTCTAGACGACAAGTGCCGCAAAGATCCCGAAATAGAACGAGCGAGGAGGACGATAGGATTGGCCATTTTGTTGAGCGAGGAATTTGTCGACGCTGCACTTCGACATCCTCTGCCTGCCGTTTTCTTTTCGTTCCCTCCTCGTCGTTCGACCTGGACTCGATACGCGGGGCACGGTTTCTACGGTATAATGAACGCGAAAAAAAATTCCACTGCCCGTGGTCAGCACGATCGACGTGGCAATCGATTGAGAAATTATTATGTTTAACCGATGATGATGCCTCAGAGCAACTGCAGAGAGGATGGTACCTAGTAGTAATGTTACTACTATTTTAGATATTAAGTGCTATTAATATTACTCCTATATCAGTACAGTATAGTTATAGTAGTATTACTACTATTAATATTATTACTATTAATATTAATGCTATTAATATTATCACTATTAATATTACTACTATTAATATTGCTACTATTATTGTTGCTACTATTAATATTGCTACTATTAATAGTACTACTGTTAATATTGCTACTATTAATAGTACTACTGTTAATATTATTACTATTAATATTATCACTATTAATATTACTACTATTAATATTACTACAATAGTCTGTAATAGTAATATTTTATTATCTCCTTCCGGTTAACAAACTCCCTCGTTAATCTTTCACTATTCCTCGATGCTGGGTATACTTTTGTCTATTTGGACTTTGCTTGTCTATGCCTCCTATGTTATTGTTACTTCTTAAATTAAGTTGTCTACCATGTACTTCCATCTCCACTCTAACCCACCCCGCAACCTGTGCTTCCTCTATTTTACTAGATATTTCTACATTTTTCTAATATATTTCTACATATCTCTATCTGCATGTTTCCACCTACCCCTCTGTTTCACCTCTCCCTAATCATTTCTCCAACTTCTTCATCCATTCCTCCCCTATCCCCCTGTAAAATAATGTTTCTAAAATTTTTAAACTACCCTCCCCTCCCCTCACATCCCCGCCACGTGTTCCCACGACGTCTCTCCGACCTTACACTACCCTGTATCATCACTTCTTAAGAAGAAGTAGTATAAATCTCGACAAATGTGGGAGAAGAATCTCTGAACAGTATAAAGAGTCATTTCAAAGTACCATAAAAACTTATTAACGATGAACTTATAACAATACAATATTATCAAGAAATTTTGCCCACGCGATTTCAAGTGGCATTCTAACACCGCAACAAGTTGGACACAAGCGCCTCTTTTATCCACCAACTGTCCAACATCCCGTACTATGAACGAACAAGCATTACGCTTGTTGCCACGTTTCGCGTACACGTGTGACAGTGGCGAGCAAAGTTCCATCGAGGAGAAAGAAGACTGGAGGGAAGCAGAGGGGACCGATCTTCCTCCGCGACAGTAATTCCTGCTGGTTGTTATCATACTTTTACACCGGGAGGTCAAGAGACTGATCTATCGCATCTGGCGGAGCGTCTGGGATGCTTGGCGCACAACAAACTTTACCGCGAGATTTACGACGAGCAATTGCATTCGAAAGCCAAACAGGGAAGTTCCAGCGCTGGGCCCCCCCCCCTCTCTCTCTCTCTCTCTCGCTCGCCCTCTCCCTTACAATGGAACCGTCGGACTAGTCTTTTGATCTTAACTCCACTGCCAATCTCGGCCATTTATCCATCTCCCACGGACTCCACTCGTTCATCGAGCCACTCGAAATTACCGATATACATCCGCAACTTCTCCGTTATCCTTTCTTGTGGAAGGGATTGATCCACCTCGCCGGTGCGTCTCCCTTCGCGCGGCGAACGAGACGCGAAGGGTAAATAAAATCGCGACACGTGGCACTGATCGTCCACAGCACGAGAAAAGTACAAGATGCTACTCGTTCTGACGAAACACTACATGATCGATATCGATCCGATAACCTTCGATTTATAACGTCGCCTATCGATAAAAACCCGATCAAGCGTGACATTGTATCAACGGAATTCCTCTCCTCGGAATTATCATTTGTTTATACTTTCTGCTTCGTCTTCTCTACCCCCGTCTGCCATCGTTCCAAGAACGATCAACGAAACGTGCGTGAAATCGTTTTCAAGCTTCCAGTGGCGCAAGGTTTTGGAGACTGCTGGCAAAGTTTTGCAACCAAACGAACTTCGTATATTCAAGAGCCCTTGGACGATACCTTCGATACATCACGTTGACGCAATTCGCAACGAGAGACCAATAAATAACAAATACGTAAGTGTTTTTCTATTTTCCATATTTAGGGGGTGAAAGCACCCCTCGAGGTTCGTAAGAAGAAGTACGAAAGTTACTATTCTTAGTTTAAAGAAGATTATAACATTCTGTATATCAAGCTTTATTCGTCACATTGTGATAATATTCTTCAAACTAACAATACACTTTTCTACCTTTCCTTATAAACTTTGCGGGGTGCTGTCATCCCCTAGATATACAAACAGGATAATATAAAGAACCCCTATTTGTTATTTTTCGAAAACCAAGGCAATCGGAATCGAACACCTGAAAACCTCTCCTTGTCAGAGTGTTGGAAGAGTAATGAGAGTACGTATCTAGCTGCTCAGTTTCGGTTCAATCTCGCACAGCCTCTTTACCTGATGGAACGAGCAGTAATAGAGGCGCGGTACAGAACTAGCCAGACAGTCTTGCCAAGGCGGTACGGTTCTACTGTGGTCGAGTTCGAGAACCCTTACACAGAGGTATCGACTCTCCAAGTCTGCATACCCATTTCCATCCTACTCTGACTTTCTCCTCAAACATTGCACAATATCCTGCCACTAAAATGCTCGAGCTTAACGAACCTTCCACCCAAAACTACATACAAATGCCCCAGATCCGAAACACAGGAAATTATGCAGCAGATCCCAGCTATCCGTTCGACGCTCCTGAAGCCATCATCGCTGGATAAAATCCTACGTCTCATTACCATAATCGTCGCTACGTACATTCGATTATGCCGCGTTCTCTGCGCGAACAGCGAAATGTAGCAGCCGATCGGAAGGAGCCGGAATCCCCCCTCGGCTCGCGTCCAGAGCGGGATGTGCTAGGCGAGGCGTTAATCTTGCCAGATGCAAATTAAAAGTCATCAGCCGTTGGCCCCACGGCCCTAAGGAGGTTGAGTTTATGAACGAGTTTCAGGATGGGACCGGGGCTAAGACTACGAGAGGAGTAAAGGTGGCTGGCTGGCAGCGCGGTGGAAAGAGGAGGAAAGAGGGAGAGTGCTGAGCCAGCATAGCTGGCTTGCCAGCCTGCACATCGATACCAACCAGTCAGCCAGCAAGCCAACCTACCAATGAACCCACCTACAGTCGATAGAAAGGTTTTTCCTACCAGGAAACGTTACATATGCGATAATTCCGAGGCGGGGGGGGGAGAAATTGAAAATTTCTCGCTGGCGAAATCGATCGAACATCGCTGCTTCTCCACTCGACGCTACTACGGTGGACAAGTAGAATCGACAGTTTACGGCGGAACAGAGGGCCTGGTCGATGAGCATTAGATGGAATTGATAAATAGAACCCGTGGCAATAAGTTCGGAACTAAACGCAAAGATAAAATTCAGCTGTACACATATAAAACGCATGGTAATGTTAAGCTTATCTATTTTAAAGTAAAAGCACCCAAAAAAATTAAGAATCTCGTTTGTTATGTAATAAAAAATATAGAAGAAACGAAATCTTGCTTGGATATAAGTATGGAAGGTACCGAAGTTCTGGAAAAAAAGTGTGGACGATTGTAAATCTGCAAAAACAAATTAGCAATAATTTATTCGAAATTTATATTGTCTAGTATTTTCTGACATCTGCTTATGCATATTAGTTAGTTACTTCGTGATCTTCATCTCATTATTCTCCTTCCAGAACGTCTGTTTAATTCCAAACTCATTGCCAGGGGTTGTATAATAATCGTTAACGCGAAAGAAACACGTAATGAATCACGTTTAGTCGTTTCGCTACTGTCGATCTGAGGAACAGTTTCAAAATTTTGCATAAATACGTTGCAAGGCCACTTTCGAAACGTGGCGCTTGCACCTGAGTTAGTATCAAAGCGATAAGCACAGATAACACCGTCCTGGAACAGTGGCTTGTCGGTGTGATTGATCTTACAGTGGAAATAACGTGCATTGGTCAGACATGCTCCATAAATCAGACCCAGTAGCAAATCCTGTACCAACCCCCCCTGCGTTTTGATTTATAATGTAACATAGTCGCACGTTTTGTCATTGTCACGTGGGAATATACATTGTTCGATGTTAAATAAATTAAAAAAAAAGTACTTTGTAGTTTCGCCATCCGTTATTCTTGGAGAAAATTGTAGAGTTAAAGTGTGCTCATGTATCCCACAGGCTCTGCAATCGAGTTGATTAATTTTATACGCCAATAGGGTTGGATCAGTCCGTGCAAACACCGAGCGGGGATCCCCGAAACGAAGCGGCGGCCAGACGGAGCGCAGGAAGCCAACAATGACGGATATCCAAATACTATTCGAAATCGTCCGTGAACTACTACACGGAAGAGCCACCGCTTTCCCGCGCTAATATCAATCCCGGAAGGATCCGGGGATCCCACTCGTGGGGAATTTCGAGCGATCGCGAAACAAAGTGTATCCGCGGCGATCGCTCGCGGTATTCGAGAAGCGGAAACGATATCCCCCCCGGATTCATTCATTCGCGACGGGGTGGAAGAGGGAGGGAGACGGGGCGATCGCCGATGGATGTAACAAAGAGGGCGTAGTAGGAATAAACGAGAAACGAGAGGGAGGAGGAAGGAGGAAGATAGACCCCCCCTCTCCGGCAGGGAGGAAGGGAGGATCGAAAGCGAAAAAAGAGAGATCGACGACGGGGATGGAAGAGAAGGTACGATCTACCTTCTCTTCCTCGCGGAGGAACGATGAAGAGGGAGAAAGACGAGGGACGTTCGACGGATAATCCTTGGAGTCATTTGTCTGCCGGCTGTTGAGACGCCCATTTGTTCGCGGCGTGATGACAGATGACAATGAAGTAGAGATCGTGCCACGGTCATAGAGCGTGGGGCGGCGAAGGCGGAGGAAGGACGGAGGCACCCCCGGCACCCCCTTCGCCGGGAGGCAGATCTGTTTGCCGTTCGTGCCTCAATTATTCTCGGATCATCGCTGTGTATCGGCTTGGGGAACAATCGAATCGCGGTATTTGTGTCGCCGTGATTAAAAACATAATGTTCCGTTTCACCAGCGGCAGGCCGAGGCGGACGTGGCCGCGTACGCGCGCGCCGCGACGCGAACGGATCGCGTCGGTTTAGCCCCCGGATTATTTCCAGCTCCTTCGCGAACCTGGCTATGTAAAAATTCCGGGGAAAATATTGAGAATGCCGTCGGATTACTGACTTTCGCGGTTCGTGGAAGAAATTTATCGAAGGAAACCTCCGACCAGTTCGAACCACGGAGAAGGGGATGAAACCGGACACCGGCGCATTTAGCGACTTCCGGGGCCACGTCGGAAGCTCAGTCATATTTGTCACCGCGACGTTATTAATGGCGAGGTTTTATTATTTTAGCGTGGCGCAGGGGGAGGTGGATGAAAGAGAGTCCAGAATAACCGGCGTTTCTCTTCCCTGGCTATTAAATTTAATAGCCAATATCTCCCCTATTGCTAGCACGTTTTACGCCCTTTATCTCCGCGATTCCTTCGAGATAAGCAAACACTGATCTATTCTGCTTTTCTTCAACCACTCGCCACTTAGGGCACTTTCTAATTTGAAATCAATACGATCCTGTCCGTGATTGTGGATAACGATCGAAAAGAAATAGAATTCTCAAGGTACAATTGGGCCAAGTTGTGCAGGAACCTAATAGCCACAACCCTTAAATTGACAAAAAATTGGTTAAACACTGTAGGTGTATCCCATAATTTTGAGATCTTCATTTTACAAAAATTAGCAACCAAGGAACAGCTCTTACGTTATACAGCTATTAAAACTACCAAGCCATAGTCTTGTTTCAAGCTTAAAAAACAAAAACTACGGAAAATTAACAATAATATTAATTGGGTATACTATTTACTATTGAATAATCCCCTAAAAAACACTGTAAAATAATAACAAGAGATAACATATACCCAATACACATAAAGTTACTTTTCTTTAACAATTAAAAATCTTCAAACTTTTACTGAATTTCAGATTATTGAGGATTAGTAGCTTTCTGGATAACTTGGCCGAATTATAGATAGGAGATCAGTTCCTGGGTTTTGGCCACCCAGGTGCAAAAACAATATTGCCGCCCTTATTAATTTAATATTCCTTAATTAAGAATCTGATATGAAGTGTATATATTTAAATATATAATTTTAAACAGTTAGCATGCAAAACAGTTTCGATTACTATTTTTATTAGTCAAAATTTTACATATAATAAACAGCCTGTGGCCGCCCCTAAGTTTGACCGCTCGAATGCGGAGTCACATTCTGCACCCCCGCCAGGAGCGGCCCTGGTGGCTACAAATGTCCGCAGCAATCTACATGGTTTCCACGATTTCGACCACCAGACTTATAAAAATTTGAAAAACCAAAGAAATTATTAATCTGCATGAATGGCGCTACCGCACGACCTAGAAATAGTGCGAAAAATTTAATTTCGAGAAAACGGTAACGTTTTAAAGTCCAAGATGACATTTGTTCACATTTTTACAGCCACTGCGACTCACTAGAGGTGTGCGAGAACCCGAAAATTTCGGAATTCCCGAGAATGTCCGGGATTCTCGAGAGAGTCGGGAGTCCTGAAGGTGTCGGGATTCCCGAAAATTCCAAGGATCCGTTTAATGAATACGACATCACACATTCAACGCATCGTAAGGAAAAAAAAGTGTGGAGACATTGTTAATTTTCCGAAGTTCAAACATCAGCCAGTCCTAATAACACGAATCCCGACACTTTCGGGAATCCCAACATTCTCGGGAATCCCGAAACCCTCGGGAGCCCGTCCCGAATCGACCCGACCTGACATTTTTGAGTTCCCGCACACCTCCACGGTTCACCAAAAAAGTCTAAAAATTTGAAATACTTGGTTCTAGGTTGCACTAGAATTACAAGCTCGGCGAACCATTGTGCACAGTGCGGAAGCAATCGGATCACTAATTTCCGAGATTTCGCGTCAATCATTTGTGAGAACGTAGTTTCAGGAAAGACGCGGTTGGCGTTTCCGGGGACTCTGCTCAAAAGTGTGAAGTTTAAGAGAAATGTGATCGAAGAAATCGATTTCGACCGGTGGAATGGGAATGTCCCGCTAAATGGGATGGTGCGCGTTGCTCGCGTATCGCGTCGTGTAGAACAACTCGGAGCAACAGGAGGAGCGGAAAGATCGTAATGACATACCCCGTACAAGGCACCGTTACAGGGAGCACGAAGTCACTCGCGGCTCCTCGAAATCGCCGCGGCTTCTCGGTAACGATTTATTAATAACCGATGCGCAGCCGCGAGCCCTTGTCTCTCCGTTTGCTGACAACGAAGGCGTACTGATTGCGCGAGCCGCTGGATCACGCCCGTATCGCGCGATCCAGCAAACGAACTTCGCCGCCCGTGACTTCAAATGTTCGCCAATTTTTTCTCCCCTCGCGAAGAACGCCGCGATAACGGCCGCCATTAATTCTGACCCTGCGACGATAAGAGGCAGAGTATCGACGGGCGGCATGAAAAATACAGAAACGAAGATTACGGCTGGAAGTGAAGATTTCATTGGTACGCGGTGCGGCTTGAATGGCGATCTTACGGAAGCGTGATTCTTCCTAGAGGATTCGACGAGACGATGGAGTAAAAAGCTTGCATTTTACTTCCACTCCGCTCTCCACTCAGGAGGAAACACTATCAACCTCCGAATTCTGGGTTTAATGAAACTTCTGGTGAATGTAGAGCATATCGGAGGTCGCAAGGAGCGATTCTTCCTTCCTGCGGAAATTTACTTTGGTGGGGGTGAAATCAGCCCTTAAAGTTGTCGTGTCTTTTCGTTTTTAATGTAACTTTGTAACAGTGCGGCGTGGAAGGGAAATTTAAACTAAAAATTGTTCAGTAAAATTGCCATGACGCTATGAAAGTGCGCTATGGCGATTTACAGGTGATACCTATCAGAAATATCTGCATATTAATCTAAAATAATTATTATATGGTTAGATATTATAAAATACTTTTGGCCAGCTTTCACTGTACCAACTTTTGGCAAATTTTTCCCGGAGGAAATTGCAAAAGCTTGAAATACAGAGGCTTGGGACAACTTAAAAAACAACTCACTTTTCTTTCATCTAGCAAATTAGCAATAACTCATATACGAGTGGTCAGATTGAATTAATTTTAAAATTGTCTGGACTCTTTTAAATGAAACTATTTAATGATATCTCACGGAAGAGGCGGCAGACGTCTTGTCAGCCTAGAGGCGCCAAATATCAAAATCCGCCCCTATTTCAAGTCCAATGTCGATCTGGAATTTAAAACTTATTTCTTACACACCTCCTACGATTAATATACATACCGTAAAATGGGGTGACTTTGCCCGCCGGGGTGACTTTGCCCGCCGGGGTGACATTGCCCACTTTTTTACTCTGACTGAAAAATTATTTTTTTTCGTTAGACCTTGGAGAAATTATTGCTATCGATTACAAAACACGATATGTTCTACTTAATTTACAATAAAATAAAATGAAGTCTTTCCGAAAAGTGGACAATGTCACCCCGGACGGGCAAATTCACCCCAGTTTACGGTACTCGTGTATTTCTTGTCAGATCAATCGAATAGAGCTTAGGGTACCATGGCTTCAATCGCGAAATGGGATACGGTTGTAGGTAGAGCTTGAAATTAGTCGAATCTACAAGTGACTCGGAACGCGAGACGTACGCCGACGTGTCGGAAGTACGTACCTACAACAAATTATGCGTCGCGTATTCAGTGACACGAAAGACGGAGAAAACCGAGGCGTCGTCGCGTAACGCGAAGCCGCGGCGCGATCCGCGGGGCGGACTCGCGAGGCGAAGGAAGGAAAGGAAGGCAGAAGGACTCGGGTGTCGGGTCGCATCCCGCATCTGCAATCAACACTCGGCTGCTCCCAGTGACGTCACGTCCGGTCATCTGCCGAATAAGCAGAAACCGCGTAACCGGACTCTATCTGCCGGGGAAACGATTTCGAAAAAGAAGAAGAGCTGGCCGACGAGCGAGCACGTGTCCAGCGGAAAGGAACACGAAGGCGTGGCGAGGCCACGCCACACGGCAAGGTGTCCATTTGCTCCAGCGAATGGCAGAGATTTTAATTTATCCGAGTTACCAACGCCGATCGCTCGTGGCGCGCTCAAGTAATTCAATCTGCAACACATTCGTTTAAGAAGTAATAGTTATGTACCTATGTACTGGGAATGGGTTTCTCAGAGCGCCGAAACCCAACGAAGCTTCGAGTTTCGAGAATTCGAAACTCTGCACTTTTTTCGTCATTCGAAACTCTCGAAGCCCTGATAAGAAAAAGTATTAAATCAATGGATAAAGAATTTCTCTACTGTTATATTTTTCCTTGTATTACACGTTTAATTATGGTCAATAGAGACTTATGCAAAAATTTCGTTCACTTCAGTTCTTAAAGCATGACACTTACAAAACAGAATCAGTACCTACTTCAACTTTCGACGGTTTCGAGTTTCGGATTCGAGTTTCGTGAATTTAAAATTTAGGTTCAAACCCACCCCTGTTACATGTGTCAGTGGCGCAGCCAGAAGAGGGAGCGAGGGGCTCTGGCAACCTCAAAGAAGGGGCTTTTGTAAAAGGAAAAGGAAACTAATTTTATTCGTTAGATAAATTTTTCTAATCACCTAATGAATTTTATTGCTTGGCCCCTCCCCAAGATTAATCTCCGACTGCGGCACTGACATCCATCTTCAATTTTAATATTTCAATATCTTGGAATTTTAAACTTCTTTCTATTACAGGTTTATAGCATTGATAGCGATTTTTCAATCAGCTAAGATAATAATAGTTCCCTCACGCTGGACGAGGAATATTCTAGACGAGATACTTGAAAGAACCGTCAAGCATTGACAGTCTTATTGACATATATGACACAATACGTACGTTACAACAGACTCACATTGTAACATTGTATACATTGTAGCAGACTCGTAGCGATAAACTATTAAACCTTTCAGAGGCTATCGCGAATGCATAAAAGAGTCTTGACATCCTCGACCGTGGCTGGTTCGACTTTAGCGTCTGTCGTCAGAATTGAAGGTCAATCGGAAATGAAGCGGACAATTCTCTACGATCCGCTTTCGAGTATTCGAAATTTCCGTGCGCGTTTATATCCGCGTGGTTTCGAAACGAATCGCGCCGCGGAAGAACCAGCTCGGACCCTCCTCGGTCTGGGGCCGGAGGGTAGGGCGGATTGATGAATCGAGGCAGGCCAAAGGGTTGAGAACAAACATCGTTAATTTGCACGCGGAATCCCGCTGGCTGAGGCCAAAAGGTCAACATTAACCGCGGTATGTATATGCTCGTCAAATACTCTGCACTGGACCGTGTAATCCGGATCCGCGGTGCTCGCTGCGCTCCAACTTTCGGTTGTTCGCGCTCCCTGCGCCCTTTCAGCCGACCTAATTGTCTAATTGGCAAATAAATCCCATTGTTTTCCGATGGCGGGATCGATACGCGCGCCGCGGGAAAGGCCTTTGTGCCGGCCGGTGAAAGCACAAGGCGCGATATGGTCGAGCGTTTTTCGGCCACCCACTAGACACCAGTATTCGACACGGTGGGTGTCAACCCGCTTTATGTACCAATCTTCTGTAGCACGGCCCCCTTTTGTGCCGCACGATGACCCTTGCGCGGGCGGCCACAAGAGGTCGACGAGTCAGAAAGATCAAAAGGCGGAGGCTGGCTTCCCCCGAGTGCGCCTGCAAACGTCCTGCCTCGTTACAAATTCGTCCGATCAAATTATGTCCCATTTTGCTACATACTCGGATTCAGCTGAGATTGCTTGGGTTTGATTAGCGATCAAAACGATTAGATACGATAGACGTGTCACGTTTCGACTTTCGGGGATACTTCTTTTTAGGGGTGGGTTCGAACCTAATTTTTAAATTCTCGAAACTCTAGAAGCTTGAAAATTCTGCTTTGCAAGTGGAATGTCTTGCTTTGAAAGCTGAAGTGAACAAAACTTTTGCATAAATCTCTATTGACCATAGTTAAACAAAATATAACTGCGAACGATTTTTTATTCATTAATTTTATACTCTTCCTTATCTGGGCTTCGAGAGTTTCGAACCGCGAACAAAGTGCAAACTTCCAAATTCTCCAATCTTGAAATTTTCTTGGCTTTCTAAATTTCGACGCTTCGAGAAACCCACCTACTTCTTTCATGCTTCATTCCTGCGTTCCGAATAGTAACTGAAATATGAAGCCACGATATATTTAGAGTTACGAGGTAATCACCATTATACCTTGCAATAATTATGGTATCCCAGTAAATACACGCACCGTTCAGAAGTATTATGTAGCTGTTAAGGATCCAGTCGGTTAAGCTCGCGTGTGCGGGGACGAGGCAGAGGGGCAGTGAATTGGAAGGAGACAGAGTTGAACGATTATCGGACAATAGTTTGTTAGTGGGGTTCACCTGCTGTATTGTTCTCTGGAAATGTGGATTCAGCTTCGTCCTCCGACCGTTCCTTCTCCGCGTTTAAATCGTTCGATACATACAACCGATAGTCTCTTACGCGCGCACCGATTACCTCCAACTATGCTTAAGACTCGACCGTTCTTGATTTTCCCATCGAGTGCTGTACGCTAAAAATATTTGAACTTTAAAACACCCGATAAACTCTGCGAACGCCGTGTGCTTATATTTACAAGGTTTTGCTTGTAGTTAGGACGAATATTCATCCATTCTTTTTATTCAAACATTAAATAATTATAAAGGCGAGTGTTTTTAAAGCCACTAACCAGTATCGTTCGTTTCTTACAAAGCAGCTCCATGATGCTAATATAAAGCATAACGTACATTTTGTCGTTGTTTAATAGACAGCTTTTTTTATCAAATTTCGTGTCTAACGTGTCCGTAATGTTTGCGTGTTAAATTATTGTGCATATGCATACACATTCGAGAAACGTCATGCGTGTATGTATATTTGTATCGCGGGCAAGCGTTTGTAGTAAAATGTACAAAGCATTTCGTAGATATACATATTCACATAAACTCGAACGGCTACTGTTAAAATGAGTAATAATCCCTTTATCGGTTTGTAATCTGGAAACTGCATTTCCAAGGCCCCAGTGGTGCGATAGTTAGCGAAATAAAGGTAAGTCGTTACGGCGGAATGGAATCAATGATCGATGATCAACCATTTGTCCGTGATCTGTTCGATTTGCTTCGTGACGATCGGATTCCTTAGTCGCATTTTCAGTTCAAGTTTCCCACCTGTGGCTTTCCTTCCGTCCATTAACTACGACAAAGTTTATTCACTATACGCCCGCTCCGTGAAAAGTCTGATGATCAATTAAGAATTTTCGTAACTTACCGGAAACGAGTCGTGGAGGACACACTTAGTTTCCAGAGGCTGCAATTTCACAGTGACCGTGCCTAAGAGACTATCGCCCCTAAAGAATCCTCTGCAAAAGAATATTAATTACATGCAACGGTGGGTAATTGTACGGAGATTGTAATTTAAGGCTGGAATATAATAGAACAAGATATACGTTGTCACAGCTTGCTCGTGCAATACAAAAGCATGTACGTAGATCTACTATTCGAAGCAGTTCAATGGAATTGAAACAAATGCTTGTCACGTTTAACTTTATAAGAATTACTGCAAAGTGAATTTTAAATACATCGAAACTGCAGCATAATATTTACAGTACAACTAGTTAGATAGAAACGGAGGAACAGGAGGAATTTCAACTAATGATCAACGACTCTTAAAACATTAAGACGATAGCACATTATTTCTGATGATTTAAAAGCTGTGTGCTATTTAGAAGTTGGAAATTTTCATACCTTGGATGAGTGCAACAGAAGAAGGAGTTCAGCGAGCATCTGCAACCAACGTACTAATCTATTTCCTATTTTTAATATTAACGCCAAGGAAAATCGTCTGGCATAGGACTTTACTACATAGGCTAAAGCATTATTTGCACACAACGGGTAGTAATGCATTTCATCGATGTTAAAACTTCAGCTATCTTTTACTAATTCGGTAAATGCAAATCTAAGCATCTTACGAAGTACGCGCTATCGAAACGGACTTCGTCGTCACTAAATATTTAAATGCATGTCCACGAGAAAATGACAAGGAAATCAGAACTTGTGAAGGTTTTGTATATAATTAGCGGAATAGTAATGAAATCTAGCGAAATCACTCTATTTAATTACCCTTTCGCCCAAACTTGGCATTTCAATGCGTGCCTTTTGAACGCTCGCTGACATTGTCTCGACGAACGATCTATTATTCCCGTTACTGAAAATACTGCTTGGTATTCTGGATTACATGTTCCTTTAACTGTGGCAGTTCTATCTGTCGGAGGGCTATCCGAAGGAAAGGGGAACTCGAACATAACATACGTATCTACATCCTTTGGATAATTCACTCCTCCTATTATTGATATTTCTATCTCACCATCGCTCAAGTCTGTACAACTCCTGGAATAATAAATACCATAAGGTCTCTACAACTGTACAATGATATTTGCAGTGCTTGCGATGCATAAATGATTACTAACTGAACTATAGCGTAAGTTTTTGTCTCGTAATGATGTTGCGGCGGTGGCAGACCATCGCGCTTTCGAACTCTCAACATATCCAGATCTCGTTTGTATCCCAATGCCAATCGTTCCCATCTGTTGTATCCGGGTACGTCTCCCAATGCCTTCGAATGGTCTCTCGTACACAAGCACCACTGTGTTGGAATTATAAAAGGAATAGTTACGTAGTTGTATTAATAAATCATAACAAACACATGCATCATACTTCTAGCGCACCTTAATTTGCTTCAGTAATTGGGAGTCGAGATTTTCATAAATCTGCTCGTCCATTCCCGTTGCTTCCTCTAAACAGTCCACGCTGCTTACTAGCATAAAACTGTCATCAGCTGGACCACTTATACCACCCGCATCTAGCTCCATTTTTGCCAGAGGGGACAACGGTATAGAATTCATATCGACTGGTAGCCCGGACATGCTAGCTTCGATCAATGGATCGATCCCCTTCGCTTGTCTCAGGTAAGTACGCGCCAATTCCAGATCACCATCCTTCTTCGCATTAAGAGCAGCTTGTTTCAATTCATGCTGACGCTGGCTCAACAGCGCCATTTGTTTATCTGCACGCGAGGCTTTCTGATTTTGCTTTCTTCCTACGGATTACAGGACAATAAGTACGCCATTAATAAGATATAAGAGTAACTAACCCTGCTGGATATCATAAGTTCTATTACACACCTACTTGTATTCTTGAAGGAGAAACAGGACTTTTTGGGCTCGACGTACTTTTATTTCCAGGTGCTTCAGGTTCTGGGGCAGTTTGTGGCGCTGGTTCCGGTTCCCTTTCGCTGTTATCCACTTCCGGCGCAGGCGCATCAGGTTGCGGAGGAGTCGAAAGCGGTGGAAAGCCAGGTGGCACAGGCAATTCATCCAATGGGACAGGTTTCCCACGAGCTAGTGACTTGAGAGCGTCTTCGAACTGCTTGCAGATACGACCATATCTTCGAGCTTTGGAAGAATTTCCTTCAGTTTCTGCAGCTGTTTTCGATCTTCTATACACTTCGAGACGTTCCTTCAGAGCGAGTTCTATATTTTCTGGGCCAATTGGTTTTGCTTCTGCTGCTTCAACGTGTGACGAAGAATTGAAAACATAATTATCTTAATTTAATTACTTTAACTGTAATATTGTATATGAAACTATTTCCAAGCTTCACCTGCAGCTGGTGTTTCCACAGATGTTTGCTGCTGTGTTTCGCTTTCTGACTTCTCAGGTTCTGCCACAACAGCAGCTGTTTTTGACACAGGGTTATTTGGACACGGCGGCATGTCCGATAAGTCCACTGCTTCACCCGCATTTACCGCTGCGATGACTACATCAAATTGTCTCGCTATATTCACGCACTGGAGTGCCATTTCTTTGTTCCCAGCTCTTTTCCATGCTAATGCTGATGTCTTATATTCTTGTTGTCTACTTTTCAATAAATTTAACGCTCCTTCATCTATAGCCTTTGTCGGAACCGGCTCCGAAGAACTATCCTGCTCTACGGGTGATGTTGTCTCAGCTTCGGCTGGAGCACTAGCTGGTTCTGGAAGAGATGCATGTAGAGCATAACGAACAGAGATAACCATTTACTAATTACCCTCTAACCAATACCTGTTGTTCCTTCGTTGCTACTCTCTGCTACTTCTTTCGTTAATTCCGAGATAGCTGATTGTGGCAATGGCGGAGGAATGTCAGCCTCTGTAATAGTCTTCCCTGCCCGAGCATCGTGCAGTAGTTCTTTAAGCGTTTTAATGCCCCTAGTAAATCTCCTTGCTCTGCCCGGCTCACTTTCCTCTTTCGCTTTCTTCTCGGCCATTTGGTAAAACCTTAATCTTTCTTCTAACAGCTGAATCACAGACCCCGTAGACATATTAGGTTCCTCCGATTCAGAAGGTTCTACGTTCGCTGGTGCTGGAGCCTCTTCCTCTTCTGGCGAGATAGGTTCAGGAGATTCGTCGCCTGCGATCATCCTAAGTTCATTCTAGTGCAATACAAAATGTCTGAAATTATTTTACATATGACTGTCTAACCAAGGAAAATATACGATAAGCAATGTAATCCACACCAATAGTTCTGGATCATCGTCTCCGTCAGATACTTCTTCATCATGGTCCTGTAGACTCGCAGCTACCATTGCATTCAAATCAGCATCGGAAACCGGTTTACGAGGTGCTGAAAAGATCGTCTCGTCAGAAACTTACATACACGTTGTCACTTTTAAAATATAGTCGCTAGATATTATAACGAATCGAATGCAAATATACGAGGGGCATTTCCTTACCACTGCGTGTAGGTTTACGGCGATTATCGTCACTAGCTGTCAGTGCTGCTAACTCGGCTTCTAAGTCATCGTCATCATCGTCGTCATCCATAAAGTTGTTACCCATTGTATCTAAACCTTCGGGTACCTCGAAGATTCCGTACTTTTGACAAAATACGATGTTTAGTAAAAATTTAACCGAATGAAAGATAAGGTTAAAAATGTCGAGAGATAATACCTGTGCAAGGCTACCAGCAGGCCGTTTTGGCCGCTTCGATTTCTCTTTCTTCCCAAACATACTGTTTTATAAAATATACACTATTGCGAATCAATTTATAATCAGTAATATATTAAGAACGCCAGCGCAGCAAATGACATTACAGATACAAAGTGGTATCTCGGTGAAACGCCATTCTACAGACGTGCGTCATACGTCGCATGGAATATAAAAATGTTAATGATAATTAATCCGTTGCAAACAAAGTGATTGTAAATATAATGCGGGGGTGCAGTCAAGGGTCTATATCCTGTGACGTGGCTTCAAAACATAAATCAAAAGTAGAGAATCGAATATTATTCTTTAATTTTCCGCGATAGTTCAATTCACTGGAACGGAGGCTACACGCAAGAGTATAGAAATTTGTTATTTCTTTATTGATTTGCAATTTGAAAACTTAAGCCACGGCTGCATGCACTGCAAATCATTATGCAATCATTTTGGATAAGAAAATTGGTTATTTATTGCTGTAAAATATGTTTTAAGTACATATTTGTTCTGTTATTGGGACTGTGGGCTTTTGTGAGTGTTGCACGAGTACACATGTGCGAATGGTTTTGCGCGCGAAAATTTGATTAGAAGAATGAATGAAGTTTGTTGATAATGTTTTTTCGAGTTGAAATACTTACTTGTTATGTTAATAGGTTTTTAAAGTTTTCTATTATCTCAAAAAAGCTAGCGACGCGTAACGGTAAAGGGTATAAATTAATGTGGGCGTTAAACACGTCAGCGTGCAATAATAATAACAGATTTTTAATATATTACATAATTATTAATAACAGATTCGTAAAACATCTTTATTCTTATATAATAATGGATTGAGGATTATAACCGATTTGCTATAGTCTGGTTGACATATTTTGACTCCCATTTTTGCATTCAGCAATTTTTTTAGCAATAAATAAACGCTTTTGTTGGCAACTCCTGTCACCGGTTTATCTAGAGGACCTTCGCAAAGGGACCTTAAATTGCAAATAGGGTAATAAATAAACGATTTATTTCAATTCTGGCAACGTCGCTTTGGACATTGAGTGAATTCCTGCCAAATTCGAAATAATAGTGTTTCTAAAACTCTTCTTAAGTAAGGTTTATAACGATTGCAGTAATAAATAATTGTTTCCCAATTATTTAATGCAATCGTAATATCTTTCACGTTTTATAGCGTGGTAGTGATTTCTCAATAAAATGCTTCACCAACCATATCGAACCTAGTATCTTAAATAAGCCTATGATAATTACTAAAGAACACATAACTATTGAAATCATTTTCATAGTTCACATAAAATTACCATTCGATACTTTTCAAGTAGTAATCGTTCCTACTCCCACACCTAAATGACTTGAAATTAATTTAAAAGACTCAATCGAAAACCTAAGTATAGATGAGACATTCAAAATTTGAATGTTCGATAGTCATTCGAGATTGATAAACTGCCATCTGGACTATTTGCCAGCTTTTCACAGTCTGCGGTGGTCTGCGGTGAACTTCTCGCCTAGTAGTCATATGATCGTCACAGAAAAAGGGCGAGCCCGAGTTCGATTTTGACGTATCTGTTCTTCGACTACTGTGGTGATTTAAGATTGTAATAAACGAGCCTCCAGAATGAAGGGTTGCATGTTCAATATCGACGGGGGATATTTGGAGGGCCTTTGCCGCGGATTTAAATGCGGGATTCTTCAACAGAGCGATTACCTCAATCTAGTACAGTGCGAGACCCTCGAAGGTACATTCCCCTCAACAATTATAATTTCCTCACTGGAACGCTTAGCCACTTTAAATCCAATTCGTATTTAACCCCTCGCGTGTCATTAGCCTACCCGTTTCTTAAATGCTGATTGTTCGCACAGATTTGAAGCTGCATTTGGCTGGTACAGATTATGGCAGTTTCTTGGCCAACGAGCCATCACCGCTCTCTGTCAGTGTAATCGATGACAAGCTCAGGGAAAAGCTGGTCATAGAGTTCCAGCACATGCGTAACCATTCTGTCGAGCCGTTATCGCAGTTTCTAGATTTCATTACCTACAGCTACATGATCGACAATATCATCCTATTGATCACTGGTACTCTGCACCAAAGACCAATCTCGGAATTGATTCCCAAATGCCACCCCCTCGGCAGCTTCGAGCAAATGGAAGCGATTCACGTAGCAGCTACGCCTGCTGAACTTTACAATGCAGTATTGGTAGACACTCCTTTAGGTAAAGTCCGATGATGTAGATTTAGCTTGAGATTTTCTTAAGAGATATTCGTGTTATAAGTATGTATGTACGTTTAATAACGCGGCGCACATTATTATTGGAATCGAGCGTTAAGAACAGTTTTACTGCAGCACCCTTCTTCGTGGACTGCATCTCGGAACAGGATCTGGATGAAATGAACATCGAGATCATCAGGAATACATTGTACAAAGCTTACTTGGAAGCGTTCTACAAATTCTGTAAAGAGATCGGCGGTACAACCGCCGATACTATGTGCGAGATACTTGCGGTACAAAGTCTGATACAAGTGATAGGATGCTTAAGATTTAAGATGCTTAGAGACATCGCACGCTAAGTGTACGTTATCTTTACAGTTCGAAGCAGATAGACGGGCAATTATCATCACTATCAATTCATTCGGAACCGAGTTGGGCAAAGACGACAGGGCCAAATTGTATCCACGTTGCGGAAAATTAAATCCAGATGGATTAGCAGCATTGGCCAGGGCCGATGATTACGAGCAGGTCAAAGCTGTAGCAGAGTACTATGCTGTACGTGCATATTTTAAAAATATTTACTCGTACTTTTATAACACTGCAATATGTATATGGATATCTGTGTATATGAAGCTTACACTCGCATTGTTTTTGCAGGAATACAGTGCCTTATTCGAAGGCGCAGGCAACAATCCCGGCGACAAGACTTTAGAAGATAAGTTTTTCGAACATGAGGTAAATTAAACGTCAGCGCAGAAAATTAATAACTTCGTAATGAAACGCATCGCCGGTGATTATTGATCTTAATGCTATTATTCTAGGTTCGCTTGAACGTGAATGCTTTTCTCCAACAGTTCCACTTCGGGGTATTCTACAGTTACCTTAAATTAAAGGAACAAGAATGTCGCAATATCGTGTGGATAGCAGAATGCGTTGCACAGAAGCATCGTGCTAAAATAGATAACTACATTCCAATCTTTTAATGCCACCTAATGTTCCGTTACACTGCTTATTTATGTCTGGCTATACAATACTATACGAAAATTGTCACCCTTCCTCCGTATTTTTCTTTCTCAATCACGAGTCGCTAATAATTTCACAGTATTTCGTACTGTCACGAAGAGGGAACTGCCAAATAAATGTAAACCGTAATTAATTTGTAAGGGAATACCGAACAGGCAACTGTATGTCTAGCCAAACTGAAAGAATGGTATTAAAAATTATTTAGCACTGTTATTATCATATATATAAACAAGAGTTTATATTATATAGATGTATATAATGTATTTTATGTAGACCAGTATATTTGTTGTGTCTTATATTACCCGACGTTGTAATTATTGATTCCACTGTAATATAAAAAAAAAAACGATATATAATACATTCCATGAGTTCAGAAAACTTAATTCAACTGTCTTATATTACTAAATTTCATTCATTCTTTAACAATCTTACCGAGAGAAGAGGGAAAGACATTTTATTACTTGTATGTACATACATATCGTATAATTAATAATTTACTAATCAATCATCAGTTTCTCATAAATGGTTGTAGTTAATTATGCTTCCATAGATGTACTCGGGGGAGTACAATGTTACAAACGAAACATATCTTAAAAGTATTTATAATATTTAAAGTTACAAAATGCTTACATTCTGCATGCTTCTTTTCTAACGATAAGGCAAATAGTTTCATTTCTACGCGTAATAGTAGTGAAAACAACTGATTATTACTATTTAAATGTATAAACATATACATCCAAGATTATAAAATAATATGTAAGCTAAGTTAATTGAAAAATGAGTATGAATTTTTCTAGCATATCGAAATGCGTCTATATCTGCGTTCCCACATCATTTCCGCGCTATTGCAACTGCAGAAAATGATCTACGTTTGCTAGAGAGCCCACCTGCAGCTGCAATAGAGCAGAAACGATGGGGGAATATTGTAGAAATCATATAGAAGATGCTTACATGCCGTGTGTTTCTCTCCTAACAATAAGGCAAATAAATTATTTCATTTCTATGCGTAATAGTGTTCAAAATAACTGATTATTATTAAATGTATAAACATATACATGCAAAATTGTAAAATTTTATAATATAACCTAGATTAATTAAAAACGGTTTGTAATTTTAACTACACAAAAAATGAGTATGAATTCTCGAAGCATACGAAATTCGTCTACAATTTGTACCGTTTACGCTTACGAACAAGAATCCTTATAAAAATCTTAATATATTTACTCTAGAGCAGCCTTTTGTTTCATAAATAATTTAATATTATTCGGTGTAATTTCTCCTCTATTAGAAAACACGATGTTGAAATTGAATTGGTTTGAAAATATAAAATCCCAACGAAAAATATTCGTTGAACACGTGTATACGTATTCCTTCTTTCGTAAAACACTTTTTACAAATGTATATACATGTGGGTACATGTACTTGCATACATACGATATGATTAATTTATTTTATGAAAATATAATTTCTATTAAAGTGGCAAGATAAATATTAACAATCGGTGGAAGTCCCGCGAGCGTGTCGGAGTTATAATGAAAATAATTAGTTTTGAACCGTTTGATCCTTCCACCAGAAATTGATCCTTTATAGTGCCACTCCTTTAAATAGAGCAAAATTAAAATATATTTAGAGAAATACTAAAAAATAAACTTTCGTTATTTTCCGTTAGGATGCGCTTCATATTTATTAAATAAAAATAAAACGCTGCTTATCTTCTACAAATTCGTTCGCTCTCGCACTGCATCCTTTCAGCATCCGAGTCTCGACTCTTCGTAGGATGCACTTCTTCGTTCATAGAGTTCGCATTGGCGATAGAAAGCGGCGGAGCGTTATTCATGTGTTTTATGTTAGTAGTCGGCGACGGAGGCGTCGTGGTAGGCATTGCATTTTTCATAACATTGTTGACTAAGTTCGGAGGCTGATAAGTCGCCAGACTTTTCAATCCGATTACTTCCGGATTCTCTTTCCAGAAGCGATCCGCGATAATGTCGTCCACCAATGGAACCACGGCTGGCTTTAATCTGCCTGTGCCGTCGGGCACTAACTTCCTTATAAGTGTAGTACCCTTCCGGAAAAGTGGAGGTTCGTTGTTGTAATTTATACCGAATTCTTGGAAGAGTAATTCGTTCTTGTGCGACGCTAGCGTACCCCTCAGTTGTTCTTCTGCCTGAAAGTGGAATGAAACTTGTAAGTGCGAAGTTAAATTACACTCAGGCGAGCTAGAGCATATCTAGGTTTACCTGACTCGGAGTAAGTTTAGCTTTTAACACAAGATTCCAGAAACAAGTATTGTACAAATTATTCACATGTACGTCCGCCTGCCTCCAGGCCAAGTAATCCCTCAAATTCTTATCTGTGGGATATAACACGACGCGCGCGTCGAAGGAAGGGGGATAATACAACTCCTTGCCCCGCAGGAAACGTGGCCAATGATAAACATACGACGATGCGAATAGGGAATTCACATTGGACATTAATTTTGAAGCTGAAAAATCAGATTAATGTTATAAAGAAAATAATTCTAAGATCTCCATAACATATTATTATGTAACACACGTATTAACACACAAAAGTAAAATCTGTGTCTCTCGCACACTATTTAGCTTTATATTAATGCTATATCGATGCTTATCCTGTTACGAGTGTATATATTTTCGAAAATATACGCACCTCTCCTCTTGTACAGTTGCGTGTCCTTTCGAAAGACAAACGAATATTCGTCGCTCTGGCCGAAACCTAAAATAATCTCCTTGAAATCCTCCATAACCGTAATAGCCGCCCGATTCATCAATTCCAAGGCGGCTATATCGTTCGGCTTAGTGAATTGATGCGCGTCGCAGAATTTCGAAAAGTTTCGCCCGTCTATTCTAACCACGATCCAACAATTCGGCAAACAACAGTCGTCGCGTTCAAATTCCTTCACGTATTCAAATTTACTTTTAGCCATTGTTGTCAAACTTATGTGCCGGCTTATAACCACTTGTTTGACTAAGCTAATGATTTTCAGGAAGTTACTGCCCTTCATTCGTTTCTACTGTCACAAAATACAATATTCCCTGAAACTGCTGAGTATTGAGATCTCCGTCGCCGCGGGTCCGCGTTAGATTTCCGATGCGGGGAGCACGCCTCTCAAAACGGGGACATTTTATTCAAAAGCTATCGTTACTATTATTATCGTTATAATAACTAATAAACCTTTTCCGTATACATATATTTATAACTTGGCGTGCCCACGTGCACGTTTATTGGTTAGGTGCGTGGTGCGTATGCCTCGCAGCATATTAGAAAAGTATGCAGACCGAGTAAGAGACCGCGTTTCGAAAGTTTGAACGAATCAGGGATATCTAGATTATTTAGAAAAAGCGGGGAAAGAAACGACGCGTCTCGATCGTTAATGAAACACAGTTGCCACTTTCGCGAATCGCGATCTCGCGCGAATATCGTGTGTCCTCCGATGTAAACATAACATGCATGTAAGGATAAATATATAAGGACGAAAGGATAGAATTTTGAAATAGAAGTAGTGTGAGCGTAAAATGGATTTGCACGAGCGGTATGCTCGTTTCCCGACAACGGATGCATCGATTTTGAGCTTCGCTGAAGCTACGTTTAATAGCGATCCTTTTAAATTATTGCATAACTTAGTGCGATATTATGATGCCAAGGTAATGAAAAACAGTTTGGATAACAATCAGTTAAACACGTTCCGCATGATACTGTGCTACGAGTATCAGCTTGTGTATTGCTCCGGACAGAAATATCGGAGAACGGTTTGCACCGATCTATGTTTCAAAACTATAGAGAATGTTTTATATATGAAGATGGAGTCGCAAGACTTTTTAGAGTTATCAATTTTATATGACATTGTACTTTTACATACCATACTCTATTGTAATTCGGAATGCATCGGCGAACATTTGGTGGAATTTCAAAGTTCGAACAGTGAAATTTTAAACAATAACATAAGTAGGGTTTTTTACATGAAAATAATGGAATGTTTTTTAGAAGCTTTACAATTACGACAATTCCTGCACAAGGATATGACGTCAAAGAATTTTAGATATTTTATCTCGTTGTTTGTGGAGGATATTAGAATGTGGCTGGAAGCTAAAGAGCACAGGGAGTGGCAAACGTTCGCCTCGTATTTTCCTACTGTGATAAATACGTTCGGTTCCGAACACGTTTTACCACCCATATGGTACATTGTTTTAAATAAACTACAAGATTCGAAAGATGTACTCAGCATGCTGAGTATCATAACCGACACGTGCTTCTCACCAAATTCCAAAGACGTAGATGCTAGACATTATAATTTGTGCTACACAGAACAATTATGGTTGTTGATAATAAGGACTTTAAAATCCCCGACGCAGCAGTATCGCAAACAAGCGTTGTTCATAATGAAACGAATAACTGATTTCATGAGTAACATAGGTGAAATTATGGTGGAGTTAAGAAAACCGGACATTGTTCCTTTCGTATGCAAGGATCCAACTAAAAGCGAAGCGCCGATAGCTGGCATTAAGCAGAAATTTTTTTTGGTGTTAGAGGCACTAGAAGAGAAACAGTATCACCTAATAGTACCAGCTTTAACGCATCTGCCGAAGTTGGTAAAAGGGAACAAAGAGCACGGTTCGTGCAACGACTGCTTTAATAACTATTGGTTGCAACTAATTTTCGAGAGGTTGTTTCATCATGAAAATAATACAGTAGTAAAGCTAGGAATATTATACGTCTGTGAATTACGCACAATTATACACGATCATCAGTTTTTGAAACTGTTTGTATGTACTTTAAACAACACGTTTCTGTACGAGTGTAAATCTCATCAGCAAGAACCAAAAATATTAAACGATATCGTAACATTGTTTGTACGCGCGAGAGAAGAAGATACAAAATTTATCGATAAACTCCTTACAATAATGAACGAACAAAAATGGGCTCCTATACCAATATTCTATATGATGTTAATTTTAAGAATAGTCTCGAGTAAAACATCAAATTGCTGGGAAGGTAGCGAAATAGTTATAACAAAATCATTAGTAAGAAACAATTTGAGTATGCATTCTCACATCTTAAGGATCGCATCGCAAATCGAACTTTTGAAGACAATTACTCTCTCCGTAAAGAAAATACACGATTTGAAAGCAGTGATAGATACATTATTAGAATTCCCACTTGAAGAAGCTCTGGTGAGGGGCTCATTTTCATGGAACATTATAACGACATGGTTGAAAACTGCATTGACCGTAAATGACGCGACGAAGTTTGTAAAATGTATGTGCAAGAAGCATTTCAGTTACGAGACACACTTAAGCACAAGCCCAGTGAAGTTTGCTGTTATAATCTTTATATTGCACGATGCGGGTTTAATACTGCAACAGAAACCATGTTGCGCAGAAGAAACTTTAAACAATTGGTTGTCCTCGCTTAATGGAATTTCCCAAAGGCCTTATGCCGATATTACACAGATCTTTTATATAACAGAAGTTATGTCACACTTCCTTAATTTAAGCGCCTTGGGAACCAGCAAAAGCATAGTACAATTGTTATTCTCGCACATTAATAATGCTTTAAAGTTTCTGCTGAAAAGTTGTACAAACATACCGTCGACATTCAATTACGAAGAAGTAAACAGATATCTTGCCGTAATTGTTTCGTTCCTTAGTAACGGTACTCTGATTCTACCGAAAAAAGATATTATAGTGTACGTGGAGTACTTTAAAAATACGAGTACACTTATTCTTAAGAATATAGAAAGATATACAAGCGTGCATTACATGTGTGCATTGCATATTTTACACTTTACGCAAGGCCTAAACTCTACATTATTTTATGTAAGACCTCTGTTAGATATTTATGATATGCAAATAGTTGATAACGACCAGGATGTAACCACTTCCAAGGGGAAAATAGCATCGGATTGTTATTTACTACTTGCAAAGCTTACAAATCAATTTCTGTCGAGGGTAGAGCTAGACCTATGGCCTGAAAATATTAATTGGTTCGAAAATATTTTCCATCTGTACGAAATGGGAGGGAGCGAAATTGTTCCCGAAATAGCATCGATTTTGAAAGTAATTGTTGAAAGGGGATTGATAACTAATCCGGAGAGTAGATCAAGTTTTGAAAGCATTTTCATTACGTGCTGGAAATCCACATTGTCAAGTACAAAGAATAAAGTGTACTTTACGGCAATAAAGAATCTCATAGGAGTTATTTTAAATAGTAACTTTTTGGTACTACCCAAAGCCCTGGATTTTGTGCAAAACGTAAGGCAAACTATTGTCTCGAGACGTTATGTTTCCCGCGTATTAAACGTTTATACATTTTTAGATTCTGAGTCAACTACTTCAACAGAGCAACGATGTACCGAAGTTGAAGAAAATTCTATTAAACGAATTGAAATTACTAAATGCGTGTTGCCTGAAAAATGTACAAGATCCGTTGGTACAGTGTCTCCTTCACGGGCACGTATTTCGCAAAGATAAGCAAATAGAAAATGAAGCATATTTGTATATTGCAAAGAATTATAAAGACTGTTACCCACAGCACATATCGATGATGTGAGTACCTTTGTTTCTACTTATTACTTTAACTATTAACGCATTACTAACTTCCTAATTCTATCAACAGAGATCACGATAATGATGCAAGTATCCGAGCACTTTCCGCTGTTCTGTTCCATAAGATAACTAGTGCCGACAAGCAGCACGCGTCAGTCCTATTTCCAGACTTCTTACAAAAGTTAGCACAATATAAAAATAAAAGATATTTCAATAATTCGTCTATGCATAAAACGAAGTACCGAATCTTGCAAAGTTTATTAATATTACAGCCGAATTTGAATAAGGTACCAAGATGCTACGTACTCTAGAAACGAATAACCGCCGACAGAAATATAATCATAAATTTCTTTGCAGCTAAATTCCGCCCTGTTACAAGAACGTTTGTGTAACTTAATGCTTATGGAAAGTAATCAGCACAGCGTACGATTAATGCAAGAATGGATATTAATACGAATCTTTGCAGACAATATTACGTTTCAAGTTAAACTGTGGCAGTTTTTCGAACAGGTATTCAAAGAAATTTCGGTTGCCCCTATTCAAGATTCATCGCAAATCTTAAATCTGTAAAGTCTAATTGATACAACTTTTATATAGGCGATTGCAACGCGTCCTGGATGTGTCAGTTCAGTAGCGTGTATTGTTTATCATGTTTCGAAATTACTCCCTGAAGAAAATCAACCGAATTTCATTTCAATTGGAATACAATATGTCGCACGTTGTTGCTTAGGCCAGCAATATAACATGCGCCTTTATAGTCAGGTAATTGAACTACACGTAACTGCGTAGAAGAGTTCATTGATTGAAATCGAGCGATATGGTCATTGACATGCTTTATTAATAATTTTATTTAATGATAGGTCATATTTGTGAAATTGTATAAAATGTTAGAAAACTTGAATTGCGACGACGTCACAGTAGAGTACACAGGATTATATGAAGCTACGGTAGAAAGTTTAAAAGATGGAAATTTCATGAAAAACTCGAGCAGACTTCTCAATGACTTCTACCTTTCTTTCTTTCATCCTGTACAAGACTATAGTTTGGAGGTAACATTGTAGTAACTATTTCAAATCATTGAAATCTACTAACTCTGACATGTACCATAATTATTTCCGGATTCATAGACAATATATTTTGAGCTTCCTCGATTGACTGGCATGGATGCAAGTGAATGGATTACTCCAGATATCTTTAGAACCCTAAATTTTAAAGAAAATATTTGTCATCCTCTTCGATTGCTTAATTCAAGTCGATCATTATCAGAGACTAGAACATCGTTGTATTTAATGAAAGCCACAGGTAATTCAATCAGTGTCAGGGTTATAACATAAATGGGTCATTCCACGCGAAATCGGACACTTTTCGGAGTAACATTTCGGATGTTGCTGAAATTTGAATATGTTGTAGTCTTTAGTGATATTTAAATGTACCTCAAAGGATTTTGCAAAAGTTTGAAAAATGTCGATTTTACAGCTGTTTGAAGGTAAGTGGTAACATTTTTTCAGTTAATTATAGCGACGGAAGTAGTAAACGGATGGAGATGAGCTTTACGGTGCTTATAGAGAAGACATTGAAGTTTTAAGAAAAAATTATTTCAGTTTAAAAAATAATTTTTTTTACCATTTTGTGCAATTATTTTAAACAAATGCAGTTTTTTAACATCGGGCGCGATTTTAAAAATCTGAAAAAATAGCACAATATAGTTCTATCCTTCCCCTTGATAGACTAATTTTCAAAAATATGGACATTTTAAAATTGACCTTGTAAAATGTCCATATTTTTGAAAATTAGTCTATCAAGGGGAAGGATAGAACTATATTGTGCTATTTTTCAGATTTTTAAAATCGCGCCCGATGTTAAAAAACTGCATTTGTTTAAAATAATTGCACAAAAATGGTTAAAAAAAATTATTTTTTAAACTGAAATAATTTTTTCTTAAAACCTCAATGTCTTCTCTATAAGCACCGTAAAGCTCATCTCCATCTGTTTACTACTTCCATAGTTATAATTTACTGAAAAAATGTTAGCACTTATCTTCAGACAGCTGTTAAATCGACATTTTTCAAAATTTTGAAAAATCCTTTGAGGTACATTTAAATATCACTAACGACTACAAATTAAAATATATTTGATATATTTTTATAAAATATATTTATAGTATATATTTATGTTAGTGGTAATCACAGGACAATAAACTCTGCTTCGTTTTAAAATATAGCCGATGCAGAATCAACTACGGGTCATTCTATCCTTGGAACGAGCCATGAAGAATTAAGTGACATTCAAAAGAAAATTAATCCTGCAATGTCCACAAATGCGTTAAATAATGACATTTATTTGACAGTCAGAGAATCAATGTCTCAGAGAAAGGTATTAGCGGACGAAGGGATTATAGTAGTAGCAAGTCTTATCGATCGGACTCCCAATTTGGGCGGGCTTGCGCGTACATGTGAGATTTTCAACGTTAACGAACTAGTCATCGCTAATCTGAATCAAGTTAAGGACAAAGATTTTCAGACTCTCAGCGTGTCCTCTGAAAAGTGGATAACCATGACAGAGGTATTCATAATATTATACAACGAAGCTTGAAAAGCTGTATATGCAATTGACGATAAACTTCCAAATATTTCAGATAAAACCTTATCAACTGAGTAAATATCTGTTGGAGAAAAGAAACATGGGATGGCGTTTAGTAGGGGTGGAACAAACAGCCAACAGTACGAACTTGCTAAATATGAAGTTCGAGAAGAAGACAGTTCTTGTCCTGGGGTAAGCGATTACAAAATAAAAATCAAACGATTACTTGCATTATTATATGAGTGCCGTTTTCAGAAACGAAAAGGACGGAATCCCAGCTAATTTGATACCTCTATTCGATACTTGTATCGAGATACCTCAACTCGGTATAATTCGTTCGTTAAATGTTCATGTCAGCGGAGCCATATGTATATGGCAGTATGCGACGCAGCATATGCTAACATGATTCTGTTTTTAAATGCATTTAAGTAATCGGAGTTTTCATCTATTTTTGTAGCTTGTACTGGAATATCACGACAAATAAAATACGAAACTAAAACGAAAAGATGGTTTAACCGAACGATATTAATGTTTATTTATAAAGCTTATATTCCTCCTCGTACGTATATGTATTTACGAGAATGCCTAACATTTATACAGAGATTATGTCTATGCGAATGTAGTACATCATATCTTTAAACATTATACCCTACAATGTGCCGTTTTCCAATACATTCGCCGACGAAAAACCAGCATAGTACTTCCACTGTGACTAACGTGTTCAGCCAAGCTTCTCGTACTGTCACGTTACGGTATCCTCCTGTTTTAGCGGAATGTATCAGCTTCGTGATACCGTCCCGGATAGCAGGAATGTCAGAGACCTTTGGCGGGACCAATTCCACTTTCCCATAATATTGGATCTTACTAAGGATAGGTTTCGACGCTCCTACAGCAGCTGCAATTAATATACAATTGTAAATGACACTGGGTAGCGAATAAAATCAATGTACTAGTTATACATAACCTTCGAGACATTAAGTGAAAAATATCTTTAACAAGTTGTATCTTTCGGAAATTATTTATTTGAACGTTGTGAGAAGAGGCAACTTTAAGTTAAATCTTCCGTTTAAAGAAATTATTAATTTTCCGCGTCGTACAGAACAGGAATTGGTGTTATATAATAATCAGTTATATTTTAATTATAATAAAGAATGTAGGATTTAATAATATTTGTTAAGAGATATTCGTTTGCGGCTTCGATACGTACATTTGCAAAGCTGAACTGTTTTTGTAATCGCTGACATTTTTAATCCTGGAAGTTAAACTCTCCCGACTAGAATTTGGATGCGAAGAACGATCTGCCTCTCGGTACCCATCGACTTACCTCTATTGCATTGCGAGTGACGGACCATTTATCCATCTAGCGTACATCTGTGGAACTCTAACGTCGGATTTGAACTAAATTACCGCCTTCGTGAGAAATCAATAGTATTGACGCGCAATTGACATTTAAGATCGATTTTACAGTGTGCGAGCGTGATTGCTATGGATGTGGAGTGAGAATGCGAATGTACGAAGGTAGCTTAAATGTACAAATAGTTTCTAATGCCGAATGGGTAAAATGTAGATAGAACTACAAATGGACCGATCTGCGCAACTTCCGTGGATCTAACGCACGCGATTGGTCGTAGCTTTCCCTTCCGGTTTGCTACCAATCAACAGGATATCGATTCATCCCTATATGCGAGTGTACGCACACATTCGAAGTCCAGTGAGACGGCAACCTTAAGTAAAAATTGTTATGAAAAACGCGAATGTGAATCTATTCATGTACCACAGACGAGGTATATTGAGAAACCAAGAATTTCGATACGCCAACTAATGACAGAAAATTAAACTACCGCGAGTAGGCCGAAATCCGTCGAAGTCCATATGATTGTCAGTGTTTATATGGACATTTTGTGAAAAACGAGTGTTTTTAAATTTTTTTGAACACTAAATTCCTACTTCTTCGATTAATAAATACTTATTCGGAATGTATGGTGGGATCCAGGCCTACTTTCAATAGTTTACCAACTTACCACCACGGCGCTGAAATCTAAGCCACGCCTCCACTTGGGTTCCCAATTGGACGTTTCTTGAGCAGGGCCGGCGTAAGGCGGGTTCAGCGCATTTCCCGGAATTTGGTCCCGCGTTTTAAAGGCATCGCAGCGGTCCACGAAAACCTCATCGTAAATTTTGCGGGGCCATGCAGAGATATTTATTATTATAAAATGAAGAAGCACAATACAAATGCGATTTTGTTGGGCCCCGCACAATTTTGTTCTCAGCCTGCAAAAGTTCACGTCGGCCGTGTTTGCGAGTCGGAACGTAAGTGTGCACTCTACATGGTAAATCTGTCGTGCGTCCGCCGCCACTGAGACCGAGTTTTGAACATCAATAATTAAAAATGAAGCCCTTACCGCAGTTTCCTTATTCTTGATTTTCACCTTATTTTGTCCTGCAGAACCCCCCTCCCTCTCCCCCTAGTCTTGCGACTTCTATAGAGGTCTCGTCCCGCTTCGATTTTAAAGTTGAAATAGATTGGTGATTACTTTTGTACATATTTGTAATTACTTTGACTATGATTAATTAGTTATTAATAGTTGCTGGGAGTGGGCCTCCTCTTATTATGTAATGAGAATGATAATTACCATTTACCATTGCATAGTATATTCAAGATAATAGGAACACAGGAAGTGGTAAATATTATGTTAGAAAAGAAAAGCAAGAGTAGTTTAGACTATTTAGTTTATAGTTTAGAGCAGGGGTGCACACTAAGTTTGCCCTAGGGCAGTCGGTGCGCCCTCGAGCTCGACCGTGGAATGCTCACCCCCCACTCCTCGGTATAAGGTGTTGTGGTGGGGAACTCTATGACTGCAAAGGCAGTATGCCCGTTACAACTACAAGCATACCGACGATAGATATACATACAAGACCAAACGAAAACGTGCAGAATTTTATATTATATTCAGAAAGTTACTTTTAACAAATTCGCATACGTAAATTTGAGTACTTTCATTTGAAGATATTTAATAACATATATATATATATAGAGTGGGCGACAAAAGTATTCGGATACCCTACCATTATAAATGTGAACCAAAGTATTATTATTGCATACGAAAATTTGAACTCATTTTTTAAAATTCAATTAATAAAAGTACAGAGATTGGAATTATAATACTCAATACTTTTCTTTTAAAAATTCCCCAAAATGTGCCTTATTTTCGGAGCGTCAAACTCTGGAAATCCCTGCGGCAGCCTGTGAGGCTCCGCTCCCACTACTCCAGCCGCTCTCCACTCCGTTGCTGGACTCGCTTCTACCTGAACGAGCTCGGAGCTCGAGCTCGAGCTCAGCTCGAGCTCGGATCTGAGCTCGCGCCCGGAATTGGGGGTCCTGTGCATACCTGGTTTAGAGTATGATGAATATATTTTTATAAATTCAATCGCCAAATAAGAACAATGAATTATTCCGTTCATGGAACTAATTCGTGGACTTACAGTTCCCTGTGGAAATATTATGATTTTGCCAACATTCAGCAAATTCGCTTCAGCGAGCTCGTATGCATTCTACTTAAAAAGTATGATAGTAGACCTTAAAATGAGGAAGTTTCCTCGCTTTAACATTCTTACATTACGTTCTAATATAATTCCTTATAATAAAAAGAAATAAAATACATAAATACTCCAAGTCTGTGGGTTACTGTTATCTACTAATACACTTCACTTTTCAACAAAACTAACTGTTAATCATTACAGACACACATAAATCCATAAAGGACGAGGGCTAATAAAATATCCTACAGATGTATATACACTCTGTCGTAGTAGTTTACACGTGCTTTGAAAAAAGAAAGAAAAGGGTAACCCCTTTTCTGCGCTCAACGCACTCTGTCCGAAAATTAGGAACATGATACGAGTATGGGCGTAACTAAGACTTCATTCAGAGAGTGGCAATAAATAGTGAGACCGAATTTTGAATTTATGTACGTGGTTAGGAATTAGTATAACCGGTGTTGTGCAATGTGGAATTACTTTGCAATTTAATTTATTTTTATTTTCTAATAAATTAATTTAATTTTGGACGAACGATTATGTTTTTACTTTCTTCCTTTGCCAGAGGGAGGGGAGGGAGGGTAAGTACCCACCCCTGCCCTACCTTCGCTACGCTTATAGATACAAATTTCACAATGTTTTGCACGACGCCGAATAATGTAATTGGCACAATCCCCACCGACTCACTGATCACCCTTTCGGTCTTCCTCAAATACTAGTCTTCGAATTAGTTTTTGAGAGGAACGGCACTCGAGTTTCTCGCGATTCTCGCGATTCTCGCCTGTAACCGCTATCATTATTACTCGTGCGTGTAATTCGCCGTTGCGTCGAGGACAGCTCCCTGAAAATTACGAAAACGACCATTAAATGAATAATACTAAATAATAGCGCTGTCGAAATTGTTGATACCGAGAAATATTTCGATTAAAAATTGTACAGCTTACAAGAAAATTCAGAAAATGATGCAATTTTATAGTCCGTAACACGAACCTGATTTTGTTGGTGCCATAGTGCGGTTTTAGGGGCTGAAATCACCCCTTGAGAAGAATGTCGAATTTTCTTTTTCCGCGGAATATTTCAAGAACCGTGAGAGATATGGGAAAGGAGTTTAAATAAAAGTTGCATCATTTTTTTATATCTACAAAACTGCGTGAATATAATTATCGAATTAAGGATTGGTGGTGGGGGTAACATAAAAATTATATTCTTTCGGATAATTATTTGTACGCACTTTCGTAGATATAAAAAAGAGATGCCACTTTTGTTTAAACTTTTTTTTCGATATCACTCACGATTCTCGAGATATTCCGTGAAAAGAAAACTTCTGCATTTTTCTGAAGGGGTGATTGCACCCCCTAAAACCGCATTACGGCACCAACAAATAAATAGGTTTGTGTTCCGGATGAACTTCTCTACTTTCACAGAAAGCTGTATAATTCTCTGAATTTTCGGGTTGCCTAATTTCCCTTGTTAATTACAGGAATAATTTCCACAGTCGACTCTACTTTTTTGCAGATGGAGAAGCTATTGGCAGCCGAGGATTGCCGATCTTTCTAAAGGTCGCAACCGCCATACTTAATTTAGAAGAAAAAGATCGATAGGCCGAATAATAATCTACGAATCGTTCAAAACTACAAAACTGCTTTTTTTTTGTCGAAACAAACTACGTAACGACGTCTGCTCCATAATAAACAAGTGCGACTTCTTATAAAGCAAAGTGTTAAACGAATTAACGTGGTTTTATTACGATTCCCTCGATTTCAATTATCCAGTAGAATCTTCTATTATATTATTTCACTATGTTTACTTACCTGTTACACGAGTTCTTATGCTTCCTCCGCGGCCACAGATGAAACGCCCCATATATCAAAGGGTTTATCAAACTGTTGCTCATGCCGAAGAAGAAGATTCCGCTTTGTAGTTCCTCGCTAAGCTGCAATTATCGCGGGCTTGTTAATTCTTCAACCATATCGATGAAAATGAGAATCGTTTAAAAAAAACGATTCTACTTATAATAAGCGTGAATGCATTAGGTTGGCGAATGGAAACATTTTTACTTTTCAACTATTTCATTTATTTTATACTTTCGAGCTTCTGCGAGATTTCTCGAGTCACAAGCTATCGTTAGCAATTTTATTGTTATTCTATTCCCAGGACAAATAAAGGGACTTTTACCCCTATCCATTATCGGCAATTTTATATTCACCAACCCGATACAAAATAAATCCGATGTTACTGTAGAAGAATAGAAGTAATCGCTTACACGGTCGTCAGGATTGAGGAACATGAAGATTATCATCATCGCGTAGTAGGGCGTCCACCAAATAATAAACGCGGCCACGATGACGACACTTATTCGCAATGACTTGGCTTTGGCGCGGTGCATCAATTTCCTTCTGTTCAAATTCCCGTTCATGTAGCCCACGCTAGTGTTGGTCAACTCTAATCTGAACATTCTTTCGCTTCCTAAAATTAGTTTCTTTTATATACGCATTTCATTTCAGATACGTTTGGTGTTAGTAGTGAACGTTAAATATAATTAGAGTAATTGATGCGTTAATAAAATATTAGAAGGTTCTTATATTATACATATAAAATCAGCGGTGTTGAAATATTGAAAGGAAAATTGAATTTTCAAATTTCAACTTAAATTACTCAGTTAAAACCACCGCTGCAAAGGACGCTATGGCAAATGACAGAAGTAGTTATTGTGAATCGCTGCAGGGATTGAATTACAGATTTAAGATGTACTTACGAGAAATTGTGAGCACGGTGGATACATAAGTAGCGATAAGAATGGCTAGAGGAAGGAGGAACATGAAGAACAGGCTGAGGGACGCGTAAAGCTGCTCCTGCCATGGTCTCGTGTAGAATCCATGGGTCACGCACTGAGTGAATTCTTCAATGAATGGACCCTGGGCCACATGGAATATAACGATCTGCAAACAAGAGGAAATGCATCTTCTTATTCCCATATGCCTACTGTAATATGGAATTTTAATGTCGATAAGTACATATCGTACTGGAAATATTTATATATTTATTCGTCTATCTGAAATTTATGTGGAACGCAGAATTTCTACTATGATTGACAAAATGATTGGTACCCAACTTATTTTGGCCAAGATACCGAGCTACATATTTTTGCAATAATACTTCCCTGGTACTAATAATAAGTGATAAAGTATTCAATATTCCAGCAAAGCAATAAATATTTCCAGCAAAGCAATCGATATTTCCAGGACTGTAATATTAACAGAAATCGTTGAATTTTAATACGAGTTTTGATAAACTATTTAATATGGAATAAAAAAATTACTTTGTACATTTAATTGTCCTCCAATTCTCATTGTCACGCGTTCCTTCACAATTTCCCCTTACCGATAGATTTAAATTCGGAGCGACAAATCTATCAGCTTGTGGAAAAGAATCGACTCTTAAATATTCATGAATCTCCAACAAACTATTTCTGCGCGACCAATAAACTTTGCTTTCAAGAATCAAAGATTCCATTGTATTCGCAGCTCCGCGGCGAAAAGGAAAATAATCTCTGTTCATTTCTTTATGTCGATATAAATCGAGAATTAGTGTCATTCTCGTTTTTTTTCTTCCTTTTTAATTAGGTAATCATCGACCCATAAATTCTAATTCTCGTCGGAAGGGGTAAAACTTGATGGGAGACGATGGATGTACTAGGCGAGCAGTCGTTCGCGTTAATGGCAACGATTTACAATAACTAGTTCCGCGTCGGGGACCGTTTTTATTCGATTAGCATCTCTGAATACCCGGCGCGGTGTAACTTTTTCATGGCGCGTTTTTCCGCGCACCGTTCAGCCCGATGGAAAAATTTTCTGATCGCTGAACGGATTGAATTTTGAGAAAAAAAGAATCCATTTCAAACTCGCTCAAAATATCATCGTTCATTTGTAAACGTTGATGCTCGTTCGTCACCATCATTCGTCAGCAATGTGACGCAAGGAAATTTCGGCTCGTCGTTTCAACAGAAAATTCGTCGTGTATCCTGTTAAAAGAAATTCCAACAACAACGAAAAAGAAGGAAACCATAAGATCGCCGAATAATGGACTGTAGGCCGCGATCTCGATGAAAAGGAATTTTGGGAGCAAGGGGCGCGCCGGCTATCTGTGCGCCGTTTTAATATCCTCGTCGTCGAGGTACATCTTTTTCTTTTTTAATCGTAAAAGCTTCATTTCACCTATCTATTTATTTTTTCTTGATCTTACTTTTTAATATAATATTCCTGGAAACTGATCGTGGGCTTCAGCTGTCCCTGAATTAAATTACCAGTGGGTTTCATTTGGAGAACTTCAGCCCCGAATGAATCGCAGATCTTGTATTTTTAAAGATTGCCCGTAGAACGCTTTGGAATGCTGAACAGTTTCTTGGGGCGCTCTCTTTGATGGGGGAGCTTCTTTAGCCTTGTTAATGTCTTGCTTTTTGTTTATATGTTTATCATGACACGGGTATTATCAACGGATCTCGAGGATCAGATTACCTGTTCGTCGAACACCTATTAACTGGTTCTGATTCACTAGTCGGGTCAAAAAAGTATGACGCATTCGTGTTATTGCTGAATGAAGAAGCACGCCCCGTCTTTATGCATTAAATACTGTCATTTAGGAAGCAAGCTTTGAGCGTTCAGAATAATTTAGATAAGTAACGTAATAACTGTAAAATGATTCTTTTACAGTTCGCAGGCGATGCAATCATGGTGAATGATTCGACTAAAACCCTGGCGCTGGTGGTATCGGCGATAAAGAATCTTCGCGAACAGAAGGGCTCGTCGTCGCAAGAAATTCTGCATTATCTCTCGTCTGTCTACGATGTCCCACAGGATGTGGCGCGCCGCCAGGTTGGTCCCTTTTTCAACGATTTTAACCTCGTAATGAGAGAGGAGAGGACGCGTACAAGTACCCCCACAGTTTAGAGGCCGTCCTTAAATTACGTAAGGATATTTTTGGCCGAATTCCTACCCCCTCCCTCCTCCAGTATAAGAATTCGTAAGATTTGATATTCCAACCCCCTGCTTACGCAAAATCTTTTATATTTAATTTTTTCAATTATTAAAATTCTTTTAAAGGTTTATATAATTCATTTAACTCGGTTTCGGGAAATTTAAATTAAAACTACTTTTCTGGATGATTAGTGATAGAATTTGTATTTATTGAACATTAGGTTACAACATATTACGTAAGTCGCTACCTGACTCCACCCCCTTGTAAGGAAACGTAAGAAATTCGCGACCCCCTCCCTACCAAAAGGCCTCACGTAATTTAAGGACGACCCCTTACAATACACGAATTATTTTACAGAAAACATATTTTCTCGACTTCCTTGGATGTTCAATTAAATATCCTAAAAGAAACAATTCAGTTCAGAGTTACACAGGAATCCCCCCTTGTAATATTCGGGGCTATCCACAGCTCGTGACCTCCAAACTTGACTATTTCTCCTTTAGATTCAAGCTTCTTTGTATTAATTCCAATAAATACAAAAGACTATGAGCAGCCATCAGTCTACGATCATTTCAATCGCGTTAAATCTTCAACTGTATATTATAATCAACCTTTCGTTACCCGCGTCTTATTTTACAACATGGTTACCCACGCGTTGCATTTATTACAACATCGAGATTTTATCGCGTTTTGTTATTCTGATTTTTTTTAAACTATATAGGAATACGACTTTCTTTTAAAAATAATTCTATATTAAAGACTAGAAATAAGTATTGTTTTATTGACTTCTATTGTTCTGCTATCACGAGCTATGAACACGATAAAACGTCTCCACTTTGGATTGTATCTTGTCAATGATAACTTTTACACGCTCGTTGCGCTTCCCTAGAAACGTGCGAGTTTTTCTTTTCAAAGCCTGTACATCCAAAGTGAAAAGCTGGAGTAAAAATTGGAGATCGGTTGCTCTGGGGCAGAAAAAAAATTATTCGCAGCCGTTGTACTTTTTGCAACTGCGCGGGTAACGAAAGGTTGAGATAGTGTCTCCATGGCTCCCGTTATAAAAGTCGACATAGACGTTCATCTAACGATTCTAATCCATTGCTCAGATGCAGACAGCCCTGAAGCGCGGCGTGGCGTACGGAATCCTGAAGAAGAGCGGCGGCCATTACGTATTGCCGATCATCAGCGGGGCTAAGAGTCAGGAGATCGCGTCGCAGGAGCTGAGCCTCCTGGACTACTGTCGCAGGAAGTACACGCAGCAGAAGCTGGGCGTGTGCTGCAAGTGCAAGAAGCCTAAACTCAGGCGAAGGAGGCGAAAGAAGAAGGTCTGTAAGTGCCAGAGGACGAGGTCGAGGTCGAGGTCGAGGAGGAGAAGGAGGAGAAAGAGGAGGACGTGCAGGTGTAAGAGCAGGCGTAGGAGCAAGCGCAGGAGCAGGCGTAGGAGTAAGCGTAGAAGCCGGAGGAAGAAGAAGTGCACATGCGAAGGCCTGGGGCCCTGTGCGGTGCACAAGGGCAGTCGGAAGAGACCGAAGGAAACTGAACCCAGTAAACCGAACGACCAAGCGGAGAACGAGAAGTTCTTCCAGCCGGAAGTTCAGGCTAAGGACTCCGTGACCAGCGAGTGCAGCTCCACCATTTCCTCGGCGACGAGTTAGAAACGTGCGCTGATACCTTAAGGAATCTGGGGTCGCGCTTGGGGAACAAAACTGGAATGTATTCTAAGGTAATCCGATTTTTGCATACAAAATTGGGGACTGGTAACGTTGAATTAATTATAGCACTTAATTATAGGACTTAATTATAGTGGGGAGTTTGGAATAGCCAATTTAGCAGTTAGCAATGCGGGGGATTTTCGTGAATTATGAAATATTAACCCTTTGGGTGGTATCTAGAGTGTTGCTAAGTACAGTGTACGGCACGTGTGCGGGAAACGCGCATAGGCGTCCAGCGAGTATGGCTAGTGGATAGGATTCGAGGATTCCCGCACGTGGCGTTACGTTCAGCGTTTGGATTTCGATACTCGAGGGGTTCATGATGCTTCTGTCTAAAATTTAATCATCATTGTTAGGAAGAAAGTTTTCTTTGCTATTTCTACATGTAGCGTTCTATGTTTCTTGATAAATTTTTGGATGATTAGTTAAGGATACCGAGAATATATTGTTATTAATGGGTCAATGTGTTTTCAGCTACGTAAGAGGTGTTGTGGCAGACACTAGGGAACCGTCTGTTAAATCGTCGTCATTTGTCGTCAATGTACAAGATCCAAAAGAGCGGCGTCTTTTTGGGACATGTGGCTTTCGAAGAAGCACTGTTTTTATAAAAATTTTCATTTATAGATCGTGTATACGATTTTCTACTCGTCTACCTCTTCGCTAGCAAACCACATTCAGTCCTGTCTTGTCTACGTGCTAAATGCGGCAATATTGTAACAGTACCTTGGATAAAAATATACTAATTATTACAATGCTGGTTCACACTTTGTGATAACAGTGATAAGGCATGTTGCAATGTACACAATCATTTTTCTTTTTTCAGTGTAGAACGAGAATATGAAAAAGGCCTTTTGAATCGTTTAGTTACCTTCAAGGATACACGTAACTAAATTTTCAAGCTTCACTTCCGTTGGGGAGTTTTTTTTTAACTTTTTTTTATTAAACGTCTCGAGCGACAAACTAGCAAAGGCAAGCTGATTGACGCGTTCTTTTTTCTTTTTCTCACCTGTCCCGATTATTCTTATTAAGGTAGATAAGCTTTCCGTGATTATCAGTATTGCAACTTTAATTACGCGATAATTAATGCAACTGCCTATTACATCACACTTAGCTCGATAGTGTACCTCCGAGCTATGTCCTCGATATTTGTTTACAAAAAATAGAAAAGAAACCAGTGGCAGACTGAATCTTTTTCTCTTGAAATTCCACGTATTCAACGAACGTTAAGTGACAAGCGATATGAATGATATTTTAATTGCAAAACTGATATTCGAACTGTTTCATCGACAGCAGTAATCGTAGCAGGAACTCGGGCTAGAAATTGATGAAAAACGTGAGAGGATTGACGAAATTCTGGCGTGGATGTCACTCGTCTTAAATTGGGAATATTCACGTTTTTCTTTCTACTGTCTTTCAAATCCTGGAAAGAGAGAGCTAGCGGCGAATTTGAAAATTTGGCGCCCCTAGGCTATCAAAAGTCTGCCACCCTTTCCTCGAAATATCATCAAATTTTAATTTAAAAGAGTCGAGACAATTTAAAAATTAATTCAACGTGGCAACTCACATTTAAGTCATTTGCTAATTCGCTACATGAAAAAAAAGTGAATTGTTTTTAAAGTTGTCTCAAGCCTGTGTTTAAACATTTTATAATTTCTTTCGCTCAAGATTTGTCGCATCCCATAATTTGATGCTCCTCAAAATTTGATGATCCCCATAATTGGATACTCCCTCAAATTTGTCACTCGCCAAAATTTGATGCCCCCCAAAATTTATCGCTCCCTAAAATTGGCCACTCCCCAAAATTTGATGCTCCCTAAAATTGATCGCTCCCAAAAATTTGCCACTCCCGAAAATTGATCGCTCCCCCAAAATTAGCCACTGCCCAAAGTTTAGCTCTCCCCAAAATTTGTCGCCCCAGGCTGCAGCCTACTCGCTCCACACCCAAATCCGCTCCTACAAAAAGCCTCACCTGAGGAGAAGCGAGGACGAAGGACAGCACCCACGCCATGATGACCAGCCTGAGACACCTGTGTGCCGTGTTGAGTCCCTTCATCGGGTACCGCACCGCTATGAACCGGTCCATCCCGATCAACACCAGGACGAACGTGCTGAGATAGAGGCTGAACACCTGAAGGAACTTGAATAGCTTGCAGGCGACGTTCCCCCAGATCCAGGCGACGGCGTAGCTCCATATCGACTCGCCGCCTATACAGAACACTGTGACCAAAAGATCCGCCACAGCCAGGTGGAGGATCAGCGCGTAGATCGCGGACCAGCTGTGCTGCCGTCGCCGGGACCTGGCGATCGAGTAGATGGTGGCCACGTTCGCCGCGAAGCTGAGGACCGCCATCACGGCCAGCACGATCACCTTGGCAAGGGTGGCGTCGGTGAGGCGCGGCGCGTGCTCCAGGCAGGTCACGTTCTCCAAGCCGCCGAACCGATAGATCTGGTCGAGCTCGGTGATGTTCCGCCATGGCCGAGCATCAAGGGCGAAGTCAAGGCCGCGGGAGTGGCCGACGAAGTCGGTCAGGTTGTCGCAGGCCGGCAACACGGCCGCGAGCAGCTGCCCCGGCAACGACGGCGTGGGAAACGTAGTCATCGTCTGCGCTCTGTCGACAGTACCGACACCTTGGTCCCCGTCATCCTTCCCTCAGGCAGTGCCTTCCACCCGGGGCGTGGACGTTGCTTCAAGGAAGATCGAGAGACGTTCGATGCGCCGTTCAATCGACGAGACTGGACCGAGATACGCTCACAAGGTCTCATCGGCGCCACCACTCCACTGATCACTCGCATTTGTTAAAGCACCACTTGACATTCAGGTTCACCAAACCAGCCAGCCAGCTCTGTTCCGCGGTATTTCCTCTGCTCGCTGACGATTATAAGGTTGCTTGCCTGGGAGCTTCTTTACTCTTTGGTCCTGTTTTTTTTTTTTTTTTACAGTTGGAACGCGGATAAGGGAACAGTTCTTTATTGGAACACGACGGTTCTCTGTAACGATGTAAAAGAGCGCAAAACTGTATCGTCAGACATTTTAATGACATGCTTGTTACGCGTTAAATAGAATCCACTTCCGCTTGTGTTAATCATTGAGTACCGATCGACGCTCCTCTTTGTTTTCTTCCCTCCGCCGTTGCCCGAACGCGACTCCGCTCGTGTCGCGTAAATAAACGTTTAACGGAAGTTAGGTCAACCCTGGAGTTGAACAACTTTCTTCGATTTCCTTGAATGCGGGAGCTGCGAATAAACAGTGTCTCGTTTGCGATTCAAATGCTCGGATGCGACGCTACCACGGCGTGTGAACAAGGTTCTTTTAAATAAATGTATCATTTCAGTTTTGAGAGAGATAGATCTATCTTTCGTTGTTTAATATTCACGCGGGGCTAGCAGCAAGTCCTGATAAACGGACCGAAGAAAATAATTCAGAGCTTGAAAAGTCTTATTTTTCTCTCACACCTTCTAATTCCACGTAAAAAGTAACAAAGCCTTGTTACATTTCCTACTAAATGTAGAATTCAAATGAATTCGATAAATTACATGTTAATTAGATACATTCCAACTACCTGCTCAGTTTTACATTTCAAATGCACCTTTCTTGTACGAGGAACTTAGCTTTCAATTTCCATGCAGCGATTCAAGCAACCAAGATAACTAATTTTAATACGAATAGTTTCGAGACTCTTGAAAACTTGAGATTCTTTAAATATCAAGCTTCTATCGCATGAGAAGAGGTTCTGGTTTGAATATTTATAAATAGCCGATGAACCAGGCAAAATAACGAAACTGTTACATTTCCAATAATCCGATGCACAAGAAACAGAACTCTCGAGACGAGACTGGTTAAAACGGAAAAACAACATCTCTAAGAATTTTGGGACGCAGGCCTTGTGCCGCGCGGAAGAGCGAGAAAAAAAGATAACTAAACGGAAGAGGCTTCTGGAAACGTGAAATACAAGGGTATCGATCGAAATGTATGCAAGGTTAATCGTTCTAAACGAGATATTAATTACCTAGCCGAATTCTGAAAGGGCGATAATCCTCTGGGATAGTATAATCGACGCGAATACTAATTAAGTGCGCGACGAAAAAATTCATTTTCCCGTAAAATCATTCGCACCGATTCAGGCGGAAGCGACACGATTCGTACTCCATTTTTCCGCTTGATCAGGACTCGTTAGCGCAAAAAGAAGATCGAGTTCGAGGACATCAACACGGGTCTCCTCTGCGAGACTTCCTGCATGAGGTAACAAGTTGCATCGTCTAGCTTGCACCTCGATGATTCGAACTTTACAGGCTTGCAACGTACTAGTCGAGATTAATTGGACACCTTTTCCTAACTATTTAGCACGTTAACGAGTGCAAAGCATTTTCACAAGTACGATACGGTGATTGATTACTAAAATCGATAAATGAAAGCGTCAATTCATGACCACTTAAATTTATTTACATAGAATCTATGGTTTCTCATGTCGCGAATGAACAATGTACGATAACGCAAGTTTGATTTCTTACTGACAATTCACTTCTGAATTCCCGTGCAGCATAGTTAAACTCGATTAGTTGTGATCTTCCTGTTTCCGTTAAAAAAACGTAAACAGGTTTCGTCTACAAAAACATAACTTGATCTTGAAATACCCTTGACGTTTACACCTATCGATTTTTTGTACAATCTGCTCTTAACCTGCGCTACTATCGACACCACGATTCTATAGGAGAATATACGGATTAATAAATTCGTAATTGTTTGCGAAGGAACCCCTTGTCGACTAAGCTATTCGGGAATACAAATAGAAACACTTAAAACGTGCAGTCAGGACCTATATTTACCAGTTTCGATATTGGCCTTGGTGCCTTCAGTCTTCATACTTTTATATTGAATTGTGCTACCAATTTCTATTTTTACGGAAGCTTTGACAAAACACGAATTCTCTGATTAACAGTTACTAGAGAAAAATGACTGGCACATCTAAATTCTAAATTAACTATTATATATTAACTATATTATAGCTTCGCAGAAGAAACTATGGAGGAGTGAATGAATTATTTCCCGCAGAATATATTAGTCACGGAAGCGTATCCCTTTAGTTTCAATCGAAACTCGTTCGAAACGAATTAAAAGTTTGACATTAAAAGGGGAGATCAACTCCGCTGAAACGCTGAATGGCCGTGTTAGATAATTCGTACCATCTCACGGGAGCAATGGTTAATCTTCCTGTTCTCGATATTTCAGAAATAGCTGCTTCCAAACGCGTTCACTGCTTCACGTGTTGAAAACAGTCTATTCTCTTCTTGCGCCTCTGTTTCCTCTTCCTCCTTGTTCTCAGACAAAAAGCGATTCGTTCTTTGGCAAGATTCTTCTTCCCCGACTTTTTATTCGATCACATAATGTGACTAAAAAGCTAGATATTGTCAATATCGTAGAGTGACGCGATCATCGAGGCGACAGAAACTAAAGATCACGGAAGCCTCGCCGCTTCATTGCGTCACGCGAGCTTTTGAAATGCGTTGTGCTTCGTGAATACTTGATTAATACACTTCCTTTCAGAAAATTTGAATGCGGCAGGCTGTAAAGAATGACGAGAAATTAAGAAGCCCGCGATCTTTCAGTTTGAGCGACCACTCGTTCGCGGCGATGAAACCGACTGGATGATGACTCGAACGGAAGACAACAACGACCGTCGTGTCTACTAGTTCTTTCCTTCTCTTCCTTGATTCCTCTTGGTTTCTCGCTTCCTCCTACTGCAACGCTGCTGGATGACTTAAATGTGTAATACATAAGTGGCACGTGTAACTGTTGGTGCAGGATACTAATTACGCGTGCGATTAATGTTGTTCAGGTTCCGTGGATAGTTGCTCAATACATAAATCTATTTATACATAAGTCTGCCGCCGAAATAAAATCAAGTGGACACAGGCCACCGCTTCGCCAAGCCAATTACCACTAAATCTTATTTATGTACTATTATTGTTTCGCGGCACAGTTTCGTACGGTGAACCATATTTGATAACACCCAAACAATGGCCAAAGCGAAATTATTTTCAACGATTAACGAATGAATTAATGATCCGAATAAATTCATGCGGTATTTATTTATTTCATTGTTCCATAGCAGACAATCAAACTCATTAAAGAATAATAGTTTCATTCCAGCAAATGAATGTGTTTGCGAAAACGACTAAAGAAAAGAAATATTTTGTACAATAAAAGAAACTAGGATTGTGCCCATGCTTGCAGTATTTCTTGCTACGATAACGTATACAAAAATTTACATTCATTTAACGCGCGGATTATTTATTAGTAATTAGTGGATTAGTACTGTTCGATAAAAGCGAGCAAAATTACGCTCGCACGGGTGATCGAATAAAAAGCCTGAATCGTAAGTGAAAGATACTAAGAAACGGATGTTACTATTATACAAGTAGCACTTATTTGTATATTTCCATAATTACACTGTTATTACAGATCTATTCTATGGATGAAAATATAAATATTGACATTATTACGACTACAATATATTGGAGAAAACATGAAATTTTAAGTAGAAACCCGCATTTCCAGCAAATGAATTTATTCCGTAGATTACATTAAAAAATATTACACCCTATTTTCCACGCTGGAAAGCTGTTGCAAAAAACTACTCTTATTCGTAGCCGTTATTTTAACTCCATCAATTAAAATAGAGGTGCCTCAGTATTTCGCGCATTTTTTTTCTCTCTCTTTTAAATCTCTACAATCTATATAAATTTTTTTTCCCCCTCGTACACGACGCGTCGTTGCGAATCGGTGGAAGGTCATTGTTTACCTCTTGCCAGAAAGTTTACTTTATTCTGCTAATCGATATTTCTATAAAATTTTCAGGTTCGTTATGGTCGATGTAAGAGCACATGCGAACGCAACGTGACAATCAGAGAAAGTACTATGAATAAGATTGTAATAAAGATCCACGATCTCGCATCGCGTCTCGCGTGAATCAACAATCGATGCAAAATGCCTAAAACTCGAACACTGGATGATCTCGTGCACGACTTACGGTCAACGCAATGTTAATTCAGGAAGAGTAAGATCGTTTTAGCTGTCTCAAAGCAAAGTCTACGTTTAGCAAAATGCAACACAGTAAAGAACATTGTCCGTAGAAACGTTTGATTTTTCGTAACAGCTTTTTTTTTTTATTTCTCGATAACTGTTACTTATATAGCATTATCATAGGGTATGTGAAGTATTTATAACGTATGTATAGATATACTTCGTTTACGCATTGCTTTTGCAACTTGTATTTCTCGACTTGTCAGTTACAACTGTTGGTTGTACGAAATAGCTGTGAAAGAAAAACACGAGGAAATGATTTATTCGCTGCTTCTTCCAATTCATACAACTTAAGTGGAATCATTTTGTAATCTTACCTCGGCACTGAATGCTTTAAGCTTCAGGCATAGCTAAGGGGGCCTCCTTCTTTTCTTCAATCGTAACAGCTTCTTTTTTATCGTCAGCCGCTTTATCACTTTCATCCGCTTCCTTTTTCGGAGCAACCTTGAAGATTATTTCTTACATGTACATCCGCGGGTATTACAGAAACAAGCTTATAAGAATTTTCTTATTAGCTACAATGATCTTACAAGTAACACGAAAATAATATATATAATAATATAATAATATTCATAATCGATTAATATCAGATAAATTTATCGAGAATAGTGGAGATACGTTTATTACTAGATTTCATTGTATTTCTATAATTCTTTCAGTCTGAGTCTTCAACTATTATACTACATATATTCGCAAATCTTATAAGATGATACTAGAATTATGGAATACTAAATTAACATTTCTACAGACAAACTGAGCCCCAACTACAAAACTACTACAAAAAGTTCAAAGCTATTGCAATATTCTACTATGGTTATTTTAAATTTCACATTTTTTTACCTACTTAGAACAGTTTTGATTTAATCCCCCAACAATAACGCATGTGCACTATGTTCAATACCTATCCTACAAACTTCAATGTACACTGTACATGATTTTTAAATCATCATAAACTGAACAATTACTGTCACGTGGACATTACCTCCTCTTTACTAGCCTCATCGAAATTCTCCACTAAATCAGGCACCTCGTCGTCTTCCTCCAACGTCGTTTTACCGACTGTACTTCCAGAAACTGTACTTGCTAATCGTTTCAACTGTGTAACGCCCTCAGGTCCCAACTGGCTTATGATTCCCGGTAACATGTCAGTTATCTGTTTGTTCTCGCCGTGGCCAGTAATGGCGAATGTGTTGGCGGAGAGACTAGCTTGAGCCTTTGGATTATTGAAATGGATGACGGTGCCGTCATCTTTGATCATATTAACCTCCTCTATACCAGGTATAGTGTTCACAGACAGCTTCTTCAAACAGCTCTGTAACTTTTTATCGTCTGTGGCGGCAGTAGCGTGCACAACCTGAAACCCGAAGGAATGAGATTAAATGAAGACGACGCGTAGAATATACATTGTTTCTCAATTACAAAATTTCTCCCTCGTAAACTTTTAAACCGCAAACGCAGAATTTACTTAAACAATTGGAGACACAGATTGTTATCGCGATCGTAAACACTGTAAAGTAAATAGAATTATGTAAAATTTGCTAAGACTTTCAAGATCAATGTGAGCAGCTCAAAGTCCGTGCACGAGGGACCGGGCACGGGCAAACTCGTGTTTGACACGGAAAAAGATGAAAGAAGAGGATGACAAAAATAGTATTATGGATACGGGACATGGGAGGATGAGCTACAGTGGTGATTATCGCGTGTCTCGCTGGGCATAACCGCGGAATTTTAATGTCACGTAAGAATGATGACCCCTGATCGGGTATCGGGGGGCAGAGTTTTTCGAAAATGGGCGAACAGCGAGTTGTTCGAATGACATTTGGAGTGTGTAGTTTCATGGACCGGAGGTCCACGGGAACGGCCAGTCGTGTAAGAACACTTGTAAATTCGCCGTGGCTATCGAAATAAAGCTACGAACCTTCTTCTTGCGTCGGGGTGTTCCCTTACCGCCGATTCGTACTTGGGCTTGAAGCTTCTTCAGCTTTTCGGGATTCATGTTGCCCTACTTGCACGACGATCAGAAGCTATCGAACCTTGGCAACCACACTCGGTCAGGCCGCTGATCTGACGCTAACTTTTGTACGATGAAACGAGGCGGACACGACCGGCGAGCAAACACGTGCTCTCTGTTCGCCGAGAGGATCAAGAAAATGGAAGTGTACGCTTCTTTGGCTCTCTACGTCAGAGACGGCTTCCGGAAGGACAACGCTTCCGTTCGAAACTCAGCTCAAAACACTGTGCTGATCAATTGCGAAGAACGTTGTTCACGCGTAATCTTCTTTGTGGTCGGCTCTATAAATTGGAATCTCGTGGAAAATATTTTGCGCGGCTGCGAAGCTCGTTTCATTCGCGAATTATCGTATCGTATAATAGCCCATCTGAGCATCGAGGTTATGGGCACCATCATCTTGCGATATACAAGTTCGAAGAAAAAAGCTTCGTAAATGCTTTCGTAGTGCAACTCGAAATTGTTGCGTTGCACAATTTGGAAGTTTGACGATACCGCGACAAATCGTTTAGAATGAGTCGTTGCGCAGAACCGGCAATGGATAAATCATTTGCGATGATTCAAAATTGATCAAACTTGCTTGGAAACAAGGCGGGAACATGAAGTTTGAAATTTTGAAATCGTTATTGGAACGAACGATTTACTTTTTCTTACGCCGAGTGATTAGCGATTTTTATCTCCTCGGTAGAAAAACGTGGAGATGAAAATTGGTTTAGAATGATAATTTGTTTTTATACGAATCTAAGATATATACGTATACATTTCTTTGAGATTTCCGGAGTTATCACGAACTTAATTGTTAGCGAAAGGAATTACGATTAAGCGTTAATTAGATACATAATTTATTTTAGAGTTCGTAGAACACATTAAGTTCTATAATACATAATGTAAATATGTTTTTCCTTTACATAACGGTATCCAATCTAAAGTATATATTTACAATATATCACAATCTTATACAAGAATAATATAATTTAATACACTTTTGACAATAATATTAACATAATTCTTGATACATTCAATTTCAATAAATTAATTGCATAATGTATCATTATGAATCTTTCATTCGAAGAGAAACCATGATTCTTCTAAATTTTATCTTTACAAAAGAATAGCATAAAATTAGATCAGTCTTTAATTCTTTAAAGAAAATTTGAAAAAATATTTCCAAAGAAGAGAACTCCTATCGTGCTTTCGATTACAACATTCGCCTTTCCAAAACGTAAGGCATTCCTTTCATTGCCTTTGCAACAGAAACTCGCGTACGAATTATTGTATATTCTAAATGGATTACTTATGAAGCTATCTGTCGCACATGCCGTTTGTTTTTCTTTTTTTTGTTCGAAAAACAAATCTTTCTCACTAGAACGTGTATCCTATTTAATCGTTAATAATAGGAAAGTGAAAATTTCATAATACAAAGATACAATTATTACAAAATTATTCGTTTAATAATTTTTTAATAAGGCTATTTTCCTCCATTTGTGGCTTGTCTCGTTTTTTACATGACCAAATTCGAATCTAATTCTGAGTTCACCGATCTTTGATATCGGCAGGATATCCGGTATCCATTCTATCAAAAATGGTGTTGGTTCGACTTGGTTTGGGGAGGTATTTCCTGTAAAATAAAATAAAGAAATATATTGTATTTATGAGTAAATATGCGCTCGCGATATTTATTCGGTTATAACTGAATGTATCATTAACTTCTTCCTAAGTGTAGGTCTTACCAACTTTCAAATACGTTTTTAATTCTAAAGGCTTAATCAATGCATTATTATCAGTTTTCTTGTACCGATCGATATCCGTTTCCTCCCGCTTGTACAACTCATATGTACCATCGGCATTTTGAACAAAACTTCTTGTGATTTCCAGGGGTATCAGCGGCGTTTCGAAAATACTTTTCACGTGCAAGATGTTAGTAATCTGCCACGTGTATTTAGTAAACGTGCCCAACGGCACACCGTCCTTTCTGACAAACGCTGTGGTCGAGTTTGGCAAACGTTTCTTTTTGCCGCCGCAAGATATTCTCTCCCGCAGGCAATCGAAGAATATTTGCGGCACGTGAAATACTAGAGGATCGGGTTTCCCATCAAATTGGAAATGCATGGTTTGATTTATTCTCTCAGTTATCGATGCCAGCCACTTAATAAAAGGTAAATTTATATTAGCTTCGTCCAGATCCTCGCAAGGATTCTGATACTTTTTAATGATTTGTAACTTCGTCTTAGCTTTCCTCGGCTCTATTGAATTTAAATTATTCAAGCTCGTGCTGTTTGTGCTCGTCGGCTTGTCATCTCTCTTTCGCTTTGTCGAGATCGGCTGCTGTATACCGCTACTCTCCGTACTTGACACATTCCCGGTATCATACTGTATCAACACATTCTTATTCATTACCTTCATACCGTTCGAAACGGTATTGGTATCGATTAATTTCATATTATTCACATCCAAAATAGCACTTGTGTCAAGGACCTTTAAAGTTCCAGTATTTAATACCTTTATATTATCATCATTTAGAATGTAGTGACTATTATTAAGCACGTTATACTTAGAATCTATAGTTGTCTGATCGTCCAGTATTTTCACTGCATTTCCACCAAGCTGTACACCGTTTTGATTAATCACTTCTAAATTGTGCACCTGAATAATACTCAAAAAGTTTTAGCATTATATCTTTTAAAACACGCTTGTGTAACCAAACGCAGAGAATTCTTACCTGTGACATCATATTGTTATCTTCTAATAAGCTACGATCACATTCTACTTCGATATTTTCAACGATACTATGCGGCAGGATCGTAGAATCCAAATTCATTGAATCTAAGTCTAATCTATTTCCATCTAAACTCTGTACTGTTAAAGTATCATCTCGAAATATTAAAAGATGCGTATCTGTATCGTCTGCAGTTAACCCATCGAGATCTACAATTTGTTACCGTGAAAGCATTGTCGTATTACACGTGAAATTTAATTCAATCGAATCGGCTTACCAATGCCAACTATTTTATCTTGTTCGTTACTCTGTAACATTGTCGTCAACGGTTTCGGTATACTTAAATCGGTCTGATCCAAATTTATATAATAACTAAACTCTTCGGATAACTTTGCATCGCTGGCGAATGCGCAAATACATGCATAAAAATGCACGCAACGTTTACTCTGCGACGATTGTGCAACGTCTCCTTTGTCTCCTGCTGTTTTTCCCACACCCTGAAGTGAATTTTCAATTTCGATTAACGATACTCAATATGTACAATAGAACTTAGGTCGCTTTATTCTCGTTTTATTTACCTTAAACGTGGAACAGGAACAGAAATAGCGATGTTCAACTCTATCTTTTAATTTCGTAACGAAGAGAGAAAAATGAAGGTAGCCCAATGGATGCTTCGGCGAAGCTTTACATTTCACTGCCATTATATTTTTAGATACACGCTGCACTAACGGACCTGAGGTTTCTGTGGCCAATAACCAAATTTCTTGTTTCATTTCATTATTCACGTTTAAGGACGACAGAATAGAATTCCTCAATGTTAATGGTTGTGCTTCGGCGTAACATCTTAAGGCAGCCTGTATATGCTGACACGTAGAAACAGGCATGTCGGACAAATTCTTTTCCTATAAGAAAAACCATTGAAACTTTTTTTATACTAAAAGTTAACATCGCAAGTTATTATGTGTTACAGTAAGCGATATATGTTTCATTATCTATGACACTTACGTGGCATTTAAGAACACTAGTATCAAAACTCCTTTCACAACTATCTACGAAGCACAGTGCCGTGGATTGCGAAATGAGCGTCGTCATTTCGTTGGATATCGTCGCATTTATCAATGGCAACTGAACAAATCCACGATAATCCGGACCTTTGTCGCGTACCCGAACCGAGAAGACTTGAGCCGTTGTGCCTGTAATAAGCTTACACGCTTCTGTCGATAGTTTCCTTTTTTCACCGGGCTCCTTAAACACCGCATCGCAGTATTTGTTTTTACAGCATAATCCACGAGATCCATTGTAAGTTCCACATTTCGGACATTTACGAACTCCGCGTAAAGTCGCTTTGCCTAAGTCGGACAGAAGCTTCCGCAAACGCTCTTCATTGGACATAGCTGTGAAGAATTATACATTTTTAATGCATTCTTTGTTTATATATAATAGTTCACAGAACATACATATAGATAAATGATTGTTATTTTGTAAATTATCGTGCGTTTAACGCTGTACGTTATTACATTAATATAAGTAAATAAATTCTGTACTCCTGTATCGTTGAACTGTTACTGAACTATTAGAAATGTTTATACCATAATGGAAATATGGAAATAAGTTGCGAACTACAATTAAACTTATCTAAGTACTTTGTGAATTCTATCGCAAACAGCATTATGTTTATCAGTTTTTAAATTAAGATTTCGTAATAATAAATATGTGAAGATTAGGGGAAGAGAATAGAAATCAGATAAAATCCATGGAAATATGAGTAAAATTACTTCCAAGTAGCTCAACAATGTTTCACATGACACATTTTATAAATTCTGATCAGCATAGGGATCAAAGTCGTTTTTATTCTATTTTACCTTTGCAACGAAATCAATAATTATTGTAAGAGAAAGAACCGATATGCCTTTTATTAATAACTGTATTCTTCCAGGAAAGTTTGCTTCCAATAGTAAATAAATAAAGCTCATCTCACTCCTAAATTGCAAGTATTCGCGGCAGAGGGCATTCTGCTCTTTGGAACATTAATCCAAGTTCACAGAAAGGAACCTGCATTATTAATTTTAATTCACAACATAGGTAATACTTGATATTATTTTAAAATAAAGATATTAGTGTCCGATAAAAAAAAATTGTAACATTTATTGCGCGATACGTATTTTACAAAAACTTACTTGAAAATAATTCTATTCTTTTACATCGAATTTCTCTCGTAATAAATTCTCTGTCCCCATTTTACGTTTTATATTTATATTTATAAAAAATTAGATTCTATGGAACGAATATACCGAGCATTTATAGAAAAATTCAATTATACAATTCATTTTTAAAGATATTTAACGTTGCATGATTCAATCGTAATTGCGAAGATAATAAATCATTGTTTCCCTGTCGAACACTATTTCGAATAATTTTAAAGCACCGATAGTTACATTTATTCGCGTTTATTACGTAGTTATTTAAAAAAATAAAAAGAACTTGCTTCATTTGTAATGCTCGCAAGTCGAATGTTTACAATATCACCTGTGATATCAAATCGCATAGCCATGTTTAGTATACTTAAGTTTAATATCAAAAGTGAGGTATCGATACGGACTAAAGACTAATTAGAAGAGCGGAGTATGTGTCAGCAACGTTTGTTACCGTCTAAAAATTGCAATATCGATTAATAAATTATGTTATGTATATAGTGATAAAGAAATTGATCGATCGGTTTAACCTCTAATTATGAAGATTTCAATAATTTTGATGATACGTGTCCGATGAAATTTTCGTGGAGAAGAGTGAACGCGAATGGGACATTGCGCGTAATAACTTAATGGTACTTACTGAAATTTCGCATTTAATTCGCATAACTGTCATTCTTAGCTTCTGTTTATAATTAAGTAAACATATAAGACCTTGGCTGTTCAGTTTGATTAACACCAATCGTTCTAATAACTCGCGGATCACATTTCATTAGATCTTTACGTTTCGATTATTCGGTAGTATATTATCGACGTAATAATATGATTTTCGCAAGGTGAATTCATGGGTATAGTCTTATCAAATAAATAAAAACATGACGTCGGCAATCGAAGTTCTGTGGAAACAAGCATTGAAGACATTCGATGGGCGAAGTAACGTCGGATTCAAGCTTTGCCAGAAGAATTTCGACAAACTGTGGAATTTGATGAATAAAATCACAGCCGAGGATGTGAATTTGAATAAGCAGGTACTGGACTTCATACAAATACAGCCCGCTCCGATGTGCGTTATCGACATATTCGAAAACAAAGACTTGACCATTTCGGTCTTTATATTGAAGCACGGCGTCACAATGCCGATGCACGATCATCCTGGAATGCACGGCTTTCTAAAGGTATGCAGAGACGAATAGAAGGCTGTAAATATAATATGTATTATTCGGACGGACATGTGATTTTAGTTTAGAAAAACGAAGAAGATTTACTTATATCGCTGTAATTTTGAAATATAGGTAATCAGTGGGGCAGTTCAAGTGAACAGTTATACACTAAAGACGAACGATGATCACATAATCAAACTGAATAAAGAAGTATCAGCGCTTAGACACCGACCAATATCCTTGCACAGTAATTCACCCGCTTGTATGCTTACGCCGCGAGATAAAAATTTGCACGAGATCTCGTGCATCGAGGGTCCCGCCGCGTTCTTAGATATATTAAGTCCACCTTACGACGTAGACGAGGGTGGAAAGGGCCCCCGACCATGTACATTCTTTAAAACCATTAATTCTAAGTTATGTACAGATTTGCCGGATGTAACGGAGGAAGTGAAATTATTAGGTATCGAAGGTCCACCGGACTTCTACTCCGAAAGTCTTAAATACACAGGGCCTCCCTTAATGTGACGTGAAATGTCTAAGCACATTTTATGTCCAGTCTGTTAAAGAAGTTTGCATTTTATGGCATTAATTTTTAATTTGTTTAAGTATGGTTTCAATTCGATTATCTACTCTCGCAGGTATTTAATTTCTAAGCATATGTATATTATTGCTTGTTTCGTTCAGGTATACACGAATTCCATATAATAGAAGTTGTTTTATACTTTGTAATGTTGCTTGCATTTTTTATTTATTATTGTTGATTTTCTGTACCATATGGAAAGATTTGTATTTTAAAAGGAATATGTGCATTTCTTGATGCGTATCTATTCATTTTGCAATGATAAAGTTACCCATGCAGAAAGACTAACGGATGTGAAATATTTGCATTAAATTTACTATTTTCTCGATGTAGAGAGTAAAGATGTAAACAGAGAATGTATTATAGTAAATTTTATGTGTGATAAGAGACATACAATAATTGTAGAATAAAGACAAATTCTATTTGTATAAAGGATATGATGCTTTGTTACATCGCATAGGTATGTAAAATGTAAAAGTATTGTCGCATTTGTAAAAATATGTATAAATTGCATTTCTTTCTAATTTAATCGTCTACGTGGTACTTACAAGCCAGGAAAATATATTCACGATTTCTCAGAACAGTTAAGCAAAATATTTTCTAAACATGTTGTACTTAATTCACAAATTACATTACAAGAGAACCTATTTAATAATAAATATATTTGTATAATATGAAATATTTCTCAAGAAATTCATTTAGCACCTCGAGTTTTCTCTGTCATTCATTCTTCGTAATTGTAATTGTCTGGGATCACAAAAAGAACACAGCTCGTTGATTTGAATTAATGTTTACTAGTTCCTTAGGTCTACAGCAAATAAAGCATTTACATAAAATAAAGTTCTCTTACAAAATCTTTATTGGGCATATTAATATAGGATTCAATATTTAATCCAAGACTTATCTATAATAGAAATAAATTTCTATAAAGACTATGCCTCCTGTTACTCGGCACTCAAATCGCGAATAACTAATAGGAAACAATTTCGCCTATCGTTTAATGCACAGAAAATTTGTGCATCATGAATTTTATAAAGACATTCAGACATTTCTTCGCTTTCTGGATTATTAAATTTGGAGCAAAGGAGAAAATTGAATCGCGCTAAAGAAACGTCATCAGCGGAGCTCAATTCTTACTCGTTACTTGCTACAGAAGGAAGGACGAAGCGATATTACTGTTATTCCACTAACACATTTAAGAGATGTTACATTTCATTGTCCACTGATCGTTTCGTACCAGACACATATTATTAATGATTTACGAGCCGGATTTCTGTGTATAGTTGACAAATTTTTCATTCTCACATTCATATATATGTACATATACCTTACGTATTTGTTAAACCTGATTATAGTACCCATAAGCTTACGCTATTACGTAAAAGTATACGTCGGATACCTGCTTTAATAATAAAAGTATACAGAGAGTTTAGTTCCTTTAAATTTGAGAAGATATACTGCCTTTCGATAGCGCATTCGTCAATGGCACCGTTACGTGCATTTATTTAACTTGTCTGATTTGTCTCGGAATTTTGTCTTCTGTATAGCGCGATATTGTCATCGGTGTAATCCATTATACGACGTTGGCATTGTCTTACATATTGCTGCTGTTTATGATATATCTTGAATGCACCCTTTATCGTTATAAATGCTATACCACCCTGCAAGATTCCACAGAATAATTTTTAGTGGCACTTAAAATAAATTGTTTTACTAACAGTGAGCATATTCGATACGTACGAGCAATGTTCTTTGAAAGTTCGAGTGTATACTTTCAAAGAATATTTTACCACATATACTGGCAATACTTGGTAGTAGAAGTGCGCCGCAAAGGATACGTGTTGCTGATACTGGATCGCTCATAGGTGGTACACCTTCGGATTGAGCTCTTTCGTCACTAGAATAACTGAAGTAATAGACGTGTTTGCATTCAAAGCGAACAGCACATTCATTAAGGATTTTTGTAGTTCAATTCGCACATACCTACTGGGCAAAAAATGCCTTAAAATAGGAACCTTGCATGCATGTCGCCTCAAAAGGCTGAGTGCTTGATCCTCCCATCTCAGCATTTTACCCAAAACTAACATTATTGGAATAGTTGGTAGACCGACTAATAACACCAAAGGGTCAGCCTGCTCCATCATAGCCAAACCATCCTTATGACCAACTACCTGCATTACAGTTACCGCGCCATACGTCACTGCCGTCCAGTATATAGACGCAGCGACTATGCTAGCTGCTATAATGGGACAGATTCGGAAAATTACGCCATCGATGGTATCCAATACAACTACTAAGGGCCCTGAAATAATTAATTCTGATGCATATCCTTGAAACATTCTTTCGAATCCTTGAAAGTATAAAAATAGCTAACCCATATTCGGATATACAATAATATATTCTGTGTTGCATTGTGGACACGCTACGTGCGCACCCGCGTGTCCTTTCTGCTTCTCATCCACCCATCTCTGTATGCACCCTTGATGAACCCATTTAGTCGTACCACGGCAATGGCATGGTTTCACCCACGAAGCGGTCACATCGTCTTCGTCGGTCGCAAAACACACCCAGCAATATCTTTTGCTATATGAAATGGGAATCGTACAGTTAGTGCGTGTGTAGATTAGGGCTGGGACTATTCGAATAATTTGATACTCGAATATTTTACAAGTATTCGAATGCTACGAATAAACTTAGAATATTTCAGTATTCGAATATTTAAGTATTTGAATACTACTCGAATAGGCATTTCAGTATTCGAATAATATAGTGTGAATTATAAATCAAGTTATTAGCTTACAAGGTTTCACTCTGACAAATTCACAAACTCTCAACTGAAACTAAATAAAAGCTTGTAAAAAAATGAACCTAAAGAACTTGATTTATCACAGCCCCAGTATAGATAAATTTATGTTCCAGCGACGACATATTAACGTGAAATACTATGTACATACTCATCGTCTGGGTTTACTACCGGTTCGCCGACTTCTGCTTGATTCATAGAAGACGCTCCGTCAGTCACGTCGCTCGGTTGTGCATTGTTTACTGATTCAGGTGCAGCCATTGCAGCTTGTGCATCAAGTACCTCTTTTAATAATAAACAGGAATTAATACTATTATCGATATATTATATAAAAAGAATTTTATTAATAGTTAGCTAGCGGAAACTAAAAGGCGCAGGGAAGAGTCGTACGATAGAATAATGCTGTTTACCATCATTTGATTCATTAGCTTGTCTTTCTGTCCTCAGATTTGTCAGAGGTCTTCTTATAGTTACTTCTATATTTGGAAGACGTCTAATATTACCCTGCGTAATATCAGAAGATCCTATGCGTATTATTCTATGATGGAGATCGTGGGCACGTGATAAATATATTTGCCATATATCGTTGTCCGACATTCTGTCTAACCGAAAGGAGATTTTTCAGCACCACATAACTATTTTACACCTACGAAACATGGATACCATTAAGTACGTTACAACAGCTTCCTCTTACACTCTCCTAGAGAGCAACAAGCTTTTAACGTGAAGACGTTATGCTACTCATAATCGCATCGGTGGTAGCGCGACCTGTTCTCAATTTCAAGTACATCGCGCAATACGGAGTATATTATACGTGCACTTTTACTGGATAGCAAAATCTGTTCCCAACTTGAAAGTCAGTTACCTCTGTATACATTTATTTATTTGTCGCGTTGTTCATTGTTATCTCTGTTGCAAAATGGCGAGACTAGATTTTAGAAAGGGATCGAAGAAGAAGTATGTCCAAACTGTCTTGTTATTACGTTAAACAACATCGATCTTATTACGTTAAGACACGACGTTAAAGTGGGACCGTTTCGTTAACCAGCGACGCGCCGTTGCGAAATTGATGGTCGACTGGCGAACGTGTGTGTTTATTGCAAACTATAGGACAACATATCAAAGCGAGATTCAATTATTAAAGGGGGGAAGAAAATATATCTTCCCGATTGCACGGTTCGAGCACAAAGGCAGAGGCTAACGATATCGTAGGGTAACGGCAATGCGAGCGCATCATTGGAGTCGGGGAATATAAATCTCTACCTGAAGTAACGTCCGGTAACGTCCCTAAACAAATCACTGTTTTACAATTACGAGGTGACGAAATTACTGGCACCCTTTGAAAAGTACGAACGTGAAGTAATTAATACGACAGCAGATGCGATTTGTATGCGCAGCAATCTTTATTGATGTCTTCTATTAAAAGAAATGTCTCTCTGATATTCACCTTGCAAATAAATCCTTCATCTCTTTTTTTCTGCCGATACTGGCAACGATTAAAAGTTACGTGAGATCGCTACTTGGGTAGGAACCGTATGTTTAATGCGAAAATTCGCCAATGAAATGTACCGCCAAACTTCACACCAATGTCGAGCACATTCCTCAATGGCTCCTTGATTCCGAGCGATTTTCCAACTTTTATTCGCCGAGGCTCTTGCTCTATATAATGATTTATCTGTGTTAAAACCGTCCAATTTAAATAGCGTCTCTCCCCATAGTTGGTAATTATAACTGTTCTATTTTTTTTGCCAGGCCGTTCATAATTGCTGTAATGATTTGCTCATTTTGTCAGCGCCATCTTTCGAAGGAACACTATTTGAAATTTGTTAATCCGGAAATAATAAACTATCAGTATGTTTCTATTGACTTTTGTATTAAATGATTAATAGGCTACTAATAAACATGAAAATATTTCTTTACTTATATTTCTGTTTTGCTTGAACTGTCTTGGACGACAATTTCGTAACAGAATTGCTATATATATCAGAAAGCGTTTAATAAACAATTTATTTATAAAGAATTATCTGCTAAAAGAAATTTGGCATCGTGGATATAAAAATCTATTTAAACCGAATGAATTTTTTACTAGAAAATGATCTTGTTATTGTAAATTACTATTTCAAACGAGCTTGAACGATTTTCGAAAATGCTAGTGAAATTGATTTTTTCGTATTGTGTATCGAATGAAATTCCGGGACGTTAGAAAAATCGTGAACAGAAGAGTTACATTCCCTATAATTCTAAGCGATCATTATTCGTAAATTTAACGTTAATGTTTTGCTCTTACAAATTGAAGCTGACATGCGCGAAGTTAGCTGCTAACAATTATAATTGTAGTGACATACTGTCACGTAGCAATTCTTGCCTATCGGTCTATTGAATTTGTAATTGTTTATATTCAATTATTAACCAAGAAAGGGTAGAATATAGACTATTACGATTGTTATAAAGTATCACGCATTAAATGTAGGGATTAACACGGAGTCAACGAATGATTTGTTAAAATGACTTATGAATGATGCAGCGCTACATCGGAACGCAATAAACCGTGAATAAGAGTTATAATATCAAAGTATAAACATCCCATATTGGAATATTTATGACTAATTTTAATGGTTGGGATAAATTATTCTGGAATATAAATGAGAGTCGTAAGAAAAGCAAGCGCAAAAATCGGGGCTCGTTGCTCGCGTTAAGAGAGTAGTGAATATGTGGTTGTTTTACGAAACAATAACAGATTTTTTGCTACTCTAACACATACATTCACTCTTGTCTTCAATTTTTCTATAATCTAAACATGTTTTCCATAATGCTCAACTTATGGAAAATGGTAGAAGATACCATAGGTAAAAATATTATTTTACATATATGTACATATATCTATTATTGGTACAACATTGCGATATATGTATAATCACTGCCGACACGAATGGCACGCAAGCAAAAGTTTTTGTTACTACATGCTTGTCGAGGTATTAAACAGTGTTTGTATCAAGTGGGATAAAATCAAAGTCACATGGTTTCGTTCATGTGTATTCTTTATTTGGATATTGCGTCGTGTACAGATATAATTTTCATTAATTAATCGCCGTTACGTTTTGCAGTTGAGTACATCGACGTTGATTTCACACTTTGGTTATCGTGGCTGCTAATGCCGCTGTTAATAACGTTTCTACTTCCATTGGTGATCGTGGCATTGTTATATATAACTGCGTTGATACTATATGTATATAAGTTGCACAGGTGCGTATTTGCTAGACCTACCGTCAAGAACAAACGAGTCGATTAACACAGATGATACTTCATTTTAATAGAGTTAGGCTGAGGAACGCATATGGAACCGATTGGAGGAATGCAGCTCGTAATGTGGTAGGTGCAGTTTGGGACGCCCATGGTTGGATTTGGTATGGTATGTTTGTGCTGGTGTTTATAAAAAATTTGATTTACTTCTGGTTTCCTACACCACAAATAAGTACATTTTGCTATTTAATTATTGAAATGTGTAAGGGGGCAGACCACTGTAACGGTCCGAAATGTAAGGGTTTTTTCAGGAATTTATTTCAACCAAACAACACAAGTAAATCAATGTATTGCTTAGTATCGTTAATAATGTATATATCGAAGGGTAAGAAATTTTTTTTTAATCAAATTCATAAATGTGTACTGCGGCAAAATCATGCTTGTCGCGTTGACAGTGCCCAGGCCATATGGTTAATCCTAATTCAAAAAGACAAAAATATTTAGAAACTAGAAGCCTACTTCTATTACATGACGATCAAAAAAAAGTCAAAATCGTGAAAAATTATAAAATGGCGAACCACTAAAAAAAATCATGTTTCCGGGGTACAAAATTGGGGAAATGTCGATAAAAAAAATAGAAGCAGGTTGTTAATCGAAAAAAACTGATCGTCATGCAATAGCAACAGGTTTTTCGTACAATAAATGCCCTTGCTCGTGTCAATTGGATGTAGAGTTTTCTCCGTAGACTGTCAACGCGGTTGAAAAATGTCATTCTGAGGAAAACGCGTTCAAAGTTCCGCTCGGCTTAGTCGCGCGTTTGACACCGCTTCACGGAAAATACTATATCTCCGTCAATTTTACGAATTTCTTCGTAAAATTTGGAGAGAGTATTCTTGATACATGTGTCTTTAACAAAATGTGAAAAGAAAAAATCGATTATTCGGATTTTTTACATTGGTCTGCCCCCTTAAGTATCTCAACTCAGTTAGAAATCATTTCTTCCGAGATTGTTAAATGTTTAAGTTCCTCGATCCTTTTACAGGGTATGAAGTAGTTGGAATGGAAAATATACCAGAAAACGAACCAGTACTTTTTGTATACTATCACGGAGCCATTCCTATAGACCTTTATTATTTCATATCCAAAGTATTGCTCCTAAATTCAAGATTAATTCACACGGTAGCAGATAGATTTCTGTTTAAATGCCCTGGGTGGTCTATAATCTCCGACGTGCTCAAGGTCATACCTGGTACCGTTCAGACGTGCACCTCTATTTTAAAAGAGGGCAACATGCTCGCTATCTCGCCAGGCGGTGTGTACGAAGCTCAGTTCGGAGATTCTTACTACGAACTGATGTGGAAGAAACGAGTAGGTTTTGCAAAGGTTGCTTTAGACGCCAAAGTGGTATGTGTTATTTTAGTGTGGTATTTCTCATTCTACGTTTGGACCATCTTGAAATATTAATATTTCTGTAACAGTGCATAATACCTTTGTTTACAAAAAATGTTAGAGAAGCATTCAGAACAATAAGTTGGGGTAGAAGAATGTGGTTGAGAATATACGCTGCAACGAGATTTCCTTTTGTACCCATCTATGGTGGTTTTCCAGTAAAATTGACAACGTACGTTGGTACCCCAATTCCATACGATGCGAGTCTTACGCCCGAACAGTTACAGTTAATGGTAATGAAAGCAAAAGTAAAAGAAATCGTTTCAAAAATATGTAGCTCAGCTATTAAACATTCGCTGTTGTCATTTTCAGGTTGCCGATGCACTTAATAATCTAATAAGGCGACATCAAAGAATACCTGGTAATATATCATTAGCTTTACTAGACAGAATATACAACGTAGAAGAAAAACAATCATAGACTTCGTATTTACTCGAGTATTATGGATTACATTAATAAGCCATGCTCCATAAGTTGGCGAAATATTCAACAATTCTTGTACTTTTCTAGACTTCCGGAATTTATATTTCTAATCCGTAGCGTAGATTATTTTATATTAATTATTGGTGATGTGCTATTAGACGTAAGGAATGTTAGCGATAGTTATCGACCATTAACTTTGCATCGCTGGAACTGTACTTATCTCTAAAGTATTACAATTTACCTACTTGCTAAGTAGATCATTTTACAAATCTATCTTAAGTCATTTGCGACACAAAATTTGCGATTAACAGAACTTCCAGTTTTGATAAATCTTTTTACATTTACATTTATATTAGTACGAATAATATATTTACAATATATAATTTTATACAATAGAGATTTTGTAAATTACTTTACAAATGTTATAAGTTTATTTTTATTATTTATATTTATTGTTGACGCTGCTATTGTAAGTAGCTCGTGAAAATACCTTCTATTGCGTACTTCTGCGGTACAATTGTGATCTTTCGATAATTCCATGAAATATTATACATGTATTTAACTGAGCTGTCTTATTTATTAACTTTATACGCCAAACGTAATAATAAAGTTTATAAAAACCTACAATCGTTCGTGAATTACTAAAGCAATATTCGTACCAATTAAACCTCCCGAAGTCCGATTCTTTATATAAAATATCAAAGTGATTCGCGCTTTAAATTCCCCGGGATCGGAAGTGCCGCATCGATCGCGGACCTTGAACCGGAAGCTGCGGAGAGCAGCGAACCTACCGGCCGCTTTTCCAGTTAAGATTTCTTTCCTGAGGGTATCTTCAGGTATCTCGTTATATTCACCGAACGGCATTTGGGCTGGCATCGTTTTTCCCGGCTACGAGAGCAGCTCGTTCAGCTCTCTGTAATAAGATTTCCTCGCCCTTTCATTGAAGATTCGATTTCCGTGACAAACAGAATATAGTCATGGGCGTAGATGTGGAAGTTCTTTCTCCTGGAGACGGTAATTTTCGACACATTATTCTGTGATCTTCCGCTGTTCCTTTTCCATCGTTGCAACTTTCATTTCGACCCGCGTATCGTTCATTCTCTTTCATTTTCATTGTCTTCCGATCGAATTCCATTGAACGTATTGCCATGGAAATATGTTGCATTGTCGCGGGCGCGATTTATTTACAATCTGAAAGTCAGTGGGAAAGCATGCTCCGTCTAACCCGTTCCTACCAAATAAGGCGATTACAATAATTGGTTAATACGTTCGATGTGTACTCGAAACTTCAGTAATTCATGTTTCATTTATAATGGGACGTTTCTCCTAATGATGTTCCGTGTGTACAGGCCAGACATATCCGAAGGTTGGACAGACTGTGGTTGTCCACTATACAGGTAATCTTCATATCGAGTCGTAAGTTTAATGTGACCTACAAAGATAACGAATTTCCTTTTCAAGATTTTCAATTCTTACACGCTGATGGATGTACTTTTGTCGTATATTGGTGCATTATAAATATTGTATGTGTAATAGGTTATCTCGAAAGTGGACAGAAATTTGACTCTAGCAGAGATCGCGGGGTACCATTTTCATTCAAAATAGGTAACGGAGAAGTAATTAGGGGCTGGGATTGCGGAGTTATTCGCATGTGCGTCGGTGAGCGTGCCAGGTTAACTTGTTCACCAGACTTTGCTTATGGCAGCAGAGGGCATCCTGGAATATATCCTTTAATACAAAATAGATGTTTGTTGCCAATTATATGCAGGATGAAGTTTGAGTGCTTATGAACACATTTATAGATCGACGGGTTCGGTGGAAGATGGATGCATGCAATTGTACCATTATTATGTTCCTGCAATGTAGTGTAATTCCAGCAGCTAATATGATAGAAAAGCGGTGGCATGTGTCTGTTTTTCACTGGGCCTCTCAATTGTATCTGTATTTAGTATTTTGCTATTCAAGCGGTCACTTTTCTAATTTATAAATCATGAATTTATATTGTTATATTATCCTTGACAAAGACACACTATTCCGCAAAATGCTGTTCTTATCTTTGATGTGGAATTGTTGAAGGTGGAGCATTGAAGATCTTACCTGGGGTATACCAAATTGATTACACACATCAGAACCACTGATAATTCAACCGTGGTCCAATTATGATCTGTCGATAATTCCATAAAATATTATACATGTATTTAACCGAGGTATCCTATTTATTAACTTTATACATAAAAGGTAATAATAAAGTTTATAAAATCCTACACTCGTTCATCGAGCACAATTTTATTTCATTATCATTTGCCGCGACAGGATGTCTCGTTTTCTGAAGAAGAATTCTGCACTTGAAGCGAATGAGAGAGCGCGATTCGTTCAAAGAATAATTACTTCAACTAACTGTGCAAAGTACAATTTTTGCGTGCAGAATTTTAAACAATGCATGGTTCAAATTTTCCGCGACCGGAAGTGATGGCATCGATCGCTGACCTTTAACCGGAAACAAACGGAGCAGTAGCGAACCTAACGTCGGCTTTTACAGTTAAAATTCCTTGAGGATATCTCGAGGTATCTTCACGCAGTGATACCAGAATTGTGGGGTAAATGCTTACCCCCACAACGACCTACCGTCGTCACCCACTTTGCTCCCATCGCACTGCACACAAGCACATCCCTATTCCTCTTTTCGCCAACAATTCACATTGCCGAAACCCGAGCGTACGAATCGCAAGCAGGAGGTCGGGAGTTCAAATCCCATTGCGGGGGTTTTCATTTTTTTCCCCCTTAAATTATTCTCTAATTTCATGTTCTAACTTCTCAGTAGAATAATATCTTGAAAATGATTAATTTACAAAGCATTTTCAAAGTTGATTTTTTTGTTAACGATGCAATTCGCGTTACCGAACACCGCTGCAACTTCATAAATAGTCGACGTACGATGTTAGTCTCAAGCAGAATTGAACATTATTTGAATAAATTTTTATTCGAATGACCTCGAATAAGAGTTGTGAATAAAATGAAGTTATTCGAGAATAAAGAATAATTTTTTATTCGAATGAAAAAACCAAACTTTATAAAGCGCAATTGTTTTTTCGTGTAAAATACAAAATAATCCACGGTTTAAATGTGCCGCGATCGTCGGCGTCGAGCCACTGCGACTAAGTTCTTGATGTTGCATACAAAAGCAGGCAAAGAAATTATTGTTTATAAAGTGAAATGGAGAATATCGAGGACACTGGTTACGAGAGAACTTAACTTATTTTGAACGAAATTTGTACGAATACAGTATTGTCTCCCTGTAAGCTCGGTTTGGTGCACCCGATACAGGCTTGTCGCTATCCCCACCACTTCTGTCTCACTCTTGTCCGGCGAAGGCGAAAGCGAGCGAGGATGGTACGAGACAGACGACGCGTGGATGTTTTGTCTCACTCCGTCTTTCGAGCGCCGTGACACTCCGTCCTTTGCATGCGCGACGGGCGTGCGCGATGGTTGCAAGCATTTACGGATGCACGGGAGCCGCTTCGCCAAATCTTGACGCAGGCCCGGCTCAAGTCTTTTTTGCGCCCTAGGTGAATTTGTTCAATTGAGCCCTTTATTATAATACATTTGAGATTATTTACGACTTTAATCTGCAAAATTAGGCAGCTACTAGGGCGTAAGGTTGACAAGAGGTGCAAAATGGTCTTTTCATTGTTGGCATTGTTGAAAATAAATTTTTAAATGAAATGCTACAAATTGTACTACAGCAGTTTTAAACTACGGATAAAAATTCAGAGTAAGGTCACCAATAATCTCAATTAAATGTATTATAATAAATAGCGGAATTTGGCAAGTTCGCCTAGGGCGCAAAAAAGACTCGTGCCGTGTCTGGCTATCTGATTGTCGCGCGCATGCGTCGAGCAGTCACGATTCTATCAGAGTGCTCGCGCTGTCGCGCATGCAAAGCGTTCCATCTCGCTCCCCCCCTACGGCCAGAAAGAAGCGAGAAACGAACACTCGGAATTAGGGCTCTGTACCCGATATAGGCTCAACACCGGTCCTGACCAGCGAGCATATAGGGAGACAATACTGTACTTGGAACGTTTTTATAATGTTATTTTTCCATTCTTCCTCCACGTATACAGTAATCCCATCGTTTACAATTTTCATACATTTTTATACAATTTACAGCAGCAGTGTGCAGACGATGGAACGAATCACTTCAACAAGACAACATTGGGCACGTGCTATTATGCGGCGTATCAGTAGCATGGCGTTAAAGTACAGAAATATGTCAGCATTTATTATTTAATGCAGATAATAGAGTATGCGTTACTAATTGCAATGTCATAAACAGTTCAATTATATTTTCTAACTCATTTAAAATATTTTCATAAATACAGTTGGCAACAAAATTCATCGGAATCAAAATAATACTTATTACCACTGGAATTCAGTAGCGACAGTAATTGTTAACTTCTCCATAAATTAAAACAGCGTGTATATATATATATATATATATATATATATATATCTATGTATATATATATAAACGAGTATTCAATATTAAATAAATATTAAATAAATTCATCAAAACGAACAATACGTAAAAACACTACATACCTTTAGTGTAAAACGTATAAATAAATTAACGCAATTATAATTGACATCCGTCAATTGTGGCATTTCACTTATTAACAATGTCATAGAAAAGGAGGGGAAATATCCTGTCTTAATAGACAAATAATTCTGGGAAATGTATTTCATAAGCTGGTGCTTGACTTGGTTTAGTATCTGTCGGCGCGCTCCCTGGCAAAATTGTGTTTCGTGGGTCAACAGCCAATGTATTAAATATCTCAGACAATTTGCTCTGGAGAACGTCATGCTAAAATTATCCATGAAATTACAAAGTTACTCCTTTCACCAAGCCGCATGTTCGTTTGACTGAAAGGATATTTTTCTTCATACCTTTGGTTGTGTCTTTGATACCAAATCTTGGAACGGTGCGTTTCTAAAGAAGTGTGAAACCTGTAATCGCTTTTCTTCTGCCATCACATGATTATTATTATTTTCTGTTAGAATTCGCTTCATGCTCTCGAACGTTAACTCCTCTCCTGGCAATTTCTATAAGGGAAAGATATCAGAAAAGGTAAGTTGAAACTGTAAAAAGGCAGTATACCTTCTGAACACCAGGAGATGAGCCACCGCTGTCTAATTCCTGAGCACCAGAATTAATGTCAGCCAAGGAGTTTCGTCCAGCACTATCAACCCACGAATGCCTAAAATATCAAAGTAATATTTATGCAATCGTATAAGAGAACGCGAAACTTAAGATACGAATATTAATATTACCGATGTTGTAACGAAGTGCTACTGTAACCAGATCCCTGCTGTAATTTTCCACTATCGAGACCAGCTCCTTTCAAACATTCGCTCAGAACAGTTTGATCGACCAATAAAGCTGGCGCTAATCTAGAAGATAAACCATTGTCGTATTGAGCCTGCAACTCGGGCAGGAGATGAGGTCCTTCCTTCCCTCGCGTTTCTACAATCTTAAAGTGCGAGAATTTATAGAAGCTACTCTATCGGCATAAGGCGATGGTACCGCCAGTAAACAGTAACTTACTTTGTTCGCATAATCCATTAGCGAAGTAATATTACAAACGTAAGATATCAGCACCAATAAACTGATGACGATGGCGTGCAAGTTAAATTTGAGCGAGACACTGATTTGGCCGCTTGTTAAAGCTAAATCCTGAAGACTCAACACTAGTCTCAGGAGCTCCAATACTGTTTCTTCCGACGCCAATTCTACAGCGAGCAACGCCAACGTCGTGTATATAGATTCCACGTTTTCCACCGTGTTGCTCGGCAATTCTAATGATTCATACAACGCTAAATAAATTTCAGGGCCGTGTTTGCGAATGAAGATCACATCTGGTCTCGATGCTTTTTCAATAGTAAGATCGAGTGGCGCAATATGTACTCTGTTTAACAAGTATAATGCGATTATGTTCGATGAAGATCGTAATTAGACTGGCAGTATAGCTCCAAACGATTTATTGACAACTCACGTCGGTTTTGCGACTTTCGTTATATTCCGATGCCTGTCGATTAAAGTATGGAAGATCTGCTGCACCAAAAGTCGCATTTCAGCATCAGCCGCCAGCGACATTCTCAACAATGGCTCCAGGAAGCTTGGTGGAAATGTCGTATTTAAATGTATCGTTTGATATTTTGTGCCGACCTAGAGATAACGGGAGATACGATCGATAATAAACACGGCGAATGATGTATGGATATCTTAATTGCATCGGCGATGTAAACAGTGTATAAATTACCTTTAAAAGAGACTTGAGAAGAATACTTTGGAGCAGTACATCACCCTTCCCAACGGAAACTATGCGATCTGGTTGACTATACGGAACTTTACTCATGATAAACATCATAATCTCTATTTTCTGATAATCCGGCAGATGATTTGCAAATTCACCAAGAGCATTAATAAGTGCTTCCTGATACAACTGTTCGTCGTTGCTGGTTGGCTGATTTCTCGTTACACTAATTCGTAGGTGAGACAGTAGGGAGTTTATTATCTCCAAAACAGATGGACCTTAAAAGGCACGATGTAGTAAGCAACACTGCATTTTAATCGAATTTACTCGTCTGTTACTTAATGACCGTTCGTTTTGCATGGCCAAACTTACCGACGCTTTCTCCAGCTGCAATTGAAATAATTTTGGATAAAGTGTCCGCGATACTTGTTCGAATTTTTGGAGATGATTTTGAATGAACATCGAGGTGAGTCATTAATGCCTCTACGACCGTATAAGAATATTGTGACTGGAAAAAAGAGTTGTTAATAAGTTTTCACATATCACGAATTATTGACTTCTTACGGATAAATAATTGCCGTGATTCTTTATTTTTCCACTGACCTGAATGGAAAACATGATTATCCTGAACGTGTGAATCGCAAAATAATTAGGAACCCATAATTGATGATTATCCAAGTGCCTATAAATTATTTTGTATAATTCTCGACTCTCTGTTAGCGCACTATTCGTAATTCTATCTGCGATAGTAAATACTATGCAGCTACAAACCTCAAAACTGGTCTGATAACACATCGGATATGCCCGAACGATGCTCGCCCAACAAGTTCTCGCATACAAGTTTCAGCAAATTGTGGAGGATCAGATCGCTCCTCGGTTGGGCTGTCTGGTGTTGCATCTTCTTTATTAGAATACCTGGTAGGATAAAATTATGGATACAGAGCGAGCAAGTTACATCACAGACGCGTAAATTATATCAACAGGGATATATTACCTGGAGTTTTGCATATTATATAACAGAGAAGGAACGATTTTATCCATATGAACAGGTTCCCAAATATTTTCCACCAAATCATCGGACAGTGTTTTTCTTACGACACCCTGTACGAAATGTCGAAATTAAATAACAAGCTTTCAATCTACGAAATACGATATAAAAGTCTTCTGAAACACGAAGAATATAACTAGACTTTAAATATTTAATTTGTAGCAGGGGTGTTTGCAAAAGCTGTTACTCAATAATTATACATGCATGTATACGTAAAAATCATGCCTGTAATCCCTGAATTCCAGCAAGTCTAATTTGTTTCCGGATCGCATTGTCATCATTATTGGAGTGGCACATGGCTGAGTACTTAGATACAAAGAAATCGTAACGTGTGTGATAAGACGGCGTATCTTGCTCGATGTTGGCAAATCGGACAAACTGGAAGAAGCCAGCACTTTGGTCAACTGAATACAAAGATGTCAAAACTATCATTAATTTCTTTATATAAATGAAAGATATCAGCAGCACATAATTCAGAACGGTAATAGTACAATTTAGTTGAGTTTAGCGATCGAGTGTAAATATTTAATATCATTCGTCGACACTTACAGATTGCGTTGCTAGTATTTGTAACTGCGGATCAGTGGACTCCAATAATTTCTGCACCATCTTTAGAAAGCTCTCGACAAATAAATTCAGAGTTTGGGCGTGACACGCCACTAAAAGCTGATCCATTGCCTCCATGGCAATAACGACGAATCCATTTCTTCTCCTGTCAATTTATATGTACTTATTTTAGTCATACTGGTATACAGAAATCCTACTCGTAACACAGTTATTACATCCCGCATCATGACTCATTCGTAATGTGTAATCATTCGTACAAATGGCATAAGCAAATAATAATTTACACTAAACGCATGACCTTGCGCTTATCATAGCTGTCAGATTAATTACAGATATTTGTTTAGCATTTAGATTGCTTGCGTCGTACCTGTAAATGTCTCTGGAAGCCCTTTGAAACAAATACTCTCCAATTCTGTCTAGTTTCTCAGGACTGCTCAACGAATAAAACGTCAATTTTTCCATGTTATTTTTTACCAAGCCATCCTGATTATAGAACGGTATATAATTTACATTAATAGATTCGTATTATAGAAGATACCATCGTTAGCATATGAAATCTTAAAGTATTACAATTCTGCATCCTTTCGGTAATATTACATACTACTCGCTAATATTTCTCACTGAGAATATTTCCCACAAAATAGTTCGTTAACTGTATTCGCTTCAAACGCTACAGAAAGATATTCAAATAAATTTTAAGTTACAGTAACGCATCTTAAACTTGATGAGAGTTGATTGCATCTGAACGTATACATATTTAAATAAATTAGGATCGCATAATTGTAAGCTTTATTGTTGTGAAGCTCTCATTGACTCAATTACCAATCGCCCCTAAATCGAATATACGTGTAAAGGTTTATTGCAATTTCATAGAACTCAGAAAACGTGTATAGATATTAATAACATAAACTTATCAGCATTTGGACGAATGCTCATGATTATAAATAAATGTTTAGCTATTATTACGCGTAGAGTGTGACAAGAAACTTGTTACGAACTGTCGTTACAGACACCACCTTTAAGTGTACTCGAGATTACTTATATAAGAAGAAATTCAAAGTATCACGTTTGTTTGCTTAAAATAAATGTGCAAGAATAATGCAGCTTCATTGGCAGTGGCGAACATACATAGTAAAGAAGTTCACCTGAGGGTTGACCGGAAAGATATTGTCCACGAGCCTTTTATACCGTGGTCCTAGAGCAGAGCAGCACCAACAGCAACCTGGCGAAATTAGAAAGAAACCGCTATAAATTTATGATCGCGTCTCCGTTGAATGCGTGAAATAATTTATGGGCATGTGAGAAGAATCGTCTCGGCGGAAGAATGGATCGTTGCAGAATGAGAATCACACATTTACCAAACATCTCGACGCGATCGAGCCACCACAGTGTACACGAAGGGACTTCGATCGCTTGACGCTGAAAGTCACGTGGACCGATCACGTGACTGGTTTTGACGCTCAACACGAGCGTCGAGCGTCATCATGAAATCGCACCTTCGAGCTACTTATATACCTTCCTTATCACCGAGAGAAGTATAAAAGATGTGTATATACAGGGTGTCCCACTAACTCTCCACCTCAAATATCTGTTAATATGTAAGAATAATTGTACTTTATTTAATCACTGAAATTCGCAGTCATTTTTTGTTTTAAGTTTGAAACAGTATAGTTTTATTGCATAAGAAATTGTTGAAGCTTTAATTTGTTAGTTTGAACTTAAAGCTTTTGAATTTTGGGCAGTCATATTTGAAATTTTGCTATGTCAATATCTAAATAAATACTAGAATTGTCAAATATTTTATTAGTATTAGAAGTACATTTTTCATACAAAAAACACTTGCGCGATTATTTTCGAGAATTCTTTACGTTCCACTCGCTGTTTTTTTTTGCTGGAACTTGTAATAAGTGGGTGATAATTGAGTAGAATAGCCTTGTGGCTAATTTCCTAGGACCATAGGTGATTGCTGTCTCCGCAAATCACCCTTAACGAATAAAAATTATTTTCAGTCAATTTTGAATTTCGAATCACGTTTACATATCAGAAATGTAAATATTTAACATCTTCAATTACGTCGATTTATCTTAGTTTAACTAAAATTCGAAGATGAGTGGAATGAAACTCAGGTATCATATTATGAACAATTGATTACACAGTTTTCCAAAGGCTCAGTACAAATTAAAAAGTAAATAACACGTCCTTTTGTGTAAAAGTACTCGTACGTGCACTACTGACTCCGAGAAAAGCGTGTGATCAAAATGCGGTAAAGTTATCACGACAGTTTATTTGATCAATATTTCTTCGTGTTAAAATCGAAGAATCACAATGTACAATATAAATAAATTATTAAGGTTTCCATGCTCTTAGATTGTAACATGAAGATTAGAGAAAGCACATGCATAGAAGCTTTGTGATCGATAATTATTCTACGAAATTGATGCAAAAGCAAAAGGCTTATGCATTGATATATTTTTGTATAGTTATAATATCAGAGTCTATGTGATTGAAAAGAAAGAACGCAAAACTTGTACTATTGAATTATTTCACTGCACTTGAATGGTATTTATAACAAAAATTAAGGTTTTAAAATTAATTGCATTAATACACTAACAACGGGAGACTAGAGTAGGCTTATAACATCGTTGCTCATACCTCGATCTATGGTAACTGAATCTTGTGATATGTAAAGGTGTACAAACTTTGTTTAGTAAAGACTATAAAAATATTGATCTGTCATTTGTAAAATCAAATCGATATTTAATAATCACCCGCCTATAATGTATTGACACGAACCTTAATTTTCGTTATAACAGTTTTATACCGACTTACCTAAAAAAATAGATTTAAAATATTCACAGTATATATATATAATATATATAAAATGATTACGAAATCATCAGTATGTTTAAAAGCATATTTACATAATTTCATTCTCCTTTCTTGCATAAGCATTAAAAATTTCATAGTATGCAGTTGCACACATCATTTTTCTGTATATAGATCGTATTACTTTATATAGAACGAGATTTCGTTTATTTTTATATATAATTCCAAGTTTCGATATGAAAGTAAAAAATATCCTCTTATCGTTTGATATACTTATTATAATAGGCAAATAACTTATATTTGAGTAAAATTTATAGCATATACGTAAGTCTATATTGTCAAACTCACACCTATTTAGGAAACATTGCATACAAGTGCTACAGTTACATAGTGTAGCACAGCTCAAATTTATGTACAATTAATAGAGATTAGTTCTCGATAGAAATAGTATAAACATTTTTTATAAAATTTCACTAATAGAATCAGCGTTGCACACACAAATGTTTTACATACTTCACAAATAATTCATGTTTACCGACACTTACTGCCAAATATGTACCTTTGAAACGCGATCGATACAAAAGATCCAGTTTCTTTTTTAATACCGTATTTGTTAAATGAGAAATTTCTTTCACGCACTTTGATAATTCTTCCAAAGGCAGAATAATTTTATGAAATATGCCTCCAGTTTTCTCGTTACTCTATCAGTTGAATACAGCTTTATGATAGGCTTTTACGAAATATCGTTAGTTAATAAACTAACTTGCTTTAAGAAGCGACATGAAAACATTTATCAGTGTCATTAGCACTACTAATTTTCTTACTGCACTATTGTGAGCATGTTACAGAAATGCTATCTTCAGTATCTTCGTGTAATTGTGCGATACAGTTTCTCACTTCTTTTTTTTTTATAAATCTATTATGCGTGAGCATTAGTGGACATCTTTTTAAACAAGTGGTTATTCTTTCATCGAACACTGCCTAGTGAGAACCATTCAATCGTTTCGTTCGTTAAATCAAGTCGCCCAAGCGGCAAACGTATTCCGCCAAGAAATTCATTTTCTTGTAGAGTATCGTGATTCCATATTGTAGCTTCCAGCGTTCTTTCTTTGATAACGTCTAGAGACATTCTATACTCCAACTACAATAGAAAAATATATATATTCAGCGTCCAACATATCTTATTTAAACACGAAGGTAGAAAATTCCTTACCATTTCCATGAACGAAGGATGACAATTTTTCCTAACAACTTTTGTTTTCCGCTTCGTTTTCTTCGTGGGGTCAGGTTTAAGATAAACTTTCACATATGTATTTGGTTCTTGGCCGTTAGCTACTTTAGGCAAGCCCCTTGCATGGCAAACCATTACATAAAATGCTCCACGAGTATAATGAAGGGACATTTTAATTTGCCCACTTTGTACGTTCTCTCTGACTTTTTTCTCGGCCCACCAGTTTCCAACTAATCGAAGAAAAATATTATAAGGTAGTTACGACAATTTTACGCGTTTTAGGAGCATATTTTACAAGTTCCACTATACCCTTCACTTTGCGTAAATGAATATCAGCATTTTGTTGGTCTCGCAGTAAAGGATGAAAGAAAGTGTATATCAAGTCGCTTTGTGAAATTTCTGGTGCCATCTTGAACAAGCTTACAAGGAATTTTTCGATATCCGCTCGACGTTTGTCGGCAACTTGCTTTATATTCGATCTTCCAACACTTATACCACTCGGTAAACTGTAACATAAATTGCAATGTATTTCAGTTTAGTCACATTGTGTAGGAACTGTTTTGTAAATATTTTATACATTATTAATCAGTTGGTAAACATTGTAAACAGAAATAGAGATTTCTTTCTTTTGTAATACACAGGAAGTATTTTGTATATGTATATCAAGCATTTTTGTCTGATCTGATAGCATGAAAAAAGATAACGAAGCTGAGTTCTGAGATTAAGATATAAAATACTTTGCAAACAAAGACGATGCTGCATACTTTCATTTTCTATTTCAAACTGTTGCAACAGTGACAGTGTTAATTGCGTGCTACTGTGTTGCATTTGTACATATTTATATGTTCAGATACGGATCTTTGATCTCAGAAGAAATTATTTCTACAGGTGTGTATAATAATTTCGCATGATATGCAATAAGTATATAATATCATATTCTGTATTCTATTCACAGGAAAATATCAAGAAATTAAAAATGGGCCTTAGACGATTCCGTGCTCAAATGTCAATAGAACAGAAGTTAGCCAAGTTATCTACTACACCAGAATTTTACCGAAAAATACCACAAACCGATTCCTTGGTATCCAAATCACAAAAAAATATAAATGATAATGTAAGGAAGCCAATTAATGCTAACGTTAAACAATTAAATGAATTGTCCGATTAACGAGATGGGATACTGTCAGCTAATTAATTATGTATAAATTGAGTCAATATGTAAATATATTAAATGGCTATTAATTAACTGTGATGCATGCAGCGGAATTTAATATATAATTGACAAAGGCGAAGAAAATGAAAAATCCTCCAACAATAAAAAATGAGAATACGGAATCATCGAGTATAATTTGTACGAATAAAAAGCAGAAGACAAAATATGAAATGACTGATGGAATACAAGGTACTGGAACAAAGATATCATTTCACTTACCTAGCAACTTTTGCAAGAGGAAAGTGAATGCACAGCTTTTGATAAAATTCGCAAAATTCCTTGTATGACCTGAATAAATAAGTGGGGTCTACGTGGCCTTTTCGCTGTATGCGCAAAATGTACATATAATACTTTTCAGGGTCATATCGTTTCTGATATCCATGTACTTGAACGCTTGTTAATTGACCTTCTTGCTGCATTCTGTGTAACAATGACATAAATATACTCAAACTTTTGAAATTATACACAATTGTATGAAATATTTGAACATAAACTTACGTATATGTACGCGGAATGAAAGATAACAATGCTCCATCGTTATGATCCCCCGAAAACCTCAGCTGTGCTAAATTATGCAAGAAAAAGTTGAACTGCGTGAACCAGCTTTTAAGCGAACTTTCTATCATTCGGGCAAACGTTGCCGCCGCTTCGGGGTTTGTTTGTTCAGGCAGAAGAGCCTTCTGCACATAGCTCACTGCGTCCACAGTCACTCCAGGAATTCCAGATGAAGTCATCTGTGAATTTGTGTAGTTATTCATTTTCGACTTGTTTACTAATTCCTTGATTTCAATATCGCCGAGCTTTTGTTGTACAACATTCAGTTTACGTAAATCAGACAGATTATTTTGGGGGGATAATAGACCATCCATTTTTGAATTTGGTTTAGTATCCGTCTAAATCGATTGTATTAAATTGAATGTCACAGAAAAGCACATTGAACGCGGCACTCGAGCGAGTTTGACTCTTCTCCTAATTAATTCAGACTGCTGCATGGTACGATATTACGAGAGCACGGACGATAAACACTAATTAAATACATCGCATATAGTTTAGCGCGATAGCGGACCACTCTCTGATAAAGCGAGTGGATAAGTCCTTCCGTTGTGGTTTTATTGTGTTCATAAAAGAATAACGGTCCAAATTATCACATTATTTACTTAAAAAGAAACTCCTTTGTTATCAATAAAATAATTGTTGCACGGTAGAGAACTATTTTTCCGTATTGAAGGAATAATACTAATAATTTTAACAATATTATAATAATTCTCGCTTCGTGGAGTACTAATATATTTTTAGCGCGTATAGTATAATATAAACATACCAATCCGAAAAGATGAAGAATAAGATTCCCATGTTTTCGCACCACATTAAATGCTTGACAACATAAATCCACAAAGTGGTGAAATTTAGCTGATGGTTTGTCTCCGCCATTTATAACATATGCCATATCAGATGTTAAAACGAACGGTGTTCTATCCCTAATTAAAAGTATGGAATGTATAGTAATATTTTGTCAAAACTACAAACTACGCGAGTTTGAATATCTTTACCTTTTAAAATTGCCGAACATTTGCGCGTCACCCAAGAATTTTCCAAAATCGATATGAAAGAGATGTCCCGATGTTTTTAACATAATGTTGTCATTATGCCTATCACAAATGCCTAAGATATAAGTAGCGACACTGTAGCCTGCACAAGATGCAGTGAAGTTTTCCACCGCTCTTTCGTATTCTAATTCTGAGGGATTATGCTTTGCCAACCACTCGGCAATTGGTCGATCTTTAAATGATCCAGTTAGGCCAAATTCAACCTGTATTTTCCTTAACGTCTCCGCATTTGTAACCATTTCTATCATCCCACGTTTGTAACCAGTGGGCACGCAAGCGAACGTTACCATTTTAAGGTCAAGGCCTTCTTTCAGCCACAGCTTGTCCATAATACGAACCATTTGAAGAGTTAACATGTCTTGTTGCAAATCGTCTCCAACCTTCAAAATTATTTAGTATAAATTGAGATACTAGTGCTAATTACGCAGCAGGTATATCTAATAACATACCTTAAAAATCGCCGGGCAAATTACATCGTCACAACTTAGGAAGTTGATTTTCAACGGAAGAGTAAACGATGGAAAATACGAACAAGTCTGTACATTTATCCCAAATACTTGTTTGCTCGGGGACAACGGTAAACATGTACCATCGTCTTCCATCAACTGACAATGTATATTTTGTAATCCAACTTTAAGCCCATCCAGTCGCAATGATTCTTTCGTCTGTTTGATATTCTCCGCCACCTCGTGTAAGTTCTGTAAGAATAAGAATTGTACTACTATCATTAGGAGAAATTCTGAAAAGATAGAACGTATGAAAACAAATCATACTTTGACGAGTAATTGCTGCGTAAGGAAGCTGTTCCTTAATGCATCGCCGATAACGGCCAGTAATGCGCGTAACATCAACTGTAACCTTCTATGATAACGCGCATAACTAATATTTTTGTCATCTTCTGGTGTAGTTTCAGCAGAATTCTGAAAATAAAACATTTTAAACGGATTAGTAGGCGTAAATAGTCAGATTACATGAACAGAGAATATTAATGAAAAAATATTTTGTAAATACAGTAGAGCGGCAATTATCTGAACTGCTTGGGATCGAGATGGTTCGGAAGCATGCATGTACTTTACACAGTTTATAACTATAGGAATTATACCTAAAATTACTTATTAAATACAAAGTACTACTGCGTTAATGTATATTATGCAAAAGTCAATTAATCAATCGGTACCGCTACACTGGTTCGATGAAGTGGTGGGGATGGCGATGATGCAGCACTGGTTCGGATAATTGACGCTCTACTGTATATTAAATTAGATTAGTAGGTCTGGAAAGTTACCCTATACATGGTGTTTCTCTACCTACAGTGCACACTGTAGGGGATAATTATACAGACAAAAATTTAGGTAAAGGCTTCGTTTTCGAGAAAATTGGCTTGGAATTTCATCTAAATACGCTTTCACCGTTGGCTCCTGGGGGCAGCTGACGCGTTCCATTAGTTTTAAAGTCCATTTTCTCGAAAACGATGCCTTTACCGTAATTTCGTCACTGTTGATTTTCATCCTATTTTTGCCTGTATAATAACTCCCAAAAGTATTTACTATAGGTAGAGAAACACCCGGTAGATATAGAAATTTATAATAATCAACTGCATATTTCATGGAAACCCTTCCCGTTTTAGTTTTCTAAATTGATAAAAGTTGTAAACATAACTATAATCCAACCCGTACCTGGGGACTTTGTCCTGGCAATGCTTGCGTTAGAAGCCAATAAATGTGATGAGCTACTCGTGGCGAAAGTAATGCTCGTTCTAATAAAAATCTCGCAAGGGGAGATGTTTCGTATGTTTCATGTTTCAGTGCTTGCAATAATTGCGGTAGATAGTCTACGAGTTCGTCGTTACTTAATTCTCGAATCCATTCAACTGCCATTTCTCTTACTTTCATGTCGGGGAAACTGCAAAGTATCTGGTTACAGGTAAATACATACAACATTTAGAATTCATTTAGAATGTTCAGTTACCAAGGTAGCAATAATTGCAAAGCTTGAACAGGCGGTAAGGGGCTCCAGACTCTAAGAGACGCGTGAAGATCGGGCAAGCATGCCCAGTCCCAACTGTGAGCAGCTAAAAGTACTTTAGGCAAAGCTTCGGGCTTATCGTGTAGGTAATGGCGTTTTTCCCATAAAATTTCTCTTTCCTCGATAAGTGGCCTGTTAATACCAGAAATAAGTATTAATAATATGGTGAAAATGATTGTTAACTTAGAGATACTTACTTTGAGAATGTATTCTGTTGAGTGATGTCTATTAATAATTCCTGTGTATTCTGGTCCAGTGAATTGAAATCAAGAGATTCTACATCGTAATCTCTTAGCTCTGTAGGGAATAATACCTTTCCCCCGTAATCGGGCAATTCTAAACCAATAATAGGATGTGTATCTCCATGGGGATGAATTCCAGGTGCCGGAGCCGGACCTAATCTTTTGTCAGCAATCGCTGGCCAAAGAGATAAGAAGAAACTTCCCTGACTCATAACTCTGTGACAAAGGAAAGAGAATATATGAAGAAGCATTTAATGCTTTTGACTCTATTACATAAACAGTTATAATTACCCTTCGTAGTCAAAGAATTGTATAGCACCCCAACCTAATTCTTCTTTCTGCATGGTGTTCTCGGAAGACGAATTAGACTCGTGCTCGGTAGGTTCTAATGTACGACCATACAGGACTAACACTAATCTAGCTTCCCTTGGTACTTGACATACGCTTATCCCATGAAACTCCAACCTTTTGCATTAAGATAATAATTCGAATTTGGAAAATAAAATGAAATTTCTAAAGGGTAAATTTCTGAATAATTACCATGAATTGAATAAAATTCTGGGATAAAAATTAGAACTGACTGCCATAGGTTCGGATACAACTGGATTCCCGACAGGTCTGGTCCCATGGAATATTTGAGCTGCGACAATATAATCATCGTGTTTCCATGATCCTGGCAGTCTGTGTAATGCCCCGACACGAACTAATACGGTGTCCAACACCTCGGACGACACTAATGTATCTGTTATAAAATAAAACATTACACAAGATTAAATTCTCTTAAAATGAATCACTGAACGAGATATTTATAAATATAGTTTTCTTACTTGCTGGGAATTCACTCCTGCTGCTTAATTCAAAATCAACTCTAAAGGCGTGACAAAAAGTTTCTACAAGATCTTGTATAGCATCACGGATTTTCCGACAATGAGACGAAATCACATCTGGGAATTTCGTTCGTAACGTTACAACAGAGTAGTCACCATCCTCGTGCAAGATTTCTGGCTTCTTACATTCTATATTCGTCGTATGAGCTTGAGGCAAAAATTGACAACACGCATTCACGAAGTTGTCAACAGCTTCTGTAATTTCAAACGTTTCTATGCTTCCCATTAACGCGCTTACTGCCTTTACCGCTTGAACGACACCACGGGGTTGCAGTTGCGGCAAAAGAGTAAAGCTATGATTAGTAGTTGCCAATTGTATAGCAGCAGTCTCCACACGTTCCATTTCCTTTTCCACAGTCTCTGTCATAAAAACTCTCAATTATTCTTTCACGATTTTAGACACGCTTGCACAATAATGTTATAGTACAATTGCTTTAACCCTCTAGGGACTAGTGGGACTCCAGAGTCCAGACTCCCATACATTGTAACGATTCAAACGAATTTTTATTAGCATCACTATCGATAAGATCGAAATTTGATGCGTATAGTGGCCTTTAGTAGGTACTGTAGGCAGGCAGATTCGACTTTTTACAGTTATAAACAAGTGAATCTCGTTGGTGCCATTGATCGTGATTTCAGCATATTCCGATTTGTCAACTAGTTTTATAAATTAAAGTAAGTAAAAGTACTTTTTATAGTAAAAATAAGCATATACATAGTAAAAGTGAGTCCTAATCGACAAAATAAAGTATGGGCACTGCACTCTGTTTACGTTATGTACAAGGGCTTTCGGGTTGAAGTTATGGCACGTGTATGTCCCAACGGGACTTGGGAGTAAATATTTCTGAAAATTAAGTACTTATACGTCATAGCTATTTCTTTAAATATTCATACTATTCTATATTATGTGTTAAATAGTGTATAAATCGGGTATGAATAAATATTTGTATTAATCTTTATGTTAGTTTGGTTTCCATCATTTTCCAATGTTTAGCGAATCTAGACAAACATACACTGTATTCATTAAAAATAAACCACTTTCATTTTACGTAAAATGCATTGCATATTTCTGTTATAACAAAAGCAACAATTGTTTTTACGATTATCATAAAAAACATAACAGCTATTTAAAATTATAACACTATTTTTCATTACTACTATTTAAAAATGATTTTCCATATTAAAAAAATAATTTAAGTACATATTTATGTTATGAAAAAAAATTACCCGTAAATCCCAGTGGGGCTCCTACATCCCACACTAGAAATCAATGATTTTCACATTTTCTGCATTCCAAACGAGTAGTTTGCAAATCCGAAGTATAAAATAGACTACTTTAACCCTCCGAACAATTCTACGGCGAGTTTAAAACATCCCCCTAGGTACCTAGAGGGTTAACTAGCAAGCAAATGTTAACGTACCTAGTAATATGAGCAGCGTATCATAGGAAATGGGTTGTACAGGTTCATTTGGGAGAATGTCTTCTAATTTAAGACACTGATCACGATTATCGTCTTGAAGCTATTACAAAACACAGATGTGTAAGGCAAATGCTTAAAGATTACAATACGTTCGCTTACAAGTAGATACTTACGGTTCGCGATATAGATCGTTTTATTTGTGCTTTGATCTGGATAGCTAACTCAATGTCTTTTTCTAATTTAATACACTGGTGTATATATTCGTACTGAGCTAAAGTCGTATTAGGCGCGAAATACTCTGCCAGACCCCACACTCTTAAACAATATTTTTCTATATTTACCGTACCTTCATCTTCCAAGGAACAAGCGACATTGAGAATAACATGTTCGATGCTACAATTCACTGAAAGCACATACGTATAATGTACTAAGGTATCGGAAATTATTAGGACAATTTTATACGTACAAAAACTTACCGTCACAAGTAAAAGTAATGGACGGAGTATTTTCATCGGAATCCATTAACTGCGGATGTACAACCAATTTTATACTTGTGCCTTCGGGGTATAAGTTCTCCATCATTGGACTGACTACATGCCCCATATTTGTACCAGGATCGTTGAATGGAAAATCACCTGCACGCGTTTGGCATATTAATAAAAATTCGAAGCGTCATGAAAATAGAGAATTAAATATTTTATGCTTTACTAACTTCGCACAGACTTCATCATTTCATGAAACGCTTTAAGATCACAATCACTGAGCGATGGTCTAGTTTTTCTCACCGTTACATTTTCGTATAAGTGTGTCTGCCGTTTTTGCTGCAAAAAATGGATGCTATTAATGATTCAAGTTATTAGGTATTCAGTTTCATATTGAAATTGTTAGGGTACTTACTCTTCTGTCCAAAGAAGTCCTTCTTCGTTCGATAGTGTTCCAAGCAGACGAATTCCTAGGTGGTAGCGGTGGTGGTGCAGCTGGTGATACAGCCGGAGATTTAGCAGACTTCTCCACAGCAACGTACACTGGATCTGAATTAACGCTCTCGTTTGTGCTATACATGTAGTCGAATGGATCAAACGGGTCATACATTGATCCGCTGACTTGTGATTGTGCCTCTGTTTAAACATATCGTATTACTATGCGATGGGCATCAGCACTTCGACACACACGTTTAATTACGTAATTACTTTGCTTCAGTTCTATACAAAATGTAAATTTATTGTTGTAATATTACCATCTTTATGCCCTTGTGCAATATCATTGTTATCTTCAGTCTTAACAAGTAATGGATCGAATGCTTCCAATACGCTAACTCGAACGTTCGTTCTATCTTCTACTTGATCGAAAGAACTCAAATCTATAAGATTATTATTTGGTTTCTTCTCTATCACTTTCAGTACATTTAATTGTTCGTCATCCATAGAGAATGTAGGTTTTTGACCACCACAAACAGCAGGAGTAATACTTGGTCTGTAATTCATAGGTAACGGAGGTATCTGTAAACAAAGGTGATTAAAACTCACTTTTAAAGAAAACTATAAATTTTATATAAGCTTCGAAATTCTATTAACAAAAAAGGCACTAGTAAGCTTGAAATTAATATTTCATATCATTAAACATAACATTGTTAACACGTTCCGTGCCACCACGGAATATCAGATTTTTGGTAGGACTATAAAAAGTGGTGAAAAAATGTTTCGCGATGTTCGATTATAGACAAATAGTAATTGCGTTAAATTCTGCATAATTTTAACTCCCCCGTACTCTAGTTTCCATATCAAATTGAGAAATATGCTTGTCCGTTCAATGAAAGTTTCAATTTCAATAAATATCGCGAGTTGTTGGTGATCCATGTGACACGGGACGCGTTAAACTGACATTCAGATTAAAAACTTCACACGCGATATACCTGCATAAGAAAAAAACCTTTTATATCACAAAAATTCCATGCAGGCTGCAATGAGAATTATTGATAAAAATTATCATTCTAATGAAAGAAAAATATATATATTCAATGTCAAACGATATCGAACATCGTTGAAAGCAAAAAAATATGTATCGCTTACTTGTGGTGCTACATCAGGTACATTACTGTTAATACTACTGGATCTTGACATGATAGGACTAATTTTTGGAGTTCCAGGTGTGCAGGGTGCTGTGGAAGATCTAGGGTCAGGAGAGAGCGACTGATATCGGAAGTCCCGAGAGTGATAGCCCGCAGAACTACTACTGCGCGATACTCTTGTCTGTTTTTTTAACAACGAGGGATGAGTCTCCCATTTTGGTTCTACTGATGTATTTCTGTTGTAGGACACAAATAATTTATAACAGGTAATTCGAGTCAGTAATATTCTTGCGTAAATAATCCAATAGGAATCTTACGGCGGCGCAGGTGGAGGTGGACAGTAATCGGTTAAAGTGTCCGCTTTCACTGGACTTGTAAAATTGATCAAGTCGAAAGACTGTTCTTGGCTCGTGGTAGCTGACGTAGAATTTCTTCTAGATGGAACTGGTGGTGGTGCTAATATCACAGCATTTTTACACTGATTGGTATTAAAAGCCCCCGGCCTTGGTCGACTCCTACTCTGAAATCTATAATTCCCTTTTTTTTAAAAATTTGTTAAATACGACGCATTCCTTCGTTACAATCGTACACAGAATCGGGCTACAAATATATACGAATAATATAAATTACTTTTCAACTTGTTGCGCACTGTCTGTTTCCGATGTACTACTATGTACAATACTATTTCCTTTGTGTACGCCATTCTTCGAAACGCATGATTGCTGTATATTACTAAATTCCGAACGCTGCTTCTGCAATTTAAATTTCTCTAAGGCAAGACTCTCCAAACTCAATGCCTGCGCACGTTCCAGATCTTCTTGGAATTGACGTTCATAATCAATCACCGCAGACCTTTGAGCACCTGTGTCTCTATTGTAGTGTGACATCTACAATTAAATTAGAAACTACTACTACTTAGTAGATTAAAGAATGAAAGAAGTATAAATATAGACGCGCGTTCAAGGTTTAACAATGATCTAAACTTATGAATGTATTGATACGCGATAGATGTATATCTGAAACCCATACTACAGAAATGTAATGGAAGAGAAGCAGATAAGAAGGGGCTTGCCAATGTACGCTGTCATTCTAACCTGCGCTTCAACTGTGTATACAAAAATACTTAATCCGTGATGTTAATAGAATTAAACCAACGACAATCACAACAATCTTATAATTAATATTCTCGTAAGTAATGTTTTCTAGGTGCTGAAAATACATCCTCAGCAACATTTAAGGTCTGTAATTAACTGAATAAAAAAGATACTCGTTCTAAGGAATTAAATGTACATTGACTGTGGATCGTAACATGTGCGCCAGCGAAGGGAAATGGAATAATACACTATTGACACGAAGCTCGTCGTTTAAAGGGCTCAGTTATCAGTTTAAAGAGACGGATGTACCACGAGCGTATATAAACAGATTATGGCTCACCGTAGCATTATTTTCGACGGAATATCTTGCTGTCAGGTATCGCGGAAAATCGGCCAGTGGAAGGACAATACGGATGGCGAAGAAGCACTGTCACCTAATCAAGGAAATGACATTTTCGAATCCTCTAATCGGCCGTCGTATACAAACGACCCACGGTACATACGTTGGCTTATGTATATCTACATACAACTCGCTTTATGAACGAAGAGTGCACTGGCTTGAAGCTGCTGCCACCAATAGACGATGCACGAGTAGAAGGCACGCATAACAGGCCTGGAGGTATCATCTACGTGCAACGAAACACTACCCTACAGGCGCGCCTGTGTGCACGCACGATACCGTCTTGCATCGACGCGACGATACAATGTGCAACGAAAGACTGGCACTGGTGCGGATGTAATTGAAAGTGGTGACAGTACACGGTCAGGAACATATTCGACTCTTTTCAGTGTGTCGCTTGATCAGCTGGTTAATCTGTTCAGCTTGAGCAGCGAGCCTTATTTGATTACAGTTGATTTAATGCACGGAATGCGTAGGATCGCTTACAGTTAGGAACACCATATTTGTATAGCGGCGCGAGTTAGTAGGTGTAGCAGAGAGCTTGTGGTAACGGTACTCGGCACTTTTAAGCTACCGTAATTTGACAACAGGAGGTTCAATATGAAATTAGATTTTTAGTTTTAACATGTTTCGCTGGTGAAGGTTTTATACATTGTTTTTATGGATGAATTAAGATCATGGGGAAATTATGTTGTTTCCGATTTGTTTTAAAATTCCAAAGAGCACCGAACAAATCTAATTTTTGTAATTGGTACTGGAAGAGGGGCGGTGGGATTAGAGTAGAGAACAATGAGTGTAAACAAATATAAGATTATTACATAGTGGCTGATGGCTAGTCAGAACTCTGCTATGCGAGATATTGTTGTGCAGTAGATGAATCAAAATATTATATTCTGCGTTTCAAACGTCTTTATTATTGGGAGGTGGGGGGCGGGGGAGTTTATAGACAATGAACTGTAGGAATGTGCATAGACAGATGTAATTCAGAGGAGATAAGTTTTAAGTCTGCATAATTTTGTATGCATTAAACTGCCTACTGTAAGTTACAGTCAAGACTACTTACATTTCCATATTCCTATGTTCAAGACGTCATATTTTTATACAAATTCTTAAAGCCTATACTTAAAGACAACAATGGTATATTACATGTAACTTATAATATTTTTTAGACACAGTTTCTCAGTACATATAAACGAGATATAAAAGAAGTAAATCTGTAAAATGACAATTTTACATTTAAGATAATCGAAGATCACAGAATTACAATCTTAATCCAACAGAAAATGAATAAAACATCATTTTTATTTGTATGTTTGTTTATTACATCATATACACCATATAAAACGTTTATAAAAATATAAATGTTTTATTTGTATAACAATATTCTAAAATTACTTTCACAAAATATAGTGCAAGGACACTAAATTCGTAAAGTACATTCCCAAATATATCTAGGATAAAGTACTTTTATTCAGAAGTACATTAACTACTACTACATCATATCAAAATGTATATTAGCAGAATAATATACCAATTTCGATGATGTTATAAATAATATAATGATCTGTTTGTGGTAACGTGAGAAGTTCGTAAAATAATACGACCTGGGCTTCGTAAAAATTGTACCATTTCTCATGGGCGTCCGCAGGGGGGGGGGGGCAAAAGGAGCAGCTGCTCCTCCTGGGTATTGAGAAAAAATCGCTTATTTTTCAAAACTGATCTTTATTAAGTTTTATACTAAAAAAGGGAATATTTTTAAATTTCGGTTTTAAATTTTGAATTAATTTGGCACTGTAAAATGGGTTAAAAAAGCAAGAGAGGTATATTTTTCTTTACCATCATCCCAAAGTTGCCCCTCCCCCTCCCCGGAAAAAAGTCTGCGGACACCCCTGTAATTTCTGTTAACATTTCTGAGTAGATAACGTGAGTGCTGAATTTCTTCAATGCAGTATAAAAATAAAAAAATGTCAAAATCCATTTATCGAAAGAGTTAAAAGTTTCATCTTTTTCGAGATATATTAAGTACGTAAAACTGTAGGTAACGTTGAGGTTTATATATTAAAAATTATCCGTAAAAAATGCGATTCGCAGATCTAAGATGGTTGCACGATCCTAAGCCAGAATCCTTTCTCGCTCGTAATTACAAGACTTCGTGTACTGAATTTTATCGGCGTGATTGTTCGATCACAGATTTCCACTTGATGGTTTCTTAAGAACGAAATTATTCCCATTTTGATTTGCAGAAGGGCGAATCGCATTCCTGAAAAATAAAATCCAATTCTTTAAATAGATTCATACAACAGCAGAGTTTTGTTTAATCGTAATCGCGTTGTCCAATTGTTTAGCTTAAAATACCAATCGAATTATATTTGATATTTTGAAAAATTATCGAACTCCGTTAAATGAATTGCACGATCTACGTTTTATACGCTACAGTAAATCGAAGTAATGATGGCAATTAAAGTAAGAATACTTATCGTTAGCCAATGAATCACCTATGCAATTTCGTGGTCCTTCCCCAAACGGAAGATACGTATACGGATGCCTCGTTCGTTTGCTCTCGTCCGTGAATCTCTCAGGGTCGAACGTAGCAGGGTTGGGATAATAATCTGGATCATGATGGAGACCATAAATTGGAATGATCACCCTCATACCAGTTGGTAACTCGACTTTAGTACCCGGTATTTGGTATTGATACTCGCATCTTCGAGAGAGGAGCGAAGCTGGTGGGTATTTCCTTAGAGTTTCTGAAAGCGATTGTGAAAAATCAATCCCCTTTTAACAATCTTACGATACTGGTACCATTCTAACTCAAAGGCAAGCCACGATTCTGTAAATCCTCAGATCACTAATACGTTCTCTTCAGGAGCTTAACGTTTTCGTCACGGACGTGGATTCACGCGTCCCGTGCAATTTTACAAACAATCGAAAGCATGCACCATCGTTTTAATAATTATACGAGAATCGTTAAAAAATTCTGCGCCTCGTTACAAAAGTCGCGGTATGGGATATGCGCAGCGAATGCGTTAATTGTAATAGATAACGAATTAGTATACTTTCCCAGGAAGTAGATATCGATCTGAATTTTTCTTTCAATTTAATCTAATCTGCAGTTATGCAGTCGATAACATCTGATTGGGAATTCAGTGCCTGCCTCGAAAAACGCGTCCACTTTTACCTGCAATAATCATATCGAGGTACTTCATGTCCTGCACAGCGTCGTACGTTAATTTGCCATTTCTGTTCTCGATGGCGTCGTGGATGTCGCGTCTCGTTCTCTCCTGAATCTCAGCATTCAGGGCCAGCTCGTGAAGGCAAAACGCGATGGTGTTCGACGACGTTTCATAACCAGCGGCGAAGAACACAAACGCTTGGGCCGCAATGCTGTTCTCGTCCAATTCTATAAATAACGATGCTTATGCGATAAAACCTTTCAAAAGGAATACTGTTTTTTTTATCGTTCACACGCCTAATGACTAAGCTCATGGATATAGGCGTGATAAAATCTCGGTAAAAGCAAAACGATCACAATTCGGCGGTTTTTAAGGGTTTAAAGTCGAAATGTTTGGCAGCACAAAGTTATATACTTGAAAATCACACAACTCGTATTTTGACGGAAGTACGTAATTTATGGAACGATGTCAGTCTCGATTTAAATGCAAGCGACTCGATGTGCTTGTTCATTTTCCCTTGCTTGGTGAAATGTGGGCTCTCGAATATTTATTTCCTGGTCCAACTATTATCATTACCAGCTGATTATAGTGGCAACTGACTGAACGGATATTAATCAATAGTGATAGATGAATATTCCTTTGAAATTAACATAGTTACGAACGAGTGGCTGATTTAAGGGGAGGTACGTCATTTTAGATTAGAGCGAGTAAAACAAATTTAACAACAGTAAAAGTATAATAAATACAAAAGAAATAGAGCAGTATCTGAAATAGGTTTCTTTTCGAGATGCAAAACGGCGCCGGTTGTAGCGTCTCTGGTAGTTATGTAAAACAGACCAATAATTTATGTTTTCAATTTATATGTGAATTGTAAGAATATGAACCACAAACGGTGTAAAAGAATTGCATATTTTAAAAATGGCGGAACTTCAAACAATTAAGTGTGATTTTCACTAAAAATTCGCGTTTTATTTGTTTAAAAATAGTGATTAAAATTAATAATTTTGTTAAACTTTGTGGTTCACATTCTGAGGAATATTATAAACGAAAAGTATGCAAAATTTGAAGTTGATTGATCAAAAAGTTTTTGACTTTAGTTTAGTACCGATACGGAGTTGAATTTCAGCCTGTAACTTTGAGAATATATTTTTGAAACGTTTTAGAAGCGGTTGATTGAAATTTTTGTTACTATTTTTCGTTCGATTTGTACGGTCTTCTTCCCTTAAGGAAAAAGGCCCAGATGGCGAACGTTCCGAGGGGCCCATTTTTTCGGGAAAATGAAGAGATAGTTTACTAAAAACGGGCTAAGTGTAATAGTACAGAAAAATAAATATAGCGTTCGGATAAAATCCGCCACTGTTACGAACACATAAATGCTAATTTCCATCATTGCCAAAGTTACTCCAGTGTACTTTCTTGTTTCTACTTTTTTTGATTATTTATCAGAGCTTAATACGCCACAAGTCCGTGACAAGTGAAATCCTTGAATTACTCTAAACGATATATGTATATAGTTACGCAGAATTGACAGACACAGCATAGGTACTTTGGTAAATAATACACGCGAGCAACAAGTACAGTATACTCGTGTGTTTTAATTACGAGTCAAGAATGCCAGCTTTCTGAGAAGTCCGTGAAACATTTCGTTAATGCAGCATAATAACTTCGTTGCAACTACGCGGTTCTCAGAGTGGTCATGAATGAAGTACTTAATGCCAATTTTATCTTGATTAATTCGCAACAGAATTGTATCGTTTATGGTCATGCATCATAGCTACTCCGAGCGTGCAACGAGCAATCCGTATATTGACCCAAGGGAGTTATCAATTACGTAACGTTCTTCGATTACAATAATCGAGTTGCTTGAAAGTGATAGGAGCTACTACACAAACAGAAATTGCGAGAATTTTCATGTGCATTTCTCTTCTGTAAATACTAATTGCAAAGTGAATGCACCAAGGTCGTATGTGTTATCGTATACTAGCTTTAGTACTCGGCTTTGCCCGGAATTTAGATTCTCATTTTATAAAAAAATTTTTTTTCTGAAAATAGTCACATTCATCTGGATTAGTCAGGCATAATGAGCTGAGGCACATTCCGCGATCCTACAGTTTACCGTTCGAAAGTTTTTAAGCGATAGACAAACACAAACACATCAACTTTGCAGCGGTAGCTTAACTATAATTCATATCGTAATTCAAAACATATATTTTCAGCTGTATAAAACTTGTGCTGTATGCTATCCCGTTTTCCCCGAAAATTCGGTGAAGTCGTATGACGAGTGCATTCAGCGCACCAGCCCACATGATGAAGTCAATGACATTTCTGTTGAAAAGCGTGCGATATATCTCTGTATAAAGTAATCTATACAGTAATTCGTCGTAATAGTCCCGACGAACGGGGCTGGCGGCGGGACAATAACGCGATGCGGACACTATTTCGTGCCGACGACAACTTTGTGTCGACTCTTTTGTTCTCTCTCGCGCGTCTCGGATTCTCTCGCTCTCGACTGAAGGATTCCAAGAAATGGTGGGGATAGTTAGCGGGACTATTACGCATGGTAAAAACGGGACAATAACGACGAATTACTGTACTTATAAACGATAGGGGCTCGACGATAAACTCATCGCTCATAACGTAGGCTCGTGCTATTTCCACGCTTTCATCGGTCATATCACGCTTTTCCCGATGGACCTAACACCCACAGACCATTTTTACGCGCGATAAAGTGACATACCCATCTCTTCAGTCGTCTCTGCGTCCTCCTCGTGGTTGACCTGCCCGTTTCCTGCGTCGTTCTCCAGCGTGCCCCTATTCTTCAATTCGATCAACAGGTCCATAAAATCGTGCCTCTTCACGCCGTGCTCCTCTCGTTGCTTCACCATCTGCGACACGACGTCCTTGAAGAATTTGGTCACCCCAGGATCGATCACCTGGACACCTAGGAGCTTGTACAACCTGGGCATGGCCGTTCTAAGCATCCTCCACAGGGTGGCTTTGTAACTAGGCCTAGAAAGCTTCTTTGCTGCCCTGTGGAACTCGGAATCCTCGTCAGTGAGCGCGTTTATTTGTATGCCGAACGCACAGGTACCGATGACGTCTATCGTAAACTTAGCCGCCAACTCACGGATCTCGATCGGTCGGCGAGCTTCGGAGGACCTGTCGATTAACTTCTGAAATTCCTCGCTGCACTCCGCCAGAAGGTAGAACATCCTCTTCAGCTTGCCAGATGAGAAGGCTGGGGTCAGCTTGGCCCTGAGGCTCTTCCACTTCTTTCCCTCCAGGTTGAACAGATGAGCGGACAGTGGGTCCTGGCGAGGAAGGGAAGTTGTACAGAGGCACCCAGAAGTAATTGGATAAAGAGCAACGTTAATTGTAAGGCTACACAGTGATCTATGCTTGATGGACATCCTGTGATTACTGAATTTCTCTGGAATGATTTTGTAAAAAAGATTGAATGATTTTTATTCGGAAAATCAAATGGGAATATCTTGAAGAATGCATTTAATGTTTGTAATTTCGAGCTTGCTGCCAAAATAAGTGGCTGCACACTTGTATTTCACTGTGAGTGGAGGCACTCGAGACACATTGAAGTGCTGCTTAATCGATGTCCTTGAAAATGAAGACGCTTTTGTTTTTTTTATCATCATATCGAAAGGAAAAAACTGCCGAACACGAGTTTTTGAAAAGTGTATAGCAATCTTGTATCTGGTCACAAATTGCTTTGTGGAGTTAACATTGCCCTCTGGGAGATAATTCTACTTATCTTGGGGGATGAAAAAAGTCAAATAATCATGCGTGTGGAAATACTTATTTTTCGAGTTATCGAAGTCTAAAGAGTTCATATAGTTTCGAGTTGATTTCAACACACAAATTGGTTGTGACGTAATAAAACATTACAGTGGCTATTACGAATTCGATATATCTGTTATTATTGTTTAGTATTGGCACTAAAGCAAATCAGAAAATCTTATAGTTTCACGTTATCCAAATACTGCTGCAAATCTCGCTGATAAAATGTATCTCTAACTCTAAAAAAAGCGTTTCTTCATCTCCGATAGTGTGACCATTTTCAAAATTGAATAGATTCCCAATGTTCAATTACTTATTTTGGAACATGCTTTACATGGATTTTCTATAAGTCAATGCTAGTGATTATGCCTTCAATCGAGTTTGAAAGTATCCCTAGAAGTTTATACTAAGATGAATCATTGTGTCTGAACTATTTCCTATTTTCCCTGCAATTCTTAAGGGGAGAACCTGGTTTAGAGGGTCCAAATTTTGGATTTTTGTTTACTTTAATCGAAGTAAACAAAAAAGAATATATTCCTAAAGTATCGGAGTGAAATTCGAAGTATTTCGGGAGTATCCGCAATTGTGCGTCTGTAAATTTCAAATTTAAAACGTTTTTTTTTCTTCAAAAGAACATTTTTCAAGTTCGCGGAAAAGATAGCCGATTTTTATACTGAATCTCAGCCTATCAAAGATAACTGAAACTTTTTCCCGGAGCTTTTTAGTTAAGTAATGACCAACAATCGTCGACGAACTAAAACTTTTATGAAAAATTAAATTAAACCATATTTTTTGCATAAAAATGTCGATTTTTCCTCAAAACCGTAACTTCTCCTTCAAAGTCCCACAATTTTATCAATTTTAGACTTTTCTCTTATTTCTTTAATTAACTGACAATGTAAGTTCATGAATACTAAGAAAAATTTCCGTTTGTTTATTTTGGGCAGAAATTAAAAAGTCCATTTCCCCCGCCATTTCACAAATCAATGAATTTGATATTATTAAATTAATTTTTCTGTATTGTATAAATATATACTAAAATACCCGTAAAGTGTCGGAAAGATCGACTTTATTTTTCTGCGTTAAAAACATTTGCGAATGTCACCTATTCTAGCGTCGTAAGCCAGGATCTCCCCATAAGATATGAATTCTTTTCAGGGTTCATTGCATAACTGCACCATGGTTGAAATGATCTTTATGTAAGTTCAATATACAATCCTCATTTAGTTTACCAAAATTTTCAACAGTTAGTTCTCATATTTTTCAGGTAAATATTACTGAATATATAAAAAATATCATTAACTTTCGCGTCATCTTTCAGGGTATGCGCAATGAAGACCTCACACTGTCCGGTACATCTGCAAAAAAAATTACCTGCGAATTTACTGGAATGCCACGATTCGAGAAGCAAGCGAAATTCTTGACGCAGATATTCTTGATGAGATCTGGGTCCCGCAGGATCAGCACGGGCGTTCTAACGCGGAACACTCCGAAGAACCTCTCGTCCTTGAACCACTCGTACATATCCTGAATCCCTTCAGGCAGGGATTTCCGGAACAGAAGCATGGGGGCGTAATTCCCAAACACCACGGTGGGTTTTCGAAACGGCACGCCGCGCCTCTCCCAGAAGCTGAAGGTCGAGGTGAAGAAGCAGTACAAAATCCCTAGGAACAGTCCCAGTAACAGGAACTGCTCCAGGAGCTCCTTTAACTCGCTCCACATTTTCAAGAATGGCAACAAAATCTCACGTTCAAACTTGACACGTGTACCAAGTCGCGATTCGTTTATGTTTAATCGTAATGTTTATGTGTAATATAATGCGCCCCAGCGTTATATTCGCAACGCGTCAACAGTGCCGCCGGATATCCGTTCGACGGCACACGCCGTGCGCTTCTACTTTAATTGCAAAACAAAAGGACGCCTTTGTCGAGCGTCGCGGGCTGGAATTACGCAGCGCGACGTTCCAATCGAATCCTTGGGACTGTTTATAGAGGAGAGTGCACCTGCACGGTAGAGAGTGAATCACTTGCCCCCCGGTGTTTGCACTCGCCCGTTTCTCCGCGGGGGGAAGTGTCAGTGGTGCACGGGCCGCGCGGTTATATATGCCTGCCACTGACGTCTTGATCCCACGTGATTATCGGGTCACTGATTTCAGCACGAGTACTCTAACTAAGCGTTAACGGTTGTGCTTAAGAGAGCCTCGTTTGTGAGCCGCCGCCTCGTTTCCAAACACTTAACCTTTTACCGACGGTTTCACACTTTTTAGAGGTTGTACAGTTATGTTGGTTTAGGCGTGCACAACGGCGATTCGACTCGACCGAGCGAGCATTCGTTTATGATATATCGAACTGTCCAGCGGTCGCTGGAGAATCGTGCCGAGAAAGCTTCGGAACGAAATTACACCGGCACTTATATCGTAATATGCGACTTTCTATCGCTCTGGAATCCGTGCAGCACGCTGGCGCATTTTCAAGAACGGAATACTTCTCCGCTTACAACTAGTAGTAATGCAATGAAGTGTCTCTGAAAGGTAGGTGTCCGTGCCACGTTGCTGAAGCTCTTCAAACACTCGATATCTCATTGAATTTTGTAACGTTTAATCCTAGCGGTATCGGCTTCACAGTGGGATCCACATTTCTGTCCATTTTACGTAACGTTAAACGAAGTTTATCGCGGGTGACTGGCAATCCCAATTACACCGAACGATTATCTTTGGGAAGTCTTATGCGAAGGCGGGTGCAAAGTACCAGCGGTGACTTTAGCGTACGTCGACGGCACTGCACGCGTTTCGGGGGCAACGAGAGAAGATAGAGGGGGATGGGAGGAGGGGGGTGGGGAAGGAGAGGAACCGGGCGAAAAAAGGCGCCGTGGGTAAGTACGCAGTGCGTATCGCTGTTGCCGAAAGGCTGACCTCCCACCGACTGGAGATATACGAACGCACGCACGCATTTATAGAGGCCTTGCGCTCTTGCTCTCCTACTCGAGTCCGGGCTGGAGCTCTTGTGCCTCGTTTGAGAGTCACTTGTTTATCTACAACAGCTTATTTCTCCTTCCCTCTCCGCCTTTCACGATAATTAGCCCGAGATGTATCGGGGCACTAGACCCGGTCAACCGCGTGCTTGCCGCTCTCTTTTTTCATCGCTAGTTTCGAGGCATCGCGTTGGCGTGCGCCTTTTTGCCTGATGCCCGTTATCAAGACGTCTCTGTAATGATTTACATAACGCATGTATACTACTGCGCGGTAGCAGGGCCATTTTTTAGTTTTAATATAAATACATTGGTACTTTAACGTGTTGTATTAACTTTTGAGTACTTTAACATTTGTATTCTCCTACTTTAGTATTTTTAACTGTTATATTTTAGTGTAGCAATATTTCAGAATAAAGTAGTACTATACATATGTGTTTCAATATCCCATGCAGTGTTTTAATGTTTTAGTATCGCAACATTGATATTAATATGGTAATATTCTAATTTCGATCAGCTATTGAGTTTGTTGCGATTTTGTCAGTGAAAGGATTGATCAGTGCCGACATTGGTGTACGTTACAAACGGCGTGCAATCGGATAACGCGCGTGTATTTTAAGTAAAACTTGATCCCCTGTAAGGAATTCCAGTACGTGATTGTACTACGTCCAGCGCATAGATAACATGGTTTACGTGTCGTTCTGTACGCGTGTCTGTCGGCAATCTGCTGCAAATGAAAATAGATCTTACTTTTACTGTCAACCTGATCTCGCCTATGCTTTTAGATGGAAACAGATGGTAGAGCAGAGGGACTTGGTTCGACTTCTTCACGCGTACCTTTCCCTACTGTTTATGATATATGAGACTAGGTGACTAGAAAAAAATACAAGAATAGCGAATCAAAACTCGCTGGGGCACGATGTTTCGTTGTTTTTTTTCTTCGCAACCTGTTCCTGAAATTATTTGCATCATATAAAACTAACGAGCTTCGAAAAAGTACGACACTGCGAGCAGTAAATACGGTTTATAATTATACTTTTTGCGTAAGTGTTTATATTTTTATAAACAGGATATATGTTAGTCTGTAAAGACTGAATAAGTATATATTGTAATAATTCCCTATTTTCTCTTAAAGAACAAAATTTTATTATCATTTCTAAGAACGCGTTATCATGAGTAAATAAGAGTCAAAGAATCTATTATCATTTCACCTGCACGTTATTTTGAGTCAGAAACAGAAATTCGAATTAACGCTGTTATGACATACTGCGCATGGTATGCGAGATATGTGCAAATTTATCGCTCACACAAGAGGATAAAATCGATATCATGAAGATTTAGTGATTGGCTAGTCTGAATCAGATAAATTTAGCTGATAAGCCTGATGATACTTTCAGAGATGGAGTTAATGCAGAAATGCAACCGCGGATACAATTAAACATAATTATCTCAAGTTTCCGTATCATAATCATCGACAAAGTATAGGATAGATCTACCACCCAATGTAACTTGTGTCACATGCTCGCGGGCAGGGTTGTCAGGCTTTTTCCTACGGTAGTGGAGGGGGAACACCTACAGGAATGGTGGTAATGTGTGTCACGGCGTCATCATACACACATGTATGCGTGGCATCTGGCATCCCTGCTGGGGAGGACTTGCGAGCCTCTTTACCATTTTCGGGTCACACCCAACGTTATCCATTCAGTCTAAAATATGTGTGAGTGGTGTCATAGACGAGCTGGTGGTGTTTCAGGAGATCGGTATTTCAGAGCGTGAGTCACAGAAGTCCATAAAGTGAAAGGTCTATTCTATTCCTAGTCTGTGGTCCTAGCACTTCATAAACCGGTGACAGAAAAATGCATGAGTTAATATTGTTATTCTAACAGAAACATTTGTAAATCGCAGGTTTCTAGCGATCTAGTTTCACGCATAGCGTTACAATCTGTTTCGAGACTTGACCGGTAACGTTGCATGTGACATTAAAATGGTGATGGAGTCGTGGGAATCAAGAAACCGGTGACAGAAAAGTGTATTGGTTGATAGATCTATCCTATACCTCGTCTGTGTTTGGATTCAAGATCTATTCTATACCTCGTCTGTGGGCGAACTAAATGCACAGTGGATAAATCGAGCCTATACCGACAGAGTACTGGGAATCTCTCTATTGAATTCTATTCCTAACCGCTGGTAGAGTTGCAATGGTATTCTATTCTGAATCGATAACGTTGCACGCGACACGAGAATGGTAAGAGGGTTCCAAAGCCCAGAGCTGTGTGGCAAATATTAAATTGGAAGTTAGGTCATTTCTATATCTCACCTGTATTTCAAAATTAGTTACCTCGAATTATCATAAAATTCATTTCCAGTCCTTTCCGCAGATTTAGCAGTAACCTCAGTTGGAAAAACTAAAATAAATTACCTAAGCTCATTGCAAATTAAACCAATTAAACTCACGACGTAAAAAAAAAGGTCATTTCACGTAATTAAACTTAACAAAAGAATTTTTCATATCGCGAAGACTAAAACAATACCCAGTAACCGATACTACGAAGCTTAACTACTCTCTCAAATATCAGCTCTCGCAAATCAGTCTTCGCCAATGATTTTGTACGCCGAGAAGCATTATTTATGGGGCGACTCGATACCAACAGGCCATACGTCACGATCAAAGAGTTCGAATCGAACGTTCAGACGGTCCCGAACATCTGGACAATTTCCAAAGGCTGCATACCAGACACTCGGTATCGCGCCGTATAGCCTAGCGCGTGGCTTGGGCCAGAAATTCGACGAGAACCGCGGCAACCTTCGCGGAGGCAGCGCGCCGTGGGCGAGTAGCAGTCGGGTCATTATTTTCGAGCTGTCTCTGGGAGACGGTTTCGAGAGGATGGTGAAGCTTTTTGGCGCGGATTGCGCAACGAAGCGCGGGGGACTGCATGGCGCGAGCGGCGCTCCGCGATTCCGTCGGTCGGCGCGTGCGTGACGGTGCCGCGGTCCGTGGTCGGCCGTCTCTGAAATGTTGATGCTAAATAAAACTCCTAGCTGGTTGGGACGATGCCATGCGTTCTAATTTTCACGAAGGCACGGCGGCTCGTGGACGTGGTGGCCCGGGTTCTGCCGCGTTGCCGGAGGCGGATACGATAGTCTCGCGAGGCCCTCCGGGTTACCTGTTCTTCGTGCCTAGGAGAGGGAAGCCGAGGGAAGAAACGGTAACGGCAGCAGCGGCTGCTGAGGACAAAGGGGAACCCGCCTACACGCCTGGTCCTCTCGCGGGTGATCGGTTGCTGTTGTTGCTGGCGCTGCTGCTGATCGTGGCCGGCCGACTGAGAGCCGAGGGACCAGTGCTACGTCCGCGGTTCTTCCATGTGAACGCCGCGGTGACATGGCTGCCGCCCTTCTGGGCAAGTGCATCGGTCTGCTAGCGCTCATCCTCCTACTCTACTCCTGCTGCTATGCCTTCCGTATACGCGAGCACGGCGTGCAGACGTCCTCCACGTCGGCGGAGCAGCCGCAACGCGGCACCTGCGCTTCCATCTTTGGCAGATGCCAGGAGAAGACGGGCGCGACTACGTCGACGGGCCGAAAGTGGCACGAGACGACAGCATCGCGGCTTGCCAGCGGTCGGAAACCACCTGCCGAGGTGACGTCGCCTGACGAGGGGGTGCGCGCGAGGCAGGAAAGAATCGGGCGCTCGAGGGAGCACGAGGACCAGGACGTGGACGACGCCGCGAGCGTCGAGGTGGAGGACGATGATGATGACGAAGATCTGGCGATCGTGGAGGTGGAGGAGGAGGAAGAGGAGGATGTCGATAGAGGTGCCAGTGATGAAGAGATAGAGGAGGATTCTGGCGTGGATGAGGATGAGGAGGAAAAAGAGGAGGAGGAGAACGGTGACGAAGACGATGAAAAAGAGGAAAGGGGGAGAGATCTTAGAGGTCAGAGGATGTCTGTGGAAGACGAGGACGAAAAGGACGAAAGAAGGAGTGAAAAGGATTCGCGGAAGAAACTGGGCGATGCTAGATTAATAGCGAAGAAAGATGTCCCGCGTGGTAAAGTAATAATGATTGGTAAGGGTGCAAGAAGGTCTGCGGATGAAGCAGAGGGACAAGGGAAAGCAGATGTGAAGAAGCCAGCGAGTTTAGAGAAAGTTTCGAAAGAAACAGTTAGTGTTATTACGAAACGAGAAAAGGTTGAGGGAGACGATGATAAAGTAGAGGATGTTGATGAAGATACAGAAGATGATGAAGACCAGGAGGATGAAGAGGATAAGGATGATGATGAAGACGAAGATGAAGAAGATGATGAAGATTCTGAAGAAGAAGTGGAGTCTACTCCTCCTCCGAAGAAGCTGGAAAAAGTTCGATTCGCGGATAAGGACAAGCTTAAATCTGCAGAAGTTAAACCGACTCCAGCTGTTTTCGAAGAGCCAACGGTTGAAGTGAAGAAACCACCTGAAACCACAAAGAAACAAGAAGAACCCGCGAAGAAAGTAGTGGAAGCATTGAAGAAACCAGTCGAGATTGCAAAGAAGTCTGCCGAGAGCCCAGGGAGGTCAGCTGAGAGCGCAAAGAAAGCCGAACTCGCTAAACCAACGAAACCTGAACCCGAATCGGTTAAACCCGCGCGAAAATCGGAGGGAAAGGCTAGTGCGTCCGTGAAACCCGAATTGACTAAAGTAGTGCCGAAAGCGAAGCCAGAACCACCGAGGCAGCCAGAAAATACGAAAGTGAAAACAGTGCAAGCTACTCCGGCTAAAGAGGTTAAACGATTCGATAGTGAGTATCGTGTTTGAAAGGGGTGATTTGCTGTTTGAAATTCGTGGGATAGATTTGTACGACTCTTAACTGGAGAACAGAAGGCGTTGCTTACGTTTGTTTGAAGTATCAGTGATTATTTTCCTTCGGTTCTGTAGCGAAATTAAAATGATGCCCGCGATTGTTTGTAGAAGAAGAAGAGTCGAAAGCAAAAACGAAAGCGCACGTGGAAGCTCCTCTCACTTTGGCTCAACTGAACGATGCGTTACTACGCGTGCCGACCTTCGTGCCAAATTTCACGGCCGTCGAGGATTTCGAGTGTCAGCAGCACGGCAAGATCTTCCTTCGGCAGTTGAGGGGCTATAAATTGTGGGCTCTCCAAAGTAAGTCGGGCCTGCCCGATTTCTAATTGACACTCCTGATGCGCTGGGCTTAATGGATACACGCTTGCTGACTTTGTTTCTATCAGCGGAGCATTTAGTTTGGTAGAACTCGAGAGGAATTAACGTCAGGAAACACTTTTCTACGAATGCAAAATTACGTTGATCATATTACTGAAATTATTCAGCGAGTATCTTCGAAAAAACTTGCGATATCGAAAAATGTTTCAAATCAAAGTTAAATTGTTTAAAAAAGAAGTATAATCTAAAGCCAATAGTTTTCTTCCAAGATGACTTGTAGAGGAGCTGTGAATGCTAATATTGTTTTTTCTTTTATATAGAACCATTTAATGCATTGATCGAGTAATATAGTAAAATATATAGTTTAATTAAAAAACCGAGGTTGACCTTTGCATCCCTTTTATACTTTCACCTGGAGAAAATTTTTTAACACCAAGTCACTGATCCCTTGAAAAGATTCAATTCTTGTTTGAAACATTTTTCGATATCCCCAACAGCTTTCAAGATATGCACCTGAATCTACTTAAATGAAACACTTTATTAGTCGTGCAACCAATAAGATTGTACTAGGTAATGTTTTTCAAAAGAATCTTTTTATACACGGGAAATTGGAAAAAACAAGTAGTATAGCGAATCTTATGACAGACCAATACCCTTATTTGAATTTTCAAATGTCACCAATCACCAGCTTACTATAAATTTCCTTGAAGTACAACACACCTTTATGAACCTGAAGTATTTACTTGCCACTAAAATTTATTAATATAAAATTCAGTAAAAATGCGACCAATCACCAGCCTACTGTAAATCTCCTTATAACTCATTTGTATGAAACCGAAGTATTTACTTTTCACTAAAATCTAATTAATTAAAAGTACGACCAATCACCAGCCTACTACAAATTTCCGTGACTTTAATGACTTATTTGTGTGAACCTGAAGTACTTACAAAACTGCCAAGTACTTAATAAAGTTATTAATATAAAATTAATTAAAAATGACACCTAAAACGACAAAAAGGGACCACCCCAAACAACCAGCACATTAAAATATAATAGTAATCATCGGACAGACGTAACTGACTCATCACTCAAACTGTGTCATTTTAAGCAATCTATGAATCGATTACCTTTATCCAATGAGTCAATTGCATAACAATTTTATGCATGCTTGATCCTATTATATCGTTCTCCATGTGGAATTTCCAGTGTTGGACTCGAGTGCGAAAATCCCGTCGAGTCTATTGCGCGGAAACGTCAACCAGCTCGGAGACTTTGACGAGTGTTTGGGCGTGGTGGCGTACGTGAAATTGAATGACAATACGATAAAGGTGCAGGGCAAATATTGCTTGGCCAATATAGATTTACACGCGTCTCACACGGACATGAGGCTTCCGGTTAACATGATGCAGGCTCGTGCTTTCATAAGAGGAAACATGCATGACGTAAGTCAGCGATTTTATCTTTACTTCTATTTTGCAAAACGACGTCGAACTCCTCGCTCTGCTTGTGTAAACGCATACATTTGTGAATGCTCGTGACCGAAAGCCGCAACAATGAAGTGCGGTGCCAACGATTCTAAATCAGGGGCACGTGGGGAATTTTGAAAATGCATGAATACAGGATGATCTTAGAAATTGGGGTAGGCCAGTTTTCAGTAGTCTAGTGAGGATAGAGGAAATCTCTACCTTCCGATGTTTATATATTTTTTTAAATACACTTTGATGCTTTTGCAGCTGGTAATTAAATTGCTTTTTTCTTTTAAACAGGACCATAGATTTTCTAAAATCACTTTGCACATTCCAGGGGATGAGTTTCAATTAATATGTACAAAAGAAAATAATTGAGGGGTTCATGTAGAGTCTAAAATATGCAGTGAGTTATTAGTATATAAATAATTGAAAACTGTACTAAATGAAACTTGTTCTGATACTATAGAGTATGCAGAATGCTTAATAATTATGAACTTACAATGTTGGGATTAGAAAACGTCCCTTTTATTTTTCTCGAAAATATATTTCTTGGAGAATCATCTCGCTTGGTGGACTGGTATAAAAATCGTAACATCATCGTGATATTAACAATAATTATTTATAAACAACAGCCAATCATATTCATTAATGAATAATTATGAGTATTAGTATGCATGCAAGTTTCACAATATCATATTCGGTTGCTGGAAAATGTGGCATTGAAATAGTTAATTATGAATGATTTAGATCGATTATCTACTGACATACAATTCTGAAACACTTTGTCATATATGAATCTACTATAACGTTTTACATGAAATGTAGAGTGGAAGTATTATACGCGTTAAGTGCCAAATATGAGTTATTTAATTACACAAAGGAAAAATTTAATTTAAGCTGTCACAAACGGAACGAAAAAGATATATGAAACGCTTTTCAGTTGCAAGAGAGTTGCTGGCATATTGTTAATTTACAAAATTATTGATAATGGCACGTAGTACTTAATTACGAAAATGTCCCAATCTACCTAATTTTGGCACTTAGCCCTCTTTTGATAACTTCTACCTTGCAATTATACTTGAACTTTTTACTACTTGCAACATTTTAATTAATTAGGCTTAGTACATACATGAACGAATGTTTATTGTTCGTAAATATGAATAATTAACAGAAATATGAAACTTTCATAGTAGAATACTTACTAAAGGACCGAGGTATTTTAATAGCGCAGATGTAACTGTTACTCGCATTTTTCAGCCTGGTCACTTTATTCCGAAATTTACGACGGCGAACTGGGCATTATGCCTTCCAGCGGCGTGCTCTGCCGAAGACGCTCAGAATATATTAGAACAAGCGTTGAGCTACTTCAATTCTACCACAGGAATCAAATTTACGGTGGAAGTTGATCCTAACATGTGCTACGTCAAACAGACATCAAAGACCTACTCGAAAGAGACGATTGGTGTTTTGTACGTACTTTTCCTTTTCGTATCTGACACTTGCGTTTCAACAAAATGATGTTACAGTAGAATATTTTGTAATACATCGTGCTTTCACGCACTAGGATAATAAAATAGGACAATCGAGAAGCTTCAATATTTCTTCAAATTAGAATATGGTAATCCGCTCAAAATTTACTAAAAAGCAAAATGGCTTATGCAATTTATACTAATTGTAAGACGTGGAAATTTGACAAATTATTCATCGTTATTAATAAGCTTTCTCTTATGTCACTATCGAGTCGAGTAATAGATAACATATCTTTCCAGAAGATGACACAGAAAGTTTATCCATTGCATAAATTTCAAGAAATCTCGAAAACATTTGGGAGTCCTATTTTATTGCCCCAAAACTTGAACGTATTATTTCATTTTGAATTTTGTCACAGATACTTCTACGCCATGATCGTCTGCCTTGTCATCGTAGCGACCGTGAGGGACTATTTGGTGGTATCAGAGAGAAAAGGTAGATTCTCATCAAATTCCGTACTCTGTGTACCTAAGTTAATACACGTAGAACATTTGTTCCTTTATACAAATAACATTCCGTTAGCGAACGGCTTTCAAAGAGCTCGCCTGAATTTATTCTGCTCTCTTCTAGGGACCTATTCGGAGAGAATAATAATGTCCTTTTCTTTACGGAGGACCATGAAAGCCTTATTGAAAAGTGGGACCAGCGAAAACGATATTAATTGCATTCATGGAATAAGGACACTCGTCACGATCGCCCTTTATCTTGCTCATCAGCTCATTGCAATATCGAGGCTGCCATTTTCTAATCGAATTGACCTTACGGAGGTTCGTATGGAAGTTCAATAAGTTTAATACATTTACCATCTTGTCTATGTTTATGTTTGATGTCTGTTGTCCATATAGGTTGCGAATAATCCGATCAGCTCGGTTCTAAGAGCATCGATGGTTTATACGGACGCGTTTCTGCTACTCAGCGGCGTTCTAACTGCTTACAATATGGCGAACGAGTACACAATTCGCGGTGAGATCCGTTGGTTTTGTCGTTTTATCGCCAGATATATCAGGCAAGTTTCACTTAAATTTTTAGATTGTTGTATTGACTCTTTCGCTGCGTATTTAAATTTTCAGACGATTCTTGGAAAGTGTCAATTTTATATCAATAACAAAAAGTTTTTAATTTTCAACTTTTTTTAAAATACCAAAAAAGTTTTTTTTCAAGGGAATACTTAAATTGTTTTACTGCGTAGACTATAGTCGAACACCGCTGCGAAAGGGTTATATTTATGATAAGAGATTTTACTACTACTACTTATTGTTAGAATTGTTTATCGTAAAGCTCCAACTTCTTATTTTGCAGTTTATAAATGACTGCTATGAAAAATTTAATTTTATTGCAAATGAACCGTATAATCATCTTCAAAAATTGAGAGAGATTATATTTCTTATTGGGTAAAATAAGGGAGCTTAGGTCAAATATGTGCATGGTGAAGAAATTGTGGCATTAATATATGAATGAATATTGCAAGATAAATCACGTGATTAAGTTGAATTTTAAAGCCTATTGGACGTGCTAACATTATCTTAATTTGTTTGCACAACAACACATGTTTTTAAATACCTACGTTTGTGAAGATATAAATAAATAGTTAATAATGACAAAGGAAAATTAAATTCTTATTGCAGAAAGAAAGTAACGAACTGTCGAAGTAAAATAAAAATTTAAGTTATGTTCAATATGAAAATAAATTATTTTATATGTGTATACTGGAATATAATATACCTATCTACTAATAGTATATTTATTATCCAAATTGAAATGCAATGTTAGGCGCGATTTCGATAAGAACTATGGACTAATGTCTGACCATGTGCGGGGCATTTCTACTTGCCTGCGCTATCGGGTAAGCCAGGAAACGATTTACACAGAGTATAAACAGCAGTTCAGGTATTTAAAAGCATGTGTAACTGTTTAAATAAATTAAGTTGACTTTGCTATCATCTATACACACGCATTTAGAAAAAAAAAATGACTGTATATAATATTTTTTCAGTCCAAACCTGAGCCACTAAAATTTCGTATTTTGATTATTTTTAAAAATATTAGCCTTCAACATACTTAATATTAAGAAGGCAAGTTCGTTATTTTATCTCATTTAAATTCCGGGATATAGTCCTTTCTTATCAAACTATACTATTTCAATTACCGATGTAGGTACTGTTTATATTTTCTTGTGGCCATATTTATTTAATCGAATGTACATAAAGTAATAATCTAATAAAAATGAATCAACTGTGAAAGTATAAGCTTTTCAAAAGATTCATTTCAAAATGATTGTGGACGTTGTTTAAAATAAAATATAACCGATTAGAATGGCGTTGTTTGTAATAAAATATAATCGATGAATCTACCATTTGGCAGAAACAAATGGGACTCCATATATTACATATTCTAACTCTGCATTTGCGATCTAATGACTTCAACTGAATTGAAAATGGAGATTGTATTATTTCTTCCATTTACTAGACTTACGCCAGCATTACTTGCAGTAGTGTTTTGGTACGCATTTGTAATGGAACACACAGGATCTGGGCCACAGTGGAACAGCGTCATACTGCCGAACGCTGAACTCTGCAAGAACAACGCCTGGACGAATTTGCTGTACATACAAAATTTCTTCCCCTTCGAAGAAATGGTACTAGAATCATTACAAAACGTATTAGTCCAAACTATTGTAGATTTTAGACAGAAAACTGTGCCTATTTAACCAATACTAGAATTAATTTGATCAAAAAATTGATTACGTAACAGTACCTCCCACAGCTTCAACTATTTTCTAAAGATCTTATGTTTTAGTACTGGCAAAAATTCCATTTCTTCCATTTATAGTGCGCAACTCACACCCATCAGTTGGCGTTGGACATGCAGCTGTCACTATTGACACCGATGTTGGTATTCTTCTTAGAATGCAAGCCAGTCATCGGGATTATTATGGTGTTCTTCTTCATCTTATTATCAGCCACGCTTCGTTACGTTGCAACGATGAGCAACTATCTGTCACTAGTTATTTTTCATGGAATGTCGTAAGTGTACATTTCATAAACAAATTTATATGTATTTTCCAAGCGATAATCTTTGGAAAAAAATATTTGGACTTATTGTCAGACATATAACAGTTTACATTTATTTAAAATGGGCTAGCAGGGTAAGCATGGGGAAAACGATCCCAGCACCAATGTTAGTAATTATGTTTACCAAATAATACTGTTTGTCTAAAAAAAAACCCTGAATGTAATTTCAGATCTCTATGCCCCCTTGTAAGATAACGACCCTAAACTTTACACTTTTTTTGCACATAGTAGCTACTTTTTAGCTTTACTAATTTTTGGGGAGTGGTTTCTGCAAATAAGCCTTTGAATGACTCTTTCGAAAAAATCAGGGGTAACGCGTTACTACTTCGCTATTATCTATATAAGCTGCAGAGAGGTTGGGTTGGGGAACATTAAAAAAAAAATAAAACGAATATAAACCGTCTCTCTTACTATGTACATTTTAATGCATTCTTATCCCCATGTCACTCTTTCGAGAGGGGATCGAGATCTGAAATGGTGGTTTTTTAGGCAAAGAGCATTATTTGGTAAACATAAATACTAAAATTACTGTTGGGACCATTTTCCCCATGCTTACCCTGCAAGACTCTTTAGAAAAATCACTGACTGTTATCTTCAGGAATGTCAATTTAACATACATTAGAATCCTAGTTAGCGTTAAAAAGACTAGTTACATTAGGTACAGTTTCAAACACAGAGAATATAATAATTAAATATTACACTATTATTCTCTATTCAAATTTAAATAAGATAAAGTCCAGGCTAATTTTTAAGATTTACCTTAAATCAGTTCTACTTCTTTGGTTTCTTTTAATGCTACTTTTTAATTTCAGATTGAAGCACCTTTACAAGACTGCTAATTTAACTTACGCACTGCCCTTACACAGAGCCACGCCATATGTGTTCGGCGTAGGTCTTGGCGCGCTGCTGCATTCCACTGGAAAAAACGTCAGGATCCACAAGGTATTCCTCAACATTTTGTTCAGAATCGTTGTCTATCGAGGAAACGTTGATGTGCTAATTTCAGGTGTTAGTGATCTTGGGATGGTTGATCGCGATGGCCTTGGGATCCTGGTCGTTATTTTCACCATGGCACCTAGCCAGAAGGGACTACGTGTACGATGCTGAAGAGGCGACCAATTACGCTGTGATCAGTCCAGTCCTGTGGGCTTTGTCTATGTGCTGGTGCATATTTGCATGCTACACGAACAATGGAGGTATGTCACTTGATATTCAATAAAACCTGTTGCATATTGTGTTCGTATTCATCGAGAATGCCCCTGGACTTGATAATACAAACCTACATCAAATTATGAATGAACGAATGAATGGATAAAAATATGTTCGACTAACCGACGAATTCCTTAAATTCGTTTATTTACTCGTTATTCTAATAAAAAGCAAATAATGGGAATATTTAAATCAATTGCAATCCTTGTTTCTGCAGGTATAATAAATAGATTCCTGTCGAATCACTGGTTAGTGATCTTCAGCAGGATATCGTATGCGGTATACTTGACGCAGTTCGCAGTATTTTTCTATAACGTTGGGACCACGAGGTACTCTACTGAGTTTCAGCTTCATAGAGCCGTAAGTAAACGGAACGCCCCCCACATGGTATTAAAAGAATTTTATTCTCGTGCACAATAAGAGACTTTTCACATGAGACTCTTTTGTACCTCTCCCACAGAGCTAATACTAGTATAAAATAGAAAAATAGAAGCGAGAAACGTGTGAATTGGTCTTAAATATCAATCAATGTTCTCAACGCCAGAATTTATTCACTATGTATCCGCAGATCGATCCTCTGGAAGCAGCTGCGGTCATAGCCGCATCGATCGTACTCACCTTGCTCTTCGATCTTCCGATGCAAGAGATCAAAAACGTAATAATGGAAAGCACGGACATGTCGGTGGCGGAGGTTGCTACCAAAGAAAGTCCAGAGACGCCAGTCACCGACGATGCGCAGAAGCCCGCGACAGGAGGCCATGTAAAAGAGAAAGTGTTTGAGGATGACGACGAGGTAGCCTTAACCGGATGGGATTGGCAGAAGGACATAGGGGGCACGAAACTGAGCAACGAGAACGTGGATGACGAAGAGCAGGTGGATATGCCCATTCTGAAGAAGTCGGGCGGTCGAAGAAGATCGTTCATCGGTCACGATTCCTCCGGTGAGCCGCTCCCAACGTGGGACTGGATCAAGGAACCGAGCAAACGTCAGTCGATAGCCGACGACGACTACAGAGAGAGGGGAAGGAGGAGCAGAAACGATCACAGGGATTATCGTGACGGGGAGGATGAGTCGTTGGACATTTCCACGGCGCAACAGGAGCGGGAGGAAGCTGCCAAGCGAAGCAGACGTTCGCTCTCCAGGAGCTTGGATAGCAAGAGGGTGCCAGCGCGGGACAGCGACGAGGAGGACGAGTATTTGCGGAGGAGAGCGGAGGAGGAGGAGGACCAGAGACGGTATAGGAGATCGGAGTCTAGGGGGAGGTCGGTGATTAGGGAATCGGACGATTATCGGTCGTGGGAGTTCGTCGGTAAGGAACGCTCGTCTTCCAAGGGTCCGGATGCCAAAAGGCTCTCCAGCAAATCGGACGAGTACGAGGCTGCGCAAAGACAAACAAGACTTACCCCCTCGAGATCCAGCGATGCAAGGAGACCCCTCTCCTCGGAGAGCGAGGACGAGCCGTCGCGGAAGAAGGTCGAAAGAAGGCAGCCGTCCGAGCCCAGGATCAGCGACGAGGAGGACTGGGAGGGCGAGCTGAGAATACGGCGGAAACAATTCATGGAGAAGCTCGCTACGCAACAGGGAGACCCCCTGGATGAGGAGGACGATTACAGTTCCCCGAGGAGGAGGTCCTCGGCGGAGGGGAAGATCGCCTTGCTGAAGGACCCTTCAGCTGGCGATAACATGGATTCCTGGACGATCAGTGTGGGGTCTCGCGTCGCTCAGCTGGGCTCCTCTCAGGAACGCAGCGAGCCCGAGGAGGACAACGCGTATCTCCGACGGAGGGAGTACCGCGAGCAGGCGCCCCCTCTTAGAGAGGACACGCAGAGCGAGGAGGAAGTTATCTGGGACGCGTCGAGGAGGAGATCCTACACCAGCAGCAGCCAAGTCACCTCCGTCGAAGAGGACGAGGATGCCTCCAGTTTCAACTTCATCCTGACGAAGGGCAGCAAGAGAGTCTCGCTGCAGGACCTGTCTAAGCTGTCCCAGGAGGACTCCGACCTGGCGGACTCTGGATGGAACGTTGTGAGAAGTGAGAGCAGCGAGGCGTTGCCCAGATCCACGTCGCTGGGGTTGTTTAAGAGGGAGTCGATCGTGAAGAGCCAGGCTAGCGAAGAAGACCCAGAGTACTTGCTGCCAGAGAGGCCGAAGCTGGTGCAGCAGGAACGCGAGCATCCTTTCAAGAAGGCTTGGCAGATGCAGAAGTCCAGGTCCGAGGAGGATGGCTCCGCAGCGTACGCCATTAAGGAGTCGAAGGAGCAGTCAAAAGCCGAGGGGAAGCCGAGGGACGATGATGTTCAAGATGAGAAGAGGGAGGATGGTGGTGACCAGTACGATGATGTGGGCTCCTTCGCTGATGATGAATCCGAATCGATCACGTATTCTCGCAGCACAGACACCGAGGAGTACAGAACTGCCTCGAAATCCGAGGAAATGGAGACAGCGTCGACGGAGCGGAGTGAAAGCGCCAGTATTGAGGATAACAAAGCCAATTCGAAGTCAGATGCTGAGGAGGACTCTTTAACATTTAATTGGCCGACCGAGGACCAACAGTTCGAAGTTTACAAAACAAGCCTGAGAAGTAAGTCGGAAGAGACAGATTGGAATTGGGAGGAGGAGGAGACTTGAAGGGACGGTGGATGGAAATATAGAAAAATACCAGATAATCGCGTAAATAACAAAGTAAATTATTAAGGGAGGAGTCACTCGGATGGGCGACTGGGAAGGATGAACGGAATATTTTTGGCGGCAGCCACTACTCGGTAGGGACGAAGTAGGTGCTCGAACAGTCGATTGATGTTTATATCATGGTTATGTCTGTAAGTGAATAAATCACGAATGGATCGTTTTAAAACATGTTTTTACTACCCTGCTATTTCTCTGTATATTACCTATCTTCTTTGCAGCTTTGTGCATTTTCTTCTATCGAAAATTCGTAATTAAGGGTATGTTTGTCGAGATTGAAGGCACAGTAATTGGTGAGAGTAGAATTTTCAAATATATAAGCTGGACCCTATTTTGTTATAGCAAATAATGAATAATAAATTTACTAATTCTTCATTGGACGTAGGATGAAAAGAACGAAAATTTTCTACAGTACTTAATTTTTCAGATCTGTCGATAGAGAAGGCAATTTGATAATACCACTTAGAAAATTAATGGAATAGGTAGTAGGTGCTTTGTCAGCTTATTGTTAATTCAAAATGGAAAGTAACATTTCAAGTAACACTGATATAACACAAACAGCTATTAACAATAATCAAAATGTTTTACAACAAATGATGAAAGGTGTATTCTTTCAAACTGACGAATAACTATGCTAAGGCAAGCACAGTGGTTGAAGTACAAATTAAAGTAGAAGGAAATTGTATTTATTTTTCTTTTCGTATCATTAAAAATAAAAGCACGTAATAATAGTAACTGGAACATTGCAACGATTTTGTCAGTCGCATCAATGATAAAAATACGCGAATCGTAGAATCTTACTACCCTATAATATCACGACATAAAACAGGGAATTTTCAATCCACGTCAATAAGTATGTCATTTTTGGGGAATGCGATAGGAAATATTACTTATTAAATTCGTATTACTTTACGACGCATACCGTGGGTTCATCTTCCGTCTGCAGTGAACAACTCCGTCGATCTCATTACGCTCGACAGGAGAAGACGACCGAGGAACGGAGCGGACTGACTTAAAGTACGTCATTAAAATTCAGTCGGAACCTCCTTGTCATTATTTTTGAATTCTATGGTCAAACGCCCTCGTTATCGCTAATTACGCGATCTCGCACAGAAATTTGGAATCCCTCTGCGTATTAACATTTTTAGCTTCGTCTGACGCACAAACGGTTCGACGATTTAAATCTCTACTGACAGAGTGTAATTTCGTCTATAAAGGCTTGATGCCAATTATAATTTTTATTGCTGCTATGTTGCATTAATGAAAAACAAGAGTACCGGCGGCGGCAAAAATACAAATCCTGCTAAAAGGAAATTCGTTTATTACTCAGTCTTCGAGTATACGAATCGTTTGTACGAATTCGTTCATAACTTTGATATCGCAGAAACGACTTTCGTCGACAATAAATTTATTCAGGAAGGATAATCCTTCTTGATGAAAATAAAAGGGAACGGAAATCCATACGGTTGATAATTTATGTGATAAAAATTCTTCTATGAACTTTCTGTTTTCATGAAGTACACCAAATGTTGCGCATATTCGATGGCTCGTATTTTTTCAAACAAATTCGAAACCAGCAAAATGATGACTTAAACCCCACCTAATTGCAGGTCAAGTATATAATATTCCAATTTCATCACATCCACACTCGCCACTAACAAGAGAATTCATCATACTCTGTAGAACAGGTTGGCACGTGTCGAAACGAGCACCTTTCCCTCGTCGCGAGTGATTTACACCGCGATGCGTGCCCGACGGGGTACAATTTCCTGCCGGGGCTTCGAAGCTTCGTATTAGCGAGTTTAAAAAGAAGGAATTGCCTTCCTCCGCGCGCTTTACGACGGCAAATCTCGTAAAGAGCTCATACGGCCGCATAATGCTTTGCCGTTTGGTGCCGCGCGGCGGCGAGGTGATTCTCGGCTGGACGTTATCCATGTCGGTGATGTACGCCTGCGTTTATAGTGCCAGGGGGATTACTTCCGTTCAGCATAGGTACGATCCGCAGGAGACGGCCGCTTACGGTGGTTTTCATTGCATCGCTAGCTAGACCGCGCGCCGTGGCTTGGCTCGTTTCTGCCTGTCACACGGGACACGCCGCCAGCCGACGTCTTCATACCGTGGACATCCCGCGAATAAGCAGAATATCCGTGTATACGGGCCACAGAAACTGATTACAACACCATCAACGCCCCGCGCTGCATGCTAAACTTTTCTTTCTTCATCAACTCCTCTCTCATTCCATTGAAAGTGAAAATTCAATCCTCAGCTATGTTTCTTTGGTTTCTGCGAAGGGGGTGGATTCTTTGAGGAGAGTGTCCCGCGTGCAGATTTTTAATTTAACATTCGAACACCACGTTACATTTGATTTTCTAGTTGTTATACTCTAGTTCCCTAGGGCTTGCGGCTTGTTCCATGGGTGATTATTGTCTGGAAGCATGTCCTTAAGGCGGGAACTGACGATCCTGGGGTACTCGAGCTGGCTTACCGTCTAGTGGATTGTCAAATATTTAGAATCAATGCTACATCGTCTTTTTTGGTTGTGATTGTAATCCCCTTTCGGATGCGAAGGTTTATCTTCAAGTTACCGTGTTAGAACAGGTCAATCTTCTTGGTACCACGAGCTGACTTTGCGAGTTATTAGTATGTAGTCATGATGCTGATGGTGTGTTGGCTGTAACAGCAGGTGTAATAATGCTGGCACTGTGTGTATTGATTTATAAAGATTTTCTACGATCTATTAAAGTGTTTCGAATAATCGTTCCGAGAGTAATGACACGTTGTCATATTTCATACTTAAGTCCTTCGTGGTATCCTGTGTACGTTGCAGTTACGTCAGGACTAATTACCGTCATCAATTTCCGTTAATTGTCAGGTCTGTCCTGATACACGCATTGTTGACGTACAACGTGCCTCCTGACATCACGGCCAATCGCTTCACCTCGTTCAATCAACGCGCCTCGAAAATCTTGTCCCACCTTTGTACTCTTGTTAACAACGTGTTTAGACTGCGTTTGAATCACCAGAATATCCGACGCGTCGGATTAAGATGGATGAACGTAGCCTGATGAATTACCCTTTATATGATGACGCTGGAGGCGAAGTTCGTAAAAGTGCACTCTAGACACTGTGACGTAAATAAATTTCTTATTATTACGAGACACTAAATGTAAAAGACATCGTATTAACGCTGAAAATACTAAGTTGCTTCAAATTTGATACTTGACGCCAACAAATTTGAGTCCTTTTTACTTCTTAAGAATGAACTTCGAAATAAGCGAAAATCTTTGAAAATTGGAGGAATGAATCTTTATGCAATAGTAAAACCCTCTGCTAAATTTTAGAAAAATTGATCCACCAGTTTTTAAATTATTTAACTTTGAATTTAACATGTATTCTTATGAGAAAACACAATATTGAGAAATATAACTACAAAATTAAGACTGAAATAATAGGCCAAAGTGTTTGAAATCTTGTGTACCTTCAGAAATATCAAATTCTGAACAAAATTGTCACAAAAAATCCCATCAATTGATTCGATGTTTTTTTTTTAAATGATAGAGAATGACACGAAAACATATTTTTTCTTCGATTGTTGTTCAGCAGCTTTAAGAATCTGTGTCCATACATAAAAATGTATATCTATATTCTAATATATTCTAGATCTATATTTAGATTCATGTCTGCCTGTATAGCGAAAAAGTATTTCTAAGGTACAACAGATATTTTACGGCGATCAGTTTCACTCACAATTTGGTTACCTACTTTGTTTTCGAATTCTTACCTCAACCTTTAATTTCGAGGGAATCTAACAAAGCACGAATTATTTTTCTTGATTGCGGTGTTAATTGCGAATCGCGTAACGCGTGACCGTGTAAAACAAGTGAAATCTATTTGGATCCATTCCAGCCCTCAATTGTCGCAGCAGGACACGGAGGGAATGCTGCCGGAATTCATACGTATTAAACGCATCCCTGCATCGAGGGACTAGATATCAAATTATCTAACAGAATTCTGGCGCGAAATATACGAATACCCGAGGACTTCGATAAGTGGTTCCGGTCTCTAGACGTTCCCAGGTATGAAACCACAAAATGGCATAGCCATCGTGAACCCGGACGTTCGAGGAATTCGAAACGGTCGAAACGCGAGTGGTACGACCTTCCACAGATCACTTCCTAGCAGTTTGGACCACCATGCTTCACGAGACCGTGGCTGTGCGCGAAAGCTTGGAACGGGACCCTTGAGATTCTAGAATCCAGGGTCTCGAACTGCGTGACCCTTCATAAGCCAGGAATGCAGCCGTGGTTCCGATTCAGGTGTTCTGGATCTTCCGCTGATGACGAGCAAGAATCTAGTCTTTCCTGATCTTACACCGTGGTCAACGAAAGAAATTCGCGCCAAGTCGAATCGACCACATTTTCGCACTTGAAGCCAGGGATTTTCATGAAATCTACGTGCGACGTAGTTCGCGTGAAAATAAGCTAAGTTTAAGTCTTCGTTTCCCTGCTTCCAAATTTGTTTAAAAAATACAAGTCGTTAAAGTTCGCAGTCGAAATAATACCTTCTCTATAAAATAAGTTATTGTTTAAGATGGCCACTTTAAAATAGGCTTAGAAAGTTAAAACACAATGTTAATATAAAATTGGGACAGACCGATCGTGGTGCGCTCATGGTCTTAAAGTACTGACGTTCAAAAAGTAAATACATCCCTACTTAGGTTTTCAGCGTCCGACGGCAAACAGAGCTGCTTTCGACACCTGTTACTTTAAAACGTTCCTATATCTGTTCCACCAAATAATGCAGTCTCTTTTAGCTGGACCGGGCAGGACGAGGTGCAGCGCAGGTAAAAAGGGAGACAACGGAAACATCTGTTGCCGTGCTCGCAAGGTATTTGCGATTACGACCGGCCTCCTTGCGCGTGGCAGAACGTATTATTTGGCGACCCTTTGGCCGTGAGAGGCCGCGAACGCGTTCACAGCAGAAATTATGCGCTCGTTTACTCCGCGGCCGGGTTATCATGCGAACAGTTATGACGCCGCGAGCCACGACCGTGCGGTAAAATTACATTTCCAATTCATGAAATGTCAGTTATACGGGACGGAGGATGACTGAGCATGGTCCTCTGCGACGCCGCCCGCCGAGGAGAGCACGCGGAACCGCTCCACCCTCGCCATTCCTGCTTCTTCTTTTTGCCCCGCGTGTTTCGAAACAATGAGCTCGTTTAATCGGATGCCAGTCCAATTTCGGCGGACCAGCGCCGCCCTTGAAACGCCCGAATTAGCTTCTTTATCAGGGGGACTGGTATATCCGAGGTTGCGATAGCGTTCCCAGCGCGGAATGACTCAATTTTTCCGACGATTGGCACTGTTGCGCGTGCACGAGCCATCCATCGAGGAGTTAATGGCGGTGAGGGGTGTTGCGAATGAGTAGGACATTGGAACAAACGAGTTTTAATATTAAATTCTTTAAGGGAAAGCCTGCAGGTTTAGTAAGAAAATGTTATAGGGTGCAAACCTTTTTTTATATTGTAGAATTCGTTAGAATTACATCTTAAGGGTTGAAAATTAATACCGCACTATAAACACAAATATGGTTTATTATAAAGTCAACACACAGTGTATCCACGTATCAGTATAATTTGGTAAAAGATAAATGCACATTCCGAGAAAAGGAATTAACCAGACAAGCAAGAACACGATGGGCACAGCCTGGTCACATTTCGTAGACTGACTATGTCGATGCTCTTCGTCTCAGTCCCTTCGGCCCCCTTTTTTCAGAATAGAGTCTAAAACCTAACAGTGACACTCGTTGAACTCCAACAGATGTCGTAAGAGTGTTTAACTGTTGCTTCATAAATATTATTTTGCAAAACTATTTAGCCACCGAATAGACCCTGTTTAGGTTTAATCCAGCATCGATTAGAGTACGTTTGCTTTGTAAGGGAGACGGATTGAGTAGTTGATCTCTATTCGAAGGAGACAGCAATCGAATCTCACTTTCAACGGCGCGGGGGTTAGCGAAACGTTGATAAAGTAAAACAAATTGCCCCTTCTTTATCTTTTACGCATGAGGAAAGATAATAGCCCCGAGTTATAGAGGATCGGCGCCCCTCCGAGTGAAGTTTTATAACCGTAGCCATCGATAGGTATCTACGGCAATATCGATAACTTTTACGGCAAGCAAATTACAGGATAGCCGGTTTTCCAAAATTCGATCAAGCATCGGTATTCGTAATATTTCTTTCTTTTTTTTTTTTCGTATGACCACCTTTCCGAAGGTTCTCCATAGCACCGATAAGGTTCCAAATCAAAAAGGGACGGGAGAGATAAGGTCGCCTGGAGGTATGGATCTAACGGAAGTCCATTTCGTAGGTCTTTCACCTTTCGTATGAAATCGAAGAATCGTAAAAGATGTTTATGTTCCTTCTCCAACGAGTTCAAAGAAAAATTGTTATTTTCATACTAAGAAAGTATATATTACATTTGCATATGTCTGAACGTGCATGAAGAGTTTGAATGCCTACTAAACTTTACTTACCATGTAGATATCAATGATTTATATTTACAGAATATCTAAATCAGTGATTCCCAAGCTGTGGGTAGTTTTTTCTTCTTTTTTCTTTATTTAAATATTATTAAGGAGGAACATCACTGTGACGGCCGGAAAAGTAAGCCGTATTTAAGAATTTTATTCAGCAATAATTTACAGTTTTTATAGAAAATTGTTATTACATACCTTTAGTACGATGACTTAGGAGACTATAACAAAAAAATAAGTAGAAAAACATGCATAAATTTTAATCTATTAATTAATCTTCTAGACCCCCACGCGCGCTGGTCGAACGTGTAACTATAGAACGGCAGGTCCGCTAAACATAAAAGTGTCTTAATTCTTTCCACACCCCCTGTCTTCGCAGTATCATTATCATAAGCGACCACGGGATAATCTTTTATTTGCTTCCCAGCTGATTTCCCGCCAGCTCGTTCGTTTCATCCAGCTAGTCACCCCTCCGACCGAACCCAATTCCGCTTTCGTTCCCCTTTTATAAACTGCCCCCTCTCCCCCACCCAGGCCGGCTAAGGCGCCACTTAAATAAATCATATAAATACGGCTGCGTTCGCCTTCCACCCGCGCGACCGGCAGGCAATGCCGTGGCGGTTCATGCATTCGCCGTTTTAATCTAATCTGGGGGGCGCATGTAAGAATATATTAAAGAAAAACTTTGCGCAGTGCTGCGACGTGCTTCTGAAAATTATACCGTCTCGAGAAGCGCGGCTCCGCCGAGGACGGTCGGGGAGGACGTGGGCTAAGAGAAGGAAGAAACGACGAGAAGAAGGTAGGGCACGGCGAGGAGGGAAGAGATAGAAAGGGGGCAGGGGGAAGAAAGAAGGGGAAAAGAGGGAAAAGCGGCATACCTAGAGGGATGGAGGGAGGCCAAAGTGGTTTCCACATCCAACTCTACGCCTATACTTTCCGTACCTTCGGTTACCCACCTCCCACCGCCAACTATCCAGACCCATACATTTATTTACATGTAATTACGTTACACCCTCATCTCGCCCAGTCGCCAGAAACTAATAAACTAATAAACTTTCGCGTAATTTATTTATGAGGACGTCCCTGGCGACACTCGTGGAAAAGAAGGCGTTAAGAAGTTCGTTGTAATGGCTGAGCGTGGGAGTGCGTTGGGGGGTGGAGATCGATTGCGGTGGGCGGCGGGAGATTGTAGCAAGTGGTTACTGCGGCGCGAAGGTATGATGTTTATGTATGGTTTGAATCAATTATTTCGACTTTCGTTACAAGTAACGCCGATGAATTGTGGATAATTTATGAGGATGGAGTACCTACTTTTCATGCCAGAGGGAGTTATTTATTTGTTAATTCTGATTTCCTCGTTCGAGGAAGGTTAACTCTAATATAAAAACGTGGCGCGTGCCAGATTTGTAAATTAATTTATTTATTTGTAAATTAATGAATATTTAATTGATAATTTCTTGACTGTTCATGCAGGGTGAATGAAATGTTTTGAAGTTAATAATTCATACACCTTTGTTATACGTTTGGTTAAAAATTTTATTCCAGTGTAAGGTAATGCAAATTTTCAAACCATCTGCATCCATCAATACTTGTATAAACTATTCCAAAATTTTACAAGTAACAGTTCATCTTTTTGATACAGAATTCATTCCCATTGTCCTGTTGAAATATAAACTTCTCCCTAGTAGGTAACGTTTCTAGCGTACTTTCCTATTTGCTGGTCAACTAACTTTATATAACTAACGCTATTCACCTCTCCCTTTAGAAACTTTAATTCAATCTTCTCACGATACCCAATTTCTCGATAAATCAATAATCAATAACACTAATAATTATTCCAACTACCTAGACTACCTAACTTCAATACCTCGCCGTCCCTAAAGGCAGCGTTTCTTCCCCTTTTCCTTGAATTTACCAACAAATTGAAATTCACTATCTTTTCCTGGCGAGTACACAATACCGACGATTCTCTCAACCAAGCTAAATAAATTCCATTAATCCAAACTTCCATATGCCTAAATAAAATACGAAAACCACATGCTTTAGGGTAATTGTGGAGAAATAGTAGCCCCGAGGATTTTCAAAATTGAATACGAGTCGAGTTAAGGAGGGATGGAGAGGGTGGGTGTAAAAAGTACGGCCACGCAGATCGGATTTTTGCTTGTAATGCCTGCAGCGAGGCAAGAAGGTAAAGGTATTGACATGCGAATACGAGAAGTCCAGATGATGACTATATACCAGGGGATAAGACGTCGTGGAGGCGTCTAAGACGCCTAGCACGCGGAGGGCCGTGCAAGCAGACTCCGAGGGGTTGGGGGTGGCTCGCAAGCGCGACTACGTGGGGCTGGCGAGACCGGGGGAAAACGGCTGCCTTATCTCCGCGCACCGAGATTGACTTCCTTTCTATCCATTCAACCGCTCAAATGAGTTCTTTTGATAACTGTTGTGTGATCGAGTGTGCTGAATACTGAAGGGTTTCGAGCTCCGGTCCGGGAACCTGCCTGGGATGCCTCGCCCTCTGACTTCACTATCGGAAGGCACCTACGCGAAAAAGTTCCCCCTCCCCCAGCGACTGTCACGGCACCCATGCCCTTGAAATCTTCTCAGGTAACACCGGCTCGAGAACGTTACCCGATTCGGACGATTTTTTTGTCCGCGAAACGGAATTACCGTTCTCAACACTCCACTGGTGGGACGGAATGCTTGTTCGGGGATTCATTGGGTGGGCTTAATTTTGTGTTGATAAGAGAATTTGAGGAATATGGACTTGATCCTTTGCTGGTTATGAAAATGCAGACAAAAAATTGTTCGATGTGGTGATTAGTGTTTTAGGTATATATTGACTCAGGTTCCTTTAAATAAATTAACAGGAATAACTGATTATAGGCCCATCACATGGCCTATAATTTTAAATACAAAAATAATGCTGGAATGAACGCGGCGTTCTTTCGTAAACATGTTTGTGTGACTGTATTTATTTGTTACAGACAGCGTTGATTTGGGAAAACAGGGAAAGATAGGAAATATGCGAGTACGTTTGAAAAAGTAAAATTAATGAGCTGCATACAACCGGTGTGCAGTTTATCTGAGATTTAATGATAAACACAATATGGAGAATGCAAAAGTTCCGAAGGTGGAAATTTATGACTATCTAAAATGATGGCCTGTTGGAAGATTGGTATATATTCATTGATTTCATGTAACATTTCAGTGTGTAACGCTGAATGGGCAGTAAATCTTCTTCAACATTAGTATCTGAGTGTTTTAATATTGTTTAATGTTGACTTCTTTGAAAAGTTGAAAAGTATCGTTTAAATTAACGTTACCTTAGTCCCTCCCAGTCATGCTAAATGTAATGTCATTTTTATGGTAATCTCAGTTGAATCGTGTCGAGCTTCACAACTTTAACCATTCTAGGCTGATTTATCGTGGACCATGACTACTGCCCACGTCGTGGGATTTAGCGACAGTGTTTATTACAGGAAATAAATCCGTTTACCGATGCAGTAGTCACGCAGTTGAATTATACTGTGGTACCTGAATTATAAATGCCCTACAACGATTACCAGATGAATAATTATAAATCTAATGAATATTTTAACTGCTCTTTAAAATTAAATACGGTTTCTACAGAACAGAGTGCAATACTGATAACTACGACATACACTGTGCAATAATAACAATGTTGATAGACGCTACTCATAATGATTGAAACATCGCTCACGTAAAAAAATAACTAATATTTTATATTTATAAGAATTCAACGTTCAATAGTGGCCCCATGCCAGTAAACCTTCACTTCCCTTATTTTTCCTGCTGGGTCTCCTTATCACACAAAATTCCTGTCTAATTACTTTGTGCAGCGTATAAAGGGTCACAAAAACTAAATCACTGAATTACAAAATACAACTACCTATCTAGAAATCTTTACAGAAATAACCTTGAAATGAAATAGACAACGTCCACCAACATCCTTTGGAATCACCTTAAATTGTGGCCAACACACTAATTCTCTATTATTTTTAAATCTCTAAAAAAACATTCAAGCATTATCCTTCCCCCGACCGTCATAAAATATCATCCAGTATTATTTGAAATATTCACCCAAGAAGCAACGCAATCAGCTCAACCACAAGAAGCTAAGGCCAGAAGAAAGAATGAAAGAAACATATCCAGTGTCCAATTTACTATACATACTCTCGTTTCCGTGCGAACCCCGTTTTGGAGTGTTCAATTGCCCTCCTATGTAAATATACCAGCACCCACTGGATTCAGCAGCGTCGCCTAGGCGCCAAGTGGGTAATTGGTACGTTTCCAACAGCCCGTTGTTGCCGGATAATACTTTTTTCGGTGGACGGCGGCGAATACACGACGGTGTCTCTGTACGGAAGATTGCACCCTTTCCAGCCCTCAGAAGCTCTTAATTAATGGCGCAGGCATGCCAACGGAGGCCTTCCCGCACGGTGTAAGGAGGGTTTATGCTACAGACTTGTAATCTCATGATGCCGTAACTTATTCTAAATGCACTAGTGGGACCAGCGAGATACCCTCGGCGTTGTCTAGGAGGTAAGTTTAGGTCTCCGCTCGCTCCTTTGCCGTGCCACCGCGCTACCAGTTGATGGTTAAACACACCTGACATTCCTGCCGGCGCGGAGAAATGCTGCCGGACAGCTGTCTTACATAGTCCATTACCAATGAAACTTGCCGCCTAATTAAAGTAAACGCGGCGTACGCGCGATCTGCAGGTCTACCAGCAGGCAATGACGAGAGAGTTATATCCTGCACGCGCGGTGAAAGGGAGTTCCGTCACGTCTGCAAGCTGGGGAAACAGGGGGTCTTTCGAATCGCAAGCTGAGAAATCCAAAGCAGGATCCTTTATTTCTTTTATGACCCCTTTGATCTGTTGTAATGTGCACTCCACTGATGGATTCTTCCTCTCAGACTATGAGACTCGAAAGTGTCCATCGCTTGCACGATATAATTTTAATGCAAATAGTGATAAAATTTGTTTCTAAGGCCCCTCTAAAGAAGTCGACACTCTACGCGCAAATTTGTCAAAATTAATCGCGTGACAGTACCTACTGACTTCCTGTGTTGTAAATATATAGGAGTAATGGGGTGATAAAAATAGCTACGCAAGAAGCTTTTCTAATTGCAGTTGTATCTTTACAGGCACAATCTGGTGTTTGTGTAAGAACGTTAAGCAAGTGTACGATACTGCAAGAATGTGTCACCCCCGAGAACGCACACGGAAAGATTGGTGAAAGGTCACGCGAGCCCAAGGGTCGGCGGCAAGTAACGAAGAGGTCGAGGGGTGATAATCGCTGAGATACCATGAATTTACCCCTTGGCCCCACGAGGCCGTAGATTACGAACTCTGCCTCGCGTCTTCCCTTCTACTCAACGAACCCTTCTTTCCTTCCTTATTGAGGCTCCTACCTGGCTAAAATATACATTTGTACGGATGCCACTCTTGTCTTCCGTCCCTTCTTCTGGTATCTCTTGATTTATCGCCTGACAACGCTGTTATTAAGTCTCTGGGTGGATAGATGAGATTACATTAACGCGGGCAGCAACCACGGAAGTCCGTTGCTGATGTGACAACATCTTAGACGTTTGAACAGTTAAAAATAATATTGGGATAGTATTTGCAGTGAGTTGAAGCACGACTTCAAGAATTGTAATTACTAACAAGAATTTTCGATAGATCGTTCGGTAGTTTCGTTACATCATATGGCGGAAAAGAAATGCTCCTTGTCTCAGGATATTTAATTACTGAACTATAACATTTTACTTAAATACTTAACCCTTTGTGGTCACACCTACTTATAATCACAAATCGGTCACATGTGGTTCACTGCACCCCAGCGTCATTATAAAGTTACGTACCATTTTCGTGTTCTTGAATTTTTTAACTTTTGAGTGCTAATTGTACATTCCTAATACTCATACCACCATGCTGTAATAGTCTTTTTCTTGAAATGTAAATTTCGATATGCTGAAATTTATATTTGAAAAAATAGTTATGGATAAAAGGGATCTTTTCTTTTCTTTTTGTTAAAATTCACCATATATTTAAATTTTATTATTAGGATCTAAAAATTTTCAATATTGGCAAAAACATCACCTGGGGGACTGATACACCCCGCGTGACCACGAAGGGTAACATACTTAAAATTTTCTATATTCCGGCTGGTCTATATCAGCATACAAGGCAAAACTCGGAAGGAGCTCCAATGCTCGAGTCTAACAACCAAAGAGCGCATCAGCTAGCAATAATTATGTAGCTTCTACATTACTTTTCCCCCCGGATGATAGAACTGTCATCAAGCAGCTTCTTTACAAGAATCTCTGCAGCGATTCAATGGACGTCGACATTAAAAGGCGAATGGGACACTTAACATGCCACTCCGTTCCAGACGAGCAATTAATCATACGCCTAGCGTTTTACCATTACAATTAACGTTTTCCCGGCGCGCCTCGCGGGCCGCAGCCGTCGTTTCGACGAAGACAAAGCACCTTCGCAACATCCGCGACTGTTTTCCATACATTTCCCGATCTCCCGCGTGTTTCGAGGGCTCCCCTCGAGTGGCTTGGCGGAGCATCGCCGGCGCGGATGCAAAATGAAATCCTGCATCGAGCCCCTGCGATCACGGCGTGCCGAATGGGAAGGAGACGGGAATCGAAAGTAGACGAAACAAAAAGAGAAAAGGGAGGCAGGGGAGGTAAAACACCAGAGCTTTTCGCTCGACACTCCGTCGACATCACTCCGAATGGATCGAACCGCGGCCCGTCGCGTGCTCCCATCGCGTACGCAGCGCGCGCCTGGATACACCGTATGCGTGTACACGGCCGACGGAGGACTGTTTAGTTGCGGCGTCGCAGAAATTCAACGGAAGGATCTCGTGTAGACGCATTGGAAATTCCGAGAGGCGTATTTACACGTCAATAAACGTTATTACTGGGCGTTGATGCGAGTCGGCGGCAACCTCCGCGCCAGAAATCCATCGCGAGCATCCGTTTTGAAGGACGAAGTGTTAGCTCGCTTCGTCAAGCTGAATATAGTTCGATCCCAGACCTGGCGGCTTCGATATCAGTGAGATTAATGTAATTGGCGAGGAAAGTACATTTCTGTTTTTGTTTAACAAGCGGCACAATATCCTTCATTAGAGATTGTAGTTCGATGAAGTTTCGGTAGGTATACAAGTTTCGGTACACGAGGTGAGTAGTGAGTGCGGTATTGTGGGGATACGTTGCGTTCAGCTTTCAAAATCAAATTATGGTTTCCTTGAAGTGTACGTTTAACTTTATGATGTCCTTTTTTTTTATTTATGCACTGTGCAAATGGGAGTTTGGTGTTTAGGCATCTTCTTCTTGCTTATCTTAAACTTTTAACAAATTTAAAGAGAGTTTCCTACTTTCCAGTATGGATTCATACTTATTCATGCACTGTATGCACTGTTCTGGTACTAGGGGTGTCTGGGTACACGAAATTACAGGTATCCGAGGCTCGGGTTGGATCGGGTGGTGATCGGGACGGGTCTGCCCGGGATCCCGAAAGTTTGTTGATAGGTACATAAATATATTCGGTTACCCGTTATTTCGGGACCCGATTTTCGTTTCGGGATGGGACGTTCGATTCAGAACAGAATTTTTCCGCTTGGTTTTGTACTTAACATCAGATTACACTGAAGAATCACAGGTTAAAAGTTTAAGTACAAGACCAGACGGAAAAATTGTGTTCTGAATCAGGTCCCGAGTCGCAAATTGGGTCCCGCAATAACGGGTACCCGAATATGTTTGTGTCGATAAATTTTCGAGATCCCGATCCACACCCAAAAAAAATTTCTTACTCGACCCGAGCCCGAAATATCGGCTTCCCGCACACCCCTAATTGATACATGGGTATAAAAAGAAGAACTCCCATTATCTGGGATGGTCATTTTAAAATTGACTTTGCAAGGACTTTACATGCTATGTGACTGCTATATTTTACTGTCTGACTCTTTGCCAATAATACTTTTTCTACGACAATCAAATGTATAAATGATTTCGAGTGAAAAAAAGTGTCCCTGTTCGATACCACGAGAAAGTGGCGAGCCTCTCTTTCAAGAAAGGATTTGATTGCAGCCATTCCATAAAAAAATATATTATTCTTCATTTTCTCGGGAAATATATCTTCGAACTAATCCACTAATCGAAAGACCAATCCTTCTGGAGTAAAACAAAAAAAAGAACAAACTTTATTCTAAAAGAAACATTCATAGACGTGCTTGCGAAACTAAACAGAAAGTGTAAACGTTAACGAAGTATATTTTTTAAACAAATTCGAAACCAGCAAAATAATGACTTAACCTCTTCTAATTTCACGTGGGCTACACCATACCTGCCTCAGTTCCACGAAAATTCCTCACACCAATTGAAAAAACTGATCGATTCAACATGGCATGGCCCCGGTCGCCTGTTCCCAACACGAAGGGCCGAGCTCTTCCTTTCCGGATGAAGCGGCGTCGGTCTCGAAGGGCGGCCTCATTGAATACAGAGTGCATTACCCACCTGCGCCATAGAATCAAACGTACGAGGAGGTCGGGCCCGTAACAAACTTATACTCCGCGCCTATTCCCAAACGGCCGCGTGGCTTTCGATTCGAGATTGTAAATAGTCCAGATGTCAATCGGCCGCCCCGCTGGGGAGCCAAGTAATTTCCATGGAATCGAGCGGCGGCCGTTTACGCGAAACGCTCAGACCCTACGCGGAAATGAAGCTTGTCACTCAAGCCGCGAGAGCTCGCGAATTTCCCGCCGCAATTTCTTGGCGAGCACGGATCTTGGATTCTTTAACGACGTACGCGTGAACGATGGGAGACGCAAAATTGCGGCTCTGCGTTCGCGTTCAGATGGAAAATCAGGGGGCCAGTCAGGTTGTCGTGTGCTCGCAATACGCGTGTCAGACAGGAAATTGAAATAGTTCTCGTGGAGCGGTGGACAAAACGAAATTATGAGCTGCAATTGATGTCGCCTGACGGGATAACCTATATTGATGTGGTACGACGAAGAATAAGTGCGTTTTCAGAAGTGTTCACTGTTGGTGTTTCGTAGATGTCCATTTTACAGAAACAGTGGTGATTTGATAATGATAATTTTTTTCTTATTATTAGTGACCTACGGTCTGGTTTACAATTTGTTGTACAGTTTGATATGTTTCAGGTAATCCAATAAAGATTTTAGATCACAAGGGGATCTACTAGAAACACTTATTCTTATACGTGTATCAACAAAGTCACATGCGAAAGTGAACCCCACATCCACCACACAAGAGTCAAAACATCGAACCATCACACGACCAAAACTTCACTCCACCATCTCTTTCCAACACCCCAACTACCCTCAAATAAGCACAGTCACAGTCAAGAGACCCCGACATCCCCCCAAAGGGAACCCCAAGAATTACCAGTTATTACGGGTCCCTACAGATGTCCAAGGGCAGAAGACGGAAAGGTATCGACGTCGGAGTAGGGGGGTGGGGGATGGGGGCAGCGTCGGGTTTCCTCACTTTGTCTTCCGTCTTTCTTGCGGCCGTGGTGTGCGGGCCGGATGATATAGCGCGTGAAATTTGCCGCCATTGTGCCGCGGCAGAACTACGCGAGGGTAATACGGCACCGCCGCTAACTAGCCCTTGTTATAACGCCGTTCGTTCGTTGTTCGTCGTTCGTCGTTCGCCGACTGTCACCGCCCGCCACCACCGCCGCCGCCGTTCCCCTCCCTGCCAACCCCCTCGGCGGGGCCGTGCACAGTGTTTCATTTTGACGGGCCAGCCGGTCGGCAGTGCCGAGTCGTCGAAACTATAACAGCTCTAAATGCCCTACGCTCCATGGATTTCGCCGAAATCCGGTAATTACCTCCATTCTCGTCAAGTGAGGAAGAGGCAGGGGCCGCCAGAGGGTGAGCGGAATTACTCGAGATCGGCGAAGCTTTTGCCTGGGCGCAGTCCGAATTTCACTGAACGAGCAATTTTCTATCGCGTCCCAGCGGCGCCCTTCGATGTGAGCCGCGTACACGCACCCACCTATACCTTCCCTCTCCTGTGTTCTCTCCTCTTTTTTCTCTCGCTCTCTCTCTCTCTCTTCTTTCCTTCCCATCGTACCATCCACGCGCGCCACCTTTTGTTCCCTGCATGTCGCGTCGCATGCGCCCCTGTGCGCGCGCGCCCGCGGGCGCCTGTGAGCCCGGAAGCACGTTTACACTGTTGAGTATATCGTTGCCGCGATTCGGTGGAACGTTCGATGCGTTCCCTTAGGGGGATGCTGGTTTCTTTTTTCTTTTTCCTTTTTTTTTGCTCGTCCTTTTGGTCGCGTTAACGCGCGACGCTGATTTCATTGAGAGAATTATGTCGCTGGGGAGTGGGTTCGTTGGGCTCCGTGGGTAAAAGTGAGAAAGTTGCCATTCGCAGTCCGAAAGTTGGCGCTGGTCTTTGTCGAGTTGTTTGAAGATTGAGCGTGGATTTTGAGAGGCTGTGCTTTTGAGATTGGTGAATGCGTGCAGTCAGGGTTTCAGTCACTTCGATGTGCCACTATCTTTCATTCTTATGAGTAAATGCTTATGCTTATGCGTACGCAATAAGTAATAATGAAAGTGTGTATTAAAATCAGACTAAATTATGCTCTCTTATTTATTCATAAATTATGCACACCTATGTATATTTCAATTTTATATTGCGTGCAACGAAAATGAAGTGAATGAGAACTTTGATGAAATAAAGTATTTACCAAATACCTTGCACTTTCATGGCAAAACAAATGTAACTAATGATGATTCACTTTTATTTCATTATTATGACTGCTACACGTGTTATAAACGCACAAGAATATTATCCAAAATTATTTGCAGCGTGTAAGAGTTAGTTTGATAAAAGATACAGTTTGTTCCACTTTCTGGCATCAACAATAACACGTAAAACATCACGTTCAATTATTACCCGAGACCGTTCAGTCACATCTGAGAAAAGGAAATACAGTCAAATGCGAAAATAGAATTTTAAGTTTCACATTAAATAACCGAGATCCATCAACCCCTATGTTTCTGCAGATGTTACCGTGGGATACTGTATCCTATATTCGATATCTGCCACTGCGTAATTCCTGCACTCTACCCTACATTCTGGTCCTCTGCAGCATCATTGTTCCAACTGAATTCTCTTTTCAAACAATACTCGATTCCACGAGTCGAGCCATTTATTTGTACCAAACAAACAAGCAGCAACCTCAAGCCACAGTCCGCCTAGAAGTAATTGTAAAAACTTTGAAATTACACGCGGAAGGAGAGAAGTAGATCAGTTTAGTTCGGTTTGGAAAGCGACTAGCCACGAGACAAAGGTCGGAGGAGAAAAGCCACGTTGTAAAAGGAAGTTGTTACGAAAACACGCAGTGCGGTAAAATGGGCAAGAATTTTGACGATATTGAATTACTTCACTGAATGGGGCTCGCACTCTTTGTCCGCGGAGGGCATACCGCGAGCAAATCGGTTCCTTTTGAGCGATAAGAATTCAGCATACGTCCTCCGTTTCAGTACGCGTGGAATTTCAAGTACAGCGGGCAGTCCTTCGGGGAAGAAATACAAGAATGGCGTCCCTTTGTGAAACTTTAACTCACTCGAGACAAAGCCTTGAAATGAATCAGAAGCGAGGCCCGCCGAGGAAATGGGGGTTGCCGTGGCTCGGTGACTCGGTGACCACGAGAGGAACGTAAAATAGATGAAAAAAAGATTCCCGTCGATTCCCATTAAAAATTCATGCCCGCGCGGCTGTGCTTTACAGGCCGGTTTTTAAAGGGGCTCGCGCATTAGCGCGTAAAGTACAATTTTACGGTAAGTGGGCAGCTTTTGACAACCTCCGTTACGAGAGCTTTTTATGGCCGCCGTGGCTCAAGCGTATACTGTTTACTTTAAACTGCGAATCCCGCGACGTTGATGGTAATGTGCAATCAGGAAAGTAGGAAGTTTCAAGTACGATTTTAATCGAGATAGACAAGGGAAGACGGCAACAGCAGCTTGGGACGACGAAATATTCCCTCCCCTGCTGATATAATTTCGAGATGCATAAAAAAAAGCGCGGAGTAAATGAGCGCCGAAGCCTGCCCTGAATTTTTATGAATCACGCGCATCTTAAGTCGAGCAAGCTGAAAATCGTTCGCCACCCTCGTTTGTGCAGTGAAACTTGTAACTTTCTTATAGAAATTATAGAAAGATATTTGAGAACGCAGTGGTGCACTCAGTATGCAATGGAAATTCAATAAAATTCATTAGGTGATTATGAAAATTTATTTACAGAATAAAACCCAGTTTTCTCTTCTTTGTGGGGTACCAGGGCCCCCTGCCCCCCCCCCTCCCTTGTAAGCGCCACTTTGAGAACGTGTAAGTGTAATGGCAATGAGATGTAATATAAGTTTTCCTGTATTACTGTACTATTTTCTATTTTCCTAATTCTAACATAAATTAATATTACGTTTTGCGTAACTCATATATAAGACATTGAGAGCAAAAACGGACTAATCTACATATTTTGCGAAATTCAGTTACTAGCAATAACTTGTATTAATCATATAAAACAGGAAAAATTAATTTTTTTTAACGTGGATTAGTCCGTTTTTGCTCTCAATGCCTCATATAAATCCCTGGTATGCTACTCTGCTGAAGCAAAAGTGTTCATCTTGCCAAGGAGCTTGGAAAATAATTTTCCAATCATTATGCGCAGGTAGAAGATCGTGCCTAGTAACCGTGGACTTCCTACACCGGACATCCGACTAAACCGATTAATTTCAGCTGTAGAAAGTGAAGACAGAAGTGTCTCCGCGATTAATTCTTTCTTCGCGAGACAGATTCGACTAAACGCTTGTAACGGAAATTATTTCCGCGTTGGCGTTTCGGAGGCCGTCGCGAGGCGGGATTCACGGGGTGCCGGAAGGAAGGACACAGGAGGCACCATATTGCCTGGCACATCGCGAAAAAGCGGGATTTAATGCAGCAGATATTGTAGAGCGCGGGGGCGGACAATAAGATGTCGACAAAAGGAGAACAACCGACGGCGCGCGCCGCCCTGTTACGCGGGCCAGCTCCTGAAGTCCTGAACGAACAGCACGGTGACAGGACAATTTGTGCGCATAAATCACCAGGCTGTTTCTTTATATCGTTTAATATGAATCTACCAGTCTGTCCCGTTCCCGTAACGTACGAGGCGTCGAGAACAACGGTTGTACCGAGATTGATTGCGAGCCACGATTCCGCCTGGGAGCGATATCGCGGCGATGAGTTCGAGAAATCAAAGCGCGGTAGATCCTTCGAGTCATCTGTCAGTCAATGGGCTGGGGAAGCCCAGTGAATTCGATTGATGAAAGGAAGATGATAACATGTGTGCATTTTCTTCAAACTCTTCTTCATGAGTGATGAAAAGTGAGAAATAGAAAGGATGTAAAATTAAGAAGAGTGTTAATACTGTTAATTAAATTTGTTTGGGTGGGGGGATTCTATGGTTTTTAAGGAGACAAAATGTGATTGAGTACATTTTTCTCTAGGTGCAAGTGTGTAGGTGATACCTAGGATATCTGGAGTTTTTTAAATTGGAATATAGGTAGGTATATCGTAGTTATTTGTTGATGGGTAAAATGGCTACACTGTTGTAAGGTTATGACGAAGAAATCGCCTAATAGTCTAGTCGTTATGAAAAAGGATTAATGATTTTTTTAATAATAAATTTTTAATTTTATTTATAATACATTATACATAAGTTGTGATATTTGGGCGTAACTGAGAATCGTAATTTTATTACTAAAGTAACTGCTGTTGATATTAACATAGTTTCGTTTTTGCTTGTTTATTAAACAATCTTCTTAGGAGGATGCATACTAAGGATTGGCACGCAAAATTAAGAATAAATGTATAGTGATTAGTAGAAACAGCCACTGTTATTATTTACATGATTATGATTACTTTCAAGATTCGCGTGATCTACTTACTGAGAGTATAATCGCAATTTAATTTTCAATGAACTGTAAGACGTTTACACTGTGTGAATTATTGACTCGTGGCTGACTACTCATTGACTGTTTCCACTTGCTCACCTCATTTAGTCAGAAAGAAGTTAATGAAGAGCTCTTTATTTATTTCTTTTACCGTATACGGTCGGTTTATTCGTAAGAAAATGAATTAGAAACCTAAGTGTTGAAAAATGTATGGCGCCATTAAAAAAATGTAGATAGTCTTGGACAGGGGCCGTTATTAAATTACGAAAGAGTAATTTTGGCGAATTCTAACCCCCTCCCTCCCCTAGTATAAGAATTCGTAAGATTCGATATTCTAATCCCCGCCTTACGTGATATTTCTTACATTTAATTTTTTCTGTTATTAAAATTCTTTTAAAGATTTATATAATTCATTTCACTCGGTGTTCGGGGAATTCGAGCTAAAACTTCTATTCTGTAACATTAATGATAGAATTTGTATTTATTAAAAATTAGGTTAAAAAATATTACGTCAGACGCTTCCTGACTCCTCCCCTGGCGAGGAAACGTTAGAAATTGCCCCTCCCCCCCCCCAAAAGCTTTACGTAATTTAAGGATGACCCCACAGAATAACGCACAAACCTTTACTTAAAGAAACAAACTTATATCGATCATACGGTATTTCTCTGGAGAGTAAAAAATTCCAACGGATAAAAATATCTTATTTCTCCTATTAGTAGGTAAACATATTAGCTTCTAAAATTTTAAATTGTACACTAAGTGTTGCAGAAAATATGATAATAGCAGCTAAGTTACACATGATTTGGAATAAAAGTGAATTAAAGTATATAATTTTCGAAACATATACAATAATTTTCCAACTCCAGCATCGAACATTCAATCAGGTTTGATAATACATATAACAATCCACACACACATCGATATCATTGTATAACTCACACGCATATCTACATAAAACTTTCAATTCACTTCCACTATTAATTAAAAAATCATCATCTACAGTTTTAAACAATTTTTCTCCCCTAATAATACTATTTATCTGATTCCCCACTTTAGCAACATAATTTATATAATCTCGAACCTATGTTCCATTCCACTTCATTATTAAAGCCATCATCTATTCTAAATGCACATTAAGTACACCGTCATTGACTGCTGCAACGAAATGGTGTATTAAATACGATGAAAGGTTGTAAAATTGGAGCGAGTAAGTGGACGATGAGCAGCAAATGCCACGAAACGAAAGGCGCGATGCCCAGAGCGTGAGAAACGCGGAACTCGCGGTGAATCAAATATTTTCCGCGCGTTACGTCGCGGGCGCAGACTTTACGATAAGGCGGCAGCGGACGATCGCTGCATTCGACTCACGTTTACATTTATCCTTTTTGGGAAATGAGTGATAATTCGTCGAAATCGAATTACCAGGCTGCGGCCCAGCGTGAAAGGCGCCGAAGTTGGCAGCAACGGCCAGCACACAGCAGGGGGGTGCACAGCGCGTTTTCGAAATTTGATTATGACGTACTGCACGTGCACGAGCAGCCACAGCGTCGTGTTGCACATAAATGATACGAATCGAAAGCGCACGTTTGAACTGGAAAAAGGTTAAGCGTTGCGATTCCTATAACGCTATCTATCATTTAACATCGTTTCTTTTTTTCACATAGAATTTATAATTGTGTAACATATAAAGTCATATAGGAGGGAGGTGGAAAAGTTTAGGAATACGTACTACATACAGTGATGGATAGAAAATGTCTAACTAGTTAGCATAGGTTTAACACAACCTACAACGGGTGATCTTTTATATCAAGTATCTCCTGCTGTACGTAATTTCTCAATTGCCATTTTTCATATTAGTTGGAATGTTAATTCAGCAATTCGGTGTCAACGGAAACTCATATAGTTTATAAAAAAAAAATGAAATTTGATTTCGGACCTGCTCTTCCATAGTTACACACTCGACCAGCACTCGTGGGGGAGTCTAGAAGAATAATTAATATATTAAAATTTATTGATGTCCCTCTATTTATTTTTTTGTATAGTTTCTTAAGACAGCACGCTAAAGGTAGGTAATACAAATTTTCTATGAAAACTGTAATTTATTCCTAGAAAAAATTCTTAAGAATGGCTTACTTTTCCGGCCGTCACAGTGGTGTTCCCCTTTAAACTTTTAGAAGAAATTCAGTTAATTTAGATACACAGGCAAGTAAACACTCTTCGATTCCCTCATTTTGTGAAACAGCCAAGTGGTAAACAACTTAAGAATTAAAATTATTAAAAACTTCCTTCCCGTACATTTCCACTAAATATAAAACACTAACTGTAAAAAATTCTTCATAAAACTATAAACAATAGAATACTATAATTATGCTCCATTCATAGAGGCTGGCGCATGGAAATTGATACATATTACCACCTCCCCTACAATTTATTGAATTAACCGATGCATATTAATCAACGAAATCGGTAAACCTTTCGTGCACCATTTAATTAACCGAATCGAGGACACGGTCGTAGAGGTACTATTTCGCGGATGGAACGAAAGAAGTACTCGAATGGATGGAGTGTCCCGCATACAAGGTGGTCGTATGCAACGAATTGCTGGACGATTTAAAGTTGTTCAAGACAGCTTCGCCGTTACGATCGCCGGGGGAAACGACTCGAATTCGACAAAATATTCACTTTGCAAGATTGACCGTCCGTATAAACCGCCGTAAAACGCATATGCTCTGCTGGATGCCACGCAAATGCACGGCCCGTGCGCTGCGGGCACAATCCCGCGAAAGGGATGCAGACTCTGAAAAACGAGTCTGTGTATCCCCGCGGATCGAGCGGTCAGGATCCTTGGAAATTTATATCGATTTATGCCGGCGATATCACACGCGGCAGAGGGAGAGTAAGGTAGTGCAGTTTGCTACCCCAAACGTCAGTTTGATCCTCCTTAACTGCGTCTCCAAGCTCGATTTATTACAAAGACCGAGCTGTGTCCGTAGACAGCATTATCGATAAGGGGTGGAGCTGGGATCGTGGGCCTCCAAATCGTTGATATAATTTCGCAAGCCTGTTCGTGTATTTTATTTCGTTTTCCTAATCATCGCCCTTCAATCTCCTCCACCTTGCTCTTGTTCTTGTGGAATTGTTATTGAACTTTGATATCTGGAGTGCAGAACGTTTCACTTCTCTATTTCGTGGGTACTGAGACTGCGTATTAGGTATGAAGCTGTGTTCTCAAGCTATTTTCAGTCGCAACCCCTTTTATAATATCCAAATAACCTGCGACCACCCCTCCTCCTTATATGAACCACTGGTATAAAGAAATTAGAATGATGACACTTTCTGTCGACACCTAACTCTGCACAGAATTACCATTTTCATAGTCGTGAAGAAGGAGAAATTCCTTAAATCTGCAAAGTTATGAATATTCCACGTGCCTGGTTCGAAACGCGCCTAGTTAATACGAGATAAAAGAGTGTCTATCGACATCTAGACACGAGAGTTTTGATTTTCGCAAGGATTAATCGAAGGAAGCAGCCGCCAAGTAAGGGAGGAGAGATCTGCAACGTCGCTGCAGTCGATAAATTTGCCAGAAGTTTAATTTCATTTTATAGGCGTGATACTTTAGCAAAAGCACCTACACTTTACACTAACGCCACGGTGCTACCGCGAGAGGGGCCGACCTTACACCCGTTGAGTTAGGAATTATACATTACGCCGCCTTAAATCATGGCTGGAGCGCGGCCTCGCGTAATTATATCGTCGTTTTTGGAGCCACTCTTAATACACCCCCGCAAGCTTCGCGTGATCCTTAGCCAACGTTTCGTGCCGACTATCTTCTTTCTGTTTCCACGTCGTTTCACCCCCGCTCGTGATCACCCAGCGGAGGTATGCGATAGGTGAACGCAATTTCTAAACGTTACCAAGTACGTACTTTAAGCACCGCGGCACGTGAGCATAGCACTGTATGCCACTTTGTTCGTCCAGGTAACGACTTAATGAAGAGAATATTGTAGCACCGGGGATATCGCTGAAGCGATCATTTGTAGTGGTGTTGGTTGGGTTCAACTGCGTAACTAACGCTGCTCATTTCGGTGTGTAAAGTATAGTAAGTTCCTTCTTGCTATCTTGATTTCCCATGGAGATATGAAAGTTGTCCTCGCTTTGTTGGGTGTTGGACGTGGGGCGGAAAATTTGTAAGATGGGGTTGAAAGTTAATGGTTACTGAGATATTCGTCAATCTTTTTATACGATGTACTGTTCTTTTTAATAGAAAGTCCATAATATTTTGCTAACTATGCTAAGACGTGACATTTTTTAATAAGGACATTCGAAATGATGAGGACATTTTGTGATTACTTCGCGCTCGACGCTCTACACCATTTTTTTCCTTAGGAGGAAGTTAAGGGTTGTATTTATCGCGACCTCAACAATCAACATCAACAAAAGATATGTAAGTATGTGCCATTATAATATATGCTGCGACAATCGTGATAAGCAATTTTATATTTCTGATAAATAATACTCCGGGCATAGTTAAAAGAATAATTATGTACTTTACAAATATCTCGGTGCCATTAACATTCGAACTCCTGCCCCATAATCTTTGTTATCCACCTCCAATGTTCGTTCAAATTTCAGAGTGGACAATTGGGTATTTCTTTTAAATACTGCAAGCAACCTGCCGCTTCCAAGGAAAAAGCGCAGAAATAAAAAATCAATTCTAATAAATTCTCTAAATACACCGTCTTTTCGTTAAATCTTCGATTAACGCAAATTTCGTATATTAAATTTAAAAGAAAACGGCTCGACCAATAAATGTTAAAAACGGAATTGAAGAACGAGACAGTGTAAACAGAAGAATAAAATTCGATAGCAACAGTCGGCGGCGGTATTAACATGGAATTGTTAATCGTGCATTAAGAAGTGGCAGCGGGCCGTGGAAGGGTAACTTCAACGAGGCCAGATTGCCGACGAACGAAGACAATGAATACAAGGAAAGGCGGGCACTGATCAAACACTTGATTAAAGAAACTTTCCGATAGCTACTTCGCGAGAAAACCGACATCGACCGTGGTGATTGGATAAGCCAAGGTACCAGAATTTTCATCGCCCCCCTGGACCACCCCTCGGCTCGCCCTTCTCCGCGACTGCCTCTCGTTTTTCCCCTCATCCGGTACTTGAAAGTTTTTCGACCGCGCCAGGAGACTACTCGGCTGTTTTCCCTTCTTGCCAATCCTTTGTTACCCCCGCTGGAAATTCGTAGTTTCGACGGCGCTTTAATTAAATTAATCTTCGACGCCAACACTTTTTTCATTCGCTCCTTGCGCTTTTCACCTGAGCTCACGGGGGCACGGTCTAGGTAAAACAATCTCGGTAATGAAAAACCAATAGTACCAGGCCGAACTTCGTTCATTTTACGTAATTACTCCGGGAACCGATATTATTCCATAATTCCTTTCGCATGTTTGCAATCTGCGTGTATTGATTTGATTTAACTAGTATGCGTGATAGAAATTTAATGATTTCCAGCGATAATAAGCACGTGTGAGGAGTACGTTAATCCTTGAGTTGTCCATTGGGGTGGTTTCTGTTCCAGTTATTTTTCCCCTTCTTTGTAATACTTGGGACATATGTGGGGACAGTAAGAAATGATTTTGATGATTCCTGGATCGTAGACGGTGGAATAAATAATTAGAGAACTGAGAGCTTAGTATGAATATATTGGATAATAAATGCAAGTTTTTGAGTACGTGATTTACTTCCACTAATATGTGTGACCTACTTTCGATGAGGCTTGTTTAAAATTCATGGTTTATATTTGATAAATTTTCTCTGATAAACAGTTGATTGTTTTTTTTTTGCACAACGTCCTTCAAATAAAGAAGTTAGTGGTGCTACGTGCAGCAGTCAATAATCCACTGCAACCGATACACTTGTTTAATAACCGATCCCCATTTGACAAAACACAAATATTGCTAATTGAATCTGCAATTGTTAACGTCGTGAAAACTTCAGATTTTAATATCCTGAACCCTGGAATTTCATTTTACTTTAGGATACATTCTAATTGAAACACCAACACTTGCTGTTTCTTCTGGCGTAAAAGTTACTGCAACTTGTACAAAAAGGTTGAAAGCCCGAAACAAAGTTCGGTTTTTAAATACAGTGTAAATATAAAACAAATATTCTTAAAACGTAAATAACATCGGTTGGCAGTTTGTGTCACGGGCTTCAGTAGCTGTGCAAGGTTCAAACGAAGGGGTGAAGAGAATCTTCTGGAAAATGAAGTTCTTTTAAATGGTGGTCGCTTATCGCGGCAATTTTGCGAAATTGTAGACGTTTCTTGACTTAACTCTCGACTATAAACGCCCACCCTCGTATATAACTGTGCACTCTACTTTGTACGATGCCTCCCGGGATTTCGCAACTCTTGCGGATTTTATTATTTCTCCATTCAATTATCATTTAAACAGCCGGAAATTGCATTAACGCGACGCACTTAACGATTTCATTCGTTCGTCGACTGCGATCGAGTGAAAAACGTCCCCACATTCGAATGCAAAGTGAAAAGACACTGCACATACACTAACAAACGTGAAGGTTAATAAAAGTTGCACTCGCTCCACTTTTCTACCTAAATATCGCGATGAAGTGGAATCTTTCAACCATCTTGTTCTCTTGCAAAAGGTGTCGTTTCTTGGAAAATGATATTAAAAGCATGAAAACTTCAGTCTCGAGATATAATGCCAAAGATCTTATCGGAGGGCTCTACGGACGGTGCAAGATGGTTAAAGTCGAGAGGCACATGTTACAGCGGCCGTCGATGTAACACGTATCCAAGTTTAGACAAACCATAGATGAAGTTTCCGCCTATGTAAATGGCGGAGCAATATCGTAATTGATTTCAGAACTTTTGGCCCAGAGGACCTCCTCGACTTACTATCGGTACGTATGCATTCCAAGTTAACAGTTCGTAACTTGATTTTATTAGTTTTACCTCTAAATGTAGATATAACAAGACCAATGCCTGCATACGGAAAATGGAAGTATTCCTTCGCCAGTTTCTACGAGTGCATTAGAAAATTAAATCCTGTCGCGCGGCCTCACTTCGATGCGCGGCTACATCAAACGAATGAAAATGAGGAAAAGCGGACTGTTCCCCAAAGTACGCTGGCTGAATCTCTGGGATTGAAAACCTCGACTAAGTGTTTTTATATCTGACGGTGTAGAAATAATATTTCATTTGTAATACATTTTCTTTATTAGGACAGGTTTAATTAAATTTTGCGCTCTTTAGGGGTTGAAAGTAATTTTGAATTGTTTTCAACGGCGTAACATTTTGTTTAGGCACGGTGATTATACGAATTTAGAGATCTACGATTACGAACATAAAATATTTACATGGTAGTTTCTTAATTATCCTGCGACCAATAAGAAACATTTTTTTCAGACAATTCAAGCTAAAGAATTTCAGTTGAAACCCAATCCTTTGTACTTCTCTAATTTCAATTAATTCTAATACTTGAAACTTCAATGATGCATGTTAATCTTGCATTCTTAAAAACACAAAGCAAGCAGTAAATTCCTTGTCGTTCATCCATTTAACGAAAGTTTCACTTCGAATAAGCTATTTATAATTACTCCTTTGAAGACGTGCATTAACCATAGTTGGGCACAATATTTTCGAGATATCGGGGGCGCAACATTTTCGGTACGCACATAATCGAATTTCAAGACACGAGATAACTGAATCTCGATATATCAATAATTCAATTTCTAGCCCGGACAATCGAATTTCAAGGAACGGGCCGTGGAAAGGTTAACGATATGCAGATGCGAGAGGCCGCAGTTTTTAAATGACCCAACAAAAAAAGATGAACTCGAATCACCAGGGAAGAAATGGAGGGGGCGAGACAATTCCGAACGAATGAAATGTAAATCGGGAAATAAAGGTAACGTTGCGGAAAATTAAATACCATTTGAATAACGCGAATGGTAATAGAATTATCGAGCTGATCGATTAAAGCAATAATACCTGCCAGTCTTCCCGCCGTACTATCCATTCTATCCCCGCCCCATTTTTTCCTCCCCTAGATCAGACCCTACCCCGTTTCACTGGCCATTCTTCCTTTCGGCTTCTTTCCCTCCCTCGCGAGTCTCTAAAGGCATGTTTTCCTAAACGCACCTGGACGCAGCGCCAAGAAATTTTATTCAAAATCGATTTTCTCGAAAATGAAGCGTGATATTAAAAAAAGTTACTCTTCCTTTTCGACTTATGTCAAGTAAATAAGTCGAGGACAAAGAATACAATTTCCTGATATTCCGCTTCATTTTCGAGAAAATCGGCTTTGAATTTTTTTATCGCTGCGTCCAGTCACGTATAGGAAAACCTATCTTTATCCAATCAAACAGAGACACACATTTCGTCATCCGGTTCGATTCGGCGGCATTTAAAAACTCCCATCCGCCATACGCTAATTAAATAACCGCGTTCTATAGCGGATGTGATATTTCGACGAAAGAGCCGAAACAGTAACGGGGAATAATGTCAGCTAGTCACTGTAAATAATCACGGGCGAGGGAACAAACGCCTGGGTACTCGATGGAGGGGTAACTCGGCTAGAAACCGTGAATCTTCGCTATAGCAACGTAGGATGAGGAAACCCCCTGAAACCCCCTGGCTTTCCTTAACGAATGCCACGCAGGTACGATTGTTTAACGCAGCGAGTGTGAGGAGTGAAGCTTTTAGTCAAGACGAATGAGACGACTAGCTCAGTCTCGGCACCAACAGCAGGAAATTGCGTTTCATTGTAGCGAGCCGGTGTTTGCTTCCGAGCTACGATACCTTCGTTCTGCACCTCTCCTCCACTCTCTGCCTCTCTGCCCACCCTTCCCCCCTCGTCCTTTGCCGTCGCGGCTGCCTACGATAAGATACGAATGACAATTATACCGACTAGGTATCAGCCCGGAACCTCCTTCGCCTGGCGCCTCGTTTGTACGACCTTAAAATTCTCGGCTGGCCCTGGCAGAAAACTCATTTCCATTGTTCCCACGGAGCCCCCTTTTTCACCTCCGACTTGTCTCGGCCGATGCAAACAAATCGATGCACGTGGAGGCTAGTTACATCGAGCTGCTCCACTTTGTGCGCCGTTCGGTGCTCGGGACGCGATATTTCTTGCGGCAGAGGGTACTTCTTCGGGGGGGGGGGGGGGTTGCTTTCCATCTTACTCTTCCGTGCAAATGCCATTCGAAGCGACTTTCACTTACTTCTTCATCCAAAAGTGGGGATCCATCGAGGAAGCAGAGTTGTGGAAGGTGACAGTAGTTTCGTCGTAAATGCTTCTATGTGTGAGTAATCGAAGCAATGTTCTTCTCTACTTATTTCGAGCCGCAGGATCCTCTGCCTGTAGGACTTGTTTTCACCCACCCTGTACGGGGGAGCGCAGTAGCACGGGTCTCCGCGCGGCCTGCCCCCCGTTATTTATATTCATATCGATGCATGGGAAAAGTTGGCAACCTTCTTGCCACCGCCATCAGCGACGCCGACGCAGACGCTGCCTGCCTATTCTCGCCCCCGTTCCTCCCTCTCTTCCGCTGGTTTCGCGCCACGCGCTGCATCTTCGCCGGCCATAAATACAAAAAAACTCGCGGGGACAACCGCGCCAGCCGCGATTTATTGCATATGAGTTCTCGGATTTGTCAATCGTCCGCCGTGCCTCTTCTAACCGCAGCCACCTTTCTCTCGCCTGCCCTCGACGCTCCGCTTCCACCCCCTGACGCTGGTCGCGGTCGAGCGCCACTTATTTCCCGGAACAAAACGCTATGAATCATCGGCCTGGATGCTCGGCGAATGCTTCCTCGCAGATACTGAAAGCGGATACAATACGGATACTCGACGCTCCGCTCGAATCGTGTATTTCGATAATAGCTTTTAAGCTTCCGGAGATCCTCGTGTTTTTACGATGTGCATCGTTCAGATGGGATACAAGCTTTCTCCTTCCCTCAGTAAACGAATTAGTTGGGACCTCTTGCGATCTTGTGGGCCGTGACTGCAATTTGGGGATGCTACTAACGCGGAGGAATATTTGCGAGAAATTTGTTGCCCCCTTGGGGGAAAAAAGAATTACGTTAGTGGGTAAATACTTGTGAGTCGCAGTGTACTGTGGAATTATTTTGAATTTAAATGCAAATTATGGTTAATTAACATTACTTTCTACGTGAGTTTTTATAAATAAATGTTACTATTAATGCCACTAGTTAATTTTGAGTTCATATTTAATAATGAAAATCAGCTACGGTCAATGTACTCGTGTAGCAATATTATTGTTACTAAGTGTCTATTACCAATTAAACTGTAGGATCGACAAGTTCCATTAGAAAGTCTTTTTACGGTTGCCTTTATTTTCCCGCTATTAGATACACCCTCAGAACGTCCTTGCTGGCCGGTTCGATTTATCAAGCGAGACAATTTATGGGGGAAGCAGCGTGAAGCTCATCTCAAAGCACGAAGGTGGTAGATCGAACTTGCGGCCACCCAGAAAATGGAGTGTCCTGAAACGGGCCGAGCGTGTCGGCCAATTTATGACACGTAATTAAAAAGTCAAGCGCCCGCGGCAGCATCGTTCCTCCAGGGCACATTCTATCTGGCGCAAACTCGATAAGACCGATAAGTGGATAACGCCAATCACCAATGTTTTGATAAGAAATAAATTAGTTCACCAGTTCCGAGCCTCTTAAGATAATGCAACCGCGAGCACTGGCACCAGATCTCCTCGAACATTTACGAATCCGAAGTGTGATCAAATATTACCATTTTTATTACAAATAATTCTGCAATAGCTTCTATGATAATAGTTTCTTTTGCAATTAAACGAATTAAGAAAATTCATTACCTATTATTTGCTGTGAAGTTTGACTTATATAAATTCACTGATATTTACGCTAAGTTCGTTAGAAAGGACTGTTTATTATAACTCCGAAGAAAGGGATTTTGTCGAATCAGTTTTTATTCGCGCATATAACGGCATTAGTCATGGTCAAAGGCAGAAAGAAACAGGACTTTAAGTTCCGTTAAAGGGAAGAAAAGAAAATAGTTTTCTCCTTTCATTATGCCCGGAACACGGTCGAATGCAAGAGTACCCTTCCATTCGGCAAACTTCCTTGGAAATTCAGACTGCAAGGCGGAAACTTTTTTTAATTTCATTTACTCTAATTTGTAAAGTAACTTTTCAATAGTAATTCTCCTGCAGGTACGAAGAGGGGTGGGGGAGGCAGGGTCGCCGGGGAACGGGACAGTGGGCAATGGAAAGGTGAACGACAAAACCAAAGGCTTGCTACTTTGATTAGTGGTAACGTTAAAAACCCTTATCAGTTATACGTTTATACGAATACCAGGAGAGGTTAATTAATTATTTACCGCAGAAACCTATGATTAACGAGGGGAACATTTAAAAATTGAAATTTAGAATATTTCACGTATTTATTCTTTGCGACATCACGACATAAATTATAACAGTCAGTATGTTATTCAAATTAGCAAGAAAAATGTATATGTACGAAACTAATCTGAATATACTTTCCAACAAAATGTCATTGTAAGAATTGATGCCACAATTAATTATAGTATTTTTTTAAAAAACAAGCTTTTATTAAAATGTACCAAAAAGAATTTCCTCGTATGATTACAAATAAAAGCGTGGGGGGTAAATATTGAAAATTCTTTATTATATATACATATATATATATTTATAATGCTCTATATATTTTGCTACATTAATTTTCGCATTCTGCTAGAGCGGTCTTGTTGCCCGAGTTTTCTCGACTTGATTGCGAGCAGTCTAATTCCTCAATTAAAAATGCCGTTCAGCAATTAGTTGTTGCATATCTTTTAATATTCAGTATTTACGCTCCACGCTTTTAATTTTAGTCATATGGAGAATTCTTCTAAAGCAGTCATTTAGGCTGGTATCAAAATTATTTTGTTCCTTTTTAGTACATTTTCATAAAAGCTCGTTTTTAAAAAAGAATTTTTTACTATAATTCAAGTCGATCGGATCTGTGGAATTGGGTCAAAACTAGCTTACAAGATTTCACCTTATCAAACTAAGTAAGGAACTCTCAAGTGTAGCTAAATAAAAGCTTGTAAAAATATGTTGGCAGAAATGAAAGTTGTCAATGCACTCGATAAATAATCCATGCCTGCATATGAATTTTCTTTATCTCGGCGACATAATAATAATTATTTTTTCACTGATCTATCGCACGGCTGATGACGAACACATTTAGCACAATCCCAAGATCAACCGATCAATCATTCCCTCTTGTCTCGACAATTTAATGACCCAATGCGAGTGCACCGCCACTCACGAATAGAGAAACTCGGACTGGTATAAACGTTACATCCGAAGTATTCGACGGCCGAAATTAGGAGCAAGTGAAAGCGAACGCCTTGCTGATAACAGTAGGAAAGAAAAATAAGAATCGAGTTGACGAGGGGAAGGGACGGAGGAGGGATTTCCCGAAATCGTGCGAGATTAATCCAGACTGGCGTGCCCCAGGCGCAATTACAAGTACAAACAATGGCACCACGACAGCGTCATTGTCCTGCATGTGATATAAAAAAAGAAAGATCGACAGAGAAAGAGAGGGAAAGGAAGATGAAGAGGAGGAAAAAATGTAAGGTCCCTGGCTTGTAATCACATGCTGGTGCTGTCTGAGCGCTCGAGTCCGGGGAATAATTTAGAGCCGCGAACAAAAGAGGCTCGTTTCGCATCGATATCACGTCGTGGAAATAGCGAAATAATTACCACTCGCTTGAAGCGTCCCGTTTTCTAAGAGTTGCACGGCGTGAAAATCGCGGCGGCCGCGATTCCACACACGTTTATGTCATTTTCAATTTAGAATCCAATGTTATACGGCGGCACGTTTCGAAACGTGTTGAGAAATTCCCGGTACAAACGTCGCCGCTTTAACCCGCGGAATTATACATTCAGAAAAGGTGCCCGCTGAATCCTAAATTCGTTTGCGCTGCCTTTTATTCTTCCTATATTCAATATGTAATATAATGTAATGGGATTAAGTGCGGAAGAAAGTCGAGCGGGCAAATTTAATCCCTAACCTTACTCTCGCGACCCTCGTCCAACGTAGCTGGGAATTAATTAATTCGTCTTTTGACCGGAAACCTTTCAGCAGATGGGGAATCCTTTCCTTTCCCTTTTTCTTTTTCAGAAGAATAGCTCCAGTATTGGCCGGTATTTAATTAATTGAGAATAATATGAATTCGTCTCGATTCAGCTCCGCTACCCCTTTCCCTCGCCCGTCCCTTCTCACTTTCTCTTTCCGTGTCCCCGTGTCTGCGTCTCCTATACTTCCCGGTCTATTGTTGTCGCCCCGCAGCGATCTTCGCGTCAAAAGGTATTTCGTAATTAAGCTGCTCGAGCGATGCTTCCGTTTCGCTTTACCTCAGCCAAATTGTAGTGTTTTGGCGATAGGTGATTAGATTTTACTTCAGTGTCATGCTGGAAAAGCAACTGTATTTTGGCGGGAAAGATCACACGAACGTGTGCATGAGAATTCTAAAACTTTGCAAACTCTTTAAGGGGTCATTCTACTTTGATCGGCGGAAAAATGAAGCTATTTGTACAGATTTTCTTCTTAGTAAATACAACATATAATGAAATAAATCTTTCTGGAATTTATTAAGCTACTCTTATGTTGTACAAAAAAAATAAACAGAATTTTTGCAATTTGTTTTAATTGTTTTTTACAGTGTCAATATGGCATTTAAAAAGAGAGGTATGTTCACGGCGTAGATGATTTCCCGGCTCGGGCTTATCCGAAACAAAAGATTCTTAATCTGTACGGCCTTAGCCCTTAATTTGATCAACATTTTTTGTCGAGAAATAACCGAGATTTTTCTTATGGAACACTCGAGAATATATCCTTTTCGGTTTTTGGCAAACTCTTTTTTTCACACGGGCGCCATTTTGTTACTTTTCAATCAAAATTGTTAATTCAACTAGGGGCTAGAGCAACACTCATACAGATTAAGCCTCTTTTGTTAGGTGCCATATTGACACTGTAAAGAAACAATTAAAACAAATTGCAAAAATTCCTTTTCTTTTTTGGTATAAGTAGCTTACTAAATACCAAAAAGATTTATTTCATTATATGTTGCATTTACTGAGAAAAATATCTTTAAAAATAGCTTAACTTTTCGGCGGTTCAAAGTAGAATGACCCCTTAAAGAAGAATATTTCAAATTTCAAGTCACAATTTACATCGATACTACAATTTATACTAATTGTCATTTAATGGCACCTCGGGACCTCTGAAAGTGTTTTAAAGTATCTTCCCAACATTTCGATCACTTTAAACGTAATTTCGAAATATCGACAGTGTAGGCCCACTATTGGAGCTGCCAAGCACCTACCTTAAACCATTATCAATAGCTGCAGATTTAAGCAGAACACGCACATCGAAGGGCGCTGCTTGGGCGCAGCTCCGTGCAGACAATTAATGGAGAAAATCGGCTGGAAAGCGACAACTGGATGTTTCATCGGCAACAGTTTAAGGAAGACGATTCACGCCGAGTGCTGTTGTAACGCGCAACAATTGATAACTCGATGAAGACATCGCGCGTTAAAAGGAGGAAACAGTAGTTTCCGAGGGACGAAAGAGCCACCTCCCCCCGAAGTATTTCTACGGGGGCTGGCTGAAAGCACTCGAATCCAACCGAGTCTGCTGTTATTCCAAGTAATGGCGTGTGTTTATGCACGCGAAGTAACTAAACTTACTTACCCTGCTCCCTCAAACCGAACGAACCCAACCTTCGCCCACGTTTCCCTTCCCAATACCTTCTCTTACCGCTCACTCGTTTGCTTGTTCGTTCTACTCTGAATAATAATAAGATTTGGCTCGTTAGAAGTTTCATTAGAGCTTTGTTTACCGCGTCTAGGGAGGGCGTGGGGGGGGGGGGCTGAGAGGGGGAGGAGTTAGAGGAGAAGTAGGACGAGACGGTGGAAGGCCAAAACACGTTTGAAGAGACGTCCCTGGGTGCATCTGGAGGAGTACGTTCGCCCTCGTGCAAGCTCCTGCAGTTCCTCTTCTTACAGAATCCTTAAGCGACGCTTTAGGCCACTGCAGTAGTTCGATGCACGGGATTTAATATATCCGGTGCGCCAAGAAACTTTGAAACGATTCCTTCGCTTCGAAGCCAGTACACGCGTCAGCTGTTCGGGAGTTCGTGACGGTATTTGGGCTTTATTTTGGATGCGAACAGGATATGGCGATAGTGTCAGTGCGTCTTAGACTCTTGATGAAGCTATATATAGTAGGTATTGGCGAAACGTCGAGACATATTAGTGGGGGTTGATTTATTCAAATGGTGTCTTCGGACTCTTCCGATCCTGTCTTCGTTTTTATCGAACCACTTGTTACTAGTGTTCGAGTAGTCGATCGGCAAAAGGAAATTCAACATGTCAATATTCACGTGTTTCGTCACTCGCAGTATGGGTTAGGAAAACATTTCAGGAAACGTTGCGAAATTTCAGAATTAATTATCACTGAAATATTTGTGATCCATTCTATTACGTAGGTAAATAGTATGGTTTCGCAGACGTATTGAATACGTCCCTGTTTGAATATGAACGCGCCTATAATTCAATCATTAATTAAAAGATGACTTACAAATATAAATTGATTAAATGTTATTTGACTCATAGCAATATTACTTAGCAATGCACGCTCGCTTTTGTCCTAAAAATGAGGAAAAAATGATTGATTAATATAATCAATCAGTAATTTAGTATCCCCAATTACTGTTTCATCTAAAATGCGACATTTAGAGGACTTTCTATATTAAAACTGCATATGTTGCTATGTACCTAAAGTCCTACAAAAACTAGAAGAAATATTTCTGTCCTTGTTAATATGTATAAACCACATTACGCTTTCAATTTATGAAAGAAAAATACCACAATGGATTCTCACGTGAAGAATAAATTAAAATTGATAACTAAGTGTGCGAAAGATGTTCATAATAAATGAACGTTCAGCATTCTACTTAGGAGATAATTTTATCTTGATCTCAAGGAACCATTGTTTCTTCATAAGTTTCCCGAAACCATTATTCCAAAGCACGATTCCTTAAAAAATGTGTCAACCTGCGCGATTCTTAGCATGCAGAAAATCTTGAAAAAAAGAATGCAGCGATCGGTATCGTCGGAGTTAACGAGGCAAGGTTTAATTATTCGTTCCAGTGCATGCCCTTTTGTCGGCGATCGCGTTTGAATTCGTTTAAGTTTAGACGAGTAATTGGAAAAAAAGCCCGAAAATCAGAGAAGAAGGAATTCGAGCTGGCAACATGAATATCTTTTTATATTTCAGTGGCCGTGCTCGAAGCTGGTCGTAAGTGCCCATTCATACCAGGCATTCAAATTGCGGCGGGGAAGCTGGCTCCATTATTTTTTACGGTGAATACGAAGAAGGAGAGGTGCTCGCGTTTGTACTTTGCGAAGTAATTACATCCCTGCGTTGATCATGGTGATCCTTTTTTTAATTCCACGATCATTCGCCCTCTCGCCCCTCCCGCCGCTTTGTTTCCCGCTTTTCAAGCAACCTTGGCGAGTCCTCTTCCTTCGCTCTCCCTTGGGACTTCTGTGAAATCTTTCTAATTTTACGCAGACCACTCGATATTATAGCTGAAGTGAGTATTTCTGTGCTGATTGGAATAGTTGAGAGGCGATTGCCAGTCTGTGCTTTTGTATGGTCTTAACCCTTTGCTGACAATTTGAACGTTCAGCGTACGCTGCGCGCGGGGCTCCTTTAGTCCCATCTTTTAAACATAGTCGCAGAACGCTTATGGGCGTTCCTCGCCGACACTGCATAGCATCCAGAAGCGTTAAGGATGCTCAGGACGTTACGAAAGAATACTTCTCTCATGCTGTAGTCATGAAATATTGTTTGGTAAAGATACGGCGAGTTTTAAATAGAATATTTCTGTGGTTGTAAGGAAAAATGCCACATGTCATATGTTTCCACTTTCGAGACTATTGTCGTTTAAAGTTCTAAACACCAATCCTTCTTATTAGCATCGTTTCCTTATTCTCTTTTTAGGACATAAACGTACAGTTTCTTCACTTTGCCCGCCCTCTGAAGGTTAATATCTATCATATGTTTTGAGATATTTAACGTATTACAATGGCACCCCAGAATATTGGATATTTCTAGACGAACAGCTTTTCAGACTAAACATCCAAATCCATTTTATCATATCTGAATACGCATCGTCGTATGCGCGCGCCTCGCGATGGCATTCACGATTCGTTGGTTGGTGATAATAACGCAACGTCAGGCAGAGAAGCGCAGACCTTTAGGCGATATAAGTTCTTCACAATGAAACCGGAAAATTAAATTCCAGCCCTGGCAGTATTCAGCAACTTGCTCTACGCACCTTTGCCCCACTCACGACCGTAATGCTGGCACGAGAATGGAAAGGGCAGGAAAGGGATCACCTACTTGTTAGAGATCCCTATTGATTCGACCCTTTGTCGAAATGGAGCTGGATTTACAGTGGCTGACGAAATTGTTCCAGCTATCATGATCGAGACCACTAACGAAAGAAATATGCCAGTTAAGCTAGTGTAATACGAGCTTTGCATTACAGAAATTTAAAAAAAATTGTTCCGCAGACTGAAGCTAAACAAAAATTCCAAAAGTATTGGAGGAATAAGATTATTACTTACTGCCGATTTGTATTTCGTTCATTTATCACTAATTATTATATAATTGAACGACGATCCATACTGTGCATAATTTTTTCTGTGGTGGTTGTATTGTGGGCCAAATATTTGGTTCAACTCTCATTGATTTTGTTCTTATAGAATTTGGACGATAATCGAATATGACAAAATTTGCATTTTATCTTGACAAGCCTCTACTTACACCATTTTCAATCACAAACTTCTAAACTTCCGAATTTATAATCCCTCCACAGATAATCATTGGATTATTTTTCAAATGTCATCTACACAGTTCTGATACTCGTGATTTTATTTATATGTGACATCTTTAACCCTCTAACTTTCATTGTTGCATCGGTGCAACACTCTTTTTAAAAGTGAGTAAAATTCTATACCCTGCTTATATTTAACTTTTCTTAGCAACCATCCGTAGTTTCCCCGATGGTAAAGTATATTTCAAAGGTTTCGGTTGAGAAAATCAAACATTCTCTTAAAAAATTTATTGTGGATTATTACTTCAGGCTACTATTTTGTATTTTCTTATACTTCCCAAAGAATCCGATGGAAAATAGAGGTAAGTACTTCTTTTTCATATATATTAAAAAAAAACCGATATTTTCCGTTTCAAAATAACAAGATACCACATAAATATTAGTCTCACAATTTTAAAATATCGGTTCAAGAGTTTGGGCGTTAAAGAGTTAATTTGATCTGAAGAAACCACTGTTTCTAAATAAACTTCCAGGAACCATGTATTCCAAAGCACTATTCCTTAAAAATTTACGTCTTGCTGGTTATTCTCAATTACACGTGTTCGACTATTTTCGCGAGCCACTAAACACGATGATTGATTAAATATCCACCTACATACATATGTAAACAGGAAGAAACTAATCTTCGACATTATAAATTTAGAATATAATCACACTCCGTGTTCACAGTTAGCGGTATTATTCCCTGCATTATTCATAGAACCACATCATTCGCCATATCTAAATCTATCGCGACAATTAGGAATCACGTGAATGTAAATTTACACAACTTTTTATAATCGCATTCAAGCACGAGCAATGCATGTACACGCATTTGTGAATGTAGCCTGCGACCTTCCGCAAAGTCAATTAGAGGCAGGTAACAGAATCATCCACGCAAACGTGTCGATGTGACTAATCGACAGTAACGGATACACGGGTGGAACAACGATACGGGCAGGCCGCGAGCAGGATCGGAGACGCAGAAACGACATTAACGGAACGTTTTAATCAGAAATCGATGGAAGAATCGTGACGTGTTGGTAAATCGATTACAGGGGGGCCTCCCTGAATCGCGCCGTGGGGCGTATTTCGGGCAGGAAGGAGGGGTGGGAGAGGACGAGAATGGAAGCTGACTTATTATCGCGACGACTGGGTAGATTGGCCCGCGGTATGAATGATAAATCTCCACTAGGCAAATACAGTAATTTAACATTCGCTAACGAGTCATCTATATGGTAAACAGAGGGGTCCGCTGGCAGCTCACGGCTGCCTATACCGCAACCACCTCTGTTGCCACAATATTAAATACCTCTCTCCCGCGCATGGATTTAACCGATGAGCTAACATTTGGGCGAGTTCCCAAATTCACTTTTACCACGATACATGCCACCGTGTACGCAAGAGACGGTATTCCGCCCCCCCCCCTCCGCCCGGACCCTCTCCTGCTGGAACAATATCTATCGGCGGCGAGCGAAAACAGCTGCTCCTGTAACAGTTTTCATATTCCTGATACTTTTCAATCCTCTCGTGGCGTTCGACGTTATTTCGCCATTTTTCAAAGCACCGATTAATAACGTCGCGACCTTACGGTACCGTATCAACGTTCCACCGTTTATTTGAGTACGCGAGGGTGGCTCGCGTAGTTTCGGCAACTTCTGGGGGTGATTCGTTTGGTCTGTTGGGAGCACGGCATTTCTCGTGTTACGTTGATAATGGGAATTAGGGTAAACTGTACAGTTGGCACCTTAAGCGGAAATCCCAATTGGAATGTCTATATTTTCTGTGAAGTTTTTATATTGTCTTAATTTTTGGTTGCTTTATTAGTTACTTAGGAATCGAAGAGCTTATTTCCAAATTAATAATGCCTCCTGTTACTTGTACTGTTTATGGTAGAAAATATGTTCTCGAGGGGTGAACAGTATTTCACGAAATGGGTATTATAAAGTACTGAGAAATGTTGGGGATATGGATGTTCCAGGATTAATTACACATTTTTAGACCATTCGCTGCGCTTAGATGCTTTAATCTTCCGAGAGTTCTTTGTTCGAAAGTTAGTCATAAAGTGGGGAAGCTCTATCATCCGAAGATTTAGATGACAGTATCAATTTTCAAGGTCCAACTCCGAAAAGTCTCTTCTACCAGCGAGATGGCCCTTCGATAAAGCTTTATCGAACGAAAGGAGAGCCAGGTCGGTATGCCGGAGCCATTTTTCCATAGCTTGATCTATGGTATCAATTTGACCGCGGCGAATTCTTGGTTGACGTTTGGAATCGTTATTTATTACTTCCAAGTCGATGGAACACTGAGCCCGTCGTGAAGCAAATTCGAACCAAATACCGAAAGTAAAGGAGAATCTTCATTTACGCGTACTTGCAAGGTCATTAATTCCCCGAAACAATTATCTCCCATCTGCCTACTTCATGTAACCACAAACGACTTTGAAATTTATAGAGAAATATAAATGTAAAGTCTGTTGAAAAAAGCAGGAATCCTGAAATGTCTTCGAATATTGTAATATTATTAAGGGCGTATTAAAAAAGAAATTATAAATTTGTCACGAACAGCTGGCACCTACAAGTTTTCCACAAAAGATCTCGAAATCATTCCTCCGTCTGTTCCATTCCAGATTGGACATTCTTAAAATTACTTCCAATTGGAGGATAGTAAGTACGATGCGGCGATGACATCGAATATGAAATATCTACTTACAGATCCGATTTCATTGTGATATATCTTATATCACGGAATCCCATTCTAAGCTATTTATCAAGGTCGCTACTTCGGCAGGTATTATTCTTGAACCTTGACTTCGCAAAGCTAGCTACTCAAATAGAAAATGTAAGAGGTAATGATACCCTCGTGGATACTTATCGCAGACTTTATCACGGCACGCAACCATTTACCACTAATATATCACCAAACGTTGAAAGGTGAAGGTGCAATAAGTGTAAGGTTGGTGCAAAGGTTCGTTCGCTTTATTGAACCAAAGCCATTATTTGGACTAAAAATATGTTATATGTTTTTTTTTATCAAAATATTTTGTAGTGTCAATTTTCTGGTAAAAGTACCATAGGTTGCAAAACAGCAGGTATGCTGAACCTCGCCCTTTTATCCCTTAATCCATGTGAATTTGTGGTGAATAAAGACGAATTATTATTAGATGTAGTGAAAAAACATTTCCCAACACCTACCATTACCTAATAGGGAGCGAACGAACTTATGCACCCACCCAATATTTATGAGATACTTTGAATCTTTGACAGCACTGTTATCTATTGTCCATCGTGGAAAATATAATTTTCACCCAATATTTAATATCCATTACAGTTGTGACTCATTTCGAAGGGCAGTTAGATCGACAGTTTAATTTCTCGCGCAAATGGGGAGCTATCGATTAAAGTATACGAAAATGCCAAAGGAATTTTAATAATGCGTCGTAGGTTCTCACCTTTAACGAGGCTGTCGTCTAAATTTAAACACGGAATGGGACGTCGTTAATTCTAGCACTACAATTTTCAGAAGCACCAGGCTGTTTCCTAGCGCTAATTGCAGTTATACTTTCATACGTTTAGGTTGTTACAGCGTTTACCTCCGTTTGCTTTGAAGTGCACTTCACCGCCGAGGCACCCTCCGAGTCAAGGTGAAATTTAACGAGACCTCTGTCACAGGGGGCAAAGATACAAAAGCTAAACGCGAGACGCATCACAAACCTCATATAATTGGCCGAGAATTTAGCAGGCGGTAAACAAAGCGGATGCACGGACCCGTGAAACCGCACCGTTTCTAGCTCGCGTGTTCGAGATTAAAGTGGTTTCCATATTCGTCAAAAAAGTGTTTCTGCCTAATTTTCGAATATAATATATCTCTGTTCTTCATTAACGAAAACGTGAAGTAGTAGTCATGATTTTTTGCCTGACACTTTTGATTTTTATGTGTCGGGAATGCGGAGAGTGTATTAGTGTAAGTGACGTAAGTAATGTAAGATCCTTCGTTTGGCACGATTTAGTGCCAAATAGATAAGAAAAAGAAAGTACAGAAGTAGAAAAAGAGCTTCATAAGTCAATGGAGCACACGTAAGAGTTGAGGGATTATACCTAGTCAGGCGGCCGAAAAGAGGCGAAAGTTTGTGATTTTTTTTTAAATAGCGGAAGCATATATTTTTACAGAACTTACTGCACTTAAAAGAGCAACATTCAAAGAACATTTGTTAATTTTTTCGTAGAAAAAGCTTTGCCTTTTTAAAGAGTAACAACCGACATTCAAGAAGCCTTTTTAAAAGTTTAGTTTTGCGGTGGCCACTGCTATTCGGAACCAGATTCGGAACCATTCGCGTCAAGAACTACGGCCCATTGTCCGACTATGCACGGGGCGTTTCTACTTGTCCGTCCTCTCTGGTAAAGAACTAGTTACCCGACATAGTTGGAAGAGTTTTCCTTCAGTTTCTACTCTCTATGTCCCCATTATAATTTTTGTATGACAACTATGTTTCACTATGTTAACTATGACATTTTGTTCGTCATTAAATGGGATAGAAATGTATAGATCTAGGTAAATAGACATCCCATCTTGAAAAATTAAGATGCCCGTGATGTAAACTATGTATCCCCGTATAAAAATCCAATCCATTAAATGATATTAATTTCAGGGGCAAACAATCACGAAAACGAAACAAGAGAAAGGATTTATATCTTTTTCAGTTACCAAGTAGCATTACTAGCTGCTATACCTTTACTTTCACCTACAGCATACTATCAACTCAATTACACTTGTGCTCCAACAACGTTAAAATTAAAACAAACTAAGCTTGCCTCCTTTTTTTTATACAAAAATCTCTCCTCTTCTGATAACTGCATAATCAACATTCCACTACTTGTACATTTACACAACGATTTTGTAATGTAATTTAAACAACGATTGCCACTCACTAATTACTTAACGAGTTCCAGGGAAATGATCAGGGGGAAACGTTCTGTGTCCCATCGAATGCATACCTCAGCATCCGGATAGAAGCGGCGGTGGCGGGCTATATCGGTGCACGAGACAAATCCACGGTGGCGGGCTTTCCACGGGCAGAAAACCTTGAAAGATTTCGAAGGTTGGGGTAAGAGCGAACCGCTGTACCATGCAATGGATCGGATTAAATATTATTATGAGGAAGAACGAGACGTGTCGTGCGGCACGGTACAGCCTTTCGTTCCTCGTCGATCCCCTTCGTTTCCCCTTAACCAGCCCGTTTTCCGCCATCCCCCCGCTCGGCCAGTCTCCTCATCCGAAGAAGCTGCGCGCCCAGCCTCTGAAACCGAAGTCTCGAAAGTTTGGCCCCTTCCCAGCGGTCCCGCTATCAACTACACCGCGAGGAATGCATTTTTCATATCCTCGCGATATTATCGCACCCGCCGGTTGTATTAATCGGTTTGGAAAGGGAAATATAACGAAGGGAAAACTTCGCGACGGCACGACGTGGATTCTGGAAGAATTATGTAAAAGTCCGGGGGAGGGGGATGACGGATGCGTATTAGATAGGGGTGCCTTGAACGGATCTCATAAATGATACGTGGCGAGAGAATTCGTTGACGTTCTTAATTGAGGAGCTTAAAGGGTAAACGATGTCAACGAAATCAAAGATTATTTATTTAGTGGAACAGGATGTAAATTCAATATTGAATAAGGTGGTAAACAGCTGTAAGTGCTGGAATAATTATTTTAGTTCCTGGGGCTTTCGCAAAATATAGAGCTGAGATCAGAGTTGGGCATTAACTAAATACAAAATTATTTAAATAACGGATGAAATAAAAGTTACTTTAACTTTAGATTATTCGACGAATAAAGTTAATTTTTTTATTCCCAGTCAACTTTATTCCAATCATGACGAATAATTTTTTTAACTTTTCTTCGTTATTCGAAGTTTTATTTAAATAAAAATGTTGCCCTTCTGTGGCTGAGATCATACGTGAGATTTCACTTCTGGCACTTGTACCATTTAGTTTCAAGTCCTCAATTGCTTTATCGTTGTCCTATCTTTCGTTCAAGTACTTCGTAAACTTCTGCTACAAGAATTTGTCTGTAGAAAGTGACTCAGTGGCGAGGTTTGATACTTTTTGTTGTGGAGAGTATTTGATTGGCTACAGAAGAGGACTGATTTAGATCTCCGTGGGAAAGGAATTGCTGTAGAATATGAATATGTATGTACGTTTCGAGCAATTGAAACACACAAAAATGTATGTAGCTGAAGAAATACGATATTGATTATGATACAGTAAAATGGGATCTGAAATTTAATAAGTTTCCCATTTATTTGTTTGCGATTTTTATTACGATTATCACTGTCATATTCTAACAAGTGGACCTGCTTTTTGTAATTTCTCTATCGCATGTTGACCGAATAATAATAAATTGTTCGCTGATTATTTAAAACGAGTAAATTTATATCAGTTTCAATTTTGAATTCCGTACGAGGTCCCAAATTGAACAATTTCTACCATTGCACTTCCTGAATTGAGTGGTTTTAAATGATTTCATTAGCAAATAATAATGCACAACTGTTTTACAACCCTGTTATAAATATCACTTGCAGCAACTAAAATTTTCACTTCATCTCGTGGTCCATGCGTTTATGCCATTCGAGGTATTGTTCATTTCGAAGTCCACCAAACTTAATTTGCATAGCCACAATAACAATGAATTCCACATCTTCAATAATTTTCGCCATATCGCCGAATAACGCGTCTCCCAAGAAATAGCTGAACCTATTAAATCTGCATCGAATCCCCAAGAAGCTAATTTAAATACGTTCAAGCAGTGGAAATATAAATAGAGCTCGTCGACTTCCTGGCGTAGACCTGTGGTACAGAGAAATGTTCGATGGAAAGGAACCAGGCTACTATCGACAAGTAATTAAAGCCGGTCGCGGACCAAAGAACGAAGGAATTTAAAGATCTTTCTTCGTCTTTGAAAACGACTTCCTTGTTCCTACCGTCGGTATCCGGCCAACGACGACCACGATATCCGAACGAGGGAGCCCCTATTGGTCGTTAGAGGATCGCAGACGATCCTCGAGAAGGAGGCTTCATTCCAGGAACCGTAGTCACCCGATAATTCCGTGGAGGGCTCCAATAATTTTGATATGTAAATACAAGTCGGTATCCTTGTCTCGTGGTATCGGCCTGATTAAAATATCCTGAGGCTCGGATTACCGAGGCTTCGATTCACAGAGGAATCGGCCAGAGAGTTGCCCAGACATCTTATCCCCTGCTTAGGGAATCCGTCCTTTTTTGTCGTACTCTCTCCTCTCCCCGTCTCCCTTGTGCTTTAAATTTCATTATCGAATCATCGGGACCCAGTGCTGAGCAGGCCATTCCCGTCTGACCTGTCAGGAGGTTTGCAACACCGTCACTGGTCGCCGTCTCCCTGGCAACGGAATTATTGGCCACGGCACAAACTATCCAGATCGACCGATCATCGGTGAACGTTGTTATCGCGTGCATCTGGCGGAGCCACTCGAACCAAAGTTCTTGAGAGAGAGAGAGAGAGAGAGAGAGAAAAAAAAACACTTATCGCGAAAACGCTCAAATAAGCTATCTCGAAATTACATCGGCTCCTAGACCCATGATCCCAATTTAACACAGACGGCGCTCCAATTATGAAGTTCCCGGCTTCGCTCGCTCTGTAAAGGAAGTGTACAACCGTTCGAGAAGTTTTTAGGCGCTCGACGCTGGGCGAATGGTGATCGCTAATCTCATTATCCCGGCCAACAGCGAGTTTATCGTTTATTATTTCGTGCGAGCCTCGAATTGGACGCGCCGACGGAATGGCTGGAGGAAGGGGTGCAAAGGAGATGGGGTTGGAAAAAAGGGAAACAGTGAGGGCGGGGGGGGGGGGGGAGGGCGTGCGCGTACTGTCTCGGTGAGGGTGAATGAACAATTAATAGTGAAGATGGAATAAGGAGAGCGAGCGGGTGGCAGGCTCGAGTTATAATGACGAGGCATTAAATAACAACGAGAACCGTTAAGGGATGACGAGATAAAAACCTTCGTGGATCGTTAGTAGGCGTCTCGGCCATTTCTTATTCTCTCTCAGACTCTCTCCGTCGCCCCTTCCTCTGCTAAATGGACTCTTTCGCTCCTTGTCGAATACCCCCCTCCCGCGACGGCTGCCTCTGTCCCCCTCGTTCACCGTGATTCCCTCTCTCTTTATCTTCGTCTTCCCGCTCAATTCTCGCGCCCCTTAAAGAAACTTTTAATGTAATTGCCGCGGGACGTGAAAACCGCTGATACCGTTACCCCTGGCCTGGAGAAATCCGATCCGTGAAAATAAGTCGAGATAGCGTCCCACCTAAAATCCCACCCACTTACCGTCCCACTCTCCCCTCGTTTCCTTTCGATCTTTCTGTTCTTCTCTTTTCTTCTCGTTTTTTCCTCTTCAGAAAGGCCTGTGCCACCTCCTCGTCCTTAGGAATACATGTTCACGAAGGCTCGGTTAACGCTGTGCTTGACTCCGGGTCACCGGAGACCTGCTTACTTTAAACGCAACTATGTGCTTAGGATGTTATCCGCCGGGTCGGTGGAAAAGTTCATTCGCTTTATTAAAAGTGAAAATATGTATATTACAGGTTTCTTTAATCAAAGTATTTCCCTTGGCTGTCTTGTACGACCTTTTGCCAGTTTTCTGGTAAAAAGTATAAATTTAATAAAAGAAGACATTTACGTACACCTGATATTACCTAACTGTGAGCGAACGAATTTTTACACCGTACTAATATTTTCGTAACGGAGCTGTAACGCACAATGTAGTATCCTGAATTACTTGAATGAGTATGTCGTGCCTTACGAAATTCTATTATACGTTCGAGTGACTTTGAAGGGTAAATGTGCCCTGATTCAGTGGGGATAATGGAGATTCGCTGGTTACTTTATGTACACAGTACGTTACTATTCAAGTGAAATAGCAAGATTTGAAAAGTAGAGAGTTTCACATAGTTTAGAGATAGTAGTAGGCATATACTATTGGGGTGGCCCTTATTTATCGACATCCGAGTTTTTACTCTCACCCCCTAGTATGGTTGCATTTCATAATAAAAAATCCCTGAAAAAGTTTATTGCAATCGGACAACGAGAAAGGCTTAGGCCTTAAACTTTAGAATTCATCAATTTTTTGGAATTAACGATTTTCTCAAAAATGGTAAGTCCTATCCAATTTTTATTCAAATAATATTAAAGAGGTGTTTCAAACCCTTAAACTGTTAATCAGCAAAAACGAAAAGAAGTATGTGTCTAATCATTTTTAATGCCCGAGAAACTTATACCAGTCTAACAACAGGGAAAATAAAGAAAATTCTGTATACTAGTCTACGAAAAGAAAAAGAAAAGAATATTTTATATACCAGTCTAAAAAGGAAAAAGAACGTTTCGTTGTTATTTATTGTTTTCAATATGCATCGGGATTAACCCCATTCAAGTTGCGTCACTGCGGGTTGAATATCCAGTTTCCATCGTCCAACCTTTACTTGATAATCGCCTTCCACGGAAACACTCTTGCAGCTCCCCTTTCGGCGCGTTGACCTTCACGCCTGGCGTATCTCCCAAATTGTTCCGTCGGTCACTTTGTCGTCGGTGACGGATTGGTGGCGCGTGGATTGCGCGGCAGCTGCATCGACGCGCTGCAAGCGAAACACGCCCGCTTGTTTTTCAAACGATTTAGGCGTTGTTTCCCCGCTGCGGGGCGAAACAGAGCGCGAAAAAACGGGCCGTTTATTCCGCGGAAAATCTAGAATTTTCACTCTGACGGGAATGAGCGGGGCGCATTTGACGCGCGCGCTCGCTGGACGAAATTGATTGCGTTATACGTATCGTTACTTCCTTCGCCGACTGCGTAACGGACCCGTGATGTTTTAAACTTTATTTAAACACACTCTGCCAGAGAGAGAGAGAGAGAGAGAGAGAGAGAGAGAGAGAGAGAGAGAGAGAGAGAGAGAGAGAGAGAGAGGGGAAGTTCTGATCACTTAGTTACAGGAGGCAGTTTCGTCACTATACTTGCGACGCCTGCGTGAGTTCTTGTTGGAATATAAGTGGTATGAAAAGGCTACTTTGGAAGTGTGTGGAAAAGAATGTTTTCGAGACTTTAGTCTGGAGTTTTAGTGGAATTACTGGGAAATGTACATGTGTGTTGAGTGTGTTTGTTACTTTGAGTTCTGTTGGAATAATTTTGAAACACTGTACATGCCTGATGTATGATTGACCCTGCAACTGAGCGAAGGAGCGCGCAGTGATAGTGGTTCGCCTATGGTCAGACCCGATGTATCGTGTTATGTATATCTATGTACGTATGTGCAATATTTGTTGTGGAATTTAGTTTTAGAATTGTTATCAAAATTCAAGTGCATACTTATAGCCTTTTTTGTCTGAGGAGGTATACCATGTTGTAATACCATCTTAGTGCTAACTGTAATATGCAAGAAATAGAAGTAAAAGGACTAGGGTACTTGATAATTTTGAGAAACATATTCTTGGAAGGGAAAATTTATGATCTTCACTTTAATTGCAGGAAAAAGTTAGGATTTCAAATTTAAATAGCCACCAGTTTGTTTTTAATTAATATTTCGGAAATTCGCTCCGTTAATCGGAGGATACATTAATATACTAACTAAATTTTTTTTGTTTATGATTTCAGATAATCTGGTTCCGAATGGCAGTGTTCACCGTAAAATTAAATTTTTAAAAAGGCTTTTTGGATGCCGGTTGTTACTTTATTAAAGACGTATATATTTTTTTACGTGAAAATTACTAAAGCTTCTTTATATGCTGCTCTTTTAAGTGCAAAAATTTTTGTAAAAATATATGCTTCCACTTTTTAAAAAAAAAAATTTTCGGCCGCCTGACTCGGTGAACCCCTTAAGTTGTGTCCGTCATATTATTTCATATCTTCAAATCCAAAAAACAAACGATTTTATATCTTTCCTAACTTATCCCAAACATGAAAGGAATGGTCCTTCGCCATTATTCCAAAATAAGCTAAACATTTTCAAACTGAACTGCAACTAAGCTTATAAATCATCCTCCGCTCTTGCATGCAAAAAATTATTTAAGGGGGGATTATGGACCAAATTATTCTGAATGAAAAATTATTCTTATTATTTATGAAATTATATCATCGATGAACCTCAAACACATTAAAAAAGTCTAAAATAGACCAAATTGTAGAGCTTAGGAGAAAAAGTACGATTTTTAAGGAAATTTTTTGATCATACTGTTTCTTCTAAGCTCACCAATTTTGTAAATTTTCGACATCTTTATTGTTTTTGAGGTTCATCAGTGATATAATTTCATAAATAATAAGAATATTTTGTGGTTTTTTGATTTTAAACAAGAATTAAAGGCGCTAGAACCCCCACCGTTTTCCAACATCCGCGACGAAATTTGTCACAAATTTTTTTCGTATCTTCAACTGTTAAATATGGAGCCATAAAAAAGTCCAAATTGTTTACTCCATTATTTCTCCAGAAAAAAATCACCAAAATTGGCCTGTTTTAGGGTTGCGTAAAGTACCTATAATCCTCCCTTAAACAAAAATGTCCTACATATCAAATCACTGGTAAAACTTCTTCGTTTCAACCGCATAAGAAACTTCCCTGCACATTTACAAGTTATACCACCCTTGTCTACCAAGGTAGGGGGATGCGCAACACGTACGTACATATCTGGAATTGTTGGTCCGTCTCCTCGATAGTGAAGTAACGAAAAGAGGCATGCAGCGCTTGGCAGTGCCGAAATGCCTTCGAACGATATTATTACACGGTTCATTTAAGTTAGATAACAACAACTCTATAGCCAGGTTGGCGGCGTATCAAGATGGGTAACAGCCACCGTGGTACAATATCCGCTACATCTCTCGCCTGCAGCCTAATTACTTTCCGGCCCCCGGCACCGGTACCAACAGTAACGAAGGTGGAAGCAGACCCGTCGGAGTCATAGAGACCCCCTCCATCGAGCCACCACCTTCGATATAACTCCCCGTCACGCTGCTAGACGCCTACTAATAAGGACTCGAGAACTGTCCCTCCACGATTTCAATGAAACCTTGCAGCTTTGTGGAGCAGCTGGAAATAGGGGGTGCCTAATTCTTTTCAGCTGTGATAAGTCAGATTTAACCATTCACAAAGGCAACTTTTCCTTGCGTTGAGAAAATACACAGGGCGCCATCGAACTGGCAATAGAATACGAAAGGGGGTGATTCTATATGAAGAAATAATAAGAAAGTGTAGAGTAACATGTTTTCCTACGAGACTTCGTACTTTAGAAAATTGATTTTAAAAACTCCAGTGGTACACGTGCATTTTATTAGAAATTGCTGGGCTGCAACATTAAATATGGTACAAATGCAGATTAAAATGAATTCTTGTGGGGAAATAAGTCGAAATATTCAAGGTCATTTTTCTTGAAAACGAAGCTTCAATTAAAAAAATATCTGTTTATACTTTTAACTTATATTTCATATAAAATTGTGTCGTAATGGCTGATGATGAAAATATTTGCAGACGTTTGTGAGTTCAGCATATAAACAGCTGAGTTGTAGAAAATGAAGGCTTTGATAAACTTTGTTATTGCTTTATGCACTAACATTTTCCCCAAAAGCCAGAAAATATTTGTCTGAGAATCAGAATACTTTGTATCTCGAAATTAGAATATTTACTCAGGTAGCATCTAAGGGGGTGAAACTTTGGATGGTCATTTCCTCCCCTAAAATTGTGCCACCGCGGCTGAAACGAAAGCACGTGAACTTTATTTTTTGATCGCGCTGTAAACCATCGAAGTTTCATGAAAATCAGCGTCGGACGCCTGTGGAGTATTCCTCGTAAGTAGATACCCGCTACGGAGGTCAGAAAGATGGTGGTGATGGAGGCAGTGGTGAGGAACGCGGTGGTCTACCGTGAGAACGATAATCCTTCTTCCCTTTATTTTATTTCTTATGCTCCAGTTTAATTAGTTTCCCGATAATACCTGCTATCTCCTCTCCGCAGCGGAAAGAAGGAGTGCCCACCGGCGCCCATTCCATTCCATTCCGACGTACCACCTTCTCCGTGCAATTCCTCGCAGCATCGAATCGTTCAAAGGCACTCGTCCGATCTGATTTGAGGGATCGTTTGCTCCTTCCGAGTTACTGCACCTCCTTGACGTATCCGCAATTTTATGATGATGAGGCGGATGGAAGGTTGGTAGGGGGCTGTAGGTAAATGAAACACGGATTTCTCGAGAATGAGTGAATAGATTGCTTCTGTGCGAGGCTCTCCTCGTTTGCTGATCGCGGTTTTTTACCGTGTTTCCTCTTTCCCTGCTGTGGGAAAAGAACGGGTCCATTCGAGTGGAATATTATTCACATTCCTTAACGATTCCTTAGTTATTTTGATTTTCACAAAAATAAGATCACGCACAAGGCCACGCATAATATAAAACTGTGTCAAGAAACGTCAAGAAAGTTTCAACCATTCAAGGTGACTTGAAACAGTTGAAACGTTGCACAGATACGTAGTTGCGATGAAAATAAAATATGCTAATTTTTTTTTAACATTTAAAGCAGATAATACAGATTAAAATTCTCTGAGACTAAAAAGCATATATTAAAAGCACAATAGTATTTTTTTCTTAAAAAACAAGCTTTTATTACAATATAGGTACTAAAAAGGAAAAAATATATTTTAAATAAATATTTACATAAGAAGGACATTTCGCTTTTATTTTTAGTCATATAGAGGAATTCTTTTAAAGCAGTCATTTAGGCCGGTGTCAAAATGATTTCTTTTCTTTTTTAGTATATTTTAATAAAAGCTTATTAAAGTTTATATCTCATAGATGGGGGTTGTAAAATACACCAGTGATACGTATGTACATAAAACCTAAATAGTATTAAGTCCGTTATGTAGGCATACAAAAATATTAGTTTTAAATATTCTTTTGCTGCGCCTTCCCTTAAATGATTATCCTCGCCGACAAAAAAATTGGGAATGTACCTATAAATGAAGATACCAATCTGTAACCGAGATTCCACGTCCCATATTCCTCCAGTTGCTTCCCCCAATGATGACTGTCTCCATAAATCAAAAGCTCCACAAATTTCAAACCGTTTAACGCGCGGCGACCACCGAATTTTCCAGCCGCAGCCTGCAGCAGAGCGGAATCCAGCAGCGGTCGGGAGCTGTCGCAGGCCGAATGCAGATCCTCGGCGAGTTTCGCTGAAAAAATAACGAGTATTTGGAATTGACGAGCTGCGGAATCGCGGCCGGCCCGACGGTCGTAACTCGCGGCGGTCTTTCTATACGCGAGGCCTCTGTGGCGATTTTCCAGGCAGATTTCCAGCCAGAAAACGATTCGACCTGTTCAAGTCGTATGTTTGTTTTGGAAGTTGCGCGCCGTCGCGTTCCAGACCACCGGCGGCCCCGCAGCCGCCATCTCGACTCTTCACCCGGGTCAACCAGCAATATCTCGTGCCTACCCAACTGGCCGCCCGGCCGATGGTGGCCGGGTGAAAGAGCACCCTTTTGGGGTTTGTGATGCGTGCAGATGGCCGTGCAGAGGGAAATCACGCGTGGTTGCGCTCAACTGCACGGTTGCACCAAATACATGCCAACCGCCGGCGAAACGTTCGACTGACCAACACCAATTAAGCCAATGACGTTCACAGCCGCTGATGATAATGGTAACCCTGCGTTTTCGGGCCCCGTATCCTATAACCCATAAAAAACTTCAAAAAAGTAAAAAAATTACGCCAAGTACATGAAATCAAATAAATCACAAAAAATAAAAGATTATAATAATAAATCACAAAAAAATAGAAGAAAGTATACAATCACAAAAAAGGAAGAAAATATACAAATCACAAAAAGATGATAATAATAATAATAATAAGAAGAAATCACAACAAAAATAGAAGATAATATACAAATCAGAAAAAATAGATGATAATAATAATAATAATAATAATAAATCACAAAAAATAGAAGACAATAATAATCAAAACAAAAATAGAAGAAAATATACAAATCAGAAAAAATAGATGATAATAATAATAATAATAATAATAAATCACAAAAAATAGAAGACAATAATAATAAATCACAACAAAAATAGAAGAAAATATACACTCACGAAAAAATAGAAGAAAATATACAATCACAATAAAAATAGAAGAAAATGTACAATACAAAAAAATATGTGAAATCAAAATGAGCTGCAAGTACATAAAGGTGCTTTCTAACTGCGCTTAAGATGACACAACTACATATACACAGCTAAAATGCTGTGTTCGTACATTCTATTACTCATATCGCGGACATTTTAAGTATCCCATTAGAATAAAAGAATCCCATTTAAAAACATTGTCGTAAATTAATAGCTTTACAAAATTAATAATATACAAAAATTGCGCAAATTATAACAATGGTTATTTATACAATGAAAAAATGTATTAAACAATATTAAGCAGATATATTTTTATACAAATAAATATTTTAATACGAATAAATATTTTATTAAAAAAAAAAACCAAGATACTATCTATCTATCTAATCTTCTCCGGACAACCTCCACGCCTGTGCATACCCTTCATTTCTATCCATCCAAGCCTGTGCGTCTCCTTCATTTTTATCGAAGTCCTGTGCGTCCCCTTCATTTCTATAATATAATAAGCTTTACATAAAATAGAAACTCTAAATTGCTGGTATACAAATACAAATATCTGGCAATTTAAATTCAATGCAATTTTTTACTACAATATATTACTTTGTACAAGCATGGTACAAATTTCTAGAAACTTATGCGAAAGAAGGTGCATCTCTGTCGAACCTTCTCCGGACAACTTCCAAGTCTGCGACTCTACATAAAAAAAATCTATTAAATAAATTTGGCAACTTACCTTGTTAATTGACACAATAATTCCGTCTCCTATTTAGTGTAAAAACTCCTGACATCTCAAATTTAGACCACTTACATTATTTGACACTTGGAAGGTTAAGATTGGTAGGTTATAAAGTTCAATGTATTTAAAAAATAGTTTGTACAATGATGGACGACGATTCCTGCCGAATAATCCCGAGAGTCGACGAACGAAGAACGAAACATGTGTTAGTTTCGTTTTGGCTGAAGGTGTTCGTGTAACGCGTATATACGTAGAAGAACGAAACATGTGTTAGTTTTGTTTTGACTGAAGGTGTGCGTGTAACGCGTATACGTATTATGTTTGACGAAAAATTTCTAGGAGAATCAGAAGAATCAGAAGAAGAAAACTCTTAATATTTCCGACTGATCCATGAGACGATATTATGATATCTCTGTCATGCGTGGACCGATTTTATTGAAATTGGTCTCATTCCAAAGCTTATATGCGGTTTACATAAGAAAAATGCCTTTAAATTTAGAAAATATTGCAAGCGTTGGATTAGCCGGGCGACGAGTAAATGATAAGTGGTAGCGACAGTCGACATATCGACATATATAGGGTGTCTTTCCTGTACTTGGCGTCGAGACGCTACCGCGTCTCTAGATATAACGAGACGCCAAAGAAGTTTGCATTCGAACTCTTGCCCCCGCAGCTACTTCTCCATTATTTAATCAATCCTGTTATCTGTGAGGAGAATTGAAAACTTCTATTAGTACTTTTGAATAGAAGAATTTCAGCTCTTTCAGACGATGTATTAATTCAAATATTTACTTATGAATTTATAGGAATAATATTGATTCCTAAAAATCAGAATATTATATCAGAACTAACGAATTCTGTACTTACCGCATTGTACGATAATGAAACGAAATAAAGCTACACAATTCGACACTGGTGACTCTACCTTCATTGACAACTGACTGTCAATCACCATTGGCAACTGGCACAACTCAGACAATGAAATTCCCATGGGGCGAAGTTTTACAAGCTGCGAACTTTTACCTACGTCCACTCTACGAGCATGCAATATAATTTATGCGAGTAATGCCTGACCCTGCGAAAGGAATTATCTTTTGCATATAATTTTTGCATCTATGTTAAAATTCGAATACCATGTAAACTGAAACTCATTTTTATTCGTTAAGTGTAGTAGGTACAATCGCCGCGAGCATTTTCGTGCACCGTGTAAAATGTCGCGACTGGTTAACAGTTTTGTTACGATTCTAATAATCTTGCCATCGATCGCAAGCGGAGCCAAGATACTTGCTGTCGTCCCGTATCCATCTTACAGCCACCAGGTTTGGAACCTTTTTTTGCTTCTTTTCCAGTAAAGTCATCCAGAAAACATTTACGATTTAAAGTGTCAAAGTAAAGTTGCAAAACACAACCAGTACTGTGATCGTGAATAAGTGTTTCAAAAATGAATTTTACGCTTTGAACTCCAAACTTTTAGCATTGACACAATAACAAAAATACTTCAAGTACTTATAAATAATCATGAAACATATGTATTTCGTTGAGTTTAACGTGAAACAAAAGCATCGCTAAACTTTGGAATATTCCAAATTACCTTCACCTTCGGTATTCCGAATTAGCAACTTGGCATTGAAACCTAAAATTTCATGTCACACTCTGTATTCTCGAAATTATCGCAAAACTGACACGGAACCATAGAAGGAACATACAGATGAGTAGATTAAGTGTTTAACTTTAAAATTATGACATTTTATAACCATGGTTGGAACGATTGAATACTTGCTGAGAAAGTTTGGCAGATTGACGTTTTCTTATTCTGCAAATTTAGTTGAAAATATAAAATTGTCAGTCCATCCACAAATGTCATTAGTTAACAGGTTATTAGCCCCTATTAGCTACGGTGTTACAAATTAAATAACGTTAGTAGTTTATTAGATACGTCGGTATTCCAAATTACCAACAGTACCTATTCCAAATATGCTGCACTTCTTCTATGTATAGGTAAGTAGATACGTAAAAATGAAAAAAATTAATCTTTCGTTTATTTCATTTTTTACTTGTCAGCGCAACGCATGAAAAGCGTCTAATCAGCATCAACATTTTCGTCATATTAACTTATATTGTTCATGTGTTGTGCTGATAAGAGCGATGACACTTACAGATGGAGCCTTTAAGGCTTAAAAACTATTAACTCAAATTATTAAACCTTAAATTTGCACCACTATGGTTTTCAGCCCTCCATACGTAGACAGGATGTTTGTTTCATCTTAAAAGAAAAGTAATTGCGATATTTTAAACGTATAGGCTTCTTAGGCTTTACGATTCTATATTATATAGTTATATATTATTATATAAGTGTCCTACTTGTAGAAGTAGATGTAAATGCTCTATGTAATCTGCTGTTGCAAAGAAGAGCATAATCATTCTATACTTTGCATAGACCTTATCACCTCCTACCAAAGATATACGCGCACTGTTGGTAAAAAGTGCGCGCCAACCTGTTGCGCCCAATGCATTTTTGCACTATGCTCATTTACCTCGTATTTCGTGTAGTCATAACAAAGACAAATCGGTCCATCTAGCAGGCCGTAAAACCCCGGAAAATGGGTTGTAAGACTGGTTCGAATGGCGCGATCGTGTTACCTGCGCGGGGTGAAAATTTTTTTACGTTGCTCTTATGCAATTCCAGATAGCCTTCAGGGGGTTCATGATGGAATTGGCGAGACGAGGGCACGAGCTACTAGTTTTTACACCAATTCCAGCTAACAATCGATCAATGGAGAACTACACGGAGGTTGATATGCACGCTTTAATCGATATGTACAAGAAGCAGGTCCAGTATTTTAGCAGCGGAGAACATGGGATTTGGCAGTTTTTAACCAGAATATCCGAATTCAGCGAAACAATAAGCGATCTAATATTGTCTCATCCAGTGATGCAGCGAATTATAGCTCCGAACAGCACGGAGAAGTTCGATTTGATCCTGATACAGTGTTTGTATCACGATGCTTTGTACGTGCTGTCGACTCGTTTGAACGCGCCAATGGTTGGAATTATATCGTCGAATATAATGAGTTCTCTAAGCTACATATTCGGTACGTGTACGAAGGAACTTTATAAACGATACATTGCGTATGGTGCAGCTTTGCTCAATTGAAAACATGTTCATGTGATATTCAGTTTGTTCATTGCAGTGGTTGCTATGATTTCCGATGATTTATCAATATAAAAGTTATGGTCAGACCTTTCGATAGATAATAACAAGTCACTGCGTATATTTTCTAATTAGGTACTTTTCTCATCAAGAGCCTTTTGGCTGTTTTAAATGGAAAATTGTGTTCTTCTGTCGTAGTATCGTAACACAGGCCAAGGAAAATTTAGTGGTAACACTTAATGGTAATTTTGATAAATATTTGACGTGAAAAAAATATTTGTTCGTGCTAATCTACAATTTTTATACTAAATAAAATATGAAAATCGATAGGTACTTCTAATGAAAAATAAGAATCTTATTTTTAGGGCTAAGAATATAGCAAAATCTGGGAATTTTTTTAAAAAACTAGTTCGTTTTTATGCATCTTTGAAGAAGCTGCCGGTTTGTATTAATTTTTAATAATAAATATAGGAGTTATGTTCAACCATCGCGCTACGCAAAGTTCGTCGTCTGTTGGTGTGCATGATCTTTGTTTTTCAGGTAAACTGAAACAAAAATATGAAGCGGTGTTTTACTTTATACATATGTAACTTGAAATTCATGAACCAGAATAAAAAAAAATGATTGAGGAGAGTGGTGAGTTTTCAAAACAAATCTTAATTATTGTTATCAAGATTTTCCAATTTTGTTATGTAACAAAAAAAGATACAACTTATCGGTATTCTGGTTCATCGAATTGAAGCTACATAGGTATGTATAAAGAAAAACGCCGCACAGTGGGACAAAACGACCCGACGGCGATCAAAAATCTATAACTTTGGTTCTAGTCTGGATATTTTAATGAAACTGGGCGCATTTTAACCGCAAATTTACGGCCTTTAAGCTGTGTTAATATAATTGATATTAACCAACGGAGGCCCGTGCTGGGCCCGTGAATTTAGACCCATGTTTTCGAAAAGTGGGGCTACAGGCCAATTACAATACACATTTTATTAACATTACTGTATTTTATTGTGGTAAACCCAGTTTCTTAATATTTGCTATTGTTTTCATGTGATTGATGCTCAAAATTTGCCAAAACCGCAAAAGTATCGCTTATCAAAAACTTTTATGTTTCCCACAGTTTTTATTCACGATTCCGAAAAAATTTTCTTTGAGAGGTGCAATTTGAGTTAGTTACAAAGTTAATTACATAGCTATATATTCTATTAAGGCCATTCATTAGGGTAAAATGTTAATAACAAACCTTTTTAAATTTTAAAAAGTTGCAACCATATGCAATGGGTTTAACTGATATCATATGAAAGAATGAACCTTTCTCTCTTAGAAACAAAAAGAATTAGGTGCTACTTTGTGCTACTTTCCAAGAAAATGGTAATTGAAGTAAAATCTACCTTACCAGCCTATTAGAGTTTTCTGTGCTGTCTCATGACTCCGGCTATGCAAGATATTTTTGTCACACATCTAATAATTTACTCATTTCTTCCGGATATATCTTCATTACATCCTTTTTGCTTCTTACTCTTCGAAACGATGATATGTAAGGGTCCGAAGATATCAAGAGCATATTCATTAGGTCTTGATTCTGTGCAGTTCGAGAATTTTTTCGACTGTTATGGTAACTGTAATATTTATATTCTTTATTTTTCGTTTCCTGCGCCTCTTCTGACAGCTCGCCAATTGGCAGTAAGTGGTGAAGAATCATATTTTTTCCATGCCTTAACACCTTGTGTACTGTGGCTGTTAATTTTCGCCAAGGATAAAATAAAAAAATAAAATAAAAGTTGCTCAACATTTAACAGATACTAAATCGAGTTCCACTTGTATCATTTGCCAAAAAATTTTGTTACTACTGGAGGAAAAGACATAGAATAGAATTACCAATATGGCCTTTCACCCCTACATGCAAGGATACGATTTATGGAGTTCGTTTTACATGTAAGCTACGATTTAAGCTTTAAGGGTGAAGGAGTTAGAAATAATTCAGACAATAAACAGAAGAGGCAAGAGGAAAAGTCAAGGATCATAAAAGAATTCAGGAATCAGCTTGGATTAATCATTGACACACCTAAACAAGGATTTGGGAACACAAATGATGGCAACACTGCACGCAGATTTTTTTAATATCCCGATATAACCTCAGCAATTACCGGAATAAATGTAGATATTTTAAAAAAAATTAGGACAATATGAAATGTTCTTTCTTGTGGTATTCCAAATTAACAGCCACAGTACACAAGGTGTTAAGGCATGGAACAAATATCATTCTTCACCACTTACTGCCAATTGGCGAGCTGTCAGAAGAGCCGCAAGAAACGAAAAATAAAGAATATAAATATTACCGTTACCATAACAGTCGAAAAAATTCTCGAACTGCACAGAATCAAGACCTAATGAATATGCTCTTGATATCTTCGGACCCTTACATATCATCGTTTCGAAGAGTAAGAAGCAAAAAGGATGTAATGAAGATATATCCGGAAGAAATGAGTAAATTATTAGATGTGTGACAAAAATATCTTGCATAGCCGGAGTCATGAGACAGCACAGAAAACTCTAATAGGCAGGTAAGGTAGATTTTACTTCAATTACAATTTTCTTGGAAAGTAGCACAAAGTAGCACCTAATTCTTTTTGTTTCTAAGAGAGAAAGGTTCATTCTTTCACATGATATCAGTTAAACCCATTGCATATGGTTGCAACTTTTTAAAATTTAAAAAGGTTAGTTATTAACATTTTACCCTAATGAATGGCCTTAATAGAATATATAGCTATGTAATTAACTTTGTAACTAACTCAAATTGCACCTCTCAAAGAAAATTTTTTCGGAATCGTGAATAAAAACTGTGGGAAACATAAAAGTTTTTGATAAGCGATACTTTTGCGGTTTTGGCAAATGTTGAGCATCGATCACATGAAAACAATAGCAAATATTAAGAAACTGGGTTTACCACAATAAAATACAGTAATGTTAATAAAATGTGTATTGTAATTGGCCTGTAGCCCCACTTTTCGAAAACATGGGTCTAAATTCACGGGCCCAGCACGGGCCTCCGTTGGTTAATATCAATTATATTAACACAGCTTAAAGGCCGTAAATTTGCGGTTAAAATGCGCCCAGTTTCATTAAAATATCCAGACTAGAACCAAAGTTATAGATTTTTGATCGCCGTCGGGTCGTTTTGTCCCACTGTGCGCCGTTTCATTTTTCTGTTTTAGATCGAGCACGCATAATTCCTATATTTAGTATTAAAAATTAATAAAATAAAATCCTGCAACTTCTTTAAAGATACATGAAAACATGGTCCAAATTTCAGATGCATCGATTGGCTAGTTTCTTTAAAAAAATTCCAAATTTTGCTCTGATTTTAGCCCCCTAAAATAGGATTGCCACCTTAATAATATACCGTCATTTTAAATTCGCAATGTAGCCTCAGATTTTTCGTGAGAAAAAAGCAATTTCATAATTCTTACAATAATAAGATATACTCTTTTGAAAATAGTCCAATTTTTGGTTATAAACCACATGCGAGTTTACCAAAATTAAATCTCAGTATGCAAAACGATATTTTGATGCTTTTTAGCACGAGATATTTGTATGTTTACCTTATCTCGTAATTTTAAATTTAGAGAAAGTAATTAGCTAATTCAGCTAATAATTTTATTCGTCATGCTGCAGGGCATCCGCTGAATACAGCTACCGTCCCGGATATATTTCTTGAGTACACAGATGACATGAACATATGGAATCGAATGGTCAATACGTACTATTACTTCCGCCAGCTCTACATATATCGGTTTATCAACAGTCCAATTCAGGAGCGAGTAATACGAAAGCATTTCGGTGACACTGTGCCTGGTATTGAAGAACTTAAAAATAATCTCAGCATGCTCCTAGTTAGCATTCATCCGTTTTTCTGTTATCCTCGGGCACATGTTCCTGCTGTTATCTACATTGGTGGATGTCGTTTCGGACGTACTAATGGGAGTCTAACGCAGGTAAATTTTCAAACTTTTTAACTTCTGTGCTGTGGAAAATGTAGCTGTATAGTGGACGATCGAAAAGAAGTTTGGACGATCGAAAGATGAGCAGTAACGGAAATAATATAATTTCAAATCAAGAAACTACATTACATGAGAATATTAATTTTAGAACTGCTTTTAACTCCTTAATACTCGTAAGTTGAACAAGCAAATGATTTTCGTTTGAATTATTTCACTATTTAGTTACTAATCAATTTAACTTTAATTTTATTTTATATTTGAATATAAGTATCTCCTGAAATCAATGTTTGGAAGCAGAACAGTCCTGAGTAATATATTTTTAAAATAGACGAAATAAAATAATGCAAATAATTTACTCTATCAAATATTAACGTTCATTTGGAATTTCAAATCATTTGCGCCCGACTCTGATATCAGTGCATACGAATGCAAAATAATTATTATACCAACGATGACTATTCGGAAAGTAAAGAAAAATTATTTTATACATATAACTGAAGACTTTTATATACGTGATTTCGAAAATTCCTGTCCTTAGGAGTAGGTAGGTACTTGTAAATATTTTTTTTTCAAAACTGAAATAGATGTGAATATTGACCCTGATAGACGTAGCAAATTAAGATCCAAAGATTCTTATAACTTTAAAATCAAAGTTGATTTCCCAACGCAGAATCAATGTTCATGTTAGATCAAGATTAGAACAAGACATCTTATCTAATTTTGTATGCCACATGCATGCAAAGGTGGCAAGTCTCCATGGTAAAATAGTGTAGATTGAATAAAGTATCGATTTCTCTTGTAGGACCTGAAGGAAATCCTAGACAAATCGACCTCAGGTTTCATATACTTCAGCTTGGGATCCAACTTGAAAAGTACTGATATTCCTAAGGAACTGCAAAGTGTTTTGCTGTCAACCTTCGCAGAACTACCGTACACAGTCGTGTGGAAGTTTGAGACTGACGATTTACCTGGGAAACCTGATAACGTGGTCATTAGAAAATGGTTGCCCCAAGAAGAAGTACTCGGTCAGTATTTTCAACTACCAAAACTTATTTTATTAATATTTATTTCATAATTCCAATCATGGCCCATTTGCTGCTGAATTTAGTACACACTTTTCACCGATTTCAAAGACCACTGATAACCTGGGAAACTCAGAAATTACAGCCTTGGAAAATCGATCCTTCCATTTTCATATTTCTCAGACTTTTCCATTTTATGACAGAATTTATCGATGGAAAACACCTCGCAACTTACACAATTATTGATCAAACACTCTTCATATTTAAGTATTTCTTAGAAATCAACTGCATCTACTTATATACTTAATCCATTCAGGACACCCAAACATCCGGCTGTTCATTTATCACGGCGGTCTCCAAAGTACAGAAGAGAGCATAGAATACGCAGTGCCAACGATCGGTTTCCCAATACTCATCGACCAATACCAAAACGTAAGGAGGTTGGAGGGAGTTGGAGCTACGCGGGTACTCAGTTTCACTGGACTCACAAAGGCAACATTCAAGAGCACCATTCTGGAAATGATCCGGAATCCAAGGTGATTATCCTGCTCTGCTCGATACTAGCCGACTCGTTACGAGAATCCTCCATCGAACAGCATTCTCCTATCGAATCTTGTGCTTTCTTTAAGAGACACCGTCCCGTCTTTAATCGGGATAAAAGCGTTGCGAAGTAATTAAGCCCTTTGTCTTCCACCTTTTCCTATTTAGTTACAAAGAGAACATCAGCAAGTTTCGCGAATTGTTCCACGATGTGCCCTACCATCCTTTGGAGCAGGGAATCAGGTGGTTGGAGCACGTTATTCGTCACAAAGGGGCAGCCCATCTTCGTACAAAATCTCGAGATTTGCCATTGTACAAGGTGATGCTTCTGGACATCCTGGCGGTCCTCCTCGCCTTTCTAGCTTTGCTATTCTGTATTGCCTTCTTCATTACACGGCACGCGTATAAAATGGTTATGCGATGCACAAATGCGAACATGATGGTCGCATCTTCGAAGAAAAAAGAGTAAGTTCTAATGAAACGAAGGTAATATTAGCATAAAATACTTAAAGGAGGAGCCTGGGGTAATCGGCAGATATCAATGTTTTGTTTTTGAGAATTTTTCGCACGGAAACTATGCATGTAATCTTTTTAAAATTTTCAGGGTTTATTATTATGTATTTCACGAAGTGAACAAACATTTTTTTATATAAAAATAAGGCGGTAATTCAAAATGGCGCAGGTGTTTCTGAGCGGCAAAGTTGTTCAACTACGTATAGTCCAGGCGGGGCTTGAAAATTGTTATAATATCGATTTCGGTTCTCCAAACGGTTATGAAGAACCTTTATTCTGAACAACTGTTATGAAGAACCGAAATTTCCAACTATTATCTGTTTCGGTTACGGTTCCTATTTCCCTCCCCATATCGGTTCCATAACCGTTATTTTTTCGGTTCTATATCGGTTCCGAAACGCTTCTAGAATCAATTCTTGCATCTACTTTTCCCTAATTGATATCATTAATTATTATTGTAGCTGCAGATTAATGTATATGTGCATGTTTTACAAAATCCTTATAGAAAAATGAGAAATATTTATACATATTGATTTCTAATAAAGCGTTCAAATAAATAAATCAGCTACATATTTTTTAGATTCACACACACTATATTATTCAGAATAGGAAATAACAAGTTTCTCCTGTTCCTATAAGGATTTTGTAAAAAATTAATAATGTCACTACAATAATTAACGATATCAATTAGGGAAAAGTCGATACAAGAATTGATTCTGAAACCGTTTCGGAACAGATATATGTAGAACCGAAAAATTAACAGTTATGGAATCGATATAAGGAGGGAAATATGAATCGTAACCGAAACAGATAATAGTGGGAAATTTCGGGACTTCATAACAGTTATTTGGAATAAAAGTTCTCCATAACCGTTTTAATCAGAACCTTTATATAACCTTTTTAAACAGTTATTTTCGGAACTGTTTCAAGCCTGAGTCTACGGACGGTTATGGTGATCTGAAACCAAATTAACGTATAGTTTTGTGTTTTCAATAAAATTACGTTATGGATGTACCTCAATGCGGAATAACATTATTAAATTTAATAAAATTTATTGCACAATTAACGCGAAATTTTTTAGTGAAAGACGCAATTATTTTTTCAATCATTACCTATTATCTTAATTTTGCATTTCGGAATGCGAATTGAGGTTCTTCTGTAACCTAATTTGAGTGGACACTTGAGTGCACGCAGTTGGACAAAAAAGATAGTTCACTTCTCGAAAGACAAAATAATATAGCCTGGAAGTTTTAAAAAGATTGCATGTATAGTATCCTTACAAAAGGTTCCCAAAAAGAACGTTGATTTCTGCCGATTACACCTGGTTCCCCCCTTAAGGGACAATAAATAAAATGAATACGATACGCGGGTGTATAGACAGAACATGTACATTACTTGATAAAACATTAACAAATGTGATTTCTGATATTTTATTAATACTCTATTCATTTAAAATTTGTATAAAAATTAAGGATTGACGGTTACGCAATGGTTCCTTGCGGGTGATGTTTTCTAGTTGAACTCGAAGCATGGGATATGTCCGTAAAATATTTGCGCTGGTAAGGTAAGTAGTGACGTTTTTTAGAGGATAAACAAATAATATCTTACTATCACAAAGATTTAAACCGTTCGACGGAAAAATTAGTGGATCCCGCGAGGACATCGATTCATCGAGACGGTTGAAGGGGGCCGATGCCTTTCAGTGGCAATGACCCGCGAAATTGCTTTACGCAATCAGCCATTATGCGTCTGAAAATTTCGCCAGGCATTCGGGATCGGGCCGCCGTTTGATGTGATACGAATATTATATATTGTTCATTGTCGACCACATTTGATTGCACCGATCGCGCAATTATCGATGCCCTTTTGTCGTGTAATAAAACTCAACCGCGCGCATCTACATTGATCGTACGTGCACGATGCGTAAACGTATAAACAAACCGTTTCCAAGCGCGTGGGAATGCGAATGCAAACGGTTTAGGACCAACAGGAAACAAGCGAAAGATAGAGAAAACGAATATTGGTTTCCATGAATATTAACAACGCTTTTGCCGTTTTTTGCCTTTTTGCCATTTTGCGCTACGATATATTCTTTTCCTCCATTTCACGTCAAAGTGGTTTAACTTCAACGAAAGGCTTTTGCCATTGAATACACTCGTCTTTCCTAACAATAACGTTGTAAAAATATTTATGAAAATATCCTTGAATGCTCGAATGGATACTTACATCATATATAATTACTCACGAAATTAAACAAATCTTTTCGTCAAGTATTTCTTTTCCCACGATGGACCGTCATAATCGACTGTCAAAATTTTCAAGAATTCTAGTAGTATAATTTGAACAGTGCAAAGTGTTTCTAAATTGTTTAATCACACATTACCGTAGTAGGTACTCCAGTTCATTTTATAAAAATTGAAACCCTGTAGTACGTTCCTTTTATGTTGCCAATAGAAAATTCAAGACATCTTATCTAATTAAAGACCATATAATATTAAATAACTCTGAAAACTTATACCGTGTGCTCCTCGAACTTTTCAATTTTAAGTAACCTTATTATCCATGCTAATAATAACTGTAACTGTCCTATTTCTCAGGTACTTGGGTACTTTGCTATATTTTAAACTAATTCACAGTATTTTATTGCCACTGACGCGAACTATGAATTGTGGAAATGGTAGGGCAAGGAAACGCCGTGACCCAGTGTTGTCACACAAGATGCTGCAGAAATGGACGAATCGCTGTCGATTTCCAGTTACAGAAAGAGAGAACGTGGATCGAGTATAACGGAGTGGTTGGGCTGAAAGGGGCGAGTACCTTTTAGGAGCTTAGAGATTACACTTGGGACGAGCTAGTAGTAATGCGGAGGTGAGTCTCACAAGAGCAAGCCGCTCATTCCCACGAAGGATTCGGCAGAACTTATAATACCTACGATGTGGGATCGGTTGCGGCACGCTTCCGCCACCCACTGTCACCCTCTTGGCGCTATCGTTTCGTCTTTAGACGCCATCCCCTTCCTCGCATCGCTACGCATTCATAATTCAATGTCAAGCACCACTTACCGAGGTCTCGAAGCCTCCAACCCCTGGGCGAATTTGAGTTTTCGTCCAATCGCGATGGAAATCGAATACGCCAACTTGCACGGGGGAGATTTAACCGGCAAAAAATATATTTCTATTGTTGATTTTTAGCATAGACTCGTACGATGTTTACGTATCTTTAAATCGGCTAAGACTTGAACGTAATAGAATGGAATTGTTTCAGTGGTTAATTTTTAATTTAAGAATTTTCTTTTCGAAAAGTAAATGTTTCTCGGGGATACTCGTGGAAAATAATATGGAGCAAAACAGAATGCTTTGGAAGTTCATTTTCGAAATTATTGTTGGAAAACGCGTTGATTTCTATTATTATGGATTATGGAAGGTAGTAATTTATATTGCTTTATGGTTTGTAAAGTCACGGTGGGAACATTGTGATTTTAAGGCGCACAAATTTCTAAATATATTCCTTCATAGAAATATTGAATATTTCTCTAACTGCACTGCAAAGAATATTTAGAAATGAACTTAGCACACTCGACGGTTCTCGAAATTGAAATATTAAATTTTCCAAAGGCTATAGATTATAGTGTCCACTTTATTTTTTACACAATAACATTCTTAATAATACCTAAATGTCAATAATACACTCTCAGCAAATCTTAGTACCAAAATGGTTCAACTATCCTCGAAGTACAAGAGTAATATTCCATCCTACGTTCATCGTACATATAACTCTGACTCGTAACCCACGAGCAGCTGAAGCACGAAGGCGAGAGACGTCGCCTGGATATTAGAAATTAGACCCGGGGATAAGAAAAATTAAGTGTCCCATCGAACCGCAAAATCTTCCCCTTCGGGCGAACTCAGGGAGAACGTCATTTAACGCGAGAAATACTTTGAATAGCAATATCCATTATCGCGGAGTTACACCCGAACGGACACCTCGTTCCATCGTAATCGGATTAGACTCTGGGGGATGGAACGAGACGGGCAGCGTGGCGCAAACGTGGCGGAGACAGAGACAGAAGGGCGGAGGGCGAGGAAACGAAACGAAGATGAAAGAAATGAAGAGGAGGGAATTCTTCAAAGTAGACAAGTATTGCCGCGTGAGGGGAGTATCGCTTTAATCTGTCGGGGGAAAATCTTGTAAATAATCGAAGTAATTATCCTTCTCGCTGTGGAGTGGGAGGGAGTGCTGGGGGTTGGCGCAAAGAGCTGCATAAGGATTCTTCTGCATCAAAAGGGAAATGAAAATAAGGAGAGAGGCTTATTTCATTATCAACGGCGACGAAACGATTGATAATATTGGCTCGAGCAGATGAGCCGACGCCAAAAGCGCCTTTCCGTCAGACTGAGGAGATGTCTTGTGTTTAGGTCTCTCGCTACGGGAAATTGCTGCACCGGAAATTGAGTGGCGGAGTTCCGCGCGAGTGTTTGACGTCCCGCGACAAATTGAAAGTTACTGCGACACACGGTGGAGGGAGAGGGGCGCGACAATACTTTATAACCTACGCTCGAATAATACCGCGAGTTAGGGAGGTTTATTTGTCAATTAATAACGGATTCTGATCGACTGCGAGTTAATGTCGTTACACTTTCCCAATCAACGAACGAACAGATGTTGTCCAATACGGGTAGATGTACAGGAATAAGAACGACTACGCGTTGGTTGCAAACACGGATTTGCCACAAATTCCTGCAGATATATTTTTACATTTTCATGCTTCGGAAAATTCCAATTGGAAAAGGTTTGAAGAGTGATAATGGGGGTTTAAGCTGTTCGGCGTAGTAAGCACCTACGGCTATTTATAGAAATGAAATGATTTTGAATTTAGTGAGAATTACACTAGTGATGTAAACATGAAAACAGATATTATACGATTATAATTATATGTCTTATATATGTGGATAGTTGTGCAGAATAAGAATGTTATATACATATGATTACTCCTCGTCAGAGTTTTTTCACTAATGCAAAGAACAATTAAAAACTAAATTTATTTTATTAAGAAACATATTATTTGCAGAAAGTCCCATTAGGAAGTAGTAGATTTTTAAAGTAAACAATGATCGAAATCTTCTTTGTTAATTGATAATAAACAATTTTTCAAAGAAAATAATATATGCAACTGTAAATGCAATTTTTATCGATCAATATCTTTGTTTTAATCACTTTATTGGTACTTCTGTTGTTAACATACATGGGGCACAATTATTTGGAAAGTAATTTTCTCGTTTCTTCTTGAAGAAGATCTTATAAGTCATCAGTAGACTGTGGATGTTTATGCAAATGCATATATTGATATGCAAAAATTATTTTTCATATTACATATGTTGTGTTAAAAGGCATATGCACATATGTTACATATTTCTTTTATATCTATCCCTTGTACTTAGTTGCGGTTATAGATGAAGTATAGAGTCGTTATATATGACATTAGTGATAAGTTAGTAATTGGTTAGTAGAGACAAATTATTTATTTATTATACTCGCACGATACACATAAACCATTTCGATAAAATTATGGAGGTTAATTTTCACTCTTTATTTTATTTCTGTAAATAGGCAGTTAAAACGTTTAATGGAAATAATGTCGTTGCAATTGTAACTGCTCAGAATGTTTTCCAACGAGCACAAGTTGCTCAAAATTCAACATTTATTAAGGCACATTTACACATTCTTCCAACCACAGTAAAGAAATTGGGAACTGTCAGCCTACTCTTAACAAATTCGATAAAAAATAGACATGGCATATATTACGTGGATATTTGCATATATTACGTGCATAAACATTCGCAGTCTAGGCATCAGAGACTTTGGAATAATATTTCAATGTGTTTTCATAAGCATAGAAGGTAGAAGTTTCACAGAAAAGTCCAACGAAGTAGAAGAGGTCAATGATAACAGCTACAAGTACAAACTACTGTTATCATAAAGCTCTAAAATAATAATTTACAACTTCCTTTTAGGTCACTTCACTCAAGTGTATATAGCCGAAGTACCACTTACGAATCACAAAACTGTTTCACATAAAATTGCTCTTACTCTAATTGTTATTCTCTCACAATTTCGCAAAGATGCAATATATTCCATCTGATTGCTCATCCATATTACAACATCAATGAACCTCCTAAATACTAAACTTGTCCTAATTTTCGATCCACGACAATCACGTGAACAGTCAGACACTTGTAAACAGTAGTGTAGGTATATCCTGAAATCAAGTGACAAATTCGAAATACTTTTTACACGGAGTTATCGAAACTGCGTGACATTGTACCCCGAGATTTTCTACAATTAATGAAGTCATGGCACACATTATACACGTACACGCAAAACTTGCACTAACAACGTATCTCCTCTATTCGACGTTCTCCTAGTTACTTCACGAGGAGCTGTCGCGTACTCGCACAACAATCCGGGATCCTGTAATGCGTCGAGGAAAGCTTTCCTTGCATGAATACCCAAGTATGCAAATGCCGGCGCGGCATTAGACGTTTCTCTTCGCCTTCGAACATCACTCGAGGGTCCTTTCCGTTAGACATCCTCCTTTTCCTTCGTATCTACGGGCACTTTATTACTCTAGCTCGTGTCTAAGAAACGAATTCACCAGGCAAAGGTACGAAAGAAAGAGTCGTCGTCGACGACTTTATGGTCATCCGTATTTGCAAACGCGGAAATTTCCTCTTTGCGGACGTGAAAGCACCAGTCATTTCTGTGTTAGGTGATAACGACACACTTCCTTTTCGATATTTTCAGCTAGAATGAAAATGAATATACTCGGGTAGAGGAGTATCGGTTTCTTGGTCGAGGTAAATCCTATTTGGTAACGCCTCGACAATCTTTTTAATGAAGAAAGTATAGTTTTTAAATAGCAGGGTGGAGATAACTATTATTGCGTTCATTGTTCATATTGTCAAATGGAATGTTTCGTTTGCAATGGGTGACAATTATTGGGAGGAATATTCTCTAATACTGCTATCAGTTCACTTGTACGATGTGTTTAATACTTTAACTATAGTATAATTTGAAAATATTTATGAAAATTAACCTTTTATTTTGGAATGACGTATGCCTCGGGATTTCAAAATTAGGTACTATAGCACGACATAGCTTCGTTATCCTGGGTACAGTTGACAAGGAATGAACACAAGGAATCTAAATTAATGTACACAGTTAATGTATTATAATATAAAATGTTCCACTGATTTTTGCACAAAATGGTAGCACGAAAAAATTCAAAGTTTTCACATGGGGTTCAAAGGGTTTTTCTGTTCATGTGCAGAAGGAAACTTTAAATCTTTGATAAAAGTATAAATGATGTTTTCACACTTCACTCTTTCAGTCTGAAGACTTTCTATTAAACTATAGAATTCCAAAATTGGGTTTCACATACGAAACCAATTCCTCCAAGAGAATCATTACTTTCATAATTCTCCAAACTACTATTCTATGGTTTAAGTACCCCCAGTTTAAGAATGAACCAAAAGAACCGGTTGCGCCGGTTGTCAAAATTTGTATAAGAAGGAACAAAAATAATTTAAACAGTAAAAACATATTTATATTTAATTTAAAATTTTTCAGTTTATTTAATATTTATACAATTACAAAAATGTATCAAATATAAATCTTTATATCATTTAGTATTTCTCTTCTCGAAATACAAACTCATGAAGATTAGTTTTTAATTACACATTAATTTATTTGTACATATTAATTCTAGTATCTAAAACCGGTTTATTAAATTTAAAAACCAGTTTTCAAATTTTACAAATTTATAGAAACAAGATTTTTGCACCCTGTTTTTAAAACTCCTAAGTACCACCTCAAATAAAGAATCAGTCTCGCATACCTAAATTCTTGTCAACAATAATTCGCTAATCGCGTGCAAAAATTTGGGTCATTCCTGGACAGAGGAAGCGCACATAACTAGCCGAGATTGGCATCACGTCGATGTTGGACCTTTGGTGAGAGGAGAGGGCCGCAGGAGGGGTTCATACGTGTTCGACTAAAAGCAAACACCTTGAGTGGCCGAAGAGGCGCCTCTTGCGTTGCACAGAAGGCGAGCGATGTGTGCTGTAGCGGATAAGACAGGGTCGTGCCTCGGGTTCACGGTACCGCGGTATTTATTTTGGCAAGTACATGGTGCACGGCGTCCAAGGAACCGCGGCAGTCTTGGTGTGCATGCACTACAAGCACGGCCTTAAAGGAACGCATTGTGGAAATCACTTGATTTCCGCAGTCTGGACACGTCGCGGAGGATGGAGAGAAGAGGACTGTCTCGTGTTTGCACGATCCATAGGATGTATGTATACAGGGTGATCTAAAAAAGACATCCAGCGGCTTGGGGATGCACGGGATGTGGAAAATTAAGTTTCTGGGCTTACAGAGTAGGTAGTGTTAATTAAAGTGTAGGAAACTGAGTAAAAAGTACTTAGAAGACGTGGAACGAATAATTAACGTCAGAGCTAGAAGTTCTTTAGAGAGAAACTTAATATTGCAATAGCATGAGATGAATTGATTAGAACAGTTGTGTTTAATCGATAGTGAAATTAATGATTCTTCTTGTGTCAGAGTTCGAAGCTACAGTTTTGTCATTGCAGCGAATAGGAAACGTTTATAGTGTACAGAATTCTGCGATGGAAATTGGTGGTGTACACTTATTCTGGGAAAATGTTTTCTATATGTGAAAGTAAGTGTAATGTAAGTCGTTGCTTTATATGTTATACGAAATAAACAATAGAAAGCAAATCACTGGTGTCATTGAAATCGAAAATCAGGTCTAACTTTAAGAATGTTAATTTTTCTATCCATGTTTACTGAGCATATTCTCTCAGTGTAGTAATATAGCATACTCCGAGATTTGAGCCCTCTTTCCTGTACAGTACTGTAGAGTACTCAGAAAAAGAGTCAAAAAGTGTCAAATCGACAAATCAAGCCTGACAGCGATACAAGCAATTTATTTCATTTATGGAAATCAATTTTACGCAAGCAACGATACGTCATAACGCGCAGGTTGACTTGCAATATATTCTCTTGTCGATATTTTGCTGATCCCAGACCTCAAGCCTCTGAATTTCTTTTATTTAGATATACGAAAAGCTTATTTTCTTGTGATGAATTCGTAACATATAGGGGTTACGAATGACAAACACAGAATACCTCTAAAATAATACAACACAAGGAAGAAATTTTTCAAAGTATACGTAATTCCCTAGTACGAAAATTTCAGGCAGGTAGATGCATAGACTATCTTTCACAGAAATCCAAAATAAACAGCTGACTCCAAGCACAAACCTACTTTCTCTTGCTTTGTCTCTAATAGAATTCATACATGGAACTATACTGCCATCACATAACATAACAAATTCCTTCCTAATTCGAATTTAATACCCGCAACGATGTCAATATCTTATTATACGAAAAAGTTAGCGTACTTTTTTGTTTCACCTACTATCCAGCAGAGTAAAATTGAAATAAAAGTAAAAAAAACGTATTCGTCATGTGTCGAATAATCTAAGGTTGCAATAACTTTTATTCGATCCGTTAATGAATTAATTTTTTAATTAGTTAATGGCCAACTCTGCTATCCAGGTCATTTCTCACTCAAAAGCATCTATAGCGTACTTAAAGTCGTAAATTTAAAAACGCATTCAAATAGCCCACTTTATCCACAGTAAATGTATTCTGCGGCTGAACATATTATTCACGAGTGAAATTCTGAAAATTTTCAAAACGAATCAACTCGTCATACTCTATCCCGAGGAATTTCCAAATACCAAGTTAACAAGGTAACGAGACCATCCCTACTTCGGTTAATTCACAGGGTAATCTGACATTTTTAATAACATTGTATGTCAACTGGACACCTGTCGTCTATTCTTACGAACATCACGAGGCCCTAAATTCAGCCACCTTCTTTTCAGATCACCCTGTAGACAAAAACCCACGTCGGTGCCTAGGTGTCTACCAAAGTGCTCGTGTATCAGCAGAAGGCGCGTCTGCACGTGGACGCGAGCAGCGAAATCAACGACAATGAAGAAACACGGCATTCGCGTAGCCCGCGGATGGGGAAAGCGGAGAAGCAGCCTACTAACGAGACGCTGGACCAGAGATCACGTCCGGTAGCCAGCTTTCTCCCCCGTCGAAACTTACCCCGATCCTGCTGGACAGAAGAAGAAAGGGAATAGAATCGGTGAGTGGGGAGACGGGGGAGAAATCGTCCCAGCGAGAGCGCCGATTTCGCTCATCGATAAAATAAATAGAAACGTACCGACACGTATGCGTCGCGTGTACGTGCGAACCAATAAAAGATTCTCTGCACCAGCAGCGTATATTTCCGATCGTGTTTCTATGGATTCCCCTCGCCACCTTTATGGGCCCTGTCAACTAGTTTCGATGGTGCGATTGAAATTGAATACTGTTAATGAGATGAAGGGTAAAAAGAAACGTTCGATTTATTGTTTGTAATTGAATGTGAAGGGTAGGAATTTTTATGGTAGTTTTGGTCCGAACGCTGACGAATACTTTTCATCGTGTTTCTATTGATACACTTAGGGGTACTAGGCAGTCGTTCCTGACTAATATGAAGGATTTCTGTTTCATACAATGAAACAAATTGAAACTGAGACTTGTTCTTTGGCATGAAGCTTATTACCCCATTGATGAGGTTCTACCATACCACAAGCCCCAAAAGATGAGGTCTTAGTTTCTTTTCATAAATAATATGAATTTCCATTAATTTTAATTTAGGTCTGATCCGAAACTACACATTTTGTAAAGATACTCGAATTTGTTTTGAATCGATTGGAACCTCCGTTTTTTGAGTTATCACTACAAAACAAAAGAAACTTTTTTTAAAAAGCTCCTTTAATGACCCATCTGTAGCGTCAGATATAATGCATATTTTTGACTAAACAAACAAGTTTTTTAAAGCTTATGATGTTAATAAGCTTCGTGCCAAAGAACAAGTCTCAGTTTCAATTTGGTACTTTGTAATTAATTGTAACAGAAATGCTTTATTTTTAGACAGGAACGACAGCCTAGTACCCTTAAGAATCCTTTGAACTAGTTGCGACTCTATGATCAAAATTGAATACTATTAATGAGACGACAGGTAAACAGAATTCTCAATTTATTGCGTATAATTAACACGCGAATGAAGTATTCTTATTGGTATTAGTTCTAATGCTAATTGATGTTGAATGTTATTGACACGCGTTTCGATTAGAGGCGTGTGTAAATGGTGTGGTCGAGTTGGTGGATTAAATTTAGTAGTTGAATTACATTGGTCGTCGGATATTAGAATACCAGAGTTACATTAGTTGAGTAGATCAAATCGAGTTTTTTCAATGAATGTGCCAAGAAATTTTCAAGTAGTATATAATCAGACGAATTCTTGAAATTATGGAACATGGAAAAATATACAAATTCTTGACGTGAAAAATATTAAAAAGCTTCCTCCTATCTTTTTTCAATTTGAGATTCCATTTTTAAGGTACAGCTGGTTGAGGCTTGGGTTTCAACTTCCGGTGCGCCCTATTTCAACGTCAGCAGCACTCACAGGCGAGAAACGCGAGTGTTTCACATGAAAAATATTAATTAAAATGTTAAATGTATATTAGAACGTGGTAACAGTTTGTTGAAAACCGAGTTTCACTAGTGTAATGACTGAAAAGTGCACGAAAGTGCTACACGCTTAAATAATGAAAATAACCAGAATAACATCCACGCAAAGGAAAAGTTTGTTAGTCTATATTATATATATTCAGCATTTCAAAACAATATTCTGTATTTTTAATTACTGTATATGTAATTACTAATAATTTTTTATTACAAGAGGAAGTGATTAAAAGTATGATACATTATGCAGGATGCCCTTAACTAGATGGTCACCCTAAGGGACCTAGTTGCTTCAAATGGATCTTAAACAATATTTTTAAAAAATTACGTATTTAGATGATCGAAAACAAATTGATCGGAAGTATTTTAAACAGCCACGTCGGTGCAGGGTACACCAAACTTCATATTACTCAACACAATGTAAACGATTGATTCTGCAAAACTGATCAGCAAGAAATACGAGTAATATAAATATCTCGAAAACTAAACACCGCATGTAATTATTATTGCACATGCGCACTGCAAAATGTAATCAGAATTAAAAGACCCACGTGTAAAATAATTCCACTGTTTCACAAAGGCTGGTAAGCAGCAATCACTGGGATGCACATACTATCCCTCCTTGTTCTTCGTCTTCCCGCAATACGGGCGAGTGTCAAATGAAGGTAACGTAATCGTGAGATCATCCGAACCAATCAGCGCCAATTTGTCCTCATCTTATGAGATTAAGCCTCAACAGGAGAGCGCAGTGTCAACTGTTGGTATACGGAGGGACGACGGAGGGACGACGGAGGGATTCCTGCGGACCGTTGTAATCCGCAGTACAAACAAATCCTCAGAATGTTCAACGAACGTCCAGTAAACACGGGGGTGTACGCAACGTCAGTTTCATATGCTTAAATGACGCTTCATTTCCACTTTCTCCAATGGACGCCATCAAGTCGTAATTACTGGCCAGCTTGATTATAACTCTAGCTAATTGTCCCCGGATGGAATCTTCTGCAAACTCACACGACCCGCACCGTTCGACCGCAGAGGATCATTTGTTTGTGTAATTTTGGGGAACATTCTAAGCAAAAATTAATCAATGGCTTCTATTTTATTTCCGTAAACTTCGAGTATTTCACAAATAAAGTATATTCTGAGAAAAATGCAGAGAGTAAAGGTAATCGATTGTTATTAATTTTAGAAATGATGGTAGAAAGAGAAGCACCACTCTTTTCTACTTCATTATATAATACTAGCTTTATTACTCGGCTTCGCCGCGAGACTTACATTCTGATTTTATAAAAAAAATTTGTTTACTTTTTTTTGTAAAAATGGTCACATTCATCTATATTAGTCAGGCATAATGAGCTGAGGTACATTTCTTGATCACAGAGTTTCTCGTTCGAAAGTTTTTAGGCGACAGACAAACACTGCTTTGTCTACATCTGATTAATTAAACACATTCATAGCTGTCGATTCAGGATACTTGAATAATGCCCCTAGTGACGATGGACAGATATTCTGTATTAAATTCGAAAATTCAAAGTAGTCGTTAATATTAGAAATCTTACACGATCACTGCAGATCTACAAACATTTCATCTTCGATTCAACGAAAATCTCCAGCTTGCGGTATACCTACTTTACATCCCAATTATTAACTGCAAACTCGTCTCGCAAATCATCCCCGCCCAGCGCATTCCGAAACGAATGGAGTAAGCAACAAGCAAAACTGAACGCTTTTAGTAGAACATTGTCTCTGGCCTCGAGATAAATCTCGCGTGCCTGTAATCTCTGAAAGTTCTTTATTCTGCCGATAAATTTCTTTATCAAGGACGTTCGTGCGCCCAGCCGGTCCGCTAAAAGAAAATTAAGCTTAACGCCATCTCGTAGGAGATAAAAACAGAGGGAATCTTTTTTGCCAGGGAAATTTAGTGTCTCGTTGGAAGGGTAACCGCGTGCACGTAGCCCGCTGTAGAAGGGAGGCTCGGAGGAAAAAAGAGCTGAAGGCTCGAGAAAACGCGTTACGCGTTCAACGTGATTTATCGTGGCATCCTGCTGGTCACTGGATGGTCGTCCTGGACCCATTGGATCCTTCGACGCCACGACAACGTCGCACGACGCTGATGTCTGCCGTGGATCGTCCTGTTCTACTTTTACGTTCCCTCGTATAACAAGGAAACGCGTTTTTCCCTAATTTACAGCCAGCCCAGCGGAGAAAAGGACGAAGCCTGGAAACGAGGAATGAGCGTGATTAGTTGAAAAAAGAGCTTTACCAAATGCTTCCGTGGTGGTGTTCGCCGGATTGCTGTAAAAACAGCGAATAAAAGCGAATTGGATTGCGCCGTGGGACTGTTTTAAGGGCATTCGTATGTAGACATGCTAGATAATTGTTAAATTCTGGCACCTTTCTCATTACAGTTATAGATACTAATCAATCACGTGATTGAAAGAACAAATTCACATTTACTCATTTCTTTACTTATTTCTTAGAATGTGTTTAATGTGGAAATTCAGAATGTACCGCGTGTTCTTTATCAACAAAATTGTCTAGTTTTCAGTCAACAAGCATATATCTTGGAATATATATTTATGAAATAGACAGGTTACAGTGGCACCATTTATGACTTGATACAACTTTTGTATAAACAATGTGATTGCTCACTAAATATCAATCAATTTTTGTATTTAATATTTCATTTTATCTCCATTACTTTTCAAGTTTCCCATTCCCAAGTTTGAGGGCAATTGGTATGTCTGTACCTAACATGAATATTAGCTGAAACAAAGAAATATACATGAAATATTTTTTAATACCATCCATATGTTAAGTTGCATTCAAATCGTGAATTTTTTATAATTGAGATGAGCAAGTAGAGATATCCGTTGCGTGGTCAGACGCGCGTAAATATCTCCTGCATGGCTATAGGGTTACAGATTTGCCATTGGTAAGTAGATTATATTAATATTGATCACCATATTGTAAATTTACAGAAAAGGATACAATAGTTTTATCGTTATGGTTGGTCCCTTGAACATTGGACTTCAGCAACAGGAAGAAATGTGCACCGTGACGAAGCCCGTTTGAAACTGACCCATAGAGCAATAGAAAGTGAAAGTGAAGAACGGGGAATGGAAGGGAGCACAGTGGATCGTCGGTTTAATGCGGAATCAACGCAATATTTTTCAATAAAGAACCCCGAGACGCATTAACGGCACTACCGGTATATATATCACGACGATAATGACGCGCTTTGCAGCATCGCCACCCCAAACGTGGGTACGAGTTCGCTGTTGGAACTTACTCGCCAAGTCGAGCAAACCTTATAAATGCCACCGAGGAACCATAAACCTATGATGCACGAGCACCCTCGCCCAGCCTGCGTTTCAGTTTTTGCTGCCCCCGCGGCTATCTTCTCCCTTTCGTTTTCCGCGGAATGTCAGGCTCGAACGTGGAACTTTGTCGATCGAGTTTCCGACATGGACCAAGGTCATAGCTGATTTATTTCGATCGTTCCTTTGAACCCTGATAGTAGAAATTCATGGATATGAATTTTATCGCACCTACTTCGCAGCTTTTCCTATTCCCCGGGTTATAAAACGTGGTGAATCACGTTTTCTTTATTTTAATAATAGGGGAGATAGGGGTATTGTATATTGAATGTTGCATTCTTACAAAAAGTTTAGAAATTCTAGATTACTCATTAAAGGGGGAAATTACTAAAAGTGTGTACTTTCATTTTAAAATAATTTTAATGTTGTTAGATTTTTGTAATTTGCCTTTTAACATAAGACGTATGTATAATAAGGTCATATTTACAATTTTTTTCATATAAAGTAACGTCATATTAAAAATCAAGATATACATCTTGCTGTGTATAAATTAATCTGTATTCTCTTCGAAAAGAAATTTGATATCTTAAGAAATGGTTACATAGCAGCCCCTTCTCCCAAGGCCTCTTTATAGTTATAGCATATCCGGTACCAAAAATATCTCCGAGATTACTGGATCGATTTGAATAAAATTTGGCATGAATATTCTTAAGACTATAATGTACTACTTGTCGAGATGATTTTCCGATTAATGTCTTGCTTTGTGTTTTATTGACAAAAGAAGATGAAAACTTAGGTCGAAAATCACATGCTTGACATTGAGCAGGTCCCACGTTCCAAACAATACATTTTTTCCAAATTGGCGTCGATTATCAAATCTAACCCCTTAGTATTCATAAAGTTATTAGACTGTGGTGCACAGAAATTATATATGAAAGCATGTAGAATAAACCTAAAATTTTTATCCACTTTCGAAGTTCAATGGTAAAATAAACTCAATGTTGAAGCATATTGCGTAAGCGTGATTGAAGTTGCATGAAAAAGCACCGTGCATCAAATGGGAAAAAAAGGGAGGAAAGAAGCGGATTTACTAGTGGTAGTTTTATTTGTATGGCTGCCAGGTAGAGCGGGGAATAATTAGGGAAGGCCGCTCATTATCAATGGAGTCTTAACGAGAAATGGAGTTTCCGTTTCCTGTCTAGACAAAGTGCCTTCTGAACATGGAAAAGCAAGAGAGTAAAACACTGAATGATTCAACACAAACAAGACCCACATAGCGATTAGGGCTCTCCCTATTCAATGGACATTATTGTTCCACAGCGCGGGAGAGAGCGTTTCAGGGATCAATAAAGTTTTAATAACGGGAAATCTTTTTGAAATTCATTAGGCGTTTCCTCCTTTCATTAGCAGTATTCGTTATTTATTACACATTGCATTTCTCATGTATATTACATTCAAATTAACTGCGTACAATTTTTCAATTCAAGGCACCTAAAATAAAAATACCTATATTAATCAAGGTTAATAATAATGTGAAGTGGAATTGTGAAATCTTACTCTGAAGTTGATTTACTATATAAAATATGTCACACATGGGACGGTCGGATATTTTTGGGAGTAACTTGTATGTGAAAGATACGTCTCGAGTAAAAAAGGATAATTATTTTTCTTAAATAAAAAGAGAAATGAAAGAGCCGTGTTATTGATTATTTTGATAATCGTTGTTTATGAAGGGGTGGGGAATCAGTGGAAAAGTAATGGTTTAGAGATGTCTGATCCGCTGCGACCGTGCATACTCGTACATGAAGACGCGTGTGGGTGTTAGTGCGACGGTAGCAGCCACGCGGTTATCGCTTTGACAGTTCGCACAGTTCGAAATCCAATAAAAAGCTAATTGAATCTGTGACGCCACCTGACTTCACTAATGAAATTTCGAAGTACCAATTTCACGTTACACCGTTCTGGCCTACCTGATCGACGCCACGGGTGGCGACCGTTCTAGTGCTCGCTCGCATCGCTTAAATTCCCTAAATTGGAATAAAATGAGCTTCCTAACTTAAGGCGCTGGGGCCGATTTAATTATAATTATTGATTCCCTGATAGCAGTTTTTTTTCAACCAGCGAAATAAACGAAATTATTGCGACGCTGCTAATATTAGGTAATGAAATTTAAAGTTTTCATCTGAATGAACTTTACTTAAATTTGCGTGTAATTCACCGTGATACGTGATCGATTTTATTTAACAAGTTTTGAACGCAGAGACGGTAGTCAAAAGAGAGAGCGAGAGAGAGAACATGGAGTTGCAATTATTTAGTCTTCGAGACTCCTATGTTTACTGGACATCAAAATGGGATCTAAAAGTGTAGAGATTTCCAAAATGAACAGATATATTTGATATCATAGAAAATATGTGTCCAGCCGAAAATAGAAAGGAGAAGGTAGTTAAGGAGTCATTCTACTTGGAACCGCCGAAAAATTAAGCTATTTTTAAAGATATTTTTGGAGTAAATGCAACATATAATAAAATAAATATTTTTGGTTTTTATTAAGCTGCTCATATATTATACATAAAAATTGTAAAAAGATTTTTTGCAATTTAGTTTAATTGTTCTTTTACAGTGTCAATATGGCAACTAAAAAAGAGGTATGTTCACGGCGTAGGTGATTTCCCGGTGCAGGCTTATCCTAAACACAAAATTCCAAATGATTCTTAATCTGTATGAGTGTCGCTATAGCCCCTAGCCCAATTAACAATTTTTGTTGGAAAGTAACAAAATGGCGCCGGTTTGAAAAAAAGTTTGACAAAACACCCAAAAGGATGTATTCTCGGGTGTTTTATGAGAAAAATCTCGGATATTTCTCCCCAAAAATTGTTAATTGAGCTACAACCTAAATTATGAATATTTTGGAATTTTTTGTTTCGGATAAGCTTGAGCCGGGAAATCACCTACGCCACGAACATAATGCCTCTTCTTTTAGGTTTTGACGCTGTAAAAAAACATTAAAACAAATTAAAAAATTATTTTTAATTCTTTTTCTCTATAATATGAGTTGCTTAATAAATACTAAAAAGATTTATTTTATATTATGTTGCATTTACGGAGAAAAAATCTTCGCAAAAAGCTTAATTTTTCGGCCGACAAAGCAGTATGACCCCTTAAGGTGTAATTTCACACATCAAGGAAATGTTTAAAGTTATGCTACCCCACGAAGCATCAAATATTTAGAAAAATGAACAAAACCGATTAGCAATTAGTACCTATTTACTATTATTACTGCAACGCCCCCTCACTTCTTTGTGATTTCGCCAAGACTTCTAACAACCTCACACAAAACGAAAACCCCTACACCCATCACCTAAAATCAACGCAATAAAGTTAAGAACACACACACTTATCGGTTCCAAATATCTTCCCCTGGCCCCACCGAAGTCAATCGCGCCTACGGTACCGCGTCAATGGGGACAAGGCCGAAGAGAAGCGTAGTGGTTCCTATCCTAGCCTCGCGTAAATAGTAAACGCGTCTAGTCTCCCGGAACACCCTCGAGAAAATCGGCGGAGCACAGAAGGTGAATGGGGTGGTGAGGGGTTGCGCAGGAGGGGGTGAAATTCGTGGACCGAACGTGGCGAAGGGTTCCCAGGGGAGGCTGCATCACCGACGAAGAGATATGAATTTTTCGCCAGAACAGAAGGAGAGAACGTGGCGCGGGGGGTCCGGGGGAGGGAAGAAAGGGAGAAAGCAGACGTAACTTTGAGCGATATAAAACTGGAAGCGGAAACTCGGCGGGGCACGAGCGGCATCCTGTAGTCACGATATTTTCAGGCCGGCGCGAAATTATGCGGAGCTCGCGTCCGAAAAGAAGGGTCCGCAATTACAGTTAAAAAACTTTTTCGGGGAACGGCGCGGCGAGTTTAAGAAGTGACATTCGTCTCTCGAAATTAACCTGGGTCCGCGCGTGCTCGCGATACGAATGGCCGCCGGCATTTTTCCACCAGTCCCTCCCCCCATCGTCTGTAAAAAGGACGCGAGGATGCAGCATTAGGCACGGGCACAATGAAATACAGGAGAGGCGAGCCCCCTCCCCCCCTGGCATCAAAAGATTCCCGCAACTTTCGAGGAAATTATGTGGACTTTTCCGGAGATACGTGTCTCTGGCGGTGTCTCGCGATGGGATTTATAATGGCCAGCAGAAGAAAGTTACGTCGGGCGATGAATTTCACCGCTGCAATCGTCACGCCTGGTTAAAGCGCCATAACGCAAGATGCAGGGGCATAGCGGCGCGCGGAGATAGTCTGAGGCGGCAAGATGGGGCGTAACAGGTGCGTGGGTGGTTTCGATAAAGTTTATGAGCTTGATTGTATGGGGAGTAAAAATGGCACAGTAGAATCTCTGGTATCTGAACGTTCTCGGAATCGAATGTTCTGCCATTCGAACATTGTATTGCATTATATTTCTTTTCATGGTTAGGTGCGTTTTATGCAACTATGTTTATTATCGAAATAGGTACGAACGCAGTTCCATCCTTCTGTAACGATGGAAATGAATATTATTCACCCTACTTTAGGATGAAATTGACACTACACACTAGGGCTGTTCGAGTACTCGAATATTCGAGTAGCTTGAAATTCGGACCGAGCCGAGACTCGGTTTCCGAGCCGAGTCGAGTACTCGAAGAGGAAAAAAAAAGAAAAATCGACTAGTCGGTTCTCTTACAGTCGCTCGAAAAAATTCGAGTACTCGATTCTTTGGAGCCGCTCGGTTTTTACGAGTACTCGGTTCTTCGAGCCGAGCCAGGCTCGGCTCGCTTTTTTCGAGTACTCGAACAGCTCTACTACACACGTTAATGCCTTATACAGGGTGCGGCATTAACTTTCATCGCCTGGAATAATTGCGTTACTTTTAGAGATATGAAAAAACTTGGTTTATAACAGTTGATGGTGCTGGGTGGGCCATAACGTGCCGGTAATAATTTTGTGGGTGGTGGGTTGACGGAGATTTCAAGGTCACCCCTATTTTTTTACATATCGACATAGCATTCTGTAATTTTAAATCACTAGTAGATAGGGTCTAGTTAGACGATATCAACGACTTATATTACTGTATTTTAGATAGTTTTTACTGTATTTCTAACATTTTAAAGAAAATTCTATAACATTTCAGTTCGAAACACCTCGATATATGTACTTTTAAATCAATATGAATTCTCTCTTTTGAAAATTGAAACTCTCTTTCACCAGCATATGATGTACCCCCTTAACATGTTGTTTAGTAATAACGATAAATAAGAATTTCAAAATTTATCTCTCAGAATACTCTACCTCGACTGAATTTTAAACAGCTACCATAGCTCAGAGACTTAACTTAGCCCTAAAGAAAAAAGCCTAAGGGTGTTAAATCGCCATTCAAGCCACTGCTGAAAGCCAAGTTGATTAATGTGGAAAAGTTATTCAAAATTGGATCTCCAGTACCGCCACCTCCAATCGAAACCGTGGAAGCAGTTTGAGCGATGTTATTTTTAAAACACAATGTCATTGAATGTATTTTAATCCGCAATAAAGATTTCACCTCTTTATATTCAATTTATTTTAAAGATCGAGCTCCCTTATTAAAATACCTTTTACATAGAAAAGAAACTGTTCAATTTATAACACGAACGCAATCATATTGGATGAGGTTACTATCAAGCTCCTATGCATCTGAATATTCAGATGCGCTGCAGACGCAAAGAGGGAATCCCGTTTCTCTCGGTACAGTTGCAGCATGGGGTGCGTGTAGAATGTCAAATGGGGATCCCTTGGTATTCGCAGATCGCCTAAATCACCGGTAAATGAAATTAATTTATCCGAGCCAATCTGTCGCGTCAGCGTTACGCTCACTAGCCTCGGGGCTGTATGTACGCGTACGCGATGCATGTGACAGACAATATATTTGGCGCCCCTTGGCTACTGCTACCGGGCCATGTGACATCGTAATCCAGCACCATTTCAGAGTTCATCCAGTCAGGCCTCTGGATAAAGGGGTCCCGTCATTTCCTGCGACTTGCGAATTCGATCACCGCGACTGGACCGTGAAAAAGCTCGCGCCCCGGTTCACTCTGATGCGAGTCCTCCAATCACTCGATAAGGGACCCATGCATAAGTTGTCATCGATGTTTAGCAATTTCGTGCACCATTCTATGCAGACAAATCAAATTCGTTTTTGGAAAGGATGAACAGGATTTCTGATTATTTCTTGATCACGCGGTGATGTCTTTGTTACGTATTATGTTTTATCGAAATATCCTTCGGTTTATGAAATACCATTGTAATTATTTTTACAGCAAGTCGTATCGGTGTACTGGCTTTCATGATTTATTAGATTTCTGGCTTTTGCCAATGAGTAGCTGCATTACGTTACATTCATTAAGTGTGTCCATAAATTCGGCAACACATTAATTTACCGAAAATTAATATGTAACATATTCTGGACGTATGGCCATTTTGCTTAATACATTGAATCGGCACGTTTATAAACACAATAAAATAAATTATTCCTTAAAGGGGGCGTAATGGTTAATGGGAACATTGACCTAATTTTATAATGTTATATAATAGTTTCCGTCTAATAGCTGTAATCTAACGCAACAAATTTCAAAACTTTGATGATAAAAATTACATTTGGATACAAAGAATCACCATACTGTGGGTGTTTAAATAAAATCATACAAATTTTAACGGTAATGCTTGTCGAAAGGTACCATTATCACTACCAACCTTATGTTCTTGTATTTTAAATATGCAGTTAGGTCCTGTAGCCTGTACAAGGGGAAAAACGTGGCGTTTCCTTCGTATGAAAGCTGGGAGTCAAAGCCATTCGGTGTTTTCCTTTCGAAACCGATTAATATTGCAGTAACAGCATGCGCATTATTCAGGGGATTATCCCTTTCGCTTTCAGGAGAATGGTGCACTCATGCGTGTGTCTCTTCTCACCCCTGCCTGCCCCCATCGTAGCCGTAATCCCCGTATGAAATTGTTATCAGGAGTGCTGTAAGACTGATATATGGTGGATACACGCATAATATGAGGGTCCCGAAGCCAGTAGATATGGCGTAAAATTGTAACTCGCGAATTATGCGTTAGAGACACGCCGCTGATTTCTCCTTCTTCACCTTCGTGCCTTTCGCGAATAATCGGCTGCTTCGTACAGTGGTAACTTTTCCACGCGAGGAGCTTTCAATTACACGGTAGACTTTGAATGGCAAAATAAAAATCGTGAATTCTTGAGTCATAATTATAAATCTCTGCTAACTTAACTTTAATTAATGCTGACGCAAAGAAGGTATATGTAAGTACATAAGAGGAAATATTTCTCAAGCATTGTAAATTGAAATTCGAAACTATTGAATGTTTGGCGTTTTTAGGAAAAGTCTTGTGTATGGAGAATTTGAAAAGCTTTATTTTTTTATACTTTATACGAGTAACTTTTTTTAAAAACTATTCATTAATATTTTAGGATTAATTGATCTATGAGATATGAGATGTCGTCTAATAATTGGAAAAGGATCGATGAAAAATCGTTCAAGAATACACTATAAACCACGGAAGAATTATTAACAAATTTATGAAAATTCATCAAGATATTTGAAAATGTACAGGATTCAGAAAAATATCTTTTGCAGTCATGGTTGCAGGTTTTTACTTTTTCCTGAATACCTATTACATTATCGTCAAATTGAAATGTTTGATGAAATTTTCAATATTGTTCTCCATGTTTCATACATATCATGCATGATCCCTTCATTTTTACTGGCGTCGCAGTTAATCGCTTCGTTTCCGTCGTCAACACGGCTGGTCAAATTGTTAAATCTTGCAATTTTCAGTCCCGTTCCTGTAATTCGTGCTCGATCCATTTAATATATGAACTGCGATTGCATTTAGCCAACGTTTCATGAATACTACACGGATAAAAACATTTCACGGCAAATTAAGGGAAAATATTTTCGATACGTGTTGGTAGACGATAAAATAACGTTCTCCTAAAGGGCAATGTTTTCCTCAGTATAATTTCAAATTTAATACCAGCGCGTCTTTACAGTGCATCAATATTTGATGTTCGTACAGATTTATACATAGAATGCTGCTATCAGACATAAGTGTCAATGAAACAACAGATACGAAGTGACGCAAGTAATTTCTTTTCGATCACATTTTATTCGCATTTTCTAATCTTAGGAGCATATTTGTAGTTAAATCAAAGTGCAAAAATTCTATTTTCATGAATGTATATTAGTAATATAGATAAACGCTATTTAGACGACAAATAAAATCTATCTTCAAAAGTTAACACTGTTACCACAAAGGTTTTTAATCTAGAGAGTTTTTAACCCTCCTTCATGAAATTTCAGAAATTCATTTAATAGAAACAAGATAATCGAATGATTTTCATTTTATACGTTCAAAAATATAATTCTCAAAAGAGAATCATATAACTCTGTAACGTTGCGGGTATAGAGCAACCACTTTAAATATAAGAATTGTCCAGTTTTGATATTCCGTAACACTAGCAAAAGAAAAATAAAGTTATATTAAAAAAATGAAAAAACTTGATAACTTTAAGGGTTGGTTTCACCCCCTCAGATTGAATTTCCGTAGAAAAAAAGAATCCTTCCATACTCTAATATGCTTTGCATTCACACAGAGTTTCATTGAAATCAGAATTTTCGGGTTGGGAACATTTCCTTGCAAGCGGTGCACACATTCATCGCGCAATGTACGAGCGAAACGTTCGAACCTAAATCGTATTTATACGGATTACAGGATCGGGCGAGTGCGTACGAGTAAACGGGGCAATTAAAATCGTGATAAATAGGATCCCCCGTCGGCGCATTCCGCCTCTTCCCCTATTAAGCAAATTAACGCAGGTGGGTGGATCGTTCGATTTAAATCCGACGGAGCCGTTGCTCATATCGATCTCGCGGATAGAAAATCGTCCGGATATCGTTGATAAAAATCGAGCCAGCAGCACTGTCTGCCTTGGAAACGCTCCGCCGACGTATTGCCCTCCACTTTGGTGGTTTCGAGGTAAACATCGAGCTCCGCGATTTAATGGCCATCATTTACATCGCCGGTCGAGAGCTGAGTAATTAAACCCATCCAAACTCGTTTTATACCGGCGGCTCTATTCGATGGACCACGATGGTTTCAGGCAAAGAGTGTTTGGGTTTATGGGCGGATCGTGGAGGGATTAGTAAACCGAATCCTTTTAAGGGCCTGGCCATTATCTAGGAAGGGACTGCCTCTTCGTTCCTGATCGATCACACAACGGCGACTAGCTTCTTGCCCCGTAAAGTGGCGAATATTTAGAAGGGGTTCGCGTCGTTCTTGCGCGGTCGTCAGTTGATCTTTTGTGATACTCGAGGGTAGAATGATTGCACTGGAGGAGTGGTCTAGGCCCTTTGGTTCACTTAAGGGTTTACATTCCGTGTTCGGTAACGGGATGGCGGATAATATGTAACATAAGTGACAGATGATACTTCATCTTTTCAACCGACTTCAAAATAAGGAGGTTACTCAATTCGTCACGTATATTTCATTATGTATGTATGTTCACGCATGACTTCCGCGTAAGTGCACCGATTTCGATGATTCTACTTTTATTTGAAAGCGTCCCCTGCAGAACAAAAGTAACAATGACAGTCACTGCGGAAAATTGCCATAACTCTTTGACTAGTTATCATGGAAGGCTGAATTTGTGGTCAAATGATAGACCAAGAAACACGCTATCTTAAGGCATAATTTTCGTTTTTATATCTGCAAGAGGTAATTGGTAGCTAGGCCAAATGTAAAAAGTGTTACGTTTGTCCCCGCTCTCCCCCAACAAAACACTGGAGGCTTACATAATAAAAATAACCAATTACAAGAATTATAAACATTAACTCCTGTTTTATTCCGTTTCGTCCACGCCGCGCGCGCCACAACACCACCGCGCGTAAGGAACAAAAAATCGACGAGGAATCACGGATAGAGCCGCGAGGGCAGCAAAATGGCAAGCGATGAACGACCAAAGTCTACGGGTGTTAATGGACAAATACGTAACGTCTCCTTCTCGGGGCTCTTAGAGGAAGGGCAGAGGCAAAGAAGAAAGTTAAAGTTTCTGGGCTCGCCGGCCCTGAGGGCTTCTGGTTAGCGAGGGGATGGGGCCGATTCGAGCGCGGGCTTGCAGGAGAAGATAGGACTGTTGCCTATCTCTCGGGCCATGAATAAAAACACAATGGATCTGCTGCTCGGGCAAGTGTTTCCGAATGAAACTGCGCAACTAATTAAAAGTTCACACCATTACCGCGGCTAATGATACTAAGATTGTATTATTAATCCCGGGCCCCCGTTTCCCGTTCTCTTTCCGCTGCAGAGGCTTAGACGCCGCCCACCCCTGTCTTGTAAACGACAGCAGCTTAGAAATTCATTTTCCCGCTGTTTACAGCGTCGAGGCAATAATCCAGGAGCCAGTGTCATCAGATAACCCCGTGTAATTAGAATTCTTGCCGTTTCGTTGTCCGTCGCCCTTTAACGTGTTCATTTTATCCTCGAGCCGCGCAGGACGGCTCCGGCGTGCAGTTCAATGAGACATTGGCACTTATTTGAAGTATAAAGAAGTCGCAGGATTAAATGGGAGTCGCGACTTTCACTTCTGGTATTTTTTAATTTCTGTTGTAAGTTATTTTTGTAGGGGGTTGGGGTAACAAAATGAAGCTTCCGGTAGCATAAAACTCGGACCCAGTTTATCGTTCGAGTTTTCCAAAGTTGCGGGTTTATTCTTCGAATCAATAAAGGAAAGGTTATGGAGCTCGTAATGGGGAAAGTTTATTACTGAAATTAAGAATTGCTAGTCTTCAAGCGACCAGGTTACTGCGCTTCTTGTTTCTCCTCTGGGTGCACTGAACTTAGCTCGTTTAAATTACTTTTGATTCTGTCAAACTACGAAACAAGTTTTTAAATTGATCCTCAATCGCAACAGTAATTTAACAAGAGGATATTACGGACATGCCAATTATTCCATAGCGTTTAAACTGTGGGACGAGAAGAAAGTTTGCGAAAAGGCAGCGACGTGAAATCTTCTCGTGGGATGGTGAATAATTATGAAAGTCAGTTACCTGGCGGGGAACACAATGTAGTAAAAATAGAAGATATCCTTTATTGTGGAGAAAGCATAGCATTTAGCTGGGGATGAAGTAAAATAAAAGACGAAAACAGGGACGGGAAGGGGGTATGAGTCGGTAGCTCGTCCCTTGCATTCGTTAAAACGGTAAATTATTTTCCCAATTTGCGAGGATGCCTATGATGGTGAGCAGGGGCGAAGGGAATGGGACCAGGGGGTGTGGGAAAAACTTGAGAAGGGAGGGAAAGCTGGCGAACGGAGGTGTGTTCCCTCGGTATTTCGTGGTAAGAGGGCCGATTATAACAAGTGCATTAAAACTCGCAAGTCCGGATCCGGCGTCGTTCTCGTCGTCAACTTTTAATAGAATTCTTCTCCCCGCTACTCTCGGACAATTGAACTGCAATGGCATCTTAGGCAAAAGGGCCGAGGCAGGGAAAAGGAGGGATGGATCGTTTTAAAGAGCAAGTTTAAGAAAAAAAATGGAAAAATATGAATGGCAAGTGAGGTAGAATGAGATGAAAAGAGAGACATAATTGTGTGTGATTGGAATAAAAACATGAATAATTATTTGGCAATCAGTAGGTTATAATAATTTTGGTCATTCCACCTCAAATCGATCACTTTTTGCACTTTCATTTGAGGAACTTCGATGAAATTAGAATATAATGTAGTCCACGTGACATTAAGAGGGGTGTAAGTCATCATCTGCCTAGTTTCGAATTTCTTTAAAAAGTATGGAACGTCAAATCGATCATGTTCTGTATTTGGTATCAAAGATTTATATGAAATTGAAGTACTATGTAAATCATGTGATATTTAGGTGGGTTTTAAGTCATCATTTGATCGATCTTGAATTTGTTTAAAAAGTACGTGCAGAATTTCAGGGACTTACTGCGGAGAATCACATGAACAATCGCGTCAAAAATATCATCCAACAGCTATAAACGATACTAAATAAAAATTACACAAATAAATCTATACCCACACTATTAAAACTAATTAATATTCATTTCTTAAGCGCACAGACCCCCTAATTAAAAATCTCACCCTGTCTGAGCACATCATAAATAATTAGTAACTGATTACATAGCTTATGGTTGCTGAAGCGATATTTTTAAACAGATTGCTCACGGTAACATATGTATCAACAAGTCATCCAACGTTTCTGTCATTGTATCATCGTTCTCTTCCACTTTAGTGTTCCTTTCGTGTTGAGTACACCAGTTACGCACAGTACAACGCGCTCATTGTAGGTATGCAAAAACAGCGTCGTTCGTCGAGCAGAAAAAACGCTCCGCAGTCTATCGGTTGTAACACAAATTGGTCGGAAAAGAGGGATACAGATCCTCGAGAAGTAACGGAATTGAAAAGGTTCCGGTCGACGTTTCTTTCATCGCGGTCTTGAATTACGGGAAACTGTCTACGATGCCTGGTCCACGGCCGAGGAGGAGGATGGAGTAAAAATCGAATAACGATGCGAGAATCTTGACTCTTGTAACAGCCATTCCGACGAAATTGCTCGGACTCGAGGAGAGTTCGGATGAAAAGAAAGCTCCTTTCGTTAGTTCGCAAATAAGATTCCGCCGTTCAATGGGCGATCTCGTTTGCCTTTAACGTATGCTGAATCGAACGAACAAACTTTTCAATGGCCAATAAAGGTGAGTTTAATTTGTAATTCGTGCCGCGATATGAACGTATTTCGTTCTTGATATTCAGATCAATTGATCCCGATCCCATTACCCCTCGAGTACCAAACTTGGCATCGCGCTGTTACACACTTCGGTCGATGAAAGACGAATCGTTGGGACTAATTATTAGCTGCCACGCATACAAAAGATTCCACGCTCGGTTCTAGATTTTTTTCACAGACATTTTACATCCCACTCGAAACGCTCAACCAGGATTCCATTCTACTTATGTATAAGTTTTGTTTTACTCGTACAGTATTCGGATACATCCCATCCATTTTCCCAGCCCAATCTCGGTTCACAAATTCTGTTGATAATTAGTCGGGTGCCTTCAAACGGCGCGACAGTTGGATCTTTAACGAGCTACCCGGTTCCTTGTCGGCTGATCTGGACGAATTAAGGAAGCAAGCGATTCGAAGAAACCAATAACGACGGGGGAGGACGACTGACTGAGAGGAAGAGGATAGTGGCCCCCGGTAGCCGGCTCTAAGAAGAATCGAACCGCCTCATTACGTTAATTTCCCCGGAGATGCCTGCATTTTTCTGATTCCATCCATTCTCTGTCGCGCGGCGTTGCTCCAGTTTCTCTGCCCTTTCTCCAGCCTGCGCCCCTCCTCTCCGCCCCGTGATCCATCCGCGGCCAGACGAGAGCGGCGGAGGGAGAGAGAGATTTTATATCGAGACGCAGGGCTGAGAATGAAACCATTTATTGCAACGCGAAGACCCGTGAGAGGTAAGGGTCCAGGATGCCTTTACCCGAGGGAATGATGGGACGAGCTGCCGCAGGCTTCTGCACGGGGTGTGCTCCGGAAAAAATCAAGAAAGAGACGCAGACAGTGGAAATGAGGGACGCGGAGCCCGTTAACGTCCCGGCAACGAGTTACATCGCTGAGGAGAACACGAACTAAGTACCGATCGAAGTCGGTGTCTGCTAGACGCGCACGCGGAGGATATAAACTGAGGACGCGTTTTATCGTCGGTCCTTCCTCCTTTCCTCTCCCCCGATTTTTCTCTCATTAAAGGAACGAACATGCTCGTCCCGGGATACGTATGGGTTTATTGTAAAAGAGATGGTGAATCAAGCACGGGATGAGATTCTTTGGATAACGATGCTGGGGAAGGATTATGGTTGTTTGCTGTGGCAAATTAGTGTTTAGATGGGTTAAGGGGCTACTCTAGTGTAACTGTCCGTTTTTTCAACGCAATCTTCGGGAATTTATTTAACAAAAACTTCAAGTTTATACTGGCTGGCATTTTGCCTGCATATTAACCCTCAAACACCACACTGGGTCCGCGAGACCCAGGCCGTTTGGAACATTCATGGCCACAACTAAACGGTAAATGGCGGAGAGCTGTTGTGGTGGGGTAAAAACCTTGGGACCCCTCCTACGGATTCCGCACCATGACACCCTTAATTTACCTGAAGAAGCCGAGTGACATCATGAAAAATGTAGTCTATGGCTCGCGTAGACCCAATGTGGTATCCACGTCAGTATTTTCGGAAAAGTGAACAGTTGCTACAGAACATTATTCTTTGTAAAGTGATTTGTTGTTCAGATAGTATTTCTACGCTGTGTATAGTAGAACGCATCTCATAAAAACTTCCAAAAAGTAAAAAAATTACGCCAAGTACACGATAAAATCGAGGACGGAAAAGTGTAAATCACAAAAAAATACAAGAAAATATACATTGTAAAAAAAGATGTGAATAAAGGTGCTTTCGAACTGCGCTTAAGATGACACAACTACATATACACAGCTATAACGGTGTGTTAATACATTTGATTACTCATATCGTGGAAATTTTAATAATTTGTGCAGATAAAATGTAACATCTAGACATTCACCTTGATGTCCGCGGCCTGAAATTCAAACACTTTATCCTACTAAGTCAAAGGTCTCATTGGCTATTATTTGAGATGACATGTTCGAATTTGTATGAGTAGTTTAAAAAATTGGTGAAATATTTTTAAGTACGTGTAATTGAGTTTTGATGCCATATGTTCTGGAGACCGAAGGAATTGATTCTTACTAAATCTGATTTACTTATGATATTTTTTAATTTTGCGTGAATTTACAAATTGGTACTACTTGATTCTAACGACACTTAGGTATTGAATTGATCAATAATGAGTAAACACTAAACCTGTCCCTAGCATTAATAATATTAATAATAATAAAATATGATGTGGAGATTTAAATAAGATAAATACACTACCGTGCAAGAAGCGAAGTGCGTTTATTAATTGTTAGGTGATTAGTGGTTCAGAAAGCACAAAAAATTGTATATGCCAGGTTAATTGTATATTTCAGTAATTCTAGTCAATGCCAGTTGACACCACGAAACAAATAACAGTCCTGTTGGAAGTTCCGAAGACATTTTGCTCGCAGAAAAGTAACATATATAGTTTGGATATAAGTTTTGAAGTAAGATTAGAGATGGGAAGTAGGGCATGTTATTGGTACCCGTTCGCGTATTCTCTGGATCTCTGTGGAACTTCAAATTAAAAGTTACGATTCAATAACGTAGGTTTCTGAGATTTCCGTTATGCAGTGCACTTCGTACGACACAAAGTTAGAAATAAGTACGAATGTAGCGCGTATTTGTTCAGTGACTGTGAGGGAATAGAATCACTAACTTTTCAATGTATCGAAGATTCCCTCTACAAAACCTTTCTAAAAAGTACTTTCACTTTTACATTCATACTGTACACGGCAACTAACAACTTCTGCATGATTGAATCATTCATTTACGGGCTGAAAAAAATTGTAGCCTTACAGACTTAAACATATTCTGTTCCAAAGAAAGTATAAAACAAATAGCCGTGTACAACTATTTAAAACCCCTAATCGATTAACCAGATCCAGTTCAGGAAACCTCGAAATAACTATGTGATCATACCAAGTGACAAACAAATAGATGAACACGTATAATGCCTGCATATGAATACATAAATCTGTATACGTATTAGATTCTTCCATGAGTCTTTGATTCCTTGTCGATGGTTTGCAGATGTATATTACTTGCTTTCTTACCTTGTAAAGTAAGAAAAATATATATTACCGCGTAATTTCATCTTCCCCGATTTTACTTGATTCCATTTAAACGCGCGAACAGCACAAATATTTAGTACCACCTAATATCCATATAACCTCGCGTGGCCGACCATTATCTGCCTTAACCACTTAAATTATCAATTATTAGAGTTTACACATAGTACACACAATTCTATGTACTACACATTATACTTATCATACTTAACCCAGATTAATCACCAGTTAATATCAACCTCTTCCACAATAAGGCTAACCGCAACCTCTTTGCACCCCCGTCATCCTGTCCCCCAAATCACGGTGTTAGGATTGCGTCGAAAATTCGCGAGCCATCGCCTATCCCTTGAATCGCCCCTGGTCATTTCGAGAAGCAGCAGAGAAGTATCCTAGAGCCTCTCACTTCGGCGGTTAATTAATGCAGCTACATTAAGAAGGAAAGGCTCGACCGAAATCCTCCCCCGTTTCCTCTCGTTCGAACTTCCTCCTCTTCATTCCCCAGTGCCCATCCCCTGGCGGACCGATGCAAGGAATCCCCAGGCTCTGTTATTGTACTCGAACTGTCTGGATGTGGGGGTTAATTGGAAGCCCAGCGCGTGTAGTTCCACGCCAACCCCCTCGATCCGTTTTGGGCCGCCGCACCGCGAAGCCTGTTGGATGCCTCCGTCGTTTCCGTTGCCCCTGGTCCCCTCCCGCTCCCCCTGCCCCTACGTTTTGTAACGTACAGCAGCGATCCAACTTTGTCTCCTTAGCGGCGTGGGTGTTGTACGCGTCGTGGGCCGAATAGCACCTTAATACCGCGCGAAATGCGCGACGGGATATATGTTCCGGCGTGCCGGAAACAATAATCGCGCCGGTAAGTGCGCGTGCAAGCGAAATCGAGCGAGCTTAACGGCCCCGCCGGTGGCTGGATGCTTTGGAAGTTTTGTAAACGACGGAAGAAACCGGCGGCGGCGTCGTCGTCTACGTACCACTTCTGCGCTTCCAACCTTCAGTTCTCCAGCGTTTCAGATCTCGCGCCTTGTTAATTGTCTACTGGCGGACGACTTTCCGTACTGTTGTATATGATTCAGCGAAGGTTTTGTAAAGTTTATAGGTTGACAGAACGTGGTCCCTCATCGATGAATGAATATCATATGTAGGATAACGTCTGTTTTGTTAACGCAGATTTAATGCAAGACTTCGTGTATCGTTTTTGGGAGAGAGTATGGAGGATGGTTTTTAGTGTTGTGGGAAATGGATTGTTACGGTGAAAGTAGAAGGGCTTTTTTAGACATCTTGCGAGACAATTGTAAGATCACCCTAGTTATTTTACCAAATTTTTACTTTAATTAGGCTGAGGAATCAATTTGCCTTTTTGTAATACAGCTGGAGATCTGTTAAGGGGACTAAGTAGGTAAATCGCTCGAAGATCAAGTATTTTTTTGTGAATTAACTAGAAGGACAAGATTATAAATTGTGACCAGTACTTTTGGGTAATGTTTATTAATACTATGAACTGTAAAAAAAATTGTATACGACGGTGCTACAGTTTGCGCGGGACGTAGCACATGTGTTATACATCCTGTAATTTTGTCAAGTCGATATGAACCTCCGTTCACTCGTAACTAGGGGAAAACCAAGAGGAAAAAAGATTCGAGAAAAACGCGTTTACAGTTTTTGGACAAATGCGATGCTGTAGGTTGCCGCTTGACCTTTTCAGCTGCCAAATCAACAATTTGGCGAATTTTAATATAAACCAAGCGGGATTTTATTCAGAAAAGATAGTGCTGTCGGGAAATGCAATAAAGAATCGATTTTTCGACTGCCTAGTCCTCTTAAAGTGTTACATATTGTATATCGGTACATGTAATATAAAAGTATTACAGAAAGGTTATGATTTGTCAGCCCAACGGAGATGAAAACGCTTTTTCGACAAAAAGACGGCATTTTGAAAAAGGCTAGCCTATACAAAAACGTTGGTCTTACACTTGTCCCGTGATAGACATATTAGACAGTAGTAATCGTTTTGCTAATGTTTCACAAAGTGAAAGCTAATTCTACACTATCAAATCATCCTCTTAATCTATCTTATAATAAAGGCTCCGTTACCCGAACACAAGTAATAAAGGTACGCATTGTTACTCTTCACCTTCGTAAAAAGTGCAACCCAAGTACTCACACATAATCCTCCATCGCACAATCACAGACCCACCTGTTCTGACCGAAGCAAGCAGCCACGTCAAGGTACCAATCGAATCCCAGCACGTTCGCTCATCAACTTTGACCTTCACAGCTTATCCCCTAAGATTCCCATCCCCCTCCCCTCCATTCTTTCCACCCGGTATAATTCTCCATTTAACACCCGGTTCTCGTACTAACGATATATTGGCAATTGCGCGAGATTCGCCTTTCCCTTTGCCCGCGCTACCAGCCCTAAGCCACTGGCTTCCTCCACCCCGGTTCCTCCTGTAACCTCTCATCCTCTTATTCTTCCGCCTTCTACTCCTTGGTTATTGCCACGGTAGGCCGGATGCATAGCAATAGCAAGAGGCGCGCACGCGTCCTAGGGAGCGGTACGCATTGCGGTTGTAATATCGCGGGTCGAGCGTTTTGCCGGTGCAAAGATATTATACCTAAGCCCCACGGTGTGGTTTCTGCCTCTCTGTTTCTCTTTCGGTCAGCCTCTTCCCGGTCTCCTCCGTTATTCCGTTGCCTTGGCGTAACGACGCCACCATTTGCCACCTTCCTGGATGGCAAAGGAGACGGGGTGAGCAGCAGGGGGATGGGAACTGAGCAACGCGGCAGGCTTCGAGACAGCGATATCTTTAAGGGCTGGACGTCGCCCTCGTCGCTTCCGGACACGCGTCTCTCGCGGGCCCAGCGGCCGGCCGCTGCCCAGCGACGGCGCGCCTCTACCCCTCCGCGCTGGCCAGCCTCTCTGTCTGTATACGCGGCAGCCTTACAAATCCACGCGCGTAATCCCCGGTCGTCCATGTCCGCGCGTTCAAGTGCACGCACACGTGCGACTAAGTGCGACGGCTACGAGTCCAGCGCGGAATTCGGGGACAACCCTTGGTAATTTACGGCGGAGACAATTGGTCAGGGGGATGTAGCCGCGCCTAGTGCAACAGGGGGATAATGTAGTCCCCTGTACACTGCGCGGCGACCGTACGAATGCGGACATGACGCGCTGCTCGACGGGCTTCGTCGTGGAGGCTTTCCTTGTTGTTGCATAGTTTTGGGGGTATGGGGCGTGCAATGGGGCGGGTGAGTTTTTAGTAAGTGGAGGAGTCTAAGGCTAGGATTCCATGGACTGGTGTTTATGAATGGTAATAGTTAGTGGTAATGCTAATTAAAGTGGAAATTGAAAATGAAGTTAGAAAATGCGGGATCACTAATGGGGATCGAGTAGAATGCTCGTTGGTTTACGACACATCTTTTGCAATATGGAATTTACTTTTGTGGAGTTCATGAAGGATATTGATATTATTAAAGCGAAGTCATCGTCGTTACAAAACTAACTGAGGAGTTGAAATGGTGAACGATGTAAGTGTCAAAGAAATAAAAAATTAGTTTGTGATGACGTAATTTGATGATGAATTACTCATTTAAATAATTACAGTATGAAGCGGCCTCTCGCTTGATAGAAAAATAAAACTTTATGCTTCCACTAAAAAGGTAAAGAAGACTGTAAGTGAAGCACATTAAATTTATGCAAAATTTTTGCAAAAACTTTCGTTGGAAACAATTTTTTAAATAATTGGACATGTGCAAAGTTACAGGAGAATACAGATCCAGTCATAATGTCTTGCAGCGCGAAGCGTCTGACCATATACAGGCTTCTTCCACTTACTCTCTTATACGTTTTCTTTCCCTCGCATTCTAATCAAAGAAATTACACTAAACTTTTTGTTTCTTGCTTTATGTACCACTTAAGATGTAGGTAATTTTGCAGGTCGTGTAAATATTCAGTGGTCTTAATATGCCATCTAATTAATAATTGCATTTGAAACGCCCGCATTATAATATTTATAGTGATGAGAAGTCTCTGAAATTTTCTCTCTCATATGAAACAAACTAAACAATTTTATAATAATAATAATTCGACTTTATTCTCCACAAATTACATAAATTATGTGATAAAGGGGCGAGGTTCAGCATACCTGCTGCTTTGCAATCTAACCCAAAACATTATCTATCAGAAATAAAGCTAGCGAAACAACAGAAGAGCGACTGATAGAACCAAAAGACAAGAGGAGTTACGGATACTGGACGAGAATACAAGAACGGGCAGCACATTTAAAAGCGGGGATAGAGGATAAAGAACGAATTTCCAAAGGAAGAGAATTATAGTAAAAGCAGAATAAACAGGAGAAAGATGCTACAAATTAGTTTCTCGAAGAATGAATTTTATCGATTTATTTAGTTCCAAGGGGGTAAGGAGATGGTAACTATAATTAATCATTTTACTTTCTTGTAAATTATAAGAAACTGGTAACAAAAGCGTAGGTAAAAGCGTAAACAAAAGCGTTTTTGAATTTTCGTTTCAGGATCAGACAAAAAGTTTAAAAAACGACCTTTATTATTTTTTTTTTCGATATTCCGACCAATTGCAATTTTTTTCTAACGCAAAAGAAGAAGATTTTGAAAAATACATTAGGTATAGATTGTAGCAACATTTTTTTATGAGTTGATCATTGCAGCCGCGCTTTCTGTGCGACTTCTGCGATATTTAGCACTGTGTTCGTGATTACTCCACGGCAGTCAAGTCATCACGAACACCAAGGGTTTTGCTTTTTCACTATAAAGTTGATTTTTATTATAATTTTTCAAAAAATCGTCACAGTACTTTATAGATGAATAGTTTAAGTATGTTTGTAAATAATAAACAAATTCATTTTTCATATAGTTTCCGTTTTGTTTGCTTTTTTGCTTAGGTGTTTGTAATTACCCCACTCTCCCTTATACTATCAAAATTTCTGTATTTTCTGTATTTTGCATCTTATTTCCATCTACAATCTTCAGAATTCTTATACCATCCACTATTATCGTAACTATAATACAATTCCCGTAAGGCGATGAAAAACCTTCATGGGTTTCCGAAATTCGCTAAATCTGCAGTATAACCGAGCGTTATACGTATAATAACGTCCTCCTTATGCGTCTAGCAACTTATAAGTACCATTACGATAGCGGAGAACCTCAAAAGTGCGTTCACTGCAGAATTTCGTGATTCTCCGAGGATTGTCCCGGTAGCCGTAGTTGAAATAAATTCCAAGTCCGCGCTCGGCAGCTTGCAAATTTATGGTAATGCTGGATCACGAATCCCCCAAATGAATTTTATTTAAAGTTTCTTACGTCCAGCGACGGTGTGGTTTGCCTGGAAAAACTTTGGAATTCATAAATACAATTTGAATGATTTTCGTTATCCGGCAGGAGGTTTTCATCACGACCAAGGAAACAAGGTATAATGACGATCAGACGTTGGGAAAATTGCTCGATATTAAATGAAAAGCTGGAAACCGTCTGGCTTGTCGCGTCCGTTTGTAGTTTCCGTATAAACGGAGTCTCTTAATGGTCGAGGGATTTTAATCGATGGAGTCTGTTAATTTTTAGACAATAAGGGGACGTCATGCAACTACATACGTTCTCATAAAAATAGCGATAAACAAATGCTGCGACGTGGTAAGATATCGGAATATATTAATATATAATCTATTTATTTAAAAGTTTCATTGTTCACACTGTAAGTGGTATCATTTAAAATTCAACAGCTTGTGTGGTATTTTATTTATAATACACCTTCTAATAGTACTAAGGTTAGAAAGTCCTATACAATTCTGTTAGAAAACTTTCTTAGTCATATTAAAATTGAAGCAAAACGGAAAACGGACTGAAAGTGCAAACATTGGTTCAATCTCTTTGGACCAAATTTATGCAACCGAGGAGGAGCGTGTTCATCGAGATATCTTGTGCATATAGTCCGGAAGTTTCGTGGATACTTGATTTTTCGATGTTGGATAGCCTCCCTTGTTAGCAGGTTGGGTAAACCGGAGACGTATTTCATTACAAATTTGCATGGATTTAAAGCGTGGCGCGGCGGGAAAGTTGCGCCCAAAGACCAAGAACGTGTAACGATCTGGCCGTTTTCAATGCCTTCTTCCACCATCCCATTTCCAGGACAAAGAAAGTTCCACGGTAAGCGGCAGCAAGTGTGATAGAGTATAGAGTGGTACGACGGGCGTAGACGAGTGAAAGGGATGAGGGGAACAATGTGGGTTGATGGATACCAAGCTCTTTGCACAGTCATCAGGGACTGAGCCAAACGGAATACCATTTTCCTACCTAACGTAAAACATTGTGAACGTGTATTCCGTCGCGGTGAAAGACGATGAACCTTAATCCTACCATTGACGCGTCGCGTTTCATGAATAGTTTGGGACGTAAGCTGCGAGGTAAAATTATTTTCCTTCTATCCTCTGAATGTTTCCAAATCTCGGACAATCGATCAGCTCGTGGACCGTTTTGTAATTTTGCGAGAATTGTGTTCAAATGTAGGACGAGACACGTGAGGTAGTGGAGATTTCTAGAAACAATGATGGCATTGGAATATGTCACTGGAGAATGTCTTTATCGAGGTATATTTTGAGAAAATTTAATTTTGATTGCTAGAAGTACTGAAGGTGGGCTCGAGATCGATAAATGTCTTATTAAATTGGAACATGTCTCCTTCGATCTTAATATAATTGTAACCTATATTAGCGCGAGGTCAATTATTATAATTATTCCAGATCAATCAAATTCTGTTCTTCTTCTTCACAATTGCTTTTATCTCCAGTATGTACTATTTAACTATTTATAAGTCGTATTAAGTTCTTCAACTCATTCTTCATCCCCGAAACGAGTAAAATGATTAGAATAAGCTTCCACTGTTGCCATTTATTTCTACGGTACCCCATATATGTAAATAAAGATCGGAGTCTCCATCATTGAAAGGACACGCTCGCATATTCAATTATTTACCCCTCGAATTAACCTAGTACCTAAGCTTGCATATGCAGAGGTCCGCGTGAGTTTTTAATGATACCCCAACAATGTCACCACGATGTAGCCCTCAAAGGACAAGTTGCCTGTCGCTTTTTCGCCATCGTTGAATTAGAGAATCGTGTACTCGAAACAGGGTCAGAACCGAAGGCGCGTCTTCGTCGAGCTGGCAGTTTCGTGGGAACTAAACCGATCTCCGGGTCGGCCCTATCTCGCCCGCGGCAAAGGGTCGTATGTTTCAGTGCGTTCCGCGAGTTTTAAGTTTCGAGTGATGCTCTCGCGGATTTTTGAAGAGGTCGCGCACACTTTTGCGCCTTCCACTTCTCTCCCACGGCGGTGAAACAACTCCGCAGGATGAATAACGCACACACAGCCGTGCCCCGTCGGGCATTCATGCCAGCCGCTCGTGTTCCGTCGACGACCACCTCGAATGCTTTTTGGGTCGAGTGGTTCCTACGTACCCGGCGTATTTTCAGCCGGGCCAGGCTCGCCGTGACGAAAAGTCTTTGACCGAACTAACGGAGAAAAGGCCGGCGTTGTTGAGAATCTTTTTCATGCATTTCCCTCGCGCGCAGTTTCACCCGAAAGGGAGCTGCTCTTGGCGTCAGTTTTCTAACGATTCGGTAGCCCCTATCTTGTCGCGGTACTATGATCGCTCGCGAATCGTATCATTAAGATAGTCCCGTGGTAAAGGCCGGAATCGTGGAATCGTGGTGTAACGCGCGGCTAAAACTGCCAATCTCCAGCCACAATTTATTTTTGCTTTCCTGCAGGTCGAATATGCGCGCAGGTGGTGTGTGTGGAGTTGAACATTTCGAGGGGTTCAAAGGTGAAATGGAAGTTGGTATTATTGTATTTTTGTCTGAGGACATGTTAGTTCTATACAGAGTTGGGCATTAAATAAGTAAAAAATTATTTAAATAACGAATCGAATAAAAGTTAATTTAACGTTGGATTATTCGACGAATAAAGTTAATTTTTTTTTTTTAACTGACGAGGATTTATTCGACGAATTAAGTTAACCCGGTTTAACTTTATTCGATACATGAGGAATGATTTTTATTAACTTTTATTCTTTATCCGAATATTCTTTTTAATTAAAAATTGTATCCATCTCCGAAGTTCTGTAGGTTACATACAAAATAGGGGGATTAGAATTTATTCCTTTACTAGTTTGCTCGATATATTTTAATAATTTTCCGTTACTTTAGTGCTGATAGTGATACAAATTTACTAAAATATTTCAACACTTGCGAGCTACATTCTTATTAGATACCGTCGAGTATATTGTTTTCCCCTGTATGGAAAGGAAAATGTACGTCTAAATTCTTCACAATCACCTGAAGCAAAACCTCTTATTACTGTTTTCACTTTTATAGCAGAAATTCAACCCATCACTTTTAATTGTTAAATAGCTGTACGTATTTAGGTCTTCCAGACAGCTTTCCATTAAATTTAGAAGAATACAAAGATACAAGTGAAATTGCAAAAGTAAACAGGCTTTCTTTCATTTTTATTTAGTCATTGTATCCTCTGCAAACTGTTAGCAGTTATTCATCTTCTGTCATTTACTCTCTTCATTGTATAACACCTTCGAAGGATCGCTAGTTTAGCCGTACATCCACAGCGACCTGGCAGAAATTCACGCGGTGCAGTAGGGACTTTCTTTGGAGTATTCTCGAGGGTGGTATAGCAGGGGACAGAACAAGGGGGTAGGAAGGCGGTTGCGAGTCTCTTATTGGGGTCCAAGAAATATATGGACGGAAATAAGCCCCTGGCATCGTCAAGATGAAAGGACGATAAAGGCAGGTCGAGTGACCGGAGGCATGCAAATTGATAGTAATAGCTATCCTCCACTGTCTCTACCTTCAGCCTCCCCCGTTTTCCATGTTCCTTAGAGGATTCACCGCCCCTCGTGCCACATCCTCGGAATCCTCGCGTGCGCCATGTGACATCGATCATTTTGATTTAGCAACCCTTCGGTTATTATCCGTAGGAAACACAACGACACAATGGGAAATCTTCCGTCTTGATCAGACCCAGTTGTATCTATTTGTTCGATATCGAAGAATGCTTCTGAGGACATTTGCATGTGTCCAAAAAGTTCTTGAAGGAAAAGTTCCAAGCTATGGAGTCACCGATTTTTATGAATTCCTTCTATCGTTGATTCATATTGAGGGAACATTTTTTCACAACGCACACTGATTACCGCAATGGCTGAAGTGGCTGAAATGACTCATAGGTAAAATTTGCACACTCAGATGCCCTATATTTTTTAAATAAATTCGAAACCAACAAAATGGTGACTTAACCCCCCCCCCTAATTTCGCGTGGACTACATTGTATTTCAATTTTATCAAAGTCCCTGATCGATTTGACTTAGAATGACCCAGCTGGTATGTAACCGATGATGAATATCAAGTAGTGTTCCTTCTCGAGAATTCTTTCATAATTAGAGTTAACAATCTCAGAGAGTCTTCAAGAATTTAGTGAAATTTATCCATGACAAGGATAAATTTTTAAAAAAGGAATTTTATATTTTTCAGCCCACTGGAAGGACACTCAATTTACCATAACCTTTCGATGTGTTATCTAGGATCAAGCCAACATCCAATCAAAAGGGAAGAAATTTTTCTACAGCTACAGATTTTATCACAAAAAAAAAGAAAAGAAATAGATTAAAAACCTATTTTAAAACAAAAAAGTAATGTTTCTCTTTGCTCAAATTTTGTATGAAATAAAAATCAATTATATTTAATATCTATTTTTTCATTTATACAAGTTTTGTGCAAATTGGACAGAAATAAACAATTAGTAAAAGTTTTCTTGTATTTTTGATAACTATTATCTACGGTATTCTAAAAATATAAATTTTGTAATACTTTTTTTGAATTTGTCAAGAATTCTCGAGAATTCTTTTAAGAGAGATATTTCTTGAAATATTATCTGATTTCTGATTTTTCGAGAAAGAAAAAATATTGAGAAATCAGGAACACTAATCTTAAGATGCAGCAAAAGGATCATTCGGAGTATTTAGACTGTTATAAACTTTTAACCTCAAGTATGTCACGCTATTAAAATTAAAAGCACTGCAATCACCAAACATTAACACAAATTCTCGGTCACAATGCCACTCCATTCACATTCTAAATTTAATCATCGATATAAAATAGTACATTGGAATCCTCGATCCTACAGGCACGATCCCTCCTCGTTAGATAATCTTCCCCGCGTACCATCGAGGCACTATTGTCCCAGTATCCCATCGTTTTAGTCTCTGTTTCGGTGGAATTAAACAATTACTCCCAGCTTGCATTAAATGGCCGCACTTTTATTCGGAACTGCGTTCACTTTGTTGTTCTCGCGGCCCGTCCCTTTTTCACGGGGACAGCCGGTGTAAATAACAAGAACGGCAGTTAAATCTCATTGGTCGTCCACGTCGAAAAAGGGCAAAGCGTGCGGATACCCAGAGGGATGAAGGGGCGCGAGGATGTACACTTACCAACAAAAGTTAAGAACAGTTTCTCCCAGTTTTTGGAACACAAACCATTAAATTAATATTATATTATATTATATTAAATTAATAATATGCATTTCATACGCTGAAATGTGATGGGAATGGTTGTAGATAGAGATGAGCAATTTAAACAGAAACTAGGAAATACTACATATTTTAGGGGTCGAATATCGTAATGACGTAGAGGACTAATATTTATGGAGTGCTAGGTAGTTTTAACATTACAATAATTCGAAACATGCTAATTCACACTTTTACAAAATAAATATTCCTCAAGTCTTATCTCAATGAATTCCGCTCCCATTTATTTACCATGTTCACATCTGCAAGATTATTATAAATTTTGAGCATTTTATCTCTGATATTATCCACAATGAACTACATATGTACATGAAGGAATAAACATAGCCTAATGACCTTACTATAGCCTCGAAATCAGCCGTACATTTATCACACATGTCATTGACAACTTCCCTAGATTCCTCTCAAAATTCGAAAAGTTTAAAAAGGAACACGAACTCGATCGGGTGTAAAAGGCCCAATGGCGGTAGCACGAGAGAATTGATCGGTAGGTAACTGGTTTGTTTCTTAACTTTTGCCAGCAAGTGTATGTGTATCGAGTGGAGAGTGTCGAGCGATAGTATCCACGTGGGAGCAATGCGTCCGTAGCCAAGAAGGGGTTGGCAGAGGGCGGTTGCCTCTCTGATTTACACCGGGCCAGACTTCTTCTGAATATTTAACGGGGCAAGCCTGAACATCGCCAGTTCCGTCGTGCCGCTGATCCGGATTAAGGGAAAGTGATAAGTTACCCCTAGGTTCGTATGCGACTTCCACTCAGCAGCTGAATACCTCGGCTGGCTGCTGTTTCGCTTTTCCACCTCTCTTTTCTTCCTCTTCTCGCGCTTTTACCCCGCCACCCTCTGTCGCACCTTTTACTGCAACTTCGTGCCCCGGCCAACTTCCTCGAAATCCAAGACACTGAATGTACTTCGTCCCGTTTCAAACGCGCTGCCCCTCGCCCCCCACCACCGCCACCTTCTTCTTCGTCTTTTATCTTCTCCTCTCGCGGGGCGTACGAGTGTTTCTTTGTACCTGCCTGTCGAGATGTTGCTAAGCGAGCACGCTGGTATTTAGCAGCGAGAGGCACGGTAAATGCACGTTAAAGAGTGTTTATTACCGTGGGCTGCTTCAATGGCACTTGGAGCTTGGAAAGACGAGCTTGGAAGTTATCACGCTGTCGTTTCGAAACGAGTTTGTTACAGGCGATGCGCTACGGCGGAAACGGTGATGTTTCATAGCTCTTTCGAGGAGCATAATTGTGGTAATTTTTAGATACACTGTGTGGTTATGCTTTCACTGTCGTCAGTAATAAGAGTAATAGCTATTGAAAGTACAGATATGATACTTGTAGGGAGTTGGGCGTTAACTAAATAAAAAATTATTTAAATAACGGATCAAATAAAGTTACTTTAACTTCAGATTATTTGACGATTAAAGTTAATTTTGGTATTCTACGAATAAAGTTAACCCGGGCCAACTTTATTCGGCACATGACGAATAATTTTTTTTTAACTTTTATTCGTTATTTGAGATTTTATTTGAACCAGTGTTTAGTAAAGCTCAAGATATTTGAGCAGCCGATCGTATTTACCCCGCTAGCTACGGATAATTCCGGACAGAAAGAGAGTCTTTCTTTCAAAAAATGATTTGTTTATTAAAGTATCTATAATTCTTTGCATTGCCTTTGTAGATAATTAACTAAAGTTCAATTATCTATAAAGTAAATCTAATTAGAGTCAATACTTTTGTCTCAATTTAACTTTTCCCTGAAGTAATTCGCCTAGTCCCCCCTATACAACCTGTACAGTTCAAAATTGAACATTTAATCCCCAAAACTGATTCCTCGATACAGGAAATCTATTGTAGTTAATGGGCACTATTTCTACGAACAAAAATTAGAAAAAAGTTTACGTCTATTAATGGGATAATAATCCATACAATATTAAAAAGGCGCAAAGGAAGCCCGAGTTCGCCGAGGGGAATTAATACACGCACAGAGGAAAAGTTTGTAAATACCGAAACGCGCAGGTGGCTAAGCACTGCTAGTAAAGTATGGAACGACAGGGTATTGCTCTGTGGTCGGCGATATTGGTAACCGCATTTAAATGACGGGCATCGTGCGGTTCCCCAAATAGGATACTTTTGAATTGTAACGCCAGCATTGGCGGTACGCTCTGACAGAGACCAGAGTTTCTAATGGACACTTAACTTCAATTAAACTAAAATTCGAACTACCAGCGGCGATGTTAGCGACGCCGTTGCGCTGGTTATTATACTCCCGATCTGAATCGCCGTGAACCAGCGCGGAAGGATACTGAGAGGGTGAATCGGAGCGTGTCCGAAACGCTCAAGCCGATTCATTAATGAGAAACAAAAAGTGGATGCGTGTAACAGTGTCCTATGTTCTCGCCATTAACGTTTCGGTTGCTTCCGTTAAGCAGAAGGTTATGTGTTGAGTTTATTTAGAATTACTGAAATTTTTTAGTAGATGTTCATGTTACGCTATGAGTTATGAAATGTTTGGTGATATATATAGTGTTATTTCTTAATCTTCTTCAAGTTATTGCTCATTCAGCACTGATAAGTGCGGAAGATAGTATTTTGGTATATATGATTATTATATGCGCCTGTTACCAGAAGACAAAAACTAGCGAAAAATGCCACAGTCCTAATAAATCACCGCTGGCACTAAACACCACATCCTACACCTACCACCACAGCAGCAATTCACAACAAAACTTAGAAATTCTGATCAATTAATCAGCCACTATTCGCAAAAATATTCCGCCATAGAAAACAGCTCCCCCTACTAGACACAAAAATCAGTGTCAACAGTAGAATCAGAACGCAGAGGCGCGCCTATCAAAACGAATCAATGCTTGCAGGATTATTAACGAAATCGTGGTTGTCAAGCAGTGGAGGGGGGGGGGGGGTGGCGCCGACGAAAAGCAAACGTCATAATTGCCACGTAATTATGCGCATTTTAATTCGGGAAACCTCCCCCTGTTACACTTGGTTCCGCCGTGGTATCGCTTGAGCGGGGAGGGGTGGCGCGCGCGAGAGCAATCGCAGCAAATTACAATCATGTCTGTTTGACGTGCGTGAGAGTTTGATTTATTAATCATCGGCCCGCAACGGGACAGTTTCCCGAATATTTTCGCGCCATCGCCCCGCCGTAATTTTCTCCGCTCGCGACCGTTGTAATTTATGCCCGCTCGCTGCGAAGTATCGTCGCCGGTGTTATTTGTCTCTGCGCCACACACTCTCTTCCGCCCTCTCGCGCTCTCTCTCTCTCTTTCCCTTGCACCGTTTTTAGTCCCCTTCCCACTGCGATTTCGCGTGGCGAGCGTCGCTTTGTCGAGCAGTGCTGGACGTGCGGTACGTTTCAGCGGTACGATTAAACGATTATCTGTATCAGCGAATTTTCGCGAATTAACAGCCCCCGCGACTACTCGCTTCCGTTCGGCCGCCATCGGCAACGCCATCATCGTTGCCGTCGCCGCCATGATACCCGAATCCGCGCGATTCCGATCGGGAATTTTGGATTTTTCCGCCTGCCAACAGATCCGAGCTGAGGGAAATTTCACTGTTGACACCGAAACGCCTCGTTAATGTCGGTGAATTGTGAGAAACCCGCGCGTAGGGTACGGAGGGGGGGGGGGCAGCATAATACGCCCGGTGTGCGTAACGAATTTGTGAATGACACTAACGAGTAAATAATACAGACGCGACAAGTTGACTCTCGCAAACAAGTCGGTTCATTATGCTGTGTTTTCGCTGCCTGGGCCGTTTGATTACTAATATTTGATGGAGTCGCGCGCGGTCGTGTTCGATTTCGCTGATTCTCGCGGCCACCGCGAAATGTTCGATTAACGGCTGTTAAGGCGCCGCGTTGCATGCGACGCTGAATGATTAATGGATAGCTGCCTGATAAACGTAGGGTGCACCTTTCGATTAGTTCAATAATGGATCGTTCTTTGAGTGTTGGAAGTGGGGTATGGATTCTCTTTTTGGGATGAAAATGGAATGGAACGGTAGTTGAATCTTATATGAATTAACGTCGGTGAAATTAGGAGAAAGACGATGAAAATGAAAGCTGGTTTTGTAAATTGTGTGAAGAAAATGTACAGGAAAATATGATACAATGCACGCAGTGCAAAATGTGGGTACAGGAGCTTTGTGCGGGAATAGATAGAAATACTTTTAAATATGTATGTGATGATTGTAGTAATTAAATTCGAAAATACGAATTAGGATAAGTATGGTACGATTTAGAAACATTAATCTTAAATCGTTCTTTTTCCATATTAAAAGTAAATCGTTTTTATGAATAGAAGTTGATTACTTTTTGTTGTTATTTTTCATGTAATAAGCATTTGTTCTTAAGGGGTACGATTTAGGCAAGTTTAACCAATGTATGTACTCTTTCCCACCTTTTCCATTTCCCAGTTACACCATACGTAACATATACTAATACAATTTAATATTAAAAGTGAAACAAATGATCGTAGTACATTATCCCCTATTATCTAAAGAGAATTGACTCGAAAAATCAAAACTTTTCAATAATCCCTAGTTTACACTACTTCCTTATTTTAATTACCACAGTAATTACATTCCCACATCTTTAATGAACCTATTCATACTGGTACGTAGCTTTAATATTCAAAATCGGGGTAATTCCTTTCCACAGAGCTGCTACAGAAACTTCTTTCCCCGAAGGTGAGACGTTAAGTGAGTTTTTTCTTTCGTCGATTACGAATGCCACAAAGTCTAGACAGCAGATCCTCCATACGCATTATACGACTTGATTTCTACCGGACGACCGCAGGTATGTCGCATTGTTCGGCCGCTGATTGGAATTTAAATTTTATTCATAGGCTCGTTTATATCCGGCCAGTTATGTATTCAAATCGGACCATCCGAGCGCGCGAGCCCGTTGTACGTTTCTGCGTAGCTAACTCGGACCTGCGCGACGGCCATGCCCGGCGATAATTTCCCCGATTTCTATCGAAATCATCGAATCCAGGCGAGTTTGAAAAGCGGAAATTCGTTGATTTCATTCTGCCGTTTTTCCCGCCCCATCCCATCGGAAAATTTCCGCGACGACGCTGACCGAATCAGGCAGCAAATCATCCGTGAAACGGACAACAGCAGGAAATGATGGTTCGCTTATTAAAGCGGCCACGAGATTCTTCGAAAGGTTTCGGAGGCGGCAGATCGACCGTTTACGATCCGTTCGAAATTCCGACCGCGCAGAGGGGCCAGCAGAATTGCCATTATTTCCTCGGTTGTTTAATGATAACTCCGCTGCCGCTCCTCCTGCAAGGTACAATACGTCGTCAGGATGATTCTGGTCATCTGTATTACGGGCCGTCCTTCTTCTCCGACGTTTGCTTCAATCGCCTATTGCGGCGTCGCTCGTGACTTATTCCAGACGAGTAAGGGTACGTATTTGGCATGACGTCAAACGTGGATATTAGGATTCCCCGGAGTAGATGGCCAAAGGGGCCAAAGGAGACGAAGAAGGAGAGAGAAAAAAAGGAAAGAGGAAGGGCTATGTGGTACCCGTTCGTGCGTCACATCCGTGACCAGCCTACCAGCGCGCGTGGTCCTTGCCATCGTCATACAGTTCAATTCGAGGAAAGGACCTTTATTTTTGGAACACGTTACAGCTGCCCCCTCCCCCTGCTTCACGTCCAATGTCAATTTCATGTGCGGGGTGTTTCCTTGTCAATGGACGTTACTTCAAGAAATTATACAAGGAAGCTTGTATAAACGTGAGTGGTATCTGATCTCTCTTTTGAGTTAGGGGAGATCGGGGTAAAGTGAGCGTAAATAAGTTTGAAGTGGAATAAAATTTTTTCCTCTCAATAAAAATGTGTGGACATAAATTTATAATATAATTTAAACGTTACTATTGACAAGTTACTTTACCCCATGTGTGGGGTAAAATGATTTAAAATAAGATAAACATTTTAATTAAGGATGTAAGCAACCCCTTGGGCTTAAATGACGTGTGAAGCACGTCAGCTTCTAGCTTTGTTGCCAAAAACTGTGGCAGATTTTTCATTTTTTTGAGGTTAGTTTCTGTTAGACACTACGGCGCGTGGTTTTCTAGCCAGCTGATAGGTTAGGATTTTGCGCACATCACTTGCGCACCTGTTCTTTGCAGCTCAGTTTATCCTGGTCAGTTTACCCCGAGTAAACTGTGTTGAGATTAATGTCTTCTCAAACGCGTGTACATGCATGTTTATAAGCTTGTTTTAAACACGCAGAAAAAAATTTGAATTAAAATAACACATTTGGGCTCATTTAGCTAAAAAGCTAAAACGAAAAGAAAACCAATCGGAAGTCCCTAAAAATTAATTTTTAATGTCTTTAAACGAAGTTACATTTCTCGATATCTGAATGCGCATAATTATCATTGTTATATTACATACATTTATTACGTCACTAAAATTTTTAAATATATTCTATTTTTAAATAACAAATTAAGAAAGCTCATTTTACCCCGAGGCTCACTTTATAGGCGTTAGAATTTTAATCGCTTTGAATACAAAACTGGGAAATATGAGTGACCCTGTCAGGCTATTTACGTAATGATTAAAATGGTCCCTTGAAGGCAATTCATTCTAAGACAGTCTGTATTTTCAATTCCATTCCATAAAACATTAAACATTATTAGCAGACTCACTACTCTGCCCCCTCCCCACCCCCCTCCCGGATAAATGGAACAATTTCCCTTATTCCACCGCGCATATCGATCTTCTTTCCTGGAACCACCGTAACATCCTTATTTCTCCCCCAACTTTCCTCTCGTTACCGTCGAACGTTTCTGATTCCTCTGTTCCGCGGCGGACGCGAACTTGTCTTCCTAGCGACCCTCCCCCCTTCCCGCCGGGCCGCTAGCAAAGAGGGCGGCCCTCCTCCCTTCGCCTCTTTACGAATTGCAAATTTTCGGCAAGTTTTCGTTAGGGAAATTCAGCCGGCGGTGTTCACTGTATACAAAGTGGCACTAGAGGATAGAGTAGATAGCTAAGAGGAGGCAAGAGAGGGGCCTCGGATACGCGCTCCACGGTAAAAGCACAAATATTTGACGGGTAAATAGAGTGATACTTGATGCGGCGCTGGTTGGTGGAGGATACTGCCAGCGGTGCTGCTACCCGCCGTCACTGCTGCGTCTGGTCTCAAAGCTGCCATTGCTGCCTCCGCCGATGCTGTTGCTACTGTTCCTCCCGGTGCCGTACTGACGATAGGCTAGGTTGCAAGGGGGCGAGAGGGGGCTTGCACGGTACGCTTCCACGGGAGTGTTTTAGGGAGCCCTCCTACGCCGGCCGCCCAGTTTGCACGGCGGTGAGATCCATCACGCCCGGGCAAATTGCAAACATTAGCTTGCAACTTGCAACTCTTCGGCGTTGCAGTTGCGCGACCGCCGTCGAACAACGGATCATCCCAGACGTGGGTGACCGTGACTCAGATTCATCTTGGTTTCGAGGTGGATCGATCGTCGAGGGGCTTGAACGCTGTTTCGAATGCGAGCGCACTGAAGATCGTAATCGGCGTGGTGTGAATTAAAACGTAGCGCGATGGGTGAGTAAATGGAGGCTCATGAAATAATGAATGAGGAATACGAAGGGACGTTTATATGACGTGGAATTGAGAAAGATGTGGGATAAATTCTTGTAAAGTAACATATACCGAGGTCAAAGGAATCGTCGTTATTGGACAGATTAAAGTAGGCACGGCACCACTTCGAGTGGTTGTTACGTGTCCGTAGAAGACGAAATGAAATTCCACTTTGAAGGAGTTGTAGATGAAAAGAATCCCTCGTTGAAAAGGAAGCAGGGGTCCGTGATCTCTTCGTCGCTTATCCACGAACACGAACGGTTGGGGTGTAGGGTAGTCAGGAGCAATATAATGTGTTTTTAATATATCGTGGAGGAACTTGTATGGAGGTCGGTCTGAATAAATTTGATTTAAAATCCAAAGGGGGCTGGGTGACAGAGGAACGCGCGAATGAACGCTGCTCGTGCCAACGAGGGGAGTCGAGGAACATTTGTTTGGAAGTGTCGAAGTATCGAAGATATGTCTTAGCCCCAGCCTCATTTTCCTTACGCTTTATCTAATCGGCTGCGACTTTAACATCTTCCTTCACAATTTCTATCGTGTGAAATTTTGTGGGTCCTTTTCACGTTCTTTCTTATGGTAAACATTGCGAGTACAAGGAAATATAATCGAGTTTTTGAGTTAAGTGTTATTATACAAGGTACTCTATTAATCCTAACATAAACGGTTTCATCGATAATATTTATAATATTGTAGTAATCCTATTATTAAATTTCATGGTGTGAAAGAACTTTGTGATACTAAGGAAAATATATAACTGTATGCTTCTCTTTTAAAGTGTTTGATACATTAACGTTAACAACTACCAGCAGTAATAGATATTAAAATATAGGATACCATTTAAACAAGCAAGGGCGAACTCTTATCTGTAAAGTTACTTCATTAATCATTATTATATAACGACTCCATACCATATTTATCACAGATCTGTAATCTTATTTTACAAACTTTATGAATCTTAAGCCCAAAGCTTCCAAGATGTTCAAGGTACAAAATCATCAACTTTGCTCACCAATATAATATTTATCATTGTCAAGTGATCGTCTCTACGAATTGCGTCGAAGCCAACAGTGTGTTCCATAAGTGACAAAATTTGATTACTTTCACATTAAAGGTGAGTATCTAGATGATTTGGGGTTTGGATGTTCGCAAATCGAAAGACTAACAGACAAGGCCGATTCGACGCGCCTATTCGTCACTGAAGAACCCTAATGTCTACCAGCCACGATAAACCGGGGCTTCGATTCCCTCCGTAGGCTACCCTAGCCATTAAACACAATGCCGCTGCTATTACTCTTCACGGTGTTATTGAACGGGCTCCATTATCATCGTATAATATCGCGATATCTTTTCACCCCGTTGGGAGTGCCCGCAGAACGGAAGAACTGCCAAATCGTAGCGAGCTCGTTTCGAGCCCCGCGCGCTTGGAACATCGCCTGAAAGTCCCTGGCAAACCAGGACACCCGTGGAAACTAATAGTTTTCAAAAATATACCCGGAAACGGCGCACATTTTCCAGCTTCGAAAAATGCTCGCCGCTCGTATCTACGTGCCCCTCAATCTTCTTTCTTATTCGTTTTCGATATCGCCTAACAGGGGCACAAAAAACACTTCGTGGCAGTAAAATAAATTTGAATAAAACGCGGACACTGAAGTCTTCCTTTTAAACGGTTCAGAAATATTTTTGAATACACTGCTGTGTAGGAGTCTGGAATCACAATGTGGATTAATGAGTTTATTCGTGTTTTATTGGAATTGTTACCGAGATTATTAAATTTAAGTGAGAGCTGAGCATTAACTAAATGAGAAATTATTTCTTATTAAATAACGGGTCAAACAGAAGTTACTTTAATTTCAGATTATTCGGCGAATAGAGTTAATTTTTTTATTTGACGAGAATTTATTCGACGAATAAAGTTAATTTTTTTATTCGTCGAGGGTTTTCAACTTCAGCGTTGAATAAATTTTTCAACTTTAACAGTATTCGACGTCGAACCTGGGTTAAATTTATTCTACACATGACGAATCATTTTTTTTAACTGTTATTCGTTGCTCGAATTTTTTATTTAAATACCAATTTTGCCCATCTCTGCTTTGAATTAAGGGAGAAATTCTAATGTGATAAGATTTTCATGCGAATCAGCTAGTTATTCTAAACTTTGGCTGGCACTATATGTATCGAGGAGTATATGCTTGAAGTTTCCTTGGAAATTGACTAGTAATTGAACGTTCATGATTATTTCATGCGGACATTCCTGAAGGAAAAGTAGACTCAGCAATTTAATCGTCAACTTTTTAGTTTTCTTATCATGTGTTGGTTCTGTACACACATGTGTGGTACTACTGACACTTTAAATTAATTTAGGGAAAATAAATTTACGTATCCCGCAGGAAGCCCAAATAAATCTCATCCGATTTTATAGGTCATTTTAGAAGACCATTTAAATGATTATTTATTCCAAAATTTAAAAGACTTTTTGAAAAATAAGAACACTACGATTGGGACATATTGACGTTTACATTGCACGAATTTTTCGAACACTGACCAACTGACAACGAGTTCTGTAGACAGAACATCGATAAATTCCCTAAGAGGTAAGTGAAACTAAACAAGAAGACGATTGATATTTCTGTGACATTCAATGGAATAAAATTTACCGAAAACAACCTGTCGACTTGCGGAACTATTTTCCTAACGTACCCACTGTTATTTCTCAAAACGATTTCTTAAAAGTACTCAACGACTTGTCAAACAACTTCCCACAAGTGCGCAACAACTTGTCCAACCTCTCTGTGACATCCTTTCCCACGCATATTAGGTACTTAACGCCATCCCCATAAGACACAGCCATATACCACGAAAACACTGCATCCCTCTCACCGCAAGGCTTCTTCCAGCGTCTCGAATTTACCGTGGCATCGATTCCGCGTCGACACGGGCAACGAGCTAACGAACGAAGCCAACGAAGCTGCACCGCGCCGCAGCGACGCGTCCTCGTTACGGCAGGAACGGCTAAAACGGTAGCGTTTCTGCCTGTACAAGATAAACAGTACTCAATTATAAATTCCTCATATGGAAATCCCCAGAGCTCAGTGGCTGCGAAGCGCCCTGCGAGCAAGTCGTTGCTTCCTTCCGTGTGAGCGTTCAAGAAGCAGAAGAGACACCGCTGTCGCGGAACACTACCTGCGAAACGAATGACAAGGGACGAGGATGTTGGGGCGGGAGATGGGACGAGGGGCAGGAAGGTGGTCGAAGAGCAAGAAGAGGCAGAACGAAGTGGCTGCAGGCGAACAGGCGGGAAACGGGCCTGAACAGAGGTGCACCGTGAAGGGGAAAGACAAACCGAGATGAAGAAATAGAGGGGATACAGAGGATGAAAGGGTGAAAAGGGAATGGCGAGGGGTGGGGTTGGGCCTGATTGGCGGCGGCGTTAACTGGGAAAGCTAAGCCAGAAGTCGGCTCGCCTGCTGCGTCGTCATCCGTGTGACAACTTATAATTTGATAGAAACCCAGCTCGTACTGCGCTTGTACCAGCTCTGAAACCCATCCTCCTCTTGCCTCCACCCCTCGGCACCTTCGCTCCGTTGCCCTCCCCTACACTGGCCTCCTGCGTTTCGTTCTCTTGTACAGCTTGATACTTGCGCACACACACAGGCGTCACTTAATCTGCGCCCACTGGTCCAAGGTGTCTATGCTCATCGTCAGCCTATCTGTCGGCAGGGGTTTTGGGGAAGAGGGAGTGCCTCCATTGGGAAGGTAGGATCGAGTTGGATGGGATAGTTTAATTCTGCTGATCATATCGCGCGATGTTTGCACTCCGCTCGGGGTGCTCGCCGGGTGACTGGATATACGAGGATTGCACAGGTGCGATTCATTATGCACGTGAGTCGATCGTGGTGAACGAAGTTTTGAAGAAATTTTGTATGCGGTGTACCTGCAGTGAGTAGTGAGATAATTTGGGGTTTTAATCTGTGAATATGTCGTGTGAATTGTATTTAACACGTTGAGTGTCACGGGAGGATTAAAAGTTCTTTTCATTCAATTGAAATTCACCAACACAACACTGGAACATTGCAACCCGAAAATTTTAAACTTCTCTGGATAAAAAACTATGACAGTCTGTGCCCTGCGATTGATCTCACATAATCGTCAGGTCCACGAATATGAATGTGTCCACCCGTCCACCATGCGTTGGCTGCATATCGCAGCTCTTCTCTTAAAGAAACAATGATAACCGATCGGACCCGCGTACCCGGTTCTACCGGTTCTTACTATCCAAATTTTCATTAATCCAAGCTTCAACACGCAGAGTCTCCATTCCACTCTGTTTCCGGACCGCATGACTCGCGCAAAAATTCTGCCCTTATCGATCGGAGCCAGCAGCAGCATGAATTACGAAGAGATAAACAAGTCACAGTAGACATGATGAGGTGTGCAGAGCTAAATGAAAGCTGGGATACGAAATCCACGCAGCCAGCGTGCGTTGCGCTGCTCCGCGGGGAGGAATTTCGCCGATGAAAGAGAAGGAGAGGTGAAGAAGGGAGGGCGCGTGAGGCAGAGGAGGAGGAACAGCGATGGGTGGGTGGGAAAGGGGGGCTAGCTTGCTCAGCAGATTGGTATCAATGGAGACAAATTGAGTTGGCCGGTGATCGATGAAGCTCACCGTCCGTGACGCGAAGTTACGGTAGCGTGCACAACGTTTTCCCTTCCTTCTCCTTTCGCGTGCTCGGCCGCGGCATAGAGCCGTCTCTTTCTACAACGGCATTCGTTTGAGAACATATCTTGCGGGCCCGAGTATCGCAGCCACTATATCGCTGGTGAATTTACACGTTCGCCTACGAACGGGTCAGGTTCGATCGAACCTGACCTCGGGAATTCGGTTATCTTTCAGACACGCCTCGCCTCGGTGAAATTGCTGCTGGGTGCTTGGAGAAGAACAGAATATTGTCCGAACGATTCGGTTACTATTTAAGCCGTAGTTTACGTGGGCTGTGGCCAACTGAAGGCGGCAGTGAAGTGGTAAAAAATACTTGGACTCGATGGTGAACGAGTATTTGTTGTATTGAGTCGATAAGAGAACGATGAGATCTGTACTCTCCATACTACGCGGAGCGTTCCTTTACTTGCTCTAGATAGTAGCTGATTTGGATGATAAGAGACGTTTCGGAGGGAATATCGAGTTGTTGTTTAGAGTAAGTTTTCATACGCTTCGTTCGAAGATAACTTTAGTGAATAGAGGTATATCTGCTTTCGAGCTTCTGAAGGGTAAGGAGATTTACACAGGCTCGTTAAGTGTTCCCTTGTTTTTGGTAAATCGAAGAAATGCATGGGAAAGGAAACATGATAATGGAATATCCACAAAGTCGTTCTCGCGTGAACAGGCACCGCTCGTAGTCGAAAGATTTCCATCTTGCTCATCAGTGTCTTCCAAGTCCACACCGACAGTGTAATATTCAACAGGAGCATAGGAATCGCAAATGCCAAGTAGTCGATCACAAGATAGTTCGACGTATACGGAAAGTTTGGGAATTCGTTTAAATCTTTGAGAAGTTTCCGAAGAATGCTTTGCAGCGATATCCCGTAAGAACAACATCCTCATCGTTGATCTGCTACCAGTTAAGATAGAAGACGAATATTTCACTATGTAACACGAGACGTTTAGACACCTTTACCGAGCCCTCTTAGTACAATGGGTTCACCTTTAACACGTAATCAACTAATGTCGATTACCATGGCAATTCGATCGTCCGCCTGTACATACATATCTGCATCTTCTGCTCCCGAGCTGAAGAGAAACCCACTGCCGGTATGAGAGATAGACGATAGTGGGCTATTGAGACGCGGTGTGTAAACTCAGACTACCAGCTTTTAGTTGATTAACGCACGCCGACCGTGACTCACTGCGGATCTCGAGTACAATGAAAATAGCTTCCGCTGGAAAGACGGATTACTGAAGATTATTGACTTTCGACTCACTCCTTCGTCTCGCCGCGAGTCAGCCCGGATAAAGAAGAGAAGGGATAAGACGATGAATTCCTGGTCCCCCTGGTTAAGTCTGACTTGGCATGGGACGCCTCTACTGTCTGACGAATTATACGAGACATTCCCTACTCTTTCCGTGTCTCGTGCTACTCTTCCACTTATGGTGCACCGTAATTGCTCTCTCATGATCTGGGTAATTATGATTGGGGAGTTCTCTGTGTCAGGGTTTGTAGGCACTTGTTTATTAAGGGGTTACATATGTTCAGCCGCGGCGGGTATGAATGAATTTTTTTAGGGATTGTATTAAAAAAATGAAACAAAATAGTTATTGCACATGATTTATTAGTCCATAAAGTGCATGAAAAAATTTATTTAGGCTAACTTTTTAAATTAATGAGAAATTAATATTTTGTCATTTCTTTTGTTTCGCTTTACTCTTTGGAGAAATCATTTTTTTTGCGTCATTAATTTACAATAATAAAGGATTACTGAAGATTGAAATAAATTTTAAAGCTGACCTTACTTTTTATACTGACGCATTGATTATGTGTTTTTATTATATAAATTAGATAAAGGCATCGCGACACTATAACAATGATGTGTGTTCAATATAATGAGATGGAATATTAGTAAATTGAGCATGGTAATTAAAAAGAGGTAAGACGTACGGAAGTAACTAAGTTTTCTGTGAAGGATCCTACTTACGCAAAGTATTACCGCTCGAACGATTAAACGGTGACGACGCTGTTGGAATCTTTGAGAGGCTTTCCATCATTTTACGACCCATAAAAACTTGTTACTTAAAGACAGACACGGCTTACAATGGAACTCGTAAAATGCTTATTTTCATTGTTAGAGTAGTGCTAATCGTGTCCAGTATTAAAGAACGTTAATGTATGTATGCAAATATTAAGTATATAAATGAGGAGAGCTGTGAAAAACAGTTATCCTAATTATTTTAAAAAACTAATCTAAATGTTCCTTACACTACGATGTACCCATTATATTTAATCGTAAATAACATTATTCATAATATGTAAAAAATTATTGCGAGAATTTGTTTTCAAAATCTAACATATATTTCAATATTCTTCAAAATAATTGTCTCGAAGGGTTAAACATTTTTGTACTCGTTAATAAATTCATTGTAAACTGCTGTTCGAGTTATTTACACATAATTTCAATATTTCATTTATCATCTTTGTTCTAATGTCCTCTGCATATTTAAACCTTCTACCCCTCAAGGTGACTTTGATGGTAGAAAATAAGAGGAAGTCTAATGGGAATAAAACAGAAATAAAATATTCCCCAACGAATTTTTTCAAACGAGCTACACACGAGTCGCACATAATATTCCTCATTCACGTACCCTTAAAAAGTTAAAACGAATCTTCACACAATTTTACCCACTCTCAGAATATAATAGCAAAAACTCGTAAAGCCAATAAAATTGACACGTATCCGCGCGTATCACCACCATTCTTCTGTCCTGGAGGTTTTTACTTAACCAACGTGTAAAAAGCAAACAAGTGGATTTCAACATTTGTCAAATACGCGAGGAAGAATTGGCGAGCTATCAGGATCGAGCCGTCGTCAATGGCGATTTCGTATTTACGAGGCATGAATTTTACAACTCGTTCACTGTAACCTGATTATCCGAATTCCGGGCCCTGGCGGGAACGCGGACACGCGAGCGTGTCGATACACGTGTACGCGTGCAACCGTTTCTACTCGCTCTATTTCCCAACATGCATAATGCACGGCTGAGGCGAGTTTACATTGCCAATGGCGAATCGAAAAAGTTCCCACTCGCGCCGGAGGTATTTTTTCGGGCTCGTTGTTTGTCGGAATTTCGAGAAAAAAGTGTCTCAACAAAATTTTCGTCGAATCGTCCGAGAACGCGATACTCTGCTGCTAGTTCTCCGCGGGCACGAATTGTACGAGAAAATAAGTAAACAATAATTAATCAGCTTGTGTAGATGATAATTTGGTTTGCACTGTGTGTATAAAATTTTCATTCACGTGAAAGGTATTCCCTGGAAGTATTCAGTTGAGTGATAGTTTTGTTCTACTTTTTAAGTAAGTTTTTTTAACTCTTTAAGGAAATTTTTAACCGTCCGAAATTGTTACCTATACATTCACTTATTGCATATCGAAAAAAAGAGAGGAAATTTTAACCATTCCAATAGCTTTATACAGAAAAAGAATGAAATTATACTTTTACCTTATGTATGTACCTACTGACATTTACTGGTTTTCAATTTTCTTGCACTCACGATTAATAATTACATACGATTATTTTTCCGCACGGAAACAGTGTTTGGACTCAATTGACTGAAATGTAATATGTATTTACGTTTGAGTCAGAGTTTACGTTCTCTATTTCCACAGACTCGAATACTTTTGTGACCTGCGTAACAGTCATGTTTACACTCGATGTTTCGCCAATTCTATACAGAGTATCGTATCTTTGTCCAATTTTACCCATACACTCTCAAATCTCTGATCTTACTTTAATATCAAAGTATTTTAAATTAGAGTATTTTATTTATTAACAGTTTCAGCTCAGCACGGTTACTGCGTTTTTAAACATCCAGTGAAATTAGGTGCCCCAGTGGATGTTAAAAATAATTAACAATCAGACACACACTTCTAACATCGTCTCATATAATTATTCAGACTATTAAACATTGTACAGAATTTCTACTTAAAACTTCATTATCTCTAACACATTTCAAACAAGTTACATAACATTTCAAACGCTTGTTTCTGCATCAACCAATTTAGACGAAACTTTTAAATATTCATTGCAGGCTGACATAGAAAAGGCGACCTTCATTATTTTCTTTTCTGTTCCGTTAAATTGCAATTTTTTTCAAATCGGCGAAGCACGTCATAGTAAACTAATCCTTCTAGCATCTCAACAAACTCAAATTCTTTAGACCAATTTTAAAAAAGTTATTCCGTTTTCCGCTGTATATTTATCAGCCTATACTTATGAGCCTTAGATAATTACCTTCCAACAGACAGTCCTGCTCAACAAACACAAAAAGAAAATAGAAAATGCGCGAGCCTACCCACGAGCCGCGGAACTGTCCTCGAAAGGCTCGAAAGTGTACGTCCACGTTGACAATTCCCGGGTTGATCGATAAGCGCGATATGATTTCGTCTAGACGTTCGGCTCAATCGGTCGGAAACGATTTGTCCCTGAGGCCGTTGGTGAATTCGGATGTTCGCCGGGCGCGCCGGAATCTTGGTTCGTTGATGGAAAAACGCGGGCACGGAAGTCGGTAACGACCGGCGTGGAAAAAAGTTTTAAAGTAAATATCGTAAAAATTCATTTCCTACCAGCAATACGTTTCCATTCGTCCTCTCGCTCCTGCTCCCTCCGCCGCACCTTCTACCCTACCTCCCTTTCGTGTCTCACCCTCTACCCTCCTCTTCGTCCCCTGCCCCCCCGTTTTCTGGCGTCGTTTTTGCCTCTTTCTTTCCTCTCGGCGCCTCTCCAACGCCGCGAGTCCGAATACAATAATCCTGGCCGCTCGTATTCGTAAGCGTTAGCGGGGTTAAAACGCTGGCCCGGCCCAGGGAACGGGAGGTGAGTGGGGGCAGCGAGGGGGTGGCTGCAGGTGTTAGCGTACATCGTTTAAACGGAGCCGGTTCTTTATGATAAAATTAAAACAAGCGAGCGCGCGCGTAGACATCGGTTAACAGGTATTTGCCGACACGGAATCGGTGCTGCGGCTTCTCACCGGAGCTGCCAACCAACCAGGCGTTCGATTCGTTTAGAAGGTAACCGTCTCTGTTCGCTACCCAGCCATGATTACGCGCACAAAGTGTGACCCTGGTTAATTGGGACCCGCGCAAATTGGGTGTGATTAATTCCGCGATCGATGCCGCGGGACGCGTCTCTTTGGGGGGAGATCGTGACTTTTTTATGGGCTGCACTCTCGCGGCTGGTACTTCGAATATATTCAACTCTTTTCATCCTTTTTTCAGGTTTCTAAACCAGCCTTATTTCTGCCAAGTGAGAGTACGTCAGAAATTCTAGTCGGGAGCTAAGAAAGTGTCTCTTGTGAAAGGGCGCTAAGGGAACTTTCTTTGGGGATGCTTCTTTTCGATTTAAAGATATCTATGTTTAATCTTGGAATTTTTAGTGCAAGAAACTTACTCGATTATTGATACTTGTAGGGGTGATAATGTTTGATATGTAGCAGAAGCACTTGGGTTTTTGGTGTTTACTAGGATTTAGCTTATTTTTTATGCAGCTGGTCAAATGTGCAAGTATGCTATTGGAAAAATAGAGGATAGAACACCTTCTGACTTGTAGAAAGTTTTGTATCTTTGGACATTTTAAAATTGCTTCCTTAGGATACTCTGCAAATGAAAGGGACATCGTCATTTTTTAGATTGTCATTCTTATTGTTAGTAGAGTGTTATCGCGTATTCCAATCAATTTTTGATAATGGAATTGATATTTCTACCGATGCTACTTAATGTAGGGGGGGAGAGGGCGCTGGACGCTTAAAAATCTCAATTAAGAATATGTCGTCCTACTTGCTTAACATTTCAAAATATTACAAAATTCCCACTGGGGATGGTTAAGTAGCAGTGCTGCTCATATCAAGTTCATTCATATCATTTACCATTTTCACTTTTCGATGATTTAGAACGATGCGTTAATGAACCCTTTGCAGGAGTAAGGTGTAATTATCTGCGTACCAATCGATAACCGACTCTATGTCGATCATAGATGTCACAGTAGTGTACGAGTATTATTGACGATACAAATTATCCCTCGCATCACGATGAGATCTCCAGGATAACCAATAGGGTAATATTGTACTACACCCCGTCTAATTATCGTACGTGCCTAATTTCAAGGTAGCGAGTTGAAACGTACTAGCCGTAACTAACGCTGATCGGTAAACGCTATTAATCTACAGCTTGACGTCTGCTAATCAACGGTCTACAAAATGTGAGCCAAGTTTCGCTCGCTCATAGCAACGAAACGTAATAGGTGCCTGATTGCTGATACTATATGCAGTAAATTCAGATCCTTTAATAATACTCAAATAATGGATTTTCGACTTATACTTTTCTGAAAGAATAATCATCAATAGAAGAAAACAAATTCAGAAGATTGTACAGAAAAGATTTACACTTCATTTCTTGAACTTCATAAACCCCGAACCTCGTCCTCCATAAATTTTCTTAACTCTACGTCATCGAACTTAACACTGTCAAGTCTTATAATTATCGTCATTAAATCCCAATAACTGACAGTGCCAATAAATCATCCCTTCTGCTCGCGAATAATATTCCCATCCATTTAATAATCAATTCCTCAAGACGCGGGGGATATTTCGCAGATATTTTGGGGGTGAGCTGGTAAAAGCTCGTTCAGACTTTGCCCCGGTTTCCGCAGCGGCGGATCGGGATTCAAACGTTTTCACGATCAGCAACGATTCCGACGACGTGATTCGGGGCAAAGCGGCCTTTACAAAGCCTGCGCGCCTCAAATAACGTTAACGGCTGGTCTGCCGTCTGCGATCATTATACACGAGGCCTTAATTACGACGTTTAAGCGACACGGTCCAACGATCTGGCGACGCGAGAGAATTTAATTACATGCCAGCCCGAAAAAGGCCGCGAAGGCGAAAGTGGGCTGCCGTGTGCCCCTGCGCCTCTGCACGGGGCCTGTGGTGGGTAGGTGGTTGGCGGCGGAGGGTCGGAGAGAAAGACTGGCCAGGGCAACCGGAATTAACCTGGGCGTACAGCCGTCGACGGCGATATAGCAACCACCCTATTGCGTAACAACCTTTCCGCAGCCGACATCGGCTCCCTCGGCGAATAAAGAAAGGGAGAGGAAGCGTTTTCGAAGCTGGGAATGTATGGACTTGATCTCTTCGTGAATTTGAAGACCGTTGACGTTATTATTAACGAGGTATTAACAGTCGAAGCTTGGGAATACTATAGTGTGTCGCGTTGAAAATTATTCACTACTTTGATTCGAGTATCGACCTCTATAAAATTTATGTGGGGATATTCTATTTCTATTGTTGCACAGCGTGGCGAAGAAGTGTCGAATTTTGTGCGACGATAATGGGAGGGTGATGTTTGTAAGCGTACATAGGTGATAGGAACTTCACAGTGGAATTATTCACAGAATCTTGAATGCCAATTACAAGGAAATATTAGCTTAATGTTTCGTAGGGTTTCCTTCATTCTTATACAATTTCATTGCTGGCTGAACAATCTGAAAATATGTTGACATACGAGAGAGAGAGAGAGAGAGAGAGAGAGAGAGAGAGAGAGAGAGAGAGAGAGAGAGAGAGAGGGAGAGAGAGAGAGAGGGGGGAGAGAGAGAGGGAGAGAGAGGGAGAGAGCGGGTAGGGTGCCTCGGTAATTTTTTATCATTACAGATTACAGAACTAGCAGAGAGGTATGTATATGGGTAAGCAAAATTTGACCACCTGTGCTATTTTAGCAAATTCGAAACCAGTAAACTGATGACTTATGTTAAACCACCCCTAATATAACATGGACCATATTATATATCAATTTCGCCAGGCTCCGTAATAGCAAGTGCAAAATGTGATCGATTTGATGTGGAGTGACCCATAATTACAGATTCCAAACCGTCACATCCAGCATGTTTTAAACAAATTCTAAATTATTAAGCTAAAATAACTTAAACTTCCTCAAGGTTTGTTTTTAATTGATTACAAAGAAATAAATTGAAGCTGACTCTTGTTCTTTAACACAATGTTTATTAATATCATAATGTTTAAAAAAAACCTGTTTGGTTTGATCATTAAAGAGGCTTTTTAAAAAAGTTGTTTTTGTTTTGGAGTGATTTTTACGAAATGAAACGAAATTTAGGGACCTGCTTGTAAATTCTACTTCACAATACCTTTGGTTCTGCACTGAGCCTATAAAAGAAGTGAAATTACCAAAGATGAGGTTTTAGTTTCTGTTCATAAAGTATAAAAGTTTGTAGTAACTTCAATGTAGGTTCAGAACGAAACTACACATTTTGTGAACAGGCAAACAAGCAAGGCTAACTTCGCGATTTTTTGCGGAAAAAGTATATGATGCAATGATATTTCTATTTGATATTTTAATAAACATGGAAAAATTAATCCTTGCAAAAGCTCATGCGAGTGAAGACGCTAGAGTGAGTGGCGCTAAATGTAGGCTGTCCGAATACCTTGTTGACAGGATTTCTCCATTATTACTTATCTGATGCATTTTTACACAAGTATGCAAAATTTGAGGGTCCTACTACATCGTGATGTCGAGTTAAGTTTACAGGCCATATCTCTGTTATTACAACGAATTTTTCCATTGGACCATTTTTACATTATTTTTAAGGGCCCAAATTGTGATTTAATGGGGAATTTTTTTCCAATTTTTTGAAACTATCAAAGTGGAATAATCCCTTAAAATTACAAGGATCGCATTACATTTTAATTTTATTATAACCCCCCGTACGACCCATGTCTCAAAACAGTATCAATACGATTAAAATAGAACACAAGATTAAACAAATTTGCTAACCAATACCTACATCCTTATTAATTCACTCTCGTTTATATTCCCTCCGCTCTCCGCCTCGACTGATTAACACACACTTCTCAAGACAAACCAACCGCCAGAAACGTGACAAAAGCAGCGGCGCGCGGAAGGCAAAAACTGATCGTTCTAAAAAAAGCAGGGGGGGGGGGGGTAAGAGAAGCGACAGGAGAAGAAATAATTGAAATGAAAGCAAAACGGTATCAACGCGACCTGATGAAAATGGCCGGGTATCGCGGCATGGAGTGAAATAGCAGCAGGGGGTGTGCAGCCGCGCGGGCTCGTACAACGTCGATGAAGTAAAACGCACCCAGGGTAATTGGCGCACCTTTCAGATGTAAATGCGGTTCGTTAGTGGGTTCCCAGCGAGCGATGCATCGCCGACGGCCACGCTAGGGTGTCGGGAGCACTGGACCCGTCCAGTTGGAAATACACCCCAGTCATCCGTAGACTGACACTGTTCCCGTTACCACCGTTCCTCTGTCACGCCAGCAACGACCCGGTATAAGTCAGCTAAGGTGTTAAACGCCATTCACATTATCATGGTAATACGAGGAGCCTGGAATTTTTACCCGGTGTTGGGTGTCAACGAGAATCGTCGCGATGATCACCCAGCTGGCATAATTTGTCGAAGGCGGGGTGGCTGAATACATTTCGCGTCATTTTGCTTGGTATTTATTCAGTGACTGCAACGATGGTCGCAAGATGAACCGGGGACCAACAACGAGGAAGGTGAGACTGGAAGGAATGAACTTGTGACCACAGGGATCGTCAGAGGAATTATGGTGAAGCGAAATTAACGTTAGGTGAAGTATAGGGGTGATGATTTCGGAATTGAGTAGTGGTAAATAATTAGTAGAGGGCGTGGGAAAAGTGTGGGTTAGTAACTTCTTTGATAGATTATGTGATGCTAGAAAGGGTAATACTTGTTGCAAAATGCTAGATTATTAGGTAGGCATTGAAATTAAAGTAAAATTATTGGAATTTCAAAATTGATGTTTCGATGGTTAAATGCCAGTAATGAGTAATAATAAAATCGTAGGAGAAATGGAATATTAACGAAGAGGAATATTAGAAGAATTTAATTATAAATTATCACGAACGACGTGTTCAGTAATAGTGACTCGCTTCTCCTTGTACATCAGCATACAAATTTTTGTGTGACGAATAAAAACCTTTAAACTCCCAGTTAGATTAAAATGAGAGCAAAAACAAAATAATCTGTGCTTTCGATAGGAGCATAGTTTCCTTATCTTCAATTGAAGTAAAGGAAATTTAATTATCATAAATTTTCATTCCTACCATTGGGTATTTAAACTAGAGCTGTAATTATTCGAATATTGATAAGAATTTCACGATAATGCGTGAAAAAATATTTCATGTTCAGATTCCTATTCGGTACATTCCGAAATTCGAATATGTATTTGAATACTCATAATTATTCGAATATTCGAATACTCCCAATTATTATTTGAATCTCAAATTCGAATTCTCTGGTATTCGAACACTCGAATATTCAAATACTTACATTATTCGAATATTCTTTACAGCCCTAATCTAAACGACCTGCTCAAAATTCTATAGAGACATTTAATATAATACATATTCCTCCAATCGTCACTAAAAGTACAGCTACACCCGCATTAAAATTGCTCTATTTGTCGGCATTTGTCACAGCAACACTCATAATATAGTGCCACAATAAATAACGATTGCGTTAGGAACGAAAATTGCGTTTTCCATTTGATTCTCTGTACGCTGAAATAAAATGCGTCGGCCAAAAACCCGTCCCTTTTCCAGCGGTATTTCGTGGATGGAACGATATACGTATGTATATCGCTGGGCGATAGATGGAATCTCGATTATCGACATAGAGAAAACACGATATCGATTAGTTTCGAGCGTTATCGGGTGGTTGTATGCCGAGATTCGAAACACACCTCGGAGGGCTTCGACACGAACACGATCCCGTATAGACCAGCACGGTAATTATCTGCTCGTAATTGCTAATCGATTGCCGTCAATCTCAGATCACCCGTGAAACAGTATCAATAGAGGGAGGGAACGTAACATCGTGGCCGTGAGATCGCAAGCGCTATTGATAAATTTTCATCAGCCGCCCGATTCAATGAAAATCTACCTGAATTGGCGCGCATAACGGTAATGGGGGATAGGCTGATTTCGTGAAAGGAACATTCATTGAACCGTACATTTTCTTAACTCTGATAAGTCATGCATTCAGTGAATCAATAAATCGAGAACTATTGAACGACTTGTTAATTTATGAAACGGAATGTTGATGTTTCAGTATAAACCAAGTAAATTATTAGCTATTAGGGTTTGTCGGTTTTTAAAAACCGAGTTTAAAAACCGAGTTTAAAAACCGAGTTTAAAAACCGAGTTTAAAAACCACTTTTTTTTATAAATTTATAAATACGAAAACTGTTTTTCAAATTTAGAAAACCGCCGGTTTTTTATACTAGAATTAATATGTAAAAATGAATTAATTATTTAATTAAAAACTAAAATACTTGTAAAACTAATCTTCGTGAGCAGTTGCGATGGAAAGAAAGAACATGAATACTCCCTGAGATTAAATAATAGCGAAACGTCTGATGTTGATTTCAAACAATTCTTGAGTTTAGAAATGCATAAAATACACCAAAATAAATCACAAACACAGCACTCTCTCCGAACTTGAAACTTTGTCCATGTGATCTGAAATTACTTTCATACACCCAGAATAAATTACAGAAACCAAATTTTAGGAGGGATTGCGGTCGCGCTGCAATGCCCAAAGAAATGTGGGAATATTCAATCGAGTCGCACGGAATGCTACCTATATAAATTTATTTTATGATAAGTAAACGTAATTACAATTAAAAACTGCCCTACCTGCCTAGATATCCAAACACACCAAACTTCCACCTCAAACGATAGATTATTAGAGAAAAAAAGAAGTATGGCTAGTGCAAATCACGCGGAGTGACCATTACCGGAAGCGCCCGTAACGAGGGCACAATTACATTCGTAATAAAGGAAAACAAATGTTCCTGGCTGTGCTCACTATTTAAAGACACAACGTTATCGTGGTCGTGCCGCGTTTCAGCGGCGAGAGGGCACGGCAATTTAGCCATTTTTGCCGCACAACGGCCCAGAGGGAACGCTTTGAACTTTGGCGCGTCTATAATTTTCGCGGTCGCGCCGCCAACCGAGTGGAGAGTAATGGACGCGTCGACCGGAAATGTGTTAGAACCAAGCGAACGTCGCATTGGACACCATCAGGTGCTGGCTTCATCTGTTGCTCAAATTTTCAAGTTCCCTCGAAAGGACATTTTATTTTGCATATTTCTGTTGAGGACATCCCATAGAGTGGGATGTAACGAACCTATATATCTAACAAAATTTTATTAAATTCAAGCAACCGTGGTTTTGCACGGCATTTGGACCTTCGGAGTTGTAGGTGATAGCTTCATTTGTTGCTCAGATTTTCGAATTCCTTCGAAGGAATAACGTTTCATTCCTCAGACCATTTACTGCTCGAATTTCTCTCGGTGACGCGCCACTGAGGCGCAACGTCAAGCCCACTGAACGAAAGGCCGAAACTTTTACCGCCTGGCAGGGTAGAACGCATGAATCCACACTTTTAACGTGTTACACACGCTTTTGTAGGAGGCGGCGCGCCCGTGTTCGTATAACAAGCGACGGCGGCGAAGAGGGTGATATTAATTTTTGTCAGAACTGCCGTTCCTCGGCGTCCCTTTTGCGCCGCGTTTTCGACGCCGCGCCTTTGTCGTTCGTTCATTAAACGCGGCCGGGGCATTTTTAATTTACGTTTGCACGGCAAGAGAGAAGGAAATCGGCAAACGATGCGCTTTGTGACACATGGACTGTTGTGTCTGCGTCTTAGTAAAGCCTTCGCGCGGACAGAGTGGCATTCTGAGGAAGCAAAAGAGGGTGAAATCTACGTTTCTGCTAAATTGTACCCCTAAATGTGTACCAAGTTTGGAATCTTTGATGACTGTGTAGCGTCGTGATATTTCTGATTTTGGTTTGGAGGATGGATTTAAGAAACAATAGAGGGGGTGTTGGCTGTTAACAGTAAGAAACAATAGAGGGGGATGTTAAATTTTTTAGGGTCCTGTGAGGAAAAACAGAAAAGTTTGATAAAAATTAGAACAAACAGAAAGAAGACACGCGTATTTTTTTTTTTACTTAGATATAGGGTAATTCCGGGGGAGATGGCTATAGTTTCGTTGTGAGTCTTCTATAGCCAAACTATTTGAAATAAAGCATCGAGCATGGCATCGAACAAAACTTGTATCCTTTATCTGCACATCCCTTAATTAAAATATACAAAAAATTATTATTTAATAGACGAATTCGACAAATAAAAAAAAGTGTCATTGTTCACGAAAAAGTGATTACAAAGAAGTGTCAAAGTGGCACTTCCTGCAGTGGCCGGGAAAGATGGCCATATGTAGCTTTCAGGCTAACCAGTTGAAGGTATGACTTGGTTATCACCGATTTAACCACTTTTCGTCCGATTTCGTGTTCGATCGCCGATTAAAAAATCTCTCTCTTCGGAAATATTTCTTCATCAATTTATAGGTCCTTAAAACCAGTAAAATTATTATTTGAAGCATTTCTGGATATCGTTTATAATTTAACACTTAGGTATATACGCAAAGATAAAAAAGTGTCTCGGATAAAAGGGGTGGTTTCTCCCTTAAAGTCGAAAGATAGCACCAACCACCCACGTCAAAGTTGTTGCTTGTGAGCAATTATGCAAAGTTCCATCAAAATCGGCGGTCGACACTTATCGAACGTCCCTCGCAAGTGTACCAACGTTGCGCGGGCTAGGCGGGATTATATTTTTGATACGAAGCAGCCGTTTCCCCCCGGGGATAGCTGGAGGAGCGCATTTAACGTTTACGTTGTCGATAAGAAAAATCTCGTCGGGGAGTTCTCTCGGCGTCGCGGAACCCTCTTGCCGGTACTTTCGATGTCGAGGTGCTTCGTTAATTCGGCTTCAAGCTTGGAAATAATTTCCAGGCGGAGAATTTCATCAGGACGCGGCTAAAGTAGCCCTTGTAACGTCTGGCAGCCGGCTTAACACTCGTTTAAGTGTGCATGTGTACGTACGGGACAGCGGTTTAGTCGTCGCTGACGAAATATTACTTTCGTTATTGTCTGTCTCAGAGCGGGCAGCAACAACCGGTACGGGGGTTCCTTTTCCCCTGTGAACTGTTTTAATTAATCCACGTCGAATTAACGGTTAAAGCATCACGAACTAGACAGACCTGAACCAACGTTCTATCTCGCGTAATCCTCTTATTTTATAGGACTCGTTATTGTGCGTGCTTCGTTGGCTACGATGCTCCTGGCCCCATTTATTAACGAAGAATCTTGAAACGCGTGGGTCTTGATTCCCTATTTTACTGCTCTACGATTCATCGATGCTTTCACTGGGAAGCTTGCGTGCTCCATTATTTAACACCGCGACGCCTCTGGGGGAACTTATTTTTGTCTACTTGAGGAGTGTTCAGGATTTCGAAGGAAATAATTAGTAAGAGGGGGTTATTTTAAGTTTGATTTATGAATTTTCAATTTAATGTTGGGAACTGGGAGTAAGATAGTTCAAAATTCTCGCCCGAGGTGTGGGATGTATGTAGAAAGTATGACACTGGAAGGAAGAAAAGTTTTTGGTGTGCGTATAGTCCGTACGTAACTACCCTTTTTTCAAATGCGAACAACCAAGTAACAGGTATTTTTTTGTGTTAACTTTGCCGAGTATTATTTTGAAAGGAATTGTCAAAAGGGGCTAACTTGTATTTTGATACAAACTTACATAGAAGTCCAATATTGTCATTAAAAATTGAAGCATTTCTGATCTTTGTAGCCCAGAAAATATGCCCTCAAATTTTATATTTCCACTTAAAATTACAATTGACTACAAAGTATACTACTCGAGGTGCTTTGCAAGGAAATTTTAAAACTTCGAAATCTACCCTTGAAAATACCTTCGGGCATCACAAAGCCTTCGTCGAAACAATCGTTTGAAGTTGCCACCCGTTGGTCGAAGTAGCCCCTGGAAAAAGTTAGCCCTGGGTAGTTATTTGTGAGTTCGTCGCCTCGATGAAGTCGCGATCGGTACTCCCCCTCCTAAGTGGACTCGATTAATCCACGGTCATTAGCGTCACTCTAGACGAAAGCAGGTTAGAGTAGAGACTGTTTAACAGCGACATCGGGTTTAATTTCTGTCCCCGGTAATCCTGCATTCACGTTAATCCGAGCTTCACGGTGCTGTCCGAACTACGCCCGTAATGGGGACACAAGACTAATGTGCCGTTAATTCGGAAATAATTAGCGACCGGTCTTCGTCGGGTTCCGCTTCACCTGTCTGACACCAGATCGTGACTCCCCTTTAACTTGGCCTAATTTGAACGCGAAACACAAGACAGCCTCCCCGACCAATCGATTGAAAGTTCGCTTGAAATCGACGAAAGTTTAACGCTTGGTAATTTTATATTTGTCCGTGGAAAGTTGGCGTCAATTAATTGATCACCAGGGGCCGTGAAACTCGAACCAGTAATTATTATGCCTATGAAGAAGTTCTGTCTACTGTTTTAGATACTATATACGGTGTCTTATGATGCAAGATAAATGAACTAGTTTTTCGTGCGATGTATTTGGATACTGTGAAGGTAGATCGTTTATTTGATACGCATTAAAATTTTTTGTTTAACTGAAACTATTGATGATACAAGTATTTAACTGTTATTGTTGAAACAGTTTTGCAAGAACGCGATGGTCTGAAATCAGGATAATGTAGTGGATGCGTAATAGCTTTAATAAAATATATCATGATACACGAAAACGTTAGATTTCTTGTGAATTAGTATCTAATAAAGAAAATGGTGTTATAAGAAGAAGGTATGAAATTGTTGGAATTGATTCATGATTTAGAATAAAGACGAGTGTTACAGCTTTTTAATAACAATTTTCATATATGATTTAAAAGTTCTGTTATGTGATATATGATTTAGGAGATCTATTTCTTTCTTTTCATCACAAGTACGCATTACTATCGAAGCCACTTTCCTTACTTCTTGCTTAGCCTCTATATCAATTCAATGCAGCTCCATACGCTTGTTTACATCAATCATCCCCAACCACTTCATGAATTCTCCTCACTCAATTCCACGCCCACAGTCCCGGAAACACTCTAAACATCGCCAAGAACACAACTCCACAATCACTAATTCGTATTTCCCTCGTCCTCCCCGAAAACAGCATTGCCTGTCCCATTCGCCAGCCATGATTGGAACCCAGGAAGCCTCTCGCAACACGTCAACCCCCAATCTTCCAATTCAGCCTGTTCCCGGCTGTAACAGAAATCGAAGAATATTATCGTCCCCCGTGGAACTATTATCGCTCTCATTACTTTTCCATCGTCGTCCTTCCGTCGATGCCTCTTCACACCCCCATACCGGTCGCATATTTCCACTCGCGGGCCAGCGGTACTGATATCGATGCGAAACGCTTCCAGAATCGGGCTTGTATCAGCGGTATCGTTCCGCTGTAGGGTTATTGGGCGAGAAATGCCTTTTCCCGCGGACAGCAACCGCAACGCGGACGCTCATAGGCGCCTGGAGTCTACGATTTTACAAGCTTTTGTAAGTTCCAGCTTACAGGGGGGCCCGCCATTATCGAACAATGCGACCCGATACCAATCGTTTCGCCCTCTGCTAGAGTCCGGGGCCGAGACGCTACTACCTGTACAATGGAATTGCACGATCGAATGGGGACGAGGGTGGCACGCAGCTCTGGCCAGGGACGATCAATTTTGATAATAGAGCATTCGGGATATTTCGCGAGAGACCGATTTTGGGAAAAATTCGCGCCGGCCGCATTATCTGGTGATTGCTTCCCAGTGGTCGGATTGAAACGGGCGAAAGGAGAGTTTTAAAATGTCGAGATAAAGGGAACGGTTGGAACGGAAAACGACTCTTTCGGCGTGCACGATGAAAATCGTGATTGTCTGGGTTTAATAAGTGGAAGATTACCAGTGAAATTTCATGGTATTGTCTTCCCTCCATTTCTTTTTTAGGTTGATGATATCACTACCTTAAGGAAGTTTGTAAAAATCTGTTCCCACAGTGGACGTTGGTGTATTTTAATTTTATTTTTAGGGGAGATGTATGTGTATTAGTTCTTAGAGTTTTGTTTAATTTTATTTTACTCCTCTTATTGGGTTTGTTAATTGCTACTGATTTGTAGTATAATACACAAAAATGGACTATGTGGAATATATATAATACTGTGCTAATATGATTGTACTTTATTGTACGTCTAAGGAATTATAAAAACAGTATAACTTACAAAGAATACAGTTCATTGATATTAAATAATTTAAAAGTTACTGGCGTGTTATTTACACATAAATCTGGCTACGTAAGACAGGCTTGTTTTCTACTTAAAAGAAGCTGGCGAGTGCACAATAAACACTCGAAATTCAAAGTCTGCGTTAAAAGAGAGAATTGGCTGCTGGTTGTAAAAATACAGTACACGAACCCCTAGTAGACCACAAAGAAGCGCTACATCTTCCTCTGCACATTAAACAAGAGTTGATAAATCTCTGTCTAAAGCCAGCTTTATGTACCTTTCCACTAAATTTCTGAGTATCTTTTTATGAAAAACTCGAGGAGTATATCATTTGGCCTTTTAAGCTTGGAGATCATTACGAATGAAGCATAGACCACGCGAGAATAAAAAGAATTATAGTTCTATCAATGACAAATCTGTAGATGTCGAGGAAATTATCGCTTCACTATGTCGAAATGAGAAGTGGAGAAATTGTTAGAACGAAGATTTCGAGGCATCCCCTATACTCCTGTACAAAATATAAATATAACTCGAGAAACGAATTTTAATGCACGCCTTCTTCCCCTTTTTCCCTGTCTGCCTTTTTAAGGGTCCATTTTACTATGCCGGTCGAAAAAGAGGCATATTTTCAGGATTTTTTATTCAAGAACTAATGTCCCGATTTTAATGTCTTTTGTTGTTAAATGTTTATTATTCCTTACTGTATAGAATCGCATTTTTTATGTTTCCAAAATATAATTACAAATGTGTGAATTTAAATCGCAATGTTTGTGCCTCAATGAGAACACAGACCCTCTGCGGAAGTCCTCCTTGGCCTTAAAGTGGGCCAAGGGCGTGATTCGATGTATAATGTAACGATCAAACGAACTTACCTGTATGTGAAGTTCGATCGTAAATCTGCGGTTAGATATACCTACGCAAATATTTTTGGCCAGCTTTTGCTACGCGACAACGTGAATGTCAAATTATGAGTTAATTCCAGAGATGAACAAAAAATTATTCGTCATGTGTCGAATAAAACAGCCCTGGGTTAACATTATTCGTCGAATAAAAAAATTCACGGTATTCGTCGAATCTAAAGTTGAAGTAACTTTTATTTGATCCGATGTTTAAATAATTTTTTATTTAGTTAATGTCCAAATGTGGTTAGTTCTTATAAAATATCTATGTTAATTTTTAAACTAGCCTCAATAAAATTCTGCAATGATTAATTTTCTATTAATTTTCGCCTGTTAAAAACAACCCAGCACGTCAACAATTCTATAAACATTATTTATAAATTTTTGGCACCCGCAGATAAAACGGTTCGCTATCCGTGCCCTATTCTATTTTTATCATTTTAGAATCACTTTGACTCCGAGGAGGATTTCCGCGGTGTTCTCACTGAGGCACAAACGTTGCGACTTAAAACCCCCAAGTTCGTAATTATATTTTGGAAATATGTAAAAAAAAACAATTCTATACAGCAAAGGAATAATAAATATTTAAATAAGAGTAAGCCTCTTGTTCGACCGGCAAGGTAAAGTGGACCCTTAAGCAGAAATATAGTTACTACTTTACAATTCCCAATGCGCATAACATCACCATAAATATTTACACAAGCCTAATTCACCCCAGAAAACTGACTCAGTACCACCGATCACCATGGAGACGCCAGAAAAATTTCCAAATTAAACCCAACCCGCGTAATTATCGCTGATTGATCAATCCGCTGAAATGTACAGTTTGCAAATTCTTTTTTCTTTTAGGGAAGCCTACTCACCCCCGGGAGACGAGCCTCCCCTCGAAGATTCCGAACGGTGGGAATCGAATACGCGGGCTCGTAGTTTTGATCGAAGGGTTAGCTCCCCCCCTAGCCCCCTTATATTCCCGGATCCTTGAGGACCAACTGTTAATCTCCCGCAGTGCTTTGCCCTCCAGATTGATGCCTTTTAATTTGTCCTCCTGTTAAATTAAAATCGACTTAGTCTTTTCCCTCGCCCCACCTCCCTCGCTCCCTCCCCCATCGAGAGAGTCGTTTCGTTCTCTCTCCGGGTATCTACATCATTTGCGTTCGACGAGCCCTCTGATTCGCAGGCATAAAACACTCTTCATCTACTTGGATGCACGCACCGTTCCGTACGCTTTGATCTACCCTCCCCCACCTCCCTCCCTCCTCCCTGATTCTGATTCCCCTGACAGGTGGTGCGGCGTGTCTCTTCCATTCACGTGATGAGTCTACCGTTTCACTTTATCACCCTTCGCCGACGGATACGGGAGGCATAGCCAGCTACTATTATCGGTGCGCGCTTTTATGTCGGTCGCTTTAGTGGTTGCCATGTTTCCAACGAGGGACAATATAACCGGGGAGGAAAATAAGAGGACCGACACAAGAAACGGTTCCGTTTTAAACGCCCGAGCGTCCCGTAAGGAGCACAAAGGATTCCATTAAATCGAAGTCGCTCGAATCGCGTAAACGATGTTACACGCCACGGTTCGCATAATCCGAGCTTCCTCCAACGCCCCCTCCTCCCGGCGTATGCACAGCGCCATTCCGAGCGGAGTACTGAATTAACACGTTAACTACTGTATGGACGCGTGCCCCGTATCGCGTTACCTTGCTCACCAGATGTGGAACTCTGTATTATTCCTGGGGAACGAGGATCCGGTTGCGTTGGTCGTTATTTATTCAAGAAATTGGTAGCGTACCTCGTTAGGAAAGTAAAAACAATGTTAACTGGGGAAAAATCACTTTATGTATAACGGTAAGAAACAACAAAATTAAACGTATCGTAGGTGAATCGATCCCTTCAACAGAAGTAAGTCGATATTGTAGAATAGCTTTTCCCGAAGCGAAGCTCTGTTTCCGAGAAAATCAGGTTTAAAAACAGTAGGTACTAGAAATGTTTATTGCATCACTCAAATCTACGTAGTACGCAGAATTTTCATAGCAATATGATTGATAACATCATTTGTATCCAACTCATTTTAGCCAAAATAGCGAGCTACACATTTTTCCAATAAATAATTAGTACAATAACATTTTCCTAGTACTAATGATAAGAAAGGTATAAGCGTTTATTCGAGAGATGCAATGAATAGTTCGAGTATGTACTGTTTGTACATGAAAACTACACGCCTTTTACGCGCACCTGGAAATCCACCACCCAGTATATAATAATGGCTGAAATGGTTTGAAAGATCCAGGATTGGACATAGCAGTATAAAGGACGAGCTTTGCTACACGTTGATCGGGCGAATAAGTTGCAGAAATCGTTGGATCGTCGTATATGTGCGTGCACATCGATGGCCACGGTGCATAGGTGTTCGTGTATGTGCGTTCGTAGAGACTCGTTTGAATGCGTTTGTCCAGCAGCGTCCACCGAAAGCGCAATAGTTCTGCCGGCCTGGCAACGACAATGGCATGCATTAACCTTTGTGCAGTTGTAACTGCAGTTGCGAGATAGTGGCTCGCCCTTTGAGGGGGTGAGGAAAGGGTCGCCCCAGCAGACCAGAGTACTCTTGGCATTTACAACCATTTCGCGTAATCTCAACGAATACATTCATCGGACGGGGGAGCCGGTGTTAAGTGGACGAACCAATTATTGCGCTGTCTGGCCTCCATCCGTCGTGCGTCGAATGCTGTGCCGATATTTCGGTATCAGCTGGGAATAGTTCGGCGTTGATTTGCATCTAGATCGATCACTATCGTCGAATTATCAACGGCAGATGATATTTGGAGATGTTCGTAGCTGTGGCGTTCAACGTATGTATCATGAAAGTAAAGATTAGGTCATATGGCGGTGGCAGAGATAGGCAAAATTTTCATTTAAGTAAAATTTCGAATAAGGAATAAAAATCAAAAAATTATTCTTCGTGTGTCGAATAAAGTTAATTTTTTTATTCGGCGAATAAACATAAGTTTTTTAGTCGTCGAGAGTTTCAACTTCGGCGTCGAATAAATTTTTTAACTTTAACTGTAACTGTAACTTTAACTTTATTTGATGGTATATTCAGCGACGAATAATTTTCTGTCGAGCGTTCGAGCCGCCGAGGAACAGGGCGTTGAGGCGTGGAGGCCTGGCGCGCGCGTTACCGTTTAATATCGCCCGATGACGAAAATTTAAATCTTCATCATTTTTATTCTACCTTTTTGCAAACAATACCAATGGATTGTTGAAGACTTCCTGGCGAACATAAGCATAAGCACGACGTAAGTGGCACTGGTTTTAACTTTTAACAGTATCCAGTTTTAATACATTGTGCGTCGAATAAATTCTCATCGAATAAAAAAGTTAACTTTATTCGTCGAATAATCTAAAGTTATAGTACATTCTATTTGATTCTTATTTAAATAATATTTCATTTAGTTAATGCCCAACTCCGTGTGGTAGTTATGGTTGACTGTTTGTGGGAGGAAAATTGTGCTTATGTTGAGGTTCTTTCTATTAGAACTGTGAAGTTATGTGTTGTACTTTTTTATGGAAGGGAATGACGAAGATTGGTTTAAAGTTTTTTTTAGGTATCTTTTGGTTGCATTAAGCTTGGAATTATGCGTTGTACCGTGTTATGCAGGGAAATGATAAAAAATATTTCAAACTCTTTCACTTTCTAGCAAAACATTTTCAAATTATTTAAACCCCTTTTGCTTCAGACATGACCCGAAACTCACCAAACATAGTGACCATAATTATATGCTAGTAAGTGAGAAACAAACCAACAATATTTTAAAAAGTAGAAGGCTAATATCTGATTCAGCATCTTTGTATAAAATTCTCAATGAACAAATTACATCTGGAATTCAATGAGCGAAGTAGAACTTCTACCGTAGCTTTCATAATACCCTTGCATTGAATTCCATAACTTTACCTTCAAACTTTCCTGTAATGCCTCACCAAGCTTCAATAAGATATCAAAAACATTTCTCTCCAAAACCTCACAATTACTACTTGTACCATTGTTTGATTCAAACTATTATTACAAAATTTAATATCGATTCAACATTGTCCTATCTGAATGAATCACAAATAGTGGCATGTTTCCATCGAACTAAGCCGTCATCAGACGACAGGATTAACCAAACGTGGAACCGGAACAGATAATTTTACATTTGATTACGAGGAGCTGCGGGTGCGTCTGAGAGAGAAGCGTCGCGCGCCTTATCTGCTAACCAGCGAGATCGATGAATCGGAATATCACGGGTCGAAGAGAGCAAATAGGGGTGTGCTTTGACATCGTCTTGCGATGAGTAAAAATGGGAACGGAGAATCTCGGTGCCCGCGTGTTCAAGGGGAAACCCCGACGATTATGTCGGTAATTGCGTTCCGTCCTTAGATGACGTCGGCAACTGCCGGAAGCGATGGAGGAGGTCGAGGGATCCTCCAGCTTGTAATACGAAAGCTTTTGATGTACAGAAGGGCCACGATGACGTGGTAATTCGCAGAAACAGATCCAACGCCATGAGATATTACATTGTCAAGGCTCTCTTAAAGCAATAAGGATCGTACAAGTTGCTTCTAACTCGTGACGATGCAGGATGTCGATACGCAATTAGTCTTGTTTACTAAATTTCGATCACCATTATTTTTGGTAAACAACAATCGTCATTTTGGTAGTGTATGTTTTCTGTCTTGGGTTTTCTTTTTGAGGATCGAAGTAGCATTTTGATATGTTAATATTTATGAATGTGATGTAAGATGTATTTCCTTATTTCTTTATAGCTTCTTTTTTACCGGACTTATTGTTTTCTTTATAATAAAATATTCTTTAGAGGAAAGAATAGCATAGTTTTTGGCTTTCTTAAGTTACGTAATTTACTAAACAACTGAAGATAAAATTCACAATCAGTGCAGTTCAAATGTTGTGTACAAACGTGAAACAGAGAGGAAAATTCATTTTTCGGCGTTATTCAGTGACTGCTTCCTGATTAAATACAACGGGCAAGTAGAAACACCCCGTATTTAGTCAGACAGGCACCAATAACTCACGCTATGGAGTCGTTTTACGATACACCTCAATTAAGATTGCAAATATCACGGATCAACAGTAAATGTAGCATTTTAATACATAGTATTCGAATTTTATTATTTCAAGTATACTTTTTTTTACTGAATAGTAACAGAAAGTTTAACGCATTTCATTGATAATTTTACCATTGTGACTTTGAAAGTGCATGGTCATTTTGCTATTTAAGAAGTGGACCACAAACGTAGATAATTAAAAACTTATATTGCGCCTCAAAAATATAAAAACAACCTTGTTACAATTTGCACATGTCTACTGAGAAAAAAATGAATCCTATTACACGTTCTCCCCTTCGAATAAAAAAGTGTTTTCAAAATTTTCTCGTTTTGCTTCAAGTATTTTAGTCTGCTATAGCCATAATTTTTTATCTTGTACAACGTAAAATATAAAAAGGAATATAATGAACCGTATTGCGAATGTTTAAGCCGCACACTCCATCAACTCACGTTGAACGAAGTGAAACAATTTATTCCAGAATCTTGACAAACGGCCGCACATACGTTACTTTCCGTTTCGCTTTAACTCGAATCCCGGGGCTAATGCATCGTCTGCTGTCGCAGGGTTAGCATAATGTGCTTAGCAACCCCAGGATCGCACCACGGTCACCCACCGAACAAGTACTGTACAAGAGCCAGCACTTAATGTCTCCATATAGGGGTGAGAATTTCCACTCAAGGCTTGATTTTTATTAGAAATCCCCTTAAATCCCCTTGTGTTTATAATCATAGCTTTATGCGGCGCTTGTAATTAATGATGACACAATTATATTTAAGGAAATTTAAAAATGTGCAAAGTAAGCATATTCATATTCTTTATTTATTTTTTAGGGGAAATTAGTTCGTATGGTTAATAAGAGTGTACACTAAATGTTAATTATTAATGAGTGTAAAACAATTAGTTTAGGTATATGGAGAATCGATATTTTGGTAGATTCACTTGAAATCCATCTGAAATAATAATAATTGAAGCAAGAAAACGATATTAAATTATAAGATTACGTTCTCTATGAAATTCAGTCCCATAACATTTAAAATTGAATAACTTATACTCTAGAATTCTAAAGCATCAGCCTTGAAGAGATTATATTAATATTAAATTATGAATCATCTTGGATCACGTAAATTCAGTTCATGAAGCGATTAAAATAGGCCACTTGACTTGTTTTTCTTCGAACTTTCATCCTTGCTATCATTACCCGTTAAATTCACGAGTTTATAGCAAACGAGAATTTAATCTCTTTATGAACAACGATGGGGAACGTTTTTGGAGGGCTTTCTCCGCCCGGCCACGTGATTTGCAATTAACTTACATAGGAGTTGTTCAACGCTAATTAATAACCACGTCAGAAACTTAAGGCTCTCCACCCTGATCGGGTTACTTTCAAGTTACCGAGTTAGGAAATTAACGATCGTGAAATTATATCTCAACTACATTGGCAAATAATATCAGAACTGGCGTCAAGTAGGTACTTAATCCTTAATAAATTCGTGTTTCACTAAATTATATCCTGTATATTCTGGCACCCACGCTCCTCATATTCTTTAAGCTTGTTAACAGCCTTACTGTGTTTTCAATAATCACGAATTTACATTAATGACACACGTCTTCAGTCATTATTCACGTACTTTCTAATAAAAACTTCACCATCTGAATGTATTTCATCTACACTCGAACCCCGATAACTCGAATCTAAAGAGAAGGGACAAAATCTTCGAATTATAGAGGTTTCGGCTAATCGAGTTTCGAGTAAGAGAGGTTCAACAAACGAAAATTTCACTTATAGATATACAAAAATAATTATAAGACACGTTTTATGCTCGAAATATTACTCTTTATCGGGTACATATTAAAAAAAATTTGAGACTTTGCTTTGTGGTAGTCTTTTAGTGTCTTGTAATTCAATAGCATTTTCAATCGCAAATAATGCAGAGAAAACATTTTCCTCAATATTTTCAGATCTTTGTACAAAATTTCGTAATACGTATGTAGAAGTAAACTACGACTTATAGTGGTCGGAGTTCTTCTAAATTCGAGTTGTATAGGTGAAATACATAATTTAACATGCAAAATATAGTTTGAGTTAAGGAAGTTTTATTTCGAGTTGCAGAGGTGTTTACAGCTTAGCGGAAGGAAACGAAGAAAATTTTCGTCTTATAGAGGTTTTCGAGTTATCGAGGTTCGACTGTACTTACCCCACTACTGAAGGCACAAAAACAGTCAAGGTATCTACTTTAAACTTCCCACTATTCATCGCAGTTCCTTTCAACGCCAAAACCGGCGCGGCACCTTTCACAATTAGTCATCCCCTTCGATTCAAAGACTGAAACCATGAGTCACCGCGCCTTATCCAAAGATTCCCAGTCCACGAATCAGTTTCCCGCGAAAGTCACGGGAAACGAACACCGCTATCGAAGATCTTCTTCCTCGTGGATACTTCGATCTCCTCGATCTCGCGCTTCCGGTAGCCCCCGTGGCCGGATAGGAAATAAGGTGTTCGTAGAAATCTCATATGCCCGGGTCTCGCATAAAATAGGCTGAATAAATCACGTAGTCGAAGAGCAGAAGGAGGCTCAGCCAGGGGGGGGGGTGAGGGGCGGTGGTGGCGGTAGGGTGGTCGTCGGGAACGGCGGAGGGGTGGGGGTATGAGAATCGAAGGGCAGAGGGACGGCAGAGAGAAGGTAAGACAAACTTTCCCTCAGACCTGGTGCATGCTTCCTCCTTCTACCTCCCCCGCCTTTCGCCCGCTTTGTTCGCCCAGAACCGATCCACCTTCGACGCCGTAGCCGTCGTCTGGGGCGCGTTTCGCAGTTGAGCGGCGCGCCGCTCTAAGGAAACTGATATTGCCGGCAATATCCAGTTGTTTGCATTGATTCGGGCTGTCTGAGAATCCCGAAGAGCTATTTCTATCCCTGCCTGCCTTCGAGACTTCGCCAGAGAAAATTCAGACCCCTCTCCCCCACCCCAGTGCCCCTCGTTTCGGTGTGCCCGCTTCCTGTTCCTTCTTTTCGGTAACGGGCCTGGCGGCGTAGGCGCAGCTCCCGAAGCACGTGCGCATAGATTATTGAAAGCCCACCCAGCGAAAATTTTCGCGGCTCGGTACGCACCTTCGTTTAACATCTTGTCGTCGATTTCGTCGATCTTGTCCCTTTCGCTCCGTCCCCTCGCGGCATTTTTATTCGGCGCTGCAAGCCTCGGGCAGTCTCGATTCATCGGCCAGGAGAGTTGAGAACGATTTGGGGGTGGGTATTTTGTGCGTATTCAATTTTTTCAGGGGCAAAGTTTTAATCGGTTTAGTCTTTGTTTTGAGTATTATTTGTTTTGATGAGCCTTCTGCTTCTTATTCGATATATGATAAGTTGAAGATGCAAGATGGATTTAGGAAATGTATGTACTTCACTGTACGTTGAGAATATTTCACATTGTTAATTTATCAAGTAAGTATTCTATGAGAAAAGGGGGACTTTTCTCTGAATTATAGAATTTCAGAAAATTCTCTTATTTTAAAACGAAACGAATTCCGACAGTAATTAGTTTAAAGTTCCGTGGCGAATAAAACTTGTTTTTGCATAAAGAAGCTAGACTTCCTCATTCGTTGAATTTTGAATTTAGCTTTACAGTTTTTCAAGCTAACACAATGAATATTAATTTCTTGGAAAGGTCCAAGTGCTCCATCCGACGAAAAAATATTCATGGAGATTGCTCCTGCGTCTGGGCGCGCCGTGGAAGGCTACCCCTGGTGCCTAAAATTCAAGCGATCTATCACAGGCTGACGTCACCGTCCTATAGGAACGACAAGGGGTGTCCCAATGCAAACTACCCCGCCATTCGGATGATATATCCATCGGCACCTGTTAGACGACAGCGTCTGAACGCGTCCCGGCGCCACTCTCGTACCCTCGCGTGGATGCACGACTTAAGCCTTCTTACCATGAATTATCGAGTGCCGTTCGCTGGAAAGTTAAGGCCTCACTCGCGTGTCAGCGTTGGGATCCTTGGGGGCACGATACCATCGACCATTCATTGTTTTGTCAAAGGGACACCCTGGCGAGATTACGACGACGATACATCGAGCTGTTCGTTGTCCATTGCACTTTTGAAGTTGGTGCTCTTTTGTGAGAAGATCTTGTGAATTCATTGCTTATATTTAGTACCCTAAATATATCAGATAGGTTCAAGGGAATTCAAATGATTTTTAATAAAGACTTGAGTGAATGCTTGTATTAGTTGTACTCTGATATTTAGCATTGTTGTAATGAGGTAGTGGCATGAAGAGTATGAATTGGAAATATGGTGACTATTTAGTAAGCAGTATCGATTTACGAATAATGTGATAAGCGATTATAGAATTATCTGGGAAATTTGTTATTTAAACAATGCGTTGAAAATGCTACGGATTAAAAGATTGCTTACTCGAAAAGATTTATTGAAACATTTTCATGAATTTAAATTCAATTACATTTTTTTATTCAGAACGATTACCTGAACTCCATTTAAATTAGATGAAAGAGTTTACTTAGTTCCTTTGAATCCTTTAATCCTTTAATCCTTTAATCCTTCGCAGCTCAGAAGCTATAGCATGCACTTTCTAACGTTAATTACAATTTTTCAATCATTTCAGTGTTCAAATTCATTAGCAAATCACTCTCCAACTCGAATTCGAGTTACAATAACAATACCGAAGTCCTTCCATGAAATCCTCAACTTCTCTAAAATTCACTATCAATTTCATCCTGTTTCGCAAAGTTTCACTTACGTGGCCTGGATTTAGGTAAGATAGCGTTTCCCACAGCTCATTTATGCGCAATACTAAAAGTTTGTTTACTTCGTGGTGCACGTACATCGAGGTCCCTTGGATCTTTATGTAAACGAGGCTGCGGGGCCGACTTGTGTAGCGGCGACGGTATATTTCTCGTTCAGCTGGGAAACAATAAATTTCGGGAACGGTTAATGTAAAAGGGCCCGTTACCGATGTCCTGCTAGTCAGGAAGCGTGGTAATTTATGGGCCACAGTTGTAACGGCGGACACTGAATCGCTGCTGCCTCACTTCGATTGGGTTAAGCCTAAAACCCCGTTCGCATGATGGTCAGGTTCAGGCCTCCCCCTTTTCCGTGCGCACCGCAGGTTAATGTTTCCTTCGACTATGCATCAGGACTCCCTGCATTTCCGGCTGGACAATGCACGAGCTCTATCCCTAGTTTCCGTAAGAAGTCAATTTCGTGCTGTTCCGCGTGTTACTGTGACATTTGACACGCAGGGGAACATTTTCATAGCCGTGGTTAATTAGCCGTTGTTGGGTATTCTGCGAGAATTACGATATACGGTTTATAATATTTAGTTTGCGGTTTAATCCCGAATTTCAACTATAACATACAAGACAACACATTAAATAGGAGAGATCAAATTGTTATGATCCGACTCAGAATTGGCCACACAAACCTAACACACGAACACTTAATGGATAAATCACCTCCGAAAATGTACGATAAATGTAATATTCCAATCACAGTTAAGCACCTATTATATAACTGTACCAAATTTGACAATCTGCGGAATACAGCTGATACCAATATAGATGAAATGCTAACCAGGGATTGAAACGGTTCCGAAAATAACTCTTTAAAACTGTTATATAAAGGTTCAGATTAAAACGGTTATGGAGAACCTTTATTCTGAATAACTGTTATGAAGTACCGAAAATTCCAACTATTATCTGTTTCGGTTACAGTTCCTATTTCCCTCCTCATATCGGTTCCATAACCGTTACTTTGGGTTCTATATAGATTCCGAAACGGTCCCAGAATCAATTCTTGTATGAACTTTTTCCTAATTGATATCATTATTTATTGTACCTGCAGCTTGCTGTATATGTGTATTTTTTTACAAAATCCTTATAGAAAAAGGAGAAACTTTTAACTTCCTATTCTGAATAACATAGTGTGTGTGAATGTAAAAAATGTGTAGCTTATGGGGTTCCGAAATAATAAAAATATGTGGCTTCGTTAGGAAGTAAATGAAATGTGGTATTAAAATCTCTGGAACCTATTACTCCCTAGAATATTTAAATTCAATATTATATTTTTCTCACCAAATCAGACAAATTTCTATGAGCAAATATTATGTAAACTTCGAAGTTGGAATACAATAGAATGCAGTACATAAAATTTATATTCAGGATCTTATACCTACATGTATGTTTCACGTACTTTAATGTTTTCCCGGAAGTGTCGGTTTGAAGCACACATTTAATATTAGGTCAACTTAACTGAAATTTACTCAGAAATGGTATATTTGCAAACTTCACGGAAGGTTTGATTTTCTTATAAAAAAAATGGTGTCCAAATGAATGATGAGAAAAGGATGTATAAATTGTTCGCAAAGGTAGAAAGAGTGTAATTTCGTGTAAGAGTCTCATTGCTCTTGCTAGTAAAGTAAATTGGTTTATTAAAATTTCTCTTTTATATAAATATAATGGCGCACGCGTTACAGCGTATGTTTTCAGTCAACGTAAAGTACAATAAATTACATCTATAAATAACTCGGCCACACGAGAAACTATACCGCACAGTGTTGCGTAGAAACATAAATTCATCCCTCCGATCCGCAAAGTGTTGAAATTTACGGTGAAAGATTTATTAAATCGTTGGGGCGACGATGAATTATCGTTTATTAATTTATCGCCATGTGAGATAATTAAAAAATTGAAATGTGAATATAATGAGTATTGATGTGACGAAGCATTTGTTTCTATTCTATTATTTCAATCCCCCATTTATCAATTATTTAAATTTGTCACTTTTACTGCGATCTTTTATTGCAATCACTTTCGCTTGTAATAATGATCAAGTTTAATTAATAGAAAGTAAAAAGAGGCTGTTGTTGCTTATAGGAAGAACGTCATTGTATGCGATCTCGAGGGATCAAAAGCGTAGGAAAGATCGATCGCGCCGTGAGAACGCGTGCATAGGTATAGGTTTTATCACGGTCGAGGATGGTTACACGTCATTAACCACCCTTTTAGTGGATTTCATAGTGCGCGTAACCCAAAACTCATAAATGCCGCCAACTGACGTGTCAGCTTTGTGATTGATCTATACTACTTTGAATGTACTATGCACACTCTTATTACGAACTTTTTGTGTTACTATGAAGCTTCAAGGATCTGTAATGGATGAGAGTTTTTTAGCTTGTTACACCATTATTAAGCCATATGTCCCGACAGACACAAACCTTTAATATTATTAAGCAAAAATATGTACTATGCCTTTGTGAATTACTTGCTCGAATATAACAGTTAATACGTTGTATACTACGCTTATGAAGATAGACAAATAGATTTTCGTATTTGTATTTTAAAAATTACTGCTGTATTTCCTGAGACGAGAATTATAGTGTAAATTATATACTTTCTATGGAATATTGCTGCTTCTATTTCGTGGGATTTACTTTCAGTTTCCTTCAACTCTTTGTTGCAAACAAAAACAGCTTGTTGACTTTCTTTTACTCAAGCGAATTTTACTGAAAAGTATTCTCAACTTACATATGTATTACATTTACTACCTAATTTTATTAGAGAAAATTATTTTTAAGTTACAAAAATGATTAACTTTCAAACTCACATTTATCACGACCTTTATATTCAGTTTAATGAGTTCTCCCCATGTACAATAATTGCACCATGGATGAATAAAGATTCTTAGACATTCTGGACATATTTTACGTCAAATTTTTAAGTATTTATTTTTAAGTTTTTCGTTTGCTAACTACTCGATCATCCCTAACGGTGAATTTATACCGAATTTTAGCAAGACCACATACGGTTCTCACACAATCGACGGGCGGTTAACGCCAGTGATCCATCTTGAATAATTAAGCGACGTGGCCGCGTTGATAAAAGTATTCCATTATGCGAGTTGTCCGCCACTCCACGCTGAATCTCTTCGATGGTAATGGCAGTTCCTCGTTACGAGGTTTATTCCAAATGCATTGGTCGATTTGCGGTTCTCCAGATACTATAGCAAATCCTAACGATATTAGTAGACTGAACGTAACTAATTAATAATAAAATCCAAGCAATTAAGTTACAGAAATATTTTCTGTAAGCATAAATCCGTACTCCCACAGTGATCACAATATTTCACGAAATAAAACAAACACTTCAAATTAGGGACTCGTAAGTAGAACACTGTTCAACAAAATAATTCGAACCACAAACTTAAAAGTCCCGAAACCACACAATTGTGTTCAGTAATTTTCATTAAATCAGAAATAAATGCTTCGAAACCTCGGAAAATTTCGATCGTCCAGATTCCAGCACACCCGACCCTCTGCAATAATTGAAAAATTGATTCCACGTGTCTCGCCAAAACGCGGGAAAGCAGCTCGGGGACGAAAATCTCGTAACCAACCAGATTTCATTTAAATGCAGATGACCCCGCGTAAGTGCCATCGCGTCATTCGACTTTAATATCGATGGCTATCGTTAGTTCACCCCCGCCAGTGGTGCACCACCATCCGTTCGTTCTTCACTCTTCCTTCTTTCCTTCCTTCCTCCCAGGAATAGATCTGCGTTATCACGGTTTTGCGAGAACCACTCTACATATATATATACGCAGGAGGATATTGCAGACACGAAGTACTCTTTCTTTGAGGGAATCGACAGCGTTCCGCCAGGAGACCAGCCAGCAGAAACGTTAGGACTGGCGGGAGATTCAGAGGGACCTCGGATAATCCCGCGAGAAACGTATTGTTCCGGGGAGTTCAATAATTAAAGAAAGTATCATATCTGAGGGGGGCGAACGGGTACCATTGCATTTTTACTGGCCCTGGGGCCTGGACTTTTAACCTGCAAGGCGGAATTTTAATGCCAGAAGTTATTACTGCCGCGATGGGGGGTATTTAGTCGAACGTTATGAACGGTTTTATTACGATAGGATTACTTTTTCCATTCGGATGGCACTCGAGCAGAATGGGGCCGAGTGATTTAGAACTAAGTGGCCTTTATGAGAAATTTTAGCATCGACCTGGGTCTAGCTTAATGATTACCGCGAGATTAAATGCTAGTTGGCCTCCCCTGGCTCGGTCGATTAAAATTCGTGGGCAACTGCATGGACGCGGGCTGGCGGAGGGTCAAGAAAGGAGAGGTCGGCGGCGTACCTTTTCTCCATCGATTCCGATCTCCGCTCGAGCCGAGTTCCCCTTCGAGAACTTTATCAATGGCCAATTCCTAACTCTCCTCTTCCTTTCTTCTCGTATTTTAATACGAACGGGAACAAGCGGGTAGGAAAACAATAGTACTTCAACGGAGCCAGTTTGGAACTTTGTTTTTAAACACACACTTCCTCGTCCCCTCGACCCCCTCCCTCCCGCCCGCCCACTCATATCCCTCTCGATCTGCCTTGAAAAATTTTGTGATTTTACTTCAACCTTCTGTGAGCTTATTCCAAGTTAACGTTGGCCAGAGATTTGTTTGTTGTCGGAGCGATGAACATTATGGGTGCTGGTAATGATGTAGCAAATGTTTTAATTAGAAGGAAGTTTTGCCTTTTGAAATTAATGTGGTTGCAAATTTAGAATGTTTTACTTACAAGGGAAGCTCCCAAACCCGTAAATTCAAAAACTTCTGAAACTTTGTGAATATTTTCTAAAATTTACTTAACGTAAAATTCACTCGAAGGGGGTGAAATTAATCCCTGAAAATTCGATTAGTTTGTGATTTTGTGTAATAACTAGTGAATTGTAAGAGATAGAAAAAAATTTCAAGACAAATGTTACTTCTTTGAGTTAGATCTATCATTTGGTAGAAATGGTATTTTACAGTTCGCGAGTTATAACCGGATTTTCAGGGGGCAATTACACCCCCTTAGAGTGAATTTGGGCAGCAAACAAATATTGCGTTATAATCAGGAAAAAATTCCCTACATATTCACAAAGTTTCAGAATTTTTTGCTTTTCGGGTTCGGGATCTTCTCTTATTAGTTTTAATAGATACGATTGTCAGGATACTGTAGCGAAATGAAGGTATTAGAAAATAATATGAAAATGCAAAAATTAATATTCCTGTTTGTATGTACTTTGCATTTGGGTACCTACATAATTATCCCCCAAAATCTATTTAAAAAAATATATTTTTATGAGAGCTATATATGTATTTCTTATAAAAAAATGCACAAGCTTGTCGTTTTAACCGGTTTTCTAGCTCTATACTACCAAATAAGTTGTACCTACACCCTAACTTTGAGGGCTATTTTCACCTTTTCAATATGGACATTCGGGGATAAAGAACTTGCGTACCAAATATTCTTATAGGAACTACTACACACGTAATCTTCATCAAAATTTTGGATTGTCATTTCGGGATCTTTCCCTTTTAGATCAATAGATGGGAGGAAAAACTAAATGTACATTATTATACTCAAAAATATATTTGATAAATCATAAGCTAAACAGCCCAGCTTTCACGATATTTCACACTTAACCCTAATTTCTCCCTTAAACGTACCTACGTATTGTTGCCACAGTGAGCTCATTTACCCTAACACCTTAAGCTTAAACAATTCAATACTCCCAACAGCTCGTGTTTCTTTACATTTCCGAGAGGCAGTGATTCTCCGTCGCAGATTGAACGGATTTCCTCGTTGCATTCTTCTAAACTGTCCGAAATCGGCGCAATAATGGCGCGAGCCCCGGCAAGAAACGTAAACGCATCCCTTAACGCCTCCCGATAAAAACACAATGGCCATCGTTGCCGCTCGATTGACCGCACTTAGAGGAGCCTGGAACGTTTTACCGACTTCTGCCGTCGTCGTTGTTAACGCGGAGGGCGGAACGAAATGGCTCGCGCGAGAGGTAGGCGCCGATTAAGGGGATGCATTCGATTCCAGCCTCGCCTTCCTCTCGTTTTTTTCCCCTCTCCTCCTCCCGGTCTCAGGAGCACGGGAAGACACAATAGTTTTAGCTTCGACAATCGGTTGATTGGGAAGAATTACGAGACGATTGTTCGGCCCCGTTGGCTCCGTTTTAGCGAAGTGGATGTGTCGGAAAGGAGAACAGCGCGTAAACGGGAGCACGGGAGGGTGCTAACGAGGGGCCAGAAGCATCCCTTTCTGTGCTACGCTCCCTCCTCTCTCCTTACGGTCGCCAGTTCAGCGTCATTCACACCGAAGACCAACGTCATTTAACTCGACAAGGTTCCCTACAGATCCACTCGCACCGCCTTCTTTCTGGCCTCATGCGAGTCGCACTCTACCTCGACGACGTTGCCACTCCGCGCGGTGAATGAGGAGCGCGCATTCACCGCTGTTTACGCGCCTTCAACAGCCACTTTTTATGAATTTTAGGCGGAAATTAGCGTATTATGCGAGGTGTCGAGTGTGTTTTTCAAGATCTGAACGTAGGTAGCGGTTGAACGACGATTGTACAGGCTGCTTTACTTTAATTTGCCCTACGTGAGTACCGATGTAGGTATTTGCGCCTGACTTTGCTTGGCGTAGCTTGCGCTTGGTCTCCCAGATAGTTTAATACTGGACGGATCGTTCTGTAATTTCCTAGCCGAGAAAATAAAATGTTTCCTGAATATTTCGAGTATCGGCAATATTGAGCACTGGAGTTTGAGAATATACTACAAGCTACGGTACATTAAGAGAATATTGCAGATGAATACGTGACGTTTCGAATGATACATCAAGATCAGCTAATGTCATTTAACCTACCAGGCTTGTACCCTCTACGAATATTTTTACATTCATGTGCCGCATTAATCCGCGAATTTTTGTCCCCCATTCATGAAACGTCAGGCATACCAATGCTACGTATCGTCTGTGATCTACACAGATTTGCGTAAAACGAAAAGAGGAGTATGTAGAACATTTTGGTATTCAGCGACTGGATGAATGCCTCCCCTATCAATTACATAGTGGCAAGTCGACAGAACTCTCATTACACGTTACGGAGCTCATGCATATCCCGTAACAAGTTTCCGTCATTACGTTCGCCACGAAAGCGTGCGCTCGCTGCCACGGGTTTGATATCGGCGATAACGCAGATGGTAATGCAGCCCTGTCTGTGCCCTTTTTCCAGTTTTCAATACCTCACGCTACCATTCGTGCCAGTCTACAAGTCATGCTCTTTTTAAGCCAGCATCCATGCTTCGTGTCTCTTATTGTTAGACACTTTTAATATCGGTTTTGGAACGCATATTTCCTTTGATTACTGTAGTTCTGTAGCTAGGACGTATGAATTTGATAGCTCTAACAGTATTTCTGGGAACTTTAATATTAATTCGATAGTATGGGGGTTTATTAAATATATTTGTGTTGTATAAAATACTGATCCGCAAAGTAGAAGATATATTCTGATTTTGCAGTAAGTAAATGTGTAAGAAATTAAAGACAATATTAAATTCGAAATAGACCTCCAAGTAAATTTAGTATCGCTTCTAAAATTACTAAAATATATTTGTAAACCAAAAAATTGTTCTGAGCTTCGATTTTGTAGGCTTTAAGTTATCATTAATTCTTTCAGTTTAACAATATTCATCAAATATAATAGCAAAGATTTATAGGAGTTTTTACTGTGAACTTTAGAATCTTCCACCTATGATTTACTTCCTCTACACAAAGAGAAACAGGCAAATTTAACAGACAGTTATGTCTAATGTTCTCGAGCGATCACGTTCCGATTCAAATGAAAGTAAATTGCCTGAACAACGGTTGGGCCGGCCTTCGATCGGCAGATTGAAGGTGGTAGATTAACGATTCCTAACTTTCGATCCAACGGGCTGCCACGGCACCCTCGTAAATCGCCGACGCAATAACGACGGGCGCTGGGAACGTGCGAGCCGACAGACACGTCGGGGGCTGCATTAGAAGCTCTTCCTCGTCTTTACGTTCGTCTAGGACAATCGTAGCTTCCAATTATCCCGCGACACTACCCCTTATTGCATGCTCCGTCGTCGTTCATCCGCGCGGTTCTCACCGTTCCCAAACGAGCCGTCGTACTTGATAAAACGATGTCAACCGTCATTTCCAAAACGGCGTCATTACTCTTCCTAGCGAAAAAGAGATTTATCATGCTGCTTTACGTAAAAGTGTCGATAATTTCCGTCTACCTCCAGGTCGATTTCATCCAGGCAAGCTGTTCGTACTTAGAAATTAAGATGCGATCATGTTTTCCTTTCTTCATCTTTGATTTAAGCTCGTAAACCGTTAGATGTGGAAGAAATAATTGTTTTACGTATGCTAATATGCGAAGCATGGAAAATAGGCAGAAAAGTAAAAACGGAAGTTTATGTATTCATTCCCCTATCATTAAGAGGGATTTCAAAGACAGAAAACTTCTTAGTTTAATTAACGATTTGTCAAAACGTGAAAGAGAATTTTTTAATTACCCTTTCGTGATATTAATATTGGTCAGCATATTAGTGAATATTTTAGAGAGTAAAGTTTGTAAATTGGGCACAAGTGTGTATGTTGATAAATGAATAAACGAAGAACAATCGTAATGTCTTCCCAGTGAAAGTGGACAAGTGTTTTTTTTCCAAAATTTAGGATAAGTATCTTGTGACAATTTGTGGGTAAGCATCAGTATGATCAAACTATCACTGTTTTGGGCACTATCAAGAAAAACTACTGATGGAACAGTATGTATCATCTGTGGAATGCTAATTATCTTTAAAGTGGATTGCTGTTTCTCATAAAAAATATTTCTACTCACAGGGGCACTGACACCTTTACCCATCCCACATCCGAAGTTCAATAACGAGACTCTACGAAACAGCAATTAAAAGAAAATGAAGAATGAATGATCTTAAACTCCCATGACATTAATTGAGCTCCCATATTTACTTTCTTCAACTTTCTTAAACCACCACTACCTCTACCAACTAAACCCATCAAAATACCACTCTGAGACTACAGAAGTGTCCCATCCAAAATGCCCTCACCCTTCCAAGTCACCAACCCCGGCGCGATTCCACCAGCGATGCAAACAGAGGTTCAAAGGATCGTCATGTTAGATTCCACGATGGTCCCCGTAATGACCTGAAAAATTCGCGGATCATCGTAACGAAGTACCTACTACGTATGTGCAATTCGCTTCAGGTGACCGATCGTGCGCAGAATTTGAACGTCGTCGCCTGTTCGAGGTATCACTGGATTTTTAACCAGCCCTGGACCCCCGCACCTTCGGTTCAATGACATCCAATAGAGCAGGATGCTTTCGGCCTGTGGCTCGACACGGACGCTCACCTTTTTCGGTCCCACTCTACCATGACTAATCTAGGTTCCCGTAACGCTCGGCAAAAGACGGCTGGTAACTGTCGCAGCTTCTTTTGGCTGCTGATCACGTCTTGACCGCACCTCGTCTCATCGAATCTGCCCCTGCAGCCGCTCGGGCCTTGCTGGCCAACGTACCGTAAAGCAGCCTTGATTGTCCATATTGTCCAGTAGCGTTAAGTTATGGAGATTCCTAATGCTAACCGGGTCGTCCTTAACCAGTTGGAAGATCCAGCTTTTCTAAAGCACAGAGCGATCCATTGTGTACCGGGAACAAAACGATTCCTCTGCTGCCAGCATTATGACACGGTTTGAGCGGACGCGGGGATCGGAAGCGCGTCGCGGAACGAAAGTATCGAAACTCTATATACATCAGGAAGAATTTCTCCTAGAAAAGTTGAATGATAATATTTTTTGCTTATTATCTATTTTATATATTTTTTTTTAGCCTCCTTGGAACTTTTATCCGTGATTGGCAATTTCATAATATATTTCTTTAAATCTGATGGCGAAATTAATATTTTGTGGTATTTTCTGCATTGGCCACCCTTCTTGTTAGGAGGTGAAATATGAGAAGTTAAATATGACGAGAGCAGCAGGTTTTCTTGGATAAAATTGTTTACTGGAAAGAAAAATTGTGTTGGTCTGTTAGAAATGGAAATAAGTAAGATGATAGTATTTGATTTCTTGAACCTAGCAAGCCTATTCTACTTTAGTATTAGAATATAAACTTATGTTTTACTTAAAACGCACACACAGCAGAATCGAAGTAGAAACTTAAAAAATTTATAATTAAACTTCGGTAGAAGAATGGGTTATTGTACCCAGCAGAATAATTCCTTGCGAATGTTAACAAAGCAGGGCCCTTATATTATATCACAAACTATTGTCGCGCAGAACATTGTTCAAGAACAATTTACAACAGTCTTATATTAAACAAAAGGTACTTAATTATTTTTTCAACGATCGAAGAAAGGGGAGGGCCTGTGTAGTCTGGCTCCTCGGTGTTGTTTTCTTTTCATCAATGCGAAAAGCGCGACGACGAGCGAGCTGTTCGCTGGCAGAGCTCTCTGCCGTCGCGACAATGAAAGAAGGGGAAAATGGGGGGAAAAATATTTCGCGTCGAAGAAACGAAATCACGCTTCGACGTGGTCGCCCCGCGGCTCTCCCGTTCTCGCAACACGGGGGAAAGAAACGCGGCTTAAACGCTTAAGAGCGCGACGTGTAAACGTTAATTATCGTGGCTGGCACGCGAGGCAAGCGACGAGCAATAATTATTTTCGCAACGCGCCGCGATTAATTCAAGTGGTTGCGGCGACTGTAGAGGGTGGCGGTGGACAAGCTTAGCACCCCGCGTAGCCCGTACATAAAAGCAGAACGTAGTCACGAGCACTTGGCTTGAATATTACGTACCGCCACGTAGGCCGTTCTGTGTACATCGCTTATGTACAGTCAGCTAGATTAGTACACCTTCCCTTGAATTTCAGCAGTCTGGTTATTTCAGGACATGTTACATTTAAGCTCGTGCTCTACTTTTTTTCATCGTCCGCCCTCGTTTCTCCATTATTCAACGAGATTGGTTAAACGACCGAATGCTTTCACGTCTCATCACGCTTCTTTAAACTACTAATCGTGATTCGAATAATTCGACGTTTATATTCGTATTCGTTTTCGGTGATTTTTGTCAGAAGTGTTTTTTAGAACTTGAATTATTCCGCGGGTGTCTTGTGACAGTATAATGATTACTGCAATTGGGAGAAAATTTGGGAGCATCGATTTTGTGGAATTAAATTTGTTGGGATATTTAGATTCCTAGTTGTTCAAATAGCAATTGCCTTTGAAATGTGTGCCCAGATGCAACAGCATTTATACTATCGTGCTTTATTTCATTTGTAATAAATATTGTTATTCCTTTCGAAATATCATCATCATACGATAGGCGTTTTTATATCGTATGAAAATTTTTGAACCCGTCCTGAAATTGCAACGTATCATTGGAGAGTTTTTATGAAATTGTTGAAGAATTTATAAACATTTATGTAGCTTTTGTTAATAGGAGTAATTTCTAGTTAAAGCAATCTTCACAATTATGCTCGCATTTTTAATGACGCGAGAAGGAAAATGAGTATGAGAGCAAGTGGAAGCGGCCTGTATATGATCAGACAGGTACGCCATATCTGTATCTTTTTGCAACTTTTTACAAATACATTATTTTAAAAACTGTTACAGGCGAGACATGTTCAGATTAAACGTAGAAATTTATCAAAAATGTATTTAAGATTCTTAAGTTATCTTCGTTCACTTCTTTAGAAGGAGAATAGTGTTCTTCTGTATGCAATTCGTAAAGTTTCTTCAAACTATGAATATCAATAAAAACAGTTGTTTCTAAATTATTGTGATATTTTGGGCAAATTTTTCGTGACGAAAATTATTTTTTAACTTTTGAAGAGCTAATGTTTTCGTGATTACATACCTATATATATGTTATATACTAAGTGCGGAGGTTGCAATTTGCAATATCTCCTTTACATATCTACATTATTAAATGAAACGTAGTTTTATTATCCTTACATTGAGTATTACAGTACCCAGTTAACAACATGACCGGGTTGCATTTTTAATCGACGTTTACATGATATTATCGTTAATATTCTAACTCCACCAATTCCACGTTATGAATTTATAACGTTAATGAAACTCGGTATTTGTAGCTAACATTCATCAGAATTCGCGATAAACGATTGATCAAATATGTACACTATTTATGTACATTAGATATAACCTTTAGACCCCTGCCACTGCACACTCCCACAATTCCATTGCAACGAATGGAAAATAAAATTATTATCTCTATAAACAGACTCACCAATAAATTCACGTGCGGCCTTCACATTTCTTCCTGAAAATCAAGCAATTTCTCTGCACTTTCTAAAAACTTGCTTTACCGCTACACATTTTTATTCGAAACTTTCTACGATACCAACAAGTACTACATCAATTTTTTCAAACACTCGTACAGAAATCAAACATGTGCCAGCAACTTTTCAGTTGCAGTCAGGCACGGCTTGTTTGCGCCGTAGGCGAAGTAGCCAAATTGCGCCCTTTATTTATAATATATTTATTCCAGCCTTTTGTAAAGTTGGACATTAACAAAATAAAAAATTATTTAATTAACGGATAAAATTATTTGTCGAATAAATTTAATTATTTTATTCAACTGGAATTTTTTCGACGAATAAAGTTATGTAATTTGTTATATTCGCCGAGCGTTTCTACTTCAGCGCGGAATCAATTTTTTAACTTTAACTTTAACTTTAACTTCAAATTTATTTTATTCGACGTTCATTAAAATTTTTTTTTAAAATATCCCAACAGTGAAAATACCTTCCCCCATCAATTTTACTCCCTAGACAGCTGCGTAATTTCGCTTATAGGGACAGTAATACCACTTATATTCATTCTATGGACAACAGCGCAAAATCCATGCAAGCGAAAAAGCCGCGCCACCGTAATGCCATGTTGGCCAATTTTCTTTATCGCCGCTGAATATTCATACATGTACAGTTAATTGAGATTTTTCTCTCACGAAAGTCGCAAGGAAGAAGTTCCATAGTGTTTCTCGAACACGCGTTCACTCGCGTGTACGTAGTCCTGGCTATCAGTGTAATTTCTTAGCGAGAATAAGCCAGATAATGGTGGAAGTGAGCCAGTAGAATTAAACCGTCAAGTGTAAGTCGTTGGGAGGCAACGCGGTCAGATAAGCGGATAGAAAAATGTTTAGCTATTTCTGCCGCGCCCTGTTCAACCACACGTTTCGACGATGGTAAATGCGTGCTCCTGGAGAATGCAACACGTAACTTGATCATTCCTTTTCGCAATGATTCTGCGCTTGATATTTGCACTTTTGTAAACGATAGCGACCGGATGTTATTATTTACGTGCGCTATTAAAAAGAGGGCTATTAAAAAGAGAAACGGTGCTCGTTAAGATACGCGCCTGGTGTTGCAGAAAAATCGCGAGCGCAATAATCGGCAGTCTCTGTGCTTCCCTAAGTTCACTTTTGAGCCGAGATGTGCTCGATGCAGCTGAGAATTGCTGGTGCGAATTGTTAGATAGGGGGAATGAGATATTATGTGAGATGATGGTCTTCTGAGAACTGGGCTAACTCGTTCGTTATAATTTTTGTTGCGATGAGAAGTTCAACTTGAAATACGTGGTATTTTATGGGTAGCTTTAACATGGTATCCTTATGATTAGACTGCGGATGTTTATGCAAATATACATTTTTATAGAAATGGTGTAGTCGATTTTTTTACAATAAGGAGGTCGTAATTCTCGTAATAAATATTATTAATTATGCTAAAACTATGAGACAAATTAGGAGGCATTATAGTAAAGAATACATTACCAAAAATGGTACAGTTGTTAGTGACAAAGTATTTGAGAATAAGAATTGCTTTTGTTCGAAAAAATGGTTGAATTTATTATGTTGTGAATTTTTGTGAAGTTTATTTTTGGAATTTGGGGGACACTCGAAGGTTTAAAAAACACATTTTCGTACAAGTTGCTCATAACATTTTACAATGATAAATAAGTTTGACATTAGAAGAGCATATATGTTGTGAAAAATTTTGTTCAATAATTGAAAAAATATTTTTTAATACGTCCAAACGCAACAGTCTAAATACACCACTTTCGTAATCACCGGCACGTATATTATATGCATGAGGTGTAGTTGTTGGATGGATTTCATCACAATACGATAAAAATTGCAATATTTCCTCCTTCAATGAAAACGTAAATTCACGCCGGCAATATACAAATATGCAATCCGAAAATCGCAAATAACGAAACAAATTAGGTACGGATAGGTAACAGACGATGCGAATAACAAGTATTTAAAAAACAAATAACAAACATGACGTCAAATTCAACTTACATAAAAACATACCACAAAAACAGTCTATTTTTGCAGCTGCTGAAATAAAATTCTATTTGTCTAAAGTCGATGAAAAATTTACCGAAACAATAACAGCTGAATCTGTAAAGGAATGGGAACCCGTTTTATGAAAGCCTCTTGTATCACTCACGAAAAAGACTGTACCCCTTCGCACGAAAGGGGCGAGATAGTTGAGGGTTGGTTTAAGGCGCGGCATGGCAGACCGAGTTAAGGTTAGGCAGGGGATGTTTCCTCGCAATTACGCGAAGCTACATCCTCCCGTTGCTTTATAGACCGACGGTTGCTGCAACCACTACCCACCCTACTGGATTCCTCGGTTGCTTACGTTCCGACAAATATCCTTAAGGACTATCCGAATCGTACATTTCCACCCTTCCGCTCCCTCCCATCACGATTAAAGCAGATATTAATGACGGGGCGTTCTGTAATTTCTTTTCAGCGTTGTGTCGCGGCTCCTAAATGGCCTTGTAACGAACGTTAACGTCGTTACGTGTCCTGGGTCGAGCACTGAAAACAGAGAACCGCGTGACACGCGCCACGTGCCTGTATTAAACATAAATTTTTAATTAAATTTAATTAAAGGACGCTGTACAGCTTTGATACGGGTTCGCGATGCATTTGCACTCGCGAGCACCTTCGCGGATGGAATTTCGCGATATCGAGAGATCGAGGATAAATTTGGGCAACCTAGATTCTGTTTACTTTTCGTTTGTCTGACAATCAGTGTATTGTGCATGTCGAAAGAAACATATTTCGATGAGTCAGTTAGTATCACTAGTAAAAAAATTTGTTCCGATTTTTTTATTTGAATTATAGATTTGGAAGGCTTTGCGCAAGTTTTACACATTTTACAGACGTTTATGTAGATCGTATAAGCATAGTAGACTTTAGAGAAAAACTTGGTCTGATTTTTTGAATTTTAATTGTGGGTTTGGAATATTCTGGACATCTTTTACTCATTTCGCAGATGTTTCTGTGGATCGTAGAAAAATATTGGGATTTAGAAAAAAATTTGTTCTGATTTTTATGAATTGTAATAGTAGACTTTGAATGCTCTGCACTAGTTTCACACATATTGTACATGCTTTCCACATTTCGCACACGTTTTGCTTATCTGCATATGCTACACGTGCATAAACATTCACTTCGTTCACTCCTAAACTGCAGTGTTCATACCGAACAAGCGCCTGCATCTATTCCAAAATTTTGAACGGATTTTCGTACTCCCTACTACCAGACTCCCTACTATCACACCAGAAATCAATCACACACTGCCAAAGTGCGCACAGCATAAATAGATTATCTATCACTTTGAGTGGCGTCAGCGTGTTCGCACGCCTGGGATTTACATACATACTCTGCACAGTTTTGTCGTGCTTTGACCTTGATATTTTCTGAAAAGCAGTTATAGTATTGTCCGAGAGCACCGAATGATTACTTTGAAACCAAACCGCCCTAGGATTCCGCTTTGTACAAAGCTTTCCCGTCAGAACCAATCACTCGGAAAGGTCTGACCGACTTCAATAGGCACTTTTCAAAACCTTTCGTCACTCGAAGCGTTAAATTCTATATTCTCTCTTACAGCTGCATCAAAGCGTCTTGACCGACTTGAATGGGCATTTTTAAAAATCTCGCGCCACTCAAAGTGTTTAATCTCTATACTGTCTATTACATCTTCATGAAAGTGTCCTGACCAACTTGAAAGGGCATTTCTAAAAACCTTTCGCCACTCAAGTTTTTAATGTCTATATCTTGCATTCGATCGTGAAAGTGCCATGCCCGACTTGAGAGGGCATTTCTCAGAACCTTGCGCTAATCAAAGCGTTAAATTCTATATTCCCTGTTAGATCATGAAGCAGCATTTTTTAGAACCTCGTGCCGCTGAAAGTGCCCGAAGAAAACTATGCTCCATAAAGGGACACTCCGCGATGAAAAGGATAGCCGGTTACACGCCGCGTTACCATCTCACAGGGAATTCCTGTCACGTAACCTGATATTCGGGCGCAGGGGGGCCCGATTAATTGATAATTCTAACCGCTTTAGGAAACTCGCCGTAACGTCGCTCATTCGCGAATTACATTAGCGGCGGCGGGTTCGCGCGCGGGAATTTTCACGCTGGTCGATCCCGGCGATCGGAAACAGAGGTGGGGACGGCCGGGCCATTTAATACGTGCTCGCCAGGCCACCGATACTCGGGCCCGACTCCCCCGCGCCGATCAATCTTTTCCCGTACACGCGACGACTTTCCAACGCGACTGATTGTATTTCACGCGTCGTTTGCCTTTCTCATTTATCGTGCTCTCGCATCTGCCCCTCTTAGCGCGGCCAGAGAGATCCGCCGGCGTATCAGCGGGGGCGAATTAACGCGCGTACCCCCTTGTATCGGCCGATCGACTTTTGGTCCCCGCGGACGGACGCGATGGCCGCTTCTGTTGCAGCGTTCTGCTCTCATATCTCTCGGCTATCATTCCGTGCGATTAAACAGAGACCCTGGAGAGTTTAAAGTTTTCGAGTTGCAGCGGCTGAGGGGGCGGGGGTGGAGAGGGGAGGATTTCGGAACGGGGTCGCCCCGTTACGGGCAACGCTCAAATTGACGGGGCGGGACAGACAATGGTTCAAGACTCACGGTTCGCCGGACACTAATATAAATGCAAATCGACTGTTACACACTTCTGAATGTCTCGTAAAACAAACTGGACGCGGAGGTCAGCTCGAATCAGGGAGAGGGGGGAGAGGGATGGCGATGAAGGGGGAGAGATCGTTAATGATCGGTTTCGACGACGTGGTCCTGACAATTTGTCGAAGGTAATGTTTGCCGAGCACTGATGGCGCCGTGTTACGACGAAATGGTCATTGGGAATTAGCATTACTGGGCGAGTATTGTTTGAGCGCTGTGTTCTTTTCGGGGGAATATCACCGTTCGTTACGTTCGTTTTGTGTTACGCGTGTATGGGCTCGCGGATGATCGATACGGGCGTTTAAAGAGGTTCGCGGAGGCTATTAATCGGCTGGAAGTTGAAATGTTAATGAGCGGGATATTGTGAATTGGATGAAAGTAAATTCCTTAAAACATTGTTGTTTGCACGTAGGGGCATTAGGAGTATTTTGAGATGGTTCGAAGGAAATGTAAGCATTGCTTGTAAACACGAGCTATAGGGGAGACCGTGTAAGTTGTCACAACCGCTATAACAGAGAAACTATAAACAATAGGAATGTACTAATAATCCATAGCGACGGATAAACATATCGCCGCCTCCTTCCCCATCGCTCAATTCGCTGCGCAGTCACATGAAGACACGACGTGTCATTGTTTGTTTTCGTGCGCTCGAAGTAAGTTGCGCCGTATCTTCTATGAAATAAGTATAGGTTATTTCTTAGTGTTGACTATAATATTGTTGCATATTCTCATCGCTTAAAGTCTTTTCTAACTTACTGTAATGATTATTTTGCATTTATTAAACATTTTAATACATGAGGTCTGTATTTATGCTATGCAATAATATTTCTGGTACGTGTGCCTCCTAGGAAACTTCAGAATCCTTCAAACGATCTTGTTAACTTTCTTACTTCTAATGTTCCTTAACCTTTTACCCCTCTGAATTGTAAAACATTTCCTACATTTAACAAATGACAAGTACATCTTCAAAAGCAAGTTATAGTAAATATCTGGTTTCATACAACTCTCCATTGATCAATGCTAGACAACATGTTATCCACCAAACAGTAACACACAATTACAAGTTTAATTTTTAAATCCTACAGAACATGTTTCAAAGAGTTCCAAATAAATTGCATAAATCACATTCTGAAGGAAGTCACAGTGAAGAACCGTAGAAAGCCTGAGAAATTCGACAGTGTCAGGCTCCCTCGTGTCAGAGGGGATAGTAACAGATTTTGAAAGAACAGGGAAAGAAGATGAAGCCTCCGTGAAGGAGATGAGCCCACCAAAAAACTAGACGGGGAAGGTCTGAAGCGGCTGCTCGCGAGTCACACGCGTAGGGAAGATTCAGCTTCGGGGTTGGAACGGCGAGGGGTGAGGGTTGGGGGGGGGGGGGACTAAGCGCAGAACGAGAGGGCTAGGAAAGAGCAGTAGTTCTTAGAATTGTCTCTCACAATAAGAGGCTTGTCGGACTAAAAAGAAAAGTTTACCGGTTAGGGGTGAAATTGTACGGACCATGCGTCCGTGCAAGAATTTTTCTCGTCTCGTTCGCCTACCTCTTCCGACCCCGCGCCGCCCCTCGTCACCGTCTACCTCGCTCGCCGTACCTTAGTTTGTATAAACAAGCGGATTTCGAGCTTAAGCGAGATACGCCGAAAAGGGGGATAACTCGTTTTTCGAGGAATTCGAAGGAACTACCGTGCGGGGCACTGCGGATCTACGGAAGTAAAAACGAGAAGAAAGAAAGGCGGAGCGTCTCATTGCCGTTTCCGGGTCCGAGGCTCGCCAAACAATGCTCTGGAAAAGTTTATCTCCATAGATTGGCCGACGTCCGTGGCTGCATAAAGAGCGCGCTCCTTCTGTCCGCGGATCAACCTCGCTAAGGGCGATTACGGACGTGACTTCGATATTTCCGAGATTATGCCCGACTGTTCGAAGTATTAAGGAGGCTAAGTACTTTTGATAACCAGATTACTGGATTATCGATTGAAGGGGACAAAAGTGGGAAGTTGATGGGAAGGAATACTTGTGTAGGGGAGATATATGATTCTTTAAAAAATTGTAAGGCACTAATGTAATTATCATCTGTATATAATTAACAGGCTAATGGACCCTTTTTTGTAATATCTTTTTAGATATTAATCTGAGAAATTCTGACACAGATTAGTGATTGATATAAATGAAGATTCTTAGGATACTGAAGTTGATTGTTTGCTTTACTGCTTGCCCCTTTTAGAAGGAGAGGCCTTAATACATTTTTTATTATACCAAATAATCCGTGATTGCAATTAATACGTTTCTTCTTATAAATACAAGTTCCAGATATTAATACTTAATTCTAAGTGATTAGAAAAAAGTTAATTAGAAGTTTTTATAATCCTTCACTTAACAAGCAAGTGTTCCATCGTCTTATAAGAAAATTACGTACTGAATCTCCACAGAATAAATTCGCATGGTTCAACAGGGCCTACTTTTATTACTAAATTGCCCATTTATTCAAAATATCATTCCATCAAATTGAAAATATTCCTTTCTATTGCTTATTCTAAAACTGTGAGGGTCACAATTCCCTAATTGTATTGAGCAAGGTGTACATGCGTGTACACCGAGATTGAAATGTTGTTAAAAAAAATAAGTTTCACCAGCGAACATGTTCATCGATTAAGAAACGTCCAAGAGGAAGTTGGAAGTCTTTAAGAAGTAAACTATGGCGGCGTTTGATACAGACAAGATTTAACGGCGTAACAATATCTCGTTATTACTTCCCAAAGAATCCGCGAACATCGTTAGGAAGCAGACACCATGTAACAGACTTAACGGTCTGCAAAAGTTCCGCTTTATTTGACCAACATGTCTTGTAACTTTCTTTTCTAAGTCCCCAGCTAACGATTTCTCCGCGGAGTTCTGAATCCTTCCCACACCCCTGAAACTGCGGAGCATAGTGGCGCTTTTTCTACAGCTCGCAGTTTGTTTCATTAAGATGGTGCCATAAAGTCGTATGAGCTTCTTGAACGAAGAGTCTTTATCTGACCAATTATAACAGGGACCGCGCGAATCTTCCCTTATCTTCATAGTTGTCGCTGAAGAATATGTAGAACGTACCCGTGGAAGCAAGGTGATGGGAATTAAGATTTATTAAAGCACTTTAGACGAGGAGCGCAGTGCAGCTTGTTTGATACCAGCAAAAGGGAAACGAGAGGAAGAATCTTATTACCTTTAACTCTATTCATAGAACTATACAAAGTGTGGCGTAATAAGTGTGTCAAACTTCAGGGGTGGATTCAGCTGTGAAAAGCAATAAGAAAAGTTCACGAACACGTGTCCAATTCGACCTACTTTCTGAGTTTCAGCAAGTTTTGCATTCCAACAACTCATTTCACGAATCAACGTTATTCATGGACAGTCGAATTTAACATACGATATTTTACAAAAAACGTTGAATACGTTATAGACGAGGCAAATATTATTAATACTATTTAGTTTCTAGAATAGAAAATTCGCTGAAACTCAGAAACAAGATTAAATCAAATGAGGTATTCATGGCAAAAACAGAATAACCCATATGGAAAAAAATTTCCTACTTTTTATATCATTAGTAGAGCCTACTGGAAAACGTTATTGCTACCAACTGAATTTCGTAAAAAATGTGGGTTAGCCCATCTTAGTTTTCAATGCCTCAAATGACTTCATTTTAATATTTTTCAGTACTGAATTCACCCTCAAAATTAGACACACTTGTTACGATACGCCCCGTGTATGTAAATAGCAGACAAGATATCTTATTTGCAAGCAGTGGGACTTATTACGTACACAACTAACAGCAATTTGATTATCAGTGCCCAGGGATCCAAACTCTAACAACGTTCACCACAAAAAGCCAAGATCATTAACGACTGCAGGGCGTCTACGTACCTTCATTAGCGGTCGCGGCGGTTCTTGACGCCCGTATTACCTTAAACAGGTGAACGTGAACTTCTCTTGAGGCTCACATGCGACTAAACTCATTGTTTCAGCGGGAGATGATGGGACCAGGGAATGCGACCACGGGCCAACAATATACGCAAACGTATGCTCGGGGGGTCGGTTGGATCTTCGCGGCGAGATAGTAAACAGCGACATCTTCTCGGTTCACACTTGGCAACACCCCGAGTCCTCAAGGGCGCAGTGCCTTCAGCTGCCCTTGCGGTTGACCGAGCCCCGTAAACCCTATAAATAATGGTAGTCCCCGAGCCACTGTGCCAGCTGCGCTGCGGCTCGTTGCTTTTCAGTTTCGCTCTTCCACCTTCGTTTTCCCTGGATATCGTGTGCTTCGCGTTGATAGGGACTCGTACAATTTGTATTCTTATTTCATGTGTTATGAGTGGGAAATTGTTTCCTTTTGTTTCTTGGACATTTAGACACCTGTAGAGCAGATTGTTTTTGTTTATTGATGGAAAAAATTTGAATTCAGTTGGTGTTGAGAGGTGAAGACAGAGGGGTGGTTTGAAGGAGAGAGGTAACTTTTATGGGCGATAAGAGTGCTCTTGTAATTTGCATTTTTGGTTGATACCATTTTAGAAAGGGTTCGGGAATTATTCTTGTGTTAATTCCAGTGAAATTAACCAACTCAGCTGGTCACAGGAAAATAATTACGTAGTTCTGTAGTGTATTATAGAACTGCAGGTGAAGAAATAAATGATCGAAATTCATGGGAGAGAAGTACAAAAGTCTGGATAAGTATGTGTTAAATATGGATTTTACTGAGGTCCCGAGGATCTCAGATAAAATTAGGAAAAGTAATTGTTGAGTAAAATCTAAAGGATATTGCGTATAAATATGTGTAGATGGGTATCTTTCATGCAAGCATTTAATTATCACATCGATATCACTAATGTACTCTCGGAACTGCCCTAACAATGTACAATCCACAGCAAATTATGTCATTTATATTATCGTTTACTTTCAACCTTTCCCACCATCACTGTACATCTTCACATAATCCAGTTACCAGTGCAACTCACACCAATAAACGGAATAAAAAGTACGAACAACTGCCCCACGTCCAATCTCCACATTACTTTAAACGAGGGATCGAAAAAGTATGGAATTTTTAGTCCTGTGGAATTTTTATTGAAAGAAATGTTACCCATAGGAACTTCTTCAAAAAGTGTTCGCATGGAACAGATATTTCAGAAACTGTATAATAAAAGTTCCATGGAAACAAGTTATATTAGAACGTTTATTAACAAAGGTTCCCTAAGATAAACAAAAGTACTGGACTATTAGGTACTAGTTTTATTTAACAATATAATATCATATTCTTCATATTGTTATTTAATAAAAGGTATAAAAGTTATAACATAAGTAATTAATGGTTTCGTAAGAAGTATTGAACAGAAAAGAGAACTTGTCAAGGATAATACCTAAATAACATTTTTTTATTACTTAAATGAACCGAAACACATAAACATTCTGTAATATCTACGTAGAAATTATCTTCGTAAATATTACAAATAAATAACACATTCAGGATATCAATTTACCCGTGATAATTATTTAATATTTTTTTTTTAATATTGATAAACGAAATATCTGTTCCTGTTATAAACAAATTTTATTTATATGTTTTATAAGTTCCATTCCAATAAAAATTTTTATGTTTAAGAACTTTTTTTATCGGTTCTCATGGGAACTGATAATGTGAGAACATTTTTTAAGAAAGTTCCACGGTCCATTTTTTTAAATAGAACCTACTGAAAAGTTCCAGAACTCTTTCGATCCTTGCTTTAAACTCAATACCCTTAACGAATCGCGTCAAATGAACACTGTGCACAATATAAAATAAAATTTTGGGCGTCTATAAACCACTACAAGTAGAATCCCCTTGCAACACGTATCCTGTCAGTATCTATACCAGCCGGTATCGCGAGAAATACTGTGTTGCTCGGTGGCGATAAACGATTAGTTTCTCGTTCATTTTCGAAAAGGCATTCGCTCACTGGAACGCCGAAACATTTTTCGCCGCATATGGCGGCGTGGTTTCGCGCAACACCTGCGCGGGCAATACGTTAATGTGTCAAATTGATGGACCCCTTCGTAATTAATAGAGGAGACTCGGGACCGTCGACTGCGCGGCTGCAGAGGAACGCGAGGGGTGGTGAAGGAGGGGCGAGGTGAACGCCAGAGAGATTTGCAACGTGGCGTGGACCGATTTAAAACTGGCAACCGGCACATAGTAGGCGCCCGCTAATTGATACGTGACCATTAATTACTGTGTCATTTTCGCGGAGCTGTGTTGCGGACCGCGCACGTGCTCCTGACAAGAGTCTACGCTCGGCTTCCATGGAGGACCGAGCGATACGCGCCGACGCCAGCGAGACGGAGAAGGGTAGAAAAAATAAATAGATATTCAGTGAGAAAGAAAGGAGGTCGAGGGAATCGGTGTGAAACAGGGGACACGCGTTTTCGCGATAAATGTACGATTTATACTTGTAATATTGTTCTGGCCCCTTAATTAAACCACCCCTTCTAGTTCTTACACGTATGTGCGCGATTTTTAAGTGGATATTTCCCTTTTCGGTGTAGTTCTTAGGGCTCTTTTACGCGAGACGTTTTTGTGGATTATTACTAGCGTTTCTGGAAGTATAATACATATATTCAATACATACATACGTAGGGTGACCGTACCTATGTACTATCGCCTAGCAAAAGTTAAATCGCAAAGTAAAGAGAAATTATTCATCTTTCATGTAGCATAAGTTAGAATCGTTGAAACCTACAAATTTTTAATGAGAAATTAAAACACGTAAGACATGCAAAAATCCGGTCTTTAAAGCAGTGTATAACTTTTCAAAAACGATGGGCGATATTAGGTACAGGCACCCTATGTATATGGACGTGAGAGAAATATCCTTCACCTTTATTTCGAAAACATTTGAATTTTATTATTGAAAAGTCACTGCATTTTGCGTAAGAGTAACTGTTTGAAATAACGCGATCCTTCTGTGATAAATTTTAATCGCTACTCACGATCAATACGGAGTTACAGTAAACATTGCGAAGAAACATCCCCTAATTCGTTTTAAAGTTTGTAAATTAGTTGTCATTGTTATTGCAGACGATGCATGAGTATAGAATAATTTTATATGAGTGATCATTTTTTCATATGGAATCGAATTACAATATATCGTTCCTTCTCACGTAAACGGTGAAAAATATTCGCCTCTGTTTTTCTCCTGCCAGTGGATTTTTTCAACCTCTACGATATCTTCTGAAGTGAGCCAACCAACTGCACGAGATCGAGACGTATACTCGTTAATATGAAGGGTCGCCCAGTCGAAAATGTGAACAGCCCTTCCGTCAAAACGTATGAATACGAGAAACTTGTGGATCTCTTGGAAACGATCGTGGGAATAAATAAAATTGGACGATCGAGCGTTTAATTAAATGTGGTGTTAAGTATGATGCAGCGAGGAAAGTGACTGAGCATTAAATGGTATGAAAACACAAGTAGAAAGGACTTCATCCATTTATCCGTTTATCTGTGAAGGCTCGATTCAACACTTTCCAACTTGAGTAGTTTTGAAATAAGATTACTTAATAGCCGATGCTTAAAAGGAAAATGATGGGAAAATAGTCATCTATATCTGTAACAATTTAACCACCGCAAGTCTCCTAGTTACTTTATTGCAAATAATATATTGGATACCGAAGTAAAGAAACCGAAAGTGAATCTGCTTCCTCGGTAGATTTAACAGTAGAATGCAAGAAAATCCTGGTTGGAGAAGAAGTGCAGGAGAAGATGAAAGTAGACACCACCAGGAAAATCCAGAGTGATTAAATATTGATTCGTAACCAGTTCGTATTGCATCGCTATAAGGGGCTTACGAGATTTCCTTCTTCCTATCATTTTCTACATATTCGCATAGGATTTCCAAGTGTGCCTCCTGGCTTCGTCTATTCCTTCGTCCTTGAGCGTCGAGAACAGATCGAATCAAAATTGCGTCTCCCCCTGCAACGTCTGTAATTAATTCTTCTTCCGCCTTGCTTCGCAGCAGCAAATCTGTCCTCTGATATCTTTGTTCGCCGGATTTCATTGAGAAGCGACAGGAAAAAAGACTCGGACCGGATATGCCTTCTTGGGGACGCCCCCGACAGGTGGTAAATTCCCTTAAAAAACCAATCTCGCTGACGCTTAACAGCTAATTTTTCTCCTAGAATTGCCATTTACGCTCTTGATGACGGGAAGACCGATTATCCTCCCCGCGCGAATGTATTTCACAGTACTTTCTTCCTTTTTCTGCGTTACGAAGATGATATTGAAGAGAGTGAAGTAAAGAGTATGATACTTTCATCTAATAATACTCCGCTTCGTCGACTTGAAAGGGAAATGTGTTTTCTATTATTTATGGACACGCTCGTGTATAAAAATTCCACGAATTCGGGGAAATACGATGGGCATAGAAATGCAGAAAAAGGTTGAGATTAGTGCATCATGGAGTGGAAAATATAGACCAGCCTGCTGTAATGGTGGCCTTTGGTTTCAGGGAAATGTGTGGGTGGGAAAAATGTATGAAATACACGAGAAGTAGAATGAAACTGGGTTGAGTGTAGAGCGTATACATAACATACATACCTATATAGTTACAGTGTACTGAAATTTTAATATTGTAGCCAAGATATTAAATGATCATTCTAATAAAAAATAGGCACAGTTTTCGTGGTGTTTGAAATGTAAGAACTCAAACTTATTCGATTAACTAATCGAAACTTATTATTTTGCTACAAACTATAAAACTCATGTGATGTCGTTTTAAAATATTTCATATAATTACAGTATTATATAATATCTAGAATTTTAGTGGACATAAAATTATTCAGATGACTCTTTTTACTTTCAGAACACATTCACAGTGGAACAAACGCATATTTTCGCGTATACTTTTAAAATCAATTTCTTCTCAAATAAATAATACATACTACTTTGAATATTTACTTTACATCTTTGATTTATTTTTTCACAGTTGTACCATCGTCATTCACTTCCTGTCTACTTTTGAAACACACTCAACTGGGGTTGCAGCGGTAATTGAGTCACATGTCTGATCGTTAAATATGCTATCACTGCTTGTGTGGGTCTGTAATGAATTTTCTGTAGTGCAATTGACTGCATATAAACTGTTGTTATCGTTGGGAGTTTATCATCGGTCCCAAGAGCTCAGAAGTCGTTGCTTAAAACTGCATTATACGGTACTTCGCGGCGGTCGTAAAGCGTTCCTGTCGTCTCATGGAAGCATAGAATATTAAGCATGAAGTAAACACGCGCAATGGTCAGGCAATAAAACGATGGTGCCATGAAAGTAACAGGAAAATTTATTAATATTCGTCTCGTTTTCAAATGTCTCCCAATGTAGTTGAAGCTGTGGAGAAACTGTATTTCTCTCGTTTGATTGGTCTTCGTTTACTAAAATCAGCATTGAGTCTATTAATGAATTTATTTCATAAATTGTTGTAACAATGTCTGATGGAGATAATTTCTTTAAAACAAAGGGAAAGATTCTTGTATCATTGAACACCCTTTTAATAGTATCTAAGTACATTATCACAGTCGAACCTTTTAATTTACCACGTGTAATAAGTGTTTCCATAATTAGATGTTTAGCAGAATCTCTTCTAATGCAGGAATGTTAGTGAAGAAAATAACGACAGAACTAGTTCTCATCTAACACGGGGACGAAATTAGGTATGAGTATAGATATAACTAAGTAGGTATTATTAGATATAAGTAATAGAAGTTTCATAAATCTTCAAGTGTCCTGAGAAAAATATTTATTCTTCACAATCACCTTATATTATACAACTAATACTTTGACATGTATTTAAAAAAGAAACTACTTTTATTGGCTGCAGCGTTTAAGAAGGTACGCAAATTTTCAAAATCTGTGCATTGCACTAAGTCGCAAAGTGGAGTACTATTACACATATTTCCAAACGATTACTATTCAGTAATAAACAAAAATAAACTTCATTCCAGTTTCAATTATCAAAATCCAAAAGCAAGAAAGTATCGTTCAACAAATCAAAAATTAAAGTAAGAATATTCCTGAAAGTCCACGTTACATTTCAAAGCATACTGCAATCACAAAGCAAGGCTTACTTTCAATGACCCCACACTGATTGCAAATTTAGCATATACAAGGAATGCTACGGGGCCCTTGCTATCGTTAGTAGCAAGTGGTAACCCTGTGGCTTTAATCGAAATTCGGTTTCAACTCCGTCGGATAAATTGAACTTTCTGGATCAGCATCTCGGAGGCATTTCTGATCAAGATGCAGCTTCTCGAATCGAAGGCAATCACAGCACAGTTGCTGTATCAACGCTATTATTGCCATGGAATATGATAAGCACGGTGGGGTATCAGCTTGTGGGTAATGGTAATTACATAGAGAGCCTCGAGGCAACGAGGGAGGTGGCAACAATACCCCGTGCTCCGGGTGACGCAGAACTATTAGCTCCGAATCTGATACCCATAATTAGAATCCTCTCAGATCTTACGCTGCCCCCCATTTGACAGGCATAATTGAAACTCTCAGCCCAAAGAAGGCTTTCTGCAACAAACACCAAACTTTTCTGGGACGAATGAAATAGAAAAATGAGACTTGCAACTGCTAGTGAAACATATTTCAGGTAGTAATGGAAGATTGAAAGTGGATATGATTCTATATACGAGTTGAAAGGACGGATTTGGCAATATCCTTTTTAAAGTGGTAGTAAAGTTTCATTTTCGGTAGCGTGGAATTATTGTATTTCAATTTTGAATTTATATGTCGTTGTGTACTGCAAATAAAACACTCGTTTGGTAAGTTTTGAAATTTTTCAATTCATATTTATGAATTTCGAATTATTTGATAGACTCCTTAAACATTGAAATTGGGTTCTATTGTTCGAGGAATTTTTGGTGGAGGTGATGAAGGGTATGAATGAAGGCAATGGCTCACAGAATTTTTGGGAAAATTTATTTTCTGATACTCGCAGATTTTAACATTTGAACAATAACAATAGTAACGATCTTCAAACACCTTATCCTATGCAGGTAATAAAATACACAAAAAGTAGCAGTATCTACACGTTTTACTTACAAGAAAACATTATTAACTCAAAAGTTCAAATTTTTATAAGTTTTTACAGATTTGTAGACTTCAATAAATTCTTACTAATTACTTATTAATTTACCGTATATATCTCATCAATATCATGCTTCTTTTCTCAAGCTACTTTTAATACTACTACCAATGTATTATACCAATTATTTATACAAATTGAGTGGAGCCACACAGTAACTACAATGTGGAGACGTAGATCGAACTTGGTGAAAGTTGGCCTACGATAGATAACCGATTAGATGACTAAGCGGCAAGTTTTCCGTATCGGTCCAATTACCAGGAGAATTGCAGGGGCAGCCAAATCTGCCAGCTAAGAACATTTCTCCGTAACGCGGGCCATACATCTTAATCCAGATTATTAATTAAATTTGCCGCATAAAGCTGTTTCGGCTGGCAAACTCGGAAATATATTACCCCGAATCAGTGAATTAATGTAGCTGCGGCTCTGCTGCACGCAAATATTTTGTCCACGGATCATAGCCAGCCCGAACCCCCTCCACCCACACCCTAGCCAAGTTGAAAATAAAATGCAGAACGAGATTTATTGCTAAAGTACGGGCGATATATTTCGCTGAATTGACGTTATCTCTATGTCTCATTATACGTGTTAGTGGACACGGTGCACGGTATCCCATAAATCAACGTGGATTCGCGCGACGAAATAATTTGACGATTAATATAGTCGCATCGTGGACGGGAGTCCGCGTAAATTGATATTCGTTTGGTTTACGTGTGTTACGAAACGGACCGAGAATGACTTTTGCCACCAGAGGAACGATTTTGCTGAGATGAAGTTCGGTGATGATATCTTCTCGTAAATATCTCTGATAGCTGAGTATTTTTGGGGGAATAGTTCTCGTCTAAATATGGGACTTTTCGTAAATGGGTTTCGTATGGGACATTAAGTAAATTCTGGATTATTATAATCCTGTTTCACCCTAGTTCCAACGTCATTTAACTTGATTCACTCATTGAGGAGGTATTTTCACCAAAATTTTCATGAGTCTCTATACAGATTTATTTTAATCTAATACCTAGTCAAACTCAAATTCAGTATCAATAATAACAGTTCCTAGTTTGTATGTAGACCCTACTTCATTTCAGATAACACTTGACACATTGTCAGTTCTATGTAGTTCAATACATGACATTCTTCATAAAAGAGAAATATTCGAAAAGCATTCAAACTTTCAAAATTTAAAAAAAAATCGGACATGAAATCTTGTTCTATTTATGCAAGAAAAAAAGAAACCATGAATTAAATAAGAAATCCGCGCTGTTAAAAAACTGTGTAATAGTGTATCATAGGAGCCATGCAAAATTTGAAGTAAATCGCTTGAATACTATATTGTAAAGCAATACAATATAAATGATGCTCGTTGTCTGGCTGTACAACTTTTGTTTGACACATTTTTTTTATGTAATGATTAACTTAGAGGGTAATTAAATAAAATCGGCTTTGTGTTCAAGGGGGGGTCCTTCTCGCCTTATCCATTCTAGCACTAACTTTACTCAGATTTGTTTTATCATTTGAAATTATGCTGAGGTGTATCGCGAAGAAAATTCAAAAATCGAAATTACGAGCTACCCTAGTATATATTCCTTAAAACTGTCCCATCATTTTGATTCATCCGCGATGCTTATACCATCATTTTCTCATTCAAACAACCCCTTAAATCCTGGCATGTTACAGTACCTAATAAAATCTCTTCTGTCAAACATCCCTGGGATATCATCGTCGCGAGTAAACGTCTCGCCGGGCGCTAGGGACATCGTGATTCACGTCACAATTATCGTAGAACAGAATCTGCAACGAGGATAGGTGTAACGAAGCCGCATTGATACGTCGCGGCGATTTGCAGGGCACGCGATCGCGCGTGTAATAAAATCCAGTCGCACCGCGTATTCATATCGTGACGTAGGGTTTTAGAGGGTTTTTCAAAGAGACGCGCGGACGACCTTTATGCGAGCCGGTATACGCTGGGAATATGATCTCCAGCGTCGATTCAAAACGCGGAAATATTTATCCGCGCTGGCTGAATACGCGGACGGGAGCAAACCGACAGCAGAGTCGGACTGATAGCGCGGCCCTACGTCTCATCCTTCGTCATCAGCGCCACTCGTGCCTGGTATATTTATTTTATCGTATGAATGGATCGTTTGCTCGCGAATATAAATTGAACACTTATCGAAAATAAAAAGGAACAACTCAGGCATTCAGCGTCAGCTTTCCGCGATCGGGGGCTCCTGTTATTGATTTCCTACGTGTTAAGTGGCCCTATGCAACGAATATATGAGTTAGATTGATTCCACGTTTGAGGAATTAGATGGCCCACTCCTGGCAAGGATATCTAAAATTTCGTGGACTGCTGAATGGTAGTCGTGTGGGCAGTAATAGGTTAGGTACTGCCGTATTATGAACCTTCCTACGATTGGAATTGTGTACCGTGCACACATAGCTATAATGAATGACTATGCGCGAATTATTAAGTAAATCGTTTCACGTGGCTATGTGTTCTTGTAAAGCAGGAAGGAAAATATATTGTCGAATAATTTGAGCTCTTTGTGTAGTTTATTCGATTTATTTTTAACGCGTGATGGATGCAGAGTTATGAAATAACCTAATATATGTGTTCAGATGAGTATTTTAACACTAACGAGTGTGACCTAGCCGATATTTTATTTTCCAACACATCAAAGGAATTCAATCCGTTCAGACTGAGTTTGTCATTAACTCGTAAGATCGATAATCCGTCGCATTACACGTCGGGCTACAACGAGCAATTAAACGAAAGTCTGGGTTAACTGATCAAGGGGGGGGGGGGCAGGCGGCGGCGGCCCTTTGAATTCAGGGAATTCGATAAAATGATCAAAAGCATAGGTCACCTGTAATTTGCACTAGCAGAGTCATCGCACTTTCAACGTCCTCGTCAACGTTGCTCGCGGAACTGGCGACTCGAAATCAAATAAAAGAAAATATGCGTTCGGATTCCTCGTCCGTTTGAACACCAGCCCGATCGTCCGCCAACTCTAACAGATTCATTACCTTTCACCTTGTAACGTTGCACCCTGTATCCCGTGTCCTACGACTTCATTTTATTTTCTACATTCAGAGTGCACACACGTGTAGAGTTACGTAACCGCGTGAAATGTTTTTCGTAAAAATTGAGACGAATACACGGTAAAATGGATACATCCGTATAAATGTATTGATGGCTTTGCACCTCGAAGCTCAAAATAAGCCATTGAGGATGAATGGATCGATCAACTTTACATTGAATATTAGAATATTAAATACATAACATATAGACCAGTGTTTCCCAACCTTTTTTGAGTCGCGAACCGAAAAAACCGTGGCGACCCCCACGTCGAGAATCACTGCTATAGACTTATTTAAAAAACATATGAATATATAAACTCCATAATAATAAAACTAATTATCGAACTGACTCTTCGAGTTATTTTCGAGTTATTTGACCAGACAGTTTACCAACCCCTAACTTTGAAGAATAATTTCACTCCCTCGGCATAAATTCCCACCACGAAAAAAAATATGCGTCTAATATTTGTTGGTACTGTGTATGTACGTCGAGTTTCGTAAAAATCGACGTGGTAACAGTTATCCGATGTTCTCTTAAGCATGTCCAATGGTGAAGCAAAAATCTGCATCCCCGCAACCCTGCGCATTCGTATAAACATTCACCTACCTACTCTTACATCGCCGCAAAACCGAAATACGTGGCCGCGAGCCGCTCGCGACCGCTGTTGCCTCAGTTCTTTCACCTTCGACGGGGGACATCGGCGACGTACAAAGGGTGGCTATTACAATTAGTGGACATTATGGCAGTGCGTAGAGCGGGCTGCAGCAACGTGAATGGACCGACCAACGGATCGGCACAGTCTATCATTGCGAGGCCAGGGTGTACAGCTTCGCCGAACCACTCTCTCACCCCTTCTAACCCGTTTCCCAACCGAAATACTATCCCTACCGACCAGTTTCACCGTTTTCCACCACCACCGCCGGCTCAATCCCGCTTCTGTCGGCCGTTCCCCCGTTCGCCCAGCATCCCTCTGTCCCCCTGCCCCTCTGCTGCTCCACCCTCCCCTCCCTCACGCCCTCCTCCTCCCGTCGTAATTACAAGCATTCATTTCACACTAAAAGCCGCTGGCGCTGTCCTGGTCTGTCCGAAACGAGCCCCGCGCGAGTCGCATTTTCGCTACGGATTGCCACTCGTCCGCTACCAACCACCGCCCCCCCCCCCCGCCCCTCCTCGCCACACAGACCCCCACCGCCCACACCCTCGTCGTTCCAACGCTTTCCCCGTTCAACCCTTTTCCAAATTTGCACGATTACAGGGCGCACGGCTGCTAACGCCGATAGTTCAGACGCGCGCTCGTTTCGGTTGACGTTTTCGCGGACGAAAAAATTTTTCTGTCCGTCACCGTCCGGCTGTTTTTCATCGGGCCGTATTCGCATGCGAAAATATTGATGACTGGGAGAGCCCGGCCGCCGTGCCCATTGATGGATGACGCAGATTTTACGTTGTTCTGGAATGAGGACACGTTTTCGGGGATGTCGCGTGCGGATGTTACTGCTGTAGGGATTTTTTAAATTGTTTTGGAGGGGTGCGGGGTTCGAGGCTTTTGAAATGCTTGAGTGGTATGTTTGGAGTATGTGTCTTCTGTTTGAGGCTTTCGAATTCTTCTCCGTAGTGTGGTAGAATATGTGGCTGAATATTAATATTTTCGTGGCTTCTTCTACTCCCAAGGAGACTACTACCCCCTTTGGTCATTTAAAAACACTTGGCTTCTTTTAGATATATATAAATGCTTTCTGTCTGAAATACAATGTTGTGAGGAATCTTTATGAACCTCACCTATGAAACACAAATGTTAAGCCTCGATTGTCACACCTATTTTTCCAACGTAGGTCGCCAGACCTAACTCCAGCCAATTTTCAATCAGCTGCTGTTTAAAAACTATCTGTTAAATTAAGTCACAGAAATTCCCGGATAAAGTTTATACATTGTAGAATGTACGATCATCGTTGAAAATTAACGTTTAAACTATCATCGTGTTTAAACAGTAGTGCCATTTTCAACGATGCCTGAAAGACATTTTACCAATGTGACAACCAAGGATTAAAACATCTATCAACCATCGCTGCATTCCAGCTAATATCCAGATACTACTGCCTCTTGTTTGGCAGTGGGCCAGTATTAATATATAGAGGACGAAGCTTTTCCAACAGGATACTCGACTAACAATTCCCTTTAACTCCACTCTTCCGATATTCATCCTCTGTGTTGCTAATTTAAGTACATTACAAAGAACACCGAAAGAGTGAATACACCTTCCCTTTCCCGAGTACACGAGGTCGAAACGAGGGGTACAATGCCCGTGGATTCCACAGCCATTCTCCACGTGCATATGTCGCTGGTAGCGGTGTGAGGACGCGAAGGGCAGGGGAAAGGATCGAAGGAACAGGATGAAAAAGCATCGCTCACGGCGGAGAGGAGAGAGACAGAATGGCCAGGAAGGGGCAGAGGGGATGGATGGTGGGGAACAGTACCGTGGAACTCGGAAGTTTTTTATTCTCTAAATATCGGACCCAATCAGGCACCCTCGGCTCTCTGCGCGCGCGAATATAAATGCCCTCCATCTCGTCTATATAATCATGGGAGTGTGAAATTAACCAGCCAATCCGGCAGCCAACCGCAAAGCCCGCACACATTGCACGCTCTGAGCCGACGGCCGGCCCCGATTGGCTCTTTCAGAATTTTCTGCGGTGTCTGAATTTAAATGCAGAGCCGAAGGACGGGGTGTTGGTGTTCTTCCGCCTGGGAAGGCTTCGACGCGCCACTGAGAAACGATAAACGTTATCGACACTATGCACTGCCTATGAAACGTTTCAGGGATATCGGTATCGTTCGTATTTTCCTGGTGGATCAAAGATGAAGCCTGGCTACCTCGGCCACTTTTGAACTCTGCGACGATTTAAGGTTAGAAGCAAAATGCACGGACAATGAGTCACGGATTGGGCTAAAATATCGCACACAGTTGGTGTGTGTCGTGTATTGTAACGTGTTAAGTGCACAGGGTGCAGTACTCTCAATTCTGTGTGAGCCTGTGTGATTCAGAGATCCTGTATGTATACAAAATAAAGTACCTAATTTTTTCAACAAAATGTATACAAATGTGTTTGTTTAAGTACACTATTACGAAACATCTATAGCAAGGACCTATATAAGTGAATGGGGAAGCTGAGTGCAATCTTTTGCCACCCGTGGCGCCACCAGCACACGTGCCATTTGTTATCAGTGTTTTATATAAATAAATAGAATGCAAGAATATGATAAAAAGATTTGCTTGTGCAAATAGTTAAGGATAATTATTATTGTTAATGTAGGGATATTTTCGTTAGAATTTCTGTCATCATGTGCATCTACACACGTGTGGAGTGATCAAATAGTTAGGTTAGGGCATATCATTTTTAATAATAAGTAAGAAAAAAGGTGCTTTGGTTGAAAAATTGTTATTATTATCGTAAAAGACTAATCTAAAATTGAAATAAAACCATGTATGCTTGTCATCAAAAAAAAAATTGAAACCGATAGATCGTAATGCACGTTTCCGTAGTAACTGTGTAAGTTGGACTCGAAACAGTTAAATGTCCATAACTTTTGCCTTTTGTTGTCATTTTAATTTTAAAATCAATATCCAGCAAATAACGAAGAAAAATGTAAATAAATACAACTTCTAATATTGTAACGACATTTTAGTTTGGAACGTGCGCTATTAGTGTTCTCTGCGCTGAGTTGTGCGTCCGCTTCCCCATCGAAACTTAAGAAGAGAAGTGATGTTTTTAACTTTTAAATAAAAACCAATCGAACTTTGACTGCTCTGCATTATCCTCTTTTCACGTAACATCGCAACGAATATTACTAAACATGTTTATTTTACGTAAAGGGAAATACGTATTACGATATTGTGGAACACAATCAGTGTATGATGTTTTACGCACCAATATCTGCCAAAATAAATTTTCGCAAAGCTGTGCGTGCGCGCAAAAAGAATGCGGAATTTACTCGCGCGGCGGAAACCAGCTACGGGGCAGGTTCCCCGTCGGTACCTCATAGACTAAAGGAAAAAGGGTGAACCGACACCAGAAAAAGGGTAACGATGCCTGTAATGCGTGCAAGAATGGAACCATAATTCAGAGCGCGTGCAAGCAGGACGGGAGACGTTGTTTACGCTCGGCAAAAAGAAAAGTGGGTCAGCCGGTTCCTTGCCAGGGAAAAGAGTGCGGACTAGTTCCAGAGAAAAGGCAGGCGACGAGGTGCACGCGTGTAAGAAGGACGAACGTATATAGGCTTTTGTCCTTACGAAAAAAAAAAGAAAGCTGTTGTACGCGCGAGCAAGTAAACAGGGGTAGCCGAACCCCGAGGCTAGACGCTGTCCTTTATCGTCGGTGCTCGATGGACGAGGCAAAAAAAGGTGTGAACATGGAGTTCTGGAAAAAGGACAGACGGGGTGTTAGACGAGTGGAAGAAGGACGAAGGAACTTGTACGTCCTCGCAGAAAAAAAGGGAAGCCAGCTGCGCGCATGTGGAAGAAAGAAGGGGAGCCGACCCCCGAGGCTAGGCGGTCTTTTTTATCGCCGGTGCCCGGTGAACGAGGGAAAAAAAGGTGTGAACAAGTAGTTGCAGGAAAAGGACAGACGTGGTGCTAGATGAGTGTAAGAAGGGTGGGTGTGGCTACAGACGCAATTTTGTGCGTGCGTGAAAAGAGGGTGGACGAAATGCGCCTCGCGAGGAAGGGGTCAGAAGCTTGACTGGGGTCCTTGATGATAATTTGTAAGTTGAGGAAGAACGTGTGGATAATTAGTTGCAGATGAAAGTGGGGACATTATTCAAGTGTTCAGTGACATTTTTGTATTATGATAGGGTGTAAAGTAGTAGATGTAAAAGGTGTAGTGACTAACCTGCGCCTAATCTAATCAAGTGGTGTGCAAAGTTGAACTGTAAAATTTTATCGCAGGAATGTTTTTGTTGAAAAAGGAATAAGTCCGTTTATAGCTAAAAGAATACTTTATTTCCTTTAACATTTTTATTAACTATTATTGCATAATAAAATCTAACCTGTTTATACTTTTAAAAATCATTACCCGAATTGATTAATGTTTGCCAATATTTTTAAGTTGATTCAAACGGAAACACTTTAATATCTCAATGTATGAATAAATGGACATATACCACTTTTAAAAAAAAGCGGATTATTTAAGAGTGTAAGGCACGGTATATACGTGTTTATGTATTTGTGTTTAATGACAAATTTAGGGGGTATAACCCCTTAAGAATTGTGACTCTTATTAGAACAGAAGATCCTTCGGTGTTCGATGGGCTTCTAATTCTAATTCTAGTTCTGTACTAATTAAAAGCTGATTCAATGAAGCATATTATCGTATCCACGATTAAATAACTTTACTGACTTCCACTATTCGTTATAAATTATCAGTTGGCAAAGCAAAACTTTGCTTATCCCTACTGCCCTCGAACCTCAAGAATACTCTTTCCCTACCAAATTCAAAACAAGCTTCTTCTTTCGAGAGTAATCCGTGCAAATTAACCCAACTGACACGATAACACATCATAATGCACTCTTATATACCCGCACATCCGATATCACGTTTCACTTTTTGCCCCAGCCCATAACAACTTAACGAGATCGACGTAACTTTAACAATTTTTACGTTCGCAGTGCCCCACCCCCGCCTCGCCCCTCGCAGATTTATGGACGATAGTACAAAATCCACAGCCATCGCTACTTTTAATTACATTTGCATGGGATTTGCATATTTCCGTGGCGGCCGCGGTCGCGTCTTCCCCATCAGGTTACTACGTGATTTTTTCAAAAATGCCCCACACGAAAAACCAGCAAATCGCGGCATCGAATGCTCCACGCCGCACGAGGGAGAGAAAGCAGGAAAGAGGACTGATAGGCACCGCGACGGCCTGACAGAGACCGCTGATCGTGATCGCGACAGAAGGGGCACGGGCGAATATACAAAAGAGAGGACGAAACACGGGAGGACGAGCTGGACAAAGAGACAACACGAAAATCGGGTTCGCGCGGCACGGGAGCGGGGCCCTCGCACAATGGCGGAGATTAAACGAAACTGCCGCGCAACAGCGGGGGTAGTTTCTGTTTATCGCATCATATAAATACGGAATTAATTAAAACTGCGGAGTTAATTGAATTTTTATAACCTTTTGTAGGGACTCGGGGTCTCGTCCGACGTCGCCGTGGCCGCACTGCGTTAACTGGGTAGTTACCGAGCCTCGACGCCCTCCCATTCCGGTAAGTGTAATAGCGTCACGGAAATATTACCCTTTTGTAGAGAGAGGAACGCGGCGGTTGCACCCTCTGCCCTCCGTTGCAACGCCCTCCCTCCTCCCGCACCCGCTCCTGCTCTCTGTCTCACTCTCTCGCCCCCTGATAAAATCGCCTGGAGGTATTTACGACGACGATGCACAATCTGCTCGCGAATAAACGGCCGTTGTGTACTTTTAACGAGGTAACCGAGTCGCGCCGCTACTCGTGCGCGAGGGGCGGCTGCCGGCGGATTGGGGGTGGCTGATGCCAGCACGCTGCGAGTATCATTATCGCTGTAACGCGGGTGCCGCGATTTTTTCTAACTTATCGTTACGATTTATGAAATCGTATCGATTTCACTTCCAGGAGTTACCTGACCCCCTCTGAACGAAACACGCACGCTTCGGTCACGTGCTGAACGAAGTCTACTTGGAGGCGATTCTAGTTCGCGTTGGATCTGTGTGTATGGAATGTTATTGGTGGCGTTAGGTTTGTGGTTAACAGTTTTTCGAAATTAGATGGTGATTTTACTGCAGGGTGAACATAATCCCAATGAAATATGTTTGGTAAAAAGCCTGTAAAATATTCATATGATTATAAATAATCAGTACACATACATATAAATATATCTTTAAGGTACGCGATGTTATGTGCACTTTTCCAGGATCCAGATTTTTGCTAGTCTGGCTTTCTTCCCCCCGCGATTGAAGATCATTAGATTTCAACAATTCTAACCTGCCATACATGAAATACAAGCAATCTTCTTTTTTATCTTAGACTAATTAGAAATAAATGTATCAATTACCCATTAATTGAGAACGATTTGTACTTGAGTTGGCGAAATTAGGTGCACATTTGTATGTGTATCAAGATCTTTTCAAAATATAAGAGAGCACTTACAAGCCCAAAATCATGTTACTGTTAATCTGAACATTCACGAGAATACCGTTAACCCTCTGTAACCGAAATTTTTAGGACATTCGTTGGCAATTAAGACAGTACCTACATAAATTAACAGATGCATGTCGATCCATTTCACAAACATTTTATTTCAAAATAAAGGTTTTTCATTCCTATAGCAGAACAGTTAAATGTACATAGAACTTTTGTGAATTAACACCTGCAGTATGAAGCACAGCTATTACATGAAAGTCACATGAGGGTTATCGAAGCAATACTAAAATCATTAATGAATCATTGAAAAACAAGAAATTCCACTTAAACTCCATAGAAGCCTCGTGAAAACAGTACGTCGCGCTAGTTCTGCTGAATTTAACCCAGCAGCGGTTGTGTTAAACACATAAAGCGCACAATCGCGTTTTAAACAACCCCCGTTAGAGCGGCGGGCGAGAAGGAAAATTGTCGTCGCGGAAAAGTAGTAGGGGGAGCAAGAAACAGTGAGTGTACCTGTTGCCTCGGGGCTTCAGCCTTCAGTGACTCGTTTCCTCGCGGTTTTGACAAAATGTCCCCGCCGTGGGTGGAAGGATAACCGCGACGGGGAAAAACGCGGCGGGCGGGACGCGGCACCCACGTAAGTAAACCTCATAAGTAATCTCGCCGGGGGCGCGTCTTCGATTTGAATTACCCTTCTGTTATTTCTTGCCCGTCGTCGGGCGTTATCAGAAATCCGCTCGCTCGTCGGATTAGCATGTCTGAGGTAGCGACCATCAATTTCAATATCCACTCGATAAATATTCCTTTGGAAACCCCGACTTCTTTCCTCTGCGCCGATCAGCCCACCCCCATCGGCCGGCCCCCACACCCCCGTCTGGAGATCCGTAAGATTCGATGGAGCAACGAGACGTACGGCCCGATAGACGGGTCGCAGACTGGCTTTAGATAATATCCTCCCCCAATCTCTATACGGTGAGACTCTGCAACGATATTTTGCCTGGAAAGTTCGACGGTGTAGCCATATAATGTCAGGGGAAAGGTGTGCCCCACGGAGGATTGCTCGGTGATCTGGAACCGCTCTGCGACTAAAGGGATTTTCTCCGCCCAGCGTCAATGTTCTGTACGGTGTCCTTTAACTTGATTAATTTCTGGTTACGATTAAGGTGCGAATCCACGATGAGATTTTACAAGAAACTCAGCAACAACTAAATGTAAATAATGGAGAAAGTCGCGAGGGATGAGATTTTTGAAAAGATATCGTGTAACTTGTCTCGCGAGCGTCTAATTTCATGAAGTAAAATGGCAAAATAATGAAAAAATAATAAAATAATGAAATAATTGTCTCGCGAGATTAAATTCCCGTGTGAGACACGATATTTTTGTCTCATCATGGACACGCACGTTTAGAGAGATATCGGGTGGTTAAAATTACTTGCAATTATTTGCGGATGAATTGATAACTGAAGAAAGAGTTTTAATGATGTTTAAGTGTACTTAAATATTGTTATCATACATGGAAAGCGATGTATCGAGGACCAAATTGTTGGTAGCTTGGCTGGCAAGGGGTAGGAGAAAGGACACGCGGGGACAGAGTTTCAACGCGGCTATTCGGGAGGCATTTCAGCTTGAAGCCTGGAGAGCAAGCAAAGCGTGGCATCAAATTTTTACTTCGTTACATCTTAATACTTCGCTTCTTTGCGGTGTATACCTTCCCCGTTCCAGTTCTTTTTGGTCAAGCACCGTGCTGTTTTACTTTTCCCGACGGTACCTAACTCGGCGGGCGCGGGCATAAGTAATGAAGAAACCTTGAAGACTTTTCTTGCGGATCTGAAACTGTACTTTCGCGGACGAAAGAGGGAAACGAGACTTTGGCAGAGGAAACCGGTGAAAAAGGGAAAAGACAGAAAGTGGGGGCGGGTGGGAGTTGGAGAGAAAAAAGGGACGGGAGATCAAGGTAATATTAATAAGTAGAAGGAAAAGTTGGTTTGATCAGCTAACCAGGACGAGTCCAGCACTAGACCACATCACAGAAGAGCTCGAAGCGCCGAAGCTATTAGCATAATTACAATACTTCCGTCTGGCCGATCCAACTTTCTGCTTATTTTAAGCTACGGCTCTGATATCTCTACCGTGATGGGATTGCGGCCGAATCCATTACGCTGATGCAATGTTAAAGGGCCAAATCATCGGGATGAATGTTCCGTTAAGCCGTCATTGATTCCAGAATTCTCGTGTCGGGTTTAATTGGGCAACGCGTATCCCTCGTTTCCAACGTCCAATCTACGCTACTGCAATGGACATAAGGAATTTTCACGAATTAGTGGTATTGAACGTAATGTATCGAGTACTTGTTCTTTACACACTGATCAAAGTGTTGGTCACGTGAGAAAAATTTTATGATTTTTTTCTTTATTTTTTAGGTCGTAATACGAAGAAATATTGGGTTCAACTTGTGTCGTTCATTGTTGGTTGGTATTGTCTGTTAATTTGCATGAATATATTCATGCAGGAAATATTCATAGATTTAACAGATTCTGTAAAGGCCAAAATAGATGATAATTTAAACCTCCGTGGTCGCACCTTATAATTACAAATCGTTCACTGCACCCTAGGGTTATTTTGAATTACCATTTTCATATTAGTTAATCTTTTCACTTTTGAGTGATAATTGTACTTTCGTAATACTCATACCATCATGCTCTAATAGTATTTTTCTTGCAATTTGTATTTGGATAAATAGTTTTTTTTGGTTAAATTTCACGAAATTTTTAAATTGTATTATTAAGATGTAAACATTTACAGAAGGATTGGCAAATACATACCTGGGGTGATAGCGAAGCTTCAATGGTGCTCAGGGAGGAAAATATACTTAATGGCAAATTAATCCCCACCTGTTAATGCATTCTCTGCGGTAATAAATTTTATTGCCTCACACTTCAGGACTCCTGTATCCAGTACAGTTTTCTGAAAACTCAAAATATTATAACCAAGTTTTACCACAGAACTGCGCAAAAATCGTTAATAAAGATTCATTAATGATCTGATGAACATTAGAGTTTAGTTGGCACACCGCAATACCGTTTAATCATATAGGACACGTTTCAAGTGATGAATCAAATATACAAGATTTTGAAATAAAAAAGAAAACATGAATTTAGTATTTTTGCACCTACTCAGCTTTATAAATTGTAAGAAACCATTGTCTTCATGGAAAATTGAGTTATATTACGATTCTTAAGTATTTGGTCAGAATTAGTGAATTCTGGTTTATAATAATAATAATATTTATTAACGGGTACTACCCTTTATGGAATTAAATATTGAGAACTTATATGCTGGGTAGGTATGAGGTTGCCTACCAAGTTACCAAGTATTGCGTGCTTCAACGTATATATAACATCAAGTTCAACTTTGTTAGCAGACTTAAATTGTATATTGCTGTTACGTCCTGAAGGGACTTTTGTGAATCGCCCTGAGCGGCTAGGATGATCCACGGGGTTCGTTGCTCTGTCGAGGTGCTAAAGCACGCCTTGACTATACTTACCATGAAGGATAGGAAGTAAAGGGGGTTGAAGCAATGGTCACACGGAATTCAAGGGAAAAACAATAGATTGAAATATATTCTTGACGTAAATATTAAAGTAATGGTTAGAACATACCCTAGGGACGGCGCTCCGTCCCTGTTATCGCTGTGCGCTCGGGTGTCGGTCGAATATCGCACGGCACGCTTGCCGTCTAGCGTTTCGCTCGCTGTGTAGGTCGCTCGACCTAGTGTAGGTCGTGGTCGCTCGCTGTGCTCTCGGATGGCACTCGGAAGTTGGTGACCTGGGGTCCGTTGTACCTCACTATCTCTAAACGTCGTTCTTCTACGCGCTCCTACGTCGGTCACGATTGACGCGCAAGGGCTCTCCCGGCTAGGCCGTTCTCGGTGTGTCGGATGGAGTTACCCTTGTACGAATTACTATCGGCCGTTCGTACTTCGCGGAATCTACGCGGAGACGTGGTCGCGGTATCTAGACGGCCCTCTGGCCCGTCGCAACTTCCTAGCTCGAGCTCCCGAATCAGAATCTCTCTTCCGCGGCTCTCGATCGCGGGCTGAACCTCGGACAGTCCCCAGAAATGGGGGAAACTGCCCCGTCGGCACTTATCAATCGCTCCTTATTAGGAGATTCATAACTCGGGCCGTCGATGGTCACGTTGTCCCTACCGCTGTTGCTACGGGCTCAGCACAACGTGATTTCTACACGTGAGGCGATTCCGCTGAATCGCCTTCCCGAAAGGAAACGACGCGAGGACAGCAAGCACGCGATGGACCTGAAGGGCCCATGTAACATTGCTAATGATATCCTTACGGAATGTTGTTTTGTAAAAACATAGATAGAAGATAGCAAGCCTTCTTAGTATCCTAGGTGGTACGTGTAGTTTGAATAGTTTCCATGTCTCGGTACAATTTTTGAATCATATAAAATATTGGTTGCTGTACATCGATCTATCATTCCCTACTGCATGAACCTTAATGATAGTGGTATCGTGAGCATCCTAGTGCACCCCATGATCTATTACGCATGATAAAGTGTCCTTTGAGATCGTAAGGGTGCAAAGCTGAATCAGCTGTAGCTACCGAACCGAGACACCCTTCGCAACTTCTAGCTCGTTTGTGTTCGTGCTGAAAATAAATCTGATTCGTTACGGTGTATGCCAGTTATTTACCGCTTCGACTCGATAGAAGGACGAAAATTGTGTGCTACAACTGAACGAGTCATCGTTTTTTAAATTAGTTCGCACTTTCCACTTCAGTTCATTCGATCTTGTATGGGAACCCTTTTATACCAAACAGAATACGAATGCAACACTGGCAAAGTATATTTATGACTTATTAAAGCATAAAAATTATGAAATATCTTTTACTGGCAATGCGCTAACAGCGAGACCCTAAAAGATATTATTCTTTTTCAAGTACACATATGAAATTAGTTTCCAAGTTGCGAAGACACAAAAAAGCTGCCCGTGCAATAGCTTCATTTGAAAAGGAATGTATAATAAAGAAATTGAATTTCTCCGGAAAAGTATTTGTTATTATACAGAAATTTTAGTGTCTTTCTCAAGTTAAACTGTGTACAACAAGGAAGCATGTTGTATATACACTTATTCCACTCGCACACCTACCTGATTGTGTTCTCCATTCAGCCAAACACAATTTACAATTATGTTATGCAGTTTCACAGAATAAAATTAATCAAAATTGCTCTTCATTCGATATTATATAACGGTAGGGTAACAACAACACATCTTTCCATTCTAAAAAATGAGCAACCCCGAAGTCTCTGTCAATACTATTCTTTAAAGAACGATCTGTATTATCTAATCTTTATACAACATTTCCCGTCAAAACACAACCAACTAATCTAATTATCCGTATTTACTTTCAGAAATTCAATCCTGCGTATTCTGGATAATTAAGTTGTAATATTGATACTTGTTATTTCATCTCTATCTGCTCCTTTCTTTGCTATTTGTGTATTTTAATCTTTATCTTAATGTTACCTTATTTGTCCATCCTCTACTCATGTCGTTGCATGACATTATAATATGTCAAAGGCTTATTACGCGTAATAAACAAATAAATAAAAAACTTAGAAAAGCAACCACTGCCCGCCACCGCTAATTTGAGAAACAATGGAATACCTACGCACACTTTCATACGAACACAATATCCATGAAATGGTACCGCTCCCAAAATTTAACCATCAAGCCCTGTATGTTGCGCCAACTGTGCCTTGTTCGCAGAATCCAAGAATGCCACCCGACGAAGCGTTATCGTAATCTTCGTATCGTTACGCTGTAATGGGAGCCCAGGGACGTCACAGTGAAATGAACGATAGTCCAATGGGCCTGACAACATTATCAATGGATTCGTCGGCAGCAGAGCCGCGATATAATAGAAATCGCAACCCCCTCCACCCGTGGAAGATTAATCGTTCGTACGATCGAATCAAATTGTCGATGAGACGTGAAATTCAACGCGCAGTGATTCCCCCATTCCCGCCAGCGGTGGCTGCAAATAAACTTTCGTCTTTCCATTCACGCCGCGGAAGGGAAAAGCGGTCAGCGTAGGTGGAAAATCGAGGAAGCTGGTTACACGAGTCCATTCCTTTTTCTTCCAGCGAAAAATCGCTCATACTTGAAGTACTTCTCGAGTTATACGAATCACCGTTGAATAACAGCGAAAGGAATGGCGTGGAAAGAGTTACCATCGATACAGTCGATCTGCGAAAAGTTGCACGCGAAGCGCTGACCGTTCCGTAAAGCGTGCACGCGGGAAAGAGGGAAATGAGTTAAACGAAGCTGGTCGCGCGCCGCGCAGATGGAAGCGAAAAGCAAAGCGGCCTGCGGTGCCAGTGACAGAGCTACGTTGTCGCGTGTAACGAAGTAGATTAGTCAGTGTGACAGAAGACCGTAATTTCCTAGGCAAATGACACCGATCGTGCAACCAACGCACTGTGCTTCCACCACGCCCGCCACGTGTTTCCGTCCTCGTAAAATCTGCACCGTTCTGTTGTATCGCCGTGGCAACGGGGTTTTAATAAGGGGGCATATTTTCTGCTCGTTAGTGAATGCTGAAGGAGCAATAGCAATTTTCAGATTATGGGAACTGATATTGTGGAATTTATGGGATAACTGAAATTGTGTAATAGAAATATGTATTGGCATGAAGGTTTGCGTTCAGCGAAGACAGTATGTGTTATACGGTTTAAATTTCATTTAAATCGGTTAACGCTGCTTTGAGCTACAAACGCTTAAAGATCGCAGAATACCCGAAGTCAGCGATTTCAGGCCATATTCTGCGATTTTTAAGCGTTTGTAGCTCAGAGCAACGTTAACTGAGTTTGATGAAATCTTCAGCGTGTATACAACTTAAAGATAAAAAGTGTGTTTCAGAAACATACTTTTACCATCTACGAGTTGCTGGTTTAAATCCCCATGACCATCCATTTCTGAAACACATTTTTTTACCTTAAATCTCTCAAAAGTTGACAAACAAATCTAGCCTTGCCGAGCTCTGACAGTCTGCGCGAACGAAAACCAAAAATGAGTGGATTTTCCGAGTTGTCCTTTGCATCGACTGTTGAAGTTGGTTGAGTTGGTCTTATCTAACATAAGTGTATATCAATGCCCAGTCTACGTTTTTTAATCTCAAGATTTATCGTTATTCGAACTTCTTCAATGCCATATGTATGGTAATTAATAGCTAGCAGAATCTTGTAACGGGCGCTGAAGTTATAATCCTTGAGAATAGAGTTTAGTAATAGTAATCGTATGTTGCAATGACACTCCAAATATTATTAGAAACAGATCCTCAGACAACGATTTTGGTGTTCATTTTGTTTGGAGTATTTTTAGGAGATCTTTCAGTTGCGATCATTCGTTGTTTTGTAAGGATCTGTTTTCAAAGACTTTTTCAACTATGAACATTGTACAAATCTAATGCATAATTATGAAAAAATTACGAAAACTAAAATCCTCCGATACTACATTTGCTTTATCACAAATTAATGTAACTACCAACATACTATAAACTTGCCAGGATTCAAACTTTCAGGATTAAATGCTATCACGAATTCATTAATTCAGAAGTAACTTAAACGCGAGGGGGGGGGGGGCGAGAGGAAGCTGTAAATGGTTTCCATTGACTCCGAAGGAAAGAAACGAAAAAGGTGGTGGAGGTTACTTACACGTTGGTCTAAACTGGCGTTGTCTGATCCTGCGGGCCTGGACAGCGAGTGGTCGGAAACGATTACATGTGATTTAAGGAGCTCTCCAGGCTCGGACCTCCAGGTTGGCTGGACCACTGCATCTAGCTTGCTCTAGAGTCTACACCCTAGTCTGTTTTATCTACGAAGTGCAGCAGTCGCCTCCACTTAGACGCCTATTGGCCCCCGTTCTTTTGCACATAGACCACTTTCTTGCATCTCAATACAAGACATACGACACGATCGTTGGTCGATGCAATCACTTCCATTCGTTTCTTGTTATGGGAATGGATAGATTTTTGTGGATCTGTTATAAGTGTGTTATCATGTGTATTATTAGACAGCGTGGCATGGGAAACGGAGTGGTATATAACAGATCGTCACAAAATTAATTTTAAACCGATCATCCTAGATGTAGTCTTATTTCGTAGAAAAGATTTTGAAGAATATGGTTGTATTTCACGAATTTTCAGAGAGGCGATCTTGAAGCAATATTTAAAAAATGAAAACTTGTTTATGACTTTCATATAGCAAACACGATTTTGTCGTTTAGAAAAAAATTATTCGTTCTTGGATAAAATAAAAGGAGTAATTCCGTATGATCGATAGTCTTGGAGCTGAGATTTCGATTATGTTTACTGTTTTGAGCCGAACGCAAAAATTGCAAACTTTCACGGACCCGTATTCTTTTAACGAATTTTAAATTACCAAAATGATACCTTGAACCCCCACTAATTCCACGTCGATTACGTTATCATCAAAATCCTCGGCACCGAGTGCACGAAGTGATAACTTTATCGCCGAATGACCAATAGACAAATAGTGCATACTTCATCGACTTGTATTTGTTAAACAATTTTAAATCCAGTAAAATAATGTCTTAAACCATCCTCAATATTACCTGAACCACATCATACTCCGATTTCATAAAAATCCCTCGCACCAAATGCGAAAAATAATTAATTAAGCACGGATTACCCTCATGCTTTCGAAGAAGCTACGATTATTAGCATTAATAATTTCTTTATCCATCCTGGGATTAGTGAAAGAGGCCTCTGTTACGTGAGTTATGATTATAAATAATCGTATAACCTTGAAAAGAGCCACATTGCTCGAAAAAGGAACGTCACCACCTGAAGAACCGAATCCACAGAGCTGACGAAGGACCACGCGACACAATGTTAGTTATTAGTGAATGCTATTGTCATGTCAGAGTCACTCGAGCGATTGATGAAGCAGGTACAGACGCTACCGTGTCGTTGGACAAGACGAGGTAGAAGCTGGTTGCAGCCTCTCGAGACAAGTGGCACCATCGACATGGTAACGGCCTGGTAACTGCCTCGTAAGCTATCTAACGGAGCACCACCGACTCGAGCGGCCGATACTCGTGTGGTGATTCGAGCTTTAGGTTCAATAGCCTCTTCATCAAGGATCGCACGTCTAAATCCTCGGAGTTGGACCATGGATCGCCCACTTGATCGAGCTTCGTGGAAATTCACAAGGACTGTGCAACGTGCGTACTCGCAGGAGACCCACGCAAGTCCAGGGCTTCCAAAACTGCTGGTCTACGGTCGATCCTAGAGGATGTTTTTGCCTGGTTCAATCACGATAGTCGTAGAATTCGAACGTTCAGAACGATGTTTGTATCGATCACGATGTTTTTTTCTTCTTCAAAGCTCTGAATTGCAACTAGGCGTGCACCATTCGCTTAATTGGACTTCAGGCTTCCGACTATAGTGACTAGGCCGGCAATCGAGGCGATCATGGCTACGCTTGTTGCCGCTTTTGACGATGATAGCGATACAACGCTCGGTAACGATTGATTGGTCGGGATCGTCTGTACGTTTCCCCGATAATGCTATTCTCTTGTTTCTCTTCCGCTTGGATGAAGTGTGTATTGTGGCTGAAGCTATCTCATTACAGGGCCACTGTTTGGTCTCGCTTAGAGAAGGACGCCCCCCTACCCTCTCCCCTCCCCTCCCCTCCCCCCTCCCCCCGACAAATGGATCACTTGGGACGCCCTCGTTGATTAATTTGCATTTCCAACTTGAGGGCTGAGCGTTCTTTCCTGGGCTGTGTGTTCTGTAACTATAATGTGCCAGATTTGAAACCTTATACCTACGTGGAAAAATTCTGCGATTTTTATTCATTTTTTCTTACGACGGATGGGTTTTTCAGGAACTTGTGTTTTGTATATTTGGATGCAAAGATAATGGTATACAGTGAAAATCGTGAACTCATGAATTGTACTGTTGGATGTAAGAACGGCCTTAGGACACTACGACCCTTTTTGCATAAAACGCATAATTAGATTCCTCATTCTTTTCGACATATGCCCTTTAAATTTCATTGCCGTGTCTTTAAAATTGACAGAGTTATGATAAATTTTGTGAATCGATGTTGACCAGAATTGGGTGCTATTCGAAAAAGAATAAAATTACGAATAAAATGAAGTTTAAAAATTTATTCGATTAAGAATTTATTCGAATTTATTAAATTTGTCGTCCTGGTTATCGAATACTAAATTGATACCGAAAATAATCGAAAATAAATTCTTATTCGAATAAATTTGGCTCGAATAACGCTACAGATTTATTTGTTCTTCACAAATAATTTTTCGTTGAATAAAATCGTTTTTCATTATTCACGAATAAATCTTGGGGATTTATATGTTACTCTTTATTCGTTATTCGCAATAAAATTTGACCAACTGTCCTTAATAATTCATATCTAAGTCAAACTATGATTATTTTTATGGCTATATTTTTTCAATATTCTATATTTTCGAATAGTATGCAAATGGTAAATAAATAATAAAAAAATAATGGTAAAAACAATTTTTTTTCTATATTCCTCCAGTTTCTGCAAAAATAGCCTGAGAAGGCTATACTTAAAATTAATTTCACTGATTCATTTATTACACAATTTCGATTGTAATAATGCAATTACAAATGAGACATATCAACTTTTTAAATATTATAGACACTTTTACAACAACTTCGCTATGTATAAAAAATATTTAACTTCGTAATTTTTACAGATACTTTTCTCGAAACTAACTTTTGTCGCTGAGACCCTTCTTGCATCCAACAGTACAATTTTGAAATTGATACTTTATTGTGTGTTATTGAATTGTTTTCATGCAAAATCGATCTCGCCTTGATGACCACTTGGGGTACATAAATAAGGCTTCTTCTTATATTCTGTTTTTATATTTCTTGTATGCTCTGCATAGATGTTGTCTATTTCACTGGAATATAAAGTGTAGAGGAATTTTCAGAGCAACGAAGAAAATAGTGATTCCTTGTACAAAAGTAAGGCATTATATTTGTAAAGCTATGACGACTTCAACGATAAATGTGTAATATGCTTCTTGAATATTAATATTCTGGAAGATCAAATAACTGTGCTTGTCTTTATTTTCCTGTAGAAACTACTCAATAGGGACACTGCCATCCCACCATTTCTCAAGCAAATTTTAACATAAATACGCCCAAAGGAGGTCTACCTTCTACTGTTCAAACTTAATCTCCACACTTTCCGATGTGGCCATAAAGATCTTATTCCCATGGTGTGTAATCTTGTAAATAATTGTGGAAATGGATAAAACCACTCCGACGAAAAATGAAACAATAGCACCGTAGAAAATGAATCCAAAATTGTAAAAAAAACTTTTATCTAACAATACGTGCAAAAACTTCGAGGACACCTAAGCACCTTGTAAGCTCGCCATTGAAGCTCAAAGCTCCAAGTAACTTCCCCACAAATTCCGATAAGAACAACAATAAGTACCGATTATTTCGCGCTTTCAACTCGTCACGCACGTTCATCAAGACTTGTCCTCACCCGGTACATTACTGCCTAAAGTCTGTCTTGGGATCCATACAACTATGCTAATTCGAAGCAATTGGGTTTTCACGGTGCGGTCAGACGCAATTCCCGGCGATATCCCGTATTTGCGGCGTCGAATGTTCGACTCTCGTAGGGAGTTTCGACCGCGACACAATAGGGCTGTATAAGAACTCGTTAGAACGTATCGATACTATGGACGGGGACGGTTGTTCACGAAGACACCCGTGTTACATGACAATGGGAAGACGGTCACGAAAGGCGAGCATCCCGTTCAACGAGCTTCTGGGCACAAAACCGTAAAGACGTTTCGACGGATGCTTTTACCGTCCTCGAGGAGAAATTGGCCGGTGTCGCTGTTGCCGCCCAGACAGCGATCGGTCTCCCTGGCCATTAAATTGACATACAGTGAATCGGTGTCAGAAGCATCCGGGCACCGTTTGAATGGGTTTATTTAATGCAGAACCAGAAAATCGTGGAGATAGCCCGTCGACTCCGGAAGAATCGCGCCCCCTAGCCCCTGCACACACACCCCAATCGAATGGAAATATACCGGTCGCCCTTTTGTCGAGCACAATGCCCAGGCCTTACGATCGTCCAATATTTTCCGTCAACAAACTGCACGCGTTCATCTCGTTATAAAGTCTGTTTGATCGGCAAACATTGCAGCGTCGATGCATGCGGCCTGCATCGCATCGCCGGTGCATGTCGGGAAAATACGCGGAGGAATCATTCCAACCACCCCCGCCCTTGTAACACTTGATTGCGGAATCGGCTCTGGTCGAACGAGTATTCTTACGAGCTCGCGTTGCGAATTATTAATTTTATGAGTTACGTGGAGGCTTGAGTAATTGAATATTTTGTGTTGTGAAATGATACTTAGTTGAGAAAGTCTACGTGTACTGTATACGTTTGGAATATTAAAACAGACACGGTAGATTTGGTGTAGGGTGTCGAGTTTAGTGACTGTATATCAACATTGTCAACAGGGGTTAAGTTTGTGGAGGTTCTGCGTGTACAGTTGATTCTTCCTTCTTTCATGTGGAGCATATTCAGTGTAAAGGCTAAACACTTTACTTTTATACTGGAACGTTCCTTACTTAGAAATATAATAGCCTGCCGTTAGTATTTGGGGCTTCTATGTGTAGAGGATGTAGGATTCTGGTACCTATAACTTTGTTAGTAGTCTGAGTTGAGTAAGGCTAGCGAAAGAAGGACTAACATATTTCAAAAAATTACTCGTTTCGTTATGAGAAGGAGCTGAAATTCATCTTGAAGTAAGAAGTTACACACAGCACCTGCTGTAGAGACAAACCAGAAAAACTTATCATATCTCAAAAAGTATGTACAACTCTTGGAAATAAGTTTGGAACCAAACGCGATGATACGAAACTAACCAGATATACCTACCAATATTTTCTATATATAAAATGCAACGGTATATATAAGTAATGCGTGGTAATGTTAAATTGGTATATTTTAACGTAAACACTCCAAAAATAATTGATTTATGGCTTCCATTTCATTACTCTCTTTTCAATACTCTTTTCCTGAAATGCGAATCATTAAGTGGTCATGGAAACAATTTTTGCTACCACAGTGTGAAAACTTGATTACATCGATGCCAAAGTATATACAAGCTATGATACGTGCGCGTAGGAACGTCACCAATTACTTAGTGATATAAATATTAAATAAATTATTGTTAATTTCTTTGCAAATTCATACTTATTTCCAAGTAACATATTGTTTCTTCTATATTTCTTATCACATAATAAGCCAAATTCTCAATTACTTTTGGTGCTTTTAGGAATACTGGTATTTCTCGTTAGTTTCGTAGCTTTGCGTTTGGTTCCTATCGTATTGCCATGGGTTGTAGTATCTTAGAACATATTATATACATACGTAGGTTTATTAGAACTTTTTCCCTTGTTTAAACAAGCACTATGAGCACTTCGTATTTATGACCTTAATTTTCAAACTTGTTATATAACATGCCTCCTTAAGCCCTCAAGTTTTCACACCCTACTTAGTTATATCCTCTACCCCCTATTACATTCACAGCCTCATTATTATTCCCTCCACACCTCGATAAGTATTACATTCACACACAAAATCATCACCACTTTTTCACCTATTCGGACCAGCACCATGTGCCCTAAAAGCTTGTAAACCTCTTCCTTATATACTTCGCATAGAATCCGCCATTCAGTACTTAACTTTCAGTTCGCTATTGCGCTACCGTCTTCACCCTCCACCACATTCGCAGCCACCCTGTACTCCATCCATCCACAATGCCTACCTAAGAAGATAATTGATCCCTAGCGTATCCCTTGGATCGCATCGAGTATTATCAAGGCAGTCAGCAATCTCGACACTTTGCATCTGTGCCCAATATCACAGCCTTGGAGTTCGTCTACCCGTGGTAGACTTACGTCTGCGCCGGCGAGGACAGCTCGCTTACGCGAACCACGATGACAAACGCTGCCATCTAAACAAAGGGTCCCGCGCTATACGTGCGGCAGACACGCAATTTCCGTGGCATGTAAATCGCCGCGAAATGAATTTCTGCCAATCACGCACGTGCGTCAGAGGCGGCGATCGTCGGTAACCCTGGCTGTTTGTTGAATATCACCGAAAAAAATGTAAGCTCTCTGGGCGAAATTCGGCGGTGCCAATGAAAACCAGCAGGGGTGAACGTAAATAATCGATGAAACCGTGAATATTTTCGTCGGGAATATCTCTGTTTGGAAACAATCCGTGCCCCTCGGGAGCAGTGGAAATAAGATTATGGAATTAGCAAGATCGGAATAATCGTGGAAAATATAATAGTTTATGAAGTGTACATGAATGGTAGTGTTTGAATTAATTGCATGTGTGATGCGGATTTATTTCTAGTCTTGTAGTTTTAAGTAAGGTAGGAAAATCGTAGGGAGTAGATTTGAACGTTTGTCTAGTCACTCTAGAAGAGATTATGAAACGTCGCTACATAGCGGCGACTTCTACAAAATCGAATTACTCAAAAACTGAGGGTGATGCCGACAAACGGTTTGCAGATTCGTTTTCAGCGCACGAAAACCTATAAGAGACGGTGAAGGAATCTTAAAAATCCAGACGGCTGTCGAACTGTGTTATTAGCTGTCCATAAAATATACTTGTCTTTAAATGTCCACAAACTTATGATAGCGAATAAAAGCTGATTGGTTATTCGTCAACCGAAAAAAATATTTTCGTTCCTGTACTTATATAACAACTCTAAGGTCCAAGAATACAAAAAATTGAATATAACTCCCCATTCAGAACCATTCTACAGATTCCTTTGACTCCACACATAACATACGCCGCACACGTTTCAATCTCCACAACGACCTTACTGTAACCACCAATATCCACTCATGAGGCCAGTTACCTTAATTATTCAGCTCCACAGCACCAGAGCGCACTTTCCGCCCCCGCGACTTTCTTACAAGCCCGGCGTTTCCCAAAAATCACAGAAGCCTCGGGCACAAGTAGAGTAGGGGTTACATCGAGACATCAAGACTGTGCCTTTTTTATCCTCGCGCATTCATCCGACCTGTCGATTCGAGTCTCGCGATTCGCATATGCCTGCTCGATGGCCCGCCCCGTCGATGCTGCCATACCCATGATTGATGTTCGCCGTCGTTCCACAGACGCGACTACATAAATCAAAAGGCGCCCTTGTACGCGCGAACCCTTTTCTTGTCGCTTTCTCCTTTCGTTCCTTTTTTATGCTCCCCCCGCTCTGTAAGGCGCCACGGCGCGTTATCAAATCCGTCGATGACAGACGAGAACGTATTAAATACCGAGCTGGGACGGGCATCGATTGTCGCCGAGTGCCAGGCGAGGTGGTGGATGAAAAAGGGTGCGAAGCAAACGAACACGTGCATCATCGTTGAGGCCCCCAACGATTGAGATACGTTTCGTGCGCCCTCCTTCGTCCTCCTCCGCGCCATCCTGATTATGTGTCTCACGTCGCTTGTTCTGTACATATTATTTGGCACAGCAAGGGTGCTTCTGACAGATTCATCGTGAAAGTTGTAATTTTTAAAGGTAACGCGCCGGGAAAGGATGCCTCGTGTCGCTCTGATTTACGAGGGCAAGCACTGCCTGTTTGCGTTCACTTGGAAGCTGTATTTTGTTGGAATGAGAACGAAATGAAGACGGATAATTCGATTTTGTGGTTTTTCTGTAGGACATTGTTAGAAGTTTGTTATAATATTACATGGTTTCGGAGATATTTGAGGTTTTGCGGTGAGATCTGAAAATTCTTGTGGAATTGCTATCGGATTGGATTTTTATTGGAATTTGGATATCGGATTTCGCTATCGAACTTCGAGACATAATTGGTTGAAAGTCAGATCTGTATTTAAGGATGAAATATCAGGAAATATTGTTATGATGGTTATAGTAGCAGATATTTATGTGATCTAAATTGTTGAAAGCAAATTTAATGAGTAACGTTAACGTTTTAATTTTCGGGAAATATAAAAATAATTTTTAAGCATTCATGATTGGAACAAATATACAACCCGGTGCAAATATATTTTTTGTATGGTGCAAACTTCTGGAGAAACATTTAGCACACGAAACCCCCGAAAATCTACTATAAAAATGAAGCAAAAATTAATCGAATGGGCCATTTTAATAGATGCTGCCTGTACAATGAGTGACGCAGCTGTTAAAATCGCTTCTCACTGTTGTTCCATGCGGGGGGGATTCTAGCGTACAAAAGCGAAGATTCATCCGTCTCTCGCAACTCTTACAGCTTCCCTCCTTCTCCCCGTCTCCAGATGGTATTTCTTGTCAGAAATGATGTATCGATACAAGCAGGGCCCACGAATGCACGCGTAATCGCGAGCGTATCAGACCATGCGAGTGTGTTGCGAATGAATGAAATTTCACACGATTCACGGCTCGTTACACCGTACGAAAACATATTTAAACATATCTATGAAACGGTAATAATATTACACGCAAAATTACAAATTAGAATAGTTTTGATAATTAAAGCAATACCACGATGGCGAGCGCGGAACGTAAATAAAGTTGTTGCTGGGATGCCATCTGCTGGGACGCTCAAATCCGCCATTGTGAAATATTAAACGACAGTCCTGCATTTCGTTTTAATACTTGTAATGTGTAAATGTAGAATAATCGCATATAGACTTAAAAAAATGTCACAATTTGAATTCCAAAAATGTTTTAAGATCCGCAGATCTGGTCAGGTAGCGTATACGCTACTGTCACAACAGAATAAAATTCACAAAAACCATTCCGATTATATCCCATTATCAAGTTCGTCGCATGCGTGCAAGTAAGTTCGCAGGGGCTAAGTACTCAGTGGCCATCGTTGGAACGACAGCATCGAGTTCTTCGTTCCCGCGAATTAAGCGTGGCCGAAGGACCAGATTAAAGTGTCTCGAGATCATCGATCCTAAGGCGGAAGGACGGTGCCCGGCATAGTCCTGTTCGCTTCTCGGCGAACGCTCGGATAAATAGTTCGCTCGCGGGAAAGCAAAGGAGCTCTTATTCGAATTGGCTGAATTCCAAGGACGAAGTCGATAGAAGGAGGCTCTTCTTTCTTTGTCCTTGCGCCGTTCCTTTCATCTCTCCAGCGGGCTCTCTTTTAACGGGCCAAAGATCTGAGGAATAGTTGAGAGTTTGGTCGATAGTTCGAGGGGCTCATGGCATTTCATTCCGCTCGAAATTCCGCAAAACATGTGGCCGACCGCAACGGAATCGAAATAAATCTCTACTGGGATCAGACACGGCGGACGCTCCTTTGCGCGACACGCGATTCGGCCTCCCAGCTTTGCTTAGGGCACGCGCCCCAGGACGTTCTTGGTTTAAGAACGCGTAGATTGTAAAACACTAGCTTCGTTTACGAATCGCTAGATCTCTAAAAGGGAAACTTTCCGGGCGGGATGCCACGTGTTCATTTCCTCGCGAACATTCCTCCGGCTCCTTCGAGGATTCCACTGCTATGTCGACCGCGGCCTGTCGAAAATTCCTTTCCAACTCGTGGAAGAATTTAAATTGGAAATCATATCGCGTTCACGATATCGCGGAGCTTACGCTGCGATGGAAAAATTCATTATAATATTTAGATATATATGATGACTTTAGGAGGTGTGCTTTTGGAGTCATTATGAATAAGGTAAATGGTTCCGATGTTCGATATAAGAGAATGCGATTACGTATGAGCATATTTGCGTGAGGTATGGATTATCGAGGATAATGGTCTGTTTCGTTATGTTTAACTAAGGAAACTTTGAGATGCAACACGAATAGTCTCTATGATAATGACTTCATTGTAAAGTGTAATTAGTCTGTTGTTTTTTGTATATGTAAATCTACTTGTGGCAACTTCCAGCCATAGTTATTGTCCACTTGTTTCAGTTATTCGGTAAACAATTTTATAGATACTGTAAATTAGATTTTAATACTGTGACAGCAGAACAAATAAAGTGGTTCTCAAATTCTATTCTTTGTTTGTCTTTCTTCTCCTGCTTCGTTTTTATAGAAGCTTCTGCTGTTTTTCTTTCTTTTCTTTAATTTCAAATTATTATTCAGGTTTGTTTCCTTTTGGAAGTTTTTTATGTACTTATCACTTTGAACAGTGGCAGTTTTTATTAGATTAAAGGTAGAGTGCATTTGTACCTAAATGATTTACACTTCCTAATACAGTTTAAAATGCTACCTGATGAACCACGAATACTGTAAAAAGTCATCTAGATTCTGTTACATAAGGAGTGAAATGTAATAAAGTATTATAATATCACCTAATTTCTGTAAGATATACCTGTTCTACGGAAAATTTTTAAATAAAACACTTCAACACTGTGACTTTCAAGTCTAAAAGTCTCAATAAATAAAATAGTCAATCTATCACAACGTGCGTTACAGAAATCACAAGAAAGCATTATAGATCTCTTATCACATTGAAAAATACTCGTTAGATACTTATTTATTCCACGTGTGCAACTTGGTCGCTCGCGAATTACGTCTGTCACGGAATACCTAATGACGGTTTGGAAAATGTTTGACGGCTCACATGTGCAACGATAGTTGCACTTACTTAACATAATAATAGATTACGATAGTCGAAACGATATTCGACGAAATCATTTGTTATAGTATGCCTTTATATGACACAAGTGGGAGCGTATGCGCGAGTCCATTATCTTCGCTATCAATTGTTCCTACTTGGATCGCCATTCATTGGCATCGTATAAATATCTGACAAATTCGTGGATGGAGTCGAGTCGTATCCAAGTAACGATCCGAGCATGAATAAGGCAGTGTGTTTGTACATCCTCGCTATTGTAGCGGGTGCCTCCTGCACCATAATTCCACCAAGAGTTATAAAAGGCGTAAGTTTCTGCAATTCATAAAATCTTTAGTATCTTTTTCCATATACTTGCTATGTACACGATGGTTCCACACTTCAGTGGCTATATACGAGATTTGCACATCATAGAAGAGGATCATACTTAACATATATTTGTTTGTTGAAATTGAGGAACTAAATATATATTTAATTTTTTTAATTGCAAAATAAGGCGTAATTTACGATACAATCGAAGAAGTGGTGATGATTTGTGAAAACATATGTGAGAAACCTTCCATCGGAGGTTTCATTTTTGAAAAAATCAAATTGAAACGTTCGTGGAATATAGATTTTTAATCGATTTTGCTATTAATATCTGCACAGTTTCCCATTCAAATTGATTGCAGGAGAAAATACAAGAGTATTTTAGTCAATTTTTTAGGAACACAAATCCGTGTAATGAAAATGAGATTTCCTAAAAAGTAAGATTACAGTTTACACCACGTTTGTACTTATTATTTCCGCAAGGAGTCTACTTTTTTTCGATTGTGTCACAAATCCCACCAAAACTTGTACGCTCCTCTAACTGTCCCTTATGAACAGGTTCGTGTGCACATATCGCTGCCACGACGCTTTCCGCCATTTTTCTACTGAAAATGTACACAAAATTATGAAAACAATTTTTCACAATCGGAACGGAGTCACCCCTACCTAAAGTATTATAATACACTATTGTAAGAGTCAGAGTAGTAGAATTTAGTAATTCTAATAAACACTGATATCATAAAAGTTTTCAAGAAAGTTCAGTTACACGTTCCAAAAAAATAAAATCTACATAGGCGCCAATGAAAGATTATAGCAATATGTAAGGCATGCAAAATAATGCTGTTTTATAAAACAAACTCATTTTCTTTTGAACAGATAGTAGACAGGGGAGCTTCAATAATAAGACGAAATCTGCCAATACCAACCACCACCCAGGCTCCGTATGACTCAGACGAATCTTCACCGGAGGAAACAGTTCTAAATGCAATCGAAGATTTGGCACAAAAACTGAAAGATGTAAAGAAGTGGATAGACGAAAACAGTTCTATCCCAACGAGTTCTGAAGAACAAACCAACTCTCCTTCAACTACTGCTGCCAGTGAGTCTTCTTCCACCACTCGAGCCTATCCAACACCTAGCACCCGTCAACCGTACGAACCACCCAGCACTGTCCGACCGCTTTACCCACTACCTACGACCAAGATACCAATTCCAACAATTAGCACAAGTAAACCCTACGAAATTCCAACCACTAGAGTACCGCTTTATACAGCACCTACGACCAAGATACCAATTCCAACAATTAGCACAAGTAAACCCTACGATATTCCTACCACTAGAGTACCACTTTATACAACACCTAGCACCCGCCAACCCTACTCAACCCCTTCCACCAGCGGACCCTATACGGCACCTACCACCCGGCAACCGTACTCTACACCTTCCACTAGCGGACCATATACAACACCTAGCACCCGCCAACCCTACTCAACCCCTTCCACTAGTGGACCATATACGACACCTAGCACCCGCCAACCCTACTCAACCCCCTCCACTAGTGGACCATATACGACACCTAGCACCAGTCAACCCTCCTCAACGCCTTCCACCAGCGGACCATATACAACTCCTACCACCCGCCAACCGTACTCAACACCTTCCACTAGCGGACCATATACGACACCTAGCACCCGTCAACCCTCCTCAACGCCTTCCACTAGCGGACCCTATACAACACCTACCACTCGGCAACCATACTCTACACCTTCCACTAGCGGACCATATACGACACCTAGCACCCGTCAACCCTCCTCAACGCCTTCCACTAGCGGACCATATACGACACCTAGCACCCCTCAACCCTCCTCAACGCCTTCCACCAGCGGACCATATACAACTCCTACCACGCGCCAACCGTACTCAACACCTTCCACTAGCGGACCATATACGACACCTAGCACCCGTCAACCCTCCTCAACGCCTTCCACTAGCGGACCATATACGACACCTAGTACCCGCCAACCGTACTCAACACCTTCCACTAGCGGACCATATACGACACCTAGCACCCCTCAACCCTCCTCAACGCCTTCCACCAGCGGACCATATACAACTCCTACCACCCGCCAACCGTACTCAACACCTTCCACTAGCGGACCATATACGACACCTAGCACCCGTCAACCCTCCTCAACGCCTTCCACTAGCGGACCATATACGACACCTAGTACCCGCCAACCGTACTCAACACCTTCCACTAGCGGACCATATACGACACCTAGCACCCGTCAACCCTCCTCAACGCCTTCCACTAGCGGACCATATACGACACCTAGCACCCGCCAACCCTCCTCAACGCCTTCCACTAGCGGACCATATTCGACACCTAGCACCCGTCAACCGTACGAAACACCCAGCACTAGCCGAACACTTTATCCACTACCTACGACCAGGATACCACTTCCAACAATTAGCACAAGTAAACCCTACGAAATTCCTACCACTATGGTACCGCTTTATCCACTACCTACGATCCTACCAATTCCAACAATTAGAGTGTATTAAATACGTAACACCATTGCACTCTATACAACGTATAGTGAACAGTACGCAACACCTAATACTAACTGACCATGCGCAGCATCTAGCTCCAGTGAATCCTATACAACACTCACCACTTGCCGACTATATCCAACACCTAAGTCCATTCGCCTTCTCTAGTACCTACGATCATGATACGAATTATAACACTTATGTCCGGTCAGCCCTTTCGAACATGCAGCTCGAATCACCCTTCCACAAAGTTTAATTCCAGTGAATCCTATCCAGCTTCTAGCTCCAATAAACTTTATCCGTCACCTACCAGCAGTAAATCCTATCCAGCACCTACCACTCGTCAACCCCATGCAATTGCTACCAGTAGTCGGTCCTACTCGGCCTCTGCTGCTTCCGTCCCTCGTTCCACTATCAGCAGGAGAAGGAGACAAACGAGGGATGTTGGAAAAAACGTAGCAGAATTACTCGGCCCAAACGATTTCGCTCAACTGCTCGACTTCAACCCTTTAGGGAATCTGGCATCGTTGCTGTCCAAGGCTGACCTCTCTCACATCACGGTCCCCGTGCCGTTGATACCAGTGCCACAGGACCCTCCCAAGTTGCCAGTTGTCCCTGGCCTGCGTGAAAACGTAGAGTACGCTAGGAATCGTACGGCACAAGCATTGGGTGTCGCATCTGATCTGCGTACCGCTATACAAAAAGCTTCAGAGAAAGCAATACACAGTGTGGACCCTGTGAGTGCTGTGGCCTCCTTGTCCAACAAAATACTCCAGATATATTACAACGTGGCGCAGAATTGCCCAGTGCGGCGAGTTGGGGCGGCTGTTTTGCAAGATGGTCTGAGTATTGTCGGGGACGTCATCAAGAGTGTGGTCAGCATTGCATAACGTGACACGGCGAAAGTTGCAAATGTACTTGGTTGAAGCAAATAGTGCTGATACTCAGCATTGACGAGTTCAGCTGAAGTTTGTGATGTACGATTAACAGAAAATTGGATGTATTAAATGTATAACTAGTAAAGAAATATAGTTGTATTGCAAATGAGCTGCAGGTGTATTGTTTTGTTATTTCCACCTAACCAACTTGAATTAATCGTGACATAAATAATTTGTAGATGCAAGAGAAATAAAGTCAAGAATGGTTTATGAATACAGAAGTTAATATTTTTATTCCCAAACCAGAACATTTTTTGTTTTCACGGAAATCAAAGTCGTTTGGTTCACCGTAAATGTGACCAAAGGACTTGAAGGAGTTGCATTGCATAATAATTAGAAGTCTTCGCCGATTAAAAACAAGTCAAGTACTTTGTTTCTTGAATCAATTAATGAACCTACAATACAAATTCCATTGTTTTCACATAAATACAATATCATCGTGCAATACAAATTTGTGCATGCTTTATGAGGTTTCTTTAACTCAGGAGACTGACTCGACCAGTTACTATAATTAACATGTTCATAAATGGAACACACTTTCACCAGTCTCATAGAATATCTATTTAGAATCCTTCCATTACAGCACTCATCCCGATCGATATGCATGGAATTTTCCAACTTGTCTCTACATAATTATGTTCAATATCAATCATTTCTTACTTGAGATCACCTTATATTCACACTCCTCAACATAAAACTATTTCATTCTTTACTTTCCATCAATAAGCGAAGGTTCAGTTGTCGCAAACAAAACAGAAGTTGACTGTGAAGTCTCCTATGCTTCCCAATCCTTTCAATCCTACAAGAATATGCATTCCCTTCATCACTACCCACCCACCCCACCTTCTAACTTTTCCAAATACTCATAATTGTCATTCTTTTCCATGACTGAGCTAGTCGCAAAAAAAAAAACGATGACCAAAGTAACCGTGGCGAGACGCGATCAACCGGCAGCAGATTCTCGAGCACGTCCCGAAGACGTCGTCATCAGCGGGGACGTGCAACCGCCCTCCCCCGCCACTCACTTTCCCCCGGATGAAATTTATGTATGGAAATATCCGCGTGAGCATTACGCATGTAGAATATCACGACCAGCAGCTGGAGGCCCTCCCGTGACGACACTTCGTAGGAAAATGTATTTTAGCGCTCACGATGGAGGCGGCAAGGTGGAAATATGCGCTCGAGCGACCCTTTCCTTTCCCGCGCCATTCGTTTCCCCCCGGTTTTCCCTTGCTACCCGCGAACCTCTCTCGTCGAACCCACCGACGAGCATCCACCATCGACAGCCCCCTGCAGGCATCGAAGCCGCAAGGACTGTATAGTCGAGAGCTTCTTTCATATTTCTACGTGTAGATTTGCGGCGCAGAGGTGCATCCACCGCGTCCTGGAACGTCCTCATGTTTTATGCACGCACGATGACAATTTTATGAGCGCGGGAACAGATTGTTAGGGGGAGGAGGGCGGGGGTGAGTCGGTCAGCGACGTTCCCTCGCCCTCGAAGACCGCGCGCGCCTCTTCTGTCGAAAGATTCACGTCTCCTCAAGGGTCTCTTCAGACGGTAGGAAGCTGTGGAATTGTTAATAGGATAATGATCCTGATATGTACTTTAACTTCTTGATATTGAAGGCATATCTGTGAGAGCTATGATGTTCCCGTTAAACCAACATTAAAAACGAAACTTGTCTATAGATACAGAGAAATAGTTTATTATCGTAGCGCTGTATATTCATACAATTATCCTCGCCCATCGGATATTTTTAAGAATAAAAAATCTCGACACCGGTGAATCACGTGTGACAATGAGCGTATAAAAGGGCACCAAAATGGTTGTCGATTTTTCGCGGACCGATTAAATCGTATTACGAAATCGTTATTTCCTTTCGATGTCTTGTACAAGCGAACGTTCCATTCTATTTGCGCGGTCAAATAGATTGCCACCTTCGCGACTATGTAAAATACTTAAATGTTCACTTTGAATATTGAAGTGACGAATTTATGTTTACGTTAAAGCCGCGATTGTCATTCCCGCGCGAAGAGGTTGTCACGTTTCCTTCTCGCAGAAACTGACGTTTAACACTTTGATTTTCCTTCCTGGCCGTCACTGGCCGTCACTTGGCAGTATCGCATGCCCGTATCGATACGTATGTTCTCGCCGTTTATTAATGGATTCTCGATGCACGCTTGGATAAGATGAGCGACTTCTTCGCAGTATCCGTATCGTTTTGGAGTTAGCGACATGGCCACCCAACGTTTCCTGTCTTCTGCTTTCTGTATAGCTGAATCAAAGTAAGTACTTTATTAACAGTGTTATTCACGACGTAAATGTTTGTAATTTTATACTTGGAAGCCTTTAAACATCTGGTTCTGATATAATTAATTTCAAATTTAATTTAATCAAGCTTTGTTACATAATATTATGCATTCGACAGAATAACTACGAGTTAACTGATTAATAATTATTTCACAGAACCCACAACCCTTATTATTGATTAAAGACTAGATTCATAATCACGCGTTTTGTCATTTAATAGCATAGCAAATTTATCGTATAAAACGAAATGTGACACCTGTTGACTGTAGCTTATATTGAATCATTTAGGTTCCTGTCATCAGGAATGATTACCAGTTTTAAAGAAACCAAGAGAAATCATATCATTTTCATGCTGCCAAAGTTTAAAATTCATTATACATAATTATTGTCAGAAGAACTTTACCACTTGTCCTACCGAACAAGATATCATATAATTTCTTTCCTTAAACTCCTAACGTTATTACACCCACAGACAATGAAGGATCCGCATCCGATTAAGGGGACTAGGCAGTCGGAAAATCGATTTTTTTAAAGTAGTACCTTTTCTAAATAAATTGCCTCTTGGTTTATATTAAAATTCGCAAAATTGTTAATTTGGCAGCTAAACAGTTCAAGCGGCAACCTACAGCGTCGCCTTTGCCCAGAAACTTTAAACGCGTTTTTCTCGAATCTTCTTTTCTCTTGGTTTTCGCCTAGATACGACTGAACGGAGTTTCAGATCGACTTGAAAAAAAATGACAGGATGTGTAAAACATGTGCCATTTCCCGCCAAACCTCTGATATGGTCCGTAAAAATTCGAGATTTTCATAAACTAATATAAAAGTCCCTGATTTTTAGTTGCGCACAAACATGACCGAATTTTTCTTGAAATAATCGCCGTTTTTCGGCCACCAATTTGATAATTATGTTTTAATTCTAGTTGTTATTGGTTCCGCGGGAAACTACAGATGTAACGAACAAGAACCACACCTTGAAATGGGATTATGTCACATTTTAAAGCATACGTTTATTTCATACCAACTTTTCTCAAACTCTATGGTAATAATAAACATTGGGTAAAACGATACATCTGGATTTTCTTTCATTTTCTTACAAATACTTTAAAAAGAAAGAGTTTCATTCACAGAAAGTGACTGCCTAATCCCCTTAATGCTTCGAAAGGCTGCGGAGCATTAAAATCTTCTTATAGCATTTATAAATACATATCGAGAAATCGTGAGGTTTGGTAACAGTAGTTCAAAGGAGAAGGTTCGAAGAGGGTTAGTCATCCCCATCCCCACAGAATCCCCTCTGCAAAGTTGCTTCCTGTTCGCGCATGCGCATTGAAGACTTCACAACTGCCCAATATGCCTATACACTGATTTACCTGTCATAGGGCTGTCTATGAAGCCAGGGCATATACCGACAACGCGTATTCCTTTTTGAGCTAGTCCTCTGGCTAACGGTATAGTCATTCCTGCAACCGCGGCTGTCGTGCCACCGTAGACAACAAATTCAGGTGGAGCGTCGAACGCCATCGTACTCGAGAGATTGATAATGATGCCCCTCTGCTGATGCGAGTCTGGTTTGTTCTCTGCCATCATACCCACCATTAGCCGAGTCACGTTAAATAAACCCCACACGTTCGTTTCGAAGTGACACCTGTACATGTCGGTCGAATGTGGCTTTTTGTCTTTGAAGTTGTACACCTGCTCGGCCCCAAATACACCAGCGGAATTGACTAGTACATTCACGCCCCCGAATTTCTCTTTCACGCACTTCATGCTCTCTTGTACGTCTTTCTCGACTCTAACCTGCGAAATAATTCCATACTGTTAGTGGTATCACTATTTTATTTTAGTTATTATGGAAACTGCGTGGGAATAATATATTTAGTAATGCCTATAGCAACAATTTTGTATCCGTTGCTTTGGAAGAATTTGAGGACTTTGTAGGAATAGGGGTGCAGCTCCACCTTTACTAACTTCAAGTAAATTAGAAAAAAAACTGTTTATAAAATTATTGCTTTGACTTAACATTAAAAAGCGAACACTAATTGAAAAAAATATATTTTCACACAATAAGTGGCAGTTATTGAGTTGATAAGTTTTTATTTCTACTTTTGAAATGATGAAATATTCAGAAATAATTTATAATTTCACCGTAGAGAAATATGTACCCCTTTTTTTGTTCATACTACATTACAGAGACTTATTAAAGTGCGCCTGTCCTGAACTGCTGAATCTCTATTTCTTAAACATCTCGCGTATTCATTTTGTCAGCAATATTAAAACTCATTTGTATTGATATAAAAAAAAATATGTTATGTGATATTGTACCCGTATCCTTTTAATAATACGATTCACAATTTTCAAGAAGATATTGCACGTCGTGTACGGATTAAGATAGAACGAAATGCAACGAATTGTGATCACTTTCCCCTAAACCCTTCTGGTGTGTTTAGGAGTATATACCTCCATTCCATTGGAGGCAGTAAAAATATTTACAACTCTCAAATGCTACTTTATTCGATATAATGGACAGGTTTATTCGTGCAAACGGTATTGAGCGAAGTTTTGTAAGGAAGTCAACTTACGTCGGTACACGTAAATACAGCTCTTTCACCCATGAGACCGGCTACTTTAGCTCCATTGCAAGATATATCGACCAACGCCACTTTACCACCTTGGCAAAGAATTTTCTCGGCAACAGCCTTCCCTATACCGTTCGCACCTCCAGTTATGTAGGCGACTATATGCTAAAAGTCATATTTAATCAAACATCAGAACCTTTTGATCTGCATCACTGAAGAAGGCTAGTGAATCGTCGGTAAAATTTCTGCTGATAAAATGATGAATGTTTCTGGCTATATGCAGGATCTACAGGATTCAAAAAATTCAAGGACTTTTTTCTCCAAATTTCAGAGGACTGGCCTTTTTTGAGACACGACTGCTCTGTTTCGTTATATTACCGTTACGAGTCAAATTATAGAGAAAGGATTGAAGTAAATATCACTTATTTTCAGCAGAAATATTTAATAATACAAGAAACTACATTGTATTCTATTACAAAAAAATAATAAATAGATTACCATGGATAACGCAAAAGGGCCATTCCTCGCTAAACTATGGAAAAACAATTTTATCGTTATTTTCCCCTGTCATATCGTATGTTTCATTTTCACATTTGGTAACATTTAAAAATTCAACAGAAATTTGAATTACATCGTTCTAGAAAAATTCAGGATGTTGAATTATTATATCGCTACCTGCATTTTCCCCATTTTAACATTCCTTGGTTATTACACACCACCGTAGCCGAAATTGGATTTCTCCTGTTTCTTAACTTCCCCTCGTTCGGTCTAAGAAGATTTCAAGTTGGTCAAGTACTTGGGACATACTAAGGAAAACTTTAAAAATCCGATGAATCGAGTTCGCTCCCCTGCCATCCCTTCGTAAGTACTTATTAAATGATGCAATTACTTTTAATGAAAATCGAAGACGTCGAATTTTATCAAGCTCCTCTAAGTATATTATCATGCAAATGAAAGAATTCATCCGGCACTATTGTATAATAACAAAATATATACATGAAACATGTGTTTCTTACTTACCAATTGTTCACCTACTTCCTCATTGAATTTCAAATTATTCAGTTCACTTTTAAGTAGTCTCGATGACAGATCAAACATTGAAACGGATGGAAGGCAAAAGCAAAAGACTATCATTCTGTTTATCGATACTGAGCTTTTTTCATGAATATCACCTATACATAAACTATCAATTCTATAAAATCTACTGTATCACTTAAAACTAAAGTGGCCAGCATCCTGCAAATTTTTCATTGTAATTTTTCGTGTCTTATCATTTCTACACTCCCAGACAAAAAGATAGCACTTCTGTGCTATTTTTCATTAAGATAGGTTTTCCTAAACGCGACTGGATGCAACGTCAAAAATTTCAAAGTCGATTTTCTCGAAAATGAAGCACAATATCAAAAAATTGTATTCCTTCTTCTTAACTTATTTACTTGTTATAAGTCGAAAAGAAACAGTAACTTTTTTTTATATCACGCTTCATTTTCGAGAAAATCGACTTTGAAATTTTTGACTTTGGCGTTCAGTTGCGCTCGCGCATAGGAAAACCTATGCCTACTGTAATGAAAATCACGGGCGTTGCAGGCGATTTGGGCGTAAGTAGAATTCGCCCATTATGAATTGAATACACTGTAACAGCCAGAATTTTAAAAAAATCATTGATAAATGTTGTACTTAAGGGCTCTTTAGTTCCTGAAATTTGGAGGAGTCGGGATTGCTTTTGAATGAACGTTGCTATAATAGCCGAGAAACAGATTTTTGTCCAGCGAGAATTCGCTTGGAACATCGATCTGTTAAGGGGGCAACGTCACGCGGGCGATATAACCTAATTCTCGACGATTAAATGCAACGGTTCAGATAAGGCTTGTAAATTGAGCGAATTATGCCGTCGGTAGCGTTGCTCGACGTAGCCTCGGCCGATTAACATGCGCATTACGCGAGGTCGAAACGCTCAACCTGACATTTGCATTGGAACGTGTCGAACAACCTGAGACCTCTATAACACCTGGTGCCTCGGATTACTTGTACTTCTCTGCTACATTGATCGCGAACTCCATCCTAAGAAACTGTTTTATACGATGGCGAAATAAATATTTAAAAATGTATGAAAACTAAAATAGAATACAGAATAAAATTTATTAAGGACGTGTTTCGAGGCAATGATACTTCCTTTGTATTTCTGTAAATGCATTTAGGTGCGTTCCTGCTGAAATAGTTTTAGTTATGAGCCTCTCAATTGGTCTGCGACACTCCTCAACCAATACTCTAACACGTACATTGCCGTTAATAAGTATTAACACACATACTCTGTGCAGAATTGTTGCGAAAATCGTTGAAAATTAATTGAAGAACTCTAAAAAAAATTTCTTTTATTTGGAATTTTAAAGTAAAGGCAGTGAAAAGTATTCAATCCGTCCTGAATATCATATTTTCTGCAAATACATTAGGCGTCCCCATATTTATCAAAGGCAGTGTATGTCTCACTAATTTCAATCCCCCACTACTTCGAATTTCTCGTCGTACTGGAGTTGTGGATCAAGTGATGCCAACCTAAGCACCAAGAAGCAAACTCGAGATAGCCTTTCACAGTTGAGGAGTCCGGTGGAAAACAGGCACATGCCACCGTTTTATAATTTTAGAGAAAAGTAAGTTGAAGGAAAAATTGTTTTCATAGGGGATGAAGTACGAAATGGCAATTATTTGAATTGTCAAAGAATTAATTGATCTGCAACGCGCCTCGCCTAGTGGTATCTCAGCACATATGCCCGACCAATTTCAATCCACCGCTACTTCCAATTTCCTGGGCGTCATTACCGGTGTTCATAAACCTTCGACCACGGGAAATCTTGCGCTGTTCTCGCTGGAAGAAACTAGCCCTACCCTAACTGCCGCCGAAGCGTCTGCTCGCGACAGCCATCGGCTTTCGTTCTTCCGCCCGTATCCGCCGCCGTTCCCGCCCCCTCCTTAGACCAATCGTCCCCGCAGCTGGCAATATTCAGCTGGTAGCGAGGACTACTGCTCGCCACCCACACACGGCGTCTCTCTGCTGTTGCGTATCGAGCGCGGAGGAAGCCTCGCAGCCCCCATACCTGGGTCCTTCGTTTTGCACACGGGTGCGAATCCTGGAGAGACGCCGCGCGGAGAAATGAGGTGGCGGTAGGCGATGGGAGGGTTCGAGGATCCAGGCTGAGGCTCAGCTACGTGAGAGCACGGCTACGTCGAAATAAGGGGATGGGGACGGAGGTCGCAGAGGTCGGACACCACGTAAATTGCATACCCGATTGCGGTCTACTGAAGAGTGGCGCCCTCCGCTGGGCAGCCCTCCCCTTCAGACCGTACCAACCCCAAACTGGATCTAACAAGCCAGCAACCACAGACTAGGTTCAGCTTGCAACGGGACTGCCACCTCTGGGGACCGCCGGCGGGTAAAGCCGGTGAACTGTCCCTCATGTCCTGACTGGAAAACCCCCTGCCCCTTCCTCCACGTCACCCTTCCTATCCCCCGTCTTCAGCCGTGAAAACCTTCGAACTCATCCGGCCGTCCTAACAAGCCCGCTTACGCTCAGCCTGGAAACCTACTGACGTCGACGTGCGCTCGTCGCGACGCTGTTTCTCTGATCGCGAGTTATCGCGGGGTAGTAACTTACGCCGGGCTCGAAGGAGCAATGCATCTGATCGCTGGTGGATGTTTCGTGATTGAGAGTCACTGGCTTTTCTGTAGTCCTGATTGCTATTAGGGGTGTTTCGTGGGAAATAAGTGATGCAGCGGAATCTGGGGTAACTTGCTCGTTGTTTGTATAGAATGTAAAGGGTGGCCTTTTTATATGGCACGAAGTAGCTCATAGTGTAATAAGGGAGTGGGGAATATTGTAGTTAATAATGTAATCGAAGCAGACAATTACTTCATTTGTGTCGTTGTTATTTAGAGAAATGAATGCAAGAGTGTCTGAATTGGTTTGAAGTATTTCCAGCGGTGCTTCGGCGAAAGAGGTTAATCATTTGATCAATTTTTAAAGTTTCCAAGAACGCCAGTTATAGAGAATCTGCGTATTGCGAAACCTGCGAGAGAATACCAAGAGGGTTACCCGAATTCATAGCGACTTTCTGATTTACAGCGTGCATAGTATCGTTATTTAATATGCCATTCACTTACATGCTCGAAATATGAATTACAAATATGCATATCGGGGTTTGTCTTTCAAAGTAACAGAAGTTTAACATTTCTGAATTTCTATATCCCTGTACTTTGGAGAACACATCTCGAATGTTGTTCTAAACTCGGTGCATTTGCGAGAACAGCTACCTATTGTAATCGCTGGATTTTATGGAAGCACAACTGCGACAACACCCCGAAGACTTTAACGAGTCGCGACAATGTGGAGTCAGGCATCATCTCGTTGCTGGTAAGGACAGAAAATCCCCGCCTGCCATTTCCCAGCACAGCACCACAAAAGTTCCAGTTAGAGGACTCGCCCTAATTACCGCTTCTGGATGTTACAGAATGAAAGAAACCTTTTCATAATAAGTGCCACTGGCAGATCCGAGTGGCGTCTTTGGTTGGGAGGCTTAAATAAACTGCAGTAATCATCGCACGATGCCACTAATTGCTGGTCGCTATTCCTTGTTAGGGAGTTTCTTACTCCTGCATGACGTCCAATTGTTGTCGAAAGCTGCGTTAATACTCCAACGCCATCATTTTCTCTCCCTTTCCTCTTGTCACTTTCCTTTTCACTCGTTGTTTCCTTTGTGACACTTCTTCTTTATTTAAGAGTCTGATGATGAAAAAATAAAATGACTGTGTGGTCGAAGTATGACATTCTGAGGAGTTAATTATAAAAATTTCTCACTTGTTCTGTTAAGGATTTTTGTTGGATAAGATTAGATCCTATTTCAATCTTTGAAGTGTAAAATTCTTTTATTATTTTTGGATAGGTGATTGTGATAATTTCTATATCTTCTTTCTTATATTCTCTTTTCATGGAGTTGAATAAAATTAAAATTTTTTAAATAACAGTAGGTACATCTTCCCGTTTTCATTGTGCCACTCTTTTGTCTTTATTCAAGATTCTGTATATGCAATTGTAAAGGAAATATAAATGAAGTAAGTATCATATTTTGGAAGGGAATTATAAGCAACTCTTCATCTTCGAAATATCAAATTTTGTCCGTGCACATACTTTGGACGCAATTTCAGTTTTCTTTATCTTTGTACAGTGCTGGAAATATTTATTGTACTATTAAAATAAAGTAGTCACTTATATAGGGGAAACCTGTCCAAAGCCGTATACTTGAGGTCCTAGGTCCATAACATTTTAAATTATGAAACAAATTGGAAAATGAAAACGGTATTTATTAAATGTTTTCATAAATAGCACAAAATAACAAAAATATACTTGGAAAGTCCAAACAGGCTACTTAATTTAACAATAAAGTAAATAATAATTTGTTTAATGGTTAAAATTAATTTAACAAATAAACAAGTCCATAATTCGCTGGAGTATACGTATTTCATCACGAATCTCTGTTAACTAACAGTTCAATATAGCGGGAAACAATTGCCAAACGCGCGTGGGCTTCTGTCATTTACTTTCAGGAATAAGTATGGTATACGTTTTTGCCCTGGTATAAGATTTTATACGGGTTTCCCCTACCTCTCTTATTGTTAGCACTAATAAAATATTATTGCAAAAATGTATAAATCTCTATCTATCCAGAATAAATTGAATACGAATCTTATTATCCATCACATTGCTATAAAAATTGTACGTACATACTACATGAATACGAGCGATGCAGCAAATATTTTTAGTACTGCTTTTGTGCAAGATGTGACGATAAATAAACCAACCACAAATGACCCATTGAAGTATCTTAATTCTTAACCCCAGTATTCGCAGTATGTTACAAAAACAGTTAATTATATAAGAAACAAGTGCTCCAAAACGCTGCACGTCCGATGAACGTAGGTAACGAACGAGCGCGCCGCTCCGGGGACAAAAAGGAAACGAGAAGGGAAGAAGTGCGCTGGAGCAAACAAAAATAGCAGCAGGAAGTGGAAGATACAACGTAAAAACGTGTGCCGCGAAAAATGTGGCAGCTTACCAGTAACATTTTCCTCCGTATTACCGTCGCTTGGCGTTTTATCTCTCCCCGCGGCCTTTTATTACGTTACTTCTGTTTCATTTGCACTCGTCGAGCTATCCGTCGCCCCGTCTCCATTCCGACCGCCTTCCTCATCGCGGCCACCTTCTTTCCCATCCAACGTCATCCCTCAGCCTCGAAATCGAGACCGCGCGAATGCAAATGGGGGCGGACGGCCGCGGAGCTCCTTTATACGAAACAGTCCCAGTTTCCAGCCGCGAAAAGTTCCGAGTAAATCAGGCACGTTAATGCATTCTAACGGCGGGCTGGAGCTTCATGAGGGAAGAATAGCCAAGTGGCATTGTGAACTTTTCAAATCCTATTAATGTAAAATACCAGGAATTCCGCGAACGATCCCGCAGGATGTCCTCCCGCGCGCCGAGCCATCCGCGCGATGTGTGCCTTCCGGTGGCCGCGCTCGAACTCCCAAGAATTTGAATAAAACGAACGACGCCGCATCCACGAGCCCCTTTGAAACTTCCAACAACTAGCATCGCACCTGCCATCAGCCGCATGACCCGGATTTGAAGGATTACTCGTTTCGATGGGACACGCTAGCGTTAAGCCCGGCGTCGGCTGCTCTGTATCGGGGACGCCGGATAAATGTCAGTTTTATACGATGCTCGGAGCTTCCCGGGTAAAGTCTCTGTCGCGCTAAATCGAGGACGAGTGCTTACTTTCCCCTGCAATCTGCAACCTCTTATCTACGGGCTCGCTTGAATTCGATCGCTGGAGTCGTCCGCGGCTCGATAGTCATCCTGGCTCCAGTGAAAGGTACTTTCCGAGGGAGGGTTGTGTTTCAGGTGTCGAAGGAGAAAAATATGCCGGAGATGGGAACGGCTGGGGCGCGAAGGGGCGAGTGGGACGGCTGGTGAAGGGTGAGGAAGAGGAAGGGTGTCTGTGCCAAGGTAAGAGGCTGAAGAGCCCATCTGGCTTCCAATCAGAGTGTTGCCACCAGCACATGTGTTCACGGCACGTTGAAGGTGGCGGCTCAATCAACGGGGGTGCATCTCTCTTTGGCCCACCCTTCCTTATCCCCCTCGCTGGCAACTTTATATCACATAATCGAGCTTCGAGGCCGCGCTCCTTGCCTCCTCACCTCCCATCTTTTCTCTAACATTTTTCCTTCTACGTCGCCGTTATCGGGCCCTCGTCTTCCCCTCCCTGTGAATTCGGCTCTTCCACCTTTCTCCACCGTAAGCCACCATTTCGCCCTTGCGACCCTCTCTGCGCCCTCGCTCTTCGGTGTCTTCGACGTCATCAAACCTTCCCGCGGCCCTCTTCAATTCCGGTGAACAACATTAAGACCCGTCAACAGGCCTATCTAACGGCGTCGGAAGGTGTTGGTGATTACAGGGACCATGAATAGGGGAGATTCATATAGTGCACAGTGAGGGAATGATGTGTTCGCGATTGGAATATGCGTGTATTGTCTGGCCACCTCATCAGGCCAGATACATATATCTGCTGGAGAAGATATTGGATTCTTGGGACATGCTGCTTCTGAAAGTGGACAACGTAGGGCGAAGAACGATCACAATTATTACGAATCATTCATGGAACCTTTCAACATCTGTACATTATAAGAATGCAGAACTGTATATGATATTCTATCCCTTCACGAGATTGTAAATGGTATCGTTAACTCTTCACAACTTTCGCGGTAATTAACAGTGGTAAATAATTAATTTACGAAAGGGCATTCCCCGCCGATTTCTATGACCTTGAAACCTGTTATCGGGAGCATGATTCTGACCAACCTCCTCCCTCGTAAAACTGAAACTGAGCGACGGTAACATATATAGGAAAAAATTATTCAGAATATCACCTTTGACAACACACGTCAAGGTCATCGAAATTGGCGGGAACGCCCTTTTGTGAATAATTGCCTTTTTGCGTTATATTAATTTTCATTTTCCAACTAGACATTCTTGGAAGCAAAATTGTGTTACCCCACTTTATACAACCCCAGTTTTGGCCAGTCTGATCCAATCAACCCGAAGGATGATTGTCATTTTTTGGAATATGGGATGTTTTAGCAGATAGGGGAGGAACTTATCATTATAGAGGCATGCCAAAATTTTTAATTTTTTGGAGTTAATGTCGCTGGAGTTTTATGTGGGAGGATATGTGTGCGAACGGATCAGTTGTATAAGAATCAATCAATAACACTTACTAAAGCTATTATACTCAGTCCTCATTATTCTCTTGATTAACATAATAATGACGCCGCTTGTTCTTTCCCTGCAATTTATGCTCCACATCGATACAGGATTCTTACTGAAAAAACATACGTATTCATGATCGAAAGCCTTCTGGTCTACCAATTTGAATAATGTTCCACGTGGACGTGTATCGTTGCGAATGAAAAAGCATGTCAGATGCGATTGGAAATAGTTTAAGTGGCTAACCTTGGTTGTCAAGTGTTTTTTGAAAAAAAAACATCTGCCTTGTAAAACGTAATGCTCGAATTCAAACATAATTTCGTAGCAGGCGCATCAGTACACGTGAAAGGTTTTGAAGCGTCTTTTAGGCAAATTCGATCTTTCTTTATCATGCAGATGCGAGACTCATGCTGCTTGTTGAAATTTAAACGAGTCCACTCGTCGTATGCTAATTTATCGATGCCCCCTCGAGTATATACCACCGTCGTTCCATCTGCAAACGAATACAAATGTGCTATTCACACATTACTCTCGCATAAACGTGAATGTGTTTATAACACTTTTATGCACGATATACGGTGAACGTTTAACTTAATCTCATTTCTCGCGAAAGATCAATAAGCCCAACATTCAAATTTACATATGTGCTTGTTCTAATCCACGCTTAAAACAAAAAGTGGAGGATGCCAAAGGTTGACAATTATACGTGCAGATTTTACAGATAAGAGGAAAAACGAAATATTGCATGACAGAGGGACAGGATAAAAGTGGATGAAGGAATTAAAGAAGAGAACAGTGGATAGAGGGTCGGGGAGGAAGAGGGTAGGCAATAAAGTACAATGGAAGTAGACGTAGAAGAACACGAGAGATAGGAAAGAAACGAGCCTAAAATAAGTTGCAGATGCAAGGTAGGGTAATAAGGATAAGTAAGACAGTATGACGTTGGTTTCAGGAAAAAATATAAGGTAGATAGGTAAAAGCTTCAGCAAATAAGTTATTAAAGTTTAAATAGACTGGAAATTTATAACCCAAATTTTAAACAAAAGGAGGCAATAAAAGTTATTTGTACATAGGTACATAAATAAGGTCTTCTGAATTTTGATTTCACAAGAGCTGAACAACGTTGTCATATTTCAAATTAGCTGGAACCCTCGTTTCTCAGAGACAGAAACGTTAAAGCACATTTATTTATTTCGTTTCGGGGAAATATGAAACGTATATACGACACATCAATCGTTCGCTTTGTGCCTTTCCCTGACTGTGTGCTCAGCGAAGAAGCATTAGAGCTCTTTAATCGAATACACGGCACGCGATTGTGCTCGGACATTCGTAACGAGTTTTTTGTTCGCCGTATAACGTGTTTGCACGGTGCACGGTGGATGGACGGGATCAATCCCGTCCTCGCAACCCCTTCAAACACGTGCACCAGGGATGAAGTAACAGTTTTGTTTGACGTGCACCGGATTACGATCATAAGTACACAAATAAAAGGAAATCATACTTAGTCAGCAGGCTAAGAAAAATGTTGTTATTCCGAAGGGGAAATTTATTGTTACTGTTATAAATGGAAAAGGATTTCTAACACGCTCGTTGTTATTGTATTGTTTGCTATTGTACAGTTTCTGTTTGGTAGAAGCTGTAGAAATTTCGTAGACTGTATTTAATGAGCAGGCAGGGTAAACGATACAATAGTTGACCACCTAAGAGCTTCAGTTTAGGTAAACGCTATGGAATAAGTAACTTGAATTTTATAAATGAAGTTTTGTCCTACCAGGCGGGAAGAGAAGTATCGAAGATGATTATAACACCAAAGAAACTTTGAGAAATCAGTAGTTTCAATGTTATACTATTATAAAGAAACATAATTCAAAATTGTAGTTATTGACCGGTCGAGACATAGTTGCTAGTCGGTCCAGGTACAGTTGTTGACCACTTGCTGAATACAAACAAAATTGCATATTTTTTATTTTAAGATATAGTCTTGGGGCAGGGTGAGTTTCATGTGCACCCAACCGACTAAATTTTTTCTCGATATAAAAATATCACAGAACCAAACCTGCAGTGTTTAAATCGTCTCTGAGAGTTGATTAATATTTTGCATAGTGCTTCAATCATTTCTCTCCTTCAGCGATTTATTTCCTGTAAAATACTCTTTCGAGGTACAACAAAGCTTCTTAATTCGAAGCACATCAACCTCACCACCCCCGTAATCACAGTGTTCACAGTCGGTCTGTAACGAGAACCTATCCATGCCACCCCATATACCGGCACCGAAACTGTACCGTCAGTAATTACTTTTAGGCCCATTCGTTCAATAACGATCTCAATGAAAATCGCTTTATCTTCCTTACAGCAGATTCTGGTGGCGAATTAAGTGAGCGCAGTTTATTTGCTCGTATCGTCGGTGGTTTAGAGGTGAAGAGGAGCGAGCACGGGGCGGGCATAGAGGTAGAGGGAGAGAAAGAATGGGGGTGCAGCAGGCCGAGAGAGAAGATGAAAGACCGAAGAGAAGCGGTAGGTAGCGGCAGAGGATGGTGGGTGGGTTGTGCATGGACTCGCGAGATACGAGAAATAATGGTAGCACGTATACGCGCGCTGCTTGTACACACAAGACCACATGCACCGAGAGAAACTGACCACCGAACAGTTCCAATGGGGCCTGCTCGCCACTCCGGCGGTAATAGTCTCTACAATAATCATTTATTGTTCCTCAATGGCGTCGACGCGGTGGCGGAGGTGGGCTAACAGGAAGGGTGAAGAGAGAGGGGGCGAGGGGGGTGGGGAATAACAATTTAAAGTCGATAGTAAATCCGATTCAACCGTGCAGCTCCCGCGTCCCCTCTTGCGGGGAAACTGTTTACCAATAATCGTCCGATTATAGAAGAACTTAACGGACATCCACTGGCGGAAAGTGTTCACCATTGTAGTTCGCAGAATTTGCCATACGATCGCGTGTTGTTTGCTATATTTCAGTTTGGGTGCTTTAGTTTATGCTAGGATTCTGTTCGATCGCGGCGTAGAGTAGGTAGAAAAAAAATTGGTGCTTGATAGTTGGAAATTGAGGCTTTCAGTTTTTCCTTTCGTCGCAGGGAATGCATGTATTGTGTTCTGAGGAGTCCTGAAAAGGGGAGATAGAAATTGGTTTTACAGTGGTTGCAACAGTTTTTAAAGAGTAGACATGTCATCGTTGTAGACTTTTAAATTTTTAAACTTTTGTTTATGGTACTTTTGGTTGCATTACAAAAATTTCAAAACTGTCTTGTCCCTTCGCATGAAAGAATTCGAAATATTCCGAGAATATTTAACCTTGTTCGATAGTCCATGAAATATTGGTGTAGCATACCAGCGAATATAGGGAAAAATGGAAACTTCGATAACTTGCATTACTTAAATAAATTCGAAACCACCAAAATAATGACTTAGACCTCCGTTCATATAACATAGAATATATATATAATAGTTTTCAATTTGGTCAAAATGCCTGACACGATGTACTAAATGTGATCGATTTGGCGTAGAACGATCCATAGTAAAGAAATGCATTACTTACACGACTTGTGTTTCTTAAACAAATTCGAAACCAGCGAAATGGTGTCTTAAATGACCCACAATATCACATCGACTGTATCATACTTCAATTTCAACAGAATACCTCGCACCAAGTGCAAGACCTGATCAATTTGCCTTAACGGGGGATTCTCGTCTAACAACCCCAAAAGTAACTGGTATTTAAATTTTGTTTTAAAAAACTGGTGGTCATATTGGATTAAATTCTTTCAGTGCATAAGGAGGTACCTTTAATCTTGCAGAAAATATTTTTTTTATGTCAATCCTCCTTATTATTTATGAATTATTGTGGAATCTTGTCGACGATGCAACGTCTGTTGGTGGGGTGTGTAGCACCTATCACAGTCATCTGATTGGAAAAAAATAGAAGTTTCTTGAAGTTACATAGTTTACGCTAAGATTGGTCCACTTTAAAGAAAAAAAAAGTGAAAGAGTTATAGAAAAAAAAGTAGATTGAAAGAAAAAGTAAGTTTTTTCTTAGACAAATTTGTCGTATTATTCGATGAAAAAAGGATTATAAATAGAAACTGCAATTAAAATTTTAGGTCTAGGCCCAGCGTAAATTATTTAAGAAAATTTTCTTCTTTTTGCAATCAGATGACTGTGACAGGTGCTACGAATAAACATAAGTAGTTAAAATAATAATTGGAATTATTAATTTTTTTTAATCTTCTTTTTTAATAAATTCCGAAAATAAAATTTTTAAAAATTTTTCCCTTATTATCATCACTTGTACGAGTAAAAAAATTTATTTTTTTCAAAATCGAAAAAGTTATCCAACGAAGGGTTAAGATAAGCAGAATACATTTCTACAATTTGCCCACCTATTTCAGTTACACCATATACATATGTATGTACATACACACTACTGAAGGAGTCTGACCACTGTTACTGTTATCTCGTCTATGAAGGTAGCTACTGACGCCGTGACTGAAATCGAATTCCTCGAACGTTCCCGGAAGAACTGGAACCAGTTCGTAGATAACCCTAACCCCGCCGCTTAATATTCCTTTCGATCAGCAGTAGACTGACCCTCTCGGATTTCTCCAGATAACGTCCCCCCTCCGGAATGCTGCGTCTGATAAATCGCCCGTGTCGCGGACGATCGTTATTCCGGGTGTGCCCTTAGATACAAGGGTTGATGCGATTTAAATGGATAGTAATAGTTTACGTGTGCCCTGGCTGAATGAAAAGAAATATCGACCCTCCCGCGTACTGATCCCATCGGTCTCAAATTTTCCCCCGTGAAACGAAACCGTTCCTCCCATCTGATAAACGTATAATGTGTTGTAATTCAAATCGCTGCCTTCCGTTTATTTTAACCATTGTTGGCGCGCGTGTTCTTCACTGTTATTCCGTGACACCTTAGCCCTTGCGGTGGTATTCCTGTTCCTTAGATGATAATCTCTTATGTCTGATCAAATTAGTAATAAGAACGTCGCTCTCATTCCCAGGGGACTATGTAGTCTCAAATATTTTATTCAAACAGAGGATACTTTGTTGTGTTAAAAATCGAGCGGGGTCGTGGTTATTTACGACCGCTAATAATTGTTACGGTGAAATTCAGAAATAAACACACCAGTGCCAAAGTATCTTTCGACCAATACTCTAAGTTTGTTCGAAACCACCATCAATGTGTTAATGATACACTGGTTTGCTAACAGTACGCGACACGATTCGCAAAATCGGACATGGCGTCGCGAGAAGAGTAACAGGACTACTCGAATCCCGTCTAAGTCGACGAAAGGAGGAATTACTAATGCGACCGCAGTGTGTATGTATATATACTCATGCACAGAAGCCGTAGCATTTGCATGGCGCATCAGTAATAAACACTTGCTGAGCAAACGGTGTGTGCCAGACGTTTGATTGGGCCGGCGCGTAATGACAGGGCATTGTCATGCAAATCTTGTCGAAGCCCTGCCGCTTATGGCCCCGGGGCCCATTAAGCCTGCAGGCATTCGCTTATCGTCCTGTTTGGTGACCGTAAATCGTCAATTTGCGAGTCCCCCGAACTTGACAGGGTTACGTGTCCTTGGGACGATCCTTAATTCGATAGGAATGGATACAGCGCGCGGTTCGCCTCGAAACTGTTGAAAGGAGGATTCGGAACGCGGTGTGAACGTCGTGTTATAGCATCGAATAAGAGCCTTCCTGATTTTGGCCGGTGAAGTTTGAATTTCTATGATACCCTCCGATGTGTTTCGATTGGTAACGCCTGTACATACTTTGATCAATAAGGTTGGGAATATCTGGCTTAGTGAGTTGCTAAAGTTTATTTGGGAAGAAAGTGACTTCGATGCATTTATAAATTTTAAGTTTCTGAAATAATACTTGTTTTAAATATTACACGTGATTGTATAAAGTGACTGCCACTTGTCACATTGTCGAGAGATTAAAATTAAAATTGAGAAGCTGCGTTTGCCTGTGTATTTATATTTAATACTTCATGAGAAATAGTACCAACTAAAATAAATAATATCGCGATTGAATTAGTAACTGTTACAACAAGTTCCATTGATGCTTCGTGTAAATGGCTCGTAGCCAATCAAGGGGTACGAAAGTCAATTACAAGGAAACGAACAGATGTGCTCTCGTGGTGTCTTGTCCTCGTGGGGTTTTTATGACGATGTTATTGTCAGAGGGGTGTTTATGATCCCCGTGATTTAATTCTGTTCTGAAGTGGATGCTTTCTATGTAGCCTGCTGGAGCAGGGCAATTTGCTCGTCCTCGCGATTTAAGCACTGTTGTTTGTAATTCGAATTTAATATTCAGTCTGCTTCTAGCGCTGTCACCTCGTTCATCTTACAACGACGAAGGATATCATTCTTTTATGAAGCCACTAGCAAAATACCCGTGCTCCGCTACGGTATAAATTAGACTTTCGTTCTCATTTAATTCAGCATTTAATTTTAAAAGTATTGCACGCTGTGCACGTGCATTTTGGAATTATTGTATGGCCTATAACAGTCCTATTAAAACAAGGCTCACAGTAATTTTTGAGTTTTGCGCTTTCAAACACATATACATACATGGCACGAATATTTTTATATAATGATACAAATACAGATACCTATAGATTCCCAGGCAAAATATTCATCCGACAAATTATGCAGTACCCTAATATAATAAAAATCATAGCTTTTTAGTTTATCTAGGGTGACCGTACCTAATATCGCCTAGCAAAAGTTAAAACGCTGTCAATTGATTAATACCATAATTTATATTTTTCCATGCAATTCATTTCAAAGTAAAGAGAAATTATTCATCTTTCATGTACGTAGCATAAGTTAGGGATCGTTGCAACCGACAAATTTTGAATTAGGTATTAAAAACTGTAAGGCATGCAAAAATCCGGTCCTGAAAAAAGTGTATCTAGGTAAAATCGTCTACTCAAAGAATATTTATTAATTCATGTATATATGAGTTTTAAAGTCATTTTCACGTGTGCTTTTATTATTTCTTGCTCTATAATTTTTTTTTATTAATCTTTGATTTTATTTTTATTACAAAAATATAGAAATAGCATTTTTGAAATATTTTATTTTTTACGTTCGGATGTACATATTAGACAAATAAAGTTTATTTCGGTTGCTCCGCACATTTCGTGACCCCACCTCTAACAAATGTTACATCAAAACCATTGTTCTCCTATAGGCGGTATTGTGAATACGCTTATGGCTACAAGAAAAGCGCTATTTTCATTGCGAAAAATATTTTAATCGATTTCATTCCTTAAGTACATCATTAATTAGGTATTTCTAGGAGATATTCTTGCATTCACAGAATATAAAATTGTGGCAGTCTAATAAATTTTTTCACTAGGTATTAAGATTCTCTAAAATACTTCCCTTTCTGTAATTGTTGATCACATGATGCTGAAAGTACAGTATGTCATCCTACATAATTTTAGGTACTAATTCAGCGTATAACCAATAACTTTTAGGGCTTACTTTGTGAGATATCGGGAGTGGCGATATTAAGAACATGGGCGATATTAGGTACGGTCACCCTACATGGTATCCACTATGTCCCATTTGAAATCTACTAAAATTCTAACGAAGTTCATCACACAACATGCACTAAAAGTACTGTCTTTGCTTCGAAAAAGACCAAACCGATTTGGGAGGACATTTCTGAAAAGTCGAAATCTTGCGCCACCCAAAGTGTTAATTTCAAATTGAACATTCGAAACCCCATCCATCCTAAAAAAACTGTCAACCACCAGCTACGTATCTCTCTAGTTCTCCAAAACACTCTCGTCCAATACATAACTACTCGTTGCCCATCACTGCAGAAAATCGTATTCTTAACTTATTCTTGAATTGATCGTTGCACCTTCCCATAAAAATCTCGATACCAATCGAAAGCAAAACGGGTGCGTTTAGGTACGCAGGCAGGAAGCATGGCCCGCCCATGTTCATGCGTATCTGCAATAACAGGATCACTGGCTTATAGCCCGGGCTTAGAGGGTTCGATCAATTATTGTTCACTTCCTATCTACGTCACGCCGGCCTGGAGCGTCGACCAACAACGAAGCCAGCCCGTGAGTTGCACTCGCTGCTGCACTTCCTGCTGTTATTAGGAAGTAAGCTATCCAGCCCTCTAGAAACTGTCACGTTATGATGTTTATGCTACTGCATTCTCGGGTTAATATCACGAGCCGCCAGAGATAACGGTTATCGAGGCTCGGTGGCTCGATAAGCGTGTATTTCTATTGTGAACGTAAAACCGTTGCCTGGAGATTGCTGCAAGAATGGGGTGAAATTTGGGAGCCCTCTCAAGGGTGTTAAAGTTTCTTCCCTTTCCTTTAATGTTTTGTATCGTGACCAATAAAATTGTTAGTGGATGTTGAACTTGGTGGAGATTTAGTGGCGGAGGTTATGGTGTAGTTGGAATTTTTAATTCGAATTTTGCGTCGTAGAACGTTGCTCAACTGTTAGCTGAACGTCACAGGCTGTGACAATAGCCTGGATTATCGTAGGTGAAACAGCCTATACACCCATCAGGACCAACTATATCGTCACGGTTAGGCCGCTTATCTCCGTACGGTGGCATGCTAATCAACGAGCTACTACACCTACATCTATACGGAGTAAACGTGTCTGGATAGTTATCTCGATTTGTCGAAATAATCCTGGGACAGATCACAGCATCCCCCCTCAGCTTTAGCTCCGCCTCTACTTCGATAACCCTGGGTCGTTATTGCGATATCTATCCTGCATTTTGCTTAGTAATTTGTTTTCTATTTAAATCAATTTAGAATGTTAATGGCTCTTGGTAAGTATCGATTTTTGGCTAATTATAAAGAAGTTAAATTCGAAAGTTTGTAGTTCGACCTGCTGCTTAGGAAAACTTGGGGGAACTGGGGTGGAACGAGAATTGGGCGTAGAAGCTTAATAGTCATTAAATATGGTTGAGGATGTATTTATATTTAAAATTTGTTACTACCCTTGCTGAAGAGATTCAGGTCAACGAGGAAGACCAAGCTTGAGGTCAGTCACTTTGACGAATTTTCAGTGGCTTGCCCCGGGACACATGGTGCCATTGTGGTAGTAAAAATTAGAAATGATAAGTTAGACACAGTTATATACAATATAGATTCGAATACAAACGATTTACATGTCCTGTGCCATGTGGGTCATGGTCTACCCACGATATGGATGAGAAGTAGAATTTTATCCAACAGACACGCGTATTTTTCAGGTTGATATTGAAATCAAAGTAGTTGCAAAAGTACCTAACTCTTCCCTTCCCCAATCTAATTTTCTCGCCAAATTTTATGAACCCATAGAAAATCTAAATCTCCACAGCACCCAAAATACGCTAAAACTTTCCGTGAGCTCAAAAATCAATTTTATTTCAAATTTATCACCGATAAATCTACACCAGTCGGAGATTTGCATCATATTTACAATATACTCTCTTGAGGGTTCTCAAAACCTAGTGAACAGTTTCAAAATTTGAGAAAGATTGACACTGCTTGTAAGTTTCCTCCAAAACTGTCTAGACCCCCAAAAACTCAATACCTAGCAACCACCCACAACGAACGACCTAAACCAACAGCATAATCATCACACTAAATTTCCTCGTTGAAAGTTCTCCCTAAACAATTGCCCGACAGGAATTCAACAACACGGCACAGAAAATTGCGTTTCGCGGGTGTTCAACGAGAACTTGGAATCGCCTAAATCAAGAGCAGAAGCGCTTGGGAAGTTCCCCGAATTCGTCACTTGCTCCGCGGAAATAAATTGCAGTTTATCTCGACGGTGGAGAATAAAAGGAAGTTTTACCGTTTGCCGTTTTCGGCAACGAAACACTGGCAGCAAGTGTTACAGGTGACGGACTCGTTTGCGCTGCCGCCGGCCGAGTTTCGCGAGCCGCCGTTGCATTGATTACACTGCTGTCATTGGAAGGCGGGCGAAAGAGCAACGGGGGGGTCTTGCGAGCGAGCAACCCGGGGCCGGAAACCTAACGAGAATATCGAGGAACTCCTTTACAAGAGGTTTACGACGGCGGTAAGGCCGCCGCGAGGAGGCGGGAACGGGAAGACGGAATAATATCGTCCCGTGACGAAATCGTTCCGGTAAACTCCCTGGTGGCGTAACCCTACCCCCGCGCCCTTCTCGAAACGAAGGGAAAATTGGAAGAGACTGGAGGCGACTGGTTGCACGGCGGATAAGAGAAAGAGCCGCCGAAGAAGCGAGGCCGTAGGAGAAAAAGGAGGTTGAGGGGGGTGGGGGGCCCTTGAAACGCGGTTCCTCTGGGACTCGCGAATGAAATTTCATTTCGGGAGCGCCGTAATCTCGAAATTGTTACTTGACTTCGTTCGTGAAAGGAGAGCATGAAAGGGATCCTCTGGATTCGTTCTGTAATCGGCGAAATCACCTACACTTCACTCTCCGTACCTCCACCCCCCCCCGCTACCCTCCGGCCGCTGCCCCATTTTATCCCATCTTCGTCGACCCATTCTAAACACCTACAATCTACTTTCGGTGCCCCTCCCTCTTTAAGCAGCAACCTTATTGTTTCGTACACCTGTGTTTTCAATTGGCTCGAGTTCCCGGGGCAAAGGTGCCGAGCAAACGAAGCTTGATAAGGCTCTAAAGGAGTTCTAACTACCTCGGAATCGATGCAATCTACGAGGAGGCTCGATGAATCGAGTCATAACGAAGGCCAGAAGGGTCGGATAAATAGAGGGTGTTTCTTAATATATGGAAGACTTCGCAGGCATGGATTTACCCGTGAAACATGGAAAAGAAGGGGGCGCGAGGGTGTAAAGGAAGTGGGAAGGTAGGTACTTGCTTTTATACCTACTGGATTCTCATATGAGCACGTTTGGAAGCAAACTGATTGACTATGTATAACATAAGAAGTAGAGGGAATGGAGAAGTTGAGCATTAATTGCGTGCTTAACTCTCCGTGGTCACACCTTCTTATAATCACAAATTCTGTAGCGGCATTTTTGAATTATCATTTTCTTATTTTTGAATCTTTATACTATAACTAGATAGTAGGTGCGTTTTTCTAGGAACGTAAATTTTGATATGTTGAAATGTGGATTTTAAAAAATAGTCGTGGAAAAATGAGATATTGTTTCTTAAAATTCACCACATTTTTAAATTTTATTATTAGGGTCTAAAAATTTACAGAATTATTTGCAAAGCCACATCCTGGGGTGCGATACTCCTCGGGTGACCACGAAGGGTTACGTATACTTAAATTGACACATTCACAAAATGTGACTTGTATGTTTTTTAAGAGATTATTTTTAAATATTCTGTTTATTAAACTGTTGGGAGCGACTGTATAGCACCTAGTATTGAAAATTGGGAGTGTATTATTTATGAGGAAAATTCGCTATTATTCTCAAACTTGGAGAATCTAACTTTTAACAATTCGTAGGTTTTAATCCACTAGTGCATTCTGGTTGCAGGAATTAAATTGTGAATAATTCCTTTTCGCTATCGTACCATACAGAGAATTATACATAATTTCCTCTTTCAATTTTTAAAAATCAAATGTATCTACCTCATTGTTCACCAATAGGTAACAATTTAAATAGTAATAAATATTTGATTTTAATTACATAGCACACAGCACACATATTTTAGTCTCATTTAGATATAAACATGTACATCCAAAACACCCTCATAACGTAGCAAATGCAACTTTCACCGAAATGGAATGCCACCTTGCAAATAATTTTGTAAAATGCTATTAATAATGACAATATTAAAAAATAGGGCTGCAATGAACACAACGCCTAATATGGATCTAAAGCAACGCGGCTCATGATTTATAGCCGCTTCGAGTCGATATTTCCAGTAGGAGTAGAATGCATAACTTCTTCGAAATGTGCAATACGATGATTAATCACGCAGCCACCCCGCATTCAGACTTATTGTTCGAGCATTCCGGATGTTGGTACTTCGCGTACCCATTCTTCCTGAAATCTCACCGCCATCCATTACTATCCTAGCCCAGTAACCTAATTTTCGATAGGAGATTAATCGTATAATTCAGCCTTGGTCGACGCGGAGACGCGGCCGATAACGTATATGCGGGCCAAACGGTATTAATGCCGGATCCAGGAAAGTCGATCCGATCATTCCGCGAATGAGAGCGTAAATCAGAGAGGGAGGAGGAAATTAGACCGCGAACAGTTCGTTCCAAGAATACCTGACGCCTATTCGATACGCTTCTAACGCGTTGGAAGTTCCTAGTCACTTCCAATTCTTCTAATATATTTCTGTTATATTATAATCATTTAAGGAACGCTGTTTCTTAAACTATGTTAACTAAGCAGGGTATTGGAAAAGTTTAAGTGTAGTTAGGTTCTTTAGGTTCTTTAGAGGATAAAGAATCGTAATATGCACATCGATTTCTCGTTGCGTTTCTATCATATGAAAATTGTATTGGGAAACCAAGTGGAGGCGTGGCTTAGATTTCAGCGCTGTGGTGGTAAGTTGGCAAACTATCGCAAGTAGGCCCGGATCCCACCAAACATTGCAAATAAGTATTTATTAATCAAAGAAGTCCAAACTTAGTGTTCAAACAAATTTAAAGACACTCGTTTTTCACAACATGTCTATATAAATACTGATAATCGTATGGACTTCGACGGACTTCGGCCTACTCACAGTAGTTTAATTTTCTATCACTAGTTGGCGTATCGAAATTCTTGGTTTCCCAATACTGGATACTTTTCTTTTGTTTTCTCAAGTACCAATTTTAAATGGTTGAAAGAAGGCTAACGGGACTGTGGGTTTCAACCATTAAAATAGACTCCACAGGACATTTGGACCACTTGCACTACTTAATACATATTTTCCTTTCCCATCTCTGGATAATCTACAATTAATCAAAAATTTTCTAATAGCAAAGCGTTGCAGCGGTATATAAAGCCTCCACTAAATTCTCCAAAGTACGGCAGGCATTCGATAACCCGTTTGCAAAGAATATCAGAAACGCGATATCTCGTGATCCAGGGCACAACCCTCGAACGCCGTCAACACCACGCGCGACAAGCATTGTCCCACCCTCGAAACGGAAGAAAGGCTCTGGTATCTCGAAACCGCGATCGTTTCCCGAACTGTTCCCCGCGGTTGTCGCCTGGAATGCAAAAGGAAGGTGAAACAGGTGATATACGGGGAAGCGACACACGCGAGATAGAAAGAAAGAAAAATCTTGGAGAACGAATGAAGGCGGCCGTGGGTGGGGGTCGGCCCGGGGTGGGTGCGATTAGATGACTTGTCAAGCTACGAGAAAATTGCGTTTTACAAACTTGTTTCGAGAAAAGAATTGGAGGGAATTGCGGATAAGGGCGGTCGGAAGGTGGCAGGCAAAGCAAAAGGAGCGCAGGGGGACAGGGATGGTGAGGTCTGTCGTGGAACAGAGGGAAACGGACAGGTGAGAGAAGGAGAAAGGTCCGGGGGGGGATGAAGATGAGGAAGAACGAGAGAAGGGAAGAAGAGGAGCCCCTTCTTATATTAGGGCGAAGCGGTCTGAACCGAGCTTCGAACGATGCAAAGTCGCCGCGCTGCCTCTGCAGCACCCTGTCCTCCCTTTTCCTTCTTCCTGGCCTCCACCTACTCCTTACAAAGAGAGACACAAATTGCCTCGGAACTTAGTTTCGTCGGATATAAAGGACTTTCCGATTACGTTAGCCGTACCCCGTGATTGATCCGAGATGACGATTGCGAGAGCAACTCGATGTGACCCCCTTTTCTGTTCCTGTCCTCCTTCTTACGGCGACATTTACCATCTTCCTGGCTCGAAGAATGCGAGCGTTTATAGGGGTAGGATTAACTGGAGAGTCTGGAGTCTCGCTCGTGGAATTTCAGACGGGATAGTTCGTTCTCGATCCTTGCAGCTACAGTGGAACGGATTTATTAAGTGGATGCACATGGCGCTGTCTTCGACCATTACATTCTAAGTCGTAGGAAAGTGAAAACTATGTGGGAAAAAGTTTACATTTGTCAGTGTGCGTGTCGAATGACATTGTTTAAAAGGAATCGTGGAGTATGGTATCAGCTGCTCTCTCCTAGATGACAACTTGACACCTCGTTATAAAGTAACTATGAAACTGTTTTTAGTCAAATAAGAAATATCATGTTTGTGAAACTTTTTGAACAAAAATGTATTTTCAAACTCGAATGGACATTCATCACGCGAAGAATCGTTTTCAATACTGTCACGAGAATTCTACAGAAAAGGAAATGCTACAATACCAAACAGGTGTCCAACAGCTATGACTTGTTCCAGGCCTCATTTCTAACATTCCTTAAATAATCTAATAAACCATCGACCAGCTTACTCCGTCATTCCACTGAATAACCGATCGGTGTTCAAACCGGACACCTTCCTTTGATCGTAATCAGCAAACTGCAGGGACCAGTACAGCGCAAACAGCATCGCAGTCGCCATACGCGTGAAACAAACTGCGCAGCCATCCCACCGCCTAAAAGAGCCCATATGCGAGCTGGACACTTATTCAAACACGACAGGGGCAGACTTTTAGGCGCATGGTCAGTGACAAAGGCGAAGAAAAAAGAATCTGGACGTGGTTGTACAAACAGGGTTAATTCAGTTTGTAGCTACTAGCCGCTTCGCAAGGGATGGGCCGGCTCCTCTGAAGAGAAATTTTGGCCAAACAACCGTCGAAGCTCGTTTGGCCAATCTTCGGGAGACCCCTTCGGGCAGTGTAGGCGATGTTTATGAAGTTTACATACGCGGGATCGAAAAAGGCTTTCGCCCGTATAGGAGATAAGCTCCGTCGATGGCCCCTCGGACCTTTCGCTTTCGTCCCCCTTTTTTCGCCTAATATGACGATAAAATAAGGAAAGCCCGCGGCACGGGACTAAAAATGATTCGTGCCGGAGCTGTGATTCTTTCGGATTTTACGGTTCAGAGGTATCCAGGCTCACGACCTTCCGCATCGATTGGCTTTCCACGTAGGGGTGGCACGGTGCAATAATGAATACGCGGAGCCGTCTTATTTATACGGCGTGGATACGGAGTTAAAGGGCGGAATTATTATTTTGGCACCATCCATTTATTCACGCGCCTCTGTAATCTTCTTGGCGAACGAATCCGCCGCTTCCCGCATCCAAGGGCTTCACTCTATCGAATTAATCCACGGACGTAGGCTGTTTCCGTCTTTCGAATAACAGTCGGGTAATTCCATCCGACGTGGAGCGATTTGGATTGACTGTTACACCTACTGTGACTGATAAATGATCGTCATATTCGATTTTTTGTTCGAATTGTAGAAGGCTTTGTGTTTTGACAACTGAGCTTTCAAAGTAAGATTGGAATGAATGAAAAATAATGCAATAAGTATTCTGACGACCCCTGTTTTAAGCAGCTTAAGTTAAGTCAGCCCTTTGGTCGCTTCGTTGCAAAATAAAACAATCCTACACCATGAATGGAACAAAGTTCAAAACCCTCAAGGAATGTCCTTTTGAAGGGAATGACCACGCCAATCACCCAGCCTCCATGTTGGAAAGAAACAGCCACCAAAGGGCAAACATATTCTTTCACCTAGCCCAACATAAATCTGCTTACGCGGAAACGTAACGAGGCTGCGATGCTTATCGGTGCAAAAAGAGCACGTATAAAGCGGTCGGTTACATGGGCGCGGTAACGACCAGAGGGCCAAAGGGCTGGACAAACGAGTTTTCGAATTTTCCAGCCGACCGCCCCGATGCAAGGGTCAACCAGGTTAATGTTTCCCTCCGTTCGCCCCAGCATCGCCCCTCATCCACCTTTCTCTTTCGTTCCAACTCTCGTTTCCCGTGCATATGCACGACTGTCCTTTCCACCACCACCCTCTGAACCGTTCTCCACCCCCCTCCCCGCCCATGAACCCTTCTTCACCCCACCTGCCCTCGTCCATGGCTTTCCTAACATGCTTTCCCAGGCTGGTTGTCTCTCGTCGTTCCAATTTGTGCTCAGACTTTGACCCGTATTTTTGAGAGGCGGGAGGCATTGCTTGGATGAAGGAGAACGGTCGATCGGGCCCGGCAGTAACGAAATTCGAGGGAAAAATTCCTGCCGAATGAAATATTCCCCAGGGTCGATTGTGAGTTTGGACGTTTTCCGGCTGATCGGACGTTGCAACGTGGCCGCCGACGCGGAAACCTCCATCCTGTTTCCGGCAGACCGAGCCCGCAGCCGTCACTCCGTAATCTCTGACACCTACTTTTCCCCCGTACACTTTGAAGAATGAAAAATTGATCGGCAACATTTTCGCGTTTCCTACGGTGTTTGCTTCTTTGGGGACGATCGCTGACACGTGTGTTCGTTGCTGACGGGGGAGGTAAGTTATTCGGACGTTCGGGGCAGCTCGCGAATCGTACAGGATAAGAACTGTTCGGGCAGCTCGGTGAAATGAACGGAAGCGGGGCTTTGGCGCTAATAAGAAATAATAGTGGTATCTTCGATACAGAGGAAGTGCACCTAATTGCGCGTACTTAAATTCAAATCGTTGTCAATTGAAGGGTAATTGATATTTTTGTGCCTAATTAGTTGGCAGATAAAAAAGAAATTGTTTTTATATGGCATGTACGGTAGGTTTGAATTGCTGAAGTCTAAAGATTTTCAATCGCGATAAGAAAAAAAGAAGAGGAAAGCGAAAATCTGGATCTTGGGAAAACGGAGAAATATTCATTAATTCATGTATTTATGAGCTTTTAATGTTACATTTATATTTTGGAGGCTTTTTCCCAAACTTTTTTTATCCACGTCATGTTTAAAACGCGTCTTTTTTATAAAAATAAAGAAATACAGTTTGAAAATATTAATATAATTATACATTATTTTTTTAGACAATCACGTTTACACACTTTCACGTCCCCATCTGTAGCAAATACCACACTGAAACCACTGGTAGGTGCACACTCTTTTTATTTTCACTTCCATGGTAGTTTTTTCTTTTATACTTGAAGAATACAGATTTCTTAATTAACGAAAGACTTATAACAAGAAACAATACAATTTTTTTTATCTGATTCATATTAACACCGTTTCGAAAACCCATATTTTGCACTGCGTTAAAATAAATTGTTGTAAAGTTTCAACAGTTTTATTTTGTATCCTAATAACTAATAATACACTATAATACTGATATAGTACACTATAATACACTGATAATTGTTGATGCAATATAGGTAGGTACATCTGAAATTAATTATTTCCTTTAAAACAAATAGGTGGTCCATATTACCATCTCTCCCCCTACTGCCCACTGGATGAAAACAAAATTATGAGGAATTTCTGTATATCTATCTCGACATCTAGTAATTCGAGGGTAGACTTCACGATTCAGCCACATCCAACTAAAATGCTCGAGTACGTACCTGTAAATAGCGTGGCCCGAAAAGACGTATCATAAACGTCGTCTGACTATTAAAGCGATTGCGCCACGAATGATCCAGGTTTAGCTGGTGGTTCGTCTTACAGCGATTCCTGATCCATTACTACAGGAATAAACCAAGCTTTCAGATTATTACGACGAAAAAGGGGGAGAGGAGTATGGCTTCTAAATTTACTTCGAAATCGTCCAAGCCGTTTTGCCGATACACATTGTCGAGGGTACACGGGAAAGTTGCAGCCGCGGACCGGAGAGGAGCAGCCTGCGATTGACTGGCCGCAAAGTTTAACAGTACAATGCCGCCATCGTTACAATAAGGCTTCGGGAGACGCGGCGCATTACCGTGGACCCAGTAAATTCCTCGTATTTCGACACAGTCGCGATGCACTGTGCCTTCATATCTCTGGCTGTGGATATTTTCAGGGAATGGAGGCAACGTGCACTCCAATCTGATCCCCAATTTTTTCCTAGTAATAGTATTGCCAGCCATTGTTGCCTCCGATACGTACAGAAACTCCTGCCACATGTTTTCGCTGGTGGTATAAAAATGAGGAGCCAAGGCTGCCACGAGATACAGAGATATCGATTCTGAATCTTACGTATGTGCTGCAATGCACATACATGCATCTTTGTTCGATCTTGCCTCCCGATAACCCATTTCTTTCGTTTCGTTTTAAAAGCGATCCTTCCTTCGCGTATGGTCGATTATTTGTGTGGTACGAGCGTATTATGATGCATCGATTGGTTTAAAGTAGATTCAGAAATTTTTATCATTGTGATTCTTAGGTAAGAAATTGTGGCTGATATAATGAGGATTTCTTTGGAGTAAGATACATCGTGGCCTCTATTCGAATAATAATACAGATTTGTTGTCAACGTGCATTTTTAGTGATAAGAAGGAATGGAAGATCATAAAGAGTTTAGAGGTTTTAGGGAATTTCGGAAGTTCTGATAGAATTTCCTGAGTTGTATAATTCTCTGAAATGGTCTAGCCGGGTAGGCATAGGGAAAACTATGCCCCAGCATCAATTTGACAGATTTTCAGCTATTATTATTATACCTCATTATATAACTCCATTTCCTACGTGAAACCGTCTACACTCCTGCCACCCTGATCCGCCACTCTCAAGCGAAGATGGCCAAAACTAGTCATTCCGCATCTCTCTTGACGCGCGCAATTAGTGTCGCAAGTGTACCCTTTGGTTACCTGATCGTTGCTCCTTTTCATGTCACAGGAATAAAGGAGGCACGCTCCGAAAGACTGGCCTCTGTTTCGCGTAATTTCCATTTATTTGCAGTTTATCGTTCCCAGACGCTTCTCGTTATTCCACTGTTGGTCTTGTTAGCACGGAAAAGCCAGGGTGGGGGGAGAGGCGGAGGGCCCCTGTTTTCCCCGGTTTCTTTTTGACATCTGGATTCCCAGCGCGGATACTGCCGGATCGAAGGTTTGCGCGGGACCAGGGACAATCAGACGAGTATTGAGGGCAGAGACAATTGTCGTCCGACCGGATGGACTTTGTCGCTTCCACCTCCGATTATCCTTTGACCGACCTAGAGATGAGACAATAATACGAGAGAGCCACTCGTAGGAAAGATAAGAGGAGGCCAGTGGATGGTAAGCGGGAGGACGGGGCCGTTATTTCTCGTTATCGGTTGTTACGTGTGCGAAACAAACGAATCCGACGACGGTAAAACCCTTTGTGTTCTTGACGAGCACACCGAATCCGACCGCCCACCGCCCGACAATACTTTCGTTTCACCACTCTTCCCCGAGCAAACTTTCAAAAAGATTTCATCGATTCGAGAGGGCTGGTTTGTGCCTCCGCACAATGCCAGTCCAATGAAATTCAGCCGTTTGTTCAATTTGCCGCGGGCTGATTCATTCGTCCGGTAGAGAAGCACGGATTTCGGGTTGATTATACAATGCTACTCATAAGTATTAGGACACCTACTCTCTGTGGAATAGTTGTGCAAAATGTCGCAAATTTACTGAACAACTCTAGCAAATTTTACTTTATTTGATATTTTAAATTACAGGCAGTGGAAAGTATTCAAACTGCACTAAATATCACATCTTCTGTAGGTATAGCAGGTGTCATAATACTTAGGGCAATCCTTAAATTACGTAAGGCTAATTTTGACAATTTCTTACCCCTCCCTCCTCTAGTATAAGAATTCGTAAGATTTTATATTTCAATCCCCTGCTCCTCCTTCCTTGCTTAATAGTTTTTTCATTGCATTTTTGCAGTTATTAAAATTCTTTTAAAGCTTTATAGAATTCATTTAACTCTGTTTCGCGCATGCGATGAAACCTCATTTTTGAGGCTACTGATATTGAAAATTAGATTAAAAAAATATTATGTAAGAAGCTACCTGACTCCCCCTCCTTCCCGGAAGAAAATGTAAGAATTTCACGACGCCTGCCCCCAAAAAAAGCTTACATAATTTAAGGACGACACCCCAGGTACGGCGGTGTATAGGGTAAAGGACCCAAATTTCGTCCCCCCTTTATATTTCACCCTGTAGACGGTGTATAATAGGTTAGAATCAGTTGGCACTTGGCATGAATTTTCTTTGAACATTTCTCTATGTACCCGCGAAGCGCCAGATGTAATTATGCCATGTCAATACGAGGTAATAAACTAAATGCGAAAACGTGCAAAATATAAGATCTGAAAAAAGTGTTCCTAATTTCTTCTCCCAAGAAAATGTTTGTAAAATAGGAAATAAATTGAAAAATTAATTTTTTTATTGATACAAACGATCCGAAAATTTCTATGTGCAAGCAGTTACGGCAAATGAACGCCTTCTTCACGGATGACCGGCAGCATATTTCGTAGAACCACTTGAAATATTTCAGCATCTACAAAACATTAAACATTTCTACTAAAATTGCTTGAAACCCGATAAAAGATAATTCACTCCTGTAACTGTTCGTGTTTCAGCCCTTTTCATTTTAAATAACAAATCTTTAGAAAATCGTTCTCAATTTCCTTGAGGAACGAAATTAGGATACCTCCCGGGGACGAATTTTGGAATTCGCATCGCTCTAACAGACCGCGCGAATGAAGCTACAAGATATGCCCGAAAAAATGCTACAACTTCGAATTCGAAATAATATTCAGCTCTATGAGTAACATGCTATCATACCGAAGTCTGTAAAAACTCACCATGCTCGAAACTCTTCTTCTCTTTCGCAAACGCACAAACACCTAACCTGTTACTTGAAAGTTTATAATACTGACTTATACTAATGCACCATTTACCACCAGATGATGCTGAAAATGTAACCATAGGAATCAAGAGATGCAGGGGGACGAAATTAGACGCGGGAACGAAACTTGGGCCCTTTTACCCTACTTATAATGGTGAAAATTACTTGTGCGATCTGGTTGATCCATACTGAAAAGGTATTATCTAGATTCGATGGGCAGTTTTCCCAAAATTCTACCACGCTGTGCACACTCCAATGGCGTAAGCCTGTTGCCACATTCGTAATGAATGCGCCCCGCGTTCAGCGGCTGAGCAAAGAAACACTGGCAACGAAAACAGCGGACACAATGGCGAGCTGACCGGGCCGAATTCATTATTACAAAATCAGGGAATTCGGAGCGCTCTCCCGCCGACAAAGGACCAAAAGGCTTCTGCCGAACACTCGTACGGGCTCGTAGTCCAGCAAAGCTTGTTGAAGCTCGTACGTATATCAATCTGCGTGCACGCGGATACATGGATGCTGCTGGATGCATGGGTGAAAGCGTGCGTGACTATGGAATATGTATTCGGGGCTCGGTGGCGAACGAAAATGGGAGGCCATTCTGCTGTGGACTTAGGAATATGGAGGAAGAGGGACGCAGGCCGCGGTGGCCGGCCAGAGGGGAGGACAGAGAGGGTGAAAAGTAACCGTGTCCATGCCGAAGGACTGGGAAGAGGATTAGTCGAACTGCGTCCATGAAATTGTTGCTGTTGCAACGGAATCTGGTTGCTTTGCGTTGACTTCTCTCTCAGGAAACGACGCGCCACTCAGGATCCTCTGTCTGGCGCACCCTTATTTCCTGGCATTACGATTCATGGGAGAAGGAAAGCATCGGGGCAAAGTCGATGCGCTCCGTTTGATTACACCCTGCGATCCGATTATATTCTCTTCCGGGCGAGCGTACTTTGTGCGAGGCCGACGCGTTAACTTTCCAATGAGAAACACGGGATGCAACGCATGCAACGTGCTTGACGGTTCACTCGGTTATGTGTTCTGTATCGTTTATTCATTGAGTGCTTGGTTGTTGAGATGTGACGTTTTCTTGCTCTGGAATGTTCAGGCCTCTTCTTGCGGGGTCGAAGTATAGGTAATACAATTCTTGTAGAAAATAACGTGGGACTGTAGGTCCGTAATATTATACGTATGAAGTATTTTGAATTGCTCGAACTGGACAGATTCAGGGAATGTTATAAAATAACATTTACTGTGAAGACGGAAGAAGCGCTGAGACTTGAATCCAAAAGCTGCGGGTCCTCTGCGCGCGTGCTGGTCAGCCGCCTACTCAACTCCATCAACGTCAACTCCCCTAGGGGGATCTCTTCCGAATTCTACATATAGGGTAAGTCCGGTGAAGTTCGATCCCGGACTTACAATACCTACTGTGGAGGACATCGAGTTAAGAATTATCGTTACTTTTTAGAGCGTAAGGGAAAAATACAAATATTGAACAAAATCTTAAACACCAATAAATATTTACACTACTAGAGTAACTAAATATAAAACTTGAATAACCCACTTCATTCATTTCATTAATTACAAATTCGAGCACAAATCAAATACACATACAGATAACATACCAACACAAAAATTCTACAATCACAAATTAACGGGGCGCCACCTATGCGCGAGAATCGCACCATTGACCATTCCCAAACGCTAAATGCCTGCAGCTCAGCCAAACTTGATAAATGTGAAAACAAACACAAATCACAACGTCAAGGCACGAGAGGCATACAATCCTACGTTTAAAATTGTAGGTGGAAAAAGCACCGCGTAACGTGCGCGACGGCGGTACCAAACACACTGAGAAAGCTTAAACGTCTGATCGACGATCAACCGACAGCGTTGATCACGATTCCCTCTAAGCTCTAACGCACTATTTCGAGAGGGTGCGATCGTTGGGCGCAGAGGTCGGGGGGCGTGCACTAGGCTTATGAATACGTCTGAAAAGTGTATCGGCAATTGCCATCTCTTTCACGTATCTATATCTGCCCGCGGTATAATCGGGTCCTGCCAGTGGCAGTAGCGGCAATTGGACCGATAGGAATGGCTACCATTAGAGTATCTTGGACACGGCCCAGGACCTGGTTCTGCAGTAAATGGATTTTCTTTGAAAGACATCGTGTACCCCGGTAGCCAGTAGCCGACAGCGTTTTCATAACTCTGCCCGATTCATCCGCGAAATCAGCGTTCCCGTTTCGATACCGTCCCGAGCTGCAAAGCCTTCCGCGCATCGAACGGTAATCCGTTCCCCCTTGAATAAGAAACCTCGTAATAACGCAACGTGTAACCAAAGATTTCCATTATACGTTCGAATTCCATCGTTGATTTTCCTCGGTACGTAGAAAAATACGCCGGATATTGCTGCCGCGACGGAAATTTACGGGGACCTCTACCTCGCTACGACGTTTGCACATTACGCTTTCCCGCCATTTGCCGTTCAATGGAGAAACGTTTACGTGCTGTGTGTCTGGCGGGCAGTGGTTCGAGATTTAGCGAAGTCTCGATTGTTTCCTTTATCAATTTGTGAGGATTTAAAATGTGAAAATCAAGGTTGTTGGCTGTATAGGGTGTCTGGTGGAAGATAGCGTAATTCATGAAAATTTTTATTTATTTTATTTTCCGTCTTTATTCCACCAATTATTACACAGGATGGTGAAAAGGCGAGGCTCAGCTAAAGCTGTTATTAGGCCTAAATTGGTCTGCTTTGGCGCATTGTGTACGAAGGAAACGACTTCGAACATGAAATTGGGTTGTGCAGAATGTTTAAAAAATTCAATGAAATCATTGTTGGTTGGTAGTTTTCTACATAATTTGCCCCAAGTGATGTAGAGTAGGTATTGTAGAGATAGATGAGCCTAGTATATTTTAAAGCAGGTGAGCTTGATTATTTTTTATTTAATGAAATCACTACTATTCTTATAATAAAAGACAGACAACGTCGATGGTGGTGATGCATAGTAAATTGTACGCAATTTACATTCCTTTTCACGACCAACTTGGATGGTCACCGTTAAGGGTGTCAAGTACGACGTTGAATGGCGTATTGAACAAGGTGATAGTATTGACACAGGTCATTTAGGAGCACATAAAACGTGCCGTTCGAACGTTGGATGAACCAAGTCTCGTCGAATCGGCAATAATTTTGGTTATTATAGGAACGGTGGCACGACCGAGTCCTGATCCCCATCGCAAGAGTTATAGACTAATTAAATCGGTGACAGAGCGTATTTGCGCTTTCACCGAACGCACGCGACTAATTACCAGTTTACGGCGAACCAATGGCACGTTAGGTGTAGGCGATTTGTCGGTTCCCTTCTAATTGCTCACATCGACGTTCGTTACGAGCTTGTAATTTTGCGTCACTCGCATACCGCTGCGATTTGTTACGTGCTCGCGTTGTGGGCTAGAATGGATCGTCGTTGTGAAAAGATTTCCAGCTGTTTATCGAGAATTATTAATCGAGGTTCTCGTTTGTTAAACTGTGTTCAATTTATACATTTGAAAAATGAAAGTTACGCGTTACCGAGTGTTGAACGGTGTTTTGGAATAGGTATGTATCTTAGTTTGTAATATTGAAAGGTCTTTTCGATGTGAGAGAAAATAGTTTAGAAAAATTTTATTGTCTTCATATACGCCTTAAGTCCAGCAGAATTTAATTTTTTAAATATGTTGCATGCTATTTATATTATATAAAAATAGTGTTTAATATATGTATGACGAAAGTTCTTCTTTTGAGATTGTTCCACACATGTTCCAATAGCTGCAATCAAAATCATCTGCTTAATCCTCAATTCCTCAGAATTTATACAATTAAAGCAGTTTGACACGCACTGTTATACTTTATACATCTTGTTCGCGTATGTGCTAACCGAACACTATAATAATATATGAAGGCGAAGGGGAAAAGCAGGGAATGTTCATTTTTAGTTTTTCTGCTATGTATAACGTATTTTGTTGGTGGTAACTGGGGCCACAGGACTATCGAATCACAAAGGTTTATAAAGTAGAAATGCTCACATAAGACCACGTTGAAGATGTGCTGGTTAAAAACAAGAAACGTCCACCCTTCACTGGAACAAAACAAGGAATGTCGCGAGCCTTCCTACTCGCACTATGTACCTACCTTTGATTAGTGGAAGCTTGCACTACGCCAGGAGCTCTCAGATGTCACTGTATACACCTCCGAGTTTCGATAATAATAGAAGTGGACATTTATTTTGTTACAGTATTCAGCAGTGTTCCATTTGAAGGATATTAAAACAAAGTAAAACAATTATCTTCTTGCTGAATTCTTTTCTGATGCCTAATTAGAGTATAGCAGAGAACATTAAGTTCATTGAACCTTGTGTCATTAGTGATGGACTAAAGTATTAAAACTTGATTTTCTCAATAAAGTAGTTTTGTGACATTCCTTGTTTTTTCCCCTTATCCATCATACATTACACATTTATTTTAGATATAGTTACACACTTTCTACTTTTACTCATCTCTTCGAAGCTACCACTCTTCCTGCAAACTGAATAAATCCAAAATATCAGCCCTGACACACAGAACTATCACCTACAAAATAAACCCAGACATTCATTAGTGTTCCCTGCAAATTCTCCACAAATATCCCCCAACGATTTCAGCTAAAAATAATAACGAAACCAATGATTACCCTCGCTCACACTCTGTGGCAACATATCACCGGCAGTAACGGAACTCACGTTCCACTAAAACAGCTCTAAAATGACACGTCCCCTTCCCGCCTAACGTTGTAATCATCCCTCTCTCGCGGCGCCTATACCATCCATACCGATTCCCCTTTATCTCCCTGTCTGCTTGGAGATTGCCCCTCGTCGATCCGATCTAACCAACGGAACTTACGAACGTGAGGCACGAATAAAGTGTCGATTCTTCCGAAGGACAGAATTAGGAGGTTCTAGGAGGCTGGCTGCTGGCCAGCCAGCCAAGTTTCCGATATGCAATTCCGCTTTATTTCCGGATCGTTTGACGCGGCCCGCGCGTTCGCGCAAAGGCTAATGTAATGGAAACGCTGGTAAGCCCTCCTATGCATATTATTGTGCTACTTCCATGCCGCGTCGCAATGCTAATAATTGTTATGGCCCGATAGAGTGCAATTCCACGCCACTCGACCGCCGCGCCGGCCGGATCGCCCGGCCATTCCACTTTGGCATTGAATAAATTGCAACAGTTTTCCCGTCGCTCCCCAATTCGTTTCAACTAGAGGATCATCGTTCTGCCCACGTTAACGTCCGAATCCCCTACGCGCCCAACCCCCTTTCCTCCCTCCGCCCCGCCGCGTCATCAATTCGATTTCGTTCGATTTGAATCGTTCGAATTGATTTGACCTTTGTCAGCTAACACTGGCGGGACTGGACAGAGGAACGGCTCCTCGTGCAAAGACAAGTAAAAAAATGTGAAATAATTTCTTTCTGGTGGATGCATACTTTTGGGAGCGGGATGATTTTGATGGTGGAAGTAGTTTGGGTGTGCAGATGTTTATTGCGGAGGTGTATAGTCTTGAAAATTTAGGTAAGGAATTGTTTGGGGAATTTAAAGAACTCGCGAATGAGAACTCGGTGGAATTTGTTTATGGCAACTTGAAATATGATGACCACAATTTTGTTGACGACAACGCCCACGATACTTTCAGCAGTTGTTATAAAAAATTTAATGTCAGAAGTTGTATGCTGAGACTATTACGAACTTTCTGCTATTTGAGTACAATATTATATTAAATTTATTTGAACGAACATGCAATGTCATAACTTCATGCTGATTATCATTTTATTCATAAACTATCTAACGGACTGAAAATAATTATTTCAGAGTTTTTATTTTCTTTTTCGTAGCCTGTGCTAGGATTCGTTAGACACCCTGTATAAGAGTGGATTGTCGTTCGACAAGAACGGAGCGTTTCGAACGAATACTGTTATGGGCTCTGAAACTGTTTCCACAATCGATTCTTTTTTCGCACAGCAACTGCAACAGCGTCAACGATCGTAGAGTTCTGTTGCATTCGGCGGACCGTGTGCCACAACCACAGTATTTTTTATTTTATGGGTCGAATCACTTGGTAACGTGGACCACATAGATTTCGAGGGAATTCGTCAATTGCAGTTGGGTGTATTCAATGCGCTTGAAAATTAGATCGAACGAGCAACGATTGGGAAGAATGCTGTATTTCGACTGCATCGACTATGGAAGGATTAAAGGGAGAGAAATGTGTAGTTGTGCGTGCTGCTGCAGTGAAATGACTTTAACTTTGATCAGACGTATTGGAAAATATGGAACTTGTTTATTACTGTTGGAAAATAATATATATTCGTGTTAAATCTTCAGAAGCAGAAAATAATATAGATTTAATGTTTCTATAGGTATTTACAATCACTAGATGGGAGGCAGATGTCACAATTACTAAAGTAATTAACTTCTCTACTCTACTTTTTTACGTTTCACATAACTGCTTCCTTGCAATAATTATTGCAATTATTGCCATCAAATGGCACTTTACAATAATAATTGTGTATACATTTTTTAACCAACTAACGATTGTCGAGTAACAGAGCTGGGCATTAACTAAATTAAAAATTATATAAATAAGGAATAAATAAAACATACTTTAACTTTACATTATTCGATCAATATAGTTAACTTTTTTATTCAATGAGAATTTATTCGACGATCAAAGATAACTTTTCTATTCGACGAATAAAGTTAATTTTTTTACTCGTCGTGAGTTTCAACTTCAGCGTCGAATAAAGTTAAAGTTACAGTTACAGTTAAGGTTAAAAAATTTATTCGACACTGAAGTTGAAATTCTCGAATAAAAAAATGAACTCCTTTGTCGTATAAAAAAATTAACTTTTATTCGTTAATCGAAATTTTATTTAAATGAAAATTTTGCTCATTTCTATCCGGTAAAGCATATAACTTATTACCGTGAGAAATAAATAATTGCCACAAGTTTCGCACATCTTCCTTTATATATGCCCATTTTCGTGAAACCTAGCACCTATATAAATGCACACAAATTGTACAAATTACTGTTTCGTTATCAAAACGTGCTCATACCACTGAAAAATAAAACACCGATCCAAAAGCCTCACAAAATAAAGAAAATCTAACAAGGAAATTTACCCCCACTAAACCCTAAAGCAATCCATCTTTTACACAAACTAATCCCAAAACTCCACACTACTTCACCTACACATTTATCCCTCACTCAAACTTATTCCACCTAAACCTTGGCTGCAGCATAACTCTGTTTAAAAAAAAAAAAATAGCAATAAAAGTACTAATTCCCTCAACACGAGTCTGACCATTATTCAATGGCCGACAAAGGGGGCAACGGCAGGCGTTGAAAGGATTTTCACGGCTCGACCCCAGGAACGAAGTATGTAGCTGGTCTTCCTTTATTGGGCTCAGAGACGTAACCGGTAACGTTTCATGCAAAACGCTTTTCAACTTAGGCCAGCGGAGTCGTTAAAATTTGAAATGTAAATGAGCCCGCCCCCCTCTCCCTGGAAGGGACTCGATAACGTCGAAATCCCAGCAAAAATCACTCGGCGTTACTGCAGTTTCGCGCTTCCTATACAGCAGATGCTACGATTTTATTTTCCTTCGCCAAGTTCTGAGCGGTGCCCGGTCGCCACCGTTGCTCCGTATCGGCTAGCGCCGCCATGTAAACGAGGAGATTCCGAGCTGTAACAAGCGGTAACTAAACGCGTAAGACCGTGCCGTACAACCGTGCCTGGCCATTGGTTTAACGAGAGCGTAAAAGTTAAAACAGTAAGTGCCCCTTAAAAGCGCTTTTCCACCGCGGCTTTAAACAGCACGCACCCTAGTATTTTATACGCGCAACTCCTTCCTGCAGTTTTTACTTGCCCCGGATAAATGAACCAAGCAATTTTCGGACCACTCCAGCCGAGCTCCTGATGTCTCTTCTTAAGGAGCAACATACACCTACGAATAGAGAAACCGGGGTGAACTTTGACAATTTTTTTTCACTGAAAATATTTTGTAATTCTTTATATGCATCTTAAAATATATACCTTAATTTAAGAATTGTGGAAATCTGATTCAAAAACTAAGAAAATTGAATATGTAACAGCAATCTCTGTAAGGCAGATTTTTCAGAATAGTTTCCGCGGTAACCAAAATATCGCCGAAAGTTTTTATCCGAAACAAGAAAATTTGTTTTCTTAAAATACATAAGAGAATATAGATTTGGCGTAGACGATTTTAAAAATATCAATTTTTGTCAAATGGCGGCTTTTTGAATACATATATGTGATTTTGCTGCAAAAAATCGTCCTTTTTTAATTGATAAAAAACGAACTATAAGGTTTAAAAATACTTCCACCACAAGGACTAAATAATTCTATCAAAAACCTCTGTTCCACATTTCAACTGAATCGGTCCACTAGTTCTCGAGAAATATTGTTTAACGTTTCGTCAAATACCATTTTGGGAAAAACGCTATTACATATTTAATCTTCTTAGTTTTCGAATTAAATTTACACAATTGTTACACTAAAGTATATATTTTAAAATGCATACAAAGACTTTTCATTTAAAAATATTTTCAATGAAAAAAGGAATTGTCAACATTCACCCTTTATTTTTCTAGTCCTATGTGTATGGTGCCCCTTAATCCCCTTGCAGATCCAACGTCAAGTGGGGTTCGATGTCGTACCTGGTCCAGTAATCGAATGCGACGTGGATTTTAACGCTGATTGTTGAAGGTATTTAGAGGGGAAGTGTTAATATGCTGCAAACAGTTTTGCGTGATAAGTGTTTGAGAAAACATAAGGTTGTGCATGGATCGAAAGTGGTGGGGAATATATAATTTGGATAATAGATGAATCTATGCGAGGATTAAGTGCACCGTGGCCATGAATCTGCTCTATCTTTGAAATATAATCCGAGGCAACTCAGTCTTGAATAACCACCCTCTAGAACACAGAGGGTACGTGATAAACGTACTATTCAAACCTGCCATGCCTCTCCTTCTGTATAAATATTTGTCTCTTAAACACTCTAACAATAATATGGTTTCACTCAAAAGAAGCTAAACTATTTAAATATAAAAATAAGGAAAATTTTCATTCAAACTCCCATTGATAATCAATACAAATTAATTCCCAACCCAATAGATATTCCACCACCAACTGTTTACTCGAGTAAAAGCTGAGGGGGGGGGGGGGTTAAGTGCCCAATTTCTTTCCACCGAGGAAGGTACTAAAAGTTAAGGTTAATATCGGAGCTGGAATTATAAAGGAAACGAGAAACTGTCGCAGAATCCGTTAGTTTGCCGTGCTCTGTATGTACAGTAAAAGCGACTCGATTTCAGGTAGTCATAGCAATCGTATTAGTTCAATCGCACAAGAAATCGAAGCGTACAGTTGACTTTCCGCCCGTGGACTCTCGGTACATGAAATTTTATTGAACGAATTCCCGAGGGAATAAGTGTTTCCCTCTGCTCTTTGTTTCGAACTTTCCGCGCCAATAAAAGATGCATTAGTCAGCGGCACGGGCATAAAAGGAAAGCAAAAGTTTTCAGTGTCATCCATGGCCTTCCGTCGGTAAATTTTGTAGAACGGCATAAAGGTCGGGGACGGAGGGGTCTGAACGAAGAAATGTAGCAGCAATGACAGAAAGTAAGGCTTGGCGATGCGCCATAGCGATTTATTTATTTTCCCCTGTGCAAACTTCCCTTCGGGGAAGGGGGCGGCTAGACAAACAAGGGAACAAAAACGTTTTATTACGCGATTAAGCTCAATGATGACGATATTTCAGCAGGCGATAAAAGAACTCGCCAGACGCAGCTACTGGAAAAAGAGAGAGACGATGTTGTCCGACAATTTTCGACGAATTTCGATTTATTAACGAAGATTTCGAGAGATAATGAATGGTAAGGAATGGTAACGAATCTCATTTTAGATGGAGCACCTGGAAATACAATTAGAAAGTCTGCGTACATTCAACTTTTTCAGAATTATTAAAACTATGTTGATTTTTAACATTTTAAATTTATGGGAGCTTTTGTGAAGAAATGTGAAAGTTTAGCGATTAATTAAAATGTGAAAGTAACACTGCCAAAATTGAACATCTTCAGAAATAAGTATAAAATATAATTCTTTGAATGAAGGTAATTTAGACAGAAGGAAGTCGATATTTTCTTAACCGTGCTTTGTTATGTTTTTTAGCAGTAGAATTTAATATTTTTCTCAGATCACGAAGTCAGCGTTCTCTTGGTAGGAATTTTTACTGCTTCAGGATTGTCGATATTTGTTAATTTCAGACAATACGCAGCCTCGAGGGGAATCGGCAGTCGAAGAGAAAGAAGGAAAGAAGAAGCTGTAAAGAGCGCCTGTGTTCATGAAACATTTATGCGATCATAAAGAAAGTTCATAAAGTTTGTACGTGGGGATCGCTAAGCTGTCGTACGCATACACTGATGGCGATATCGCGCGGTCGAAATGTTCATGAGTCGTGCTGCCATTAGTTTTACAACTTGGAAAATCTATTAACTTTCCTCTGCCACGTACGTGTGTAATTGGAATTTATGGTGGCAAATATAGATGAATTTGGTAAAATATTATCCCTTTCAGATTTTGTGATGCTTGTGAAAGCATTCTATGTCATCTAGAATGTTCTATGGCATTCTGTGAATCCAGGATTATTACTGAAGTATATGTATAATCGTCTACTTTGATAACATGATAATTTACCAGAGATGTCGATAAGTAGGATTCTATCATATTTAGTTTCTAATGTACCTAATCGAGTCAAATTGAAGTTTCCTCACCAATTTATACATGATTCAAATGGGCTTTAACCATGTGTTATGTATCCATTTATTTATGCTTAAATATCCTTGAGCTATTTCGTTAAAATTAAAGGTACACTCCAATAGTAAGTAAAGGATTATTCTTTATTCATATTTGTTCACTAATATCTCTTTTTCTTCAGAAAGCCAACAAACAAATTTTACATAAAATCACTCAAGAAATCAATACAGATTTCACTAAAAACCAATTTCTCCTGATATCTCGTCCTATAACCTCAATTGCCATCTGCGTCAAATCAAATTATCTTAAGGGAAGAATCCTATTTCTTCAGCTAAAAACAGAAAAATTTGGGACTTCCTTTTTTTTAGAATCTAGCCATTTGATTCATATGAAATTTGGAGTATGTTTTTATGCATCTTTGAAGAAGTTTCAGTTTTTTTTGTATTAACTTTTAATAATAAATATAAGAGTTATGCATAATCGACCATTACCCCGCGCAAAATTCGTCGCTTGCTGGTGTGAATGATATTTACCTTCGACGTAATCTGAAACGGAAAAATGAACCTGCATTTTACCTTATACACATGTAGCTTCAATTTGATGAACCAGAATACCCATAAGTTATAAGCATACTTCTTTCGTTACGTAAGAAAATTGGCGCAATATTTGACAACAGAAATTAAGGGTTCAGACCTTTAGTTTGAAAACACACCGATCTCCTCAATATTTTTTTTGTTTTGTTTCTGCAAATATTATTCATAACTCCTATATTTATTTTTAAAATTAATAAAATACTACAACTTCTTCACAGATGCATAAAAATATGGTTAAAATTTTAGACGAATCGAATCGTTAGTTTCTTAAGAGAAAATTCTAAATTTTGCAACGTTTCCAACCCAAAAATTGTATTTCCCCCGCAAACAAATAACTAACACAACACAGTAGAATTCCATCAGAAATTGAAATAAATATCCTCTTCCTAACACCGTTTCATTCACCATGCCGCATGAACATCAATTGCGCGTTCATCAGAGTTGAGTAACATTTGTATTCAATCGCGGTTAGTGCAAACTCGATTGTTTTAATATTTACACCGCCTCTTGTTCAGTATTGAAACCGACGAACACAAGTGCATACTCAATATTCGACCACAAAAAAAAAAAATAAATGAAATACCTTCGAAAATGTGGGAACGAGTCCAAGAGGCGCCGTCAATTCGTTTCTCGCTATCAAAGTCCGATGGGAAGTAAATTTTACGACGAAGTCGTTAAGCGAGATCGGGCAAAACAATAACGTATCGCTGGCTGGAATGATGGCCGGGCGATAAATAATGCTTTTGCAATAAATAATCGTATTACGTGGCCACGTGGGGCGTTTCGCGATCGGCGTACAGAGTCCATGGGCCAGCAGATCGTTGCTCCCGTACGTACGGTCACGATGGTATCGTGATAATCGACGTTCGATAATATCCTCCAATAAATTTGCCCCGATAACGGAGAGGATTTATATTATTGGAGCACCGCGGATTATAAACGCGGGGTTACGACGTGCTACGGGGCCAATTCGTTCTCCTCTGACGGGAATCATCTACAGCTGAACGATAGCGATACGGTTCCTCTGCGTTTTCTTTCCAAATATATCTGCGCTACTATCCTGTTTTCTCTTTCTTTCCTGTCTACTCTCCATAATTAGATTGTAAAGTCCCTGAAAAAGTTGTAAATGAAGGTTTTTGTGACACACTTGGGTGGTTAGAAGATAGCTGCCACTTAACATGTTGCATTGTTGCTTTGTGATAAATTCATATTGTCAAGTACTGTGTTAGATACTAAGTAACTGGTGTTCAGGAGTATTTAATTTAGAATTTGGAATTCAGGTTTGGTGGAAGCTAATAAAGGTATGTACCTATTAGAGATTTGCTCGATTTCATTGGTTGTTTTACTAAATAATGTGCCAATTCGAGCAGTTAAGGCATCCTGCGGTAGGAGGACTGCTTATAGGTCACCCATGTTCATTTTCTCGCGAGGGAGATAATAATGACGGAGGACACATTATTTTGCAAGAATATTATTTTATTTTTCAGATCCATCGATGCTTAAAGGGGATATCATGCTGAACACTTTCTCTACAGTGGTCTAAAGAACCTAAAAAATTATAAACAATTTAATACAAAAATCATTGTAAACAAATTTATTCGTGCACTTTATGCACAAATAAATCGTATGTAAAAAGTATTTTGTTTTATTTGTTTTAATAAAATCGCTAAAAAAAATCCTAAAATCATTTATTTTCGCCGTGGCTAAACGTATGTAACCCCTTAAGAACTAAATGCAAAAACGTGGAACCATGACTTACATTCAAATGGTGTTCAAGGGGATACTTTAAGCTGCTCTGAAACACAATCCTTCATTTCCCCCAGTAAATTACGTTAAGGGTCAAAATGGACCCCGTGTTTGGCACACAGTCTACTGGTATCCGCCACGTACCTAAGGGTTAAAAGGCAAGGAGTGGCAAACAGCTATACATCAAGACGGTTTGAGAGGAGTAAGGAAGACGATGGTGAAAACGAAGGAATTGGGCCACTTTCCCTTGTCCCGGGATGTAATTGGAAACCGTCCCCGATGATCGTCCTATGTATCAACAGCCCGCTGGATAACGGAGCCGTTCTCTTCCGCTTATCGGATAATTACGGGGATGAATCCGCCTTGCCGCGGATTGGAACGAAGACTGGCTCGTCCCAGGAACACGCTCCTTCGGTGGAAACGATAGCACAGGGAGAAGAAAAGCGGCCAGGAGAAGCACCAGCGAGGAGGGGGAAGGTGGAAGAAAGAGAAGTCGTTACAAAAAGTCAAGTCGGATCAAGTCGAGGGGCTGCACACTCGTGAAAAGGGATGTAGGCGTTAGATTAGCGTGATCTCCAGTGATAACGTTCTCTCCCCCTTCCCTGTTCTTTCCCCCGACAGCCTGGATACCGGCTCCTCCGCGTCTCCCTCGTCTGGGCGTCACGACTCTCATAGAGCCATGGCCTGGGCTCCAAGAACGGGCAGCATCTTAGCACGTTGCTAGCGTGCAATTACTGACCCCTTAACGAGGAGGGTTGCGGATGCAACTTTTGAAAATCTCCTATTAGAAATAACGGCCCCCCGGGCGTACGTGTCTCAAGCTCCCCGGCAAATTGGAATCTGCGCGATGAGAAGGGCGCGCTCCCCCCCCCCCTACACCCCCCTCCCCCTCGAAGTAGTCGAAGACCGCATCGAAGGGAATCGATTTGTGTATCAGCAGTTTCGTTAAGACGCGATTAAGGCAGCCGGTTTGTTTTCCCTGAGAGTCGAATCCCCTCCCCTGGATCCCCGTGAGACTTTTCCATGCTAATTCGCGAGTCGGGGAATAGATTGCGTTTCAACGCGTAAGTTGCTGCGGGAAATTCAGCTGAGCACGCGAGAAATCCTCGAGATTGTTTGATAATTCCTGTTGGGGGCGCTAGTGGCTGAGTTTTGAGGGGATAGTGGATTTTCTTATGATTATTTCGTGGCTTTTCATCATGCTCACAGCAAGTTAATTTAAAATTAGCTTGAAGAAGGGTAAAGTACTGTGGTATTTGCGGGCCAAATATGAATTTCACTTATATCGATAAATTTGAAAGTAAACGGCTTTACTCAATATCCTTTAAAAAAACATTTTTCAAGTTACAAAATTTCACAAAGTGGAACGAACTATTTCTATCTGAAAGTTCGTAAGCCTTTCGATCTCCAGACACAACATTTTCGTAGAACTAATAACACATTCCTTCATTCGGTACTGAGCAGAGCAATCACTTATACAAAACATGTCACGGATAAAAAATTCAAACTTGAAAAATATTTGGAGCTACAAAAATGTAATATCAAAAACAGAATGAGGTAAGACCTCAATTAGGAATTTCAATATCATCCACAAGGTTTCATTTCAGCGCATAAAATGTACGCAAAGTTAAAGTGCAGTTGCCATTCGTTTGCAATTTGCCTTCTCATCCACGGTCCCGCAATCTGATAAATTTTTCGCATAAACTGCAGCATAGGCAACGAATCTTGTCCTACGCGAGCGACTAGTTCATTTGCACCTTCGACAATACAAAGTAACGAGCAAAACATCGATAATGCCATTACAGCGGCCATTGTAAAAGGTTAACGCGACTCGTAATCACTTTCGGATTGTCACGCACCTCTGCCACCGGCGGCAGTCAATAAAGTTCATTTGTATTTGTCTAATTAACCGCAGCCCTATTGTCTATGACAATCCCCGGGCGTAACTACAGCCACGTGACTTCTCGACTGTTTGGAACTCGAACAATACATCGATTCAGAGGACACCCGTTCGTCACAGCGAGTAGGAATCGATCTCGCCTACCCCCTCGTCAGATCTACGGGACGTCGGCGTGCAGAACTTCGCGAGATCTCTGTTATTCCTCTAACGAGTGCTCCACGAACGTTAAAGACCCGTTAATGGCTTTTAATTTCGCAGGACACACACGAGCGAATCGCAGCGATGTTTATGACAACGAGCTTTGAAAGCTCGCTTTCGCATAAGCTCGCTAGCGTCGCGGGAACACGGTGGAATTTTCCCGGGGAAAAAAAGCTGTGTCACACGCGTCGCGAATTCCTACGCTTCCCTGTTGCAGAATAAAACGCGGGGCGAGTATGCGGCACGTCAAAAATATCCCAGTATTTACGTCGTCGACGGCCGGGAGAATAATGGGCTTGAATAAATTTATAACGAGCAGGATATTTATTCGTCACAGGGAGCAGAGAGCTGCGACTAACGGATAAATCTCGTTACGCGAAAATAATTATTGGCCGCACAAAGTCAGGGGAATCTTTGTTGTTAGGTGCGCTGCTTTTGTTACTTTTCGTCGTGGTGGTGGGACAGTATAGCATCGAGGAGGCTTTAATTCGTTTACTGGAATAGTGAAATCGAATAGTGAATTACTTATTATTTATATCTAATGGGGGACAGGAGTGGTTGAAGTTAGTAGTGTAATTGGAAAAAGAGGGATTTCGGATGAAGATATAAGTGCAAATTGTAGAATAAATCTTCGGAGAAAGCTTCATCATCGAGGAGACTAAACCTGTTGAGTGATTCGAATAAATTATATTAAGATTTATAATTGGAAATTGATACACGTTCTTTGCGTTGGAGTCTACGTTTGATTCGTAAATTATAGAAAAGTTCTTATACCTTATTTTAATTTCCTCTCTCTCTCTCTCTTAAGAGGCTACATACATCTAAGTAGAAAAATCGAAAAAAATGTTTTTTTTTCAATGAAAAATTCGCAGAACCTACATCAAATTTTCTGTAAATTCAAAAAAAATATCTCATTTTAATCTGTACCTAACTTAAACTTTAAACGCTGTTTCTAGAAACTACATTTTTCAAATCGGTACCAATGATATTTCAAAAACTAATGAACCGATATGAGTGAAACTTGGCTTGATTGTTTCTCACATCAGTTTCTAGTCTTTATGATATGGTTTATTTTCAAAGCCATAGTTTGTTTTTAGTCATTAAAAAAGTGACGAAATTTTTCTGAGAAATTGTATTTTAAATTTCAATCCTGTTATTTTTTTGAAAATGTGTATTTGAAAAATGCGTATGATAAAGACTAGTTTCTTTTATATACTATAAGAAGATAGACGAATTATCGTCATTTTTTTGGAAAATATTCTTTAAATTATAAGTTTTCAAGTGCATGTTACGATTTTTGATTAACAAAATTACTTATAGGTAAAAAAAATTATAAAAAGTCCCCCCTTTTCGCTGTCCTACTTAGATGTATGTAACTTCTATTAAACTTCACATTGGAGAAATAAATGCCATCACCGTATCAAGGGACATTCACGTAGGTACATTTGTATTATAATTTTGATTGACTTTCTCATGCAGAATTACTTCTTGTTGCACCGCGTATTTTGGTGACCACAATTTTTCAAACCCCTTAAGTGGATCTGAAGTTCCTTGGAATTCGACAATTCGAAAGTATCCAGCAGTCCCGCTGGATCCCTTCCTCAAGCCCAGTCATTTCCACGCGGCTCGTTCGCGCGTTAAAAAGGAAAATCGCTTTATTACGGGGTTTCGGGGATGGTGGCTGGTAATTTCCGAAGGTGAGTCTTTGACAATTGTCGCGGGCACGTGGAAACGCATTCAGAGGGCGGTCGGCGGCGAGGTAAATGAAGAACATAGGAAATCCTGCGGAAGGAAGAAGAGTAAGCGGGAGGGAGGAAAAGATCTTGGTAATGGCCGTCCACCGACGGGGGGTCAATTTAGACTTCAAAGGGTTCTCCAAGTATAAAGGATATATAAAAAGGAGTCTGGGGGCCCCGTGCATCCAGAGGAGAATTCCATCTCGGCGAGTTATCGGTGCCTACGATCCACGAGCAAACTCGCTCCATTATTTCCCAATAAATTCTCAACACTTAGAGGACAGTCCATCCCCACCCCCGCCGCCCCATGGTTCCTTCTTCCATCCAACCACCCCCACGCGTAGCCAGCCCCCGATTCTGTCTATCCTCTGTCGCTCGGTTCACGTGCAAGTCCAGCACGAAGTTTGAAGTGGTTTTAAAGTGTCATCGCACACTTTCGCGCAGACGACGACGGTGCCATCGACTCGACTCGTTTCGTTCGCCGTATCGATAAACTATAACGAGACAAATGGATGTGGGAGCCGTGCAAGCCTCTCTGTACACTTTCCCTTGCCACCCTGAACGATGGTCCCCGTCTGTCCCTTTCTACCCTCTGCGCCCTCTGCCCCCCCCTCTGTCTTCCCTTGCCAGCCGGTTTCGTCAGCCATCTTTCTCTAACACGATCACTTTTGTCTTCTACCCCCTCACGTGTACTCGTTCGCCCGACTCTTCCACCCGTTTCGTCCTGAGCGGCTGGTTAGAGAGGAAATCAAAGTTGTAACTGCACGTGGCCCGACCATCCCATTTTCTCTTCATCCCTTATCCCCCGTTTCATCCCTCACGAACACGTACTTACGCTCGCCGAACTTACCTTGACTCCTCGCGATAGATATAAATGAACTCCTTACTTTCGATCACTCCAACCCGCCGCGTTGCGCCGGGCTGCGGGAACTGAACGCAACAGTCGCTTCTTTTCCATTCTTTCGTTCGTCATTGGGGTGGTTAATGGGAGTGGATTACGTGGTAGTTTCGATGGATTTCGTGCATCCCTGGTGCTGTTACGTATCCAGGGCTGTTTGGAGGTGTAAGGTGTTTGGTGGAGATTTTAAGTCTGTCCAAGAAATTAGATTGCATTGTTAAATTGGCACATTTTTGTCATGTTTCTTGTAGGTGCTACTCTTACATATACACACACTGACTCATGGATTTGTTCATTCAAATTTAGAACTAATTTTAAAATACATTATCTTGCTTTGGATAGATGGTAGATAAGAGAGATGTTCAATTTCAAAATTCGAGTGTTTTATTTATTGGCTCGTATTCCATATAGTGACATAAAAGGTATTAAGCTTTTTAATAAACAGTGGTTTGTATTTTAGAAAATTTTGGTAAAATCGGTTTGCCGTAGCTTTACGTAGCATCTTTCAGAAATTATAACTTCATAACATCGAAGAATGAAAACATTTTTCATAATTACTTTTTATAGATTTTTATATTTCCATTAGACTGTATTGAAATCAAGTAGGTTGGACTATGCGTTCAGTTTCAGCTTTATGTACTGTAAAACTTTTTTACTTCATATATTGATTTTCAATTTATTTATCCTACAAACATTTTTAATACCATGCTATGTGATAAAAAAGATTATTTAATTCATTTTCAAAGTCGAACTGTCTACCATTTTTGCAGTGATCCCAATCTAAGCCACGTTACAAGCGCTCATCGAAAGGTTAAGTAATAGCGATGCAGTGCACAGTGGGACAAAATCCCCAAAATTGGAACGAACGATCGAAGAACCCATTGCAGTTTCCATTTGGAAATGATTGCAACTATTAGAGGGATAAACCCCTTCAAAGGAATTTGTGAATTGTTTCCTTTCGTTTCTGTTGAATATAACAATATCGTAACACCATCGGCTTTTAAATGATTCTTTCATTTTTCCTTGATTATTTTTAAATTGTTATCGTAAGCTGTGTATCATAATAACGGGATATGAAATCAATAACAACAATTTCAGGGACGATTACGGTTTTACCTAACGAACAAACTACAGAGTATGACTTGCTAGTGATGAACTACATTTGTCAAAAAAAACGTATCCTTAGTTACGTTAATACCTAATTCATTATTTCTAAATTATATTGCTTCTACGACTCCTAATACAACAAAAGAAGGTAAATTGAAAGAAGGTTCAATTGTAAAATCTCACCGGAAAATTGTACTACTGATAATACATTTAAAAATTCTAAAACAAAGTAAGATCATAATAGAACTTTTTAGTCATTACTCCAAAAGAATACATCCATCATCAAAGCAGAGGAGTTCAGTTGTAATAGATGTATAAGACTGACATGGACTAGACTTGAAAAACTAAAAAAAATTGAATAATAGAATAAAGAACTACTATTTTTTATCCATTGTCATTGATAAAAATCACTTTATGTCAGATTTAGGCAGGTACTTGTAAAACCTGCATGGCTTACAGTATTTTGTGCACTATGAAGTGATAGAACACAGGACATAGGCGATTAAAAGTAGTAGAGATCAAGATTTCATCACGACGACTATGGGTCTGTACGATGTCCAAGAGATGGCAGCACTTGTACCACGTTTGCAGCAGCCGGAAATCGGACTGTGGAAGAGGAAGTGGAGGAATTCGCGTTTCTCATGGAGTTACTTATTCTAGATCTATACGAAGATTAAACAAGTCCTAGCATATTTTGTGTCTAGACAAAGTTTTGATGAAGCTAACATTTGTGGAGATTTCCCATAAATGAGACTCTGATTTTCTCGTGGAAATAAACTAGAATGCTGTCTTAAGTTTCCTGCCCTATTAACTAAACTTAAAAGAAATCTGAAATAAGAAAAAACTGAATATATTCACTGAAAGTAGTCCTGACCAATTCTTAATAAGGTAAGATTATTAGAACGTCATTTTAGCCTAGATTGTCAAACTGATTTCGACGGCGACTCCCAGCTTATACGATTACAAAATCATATTTAGACTTCAAATTTGTCTTACCAACATACTTCCCTCTTTCACCGTGTAACCTCTTCCTTCTACGTTATCTCACACCTTCTCAAGCAATGCAGATATTCAAAATATCCATGATAAATAGAATTCGTTGAATTTCTATTAATATTATACATTATCAAGCAACCTAAATGAAATATCCATAAGAGAAGTGTCACTAATCATACCTTCCTCATCTTCCAAAATATCTACAATCCACTAAACTTCCATCGATCCACGCAATCTTAAACCCATGCCCACAAGCCTAGCACTTAATCGATTCACTCATTTAAAAACTCAGACACTAAGTAGTAGACTTCCCGCATCACGTTTGACATACAACAACGACGCATGCACCATTTCGGCTACAGAAATCAGGGTCGCAGGATTCCAGTAACAGAGGCAGGGGCGAAGGCGACAGATGCGTTATCGCTGCAGGCACCCCGCGAATCGAAATGAACTGGGAATCTCTTTCTAACTCACCACCCCTCAACTGATGCCTTCTTCTTTCGACATGCTTGCCCCTCATCGCCTTCCTCCCTCTGAAGCAAGCCCCCTTCTGTCGCTCCCACCCCCTGGATAGTTTCCTTTCTCTCCTCTGCTCGGCATTTCGTAGGTCTGCCAGGGCTACACTCGTAGCCGGCTGCCTAATATATGGCTCCTTGTAATTGCCCCGCGATAAATTAATACGATTTCGCACGCATGTGCCGCACGATATATAGGCCCATTGTTTCAGGGCCGTGAGCGCCCTGCAGGAACGAGAGGGCGCCGGCAGCGCCCACGACTCGGATACCTACTCCTCCACGGTTGCTCGCCTTGGTGCCTTTCCCTTTTTTTCTTTCTTTCTTACGTCGATATCGAAGAAGAGAAACACCTGCCGCGCGGTGGACGATCACAAGGTGAACCCGACGACTCTGCTTGTTCGTTACGAGAACAATGCGGAACGACGTAATTTATGGGTGGACTGGACGAGATTCGGTAACGGGGGTGGGCTCGATTTGTAGAGCAAACGGGAATTTAAATAGACTCCCGTCGGTGCTCGTGCAATTAACGGCGAAGGAGTTGGGTCCTAATTCGACGGCCTTAATGTGGCTGCTGGTGAAAAATGTCCCCGGCCCGTTACGGTTTCGGGTGACCAGGCTCGTGTGCCAAGTGCTTGCAATAGAGAGGAGAATAGACCGTGTGGTTGGATATTAAAGTGGTAGGGATGAAGAATTCCGCGGCGATAGGTTTGTGACTAAGGCATTTGATGGAAAAAGGGCACGTAGGCTTATGTAAGTACTTTAGGTACATGTTATATATACATTATATAATATAATCTAATCCACACACAGCTACATAGTCGCTGAGCGGTCGCGCTCTGATAGAACTTGATTATGGACCTATACTTACTAACAACCTTTTATTCAGTTCAGTGAGTACTATACTCCTAATTAAATAATCGACATATAAATGGAATATTTCCCTACCCATACACACATAGAACAAGACCAATTTCCTCCTCATCTCTCATAATCCGCAGAAACGATCACACACAAAAAAGAACAAGTAGAATTTATCAAACGACAGATCTGTACCCCAATCTTTCTGGATAATTTTACGTACTCTGATCCGAAGAACGTCCAATTTGCTCAAAACAAATCATTTCCTTCGCGTCCACACATTGTACCAGAGATCACGATATAAAATCCTTCCACACCAACCTCGCACTAATTATTTACGCACCCAAAAAATTCACAAACTACGCGACAGATTTTATTTAATTAAATGTAAATGAGAAAGTGAGGGCACTAACGAGAAAATTTGATGGGCGAAAAATTGTTGCCGATGCTTGGCAGCATTTCCACGAAGAAAAATGTTGGCCTGGCCTGCACGGGAATTAGCATCATTACGCTTGATAAAGAAAATGAGGGGGAGGGGGCGCAGGGGGGGAGGGTCGGTTGGCGCGTGTGCGTAAACAGGGGTGATTATCTGCGTACACACGCTTTAATGGTGAGTTTCAACAAAAATTATCGGCCGGATAATTTTACGGGAGGCAGCGGTTTAGCATTAATTATTCCCGCGCCCCGCGTCGCGCTTCGTTACTCGGTAAATTGAGAACATAAATTAAAAATAGTAGTTTAGTTGTAGCCACCATATGTGACGCGTGCATGTGAACGCAATGCACGGACGCGGATGTCTATTATCAGGCTCATACGCGAATTTACATCCTGCATAAACATTAACGTCGATTCCCTGGCTCGTTGGCGAAAATCTGCAAAAATATCGTCGCCATCCCGCCGCGGATGAGCCCCCATATCGCCCTTCAAACCTTGCCGTTCTCTATCCATTAAACTCTCCCGACGGGACGCGGGGGGGGGGGGGGTAATTGATCCGTCTGAAATCAGTTAATCTATGATCAATTACGGGGCCGGTCCTGACGATAAACAGAAAACGAGCGCGGGACCTCTTTCCGTGGAGAGTTATTGTTATAGTGTCGCGGCCGCTTGAAACAACTCCGCTCCACTTGAGCGGTGGATATTCGCAAATTCTGTTTGCGACAGTTAGTCCAGGGAGCCGTGTACAGAGCCAAATATCGTCAGAAACGATTTCGCGGGCTGGAGGGCTACGGTGTACGTTCGCAGTGGCACGATAAAAGTAACGGATACGGTAATTTAGTTCGTTAATGAACTTCCAGTTGGCAAGCCCACGGTCTTGCTTGCGAGAGGCTCGAGCCAACTGGGAAGATACATCGTCCCTGGAAATTGGAATACCACGGGGCTCGAGGAGCATCGTACAGATTCTGCACGGCAGAGGAGATAAAGAGATGGGTGGCGGGGGGAGGGGGATAAAATTGTACGACGGGGGATACGGATCCTATGAAGTGGATCGTATTGTTGTTGATGAAGGAAAATAAGAAATCGTTCCGTTTAACAGGGGAAACGCTTCGAGCACGTATTACTTAAACAACGCTTCGAGGGCCCTTACTCCGCTGCGCAATGTTTAACAACGCCATCGAAACGTACTAAAAGGTACAGACGCGAGCGCTCAAGCGTCTCTCCGCCTCTGTCAGAAACCTTCTTTGGGCGTTTAATGATAACTTCTTTTCGTGGAGGGATTCGTACCTGCCGTGTTCATAGTTTATTGTCATCCCTCCAGGAGTAATTCTAGCTGCTCCCATTCTGCGACTCAGCTGGGAATTCTTCTGCAACGCGTTAACGTTTAATCAAGTGTGCTCTGTTTAACAGTCACTGTGTAGGTTGGCAAGAGCGTGTGGACTAATATGCAAACTGGTTTAGAGGGAATATTAGTAATTCAAAGGCATCATGTAAACATGCATATCGACTGACTGAATAGCTACAAGAGACTTGTGTATGTATTTACATTCGACATACATAGCTTGCATGAGGATCTGCCTGAATGCTGTTGGATTAACGATAGGCTGCACGTAGTTTGACTAAACTGCAGCTAATTACTCGGACCTTACAATCAACAACTCTTTATAACAGTATGTACATACACTGTTTAAAAAATCAAGCGAAGCTATTTTCTATTTGCAAAATGTTTCTTTGGTGTACTTCACCCCACCCGCAGGTTTCTCTAATCAAAAATATTTCCTGTCAGATTTCCAGAACTCTACAAATTATACAGATTTGGACCCACTCGAAACAAAAGTCCTTCATTCCCATATAGGTAAGTATTCTAAATATGACAAAATAAAAGATTTGAATCTTTTCACTTGATTATTACACCAAAAAATTACATAATATTACATAAATGTTTTTCTACGAAAAAAGTACCAAGTGTTGTTTAAAGTGCAAAAAATTCTGTAAACATACATCTTCCACTTTTTTAAAAAAAATTCACAAACATTCGTCCTTTCTCGGCCTCCTGACTAGGTATAACCCCTCGATACATACCCCAAATGAAGAATTCTATGTAATTTTCCAAAACATGATTTCCCTCCACTTGAAACAGCATTTAAATCAACCACCCCCTTCCACCAGACATTGAACAATTATAACAAAACATAATAAAACGCGAGGGAACCATCGACGCCAGTACGACAAGCTTTTCGAAACGACGTTAAGATTCATTTAGCCGCGTCGCTAATGGGATTAATGCCCGCCGTTAAAAAGTCGCGGATTAATGCGTTAATGAACCGTGCCTGGTGGCCCGCGCGTGTTTGCAACGGCTATTCTATTATCTCCGCTGAATTTCGCGCCCGCCGAGTGCTTTTAACATTTTATCAATGACCGCGCGCGGCACGTGCGCGCGCGCGTCCATCCGCCGAGGGTAAACCGAGGCGCGCGTTGCCGGCTGCCCGCCAATAAATAGCGATAATGTCGCGGCATTATAGCAATAAACGGAAAATATAAATACAAATTTAGTAGGAGGCCGAAAGTGAGCCAGCCAACAACGATACTGCGGCAAGTGCGTTGAGGACGGTTAGAAGAGGAGAGGGTTGCGAGGGGGTGAGCAGAAAGTTGGGGAGGGTTATGGGTACGGCGGGGGAGGTGAACGCGAAACCGGCTTATTATAAATTGATCTAATCTATATGCATTAAAAGCGTGTTCCGATACGCACACCTAGCCACTTGGCTGCCAACGATATCGCATTTTGATAATGCGCCGGGATATTCAAATTAGGCGAGTTTATCAGATTTAGCGGAGTGTCGCCACGGGATCGCAGATACGGGGATACGCAGGCTCCTCTCGCGGCTATATCTTATCCAGCCGATTTTTTCACGATCCGCCCCCATCCCTGCCATGAACGGTGGTAATTACCGGCGTTTTCGCGTGTATAACTATTGCTGTCCGTTCGTACGCCACTTATCTGCTACCGTATCGGGATAATCGTCGTTGTTTTGGAAGATCCTTTTTGGTTGTCGGTGATATTTGTGTATCGTCGCGCGCTGGCGATAACGCGTGTAATGTGGACGTGGATCGATTATAGTTGTGGCCGAGCGAGTTTCGCTATTCGATATCTTGCTTTTCGCTTGAGGGGACGTGCAGTCGTTGATTTGAAAAAGTGGCTGTATGCTCGTGCTTCTTGTGGAACGGTGACAATATAGGCTGCCCAATAAATCGGGGTACAACCAGTTAGTAGATGATTTCTCGTGGAAAAAAACAAATGTAAAATATGGAATGATTTAAAATATATTAATTCATATTATTTGTGGTCTGCATTCGATGTAGTTTGGAATTAAGGGTACCCTCCCATAAAATCACTACAACAATAGGTTATTTTCAGGGTTTTATTTTTAAAAAAAAAGTAAACGTCATGGTGTTGAAAAACATTTTGAGCTGTTTTTGTACAATATTGAAGATAATAAAAAAAATTTTAGCGTGTTAAATTTGATACTATTGTCTGTTGCTGACTGTGGCTTTCCTGATATCGATAATTCTATAAAGCGTTACAGCCACTAATAGACAGCAGTATTAGATAAAATATGCAAAAAAACTTTTATATCTTCAGTGATGTACAAATATAGCCTAATCAAAAATAAAAAGGCACTAAAAAGTAAAAAATAATTTTTTTCCATATTTCATCTACGACTCTCATATTTTTTAAGTCGGCGCAAGATGTACACAGTACAAATGATGACGCGCCGACTTAAAAAATATGAGAGTCGAAGATTAAATAAGAGAAAAAATATATACTTTTCACTTTTTAATGCATTTTTTTGAAGTTGCTTTTAATTTTTTTATTTTTATCTTTTTAGTTTTATATATATTGACAAAACATGCTGAAGAGATATGCGCGTACGCACATAAATTAATAATAATTAGCTGACAATAGTCTTTATTATTAACCAGAACTGGCAAAATATTGGACCAATGTTGAAGCAGTGTAGAATGAAACCACGTGGGCATCGCCCTCTTTCAAATTAAAAAAAGATCATCAAAATCGGTCAATATGCTGACGAGTTATCCCGGGACAAACATAAAAAAATACACACGGATCGAATCTATAACCTCCTCCGTTTTGAAGTCATTTAAAAATGACCTATTTTTGGAGTGATTTGATGGGAGAGTACGCTTAAATGACAGTGGTAGTTGCGTATCTTCCTTTGGAGCTACGTTTGCGCAAAATGTATTGGACTTATTTATTAATAAAATGATGTACAATTATACACCCGTCTTCTGACTGAATTCAAGAAGTATCTTTTATTTGAAATGAATGTTCTTAATCCACGTTGAAATTCGAAATTACTTTCCTCTGAACGGTGGCCAGAGTTCCCTTTAAATGACTTATGACTCGTCATCCAAAATGCAACTAAATTCTCACGTGGTCCGGGGGGTGGAATAAAGGGGCCGCGATGAAGATACAAGGGAAACCCCAAAAAGGGGAAAGGAAGAAGACAACAACACGTACAAGGGGAAAATGACAGGCGAATAGAATGGAGGATATACTCCCGGAAGGAAGATTTATCGGCGAGCTGAATCGGTTCAGAGGTGAAATTTAACACGATCTACGACGTGACGAGAAGTATCGTTGGGCAGAACGTTTTCTAAAGTGATTCATAAGACGCGCCAGCGAGGCATTCACAATTTCATCGAATTTTTTTATCGCCCGTGTCCACGTATGGGGGTCGCGAATCTCGCGGCCGGAGTTGCATGGCGTTGGCGAGTGGAAAACAAGGGGCAACGCCAACAACCGACCAGCGCGGGGGATTATCCGACAAGTCGTGGCTGGATAGGACCATAAATTATGACGGGGAATTTGTTCGCTCGCTCTATAATTCCCTGAGAGTGTGGTGCACGAAAAAAAACAGGGAAATGTATGAGCCCCTAAGCAACCGAGTGATCGTGTTTTCCAATGGCTGTGTTTCTTTTTTTGCAACCATTGGACAGGCTGTTAACACGTTCACTGTTGAGTATTCAAACGCTCTCTGACAAGCAGAACATACAAATAAAAGCTGTCCTATTTGAAATGAACCACGCAATTTTCTTTTAAACTATTCTTTATTAAAAAAGTGTTTCAAGTAAAATTTACTTTGTTTCTTGTAATGGTTACGAAGCTTATCTATTTAACCCAACACTGCGCATTTTTTGTGCGAAAATAAATAGTTTCTAACGTTGATTTCACCTGTGAATTCGGGAAAAATAATGAAAAAATTAAGTAAATCACCTGTAGTGTAACCTCTATATGTTATCCATTTCTTATGTTAAAAGAAATTCGCTTTAATATCTGTTATCATCAAAAAGTTTAATAATGTTCCAGTTATTACAACAGCAACGAAATATCTGGTAGAATTGGCTGCGATTTGTTACAATTCACAAAGGATTAAAATCTTTATTTGAACAGTGATACGCGTCTCTTTGAGACTTTAAAATCGATCTGTCTACCCCAGAAGCGAGATTGGAGCCTTGCCTCGCCAAGTCGGCGCGTAGACATTGTGTGGAGGCGAATGAATCACCGGGGATTATCGCATTCAAAATTCGTTTACGCTACCTTTTTCCTGGACGCGAGACGCCTCGTAAGGTAATTTTATAAAGGGATTCAATTGGCTTTACATCCGACCAGTGAAATATGAGGCTGCGCCGTGTGAAATAAGAGCCGATTGGATCGGAAGAGTATCTATACGGCCACTTGCTGTCTACTTATACACGACGAACGGACTCTTCCTTCGTGCTGCACCTCCCTTTGCCAGCTTATACGGTATTGAAATCTCGGTTGCCTAGACCAGCTAGGTGCGATGCTAATCGCGCCCTCCGAGATTTCCCACTCTTCTCCCTTCCAATGGGAAGATAACAAACCATTCTGTTACTTGGATACACGTGGAAGTACAGAGGTGTTTCGTTTCAGGCTGTGTACTGGAGTTTGGTAGGATATACGTACGTAAATACTTTGGCGATCAGGCGTTTTTGAAAAGGTTTATACAGTTAAAATTTAGATGATAAGTAGTATTTGTATTGATTCAAATATATACATACCAAAGTATCAAAATCTATGGAGAGCTAAATTATCTGTTGGATCTAGCAGGAAGTTTTATTCTTTTCAAGCAGGGGATGCTTTGACTTGTCCATAATAAAAGTGAAAGAGTCGAGTAAAAGTGTTCTCGGACAAAGATGAACTTGTTCAATTCCATGGACAATATTGTGACAACAGCTGCAAAAATATGTAACGAAAGCAAAGCCTGAATTACAGCACAAAATAATCATATTCAGTGTTAGTCGTATAGAAGACATTGGGTGAAACATAAATTTTTAAAAGAATAAATTTAGCGCAGTCGTTTAGAATAAAAAACCTTCTTTTAACAGAAAAACGATCATTTCTCTCCATAAAAGAAAGAAATCCAAGAAATCAAGCACCGTATGTTTTCATTTAGCATCATCAGATTACGTATGTACCTACCTGTTTTGCTATTTGCACATTTTTCTAATAGCAAGAGGTTCCATAATTCTGAGGAAGTCAAGGTTACAGTATTCGATTTCTTGGAATAAAACTAGGTGAATAGATGAGTTACTAACAAAATGAAAATCAGTGCTCGATAGCAACGAACATTGTATTCTAAACCGATTCCAAAATTTCGAAACACAACGCTACAAATGATGGGCAAATACGCGTATACAAGTAAGAGTAGATCTAGAACATCCATCGATATGTTTATACTAATATCATAACAGTTGTTGAAATTTAATTAAAATCCACCTCTCGATGGGTTGCATAGTCAAACAGAGACAGACTGCAGGGAACATTTAGAGGGGCCATGTCGAAAGAGAGAATCGATACCCTGACGAGATTTTAATAGCTACAAAGGACACGCGAAGCCTCCCTTGAGGATTGTACCCACTCTGAAAAGAGAATGACGTGTTTACCTCGTGGTAAAAAAGGTGCTCGTCATTCACGTCCCATTCAACGTTACAACGCCGACGCCGGTTCTTTCAGCGCAGACAGTCATCGGTGATTTATCTTTGTTATTAATTTTTAATTAACGTACCTGTCAATAGCGTCGAGGATGTGTGCGGACGGGGAGGGCGATCGAATGAAATCGCCGTGAAAGGTGCCTGGAAGGAGAAAGAAAGGGGTGGATGGCACGCTGACTTCGGCGTTGCTACGTATCGCAATTACGTGACGTGTTAATTATCAGTCCGCTATTATTAAATCTCTCAAAATTGTACATTTGTTCCGTGGGCTTATTCGTTCGGGGCTTCGAATTGTTGTAAGGAACTAATATCAGACACTGTAGGCTGGTGCATTCTTGTACATGTATTTTGATATTTTTATATACAGAATGAAAAGGAAAATCGATTTATCAAGGATAAATCAAGGAGAATGACACTGAAGTGGACCAGTAAACGTACCATGCATTATTTTCTTCCGACACATAGTCACTCACTCATTTGTCCACGAAAGACTGCCACGTTCGACCACACAATGCATAACAGCAAGATAACGACATTCATGACTAGTTATTCTTCCGAATTGATGTAAGCAAACTTGTGAGACATTGTAATTCAAATTCCCTGCTCAGATGAATGGCTTCCACAATTGTGCCGATGATTATGAAAGTGGTATAAGTCATGTATCGTTTCTTTCGAGATATTTATTAGACTGTTGCGTTTGGGCGTATTAAAAAATATTTTTCCATTATTGAACAAAATGTTTCACAACATATATGTCAAACTTATCTGTCATTGGACAATTTTATGAGTATCTTGTAAGAAAATGTATTTTTTAAATCTTTGAATGTTACCAATTGAAATGTGCAATCGATAATGAAAGTTATTAAAGTCGTTCCATGATTATGTGGAATACTACAAACAGTTGCTTGATTATTTTACAGTGTAGCACGAAGCACCCGATACGACGTAAATATCGATATCAGCCCCGGTGGTATTTAATAATCAACCGCGATCAGCAGCGGAATTTACATAGAATTGTAGCAGCGAGCATGTACGGAAAGAAGATCGCGACTATCTGTGTATAGAAGGAAACGAGATAGTAACGAATAATCTCGATGCACACGGTCTCATACATATTTATTCGGGACTTGTGTACACGATGAAAGCACCAACGATCCATATGCATGTGACGACCGAACCGCACATTCGAGGTGCAGGATAGCCTTGTAAAGGGCCTCGTTGACGGTCGAAAAGCGCAATCGCTTTCTTCTTCATCGATTAATTTATCATTTGATGTAAGAAGCATTTTTGCAACATCGACAAAGGGAATCGAAGTAACTTGATGAAGGCATAATATGTGATCCTATATGCAGGCTTTAAATATTCTTATAGTGGTTTGAGTTTTGATATGTTTGAGCAAATAGCAAGGTTACTACTTTACGCATTGAAAGGTTTCATTGATAATTGCATACACTTGCAGTATTAAAAAGTCGCTGTATGCGTTGCATATAATTATGCAGAATATTATTGAAAAGTACATTTATGAGTATTAATGTATGTGGTAATTTATGGCGAGGGTAATTTGCTGATCATTGTTGATTTCAATTGCAGAAATATGTAAAATGGAAAGAAGTTCGTTTCTACTTCTCGGTTAAATGTAAAAGAAGAATGAACTTCGTACCATTTACAGTTTCGGAAATGAATATTCATTCGCACAACCTGTCAACAAGAAAATTAGCAAAGTTGCAAACTTCGAAGCTCTGTATTTTTTAAATGAATTCTAAAGCAACAAAGTGATGACTAAGCCACCCTTTAATATCCTGTTAGCTTCATCATACTTCAATTCCACCCAAATTGAAAAAGAGCAATAACGGAATTACAAAACGTACACGATATAGCATTATATTATTTCTAATTTCAACATAGAAAACATCAAGCAGCTGAATTTGAAAGCACTGTTAACATGTGCTGATAAAATGTATAGAAGAAATAGCAATATAGTATCATCTATCAGTAACAATAGTTTTAGTGTTCATTACCCCAATTTTAAACAGTTAATTTTTTTAAATCAAACGAATATTTCCCCTAAAGTGCATCGCTACATTTATCATCGATCATAATTCTTCAAACGTGATTGGTTTAAAGACCACTTATTTTGTGTCTCGATTTACATGAACAAACAAAGGATCCTCATCCACAGTCAACAATCTCGAAACCGTGAAATTGTAATTATCTATTTACATACAGTTTCACAGGACTATTAGGTATGTTGAATTAATTACACTTTATTAGTCGATTATGGGCGTGCACGTGAAGGGAATTGTGTAATCTGATATGGCGGCGACGTAATTCCTTTCTCCCCAATGGAATTGGAAGCTCCGTGATTTCAAAGGAACAGGTGTGTCCCGAGGTTTTCGAATTGAGCTTTCATCGGTGTTGATGTTTCTCGCTTTTGCTGGCCACGATTCGGGCGATATGTAGATACCTTTTACGCAAATGAAAACTGCATGTACACGTGGTAGCGGCCGTGTGTGCTGGGCGTTTCTACATCAAACACAGGAGGATTGCGAAGGACGAAAGGTTCGCGGCTAATATGGAAAATTAAAAACGAGCCTTCCGTCACTGATTCGCCGAATTACTGGATTTTCCATTTCATGGAGAATCCCGTGCGAGTGGAAACTCCAGCGACAGGGAAGCGTGATTTTGCGTAGCACTTCGCGTGCAAACTTTTGGTAGGCTCCGATGGTGATTTGTCTGGATATCTTGTGAACATTATGGCAGGCAACTTGGAATTTAGGTATGGAATATTTAACGGTCCGAGTAATATTTCCACATAAATAGATTCCACGTTACACTTACTATCACTTGATTGATACTACTTTTTTATATTTTCAACGTAAAATTTGAAAAAAGTGTAGATAGGCAATAGGAAAAATTCTTGAAAGGTTTGGAAATGTATAATTATGGTTTGGAGAAAAAGACAGAGTAAGAAAGAGATTTTGAATAATTATTAGAAAAGCTGCATGGGCTTAGAGCAGAGGAAAGTAGTAGAAGAAATCATAAAAAATATCGAGTTTAATTTTTGGGATTAATAACAAAATTATACATACATAAGTACATACAGTGCCGGGCGAAAGTATTAAGACACCCTTTAAAACAGAATAACTTTTCTAAATTGGTCCAAACAACTCGAGTTTTTTTGTGAAGCTAGAAGGATTAGTTTAGTAGCTGACGTGTTTCGTTGTTTTGAAAAAAATTGCAATTAGTCGGAATGGTGAAGGTCGTTTCTGAACTTTTCTATCTAAGCCAGTAATAAAAATTTAAAAATGCTTTTTGCAGACTTAACTAAATTGGGAAACTAATCCTTCTACCTTTACAAAAAAACACAAATCGTTTGGACCAATTTCAATAAAAGTTATTCTGATTTAAAGGGTGTCCCACTACTTTTGTCCGGCACTGTACTTCTACAAACTATAATTGCGTCTTTCACGTCACACTTTCACATCATATTGTGTAGTAATAAGTTGGAGCATCTTCACATTCATCACAAATATGTTTCGTTCATACATAACATATTCGACAAAGACCAATGCGTAGACAAGAACGATAGACGATTCTCAATGTACACGACTGTACGTTACAAAAAATAAGTTCTTCCAATCGTTATAATTGTAAATGAAGCGAATTTCCACAATATTCCCTAACGAGACACTTTTGTAAGTTGCTGAATCGAAAGTAACCCGTCTCGTCACATAATGCGGTCTACGTGCAGTGAGTTTCACCCCCCTCTTTTCTTGCCCCTTCCCTCGACGCGGCACAAATCCTGCCCCGTTACAATGTTATAGGGAAGTAATGACCTCGAGGTCCGCTATTAACATGAAAATGCTTGTCATACATCGTGATAAATAATGCATCGGCGTCAAAGGCCCTGCTACTCGTTTTTTCCCTCCGTGTTCACCCACCCTTCGTTCCCATTGCAGGAAACGCTCTGAATGCAGTTCAGGCGCGATAACTCGTGGCCTTCGGTGGCTGCAGCGGCTGCATACAATGTGGCGCAGCCTTGCGAGCGCTTCACGCTTTTCGTTTAATGAAAACCTTTACGGATCGGATTTTTGCTTCTTCAAAGGGAAAAAGGCGACAATGCCTCACAACGGTGGAGGTAGCGTGCGAAAGTGTCATTTGAGTGTTTTAGGGGATGAAAGTGATGTTGGTTGTATTTTGTTTTGGAAAGTTGGTGTTTGTATTATGTAGTGTGTTGTACTCGAAAATGGGGGTGCGTGACAGGAATATTTTGAGCTATAAAAGAAATAGGAACATAAGTTTCTAATATACAATTTATATATTTTATATTATAATATATTATAAATGTTAGTAGTGGCTTTTAGGTGTCCGCCTCCCATTCCTTTGATATTTCGATATGTTTTTAATGACCAAAAAATAAGAGATACGTGTGTTTTTATTTTGACCCGTTTGCATGTTTTGAGGGGTGAAGGCATCCCTGGATGTTCATAAGAAGAGGTATAAAAATGACTGACAGCAAGAAGATCATCCATACAACAAGTTGTGATGAAAATGAAATTTATATCAAGTTTGATTCAGCACAATTTTATAATTTTCTTTAAATTAATCATCGAAACTTTTGCACCTCTTATTATGAACTGTCAGGGGTGGCTTCACTCCCTAAACAGGCAAACGATCAGGGAACAATCGTGCGAATACACATATTACGTAATGGAAAAAGTACCTTTGTCACGAAACACGTGTTCGAGTAACAATATTATCACAAAGATCGGGGTTGTCGAGGCGCGTCTGAAGGGATCCACAAAGGGACGTTTAGCGGAGCCCTGTATTCTAGCTTCCTAGGAACATTATTACGTTCCGAGTGATCGATATTCGCAGAACCCGTGAAAGACAGTCGGCAAGCATGAAAGCAGAGCCTGTGAGAGGATAGCGTGCCATTTTTCCAGCGGACCAGCGCCAAAGGGTTCGACGAACCACCTCGTGACAATACTAACCGGTATCACGGCGAGTTCCTGGCCAAGTGGAAGCGATCGTGCACTCCTTGCTACGTCCCATATGTCAGCATCGAAGTGCGGGCCTTCGAGCACCGCTGCCACAAAATTTCGAGGACCTTCATTTTTCCCAAACAGCCCGTCCATTGGCCACTTTCGCCGGATGACGCGCCAGACGCCATCGGCATCGCCCAGCAATTTTTCGTGGCTGTGGCGCTACCGATTCCCTGGCGGCTGCACGAGATCTGTGGTGCATTCTTAACTGGTCCGATTCGATATCGCATACATACAGAAATATTAGTAGCGGTAACGTAATTGAAGACCTTCCAGCAAGAGGGGTGCAACTCCATTTTTTACTGTTTCTGACATACGTATGACGCGTAATATACGTAAGAAAAAATTGTATATCGTTTGGTGCACCTTTGATCCAAATCCGATAATAAGTCAACGATTTATTGCAAATTTCGAATCTGTACCCGTTACTGATTTGCGCAATAAGGATGCTCCAGATTTGAAATATAAGTGTTCTTTACATTAAATATTCCACTGACAATCCAGGTTTAAGTGTTCCTTTCTTTTCATTAAACAAAACACCACAGAACATTTTGTATAAAATAAAGTTACCCATTATAAATCACATGTAATTCTTCTTTTAGCTAGCATACTAATTTTAAATCCACACATTTATTGATCTATAAATGCCAACGTATTACTCCATAACAATTTTCCACGTCAAAGGAAAGCGGAGACAAGCTTCCAACGTGTAGCCACTTTTGCCCAAGAACAGCTTGTACATACAAGTTATTCAGCTATCGATACCGAATCCAGGATCCCAAGCAGCTTCTTCACGTGCAGCATGTTTGCACGCTTCCACCACGAATCGTGAATTACCTGCTGCTGGCCGTTCATCTTCGTCGAGGAAACGAACCAGCGGAAACTGCGCCACGCAGCCGCCATTTTTCAACGGATAAACAGGTACAAATTTTTCGTGGACTCGTGCCACTGGTCTGACCAGGTTTAAAAATTCATAAGGCAGTTCGGGCGAAGATACGAAACAATGGGGCGGTCGTATGAATTTTAGAAGAGTGGCGAATTTGAGACGCACCGCTGGAACATTTTATCCACTAGGAAAGCGCAATCCAGTAACCGTGCTTTATCTCCTGGGCCCGCTAAATTTAAGGGATTATCTGCTGGAACAGAAGTCGGTGAAGCGCAGATGCTCGCCGTGTTGACGTTGCAATGCGAAAGAGCTCGAACCCACGAGGGGGGTGGATAGAGAACAGCCTCTGATGATGTCGTCTCGTGTCGAATGAGAATTATGTAGGAAGCTTGTAGGAATAGCTGTCTATGAGTTTCTGAACTACAAACTTTTCGTGTTGGCTAGGTGTTGTTTACGTATTAATCTTGTCTATCTGATATGGAGAGAAGTTGACCCTCTACCACCGAAATTTTTAAGACTTTTTACTTTTAAATTCAATTTCAATTCTATTTTATTAACATTTTTTGGTACAATAAGCGTTTAACGTTCCTACGTTACAATAGTTGGATATGGAACCTTTGGGAATTACCGCGTGTACTATACGACATAGATAATATGATATGTTACTACAATGTTAATGACGTTAGTGACATTTCAAATTCTGAGATTCTATGTAGAATAAGGATTTACCTAATGTAAGAACGTCTAGAAGATTAAATAAATATTTTGAAGTGATACAAACGATTCATTAGAATATAATAATTAACAGCTGAGCATCTCAAAATTCTACAGACAATCCTTCTACTAGTGTCGGATTTAAAAAAAAAGCCCCAGATTGTAAACGTTCCGAGGGACGCAAAAGTGTCTCAAAAGAAAACGTCCCACATTTGTGACCTCAGCATCTCTTCCCGCAACATCGTTCTTCCTTCATCCCGTTTATTTCGCGGAGGTCGGAGATTCTTCTTCCGGTTCAGGACCGCGTATTCACTGGGTCAGCGTGTGCGTACAGGCGACAGCGCCAGTAAAAATAACACGATAACCTCGCAGATGTCACCTGCCAGAACACTCGCGCGCCCGACAACTGCATCTGGGCAATTTAAAAGGAAAAAAAACGCACGCCGGCCCACTTATGGAAAAAATCGTGACGCGCTCTGTCTTCGTCCGTCCCGCTCGGCGCGGGCTTCATTGCGATTTTTAATTAGCGATTATCGAAGCCCAGGTGGCGGTGACGCGCGCGACTTTTCGATCGGATTTCGATTGCGTCCACTTGGAATATATTGCGCGCGGTGCTTGACCGCACGCATGAGTTATAACTTTAATTATATAATAAATCCTTCAATTTCCAGCGAGCGTGCGCCCCGCCGCGGCCAGACTGTTGTGCAACAATATTTCCAGATCGCCTCTCGCGCAATCTGGACTTAACTCCTGGTGGGCAGATATCGTGATTACGTGGGAAAGTTACGCAACACGGCTGCTTCTTTCGTGGATGTGTCGATGCCATGAGAGACGTTTCATTAGTGACTTTTATGTAAAGTGAGTTGGATAAGGGTGGTGGAAGAATGGAGTGAATTTGGCGTGAAATGAATAGGGTAAGGGCACCTAATTCCGCCTATCCAAATTCAAATTGTTCTCAATTAAAGAGTAATTGATACTTTTGTTTCTAATCAGATTTTCAATGGGGAGTGGTAAAAAGTCAGGCAAGGAAATATGTGGATGTTGAAAAAGTGCACATATTATTGCGTACCTTAAATTAGTATATTTATTATTTCATGTATTTATAAGCTTTTAAAATTATATTTGTATGTATATTTAGTATTTTTCACCATATGAATATTTCGGAGACTTTTTGCCAAACTTTTTCTATTGAGATTATATTAAAATAACGACTTTATTATATAAATAAAGAAATAAAATTACAGAATATTTATATTATTACATAATAAGATTGTATAAAAACCCACCAGGTACTGACCAACAGATATAGCCCTGACATACATTAAGCATCCATTTTCAATTATCATTCATTTTCATGCACTTTTCTCGATTTATATGTATGTATACTTAAAGGGGTATTCAGGTTCGGATGGCCGATTTTTCAGCCGACTTTATGATTTTTTTTCTGGGCGACGAAAAAAGATACGATATTGGTGCTGTGTATACACTTTTATTTATCTTTTGGCGGTGTGAAATTCGGAAGGATGATTTAAAATGTTTACAACTTTCAGAATAATAAGTTGTCGTGAGCGACGTCATTTGAACATCCTTGCTGACTTGCCCCAAGACTGGCGGCTTTCCTTTTTGGCAGAAAAAATTGGACGAAACGTTTGTTTAATCCTTATGAGAGCCCCTACCACGATCAGAACTTTACAAAACGATTCTACAAAATGGCAATTAGTAAAAGAAAAAATACGTTTTTCCTGCTGCTATCGTAACTTGTAGCTGCCAAAAAAAATCGAAGTTTCGAAAATACTTACCTGATTTTGTACCTCAATTGTAACTTCTCCCTTACAACCCCCAAAATTTTTCTCTGTATTCCTTATTAGAAACTTCGTGTCCCCTTGTTTCACACTTTCGAATCATCTCCATATCCAAACCATCTCTGAAAGTACTATTATCCAACAAAATTTACGATCAGGAAAGTAACCTCCATCGTCCACTCGCCGTAGTTCCGCCTGTAGCCGGAGCAACGGATTACGAGGTCAGAAAGAGTCGAAATCTCAGCCGACCTGCCATATGGCGTTTTCTCTTTAATCGTTCCAGATTGAAATGTACACCCTTCCAGTGCCTTGTATGAATATCGAAATTGCCGGAGAAAAAGGAACAGGTTGAGGGAGAAAGAGGCGGGAGGGGAAGTAAAAGGAAGAAGAGGAGACTTCGTCGCGATTTCCCAAGCGGTGTGCGCGCACCTGCTCTGGGCGCCGCTCCACTTCTCGCGCATACGATGCAGATCGTCCTGAAAGATTCTGTCGCCCCGAGACACGCTACTCGTGTTTTCTACATGCTCGAGGGGTCCTTATGAACACCTGATTGCTCGCACATGTGTCGTGCCAGAGGATACGGAGAGTATCTGACTGGTCTACATATGTATGTACGTGGTTCTACCACGGTCGTGAGGGGACACCCAGTCGCGGACGACCAGGTGGGTCCGCAGATGCAGGAGATTTTGACAGAAGTGGTGCTAAACGCGAGCTACGATTGCAAAAGACGAAGGACGAGGCCCAAGTATGTCGCGCCAATTGGGTATTTTGGAGGGGGATTCTGAGGAGTGCTGTCGCTGAAAGGAATGGCAAATGAGGAATTTGAAAATAGTTTTAAGAAGGGGTTGGGGTTTCTGAATACGTCTAATGTTAAGTCGAGAGGAACCTCTCTTAGAAAGGGTATTACGTAAGGATAAGTAATAATAAATGTAGTAGGAACTCCATTAGAGAGGGTGCACTTGATAATATGTACAGTATAATTTCTTTTAGTAACTACTTAAGGGGTAATGCCGCTGTAGAGTCCGGAAAGGCAGCCTGATTTGCAGAATTTTTTATGCGAGTATAGTGAATGGAATATAAATTCTGTTAGAAGGGCTTTATTGTACATACCTTGAAGTATGATCACAATTTTTTTAAAAATTTTTTCATACAAAATGGCGGCGCCACAGCGCAATAGAAGAAGCTTCTTCTGAAAAACAGTGTTCCGCGGCTGGAAAGATTTCTTCTTCAATTTTTAACCTAGAACAAAGAACCGATTTTTTTTAGTTATATATAAGACTATCTCGGGAAGTACACGAGGAAATTAAAAAATACTGATTTTCTTTCGTTTAGTAAGGGTACAGCTGATAATAACTGTATAGTCTATATACATTAATGAATAGAGTATAACTTCTTTTGGAAAGGGGACATCGAGTAATAACTATGTATAGTAGAATCTCCCATATTCGAATGCTTTACTTTGTATTTGTTACAGTACACAAGCGTAGAGAAGAAATAAATATTTAGTTCCCATTCCTCCTATAATGACTTGAAAGTTAAACAGGAAGGTTCATGCGGTAGGATCGCGTGTAACGAATGTCAGAAATAATGAACTCTTGTCACTAGTACAAATTGGAAATCGGAGAATCTGGGTCGTAGTAACAACTTTTCTTGCTCCAAATGATCAAAGTTATTAGCTTTGACTTTTCAGTCGAAAGCGCAAAAGGTAATGAGCATACTTCAGGTCAGCCGCGTTTAAAGGAGAAAAAGAGAAAGTTTCAAACGAGTGAAAATCACCGATAGCGACTCATTAAAATTTTTTCGTTAATTGCGAGAAGTAAACTAAAATCGCGAAGCGAACGGTAAGTGAATAAATTGCTCGTTGCACGATATTTATGATTACACAGCAGTTTTATAGAAGTTACTTGTTTTTCAGGGGGACGGCGAAGAAATCAATGCACGATTACGTATTCCTTTGAAATATTATAACTTGAAAACCTATTAAATTATTGACATTAATCGTGAGCAACTATTTCATTGATTAATTCGTTCAATTCTTGACACATGTGTGTTACATGTTCTATTTTATGTAAGAGTGTGAAAATCTTGCAAACTAAAGTGAGGCATCCAATTTGTTGAAATTGAAAAGTGCAAATTTGAAAAAAATAATGTATCAGCCATTCGATGCAAAATCGATCACATTTTGTATTTGGCTTGAGGGATTTTTATGAAATTAAAGAATAATGTAGTCCACGCGAAATTAGACGATGTTTCATTCATCATTTTGCTGGCTTCAAATTTCAAAAAAAGAGTGGACTGAAACTATCTAATTTTGCAATATTTGCATAGTTCCGTTGCAGAAAACTATACGAATAATTTTTTTCTCAAATCCTATCAATTTTATAGAGTTCTTTCGTCGTTGATTTTAATCGGGGTGTGTCGGCTTAAATAATGTTTTATTTGAGCTGAAAATATATTTTTCAAGCATCAAAATACATCACATGCAGTGGAAAGTGAAAGCGGTGCTTTTAATGCTGAAGTGTCTTAAGATTGGAAGCTTCATAGACTAAACATTTGGGACTTCGCCCAGCCAGCGCCATGCGGTTGTACAGGGTGTATAAAAAGTGATGAACACTGCTTTCAGAGGTGAATCTACACCTCTCGATCGATGGACATTTGTAAAACAATTTTGTGGCAAGTTTTTCTTTACAAATGTCCACCGATACAGGGGTGTAGAATATAAATTCACCCCTGAAAGCGCGTTCATCACTTTGTATACACCCTGTATATACAGCCAAGTCAGCCAGGGTTGAATATGCCAGTAAGTAGTACGCAGGACCTCCGGAATGTAGAAAATAATGCAGATGATTCTGGCAAAGTGTCTTAATTTACAGTTGACACCGCTGTATCGATGCACGTGTCTGCCTGAATTGATCACGTACGTTTCCACTGCTCGTGCTCCAGTGCTTTCATCAGGTAGACGTGACCGGTGATTATCGATTAGAGGCATCTTCGATCTAGCATAGTAATGCGATCGTACATCGTGAAATCACGTAATACCTGTCGCGAATGCGCAGAGGGATTTGCATGTGTCAATCCAGCGTCACGGGATTCTCACCGTGAGCGTGTTTAGAATGGTACTGCACGCCTATTTGCTTTAATTTTTCTAATTAATAATGGCCTTCGTGAACTTTGTGCCTACATATTCCATTTTTTGAAGGTGCCCTTGCTTCATTGGATGACAACACTTAAATAACAAATTTCTAGGAGATATAGCAAGAACTCGTAATCAGATATTCTAATTTTTATTCAATCCAGTATTCCAGAAGTGTAATGAATCAGTTTTTATAAAGATTTAAGAAGAAAGAACGATGAGTCTGTATTTTATAGATATAGATAACTAATGGTTGCACGCCAAATTCTCAGCTGAATTATGACTATGAAAATGGATCGCCACAGCTGGGTCATTGAACGGTCACTTTTTATCGTCAATTGGTCTGAGATTCCAATGAAACCGAAGCATATTGCGGTTCACATGAAATCGGGGCAAGTGCAAGTCATCATTTTTCTGGTATCGAATTTGGTTAAAAAATGCAGGCCATCAAAGTTTGCCATTTTGGTCCATAAAAAAGCACGCGTTCTAACAATTTTCCCTTCATTGCAAACACGTCCCATTTTGTAAACAAAAATGCAATTTCAAACAACTCCAGAATAGTAGTCCACTTCGTACGAATTAAAAAATTATGCACGAAAGTACATCTGCTTGCAACAGAAAGCGTTACTAGAAGTCCAAAACCAGAAGGTATCCGGATTCATAAAAGAGACGCTTCCCACGTACACATTCTCTTCCTGCCAGCTTCGCATTGCATGAAAATGAGGAGGAATCGGATCCCTCATTTCCCTCGAACATTATCGACCAGAACGAAAAGCTTAACAACGATCGACTGTTCTGTTCAACGATACTTTCCCCTCTATTTCTCGATCGCCCCTGTGAATCGTTATTGTTGGTTACACCTGTAAATCAGACCCCCGAGGCGGTTACCACCCACGGGATTCGTGGGCAGAACACGCGCGGTCAGATCTACAGATTATACGGACGACTGGTATCTTGTTGCTTTCCTTCCCTCTCCTCGTGTTTCACCTACGCCGAAGCCCATCGCCCCTGCACCACTCGCCCTCTGCATACTGCCGTTTATGTACGTAGATACATACGGCTGCTTACCAGGGGCACCGAACAGAATCGGCTATCCCGGCAAATCTCGAACAACCTTCTGCCTTGGTCGCAATAAGCCAGCGAATAGGTAATTTAAGATCGGTTTCTGGTTCATACGATTAATTTTCCAGTCACGAGTACCAGCTGAATCGCATATTAACGCTCCAGTGGTCATTGTCGTTACAGGTTGCTACGATATAATGCTGAGTGTGGAGGCTTGAAGGTACCAGTGCCTTTTGATACTTAAGGAGGGTACAGGACTATTAAACGACTAAAATCGACGGTTTCTTTTGGGTTGGATTGCTTAGATACCAAATAATCACCATACCGGTAGATAGCACAGTTTTTTATGCACGCTTTTACAAGTGGGCAATATAAAATAAAGCAATGGTCAGAATGTTAAAAAATTTTGAAATTATTTAATGCTAAAGATGGTCCTGAGGAGCGCGTAGCTGTAGTCCGCGTACATACATTGTGAAACTCTACTGGCGAATTTAAACAAAAAATGTGAAAGTTACACATGAAGCAAATTTTCTCCAAATGTTTACGAAGAAAATCGTCTTTAATCAGTTATAAATTGTTTTAGAAATATCCAATGTTGATGCGGAAGATGCACACTGTAGAGAAAGGAATTTCACATTTCCAGTTCAAATTTCAAGTAAAAATATTCATTCGTTCAAGAGTTATGATGTACAGGGTGTTTAAAAATGTAGTTTCGAGATAAACGGCTTCAAAGTTAAGTCCGCTACGCAAATACCGGTCTGCAAGGTCGTTACTCGACAGTGCTATAATTTCCGTAATTATTCGAATTTCCTCATGAAACTTTGTTGTGGATGTTCACAAAGGATGGCACTTTCAGAATTAATAAAGAAATCGATTTTTTAAAATTTCAATTGTTAAGAGCATAGGGTTTCAATGTCTTGTCCTATATATTCCTATTTTATTAGGTGTCCGAATTTCTACTACTTAGTTCTGAAATGTTGAAAGCTTTGAGTGACAAGTGTTGTCTGAATAACTTAGCTAACTTCCTATTTCACATATGTAACTTCTACTCATGTAATAGTTAAGTTGTTAAAGTCTAAGGTTATCATTGTCTCATTCCACAAATTTGTATACCTACGTTATTACAGATAGCACATTAATTGATAGCCAAAACGTAAAGATACGTAGCTCAGAGGAAACCAATCAGTACACAAATTCATTTCATGTAAGACTCACCCAAATATCGATCATCGCTGTTCAATAGTTTAATTCCAGTTTCATTTCCTGTGAACACGCAGTTCACACAACATTACCTCGACTCAAATTAATAATTATTTATATCCCCTGCTGTATTAATCTTAGACACTTATTCACTCGCCAATTGATCGGAGACATTTGCCTTACAATCTTTGGAACTGCCAAAACCATACTATAATGATTTCGAACTGAATAATCCATTTTATTCTACGGATCACGAATTCATTCACTTCTACAACGTTAAATAGTATCATTAACGTTAATTAAAATTTCGGTGCACTTGAAAGGTACATTTTTGAGTACAAAGGATTAAGAATCCATAGAGACATTTCTGGAGTAAAAATAAGTCGAAGACATGGAAAAGACTCTTCTCAACAATTTTTCAAAACCGATTTTCTCGAAAGCAGAGCATCACTCGGAAAACTTCATTGGACGTTTCCGATTTACTCTTACGTGACTCATTGCGGCCCATACTCTGTATTACATTCCTAAAACGTGATCAGTCCGCAACTTTATCGCCCCCAAAATTCCACCACATCGCTTCCCATGTCGGCATATCTCCGCCTCGTACACCGAATAATCGGCACAGTCATTACCGCGAGGCGTTCAGCGAATTTCGAATTACGACATCAGCGGAAGAGACATTAATTTGATCACACAGCCTGGCTGGGTTGCATTAAGTAAGTGGTTAAATGCACCGTTTGCACGCGTTGCAGCGGCGTCTTCCCTTGCATCTGGTTTGTTGCCCGGTTATTATCGTGCCATTTTCGCGCGAGCAATTACAGAAACCACGAAATCTCGGCTTTCTTTCCTGCACCGCCGTTTAGGACAGCCGTGCATAAAATTGCAGATTACGCAATAGCCGACGGCGCCATCGCTTACTGGCTGCAACGGGGCTTAATGCAGTGACGTTCGTTATACGCGATAAACCGAGCTTCGGATTCGCCACGGAAGGAACCTCTGGGGGATTCGTAGCCGCATTCCCTTTTGCTCGCTGTACGAATTTTCCCGGCGCACCGACCGAAAAAGAAACTATTATTTACGTCGTGCCAACTGCTTGGTCGTCCATGCTGTTTAGATAAAGGACGGTCAGTAAAGTGTCGTGGCCGAAGGAGCACGAAATGTCTGGAACGATGAGCATTTGATAGAGATGTTGGGAGGTGGTTGTATAATGGGCACAAAGAATATTCTGAACTTCCGTTTATCGATAATATATTTATTATATTAAAGTAAGAGTATTAAACGTTTGACTGTTTCAATCTGGACTCTGCGTCTGAGGCTGGTGGCTTTTGGAATGGTAATAGCTATGGATGTGGAAATGTAGTGGGTTTTTAAGGGTTTCGGAAAGTGAGACAGGGTTTGACAGGATAGGGCAGAAGTGCAGGACTTTGGTGGGATGACGCAGTAGCTAGGATGACGATGGATAACCGGAATGACACAGAGTTTACAGTTACGTAGCGTTTGAGGGTATGCTGCAGGTTTGCGGAGAAAGTCATAGCTGAAAATATAGGGTTATACGTGAGTGGTGGATAAGGGTTGGTACATTACAGTTGGATATATGTACATTAGTTTCATTTGCAAGAGAATTTGTGCATGTGATTTTTGAAATTTTTGAGGACCTGAGTTCGGTTACCCGAATATTCCGATTTTTTGAAGCTATGTAGGTTAGTAGAGGACCTCAATAGAAGTATCAAGTAAATTTTCGTTTGTGCCCATTTTCGGTTCATCAGAGTGAAGAAACCCTACTTTTCTGAACACCTATCTTGTAAACCACAGTAGATATAAAAAAATTATCACAATGAAAACTTAACAGCTTCTTATGTCCTATAAAGCTGCGCAGTGAAATTGTTAAAAATTTGTAGTGTAAATAAAAAATCGTTCCCCACTACAAATTTGAAACATTTCGACTATCGAGGTCCTCTACAAACCTGCAGAGTTTCAAAAAAATCGGAATGAACTTCCCTTGTGAGTATTCATACGAAAAGTGAAACACTCAATAATATAATTACTTCGCTGCTGTAAATAATTCGTTAGAGTTTGGTACATTCTGCTCGTTCGCCAAGAAACAGTATATACATATGTATATCAGCCGCAATCTATCAGTCGCAAGAACTCCACGCTAAATCCGTCCAAAGCACAAACAAATCGCGCCGCAAAATCTTTACGTACTCCATGTTTGTGCCATCGGTTCGTGCGTTCCTGCACGGATCAAAGAAAAATTCCGCAGGAACGTTACCGCGCCCGTTCGCCTAGCAAACCGTTCGCCATCCCTGGCATTCCGAAGCGGCCGTTAATCCCATACGTATCGCGGGCAACAAAGTTGAACGGAACTTACGTTCGAGAAAAATATCCGCGAGCTTGCCGTGCCGTGCGGCATCAAAAGGGCACGGAGGGAAATGGAGGGAAACGGCCGGACGTGGAATAGCATAGAATTCCGAAACAGGGTTTACTCTGTGGCGAGTAGAGCAGGGTGGTCGGCCCTATCGATGCAACGACGAATGGTCGGGAGGAGGAGTTCATTACGCATGGAAAAATAAACTAAAGGGAGCTGCTCGACTACGGGACCGCTAGAGGAAGGCCGTTGCAGCATTCAATGCCACGGCCCTCTCCCTCTTCCTCGTCTTCCTCTTTCTCTTTGTGCCCCACGGCAGGATCCCTCATCGAGAGTACCTCCACGGCCCTTATCCTCCTTTACCTCTTCCTCCTTCATATTGTGTCTGCCCTTCCCGCCCCGCCGCCCTCGCCGCCCCTTGCATCTCGCCGTCTCATTGCTCTGCGTTATGCCCACACGAGCCGCCCGTAATGATTTAACCTCTCTCGCTATTAATCATCGAAATTAACCGGCACGGTGTACCGCGATAAAAGAATCGGGAGAGTCTCGATCCAATCCGAACTACTCTTTATCGTGTTCCGCTCTTATCCCCGTTCCATCCGCCCTGTCCTCCGCTCACTTTCTCTCTGTCCCTCGGTTTGCGGAGGATCGGGCTCGCCTGCCGTATTGACGTTATGAAGAGACCCGATGGTACTCGATGACGCACCGACAAGTGGTAGAAAAAAGGTACTTTGGCATTCACGTGGTTACAGAGGAGGAAGGGGCCTCGAGGAAGTCGTGAATCCACGCGGAGAGTCTGTTTCCCTATTTTTTACGGCCTATCTCGGGACGATAAATATTGGACGTGTCAAGGGAACGAAGTTTTTTGTGGCTCGCGCTGCGCCGTCGATGTGTCGCTCTGTCCGCTGGTGTCATCGATTATTGACGCTGGACGTTATCGACGACTGATCGCGAGCAATTAACACGACATTACAGGTAGCCAGATAGCGAAAATATGGGGCGGAGGCTGGGACGCGACTGTGCCCTCCTGTAAAGCGTGATAAACAAGCTCCCGTTTGACGTTATCGATCCACGTGACAATTCGGCATGGCACTTCCGGCTGGACGTAAGTGCGTCCCCAGAGGGTAGAAATCGGTTATCGCTGCACAACGTTCCGCGAACTTCGCGATCAATCGTACTGCCGTGTGTCGACCATTGGATTCCATTTGTTTGTTTGTGCACGTTGGTGCTGTTGGTGCACAGCGATGGTAGTAATATCGATGAGTAGATAAAGTTTGGAATCAGTTGCTATTACAGAACCGCTGAAATCAACTTAGGGCAGTTTAACGTGGATATAAGCAAATGGTAAGTTTGAATTTAGGGGAAAGGATTGAGAGAGGTGGGGTAAACTGAAAGAGTGGGAAGCACGTTTGTAGGTGTAGAATTGGAAAGGTAGTACATAAACAAGATGTAGAGAGAAAGGAAGCTTAAAATTTGGCCATGCAATGAGAAAGTAAGTACAAGAAAATTTAATGAGATCTTCTTTCTACGTTTCACTGCAAATGTAAAAATACCACGTGAACGCACGGAAGTCTTAGAGCAAACATACAATCAAAATGCTGATACGGTGATATAATTATTGTATTATCCAACTTGAAAGAATAATAAAAAGAGTGGATGCACGATTTAGATACATTGAACAATGGACGAAAGTAAAAAATACGGATAAATATCGTAAACCACGTGACCATAATCAAAACGTTGCAAATTTTAATGTTCTGAAGATTAATGTTCTTCACGATCGTAAAGGTTCAAATAGAGTAGGAATTTTGGGGTTACTACAGCCTTTTATGATGTGATTAAATTATTAAATAAAGATAAAATAAATAATGATAAAATAAATGTATATTTACATTGTATATTATATCAGACTTATATTAATTTTGTTGTTATCAATAATTGAGTGATTAATTTATCCTTTTTTCAAATTTGTATTAAGTGTTTTAAGAATAGCAGTTTATCCATTAATAATCCGTGGCTGAGCTTCAAATTCTAACTCCTCCATATTAGGAGCTATTCGTTCAATTGCTCAATCTGTTCGTTACGAAGTATGTTTATTTTTAACACACGAGTTAATAAACGATAAAATATCTATTTTCTGACTGTAAACGAAAACCGTATGCTACAAATATCTCCTCTAAGGATACCGAAGGAGAAAACAAAAGAATTTTTCGGAAACGTTAAATGAATTTTGAAATATTCAAATTTTAATTTGGGGTCGGCCGCGAGCCTAGAGTGTCAGATACTCTCTAAAAGTGTCACCGCGTCTTTAATATTGCCATATAAAAATTCTAAAATTTTTTATTATCTTGTGGATTCATTGGTGGAACCTGCGTGTCCATGCGCGAGCAATGCGGACGCACAGACCAGGAGGAGAAAAGGGACGACTGGAAGGACGGAAGGGAGAGGAGACAGAAAATAATGATGCGTTTCATTGGATCCATTGTGTCCAGAATTCAAGTTCACAGATACAATTCATGTGTATCTATTGCTGCCACTGTAGAGCGACGCCATTCAATCGACTTTCAATCTCTGGATGGTGTCGGCTCGCGGGCTTGGACGGAAGAAAGCTGGGCGCCCCTCGTTTCGAAAGGACATTAGGCGCATTGTGTCTATCGATTTGGGATGAAATCGTGGTGGAAATCTTTTTCCACGCCATCTTCATCAATTGTCTTCTTTTCTTCGCTACCATAGCGTCTTTCGCGATACGCGTGGTTTTACCCTCTTCTTATCTAATCCTTTGTTCGTATGTTATACTTTTGGACCTTTTAATTCACTGGGTAGAGAAAATGCTTTTGTGAATGTACCCTGCTTCTTATTTACCTATTTACTTCTCTTCTTCTTCAATATTATTTTGAGAAGTTATTTTGATGAGGCTAGTATTTGAAAAAAGCTGGGAATATAGTGGCATTTCTTCCACAGTCAATTTAATGACCTATTTATGACACACTGTGGGAGATGATCCTCTTCAAGGATTTCAATTTTTTTTTAATTTCCTCACCACTGACACACCTAGGTATATTGTTCAGGATGCAGCGTCTGTCTACCCTCGAATGCCTTCCTTTTTTTCGTCCTTTCGCATTTAGTAATATTCTTCCTTCCTGTAATGACTACAGCAGAAAGGTGGAGACGTCGAGCACAATAAGCAGTATTCCCTCCTACACAGCGGGATGATTCCCTTTTACGCCCGCTGGAATCGTCACATCTCCATAGAATACCATTGAAAATAATTTCGCACGAAAGTCCGTCTGATTATATGATGACAGGCCATTATGTAAAGCATTGCCGTTTCGCTGGCTGGTAACCTTCAATCTAGATGTATCGACGATTACAGTAATAACCACGAACAGTCAATCGTAAAATAACGCTATTATCTCGCACAAACGACTGTTTACCCTCAGATTGCCTGCAGATTGCATATGAACGTGGTGGATCCTTAAGCTTTGCCACATTCACTCTTGTGACTAGTAACTTTCACTGATGCATTCTTCGGTGCACTTTAATTAAGTCTGAGATTGCAGTTGTTACGTGAGCGTCTGTCGTGAAAGTATGATATAAATTGAGTCCGCCTAATGGAAGTTCCTTCTGAGATCGATTGGATGTCGAACAGAGGCCGTTAAAAATGGTGACGTTTTTGTTGTTAATGAATCGAAGCGTCCATCGACTGTTGGCATCAGCGAAAACCGACGTTGGAGGAGGAATAAAGCGTTTTCCTACCCTGACATTTCAGCGACACCAGATCCACGTTGCTTTTTATAGGAACATAATCCAGAGGCATTCCTTATCTCCGTAGAATGCTTTTGAGAAAATGCGTTGCAGCAAGCTACAGGAATTGCATCCCCCAAAAGCCGACGCGACGTATCGCCGGGTGGTCGCAATTACGGGCGATCCCGAGCTTTTTGATCTAAAAAGCGAGGGTCGGAACACCAGGAATCCCGTAGTATTCACGAACCTATTGTCAGGAAGAGATCACGTGTATGATGCGTGAGAATGGAACTGAGCCAGTCTCGGTACACCGAATAATAGATATTACCACAAAAGCGGCGTGTGCCGTCACGTTGAAAATTGATTGGACATGTACCGGTGGTTGATAAGGCAACCTCTTGTTACATATGATGCGATATACCTGGTTGTCCACGGCAACGAGAGTGCACGAGCAAATGTAAATCGCGAATACTTTGCTTTTTCGAGCTGACGAAGGGGGCGCGTGCGAATTACATCAATCGAATGACTTCGGATACGTCCCATTTAAGTTTTTCACTTTTTATTTTAGTTTTTCTAGTGTAGGAACCATGGATGAACGTTTAAATTAAAATCGAAGAGCAGTTGATCCCGTAGGTCGTTTACTTCAAAGCGGGTCTAGTTTTTAACGGCTGGTTGAAGTGTCAATTTTAAGAGGTCTTCCCACTGTGACGACTTCATAAAGCTCCGTCGTTTGGAACTATTTTGTTATAAATAAAATGTTCGTGTTTACTAAAGTGAAGTTTTTCTGTTTATTAATACGTGCTTTGAGAGTAAAAAAATATACTTTTCATATTTTTTTAATGCTTGCTTGCGCCAAAATAAATGGGTGTAATATGCGTAGTAAAGTAAAAGTCGATGCCTCGACTGCGTGGTCGATTTTGGAGGAACCGTGTGTCTGAAACAAAAAAAAACAAAAAGATTTGTAATCAGTGTGATTACGTATGACTGTCGCTATGGCAGGGACTGAAATTAATTAGATTGATGAGGAATTAATAAAATGGCGGACGTCCAAAGATGAACTATCCAAATTTTAAATCATTCTGCAACGCAAAAGAAGAGAAAAAAAACGAAAATGTTTGATTCTAGTTCGGGTCATAGTGACAGTCATACTGATTACAATCCTCCCTGGTATGATCACTGCAAATATATGGTTCCTTCGAAATCGAGCACGCAGTCGAGGCGTCTTTTTTTACAGCGCATATTACACCCTCGTATTTTGGGGCAAGCTAGCATTAAAAAAATATTTAAAAAAAATTGTATTCTCAAAACACATATTAATGAATAGAAGAAACTTCGGTTTAGTAAATAAATTATTTTTGTGATCAAAAAAGTTCCTAACAGCGGGACTTTATCAGGACGTCACAGTGGAAGGATCCCTTCATCTGACCAATCTACGAGCAGATAAAACCTTATTTCGTAAAAGACTTCGGAAGACTTCGGTTCATTCTTTTCTAGGAGTCTTGGACACTTGATTTTGAAGCGAATTTTTCAAAACTAGAAATTATTTATAATTTTAATAAGAAAACTGTGGTTAGAAAGCTCAATCGTTGCTTATTAAAGTGAAAGAGAAATGATAGAACTCTGAAGAAGAACTCTGTATAATTTGTAATTTCCACTTTAAAGTCGAAATCTGGAAGATCGTGACTTAAATCTCCTCTAATTTTACGTAGCCTACATAATATTTCAATTTCATCAAAATCCCCGGCATGAAGTGCCTGAATATGATCGATTTGATATGCCACGGCCCGTAGCTAAAAATTGCAAATATTGAGCCTCAGTATTTTCTAAACACATTCATGATGATTTAAACCTCGTCCCATTTCACTAGGAATACATACGTCATACTTCAATTTTTAAAAATCCCTGTCGGCATCTGCCAAAAGTTATCGATTTGTAGTGAAAGAATCCAATAGTGCTTTCTCTCCCTCATTGCTTTGTCCGCGTTAAAATCAATCGGTCAATTATAGAGTAATGAACTATGCGTGAAACAACACGTTGAACTTCAACTTCAAATACACTAGCAACGAGTGTCTTCTTTAAACCCTACGTATGGAAACCTGACTATTACCATCGAAACCTGCTAATCATCATGCTGAACTTGCACTCCGCATTGTAAATTCATGCAGATTTCTTCAATATAGAAAATCTGCTCCAATGCCTCAAAACGAAACTTCAGAGTGTCTCTTGTTCTTCACGCTACTTCAACAAACTGTCACCAAAGTACATTCTACCCTGAAGAATATAATCTCCCCATCTTCCGTTCAAATCCCAGCAACCGCGAGAAAGCAAACCCGCCGCTAATGACCAACAGTATTCGAGACTCAGCCTGTAGCAGCTCCTGACTCGATTCTCGTTAACGCTGGGATCGAAAGTGTGCAGGTCGCATCCAGCGCGTTTTTTTCGTCTCCCCCCCCCCCCGTCCCCCCGAAATTATCAAACACACGCTAGCCCGTTACAGCCTCGTCGTTTCTGCGGTATGGATGCTTCGTTTTCCTGCGCCCCCGTGTCTCCACGTGAATTCCCCCGCTCGTCCAGAGTGCGGATAATCTAATTATCCTGGACGACAAATCTCGTTAGCCGCGCTATGCCCATAGCCGACGACGCGACACGACGGCCAGGACAATGTCGTCCTTGACGATGTAAACGCAACGGCGTAACGCAGTGGCTCGTTGCAGTCGGAATAGAAGAAAAACAGGACAGGCCGCGGCGCAGGTAGGAAGGAGGCAGCGTGCGCAACAGAGAGGGAGATATCGTTAACGTAATCACGAATTTCTCCGTGAAAATTATTCGCCTGCCAACCCCCCCCCCCCCCCGCCCGCTGGTCCGCCGACCAGAGGAGGCAGGGAAGAAAAGAAAAACGTTTACGGGGGCTTATGCAAATGCAGGTAATTAATTTCGCGAATCCTATTAGCCCTGCCCAACGGTCGTAGGTGCAGGAAGGCGGAAATTCTACGGCCACCCTCCCTCCCTTCGCGATACTCGACTTTTCCAGATCCTCGACTTTCGAACGTAGCCGTGCCTCCACCTGGGGGTTCATTTCGAGGTGAACAACGATTACGCGTGCCCGGAAGTAGTCGGTTAATTGGATCGCCCCGCGCCCTTCTAAACTTGCGCGTCCGCCCGAGGCTATCGAATACGCAATCTTCGTCTTGATTCGCTTCTAAATACGCATTTTCCTTCTTCAACGAAGTTGCTGCTCGCTATCGTATGTGCGACGGTACAGAGTGGTGCATACTGGTTGGTTTCATCCTTTACACCTTTACATCTAGTAAGGGCGGCTCAAAGGATGGGGCTTGTTACCTTGACACGACGGGGGTGGATTGCTTGTTACAGATTTTTCAGAGAATTTAACCTGACAATCATGGTAACAATTAATAAAGAAATAGGAGAATTTCAAGAACTTCAAGAATTTCGAGAATAGGAAAGCTCGGAGACTGATTAATTTCTTTGGAAAAAAGTGAGGAAATCGTTGACTTAAGTTTACTTTAAGGTACACAATTGTGGCGTATGATTCTCTCGTCAGCCAAATGCTGTAGTATTACAAAATAATCTCTTCTTTATTATTCCATTCTACTATTGCGTGTTATTATTATAATTTTTCGTCTGAATTAGCTGTATACTTTCATTTTCAATGAAGATGTTAAACTTATCGCTACTCATTTCCGTCTAATTACACCTACAACCCCAGACGCACCTCACCGAAAGCAGCCGAGCATTTATCACACACATAATCACTGAAAATACAATTTCCAAATACAATAGCATAATAAATACACCCCATTAGCTCCCAAGCCTGGCATCCTCGCCGCCCGAATTTCCGCACAAAAACATTCCATTCTGTGCCCTCAAATTTATTCTTCCGCAGTGGATCGTCTGTTTTCGATCGCGCCGCGAATTACGCCCCGCTTCATACAATATTTCTCTACAGAAACGCTGCGTCAAAGTGGTGTCCGCACATAACCCCCTTTTTTTCCCAGAGATACATTCGGTTGTATTTCTGTCATTCCGCGGCATCGGTCCCGTCATTGTCATAAACGGTTCGACGCTTCTGCTGACCCAACCGCGGCAGCAGTTAATGTGCCCATCGTGAAAAATTCGTTAATTTCACAGTGACTGCGCCCGAGTGGTTGTTCCACGTCGTTGTATACAACCGCCCCCCCTTTGTCCGTACGTGTCGGCGCGCGTGTACGTGCAACGTGGGATCTGTATCGAGCCAGGCAAAACCAGGGCGACACCGCTCCCGCACCAGCTTTTCGGGTTCCCACCGGGAGGGTTTCTGCCGCCCTTCCGGCGTCACGTATTATTGACGGCTTAAATTCATTAGATTCTCCCGCGGAACCATGAGAGGAGGGTTGTGCTCCGTTTGGGGTGCAGCTGAAGGGAGAGAGAGGGGAGCAGGAGGACGCGCGCGAGAACGCGACATCGTGATTGTTGAATTAGGAATGGGAAGATGCGAATTTTCGGGGAAATTTTGCGACTAGTCCTTTTGAAACGATTTAATTCATTGTATATCTTGCCTCGTGCACTCGTTTTTTTCAAGGCGGGGGGGGGGGAGGTATTTACTCTCTTTGTTGTTGGAAGAAGAATGATTCTTCTAGAGGGTATCTCACTTCTTTATTTTGAAAGAGGAATATTTAGGTATATAACGAATACATACTAGGGTGTTGTTAAGGGGGAAATAGACTAGGAAGGATGCATGAGATTTTGACATCATGATTGTGATGAATTATAAGTTACAAGTACGAAGAAATAAATTCTTGGGTACATACTATTAATTTGAAAACGATTGACAATTTGATATTTTATTACACGTGATTCAGTACATCAAATTGGATAGAGTTATCTATGTTTAAAATTACCCTTATGGAGAAGCAGCTTTCCACATCATTTACGAAGTTCATTCAACGCCAGAGTCTGTGGAATACGTCTGCAAGGTTTATTATTAAAAAATTTCTATAATAAACTCATAAGAACCTTCTCTCTATTCTGATGATAAATACAACCGTGCTGATGAGCTTTAATTCGCTTTGCAAACAAGTGAAAGAAGTTATATACTTTCACGAAGCCCCTGAGGAAATTGCGTGAATCTTTGTACAGACGAGCCCCGTTCAATTTACCATAAAACGAGTGATTTAAGATTCCGTCGGTATTCTTAGAATTATATCTCCATCATCCATTTTGTATCCTCCAATCGCTGGTCTGGTGCAAACGCATTTTTCTTCCCATGCTGTAGACGGGAGCAACGTAAGTTATTTCTTTGGTTCAATGCTAGGAAAGTCTTCGAGGGGTAACGTCGTCGACGATGCCCTACCCACCCCGATTTGTTATATTTACGAGAAATTTCATCGAGGCAAACGCCCATTTCTCCGAATTAATACGTCCTGCTTTTACTCGAGAAACTTTTATTTTAGAAAAATGTGCCTATAGAGGGTGGATTCAGCATTGAAAAATAACAAAGAATAGTTTATATAAGCATACAAGAATGTCCGATTTGACCTTGTTTCTGAATTTTATCAAATTTTATATTCCAATAATTCATTAATAATATTATATCATCAAAATTTTTTGGTCTTCCTCGTTTTGGGGATTTTTTTAAAACTGTAAATCTTGCATCTTCTTCTATTTATATGTTATGAAACATTCATATGGTCTATCCTTTTCAAATTTCATCCAGTACATCTTCACCTAATTTACAATTTCTTCGTCACTATTCTCCTCTCCCTTTGAGACTGCTCCTTTTAGAATTTTAATGTATACCTTTCAAATTTAACACACTCGTTACATTATGTTTTATAAATTAGTAATCTTAAAAAAGAATCAAAACTTTAAAGACATTTCTTTTCCAAAGATTTCTCCAGAATCCATTATATTTTCCCTGAAAATGCATAATTCACCATTAAAATCCCTTATTACTGGTACAATCGTACAGAGTTTCGGAAATCTAGTTTGCAAATAGTCATTCTACGTTCTCTCCGCCAAATTCAATTAATCTGTCCCAATGATATTGTGCTTCGAATACTATAATACCTACCTATACCTCATTCGATTATTCGGTTGGAACGTCGAATTTAAATATTCCAGGTAGCTGGAGCAGTTTAAAGGGCTTTAAACACTCGAGCGGATAGCTGTCCTCCTACCACCACGCTATCATCTTTATCGTCTGGTCGGAGTGATTAACTTCCCTTTCATTAACGCAGTATTCGTGACCTTCGCATCCAACGCGGTCTCTTCCTCGTCTCGTGGAGCGTTCTCGCGCATTCCTGTCGCATTTTAAACCCACCCATCCCCTCCCCCCGTTATATCTCACCTTGCCCTTTCTATGAAAGTCTGTCGAGCCTCGAGTTAATAATGTCCCCGCAATTAATAATCGTGAAATTAATACCGAGGCACTGGGATAAAGATGGATGGAGGAACGTCGTCGTTCCATCTCTGTTTCCCGCGTTCTCTCGTCCTTCCCCGCCGCCGCGACGGTATTCAGGATTAAACCTTCATCGCTGGCTTCCACCTTTCCTTCGATCGTGTCCTTCGCGCGTTCTTCAGCCCGCATCTTTTAGCAGAGGCGCTTTGATTCGCACTCCTCTGTAATTTAATCGGATTTCTGGCGGTCGTCTCCGAAATTTTGCCGTGAAAGTTCCTTAATTCTATGGCGCCGAATTCTTTTTGTCACATTGGGATTTTTTGGTGATCGTATTTCCTTCTTATCTTTACTGGAGATCTGTGCAAATATAATGAAATTATGAGAAAACTCCTTCTTTCACTCACCAGAGTTTAATTATATAAACGAAGCTTTTATTGTATTTTTAGAATTATAGTTTGGCGGAGACTATTATTTCTGGAATGTTTACGATATTCATTATTTCTCTTTGATATTATTTTTCAAGTAAGTTGGCTGAAGCTACTATCTCTTGGAAGTTGATAGCATTTTAAAATATTAAAGGTTCTGCCGGCTCTACAGATGCACTGTGTCCTACTGTAATTTGTCAATAAATATTTCAGATAGAAGTAGGAAGATTTCAACGGAGTCTTTTATGTAGTAACGACTCCTGAATCACATGCAGTAGGAAGTATCTCTACAGGTACATCATAGTACACCCACGAACGTAATAGGATCTTCCTGAAAGATCAGTTAAAAAAATTCCTCTCGTCGTAGAATCTATAGAAATCGAATGTGATTAGCTCAGGGCAGAGGCTAAATCCAAAGAATAAAATGTTTCAAGAAGAGCGTGCAACTATACATAATTTAAAATACATGATAGGTATACTTGACAGAAAATAACTCGAGAGTGGATTGAATCCAAGTACCCAGATTGAATAACATTTTTTCGAGCAACAAACACCGAACATTTCACTTCCTGTGTTTGAAAGTAACTGACAAAATAACATTGTACAACCTTAACAAACGCAGGCCACTGTTTTCCTTTCTCCTCTGCAATGTAATAGAAGAAACTACACAGTTCCCTTAAAAAATAAGGGTAAGCTTGAAATACAATCTACACAATCTCGTTCCCAAAACCACCCCTTGGTTATTTCAAATAATTCTTTATATCGGTAGTAATTCCAACGATTCTCGCGTGTATCAATTAAAATAGAACAGCCTCGACGAATGTTCTCTATGACCTAAGAAAATGCTACAAACTCTTTATGAAGCCCTGACAAATTGACAGCAGAACCGCGCAAATCACTGCAACGTACTTTGGAAGGGACTCGAAAACTGTAACGACCCACGCTCGAACGTCCGTTTCCAATCGGGGAACGTAATCCCTGGCGTTATGCTTCGCTAATACACACACACACACATACACACATGGCCGCAGCCACACACACGAGGGTGCAGAGTCACGGGGAATTCGTTGGACTTCCTTTCATCCATCGATTCATTTATCCATCTCGATTGAAAGGCCACGACGAATCGATGACCTATCCTACTTTTAAATCAATTGCTGGCTACGTGGGAACGCGCGTCCGATGAAAAGCCATCCGTACCATAGACCCGGCCCGATGAAATCAAACCTTGAGCTCGCCAAATTCGTTTCCAGAGAGCACTCGTCGGGTTGTTCATCGGCCAGAGAGGTTGGAAGAGGATACGAAAGATCTGCGGAGGTCTGAACGATCGCGCGGGGGAATCAATTAATTCTTTTCCATCGGTGATTCCGCTGAGTCGAAATATTTTATGCCACAAAAGCTTGCAGCCCCGCGTAACGGTGTCGGTCCGATAACCCCGGGGAAAATGCTCGACGCGTCCCCTTTTTTTCCGGAGATCTAGGACGTTCGATGTTCGCCACTGTGAGCATTAATTCGGATAATGTAGCGACAGTGGCTAAATTGCCAGGACTTGTACGAAGCGGTTGTGGATTTAACGATGAGTGTGTTTAGAATTCGGTTAGCAATGGTCTTGAGGCTCTGAACTGCGAGCGAAAATCCACTCAGGAAACTCTTCCAAGGATTTGTTAAAGACGAAAGAATTTCTGATTTATTGTGAAATATTGTTTTTTATTATTTTGTAGAACAATACATTTACGGTTCGCATGTTTTAATGGAAAATAAATTTTGTAAGCATCGAACATAAAGTTTTGTGAATTATAGTACAGTACGACTACAGTGGTAGATAATTTTGACGAATACTTTTATGAAAACCTGGCAGAATCAATAAAGTGGTGCTAATATATTAAAAGAGGTTCATTAAAATCAGAATAATTCAACGTTAAATTCGTTTTAAACAGCAAACTCTATGAAATTGGAGCATACTGGAGAACATTTCAGAGAATTCTTATAATTCCATGATAATTTACTTTTAAATATGAAATTGAGTAACACTCTGCTGGAAGTGAACTCCAGTGCTCATTGACCTACAAACCTTTGCTATATCAATAAAATTCGAACGCCCCTTCGAACTAACTTTCTCCTTTACTTAATCACCATAAGATCACGATCCTACACTCCAAGTGTATTTTTCCAAAACACTAACTTCACGTCCCCTATACTAACATGAATTTTTTAATTCCATCTGACTTAACAGGCCTTTCGTCTAATATACACCTTACAAGTTGCCACTTTCTTTCATTCTTTCATCCCCCTCCAAATCACAGTTTTTCTTGGTATACGTTACAAAATTACTTTAATGGGACGACTGGTACCAATTGAAATCTCCTGGTAAGACCAATCACGTGCTGTACAATTCGTGAAAGTACAAAGTAAATGAATAAATATAAATAAATGGAATAAATACATCCATATTTTTCTGACTCAGATATTTATAATTGAAAAATTACTTAAAAAAACATATATAAAAGTAGCGACGCACGGGTATTCTGATAGTAATGATATAAAGAGGACACCTAATCTTTCTACCTTATGTTCTCGCGTTCTGTAATCCATCTATACATAATGTTGCCATCATCTAAGGTTTCTAACAGTGGCAATATTTACTTGATATGCCGATCCCCTCCAGTGAATATTTCCTTGCAAGATTCAGACAATCCAGCATAATTTCTCCCGAAATGTCCCAGTTACAGTTCACGCCAACATTTTCTTAACCAATATGGCGCGAGTGGCGGAAGAAACGAACGAGGCTGAGCGTCCCACAGATTCCACGTACGTTGGCAACGACAACTTGCCTCCCCAGCATGAATAGTCATGCAACCAAGCATTCACGTGGATTGTAAAGGGGCGAGCCGGTCGCAATTATACAGACTGCAACTGGCATTCGTGGCAAGAGCTAATTCGGAGACGCGCTAACACCGAACACTGTCAAAGGGTAAATACGTTTCTTTAACGCGCTGCGAATCACGGACGGTTACGGAATCCGGGCATATTCAGCTTGCGCCGGGTGCTCCAATATTTTAACCCAGAATTTTCTTTGATAGGTAATGCAGCGGAGCCACCCATATTCTGCGAGGAACGCATTCCCTCAAATTAACGTCACCGCGATACCCGCGCACACGGCACAGAGGCATGCAGGGGAAAATCGAGTTACGCATTGTCACATACTCATTTCGCAACGCGAAGGAATTAAACCCCGGGCACTCGTTCGTTTTTTATAAAGGCGAGCGAGAACGTCGGCAGATATGTTTGAAATTTCGTGCTACTTTGTGACTATATGTGGTTTCGCTTTCTTTCTTGAAATTCTTTCACTTTGTGAAGATAAATGTGAGGTGAGCTAATGCGAATGGAGGCACGTCAGAGGTAATAATACGTGTTATATACGTGCATACACTGTGACAAACATGACATGATTTTTTGTCAGAAAATATTATAGATTTTCCGAAATGAGAAGACAAGTTGCTGAAAATTTGAAAACTGTGAATGTGACGGGACATCGCAAAATTCTTTATTGTCTTGGAATTTGAAGCTCTATTTATTAAATGTATATACAATATCGGACAAAAATATTGGGACACATTTAAAACATAATAACATTCTTAAAATTGGTCCAAACGATTCGAGTTTTTTTTTGAGAAGCTAGATGAAATTTTCAGTGTGTATACAACGTACTTGAATCTACAAAAGGTATTTTTTAAATTTTCATTACGGGCACAGATAAATAAGTTGAAAAAACGATTTCTGCTATTTTCTGTCTTAAATGGGGTCCCAATATTGTTTTCCGCAGCTGTATTGATCAGGACACTAAAGTCGTAAAACATAAGGATGCAGTGATTCTAATTTAGAAATTTAATATTTTCGTGTATTTTCCTATGTTATAAGGCACGTCCCATAAATACATAATTAACACTGGTTTTAATTTTTATAGTAGAATGGTCTATCTCAACCACATGAGTCAGGTCATTCCCAAGAAAAAAGTACAGTGAGTGCGAATTAAACACACAAGCATGTTGACTAATAGCAGAGAAAAACTTATGCCTCTTCCTGATCTATAAATCGTTATAAATCTTACACATGAAAGACGAAAACATTGCGTCTAAATTTCTACTACAGGTACTCCCCCACCATTCTTGCCTACTATCTAGATCGTGCATGAACTCTGAATATCTAGGTAAACATTAACACTGTTCTGAGGTCGAACCCGGCTTCGGTATTCGTTTGACAGTGAAACGAAAAGGATTGTGTCCAAGAATATTTCTCGATCACGTATTCACCGTATGTGATGGTGAAACAAATTTCGTTTGCATTAAAGTGTTTTAATCCGCAATCGGAAGTCCAGGAACCAGTGAGTGAACAGATTCAACAAATTATTGTCACTTTGTGTCCTGACGTACATTACATTCTCCCAGGACGAAGGTAAACATCCATATCAATTACATATCCAAATGTGTGAATGCTTTCGAATTCCTCCCACTCGATATGACCGTCCCATCGAAATTATGCATATTAACCCTATTTATAGAGGCATTCCTCTCTTATTAAAATGATAAAAACAATCTCACGTTCCATTTCCATTAACGATAGCAAGCACTGCACACTCTTCAATCAGAAATCACTTAACACTCACAATGTCCATACCAATACATCGATGTTAACGAACGAATCAGCTGAAATGCTCTTTCCTTACACAAAATCACATGACATAAACCATTATTCTATACCATCTTTCAAAATTCTGATTTCAATGAAATTTCGTGCGAATGTAGAACATATTGGAGTATGCAAGGAACAATTTTTTTTATATTCACTCTGAAGAGATGAAATTAACTCTTAAAATTATGGCGTTTTTTTTAAATATAACTTTCTAACGGTGCGAGATAGAACAAAACTTTAAATATAAGAATTGTCCAGTTTTTTATGCTTTATCCAACTTCTAAATGAAAAATAAAGTTATATTAAAAAAAATGAAGAAACGCGACAACTTTAAGGGTTGATTTCACCCCTCTCCAGGTTAAATTTCCGCAGAGAAAGGCTGCTTTCATATTCTATACTATACTCTCACGAAGTTTCATGAAAGACATAATTCTAGTTTCCGGAACGTTTCCTTGTAAGTAACCACTATACTCGTCAATCATGAATTCGAAATGCCCCGATATTTACGAGCAACTAGAATCACACTAAAAATCCACATACGCACGAACTGTTGAACCTCCCAAAGCAACCCTTCCCTCTCCAACCAGCTCCTACCTCACGCGCGCCACGTATAATCAAAAGTGGCGCTCAAGGAAATTAGAAAGTCAGTAAAGCCGGAGAGCGCTCCAGCGTTGCGTAAGCGACGCCATCGCGGTGGACATCTTGCAGCCCTTGTTTCCCTGCTGAACCATTTCCCTCGTCGACGCCTACCCTCCATACCTTTTCCATTTCTCCACCCTTCCCACCCTCTGCGAATGGAAAGTGTTCGCTGGCCGCGAGTGCAATTAACTGCAGCACGGATCCCAAGCTTGGGACGGGAGCTCTCGCTCGTAATTCGTACGGTATTTCGTGCGGTTAGACGAAACTTGGTAAGTTCGGCTCGTGACACCTGCCGCGCGTAATCAACCTGCCGAGTTAACTGGGTTCCTCGTTCCCTTGGCCGTGGCCTCCCCCTTGAACGCGCGTTCCTTGCGCAACTGCGCCGCCAGCCGACGCGTATTGTCTGAATCTCGGGTCTCGGGGTTATCCGGGCGTCGCGCGGATTCATGCTCGATCGGCGAATGGGAACGGCGACGTGTGCAGTCGTCGGCTGCTTCTGGGACTCCGCGGCCCCGTTACATGCGAGCTCGCGAGACGCTCTCGTTGATAGCCGGGCCGTTCCTCGTTATCGAGATGCCGCGAGCGTCTGCTGCGCGACATTTCTCGAGGCAGGCTTAGGAACCGTTTCTGCGGAAATGCTGATGCATTTGTGCATCGCGCAAATGATAGTGGCTAACGTGAGGCTCGGTTAAGTGGGATTTAGAGTGCTACTCTTGAGGGCACGTGGCGATAGATGCGCTCTAGGGCTGGTGTTACGGGGAAAGATGGATTTGTTTAGATCGATTCTTAGCATAGGACGATGTCAAATGTTGATTGCTAGGGGACTAGTTGGATTGTGTATTAATCTGAAAGGAATTCTTAAAGTAATATGACAATGACTCGAAGGGGTTCCATTCTCCTATAATATTCCATGGAAGATTGCTTCGTTTTTTTCTTCTTAGGTAGTTAGGTACTAGCTCAAGGGGATACGCCACCCTGACACCCACGAAAATAGACGAATTTTTTTTACAGATACTATGAGGTTGAATATTATTTATTTAATTCTAATGAGTATATATTAGTGCGCATATTGTATAAATATTGTACGAAAATATTAAAAAATGACCGAGTTATTTGTTGTCCCGCGCAGCTCCTCCGCGTGAGCGGTGTATCAAATTATGACGCCCACATTCATCTAAAATGAAAAACAAGATGATTTTATTGTTCTTTAATAAAATACCTACAATGTTACATATCGATTTGAAAGAAAAAACATTATTGCGCAAATAAGAGCAAGGAGAAGAAAATTATTCATTTTTCATCTGACAAAACGAAAGTAAAACATTTATTATATACAAATGGGTTATCGCATGAAAAAAGTGATATACTACATTGTAGATAATACCATTAAGAATATGTGTACAAAGTTTGAAATCAATCGGACAAATAGTTTGGAGATATAATAATTGATTGTCACGGAGTGTCAAGGAGGTGAATCAAGGGGGATGGGGTGGAATTTCCAAATTTCCTGGTAGCCTATGTTTTCCGCAGGGTTCTAGAGAGTAATTATGCAAAATTTGGTGCAGGTCGGTTGAAAAGATCGTGATAAAATGTATTCTATATATTATTTTTGGTCCCAGATTACATGTGCATATACAATATTTTAGAAAGATCTGTTGACTAGTTGCGATGCGATTGAGTAACAAACATCCAAACAAACTTACTCATTTATTATATTAGTAGGGATGCGTAGTACGTGACAGAGTGACACGTAATTTAACTTGAGAGTCACGCATAGAGTTATTGATAAATTTGCAGATTTTTATGAAAAATTAGTAATTAAACTGTACTAAATTTATTCTGGATGTAATGTTTAAAACTGTATGTTTATTACACGATTCACGCTAGAAGATATGGAAAAGCGCGACTGATCCATTTGGTTAGATTGAGCGAGCAAAGTAGTATAAGCGCACAAGGGAAGCAGGAGCGTATATGGTCAGACGCGCTCTGGAAACCAATATAACTGAAACTACACTTCTTTGTAACTGTTTGCAGGTGCATCATTTTAAAAATTCTTTTCGGTGGAAGTTGCTCGTGTGGGTAAGAGCTTTAAAAACATGCAAAAATTTTACAGCGGAGTCAATAAACTTTCTTCAGTTACATCCATGTTTATCAGTTTAGAAGAAGCACAAGATCTATAGCACTAAAGATCTTTCGAAATGTGAATCTTCTGGTAAACTATGTTTGCTGAAATTAAAATTCAGGCTGTATTTCAATGCAGAGTGTATGGTGTAAATAAAATTGATTTCTTTTGGATACTATTAACGAGAAATTTACAATACACACAACAAAGGAATAATATTATGACTGCTGGACGTATTCGCTCATTTCAGTCTCTAAATATCAATAAAAGTGTTAAAACAAGTGGATATCACGTGCAGATGAAAGATAATATGTTTATGTACCTACATAAATTTATATACATTACACCATTCAACTTTGCAGGCACAGCCACTGTGGGCTTTTACTAAATACTCGCCCAATTCAAATAAAAAGAAATCTCAGAAGTGTTGCAACAATTTTCAAGTTGAGAGATTTTCCGCGAATCGGCCAAATAAACAATTAATGAGATACCATGTACAGACTATTACTAAAAATAAAATTGCGCATTAAACTCTATTCTCGGCCACTTAAATGAAATTAGTCATACTAAAATTGCGAAAGCATAACAGAAAAATCCTTTCCTGAAATTACAAAATCAATTATTTCTCCGTAATACACTTTCTGTGGACGGTGTCTCTTACATTGAATGGTGAAATCAAACTTGCTCTTGAAATTCGAAATCTATACAAGGCTGAATCGTTCATCGAATGAAGCCTGGTCTACGCGAATACCCGTACTGATTGGAACGACCGAGGACGTATTTTATTTTGCTGGGATATCTTGATTTTGATTACCCAGCGGTTATTTCTTTTATTGGGTCCCGGGAAAAGTGGAGAGATAGAGGGCGGATCGGCCCGTGCAATAAAACCAGGATCGCTGATCGAATCGTAAAATACATAAATTTCGACACAGGAATCTGTATAGGAAAGATTCAAAGATTTAGAGATACTAAGATTATGATAGAGACACGCAAGAAACTTCCTCCAATCGCCCGCTAGAATCTCCCGTAGAATTTCGCACAAAACCCACCCTATTCCCCATAAAATTCTGCAAAATAAATACATTAGTAATTTTTAAAAGAACATTCAAACCGCAACACGAAAAGCCTACCAATTACCGAAAATACAGACTCACAGAGAGTTATATAATTCAATCACACATTCCCAGAAGCAAAATCAATCCTTCAACCCAGAACCGATTACTCCAAGTCTCGGCAGCCGCTTGAGCGTGCAACGCATCCGCAGAGAATACGAGAGCAGACATGTAACAAGAGCAAGAGCAACAAGTGCTCAACGGGTAATTACCCACAAGTTCGCTACAGAGACCGTTACACGGCCAACAAATTCGCGTGCAGCGGAAGCAGCGATATAAATCGTCAAACTTCACCAGGGACTTCTGTCGAACGGATTCGTGAAAAGCTTCTTTTCAGAGGATCCTCCGCGCGTAAATACGAAGGGAACGCTCAAAGACGCGTCCTTCGCGGGAAGTAAATTCAATTTGTATCATTAAACGAATCGGAACGCGTGGCGCCCTAAAGGGAACGATGAATTGGCGCGAGCTTATCCCTTGGTATCTTCGGGCCTCTTTTTCTACGCGGAGTGGGTGCAGCAGAGACACCGGGGATCCTCTGAAACCGTCGATACACGCGAGACCCGCGATACAGGATCGACGAGATCGAAATGGGCGCCTGGGTCTTTGTCGCTGGTAAACGCAGAAGAGCCTCCCTGTCGTGCTGAGGAACAGCGTGGCGAGGGGTGAAGGGGTGGCCGAGAAAAGAAGACAGGAGGAGGCAAAAGTCGGGAAAGATGGGAAAGATGGGAAAGATGGGAAAGACGGGGAAAAGGAGGCCCTTCGTAACACCCTGGCGGCCACCCTCCCGTCGGCGAATGCACCTCCGCGAGTAGCAGGAACAGCAGCAGCAACCTCCCTCCAAAGCGTGGAACGTGGCGCATGCCCATCCGGGAATTGAACCCGCGGAGGCACAACGTCACCGGCGAACCAACCGTCGGGATCGTCAGTGCGTTTGGCGAACAGTTCGCGAACGGACGTGTCCCTCGTGGCCTCTTGGAGAACGCTAGCCCCGTCCTCAGTTATAAACACGAGACGGAACCAGGCGTCTGGAGCGAGCTGGCGGGATTCACGGGGCGTGATCCACGCGGCCAGGTGGTATACGGCTGTTAGGAGGCGCGTGATGACAAAAGCTGCACACGTCGCAGCCGTTCCTTCATGGTCGACGATTACGCCGGAGAAGTACGAGGAGCTAGAGTGCCCTCGTCGTAGAACGCTTTCCCCGTAGATCGTCGACGGCTGGCCGCGATCTAGCACGTCCTCGGCGATCGTTGGAGCGTCCAGGGGTCGGTCCATGCATGCGTTGACCTTCTCGGAGGAGCGTGCACCGAGACACCAAGGTCGCCCGCGATCAATGAGCGCCGCGTCTGACGCCACGTGACGGGACTCGTGGCGTGCCAGCGGGCTCGTTCTGGCGACCTGGCCCGCGAAAACCGGCCAACCACGGAGGACACGATCGGTTGGAAGCATCCTCGAAGTCTGTTCCACTATAGCTTTTACCACTCGTCGCTGTTCGGACCCATGCTTCGCTGGCTTCCCTCGAAATAGTGCTCATCGGAATCCCGATCGCTCCCTTACTTACATTCGACGGACTTGGTCGAGATCTTCGAAAGTTCGGGTAGCAAGAATTCATTTGGGAGCACGTTCTATCGCGCTGGGAATCTCGGTCGAATCGGGCGTGAACTGTCTCGAGGAGATTCCTCGATCTCGTGACCGTGTGATGTGAAAGAAAGGGAATCGTTCCTCTGGTGGGACGGTTGTTTCGCCTGTACCACGTCACGTCGAACTTGCGTTGTTTTCGCTGGGTGAGAAGCGGGAGAGTGAGGATAGAGAGACAGGGAGCCGAGGGGAGAGACAGTGAGGTGCAGTGCGATCTGTGCGTGGACTCTGGAGACCACGACGTGACATGGCGCAGTAATCATAAACGGGAAAAGGTTGGACGAGGGCTGAGGATCGGGAAGAGGAGCCGATTCGCTGGATCTTCCTGACGCGGGATCTTCGTCATCGTGGCTGGTGAGTCCCGTTGCATTCGCAGCTAAACTCTTGCTTTATCGTTTTACGAGCACCGGGGATGAAGGCTGGTGTGAGGATTTTAGCGCGACTCATGAATAAAAATGTACCGCGCTGAATGTGAAACGGAAGCATCAATCTCTCGCAAGAAGTCGAGAGAAAGAGCAACAAGTGTTGCTGATATCGCACCGCGGAGACAATCTTCGATATAAATGTTGTAAACACCGGCCGAAAGCGGGGCAGAATTTACTGGTGAACGAAATCACGAGATTTTCGTTAATCTTGTCGCCGTGAAATATGAAATGCCGATCGCGCGCTTCGCTGCGATAAATCCGTTCAAAGCCCGCCCCGTCTCGTATATAATCATCAAAAACGTGGGCGTTAATGCCCGTTACATCGAAGGAGCATAATTTCAGCGTGAATGTGTTCGGCGCGATCGATTCAATTGAGATCCGCCGTCGTTAAACATGAAGCGTGGGCAAAACTGTAAAATACCGTGCGCATAATTTTCGTGTGGATTTCTGCCGAGATAGGAACGGGTAGGGAGGAATTATGCACTGGTAAATATTATTCGCGAGGGAATCGCGCCATTCGTTGCGCTGTAAGTCGCACTGATTTTAATTGGAAACGAATTTCGAATGATTAATATTTTCTACTGGATACAAATGAAGTTGTAAAGTACTGTTATGTAGTGTAAGGTGGAAGAGTTTCTTTGTTGGTCTGCAAGTAGTAGGGTTTATACAGTAGAGTAGGATGTAAACAATGCGCAGAGTGAGGTAGGAACGAAAGTTTCAGTTTAGATGTTTTTTTTAGAAATGGGACAGTTAATTGTTTTGTTTGGTGCTGAAGAAATTCTCTGTTTCATTTTAAATGGTATTGAATTTAGGGTAATATTCGTCTGATAAATAGATATGTAAGTTTGTAAATAAGTATTCTAAAGTATTCATCCTTTTCTGTTACGCAGAAGTTTGACATGTCTTCACACGAAATACTAGGAAAACTATTACCCCGATTTTTCATCCAAAGTCTACTCGTATTTTACCTTTGTTCTATGTACAATATGATGGTATTATTATTGAAGAATCGCAAATAATTAGGCACTCTGTTTATGAGAGGATATTATGTATAAAAGACGAGGGAATACCGTCGGGACAACTCGCTAATTGATCGATACCTCCCCAGTTAGTGGAATTCATTAGGAAGTTTAATATTAATTGTCGTAATCAATTCAAATGAATAACCAATGCTTGATAGAAAACTGAAAGTTTCCTCATCGTGCATTCCCGGTAAAAATGAGGAGAATTTCATTGCAAGTTAACAAAGAGGAGTTAAAAACAAAGAAATGTTCATCAATCAGTCATCAGAAACTACAATCTTTGGGTTTACTCTATTAGGCGCATTCTCCTTCATCGTTTAAAGGTATCACTTGTAAAATGAAAAATTACCCTTTCTTAATGGATCCCTGACATCAGTTCATGCAACAAGTTTCTACTTTGAAATTCTATAACTTCTTCTTAAACCACTTCTTACTGTGAAACAGAATAAAAGAGTTTCTCGAGCTGTTAATGCTAAGTACTCCGTCCATCATGCGTTTTCAAATTCTTAACTGCTTTCATTTCACACTGGTAGGGCTAAATAATAGAAATCAGGAAGTCAATGATAAAAATACTTTAGTTATCAAGAATAGAGTTAACCTAATCGAAATGAAGAGAGCCAAAGGGCGCCGTAGGTGGTTCACAGAGGTGAAAATGAATGGAGAAAATAGCGAAGCAAAGAAAATATAAATAAAACGAAGATGTTAATGATGTTAAGCTATGTGTTAATCTATTTCTGAGATGGTAGTTCTGACCATAGAACACAGTACAATAAAAAGAAGTATTTGACTCAATAATTATATCTAATTCGCAGATATTGTTACTAGTTACGACTCAAAACATGTAAAAGAATCTTCACTCTGAAATTTCGTAGCTACAATGAGTAATAGGATATCATTATACAATTTTAGTTTATATTTTTATAATAAGCGTTGCAGGCCCACCCTTTTGTGTTTTCTCAACCACCCTTATTCAATTACTTAAATTCTTAGGGAAAAAATAAAGTTATTCTATATTTTGTGTGAATATACCATTATCCACAATATGAATTAATACACTTAATAAATTATCTTCGTTTAATAATATGCTTTGTCCTCATATTTTCATATAAAAGACAAACTGTAACCACTTGAAGGCGTATCAATCACGTCTTTCCCCGTAACAAAGTTTCCAGATTACGCAAACTTGTTACACATCATAGACCGTACGGGCATGCAGAAATATCTAGCAGCATGGCACGCAATGTTATTTTCTGGAAAACTTGCGTTCACGAGGCAGCAAAACGAGAAAGTAAATACCGATAACTGCTGACATAAAGTTAGACCGGGGAAACCGGAAATTAAAGGGTAAATAGCCTCGTACTTTATTGAAGGTAATTTTGTTCAATTATTGAGTTATCTCTTAAACGTTGTTCTCCCGAACTAACCGGCGAAAGATCATTCGACTGAAAAACTTTTAATGGCTTCTGAAATATTTTCTAAATACCTTTGCCTTTGCACCTGCCTCGTAAGTTTCACGTTATTGCCCCGTTTCTTGCTTCACTCCGAACGAGATGTTCGTCGAGTATGGAATTTAAACGTTGAACGTGAAAAACTGGTGCGAATTAACTCGTTTAATGCGTGTGTGTTTTTGCAAGGACAAATTGTTGCAGTTATATACTGTGTGAACATTTCACAAGAGAAGTTTAATATCTCAGATATAATTAATTAGCAAAATCGGCAATCGTTTAAAAAGAGAGGGACTAAAGACCTGAGAATTTTTCACTACGGAAACACAAAAGTGCTTTACTCCTTTACTTTACTAATCAAGGTCTGAGGTGCATATCAGTAGAATAAATGACAAAGGACTTGAGAAAGTGTCGTCATTTCACAAGTGTTCTCCAGTGATCAGACGTCTATACAACTGACTAACAATAAGAAAGTTACACTAAAATAAATATGGGATGTCTTGGAATGAGTGGTGCATCCGAGAAGGAAGTGACCTGCGTGCAAAAACGAATCGACAGTATAGAATAAAATATCGTCGGAAATAGTGGCTCATATAAAAAAATTCTACTCTAAATTTCTATTTATTTTCAAACATAGAATCATTACCTGCTCGATTACACCATTCACACTTGAAGCATTAAGAGCGACAACGGACTAACCTACATTAAAAAAAATATTTATTTTTGCTATTTTATATGATTAATTACGTGCATAGACATCCTCTCATTTCATCCTCACATTTTCCTCTGTCCTCATGTTTTCTTTTCTTTCCATCTGCTCGCAGGTCAGGCTTAAAAACAGCTAATCCTCGCCTCCCCTTGCCACCAGCTTACGTTACTTTTATTTTGGTATAATAACGACGATTTTTAGGTATTATTATTATTATTACAAGACACCCTCTGCATTCAGCTATCGCTGAAAATCGCTATCCCAAATAACAACTCCCTTTCCCCTCCAACCACCTTCATCTTACTTATCACTTGTGCTAACGCGTACCTACTTACTTTCTACCACGAGTCTGCAAACATCTTGAGCACACTACCCGTGCTAATCCGATTTGCACTATGAGCACCTCCACAACATTCTAATAACTCTGATAGCCCTCCTATCCATCTTCCATCGCGAATCAATTATTCTTCTCCCAACGAGGCCTACAAATAAACACGTGCCCTACAAAGAAAAACGTGGTTATACAATGTTAGACATTCTACCTGGATCGAACTAGAATCGAAGGCCAACGGCTACCAGTTCATCCCCGTCGATTACGATGCTAAACACGCCGATGGCATGTACATACTATCACCGCGCGTTGTTATCGCGCCCCCGTATAACGCAGCCGCGCTGTATCCTGTTAATTTAAATTATAATCAAAAATTAACGACCAACCAAGTCGGAGGTTCGCCCGTCGGGTCGTCGAGGGTGGATCGATGTGGCCGTATCACGCGAGGACCGTTTCGGTGTATCGCGGCTTATCGCCGGCCGGAATGAAGTCGGGAAAGAATTCGCCGTCTCCTCGAAATGGCCCAGAAAATATTTGCACGACATTCTTCTGGCGACAGTTCCCTCCGTTTCGCTTTACGTCCGTGACAGGCCGGCTTCGTTTTTGCGACGCAGCGTTACGCGGGTCGATAATGGCATGTCGACCAGTTAGACATTACAAGCCCCATTACGCGGGAATTCTGCTCGATAACGAATCCCCGCGCAAAATGAACGGGCCCTCCACCGTTTTCTCGTCCGACGACGATTCGAGGCTGCCACGGCGCGAGGCTTCTTATTAGAATCGAGAGGCTAGTCCCGTAACAATCGTGGCTCTTCCAGGAAATCGTCGCGGTTGCATGCGGCGAGGACACCGCATTAAGGGCGCAGAATCATCGCCCTTTTCGCGCACGGGGCGCTTGTGTGTCATCGGAGAGTAGCGAGGTAGAGTAAAAACTGGTAATACAGTCCGAAACGTTGGATGACAGCCGGTAAACCCTCATCCCGATGGGGCTTATACTCGATTGGGCAAATTGCCGCCAATCATAAATAATTGACAGACAATCACGAGGGATTTAGGTTTTCCAGCTCGGGACGTCCATTTTGATACTGGTTTCGTGGCGATTCGGGATTCTAAATTTACAGCGCGCTCCTCTCGTGTTCGCGTCGCTGGTTTATTTTTTTTTCTTTTTTGACATTTGGAAGACAGCTGATAGTGATCGTTGAGTTTATCTTATTGATAAATTACATGTATTTGCGGAAGGCTGTTGTTTAAAAATTCTAGAGATTGAAATGAAAATTGACAGGAATTGTGGAGTAGTTGATGGTCATAATGACATTGCGGGAGTGATAAAAATTGTGCCCGTTTAAGCACTTTATATATCAGTGAAAATTTATATTAAATTCCATCGCTGAATGCAATGCTTCGCCATCTTTCTGACAACTTCTGCAATTCCTATGCTGAAGAATCCTTTTTCGAGTAGAGAATCTCACTTATGTCAGAGTTTGCTCCTTCGTATACTTACTTGAATGTATTGCTATCGGGAGTGTTTTATAACGATCAAAGCGAATGAAAATTTATTGGTGCACGGTAAGAAGATATGTTCGTTAAAAATTTGTTAAAATTCCTTAACCCAGTTTACTCCATTATTTTCGCATTGTAACATGTTCTGAACATTATTATGATACCTACAAGATAAAATTTTCGCAATTAATCAAGTATGACCATTTCTTTTTTGAGTTATAATTCAATTTTTGTAATTATTACTGGACGATAATAAAATTTATTTGCATTTTTATAATACAGATACATAGCTTTGTGTGAATAATATTACAAATTGACAAATCTTGGAATTAGACAGACACGTCATTTCTAATTACATAAATTCAGAGCACAAGGATTTTTGATATCCACAGAAATTCATCATAACAAAATCACTTCTGTGGTTTTCCGAAAGTTGCAAGATTTAAGCACGTCGCGCGTTCACGAGGAATAGAAACGAAAGCGGGACGTTATCTCCAAAACGCAACGGTGTTCCTGTACGTGTCTTGGGCACGATGCAAAATGCGAATCGATGCGTCTGAAACGAACGATAAAGTTATTCGGAAGTTCAAAGGCTCTCCTTTTAGAGAAAAATCGCCGTCGGTTGGATCGCGTGTGCCTCAGAAATTTGTAGGGATCGCGCGTGATTCGAGGAACAGACGTCACGGACACACGTATACATCAAGATCGCGAATACCGCGGCGTAGCATGCCTTCCCCGTATCAGATAAAAGAGGACTGCAAACGAAATACCGTGGGGGTATTTTTACCTCTGCCCGCCCGACAAACTGCCGCCCGCGCACATTCAAACGACACGTATCGCGGTAATTTGTAAAGCAGCCGTTCAGATTGCGATCAACGAAGAGTGAAATTCAGTGCTCCGTAACTTATAATCCGAACGTGTCACCGGGCAATTGATTCTTTTCGCGCGTGTCGCGCATTATGATCCAGCTGGGCTTTCCTCATTAGCGCTGCATTCCTCCGTTCACTTATCACTTGAGCAGGTGCGTCGAATGAGTGCCGTTAAGTTCCCCTTTTCTTCTCTGGGTGTTTGTTAGGAGAATTGTGATCATAAATTGGGAGGTTAAATGCTGCTGGATGTTTGTGACAAAGTGTTAGTGATAATATAGTACTTTATTTGCAGTGACGCTGAATGGAGGGTTGTGTATAAATATTTGCAAGCTAGTCTCTTCGCCATTGTTGAGGACCATGAATTTTCCCTTCGCGTTTTGGAGTGTTCTGAAGTTGTTTGTACGGTGCGATCTAAGGAAAGGTGAAGTAAAGTACAGAAATTTGAAAAAAACAGTGCAGCTATTCATAGATTGGCGTTGACAGAGCAGTACATAGTTTTCTGTTTTATTAATGCAAGTGTAATGCAGGAGAACCTCGAATATTTTAAGAACGATGAGTTTAGATAACAGAGCTCTCAATTTTCTGTTGCTAAGCATTCCAGATCCCAGACAAGGCAACGTAAATATAAATAACAGAAATGAATAGCAGGTTCAGAAAGTGGTTATGCAAGTTTGCAGAGCAATTAGATTGCAAGTACAACTTGCTACAATTATGCATCATAGCACAGAAATATTTTCCTAAACGATCTAGCCAAAACTAAAAATAAATATAACCCTCGATAATTTTAAAGAAAGCAGTCAGTGCCTCAGCATCATGTTACAAAGTTTCGCTTCTTATACCGCAGCTCAGAAAAAAATGGGTTCTCTATAATCCACGTCCCGCCGTCTCCAATACCAACTTATACTCGCAAGAGGGCGCAAACCAAACGACAGATGCATATGAATCTACAAAAAAAAAAGAACGACCGAACTTTTATGGATAATTACAAAAGATAAGATAGATACCCAGGTGGCCGTTTGGAAGTGGAAATCACCGCACTGCCAGATGGAAAAGTCGAAACCAGGAGTCGTGAGGCACGAGACCGCGACATTCAGAAAGGGCCAGGGTGAAGTTTCCGGAGGGTTTTCGGAGCGCCTGGAACTCGTTCGTAACTGGAGTCCGATCCTGCCCGTAATTACAATTCGAACAAAGTTATGCCGGCCTGGATCGGGCGGGGATGTGTCAAGTATTTAATCAGGGCCGAGTCGAGTCTACGAGAGACAATAGATGGCGACCAGCCCCCCTCAGCCTATCCCCTCCGTTACCATCTGCCTTACCACCCGTGCCCCTTCATCTCCTTCTCGCCTTTCCAGCTTGGTTCCACTATGACTAGGGGTGCAATTATGTCGACCTCATTTCGGGACAGCTTCACTCCTCCCCCTAGCATTGTACTATTTCTCATCGTGTCTCTGTCTGCCCCTTGATCCCCCCTCTCACCCTGAAAATCGTCCTTTGCGTAACTATCTTTCTTTCCTTCCCTTTCTCCCCCCCCCCCTCTCTCTTAGGTTCTTTTAATGTTATCTTGCAGCTTTTTGCTTTCTTAACCTCTCCGTTTATTCTCGCAGGATTATCCAGCATAGATTTTTTTTGTGCGTACGGTGACCCCCTGCGCCTTTCTTTTTCGATTCTCTCGCGACGTTCAGGTTGCCCCGTTGTGACAGCGTTAGATAATACAGTAACTGTTCAGAAAAATTGTTGTCCTGTTGAGAGGGCTCCGCGTGTTACTTTAACATCTCGAAGGATTAAAATTTTTATCCTTTATATACCTTGTTAATCCTTAAGGAGTCGTTCTACTTTGAAGAAAAATTATGCTATTTGTAAAGATTGTTTTGCTCAATAGATATAACATATAATGAAATAAATATTTTTAGTATTTATTAAGCTACTCTTATATTATAGAAAAAAAATAGAAGTAATTGTTTTAATTTGTTTTAATGTGTTTTTTACAGCGTCAATATGGCAGCGAAAAAAGAGGTATGTTTATGGCGTAGGTGATTCTCCGGCTCAGGCTTATTTGAGACAAAAAATTCCAAAAGATTCTTAATCTGTATAAGTGTTGCAATTAAAAATTTTTGTCGAGAAATAACCGAGATTTTTCTCATGGAACACCCAAATTTCTTCTTAAACCCGGTGCCATTTTGTTAGTATCTTTCATTTGCTCTCGATTCACTTAGTTATTAAGCAAGGTATTCATAGAAACAGTTTGATAATTACGTTGGTGTCATTAAAAAATAATAGTAACGTTACTGGAAGAAATTGTGTTAAGCAGTGAAAATAGTTTACGTAAGAGTGATACTGTAACTTATGTCTTTCGTAATAAAATTCATAACGAATTCTCGTTGCAAAGGTTATAAATGTGTTGCGTTACTCTTTTCGAGAGTTTATGGCTGCAGAGGGGCCGCAACCACTTCACTGGTTTCCTCAAAAATAATTTCAACGTCGCCACAAATTCAGTTTAACGCTACAACAAACCTCTGGGTAATAGTTAGCGAGTATTTTGCGTCATGATTAATTCAGACATTTATGTTCTTTCTCGCCATTTTGAATTAAACAGTTGAAACGGAATGTGTTTTTGTTGTTGCCCGTAGGATTGCTACTACCCCATAAAGATAACAAACGGGTTGCGTCTTTCTCCTTCATGAATTGCAAATTTTCGTCCTCATGCTTCTTCTGCTTTCTTCATCAGCTCCGCCACGTGTGTATTTTTGAAACTTTAAATCCGTTTTGCTCGTGTATTGGGGTACATAAATTCAGGGATTTTTGGCACATCGTGCTGACATTTTTTTACACTTTCGTAAGGGAAGAACTGCATCGTGATTTATAAACAGAGAATAAAATTATTCTAATCCGCTATTGTCCATTTCAATGTATATTCAAAAAATAGTTATTTAATAGATGGAATCTTGTCGCTGATAATCGATTATTCTGCACATGAAAGTTGCTCACAATTTCAGTTATCCCTTACAAATGCATATTTAATGTACTTTCAAATTACACGATCGTCAGAAAAAATTTATATAACTGAATTTTAATCAGATTTTTTTAAAGCTCCACACATCTGTAGGATGTTTCGTTTCTTATGAAGAAGGTAACTTTAAACTCTTCTAACACCGTGCAAAATAGTGCCACTGGATAAATTTGTTTATTACCACGAAATATTTGTTAATCTAGGATTTTTTTTTTCAAAACAGTGCACATCTTAAACAATACTATAAGATACAGAAATATGTGATTGAACTACGCGCCCGAAGTGCGACGGAGAACGAAATATAGGAGGCCAAGGGAAAGTGGTGTGTATATAGCCAGACGCGTTTTCCAGTCGCTCCGACTAGAACTACAATACCTTCATAACTTTTCAGACAAGTGGATGAAGTTTAGGAAATTGCATGTAAATAGTAACAATTACATTTAAGAATCTGAAATTAAATGTATCTGCTACTGCGCCATATTAGCTGTTCTTACTCAATAATTATATAATGAAAGTAAAACAAAATTTCGCCGCCTCCCTTCATTTTAAAATCACTGGCCATTACGGAGTCATGAACTCCTGTCGAGCACAACTTTCGTAAATAAAACCAACATGATTTGCATTATGTAACGTCAATTCTTTCATTAATGGTAAGTACCTGCTCCTGCTACTTCAATTCACTGCAACATCAAATTACCCGATCGAATCGAGATAGCAACTTTGTTAAGCACTTTGATACGAAACCGGTTTTACCGATTGGACAGGGCCAAACTTTACGCCCGGTTTCGAGAAAAGTTCTTCAATGAAAATATTATAACTAGTCTTGAAATCCATGCTTGCAGCTCGAGGACTGTTTATTTGAACAGTGACGTCAACCTGAACATTAAATTGCAGGCACTGAAGGAGGTACTCGATCGTTAATTGCCTAAACATTTCGACCAATTACAGTCTCTTACGTAACAGTGATATCCTCGAGGAGATTAAGCTGAAGTGTGTATGTAAAATTGTATTCTGTTAGGAAGTACATTTAAAAAGTTACCAGGCTGCAATTTTATAACGAGTTTCAAGTTCTTCCGTTCGTGATTACTGTTTGATAACATTTCAGGGCAGTTTCAATGAATTTTCGCAGAACAGATGAAAATTGCAAACATTGATGATTTATATTTTTTAAACAAACTCAAATCTAGCAAACTGCTGATTTAAACCCCCTTCAATGTTGCGTGGACTGCATTATATGTTCAATTTCATCTAATTCCCTCTTACCATTTGTAAAATGAGATCGACTTGAATCACCTATATGCAAAAGTCGCAAACTTTCATGTCCTGTATTTTTTAAATAAATCCTAATCCAGCAAAACGATGACTTAAACCCCATTTAATACCGGATTAACAACCTAATATTTCAACATCATCAAAATTCCTAAACCCAAGTGCTCAAACTGTTCGATTTCTCCTGAAATATCCACTACATACACATTCAGCTTACCACTTTCCTTCACAGATCCCATCTTAACCACGTCGCGTTAACGAAAGGGTGTACCACGGTTCTCAAGACAATCGCCGCAGCTTTTTCACTTCGAAAGCGAGGCCAGTCGTGGATGTTTATGCGTCGAAGAGGCGGTAATTCTCCGCGGTCCCCGCTCTCGCGAAACAACGGCCGCCCGGTATGAAAAACCGTCGGTTTATTACCGAACGGAATTTCCCTGCCCACGGCTACGTCGCCGCCGGATTATGCAATTTAAAACGAGTTAATTGAAGTGCAATAAGTCGTTAAAACTCTTGAGCAAATTAATTAATATAAAAGCCGGTTAGAATAGCGCGCGGCCAAAGCTTTGCCCCTCGTCCCTGTCGCCCTCCTTTTTCCTCTCCCTTCGCCGCACCTATCCCGGGCAGAGGGTAGGGAGGGGGCCGCGCGGTTACGACAACGATGGTGGCAACGATGAGGTCTGGGGGACGTCGGCGGCGGGGGCCGACGAGGAAAAGTACGGTTAATGAAATAATGTACGCCCGACGTAGTCCTCGAGCACGCAGCACGCGGGATTTAACTTTTCCATGAAAATACTTGTGCAAGCTAAAGAGGCGGCCCCCCGTCAGCCCGAACCACCCAACCACCCTCCCGGCCCCGCCCTCGTGCTTTGAGCTGAAATCGCGGCGAGGGTGACTTGATCGTTGAAATCAAAGGAAACGCGAGACGTAATCTGTTTAATCAAGAACTTCATACGATGGAAAGGTATGTAACGACGTTGATGGGTCGGGTAGAGCGCTCGCGCCTGGAGCCTTGCACCACCTAGCCGACTGCAGATTCAATTTCCGACGGGCGATTCGTTTCTCCGCGCGGGTCTCGTTAGTCTTGACCTTTTTCCTACCGCTGATGTGCTTAAAACGTTAACACTCTGTACGTTAAAAGGTAGTGGCTGTTTCTAGTGGCAGCTGCGACGGAGTTCTGAATACTGTTTTCATCTGCATTAGTGTTTGATGTCCAATTCATGATTGCTGTGTACGCGGTGAAGAGTATGTTTAACATGGAATCTTTCCGTTTCTGGTATACTTTAGTAAAGTTCATTTATTGTTTATTTATTGATTTATTTATTGATTTATTTATATATACGGGAAAACCCTTTGGTACATTTTTGAGCGTTGCCAAACTGACGCTTTGTGTTTTCTCTCTTACAACTTAGAGTCGCGTTCCTGATTGCTGAATACAGTACGCACTCGATATAAGCCCGTTTCTACCATGCGTTGTACGCTCGGCGACTATTCCCACCATTTCTTCGAATCCTTCGAACGCGAGTGAGAGAACCTGAGAACGAGCGAGAGGCTCTTTCGTTTCCTCTCGCTCGCTCTTGGATTTTCTCACTCGCGGTATTGGCCGCTTTGAATAGTGTCCAGAACGCGCGGAACGCCCGCCACCAGCCCCGTTCGTCGGGTTTATAACGAGTGCATACTATACAAGAAAATATATGTGGTAATAGTAGCGCGACATATCGTGTAATCGATATCTCGTATAATCGATATATTGATATATTGGAAAATTTTGGCATTCCTAGTGCCGAACCGATCGCGCAGCGCTGCCGAATCGTGCAGCGCCGTATTTCTTCGGGTGTCAGCGCGCACCGTTGCCACAAAAAAGTGAATTCCTCCTGCATCGCTTCTAGGAAATATGTAACAACGTTGAGACGCAACATACGTCTGAGAATAGAAAATTCCAGTAGAGGACTAATACATAAAAGTGGAAAGACAAAAATTAACAAAATAAAGGAAAAGAGAAATAGTACCTAGTAAATAAAAAATAAGTAAAAAGGAACAAAATACAATGAAAGTAAATAAAAGTTAACGGGAATTGTTAACCGCTTTCCTCATTGAGTGCTTAAAAAAGTATAGTGTAAAATCGTGAAAATGTTTCACGAGTGTCCTACATAACGGAAGGAGACAGAAAGAATTCCTTCAATATTCATATAACGAGGACGCCGCAATACGCACGTGCAAGAATGCGACTTATGCACGCACGTCGCGGCACCAATTGCACGGAATGCTCTCCAAACGTTCATTAAACGCCACGATTGTTCTACAAACATTTTTAATCATACCATAATTGTCCCCATTCCCAACGACATTCAGCGAATGTTATCCTACAATTATGAAACGCAGAAGATTCATTTACGTTGGAGCTGCAGCAAGGCAAGGGCACGTCGCCGCGATGCGCTTCGAGCGTCCTCGAATGATCTCTGTGCCCGGGCCCCGCGATACCCTCCCGCTCCGTAATGAAGCCTCGCGTTACGCAATTTCGTTCAATCGATAATGGCTCCGAAAGAGTGGCCCTTTCTTCTTCCGTTTCACCCTTTCATCGGGCGGTCCTCGGTTATGCGCGCGTCCGCTGACTTCACTGGAAACATTTAGCCCATGGCGAACCGGTTTTAAAAGGTCTAACGAACTGTGAAGTCGAGCTAATTGAGACTGTTGCAAAACGCGGCTGTATCTCCCTCTGCCGGAACCAGTTTACGGAGCTGCGACAGGTGTAACGCGAGGCTGTTTCATTGCTTTACGAGTGCTAATTATCTTAAACGGAGGAGGAGGGAGCTGCCGGGCCGCGTGTGCAACAAGGAGGAGAGGGGGAAAAAAGTGGCAGCAATTTGCAAATCATTCGTCGCTTTGCTTGTCTCCCCGTCTCGCCTCGTGCCTGATTATTTCGTACGACCGTCTAGTCGCAATTTATTCCTCTTGAGGCGACTCTCGGCGAATTTTTGCATTTCACACGGGAACAACCGCGTTCCCTCCTAATTACATCGGAACAGGGAATGATTTAATAACGCACACACGCTGCGCACGCGTCCTACTCGTCTTCCCAATTTCGGTGTAATTTAGCGATTTTTATCATCGCCTCGGTAGGGATAACTTTTTGTATTTCATGATTCAAAATGTAGCTAAATGTAAACATTTTTTAACATAAGGGTTTTGTGCATATATTTTACGGCTTCAATAGAGTTTTCTCAAGTTATGTGTTAATTCTCATAACGATCCGTTAATATTTACTCAAGTTATCGTAATTTATGTTTAAAGAAATAATGATTTTGAACGATGACAAATTTTTTGTTTATAATTTTTAGTTCAAATAGTAATGATTGCATAAATAAACTGTAAATAAAAAAAATGTGTGTCGTGACGAGCTTTACAACACTATATTTTTTAAATTTCAGTTTAATAACATTTAGTTTTCCAATCTTTCTTAGCGTTTGGATAATAATTTTTCCCATTTTCGAGTGCTAGGGTAGACGTCCCTATTGCCGTCAGTGTCCCTATTACTGCCACTTTATTTATTTTGCTTAATAAAAATGTACCGTATAAAGAATAGTGTACAACAATAATATTAATAATAATAAGAACAGTCCCAATTTAATGGTAATATTATTGTTGTACACTATTCTTTGTACGTTACATTTTTATTAAGCAAAATGAATAAAGTGGCAGTAATAGGGACACTGATAGTAATAGGGACATCTACCCTAGTCCCCTTATTGCATCCGACCCTTCAATTGAGGCGCTCAAGTAAACACATAAGTATTTCAGCAAAAATAAAACAATGCATATAATTTCTTTGCTACTTTGATAAATACATTGATAGAATTTAAAGACAACTTTTGGTGCTTTTTGCATGTTATTGAAATTCCGCTATTTCCTTAAAAAAAAATGTTTCTCGTGTATGGATGACAAAGGGACATGCTGTGTACAAAATGCTGACTTTATTCAAAGGACGTACTTGTGATTTCTTTCGAATAATGCAATATTGAATTTCATATAACGCTGGATGTAATATGCCTTGCGTCCTTTCTATATCCGTTTCATCGCGCGAAATCTGGAATCACGAGAGCCGATCATACGTAAGTAGATTTCTTATTTGCCCCCAATGCATCGTTGCAAGTAGGTATGACATACGTTATGTAATAAATCTTGCCATTATTCGTGAGTGCTTCTAGAAATAGACTTGGGGCTTTGAAATTATTTAGTACTGTTTGAATTGGGTATCAACTCTCGTTAACGTAAACTGGGGAATTAATCTCTTTAGATTAAATGCAATTCTGCGATTAGACGGTGACAGTAAATTAAATGTTTTCTCATTAATAAGGATATCGTAACGTGATAGTTGTGCATAATTAATTGTACTATTAATATTTACTATTTATGGTTCATAATTCCTTGTTTGAAAAGTAGAAACTACGTGTCAAGTATCGACGAAGGATTTTTTATTGAGTACCTACAAAATTTGCTTGGAAATGTAGAGCCATCACATAACACACCTTTGCAAACATCAAAGCGTCAACCTTATTTGTAGATACATTTCTTTCGTTACAACTCCATAAATTTATTCCTTTGAACGATTACTACTAGCTACAGAATTATTGACATATACTTCTTACAGCATTACTATAATTATTGCAAACGAGAACGTCCCACATTTACAGAAACATAGAAATACAAAAATAACCCAGTGTTAGCGATGACCCATGTGAAATCCACACAAACAAAATAAAGAATTGAGAGAAGATTAGGTACCCTAAATGTCACTAAAGTACAAGATTCGAAAACTCATCTGAAAAGTCATAAAATAAATCTGCATTATTAGCGAGACCTTTAGCAGACCTTTTACAGAGATGATATGCGTAGGATTGGATTGAAAACTATTAAATTATTTCATTTACTTCGAAATATATTATACCATCCTCTGCACTAAAGAATGTTGACTGGAAAATATTGGTTGTCGACATTTAATAAGACAATTAATCAAATGTCTGAGGTACAAAGATTTACTCTAAACTCTGATTTACTCCAACTACTAAATTCCGTTGTGGCACCGCCTGCCCGAATGACATCTCGCGCTCGTAACGCTGCCGCAATACGCATCAGCGAATCCACCAGAATTTCCCCTGAAGTCTGTAAAAGCTAGCCGCAGTCAGCATCGAATACGTAAAACACCGGACGATAAACTCTTAATCCCGCAGCCCGCAAAATTCATTCTACCCTCGCTCCTACAAAACGCCACCGACAACACAACTCTGCGCGCCGATACCTTCCGCCACGTTCGTCACGCATCCCTGAAACAACTCCCCTCGTTTAGCCGCCAGTGTCGCGATTCGCGATAAACAAACAATAAACGTTCGGAGCGGATTCGTCGGGCGTAAATCGGGCTTTGGGTCGAGCAAAGATCCGGCCACGGTAATCTTCCCTTATCAGAATGGATCGTGTAATGCCTCGTAACGAGGATGCAATGTCATCTGAAATCCCTGCCACGTAGGAGGAGGAGGGGGTTGGGGTAGAGGCTCTGCGGAGGATCGTTGGATTCACAGGAATGACGAAACGCATCTCCGTATGTAGCAGTACAGGTACACTCACCGATCCCCGCGCGCATGCACGCCGGGCTACGTGCATTTCGGGCACGAGCAAGACGCAGACAGCCACGGGGCGTTAGGTGGCGCGGAACGGGGACAGAAAGAGCGGCTGTAGCCGTGGAACGGAGAGAGAGGGTTGTAAACGGACGAGCATGCGAGGCAAAGGCAACCAAGCGGGGAATCGGCGGGAGCTAGAGCTGAATTAGCATGGCTATCTGGGTAATATATTGGACTGTATCGTTGGACACGACCAGCCAGAGCCACGTGATATACTGACACCCCGGGTTTTATTGGCAGTACGTAGTCCACCCTCTCTACCCTAGCTTTTCAGCTAGCCTCACCTCCGCCGGCCCTTGACGCCCGGCTTATCCACTTTCCCCGTTAATCCGGCAACCGTAGTCAGCCGCCAGCGCTAAAAAATGTATTCCCTTTCCATTACGGTCCCTTTTTCGCTGCGCCGCCTGTGTGCCGAGGCTGTACACCGAGCACCGCGATGACTGTTCCCGTATCAAGAGATTTTCGCGACGGTGTTACGATTTTGATGAAGAGGAGCTACTTCCGGCGGGCTTTCCTCAATTCACTGACTCTCCAGTCCAATTCGGAACTACAGTTTAGTGGAAGAGACGCCTTTTACGATCAGAATTAGAACTACTTTGAGGATTTACTGACTTGCTTACGGTTGGTTGCAAGAGTATTCATACAGAAATTAATGGAGGTGAGTTGGTGGGGAACGAATGGAGGGAGGTACGTAGGCCTCCAAGCGTTGATGTCTGTGATTCTTTTAGGTGATAAGGTATCATCAGATATCTTATTGACTGGCGGAGGTCCTGCAGACCTCCGAGTCCTCGAGTTTTGGTGTATGTAGTTAGTCTGGGATGTTCCTAAAAACGGGCCTCCCTTCTGGGGAGCAGCAGCCCCCGTGGAAGCTTGGAACGGTATCGTTTGCGAAACTACAGGCTGTACTTTATAATTTGAAGACGATTCGAAAGGAAGGGCAGTGTTCAGAGTGATATTTAATCACAATTTTATATTGGAGAGCGTGCGGCGGGGTCTGTACGCTGCTGTCTGAAGTTTGCCAGCTCTTGTTGGCAGAAGTCGAATGGCACCTCGTATTCGATAGGATCACGTTCGACAGTGATCTTGAATTTTGTGATATTGAGGTTTTGGATAAAAGAGATTCTTCGATTTTGCCTGTGAATTTTCTGTGAAATTTCGAGTTACTGCGGCCTTTTCACGTGAGACTCTTTTGTGACATGGATCAGAGTTTTAAATATATTTACGTAGGTGTTATCAGTTTTGTATCGTGTAATGTAGTGATTTTAAACGATGTTTAATTATTGATTTTTCAAAACCCTCCACCTCGTTGTAATTTGGTAAATTCTTGATAACATTGCACCTAATTCCTTCCTAAAACCGAATATAAATTAGTACCTACTTCATTAGTACTAATAATAACACCCCTCTTCAGGTCCATCAAATAATAACTACTATTCCTCATTTTAATTTATTGACACACCACGATGAAAATTACAAATGAGCAAAAGAAAAATAACTGATGGTAGAATATAAAATATTCAATGTGTGTAGACCAGCAGATATTAAATAATCATTTCACCTGCGCGTGAGTGACAGACCTCGATAAAGAAAGTCTGGGTCGCGTCAAATTCGGCAAACTGCACGTACAGTATATTCATCTAACCTGAAAAATGTTGAATATTACTGGCTCCAGGTTCGTGCTTACGCAGCGGTGTGCGTGTTCGTACCTGTATACTTGACAAATTCAATAGAACTTCTGAAGAATTTGAATGCGCTGTGCACGCATATCCATGGGAAATGGCAGTAGTAAAGTATTCGAACGATCTCCTATTTTGCTTCCCAAAAATAAAGTTGATCCAACGTCGCTTTATTCCAGCTCCGTTCTTTTACATTTCCATGCCCGTACGAAGTTTCATTTGCGATATGAAATTACATATAGGTATTCCACTGCTGGCACTGCGATATTTAATTATTAATTCTGTGTGAAAACCGATAAATAGAACAGTCGATCTTCTGGTCGTTTATTTTAGAATACCCGACAGTATCGAGATTAGTATTTTGTAATTTTGGACCAATTTAGGATCAATTTAGATCGTATAATGTTTTGTCCTGTCACTGTTCAAGATGGATATTTCTACAGTTTTAAATCCGTGTTTAATTCTTCATGGAGGATATTCCGAACCCTTCTTCCAAGGGAAGTTAGGCAACTCGGAAATTCAGAAAATTATGCAACTTTGTGTACAAGTACAGTAGTTTATCCATAACACAAAACTATTTTTTGTTGGTGCCATAATGCGGTGTTAGAGGGTGAAATCACCTCTTGAAAAAATTCATAGTTTTCTTTATCGTGGAATGTTTCGATAAATTTTTACCCCCTAAAACGACACTATGCCACCAAAAAAATAGTTTTGTGTTACGGATGAACACTCTGTTTGCACACAAAGTTGCATAATTTTCTGAATTTCCGGGTTGACTATCTTACCGTGTCAGTAAAGATGAAGATCACTTAATGTGAAATACTTAGCTTCTTGAAAGTAGCAGAATCTGAAAAAATTAGTAAATTCATTCATTACATTTGCAGATTAAATCTTTAACCTGGTATGCGCAGATTATTGTGTTTCTTTCTCTGAATATTGCCAATAAAAACACGCTGATCTTCATATATATTTGTATGACAGACGATCTTCCTACAAATTGGTGAATAGCAGTAAACATCGCTGGATGTATGATAAATTCATCGCGAATATTGATACACTTGACCCATGGACGTAATAGGTATCGAAAGGTCCTCCGACCTTTACTCCACAAATTCGTTCCTTAGTGAAAATTAGTCGTTAAAATAAATCGGTAGGTTTCTTTAAAAATAAATCCATGGCTTTTGCGGGACCTCGAGGCTCGCGCGCGACTATCGATCGCGGACGGTAATTAACGCGCGGTACACCCGAGAAAAATCGAAAGCGATCAAGCGTCGGTACGCTCTGCTAACTAATTACCCGCCATGGATCGTGATTGCATCGCTTTGTCAGTCTCTCTGACTAACCCTCGCCTCACCTGCTGGATTTGCATTCCGATATTTGTTTCACGAAACTTGTGTTCCACCTCTTTTTCCCCGATACCTCGATCGCAACTAAATTCGATAACACTTTACCTCAGACTATCCTGTCTGTATGTACCTACATCCACATTTCTAGGTTTGACAATTGTCAGCTGTATACCGTTGAAAATAATGTATTTTAATATATTCACTTAACGATTAATTAGGAATGTGTTGTAGATACAGTAATTTATAAGTGGACTGTATCACATCTAATGGAAGACATTGGTAATTATTTTAATAAGGATATGTCAGGACAGCGATACTATTAATTTCGTGAGATGTTCTGTTTGTGGTTTGTTGCGATTGTGTCGAATGTATAAACGTAAATATTCTCTACAAAAAAATTACCAAATGTTCTTTAAATGTTGCTCTTTTAAGTGCAAAAAGGTCTGTAAAAATATATGCCTCTACTTTTTCCCAAAAAAATTCACAAAAATTCGCTTCTTTTCATTTCCTGACTAGGCATAACCTCTTAATTCTCCTTTTACTCAAATTGAAACAAATGAGGTCATTCCTCGAAGCGTCGAAATCAAATAGCCTCGAGAACATTTGTAACAGCAGCCTGTCCTCTTCATATCAGTACACAAAAATGTACACCGCATCCAACAAAAAACAAAGCCGAGAATGTAACACAGTCTACAGCGCGTAGGTTCCCCGATCCATGATAGCAGCGAAAGTGTTAAGAACGATTCTCACACATCGTTCCCGTCTTTCGTTCTCGCTCGTCGCCCATATTATCGGCACGGCGGAAGTTATTCAGGAATAAAGGTCGGACGTGGGCGCGCTCTCCTCGAGCGTCAATTTCCAACGGAAGGAGGGAGGGAAGACGTTCGCAGACGTTATTGGGGGGAATTGATATCAAAGGTGGCGATAGGAAGCCCGTACGTAGTCCTTCGCGAAATAAATTGATCCGAGGGATTCGTTGGTGCAACAGCATTCTTACGAACGTGGTAACGAGTTATATACCGTGGCCATTCGGCGCAGGTGCGCGCCTCTCGCTTGCTTCCTCCGTGTCACACAACTTTCGCGTTATTGCGATCTGCTCTTCGACACAACCGACTTATCCCCGTGATTTACTCCCTTTTAAAGCGGTCCGAAACGCCTCGACTTCACCGCGCCCCGATCGTTCTTTCTGCTTTCTCATGGCCCCCCTTTTCTTGCCCCCCCCCCCGTCCCCTTCAACGAAGAAGTTTTACGATTCAAAGTTCTTTCGTTGTTCGTTAAAGCCGAACGAATTCACGGGCGGAAGATTGGGCGACGGGAAAGCCACTTTTCAGAAACGCACGATCGTATTATTTTACTGGAAAGGCTCGCATGCCCCCCGTTCCCTCTGCTGGTGTTAAAACTTTACGAGCACCTCGGAACGCGGCGGATTTCTTTCTGCTGCGAGACTTTTCTCGTTCGTTTTCTGATCGGCGACCTTGGATCTCAGCGTGAGCTGAAGCCTTGCCGCGGCCCTGCACTCTTCCCGATATTCGTTCCTCCTCGATTCGCAGAGGAAGATGTGCAGTGAGCTAGGATCTTCGTTGCTAGTGATTGATGCGTAACGGAGGCTCCGTGATTGATAAGTAATGTGTCATTGTTTGGGGAAAGCTATGAAATTGCTTTGTATCGTTTTATGAACGTAAACTATGGTGAGGATCTGGGATGATGAATGAAAATTTGGAAAATGGAAGGAAATGAATTGCTTCGAAAGTGACCAGAGATTGAATTTTTTTTAGAAATGTTAATAGGGCGAGGGATCTTTGGGGGAACATAGTTGCAAACATTTATATTGGTTCTGTGGTATTTTCTAACAAATGGCTGCTCATTTGGAACAATGGGTAGTATAATTCGATTAATTGGCACTTCCTGAATCATTGTTACTGTTTTAATTACTGGTACACTGATAATGGACAGTATGACACGCAAGACCCTCTGGGGTAGAAAATAAAACTTACTTTTCACTTAATTGATTCGCTCTTCAAGGCATGTCAGCTAAGGACTTTCGATAACGTTAATTGCAATTACTTTGCTATTGTGGAGACTAATTACGATGGATACAACGATAGGGACTGATAGTTCGTTAAATTGTGACTTTCGATCTGACGATCTTCTTCACTAGATGCAGCCATTTTAACGTCCATCACTGACGTGCAGATTTCTTTATGAACTCTATAATTAGAATACGGTCTTATCGAAGCAACAATTAAAATCAATATAACAGTTTTATGTTGCGTTGTCAGCGTGAAAATAGGTGTATTCAAATAAAGCAGTGGGTTGAATCTATTAGTAAGTTTTGTTGCTTTTAAGAATAAATTGCAAATGGTGGATATGTTTTAAAATTGTTCATTGATATATTTCAAACATCCTTATAATTTCTTTAAATTTAACTTTTGAATTTAATACACTCATATTTCCAGGTTTCGAAACCAAAGCTGCATAAAGAGTTACTTAATATACTTAAGGTTACGCCATTATTTTCTCTTATATTTTATACATTGGTAAATGAAATTAGTTTTATTAATTTTTACTTCATGGTAGGAGACATTGAAGAACGAAGTTTTCTTTAAGTAAAGAGAATTAAACCCAGTCGTTAATTAACAAGACGCGGGAGAGGTTTGAGGGAAGTTTTCTTGTAAAATTTGGCCTACATTTACCTGAACTTTAAGAAATTTAAACTTTGCCTCGAAAAGCGTACTAGATATGTACAATTGACCCTATATTGGGTAAACTTTCCGTCCCCCTACATACTTTGAGAACAAAAACCAATAATGTTCTTTCAGCAAGTAAAGTCGGGGCTTCCAATAATAACACAACCCATTTTTTAATAAAACTTTTACCTTTTTCATTCGGTTAATTCGAGGTGAAAAATACTACTCAAAAGCAATAAGGATCGAATAAAATAATGTTTACTCATGGAGCGATATTATAGTCATATAAATATACATGTTCTGTTAATATCGTTTTTTTAATTTGCTTTACATCAACAAATTTATATTGAAAACGTTTTCCAAAATACTCTGTATTTAGATCTCAAACAACACATAACAAAGTGAGTGCAATCCAGAAAAATATCAATATGTCAGCCATTTCGTGCCTCATACATTGAAATTTCAAAAACGTGGAATACAGTATTGCAAATTAAATCAGTGAAGATCCCTATATCATGTCACTCCAGTAATTTGCCTATAAACCGCAAATATTCCATCGTTATTAAAACTTGTTAACGTACAAATTATTAGAAACACCCACGTTGCTGCACACATCCTCTATTATCCAAAAAGCAAGATCTCTAACAAGATCTACTACCTCTAAAGGGGATACCATAGAAATTTTCTGAATTTTAAAATCTAACTTTTGTTAGAAACGCTTTTCAGTCAAATTATCGGAAATTCCTAAGAAATCGTGCATTGCGTTGAAGTGACCACCCTGTATAAGGAGGCTTCAAAATCTTTTAAGTGCATAGGGCATAGGGCCTCTAAAGGTCTTAATGCGACCCTGACCTCGATGCACCAGTACCCCATTAATATTTCAAGTGATTCCTCACAGACGGTTTCTCATTCCCAAAAATATTATTCTACATTTTTAATTAATTTTTCCACAAAGATTCAGCCTCTTCCCAATTGTCCAACCAATAACAGACCACTCTGTGCGAATGAAGAGGAGGGAAAAAAATACTACTGCATGCACGTGCATGGTGTGAGACAATGAATGAAAAGAATGCAAGGGAGAGAGAGAGAGAGAGAGAGAGAGAGAGAGAAAGTGACGGAAGAGGGTGGAAGAAAGAAACACAAGAGGGGAAGGGCCGACAGAGTCAGGTGGAAAGATTGAGTCTGTTCAGCGACTGGCAGTGGTTTTTACGCGCGACCTGTTTACACGACAATACCTTTGACACACTCAAGCCTGCGGTATCACGACTTGAAGCGACATTTCTATCTGCCCGCGTGCGTTCTCCCTGGAATTGTACGTCTCCCGCACCCGTGTGCCATTGTATTCTTTAGCAGCGTGCCTCGTAAGAGGTGTTTTCAAACAGCTCACCGAGTAACGTTGAATCGCTCGTCGGGAAACCCTCGCGATTCCCTAGCTTCTTACGGCCACGTAGAATTGTTCTCGGGTTGCTTACGAATTGGGGCACAAACGACCACGACGGTTTCCTGCTACTTTTTCTTCGGTTCTAGAAATCTATTCAGGATTTGGAGTCGCGCGAGTTTCACTTCCTGCGTTCGCACGCTTGTGAGGCTTCTTAACGGGCGATTTTACTTCTCTGTGACCACAAAGCTGATTTTCTTTTGTATTCTACTGTAGTTTGTAGTGTTAGAAATATTCTAGTAAAATCTTCAGTCGAAATTCGGAAAATTAACAAAGTTGCGGTACTTGGAAGGAAGCTGCGCACGATGCTCTGCATTTGCAACTTCCCACGACTTCTTAAGGGGGCTTTCTACTTCGCCGTGACCGAAAAATCGATTCTTTTTCTCGCATTCCCTCGCGGTTTATAGTCTTAGGAATACTCGAGTAAAATTTGAAGTCGAAATTCGAGAAGTAAACAAAGTTAGGAAAGTTTGAAGCAGGTGGCTCGCAGTGTTGACTTTCTGCGTTCGCACTTTCCCAGGGCTCCTTAAGAGGACTTTCTGCTTTCCCGTTACCGAAAAACCGATTGCTTTTCTTGTAGTTTATAGTCTTGGAAATCTCCCAGCGAAACTTTAGGTCGAAATTCGAGGAGGTAACAAAATTACGGGAGTTTGAAAGAGGCGATGCGCTTCTATAATAGCACAAGGAGAAAGACCTCGTGCGTGCACAGACTCCCCAATATTTTCGAAGTAGATTAGAGCTGAAAATGATTTTTACTTCGAGCAGTCCGATTATTAGAATATTTATCAAATGTAATTTGAATTTTCGAGTCGTCAAATATTTTTATATCTGTACATTCGTGTTATTCGTATATACATATATGATAAGGAATATAAATCAGTTTCCAAGTTCGTCATTTTTCTTTAAGTTCATTAGTTTCATTTAAGATTTTGTAAAACTTTCTATTTTCTGCATTCAACTTTTAAACTACTTAGTACAACATTACGTGAATTGGTTTAAAAAATGATTTCATATCTATTGATTACTAGCTTAAAGTAATTTTTATTAAGTAGTTATTATAGGACAATGTGCCAAGGGGATGAAATCAGGGGGAGAGTTGGGATGTCCAGGTTCCATGGAGCTTATATTTTTCGCAGGGCCATAGAGAGTAACTATGCAAAATTTGGTCTAGATAGGTCAAAAGGTGTAGGAGTTAATAGGAAATATACAGTCAGACATTTTATGTTATATATATAGATTATTCGAGATAGTATAAAAGTGACGTTGCCCCTTTCTGCGGGTCGCGACAGCATAATGTAGTGCTGCTGCTAGACGGACCCAGACGTCTCATCGTCTGAAGTTGACAGCCGCATTACGAATCAGACCGCCAGCAACAGTTGTGACAGAAACAGCTTTTATCCCTCTTACCAAAGAACGAAGTGGACTTACTTCCTAGCCCTCCTGCGTTCACCCTTCGCTGGTATCACGTACTACTTATCACTGAATTCAGTATCAATATTCACGAAATTAGTTTGCGTTTAAAATTCTCGCGTTGAACTCGAAATTAAGGCGTCCATTTCCACGTGGACCACTCATGTCCTACAATACACATTTCTCCTAACTAGACATTTTCTTTTCATTCTGAGTAACAAATCCTTCGATTCGATTCGATGTCGAAATCAAACAGAAACGAGAAAGGACTTAACACAAATTGCAACTTTCCTGCAACTAAATATTAGAATCCAGCTGAGCATTTTTCTCCACTGAATCTATTAAAAGATACGGAGTATAATCGCGAGGGAGTAGGAAGAACGCGTTCAATTCGAGACGAAACAGCGGCGAACGATTCCCAGCGGATTAAATTAACTCCAATCAATTCCGTGGGGATTAACTCGTTATTAACTGGCCCGCCCCATTCCCTTGGTCGTTGTATTGGCGCAATTTGTTTTTTTTTTGCTCGCACTCGCAGGCGATGCGCCTGTGATGTAACTGTAACTGTAATATATCTATGGCCGAGCGAAATCCGCGCGGCGTACATCCAGGGCCGCCGATATCGAGCGTATCAACCTAGTAAAACGATATACAAGCAAACGAGTGAGGAAGGGACGGCGCGGGCGGTGAGTCTGTGACATCGGAGCCAGCTTGTCGAGTTTGTTTCCGATGTTTGCTAAATGCAGTCAAAGTGCATGTGAATTACCGCATTAACCTGGACTTCAGCCTCGGCGCTGTCAGCGTTCCCGTAATTAAAACATTCTTGTCACCGAGCGAAACGTCACTGCAAACAGGCATGCCGATCATTTCGATTTGGACGCATTTGCCGGTCAAATTAATTAGCGGCCACGCTGGCAGGTGTGAATCGATAAAGGACTAACAGCTGGCGAAGTCGAAGAATGCGCTCCGTCAAATGTGGAATCGAAGATCCTGCGATAGAGTTGTGTTTGCAGTTATTGGATGGCTGGGACTTTGTTAACTCTGGGTTATTGGTGGTACTGGCACACATGGAGGTTTCAGAAGCCAATCAGTGTAAGTCCATTAGCATTAAAGCCAAGATTTACACTGTTTGTCCACTGAATAAATTTTGCCTAGTAATTTCGTGGCCAATATAATGGTCATTTATTGCTTACGTGTGAAAGCAGTGACTTAATTGATTTATCAACTGAAAGTTTTAAGAATAAAGACGATTTTGAACTGCGTAACTCATTTTCAGGGAAGGTTGGACTTATACTGATTGGCTTCTGAATCTTCCATATATAAATACCATTTCGTGGTAATTTCTATTCGATATTATAATTTTATTCACTGCGCTTAGATTTCATTTTAAAGTCTAAATTTGAAGAGAATCTGACATATTAGTGCAGGGACTTTAGTATACGCAGAGTGGTTTCTTCGAGGTGGTCGATAAAATGTCTAGCATATTTGGCACATCATTATGAATAAAAAAAGTCATTTACGTAAAAAAAAAATTCGAAAATGTAGAATAAATTTTTTCCATTTGAATTTATATCCTCTTCTATACATTCACGCGAACATCCCACTTTTCTTCCAATGGATCGTTTCATTGATTTAAAAGCTGCGAGAACGAGATAGAACCATTCCGTTGCAGTTACGCTTTGCTAGTAGTAGGTACCGAAACGCAGCGTTTAGACCGTCCTCATCCGTCGAAATTTCCTTTGGCGGTAAAAGGAAGGCCATTTGTCTTTAAGAAGTATATATGTCCGGTATTCTGGAACCGTTTCCCCGTTCGTAACGATACTGTGAGTTAAGGAGCTGCTCGACCCGGTTCAAATCGATTCTGGATTTGGTCCGCGAACGTTCCCGCGTTTCGAGGGCCAATAAATAGTGAGAAAACGACCATCGGGCAAAGAGGTACCGCATAAATAATCCCATGACTCTGACAGCAGAGTACTCAGGCCGCATGGTGGTTCACAGAGGGCCCTATCCATGACGAGTGCCGTGTTTTATGGTATGTTGAATCGCATTTAAAGCCAAACGCGACATGTTTGACTCCGGGAACGCGTTTACATGCTGCGAATGGTTCGGCTGCGGCTGTTCCGAGGATTAATGGCTTCCATTTTGTCTCCCGATACAGGATTATCATGTAAGACACTTATCACTTCACCTGACGATTTTCTACGAGACATTACCATTGTGTGTGTATTTTTATAGGCGACTACAGACTGGGTCCATTTCCACCCTTATAGTTTTGTTTATGTACATTTAAGAATAAGTTTTTAAATTGAAGTATGTAAAGTATTTTCTTAAAGAAGTGATGTTGATTAACAATCGATATGTATGCAAGATGGGTTAAGATTGATCTTGACTATGGGAAGGTTGAAAAAGAGATATTGAATATAATTGAACTACTCTTATTTAGAAGAAATTCCAGGGAAACCTATTCTGTTTTCCTACTCCACAATATCGCACACTTTTGTGTCTGCAATAGTCTTCTAAATGTGATTGGATTTGCAATTCAATTCACATCACTTGCTCCGTTTGCATACTTATATTCTGTACTAGAAACCAATTTAGTGATCGTGGTAGTCGTAATTTAATTAACATCTTTGAAATAAGTTTCTGTCGAACGAAGAAAGACACATCCACAGAAGTTTTTTATTCTCCGAGCTGGAGCCATTCTGTTGTTTCCTCAAAGGTCAAAGCTCCTATTCTTCGCCAGGTTTTCTCATCCACTATTTCTGTCTTATCTGCAACGGTCCGAAAGGCTTTTCTGTTCTTTGATTCGGGAAACAAAAGGCTGCAGATTGAAATTCGCTTGTTGTAGCTTGGCTATCCTCTATCCAGTGCCATGTTATACTTCGATAAGGCCAATGAACTCGGTTCCAGATTTTCGCTGGACGATGGCCTTGTTTGTTATTTCGTTGCAAGGGGGCGATTGGGACTCGTGCACGTGACTCTCGATGACCTAATGTGAATTCTGACTTCGTCTATAATAGAAAAACCAGTTAAAACATTCTAGAATTCATGTGTAATGTTTTTACTGCTTAAATGGATGTTACTTATTACATAAAAATTAGAGACTAAATCTTTTTTATTCTAGCTCAGAGAAATTTTAATATGGAGGTCATCAAAATAGCAATTAATCTGATCGACTTAATTGTTCGAATGCAGACTTTATGACGCTGTGAAGCAAATTAATGAAGCAACTATATGTGCTTAATATAATTACAATGTATGTTGTAAAATACAGTATTAAATTTCAACAATATTTGCCGCAGGAACGGCAACAAACATGTACAGAATTAACCTTCCAGTGATAATGGCACAATAAATTAGTCTACAATCAAGTTCTTGTTGATACTCGATGAATTTATTCTTCGAATCTATATATATAGAACCAATTTTCCGCTTGAAGATTCTAGCTATCACATTAATGGATACACAATTTTAACCCCCTGGGAGGCGCGCCTCTTGAGACGTTACTAATAACTTCTTAAATTTTTACTAGGCAAAGTACGACAATTTGAGACGAAATAAACGTACTATAATTATTTAAATGATTTTACTGTACATGTATTGCTTTCTGAAAAAATTGAGAAGTAACAAACTATAAAAAATATGAATAAAATACTAAAAGTATACAAGGCTTATTAGAATTTAAATTAACGAGCCTTTCTAAATCTTTAAAAACGTGTGTTTGCGGTACTCAATGCCGCAGCGCGCTCACCAGAGGGTTAATAATTGAGACCAATAAGGCAGAAGAAAAGAGAAACATGCAAATCAGAAAGAGGTCTAGTTCGATATTATACAATTTCGTTAATAAATAGTGTTTTAGTTGATTTGGCAGTGGGAAAGGCAGCCATAATGTTAAGAAGATTAAATAACGTCGCTTCTAAATGCCCGTGGAATTCGAAGCGAACAGTGACGTTCGTATATGCTGATTTATCGCGTCGCTGCTGTGCTCTTGATCTTTGTATCTGAATGTCTTCTTTATCCTCTTTATCTTCTCATTCTGTCGAACCTGTCTTCTTTCTTGACTGGCGTTCCGCACACGAAAGCCTCCCACGACTCTTGTCAGCCCTTGCCTTATTAGAATATTTTATGTTTGAACCGATGAAGGGAACGTTCGATGTCTGATCACTCGGATTTAGCATAACCCTTCAACGGATCAGTCTTACAAACGTTTCTTCAAGAAACCTCGTTGGAGCTTGAATTTTTACCATTGCGCGATCCCTTCGTAGACGAGTAACGTAAACTTTCGTCGAACCTCGAATTTTTAAAATTGTAAAATTCCTTCCTCGACGAATGACGTGAACTTTTGTCACAACCTGGACTTTTATCGTTACGAATCCCTTCCCCCATGAATTACCGGAGGACGCCGTAGCTTTCTTGGTAGCTCCAAGTCGAATCGGTGGAAATTGCGTTTAAAAAAGGGCTGTAAAATATTTTATATTCTATGGCGAAGAACTGAGTTGACTTGAAGCTAAGAAATACTCCTTGTGCGTGGACCTCTCAATTGGATTAATTCTTCTCATTGAAATTACATGATCTATAAAGTTATGTACCGCTATTGTTTGTGGCTGTTCAAGAAAATATTATAATTATCAACTTGTTCCGTTTTTGCCAATTTTTCTCAACAGACTTGAAGCTATCGTAATATTCTCACTAACAATAAATCATTTTGCAAGGATTATAGTTGCCAAATTTGTTCCCATGCCTTTGGAAGTTGACTTAAAGGTATACCTAGAATGAAGAATAGATTGATTTTCCGATTGAGTGATATTACTTAATTCAAAAATTTCTTGCAATTTCTTCAGTCAAAGATGGTGAAAACGGTGCAGTCGAAATTGCTACTAAAAACTCTTGAAACTTTTAAATTTTATTCTTAACTGAACTCGCCCTAATCACTGCCCAACTATTCATAACTCTACGCGAATTAAATGAAACGGCAGCGATTGAATATCTATCATTTAAGCATTTTACACCTCACCTTCAACTTCAACGTTTATCAACCCTCAAAATTGTGCACGTTTCTCTCGAAATCAATTTTCTAATCCTATATGGCGTGCCGTCCTCGCCACCAGCTGGATGTTCGCGCAGAGAGCGGTCTGTTTGCTGAAGACAGTGGACAAGGGCGATTCGAACGAATGGCCTCCATAAAGAACACGATTCAGACCCCGAAGACGTTGGATTTTCCTTGTTTGCGTCCACATGCCCGGTCGAAGCTGCGGTGAAACATTGTTGTAAACTATGCAGGGCTGCAGCTTTTCTCGGGGTTGTCCTTCTTTGAAGAGATACGAGCATTGGAAGACGTATCTGGATGCTGAGAAGATTTCGCGCGTTGCCTCCAGCTTCTGTAATCCCTTTAGTTTTTGTATTCCGGGACGTGAAACTTGAAGGGAATCCCGTATTTGTGAAAATACGAGATTTCTGTTGAGACGGACCGGCGTATCCTATCTTCCGATGAACATGGAAACCTGCCTCGTTAGTCAAACAGACAGAAATGTATTTGCTTATATTTTTAGTGTACATTCAGGCATTGGTACGTTATATCCAATCTTTTGCATTTCTCGTCTCTTATTCGAGGTTTTGTTGCGCTTCTTGAACAACATTTGTAAGTAGATAGAAGGCATATATGGAGTGCACCAGGAGGATAGTATTTTAGTGACAGCTTTTCCAGCTAGTTTTCTGTAAAGGATGTTGTATCGATACAAATTTTATCGAGAAGGAGTATTTTATGTTAAGGGATTAGATCGCCTTGGCCAGGTCAAGAAATGCCGCAAATATGGAAATTTTTTATATTTCTCGATATTTTAATTTTTACCTGACTTTTGATTACTGATTTTCGTACACACGAAACTGAGCTTCTTGCTCCAAAGTATAGCTATTTGGTTAGTTCTCAGCCAATCGACAAAAACTCAATGTATAAACAACTAAGATTTATTTAACATTCTATTGTTAAAATATTGCCATGGTATAATCTCGACCGCCATATTTGTTTGTAAAGAAAAATTGAATAAAAATTGCATATTTTATTCAAAAATTTCTATCTATATTGAGATTTTTTAATCGATAAAAGTGTTTTTGTGACGTAGAATTCCGAAGAAATGGTCACCAGTAACCCCCACAGTAATCGACATCTTAATCGTGAAGCTACACGCAGCCACGTGAACCGAGTCGTGGGTGGTGGAGTAGCTCGAAAGTTTGACGCTAGGTTACCAACGATCCGGGCAACATTTTTCCACGATCTTGCGTCAGACTTGCTGGCTGCACAGCATCCAGCAAGGCATTACATCAAATTTGAATAAACTAGCTGTTGCTCCGACACCGTGGAACTGTACAAGCGTTACCGCGGCTCGAGTGGGTTGCTTGCTCGTTGCGGTGCGGTGGCCGACGTCGACTTTTATGAAATACTGCCTGGCGAAAGTTCGCCGTTGGACCACCGAGCTGCTGACACCTGCAATCTGCGTTCTCAGCTGCATTCGAGATGCACACTGGCACGCCTTACAGTGGTAGCGGTGTTTTACGATTACGTCCACCACTGACTGTTGGTACGCGCCACGTCCCACAACTCTTGATGGGTGCTGCGTGTTCTTTCGTCGTAATTTTTGGTATCCTGTGAAGAAACTGGTCCGAAGACTCACATTTTTGTTAGTAGATCCAATGACATTATTGGGAGATTATTGGAAATAGGATGGCACCAATTCTTGTGATTTGCACCTTGCCAAGTAGGATTATCTATGAAGTGGATTCGGTGTCTGCTTGACAAGTCCACGCTTGGAATACGTTTTTTTAATTATGTAATATATCAGTAATCAGAATTGGGTTCTATTGGCTGATGCATTAACTTAAGACTCAACATTAGAGTCCTTTGTGTGGCATAATGATTCCAGTGAAGTTGCTGTAGAAGTGGTTGCGCAAGTGGGTTGGTGCGTACTTCTAGTTTGTTTAGTGGTGCTAATGGTTTAATGTTCTCTTGTTCAAATTTAAATTATTTAATCTATATTTATTTTTCATTTCCACTCCTTTTAACGTTATATGGAAGAAACTGGTCAATAAACTCGTTGTTTGGAACCAAGAGTTCAGAGTTTGTTTGTTTTTGTTTAATCCCTAATGAAACTTTTAAAGGATGCTGTATGACATGTCAACAAATTTAATCTCTGATAAAACGAGTAAAAAAATAGTAGAATCTTTGAATTTCTTCCCTAATTTCATTAATAATTCGTGTACTTCATTTTCCTCGCGTATTTCCTAATCTTCAGATGTATGTGTTACTTTATTTTCCTTGGATCTTACACTGCGTGTGTTTGTGTGTTTATTATTTTGGAATGGTACTATCCCCAGAGACAATTAGGATTGAAGCAATAACATTGTAGATAAATCACATGGCAACTACGTAGAAAATTATTTATGTTCCATACGCGTCCAAGGAACCAGAAGTTTTAATAGCTCGGTCACATTTGTTTTCCAACGGGGGTCCACACGACGCGACGCATATAGGGATTTCTCGACCACTTTCTTGCCACCTTATTTCCACGGAAGTTCCACAATCGAAGTTCTTTGAGTTGTTTATGACGTCGACCGACTCACCGCGAATGTCCGACGTTGAGTTACGACGCGTAACTTCAATATTTAAGAATCTCCTTGGTTCTTTCTCTTCAAATACACGCGAGCATCTTGAATCTTCCAAAGTCCCTGGCAAAGCTGGACGAAACTTTGCAAGTGGCGCGGGGAAAACCGCGGTACAACCGAGAACACGGTAATTCCTCTTGAAAAAAAGCGTCGAGACTTGGAAAGAAATTTTTCACGAAACAGCGCGCTTGTAATTGCATCTAGCAGTCGTGTTTGCATGAAATGTACAAAAGTCATGACCAGAAATATTTTAAAAATTGAAACAAAACTAGATAAATCTTTGAACTACTATAGTTTCTTTCCTTTAAAGACCTGTTCCGGTTTACAAATCGCTGAAAAGCAGCGGAAAGAAATGAACTTTTCCCCCTATTTTATTTCAATATCCAATAAGAAACTACTTTTAAAGTTTCAAAAGTCAAATCATTTCCACTTTCTGTAAATTCCTCATCGCCAGTACATAATTAATTATTTCCTCATCAATTTTCTAAATTCTATGTCATAGGTTCGAACTTACCTGAAAAGAGGAATGACATATTCAACAAAACTCTAACTTGATTATAGGTATTTCCCAAATACTACACTAAAAAGAAAAAACACGAGATCGCGAATCCAATCGATGCACACGATTGCTTGATTATCGCAATTGGATGAAGCGACAGTGTCGCGGGCGGCTAGCTGATAAGATTAATTAACCCTGCAGGACGATTAGCATATCCGTCTGTTGACCCGTTCCCGCCGAAGCGAAACCCCGCGAATCTTTATGCGCGCACATGCCTCCCTGCCCCTGCTGGCCGAACAATAGCAATTGTCAGCACGGCTGGAAGCCACGAAGAAGTTGTCGCATCGACTCGGAACGGATTCTCGAAATTCCGCGAACGCCGTCCAGGAGCTGTTCGTCCCACGGTGGAACGCTGGAAAAGAGAGAGGAAGGGAGACTGAATTATTTATCGCTGAATTTGACTCCGATATTTTCAGACCCCGCGACAGATTATTCCGTAAGCCGCATACATAAGCGAAGACAGTGCATGATTTATAGGACTTTCGTTGTTTCATGAATGGGTGAGTATGCCGCGGCCACTACTGGCAGAGTCATTCGCTTCCTCTTTGCATGCGCCGCTCACACATTACATTTGCAAAAGAGGTGGCCCAGCAAAAGCAAGATATATTGGCAACGGCGAGCGAGGCCGCCTTTGCTCTGCGGGCGAAATGGTCCCGGAGGAACGTGCGAGCATGCTCGTTCCCTGATCGTAATTGTGTGTTACAAGTGTTGCGGGCCGAATGCATGCTGAACCTCTGCTATCCTTAATTGAATTTGAAAATATATAAGATGGTGCGTAAATTGTGTAAAAGGTTGACATATGAAGGGTAAGGGGAAAAACTGGGAATGCTAATTTTTCGTGATTTTGCGATTTATACCATATATTGTTGGTGGCAACTGGAACTACAGTACTGTCGAATTACAAAGGGTTATAAAGTTAAAAAAAAACCCGTAAGATAAAGTTAAAGATTTGGTATTCTGGTTATAAACAGGGAATGTCCACTCTGCGCTGGAACAAAATACGGAATAGCCCCACTCTTTGCCTAAGTATGAGCTTCTGTCTTCAAGGTAAAAGAAGAAATTATTTAAAAAGAAAATTAAATCATTGAACCTTGTTTCTGTTTCCTTACTGATGGACTAAAGTATTAAAACTTAATTTTCTCGATAACGCATACATACCTATATTAAAATTCGTCGAGATGATGGTATGGTTTCCTCCACCGTTTAACTTTCCCTGTATTGACTATTATACGATTTATTCTGCACAGAATTCTGTCATTACCAAGTACATACTAGCCTACGACTCTATTGTGTTTTTTGTAATATTTCAAAATGGGGTGTGTGTAGACTTCTGTATATTTGGTTTGTGCATAAAGAATAGGAAAGTAAACGTGGTATAGGATTTTAGGGCTCCACTGCAGTAAAATAAATAAGATTACATCTTTACGTCAATATTACCCCGCACGGTGCCCAATGATCCGCCAGCTAGAATATTCAGTGTTAATATTGACAATTGAATCGCTCTGGTGCTTCTGGGACCACGGAGAACATTTTCCAGCGGACCATAGGGAAGGAATATAAACGATTTTTTTTCCAGATTCGACGGCGGGTAGCCGGCGGTATAATTCGTGCCGAGCGGGGGCATTTATTTTGTTCATCGCGCTTCCTATACGCGCTCACGTATCGGAGAACGCAGCCGGGGTAATCCCATAAAGTCAATTATTCCGCGGGGAATATTCCATTGTAGGGATATCGACGAATCATCGACAGAAACGATTGACTCGATTTAGGGTGGGAAGCGAGCGGGAAAAGAAAATTAAATTTACCCAAAATTTCTGCGGTGAACGACGCTCGCCGGACGTGTCCAGACTCCCGACGTCAATTGAGAGCGAGGGAACAACAAAAAAAAAAAGAAGATTTCGACGTGAAACGTATAATAACTGTGACGTGTAACGTTTTTCAATGGTAATCCGTTATTCGACACTGCGACGCGATCGAAATCAAACGCGCGTCGGGTAAATATCATTCCGTACCTACTTTATTTTGATGGCACTGGAAATCACCATTTCTTTGATCAACCGACAGTGCTTGATATGGGGTAGGGATGAATTTTGTATTTTGCGTGGAAACGTGCAATTTGTAAGTATAGGTAGGGTGGATGTACCAGGGAATGGACAATTTGTATTAAAATGAGTAAAATAGGCAACTAATTAATTGCAAACATAATTTTATAGAAGTGTTCATTTATTGGTACGTTTTCCTTATTTGAACTCGAACCGGTTTAAGTTTAAGAGAAATTGAGTAGATTAGACTATTTTTGGTAGGTTAATATAAGATAATGGAGATTGATGTATAATAAATGCAGATTTAGAAATGTATAACTTCAGATATAGTTACATTGATAATTTTAGTATCTCCGATTCTCTACATGTATCTACATATAGACCGATTTGTAATTCCAAAGTTCAAATAATTCCTTAAAAGTAGGACAAAATAGAAAATATCCACGAAGCATGCGTTCTACTAAATACCTAGAACATAATTCTCTCTTTTTCACTTAAGGCGGGAATTCTATTATTTGAGCTAAACACATATCAAAATTAGGGTTTTTTTCAAAAACCAGCTATACGATTCATCTGAATTTTGGACCATGTAATCATGCATCCTTGAAGACGTTGCTTCCCTTTATACATATGTAGCATCAGTTTGGTGAACCAAAATGAAACAAAAAAAATTATTTAGGTGAGTGGCGAGTTTTCAAACTGAAAGGTCTGAATCTTTAATTTTTACTATCCACTTTTGCGCCGCGTGATGGTCGATCATGCATAACTCCTATATTAATTATTAAAAATGAATAGGAAAAAGCTGCCACTTCTTCAAAGATGCATAAATACATGGTCCAAAATTCGAATCGCTAGTTTCTTAATTAAAATCCCAAAGTTTAATATATTTTTAGCACCAAAAAAAGGATTCCTCCCTTAAGGGGTTATACCTACTACTCAGTCAGGCGGCCGAAAAGAGGCGAATGTTAGTGAATTTTTTTTAAAATGCGGAAGCACATATTTGTACAGAACCTTCTGCACTTCAAAGAGCAACATTTAAAGAACATTCGGTTACTTTTTCGTAAAAAAATATTAAAGTTTATAATAAAGTAACAACCCACATCCAAGAGGCCTTTTTAAAAAGTTGGTTTTACCGTGAGTACTGCCATTCGGAAACACGCTGCTTGTTTAAGAATTTCTATTCACGACACGAATATCCCCCATGAAATAAGCACACACTTTTCATAACTCATCATTCGGTCGAATACCTCCGACGCGACGACAGGTTATCGTCCGTCCTCATGTGAATTACTCTCGAATTTCAGATGCGCGTTTCGACTAGAGCCATCATTTTTTTGCGAAATTACTCATCGCTACGTAGCAACGAGTATCGCGCAATGTTACCCACGATTCATCAGTAGCGCGCAGCGCGTTTCGGTCTCTGCGATTTCGAGCCTTTAGAAGGGGCTAACCGTAGCAGGAAGACCTCGAAATATCCATTCACAGCGGTCAGAATATCCGGTTACGAGAGCAGAGATTGGGAAGCTTTGACAATGAACGAAGGTCCGCGGACGGACGCGGTGTACGGGACGTTTAAATGACCATCGCCGCTGAATGTTGCACTCGATGGGCCAGAAACTTTATCCTCCGCGGAACTTTCGGGACTTCCTATTTTAAATGAAGTTCCAAAGACCTGGACAGACTGATTGCCCGAAATTCGTATTCCCGCCGAGCACGTGTACGCTAACCCAGCGACGACTTTGAGTGTGGCGAGTTTGAGTTTTAGGACTCCGGCTTGAATTTTAATGGACTCGGGTTGGGTGACATTGTAGTGACTGTGGGAGACTGGATTTATAGTGTCTGTGGTAATAAATAGGGGCATTAGAACTGAGGTTTGGATGAAGTGCAGTAAATGAATTGAGACACTCTAGCTGAGACGATTAATTTAAAAATTTTTCATTATAGCGTACTAAGGTGGTGTGCAGGTATTAAATAATTTAATTTGGGGAATGCAAGGCAAGCTCCAGGAGTGTTATGATTAATAATAGGTGTTTTTATATATGTTCTACGATTGTATGCATTTAAAAAGAAACGTATGAATTCAAAATTAAACATATTTATTAATATTTTTAAAATTAATTACACTGAAACTTTATATATTCTCTTTTACTTTCTCATACACATTTAATTCACAACTTGTCACCCATTTCACGTCTTTGAATACCCTGTTTTTCAGCATAAATTTGACTTTGAAGATAACAAAGAATCCGATGGGGATAAATGATGCTAACTTTGTGTTGATTTACTTGTATAATCTTTTGTTCTGTCAAAAGCTGTTTCAACAATACTACAGAACGAGATCTGGTGTTGTTTCCTCTTTCGTGAAACAGAGGTCCTTCTCTATAAATATCCCGAAGCAAGCTTATTAATGGCCACGTATCTTATCAATCCATTCATAACAGTCTGCCAAGTACACGTAATAAAATCAATCACAGAACTCGAACCGGTTTCATATTCCCAAAATAGATATTCTCAAAACAATCCCGACAGTTTTTATTTATCGTAATCCCGCGTTTATCGCGGTTCTTTCAAGCGAAAGTCATAATAACCTCAGCCACGGGAAACACCATAACACGGGAATGTTTGAATTTTTCTGCGCTTCGAAGCTGCCGAATAACAAACATATTAATTAATCAAATGAATTACAACGCGCGGAACGTGATTACCGTTTAATATAGAACGTGTATTCCGATTCAATTGTGAGACATGTATTCGATGTAATTATTCGTATCGAGCAGATAGCAGAGCAGGAAGAAACATAGACACCGCTCATTTTTGTGCCGACGTACACTCGTGCGCGTGGTGGCACGTTAATCGAGATAAATCTCGATATTTATAGTCGACAATCGGCCGGATACATCGGGCATTGTACTTCTATAAATGCACCGACGTATCTGCAGCTGCAGCCGAGTTCGGGAGGCGAGAGGGCGGGGGGATATAACGTTTGAGCTTATTATACACGATCGCGGTATAGCGAACGCTTGACTGTGTATTTTTGTTTTACGTTCACGTGCCGTGAGTGAATACGGAAGAGGTGAATGCGGCTGGTGATTTATAATACACGCCGGCTGGGAAAAAATTATTTGAAAATGCAACTATATCGGTGGGAAACAAAAATGTCCCCTTTGAAAAGCTTGTAAATCATGGACTGCCTGGTTCGAATTTGTATCGCCAAAAGTAAGTTTCGTTGGATGGTGTTTAATAAGATACAAGTGGCCCTTTTGAATTATGCAGGCTACTTATTTCCAATTGCAACATGATTCTTTTGATGGGGGTCGAAATTCAAGTGAAATATTATCTAGGTTGCTTCACTAACTATGCTTTAAGAAGCTTGCACGATTGTGTTTTCGACGTTGAGTTGACTTTTTTATGGTTCGTTGTGCAAGAAGTTCTTTCATTTTACGTTTCCACGATATTAAGTTCTTAGGAAGAAAATAGGCGGTGGTAAAATTTGGGAAGCTTTAATGGAGTTGTTGATTTTTAAGAGGTTTCATTAACTGAAACTCGTAAGTGAAACAATTTTAAAAGGAACACATATGCAACGATATGTAACAGGATGTAGATAGGCACGACTTATCCGTGCGATTAGAGTCCGAGAACGCAAGGGAATTGGGATTGTCTATGGTCAGACGCACTCTCCAACCCTATTCCACGGGAAATGTATTGCTATATTATGTGTCTGTAGCTTTCCAGGAGAGCGTTACAGTAAAGATTGTTTCAACTAAAATTTGTCCAAATTGATACCAGCTTTAGAAACGTGGATAAATTTTGCAACCATTACGCAGAAAACTTTCAACTTATACTGTTCGTTGTCCTATTAAAAGAAAAAGAAAGCCTACTTTTCTGTATATTATGAAATTATTTATTATATCGCGAAGTTAAATAAGAAAATTAGGATGATATTATTAATATCTTTCTGCAAACTTTTTGTAAGAAGCTAACAGAATATTTTCTATAGCTGTTTCAACGGAATTTGGGGTATTTATTGAGGTATAGTAAACCAGTGAACTGAATATCTATGTATATTAATTAAATTGAATGTTTCAATGTAATAAAGTTAACGATCCCATTGGCGATAACTTTATCAATCAATCACTCTCCGTTTTCCATTAAAAGTGGCAAATAAATGAATGCATCGAACAAAAATGTTTGGAAATGTAATCCAGAATGTTTACCCATTAATTTATTCATTACTTGGTATATTATAAAATACATTAACAATCTTAATGAAGATGAAGCTGTGAAGCAATTAACTGAACAAGAACGGACAAACATTAATGCATGAATGTTGTGTACATGTATATCATTTCACGTAATATAAAACTTAACGAAAAATTCAATTAATGGGAACATGACGTAATCACATAAAGTAAACGAAGAACTGAAGCTATTTTCCAATGTAATTTCACTGAAAAAATGTATGCCATTCTCAATAAAACATTTAACTGAAGTACTCAGAAAAACGTTTCTCGCAATAATTAATATAATTAATACATCAAATTAAATTTTCTAAGTATAAATCAAGGATAATTCTTTTTGTACAATTAATAATGTAGTTTTTTACATAGTAGTAATAGTTTACATAATAATAATTGTAATAGTATTGCTGTAACAGCGTACGTAATAATGTAATTCTCATATAACTGAATATGTCTTACTTTTATCACAACGACGGTATTAAATTAATAAATATATGATGATATACGTTGAAAATCTGACAGAAGAATGACTTCGAGCGGCAGTAAAACTAATTAGAGGAGGATATTCGTCGTCCAAGCGCAGACGATTCTTCGTCCGCATTTCTTCCTTCCTGGAAAGGCGTGTAGCAAAAAGCCGGCGTGAGAAGTTAGAGAAACGGCCGAGAAAGAAGCACACACCTCGTAAGAAAAGTAATTGCTGGCAACAGATCATACGGTCGGCTTCATCATGGCGTGCGCGAGGCATTTGACCAAAGCGGACGTAATAAAGTTTCGCTTTGCCGCCGCAGCCCCCGAGATCTAATATAAAATGAAAATAAATCAAAGCTTCTCTCATCAGGGCAGCCATTAACCTCGGTTTCTTTGTATCGCTGTCGTCGCAAGGAAATTATTAATGGCAGAAAAACAATTTGTCCTAGTGTAATGAAGGTACTCTCCGCAGAATAGCTTTCTCGTGCTCATTATCAATTTCCTCAAATAGCAAAAAAGTTACGCAAAAACTACTGCTACGTTTATGGAAAAGTTAACGGTAGTATTTAGTTTAATTTGTCCTACTTATTTTCTTCGAAAACTGTTGCAACCTTCGCCGAACTGAGCAAAATGCAATTTTAAATGTAAAAGAATTGGGAGCTAAAAATTGTGCAACAGATTTTAATGTTAATGTAATAGTTGATAGTGACAAGGTTGAATATAATTATTTAGCTCTGAAGAACTAATAATAGATATAATTCATAGTCCCATACAGCACACTCTCGTTGCAGCATAGTTGCAGGATAGTTGCGGTGCAAGATGGCAACGATTCACGCAAGGATGCCGCAACTATGCAGCAAAAATTCTATGTCCGCCTGCTGCAAAGTTGCACAGCAACTTTGAGGCAACTTTGCACGGCAACGAAAAAATGTTAAAAAAAAATAAAAAAAGTTATCGGTTACGACAGGACTTGAACTCCGGACCGCCCGCATGACAATCTGACGCGCTACCGTTGTGGCCACGGAACCTTCTTGGATTTAGATTACTGTAGGTGGTATATGTTGTAGTTACTCCGTACGTTAAAACACGTACCACCAGTAAAATAGATTCTGACTTATGCTTGGAACTGATTAAATGGTTGCCTTCTCCGACATATATTTTATATTTTAGTTCATTATACAGGATGTCCGCGGGAACAATAAACACCTGGATATTTCCTAACGTATTGGAGATATAAAAGAAATTGTTTACATGAAATTGCATGGTTGGAGGGGGCAAATTCACTGGGGCAGACGATTTTTTCTTGTATTATTATTTTATGAGATAAGATGATCAATTTTTTTTTTAAACGGAACTCTTTTTTTTAACAGATCACATGATAGTGCGTTTCAAGACGAATTCAATAAAGTATAATGTATACACTTTATTTCAGCCGGATTTGGAGATATTATATTTTAAAATCTGCTAACGCCGCAAAGTTGTGGCAAAGTGGCGACAAAGTTGCGGCAAAGTTGCGGCAAAACTGCGGCAAAGCTGCGGCAAAGTTGTTGCATAGTTGCGACATAATTGCGGCAAAGTTGCTGCATAGTTGCGGCAAAGTTGCAGTGCATTATTGTAACGCAACTATGCAGCAACTATGCAGCAACAATTCTATGTCCGCTCCGTGCAATGTTGCACGGCAACGTCGCAGCAACCATACATCGACATTGCGCTGCAACCATGCAACATCGCAAGGTTACTGCAACCATCCTGCAACTTTGCCGCAACGAAGTGTGCTGTTTGGGGTAAGGAATATTGACTTGTCAGTGAGGGTACTATTAATTTAGTAGTGAATTATTTAGTGTAGCAACATCAGAAAAAATTGCATAAATCTTCGTGAAAATTTCATTTAAAACTGTTCTCTCTAGTGGAAACAATATTTCTTTTAACATTCCTCCGAATTAACTCGCTCCTCTTGTACAACGGTCTTGAAATATAAAAATTTTTCTCCTTGGAATAAGTTAGTTCCCTTGAAACAGCACAGAACTCTGTATCGCATCACAAAGTTAACAAAGTCATTCAATAAATCTGCACATTTCAATAACATCCACACCTGTCGACATATATTTCTCAACAATCAAGTGTGCCAAAAAATTAGTCTTCAGCAATGCAAATAATATATCATTTAAACGTCATTAAACCCCTAAAGAAAATAAATTTTAAATATCTACTTTCATAAAAAATACAGACAGCTTCGATCAAAAACTGATTTAAAACATTCAAGAACAAAAGTAGGAGCTTCATATATATTTGTGAGAATAGACCGTGTATCACTAAATGGCAATTAACTCTCAAATATGCAAAATGTCTATTGCTCGCGTCTCAGGCGATCATGCAGATGTCGCGATGAATTTTTAAGCTTGTCCCTTCGGCGTTCACGGGACAAATTTTCATATTTTTAATTCATGCATCGACTGACGTCCAGTTTCCTCTCTGGCGAAAAAGAAATGAACGAATGTCGGCATAATTATAAGAGAGACAAATACATTCAGACGTACAAATACGGTTCAAGCAGGAGCACAAAAGCGGGCGTCGGAGCGCTGAACGTTGCACGTGTCAGGTGTTAGTGTCCTTAATTCTTTAAACGCAACTAGCAACCTCGTGCACATTTTTCCTTTACTTAACCAGCCGTCCTGTAAATCTACTACTAAAAGTTCCCGCGAATGTGCTTAAACTACGACGCTGAAACGAGACTCCACGCACGTAATAAACCATTGTCCCGCGAGCGCTGTGAATGGGACGCTTTACACATTGAACGTTCAGACGTCTACGCGGTGAAAGGGAACATTCGCCAACAAGAGCATCCGAAATTGTAGGAGAATAAAGGAGGGAATAAATGTCGAGCGCGAAAAAAATGCTATTGTTTGCGAAATGGTTCGATTAATGTGCATTTGAATGATGGCAGGGGATGCTAAATTTTAGGTTTAAAACTTTAGTTAACCTACGCAATAATACTATATTCAGGTCCACAATGCAATAAAATTCATAGAATGGTCCCTGGAGTTATTCGACTTCAATCTCATCGAAATATTTTCGGACGAACTTGCTAGATAAATTAGAAAAAGTAGCTCTAAGTCAGCGATACAACTGTAGAGTCTTCTGGAACAATATATGGAGGAATATCAGAGATGAAAGCTTAAAAAATATTGTGGAGAACGTAATAAACAAACATGGCGGATATATCGGCAAAAAATATAAATATCTTTTTTAGTTCCTGGTAAGACTTTTAATATATTAACATTATATACTTCTTTCATCGTAAAAGCTATCGCATGAGATAACTTTCTTTCATATCTTTCAACAGTTACTTGATTCTTTTCAGATTTGGTAATGTACCAACTGTTTAAGACTTTTAAACGGTGGGGTGTAGGTATAAATTTTGAGTTCTACAACTTCAGTTGTGAATTCGAAAGCTGGTTTGAATCTTTTCTTCTTGTGACTAATTTCATATAATTTTGAATAAGAAAGCAACGGTGAAGAGTAAACATAAATATGCTTCTGGGAATACTACCTTCATAAAAAATGTGTCTGATGAAGCGAAGGATCTCGATATTCGTAATTTACCCTTTGCGTGCCTTTTTAAGTATACGAACGCCGTCGAGGCTTGACACGTCAACATTTATGATAGTTGCTTGGTAGCACACCATTTTTTACAGATAAACCCACCGAATCGATCTTCGTAGGAAGATATAATAGGAACAAAGAGGTTCACGGGGTTAAATCAGGGTAATCTATTCGCTTAGTGTCACATCTTACAGCTGAACACCTCTTTACACTTTGTCATCATCCTTAACAGTGAATCATTAGCTACTTTCGCCTCTGTTGACGTTCGTTGTTTGAGGACACAGTCGATCTACTTAATATATCGATCGTGTCACCAGCCCGATCGTATTTCACGTTGCGAATCATTGCAGCCGGAGTATCTAATGTTAGAAGTTGTTTTTCTCTCTTGCTTTGAGTGAATTTGTAGTAGATGTTGAACCTACGTTCGTATTGCACAGAGCCTAAGGATACGTTACACTCGAGATACTTCTGTGGCTCATGACTGGTACCTGGGATAAATTTAATTCTCAGTGCGCGCTATTTTAATAAAATTAGAAGAAGATATAGAATGTTTAAACTTGTCCCAAATATTCTAATATCTAAATGGATTATCAATTCTTTAATGTACATGAATATATCACACTTGTTAGCTACATGAAAGAATTTGTACCACTTGAAATGATTGTCAACGTCAACTCACATTATCACCTGATTCATTTTCATTTTATTTTCTTTTTAAGGTTGTATCAACTCATTTGGGTCATAAGCAACCAGGTTAATTTACATAAAAATGAAGGTAGATATAGATATTCGATTAGGTTAAATTTAAATTAAATTAAATGGGAACTTTTAACATGTTTCAAGTATCTTGATACGCTTGAACATCAATTTGCAGTTTGAGTCATTTCTGTAGGATTTACATTGAGTTGATATAATGGTTGAATACTCAACATTTCCATCTTCTTATTTTATAATCCTTTCTTTTGTTCCCATACGTATAATCTGCAACGTTCCACCTCGAAAAATATAAAATAAGTAAGAAACAAAATTAAATATACCAACACAGTGTTTTTATCGAAACAGTGCCGTCTCAAATCGTATTATAGATAGCCTTCGTGTCACGGAATCGAACATAGTTTTCCAAGGAGCTTACTTTAAGGAAAGTGGAGAAGCGTGTGGATCGTCTTGCTTTATGTGCTGTACACAAGTCCACTGCATATTTGAAATCGATATCACCACACGATACATCGTGTTGTCCCAGGTTATTTATTACCTTCCACGTGACACAATTCAATGGCAACTTTTCTCTGCATTTATAATGAGTGCATGTACAAATTTTTTTATGGTTTGTGCTCTGCATATCAACATTCATATTGCAAATGTTAGTAGAAATATTTATTAGGAGAGTTTTAAATTTTCATTTCGTAAATTTGAATACTTTAGTTGATATTAATCATAAAATACTGTTGCGCCGGGGTGTTTCCATCGTCGACCACCCCGACGCAAAGGAGTATAGAATGATAGACACGGGTGCACGACATGACTATACATATATGGATATACAGAGCAATGTCAGTATAATCCGCACGTCCGGACGCTACGGCGTTCGGTACAAGACAGTCTTTAGCGTCGCCGTGATAGTCTTCTCGAAGGGGGTCGATCCTCTTCTGTCTTCCGCTGCGAGCACCAGCAGGCTCTGCACGGGCCTATATCCGGTGCTCGCAACAATACTGTAGGTGGTAAAAATTTGGCTCCTTAATCTACATTTTGACAAATTAGCGTCTGACATTCGATGATAAAAAGCAGGTAAAGACATATGAAAAGAAGATAACTCGATACTTTAGGTTTTCGACCTGCAGTACTCTTAAAGTGCTGCGCTCCCGAAGCATTCAATTTTTAAACTTGCAGAATATTTTAACCCCGATTTAGAAAGGTCGAAGTATCAAGAAGTCAAGGAAAATATTCAGCGAGGAATGACTTAATCCAGCATTTGGCGATTAAGATGAACTAATTTGCCTCCGGCTTACACGAAAATAGTGGCGTTTATGCATTCAAGTTTTAAATACGCAGTTTTTACTCTGGATATACGTGGGAGTAATTAATTTACGCTGACTCGTTCTCCTGTTTCTGTAAGACTAGGAAAAGTGGAATTTCTGGAATTATGCAGTTTTTCTAGTTACAAATTTAATTAGAAGATGAAGTGAAGATGTAAACTGGGTGCATATATTAATTCTAATAATATTTCATTTATGTTGCAGGTACGTACACCAATACATATTCTATCGCTAATTTTCGTTAAGCAACGATCGGTGAGTAGTTTTGTCATCATTACATATTATAAATATAAATGAACAAAAAGATAAAGTAATCGCATATAAGAAGAGGGTGAAGCGTAATTAACCCTTGTATAATAATTTTATAATTAACCACTTTTCTTAAAAGTAGATGATGGTCACTTACGTCTTTATCCCTGAGTGAAATTCCCAATTTGATCCAATTAAAAAACGTTAAATAGAATTCTAAACATTTGTACAATCTCAATATTGCAGAAAATTATACGTTTTATATCTAATTCTAATAAATTCCAATATAGAGCTAGACTACATATACACCTACTAAGCACGTAATGTAATAATGAATTCACTTCTACTTAAAACGCAAAGGGTTAATGTAAATTCGTGTCAAAGACAGAAAATTACTTTGAAACGCTACGTCGCAGATCTCGATGCCATTCAAATGTCTCCCTTTCAAGGTTTACTAAAACATATAAAAAACTATGCCCAGTAATTGCTCCACCCAACACACTGTATTCTATCTCTCTAGAAAAATCTCAGGGATGAATCATCATATACTTAACAGAGAAAAATACACACCATCTGAAATTTCCAAACGATCAGGTGCTTTACTGACCGATAAAGACGTTCCAGCAAAGATTGAATTTCTGACGACGCGACCTGTGGCGGGCAAAAATTCGAGGAAGAAGTCAGCTAATAGACGAGAAGGATGATCACGGAGGAAAGAACCAGACTCCGCGGGCGGAAAGGACGTTTATCGTTCAGAACGGGAATGATCTATCTGTCGAACCACTGTATACCGACTCCCGTTTCTTCCCTTAGCGCTGCGGTGGTCGTCGACGGCAGTCCTGTAATCAAAAAGACATTACCCGCGAGCCCTTCAACTTTCCTGCTCCTGGACTCGGCCACAACTCCTTTCGAACGTTCCCGTCATCGGGGCGATGCGAAGCTGGAGACAATGACGCTACTTCATATTAATTTCCCTCCCGATGCTATCCACCGCCCCTTCCCCTCGAGCCCCTCATTCTTTTCGTCGACAGTCCTCACTCGACGTCTCCTCTCGTCCTCCCCTGCTGGCGCAGGAAACCACATTGTTACCAGTTACTTTCATCTTCCGTTTGTCCAGCCAATTTTGTGGCATCCCCCCCCCCCCATTTGCGCATCCGCGCTCCATACGAAAAACTGGAAGAGGGCCGATTTTGGTTTGACGATTATTACCTGGCAGGCTGCCCGCTCCACGGTAGCATTGATCGCGCGACGACGAAAATCAGGATAATTGGAAAAATAATTATGAAATTGAAAATGAAGCGTCACTCGTGAAATTAGAACTTCCTCGTTACGCAATGCTTGCTCATCCGAGTAATTAGCGTGGAGTATTCGACCCTGTTTTGTATGTAAGGGAGTATTTTCGGGGCGGGCGTTATAGAAATACAGATAGGGGGTCTTGCTCGAGAGTCATTCCATGACATATTGGTCGTTTTTTGCCAATAATGTCAGGGATTCGGGTGAAAGCCTTATATAATGTTATGCGCGTAAAATTAGAGAGAGGAAAATTCTAAGTCATCATTTTGCTGGGTTTGAGTTTTTTTAAAAAATACTTGACGTAAAACTTTGTAAATTCGCCTATTTTCGCGAAACCAAGCTTTATAAATGATTTTCTATTTCTGAACTCTCAGCTTTCCATAACTCAAAGAAGAGTTGGGTATTAACTAAATAAAAAATTATTTAGATAACGGATCCAATGAAAGTTACTTTTACTACGGATTATTTGACGAATAAAATTACTTACTTTAATTTATTAACCCGGGTGAACTTTATTCGACCCCTGACGAATAAGTTTTTTAACTTTTATTCGTTATTTCAAATTTTTAATTAAATAAATGTTTTGCCAATCTCTAACTAAAAGCTCCTTGAAAAAAAAAGAAAAGTACCAGACGACCAGAATACGTACGCCAAATAATGTCCACCACGTTCACCCTGTATAATTTCTTATACGTCGCACCATTTCCGCCTGCTCCCTCCACGATACCAAATTCCTGCAATTCCTGCATACAGGCACCTCGTTCTCCCCGAAGTCGTGTCCAATCACCAGTACAGGAATAATAATTCTAATCCGTGCTCACGGACGTTCCGCAACCTGCTAGGACGCCGATCGGTAATAAAAGAAGGGCGACATCGCGCTCCTGCCAGGACACTGTTTGGCGATACATTATTTAAATCAGCGCTACGCTTGTTTGCTGTCTCCGGGTGCAACATGTAAATACACTCGCCGCCGCGCAACCCCACGCTGGCCCCAGTCCGATGAGGGACAACCACCGAAAACAGCCACCGACCCCATCTCTCCCTCTGACGACGTGGATGATGGCGGACGTGGCGGTGCCTGCCATCCCGCAAACTCGATTCCGCCGCTTCTATCGGACACGCGACGTTCGGAAAATTCGCCGAACGCCGACGCGGCGGATGATCGAGTGGCGATCGCCCATTGTGTGATTGGTGTTACGATAAAAAATCTTGCCCGCGTTTGACGTGTTATTTATTCGGAAAACTGGGAGGGGGCAGTCGGGTTCCGGTCGTGCCTGGTATTTTCGCGTTTTACGCCCCCGTGGCGTGAATTCGAATTATCGGTGAGCATTTCGCTTGACGGGGAGAACCTCGACAATAACAATATCTAATTCGTCGTTTTTCGAGTAATTTTTCTGTGACTGAGATCGATTATTCTGTACGTCAAGTAAGTATTCGAAGTATGGGAATATTGCTCGTGGGTACGACTCAATAATAGTTTGTTGATTTCTCAATTTTCAATGGATACTGTTGCACAGGAGGTATATCAGAATATTAAATCTTAACTGGTGACGTCTCATTTTGTGATATAAGCGGCGACCTGGAATCTCACAGACTCTTCTTTAATGATTTCACATTGTTAAGCCTAAATTTATTTTTAATTATTTTTAATATCACATATTTGAGTAGCGACTGAAAGTTGTCGGCATGACACGACATATTGTAAAACAAGGTCGAATGAAAAGAAGGAAAATATAGGAAAAATAATTCTGCAGGTGGCTTCCAGACTCCACGTCACCAGTTAAAGTAATTAATGAATAATAAGAAGGACCGACATAAAAAAAATATTTTCTGCAAGTTTAAAGATGCCTCCTTATGTCCCAAAAGAGTTTAATCCAATATGACCAACAGTTTTTTCAAAAAAATTCTTAAACGTCAGTTACTTTTGGGGCTGTTAGACGAGAATCCCCCCTTAAGGTTTAAGTATCAGAGGTTTATATTATTATGTACTTGCTGCCTGAAGAATCCCACACGAATCAATAGGGATTTTAAAAAACCTTCATGATTTATGTTACTAGCTACATAACCATCCATCCATCCCATTTTCTTAACCACTACATCTTCCAAATACCACAAAATCTTTCCATTAATCAAAAATTTTATAGGTATCCCTACACAGAGCCACAAGGTGCACTAGGCGTAAGCTGGGGCCTCACTCTCTAAGTCTCTATGGGGCCACATTTTAAAACCTTACTCCTCCTAAATAACAATATAAAAAACAGCCTAGTTATAGTCGCAAAATAAAATACTTCTTAAATATTAGATTCATGTTGTAAAACCTAGAGGCAGCTGAAAAACTTGTGAGGCCTCTCACCTTCATTTGAAATACCTACATCATTGTTTCCTTAGAAATTATTTAAGATTTAATATCGACCGTATTGATTAAATTAATATGATTTCGGCGCAAGGTTCGGTCACTTTATACAAATTCAAAAAGTCGTTTTGCAACTATTCACTATTCTATAAAATATAGAGTTTCCGACGTTTCGGTCCAGATTTGGACCTTTATCAAGGAAAGATGTAAGTATAAGAATATTGCGTGAACTATTAAATTTATTAGTCCGCGCGTTCAAATAGTAACGTCCGACACTTGAGTCGGATGGAAGATGACTCAAATTGTTTCCTTAGAATATACAATTAACAGGAATCGCTGTGTTGCATAAAAAAATTCATGTATGCGATCGTACCACCACGGAGGCAAACAACTATTTGGGTAATAGCTATTTTATTCCCTATAGGTATCTACATACACATTTCACATAACCATAGAAATATACTTGTTCTTTTGAGCCCTCATAAACACGTTGAGGGATTTAGTGCCCTGTCCCTAAGTCCCTCAAATTCAAGTGTCAACATTACCGAAATATCAGGGCAAATTATCGGGAATCATTGAAGCTCCGAGTCCTTTATCAGTGAACAACTCTCGCCTCGCGTTTCACAATGCTATTGGCGCAAGTAACAACGCCCCGCGGTCTATGAGACGGAATAACACGGAAAGAAGTTCCCGTGATCTTCCATATAAATTTTCCTTGCACCAGACCCGTGCGAGCCTGTTCACATGCAGCGCAGATTCTTTACTATCGGATCGTCGCCCAGGTCTACGCATCGCAAACGATTCGACTATGACGGCGGTGCGGCGATGGTTCCCTCGTTATTCTCGCGCCGATACTTTCATTGAAAGAGTAAACACGCCGCGCCGTAATCCTCGGCCCCGTTGCGCGCTGAAATTTCAATCTTGAAAACGACGCTTTCAACGGGCTCGACGACGTGTCGACGACCACGAATCCACGGGAGTCAGCCTCGCGATGGTGTGCAGCTTCGAAACGGCGCTACTATTGAGACTAGACGTAGGGAACGGAATATTAATGACATTAAGGGAATCGTAGGGGATGTTAACGCGCGCAGTCTGCACGGGTAACTTCGTAGTTCTTTGTCGAGTGTTTCGTGACGATTCCAATTTTTATGGAGCCACATCGCAGACTCTGCGAATGGGGCCTCTAAAACATATATAAACTGTTTATAATTTCAGCTTATTTTTCTTCTTAATTTAATTTCAATATTAAATCGAAAAATTACATTTGTATTTGAAAGGGTTTAGGTATTCCTGCAAGAGGCAGGCAGCCACAGAAGTGCAAATACTCTTGCTGTAAATTATCAGCCCCAGGCTGGAGCCAGATACCAAATGGTTTGAAAAATTTAAAATGCCAATCAGCGTTGCGTTTCAAACGTATATATTATCGATCGATCGTTATCGTAAAGGGCAATGGTCCGATCGTAACAGCACCCTGGTAACTGGAGCTGAAACTGTCGGGAACCTGCGCGCACACCAACAAAATTTTTGGTTCTACTCCTTTTCCCCTCTCGTGTCTCATATTTTACCATACACGTATGCATGCTCGTTTCGGTGAACTTGAAAGTTTACGATTACAGACTTCTTCAGTGGTTAATAACGTTAATGATCAATCTCTCTAATATTCTCTTCCTTTAAGACATCCATAACAATTACATAATAGTCGGAAGAAGTGTTATACGCATAGTGTTCAATGCAATAATTAATTCATTATTCACTCATGGAGAAATTATTCATTTTGTATCACGAGTTATTTAAAATGTCAAATGATTACGTGGCACGTGGCTTAATAACGGTGCTTAACTGTAAGGATGGCTTGAGAAAAGAAGCTTATGTAAAAGAAAATGGAAAATCACTGTTTACTTTGAAAAGTTTGATTTGTAGACCTGTATCGACGAAACAAATTTAGTGTTTGTCACGAGCCTTCGAAACTTTGTATGCACCTTTCTTTAAGGGACTACACGGGTATTAGACGGTTAAAATGAACTGTTCCTTTTGGGTTAGATTGGCGGACGATTAATAATTCATAAAATTTGCACGTTTTACAATACTTTATTATGGATATAACACACATTTTAAGATCAGGAAACCTGAAAAATATTAAAAATTAAAAGAATTATAAATCGTCAAACTGGGCGTTGCGTAATGTCCGAGTTAAAAAATCATAAGTCGAGAACGCGTTAATATTTTTAGTTGAAATTTGAACTAAACCTACAAAACACTCTTCTCCACGATGTGGAACTCGATCGAAAATTTTTAATAAAAACTCACGGAGTTATACAACAAATATTAACTTTGAAGGATTTTATTGAAGTAATCCTGTGATAAATGTTGTCTTAAAAAGTGTTATAATTATGCGATCTTATTGATCGAGTTCCAAATTGTGGAGAAAAGTGTTTTGTAGGTTCAGTTAAAAGTGCAAGAAAAAATATCGATCCGTTCTCGAGTTACGATGTTTACCGTCTTGAGAAACATAGTTTTGAGAAAAACGGCTTTAAAGCCTGCCGCGGCGCGTTTACCTGCATTGGCCCGCTCGTTACCTTCACGCTGTAACTCTCGCAATGTATCGAATTTTTCAATGAAATTTTTTTCAAATACTTCTAAGACTTGTGGCTATCACAAACAATTGAATTTTTTTTCGATTTTTTGAACCCTTAACATCACTATATTTGCTCAATAAGCTACTCCACTCACAGCATGCGAAGCGTCGTAGCGATTCTGCAATCAGTAATCAGATATTCCCAAAAGTGAAGCTACGTTTGAAAAAGCTTCCAGCGTTGTAGGATGATTTATGTACAAGATCCACTAGCATTGGATGAACAACGCGTTTTCACCTATACCGCGGCTCGTAGTTTCCACATTTCGATTTCTGCCAGAATCACAGATAATGCTGGACAATGCCGCCATTCAAGTGGAATAAGAGAGAGGGGTAGGAGAAGAGGAAGGAAGACATGAAAATCGAATCGAGACCAAACACGGAACATATGGAGAAGACAAGGAGCGAGGAAGAAATCTGCATGAGGGCTGGCAATAAATTAGTAGCAGACTGCTGTTTGGTATCGTTATTTATAGTCGGCCCGGTCGTTTACATGGAACTATACCATTGTCGCTCGTTCACCGCCGAATGCCGTTGCCTCGCCTTCTTGGCAATGCCTACTTTAACGTATCGTGCGTCTGTATCGGCCGAGGTTCACCCTTGATTGCTCGAGCTTCCGCGAATTAATGAGCGATAGCTTTGAGCTCGCCGTCCCGCGGCTTCTTCCTCGATTCGACATTATCTCCCGCTGCTTCCTCTGATTAAATTATTCGTTGAACCACCTTGACCTTCTGGCTTCCGGTGAACTCGCTCGACGTGGAGCATGTGGCCGGTCGGCCACTCTAGAACTTTGGTCTTCGTTAAGCAACGGTTCTTATCGTCCATGCGAACTTCATTGACTTATAATTTAACTCCGAAGGTGAGCTGAGCTTATTTAGAGTGCATAGCGTAATGCATGTAATACGTGGGTAACATTTTAGAAATCAGTTCAACGTCTCAAAGTAAGAAATAAGTTAGCGTAGGTATGCATTTGCACACAAAAGTTTGGAATCATTGGGTGATTTAAGGAAGGTAGGGTTTTTGTGGCTGAATAAATCAATTTTAGCAACTATTCCGTGTAATGAGATATTCAAATAGATTAACATAGAAATTATATTACAAACTTTTACACGTGACATAATTGTAATGGGTGATTATAATAGGTACATTGTGATAAATATAAAGAGGCGAAGATATATTCATTTATACTCCAGTGATAAATAACGTAATGTTTGATTGAATATAAATAATAATTTGCACAATAACTTGCACGTATCTATGACTTCATATGTATTTTAAAATACTTGGGGTATTCTACGTCAACTCGATCACGTTTTACACTTCGGTATCGAGGGTTCCATTAATATTGAAATACGATGTACTCCACGTGAAATTAGTGCAGGTTTGAGTCATCATTTTCCTGAGTTTAAATTTGTTTAAAAAATACACGTCGTCGAAATTTGCAATTTTTACCCATTTTTGCGTAAACGATTTCTCCACGCGAACTTTTATCTCCAAAACCGTCGATCACATGAAATTCGATCTTCTATTATTTTAACCGAGATGGATTTCCATATGTAAATAAATTTATTTCAATACCTAAAACTCGTCCTTGCAACATGAATTTCAATTTGACGTGGAATGTCCCACTTTCTTCTCCACGTGCATCTTTTTCCTCCAAAAAGAAACAGACCTCTTAAAAAGCCCTTTTCAAGTGTACACTGTACACAAAACTTTGCAGCAAAGCTTCTCGTCAGGGCATAAAAAAATCCACCTTCCCCTCGACCAACAATCAGTCTGATGCTTGAGTAAACTTCGTAATAAGTCTGACTTGCCCGTTGCGTGCCTCTGGTAACCGGAGATGCAGGATAAAATCTTGCATTTTCCAGGGAACGTGAAACGGATATCGGCTTCCTAAGTTTCAATCTTGATCCTTGGCAAATACACGCTTGGATCGGGGTCGTGTAACCAGGAAGCAACCCCCTGTAAGAAGAGGCACGCTCGTCACGTCGTTGACACTTGGAGTATATCTGTCTTCGGTAGGAAACGGTGTTTGTACGGAGCTTTCTTTTCCAAACGTGACCGGCTTATAATCGAAAGCCTCGCGCCAGCTTAAAGTGCTCCGCTACAACTGCGTGACCGGATGTTCCGACGAGGGTGAAAACGATCGAGTTTATTATTCCAACGACCCCGCCGACGTCCGCCACTCTTTCCACTCTCCAAAGCCCAACAGAGCGCAAAAACACTTGAGAACATGTGTCCTTATCCATGAAGGGGTTGCCACTGCAGTTTCTACCTCGAAATCGTATCCTTCTCGTGTAACCCGCGCGAATAATATCGCGTTTCAATGGATTTCATGGAACAGAGTTGCCACGCGTTTCTTGAAGTGTATCGTTGGTACGTATGTGTTTTCTTTTATTTTACAATAAAGCATTCTTGGGCGGTATTTATTAACGAATAATCACTTACTCCGATGTTCATGACGTCCTTCTTCGAGTGTTGCTGCTCCTTTTAGTGTTTTCACTTCGTCCGTTGTTGCCCGGAGTTGTGTACACAGAATTTTGAATGGGAGATCGTGTTGGAATGAGTTGATTGTGGATCTTGAGATTTCAATATTTTGTTTCTTTTATGCAAGTACGATTGGAGGAAAAGATATGATGTGACTTTTAAAAATATGGGATGACCCATAAAGGGTTTAGGAGGTAGAGTATTCACCTCTGGCTAAATACTTCTGTTCATTTTGTACCAGAAATTAGTACTCTCCCCAGGGGCGGATTTGTATGGAAGCTAAGTAGGCTGGAGCCTAGGCTAGCAAATTTTGGAGTCGACAAATTTTGTGAAGTGACAAATTTTGAGCGCAAGTAATTGAGAAAGGTTTAAACACAGAGGCTGAGACAATTTTAAAAACTATTCACTTCTTTTCCATATAACGAATTAGCAATAACTCGTCTGTGAGTTGACATATTTAATTAATTTTTGAAATTGTCTCGACTGTTTTAAATTAAAATAATTGATGATATTTCGCGGAAAGGGCGGCAGACACTTGTTAGCCCAGGGGTGCCGAATCTCCAAATCCGCCTTTGACACTCCCCATATAATTATAGTAACTTGGAAAAATATGCAATACCAGATTAAACTAAGTATTAGATTACTTTTAGCAAGTTAAACTAAATTGCTTTCTCAACCAATAGGAACACATGTCCGCGAAAATCCTGCACAGGTATAAATTAAGGAACCCTGTTTTATAAATGCCCCGCGAATATTGTAGCTACTGTTTTTTGCTGCACTATAGTGTTCAAAAGAACCTTAAACTGCAGAGTCACCGCATACGCAACGCGAAATTACGTTTCCTCTTCGAAGAGGAAAAATAGCAGAAGAAAAGGAAATTGTGTGCAGACGTCAGCGAATCACGATTAGAAATGAATTACGTTAATACATCATGATAGAAATCGTGACCGAGCAGATCTGGGTCTCGTGCTTATTCCAACTTTCTCCAACAGCGTACGCACATAATGAAAGAAAAATCTCGTTAGCATATCGCGGGCAAAGCAAACTCGGTCACCCTTAATCATATCGTAATCATTTACAATTACACTCTCGCCTCATCGCGGCCGACGTTGATAAATGTTAATGAGGATGGCTCGTAAATCCCCCTAATACCAAATGGGAAATTTAAATGGGAAAGAAAACGGTAGGTAATTAAACACGGTGATTGACACTAGAAGTTCTGTAAATGAAGATTCTTTTAATTAAGGCCACACCTTGTGTACACCTTGGAGCTTTTCCCTCTTGTCGATCGCCGTCGAGCTTATTTTCAGAGATGTTTGCGACTCACTGTCTGAACAAATTCTGCGTCAACTACTGGCGAAGTGTGTTCAGAATTTTAAACATTCAGTGGCTCTTTTCCACGAGCCTGATTCAGTTCGTTGAACGAGAAAGCACAGAATTTAGCTGTTTCATGTTTCCATAGTGTTTAATGCATTACAATATTTTCTAAAATGCTTACAACAGTTATACAAACATTTCTTCATAAAGAAACATGTCTCCTTCAACTACGCAGCCTCCTCTTCTTTAACGGTTTCCTATCACCAAATAGAAATATCCAAGTAATATTCGTCACGTCGTGAAAACTTTCTTCGCCCTTCCCTCCAATTAATCAAAGCTATACAAAATTTCGAGCACATATAACACCTAAAAAGCAATGAAACTACAGCGACGATAGCTGCAGCATCCCCTCCCAGAAGCTTTCCCCGCGCAGCTCCAGCATTACTTCATTCCACGCTCATTCGTATGAATTTTGAAGGTTCACCGTAAAGTCTCGTTAAGGGAACGAGTTTCTTCCGTCGTAAAAATAAATTCTCAGCTGAACAATCTCTGAAACGCCCTCCCCACCCCAGGAGTAAGTTTCGCCCAGGTAGACGCGGCGCGCGTAAAAAATACGCGTGGGAGGGGAGGGGGGAATGAAATCGATCGTAGAAGCGGATTAAGCTCAGCGTGGCACCGTAAAAATGTGCTTCTCCACTTTATACATACTTTAGCCGCGCACGCGGCATCTCTCACGCACTCCGTTCTTGCGCCGCTTTCGGTAATGCAACCATAAATAACAAAATAGCCCGGGCAAGCCCCGGTGCTCGCACGAAAACGCCACCCTGCCGTATCACAGCACGGTACGGCCGTTTCTTCGCAGATGTCCCCCCGCGTGACAGCTACGACGAGCAACTATATAAATGATCCATCGAGATTCGCTTGATGGATGCACCGATTTATTCTCAGCGCTGTTCGAAACCCGGGTGTGAAACGTTCATGGACCGATTATACTTTAAGAGTATAATTTCGGAGAATGATTTCGGTAATATTTTTACAAACAAGTAAATCCTTCTGAGGAGACAGAAATTATCTAAGAAGAAAACTTCGGTAGCCCAAAAGTCTCGAGTTTTCTTAAGCTTTGCTGGTTTCTAGGGGACCTCGACAGACGTATCAGACACTTTTTTCTGCTACAATTTGTAAGAATAGCCCGATTATTGCGGTTATTATACATCATTAAGAACCGAATTCAGTATCTTGTTATAACAAAAAACATCACCCAGTTCGTACGCTCAGATTTTGATCAAACTTTGCTCGCAGGAGTGGCAAATGCATTTCAGTATTTCCATGTTGATGGAAAATTGGACATTTGAAACGATTCGTGGAACAGTAACAGAAGTACATACATTGATTCCACAGGAGATACATTTAGCAAAAATGCGGAAGAATCAAAAGATAATACTCAGGAAGGCACGCATGAAGTAAATGAAAGTTTCATACAATATGTACCCACGATTCTTCGCAAAACATAAGGGAATAAATGAAAACAAATTACCCATTTTGCATGCATCGTTTTTAATAAGTTGTGCGTTTAAAATGGAACTCTCGTTCAGTGAACCATCGATGCAAATAAAAAATCAGAGCGTAGGACAAGTGGATGAACGCGTACAGTGCATTTCAATAGCTTGAAAAAGCCGCGAGGAATTTATTACAAAAGATTAAAAGTATTCACTTTGTTTGGTTCGTTACGACAGCACTAATTGAATCATTGATACCGAATAACCGAATAAACATTTGTGCCGCCCGCTAGAAGTCAAGTAAAGAGACACGTCACAAATAACAGTATTTAATACGCTTAATTTTTGCAGCTGGAAGCTTAAGGAGGAACGATAAATAATCAGTATTTTCTGAATAATATCTCGGACAGAAATCTAACAAAGTGGATTTGAATTAGCTAATCTATTTCTAAGAGAATAATTGTGCTACAGTAATCTCCTCTTATCATGCGTTCCCACTGCATAAATCTTTCAATACCATCATCCAGTTATAACAAAGGCAGCTTAAAATTGCTACTCACCCATTCTATTGATCCTTCTGGTCTATTCGTTTATTCCTCGGTGCCAGACCATAGAGCAGCGTTGCCCTGATGGGCGGTCCGAGAGCACGAGCATCCATCGCGTTTTCCAAAACTCGCGTCGAAGGGCGCGTTCGAATCCAATGAAGTTGCATGTAACCGTTACATGCTGATTTCATTGCGATTAAATTAATTTAATTTCTGGTTATACGCTGATATCAAGTCGTTTTTCCACGCGAGCTTTGGAAACCGTGATGGATGTTCGTGCTCTCGGACCGCCCATCGAGGCAACGCTGTTCTAGAGTCATGTTATTGTAATTTATTTAAACAATTTAACCTAGATCTGAAGATTAATTTTGGCCACGATTTCTAGCAAATTCGCCACCGTCATGACGGTGTGATACCAAAAAAGCTTAAATGATTCTAATAAGCATTGCCTTCGCGGCACATTCTGTCAATATCAGTGTAAGTATCGAGAGTTGTGTTTTTTGCGGTGTTAGTAAAAAGAGAGATAGGTAGAGCTCTTAGATTCATAGTAGGTGCACACAGTTTGAAAAGCTAAAAGAGCTCAGAAAGATCTATTTTCCCACGCATTATATTGAATAGGTACAATCGAACAGGCATTATTCTACGAACTTCCCGTGTTAAAAGACCACTACAACTGAGAATAGTACTGTCGTATTGGTAAGAACTGGGAATAGGAGTGATTAAGCGTAGTGAGAGTAATTGTGGACCTTTCAGTCGTATATACAGAAATCTGTCCCAAGCTCGTCACTGTATACAAGTACAGTTTATCTTTCCATAGAACGTACAACGCCGAGATACATTATACTGCATTCGTCATTCATCATCCACCGCGAATCGTCAACTGGGAACGCATGGATTTGTCAATACTGATGATTTCGGCGTAATGGACCACCCTGCTCGGGTCGGACGGAAATGCCAGCATCGCGGAGGATTTCCAACTGTAGAAACGGACGTCTACAGAAATATCGGCTTATGTATGTCGCGAGTGCGACTATTTTCGGATGGTAAAACGCGCCCGCGAAACAGCGTCACTGAGAGGGCAACGATGGACGGTGGAAATCGGCCACCCAGCTGGCACGTTGTAATGGCCTCAATGACTGAATACGCGGGACGAATAAAACCAAGGAGGGATGGCGATCCTTTGAACGGGCCCCGTTGCTCGGCAATCTGTGAGACGGCTGAAATATCTCGTGGCACAAAAGAAACGGCGGATTTCGACGCGATAAATCTAAACGAAAATACACCTGTGACGAATCGCGGATGTCGCGGGCGACGAAACGCTGTAAAGCTTCAAACGAGGTTAAATGTTTGCGAATAACTCTCCTCCGGCCTGTTAAAATTTGTCGCTCACGATACTGGCGTGCCGGCGTTCGAAAAGATTCTTCTGGCTCTTGTACGTAGAAATGTTCAGTCTTAAAAAGCTAAATGCTATGCCTGGATATTGTGACTGCGAAGTGTTTCGCTGGAATGCGTCTGTACAGTAAGTGGTTAACTATTTGTGTGAATGCATCGTTTGAACTTCTGATAGCAGAGAATTGTTTTAGTGAGAAGTTTGGATTGCTTTATGGGTGTTTTTGACACTCCAAGATCATTTGTTTCTTGAGGGAGAGTGTTTATGGAAATAATTTGGTTTGCGAGCCATCCTATGTTTAGGATAGGTAAAGCTAATATACTTGATTAATTAATGAAAGAGAATTTTAGGAGATAGGGAGATTTGTTGAAATAAACACTCATTCTTGACCCAAAATTCGAGAAAGGAGTGATTCTTTGTGAAGGAATAAGTGTAAAGATCATTGAAACTAGAGAATAAAGTGTTTCTGCTTTCTACTTCGGTAATTTTTATTTAGGTAAACTATATTTTCTTATTCTTTTAATAAATTCGAAATCATCCGAATACAGTTAATCTGATATATTTTAGTACAAATTCACTGTTATTTTATAAATACTGCGTGTTTAAACAAATTTTGAAACTGTATCATTTTTAAATAGAAACTATTTTTTTATTGTTTTCGAATCGATATAAAATTTCCTTAGTCCTTAATGTTATCCTGTTTCTTGCCTTCAGTAATTTATTAGAACGCAGCCTACATAGGGATTGCAATGCGCTTGCTGTAAGCCATTCTTTCCTTTTAAGTTTTCCTGGTGGAGTAATGTATTTTTGCGTTGACTTTTAGTAGACATTAAGGAGAACACAGCAAACACAAGGAATATTATTTTCACTGTTTTTATGAGAGACATTGAAGAATGGAGTTTCTGAAAATACTGCAACGACACTGGGAAGTATGCAATAAGGAATTGTAGATGCATCTTCATCTGTAGGGCTGCGTTACTGAGAAAAGCTAAAGATTCATTTGTTTACTATCTACATGTGACAGATAGTATTCTCAGTCTATTCATTCAGATGGCCACTTCTTCGAATTACTTTCACCTAGGTTAGTTCTCTTTGCTTACTTGTATCATTATTCTTATTATTCGTAGTAATAAAGAAAAATTATATTACAACTACCAAGGTGAAACAATCGGTACTGCAAAATTAGGTGTACAATAATGCATTAAATTGAGAACTATTTTGAATATAAACTTATCATATACCATATAAAATTATCTAAGTAAATCAGGATCATTTTAATTATGTTTCACAGACCATTGCTGTTTGGTAATATATGATTTCATTAATCCCACATTTTATTAGCCCTGCAGTGCACACGTAAATTGAAATTACACCATTGCACACGTTGGGCCTCACAGGCCCATATCTTTCAATCTAGGAATCCATAGATATTTTCAGAAAAAATTATTTTTATACTGCAAGTATTGCATTGAATCTCTATTAAGAAAAATATTTATAACAAAATGAAATACTGAAGAAATATATTTCTAACACGGAGGGTTATCGTTATCTGAATTTTTTTCAATATCATGAGAACAGGCTTACAGAAAGCTACATAAGATATGGTTCAATTTATTTAAAAGGTTCCGTTGTTATGCCCATTTAACTTTTCACTTGGGCCCGTAAGGCTCCACTTCTGCACTGTAGAATTAACAAAAATACGATTCCCTTACCTTCTCAATTTCCTCACAAAGCTCCTATTCCCATCTCATGGAATACCAATATTCCACAGAACATTAATGGACGACTAGATCGCAGATTCAAGGAAATTTGATTAACTACGAAAAACGACTTATTTAGCTCCTTCTAGTGCGAATAAAACCATACCAAAATATTTCCTCCCTGCAGCAGAAACAGACTTCATCTTAAAGAAACGATTTGAATTCTAAATTCTAAAGGGCGCCACGACGCGTGACAGATGAGAATTGAGGGAAAAGGTAAGACTCGATTACGTTCCAACAGTACAGCACTTTGCTGTCGCGTGGTAATGAAATAAAGTACCAGTAACGTGACAATATCACGCAATTAGTTTGCCGCGTAATGAATCGTTTCGCTGTGTCAGTCGGAATGCCAAGTCGTTGAAGGTATTTCACAAAAGCTGGCCGGTTGTGCGTGAAGGTATACGAGCACTGTTACACGGATCCGTTGCTTGCCATCTATCGGTGTAGATGTTGCCAGACTCAACGGCGCCTAATTTAATCACTAAGTAATTGTGTAATATCCAATTTGTAATGTAGGCTGCGTACCACTATGTTCCGCGCCGAGCCACTTCAGCGCGCATCTAAGCGTTCGCAAGCTGTGCAAGCCCGAATTATTAGAGATGCGTACCACGCAGGCTGAGTTCGCGAAACGCGAATTTCGCGATTTCAGCGTAACTCGGGCGAAAATGAAAATTTCGTAAGAGTAATTACTCTGGATCGCGTTTAATACCACTGCTCCCGTGTAATCACTTAAGCTTTTAAAGGAAAAACCGCCCGTGTAATTTACTTTTCTCGGCATTTCCATTCCACTAGTTTCGCCCACTCGAGCATTCATTTTTTTTTATAACAGGTAGTAAATAAGATTCATCAAGATCACATTTATGCTTTATGAAATTTCTCACGTTTCCTTGAGATAAGGGCAGTTTCTGCAATCATAGTTACGCTCTATTAGAAATAAATTCAGAATGAAGAATAGATTTCTTTATTATCCTATGACTTTATAGAAAACTGAGTTAAAATTGAACGAACTAGTGTCTTAGTGGCTCTTGTTCCAAACATCTGCCACGCGTATACGTGTTATAAAGTAGCATCAAGCTGTAGTCAGAAATATTATTTTCCTAACAGAAATGTAAAGACATAATACAGTTGAAAGGAAAAATTCTGCCAATATTTTCTATCATTATCAAACTCCATCATAAATATCCCCCCCCCCCCCCCCCCAGTAATTGTTGTTTCATCCGTGGAAGTATATCGCACAAATGTTTAAATAAATTAAACATAAAGCAACCACAACTATCAAATCACTGCAATAGTATCATCAATCTCCTATTTTGTATTACTGTGGAAACACAATTTGAAAGAACCACCTGTCACATATCTCATACTAATTACACCCCGACTTTATGAAATCTTAATCTTGATTGTAAATCAGCTGCACCATTTACATACACAATTATTCTCCTCGAAGTCAAAAATAACACGCGCAAAATCCACCTTGGAATTTCATACGAAAGTCGACCTGCCTGCTATTGCACTACGATTCCCATCCAGCAGCCTTCATAACTCACGACGCACGCTTTATTAAGAGATTCCTGAGAACCCGGACGCTTTGTTTCAGTGGAGTTCGAAAAGCTCGATCCAACAAAGGGAAGTTTACAATCGGCTGATTATATTTGCTCCCGTTTACTTTGTCGAACACGTGACTATGCGTGTCCAAGGAAAGTTCGGATTACGGGGCGAAACGATCGTTATCTCTATGCGAAAATTCAGTTCGCCTGAAAGGTGTGCCGCACGGGGGCCACTATTTTTACCCGTAAACAGCGATATCCCCGCGATGGTAAACTTCAAGGTTCGTTTTCGAAGTTCAAGCTGCGATTTATCTCTGATATATCCTTGTCTTCCACGTTTCTATTTTCGCAAGTGACTGCTGCTCGATATTGCTGAACTCGAGGGGAATGGATTGAAACAGACCGGCCCGATTCCTGCTCGTCCTGTGCTGCCACCTCGCACTTGACACGAAGTCTGCGCTCACTCTACAGTGGAATCCCAATAATCCGAGGTGGAGGCAGTTTAGGATCATTCTCATTATCTTCCTCCGCTATCAGGTGGCCGTTCAAAGATTCTTCAACGGTTTAGCACAGTGATATTAACATTCTCTATCATCATTTCGTCAAAGAAAATTAAATCGCGATAGCGTCATTGGAACAGGACTTTGAATTAAGCGGATATCGGTTTAAGCAAGGTTTTGATTAAGGGGTCGTTCTACTTTGATCGACCAAGAATTAACCCACTTGTAAAGATTTTTGTCTCGGTAAATACAACATATAATGAAATAAATCTTTTTTGTATTAATAAATAGCTACTCTTATATTATACAAAAAAAAAAATAAAAAGAATTTTTACAATTTGTATTGATTGTTTTTTACAACGTCAATATGACACCTAACAAAGAGGTATGTTCACGGCGTAGGTGATTTCCAGGCTTAGGCTTATCCGAAACAAAAAATTCCAACAGATTCTTAATCTGTATGAGTGTCGCTATAACCCCTAGCTCAATTAACAATTTTTGTCGAGAAATAACCGAGATCTTTCTGATGGAACACCCGAGAATACATCCTTTTGAGTGCTTCGTCAAATTTTTTCTCAAATCGGCGGCATTTTCATACTTTTCAACAAAAATTGTTCTTTTTAATTTTGTTTGTATTCTGGAAGAGTAGCTTAATAAATAACAAAAATACGTGTTTCATTATATATTGCATTTACTGAGAAAAATATCATTAAATAGAGATTTATTTTTCGGCGGTTCAAAGTAGAATGACTCCTTAAGTGAAACTCGGTTTACTGAGGTTCCACTGTAGCGGTGTAGAGTATATTAAAATTCTACTTAGTTTTCCAGTGATAGTGATTTTCGCAAAGAGAAAATAATGTTTCAAAGAAGGTGAGATATGAAGATGTAAGATTCAATAGTGTCAGAAAATGTAGGATTCAGTACCTATTTCCTTTATATTCTGTACCCACTCTTGTTTGAGATTGTAAGTTGTAAGCAACTTACACATTTCATATTCCCGTTAAGGGTGTGCGGAGACTTTTTTCATAAATGAGATTTATATTCATAAAATTCTAAGAAAGAACCGACTGCAATTAATATTAATCTCACTGAATACTACCAAATGAAGTAAAGATTGTAATAAATCCAACTCTATTATATGACTACAAATATGTTACTAAAAATGATTAACAAAACCAAACAAATAGGTAGTCCGTCAATTACTTCCAGCACCACGACACGTGTCACATACTTTCCACCCCACGAAACCATCTTCAAAACAGTGTCAACTATCTCCGAACACTTTATTCCCTCCCAAAGTACAAATTGCAGACACCACTTTACGATTTCTTTCGCCACGTCGGTGTCGCAACGACCTCGCTGCCTCCCACAGAATTCCCCAAGGAAACTCGTCGCGTCAGGTCAGACGGCCGATCCTCCGTCGTTTTGACTTCTTTTCCTCGTTCGCGCGCTGTTTGCGCACGCCCTAGTCGCGTGAAGAGTTATAAGAATATTTGTCGATGGCCCCCGGGCTCGTAGGAACGTGTCGGCCCGTTCCTCGTGCGTGTTGTTACACGGCCGAGCGACGCTGGACGGAGAGGATTCATTCTTTTGCCGAAGAAAGAGGACGAAAAAAATGGTCGGGCGGACGGGGACATCGGCGGAAAGGCTGTTTGCTTAGGATGCGCCCCAAAAACTGGGTGGTAAAAGCGACAAGACTCGTCGAAACACTCGGAGCGGAGTCACGGTTTACGCCGAGTCTGGGAAACGTTTCGGATAATGCATCGAGGCTGCCGCGAGAGTCAATATTTTCATTATTCCACGAGGGCCGCCCGTTCCGGCGCGTCGAAACCAGCGTGGAAGCAGCCGCGAAAAATTCCACTGATTTTTTTGCCACCCTTCGACCCCCTTCCGCCGGAAGAAATAGCGTTGCTTTTTCTCCTCTTTTTGTTTGACCCTCTGTGAATATTTCTCTTCTGTCGAAACGTTGCGGGAAGAAGGGTCAAAGGATCTTAAAATGTGGAGTGGCAGGCGGTTTCAGTACGTGAAACTGGAAAGATTTGTGAACCAGATATTATAGATGGATTGAGTTGAGGTTTGAAGGTCTTGTTAATTAGTATTTTGAGTAGGAGTGGGGTTTAATGAAAATGGAGTTAAAAAGCGAGTTTGTGGGATATAGGATATATTGGAAGGGAAAGTGGGGATTTATTTCTGGACTGTGTAGTAGTATGATACACTATGGATGAGTTATATTCGATGCAGTTGCCTTTAAGTGGCTGTACAAACCATTTCGTAGAACCGCTAACTCGGACTGAGAATCGTCTACCATGGAGGTCTTTCGTTCCCTCGGCCTCCTAACATCCTCTTCCGGTCCCTCGTCACTCATTACTTACTTCCAGATGCTACTATCGTAATTTTACTACCTAACTATGTAAGACGTTTTCACGATTTTGAGAGATACTGAGAATTAAGATGAAGTTAGAATTGGTATTTCCTTGAAGATGGAGTTTATGGTAAAGCAACATGCTTCTTCGATATTTGTTTCAGATATTTGCACGTTGGTATTAGTTAGCATGGTGCATAATCTGTTTTGTTTTTTCATTTCTGGGGTTTTGAATATACAAAATGATATAGCTTTAACGAGATGTGTGAAATGCAGTTGCATATAATTAGACCCATATGACTATTATTTTATGTTTTCGTGATTTGTTGATCATTATCCAAATTCTATTTCTTCTTTTTTAAATTAAATATTCTTAATCACTGATTAATGCTAAAATAGCCAACGCTTTCAGCTTCTATCTCAGAGACGTAGACACCCTTCATTATTGCAGTTTACAAAACCTGAAAACTCTGCCCACTTTGTTCTTAAAGTATAAGCACAGCAGTTAGCCAACCATGCTGCTATGGGCAACTTAAAAATTGCCCTTTTCTGGGCATTCATTCCAATTTTATACTCATTATATCTCTTATTCTAATTAGACACAACTTTTTCAACGAGCTTCTTCACATTCCTAATAAACAATCGAATATTCATTGGACAAGAATGGGAAAGTGAAAATAAAAAATAAAAAATAATGATACTTGTTAAGGGGTTACATACACTTTGGTTGAAAAAACCGATATTTCCAATAAAGAATTCGCAGAAGCTACAACATCAAAGAAAGATTAATTTTATGGTTTCGGAATCGACGATTTTCTGTAAGTTAAAAAAAAAAGATCTCATTTGAACCTGTACCTTAAACTTTAAACGCTGTTTCCTCGTAACTACTTAAATATAGTCTTTTTTAAACACACAGTTTGTTTTTAATCATTAAAAAACTGATTAAATTTTTTTCACAAATTGCATTTTAATTGCATTTGATAAAGACTATCTCAAAGACTTGTCGTAATTTATTTTTTTGAAAATATTCTTTAAATTATAAGCTTCGAGTGTATATTACGATTTTTAGATTAACAAAACTACTTATGGTTAAAAAAAATCATAAAAAGTGCCCTCTTTTCACGGTCCTAGGTGTATATAACGCCTTAAATATATGGTTGGTGAAGTGTCACGAATGGTTGCCAGTAATAGCCTGGCAGAAGAGACGAATTACTCTCGTATAAATAACAGCCGGTGGCCCCTCGTTCCGAGCTGGCAACGGGTGAAAGACATTCGTCTGTTTCGACAGGTGCGTGCTGGCCGCTTCCGCGGTCCCTAATCGAGCAGACACACGTTCCACCATTAAACGTTCCTCGAACAACAACCAGTGCGGTTTCTGCAATCTTCTCACGCGTGCACACGCCACGCGAGACCATAAGGGCCCCTCGAATGGTTGTTTTCAGCCGGTCCCTCTTGATCATGGGGTCTCATCGCCGCGTTTAAGAAACTGGCCGCATTGCCATTCACGCGGAGAACATCGATTATGAGGTGGAAAATAAACCTGCACGAGCGATTCGTCAAAAATCTGACGGGATTCGCCAAGTGTTTTGCTGAAGGAAGAAGAGAAGAGTTGTTTCACGAATCGTGACATGTTGGAGTGGATATGAATTTCAATTTTTGTGCAATGCACGCAGTTTGGATTCATTTGTTTTTTGCTTATGTATGTGTTGGTGGACAGAGATTTCATATAAGTTTTACTGAAACCTCCTAACCGTACAATTTCCCAATTCCCTATTTCGACGAATTATAGAGGATTGACTGTGAACGTCATTCAGGGTGAGCGAAGGGAAATGATTTAACGGCGGAGCGGCGCAAGTTTTCACGCAGGGACGAGCAGGAACGAGAACTGTTTTCAATGCAGGGGTAAACGAGCATATAGGCAAACTATAAAACCAACTTTAGTTGGTGGAACGTGTACAGCGTAAACGAGTGTTTGTGCTTGTATACGGATCTGTTTACGCGCGCGGTGGATAGGAACGGATGAAATCCTTGATGGTTCGTTAGCGTAACAGCGTCTCCCATGTTGCTATGCGTCCGTCTCCGTTTCTGTCTTGTTATCGAAGTATAATAAACATCGAAACCTGCCAGTTGCGTTTGTCTTGCCTTGGCAAACCAAACGGAAGTCATCGTTGTCTGGAGAAAATTCTTGGCCCCGTTTGTGAGCCATGCATCTTGCAATTTCATTGCAGGCCTGTATCGTCTTCCTTTCGACCGCCGATCGCTATTTTATGGAACAAAAAACACATCAATTGTTTATTATACAGAGTGGCTCACTAGGTAGCTGAGAAATTTTTCCCGCATCTTTGGTAGGTGCTTTTGAATTAAGAAATTCGTGTACTGTGCTTCGTAGGGAATAGAATGAATAACCTGATATTTACATGGCAATTATACACAAGAGGGCACATCTGGCCGATTTTGATGACCTTGATATATGTTGTGATGGTCATTATTCTGAACAGCTTCTTAGCTTTCGTTTTCGAGACATTCATAAAAATATTTTGGTATTTATTCGAAATCAGCTGCATTTCTATATAATTACCGTTAAAATAAATTACAAATCTATATCTATGCAACAAATCTATATAATTACCGTCAAAATAAATAACAAATATGTATAAAGCAACATAAATTAAGTTAAAAGAAATAACCTCAAGCTGCGTGTGAAGTTATGTCCCTGCGGAACGAACCTTCAAATGTCATCTATTTTTATTGTTCCTTGCCTATTACAGTGTTGCATTTATTTTGTCATCTGCCTGCAATAGTGGCCAAAAGAACGATTAAACTGTAAATAGTGTTACAAATATAGATACTTCTATTAGAAAGATTCATTTTTTAATATTGGTATCTCATAGATTGGCGATGTTACACAGAACGGATAATTGTTTCATTATAAGGCATGGGAGGATACAATAATTTACAAACAAGCACTCTTTGTAGATACTACACTTTAATTTTTGGAATACTATATCGGAAAGTGCATTCCATATCTCATCCTCTGTGTCCACTTATCTGCTGTTAATCTAAGAGCTTGGCAATTTAAGAACTCAAGAAGGGCATTACATTAAATAAGTATTCAGGATCTGTGCAAGAAAATGAAGAGCACGATAACCATCACTTTCAATTAGTTGAGCCTCTAAACTCGTTTCATAAATCTCTTAAGGAGCTTCCTATCATGGTCGAATTCTTGTTCCATTATTCATCAACATATTAATCGATTTTTCTCCGGTGCCCTGCTCTTCGTTGCCGGTTTGTACATATTCCAGAGAGTTAATAATAACGCGACGAAGCTCGATGTAATCGCGAAACCGCGTTAATTCGACGATACCCAGGATGCAGCTAAGAGTTTAACGAGGAAGGAGTTTCGTGAACTTAAGACTCGTCGGCCATTCACGATGGTGGGAAAATGTGAAAAGTTTTTGGTCAGAGCCCCCAGCCAGCCACCGTTCCCGTCTGATATTAATTAACATCACGGTCTCTCGCCCGACGTTTTATCCTCCTTTTTGTTCTTCTCATTCTTTTCCTTTTATTCTCGCTTCCGCAGCGTTCGTACCTATCATCAGCAATACTTGTCAAGTACCTCTGAAACTTTCTGATCGCCCCTAGCAGATAGAAACTCTGAAAACAGTATCTAGACGGGACATGGTTACCAATAGATTACTATTTTTGAGGCCGCAGATTTGGACCAATCATAGGATATTTTGAGAAATTTCGGGAAATTTGCATTAATATGTAAAATTAGTTTGATCAGTTGTCGAAGGCATAAGAAAGCTGTGGAAACAGTTTGATCGGCACTTTTAGTTGGGCTATGCATATCGTCCCATTTTGGAATTTGTATTTTACTGAATATAGTATGTTACTTTGTAGCCTAATAGATTTCTGATAATAACAGCGAAGCCTCGAATACTATACACATTTGTATCATTAACCAAGCTCACAAGTTTATATTTATTAAACTTCTCAAGACCTTGGTAAGACATCGAATTATATGGAAATTAATAGATAAAGTATAGTTTTGTCCCCACAAGTAATCGAGCCTCGGTACCGGCCGTGATCAATTTTCGGCTTGCCTTTGCTCTTTACCACGGCGAGTGAGAGGGGCTGAGAATGAGTGAGAGGGCACGCGACAGCGACAAACCATAAATTACGGTGCCCTCTCACTCATTCTCAGTCGCACTCACTCGCCGCGGCAACTACAAAAGAAGTAGTTGGGATAGCGAATGATCTCTCTTGGAGGCAGGAGACCCGATCACTTGTGGAGACAGCACTGTATGTATTCCGAATCGCAGCTTCGTTCGCTCGATACATCTATTTCGTTTCATAAAGGAGCGTAATGAATAATCGAACTGCATCAATTCTTCACCTGCGGCCTCTTTTCTCCTGCCCCTTCCACACTCCTCTAATCTGATATCAAGACAAGAAAGACAACTCTATATGCACCGAAGTCCAACGAATCTTCAAGAAGTTCATCGACCTCCCTCGAGCAGCTGACTCGCAAATAATTTCCACTCCTCGGGATATCCTCTTCTCCACCGTCTCCCGCGAAATCTCCCACCAACGTCCTCTTTACGACATCCAAGCGCAGCTTCGTAATACGAAACGTATCTGGAGAAAATCATAGTCCAAGAAGCAGAAAAACTTCCTTCGAAGGCGGATCTCGAAACTTGCCCCGTTCGGATGTTAATTAACATCCCCGTGGCTGCGCCCTCCGCTCGACATCCGGGCGTATTATCGATCCCCGCGAGGAAAATTGGAGCAGAATGTCTTTCAGCGTCTTGGACCGTTCCCGCCGTCCATCCGTTTGTTCGATTACCGAAACTTCGCCGGCAGTCCCGGGGAAACGGCAGGATAATTAAAGCATCCTGCCGATAATTGTTATCGACGTGACGCCAAACTTTCAGGAATGCAGTTGTCAATTGGGATAGGGAGCGGTGGCGCGGGGGGGGGGGGGGGGTTGGATGGGGGCTGCTTGGTAGTAAATGGTGGGCAGAGTCGGCTGAGCGGACGGCGTGCACAAATCCAGCCGACTCCATTCCTGATCTCTGTTATTTATGCACCCAGAAACACGGGGCACGATTTGAAGAACACGCCCGATGGAACTTTTAATTGAACGTTTTGAATCTTTCAACGGTACAGCCGAAGTTTCTTCCGCGCGGTTGAAAGCGCCTCTCGTCCAGCTTGTTCCGACTCTGAGCGGCGGAGGGGACCGGGCTGGCTTCTCGACTAATCCGTCCCTTTCTCTGCCAACCCCCGCCAGCGCCCCGCTCGCTCTATTTATCGACTTTAATTGCTTCGATTGTCTCGACATATCCTTTGGTCCTCGAATCTTCGACGGCACCGACGACCAATCGCGGACCGATAGTCGAACGGTTTCATCGGACCGTCCATTGTGCTGTTGTTATTGTCGAAGACGTGGGCCAACATCCCGGGAAGGAGGTGGCTTCTCCTGCACGTGGCGATCATCAGGCTCTGGGAATCGAGTCATTTTTCTTCGTGGGACAAGGAATCGATACAGTATAGAGAAACGGTGTTTGATTTGTCGGAATTGAGTTCCTTGATAAATTGGGATTAAGGAATAGAGGGCGGGCGATGTAGATGCTTCGACCGATAGGGGTCGTCTTTGTTCTTGTTTTGAGGGAGAGTTTGCCATGTGATTATTCTGTGGGTGTTGGTAGGAAGGGTAAGACTTGGTGTATTTGAAAGTGATCATTTTGGAAAGAATGTCTAAAAATCTTGAGTCCATTAAAGTAACTGTTGCAGAACGTTCAAGGCTTGATTACAATGGGAGTAATTTAATTCTACAAAAATGACTAACTTTAGTTAGAAATACAGCGTCTAAAACAGACATAGATTGCTGTAAAAAAAATCGCTGGTGTCGTAAATCGCAAAAGTTTAATTTTGCAAAAATCGGCTTAGTTTTAGTAAGAAAGAGAATGGAACATCTGCTCAGGCTATATACCAAGTTTGATGTAAATCGGGTGATTTGTTTTTGAGATATCATGCTAATCAATTTGAAAAATATTAATTAGGAAAACGCGTCTAAAGTTTTAGGTACGGGTTTTTAACTAAATTTTTTTAAAATGTTGCCCCAAATATGTACAAACATAGGCATAAAGTTTTCAATTAGTATAATTTGAGGGTCTCGCTTCAAAAAATTCTAAATATCGCGTTGCTTTTCAGGCTGTCAAAATAGGGAAACCCCTTAGTAAATTGAAATCCTCTGCAAATGTTAATAATTATTTTCAGTAACAGGTCTTGAAAGCATGCCAAATGTATGTTTGTCAAATTGAACAAAATGTGTTTTTTCAATCCTCCACACGTAGTGGTTGCAATTCTTGGCCGGGTGATTAATGATGAGATTCTTTCTTTGAGAAAACCCACGCGATCCACGTGCGTGCGTGGACACACTTACTTCCGCGTAGATATTTTCAAACGGCTTGACAAATGGTCCCCGTCAGAGAATCGAATAAATTCCAGTTCAAACGGCGTAATAAAGAACGAACAGCGCGATAGAAACGCGGAGATAATTTAATTTCAGGCCAACAGCTCCTCCAGCCACGGTTCTTGTTTCTCAGATTTCGAGGAAACTCTTCGAAACAATCCACGCCGCATTAATCGGTCATCGGCTGGTTGCGCCGGGGCTGCACTCGAGGGCGATATTAAATTTTCCATCGCGGAACTTTGGTTGGTTCAATTAACCGCGTCAAAAATCGAGCAATAATCTCGTCTGCTTGATCGAAACTCAATCAACGCGAAATTGCGAGGAGCATCGTGTAAAATTGTTGGAATCTTAGCCGAGGATAATTGAGTGTTGCTTTTATTACAATTGGAAGATTGCAGCTTGTACGTAAAGTATAGGTAATTACAGTACAATTAAAAGCAATGAAACATCATGAAAATTAATACCAACGGAATCAGATTATCAATGTAACAATATCGAATTATTCTTCCTTCAGACATATTTACGTGATTCAAGCTTGATAAAATTTATACTCTAGGGTGATCTCAAATGCATCGAGCCAAAATCAAGTCAAAATTCCACTGATCGACATGTGGTGAACATCACATAATCTTAGCTTGTACGAAATCTCTCTAAAATTTATAAAATCCAAAATTCATGCGATTAACACGACAGCATTTGACACTTCCATGTCTAGATTAAAATAACTCATCCGCATCTACATCATTAGTATTATACATTTATGTGATCCTTCACCAAAGGGTAGAATTATTTCAGTACCTACTAACAATGAAAAGGAAATACTGAGCATGCAGTCTGACCTAAGTAGTCCATCAACCATTATTTCACAAAACATTTTGACACAAATAATTTGGAGATACGCATACGAGGCCACAGTGGCGTGTAGCGGACCACTAGAGGTACCACACGGCGAAAATCGTTAATAGAAACTCTTACGAATTCTTGGCTGGCTCTCGAACATGGGAAGAAGCGGAAGGCAAGAGGACGTAGCGCACATTGGTACAGCAGTATTTTGTTATCGCGTGCAAACATTCTCGACAGGTCGAAGGGAATCGTTCGAAGCCGAAAAAGCTTCGTGGCCAGCGTGGAGATCTTATAAATCATCGGCGCTCCGGTCCAAGCATCCGTTTTATCATGGTATGGAAATCCAGTGAATTATATGAAACGCTCAGTTTCTTATTTATGGTCGATCCCGATCGTAATTCTAGACCAAAAACCTTTTTTCCGTCTCCGCGGCCTTTTTACTGAAACCCTCGCCGTACGTTTAGGAAACCGCTACGAAATTGTTAACTCCTTGCGCTGCGATTTATTCTTGGACCGATCGACCATAGATATTTCTATTTAATAATGTTCTTATTAGAGATAAAACTTTGACACATGAAATAAAATTGTAGAACAGTTTTAATACCACTAATTCATTTAATTATATAAATTAAAAAATTTTCCATTTGTAAGGGATAAGACGTTTCAGCAGCTAGTAATATTGCAGATTTCAAAATTATCTGTAGTTGTTTCAATAGAAATTCATGTTTTAACTGTATGGAGGGTTTTATGCGATAGGTATCCAAATAATTAGACCGACAAGGGAAGATCTGATCAGATACAGTTGGAACTTGAAATGCCACAGATTTGATCCGCAAAGTATTTTCTTCGCTACATGTTATATAAATCTTCAAACCTTTTAAATCACCTTCGCGTTGTCATTCTATACGCAATCGTTACTCTGCCATTCAAAAACTAAGAATACAACGCAGAAACAAAAAATACTTAAATTTATAAATGGTATGTATACTGCGGAGTTCCTAATACAACCGAGGCCAAAATTGTGATTGGAAAAATGAATAAATTCGTTTAAAAATTTCTGCACAGTGTTTTCACGAGAAATCATCCCGCCCACTTTTCTGGGACACTGTAAAGAAGAAAAGCAAGACCACGTTGCACAGCGCTGTCAATAGAATCTAGCTTAATAACCCAGTGGATCAGCGAGAAATCCTTGATCTCTCCGACCCGGCAGGATAATAATGTCCATCGTCCCTTCTCATTTCGTTTGAAACAAAGGGTGACGAGCGACGGAGGAGGCGAAGAAGTTTGAAAAGGGGCCGGAGTCGTACGATCGACGGATCCTCGAATTCCCGGGACGTTTTCCATGGGACGTGGGCTCGACAAGGGACGAGTTAATAATACCTCGAGCAGACTGACTGTTCAGACACCGTTAATTAAAGTCGGTGGCCCGGGTGCGAGGTCTGACCTCTCCTCTGGCATTTCGTTACTGGTATGGGCCCTTTCCCTTCCACCTAATTCGTACAACAATGTCTATTATTCAAGTTGTCCCCGCGGTACATGGTACAGCCACCTAACAGGGCTGTTGTCGCGCGTTGTAGGCCGAGGGCAAGTTTGCCAGGGAACGTATAACTCCTAAGGCTTACCAAGTTTGCCGCATCGAAAGTACTAGAAACTCAAGAGGGGGTCGCCTACGTTGCTCGCCGTTGCTGCATCGCGCAACGAAAGGCGCGGCTCATGACATCTTAATTAATCCGGCGGATTAAACCGCGCGCCCTGTAACGCCAAGCTGATCCCGATACTTTTACACCGCCGTGCGAATCTTCGAGCTCGCCGAAGTTCGGCTTCGTCTGCTACGTGCACTTCACCTATCCGATGTATCTGGCGAGCCAAGCCGCGACGAACTGGTAGAAGGCAGCGTGGCATTCAAACGTAATTCATTTTTTATTTGAAGCATTGATCGGTGTTGCGAAAAAGTTAATAAACACGGTTTTGGAAGGGCGGTGTCAAAAAATATTTGTCAGAAGTAGCGACGAGTTAGGTATTTTCACAGCCAAGAAATCTGTGTTCTACACGTGAAATTTTAAATAAAAGGTTGGTGATAAGCAGTAATATGTGAGTCACCTAGCATTGTGAAAGTTTTGTTTATGAAGTAGGGCTGCACAAACTGTAGCTAATATTTATGTCCAAGGGAGGTATAATTTCTTGGTAGTATGAAAGTATAGAAAATAGTGGGAATAATCTCTAAATTAAGATACCTTGTAAAGACAAAAGTACACAAACGTACGCTGTAAATATTATGCTAGCTCGTTGTAAATGCAAAAGTGGAAAGCAATCGTCGTACAAAAAGCAGACCAACAGGAACGTCAAAACAACTACATCCAAGAGTTCTTCCAACTTCCAGAACGTGAAAGACCAATAACTATGTTTCGTATGGCTGCAGTACTTATTTACCGTTCCCTTTTGCAAGAACTAATTAGCATACCTGGTGCTGCTTTTTAACCGTTAGAAATTCATCAGTGTTGATTTTCCAGATGAAACTCATCTTCTTTGTTCTATTCCGTGGCCGACCGACTTCCGCGGCTCGCAATCTACAAATATTATTCTAGCCCCGTCCTGGTAAACGACACACCCTTGCTTTATCCTGTAGACGGTAACTCGCTGTTTGCTACCTCCAAGTCAGCTCGTAGAACCAAATATATAGCAAGTAAAAATATCTTACTTGTAAGCGCAAAAAATAATTCAATCAAGCAACTATTTAACCTGTTGCTTTATAATGACAGTGACAATCGCGACGTAGATTATATTCGAAGCTCATTATGCTTTTGGATTTAAGGGGGAATCCTATTCTTTGGGCTAAAAACATAGCAAAATTTGGCATTTTTTTTACTAATCCAGCAATTCGATTCATCTGAAACTTAGCCCATGTTTCGATGTATCTTTGGAGAAGCTGCAGGTTTTTTATTATTAATTTTTAACCATAAATATAGTAGTTATGCATGATCGATCATCACGCCGCGCAAAATTAGTCGTCCGTTGGTGTGCATGATATTTATCTACTGCATAATCTGAAACAGAACAACGAAACGGCGGTTTATTTTATACATATGTAGCTTGAAATTTATGAACCAGCAGAAACGAAAAAATTTATTGAACGGTGCGGAGAGTTTGCAAACTGAAAGGTCTGAAACCTTAATTTTTCCGATTCAATTTTGCGTCAATTTTCTTATGTAACAAAAAAGTATAGAACTTAGCGGTATTCTGGTTCATCAAATTGAAGGCACATATGTAGAAAGTAAAACGCCGTTTCATTTTTCTGTTTCAGATTACCTGGAAGGTAAATATCATGCACACCAGCGGATGACGAGTTTTGCGCGGCGTGATGCATAACTCCTATACTTATTATTAAAAATGAATAAAAAACCGCAACTTCTTTATGGATGCATAAAAACATGGTCCAAAGTTCAGATGAATCGAAATTCTAGTTTCTTAAAAAAAATCCTAAACTTTGCGATGTTTTAGCCCATAAAAAAAGATGGAGTTGAAGAAGTCAATTGTTTGTTTATTACTTTAGTTTTCAACAAGTCAAGAATGAATCCTTTGGTAAGGGGCTAAATATAAAAAACTTCTTAGTACTTATATTTCAAGCTCCCTTGCACTTCTCTCTGTGTAATAATTCATAATAATCTTTTGTATACCATTGAAGTGTTCCTTCACCAAGGCAAAGCTCATTTCATCGCACATAACAGTGGCTTGAAATACAACCCCTAGCCATACTCTTACAAACTATTTAAATTCGACGCAGAAAAGGCAAATGAAAAATATTCTCAATAACAGCGAAGGAGTGTCGTCAGTGTAATAAACACAATTCTCGTTGCCCTCAAAGCTGTTTGTTGCGCCAAGAAGTCGTCCAATGGCGCGCTGCCCGTTCAAACTTCCGCTCGGGCAGCGCCCCAAGAAAACGGAAGTGGGTAGCGAGAGCCCCCCTGGTTCCTCGAAGCGAAGAGAAACACGGCCTTAAGAGGGAGGAAAATTGCGGAAGGACGAAGTTTGCCCCGCAATTTCTGTACTGTACAATTAAATTAATCTCGCCAACGCAAAAATGGGGCCCGCCCTATGATATTGCAGCAGGAATCCCACTGCCGCGTTGTCACTCTCCTTCTTCTCTACGTATGAAAGCACATGTACGTGTACGTGCCATTTGCTTCACCGGGCTCGTCGGCATCGCGCCATTCTTTCTCTATTCTAGATGCATTCCCGCTGAGGAGGAATTCTGCGAATGCCCTGCCGCTATAAACGGCCAATAGGACGCGTCCAGGCGGTCTTTATTTGCCCTGAAAATGTGTCAAATGTCAACAACTAAAACGTGCTATTTACTATGTCTTAAATAGTCGACGCCTGTAAGTTAGAATAATAAGGAGTCGTCGATTCTTTGTGTTGTTTGGTGATTTTTAACTTGCTTTTCTTGGAACCATGGAAGATGAGCTCCATTTTAAAGGTAGTTGCACGGTGTTGGTGTGGAATTAGGATTAGATTTAGGGTTAATAAAATGAGTTTAAAAAATAGATGCAAGTTTTATGCAGTTTGTATATAGTATTTTTAGTTTATATGACAGATAGGAATTTTGGAAAATTTTAATCTCTCACTGACTTCACCTGTGACTGGGTGAAATTAAACACGGAAGCGCCTTTATTTCTTTTCCCATCGCTTACGAACGTGTTTCTTATAGTTATTGATATTTTGAACGCTAGAGATCGTGTTTCTAATATAAATTCAAAACATTTAGAACGTCGTTATCAACAGAGACCACTCAAGGGTTAATTACTGCATACTTTATTGAATTAAAATAGAAGTAAGTAAATGGACGTTAAGACTTTCTTGTAATTAATTTGTTCGTAATAGCATTGTCGAGATTTGAAATAATTGATCGAGGAATAGAAACTATTCGATGAGTTGTCGATATCTCAACAATAGTTAGCAGTTAGTAGCATCTCTAGTTGCAGCATGGAGCTTCAGGATCTCGCCTGTTGGTTTACTTGGTAAATTTGAGAACGATGTTAGAATAGCACAGTGGATTCCGGATTAATCGAAGGTGGATTATTTGTGGATTATACAGGAAGTTCCAGGAGCTTGCATGGAATACTTCTAAATCTTCCTGAGTAATCTCTCATTGTAACAGAAAATTCTTTTAATCCCGAGAATTTTCCACCTTATACAAGTTGCTAAAACCTTCTCACTCGATGTGCAAATGCAACTGCTATTGGTAGAACACTTAATTTGAACAAAATCTGTTCCAAACACAAGGCTAAGGATATAAAAAGTGAAGATCAAAAGAAAATTGTAAAATTTACAAATAAAAATACACCGACTTCATTTCTCTGTCAGTTTATCTTTTCGAAACAAAAGCATAATATCCGAACCACAAGCTACCATCTCAAAGTTAAAGCCATAATTGAGGACCTTGCAGCAAGATGGGCGCAGCTTCATTTATTGTACATATCGTTTGATGCAAATCCAATAGCAAATGAGCGATTTCAAAAATCCCTCCAGATTTCAGAAATTCGCCAAAAATAAAAATAAAAACTTATCAATTCAATAATTGCTGCAGGGTTCTCAATTCCTTTCACCACCTCTCTCTCACCATTCAAACAAGATTTTACAAATTCTAAATACGTACATTACTAATTCCCAAAATGATCCATTGTCAATGTACCAGATTCGAATAACGGTTGGTTATAGTGAACTCCAGAATTTAATATTATACACCAACGATACCGCAGAGTTTTCCATAGTTGCCAGTGATATTCCAGTCTCGCCGCAAGGAACCACTTTCTCAAGTGATAACGGTTCGTTACCATCTAATGGAGTAGTACTTTTTCAAGCTCTAGTATCGTGGGCGGCAGGCAGTGTCTAAGAAACGGCAGACTTGCGGGATCGTAAAGCTTCATAGCTGCATCGAATCGACCTGGCGCGGGTTAATAACATAAAGCTTGTCTGTAATTAACACAAGCGCGGGAGGGGGGTAGGTTGGAAAATAATATCTCGGTGAATTCCGTGGGGCTCCGTTGGGATATCGTTTCACGGACGAGCAGTGACCCGAGGCAGTTCGGAGGCTGGTTTTCGAGAACCTGGGAGTTTCTTAATCTGCTCGTAAGTCAGGAGGGTTCCGAGGCAACGAGCGAGGCGTTGCCCCAAGAGTGCGATTCAGCTTTTCAACTAAGCTCGTATTACGCCTCTGGCCTGCTCATCCTGGCATCTTCGAGGCTGACGCGATTTTTCACCGCGATCCTTCGGATAATTGGGAACAGCCTTCCTGCCCGCCCGTTTCACCGTCCTCGATTCTTGAATATGGTGGCTGTTCTTATTTAGCATATTCCACTTTCTTCTTCTTCTAAATTCATACACTGCAGCATCTACGTTAATACTTTGCGTGGCGCCAGGTTTTGAAAAATGCTCCTAAGTAGGTCAGGCCTTCATAAGCGATCGACTCTGCTGAGAAAGTTTTGTACACGTTTTCCAAGTAAATATTCAAGGATCCTAGCAGTACTTTCGATGCTTCCCAGAAAAATCAACGCGGAGGCATGCTAAAACCGTGCACAGAATGCAAATTTCTCGGCGTGAGATCATGTCGAAGCCAATTGAAGTGATAGACTGTGGTCCTGTGATCAGCAAAGTCCAGTGCAAATACTCTAGGACAGTTATGTGATGTGCTATTAAATGTACAATGAGGAAGCAGGACAGGGTACAATTATGATGATTGATGAATTAGTATCATTTGTTTTCTTACTCAAGATTTATTTTCGAACTTTTGCGAGTATATCGCCAATTTATGTCGGGGAAACGTGGCGATGAATATAGCGGGCCTCGACATTGTGAATGGTGCTGTGTATGAGGAGCATGGATCACAATTTGCTTTTATATGTTGCATATAAAGTATGTTGTGCCAAATATAAATTGAAGTAGGTTCAAACATGTTGAAACTGGTAAAGAAAATTTACTTTCACTCAAAATGTAGAGTCACTTACGTTAAATACAAATGTACCACGTTTTAAACAATTGTAATAAATAATCCACGGGATAGCGCCCTTCAGAATTGAAGTACACTTCGTATTACATGAATGAATCGTAGTTTGTAGTACACTGCATACTGGCTATCGTAGCAGTCATGAATAAACATTTGTGCATATGTTATGCCATTTCTGCACGATGTATTTTAATCGGTTGGTTAAACATTAAACGAGTATAATGCTGTATAATTGCTCTGCCTTGAATTAGAATGGGTCTAATTTGATGAACTTCATTTAACATATGAATCACTTCACATGGGAGAATAATTGAAGAGTCCTTGTAGGAAACACTGTAAGTGGGAAAATTAAAAAAATATATTTTACATGGGAAAATGTTCTACGTGCCATTGGTAATACTATATGTATAGAATTTGCTTTTGGCACCTACAGTGTTTTCTACAAGGACTCTTCAAATATGTTGTAAGTAAATGAAATTCCCGCGTGTCACGAATTTCTTAATGCAGAATGTTATCTATGCTCACGAGCGAGATCTTCATGTCCGAAGGAAATATAGGAGCCAATTTTGGGTGTTTTCCTTCGAGGAAGATATTACCTGCAGCTAGCCATAGTCGTTTATCTTCCCTATCCGCTTCAATTTTAATCTACCACGCCTGTGCTTGAATGTTTCTTACTTATAATCTTGTTCCGCGTCTGCTTCCTTAAAATGCAAATGCGAGGTAGCCGTTGTGGAAGAAGGTTCGTGTGATAAAAAGATTCGCTAATTCAGCCGCGTTACATATTTCGGAAAATTCAAAATGAGAAGCCCTTTTTTTCTATGCGTGAAAGCTTTTTTCATAACCATGCCATTTAGACACTAACGAATAATTAATATTAAAGAATTCGTTATAGTGGTCACCCTTTGGTTACACTAGGAGTACAAAATTCATATAAAAATACTAACAAGTAAGTTTTCTGCAATTCAGTTTTAACCGCTTTCTTATTTATTATAAGGAATATTTAAAAATAGAATTGCAATTTCATCTAAATCCGTGCAACCACGTATAAAATGTGGTCAATTTATCTTGGAATGGACGATAGGCAAAAATTGCAAACTTTAAAGTACCTACTACCCTTTTCAAACAAATTTGAAACCAGCAAAGTGATGACTTAAACCTCTCTTAATATCGTGTAAACCACATGATATTTCAATATTATCGAAATCCCTCACCCCAAGTGGAAATTACGATAAATTTATCCGTGAAAGACACACACGATTTCACAAGAAATATGAAGTAGGAATATCATAAATTATTTCCAGAAAATAAATTCACAATTTCGAGAGGGATAACTAAATCTGACAACAATATAAGATTCTATTAAAAAACAATTCAATTGTCCCACTGTAAATACATTCATGCATTTATGAAAAAAATGAAAACATAGAAAGATAGACAATTTTATACCATTCAAGTGCAACCTCCATCATTTTTAATATCTTCCAGGAAACAGAAGATACGACTAATCTGAACCGCCAGACACTCCCAGAACAATCTCCTTTCGTTTGAGTGGCAATCGCCTCGAACTCATCCCGCGGAGTACATTCCATTCGTAGTAACGTCGGCAATTACATCTCCACTTTTCGGCGAATATTAGGACTTCAACAAGGCGTGAAGTTTGAGGGGACGCCTTCGATGCAAATGGAACAGTGTACACCGTCCGGCAAGCTCCTTTTAACCCTTTGTAAGCTAACGTTCAGGTAACTACAGAACATTGGACGAGCGAGTCTGTTGTTCTGGCGGCGGTTGTTGGCTTGCTAACTGCTCGGTCGACCACCTCTCTCGCAAATTACCTCCAATTTACCACTAAAGTTGCATCGGTGCCTCGTTGTCCTTCTCTCTAGTCTTGGATATCCATTGCTCACTCACTTCCCTCCCTCTCTGCGAAATTATAGCATCTCCTGCTATGCGTCGCGCCGCAACCAGTCCTGCTACCTTCCCTAAATGCGAAATTTTCCCATCGTTTCTTCTCTTTGTATTTTCCTTTACCGACGCTTCCGTGATTAGTCGCAGTTATTTTGCTTCGTTATACTATTTACGATATATTCGTCTTGAATTTATTTGTCAACTTTCTAATCACATATTCTGAAAATTGCGCAGATATATTCTTCTTCTTTTGAGTGGCATTATGAATTTTTTAAGAAACATTCTTGGCTGCAGTTCCTTAAACTGAATGTATATTGATATTTAAAGATGTATATTTCAACTCTGAAAGTATGAAAGAAATCACTTTAAAATTTCTATAAGTATTGGTCTGAAGAAATTGCATCCTATTACAATACATTTCCACTTTCGTAATATACAAATGTCTCATAAACAAGAACTATTATGCAAGTTACAACGAAGTACACCCTATAAAAGTTATATGCTTTCAGCGTACAAAGACATTTCAGAACCAAGTGCTTGCAGCTTTCGCCCTTTCTCCGTCACAAAGGCTGCCACTTCTTTGAAGATTCCACGCCTTCCGTTTTTTAAATTTAATGTATGTACCTCTGCTCGTACAACATGACACTTGTTTTCTAGTGTGCACATTTACTCTGCGAATTACTGCCTTGCACTTATGAATCATCTTGTAAGCCTCTGAGGGATGCGTGCGTAAGAAAATCCTGCGTATTCTCATCTGGCAGATTCAGTCACGAGAAATGTTCAGAGAGATTTCAAAGTATTTACTTCCTAGAGTGTCTGAAATAATTAAGAGAATTTCTAGCACTACTGCAAATTATATTAACTTCACGTCTTCCTCTTACTTCCTCTTCTTCACTTATTTAACACAATCTTTTATATTCAATACTGATCTAAAACCTAAATGGTTTCCAAATGGCACTCCAAAATACTAAAAATAATCATTTTTCATCATTTCCACTACCAACTTCACTTACTACACAAGTACATCCATAATTACATAAATTATTACATGAAAGTAAGCATTGCGTAATATTTAATGGCGGCGGCAATTGCTTTTAAAATATTAGATTATTCTTGTTTGATTCTTATTTTCACAAATGCCGATGTTCTATATATAAAAAGCCCGGGCAACGCAGGTACTTGAGTCTAGTTGCCAATAATTTTCATGGTTCGATATCTGGTATCCAGCTTCCCTTATTTCCTCCCAGTTCAAACCGTGTCACAGCGCCGCTGTTTCCATCGAGATGTCCCGATTTCATTATCGAAAAATATGCCTCTTAAAAGCGACGGGGCTCGTACCGCCAAGGAGGAATAGGAGGCCGTGGAGAAGTCCCCGGTAGAAGTGGCGGTATGCAAATGCCCGGTCCCGGCAATCTGCTTAACTTCTCGTCTCGAAATTTCCCGACTTTCCCCTGGAGCTTATGTAAAGTCAGCCGTCTATTAATAATGTATTAAGTAATTACGAATACGGAAAAAGAGATGTCGGGGGCCGCAGTTTCAAATACGATTTGCACACTTATAGACGCCGAATACGAACGGGACGGTTAAGAGGCAACGGGGAAACGTTTCAGCGGCGATGGAAGAACGCCAGAGGGTGGGCTTCGAGGACGTGTTCCCGCGCATGTAGAGCAACCCCGAGGAAACGTGGGACGAAGAACCGTTCGGAGCGGGCTTCGATAAAAACCACCGATTTCCATGGCTCGCGTAAAGCGCGAAACTTTCGCGATCAACTGGGTCTATGGGTGTTCCAGGGCTGCCCCCTTCGCAGCTGCTCCCGTCTGCGCGGGTGGAAATTTTGCAAAATCTCCTGGCTCCCGGATTGCAAGGAGTTCTGTGAATTATGCGAATTGCTCTGTGGTTTTGCGGTTTGGGGATCTGGTTTCTAGTAGTGGTGAGTAATATGTGTGTAATTCGTTGTATACTGGTAGGCGGCGAGGAGGGATTGAAACAAAATGCTGGGGTTGCAGAGTATGGAAGTAGGTATTAATGATTAAACTTGATCGTTGTGATGAGTTCTTTTCTGTAACAAATTTGGGTCCTTTCACTTAAGTGAAAGGTCTTACGACCAGGGATCGAAAAGTTCTGGAACTTTCGTTTTTAAAAAAATTTTGTTAGAACTTAAATGTTTCGTTTAAAAAAACATCTGTTCCTGTGGAATTTTTATTGAAAGAAATGTTACCCTTAGGAACTTCTTTAAAAAGTGTTCTGATGCCACAGATATTTTAGATCTTATATAATAGAAATTCCATGGAAACAAGTTATATTAAAACATTTATTAAAAAAGGTTCCATAAGATAAAAAAGTACTAAACTATTAGGTACTAGTTTTATTTAACAATATAATACCATATTCTTCATTTTTATCTCCTAAGAGGTATAAAAATCATAGCATAAGAAATTAGAAGTCATTAGCAAAGAAACTATCTACGTAGATAAATATTACAAATAAATAACATAGGTATTCAGAATATTTAGTATTTGTTACAACGATTGAGAACTTTTTTAATATTGGTGAACAACATATTTATTCAGATAATAGAAACAAATATTTTTTTATTTTATGAGTTCCAATGCAAACAAAAATTTTATTTCCAAAAACTCTTACTTTATCGGGTCTTAAAAGTTATAATGTGAGAACATTTTTAAAAAAGTACCGCGGTACATGTTTTAAATAGAACCTATTGAAAAGTTCCAGAGCTCTTTCGAACCCTGCTCACGACTGATATTTTAGAACACTCGCACTCTTTCTCTCTTTTCTAATATTAGGTCGGTACAAAAGTTCGTTCGCTCGCTATTAGGTGTACTAAAATGTCTTTTTTTACTTCATCTACTTGTACTTAGACCAGAAACGTGGCAAAAAGTCAGGCAAGGAAAATATATTGATTAGAAAAACATGTAATATATGTATTTCTGCTTTTAATAAAAACTTTAGTTCGATAAAGCGAACGAAATGTTGCACCGATCTAACAATTTTTTTCACTTTTATTTGCCGTCCGAAATTTTTATTTCAATAACAATTTTGCCCATCTCTGATCTGAGACACGCCAAAATATAAATTAAATGAATTTCTCACTGTGGTAGTTTTTCCTATTTCGAGGTTCTGTATTTTAAAGAGGCGAAGCATTGAACAAAAATTTTTGGTCGATTGACAAACAAATAAGTTTAAGTGTATTGAATTAAACTAACGTTTTTTTCTGGTACCTAAGGGAATATGTACGATATGTCAGTTACCAACCACAGAAGTGTCTCCTGCGAAATGGTCCCTATTTTATACAGTCCCACCTTGGTCAATATGTGCAGTTGGTTAGGAGATTGAAGATGCAGAGTTCTTCTATAAGGGCCCTATAGTTAAATTCCTAATTGATTGTGTTGTAAAAATGAGGCTAAACGCAGATTTGGTGGCAACTTTTACGTGCCTATTAGTTAGAAGGTGTAACTAAGTAGAAACTCGTTTGTGACTGAACTTTTCGCTAATATAAGGACTCTTGAGTATTTTCAAGGAATTTGATTGGAAGGACAGAGTGCGCTGTGGAATTCGAGTAGTTTCACGGTTGAATGGAATTTTGTGGGCGTTGGGAGAAGTGCATTTGGAGGAAGTGGTAAAGAACTGGTGCACGGAAAGTGCCTGTGGCGATGGTTTCGAACTAGGTGTATTGTTCTGAGTTCTACGAGATGATGGTCTCAAGATTCCACATCTAGCATGCATAACTTTTGGAAACTAGACTTCGAGAGTCGATGGTATGGTGACCTATGTATCGGCAGAGATACTTTTCTAAGATTCCTGCACATCATTGACTGAGCTTTCTATTCTAGTCACAACAGATACATCTTTCACGCATTAGGGAAAACCGTGAAGAAGTTAAAGTCGCCTGCTATAACAGTTTTTTAGTATTTAAGAAAAATCGGGGATATCTCAAAATTTCAGAAATCAATTCCACGAACTTTAAATGAAAAAAAAATGTTTCTAGATAATTACGGTTGCGACTTAATCGTTACCATGGCAAGAATTGAACATTTCCAATATTATATTTTTTGTCATAGGAATCAGGAATGCATTTCTGTTTTTTAATCAACTATCTGAAAGAAGAATCACTATATCTTAAAATTTGACTAACAAGGGGAGGACAGGGTGCGGTAGATATCGATTTTGATGAGCCTTGGCACGATGGGCCTATGTCGAAAATAAGTAAATAGATGTCCGAGCTTTATGCAATTAGGCCTCAATAAAAGAGACATTTACATGTAAATTATTAAATATTTCATGGTGAGCGTGGGGTTTTAGTGGGTAAAAATCCCACACTACCTTGACGCCCCCGGTGAATTCCCCTCTGGAGGGATCGCGGTGTCTTTTGAAGAGTTCTCCACGTTAAAAAAAAAGAATATTAATTATATTTACAATTTTTTTTAACGTGGGGAAAATATTCATCTTTTTTAACGTGGGCAAATATTATTTGAACAAAATTTCAATAGGGTTTACCATGTTTGAGAAAAATCCTTTAAATCCAAACCATTGGCGAATTCTAAACTTTAAGGCCTGGTCGGCAGCCTTTCCTGTGGTCCGGTTGCAATAATATTTTTCAAGGACTCTTTTTTTATGAAATTGAACCGTTCTAGGGGTGAGAGTAAATAAATTCGTCAAGTGTAAATAAGGGCCACCCTACTGCATATATAACCATAACATATTTCTACTATTTCCGTGCAAAACATTTAGACATAAAACTACCCCAATTCCAAGAGCCCTCTATTAATACATTCTTTTCAACTGAAGAAACGCGCGGAAATGGCATCAGGAATGATTAAAGATGAATCAGAGTCTAATTAAATATTTCGTCGCTCTCGAGTGACAGGGACTATCGGCTAATACGGACGATTGAATCGAACCGAGAATAGGTCAGCCGTGCAATAAAATTGGTCGTAATATCGCTCTCCGAAGACTTGCAGAACTAATATCGCGTAATTGAGGATCACTCCTCTCGGGGCAAACATTTCCTTTATGCGCCCGTTTTGACGGCCCCATAGAGAAGTATTTAATGAAATTACGTTCATTGGTATTACGTTATTACCGGCCAATGACGGGAGGGGCGGGCAGAGGGATGAACAATCTTGAAAACAAATCCTTGGCGAAGCTCGAAACTCCTTCCGGAATTACTGGCTCGGATTTACTCGGTAGAGAGGTTTCAGCCGAGCTTTCTCTGGTTCTTCCGTTCGGCAAGCGCACGGCCAACTTCAACGAAGGACGAGTGATTCGATATTAATGCCGTTACGAGTTCACGCCTTACTAACTCCCATATGGGGCGACCGTTTACGGATCTACACCAAAGCGGGCGGAAACTTTGCGCTCGCACGTGGAAGTCTACCGCTCTCCTCATAATTAATGGGCAACTATTCCACCGGCTCTGTCTCAAAATCACTATTCCGCAGGAATTTTCACTGGCTGCGAGTTCGTAGGCGGGCTAGGGGTGCAATAATGACGTCTGGGTCGATTATTGATGGCGTGCAGGGTGCTTCAAGAGTCACTGAGCAGTTTCAAGGAGGGTAAATTGGCGAGTGTGGTCATTGGTGATCGTGCTCTGAGTATCCTCGGTGAAAGCTTGTGGAATTTTCTGGTTAAACTCAATTTTTCATTCACGTCCGAGGGGGCGAAGGAAGTTAATTACAGAATTAACGCATGGATCATTATACAAGTTTCATTTCAAGTTAAATTGAAGGGGCTTTATCGAATTCAACAGGAAATGAATTCAACATTCATTTGTGAATACAATTATTTAAGTAGAACGACAGGGTTATTAATATTTTAAGGTTCCAATTCCTAGTTTAATTTGAGGTTTTCAGAGACAATAATGGAATATGCATGAAAGTAAATACTTGTGTTTTATACAGAAATATTAGAAGACATTTGGAAAAATTTTTTGCAAAAACCTACACCATTGCGTGGTTAGAATACATTAAAATTTTTGTATTAATCAAACTCTATGATACAAATTCAATAAACACAATTTTTACACGAAATTGAAATAAAGTACCTCAGGAATTAATATATTTATCAAAAGGATTATCTATAAATTGTAGAATGTGTAATATCATATTAATACTAATTGTATCAACGTGATTGTTAATGGAACGTCTACTTTGTTAGATTTTCATGGTTTTATACGACAAAAGGATGTTGCACGGTTCGTTGGGCACCTGATCATCCACAAAGGTAGACGAAGGCACTTCTCATATTCTTTGACTGCAGATAACATTAATTTCTCGATATCTGGCAACGGTTAAGACTACTGGGAATACGGCTGGTCAACGATCTCCCTCGCTTGCCAACCCTTTCAGACCAACCCCCATGCAGTACAGTGAACGTTAACTTTTTTCCCTCGATATTCCTCGCTCGTGGTTGAGATTCAATTTGCAAAGGCTATTCCGCTAATTGCATAAGTACCAGACCGCAGTCACGTGTGGCTATAACTCGATCGTGCCTTCTGAGTCTGCGCCTCTAACACGCTAAAATTCAGGCGAACGTTCCATGGAACACGTTGAACGAAACTGCAGCAAACTCATCGCTCCAGATATTCAGTTTGGCTTATTAGATTTGAATAAAAATAATCTGTAACTGCAATATACGCGTTAAGTATTTCCACATCCAAAACGGTGTTCTATCAAGAAACTATGAAATATATCAGAGAAATGACAAACTGCAAACTGCGAACAGTAATACATAATTCATTAGACGTCAATACAGTGCTTAACATAAACATTAGTATTATTATTAGAAACGGGTGATCACCCTCTGGTTACATACTAAATATCCACATGAAGGAAAATCAAAGTTAAAAGGTAAGGACAGTGTTCCTCAAAAAATAATAAAATTTAATAAATTTAATCATTTTAAATCTTAAATAGAAACGTGGAAACTTTATATATTACTATTAACGCATCGTTGCATCAAGGAAGTCCGAAGGGGAGGGGGCAAAGGGCAGTTGCCCCCCCCCCCCGACTTTTGAGACAAAATCACTTATTTTTAAAAACTGATCTTTATTAAGTACATACTAAAAAGTGAATATTTTTAAATTTCGGTTTTAAATTTTTAATTAAATCCGCATTACAAAATGGGTTTGAAAAAGCAAGAGGACTACTCTACCCGCACCGCGTGTTTCATGATCCGATTCGTCGATGTCATCTCCAGGGTTGTTTTTTTATTACCATGTTTCGTTACCGTCACTGCAAGGTCTCCGCCCCCCCCCCCCCCTCCCTGGAAAAAGTCTGAAGATGCCCGTGTGTTGCGTTAGTGACACGCTGTAATATTGAACTGAACAAAAATTACTTGATACTTTCCAAGAGTAGCCTAATTGTACTAATTTACATAGATCAGCAAACGATCTCCTAAAATAACTTGCCCTCAATGAGTTAAATCCCCAAAATAAAATAAGCTCCCTTTAATCCTCGGTAAGGAGAGCCATTTTATCAATTCTTGTACAATGAAAAAATTTCCCAAAGCCCTTGAAATCGTGGATAGGTTTCCTTCAAAAGCAAGGGAAGGAGGAAAGGATAGGAATACCGTTGATCGCGTTACTTTTCCCTCGTCGATTCGGAAATGTCGCTGGTAAGCATTTATTCATCGAACATTCGCACGTAGTCACGGGGCAACGCGCTAGCACGCGGCGCGATATATAGTCTCCTCCCTCGTGAATACGTTCTCCGTATGCTCGAGGCGAGATTGCTCTAGTTAACGACAGGTATTTCAACGCTAACTACGCGACTGACTCGGCGTTGTTCGAAATGTTCCACGAGAAATTGCCCGTACGGCTCGCTATATCCACACCCCACCCCTACCCCTCTCGCCCCTCTATTTCTACGTACACGTCGTATAACAGTCATAATGCGATGCGCCTTCTCCTCGGTAACGGGAAAATTTCATGGGCCACGGAATAATTGCGAAGTATACGGGACGATTTCGTCGAGTTTTATCGGGCGCCGTCGTATTGGCGCGCGTGCATCCGAACGCTCGACGTGCCTCGTAAAACATCGTGACGGAAAAAAGTCAAACGGAATATCGAACTGTTATAGTTTATTCGCACTCGGCGGGAAGCTTTACGATATTTCGGGACGAATCGGCCGATGAGCTTCTTTAGCACGTTACTTGGCTGTACTTCTCGAATTAATGCGATGTGATTGCTACATTTCTTTATTCCTGTAAGTTGGTACGTTAACCTTGTTAAGCGAAGTAATAGTACGCTGGGGTTATTTTTATTGGACATCTTCGGTTGGAAAAGTTTTTTATATTTGCGATGCTGTTGAGGGGTAAACGGGGGTGAAATAGAGAAAATTATGCAATTCTTATTAGCTTTGTAGGTGTTTGTAATGTACTTGTTACTGTGGATTTGGGTGAATAAATTTTTGAGAAATATGTGTATGGAAAGTTGTAGGGAGATTATAGTTGGCGGGAAAGCTTGTCTGACCAAAGACATTCCGCTTTCCCTTGTTATGCTGTACGAGGCAAGGTGCTCGAAATTTCTAGCTTGATTTAAGTCGATGTTATTGTTTCTGGTGTAAAATGGGTCGAACTAAAGTTGCACGGTTTTAAGGTAAACTTCTTGATGTTCCACTCACTTCTTGAACTTAAAGTCTTCCCTCTTCGAAGCATCATAAACTAGTTTCCAAATTACTAATCTCTGTAAATCGACAAACTTTACTTCTCAAATACTTTCACCTTTCTAGTAACTCAAAGCTGCTCCACTTTTTCCTCTTTTATATTTGAAACTCGCACCTCGATGGATTCATTTCAGAATTCGATATAAAGACATATGGGTTGATACCTAAAATAAAATAAAACAGTAGATTCATTCATAGGAAAGCAAAATGTCAAGAAAGCACAGTACAAACACGTGGTCTCGTTAAAGTTCACAATCTTGTTACTCATCTCTGGTGGGCGGGCAAACGAGTATAATGCAAAATTATTACTTTTGCAGGAAGGACACTTAGAATATTTAAAGTGCAATGTAAGATCAGGTGTTAAATTTTGTACGTGAAAGTTAATAACATAGGTATATATTAAAAGAAACTTTAATCTTTAACTTCGATTCACAAAAAGAACAAAACAGAAACTGTTTAAGCATGAGGTGAAATTTGACTTATACCCGTTTGCCCGCCCACCAGAGAAATAGTCAAATATCAGAAGCTCTGTCACTCTCAACCACCAGACACATCCTCAAAAAGTGTCAACCATTAAAAAGCTGAAATTTTTCCAACAAATCTGATCAAACTAAATAAATCCACCACAAAGGTCTACTATTATCACGCGTGTAAAATAGAGTAGGCACGCGTTCTACTTTCTCTCAAATTAGAGGCTGCATCGGTCGTAAATCTCATCCCGAAAAGACACCAAAGAAGAAAGGAAAATAAGAAAGAGCGAGTAGATAGGAGAGAGAGACAGAGAGGGAGGGGAGAGAGAAACCGTCGAATCAGGACGCGGGAGAACGTGTTAAGGAGGATGGCCCGTCGCTGCGATGAGGATTTATGGCCTGTTCTCGAATCGCGAATACAATTTAAGCGCTGTTGATCCCGCCGTGACAAAGTGGCTCGCATGATGGATGCGGCCGTGCTTGCGTTTGTTACGCTGTCATTGAACAGAGACGAGCCGGGGGGTGACAAACGACGGAAACAGAGCTGGAGGGCGAGAGAGGGCCGAGTAGAGGGAGTGAGCGAGACAGAGAGCAGGATCGACGAGAGTAGAACGTACCGGACGAACTATAAACAGAGCAGGCCTGGGCTCGAGGAGCAAACAACAAGTGAAAAGGAGAGATGGCTACAGACAGGGAGAAAAAGGCAGGGAGAGGAGCCGTTTAAAGTGACACGAAAGGGGGTAGGAATGGGAAACGGCGGGGGTGGTTGCCGCGTGACATCCTATTTAGTCTGTAATTCGCGATTCACTCGATCGGCGATGCCCCAAGTTCCAAGTTTCTCGACCACCATCCAAGAAACTTGCTCGTCGATTCGGGAATAAAAAATATGGGGTTGTATCGACGGCGGCGTCATTAATAGGAAATTTCTCATTCTGCTGGCGTCTGTTGGGCCACTTATTTCTGCTCGCAATTCTATTGGAAATAAGTAGTTCGGAGCAGGTGCCGAGTGGTTCAATGTACGGTGTTGTAGGTGCTCCGTTGTTTTATTCGAAATATCAACGTCTCAAGTATCTTGGTTAATTTAGAAGTGTTTATCGAAGAATCTTTGTTCTTTTCCTTGGTTTTTTCTAACACCGATTTTCATTTAAAGTCTGTGCTGTTGGATAGTGGGAGTGGGTAGAAGTTTGAGAGAGAGAAATCATGGGAAGATATGAAAATCGTAATGAATGTGGAATAATGAAAGAGGTCGTATTTGATGAAAAATAGGGAGGTATTTGTTTTAAGAATTTTCGATGTAGGGATATCTACGTTCGATGTAAATCTTGGATTAGTTTTCTCTGGCTAATTAGTAGAGAAGTTTAATGCACTGCGATACAGATGAAATTTAAAAGTCAAACCATAGGGACAGATAGTTTTAACACCTGAAAATGTGACTGCAATTCCTATCACTTCTTCCTCTGTCGTTTGTTGCTGTCGGGAATATTCGCAACCTCTGATTGCATTTTGAATATTTTCTTTCCCAATTTTCGAGTACTACACTCATCAGCTGAACCAACAGGCTTTAGCAGGATTGCTTTCGATGTCGCGAAACCCGTGCATGTTGTACAAGGTTGAGGATGATGTCGTGCTAATGCATCAACTTTGTTGTCATTTGTGTACCTTGGCTCCTTTCACGATGCAATTAGCCCGAGAGTGCAATACAAGCGGGAGCAAAATTCGTAAACAGACAGGGAAAAAGTAGAAACATTACAGACTTAAATTTGATGCATAATACTTGAATAAGTCTTTCGTAATTATTACTCTAAAAATAGCATCTCAAAAAAATAAGTTTAATCAGTAGAGGATCGGCATCTTTTTAATTATTTTCAATTTCAATATGGTTCTTATGGTTTCAAAATCTTATGCCTACTAAAATGCTTCTCACAAAAGCTACCACAATTCAGTATTTAATTCACATTATTGTGAACCTCGACTAAAATCACAACACTCGTGTCGCCTTCGCCAATGAAACAAGAACCAGTTATCAAATGATATTAAATTATTCCTACATAATCGGTCTCCAAGCCTTTCACCCAGATTCCCCCATAAACTCACTGGATCTCAGTAACGGGATAATCCAACACTTACACCTTCCACTCCAGAGTGCCACCCTTAATTGAGAAAGTTAAACGAGCGAAGAAGGCCGGCCACGCTACACACAGCATTATCTCCATCATCATATGATACCCCTCCGCCCAGTGTATCCAAGCTGAAACCCTTATTAAACTCCAGGAAAGCACCACAGCCTCTCGATACAATACACAATCGCAGTGCCACCCCGAAAGAATCCCGCTAGACGTAATGCATGCTTTCAACTACGAGCGACCAAGGAAATCGCACCGCGAAATGCAGCCCGCCATTCCTTAATCCCTCGTTTCCCGTGCAGCAACGATGCAGCCGACGGCCGATTCACCAGCGGCGAAAGAAATTGCAGATAAATATTTACATGGACCGCGTTCATAGCGTAGCAGCGGGTAGGTATCGTGGCGACGAGATACCATCGCGACTCTATTGTTTCCGCGGTCTCTTAGCCGCGAGTGGCCCTTTATCTTGGCTTCGGGATGAACACACGCTCGCGATGCCGCCTGCTATGTAGCCGGGTGCCACGATCGGTCGAGTTCCATTCGAAAACGGCGGAGAAGAATGGTGGCCGATGGTCGCGTCAGACAGGCTGGACAAGGCCGGCGTGGAGGAACAGAGGACAGGAAGGTGGAAACTGCAGTGCATGAATATTCCATGGATGAACGCTTGCGCAATGCGGCTATCAGGCCGGTCAGGTGATTACACCGTATCGTACGTCACTGGCCCCCGGTGTGAACGGTTCGTGAAGGGGTTGCAAAGTCCCATGCAGCGGCCGGGTCACGTTTCAAGCGCGCCCGCGACCCGCCAGGGGAGATTTCGGAAGTCACCTGGACGTTTCCTATTTACGGCACTTCCTAGCGAGCTAAATTAACCGAGAACGCCGTGGCGATCCTTATCCCCCCCACGTTCTCACATTTTGCTTCGTCCTGGAGGACCAGCCGAGACGTCGGTGACGCTGCTAAGGTGGAACGGCCGGTGAGGAAGGGAAAAGGACTGGGGCAGGGTTAGGCGGCAGCGGACGCGAGGGAGCGTGCTGCGCTCAGGGCGGGACGCTCTCTCCTCGCGTCTACGTGACCGAGCAGATAAGAGGGGCGAGGACGTCGTTAGTCTCTGGCCGAGGCGGAAGAACGTCCACGTGCACGCGAAAACTGTAGCTACGTCGAGATTATCGGGCGTTACTTCGTTTACAAATTTCCCTCGACCACCCCCTACCCGTCCTCAGCCCCATCGCTCTGCCGCCATTCTCAGCGCGCCGGGTGCGCTTTTATCGTATTATTTACCAGCTTTCACGTATCCTTTTCCACGTTCCGCCGTCCCTTGCTCGTTTTCCTCCAGTTTATTACCCCATCCAGCCGCTGCGGGATCCTGACGTACGAGCTCCTCGCCCTTTACCGTGTATCTTTCCCCTCCAGCCTCGCGCTTTCTTTCCAGCTCCTTCGCCCCCCTCGATTAATTACCATCGACCGTTTTGTAAGAGGATTTTAAACCCGCCCTTTAATCTGCCTTCTCCCGCGCGCGATTGAACGGCCACGGTGTATTATTAATTCCCGAAGCTTGAATCAGCTTGTCGATGGGAAAGAGATTACTGGGGTGAAAGGGGCTCGGTGGAACGGTGGGATGACTCGGGACCGTGCGGGCCGATCGGCGGAAAGCTGGCTGAGAGACACTGGCCGCGCTGATTTAGGACCTCCACGCTGGTATAGGTGCTCGGTAAATTCAGCTAATGGAATTTATCGCGACGTTCCGAGCCTAGATATAGAAACTCCCGCGGCTGGAGTTACCTTTTTATTGGACTGCGAGCGAGCCTCCGCTACCTGTGGCCGCTGATATTGTCTTAAGAGGAATATCACACCTGTCTGCATCGTTCAAAGAGAATTCCGCGCCTCTGGAAATTACTTTGTCTTAGTTGGGTTACTGGTTCCTCAAGTCGTATATATTCATAATTATTTACTCTTTGGAATTGCAGGGTGGAAAGTTACACATTGTACTTAAGAAATAAGGTGAAATAGGTGGCAAAAATTGATTACTGTACGTCCCCCTTGATATCATACGACGTTTGTATGAAACATGTTTTCTTATAACAAACAGTTTACGAGTAATTTAAGATGCTCGAGTTAAGTGAATCACCCTGTATTATGCGTGGACTGGGAAGGTGGATGCTTGGAGGTCCAATTTATTTTTGGAATGTTGTGAAATTGGCAGATTGCAAGTTAATGCACTGCATATAGTTGGACGGTGAGGGGAAACACAGAGAATGTCCATTTTTAGTCACTCTGCGATGTATAACGTACCTATTTTGTTGGTGGCAACTGGAGCCACAGAACTCTCGAATTACAGAGGATTATGAAGTAGAAATTACCACATAAGACAACGTTAAAGATTTGGTGTACAGATTGAAAACAGGGAATACCGACCCTCTACTGGAACGAAACAAGGAATGTCCTCAGTCTTTGTACTTGCACTATGTACCTATTTCTGATTAGTGTAACCTTGCACTACGTCACGAGCCCACGGGCGTCACTGTGTACACTTCCTTGTTTTGATAATAGAATTGGGCATTTACATATTTTGTTACAGTATTATACAGTGTCCCACTTGAAAGATATTAAAACAAATATCTTTTTGCTCACATCTTTTGTGATGCCTAATTAGAGAATAAATTTTTCATGGTATGAACAATATAGTTAAGGTCATTGAAACTTGTGTCTTTTCTGATGGATTAAACATTAAAGTATTAAAACTTGATTTTCTCAATAAAGCTGTTTTGTGACATTCCTTGTTTCCCCCCCTTATCCTTTAGTTATTACTATATAATATCTAGATTCTTACACACTTTTTCCAGTTCTAATCGTATACCTCGTTTCTGTTGCAGGTACGTATACGCCAATTCGTGCAACTTGAATGATTTTTGCTAAATAATCGATGGTGAGTAGCTTCATTAATTTATCATGCCTTAAATTAATTGGATGAGCAAGTGCAATATAACTTCGTAAGAGGACTTTGAATTCCAAAATTAACACGAGAAGGTTACCAATAAATAATTCCCTTGTATGGGAAACTTTGGGATTAATAAGTCCAAAAGTATCAGGTTATGTGTAACCATTATTGCTCGCAATCACCTTCGAAATAATTTCTCCTGCATCAATATGCAATTGTCAGAGTTTCGGTAAGTCCTCAGAGTGCTTCTGGGAAGCCCTTTTTGGAATGCTTCCCAGTTACGCTGTTATAATTACCTAAATGACTTCAAAGTTGGCATAACGAAGGCCCTCCAATGCTAGTTTAACCCGTGCAAGTAAGAAAAACTTACAGGGCCATAAATCCAAAAGAGAATAATTATAAATTTCGATGGCCATTTTACACAGCTCGAAGCAAGAGAATGATCCCCCTATATTTATCTACTGTCACAGTACAACGCCAGTGAAGTTGCTTGTAACTATCTCACAGTTTATATTCACTACACAATTGTTACGTTCCAATAAGCGTTTCTACAATAACTGGAACAAGTCTAAACATGTAAACGTCCCTTTCCTTCACTTCGAGGTACATTTATGAATTCAGCCTCAGAACTTTCCAGACATACGTTACACGAGCCGAAAGCCCATAAATTTTATTTGGATGAGCTTGGAAATTCGTGGCAAGATGTAAACCACACCTTCCACTTGCACTCCCCTTCGCGTTCCAGCACTTGCATGACTACGTCCACGTTAATCCCAAATTAACTTGCAACATGAGAAATTCCCATCAAAGCATAATTTCAATCTTCTTGCACCACACCCAGTCGTGCAACAGATCACGGACAGAGCGCGGGATAGTGCATATACATGACCTATACCCAATGAGATGAGACTGCTCGGAGCGAAACTGGGCCATTTCGATTCCACCACGTCAGATTGCGATTTAATGTGTGCCACTGGATATTATGCCATCGAGGGGGGTGTTTGTTGTTTCGACGGGGACGGTTCGTTCGCAACGAGTGCGCCGTAACGCCTGGGAGCAACGCGTGTCGTGGGCAGATCTGGGATACCGTTAATTATATGTAGAGGCTCGATAGCAGTCGGCTGGCTGTTTGAACGGGACACGCGGAACAAAACCGTGCAAGTCGGAATGATATTCTGAATAATTCGGCCGCATTTCCGCGCCTACGACTTACAAGCAAACCGTCTGAATCCGTTCATAGAGTTTTAGCCGCTCTGGCGTGCATTATTCAGCAGGCTGAATATTTAAATCACAGACGGGGAAAAAGAGAGTTCCGACGAAACTCGGTTTAACATGAGTGGCGATACACTCGCCGCCTCCGGGCATTTACTTATTTAAAGGGTGCAACGCCGGCTATGTCGCGGACAGAACAGTTTTCGAGCCTATCTGCATTATAGAAAAAACCTTTAGGGCGACACCGCCATTCCAAGGATGTTATCTAGCAGGATTAGATGCACTCGTATGGAAGGGCAAGGTTGCTACTGGGTTTACGATGCACGTAAATAATTCCCCCCTCGGGATTCTGAAGGGATGGGCATTGGGTGACTTCTGCCACCTGAAGCTTTAAGGTCGTTTTTGTGTAGAGAGAAAATGCAGGTTCATTCGTGTGTGTCCTTAAGTAATAATGGCGATAAGTATTAAGTTTCTTTTGTATTTGAGGTCAAAGAAACTTTCAATAGAAAGTTAGACAGCTTCACTTAGATTTTTACATTTTTTTAATAACCAATTTTTGCTTTAGCTTTGTTCAGTAATGCAAGATACGTGATATTATCAGGGACGTTAGTTATGTGTGGTTATATTTTTAGATTACATGTTTTAAGCAAGTGGTATACATGTGTTCAAGCTTCGATATTCGGTTGACTGTGAAGTAATCTTATATCTAGTGGTAGACGCAGTTTATATTTAGTTAATTTTTTCATTAATTCTATTCTTTGAGTATCGAACAGGGCACATTACCAGACTATGTGTTTTAAATCCTGTTTTTCATCATTTCAATTGTATTTTGCATCGCTTATATTAAGTACGCGTTATAACGACGAAGCGAGATTATAGTGATCTGATCTACAACGATAAGTATGAGGTTGGTGCATACGAAATACCCCATCGCGGATAGCACAAAACTTCCTTTATTTATGGTGGAGATACAATAATAATTACTAATGCTTAACACTCGAGAAATGTAAGAGAAACTAAAAAAGAATAAAATAGTTAAAAAGCAGAATATATTTTTATTTAAATTTCCCTACGTGGAACCGCATATTCATTTGCACCGAACTAATCGAAATGTGATGAACATATAGGGCCAGTAATTAGTGTTTTAAAAGATGTGATGGAATTTGAATATTTTGTACAGTTCAATGAGTTCTTGATCTAATATTTGAGAAGCTTTAATGTTGAAATTAGCTCCATGTATTAGAATTAGGTTGACTATATTTTTTCGCAAGTTCTGTTTAGGGTATTAAAAATATTTCAAAAAAACACTTTTTATGTCCTTTCTCAAATTCTTCCCCATATGTGTGACTAATCTTTGGAAAATTAAAGTTCCTCGAGTTTCAGAGTACTTTTATAATGAGTAGGGAAAATGTCTAAATTAAAATTGTATGGAAATGATTAATTTTAATGTTAATATTCATGCGAATTCAGTGTGAATAGTCATTTACAAATAATACTATATTTACTAAATAATACTCAATGTCACAGAAGTTTACTTAAAATTAATTACATTATTCCTTTACAATATTATCGAATTTTTCATAATGTGAGACGTCAGATTATAATTACACACGACGTTTATGGGGCTATAAACATCTTTCTCGTTTCAAAGATAGTATACAGACTGGTCCTCTATAAATAGAGCTTTCACGTTGCTGATATCTCGGAATCGTTTTTAACTCGGCGATGAAACGTATATAAGCTTGCTGTTTCACTTTTGTGTACACGGAGATCTCTGGGGCGAAATGAAACTTAGGAGATCGATTCAAACAAACTTTGAGGTCGATATAAGAGCATCTTGACAGAGGAACGTACAAAAAGTTGACTTTATTCTTGTTTCATCAAAACGATGTTATTCTTCCCTTTATTTCTCCTATAAAAGCATCTCATGCAATAAAATATTTCTAAAATGGTTTGTATAACACACAGTTGGACCACGGAAAATGCAAGCATATGGTGGCAGTAGTTTATATTGTTTATCGCATGACACGTCGTCTGTCGCTGCGTTTCTGTGTATAAAGATTTGTGGACGTCAGTCAACAGTACGAAAACGTTAGTAAAGTACTTTCAGCGTTTTATGACCGGTATATGGTCGTAAGATCTTAAGGAAACATTAAACGATGGCTCCTTTTAATTTGCAACTAGCCTTTCAAAAAGGTTTTATATTTATTTCATATTAATAACGCAGTTTTAATTAACTTGCATTACTGTACAGACCATTAGATAATCTTATTACTTTCTAAATATTGCATACTATTAAGTGAATAATTATTTGGTGTTCATTAATGACTCTTCACGTGCAACCTGTCCTTAAGAGGGTATTCTATTGTCATATGCGATTTTTCAACTATTTTCAGGATTCTTTTATGGACTTACTGAAAGATTGCTATATCTCGAACAATAAATAAAAATTTTTTTGTTTGAAAATATGAAATAAATATGGCGCCACAACCCATGAAAATCGACCACCTCGAAAAAAATTGATCGATTTGTTGCTATGATTCTGGTCGTCCTGTTCATCCGAAATAAAAAAACCAAAAAGATTCTTAAATTATTCTGGCATGACTATCGTTGGTAGCAGATTTGGATTGAAATTTCAAAAATTCTTAACAGGGTTGCAATTTGAACATTAAGTGCTGTCTTTCGCGATTTTTTTCGTCCTGGTTCAGTTATAAAATTGAAAGAAATATATAAAAGAAGAATATTTTACCCCAATTCTGCTAGGGACGAAAGCCACAAATCTGCTGAAGATGTATGCACAAGATGGTTATATAGAATTTAAAATATCGTGGCAACTATTTTATAAAACACCGTTTTGAGAAAAACGCATTTAAAATTTTGGAAACAGTTCTAATAAAGATAATTCTACTTACACCTAATCCACCGCGCCTGGTCTGGAATAAAAACCTAGCGTTATGTCCATAAAAAAATCCTGGAAAAAGTTAAAAAAAAAATCGTATGTCACAGAAGAATTCCACCTTATACAAAAATACGGTGAAAAATTTGGCTAATTTCTCAGTCATCTCAAACTCAGCACCAGATCAATCATCACGTCATATTCAACTCTTTAACCAAACGCGTATCGCCTCCAAACGAATTTTCTACCACTGGTTTATCATCTCCCAAAAAATACTCTAATTAAATACACGTCTGCCTCTCGAAGTAATAAATGCGGTAAACTTCAACAATCGAACTCGCCTAAATCTCGAGTTCAGAACCCAACTTCCCCGAATTTCCATGGCCCAATTCCCCTATAAAAGACAACATATTCCGTTGAACACCAGAGCGTAAACCCATTTTACTTCATTTTCCCCTAAACATTCACTACATCAAATAATCAACCGTCAAAGATCAACGGTAAAGAGAAGCAGAGAATCCCCTTCGATCGCGTGACCATTCAACGCAACCCTTCCAAGGCAAGAAAAAAAAAAAGGGAACCGGGTTATATCCCCCGAAGCGAGGAAAAGTCAATCGTTCCATTCTATCTCGGCGCTGGTTGCCAGTCACCAGTCTGCAGGACACGCGATAGCTTCCTTGGTTGATTTTTACCGGCGCATATCGACTCGGCGTCAAAGTGCATCGACCTTTATCGGCGATACGATGTTTGCCCTAGCGATCACCGACCTTTGCGAACTGGATCAGGTCGGAGGTCTCTTTAGCCGGGATCCCTCGAAGAGAGACTGGCTAAACGGCATAACGTGTCGCCCTTTAAGGGCGCTTCCACAGGAATGCGACGCCGCGCTGACGACGTGACACGCATCGGCAAAGCGCGATTCACGGCGCATGCTAATGCCCGCGGGCTGAAAATCTGAAACGTCAACTGGAGCAACGTTGGAACGGTAACACGGGACGCCTACCGGGATTTCGTGGAGATTCAATTCGGTCCGTGGCGACGTTCGCCGAGTTCGTGACGATTTGCACCGGACGAGAGGCTGGCGAAACGGAGAGGGGGGACGGGGGGGTTCAATTTGAACGTGTACACCCGTGTCGAACCGCGTCGCCAAGAAAGGACGACAGCGGCCGTGTAAATTTGCACCAGCTGAACGAAATTCGTGGATCTTTAATAAAAGTAATGGACACTCGTTTTTAACCCCTCTGATGAGAATAATGGAGGCGTTCTTTGCGCAACTTTGCATTGTATTCGATTTCAATGCTGAGGAGGGTTTTTTGTATTGATGATGTTGAGCGTAAAAAAGAATACAGGAAGTCATGGATTCTAGGGGCGTGGAACTTTAATGAACTTTGCGCAATAGAATTATGGATGTATATGAAAAAATATTAAAATTATACACAATATTACGCTTTGTGCTCCTTATACTCTTTATACCATTAATAATAATAATAATTTATAATTTTTAAGATTTTAATAATAGTATAAAGAGAACACGCAATCATTGTACATTACTTTTAATATTATTTCGTCATTATTCAACGTTTCGAACGGTAACACAATTTACTTAATATGAAGACACACACTGGGAATGTTTTCTTGTCAGGTCAATTCATTGAGTCCACGTAGGGGTATCAGACATATTGTTCCATGTTATGTACTTTCGTCCATACATCTCACCCTGCCGATTTTAACAGCGTTGGATAAAGCATGGTAGGTAGTATCTACAGCTGAACGTAAATGATTTATTTATTAGATCATTGATGCCCATCTTAAACGCAATCAAACTCGATCATCGTGTTCATCCAAATTCGCTGGCCTCCCGTAAATCCGCTTTCACAAGCGGCGCAATAAATCGCTTTTTGAAAGCTTTCAGGCTTTTTCGGTGCCACTGAAACATTGCTCTTGAAAAAACGCTGCTGAAAGTCCTACCTCAAATGAAAAACTAACTGCACAGTTTGGAAAGTGACCAAGCACTGACACGATACCCTAGCGAACTGGTACACGGCGAGTTAATAAATTGCTGCCAAAAGTGATCCTTACCGACGTACGAGTTTTTAGCTCGCGATTTAATTGGTCCACGGGAATAAACCTTTGACATAGCAGCTCCGTGGAGATATACGGGGTGGTTCACACAAAGGGTGATGTAAAGTTTTTCGGAAACCGTTAGGGACGACAGACGAAACTCGTTTGTAACTCCACAGTGGAAGCTTGTGTTTAACATGCGCGGTATGTAACATTCAATAGCCGTTTCTTATACGATTTCGTGCGGGGTCATTCCACGCGAAGTCGGACACTTTTCGGAGTAACGTTTCGGATTTTGGCGCAACTTGGATATGTTGTAGTCTTTAGGGGTATATAAACATATATCAAAGGATTTTTCGAAATGTCAAAAATTGTGGATGTTACAGCTCTTTGAAATATAGTGTATACTATTTTTCAAAAAATTATAACTCTAGAACTAATAAACTGATAAAAATGACCTTTTAAGCGCTTACAGTGGAGATATAAGAGTACCTAATAAAAATTATTTCACTTAATAAAAACGAATATTTGACCATTTATTTAGCAATTGTTCTTAACAAATGCAATTTTATAGGTGAAGGCACCTTTTTAAAAATTTGGAAAAATATGAGGATAAAGCCCTGTTTCTCCCCTTTTCGGACACGTTTCGAAAATCGTGGACGTTTTAAAATTGGCCAAATGAAAATTAATTGAATGTAACGCTGCGTCAAATCACACCGGCTCGACTGGCTGAGCCGTGCGGTACTCGCAGCGGCCAAGTGCTATTCTTTTACAGTTTTCTCGAATATGGTAAGTATTTGTAAAAAAATGAAGAAGGAAAACTTTTACTGTTTTTTATACACAACATAATAGGGTATCTTAATTTTTGGTGTTCGCAATATTTTCCTTGAAACGAAGGTGACCCTCAGTTTTTTAAATGGAATACTATATATTTGATTATCCAATATGAAAGCGACTGTCAAGACAAATTCAACCATATGGTATAATATGAACTTCAAGACCACACAAGGTTAGGAATGAAATAAATATACGAACTATCTATCTAGTATATTGAATTTCTTCTTTCATTCCTAACCATGTGTGGTCTTAAAGTTCATATTATACCATATGGTTGAATTTGTCTTGACAGTCGCTTTCATATTGGATAATCAAATATATAGTATTCCATTTAAAAAACTGAGGGTCACCTTCGTTTCAAGGAAAATATTGCGAACACCAAAAATTAAGATACCCTATTATGTTGTGTATAAAAAACAGTAAAAGTTTTCCTTCTTCATTTTTTTACAAATACTTACCATATTCGAGAAAACTGTAAAAGAATAGCACTTGGCCGCTGCGAGTACCGCACGGCTCAGCCAGTCGAGCCGGTGTGATTTGACGCAGCGTTACATTCAATTAATTTTCATTTGGCCAATTTTAAAACGTCCACGATTTTCGAAACGTGTCCGTAAAGGGGAGAAACAGGGCTTTATCCTCATATTTTTCCAAATTTTTAAAAAGGTGCCTTCACCTATAAAATTGCATTTGTTAAGAACAATTGCTAAATAAATGGTCAAATATTCGTTTTTATTAAGTGAAATAATTTTTATTAGGTACTCTTATATCTCCACTGTAAGCACCCAAAAGGTCATTTTTATCAGTTTATTAGTTCTAGAGTTATAATTTTTTGAAAAATAGTATACACTATATTTCAAAGAGCTGTAACATCCACAATTTTTGACATTTCGAAAAATCCTTTGATATATGTTTATATACCCCTAAAGACTACAACATATCCAAGTTGCGCCAAAATCCGAAACGTTACTCCGAAAAGTGTCCGACTTCGCGTGGAATGACCCTGCGCTGAAAATGAATCCGCAAAACGTTTGTCGCCATCACACTCAGTTCTTTATTATGATGCCAGTCACCCTCAGTTTTTGAGAAATTCGATTTTGAAAAAAAAACTGCAAATATTTAACTTTGAACATCTTTTGCGTTCAAACAGTAACAGTTATTCGGTTGCTTGTCCGTCAAATTATTCCACGAACCGCCCCGAATACAACGATATAAGTTATTAGTGCAATATGAACATTTAAGTATGTTTAAACAGCGATCAAAGGGAAAATAATCCCCGAAATCCACCCATTTTTGCAAATATCATTAAATTTATTTCCAAAACTAACGGTCTAGGAGAAAATCTGACTACTTTAAACTGTGGAAGTAACGGTGCTGAATTGAAATGTAGATGTTTTATAAATCTATGTGACTGTAGTAGTCACTAGGGGGTATCAGATTCGAATTTATCTCCGTGCAAGAATCTAAAAAACAACATCGTCATATTAAATTTTGTAGAAGGTTGGGGGTCGTTCCGCTCTACCCACCTGGCACGTAACAGCTTCTGTATTATTTTGGACCGGCATAGAATTTTTAAACTCGTGAGTATAATATTTGGAAACACTGGCAAGAAATTTAAAAAGTTGAGTCCCTAGGAGATTGTTTGGCAGTTACAGAATAAATAAATTGACAACACATGATCCTGTGTATCATTCATCAACGTTCCCTTCTAAGGTTAATCGTTAGTTTCTTAAAAACGACACTTCCAACTAAAAAATAGTAAAAGACCTCCATTCCTATCGTACAAAGAATCTATATTTTTTATGCAGTTCCACCATTTCGATGCACGCGAACATCTCCCCGAAAATTGCACAGAACATGCAGCATCGATAGGAAAAACGGTATTCCATAGGTATTAGGTATCCCTAAATCAGCGCGATAAATTTTGAAAATAGACCCAGAACGACAACAACGCTTCCGTGGAGTAGTGTTCCACGAAGGCACCGCAGCGACGTTAGAGCAGAAAGAAAGAGGTTAACACGTTCCGGATGGCATCACCCGCCAGTTGGTCACTGGTGAAAGCTTCCATAAGCCTAGGTGACTCGCCGGTGGGTCACTGAAAGCAAAATGTCGAATGACATAATAAACCGAGGCAATATAAAAAGGGTTTCTCTTTGTTTTCATTCTGTTAAATGAAAATGCGCTGTATAGTAGGTACTTTAATATCAGGATACGATTTTATAATAATTATAACGAAATACCTTTATTACACAAAAAAAAACAAAAAAACAGAAAATGTAACAGAAAAGAAATTAATGTACAAAAGAAAAGAAAAAATGTAGGTAAAAGTAGGGAAAGAGACGAGGCTCAGCGTATTGTTATTAGGCCTTACCTGATCATTCCTGATCAGACCTATCATCATTATTAGAACAATGATGAGTAAAATTGTGCCGCTTGGCCCTAACAAGGCGTTTGGGAAAATATGTCGCCGCCCTGAACGTGTTGAAAAGAAGAAACCACTGTTGAAGGAGCACGCGTCTCCACGAGTATTGTCTTTCAGCACACGTGACAAAGGGAGGACCAATGAAAGGGATGAGAAAAGTGCGTCGCGGGGGTGGGTAACCGCGTATCGACGTCTCAGCAGTCGTCTCGCGTCGTTTATAACGGACTAATCGTTGAAATACGAGCAAATATTTATTTTCCAGCTGTCACGAACAAGCCACTTTGCTCTGCTTCCTACGCGAAGGCGAGGTGGATAGGAATGTAGTACCTGGGAGAGGTTCGAAGAAATACGACTGCTGGATGCATCCGAAGCAGCGCGCGGGCACGCGCGCTCTCCTTGCGCCTCGGAACTTTTTATTTATGTTATCCTGCACAGTTGCGCCCGCTCGCAGAAGCAAATCAAAATGTTTTCCCAACTTCCCCTCTGTATTCCACCGTCCTCAACTGCTTCACTATCCTTTTCCCCACGTTAGAATCTAGATGTCTGGTACGCTGCTCTTGCGATTATAGAGAATGCTTTGCCATCGGATGGAGGACTCTTTATTTGTTTAAATATTGGGATAGTCGTTTACTTCGGCAAGAGATGAATTTAGAAATTGTATTTGTAGGGAATGGTTGTAACTGTGTTGAACGAGTGACATTGTACGCGTCCACAGTGGGAACTATGTATATGTATTACATACTTATCAGCAGAGTTGGCCATTGGTCGAATAAATTCTTATTCGACTAAGTTTTTATTCAAAAGATTTCGAATAAATATTTCGAATAAAATGAAGTTATTCGAGAATAAAGAATAATTCTTTATTCCAATAATCTTGGAATACAAATTTCGAAGAAAATGACGTTAGTCGAGTATGACGAATAAAAATTTAGTGGAATGAAAATTTATTCGTTATTCTCGAATAACTTCGTTTTATTCGAAATTTGTATTCGAAGATTAATGGAATAAAAACTTATTGTTTATTCTCGAATAACTTCATTTTATTCGCAATTCTTATTCAAGATCATTCTAATAAAAATTTATTCGAATAATGCCCAACTCTGCTTACCAGAAGCTGTGTCTGATTACGTACAGGGCGTCTTCACTTGCGCGCTTCAACTTGAAAGGTAGGAAAAAAAGGTTTGCACATTGCGTTCATCAAAATGGATGTTATAATTCTAGGGAGACACAGGAATTTGCTCTTTATGTTGTTCTTGCTCGTATTTGGTGGTACGCTACTCAACGTTATCCAAAAATGTTATACAAAACGTAAAGGAATGTGGAGGAATTTATTCATGAAACGGGAATATAAAATTAGGAGATTTACAGAAGTTATATGAAATTTTAATAACGTCTTTCTTGGGACAGTGATTCCCAACGTGTGGGACACGAAGTGTTTTGTGGGGGGGTCGCCACGGTTTTTTCCGAATATTAATAAGTTAGATAACATTCTGAAATACTTAGGTTTAATGTGTTTTCTTTATCTTATTCAATTTACGTTACCTTATATGGGGGTCGGAGTTCGCCGGTTATTTGAATATTATAAAAAGGGGTCGCGTCTCAAGAAAGGTTGGAAAACACTGTCTTAGGAATTAAAGTGAGATCATATGTATTCTAGGTCATTCTAAATTTATAATGGGAGAATATGAAATACTGAGCGGGAAAGATGTTTTCTTTTCAGTCTGTTTCAACTGCTTCCTGACCAGGTACGACGCGCAAGTGGAAGCGCCCAATATATAGTCAGACATAGACGAGTAGTTTAGGCCGTGGACTATGCACGCGTCTAATGGTACAGTTCAGATTGATTTTCAATCGTGAGTTTAGTCAGTAAATTAGTTTAGTATTATATCAAACATAACATTGAAAATCTATTATTTCTAAAATTCATTCGTTTCTCGCAGTTAGAATTGAACCCTTCTCGATTTTTATTCACTCTACTTCCGTTATGGCCCTCCTATGATTTCGATTGTGTCAGGTCATTTAATTTGTTAAAAAATGGATTACAAAATTAGTAGGTATTTTAGAGGCATATGTTTCCATTTAACGAAATGGAGATGTCCTTTGCATGACTCACATATATTCATTCTTTCACATATTAAAAAAAAATTAACTCGATATCATGGTATACTTTTGATTTGTTCAATCGAAGATATATCATGAACAGTTTATCTAGCAAAAACAAATTGTTAATGACTTCGACGATTGTATTCCAGATAATTGTAAGGGTGAAGAGTTTTGCTTTTTCGAAAATCCATAACTCATCGCTGTAAGTTTTCTTTCGGTAGGTACTCATCACTTCAAAGAATTACTTTAAAGTACAAATTTGGAAAAATGAAGCTGAAAAAGAATAAGTTACGGGCCCATGCTACCGTGAACTCTTCATTATACTATCATTATATTATATGAAATATACTTCTAATGTTTCATCCCTGACTTTAGGAAGATCCTAACACGCGTTAAATTCATTTATAACAATTTCACATGATTATTAGCAGCACCTCTGCCGTGATACAGGAGAACAATAATCCTGTGTCGATCATCGTTCGCAGAACTCACTGGTTTCGCTTCATTTCGTCCGATACATTTCATTAACCGCATCAAGTATCGAGGTACAGGTGTCGATAGTAATGAGTCCTATTACACCACTGACACCAGACACGTTTAATTCGTAGCCACAAGAATTTAACGATCGCGGAGCTTCTAATTCTCGAATGTGGCATCGGTGCACTAATGAAGCTAGCTGAAATCGATATTGGGTTAAAAACTCGGCAATATTTTTGTAAATGAAAAATACATTGTCTCACGAACTTATTCAGACTAATCTGCCCTGTTCACTCATCTGAGTAGTAAAGTACTATTTTCAATAATAGACTGAAATTAGAATACACGTGAAAACGATGGCTATTTGTCTTACAGGAAATACACAGACTTCTTTACAGATTTATAATATCATACTTAGGAATTAAGGAAAATGTTGCTGACAGGTTCACTCGATATTTAATTGCAAATTACACAGAATTGCCTGTTTCGCTAAGAAATGTGTAGAATGTATATTTTGTGACGTTTCACGATTTTTGTAGCCAAGTTAATATCACAAATGTACAGAATTTGTATGAGTGAAGTCACTTTACCTCAATTATGGTCTCATAAACTCCCCATGAAAAAATCCACCAACGAAGCGCTGCAGACTGTAAAAATCACGTAAGAACATCACGGAAATATGCGTCTGCGACTATGCTTCGTTAGCAGCTTGATGCACCTTCCGCCTAACTAAATTCAGACGAAATCGCGAGAACCCTTGTGCATCGACGGCTGCGCCTCGCGGAATCAAATTATGAGGGACCGAGGACCAACGCCCTTCTCGCCAGCGAATTTCACTTCCGCCCGTGGAGAGGTACAATAAAACGGACATTTGATGGACTCCGCCATCTACGGCTGAGAGCACAGGGAAAGGAATGTATACAGGGTGTCCAGCCAGGGAATCGAGAAACATTTCTAGCGTGTTCGACAGGTTATTCCGAGCGAAAGAGCTCGTAAACTCAGTGGGTCTATTTCCATTCGTTACCGAGATAAACATTGTTCCTTCTTGGTATCAAGTTTGTTAGCAACTGATGAATATGTATAGAGACTACTACTGGCCCGTATTTTTCTTGTATTTGTCGACCAGTGTACTTCTATTTACTGTGCTGAATGCATGGCATTTTAGGATATGTTCGGTATGGATATATATGAAATCTAAAGTTTACAGAGTACACAAGGTTCCCAATGTAACTGGCTCATCTCCATGCCGCACTGAAAAGTAGTACTCTCGTTAAAATATTACATGTAAGTTACGGCTGAATTTAGTCAGCTATTTTCTTCAAGGATAAAGCTACCTTTACCACTACGGTATTAACAGCACCAAACATTGTTATCCCTAGGCATAACCACAAACATTTTAAGATCATTGTAGGCCTCTGAGCAAACTAATGCCCTGGGGTCCCTGAATAGGACTTAAATTCGGACGTTTTTTATTTGGAGGCCCCTACTATCATGGGGCCCCTGGCGACTACCCAGAGTGCCCATGACATAAAGACGCCACTGGGCATAACTAAACTCACATGGAACAATCACGCATCTCATTGTCAGTATCAATTCGCATTGAATATAAAAGCCTTCACACCGTCCATCCCGAAAAGAACTAGACCCAGTACACTCCTGCACACCTTCATAGATTACGCTTCCTTTACCACCGTCATATGAACACTATTTAGCCAAAAATTTTATCTCCAAGCCTGTTTTGGACGAAGAAATTCATGCTTCTCAGTAGGTACCTGCAATGAACAGCTTCCCCAACTACCCTATGTCCGTGAACAGCTAGCACCAACTCGCACAATACACCTAACGCTTCAGGTTTGGGACGACCTACCGCAGATTTAGGATTGTCGATTACCTCGCAGGACACCCTGTACCGCGTACACATTTCTACAGAAAGAAAACGGGAAATAGAGAGCAGGGGAAAGAGAAACATATTAGTGGCCTCGTGACTAGAGCCGCACAGAGGGGGCCGGGGTGTGGAAAAGAGCATGCGAGAGCGCAAAGGTGAAGGGACGCCAAGGGACGGAGGTGAGCGGCTATGGAATTACGGGCAGGTAAATGAAACTGTTCCAGAGTCTCGTGCATGCAGCAGCCGCCTGGTTGCCGGTACCAACCTAACCCCGGCGCTGCAACAGCGAATGGTGAGGAAGGCTTTTATTTTTATTTGCCTTCCGCTTTATTTTCGCTTTAATTTCTCCCTTTTCGTCGCCGCGCTTGCTAATGGGGATGCCAGTGGACGCGGGGAGGGTTGGACGCTGCACGGAGCAGATAGGAATGCAGAAGCAACCGGCTGTGCCTTCCCTTCTTTCTTCCAGTTACCGGTGCTCCTCTAAATCCTCGCCGAAACTGCAATTCTTCTTTCGATGCCGATAAAATTAATTATCCTGTCCGCTCGGCTTCCATTCCGCCTTACTTTCCTTTCGCCGCTCGAATTCTCATCCCGTCCCGCCGGCAATCGTAAATTCTGGATATTAGGATTCGAAAATCCTTGGCCCGCAGGACAGAAGGAAGGGAAGGTGGCTACGGGCCTGGCGCGCCCCGCTGCGTTTCTTGCATTATAAATACCCTTAAGGGTGGCCCCTTCGCGCGCTACTTTTCGGAGCACGGAGCTCGGCATACCAAGTGTAACGCCTCGCACCGTTTATTGGGAACCCGTGGAAGGAAAACGAATGGTCTGGAAATAGGCGCGGATGAGTGTTTGATTAATCTGTTTCTATCAGGCACGTGAGAAAGTTTAAGTATTTTTCAAAGAGGGAAATCTTTGGCGAATTTCTTGTATTATATTGCAAGCATGTAAAATAGTTGAAGTGGTTCGATGGGGGCTCTATTAGGTCCGGGTCATTATTTAATAACGGTAAAATAATACATCGAAGTACCTAATAGGAATTGAAGTTTTACATGAAACCCACTACAGAACCAGCAGCTTAAGTATAATGCCACTTCGTGGAGTACTATAAAGGACTCAATAAATATAGAATACTTGTAATTTTACAATATTGGGGACATTCAGCAATGGCACTTCATTTATCATAGAATGGACTCCGATGAATCGTAGTATTGGAAACAGAGAGTGTAGTATGCACGCGAGAGTCTAGTGGATGTAATTAATATACGTCACCGTCAGTTCATTTTCGATTGAACATTTTGAACGCTAGCACAGCAGATCGTAAATTGCGGTCCATTACGCTCATGCGCATAAAAGCTACCTAGCAGTAACCATTTCTCTAATGTTCCTGCATATTAGCTTTGGATGTAGGTCGAGTCGAGAGTCTGTGATACCGATATGTAAACGGTTACGATTCTCTGCCACGAGACCTGCCATCAAGATAAATACGAATCCCCTATTCAATTTAAACGAATTAAACACTTCATGGAATCTACAAAGCTTTTCAAACACGAATTCGTGCCATTAATGTCTCAATTATGAGTGCTAGATCTCATTATCTACTCAGTAATAATACAGTTAAATTTCATGATAATTATGGAAATATTGTAATTTCAGTAAAAATTTTCCTACTCAAAGTCAGTTGGAAGCTTTTATGGTTTTAGGTTACCATTAACGTTTACCTTCTCTCTTTCAACCACTTGTTGTTACCGTCCTATTAAAATTGACAGATAAATTAATCGCTGATAAAAAGTATGTAATTCTACTTAAAGGGAAATACAGCCCCAGAAAGAAATCATCCTCCAGTCACATTCTTCCCTTTCTCCCAACAAAACTTCTTTCTTCCTTTAATCATCCGAAGTAACGGAGGTTCTTCAAAAGATATCAATTGTTGCCCCACCCTGCGCGAAAGCTAACCATCTGAAATTGATATTCTATTAGGAATCTGATAATTCCTCCCTGCGAGCGCTGACTCCGTAGCTACGAGTCATCAAGTTTCGCAAGCCCCGAGCGCGACGGGCGCCAGCGATATTTCATGACACCCGAATCGAGATTTCGTGTAGCAGATATACGATTTAACGCGAAACCAAGGGAAGACTCGTGAACGGAGAGAAATTTCGGGTATTGGTCTCGAGGTTCCCTAGCAATGCAGCCGCGTTTGTCGGCCTGGGAACCTACAACGATTTCCACTTACTTCTTTCAGGACTTGGGATAGAGATAGGGCTGTCCTGTTTTTTTTTCCTCGGCTCTACTTTTACTATTCCCCGTCCGTGTTCCCTCCCCTTTGCATTCCACCTTCGTCTTCCTGCGAGTATCCTGAATTGCGGAGGCTAGGTATCGCGGAAACAGCGTCAAGGCGGCGGCGCGTCCGTCTATCTCCGACTCTCTCTTACCTCGCCGCGACCTCGGTCTCCATCGCGCTTCCTCTATCTAGGGGTGGTATCGCGCCCCACCGCCACCCCCCTTTGCACTCTCCGTCTCGGTGGCCCTGCTCGTGCTGTCAGTCGAGTCCAGAGGACTCCGCGAATCACAACTTCGACCTTGCCGAGTTCCCTGAATTTCGACCCCTCATGGTCGACCGTGTGACTCGCAGCTCGCTCGAGTTTCTCCATGCTGCCTCCCCTGCAACTACGCCGTCTCCTAGACAATCAGACAGCTGCGCTATTTCAAATTCCGGGATTACACTTAGCGAAAACGTGAGAACAGTAACGATGTGTCAGATTTAAGCAGGATGCTACCGATGACTAAAGAATAAATCCTTTCTGGGAGACGGTTTCCTCAAATATTCGTTTGACGAAGAACGTGCGGTACAGATGGTACTGATTGATATCATTTCGCTCCGCGCGACGGAATAAATCGTGACGCCTGAGGAATATCATAATTCCAAGGAATAAGTTATTTGTCTGTTTCGAGTGACTCTCTGGTAGCTAAAGAAAATCTTTTGGAAGCGTATCCCCTCAAGGTCGGAGGTAACGCGATACAGAGTAAACACTAAGCGTGAAGTGCATCGTTTCGCCGCCATATTGACAGGCGAACACGTGAGTTCTCTCGTGCTTTTCCATCGTCCTTCACTTGGTTTCCCAAGCACTTTAGCTGATGTTATCGAAGCACTCTGGCTGAATCTTCGATAGCTGGACGATCCTGCGATGTTGCATTAGAGCTTCTGGGACGACATCAAGCCACCGTGAAGAATTAGAGTAACCTGGTGAGGCGTATTTAAATATTCCTCGGAGCTACGCACGCAGTTTATATATGCACTGTATTTCAACAAGACTTTGAGGTCTACGTGTCGAGAGTACGGTACTTTTCATTCAAGAATCACGTACAAGGGTTCTTTAATAAAACAAACCCGAGACTCGTTTGCAGGCAAGTTCGCAGCCTCTAGGAGAGCAGCCAGCAGCTATTTTGATAAGACTTTGAGCTCCGACATTTGGTGTCGCGTGACGCGAGCCTTGACCTTGAAGGATTGCTCGTTGCTGAACTCAAAGTTCCGGGGGTACAAAAGTTTAGTGAAACTGTGCGAGAGTTTCGAAGCTCTATACATAAACTCGCGCCTGCATGGCTGTATGTGTACGTTCGTGTAGATATATTTTGTACTCCGTGCCAATCGATCGGTTGAAAGTGGTCCGTGATAAATGTGTCTTGATTCTTAACTGTCGTACGCAGATGCTGACCTTCGAAAAATTCGGTAAGATTTATTTTTATCGGTGCGCGAGTAAGTGACGGTGCAAGTTTCCTTCGCAAGTCGCCTTGCCGGACTTTCTGTTCAATCGAATGCTTCTTTTGCTACGTTTTTCGAAAGTGGGTATACATTTGAACATCCCGTATCAATGTGACCAAGCGTGAAGCTGACAAAAATATTCTCAGGTAAGAACTTCACTTACTTCTCTTTTTTATCTTTAACTTATTGTTAGATTAAGTGGAGTGAAGAGATCCGGGTAATTTCGACTGCACCTTTGATATTTCAAATAAAGAATATCCGTGCTACTGGCAGTGACTAAATATTCTTTTCTCTTTGCAATATGGATTTGTGTAGATATAGTTCATATTTTACTTTCAATTAATGCTGTTAACAATTATTTGATCATTTAATGTTTTGGAAGAGGTAGGAAAATAGAATTGCCAAGCCCTTCGTGCAGAAAGGTAATATGAGCGAAGCACATGGCTGCTGCGTGCACATGGTGCAACACGTGAGAATAACCTGTCAAATATATTATACACCGTATTTTATTATATTTCCAATTTTTCTATATTACATCCTTCTGTTTTAACTGTTCTTTTTTCTATGTAGGTATGTAATATTTAACCTCATTTTTTTCAAGATTTCTTGAACTTTCTTACGAGAAATTCTACAGTATGATTGCAGCGTCTTATACCACATCGTATTATATTTCGTACATCTATCTTCAAGAATTATTATCCACGCCATTTTATTTTTTACATCCTCAAGAACGACATACCGTCCAACATACTGTTTTTATTGCGATCAGTAAAAGAGTATCGCCGATAAAACCACGTGGGTCATGCGGCAACCCAATACGCGATTCCAGGAGTAAAATTAATCGTCAAACTTTATTTTTACGACATCTTCCTGGAATATTATATTCCCCTGCGAATGCACTGCTTTTAATACTGCACTAACCATTCTCGTTTGGAATACTTTTAGCGCCGTGACATATGCGAAACCACCTGGGTAGTTTTCTCTAGGAAATGAAATCCCCCATAACCCTAACAAAAAAATTTCCAACTACGTAACTACATTTCGTAGTCCACACTCTGCAGTAAACACCATAACTATTCACCACTATTTCCATCGTTACCAATTGTGGAGTAGTGCAATTATATTCCAACCTACCACCTAAATCTGCCAACTGTTTGTAACAAATGGTGGCTGGCTCTTTCTCGCCAGCGTGTTAAGACTTTCATAACACGCTCGCCTTCTATTTTATACGTTGCGTATGCAGAGACACGCCGTCGTATAATATTGCCTCAATAACGGCCATAGCAAGAGAGATGATCTGTGTGACGCCTGAGGGTTTATTACATCCCAGTCCACCAATATTGGCCACTGGTCGATCGCACAGCTTCCCGAGGAGCCAAAGTGAGATAGATAGAGAATTACTGGGTACAAAGATTAAAAAGGGAACAAGCATCGTTCATATAGTGATCCTATCACAACCTGCCGTTCATACTCGGTGCCACACGTGCTCTAGTTTGCAGCGTCCCGGCTCCGATAAACAACTCTTCTCATAGCTTGACTAATTTTTGGCGAGTCAATTATTATCGCTCGAGGGCGATAGTTGGCATGCGGTTTTCGATGGAATTGCTTCGTACGGGTTTACGAGGAACTGGCTGGCGTTTACTGCAACAGAGATTGCTGAAAGATTCCCATCGCTTTTTGGATACTTGTTTCGATTATGGGGATAATAGTTCCATAAGTCGTCAATCTCCATTGGATTACCATTCTTTAGGATCTGATGTCCAGTTTTATGTAACTTTTCAAGTGTGCTCCATTTGAGTGATCGCTTCCTTCACGATTCATATCACTATCAGCACTATGCGTACCACGCCCGGTCAAATGACCGGTTTTAAAATTCTATTCAAAATTCTGCATTAAACGTTGTTTTTCTCGTCCATTTGACTTTATTACAATTCTCGTATTATGCGTTTAATCAATTCTTTTGTCGTACCTTTCGTTTCATTTTTCGAGTAGAAATTACTTATCAGAAGACAGTATCATTTGGAAAGTCTCAGAAATAACACTGAAGTGAACAAATCTTATAATACTCAGTATTTAGTTTTATATGTTATTCGTACAGTTTTATTTTATTTCCGAGTTTTATCCCTAAATATGTCGAATCATTCCGCGAAAAAGTTATTGAAAGAAATAATTAACATAAATTAAGTGTTCGGAAATCAGTGAAGGGCTAAAATCTGAACATGGAAAAAATGAAAAAATAAAATTATTATAATTTATTATTTTTGTTTTTATGTTTAAAGTAAAAATGGTTACGGCAGGAGTAGGTATGTATAAAGTGCCGTTAAGTTAGTGTTAAATTCAACGCCTCCTTCACATGGCCCACAGTTAACAAATACTCGAGTACTTCACACTCCACCTGGTAATCAGATACAAACTGTAAACGATTTAGGAGTACTCGAGCTTTTGATCAATAAAGAGTATTGCATCGTTCAACCTACTGAAATTGAGGAATCACTAGACACGACAATATTCGCAGATTGATTAAGCAGATAGTCGAATGTTCTATTACAGTTATTAGACGATACTCGAACAAATGGAAGTTTCAGTAAAAGGTGTTCACAGAATCGAGCTTCAACCGTGCCTCTGAAACGATGAAGCAATCAAAGAGTAATAGGAGGGACTATTCTCATCGTTTATCGTTCATTCATGAGGGAACGTGATCCCGTAAATTCGATAAGTCGCGGGCACAAGCGGTGCCGCGTAATTCAGCACAGGGCTGCTACCAAAAATCAATCGAGACCCGTCGTCCGAGGAGTTTCGAAGCGCACTGCGTTCAGGGCTGGCTGAGAAGGTGGGTCTGAGGCACGGGGGATGAGAGCGAGCGGCACAGACTCAGAGAGGGGAGCGAAAGTCGAATACTCTCACGATACGCCCCGTCCCTTTCCAACCTGCAGGATTCCCGATAAAGCCGTCGAGCATTTGCTCGAAGCCTGCAGTGTACTCAGCTAGTCCGACTTCCGGAAGTTTCGTCCCTGAAGTTTACCCTTTCGCTCTGAGAAGCTCGGAACGTCGGAGGAATCTCGGGGAGGTCAAAGCTGCACGCAAGAGTTTGAGAAGCTGAATAGGCTGGGCCCGGGATAAAAAGGGAACGAATACAGATAACGAGGAAACGTGGAACATTATCGTGCAAGCGAGGATAATCTTTCCTGCTCCTAATTGCGAGTGGTTATTAAGAGAAAGAGTGGCGCAACTGTGCGCGCCTCGACTGCGAGTAGGTATTTAGCTCTGCGGGATTACGCGTTCCTCTGATCGCGCTGGATAGTTGACTCGCTTTTACTTCCCTGCGATGGTACCGTAAAAAATGTTGTTAAACAATGTTACGGGTAGATAATAATATGTTTGTCTTTCATTATACTTGCAATTAGATTTCCACATCTTATTGAAAAGTAAATACCATGACTTCTTCTCCAAAGGGGTGGTTTTATCTCGATTCAAATGTAGTCCAAGGAATTAATATTTTTAAATTATAGAAGTCGCTTTTCTGGTTGAAAATATTGTGAAGTGTTACCACGGGCTTCATATTTAATTAATATAACATTGTTTCGAGGAAAGTAAACCATCCTAATCTACTATTTCGTTCGTTTCAGTTTAGAACTAGCCATGCGAGCGTATGATACTGTATAGGCTAATGCTGATTTGTCAGTTGCTTTTGTGGCAAAACAAGTTGTACAGAGGAGTTTTCTATGTCGTTGAATTTTTGTTCTGTATTCGCATGGGGATGCATACAAACCGTGCAGTTATGATGGTGCACCGAGTTGCAATGCGTTCGTGCGAAGGTATCGTGAGTGGAATGTTAAAAACAGTTTCGATGGAAACAGAGGGCAGTGCTTTTTGTTGGAATGAAACTGACGACGCATTCTAGTTTCCGTTCCATTTTACACTTCCATTTTATTTTACAACATACCTGTCAAGAATTTTTTTCGAAGAATCTTTTAATTAAATTATGAAGCATTTAATCAACTAAAATTTCATATTCTTAGAATTAAAAGTTTCGTGGCAACATTGTTGATGCTTATTTGCTAGCTATGTCAGTCTTCAGCTATAGATTTTATGATCAATTTGTAATTTTCCCTCTTTTTAATAAATTACTTTGAGATCCATCAACTCAGTGATTTTGATTGTTACACCACCAAACATATAATTTTATAATAATTTTCGCGCTGCTGTTCTTTGTCTTAAGAGCATCCCCCGACCAAATCGCGCGAAAACATAGATGACTTTTATTTTATTTTCTACAAAAAAGAATACACTGTATGGGTCTAAAACTTCTGGCACTTTATTCTGATACAAATGTAGAGTATGAAACTATTTTCTTTATTGTTTCATTTTTGCCCACCCTTGCCTCTGATATGCATTGCGTGCTGCATCGTTGTAAAATAAAACTAGCCTGCATTATCTCCACTATAACTTCAGACAGGATCATCCAAAATCAGAATACCAAAGATATTCCTTAATGTGTGGTTATCGCGCTTCCACCAGGCAGTGTTAAGTCTGGTTTAGCGACTTCATTAAAAGCGACTTCGTAATTTTGAACCTGTACTCATTACCCTCTTGCTGCAAGGTCCTCCTTTCCCTTCATTTCTTAAACAATACGAAAGCCAGTGTCACGTGCTTTCTGAAAGTGCCTGTAATTCACCTGACATTTGTAGATCGCAATGAACACCTCCTCGAATATTATATTTTATAACCCAACACGTGGAAAAATTCTGAATGTCGGGAGCCCATTATGTTCCATGTCCATTATATCTTCCTGATATTGATTTCGTTCTCATACGCACTCCATAAATAAGTTTCCCTCCGCCTTCCATATCTTGAGGACCAGACGATAAATCTCTTCTCTGCTCATCTCTATTTACTCCTTTTTCCTTTTCTGCCCTGCTTATTTGTTTCCTCTTTTTCCCTTCTGCGCCAGTATGTAGCAAGCAACACGGTTGAATCTTGGCTCTTTCGGCATTCGTATTGCTCTCTTCGAGGTGGAAGCAATAACTTCCAATTTTCACGCGAAAACTCGGTGCCAAAAATGAATGATATATTCGGGCGATCCGTGACCCATAAACGTTATTTACACGACACGTCTCATTCTCGTTGGAATTCGAAATTAGTAGAGAAGGAACCTACTTTTGATTTCAATAAAAAGTAGTTGCATTATTTGCAGCGAAGAGTGGGATTAGTACCCTTACTCGAAAGTGATACTAGCGATAAGAGATCAAGAATATTAATAAGACGCGTAGATCTGATAACAGAATTTTACTGTTAAACTATGTTTAAAGTCAGTACAGCCACTCGAAAGTAATTTTAACTGCTGAAAAAATGGTACCACATTGTTTTCTTTTCCAAACGTCATTTAATTTTCGCCGAAATAAGGGGGGAGCAGAAGTTTGTACAATTAATATACAAAAAATACAGCAATTGTTTTAAATCTAAGTGTGCGCTCTTTGCACATAGTAGTTCTTTTTTTTTTACTCTTGTGTCTTCATACACTCAGCGGTTAATAAAAAGTTCAAGAACTCCCTTAATTGCGCGCGAGGAAAGCACTTTGGGGTTTAAAAGGGAATTAGGTACTGCCGCCAATATCGAAGTCGTCAATTAGTGGAGGGCATATCTTGGATTAATTTCTCAATAAAGATTACAGTGCACGTTTAAGAAGGATTTGACGTCATCCCCTGCATTGTGTGACGAGGGTAATCAATTTACGTGAGATGTGCAATCATTATCTGTTCCCGATACAACAGCTTGCTGGTAGATCTTCGACCCTAATCAATACACTGCGCCACGACAATATCATTTACGATAAATTAAAGATTATCCCTAACGGTTCGGTAGTTTGCAGGAAGTTTACGTCGTGCTAATAAACTTCTCGGTATATCGAACAAACTCACGGCGTTTACTGGGACACTAATCCGACGAGATTTACAGCTTAAAAGGTCGTTAAAAGTTTCGTGGAAATTACAATGTGGCAGGCGGGGAACGTATAATTGCAAGAATTCTTCGATAATTAAGACCGATTTTCTTCCCTTTTCTAGGACGACGGAAAATGTCGATGAACAACGCAATAAGTGTAGGGACTTATGTCTAATTCCGAACAAAATGCAACTATCGATAGGGCTAAAGGATCTACAATGTAGTTTGAAACTGTGTTCGCCTGATTTATTATTATATTTTATTATTGTCAAGCATATTTAGATAAAGTTTATAACGATGTGGGTTTATTTTGAAAATGACTGCTGGTGATGTGCATTAAGAAAGTTTAAAAAGGTTAATATACCAGCATCAGAATTTTTTTTTCTATGAACTTACATAACTATCTATTCGCCATCCTCGTGTGCGAGTGTATATGCTGTTGACATTTAATCTCTAAAGGGCTAACTGTCCACATCATGAAGACCAAGACTAATATTATTAAAACGTAAGGATTTTTAATTTTTTAGCATAAATAATTTCTGCATTTTGGTTTATCTTATAATTCTGAGACACTGTTTTAAAGGTACCACTTTAAAGACACCTTTCAATTATCATTCTTGTATCGAAAAGAAATCGAATTGGTAGACTTCCCATCGTCCCTTTTACATAAAATAGAAAACCTTACCAAACACGAACCAGGTCGATCCTTTTCCAAACCGCAATCAATTCTAACAAACTTCCGATGATTGATCATATACAACGTTGGTTCAACGTGACAATCGCTCGTAAACACCTCCTTAACAACCCCGCCGTAGTGTCTGATACGTGTATCTGGTGGCTGACTTACACGTTACACCTTGTAACATAGTACTTGACGATGATTCACGACATTGAAATAAGCGACCGTATATAACCGTTGGTGTTATCAGACATTTTTCTTAAAGCGACTGCTACTACCGAAAAACTTCTGCTTTTAAATATTTTGGGATACTCGAACAATAATTTCAACACTTTTCAGAAAATACCGACGTGAACACACGTCAAAACTGTGCACAGGATGCAGATCGCTCGCTATGAAAACACGCTGACGCATATCCTTTTCACATGAGATACTTCAGTAGCCAGGGGCAGATTTGAGATTTGGCGCCTTTGGACTAACCATCGTCTGCCGCCCCTTCCTCGATATATCATCACATATTTTAATTTAAAAGAGTTAAGACAATTGAGGCATTTGATGGAAAAAGGGCACATAGGCCTATGTATAATAATAGTACTTTTGATTCATAGAGGATTTTTCTGTGAGCGAGAAAATATGGAAAGTGAGGCTAGTATCGAATCCGCAAGGAAAGAAGCAAATTTACGAAAGAAAAAATTGAATTGTAAGACAGCTTGCTGCAAAAAAAAATTGGAGAAATTAATACTTACTTAAAACGTAACATTACGAAAAAAGGGCACATAAACTACTTGCTTAAAACTTATAAATAAAGACACATCTCATTTTCAAATAATGACTTCTGTTTTCAGAACGTTTGAAGGACACGGTAACTACATCCTTACAAAAATTGGTTTTCATTGCATTACATTGTATTAAGTTATATTATAATGAAAATTTTGTAATCGATTTTCTTGAAATGACATTTTGGCGTATGTGCCCTTTTTCCATCAGATGCCTCAATTTCGAAATTATTTCAATATGACAACTCACATATGAGTTAATTTGCTAAATGAAAAAAAAAGTGAATTGTTTTCAAAGGTGTCTCAAGCCTCTGTGTTTCAACATTTTTAAATCCCTTCTGCTCAAATTTTGCCACCCTAGCCTACAGCCTACTTAGTCTATATACAAATCCGCCCCTGTCAGTAACTGACGATAAAAAATATAAAAAATGATAGGACTGGTGTGAATTATCTGAAAGAAATTACGTGAGTCACGAAAGTGTCTCGTGTAAAAAAGCGTTAATTCTATTAGTAATCTACAAAATCATTCGTTACACGCCTAATCCAGTGCTCTCGTTTCTAAAAAGAATAATGATCGATCGCCCTGGCACCCGAATCATTCTGCGTCTGAGGAAGTCCTTTGCCCGTCAACGATCACGGAGAAATTACTGCCGGTGTAATTAGTGGATGATGCATCGCCGCGTTTAATAGGCATTCCGTTAACCGTTTGATGTAGTCGTATCGTTGGACAGTTCTATCTGGCCTCTTCGAAGCGCGGCTCGACGTACTTGATTACGTCTAATCGCATCGCCGTAATACCGTCCTTCCATTTCTGTTCCGAGTAAGTTACGCGCGACTGGTGTAATTACATATGCGCTTGATTTGTATTCCTGTACGTTTTCTGGGACAAGTTGAAGGACGACGCGAGGGAAGAGCGAGGAGTCGAGTAGGTGGCGGAAGAAATTCTGCAGGGTATTTCTTTGAATGTTTATCGCCGTACGTATGTGCTCCAAAAGCCTTCTAATAATTGAAACTTATTACTGTTAGTTATATTAGACTGGATATTGAAAAAACACGTCCAACAATTCTGGTAAAAGTATTGTGGATGTGAAGGACACTTCTTGCACCTGTAATCAGCGCATGTCCATAAAGTTTACAACCGTTGCTTGTAAATGCTAGGGAGTATTTGAGTACAATTAGAAAAAGTAATGTGTGCAACAGGACATAAAAGGTGGTCGGGAATTAAGGGTTGGAAAATTTAGGGGCTGCACTGCTTATACGGGTGGAAGTAGTGTTAATTTATATAGGTTTGTGAATCGATAATGTTGAAAGGATATGCAATTTCTGTTCCATTAATACCAGTTGCATACTTATATTTATTCTTTACAAAAAATACCGACGCGGGGGAAATAAATAATAGATGTTTCGGTCTCTTTCTTTATCGTATCTATTTCTGTTTTTACAGATATATTTTCACAATTTTCGTAAAACATAAAACAATTTTATCAAGTTTTAAAGTCACAGCTATCAATAGAATTGATTTGCGCAGAATATTTGACGAATAATTGCTTATGTAACAAATGCACAAAATCTCAAATTATTTTCCGTTAATATTCTCGGTTTATTGATTTCACATTTTTTGTTCACTTGCGTGAATATTATATGCTTTAAAGCCCTTGGATTCTTTTTTTTTAATTATCTAAATGCATTATGCTTGCTCAGTGAAGAATAAAAATTTGAGAAAGTTTAAAATTGCAGTTTATTAATGCAGAAAGAGAATTAACACTTTCTACTATGCAACAACTGGGACAGTAAACAGAGGAGTAACAGTTCAGTTGGTTACCTGAATTTAGTGCGTGCGGAATTAGCGTGATCATCCAATTTCCCATGAACTATTATCCTATTTGAAATTGCTATAGGCTGTTATTGCGAACGATGTGATGGGAGAAATCTGCGGCATGGTAACTTGCATGCTGACCACATGTTATTCACTGTAAATTAGTTTGCTTGTTGTGACGTAAGCTGATTTCGAATGATGTCATGATCGGTTTATCACTATGTTCCATGCACAAGTCTGCATTATGTACCATATTCTATTATCTAAGCATTCACTGTTTAACGATAATAATATTAAGCAAAAAAGGAAGAAGAATAGCGAGAGCTACACACATAGAAATTAGAAAGATATATACTTCTTTGAAGTAGAGGTTTAGCTTATACCAAAATGTGCCATAAAGAACTTCACCATCTACGAAGTTATAAATACTTTCGTATTTTCATTAGAAAGGACATTTGCAAAAAATATTATACTGTATCCACAGATTCTTCCGAAAGTTAGTTATTTTCATTCCAATAAAAATTCGAAACTCTTCAATTTTATATAACTTCAAATCCCATTTTTACATAAGTCCTTTGGTTTTAAGTGCTTTGGAAACTTCGCCATCATTGAGCTACCCCTAAATATAGATTAATTATGCTAATATTCTGCTCGATTTTATTTTTTATAAAAAGGAACAAGTTGAGATGGTAAGAAGATCATATTTTCATTGTTGAAAAATAAGCTTCACCCTAATGCGTAGATATTACTGAATCGGAAGTGGATTTCATTTCGACTGGAACACGCTGGTCCGAAGGCAAGGCGGGCTGTAGGGTTCCGTTTGATTTTGACGAGAAATTTCTGGAAATCATTCGATAAGGAACAAAGAGACTGTCATAGTCGTACGTGTCCAATCACAGTCGTTTCCTGCTGGAATTGATTATTAATTGCCTGCACGTGTGCCACGTGCATCCATCTGAATCCCAGACGATGGCGCGAGGACATTGCGCGCGTTTCGGCTGCCGATAAAGTTATGCTTGTCCATCGGCTACTAATTAGAGATTGATTGACTTCCCCCTCTTTCCTTCCGGTCAGCATCGTCACGGAGACAAATTCGAGGAACGATTATTCAGGCCCTCCGACTGACAAACGCCGTGGCTCCACGGAATTTCAATGGTTTCTATTTAAAGAAATCGCGCGGTATGGTGCGAAATGACAACCAGAAGCCCAGGGAATGTACAATTCCAATTAGAGCTTTAATTAAACTGAAAAAATTAATTGTTCCTAAAATAAATTATTTCTTGTTAATTGGTAACCTATTTAGAGAATTACGTATTACCGCGTAATTCACATTTCTGGAAGTTAATTTGTACGTTAACTTACGACACCACAAATCCGAATCTGAATTTTTGAGGATAGGGAGAAAAAGAACATTTACTCGCATTTTGCAAAAGAATACTTAATCGAGTTGTGAAAGGCGCTACAAGTGCTTCGCAGACGAATATTTCAATGCCTTTGAAAGTGTATTAAATGAAATTTTCCGCATCGCCAATTCATTACGCTCTCATGGATTTTTTCCTTAACGATCCCTTTGCCACATTGTTTTAAATATTTCTTTATCATATTTTAAATGACTTTGATGTCCCGGAGAGTGTCACGTGTTACTGACTGGCGGGCGATGTCTTTGACACACACAGAAATATAATTATTTCGTTAATAGCTTCACAGACGAACGCAGAAAACGTATGTCTGTCGATGGACACGCGTAACCTGCCAATTTCTGCTCGTTTAATGCATGTGCGGGATATAATCATTTTTACTTTCATGCCGGGAGGTCAATTCCGTTTTGCAGAATATTAAATTCGTCGGATTTTTTGAATGACAGGAAAGTAGGAGCACTACGCTATTAAAACGCTTGCCAATGGAGTTCGTTGCTCAGAGTGCAGAAAACGGTTTCGTAATAAGTGGTGCAACCGAAAATATATTGATCCTACGTAGAAAAATAAATATAAAATGTGAAATAAAATTGTTTCATGTGAAGCTCCGATTTCGAGAAAATCAAGATTGTAAACTGGCCTGCTACATGTGCATGTGAATAAATAAACATTGGTAAAATGTCACAGGAAGTATGACTTTGAAATGTGGGTTCACATGAAATTGTGGGGCAATTGTTTGTTCTACGAGGCTCAGATTTAAAGAAAATCTGCTTTGAAGATGAAGCTGATTCTCAGTTAACTGAACGCGTACTTGATTAATACTTTCAAAGTAATCGAAGAAGGTGTTTATAAAATTTATTCTCTAAGAGTTCAGGCATCACAAGAGTTAATCATAAGTTTTACTGTTTTCCAATACTTGCGACGTTTACGAGGCTTTAATCATCACCTCATTTTCAATCATGAATTCATTATGCAAGAAAATTATGGCAACAATTCGAGCTGAAGTCACTTTGAGATACGGTTATAATAAGCGATGACAGATCGGTAATTATGTTATAATCGCATTGACTGGGTTGTTGGTAATCGAAAATCCGAATTGCAATTTATCAAGGCGTTGAAAGTGATCGTTATTCATTTTAAATTAGATTTCTGTGTCAAAGTAGAAAGTGATAGGCGAAAATGACAATGACAATTTAAAACGACGACATTTACACTTGCTCTTTGTACAGGAATGTTTAAGTTTAATTTTCTTGTAGAGAACTACATAATTTCTCAAATCATTTTATTGTACTTCATTTCTAAGATGGAACTGTCATTTCGTTGTTTTACGTGAAATTTGTGCTGTCTGTCAGATTAAGTGAGAATATCTTGCACGTCTATCGCTCTCAAAATTTCCATAATTAATTGCGGTGGTAATTTCGGAAACAATCGATAAGTCGCAACAGTTCATTCGACAAATGAGTAATTACTTCGGTGGGCGTTTAGAAATCTGTGGTGAGAGATATCGGGCACGAGTTAATAATTTATAGAGTCGTGAAGGGCGGCGCTGTGTATCGCAACATGGGTCGGCAATAAGTTATTCTTGGATGTTACGACACGAAAGCTGTTCGGTACACTGTAAATCAGACCACTGAAACTTTAGTGACGAATGGTTTTCCACTCTGATACTTTCTTCTTCTTCGGTTCAAGAACTTATATGTAATAAATACCTAAAGTAGTAATACATAATCCTCGGCACTAGAGACGAGCGCTTAGCGGAGGGGCCAAAGCGAGCCCATAGCGAAAGGATACTCTATTACTTATTTGATAAATATTCTTGATACGAAAAGAAAAGTTAAAAATTTAATGTAACCATTAAAGGAAATATTTTGTTCCTCTTTTGATTATTTCAAAATGACTTTGCATCTTTTAAATTGAGAAAGAACCCTGTAAGTGTAAAATACCAAGTCCAAAAGCATGCATTCGAAATTTTCTGAAAGAATTTATCTTGTTATTTAGTATAATATACGTGAAATAATAAGAAGATATCGTATACGTTATTTTTCTTGTTTGTTATCTAATATAAAACAATGTAGTTTTTGTCTATGAGGAATACATATTCCACAAAAACGAAAGGAAATGCCAGTAGCGAGTCTGGCTTCGTTGTTAACCCCAAAGCAATTAAGTAAGGGAAGGGTCTGATGTCTTAAGTAGACTTGATGAACGTCGTAATCGTCATTCGTCGGGTTGACGTCCGTATTTCATTAAATCTTATCTTATAAGGAAGAAACGCGTCCCCGAGGTAAGACATATGGGAGACGAGGCAGGCTTGAATCATAGCGCGCAGCTCAGCTAATATAATAAACAATTGCCTTAACGAGGCAACAATGGAGTCGCAATATTGGTTGTGGCTGCTTGCTAACGATGACTGACAGCGGTTTTATGAAGACTCTTACACTGTACCTCGAGGCTGCGATTTACTCACGGAAAGCAGACGATGCCTATGTGTAAAAGTTGATTTTGTCGTATATTACTAGTTCTCGAATTATTGAAAAATATGGTCTCAATATTTTATTCTAAATAATTGTATCGGTTATTCCCTCTCTTTTTTCCTTTTGTTTTATCTTGATTTGACTCAACTAAAGTATTATTCCGAGCTTCCATGATTAGTCAATTTATAGATTAGCATTTCATGAAATGAGTTCTTAAGGTATCTTGTTCGATACAAAAAAAATGCTGAAGACGAAATTGAAATACACAATTTCATAGAGCATAAGTTTCTTATAGGTACTATGATTATATTCTTCTCACAGTATATAAATATTATCATTAATGAATTATCATGGTAAAATCTTCTATACTGTAATACAGTGATAATAATGTGTATTTGCGTTTGAAAAATTATTGCTAAGTTTGATGATTCTGAAAGTTATCTTTATATTTCGTTCGCTACTTTATATTTACTTTTGCTACTATGTGCCTTACATTTGGTACTCCCAAGTACTCTGCCACTCCTTTGCAACTAGCGAAGCGTTTTTGCAATTGTATAGAAACACTGATATTATCAATTGCCGAAGAAAGAATTCAAAACACCCTTTGGTATTTGAGTGTAAGCTTAACAATGCGGTCTTGGCTCAGGTCTCGGAAATATACGACCTAAATAGGTGTTTGTATTACTTCACTTCTAAATTTCTCAAGTGAGTGTCTGCACATTGCTAGGAACTTGACCAAGACTCTAGGATTTTCGAAAGTCTGTTCGGGGAATTTGATGGATCCGCGTACTCTGAAATTGCTATACTTAGTCGCCACATTAATTAATTTTTATGCCCCTACTAAATCGCTCAGGATAAAGCGTATTTTAATGGGACTTCATCCCGTACGTTTATTAAAATAAATAAAACACACCTTGCCCGGCCAAGAAAATGTCCCACCATTTGCTGGTGGCCAATATTCAACTCGATCGCCGTGCGTCAGCCCATCGAATTTGCCAATTACGAAACACTTCCACGAATCGACTCGCTGATCGCGTACGACCGACTGACTAAGAGGGTAGTTTGTCACCTCTTTCATGAATCATACTTGATCCGGCCCTCCCAAACGATACGCAATTAATATGCCGCGATAGCCATCGAATTCGTGGTGGCCAGCAGGAAAGTCGAAACCGTGGTGGATGCGTGTGGGCGACATATGCGTGGCCATCGAACCTGCAGTTGGTTCCAGCTATGGGACATCACTTCCGCGACGAAAGCAGCGTGGTTTCGAGTCACCAAGTCGTGGATGGAAGTAGTGAAGTGGAATTAAATTTCTCGCAGCGAAATGACTCGTTTTATTCACGGATGGGTATAACGCGTATACCCGGTGCTAGCGTGCACGTGGGCGTGTACAGAAACGTTTCTCTCGTTGAACGTTACGCACATGATAATGAGGGTGGGTGAGGCATCTCGTTTCTGCCGCCGGATGTCACGTGGTTCTTCGACCGATGAGCCCGCACGCATCGTCCCTCTCTTCCCCACGTTCACGTTGAAATGACCGTCACTTTTCGTGGTAATGCGAGTTTTATTCTGGGCAGTTCTATGTATTTTACTGTTTTAATAAATAGTCTTGATATACCGGTGACTTAAGGGGTTACCTAGCTTCGAGTTACCTAGGTCGGATTCTTAAGACTTTATGTAGTACTTGTCGGCGCCGATTTTGAAAAAAATTATTTTTTGTAAAATGGCACTTACTCAAGCACGTGATTTACGACCAAAGTTTTTATTTTGTTTTGTCAATAGAACACAAGATAAGACACTAATCGTAAAATCGTCTTGACAAGTATTAGCTTATATTCTTAAAAATATTCGTGCAAAATTTTATTCAAATCGGTCCAGTAATCTCTGAGATATTTTCGGTACCGCAAATACTTTAACTATGAAGAGGCCTTGAAAGAAGGGACTGCTATGCTACCATTTCTTCAGATATCAAATTTCCTTTTGAAGAGAATACTTAATCTTGAGTTCTAATAACTTGGATTTGAATACATTTGTAGGAGGTGCTTGAAATGGGCAACTTTCGCAAGTGCAGTGCTGTCATCGAGATCGCATTAAAGTGATTTATAAATTTATGTGAGACAGTGTTTAGAGAATTGTTAAGAAGAATTTGGTATGTTTTTATAAACTTATGATGTTTATTTAGTAGAATTTAGATAGACTATTGTCGTTTCCAAGACAAGAACCCCAGTTTTGATAGAATCCCACAAAAACAATTTTACGTGATCAATAGATGACGGACGGCGGAAAATGTGCAATTTAATATTCTGTGAATTAACAAAAATCTGAACGATAAGTCTCAACGTTCACTCTTTCGTGAAAATAGTTATACTCGAACGAAGGGAACAATTCGAGCCGCATATTATGATTTTCTGGAAAACAATGTCTGGTTTTACCATGGAAAAATAATGTTACCACTTTTTGCGCCTATTCCGCGATAAATCCGCGGCGCAGAAAAATGCAGATTTTTATTAAAAAGTGAGTTCGGGGCCAGTGGTCGGAGAGAAAATGTTGGCGCTAGCATAACGCGGCGCAGTGTGTTCGCTATAGTTTTCTGAAGCTCTGGGCGAGCCGCAGAACCGATGCGGTAGCGAAAAATAAATCCGTACTCTTCGTGTCATCCAACGTGCAATTTTAAACATTGCAACGGTGACGTGAAAAACTGTGGGACTTCATCCGCGAAAAAGGTGTACGCGGATCTGTACAAAACTGTTTGCTCGCTTCGTAATTACAGTTCACTTGTAATGATTCCACTTCACGGTACATAGTTCCTTGCGATCATTTGCGTGTTTTACAGTGCAGCTTGGAATAATATACGCAACTTTTCATTATTAGCAGAATGTATCACAATTTTCGGCATTTATTAGAAGTGGCAGGACTATCATTTCAACTATGATATTTTGAAAAGATTCGAAATTAAAATCTTATTAGTTACGAAACAAATTACAAACTTAGGAAACTCAGAGAAATATCTATTATTACTCTTTTGAAGGGTAAGCTTTATTTTATGCTTATAAGTGGATAGCTCGTGCTCGATATCATTATCAAAAAGAGAAAACAGAAGAGAATATTTATTTTTGACGTCGCCGAATGTGGTATTTAATTTCGCATCGCATTGAGCGAGGGAAGCTCAACGTTGAATAGCAGCAGTTGAAGGTGGAAAGCATTTTTTGCCGGGAAATTTGTTCATCTCTCGTCCCAGGGAAGAGAAATATTAATTAGACCCCATTTATGTTTCCCTCTTGTATCCTTTCAACTGTTTTCGTTGCGCTTCAATGGGAACCGAATTGACTGCATTAAATTTACTGCGACTCCTTCAAACTATGCGCGTATCCGTTACTCTTCCTACTTATGTAGGTACTCCAACTTTTTGCGTTTCATCTATTATATTTACGTTCTTTGTCCCAACTCGTTTTTTGAACTGTGTGGAAAGTGAAGAAGGAAATTTTAAAATCGTCATTGCCCAATCTAGTAATGTAACTGCGAAGTTCAATTAGTTGGTGTTACATATCATTTTAATAGGAAAGTTGTGTAGCTACTTGCGCGAGTAAGGCGCAGGGGATGGTACAGTACTGATTATCGGAATGCAGCTTATCTGAAATTCCCATTATACGAAAATCTGTTTATGCAGCATGGGGCGCACTTTGGAATTAACTGCAATGGGAGTACGCTCGGATGTAAAAGTATTTCGTTCTATGTAGCCGTCGAGTGGGTCTGGGAAATGAGATAATTTATCCAGAAATTTGAATAGTTTATCCTTTCAAATAAACACGAATATTGTTAGAAAAATATTATAATAATTGCTAGCGTGAAATTCGAATTTGTAAAAATCGTGGTAAAACTTTCGATACAAATTTCTCGGTGCTTTATAAAAGACTTCAAAGACAAAGTTAATGTTTATTAAAGTATCAATATTTCAGATTCTTATAGTAACTTTCCCAATTTTGTATATCTTTATCTCTATTACTCCCGAATGCACGATTAGGATAGAATTTAGAGTTGGAACTCGCATTGAGGATCTGTAAAATTCAAGCATGAACAATTTATTATTGTTAAAGAGGCCAAATTTCCCTTGAATCGAAAGGTACATAAATTTTCATATTTTTACAAAGATCATTAAAAAGTAAGTAAATCTCATTTAAATTCCAAGTAATATCCTATTAAATTTAGAGAAATTTAGAAAAAGTAATAGTTATATATATCAACACATAAGCATACTCTTTCAAATGGAATTTGATAAAGATTCTGCAATAGAACAGTTTCTAACTCCTACGTTTCTATCCGTACTTTAACTTAAGCAGATTTTATTATTTTCCTGTACGAAAACGCCGTTGCCAATTGGCTGGAGCTCGTCAGTTTGATCACAGCATCGCTAGAATGTAATAAAATTTACAGAGCGGAAATGTTGACTGTTCCCTGGGGCGATTGTGTGTCGAATGTTTGCTCGCGACGTCTCATTAAGACGTGCAATCTACACGGAGTTACAATTGTTTATCCGTCGGTAGAAGAGGCGAAAACCGGAGGAGCTTCCTCCTTTCTCCTCCATGCCTCTACCCCCCTATAATCCTGGAGATTCTTAGTTTCGTCGCCCCCCACCCACGTTGCTTTCCGTCGTTTCATTTTATTTGTCTTCTGCGCTCGAAAAGCTGCGTTCATTCTTTGGACACGGAAGAAGGATTGGAACAATGCTCAGGCGGTTATCGGAAGTTGTTTGTCGACCAATTAGGATAATGGTTTGCCTTTGCTCGTTCCATCTCGGAGTGGCACGCCGATTAATACAAGGAAGGATGAAAGAACTTTGTAATGTTCATCGCGGTTCGGAAACAACGGCCAGACGAATGAAAATAAATACGCTTTTATGGAGCGTGCTGCTTCTATTTAAATAAACGGATGCACTTTAAAACATTTTAACGTGGTGCACATGAATGCAGGAGTACGAATCGGTTAAATATTATTCACTTTGATCGTGGATGATGCTCTCGTTTCGACGATTCAGGAACGACTCGTGCTCGCGAAGCAGATTCTTCTATTCATTTCGCTGGAATCTAAGATCAACTGTATTACTATGCGACCACGAACTGTGTTATTAAATTGGAAATATTTTGCTCTGTAGATAATTTATTTACCGACGTTGTTTTATCGTTCAATTTTGTATGTATCGTTCTTGTCCGTTGGCACCCTGGTAAATTTTTGCGGGTTTAAATGCTTTATTTATTATTTATTAAACTTGTACTTACCGAATAGGCAATCGGGATTTACTTATCGTTAAATAATAAATAAAATGTCGATACTGATGGTATTCTAAATACCAAATTATATTTATTAACAATAATAGGAGACACTTATGCAGCAAGATAAATTAATTGATAGGTATAATATCAAATCAAATTTAGATTATTTAGTAGACGTCATATATAGAAAACTTGTACCTACTTGTTATCATTGCTATAATACCTTTATTCCTCGTGCTGTGGACATTTCTGTTCACATCACTTGTCATGTAATATGTATTCTTTTCTGCATTAATAATTCCGATTATGAACGCGAATGCAAACCTTATTGTTATTTACAGTTATGAATTCGTAATCGCTGTTGTTAATTCATACGTATAAATATGATTCATAATTCACGTTCGCGTTGCTAGGTCATATGCAATTACCGTTTCGTATATTCAAACGATTACAAATTACAGTGAGTAAAAGAGATTTTTTATATTTCGTATAGCTACCTTTCTATAGTTTGCAAAAATATCCATACGCGATTTATAATAGATTTAGATGCATTGAAAATTTCCTAAGATTTCGATTCTATTATATTCTGTAATTTTATGCAAAACAGAATCATTATTTCTGAAAAATCTTTTGAATAATTATATAAATATTAGATTACACTTTTCACGTAGTAGGTAATCTACGATTTGAATAATTTATTACGTTATTGTCACATGTAAGCAAATAAAATTATAGGGCTTTTTCTATTGTAATGATCCAAAGTACTAGAAATTAATGTTGGTAATTTATCATTCCATCAATTGGAATTATTTAAAAGCATAATTAGTGTGAAATTAAATTTGGAATGTTTCGTGATTAACGTACGTAAATGAAATATGACTCATGGATTCAGCGGAAACACCTCGTAAAACGTTGCTTCCGAGGGAAATTGTTATTCTACGTTGATCGTGTTCGTGGTCCATTGACGACTTTAACGCCTGATCATCGATACAGAGATCCTTGTCTGAAAACATTTACAGCCACATTCGAGAACCTCGTAATAAATACAGTACGTGTCACATCCTGATCACAAAGCTGTTCTTAAACAACTACGTATATACACAGTACGTGACGAGGTGTCAAAGAGACTCGTGACATCCTGTCTTTTGCATAAATTTCGTAAGCTCTGCGTCCAGAGCTGAGTGAATCCTCTTCGCGTTATCCTGTTGTTTATTAGCACGTTCACCGTGATGTATACGTTGCATTGAAAATGGAGTTTTAACGCGTCGCGTGCACCAAACCCTTCTATAACAGCATTATTTATAATGATTATTGGATTTACATTTGTGACGATTGTAAATTCAAACGCGATGCATTGGAAAATTTTCGAACATAAACTGATTACACGTGGTCTGCTGAAAAGTGTATGAATGGCGATTAGTAACAAATTATGTTTTCACACTGTATACAATTATTTCAGGTAAAATATGGTTAAACGATTGAAAATTGTATGACTTTGGTATATTAAGAAAAAACTGCGTGTAGAAAATTTAATATTTATTGTTTCGGAAATTCATAGGTCGAAAGAAATGGTTAATGAATAGTAGTGATAGGAATCGTTCACGGAACTAACAAGGGAACATATCGAACTCTGCAGCTTTGCAGAATAGTGAAAAATATTTGACACGTATTTTTTGTTTTCAGCAATCGTCCGTGTTGAAGGAGTGAAAAGAGCCCCCAAAATTTGAGGTCGAAAACAAATTTTCTGAAAATTTCTAAAAACTGAGCAGAGGTCCAGATTCATTTTTAAAAAATTCCCAATTTAAAAAAATGTCCTATGCCTAATAGTTCTCGAGATATTCCAGGAAATATGTTTTCGAACCCCTACTATAGGGGCTCTTTGCACCCCTTCATCATGGACGATTGCCAAAAACAAAAAGTAGGTGTCAAATATTTGTCACTATTCTGCAAATCTGCAGAATCTCATAAAAATCGGCGTGTACGGTTTCGATATGTTCCCTTGTAAATTCAGGACCACTGAAATCCGTCCAGAATTTTGCTGTTTGGCAAAATCACTTAATATATTTGAGGTACACGTTATGGTCTTGTTTCACTGAAGGGGTGTGCATCCACTGCAAGCCATTTTCAAAGTAAACGGAGGGAAATGGAGGACAGGGGAGAGAATCCCGTGGTTGCAAATGGGAGACCTGACATAGGAGCGTAACTTGAGGGACGATTTTACGACGTTTTTATGGTTCATTCCGCGCGAAATATGTGTTCGCTATCGCGAAGTGATCTCTGTTTTACAATCGCACGGCCGCAACTGCTGTTGCAGCGGTTGCAACTGACGTTTCGCTTGAATTTCTTCACCTACTCCTTCCTATTGCTGAAAGAAAATAAGAAGTAAACGGATAAGTCGCCAGAGAATTGCATAGTCTCGCGAATCCTGGATTTATAGGCTACCTTCCTACTGACGGAAGTAGACTATTCTTCGCAACAATTTAAACGTTCGTGAGTTTCAACTTTATCTCAAGTTTCAAATACTAACTACACTTTCGAAGAATCTGCATATTTTCGAACTCCTTCGCGTGGGAAATTGTACAGCAAAATAGAACGTGCCCGATCTATCGAAGAACTGTTCTAATTGGAACATCCACGTTAATTTCTGCTATTTTAAAATTCTACATTTAGTATTATTATTAAGCCTCTTTATTGCAGAAACATACAAAAATAAGGAATAAAATGCGTTTCTTAAATATTTTTTGGGACCGTTTTTCGCAGAGATACAACCACTCCATCGCTTAAACTTACAAAATTTCAAACCTTTTATTTGAGTATAATAGTTTGGCCATCCAGTGTACACTTGTAACAGTTTGAAGTTGCAACACCTAGAAAGCACTTCCAGTTATAACTCAAGAACATCATAGATTTCTCGAATTAAGTACGTTGATCGTAAAATATTTATAGCATTCCAAAAGTAATTATTCAATTTCACTTAAGTTTGACTACTTAAGTAGTGTATCTAATTAATTACACCTATATAATCCAATAAACAACGCGTGAAAATATTTACCACTCCACTCTATCAAATCCCGCAAGTAAATGTATCGTACAACGGGGCATAACTAAACACCCCGGATATGCGCACGTTGATTAACAGCCGCGGTGTTAATGGAAACGGTCCCCTCGCGTCAATCGCACTTTCACGGTTATCGCCAAGACTTCTATACGGCTGCTTCCGTGTCGCTCCATCGTCAGGATAGCACTCTGCTTGACTCGAATAATAGCCGTGGACAGTGGAATCGTGGGCGGCCGGTATCTGTTCGAACGATCACCTTCGAAACGCACGTAACCATTGTGTGCTGGGATTTTTTTCGGCCATTACGCACGACACGGCCGAGGCAGCGATGGAAGACAATAATTAAGGGGCCAGGATGCCGTGAAAATCGGTGTCGCCTCGGGTCGCAGGTCCGAGCCTCCCTCGCCGGTTGCGTGACGCGCCGTTGCGTGACTCGGTGCGAACATCAAGCTGACCAAGTGGATACGAGGCCACGACCCCGTCATTATCGGTGAATCGTGTTAAACTGGCATAAACCACGTACCAAAGACTCGAAGGCGCTAACTGGACGTGAAATCTGCCCCCCTCCTTTCGAACCACCGCCGAAACGCAATCCTCTGCGTCCAGCTCCCTTGTTATCTAACGGACTGAGCAATAAGTTTGTTTAACGTCACCCCGTATTACGATTGCGCGGAGAACGTCCAAGTAACGCATGCACCGCCCTGTTCTATAATGTATTCTATCAACGTCTTCTGAATCATTCACCGATTCTATTGACGTAGAATGTAGAAGCTTCCGTTTCTGCTTACGAATGCTTCATCTCTCACATCTTCCATATGTTTCTTCGTATTTCCTGAGACTCGAATGGGAACATGACGGAAGAAGCTGCAACAAGTATAGGAGATGCATCCATGTATCTACCAAAGGAAAATTGCAAACATTCTTTATCTCGTTGTTAAAGGTAAACACTGTGCCACGCTTCTGTAACTTTGATCGCAGCATTTAACTATCTTAACATCACTTATATTCATAATACAGTAAGTTCATAATAACTACGATTTTTTTTTAAACTCGAAGCCAATTACAGTAATCGACTCTCGCAGAGGGTTGGAGAGACATCGTATGAGACATCAGCAATGTCTGAGCGAACTTATTACCGAATCTAAGAGCGTATGTTCATTAATAACTTGGACTTAGACAAATGCGCGGCCGTCTTCTACTTTTGGAGTGCGTTACGATGTTGAGGATTTCGGGGGAGAACGTAATGCAGCCTCCATTACTCGGAGTCGAAGGGAACGATTTCTTTTCTTTGTCTGAAAAATTCATCGGGGCTAGGCGTCAGGGCGCGGAAAAGGGGAGGGAACATTAGGAGGAAGATAAACACGGGGCCGAGATCCTTTGAACTTGACAAATCGGGGAAGAAAGGTCACGGGAAAAGGGTAAACGAACCCTTGGTCCTTGAACCTTCCCCCATATGTGCGCGTGTGCGTGAATTACACGAGGCCGCCGCACCTCTGGTAATGGCTTCTTATGATTTAGCGAGAGTGTTTTCTTAGTTTTCGCGAAAGTGGCGCTCGGGTAATCGTTTGTCAAGCGCCGGACGAAATAATAGCCGGTGCCGCCTCCCTCTTGGTTCAGCCTGTCTCCCACCCCGTAAAATCCTGCCGCGATATTTTACCATCATCGCTATTAAAGGCCATCCCGTAGATGAAGAGTAACGGCGCGTCCTTCGCACGAGCTAGCAACCGACGACGTTGCGGACCCCATTTTCCAAGGATTCGACCTCCTGTTCTTTAAGTACCCTCCGAGATCTGACGTTGCATTTTTTCACCTGCTGTTGTTAAGTGGCAATCTTCGCCATCCGGATAGTGAAGGATGCTTGTAAGAAGTTTCGAAAAGTTTAGCGGAATCGTGGCAGTTGAAACGTGAACTGTCCGGCTACTTGTTCAGACTCATTGTGGACAGGATTTGTTTCGAAGTAATAGATAGGTACTACCTGTTTGGTGGATGGATTCGTTATGAAAGATTTTAAGGTAGCCTTTAGCTTTCCTGGATTTGGGTTGAAGTGGGTGCAATCTTGGATATTTATTTTATTTTCCGCGTTTATTGCACCAATTGTCCATAGTGTGGTAAAAAGGCAAGGCCCACCTGAAGCTGCTATAATACCTAACTTCTGTATAGAGTGTCATAAAATAAGACAAGTAAAAGTTTTAAGTAATGAAAAATCATAAATATATAAATATATTCACACAATACAATAAGTTAAATAAGTTAAATACGCAAAGAAAATATTCGCAAAGTATCCTATGGTATTGGGTATACAGAATTTCTGCATAATTGTTAATGATTATCCTAAATAAAGGTACTATGTAATTTGTTGTAATATCGTTCTTTCTTCTCTTTCAGTTCATTTTATTTTGTCAAACATTTCGCAGTAATAGTTCTTTGTGATATTATCTTTTGGCGATCGCACAGCGTGATTTTGCGTCATCGAGCCATTTGAAGTATAAAATCTGTACCTATTTAAACTACAAACATTTATCGTCATTTGTACACGTGTGTATTTAATATATATATATAACGTAGTAAATATTTCCACGCGTTACAACAATCTACATATCTTTTATTTACCAGCTGCTTTTAGTTTCCCATCAAAGGTGACACAAATAAACGAATGCGTTCAGCAAAATGGTCAAAATTATAATTCAGAGTATTTTACCCATTGAAATCATTGTATTTATTTATTCACGATTCGACGTATTGCCAAATCTGTTAATGGGCTTAACGAAAATAACGTTATGAAATCAGTCATTGACACAGCAGGGGACAGATTTTCATATAATATAAACGCATATTATTTGAATCGTTCAATTTAATCTGTGAAATCTATGTGATTATAAAACAAATTATCAGATTCAATAAGAGGAATTCAGTAATATATGTGCCAAATGCAAACAGAACTTTCAATTTAAATTTATCATAAATGTTCACGTTGTAATTAACACGAATACTTGTATATTCTTTCAGTTTCAACACTAAACGTGTCGATCTCCTCATTATTCACATTTCACGTCAATTATTCTCACATATCAGTGAAGAATACCTGTTTTAAATGATTATATTCACAGCTGTAGAATGAAAGGACGTGTTCAATATAATTCAGAATTCGACTAAGTGCGCCAAACGAGTGCAAGAATAACAGCGCCGCGTTTTCAATGCAACAGAGGGTGGGAATAGCGAAGCACCGTGAAATTCGATAGTGGGTTACGAAGTGCGAAAACGATCATGTGGTATCCGATTATAAAACCTGTAAAATCGATTAAAATGTATCAATCTTGCACTTGAATTGTGTGGATTCGGTACAAATACTTACTACAGACATGTATTTAACTCCGAATAGCATTAACATCTTCTTAAATTATATACGTTACACTGATGCAAACCTCCACCGAAGTTGCTTTCTAAATAACACTGAACATAATCTGAGCTGGTTTCGATATTTTATAAAGGGAATAAAGATAGTGGTACGCACTGCTTCATAGTTGATAAAAACATATAAAGTTACGTCGTGAAAATACAACAAATTGAAGCACTTGTTTTAAGTTGTAAAAAATATTCATTTCTTCAACAATTTACGTTATGCTTTGTATACTCTGTAGTTATTACAGTAAAATAAAATTCATATGTATAGGTATATTTGGTTATTATAGCAGTGACGATATAGAATACTGAATGTAGGTGAAAGGGTTGACAGTGGGAGATGAAATGTAACATGTAGGGTGGCTTATGGTTGCAAATTTAAGTTTGTATTAATATTGTAAATTAGAGGAATGCAAATTTCGACACTTCTCAGTTGATCTTAAAACAATCAAGGGTGTTGGAAGTTTTTGTATGAGACTGTATATTCTTCTTCCTATCCAAGGGGTAACTGAACTTGGATTTTTAATTTAAAGGGTGCGTTTGATAATAGAATCGACAGAATGTCGATAGATTAATCAAGGACACGTAATAAAAATTGTTAACGTTACATCTATATACGAATGCATTACTATATAATAATAACAACAGTAACCAATTTTTTTAAAAAAATTGCTGTACGCACTCGCGTTAATTATTGATTTACGCTCCTATTATTAAACAAAAGAACCCACGAGCAGTAGGTATATATAGATTTTCAATCAAAGCGTACCAAACTTACATAAATAACCCACAGTCACTTAATGTACACCAGCAGAACAGAGTTAAAAAAACGCAGCCTTAAAATAATATTGATTAATAAGAACTTCATATAAAATACAAATGAAAGTCACCCATATTCTTCGTAGTCGATATATTTCCATCGGTATTACGAAAATAATGTTATTACCTTTTTCGTAACCTCGATACAACCTACAATTTGACGAAAAAGTCTTCCAAATTTTTGTTCCTCCCCCAAACCACCATATAATTCTACTATTATAATGTCACATAATATGCATTTGTCGTACGCAATGAGTAATCACGAGCACTACTAACGACAAAGGAATCGTAAAAGGTTACTGGACGATTCAGTAACCGTGAGTCACATCGGGTATTTTCGAGCAGCTTTGATATTCAGTCGATGTCATTCTGCTTCGTGTACTCCCTTGAAAGTAAGGGACTGAAGCAACGGGGTCGGGGAGCATGATTGCGCAGTGTGGCATTAGCATGCTGTCTCTAGATCCTATGCGGTTATCAACACTGAATTCCTTACTGCGTGCCTCGACTCTCAACTTGGCCCACCTCGATGTTGCATTCCCCTTGTACTTTATCGTTCATGTCCGGCAACGTGCAGTCCGTACATCTTCGCGCGCGCCTTTTGTCATGAATTTTCAACGCGCCCCACTCCCGCTGTTCTCCGAGGTTTTACGACACCCAGCCCCGTTCCTCCGGAAAGCTACGGTCCCCTGGACTTTGTACGACCTACCTTAAATCGTAGGGACGCGAGGTGCAATTTTCTTTGGCCATTGCTGACCTACTTCTCCCCTCGTTCCAACCACACTTCCCACCACTGTAAACTATTTGCGCATCGTATTCCGAAACGGACGATCTTTTTTCATTGTGCGCCCCCGCGTTCCTCCGACGTTTCAAGTGAATTTCATTTTTAATGAAATGTCTGCCGCCGATGGTTACCGCAGGGAATTCCCCAGTTTTTTGCGCGTGTTTTTTTTCTAAATAACTGCGAGAACTTTTGATCACCGTATATAAAATACTTGATCGTTTCTATAGTTGGGTCGTGGTAGGTTTACTGTCTTCGTGGAAATACGGATGAAGCTTCAAATATTTTCATTGCAACATATAGATAAGATTCTCTTATTATCTCCATTGAATCAGGACAAGTTGCTCTTGGACGCATGTATTTAATTATGAGGCAGGTCGGTACTTTTAATTAATTTATAACTTTAGAATTGCATAGTTCAATGAGAAAGTAATAAGACTAAGGAGACGTAAGGTTAAAAGCTGTATTAAATATACTACTACAACGTTGGTATAAGTTTTCAAAGGACCTAAACCGTCTTCGACTTTACTAGCGTTTATTCCTCTTTTTACAATCTTCTGTACGTCAGGTACAAAACTAAAACGCTGTTATGTAATTATAGTCCGGCTTTTACGAAAGCTCAGCTGCTCGACAAATTTTGTGTTACAACGCTGTTTCAATTTGAAATTACTGGCTTCCTGTTAACACGGGTTCATAAAGTAAATTCCTAGGAAGACCTGTAACTCTTGGTTACGTAACCCGAGTTATGTTTCAATATACTCTACAGCTTGCTCTCCTAAATGGCTGGTATTTGTGCAAATATTTGTTGCTTGCATTTGTTATATTTCGCTGAGTGCCTTTACCATCATTAACACTTAAATACTTTCTTGTCATGGAATATGCACTCGTACCTCACAAAATTATAAAAAATAAGTTGTAAGTACATCAAGTAAAAAGGAAAAAAAATAAGTTGTAAGTGCATAAAGTAAAGGAAAACCACATCCTCTTCTTTTTCGATGGAACTATAGGGTTGTTCATCTTTCGACAATCCAAATGACTCCCAAAGAAGTAGTAAGTGAGTCCTCGCATAAAAATCGTACGTGACCAGGCTCTACTTACACTTCACGCCGCGATCATGGTCAGAATTTCTTCGTTATACGCAACCACACGAAACAGACGTTATTCTTGACCCCCAGCAACAGCCAACATCTAACTCGTGGTTATCTTTTCAGAGCCATTCGTATGAATAATTGATACAGTACACTATCTTACGTTATCTCTTCCTTCTCTTCTTATTTGGATTAATATGCTTCAGTTATTTATTACGGTGCGCCATAGTCTCCAAAATAAGCGTTATTCAGTCTTGACGCAAAAAATGGCAGCTACTGACCAAGGTATAGTGTGCTTGGATTGGTCAGTTCAACTTTACACTCTATCACTTTTTTGTACCTTTCTACGGTAAATAGCTACAGCTTCTGCCCATTTGTAGAATAATCCTGTACATGTTGAAGTATGTATGTAAGTAATTATGTTCACAACAGTGATCATTTTCGCCGTCGCATATGTCAACAGCCACACGAAACGATGGATCATGGCTTTTAGTGTCTAAATGCAATGAATATGTAGTCTAGGGTAGTGGACGAATACCTCGTGTCCATCAACAGGTAGCACGTTTGATATGAGAAGACTGAGCAGCGCTTATCTCTAGAACGAATTCGATAGATCTCACAGCATACACGACCTATTTAGTTCATAGTAATGTGACAAGTAGTAAGATACCATATGTCGACTTGAATTACAAGGAATCATGTATATTAAATAATTATTACGTACAGTAATCAGATGAGAATCTTTGTGTGAAGTAGCAACACGTTTACTAAGTTTCTTCTAAATTTTTGACGGAGTTGAAAGTAGGAAGAACATCTAGATTCTAGAATATCGATAAATCCCTACTTCCCTACTAATGTATACAAGTGAAGCATTGTTTGTGTGTTTCTTTGTCCTTTTTTCACGTTTAAACGGCTGAACGGATTTCAATGAAATTTTGAATATATATATATTACATACGTCCTAGATTAGATTATAGGCTATTTTTTAAGCTTTCTTTATCTTAGAAACATCATAAATAATTCCCGGATGAACCCGGGTGACGGGTCAGCTAATTAAGAATAAATCAGCGTTTTAAAGTTACTCTTGGCAGAATTAATTTTCCCACATCCGTGATAAAGTTTTAATATTCGCGATTCATGGGTAGGTGATTGATTTCTCAAGAAATAATATTTACAGTGTAAAAATTACCTTATTGTTATAAAACATTTCAATCACAGCCTCTAAACATTAAAGTTTGTCATTTTGCACCTCGATTCAATAAATAGGACTTGTAGAAGAATCTTAAACAATCTTCAAATAAAGCAAGCATCGTCAAGAATTTAAAACAGACATCAGTTTCCAACAATTGATGCATTGTCTAGAATATTAAGAACGAATTCTCTCAAGCATAGCATCCTCTTCACCCAAAAATTTCGTTTCTTCTCTCACACTAGTTACGACACAAACTCTCCATCAGTTCCCATAAATTCCACAACCGCTGCACCCAATCACCCAATCCCAACGATAGATCCATAACCAACGATGATCCACTCCAGAACAAAGAATGCTAGATAACCTTCGATATTTTAAAGAGTTCACATTACAGCAATGTAAATTCTGAGTTCTCGAATATACGAAGAATCGAGCAAAAAATTCGGTCATCCTCCTATTGCTACGCATGGAAGAATATGTATACGTGTATACGTATACGTGGATATTCTAGCGGAGAAACGTTTTGCGGAAGGTTATCGCCTCTTTTCTCTTCCTTTCCTTCCTCGCCCCTCTCGTCCCTCTGACTTCGTCTTTGCCTCATCCGCTGGCAGAGCTAGGGGAATGAAATAAATTCCGCGTTTCTGAGAAATTGGAGAGCCCCCAGGGTAGAAGACATTTTCTCTGGACCACCCCCGCCCCCTTCCGCCCCCAACCCCGGGAAACTCCTTATTCCGCGTCATCTGCTTTTCAATCAAGGTCGGGTATCGGCTCGGCTGAGATGAGAAGGTGAACTCGCCTTCGAACCCACGGAAGGTCGACGGCCACCTTGCCTCTAGGTTAGAGATAAGTTTCAGCGACCTTGCGTGCTCTTTTTTAATTTTCGTTCTTTTTTAATGACGTTCACCGTAATGTCGAATGGAAGTTATTTTCTTAGAGAGAACATCAAATTGTTCGTAAGTTCAAATTTTGAACTTTGCGCACGAGTAAAATAGGTGAAAATATTTTAATTGAAATTATTTTAGGGGCTGATGAAATTTGAAGCTATAAGATAACACCTTTGGTATCTTTGTACTTAGGAATGCTTAGCCAATGTTTCAAACTTTAACGATAGAATTAATTGAGTCTAAAACACTAATCTGAGCGTTTCATAGAAATGTAGGGTTAAATTTTCGTGTACCGTAAATTTCGAATTATCATTATCGACTATTTAGCCAAATATTTGCAGCCAATTAACGTGTAGACGATGATTAATCTACTTTTAAAACGTAATTTTCTTCAAGACTTCGATTTTTCTTTTGAACGAAGAGAAGATCGGAAAATGCAGCAGAGAAACTTAAAAGTTGTGGAACCTATTGAGTTACGGGTTGCGTAGTTTATTAGGAATATATTTTAATATTTCATGCTGGAAGTATAGAAGTAAAGTTTACTCCCTCGTGTCTGGCGCCTCTTCGTTCGAACATATTCGATATTCTAATCAAAACGAAGTTACGTATTCAAGCCACGAAGCGTTTCCAGTAACAGCGAGGAGAATAAAATATTATTCGAGCACGGTAACGTTTTGTCGCCGAGTCCGTAGATACAAGTTTTGCGATTTCGCTGGAGGCGCGATAAGTTAAAGTTTCTCCTTTTTATTCTTCGCAGGCTCGAGTTTCTTTCCAAGTTTATACTTTCTCCACCTTCTTTTCACTGCCCAGACAACCCTTGTTTCTACCACAATTTTAGTTCAGTCGGCCGCCAGTCACGCATAACAAATGATTCTCTTTCTCAATCGGTTCTCTCGTTTTCTGCAAACTCCTAGCAAGCTCCTCCTCGCCCTCTTTTCGCTCTTAACCGCAAAGGCGCAGAAGCAATGAATTACACATAAAGTGAAGACACTTTGGAATGCTTGAGGATTCGGAAATAATACAAAACTGCAAGTATTTCTTCAAATACACTTCTGAATATTTACACAGTGTAAGAATATTAGGCTGTACTTCCGAATGGCCCCAGTGGTAGATCGAGATGAGGTTTGGAGGGAGGAGTGGGGAGGGGGTGTGGACTCTAAATCTAAAAGTATAGCTTCGGGTATTTATTAGTTTCCAAAATATTAATAAAAAATTATTGTTAATTTTTTTAAAATTTTTTTTGGACGTAGGTGCGGGCACCCCTACCCGGCAACCCTCCCGTCCCCCCAAACTGTTTTATGAACTGCTGGACGCGTTCCCCTTACCTCGAGGAGCATGTACTTGTTCCAGTTACCTTGTTCAAATTGTGGGAGAATTGAATAAAGACGAAGAAAAGCACTACTCACAGACGCCGTAATAAAGTTTAGTCTATGATCCAGCGTTGCATTCTCCCCACCAAATAATCATCGCGAAAGAGGGTAGAAAGACTGCTGGAGCAGCGCCTGGAGAACACGGGGGACCAACGGTCAATCGAGTAACCTTGGCGTCCGAGTCGTCCGCGGAGAAAGTAGCGCGTCACTGGCCAGAAACAATTGAAGCTTCATCGTGCTTTGGGAACGGTGGATGTTAGTTCGTAGAGAAGCAGCGGAGCGGGCCGAGCCCGAGACAGGGAGGGACGAGTCGAAGAGAACAAAAGCGTCGGACGAAAGAAGATGCTGGAACCAATATGTAGCCCACTCTTCCGTCTCTATCCTCGCTTCCCTTCCGCCCACTTTTCGTTTCTTCCTTCTTTACCCAGAGGCAAAACCTTTGTTACTTGTTAGTGACTTTTATCTGGCCGCCCCGGGTGCTCGATTTATCTCGCTCTTCTCTCCTCTCCCTCGCAGCTTCTCGCCCGTCTCTTTCTCTACTTCCCTTTTCACGTTCAGCTTGCTATCACCTACCAACAGCCCGCAGCCTCGAACAGTCCGGAACTTCTTATTCCGGATTTTAGACCCGTAGGGGAAACTCTTTCTCATTCCTTTTCTTCTTCCCCCTTCCACCCCTTTTTACCTTCCTCTCCTCCTCGCCCTTGCCAGCCTCACCCCACCCCACGTTTCGTCGTTCTTTTTTCCCTTCCCTCTGCTTTCTTCCCTTATTCCACTCTTCCCAGGACCTACCACCTGCTCTTCTTTATCAGCGGCAGCTTAATCTCTCGCACGACTTTCGCTAGAGCAGACGACCGCGACAGCGCGTGGCCAGCAACCACGGACCTTCTTCGGGCAAACTAGCCTCCCTTATCTCCGCGCACTGGTGCACCGTTCCCCATTCAAACCTGCCGGAGCCTTGATTCCCGACGTTTGATCTAGCACCAATAATCCTCGCCGCTCCTTCGTTAAATCTGGGGAATTACTTTACCGAGGAATGTCGGCCGCGATAATTCCCTTCGGAATCGGACGTCAGGAATTATTGCCACGGCTCCGAGCCGAGATTCTTCTAACGACGCGGTCTGAAAATAGATCAGCTACCTCCGCCCTTCGTCTCTGTCGCCTCCTAGAATTTCCAAGGGTGATCGGTGAGAGCCTCGATTCAATCGTGCGGGGGAAATTTTTCAGAAATTCAAGATGGGAGTATGTAGGGAGGGATAGAGGGTAGTTCTGCGGAAGGGTACGTAATTGTTTGTGGTGGTTGGGTACGGGGGATGGTCGAGACAATTGTCAAGAGGGTGATTCTTGGTGAAAAAAGCGAGTATTTACGTTTCTTTTCTGGCGAAAAGATTAAAAAAAAAACTAATTTCAAAATATCCAGAATTGAAAATAGGTGAAATACACAAAAAGAAATAACACGCTAAAAACTGGATAAAATTATGGAAAGAGAACACAAAACAATTTGTTAATATTGTATTATCTGTGCTCTGATTGATTTCATTCTGCCCCTTCCACTTTGGGTTTAATGGAAGAGACATGTATGAATTTCATACACAATCCATAGGTTACAATGGTTGTTAAGTTGTTGAAATATACTAATTTAGTATACTGTTGCGAGCACCGTGTATAATTGCATTGCCTACAGGTGCTTGCATCCGAAGTTAGAAGATAATACCGACCGACAGAAATAAAATCGTTATTGATTTACTGTCAGTCTTGGCCTGTCCGAGTTCATCAGATCTGATTGACAGAAGTACCAGCAGAACTCTATCCAATACTTTTGAATCTTATATTATATTGTACAGAGTTACTCAAGAAAGGGTCTTGTTACAAATAGATTCTAAAATGTCTAGGCAGGAACGTAACAATACCGTCATATAATCTGAGTCATAAGCTAAATTATAAAAGAACAATACCTATACAAATAAGATATTACTCACCTGATTTTAGGAATAAAAATTTCATGCATAAAATTTTACAATTTTGAATAAAAACTCTAAACACTTTACTTTACTAACAAGAAATATTACAAATGATTATAGTGGCTACCTTTTGTGGCATATCTACTATAATAGCCATTACTATTTATGTAGTAGCATGTAGGAAACAATATTTCACTTTACGCGAATATCTACTACAATAAATTTATAACTTTACCGGGAATTATTCGCAATGCCTCTGCACTTGTCCCACAGTCATTCCTCTGCAACATTCCTATATCCTTGCAAAAAATGCCTTAACATTCGATATGCATAGTAAAATTTTCTAACTGAGGAAAACTAGTAAAAGACTTAAGTCACCCTGAATACTGACACCTGCAGTCTCCCAAATACCAATCAGCTCCCCAAGATAAGTCCACCTACAGAAACCGTCAAGCTGCATACTTAAACAAGAGGAACTGAAATTTCCCAAGAAATTGCTCTCAAGAGCAGACATCCGCTGGCAAACTTCATCAGCTGGATCTTCAACGGCAGCGAAGTTTGCTGCTGGTCGATGAAGTCCAAAGTGAAAGCATTCAGTTGGCTAGACAGCAATGTCATAACATCATAAATCCTTCAGGGCAAGAGTCCACGTTCCTCTTCAACTGGCTGCTATTAAACCCCATCGAGTTTAACGCTCGGCCATATATCAAAATGGAAGTGACGATCAGGCGTAACAAAGCTCAGCTGAAACTGCATCATATCCCTCGCAACGCGACGCAGTTTGGCAACGCGTCTGTACCCCACAGTGTTGATCGATCGGTAATCGCGCGCGTCTCCAATCTTACGAGGACGGGTCTGGGAGTATTCCGAAATATCGGCGTGCGTTGCCTCGCAAAACTCGGGGAAACGCTTTCGTGTCGCCGGAAGGAGCGCGCTTGCCCTTTCCACGATGCCTCGGAGAGAAATGACAGATGTCTACGGCGCACCTGTGTCTGCTGTCTCCGCTGCGTTTCCCGCTCGTTGCATCTGTGTCCTTAACGGGAACAGATCGTGTCGCGCGCATCCCACCCCACCTCCTGATCCTTAATAAAAGAACGATACTTTCGTAGGGAGACACGGAACGGATCCCTTTTGTGCCTTTGACGGGACGCTCGAAAGCTTCTTCAATCGCGTCCGCGTATCTTTCTCGTCGCTGCACTGTGAACCTCGACGCTCGTGTGCTTGAAACATGGGGGATTATTAGGAGGATCTGGGGGCACAGTTGTGTCAGCTACGAGACAATCTGACACTAACGAAACGGTGAATGGAAGGAAATGTGGGAGGGATACAATAAAAATTGATGTCAGTGTTAATTATTGTGATTCGCGATTATCATGTAGAAAGTCTGGCTTTAACTCCTCATTTTTAACTTGCTATTGCGTAACGGTAGCATAGAAATTGCTGTATAGAGAAGAAGGGGTGCAGATATTTGATAATTTTAGGGATATAAGGTGCTCTATTAACATGATTTGCGATTTTATATTCTTAATATTATATTATCATAGATCCTGCCAGATGTTGACAGAGGTACATACAATTGTAGATCGCTTTCTTAGCCCCTTAGAAGCTTCTTGCGTATTACTATTAGTGACTCATGATTATGAAATATTAGAAATGAATTTGCTCCAAGCGAATAATTTTATTTCTAAGTTTAACGTTTATTTGGACAGTTACAATTCTGCTAACGCGTTTTACATCGGAACCGCAAGGGTTACTTTGCTGTTTACACATTCTCGCGCATTCAGCTGTCTGCTGCTAGTCCGAGCTCCAAAATTACGAAAGTTTCGCGTTCTAGTTACATACGCTGTTTTCCCACTTGGCCTTACGTACATCCTCCACAATTTAAGCAACTTGTTATTGCGTAGCGACACTCGATGTTTATTCATTTATAATTGAAATGCCAAGTTGTGTCGACCGTTTTCCTTTTCTGTCATTAAGGCGAGAAAATAAAAGTTCATTAGGTTAGGTCAGGAAGGTGAAAAGAATAAGTATGTGCAGGATATTCCTCTGCTGGTGCATCCCACTTGGGGTTTAAACACACTTCCATTTCTTTCAAGAATCTAACTAAGTAGCTCAAATGATTTAAAATTGCATAGGGACCATTTCCTATGCATTTATAGGAATGATTAAAAATTTCAAATTAAAAAGTAATAGATAATCTAAAATTAATATCTTTCATATTCGCAACTCGAGTCTTTTTAAAATTAATTTTTTCTGAGATTCGACGTACATAGTCATAGTAGACAGTTAGACCGTTCAAAGATCAGAATTAATAGATTTTAATCAGGAATTGGTAGGAATTATTAAACTTTCACGACGAATGAACTCATCTTGCCCAAATGGAATAGATCTTTACCAGGATCCTATAGCAACAAGAAGGTAGCCGATTTTTTTCTAATTTCGTCTCAGCTTCTTTACTCCGTTCAATCACCTTGAAAAAAGGCAATTCCTTTTTTTATCGGTCACAAGACGTAGGATTTATTCTTTTTCTCTGCTCCAGCGTCACTTCTTCAGGGAGGACACTGATTTATAATGTACCCTTGGGGATCACGTCCCTTCAAGTTCGAACACTGAAAAGCTTAGCGTGAAACCAATCGAAGAATGACCCTATTCGCATCTTCGGCGCTAAAACCCTATCTAGATATCGAATGTCCATTCACGCGAGCATAATAGAAGACTAATCGTACTGTCCGTGTTATCAGTGCTCGCTGTTGATCGATATTGATTCCATTTCTGCTGTATGAACCGTTTCAAAGGCTCGTCATTATCACATGTGACATTTGGCAACTGAGTGATTGATAAAGTTTCATTGGCAAGCGTGTTAATTACCTACACCATTAACGTTTCAAACTCAATTTATTGTAATCTCAGCGGAAAAGTAGGCAATCTGGACATTCTTCAAAAACAATGATGTAAACATAAAAAATGATATAACCTTTATTTATTAAAAAAAATATGGAAGAGAAATTTGTTACTACCACTTTTTACAAAATTTTGTACGATTTAATTAAAACGCGTTGCAACGCCATCATATTGAAAAATGTCAGTTATTCTAAAAAAAAACATATATAGCTGCATGTCAAAAATGTATTAAACTATTTGATACCGAAAGTGAATGTAACTCGAACAATTTTTTTACGTAATTCTTCAAGAAAAATCTGCGTGTTATTCAGTGTAGCACAATTTACTGTACATTTAGCATATCACTCTGTAGTAAAACGTAGTTCAGTTCGTATAGACTGAGCAAGCTATTCTCGGATATTGTGCAATACAATTACAATTGCATTGCATTCGTGTCTCTTTGAAAATAGCGTCGAGACTCTCAACAAGATTACTTTTCATATTGCATTCCGTTTCCTTCGCCGATATACGGATTGCACGTGCTTCCGTATTGACCCAGTTTCGATTCAACTTCTGCTTGATGAAATCTCTGACGAGCCTACAGTATTTGCCTTTGATGCTTACGGTAAAGGTCATATACCTGCGTTTAGGAGAACCGGTTGATCGGCAACAAAGCTACACGTACACCATCAGCTATGCTAATTAAGAGACTTGGATTGATGAGGATCTGACAGTTGATTTACTTGTCGAACTGTACAGAAGACTCTGTACGGGATATTGGACAATATTGACCACTGTTTAGTTGCTTCGTTAAGTTTTTTGTGGTGAACGTACAAATTGTACGATGCTACCTGATTTTGAATAAAAATTCATGGATGTGGTAGGGAGATAATAGATAAAGTTCATGCGAATATATAATATTTTAATATAAGTCTACTCCGAATTTATGGTTTTGTATATAGTATTTTGTATACATAGTCTTCAAAATAATTACAACTCTACTCAAATGACCGTGACTTATTCGACAAATGAAGACTCTCAAATATGAGTAGAAATATTTGATTTATACTGATTTTATATATATTAGATTATAATGTTCTATTGCTCGTTCAATTATTTATTCTTGTTTTTAAAAGAATCCTTGGAATTCAATTTTGATGAATTCTTGAGGTGGATAATAAAAGTAGATCGTTTAGAAGGTAACTGTACTTCGACAACGTGGTAGGAAGTAAATAATTATTCGACGTCGAATAAAGTTAAAGTTAAAGTTAAAGTTAAAGTTAAAGTTAAAGTTAAAGTTAAAGTTAAAGTTAAAGTTAAAGTTAAAGTTACAGTTGCAGTTGCAGTTAAAGTTGAAATATTTATTCGACGCTCAAGTTGAAATGGTCGACGAATAAGAAAATTAACTTTACTCGCAAAAAAGTTAACTTTATTTAACACTTGACGAATAATTTTTTTTTAACTTTTAGTCGTTATTCGAAATTTTTAATTAAATGCAAATTTTGCCCATCTCTAGTTTATATAAAGCCTGTTCTGTTTTTTTATAATACATTCTTACTGTCATATATCTTCTAAAGCTGATGAAATAATTAAAAACTCATTTGTTCACGAGAGAATTGTGCAGATGTATCAGTAAAATATTAAAATATTATAAACTGTGATAGCCAAGTATAATGCTTCTACTAACGATAATTTATTCTGTTTTAGGTAAGTTAAGCAGCATCAACGTGACTTTATTTTCATTCTACTTCTGCTAGAAATGTGAGTACCACTGCAACAATATCCAAGCGATCATAGAATATAACTAAAGTAAAAATGTAACAATTCATTGAAACTTATTCCGCTAATAAATATTAGATAAATATATTAGATAAATATTAGATAAACATGTTATGATAAATATATTAAATTAAAAAAGTCTAAGCCTTAAAGAATTCAAAGGTGTTTAGAGATGTTGAGTCTTGCAGAAAATAATCAATAGATGGAAAGTCTAAAGACACCCTGTACCTTTTTAGTAGACACAGCAACATACGAGAAACTTTAATAGATTGGATTGCAAGTTTCCCACACGCAAGAGGAGCTTCAAGATCGTTGATTCACGGCACAAACATGTCTCAACGATCGCCACAACTAACTTTTCACCAACGAAATTAACCGATGTCCGTTATTGCGCGTAATGACCATTAGCGTTTCGTATTCTCTACAATATTGACCGTAATTAGTACCGTGAGGAGATTTAGCTGAGTGGACCTCGGGCTCATTATTATCGACCCGCTTTTCTATTTCCGCAACTCATAAAAACTATATCGCGTGATTTACGATGTAGATACACTCTACTATGTTCATCTACTGACTGCACAATTTGCATGTCTTATATTTTTTTTCTACCATCCCTTCTTTCATTTATCTTTTCACATGTACAGTTAGTGTATCTGAAATGTTTAGATTACATATAGATAAAAGGTCGCTAAAGTTTGCTTCGTTCGACTAGTGGTTTTGAAGATTCAAATTCATTTATACATTCTTGGTTTCGTAAATACGAATGAAAATTGCAACTTCAGCTGGGAGTATTTTTTAAATAAATTTGAAACCAGCGAAGCGATGACTTAAACACTCCTAATTTCACGTGAACTACATCATACCTTAAATTCCATCCAAATCCCTCTTATCAATCGCAAGAGGTGATCGACTCATCATAGCATCGCCCCGTATATGTTTGCATGTATACTACAATACCTCCAAGGTTCTTCACTTTTTCCCTGCACTTTGCCTATTTCTTGCACCGTGACGAGCATCGGTATTTCATATCGATTAACAGCTCCAAAGCGTATCCGCGGTCAGGAGAATTTCCACCAATTGCCAGCAATCGGGGAATTTTTGGCGCGATTTCCGGGTTACGTGGATGGGATTCCAAAGAGGGTCGATGGAACTCTAGAATTCTCGCAATATCCGGTTAACGTTCGCGCGGGGATCGCCGCGATTACCGAATTCAGGGGAAGATTCCGTGTGTGTGAACGGTCGTGGAAAGGGAAAGGACGGGGGCAAGGCGGGAGAAAAATGGAAATGGAAGGAAGGCCAGAGAAGGAAAGGTGCACAAGAGGATGAATCGCCTCTCGCACTCTCGAATGACAAATGGAGACCACAAGATTGCGCCTCCGACATCCAATTAGCCCGACCTTCCCCCGGTCCTGTTCGTCTTTTTCCTACACCTCCAACCCCTGTTCGTTTCGTCCAACCCTTACGACGTCAGGTGCAGGACACACCGGCGCGGATTCATCCCCTACACGGGCCGAAAAGCCAGAGGAGTCTGCCCTCTGTTGACATTTAATCAACAAAGTCCAAACTATTGTTCCAGTCGGATTCACGCATCCGCCGTTCTCCTGATCTTCAGCTTCGTACCGCTCTATCCCCGGCCGTTTATCAATTTATCGTCCCAACTGACGAGGAAGCGAACGCTTAGCGAAATTCGCGTGGATTATTGAAGCAGCGGAATTTCATTCTTAAACTCGTTCGAAGGGATTTAGTTCTCATCAGAAGTGTTTTATTTCGACGTATCGACAAAATCGAGGACTGTTTAATGCGCTGCGGTACAGATAATGTTGATGAAATTCGTCCTTTAATGGAAGCCAAAAGAGGATTTCTCCCTGGTACCGCTCAAAGGGAACTTTTCCTTTAATGCTGCTCCCAAGTATTTCTCCTGTTAAAGCCTGTGGCCTCAAGTAAATTTCAAGCAAGTCCGCAGAAGATTCGAAGTTCCCGGAAGAGATTACAATTTTCTGCTCAGGCTCTGTAAACGGAATCGCGTATTATGCGAAATATATTTATCGATAACGGTGAAATGTCTTCGAGATGAAGCTTTGAATAGTTGCCAGGCGATTTTTTAAGTATGTGCATGAATTTGTTGGGGGGAAAGAAGGCCATTATGGCACACGAGTTTTCGAAATAGTGTTGGATATCATAAAGATATTACTGCATGTATTGTTGAACGTCAAATGTCTATTTTCTTGGCCGTTGATAAAGATATTAGGAAAAGGAAAATGATTGTGTGCATAGAAAATATTTCATATTTGTAATGTAAAGATTCAACTTACAATTGCCAAAAGATACGTTTACCAATTATAAATTTCTGTTACAATGGCTAATAATACTCTATACTTAATGGCCCGTTTAACAGATCATTGTTGGATTACAGTTCTGTACGCTGAATTTGATAATCTAAAATAACTAGAACTTGAGAAAATTTCTCAAAGGGACTGCACGAATCTTGATGTGCTTTGATGCCTTCTTGATCTTTCACCCTTTCGAAACAGTACTTTCGACATTCTAGCCAGCAAGAAGAATGATGTAAAAATTATGTTCTATTTGTTTGGACATGCCAGATGCCATACTAATCGTTTTCTGAGTGAGTGGATTAGATATGAAAAATTTAATCATCGGGAAGAGTAATCTCCAGGTTCAGCACTATTAAATTTCTTTACTCGAAGTGTCACTAGATTGATGATGCACTGTGGAAAGATGGAAGATATCACTGGTGTTCTTAATTGCATTACAATGTAGTTGAGAGTACCACAAAGAATTAACGGAATGTTTTGTATTCAATGTGAGGCATGTTTCATGGCAATAAATCTATACTTTAATCGTCACGAATGTCATTATCCTAAATTGAAGCATAACTTAACTGGTGTTTAACCCAATAACACAAAGAAGTTCGTGGCACGTGAGGTGATCATGAGAAGATTCATTAAATAGCTACTTTACTAACTTATCAGTAGGCAATTAGATTGATTGCGTTAATGCTAATTCTGTAATTAAAACACGAAATTGGTACGTGATAAGTGATTGATACGTGTAAAAAGTTATCTATATTCCACAGTAATTGGGTCATAGGGTGCGAGTATCGACTATTTTCTCATAAACTCGTTCTATAACGGAGTATAATTTGTAGAAAGCAAATTAGTATATAAACTACTTATTCCTAGTCTGTATAGCTCTATAAAGTTTTCGCAGCCTTGTAGAATGTGGGGAGTTCTACAATGTTCTGTAAAGCTCGTAGAGTTGTGTAGAAATTTTGTAAGGCTTTTGTCGAGTTCTGTAAAACTCTATAGCGCTATGTAATACTTTGTAAAGCTCTGTATAGCTTTATAATACTTTTCAAAGCTCTGTAGAACTCTATAGAGCTTTGTAATATTTTGTAAAGCACTGTAGAGCTTTATCATACTTTTTAAAACTTTGTAAAGCTTTGTAATACTTTGTAAAACGCTGTAGAGCTTTGTAATAATTTGTAAATCTCTGTATAGCTATATAATATTCTGTAGAGGAGCTTTGGTAGAGTTTTTGAAAGATCTTCTGAGCTTTATAAATGTCTGTTGAGTCCTTTAGAATTCTACAGTCTCTAGACTTCTATACTTATTTAGACTTCCCCAAACTAACCACATTAATTCGACACATTTGTTTGCCTCTACTAATAACACATGCACACAAAGCACCAAATTCTTCAAGCGCTTCAAAAATCAGCGTTTCAAATCTTTGTAAAATATGAAACCTGTGTAAATATTTCCAAACTTCCAATCTACAAAAATCAGAATCATTTATACTGCTCCCCCTTTCAACGCCTCCAAGTAGTCATATTTCAATCAGCAAATTGGATAGCATTTAGAGTTCTCGACACATTAATCTTCGCTCGATTAAGCGGAAGATTCTTCACCCGGTGAATACTCCCGAGGATGTGGTATCGAACAATGGATTTGTAGGATTCGCGTGAAACGGGATAATAAATCTCTAAAGGCACAATGTCGTTCTTCCGGATTGTTGCTGTCTGAAACTCCTTTACTAATTGCTCATTAGGTTGGATCAGAAACATTCCTGTCTGTGTAGCTGTCGCGCATTTCTCCTCCACCAAATGCCACTTTGAATTCCTGACCTCATTTCGTTCAATTAGTTGACGAACTGACTTTGTGTCTCTATAAATACTAACTTGTGAACCAACCACCAACTTCATACAACCACAAAATCGCTAAACCGCGCTCTTCCTTTCGTTTATTCGACGTCACGTTACTGACACATATACGGCGAGTGCTTTTTGTAATGTTAAAGTAGACTAGACTTCCACTCAGTCTTTGAGGAACATATTTACAAATAGAAGAATAGATTATAAATATCAAGTTTGAAATATGTAATATTATCGAAGAGTGCAGGAAATTAGATGTAATAACAAATTCATTTGAGAGAGTGAAAGGACACTAGCGAGGAAAAAGGTTCACTCCATTTTTAATGCACCAATGAAAATATTTGACCACTTTCGAGATTTCTGAAAAGGAAATGGAGGACGCCATTCGTAAACTGTTACGTTAGATCCTGTCGTCGTTACATCTCTTCAATCTACTGTCTTTTCAGCTGCATTCCTTCTCTTGCCTCTGTTGTTCCTCCAGTTTTCCATGATTAATCGTTGCGAATTAATATCTCGCTACGTGGTAACACCGTGTGGTTAAAGAGAGTCTCTATTCCATGTTTGTATTAGAAATTGTAACAAAACACGTGGCTTGTTGGCAGAAGTGTTAAATGTGAATGGAGAACTTGCTCTTGCAAAATGTTTTCTCAGGATTAATAAATGGTTGAAGGAATATTTTTGCCTCCTTAGTAGATCCTTCAACTCCCTTTTTTCGTCAGCATACACTGTTGGCAAGTAAGATATGAACTGTAAATAAGAACAAGTTGCAGTGGCGTAGGTGTGAAATTTGATCGACAATTTCTGGTCTGCTTCATGTAGTTCCTGTTCTCTCCCTGAAATCTTCGGAAAATATTATGAGGAATTTATTCGATATCTAGATGCCTCCCAAATTTTTAATTTCAAGGTGCCTATTTCGAAGACGCTAATTAGCTGCGGGATACCTCTTAAATACCACCTCCTTACGACCAACACTTTTCTCACCGAAAACACAAACAGTGGAAGCAAAGTTTGGAAAATACGATGCAAAAAATTGGACGAACTTACGTCTAGAGGGATTCTTTAATTAAATTGAGATAATTACTACCTTTCAACGGGTAAATAGCGTTTTTCTTTTCACATAGTAGATACCATTTATTCGTCCTTCACGCCGGTGTAAAGTAAATCCTAATGCTATCCTTTTAAACATTTCCGTGGAAGTGTCGACTGAGATTGCATGCTTGCAAAAAAATATCGTAAAGCACATTCAGTGCATTTAGTAATAAGAGAAATTCTAATTGTTGGGGCACTCGTTTGCGGCTGGACTTTTTATCAGGCAAATTTTATCACATTTATCTCGTGCTGCTAAGGAACCACGTCTGGTTATAGCCGTAAAATCCAAAAATACTGGCTGAAACCTTGGTTGAAACGGTGCCCTCGTTGCAGTTTGCATAATTATCCAATAAAAAAGAACCTATGACGCTATAAAATAAATAGAGCGATTCTAGCGCATGCTCGAGAACGTGGTGTAACAAATGCGACGCCATAACAGTAATGAATTCTTTAATCCCCGATGTTTCAGGCGGTTAAATAAACCTGATAAACAAGGGATAATGCACTCGACCTAACGGTACTTCCCTTTCGGATAAAATTCTGGGAGCATTGAATGCTGGGTACAACGTTAGAACATTTATTCAACGTTACACAAAATTGAAAACGTCTATTTTCTTTCTCATAACATTTATCATTTGGAAAACAATTGGGAACCAAATTGTGGTAAACTTATGCTGAACATTTTAAAGGGAATATTTGCGATTACTTGAAGCCGGATATGTTTGATTAGTAGTTTTTGTTACAATAAAAATATACACTGTTTTGAATAAAACACTGACAATATTTAATTATACTATATGTACAGTAGTATGTTAAAAGAAATTTCAAAAGTACATAATGAAAAACAGAGAATGCGACCTCGGTATTTTAAGTGAATAAATATAAATTAATACTTTAGAATCTGGGTAAGAATTTTTTGATAAGTTCATGTTCATTGAATTCATTTATCTGAAACCAGACAAATATTGTTGACTTGACGAGGAAAAAATTAACGTCTTTGCAATAATAAGGTAGCATGCAAAAGCTTCAAAATGCAGATTTTTGCCTGTATTTTGGCCAGGGTCCTTTAGAGAATACAGAAATAAAATACGTTATGACTATATACGTCCTCCCTGCTATTTTTAAAGCTACGAATTTTAATATTAACAGCATCAAATGGATTTTCTTCTAGACCTTTCATCATGGAATACCACTTTCTGCTACGTACTCGCCATAAAACAAATTTAATTGGGTATGTCAATAATATACCGAAAGCTTCGTACAATCTTCCGTACGTTATATCTTCATCGACTTTCAGACATCGTTTCAGAAGTACTTATACATGAGAGCGTCAGACGGACCCCCAAGAAATTTTCGTGGTAATTCCTTCGCCTGTATGTACCAACGATTTTTAGGATCGGACGGACGCATAAGCGGCTTGGGTGTAAAACATACTACCCCCGAGGGTAAAACGTACCCCTCATTATCCGCGTGTCCCGCACTTGAGTTACATCCCACGCGCGTATACCCTTTATGTCAATTTGCATACTAAACTCGTTGAAACAACTAACCAGGATTCAGCTGGAGGGTAGCATAAGCTACTAATATGTAAAATGTTAAAAAGGCCGCTTAGAAAGGAGGGAAAAGTGCCTTCATTTGTCTGAAAGAAGCAGTGTCTCAAGGTATCTGTTGGAAACAGTAGCTTCTACGGGCTAGAAAAATTTAGAAGCAAATAATGTAATTTGTAGATGTTACTAAACGTCAATCATGTAGAATCACAATTTACTATAGGTTCTCATGTTATACTTCACTCTCAGCTATTTTTCCACGAAATATTCAATCTAGCTTGCCCCTTAAAAACACGCGCACAGATATATTTTCATGCAAAGCTAAATGAATTACCTAATGTGATGTAAAACTATTAAAACAATTAAGGCCACGATAAGTCAAAGGATACTGCACAGAAAATTATTTCCTTTAATCGGAATTCTCGTATAGTTATATAAAGCGTCCAGTGATACGACGAAATTTGTTATCAGTACTTCCCCATAGACTTGCCAGAAGGGTTGCCTCCATCCGCTGGCGCCACGGTTGAGAAACTTCCGTACTAAAATCCCGAGAGAACATTAATATATTCCATAGAAACGTTCTTTAAACCTTTCACGAACCCCTTACAAACTACACAGAATTCTTTTTAAAAATCTATTCATAAAACACATGTACCCTTAAACCCCCAAAATATACTACAAACTGTATCAATGCGTATTAACTAAAAACACACCGTACCATTTACCCAACATTCTCCAAGAACGTACTCTTCGCAAACCAAGATCTATATCTCCTAATAACACGTGCAATAAACATTTCAAGAATCTAGGAACTGCTTCCATCAACTCTCCACCATCCACAGGCTCCACTAGCAGACCTAGAACCAAACTTTTTGTTGCTTGATGATAATTAAACAATTCTAGAAGAAAGTAAATCATATCGAGCACGTAAATGTTCTATAGACGCGCACCGCCAGTAGTCATTCGTTAAATCCGGGTCGTTAAAAGTATCACGGGCCTGAAGCGTAATATCGAGTCGGGAGATCGATTGTCGCGGGTACCGCGAACCACGGTGCAATAACCAACGCAACCCTTGCTGTAGATAATCGTCTCATAATTCACATATCCAGCGTCATTATTATTCATACTTGGAGTGAGACCACGGTATGCGGAGGCAAATTGCCAGCCGAGCCTGGCAAATACCACGTTGTATTCCTATACGTAGCGTACGTAGGAGTTTAGCTTTTCATCGGGCATTATGTAACGCTCCAGCTATGTACAGAGTGTGCCACCGCGAAAAGAGTGGTTTTACTTTAGAAGTTAATAACGCGTTAAGCAGCCGAACCTGCGAACGAGTTTCTCGCGTTAAAGTAGACAGACCGTGAAACAGGTTTGCCGTTCCCCTATTAAGCGTTAAGAGTCGCGGTTAGGCGAGGAGATTGAAACTTAATTCGGGAACACCGTTAGACTTGGATCAATCGCTCTGTCGGAGTAGTGGCTTTGCAGCAGGTTGTGACCTAGTCGCCGAAGAAATCGAGATTACTCTGAACGAAGGCAGAATGTGAGCCCTTTTAATACAACCATAACCGAAAGATTTTATGTTTCTGCGATAGGAAGAACGTGGTTTCTGTCGACGTGAAAAATAATCTATGTACGTTTTCTAAGATTTTCACGGTATTTCTGTTTTTCCATTTTTTTCACCCTCGAAATTGATCTCTTCAAAATCGTATCCTGTGTTTTGTAAACCAACTGTATGTTTGTCGAGTATGTTCGAAATATGGATGCCAAGGAGAACTTAAAGATATTTTGGAATATGAATGTCAAACAATCTTGAACATGAAGGCTTTTATTTGAATTAATTTCGGTATAGATACACATTGTTTAAGATAACAAGGAACAATTCTCAAACTATTGAGTAACGAAGTGATCTATACAAATATGACTTTGGGGGAATGTTTGTATTTGTATTAAAAAAAACAATTCAAATCTGTTCAGCTGGAAACATTCAAGCATTTTCGAGTGTTCCCAATAATCAATAGATATATGATGTGCTTCGAAAATATTTAAATTTGCTCGTTTGAATTCAGAAAAGATGATAGACATTAACCTTCATAACGCTGGAAGCCTAATTAGAGGTTGTTCGATGTGTTCTGTCATATCATATTAATTAAATCTCGCCCCTATTCGTTCAATTATGCAAGGGAGTATGCTTACGGTCAGTCGATCATTTTCACCGCGCACCCCATACGTTTCCTAGCTGTTGATGGCTAGAAAAAGGCCAGGAGGGGCTTCAGCGATCACGCGAACCCCGTAAATGGTTATCGCATCACTCGCCCGGAAGTACAGCCCCGCTGGCCGGAAAAAATAGCCGGATACGCACGTCCCTGTAATTATGCTACGTAAAATTCAGCAGTTCCCTCGCGTGTCAACAGGCCAGATTGGATCGTTCGAAGGATGAGACCAGACGTAAAATTTAAATCCCCGCTGAGTGGCGGGCAGCCTTTTACGGGTTAGGTGTAATTTCCTCTTAGCTAACTGCATTTCGAAGCGTTGCATTAAACCTATCGATCGAGCATTTACATGTGCGAATGATGTGCTCCTGTGAATTATAACGCGAACACTTGCAGTCGCGTGCTAGAATATTCATGATAATATAACCTACTCTTCTCCCAAAAACTATAATTATTGAATTTACATGAAACTTGGTTAATTTACCAGCAAACGCAGTTTCCTTTTTCGCTGTTAGGATATTCGAAACGTCTTCTTATTCTCGTCACTCGAGCTGTCTTCGATATCTCGGTTCCTTAGGCAATGCCGTAAAAAAAAGTCGATCAGAAACGTTTGCAGAATCGGGAGGAGCGAGCGGGTAGGCTGTCCCCGCGTGTCAAATGAAAATATGTCACTGCCAGTCGGTGGCAGCCGAAATCCGGATGCGGTGGCGTCCTCATCAGCATGCGAAAACTTTGTTATTTGTTTGAACACGTTCAATTATGCATGCGCAATATGCTGACAGTTTTCAAGGGTGCAGGGCGGGGAGTTTGAAAGGGTGGTCAAGGGAGACACGGGAGGGTGGCCGTGTGCCGTATTACGTCGCAGAAGAGGAAATGGCAATCCTATTGAAGGGGTGCGCTTTCACTCAGACCTAATTGAAATAATAATAAAACGCGGGCTCGTGACAATGAACGCACATAGTAACTTCGTGCTTTTTCACCTCTAACAGCACAATGGGTGGTGCAACGGGGGCACAAAGTTATGTGAAGTGGTAGTAATTGATGCATGAGGATAGTTTAACAATTTATTGCTAATGCTATGGAACGTATTGTTTAAAACACTGTACTTAATGAGGATTTTAATGAAATTCTGTAAGTGGATAGCTTATGTTTCAAAAACAACGATAGTTCAGTAGAGAGGGTCAACACTTTACTGGGCAGATCGAGTATCAAGTTTAATTTTAGCACAATTATAATCGTTATACTTTACGTGAGTTTGCGCGTCAAACAGTATTTTCTAAATATTGATTCCCCGTTTAAAATGATTTTTCATCAAACAGAAGAAAACACAGGAGTATATTAAAATTATTATTTTATTACACAATAAACGATCAAACATAGCTGGAACACTTGTTCTGCACGAACCTGCAAAGTTTTAATACCATGCACACTTCGCGCGGTCCTCTCGTTAAACATTTCACTTGACAATTTGTATTTCTTTGTAAAATAAGATTCGCATTTAAATTCCAACTTGACAGCACCTCGCAACTAGCACCTGCCATCGACCAACAATTTCTAAACGATAACCGAATTATACATCGTCAGCGTACGCGTTCCCCGCGGCGACGAGCGCGAAAAACGCGGCTGGGACCGACTCCCTACACATTTTACATTTGACGTGCGCTCGTAAGTTATGCGCACACTGAACGACGCCTGTGTGACGGATTTTTTCATCCGTCAACGAACGGCACGAACGAACGTGACGCGGCTGCGCTAATCAAAATCCGATGCAGCAACAACGAGCGCCGATTAAACAAGCCCCTCCTGCTGAACCCTCGTCGCGTATCCGGAATCCCCGACGGGGTTGAACGCTTTTATAGGGAGGTCCATCGCGTTCCGTGTATGGATATCGCGCCCGAAGCCTGGCTTCCGCCTCGTGCCACGCCGAACAGTTGCATTGACCCATGGAATGGCCAGGTCGTCGCGGCATCCACTTGGCGAAGCATTAAACTTAGCGGCAACTAATCTACAGGAAGTTCGCATAATGCGGCACCAGTCTGCAGGGAGTGAAGGGGTGGCGGGGGGGAGGGGTGTCGAGCTGGTCAATTGGAAATGAGGTGACCGAGTTTCGAGATTCCTGCCAGCGAGGACCGTCTTTTCCTGAATCGCGTCGTCAGCCCTGGCATATCGAATTCTTCGTTGGACTCCGTGGAATGTTGAGAACCGAGTCGACCTTCCGCCCTCCCTCTCCCATTCTTCTTCCTCCTGCCGTCTCCGTTCCCCTTTTTGCCGCGTGGAATCGCGAGGAAATACTCCCGAGTACTTTGACGACTCGCGAGTCTTCGCTCAATGACCCAGTTCACGCTTGCGGCGGAGCAGTTGGTTAAAGAGGCATCGAGTTCCGAGGCGGAGCATTGGTTCTGAGGTAGGCAGTACTTAATGGTTGTTGATGACATGGGTTCTTCAGGTAAGGGCTGGGGCTCTGGTGGATGGAAAATGTGGAAACGGATTAGTTGCACTGTAGTAGTGTATTATAATTAATTTATGGAATCAAGATCTATGAAGAAATTGTTGAGAGAATGGGTATCCGAGAAGGTATTGCTGTAGATAGACGTCTTTACAAGTATTTGCATGATGAGCTTTTTGAATAAAAACATTTTGTTATGGCGAGCTGTTAATTTTCATAGACTTGTTGCGTTGTCACGCTGCTCTGTGTAGATACCTACTCATTTCAATGACTTGCTTCGAAACAGCTTTCTTCACCAAAATTCGTAATATGGTTCTGCATAAAATGGAGCACTTCCGAAAGTTTCTATTGCTATCGATGTTACACACTGTTATTATTAGGAATAGGGTGTTTATTACCCAGAAAAATGTATGGTGTCCTTAATGTTTTGGGAGTTAGACAAATTGTATACAAAGGGAGGTGCAGCTAACACTTTTATGAAACCTGACACTTAATGCATCTATACATATTAAAGAAGAAGTCCTGGATGACTGACTGACTGACTCATCAACGCCCAGCTCAAACCGTTTAACCTAGGAACGTGAAATTTGGAAGGTACATTGTTTTCATGAAGTAGGCGTCCACTAACGAAGGATTTTTGGAAATTCCGTCCCCAGTTCTTACTCACAGATTGCCCACCTGAATACCTAAAAACCAATTTCAGGATTTTGCAGTTATCAACCCCTAAGGGGGTGGTGAAGAGGTGTGAAATTTGTTTTGATGGAGTCTTTGATATCTCTTAGGCCCGAAGCGAAGCGTGTGAATATGGCTTCGACCATAGTATTTAATAAACACCTGAGGGTTGAATGGGAAAGGCAAGTACAAGTTTTATAAGTACTAAATGTAACTATCCATCATTTGAGTAGAATTGTACAGGTCGTATATCATAAATAATCCACATAATTTCTGAAGTAGGTAGGTATTCATATAATTGGAGAAAGCTATGAAAAAGACCTTGCCTGCTTTAAACGCGCAACAAATTACAAGCGTATGAAATGTACACGCGTGGACACCTGAATACAAGTGAGACTAAAATTGTACACACGCAATAGCGCACACGTGAATATGGTACTCAAGTGCAGACACGTGGCTTGTCGAAACCTTAATAGCTCAGTCTCACGGCTAAAGGGGATTTGCGGCAGAAAAGCGTTAAGGGTGGAGCTGGCCTCACTGTTGGCAGCTGCATTTTCAGTTATTACACACATTCAATTCACCCCTCGGTAACACTGACCTACATTTCTGTCTGAACGGACGCGGCAAAGTGCAATCGATCAGGCCTTTCTATGCCATTGATTCTTTCTAATACCTTAGTGGTTCTATTTAGTACGAAAATTGTGTGCTTGCATAACTAAAGTAAAATAAATTGGTGACAGTTTGCGTTTACAGTAGGGTATAAGTTATAAGCTAAACTATCAATATAAAGGGGGGGGGGGGGGTTAAGAAGCTGAACCGATAAAAGATAAAAAGCTCCTTTACGAGCAGGGATAGAGAAAAGTATTAGAGGAACATTTTATGTAGACACTAAAATGTATCTTCCTCTTCTTTTTATTGTTTTCTACTAAAAGAAATTTTTTAAACTTGTGCTATATTATAAGTAATATATAAATATTTGAGAGAATTGATACATAATAATTGTTAATAATAATAACTGTAAGTGCTAAAAATCAAATTGTAAATTTTTCTTTAACTTTGGGACTTACAGTGCTTTCTACAAGGACTCTTCACGCGATTGGTGCAATGATCAAGAAATACGTTATAGAAAAATGAAGCAATTATTTAAATTTTTTAAATGTAACACTTCGTTTATTCTAAAATCTGACAAAGAGAAAATCCGCCTGTCACAGAAATGACATACCGATGCTCATTCACTTGACACTTCCGCATGACAGAATAATTTGCTCGCCTATTTGGCATACATGAACCATCAATAGCAGAACACTGACGAATAAAGAGAAAAATAATTTTAAGACAGATCTCACTGTCAACTTTTCGTACAGTTACCGCAGTTCCCACTCGGAATACATCACACTCACTTAATTACACGTAATCGTTAATGTTCAAGTCAGTCAGGAAGCCTCCTGAACAAACTGCATTCGATTCATCGTTCTTGCGTCACGTCCAATATCACGATCCTTTCGTCGCCGTCGTGAACGTTAGTTGCGACGCCGGCGTCTCTGGCTTCCGTCTGGAACGTCATGTGAGCTCTTATTAAAGGTGGCGATTTATCGCTAGTAATAATGGTGTGGTCTAGTGCTGGTACGCAGCGAATGTCTGCCTAAGGTTCCTAGGGCGACGACAGTGTCAGAGGGTTGAGCAGCTAAAAACTCTTATGCTGATAATGATAGCAATACTTCTAAAAAATAAACAGTTATTTGATTTGAAAGAAGAAGGGGTAATGTGTTCATGTAGTAGTTTAAAATTTGCTACTCTAAGCATGTTTCAATAAGGTTGCTAGGGGAATAACGGTGACAGAAATTTAAAAAATGATAAGAACCTTTTCAGAAAACAAACAATCGTTTGAATTTAAAGGACAACAGTTAATGTACATATAATATTGTTTCCCTTTACCTGAGAATTTACCCTGTACGTTATTCAGATAAACTACAGTAGCCATAGATGGTCTTTTGAATTTAGAGTCTATTATATTGAAATCTAATAGAGAATATTTCAATTAAATAGGGCATGGTTTCAAAACAAAAGCAGCACGGTAGTTGAACGAGTAGTAGTGTAGTCGAACTATTAGTATGAGGGCCATTTTACTTGAAACCGATCACCTGCATTTTACATTAGAGATTTTGCTATAATTGTAATATAATGTGGTGGACATGAAACTAGAGGGAGTTTCATCCATAATTGTACCAGTCTCGAATTTTTTTAAAACAATACAGGCTATCGAAGTTTGCAATTTTTGCCTATTTGTGCAGAACCAAGCTTTATAAATGGATGTTTGTTTCTAAAACTGTGAATTAATTTATTTAATGTATCACATGTTGCACTTGGTGTCAGGGATTTTAGTAAAATGCTATGAGGGGTTTAAGTTACTATTTTGCTAGCTTCGAATGTGTTTGTTTAAAACGTACAGGCAATCAAAATTTCCGATCTTTGCCTATTCGCGTGAAAACTGGTTGAAAAATAAAATTTTATCTCCCGAACTACCAGCCTTACACAGTTTACTTTTCTATTATCTTAATCGACAAGGATCAGCTTTTCTAAATACTTTGTTTAGTTGTAAACCCTTATTTTTCTATTCCGCGCGTGCCATTACGCGGCGCAGCCACTATCACTCTGTGTTAAGTGTACGAGCTGCGACAGATTAACAATTCTTGGCATCTTGGTGGCAAGCTTCGGATGCGTTGACGTTCAACCACCGAGAAGCTCGACTGTAACGAGCTTCAGGATTGATTAACCATGGCGTCGAGCGACGTGCAACCGAGTCTACTTCTGCTAGGTCTGGGCAAACGAGTCGACGTCTCGATCCCTCGGCAAAAGATCAACGGAGCCTTAATTATGGTTGATTAATAGCTTCTTCGACGGATTGTTGGGTGACAGGAAAGTCGGCTTAACCGAACACTTTTATGATTCTTTTGTAGGCTCGTTTACTGGCGAATTTTCAGTGTACCTACTGCTTAAAATAAAACGAAGCGAGATAGAGCTTCGAACTAATTCAGTCACGCTGTGTTCGTGAGATATAGAATCTGGTTTATTATATTATTGCTCTTTATGCTCTGTATTTTTAGCGAGCATAGAAATTTGAACTGCAGGAGAATTTGATTATTAGTTTAGGCTTTCACGATAACGTCATCTCAATATTAGCCCTTCGTGGTCAGACGAGGTGTATCGCACACCAAGATATGTCTGCCATATTTCTGTAAATTTAAAATAAAATTTAAAAATTTCGTAAACTTTAACAAAGAAATCGCTTTTATCCAAAACTATTTTTTTCAAATAGATGTATATTTCAACATATCAAAATTTACATTTCTAGAAAAAGACTATTAGAGTATGAGTGTATGAGTATTACGAATGTACAATTATCACTGAAAAGTTAAAAGATTGAAAAATACGAAAATGTTAACTCAAAAATGACGTTGGAGTCCAATGAATCCCATGTAATTAGATTATTCGAATCTTCATTGTCCACTTTGTCCTACCAGAAGAAACCGATACCTAGGCGTATTTTCGCTGGTATTCTTCCCTTTTAGACCAAAATTCATAATTTCTCTTAAAGGAAGCTAATGTAAGCATTCTGCGAAATAAAGATGATCTTCCATTTGATCTAAATGTTACGGGAAAATAATACACTCATTAGGGCACATAACATTAATAATATTGTTATTATTCTTTGAGTATAGGTGCATTCTACATGATGCAGTGTGATTCTTGAATATGGTGCATATTCCACTTACGTAGTAAGAAAAATAAATTTTCACCCTGCCAATTAAGGATAAAGAATACTTCTCGCCTTAATGTCGATATAGAAAGTAATTTTAACCGATGTTAATTCAGAAGCCTAAACAGAATCGAATAGCCCTCCACAATATCGATAGTTCAAGAATGCCATTCATGACCTGATGCGGGTTGCAGTACCTATGTAATTTATAAACTTCTCACGATAACGTCACGCAAGAGCAAAGAGTAGCCCACGCTATCCAAAAAATCAGGACATTGGAACAACTGTAATTCACTGCTGAAAGACATCTGTTTGCTCGTTCTATCGGTATCGACGATCCATGATTGACTACTTATCGAGAACTATTCATCGACTGGGTGTTTCATCGAAGAAAATCATATCGTATGATATTGTGAGGAAGGGGCGTGCTTAAGTCGAAGATGTCCAGAACAATCGATAATGCGATAGCTTTGATTGACAGCGATAGATGCCCTGGCGTCCCCAGTAACCGAGCAATGGATCATTTGTTGTAAACTGCCTGAGGAATAGATCACCGCCTCGAACGGTTAGAAAATCGAATAAGTATTATTAATAGCGAAAACGTCCAGCCTTAGGATAATCATCTCATGAATTAGTAAACACCGTGGAAGCAATCTTCCAGGACCACCTACGTGAGAGGGAGATAGAATTTTAAGTCGTCCTTCGATTTCTCTTCCTGCATCTACTTGTCGTGGGAACATGGTAATTACCGGCTTAATTGATTCGGAATAATTACTTTCGGCATGATTGATAGACTAAACGTGGCTTCTATTTTTTTGAGTTCATTTAATATAATATAATATTTATGGATCTACAAAAATATAACATGATAAAATACACTGTATACAAAACCAAATGAAATAAAAAATAAAATAACTAAAATCCGTACAAACTATGAATTATAAATCTTTCATTTAGTATTTTTCTTCCGAAAATATGAACTCATGAAGACTAGTTTTATAGTAAACTGTTACATACTACAATATGTTTATGACCGAAGCGATTTCAAGTAAAAGTGTTAACGTTTTTAATTAAATAATTAATTCATTTTTACATACTAATTCTACTATACAACACCGTCCTTTTTTAAATTGAAGAACCGGCTTTCGAATTTTACAAAATTATAAAAAAAAACGGTTTTAAAACTCGGTTTTTAAAAACCGAGAAACCCTACATACCGTATTTTCCACACTCCTCTAACTTTTAGCATTGTTCCCCACATGTTAATCGTTTGAAAATAATTCCCTACGTATCTTACACGATCATTCAAAGATTGAAAGATCAGGGAAAACCTCGAATAGTATTAATTTCCGGTAATACAAAATCCCATGGAGTCTGAGAAGATGAAACTTCGAGGGCTTCGCCTAGAGTGGTCTTTGTTATCGCAGTCACAGGAAACGTTTTCAAACGGGAGGGGAAATGAGTTAGCGGTCGTCTTCCGTTTTCCCGAGCGGCCGGCGTGGCCGTTGAAAACGAGCTGCTACGGCGCCCAAAATAGATTACAAACGTAATATTTCAACCGCCATAAATATTCTCTGTTAAGTCGTTGGCAGTCGACTCTTTCGCCCCGGATTTGCTGTTCGTTTTTCGGGAGGGCCTTTCGCGGCCTGCTAGTTGCCAACGCCGCGATCTAATTGGGATAAGACGGATTTTTGTACCAGGTGGCCCTTAATTGGTCGGCCATCATTACGGGTGGTCTCGCGGTTCTAATTACTGTAGCTGCGCGGCAGACCTTTATGCATCGCGCGCGCGGCTCTCAAAAGATTTTCACGGCCGTCGAAACGCCGCGCCGTCTGTGGATGCAGCGAATTATTTATAACGACGATGACTGCTTCGAATACTTTGTGGGTTCAGATTCGTTTAGGTTCCGTCGCGTAATGTTAAGTAGCCTAATTACAGAACGTTTTAGAGAAGAATGTAATTGCTGAATTGAAACGTCGTTGGCACTAGCAATTATTTCTATTCTTCCTGTGAGAGTAATGTGTTTGTGTTTTTTTAGAAAGTTCGTAACCGAAGAGGGTTAGGTTTAATAGCAGCAGAAATAAACAGGATTCTTTAATTACTAAAGAAGGTTAGGGTTGTAAAAAATTGTTTGATATGTTTAAACAGAAAGTTAATTAGGTAGGGTGTATTCTGACAATTTTTAGTTTATGTTTTATGTTAAAATAAATGTGGTACTCGTAAATCTTTGAATTGCAGTATAAATGTTATGAATTGATAGGTGCATTTTTTAAATATAGACGCAATAATTTAGGTATCTCAATACCAAAAGTGACAATGAAAGTGAAATTTTTTTTCATTGAATCTTCATGCTACTAAGAAAATGTGAGGCATTTATTCGTACATATTTCGATTCTAATTTTCTGCAAAGCAAACTTATCCTTAATTTAAAAGATAAAAAATTCGTACTTACATAAAATTAAGATAGTAATTTCTTACGAAAGTGTCTTAAATGCAATCATGTATACCTCGTATAATCATGGCATACGAGAAATAACAGATTTTCGAACAAATTACCCATATGTGTAATTTACCAAATTACTGAAATATCGTTATTTATTACAGTAAATTCCTCATAAAAAAATGACATAATCGAGTGCGCAACATTTATCAACACGATATTTTTAGTACAAGGAAAATTTATTGCCGTGTTCTCCTGTAAAAGGTCTCCAAAATAGTGTAGTTTACAAAAGTTTACACCGATCGTCCAGAAACGAAAATATAATTACTATAACAAAGTAAGAAGCTAATAAGACTAGCATTTTCTGCACCGCCGTGCATAGTTTAAAAATGATGGAAGTTTGCTTTTTCGTACATTATAGTTAGCGAATGCATACATGCTATCGACATTGTTTATAGTTGAGCAATTGTTAGGAAAGATAGACACTAGTTTCAAGAGGAAATATTACGTAGCTCCTGCGTCTTCACTCTTCAGTGCTAGCTGGCGGCGTATTCCATTCTTGAATTTCTCCCGAGCCGAACAAAACGTATACAATAAACGCGGATACTTGGGCAACAACGTTAATCCAGATTACGATCCTCCAGCGTGCCATAGTATGCTGCATTATAAAAGTATCAAATTAACCGAGATAAGCAGTAGTTCGCAATGATTATATACGCCTTGTCTGCAATCTCAATTGCTATAATTACGATAATAAAATGGGGGATCTTCCTTTCTGAGAAAAAGGAGATTTGAGAAACAAATCTATGTTACGACAGATGGAATCCCTGTAAGATCTTAAAAAAGTAGAGGAGTGTTGACACAGTATTGCGTGCATAACACGTGCGGAAGTATGTACTTTAATCTAGATTCTAGGAATTTACGATTTCTGTATTTGTAGCCTGACGTTTGATGGTTATCGAAAAGCAAATTGACTCTCGTCGGAATGTTTGTCTCGCCAGAGTTGCCAATGTCGCGATGCATTGGGTTAGCCAAAAAGGTTGTCTTGTATTTTTTAAGGAAATTTGGACAGCAGGTTTATACGTGAAACGAAAATTTTTGATACATTTAACTGGATTTTTATATATTACATACATCTATCGAGTGTCTCTTCAATCATTTGGGTGGATTTTCAAATTTTATTTGCATATTGAAAGGAACAAGACTTTTTGGCTAACCATATATATACCATAAATATATGGTTTAATAAAAAGTATTGGAATTTGTGTAAAAAATATGAGAGAAACAGCTTTGGTCTTCAGATTGCATGCTAGAAAGTAAAGCCATGTTCCCACGCGTGCAACGCGTAGCGTAGAACATATTTGAAACAAATCTTTACGTCTTTGAAAACCAACCATTATTGCCCTCAAATTCCAGTTGTTTATTCCTCTTTTTTATTTTCAATTCTATAAGCTGTTAAAATAGAATATTATAAAATATATTTTGTCCCCAAATTTTTGCAGGTATCTATGAAATAATTCATAGCTAAAATCTTTAACCATGCGAACATTAAAAAAGAATTACCAGAAAACTAGTTCCCCGTTTACTCTGCTTCACGTGTCGCGCTCGTGGGGACGCGGCTTAAACCTGTTCAGCAAATTCAAATGCAGAGAGGGCAAGAATTCATTAAACGGATTCCTTGAGCAGGATTTCATTTCGAGTACTTCGCTACTCGAAAAATTCACCCTTCAGCCCTAAAGACTTTCTCTCTCTACGTCTAATATTCCAAAAATTGCTAATATTTGTACGTAGATAAGTTTAAATAGCAATTAGACGTTCGTATTCTTACCCCGTGGTCCATGAGCGCCCCTACCAAGGCTGGCAAAATGAATGCTGAGATCGATCCCGGGGTATTTGTGATTCCCATTAGAATTCCAGCATAATTCGGTGCCAAGTCGTTGTGGTTGCATAAATGACCAACGAAGATCGCGCCGCAGAGCACTATGCTGAGTATCAGTAGCACTGTGGAGGCAAGGCGATTGCAACCGACGTACGCAATTGCAATGAGACAGATGCTCGATGGAATGCAGCCTAGGAATCGTATGAATTGTAGCAGTTTGTATCGTGTATGGGACTTCAACAATCGATATGTAGGATCTTCAAAAATTAGTGTTCTATGTTATAGGGTAATGCCTTCTTACGGTGTAAGGGAAAATGGCCCCTTTATGTGGCTATGGCCACTTTATTTAAAGAAGATCGTACAAGGTGCAAAAAAATTATTTGTCATGGCTTTTAGAAGTGATTCTATACGCTTGGTTGACGATGGCTTATTGTTAGAAAAATAATGCAAGGACAAAATGTCTTGTTGAAATTTTTTTACTCGCTGAGAGAATAAAGTATCGAAGGAATCATTCTTTAGGTTCATTATATTTGGAACATTCTCCCTCTGATACTTTTCATCCTCTCAGTGAGTAGAATTCGGTGCAACAGAGAGGTTTGGACCTTGAATTTCGAGGACTAGGTCAATTCTGTGGCGCATTATCTTAACAGGTGTAGAATCACCTGTGAAAGCTGTGACAAATAATTCTTTAATCGTTGTAAACACGCTAGCGTTGTCCATAACTCGAAGATGTGTTTTCGGTGACGCAAGCAACTTTTAAAAGTGTAAACATACAATTAATGATAACGTTGTTTATTTCTATACCATGTTTGGCGAATAAAGAAAAGTCGCTTGCGTTGCTGAAACGAGAATATACGAGATATTCTATGCTTACAAAATTCGGAACCCTGTTGAAGACTCTGCATTAAACACTGATAACGTGACGAAACTCACTTATAAATACTGCAATTTTTCGAGCATTCGTTTGGCTCCAGTACCCATTTTGCCTGCCCCAATCCAATACTTTGCCCAGGATTGGATTTATAACTGAGTTAATAAGGTAAGGGGAGCAACTAAGGGAAGCGTTCTGTAAAATAAAATGAGTATCTTGAAAAGCAGGTTCAGCTTTCGAGAATTACAGTTAAGTAGCTGATTAAAGAAATTCATACTAAATCTTTAATATTACACCTCCACTACACTATTAACTGTATATGCTCGAAATCATACATTATTCAGTATCTCGAGCTCTATCACTGTGCAAAATCTCATTAACGCTTTGAGTGGCGTAAGATGTTGGAAAATGTCCGTTTAAATTGGCCAGGACTTTCTAAACGAATCTCCTTTGCTGGGAAAGTTTTGGACAAAGCGTAGAATACGCACACTTTACGTTTCGAGGCAAACATTCAGGGGCTCCCGGACAATGCTTTTGATGGTTTCCAGAAAATATCGGCGTGGGAACACGCCGACGCCACTCAAAGTGAGAAACCGATTGATGCAGTAAGCACTATGGCAGTACGAAATTGATTTGTAGTGTGACATTGTGGTAGCAGGTATTATGAAAAGCTGTTCAAAGTCAGAGTCCTCTCCTCGTCAGGAAATTTATTTTCACTGCAAGTTACGAAAGATGTGATCCAAATTTTGGTATGTAGGATGAACCAATAAGAATTATCACTTTCAACATCTCCGGAACCATGGAAATAAGAGAAAAGTTTTTGGAATAAAAGTTGTTTGGTATGAATGGGATCGTTGTATGTCCATATAAACCTTTTCACGTCAAACGACTTTTATCCTTATTGGTCCATAATAAAACCACAAGCAAATGGTTAATAAACCATTAGGCCACATTATATAAAAGTCTGCGAGACATTCGGGTTCAAAGCCCGATTCCTCCAGAGCCTCAATGCATACACAACGTAGAAACTCGTATTTAATTAAGTTACAATAGCAGCTCAACTGTATACATATGGATTATATGCATAATAAAATCATATATATATATAAACCATAAGTACATATATTCACTAATTTTTCATTATTTCTGCGATTGGGCATTCAAATTAGCCTCATTCTTACGCAAAGGTTCACATAAAAGATTTGAAAAAGACGAAACTTTGAACCTGATTTTCTCACGAAATTTTAAGTAGCGCGCCCTACAAATTCAACAAATTCAAAATGTGCCATAGAACAAGTACATGCAAGATTATGCCACTCACTCGCCAGCACAATTTCTACCAATTTCGTGTCACGCGGGAACCTTCGCCATCCGAAGTGACTTACCGACTTGATATCGAATCTGAGTACTTTGTTCATGTACAACGGCAATTGGGTGAGCAAAAGGTACCAAACGAAGTTGCCAAACGTGTTCGTGTAGATCAGCGCCCAGAATGGTACCGATGTGAATATAGCCTTCCATGGTATCGCCATCTTTGCAGAATGGGGGCTTCTGTGTCCGTAAGTAGTCACAATAAGCTGTCTCTCCGTCTCGCTGATGTATTTTTGCTCTTCTGGGCTGTCCTCGAAGAACCAATAAAAGACGACACACCAAATCAATGGCAGGGCGCCGTGGATGTAGAAAACAGCTTCCCATCCCAACGAGCCCATTATCATTCCAGAAGTGAAGATGGACACAACGGTGCCAAGTGATGTCCCAGCAAAAATGATCGCGACCCACAGGCTCTTCTCTTCGTAAACTATCCATTTGCCTACGAGAACGTTCACCACTGGCAAATTTGCAGCGCTCATGACGCCGGTGAGGAATCTTACGATGTAGAGGACAACGAGTACATTAGCGGTAACTGGCACCAGTAGCGTTAGAATCGCGTTCGCCAGCACGCAGATCAGTAGGACGTTTTTCGTGTTGAAGCTGCGAAATATCGATGAATGGTTGTGATTCTTCAAGTCGTTCATATCCTCATAACGGTTTCGATTGGATTTTAATTATTTGCACAAGTCGAGATAGAAGTAATAGTTTGGGTGTTGAAAAGTTTCTGTGGATGATAATTTTTAGGGTTTATACAAAAACTGAAATTTGAAAAAACGAGTTTTCGAATTCCCTTATTCCCAAAAAACCGGTTTTCGAATTTTCACAAAAAATATATAATCAAAATAGATTATTTTTATTAAATCTGATGAAATCGTGGTTACCGTTTCGAAATATTGTGTTTCGAGAAACACGCGTTCGAAGTATTCTCGGCTCGTATCTGCGTTCAGAGTTTGAATTGCAGAATCTATACCGTTACGAATTTTGGTGTGAAATTTTCACGAGGGTATTCTCGGGATGTTATACCACGCAAATATATATAAAAAAATCGATTTTCTGAAAAATTTTAAGCGGAGGGTCCCCTGAAGTTTTGGTCAGCAATCTGTGTTACCCCCAAGTGCAGAACCTTACCGATCTGAGAAGTATCCAGAAGGAAACATCCCTACGAGATAGCCCGCGAAGTATATACTGACAACTACTCCCTGTTCTGTCGGCGTCCAATCGAAAGGTCCCTCTATGTCGATACCCGGGCCGCTTACATCATCGAAACCGCATTCACGGGATGCATCTCCTTGTGGGTTGTCCGTCTTCCTAGCCTTGACCATGCCCACGATGGTCGTAGCGATATTGACCTTCAGGCCGTAGATGATCATATTTGCGATGCAGAGCATTATAGCGAACACGAACCTCACTATTTCCGCTGTTCAGAAAACATAAATAGTTGCTAGCAGGCTTTTCTTATAAAACGTGGCTGCGTAAATTAAGCGGCCGTCCCGACGTTTCCAAGTGAAAAGCGTCACTGTGCGACGGGCTGCATCACCGCGGAAATTACGCCCTAAATTTCACGTCGAGATTACGGCGAAGAGCGGAGACTATGAACTATTAAAACGCTATCGGCGAAGGTTAACTCGCGGCCGCAATTTGACACTTAAAATCGGCCTCGTGAATATTTAGCGGCCGATTTGCATAATAGTATGGAACGATAAAAATTATTGCCCCGCTCACCCATCCTTTATGCTTCAGTGTACACTTCCTTCCTCGTCTTCGTTGGACGCGCTGATAACCATTACACCCGAACCAGCGCCCCCGATACCCGCCGTTAACTCGTCTTTTATTATCGAGCCGATCTTGAATCCGCGAGTCCCGTTCTCTCGCGTATCCAGCAGCTCGGTGTCGACTATCGAATTATCGTTAACGACGAGCTCGAGCGAACGACGCTGGGATTCCTTCTCCGCGGATATCTTCTTTGACACGCGGGCTCGACTGTTTCTATCGGGGCGAGATTGTAACGGTGACGCTACCTGATTACATTATCATTTGTTTTAAAAAATCACATACATAACAGTTGCCTAATGACGCGTTCACGTTTCTTTAATCGCGATCGTGAAAGGATTATTTGCTGGTGTTATGAGATGAACTAAAGTGAAAGCACCGATGCTCACTTATTATACTTTATTATAATAATAAAATTTGAAGAATAAACTGCACTTAAGGGAGGAGACCACTATAATGGTCCGAAAAGTAAGGGTGTTTTCGGGAATTTATTTCAAACAAACAACGCAAGTAAATCAATGTATTGCCTAGTATAGTTGATATGTACGTATTGAAGGGTAAAAATTTTTTTCAATCAAATTCATAAATCCGTTTCTTGTATATTCTTCGTTAAAATGTGCGCTGCGGCAAAATCGTGCGTGTCGCGTTGACAGTGCCCAGACCATATAGTTAATCTGAATCCAAAAAGACAAAAATATTTAGAAACTAGAAGCCTACGTCTATTACGTGACGATCAAAAAACTTCAAAATCGCAAAAAATTACAAAATGGCAGACCACTGAAAAGGTTTAGTTTTACTATTCGTACATACGTGACGGATAATTTCTCGATAAATTGTGTAGATATTTTCGGTAATCGGTAATCGCGATGCGACTGGCGTCCCGAACGCAGCGTTTTTTTGTCGTTTTCGTAAAGGATGCGAGTAGCTGATTTCAAGTCATATGGATTTGTGATTATGGGTTATATTTTTTGAGGACTGAGTAATTTTTTCACTTCCACGGGTTAATTTTTTTTTAAATATTGTATTGTCATCCAAACTACGCACGCCTGCAAAGTTTCAAGACAATTGGATAGTTGGAAGTGGGATAAATTTGAGTTGCCAGATTTGAACCATACATACAAACATACAAACAGAGGATCGATGTTGAATAAAATCGTTTAATATAAAAGGACGCCGTTAATTAAAAAAAAAAATGATCGTCAGGTAATAGAGACGGGTTTTTCGTACAATGAATGCCCATGTCAATTGGACGTATTTCAGAAAATGTGAAAAAGAAAAAAACGATTTTTTCGTTTTTTTACAGTGGTCTCCCCCCTCAATATCAGGAAAGATAAGAGGATAATTACTTAGGAAGATAATAACTTACAAAATAACGATTGCTCGTATTAACGGGTTTTCGGAACTAAATAATTCTGCTCCCGTTTTGAGGTCCTAGTATGTGTACCCATTTTTGATGGTGGGGTACAGGATGGCGTGTTTATTGTGACACAAATCGTGCGCCCTTTGCTAAGCCGTTGGAGTCATGAGCAAGTCTAATTTGTCACCGAGCGAGTCATTGCAAACATAAATGGACTGCTCATAACACATGTCAGGCTCAAAACCTTTGAATGGATGTCGTTGCTGAAGGATGTACCATAAATAATTGATGATGAGTAACTAGATTATTTTGAAATCAGATTACATGATAAGGGAGGCAGTTTGGCTTGCAATTTTTTTAACATTCTTTCTGTAGGTAATTTATGTTTTCTTTGCAATGATGCACAGGAACGCGTCATGTGTAGTATACTATGAAATCTGTTTTATTATTTCCTATTAGAAAACAGATACAACATACATTATTGTGTTGGGCTAATAGAAGTACATAAATCGTCTGAAGTGTTTCATCAACCTCTCTTTCTAAATGAATTATATGGGGAGTGATATTTCGAAAGGGCATATTTCCATTGTTGACCATGAAACAAATTTTGATTTTCGGCTTTTGAAAAATAACTCCTCATATGTTTCGTTCAAATTTAGAGCATTTAATTGCTTTAACCTTGTCTTAATTGATCGTTCTTATCTAATGTCCGCGGTAATGTTTGGAGAAGTATCGACCGCTTAAGGGTTTTTATTGTGCGACATAAACCTGTTGAATGTTCCCGCTATGTACTTACTTACCTTAAATGGTCACTAATGATTATTACCAACGAGAGTCTCTGCGCGCCGTTGAATAAATATAAATATACATATTGTGTAAGTTTCGTCTTCATTGACATTTAACTTTCTTCTCGAAACTAAGGCTACGTTTACTAATTACATAAAACGTGTGAAATTAAAATTCATATCCGTCTTTGTATGTGTCAGTTAATCGAGGCATAGATAACAGAAATTATCATTGGAACTGTTTGACTATTTATCAGTATAAGTTCACGTCTCTACTAATGAAACATGCAAGGCAGAATACATTTACTCTTCATATTACATGAAAGTTTTATGAATTAGCAACTGTAATATAAAACACAGACAATATGACATGTTACCTCAAAGTCATACTGCGTTATGGAGGATTAATAATACTAATTTTCATCGAGTTTAAATTCTAAAGTAACTTGAAATTCCTTGCGATATTTATGAGACAAATAAAAATGGTACCATATAAAAGATATTTCTGTTTACATTTCATTAGTCCATTCGAAAGGGTTCAAGTATAACTTGGAGTATGAGTGTAAAAAGAGCTTTTTTCCATAATATTGAAAGTTCTTACGTCAGGGATAGAAATTGTGATTACTGTAAAGAAAGACCAAAGTTACGCTTATTAACAGTTTCTACTGTTACCTCGCCCTTACTCTAATTTTACTGTCTCTATATGTATTATATTTTGCATTTAAGGAGTAATAAACTCGTAATAATAATAATGTTGTGGCCCGGATCTGTAGTGATAGATTTTATACTGGAAATTAGTTGCAGAATATTATGCTTATATTCCTCCTTGAATTATTCTATATTCGTACTCATCTTTATCAATAGAATACTGTTCAGGGTTCATGAAATTCATTTTGCAAAAGAGTTTACTATCTCTATTTTACCTACACGTTTCTAGATCAATTTGCTTTCTGTTAGCCCAATCGCAGGCACCGATTTACTGTACACAATAGTAGTGGAAGCGAGTAATATGTACCGTATATTCCATGCAATTTCCACTATCTAGCGGGGCTTCTATAGCTCGCTCCTTGAACAAAAGGCTATTGACACAAAGTGCTGATAAATTAGTGCATAGTCAAGTGACGCATAAACAATCTGACCAAAGATAATGTGCAAATATAGGTTGTTATACAACGTCACGATTATCACTACCTTTACGTAATCTAGTGACGATACAAGATTGATGTGCGGTCCAATGTTTCTCCAATAAACAGGAAACCGTGCGGCATTTTGTATTCACGTCCATTTACACCACTCTCGACTAATACGTTGGCCAATACAAATTTCACGAATAGTTGCTCTAAACCTGAACCTGAAAATCAACTTTCGCTTCCATTTCATGAATTAAAAGTGAATCGTTTAGCATAAAATCGACCAGCAATCAACAACAACCAGTGCGAAATCTCTTCAAGCGTAAATTTCGAGGCCCTAATTAACACGCTTCCTTATTTTTCTTCTATTAATTCTCAATCCTCCTATTCGAATCGACTTGACACGAAATGATTCCTGCTTATGTGAAGCTCGCATCACATTGATAACAGGTCATTAACTCGGATGATAATTACATATTACCAAGTTCTTTAAAATACATCTCTATCACCCCTGCAGACGATGATTAAAACTTTTATAGGCATCCATTGCCCTTTCTATTATTCCATTTGTCTCCATCTATGGATCCAGGAGCTTTCACCTGCTCCAGCAGCCCATCCCACTCGTCCTTCACGCCTGACGGACATTGAACAAACGTACACCTGTAACGGCCGGCAACACGTCGATCGACGATCAGAGATTACCAGCTCTTAGTATCGGCGACCTTTCGTGTGCCGAGAGAACGACAGGCGTAACGAAAGGTTCCGCAAGGGAACGGGGACAGGGAGGATAGGGGTGATTACGACAAAGGCCTACCGAGCTGGGTGGCGAGCCAAGACAACCGAGTCGGATATAACACCAGCGAGGACTATCGGCCGCGTTTAGTTGAGCCGCGCGGCGCGCGTAGCGCTTCCACTCGGCTCGAGGTGAACGCTCGCGCATACCCGCGCGTGGAATACGGCGGCTGGGACAGAAATCCACTCGAGGAAATGCGAAGTCTCGACACGTTAAAAATGAATGTGCCATCACGCCCGTGTGAAGAGGCGAGGAGACGAAAGAAAGGAAGGCGGGCGGGTAGGCCGGGGATCAAGTAGACACCGGGGAAACAGAAGGAAGGAGAAAGAGAAACACGGAGAGGTCCGTTCCAGGAGAGGTGGCGACTCGCTTCGCGACGGCTCACGGGCACCGAGGAGCTCTCAGAGGCGTCAGGGCAACTGGATGTTGGTGACCGATTAGACACTAGACGCGGCTGTGAAAATCCCCGGGACGGGAACCGGTCTCAGACGATTCGAGGCCCTCGAGATGCCGCATTGTTCGGTAGACGTTGGTCAGCCACTTTCCTGCCTCGCGGCTCCCTCCAGGATGTAAACACAGCTAGCACTCGGAAGGCCGCAACCTACTCGAAATAGAATCAGTCAAAGTCTGACACTTCTCGCCCGGTGGAATACCAATTAGCCGCTGGAACTCTGGAAGTCCGTCCTGCTAACAACCGTGATGCCCCCTTGACGTTCTTCGGCGTTCGTTCGCCACTCGGACCACCTACCGCGAAAGTAAAGCGAAACGATACAAAGGCGAGGCTCTCCCACCCCGACCCCCTCGCACGTCCAGCCACGGCTAATTATAAGAGACGTTCGTTAATTTCTTTCTTTGCCTCTGCCTTTTCTTAGCAAGAAATTCTTACCCTCTTTCCTCGTCGCGTTAGATAGTTCACTGGCTGGTTCCTCGGACTGCAACTAGGCTGTCTGTATGCAGAGTAATTATTCGTTTACTCTGGGCGAAGGAACTCGCTTGTAGGACTGCATTAAAGATAGCTTTCGATCTGGCACAATAAAAGAGTCGCTGGACGCGAGTTAATTAACGAGTCTGCCTTCCAAGCACAAAGAACGCAATATCAGCGGGGTAATACTCGCATTCCAAACAAGTCAACGTAATTTCCGATAGTGTAATTGAGGATTTCCGTTAATATGCTGCAACGACAATTCGTGTTTCCATTAACGTCTGAGCGCACCGAAAATCTAGATCAGTACAAATTGCGATCCAGATATTGCGTTGGCGCGTTCCATATCTGTTAATCTCTGTGCGGTGCATAGGAATAGCTTCAAGTGATTAAATATTGTTGTTGTGGCCTGTGGTCGTATGCGTCGCAAATGTTTATGCTCGCACTGGCGAATTATAATAGCACTGCGTTTCGTACAAATTCATATTCAGTATAACGGGGTGTAGATATACTTTTTCCTAAATATATTTGTTTATACGGGCTCCTAGCTATTACGGCTTACGCGCAAAGATTAGGGGAAATTACAAATAATTGCAGACCTTTCAATCAAGGTACCTGTCTCTGTGGCGTCGATTTGAAAGATATTCGGAATTATTCTCTGTAACATCTCGCCACCTTTTACGGCTATTTATCAATCTCTTTTATGTAAGTGTCTCTTGGGTATGATGAAAAATCCTTTTTCCAGTTTTGCAAAGCACGAAACAAGTGGAAATTTTTTGGTTTCCATTTCGATTGTTTCGCGGGTTCAGTTAGTTCTTTCTCAAAATTAATATTTATTTTTTATTCAAGCTATTATTCAATGAATGTGATGTTACTGGTGATATCAAAACGGCTGTAACAATCTAGTAGAACATGAAACCAAACTTAAATCAATTTCATTCAATTCTGTCTCTACTCTAAACAGTATTGGTTAGTCCTATGTCTACTAGACCCTATAATTTGAGATAGAAACCCCAAATGATCGACACAAACGCGCGTGAAGTTTGCAGAACAGATCATCATCCATCTCCAAATTGTCAGTTTAATATCCAAACGGGTGGCCCTCTCCAAACTCTATACATATTCAGATCCTCTAAGAATTCCTGTCATAGTAACAAACAACTCTTCCTCTACTGTTAACAAACAATAAAATCCACAATTAACACACTTCTGCCACCAGATATTTCATCGCGACAAATGTGTCAAAACATCGAATCAAATATTGCACATGCTCGTCGTAAATATCCGTTGTAATAAATAATATCCCTCCCCTCTAGCCACTGTCGTCCGTTTCCTATCGAATAAATCTGTGGAGCACCGATAGACACGTTTCTGATACGCGATCGAGCGGATTGCGAGCAGAATGGTAGCAAACATGGGTGACGCTTAAATGAAAAACTCAAAAGGTAAAGTGTCCAGGGGCGAGTGCGCGTCGTATCACTAAAAATATACAAGGGAGACGAATGGTTGATATATGCGGGCATTAGTTATACACGAGATATATGACGCAACGCGGGCGTCACTCTCACTCGCCGTTGGAATCCGGTGGTGCCCCGTGCGCATCCAACATAATCGGAGACGACCCATATTTCCCCGCCGCAATGCGTCAACTTCCCCGCGATTCCGTTTCGTGCCTCCATTTTTCATTCCTGCCCCGTGATCTCGGTGCCCAAATTCACCTTCCGTGTCATCGAGAGCATCTACTATTCCTCCGGCGTCATCCCTCATGCTTACCCCTGGCGCAAGCTCCTCCCAGCTACCGAGGAAATTCCACCAGGGACCGACGAAGACGATGGATCAACGACGGTTGAATGACAAACAGTCACTGATACTTTGGACATGTTCGATCAAATTTTTCGGGGTTTCCGGTAGCTAAGAGTGGTTCAGCAAACGCGTTCAAAGGGATGTAGGTACTCGTTGTGAAGTTGAGCTTCGATTTCAGGTGTGAAATTTGTGTAGAATCATATTTAATCATCTTTTCGCTAGGAACTATGGTTATCCGCTTCTGCAACAAGTATTTGATATGTGTAAAACACAGAAAACTACACATCTACTTAGGTTGCACTTTGAGGTCAATTTAAATTCTTATATCAAAGCTCTATTTCATCCCAGCAGAGTATTTACTCTTAGGTACTTACCTAATCATGTATTGTAATTTGCAATGTACTTAGAAATAATTGGCTATTGAGGGATGTTTCAAATAGAATCGAGATGATTCTTATGGACAGGTGATAATCCGTTGCTTTTATAATATGTGTTGCGTTCAGATCTCACACGTATGCCTCTGTATCTAAGTACATATTAGAGTACTTTCAAAAGTCGTAGACAAACACATTACAAGACGATCGATAGAAGAGTTGTAAATATCGGCTAAACTTGGTCTATCCCGTACACTGACCTCAAATGTATGCATGCATTTATATGCACATATATGCACTACAGCAAACTGAAGACGATAGTGCTATTGAACGACCATTGAACGTTTGTTTGTTCTCTCAGTTTGCACAGCCTTCAAAGTCCACGGTAACTTCCGCCCGACTGACAATCGGTTGAATGAAATGCTAACGATGATGGATGGCCGACGATCTCTTTCTTCTGTGTAAATCGATGCTCGAAAAAGAAAGACGATAAGAGCAAACAAATCCACAGCTTGGACGCGCGGTCATTGTGAAATAGACTCACGTTTCGAACTGTTTCACAATCGCTTCGGTTGGTAATGAGTCACAGGATACCCGCGCTAGTATTCAAATTAACCTTGCGCAAAAAAATTCGAACACGAGCTAAAAATATTCATGGTTCTAATACGATGATCTGGTTTCGTGGAGTCAGCATAACTTAGACATGGGATGTTAGCTTCTTTTTTGTTGAAACTCTTTACCAACTCTTCGTTCTCTGCCATCAAATGAGATTATGAATCATCGAGATAGTATTTAATGGGTAATCGTCCACTAAGAGAGGTTATTGGAATCAAGTATTAATATGGCATTCGAGCGTATGTTATTTGTAAGATTGTAAATTCGACAGATAGAGAAGGTTGTTTCACTATAGTGAGTTTCATAAACTGTGAGTATATTGACAGTGGTGAATTTGATATTATGCTTGGAAGAAATAGGGACAGTACATTTATGTTTTACAGTTAGTATAGTTGTGTAGGGTTAATAGTGAAATAGATATATATATTTTTAAGTTCTTTACAATAGAGGTGTACAGATAACATCTTTCGGTACTCGGTTCGACGCAGGCTGCCTCGGCCGCGCAGTTCTCCTGGCTAACCGCGTAGCAACACTTCTCTGGCAACGCTATGTCTCGCAGCGCTTCTCTGGCAACGCTGTGTCTGCAGCGACGCGAGCCTACTACAGTTGTTATTGGTATTACTATCAGGGCAATAACCCTGGTTGCAGATAATTGCATAGACAAAATTCACTTTCGTTTTAGTACCGACAATAATGTTTCCATATCGTATTCCTATCTTAAAGACCATAAGCCTCCCATTACAATTGAATGAAATCACTTGTCATCCTATTTTGCTATTCTGTCCACTGAAAAATTCGTAACTTCATATCCATCACTGTATCTGTTCTCTCAGATAGCTCCATCAATTCCCATTCATATTTTCTTAATAGGTATACTCCAAAATAAATTTTGTCCGTTTCCATTCCTCAGTATTTTATTCCCACTTATAATTATTCTTCGTTTTACCACGTGTCCACTTATCTTCAGAAACCGTGCTTCAACTTACAAATGTTATCCAGGTATTATTATATTTGTCCAGTTTCTCCAGTTATACGGTCTCAATATCTCGACCCTTTCTTTTTAATCGCCCTCTGTGCATAGGTGTATTACCAATCGGGTCGCCTTTAACTGGACAAGATAGGCTAGAAGTAGATACGACACCCTTTATCGCATTATAGGAGACGAGCCGTCATCTGGACAGCTACACCCATTCTACCTACACCCACTAAGGTGCGCCAAGGTTCCCCTCTGCTCGTAACCACGATACGAGCAACCTTCTCGCCTTTCGGATCAAACTGAAACGTCTTACCGATCTTGGACGCGAACGATATGATCCTCTTAATGTGTCCCACGGCTTACGAGTATTATGATATTCCCTCCACCATCCCTAATTCTTATCGTTGCCAGGGCCCACCCCTTAAGCCGGACGGCGAAGCCCTCGACGAACGTCGGCTTACATACATATTTGATGCTCTGTCCGTTAGATGCTTATATATTTATACAGCAACGTGAACCGTGGCGTGTTTTTTTAGTGAATCAACTCCGTTTATAGCATTCGGCCATGATTATTCAAATCTGATCGTGTGAACGTTGAGTAGTGCAATGTTGATATTACTTGAACGTGTTTAATATAAATAGATTTTTCACTTCTCCATACACCTATTCTTTTATTCATAATTTTACTCTTTCTCCTTACTCTGTTTTACATTTTAAGGGGGGGATTGCGCCATATTGGGCCGAAAAATAGGTGAATTTTTTGTACAAAAATGGTTCGTCAAATTAATTTGCGGTTTGGTAGGCTGTTTTATTGTATCTTGAACTATTGTTCTGATTTTTTTGTGAGAGTGAAAAAACAGGGCAGATAAAGAGAGAGAGAGCGTTAAAAAATAATCGGGTGGACCCGGCGATGACGAAATGTACTGTAAGGTTTATCCGAAACACAAAAAGGAATCTATATGATTCTATATGAATGTGGCTATCTGTGGTAGCAGATTTATTGACCGTATCTATTACCGTTCCTTTTTTATTTAAAGAAGTTTTCCCGATGTTGAGGCAACTCCTTTTTCAGTCTTATCTTCTTCAAGAGGCTGCCATTTTAACATTTTTTTATTTTTCTTAATGCATCTAAAAAGTTACTTTGTCTGCATTTGATCTTCGGATTCTCGACACTTGTTTGCTTTGCTTGTAATCACTCGTCGGTTATATATGTATACCTCTATTTTATTAAAGTCAAGCCTGATGCAAAGTTTTGTTATGCATCCACACTGATGTGCAGAGATAAAACAAATGAAGAACACCATCTCTTCGACTAATCAGATTACGTGTACCAAAACCGGAATACAGAAATTACCGGAAGACATGATTAACACTGATGGTATGAATGTTATGTTATATATTAGCTCTTGTTAGCCAAATTACCAAACAATTATGATTAATGTAACGACCTTCAACTACTTATAATTTTCAATAAAAGTTAAGTAATAATGTTCTATTTATTTTATTACAAGAGGTAGTATTTTTCTGAGAAATTTCTTAAGGGCCTGTTGAACCTTCCGGCTTCTACCTTCTAAGAGAAAAAAGGTAAAGGGAAAAGCAGACGTGAGTATCCGAAGGGTCGACTTCGAGGCATCGTATAGTTCCATCGAGCACATCTACTCTTCTCCCCTTCGATGATGCTTCCCAGTTTAAGGCCATGTTTACGAACACTCGACTGCTTGAATCTTCTCTACTCCGGTCTTAGGTGAAATCGAAGCACGTAGGTATACGAAGATTTCAACGTGAAACATCACAATCGATTAGCCTTAAATAATTCAATACCACGAAAGACTTAAAAAACATTTCACTACTTCGTATTCCAATCAGTTGAAAAGGAAATAATGTAAGCAATATTTTCTACGAATATTACTAAGTGGTAGCAAGCATGTACTGGGGAAAATGAGTCAGTGTGCCCAACATTGACCATGTATTATCAAATAAAAAACTCTAATTAATCCCAAAGGAAGATTGAAAATTATTTCCATTTACCATCAAATACCAAATGGAACATTTCCAACTAAATCAAATCCAACATCCAAATCCAATACACTTCCGCCCCACGTCCGTCCACAAGACCTGCTTACGAATATCCAGCAACCCCGTCATTATTTTTGCAATTAAAGGGGTGAAAATGAAAGCGGCGGCGATACGTGATTTAAGAAATAAAAAGAGCGAAAAACAAGAAGAATCGAGTTTTCAAGAATGCGCACGGCGTTGTGCTGCACGGCCCTCGAAAACGAGGTTGCTTTAACGAGTTCACGGCTCTTCTCCTGGCCGCTTTTTGATCTTTTCTATTCCGGTTTTCTTTCTTACATCTCGTCAACGTTCCTGGGGGGGGGGGGGGGGGCCATCAGCGTCTCTCTGTCGCGCCGAGTAGTTCGGAATTCGCGCAGCTTTCGGTCGCGGCTGCATCGTCATCACCGTCAGTCGCGATAATGAGGACATCTTGTACCGCTAACAAGACGAGTGTGTCACATCTCCTTGCGCTCGGCGCCCGGTGTCTTCCGCTTGGGGCGCGTCTCGCGAACATAGGAATATCATAATGCGGTTGGCTTGCAAATGTGCTTAGTCGACGGTGCGACGTTCAAAATTGCGCGTCGGGAAAGCGCACGGATCGCTTAGCAGAGCTAGCAAGGAGACTGGAATCAACATTTCGCAGTTACGATAACTCGCAGACAGGTTCCCTGAATCGTTGGCGGGAATCGTGATCGCGGCACGTAGCCGTGGCCCGCACGATAGTCAAATTAACGTCTGCCGCTCGCGTGTCCTCGATTCCCCTTAACGTCTCCTTTTCCCGTCTTCGGGGAGTTTGTGAGAATGTCGCGGTTACTGAGAAAGGATTTTGTTAACGTTAGATCGAATACGTGGGTCCAATGCTTTTAATTCGGGAACTGGTAGTCGGGAGTTCGTTTGGAGCTCGAGGAAAAAGTAGGTGGGATCTGTGGTCTTTCATATTGGAGACGGCTTAAGAAATGTAAATTGAGATGATTACAGTATATGCTATCACGGTGGCTCGTGATTAGAGGAATTAGCTGAAAAGTAACGATTTTACATATATGGAGGTATAAGTAAAAAATGTAGGACACCAGTTTTTGATTTGACAATTTGTTTTCAAGAAGAATCATATTGGTAGAATTCAATTGGTCAATTGGTAGAATCGTAAGCTAGTACAGCTGCAAATAAAATGAATCCTTGTGCAAAAAAATTAGTCGAATTGGAATAATTTGTTTTCGAAAGGGGTTTCGTTTTCATGATAATCAATCTTGATTTCCTCGAAAATACAACCTCGTTTGAAAAAAGGTGCTGTAGAATTTCAATACATTTTTGCACAAGAATTTATTTTATTCACAGCTGTACTATATTTTCTAGCGAATTACTTTTCGCGAATTAAATTTTTACTAAATTTGCATTCCTAAAAGTTTTACACGGCGAATATCAAGTAATCAACGTCGCAGCAAGTTAACATTGACAACAAGCTCATGCATGAAAGCACGAGTCTGAAGCAAGTGCAATAACGACAGTTGCAAGCACCGATCCTTTTCTGTGGCTTCGTTTTCACGCCAGGCTAATTCATTCCTGCATACTTACATATTATTCGTGATTTTAAAAATAATTTAACAACATTTGGAAAAACCCTTGCAAAGCCTTGCGGTAGACATATTCGCAAACCTCAATCATATTTTCGGTTCTAGTTAATTTTCTTTGTAGGGAATGCACTTCTTAAAATTCAATAGCTTCAAAGAAATGCAAACTTCCGAGGACACTTAAACATCGCAAACTGAATATTCAGGTTACTTCGTCCTGCAAAGCTATTCAGGATAGCACGAGCGAGTGCACGTCTATTTGAGTTCGCCCTCGGGATCAAAAACGGAAAGAATCAATTTAAACGCGTGCGAGAAAGTCTACAAAAAGGAAACAAGTGAAATTATTCAACAAATGAACACGATTTCAAAGGTTTCTATAAATTGTAAAGTGTTTAATACTGATATCTGCGTCTTCCTACAGAGAGCAAATAATATTTTCATTCAATTAAACTATTGACATAATTTAAATATTTATTACAACAGTTTGAATCTCTAACAGTTTGTTATTCACGTAAATGCATAAAATATTCAATACTTCTTCAATGGAATATTAAAATTTCAATTTGGGACATAGATGGATCCTATTTGTTTCAATATGCTTAAAAATTCAAATTACTTCATACGAATTTTACACAGTATCCGTAACAAATATGAAATATTTATGTATATTACTGTTTGCAGGAGTTCAAAGGTTTCAAGGAATGTATGCTTCAAAATTTTTAATAAAAAAAAACAGTAATTGGACTTGTGGATATTCGCATTGAAAATTCACAGTACGCAAGTAGATGTACAGAGACGATTTTTTATATGCGTATTAATTTGTGGTTTACAATGTTTACTACTACTTTTATTGCGCGAACAGTTTGACCACTTTCTAATTTTCAGTTATATAAAAAACGAAATAAGGATTGTTATAGCAGTATAATTATTTGCATACAAATACCTGCAGTGGCTCAGCCTTCAGAATAAACAGAATTTTCATACGCTAGCTATTCGAATGATGAACTTTCTCACAAAACATTTTTTCCCTTAAACATAAACAAGCATCACAAACTCTTATACATTATAATATGTTATAGTGAATGCAACATTCACAAAAATAATAACCCTTTCCAAACATCATATTCCACGCGACAAAATAATGATTTCAAGAACCTCTCATAATCTCAGCATTTAGTATGTGCTTATATTCAGTTGAAGCAGAGTTGCAAATTTATTTTCACGAATGCTCTAGTAATACGATTGTTTTCATAAAAGTTATAAATGCTCGTTATCCAACGTAACAATACTTTGCAAATATCTCACGTACTACCATAACTAACCCAGGAATGGTAAAAATAATTTATCAAAACAGGAACACCGTACGAAACAGTAACAGAAAGGCGAGCGCTCGTATATGCTTTCACGTGCTTTGCCTCGGATTACTGGCTCGTGAAACGTTAGAGGGATAGCACACATCGGTGTGCTGTCGACCTGGAGAATAATCGGCCAACCTGATCACGATAATCCATTAACGGACTTTCGCTTCCTCTAATTTCACCGGGTCTAACGGAATCGACAGCTTTTTCACATAACGGCGGAGCCCACCTGTCCGGGCATACGTAAAAACCTTGCAACAGTGCCGAGACTTCCGACATTTTATCCATCGATCTGGACTTTCTATCTGCACGAGCCCCCGCTTACGGACAACGTTGCAAATCGAAGTTATCGCGGGGAGGAAGAAAATGTCGCTTTTAATATCCCGTATCTGTTGAATCTGAACTGTTTGGCGTCCCGCAGGGAGACACAGCTCCGTCCTTTCCTTGGGCGAATGAGCTACGCTTTCCAGAGGAACTTTGTTTCCCGCGATAACATTCCGAAGTCAAAGGGTTCCCTGTCTCTTTGTTCGATAACGATCGCCCTTTTCCCTCCTCTGCCCTCTTATCTCGCCGCGATTCACGACCCGGATTGAAGAATATAAGAGAATATCGCGTGAGCCTTTGATTTCGTTCCAAGGGCTATCAGATACGTACGTGGCTGAACGTGAGGCGGGAGGACAGCGACTTGCACAAGATGCAGAAGAATTCTGCTCGAGTCGTGACCGAATTAATGACAGTGGGAGGTATACCGAACGTTGCACAGCGGGAAAAGAAATTGTACTTTCAGACGTGTATACTATCTACGAGTTGGTTAATAGTTTCTAGCCATGGTGTTTATGGGGCCATTCAACTTTGATCGGCCGAAAAAGTAAGCCAGTTTTAAACATTTTATTCTCTAAAATTTATTACATTTTCTATGAAGCCTCATAGATATTTGATCTCAAATTCAAAACGTGGGCCATTTTGGGGTAATGTCACTGTAGACCTCGTAAAGGTAGCCTGATTTTGACAATTTTTTATGCGAGTATAATGAATGAAATACAAAATCTGTTGGGAGGCCTTTATTGTATATACCTGAAAGTATGATCACAATTTTTTTAAAAATTTTTATAGCCAAGTGGCGGCGTCACAGCCGAACAAAAGAAGCTTCTTCTGAAAAACAGTGTTCCGCGGCCGGAAAAATTTCTTCTTCAAATTTGATCTATTTTAGGAATACTTGACATAGAATTAAGATTAAACTTGGAAGGAGAGACTGAAATGCATTACCTACTACCAAAAACGCGAATATTTCAACGTCAAAATTTTCGTTTTAGTCAAAAGTAAATCAGAAATGTCATCCAAATATTCATAAAGAAGATATACTGATAAGCATAATATGAAGTTCAACATGAAGCATTCTTCTCGCCTTATTTTAAATTTCCGCAAACATTATTAATGAAATATATTACTACACAAATCAATACCCATTCTAGCATACCCAAAGAAACTCCAAAGCCAATATTCTCATCCCTTCGATATCCACATCGACTCTTTGTTCCATTTATGCACTCCTCAACTCATCCGTTTCTTCATTCCACCGAATCGATAAGATAAGGCACCGAATGACAGAATAAAGTAATAAAAAAGCCATAATAATAAGAGAATATAAGGTTCTCGATATTATCGCTCAGATACATCGTCCCCGAGAACGATTCATAAAGGATACTAACCATTCGTTAGCCAGGGAAATATCTGGCTGTAACGAAACAGTGGATGCTATCGATCTTTGCGGTATTCTCCTTCCCCGCATCATTAATCCTAAATAAGGTTTATAAAATAAAGTAGAACGAGACCAGGGAGATCGATAACCTAGGAGAATAGTAAAGGTTATCCGGCCTCACCTTATATTCTAGTTTCTTGCCGCTGCTTGTTCCTCATACTTTCGATTGCTAGATTCCCTTCTTTTTCCTCTCTCTCTCTCTCTCTCTCTCTCTCTCTCTCTTTCTCGTTTTTTCACAGAACCTCGTTATAATTTATACCGATAGCTCTACGGTGCGTTGGTCCAGTAACTGCCGCAATTCAAACGCTTTTGCCCCTAAAAGTAAACGTGGAATTTTCATCGACGCTTTCGGGATCCAATTCGTCGCAGTCGTTTCGCGTTTTATGATCGATACCGCGCGGTCAGTGGATCCGGCGAAATAATTGATAAGCTGCATCGCGGTTGTTCCGTTCCTTCTTCCGCCTAGACCAGAAATAATCCGTATCTTGGAGAATCCAGCCGATCGGGCTAATTGGTTTATTCATTTTTCAGCCGTCGCCACAGTTTCCATGCTGCCGGCGGAACGCAAGAACGTGCATTGTATGTAATCGGGCGCGTGTAAAAGGAATAATGCCCCTCTTGTTCGCGAAGGTTCCAGCTCTGTATTTCACAGTTATACGCGGCTCGTATTTCATTCGATACGTTTCACAATATCCTAGCGTTTTTAGCAATTTCCCGTTTCAGCAACTAGGGCGGAAGGAAAAAACAATCCGTTCCAGACTGCAAAATGGAATTACGAGCGGTCCCGGCCACTGCGCGCCGGGACTAAACCACCGGCACGTGAATGTATTAAGCAGACGTTCGTTTTTACGAATACTACGGGTACTATGTATTTAAATATTCTGGGTGTGTTATTATTGTAGATAGTTTGTCTTCGTGAGATTTTCGTGGGTGGTCGGTCAGTGTCAGCGAGTTTTAGCGAAATCAGCGTATTTTGCGAACTTTTTGCGTGTCATTCTTTCGCAGCAGTACTCGTAGCTGATCGAGGAATCCGTGTGACGGGAAATCTATAATTTGATTGGACGTGACAGCAGGATAATGGATTCGAATGTCGATCATCTTCCAATATCGTGGCAACCGTGTTGGAGAGCGATCGTCAAGACAACTTCAAATCTTAAAGCTTCAAGTGACACGCTGGAAAGGTCGTTCGATTCTTTTACCGTGAATATAAGTCAACTTCGAAATCGAATTTTTTATTATTGAGAAAAAGTTGTAGTTATTGGAACCTAATGCTGAAGTCAAATTAGTGGAAGTTCAGTGCGTACCTCAAATGAAGAATTAATTGAAAATTCAGTCAGTCATCTAGTTTCTATAGAAATAAAATCTTTGTGTCATTCACTGATTCATCAACGTTCAGCCCAAACCGGAACTTCTGTTTTAATGAAAGCTGGTGCGAATGTAGAGAACATAACACTGAAGGGATGAAATCAGTCATTAAGGTTATCGCGTTTTTTAGTCTTCGTAAATATAACTTTATTTTTGTTTTGGCAGTGTGTAGAGCGCAAAACTTGAAGAATTCTTGTATTTATAGTTTTCTTCTATATCTGACCGTTACAGGGTTCACTCGTTCACGGTTTCAAACCGCAAACAGTTGGAAATTTTCAACCCTTTGTGGGATAACGCCAGTGAAGGAGGCCAATTCTTGTGAGCACAATAAGGATTTTGTCCATAGATAATGATGTGGCAGTCGTATAGTAGCTGGAAAGGCTGTACACAGTGGCGCACTGGCCAAGGTGTCAGCTTGCCCGATGACACGTGGGCCCCCTTAAACATCAGACAATATGTTAAAACTGTTAATGACCTTTTAGTAGCTTGAAAATATAATAGAAGTTCCAATATTGTTACTGTATGCAAGTAAAATTGACGATTTAACTAACTTTTACACTAAAATTTATAATTATGGGTGGGCCCCCTTTGTCCCCTGGCAAACAATATTTTTAGACCGAATCCGCCACTGGCCTTACTTATCGAGGTGGTAAGTTAAACCATCGAGCGACGGTAGCTAGTGACATAGTAACTCTGATCGAGGCTTCGGGACCTTCGGGTTGTCATTTTTCAATATTTCTGTCAATTCGTTTGCGACGATCCTCGAAACATGTTTCATTTAACGACCCACCGATATTACAAGCTCGCCATATCTCTTGCAGCTACTATAATCGCGGTTCTGTCGCAACAAAGGTATCGTTATTAAATGGCGTGCCCGATGGGAGACGGCGCGCGTGGACAGTTCCCGTGAGGAAAGATGGATACGTTCAATCCAATTCGCAGCGGCTGGCATCCCACTTCGCCCACAGGCCGGAGGGTAATTTTTATAGAAGCCGCGATTCACTGTAGCACCGTTACTCTCCCCCCCCCCCTTGTCGTCTTTCCAGCGAGTAATTTCTTCTAGGATCCCCTTCGTCTTCGGCCTCTCCTCGTCCGGGGCTTCTCTTCCTCCACTTCTTCTTCATCTTCTTCTTCTTGCGCTCCGCAGCTGCCTCCGCCTCGCCGTCCAGGCCGGCGGCGCCAAGATTCTAGATAAGACTTGGAGAAAAATGCGACCGTGTATCTCTTCCCTTCTACGTACTTACCTAGACGTAAACGATTTCGTGGATTAAAGATGACGCTTCGGGGAATTCTAGTTACCCCGGCGAAGTTCGAGCTGGCTCTGCGCGCGACTCCTTTGCACGGGATGCGATTCTAAGGGCCTTTTCACACGGGACACTTTAGCGACGCGGCACTGGTGCTTCGGATATATTCACTTGCAAGAGATAGCCGTCGTTTAACAAAGATAAAACGAGGTGGACCGGTATGCGAATGTGTTTGGAACATCTGAAGAGAGTTTGGAAAGTGTCTAATGGTTGATGTTGTCAGTTGTGATGCGATAGAAAATTCATGGGACTTTGGATGATGGCTGTAAGCATCTGTGTTCATGTTTCTAATCGCTTTGTATGTATTGCCTATCCTGGAAAGTTCGTGCGGTTTCTCTCGAATGGAGACATCCTTATAACTCTTAGAGATTAAATTAACTGGAAGAAACTTAGATTATTGCAAAGTTGAAACAATTAGCGATGTCCACGTTGCACTTTGTTATGTGATGATTCGTTTCCACTCATTTTTGATTCTTTAACTTTGTCATTTTTTGAATGAAAAGGAATGGGCAGCTCTTCGAAGCTATGTTTCATTAACATTCAGAGATTCCTATGTTAAAAATGTTCTCATGCTTTCTTTGAAATTTCGTAATTTTTTAGTCATAAAGAACGATCAGCGAAATGAAAAGAGTTGAAAAGTGTGAGACGTATAAGCTTTAAAGTGTTTCGTCGGTGTTCCTATGAAGTTCTTATTTTGACTCTTCTAGAGGGAGGGAAGAAAGGCGTCTCTGTAGAATCTACCACCAATTTTAGGCAGTTAGAACCGTGTTAAATTGCCGTTGGGCTTGATAAAAGGAACGGCCAGGGCCTAGTTAGTTCCCATTACACGCTAATACCTGTGTAAATCGGTCCTTAAACAAGGCCGGCTCCACAAAGGTAGCAGCTGTCGCGTCAGGTTCTCAGCTCAAGGGTTCGCCATCATTTCATAGGCAGTAGACGCACATTTTTCTTTAAATTATAGCCTGTCGTGAATATATTCGTTTTTTTCAGATTGATTAACGGCAGGACTTTGACTATCTGACCTAAGTGGAGAACATTCATTTTGATAATTGATTTATTTCAGGCACATAACCACTTCCAAACGCAAATATTTTTAATTAATTATGTAATATTATGTGACTTAATAATTTTGAGGGTGCAGAATGAACTTCTAATGAGGTTACAACTTCGTATTTTCATGCCTTAACCTGGAAAACTGTTGAATTTTTGTTTTATTTTTAATATTCAGACATTTATAAAATTCGAAAATCGAGTTTTTCAAAAGTCGGTTTTTGTATAAACCCTAGCAGGGATATCTAGGTTCGCATGAATATCTAACGTACAATTAGCTGCACCATATGCTGCCACTTGTACAATATTACGCACTTTATTTGATGCTGATCATGCACTGTGTTCTTGTTGCAGGTACGTGTGCTTGAATTTATGCAGTATCAAAAACTTTAGCTGAATAACCAGAGGTGAGTTGTTTTAAAAAATTCTACTTCACGAATTGTCAGAGGTTTGCTTTTGACTCAGTAACTTTCAGAACTAAGTAACAGACGCACAATAAGAGATTTCCAAAGATTAATCAATTACAATCAGTTGAAACAGCTTTAGAAGAATATTATACAGCATCTTCCACGCTATTCTATTAGCCGAGAACTAACCCAATTTATAGTAACTCCAGACACAAGGAAACTGTTTCTGAACAGAGTTCCATCAGTCTACGTCTCATTATCTCATTACATCGACTATTTCCCTCTTTTCTAAACGATACGTGTCGCAAGAGCAGCCCATCGGAACACGTTTAAAGTAACTCCTGCTGTACTGCTCATACGTTACCACCTGTCGCAGGCGTCCTCCACTGTTCCAGTCAGCTCCGCTTGTCAGGGCACTCGTTAGCCAAAGATTTGTGACCCCTCTATCCCATTAAGATGTAATGGCGAACCTTGTTCCCTTCTCCACTATATTTTCCACCAATGTAATCGCCGTAAAATTCCACGTTGCCGAACCCAAACACGCAGCCGGAACACCCCGCTCCTCTAATAAAATCGATCTTAACCGTACGCCGCTCTTCCAGAACTTCGTTAAGTACCGGTCATTTAAAAAAAGATCCAAGCTTCCGAATCTTCGATAATTCTGGGTCTGAGAGCACGAAGGAGCCGATAATCGCGGTGGAAATGGAAGATTCGAAAAGGGGTTAGGTGTCTTTAAGAGTTTTTAATGAGAGGGAGCGCGCACAAGTCGAGTTTTAACCTGATATATATCTATTCTCACATCTTTAACGAAAACCCAAAGATAATTGCTGCTTTGCTTTGACATTTGAAGGACGTCCACGCCTTTTCTATTATTGCATTCTTTCGTCCATTCGCTCGTCCGCGTCGTGTTTTTTCCTTCATCCTTTCCCAAGTCAATTTGTAGAAACTTACGTCCGAGCACTTGGATAAACGATCATTACGGAGTCGCTCTTACGAACCACCCTTCAGAGGGTCACTCATTAGTAACAGCAAGTGTCACGGTTCGTATAGGTGGGAGACAGGCATGGTTCGACAAACTTCGTTTCCTAAGTTAAAGTCCCGCCATGAAGGTTTAATCGGGCAGAGGAATTTTTTTTCAATTAATTTAATTTAATAGAATTACAAGAGACGGGTTGGACAACCCTTTGGTACAATTAATTACAAGTGAGGTAGAGAAACGGACGCACATTAAGAAATTCAACGCATCAAACGTACAAATTTTGTGCGCAATCTTAACTATGGAATCACAGAAAATGTCAAGATGGGCGTGATAAGAATTAGCAATGATACGTATGCGTTCGACAGAAATAACAGAATAGTATGAAAGTGCAGTAATATACGGTGTTGTGTACCTAAACTATCCTTTTCGTGTGCCAAAACTAATCGAATAGGTATTTGGGTTACTCTCTGTGAAGGGAACAATGAAACTTTTCGGGCAGTATACATTTTTGAATTGTTGTTTCTTTGTTGTATGTTTCCCCGTAGATTCTATCGTGGAACAATATTCTTTTTTTTATTAAATGACTCGTTCGTGTACCTATAATATTTTTCTTCTTGTACAATTATACAGAAATTACAAATTCATTTTACACATTGTACAGTGTTATTATGGGAACGTAATCAGATTTGCTCTTTATTTATCGTTTGACTTCTCTATATTTAAAAGAAACGCCGATTTCCCTCGTGCACGGCGGAATATTTAAATGAAATTTTTAAAAGTGGTTCTGTTGCTGGCGAAGCAGGAAACGAAGGGGAAAAAATCGAAACGTAACACTCCAGATTTTTAAATTCAAACAGCTTTCTCGCAGTTCTGAACAACTTGACTTTAAGTAAACGAAACTGTCAAGTTTCACTAATATAATTTACTTCGACCGTGTTTCTAGTTCCTCAAACGAGTAAACGCTTCAACGTTTTGAATGTATACGTACGTATGTATGTAGGTGCACGAAGATATAGACGCACGAAAATTATTAAGCGTCCACGTTTAAAGTATTTCTGCAGTTAGAGGAAATTGCGGTACTTTCGTGACGAGTATCTGCATTCTGCTGAAATAATTCTCAATGACGCACGTGGCTGTTAAATTTTCTGTGTTAAGTTAGAAAAAGTAATGGGAACACACGACTGTATGGAAACAAATTTATAGAATAAAATAGACGACTTTGCGACGCTAATGCATTTATATCTACAGAAAATAACATAAATCTTAATGCTGGAAATTTACAGATGACGTATAGAAAGGGGATTTTAAAAGACTTACGTGTGGAATATCCAATTAACTGTTTATTTCAGGATCAGATACATTCTTCTTGTTTCTGAAATCATGTGATTAAGTTCTTCGTCTGATGTTGTGAATTTTTGAAAGACCTGCATTAATTATGCCAATCCTAGCTTTTCACATCACACATTTCTAACACTTTAACAACAATCTCGTTACTTCCCAGATTTTGAACTATTGTTGGACAAATTTTCCACGCTTTCCCCATAACAGAATATATTCACAACCTTCACACTTAGAATTACTATCTCTGAACCAAAAAGTAATCTAGAGAAATGAATATTTCACAACCATGCATGTACTCTCCTGAATTCATATAACATTCAAACGCCCAAGTTTATACAGAAGCTTCAACTCTACCCCCAAATTTTTATTTCTCGTAACATTATATTCTCATAATTAATCTGTTACCCTTATTTTCGCGTTTGTAGTTAACGATTCTGTTGAATTAATTCCACTAGTAACGTAAAACTACCCTTGTAAACTTGTCAACGTCTATCCTTTGTATCGATAAATTAATTGTTATGAAAGTGATCAACACAGGAGCACGGGGCCCAGGTGCAGCATGGCGTCTGCTATTAAAGACGCGAGCCACCCCCGGAAATTTGTTGTTTCGTTTCAATGATGAGTCGCGACGAGCGAGGTAACAATATAAGGACACGGGCTCGGTGTAGCGAACTGGATTAAAACCGCATCAAAAGCGGAATGGTTATGTAATTACGTTAGTCCCCGTACTATCGGTTGAAAATAATAGGTTAGACGCGCTCACGGGCTCAGCGAGCGATAATTAGGTTGTATCGGGTTCGTAAGCTGCGTCCTAAGCGCAAACGTAGGCACCTTCAAACACATTAGACTCTAATGGTACCCTATTAAGTTTCGTTATAGCTATAAAGTGTTATACACAAAGTTTAGGAGGTCCACTCTTTTGCGGCATGTGTCTCCTTTAATTTATATCAAGTGGAAGTTGCTCCGAAGAAACTCTGGAAGCCGGTTAATAAAAGTTCGTGGAAGAGATTGTTTAAGGGGTTATACCTAGTCAGCCGGCCAAAAAAAGGCGAATGTTTGTGAATTTTTTCTGGCAAAATGGAAGCACATATTTTTCCAGAACTTTTTGTCCTTAAAAGAGCAACATTCAAAGAATTTTTTTGTAGAAAAATATTTACGTTTATAATAAAGTTACAACGGAAATCCAAGAAACCTTTTTAAAAAGTTGTTTTTGCGGTGAACACTGCCATTCTTAACTAGGGTATCTAAAATCACTAAATAAAAAATATTTCGTTATTATATTAATGTATCCTCTGATTCGCAGAGGGAATTTCCGAAATATTAATTTAAAACAAAATGACGACTATTTAAATTTGCAGTCCTGATTCTTTCGCGCAAAAGTCACGTCGTTGAGAAAGAGAACACTATTTTCACATGTCGTTATAAAAAGCGCCAAATTTCACAAAGTTCGATAGAGATTTTTATCGCCAGAGTAAATTCTTGAATTAATGATTTCCTTAAGCAGCAGTAATCCGAAATTCACGGGCCACTTTATATCGTACTACTTTTAAATCGCGTCGGGGAAACTAATCGTACAAAGAAGCTGCAGTAAAATTGTTTCCAAAGGGGATGTAATTTGGTGAATAGCAAACGTCAATTTCTGCGCGTCAGCCCGCGAATATTATATCTGGGAAGCTGTATAACCGTGGAAGGCACCAGATGAGCTAAAGTTCCTTTGCCGTCGAGTTATGATCAATTACGGACTAAAGAAAGAAAGGACGAAACGAGGGAAGGGCTTACGACTGCGCCTTCCAATAAAATTCCGCGTTGCACAGGACGAAATTATTTAAAGCATACTGCTGGGACGAAATCACTCCACCGCGGGAGAACCGTGGGGAAAAGCGAAGGGAGCATCTCCCTTTCTTGGTCGTGGTGGCTGTCGTAAGAAAAGAGACCTCTACCCCAACCTATAGGCAATTTGACTTTTCTGCCCTTTGAGTCCGGTGATCCTGGTTGTAAAGAAAGAATCAGTCCCGAGCAAGCCTCTCCACTAGAAGGACCTTCTGAATAAGGTAATAATCCAAAAGAAATGTTCTCTCTTTCCGATATTCTCTCCTCGAGATATAAAGCCTTGGTGATCAGTTAAAAATTGCTTACCCATTCGTCCCCCTTCACCGTCAACGATGTCGTTCCTTTATTGCAGCTCTCGCGGTGCTGCCCCGAATCGAGTAATTTAAGCTCAGAACGAGGGAAACTATTTTACGAGCGTCACAGCTTCATTCATCGAAAGTTGATCTGATTCCTTCAGATTTTTTGTGGCAGAAGCTATTACCTTTTGTGAGTGGTAAATCCAGATAGGACGAGCGTAGGAACGAAAGACACGTATAAATCAGAAGCAATTGTGTTTTATTTAAGAATCTATAGATTCGAAAACTTTTGAATACAATCACTCGAGCACTTGTTATAAGTAGGTGCGTTTGACAAAAGAAAAAACAGAACGATTTCCCCTGTGCCTGTGGTCCAACTTGAAAATTTCTTAGGTTCTCTTTTGCAATCTTAAAAGTAGTTTTCGGACTGTAATTCGATTATTATTATTACTGATAGCTGTAGTTTAGATAATATGAATTGAAGTGGAGAAATCACACGTGTCCTAAGAAAAATGACTAGCAATTTGACAAAGGCATGCAATAATCAACTATGTTACGTTTCATTGCATTTTCTACAAAATTCAAAAATGGAACACTCGGCCCTGGCGAAATGTGTATTTTTCATTCTCCCTCGAAGCAAGACGATTAAGAAACTTAGGCAGCAGTCCGAAGAACAGAATGGGGAGAGGGATGCTCGGCTGATGAGAAGTTAAAGGTGATGAGGATATATTCGGGCGTGTTTCCATTTACCTAAAATTCCACGTAAACACGGTGGATACTTATGCACGAGGCTTTGAGAGTAGTTAAGAAACATCCGCGTTTCGAGAAGGATAAGATTGTTCGCTTGGTGGAGAATTTTCGAGGAAGTTTCTTTTACGCAAGTTTCGCCACTTCCGCCGCCTTATATTTCCGCCGATCCTATAAGCTAACTTCTGAAACTATACTTAAAACGTGATTTCGGTGCCGTTGTATTTTTCGACGGTGTAATCGAAAGTACGCAAGTTGCAAACTGGGTTACATTGTTAGTATCTTCCTGCGCGAACTTTCCTGTCGTTATTGACCAGCCAGAAATCAAAGTTCGTGCTTAAACCGCGAGCTTTGTTCGGTCACGAATTCATTTCTTCCTTTATCTTCAGTTCAATTGTCGTTTCATATTCATCGTTGGCATGATCCTTTGGTTTTCTACGTTCTTTTAATGTGTACAACTTTAGAAATGTGTATAAGCAATTTTCAGGCATGAGTGATAGTCGATTGTGTATGATGTACATTAGAAATACTCGATTCAGTAGTTTAGCGGTTAAAATGTCTAGAACTAAGAAGAAAAAATGGTTTTAGTGGTAAACCACTGGTCTTCAGAATTATTTAATTTTGCAGTAATTATGAGCAGCGATTTTTGTTCAAAAAGCACTAACACGAATGTTGCCGTTATCAATTTTTCCCTCACTGACAAATTGCTTTTTATGTTATTAAGTATAACAAATAAAGTGAGCAAACTCTTAAAACATTAATTTGAAAGCACTGTATTCATTAATTCATTCATTCCTGCTGTGATATAATAGCATTTTTTAATAGACATAATCAATAAAGAAGTTCGAGATTTCCTATGAACACATGATAAGGTATTTAAGAGAATACATATTTCTGAAGTCACCCCATTCGCCAACAGAAATCTGTCAGGCCATGAAATAACTTACTGAAGTTATTTAGTGTGAAAGGTTAACAGTTGAATAGAAGAAAATATTAAGTTCCTTTAATAGAACTTCAAGAAGTCGTACCTAGTTGGGAATGGGTGCACCGAAAATAAATTTTTCTTAATACGCAAACATTTTTCTTCAAAAGCTTAAAAACATCCATGTGACACTTATAAATTGCCTCAGCAAAACAAAAACTAAACCTCCTAAAAATCTCGATAATCTTATCTCAGCCGAATAATTTTATCAATCAATGAAATAAATTTATTTTTTAACGATCGCATTCTTGTATGCCTGATAGTGTGACTATCTATCTTATAAACTACAGCTTAAGGACAATGATAAATGTGAGGAATGAAAGAATTATTGACATTAATGAGTATCACAAAATTCTACAGAATACTAAGAAGGAATGGTCGTTTGGTACGAGGTCATTAGAAACATTGCTTTTCCTGGCCGCCGTCAGCCATTGAGAAAGATAACCCAACTCATTCGAAGCTAGTTTCCGTGAAGGCGAAATTGGCATTCTCACCGACATCTGAACACCGTGATTCGACGTTAGATTTTGGACACAGGATATTAGCAGAAGCGGTAGACGCGAGGGGAAACGTGCAGGAATTCAGCTTGGAAACAATCTCCTCTGGCTGTAGTATCTGTTTCTCTCTTGCCCGAATTCTCCCTTGCAATCTTGTTGGTTGGAGATAAGACTAATTACCATTGTATCCACGGAGAATGGCTCATACACCATCATCCTGGAAATCTTAACCCTTAATAATATCGCTGTCAGTTACTAAGCTATGCACAACAAATCAGTTAATCGTATTTAAGCAATAATGCAATGGAACAAAATTCCTGTGACATTGTAATACCCTCGGATTATGGTTACAAATGCTTGCCATTATATTTGGGTAACATTTGCTAGTGAAGAAGTCTGTAAGATCTTCAGATATTGGGCAGAATTTGGCAAGCCTACCGTTGGACTTAAACGAGTCATTCTTAATAAATAAGACGGTAGAATCTGTCGCCTATATGGACAAGTGTTTCATTTTTCATTTTGATTACTTGTAATTCAATTATAGTCGATTTACGATTAGTATCCTAGTCGTTTTACACTTAACTGTTAACAAACGTCTTGTAGTGTTAACGTAACTTTATAAATCGAAGTGGAACGTTAAAAAAATAAGTAGGCTTATATCCAATAAACTATCAAATGTTAGAGAAGATTAATATGTAAAATTCACCCAACGTACAGTCATCTTCATTTATTTAGTCTTGGGGTTTTATTGGGTGAAGATTTGTAGATGACGGGAAAACTGCATTTCACGATAATGGGAAAGAAAACGTACACAAGATGTGGATGGCTTAGTGCAGAGATATTGTAGGTATGTCCACTTTCAGCGTTTTCCAGAAAAACAGGTTAATACATGCAATGGTACATAAGATTCAGGAGTATACAATGAACAAAAATATTATCTCTGACAAATTTATGAAGTACATATAAATGTGACTTTTATACAGCATAAAAAACACAGTGAGGAACTATTTTTGCATATAACTCAAATTTCATGAAAAGTTAACATACAATATTTGGGCACTAAGCCATCGATGTGTACGTGATAATCATGTAGAATGATTTCAGAGTGAACTTATTGCTCTAAGTCTGGCGAAATAACTTTTTACGCGGTTTTCGAGCCGCCAAGGCCCGGGGAGTTGGGCGTTGAATAAAAAAAGTAACTATATTCATCAAATAATCTAAAGTTGAAGTAACTTTTGTTTGATCCGTTATTTAAATAATTTTTCATTTAGTTAATGCCCAGCTCTGTGCGTCACTCATCTTCAAAAACTCACTCGACATGCAGAAACACACATGATAGATTCGCACTCCCACAGATCTTACACCCACCTTAGAATCCAATTTCCTAAAATCACTGGCACAGTGACCCTCGCGGTTCAGCAATCATCGCGCCAGTTAAATCTCCATTTACGTATCTAAGGTTAGAGGCCACTGCACGAAAGTACCCGAATCGTGGTGCGCCATTAACACGGTGAAATACGTAAGACACACTTCTCCGGGTGGCGCGCACCCTGTCCCTCCCTGGAAAGCGACGAGTCGCCCCTTACTAATGGCTCCATTCCCCCCCAGCTCCCATCTCGAAACTTGGCGCGGACGTTATGAAAATTTACGGATTTTAAATGCTCGCGGACGGGCGCGGGCATTAGAAGTTTTTACCCGGGCGAAAACTTTGCCCTCCTTATCTGCCTTTATGGTCGAGCGCCGTTCGAGAAAGTGGGCTAACGCGAGGAGTATCTCGAAGCAGACGCATCGATCTCCCGGGACGCTCATAAAGACGTGCAGCATCGGGGAAGGCGGTGCAGCGACGGAGGAAACGGGGGCAGGAAGTAGGATACAATTCAGGAAATTGTAGTGGACATTGTCTACAGAAGAAAAGTAGTCCATCCCTCATGGGAGGAGACTGTCCGTCAGTGTGCCAGTGGCTCGTTCACGACGTCTGACGCTGATCGACGCGGGAGCACCGGAGTGGTCGAGCTGTCCCGCGTCGTTCCAATTGCGTGTTTCCTTGTAAGATTTCGAGTAGATCGGGTGATTGAAAAGTTGCGCGATAGAAGTGAAATAGCTGGGCTCTCAAGGCTAGGAAGAATTGAAACAGACATGGAAACGCCAACAACGTGACTGCTTGATGTGTTGGGCAGCGATTTTAGAGGAAGCTTGTGGGTAGATAGGGAAACGTAGGTAGGTACTTGATTCGGGTTTAGTTGTTTCTTTGGATATTGAACAGTTCATGAGGTACTTAATGATAAATGCTTTATTTTACACGATGATGTATTATGGTCTTTAAATTCAGACATCTTTGTGGTAATATAATAGCCTAGTTACTAGGCCCTAGTAGTTGGATTTCATTTCTATACACAGTGTTTCGTAGCGACTTCCTGTGCTTTCTTAACAAGTTATCGCACAAAAAATATTCCGGCTTATTATCAATTTCTTTTTTCACGGTTCTTCCCGCCCCTCAAAATTAAACTTCTTTCATATGCCCATGGTTGAGTTACAAATTTTTCAAGAAAGCATATCAGGTAGAGACGACTTGATACCAAGCCCTGCATTAGCTTCGACGCCCGTAGTTGTCGACTTAATTTATTTATACACCATGGGTCGGGGGCACCGTCATAGAGAAGCCCCCGTGCAAGCCTGCTGAGGCAGCAGTGACAAAGAGGGCCAGTGTCGGGAAAGTTGCTAACTTTATGCTCCGCTTGTTTAGATTGGGCAGGAAAGCGGTTCCCCGGTTCTCAGCATTGTTGGTAATTTGGCACCGAGTTCGTTACCAACCAGCTGGTGCCGTCAACGATTTGCCGTAATCACGGAACTGGACGAGTTTCCTCAACTCCCAAAACCTAAGGACGCCCAAAGTGTTCGTACTGTGCTCGTATAGGCATTCGCTGAATCTTAGATTGAAGCTCGAAGACGGAATATCAACACCAGCTGGCTACAACCGCTGAACACTTGACCTGGTTTCTCCATTTATTGTCTGGGGAAAGGCACGCGCGATTATTCACCCCGGCTGATATCCATCATGACGACGCCCTTGCGTAAGAAAGGAATTAATTAACGAATGAAGAGACAGTAATATTTGTAAAAGTGTGCGTAAAGTCTTTTTCATTTGTCTCATATTGAAGTTCAGAATTTTCTGTGTGAAAGCAGGGTTAAAATGAATGAAATGAAAAATCGATGATTAAGGGTCAATAATCGTATGCCATAAACCCTTAATGATTCAGAATTGCTGTAAGAATCAGCTTAAGCTTAAAGACCGAAGTAATCATGTCGACTTCGTGTCTCTTACAAATTTTAAACCTTGACTTAATTAGTGTTGATTTCCATTTTATTGCTTAATATGCACAACAGAATGAAAGAGAATTCAATTTCTCAAGTCGAAAGACTGGTCTTTCAAAGCTTGAACTTCATTATTTATGGTAACTATTGTTCAACAGAGAACCTGTAATTGTAAGTGAATATTTTAAAAATAGTCACTCTGGGTAGTTCGATCGTTTTAGTGACACTCGCGCTCGGCCGTCTACATGGTAGGTATTTATACCCCAGTTTCGCCACTTGCTGCAACTCATCGAGCAGTTGGAACTTGGAGGGCGAGGCGGGATATCTCTGAGTATACACATATCGTCGCTAAAAGCGATATTCTAACCCGAAGTGCACATCCACAAACTGAATCATGTTGACTCGTCAATCAACGCTCGCACCTCCCACGTCTATGCTGTTTTACAAAACACTTATCGCGTACCTCGACCACTTACAAGGAACATCACACAACTGTTACACGCCGATTTTGATGACACTCGGCATACAGGTAGAGCACCTAAAAATATTAAACACGTATTTTTTTTAGCGGCGGGAATTCTTGTTTAAGGGGTGAAATTATTTTTCAAATTTGGGGGTTTGAAAAATATTTGGTCGAATATGGAAAGTGACTACGGATAGAAAAAATAATAAACAACAAAGTTGCATGTTTTTTTGTTATGAAGAATAACATGCCAACAGCAGAACTTCTGCAAAATCACAGATGGCAGCGCTGTAGTAAAATAAATATTGTTCTATAAATACTTCTTTTACATTATAATATTTTTGTTTTCATCAACGCGTTAGTACACGCAACAATAGGAAACCTACCTATGTATATTTTCTTCGATTGTTGACAATTATTGCCATTTCAAATCGCCGTGAAACACTTGGCTGATGTTCCTTGTTAGTACACAGAACAATTTTGAAGCAGTGACTGCTTCGACAGTATGAAAAATTCTTGGAAAAAACTAAAACCTATCACGTTCGACTAATATCGGGCTTAACTACTTAACTGTTCATTCTCTTCAATAAGAATCCATTTAGGAAAGAAACACAAAGTTATTTCCATAAGTACCAGCCATTGCTATCATGAAGCTATAGAGAAACAATTCATTGATGTTCCAATTTTCTCCTCGAATTGAGTCCTGTTCTTCTTATACTTTAGTAATTAAAAGAATATCATCAATCTCACTTAGTGACTTTACCTTAAACACATAAACATTATCCAAGGAAAACTTCGATTCAACTTAATGAAAAATTCAGAACGCAAAGCGGTACTTATCTATAATCGATGGTTCTTAATTCCACGATCGCCAGCTGCGTGCAGATAGGTACGTTGTAACGAGTAAAAACTTATGAGGCATGAAAAAAAAGAGAGAAATGCAGAAGGAGGAAACACACCACGTCGAACCCTTACATCCTATCTAGCAGCCGTTTAGCCAACCATTCGCTTCACTTCCTCGCTATGTACTCGCCAATAACTTCCCCCAATAGTCGGGACGTCACGAGTTCCAACGAACGAGTGGACTGTTTATACGCTTCCAATAACCGCAGAACAGTTGCCAACTGTCGCACCCGTCGATTTCCACGGTCCTTCCGCTCGCGAACTTACTTTCTCTACTTGCCAATCTCGCCGGAGGGGGATGTTCCAATGTAATCCCAATTTCGGAATTCTTCGCCACATTCCGCTGGGTACCTTCATAGCTGGCTTCCTTAATAAGGAGGAACGGTGGAAACGGTATAACGCGCGAGAAAGGTCGATTAACTTTTTCACACTCTGCCGAGCTCATTCGAAACGGTATTTTACGTTTCGGGCTGCGCGAAGAATTCGCTTCAAGGGAGGGGGTAACACCATTTACAGGAAATTAGACGGGTTGATGGTGTCAGTGAAGGAGAGTAAAGCATTGTTTGGTTATTTTCTTTCTGTGAGAGGCATTGTTTGGGCTCGATTTTTCTACGCTGTCTGTAATTTGGACTTTAGGATAGTTGCGTTGTTAGTAAAGATGGGATCGTTTAGAGGTGAAGTTGGGTAGATTTTCGCTGGTCGTGGCAGTGTTCACTTTTGGAGTAGATTTCTGGAATCAGTGGTAGGTAGTCTGTAGAAATTAGTAATGGGCTGTGATAGCAGTTAGAGACAGTACACTCCACCTAAAGTAAGCAATCTCATATTCGTAGTCGGTTCAGTAACTGTTCCGTAACTATCAGATAACAGATGAGTGTTTGGAATAGTAGTGTGACTTTGTTATTTTAAATTTACATTGCCATCCCTTTCTGACTTTTGTCATTTGGTAAGTTTGTAATATTTAGTTTTCTTTGGAAATTACATTTACCTTGAAATGTACTGAAAATGTGTTACACTTGAAACTTATCGCTTATAGAATAACTTTCGGTCTTCAAAATGCTCTTCAGTCCTTATATGAAAAGATACATATTGCTTAACTGTTTCAGAATGTTTAGTGATAGAGACAAACTAACGCTAGAACTGCTAACTGTAATTAAGTAGTACCTGTGATTACTCTTAGCTCCAGTATTATTAACTAAGTTATTTATTAACAATGTTGGCTCGGATTAATTGTCTATTTATTACTGTCTCCAGTGTCGTTTAACAAGGCAAAGGATAGTAATAGGATTCCTGATATCAGATAAAATACCTCTAATGAATTGGAAGGGAAACTAACACGTTGAGTTAATGCCCATTATTTAGAAACAAAGTAACGTCTACCCTAGTTTTAATAAACTGCTAATATTCCTTTATTATGTCATACGCGAGGTGTTCTAGTGTATTCTGAGTTGGTAGAAAATGTATCATATGATGGTCCAAATTCAAAACTGATGCATTTATATACTTCCTGTTTGCCAAAACTTTAACATTAAGTATCCTTATCAATACAGATCATTAACGCAAACGTGACGTCATGAATCAGATCACGGTCGCCTTAGATTCATAAAAAAAGTTTAATTGCAATTACCAACACCACTTTTATGAACCCCCCCCCCCCCAACAAAGTTAATTAAAATGTGAGAAACAGCTTCACAATTCAAACTCATCCTTGCAGCTGAAATTATTCTCGAAATATAAACAGCTGTATCCTACAATGTTAATTATTTTATCAATTTGTGTCTCCATTATACAAAGGACAGTGGCAGGCCAATTTTGGACATGGCTGACAACGAAAACTTTTCACAGGATATGTTTCTATCGGCTATAAGCAATCCAAAATGCGTTAATATTTGCCCTGAAGCCGATGGAGAAGTTATAAATAATAAGCGAAAATTACAAAAAATTTTTTTTCTGAAATTTCTTCCCGGCAAATATATAGAGCTCCAGAAACAGTATAACATTTAATTTTTTTTCTTCAATATCCTTCGTAATTTACGAGTTATCAGCGCATAAGTAAAAGGGGTGACTCGGAAAAAAGGGGTGGTATTTTCCTTCAAGCGCAAAAATAGTAGCTACCGATCTTTTGAGGAAAGAGAAATGCACTGGTGCACTCGGTCATTATGACATTACACAAGGAAACATTAACTCAAACGGTGTCTTATAACATTATTATTATTTCAGGCTGGCAGGCTAAATAAATATGCATTTCGGATTCCCTAAGACCTGCATAAAAGTATCTTGTAAAAAACCTTCGTTGCCAGCGAGGTCCAAAACTGGCCATTCCTTCTCGATCACAAATACTTACCTCTCGCCTAATTTTTAAAAAAGCAAACACTCCACTTTTTGCACAAAACGTCTGTTCCATCGTGAAGCATATAGACACTTATGCTTAACACTTCGACGACCGCTGTCATGTATGCGTGATTTAACAATTTCAATTTACTATTTTCAGTGAGCCTAAGAAATCGACTTAAATTTCCTATTTACCACCAATGAAACACACAATTCAAGGATTCATATTCCATTTACAACATACTGTTTCGACAACCTCTAAGAACTAATAAACACCTACTTATAAAATTTCTGTAGATCGGCAGTGAAGATCGTCAAAGTATTAACACGTGCCATACAGATGTTCGAACTACATGCCGCACTGTCTCTGCCAATGTTCAACGTCTGTCCTCGTCTTGCCTCCTTCAATCGGCGAGCAAAGGGATGTTGAAAAATCTAGCAGGTCCTACGACAGCGATCTCGAGGGTTAATCGAGCGTTTCAGTGGTGGCGATGCCACCCAAGTAGACACCCGGAATGGGTAACACGTGTTTGCAGTCGCGAGCAGCAGACTGTTCCGCGCGTCGCGATTAATCTTACAATGCGTTCCGCGAATTTCGTCTCGGGACACACGCGGGGATCGCGACCGAATCCCGCCGTGCAGTTGCTGAAACGCGTGGAAACCGACGACCTCCAGCGGGCCGAGGTCACCAGGAGGTCGAGGAAAAGTCATCATCATGATGAAAAGCATCCTGAGCCTCCTCCAAGCACAAGCACAGGGGCATAGTGCTTGCTTCATCTGAGCCTTGCTGCTTTGTGTCTCGGCTTCACCTTTCCCTCCATCATTCCTCTTACAACTAAGGAGAACTCGCTGCGCCCAAAGTGTCATTGCTACCGGTCGATTCATGCTCTCCAAAAACTTGAAAAAATCATTACACTTTGAAGACTAGGCAAGAACAGAGGGCCAGTTTCTTCGAGGATAGAAAAGGTTGAATAACTTTCTAAGCTTGAACAACTCGAATAACTTTTTTAAAGGAAGAGGATACGTTGTTTTGTCTAAAAATGGCCACTATTCTATTTTAGATCAGCTAACATGTTCCTAATTTATTATATCAGTGCGAAAATTTGTTCGTTCACTGTTAGGCGATCTTAGGTACCTATAATGAATTTTTTTTAGTACACCTCGTTGAACTTTTACTAGAAAAGTGGCAGAAGGTCAAAGGTAGCCAAGGAAAGTACTTTGATTAAAAAAAACCTGTAATATATTTTTACTTTTAATAAAGGCTTTCAAAAAATTTTTGCACCGTCCGAATGTCTACGTTCACCTGGTTCGAAGGCTAACGGTGTTCGTTGGGATTTCGAGTAATTCAGAGACTCAAAGGATTACGAGGATCGTGTATTACTCGGGGCCAAAATAAAGCTTCGAGATTTTAAGCAGGACCATCCATCAATGCTGCAGAGGGGCGATTAATCAAATTCGTTCGATTCACCTGGACGCGTCTGTCTTTATTCTTATTAATTACGTCGACCAGCGACGTCAAGGTGTCGTAGCCGAACAATGACGGCCGCGTACGCTTGGTTGTTTCGAGCTGGTTGGAAAAACGTGAGAAAGATGAACGTCATTGCTGTGGATATTGAATATGGAGATCGCGGTAACCGTGGTGAAAGAGAAGGAAGAGCATAATTTGTCAAGTGTTGACGCTAAGCTGCTAACTTTGCTGTGTAACGTCGCAGAACGTCTCGTGCAGCCCTTTTGTGATACTTTCATGGAACTACGGTCGTTGCCGCTTGAAAATGACCGAAGAATCGCTAGCAAACTAGGTGATAGGCTATTGGTATGACGATGATGATGGGGTTTGTTGTTGATTGCAAATTGCTAAAAAATGCATAGAATTCTATGTCTTTTTATCGATTGCACGTACGTCCAATTGCTTTCCTCGTGTTTCGTCATTTCTGAAGCAAGAATTCGCTTTCTTAATAACCAAGAAACTGTGAAAGAAAACACTAGGTGATAAAGTAAGGAGACACGGGTTGGAGCATTTTTAAACGCCTTGGAAGATTTACTAAAGAGTTATAAGTCAGAAAAATAGAGCGTGAGGGCAGATAGTACCAAATAAAATCTGCAACTGTGAATTCTCATTAATGGGAACAATTTCTTGCAATTACTTTGGAAGAGTTTGTAAAATGATCTAAAAAATTAAACTTTGTAATTTTGAATATTGTGATTCCCTAATTTTCTTAAGGTCTTTCCAGAAATTTACATACGTTTGAATTTTTCCAATCGTTTTTAAACGAGAACTGTCTCTGCCAAATACATACTTAAACATTAAACATTTCATTAACTTTAATACATTCGTTTCATCATCACTTGCTATTGATATAATGATTTGACCATGCATAGAATAATGTACCATCATAAAATCGTGTATAATAAAGTCCATTTGGATTTGAACCATGACACAGAATTAACGAAGAAATCCATGTGGTCCTTATACAAATTAGGAGAGTCAATAACATGATTAAGAGGATTATGTGCGCAATAATTGGATTTATAAGCACGAAAGTGAAATTTGGTCATTGTTAAAATTTTCGCTTAAGTGTATGGATAAACATATTCGAAATAGACCGAGTAATTGGTTTTATTATTAATAATCTTCTACGAGTGGAATAGGTAATTAACTAGGTATATCAGTTTTAGTTTCATCACTTTTCAAACTATTTATTATTATTATTATTATTATTATATTCGCTTATATTATTAACTTAACGATGTCAAACAATGTCCAAATAATCAATATTCACAAGATTGAAATTCCACCTTGCATTTAAAAGAATTACGAGACCAAGAGGCCCCAGAGATCCAGCTATAAGTTCATGGCCACTTTACAGCATCCCATTCCGTTTTCTTGACCTCAAAGTTCAAGGACTCATACAGACACCGAATCATAGAAATACTAAAAAGATGGATACCTATTTCGAACACTAGAACCTGTTCGACACACCATTATAAAACACACAAACTGATGAAGAACTTATCACTCACCCTCTGCAATGTTACACTTCTGTTTCTCTACACAGCTCAGGAGAAACACAAGAAACTCATCAAAAGCCGCGTAAAGAATTCTTCCGCCGCCCACGACGAGAACGTCCCGAAAGGCCACGGTCCTTCGATCAATTCGTCGCAGAGTTAATCGATCCCCGTTCGTCCCCCGATCCACGGGGAATCGTAAAAACATCACGCGAGTTTCATGGCCGAATTTATCGCGGGCACGATTGCTCGTAACAATGCGCGACGGTGTCCCACCATGAAAATCGCGGTGCGTCATGATTCCGCGTCGCATGGTGTCACAGCCTGTAAGGAACAAAGGGAAAGAGAGACAGAGAGAGAGAGAGAGAGAGAGAGAGAGAGATCTGGCCTGCATTTTTCACGGGCGATTCTTCAGGAGAACTCACGAGTGTTTCGTACACCATCGGGCCCGTGCGGCGGGATACATTATTCGTGGATCAGAAAGGAAACCCCGGGCTTTTCGAACGCTCGTCCGCCGCTGTTTCAATAAACTCATGGGAATCGACAACGCGGTGTGTAGGATGTGTGTCGCCGAAACTGGTGGCGGTGCTGGTAGCGGCTCTGAAATATTAAACGACCGAATGCAGGCTGCAGTATGCATTCGTGCGTGTCTGACGCGCGTGAGTGGTATGTGAGAGGCCCGGCACACCGATCTACTATTTTGCCGGACCGCCATGTACCAGCATATTAGCTGGCTCTGATGCAGCTACGTGTATAATTAGGAAGATGCTCGCGGGTTAAACGTACACACGATAAATAGTATAATTAGCCGGATTGGCATAGGCACGCGCATTCCCTTGATTATTCTTCGCATAGGAGATGACGGTGACCTTTGATGGCTGCGCGGAGATCGGCCATGTTTGGCGGGAGCACGGGCTGCGTATTAATTGAAGAAAAGATGAGTTGATCGAACGTGTCACAGGGAATGTTTGAGTTTCTGATGATATAAAAGGTGCAGGATTGTTTCCTTTGCGAATTGATATGGAGCAGAATTATGCGCACATGGTTTTCAACCTTTAGGTCCTGGAATAGTTTTCATGGTAACGGAGGGCACAGTGGAGCAGTAGGGTGGCCCTTATTTTCAACCTTCCAATAACGAAATCCATCACCTCCCAACAGCAACGACAACCCCACTTCACAACGTAGCCCATTACCCCCATCAACGAAAGCTCACTTCTCCCCAACACGAACGTCCACTGAAAAAGAAACCTACCCTACCATTTCAAGCCATATCGATACACACAATCTTCTTCCGAATACCACCACGTAATCCACCCCACTCCGTATATCTGGCCACTCTTTCGAGGCGGGCGCTAATTATGAAATGTTCCGAGCGCGACGCTCCAGCACCCAATCGGATTACAATGCGCCACTGTATATTAGCCCTGTTCCCTGTAACCTGTGCCTGGGTCGCGTCGCGCAGGGTCCAGTAAATATTACAATTAGCCCGTTCGGTAACGATGTAACTCGTTTACGCGACGGTTCCCCCGCCAGCGCATAATAGCCAGTATGGCGCGACACCGCGATCCTGGACAACGCGGATCGGGTCCCATGGCGATCCCGGACCACTGTATTACACGTAGCCCAGGCATTACGGAGCAATCGTCCGGTGGTCGGGATCGAGTGACTCCCGATTCCCAATGCGCACTCTATACGGCACGTCAGCCGAATTTCGTCGAAAATACGCGTCGTTATGCGGGGCGATACGGTGGCCGGTGCTACGGGACGCTGATGCGCCTATCGCGGTGTTAATTAATAAATGGGGATTCGATTTGCCCCGGATAATTGAGGAATTAACAATGCTCGATCGAGCCGATCGTTAGCTGCTTGAGCGTGAACAGGCGGTTCATCTAACGCGCGCCACGAGGCGCATTAGACTTTCGATAGGTTTTAGCGTGGCTGGATGGTTGATCGGTTCTATCGTTTACGGTGATCGCATTTGGTATTAAGCTCGACTTTAGCTTTGGATAATGTCTGATTCTTCTGTTCATTCCCTTCACTTGGTCTGTGTTTATACCTTTGGACCAGATGACACGTAGGTACCTATGCATGCAATTAAATTGTGAACGCCGATAAAATTCTCAAGCGGACTACCTGGTCTTCCTGTTTTTTACTCTGTAAGCTTCATCAATCGAAATACTTAGTTGGTAGAAGGTTTACACTCATCTATACTTCGCGAACTAAATAAGATTTGGTGCATTTACTGTCAAAAGCGAATAAGCACGATAGATACCGTAGTTCTAAGAAAGAACTTACACAGGAAACACTCTCAAAGAGGAACCCAGTGATTATGCAGTATCAGGACATCCGCGCTCCTGCACTCTAGCTTCAAACAACACAAATCTGTATTCCAGATCTATCGAACACCCTCTAAGTTTTAACAGCTTCGTGTTTGGTGGATTTGTAGTGTATCGGAAGGAGAACAGTGATATTTATAAAAGATATTGGTGTTTTCCTGATCGTGACGAGTAGGAGTATGTAAAGTGAGAACTGAATAAAAGTTATCGAATGTGAATGGATACTTTTAGGCGAATAAACAATCGGTAAATTCTATATTCGTCACGCTACATGCATGTGAAATTACGTACCCTGCACATAATATCCTTTGAATGCGACATAAATCAATACATCTTGTTATTAGTGTCAAACTTCCCTACCATCTTCTACACTGCAATGTTAAATGTTGCTCCAAGTTCACACAAAAATTGGCAAGGAAACATTCTCAATAAGGGGTCGTCATATGAAGTGAATATTCGTATTGTTCGTAATCTTAGATAATGACAAAATTATATATAGATTATTAGCTACTGGTCGATTATACAACGCGAGAAAGTAGAATACAAAGATTACGTGTTATTTTTAATAATAATTATGAAATCCGTTTTATTTGAGGGATAAAATAATATTAATAGTATTTTGTTAGAAGTATTCGCTTTTTACTATGACCTTGTGCGACCACCAAACATCACGACGTGGTTTTAACCGACTTGCGGATTAACCCGTGTCTGACTCGGAGTAAGCGAACCGTACCAAAATGGACCATGCAGAGTCAGACTCGGGGTAACGTTTTCATTTATAACTTAAGAACCAGACATCGAATTAACACGAGCCAAAGTGAAAATTAAAACTAAAGAACTATATTTTTCAGTAAAATTGTCCATGCAAATTGCAAAACACTTTTTGAAAAATTGCGGTCGTCTAAATATTGTAAAAGAAAGTAATGTTTTGAAAACTATAAAGAATGCCAAAATTAGTCGCTAGTTACGTAGATTAAAAGTAAAATTGATATTTAGGAGTTTTTAGAAAAATCTAAATGGTACAAATCTCGAAATATTGGGTTTACTTACGTGAAGCTCGGTTTCTGTTTTTGCAATAATCACCACAAATTTGAAATCAGCAACCTGGAAGTAAATGCTTTCCTCCGCAGAAAAAATTAGCCCATTTCGATACCGAATTCTGCCACTATATAGGTCCGCAAGCCGATTAATAATGGTGTAAAGAGAACACGTAATCTTATACACAATTTTCTCGCGTTAAATAATTCATTAACAGCTTTGTCCTTATCTAAGGTTTCGAACAGTACCGATATTTACTTGATATGCCAACCCTCTTCTGGATAGGTATGTCTCCTTGTGAGTCTAGCAAAGAAATATTCCCCGACGAGTGTAGTCTCTCATGATTTAAGAACGAAAAGCTTGTAGGAATCACGATTGCATCGTGATCTTGGATTTTACCAAAAGTAACAGGGACCTCATCTGTTTCGACCCATATCTGTCGCTTCAAAGAAATCCAGGACAAACTTTGATCGAATTATTTCCTCTCCTTCACTGCGCCGATAGAAACCAATAATTTATTCTGCCTCACTGTACCACGATTCACGCATGAAGTCTTTATAAAAATTTTGAACGTGTTACATTTCCATCGTCAGCACTGACCTTACCCATCCGCCTAAACGGGTCTTACAAGCGTCTCACACGCGCAGCAAATTATGGCACCTGCGAGCACATTCTGAAAAGAAAGTTAACTCTCCGTGAACAGCCCAGTCGCGAGTCTCCAAGCGAGATCCTGCCTCTGCAACGAATCCTGTCCGCACGTAATTTGCATGCAACGCGCGTGCATACTTACTGTGCAGAGTCTGCTGGCTCGGAGCAAACGCATGTGATTCCACTTTCATTTTTTATGTCGACACGTTTAAAGGATTCCACGCAACGTCAGAAGGGAATGGCGTTAGGTTCGAGTGGCGGAAAGTCGCGCGTGCTGGCTGGCAGGGGTTAACGAGACGTTTAATCGTGAGTCGTTCAGGGCTGCGCGCTGACAACCGAGCATTTACCTGTTTCGCAGGCTCCTCGAACGGGAAAGTGATGGCCGTCCGTTAAAAGTGTAATAAATGGCGGTGACACATCGTTCAGCGGCGACGTGTGCGCCATATTGCGCTCGAAACGCGAGCCTGCTTCGCGCAATAAATATTGCTGGTTGAGCCCCGTTGAAATTGCTCCGCTCAGTTTAATTCCTTTGCGTGGGCAGTGGGAACTGCTATCCCAAAGAATATCCTTGCCTCCAGTCGCGAAGGAATGAAAATATACGTAATTAATCCTGCGGGGGAATGGATCCGGATGATGGCACGAATTCTCTCATGAACTTCTGTCGTTGGTGATATTCTTGCTGTATTAATCCGTCCAGGAACAATTTTAAATGTACAGTGTGACTGATTTTTAACTGTAAGTGGATTAATGTTTCGCAATTTACTCTGTGAGAGTTAAAGATGATAAATGGAGGGCCGAGATTCATAGTGGTAGTACTTAAAAATTTAAACAAAAATTTAATTTATAATTTTTAATTTTTCTTTCGCTGGTCAGCACAACGCATGAACAGCATCCATTCAGCATTAGCACATTCGTTATATTAATTTATACTATTCATGCGTTGTGCTGATAAGAACGACGACACTTAGTCGGACTTACACCAGTATGTTTCGTAACGCTTTGCTCTTGTTAGTTAAGTGCTGAAATGAAATGTTCTTATTTCTCAGTGAGGAATGAAATTATAACTTAATTCACTATGAAAATAAACACATGGAGCCTTTGATACTTAAAAACTGTCGTTAACTCAAATTATCCAAATTTTGGAATTTCCAAAACTTACTATAATGTTAAACTTCCTGTGATAGTGGCACTAAATTTCCAAGATTTGTAAGTCAGGTTATCTGAAAATCTTGGCACACCAAGATCCCTTAAAATTCCGTCTGGATTCCGAAAATCCGTGGTCCCATAAAGCTGGAAAACTATAAAGACATCTTGAACTCGTGATATCATCGAAGATCATTTTATTCTCGAGACATGTGGGTACTGCAGCTGCATTGCACGACTTTGGGGTCCAGGTTGCATAATCACGAGTCCCACGACCCTGATGTTATCAATATCTGGCCTCATGACCCGGTGTCGTTGATCTTCTGTCCCACTATCAGAAGATCATGTGTATCGGGTTCAATGATCTGAGTGCCGTTCATGTCGAGTCAGACGTCTGCAGAGTTACTTGTGCCCTCATTCCACCGCCCAAAGATCGTGGGAGTAGGTATAATGGATGAGTGGCATTCTTGCATTCGACTGACTGTATTGCAAATCCATCAGAAGGGAACATAGATGTGTGTAGAGTCCTCCTTCAAGTGGGTTATCCAGTGAAATTTCAGAAAAGTATCAATTATGGAACGGGTAATATGATGGCTATTAATTAAGGAATGTACAAATCTAATATACCTACTAATAATTCCAGATGTACCTTATCCAAGGGTTTTACCAATTTTTTATCAAATTAGTTTCTGCCTAATACCATGAAACCATACCCTACTATGACTATGACTCTAAACTAGGCTTCTGCATTGGGATCACAACAACAACCAACTGCGACTGTTTTTAATGCACCATATGGTAATCTTTCATACTGAATTGCACACGTCATGGACAAATTGAAATATATTGACGAAGATGAGAGAATCCTGACGGAAGGATGAAAAGGGTGAACCGCGGGAAGGGGTTGAGCCACATTCAGACTGACGTGGTAATACTGATGAATCCATTTAGCAACCGCAATATCTCATGACAAAGGCAGGAATAGAAGGGACATATAACGAGGAAGGGAACTAGCGAGGTATAGGGAGAAAGAGGAAACGAAAGGGAGCTGTAACATTGTTCGTCTCACAGAGTAATCCCGTGCATGATGTACATTTTCTGCGATTAGTGGCTAACTGTAATGGTGTGTTCCACTTTTCGGTGATGACATTTAATTGAATATCGTGGAGAATGTTTAACCCATTGCTCTCCAACTTATTTGATCGCCAATTGACCATCAGAGATCTTTCTCCCAATGCTACACTTATTAAGTACAGCATTTCGAAATAGGAAAAAGTGTAATATAGTGATTTCAGAATTAATAACGCATTTAATTCTACGAATCACAAATTTGTCTACTTTTATAATGTGCAATGATGTCGGTATGTGGCTTTAATTTAAATTTTTCGGTATCTGAGAATCATACTTCTAGTGCAAAGGGTGAAAATATAATTCAGCGAAGAAAGGAAGTTTCACCAGTAGTAATCTTAAAGCTGCGGTGATAAGAGCTTCTTCTACATCTGTTTATGACAGACAATTTACAGGGAAAAATAGAAATGATAGTTCAACAAGATTCTATACTAAAATTGTAGTACCTAAGGTATTCTTGGGACACAATTTTAGCTGGATCATAGTGTACGGTCAGGGATGATCTAATCGTGAAACAGATAATAGATCCTGACAAAATCGCGTTCGCGAAATGAACATTGCACAGAGGCATTAATGCACATGCATAAAGATACAATATCTGTACGATACAACAGAACTGACATCAAGCGTAGAAGCATTGTATTTATAATACATATCAATCTACACATCTATACATTTCAATCAATTCACAATGTAAAAAATGGCATAAATAGTATAAACCTTCAATCGAATGCATATGAAGATTTGAAACTGATCAGCTGATTACACAAAATATTCTTAATTTAAACTTTGTAAACATCACTATTTAAGAATGAAGATTTCTACTAACTCATAATTCCTAAGTTCCACCACAAAACAGTGAAACATTACTATTATCCTACACCATAATTCCATAAGCAACCAAATCCCATGTAGGGGAGACCAGGACACATTTGGACAGTTTAAATTTGCCTCCATAGATATGTTCTGTGTGGTTGTAATATCAGCCACAATGTCTTCGATATGGTTACAAATGAATGTCGATTGCGTGGTGCAATTAGTTTGTAAGTTAAAAGAAAAATCAAGTAGTTGGTGTTTATCCAAAAAAAGTTAAGCTTAATTGAAATTATTAAAAGTTGGAATGTGGTCTAAGCAGTTAATGATGCATACTTTCATGAATTATGCTTTAAAAATACAATACAATCAGACTGAATGCCTGAATCAAATTTAATTTGCATTACCATGGGTATCAGATTAAATACATAACTTAACATAAAGATTCTTTTCTTTAGTTCAGTACGTTTGTGTTTCTATCTTGTTTGTATAGTGTTAGAGAAAGTTAAATAAATGCTTTGTATAACGTTTTTGTGGAATTTTATATTTATATACAATTGTGCCCCAGTACTGCTCAAAACTACCCCGTACTGGGCACAATTGAACAAAATACACAAAGAAAGTTGTAAAAAATCAAATCATTCAAGATACTGTGCAAAAATCTCAGAAAAATTCATTTAGTTAGAAATAGGTTTAAAAATTACCTATGTATACGACAAAAATTATTTTTCCAGCGTATAAAGAAATATCTTCCAATTTCAAAAAATATCCCACTATGCCCCGGTCTCTCCTATACCTGATTTTTCTAAAAAAATACATTCTTCCCCAACAACGTCACGGATAGCTTCAATACATCCCGCCACACCACACTTCGCTCGACGAAAAGCACACAAACTTCTCCTTTCGTTACAAAGAGAAAATGACTGACGGAATGGGTCAGGGGCGCGGAGTCTCGGGGCGAACGCAGGATGCAAGTTGCTCGAGTAGCAAATCGCGATATAGACGTTCGCACGGGTTTCCGTCTTACGGCTGTGAATAAATTCTCCACGGCGCTTTATCTCATATAAGAACAGTTCTCGGCGGTAACGTGTGGTAGTCCCGACATTGCAGCGTGTCTCAGCCCCACTCGGCACTCGCCGAGCTCCGCGCCCGACGTGTAGGCAAGCGGCGGGGGATTTAGTTGTATTTTATTCAGCCACTTTATTCCGGGAGTTGTCACAGTTTTACATTTCCATCGGCTGCAGGCAGCATCTGGCGCGTCCACGGCTATTTCTATACACGTGCACACGCTCTACGCAACGTCTCCGCGAGATAGCTACCTCATCAGCAGTACTTCACCAGCCTCTTCGCCACCATTTTTGCACTACCCGCGCATGGTCACCCTCGAATGGCGCGCACCGGTTCCTTCGATGCATCGCCTTATCGTCTTACAGTTTCCAGCGACGCATTGTTTCTTCTCCGTAGCAGAGCTCCCTGCATACTTTATCATCCTGTTATTGCTTTCAACCGTGCCACCTCGCTTTTCTATCCCCTTTCGTACACAGGGAACAAGTTCCTGGAGAGTTTACTGCAGTGCGTCGCTGCTGCTTCGAGTGCTGACTTCATAGGCCTGTTTGTTACCTGGTGAAAAAGTCGATTCAGGACTTGCTAACAATGGCGAAGCAAATTTCTTAAAATTTTTTTGGTTATACTAACTCATTTTACTTTAGACAGTTGTTTTTCTCGAAAACGAAGCATTTCTTTTTCAATTAATCAAAAAGTAATAAATTGAAGCCTTGGCTTGCTCTTTGACGCAATGTTTATTAACATCATAAGCTTTAAAAAAACATGTTTGTTTCGCCAAGAATACAAAGGTGCAAAATGGCCATGGAAATTGAAGGAATACACACAGAATACCTTTTCTAGACACCAAAGTAGACATTTTGTCAGATATTGTAACTTTGAAATGATAAATTATCAATTGCTCCATCTACATTCTCCAATTATCTAAACTAACTTTACTCAGTATTATTTTCTTGAATATCACATGTTCATCTCCACCATAACTGACCACGCTACCCTCAACAATTGACACCACGAAATGATCATCAAAATTCAAAGAACCACCCACAAATAACCGCGTTAAAATACAACCTTCATCCTCACCCACTTTTCTCCGTCACAGGGCTCTGTCACAACAAATTGGCGACACGAATTTATTCCATCGCTGTTCATTCATGGTCTCGAAAAGATAGACAGGACTGAGTGTGAAACGACAGGAACACTCGTCCGCATTCCAGGGACCGTTCCACGCCGTTTCCATTCCTCTTCCGCAGGTACACATACCGTTGGGCACACCTTGGATGACCGGATGCATTATCTCCCTGTTCGGACAACGTGTAAGTGTAATTAACACGCCGCCGCTCATAACGAGGACGATGTACGCAGTCACACTAACGAGAGCAAATTAGCTCGTTTGTGCCAGTTTAGCTTCGTCTCCTTGCTCCGCCGTGCCGCCATCTCTGCGCCGCCCCCTCTGCCGCTATTTGCGGTCAAGAATGCAAATTTGGTCGTTTCGTGCTCTCCTATCTACACCACGGTGAGCACGAATTTCTGTCCGGCTGCCGCTGACGAATTCAGTGGACCAGCCCGCGTTTGTGGCGCGCAGTTTCAAAATTCATGGTCAACATGTTACCCACACCCACCCCTTTGGCATCCGCCATCGCGGGACAACATTGACATTATCTGTTGATCTAGATGATGAAACGTCCGCCGTTCGCGTTTTCTTATCGTGCTGGTTACGTTTTTCCCCCGTGACGATCGACGGGTCTCGATTGACGTATCGCTTTTGAATGTTAAACGTCGCGTCGCTGATAACGCCGCGGAACAACGAACGGGCAATTTCGTGATCTAGAGAGAACGTGATCGCGTGCTGTTCGTTTTAAGGATTAAGTTTGGCAGGGAATAGTTGTGTATTGCTTCGATGAAATAGAAGGCTTTTGAATTACCTAATCGCGTTTGGGTGTGAAAGAGTGGCGGGTATTTCTTGCAATTCACGAAAGTCGAGGAAGCTGTTCGAGTCGATCGTAAAATAGACCCGCCCCTGTAACAGACGTTTCAACGCTATCGAGGCTGCCACGCCAGGGATACCTCTGGAGATTTGCATGGAATTGAACCATTGCAGCTTCTTTGAGATGGTGATAAGTGTATTCTATCCGAGTCAACCGATTTCCTTGCAAGGGAGGGTATTTCTACCGTCACTTGTCGCGTTGACATTAGAAAGTCTGCGATTCAATGTCCAGCACGTGTAGCAAATATTAATCTCACGTTTTCCTTTGTTTTTCTTTTATTTAAAAAATGATATCCCGTGATAATTTAAAATAACATATCCTGGAAGTTTTTTGGAATTGAAATATTCGCAATTGAAATTCATTATATTTAAACTAAACAAATGTCTCGAAATAATTGAAAGATGTCCCAAAAATCAATTTATTATAATCTTCAATTCATTAGGGATAATTTATATTCCAAGAATTTTAATATTCTCCGCGCAGAATCTGAGAAAACACAAGTTTCTAATATCGTAGTTTTATTTGCCATCGTTAGTCACACAAGTATGTTATTAAAGTTTGAAATAAAGATTGCAAAACTTGAAATTATGGAACGTGGTGTTGAAGCCACGTTATCCTTGCCATACTTCGTTCATATTTAGTACTCGACCGATGTAACTACATCCACCCGTTTCTTTCTTTCGTTCCTGATCTTTTTAAAAAGTTTGATAACCAAGTTTTATTACATCGCGAATACGTTCAAAGTTTCGTTGGCCGAGTTAGCGTCATTGAAGCAATGGTACTTATTCCTGGTACCATTTCACTTTCTTCCCTTATTCGACTTGCTTTCGTTTCCTTTACTTTTCCTGTCTCCGCTCGCATAACAAAATTTTAATGCAGCATCGTAGTTTTTGCAAACCGAGTTGCCTCGTTTTCTCACCTTTTTCTCTCCTTCAACAGAGCTCAGACACAATGGCATCGACGATGGTTTTTGTTAGAACGAGAACAAGCAAAGTATAAGCGACTGCGTGGAATATTCATGAAACGAAGTACGCACCAACTTCGCTCTAATTTAAGTTTCGCCTTAAAGAATCTAACTGTGTAGTGTTTAACTTTTTCTTTTCAAGGAGTTACGTACGCTACGCGTTAGCTGCACGATGGGAATTTAAATACGTACCAACGACTGCGCACCCCTTTGCTCAGGGGTACTCGAAATTTTTCGTTTCGCGAAGGGATTTGCTTCGAATAATATTCTTTGCGTTTTATCAATATTCATATTTCATACAAAGTTTCTCGGCGAGAGTAGGTTTGATTTTATCAGACACCAGGTTTTATTTGAGCATGATGAGCACATATATTCAGAATTGTTAAATGTTGAATGAACTTCCGTTAAATTCCGTTTACACTTCCTTCTAAGCGTGCTTCGAAATTCAGTGCGTGGTTTATAATAAACAAGCAAGTATTAAAAAATAGGTACTACATTGCACTACAAGTATCAGGATACTTATTATTTATTGCTCTAAAATTAACTAATTAAGTTACTCACTACTCCATAAGTACTGAACACTTTTATCAAATAGATATAATAATCTATCTTTTTTTCATAAGTAACGAATGCTTGTTACTAACTGTGTTTAATTTCTTCGTCATTCGTAGATGAATATTAAACTTGTGAAGTACTAGAAATTTGCAAAGCTCTGAGACCACTAGCAATAAATTACGTTTATTTTTATTATCACCTATTTATCCGACAAGACGGTTTCCACGGAAGCATGCCAGAAGGCCACTGCATGCTTGAGTGACGACGAAAACTCGAAGAAGATACCTTTGTACAGAGTCCAGAGGTGGTTCTTGGTTAAGTTTACACGCAGGCTAACCGCAGTGTCAGGTTGTAATCCTTGTTAAATGGGCAACTATGCAGGCCAGAGACGTGCTAGTGGACGCACTGAGAGAACAAGTGGAAGGATAAACACTAGGATAGTACAAATACCACAAAATTATGGATTTACAATTTATAATTAGATATTTCTATCGAAATCAAGTCTGCGCTCTAGAGAAACTCCCACGTAAATTTCTTGAATACTTGGGACGTTATACAAACGTAAATTCTTAGTGTAGTGAATTTCTAAATGATGGATTTGTGAGTTTATATCGATTTGTACACAATTTGGGAAGCTTACTGTGACGAATGCAATTCTTAGAACTCCAATGTTCATCCCAAGTAGAAATTTGGGTACCCTAGCGTTTGAGGTTTGATTCCATCTAGCTTGCTTACTTTTAGCTTGTTTGAATTTTAATCTATGTATATAAAAGAAGAAGTCCTTACTGACTGGCTGATTGACTGACTCATCAACTCCCAGCTCAAACCATTTAACCTAGAAACGTGAAATTTGGAAAGTACATTGTTTTCATGACGTAGGCACCCATTAAGGAAGGATTTTTTAAAATTCCATCCCTAAGGGGGTGAAAAGGGGCGAAATGTACTTTTACGGATTCCCAAAAATCTCTTGGGCCCACTTAGATATCAACTTGGCTTTTATTTCGAAAGATTACCCGCATAAATCCCTTAAAATCAGTTGCAGGATTTTGCACTAATCAACCCACAAGGCGATGGTGGAAGGGGGTGAAATGTGTTTAAATCTCTTAGGTCCGAAGCGAAGCGCAGGTATATTTTGCTAGTAAACAAATAAGGAAATTCTGGAATGATACTACTTAAAGCTTCTACAGATAAGCTACTTAGTTTTCATAGTCTTCTAAAACTAGTCCCACGTTTCGTTAACATTGCACATTCTTCAGAGGTCTTTTGACGTACCCTACAGTACAAACCATCGTGTACTTAATTCAGGTCTGACCAAAAGTCAGAACCTTTCCAAAAGCACCAGTCTTACTTCCTAAAAGCCTCAGTCAGTACTCATGTCCTTTAAGACCTCTTTCTGATAAGACACTTAGCCACTACTGCCCACTTCGTAACTCGAGGAAAAGAAGAATGTCTCAGGAAAGAATCTGTAGTTTGAAACCCACAATGAACCTCAAAGGAAAGAGATGAAGGGGTTAAACGAAGCAACCCTCTTACTCTATGCGCATTCCTCAGCACAGTTTTCCTGGTGCAGCCTCACACTTGTAAAAGCACCTGTTTTATATCCCAAACGATTCAAACAGTACCTACTCATGTCTCCTAAGAACTCTTTCAGGTAAAGTTCTTACAAAGAAACGTTCCCAATCCGAAAATTCTGATTTCAATGAAACTTCATGTGGATGTAGAGCATATTGGAGTATGCAAGGAACAATTTTTTGCGGGAATTTACTCTGAAGGGAAGTCAGCCCAAGTTATCGTTTTTTATTTATTTAATATAACTTTACAGGGGTAGGGGATAGAACAAAACTTCAAATATAAGAATTGTTCAGTTTTTTATGCTCTATCACACTATTAAAGGGAAATAAAGCTATATTAAAAAATAAAAAGACGCGATAACTTTAAGGGCTGATTTAACTTCAAAGTGATTTCCACAAAAAATTGTTCCTTGATATATGCTCCACATTCACACGAAGTTTCATTCAAATCTGAAATTTCAGGTTGGGAACTTTTCCTTGTTAGCCACTACCGTCCACTTTGCATTGACTCGAGAAAACGAACAGTCAGGGATTGATTTTCGCATAGACTAATTAAGCTGCAGCCCAGGGCGGCAAATTTTGGGGAGCGACGGGTTTTAGGCGAAAGAAATTGGAACAGGTTTAAACACAGAGACTTGCGACAACTTTAAAACGAATTCATTTTTTTTTTCATGTAGCGAATTAGCAATATATGTGAGTTGATATATTGAATTAATTTTGAAATTGTCTCGACTCTTTTAAAGTGAAATATTTGATGATACTTCGCAGGAAGGGCAGCAGACGCTTGTTAACATAGAGGCGCCAAATTTCTAAATCCGCCCCTGCGAACACTGCCTTAGGAAATGATTAGAAATCCGCAACTACGGTAGCATTCGCGATCCACCGAAGTGTCTCGTCCAAAAGTGACCCAAGACTCTCCAGTTTGTAAACCTCAAATGAAAAGATCGTCCTGCCCGAAAACACCTTGCGTCGATGGAGATGTTAAGCGAAGCGACTCTCTTACTCCATGGACGTTCCCCAGCGCGGTTTCCCTGGTGCATCCTAGCAATTTCCGACCTGCGAGCCGTGAAACGAGTCGGACCTTCTGATCGTCGACCGCTCCCGCAGCGGTTTCTAAATTGAAGAGATCCGTGCGTAGGCACACTAATTGCTCTCGTTATCGCCTCCCGAAGAGGCCACTCCCGCCTCTAACTGTACCAAGCCGCGTCCCTTGCCCTTTTTCTCCCTTATTTTCTTTTTCTATTTTATGCGCAGGAAGTGCAAAGCTCCCGCGGCGTTTCGTGGAAATGTTTTCATTCAGAGTCATAGCCGCCAGCCAGCGTAACGAGGACTTTCTGGGTCAGGACGGAACGAGTTCGCGTAACTTTGCGAATAATGAAATGTCCTCGATCGACTATTGGACAAAGTTGACGCATCGGCAATTGTCCGGCTAATGTATACTGCACAGAACGTGGTAGCTCCGTTGCACGCGCGCGAGAGAGAGAGCGAATTATTTACGCGGGGACGGAGCGTTGCCGCAACGGTTATGCACGTAATTAACCGAACGTATATACCGACCAATCGGATGGATCTTTCTGTACCTTCTTCCTTTGTGACACGCGCTATGCAGTGAAAAGTGGATCCAAGTATTGAGAATGAAATATAGAAAGTCGCTTTGAAAATTTTTAATAGCTTTATGGAGTACAGGCAGACATGCTTTCTGGAGGATAATTGGTTGGGGTTATTTCACTTCATAGATTTAAATTCAACTATGTCAGTGGTTCCCAACCTGTGGATCGCGTACTGTTCTCTGCGGGGTCGCCGCTGTTATTTTTAGTTGACGATTTTTAGCACTTATTTATTTTAATATGGTTACATTGCTATATTCTATTAATAATGTAACACTGATTTTTTATACATGAAAAAACGAAACAGCTGGTTACATATGTAGATGCAAACACAACCATCACACTAAGAAATATAAATGAGTATAGGTATTAAATATCTATAAATATATTTAACATATGTATTAAGATAATTAAATATTATTAAGTTAGAATTACATTCTGAAAAATCTATTTTTAATGCGTTTTCTTTCATTACCTTATTAAATTTACCTTATCTTATATCGGGGGGGGGGGGGGGGGCGCAAGTTATTTAAATATTATAAAAGGGAGTCGCGACTCAAAAAGTTGGAAAATACTGACCTAAGTAGGTATTAATATATTTTTCGCTTTTAATCTGGAGAGTAAGAGTATTCAAGATTTAAAGTATTGAAAAATCATTAGCGGTCTTGTTTATAAAAGTAAACCGAGGTACTCTGAGTAATTCGTTGTATTGAGGTTGATTTAGAAGCGTTAGATTTTGTTGAAATCGTTATTCGACAGCGAGGCAAACGGCTGTATTGTGGCGCCTGTTCTTAACAAACGAAATTTAGCACGCCATTGAAATTAATGTCTAGTCATTTGATCAAATCGGAATTATCGTTCAATTAACTATCGCCAGAACACGTATCGGACAGGGGTGCATTATTGGATCAATCGATTCGACATTGAAGTCAATAAATGGCGTAGTCTGTAATACCAACGACGCGCGATTAATAATTACCATTAATTAGTGAATCGTGTTGCGCACTAGAAACGTAGGGCGTTGTAATAAAACCGAAATGAACGGTGGACCCTTGTTTGATGTATACATATGTATGTCACTCACCAACTTCCATACCTTTCTGTAGTGATATATAATTAAATTTCAATCGAGGTATCAATGTAATGAACCATCTAACGTACTGTCTAGGATTTCTTGAAATAAATCAGTGTAATGTCAATTTTTAAGTCACCATACTATATAGATAGTCTTATTTTGCAAAGAATGCTTCATACAAATAAACCATAGGTACTTCTCTATTGACTTTTAAGAACACTAAGTAGAAGTGAAATTTGTGAAATAAAAGTTTATTTATAATTTCCATGTTGTGCAAACGATTTTGAGGTATGCAAAACATTTATTTAGAAAGGCTAATTCGCCTTGAATTAGTTAGCAGTAGGATAAGCTCTATACAGTCAGTAGTTTCAGAGATAAACATTTATTCATAGAGCCTGCTTTTGCAATATGAAAGAAAAATCGAAAAATTCGACGACCTGTATTTTTTAAACAAATTCGAATCCAACCAAATGTTGACTTAAACTCCCCCTAATTTAACTTCTACTGTATTATATTTTAATTTTATCGAAATCCATGACTTTAAGTGCCAAAAGTTGCAAAATTCAGTGGCCTATACTTTTTATACACATTCGAAACCAGAGAAGTAATTTTACATGGACTACTTGTCTCATTGAACACATTTCAATTAAATATTAGACAGTAGTGCAAACAATATAATCAGTTCAGCTTGGAATGCAGGCTTCGACGTCCAGTATTTCTTTAACAAATTCGGAACCACAAAAACGATGACTTAAACCTCCCCCAATTTCACATGTAGTACATCATATTTCAATTTCACTAAAATCCCTGACCTCAAGCGCTAAAACTAACAAATTTAACACCAAATGACCCTTCTACGGTTAATCAAAGAATGCTATTACTTCACACCCAATGCTTTGACATACAAAATCATTTTCCCCGACAACTACGTGACCAATCAAAAAATCGTGTTGTACAATTTTTACTCGTTTCCCGCGAGGAATCACGTCCGGCCCGTTTGTGCCACGATTTACCGGCCATCCCGTATTACAGCCAGCCTTTCGCAATACGAACTACCCTTTTGTCCCGGCGCCGGCTGCACCACGCAGCTCCGACACCTTGGTCCCGTCGAAACGCCAATTTCCAGGCACACGGAGACGCGACTGGTCGTCAGACGGAATACTAATTCGGAATCGCAGATTTACAGGTTCTTAATTTCGTAGGCAGCTTTATAAATTGAAACAGCGTGGCGCGTTGCTGTGCTGAACGCCAATGCAACGCCACGCTCGCCCCTTCCGTCCTCTCTCTCCATCTCGCTGCTGCTTTGTCCGCCATTGTCAGCCCCTGCGTTCGTCCCGCACAGTCGAGAATACTAACGACGCGGAGGTAGACTAATAAAAATTGTAACGACGATTCGTGAGCAAAGCAGAGGCGTACGGAACCAGAACCTACTTCGCAGCCAACGTCAGCCATTTGTCTCTTCCTCTTCCCTGCGATTTCATATCTGTAATTCTTACCCTCTGCAATTGAAATCCTCCCTGGTTCCTGTCTTCTGAACGTCTTTGATCCTTGTCCGTTTACAATTCTTCAGATGCTTCGCTTTTTTTTTCTTGACGCTTACTGTTTTCGATATACTGTTTCCCTTTACTGGCATGCTTTCATTTTACTTCGTCTCCGAGCTTCGTCGTTGGTCTGCTCCTCAAACCCCCATTGTTCAACAGAAGAAATTAACAGGTCACCGACACCACGAGTGAGCACGACGATAAAGCTGATTAGATTTCACTCGTCGTTTAATCTAACGGCGCTTTTAAGTGCCATTAAATCCACGATGGAAATTAGCACGCCGCGAGCTCACGGTTTAACCTTGTTACAGGTGCCTCATTACGTCCCTGAAAGCGACCCTTCTTATGCATGATGGCGTATTTGTCGATGGTTTGCGATCGTTTCCTCGTGGATCTTTCCGTCACGCGACGCGTCTGACGTCCAGCCTTTATTTTCAAGTGGATTTCGTTCCTAGCTCGCGTATTAGAATTTGCAAGTGCGTTTTCACAGTCAAAGGAAATTCATCGAGATCAAAATACGAGAATATTCGGAATGGTACACTTAAAGTTTTGCAATTTATATCTACATATACCTACCGCGTTTGAATTTAAAAAACAATGAGGAGAAAAATAGATTCCCACAATCCGTTTAATGGGAGAAATGTGATAATTTAAAGCGCTTCACATGGGTCAACTATATATATAAAATTAATTTTCTGTCTGTTATGTTCGTAACACAAATTTACACCGCTGCACGGATTTCGTTCAAATTGTCAGACCTGAGCGGAGATCACTCTATAGGTTTCGTCACTTTTACGCTCTGTTATGTAATGTTGTACTTTTTTTAATTATAACTCGCAAACGACTTACTCGATATAAAGAAAAGTAGACCTTTACTTTTCGCCTTTCTCGCTAACTTTAATAATCCAATGAACTGTTTTGCCGTCTATAATACGGTCGGATTTTATTTTCAAACTTGCATTAACCCGGGTAACACCGGGAATTTCAACTAGTTCTAAATAAACAAGTAAATATATAAGTACTGATCTCGAAGAACATCAGTTCAACAGAAATGCTGCAATGAATGAAGTGCATGATTAAGATTGATCAGGAGTAAAATTAAATTATCTGGACTGTTTCTATTTTGTTGCACGCATTTTTGCTCGCATAGAGCACGGTTTCCTATGGAATGAATTTAAACGATTGAAGGAACATAAAAATCCGTTTTTCGTGCATTCCACGTGTACACTTTTATTTCTTATTTGTAAAGACGGAAGCATATAGGAAACCGTGCAAAGTCACGGCCAAACGATTTATGCATAGACGTTACTTTCCATGAAAACTTTCGCAATCTCGTTCAAGCGTGCAGTGTAGGTTACCTGGGATCGGGTAATATCAAGTTACCTCGTTAAATTGGAAGGGTTCGGTGGGTTACTTCCTCAGAAATTATTCCTTGACTTACATTACCGAAAATAGATATGCGGGGCTACATTTGCGATAAATTCATTATATTCTACTGCAAACGTTATATTCAATTATCTATGTATTAAACATACGCTGTGCTCTTATAATGAGGAATACTATTCATAAGTATAAGCTAAGTAATGTTAAATGCCTCAGCTCTCTGTTTCTTTTTTATTTAGTAGACAGTTCATTGATTCTTCAACAGCTCTTTGTGTATATTTCAAGAATTCTATCTTTTGATGTGATATAAAAATTGATTTCAAGTGACGAATAGAAGGAACTAACTTCCAATTGTCTTTTGTATTTAAAATTTCTATGGTACGAAACGATGATTGTTCTTGAATAATTCTGGGATATGTTAGGATAGTGACAATGAACGTTATTTTGGGAAGATCAGTCCAATGATTTATCAGTTTTGTATGATGAATACCAAGTGTACAAATAAGAATTAGTAGATGAATTATATAAAGAGTGATTGCTGGCATTAAAAATTAAGGATCAAGGAATCTTCTGTTGATAAATGAGTCCTCTCATTTGTAGGTGCTTTTAGACATCACAAGTGGATATTTCGTAACATTTACTATTAACTCATTATAGACGAGTATAATAATATTTGTTATAGTCTCGAATATTAACACTACTTGTACAAGAATGCAACGAATTCCAGTGTGCATCGATAACCTCCTGATAAATCTAACCTCTCCACCTAAATGGAGCGCTAATTTCGAACAAAACAAAACAGCTTCGTGAAACGAAACACGAATATTACAGAAAGAGCAGAACACATCAACTGAAAATATCTGCATCAGCGAATGCGTTAAAGAACAGGCCCAATCGTGCTACGGGGGTAGTAAGTTCCCCTGCATCCCCCATGACTGCGCAACGAGGCCAGAACACTGGCAGCCCGAGGTTCCTTGAACCTCGCAAGCTCGAAAAGTTGTATCTCATCGGCGTAATTTATTATTCACGGGCCTGGTGCACAAATATCCTGGAAATCTTTGTTACTGGGCTTAACGGGGGAACGATTTCGCCACGCTTGCTCAATTATTTCAGGGCTCTCGCGAGTATACATGCGTACGTTACAGAGTGATGGATGACGCGCTCAGAAACCCTCTCTTCAGTTCGCCCCCTCTCTATTCCTCCCTCTTACTGTGCCAGTCCCTCTTCTACAACCCCCCCATGTACCCTTGCGTGACTCTCCCTTGCCACGGGAGATGCCGGTTGAATAATTACCCCCACGGTGTACTAAACTCCAGCCTGGCTACGTGAAATCCGAGCACTGAATTCGCCAGACCGCGGCGCGGTACTTTAAGGCTAGACCGCGCAGGTGCTTTAAGGGCGAGCCTCTAATTAATACGTCGGGAGCGACGGGCTCTGGTCAGGTCTGCAAATTTTGCTGCGTTGATTCAAAGCGGACCTTTGCTCCGCGGCGAGCGTTCAACAATCAAAGCGCGAAGAATTCGCACAGCGCACGTTGCTCTCCTTAAAGCAACCATATCTCGCAATATCCGAGCTGCATTGCTGCCCGCGAAACGTTAGGCAACATTTAAAGCGTAACGAACGCGCTGCCAAGGAACGACGAAGAACTGGGAGCGCTGGGAAGGACGATGTAAACGGTGTTTCATGCTTGAATTGCGGAAATTTTGTGAAATTCCTTCACCTCAATACTAATTTGCGGAGAATGGCGAGAGGATTTGATCTGCGGAATAAAATTATACATTTCCATTTGAAAAAGTGGTCGAACTATAGAATGCACATGCATTGTTGTACCAGGGAAAAATACATATATAGCTCTCTTTGAACCATTCTCACCTTTTTCTAATTGCAATCAGAAAAGAAGTATGACTTGTTCCCGTTGCGTCTTCCCTTTCAAAGGAGACACTTCCGCTGCTTCTGACTAGTAAATTACTTAAATAGAAACCTGGATCTACCAATCCAACAGAAACAGGGCTGCAGAAATATACGAATGCATCTGAAATATCGTTTCATCGCCAGCAACAAAAGTGTGCCCTGGAGTGCCATTATGCTACTACATTTCAACTTTCAACCGTCGTCGAAAGTTATTCCCCGTGCTGAAGTCAGCCGCGGAAATTCCGCGTGAATGATCAGACTATAATCAACACAGATGTGTCCGCAAGAGTAAGACCTGAGTTCACCTTGTCGGGCAAACGTTGGAGTTTGGCCCAGCAGGGATCAATAGCTGAGGGTCGAATTGTGTAGCGATCAGAACCAATCGGTAGTCGGTGGTGGTGGCTGCGTCCCGTTACCAGGGGAGCCTCAACTTCGAAATTCGATTTTGCGTGGGAGCCTTTTTTCAATCAGCGTTATCGGCCAGTTGGCAACCCTATCGGTCGTAGGGGACGGGTAACAAGGTGGAGCATGGCGGGGGGATGGGCGAAGAAGAGGCCGATTGTAATAGAAAGGACTGGGGAACAGGGACGTGGGGGCTGGGGATCTGGCCGTATAAAACCGAATAACGGTGAGCCTGCTGCTTCTGTCCGCTGGCTTCTTTGAGGTCGAGAAAACGGGTGGCGGCTCGACGAAGAACTGCTGAACCTTTCGAGACTTTAAGTCTCGGCACGTCGCCGATGAATGGCCTGACGAGACTCCGCGAGACTTTGTGAGACAATCGCTGGGGAAATCTGGGGACCCGCTGATCTACCCTTCGTCCTCATCTCGCCTCATCCTTCTGCCCCGGCTGAGGCGTCTTTCGGCGTACCTTTGCGCTCTGTCCTTCTCTATTTCGTCCCTCGGCCCCTGCTACGCTCACAGTCTCGCGTGCGTTGTCGCTGGTGGCGTTTAATCGTGCGAACGGCTCGCGATTAAATTTCTCGCCCGCGCCGAGAATTGCCCTGGGTCAGTGGCCCGTGAAAACGCCGCGACCCGTCCACAAAAATTACGACCAGCTTGCGCCACCATCCTCGCTTGAAACGCGACCATCCTTCCTCCAAGACGTCCGTGCACGTAGAAGATTCTTTCTGGCGCTGGAAGTCGTTTGGGGGGAAGTATTGCATAGGATATTGAAGGAACTGTTTCTGTGGGGAAGACAGTGATTAAGGGGAATAATGAATGCAGTGGGTCTTTTGGAAATTGGGGGATGATCTTGAGGAATTTTAAGGGGAAAGCTGGGGGAAGAAGACGTGCAAAGGAAAATGTTATGCCTACAGAGTCATTTGGACTAAGGAGCATTTAGCGACTGGTATAGATACGTTGTTGAGCTCTCGTTAAGGAGAATCGAATGATACCAGTTTTATTGTGAAGTTTAAACGAGAATACCTCCATGATATCCTTGGAAGTTGAACCCTAAATGTGTTTTTTTGGAAGTCATTATACAAAAACACAGTAGCGAGATATACAGTTAATAACTTGAGCTTCAAGAATATCATCGATACGCTACATGAACGTACCTTCGAAGTCCCATCCAGATTTTTTTCCTGGCAAACTCGAAGTTACGAAATACAAGTTTTTTCATTAAGGGGGTATTCTTGTCTAGCGCGCGAGTTTCATGACCATTTTCAGAATTTGTTATGGGCAGTGAAAGTAAATGTACTACACAAAGATTTTCCTAAAATCTTAATCGCCCTGCTAATTATGTTTACAATTTTTTTTGTCGTGAAAAAATTAGTATGACATGTCTGCATGAAGACATGAAAATTGTGCGTTTTGTCATGATGTTGCAATAATCCTGTCCTTCGTAGGCGTCTGAAACAAATGACTAATGAAAAATTGTATTCAGTAAGAACATGGTAATCGTCTGAATCGAGATTATTCATTCAAATTAATTTTTCGCAAAATGACGCCATGTTAAGCAGATAAGTTCGTTTCTTCTGGCGGACTTTTCTGTTAATGATTACCAGAATACCTCCTTAAGGTGTTTCTCATTTAATAATGAAATAGTAATTTGCTTTACTAAAAGCTTTCCCAAATTGTCACTTTCAATCCTATCCTTGTCTAAAATATATAAGTGTTTAAAAATAATATCTATATTCCCGTATGCGTCTTTGATATTTTGTAACGAGCACATTCTAACCTACCTAATCAACAGTTTTCAATTTAGTATCCCATTATGAAATGTTATTATCAGTTGAAATCAAGATACCGCGATGTATGCACGCCACGAGTGCTACATGATGTAACAATGGCGAAGCAATATGACGTAACGACCACGGAATGTTTTGCTTGGAACCTAGTTCTATTATTCGACAACAAAGTTGGACGAAAGTGATATTAGCAACTGTTCCCTCCACCGTTCTAATTATTCCACGGAATGGACGTGAGCGGGAATAAAGACATTACGCGGCGCGTATACCTCGAAATGATTGAATATGCGTCGGAGTGAATTAGTGGCGGCGTTGAATTAAATATAAGACGCTTCAGGGGACGGATCTTGGACGGCAGCCGCTATTAATGTCACCAACCCTAACCACGAGTCATGGATATCGCTGGGAGGGTGCATTCTTAATCAGATGCTCCTTTCAGTACAGCCGCGCGCCCCTAACGCGACGAGATAATAAAACTGCATCCACGGGCAAGCCCCAATAATTTCCCAAAATCTATACCGATCAGTTTAGGATACCCTACAAGGAACGGTCGACGTAATCCCACGTAATACATCGTACAGCATAATTTTCACGCATAAGTGATGTGCCTCCGTGCTGAATCATTACACAGAGAAAATTGCGGGGAATAAATGCGCGTGATTGAAAACCAGCGATTTAAATAGTTTAATATGTATCAGGCTATGAATACGCTTGGAAAGATACATGCATGCGTTTCATGACTGTAACGAGGGGTGTGTATATAGTGACTGTCTGTTAAGGATGTTTGATATTAGGAATTGAGAACATTGAGGTTTGAGAAAAGAGTGATGAGAAAAGTGTCGTGACTTGGCAAGAAAGGACTATAATAAAATATGAGAGGTAGAGGCAGAAGATTTCTGGCAATAGATTCAATATTAAAATTATTATACGGGGTATATGAAATTTTTTTTACGTAAACCTTCATTTTCGAGAAAATCAGTATTGAAAATTTGTTTAGTAAGCGTACACTTGGCTAAACCTTGTCAGAATACGGGAATAAATATAGTACGATGGTGGCTGAAATGAATCATTATCTATAAAATATGTTGAAATTGTAGAATGACTTTTTTAAAAAAAAAGTCGATGTAAAAGTGGAAGTGGGTCCTAGTTCAGTGTGCGTGCACTCGATGGATGTTCGATGTAGCAAAGCCTCGTTCGAAAAAACATTACTCCACAACATCAAACTACTTCATCACACGGACTCATTATATTCACAGTTGTACCATATTTATTAATAAATTCTGCTGAGTCTATAAAGTCACTTTTCTGAAAAACAATGCATCGCATGAAAATAGTTCGTTTTAAATATTTGATTTACTTTTGCACGGAGATATTCAACTCTTTTTCAAGTATTCCTACCATGATTCCGCATACACCCTATATACAAGAATATTAAAGCTTTTTCAAACACTATAATAATTCGAGTTTTTAAATATTACATGAGAATATTTTTAAACGATCTACTCCCTATGATACCTCAATGTATTTAAAAACTGGTAATTGCTCTCGGAAAAATTTATAACGCATAAAGCAGGAATAATTTCGTGTTATCTCTGCTCCATGTCCAGCTATTCTTCATTTTAACACGCAGCATGCTGGTCACGTAAAAGTCATGCAATAATAAACGATCGCCCTACAATAGAAAATATCACTATATTCCACGAGCGTTTTTCTAACAGCTTTTTATTCTTCTTAAAACATGTACATATGTATTTCGAACACGTAGAGCAATTTCGGAAAGATTCGTGAAAAGGAATAAGACCTGCTGTCAGCGTTTAGTGTGAAATAGTGGGAGAACCTGATATTCTCTTAAACACTGTCTCCGGCGATGTATTGCGTAAAAAAGGTGATACCTCGCTCCTTCTTATTTTCGTTTAAAAGCCAAATTGTTGACAAAAATAGTAAAACAACTTTAAATTTAGTGACTCGAAGAAGTTGATCTCTTTTCGGTGAGACTACAATCTTATTTTTCACAAAAAAAAATTTTTCTTATATTTTTTACAAAAATGGTAAAAAAGGAACTTTGAATTTAGTGACTCGGAGCAGATGACCTGTTTTATTCGAGATTACGATCTGATTTATTAGAAGTGCTCCCAAATTAGCCTCCCGTTTTCATAACACATATTTTGTAAAGGAAAGTTCATTAAATTAAGGAATATTCACATTACAGGGTAATGCGTTCATTTATTTATAAATAACAGACCCGATACGTGTCAATAATATTGGACACGTCCCGCAGCGTCGAAGCATCGAGCAAATTAAAATTAATTGCTTTAAGTAATTGAACGTGAATGAACATTTTACACCTGCGAGATCGTACGTTTCATTTCCCTCGATTTTTTGGTCCGTCGAGCCATTTTAATTTACGGCGGAATACTATTATTTCGCAAGTATTCCACGATTCTCTGTGCCGCTCCTTGAGAATTTTTCATCTGTTCGGTCCTCGTGCCGTCGCTCTCTCCGTTTCCTCAATATCTCTTTCCATTAGGATCGCTAATCGTTTTATCATCTCAAGATTAATGGGATCAACGGGGCGCTTTTAATTTCTGTCGTCAAGAATCCACCGCTTACGTCAGCTCCTTCGTCGGCAGAGGGAAATGAAATTCTCGTTTCATATTCGAGATTGAAAATCCTTCTTTTTCCTGGAGTGTTATGGAAACGCTTATCCCCTGGCGAAATATACAGATACACGAAACGTATCTACGCGAATGACGTTGCGGGGCAATTTCTCAACGTCTTGTATGAACCTAATTTCTGTAATTAGAACGAGTAATGGTACATTGATTAATCGACCGTTTTTTAGTTGAATAACGTTAACCTGATAAATTAGAAAGACGTACCTGTCCGCTTGAATACGACTTCGTTGTCACGTTTACAATGATGGATTAAATCTGTCGCCGGTATTGAATTATTCTAAGGGAATTTCAAGGTATCATTTGTATCTTGCTTCTATTATGATAACATCGAAAGATTCGCCAGAAACGAAACGTGTAATTGTCTCCTTTTCCTGTTTAAAGATAAGCGTGAAGGATGGTTATTTAAGGTAGAAGTTAGCGAGACTGTTCAGTTCAAGAAGTTTTCTTCAAATCAATCCTGCTTATTGTTAGTTATAAATTGTTTCGAGTGCTTCTTAGGGGGTAATTTTTTTACTTTCATGATTTATACATTCCGATATCCGGTACAGTATAAGAAGTCAAAATTTATATAATAATTTTGATGCAAAATTAATGGAAACTTCTTTCAATTATTTAAAGTTTTCGTCCTTAACCATGCAAAGTGTGGATATAATAAAGGTACAAATTGAAACCGTATGAATCCTAATAAAAAATTCATTTAAATTATACAACTTCGTCTTCTAATCTTCTAATCTTCATCAAACACAGTGCAATGCTCTATAAGATGATTCCTTCTGAAAAAGTAACGAATGTTCATTCCAAAATCTTATTGTACACGTATCATTTACCTATATCTGAGAAACTACATACAACGCCACTATCACATCCCATTTTATCAGTTCTCTACCAATTCAAACCAAATCAGTTGCCTTTATCCTACCTAACATAAGAACAGTCTCCATCATCTCCCATTTCAAATTCCTCATACAGAGAATCTCTTTAACCACACTACATCTCTCGGGTGTCCTTTGACCCAATCATATTGTCCTTTCCTCCACCATACTACATCCCTCGGGTCTTTTTCGACCCACCCGCATTTCCATTCTTTCGAGGACTCCTACGACTTTAAGAAGAATATAAAATAATTCTTAATATATATATATATATATATATATATATATATATATATTTCTCACCATTCGACATCGTAGTAAATGAAGCATTAATAGCCGTGGCAGAGCTAATCGTGAAACGACGTGCCTAACGGGTTAAGGCAATTCACACATATCTGCCAGTGTGAAAGGTAAAAAATATCCTTTCTCTGTTTCGAAATGGAGCAGTTGACGCTTGTCCGTGTAAGTTACTGACGCAAACAGACCACTGACACTGACGGCACTGGACTGTCATGGAGCTGATATGTGTGAATCCGTCTTTAATCGACGGTTCCATCCATAAAGCTCCTTCATTGCTTCTGACTCATTGCAACAGACGCGACGTGAACAGCGCACCGACGAATTTCGTGCAACTTGTACCATCCCCTGGCCTGAATCGTAAAGGGTTCTACGTCCAGCTTTCGCGCACCCACACTTTCGCAGTTTTACGACGTTCGCCCGTACACGATTCAGCGGTTACTTAACGATGCGGTGGGCTTTTGTGGCTGCAATGAGTCACGGGTGCACATGTGCGGGCCAACGCGACGGTTACCGCTAATAAAGCGTCAGTCCGCTGGCCGACCATAGCCGAAGACTAAACAGGAACTGCTGAAATTAAATTACGAATTATGAAGGGAACGACCGAAAGTATAGGCGCGTCGCGACTATCCGTGGAGGGCGGGGATGGCTGGAAATTTTACGACCGGTGGAGTTACTTGTCTGTCCAGGAAGGGCCGAGTTTTTAGATGGGGAACGACCCGCTAGCGACACGGCCTTCGAACCCTCCCTCGTTTCTTTCGTCCATGAGAAAGTCCCGCTGCACTTTCCCTACCCATCCGCGTTTTTCTCCTTTTCTGCCCGCGGATACGCCGCCTCTTCGGACTTGGGCGAAAAGTTCCGGGCAACTTTCGACACCCTTTGCGTTTCTTCGGCTACAGAAGATACGGACGGCGGAGGAAGCGCGCGTCCCTTTGATGAACGATCGGCGATGTGTAATTTTCTGAAAGCTTGGATTCCTGGAGGTCTGCACTGGGGGTGGGTAGGATAGTTTGGTGTAATTCAGGGGCACGGTGAATGGTTTCATTAGAGGATGTATGGGTGTGCGATTTTTTGGATGTAATGTGTTTCGTTTACTTGTGAAGTTTTTGGGGGAGACTGGGTTGTCGAGAATGTTAGTTCCTCTTGTTTTTTAATTAGATCTTGGGTAGATATAAGGGGACATTTTACTCTCTGTCTCCTTTATTTATTTATTTATTTATATATGGGAAACAATCCTAGTGGACAAAAGGGAGGATGTACAAGGTACAAGTAAGAATAGATGCATAAATAAAAAAGAATAGGTAGAATCACATGAACGACTAGTTAATTTGCCTGCTTGTGGTTAACAGTATCATCCTTCACTTCTTTAAGCATTAGGTAACAGTTTAAGGGGGTACTCTAGCGTAACTTCCCGTTTTTCAACGCCATCTTCAGGAATTTATTTAACAAAAACTATCAGTTTATACTATCTGGCGTTTTGACTATATATTAAGGTATGTTTGAAGTAACATTCAAAATTCTTTGAGTTTTTCATCGCATTTATACATAGATATAGTCGGTGGTGCAAGCTTCTGCACAAAATTCTTCTCCTACTGGAATTAGCGTGGGAAGTGTTCTAGTCATCTGAAATGGAAAAACTGGGGTTTATTTAATTTATTATGGTTGTTTCTATGGTTGGAACCACTGAGGCCTTCTAATAATAAAAATTTGCAGAATGGCAGGATTTTTAGTAAAACTGTTCGATTTTCATGAAAAATTTGGCTGCTTTCCTTCTGTAATATTAATCTTTTACAAGATATAAACTCGCCTGAGCTTTCAACCATAGCCAGTTATGTTATGAACGTGTACGCAAAAGAGCTGCCTCATAAATTAGCTGCTATTAAGCCTCGGGGCGGCCAATAATTCCAGTAATCATCCAGAAGTCGATTGCTCGGTCTTTTTGGACCCGTAGTAGCTGTCCCACTAATGTGTATTTTAGATGACGTTCCTTTTGTTAGAACAATTCGTTTTTCCGACTTCTGAGTGTCTTTCTATCACTATTTACTAGTGTGCTTGGTGATGTTAAGTTTGTTTCTAAGAATGATGTTCTGAGCATAAAAATTATTTAAGATATTGATTACTCCTGCTTAAATATACAAGAACATACACGTATCTGTGCTTCACATGTACAGGCAAATTTTGTGACTCAAATTTTATCGACTGAACTCACAGAAAAATCCTCTTTGAGATTAAACAATTACAAAATCACGTTGCAAATAAATATACTGCACACGTCCAAACAATTGATAATACATTACACTTATCATCGCGTTCTTGTCAAAACGATTAACAAATTATTACAGGACATTTCTCTTACAATTCTTCGTACATCTGCAAACATTCCTCAATAATTATCCCTCAAACTTATTCAAACGGCATAATACAATCGCAAATCGATTTTTGCACGCGTTCCTACAAAATCGGCAATGTTGGTCGATTATTCGCGCAGAAAATTAGAACAATTTCCATGAACCGTGATCTGAAGCCCAGCTCCGAGCCGTCGACATCTCGCAACGTTGGCGAGCGTGAGCAAACATTTCTTCGTGCTTTCTGTAGACGCCCGACACCGTCGGTATCCCCAGCGAAATCCTCAGGATAATTTGCTTACCAACTCCGCAAATATGGGCAGACAATGCCTGGGCGATGGAGCTCAGGGGTGCTCAACCTTAATGTCCGATGGTGTCGGTCGTTAGGTCAATGCACCAGCATCAGCCAAGTATTAACCTGAAATGAGCGTATAATGGCCGTGTCGGGGATTTGATGCCAGTATCCAGGATCGGATCGTATGGCGCTTACCACCGTGCACGTTGCAAGGTATTGAGTTTACATTATATACGCTTCCGGCGTCGTTAAAATTAAGCGATACATCGATATGCGCATCCCGATTACGAGTCGATGTCGCGGAATCGAAGACGAATTTTGAGTGGAAGATGGAACGCTCGCAAAACGATACACAATATTCTGCTATCGCAGAGGTTCGTGTTGCGATGTACAGGATGTTTCAAAAGATGTGGCCATAATTTAAAGGTGGACTGGGGGCATAAAGATTTCACCTTGTTTCAGAGTTACGCGCAGTTTTGTAGTGCAGTGGTTCTTGTTAGAAACTGAGGTAGCGTAACAGTTTTATAGATCTTTGTCTTTACAGCAAGATAAAATTTTTAATTTATAGAAGATTATGAAAGTGGTTGAAAATAGATAGATGTCCCAATTACTGTCATTTTACTTAATAAAAATCTAATGTGTAGAAAATAGTGTGCAATAATAATAATAAGAAGAAGATCAGTCCCAATTTAATAATAAATTTTTTTAAACACTGTTCTTTATACGCCACGCTTTTATTAAGTAAAATAAATAAAGTGGTAGTAATAGGCACTGACAGTAATTGAACCATTTACTCTGGTTAGTAAGGTCACGCGTGAGGTATATAATTTGTACCGAGAATTATTGAAAAACCACCTATCACTCGGAAACTTGGTCACATAGGACCAATGTTTATACGAACATTTTTCATTATCTTTGTGCCACTAATTCACCGAAGAGATGGAGGTATTAATCACTTGATAACGTTTAGCTAGTTAATATATTCCTTTGTATTTATAAAATTTTCACTGAAAAAATGGAAGTACTTATTATAAATGCTGTGATAGATATGTCTACCTCAACATAAGTACAGTTACAACATCGTCCACATAGTACCTAATTTAGTCACGCTCATCACCTACCTAATTATCCCAGCGGCAATCTCAGTATTAAATCACCAATAATACACTTTACTAGAGTGAAATAAGCAGACCGGAGAACTGCGCGTTGGACGAGAAACCTGCCACCGTAAAGGATAACTCTGGCCAGCGATGGGGGCCACGGAGAAAGGAACAAGAGTTTAACGAGGATTCGTGACAATTGAATCCCGGTTGCCTTTTCAGTTTTCACCTTTCGCCTTTCGCCTTGCACCCTTACTGCAGGCCATAGAAGGGGGCAATTCAAGGAGCAACTCGCATCTCGAAAGGGTTCAAAGAGCAAGCTCTGGCCAATCCTTCTATTCTCTCTTCAATTTCCTCCCCAGAACTAGGCGCTTACGCACGTACGGTGCCGCGCGCACACGCACACACGTCCAACACGCGTCGAGCCTTGCCAGATCCTAAGGTTGGTCTTGATTCTTAAAATTCCCGATGCAAGTCTGCGGTCGCGGCCCCACGGCGATATTGGAAAACCTATCGATGCCTTCTCATCTACTCGTTGGCATTCAATAGAACCGGACGAAATATTCGGACGCAATTTCTTTATGATAATTCAATTTTTCTCGTGCTCGTGACCATCGCTATCCCCTGCCCCTCCGAGCCCCTCTTGGCTCTACTTCAACCGGGGGAAGTCTGTCGACTGGCCTACATGGTGCCTACATACCTGACGTACCGACGTCCAACCTTCTCCAACCTTTTATCCTGCAAATGGCCGAACCTTATTCGCCCATATTGCCGCGAACAGGCTCCTGGATAAAGATTCCTATCCACCTTTCGTGAATTCATTTTGAATGCTCCATCCCCTTACGCCCCCCTCAGGACCATCTGGGCTCGTTCTCTTTTCTGGGAGGTTCATGGAAATTGATCGATTCATGCCTCCAGGCGTAAGGGAATTCATGCTGCAAAATATTCTGACCGTCCAACGATATGGAACGTGGCTTTTCATGCGCGTCAGGGATCCTCTAGAGCCTAGATCACCAGCACCAGCGTTTGATGTGTTGGTTTTTTCCAGGATCGAGGTGGGTACGTTTAATGAAATTTAATGTGACATTCGGTCCTGAGAAGCTTTTGTAACGATAGCAATTTGCCCAATGAGCTGTTCTTTTTTTAAATGGTACCTAGGTATGAGGACAGTTTTGAAAAGAGGGTTATCGCTAGGTAATTTTAGTGACAGATTTAAAGTGGACTTGTATCAGCTTAAAAAAATGGCACAAATATTGTTGGATTTGGAGAGAATTCGTTGAATGCTAGGTTTTATACATGGGGATTTGAACAAAATATCGTAGCGTTTGAAACAACAGTAAATAAGTGCTGATGGTAAGTGAATCCTTTTCGTGTGCTTGAGTGCCATATAAGTCATGTGAGTTAATGTGTATTTACTTAATATATGTAGCGTATGTATCTTCTCGCTGTTAAAGAGACCACAGAGCTTCTACTTAAACAAATGCAGGAGTAATATAATCAAATGTAGAATTTTTGGAAACTGTGACAATGTATCTTATATTTCTAAAGATCTTCTTGTAAACGAGTCTGATAAGTAGCGCTACTTTTATCTGAAAAGGTATTGTAAAACAACTCAATACTAGTAGCAGTATTAAAATTTCCATACTTTGCAGAATCCGTGAAAATGGAGGTTATGTACACCTTGTGAATACTTTATTACAGCAAATAAATTCGATTTCATATAGGTTCGAAGTTCGAATTTAAAGGATCAGATGTCCAAAGTCTTATACTAGTAGTATGTAGCGTTATAATTCAGACTCAAATCTAAATAAGTGATTCCATTAGGATGTGCCAAAGAGTTTCTTCACAAGTCGAATATACAAAACGCTCCATCAGTGCAGCATAATAGCTGAAAGTAGTTCTAACTTCGAAACTAATGTAATATCAACTTGTGGGAGCTAATTACCCACTACAAGAAGTTTTTGGCGAACTTGATATGTAGATGGTAGTCACAAAGCAGCCAATTGGGTTCGTGTAAATTCTGCGAAAACCTTGTTACATGTTGCCACGTCCATGCACTGTAAGAATGATGCACAAATATCTAATTTTGAGGTAGCTAGAGAGTCTTGCTCTGAATTCAGAGAAAGTCCAATATAAACTATAACAAGTGTATCATAATTTGATAAGAGGGGACTTACCCCTCGATTATATGATGCTAACATGATAAGTACAGAGTAGTATTAAAATTACTTATAAGCAAGTGTAATAAAGTCAATTCCAAATTCTCTTCTTGTTAATACTGTGCATTTGTTATATTTAATATGCTACGATTCAAGCAGTTTCTATTTGAACAAATAATCTGTTTACAATCACGCAACCTCAAATTAAAATATATCTCCTGTTTAAAGCATAAAAATAATATTCCCGATGACAGTGATAACTAAAATATCTTTCGTATTTGTTTCAAATATTTGCAAATACTTTTATGAACGTAAAACTGAATGTAAGCAAACGCATACACTTTTATACTTTCAGTATCATTTTTCGAGCATGCTTCAAAATATTTCCATTTAATGTGTTGTTTTCAGTCGAATCACATTAAATCAGTTGCGTTACTTGCAATTCTATTTTGTATAATTACTCACTACATAAAATAAAGAAAAGCTTGAGAAAGCATTTACATTCTGGTAAATTACAGTAATCTTTGACCTCACACAGCTGATAAATAAAAACAATAAAGGCCAATAAATATTGCTAAACTCAACATTTAAATTAAACACTCTGAAACCTTACATATTTCAAAACTCGTTTTTCTCAAGCATTCCCTCACATTTTTCATTATTTCTAATTGAAAAGAAAAACTAAATTATACACGACAAATACAGAGTAAATATTCCGTAATTTTGTACTTATTTTTTTCCACAACAAATCACCTCCTCGCAGATTGCACCGCGTTTTACCGAACAGCAGATATACTCCCTTCGTAATCCATCCCGCATCAATTTATCTGCAGCGTATCGAATCGCGCCCATAAGTGCTCCTTTCTTCCTCTTATATTTCCGCCCCCCTCCCCCCAGTCCCCTGTTCCACCCTTGTGTCTTAGAACGACGCACGTTATCCGATTATTTCGTCCAACCATTCTCTGTTGCGGCGTAAAACGCATTCTTCGATTACCACCAGTTCCAATTGTATTTTCCTAAGTGGTATTTTCTGAGACAACTTCCTCCACTTTCCTCTAATTGTCTTTCTATACGTCATCCTTCCTTAGACGAGCAGCAAGTACGACGGGGACGAATGTCTCCAAACAACTGCTAATCAAGTGTCCAGCAATCGGAACGTGTGCTGTCAGGCCCCCAGCAATCACTTCGTACGAAATCCTTATCTGGTTCGCAAGCAACGTTACATTCCTACGGTTGAAGAATTTGAATAAATATGTTCCCTAAATTTGTTTAAGAAGTGGTGAAGGAATGAGGAATTCCTAATTTGAGCAGAGAAAAACAGATTAGTTCTACTATGGCACCACTTGCAAGAGAGATTTCGCAAGTGTTTGGAATTTTATTAACAAAATCTAAAATTGATAGATTTTGTTATTTTTTCAAATTAAAATCTGTAAAATTTCGGGTGCTCTCTTCTGTCGTCAATTTGCTAGATTTGGTAATTGAAAGATAGTTGTGTATATAGAATTTGAAAGTCACTTCCAACGTGGATAAACTAGGCATAGAGAGAAACGTGGTCAAACAAAGTATCACGTCGACAAGAATACAGAAATAAACTATTCAACAACCCGAAACCTGCTTTTACTCGGCAACCAACAAACTAGATATGAATTATCACGATTAAAGTACATCCCTACATATGTAATACCCTCGCGTCATCCAGTGTGAAATCTCAGGAAATTATGGACACTTCGAGACAGTGTTTCTCCCTTAATTGAAACCAGCAAACCTTCAGCTCGCTTGTTCAACGATAGCTACCGTTCCAATAATAAAATACACAAGACCAACTTTCCACTACCGGTGCGAGATCGTGTCACAGAATTATGTCGGACTATAAACGAGCGTTACGTGCCACGCGAAACGAATAAAATAGCCCGATACGTAGGAGTTATAGAGGCAGCGCTCCAATTCGTTTCATAATTTGCTAATTAGCTCGCCAGATGGACACGTCGTTCGCGGTGGTATTGGCTTAGTTAGCCAATAAGTCCTTCTCGTATATTGCCACCACTAAGGGGGTTTAACGGGTCTGCGTAACCACCCTCGTGGGTACTTCGATTTTCCAATCGGCATTGGAGACGGGTGGTGAGCAAGACGAGCGAGATGGCGACGGGAGGGGTTACGAACTTCGTGCAACAGCTGATCGATAGTGCTGCAGAATGGAGATGCTGCTGACAATGACGTTGTCGGTAAATCGCTGATGGCTTTTTGTTTTTGATGAAAACTCTATTTCACAAAAAAAACGAACAATTCGCAAAATGATTTTGAGTTAAACGGCCGCCATTTTGTCTGAAATCATTTTTCTGAAAAATCCTTCGTTCACGAACTAGATAAACTCATATACTAACAGAATCTTCTTCACTTTTCGATTTCAGATGATTCGGCTCTGAGAAATCGTGCTCACCGCAAAAAAAAACTTCCGGGAGAGTGGCTGTTATTCGTTCATTTTTTAATATTTTTCTATTACAAAATTACTGAGAGTTGCTGAATATATGTACTTTTAAAATAAGTAAGTAGTTGTAAAAAATATACATCAGATTTTCCACAAAATATTCCCGAAAATCACGCCTGCCAACTAGGCATAACCCTTAAGGGGTTCGGCCACCTTGGACGAAGCACATTTTCGGCAATTTTTTTTTAGAGATCTAATGAAATAAATGGAAAATTCAATACGAACCTTCTATTGTACAACTCTCGAAGGAAAAAGTCATATTTTTTTCGTACAAAATGGCGGCTGTAGAGCCACGATACGCGACATTATACCGAACGCCGTTTTCCGCTTGACCTAGAACAAAAAACCACAAAGTTTTATTTTCTACATGCCTAAAACTAAAGAAATACATATGTATATCCATGAACACACATTTGTGTCGAAATGGTGAACATGCGGAGAAAAAGTGCATTTTTGTTTTTATAAAAGTGTCAATTGCAAAGAATACATTAAGGTATCAAAAAATCCGAAAATGGCAATAATTTTGCATCGTCCAAGGTGGCGTAACCCCTTAACCATAGAAAGGATACAGTGGTAGTGCGGTACCCTAGCACTTTATGCAAAACATTCTGTTGTGTGTGCTGCAAACATGTTTGCAATGAACATCGTGTACACATAGATATATAAAACATGTAAAAATTGGTATTTAAAGAAATGCGTGGGGTGGCTAACAAACCCCACGTATGCATTCTAGGATTAATAACCAGCCACAGTGCTTGTCAACCAATACCAGCACCTTTAACATAGGAATCTATGTCTGTTTCAGGTGGTAGCGTGTATCCGTTGCGATCGCGACTCCGGCCAGGAGTATCTATCGAGGTACATGAAAGAGGGACATGAGCTACTCTCAAGGTAAGCTGCGCGAATTTGATCCTCGAATCTCGATTCGTCCAGGTTCACAATTGCCATCGTGTCCGCGGGCATGCCGCGTTGGTACGCCCTGCCTCGGTGTACACACACGCCGCGTAGGACAGTGTGCAGGCGGAAAATTCGCTATAGGTTTGTCGCCGGTCCGATCTCGCTGCGGAGCCCCCGAAGCTGGCGCGAGCGGTCTGAAACAGTTCGGAAATTCACTCAACTAATCAAATACCGCTAAAACCGCTAAACAAGTTAGGTTAGCAATCTACGTGCTCCGAATGGCAACTCCCGAACTGCTCTGCGGCTGCGAAGCGCGAAAACGCTCGCGACTGCTTCCGCAATCCGCACGCCTTCTCCGTTCGCCTTCCTCCCTCCACCCACGGAATCCCTTAACGAGGAGAAACGACTCGACGCAGACGTGTCCGATTCCTTCTATCCGCGGGACAAATATACGGGGTGGCGCCGGCAATGATTGGCATCCCAATATCTTCGAAGCTGCAGCGGGAAATGTTTCTTTAGACCTTAGACACCCTTGTCTTGTGTGTCGAGATTTTAACCTTGAATTTTTGTGTGCTTTGAGCGGTTGCGTTCAATGGCGCGCACAAAGGGAGGGGGGGGGGGGTCAAGGGTCTCTGGCACCCCCCAAAGAAAGAGGAAAAAAAAGATTAATGTAACCACGTCTGAAGTAATTCAAGAGCTTTGTAAAAAATAAGAAAACTTGATTTTATTCTTGAAATCTATTTTTGTAATCACCTAATGATCTTTATTGTATTTGCATTGAAAATATTTTTATCCGTTCAACTCGGCTCAGCCGAGGATTAAATCCTGAGTGCGCCACTGCTGGAGTTTATGCGCTCCTCTTAGGAAATAGAGATGTATAGAGCGAATTAGGAAGAAGAGGGTTTTTGTATTTTTGGAAGATATTTCTTTTCACTCGGAGTTACCTTCTTTTTTAAATTGTTACGATTATTTATTAGTGAGGATAAATGAGTTTATATGTCGAATTTTCTATTGTTTGATTTCTCTGGATTTCTAACGTCAGAGTATTTCGAGATCATGTCATAGTTCTCGAGAGGATAACGTTCCTTTTTTTATCTTTTCCAGTTTTACTCGCAAGAACTGTGTCTGAGTGAATTCTCCATGGTGTCTGCTATAATATACAAGCGATAGAAATATGTACTTTTATTTAAAACAGAAGTTATTAACAAAATCCCCACATAAAGGACAAATTAGTTTAATGTACATTAAAAAGCAAACAAATTTATCATCACTGTTGTCGAATATATCCTACTTTCTGTAGTTCCAGTTACATTAGGACGGCAGTAATTACTACGCCATTCCGTATCGAACTCCTGTCTACTCTGATTAGAAGTGATAGCAATGTGGAACGGTTGGATGTTTATTCCGACTCTGGATCGTTGCAACGAATTTGGTTGTCCTTTTGTTTATTAGACAGTTTCACAGGTTGTTTGAAATTAATACGATAATACGCGTCAATAATTTGTCGGGCATGTTTCAATGTTTCCTTCGTATTTTATTAATAGCGGAAGAGTTTGAATGAAACGAATTTATATCGGTGGAACGTATTGAAACGAATCTGTTCGCGTAATGTATTAAAATATAAACGCGAGATTTTCTTTCCCGCCGTTGATGGCCGGTAATGTAGAAACAATTTAAGAGCCTGTTCGCGTGCTTGCAGCGTTCACATATTATATTCCTTTTTTTAAAATTCGGTGGAAATTAATTGCCGTAAAATAGAGGTTATTTTGAGCCTTTGTTTTAAATAATAACATTCTATTGTTATTGATTTAAGTTCGACGATACTTCCCGCTACCCCCCTTAAACCACTCAAATACTTTCGTAGTCACATACACCTATTCTCACCATAAACTACACTTATGTCCTCTTCCCTATTTCCTACTTGACGATACTCCAGCTCAGATGTGTTCAAATCAGATTCTCTTGCACACCGACGAAAGCCACAAAACATTTTAACAGCGCACGTTTTCACGTAACTGAACTTTGGAAGAGTTTGAACGGACATGCTCTGAAATTATCGTACAAAATATTTAATATCCTCCATTAATAGTGATAAAGCGTGGCGCAAAAGCATCTCTGAAAACATCCAAGCACGATGATCACCGGCGATCCCTGTACGGGTTCCCGAAGAATTTAATTTCGCTCGAAAAGCCATTATGTAAAAGACTGGCAGCGACCCTCCGCCGTTATGTGGGCAAACAAAAAGTCACCAGAAAGCGTCTATGTAAACCGAACGAGTTTTTAATTGTAGAAGCACCACGTATAGGCCCTCCTCGCGTCGAACGCCAGGGTCACTTTGTCCCGAGGGAGTGAAAAGACACGTGTGTGGTTGGTCCGTCAAGATGTTTTCTCCTGGCCCTCTTCTGTGCCCCTCCCCCCCTCCCCTAATTGTTCTCATATTTGACAGGCGACGTTATCTCGCCTACCTGTTCGCGATGAACAGCCCACTTACAACGCTCCTCCTAATGCATACGCGCCTTTATGGACATTCACATGCAAATGCATACGGTGTTGTCTATTATGCATACCGCTGGCAAGCCGATTCAAATCGCCACGCAACGAATTCCACGTCCTTTTCTCTGTCGAGGCTGACTCTTGTCTGGTTGGCCACTTTGCGGGAATATGGGATGGCAAAGGATACGAATGGAAATTAAGTGGATGGTCTAAGAAGAGGACGTAGAGTGCATTGAACGAGTGTTAAAGTTTTGTATGTTTAATTTTGTCGAGGCAATTGGTTGGTATGGTTCCAATGATTTTTTGGATTATGTTGGTTTAGTGGGAGATTAAATTTCCGCGCTCTAATTTGTGTATGTAGTGTACCTACCTATATATGGAATTTATATTTTGTATATTTATTATTTGAATAGGACTGTTAGTGTAAAGTGTTTAGTCGTATGTGACTAGGGAATACAGTCCCGGGATCCAGGAATCCCGGCTGTTTTTTGGATTCCAAAAATCCCATGATTTTATATAACTAATGCGGAAAATTACGGGATTTTTTAAAAATGTGAATTACTTTTTGAACACCTGAGAAATATAAAAATAAACAGAATAAATAAAGATATTCATGCCATAATAATAAGGACAATAATAATGATTTATTTAAATAATAATAATATTAAGTCTCATATAACTAACTAAACTATATTTATTTTAACAATGATATTCTCACTTTCCTCGATTTCGAAATCGCGCGAGTTGCAAATCGCAACTCGTCTGAATACATAAAGTCGAAACATTTTAGATATGTACTTTAGGTGCTTTGCTATTTCTTTGTTCGCAATTTCAAAATTCTTTATAATGGTTTACTGATATTATCTACTTATTGAGACTTTATTATTCTTCATTGTTCTACGGTTTTTATTGTTAAAAATGATTTTAGCTTATGTTTCACACTAATGATAGAAAGTATGTTTGTTTACTTGAAATAAAGATTTCGAATTTTAACACATAATAAATTATTTTAATTACTGAAATTTTATTTTACCCAATCCCGGGATTAGTTCCGGAATCCCGAGATAGACTTTAAACAATTCCGGAATAGTAAATAATGACCGAACTTCGTAAATAAGTCACAAACTTAGGTTTGCAAATGCTTTTCTTCCAGCTAACAAACATTGAATGTATCCACGTTAGCAAGGAGATGTCAACATTCGAATACAACAATTAAAATAATGAAGCATAAAATTGAAATGGATATAAAATTCTAATTTTAAGGACACCCTGTGCATTAAGTTTCCAAAAGAATTGACATTTCATCGAACACGAGGGGGCCGCCTAGTGGCGATATTGCATGATCAATAATACATCCCGATTTGGAATATTGGATTGAGCGTGTGCTATCGCGACCCTCCGAGAATAACCCTGCGATCGAAACTTCCTTTCGAGGGTATAAAAGGAAACTCAGAAAAACGTGGGCTGTATGCCAGCGTACCGAATAGAAGGCAAATAATGAATTTAGTCTCGTTTAAAGAGGTTATTGACGGAATCCATTGCTGCCTTCTAAACGCATGGCCGACCGAGCGAGAGCACCAGAACCTCCCTCGTGCAACCCCTTTCCCCTTCTAATGTAATTACGAAACTCGTCCTGGGCCGTGCCAAAGGGGTTGTTTCTTTGTAAATTTTTTCCCCGACAGCCTCTGTGAAACCGATGTGTACTCGGATGACCACTTTCGCCATAAATCTCGATCCCAAAGTTCACGCAGCGGTCGGAGCCGTAGCTTAACTGGGCTCGTTAATTATTAAACGTGGAAAAATTCAAATGGTGCAGTACAATGGCCCATGTTTACTTACATCCGTAAGCGTTATTAATACTTACATGCTTACACTAGGAATACGCAGTTCATACGAATTATATACCTACAGAGTTGACATGTATGCAAATTCTTAAACAAATTTTCTCGATCGCCTTCATTTGGATTATACGTATAGGTACCTAAGTGCATTTTTACAGTTTTCATATAAAATTAGTAGTACCTATACATATAATAAACTACTAAAGAATAGAGTAAATTTTTGTGGTGTGGTCTCTTTAATATCTATTAAAAACGAGAACAAGCAATACTACGAACACAGAGGGTTGAGAGAAGAGCGTTTACTAATAAGCCAGGTTGGAATAGGCATACATGACACACCAACCGAGCTACAGGTTACCTTCTTCGTACCCCTCCAAGAATACCTACCCTAAAACTAGAGTACCCTTTACAACTGACACCTTATACACACTACTCAACATTCCATACCCCGAACAGTGACACGCAAGAAAGTAGCCCAATACTTGCAAGATCAGGGACCTGCAACTGAATCGAGCACGAAGAAAACATTACAAAACGCAATGTAATTTGTGAAATGCAAAGAAGCAGTGGAGCAGGCACCTCGTATTGTAAATACCATGTAATCCGATGACCTCTCGGCGACGGTCCCTTCATTACCAGCGCGGTTGCCATTGTTCCGTTGCTATAATTGAATTCCCAAGGCAGCCGCTGGCAACCAATCCTCATCCTCTCAGCATCAGCGATCCGAGACCACCGCCGATTCCACGTCGAAACTCTACTAGATCCTGATTTACCCCATTCAGTCGGGAATAATGCGATATCCCGACCCCGAAAGCCTCGTCGAACCTCTCTTGGAGCGGAGTCATCTTAGCAAGGAAGGGGGTTAGTCTGATCTCGTGCACCACCGCTCTAAATGTCGGTGTTCGCTGGTCGCTCTCAGCTGCCACAGGGCTGCCCTGTGAACGTGATTTTCATCTCGAAAACGGACAGAAGCGGCAGGATTTTATCGCGAGAACCGTCCGCGTCTGATAACTTTAAACGGACGGCTGTTTAGCCTGGCCTAATTAAAACACGACGGACAGCCGCGGATTAATGCACGCATTAACCTGATCTCGCTCTTCCGCGGGATCCTTCCTCCTTGTCGAAGCGTGTTCCCCTGGCATCCTTCGTACCCGGATAGATGGGATTAAATTAAGTCTGAAATAGAATTAAATGGTAGCGCCGACTTCGAGAGGAACGACCGAAGATCCTGTGATTCCTGAATACTGCGGATTTGTAGTGTCATGGGAGAGGACATTGAGCTTCATTTTGTTTACTTTAATGAACGGAGAAATGTGCTGGAGAATGTGCGGGGAACTAAATTCAGGTAATGGGTTACATCGGTACAGTGGGTGATGAACGTTTTAAAACACAGTTCTAATAGGTAATACACTATTAGATATGGCCACCCACCTTGCATAAATGCAATAGACCCTAGTGGGATAGTTTTAATATTAATTGTACGAACCTCGAGACACTTTCTGACTTGCGACTGCTACACACGTCAGATGTACATATCTATCTCCTCCCATCATCGTATAAACGTATCCGAAATATCAGTCCTGAGCCAAAGAATAGTCCCCTATGAATCCTAACGTCCACAGAATATTGTCAAATATACAGTGTCACAGGTTAGCTCACAGAAATTTAAACGAATAATTAATCGTGCAAGCTTCTGCATTGCTTGTATGCACTTAACTGCATCATGTTAAGTTTCTATAACCAACTGTTGTCCAGGTCCCTTGAATTTCCATACGCACAATAGAATGACTCACACAACCTAGAGGGGGCATGTAACAGCCGTCCGTGGACAAAGCGAATCACTGTAAATGCAAAGTTTCAATGAATTCGAAAGTCCTGTTAACGAATCAACAATCCCGATTCGGGAAACCCGAAACAATTTCTCTCGCCACATTGTCGTAGCTTTCATTCCAGAATCCACTCCCATCCGCCACAATTCGCTATGTCGCCGTGTCTGTCCCACTTTGCCCGCAGACACTGTACCATCCCCACGTCATCAAATGCAAATTCGGTGTGTACAGCTTGGATCGAACGTTCGCGTATCCTCCATCAGGAGATTGACGCCGTTTACCTCGAGTCATCAAGGACAGGGCGCGAGAAGGGTCTTTGTGCGTGGATGTACTATACATATACCCACATGCGGAGCCAAGCAGGAGGCGTATAAACGGCCGCGGTCCGCGCCTCTACGAGCCTGTCCCCGCCATGACTGATGACCGGCATTACGATTTGTCAATAACAATTGTCCCGGGTATAACTGCGTCCCCCCCCCCCCGCGCAAACTGCAACTGATGGCTAACATCGATTGTTCACGTCGACGTAACTGTCCGCCACCGGGCTGACCCATAACGCATCCGCACCAAAAATCTGCCGTCGACAGACCGACGCGAATTCGACGGAACGGCCGCAACGTTGTTCGCGCTAATATGCGGTGTATCTGCACGTTGATTAGTCGCTGCGCCGATCGGGACGATCGACTGTCGTTCCTCGTTTCCACGCGACCCGTTACGGAGATCACGTTGCGGCGACAGGGCTCGCATTTGTTGCTGTTGCCTTTTTGGGGCGGAAGATGAGGGCGTGCCAAGCTTGTGGGGCGTTGGGAACTTTCTGTTCTGGTATTTGGTGGATTGTAAGTTTCTGGATGATGAGGGGGTTAGATGCTGCTTGTCAATTTGTTAAGAGATCGACCAAGTGGAATGATTTGAACGTAATTTGCTTGATTGGTGTAAGGTTGAGTTTGAAATGCATAGAGTGTTGAAGATTTTGTTCGGTTGATTTGGTTTCATTTGGGAATCCAAACATAATAAAAGGAATAACAGATACATTATACTTAAATTTCATAATAAATTAATAATTTTATAATAAAGGAAAATGGTAGTTACCTACTGTTAGAAAAAAGGGGAACTGTGGCAACGGTAATCAAAATTGATAAAGCTAAAGGATATGTATCTGTACTAAATTACAAATTATCACAGTAAACATTAACAATGTTATAGCTTTCACTATGAATGCTTGATAGAATTCAACATGTATGTAAACGTTAATTTAAAAATAATTCTATGTCCTCGTAAACAAATTACAGTAAATTCTCGTTATAAGCTCATTTCGACTATGCGTTGTATGCTCGATCGCTATACCCACCATTTCTTGGAATCCTTGGTTCGAGAGTGAGTGAGAGGAGACTCTCGCTCGCGCAACACTCTCATTGGCGACTTGGAATAGGTCACCGCCAGCTCCGAGCGTGGAGCAGATAACGAGAATTTACTGTAGTTTCAATACTTGTTTATGGTAAAGTTCCTAGGGTTTCACTAATACAAAACATATTTCCATTATAGAATCCTTTTCAAATTCCACCTACAGTTTCCCAAAAAGATTCGTACTACCAAACCCAGTCCCCACATCTTAATCCTACTGCAGTTGCAACACAACCACCGACTTCGTACATACATATAATTTCTCAGCCCTGTATTTAATTCCCACCTCAGTGAAAAGGGATGTATGTTCATTACAATTACATTCCCTGAAAGCAGAGGTGCAGGAAAAACGCCGCGGGGCGCTAACAGATGAGACTATTCAGGCTCACGAGGAAAAAAGATATTGACCGCAAATAAGAGAACAACGTTCCCCCGGTCTATTACTCGGAACAATCCATTACCCATAACAACATTAACAAAGCGGGTTAACTCCATTCATCTTCCGCGGGAAAAGCACGAAACACCGTCAGCCTCTCGCGGCCTCGCCTCTGGATGAGAGAAATATAAGGAAACGAAGGAACGGGGCGCCACGCGTTATAATACGAATGCTTCTTCCCTTTTTTTCTTTCTTCCCTCCCTCGCAAAGTAGAAGATAATGTTGCCTACCTTAACGAGATTTCCGTCGCCCCGTGCCGCTTTCTGTTTCACCGTAATTTCGGTAGAAGGCATTTCACGCGACATACGCGCGGAATAATACAGGACGCGGCACTGTTTTCGACCTGGATCCGTTGCAATGAAAGATCGTCGCGATTGCCACCGATGCTGAATGTTTTCGCGTTCCTTCGGTTTTAATTAAAAAAATCCAGCGCCGTTCCCGCGGCTCTCGTTAGAAAGAAATTTCACGGCTTCTTTTTTAATCAAAGTACCGTGTGTAAATAACAGAACTGCGGGCCGCGCGGTTTATCTCGTCGCGGGAGGGAAGAAGAGAACAGGGGTGAAGAAGTTGCCGCGCGAAACACTTGTGAAATCTGGGGCGTGCACGGTGCAGTCGTGCTGCCGTGCAATCGATAATTAGGACCGGCGTTACGATATAATTGCTAAGGGAAAGGGGGTCAACGCGGTCCCGAGCAAACGAGGCGCAATTCGGTAGACCCTTACGCACGTCCACATGGCGAAATTGTCTTTAAGGAATAGGGGTGGTAGGAATTTGTGATAATGTCGAGGGGGAAATCACCTGTTATCTGAATATTCGAAAATGATTTTTATGCAGCAAGTGGTAATTTAGCATTTTACGCCATTTTTTGAGTTCTTAGCAGTTTCGAGGGTTTCATGAAGAGATCCCCTCTTTAAGAAATAGAGATCTAATAATCACCTGTAAATATTCGAACAAGGGAAATACAGAAAAATCTGAAACTTTACAGAAGTGCAACTCAAGTGATGCTAAAATGACGTAACTATTTTTCGATTTGGCAATAACATGGCTGTAAGATCGAATACACCCCCTCGCAAAAATTGTCAGTTTTCATATCATCGTGAACATTGGCGAAACCGTAAAAGATATCGAAAAAAGTTACATTCAAAGTTTTATGGCTTTTGATTCCTGATAATATGGTGATAAAGAATTGTCGGAAACATGGGTGGTGGGGATAAATTTTGAAAAAAATAATGTTTCTCGCAAATTCTTTATCGCCGCTTTATAGGACATACAAAACCACACAACTTTGAATTTAACTTCTTTTTGCTATCTTTTACAGTCTCGTAGATATTCACGATAACCTGAAAACTCACCATTTTTCGAGGGGGTGTTTTATTCGCATCACTTGAGCTACATTGCTGCAAAGTTCTATATTTTTTTGAATTTTCAAGTTGCCGAACTTCCCTTGTAAGTTCTTAGGAGTTTTGAAGATTTCTTAAAGAGTTTAAGAAATAGAGATGTCACCTGTCTTCTAAGTTCTGAAAATATACTATACTGAATATGCTTTAGATCTCAAAAAGATTCACATTTAGTGTACACCTGGTACATGAACAGAGAAATGTTTATGCTACACGTGGGATATTTATTCTGGGATTTAACCTCTCCAAATTTATCACGCCCAGAATATTCTTATTTCAGTCATACCTGCAATGCAGAAATAGAATTTAAATGTTACACAAGATCTCCCCTACAACAATCGGATGGCTGTGATTTCGTAGTTCGTACGAAAATTATTTCAATTCAAAGCATAACGCTGTATGCAGAAATCAAATGTGTGTACTACGGTCTCCGATCGAAGATAGAAAGGCAAGTGCGATGGGTGATTTTAAGCTGGAGCCACTGCGTATGATAAAAGGCGCGGAAGTGAATCGACAACGGAAATTGAATTTGATCGCCAGCACGATTCTCGATTGGTGGACAGTTGCTCGCGGAGAAATAAGGGAAAAATAAGACCGAAGAGGAAGAGGAAAAGGTGCTCGTATTGTGCACCGCGCGAGACGCTTCTCGTCCCTCTTGGGCCCTCTCTTTATTTTTATTTTTCAGAGCAAATTTATCGTTCGTTTACTCACAGCTGTAGTAGCACGCGGTAGCCTTGGGAGAAATTGGCGAGTGTCCTTTCCGTTTTCCTCTCGCTCCCCCTCGCTCCCCCTCGACCCCCTCTCCTTTTCACTTTATTCTTCTGCGATTCAAGATTTCTATCGTACTTCCTTCTCCATCTTCCCTCAGCCAGGTTGTTATATGCCAGGGACAACGTGTGGCAAATATGAAACCGTGTGAAATAAGAAAATTGAAAATAGGAAAGTATTACGCGTCACCTGATTCTGACAACTTCCTGCTACTAATATTTTCACAAAAATTATTCGAGTGCCGACCATCTTGATTCCAGTTCATCTTAACTGTATCTTCCAAACTTCCATCACTTAAAAATTAAAACACTCATTTTAAATAATAGTCCACTTCCGAATATCATTACGGTCATTACCGATTTATTTTTGCGCGTAGCATCTTCATACACCGTTAGATGACACGTTAATAATACAGCATCATTAATCAACTAACAGAATGATTAACATGACGGCCGTGCGATTATTTTAAGGAGTAACAGGATCCACGACTTTGAACTGTCGCCGTATTATAAGACGGTAATCCGCTCAGCGTCGCCCGTCGCAATTCTTATCTGTGAGTAAAATTTCCGTCGACGAAGGAAAATTGGAGGACGAAGAAGCCGTGGCTGGTGGTCTTTGATGAATTGCAAAGGGGCATCGCTCGCATACCCATCACCCGCGCCCAACGGAGTACGAATTTCAATCGTACGAAGACTTTGTCCCCGTTGCCACGGCGTTTGTGACAGAGAGACCGCCGTTGGGGGGTGGAACTTAGCTCAGGCGTGATCCAGCATAATGCGAGAGCAATTTGGTGAATGGAGTTAATTCAATGGAGGCCCTCGAGCACGCCTCCGGTTCTTGGTCGAGGCCAGCTTCTGATGAACGTTAACCTCCAACAGCCGCTGCGCTTCTTCGCTCGTCCGTCCATTCAGAGACGGCACACGAATCGCGCTTTTTGCCGGCTTAGTTAACCGTAACGACGCCTAAATCAGGCGAAACTGGCAGGAATAAGAAACGATCGCCCCAATCCTGGCCAGTTTAATCCTGGAAAATGTCTCGCGTCTGCTTAACCCGTGTTCGACTGTATTACGTGCGATTATGCTCCAAGGATTTATCTGGGAGGGGTGGATCCAAGGTTTTGTGGTAATTAATATAATAGTGATGAACTTGAAAATAATGCGCGCGTGGTTCTAAATTTATCGCTTTTATTCTACATTCACTGTTAACGCTGTGGGCCGATAATCCTTTGTGGAGGTTAATATAAAGGGATGAACTTAAAAATAATGCGCACGTTGCTATCAAAGAAGACGTACCTATACAATAGAAGAAACAAAAGCATGAGGCATTAGCCCGGTAACACCATAAAACGCGCCAAGAATATACAAATTCAAAGCATCCTGTCTGAACAGAAGGGCTTTTCTCCTTTTCACGTTAGAGAGTTTTGTAGATGATCATTACTATCTTTGATATGTACGCATATTTTCTATCTTTTTTAATCCACTACTGAATTATTTGAGCTACCACTTGTCTTGTAAGAAGTATTGAGCAGGGTGAATCGTTGGGGAAGCTGACGCAATGCTCAGCGCCGAGGCGCCACTAGCGCGTGTACCTTTGCTAACTGTTGATTTCAAAATTGAAATGACAACGAAAGGAGGAAAGTATAGAATATTATAAAATTTTTTAAAAAATTTACTTGTACCAGGTCTTCATAACCTAAAAGATGAAAATTTATTATTTACTTATCACTTATTATAGAAATAGAAATTGAGTAGTAAAATAAGATAATTTAAATACACCTAAAGCACCGATGACAAGTGGCACACATGCTTGTGGCGTCACGGTTGGGAAAAAGTTGCAGTCAGCTTCCCCATTGGCATTAGGAGACACATTATTTTAGTAAAGTCAAGTTAGGTGAATAATTTAGATTCCACTGTTCCGAGAGCAATGTAAACGAGGAGTAACTCTCGTTCGTTGAATGATCTCATCGTTCTTCCTTTTGTTTCACAAATGTTGCTCCGTTGTGGCTCTATTGAAGATAGTTCTTCACGAAATCACCACGTTAGGAAGAAGAAGCCTTGGCGGGGCTTCTCCGCGCAGGTTGACGAGAAGTTAGTGTTATTGCCGTCATTGAGGGTGTCCAGAAACGTATCTCAGGTACGAGCCTTAATTTACCGCGAGACCCACCCAACAATCCTTTCAGAATTTAGCTCCCCATCTCGTGGATCGGTGGCTACGAGGTGTCTTCATGATTCTTTAAAACGACTGCACGCACTCATAAATGAAGATTTAGAGAATGCTCGTTAGAAAGTGAACGAACCCTTCAAGTACGAATTCAACGCAGAGAGGTAGCCATAAAAGGGTTTACACAAACGTTTTTCCTGCGTGATGATGCTGCTAAATTAATCTAAATGATAACAGTGTTTATGTCCTAATAATATGATTACTTCAAAAATGTGCACAGTAGGATACGCAACTTCTACACTTTACAACACCATTATCAGTAGTCGACACAAGTCTACAACATAAAGCGCTATAATTTTCTTTGCCCTTAAAATTTTCAAGGTTTAAAATCACCAACTGTTTATACCCGAGAAAATACTTGTCCCCTATTGGAACTTAAAGGTGATATTAGAACACAATCTCAATTACATTCAGCAATATTAAAACAGAGAACTAATACAGAATACAAATTTGAGGATCATCTGAACATCTAAATACCTGCAAATAAAAAAAAATATTATTCTACGTAATGCCCTATAAACTTATTTCTATCAAGATCAATATTTACAATGTTAAGAAATGCTTTCCACATACTCGGAACCAGTGCTCATTTATTCGTATATAGGCCGACATTAAAATTCTGGGGATTATCCTGTTCATGGAATGGCGGCGTTACGAGTTCGGTGGAATTCTATTAAGTCATTGCGCCGCGTGGAAACGCGGTTTCCCTTATCGGTTCGGTAATGCACAGAGTTTTTATACCTGGCTTGGCGAGTTATGCCCCCTTAAGGTGGTTGCAGTTTAGGTTCGTAATGAAATTTAAATGGCAGCCGTTCTAACAGCGACAGCAATTGCAGCAACGCCAGCCGACAAGTCACGTTACGGGACTTCTTATCGGACGCGTGTCGTGCACACTTGCCACCGCGGCAGGTGACTAAGCCATCCTTTCTACCTACTCATCGTCACGTGCGTTTTTAACGTTACACTGAATTAATGCACACGGTTTCACCTTTCTCGTGGCCATTCCTATGCCTTCGAACTGTGAATGTTTAATCGTACTCTCTGGTGTGGTAATAATAACAGTGTTATTAATCATGGTAATAGTGAAAACGATAGTAGAAGTATTATAATAACAATAATTCTTTTAAATCTGCGCAAAGATAATATCGTGAGAGATATGTAAAACGTGGAGCTAAAAGTTTGATGGGATTTGGTGGAATGGAATCATTAATACGGGTTCGCAGTGTATCTACTGTTTAGTTTATACTAAAAGTAGTTTAGTTTGACACAAAAGTAACAAACAGAAGAAGGAGGATATTGAAGGAAAATTTTAATTATTAAAAAAGAGATAATAAATGCGCGATGGGCTATGTTTTGCCAGAGTTTCGTATTTTTATTTTTGTTAATCCTACAGCGAAGTCTAACGTAAAGTCCTCGTCGATAGGGATTCCCTTTTGTTAACGTGATCTCAGAGATTAGGAATTCAAGGCGTAGATTAGGTGTTTCAAAGGATCCTGATATCACTGTATATTGTAAGTTATATGAAACTTCTAAACCAACGACGCTATGGAAAATGAGTAACATGTTTAATTAAAAATTGTTGATGACTTTTCAGAAATCTGATAATGTCACATGGAAGAGAAAATATTTCGCCATATTTCATTCTCTCATATATCGAAAGAAACATCATGCTAATAAATCTAAGCAAAATTGACGTAATGTTAACAATTCGAAAATGTATTGCTTCCAGTAGAGAAGTTCAACAATTGCAGAGTTTACAGAAAATATTTTTCGAAACTATCGGCTAACCCAGTTATTCCTGGGTTCATCACAAGCTTAATGAAAGGAAAACTAGGAAGAAGAAAAAGACGAGGAAAGAGAACATTGTATTTTTATGGAATTATACGGTAGTATTTTGAACGTGCAACGCTATTCTTTCACAAACAATTCGTCGATCGCTGGTTGAAATAGAAATAACCGTAACTGCAAGGCAACTACGCTGATGGAAAATTGATGATCGATCACGATAATTGAATCGCGAAGAATAAAAGAATGGGTATGGACTATGGAACAAGCTGCAGTCAAAATCAAAACTCCATTCTTCGAACCTCCGTTGTATAAATAAAATTATACGAATGCTCCACTATTGACGTTCCATTATCCAAACAGAGCATATCTTCCTTTTATTGAAGCTTCTGCTATAACTGTCAAAACTAATTCTAATCGTGCCAATTTATTATGAAACTGACGTGAATATAAATTCGTGCACAGTGTACAAACAAAACTGTACAATGTTAATTATAGATACAAAACAACTGGTTATTATAGAATCCAGAAATGGAAAGAATGTCATAAAATTAGCTTGAAGATATGTAATTTAATATAGGTACCATAAATATACTACTATTAAAAAACCTTTTTGTTGAGAATTTTCAAGGTGCAAAATAGATATCATCCTACACATGTTTAAGAAATTCTTTCATTTCTGCTTTTTAAGAATAAAAGTTCAATTACCCAAAAATTTCTTTATTTGAGACACCAGGCATCACTACTACTACATATATAAAATAACTACTATCTCCTAGTAACTATAGAAAAGCAATGGATTCCTATCAATTCTAATTATAAATAAAGCAACAAAATTTTGAACAAAAACAATATTATCAGTGGCTGTTTTTCAGAAGCATACACCATTTTGTGCGAAAGTAAGAATGATTTACTTCCTAATCCAAAGAAGTCGATTAACAAATAACTCGAATAGCGGTTCCACCATAATTTTATCCGTCTGCAATTTTTTGTATTAAAACCAAGTAGTCGACCCTCCTAGTCCCTCACTCTGGGGTACGTTTTTTTTTCGCTCATTACCCTCCCACCGGCTTTCACCTTAATTTCTCTTTGCCGTTCACCCTCTTTCGCAGTGTTCGACCTTTCTGGCCGCTTGACCATTATTTACACCCAGCCCCGTCGCCCCCGCGGCCCCTCCCCGTGTTCAAGCTCGATTGTATCCCAAGCGTAAATAAATGACCCCGTGATTTTTAATTGGACTCCGCCGTGCTCTCGAGTTCTTCAGAATAAACGAGCTGTCCGACAAATAAGATCGCGACAAAAGTTGAAGTGGGGCAGGGAGCTGCGCGTCGATTTCCTGTTAAACTTTTCCCTCCGAGATGCACCGACGTACCCTTAGAAATCCCTTACAATCGCATTCTGCGAGTTAATGTAGGTAGTTTACTACGGTTTAATCGATAATCGTGCTTCCTCCCCTTTCAGTCGAGTATCTGGGCATTTTTGTAGTAGGTAGATACACCTACTGAGACACTTCCATTTCTTTTGAAAATGAAAACGAGTAGGTATAGACATGGGGATGGTTAGATTATTCTGGTTAGAGGAAATTAATTTTCAGATAAAATCTGTAGATTTCGGTATGAAGGATCCTTTGTCAGAACTTTAATTTCTACGAGGTTCAAATTATTAATGTTTATGTTTCCAGTAAATATATTCTGTACTTCGTTTGCTTCATTTGTGTATTCTTATTCAATATTATACAAACATTAAAATACGACTGTATTTATTTTTTACAGAACGCAAAATAAGTTTGAAGAAATTGGGAAATATGTAGCTTCAATGAGGGTTCCAAAGCTCTCCCTACAGCCAACATAAATCATAGTTGAAGAGTAAAGGGAAAAACAGCAAACGTCACAAAACAGTTTTATCGAGAAAATTAAGTTTAAATACTGTTGTTGCCCAGCAGTAAAAAAAAGCAAGTTTCAATGAATTTATCTGCATCCTTCGCAACATGAAGCCTATACCCTAATTAGGCATCAGAAAAATAAGTAATAAAATACTTGTTTTACATTATTGTAATATTTTTCAAGTTTGAACAGAACAGCATACTGAAACAAATTAAGGGGAGCTGTTCATGTTACAGCCTCCGAAATTTATGATTTTTTTTACAACTATATTAATATTAGATTAAACTCTTTTGGGATATAAGGAGGCATCTTTAAACTTCTAGAATTTTTTATTATTTATTAATTATTGTGGAATCGTGTAAACCTCTTCGACGATGTTGGCGTTAGGTGTAGCACCAGTCACAGTCACCTGATTGCAAAAAGAAGAAAATTTTCTTGAAGTTAAATGATTTACGCTGATACTGGACTTAAAATTTTAATTTTAATTTTCATTTGTATTACTTTTTCGTCTATATGAAGAATAATATGAAAAATTTGTTTAAAGAAAGAACTTACTTTTTCTTTCGAACGCTGTAACTCTTTCAATTATTCATTTTTTTTCTTTAAAGTAGACCAATCCCAGCGTAAACTATCTAACTTTAAGAAACTTCTATTTTTAAACATTAGCAAAAGATAATTCTTGGGAAACCAACAGGCGTTAGGCCTCGGACGTGAGTTGCTTGCGTCCCAATGCGAAACAAGGGATTTCGTGCAGAGTTATTCCGCGAGAATCCGCCTAGCCAGGCCCAATCAGGAATGTTAAATACGTATTCGACGCGATCACGCCACCGCGAGCTAGAATCCTGACCTACTTTCTCGAACGATGTAGCGAAGGGGCTGGTTGCACGCGTAAGACAACGATGGCGTAGACTCCGCTGTATCACGCGCGCTTGTTACAACCCTCGGAGAAGAACTTTCCGCTTCGAACGATGCAACCGGAATCGAGGTTTTACCATGCAAACCCCGGCGTTCCCGTACTCGGGAATACGTTAATTACTCAAAGGAATTTTTTCAGCCCCCTCCAACCCCCCACCCCGTCCTTGTCTGAACGTTATCAACTTTCATAGATTTAGTAGCTACGCGTCACGGAATCGTCGCTCTGAAACGCTGATGGGTAGAAAAAGGAACCCGTTAGCACCCACGCGAGAGTAATTAAAACTTTAAGAGATTTCCGAGCAGCCTTCCCAAAGGGGATAAGTCTTATTATGAATCAGGAAAGTGAAGAGCGCTGTAATCCGGAAGATCTCGTTGCTACTGAAACGTTAATACTGTCTGGTGTGCGAATAACGATGACGACCAAAGGAACGACGCATCTATTAGGGCATCCCCGTCGGTAATGCGATTCTTTTACTCCGCACTCGTGACGTGAAAGTAAACGACTATCCCGTTAATCGTTTTTCGCCTGTCTGCCGACTTTCCTGGACCCCTCTTTTCCTGCGGACACCTCCGGCTTGGTCTCGTAAATCCCTCTCGGTGCGGTTTTAATACCGTCTCTGATTCGAGCATGCTTTCAGTTTTGAGCCACGTTACGAGTAAACTATGAAATGTAGGTGGAAATTCGAGAGAGGGATCAAACAATAATTTTTCACTTGAATCATTCTAAATAGTTTTTGTAACTCACGTTCACCCACCACTGATCCTTTATTTCCCATAGCTCAAATAACAATCGCATAATTCTTATATTTAACAAAATTTTAAATATAAGAATTATGCAGTTTTCTATGTTCCATCGCACTACAAAAAAAAAAAAATAAGCTTACGTATGTTAAGAGAACGAAAAAACGCGATAACTGTAAGGGCTGCATTCACCCCTTCCCAGTGAATTTCCACAGAAAAAGATTGCTGCTTGCATTGTTCATTGTTCTCAACATTCACACGAAGTTTTATTGCAATAAAATCTGAATTTTCGGTCTGTGAACGTTTGCTCGTCGGAGAATTCGAATTTCTTGTAGCAATATTTTTTCGACATGTGCTGCTGATATACGGAGCGGATCAGCGAAGGTACGCGCCAGTGATCGTGAGATTCTCGATGTGTGGCGCGTCGTGATAGTAATTAAATGGTACGATCGGCAACTGAACGCAACCTAGTTTGTAATAAAGCGGGAGCGGACGAACTCGTTCACGGTGACAATAGTCGGACCAGCTCAGCACGAATCAATTAACTGAAGTTGACGCAGCGAAACCGAAGTGTCATTATCAGTGCAGGCTAATGCGTAATGCTTTTGGAGATTGATTTCGGACGGTTCGTTTCGAAAATCACCGAGCAAATAACAAACGGGGACGCGTGCGACGAGTGTGATTTGTCTTTCGCAATTTGAACGGGAAAAGCGGACGACCGTTCTATGGCGTTCCATCGTCCGACCCGCTCGATTATTGCGTCTCTGTTATTTGGAAAAAGAAGGGAAACTTTATAAGCGTGACCCATCGAGTTTTGTTGCTTTCTCTCGAGACTCGCGTATTAAAGGATTGTAGACATTTGTCTAGAGTCTAGAGGCACGATAATAGACACAAAATGAGAGATTATTTTAGTAAAAGGTAATAGTGAAAATCGTACTAATTATATTTCCACTGAAAGGTATATTTATTAATTAGATTTGACTGGATTTTGATTGAAAAGTAATAGGAGTTAAAGAAATTATCGTCGTGCAACATAAACGGTGTATTATCTGAAGGCAGAAACTTTATTGGATTTTAAAAATACATTGAATGTAAATATCAGAGAGATAATGGTTATTTAAAGGATGAACATGAAATTTTCAGCAAAGAAATCGTGCGTTTATGTAATTGTTAAGAAATTAAGATGGACATTTGAAAAGGTGAGAACGTGAGGTTAATCTACTTTAGTAATTATTAAGTCTACTTTAATAATTATTTATCTTCATACACACGGTTACTTCTCCTATCTACAAAGATACCAATTTTACTTATTATTACTTTTCAATGAAAACTTGAGAAAATCTATATAATATCTATACCTTTATGTGAAAAAATTGGGTATAAGTTTTACCGATATATTTTTCTAAAAAAAATTCTGAATTTAGATATTTTTTCGTATCTTTATGTAGATGTAGCCACTGAAGACAGTGGAACTGTAAGTAATAGAAATCTGTCTGTCGAAAAAAAGGAGATTAATCCAAGCAGTGAATTACTTTGGCTACATAAGATCTATATAATATGGGTATGTAAAATTTGTAATTGTATTTGTTATTGTATTGTAAAAGTACATGTATGCCTTATTTATATTTATATAGCTAATAACCTGTAGAAGTTGATGCGACAATAAGTCATAAGAAAAAGAAATGAATATGTGTAAATAATGCGATGATAAGTCTAGTAATTTATTGGTAAAAGCTGCAAGTATTGATGATCGTGAAAATAAATGAATATGTGTAAATAATGCGATGATAAGTCTAGTAATTTATTGGTAAAAGCTGCAAGTATTGATGATCGTGAATCCATGTGACAACGCACTATTATCGTCGCGACCGTTGCTTGTTCATTATTCAGGGTAGATACTGTTTACATCGACGATGCACGTTCACGATAATACGCGAATGGATTATAAGAGATAACTGCATATGACTGGAAGCGTTAACGGCAATCATGTAACAGATGACTGGGAATCAGGATCATTTCCTGTGCCATTATTCCATTAAGTTCGCAACTGTGCCCATTGAAATCAAAGGTGGAATGTATGCCTTTTATGTACTATGTGTATTTGGGTGCTCGATGTACTGCGAATATTGAGGGCATTTAAACTATTTGAGACATTCGGAGCATTTCGAGAACGTATGGCATTTGAAGCATTTAAGATGTTTTGAATATCTATAGCATTTGGAGTATTTAGAATATCTGGGGCAATTGGCACATTTCGAACTATGTTATTGTAATTGGAAGTCGATACTATTTTTGGAATATACTTTTTAAAATGTGCACATGTACAGTGCAAACAGCATCTACTTGAAAAATTAGAAATTCCTAGTCGTTTCTGTTTTTGTTATTTTATTGCAGCTCTACGAATGATTTAGCTAACATGTATACGATCAAACATTAATATAGATGCATAATCACTAATAACCCATTAAAGACATTTCTCATGTAGGAGATTAATATGTATAATGGACATATGCATGATTCGCAGTGTAAACGAGCTCAATTCTATGTAACTGTGGAAAACTTAATAATATAATTATAATATAGATTATCAAATAAATACGTAAATATGGAAACATCCACGAACAGTATTACGAGCTCAACAGTATGCCATTAGGATCAGGCACCAAACAAAAGCTGCACGAACTTTCATAAATTGTTTCATATAAAAAATCTATCAATCTTCCATTTTTCCACTTCTCCACTGAATCATCTAAAAATGATTATCCATGCCACCCCCCCCCCCCCCAGCAAAACATTCAGAACGCATGGTAATAGGAAGGGAATCTTTCGAAATACAATCCCTCCATACTTGCGAAAGCACATTTCAGGCCAGTGGAAGAATTTTCATATAGAATATTCCATTTGAAGCGTACCAAACGTTGTTTCTAGGCCACGTATATATTATTCAATCCATGAAAAATGTCCAGAAACGCTTCGTGCTACCACAATCGAAGCTAAAAAATGACGTTTCGTTTCGTAGGTACAATCCGTAAGAAACGTCGAACGAATAGCTGCGAGGCTGATTCTCGATCGTTTTCGAAATGAAATTGCGTCCCCGCGGGACAAGCATCGCGAGCGAGGCGTCGAGCGGGATATTTTGGATCGGTGGCGATGCCGAAGCACAGTAATGCCACACACAGATTGGTTCACCGGTGAATTCCTCTGTTTCCTCTTTACCAACGGCGAGGCGATTCAATTTCACGGCCGCGTGGCACGCTGCACTTAGAATTCTTAGGCGTTCGTCTGGCCATTTTTGGATCGACGGTTGTCGCAGGAGGACGCGCGGTTGGATGCGCTCTCTACTGACCCAAATCCGCGTGACCCACGTAGCCCAAGAACGAAGGGGCGAGACTGGGAAAGAGAGGAGCACAGAAATGGAGAGGAACGTACGTAGGTACACTTGGCAATCTGCATATCGATTTCCCGAGGAAATGCGTTATTCATGGGAAACGGAGTCGTACGTCGTGGAAACAGAAGCTGATACGCGCGATCGCGATACGCCGAGCCCATTTGAATTGAGACTCAACGACGACACACCATCTTCCCCTGACAGCAGGGGACGGGTAGGAAATGCAAAGAGACGGCCGCGGGGGCGGACAGAGAAACGGGAGAGAGAAATTTTCTGCGAAGAAGGTATGGTGTAACTGATGTTTCTTTAAGATGCTGATTTATTGCGAGCTAGTGGGGGCAAGGCTCGGGAACTGTGAAATGTCTGCTTCCTTAAATATTATACTGTTTATCGAATAAATGTTTGTTTCTGTTGGTGCGTGCAGAGTTTCGGTCTGTCACGTTGTTTATGTTATTAGTTGGATGACTGCTCCTCAGAGTGTTGCTAGGCTATTGCCTTGAATGAGTTTGCGTTTTGGTTTCATTCTTTTATTTTATGTAGCGTGCCCCTTTATTCTGTAACACAATGTGGTGTCGCATTACGATTGCCAACCGTACTATAATATATAAAGCAGCTGAAATTAGGGAGTCCACGCTTTCAAACCATATTTTTAAAATATCGATACGACTATTTTTGACAGAGTTATGACCACGTGAATTTGCCCCTATTCCTAGAGGTGATCCTTTCATTAATGCGAGGAGTGTATATTTCCGATAGATCGATAAAATTCTACAATTTTTACTTATTTTTTTATTCCGTGGCAAACATTCAACTTTTCAGCACGACTTTATGAAGGAAGCATTATCAAAATTTATATCCATTATTTAGTTATTTTCAACGCAATTCACTTGGGTGAGTAATTAATTCTAAGAAACTCACACGCAGGCTGTCAACGACTAGGCCAAATACCACTGTTATCTATTATTTCCTGCTTACACCTGTTTCCACTTCAAAATTACCCAAGTCAAAGAAATCTTTTGACAATGAATGTCTCATTCCATGACTACACTATCAAGTTCGAATATTAAGGGCGGCAATTTATTTATTTTGCCATAAACTGTGTTCGTGAGTTGCAGGCATTCATAAATTATCTTGACGGAAGGGTCGTTGTTTCTCCTAGACGAATGAGGGCAAAGAGCAACTATGGGAGACGCAACAAAGATGGAGGACCCTCCTTTCCTGGCACGCGGTCCTTTCGCGAAAATAAAAAGACCTGAAACGCCCTGAGCGATTGTAGCGCAGACGGGTTATGCGTTTTGAATGTGCTTTATTATAAGCATCATTTGTTATCTGTTTAAAAATGACAATGCCAGGGGTTCGGCGCGGGTGTGGGGTGAGGGGCAAAAGCAGACACGGGGAACTATTTATCAGGGGGCTCGGTGACAGGGTCAGTCATCTCCTTGTTCGTATTCGCCATGCTGTTATACCTGGAATCTTGCGAAGATATTTATCTTTAAAATAATATACTATTTTCTATCTGGAGCCACTGTGAAAATTCCAATCATATTAGAAATAATGATTTCAAATACTATCACTGTAGTAAGTACACACTTTTAAATAATGATTTTCATATTGCAAAAGTAATTCGGTGGTCTAATTCTCCTCAACTTGAAGAAAAAAAAGAAAGGATAGGTATCAAGCGATTCATAGTCCTATGGGTTTCGAGAGGGAACTTCGTTTATGGAGCCTGGTTTAGTTACATTTTTAAAAGAAATTCGAATCTGAAGAAATTATGACTTAAATCCATCCTAATTTCACGTGAACTACGTTATACTTTAATCTGATTAGAATCTATGGCGTAAAAATTGCGATCTGTGATATGCTGTATTTTTTAATCAAATTCGAAATGATGAAAATGTTGAATTAAACTCCTATCAATTTCACGAGGGCTATATTACATTTCGGTTTTATTAATCCCGCAGATATCAAGTCCGAAACGTGGCCAATTCAGCGTGGAATGACCTTATTGCATCGCACATTCGTTCCTCCACTTTTATGTATTTAAATAATAATACTATATTACAATTTATACTCTTGCAGTTAAAACTACTACGTACTGATAAATCTCTAGCAGCTGCAACGGCAGTCATTAATTTTGCTCCCCACGTTCCACAATTTTCAAATTATACAGCGAGCTAAATAATAACTCTTCGTACAAAAGGAACTTTTGTTTCGAAATAAAAAAGATCGCCACTCCGATGTAATAAATAAAGGAAACGAATGGTGGAAATTTGTCCGGCAACTTGTAAATATCAAATCATAAATTACACGTAAATGATGCGCTGATGTTTAGCACGAACGGGGGCAAGGTAGAACGCGGAGGAATATTAAAAGCGCTAAGTTAGAAGTCCAGTGTTGACGAATGGCGCGTGGGACGAAATTTTAATGCAGACCGCTTAAGCTGTACACGCCGATAATGGCGGTTAATCGTTATGTACACGGGCCACGCGTTTACACGAAAGACAAATTGATTACACCAGAGCGATTTATCAGCCGGGTTTGTAATAGGGTCACTTGTCTTGTTCTTGTTCGCTCTGCCTTGCTGGACGCTATCGTCGGGGATTATCGATCCTTATGCACAGATATTCGACGTTTCATACACATCAAAATTCCTTATTTATTCGCTGGCATTCTACCCGGGCACGTGTGTTTGACATTATTTAATTCTACTTCCACATCAAATATTAATAAATAAATCAACACCTTGCCACTATCCCTATACTAATCATTCTCGAAAAAACATCTCGCAACATTTCACACTGCTTACCCTGTAGAAAGTCAGCCCTACTTACAGATGTCACAGAAAATTCTTCATCGCGCAGCAACCTGGTGCTCCTAAATAATGAAAATCTTTCCCCGAAATAGCGAAAGCCAATCAAATATTCAGCACCACTTGCCAGCATAATTCCTTTAATCGAGGCTAGGAAATCCAAAGGTGAGGCCAGAAATACTAAACCCCCACACTGTCGCGAGGTAGAAGATGCTATTAACGTCGTGTGGTCTGTTCCCTCTGAATTTCTCGTCGCAGGTGTATCTATTAATCTTGTTTCCCATTCGTGGAATATGTAGGAGCGTGGCGGCGGCGTGGCAAAGTCGCATCAGTCTTCGCTGGCTGAAGAGAAAAGCATCCCGCGACAGGCAGCTGCGAGGTAATCTGTCAATTTATCCGTCAACGGAACTTTCACTGGGTTAGCATGGCGGTGCACGAGAGACCCGCGGTATATTCCTTCTTTTCCCAAGGCGCTATCTTGTTGTCGCGTGAGGAGGTCACGTACCCTCTGATCCTGTTCCACGGGCGTCGGCCAGAGATCTCTCGGAACGATGACGACCCTCAGGAACACAAGCCGAGCATTTCGAGCCCTGACATGAGAGGAGCTCGTTATCGGGTAGTTCGATGAGATTCGGTCGATCACCTTGCCTTTCCGTCGCTCAAAGAGCCTTGAAATTGAAAAGGATCCCTTTTTCGACGTCACAGAAGCGGTCCCTTCAGTCCAACGCGGAAGGCTCGAGGGGGACTTTTCTGCTTGATGTGAAGTAGTGTTCACGTCCTGAATGGGGTATTAGAATTTCTGAATCAACTGAAATTTTTATCCCCGTGTCGGAAGATTTTCCATTTCTCGCGGCGCCTTCTCTCTCTCTCTCTCTCTCTCTCTCTCTCTCTCTCTCTCTCTCTCTCTGTGGGTAGAGGTTTATCGGTTCTATTAAATTCCATTGATTCGTGTAGCATCACGACGGCGAAGGGTTCGGTGTTCTGAATAGATGTGACGTTTGGAGGGTATGAATTAAGTTCCAGGAATTTATGGAGTTCTGCATATTTAGCAGATAGCACCACTTCTGCTCCATATTCAATTCGAACGGCAAGAGTAGGTTTTCAAATACAGTGCTGGAATGTTTATTGCATCACTCGCATAAACACGTTGCCACTTACACCTCTCTTATTATTAGTATTAAAGTCAGTAGTATTATTAGTGCAAAAATTATTTTTTAGAGAAATGTACTTTTGAATAGAAGAATTTCAGCTCTTTCAGACGACATATTAATTCAAATATTTACTCTTCAATTTATAGGAATAATATTGATTCCTAAAAAGTAGAATGTTACATCAGATCTAACGAATGCAGTACTTACCACATTGTACGATAACAAAACGGAGCACAGCTACACGATTCGACACTAGTGACTCTACCTTGATTGACGATTCACTGTCAATCGCCATTGGCAACTGCCACAACTCAAACAATGAAATTCGCATGGTGCGAACTTTTACCTCGCTCTACTCTACCACACCTATCCACTCTTTTAATCCGAATATCAATTGCTTCGTGGGATAGTGAGCACGATGAAATGCAAACTGCAGAATCCCATACAGAAAATAGTTGCGGAAGCAGGTCGAATAGATGAATATCTGCCTATACACGAAACCAGGAATGGCACTTCGTCATTGCCTTACGGTAACGGTTATGCTTCTCGAAAGTTTACCAGTTTGCCAGCGTCTATGCCGTCTTTACTCCCCGTTCCGTCTACGTCGTGCACGTTGGGCCGTTTTCAACCCCCTTCGGAGTGCTGCACCTCGTTGCTAAGAGCCAAGTTGTACAACAGAGTACCATGGTATTGCGTCAGGAAAAAGTAAGAAGAGAAAGAGACGAGTGAACGTAACACGTACGCGCATTCCGAGGCACGTATTTCGGTACGGGGAAAGAGAGAGAGAGAGAGAAAAAAAGGGGAATATAAGGGAGAAAGGAAACGTGTCGAAAGTTGAACGGTTAAAATAGCCATGGGAGATTATCAAGCTTGAACGAGGCGAGCCTGAGAGTTGGAGAGTTGGTTTATCGGTTACCCGATTAACATGATCACTGTACGATTACGTGACGCGGCGGGACTTACATGTCGTGCAGCTAACTTTCCCAAGGGGTGATACAGGAGTCGAGTTACCAGGAACTTTCTCCTGGACCGTGTAATTCGCCGAAAGTTCCTAACGCGTTTACGGATTTCGTCAAACGAAAGGCCGTCCCCTCGTTTAACGTCCGGTTAATTTGACGCTCGCCAATTTTCCTGGGTCCATGACATCTGGCCTTCCACGCGAGAGTCATGTGGGTGGACAATAAGCTCGTTTGGTTCTTGATCATTACTACTTATCTGGGAACATTGTGTGGAAGCTTCCTCTACTACTTCTTCCAGAGATTATTACTCGACGTAATGCAACGAAGAGGAAACTTGCGAAGGTAGTCCACGAGATTTTGATCATCTACATGGTTCAAATTTTGCATATTGTTAATGCAACATATTCGATAACGCACTGAATGCATTAACCCTTAATATGATGATGCTTGAGATGCTTGTTTGGATCAACGTTTTTTCCATGAGGATACAAAACAAAAAATTGTAGTTTTATATTATTTTCAAATAAGATTTTATTCGCATCACTGGTATTAATATTCTTACTGTAAAGACTTGAGTGCTTTGCTCCGAGAAAATGTTAAAAATTTACTGTACAAAGAGAAGTAAAAATTGGGGTGTGTCAGGTACCACATCACCAGTTAGGTAACAAAGATTCCACTTCACCAATTAAGAGTTAATATTGCCAGAGGAAATCGTGTGTTCGAAATCATAGAAGAACCGGAAATAAGTGATTTCACATTCAAAAGTAAGAAAATATAAATAAAATAAAGAAATTCATACAAGGCTCTGTTTTTTAGAAAATTAAATTTGACTACTCACAACGTACACGTGCCCTTGATTAATAATAACTACACATCACTATTCGTTGTTATTTATAAACAATATCACAATTTGGTATCAAAATATAATTTTAAAATTGCATTTATTTTATTGATGCACAAATTTTTGTCGTAAAACAAAATGTTTTATTTTAAAAATAATCCAAAGCGTTTTTAACTTAAAGAATATCTATGTAGGGTGACCGTACCTATTAATATTGCCTAGCAAAAGTTAAATCGCTGTCAATTGAATAATAATTGATAATTTTGCATGCAATTCCTTTCAAAGTAAAGAAAAATTATTCATCTTTCATGTAGCACAAGTTAGAATCGTTGAAAACTACAAATTTTTAATTTGGAATTAACAAAACGTAAGACATGCAAAAATCGGGTCGTGAAAAAAATGCCTACTCAAGAAATATTGATTAATTAATCTGAACGCACTACTATCGCTTTACGCCTCCTTTCAGCAATTTGTAAATTAATGGAACAAACACTTTTTTTAAAACTTATTGTAGGTATTTTCAATTACACCAAATATAGACATAGTTTATAAACAAGAACAAAGATCCACTGAAACATATTACTGCTTAAGTGTACGTGTACCCCACAAATATTCAAATTCGATTTACACAAAAACGGAGCCCTATACTATAAAAAAAGTTTCATTCTACATTTTTTACTTACTTTTGCCCGAGGAATCACTTCATTTCCATTTCTACCACAATTTCGAATATAGCCCTTACATTGATACACAAATTCTGAATCTCACTGGAATCACCCTCGCAATTTTCAATAACGAGCCCATTGCGTGTAACATGTTATTACACATGGTACGCACCAATCACATGCAAAATTTGAACGAAATCGGTGACCCAAACTTCGTGATCCCGCCCTGTCCCCCGACATGCCCTACATAAACCAACGTTTAAATACTCTTGGAATCGATATCGTGCAAACCATCCCCTACACAGAGAAAACCCGTTCCCTCTATTTTTATTCCTCGGAACATTCAAATAGGCCCTCTGACGTCCGTCCCGATTTGAAAGTGGCAACCCTCCCGGTTGTCTTTTCCTTGAATGAAAATTTTTTATTTCAAACGGGAGCACGTTCCGAAGTGGATCTGGAGGCTGGAGAGATGGGGGAGTCTCGCGGGACGCCAGCCCGGATTTTCCGGCTGTCTCGTCCTTTCGAAAGACCCCTTCGACCCGTCACTTAATAATCTTTATCCTCTAATTCCGTCGGATACGTAAAGTCGAGCGGTTAAGTCCGTCGGATTAGGCCATGGCCGAGGAACAAAAAGACGAGGGTTGTCGGCTGCCGGCCGCCCACGCGGTCGTGATCGAGAGGGGTAGGGCGGGATTGGAAAGGGATCCGCTTGTTACGCAAGCTCCGCGAAGTATGAGTACTCGCGGGACTACGGAAGTGAGAATAGTTCGATTCCAGCGATTTACTTCGATATTAAGCCTCTAACAGTGATACGTTCTCCAATATAGACACGAGCGATTGCATCGTATTACAAACGACGAATTCCAATTTTTCCCTCCTTTTTAATATCGCTGTGCCACGTAGTTGTATCGCGCTATACAACTCCGTATTGCATTGGATTTTTGTACGAATATAAAGCTGCTGTTCCAGAAAGATAGCGCGCATCGAAGTCCCCTTGCTGAACTTAACACGATACAATTTCAACGTATTTAGCTTTATGAAACGATTGCATTGTTTGGGGGACATTAATTGCTACGCTACGAATGTGAACAAGAAAATTTGGGAATTTTTGCATCTAATTTACGTTTTAGTAGATGTTGATTTTAATTTGTGAGCGATCGACTTTTATCCAGAAGTGTTTGAAGTAAACGTCCCGGGTATTAAGTTCTTCGCACTGGAGGTGGGGATCTCTTCCTCGCTCCGTGTCCTGTTGCCACCACATTGGCAGAGGGATTTAGCGGCGTTCTGGTTTCCGCAGGGTATTCTTCCAGGATTGCTTTAGGCCACGTACGCAATATCCGCGCGGGTCCGTGCCCCCGTCGAAATCGACACAGCTAATAATTACCACCCTCGAGAGAGATTCTCTTGCTGCCACCCTTCGCGCCATTTTACGCATCGCTAAGTTCACGCAACGATTTCGAAGGTGGCCCAGCACCAGCCGCCTGAGTGCCTTCACTCGTGCCCGTTCAGATATCTTGCCCCCGGGGCTAAAATCTTGCGGGGGCGATGACTGCGACTCGGTGAAATCGAGGGGATGAAATCAGCTTTCGCGTCACTCCGCCGTTACGTTCTTCTTATCGACCGTTTCTCAATAGATACGCAGCGGTTCAACCGTGATATTGTCGGGACAAATTAAGCGGAAAACGCAATGTCTAACGACCGCGTTGTTTTGGTAGTTTCTTCCTCTTCGTGTCCTCCTTTGGATGTTGGGTGATTACATACTCAGGTTTCCTTCTTTGGAAGATGGCGAATAAATATTGAGACCTAGGAGTTTTGAGAAGTTGTAACTTGTTTTGACTTGGTATATGTATAATTTGAACACAGCAAAATGGTGAAAAGACCTTCGGTATTGTAAAACCTTCTTTTCGAGGTAAATTCTATCTTCTGGAATTGAATTATATTCTGCTTCGTGTACACATTGAAAGAGAGGAATGGAAGGAAATCAATCGCGTGTTGTATAATATTATTTTACCATTTATAAATAAATCACGAAAACGGAATGATCGAAGAATTTTATACTGCATTAATTCCAATTGTCAAATATTCTTTCAAAATACTATTTCCTTTAATGCTTAAGTCACGTACTGTTTGAAAATATTATTTCCTTTAATGCTTAAGTCACGTACTGTTTGAAAATACTATTTCATTAAATGCGTATCATCTACTGTTTAAAAATATTATTTCGTTAAATGCTTAAATCGTGAGCAAATACTATTTAATATTTACACTCGGAACCCAATATAGGAAATGGGGACTCAAAAATAGGAGATACAAATTTCAATACCAAACACATCTTCCAATATTAGCTCGCTACTTTTTTAAGATTACCTATATATATTCGGGTGAATATTTCGTGCAAGTATTTCTGAATCATCGTCGTTATTTGAAATACAATTTTCTTATATTTCAATGAAATACACATTTCGCAATAGTATTAAAATATATATTTGAAATGCTATTTCTTTATATACATAAGTACTATTTCAAAGAATAGTTTATTTGTCAAATCGTGTATCACTTGAAGAAATAAAAATATTTATTTACATTTATCTGTTTCAAAAATCTATTTTCCCCATTCCTGCTAAATACACAATAAATCATAGTAATCAACACCCTCTTAATTTCATATATTCACAACTAGATCCTCGTGACTATATACCATTTGTTTTCAGCAGCCATAGTACCATCGATTCTTTACACCCTCATGTACCTCAACCATAATTTGCACCCTTGCCATTCGTGTTCCTAATGCAACTCAACTTACCTCGTTAACAACATTATCCCTTATATTACGTCCACGTAAAATGTTGCTACTTACAATAATCATGGTACACCTCCCTCGAACGATTCTTTCACCGAGAACATTGTTATTGTCCGCGGGCTGCTTGCATCGGTGTCTCGCCAACGTCGTCGAGTGGCACGGGACTGCAAAAATCGCATGGCCACATTAACCGTTCTGCAAATGTACATAACATACTTTTCAGGAGCACGGTTATAATGGCCATCGAGTTGTTTGCGTATTGAGAAATTCAGTGTTCCCGTAAACAGTCTTGTAGGCCAATCCACGTGCTATGTTGCAGGTGTTTCGAAGCGACCGGTACCAGCGAGCTGCATAGTTGCATTTTCGACGTTGATTTGTTATTAATTCGAGCCCGACCCGGTTACACGTGTATGCGTTGGACAAAGTAATTCCTCCGTGGAGACGGTGAGAAACGTTCGAACTCCCGAGTACCCTTGAATTAAACTGCACAGAGAACACCGACGCTGCCGGGCCCTGCGAGTGTGTTGAGCTATAAAAGATCGTTTCAGCGGGCCGCAGATTGGCTATTAAAACCTTCCATACGAAGTACCTCAAGAGCGTGTTCACTCCTACGAAATCCCCTAACTTCACTCCCGACGAGAAGGGTTGTTTCCAATTTTCCTGAATTACGCCCGCCACGGCGATGCTTATAGTTGATAAAATTCGTTTTCAATCCCTCCTTCGCGAATGGACGGCTTAACATCGTTCTGACTACGGAGCATTAAATAGCATCGTTTAGATCTCATCGCTCGGGCTCCCGGGCGGATTTCTGCGCGACGTTTTCGTTTCTTAAAATTGAGGGGCCCAGTGGAAAATAGGCATATGCCACCGTTTTATGATTTCAGAGGATAGCAAGTTGGAGGAAAAATTGTTTTCATAGGAAATGTGACAGGAAATTGTAATTATTTTAAAAGATATTTCAATTAGATGGTACATGACAACTGTTATCAAATTTTAGCACGCATTTGTTTTATCTCAGCATTAAGAAAATTTAATATGATTCAGTTTGGTCAAACGTACACGCTATTAAATTAGGAGCTTGTGGAATTGCACTACATTGCAAGAACGAATTAATAGTGCAAATAAACGAAAATTAATGCATATGTGGCATGTGCCTGTTTTCCACTAGGCCCCCCAATTGAACGTGCTGTACTTGGATTGAATATTCGGTGCTATACAGTGTATAGAGTGGTCTACCGTCTAGCGTTGAAGATTATTGTATTTTCTTGAATAGCTGCTGTTGAGGATGTTAAATTCTCCTCTCACGTTTTAGTTTGGCAGTGGGCCCTTTCGTGAGGAAAGTGTTTTATGTACATACATTTATTTCAGGGAAGGATAATGACAAAATCCTTCCTTTTGTAATGAAAGAACCTATGAATTCTGGCTTGTTTAGATTCAGAAGTTTGAAAACAAATATGTACCTTTTATTTCAAGCCTTTTTTTATATTTTGAATTCATGGTCTTAAAAGAATTTAAGGAGAGATAGAAGACATTGAAATGAACACACCTTTGGTTAGAAGTGGTTTTATTAAATATTTAAGACAGTACATATATATATATATATTTATTGCATTTCGCAAATAGTTAGCGTGTGTTCATTTAGTATTACTATTAGGGAAATATTTTAATGGATTGTTGACTAAGCGTACAATGCTCGATATCTTGGATAAAATAAATTGGACACCAATTACTTTATCATTCATGTAACTATGAAACTTATTTCATAGGACGTGGATTTGGAGGTGATGCAATAAATATTTCCAGTACTGTATATATTCGTTTAGCAATATCAAATCATCTAAATCATAAACAAATGCACATAGATAATTAAGCCCATCTTTATAAACACTCAAAATCCAACGTGTGACATTCTAAATCGGTGGGAACTTTTTTTTCTGAACACAAAATTAGAAATTCGTAAACATCGATGTTCTTAAAAATCTTAGACACCTGACACTAATTAATTTTTCGTAAAAATTGGGGAAAATTAAGATGGGCGTGCCCAGGGACTAGAATCTAAGACAGAGAGGAAAGGGAAGTCTGAGACAGAGTACAAAACGAAGAGGAATTAAATGTCAAGGATGTTCATTCTTATCTTGTCTCCCATTAACCATCCCTCGATATTGTTCTCCACTGGCCGAGTCTCATAGACGTTCCCTGCGTAATTGGAAACAATCGGGCCAATTTCACGGTCGATTCCTCGGTGACCCTCGCATACAGAATCGGTATACCGTCTTCGTCGGGCATCTAATTGCATTTTTGTTAGGCCTGGAGGACACAAAGACGAAAAGAATAGAGCCTGGGTGTTCCGACGTTGGATATTCGATGGAGAGAAGCGCCATGATAAGAAGGGGCTTCTCATGAATACAATAATAGCTCTATGCCCTTCCAGCAACGAGCCCCGATGTCGTGGCTTTTAATGAGGAATATTGTCAGCGTAGACTACGTTTACCGAGAAACTGTATTCCCGTGCTTCTTTATTAATTTCGAAAGTAATAAGGAACGTTTCCATAAGACGGTTCACTATCAGTTTATTGATTTCAGGATCAAATTACAATATATTAATTACACGAAAGTATTGCGCTAAGAATTTGTAACGTTTTCATCGAATAAGAATGGAAATTCTTCGTCAAGAATACTGAGTTTTGGTTACGTTTTCTGGGAAGTAGGGTATGGTAATTCAATTAATTTTGTATTAAGTAGGAAAGCATACATTACGCTTAACACCTTAATATTATGAATTCAAAGTGAATATACGTGGCTTCTGCAATTTGGTTAATATTCTCAGCATTTCTCTTCAGGAAAGAATACTTTTAAAACACCATTTACTTGGAACCAAGGTGCACTATCAACCCCTTTTCAATTTCTAATCCAGCCATCAAATAAAAGTATAAATAAATTAAAATGTAGCCCATTCCAAGAAGCATATTTTTTTCTATGCTCTATCTCAAATACACACCTGTATAAACGATTCATCAACTCCGGCCTCCTTCTTCGCTTGCCTAAAAAATCGAGTTCCACTGCCCACAAACACAGATCGTAGAACCCCGGCGATCTAGGAAGCTTCAATTCGAAAAGGAAAAAGCTGTATCAAAAAAGGAAGAGGGGGCACGCATTCCCAAACTCCCGCGAATTCGATCCAGGCTCCCGCGAATAGCCCATTAAAATCCACCGCCTAACTTAGAATCAAGTAATCGCTGTTTGCATATTAATTGTTCATTATGGCTCCGTAGCCTCCGGTGGAAACGCAGACAAGGGGCGGGTGTACGGGGAGAGGGGTGGCTCTTGCTCGACTACCAAGACGAAATTTCGTTGACTACCCCCCGTAACAAGAGGACGTTCATAACGTTCCTCTGATGTCCAAGTCATCCCCCGTCGTTAAACCTGACGATCGTTCCAGGGGAAAAAGAAATCTATGGCCGCCGTGGGAGCGATGTATGCAGATTTTTTTACCCGCCTGTCCCTCGACGCGACTCGAGAAAGAAAACGAACCGTGGAGTGGCATCGGTAGGCTCGATAATCCGTTGTCGTCCTTGTCGCGCGTTCCACTTTCCTTCTCGTCGAAGAAAGAGCCACGACCATCGAGAAGCTCCAGCTGAGGAACGGAGCAAGAAAGACGAGGAGAATTCATACCTCATATAACATTCATTCGCGACCCGCTGGGAACGCTTGAGAGCAAGCGTTCCTCCCGTCCTCTTCGGCCAAACTCGCGTTGGAAAAAAACATTTGTTCATGGTTTTCAGCAGCCACGCGGTGGCGTTGACACGGGAGCATCCCTCTCCTACGGCCATCCCCTTTAACCAGGCATTACGCTCCTTGTTCATGCTGTTCCCCGTTGTCTCGCGACACGTGCAAAACGCCACGGATATTTTGTGGCGCGATAAAGCACCGTGCTAATTAAAAAATTCTCCCATTTCTATAAATTTCTCATCTTCCGCTCGATTCCCTCTCTCGCTGACGCGAAACGGATTATTACGGCCGCGGCAGCTGGACACGTGTAGTTCCTCCCGCCAACAGTTGGAACAATGCGTTTAGTAATAGTTGGGCCAAGTTATGCAGAAAGCTATCGACCCGCAATGATCTGAAATCGAGTAAATTTAGTTTGAAGATTTCAATTGGTAAAGAAAGGTAGCTTTATTTCTTTTGGGTATATATTATTTCTTCTTTTTGGTTTATAATGTTTTTTCATGGCTTATTTAATATTGATTGGTATAATTATTATTATTCTACATTTTCTTTAGTTTTTGTTTTTTAAGCTTAAAATGGAACTATGACTTTGTAGTTTTAATAATTTTATAATGCAAGACCTGTTCTATGGGTTAGTAATTTTTTCCAAAATGAAGATTACGAAAGTATGGGATCCGCACTGTGTTTAACTATTTTTTTGTCATTTTGAGGGTTGGTAGGTTCCTGCATAACTTGGCCCAGTTGAAAGTGGAAACGACAAAGACGTGGGATAAGGGTAATGAAAGAGGGATGTCTTCGAGAAACACGAGGTCATTCGAAGTAATATTAAGATTTTACCCGTTTGGGGTAGGAATGACAAGAGTGCAAGTGACGATTATGTAAGATGATCTCGGGAAAATAGAGTTCAGAGAGATAGGAAATGTCTAGACTTAACATGCAGGTTGAACGATCAATCTTGATGAAAATAAGCAAGCTAAAGGTGGCTGTGCATTCCGAACCCGATTTTTGTTCGTGATTTTGATAAATGATGTTCTACAACTTCTCTTGTACATTGACACACGCATTGAGATTTTTGTGACAGGAAAATAGATGCAGCTTGAAGAATTTTCTACAAGCATTTTGTGTTTGTCGCTCTGAATCCCGTTGTTGGGAAAGTAAAAGCATCGCGTTTTTTGTAAAAAGAATGGGGAGTGTTGGGATTTGAAGTTTAAGAATATCGACAAGGTAAGTGAATAGTGCAGGTCAAGCTACAAATTGTGTCTATTTTCGTCAAAGTTCTTTCGCAGACGGGTCGATTAGACATTTTTGTCTATTTTTGTGCTTGGTGTATCACAAAATATTCGTAGTATTTGTTTGGAGACAGGCAAATGTGTTTCATTGATTTCATTGTTACTGGTAACTATTATACTTGCAGCATTCCCTAACTTGTAATACTTTTCATATAATATTTCCCATATATTGCATTCAGTGTCGGATTTAATGGGCGGTCGATGATGAGCAGTTGCCGCCTGGGCCTCTGCCCAGAAGGCCCCCAGAGTCTCATTTTAAAAAAAAATATGATCGTAGAACATTATATTTTTGTCTGCACTACTTCACTTAGCCCGTTTTTAGTAAACTACCTGTTCCTTTTCCCGAAAAAATGGGCCCCTCAGAAGGTTTGCCACCTGGGCCTTTTTCCTTACATCCGCCACTAATTGCATTGAAATATATGTACCTTATTTTTCTGGATACTTTATACGCTACGTAACGAAGGCACCACGCATATAAGCAACTCAGGGAAATAAATCTCACCTCTGGAAGATAAATTTAACTCATGCAGTACATTACAATTTTCAAACTATTCATGCTTCGCTCGATTCTAACCACATCCTTCATTTCTGTTGCAGGTAGGTACACTCCAACTCGTACAGTGTCAATCACTATTGGTAATTAACGAGGGGTGAGTATTCTATTATCACTGTGTACTTTAAGTTAATTGAAAGACACAGCTCCAACAAGACCACATTTTGCAGCCAATTTGTTAAAACTCGCCACGTCCTTCAGCGCTTGCCACTCAGTGATACCTGTAAGTCCGCCCAGGTGGCGGTCTTAACAGAGTAATTCTAGCAAAACTCAGAAAGCATATTAAAATTTCCCCAAATTCGTAGCTTAAATAATACTAACCACCCCTTCTCATAAATAAAAGCGCCGTCACAAACACATCTGTCCTCCGCCAAGCTGATACACATAACACTCCACCAACGGGCCCAAAAGTGCCGCAACCAATTTCTCCCCCACAACTTTGAACAACGCCAAACTAATAATGCCCAAATCAGTTTCATTTTGCCCCAGCCGAGACCTGACAAGATTAAAAAAATCTGCACACAACAACGAACAATTACTTCGACCTACGCGGCGAGACCCCTGATCGCGCGACGTCGCGTGGGGTCCCAGCAGTCCCGAATAGTGGCAGCGAGGGTTCATGGAACTGATATATCTGCAGTGGGCGGCGATGAGGATAAGAATCTCTCGTCAATACGGTTCAAAACTCAAGCAACTCGAGTGTGGAATAAGAAAGGTCGAAAGGTGAGGGGGGCCGGCGATAAGGGTGGGTAACGGTGAGCATGGAGTAACGTTTTTGACCCCATACCGGCGGGAGGGGGGGGGGGCGCAGGAAGTGTAAGTACGTGCATGGCTCCGGGTGACGTGCACAGGCCGATCTGCAAAAAGTTTCCGCTTTACGACAGCGCGCCGCGGGCGCCTTGATTCTCGCACGGCGACGCGATACTGAAATGCGAGGACGTTGAATCGACCTGGCGCGCGTACAACCCCCTCGCCGACTGGCGCACAGCCCCCTACCATGTTACGCCGTGTCGTTCCTTTTCCTCTGAATTTGGAAGGCTGCATTGAACGCTGGTAAAGCCGAGGGATATATATAGGCGAACGTCGAAGTACGGTAATATCAGATCTATTTTACGAGCACGTCGATGCAAACGCCCCTATGCTCGCCACCCCGATGATTCACCGTAACTTTTAGCTCCCATAACCGATGCCATTGTGCGTTCCTGGCGAATTTTTATTCGCGCGGATAGAGTTGTGATCCGCGCTTCCTCTTCCTGCGCCCCCCCCCCCCTCCCGCGCTTCTCGCTGCGCTGTTCTACGTGTCTTCTCTTTCTCCTGCGCGCTCGTTTCCCTGTTTCCCTGCCTCTGTTTCTGCTCTTTACGACCCGGCCGACGAAATAAATAAACGTTTTTGAAGGAGGAACCGCCGTCGCGTCGTATCTCTTTCACCATCGACACTTCAAAGTGGGATGATCGAGGCACTGTCCGACAATCGCTCGCGGAATAGTGTTTTAACGTGTTCTATGTAGTGGTGGCTCGATAGGACCTCTGGAAGTGATCGGAAAGTTGGGCGGTTTGATGCGGTTATGGGAAAGTGACAGTAAGGCTGGATTCTGCTTTGTTTCAGCTTCTACGTCTTTTGCTTCGCTTCAATATTGAAATGGTAAATATGATGGGTGCTTAGGTAAACATTTTGCTTTTTAGATTCGTCAGTGGCGTGGGCTTCAAGGGATCCAAGTGATTAAGAACGCGTAAAGAGGAAGAAGTTTCATTTTTTTTTATTCATACTTAATAATAAATGTAGGAGTTATGCATCACACAGCGCAAAACTCGTCGTACGCTGGTGTACATGATATTTACCTTTCAAGTGACCTGAAATGTAGCTTCAATTTGATGAACGAGAATACCGATAAGTTCTATACTTCATTTGTTACAGAAGAAATTTGGCGCAAAATTTGTTTTGTTTTTTTGCTGGTATATCAATTTCAAGCTACATATGTATAAAATAAAACACCGTATCATTTTTCTGGTTCAGATTACCTGGTAGATAAATATTATGCACATCAACAGATATTGATTCTGCATAAATACTATATTTGTGGTTAAAAATTAATAAAAAAAAGTGCAGTTTTTCAATGATGCATCAAAGCATGATCCAAATTTCAGATGAATCGAATCGCTGGTTTTTTAAAAAAAATCCCATATTTTGCAATGATTTTAACCAAAGAATAGGATTCCTCCCTTAAGTGGAACGAAGGATTGATAGGCTCGACTAGTAGTAAAGTCAACCATAAGTCATGCGCCCACGAAAAATGTGATAATATTAACAAGATACTTAGTGAAACTTCTCTTGTGTGGCATCGACTGCAACTGGTTGCTGATTCCGATTTGTAAAGAAACGTATTATGTAGTAATATTGATAGTTCATATATATTGGATTATTAACAACACTTTGTGGTCTGAAGAGAGGTTTGAGTATTTTAATTTGCAAAGTGGATGTGTAAGGTGGAGAATTTGGTGATCATTTTAAAAGACCATTTTGGTTCAAAATCACCATCACAAAAGATTTAATGGTTGTTGCACATACATATGGACGTAGTAGTAACTAGAGGCAATTAAGTGGTATCAATTTCAGCAAGTGGCATTTCTGACAAATAATAGTTAGTAAATCTAATATAAAAATACAAGTGTCAAGCTATTTCTCAACCCAAGTAAATTCAAAAATTGATTCATTTATTTATACGAGAAGTGAAGTTACTAGATTGAATAGTTAGATTAAAGAGATTGAAAGGAAGCAGCAGCAAATTCAACTAACTCTATTTGAAAATTGGATAGAGTTGAACATGTAAAAGTGCCCTCAGTGGTTCAAGAAAGCCTTAATATCACTAATGGATCGACCTAAATTTCGAAAATTCAAAGAGGCTACGTTGGAACGTCCAATTGAATCTACTCTTATGGCATGGATGTTAGTCTTTGGGATAAGGTCTGATTTATATCCCTCCCAGGCTTCTTTCGATTATGTTGAAAGTGGGTTCCGCATTATTAAGATGCGAGCTGTCGCGACGTCGGGAATTTTTAGGATGATTTTTCTCCTTTTTTCTCGCCCCGCGGATACGGCCCAGCGTGATGAAAAAAATTTTGCGGGGATAGTGGACGATGTAGCACCCCCGCGGCGGAATATAAATTACGCAATTTGTATAAAGAGCGGAAACTACTCCTGTTTCGCTCAGAACCCAGTTCTATACAGGGTGTACCAAAACACGTGATGCAAAGTGAAATATGATAATTCCTATAGAAAAAATTGATCTAAAATATAGAAAGAGATGCGTGCATTTACTTTCGGTTCCGCAAAAGTCGATTTCCAAAACACATTGTGCTCATATCTGTTTAATCAAACTCGATTAAATAACGAATGTACGGTATTTCCGATACTTGACAGAATAATGAAATAAAAAGGAGACTAGAGAGCAAAGATTTTTTAACAACATTAGCCTGTAATTTTCTACGATTTAAGTTTACTAAAATATGTTCCTTTGAAAATTTTCTGCAAAAAGTTGTTCTCCTTCATACTTGACGTACTTTTTCTTTCTTCCTTTGTTCAAAGGAATTTCTGCCTGTAAATTAACGTCAAATAAAGAAGTAGTCAGCAAAGAAGAAACAATCCACCTTTAACTCTTGATATAATAGTGGTGTAGATATTTTTATTTACAAAGAGACGTGCAGGTACAGTATGTATCTACATAAGTAAGAAAATAGAACTTCTGGTTGTTTTTCTACGGGATATCGAGTGTGCTCTGAGACACCCAGTGTAAATATAGAGGAATATACGATATACATAAATGTTTTTACGCTCGGCAACGTCCGCGCGATCAATTCGAAGTCCGCTCGCGGAACGCATAAAAGGAATGGAAGGCGGAAGAACCGTAAGGAATAAACAAAAAGGAAAGGTGCTGAACAGTTCTACGAGGAACTTTATTTAGTAACTGCAGTGTGTCTGTACTTACAATTGAATTTCTTTGTCACACCGATCAACATGCAAAGTGGAAAGTTTTCATTGCTTTCCACGATCATGGAACATTTAAATTTCGAAAAAACTGACACAACGCACAACCGTTTTTTTTGTGGTTGTAGTGGACTTCAAAAGTGGCCCGACTGAGTTAGGCCTAAAACTGATATTCTCTTCAGATGTCCATCATTTTCATAAAAATCAATATTTTGACAAATCGCTATGTACTTCTGCAGTAAATGTCGTCTAAATAATGACAATTTTTAGTTTTTTATCCTACCTCAAAGTATACGGAACTGCTACTGCGAGCCGTGGAGAGTGTCTTTTCAAAAACTGCAAGAATGCAAGAGCTCCAGCAACGCCACTTCGTTTAAAAAAAATAATTTATATTTTTTTATACACCATAAGACATTTAGAATAAAGCCCTTAAAAAGCTTTATCATTTATTTTCTAATTTCGCCCCAAAAGAAACTGAAACTTATATATGATTTTCGGGCCCCCAAGGTAGCCTAACCCTTAAGTAAAAAAGTGAATTGAGTTATACAATAGCGGAAAAATGTGAGCTGTACAGTGTTCCAATGTGTAATAACTTTCCAACATGGCAACACTCGAGCACCAATAATTTGGAATGTGTAACAGTTCGCCCTCCACCAAGTCTTCGACATCATACGATATTACCAAATTATCATCTACATTGATCATTTAATCCACTGCAACAATATCCACTGCCTTCGAAATGCAACCTAACCCAGATAACAATCAACGTTACATCACAAATCGATTTCACTATCTGCACAGCACTGCGCCGCAACGAACAACGACTGACAAAGCTGGGGAAAAAAGCAGAGCTCTCCTGGAGGTTCTATTTCCAGGCCATCTATGCTTTATTACAGAGGATCGCGGGCGGAGCATGGGCCGATGCACCGTCGCTTTATCCCAGCCGTGCATTTGTAATATACGAGTCAATTTGTTTTCATATAACACCCTTCCGCGCGGTTTCAGACAGTGTTCAAGTGCATCGAGGCCCGTGCAGTGTGATATTAATCAATTAGTCGAACAGCGACCGTACAAAGGATAACCGAATGGTTCAGTCCATTATGCAACTGGAACTCTGGAAAGCCTGCGGACCCCGCGCGCAACTCCCTGGGAGCCACCCTAGAACGTAATAGACGGGTTGTATGCAAATTAGTCGGGCAGGCGTTCGCGTAAGGGTTAATACTTAACACGACGGAACGGGAACGACGGGTAGTAAAACGATCGCGTTTAAACCAGCGGCAGGTCCAAGACTGAGCCTCGCCACCGCCAGACTGTCCGACATTAAAATTTGACGCATGCAACACGGTTGGTCAATTATTCTCCACTCCGATTGTGACGTTTTACGAGCACCGCCAGTGGCTCGGAACATCGGTCCTCATTCGTGAGCTGTTCGTTTGTAGCAATTTGGAAGAAACACGTGTAAGTGTGGCCCTCGTAATTTCGAGCAGGGGGGGGGGGAGGAACTTGGGGATCGTAATTTCGCTGAAGAGGCTATTTATCCCAAGGACCGGCGTCACCTAACTTTCGCTCGCGCATAGAAGCAAGTGGCTGCACAGAATTTCGAGGCTAAATGAAGTTGATACTGGGTTTAATAACGCGCCCGGCCATGGAACGAGCGGTCCTCTCCGCGAGCAAGGTGCTCGGTGGCTCGGTTATTGAAGAGTGCGCGTACGAATCGTTTAATTAAAACATCTACCCTTACGTCCCTTCGACGGCCCCCTCGCACGCCGGCGGACGCGGAATTGTTTAACGAATACAAATTCGCCGGCTGTCATTTGAATGCGCGACGCTGATGAACAAATTATAGGCGTCCCATTGAACGGACGGCCGTTACCATTTAATTTAATACCATTGTGCTCTGTCACTAATTACTTCCATTGTGTCGGCTGACAAATTGACAGACAACATCTCGTTCGGCTCGTTATTCCGCTGACAAATCTTTTTTTCTTGTTGTTTTTTATTTATTTATTCTCCCCTCCTCTCGCATTTGTTTCCCGCGCGTTCGGCCTACGGGCAGCGTGGCGGTTCGCAACGGAACACGTAGATCGACCACTGTTATTGCGACGGATGAACTGTGACTCTTAGTTGTCGTTTATCGGAACGATCCGAAAAGTAACTGGCCAGGGGTGCATCGATGTCCCAGGAAGCTCGTTACGTTGCTGGGGAGGGTAGAGAGAAAAAAAATTCCGTTCCTTCGCCAAGAAGAAGAAGATCCCCCTTTTACTCTCGCCTGCCGAGGAGCATCGTGGAGGAACTCCGCGCTGTATCCGATGCCCCGGCTGGTAATTAGAAGATGGTAGACTTTTTTAATCGCAGCTCGTTACCAGCAACGATAGTATCCAGCGGGGACTTGATACGCGCTCGTGTATCGGCCCGCGTATAGAGACTTGCGCCGCTGCCTATCATTCGATAACGAGAATCCGTATTTATGGAACAATGAAAAAGCAACATCATCAATCACCTGTCTTCTTTCGGCCACTGTTGCATCGGAACCACGTGGTACGACCGGTGAAAAATGACCCCCGGGCAATTATGACGGTCTGGCCAGCGTGGCAAACAAAGAGACGTTGGATCGATTAAAACGATTCGAACCGAATAGCTGCGAATCCGATAGAGGGGACGAATTGAAAACGTGAACCGATTAAATAAAAATGCAAATTCGTGCCTTAAACTCGATTCAGTTTACAGTTGATGTACCTAGTAACAAATTTAAAGTTTATGCGATGAGTCAATTGGTATGCAATGATAGTTGTAATACAGTAAGGACGTTGGGAATGTTGAGTTAGCGAATGGCTGGCTGAATGAAGGTTTTAATATATTGGTAATATAATTGGAAATTTTATTGATTTATCGACATTTCCTGTGAAAGTAGAAATCTAGAACACGTGCGCCAAGCTTATGCCATCGTTATGCAACTAATTTGATAGGTGCTATGCTTCTTCCGGACTCACACAAACTTACGAAAAAAAACGATTAATTTTCTAAAGAAAAGGGGATCCTTGGAAAAGACTCATTGTTAGTAAATGATAGTATTATATTATATTATGGTCTTATATTATTTAAATTCTTATGAAGCGAAAAATTGACGGTGAAGGAATTATTTCAACGTTTGCATCATGGCACCGTCTCGGTTTCCATAACCGGCAATAGTAAGCGCGATACAATCTCTTCAAAGTGAAAACGGACAAAATGGAAGCATTCAATTTTCACAAAGCACCCTTCGCGAGTCGTCAAAGCCGTATCCTCTTACTGTAACAATAGAAGATCATTCGATGCCTCTGAGAGACGAGTAACAACGATACTGTAATGGAATGACCAGGAATCAATGAGAACTCACCTGGCGCGAGTTGCGACCGTCCCTGTACGTATGTACCTACGTTAGCCGATGAAATAGGATTTTCAGTGCGGAAAAGAGCTGTGACACACGAGCAATAAAAATATTTGCTATTTCAATCGACTGAACATCGTTTTCCATCGATACGGGTCCCAATTTTAACACAATTTTTACAAACTGTCGTTCCCAAAGGTCAGACCATTCCGTAACTATCCAGAAATTGGTGTTCTTTAAACAGTTTTCTAGAAATTTATTTTGACAGTGTGAGAGAAATCAAGGATGAATATCTATCTGTTACTTCCCAATTTTTTATATTTAAATTTGGTAATATCAAGCTTGTAGTACAGAATATGTTAGAATTGTAAGATGAATGTGGGTTGAATTATTTACTAGAATTTTTAAAAAGGAACGAAAGTGGTAAAATACCTTTTGTTTATAATACAGAAACGAAAGAGTTTGGCGAATCATGCAGCGCCGACAGTGGTAGTCAATGCGGTGGACGCGCCACTGCCGCTCAGCGTGACAGAATCGTTTCTGTATTGAAAACAAAAGGCGTTTTACCACTTCTGTTGATGGTTTCCGAAGGATAACTGTCTGCTGCATCGTGTGGAGTAGTCAGATTTTCTCCTAGACCCTCAGTTTTGCAAATAAATTGAATGATATCTGCAAAAATGGGTGCACTTCGGGTATTCTCCCTTTGATTGTTGTTTAAACATATTTAAATGTTAATAATTCAATAATAACTTATATCGTTGTGTTCGCGAGGGTCCATACAATAATTTGACGGAAGAAGCAACCAAATAAGTATTACTGTTTGAACACAAAAGATGTTCAAAGCTGAAAATTTCAATTTTTATTCAAAATCGAATTTCTCGAAAACTGAGGGTGGAGACAAACGGTTTGCGGATTTGTTTTCAGCGCACAAAAATCTATAAGCAACGGCTATTGAATGTTACAGAACAGAAAACAAGTTAAATTTTGCTGGACACCGTAATTCAACCTGGTGCATTGTGCAGGCACTATTTTCAAAACAGGGGGTACAAAGCCACGCGATGTTAATAAAGAAAAACGCATCGTTCGCAACAAATAATTCAATCAGTTTCATTTAAATTCCCCTGGTCCCGTAAAATTCTCAATTCGCCTATCCACTCAACGCATGGTTCCTTTCACCATCTTTTTATCCATTCCCAAAACTGTATCAAAGCCGAATTCACTAAACCCGCCCGTTTAACCGCCGCGGCAGGTCGAATTTTTCATGGGATATTTTTTATTTAACATACCGCGGGTCGTTTCTATTGACACTCTCGTTGGGTGAAAGCGCATAGTGCCGGGTGCAGCGCGCGCCCCGCCGTATCGATGAATCATGGCGGCGAGGGTTGCGCGTGTATCGCGGTCGCGTCAATACGTTTTTATAGAAGCGCAATTCGTCGATGCCTGATTCAATTTGATGATCTATGAATTACGCTCCGCGCGGCACTCTGAATAAGGAAAGTTCGCTGCGAGCTGAATGCGAGGTCCTGGAACCGTCCCACGTTGCGTACGCTCCGGGCCCTCCCTACCTGCTATATGACTTTTGGGGGGACTTTTGGCGTGAAGCTTTTTCACCGTTCCACCGTATTCACGTCGGTATGAATTCACGGAATGCCACGCTGCTAACGATCGGTTCTGTATCCCGATAGATCGATAGGGGTGGATAGTGACGAATTTCCATTCGATGGCGGCCATTCGAATAAGAAGGGTTTGCTTTTCGTTTCGATCCTGCTTGACCCCTGTCGACGCCAAGAGCACTGTCGCTGGATCAATCGATGGTTGAGGCACGGGTACACACACCAAGTATGTGTTTCTTTCTCTCGTCCCTTTGCCAGCGCGAGTGGCGTGCCGGTGTGCGTTCGGCGCGGGTGTAGTAATGGCCGCGCAACCGACTCCCTCGTCGATAAACGAACTCGCCTCTATTTACTTGTTACTTCATCATTGGAATCCGTACTTCTCTCTCCCGGCGGTCGCAATCTACCCAGCCACTGATTTACACGGCTGCGCGAAAATATCCGACGGGAGATAAATCTCGTTCGGTGGCTGGCAGACTCTCAATGACGTCCCTTTATGGCATGAACGGCGGTGCGGCGTTGATCGATAACGCCATGAGCTCTGTACATGTTTCCTTTCGCTGCGGGTTAGACCACATTCGTCAATTTTTTAATGTACCATCAACAGTGACGTTGAGAGATTAGTGATAGTGTTAACAGCGGGAATCAAATGCTTCGTTTAGCATTCGAATTAATTCATCACTCTTGGCACACAAGAGTTTGATCGAAAATTTATAGAAATTGTGATAAAAGAGATTATAAACTTTGCGGTATAATTGCTCATATTCTTAAATTTAAATACCACCACCTTCTTCTTGACAAGAATTTATAAACTTTCGGATGTAATTGATAATATTATTAAATTCAAATAGCACCACCTCTTTCTTGATAAGAATTTATAAACTTTCGGATGTAATTGCTAATATTATTAAATTTAAACAGCACCACCTTCTTTTTGATAAGAAATTATAAACTTTTGGGTGTAATTGATTCTATTATTAAATTTAAAGAGCACCACCTTCTTCTTGACACTACATGCCTGCTTCTCACCGAGCCAATTACAAAAATTCAAATATCAAGAGTGAACCAGCGATCGACTCTATTTATCAAAAGCAGGAAGAAATTCTACTGAACTACATACACACTAACCAAGAGGACGATTCCATTAGCCGAGCACAAGTACTCATGTCAGCAGGAAGATTCAAACAAGTAGCACGAGTCCGTTTCGCTGTTGCACCGTCCCTGCCCTCCCCCAACCACGATATTACATACACATTCGTGGCCAAGGCAAAGGATGAAAATTCAATGGTGCAGTTAGTGGCTACTCAGTCAGTGCTTGACTTTGGCAGTCGTGGATACAAACAGGGAGAGCAGGCTTTTCGCGAGTTTGGCTGATTGCGTCGGTTTGAATGTCGATGGCGGCGGTCGAAAAGAGGGGCGGCGGGGGTTGGTAGGGACGCGGGGAATACCCGTGCACGTATCCGCGGCCCACGGTGCGGCGTTTGGATCGCAAAGGATTTTATCGTTATGAATTTAATTTTCGTACAAACAGTCCCTTTCCACCGTGCCGCCCCTCCTTCCCCGTCGGGCACTCGACGAACCGAGCGTTACGTGCCAATGCAGACGTGCTGCACAGAGTACTTAGAGGAGGGTAGCCCGTGCCCGCTCGCTCGAGTGCCGTACTGTGTCCCGGCTGGTTACCCGTAATCCAATAAAACTGGGAGACGCAAACGAAATTTAATATCCAACACCATCAAAAGTCGTCGGAATTGTTCCGAGCTAGTTGTAACTCTTGTCGGTGTACTCGACGTATCCCGGCGCTCTCGTTCGCTCGCAGGGAGCAGATGAACGCGTAGACGGGGGGGGGGGGGGGAGAGAGAGTTGCTATATTCACGGCAAGGCATTAGGGTTTCATTTAGGAGACGGAGGCTGCACGTTGAATTTTCGTGTGCTCGTATAATTTGGTGGATATCCGATGTAATTGGAGTAAATTGAATGTTTGAGTGTTCAAAAAGTGCTTGAATGTTTGAACGAATATGTACAATGGATCAAGACACGCACTAACAATGTTACAGAAACATTCCACATCTTATCCATTTTACAAAGGGGACATATCGAAATGATAACCGCCTATTTTGATATAACTTTGGTAGAAAGTAGCTCTTACAAAAATATTTGACACGTATTCTTTTTCATTGGTCGACATTCGTGTGGAAGGGGTCAAAACAGCTCTTAACTTTCAGGGTGAGAAATATGTTTGGTCGAATATCTTGGAAATGTATTTTAATTGTGAAATATTTTATCAAAATTGTGTATTTTCTAATAAGGGGTGCCACTGACCAGATTCCAAAAAATTCTGTTTGTTTATATAATACATTAAAAACAAATAGCATTTTTTCTTAATTTTTTAGTACAGCTCGATTCCTTATTAGAAAATACAGAATTTTGCCATTTACACCGTTCTCGTAGCTCCAGAAGTTTCTAAGATATTCGATTAAACTTTAAAATATTTCTCACCCTCAACTTTGAGGGCCGTTTTCACCCTTTTAACACGAATGTCAGCCAATAAAAAAAATACATGTGAAATATTTTTGTAAGAAATATCTTCTACCAAAGTCACATCGAAATCGGCGATTGTCATTGCGATATTTTACTACACAGGAATATTAAAGGTCCTATCTGTTCTCAGATCTTCATAAAATATTCGAAGTTCTATTTTAGCATAGTAGCTAAATATTTCAAGTCAGATCTAATCTAATTATGTTATTAAAATATCCTTGAACGACACCAAAAATATTCAAACTCCCGTCTGTCGTAATAGTTTAATGCAAATTCTCTACGAGTGCTACCTATCGTCACATTTTAATGAAATATTCAAAATTCTGTCTACTCTTAAATCTTCATAACATTGTCTCAGTTTCACACGTCCTATATCAACGTCGAGGCAAATAGGATTTTGAATAGTTCGATGAGATATTAAAACTTAGAATGTTTTGCCAGGATGTTGGAACAGATGGAACTTGAAAAATTTCTAAATTCCATATGTCGTAACTTGTTAATGAAATATTCCAAGTTCTGCCTATCTTGAGTGTCTAGGGAAAGAAATTATATTTCAAATTTTAGAGTATCTGAATATTACATTGGAATATTCGAGAAACTTAGATATTTGTATCCCTTGAATACGCATAATGGGAGCCATGAATCTAATTCTTCAAATTCCTATTTTCGTTTGAGATTTCATATAGGTACATTATAACTTATTTCTTAGTCATTTAATAATTAACTTACCTATAACACATTAAAATTCATATTTTCCTTTGAGATCTCAGGTACTTTATAAATTATTTCTTAGTAATTCAATAACTATTTAGATTATAATATATTAAATAGCTTTTTCTTGCATGGATTACAAAAGTCCTTTCACATCTACATAATATGTACTCGTCACAATACTCCCTTGTGATTTTTCGTAACGATGATTTCAATTTTCCTGAAACTTATTTGTGGTTGACATATTGCATATTCACAGTCTGCATTAAACGTCGCGAAACGGTGTTTCGCAAAACGTATTTTAGAGGAATGGTGTGAGTGAAAGTGTAACACATATCTCCGCATTAACAACTAAATCCGACCAAAGTACTTACCCTATGGTAATCTGCCGTGCCACAAGTTTATCCTCTGCGGTGTAGACGCATTCGTACTTATCGTTATTAATTAGTTAAACGTGTCCTGTAAGGCGGGCAGGGGTTGAATTACTGTCTCGACAAATCCGCTTTTCTGAGTTCAATTCTGCGTATGAATACCAAACGGCACTTTCATTTCACTGTTTATCTAACTTCTACATGGTAAATAACAACATCATGCTACCAGAATACAATCAATGTCAAAGCTGTCGTTGCAAGTTTGACATAAATTGCATTGTTAATTCAATTGGTCGAGTTCCTTACAAAATGTCTTTGACTCGTTTATGAAAAAAACTTGAGAATATTTATAAAACGATAGTTAAAAGGACCTTTAAGGTATGAAAAGTTCGGAATACTCTATAATTTTCTAGGAAGGGACTGAATCATCACATATGTTGCATGGAGTCAAAAATTTCTTCAGAGTGAGTTTGTCCTTTGACAACCAGTATAGTGAAATTTTTACATATTCGAAAGATGTAATTTGAATGCATAAATATGTACAAATAATAGACGATTTTTCTTCGGTAATTTTTACCTAATTATTTAATATCAATTCTTAATAAGTTACCATAGGTTTCTACGTATTTAAATTGTCCCATGTGAATTCAAACAAGTAGGTAGTAGGTACCTATGCGTGAAAGGTACACGCGAAACTTATTCTACAGCCATTATCTACTGGAAACCTGCTATTTAAAATGTTGTACTAATAATGCAGATTGCGAATATAATGAAAGTAATCGAGAATACATGTACAACCCTTCAAAAATGATTAGATATATTATAACATATTCTTCAAACTGTAATGCAACAAGGCGCACAGTGATCATTAAAGAGTACACACGTGTATATGGGTGTATATACACAGTTGCCAAGATAATTAGAGAGAAAAATAACGTTCGACCGGAAGGTGTTCGTTTTATTAGAAAAACGGACGATTTGAGAATAGGGAAATGAAACATCTGGCTTCGTGTCAACGTAATGTTTCTATAGCCTCCCTGGACTGATCTTCGCGTTATATGTTCAAGTGTTTAACGTCACTCTGTCGGAGAGCCTTTGCAGTAGCCCGAAAAGATATACAATCCTCTACTTGGAAAAATAACAATAACACACGTGTTTCCCCTATAACAGTAATACACAGCTTTTGAATTCTGTTATCTTTTCTAACGGGAAAAGAGCAGTTTTAACGTATGAAATAAAACCAGTTATATACATTACCTATGATAATATTTATAAAAATTCCAAGGTCTCCGTATGATTAATCTACTTACAATATTCATATTTAATCTACTTAAACCCCCAAACTGAAACATGCTATATAAGAATTTTAATCCATTCCAACTTAGCCCCCTCTCTGTAATTAATTTGTGTATTTATTGAAAAAAACCTAACATCATCAACTGACAAAATTGTTTCAATAGTATAATATCAACTGTGTTTCTGATGGACGTATTCATGTTGCCACAGTGTTACAAGTGGGAGGGATCTACAACCAGCAGCGAGCCAAGTGCGTGTGTGTAACGCTATATTTTTGAGAGAACAAGTCTGCAAATGAGCATTTCACCACTCATTACAGAGCTGCACGGCGAAACACCTGTCCACATTGTCCTACCCAGGTCCTTAATCTACCACGACCCAAAAACTGTACAGAACGTGTCCCTAAGCTCTCGAATTTCGGCACTCCCAGTGCTGCACCGTTTCCGCTGCCCCGCTCCCGCCCTTACCATCTTCCACCCGCCGCATGCACCATTTGCATCTGCTATTCACGAATTCGAACGCGTCCTCGTAATGTGTCCGTGCTGGAAACTTTTCTTCCCGCCGCGTTTCGGTTGGTCGGCAATAACAGTAGATCTGCTTAATGCGCCCCTAAATAAGGGAAAGTAATTTCATGTATTTATGCGTGAATTACCGTACAGTTGAGGGTACCTCCGGAGGCAATTAACGCCGACTTTGTAAAACCGGCACCTCCGCGAGCCACCAGGAACATCCCGCCAGGAACACGGCTACAGCACACAGGCGAGGGTAGCACGCGTGTATGCGCGCGCGTACGCGAGCCAACCTTTTGGGATGGCAACCCTTCGCTGTCCCTGTGAAACGAAATAATTGCTCCGGTCCAAAATAAATATAGCCACGCACGGGAAGTAGGATTACGGTTTCGGATGCAGCGCGGGTAATTCAGTAACCGCAGAGACGCTTCGGCTAGATAATTGCCTTCATGCCAAGTTTTCGGTCACTGGAAGGCATCCTTTCTGGCGGGCTTCGCTGTGTTAATGGTTAAGAAACCCTCCTAGTGCTAGCAAGAAGGGGCTTAAGATATATAGTAATTTCAGAGTGGCGTGAGAAAGTTTGAGGCTAGATTATGTGGTTCAAGGATAGAATGAGATGTGCTAATAATATTGTTTCGTAAATATGATTGAAATTACCTCTATTGCTAGCTGCAGACGGGAGAATACAGTGCTACATTCGTTGCTGTTAATATTCCAACATTTTTTGACAATTCTCAAGCATCTTGTATACATTATTGCAATTCGGGGGTCTTTTTTTGTATTGGAAACAGGGCACATCCTAGGTATTAGGTACGAGGCTCTAATTCCTACATCTGATTAGGAAGTGGAGTCATCCACCTATGCAGTCGACTGTAGCACACAAATTTCTTTACTCTCAGTGCACCTACCCAGGGCACACTAAAATTCTTTTCGTCAAGATTCTAACTATGTCCTAAGCATACTCTCTACAAGAATTCAGGCATTGAGAACAAAAACGGACTAACCCTCATTTTTTGCGAAATTAAGACAGCAGCAGTACCTAACGTATTCCAATAGGATGTACTAATAATATAAAATAGGAAAGATTAATTTTTTTCAACATGGGTTAGTCCATTTTTGTTCTCAATGCCTCAATTCAGTTCAATATCTGACTCATTTCTCCATCAACACCTCTGTCTCCCTTATATGTATTCCTTTCTACTTCTCCCAACTTACGCGGAATTTTCTTAATCCGTTGCCACGAGTTCTCAATAACTCGACAGAAATCTTCGAGTGCTTCCTGGGAGGCAGACACCCAGGATGCTGTCCCAAGCCCACGGGGCCCATGAAATCCAGGATCTCGAAAGTCTGTCGGATTAAGCGCAGCCGGCTGTTCGCAGAGCGGCGACTGCTTCGCGTTGCACGACGAAAGGATTAATCGTCGGAACGGGGCACGTGCTGGCCGTTAAACGAATTCCTCGAGACACTTTAGCGTGACCGTTGCGCCGTTTAAGAGGAGTCCCCGGCCTGGAAAATGAGCGTCGAGAGTAAAAGTTCCTCCGAGCCCGATGGGCGAGCCATTTCCTCCATTAATCCCTTGAACATGACGCGAAATTCTGTACAAAACTCATGGTTTCGATGAAATGTCTGAAAAGAAACTGAGAATAAAATACAAGCTGTGAATAAAATTCTTCTATTGCTACGGTGAGCAAAAGGTAGGAGAATAGAACTGCTTTTTGGGTGTCTGCTCGACTTCACTAACTTTATCACTTCTCTGCCGTTCCACTCCCTTTAGATTTGCTCGTGGCACCTATAAAAACTTAGCCACCATGGATCTTCGCATGATAGAGTAAGCTACATAAAGCTCACAGATCCTCACCGTACATAAACTTCTGGTGAGAAGGGTGCAACTCCTTAAACTCCGAGTATACGTCTTAAACACACTACAGTTTAAATTAAAGCAATGGGCTGATATCATTGAACCTCATAAAAGTGGAAGAATTGAAGGGTCCTTGTATTAAAACACTGTAAGTGCCAAAATTAAAAAAGAAAATTATCGCAAATGTTCTACGTGTCAATGGTAATACTATAGTATAGAATTTAATTTTCGGCACTTCTAAGAATATATCTTTTCCTATTCTAAAGTTGTATATTTAAATAAGAGCAACATCGAGCGAAAGATTTCTAATCGATTAGCAAGAGAATAAATTACACTGCGAGTGGTTGAAGAAATTGCAAGCAAGCCCCAGGATTCACCATCTCCGATATTTAAGATCGCGCTGTCCGCCGCCGCTAATGATCATTAACCAAACGATCCTGTGCGTGTTCAGCCTTTTATTTATGACACGCGCGTGGATCGCGAAGGGACGCCGCCCGTTCCCAGCAACAAACGCGCAAACGAGAAAAAAGCATCGAGTACGCTGCAGCCTATCCACCTACGACAGGATTTATGGCCCCGCGCGGCGATGATCGTGAACGGGCCCCAGCCATTACGACACTACGAAACAGCTTTTAATTACTGCCGGTTGATGCATTACAACGCTGCGTATCGCCGCGTATAACAAACAGTTATTAGCCATTCGTCGGCCTCGCGCGTTATTACGCTGGCTGGCGATAGTTGGCGGGCAGAATTTTCGATGCTGCAACTATCTGTCATTTTTTGTGGCGGATTCGTGTTTCCGCGGTGCCAGTTTTTAGCGCTGGGAAACGGTGGAAGATTATTTCAGCATCGAACAATCCAGGGGAACAAGGGTTCTGTATTTATCTTCTTTTTTATTTTGTACACGTTGTAGGTACTTGTGACTGACCATGTGTGCATCGTGCAGCACGTTTGGATTAAGTGTGTATGGTTGGTTGTTTCTAGAACCGTTGGCGATGGAAAAGAATTTGATTGTGTAGACATTTCTGGAACTTTAATTTGATTGCTACTTTCGCAGACTTTATTAGGGTCTTGATTTTCGTTTGAGACGCATTTAACGACAGAAGGAGGGGCGTATCTTTTATCAATCATATATTAAATATTCCGATGGATATGTAGATAGAGTAAGCTGCACTAATGCTGGCACTGCACTAATCATTGGCACTCCTGATTAAGTAGCCAAATATTGAGAGGTACGAGCTTAGAAAGTACCCATTTACAATTTTTTACTTCTCTTTCATTACAACACTGCAAATTCCAGTAGTTAAAGGACACATTTTACATCTGGTAACACCACAACAAAATCTTAAAAGTAGTGGTGGGAAAAAGAGCTAAAGCTTTAAACGTTTTCTTAAAAATTTTAATATGGGGTAAGTATATTTTGTCGCTTTATAATTAAATAGTAGATTGAAATACAGATTTACTAAGTGTTGTAGGTATTTAATAATGAATGAAGTAGTCTGTTCAATCTTCGTTTTTATCTATTTCTTTTTATAAAAACCTCAAAATTTTGTGTACCAATGATTATACTTTTATGCTTACTTTTGTTTTTCATGGAATAATTTTAAAATAAGAAACTTAAATAAAATGCAAAACCATAATCATGACTCATAACTGAAAAGTAAGACCATATAAAAACTTCACAAAAAAATATAGACATTTCAGTTGGGATTTTCGTTTAGAGTTCCAATCATTGTACAGTTTACCCTACAATCGTTTCTGCAGTGAGTAAAATTGACATAAGCATCTTTTTACTCTCATAGGTATGTAGCGTATGCCAACTCTGTATCACAAACCTAACGATAAGGCGCAGGTACATATGTACATCATTGCCATCTTATCGTTTTCGGGGGTCCTGAGGTCAGCTCCATATGGGGCTCCTTAAATTATTCTAAATTAAATAAAATCAAAAATACCGCGCTAACACGCGAAGTGAATAATTATTAAAACAATTAAATATATAAGATTAAACGTGAGGTGTATTCCACGAGAAAAGGACTCCACTTTAAAATCTAAATTTTGGTGTATCTATTCGTTATTTTCTTTCCGTCACAGTTGGCGCCCACTTTCAATTCTTTTCTAGCTTTTACAATCCCATTTTTCTTAATTTTCCAATTTTTCAAGGGTCCCCTTAGCTCCGGGACCCTGAGGCGGCTGCCCCTTTCGCCTCTATGTTAAGACGGCACTGATGAACATACAATTTTACTCTTTCCAATGACCAGCACCCTTAATTTCGTACAATTCCAAAAACCCATTAACACATATTTTTTCATTCACGATCCCAACTCCCACCACTCTCGCTCCACACCGTCACTCGTTCGTCGAACGTATCCAAACCCGCTCCGTTTAAATCGAACTCCGCCAAGGGCACCCCGCACAATAGGGAAAAAGAATTAATCAGAGTCATAATGACATGAACTTTCATAGAAGCGATAGGGCACAAAGGTTCGTACCCGTTTCCACCTACCGTCGCCGTAACGTATAATTTATCGTGGTCGCGTATTGTACCAGGAGGTAACGCATTCAGAGAGCACGGACGATTCGCAGGACAGGGTGGGGTACGCGAATAATTGGCAGGCTCGCAAGGGTGCTCCCTTACGTTCAACACAAGCATTACGTAATAACCAGTCGGTTAAGGGGGAGGGATGCTAGAGGGGGGTGGTGGAGCAGGGTAATTTGCAGAGGCGACCTACGTGCAACTAGGTGGAAGCCTTTTTGGGAGTTGATAGGGGTCGGCGCACGCCCCTTCTGCCAGGCGGCGGAAGATTTAAAACTGGCGCGACTCGCTAATGACCATTAACTGGTTGTCCTCCGCTCCACCTACCCGCTGGCACACGTTTGTCGTGTCGTACTGGGTGCGTGCCGTGCTGTCACGCTCGCCTTCCTTCCCTTGGTCCCACATACAGAACGAACAGCCACCGACACTAGCTACACCCCTCCCACCCCTGCCGCCACCCACATCCCTCCTCCCGCGAGATTTATGCGACGGATGTGACTCGGCTCCTCCATGCTTTATGGTCTTCGAACGTTAACCCGCGCATGACTGCGCGCGACTACCATTCCCTCTGTCTTCTTCATTTCGGAACGCGGCGAACGGTGAGCGGTGCCTGCCTTGATGGATCGAATCGGCGACGATTGATACGTTACTCGATCGTGTTTGGATTGGGGAGGTACAGGGGTGGAGATGTACAGCGTTGTGGTAAGGCGCTACAGCGCACCTAAGTTCGCGTACCGAAATTCAAATCGTTCTCAACTGAAGGGTGATTGATATTTTTGTTTCTATTTAGTCTCGGATAAAAAAGAAATTGTTTTTGTGTTCCGTGTGTGACAGGTTAGAACTGTTGAAACCTAGAGATTTTCATCGTGAGTGGAATTATGGTATCTATGTCTTCCTACACATGCTTGGCTACTAATTCAGTTCATTACAAGCACATGTCGGCACTTCGCGATTTATTACGAGTGGCGATATTAAGTGCCAAGTAGGTGATATTAGGTGCACTTACCCTACATACTGATTATTTGGGCTGTTGAACAACTGAACAGAGTTGTTGTTCAGATATAATGTTTTGAAGAAGAAGATAGTTTATAAAGTTTCTCTGGAGAAAAGGTATTTAAGTACAGAGCGCTAAAATCAGCTTATGGGTGGCTCACACCCAGAGTGTCACCGAAGGGTTAAGTTTTCTTCAGCTGGCAAATGAAACACATTCGCTTAAGCTAACCTTCACGGATTAATCCAACATGAACTACCATCGTACGACTATCTACTATACCTCCCACTATCTGCAACAGTCCGCAAGCTCAAGATCTCGCAATTCAACATCAACTTTCCACCCTCGTTTTACTTCCCTATCTCGCCAAAATAACACTCCACTAACGCCACGCACTTTATCCTCAATCCCCACATTCTATAAAGTGCCTGAACCGCTTTTTACCCCGAATTAGTCGTTCATGTTGATGCTAAGCCAGATGTGCGCGCGTGGAAGCACGTGTCTTGCAAAAATTTTTCAAGACTCGACAGAAGTATAGCTCCTCGACGAGGAGAGCTCGCCCGATGGCACGTGCGACGTGCAAATATCGGGGCTGAACGCATTCGAAGACCCATACTCGCTGTACGATCCGAGGTCGAGGTCCGTGGAAACTGTCGCGTGTGATTTCAGTGCAAACGCGAATCATCGACGAACAATCGAGCACTTCATCGCGTTCGAAGCCTCGAGTAGAGCTGCTCCGCGATGTCAATATGAAGCGACAATTCGGGGCGAGAGGAAGAAGGTTACGACGACCAGCAGGAGGTGGACAATAACGCTGCTCACGGATTGGCCGAACGCTGAAGAGCCAAGCTTGCGGATTCTCCCGAGAACGGCGAGATCGTCTTCAAGTACGCGAAGACTCGCGAGGCACGACAGAACAGTCGGAGGGAGAGGGGCAGAGAAGAAGAGGGTCCGAAGGTGGAAAGGGCTGGGAAAGAAAGCAAGAGAGAGGGTGGAAGGAAGGGGCGAGGGACCGTCGTAATATCACAGGCAATTTCCTGAAGGAATTTGATCGGTTCCTATATCGCAGGGAATATTTTTCCCCGTCATTTATTTTTCGAAACGTCTCGCGAAGCTGCTACGATCTTATCGTACCTATCTACGCGAATATGTACACCGCCACGCTGGGACCATGAGCGAGTGGATTTATGGGGCGACGCGCTTTTCCTTACGACAGGGCCGCTGGATTTTCTGTCCTAGCTCGACGATTAGAACGATTTTTACGGGGCTGTGCGATCACTGGGATTCTGTGAACATTAGAATAGTGCCAGTTGAATATTACTTGAGGGTGAGCAGCTGACGTGCATGTTACTATAATTAAGGGGTGGGACCTGGTGTAATCGGTAGAAATGAATGTTTATTTTGGAAATTTTTTATTAGGACGCTTATACCGGGTATTGTTTGGAAATTGAGAGCAGGTTTTTAAGATGATTGCAGTGAGAGTGAACCCTGCAGAGAATTGCACAGTTAGCTTCATTTTATTCGTGAAACATTACGTGTACAAGGTTATAGAATTTGCATGAAATTGAAATTCTATACCTCGCGAGCTATTCACTTTGTCAGCCACAAGTGAATCCATAAACGCGGATGAAGGAGCTTACATACCCCAGATCGGAATGTGTGTTTGATCTGACATTGCTGTTTTCGGTGTTCTTTCCCTTCGCGTGCACCAAAGCGCGCTCGACCTTTGACTGGGAATGCAAGAAAATCTTCTGAAGGTATGCTTTCGAGGTATGTCCAACAGGAATTGTAGAAGTAAATCGTATCTATCGGTGACCATACCGAACTTTTTTGAACAATTGGCGTACTCAATACACTACTTTTGACATTTAACGTTGCAATTACATAGGTTTCGCACTTGGGTACCGATTTCTCATCCCAATTTCGAAGTACTTACATAAAAATTTAGAAAATCTATTTTAAGCTGCGAGAACTACTTGAAATGTCGAAAGGTCTGACCCAAATAGCTAATTGCGATAAAATATTCACCTTCGAGCGACAAAAATGAAATATTTTTAGAACACTGTTCGTCACTGAATCAATTGCCGTTCTTCGTTGGTCATTTTCCTGGGCAAAGTTACTCGCTTTTCATAATTATTTGGATAAATATGGCATTTCCAATAACAGTTTACGTTCAATAAACGTTTACTTACTACGATTCAGATTGCTATTACGGCGTATGCTTGGAAGATAAATACTGAACAACATCAGCTGGATAATTATCATCATCATAACATAATTATCATTATCGCAACATGCCAGCGAAAATGCAATGTTCCATTCCTTGTATAGATACAGCGCAAAGTACTCAAAGAAACAGAACTTTCTGCCTCCATGATTTTAACATGCAAGTCTATTAATTTCTGTTATGTTATTGGAAGGCTCTAAATTAATCACCATTTTATTACAATTTCAACGTCTATTTTAATTGTATAATAGTTCAAATTAATTGCAGTACTAATCAATAGCGAAGCACAAGTATTTTGCCAGTAGGTAAATTATAAATTATTTAGGTAAGTTTCTGTTAAGATACTCGTTTTCAATTGCGAATTTCTGATTCCTACAAATCTTTCAAATTGCCGCGTAATTAGCATACCCCTGATAATTAAATTCTAATGTTCAATTAGTGAAACCAGTGGCCCCATTAAATTCCCCGTTTCTAAAAAAAGTGAATCGTCGATTAAAGTGGTTATCTTGGCACCAAGCTACCAAATTCTTAAATCTGTGCTATAATCATATTAAAGTGATTATTCTGACCTTTGTTCTACTCTCAGCATCATATTCCTCGCGTTAATAGACGATCTGCCTAAAAACTACTTTCTCAAACAGACTTCCCCAGGGAATGAAGGCGGTTCAAACGGATGATGTTAACCTCCCATCTTCTACTTACTAAAGCAATATGGTAACGTTCTTAGATGATGCTCGCAACGACGCATACCTGTGCAAGTGTGTCGCTATTCAATTAGTTTATTGATTGTGCAATTTTCGACTGTACAGAGTACACAAACTGCGACTGGTACGCGATTACCCGCCTAGACGCGGTCCTTGCAACAGAATTCTCAACAGCCACTAGCTGGCTCAATGAATCCTCCTCTTGGCAACCGAACTCCTTACCTTATCCCCGTTGCGTTTGCAGCTAGGTGCACGTATCAATGTTTGTGGCGACACTAACTAGAAGAGCATATTTGCCGTGCAGATCCCAGTTATATGCAGTCCAAGTTGGCCAGACGAAGAGGCACTCGCTCGGTTTGCCACTCCACGTCTGCTTCAATGGAACTATGTCATGCTTGCCCAACTGTTTGAGTAGTCGTCGAGGGTATATCGAAGGAACCCCAATCCTTGTTACAACTACTTACGCTTAACGAATTTCGTTGTATACGTTAACACATTCGACCCGAGTGATTTTCACGTAAAAGCTTCTAGGATGCGGAGTGTACTGTGACATTGAAGAGGACTGTTTAAACTAAAACGGCAGTTGAAGTTCTTCAGTCTCATTGGATTGACTTAGTTTCCTAGCAAAGTTAAGTGAGTTTTCGTGTTTGTGCAGTGGGGATCCTTGAAACATTTATTGGGTGCCGTTTGTGCTAAATCGGGTGTAATGAAAAATTCAAAAGATGGAGATGTATTTAGCTGTTCGGGATTACACGGGGTATATCGCACCACAAGAACAACTTTCGAGTTCAAGTGTCGCGCCTTTACGACTTCTAAAGGGGACTTATCGAGCAACAAAAATCACTTTTTTGCACAATCGTTGAAAATGGCTCTTTTTCAACTATAAATTTCAACACATCAAAATTTACATTCCTAGAAAAAATACTATTAGAGCAAGATCGTACGAGTATTACGAACGCACTGAACAGTTAAAATATCACTGAACAGTTAAAATATTCACAAATACGAAAATGGTTAACTCAGAAATGACATTACGGTGCAGTGAACCCCATGTGACCAATTTGTGATTATAAAAATGTGTCACCGCGAAGGGTTAAATTGTCAGAATGGTGTCGTGTAGAAAATTGTTATCCGCCATCTACTTAGACTTATTCTTGAACGAAGAATCCCTCCGTTTGTGTGTACTACGAATTACAGACTAGCCTTTATTTATAAGTTTCTGCGGTGAAGATTCCACGCCCATTTCCCAGCATATCTCTAATCAGAGGTGTATTTTTCGTTATATCACCCAGCGGTATCCCACAATATGGTAGGCATATAAACCCAGCATAGCGTTCTTCCACCTTCCATTAGTTGTTGCGTGTACCAGCGAAGGTGGTGAACGTAAAGTAACTTCCGACACAGCTGCTAAACGCGACAAGCGTGATGCAGATGATTAGCAAGGGAATCGCTGTACAGGGTGTTCTGAAAAGCAACTGATACATTTCACTAGCACGTTGGGTGGGTTATTCTGCATCAGGAAACTCATATGCGCGATGGGACTCGTTCCATTCCTTCTTGAAATAATTACTGTTATCGTTTATGTCCTAGCAAGTAAATTGAGCTTTATCGATAAAAATGATATACAGGAGCAGCAAGTGTAGGTACTTGATATTTAATGATTGGATACAATCAGCTTTGCATACGTTGCGAGACTTGGAATGATGAAGAACTCTACATTTCAACCACAGCGGATGTATCATCATCATTGCAAAATACAGTAATACAATATCGGTTAAAAAGCAGAATGAGACAGTGCAATAGTAGACTATTACGTCAGCATAACAGTGCATCTTCATCAACTAGCAAACTCTATTTCAAGACACCACCACTTCTCCCAATAACGACTAAAAATAGATACATAGCCTCCATGAACATTTTCATTCGGAATAGGTATCCAAATATACCAGAAAAATTCATCAATCACCGCCAGCAATATCCTATGCAACAAATAATTTCCAAGGAAAATTCGGCGTCGATTCTTGTTCTCCTTCAAATATGTTGTTAAGCACAAAATTCTAAGAGACACGATTTTTTTTATTTTGGCGCGATCTCAATTTTAAGAGGTGAAGCAACCTCTCAAAGTTCGAAAATAGGCATTTCCGAATAAAGTGTCGCGCCACGTCGACCCCTGTTCAGGTTTCTATAGTCCGCCACTCTTCCTCCACTTGATATTGTTCGGTGTTCATTCAATAGGCAGGTCACCCATTTTTCACCCACTTCATGCCGATTTTCGAATTTTGAGCGACCCTCATCCCTTACACCTGAGATTGGGCAAAAAATCAAAAATACATGTCTCTCAGATTTTTGTGCTCAGCAACATATTTGGAGGAGAAAAATATCGGCGCGGGACGCGTCGCCGGGTGTCCCTTGTTAGTCTCGTGGCAGCTACATTTCTGTCCATTAAAGACAGAAGTGCATCAAGGGTTTAGAAGGACACGGGTGAAAGGGGATGATCGAAAATGTGAGTCGAGGAGGGTAACCGATACGGGAAAAGAACGCGGGCACGAGCCTTTTGGAAATATACATAATCTGTCTTCCCCTCACTTTTCGTATTTCGCTACGTAAATAATGGCACGTGCAAACCACCGTACAACCCCTTTCGGCTCGTTGCAACCGAACCCTGAGGCCTTTCGGATCCGGCGCTGTTTACCAGCACAATATTTACCCGCGACTTATAACCATCGACTGTTAAGCCGGGTGTAAAGCGGTTACACGATGTGCCGAATATATTCATATTTATTTACACACGACAATCTCTCTGGACGCGTGCGCACGCGCAACCGAGCGCACGTGTATTTTGTTTTATTTGATTTCACTTAATTGCAGCAATCCGGATCATTGGAGGGAGCGGGGGAGTGATTCAATTGCGCGCATGCGAGCGATAACTATTCATATTCTTTCCTCCCCTCGGAAACTTCTTTTACCCCAATCCTTGATTATTTCTTGATTTGACTATTGTGACGTTGTCTATTCTCTCTAGATGGAGATTGTCTATTCGAACAGAGATGGGCCAAATTTTTATTTAAATTAAATTTCGAATAACGAATAAAAGTTCAAAAACAAATCGTCATTCGTTCGTTAACACGAGTTAACTTATACGACACATGACGTAGAATTTTGTTTCATTTGTATTCGTTATTCGAAATTTTATTTAAATAAAACTTTTGCCCATCGGTAGTTGGGAACCACTGCGTTACGTGTCCTATTCTTTCAATCTTTGTACCTTTAACTCTGTCAATTTGTTTCAACTTAAACTGAAGGATTCCCTTCTAATGAGAATAAGAATAACAATTATATTTACTACCACGATATGTATTCTCACGCGAGTGCCTTGCAAATAACAAATTAAACCACCATTTCAATTTTCACAACACAACACGTCAACTCTTTGCCAGAAACCCGCCGTAACAGCAATAAACACCGTTCAAACGAATAAATTTCCAACACATTTCGTTGCATGTTCCATTCTCAGGTCACGAAGGTAAAACAAGTTGGTTCCTCCAGAATAACGTTTGCTAGTTCAAAGAATAACAGCTGGTTGGCGATTGACATTCATCTCCCTCGCAATAATCACGAATCCAGGCCAGCGCGCGCGAATTCCTCAACTTACTTACCGTCAACTAACAGATCGACGCTTCACCCTCGCCGAGCATCCGTTTATTCGTCAACAAGTCGTATATTCCGTCGACGCTGGTCGTGACGAGAATAAAACGGAACGCTTTGAGGCGCCATGTCGGAATTCAGTAGGTCACAACGTTTTCCGCCTCGTTCTCCTCCCTTCGCGATTGTATATTTCGCCGCGGCGACTCGCGCCGCACCGAGGGGATTAGATGCGGTCGATGGTTCGAAGCGGCGCAAGGATAACGAAAAAAAAAATAGAAGAAGGAAAGATGAGAGAGGAAAAATAAGAATTCGCTTTACGATTATAGAGCACGTAGTCGCCGCGACGTAAAACCCTGGCGGTAGCACAAAGCGCCCGTAGTTTACAGATAGCGTCGAGTTATTTGTGGTGGCTGCATCCCCGACAAAGCAAAAAAGGAACCAATGAACAAACGGAGGCCCTTTCCTTCCTCTATTCCAGTACCTTCTTTTTTTTCTTCTGTAGCCTCTCGTCGTCCTCCCCCCATTTCCAGCATCATTGGCATGCGGACCCCCGAGGTAGGCCGAATGGCGAATTAGATTTGGCTGGCGTTTCAAAAGGGATACACATGCAAATTCTTACTTTGTCATCGCCCGCTGTTGCGAGGTCGCCTGAGCATGCTGCCAGCTCGTACCGAAGAAATTTCTGGTGGACGTTGGTAGTGGAGATTTTTAAGGGACAGGGTGGCGGAATTTTAGATTTGAGAGAGAGGAACGCGAGTATAACAGGTACGTTTCTGTGACAGTTTTTTATGGTACTAATTTAGAGTTGTTGGGTTACCTACTATCGAGAGCAGGCTCCGATCTAGCTATTCTGCCGTTTTGGGCATACCTAAATGATATTTGCCGCCGTTTGTATTTGATTATAAATAATTTTTTAGAGTGAGTGAAATTTTGTTAGGCATTTGTTAAATAGTAAAAGCCTTTTGATTTATAAACAATTTAATATCAATAAATTACCAATTAACCAATTTTGCCGCCCCCAAATTTGCCGCTCCGTGCGCTGTCATGGAATATGGAGTAAGTGAAACAAGAAATGTGGTGAGGTACCGCACTGGGTACCTCGTTATTCTTCAATGTGCCTACAGAGAACTAATAAGGAAACGTCCCCAACCCGAAAATTCTAATTTTAATAAAACTTCGCCTGAATGTAAAGTATATGCAAGGAGTATTTTTTTCGGCGGAAATTCACTCTGCAGGGGTGAAATCAGCACTTCATGTTACGCGTTTGTTTTTTAATATAAGTTTGTAACGGTGCGGGATAGAAGAAAAGTACAAGAATTTTTCAGTCTTTTTATTCTTTAGAACGCTACTAAAAGAGACACATGTTTAACAGACAAAAGGAGACAGAACGTGTATGAATGTATTCTGGATGTGCGTTTTTTATAGACCCGTTATAATTATCGACGTAAAGCGATGCAGTGATGGCAGAAGGAATCGATGTGTTAGGATATTGACACATCTATTCGTTCTGACTCTACGGGCTCAATTTCCCTCGTTGTTTACCTTGCATTAATATTCTGCTCACCAGAATGTTTCACGCAAATATTTCCACTAACAAAAGTCACGTGAAATAATTACTGGGTATGTGCGTGCGTGCGAATTGATGATTGTATAATGATCCACTCAACTTTATGGGCCCACCCACCTGATGTTTGCGGATGAGCGATTTATGGATATTATCCCCTTTCATTTAAACGATACATACGATAATCAAATATCCCTTCAGCATCATTGTGTACCATCATGATACTGTAGCTGTGTAATTATTGTCGTTATCGCGTTCCACGCGTCAAACGAATCATCATCGAGTCCAATACTGCTCGGAAGTGGTACGTACCGACCCTTGGAGCATTCATATTCGGCGTTCAAATGAAACTTTTATCACCCACATGCCTCAGAATCGCCACACAATATCGTTGATTTTAACAAATTAGTTTCACTTAAATTCAAACGAACAAAATGCTGCACCTGATTCCGCAAATATATAAAATGTGAGAGTGGAATAATTTGCTTTTAGAAGGATAAATTTAAAACAAGGCGAGCGAACGATGCCTTCCGATAGGTATCTACCGAAGAAACGGAATAGAAAAGAACGTTTTTAGGTAGAGACTAGAATGTGGTCACCTCGCAATATAATTAATAAAGTAGAAACCAAATTTGTAGTTTGAACTGTCAAACAATAAGTACATTTTCCTTTTAGCACTTAACACTTTGCTTTGGGGCCGGGGATATTTCGCGTCGGCAATAGCGATCCTTCAAACCCGCCTAATCGACTCGAAGGAGCATTTTCCAAAACCTTGCACCACTCAGATTGTGAATAATAAATCACAAAAAACAGATTCATGCAACATAAACAATGCCCCTTGTCAGATGCGTACAAAACGAGCACGCAGAGCCATAAATTCATTTAAGAAAAGGCAAACTGTTCCACCCTTGCAGAAAACACGGAGATTCTTGTACACGTCCCACAGAAAAAAAGGGATCAGCCGAGGACTTGGCCCGTGGCTCTTCTATCGGTGCTCAATGGACTGGGCAAAAAAAGGTGCGAACAACGAGGAGTAAGAAAGAAAAGCAGGAGAAGCCTCAGACGAGTGGAAATGGGACAAACGAAACCGTCGACAGGTGTAAGGAGGACCAGCGAAATTGTCCGTGCGTGCAACACGAGCAAACGCAGTTTTTTACACGTGGCGACGAAAAAGCTGGTCAACCCAGGCACGCGCCACGGGCAAACCAGTTTTTTGTCGGCAAAAAAGAGTGCGAACAACTAGGTGCGAGAAAAAAGGAGGGGCGATGACTTGCAAGGACTTAAGAAGGACGAACGAAGACGCGCGTCCTTGCAGAAAAAATAGAGACAGTCGAGGCGGGTGCCGACTTCGAGACATGGTGGTCTTCTTTTATCGGTGCTCGATGGAGTGAGGGAGAAAAGGTGGGAATAAGTACTTGTGGGAAAAGGACAGAGGTGGTATTAGACAGGGCTATAGACGTGTGCAAGGGATACTATCGAAAATATTCGTGCGTGTAAGAACAAGTAGACTTGTCAGCGTGGAGGATTTTTAGGTTTTTATATTGATACAATGGGGGATGAGTGTGTAAAAGTTTGGGACAGAGATACAGTGATGTATGGGAAGGTATAATAGGGCAGTGGCCGCGAACCTATGCCTCGCGGATCAGACATTGACCCACGCGTTGATTTTTATATACTTATTTTTTTATATCATAAAAGAGAGAACAGACGATCGAAAATACTGAAAAATTAAAGTATAACAAATTTTTGTAGTTACCAAATTATTGGTACCCTTTTTACCACCTACCCCCCCCCCCCCCTCTTTTCAAGTGACGCCACTGACTTAGTGACCCACGGGATAGTATTAAAAAAATAATGAACAAAATCTGACCCACTGCTCAAAAAGATTCGCCATCACTGGTATAAGGCATGCAGAGACAAGATGATGCGAAGGTAGCAACTTGTGTGAGTTAAATTGAGAATCTTACAGCAAGAGGGGTGCAGCTCTTCATGTTCACTAACTTCAATTAAATTAGAAAAAACAGTTCGTAAAATTATTGCTTTGACTTAAAATTAAGAACAGAATACTAATTGAAAAATATATATTTTCATACAATAAGGAGTAGTTATTGAGTCGTTAAGTTTTTATTTCTATTTTTGGCGATGTTTTGAAATCTGGAGCTACCCCTGACTTGCAGCAGGGTAATGGGTGCAGATTCAAAATTTTCAGTAATTACAAGTCGTAACTCAAAAGCTGTCAAAACTGGAGCTGAACCCCTGTTGCTGCAACGTCCACAATTAACAGTCCAGGGGCAGCGTGCTCGGTATAGTTTATGAAGATTGCTGCTGTAAGTTTGCGGAGTGTGTAGAAATGTGACAAGCTTGTAATAACTGACGAGGGACACTTTTGGCGATCCGTACCTTCAGGGATATCTGTGCCTTCAATTATAATTTTAGTGGCTACTAAGCTGGTCGCTATACCTCCGCAAGTCATAAGAGCTGGAGAGAATGCGAGACAGTGTTTTAAGGCGGATATCTACTATCGCCTCCACACTAACATGGAAATTCAGAAAAACGGTGGAAAGAGAAGTTTTTATATGATACGTTCAGTACCACGCGTTATGTACATTTGACACCCCGACAGAGGAAGAATTCAAAGTAGGACGAAATAGGACATAAAATGAAGTAGGTGTGCGTTTCGTTCTGAACCTGCTAGTGGAGGCATCAGTAAGACTTTGCGGAGCCTTACGAGGGAAGTTCGGCAACTGGAAAATTCAAATAAATCTGAATCTTTGCAGAAATGTAGCTCAACTGATACTAATACCATAACTATTTTTTGATTCGGCAGTTAAACTGATTCTAAGGGTGAAAACACCCTCTCCAAAAGGGTAAGTTCTCAGATTATTGTGAATATCTACAAAACTGTGCAAGATATTAAAACGAAGTTAACTTTAAAGTTCCATGGTTTTTTATATCCTATAAAACCGCGATAAATAATTCGCGGAAACCCATTTTTTTGTTCCAAACTCATCCCCACCGCCTTTTTTCGACAATTGTTTATCATCATATTTCATGTTTCATTGCCCAGGTGTCTTAACGCACGTTAATTAAAGCCCCCCACCCCCTGCGTGCCAGAAAATTTAATAAAAGCCGCGACTTGGTAGCCGACTGACTGGTACTGTCACGTCAAACGGCCGCTGGTCCCGCGGGTCCGCGTTAATACCAGGCGTGTCCCGAAAATTACAATTCAATTAATACGAGGAAGGTCGAGACGCGCGCGCGGAGCACAATATACGTGCCCCCACCCCGGCGACTCTGAAGGCCGGTCGTTGTATTTTTCGTGCCGATGCACATGTCAAGAGCGGTCGCGTTATATTGCCTTTAATTGTGCGCCGTATTTGCTGATATGATTGCGGGGGTAAACAGGGTGAATCGGGACAGGCCGAAAGGAAGAGGAGCCTTTTCGCAGCTGCCGTGGACCGCGCGAGCCCCGGTCACGTGCCTTCCTCAAACACAGTCATCCCCTAAACACGTTCGGCTCGGCTTACTGCTTTTCATTTATCCAGCCTCCTTCGTCCATTCACCTCCACCCAGCACCCTCCCCCTTCTATCGTCAGCCCCCCCCCCCTCCACACCCGCCCCTTGTTCCTCTATCTGTCGTGGCTCCTACGTTCTCATTCCGTGGCCCTCGCCACCCCGCGACGGTCCCCACCGCGTCCAACCCTCCTTTCTTCTGGCGTGGTGCACCACCCTGAATCGACAGATGTCACGGAAGGGCAAACACGCCTGGACGGACCTGTCAGCGCGGCCCGATGTCGACGGTAATCGTAATTAGAATCCTAATCCGTGCATCCGTGCGCTACGCCGTAGACGGCCTTCCCCGAGAGCTTAGAATATTAATCGGACCGGATGGACGGAAGAGGCTGATGTAAGAACGTCGATCTGGCACGCTCGGGGACAAGTCGACGGTGCTCGGTGAATATTTCATCGGGGCTGCGATCGCGATCGATAGAACGGCTTAGCGTCCGACTGCGTGTGTAGATTGCCTCTGTCGTTCGTCGCTCCGAGTGTTCTGGGAACAAGTCGACGGTGTCTGGTAAATGTTTTACGGCGATCGTGATGCTTTTGTTGCATCCACTATCCGTTGGCATTCCGTTGGAGACTGGGGGCTGTGTACAGAGTGTACAGCCGGGCAAAGGGATGATTCTTTCTACAAACATAGCTAACAAGGGAACATGTCGAAGCTGCAAACGCCCATTTTTATGAGACTGCGATCTGTAGATTAGTGAAAAATATTTGACACGTAGTTTTTGTTATCGCCAATCATCCATGTTGGAGGAGTTAAAAGAGCTCCTACAGTCGGGGGTGGAACATATATTTTCTGAAATTTTCTAAAAACCGTGCAGGGGACTGGATTCGTTTTTAAAAAGTCACACTTCGGAAAAAAATTTTGTCCTACGCCTAATATGTTTGCGACACTCAACTGTACGGGTATTTTCCACCCCTTTAACACGGTCGATTGTTGATAACAAAAAATAAGGGTCAAAATTTTTTCACTATTTTGCAAATCTGCAGTCTCATCAAAATCGGCACGTGCAGGCTCGATATGATCCCTTGCGAATGGAGAACTTGTAAATTTCCTAACCCAGAAATTCTAAAAATGATGAGACTTTGAAGATATATAGAGGATATATAGACGTGTATTTCACCATTTTTTTGGCTACCCGAATTCAATCTAAGGGAGTGAAAATGACCCTTGAAAATCCGGCTATTTTCTGATTTTGTATTATAACTCGGGAACTGCACGTTACCAAATGATAATTCTAATTAAACGAAGTAACTTTCCCCCGAAAACCTTTTTTCTATTTCCTCCAATTTTTCAGATCCTTTAGCTGTTTCTTGGACGACTTTCACAGTGTTTGTGGTATTCACCAATGACTTTCGCGAGGTGCTCTGTTTCCGTGTGTTTCTTGAGACGAGCCATTTTTCCACATTCCTCGCGGTTATTCTTCCGATGGGGTTATTCTACGGTTTGTTGTTTTCTCAAGCTGTTACAGCAATGGTCGTGGTTACGATAACGATCCCAGTTGCGCTCTGTTTGCTTTTTCCTTTTAAAGCGTTTCCCTCGCTGCAGTAACTATAATTTCAGTCGGTCAAACTGCAATTCTTCCGTGACACGTTGCTGTAAAACTGGCTGTTTGGAAAACAAGGGCAGTAGCTGATGTTGCTCCACAACTCCGCGATAAATTGACGACTTCCACGGCAACCGTTAACACGTTGAACGTTGCGCGAGTTGCCAGCGATCTGTGGCATTTAGCTGGAACAGAAGTTCATGTTAACAGCCCAAGCATGCTGGCTGATTGTTAGGGAAATAAAGGATCAAAAGAATTGAGAGCAGTTGATGTTTGAGAGTAGAGTATTAAGTGTCCACGTGCAAATGGGAATGATAAATTAAATATTTTCATAATATCACCAATCTGTTTTTATTATTTATAGGAAATGAAAAATTATATTGGGTACAAATACGTAGGTACATATGCAAATGAAATCGGTTTAATCGAGCGACAAATATTACGACTTAAATCCACACATTTGTAATTATATTTTCGAAATATGAGAAATACAATTTTATACAGCAAGGAATTATAAATATTTACCAAAAAAACATTAAAATCTGCACAATAGATCTTGAAAAACCCATGAAAGAGGCATCAGAAGTCACAACCCTCTAAAAATCAAGAAGACGTCCAAACCTTCCTCTCCTACGATCAAAAATACAGAGCCTCCCATTTTCCCCCAAGAACCCAAACATCTCATACCTTAAAACTCAGTCATAGAACTAAATTATCCAACACAATTTCACGCCTCGTTTCTACGATCCCACTCAGCACCCTAAAAACAGGCCGCTCACTCTCTAACCCGATTCGTCGACTAATTTGAAGTGTCCGTTCCCCGAGCGTATCGGGAAAAAGCAAAACGACAAGGGCAACGTACCATTTCAGACGTTTTAATAAAGCGACTGCTTTAATAAAACGAAAATAATGACTGGCTAAGGCCCCGCGAACCAATTTCACCGTCCAACCCGGTCGATGGTGGATTCTCATTTCCGGCGCTATTTCACTTCGTAGTTCATTCGCGGATAGGTATATAAAACGAGATTAAAAAAAATAAAAGACAACGCCCGATAGAAAGAGCTGACCGTGGGACGGGGCGGTAGGTGGAGACCGGTGGAGAGGGGGGGGGGCAGGAGGAGGGCGAGCAAAAAGAATAGGGAGGGTAGGAGCACTGAACCGAAGTTAAGAAGAGAACGGTAAAAGGGAGGACGGTACGATGTGTAATCTGCAATCCAATCTTAAGTTAAATGAGAGAAAAAGAGGGAACAGCAGCGACTGCGGCAGGGGGTGAGGGAAGATTTCGCAGAGGGCAGAGGACAGGGCGGGTGGAGTGCGGCGCGAGATAGTCAAAGATAAAGCCGGAGACCGCGCGATTACGACGAAGAAAGAGATGCACAGACAGAGGGAATGCTTGGTAGAGAGTCCTTGGCATCTATACTCTCTACACTCCGGAATCCCTTCAGGATCTCTCCAAGATCTCTTCTCGCGCTGTCTGCAGAAGTGTGTCGACCGGGAAAGAGAGACGAGGGTTGGGCGGGGGTGCAGAGGGCGAATAAAGGGAGGGGGGTGACAGAAGGTGGGGAACACGGGCAGAGGAGACGGCACAATGCGCGCGAGGCTCGCGAGACATTGTCACCCCCTTCTTGCTTCCCTTTTGTGTCCCCCCCCCGCGCCCTCCTGCACCCCTACCCATCCGAAGCCACCGAAATCCTGGAGACTCCTCTTTGTTTCTGGCTTCTCGAGCGTGTGAAAATTCCGGCACGCAAGCTGCATTCGGGCCACGGAGGATCGTTGAAGATGTTCAGGAAACGTCGTACCGCGCGAATTATCCACAACTAACGACACTTCCGGCGGGGTTAACTGCACCGTCTACGCGCATTCGCGTCAATTTGTTGGGCCTCGTGGTTGAGATTCGACGGCGGTACCGAGGATTCAGCGCCGATTCTGCTGTAATTTCTGTACTGACGTTTGCACCTTCATTCTCGAGCTTCGGATTTGGTGAAAGATTCGATCGGGTGCATTAGGTATTCGGAGATTTCCACAACGGTGTGCACTTGTAAATGTATTTTTTCCTTGGTGGGTGAACGGTGGAGTAACGCTAGGGGTGAGCTGCAGTCGATTAAATCTCACCAGATAAACTCATATATTTATTTATTAAAAAACTATTTTAGATACTGCTCCATTTCTTTTGCATTTATTATAATTCTACTGTTATAAAAATATTGTTTACTTGTTCTAATGTTAAATAAACTATCCTTAAAGTTCCGAAAGGATCAGCGCATTGGTATCTTCGCGAAAAATTCCTAAAAATTGAAACAAAAATAAGCCGTTTATACGAGCTTCTCTCCTTAATCGTAAAAATCCTCACACATCCAACAATACCTCCGTCTTCTTTACACGAACCGAGTTCCACCAGATTCAAAGCTGCTGTTCCACAAAATTCCCCGTTGCAGCAAACAAACGCGGCGAACGAACGCACAATACATACCTACATACACCGAGCCGTGGTAACTCCCCAGTAATAAACGCGTCATTCTAACGGATTAGCTACGAACCAATTTGCAGTTCACGTTCAATCGCTAATACCGAAGTGACGTCGTGATAGAGTTACCGAAGTTTCTGGGACTTTGGACGAGGGGCAGCAGGGCGAGAGGCGCGCGCGTGGCTGATGTCTCGATAAGTCGTTGGGCTGTGCAGCCCCGGTTAGTTGCCCGATATGAAAGACAAGGATGACGCGAATCCGCGGGAATCAGCGGTTCGTCGGCTGTTCCGTGGCTGCCGACGCAAACGTCTTCCACGATTATCTAATAGTCCCGATGAATCAGCTAGGCGATTCAAATCCCCGCGTCGAGTTACGATCAGACTGGCATACGTGTGCGCGACGAAGGCAGAGGGGAGGCGGCGGAAAGATGTTTCTCGTTAATCCCAGGGCGATTCGGCCGGTCGGACTGTTGGAAGCTGCAATTACGAGTGACACGAAATTGGTTGTAATCGGGGCCATAGGAAATCTCGCTAATGACACTATAAAATTACTTATGGCGCATTGGCTCCCGTGACGGGTACTAATTTTAACGCCGGGATAATGAGGCGCAACGCGGCGCGTAAATAACGCTTAAATACGCTTAATCGGCACGTGCGACGTGTCATTGTTCACGCTGTAACGGGAGACACTTTTGTTCTGCTTGTAATTGGCGGGCGCCAGGGTGACGGGGAGTTTTGTTCGTTTCAAATTTGCAGGGAATATCTCTTCCATGGGGGTTTGTTTCTGCTCCTTTGATTGGCTGCGTTTGGAAGTGGATATGTTTGTCTGTGAGAAAATTGTAAAAGATAATAATAAGTCGCCTTTGTAACACGCTCACTTCGCGAAGAAGAAATATGCAAAATGGTAAAAGGAAATTTTACATATAATAGCAGTATGTGAAGGGGTAAGGCGGAATTTGATGTCTTACGTTGAAATGCTGTCTTTGGTGTAGTAGTTTCGATAAATTTCTGTGGTTTAGTGTGTAGATTATGGTCGGTGGATCTTACGAGGTGTTTTGGCTATCCAAAAATCATAATACGTGGTTAGTTTATTTTTTATACCTGAACTGAGCCAAGGATTCAGAGAATAGGTATAATTTCTGTTAAGTACCTACTTCTGGCATTCGTGTAAAATTTAACATTTACTTTAAAATATCCATATAGTCAAAATGGAACATCTATCTCCATGTTTAAGAAAGTGATTTTGGAAAGGGATATATTTAGACAATAAATACAGAGAACTACTTCAAATAAAATTGTCAATGAACGTTATCTTTTTTTATAAAACAGCAGAGTAGGTAGTCTGCACAACATGAAAATATTCTTCCATTCACCCATTAATTTTAATTATGGAGAGGAAGATTCTCCAATTGTTTGACATCGAATTCGTTGTAGACACTAATATAAAAAATACAGTATTTTTAGTAACTTTGACGGATGCATATGTAGACTTTCATAGCAATACAAATTTTTAGCTTCAGCTGAATTTTAGATGTAAAAAATCTAAACTGCACTGCGTATATCAACTACAACGACATCTACAGCATCTTCTAGAACTATAAACGGAACACATACTCAGCGTTCTCAAGCTACAGTCCAAAGATAGTGTCCATTGACATAGTGGAAGAAATTGAAAGCATGAGAAATATCGCTGTGCATAAAAGAAGCTGAACGTGATTCGGCGAACCCCTGCACGATGGTAAGTTCGCGGGAACCGCGGGTAGGGGGTAGATGCCCTCGTTGCTGGAAGTATCATAAGTGAGAAAACGAAGGGAAGAGAAAGGCGGTAGAAAAAAAAGGAGGATAAACTCGCCTCTCGGAAGTTAGGAACGAGTTGGCGTTAGGGGAGAAGGCAATGAGCATCCGGGGAAATCTTGCGAAATAAGAGGAGCCCAGGGTCAGAAGAAGAAAGAAAGCAAGATCGAGGTAGAAAGAGAGAGAGAGAGAGAGAGAGAGAGAGTGCGAGAAAGTGAGAGAAAGAGAGAGGCTCGTGTAGCTTCCGGGTCCAGTTACACCGCAAACCCGATAGCCCAGTTCTCTCGTTCAGTAGCCTGCTTCCTACTATGTCTAAAGATACCCTCCACGCCTGAGAAGTCCCGAAACTTTTCGCGATACCGCCAAATTCCAACTCTCGCGCAAAATTTCCATGGTGGACGTCCCGTTTCCCGTGATCCGTCCGCATCGTGAATACCTCCGCCAAGGGGGAAGAATTACGTCCTCCGTCAAGCATTGTCGCTCCATCGACGCGAGCAACGATCTCTCATCCGCCTGACCAGAGAAAGTTTCGTTTGGAACTGTCCGCCTACCTCCACAGTTTTAGCTTATCGATGGAACTGATGTGCCTCAAAAAATTTATCACCAGAATCTGTGATGAGTACATCGTAGTTTCATCAAATAATGGTTGTTTCGTGAATATTCAAATAGCGTGTCTTTTACTTAATTTAAAGTACTAATTGGCGTTTAATTCTCTTGGTAATGGGTACAACGCGGGAGCGTGCGTTTATTGATTCGAATATTTAGTGCGTTGAAGTAATATCCTTTTAAGTGGATGGCTCTGTGCAGGCGTTTCAGTTAATAAAAAAGGGGCAATATATGTCCGTTTTAATATAACACGCACCCCTCGTGCGTCGTGTTAACGAGAAATAATTCACTGACATTCAGAGTGTCTTTTTGGACACCCTTAACGGTATTTCTGGAATTTTTTGTATTTTTTCTAGGATTCCCAAGTTTCACAGCAGTAGAATAATTCTGATCACTACAAACATGGTATTCTCCCATTCCTTTTAGAAGAATGAAAAGGATTAACTTCTAATTAAAATTAACTATCTTTCCATAGAAAGAGATTTATATCCTCATATTCTCGAATCACCCTGCGTAGTCAAACTCTCCGAATCGGAGTCTTTCGATTTACTACGCTCCACTTCTCCCATAATCGCCTCGATGCTGAAATCATAAAAAAAATTCAACACTTTCCTCCACAATTACCCGTATCCTTTCTGAGCAGCGTTAAACCCGTCGAATAGGAAAAGTGGCATACACGTGGAGGCGATGGCGCGAGAATCGAGCCGGTTTTTTCCAGCCTTCGTCAAGCATGCTCCCCAGGGGTGATCGGCATAGAGAATCTAGAGGGATGAGTGCACGTGAGGGGAGGTTGGCAACGAAATATCGACACTGTGAAATTCAATGGGTTGATTTATGACCGCCATAAGTCATCAGTGACGTCACGCACCACCCTGCACACAGGTTGGCCGACACGGGCAACCCCCCTCGAACGCGCGAGCCTCCCTTTACGACTGCCGTACCCCGTTCTGTTCGCGCGCTTCCCATCTCTCCTATGAATGTTCGTTGATCCACGCTGGTTTTTCTTCTCTTTTCTTTTCCGTAGACTCCACCCACCCCATGCCCCTCGTTTGTCCATCCTTTTTTTACGAGGATGAAGGGGGTTGAGCAGTGAGAGGCGGGGTAATAAATGGAGGAAATTAATTGCTCGCGCGCGCAAGCGCGGGCGTGCGATACATCGCTGCCTCGTTTGATCAGTCACGCTTCATGACGCACTTTACAGGCTAGATCGAAGCTCGCTCCCTGCGCGAGCTGGGGATTAACTGGCACGACCGACTGCACGATGAACAGAGTCCAAGCGACTTCTTCGAGATTTATTGTTTTCTGTTTTTCTCTTGTTTTTTCGGGAGGAAGTGACGGGGAATTTTGGACGAGCTGTTACTAAATCGTACTGGCGAATGAAGGGAGTTCTGGTGGATGCGGAAGAGCATTGTGGTCACGGTTTAACTTCGAGGCGGTTGTTTGTAAGTCGACTTTCAGATGTTTGGTAGTTGGGTGTGGAAATTGGAAGTAAAAAAAGTGCAGTAGGTAGGGGACCATGCAGACAAGGTTTCTGAATTGAGTTTGATAGATTCTACAGTGTGGTTAATGTGGGTGTTAACATTTAATGTTATTATTTTAAGCATCTAAATAATATTGTATCTGTAATTAGCTGGTTCATACGCATTTAGGTAGTGGTTTGGCAAATTGAAGAGTTAGAAAAGGGAATAAGTTTTACTTGTGATGCAAACAAGTGGGACCTAAGAATGTAGTTTCTTTCAGGTTATAATAAAAACTTCGGTAGCTTGCTTAATATATAATATATCGTTGTTTTATTACGCTTGAGATTTGAGAATATTTGGTACAGCTGAATTTTAATATAGCAAAGTACCTATGATTATGTTCATACACACTCTCTTTAATACACAACGATTAGATATTTTCTCCACGTAAAAAAACCTTAGCGATTTTCGTAATTTGAAGTTTGCATTGCACAGTTAGCATTTGTCCATTGTAAGTAATATTTAAAATTTATTAAGTAGTAACATATACTTGTATCATTTTTTAACCATCGCGCTTTCACTATTCTGAATATTTTTGATATTTTTTTATCGTAATCACAGTAGAAATATCAACGACTTTCTTCATTAGAAATTCACTTAGTTTCCGAACAGTGAACAGTTTATGTCATCTCCCTAAAGATAAAAAGTTTTAGATTTAAGTCGTTGTTAAATTAATTCCAGACAGCACGATGTACAAGTTGTGACGACTGTCACATTCATACAACCATCATTCATATTGATGGTAAACGGGGTGCAGCCGGATATGCGTGACTTTCCTTCTAAATATTGGCAATGGCCTTCGATAGGATGTATATGTCTAATGTGTTTTACGTGCCATGTACATACCCATGTACGGATTATTTGCTTCATTTGTTATTCGACAGAAGAATATTACAATTGACATGAAAATTTAAGCATTTAATTAGTTTACACATTCGGCCAAATACCTTACTTAAAGCATTAACTACTCTTGCAACAACTGTATCTTCATAGTTTTCAAGAACTGTTTAGGGATAAAAACCAACCTCATTGTATTTCGTCAATTTGCTATAGCATACCTTTATCTAAATCAAGTAAGTTATGACTTTCACATAGAAGGTTTGAAGTATCAAAATGCTTCCAAATTTCATAAGAAATCTCTGGAATTTAAAAAAAAATACGTTAATCAGTGTTCTTAAGGAGCATTTTAAGTCGCGAAGAGCCAACTCTCCCTGCGAACGAAATACCATTTTCCAACTCACAACTTGAAATCACAGAACGAAAGCACACCTCCAATTTCAAAACCCCTTCTTTCTTCGACAACTCCTCCACAGTCCGCACTCCTCCATTCTACTTGCATCGTACTTCCGCAAACATTCAAACCTGATTCCTCCAACCAGCCCGCAGCCAATCCTTCCCCGCCACAGCGCTATCAAACACATCAAACGTCACCTGAGTGCATAAATCCACTAACGCGTCAACAATATGCCGAAAGCAGCCAGAGGCCACTTAATTCACTTAATTCGGGCTGGAAGAAACGCGAGCATTTCGGTGGAGGCGAGGAGAGATACGGGCATGCGAGATCGACGGCGTAGCTCGTAAATTTCTTCGATAGGATCGGTGGGCTCGGCCCCGAAGAGAAGGCCCGGCACCGAAAATTCTATCAATGCCGCGTATCGAGGCCTGTCACGCGAAAACCACGGATGGCCAAGCCGACCACGGAGGAAGGGGCACGGTTTCACCGTGTTTTTCAACGCGGGCCGGTGAAAAAGGGGGACACGGTCCCAGAATTCTTTCGCACCGGCGTGCAAACGCACGGGCCGTGCTTGGGTACTTATCGGCGGCTGGTGGCTGGCGGCAATAATTTATACAATTAGCCAGGCACGTCGACGTTCGCAAGGGGCCTGGTACGGCGTATAAATTAAATTATCAAAGGCCGCCATCCCGTGGCTCGGGCGAATGCACTTTGTTGTTGTGTCGTGCAGGCACGAACCAGCATAAATATGTAGCTGCATATAGGATAGACACGTGTGTACAGGCGCATGCCTCCGCGCCACGCGAAACGACGTTAAGAGCTGATATCGGTGTGCACGCGCTAGCCGGTCATATTTACGAGTACAATTATATGTGTTCATCCAGGGCGGCGCGCACACACGCGCCCGGGCAGTTTATGCGAGGGAATGTTGTTGCTGCCGCTGCTTGGGCGCTGATTTCGCGGCGGTGGCACGGAAAGGTGGCTGCTGAAGCTAATTCCGGAGGCACGCGAGCCTGAATCGATGCTCGGCTCATTGTTTTGATTTATACATGCCCCGCATGAAGCGTCTAATTATTGCACCTTCGGGACGCCTTCGGACGAATTCGCCCCGTTTGTTTTCCTGCCGAACGAGGGGTGCTGTCGAAGTTCGGTAAATTTTCAGGGATTTTGTGGTGTTTCAGAATTTCCGTGTGCTTCGTTCGAACGGGGTGGTTTGGGAACGGTTTATGGAACCTTTTGAGTAGAGTGCCATTTCGCTGGGAGATTGCTTCGTGGTGATTGGGGAACGATGCTGGGAATTTAGTCAATTCGTTGTTAACCTAGTGGAACGTGGTTGTGACCTACAGCATTCTGTTACCCACTTTCTTGTATTTTATGTAGGTATTTTACAGAAACTTATGTATTTTATAGAAAGATCTTTCAATCCCATATGGATAGGATTCTTTTCTCCAAACCGTCACGCGCTCTAAAATGATATACCTATTTCTAACTTCGAGACATTGCTTTCCATTGTCCCAGAATTTTATTTCACAAAATAAAAGCGTTTACATTGTGTAAGCACGCATAGTATAACTATCTTTTATTCGAATACTGACTATATTGCACGTCCTGCCATCGTTTCTTCTTTCCATCGATACGTCGAGCGAGCAATAACCTTACGTTAAATGATTAGTCGGCAACATTATGTTGCCCACGGTGCGTTCGCATCTCCAGGATCAAATAAAGTGGTCTGACCGACTAATAAAGACACATATCGCCCGGAACGGTCCCTTTGGATACAGGAACTTCCTTCCCCGCCATAAAGATCAGCAATGGCCCATATAATTCGACGAGGTCCGCCTGAACAGCGAGTCGTCTTCGGAGAAGCCTTAATTGGGAGACGAGAAATTAAGATAGTTTGCGGGGCCGATAGCTTCATAGAATAAGGGCCATTTGTTTCTTAACTCGTGTCCGAGTGACTCACCGTCGAACCCTCTAATCAATACGAATCGATGGCGTTCTGTATTTTTGCTGAAACGTTCTCCCGTTTAAGAGTAATGCGCAGAAAGGTGTCGAAAAATTGAAACACAGCACTCAGAAAAGTAATCAAAAAGTTGGCAGGTAACAGAGGTCTGCAAATCAGTCTAAATGGAGTAATTTACGAGCTACAGTTGTTTACGCTGTGTAGCATGTTTGTAGTTACATTTTATTGTAAATTCTTTATTACGATAAATGTTTCAAGCATCAAAGGCACATTCCTTTGGAAGTTCAATATTTGTTCAAAACAACTTCAAAATTTTGCACAAAGCTTTATGATACTTTCAGTTTCATATATCATTGGTGGAATTATATAAAACTATATGCACAAACTGATTCCCACATTTTGAAATATATTGTAAGCATGAAAAGGATTCAGTTTACAGTTCACCTTATAGTTGCAGGGTTAATACGAAGTTTCTTGTATTGAGACGTGAATTCGTGTCGTTACTATAGTGACTACTGATTACGTACATATATAGTAGCATTTACCTAACCCACTTCGGTGCTACAATGCATTGTACCGTCTATTGTGCGGGAAATTGCGGAAAGTTTCATGGAACCGCCGAAAAGGGCATAGACGATGCAGCGTAGATCTCTGTTAAAGTAGAGAGGAACTAATTTGAAACAAATCTTCAACGGCGGAAACTTCTTTGAAATAAATCTTAATCAAATCTCGGGGGACTGCACACTACAATAAGTAATGGTCACTCTCGATCACCATTGCTATTTCATTCTTAACCATTGATCTCAATTCCCTTTTCATAGAAACTGCACTAACAAAGTACGAACGAAAAATCGCTAACGAATCATGCATCTTCATTTAATGCAACATTAAGTGCGCTATTACATCACCTACTTGTTGACAATTAAATTCTTACACATTCGTTAAAAATACATTCTGCAGAACTATTACGTAGAACATACTACCTATCCATTTTGCCAGCAAGAATGTACATTTTTCCACAAACTCTTATTGCTTTCTGTTTCTTTTCTAAGCTGTCATCAAACATCAAATATAGAAAAAGCATAATCTTCTAGGGTTAATTTGAAAATTGTTAACCAAAACAGTATGAAGTATACAAACTCCGGGGGAGAATATACTCGAGCAATAAAAAGTTCGCAGTTTTACCTGATAAAACGTGGAAAACAGTGTCTCGAGCAACTTTCCCGGAAAATGTAAATTTCCCCGCAGAAAAGTGGAGGACGTTATCCCCGCGCCAATGTAGAATTACTTACGGATAAAAAGATTCCGTAAAGTTGACACAAACTCTAGACCCCGGCTGAACCCGCCAACTTGGGGAACATGTAAACGATCATTGTCAAACAGTGTATACCGTGTTTGCCGGTGTGCGTGCACGCGCAAGGGGTACACAGATCAACGTACAAGTGCCATAACCGAGCACTCTGCAACTCGCTGGATGTACAAACCTCTCGAGTCGAATCACGTTCTCCCTCTGACTTTTTTCCTGCAGCCTGTGCAGTCGCTTTATCTACTCTTCATTTTGCGCACTACGCAAAGATTTGCTCAACAATACATTCTATGATGTTGCGGTGTCTTAACCTCGCTCGCGCATCAAGATTATCGAGCTTCGTCTCGGGATCATTGAAACGCGACATGGCTTCGTATTCTTCGCGGTGTACAGGGCGTAAAAAATTATATTTGGCATTGTTCGCACAGGTGATTCTGCACAGTGGCGGATTTAACGAGCGGCCGATGATCAATTGCCGCCGGGGCCCCAGGCCAGGAGGGCACCATCTTCCAAAAAAAATTATGATTTTATCCAAACACTAGGTATATCTTGTTTATTTCCTATAGTTTTCATACCACACGCGCGTAAATTTATTTGTAATTCTGTTACGTATATAGGCTGTCCCGGAACGTTTGCCACTTGAGCCTTTTTCCTTAAATCCACTACTGATTCTACAACTCTGAATTGAGGGAGATCTATTACAAAAATATGTCGCAAAATTGACTTCGAAATTCAGGATCGATTTTTTTTTATTTTAATATATTCCACTCACTGCGAAAATAAAAAGTGTCAGTGGAACCATTCTTATCGTTCATTGTTTGAATCATTCTTTGGAAAGTACAATTTCGGAAATCTTACTTTAAATTCGGAACCGACGGCCAAAAGAGCCAACAGATACTGATCTTCTAAAAGTGCTGTATATCTCGCTAAATATAAAAAAATCAGCAACGAAATTCAAGATTTCGGCCGGAAAGATCGATAGAGAATTTAATCGCGAAGAATTTAAAAAAAATTGACAAGTTTTCTGGAAAATTATGACCTGTAGGGTGATTGGAACAAAAAATGTCATTATATACCGCTGTTCGCCGTACAGGTGGAACGCGGGAAGTGCGGTCCTTTCTGTATTCAAAGGCTATTAATTAAAAAATGGTTAGAAGCATACAAAATTACGTACACAGTAATTGTAGAAAATTGAACGCTCTTTTAATATTATTTGAACAAAATCTCAATAGGGTTTACCATTTTTTAGAAATTCTTCAAATTAAAACCATTGACGAATTCTAAACTTTAAAGCCTGGTCGGCACCCTTTCCTGTTGACCGATTACAATAATCTTTTTCAGGGACTATATTTTTATGAAGTGAAACCATATTAGGGGTGAGAGCAAATGAAATCGCAGGTTGAAGATAAGGGCCACCCTTCCCTATACATCCATTTATTGATATCTGTACGATATAAAATCTGAAGTATCTGAAATTCTTATTACAAAGTTCTGAGTTTACGAATTTCCGAATTACTCAACATCTAACCTCCCAATTTGCCAAATTTCGACGTTCCCAAATAGCTAAGTATGTACCTACTACCATTTTTCCACATATCTCTATTCTCTCCTCCACCTCTTACTTAAATTCCACAAGACAAACTTCACGATGTGCTCAAGATTTCAGACGGCAGGTGCAGAAGGAACACGCGTGCATCCCGAGCTCACGCGCGGGCCAGACAAGTTGGCCTTTAGTACGTACAATCACGCTCGCCCAGCGCAGAAGTTAACCTTTCCCCGCGAGTCAATACACGTCTCAGCCAACACAAGCATACCCTCGAATGCCTAGTTACCCCGTCTTCTCCGGTTAACAGCCCAACCGGCGCGTCGCAGACGGGTAAGCCTCGCGGTCCTTGCGGCGCGTTCGATGAGTTGGTTGCGCGAGCTTCGGTCCCTTTGTCGGTTGTCGGTCGAAAAAAAAAAGAAGGAAATGGAAGGACAAAGGAGAAAAGGAGCCGTGTCCCCCGGGAGTCGGCGATGCAGATATTCTCGTCTTGGTATCGCGGGGCTTTGGAGCTCGTCGAGGCAGCGGGTGAACGTGGAATGGCGGTTAGGGGGTACGAGGGGGGGAAGGGCACATTTGCATGCCGAGCCGCAGCCTGACTGCGGTGCAGTGCCCACCGGTGGCCCCAGCCGTTTCGTTCCTTCGTTTCTCAGCCAGTCGGCATTGGGATTCAGGACGAAAAGTGAAAACGGATTTCTCTCGCGTCGTCTTCCTCGGCTGCCCCCTTCACCACCGCCACTAACACCGACGACGACGACGACGCGACGAATCTCTCTCGTTTACCCGTCTCCGTTGCCCCGCGATTTCCAGCTTGCCTGTTCCCTCGACACTTCGCCCCAGCCCCTCCTCAGCCTCATTGTTTCACCTATTTCTCCTTTCTACTTGTCGTTACACACTGTTAGACGCTTCGCCGTATCCAGGTCGACCTAACAACATGGATTCGTGCAGGTTTTCAACCTCGTTGCTTCGATTAATCTACACGCGCGATATCCTGTTGTTTGGGCGAGCTCTTTGACGGAGGAAGTTTCGATCGAGCTCGGGCATGCTTTCAGGGGGCAGCAGTTGGTGTGGGGTGGAATGGGGGCGATGCTGTTTTTTTTTGTGGGATCTTGTATTTAAGTGGCAGTAGAGCAGGGGAGGTAGTAGCTATGTTTTTGATGGAAGGAGTGAATTAAGATTTGAGCCCGGTGGCAGGGTCTGATGTATGCAGGGCGAATATTCCGGTTGCTTCAAGGTTTTTAAGTGAAAGCTGGGTAGACTTGAAATACCAAGTACACGGAGGAGTGTGGAGGGTGATAGTATAAGACTGTACCAAAGTTGATTTAACGGATTCGATGCTCAGTTCGTTGCTTTCATTTGGAGGAAGGTGTGTTTTGTGCTGAATGAATGAATGAAGAAATTTCACAATTGTAACTACTGAAGAAGTGGTTGAGAAATTTTAAATTGGGTTTGCTTGATTCTATAATCCACTGTTAATTTGAATGCATTGGGAAAATGATAAATGTTCAATGTGTATAGCAATGCATGAAATGTCAGCAGTTAGCCATCAGTAATGACTAATCGTCTGTCCAGTCGGTCTTGTTAGAATGATAGATGATCTACTTGAATCGAAGTTTTATGCAGATGACTAAGGGAGCTATAGAATTGCTAAATTCCGATACTGAATTTCCTAATATTATTATCTATCAAAAGCAAGAAGGTACCATAATTTTTTAAAACAGCCACGTATTCAATAAACGTTTTAACGCTTAGTTTTCACATGGAGAAGCAGTACCAGAACATGCCGCTAGTCAATATTCAACTGCTTCAAGCGGTGTTTCCGAAACAAAAAGCGTCACCTGTTGCTCCCGGCAATCGCAAAAAAATCCAAACAATTGAATACCCATAATCGCTATGAAAAAAGAAGTAGCAAAGCTTGTAGTGGAGCAGAAAACGTCACAGGCTGCAGATGAATCACCTGTGCCAAAGAGAAGTGAAAAGAACTTGAACAGGCGTCTATGGTGGTCGCAAAAAGTCACCATTGTGGTCAGAAGATGAAAAGGGAAAAGCTTAATTGCACGGAGAAAGGTGTTGATTCAGAGAGGAAACGATGAAATTCCGTGTCATGGAAATTTGAAGGAAGTGGGAAAAAATCGTTTAAAAATCCTTGCCTTCGCGTATAGATGTGGTAGTCGACATTATCTAGAGGGACAATGCAGCTGTACGCAAGTCTAACTGCATTCAAATGGAAACTGCCAATGCGAACAAGTGGATTGTGATAAACACCACGACAGGGATATCCATTTCGTTAACTGGCTGACAGGATGACAGTGGCTATGACCCCAAACAATGTATCTGTCCCCCCTGATTACTTCGTTACCTCTAAATGCGTCTGCAATCAATGTTCATGCATACCTTACAAAATTCCATTAGCATTTGAAGTTGTACAAATCCTTGTCTTGATCAATGGGAAGAATTAAGTCAATGTAATTGGGATACGGTGGGTGTATAGAAGTTTGAAGATGAGTTTTATGTTCGATATCTTCAAAAATAATCGCGACATATGTTCACTCTTAAAATCTATCTTAAATCTACTTTACGATCTTTTATTTTATTTTTGCTACAGACTTATCTTAGATGTTGAGCCTGCGATGTCAAATGATAACATAACCACTATTAATTTTTATAAATTAAGATAAAATTTCTGAATTTAATATACTGATATATTGCTTATAGGAATATACGTACATGTGTTTTACAAAATAAGTTTCTGGAGATTTGGTTGTAGTAGGTATTTATAGTGATTTCTGGCATCTGAAGTTTGAGTTTCCTGAAAACAGTTATCTAGTAATTATTTAAAAAATTATCACGTGAAACATAAAATTTTCGACTCGCCAAATCCATTGCATCCCTCAAGATCCATATAAAATCTATTGCCAGCCCATCAAGGTTTTTCCAAGTTTCCAACACTAAATACAACTATAACCCCCACAACCCCATCACACTATTCTCAATCTTCCACAAACATTTCTCCCCCCCCCCCCCAAATATCGTTACAAGGAAACAGCAGACCATGAATTTCTGGTTTCATTTCGATCTGACCAATCAAACGAGAACGAGCGAAGGTTACAGAGCGATAGATATAACGGCAGAAAGAAATTCGATGTAGTACCTAAATTGGACGCATTCCGTGTGACAACGCTAAACGAAGCGAATGTCAACGGTCGAACCATTCGTCTCTCGATTTACCAGGCTGGAAGGTGTGAAACGAATTAAACGCAGACGGTGGCGACCCCCTTTTCGTGCCACCCACTGACACCCTCCTCGGGTAGCGGCCTCTCTTCATCCTTGGAGTGTTTCGCTGCTGGTCTCCGTCGCTCTTGCTACTAGCGACGACCAATGAACACTGGATACTCGAGATAGAAAATATGGGTGGTCGGAGGTGGAGGCTGGGGTGAACCAGCCCATGGATCAGCAGATGATTACGAGATCGTAAATCTTACAGGTCCCACCGCACCGTCGGCGGTCCTCCGCAGTGCATCACGTTGTCAGTGCACCCTGGAAAAATTACCCGAGCCTGCGCTGTTTTCTAGCAGGCCTCGTGCCCTATGTTTGTTAATTGAAAAATCTTTAGGAATCCATTGGTCGCGTTATCCCTGCAGCTGTGTCATCTCGTGGTCGTGGTCGTGACCCGCTTCGCGGTGCCCTTTCTCGTGTCGTAGGCCTACTCGAGGTCGATGGTGTCGTCTGGATTGTAAAGATGCATGCTGATATTTTTTTTCATTGCATTCTTGGAAATGTGATTGATGACAGAGATTGAGTTGTCAGTTGATGGGCTTGCTTGTAATACAGACGGTATCGTACTGCTTTTGAGCGTTCTGACCAAAGAATTGATTTTCTTGAGTTTTTTTATGTGCAAATTAATTTAACTGAGTATGTTGCAGCTGTATTGTAAGTCACGTCGCAAAGAATTATCTATTCTTCATGTTTCTATATTAGTGAAAACGTAATGGAATTGGGGGAATTTTTTAAAATAGTCATCAGTGTGTGAGATCTGATAATGATACTTCGGTTATCCGAACATTCCGATTTTTTGAAACTGTAGAGGTTTGTGGGTGACCTCGATAGAAGTGTCAGGGAATTTTTCGTCTGTGCCCATTTTATGTTCGTCATGGTGAAAATGCCCCTTAAAGGTTAATGTGTGGTTTCCTACTTTCCTGCATATCTTCAAAACCGCAGTAGATATACAAATTTATTAGAGTGAGAACTGCACGGCATTTATTTTATACTCTATAAAACTGTGTAATCAAATTGTTTATAATTTATAATTTAAGGGGTTGTTCGAGTCTAGAGCCCATGAAAATAGGTGATTTTTAGGAATTATTTAAAGAAAAACTGCTACATATAATTTAATGAGACTTTTTGCATTGTATTAAGGATGCCTTAAACTACAGAAATATATTTTTTGTTTTATAATTAATCATTGCAGACGGCACTGAAGAATCGTTAAATGCAAGGCGTCAAAAAATTCATCCAAATCGTTGAACCCTGAAGCATCTGAACCATTGGTCTGAAATAAAAAGCACTTCTATTATCCCTACCGTTGCGAAGTACCAAATACAAAGAACTATGGGCTATAATTCATTTATAGGGAATGGATGAACTGATAACGTTCAATCGCGTTCCTCTTTACTTTGACAGTCTCAGTGCAGAGTTATCATTGACACGCTGAATAGTCGAATAAGTGTAATGATATGAGGGGATACACCGTTCAATTATAAATTAAAGAACTGACTTTTTCAGTCACCAAATTAACACTTACCTAAATCACACTTCTTAACAACAGTATAGTTCAATAAACCGATTAAACAACCACTACCCCACAAACACCCCAGAAATCAGGAATTCCTTTCCCCATCCGAAGAACACAAAAGGAACAAACATGACGAAGAGGAAAACCAGGAAGCAAAGCCTTAAAATCCAGCGGACGCTTAAAATAAAATTTCCAAGCGATTCTTTAATCAAACTCCGCGCGGCGAACGATTATCCCGAAAAAGTGAGCTCGGCTACCGCGATCGAGAGCGGCGTATCGTCGTTGGTGCGCGAATAAAAAGAGATCCACCCCCTCCCCCCACCCCTTTCGTTGCATTCGAATTTCGAGGGAACTCGAGCGTTCAGGGGGTGCCCGTATATATCCAGATTCGTAACGAGTAATATAATCGGTATATCGCGGCGCGATCGTGCACGCCACCGATGCGTGATACAGAGTCGAACCGTTTCACCCTGCGGAAGGGTGGAGGGAGAGTGGGGGGAGGCAGGAGGGGTGCCGTAGGGATATTCGATTTGCCCATTGCCCGTGAGTAAGGACATTAAAGGATTAGGGTGAAAATCCCCGAAATTATTAGGCGATATCCAAGTGGAAAATGGAGCGCGGTTTGGGAAACGCTGACCGGTCAGCGGCTGGTCCACGGTATACGGTTTGTCCATCTGTCCCGGGGGACGCTCGGTATACGGTGTCTATGCTAAAAGGTCGACTGATGGCCGGCACAGGCGCTGCGAGGGAATGGCACGAATCGGTGGGTGGGTGACGAAAGAGGATGAAGAACGGTATTGTGCGTGTAATCACGCTAACCGCCCGGAGAATGGATAAACTCGAAGCAGTCGATACGAGCGCGGGCGCGCGTCCCATGGCCCGCCGTCAATTCTTTTATGCCGTTTTTTCGACGAATTTAAAAATTCACACCGACTCGTCGCGCTTAAAGGACGCGCTTTCACGATTACGTGCCTCGCATGTTACAGAACCTTTCACGGAATTAACGAGCCACCCCTCTTGTACACCGTTCGCCCCACCGTGATCCTTTTTTCTCGCGCTTAATTCGTGACGCGATCGAGTAACGACGTTACTCGATAAACTGATAACGTTCAATCGCGTTCCTCGCTCTCTCCCGCACTCGATCCTTCGGGTTTTTACTTTGGCAGTCTCAGTGCAGGGTTATCAGTGACACGCGGAATGGTCGAATAAGTATAATGATATATGAGGGGATATAGCGATCGTTTATAAAATAAAGAATTGAATAATGTATTTAGTAGAATCTGCTCGATTCTTCATATGAGCTGTGCTAATCAGTCAACTCTACAGTGGACACCTAAATTAAAGTTACACCATTGCATACGGTGTAAGGATCTCACAGGCCCATATCTCCAAATCTAGAAATGCATGGGTATTTTGAGAAAAAGAATTTATTAAGGAGAATATTTAATTACAAAATGAAGTACTGAACAAATATCTCTTTAACACTACAAACCATCGTTATCTCGATCATTTTCAATATCATGACAACTGTTGACTTGTGCACTGTACGGTTAAAATTGTACTTACAGTCCCCAAATTCCTTATAGGTCACTCCACCTCAAATCGATCACTCATTGTGATGGATATCTGGGATTTCGATGAAACTGGAGTATAATGTAGTTGACGTGAAATTAGGTGGGGTTTAAGTCACCATTCCACTGGTTTCGTATTTGTTTAAAAAATACAAGCAGTCAAAGTTTGAAATTTCTGCCCCCGTCTTCGCGAAAATGGATACCGAACCATTCACCCTTGTTTCTTAAAATAGCCCACGTCCAATTATAGACGATTCTAAATTACGTTGTTGTAAAATACTTTGGGAGATGGACTTATTCCGCAATAGGATCACGTTAAGTGGCCATATTTATAATGTACTTGGATTTTTAAACGGACCATCGGACGATTTTTACGGTATCCCCGAAGCGGGCAGAATGCACGTGTACATAAAAGTGTGTATTTTCAGCGAACTGCAAGTCGTTAACTTGAAAGATTGACCCCACTCGCGAAGCATTTCCCCGGTCATTCGATGAATCTTTCATCCTGCTGTCGTAACAACGACGATCGTGAATTCTCGGCCAGGAAAGTGTTGGTAACCTATCCCATGAGCACAACGAATCACGAGGAGAAATCTCAAAGGGATTCGGTGCGGGATGTTACATAAGCCAGTCCATTTAATGTTATTACTCGCGGCAAAAAATGACTCCACCGAAGCTCGCTGCATCAAACCACGTTCATCTTTCGCCCACGACTCGCAATGGTTTTGTCCTATTGCCGCTCGCTGAAGGCGTGCGTATAAATGTATCCTCACTTCTAATTCAACGTCTGTTGCCAACATGAATATTTCATTTTACACTTTAAAACTATGGTAGGAAGCTTTAAAGAACCTGCCTCGGCTCCAGTGTCAAAGCTTCTTATTTTCTGCAGGCAAGTAGTTAACGTTATCGTAAAATAATGAAGCCTTACCTACGGCGCTTCTTAATTGCACGTCAATATTGTAGGGGGAAAATGTGGGTCACTGAATAATATCAGGTACATATTCGTTTAAGTACTATTAGCTAGGATGAGATCACAATTTGTTACCTAATACCTTTTTATTTGATGAAATATGATATAACGTTATATTTTTAAACAGGGGATATTATTACACATACTTTATAACATTACTCAAGATGCGTGGGGAAAACTGGGACCATGTTCCACGCGAAATTTTCAATTTTTCGTAGATACAAAAATGCTAACATCATCTTCGTGTAGTTTCTCTTGAAATCGAATCTACCTTTTTGGGAGAACTGTACGTGCCTTACATCACATTCTACACGGTTTACGAACCTAAAATTCATAGAATGGTCTATAATAGCATCAGACATAATTTTTTACATTAGATATAATTTTCCACTTAATAAAGTCAGGATGTCGTTGCTTGATAACGCAGCGATGGAATCAATGGTCGGTTTCAGGCGACTGTAGTTTCATCGTGCCACTGTTAATGCGAATTTTTTTCCAAGATCGTTGAGCCCCTCGATTAACAAAACGATGGGGTCTGGGTCTCCGTTCCTGCAAACTAAACGATAAACATAAAGTCTAATTGAACGGGTCATTCTCCTTTAAATCTCGAAATCCCACTCAACTGCGCGCCCACCCCCGCCTCTTTCTCTTTTTTTTTGTTTTATAAAGCGAGACCTGATGGCTATCGGATTTTACGGTAAAACAAATGCATCGCTCCGATAATCCTGAAACTGTCCTTCTGCCGGCTCAATTTATTTTACAGTTTTGTTTTTTTACATTCGATTTCGCCTCCCTTTTCCCTCCACTCCCTTTCTTCCGTGTAATCATCCCCTTTGGCTGGCTTCAGCGTAGCCAGTGGACTCGAATGTATAGCACACCCAGTAAGCCACGCTTGTGTGGATTTCTGTGATACCGTATTTCCGCGCGTTTTAATTTATTTTGACTGTTTGTAATAGTTAATGTATTATACAGAGCGACTTGTGATTGTATATTGATACAGAGAGGGGTATATCTAAAGCAGGAATGGTGTTTTGTTAATGTAGAATATCTGAGCTTTATTTGTCGACTTATCAAAAATTCAAGAAAAATCTGGAGCTCGTGTATCATAATTATCATACATATAATGTATTTTCTAATACTGGAATTCTTTTTCTACTGTCGATGACGTACATTACTGAGTTCATATTCTGTAACTGTATGCTGTTTATTCTATTTGGAGTGACAAAATAACATAATACCAGAATACACAGGATATTTGAAGTTTGTGGCAAATTAAAGAGAGTTCTAAAATAATTTCGATGGCAAATTTACATATCCTTATAAAGTATTTGTTTATGTGAACAACTGTTAAGCCAAAGAATTTTCAAAATGAACCGGAATTAAAAATCGTATACAATCACTTCCTCGTTATAAATAATATTCTAAGACGCGAGCGATCTGTATGTTCAAAAGTTTCAAAGGAAGTGAAAACGCGACAGTAGAAATGGATCGTCTATGGTCAGACGTAGTTTCAAACCAATACATTACGAATTGTATCTCGTTCCACTTTCTCATACATGCTTATTTAAAATACAGCATACGTGAATTCGATGAAGACACAATTGTCAAACGAACGCAACGTTTACCGAAGACATAAACGGTGAACTGCAGCGCTAAGGAGATCAGAATCGCATTAATCATCGACCATGTCATTTTCCACGTAGTCTAGCGTTTCGAAAGCCGTGCTCCGTTAACACCGAAAGGCAATCGATTCGACCTCGAATGCATTAACGAGTCCAGCAGAGGAAAGGCGGCAGGGTGCTACATAAAAATTGATCGATGGATCCGTACGGTCTGCTGATGGTTAACCACTACACTACGTCGAATAGTTGAAGTCTCTCGATCGCTTAGAGATATTACTTGCACATAATAGTCGTAGTAAATGTAATTATTAGCAGAAAAATTATTAGTGAAAAATCGTTTGGTACTTTTAATTTTTGTATATCCTCTTTGATCTCTCTTCAAATCCTTTATAACATTGTGGATAGGATAGGATTCTGTGTCAAGGGTGGATAATTTTAGATATGCAATAAATTCTGCTTTAATTTTATTTTTTATTATGAGTCAGATAATTAGTTGCATTTCTCAAGGAGTTAAATAAGAAAAGAATGATGTATTTAAAATAATTTCATAAATAGTCAAACTTGGTACCTTCAGTGTCACCATATTGTGGTGCTTTTTAATGTTAAGGTAAACATTTTGAATCTTTATATTCGTTTTACTTAAATTATAATTGATAAACATGCGATTCTATCGTACTCTGGTGTACATCAATATATACATATACATGCTCCTCTTCAAACTACTCCTTTAAATAACCAACAATTTCAATCAGAATCGCGTGAAAGCGTTTAAATTAAACACCCACACCTTGTACATCAAATATGTGTACAAGCTGAAATACTTGACAGTAAACAGACTCTTATTTTTACTCAACCTTTGCCGTTTGAATAACAGTGAAAGTTACTGTATATCTTTTTTATTTCAAGCTCCACATTTCAATAAAACATATTATCTTTCAATTTTCTCATCCAGATTGACTCGACTCCCATAACAATTCCAACGAAACGAACTCTAAATGTAAAATCACTGCGTTGCAATTTGCGCGGTTTGAAATATTGCTGCTTCTAGGCTGATGTAACGCCATTTAATACCACGCATCAGCCTCAAGTTTAAGCCGTCCGCTTTATCCATGTCGTATCGCTTAATTGACGAACAAATCCGTAACGGCGAGTGCACGAAAGCATTATAATAACGTGGCACGTATACATTATACAAATCGCAGGCATGCCTCGGAGCACACCAGCTATATACGCCTCCGCGTCTATTTCATGGCGAATCTATTCGAATGCGGCCGCGTGCTTGAAAGTTTGAACGCGAAGGAAGTTAGGAAGACTTGTTATCACGGTCGTTTAATCATTGAGGAGTATGTAATGGGAAGAATGTGAGGTTAATTAACGCTGGCAAGATACGAACTTGCGGTTCGACGATTACTCTTTCCAGAATCTTCGACCCTTTTTCCCCTGCAATAACTCCAAGCGATTACGCTCTATCCATGGCCGAGAGAGTCTCGAATATATCGTGGGATAGATACACGATAATGTTCTGGGAGTAGTTAAGTGCGATTTACAGGTTCATGGAGACCTACATATGCATATTTTGCAAAATTTTCATTGACAACGTGACTCACTAATTTTTTAGGTGTTGCTCACGTAAAAAGTTACGCCTACCTGTGAGATCTGAAAAAACGTGTATATTCGGGAATATTAGGGAGAAAAACTGGAAGGCCTTTTTAATCAAACCTTTATGTATTCGAAAGTGTGCATGTCAAACTACTTGTAGTAACTTTGGCGATGGAAAATATGAATAAATTAAAGAAATATCAGTGATCTCCTCGCAGCGATTTTTTTCAGTAGTTTTCGGTGACTACTCTAATTTTTACCCGAATCATCCGAAATAAAACGTTCATGGGGACTTAGTTAGTATATTAGATTATCTAGTCCTTAATCGATCATTATCTCGAAAAAATAATTTGTTACAAAATGGTGGCTTCTCATAGCAAAAATATTGATTTTTGCCACAGAATCGCTCTTATCTTTCATCATTTTCACAAATGTGTATAAAAATGTATTGTTTTATTTAAATAGTAATCACAATACTTTATGCAGAATTTTTGTAATTAATTTGAACGCCCGGAAGTACAGACTTTATTCGAACCGATAGTGGTTCTATCGTACATTGATGTAATTGTTCATACAATCTAAAATAAACCGCATTAAATTTCAAGGCGATTTTGCAAATGATAATGGAATTTTCTATTTTTCATTGTATTAAAAAAACATAACTAATAACAAATTTTCATAGAGAAATAACGATAAAGAAAAAAATGGTTCAACTATCCCAAATCTCCCCTACATATACTCTTTCCAGGGTCTGCTGAGTAAAATCTTACCGATGATTCCAACTAGCAAGCCCAGCACGAAACTCACTAACATCCCTTGAACCTTCCAGCCCCCCAACTCCTCTACTTCGCCATTACCCTTCGGTTCGTTCCACGAATTCATTTGTAAAAACGATGCCCGCGAACGTGCCCAGCAGCTCGGCTCCTCAGCCGTTGGTTCAGCCTGGCCGCGATAAAAAAAGCGCGACGCGGGAAATTTTCACAAAGCTACGCTCCCGCGGTGTTCCCTCGCATTCGCGGAATCCCTCATTTCGCACTCGCCGCGTGTGGAATTCCCTCGCGGATAGCTGTCCGACGCGAGCCGTTTTGCGCCGCTGGCGAAAACATAAATTCCCACCAAAAGTGAATTCGCCGGGCGTTACCCGTATCGAGCCGCAAGGCAAATGCGCGCTGAACCGCGCGGTCCGCGTGGGTCCGTGCACAGGTACGGGTTGCGCGCTCCCGACCGTGCTACACGGGAACACGCAGACAATCGTAACGGGGGCTGACCGTCCGTTGCCCGTCGCTTTATCAACGACTTGGTTCTTCTGGCCGATTGCCAGAGGCGAGAGGGTAACTGGCCCCGCGTAAAGGATGCGGAGGAAATAAAGCAGGAGACGCGGTCTAACGAAGTCTGAGCCGCCCGCCCGATGTACTTATACCCGCTCCTCCTCGTTTTTTCCACGCCTTTACGGCCCCTTTCTCTCATTCGCCGCCTAAATTTATCCGTTCCTGCCGGGTAGGTGTTCCTTGTCCTCGCCTGCACTGGTCCTCGATGATGCTGGGCGATTCTGTTTTATGGCTAGTAGTTGCTGCAAGAAGTTTTACGAGATGTTCTTTTTTTTGTTGTTTGGCGATGGAATAATGTTGTTAGTGAGAGTGTCGGGTTGAGTGTCTTCGTGGGGGTGGGGGTTGTGGTTGAGAATAGTGAGGGGAATGATGATTGATTCATGAGAAAAGGGAGATGGGTTGATGGAGTGATTGTATTCTTTAAGATTGTCGTCTTTGAGACTCGAAGATCGTAGATTTTAGTTTGTTAATGGTATTGTGTGTTTGACGGTGCTACGGCACTATTTCTTAACATATCAAATTTCTTTTTCAAGGGAGTACAGCTGAATTTATATACAACAAAGTATATATTGTGATTTTTAAATATGACGTTTCTTTATACGAAAGAAAAATGATAAAAGTGACCGTATTTTCCGACCTGTCAGGGGTAGGTATTTAACACTTTGATTAGTCCAATTTCGTTCCCACAGTTCTGTAGGGCAGACCATTCAGAGTCTCGGAAACCTTTTTAATATTCTCACGCTTGCAATTACAACACGCGCACCAGTTTCATCGCAAAGTAAGCGCAAGGAATTCCGAGACTGGTCGAGGGAACGACGTCGAGAAGGTGCACGCGGCGAGCGGTTACATTCGAATAGCTTTGAAAGGAAAAGAAGAGGCGGGAAAGCGACGAAATGCTAACACGGCCTTTAGCTCAATGAATATTTCAGCGAGTCAAAACCCCGAAGCCGGTTTCCAATATTCCGGCATCCATTTTCGTTCTTTATCCAACGTCGGTATTCTCTCGCCCGACCGGAAGCCAGGGAGGAATAGAGATGTCCGCGCGTCGTGACACACCGCTGTCGAAAGATACGAGACGAAACCGATAGCGGAGGGAAACCTTTTGAGGAACGATTTCATTTTATCCCGCCTCCATTCTTCAAGCGTAGCCCCCTGATTGTCTGGATTTCCGGCAATATTCGGGCGCGTTTACACAATCGCGAAATTCCACCACTGAATCGATCAGAAATATGCGATAACTCGAATTAATTGAGCGGAGGGAAGGTTTATAGAAATTTGAACCGTGGGGAATGCAGATTGCATGGCGGCAAAAATGGCAGGTAGAGAAATCTTATCGAAGGAAATCTATATTTTATCATAGCGTTGTACAATTTTTGTTTCGGCATTGTGGTAAATTTAAATGTAGGTATATATGTATGTGGAATGTTCTGTTTAGCTTTAAAAACACATGTTTATTTAGTCAAAAATATGGGTTATATTTGACGCTACAGATGGATCAAACAAACATGTTTTTTTTTTAAGTTTATGATGTTATTAAACATTGTGTCAAAGAACAAGTTTCTTTATCAATGCTTTTCTTTGTAATTAATTGAAAAAGAAATCTTAAATCTTAAATCTTAAATCCTCGGTCTAACAGTAACATCTTTCACGTTCACAATCAAGTCCCCCATCTCAACGAAAGTGGAGCAAAAATTAGCAAGGCATCTTTACATCCCCGACCACTCCGAAATTACCATAAACGCTAAAACATCGCGAACCCCAAGCATCTTTTATCAATCGATAAGCCTCTCAGATTTCAACACGCCGCTGGGCAAGTAAAGAGCGTGTTTGCTGCGGCGAAGAAGGTCGCGCTTCTCGCGGGAACATCCATCAAGCAATTCAGTCCTGGAGGCCGCGTAAATGTGGACGCGAGATAGGGGACAGGTGGTCCCATCAATTTAAAATCCTCGCGCCGCGGGGGTGCCAGGGACCCGTTGCACGATCCAAGAAGATTTGCATCGCGGAAGGTGCAGGCGTGACGAGATAAGACAGGAGAAGGGTCGTCGGCGGATTTCCATCCTAGCGGGATTACCACGTCGTGCGCGCCCTTCCCCCGCGAAAAAAACGCTGGAAACTCGAGCAACGCGCGCGACCAGAGTCGCGGGAAGGGCGCGCGCCACTGCGGAAAAACACGAGAGTGCGTGTGCAGATAAGTTAACCGGAAGCGGAAGCGTGGCTCGAGCGATAAGTAAACGATTGCGCGCACTGAATGGGCGACCTCGCCGAAACGCAACTCTGCCTAATAGAATGGCCGATGAAATTGAAGATTTCACTAATGTTTGACTTTTGATTAGCGCGATACAGGTGTTTTTAAATTAAAAATAGCAATATCAACTGTGTTTTAAGTGTACAACTAATATTGTTCACAAAGTTGTGCACTGTAACCAAGTGCTGGAACCAGGGCATGGGAAAATAGATTTTTGAACTAAATAAATAGAAATATCTTTATTTCTTCGAGTGATACAAGATTTGACAAATAAACTTTACTACTTACTTTACTTTAGACTATTTTCCAACTAATTTATGCATCATTCCAGTTCTTGAAAACCTACCATAGCTACATGTAGGTTCTATATTTACTTCAGAATTAGCATAATAGTAAAAAATCGAGTATCTCTGTTCACTGATCCCTTTTCTAAAGATTAAAATATACATATACATTAGGATAGCCCTTATTGATACGTGTCGAATTTTTTTTGTGTTTCTTTGCTTTCACCCTCTTTCACGGACTATTTTTTCATGAAATGGAACCATATTATAAGGTGAGAGCAAAAGAAATGGCGGATTAAAAATAAGGGCCGCCCTAATGTATATTTTTGCAGAATAATACTGATTCACTAAATAAACGTCTCTCTTCATTCACATTTAAGATCTCCACATGCTCAGCTCATGTAGGTACATTAATTTCGCATGACTTCAGAAGCACTACGCAGATTACAAATTACAAAATATATTTTTTGAATGTAATTTCACAAAGGGTCAAAAATCACAACAGCGAAGCTATATTAGAAGCCTCCATCCGTTATTGAAATTCTTCCAAAAGTAATACCAATAATTCTCAGTAATAAATAAAAACGTCCATTATTTCATTCAAATTTAATCATCATCAATTCCGATAAAACGACGTGAGGCACGAAATGCTACGTTATCAACTATGCATTAAGAAACGCCTCTTTATCTTCCAGCTAAGTGAATATTTGGAAGAAAACTGAATTGATAGCAAGTCCTCTCCTGTCCAGTGTACGAGGATATCTTCATTCATACCATTGGTGCGTAGCGCTCGAGTTTTTTTGACCGCTGATACCCCTGATTCTCGTTCCATGTACCATTTTATCATTCTATTTCGGGCAATCTCGTGGCTCCTTCCGGTATTCAGCCCTATCTCTCCTAACGAACGAATGGGTACAAAACCTTATCTTATTACTGGCTCCTGATGATGGACCCAGTTTTTACAGCGGTTCGCGATACCGTCCCGTAATCTGTGTTACTCCGAATTCGTTGGTTCGGTAGGAAACCAGGATGACGAAGAAAATGACTCTCATTGTCTCCAGCTCGATACCGTTGCCGTGATCCGGCGGCTTATCATCCAATTCCAAAAAATCTCTATCGGTCTAACAGGGGCGACGAATAAAACGAGAGACACTTTGTCGACATTCTCCCACGCAAAATAATATTTGCTGCTCCATTTCGTGATAATTCTGAAACATTCCCACTCGTTTGAAGAGGAAAGCTGTTCGTCCGAGTCTTTTTTCCGAGGCTTCTTAATTAACGCACAGAATGGACATTCCGGCACGAGGTATCCCCGAATGCGATACTATATCGTCTCCTTCGTGGTTCTTTTTTCGAACTCGTTACATTCACAAAGCTCTATAATGGGAACTGTGCCTTAAAATGATCAAAGGGGCAGACCGTGCTCCTGAAATACAGAACGAAAAACGTCGAGCGACTTTCTGACGGGGCAAAGCGACGTATCGTTCTGATCTGACGGGCGCAGGATGTCGGGCAAAGGCTAACGTTAATTAACATAAATTGTTTACATTTTCCTAGCGACACTGCCCCCTCTCCGCCATTTTCGCCCCACTCCTCTCGTGTTTTCGCTTCTGATTACACATTACCATTTCCACTGTCGCGGTCTTGTGAGGGCGCCAATCTTTATGATGTAGCTTCTGGGTGGAGAATGATGGGAGAAAAATGGAGCAGGTTGATGTATTTTAATTACAGCCAGTCGGGCCGTGGCGTAGACTCGCTTTGTTTCTTTGTCAACGGTTTCATATTTATGTTCTGTATACGCCGCGTACTATGGAATGCTTGCAGTCGGATAAATCTACGCAGTTTTTATGTGTAAATGTCTGGAAACGGAATTCAAGCGCACAGGGTGCACAGTAATTAACAGAAGTGGGCAGCGTGTATAATGAACTATGAAAACATAGACCTCTACTGAACATACAGGTTTAAACCAACTTGGATGGACAAGGTTCGAGTGAGGCTTGTGATGTGAAATGGTTGGCTTTAGTAAGTGTAGGTAGGCAGCTTCTGTAGTCTTTGCTTCTACATTCGCCGATTTTCTTCTATGTGGTAATATGTACGTACAGAATTTTGTTTAACATAATATACTACTTAGAGAATATTATAAACATTAATTTTAATTTTCATTAACTGAGTATTTCGCGGTTGTGGGTGAGAAATGTACTAAATTCTTCAAAATTTCTATATCACTTAAAGGGGTAGGTTACCCTTGAAATTTTGGAAAATTGTTTTTTAGGATTTCCGCATATTCCGCTGGCTATAAATTTTCTACGTATTTTAAGTTTAACACTCTGCACTCTATATATACATAAGTAGGTACCTATCAAACTACCATAAAAGAAAATAATTTAAACTACTTACAACCGCCAAAAATATGGACACCAGAAATAATTAATTTCCCATAGTTCTTAATTTCTCCCAGGTTCACAACATTCCACCCGAAAACACGGAACGTGAAACGATGGAACGGTAGTCCAGTTACCAAAAAATTCGTTCATACGCGCGCACATGTTTGCCTATTAGTTGGAACAATAGAGGGGAATGGTACACGACGGTTCCGAAACTTTTCACGGTAATTCGAAATCCAGATTCCGCTTTGGGTATTAGTTGTTGTATCTGCCCGCTTGTTTGCTCGTTACTAGCCCTTTCAGTCGCGCCAACGGCGGAGGTGACCAGTCGGCCGCGCCGCGTTTCAACGGCGTGGCGAAAATAAATTCTTAACGAGACGCGTGTGGCCGAGCGGGGAAATACCTACGCGCGAAAATAATTCATGCAGAGGAATAGAATGGAAGCGCGCGGCCAGCGATAATTGCATAAACGAGATCGGCGGAAGTAGTCGTTAAAATTTAGTAGCGCGCCGAGCGATAGGATAGGCGTCGTCGCCGCGATTTATACTCAGCGGGTCACCCGCGATATCGTTCACGAACAATTATGTGCGGCTGATAAAACGTTCCCGCCAAATTCCACCAGCGAATCCCCGACGCCCGTGGAATCCTCTTAAAAGCTATAAATCAGTACGTAGGCAAACTTGTCGGCTGGGAACCGACGCCGCCATTGCCACAACGAGACTCAACTCTTACAGGGTGATTTTGGTAATGAGAAATTGATAAAATCTAATGCCTTGGCACTTTGTTCGACTGGCTGACGAATGAACATTTAAATCAGAGGAATGAGCACGAAGCTGTCTGTGAAGTTTGTTTGAGTCGGTTTTCACGGTTGGCGGCTTTTAAGGTGAGTTCTAATAATCGGTATACCGATTACAGTGTACTGGAGAACAAAAAAGTAGAATAAAAAGCTTTGTTCGATATGAATTTATATGTTTGTGGATTTTTACATTTTCGACGATAAAGCTGCTGTTTTAGAGTTTGGAGTGTGATTCTATGTATATAGGAAAATAATATATTTACTTGGAAAAATTTTACTTAACGATTAACTTTCTTTCATCAGCGATTGAAGATTAACTCGATCAATTGATTAAATCACGATTATTTTTTAATCGTAAGAATTAATCAATCAATCAAAATTAAAATTTGAATCAAATAATATCCAACTGTGATTACAATATAATAAAATTAAAACGTTGCAGGAATTATTCTAAGGATCCAGTAACTATTTCAAAATTGTAGATTTATATTTAAAACGAACTATTTGTTACCAGCAGTTTTCAGGAAAATTCATCATGCATGGAACTATAGATACAAGTTCAGTGAAAAGCGTGCTTCAAAAAATACGTTTCTGTTTCCCTTTCCATATGAATGTGTACTTACAGTAGATCGATTAACGAGGGACAACGGCGATAAGATGAAACGGCGAAATATTAGTCGATGTGGATTTGCAGGGGCCTCTATTCCCGAATAATCTGTGAATATATTGCGACTAACGGCGGAAGTGCCGCTCTTCCGGCTGGCAACTACGGAAAATTCGGGTCGAGAGGATCCTCCTCGCGACGTTCGCCTGCAATTTTTTCCCTTCATCTGCGGGAGGAAACGAATGAAAAAAAGGAGCGCGTAAAAATAGGAAACGGTCCCACTTTCTGCTGAATGAGAGGAAGTTACTTATCTACTATTCTCGTCGAAACTGTTCTCTCTTCCTACCCTACGCGTTTCACTCTCATTTTCTGGAACGATACAGTACAAGCTATCCTATGACGTTGAATTTCCAAAATTTGTCACTGATTTCCCCTAAAATGTATAAAGTTATTTTCTCCTAGTTCTGCTTAGAGATACGTCGTGCAGAACAGAAATACACATGTGGGATTAATTGACCATGGAACACTTATTGCAGGATTTCCTAGGAAAATCTGTGGCAAATGTATGGATTTTTTATAAATAATTAAATATGCATTTCAATATAATCTTGTATGGAGATCCTTTTTAATTGTACGGGTAAATGCTGGTATAAGACTGGCAACATGGGTGGTTTAAGACTTCGGTACAGTACTGTATATTAGGACGGTAGTAAAAATGTAATTTTTGCGATTATTATTATGAAATTTTATGCTTCTTTTGTAGGGCTAAAATTGGTTTATCATAAAACTGAATCAAATATTTATTTCGCAAAAGTGATACACCCACTAAAGTTCATTTTCTGCTCTTGATTATTAAGTACCAATGTGGATTTAAATAATAAGTTACATTCCAGATACTTACACTATTTTTTTCTAAATAATCCTCCCAAAGTGGACTCCATAATTTGAAACAATTTTATATATTTCTTAATCGATCAAAGTGCCACTCGAAACCTCAACAATCAATAGATCAAAACACCTCCTGAAACTGTTCTTTCCCATTGCCTGTGTGAATTATTTATTCGCTTCACGTAGTTCCTAATTTTCTAATCCTTCGTATTGTGCTCTTGCTTGCATAATCGGTAAGTCCAATTTTCATAACAAACTAATCTTTCAGTTTATCTGGAATTTGGATATTATAAGTGAAATATGCAGACTGAGACACGTAAAGCGCAACAAGTGAACAGCTCCAAAAATGTCGGTGCTGCTAACAATTTTTATTGGGCAATGTGGAAGGATTTCAACAGGCACACATTTCAGACAAACGTATTTCTTGTACATATATTCCTCAAAGCGCTTTCAAGACCATTAACTTCATTCTTTAAAAGAGAATCACATATCATTGCAACGCGTGGATTAATATAATTTATACAAACTCCGCTTCCAAGAAACTAAGTGCACCGAAGGAATATATGGTAACCTACTCAATAAAGTCTCCTTCAAACTGCTTCCTAACACAATCAATTCCATCTCCAATCACAGTCCATTAAAACCACGAAACCATCATAATACAGTAACAAAAATCAGCAGTAAGCTACAACACACTGCATCCACTAAACCCCGTGGAAATTTCGAGCATACCACTCCCCCATCTGAAAAATCATACAATTATACTACCAGTGGCTCGTGGCTCTGGGTTCTAATAATTAAATTTTTAATCGAGCAATCGGTCAACCAACCCCAAACGAGATCGAATGGCGGAATCGTCACAAAACCAAGAAATAGACGTAAGCGTTTCAGAAAACCACCGATAATCGCGAACCTTTTTCGCCCGGTGGTGCTCGAATGAACCGGCCCTGTTTCTGGTACACGCCAATGTCACGGTGTTTAAACGCTGGGTCCCGTAAGATATTAGCGGATCGACGGGAGATTCCGCGTGAAAAATCCGTTAAAAAGTTGGACCGACGTTGAACGCGGCGGGCAACGCAGTATTACAACAAGGGTTGCCGTATTGATCGTGAAGGGGCGCCGCGCGCAATGTTCAGTTCTCGGGCATCTCCGACGATCTTCGTGGAATAACCTCACCCTGGGCCCTTAATGTCTGTATCCTCCACTAACACGTGCTTTCCGTCATTTCCGTCATTATCGCGATAGAAACGGAGATTTAATGAGACGTTCGAGTCGATTCTGGCGAAAAATCGGGGGAGGATGTGGGGCGTTGAAAGCGAGATCTGCCGAACACACAGCACGCGCATTCTATCCTCGATATCCTCGAGAAGATCGACCTTGTACGCAGAGTTACAAGCCGCTGGGAAGTTAGATTAAAAAAGTTGTGTTTCTGCTTGAAAATTGGGTCAACCTCCCACATTTACGGTCATTGTGTGACAAAGTGCTGAGGCACTATCAATAATTGGGAGGGCAAGAGGCTACCATATTGGGCTAGTGTGTTGCATCGGAGCTTTGAAATTTAAAACACGTTTTCTTTGAGCCTCCTCCTTCGTAATTGACTAAATTGCTTCCATCAGATTAGCACTTGAAGATTGCAATTCAGGACCTTGCAGCAACGGGGGTGTAACGCCATTTTTGACAGTTTTGGAGTTTTGACTTGTAATATACATTAAAAAATCTACATCGTTTGGTGCACGTTTGACGCAAAACCGATAACAAATGAGCGATTATTGGAAATTCTGTAACTGCACAATATTCTTCTTTTGGGGAGCTCCAGCTTTAAAAAATTTGCCAAAAGTAGAAATGACAACTTATCAACTCAATAGCTACTGCTTATTGTGTGAAAGTATATATTCTCCAATTAGTGTTCTCTGTTTAATGTTAAGTCAGAGCAATACTTGTATAAACAGTTTATTCTAATTTACTCGAAGTTGGTAAAGATGGAGCTGCACCTCTCTTGCACGCACTGCACACTGGAGTTTGGTGTCTAATATCGATACTTACTTCCTACTTTCGTCAGTTTAATTTTCCGGATACGTTAAGAGGTTCTCATAGTAGAGTTTGGTCGTTATTTATGTACTGAAGCCGACAGTGAATACGGAAAAATGCTGAAACCATGTACACAAAAGCAATTCTAACATGCAGCTTCACTGGGTGTTTGATAGCGGAATGGATTAACGTAGGTAGATCAAGCTTATCTGATAGAAAGGTAAACGTAAAAGGAGGACTCGCCACTAGAGACTATGCTGTTGTACCGAGGTCAAGTGCCTTCGCACGCGATTTCTATGAAAACGATGATTTTTAATATCATTCAGTGTCAGACTTCCCTAAACGATGTTTCATAATCACAATGCTTGCATATTTTATTCTGTTGTATTTACTTATTGTACTTATAACATACGACTTGTATTATAATTATGATGGTGATATGTCACTTTAAATAAAATCTTGAGGCAGTATATTTCATCACTTTTTATCGCTCATTTCGACGCTTGATTCTGTATTAAACTGATTCAGATCCTGTTATGAAATGAGGCATTGAGAGCAAAAACGGAGTAACCCACGTTTTTTTGCGAAATTCAATTAGGAACAATAATGTATTCCATTAAGCTACTACATCATATAAAATAAGAAAAATGAATTCTTTTCAATGTGAGTTAGTCAATCTTTGTTCTCAATGCCTCGAATAACCTGTCCCATGATTTTATTTAAAGTGACATATCTCCACCGTAATTGTAGTACAAGAAATAATTATTTTTCAGTTTTTAGTGCATTTCTGATCAAATTATATCAAATCGTTTAACATACAATTTTATTTTCGTATATTTTTTTATTATTTACTTTTTAGTATTTGAACTTTGAATCAAAGGAGTTGTCGAAGAGATTAGAAGAAGTTTGCAAAAGAAATTCATTCACAGATATTACAGAAATTAATCGAAAAAATGTCGCTATTACGTCCGGCGATATATAAGAATAAAACATAAGATCATTGATTAATTTTTTTCTGTGCTTTATAAAATACATTTTGAAATACTTATTCTCTACAAAATTGATATCATAACATAGGATATTTCATACTGTAAAATCGGAGCGAACATTTTCTTTTACCAAGAATGCTCATCGTTGCAATAATTTCTGGGCTTCGTCATAAACTTGAACAATACTCCTATCTGTGGTATCTCATACTGAGCATCGATTAACAAGTTCATCAACATTCTATCCACTTCTCAACAAACTCATTCCACATCCGTACACATATATCTTCGATTCAACCGTCATTTTCAGTTTTTCCACTCCAAGCATAATAACATAGGCCCGCACAACTCAGCACATGCAGCATTCGCATCGAAAAAGTTTCAATTTCTCAACGATATATAATATTCAACGCAACTTTATGCAGAGTGCAGCCGAACTGGAGGTAGAACCAGGAAAGGGGTGATTTCTCGTTGAAGAAGAAGTCGAAAATGCAGAATAAACCGTCTTCCCATGCAGCTTCGTTTTGGACGGGAGTAGTTTCGAAAATTCGTCGAGTACGAATTCAATGTACACAGCAGATACCTATGCATTTTCATATATCGTTACGTCACTTGTCTGTGCAAGATAGATGGCAGGGGAGAAAACCGTTTGACTCGCGCCGCTACGAAAAAACGTTCCAACGACGCAGAAGATGCGACGCGATGCCACCGCTTTCGGTGACCGCTAAAAGAGGAAGGAAGAGATTCTCTAAGCAACTCACTAAATACATGGGTCACAACTGACCAAACGCATAACCGAGGTAAGTTCTGATAACTTCAGGTATGGAGAAACCGAGGCTGCGCGAGCCTAGATGCGAGTGCGAAAAGAAGTTGCGCCGAGGTCAGGCGAGGCGTAGTGAGATCCTACCTTAACAGTTCGGTGCTCGGCTGTTGCCCGGATCCGAGAATTTGAAGAGGTATTTGCAACCCAAATGGCAGGCCTGCCGTAGAGAGTAGTGGAGGCTGCGCAGCTCGGTCCAAAATCGGCAGGGGCGTAGGGTTACTCTTAGGATAAACGCAGCGTAGGTACTTACGCGGTGCAACGGGGGTCACCCTGTTCCCCTGCTAGAATCAATTCGCGGTAATGGCGATACAAGGCTTGAAACGTTCGGTGATCAGTGGACACGGCTTTCCGCGTCGCTGTATGCTCCCCGCTCTGTAATGTGCGCGCGTACGTGTGCGTTCCTCCCTATTTAATCCAACGAGAACGTCATCGAGCATGAGCTTCTTAAAGGGTGCAATAGGGGTAAAGGCAAGGAAAGTACGGCGGCTGTAACATCAAGACGGATGGTTCTCGAGTTCGACGAGAACTTAACGAGCGTCGGTGCCCCTTAAAGCATAACGAGTGCCTCCTCTCGACCAGGGAATAAGAGACACCGCTTAAATTGGATTTTAATTTGAATTAATCTTCCTTTACAGGCGGCAGCGTGGCACCAAAGCTTAAAAGGGGCGATTACGGGAGGTTACGTAGCAGATACATTGATTACCGCCTTTGTTTCCATGCTTGGATTCCTGCCCCGTAGGCTGTGAACCTTTGAGAGGAAATTTGATATTTATTTCATCACCACTCAGAGACGACGAGGCTTCTGTCGCGCGGCAAATGCACTCTTGGGTGCAGCGAACCAATGTCTCTTGGTGTTTTCGAAATATCGAGGATTATTTGTTTAGCACGAGCAGCAATCGCGATGCTACCATTGGAGGACGTGTTCGATTTTTTTAAATGCATAATGTGTGTAAATTATTATAAACAATACAGTTACTATATAGATAGAAGTAATTTTTTAAAAATGTAAAAAATTTAGAAACTCCTTCGAACAATTTTTAACCTTTTTGCTATAAGTTTTGTTGAATTATGCGAGCAGATATCAAAATGAGAAGCAAAACTATAATAAGTAGATTCAAAGTTTACTTATTAGCGTTGGTGACATTTTGTCACTAGGCAAGTTAAATGGAATTTTGAGTGAATTTATTTTATTCGTTTCGATGTTAAAATGAAAGACAGTCGAAGAGAAGATTTAATTAAATATTTAAGGGAACGTGAATATTATCAAACAAGGCGTTTAGATGTTATTCATAGTTTCTGCGTAGTGAGGATGAAAGAAAGTGGAATAATTGTTCGTCCACGAAATCTGTAGGGTTGAATCTTTGACGCTATTCATGGATTCAGCGGGAGGCTATTTATTTTAGCTTAATGAAATCTATGCTGAATTTAATTGGACGGAGACGCTCTGTGTAGGAACTTCTTTGTCACGTTTCAATAAAGAAATCATGTCTTTGATATTGAGATTCGAAGCTTCGGACAGAAAGACAAGTAATTTCCATGATATTGGACGATAAAAGGAAAGAAGGGAATTTTTTAATAATTGAGCCCCGGAGATAAGGCAATCGTGGAATAGAGCACGGTGTGCCTTGAATACACTGCCTAAGGAATCCCTGACCCACATCGGGATCCTAAGCCAATATTTTTCTATTCTTTTGAGGATCTCCAGAGCTCACACGAGATCCCCGCAGAAGCCATGAATATTCCACTTTGCAAACGATAGAGATCGACAAAAAGTACTGCAAGTATTCGCATAGCGCATTTTTCAGCGGGAAATTTATTATTCGTCATTGCGTACGCCTGAATGATTTCACACTGGTTTTTCCAATGAAGCTGACTATACATTTGTTAAATTAACCCTGGGATAACTTTTATCGGATTTAATTTTTAGGATTGTTTGAGATTTGCACTGAAAGTAAACACTGACATGCTTGAATTATGTAAATTTGTAGGAATATAATACAGAAATATTGGTACGTTTTTTTTTATGTTAAACAGATGTGTAGGAAGTGAACATTGCTGGAAATTTTTTGTATTTCTCGCATTTTTATAATTTTTTCCTTTTCATACTGTTAGAGCATACAAATCAGAATCTCTTTGCAATTATTACTTGTCTTGTCGAATGTCAAAGAAGAACGAACTGCGTAGAATCGATAGGTAAGGAGGTAAAAATTTATTTCACGCACTGTATTTTTTTAACAAATTTGATACCAAAAACTTATGACTCGCATTATCTTAATTTGATGTGGCCTAAATCATATTGCAATTACATTAAAAGCCCGGGCACCAAAATCAAAATATGGTCGATTGTGCATAGGATGATTCATAGTCGAACATTGCAAGCTTCGACAAACTGTATTTTTAAAAGAAATTCGAAACCAGCAAAATGATGACTTAATCCTTCCTTAATTTGAAATTTACCACATTATATTTCAGTTTCGGCAAAATCGCTAGTTCCAAATGCGAAAAGTGATGGATTTTTCATGTAACAAATCTTGAAATTTTATAGGCTAAGCATGACACCTACATAATTTCAACTCCAACTAAACAAATTTCTACCATAAATGTTTATCCTAAATACACTGCGAACATTCTAGTTGAAAGAAAAAATCGCAGCTTAGATATCTATTTTACAAACTACGTACTGTAGGGATCTCTAAACCTCTAAAAATCTAATGATACCTTAAGAAACCAACGCTATTAAACGAATCACATGTACAAAAGGAAAGAGGCATTCCCTTAACTCTCCAATTGTCGATTCCACGGGGATTCGACTGCTTGAAGCTCTATTCCACGCAGAAGGGACCTGCACGAGACCGTTCGCGTCTACTTTCTGATTTCAAACATTACTCGCGCCGGTGGTATTATCCTCGTCAACTATCGATGTAATTATCGCGGAGAGGGGCTTCCAAGAAAGCGGAGGGTGGTCTGGAGTGGCTCGGGAAGAGGTGAACGGAAGCGTAAGAGGGAAAGGCAGGAAGGAAGAGGTGGAGAAAAGAGAGAGTGGAGGTGGCAATTTCCAGTTATAACGGCTAATCCGTATTTCATCGCCTAAACGGCGCTCGTTCGTCTTCGTTCCTCTGCGGTTGAGAGAGCCGGGGATGGAAGTCGGAGTCGAGTCGCAGTAAAATATAATTGGGTTTCGGGGATTATTCCGCGGACGACGTAGATCTCCGTGCGACTGGTTCCACTAGGTGCTCCTTTTGGCCTCCAGAATCCTCGCCAGCTCATCGTCCCGAGGAAACGCGGGGGAGGCGTTCTTGCATATCTATCCGCGAATTTATTAATCTACACCGTCTACCACTCTTCGCGGCGATTTTTCACCTCCCCAATTACGACCTCTCGCTCCTCGTAGATGATAAATATCGATGCAGACTGGCGACTGTCAGGTATATAGTCTTCTATGCTCGAGATTCCTGTGCGCCCACGTATTCGTGTCTCTGAATGTGAGATTAAAGTATTATGTGGGAAATATGTTCAAAGGGAGGAGGGAGTTAGTGATACCACGAAGGGATTGTTTGATAGAGGGTGATTGAAAGTGGGATATTAATTCATGGGTTCTTAGATTTATATGTTTATTATTAGCATAATATCGTTATTTTCTAAAGCTTTCGTTCATCCTCTTAGACAACATAAGGTAATGAAACGCTATAAGAAATGATAATGAATTGATTTTTATAAAGCTTTAAACTAAATATGATCAACGTCGGATATAGGAAGGAAAAACACCAGAACTTGAGTTCTTTAAATATGTATATACGTTGCTTTTAATATCACAATGCATTTCTAAGTAAACGGTCCCCCGAGAACTTAAAGACATCTTGATAAGATCATGAATCGTTAAACGTCATAATCTGTTAAGATATCATTTGGAACTTGCAACTTATTTATGACCTGCATTTCTGTATTTTTACTGCGATTATGGTTAATTCTCTTTCTTTCGGATACATCTGACTGTATCTTATTTCATGTAGGTAACTGAAAACGACATATTCCTACTATCATGGTGAACACAGAAATAAATCCTCGAAGGCAAAAAACTGCAGGTAGAATTAGAAAAAGTTAAGAATGAAACATACAAACTGACTAACCATTCAATAAATTGGCTTTACTCGCGAGATAACTTTTTTATTACAATGTAGGGGGCTGCATCATGAATCGTCGTTATCGAATTTAGTACGAACATGTTCATTCTCTTTCGTTACTGCCAGCAATTGCCCGACGGTAATTAATCTCTATAACGAGACGAAACTGGCGGTAGATCTAATCGTCTTTTTCCCTCCTTGCTTCTCTTTTCCTACTTTTTTTTTTTTAATTTAAGGTTTCCACTTGATTCTACACGTTCCATTCCCCTCCCCACAGTTTGACATGTTTCGATTATTCTTCGCTTCTATCTCGATTTAATTTCAATTTCTTTTGCTCCGATTACAAAGCAAACTCAATTTTTCATATTCAATCCATCTGGCGGAATGAAGGAGGAAGGGTAAAAGGACGAGCGACGCTGTAGGTATCAATAGAATAGAATCAACGAAGAGGCTGAAAGTACCGCTAACGTCACCCTGTACCCGTTAAAAAGTAAAAGTTCCCGGTTACGCATCGAGCGCCGTACTATTTACGCGACAGACCCGACGAATCGAGTGCAGAAAAGCATGAAATATACATAAAGAAAAGGAGGAGAAAGTGATTATAACACTTGGACTGCTACGTCAGTAACACAAAATGCTTCTTAATTTGTGGGAAGTATCGTGGGAATAAATTCAGGATCCAAAAATTAAGAATTTTGTGATGTCACCTTCCTAAGTAGTTATTCGTTTATTTAATTTTAATTGTTTACTTATTTCATGAGAAATATGCCAAATGTCCACCTTCTACTTGCACAGAAGCCTGAACACGGTTTATCATCAATTGAAGACCTTACAACAATTGGAGTGCACCTCCATCTTTACCAATTTCGAGGAAATTAGAAAAAAAACTGTTTACAAAATTATTGCTTTGACATAACATTAAAAAGAGAACACTGATTGAAAAATATATATTTTTACACAATAAGTAGTAGTTATTCAGTTGATAAGTTTTTATTTTTATTTTTGAGGAAAAAATATTCAATAATAAAAATATTAATATTAATATTTAAAACAGAAATATTAATATTAATATTTCTATATCTATTTATTTGCAACAAATCGCTTATTTTTTATCGGATTTGCATTAAACGTACACCAAACAATGTAGAATTTTTTTTACGTAGGAATATCACACATCATAACTCAAAAACTGTCAAAAATGGAGTTGCACCTCTCTAACTACAAGATCCTCTATTATCTGCTGAGTTAGAAAACTCCCGGTATTTGTCAGTTTAATATATGTGTCTCCCAAGCACGCAATCGTCGAAGAGGGCTTGTACAGATGTCCTCGTTTCACTTCGTTTACACAGGGATCTCAAAGTTCAATTAATTAACTAAACGTACTGTCCACCCTACCCTCTTAAACAGCCTAAAATCCGGAGGCAACGTCACCTTGGCAGTGAAACAGTTGGAAGCCACAATGCGCGGCGTGCCATGGGGATGGAAAATACCACAAAACGAGGGGAGGAAAATAGAGTTTGCTGGACGTTCCGGGCCGGTAGCCGCGGAAGCTGGAACGGCGCGCTAGAATCATTTCGTGAGAACACCGATGGAGCGGAAAGAGCAACCCGCTGAGAAGAAGTATCGCCGCGGCTAGGCAGGGAAAGAGAGAAAGGGACGAACGAGGAGCAGAGAGGCGCTCGAATGGAATGCGGCTGACTGCATTGTGCATGAAGCTCGACTAATGAGAATGGAAACTACTAGAAGAGGGGAGCAACGCCAACACGGGAGCGTTGCTGAAGGTAGAAACTTACAGCGGTGGTAAGGTAAAAGGACAAGGGCTTAAGAGAAAATGAAAGAGGGAGCACGACGGAACGGAACGGTTTTAAGCAGTCGTGGATAAGGATAAGCAGATAAAGAAATGGCTTCGCTCGGCCGACTCGCCCCACAGCCGGGCGGAAACACGGAACGGAATCGTTGACGGAAAAAGAGAACTGGGGGGGGGGGAGGGGACACGCATGCTTTCGGTTTGGGGATGAAGGAGAAGGTTTGGGTACAGCGGATGGGAAGAAATATAGCGAGGTACTTGAGGTACGCTTAAGTGGCGTATGAAGGGGTGTGTTCTTAGAGGTATGTTGTATCAAATGTTTTTCGAACCAATCCAAAACACCTGCTCGGCTTACAAGGAACGCCAACCAACTGTTACACGCCGACTTTGATGAAATTCAGTATACAGGTAGAAAACTTCAAAATATTAGACACGTCTGTCTTTTCACAGCGAAAATTCATGTTTAGCGGGTGAAATTAATCTTCGAAGTTGGGGGTTGGGAAACTATTTAGTTGAATAACTCGAAAATGGCTGGGGATAGAAAAAAATGAGGCGGAAGAAAGTTGCGTGGTTTATTATGAGGAATAATATGGTATTTTCAGAACTTGTGCAAAATCACAGATGGCGCCGCTGTAATGAAATAAAGTATCTTTTATCAATATTTCTTATACGGTATAATATTTTGTTTCTAGAAATGCGGCAGTACGCACAGCGAAACGAAATCTACGTACGTATATTTTTCCTAATTTCTGAAAATTACGTGAGAACTGAATTATGATGTAGGGAATGTAAGTGTCCTATGGGGCTACCTTATTTACGTGCCTGAACAGTGATTCTGTGTGCATTAGGAATTTTGAAAAGTGCAATTAGTTTCATGTGCACAAGAAGTTTCTGAATAGAGATTTTGCATCTGGTGTCTCCGGAAGTGACAACTGCTTATTCTTAATATTATTATAATGTTCCTACGTTGGTCAGTAGAAAGGCTTATTGTTAGTCAACGCGGAAACAGTTGGCGGTTTTCAACCCTTTTTGGGGTAACGCCAGTGAAGACGGCACATTCTTGTTGGCACATGTGAAGATCCTGTGCGTAGGTAAATACTGGGCTTCCTAACACTGGGAGACTTATAATGAAATGTACTGCCTTATAGAAATGCAATGATGTCGCTAAAATTAATGTTGATTGGACTCTTGAGAGTCTTATCCACAAGTCAAGAGCTCAAGTACGCATTTAATATACGTTTTGCACTCTAGTACTTAAACCCTTCGTGGCCACACAGGGTGTATCGCACCCCAGGATATGTCTTTGCCAATATTTCGGAAAAATTTTAAAAATTTTGTGAATTTTAACCAAAACAATCGATTTATCGTCACTATTTTTTGAAACACAAATTTCAACATATCAAAATTATTTACATTTCTAAAAACAGATCAATAGAGCATGATTCTATGAGTATTACGAATGTACAATTATCACTCAAAAGTTAAAAAATTCATAAATACGAAATGACGCTGAGGTGCAGTTAACCCCATGTGACCAATTTGTGATTATAAGTTGTGACAACGCAAGGATAAGTTTCTAAGTAAGGAGGAACATATTTCCTGATTGCTTTTGAAACCCCTAATACCTCAGTCGTGTGAAAATGTTCCCTAGTCGTGACATGAAAGGAAGAGTTTGGAAGAAATATTTAAGTACTCAGCCAGTATCGAGAGCATATACAGGAAAAGATCGCACTGCACATCGCGTGGGTGTTGTTTCGACTGATACCAAGAATCACATGCCGGATTTCCTGTGCTTCCTATCCAGAGACGACTAACGGGCAGATAATGCACAGTGAATCCCTGTTTCGCAACTATTTCGTGGAAAAGATTCGAGGAGCCAGCAACAGATGAAGCTATGCGAAAGTGAAGTCGACGTTCTTCCTTTTCAGTAGCTGAAGTTTGCTTAGGCGAAGTGTTAATGGCGAAGCAATATTCATCATGATTGAGGCGTTAGAAAGTAACAGGAAACACTGAAGTTATTCACTTCCTTTCTTGCTGTTGGGAAACACAGACATATGATTTTTTAAACTGCACGTATTGCTGAATGACTTTATAATAAGTGAATAGCTTTGAAACTCAAAACAGATGACAATGGAATATAATAAAATCTGGTTTATATGGAAGGTGGATTAATGTATTCCAATTAAATTTAAACGATTTTATCGCATCGTCAAACACGTGTGACTTAAATTTACTACAGTAAACAGAACCCTTTTCCTCGTCTTAACGATGCTCGTATGTTATTTTTCTCTCGCGTTTAATGGATTTAATTTTCGATAATATTCTACTGTACTAATTGACTAATTCTTCAGTAGCAGTTTACATATTTTAGCACAATACTTTTTACAGTGCAAACTCGGGTCTCGAATGCTTAATAATTGCACAGGTATCTCGAAGCAGAATACCTCTTTTTTCAAATATGCAAATTTTGATCTTTTTCCATTTGCTGTTTTCAAAAGCATTTCCATGCCATTTTAATAAGGAGCATATTTCACCAGATCAAAAATTGATTGCAATCGAATTTCGTATTGCTTTAGATTACTCGATTTTTATTTACCGCTCGCGAGTTGGTTTATAGGTTTCTTTAAATCTTATTCAGCAACATTTTCCAGGCATTCTGGGTATTAAAACGTAAAACTTGTACATCTTTAATGAGCATTCTTGACGTAATATTCGTCACTTGCTAGTGGTCGTCTCGGTTTAATCGCCGGGGCTCATCGTATTCGTTAGAGTTAGTTCTACATGAATAGAGTTCACCGGATTTCAGACTTAAAAACATTTACTTTAACGGCGGGAAATCCGGTGGAGCGAGTTTCAAGGGGATCAACATTCTACACCCATAATCGACTATTTTCCTTCCATTGAAACCCGCCCCGACGTAGTTTCGAACTTTTCTTTCCCATGAATCGCACGAAATCCCTTGGAACGTGTTCCAAATAGATCAACGTACCGCGTTCACAATCGGTTATTTTCTTGACTTTTCAACCCTGCACATTCGAGAGAAACGTTATTGGGTAAATGAAGCGTTTTATTCCACCAATGCTTTTCATAGCAACTTTCGTGCTGTATAGGTGCCTGCTGTAATGAAATATTTTGATGTTATTTGTAATAGATTATTTTAAAGATGACATTACCATAAAGGAATCAGTAGTTTCTGCTGCTACTTTTTGCAGGCACAATAACAGTGAACTTTTTCAGTTTTTTAATAAATTATTTAGAAACTCCTGGATAATCTGTTTAGAGGAATACTAAAAGATTACACAGATACGTAAGTGACATCCACATATAAATCTTCCGACATCATATAACTACTAAGTAATATAGCTCATTCTTTTTGAAATTCAGTGCCTTAAAATCACTTATATCTTTCTTCAAATATTTCAAACACAATACCTAAACCTCTCCACCACCTTATTCACTCATCACACGAGTCACAGGGTCACAATTCAACGAACTCTACATTTTAATAACCCAAAACTGATATCCTTTTACACCATACAACATGTCAAACAACTAACAATTTTTACGAAGATTTTCGCGCTTGTTCTCACCCTAGCCGATTCATACGAGGATGCAGATATTCACTAGTAAATATTCGTTCCCTTCCGCCGCCAGGGGGAAAGCCTGCGCCATCCACTCGTTTCGTCGACGAGCTAATTAGTCGATATTTTTCAAGCTTTCGCTTTGAGATTAGCATCTCAAACATTCGTCGAGTTGGGTTGTAGCCGGGGAAATCTGAAAATTACGGAACACGATTAAACAAGCGCGGCGGGAGGGCGGGGCGGGGGGGGGGATAGCAAAAAATGGCGGGGCTCGTGTAGCTGCGACGTCGATAGACGGATTATATTTGCGTATCCCTGTGTTGCGTCGTACGAAAGCTCGCGAGACTCGCGGAAAAAGCGGCCCTCGCATTTTCGAAGAGGACTACATAGTACATACACGGTTACGCGGTGCAGTCGTCGACGAGCACGGCGGTCCCCCGCCCCCCCTGTTCCTCCCCCACACCCCCATTCCGTTTCTGTTTCTCTCTTTTCTTCCAACAGCATCGCGAAAGTTTCGCGAGCTGCGCGCCAACTGTTCGAAAGTTAAACGAACGACTCCAATTATGCAGCCCACCGTTGCAACGAGCCACGATCTCGACCCTCCCCCTCCGTGCCAGGGGCTGTTTATTTTACAAATTTGTTATCGGCACTACGTTACGAGGAATTACCAAACTTGCTTGCTTACCGAATTCGTTCCTTTGTTTAGACACGCGTATCTTTTCGGTTTATAAGCAGACTAGCTTAAAGTACTAGGCGCTGCGCGGGCTTCGTATATGTATCTACTTCAGCATTAATATTTTAAAATTAACTGAGGCCTTGATTAATTATTACGTAGTGCTTATTTACATATATGGAATCTACGGAACATTCTCAACGAATGCTTCACTAACATCGTCAGTGCTCGGCTTCCTTTTGTCATAGGTTAATGTTTTATACATCTAAACCTTTCTCGAGACTTCTTACTAATATAATAAATAAAAAAGTGTGTTTGGATGTTTGTTACTCAATCACGTCGCAACTACGTGACGGATCTTTCTGAAATTTTGTATACGCGTAGTCAAGGACCAGGAATAATATATAGGATACTTTTTATTCCGATTTTTTTAACCGATCTGGACCAAATTTTTCATAATTATACTCTAGAACCCTGCGGAAAATATGGGGTACCATGAAATCTGGACCTTCCTCCTTATTTCAGCCTCTTGACACTCTGCGACAATCAAAGTAATTTGATTAATTTTTGGGCTTAGGTGTTAAGGTATTGCTAATTTATGCAACTTCCTTGTTCATAGTGTGGACATTTTTTAATACGTATTTTAATGAAGGATGTTGCGAGGATTGCGAATATTTTGGTTTGTTTTGGATTAATAGGGATAGTCAGTTATAATAGTTTTCTTTGATTATATTGCTACATTTAGATTAGATTCAATATAATTTTCGGATGGAAAATTAATGGCGAAATTTTTCTCACATTTACTGAGGAGGTTTAAAAATGTTTGTCAATGAGAACAGGGGGTGAAATGGAAGCACATGTATTTATTCATGTGATGTTATAACAATTGTCAACAAGAGACACCAGTACCACGTTAAACTGTCATTTCAAAAACGTGACGCATGAAGAATCAATATTAAATAATTGTTTAGTTTCTACGTAACGCCAATACCTCATTTCACTCTCCATTCTTCAAAACATGTACATTTAGAACACATAAAATTACTATAAAAAGGAAAACAGATAAAAGTAGTACCTACCCCCAAATATGATATTGCGAATAATTACAACCGGAGAGAAACTTGCATTTCTGCACCCGACAACCAATTATTATTCGAGAAAAGGTATCCAAGTAACGTACTTATAATATTGCTAAATTGTGATACTTCGCATACATTTTCCCCAAAGCCACCCTTAACTTCCTAACCACTCACCGAACACGATCATACCCGAGGTTTTAATTACGGAGAAGATCCTGTGGCTCCAGAACCATCGAATTTACCACGAATACATCGCGGCGGAAAGCTCACAAAATGGAAGCCCTGCCCGCCATACTTTCCACTGATTCATTTCCCTCCTCTCTGGTCTCACACAATTACGATGCGCGAATTTAATCAAACAGTATTTTACAGTGGCTAACCGTCCCGGTATGATAGCGGCCTCGCGCGGGAGGAGATGATAAAAAACATCGCTGCACATGGGCAAGCGTAGCCACATCGGTGCTGAACGTCAGTCAATTTTCTGCTCGCCAGCCTCTACCATAACAAGTCGTAAAAAATTCGCGCATAAAAAACGAGCACCATGTCCGAGGCTAATGAGAAGCTACCGATCGTCACGCTTCCCCGTGCCCCGACCATGAATAATTAAGCGGCGGCCTCGCCGCTGCCATAATCCTTAGACGTCGACCGTAAAAAGAATTATTAAAGCGTGCCCTCTTGTCCAGCGGGATCGCAGCGCCGTGGAAGGATCAAGCTGCTCCAAACTGGCGTATCGTCCGACAAAACGTCCCCCGCCCCCGTCGGCTAAATTCGTCCTTCGCCGCTGCGAAAAAATTGTTTGTAAATGTTTGCCAGTTGGCGGGATTACTCGTCACACTTTCGTGTGTTGATATTTAAAAAAAATGCCTGACGTAAAATACCTGTTTTTCAAAATTTTGTTAACGCAAGTTTGCACCGCTTAGTGCAATATTAAACTAGCCTACCCTGGTAGTAGGGGTATCAGGTTGACACTTGCCAGAAATAGTTTCCTTTGAGGAACATATCGATCGCTTTACACCAAGTTCCATTTGGTTTGAGGGTGGACCATTTTCGTAGAACTAATGTGGCTATTTCCCACGTCGCTATTTTAATCGCGCGCAAGTAGGAACAGCATGCCAGACATAGCCGAGCCATTTCGAGAACCGTGCAGCAGACGTACGATATCCCGGAATCCCTTGAAGCTGATACATTACAGATCAATCATTACTACACCCGTGCCTTTTCACGGAGTAATCGCGTTACGATTCCGCGGCACGCGTTCATCGTTCTCCGGCGCCATGCCATTAAACCATCGGGGGAACGGTTAATGCGTGTTCCTTTCAGTGTGCAGCAATTATCGAACGACGACAATCATACGAATGAAACGTTCGTCGGGACGGAGGCATAATTCGCGGCGAAAAGTCAGTGTGCATCGGCGGAACGATGGAGAGCCGCTTTATACGCGTTTATACGCGTCGCGTGTACCATATAGGCAGGATTGTTCCGCGCCCGGGATACCGTTGGTGGGCTGAAGTTCCAATAGCTGTCGAATTATTGGCGAACGATTAAAGCAATGTAAAGTCTGCCCCGGCTCGTCCCGCGACGAATAATTTAAGCGTGTGATTGCTGGCGGGCAAATAATGCCCGTACGATAAACAACGGGCCCGCCGACGCAAGTTAATCGCTCCATTGTCCGATTGCGTCGACGTGCGTGAACGAATTCCATCGGTCTCTCGTGGCGGCGGTGTGAATATGTCTAAAGCTGCCCACCCAGCGCAGCCTCGATTTCTGTTCCATTAACCAACCAGCCTCTATACGCGCGCCCCTGCCCTCGCTTCTGTACACACCCGCGATGGCCGCGCGCGCGCCGTCATTGTACGTAAGCACGGGGTCAGTGCCTTAAACTATGCCCTGACGCAGCCTGCTCGGGCATTAAAAGCGAGATGCTACCGGAATCCTTCGTTTCGGTTGCCTACTATAATCCGGGGCCGGGTTTACGATATCGAGTAGAGATGGGGAGGGAAGAGGCTGCAAACGAGCCACAGAAGTATCTCATGCGAAGAGGCTCTTAAAGGGCTGAACCTTGCGCTCGATATGCATTACAAAACCGCGAAATCTCCCCCATCCCTCCATGGTAACACAATACAAGAAGACCCATTCAGCTTATGAGAAAGGAAAATTTTACCTTCATCCACGCTCATACGCCTACGTACACGATCGTCCTCTGTGCACGACTGAAGCCAGGCCAATCTCAGAAGAATTCATAGGGTGATTGCGTAGGGATGTACCACGCTTTTAAAATCGTCTCAAAGTTAAATATTTTAAACGTAGTGAATGTTGGACTTATCAGTTCGTGTGATGAATTGACTTATAGCAAATATTCTTTTTGAAAAGATTGTATGAGTAAACAAAAAAATTAATTCTATTCTTAATATTCTCATAAGTACTAAGTGCATATTTTTTTATTTTTTCCCACAATAATCACACATGTTTTTATTCGAGTTTTTATAATCATCTTCACTTGAAATATGCATCTCATTTGTTTCTTCTCCATGACTATCCGAAAACTCTGTAATCTACATTCCTTTTATTTGCATTCAAGGGGGGAGACTAACCCAGAAATTTTCGGAAAAATCGATTTCTTGATTTTTAGATTTTCTTGAAGTACATTTTGAAAATATTCCCTGAAAGTGTCAAGTTAATCCGACCAAAATTAACAAAGTTATACGCGTGTAAATAGGTAGTTGTTCATCGGTGTAGCGGTCAGATTCAAAACTGTAAACGTGTTTTCCTCAAAATCATGTTTTCAAATTCGGTGACACACATAACATAAAAATGAATGAACCGATTTATTTGAGGTTTTGCAGGCTTATTTTAGGGTTAAAAATCTAATCGCTATCAAGAGCTTATCCTTTTTTGCCTAGATTTTTTTTACACCCGAAAAACGAGCGATTTTTTGCCAAATATCGATGCTTCAAATTTGCACCGCCGCCATTTTGTCTGAAAATAATTTTTCCGAAATCGGGCGCGACAGCGTCTAGATTTCATTAATGCCGTTGAGTATCGATAGGTGGCTATCGAGGCGAATCGGACCCCGCCGATCTGCCAGGTTTCAATCGCCGGGATCCCGCGGGGTAATCCGATAAGGAGTTAGTGCTTTTCGAGAAAATCTCATCTGACGGCCCGCGATCTCATGCTCGATTGGGATTATGGCGCCCTACCGCGCTAACAGACGGGGACTTGTAGCTCCTGCGGGCCACGCGAGGGTGGCCACCGCGCAAAAAGGGGGCTGGCCTGGTCGTCGTCGCCGCGGAATAAGGGAGGAGGGGTGGCACGTAGCTATGACGGAACGCGGAACACGCTAGGCCACAGTGGACGGAGGGGGCGGAGGGAGGCAAAAAGTCAATCAATCGCGGCCAGGGCATTGTTTGCACGAGGCTTAACGTTAATTCCTATTTGTAGATCTGATTGAATGGAGGACCGCACACGAGGATTTCCTTTTCATAATCCGTTATACGGACGGAGGCCGAATCGGTGGGGGGGATCGTTATCGTGCTTGAGAGAACGGACGACTCTTGGCCCCGGCGATGATAGATTGCTTGTCTCTCGTCGGGCCCGATCGTTGATGGATAATTTCGCGAAAACGCGCCGCGCGTTCCCGTTGATTAATATGCTTACTCGATCATCGGTCGAGTAGCCGCGATAAGGGTATTGGAAAATCTTATGCGATGAAAATTTCGGTGAGCGGGTGTATTCCCGGCTCGTTTATTCCATTTAACCTGCGCGCGGTTCAAGGGGTTCGCAACGCTCTTGTAATTCGAGTTTGCTTCGCTGTTATTCCCACTATTGGAAGTGGGGTTTCGGTGAATTATTAATCTGGGGCAAGTTTTTGCTGGCGCATTTCACCCTGAAGGACCGAAAATGGGCACAAACGAAAAATTACCTGATTCTTCTATCTCAACCAACGGATTATTAGGGATGCGTATAGAAATCTAGAGTTTATTAAACGATACACAATCGACTTTACTAATCCCCGAATTTTTAAATTGTTGTACTGCGCCCTAGTCAAACCTCGCCTAGAAAATGCATCCGTTATTTGATCTTACCAATTCAAAATATGAACAACTTATTCAGAGAGCGCAGCATAGTTTCCTTAGGATTGCTACATACAGGCTACGTCAAAGTATAGCAGGTATAGACCGCGATTATATCCCAATCCTAAATCAGTCGAATCTGCGATTCCTTGAGTTTAGGAGAGCTAAGGCGAACTTGCTTCTCCTTTTTAAGATTATTAACAGCCTTATTAATTGCCCCCAACTCCTTGAGTTGATAAACTTCTATGCTCCTAAGAGCCTTTAGATTCACACGTAGTTTTCTTCCACAGCAGTATATTTCCGCAATGATCAACTGAGACCTTGTAAACCGCATATGTGGTCTGGCTAATTCATATTCTGCTAACATAGACATATTCGATATTAACATAAGCAGCTTCAGAAACTCGGTTCATAGAAACTTGCAAAACTTGTGATTTGTCCGTCTCAACTGTAATACTAATTATGTACAGTAATGGGGACCTATCCCCGTTTATGCATAAATATAAAATAAAAAAATATCAATCCAACAGGTGTACCTGAACTTGCAAAGCGTTCTTGCAACAACTTTTGCAGCAGTGAAACACTGTTAATACATTGTGGTGCGATAACGAAACTGTAATGTATGCCATAAATGATAACTTACGATTCTTTTGGATCTTCATTCTCGATTTTTTAACGGCTACAATAGTGATAGTACATGCTGTCTGATTCCTCAGGAAACTGAATCGTAACCCACGTTTATGGACCATATTTCCACCCTTAAAGCATGTAGGTATGTAAAATGCACTCCCAAACATGGGGAATCAACCAAGTATACGAATCACCCCATACCATATAAACAAACCAGTAAAAAATGCTACGCACAGTCCCATTTAGATGCTCCCCAGGTACTCGAGCGAAACAACCTAAGTAAGTAGAATCAATGAGCGAGTGTGACAAAATGGCTGATCATACTCATCCGTAAGTACGTCGTAAACACGTTCGTACCATTGATGGTCCTTGAACGTGAAAGAGGGTTGGTGAAAGTAAATTGACGGTTCCTCCAGGCAGATTAGGTGCTCACGAGCGGCCGTTACCTCGTTGTTATTGTCAGAAAGGGTCGCGCGAGCGAGCTAAAAGGCTGCAGCGGGAGCACATTGGTCCGAGACGTGTGCCGTCCTGCCGATAATACTTTCACCTAGGACGGAAACCTCCTTGTTCGAAGAAAGTGCGAGGATTCGGCGAGCGCGGAGGAAACTACCGGCAACCCCTGGTTCCCTGGAATACATATCTATTCCTGGGGAGCCGTTAGCCCGAGTATGACTCCCGGGGGAAACCAACTCTCAGACTCATCCTGGCAAGTAACGACTGTGTGTTCCCCCTCTTATTCCGCTCGATCTGGGCCGTTTGCTTCTTCTATCCCCGTTACCTAGCCGACCTTCGCTGATCTTTAACATCTCACCTTGCACGACCATTTAGCGCACCTTCCTCCCGTATACGTTTCCCACCCTGTCTCCCTCGCCAGTCAGGAAACACAGCAATTGGATGCGTTTATCAGGATTTATCGACGAAGTTGCCGTTCCTGTCTCATGGCGCTAAGAAAGATTAACTGAGAGGTCTCCTAGTTTCACGTCACAGATGCCACGGTCTCTTGACTATGCTTCCGTTTCAAGGAAGAATATTTAAACATATTTAAGTGTCTGAACATATTGATTGTCCGGCGTGGCCACGTTCACTGTTCTACGTAGTTTCTAAAAAATTCGCACGTAAACCTATTTTTTATCGACATTTGCGAAGAAACCATGTGGTCAGTTTGGCAGAAATTAATAAATTCATTTCATGACATTTCGATGTACTTTTGTGCCAATTTTGGTACACTTTTTGAATATAGTTTTCCTGTTTCAGAAGAAAAACTGAAGCTACAACCCTCTTTTTAGACTCTGCTCTATGCCACTGTGTTAAAATGCATCAATTTTAATTAAGAATATCTCGATAACTATGTGGTAAATCGAATTCTTGAATTCTGCACACAATCAGTTAACCAAATAAATGCAAGCCATTACCTGTTTCCCACAGCTTCTTTTGTGCCTCACGATCAGTCGTACTTTTACACATTTTCCAATAGAATGAAACACCTGCTCTAACCCAATACTTCAAGTACACCATATTTAGACCCTAGCCTATATTTGCAACCACCTATTTTTTCCCATTGCTTTAAGGAAACTCTGTTCAAGAGTTAACCATTTGTAAGTTCTACATAATAACCAGCTTCCCTCTGTATCACGAGAAGATACAAACCTGCAGAGCTTGAAAAAGTTTCACGTTTAAGTCGCTCCTCACGTAACCCGAATAACCTCCATTCCTTGATATGATCCCAGACTTTCGAGCCACAGTGTACCTTCAAATAGGGCGCACCCCACAATCCACATTATTTTATGTAAATCTATCTGCCGGGAAAGCACGGAACGAGACTATCCTTCCGTTTCGAATCCCACGATTCGAATTATGTCGTATACGACGGCTAAAATGTTGATCTTCTGGCAGCGAAACGTGCCCTGCTGCTCCGTCGTGAATTCCCCGGCGTGGGAGGAACGCAAGCGGATAGAAGGCATAGGGACGGCAAAAAAGACGCGGCGAAATGATACGGGTCGGGTCGGACGCAACAAGAACGCAATACTAATTTGTCCGACATCGTGAACAAGGTTGGTTAATATGTATGATGTACGAGTGTCGTGTTACGTGTGGTCGATGTCGCGTATCATCTTTATCCGGGCATAACGAACACGACTTTCTTGTCCACGGACTCCGAAACAATGGTCTTGAGGTTGTAAAGGGTGGGCTCGACTTGTTAACGAACCTTCTTCGCCCCCCCCCCCCCCCCCCCTCTCGCCGTGTTCCCCTGCATGTGCGTCTGATTACGAAACTGGATATACACAAACGGAATGAAGTTACAGCGTATGGAAAAGAGGGTATAACTTAGTATCTACGGGGTGGTCCAGCTTTTGCGATCGTCTCGAATGTTTCCTTTTTCGCTCTCGATGGTAATCAGGGACAAGCTGTGCCGTTGAAGGGGGGCAGAGTTTTGTACTGGAGTACCGTTTCGTTCGGGATTGCAGTTGCGAAATTTTTGAGCCTGTGGGTACCTGGTATTTTTAAGTGGAACTCTGCACGGTAATTAAGAAGTTATGTTGGTATACATTCAGGGATGTAATTAATTTTAGAAGATACCGTGTTGCTTTTGTTCCCTTATCTGTGCCACCTTCGGGTTGCATATTCAACCGTGGCCTGCTTTTTCTGGAAGCTTTTTCACGCGAAACTTTTGTGCAGCTTGCAAATGATATTTCGAATATAGTTACGTCTTGTATATCTTTCTGCTTTATTTCTATATCTTATTTATTTTGAAAATTTGAGTATAACTGGAGAATTGCATGGTAATGTTTGTGATATTCCAATACAAAATTACCTTTAGTTAACAATTTAATATCACATGCGTAGCACGATGGGAAGTGAGAATTTCTTTTTTAAATAGCGGCGAACAGTCAAGTCGAAGCGGAACGTAAGTATGAACGTCAAAGAAAGTCAGCACGAGGCGGGAAAGGAGTACAAAGAGACTTTGAAGTTTATAAAAACAAGTCGGTAAACATTAATCGAATCCTTTAATCAAATTCGCTTTCATGTTCGATAGACGGTCTAAAATGGGGAGAGGTTGCTTATCGATTCAAACTACTACCGTTAAAACGGAACTGGAGTCAATTCGCAAACCCCTGGACTCAAAGAAAGAAGGGGTGAGACGAATGAAAGGATGAAAGGGAGAAACGTCAGGGCAGTAATGGCGGAAGATCCAGCAGATGCAGCAGAAAGTTTGCGAATTCATTGCGTGAAGTCTCGTTTTATCGAGTATCTGTGGAAGCAGTATATGGTACAGATGATTTCTTTTTAAATCGATTATTTCGCTTCTGCCAATTTTCTCTACGCTCACAAATAATGTGTGCACCATCTGTACCGATAACCTCTACATCTCACCCTATCTTGTCACCCTCCCCTATTTCAAAAAGTCTTGAAACACACTCAATTTCTTTAGTTCAAATGCATTACTATTTTAGAGTCAGTCGGACCCAATCAAATACGAATTTAATTCTAATCCCTACGGTTTCTTATTTGCCCTTGTTCCTTAAAGTCGTAATTACCTATAACATATCGGCCTGGAATTCGCGAAGAGAATTTATTTCTGCAGGAATCACACCCACCATAAACTTTCAAAAAGTGCAAACAACATGGAGCTGCCTTTCCTGAATTTTCGAGTCGCCAAGCTACCCCTGTTAGTCAGAAAAACATTTCTTAACCAACCCTACAGCTACTTAGGGGTGGATTTGAGTATAGGCTAAGTAGATTGCAGCCTACGGTGGCATGTTCTGGTGAGTGGCAAATTTTTAAGAGCGAAATATATTAGAAAAGCTTTAAACAAAGAGGCTTGAGACAAGTTAAAAAACAATTCACATGGTCAATGACTCAGATGTGAGTTGCCATATTGAATTAATCTTGGAATTGTCTCAACTCTTTTAGGGCGGCAGATACTTGTTTGCTTAAGGTCGCCAAACCTTCAAATCCGCCCCTGCAGCTCCTTCCCCCGCCCCCATCGTACAGACATTTCTTCCGGCCTCCGTTCCACATTCCTTCGTAAACGAACCAAACACTTTAAACACCAATAAACTCGATCAGACGTGTGGTCCAGCGGAAGCATGAGAACGGGGCGTCTGCCCTGCGAGCGATCCTCGGGGCCGGCGCGATAGGTTAACGCGGATGGGCATCTATCGATGCAATTACCGTTAACGTGTCTTGCGTGGGTGGTACGTACATCCTTGTAACGACGTCGTAACTTTGATCGTCTCCCGATGTCGGTCGCCGCCTAATTCGGCCCTTCGATTCGACGACAGCCGCACGTGCCCTCTACAAGGTGGCGCGCACGTGCTGGATTACCGTGCCGCCGGGCGCACGACCTCAGAAGTAATTCCGTCGCGGTGTGTACTTCGCGGCCGCAGCGCAATATTAAAGCGGCAACGCGAGGAATATGGTAATGCCGTTGGAGTAACGAAACTCCGACAGAGCTGGACACGGGTCGGCACTAAAATCCGCCGGAACAAAGGAACACGTCGAGCCCCGCGCGTTATTCCGTTCAATTTCACCGGCCGGAAGTTATCCGCGCCGGGGCTGGCTACTCGCGCGTATGCCGACAATAACGGCGCTCCTATTCTCCGCGTTTTCGAATTTCTCGCAGCACCGTAAAGCCCCATACCTCCGTTGCTGATACTGGGCAATCCCAGATTTCGCCTGTACTTCGAAATTCGAGGTCGGCAGAGCCTTCTTTGACATTCAAATCGGTGGCGCATACAGCCCGGGGCAGATACTATTAGTGGAAAGTATCGTAATTGCGGTGGCTGGCCTTCTTTTTCTCCAGATTTTGATGTTATTGGTATTCTTCTACGTTACAATAGTATTTTAAATGGCAGAAACAGAGTTTACATGATGTGCTCACCTTTGGACTACTTCTTAACCCTTTCGTCCCGATTTGTTCTATTTGGATGTTCTTATATTTTCTTGTAGAAATCGATTTTACTAAGCTAGCGATAGGTACGGAACAAATTTGAATGTTTCGTGTCAATTTTAATAATTGGGGCATATGGGTCCCACACAGATTTTTGAGTGGGACATAAGTGTCCCGGAAACGTATAGACACTTCTCTATGCTGAGTAAGACAAATAGAAACGTAATAATTTAAAAAGTTATTATGTATACAATATTTGTAGTATATAGTATATAATTTATATTATAAAATATATACACTAAAAAGTATACAGTTTATATTATAAAATATTGTATATACTATAAATATAGTATGATATAACTGTTTTGCTTAAAATCTTTTTAAATACATAAAGGCTACAATAAAAAATTTCAGAGAATGGTTCAATTACGCGTGACAAAAACAAAATTTCTATCGTTGCGGCTTTGCAGCCATATCCTCTGCCAAAATAAAAATTATCCAGCAAATTACTACGTTAATTCTTCTCATGATTGCCAATCAAAGCTAATAGCATGTAGTCGGATTAACTAAAAAAGCATAAACTAACGCATATATGTGGCACGTATTGTTCCACAGATGATCACAAAACATCACTGGCACATACTTATGGGTCCCAACAGGGTCGATAGGGTTATGAAATGGAACACAAGAATAGAATAGTAAAGGATTCACCCCAAAGTGAACTAATGACTAATTAAGTGGTGTTAATTCCAACTGTGATTGATACCTGCTTCGCGATTCCTCGTGCGTTATCACGTGGATTCGCTTCGCAGTGGTTCCCATCTTTTATTTAAATAGTTTTCAACGCACATCATGGACCTCTTAGTAGGACAAATTTACCTGTCGGTACCTTTCCCCTTCTATTAATTTTCTTTCACACCCTTCATTCCAAGCCTGCCTTTCGCTGCGTACAACGCCAGTGTAGAATGCAAAATTTCACCCCGCACCCTTGTCGCCCATGGTCCGTGGATATATTAATTCGCGTTTATTATTACTTTCGCCAGGGCGCACATAAAATCTCTACTATTTTCGCGTCGCGTGACGACTAAATAGCTGCGGCCTGCAAGGCATGCCGAGCACAACGCGGCATTGGACGTGTTAATATCAGGACATAAATGGTTCGAGCATTCCAGGAATTCTTTTCCGAGATACGACAGGAGTTACAAAACGACTCCCTCTCCCGTTCCAGCTGCACGGATATCGCTTTTGCAATCGACTGCCGCGGATGATCGTTTGCAGGAAAAATCGAGGGCGCGGATAATTTCATCCGTTCCTCGACCCGCGATCCTTTATCCCTCGAATTTCAATGCATTTCCCGTAACATCATCGCCTGATCGCGCTATTCGCCATCCACGTGGCCCACTTCTGAAATACGACCCATTTAAGCCGATTTCTCCAAACGATTTCACTCGCGCGCGCACACACACACATTCATCGCGCATGGAGTCCCAGCCACCCACAACTGGGCAGAGTTCGCGACGAGCCAGCAACAGCCAAGATAATTCGATCTAATGCTGAGGAGTAGCTTTTGGCACGACTGGACGGGCCAACGTTGCCTGGACGAAGGGAGTTAGAAGCCCCTGGCAGGGATATGGAAGGGAATCGAGAGAAGACAGGATGTACATTGTACAGTCAGTCTCATAACACCGTGTCCACGGTATTTACTAAGGTCGGCATGTAAAAAAGAAGCTATTGGTAATGTATGTGTGTTGCGTTTGCTAATGTGGTTCATATGAAATTTCTTGGTATCGGTTAGGGTAAGTGTTCCCATTAGAAACGTTAGTTAACCCAGACTATGTCCCCTTTGTTGACCATTTGTATCTGCTTTTGAATTGAAGGAGGGAAATAAATGTGTTCAGTGGAACAGATAAAAATTACAGTATAGAGTAGAGTACAAACTTTAAATATTAATTTATTTGTCGGTCGATGTGATATAAAATTTATGTAATTTTAATATTCACGAAGTTATGGGAGTTAATCATTAACTGAAGAGTGAAGAGATTTTAATATAAATGTAGAGTGTGATAAGGTAAGTAGTAGGTATTTAAAAATACTCGGGTTTGGCGAGATTTTAAAGATTTTTACAATCTTACCTTGATATTTTCAAAAGATCCGTCTTCTTAGGTTTCTACATTTAGTTTTACATGCGTTTTAATATTTCTGTACCACTGTTGTGTGTATTCTTTTAAGAATTCCTGGTCTGGCCTTGACAGGCATTCTCTACTTACTAAAGCAAGTTTCAGTTGCTTTCAGTTCTTTCTGCATGTCCGCTAATACTTTAAATATTTAACTAACGTCCTGCAACGTACGTTAAGAACCACGTCGACCTAAGCAGGAAGAAGTGCCCCACAGTGTAACAATCTTAAACTCACGCGCATACTGCATTCAAAGCGAGCGTCACAATTTCATTCTCCACTGAAATTGCCCAATGTTAACCCTACCACAACCACCAAATTAATTACAAAGCAAACGCTTCCAGTACCTATTATTCGAACTTCCTAATCCTTCCACCGCCGCCTACACCCGCCAACCTCGCCGTCAACCCATAACCACTAACATTCACAATTGCACTCCCATCACTAAGAACGCGATAGCTTTTTAAACGTGCTGTCGGGCAGTACGTAACTTTTTCTACAGGGTATTAATCTCCTCGCAGATATCAGTGGGGGTTACGTTCTGGTGTGACAGACTGGCAACTCGGACTGTACTCGGGCTATCTACGCGGTAAATCTGGCATCTAACAATAAGAGCAACGCCCACTCACACTCGGCGATCGTGTGCGCGTCCCTGCGAGACCAGGCTGTTGCGGCTGCAGCTCCCTCTCGAGCGGTTCCACACAGACGCCCCTGCTCGTCGCTGAGGGAGCCCCGGACAGGTAGGCCCCGTGCCCACCGCGATCCGCACATAAACGCGGCGTCGAGGGTGGATCGCGCACAATTACCCATTGTCTGATACAGATATTTATGTGTGGATAGCCTGGGCCCACGTAACTAACGGACGGCCAGCACGGCCGGAGATCCACTAAATCCAAAGGCTCGCAACAGCATGCGCCTTAGAGCGTGCAGATAAGCGACGGATAGGATACTCGGGGGGAGAGGAGGGCGTGCTTTGTGATCCGGAACCCGCGGCAGAGGCTGGCCCACGCTTACACTTGACGGGACCCGGTGCACTGACTCTCGTTGTATGTAAAAGAGCCGCGATTCCTTACCGCGTAAATAAAGAGGGAGAGAGATCGATGGCTTTACACCCCTCGCCGTTGCTGCGGGAGATCGCATCGGAGAGGTAGATCTTGCTCGTTGGTCCTCTGTCTTTTGTAAGATTTCAAACGATTTTTCCACGGTTTTCTGCATGTTTCGGTGAACTGCGGGTGGGATGCTCCAGCAGGTCTTGGATGAGGGTGGTTTTGATGCGAATGATATGTGGATGCTGTTTAAAGTTAAATTGAAGGGTAAAGAGAAAAACCGGGAATGCCCATTTTTCGTGATTTTGCGATTTATAGTTTATTTTGTTGGTGGCAATTGGGGACTACAGAATTGTCGAATCACAGAGGGTTACAAAGTTCAATACCCACTAGGGTGGTCCTTATTTCTCAACTTTAAAATTTGTATTGTCTGACCCTCTTAAAATCTTCTATTCGACAAAACATAAATATCTTCGTGTTTTTTATTTGTCTATTTTGATATATAAAGGTCGCTCAAGTACTTTATATTTCGCATGTACCACAAGTTTGGCAACTATGACTTTATAATTGTCACTTGTCAATTTTAATGAAACGGGGCCCATATTTATATATCAGAATCCGAAACCTATATCAGAATCCTGAATAGAATGTTTGTCAGAGCCGAGAGAGATGAGAGAAACTTAAATGTGCATATAATGCCTTATGCCGCAACACAATACAGTACACATTCGTTATAACCCGTTTCGTCTATGCGATGTGTGCCCGAATTTTAATGTTATACTCTCCCTGAAAAGTTAATAAAATCATTTTGTTGCTTTTGAAAAAATTTCTATCAATTTATACCAAAGTAGTAATATTTCATTGATGTTGAGCGACCTATAATCCTTAATATATTTTAACAAAATTTTAGATGAAATTATTTGAAACTATTTCGAAGCTTCTGAGAGAGTCAGAAGAAATTTTAAAAAACTTTGATTTTTTACCATACATATAAGGACCACACTAGAGTACCTAACAAATGAAATTGTGCTGTGTAATAAAAATTTCAAGTTCACTATTACATTTCTCCATTCAAAATAAATAATCTTTTTGCATTGCTCATTACGTAGAAAATAATTAAATGTACACACATTTAAAAAATACTTTTAAATCAATTTCGTATTCGAACTTCACTCACCACACACAGTACCTAATATAGCGAAAAATGCATTCATTCTTAAAAAAAAATGTTGGAAAAACGTAATTTCGCCACCGCGTCAACAGAAATTCATTATCCTTGTAATAATTATGAACACTGCCCCATGTATCCATATGTGCGAAAACATGTTCGGGCAAGCGCTGGTTTCGTGCTGGAAATTTTGAGAGCTCGAGTAGCATCAAAACGTTTAACGAGGCGAGGATAACGGCGACTGTGTAGTTTAGTGAGTGACGGCTTAGTCGCAGATACACACGCTAATTCGTCGCTAAGTCTCCGCAGCTCTTCGCCCGATAACGATTCCCGCGTATATCGCGTTTAGCTGGGGCACGTAACACCGGCTGCCTCTATATCGGTTATGCCCGTGTATAAACGTGCTCGCACAGGTGAATATGCTGAACGAAGTTTCCTCGACTTCGGATATCCGACGATAGAAGCGCGGCAATTTCCACCTCCGCCGCGCTCGATGGGAGCAGAAATTCCTTGATCGCATCGAGACGTAAAATTCATTATGACCGGCCTTCCCTTTAATTAAATAAGCTATGGAAAGGCTGGAATTACTTTTCTGCGGATTCAAGTAATCCCGAAGTCGATGCACTAGGTCGGAGCTAGCGGCGTAGAAAGGTTCTTTGGTACTGCGTAGATTGAGTATTATATTGCGTTAATGGAAACGTTATTGAAAGGGGGGCATTCTAGACTCTGATGCGAAAGGATTGTTTTCTTTGAACTCCGCTTTGGTATTTTGTGTGCTAAGCTTGTTAACGTTGTGTTATTCAGGATATATAGAATGAATTGGAATGTTAGTCGAAATTCGGTAGTTAAATAAGGTAGGTACCTAATTAATAATAGGTAGGTATATGTTATTTAGATAATGATGAAATCATATTTGTATAAAGAAGGAACGGATTCTTTTCGTGTAGTAATTAAATTATTGCTCATGGTAAACTAGCGTTTACTGGGGGGATTGCGCCCTGTTGGGCCGAAAAATAGGTAATTCTTTGTGAATTTTTTGCACAAAAACGGTTCGACAAATTAATTTGAGATTTTGCAGGCTGTTTCATTGTATCTCGAACTATTGTTCTGAATTTTTGTGTAACAGTGAAAAAAATACATGGTGGATAGCTTAAGGGGTTTTTTCACTGTAACGCCCTAACAAATTACCGTTGTTTGGAATTTTTTTTTGGTCTCAAAAAGAATGTATGTATTACATTGGAGTCTTTCATATTTATTAATATCTATCTACGGGTTTTGAGAATTTGAAAAAAATATTGTCATATTTTTTAATGCTTGCTTTCGCCAAAATAGGTTGGTGTAATATGCGTTGTAAAAAAGACGACTTGTTTGCGCGGTCGATTTTGCAGAAACCATGTATCCGAAAGCAAAAAACCAAAAAGATTTCTAATCAGTATGATTAGTTAGTTCATTTCAATATGGAATTCTGACACTATATTTGTCCGTAGGAAGGTTAATTGAGAACTCCAATTAAACTACGTCCAAGGAACGGTGATAAAAATGAAACGAATATTTCCCACTACTGGGTATAATCGAAGTGGCAAATAAAATTTTGAGTACATTTCCTGCTCCACATTATTTCCATCGCACCGTCGAATAAAGCACCTTAATTGACTTTTAATTTCGCAATTTCTCGGAGCGCGCTATTTGCTGCGGAAATTCGATAAGTATTTAGAGTGCAACACTGTACACTCACATTCATTAAAGTTACTTCGTTCCGTATGTTTGTCAGAAAACACAATGGAAATAGAACGATGCCGCCGTGTTCGTCGCGGCGTGTGATTACGCGTGATTCCTCTTTACGAAGTTGCAGTATGTTTGTCGAGGTTGTTACGAATTGCGATTCGCGACAGCGCGATTTCCAATCCTGGTCTGGAAATTTTGCCACCCGTGAAGATTTACTTCACCACACTGAAAATACACCAGTACTTTCCAAACGTGCCCCACTGTGTTGATGTACTTCCTTCACTGCTCCAATAACATACCGAATTAATTTTCAGTTGTAAATTAAGCTTGCATAGTTTCAGTCAATGCATTCGGATAGGTACAAATAAATTCTGTTTATTCCTCGTTACACAGCGAAAGATATAATTTATTTTCATTTAAACCCTGCCAAACGAGGCTATCGATTGGGTAAACTAGATCTCCATAATAATTATTAGTGAATTATTTATTTAACCCTTCGTAATCAAGGGGTTCACTGCACTCCAGCGTAATTTTTAAGTTACCATTTTCATATTTTTGAAGCTTTTAACTTTTGAGTAATAATTGTACATTCGTAATACTCATACAATCATGCTCCAATAGTCTTTTTCTAGAAATGTAAATTTTAATACCATGAATTTTGCAGTTGAAAAAATAGTTGCGTAAAAATCAATTTTTTTTAATTAAAATTCACCAAATTATTCTAATACTAAGATCTACAAATTTACAGAAATATTGGCAAAAAAAATTACCTGGGATGCGATACACCCCGTGTGACCACGAAGTGTTAAATATCTATTTAGGTTTAGTCTGCGCTAATGAAAAGATTATGTGTCTCACAACTCGTCAGTTGAAGAACAAATTCGAGTTGCAGTTGACAAGTATACCCTACTACTTACGAAGAAAAATACACACAGACGGGTAGAGAGCTCACTGAACCATGGTGTACATTTTACCCCACCCCGCTTTCCCTCGTTCCTTCTGTCTTCACTGAGAGTACCTACAAGCAGTTCCAATCTCTGTAATCACCCTGTATAATTCACATCGAAAACTGTTTCCTGCCGAAAAAGTCGGATAAACCGGAGAGGGTGGGGTCTAGGAAAATACCGTCAAAGGGAATGAGGAACGTCGCGCCGAAGACAGCGTCTGGACAGTCAACGAAAATCTCTCCCACTGCGGGGGCAAAACTCGTCGCGGGTAGCATGGGCCGTGATTTACGCTCCGAAGGGTTTCCCAGCGAAATCCTGTATGAGAAGGGTCGGTGGAATTTTTCTAAAGCGATGGACACCGCGAACACGTTTCATTTGTGCGGCAAGGAGGAAAAACTGTTATGACCGCGACGTAACGCTGTTGAAACAAGCATCGCCAGCAGGTGCATTAAAATGGCCACACAGGGACGGGGGAGCAGGCATCCCTTATTTACCCATGTGGCAGGGCAGCCACTTAGTATTGTGATATTGCCGGGGTAAATAAAAAGCACGGGAAGGGGAAACGGAACGGTTCAAAGGGCGATGTTTAAACACGCATGGTCGGGGGCAGCGACAAATGAAGAGTGGCATGGCGAACCGCGACACAGCTTTTCGAGAAAGGGAATGTGATTCTGCCAGTTGTTCCTGTCCATTCTGTTGCTTATCACTTCCCAACATCTTCCACCGTTTCGTCCCTGCTTTTCATGGGGGCGTCTGCTTTTTTACGTTTCTTTATACTAACCCCTTATGCGGTAATGTTCTAAAAATTTGCTCCCTGTGGAGTTAAAAAATAATGTTCCTTTTCATTTGTTGCTGATAATAAGGCGCATCGTAGTTAACGCGATACGTAGGATGTATAAGGTTTTATTTTTAAGGATTCATATTATTGGTACATGAACGTGGAAATTGTAAGAATTTTTAAATTGGATGCTAATTGTTTTATAGGAAAATATTATTGTGGTTTAAATATTTTGGAGGACCTATTAAATATTAAAAGAATGGAGGACTGCAATACAAGCAAAATGTGTTTACTGAAAGTATTTGCAGGGTTTGCTGTTGATTGTTCATTTTTTAAAAAAAAAATTAATCGTGGCGGAAATAGGGTTACCAGATCTAAACATGAAAAAGGAGGACAACCTAGTCTGAAATCGGTTGAAAAGAAAGACGTTGTAAAATAAAACCGAATTTTAGATATTAACTTTTATTATGTAAGAAAACATTAATGTTTCCCTATCCTTCTCCCTATTTAGAGCCTGAATATATAGTAGCTACAAGATTATTCTAATGTAAACATTAATGTTTTCTTGCACAATAAAAGTTGAAGCCTAAAATTCCGTTTTATTTTACAATGCCCTCGTTTTCAAACTATTTCAGGCTAGATTGTCCTCCTTTTTCATTTTACGATCAGATAAATAGTGACGGAATTTTTGTCGGGTGAAGTCGAGAGAAGTGGATCGCTTCAGTTGTGGATAAAGCAAAAAAGAAGGATATTTTTAGGTAATCGGAGGACTACTTCTCCTTTTGGATAACATATGGTAATCCTAAGTGGACGTGAATTAATTTCGTAAGTCAAAACGTGTAACTGCCAGAAACAATTACTATTGACCTTAAGTAAGACACAATTGGAAGAAAAATAAGAATTTTGTAGGCACTATTCAATAACAATAATGCAACGTCAACTCGAATATCCAACAGGGTATCCAAAATGATTTTTTTAATAGAAATAATTATTTCTGATTCGAATCACAAGCTATCTTACAATTAAAAGGCACATTATCTCTCTATTAAATGGAATCCTCAAACCCTACTTTTTTTCGCATGTAAAGTGACATTTCGTTGGAAGCAAACGAAAGTTGATTTTTTCTGGCTCGAGCTTCGTACAGTTCCAGCCGCTAATTCGACAGGGAACTTCGAATACCCGATGAATTATTCATACCCTGTCCCAGTTCCATTTCGTACGCACCGTTAATAAATGCCCTTACAATAAGCAAATATACGGGACGTGGACTCCGTAGCCGGCTCGAATCATCCTTTGTTCTGACTCATCGGATTTTTAATATATCCTTTTGCTGCACGCGCGAGCTCTTTGAATTCGGTGAATGACTGAGCCAACAGGAACCAGCTAATTCCCCGTTTATCGCGCAACGTTGAAGCGTGCCCGAGATTTATGTAAATTCGAAAGTCAACACAGAGTTCGATAATGTCTCGACAATCTGGCCGATAGTTCACGCGCGTTTGAATATTGATACAGATAAGTCACGTGAGCACACTGGCCGCTCGCGCCGCCGGATGTCAAGGGGTTATCCTAGCGAGGAAAGGGCCTAATCCTCCGTTATCAGTCGGCTTAACTCTATCTCGATCTTTTGACGATCGCTTACATCCTTCTCCAGCTAATTGAAAATTCCACCGCGTCTGACTTATGCCAGATTCGGATTACCTTTTGTCCTCTGCATCGTTAAATCACGCCACGTCTCGTCTGCCCGCGGACATTCTTATCTCGAGATTTCGATGTCGAAACGGATAGCCGATTTTCTGACGTGTAATTGATTGCACGGTGGTGAGTGATAAGTGGGGTGCATTGTTAACCCAGTTTGGAAATTTAATGCAGATTTTACAGACACGAGCATAGAGTGCGCGTGGTTTGTAGGGTGAGTCGTTAGAAAGTTCGGTAAAAATGAATTTTGGCGCGGTGAATATAGGAAATTTTCGGAATTAAATATGGTCTGGTTGAAAAGCACGATCACATGGTAATGAGGATTTATTTTTAATGGCAACGAGCATAGAAAAGAATTTCAAATTTTTAAGTGTACTTTAATTTTCAGAATCATCAGATATCTACCTAATCGATAATTACAAAAATGTTTAAGTTTGGTTTATATCTTTAAAATTAAGTAGAATATTTCATTTTAAATATCGAAGTATTTCAAACTTTTCAAACATTCTGTGATTTTAAAAATAATCTAAGATGACATTTGCTTGGTTATTTTCTGTCATATAATAATACTGCCCAAAGTTTTCAGAATACCTATAAAAGAAAATAAGAGAGTATCGCGATTCAACTATATTATATTCCCGACGAAAAATTGTACTTATCTATTATATTATAATCTACGTCATAAACATTATTAACGTTCAAGAATATTTTACTTCAGATAGGAACTGGTTATTCCTCTAAAATAAAGCGCGCGGATCAGAGGTGATACGAGGACGAAGGAGAGCACAGTTTATCAATAAAATAAAGGTTCATTATTGGATTCTCCGTAATCGGTATTAATACACCCAGAAAACTTTGAATTTATGAACATTATCGTCGGAATAAGTTTTCTAATTGCGACTACCATTCGACCGAATTGTAATTGCTGTTTGCGAATTTATCGCCCTCCCACCACCGACAGATTTCCGATTCGATAAAGTGGAAAAGTTAAGAGCTGTATTCGAGACTTACACCGTTTCACGCTCACCAACGAGCACTTTCGATCGAAAAATTCAGCCAATTACATACGGGTGCGTTATCATGCAATCCAATTTCCTAATTACTTGCACCGTTATGCGCAACGCTATACGCAAACTGACTCTGCTCTTCAAGATTCAATTAGTAATATTCAACTTAATGCCAGATTTAATTAATAATACTTGACGTAATGAACACGCTCCATTAACGCAGTTTTGTGACAAACAAAACCGAAATCGTAGTCTGCTGTTTCGTTAAGTTATTGCAATAAGTAGTAGTTATTGCAGTTATTGTAATAACATAAGTTATTTAAGGTAGAACGTTGTTTCAGGAAAGGAAATAATTTATACTCGTAATGTAACGTTTTTGTGCACGCGTTACGTTCGGAAACTGTTTCGTGTAGCTGCAAATACACGATGAAACTTTAATCTCGTGAGACAGTTATTTTATTATTTTATTACGTCTTAATGTAGTTAATTATTTTGTCATGAAACTAGACTCTCATGGGACAAGTTTCATGACATATTTTCTAAAATCAAAATTCATGATAGAAAAGTCGCAGTGGAGGGCATCCCAGGTTGGAGTGTAACGAATTCCATGAAGATGCTTATGGGCCCAATATTTGATTATCGATGGGAAGGTTTGATTTCACGATTTAGTCATAACTATCAATGAGAGAGCACACGTACATTCAAATTTCTTGGCTACACGGATTACTATGCGCTAAAACCATGCTATCTCACCAACGACATGAGTACATCTAGAGCCTTTGTGGTCTCTGTTCGTGGATCCACAGACGTTCATATGCTATTCTTCGAGACCGAGGAGTACATGTTCAGCTTTTGTTACTGGCACAACACCCAATCTGCGATAAGAAAATACGCGAATGGAGTACCGAAGCCGGAGGTACACTGACCCTCCTCCGCCAGCGTGTGATCAGCGCAATATTTCCTATACTGTACAATTTATTTAATATTTGCACTGCATTCGAATATCGTCTTCGTTGAGCCTCTACACACTACAGTACATCGATTTCTAATAATTTACTATGGTGGAGCACAAGCCTCTGTCTCTAACTGAATACAGAACTTTCATCGTCATGCGAAACATAAGCATATCCGTCTGCGATACCGAGAAACTTATTCTCCCGTGCCTAGACAACGCAAAACAATCGCAGTATACAAGCATAAATCGCCTGCATCTGCTTTTAGGGAGCACGAGTGCGTGGGCGGCTCGATCTCACACACATGAGTGGTTCAAGTAGAGTCGAATTAGAATTTATGAGAGAAGACGGCAGGCATAACGCGGTAAATCGATATCGGACGATTTCCTTCATACCACCGATTCGAAAACAACTCTGACGAGTCCTCCGCTGCGTCTGCTCACCTCGAGTCTCTGCATAGGCATGGTAATTGGCCTGTGCTCGGAGTTTCACGTGGAAGTGCTGTTGGCATACACTTCCAATAGACACCAGGAAAGTTTAGAAGTAATAAAAGGATCTACGTCCAGATCAATAGAACAGTTCCGTTCGAATTTGAGACGCCTGTCAAAGTGAAACTGATTCCACAACTCGAACGAAACAGCCTGAATCCATTGTGGCCGGCTGCAAACTTTAGTTTGTGTCCACCCGCAGGTGTGTCTCTGTGAAACTGTAATTGTAACGAAATTAATTCACCTCAGAAACTATCACTCCATAACTCGATAAAGCTTAGATGGGAATCGATGCGATCTCGATCACGATCACATTTCGTTTGTTCAGATTTTATAAGATAGCAGAGTATGCTAACCAAGCAACCATACATATGTATACCGATGGTCGCTATTGCTGGTCAGACGTTACGTGCCAGAAGCTCTTTTACAATGAAAATGTCATCGCCAGTTCGTTGCCCAATGCCACGTTGGGTGTGGACATTGGTAAGGGTTCAAATTGAGGACCTTGCAGGAGGAGGAGTGCAACTCCATTTTTGACAGATTTTGAGTATACATAAAAAAAATCGTTTGATGCAAATAAATAAAAATAGAAATATTAATATTAATATTTTATTAATAGAGAGATTAATATTAAAATATAGGGGTCGACAAATGTTACGTAATTATTGATTAATTGCACCTTCGAGGGCTATGTTCTAATGATATAAAATGACAAGAAATATTGATTTTAAAAACTCTTTGTACTCGTGCCCAGCCAAGTGGTACGATGCCATTTTGAAAAACCGCGGAACAGCCGGTCAAATTACCAAAGAGACATCAAGTCACCTACCCTACCAATTTCTGAAATTAGTTCCCTTTACACTTTACAGAATCACAGTCCACAAGGTATCGGCGATTATGTTTTCGCAGACGATTCGAACCATCAATGCTGGACCTTTTTTAATTACTTAATCTCGTTCTTTGGTCTGTAGCTATTAACTGATACTAGTGACTGCCAATCGACGCAGCTAAAGATTTAGTGAGCTTCATATTTCTTCACACTCGTTACATGCATAAATGACATCTCTAATATTATAGGTGTGCCCAAGCATATTATTCTCTTATAGGTTCTTGCACAGTTTACAGAAGGATAAAGCTCCCATCACTTCACTCTTCCTCACAAACACTCTAAAACCCTGCTGTAACGCCCTATTAAATTCAGCTCCCATTTAACACAGTTCCAATTCAATCTTCAACGAATTCTGTAAAACCAAAGTGCATCATGATCGTCTTACCTCTTACAATGCCCTCCCCAAAACGTTGTACTTAACGTATTAATTAGTTCATTTCTTGTAACCATTACGCGAGCACACGCTTCCGACTCAACATAGATAATGACTACTCCAAATTTAACGAAACACGCAGAACAAGCTCATGGACATGACCGGATCAAGGGGGTGGCTTGGAGGGGGCGGGGGTGTTCTAAGCCTTCTATTTATGTGAATACGTAATTGAATGAAATTTTGTTTACTGCATCACCTTTTGAAATAATTAGACATCGCACCAAAAGTTTATTTAAAAATATCTTCTCGACGTTAGTCTTTTAATAATATTTATTTGTAAATCATATTCAATTTTATTTAGAATAAATCTCCATTTTAAAAAGATTTACGTATTTTATTGTATGTTTATTACAAAAAATTGACATCCCAGGACTCGCTTTTCAACCAATGGGGCGCTCGAAGGTTTGATAACCCCGGGCCTCAAAAATCTTAATCCTGTTCATGGAGCATCAATCGGATGAAACGATGACCAATGAACGCGGCCTGTAAGTCACTAGGACTCCTTAATTGCTCGAAGTCGCGCACGCGGAACAGTCAGCCCACCGATCGCGTTAATATTATTTGAGAATCGGTGCTCGATGGAATCGCATCAATTATGAGGGCCACCGCGAAAGTAATACGGTGAACAATTCAACGGGCCGCTGCATAAATTCGTTCTGACCCTTGCATCATACACGCAAGCGTGATAAATAACGTAGCGGGTAATTAACGGAGGATGGAACGAACGTTTATCTATCTGCGCAGACGCCTTTATCACGCCCGCAGCGTATAACGCCGTATACGTGCACAGGAGAGCATATACGCGGTGCGTAGCACCGCATAAAAGCAACATTATGCGCCCCACAAATTGCGTTACCGATAACGCACGACTTTACGTCCTCCGCGACCTTTCCGCTGCTCAAACTCCGCGCGTATTTCAACGCCGCGCCACCTGCCCGTTTCATACCCGCTCCCCGAGCAGGCTTCCCGGTCTCATTTTTTCTGATAAATGAACGCCTGAGCCGTAGGTGAACGCGGCATACGCGAGGAGATCGTTCCTTGGACCGGCGAAGCGGTCGACACCGAAGGAGAGAATGAACGACGGCGGCAGGCTTGTGGGTCGATTTTGGAAAACTCTTATCCAATCGGTAGGATTCTGACGAGGTGTTTCAGCATGCCGAAATAGGGCGTAAACGATATGCTTGAGGGGAGAAGCTTACCAAATGAGTACCCCGCTACTAGCTGCTTGTAAGAGGTACGGTTCCTGTGGTTTCCATTCTGGAGGACTGAAATTACCTAGTTGGGATCCGCTTCGGTGTCACTAACGTGACTTTCTTGAAAACAATGCTTGCTCAGCAACGGTGTGAAAAATCGGCGCCACCGTTTTGCATGTCCCACCGAAGGACGATCAACATTTGTCACCGGCGTGGAACGCGAAACGATTCAAACTATCGCGCTCGGTAACGCGTCCATCACCTTCGAAATACCTGCGACTCCCACTGTCGATCCATCAAAGTTCACGGTCCCGGCACGCCTTAAAAATTTGCCAATCGGTCGCGCGAACGATACCATCGTTCTATCCGTGATATCGTCGGCGACTGGCGCAATGGAAACGGATCGTCGCGCGGCGGTTTGTTTTTTAATCCGAGCATCGCGATCGACCGCAGCGGAGGAGCTTATGAAAGCCCCGGCGAGCTAAAACAAGCGGACGGAGCATTGCGCTCCTCCCGCGCGCGCGTCCGCGGGCCATCGATCACCTGTGCACGAGCACAGGGAGCACCGTGATCGAGCAGGAATTTACGACGCAACGCGAAAATCGTTTCGCAGTTTGTCAGGCGGCCGAGCCTTCCGGCAGTTCATGGCTTCACGTGCTCTTCTCGCATAAAATATGAACCGGCCGTATGCAAAGAGTCATCGGAGAAGCAATCGTTCACGGCCGCCCCACAGCGCACGTATCCGCGGCTGGAAGAAATATAGGGAGGCATTTGGGGCACGCTCGAGCGATGGGTAAAGCGATACCCTTGTAGAATCGAGCCCTCAAGTGTGCTTATCGATAGTCATTAGAGGGTTGTGATGGTTTAACCTGTTAATCGGGCCGTTTCCCCGCCAGAAACGTTCCTTGTGCATTTTAACATTAGTGGTTGCACCTTTTCTAACAAACTTACGCCCACTGCCGATCTTTTTCAACTTTCCTAATTATTCATTGGTTTTTGAAAGATCTTAAAGCAACGTATTGCAAATGGGATATCAATCTTTGGATGGAATATTTTTATTGGCGATGAAGGTGAAATAAAGTGGAACGGAGGAATAGAACTTTAGATTTGCAAACTTGTGAACTATAATATTGTTAGTTGGAATGATTTATGGACGTGTAAATTCATCATTGGAAAGTTCGTGATTCAGTTGAAGATTCATAGTGATAACTAAAAAAATTTACTGTCATAAAAGCAGTAAATTATATAAATCCCATGACACAGTGAAAAGGTTCAAATATATTGGAAAATGATTACGACGTAGTACTAGACTATTTTCTTCCTGTGCAGGAAATAACTATTAAGTTTTCGCTATCAATTTATTCACTTTGCACAATGTGATAGCATGTTTAGGTGACGAGTTAAGTCGTCTTCCTCGGTTAAGAGGTTAAAACACCTGTTTACCTAAATAGCTGTAACTAGGTTCTTAACCCTCACAAGACTGGGTCATTGGAGACTCGTGATCCGCTTACTTTAGCGCAACTATTTAGAGATAGTATGGCGATCGTTTCTGAAGCGAATTCACAATGCACAGTGTGGTATTCCGCAAAGCTTTGAATGAGGAAATTGTGGTTCACGAGCTTGCAAAAGTTAAGTGGTATAGTGCAAAATTCCGATAAACTTGTAGGAATTTTGTGGTACAGTCGTCGATGAATAGTGAAGTCTCCTGGATAGTGAAAATACTATCTAGTGACAATAATAATTCTACCAATACACATGGCATGAATTTTCCAACGATTTTTTTACCGAACTTTCATTTCGGTCATCGAGAGATTTGAACAATCTAGGAAATAATAATCAGTAGAACATTTACAAATTTTTGTGAATAAAAGGAATGTCAGACTCACCATAAGACCACTAAAAGTTAATATTTTGCGATTAAAATATTACAACAAAAGAATATTTTATTTTACTTTATTATTCGAAAAACTCTTTTTACGTACAAAGTTTCCAAATGATTCTCGAGGAGGAACAAATTATACATACCTATTACCTATGCTGTGTTGGCGGTTATCACTCTTCGTGATTGCACTCTGAAGGAAGTACATAATGGAAACTCAAAAAAAGTTGAACATGCCAGCATACGGCTGCCTATGTAGCATATCTTAAATAGTAACCAGCTCAGTGTGACTAAACGAGATGGTATGTAGTTTGGGTTTAAATAGTGGAGAACTTCTGACTCGTTGGAGAAGTTATGGACATTTCCCTTCTGTTGTCCAAGCTATTCATCCGTAATAAATACGTAAAAAAATTCGAAATCCTAAGCACGAGTTAAATGTGTTCATAGTGTTAAAGAACTATAGAGTACATCCCTGTTACCTCCTGCTACCGCACCCCCCCCCCCCCCTAAGACTTTTACGGCCTCACCAGATTCCTTCCACCCACTGTACACACCCGCAAGCGTGCTTGAATACTCGCGATCTACTCCCCTCGGCCATCGTAATGAACGATAAGCCCCTACTTATCGCGTTAAAGTCGCGTTAATAAGTTACGTTAACAAACCTTTCGTGCATCCAGCTGGATATTTATCAGCCGGACCACGGCAACGACAGTAATAATAGTAATCGAGCAGATGAGCGTTCAACCTGTGAGCGATCCCGACTGATAGCGACGGAAAAAGGGGGATAATGATAGTAATTGGCCTGCCCCCTTTTATGAAAAGCACTCCTCGCCGCGGATGCATTTGTTTCCCTCTCGACGATAGCGCCAACCAATGCACGAATGCAACTTGGCGTAATGGAGTGTGTTACCGTGCCTTATTGCCATTTTCCGCGATGCATCGTTTAAACAAACTGCTCGAAATAACCGCTGGATCGCGTACTCAAAAGAGGGACGTAATGCCCTGAAAGCTACTCAGTTTGTGAGCTACATGTTTAGGGGAAATCTCATGGTGCAGTTTCAACGATACTTTTCTTATCCTCGATCGTCCCCAGCCGCTTCTTTAGGATCTAATTTGGTTCTGGACACGAGATTCTCTCATTATATTATTTTTAGAGGCTCAATGGGAAACTGAAACGATTTGAATTGCTGTGCAATATAAATTTAGATTAAGATTAAGGTAGTTCCAGTTAAGGAACAATGCTAGGCATACTCTAGCAAAATGGTCCTTGCCAACTTCTATTTTGGAAACTTTCTACTGGCAGGTTTGGTTTTAGAAGTGTATCCCAACCAATTTGAAGATAGCTCGAGGTACCAAACATCAGATGAAGATTGTTTACCGTCCAGAAAATTGGTAAAGAATGTCTCCCTTTTCCCAACATTGCAAAAGTCAGCAGACGAGAAATGTTATGATCTTTGTTTAACAAATCCAGTCACGTCGTAACGAATTTTCTGTTTTATGTCATTTACGAATTACGATTGAATGTTGAACTGATCCAAGTTGCGCGACGTTTGCGCCCGCATTTCTAAAGTTGCCAGTGTTGCTGAAGGAGCATGAACGCTGGGAGTGGAATTTCTTCAAGGCCCAAGAAGAACAGACTTCGCCGGTATCTTGGACAAGTCTCCATGTAGGGAATAACGTTTGATGTTCCTCCGCTGACGGGTGTTTAGAGGAAATTGTAGGCTTCTTGCGCTGCCAGCGTACGGCATTCACCTGGATGAGTGTCGAGCTATGTAAGGCGTGCTTCGAATATCGATCTAAAGTCAACGGTCAGCCGAGTACATTTCTAACTATCCACCGTTCCCGATGAAGGGGCATATTCGATTTCTTGCCCCTTTTAATACTCGATGAAAATGTCTGCACGCAATCGAACGTTCCCGGAATGAATTTTGCAAGTGCTGGTCGCGAAGCCTCTGCTACAGGCATGTATATGGCATATGTATTTATAGCAATGTGTTTATTTAAGAAACATCGTGGCTGACCTGAAAATTCGATAATATATTACGGTCACCTATGGCTCGCGATAGTGTGGTTCTCTTCTGTACTTTATTGCAGAGCAAAGTTATGCATAAAGTGTTTGCATGCAGGGTTAATTAATGTACGTTGATAACAGCCTTCTGAAAGATCGATCACTTTCCTGTAGAACGAGCTAGGCGATGGAACTTCTGGGTTTATGCACAGCTTTTGTCAGCGCCACTTAACGAGTCGAATAAAAATAGAGTCGGATACGCGTAAGGTCGTATAACTCGTTCGCTATAGGAGCTCTCGTTGTTGCTGCGTTTGCACCAGTAAACCTGCATAATAGGTCAGTGTGCGTCAGCACACTTTTGCGGCTAGTAGACGCATCGATCCCCTATAACTATGCCCTAATCTCCACTCCTTAGGTGGACGATGAAATTTTAATCTGGCACACCGCGGATACTAGTGCTGAGTTACTACGAAGCAGTGGAAGAGCGTCTTCCTAACTACTTCTGCAAAGTACAGTTTCAAAGTTACAGGCATCCACTTCCCCGCGTGTTTTTCAGGAAATTGCATTGTACATTGGAGTAACCTGCTACCTAGTGCTGTTCTGGTGTAAAATGCACCTGGATAAAATTCTAGTACACCTCATCGGCACCCCGATATGTAAAAGGACAACTATTAGGATGTGATGTGTAGATACTTGAAGGTTGGAAACATATTTGATAGATCAAGTAAACGAGTATTAAAATATAATTAAAACTCTTTACGTTTGATCAGTTTCAGTTCGTTGTCAACTCAGAATCAAGTTAGACTCAATATAGTACTAGTTCAGTATCAATTCTTAATATTTTTTATTCCAATTCTAATTTGAAAAGTACTTTTATTGTTAAGTCTTCTTTTCTTGTCCCCATTATTTATAATCCTCCTCATCCTCTTCATGAATGATACTCAGTGCTACTTTTATTACCAAGTTTATAAAAATCCACATGAAATGGTATATCTAGTACCATGATGTTCAGATCTGTTTGAAATAGCTAGCAAAATACCCCCGCGTTTCGCTCCGGACTTAAGAGATATTAATAAGGATTCCATGAAAATACATTCCACCCCTTTTCACCACCCCCTTAGGGGTTGATTAAGGCAAAATCCTGAAATTGATTTTTAAGCATTTATGTGGGTAACCTTTCGGAGTAAAAACCAAGTTTATATCTAATCGGGCTTATGAGATATTAAGAAATCCGTGAAAACACATTTTACTCCGTTTCACCCCCCGAAAGGTTAATTAGAGCAAAATGCTGAATCTGCTTTTCAGGCATTTATGTGGGCAATCTTTGAAAGTAAAAACCAAGCTGATATCTAATCGGGCCTAAGAAATAGTAAGGAGTCCGGGAAAACATATTTCACCCCTTTTTACCCGCTTCGAGTTGGAATTTCAAAAAGCCCTTCTTATCCAGCACTTACGTCGCAAAAGGAATATACCCTCCGAATTTCATGTTTCTATGGTTAGCGGTTTGGGCTGGACGGTGATGATTCTGTGACACAACGATTATATATGCATACGTTAATTTAGGAATACACGCCCCTAATTATGTTATGATATTCATATCGCAATTCACAAGTGAATCCTCGACATTCCGCATTTACGGTGGGCAGGACGACATGCCTCATCTGTCCGAATTTGCAGTTGCATCATACTTGGCGTTTTAGGTCAACAAATGCCCGAAGTTAACGTGTTAAAGTATCAAACAACATTCATTCCGACCAAGAATTGAACATGTTCCGCACACACAAGACCTTCGCAAACTAAAACCACCCAGCAGCATCCGGAAAAAGTTACCAAACCACGTTGCGGGGCACTACTGCATACCCGATGGACGTTTTACGAGCGCGTCTGAAATTCGTTCATCGAATGGCATAAAAATCCCAGACGACGCATCTGCGCCGGGGATCTCGTTAATTCATACACCTCGCGTTTTTTTACGAGTCCGCTTTATAGGAGATGCGCCCGGAATGTCTTTGGCAAGCGTCTCTTGTTTCCGCGCCGCGTGATTACGTCTAGCGTGTCCCGCGCCACCGTGACCATTTTCTCGCGCGGGGCTCATGCAAAGTTCGGCGCGACCGCACGCCCTATTAAAGCGGGACGGTATAATCTTGAACTTTACGAGCCGCCGACGTCGTCCCTTGTCTTTTTTTCAACCGAATGTCACCGGAACTACCCGTATACACGTGATCCACCGTTTTATGCTCTCTCGTGGGCACGAGTGCCTCTTTCCAAACCCCCCCACACTTTCTTTTAATGTCACTGTTCCTCAGGCACGTTCGCCAGCGCTTGTACCTCCCGGTGGAACCGGTCCAAGGAAGGCAAAGCTCGGGCACCAGCGGAAACGTGCACGCGTGCAGTCACGCGTGCGCGCAAGGTCCTTCGAAGACGCATAAGACGCCGCGGATAATTGGCCGATGGCCTGCGGCCAATGCCATCGATTTGTACCACCTGCTCTCCCGCATTGCTGTGTCGAATGTTATGGCAGTATTTATTCTCGATCTCGTTAAACGCGGCCATCTGTAGACTGAGGGCGCGAGGCTTGTTCCGTGAGAAAAATTGAAAAAGACGGCGGTGTGGCGAGGAAGAATTGGGAGGGGGTATGGGGCACGGTATTGAAGCGGCGTTGATACACAGGGTGGCCGGTGATTGGTACCTACGTTATTGAATGTCGTATTTCCTGTTTCAATTCTTGCCGCGTCAACTTCTTTACGTACATGCTTGGGGAATTAATTGGTGCCTGGTTAGTTTTGCGGGTAACTAAGTCTTACAATGCACTTATATGTATACGGGCGACGGAGGTATGTAGTAAGGGGAGGTTCGTTAAAGTTGGAACATTGTTGACATTGATTATAGGTTTGATTCATGCAGCATGGTTTTCACTAAGTGTATTGTTAAATCCTTTTATAACGTGATTTACTCGAAAACACGTGGACTAGGCCGTGGGCCTCAAGGCTCTTTTTCAATGGTAAATTACCTCCTACACAGAATCCAAAGTCTCTCCGAAGACATCACTTCCACCTTCCCGCAAGGGGAGATACCAAACCCGAAAATTAAAAAAATTCTGAAACTTTGTGAATATGTAGAGGATTTCTTCCTGATTACAATACAATATTTGTTTGCTGCCCAAATTCACTCGGAGGGGGTGATATTAACCCCTGAAAATTCGGCTATTTTATGATTTTGTGTTTATAACTCACAAACTGTATGAGATAGAAAAATAGTTTCAAGGCAAAAGTTACTTTTTTTAATTAGGACTCTCATTTGATAAAAAAATTATTTTACAGTTCACGAGTATCGATGCACGCGTAGCTCTCTAGAAGGAGATATTCAAAATATAATTAGGTAGCCTAAATATTTTTCAAATACTTACGCATGATCTAAAAGCCAGAAAGCTCATGCACCTTATACCAGCAACTCGTTCGAATCTCTTTAGAATAAAAACGTTTTTACATACTACGTTCGCGACAGTATCAGGCGAAGCCAGCACCTGTATAATCCTTCCAACGGAAGTAGTTGATTACGAAGAATCGATGGCAATAGAATCTAGCTCTGAAGATCGAACCTACAGTATTAACGGGCGCAGCGATTTTATCTGGTCGAGCGCCATCGTCGGGACAAGTCGATTAGTCGAAAGACGATTCCAATGTCGACGGATCACGGCCGAGCCTATCCAAGAGGATTCCAGGAGGCTTCCATCCAATTTCCCGATGAAGGGAAATGTCCATTGTCCTATCCGCGACGCAATCTTTTTACCTGTGATATAATCTGAGATAACGCGTCCATCGTTGGCGGGAGGGGGGGGGGGATGGACGTAGGAGAACTCGTTTACCTCGTAACCCCGTCAAGTCGTAGCTGTTCGCACGGGGCTCGGGGGAAAATCGATAACACGCTCCCGACGTCGACGATGCCGTGCCGTGCCGTTGTGTTACGAGCGGGCCCGTTCCATGGGGTTCTGCGCCCTCGCCGAGCGGGGCAAATGCGACGTTAGATAATCAGGTGATACCGATATATCGTTATCGACTGGCAGTATTATTTCATAGCGTCATGAGGAACGGCGGACAGGCACGTACAATGCGCGTCATTGACGGCGGGGTGTACAGGGGCCATTCCCATCTAGCGAAGTGGTTTCCGGGCGTCGGGGCGGTAATAATCCTGCGCGCAGTATCTCGGGCACAAATAATGCGCGTGGAAATTAGAGAAGTTTATGATAACGCGGCGCGTCGCGTCGCGGGGGAACGCTGGCGCAGCATAGTTCGCCCGAGGTTTGAGCGTTGCTGAAAGTATTACTGGCGCTTAGAGGCGGATTCGTTTTCCATTAGCGCTGAAAGCGGTACAGCGACATGTATAAATGAACGGTTCGGAGAATGCCAATGTTTGCGGACACGGGGAAAGATGTTGCTGTTATTACGATTACACAGGAACGAATCTCTTTGATTTAGGGGTGGACTCTGATTTAGCACGTTGTAAAATAGAATGACGTTTCAGAGATTGCGCGTTCGATTGAGTATCGGCGGTCGATGGCAGTGAATTTGTATAAAATTTGTTTTCTTTACTTTTTTTCAATAGGCTGGATATTGTAATGTAGATAATCCAGATGAAAATGTACTTTGCGGTAGTTGTTGGTGTGCAAAGGGTTTTAGAGGCTTGGTTTATTGCTTGCTGAGGTGGTAGGTTTGGGATGTGTTTCTCAAAGGATAGAATCTTCTTTGAATAGTGCATTTTCAAGGACACTCTCAATTATCCTAATGAACTTCTGTGTAGCGAATACATTTCTGACGCTGGTTCACTTTCCTCTCTGCTCGCTTTGGACGTGCCAACATTGTCAACAGCTCTCTCGTTCGCTTCACACAAGTATTAAAACTGGTGGAGACAGCGTCGGGCCTATAGCGTAGAGGCCAAATCAAGCTTATAGATTAACTAGATCAGTAATCTATTTTTAGCAAGAATGGTTACCTAGCCTTCTAATAACGATTGCAGCAACTGCTCCTACATGTCTTAAATCACAGAGCACTAACAATCAATGCTCCTATTCTGAGAAATAAGAAATGAAGTCCATGCTTGGTACTGAAAAGCTGAAGGTACTTTCATACAAGTATGCTATGTGCCTGCCGACCTCTTCTAACACTGACGTTACTTGCCAGTTCGTTGCATAATGACACATACGCTCGTTGCACAAAACTACATAATCTGCTGCAGGTCGCGTAAAGTCACGCATTAAGTATATTCTTAGCAGGACAGTTATGCCTGAACTTTATGAATGCACGCAAACTTCTTGACTTTTATGGAATTTGTACCGAATCTCCAGGCCGCATAACATCCACGTTCGTATACACCGGCAGATGAAGTACAAGCATCGTCAACTCGCTCTGCCTGGTCCAAAGAAGTGGCGAAAATCTTTATCGGTAGAAAAACGTGTAACGCGGATTTTTTAAACGCAGGATAAATTGGAAGCGTCGGTAAATGAGCTTGAAGCATACGCGTTCGCGATATGTACACGTTGAAAACGTGGAGTTGGATCATATATCAGGGAAAGGCAAAAGTTCCCTTTTATCGGGGGAACATTTTTCGCTGGCTGTAATTCATTTGGTGGTCCAAAACTGTCGTAGTTTCATAACATTGAAAAATCGTGGGGTAGGTTGGAATATATTGAAGTATTTTTAAACAGAGGAGTCACGGGTCGAAAACGTCGGAATGGCATTCGATATAATCGATACATTTTGTTAATGCAATCCATCGTAATGTGTTCACAAATAAGAAAGGGAAACGTATCTTTCCATTTGCAAATAAGCTGCTTTTTGTTGGAAATTTATTCCTTAATCGCGTGTGTATTATTACATCAAATGAGGTAGGCGTAACATAAGTTAGTTGATTAATAAAAGTGCAACATTAAGGGTATTAGAATCTGTTACTGTATACAGCATTCGTGTGAATGACATTGGTCAGTTGGTAGGATTGTGATAAGAGTCAAGGTGTAGGAGCTTTCTACACAAAATTGTGCGGAAACTGTGAGACATAGTTTTTAAATCAAAAAGATTATTTCTTGAAGATTTGTTTAAAAAATTTTCAAGGAATGACATGTCAGACGGGGCACCATGGCATATTTTGTCGTCAAATGATTAAGTCTTTAGATTAAACCCTGCGAAATCGTATATCATTGACCTTGATTTTTATTTGTGGCTTCCTGTTTAAATACCTTCCCTTTCTGAGGTTCATTTTCAATGGATCATTTATGTGTATTAAATATTAGACAAAAATAACGTTGACGATTTCAATACAATCTACGATTACTCAAAGCCCCAGATCGAATAAATATTATTCAGTGAGTCTACGCGAAGGTACAGAGAATCATTTATGATATGATATCATTTTGTTTTAATGAAGATATTATCTTTATATCTAAATCGATCTTTCCAATAGAAGAAATTCATTGAACTATCCCATCAATTTCTTATACCACCGCGTAGAAATTAATTACAGTTTCCACCAATTTCTACACGATCCAGTTAAATAAACACCAGTACTTGTCACAAGTGGCTAAAACAGGAAGTCTTAAAAGTACCAGAAGCCCCGACGCATTTAGAAGAAACTTTTCGAACTCGTATTTAAAAGTACCCTTAATCACGATCGATCCGGTTTCCGCGCCGGCACGGCCGCGCAATCGGCGCCGAACATTTCCGTGCCCCGTTAATGATACACTATTGTCCGTGCCCCGCGTTAATGGAATTATAGATTCTCTCTCTCTCTCTCTCTCTCTCTTTCTCTCTCTCTCTCTCTCTCTCTCTCTCTCTCTCTCTCCCACTCTCTCTTTCTCGCGCGCGCGCGCGCGTTGTTGCGGTATCATGGGAACGATGATGAAATTATGTGGGTTAACACAATCCACGTTCGAGGTTAGGAAGAAATTTACAAGCCTTCACGCACGTGCGCGCATAAACGGCGGATATACGATCGCAGGAGTCTCTATGGTGGCCACAATATTCCCCCATGGTAACTCGATAATGTATTATGGATACGTGAAATTCGAAGAGAATCTCACTGGCCACGCATACCGGGAAAATACAAAGTGTTTGGCCGCTGAGTATCCGCGTGGAAGAGATCGTTTCACGCCTCGTCTATGTTCTCCTTCCCACGCCGTTCCGATGCCGTCCATCCCTTTGTCCATTTTCATTTCATCAGCTTCGATTTATACTAATTTACCTTGGCGCGGTAAAAACAACACGCTTCGGCCATCATCGCTCCATTCGCTCAATGTATCGACTTTATTCACGGAACATTTTACTGTTCTACAAATTTGACTTATTTTTCTTAGCGTATAGCGTCTTTCAACGTTGGATCGTAAAATCAGTTCCGCGTTATCTATTATAAAAGCTACTGTACAGCCACAGTCTCCAAGTGTATCAGAACAGTACACCCGATAAGCCAGTGGGGCAGTTTTTTATAAACAATCTATTTTCACTGACACCACTGTACGCGATTCAGTGACTAGAAAATTCTCCAATCGGCGTCTCACGTACGATTACGTATAATCCAATTACAAACTCGCTGAACCTGTTAAGAGGTCGAAGATCGTAAGTTCATTCGGAGCGAGACTACAGCCGATAGGACGGGCGCGAGCGGCGAAATAAAAAAGTTTGAAAGAAAAAGAGGGAAAGCCGGGGGCGAAGGGCTGGGAAAAATATCAGAGGGGCGGTGCGAAAAAAGGTGGATGAAAGATATAAGACACGGGAGCGAAGCGATAATTCGATTAGCGGTGAGTTAACTTGCTGCTCGGTCCAATATATTATCCACTAACGGTATGCGCGTAGGAACCCGGTCACAAAGGCTGCGCCGTGCCATCTCGCGATCGCTCTTCCTTTTAATAACACACGGCCTCCCTTTCACGAGCGCAGCGCGGAGCTGCGAAAAATGATTTGAAAACCCGGCGAGCCGGTGTAGGGGGTGGCGAACTCGATGCACTACACGCAGACCATAATTAAATGTCGAGCAACTCGTCACTGATGGGCACGCCTAATTCCATTCGCTGCCATAACTACGTTAATAAATTACCTCCCTTTCAACCTGCCCCGCTCTCCTTCCGCCCATCGAGTAATAGTAGTTCAAAAGATTTTTCAACATCGTCCGATATTGTTGTGTCGGGGGGCGAAGCGTCCAGCAGTGGACAGAAGCCGAGGATATCCGAGGCATCGTCTTTCGATTAAGTGATAACAAATCTCTCGCTTTTTCGCTTCGCGGACGATGGTGACGCTCCCCTGGGCGTCGGTTGGCTCGATCCAGGGAAGCTGAAGACACCGATGCACGGAAAAGTACCGTGGCCAAGGTATCGATATCTCGATAACATGGTTCGCTGATGGTGGCAGCTCGTAGCACGCGAGTCGAGTCGGAGGTCAAAGGGCGCCGGGCATCGATCATAGCTTTCGCGCGATTTACTTCGAAACGCTTGATCGCGCCGTGCCAGGATGTCGTCATCGGTTCCTTTTTCTTTCCTACGTCCAGCCCGGTCTTTACCATGGCTGAAAAACCAGCCTTCCTGCTCCCATGTCACCTAACACAACATCTGCTCCGCCTTGGAACGTCCTCTGGACGACAACTCGCGGTCACCCGTGGGATCGATTAGTCTTCTCTCGTAGAAGTCGCGCGCCCCCCTTCGTGCTCGCTTTTCGCGGTAAAAAACGAGGCAGAAATATCATGGAGCGAGGCTGGCCACGGCGAACTGTGGAGAAGAACCAAGCCGACGCTACACTGGCCTCCGCTGTCTCCTCCGCTGGAGTCCAGAAAGAATATTTTTCGGTTCGGGACGTTCCCCTCGGGTGAGCCTCGACCGCTTCCAATGATACGTCCGGAAGTCTCGTGTTTCTTACTGTGTTTGCCCAAGTGCGCGCGACGTTAGAATTGTTTTGCCACCTTTTCGTTTCGAGACCCTTCCCCAGGGCCTTAATGCACCGCGCGTTCCTATGTCTTTGGTAAATGGACACCGGCTGGATAGTGTTCTCTTCTAATACCTTGATGGTTTGCAGCTTCCTAGAGGATATCTCTTGTTACCTCGCTAGAGGGCTGGTCCATTGACCCCTGGCATTACATAATGGGACTTAATTATGGCGCGTGACGAAAACTTTGGTTTTTCTTCGGTTCGCTGTGGTTTCGGCGATGCCTTCTTATCTCTTATTATATTGCTGTAGGGGATGTATAAACAGTGACTCACAAAAGCATCCAGCCAGGCGCACTGTTAAATTCAGAATCATCTATTATAATTTACATTTGCAGTGGAACCTCGATAACTCGAAAACCTCTATAAGTCGAAAATTTTCTTCATTCCCTTCCGCTCCGCTGTAAACACCTCTACAACTCGAAATAAAACTTCCTTAACTCGAACTATATTTTGCATGTTAATTTTATGTATTTCACCTCTACAACTCGAATTTAGAAGAACGACTCTACCAGTCCTGGTTTACTTCTACATATGTATTATTACGAAATTTCATTGAAAGATCACAAAATATTGAGGAAAATATTTTCTCTGCATTATTTACGATTGAAAATGCTACTGAATTACAATACACTAAAAGACTAGCACACAGCAAAGACAGAAATGTTTTTAATACGTAGTAAATAGTAATATTTCGAGCATAAAATATGTGTTATAATTAATAAGTTGTAGGTATATTTGATTGTAAGTATACAATAAACAATTGACCTAGATTGATTAACAGTCGTACAAAGCCTCTATAAGTCGAATATTCCTTTGTTGAACCTCTATTACTCGAAAACTCGATAAAGCGAAACCTCGATAATTCGAAGAATTCTTCCCTTCCCTTGAGACTCGAGCTATCGATGTTCGACCGTACTAAAAGGTAATGCACTTGACATTTGCTAAAGACGACAATTTCATTTGTTAGAAAAAGTGGACATAGTCAGTTTTATCACCAAGCCAACGATATAAGAGTGCTGCAATGTCAGTTTGTATCCCCACAAAATTACCTTTTTTAAAAAAGGTACAAAAAAGAGCGCCAAGTATATAATTCCATCATAAAGAATTCCATTTAAAAACATTGTCGTAAATTAATATAAATTTCTTAATATGCTATATTTAACTTTACAAAAGTAATGAGATACAACAATTGCGCCAATTATCACAATGGCTATTTATACAAAGAAAAAAATGTACTCAATAATATTAAGCCGACATATTTTTATACAAAACAATATTTTAATACGAATAAATATTTTATTCAAAATACTTGGCGCTGCTCTCCGAAAAAATGTTAATTGTCTTGGTTAATAAATAAAACAAAACAAGACACCACAGAGACAAGAAAGAAAGTAAAAGATTTTAATGCAATATATGCATATTTATTCAGTTTAGCAACACCAATTCAGAGAGCAGCGCCAAGTATTTTGAATAAAATATTTATTCGTATTAAAATATTGTTTTGTATAAAAATATGTCGGCTTAATATTATTGAGTACATTTTTTTCTTTGTATAAATAGCCATTGTGATAATTGGCGCAATTGTTGTATCTCATTACTTTTGTAAAGTTAAATATAGCATATTAAGAAATTTATATTAATTTACGACAATGTTTTTAAATGGAATTCTTTATGATGGAATTATATACTTGGCGCTCTTTTTTGTACCTTTTTTAAAAAAGGTAATTTTGTGGGGATTTCACACATTTTGTAGTGTTTATTGATGACTGGATAACTCAAATTTTGTCGATTTACCTTATTTGACAACTTTCCAGAAACTTGTGAGAAATAAGATGTTTTTCTGTCTGTCTAACCTTCTCTGGACAACCTCCAAGCCTGTGCATCTCCTTCATTTCTATCCAAGCTTGTGCGTCCCCTTCATTTCTATCCAAGCCTGGACGTCCCCTTCATTTTTATTCGAGCCTGTGTAAAAATTGTTTGCTGGTATAAAAACAATATATTAATTTGTAGAAACTTGTGCGAAAGAAGATGCTTCTCTGTAGAACCTTCTCCAGACAACTCCCAAGTCTGCGACTCTACATACGAAATCGATTAAAAAATTTTGACGACTTACCTTGTTAATTAAGACAATAATTCAGTCTCCTATTTGGTGTAAAAACTCGTGACATCTCAAAATTTCGTACAACTTACTCCATTTGACATTTAGCACTTGGTTGGTTATAGTATATCTCTGTCTAGCTGTCACAACACAAAATATTTGGTTACACGATTGGCCGAACCCACATCCAATGAACGACGTGCCTGAGAGACATTTCCTCACCCCCTCTTGCCTAGAAGTGTAGGACGATGACGATGAAGATCTTAATTTTACGAACATGAAAATCGGCAAATTGCCACTTTACAACGAAATATCTCAGCTCATAAGACACGTAGGAACGAAACGAAGACACTTTTCTTATGTAAATCATACCCAGGCTATCCATTAAGACCATTCAAAATCGAATCGGATCAGCCGTTATTGAGATTCGGAAATCTCAGGGTTCAGAATAGCGAGTCGTGGCGTAATAGAGACACGGCAGTGCTCGCGCTGCGCATATATATATATATATATATACTTGGCGCGAGACACTACCGTGTCTCTTGATTCCACCTATCTTTTAAAATCTGTTGAACTTTGTAAAGACCCAAGAAACTATTACATTTGTCATTATCGAATCCCAAGAGTCTCAGTGGTTATACGAACGCGAGCAATCGCAGACCAGGTGATTTTATTTGATGATTGATAAATTGGTAATAAAACGTTATCGCATTTATCCATAACACGAAACGTGCCCGATGTGCACGCACACGCATCCTAGCTTCGATATCGTTTTAATCCGCGCCACCATGGTTCTTTCATTCAGGAAATTATCGTATAAATATCACGGATGCCGTGTATCAACCGAATACCGGAATAGTGTAATAAAATTCCTGGTGAAAATTCAATATCCCGACAGGGAGCTCTTTGGTCACACAGTTTTCATGCGTTTCACCGACGCAATGCATTAATAACCACTAATGACATAGTATACGCACACGACAAAGGATCGAACGAATACAAACGAGGTTTACACAAAGTGATTAAATCATATATCATAAATTTACAGGTAGGACACATTGTAGTTCAAAACTTAAGAAAAGATTCTAATTTACGTGCAGTATGCAGTCTTTAAATGTTATAAAAATCCATTCATATCGCACCTAGTACGATCAAAATCTAACCAGGAAAGGTTAAACACGTGTATATCTGAGAATGAAAATCATTTTAAACGTCCACTGTGAAATAATGCTCCAACAGAAGTGTATTCATATTTATTAGGTTCTTTTCTCAATTTCGGTATGTAAAACTGATAATGAGACAAACTTTCCAACCAATACAGGGAATTTAAGGACAATTCACACGAATACTTTCATGTAGTCCCTTCAATAATAATATTCAACCTTACAGTGCATACATGGAGCCCGACAGGTCCAAGTGAGCAGTTTTCATGATATTAAAATAGATTCATTTTGTTATAAATATTTTTCTCAATAAAAATTGTGTCCTATAGATTGGGTGCAGTCTATAAATATTTTTTCGCTCATAATGTCCATGCGTTCCTAGATTTGGGATATGGGCCTATGAGGCCCAACCTTTGCAATGGTGTAATTTTAATTTACGCGTGCACCACAGGGTTTCGACTTGTGTTACACTGATTACAGAAAAAACTGCATATCAATTTAAATCACAATTACTATAGTATACAGTCCCCTCTGAAAAGATATCAGTCGTCGGAAGCCCAGAATTGAGTTTACGCGAATACGTTTGTGATTCACTGCATATGCGTTCGCTAGTAACGAAATAAAAAGTTCACCGACATATCTTCCACGTGTTTTTCAGGGAAGGGACGGCTTTACCCGGCCTACAGTTTGAGCGGCAGCGAGGGTGAGGAAAATTCGCCAAGTCTGCGAGGTCGAGCGCCCGCCTACCCACAAAATAATCACCAGACCACGCAATCGCACCTCAATCACTACAACGCCAGTCAGCATAAACAACGTGCCTATCAACAGCAACAACAGCATCCCCTGTATCATATGCCCAGCACCGGCGCTGGCCTCAGTGACACACCAACCTCGGGTAACGCGTCCGACGAGACTCTCACCGACAGTGACCTAATCACTGTTGCCCGCGACTCTGCTCTGCTCGTTCATAACGGTGAGTAGCAGCATTGTAATCGATATGCAGGTGTAACAGCGTATTCTATTGTCCTAGTCTGCGGCCGTTAATTCGTATACATTCAACTCGAATTTTATGAAGAATGAGGAAATTTCAGACCCATTAGCTGCAAGAGCTCTATGGAGAGAGAGAGAGAGAGAGAGAGAGAGAGGGGGGGGGGGAAGAGAGAGATGCAGCTGGGCAATTGTAGTCAGATGTAGAAGGAAATAGTACTTTGGAGTCTGAAAATTAATTTGTTCGGTGTCTGTATTCAGATTGACACACTTGACTCAACTGTTCGTTAAGATAAATGTTCAGGTACATAAAGGGAACGAAAAATGAAAATAAGTCTGCAGAGGACACACTAGATACCAGTATGGTGGGTTGGACAACACTAAATAGGGTAAACTGTAAAATGATTGGCACCGTAAACGGAAATCCCAATTGGAATTCTTTGTGAAGTTTTTGTATGGTTTTAATTTTCAGTTATTATCGATGATTATGGATTTCTCATTAAAATAAAACATCTTGAGTACATATTATTTCTTTTATTCTAAAAATATTCAATGAAATACAAAAATAGGCATAAAAGTACAATTAATGGTATACTTAGTATATTTTTTGTCACAGAGTATATCAATTATTGACCCCCAAAAACAAAAAATAAATTGTTGACTGTTTAAGAATTCATTCGTCATTAATAAATATAAATAAAAATATATAAGAGATCGGACAAAAGAAAATAAAATTAAGATCCAGGTAGAGTCATCTCATTCTGACTTTTTAATCAGGACTGCCAATGATTAATGCAGTGCCAGCATTAGTTTACACTACTTATGTAGTTTCAATAGAATTCTTGAAGACTGAATCAAGGACTATATTTGGATCAAGTTTGTTTTCACTTATTTTTAAGCGGCTGGGTGTGAATCCAAGCTAGGGGTACAATCGATAATGTTACTTAGGTCGTTCTATGAGTAATGTGGTTTTTTCGATACGTTGGTGAGGTGTTAACTAAGTTTCTGCCAATGGTTATTCAACAACTTCTCCCCTATTTGTTCACTAATTATAAGCTTTCAACTCCCATTTTTTAAATTCCCTTCGTTTTATTGAAATACACTTCAACGACATTTCTCGTTTCTTTTCAGTGTAAGTAATTTTGTACGCTTTGAAAGGGGTGAAAATCTGAGAGGGCATCCAGTGAATATGGTGGTTGGTCCATGATTTTCCAAGCGAAGTGCTGTAGTTACTGAAACGTTTCCTTCGCGTCCTGCGACCTTGCGTTGCCCTGATGAAACAGAACTATGCAACGCGTAAATAAAGCAGGCCGGCTTCCTTCCGAAGCAGGCTTTAAAGGATGTAATTGCTCGCGATAAAATTGTATGTACAAAAAATAATTTCAGACATACATACCAAATGGATAACAAAACCGTCTGGCGAGTTATACATTATTTGCATTTTGAAAGTGGGGCTTATGAATTATTTCTCGTCTCCTGGACTTGGTTTCACAACGGTTCCCCTTTCAGCTTAAAAACGAAAGCAGTATGCACAGTATGCTATTTTCTCAAATTCCACGACTCAAACTTTGTATAATACCTGTTATTCGTATTTGCAACTTTTCTCGATCTTCTGGAAGAGGTGGAATTAACTTTTGCAGCTAACTCTTCCAGAATCATAATTGGATTTTGTGAATGCCCAGATTCAGCTCTATTGTTCAACTTGATGTCCACCATAGTGATCTAATCAGAATTCTTATAAACAACATTTAACATCGATTCACACAAACTTTTCTCCATGCCAGTGGCGCACCCAGATGGGGACCAAGGGGCCTTGGCACCTCCCAAATAACTACTACAAAAAAATTATTTTGTAAGAAGAAAAGAAACTGGATTTTATTCTTTAAATAAGTTTTTATAATCACCTAATGAATTTCATTGAATTTGCGTTAAAAATATTTTTATGCGTTCAAGTCAGCTCCTCCTCAACATTAAATCCGCCACTACTCCATGCACCACACATAAAGTTTCTCTGCTACCACAATTACCCATTTCAAACTTCCCCAACAGGTGAAACACTGGAATTGCATAAATCAAACTACAATATAATATAGAGGGAAGATTTCTATGTACAATAGTATTTATACCATGTAGACAGAAGACTGCTGCACAGCGTTGTCCCTGGAAAAGCCACATTTCCAATGGGACATTATAACCTAATAGTTTCCGGCAACGGAGGAACAACTTCTTCGATGATAATCGGGACGAAGCAGAGGGACGTTGCTACGGTAGAATCGGTCATTCGCAATAACGCGAAATCGTGTCCCTACATTACTCAAACATGATGGATGGCCCTCGCCGCGATGAGGTGCGAGGCCACACACGGGGGTTCGTCGGAGACGGAGGTTATCGGCACACCAGCTTGTCAGGGATGACGTATCGCTGCGAAGGTACACAGCAGCGCAGTTCAGACCCGTCTGCCCCAACCTGTGCCACCTTCGCCGAGCAGAACACCTGGAATCCCTCCGGCTTCGGACAAGTCTTTACTGAACGAGCTGGACACTTGGTCGTGATAGGTATTTATCACCCCAAGATGACACAGGACGAGTCAATCCAGCCATTTAACGGTGAACTTCCGCGACAACTTCGTCCCGTGTTTCTCGATGCGCGAGGGATGAACGGAAAAATGAGGTGCAACGGCCTGTTAGCAGGAAACAGGGTTGCTCTTGAAGATTGATAGGGCCAGAGTCTTCTGAAGTGTAATCTTGTCGACAAGATTCGCGCAAGATTCTGTATTAAGTCGCTTAAGAGTTTGGTAACATCATGTGTAAGTGACAAGATAAAGAGGGACCCAAGAAAAGGCCCGTTTTTGGTCCTACGATTTTGGAACTGAATTTATGGTAAGGCATCAATCAAAACAAACAAATTTTCAAGCTGAGCCGACAATTACTTTCTGAGTTATGGGAGGCCACAGTTAAATAAAATGAAAAACACCTATAGCTGCTACACCAAACATTTATATTTCTTGATTTTGATTTTTGGAAATTTGACACTTATCGGGATTGAGTACATGCTGCCTATGATATTGACCATATCCGAGGAACCATAAACTGTCATAATATGGCTGCAACATTTCGCGCACCACTTTCGCATGTGCTGTAATGTTCTGTGATTGATTTTTGTCCGGGTTTAATTTTATCAATAAGTAAAATGATGTGTTGATGATCTTTTTTTACGTTACGAATATTAGACCAAAGTTTTAAGAAAATTAGAATATTTTTTGACATACGGTTCGCTTTATTGAATCAGCAATTGTGAATTTTAAAAATCTAAGTTCAAATTCGATGTTAACAGTCAGCAAAACCTCTGGGAACAATCTTTAAATTATCGGACCGACACATTAATGAATTTTCACTTCTTCGATCACCCATATCTCAGAAACTAATTGTCAGCTGAACCTGAAAATTTGTTGTGATTGATGTCTGACCATAAGGTATGATCTGGCACAAAATTCACTTCGAAAATCGTGAGACCAAAATCGGGCGAAAAATTGCCTCAATTTTTAATCACACTTTTACAGGAGATCACGTGTCGGAAAGAAGCATCCATGTTAAATTTTTTGATTACCAAGATTCTATGCATTGGTAATCTGTTAATTTCAGCTGCTTTCTGTAGGTACGTCAGATGTTAATTCAAAGTAACGAATTCATTACTCCTGTATTCTATTTCGATAACCTGCATGCACCTTCCTTTATTATTACTCAGAGAATATATTACTATCTGTAATACCTCACAGACAGTCAGCGCATAACTCGTTAAAGTAAACGGCGAGGGTGTAGTGAACGACTGTTAACAAGCCTAACCTGAGAACTAAAACTAAAACTAAAACTAAAACTAAACGAAATAGGAATAGCAAGTAAATAGACGAACATGTATTAACATTAGGTGATAAAGGATATGTAGGTTATGCTAGGAATTGCACTGAGGGACATCAAATAATCGAGTGGCCGTTTATTATTCACAGCAGAAGTCTAAAGAAGTCTGATTCCATCTTGACGTTCCTTCGCCATTGCTTCTAAAAAATGCGGAGGCAGTGCTGTTCCTATCATAAATACAACACAGTTCAGTGTCCTTAACAACGCAGACTTCACATCGCAAGTCGAATTATTCAATCGACTCTCCCGCCAGCATGTCCTCCAGTTCTATTCAGTCCATTTTAAGAAATTACGCGTCCAGGATTGAATTACCATTACCCATGGCCGCGCTCATTGTGGCCAAGCTGGTTGGAATCTATTAAAAGCGAGTCGTTTTGCGCCTGTTTCTGTCTACCTCGCGGTAGTAACAGAAGCAGGATATTAGCGTGGATGCACGTTAATGGCTCGTATTGCAAGCAAAGCGTTTAACTGCGATCGTTTATTTCAAAGATACCATCTCGTTCCAGTTTACTCCGAACGAAAGGAGACATAACGTTACGGTAATATATCCTCGTGAAATCTTTTCCGCGAGATGAGCATCTAAATGGAAATGCTCCCCGCGACACGGAGAATGGATCGCGGGCTAAAATGACGTCACTGTTGCTAGTAAGGCGCCTCTGCACCCCCGAACCCAATCTCCCTGTCCCTCTCCCGCACTTCCCCTCTGGAAAAAATGTGCTTCGAATCTTCCCCCCTTTTATTGACCGTAATGGGAAACAGGCGAGTTCATAATAGACGTTCCACCTCGGCTCTCGATACTCCATTAAGATTTCAGCTGAATCACAATGACTCTCGCTAGTCGCTGGCAAGACGACAAAGAGAATGAAGAGGCAGCCGCGGATTTCATTCTCTAGCGTGACGACTCCGTCTATTCCCCGCGAACGCGACGTTAGACGATGTCCCCCCATCATCCATCAGACATGCGATTTTGTTCTTCCGCGGGTAAGTAATTCCAACCCCCTGCGACACATCCTGCGCACGCGTTATGCCCGCGGCTAGAATCTTACCGCGATAGTCGCGCATAAATCGGCAATTACGTCCTGCCACGGATTAGCATGACAGTGGAAAGCACCTAGTCACTAACCGGAGGGTGCATCTCGCCGTTGTGTCGAACGTCGCGCCCTGTGTACTACACTGTCATGGATTAACAATAATGTCTTCGATCACGGGCACGGATGACTTTGGTGGACGAATTGGCGGGACGTGACTTCTTGTGATGGATGATATCAGGTTTGGTGCGGTGTTCAGCTGTATATACTTCTTCTTCATTCTTCACGGTGTAACGTGAAGGACTAATGGAAGCGATTTATGATTCCAGTATCTGTTGTGGTAGCCACGCGCTTCATTCTTATTTGCACACGTTGGATTGTGGTTACATAGAAAGGTTAATATATTAATACATCGCCTTCAGCCGAAGACGTGGCTTTTATAGTTTCCAGGCCTGTTGACATTCTTGTCGTAATTGATATTGATAGTAATTATAAATTCGTCTATACAAAATAGATGCTTACGCGTGTTATTTCTTAAGACTCATAAGTAGGGCTCTTACTATCCGGATATCCGAGTATCCGGATTACTCGTTATAACTCGGTATGCGAATCGAAATCTCGATCCGAGTGTCCGGATACACGTGATTGGATCCGAGTACCCTATTTTATCATGACGACACGATAAATCTCTCTTCACGTCGATTCTAATTAAAGAGAGCAAGTTTAACTAAAGTGATTAAAACAAGACACGACTCCACCACACATTCCCCCAACATATAACCAACTTCCTCGTACATATATCCGTGAAACTTTCCACGAAAATGCTCGACCGTTTTCTCGCGCTACCAGAGCTACTAAAATCTTTTTAATACCTTCCCTTTCGACACCGTCCCGGCGCATACCAATGCGATCGTTCTCCCGCAGTTGCGCCAAGTTTTGACAGAAACTATTCACTAATAGTCCGCGATATGTGAAGGAACGGTATGTAACGTATAATAGCGGCCAGAGAAAAGAGAAGTTCGCGGCGCAGTGTACTCGTGGAATTCAAGGCAGCCGAAGAGGTCGGTTGAAATGCGGAATGTGTAGATGGGGATAGAACGGTACCAGTTTGCCTGTTCTTTCTCCCAGACAAAGAAAAACCCCGGGGAAAATGAATGGCGGGTGTCGCCGCGCTGGTCATATACAAATTTTTCTCCGCAGAATTCGAATATAAATTTCTGCACTTCCTTCCTCGCCCCGGAGGATTGCCCCTCCTCCCGCTATCCTCGCCAGGACGAACCGTGAAATCAATCAGGAAGATCATAATTGTCCCAGCCCTCAGCCCTCGCGGGGAGGGAGCTGTGCAGGGACAAAATAGTCGTTTGCCCGAAGGGGCGAGCGAAGCTGGAGGGGGCCGTAGATCAGAAGAAGCTTTCGGAATTAACGTTCAAAGAGAAGAAAGCGATATAGCAGAAGGGAGATTAATTATCTGCGAGACGATAATTCGTAAAGAGGCGCAACGGGAAGGTGTGCGTTCGTGATAAAGCGGGGCCCTCCTTCGTGTTAGGGCGTCGAAGGTCGGAAACGACGTGGATTAGAGCGCGCGACCGGAATTTCGCGGCGAAATCCATTCCTGCGCCGGAACCATGACCGACCCCGGGGAGCTTTCAACCAGGACGAATGAATACCCGAAGCGGGGGCAAGGGAGGGATTACTTCCGTCTCATTAGCGTGGGCTACGATTCCGCGCGGCGAGATCGAGGAATTCGTCACGCCTGTCGACCGAGCGCCCACGAAAATCCTAATTCATTCGACGACCGACGATGAAAACGTCCGCTGATTATTAACCCCCCGAATCACGAGAACCTTGTTTATCCAGCGTCTTCGGTTGAATTGCGCGGGTGGGTCGCTTAATTTTAAGTAGCCTGGGTGCTTCGAATGTGGAGCGATGTTTATTTGAACAGTTTTATATGGTAGTTTACTTCAGTACGTTGTTGTTTTTCTAATTCAAGCCTTCGTCAGAGGTACCATCCTTCGAGGCGATTTCGATGTGTGCAGGAGAGAAAAGAAGCTGAAATTGTGCTTTTGGATGCAAGAAGGGCCTCAGTGCCAGAAGTCAGTTTCGAAGTTATCGTGAAACTGTCTATGATATTTAAAAATTTGATACATCCCCTTTGTAGTTGCATTATGACAATCGGAATTATGTAGTAAATGAATCAGTGAAATTAATTTTAATTATAGTCCTCCCAGGCCCTTCTTGCATAAAATGGAGAAATATAGAAAAAAGTTGCATAAAATTTGAAAACATATAGAATATGTCAAAAATGTAGTCATGAAAATAATCATAGGTCGTGTCATGTTTAGTTTAATGTATGAATTATACTGTGTTTTTTTCTTAGAAAAATTGAAGTGCACTTCAGTAAATCGAACATGTCTGTTATGTTTTGCGAAAGTTCCAATCAGAGTACCTACTCTACTAATTACGCTCCGAAATTCTACTACGCTTAACTCGTGATTGATCGTCGGGCGACATCAAGACCTTAAACTTCATTCGACGATGAGACGAGTTGCTCGACCGTTCCCGACGCCAAAGTCACGCAACTAAGCGGAGACTTTAACTTCCCCAACTGCACTTAATAACTGCACAATCCGTGATACGGTGTACGTATTAGTTGAACGGCGAACGTGGATAGTACATCCAGTAATTTCACACCCATCGGCAGGGCGTATATGTAGAAATTAGATACCCATTGATGATAGTGCATGTAGTAATTATACACACACCGATGATATTGGGTGTAGCAATTACATACCTTACTATTGTAATATCGTTATTACGAGGCAAGCAATAACCTACATGGTCGTCGCCTGGCAGTGATACTTGTCAGGGATAACGCTGGCACGGTGGTTTATATGAATAGTAATGATTACGTATCCAAGTTTTCTTCAGGCTTGACTTTGTAACTTGAGTATGTAAAGCAATGTTATTTCTGAAAAGCTGGCACTTCAAACAGGTATGATTTTGATACCGGTATTGCATCAGCAAAGCTATATCGAAACCGATATCGTACCAAAACAGATGGGTACCGAAACCGTTATAGAACCGAAAAAGGTCAATTCTGAAATCGTTAAAATACCGAAACCGAAATAAATACCGATATTTTTGCGGTTCTTCTCTCGGTGATATGGTAGATTAAAGTATATAGCATCTTCATAACCCTTGTTTATTCGAGCTGTGAAAACACGGACATAACCTAATATCTTTTCATAGAAATACTAATATATTGGTATACGTGTACCGTATAGATCCTTGTCTAATAATATTTTGAAAACTGTAATAAAATCCGAAAACCGAAAAAATTACCGGTAAATATACCGGTATTTGCATATATCGGTATGACGTCATACCGGTGCTTGCGTGTTTCGGTTTCTATAAAGGTTTTACTTTCAGATTTGGTAGAAGTCCCTGCTGAAAAGTATGTTAAAGGTAAAAGTATCAAGGTACATTTACAAATGAGTAATCAAAATTTCAGAAGTTGTTTTGATAGAAAAACGCTTTCACATTCTGCTGGACTGTGTATACTTGTTTCTTCGAGCCTGTTTGTTTTTTGGTGTTAACTAGCATCCATCCTTATTGATCATTACCTATGCCCGTTTCACACGAGAGACGTTTCTAATTAATGATCGATATTTCAGAGCTTTCTGTGTCAAGTAAGGTCTGGATTGCAGAGGTTGTTACTCGTATTCTTCCTCCAGTCTTAATAGCGAGTGATAAGTATGTACAGTGGCTAACTAATGTGTTCGATCATTTGCAATCATGAACAAATAGAGTAGTTAAGATGAAGCTTATAAAACATAATTATGGCTATCAGAATTGTATTACCAAGATTCATATTTTTGTATAATTAGTGCACACGTTGTTAGATTTTATTCAAATTTTGCCAAAAAAATCCTGATATCTTTATTTTGTTGTTGATTCAATGGTATTTTGAAAATTTGAATATAAACGAACATTTTCTTCAGATATTGTATTATAAACGTAAACCAATGGCATGATGCACAGACAATCAACCCAACAGATTTGGAATTCTTAGTGTTTCTATGTGCGGGTATACTGAAGAGTGTCTGGACGTTAGAATATAGGAAAGCAGTATAACATTGACAAATTTATAAAACTTTGTACGGACCCGTATTAATACGCTGTGTACCATGTGGCCATAAAGCTTTACTTTTTCCCACTGCTAACATCGAACTGCGTAGAAAACGATACTCGTAAAGTCACCTGCCGCCGGGATTGACCGCCATGAATCACGAGCACTATCAAACTTGTACCAGTAATCCATTTCACGATTTCTGAAGACGTATACTTCGACAACCCCCGTTAAATCAAGACGTCACATAAGTCCCGATCGAAAGGTTTCTCTTAAATTATGGTCGACGAAGTAAAAATGGAAAGAAATAAACAAGACAAGTCTTGGAACAAGCACAAACATTTTACAGATTTATTAAAACGTCAATGAGAATGTTACATAGATTATTGCGCAAAATTATTTGAACAACTGTACGAGTGGCAAAAGTTACAAGTACTGAAACTAGGTTATATATCATGAATAAAATAGCAAAATTTGTTATTTCTTTTTTCATTAAAGAGCACAATGCTAAATCACTCTGAAGATGTAGAGTTTCAATATTTATGACAGTTACTTCTGACAACGAAATTAAATCATAACTAGGTACAATTTTCAAGGAGCAGCAAATGTGTTTCATACACCATGGTAATAAATGTCAACAGGGGATGAAATATGGACAAATACTTAATCTTACTTTTTCATGTTCATCAGCTCGAAGGATAATTATACGAAAGTAATGAAAATGTATATATTTAGATATAGTTAAAATTCATTATCGCCCGAGTAATTATTAGCGATACTTTGGCGGAACAGCTAAGCACCCTTGGAGGTAGAACGTAAAGGTATCTGTCTTATCGTGTCCCTGTATTTATTCGATACTGGTTGTTAACGATATCCAAAGATCCTTTGTCGACGGCAGTGTGACTACAGTTCGTTACACCTAAGGAGTCGGTGATTTATGTTTCAGAAAGCAAAAAACCTCTTTGTTGTCCGTGGCGTTAAAAGGGTTGAACCAAAGGGCTATCGAATTTCGTCTTCGCCACTCAAAATTAACGAGCGCCAGCCCTTTGCGAATCTTTGTAACAATCGGTGCTATTTCAACAAGTTACAGCCTCGAAGCCTTGTTAACAATCCGTTTGATCCTATTACAGACACCTTGGCGACGTCCTGCTCACTTTGCTCGCCTAAAAGAACTATTTCAATGGAAGTGGAGGCTTCTGGTAAAGAAATGCAGTGCTAGAAATATTTCCAGAACGTTTTATTTCCAAATTCTCTATCTAACCGCTGGTCAGTTCTACAATTCCATCTCTTTAAGAATCTTTTCCATATAATAGGTAATGCAGATTTGTAAAAAGTTACATTAATATTCTTATTTTTACTGAAATGTTGCGTTTAAAACACGAAGCAATTTGCAAACAAAACACCTTATTAATTTTCTAAGAATAATATAAAAATGCTTCTCCGATTAAATTAGCCAAAAATTGAATTGAAATTGTCGTTATAAGCCTAACAAAAATATCAATGTGTTTAACAAAGTGTGTAGTGCTTCCCTCATACTGTTCCATTAAAATTGATAGTTTTGACGGAGAGATATAAAGCAAAGTAATCATAACTATTCAACATCATATCTACCGGATACTAATACTAATCTATCAATCAAGGCACACAGAAGCCCCATAGAAATAATGTCCACATAGCACACCAAGTTTGAAAGAAGTTTCACGTCCCCTATTTTCGATCGAGGAAACTATATCCTCCGCGTAATAACTCACTGCCTCGAATAAAACACGTTTATAGAGCGATACACGAGTTCACTCTCAATGATCGCGTCAATCCGCGTCCCTCGAAACGATCACTCAATTTTCCGTTACAATCTTCCATATTTGCCACCGCTACAAAATCCTTAAAACCTGTGCAAAATATATTATTTCGGAAGGAAGCTCACTCACAAGGAAGCCAGGTATATATGTTGTCATGTATGGCCATTTACGACACTGTCATCTGAAACAAATTATTTATTATTTATGAATATGTGTTTGTGTTTTGTTTTCTTTGCCATATAGTTTGCAGAGAGGAATCTGTAGCAGCATAAGCGTCCGTGAATATCAAGCATTTGAAATTGAATAATGCGTATTCGTTTCATGAAACTTTATAATGTCACAATTGGGGTATGGTATAATTTATTTTGTCCATAACTACATTTGGTGAGATTAGCTTTTTCCCGCATACTTTTGAAAATGTCCGTCGTATTTCTCTTACATATCGTCAGCTTATACTTTAACTGAAAAATCCTCAGAACCTCAGCTGCAGTTTGTTGTAGTTCTTATAGTTATAAAGTTTGACTTAAGTAATATTATATGTCTAAATTATTTGCGCATATTATAAGAAGGCGATTTTCATTATTTTCAAGCAGTTTAGATATTAAATTTATAATACATTTTCAGCTGCTTTGTTTCCCAAATACAATCTCACCCGGTACTGAGATAGGCACACTACATAATATTATATATTTCAATTTAAACTGCACAGATTTTGTTGATAGGTCACTGTGTTAATGTTCAGAACACACTATTTGAATTCCGACCACGATTTAAAAAATGCGTCTCAATGTACACTGGTAGCGACCAAGAATCGATAGATTACTCGATGTCTCGTTTCCGTGCGCGGCTGTTTAACGTCCCCTCCCCGTCAATGGCACACTCTTACGTTCTTCGTCTTCGCGTTCTGTTTCGCGCCCAATTTGCGGCCCATCATCGCTGCGGAAGAAGCAATTTCTAACTTAAATGAAACTCCCTCTCGCTCGCCTGCTCGCTCGCTCGATCTCGCAGCCCCCCCCCCCCACGATCGACAGGACACACCATGCCGGTGTTCGTCTTCGGGTTTCATCGAGGGACGCCACGGAAGTTCTTCTCTCGAGACGACCGTGCTACGAGCTGGCCTCTGGAACACCTACACGCAACTTACCACCTTCTTGTCAGAATTTCCAGCCGAGTCTAAACTTCGGCCCCGTGCACGCAACTCAATCCTCGTGCGATAGGGTGGAATCAAGGCGACCCTTTCTGTTCTTTCAAGGCACCACGTCCAACGTGGATTTATCGTTTATTTGCTGCATTGATTTTACAGGTTAACGTATTAACGGATTACCTTTCTGTAGTAAATTTATTTGCTTATTTTTGCGGTGGGCTATTCGAAGAGGGAATGCTATTTCATATTTTATATCCTTGTGAATTTTTGTTAGTAGTTCTTGGTAGTGGTAAAGTGACTCGGAGGTTCGTTTCTAATAATTCAGAAGTAATTGCTTTTGATAATAGTTTCATCTTTTCTGACATCTGTAAAGCTAAGACGCCGGCTCGTTATCATAATGCCACGTTAAACGGGCGCAAAGTGGTTAACGAGTTTGCGTAAACATAGAAGGTAACCTGTAAAGCTCTCTGAATTATTCAGGTGCATCTTCTATTTCTATGTTTTTCAGTCATTTTCGTTGGAAAAATTTCTGCCTGTTTAACGATTGAGGGGTACGATACGCGTATTCGTGTGATCGGCGTTTTGTGGATTCGTATAAAATGCCCCAGCAACTGATACGAGTTCAGAGTCAATTGAGTCGTACTATAGGAATTGTATAAATTTAGCCATTTTGGATAAGTTTTACTCGTATTTCGTTTGACAGCCGTTCGGTAAAGTGTCTACATTCCACTTCCAATAAACCGAGCCGTATCAAGGTAATAGGATTAACTCGATATACGGATTAGCCTACTTTCTCTTAGGCACATGGGCTAAGAACCACCTTGGAACCGCTTACGAACTACTTGTTATATTCCTGTCAAGATCACCACATAAACTTAGATTATCCTGGAACTACACGCAACTCGTTACGCTTTCGGTGACAGTATCGTTGCATTCAATGGTCCCCTACCGACATTACCACATTTCCGTTCATCTCCGTTATATATCAAGTACAGGCGTCACGTGGCGTTCAAAATGTTCAGTGACATTTTACCATTTCGTACTATAAAAATCATAGTAATCTTCATTTGTGTAGTAGCCCTTTCACTAGTAAATACTCTTCAATAACTAATTAAAATCTAAGTTGATCGTGTTATAATTTATACCACATTTCCCATTTCATTTTTGCAATACTAATTTAAAAATAAATGTTTACTCAATTTTCCATGAAACAAATTAATTTCTCTTCAAAGGTCAACCAACGTGAAGGGCGCTAACACAAAATCGTATAAGAAGTACTATCTTTAAGTGCTCGAGTAATTAAGTCATTAAATGGTAGGTTACTATAATAGTTCTTAAAAAATTGATTTATCATTTATCATAAATTGTGTTACCAATACGTATAAATTATTCTGCTGTATCCTTTCAACAACGTGTAATATTTGAATTCGTTATTTTCAAAAGTGAAGCTCCCCATTAAAAACATTCGTTATTAGTATACGATATCAACGTACCTAAGTTCTTCATGTAAAGTTAACTCCTATTCGTTGTATGATGAAGATATTTCGAGTCATCCTATGTTTTCCTGATTACTTGGTCAACAAGTACCTACTCATGTCTTCAATGAGCATCGTTATTAGCTTCTTCGTTACAGCCCCCCATTTTTCGATAATAAGGATATGAATGGATATATTGGCTCGTGGTAATAAAATACAGCTGCCAAAGAAGCCTGGCACCACTATCACACGGCTGGAAGTTCGCAAGATTGCTTAGCAGCCTCTCGATATGGCCGAAGTGGGAGCGCGCAGAACTTCGATAATCTTCTCTGCAGCGGCCCGGGGCCCAAGTTTGGCAATCAATGCGAAGTAACAGTTTAATTAAATACGGGTAACCCTTCGTCGACTCCGCGCTTACTCGAAGACAGAGTAATCTTGGCCGCGTCGTCTCAAGGGCTCCAGCTACGTTCTAGCGACGAGAATTTTCGATCGACTCGCAAATCTGCCATCCCTATTCTCCCCTTCTTTGTCCGTTCTTATTCTGGTTCACTACGCCATTTACTTGAGAGATCAAAGCCATCTAAGTTCACAGCAACTGCAGGAGAACATGTCCAAATGAATTTGGCGGACTTTAATAACGCGGTACTTACGACACACCGAGTATTCGATGACAATTCATGTACTCGTAGTTGTAGATGGCTGAATAGGGGTTGCGAACTTATTTAACACGTTGACTGCCGACTACACCGATCGGCGTGTTTTTTGTTCCGTGACCGACGCCGACTACACCGACCGGAGCGATCGGAGCATGTACGGGCTCATAAACAAAAAATTTTCAGCACCTCCAGATTTCGTGGGCAGTCAACGTGTTAAGGGGGCATAGTACATTTTCCGCCCGAGAATTAAGTATTTTTTATGATTTTTTTCTATATGAAAATGAAGAGCTAAAAAAATGGAGTTTGTTGCAAATGAAAGATCACTATTTGAAAGTATTAAAAGAATTTTTATTAAAAAAAATCATCTTCCCTTCCCCCGCTATGGTCGGTGAAAGTTGGTCCCTCGCGGAGCGAGTAAAATAGCAGTGCCATAAATTCCGCCTTCTATGCTGATTTGAAACGTAAAAACAAATTGAGACATTAAAATTGATTACGTTTTGTGTTCGTTGACCGAACAGATTCTTAAATTTCGCATTGTAGGAAAGTAGAGAATTGTCAAACTGTAGGTATCGATTTTCACGAAATTTTTTTAATTTCTTTTTAGTGTAGAAAATAGAAAAACTTAAAATATCCCCCAAAAAACGTCGGTCAATGACGAGGAAATTTTATAAACTTTCATTCAAAATAGAAATTATGTAAACCGGTTGATACGTTATGGAGATATTTATGGCACCGACATTAAAGATGTGGTTTTGAGAAAAATGCATTCAAAGTTTTACAAGTTAACCCTACTATAAAATTGAATTTGTTCAACTTACATGTAATTACTGTTCGCGTTATTATTGTCCAGCGCATTCCTTACAGGTGGCTGTTGTACACAATAAGTAGAATATAAATCGATTTAATTATTCTTCATGAATAACTGGATGACTTAAATCGGTTATCTAAAATTCATGATGGAATTTTTCCTAAAAGCTACTCCTCTATATCGTTTAAAAAATTATAATTTTCCACTTAAAAAAGGTGAATGCCCATTACGATCCAAGCCATCCTATCCTCATAAAATTGAACAAAACGCCCCTTCTCTTTCTCCTACACACCAACCACTTACAGAAGAAAATACGAAGTACTAATAACGCGAACACCTGGTATGGCTATCAATTCCTAACTACCCTCTCACCAAACACTGAAAAGAGAAGTTTTAAGTCAACAACATCCTCCACTCCTTGGAACTTGCTAATCTCCAGAGCACCCGCAGTCGCCGGTGCCCTCCGTTGCGCATTAATCGCGCGCTGGTCGAACCTTCGATAACGGATTATCATGTGTAACGAGAATAGTTCCCTGATAGTTCGGCCCTCTGATAGCTGATTACTGGCGAGCGCGCAGCCGTGGAAGAATACTGACGGGCTGCGCAGCGCGGCAGGAGAGCGGCCGAACGTCTTTCGAAGCTGCCCCGAATATTTCGTAGCGGGGTGGCTCGATCGTTCGGAAGGGAAGTGAAGTACGGTGAAACTCGCATAACCCCTCTATAATCAAGTATTAACCCGGCGACCGTACGGGCGGAGTTTATGGAAACGCGTGCAGCGAAACGATCCAGGCTCCCTTACCTCTCCTGCTTGTTCGGTAACTACCGTACACCGTAGTTTTTGCGAGCATAAAGAAGTGGCGTAAAAATTCTAGAGCCCTGCCAGGCTATACCGATAACGATCCCCGATCTTCCTTTTACGATCGCCAGCAGCCCAGTGTATTAACAACGGCCTTTACGCGGCCGTCCATTTAGGTAGCGGGACCTCCGTGTTCCACGCTTTCCACTCTCGATTCTTACCTCACCGTCTCGTTATTAATGCACCCACGGCAAGGGTTAAGACAGCGTGGAAAGCCTGGACTGTGCACTGTATAGGAGTGGACGTCGACGAGGGTCTGGCGTAAAATAATCGGGCAAAGCCTGTAATGGTTGCCTGGACGCCTTTTATGGAGTCAACGTTGCGGTGATAGAGGCGTTCACGTACCTGCGTTCTTTTATTCACCCCTCCGCGATTGACCTATATACCCTGCACTGCAACGTTCAAGGGATCTTACGGTGCTCCGTCGTGTTTTAATCACGCTGGAATATAATTTCCGTCGGCAGTGGTTGATCAGTAGGGGGTTGGAATCAGACAGGGTCACGTTTTCTTTGAATATTATTAAAAATCCTGATGGAATTCTTCTTTTTACATTTTCAGGTTCTCTATAATCCAGGATAATGGAGGTATTGCTCTCTCCCCCTTAGGGGATGGAGAGATACTCTGTCACATGTTTCTTAATATAATGGTCCATACATTCTTGCATTTTTATATTATTTCATCTCCATTATAAATCTAACCTTCTGCATAAAAAAAATCATCTTCTGCCTTACAACTTATTGAGAAAACAATTGCAATTTATAAAACCCATTTTGTCCACGATATCTCCACGCCTGTCACCCCCTTAATCCACGATGAATTTTATTAATATCGTCAAACGTAGTTGACAGATTCGCTGTTAAATGAAGTGAATAGACCCTAAGGAAGAAACGTATCTGTTGAACGTTCTTTATTCACTTTGCAATCTTCATTTCCCAGCGTATACCTCGAGCACATTTAAGCGGGCATTATCAAGCACGAGCAGACACGTCCGTTCTCTTTTCGCATGTAACAGGGGGCGGCTGTGATAAAGCATCGAGGCGCAGGAGTCATGGTCGAGTAACCAGTAGCTTCCTCGTAACATTCCTTCCATCTTCCCTCTTTTCTTCTTCCTGTCCCCGACACGCTCAACTGACAGCGTCGCGAACAACTTTTCTACCCGAGGGAGTTCCCTTACGCCTGATTTCGATTTTCGATGAAACTTCACCGTTCCACGAGCCTGACCCGCCCTTCCGCCCATTCTGCTCCTCCGCGATTGCCCGCCCTCGGTCACCGCCGAGACCCCGCGAACCTTCTTTGCTTGTTTACGAATTACCAGCCTCATTTCCATCCGTCTGTCCTCCTTGTCTTGCTCGAAACTTCATTTCAGCGCATCCGGTAGCCACGAACTTTCGCTGTGTACGGGTAGCAGGGGTTGCGACGCGCAGCCACCACGCTGCTGCAGAAATGGGCTTGAGCTACCGCCTTTGCTTAGATTTCTATTTAAGGGATGGGCTCGTTAGATAGTTATTTAAATAAAGAGTGGCATGAGGATGTATAGATGCGGGGACCGTGATTTATAACATAATAAAGCTACATAGCTACTGATGCTGTAAGGTAAACGAGTGCCGCAATTCTAGTTCAAATAGACGTAATATGAAAATACAGGGTAATTATATACTTTAAGACTGAGACCCCTTAAATCCTTGATGCACGAGTAAAAGTAATTATTGGAGTTTGCATGTTGCGTTATTGATTTCTGATATGCTCGTGAATGTACTTAGGAATGGGAACTGTTCAATTTAAATGAATGATAATCAAACTCTACGCACAGTTGCTCCAAAATCTCAGTTTGCGACTTTGCATAGGTACACTAAACCAATTTTTCGTGTCCTAAGGTTTTCCTGTATCCTATATATAGGATACAGGAAAATATACTCATCCAATAAATATACTAAAATTAGTGGAGTAATCGCAAAAGTGTTTCTCAGCAAAAAAATAAGCAGTATAAAGCAGTCAATCTCCTACAACAGCAACTGCAGAAGCTAAACGCGGACTCGATGATTCACGAATGCATTCGGCTGAACCCGAAATCAGTGAGACGTTCATTAGGGTAGGCTTGACAAGTACTCACCTAATTTTAGTCGATCGACATTGCACAGTTCGCAACGTTCGGACAGAAAATAGAACGACCCAAATCCCTTTTAATATCCTGCTAAGTGGAAAATGATGTTCTTCCTTTCTTCGTCAATAATCGAGAGAAGCTCTATTCCGAGGCTTTCGCTACGTTATCACGCTCAAGTTCAACCTATGCATTATTCAGGCAAAGGGTGGGCGAAGGGGGGCGTGGGGTGGTTGGATACGAAGGAGGAGAGAGCCTATTAGCATGGAACCAAATTACTTTTTCGCGATAACGTCATTCGTATAATTTGCCACTGTAGATGTTGGAAGCTTTTTCAAGCGGTGTCTCGAGCCCGTTGCTGAATCGCCGACGTAATATCCGCGAGACCAGCCCCCGCTCTTTTCGCGATTCCTTCGATAAGGATTGACCTATATCCACGGCAAAGGGAAATAAAAATAACGAGCTCCAGGAGACAATCAGTCCTTGTTGCTTGAAAATACGGTCAGGTATTTCTTCGGTTGCCTTCCCGTTGAAATAACACAAACAGACATCGGCGGCCTCTCCCGCGCGACTTCGATACGCTCCGTGCGACGAACCCTGAATGTACAATCGAAGTCACGAGTTCGAGAAATTTAATCGTTGATCGGCTGCATCTCCGCCGCATTGCGGGGAAACCGTGTGAACGATACAGGAGGCTCGACTTTAGATGGAAAATGGTAGATGAAGGATGTCCCTTGGGATTTTAAAGATGCATACTTCGATGGGAGCGCTGTTAACGACAATTGTAAGTAACAAACTTAAAGAAATTTCGAAATAATCAAAACGAAGTTCAGATACGTTGAACTATACTTTGGTATGCGAAGGATACAAGAAAGTTTCGATCAATTGTATTTGCGTTAATTGGCAATCAAAGACTTCGGTTCACTAACGCAGAGAGCTTTAACCTCGCGTGACATGCAAACGACGAAAGAAGCTAAAATAACACTTGACGTTGTGCGGCAATCCTAAGTGGTTATTCAACTAAGAAATTTTGAACTACCTCGTGATTCAACCCCAGAAGCGACACTGATCAAGACATCTTCCAAACGTTCCTCGATCTCCTTCAAACTATAGTGGTGACGGGAACGCGAGCCTGTTGTTTTCTTCACAACTCTTTAAATAAAATTACGAACAAGATGAAGACGACTCGGAGGAACGGTTGCCCAACGAGATGCTTAAGGTGCCGCAGACGCGGGCTAGGAAAGGAGCAGAGGGACAGGGCGGATCCGGTTGGAAAAATACAGGGAGGAAAATCGGTGAGGGATACACACGTGTCGGAATGTAATTTGTTGTCTGCAAAAGACAATCGAGGAATTGGTCCTGACGGTAGGACATCGGTTGAAGAAGGATCTAGCTAGATACTCATGGAGCCAGTCAGCTACGAGTACGGAGGATCTTTTCAGGGTAGTCGTGGAAACAATTTCAATCGTTCCAAATGTAGCTTTGATGTTTTCCAAGGATACCTACGCATTCCTCTGGTCCGTGGACTCGCAATTCGTTTGAGGAAGAGCGGAACCATCTCCCCGCTCCTCGCGCTCCTCTATTTCTGTCGCGTTCTTTCCGGTTCCGACCATGTGTGTGCTGGTATTGCCTTCGAATTTCTTTGCCCTTTGTTTGCCTCTGCAAATCACCGTGGCCCTTGCATTCTATGAGCGGAAAACGCCCAGACGCAAACTTTAATTTTATTGTGCCGATGCTCGGACAAATAAGACGGGTAGGTACTCTGGATCTTGGGAGAGGTAAGCTGCTACCTCATTTCTGGTGCTCGTTTTTAGGTGGCCATGCAAATATATATGTCGTTTTCTTAGGTCTGCGAGCTGCCAGTTAACGATTTACTGGGTGTAGCGGAAACCGTGGCCCAATTGAGAAGGAGGTGATTGAGAAGGAGGCTGTGTGCAAAAATCAGTTAAAAATAGTAGAATCACTTTTGTTTAGAACGTGGCTTTGATTTCGATAGAACCGATTTAAATCACTTCTCGATTACTTTTGCACGAAGAATCACTTTCTGTTGGATTTTACCGCGATTTTAGATAAACCCTGTGTAATTATTCAGGCAGAACCATCCTGATTGTCTATTAGATTTATGTAGAGGTAAAGGAAATTAAAAAGAAAATTCTGTTACTGAGGTATAAGGTAAAAGTAACATCATTGTGGAAGTGGAATATTTGTGTAGAATTGTGAACTGGTCATTTATGGTTATTAAATTGGAAGTAACATAATATACATTAATATTAATATGGCAAAATATTAATATATTGAATTATGTCACGTTGACTCTAAAACTTTTCCATTACCAAATCTGAAAGACGTCTAATATCTTAGATTCTAACATTTCTTCGCTATATGCATCGTGTTTGTAGTTTCCAATCCAGCGACGAATTTTAACCTCGCAAAAGGATCGTCCATTATTTGCACAGTCTCGTTGGCTTATTAAATCTGCCAAAGCACTCTGTCCCAGAAAGTCTCGGAGCAATTAAAAAACGAGAACAAAGTGTGCTCAGACCGGAGTATCTTGGTCAGGGGTATTCAGCGCTCGCCCGCTGGCGTAAAAGTAGCGAGAAGGACCACAGTTTGCATTTTTCATTGGTTTCGATTAAAAATGCCCTTTCTATTCGACCTCTGCAGTTCTATTAGCGTTAGAAGCTCGATGGGCTTCCGAGTGGTTTCGACAATGACTGTGAGACTTAGCATGCCCTTAAAATTACCTTCTCTATCATTTGATCGATGATAGCCGGGTGTAATAACGCGTAGAGCGGCTAGTTATCAAAGTTTTTACGAGATTCATAGTCATGAGACAAGTCAGGATAGATTGCCCGAGTGAATCTTATGGGACTTCGTCCCCTTCGTGATTTACTTTTGCAAGTGGATCGAACTTGGGGAAGTTTGCCCAGCCGAAGAACGAACACTCGAATCCAGTTTGTTCGTCGAATCGACAGGATACAATTAGGGCCAAAATATGGCGGTGTTAAAATACTTAATTTGGGTACGCGTACAATTCACCTGGAAATCACCTACAAATTTATTAAACAATTCATAAGAGAGTACGGTTCCAGATGTGCAAAGCACGACACGGAATACAGTTAAAATGCTTTCTCGATTTTATTTTAAACATAATGTTTCAATAGATTAAGTTTGAATTTTTAAGATGGATTCGTATGTTCGTAATTAAAATGGCTCGTCTAATGACTTCCTCTGCCTTCTGTAACAAAAGTAAAATTCTTTAAATTTCATTCACAAATTTCACTTGACACTATCTGCAGAATAATTGAAAAGGCAGTTCAATTTGCAATATTATGCTAAACGATTATGATGAATGAAAAACGCAAGAAAAATTACGGCCAAAGGTGTAAAATATCCCGTATTTTAACTTTCATATATGCGTTGATATTGCACTGGTTTCCCCGCGTTGTACGCTTTTTATTTACCATTGAATGCCTCCTGCGTTTCATTGCTTCTAAATCTGCTATACACATTTCAATCTTTCGCAATCCAAGTTTTCCTATTTCACCTAAAGAGTTTTCCCAGGAAACACACTAGGCAGTAAGTTGTGTATTTCTTCCATCCACGTCAGAGATTATTCTTCGTTTACTTGGGATACCATTATATTTTATTAAGCCGAAAAAGATAGCAACCTCAGGAGCGAGATTCATGGTAGCTATAGGAAGAGCAAGGATAATATCGTCGGGAGCGTTTCAATGCTTCAACGACACTCTTTATGCGTCTGCGAAGTTCTTAAACGTTCATGCAAAGCGCGTAAAGCCAAAGAAAAGCCAAAGGTCGAGCCATCAGCACTAAATTCAAAATGTAATAGCATTATCGGCCGTATTCTTTGCACGTTCGCGATGCCGGTACCAATCGGAAAACCGTTGCTATCAAAGCCGTGAGAACTCGAAACCGAACGCACGACTACGAGGAAATAACGAAAGAATAGGTTGGGAGGAGCAGGAGTCCTCGAGAAAGTAGTCTTTATTCCGACCAGGAAGATTGCGTATTTATGTTGCCGATCGTGCTGTGACGACTTTAGGTTAAAAGTGATGAAGTGGGTATTATAAATAAAGGAGAACGAGGGACTAAAGACGATTTACTTATTCGTAATAGGATGTGCTCGAATTACTTTTGTCAGTATTGCAATAATAAAAAAAAAACTTAATTTGATTGATGGATCTAAAGCTTGGTTTTTCTGCATTTATAAATTGAGATAACTAGATTGTTCAATATTTTCCCTTACTCAGCTTAATATTTCATGGCTTCTGTACCAATATATAAATGTATAAACAGAAATGATAAAATATTTAGTGGCTTTGTGGACTCGGTCGTTATTCAGACTGCTGCCCGATGACAAGTATTATTAGACAATAAATGTGTTATTAAAAAATGAATGTTACGTAAAGTACATGTCTTCACTAGTGTCACGTTCAAATCCTTGTATTGGAAAAGATTTTATGTCTCTTAAGAAATTATATCATTTCAAAGTAAAAAGGTGCTTTGATGGTTATACCAATATAGAAGGAAACAGTGTAGGACAGAAATGAATAAAAACACTTCGTTCTTTTCTTTTTAAATATGTATAAACCTTGTTTATTTACAATCTATTAGAATTAACAATAAGGAAATATTTGACTTTAAATAAAATAAAAATAAAATACTTTCGCAGATTACCAGCATTGATTTTCATTATAGTAATAATTATGTTTAACGACGCTTAAACGATCTAAAAATTATAGCTGCCAGCTACTTGAAACTAGTGTGGACCGTTTCAGTTAGACGTTATAACAAAATTATAAGCTTGTACAGAACTCGCATCATGGAGTGGAGACTTTGGATCCATATATTCTACCTTACAAGAACCCCAGGGCGTCCCATTTGGTTGCTTTAATTTCAGGCCTTCGATAGTGATATTTCATTGGGGAGGGCCCCGGGAACAACGATTTCGGCCATAGGTTATTAGTAACCGACGGTTGCCTCTCTTTCTCTGTGTTCATCCTCTTCGTAGCGATTTCCTCTCTGTTCGTTCATGTTCGACGCCCACGCGCATTCTACTGCCACCCTTGAGGATCGATATCGATCGCCACTCGATCGAGCTGAGAAAGGAAATAGGAGAAACTAAATTCATTCCTTTGCAACGATCGTGCATTCAGATGATTTTAAACAAAAATAAATAAAAATTATTCAAGGGACCTGAAATTTAGCAAGGCTTTTCTTTACTTGTTCTGGAGTTTTGAATCATGCAGAGTCCATTTTATTTGCGAAAGATATTTGCGTAAAATATGAATCGTTCCCATTGCTTAATTACGTCACGTTTTAAAGCTAATATTTAAGGCGATTATGTAAAATGGAATTATATTCAACAGTTTACTTGCTTCAGTTATTAAATCAACAATCTTTTAGCTACTATAAATGAACTTTTATTCATGTAATAGCAGAAAAAATAACTTCTTCCTGATAATTTCTGGCAAGAGTGCGTTTCATAATCCTTTTCAAAGCGCCTTGTTTCTTTCCTTTCTTGTTCAATTTTCTTTTGCCGCGCTTCATCGGGTAAAATTCGCTTCTTTTCTTTTTCTCCTTCCTCTTCTGTATGGAAATTTCTCTCCTTTTTCTTTCTTTTCTGCAACTCCGTTTCATATTTTTTCTCTGTTATTTTTATGGTGTAGATCCTCGGTACTCTGTAGAAATTGGTTTGTGTAGTACCCTTTATTAAATAATATTTATAACCATAAACGTCTTAGGAATCAAACGTTAAAATCATTGCATAATTTTATTGGAATTTTCGAAATCATTGTTTATAAAATTTATTCGTTTCTGGCACAAATGTATTTGCAACGGATCTACTTCCCAACAACGACTTTTCGAAATTGTATTAGGAGAAATTGATATTCTTTCATTTATTTGCTAAATGCATCTTTCTCAGTGATGTCAGCAAATGATTCAGATATCTGATAGATTTTTGTTATTAATGATAAAATTAAATAAAAATTAATAATCCTGATTTTTAATAGTAAAATGAAAACACTTGTTCGGTAAAGGGTACAAGATCGATAATGGGAACATTTACCCGTCGCCTTGAAACTGGATTGAAAACTATATGCTCCTGGAATTAATCAATCGAGCCCTTCGTGGTACAATATTTGTAATCTGAACTTCCATCAGCTGTGATCCATAATAATCCAACGCATGAAAATTCATCAAAGTTTGATAGATGACGTTTTTTAACCATCTTGAATTCACACCATTTAAAGTCAAGTGTAAGAAATCCAAATCTATCAATATTATGAAATTAAAAAAATTCAGAACCACAATGTAACTTCAATGAACAATTTCAAGTCGAAGAGTAGGATTCCCTTGGCGCCAAAAAAAAACAGTAGAATCACTACACAGAGAACAACATATCTCCTTTCAATACTTCTGAAATTTTTCTTGCAACACTGCGTTACCCTGTTAGGGAAGAAGTTGCTTCTCTAGCACCCACGTGGCTCAGCGTTCCTCAGAGGGCCTGACCAGCCCCGAGGATTTTTCGTCTAAGCAACTGTAATAAATTAGAGTGCATGGGTGGTCGATGATACCGAGCATCCTTCCTCTCCCTCGAGCGGGCTCTTGTTCGCCCGACCTTTACTCTCAGTTCACGATCTGGGAAGCCGCCGGATAGAAAAACTACTCTATTGCAGCCAGGAAAAGCTTTGTTCCGGTTACGTCAAGGAAATCGAATCGCACCTACCGGTGTCTCACTTCAAAATTAATAAATACTATCACGAAAATCGCCTATAAATCAGAGCACGGAAACTTTGACCAGTCTTTGATGCCCTTCGACCTTACAGGTTCGACCCCACATTAATGCAGAATGCTGATTATATGAAGGGTAAGGGAGAAACAAGGAATGCCAGAAAACAGGTTTATTGAGAAAATCAAGTTTTAATACTGTAGTCTATCAGTAAAGAAACAAGGTTTAATGAATAGATTTGTACTCTAATTAGGCATCAGAATAGAACTCAGCAAAAAGGTAATAGTTTTACATTGTTTTAATATCTTTCAAGTGGAATACTGCAGAATACTGTAACAAAATAAATGTTCACTTCTATTATTATCAAAACAAAGATGTGCACACAGTTGATGCCCGAGGGCTCCTGACGTAGTGCAAGCTTACACTAATCAGAAATACATAGTGCAAGTAGGAAGACTGGGGACATTCCTTGTTTTGTTCTAGTAGAGGGTGGACATTCCCTGTTTTTCACCAGAACTACAAATCTTTAAAGTTGTCTTATGTGGACATTTTTCTTTATAATTCTTTGTGATTCAACAGTGCTGTAGCCCCACCAACAAAATACGTCACACATCGCAGAATTACTAAAAATGGACATTCTCTGTTTTCCTCTGGCCCTTCATATGGGATAGTATTAGTTTCTTAAAGTCCTTTTGAAATTCTTCAATTTATATCATATGTATGACGCTCGTTCCTCGGAATCCCTGAAATAGGTCGAAAAGTTTTCAATTTTTATGCGATATCAGATTAATACATTACTGTCTGCTAAGCTTGAAGATTGGCCGTCGTTCGTCATATATACATAATACATGCAATGGTGAAATGTAGAGCTTTTAGTTCGAAGAGTCTTCGTGTGTTGTGCCCAATCGAAATTCGAAAAATTCGTAGTATTGGGATAGACATATTTAAAGGAAAATGTTAATAATAAATAAAGATGTAGATGTACATTCTATTTGCAGGGGAACTTTTAATAATCTTGGGTCAAATGCAAAGTAATGTCGTTTCTTATTCAGCAAATCTTTTGTGTATGGAAACCTTTTGTAATTGGGGGTGAGATGGAAATTATTGTACCTATTCTAATTATAATGAAAATAAAAGAAGCGGGTGAATATAGGTGAATGTGTGAGTCCTTAACTATTATGTTTATAGAACGAGGGTAATGAGGTAGACGTAAGGAAAAATATAAAGGCAACGCACATTGTGAAGAATTTACTTTATCCAAGTATTATTCGCTTGCATATATGGTTCTCATTAAAATATTCCCTTTTCACTTTTCGTTCTAACTTCACGTAATTACCTTTCCATTCATTCTGTGGTGTATGGATCCATTTCTTCTACAACTTCTACAGATACTATTTCGTAGTTAATCATGTTTTCCCAACTTCTCTATTAAATTGGATTCCCTATAAATTCCTGGTGTTAATATCGAATAAGTAATTACGTTAACTAACTTCTCAATTTTACAATATGTATAACGAGAACCAAGAAATATATCATTAGTTTCAAATAAAATTTCACACATTAAGAAATATTAAAACACTAATTCTCAACTAAGAAGCGATGGAATATTCTAAATTGACTTTATTAAAGTATAAGCTAATATTCCAAAATTATTCTTCAGTTGATGAAATTTAAGGACGAAGGGATTCTAATGTTTAAAAAAAAACGTGTTTGATTACAGCACCTACATAAATTTCTAGGTTATCGATGGTTTACTTTTGTTGGGAATTTCATTGATTAAAGAATCACATGATTGCAATATTTCTAATTCCATGAACAAAAGTTTCTCTCTGAATTTGCGTTTCTCTCTATCAATAATATACAAAAATACCCACCCTATTAGTTGGCTATTAAAAAATGATAAGATGTTCTCGATCATACTCCAGGTAGAAAGCAAACACCTATCACATTTTCCAGTCATCCTTTCACATTAGTTCACGAAACCGAAATGTTGCAGCAGTAGGTGCTCGTTACTTCTCATTGCCTAATATACATACACAACTATAAAGGAACACCCCCTGAAAGCTTACGACATGTCCCAGGAACGCCCCTCGCGTTTATCGTTCTATGTTCTCCAAGTTGAACGGCAATTCTCGTTATTGCGCCAATGAGAGCAAGAGCCAAACGTAAGACGTCGGGTGGAAGGCAAGAAAGGCAGTGGTGGCGGGTGATCCATAGATCCCGTGGTGGGCTAATCAAACGTCGGCGTACCACCCCATTAGCAACAGCACCTTGGGGGGTGCACGCAACTTGGGTCTCGCCCCAGCACGAGGAGTCGAGGCCTGGCTCCCGGCAATTATAAATCGTCAATTAATAAGCGTAACTCCTACCAACCTACTGCCTACTGCTACGTCTCGTTAGGAATTCCAGCCGCGGCACGGACCACCGTGTAAATTATTTGGAGTGTTCGGAACTCTTATTTCGAGAGCCGTTTTCTTCAACCCGAAATTTCAACCGATAACTCATAGTCGTTAATGGAACCAATGAAAAAGAAACGTTTATTGAAATTAAACTGGTGGTTCGCTGCGAGAACTGCTACTCTTATAGGTAGTGTGGACTCAAAGTTTTAGTTGAATTCTCACTGAAGGAGAAATATAATTAGTTTCTAATCGTGATGTGAATTGACGAGGTGTAATGACAGTTACTTGCCGTAGCAGATTCTAATCTATTAGGCGAATGTAAAAGTTAGGTACATATATCAGTTTAGGTATTTAGCAAATTATTCTAGATTTTCTTCAATCGAAGTGTAGAATTCGACGTTTATGATACTCTGTACGTTCGAAAAGCACTTGAAGCTAAGAGATTAAGCTAATCAAGCTTAACGGATGAAATGAACCCACATTTTTTGGAAAATTAAGTTACTTAGTGGCAATGATATATTCCAATATACTGTACTAATGATATAAAATAGGAAAAATTAATTTTCTATGTGGGCTAGTTCGTTTTTGCTCTCGATGACTTAAATTATATCTTAGAGCTTCACGCCTTTGATACAGCTTCGAAAATGACGATGGGAAAGGGTCTCCTATTACTTTCACTCTCAATGTTCCCAACACTTTTACAACGTGTAGGTACATAAATATATAGTAATCGTATCACACATTCTCCATCATATAATTGATCTTCATTTACATTGTACCTATTCTTCGGTTCTGCGACGTCTTAAACTCTCGCCACTCGATGATCCCAGTCGAAATTAAAAGCTTCCCTTCGGTTCTCGGAGCAACGGTAACTCGCGAAGATAACTCAGTCCCTACAAAGAGGTCCCGACAAAAGCTGCAGGTGCTGTTTCCCGGCGAAAATTAAGAGCGACAGGGAACAGCGGCGATTTAAAAGGCATCCTTTAAGGTGAACGCGGAAGGGAGAAGGTGCAGATCGAACCTGGTGAAAGTGACAAAGGTGAGAGAAGGTAGAAACTGGAGGCTCCATGACTCGCTTTGAGGCTTTCCATTCTCCCTCGTTCCACATTCTACCCCCCCCCCCCATGTCTCTTCTATTCTCTCTTTCCTCGTCTTACTCTATCCGTCTCCGTACACTTCTCACTCGTCTTCTTTGTTTCGACCGAGTGAAACCTCTTTTCTCCCGTTTCACGCCCGCCTCTACGTCCCCGCTTGTTACGGATATAAACGAGGCGTTGACTATAAAATAATGAAAATTTATAGTCCCCCTCCTCCTCCACGGTTCCTCCGGCGAATGGAACGCAAGGGGTACGCAATTTGTAGAGCTTTCAGGGAGCTTTGCTCTCGGCTTCTGATGAAAATGGCGGAGCAACAGTGACAATTACCAGGAGCCTTGTCGCGTTTCTATCCCTCCTCCGACCCATTTCCCCCCTCGTTTTCTTTCTCCGTCTCAAAACTTATTACAGGTGTTCCCATTTTATCGCCGTAACTTGATAGACGAGCCGTCCTCCCTTGCTGTAAATTTAAACCGATTTAACCCCCAAAACGAGAATGAATTTCTGATCTTCACTAGACAGTTTACATCTTCTGGTATCGCTCCGTTTTTCTTCACAACGCTTCAGAAAAAAGGCTACTAGTTCGATGGGTACTAAATATTTTATCGATTATTGAACCTGTGTTAATGAATTTTTTAGAATGTTGTTTGCAGGTGAATTTAACATATAAATTTAAATTGCAAAGTCAATACAAGAATTTATAATAAACAATAAAATCACGAGTCGAACAGTAAAATAGACGTTTTACCTATGCGTATTAAAACAGAGTAGAAGCAAAGCAAAGGGTACTGTATTGTAAAAAATATTTCACTTTTTCTTGTAATTTTTAAAAACTAAAATTTAAAAAACTTCGAACAAAGACCTTGTGTAGTAATTCTTCAATAAATCTGTTATACATTTGGAAGGTACTCCTGTATGCAGATTAGACAATTCTACACTTCTTAAAATGCATTAAATAACTTAGAGTAGCATACTCTTAAGATAGTGTTTCAGATTAATTCGACTAGCAAGAGGAAATAAGGGATCCAGTAAGTAGTTTCCATATTCCACTCCCATCGTTCGAATAGTTTATATTCTCTTGTGGAATAAGAAATAAGCAGTTTCTTCGCACGTGAATGCCCCTAAAATGGTATACGTGAATTTGAATGCAAAGCGGATGGTGAACATCGGAAATCCGCACGTAAAACAGTAATTGCATCGAATAAAGAATTCGAAATCGTGAACACGTATAGGCAGCACGCGACTATTCTAGACGTAACTGCAGTCGACTTGCAATTTCTTGCGATGCAACTTGCACCTTTGCATTTTTCTTCAACAGTTATTGCAGCATAGCAGTTATTCTGAGGGACTGATCGAATAGTACAAGTCAAATGTAACTGTTTGAGTCGAGGTATTAATGATACCAAGTATCCAAAAATTTGTTGAAAAAGTTATTAAATAACTTTCATAGTAATCTATCCTTAAGAATATAGGATTTTATCACTTGTATGCAAGCAAATTAGCATATATTGGTGTATAAAGTATTTAAAAAATAAGCAGTCAAACATGGAAATTATGTTAATCATTTTAGGGATAACAAAAAGTCAGATAATCATCTCTAAGAAACATTTTTCTGAGTTTCATACAATTACTTTTATGACATCTGTGTTAGCAATAAACAACAATGATGCACATTATAATCTGATTACTTACTTAGTTACTTTAATTTAGTCATTTTAATCTACAACAACGAGCCTGTGTGTATTAAGGTGATATGAAATTTCTACAAATTTGCTAGATATGATATCCAATGATATAGCAAGCAGGTAATTTAATTCTATTTTTAAAAACCATAATCAAGTACAAGCGCCCTCGATATTCTTCCATCTTCCGTAAATCTGAGCGAACTTGGCAATCAATATTATCGAATTCCCCACGCACATCTCCGAAAAGTTCAAGGCAGCGAGGGAAAAAAATATTTCTCTCCCTTGCCAGGACGCAATCCCTGTTTTCCACAGTCCCCAGGTCGAAAAGTTACAAAACTCGAGACGCAGCGGCTCGAGTTCGGTGTCGATTTCCTTGGGGACGTTAAGACGTCGTTCCCGAACAAAAGAAATGTATTTACAACCGCACTGGGAGGCGGCTGGAATCTCGGTAGCGTCGTTAACGCTTCTTGCGGAAATATTACCATGTCAATTTCGCGAGATATTGCGTTACACCAGCCAGTATCACTTTCCTCTGGGAGTATCGCGCGTAGAATACCGACGCGCGTAAACGACGCGATTGATAGGCATCTTCCTAAAGTAAGGAAATTCTATAGGGAGCCATTACGAACGTGTTCACTCCTCTCTATTGCATTACGCTCGCAACCTTCGAAGATTCTGACGTTGGAGAAGTTACATCCTTCAAACCAATGAATTCAGACTCGAGATATTTCTGAAGCAGAAGTTGACTTGAACCCCTTTCTGTTAATATGAATGTTGAAAATGATTCGAGTAATTTTATAGCGAAGCAAAATCTATAAATACGTATTCTAAATACTTAAGTGTTTTATCAGTTCTTTTTGTCCCAGGATGTGCAAATTCAGATTCATTCATTAAATAAATATATGTAGTATGTAGGTACTTCTCTTAATCAATTATTCAACTCCTGTTCTTAATCTAAATTGCCGAGCCTAGAACAGTCTACTGTAATATTTTTTTTGCATTCTGTTTTATAAATATTCTGTAATAGTCGCTGCTATCTGATATCGACCAGTAATCCATTTGGGCTTTGACGTTACAGGAACCTTTGAAAACGGATTACCATATTCCGTCTAACGAGAATAGCTCAATGATAGTTTAGCTTCCTGACAGCCAATTATTGGCCAACGCGTAGTCAAAGAATATCTAGGACAGCCAGCCAGAATATCTAGAGTAACGTAATTTGATTACTCCCGACCAGTGTGTCTTCAAAGTGCAACGCTTATAGAAACGATGCCCCAGTTGCTTTCAACCTATGAATTTTTCGTGAACGTTGCGATGCAACGTTTTGCGTAATTGTTGTTTCACTCTATAATTCAATACAGAGAAGAAATGTCCTCTACCTTCGTACTCCCTTTCTCTTTTAAATAAGTGTCATATTGTGGAGCAACGTCGAGTTAGAAAGCATAGGTTATAATAATGCATGATAAGCGAGATTACAACGTAACTAATACTGCATATTACGCGAAACGGTGCAACTCTGTTAGAGGATGCCTAACTCTGGTCGAAGCGCTTTAATTTGAACGCGCTGCATCGGGGATCACAGCGATAATTACGTGATCACTGTCACATGGCCAGATTATTAAAATGGTTAGCATTAATTAAAGGCAAGCGAATTACGGATTTCCGAATATTCGCGATGACGATCGCAGAAGCAGTTTACATCTTTTTAACTTGCAAGCTGTGAAATCGTGTGGCAGAAATGCCTGCCCATCGATTGTAGATCGATTGAACTCTTTTCTGTTCGACGAAGGGGCACCTTTTTTTAAATGCGAGGCTGTTTTTGAGAAATCATCTACCTTTGTAACGACACGTTTAAGGGAGTATTTTGAGTACAATATTCGCACACTTCACAATTGTCTGCTAGCTTTTTTAAACTAGCATTGTCTCTATAAAGTGAATATAGCTATATGGGGCAATTCTACGTTAAATTGATCAGCATTTGCAATTTGAGTGCGGGATTTTGATGAAATTGAAATATGCTGTGGCCCACGTGAGATTAAGGGGAGTTTAAGTCATCATTTTACTGTTCTCGAATTCCTTTCAGAACTATAGAACAACAAAGTTTCCAATTTTTGCTCGTGAGTCATACCACGCCAAACCCGATCACTTTTTACACTTGGAATTAGGAATTTTTACGGAACTGAAATTATGGGAGGTTTAAGTCATCACCTTGCTGGTTTTGAATTTCTTATCCAAAGAACGTCAATGCCTGCAATTTTTAATCGTGTTCACAAAAACTGAATGTAGGTAATAAATGCTTATCTGAAAAAGTCTGAATCTAACTTTTTTTCGTTCTTCCCTGTTTTAATTGACAATGATTGATCTTTGGAGACCATGACCTTACGTTATGTACATCGATTCAGAAACGACGAGAAGTTACTAGGACAGGAAATCTTAAAGTACTTTGGCGAAGTTGATTTGGAAACTTCTATATCTATGCACAGGGGATTTCTTGTCCACCATGTGCGTACTATTAATGCCCCTAAGTTCTTCAACCATTCCCCCCCCCCCCTTACTCTACATAAACTTTTGAAATCTGTGTCACTTTAGACCTGAATTATTCCAGTAGATTGTAGAGTTCGTATCCACTAAGTGTTTAATTCACAATATAATTGATCCGCTTTCCGTAGCTTTCTCAATGTTCCCCATTTGCATATGCTACGCTCTACAGGCAGAATGACAATTCCCAGAGTCTGCGTCGAACTAATTTTCAAACCCCTATCTTATTATCGGCGTCTCTGCATGAATTGTCGGGATTTAATCAAATTGACCGCGAGCATCATCGAGGCGTAGGTCGATATGCCAATCCTTCTGTGATGCAGGAGTACAATCGTGTCAGCGTTATCGCGATATTCCTGAAAACTGACAACCGTTGCCGGTGTCACGCATAATAACTTTTCCCCCGTGACAATAGCGTAGTAATAATAATAATACAAAAATGCTGATGGGGATTTAAGAGGGTTGAACCCTCGTCGATGCAAAAATAGTCCTGTCTCTGTAGAATTATTTAATAGTAGTAAACGGAAATTATTAAAATTCAGATTAAGCTGTGAAAAAGAAATGGCCATATGGATATTTATGTAATTTATACAAATCTGTAATGTATTTGTACACATTTCAGTGTTTGTCCAAGTTTTTAAGAATTCTTCTTCTTAAGAAGCCTTCTTTTTCAATTATTCGAGTTTCTCAAACATTACGTTCCTTCTAAATTTTTCAGTAGTTCACTTCGAAATTTCCACGATTGGTCTATTATCTTTCCAAGTTTTGCAAATATTCCTATGCAAATTAGAAATAACTGAAATTGCACTAAAAAATAAATAACTGAACACCTACTCTTAGCGTTTCTTCTAAATTTATCCCACTTTTCGAAATAAATTGACTTGTAAGTTAAAGCAAATTAACTAAACTGAATTAAACTATACGTCGTGAGAATTAAAATGGAAGCCGGATATTACAATGATAAAAAGCTACTCGTGACAAATTGACAAGGATTAAGAGAAATCTAAATGATGAATAGACTCATGCAAAGATACAATTTTTCGTGCCATCCATTAGAGAGTACCTTCTGTAGATTCAAGACACGTGGTCGTCGATTCTTTGGTACATAAATAAGGAAACCGTATTACCATACTCGTCCCACGATTAAATGCAAGAGCTTCTAGTTAATGGCATCCGTCGCAACTTCCCCAGAATAAATACAGCCGAGGGAATCTCCTCTCTTACCGAGGTCGAAATAAATGAATCGTCGTTAAGTCAAACCAGATGGATCTTCGTCTGCTTCGGTCTAAGACTCTCGATTAAAATGATCCCTCGTTTCTCCAAGTCAAGACGACAATGTCACAACGAATGCAGGTCAACGCAGCAATTGTACATCGCAGTGTATCATATAAAACTGGATTACCTTCAGAATAATATCTAGTCGTGTATTCTCATTACATTATCAAGAGTCCTTGTCTATTAGAGTTCGAAGAGGTTTAAGGAACAAATACAGGTCAAGTCGTATCATATATCGATCAAAATAATTATCTGTGGGGACGAATTGATATTCTGATAGGATTGAATTTATTTTATACGTTGAAAGGAATCATAGTTTAGAGGCCTAGATTCGACTTAATTGTCTTTGCAAAATGTTATACTTAACAGCTTAAAAAGTGTCAGGGCACGTTGCAAACCTTTATATTTTTGTTTTATTACGGAATTAAGTAGGGAAATAGGGACATCAAATTATTGAAAATTGTAGTTTCAATGATCATCAGAGTTGTTTGTATGAATTCTTTAAATGTTGGAACTGATGCTTATCGTGGGAAAGGTAGAATATTAGAGTGGGTATATAAAATTTAAGTACAGAAGGTTTAGGCCTAGAATATTTCTAGAAATAATACTCGAGTGTAGAATATTTAAATGTGAATGATATATATCGCAAAGCTGACTATTAAAGGCTTAAGAACATATGCACAGTTGCACAAGTGGATCCTTAAATGTTGTTTGCCCATTTCGCAATGGCTGTAACTCACACGGATGAAGCAATAAAATCAGGACAAATATTTGCAAGCCATCAACGTCGAATCACTAAACTACTACTTAACTTCTATGATAGATGGGCAAATAATAACGGCAGTTAGCCAATAGGTTGTGATTGAGTTACAGACCATAAAGTCCCTGTTTTACCTTAGCGATTATGTATTGCTGGAACAGGGTCACATACATTTTCACAATAAATTGACAGAGCTGTAATGAAAGCATTTATTAGCAGCTGCTAATCGAGCGATTCCTCGACTTTGGGGGTTACACTATAAACGACAAACATTATCCAATTTATACTCGATCTGTACGATATCGACACGGTACGATTACTGGAATTCTAATGTTAACCAAGTAATAGTAATCAGTGCCCATATTTCCTTGTGTATTCCTTCAGAAATAAATTTCAGATACTGTGACAATGTTTATAACTGATATTGGGTGCATACTTAATGAATATACTTGAGTTGGGGTTAGTACTTAACTACTGTAGTATTCCAAGCAAATAGGCATTCCGGGTCGGTATTTTTGCGGAATATAAAAACGCTTTTGTAACTGCAAAACTAAGAATTACTGGACATACGCGTATACCAACTTTTTTTTAATTTTTAATTTTTTTAATTTCGATGAGTAGAAATTTTTAGAAACGCCCTGTACATATTCTTTCCTCTCTTCGATCGAAACTAATTTTGATCATAACGATTTAGTTTAGAGACAATAATTTATGTAATTTAGCAGCCACAAAGATATGGGAGCCATAAATATTTAAACAAACTGTCAATCTTCTTGATCTCTATTTACATAAATGGAGTTGAGCAATTTTACATATGTCTCCCCAGTAGTTCGGACAGTAGAGAATGTACAGTACGTAGTATATTTCCAGAGAGTCGCAACTGCTCTAATTTCACAAATACACGGACATTTGCTCCGACCATGCTTCCGTTCCGCCGATCTCGCAATTCATCGATGACCTTTATCCACAGTCATCCTGTTACCTAAGGAAGCCTTCGTGTCGAGAGTGGGACTAATTTTTAACCGATGTCACGTAGACGATGACGTTAGTCTTATACGAGGAAAAAAAAAGGAATACCAGGGGGTTGCATTCTGCGTAACGAATCTCCCGCAGATGATAATATAGCTTCCTGTCGAGAGCAGCAGGAGAAAAGGACATTGTCATTGGTCTGCATCGATCACACTTGCAGTGCACGCGTGACGGAAGCGCGGAGGGTGAGAAGGGGGCAGGGGGGTTAATTAACGAAGACTTTTCCTTGTCGCGAGTGATCCACGCACCCCACGGCCCCCGGAACCGGATGCCACTGTCGTCAGTTGCGTTTTTCTCCCCCAAGGGTATATCATACGCGCGTATCTGACTTTGACCGTGACTCAGCTGGGCACCGCCATTTAAACCGTGCGAAAGGGGGAACGGATAATATCACTGTGTCAGATCAGCCGGTGCATTTCGAAAGGCTGAAATCCCGATTCATTAACGCACGCCCAGCCCCGCGATGCCCAAGATTAATAACGTTATATTACACGTGAAAGTAGGGGGATAATTCGACTTCTTGCTCTCCTGCTATTCCGATGTACCGATACTGTACTGTCCGATGAATAATTATGTCATGTGTGATTGGCGATGGCTGCTGAAAGTTTAAGGGGTTATGACTAGTCAGCTTTCGGAAAAGAACGCGATTTTCGGGAATTTTTTGTGGAATATCTACCGTATATTTTTTTACAACTTTTCGCTTATTTTAAAAGTACATATATGCAGCAACTTTCAGTAATTTTATAATAGAAAAATATTAAAAAATAAACGAATAACAGACATTCTCGCGGAAGTTGTGTTGATAGCGATGAGCAATATATTTCGGAAACCGCTGTATCGATTGGCCTAAACTTTGGCAGTCTTCTTTTATACACCAAAGACCAGTAGATGAATGAAGGATTTTTTATTTCAACAAAAAGAATTCAACCACATATTCACAGAATGTTTTTGAATTTTTACATACACGCTACTACAATATCGCAGCGAAAAGTGATAGTGACGATAATCCAGAAATCCAGAAATCCAGAACACAGGATAATTTACATATAGCCAGATAACCAGTCTCACTCAAAACGGTCCAATAACCCTGAAGAACGTTCTACCGTTTTCGCCCGTGGATCCTCAAAACGTTTCGAACGGACCCCATCGAAACCAGAACGGAGCGGCATTTCGCATCGAAAAGCCTATGTAGTTCACAAAGGAACAGTCCTCGATCGAGACGGATGCGAAAGCAAAGGCACTAGAGGCGTGCTGACCAACTCGCTGGAGGATTATTACACAGGGTGACCTGGTGGTGACAGTGATCGGTAAACGACACCCTCCTGCTTCTGGTGGCGCGTGCCGCTTTTCCTGACGGGCACGCGTGTGTACACACGTGTTATCGTGCATATCCTATCCTAACCGTGACAAAGCGGAACGGCGTTCGTTGAACGAAACAAGTGACAGACGCATCGAGAGGTCCCATTAAAACTGGGAAAACAGCGAGAGTGCTGGTGGAAAATAGACGTTGCCTGATCGGTGCAAATCGTCCAGTCATCGAGGCACGAGTGCGGTGATCGTAGGAACGTTTCCAGACTTGGAAACCGCCAATTTCCTGGATACCTTGCGCGCAACAATGCCGTGTTATTACGCGGCCGTGGGCAAATGATGATGGGTAGCCGTAACTGCGTTGGGTCTAACGTTTGACTATGTATCGAACACGCGCTCCCACGGCTCAGAAGTATGGAAATTCGCGGGCAATTTGGCCTGCGCGAAACACCAATCTCCGTTGTCTGCGAAGTGTGAACTCGTTCAGAAAACAGCTCACTCTTGTTGCTTAGCTCGTTGACATTTTATTCCTGTTCATCACGGCCTCGCGTGTGAAGTGAATAGAAATGTTAGATATTGTTGGACTATGAGAGCTGGTGAATCTGGGTAAAAAGGGGTGGCGTACGGAAGACCAAGGTGCCACCTGTTTTCAAGGCATCTTATGGATTGGCTAAAGGTGATGCCAATGGAGAAAAAGAACGGGGTCGTATCGCACCCCAGGATGTCTTTACTTGTAAATTTGTAGACCTTAATAACAAAATTTAAAAATTTGGTGAATTTTACCAGTAAAAATATCGCTTTTAGGTGTCCACAACTATTTTTCGAAATACAAAGTTCAGCATAACAAAATTACATTTCTAGAAAAATATCGTATGAGTATTACGAATTTACAATTATCATTGAAAAGTTAAAAGAATGGTAAATTAAAAATGACACTGGGGTGCAGTAAACCCCATGCGACCAGTCTGTTATTATAAGGTATGCCCGCGGAGGTTAAGAATGATGGGAAATAATTGTGGAACGATTTGCAAATTGGTAAGCGAGGTATTTCAGATTGAAAACCATAGAGTTGAGCATCGAGTAACTGTAGAACGAAGGTAGCTTACAATGTGCAAAGAATAATTAGACAATAAAAGTTATAAAACTACAGTGCACGTTACCTGTGCAAAAATCTGTAAAGTGTAAATTAGAGAATGTAACTATCATCCTATTAAAAAAAAAACAAGGGACTTACAAGAACTCATTTGAGATCCTCTTCGATTCGTTAGACGCCATGTTCCAGCCGCTTGTGCCTACACACCACTCCAAACACAAAATAGATTCGAGTCATTGGCTCGATCTAGCCGACGAGGAATTAATTGAATCGATCAAGAATGCAGGGCACGGTTCAGGACCCGTAGACGTCTAGACTAGGCGCGTTGGGAGTTTTGCCAAAAAAGCAGCGTATCGCTGCATCGTCGGAGACACGCTTTGAAAAGATCTCTGCTCGTCGGTGCGGTTCTGCCCGCTCGTGTGCCTGTGCACACAGGCGGCGAGCAAGAGGATTGCCAAGCTTCTTCTTACGAGCAATTCGGCTCGGTGCATAATGCACGTTAGTGGCAGCGTATGGCCATCGCCTGTTGTGAACCGGTCAAACGAACCGTGGAAAATGCAAAAGCGATGGCCCACCGTAACAAATTGCTAGCCGAGGAAACGCCACGGATCCTATCAAACTGTTCTTTATTGGCGGAATACTGTACGGCGATTTGTTGGAAAGAACCGAGGAAACAGCGTTACGACGTAGGCACGGCGAGATACGGGCCTTCGATTACTGAAAGCATTTCAGCATTTGAATAAATTGCTTGCACCTGCTGTGTTATGCGGTAAATTAACTGACAGTGGAACAGTGGCGAGTTAATGATTTGGATATTCGGGAGCTTTCGGTGGTTTGGAGAGGCTCGATGTGTAGGGTAAATGATTCCCGATTTTGTTTGAACACTGAAGTTTTAAATGAGGGCCTGAATTTTTCGGGTATTTTTGTAAGAATTTTTCATGCTTCAGTTACTCGATATATTCCTTTCTTCGGTTTCTACAGTTACTCACAAATGTATCCGCCCACCCTATATGTAACATGTGTCTTTTGTATATTATTTCGTAATAAACGAAATTCTTATTTATTTTTTGTATTTTTACTGTAAAAAATATTACTATTTCTCGTTAGTTTTGCATCTGTGAGTTTGGTTCCAAACTTATTCCCAGGGGTTGTGTTTTTGTTTTGGCTTTGAGTGCATTCTGTTGAAAAATTATACACAGTTTATTTACAAATGCATTATTCTCCGTGGCAATAGCAAAGATAGTACAAAAGAATATTCACCCAAATTCAAGATTTAATTTATACAAATGTAATTACAATGGGTTAATATTCTTTTAATATTCCTGCGATTTCATTATAAGCTTCAATCTATCATGCATCTAATTTTTTTTCAAATTCGGACTTATCTTGCTCCACTCTTCTAGCAACATTTCTTCGAGCATTTCGTTGGTAGATGGTACTAACTAAAAATATATTAATCAAGGTTTATAGCAGTGTAAATTATAATTGGTAATTCTGAATCTAAAATTATTTAACTAATTGCAAATAATATATGTTACATGTATGGGGTGGGTGGATACCTTTATGAGTAACTGTAGATCCGTCTCATACGTAAACAGTTCTATTGACATGATTGTTTAATTTCGACTAACCCACGATATCTGCAAAATAAAATTCATGATTTACCTCAGAAATGCAGAGATCCCACAAAATATTTTGTTGGTTATCTATCCGTGAGTAATGCGATTTCACATCTTGCTGCCCCCGACGAAAGCACATCGTGAAATCAAATTTCGAAACGCGGACATCCACCTGAATGTCCCTGCATTTTTGTTTCTGTCCAGTAGATTTGCTCCTTTTTCAGGAAAATCCTTTTGAGTGTGCATTTCTATCCAAATCAGAGTGCACCGTATTTCGGCATAGAATTCGTTGAATTTATCAGTGTAACCGAGAAGGAATGATGTTTCTTTCTCTTGAAATACACATGACTATAATCATGGACAATGCTGGCGGACATATTCTTTAGGATTCAGCGTTTACAATTAGGTACTCGTCAGAAATATAATCTCTACACACGTATGATTGCTGTTGTTTCTGGACATGAAAATGAAACAGAAAATATTTTTCTAGATTCAGTGAATGCAGAGATTAATTTAAAGGGAAAAATTATATGAAGCTTGAATATCCCAACTAACGAGGACAGTGCACGTGTTTCGGATAACGAATTTGGCTCAAATTTTGCATACAATTTGTGCACACCCTGTGTAATCGTATATTAAAAATTTCCCAGGTAATCGAATTTAAAGTTTTCTCCTGAATCGAACCTCGAAATATGTATGAGCACACGTAAATATGAAACCATAATAATTAAGTTTCAAATGGTATTCAACTTCTTAATTATTTCGACTATTAATTACACGTATTATTGGCATTCTTACATAAAAAGACAAAACATTGAAACGATACTTAAGTCAAATTGGTGAACCCGATGCACTCTTTTCTTGCAAGACCTACCGTAGTTGAAGAGTCCCTATAGAAAACACTGTAAATGCCAAAAATTCAATTTTTCAGGAGAGAGAAAAAACTTCCCCGACTTTAAATTATTCACGAAATATTTATTTTGATTGTTAAGTGTGCTTAAGTATAGAATAACCAAAATGTATCACACAGTTGTATTTGTGAAAGACACTGTATGTGCCACCTCTTAGTTGTAGAGAGAACTGAATGTGCCATTCATTTAACTTCGCAGGCACTGAAAGTGCCAATCGTATTTGTCCCTAGCTAATTGGGTAGCACTTATTGGCAGTATTGGTAACATATTTACAACAGCAATTTGCATTAAAATTTTATACTATAGTATTACCATTGGCACGTAGAACATTTTCCGATAAAAAAAAATTAATTTTGGCATTTACGGTGTTTTCCTACAAGGATTCTTCATTTCTGAAACAGGAACGTTACCCACTTATACGAGTCTTTTCAGGATAAACGTCAACTAACTATTTAGAAGCGATGTTCATACTGTTCAGTCAGAATCCGTTTAACTCGTAAACAAATGGCTAAAGTTTAAACCCTGTTTGCGGTCTCACTACACTCCGATGTGCGCGTGGGTTAATGGACATCGATGAAATTTTGAAATGAAATTACGAGTGCCACGTTTGCACCCAATCGTTTTGTCATCTGTAAAATCGGTGGAGTGGGCTTTGTTGCATTTTGCCACGGGCAAAATTATTGGCAGACATCGAGTCGAAAGGGTTTTGGCATCCCAAGGAACTAGGGGTGAGTCGTGGCTCGAGTCAGCGACCTTATAACTGTTATAAACCGCGCCACTAAAGACGAAATGGCTGGATAAACTTCTTTGTAAAGAATTTTTCCCCCTCCGTAATGAATCGTCGGTGAGCATCGAAGCACCGCTTTCTTCATAAACTTAACTCAAGGGTTTCTTCAACAAAGATTTACTAAAACTGTTACCATCCTCTAAAATATCGTCTCATATTTTTAATCAGGCTTCTATTCATTCATCCCTGATATTTCTACGTTGACTATAACTATTAGAATTTTGAATGAAACGTGTATTCAATCTTGCCGCCCTGCCCAATCCTATTTAATCAGAAATAGCTTTAGTTGATTTACAAGTAAAATTTTCAATATAACTATTCTAATTGTTTACGATATTTTCCCTGAATATTCCACACTCGTGTATCCACGAGCAAGTGGCAATCTTTTCGAAAATATGCATGGAATAAACTAAAGCAAACGAGAGGGGATAAAAAGAGGTAGGAGGAGGAACAAAGGAAGCATATGTATTTTTTACGAAAATCGTTCCCGAAAACGGTAGCAGAATATTGCGAAGTAGTTATCCCCTGTTATTTCCAAGCCCGAGGGGAGCTCCGTGAATTTTACGAGGACACTTCCACCGAGCATTTTCACTTCAGAAATATTCCCGATTTCCCTTCAATAACAGCCAGACACGTAATAAAGCGAAATTATGATTATCGCGACGGGCACGGCGCGACTCATTAGTTTTCGATTTATTTCGAAATATTTGCGACGCGCTCGTCGATCAATGGCATCCCTGACGACTCCCTGGCTCCATCGGTTGTCCTGCAGCCTGTCGATCGTCCGCGGACACCGACAAACGAGGAGCGAGGCGCGATTTATCAATTTTCAGAGCAATTGTTCCACTGCATAAAATATCATTCGGCCCGTTCCGCCGTCCCTCCCCGCTGAATGGCCCGCGCGATCGCCCGGGGCCACCGACGGGGATAATAATCATTATTTCACGCGGTTAACGAACGAATTGTGTCAGGAGCAACGCGCCAGTTGGGAAGGGGGGCGGGAGGGAGCAGGAGCCATCTCGTAGTGATTACCGTGGAACGTGAAATTTTGGCATCCCTGATTGGCGTCGCTTCGAAAGAAGCCACCAAGCAGGACGTGCTCCGTTGTTTTAAAACAATGCACGCGAGGATGCACGTATATGTGCAGTTCTGTGTGCTACGTACCTCATGCTGCATAATTGGATTTACCTTTTCGACACTTTAACTCTTGAAGGGCTATCGGATGACCAGCTTTCTGTTCACATTCTGTTAGTCACTAGGTATATCTGTGAGGGCGTTGTTAGTTTCTCTGATAGAAGTTGATTCACACTTTTCTTCTAAGGTAGAAACACGAATTGAAACAGACTTAAGGGTGATTATCGTCTAACAGCCCCAAAAGTAGGTGATATTTAAGATTTTTTTTTAAAAAACTGTTGATCGTATTGAATTAAACTCTTTTGGGATATAAGGAGGCATCTTTAAACTTGCAGAAAGTATTTTTTTTTATGTCGATCTTTCTTATTATTTATTAATTTTTGTGGAATCTTGCCCACCTCTTCGTTGATGTAACTCCTGTTGGCGGGATGTGTAACACCTATCACAGTCATCTGATTGTAAAAAAAATTGAAGTTTCTTAAAGTTAGATAGTTTACGCAGGTAATTGGTCCACTTTAAAGAAAAAAAAATGAAAAATGGAAAGAGTTAAGGGTTTGAAAGAAAAAGTAACTTTTTTCCTGAGACAAATTTTTCATTTTTATTCTTTATATCGCCGAAAAAAGTATTATAAATAAAAACTAAAATTAAATTTTTTGCCCATTACCTGGTGAAATGTATAACGAATTAAATGGGCTTTAATTGAAATTGATGAGTCAATTAGTTTTTGAGTTATCCGAGACGCCGGCATCGTCGAAGAGATTCTACAATAATCAATAAATAATAAGAAGGATCGATATAAAAAAAATATTTTCTGCAAGTTCAAAGATACCTCCTTATACCCCAAAAGAGTTTAACACAATATTAATAATAGCATTCTCAAGAAAAAATCATAAATTTCGGGAACTGTTACACGAGAATTTCCTCTTAATCATTTAGGCATCCTCTTTTCAGTAACCCTTTATTTATTTAAAATCTAAGGCATAAATCTCACAAAGCATTTTCCATACAATCATTCCATTCTTGCAGTGTAGACAGGTACATCCGTACAAGGGAAGTCTGGAACTTGAAAATTCAAAAAAAAACTGAAGCTTTGCAGAAATATAGTTCGAGTGATGTTAATAACGTACGTAAGATTGTGTGAGGAATGGCTGGTAGAGAAGTTTTAGCACAGTAGAGTATTGAGTATCGAGGATGGTGCCTTTCTAACAATTGCTCAAAAAATTAGATTGCAATATTCAAGCACAGAAAAGTTGGAGTTGCATTAAATTCTTTGTAGTTCCTGCCCCTATTATGCGGTGTGTTGTTTCCACATCGAATCGAAGGAAATGATTCTGCCTTTGATGAAAGTTTTGCTAGCGATAAATTTCCAAGTCCACCACTGACCCGTATGGCATTGAAAGTATTAAGTACCCGAGCTTGTTTCGAGGCTTTGTCAGTCCATAATTGTGTCGTGAAAACACACATGTGGGGACTAGGTAGGTATCAAAATTAAATTTAAATTAATTATACACGTGAATGTTTCGGTTGTATTTGAATATATGAAAAGGTAACAGAATCGAAAGTTAGACGATTTAATGGAGCGAATATGATGATAGATATTTCTCTTTTAATTTTATAATTGCATGGAAATTAATTGAAACGTAAAATACATTAATATTCAGTACAAATTAATGCCTCTGGCATAGTAAGTCTATATGTAATTAAAATTACAGTATTACATCAACAGTAATGCAGTGTTCTCGAATCGGTGGTCAGTTTGCCTCATCATTTATTTTCGATATCATCGTAGCATTTATAATTGACGAGTGACACCATGTAAAATCTAATTTATAAGCCAACGGGTTTCAAACAGTCGCTTCTTATAAATTTACCAAAAACAGCTGAATGATCGAGTTCTCGCTCTTTCACTTTAGTACGGCGTCGTTCAGATTATCCACATAACATAATTTCCTGATTAAACGCGTGATCAAATTTCCATGCAAATGGTGAAGATTCAAGACGAAATGACAGCATTTGCAGGAGTTCGTTTTGTAAATGCAACTGCAAACAGTTATTATAACTATTTGTATCTACTTCTACTAGATAATACTTACTCGCCATCTTCCCATACTTTGTTCTAGTTAGGTGTCTCATAACCTAAATTTTACACCCCATTAACTGAAAAATTATTTTCTTTATATAAAGTGATACTAAAACAGCGAAAGGCTGACATGAAACCAATGAACCATCTCCATTTCATCATATACTTTCGCTCAAGGCATCTGGAGTTTAATTAACACACGTCCCTATTTTCAGCTAACCTTCTCAATCCACAAGAAATCATGCTTGCAACGATTACACGACAATATCCCGGACACCCTACATGCCACTTACACAGCTCTTCCTAATCCCCTTAAACGATCCACCTGTAAATCAACATTTACCCACGCCTAGGCAATAACTTGTCAGAGTCCCGACGCAGTGCCTGTGGCTCCCGTGAAAACATACCAGAGCACGAATAATAATTCCAGATTTACAGTTCGTTGCCCCAGGACCACGTGCCAGCCGATGCCAGATAAAATCTGATATTTAACGATCACCGCCCGCCGGACACCCGTGTTCCCATGCACCGATCAATCAAGATTAAACCGCTAATGAAAAAGGCTCCTGGCCCTCTCGGGAAGTCGACAGGGCACACTCCCAAAGAGCCTGGCGTCCGGGGAGTATGTACCAGGTAAACGTCGGCGTCGGCCGGGCAACAAGAGAAGAGGGTCAGAACGGTTGAGCAGAGACGCTGGTGTGGCTGCAGAGGGGCCCTGGTTCGGAGCCTTTGAGCGTGTGTGGGGTCCAGACCCCCCGTCGGGCGCCCCGCGGCTCCACGCGAAACAAGAATGACAACAAACCTAGAAACAAGCGTACCCGTCATCCCCCCCAGGGGCTGTTACGGAACCTGAAAATATGTGTTTCGACTTTAATAGCCGAAGGTTGCGACCCTGCCTTTCCACGTCTCCGTCTCTTGTAACGAACATTAATACCAACCGATAAGTTCCACCGAGCGGAGAATGGGAGGGGGATCGACACGCGCCTCCGGGCGAACATGAAGAAGTGCACCTGGCCTGGGAGACTTTTACGCGGCCGATCCACGAGCTTTAAATCCTCGGGCGGGACGCCATTTCAGTGCCTCGTGCACGGGGTCCTGGGTTGTCTAACTTTTGATGGGGTGGGTGATAAGTTGGAGGTTTTAGGTATCTTTGACGACGTCTCTGTTCTGGGGCAATAATGTTACTACATAGTGAGTTGATTATTTCAGTGATGAAGCTTCTGGGTGGTGGTTCTTGATTTACCTAGGAACGTTTCTGATTCTTATATGTGTATATCTCTTACTATCGTAAGCCACAGAACAATACATTTATACATTTATCAATATAAAATCGAGTACGTAGATACATGCAAACCACAAATTACATATTCCGAAGAATAAATGACGGTTACATAAAATATAAATTAAAATTGAAGGAAACGAAATTTCCTTCTTTATGTAGTTAAATTCGATAAGTGTATATGCTGAAGCTTTATGAGGTATTAAAAGCAGAGTCTTGTACAGCAGACAGAGGTTGTCTGGTGAGAGCGACGCCGTTAAAATATACCGAAGTACAGTAGATAGTTCTAAGGATAAGTGATATTTGCGGTACTATGGACGCCGTATATTTAATCCGTCGTTTCTTCCATAATTGCTCTTTCGGATAACTTGTCGTCGGGTAATCGACATTTCCATTAATGGACGTTCGAATAATCGACGCTTTTCTATATCCACTGTGGCTTTTGTTTCTATTTTCCAATGTTCCCGTTGACGAGTGTAAGCGAAGTTGAAAAACCCGCTCGAGAAAGGAAATCCATTAACCGTTAGGCAAAAAAGTGGCTATTGGAAAAAAGACATATGGGGGCATTCATGTGGTGACGATTCACCGATTGCCAAAGTCGATCGATATTTTTCTAACGTATATCTCAGATCGAAAAACTTATACTGATGCATGCAAGATAGCTTCGAGATGAATTTAAATGCTGTTCGAGTTTGACGAACCAGTGGTACTCCAAAATAACATTCTTTATTTAAAATATATTTTTTCCAACAGACACGATAGTGTTGAAATTTCGTAACAGTTTTTAGAATTTTGTAGAAACTAGAATTGAATCTTCATTGACTCTATCTTTGCGATTGTTTTTAAAATTATACAGAGGAGATATTTTACATAAATCCTGCATATTATAATAAGAAACTGTATTGCAACTATGCTTTGTTTATTTAATTCCAAAATTTTTTAACAATGGGTTTGGTAAATCTTTAAATGACCTTTATGGATAACCTGCAACGCTGTCTGGTTTGCTTTATAAATCCAAATAAATGAATAAAATAAAGGGAATCTTGAACTGCATCAATTTCCGTACAAAGCTAAGAATACAGAAACATGACAAGTTTACAATGTCCACGCAATAAGTTGTTCGAATTCAAGCACGTGTTCATCGAGACTGGACAGAATCGATGCTAACTCTATCCACTGTGACCCAACACGTCGAACATTAGGTTTCATAATGATGCAACGAACACAAAAGCCCTGTGAAATCCAGCAACGCACAGGAGAACTCGGTGATTTATACCCAATTACTGACGAATTCATCTTTGGAACGGGGAAAAACGTGAATCCCCGGGCAATGCCGGAGAATTAACGACCAATCAGTTTCCTTCTCGTGGTTAGCCTAGCGTATCGTGAGGGGTAGGAGAGAATAGTAGATTCTGGACGCTCCCGTGATAGACAAGGCACAATGCTAGACTAAGTCACGTCTATATATTCCCGTAAGACCAGATAATTAAAGACAGCCACGTCGAAAGTCGAAGGAGATTATTTAAATACCAGCAAACTACCCCCGCGCTTCGCTTCGGGCCTAAGAGATATTAAGGACTCCATGAAAACACATTTGACTCCTTTTTACCACCCTCTAAAGGTTGATTAGAGCAAAATACTGATAATTGGTTTTTAGGAATTTATGTGGGCAACCTTTTCAAGTAACAACCAAGTTGATATCTAATCGGGCCGAAGAGATTTTAAGATATCCGTGGAAACACATATCATCCCTTTTCACTCCCTTAGGGCTTGATTAGGGCAAAATGCTGAATCTGGTGTTTAGGCATTTGTGTGGGTAACCTTTGTAAGTAAAACCCAAGTTGATATCTATTCGGCCCTGAGAAATAATGAGGAGTCCGAGAAAACATTTTTCACCCCTTTTTAGCCCCCTTCGGGTTGGAATTTAAAAAAAATCCCTTCTTATCGAGCAGCTACGTCGCAAAAGGAATATACCCTCCGAATTTCATATTTATATCATGCTGATCAACGGTTTGGGTGGGGCGATGATGAATCAGTGACATAACGATTATATAAGGATAGATTTAAATGTTTGTACGAAGTCTGCAGATAATGTTACTATTATTGTAGTCATGTATGAAAAGACACCACTCGAGGATGGGCTAGGAAATACAAATTTTAGAGATAAGTAGGAGCCACTGATACAAACTTACAGAAATGACTTTCAACTTTTCATTTCACATTCATTAGAAGGAATGTAAGGGAACTTGGTGACCACCCACCTGTGACAGTCTTTATTTAAAGAATATAGAGAATAATTGTGAAAAGATATTTCTCATACAATGCACTTAAATTATAGTAGTTAATTTTGTATGAATGTAGCTCCAAGGAGTTGAGACATTCATGAATTTCACCTGAAATTATTCAGATAGAATTGGCCGAAACAGAAATGTAACAGCACAGAAAAACTGTGGCACGTGGTTTTCTAAATAACAATAATTTTCGACGAAAATATACATTAGCTTTCCCACCAGATATAGAGTTATTGCCCTTTCGTTTCCAAGCATCCAATTCATCGCTGCACAAGGCTTATCCTAGACCTAATCCCTTTATTTATTCATTTATTAACAACTACTTGCGAAATACAAAATATATTGCTACTTCGTAATATGAATATTATACATCTTTCAAACGGAATTGATAGGAAGATGCCACAATCCAGCGTAAACAGCGTGAACAGCGTGAACATGTAAAGGCGAAGGGGAGCCCACAGCCGATAGCGTCCTGGAATTTTAACGTCAGAGGGACGTTATTTCGGCACGCTTGACTTCCTTCGAAGACGTGCCTCAAAGTGCCTTTCACATTTTTCAGCGCGCTTCCCCATCGGGGATCCAGCTACCTTGCCGAAAACCCTGCACAGGATACACTGCAGATGGGAAGATCAACTCGCAGCGATCTACCACCCGAAGATACCAATGCGCGCTGGTGTCAAAATGTCACCGTGCCTTCTCTCTTCCACGATATCCAATCCATTCAGAAATCAGATTCACTGTTCCCACCAGTTCCTGTGCAGTTTATTGCTGGGGGGATGGAAATTTTAGGAATCATCCTCGTGACTTAGGTTTTATCTTGATTATACTATGATACATTTATGCTTTACGTATTTATTGGGAAATAACATCTGGGGGTCATAGTATTTAACAATAATAGTAGTCCGTTTGTAAAAGACCCACACAGAAGACAAAGAGCTCAATTAAGACAGGAACAGTTTAAATTGTGTTGCAACGACTATTACACACGGTAAAACTCGTTACAGGCACCACTCTGACTATTTGTTCGTTGGGTCAAGTACTTCTTCTGCCGTACTTGATGAACTCCACACAGAAGGAAGTTACTTTTCCTTCACTGAAGTTCCTTGGAATATACGTGGCCGCGAGAAATTGGAAGAAAAATCGCAGGTTGATGAAAATGCACATTTTTGAAAATAATTTTTCATGAATTATCATCACTATCACCATATTCGTACATTCAGAGTAAGAAATCAGTAAAACTAAGCAACCGTTACAAATGAAACTCTAAAAAGAAAGAAAAACGTAATTAGTCTTATTCTCATGAATTTATATAAACAAACCCTTAAACTGTTGTATTTAGAATAAACATTCAAGCACGTCGCGTTGTTCAGTTTAGTAACAAAAATTCTCTCAACAATACCTCACAGTCCATTGAATCAATTCAGGATTAATATCGGCGATCGTGAGCCAAGGAACGAAGGTGCGATAATATGTACCTACCTTCGTGTCGCGAACGGCAAAACTGACAGTATGACCTCGTCTCCTGGCTTACACTCGTTACGTGGAACTAAATTTTTCAGAGTAGCCGCGGTGAATAGCACACCATTCCTCTTCTTTTTTTATCCCTAGTCTCCACGGAAATTGGAGGGAAGAGACATAGGTACAGGGCTGTTCAAAGAGGAACATCTTACATGCATAGTTCATGCACGCCCCGTAGGTTTCTGTTTCTAGATAGGCAAACTCGTCGTTTCTAGTCCGTAAAAACTAGCGCGTAGTTCCAGCGCGCCCTGTTCCCCCGAATTCGTTAATTCGATGTGTAAATTCGGAACGGCATCGCGAAACAATAAAACGAGTGTTTCCTATTCGTTCCTGTTGCAACGACAAGGTTGTAGGTGTACACGACGCTCCGCCTAACACGGGAAATCGGATTTATCGAAAAAAATTCTATTTTGGTTTTATTTCAGCCGTGCCCGCTGCGTTGTCTCTCTGTGCTCGGGCCACGAAGTTTAATAAAATTTTAACACCATAGGCTCAATATCATCCACAATATTGGCCTTTAGATGGGGAATTTAATCAAAAGCAATTTTCGCACCACGGTTTTCGAAACTGATAGCCGCGCAATGAGCTGGGTTATACGCATCACGAGATTGCTGTGTGCTTCAAATTGTATTCGGGGATGAACAAGGGTAATTGCAATTGAAGTTCCAAGGACTGAAATTAAAGTTATGGTAGGCAAATAATATTGGTAATTTGATTTATAATACTATGTAGATATTATTATTCTGTAAATCAAGAAAAATATTTTCGTTTCTCACATTCTTACAGATAACTTCTATGAAAGAATTCTATATTCCTGTACGGTGGAGGATAAAAGTATTTTGACAGCCTTTAAAACAGAATAACTTTTTTTAAAATTGGTCGAAACAACTTTTTTTTGAGAAGCTGGAAGGATTAGTTTACTACTTAGGTGACGTGTTTCATAGTTTCGAAGAAAATTGCAATTGGTCGGAATAGCGAAGAAAATAATGAAGGCCGTTTTTCAACTTTTTTATACGAGCCTCTAATGAAAATTTGAAAAATGTTTTCCCTTAAGTAAGTTGTATACTTACTGAAAATTTCATCGAAATCGATTAACGTAGCCAAATCACAGTTTTCGGCAGTTTTGGCCTGCAGCTGTAATAAACCTAAAGATTCTTACATATTTCGATGCCTTCCGCTTGTTTCCGCATCCGCCGATTTATATTTTAGGCATTAGGATTTTAATGCTGTGGCTTAAATCGCAAATTCTATGTACCTAGGTGGCAATTCTTTACGTGATCCTGCTTTATCATTGCTGTAAACCTTTGTCTTCGTATTGTGTTCTGTGTAAAATCAGGAGGAAGGTACGCCTGGATTACCGTTTGGCTGTAAATGCCTATTTATATCTAGTGTATTATTTATGACACACATAACTAATTGACTCACAAAACGAAATAGACCTACAGTGCATATGATATTTTTTATTCAGAATGCCTTTTACTAAACACGTGGGACAAATTTCTTGAACACGTCGTGGAACACCTTGTATATGTCATAACACACGAAACCCCCATATATTACTCTATTCAGAGGGGTACACAAAACAAAGACATGCAAGAAACAAAAATTCGATATCTCGAAAAACTTTCCGAGCCGCCCTTGGCTCCTGCACTTTTACCACGGTGGCCTATTAAGAAAACGTTGAGCATAAGATGGGATGCTCGCGAAACTACATCGTATAATAATTTCCGGGGGAGTTGCGAGGCTGGCGAAGTGCACGTACACAGAGGGGCCAGTGTAGTTCGCGGCAGTAACCTCCCCGAGTAACCCCTTTAAAAGTAACTGTCGCAACACCTGGTGCAGGCTCCCCCATCACTCGACCCTCCTCGCAATATCTTCCCTCCAGGAGAAAACATCAGGCCGCAGAGCATGAAGTCTTCACGGCGCGCGGCGCGCGGCGCCGGGTCACAGGGCTGAATCATTTTAACTATTCGATTAAGGGAAATGCTCGATAAGCAGCGGCCGCCCCCCAGCCCGCCTCGTCCCCCGCCCCCTCCCCCGAAGGGGCTGGCGAAGGTGGAAATATTGAATGAAGAGAGGAAACAAGTTCGAGACTCCGCGATCTTCCGAGAAGCAATTTTCAGCGATGGAAGTGGCTCGGCAAGGGTCTGGAAAATTTATCGGCTTCCTACAGACGAATCGAAATCATTTTTTACAACGTTCATAAAGTCAGATAGCGGGCAGAGTACGGAGATAAACAGAGACGAGAGAGCTTTACGTCGAATTTTATATACCCATTCGAGGAGCGGCGCAGACTCTGGAAATTGTTTAATTTATTGGATCGATGGGGTGAAGAATGTAAATTGTGTCGGACTTTTCAGCTCGCCCCTATTCCCAACGACGTGGCGATAAAGGGGAAACGTCGGTAGCAAGTGTGAGAGCTGTTTGATTGTAGCTGAAGGGGCGGTATTGGGAGTAGATTATTTTTCTGCTTACAAAATGGATACGTCGAGGAATGCTTCGAGAAAATATGACACATAGGAAAATTAACGCCTTTTTAACTCTTGAATGGAGGATACGGTGCCAGTCATTATGCTAGATTCCGAGCTTGTAAGTATTTAAAATTCTTATTCTCTTAAAACTAGCGATATTGACAATGAGTTGTATATCTCTTAGAATACTAAATATAGGTAGTTTGGTACATGGGATGGGCAACAGTGGGCCCTATATCCTCGAAGTGAGGATTAATGACCGATTATAAGTTTTCTTAATAACAGGAGACTACAAGAAAGGCAAGCCTTTTTGGAACAAGTGAAATGTAAAACGTGGGGGGTGATATTGCACAAAATTTCGGAAGAAACTGCGTGGGGGAATGGGGTCATGATGGGGCAAGAAAAATGCAAAAAAAAATTAAAATTATACCTGTTATTTAAGTTTGTATTAATCCGTATATATTATTAGTTAACACTTTAGCCTTGGTACATAGTTTGAGCGATATTTAAATTGAAGATCGAAGTTATAAGATTTTTAAGAAAAACAAGGTGGTAACAAGGATTAGCAATTCCTTTAAGCTCGAGAACGCACAGCGTTGCAAGTCACTTTGCTCGTTCCTAACGCCAAAGTCTGCGTCCCCTGTACGCGAAGTTTCGTTCCTACGGGGAACTGTCGGCAGCCAGTGTCTCGAGCAAACAAGGTACGCAAGAAACATTTTTGCACACGCTCGAGAGCGCCGCGCCGACCGGGGAGCTTGAAGTCTTCATTACCCTGAGCGGGCACGATTAATTTTCATGGTCGCTCCACTTAAGCGATCGTGAACGAGACTGACGAGTATGCACGGGACAAAAACGACGTGAAAAAATCCAAAGCGTTCCGAGAGAGGTGCTGGCGAGACGTGAAAAAAAGAACGAAGCGTGGAGTTAAAAAAAAGACGGGAAAGAAGAGGAAAAAGACACGGTGGCGCAGGTATAATGTGCGAGCCCCGCTTCAGCCTGCCCGTGGCCGCCTCGTTTGCCGCTTATATCCGCGGGTGCAAACGATATTTGAAGCAGCAACATTTGATTTCGCGCTAAGCTTGCTCGACTTCATCGTTCCATCGATACGCGGCCACCCCAGGTCGTCTTTATCACTCACGGCACTTGGATTCCCTTCCTCGTGATGGTATTAGGATGTTCGATGGCGCCAAAGGGGAAAGGAACCAAAAAGGTCTTTGTATACATGCGATTTTTATCACTCAAGAGCTATGTATGGTACTTAAAAAAATGGTTAGAAGATTTGTCGTGTACCGACGAAGTAAATTTGAATTATTACTAAATGTACACACGTAATATGTGATAGGTATATGGAGCAAGTACATCAGAATGAGTCCAAAGTTATCAGATTGCGTGAATCTTATTGAAGGATGTAGGTATCCTAATTCGACTGCCCGTTTTCAACGCTATTTTCGAGAACTTATTTAACGGAAACTATAAATTTCTGTTGAATGGTGTTTTGTCCGCATATTAAGGTATGTTTGACGTGAAACTCAGATTTTTTTCGAGCGTTTTTATTGAAAGTGGTAAGAGACCGGGATTCGGTTTATTTCGGGGCTAACGAGTGGGCCACCTTCGAATAACGAAATTCGAGACTTTTTGACTCGTAATCGGATTATTTGGAGCTGGTAGACGCCATCTAATCTCCGCCAACCGTGGCGTCGTATTTCGTTTGACGAATGCAGGCCGTAAATTTCCCTTGATGCTGTATTAAAAGTCAATATACCGTTACACGTTTCCCGTGATAACTCCTCGTAAAGGGATAACGATAAACGTCACCGTGCGCCGCGGCTTTTCTTGGCTTTTACTGCGGCGTGCTCGTTCGTCTCGATCTGTTGCTTATTAAATGATTTATTCAGCTCGCGATAGAGGTTCGGCCCTATCTGGGCTAAACAGCCATCGGGACGTTAGAGTGTGCTCCGGACCGGCGTCTAAACGGGTTCGGGTCGTTTTCGGAAGGCGCTCAATAATGCAGCCAACACGAATGAGCCATCGGCCACGTAAGATGTCACGTAATCCAACACCGCTTACTCTGCTACCGGTTTTACGAACGCCGGGGCTCGTATAACAAGACCGGATTACCAAATGACCACTTTGAATCAGCGTCTACCGCGCGAAACGCACGACAGCTCGGCGTGTAGGGTATTTAACGCGGCCACCAAAATTCCATTTACCGGGCCGCATTTTCGTGCCAAGACGCAACAAACCAGGAACTCCGTCGTGGATATTATTCACTGCATGTTCTGGAACTCGAATGCACGGTTCTATCTGTTCACCGCGGAACCGTGCGCCACCTCAGCTGTAATTTAAACTGTACACCGAGCGGAATTTGAGAATTTCCGAGTCGCATTTTGCAGTGCGCTTAAAAATCTGATGGAAAACAAAGATTGTAGCGCGAGCTTTCTTCTACAAGTTGCGGTGGTCGCTTAAGGTGACGAAGTATTCAAATTTTTTTTTTATTTAATTAGAGAGAATCGTGAGTAAGTTTCGGTTTTATAAGTGGTATGATTCTGTGGACTTGTGAATATCTGTAATAATGTGAAAGATAGTAATATTATAAGAGTCTTTTTAAAATGTCAAGCCTTTAGTGGAATAGGGGTGAGCTTCTCATTCCTTTCGAGTGCGCTGAAAAATTGTATTGCGACGAGTCAAGGCGAGCGACAAAGTGGATCGTGCTAAACGTAATAACTTCCAGGCAAATTCTCCGAAAGTCAGATTGCGACGTCAGCTCGCGGCTTAAGTTTGAATCGTTAACCTAAACGTGGGATAGCCTCGTAGAATAACGTGTGCACTTGACAGCTCGTTGAAGCCTCTGACCCTGCGAGAACGCCGACAGAACGTCGAGTCAGCACCTTAACTTGATGGACATTAACGCGAAATGCGCGTACTTCTTCCTAACTTTGATACAATTATCAGCGGTTATGAACGTTCCAGCTGCTTACCGTTTCAAAGGATTGCAGTGTTTCGACTGACCAATACGATATTTTGTTGATATGTCTATCAGATTGATATATCAATTTAAATATATTATAGTAGGCGTCCCTTTTTTAAAAAAAGATTGATCAATTTAGTCGTTTCATATTGCAAATAGACATCACGGAAAGTCTCAGAAAATCTACCGGTACAAATTGGCATAATTTTTATAAAACTTTACAAACCAGCCACTATGATTACTTAGGTGGCTTCCGTGTTAACACTTAATTGGTATATTGTTTTTGGCAAACGTGACTGGTATTATACCGAGGTCGTGGCAGACCCCAAATAAAAAAGGACACAGAAATTTGTAAAATCAATACTAGATCAACCTCTACGAGTATTTTGTTCTTAGGTAATGTATAAAATCATAGAAACCTAGAAAAATAAACTGTTATTATAAAATTAATTAGAAATTCAGTTTACAAACTTCGACAACAAAAAATTTTGCAGCGAACTATGCGTTCCTGGGGTCATGAGCGATTCCAGGATACCAATTAAGGGTTCCAGAATGTTTCCAGCAGTATAAAGCTTAAGAAGAGTAGAGTAGATTGAAGGTTAAGGAATAAATAAAAAAACTAATTTAACAGTGGTTAGAAATCGTTACTAATTTGAGTTTACTTCTATATTATACCTAACACTATTTTATATCTGAAACTCTGGGCTCATAAATCATCTAGGTATTCCCAACAAACGAATCACTACAGCACCAGTGTTTTCTAATAAATTGAATGAAAATAACAAATGTGTATTTCCATTTACTACTTAGCATCCTATGCTTAACTGTAAAATCAACTGGAATTTATGTCATCTGAATTAAACTCACTGATTTGTGTTCTGAGTCGATACCTACTTGGATATTTCGCGAATAATACTTACCAAATTACGTCTAGCACTTATAGGTACTTAAAGAATAGTTTTCCTTTCTCGTCCATGCGAAGAACAACATTCATCAACCTCTTTGTAGCCGTGGGAACGCAACTTCATCGAGGCACGTGTTTCGTTTGCCCAAGAATTTCCGCGGCCAAGGACGGCCCGTATTCGTTCAGATGCCACGTCGATATCGATTCACGTTCGCCGTAGGCATCGTTACATCTCGATCGTTCGTATCAGCTGCCGCTTGCTGGGCACAGCTGCTTGGAAATCTCTAAATAAATCTGTAACTCTTCCCAGAATAACCTTGAGACTGTAATTGCAGCCGTAGTTAACGAGTGGATTATACATGAGGACCACCTGTACTGTTAACTCCATGTATGGGTCTCCTCGACGTCGTCTTCTGCTACTTCTTTCTGTGTCCACACAGCCTGGTGCTTGAGCGAGCACTTGTTGCTGGAAAATAGAATGACGGGTTAAGCTATAGATCTCAGTCGACGAAACGTGTCTAATCGATCGCCTTATTAGATAATGTATAGAGGAAACTGGATTATTCATTCGGAATAAATTTATGTGCAAATTAGAAACATCGAAGAGTGAGGAACAGTCATCAGCTTCTCGCTTTCCTTTTATTTCATCAGTATATCTTTTTCTTGGTTCATAAGATGTATGGAGAATCTTTGTACTTCGCAGTTATTGATCTGCTGCAGGTGTTTTTAGCATTCCAATTTCGTTGGAGTAGCTGTGCAGAATGTCTGCCTATTGAAATTTTAATACTGTTGGTATTCTATACAACGAGCCGGTGTAACGAGATCTTCTATTATCGTAAGATATCTTACAGCAGTCATTCAATAAACAAAAAAATCCACATTCAACCTGGTAACTGGGTCGTATCTCGACCAGGATCGTTTCCACAGCGTTCAAAATTCTATATTAAAAAATGATTACGTTTAAATTACAAACTGTACCTCGTTTTGCCCACACCAAATCCGAATCATGTCCCAATATATCATTTACATGCTACTTTTCCACAGCAACATTTTTTAACCATCACCGCACAGCTGCTTGTCTTACCCAACGCGGAAAATATTTCCCAGTTACTATTTAACTGTAGGTACTACCGATGGTCCACACCAGCCCACTTATCAGGCATCCTCGGCTTGAAAGCAGAGTTCAGCATGGGCCACCAGTGGTACACGCAGCATAGAACGCATTACCAGGTTAAACTAACAATTACACACGCCGGAACTCGCACAACTTTCCAACGTCCAGGAACAGATGGAGACCTCGGAGTGCTCGTAGACAACTGAACGTGCCTTTGATATCGCGTAATCGTACATTGCATTACCCGGCTAATTTGGTTAAAACGCGGAACCATCAACAGCACGATCGACCTCAAATAGATGCTCACGTTTCCCAAGGAATTTCTGCGCGCATAATGAAAACTTGCGTCGGCGTCATTATCCGCGCGCGGCTCGTGAGTGCGTCTACAGTGCCGCAACTGTACGAGAGTTTATGTGCTTCGCGTTATCTCGCACTCGCCTATTCGCATCTAGCCTGGCTGTGTGCGCGGGACTACTTATCTACTCTGATGTATCGCTCCGGAAACTCCGCGCACGAACGCTTTCGCCTGGCCCTCCAACGCCATCTTTACCCCTTTCGCCCTTCCTCGCGGGGTTCTTGTTCCGCCGCGCCGCCCCGGCCAGCCCCCGCCGCTGCACCTCGTTTTCTGGTGGTTACGGGACCTCGCGCCAACGGCACGGGCGAAATTCGCGAAACTTCACTTCCGAAAGTTGTGCACCCGCAGCACTTTGCGGTTCATCGGCCGCCTCAAGTGAAGATAATTTCCGACGAATCCGACCGAATTTTCCGATCGAACGTTTGACGGTTTCCTGGGGACTGGAATCCTCTATACGAGCGGTCTTGGGAAAACATTAGCGAACAGCTAGGGGATGCAGACTTGGGCTATCAATCGAGCTTGGATGTGTAGAAGATTCTGCAAGCCTCGTCGAAATTGATTTTCTAGAGGGAAAGAGGGTAGTTGGTGCGACTGTTGATGGTTTTGAAGGAAAAGGGGGTGATTAAGCAGACATGGAATCAGAGCGTTGGAGCGGAGCTCGGAGCTGGAACGCGGAGCAGTGGAGCAATGCTCTTTGCCCGGAGCAGGAGCGGAACCGGAGTACGGAAAATTTTTACTGTTCTACTGCTCCAAATTTTGTTCAATTTTTTTATTGTACTTTCGTTTTACAAAAGCAGACGAATGAAATGTTTTTAATAAATACCAATTCTCAAGTTTTCACTTTTCATCATTTTCCAATTTTCATCATTTCCTTTGTCCGAAAATTAAGCATTCTTTATGAACTTCTTTCTATATGAAAATGAAAAGATAGAAATATGGAGTTTGTTGCAAATGAAAGATCACTGTTTGAAAGTATTAAAAGAATTTTTATTTAAAAAAAATCAGCTGAAGTGGAGCAGGAACGGAGCTGGGGCAAGTATTTTGCTGTCGGAGCGGAGCAAATAAAAACTTGGTCTGCTCCAATCCCCAGCATGGAATAATATAACATGATAATTGAGGATCTTGCAGCGAGAAGGGTGCAATTCCATTTTTTACAATGCCTGAGTTATGGCGTGTACCAAATATGGATAAAAAAACCTACATCGCTTGGCGCACGTGTGATGCAAATTCGATAATAATTGAGCGATTTATTTGCAAATTTTGAACCTGCACAATATTCTTGTTTTGGAGAGCTCCAGATTTGAAAAATTTGCCAAAAATAGAAATAGAAACTTATCAACTAACTACTACTTATTGTGTGAAAATATAATTTATCAATTAGTGTTCTCTTTTTAATGTTAAGTCAAAGCAATAAAGGATCTAGCAGGGTAAGCATGGACAAACGGCCCCCATCTCGATTCTTGGAGTTGTTATATTTTAAACAATGCTCCCTGCCTGAAACACAATTATGTAAAGTTTTATATCGCTACCCCCGTTTAAGGGTAATACGGGGGTAAACACCTTTAATCTTATTTTTTTCGGTTACTATTTAAGATATTTAAATGAACAAAAAAAAACAAAATAATAGCTACATACTAACTGCATTTTGTATATGTTTCTCTTAATTTTAAATAAATTATTGAAGGTAGACAAAAATTATTCTTTGGGGGTGGTTTTTGGAAACAACCCTTTGAGTGACCACCTTGAAAGAAATCAAGAATAATGCTCTGTTATCGAACTATTGTATATAAGAACCGGAAGATGGTCGAGATGGTGGAACATAAAGGTAAAATCTGATCACTGTGGCTTTTGTTTGTTGAAACTACACATTTTATGAACATGCTCCAATTTGATTTGAATCCACTGGAACCTCCGTTTTTGAGTTATCACTGTAAAACAAAAGGAACATTTTAAAAAAAAACTCTAATGATCAATCTGTAGCGTCGTATATAATGCATATTTTTGACTAAACAATCATGTTTTTTAAAGTTTATGATGTTAACAAACTTCATGCCAAAGAACAAGTCTCAGTTTCAATTTGTTCCTTTGTAATTAATTGATACAGAAATGCTCCACTTTAGACAGGAACGACTGCCTAGTACCCTTAAAGTGCTTAATTAAGCCCAATGTATTTGACGCTGTATTACAAATCCAATTTGTCATCATAGCTGTTTAATCTGCTATTAATAATGTCGATAAAAGTTCAGATCATCTAATGTCTATCATTAAAATCTAAAATCTAAATCTTATAGATAAATGAGTGTTGTGTGAATGTTAAATGTAAATCGTATTTCGTGGGTATTCTCCAACGACGGTGTGCGCTTAAACTATTTCAAATTATAAAATGGAGCCATTTACTGAAGCCTTTAAACCATCAAATCAGAGCTTTACGAGCATTACAAGTGAACCTTGCAAATCTAGCCAGAAAACTTTTGAACCTGCCAGCTCCGGGTAAAAGATATCCCCGGACTAGCGCACGTGCACGCAGTATGATATTCTGGTTGCAATAGTTATCCTATCTGTCGATCAAGGTTTCAGCCAGATCGCGTTGCACAACTCTGGTGCAGCTACGGCGTAAACATTACACGCGTCCTTAAAATTTTTTAAGGAAACCCTAGACGCTTCCTCGTGGTCGGATGTCGGGTCGAACTTTCTGTTCAAGAGTAACGGGAAAAGTTGTCAGGAAGGCGGAATAAGAGAGCGTGTCTGCCGTCCGAACGAAAGGTTGAAGGATGCGGGTCGAGCCAGGGGGGAAATCTTCGGCAAACTTATCAGTCGTAATTGCGACCAATTCGAAACTTCGTATCTGCCTCTGTTTTCTCCTCTTAATCGCGACAAGCAAACTGGTCAATTAATAATTGGCGGGAATTCTAATGTCGGGTACTATGGTCTACCATCGATTCTCTCTTATTTCGTTCCAAAAGCCGTGTACGCAACGCTCCCATCGAAATTTAATTACCGGTATTGTTTGTTTTGTTCTGCACCGCTCCACAGACATGATTACTCTTCTGCTGGCCTACATAACGGCATTAATATTATTGATATTATTCTGCAGCAGAGTTTCGCGATATTATGTGGCAATTATTCGATGATACTGTTACCCCTGGACGCCACCATTTCGTAAATACCAATTTCTAAATGGGAGTCTGGTGTTGCCATAGTTCGTATTCGGATACAGATGAGATGGGTGGTGTTTCAAGAAGTGCGGAGATAGCTCGGCTTGACCAGGTGGTGGTTGTAGATGTATTACGTAAGATAAGATTCACCTGTTTCTAGGTCAAGGTATACCAAAATCACTTCGATCGTTTTGGATGGTGTGATATGTATTTGTGTCACCCTTTTGGACGAGTGAATTGTCCAGGTCATATTAAGATTATAATTAAGAAACTAAGGGAGAACTAGTTAAGGAAGAAGTTTCTTTTTTTGGCTCCCTCCGAGAACTGTTTCCTTACCAAGCAAGAGAGACAAGTAGAAACTTCCAGTATGTGATCAAACACAGACAAGCAATTTATGGCAGACGTATGGAACGTTATTAAGTATAGAATTTATTGTGTTCTACACTGCCACTAAATAAATCATTTTCATATTGACCATGGTGTTAGTGATTTATTATTTTGAAAATTTATTGCTCCCTTTTTCACCCTATTTTACCCCACTATTTTTTCCAGAATGATCTCGCTTATTAATGTTCACCTCAATCATTAACAACTAAGGGTACCTAAAGAAATAGATATCATTTTAAAAAAAGTTAAAAATGTCCTTGATTCAAGGGGTTATGCCTAGTTACCATAGCTAGCGAAGAGGAATGCGATTTTCGGGAATTTTTTGTGGAACATCTACCGTATATTTTTTTACAACAATTCGATTATTTTAAAAGTACATATATGCAGCAACTCTCAGTAATTTTGTTATAGAAAAACATAAAGAAATGAACGAATAAGAGCCATGCTTGCGGAAGCTGTTTTGATAAATGGCACTGCGCGGGGAGCACGATTTCTTTCAGCCGGATCATCTAAAATTCAAAATTTAAAAAGTTCCTGTTAATATACGGTGAATTCAGTGGATGAACGATGTAAAATGACAGAGTTGTAAAAAAAATATACAGTAGTTATTCCACAAAAAATTTCCGAATATCACGTTTTTTTTCGCCAGCTAACTACTTAGGCATAACCCCTTAATCTATCATTTAAAAAGAAATTAACCTGATCACACGATAACCTTTTTTATCCCAAGCAGTATCTCGAAATTTTATATCGTGCTTAGCACCAAATAGGTTAATCTCCAACACACAATTTTGCTCCCTCTATTATTGACATAAAAAATATTAAACATCATATTCCCTCTGAGTCACATATTTCCCTCCGAGAGTTCGCGCGTAAACCAAGCAACGAAATATGGAAAAGGCGTTCCATCTACGCGTGCTTGTAGGTATATAAAAGATGACTAAGCCGGCTGCGATGTTGGGAACGGTTTTGTCCGTGCTCTTTCAGCTGGTTGCGCATCCTTTTAAATTCGATAAGTAGAATTCCTCTGTCTTGCACAGAGGACAGCCTCTCCCGAGCATTATATACACGCAAACGTGCCTATATATATATATATATATATATATATATACGTGTGTGTAAATCGATTACAGCGGCCCTTTTATTTAGTGCTTCCACGAGGCAATTCCACGAGTCGCTCGTAAATTCGAAAACTCTACTTACAGATGTTCATTTTGACGTGCTCGACTAAACGTGACGTCTCGCTAGCATTTTCTCCCTTCTTCAGACACACTAAAGTCCACGTCCCACGAAATATGGAGTGGCCCTCGCCCCTCGACCCTCCTTGTTCGCTAAGAAATTCAGGGATTCGTCAGGATTTTATACAGCCTCCACCCTCTACTCATAAACCTGACAATCACCTTTTCATTACCCCTAGCCACCCCCACCATCACCATGCTAGTTTTTGATCGTTCCTCCATTAAAACAATTTTCCATGCTCGCGTTTACATCGTCTCCTCTCGTGCCTCGCATTGAAAGTCGTCCCTTTTCTGGGGAAATTCGTCGTTGTGCCGTGTCTTTACACTGCGCCAGCCATTCGCTTCCACTGCGGGTAGACGTTTGTGGCTAATGAAACGCCGAAAGTACACTTCACTTCGAAGGTACTCCAGTACCCTTGTAACGCTGTGTTCCGTGTGTCTTCTGAAATATTCCATTTTGACGTACAGTGTTAAGTGAGTGTACATTATACAATCCTGGTTAGTGATCGTTTTTGGTAAAATATATCTTCAAGGAGCCTCCCAAAAGGTACGATCAGGGAACGCATAGAAACGTAGCTGATAAGTACTTTAGATTTCATAACTATCACTACTAGCGTGTCTGATTTTTCGATATTTTTCATTTCTCGAGAAAAGAAATTTTACTCTGTGTTTCTTGAGTAATTTATTTATAATAGTTTATATCCTTAAATTCAATTCGATTTCGCTACAAGTGGATATTTAAATAATCAAACATCATTTTTTTAAGTAAACTCATCCTATGTAATAAAAATATTTTATTTACATAAATGAAGAAGGATAATTATAATAAACGTATAAGTAGTAAGAACTTGACGTTTGATTATTTTAATTTTCCGTATATAGAAAAGAAATGAAAATTGATAATTAATCAAGATTCAGACGTATATTTATTTGGCTTTAAATTTTTAATTTTGTTTCTAAAATAGTTTTTTAAAAAACATAATTTCGTCCTATATTTATCACTATAAATTTCACAATTTTTGATAAATGAGAAATCAAAAATTTCCAGAAAGAATTCTCGAGAAGAAACATTAATCACTACCCACAACATAGTTATTTGTAGGAAAATTTATTTCAAAGGAAAATAATATTTAAGAGTGAATAGGTACTGCGTAAGTCACAATTGTATTAGAAATCGATTCGTCGAGACATTGAAAAGAAAGTGCTGATAACTCTGAAAGGAGATACATCCACGTGATAGTAGAACATTCTTCACCTTCAAACCCAATCGAACAATCTCTCCAATTTTGCCTGCCCACTTCTAGGACACCCCCTAAACGATGTAAACGATTGGTTTCCTAATTAACGATTCACTACCACCGCGAACCTGTTCGTGTATACAAAGAGGAGCACGCGTAGAGAGGCATTTTTCACCGTTTATTCATTTCAGACATGTCAACCGATACTTCACCAGCACGGTGCATTATCCTTTGAGGCTTTTCAAAGTAAATGCCGGGAATACGAAACTTTCGCTCGTCCTCCTGCTTCCCCCCCCCCCCCCCCCCCAGGGAGACGAGAGCTTTCCACGTTGACATTTACTTTCACATTGATGCCGCTTCCGATCGTTTTGATCGCTCATCCTCAAAAATAGTCGCTGGTGCTGACGGTGGCTATTTCAATCGGTCGCCTCTGACCGTAACCTTCCTCCTTTGGAAGGCTACTTTGACGTTATCCTGGTCGAGCGAGCCCGGGGTTATCTCGTGAAAGCGACTTTGAAGGCTCGCGTCTAAATAGGCGCCTGGAATAAATGATGACGCGGGGAGAGAGGAGAGGGCGGGGGTGGCGCATTTTCAAGATATCGCCGCTTTGCCTTTTGTGCATAGAATACAGGGCCACTTTAAGTGAATTCGCCCCCTGTACCCGAGGCATGAAGGAGAAAAACCGTCGCTTATCTACGACTTTCCAATATGCTAACGAGAAAGGTACATCCTGTGCAGGGGCCAGCTCCATCAGCTCGAAGACTCGTACGTTCTACCTTGAGAGGCGATAGACGTGTTGGAGAACTGTGTTCAACAAGGACTGTTATTGGGAGAAATTAGTTAACCCTTTGACAGTTTAATAAAATTTCAAATTCCTGTTGGAAAAGTGTATATTTTTGTTTATGGTGTAAAATATTTCCGTTCGTGATAAAAAGTGTAAAAACATGTTTTACAACTACCTACCTATTTTTCTGCTTTCTTCTTGTTCTGCATCGCACGGGATAAACTGTTGGGAACTTGGTTCTCTAGTCCGCGCCTCGCACGGGATAAACTGTCAAGGGGTTAAGGATGAGCAAATTGTCTTGGCTAAAACAGTTGACAAGGGAAGTTAAGCAACCTGGAAATTCAGAAAATTATACAACATTGTGGTGCAAGCAGTGTACTTCATGTGTAAGATAAACTCATTTTTTGTTGGTGTCATAGCGCACTTTTGGAGGTGAAATTATCCCTTGAAAAAATGGAGAATGTTATTTTTCGTGGAATATCTCGAAAACGGTGAGAGATTGGAATGAAGTTTAAACAAAAATTGCATCTGTTTTATATCTACGAAACTGCGTAAATAATTATCAAATTAAGGATTGGTGGTGGGGGTAACTTGAAAAGTATGAATTTTTTTAGAATTATTTTTACGTAGTTGTGTAGATATATAAAAAAGATGCAACTTTTTTTTATATTTCTTATCTATATCTCTCACCGTTCTTCTACACAAAGTTGCATAACTTTCTGAATTTCCAGGATGCCTAACTTCCCTTGTGAGTTAGTCTAACTAACAAGATACAATATAATTAAATTCATTTAGCGTTATGATTTAGTTTGTACAGGCAGTAGCCGAGTTGTGTATGTTCATAAAAGTATTTGTTAGGGGAAATTCCATGAAATACAGTAAGGTGGGTCGATGAAGAGAAAAGAAATTTTAAATTTGAGTGACGGGGTAGTTATTCACTGTTATGAATAAAATGTAAATAAGTAAACATATCGAATTCTGTAGTCTGGCATAAAATGTTCTTGAAGGAACGTAATTTAATGCGAATTGGTTCAGACGAGTGATCAATTTGAATAAAAATTCATAAATCTGGAAGTGAGGTGCCAAGTGTCGACAGAGAAAATAAAAAAATGAAAGATATAGGTTTACAAAAAAATTACTTCCCTGGAAATAAAATACGTATTTAATAAATAAACGGTATGTTTCTATACACTTGCGATTAAAGGGAATAAAGGTGCGATTAAAACGAAATAAGATTAGGTTTGCTTTCCATTATTATACTATATCTCCCAGATTTTATTATTTACTGCGAGTAAATTTAAGAGAATTTGATATTACTTATTGTGAAATATTCTGTTAAATTTTCAGTTCAGTCCGGAGACATAATGAATATCGCAATATATTATCGAACGTTATTTTCCTCTCACAATTCTCGACGAATGCAAACACCGACAGAATATGTAACATCCCATAGAGATGTAGTAGCGTAGAAACATACCCTTTCAGAGTCCGCTTTCTGTCAGACAGTTGATTGGTGAAACCATTGTTCCCCGAGCCGCAGACCTCGTTGTTTGACGGAAATCGTTAATTACTCGCGTAATTAGACCCGGGGATCTCATTTGCGTTTGTGCCTCGTGTAGGCGCGAAATTTATTGTGAAATCTGTTAGTCTTATCCCCCTTAGATTGAAATGCAATGACCGGTTTCTCCCGTCTTCAATTCCAAAATTTAAATAAACATTCGCATCACGTGTCTACAAACGCAAAACATCTTCACTGGATAACAAGTAAAAGTACTCAAGTTAAAATTTAAAAAAATACGATAACAATCAATACCTTCGATACTCTCAATCTTCTCATTCGGTTGGGATATTTGCTGTAGTATAAATAATATAAAACAGTGGCACCTAAGGGAATTACAGGCACTCATTTACCCCTCGTAACTTGAAATAACTTTTTTATTGCTGCCTGTTAAACTCGCCGTAAAAACTGTTGTCCCATTAATGGCAAAAAAACCTCTGCACTTCTATCCGCAAAGAAGGCACTTTTACTTTGTAACTTCTCCTCTGATACCATTTAGCCTTCATAAGAAACAACAGAAATATTTCAGGAACGTAAAATTATGGTACAGCTTGCACGCGTATAATAAGTCAGAGGTTCTAAAAACTCGGACAGTAATAACTTGGGCACATTTTACTTTTGCGACACTCTAAAAATCCTACACTCTAATAATTAAAAAATGCAGTTGAACATACCGTGTCCCTGCTGCCTTCCATTGCTGGCTTTTCACTATGAAATTTGAATAACTTTCTCTACTACATCAATTTAACGTAAGCTTCAGCGATACCTTTTTGAAACTTAAAATAATTCGTTTACATATACATCCATAATACTTTATCATTTCATTTGGCCAATACAGTCTCCAATAACAGTACCATATAAAATTCCCTTTCAACTCTAAAATACTACAAATTAAATTCATCTCAGACGAGGTAACCAACACTTCCAATCCCTACAATTGACCCACATTTCCTTAAAATTGAAGAAGCTCCGCACAAACGCTTTCGTACAAACATTTCCGACTGTTTTCCTGTTTCGAATCTACCCTTGAACGTTCCAATCTTCCTCCTAGTTTTGAACAGAAATTCCCCTTGGCATCCCATGGTTTGAAGGGCGACGGGTCTGCTGCAAAACACTCACGCAGAGGCTGCAGAGCCGCGCGCAGATGTAAAAAATGCTGGCGGAGGTATCGTATTTATGCAACGCGGGGAAAAAGGAAGGCAACCAAATCAGAGTGGCGCAGATCAAAGGGAAACGGAAGATGGGAACGAGCTGGTGAAACGTCGGTGCCTGGTAATCCATCATCCGCTGTCTATGCCAGTTCCGTGGCAGCCGCTCGGGGCTAAACCAATCCACGCATTTCATTCCGGTGACTTCCTTCGAGCCCGTCATTTTTCACCGTGCAACGTGACTGCATCATCGCTTTCTGATACGAAAGGTGCGCTCGTCTACCCCTAGCCACCCCCGTGTCACGCGGTCGGCGGCAAGCAGTCACCTTTTTGCGTCTGTCCCTATCGACAAACTCGCGGGGATTGCTGGCGCGAAAACGGAAGGAGGGGGCAACCGTTCACTACGCGAGGAGAAAAATACGCGACAGATAGGATCGCCGGGCCTACGGGCTTTCAATCTGGAGTTTTCGTGCGTCGATCCGGCGCTCTGATCGTTATGTTGCAGGAGAATTCACAAGTGTCTTTATACTGATGATCAGTGTGATATTAAACAATCGTTGACGCCGACAATGAAGTTACATAATTTGGAGCAACACGAAGACTGAAAGTGAAAGCTTGGAATAGGTGGGTTGTAGAAATCGAGGGAAGGGTGGGGTTGATTGCATCTCTGGGAAGTTCCTTCTAAAGTTCCTACTTTGTTTTAATCTTAGGATCGAAAGCAGCTGTTGCCTAGGTACTATAATATTATAGGTGTTTAATCTGGAGAATGTTTCATGTTCGATTTTACTTCTTAAGGGGGTGTCCTATTTAGGACGCTAGAAATAAGGTGATACTTGGGATTTTTTTCTAAGAAACCGTTAAACGAATGTGTATTTTAGTTCACATTCAAATAATAAAAATTCATTTTTACGTTACAAAGTGTTTGGTGGAAATGGAGATATATGAACACGTTTGTTACGACTCGCGCGCCGGAGTTGCAAATTGGCGATTGTAATAGTGGCCCCATTTCTTCCCTGAAATAAAAAACCAAGGATTTTCTTATTTCTAGTATAATTACATTGCCGATGAACCTACGACATTGATAAATAAATTGAATTGAACAACTCTTTGTCCATAAATAGTACGAAATATCTTGGGGCAGAATCGTAACTTTGTCTTTGCAGCCCCACCAAATTGTCAACTTTTAACTTTTTTTTCGTTTGTTAGGTTCAACGACAATGTAATTATACTAGAAATAAGAAAATCCTTTGTTGTTTTATTCCAGGGAAGATATGGGGCCACCATTACAATCCAACCCAAAAGGAACCGTTCATTTTAGGCGTCTAATACACGTCTTAAGTACAAGAACGACATAGAAGTGTCAGCAGAATACAAAAGTGTATATATATCTGTTAAATTTTCCACATACGGATCTTTCTTTTCTTGGGAGTATTTGATTCCTTCATGTATTTCCTCAATGTTTAAAGACAGACTCAAAATCCTCTGGTCCCTTCGTATTTTTATCCATCATATTTTTTAGAATAATTAAATCATTGAAGTTACATTTCTTTATAGTACTCGAAAAAGGTCCCAGAAGAACGTTTGTGTCAGTAATTTCACACCACTATGAATACTATCCCCTCGCACGTTCAAGACTCTGGTCTTTTGATCCTCGATTTCAGCCATCCTCGCAGTAGGAATCCTGCTCTGACGAGATTATCGATAGTTACCCTGCAGAAACACGCTGGTACTATTCGTCGCGTCGAATCCTTTGTGCAAGCGGAACTGAGTTTCTATCCCTGTAGAAACGATCAATCATCGGAATGGCTCCTCGAGGAGCCCGTTACCTCTCGTCGCCAAACTTTGAGCCAGAACGTCGGATCGCAGTTGGCTGCTAGCGAAGTATCTGTGCGAAGGTGGTACATACTCCGTCGTTCATACCAATCTTCCTATCATATCTCCACTTTTTTGAATTTTCATCTTGCACGAGCTGTAGGAAATATCACGAACATAAACATCCGTATAAACTTTGTTTCTAACGATTTCTTAGAGGTACAAATATATTTTAATCAGGGGAACATTGGCATACAATAGCTTCATAGCATAAAAATATTGTTTTCAATGTTATAAACATAGAGTATAGAGCTTTCTGTCCAAAGCTAGCATTTTTTTATTCGTGTCCCTGCCTCTGTGTCCAAATGCAAATTGTGATTATTAATAGAGTTATCTTAATGGTGGTCTGTGCCATTAATAGCAACAAGGATTGAAGTTGTTAATAGAATTCCAGCGAAAAGCAGAACACATTCACATGCCACAGAGAATACGTGTGCATGGAAGAGACATGGGAGTGAATACGGTTAACTATCTACGTGCATCTTACGCAAACTGGAGTTACAGTACATCGAGGAGACGCGAGGCATAACGTAGAACATATTCGTGACACAGCTACAAGTTACTGCTCGTAGATGTAGAAACATGACGCATGAAGGGCCGTTGAGTCGTCACTTTTACATCAGTATTTTAAGTCACAAAAGCAGTCTGGGCACCCACAATTAAGACCCAAAAGAACATATTCTGCCAGGTAGCATTTTCCAACAAATCTGTTAGTAGCCCTTAATTTCATAATAATCAGGGAGTAGTTTATGTGAGAATAAATTTTCATTTGTGATTCTTGAAAATCGAATGTAGGGTAGCTACAAACTGAACAGTAAATTTATATAGATTCTGTTCTAAGGGTGTTTTGGGGGAAAATCAGGGATGACTCGTTAGCAGAAGTTTTACAAGTTTCGGCATGTGATTTAATGAGGAAAAGCTAAGATTTTGATGCTGTGTGGCAAAATTCTTTTCGAGAAATAATATTAATGGAACTGTGGGAGGAAAATAATCGAACTTATGAACCGTGAGTCCGCTCGTCGCTTTTATAAACATACATTATAACTCAATGCAGGACGAAGTAGAGATAAAGATAGATAGATACGTATTTGGATTTAACATGAATAGTTTAATATACAGGCTTTTTCAAACTACATACATGCAGTATATGCTTTTATAAACAATTTGTATTATTTACCCTACATCTGAAATCGGGTATCCTTGGTTCTGATATTTCATACTCTGTCACCGAGAAAAGGGCCACTGAAAAGTGATACAGTATCACCTCACGACTTTTTCCTGTTATTTGAAATCAAGAAATATATGAACTTAAATTGAAATATGAATTCGAATAAAAACGTCTACTCTCAACTTAACCTACCCCGGTCTTCAAAGCACCCTTTCCTCCTACAGTCTCGCCTATTAGAACGTAGTGCACCAATCTCTACTGCTCAAATATTTTTCTATGAAGCAAATACTTTCACTCCAACTGAAAACTGTTTTTGCTGCATCCCAAGCTCTGGTAAAAACAACCACTTAAACGTTGCTCTGCTTTATCATCCTCATACTGACGCTAAAGCCCCTTAACCGTTTCGTTGTCCATGCCACGCATGTGTATCACTCTCAACTCTCGTGGTACGCTCAAATGGCCATAGGAGGTGCATAAACTTGCTTCACTTTCGAGAGCAAACAGTTCGGTATCATTCATACTTTGGCCACTTCCAAAATTATAATTAACGTAATAATTCCCCAACAACTTAAGTAGACCTTTACCTACACAACCTTTACCTTACAATTAGTTGCAGTGTTGGCGAAGCGTCTGAAAATAATTCCTTTTGGTCTGCTCGGTAGATCACTTAACATTTATATTCATTATTCTTTTGATTGCAATATGTTTTACTTTTCCTCGGAATATTAAAATAATTAAACATACGTGTCCAACTCAATCAGAATGAACAACAAGATATCCACAACCTAATTCCAACACTCACACCTACGTTAGTGACACTATATTTTCCAACGCATTAACATATTAATTTTCCATTGAAAAACAATCTACAAACCTCTACAAACCTGCGAAGATAAAAAAAAAGTATCGAAATTTTCGGGTCAGCGAAGTTCCCTTCTAAGTAGTTACGAAATGTTTAAGGATCCCCATACAGGTCCCCTTTCCAGATATCTCAGCTCCGCTGCATTTCTAAACAGTTTATCCAAACCCATTTCACTTCATTCATCGAATATCTTGTTCCCATAATTTCGTACCCACAAAATAAGTCTCCACCGCCACATAACTCTCCACGATGGAGACAGTTGAAGGGCACCAATCCGTTCCGCCCACATAGGCCAGGTCTCAGCACGTGACGCGTTATCTAAATTAATTAAAGTCGATAATAAGCACCCCCGTTCCTTCAACTCGTCACGCAACGATCGCCCCGGTGGCTGCAGCAGCCTGCGACACGTACGTATAAAATAAATTTCATCGTTGCCGTGTCGCGAGCCATACGCAACGGTCGTCTGTCGGCACTCTAGCGCGTCGCGCTGCCACAGATCCTGTAATTAAATCCGGATCCACGAGGCGAGGAGGCAAAGTAAATGAGCAACGCCGACGGTGGCCTGTGCATCCCGTCGCTATAACGCCAGCCGCCACCGTCGCACTCTACCCATTGGCATTGACAGTGAACGCGAGCCCAGAGAGTAGCGAAATTGACAGACGCGAAAGGAGAAATCGAAAAGGAGAACGTGGAAAGGAGCGGGGAACGAGGGAAAGAGGAGAAGAGAGAGAGAGAGAGAGAGAGAGAGAGAGAGTGGGTCGGGGAAGTTGGGAGCGCGAGGAACGTTGAGAATGTTTGCGTGCTCGCGAGACGGCTCTCTGCTCGCTGTGCATCGTGTGAATGGTAGCCGCGTCAAGGGCTCAATTAACGAGCGATAACGAACGCCCGAGAGTAAACACGATGACGGAGGATAGAGACCGAACAGATTCCTCCGTAGCCCGGTGAGCAAACGTCGACGGAAGTCTTATTCGTTTGATACCCCCGAAATTCGGCAAACTGACGGCTCGGAGCGTCGTCCCCGGCGCGCCCAGACGAATTTCACGGCTTGCTGGCACGCTAAGGAGCCCGAAGATTTCTGGGCACACTCGGCTTCTTTATCGTCGCGCGAGTATCATCCCCTCCGTGAATCGAATTCAGCTTGATTATTGCGCTGTGTGGGAGCTGCTGAGGGGGTGAGTCCTGCAAGTGGATCTGGAGAAGAGCGCAGCAAGTCTTGACAGGAGGACAGTGATGTGTCTCCTAGGGTGATGCTTCTTATTTTTTTGCTAACGCCAGAGTTATGAACGTCACTCTATGTTATCGACGTTGCGTAGGTTCAAGTCGAGTTCAAGTTGACGTCTAATTAAGATGTAGGGATGTGTGAAGAAATGGGACATGTATTTCTGTGGCGATATTTTGAACTTTTTTTCGAAACGTTGAAACAAGGATCGAGTGATACTATTTTTATTCTGAAAATCGAGTAGGAAGACTTGAAAATGGATGCTTATCCACGAAGTTGATGTTTAGTGGATTTAACTGAAAATGTAAGAGGTCGTATAGGACGTCCTGATCGAAGTATTCCACTCCTATATTAATTATTAGAGGTAAACCAAATTATTTAATTTTCCTCAAAGTAGGTACTTACCTATTTTTTTTAAATGAAAATTCGCTTACGCTTCCTTGTAACTCTCCAATATACACATTATCTCAGAAATCCTGAAAATACTGATGCATATATTTATTGATTTTCTGTACTACTGCTAGTAATAGGTACAGTGTTTATAACGACTGATAACAATAAAATATTTTACAATTCCTAACAATGTGAAGAGTGTAACAGGAAAACCACTTTGAAAGTACCTATTAAAGGGTTTTTAAAATCCATTGAATTTAATTTCTTTTACTCCTGTAATACTATAATTTTCACTTATAGTCATTAAATGTTTCAAAAGCTTCTGTTATTAAATTGAATTGTCATTGCAATAAGACAGGCAATCATCTATTAAAATCAAGTGTCAGAAAACGCAAGCTACGAAAGACTATTATTGCCCTATTAACCATTTTCAAGGGGCAGAAACAAATCGAAATTTACAGGTTTCTAACGATCAGTCGATCCAATACAGGCGCTTCCGTAAATGACAAAGCATTCGTGGTTAATCAATGGAGCGGTTCACAAAACTGCCACTTTGGCATGATTCCTATCAGCGCGCAAGTAGTTGACCTTGCGTGATAATTCCACGCTGTGAAAGCCTGGCTTAACTCCTTAAAGGGGTTTAATCGTAAGCTGATTAAACGTAAACAGGACCTCCGTACCTTCGACGACCATCAGCCTGCATAAGTGATATGCTGTGCTGTTTAACGCGTGCAGCAAGGTATTACGCATAGTACGCCTACGATTTGGAGTAATATTTTCAATTAGCACATGAACGATGAGGTTGCCCCACATTAAGTTACTAACGACAAGTGCAGTTGCGTAAATACATATGTTATGTATTCGTCAAACTGAATTAAGCTAGAAGATTCTGGAGGACTAACAGATAATAGGAGACTACAGAAACTGGTAGAGCACTATGTAGACTATAGAAGGCAGTAGAAGACCATCGATATCTAAAGCTCCAGAAAACTATTTAGCCAAAACAATCAACACCTAACAAAATCAGTCCTCTAATGATCTTTTCTATTCTGAATGTACCAAAGGGTTTTCCCGTATATAAATAAATAAATAAAAAGTTACAATCGTTTGAAACATTTATGAATGCAAACTTCCACTAACATCACAAAGCACAAACAAGAAGAAAGTTGGTATTAAAACAGAACATATTCACAATTTACTTTCATAATATTGCCAATGAATAGAAACCTACTAATACCTTCTCAAACACTTTGCCCAGAAGAATTTCCAAGCTGATCAAATTCTACATAGGAAATTAAACTGTCACCAAACAATCCTTCAAGTTCCAACAGTAGCTAAAATACCAGTCCTCGCTAATCGAAGCCAGCATTGCCCAGTTCAGTTGAATAAAAACGGCACTTCCACGCGTGTTTAAGGATAAAGGATGTTATCGTTGCCCTCCGAGCCTGCTCGCGTGCGAGGGGGAGGAAACATATTTCATCGGGGTGCCCGTAATGCAGTTTCCTGTGTCTTCGAGCGCGCAGGTAGCCGGAGAAACGGGGGTGTAGGGAATAAAGCTGGAAAGGGGGAGGAGACAGGGTTGGTCCCTTTCTTGGGGGACGGTGCCGCGCGTTTCTCGCGGTTGCCCGTTGCACGGGGAAAATATTAAGCCGCGTTCCTTTTCCCTTGACTTTGAGACTAGAGAGCCGGGCGCGCTTACCATTCGCAGCCTATAATAAATTGTGCATGGCGGAACATTTTAACAGCCTCGTTTCTTCCTGTGTTTAAAGCGGCGCAAAAAGGAAGAAAAGAGAAATCGCGGGGAGACACGAGAAATGAGAAAAGAAATAGACGTAGACGGTCTCTATGGGTGGCGAGAGAGACGGAGCGGGTGGGGGAGGGTTATGGCGAGGGGGGGGGGGACGAGGGTGAAATGTCTGGTCGGCCCGCCATCCCCCTTAAACTCGAAGTGTAGACGGTACTTGGAGCGGCGCGTGGAAAAGAGAAACTCCATGTAGAAAACGCCGAAAAGGCAACGTATGCACCGATTCCTTCCGCGTAGCGAAAGCTTTAGACCGTCCCTCCTCATCCCTCGCTGGCTGCCGGCGAGCCAGCCAACCAGTCAGTCTGCCATAAATGCGCGCGTTTTCATCTTGGCGCAAAGCGTTTAGGTGTGCGTACGCGAAGCGCCCTGCAAACTCATTAGGAGCTGAAATAAATACGATGCAGCCGTTGCACCGTCGCGTCGCTGCCAGCCACGCTGCGCTTGCTTATAGAGAGGCGCCTTGATGCTGCCAGCCCGAAAGTTTCTCTTCCACGCTTCCCATCGCGGGTGTGTTACTCGCTCTGTACAGGGTGTCCCGCGTGGCAACCGATAAATATTCGCAGAATGCTTTGATGGAGTCGTGCTGGGGCAAGAAGGTCGTGTACATTGGAGCTTTGGTTTCATCCCTTATCGAGATAAGCGCCGCGAAGATCTCAAGGGGAATTTGATGGAGGTCGAAGATGTGGAACGTTTCTGACGTTAAGGATGCTTCGATTCTTGAATATACAACACACACACATTATGTTGAATAATGTATGCAGGAGCTTGAGATGCTGGTTTAGTTCCTTCACTGGATGCAAAGGGATGTAGATACTTATTGATGAGCTTCTTCAGATATCCTTTACGCGAATGGAGTTTAATTGGCCTATAGTGGTGTTACCAATGGATGTATTTTTATTACCACGTTGACGCAAAGCAGAACACTAAACAGGCAGAAATTAGTAATTCAAATATTATTTTTGACTTTCTATTTTAAATAATTTCTGCCTAGTGTTCTGCTTTGAAGTAAAACAGAAGTAACAGAGTAATTAAAATATTATTTTCGTCTTTCTATTTTAAATGTCTTATTTCTATTTTATAAATAATTTAGGAAGAGTAACCTTACTTTGGGCCAAAACTAATGCTTCTTTATCCGAGGTAACTATGTCAAATAAAATATTACATGATGTTAAAAACGTTCGTTCTCAGGACTATTCGGATTTCAAACGAATATAAAATAAAATAAAATATAATTTAATTATTAACAAAATAAGAAAATAATTTAGAAGATGGTCAATTGCTTGTCCAAGCTAACTAACCTGCAAATAAGGAGGCTTCATGGCTCCCACTGTAGACTTGCAACGAATGAACGGCTTCATCGGCAGCTAGTACTTACCATTTGACATGACCAGATTAAACGACGTTTAGCTGGAGAGAAAATGGTGCGGGTCCCAAAGTGTGTATTACTTTTCTGATTCAGAATGTCCCCACAAACGCGTTGGAGAAATTTATCGGCTGCCTCGCGGGACACCCCGTATGTATACGTACGAGGAGGAGGAAGAGACGGATGGTTGACGGAGAAATAAAAGAGGAAAATATAGCGAAGGAGGTGGCTGCAATGGGAATCTCTCTTTCCCGACGTCAGGTGGATTTTTTTCCGGTTTTCGTCCTTCTCTTCGAACAGCGACGTCTCTCCTCAAGCGCTACTCGCCCCTGCACTTGAGGGTTTAAACCGTTCGAGCAATCTAGTGCTTTCTGTTTCTCTTCCTACATCGCGCCGCCCTTACGGCTCTTTCTCTCGTTTCTTCTCTTCTTCCGTTCCCCTTCGTGTCGTTCCCTTGCAGCTCTTCTTTGACTATTTCTAAATCCATCGGTAGACCTGGTGGAAGATTTCGATGGAAAAATTGTAAGGGGCAAAGTCTACCGTGTGTAGACGAATGGAAAGAGGGTCGAGCAGCGCGAAAAGGGGAAAGAGGACCAGGGAGAATTTCTTCCCTCTTCTATCCAGCCGCTCTATTTTTTCGCTCATTGCATTCTTATTTGCCCTGAATGCCTGGCGCAGTCCGGTGTTCTGCTTTCTTCTCCGTCCGTCACCAGCATTTACCTTGAACATGGCAATTCCATTATGAAAAACAACCCTGGTCTTCGTAGCCGAATGTGCTCCGAGGAAGCTGCTGCAGAAATTATAATCTAGAATAAAGGGTAATTATGGGCTATAATTCATCAACTGTCGGAACACTTGGATGAAATATCGCGGGATGGGAATTAAACTCACGGGCCAGTGGAATATAATGGTTTGTAATGTTCAGAAATTAGATGTGATGCCGTAAAGGCGCTTATTAGATCCCTATATTAATATTTTCGGTTTCGTGTCTCACGAGTGAAAAAAAGGGTGATGGAAAGACCATAAAACCTTGAATTAAACTTTCTTATCGATATCTTTTGCGGTTTCACGGGTATTCGCGATAATATAAAAAGTCAGGATTTTTTGAAGGGGTTTTTCCACCCCTAGGATCGTTTCATTGCCGAAACAAAAAGTGGTGATATTATAGCATCCCTCGAACCAGATTTCTGCAAAGTTTCGAATGTTTTTGAATTTTCTAGTTGTCGAACATTCCTTGTAAGTTAATGGCAGAATTAAGCAGAGATGTCTTCGTGCCACAAACTTATCGCAGACAATATTGATCAGCAGGCGGGAGATGTTGAAATTTAAAATTAATTTTGAGCAGCAAGAGGCGCGCTTACACGATCCGTTGCACAGTACTGTAGCTGTACGGATTAGCCCTCTCGTCCAGCGACCTGCTTCAGCGCCACCCCCGTTAAGCCAACCTATTCTGTGATCCGCTTTCGCCATTTCAATTTCGTTGTCCCCTCGTGTCGCTCCTCTTCCACGTCTTCCGCGCCCTGAGAACATCTACAGCTGCGCCTACAACGCGGAAGAGGGCGGAGGGAGGGGAGGGAGGGGAGAGGAGGAACCGGGCTCTCTGGAACCTGCGAAATAGCACTATACTTCTACCTCAGACTTTGCAACCTTTCCACGGTGGCTTCGAAGACTAGGAGAAGAAAGGGGAAAGCCAGACCTCGTCTTCGGAATAACCGAAATAACCTTTCTTCTAAGGGATAAGACGGACGTGGCACAAAATTCCGAGGACCTGGGAATTAAGTTGCCTGTACGGCTTTGCGAGCGGCGCTCCCTCGAATCGAAGCAACGTTTCAGGAAGCGAACGTTGACTTTACTGTCCGCCTGATTATCGTCACTCTATTACTTGCTTATTCCAGCAAATTGCGCGACACAGAATCGCTCATCCATAAGTAAGCAGCTTGACAAGTACAATTGGGACGCGAAGATGCGAAAGCTCATTAAAATTGCATTATAACGATCATTACTTAAAGGGTAGCGCTTGGTGGCAATTCTTCTTTTAGATAGTCGAATGAAAGACAACGAAAATAACGGGTATTAACATTTCAGAGAAGAAAGGAAAATTGGAATCAAAGTTTGTTTAATCCCATCCAGAACAGAGTCCAGTTAAACCACTTAACCTGGATTTCATCGAACCGCCGGACACTGCGTTTTATCACTCTTTCCATTCGCGTAACTCAACTTCCACATTAATGCAACATTTTATATTCTAAATCACGGCTTCTATGCCCCCCCCCCCCATGCCATTCGTTTAAACTAACAGCCTGAAGGAAATAAAATCGGCATCTCTCCCACAATTACCCTATTAGCCTATTACTATTATTCGTGCCATAACACGTGGGAAAAGTTTGTTGACCGCATCGCAGAACATCCTGTATAGTAGGTACTATTCACAAAAACAACATCGACTCTCAGATCACCCGGATCTCACACCCCCAAAGAAATTCTGTTACTACAGTCAAGCATCGATCCTCCAAGTTCAGTCTCCTCAGATACCCAACTGATAAGTGAGGATTCCAGACCATTCAGACAGAGTGAATCCAAAATTATAACCGTGAATGATGCAACGAAGCCCACGCTCCTTTACAAATAGTCGATCTCTGACGTCGTTAGGAGTTCTCTCGTGGCAGTTCCTCTGGCTGCACTTTTATCCCGTTGATCACTGAATATAAATGATCTGGGAAGCGAATGGTTCCATCCGCTGGTACAAACACAAAGCAGGACACGCGTACGTCGCTTCATCTTTGTCTGCACCCTCGAAAAATCAGATTAACGCTGGACCGATCGACGCCTACGAGACGAGCTGGCGGTGGAAGTTCCTGGTGGAAGAACGCGCCCCGTTCGGTCCTACGATTCTTATACGGGACATTCCGATAGGATCACCAATTATTCTCGACGCTTGGAAGCAGAGTGCCAGCCTGTCAATTATCTACCTGGACCGTGGACCCACGGACATGAGAAACGATGCTTGGCGAGGCCGAACGAGGGCCACGTTAGGTCGTTACATGCCATTGATAGACATCGTTTATTCGCGATCGGGTTAAACACGGCCACGGGAAAAATGTACCCGTCTGTGATTTATGGCACGCACGCCCGCGCTTCGAATAGAATCAGCGGCATATTTCCCGCGAAACGAGAATTCATCAGTGACATCGTTGGGGCAATTCGAAACATTATTCGGGGGGGCATTAAAATTTTCTGCGAAGCAATGGAAATCCCACTGCGTCACCATTTTCAATTTCAGGCGAGGGCGAGGGATTTTTTACCGAACGAAACCTGTATCGAAGCTGGTGAACTTGATGCAGGGGTTTATGCTGATTACTTGGCATGACAATAAAATACCGTTTTGATATAGGAGAGGTTATTTCGAATTATGAAACAACGGGTCGCCGGTTTTAAATCTTGTATTAAAAATTAGACCTCGATATTTTTGTTCCAGCATGTCTAAATAATTTTTAATATCGTTTCTTCCCCGTTTCACGGTCCAAAATTATTAATAACTGTCCATACACCCCTTCCACGCCACGATATAAAACATTTTGCGCCTCAAAGCATAAAACGCACAGAAGAAAATAATTATTTGGTGAAATGGGAGAGAGGGATAAAAATTCAGCGATCTTTATTCAGAAGGGTAGGCTTATTTGACCTCGAATATCTCGAGGTCCCCGAAGAGCAATACGTCGATCCTCTGCGGCGGTTTCATGACTCGTTAGCCCAAAAGGGACATCCTAGTAGGCCGGGATTCGGGCAAAGTCGAGACTCGCTCCTCGAATTTGCATGCCTAGTTTGGGTGTGTACACGTGCAATTTGTTACCGCCGCCATTGCCGCAGCTACTGCTGATTGCTGATTATTCACAGACGCTAAAATATACACGGCTGAGCCCGAGCCGCGCGGAGTTTATGTACACATGCATGAGGGTTGAAGCGGGGGTGTGCGAAGCAAAGTACGAAGGATTCATATATCCGCGCAGAACACACACGTCGCGCGCGTGTGCGTGCACTCGAATGTAACCGTTCGCATAATTACAAGAAAAAGCTGACGTTCGAATTGAAATGGCGGATGGGGATGAATACCGCGGCTCGGCAAGGGAGGAACGTTTATTTAAAAAATATAATCCGCCACGCGTGTCGCGTCACCAAGAATCCAGCGGGACGCTCCACGCAACCGCCCTGCCGTTTAATTCCCGCGAAATTCGGAAGCGCCAGCCATCGAGCGCTGTTAATAAAAGGGGCCAACCAACCCCCATCTGGGCATATCGTAATTATCTCCGGCGCGTATCGCCGATGGACAAGTATAAAAGAGTAATTAATGACATCGGAACGCACGCCAGATCTTGATACAATTTGCGGCCTGCATACAATAATTACGCCGCCATTGTCCGGGAGCGGTTCGTTAATGAAACGGTACTTTCATGTGTCGAGTCTAACCGTGAAGTCGCTAATTAGTTCATACGTGTAATCGATGGACTCTCGTGACCGGTGCTAACGGAAGCGTAGTACTTTGATTCGGTTACGATTCCATCTTTTTCCACCACTTGTCTGGCTCCCATTCTTGTTTCAGTGTTGGTACGCACAAAACCGCGTTAACGATCGCGAAGGGAAATGTTCTTCTTCCCGCGGAAGGTGATATCGTCAAATTGGCATGGAAGGGGTAGGAAAAAAGGAGCAGGGAGGTATATATATTTGCGCTCCGAGTTCTACGAGAAATCGGAGTAACCGGAGTAAAACGACACGCGGAAACGACCGACAAGGGGGTTCCTTCCGAGTTTTCAGTGAGAAATTACGATCGTTACCGATAATTAACGCGAAACATAGCCCCCTTCCTCAGGGCTACAGGCATTGCGTAACCTCGTATAACACGAACGAGATACCCTCCTGGTAATTATCCCTGCTTACGACTATTAATAATAGGATTTTCTTGGCAACCACGATCCGGCACCCTTTCTTTCATCCTTTACCCTCTAGAAGGGAATGTCGATGGCTCCTTCCGCCGCGGTTAGAAAGTAGCTTTCCAAGCCGCGAGGCCCATTGTCCGCCCCACCTCAATTTGCCACGATTATTTTACACTCGGTGAAATTCATTTCACTGATGCGCTCTCGCCTTCCCCGCCCCGAAAAATCTGCATAATGGACGAGCCAAGGATGAATTGGCCGTCGAAACGTAAATGCCTCGTTGTCGCCAGCCCCTTGATTGGTATTATTCAGCCTTGCTTCGATTAAAGTATAGGGGCGCCGAAAGTGTTTCTTTTTCATTCTAGAAAATTATTTTGATCAACTGCATCGCACTGTTCTTTGTTCTTCTTAAATTCTATTCATCTTTAAATTCTAAAATATAGCGAATAAATTTTTGTTGCCCAAATAGACGTCAGAAAATGTGCACCAATGGAATTTTGAGACAAAGTCGTATACCTATTATTTCTGTTGTGAATTTTACTCTTTTAAAAAAAATTAGGAATCTAAAAATCTATATTTCTACAATAAGCGAACACTGGTTTAAATTTTACTCAACAATCTTATGAACCAATTATCACATTTCTGCGATTAACGGGATATTTAATGAGAAATGAGCATGACAACACCGGTGACCGTTGAATATCTGTTGCAATAATGATCGACATACCGATTGGTCTAAAATCTATGTTGGAAATTAGATACCCTGCCGAGGTGGATTGATCGAATCGCAAATTTTTCAATTTACCATTTCAATCCTATCCCCTGAAACACCATCGATTTCTCATTAACCAATATCTGATCTCCACCAAATCGTATCCACTTTATTCCCCGTCACTGCGTTCGTGTCCAAGAAATTTAATCGACTGGATTTCTCCCTTAACCTGAGACATTGTCTCAAGTTCAAGTCATCCTCGGCGTCGCGGAGGTCTATTTCTGTTGAAAAGAAATCGAGTGATCCAATCGTGATAACCGAATTCTCCGCTTGCCACCGTTCTAGACAGTCCTTTCCGTCCTCGAAGCGCGTTTTGGATTTCTACTGCGACGATAGGATCGAATTCGTTTAAATACGCGGCGCTCGACAGTGGCGGGATCGAAATGAAAAATGGCACCGTGAAAAGTTCGGAAGTGTTGATGGAGGTTGTGAACAAAGGTGCATATATTTCGGCATAGATACAACGCCGATAGGAGTTGCTTGTCTAGCTACCTTTAAGCTGCCTGCAAGAGACAAACTCCACGGCGAAGATAAGCTCTTGCTCGTAGTAATTGAACCGCAGTTGCTCTAATCTCGACTGGACGTGTTTCCAGCGAGAATCGCAAGTGCAAAGTAACGAGAGTAGTTAAGGCAATACCGCGTATTCCGTGGCACCGTCGAATTACGGAGTACTCGGAAATACATTTTAACTAATTGAACGACGACAAACTTCTGTCGCGGGAGCGTAGATACGCGACGAGGAATATCGTTGCAATTGAAGGGCGAAAAATTGGTAACGTACTATTATGATATGCTAGCGTTCCATTAAAACTATATGTATAGAGTATTTCAGCCTAAATTGTTATTATTTAAATACAAAAATATTTTAAGAAGGTAAATTTAAAAAAATACCTTTATCTTGTTTAAAAAGAATTTCTGCAGGTAATGGATTGATGTTTTGCAAGAAAAGGTGAAGGATTTGTTGTTAATACATATCTGGTGAGTAACTTGTACTTGTTTACACTAAAGGAAGCAATTTATTTATAATATATACAATGTTTCAAAGCTATTCTCCTGCTTTTCTTATTATTACGATTAATTTACGAATCAACAGTGATATGGACTTCTATTTTATCCGCTTGCAAATGTTTATTAACCCCTTTTCATTTATTTGGGTGAATACTGTACGCCTCCAGAGTTTGTCAGAAATTTTCTCAAAATTCTATAATTGGGTGCTCGCTGGTGGGAGAAGCAGAAGCTCAAACAGCGTGCTCGAGGTGAAGGGACACGTAAGAGATTCCAGAAGCAATCTGAGATATTGTCCATATTTTTCTTTCGTCTAGCCCCGCCGATGAGAAAGGAAATAAAAGTGTAAAAAGGGAAGGGACGCAGTCGTGCTAGCGGCAAAATTGCCCTTCAGACGATGCTTCATAACCGTGCGACAAGTTCGAACCGGCGAAGAACGAAAATGAGAGTGCCTGACGTCTCGTACGTCACCATAATCCAGATGAAACCTGTAGGAATAAGAAATGAGAATATCTAGACAAAGGCATCGCAAGTACTGTGCAGAGTATACAGCGAAATACGAACTTTCCTCTCTTTGCTTTTTACGAGGATGAATACTTCCTTTCGCTGTTATGGCTTCGCATATTTTTCGCGTTTAATTAAAAGCAAAATATCCCCAGCCCCTACTTATCGCGGGTACAGATATCGTTACGTCTACACAGACAGAACGCGGAGCTCCTTACCATATTTAATTAAGAGAGATCGAATCTGGAACTTACAACTTCCATCAAGGTGAATTTATAGACACCTGCATCTCTGGTTTAAATAACACCTTGTGGTACTCTATATCGTTCGTAAAACTAAATAAGTTTTCTACTTTTCTGTTCCAGGTGAGTAATCCCAACGTCTTGTACCTACCGTATGTGCGGATGTAAGACATCTGACGGGTGAGTTTTAGAGATATTAAACAGAGAACTAAAGAATACGGTATCGCGTATAGGGAACCCAAGGAAGTGGTCTCAGAGGAAAGCAATTATAAAGTTATTTTTCATATTAATCGCACGTGGTTCCCGATTTTGAACTATACTTTCTAGTGCACTTGGAGAAATGGTTACGTTAGAAATTAATTACAAATGAGGCGTCATTCTATACATACAGAAAAAACCTTTCATCGAAACAAATACTTTAAAAAAGTAAAAGAATTATAAAGCTACTTACGATTAGTTCGAATGCTTAAAACTAAAACTCTTATTCCTTTGAAACAAAATCTTTAAACCCCTCTTGTCACTTACCCAGCCAAATTAAAAATACACTACTATATAATTATCCATAACATATCACTACTTTACCTCAATACCCTCGATTAAAAAAAAATTTTAAATTTAAAATTTAAGAATATTCCTTTTCAGCTTCTCCCAACTCTGTTTCGCAAAATCAATCCATGCAAATGAGCTAAATAATCTTTGAGAAACCAACCTTAAAAGTCCATCAACGTGGCACAATGAAGTAACAGAATTAACAACCGCAAAGTGCAGCACTCGTTCGCGGTCGGGCGATAGCTACAGTAGCAAATCGAAGGCGAGCGTAGGCAAGCAACGTTTAATCGTTCGTTTGACGAAGTCGTCGCGAAGGTTACAAGTTTGCCACACTGTATAAAGGCCTGGGGAGTGGGGACGCAAAGAGGATACAGCGAGGGGGTCGAGCGTGTATACGAAGTTACCGTGCAAACAGAGACAAGAATGCACACGTGGTGAGGGTGAATGTGCTCGTGGCTACGGCAGTTCGTACACTACGGATAGGTACGTGCGTAGGTAGTGAGAATACGGAGAACAGGTCAGAGGCAGCCCGTTGCATTATTCAGTTCGGTCAACCCTAACTCACGCAAGACGCATCCTCATCCACCCTCGGCCACCTTTGGAATAAGCCACGCTAACTATCCGATCCGCCGCGTACGTGTGCCACTGTGCACGAGGAAAACCGAGGACGAGTAAGCCACGCTCTATGGCTACCTTCGATCACAATATCCCCGCGAAGTTTGCCGATACCTGATCTGTACACGGAGATCGGCAACTGCTCGTCGAGAAGTTCTGGATTAGTCTACTTAGTGTTCTCTGTTTAGTTTCCCCGCGAGCTTGCTCTTCATCGGCACGATGGCCACACGGTCGAACGTATTTTTTTTCTCGTTTCGGTGACCGTTTGTGGAACGACAGATGCAGGTGGTCTCGGCGATTGCGGTGTCTCAAGAAATTCTTTGAATTTAGGATTTAGAGAGACCGATGTGTGGTGACCGCGATGGAAAAGATGCTTTTGCGAGGGTTAGAAAGATTGTTACCTTGTCTTGTTTATTTTCTGTAAAAGAGTGTTATAGTTTTATTTTATTTTTACTAGGATGACTGGCTGCAAATGTGGTTGGAATAATAACGTTATCTGACGATACATCAGACTCCACTTGAACGAAATAATTAATTTGCTTCGTGCAGCTACTTTAGCTTAACACAACTGGTGCTTTCCTATAATCCAATATTTCAATCATCCGTTTGCATCACTTTTGAAGCTCCTACTGAAAACCTGTAATTCCATACCGCCACTAATCGTATACAGAAGTAAGCATAAATATTCAACAATTACATATTAACCACACTTTTCCATCTCGATGCACCTTACACAATATTTACACTTATCGAACAACCAATTCTACTATCAAAGACCACTCCTCCTCCGATACTAGCCGTTTTGCATTCCCCGAACTTTGCAGATAATCACATCACCCGCTTCATAAGAGTCGACCCGCATAGTAACAGGAAATTGTTAGTTCGCCTAGTTTAGACAACGTGAGTGAGACTGGGGAAAACGTAGGAATGCCTTCGCTGTTTGTCGTTTACACGGTCGACCGCGCAATTCGCAGGGGGGTAGGAAGAAAAAATCGGAAGCAGGTCGGATGTCGGAGACAAGGAGGAGCGGGGTCGCCTTTTGAGGGAGTTTCAAAAGTCCTTTTGCGAGTCGCGGTCTGATTCGGGGGTGGTCAGGCGAATCGAAATGGGTATTTGGTATTCTGACGAAGTAACTCCGGCCTCTTTCCTCTTTTCCGCTCATCGCACATGCACGCCAACTATCTTCCGATCGTTCAAGAGCTTCCCGTCTCTTTCGTCTCCGAGGTAAGTAAATATTTGCGACAACTCCGAGGAGAAAACCACGAGGCTGCTCATACGGCAAAGGGCAAAATAGAATGTCGTGCTCATTGAAATGCTCCTTCGTCCTTTTCGAATGCAGCAACTGCTAGATTAACGTCACGCGAAAAATGGCCGTGAAATATGTCGTTCCGGCGACTATAAATTAGGTAATGAGATATTAGTAATTCGTAATACAATAAGGCTGTGATAGGTGTATACAGTGGTGGTTAAAAGAAAGTTCAAGACCCATATTTTTATATAGCGCTATCACAATTTTAACGAGCCTCCAATCTGTGAAATACAAATTTCCAAACCTAAGCCCTTCTAATGTAACTGTCTTGTTTTCGTTAAGTTCACAGTTCTCACTTTCCTTTGCCCACTACTGTAGGTAGGGAGATAATGAGTGCATATTAATTTTAGTAACATTCATTTACATTTATTTACACACTACTTAGGCGTAGGTAACTGTTAGTTCATGCAGTTGATGGCAGTCGGACCGGTATTTTCGAGCCGATTGCACACCGGGGGTGACTTTCAGTACAAGTGCTTTGATTCTATGGTTTCTCCGTTATTAGTGGTCTGAGTAATGACGCAATCAATTAATATACGAGAAATATGGTTTCAATAATTTCTCCCCTATCAAATATAACTACCACGTGTTTATCACGATAAAATCGTAACTTCGTACTCCGACCTTTATAAAAATATAGTTTCTAATCTACGCAATATCGAAACGGCAAGAAATTTGAAATAAAACATCGTATTAGAGATGGCTGTGAATTGATAGAAGAATAGTATCGACCACAGTATCTCTAAATAAATGTACAAATTAATTCCGATTTTTCCGACGCAAATACGGTAGAGGAAGTCTGAAAAAAAGATTTCCCTATATATACATATATACCTCATCATTCAATTTATACGATGGAAAACTCAAATTCCTCGGCGAGCGAGCACGGCGCTCCGAGAATCGATAATTGGAACGAAAGACGGGACGATGGGACAAGTAACGAATACGTTGGGCACTTTCCAGTTTTTAATTAGCGTTTCTTTACGTAATTCCAAAAGCAATTTCTTAGCGAGTTAACAAACAGGAGACGGCCGTCACAGTGAGGAGGTGGGAGGGAAGGATCTTCGATTTAAACAAACTCGCGGTAAACATTCCAGTTGGCTCAACTTTCCACACGGTCCTCTTCGCCTTCCAGTGCCGCGACTTAAGACGAGAAGACGTTTTCATCGTTCTTTCTCCGTTTTCCATCCACCCACTCTTCATCCCCTTCTCCCGTTCGCTTTCGTTTGCCTGCCACCCGCCATTCGTCTTTCTCCGCCGCCCCTCTGTATTTCCCTCGTCTTCGTGAAGTATCACAACTTCGCGAGGGCTTTCGATTTGGTCGCAGGTGGATGGAGGCGGATGGCGAATCCGCATCAAACGAACCGATTGCACAAAACTTGTCGAGAGCCCGACGAAATCCGTCCCCACCCTTCCGCGAACCACCCTCGCTCTGGTCCTTCGCTCGACTTCCACCCCCTCAACCCGCCACCAGCTACTCGCTGCTTTCCTCTGTCGTCCGCCACGCGTTCTCCTTCTCTCTCCCCGTTTCATCCCTCCCTCATTCTTTCCCGATTGTCCTGGTTTTATTCCAGGCCATTGGCCCCCGTCGTCCTTCCTCGCGAAGCGGCACAGAATATAGTGGGAAGCGGCGCGGCTACGAGATAGGAATCAAAAAACCTCAAAGGATTGAAACCGCCCTCCAGGAGCGATGTTCCTCGGTTTCGATCAACGGTTAACCGAACGCGGGACGCGAAGAAATTGCTGTATTCTTCGCGCCCAATCGTGAACGGCCGCAGTTTGTCGGTCGAGCAGGTATTCCGTTCGCTGTTCCACGCCGCAGATACTTCACGGACATTTTTCGACAAAACTGCGGATAATAACGTTCGCACGGATTCGCCGTGGTGCCGTAGCTTGCTCGTAGTAATTAAACCACTGAAAATGGGCACGCTGGACGCCAAGGAGTTGGCGAAATTGAATCATGTCCGCACTCCTGCGCCTCGTGTTGCGTATTACACTTTAACCTGTTCCCTCGCTTCTCGGTTCTGACCGGCTCTGGCCAACCCCGCGTGTATTTGAAATATTAAATATTTTTGAGAATGTTTAAAGGACTAGCTCGTTTCGCCCGGGGTAAATACTGAGTATACCGCCGTGATGAGTACAGTTCTTTTGCATGGGTGTACTTATTAAACTTTCAGGAGAGTTAATATTCGTTTCGTGCGATGTGGAGGTGTTTACGAATTACGTGTTAACTCCTCTTTCTCTGCTGGCTAAGCAATAATTCGGAGAAAATTTCATGAAACCGTCGCTTCTGTGTAAAATGGAAGTTTAAATTCTTTTACAACGGTGTAGAGAAAACTTTACACATCCACTAAAAATATCATTTGCATACGTTTTTTAAAGGTTAAAAATAATCGCGTGGAACACTTTACGAGGATCACTCTGCATATCCAACAGCCAGCCGAAACGACGACTTATTAATGAAACTGATATTTCGGAACAACCACCCCTAAAAGGTAGGTCAACCGATGACACTTTCATTCGAGCTATAAGTGACTAAACAAGGAGTCACCGAATGGATAAATTATTCAGGCTCTTAAACGACCTCGTTCAATGATTTACGTTTCAAAAAGACGCACGATAAAACTGCGAAAGTTTTCGAGTGGCCGTGTTGCTTTCGTAAAATATTGAGCTGCAGCGGACAAAGAAGTGTAAATTTCTTAAACTTACGCATTATTAAGGAACGACCGCCAACTATTTGGAAAGTTTTACCAGTTTATTCCAGGTAAGCTTCCGGCATTAAATTAATGAACGTCATGGCTCTTGTTTTGTCACGTGGTTTTCTAAGAGGAAACGACTGCGGGGACGGTTGAGGAGCCGTTTTACCCTAAGGAGCAGCATTTCCTCGGTGCCAACGTAATTTGTGAAGCAACAAGAAACGTGCCACCCATTATTTTAACCTTTAATTCACCTATAAATCTCGCAATACTACAAAACTTTACAAGGGCCCCCAGTGAATAATTGAATTATATACGCACTCGGTCGCTTTTAAATTGCCGCGCACTGTATATTGTTGCCAGATAAATTAGACCCGCCGCGGACCCGAGCGCGCTGCTCGCGCTTTACCCTTCTTTGAAATTAGCAACATTCGTTCCGGCCTCACAATTATGGGCACGCGATGTTACAGCTATTCGTCACAACCCTAAAATGTCTAGGTTTCTGGGACACAAAATACGGTTTCGAGTGACGCAGAATTTTGTAGAGGCTTAGCCTACAAAAGTTAGTTCAGTTTTTGCACTTGATGTAAAAGAAATTTGATGAAACTGAAATATGTCGTAGGACACGTGAAATTAGGGGGGGGGGGGGGGGGGTAGAGGGCGTCAGTCATTATTTTGCGGATTTCGGATTTATTAAAAAAATATTGGAAGTCGAAGTTTGCAATTTTTGGTTATTGATCATTCATGCTAAGTCAATCATATTTTCCACTTGACGCCAGGAATTTTGATGAAATTGAAATATCATCTAGTCCAAGTGAATTTAGAGGGCGTTTAAGTCACTCCGTTGCAGGATTCCAATTACAGAGCCTTAATATTAAGTCTTTGATAGTAGAGAGGTAATATTCTACATAAATGTTATTTAATCTTAGAAAAGACGGGTATTAATTAGGAGAATAATTAATTTTTCCGCAGACAGAAGTGTTGGTGTTACTTTATACTCCAGTTAACTTTTTTTCTATAGAACCCTAAACCTTTATATTTACATTATGTTAAACATTCATAATATTACTCAGATCAGTTCAATGTTATTATTTCATTTTCTTTTATTAATACGACATTTACTGTTACTTACACACTGTGCATTCTAACAGGATAAGAATCTTTCCGTCACTTAATGCTATGATGTAAATTAAGACGTGCTTGTTTGTGGCTATTAATCACCATGTACGTAGCACGTGTACTATATAGTCGCAGGCAAGCGCGCTTAATTTATAATTAGACAACTTACGTTACTCGACCAAGGGGTTCATAACTTTTACCCTAAATAATCTGGAGTAATCTTGCTTGATATGTTAGTATACTTTTACACATATATTTTATAATCATAAAATATGTTGTAGCATATTTATGATCTTATTCAATAATTGAATAAGATGTTTATAAGTAAAGGCTGAGTAATTTGTTCGACCAAAGCTTTCATTTCATACTGTTAGGATTAATTTAGGAGATGTTTCCTACGTTTCTCGATGTTTCATTAAAGGCAGCTTCTTCTTACGGAATATTACTCATTTTCCATTCTAAAGCCAAGAGACTCGGCCTACATTTTTCGACCGTATAGTCAATTCAACAGGGACACAGTTTCCAAAGGCACAACTTCCTCTCTTCAGGCAAGTATTTTAAGTTTATACGCCATGAAACGTTCGCAAAGCATCGTAATACGTAGGAAAGGCCGTGGCCAGCGAATAAAATAACCGGGGGCTGTTTCTCTTCTCTATACCCTAACCTGTCAACCGTAACTCTACGGACATCCTGTTTCAGGTCCTGAGTTGGTTCGTTTTGAACGGCAAGGGGGACGTAAACTTGGAGCCCTGGCCACAGTTAATTGGATAAAAATTCCATTGTGATGTCCCCATTGTGCCATATTAGTTATCACTTCACTGCTTCCTTATTCCGCTAATCACGTAGGAAAAATAAATCTGCACGAGGCATTTAGGTCATAAACTTAAGAATGCAACACTTCAAGAATAATTGTAATCGAACGATGGCAATAGCAAGTTATTTTTTTTAATTTGTTCGATTTTGGGAGTTAACGCTTAACTTGCTATTGCCATCATTCGATTACAATTATTCTTGAACTGTTGCATTCTTAAGTTTATGACCTATATATATTCCCTCTGAAAATTTTTACAAAATTGGCTCTTTTGAAGAAAACTCTAGTATTTGATATAGAGAATGAACTTTGAACTACATTTGCTACATAATATCGGTATATTCAAGTAATTTAACTTAATAACGCAATAAGAATAATGGCATGACATTTTTTATGAGTTTTACTCGCACTTAAAATTGAACGGAGATTTTCAAAAAGCCCCACTGAACCGCCCAATTACGCTACAATTGCTAATAGACCGAGCGACTTCAGATCAGCGCGATAACAAAGCCCGATTGAACATAATTTATTAATGCAAACCCCTAGGAAGACATCCAATCTATTCTGAAACGTTTCATGGAATCCAGGGAGGCGCTCAGGGTTCCGTGGCTTCCGTGCGTCCTTCAGAAGTCTCGGGCGATGTTACCGATAACATCCTAACATGCTTCGAATCCAACGAGGTATACACACACAAACGAGTTGTAAGAGAGGAACACAGAAACGCGGCCCGCACACCGATGCACATCTCAGGCCGTGCCCATCCATCTTGCACACGCGCCTCTGAAGAAGTTTTATTCTGTACGTTTCCAACCCTCTGGCCTATCTTCCCCGCGCGATAACGTCAGCCTCCGCAACTGATTGTGAGAGAAAGATGTCGCGCCCTATACGGAATTTCCTTCCACGTTTCGTTCGGGATGATCCGAGACAACTTAAGCCCTCGATATTTTCCCCGTGATTTCGCATCGATCCCCGTGCATTAAATCATTGAAGCTGATACAGTGCTGACCAGAAGCAACTTTAAAACTCACGCTTCTAAATGCCTGCAATTTCATACTGAGCTTTTAAGTATGTATTACGTTGGTATTACTGCTCTATTCTGACACCCCCTCAATCTAGGTATGGGATACAGATTTTAAGATGTACCATTTATTTTATTTCTCTCACTGTTCGCAGTTTAAACCTTCTTTTCGACACTACTATACATCGTCCTTTTTTGTTATGTTTGGGGTCTACATGTATTTCGTATAATTTCGAATGGTGGGAAATAAATGGGCGATCAGCAATTTTGCTACAATTCAGACATAATTTACATACAGTCGCGGCCAAAATGTTATCACTTTTTCAATTTGCTTTATTTTTCTTATTTTTTAGCATCAACATAGAATTGTGGTATGTATTTAATATGCCTATATTTTGGTGGAGAATTGAAAGCTGTATAGAACCAAGTTAAAATTGAATTCATTTAACTAACAAACACAAATTTTATACGACATTGAATTGGACAACATATTTTTGGGTCCGACAAAGGAATAACCATTTTTGGTGACTTTTTAGGCTGTCCTAAACGCAAGCAATGCCCCACAAAATATTGGATTTTTTATTACTTTTCAAAAAAAGCAAACTTTTTGCGGCTTTACAAGTGTGTAAAATATATTTCACTTTATGTAGGATGTTAGCTTGTTAGTTACATAAATTCTACATTAACTGGGTTTTATAAAGCTTTTCATTCTCTATGTGAACCTATATTGTGCCATGCTGCAGTTTTGCAATTGATGATAAAAAGTAATAGAAGTTGAGTGGATCGAAAAAGTGATAACTTTTTTGTCCGCTACTGTATATCAATCAAATTAACATTTATTGCAGTTTATATATTTTTTCAACGAGATACAATATCATTTATGCATTTCTTAAAAAATTATGGAGATCGAAGACTTCCAGAGCCATTACTTTTGTAGGAAAGTTTTTTTTCTTGAGGAAATGGCCTAAGTCTAAATGTTTATATGTGTTGTGCGTTCACGAGCTGAATCATTGCCCCAAGCTTTCTGTATATTTTAGATAGCTTCTGCAGCGTTATGCGCCAGTTTGAACTTACGAAGCAACACTATTCGTAAATCGTGATTGTTCATATTCGAAAGACACTTAAGAACTTAAGTTTCTCCAAACAATATAACAAAAGAACGAAAATACCCTGTATTGTGAAAACTCAACTTTATCACCAATCTAATATTAATGGTCCGTGTAATTTAATGAAAAGTATTACATTCCAATGGTTGTATCTGTTTCTGTAATTAGTTCATTGGTCCATTGGTTAGTTCATCGGCAATTTGATTCTTATTTATGCTGGCAAGGAAGAGATAAGAGAACTTGGATCGTAGCTAAGAGTTTTCTTCGGTGAAAGATCGATACAGGATGAATGTGCATGTATGGAAATGCAGGGACGCTTTCCTATTTACATATTCGTAGATTGCTTTATTTAAATCCGAGCACGATACAAAAGAACGATAGGATAATGGCACTTACTGATGCATATGTAAATTGAAATCAAACTGCTCGCTAGATCTTTCCCGGAGCGTCTCGAGGAAAGATGACACGTTGTCTTCTGCGTCTATCTTTCTTAGGCCTCTGGCCAGAAGGGTGGGTAAATAAATGGGCCATGGATCGAGAATGAAAAAGTCCAGTTTTTAAATATTTATTAGGTGTGATTATTGGTGGTGGATAACCAATAGACAGTTTACCCCCTTAAACATTCGTCAAGTAAAGAGATATATTTGAAATTTCAATAATGTTTGATTTATTAGGAAAGTTTGGTCTTATTATTTTATAAACCTTTTTGTATATTACTTTACATTCTGTATATCTCTACGTCCAGTTTTCTTTTGTATGATCCATAGGAAATAATACAAAGGATTACTTCACAATATTCACTTACATATAAATTGTATCTTTTCTATCTTCTTTGGCATAGTATACTACACTTATTTTGTTTAATTCAAACCCATCTGAGGCTTATATACCAGTTTACTGTTCATAGGGAAGATACAGGCATTGATATAAAATTGGTACACGATAGGTATACATAAATCGCTTTCTTTCATTAGCCTTGTTTAACTAAAAAAAGTCTAATACTAAATCAATGATCTTATAAAAGGGGTTAAAAAAATAAGTAGTAGTACTAAAATTAAGACAAAACTGTACCATCTTGTATGTTGAACGATATATCACAGGTTCTTAAGGTTCTTAAAAGAATAATTCGGTTAGATTTTTAAACTATTAGCTTTTAAAAGGATATCGATTGTGTTTAATACTTTTACGTTTTGTCATTTTTATATACTATACATTTTCTACTTTCATGTTGTTTGGTATATCCAATTGATAGAAGCGCAGTGCTTGTCGATTTGTCTCCCTGGTATATCTGTTTTCAATATTTTTAATCTTCCATTCTGGTGGTCCATTCTGGTTCGCTGCATATGTCCATTCAGAAATGAATTCAACCACGACTACCTTCCTGCATTTTACGAATTATGCACAAATGGAATATTGCTTTGTCCGTTTAAACAAGGAAATATCTTTTTACAATATTTTTCACATTTCCACGATATACAAATTCGAAGAATCGATTTCACCCACTGTTTCACTCTAACAGTCCCCTTTTTAGGCTCCATTATTTTCTTCGTCAAATCCTGAACACTGTCGAATCATACAAATTTCATGTCTGCCCCTCCATTTTAATACCCCCACTTTACTTCTATAATTAACCGCTGTTTTACCTTTTAATCCGCTTGCAAATGGGAACTATTTAAAATTGCATCGCGGCCAATCACGTTTCATACTCGCAATACCGAAATGAGCGGTGTACGCGTCCCAAGTAGATCCGTTTTCTCCCACTTAAGGGATTAAGAAGGCAAGAAGAACTCTCGCTGAGGGACCAAGAAAGCAGCACGACATTTTACGTTAAGAGGAGAATAACTTTTCCCGAGATTCAGTCTGGGTCTTCGCGAGGCACTGCTTCCTCTTCCTTTCATTCAGAACAATCATATAAATATCGGCACACCTCTGATGCTTACAAAGATCATCCCGCTCCCCCCAACGCGCCTCGGTATTCGCGGGTCGAGGAGGGGAGGAATAAGAGCGTAGATGGAAACCTTACAGCCTCCTTGGCTCTTCAATTTCTCTCTTCTCCAAGCTCGAACCCCCTTCTCCGTCTCTCTTCCTCGGCCGAACGAACTATCCAGACCCGCCTCTATTCTCTATTCTTTCCTTGACTGCATTTGTTCCTTATTAGATATTCCGTTTTATTGAACGAAGCCTAGAAGCCTTCCTTCCTGACGCCCTTTCTTGCATCCTTTTGCTTTGCCCCGGCTACACACGAGAATATATATATTCCTTGCCCCTCCTGTTTCTTCGCCCTTACCCTTTCCCCTGTCCCCCGCCTCTCGTCCACGACATCATTTTATTCCGCGTCTCGAATTTCAAACGTTATTATTCACCCTTCCGCGAGCCCCTCCGCGAATCTTAGATCTTCCTCGTCGAGCATTTCCGGTTAGGTGCGCACCCGGAAGCCATTCTTCCTTCTTCTTCTACCGTTCGACTCTTGGAAATGTTTCGCCCTGGCTATACGTCGATTCCACCCCCCCCCCCTTCCCGCCCTCCTGTAAGGGACGGGGACTGGAGCAGGGAGCGAGCGTGCAAGCGAGGATTCGCGAGGGCGTACGAGAAATTTCTTTGTACATTCAATCGGGGATCAGAAGTGTATTTTGATGAGGAGACAAGGCTGGGTTTTATACCGTCGCGCCACTCGATAGAGCGTGAGCGATCTCGAACTCGGTGACGTAATATGATCGGGATATTGTAAATCATACGAGGGTGGCGGGATTAGCGCGCTACGTTGCGGAATTCGCGAAGGTGTCGTTATATGTTTCTGTTTCTTGATCGTTGAATGAGCGTGCCTAGGTCTATCTCGAACCACGCTCTCAGGAACCTCACAGAGCTCCTCAGTTCATTTTTATTGCAGCTCATGAGAATATCGGTGTGCCTCGAGGAAATGCATTCTTTGATCAGTTTTCAGGGTTACCTCGCGAAGATAATAATATCTTGAGCTCGAAATATCATCTGTTGTGAGGAAAGAATCACATCCCTGAGTGGTAGAAACATGCGGGAAGTTGCGCAGAGGGTTGTTCGTGTATTGGTTTGTGTATCGTATCTTTTAGAATTAGCGTTGACTAGTACCAAACCTTTTGTCCTTCAGGAATCCTTCATTCCTTTCATCCCCTCCTCCCTCTTCTTCGAAATGTTCGGGCTCCGAGGACACCGGGCGCAATAACATCTGATCACGCCGAATTGGTCGCACCCTTTTCACAATCCTCTTGATCCAGGCAATCATCCTCCACCGGCCATCATCCAAGAATGACCCGTCGAAACCTTCGCCATAGGCCCGCCACACCATCCTACCCGTGTCCATTCTCTTGACTTTTCCTATCATTCATCTCCATTCTCCTCCCCCTGCCTATCCTTGTTACCTCCTCTGTTTTTGTCGTCCACCTTAACTCTTCCCTCCGCCCTCCCCATTCGGCTCCACCGATTTTTTCTTCTCCACGCTTTTCCACGGCGCTCCCTCCCCGTCCCCAGCGTACTCTCACCTGAACGACCGATTATGTCAGTCGGAGTTAAAGCCACGTTTGTTTATCTGATCCCACGTTATAACTACGGACAAGACAGGCTACCGGTGGCTCCTTCGGGCGCTATCTCTCACGTGGACAGAAAGGGAGGGGGCCAGATAAGGAGGCCAGCGGGTTAGAGAGAGAAAGAAACGCGGGGAACGTGGCGGCGTGCTCCGTCCTGTCGCTCGAGGCGAGGACGGCTCTCCTTCGGAGAACAGTTTAGTTAGGATGAATGGACCGAATGAATCACGCGAACCAATTAAGGATTACTGTAGACGATGCTACGGCAACGGTGGCTGGGAGGATAGAGAAAGCAAGAACAGACACTGCTCCTTCACGCCTCCTTAACCTTCGCTGGCTCGCACTTAATTGCAACTGCTAAATATACTTTCCCGATCGGTTGTTCCCCGTAAATTGTCTTAGCCTGCAGTCAACGTCACCTGAGCCGCGACTTAGCTCTGTCCTCGGGCGACTAATGCTCCAAAGTCTCAATCGACTGTAGTCGGTCCATTCTGTGTGCATCGCAATGGAAGCGTGGAATTGTTTCTGTTTGGTGCTTGGTTATGCAGGTTTTGGAAAGGCGTAAAATTTGATTTAGATATTATGGTGGATCGGATGTAAATGTCTCCCGGGGAATTTTGATTCTGTTGGATTCGTCAAGTGGTACTTAATGGGGTGCAGGGATGTAGGTCTGTCTGCATTTATTATAAATTCAGATATATGTACGTGTGGCAAAAAGTTGCGAAGCTATTGGGTATTTATTCGTGTGATAAAGAAATTGTTTTTATTATTTACGAGAATAGTGTTGCAATACCCATGGTAAACGCTTTTCAATTTTCTGTTATTAAATGCTGTATTTTTCTTCGCCTCGTTTTGTAAAAGAGATGCATTAGAATTTGTTTGAGAGGAGTTTTGGAGCTATTTTTGTCTATGCATTCTGTAGATGTAACATACATATAATCTTCACTACAAGACGTATCAGCTTTCTGCTTCGAGTTCCTTCAAGAACAAGTTACGGATGCGTGTCATAGATTTACGACGAATTTTAAATAAGTGGGTGTTATATATACTTGGTCCTTCTGTAGGCCTAGAACCAATTTATTTTATCTGCCAATCTACCAATTTATCTTCGACGTGGAGCATTCGTCTACGTTTCTCTTTCGCTTTATCCTTAACGAGATCACAAACTATACGTTACGACTTTAGTACAATAGCACCGTTAAACGATTAAATATTTACGAAGCAGCGATTTTTTATACACGTATCTTCAAACTTGATGGTACGAGTACCTAACGATAACAAGTTTGTAAGTCGAAATTTATTGTAGTCTTACAAAATGCAAATCGCAGTCTTCCTGGGGAAAATGCGCATGGAGCTATTTGCTACTGCCAGTGTCAATTAGGTGAAAATCAAGACCCCATAGAGAATTGCAAATTCCAAAGGACGAAACAACATTGTAATATGTAGAAAAGAGATTTTATTCAATTTAAACAGTAGGTATTTAGTACAAACCTCTTTAAAGTAAAAATTACATTGTCTGGCGCTCTGTTCTTTACAGGCGATATTTTACTCGGATTACTTGTATTAGTGTATAATACTTACCGTAAACTGGGAGAATATTGGCATGTTTTTGGAACATTTTGCTACATAATGTAAAAATTAACATTTTTACATTTGCTTTAAGTAGCCTATCATAACATTGCATCTTTTGTGAATGCACTACAGGTGTAAAAATGCGTAAAATTGTTGTCCTTATCCTTCTTTAATACATGTTACATACCTGCCAATGTTACCCCGTAACCGGGTAACATTGGCACATCATATATAAATATCACTAAAAAGTTAAAGTTTTACCACATCTGAACTTACAGTAATAGTTAAATTTATTTATTTTCATGTTCAATGCACTCTATTTTATATTTCTTTGATATTTTTTAATTTACATTTTGAAATTTCGTTTAGGTATCCTATTATAACGTTCTATCGTTTGTGATTGTACAAACAAACAGATTCCAAACCTAAACTAAACTACCTCCCTCCGAACTCTTCGTTCAAACCTAAAACACCTGGTACAAACAGCACCCTACCGGTTCAATTAGTAACATCAACTCGACCTTGCAAAACACTTATTAATCAAGGCACCATCCATGCAACCCGACCCAGTGAGACGCAGTTCTGAATGCCCTCTCGATGCAGATGGTTGGAAAACAGGGCTAAACATGCCCCGCCGAGGACGGGCCTAATCTACTGGCAGGCGGTCCTCGCGTTACGTCCTCGAGGCTCCGCGAGAAGAGGGTATTTGACGCGAGAAGCCGACACCTCTTCTTCTTCCCCACGGCCCTCGCAATGCCACCGTGGGCGAGCGCTCTCGGGGGCGCGGAGTGGCGATTTAGGGGGCGAAACACGGAAGCGAGAGGCCGCGTGCACCGTCGTGTGTAGGTGGCCGTCCTCCCCCCGTGGCCGCGTACGCGCACGAACGGCCGCAGGGTGCAGGACAGGGCAGCCGGGGCAGGGTAAGAAGGGACGAAGGGGTAACAATGCCGACGAGGACTACCAGGACGACGTCGACGTCGACGACGATGTCAGCGACAGCGTTGACGACGGCGCAATGTCGCCCCGTTGACGCACGCATGCGCCACGTAGAAGTAACAGCCGCGGACTCGGGTCGAACCGGGAAGCCAGTCAGTGCACTGCCAGCTCCTGAACCGCGAACGCTCAGCTCGCGGGTCCCCCTACGTAAATCCGCGGAGTTACCACCTAACCAGTTCCGCCTGTCACAAGCGTTGCCGACCCCCGACGCATCGCGACAGACTCGAGCCCCCATCGACTACGTCTCGCGATCCTTGGCGGAGAAGTATCATCCCTCCACCTGCTACCCTGCTACCCTGCTCTCCCGCACAACCGTTACGACCGTGCTCGCCCCGTGATCCCGTACAGCTACACGGTCACGGGCCAGTCGGAGAAACAGAGAGCGGGGAGAAAATTAAGAAAAAGAAAACAAACGGTAGTGTCTGAACATTGGCGTGTACATGTGTTGTGTCCCGGAGCGACAGGATACACCGGCTGTCTCTGGATATACGTGCTCGATACCGCTGTCCCCTCTGGTGTCCCGTGTCACGGATTCGTCGCCAGCGCGTTGCACAACCGGCTGATAACTCCAGGGACTCGTGCCCCCCTATTTACCGTGCCGAAGATGATGATGGTGATTTAAAGAGTGTCATGTGCAGTGCTGTTGTGCAATGACAACCAGTACCGCCAGTGTTCAAGTGGGATCTTAGATGTACCAATTAGGTGAGTGTCCCGCTTGGTGGATTTAACGATTGATTTTCATGGAGGGTGGTTGTGTCGCGGTTCCCGTGATTCCTTGGCTCGTTTGTCACCTGCATATGGTCAGTCACCGCGCTCTTTCGGTGTTTCCTTGCCTCCCCACCACGCCCAGAGTTTGACCGCTTGCTGGCTCCGAAAGTCGCCACTACGGAAATTGACGAGCGCTCCTTTTCGAAACTGGGCGCATCTTGGCCTACGAGCTTTCCTCTTTGTTATGGGATTAGTAGCTTTTCTAGGGAAACACTTCTGTGCCCCCGTAGTTGGAACGTATTCGATTAGCAGCGTTGGTCTGGGAAGTGTGGGAGAATGTGGGATATGGGAGTATGTAGGAAGGCTAGTCGTGGACCACAAAGGTGTCTTGTAGAAAGTATACTGGAGGTAAAATATACACTGGGGATTTTTTAGCAACTATACGTAGTAAATGATTAGACAAGGGTGGTAATTGTAGATTATTGGAGAAATTAGAGGTAATCTGAGGGATGGCAGGAATGTTAGGTAACTGTTAGTGCTGAGGATTGTTAGAACATCACCACAGAAATAATCTTGTTCGTTAGTGAGGTGTCTAATGTCTATTTAATTCTGGTTTATTATAATGTTACTGTATTAAGCACGTAGCTTTTCGGTTGCGTGTGCCGATGGTTGGTCCACTCTTTTATTACCCGGAAACCTAAATCCTAGATCAATTTTAGTAATACATGAGTTTTTTATATGATCACATGTCATATGATCACTCAAGTAACTTTACACCTCAGTAAAGTATCCAATACTTTGAAAGACTTGACGCATCATAAGTTACCCACTACGTGAAAACATTCTTCTTGCCTTTCGTCATACAGCTGTGGTGAGTTTAAGTGACTTACTGCAAATCTACCCCTTGAAAATTTTATATTTATACATACGTATGCATGAATTAAAGAAATTCACCTGGCAATCGATAAAAGTGACAGATCAGGCTTGAATACCTACATGATATAACATACACAATGGTATGCATTATAGAAGAAACATAATCTCATCCATTTTCAACGGTACACTCACGTTTCCTCCGAATGTCGAACTTTTACACAGCAAATCGAAGCTTTCAAACCGTACGTCGCACATTAATGATCGATAACAGCAGTTCCGCCAGCGATCTTCCAATAATTTTGCACGTGACGAGAATTCGTATCCATTTGGAAACCGCCCCAGCCCCATCGCCGAGTGTGCCCCGCGCTGGACAATGAGACCGCGTTAATTGTAATAGAAACGATGCATTCGACTAAAAGGATCAGGCGGCACAATACCAACAAACGGTTGAAAATATTGAAACGCGGATCTGTTGTACGTCGCGGGCTGCCTATCGCGCTATCTCTAATGCAGTTTCGTATAAATACGTCCCTGCTGCGCCGCGTAGAAATATTGAACATCGATACCACGCGGGGCAGAGCAGGTTTTCCCTTAAAAACGAAAACTGATATCGAGTGGTCCGCGCACGAACTCCGCGCGAAGGAAATTTTTGTTTTGGAGCGGGGTCGACGACCCGACGTTCTTGACACTCGGCCGCTAGAAGAAAGCAGCTGGTCCGTTCAATGTTGAAGCGGACACGTTCGTGGAAGCTACTTACTTGGCGGGGTCACGCGACGATGCGATAATGTTAAAAGGCTGGGGAAAAGAGATTGATTGGAGGTCTCCCCGGGATAACGAAAATGTTTTTGTTTAATCTCGACCCCACGTGCGACACGGGACAGAGCTAATAGGTTATCAAGCTTTCTCGCGTTACCTTCCACTTCATACCGTGACACTTTGTAAACGTGGATTAGCAGAAATTCCGCGCTACCCCCGATCGACGTGAATTTCGTTTGGGGAGAAGAATTCTCGGGGTCAGATACTTGAAGAAATTGTGTGGGCCAGTTGGTGAAGTATGAGTTAGCGACTGTAGGTTTGAATACCTGTGAATTGTGACTTATGTGGTAGTGGGGAATAAGTGACTAGTTTGGAGTTGTAATTGAAATTTTATAGGTTCATCTTAGTCGAGGTCATTGCGCGCTAATTTTAGTTCTGCTATTTTCATACATCCCTCATTTAGTCATCGTTATGTTTTTCTCCATTTGGTGCAACGAGGATGCTGCCATTTGGAAGACAAATGTGACATTTTTCTATCGATCAGTGCGATTAAATGAATACTGTATAAAAAGCGTAGTGGCGAAATATTGAAAATAAGATGAGCAGTTTGTGATCGTGTGAAAAGAGACAGGGGTTAAAGTAAATCCAGTTCATCGTGTTGTGTAAATAATAGTTAGGGGAATATTTGATCAAGTTCCTTAGGAAGATGTAACTCCAAAAATTGTGAACGTAAATAAATCTGAATATCTAAATGACTTTTTGCAAATAAAAACTTACGCGAATTTGGTCACCTTAAAAAGGCAGAATTTCACTGTCAACTTTTGTGAATAATTGTGCAAACTTGGGAGGATATTAATTGCACGAGTATTAATACTAAATTACCATACCCTGAAATTGCAAACTAAAATTAATGCCTGCCCCAAGCTACTGTTTCAAATCGCGAGTGGATTAACAGCCGCGTACACTAGACAGACGTATAATTAAAAGAGTGACTCTCATTATTTCCGACGCATCATAAATCACTTATACAACACTCATAAAATTACACACAATACAACTTTCACCATTCAACACTCCCTGCAACAACTACTACATTATTTATGTTACTTTCACTCCTAATTAAATTTAACTGCAGAGTGATCTAAAAACGACGCTGAAAACTATAAGTAAATATTCGTTAAAATAAAAATGAAGAGAAAGGGGTCGTTACTAAGCCCAGAAATAAGAACATGTATGTTGTGCGTTAAAGGAACAATGGTGCAGTATAAATCAACGAATTGAATTATATATTTGGACGACCCATTGCAATTACAGGCGAAGCTATCGTTGACATTCAAATGGAAACAAATGCAGGGTGCGTTTTCCCTGTTCGGAACGACAGCACGTTCGTGCGGCGGCGTGTCACACGTGCCGTTGGCAGCTACGAAAATAGTTGCGCGAAAAATAATGACCTGCGACTCGCCACGCGAGCAGCGCGATGTAGAAAGGCGAAATTGAGTAGGATACGGTAATAGTAGGTAGGGTGTGTTTGCCTCCAGGCACACCATTAGGCCTCCTGTCACGTAGAAAACTGTACACGACTGGAGAATCGCTAATAAACTCTCGCAATCGTTCAAAAATCTCGTCGCACCTAAGGCATAAAGAAGAATATAATTTATTTCCACGACGGATCATCTCGATACTCCATGCGTTACAAAAATCTTTTCTTTTGCTCCACACTTTTACATCACCATAGTTAGATTATATAATTCACGACTATGAAATCCTGGAAGTATTTTAAATAGGGAAAAGATTACTTCAGTTTCGTTTTGGTAATCACGTGACAGTGTATATACCTAATATTAATCAGTGAAATGCCCACACTTTCTCCAACGCCTACGACTTCTTAATTAGCAGACGTGAATAATTTTAGTGAATTTAAAGTGGATATAATAAAAAGCAAGTGAAGTGACGCAGTATATCCTTCAAAAGAAGCACTTGAAAATGTTTCCTTTGCTAAATTGTGGATACGCGATGACTGTGCAACTGTCTCAATCTAAAACAGGAATATCTTACGTAACGAATATCATTAGATATCGCGAAAATCAATACGAATGGGAACGCTGTAAAACATCGTCTCAGAACTCTCGGATTGCTCTGAAATTAAGGTCAGGCTGAGAATAGAGGCCTCCTTGACATTGCACCGATACAGAGAGAATACTGGAGGACACATTAAACTTTAAAGAGAAAATCCAAAGCGCATGGAACGATACAGCGACGATACTCCAAAGTGCATTAAACGCTAGGGACTTCTCCATTAATATCCAGAAAACATTCACACCAAGAACGTTGCCCCCGCCGATAATGCATGTTTACGAGAACGCATGGAAAAATAAATGGCAAGGAAGTGTCCGAGACAAAGGTCGGCGAGCATACTTCCTCCGGCTGTTTATCCGGCTGGAGGAAGTGGGCAGAGGCACGGGGTTGACCCTTCCAAGATGATTCTCGATGATTCACTCGGCGAATCCAATAGTCTTAAGACGATTGAATGCCATTCGCCATCGGGGCAAGTCGGGAACAACGGCGAATGAACTACGATTAGCTTCTCGGTAGCGTGGCAATCAATTGCTCTTGATAGAACGGATCAGTGAATACGAGAGCGAAGCACTCCTTTGGTCTGACCGCCTATTAAAAATACTTAACTGGCCGGTCGTCGACCCAGCGTCGTCGATACCATCGACATGCAAATACACTCCGTGCGGTGGCTACATATTTATGCATTCTTCGATTCTAACACTTGGCTGCTTTATTCGCGGCGTATCGCCGCGGGCTACGCTCGCCTTCCAACGAGTTTCATTACAGAATCATTCGGATCCGTGTTCGGTTTCAGTAAGCTCGATTCAGCTGCAAGGGGGCCACCGATAGAAATGGAAATTCGTAGGTAAATAGGGAAGCAAGAAATATTTTGCCGGTGGAAGATCGTCCGCGTCGATACCGTGTAATTTATGTGGTATCTAATGGTAAAGATTGTGTCCTACCTGTCGATACGTTAAGTGGAAATTAATAGGTACTTTGAGTGGCGCAAGGTTTTGAGGAATGTCTCCTCAAATCGGTCAGGTCTCTTTCGAAATCGCTTTTGCCGAAGAAATTCTGCATAACTCGCCCAGAAGATACATCCGATGCTTTCCAAAACGTATCTGTGTAGAAATATGCTAAACATGTGAAAAGGTTCATAGGAAGATGTTTGAGTATTTTTATGCATGCTTATAAATTATGAAAATCGGTTTAAATGTCGAGGGACTAATTAGGAGGTTTGACCGCTTTAATTGAGAAAAATTATATCAGAAGTAAGATTTAGAAGCACATTTTGCTCGTCTTGTAATTTTGTAACGATCGTTCCACGCGTATGCCTGTAGCTCGTGGCTAGGGGATGAATAATTAGAGTATTGGCTGGTTAATTGGGAGCAGGATAATTGTCGTATGAACAGACGTGTAATTAACTTATAGCCATAAGGTGGAAGAATGGCGCCTTTGAAGTGGAAGGACCTAATTTTTAACTTTACCTTCTATGCCTGTGATCAAGACAGAGATTTGTCCGCTCACTTTCTCCATCGAGAAAGAATGTGTGTTCATTATAGAACACCTTTTTATTTCTCAGTGTTACGAATACCAGTGCTTTAGACGCAGTAATAGCAAAGCATTTCTCAAACTAGATTCCACATATTCTACTGAAAAATCGAGAAGTTAAATATAGTAGATATAATTTCCTTCATTAAATACAGATTTAGCAACATATTGTATTTTTATGATTTCTCAATAGTTTGTTGATTCAGTGGTTTGTTATCGATTCAAAACCTTTTCTGTCGACCACCCAATTTTTTCCTTCAACTACGAGTTTTCAAATTAAATCTAATTCAAATGTAATTATCCACTTCTACTTTGGATTACTGCAATATCGAAATAATTCGAATTAATTCGAGTAATTCTATTGCACTAGTATACTGATATTTTCTCGAATGAAAATTCAGAACCGATTTTCTAAAAAATAAGGCCTTAATAAAAAAAATCTTCAATCAGGTCAGAAATTTTAGAATATTTTGTATTTTCCTTATACCTATGCATCCCGTATGTGGATCTACTGGGTAATATCGAAAGAAGAGAAGAAATCGTAAGGAATTTGCAATCGTGCAAAACGATAATTCCCGTCTATGCCACGATAGGGGACAGAAAGGTGACGATATCGAAGGAGTTGCCTTGAAAACCCTGCATTTGATAGAGAAAGAGCAAAGTGACATAGGGGTAGGTCGAGGGTGCGCGTCAGACCGATGGGAAACAGTAGATTTTAGGCGTCAGGTCGAATGAACGAAGGTTGGGAAAGGGGGATGCGAAGGGAACGTGCAAAAGGACGCAACAGAGGACAGGCGCATTTAAAAATGCAATCAGGATAATAGCTAGGTGGTTCAGTAAAATCGCGCGAAGGAGGAATGTCTGCTGTCTGAATCTTTCACCCCCACTATCTCCCACTTCGTTGCCTTCGCGATGCTTCTTCTCTACATCCCCCTTTTCCAGAGCGCCCTGCAGGTCTCCGATTTACTCTCCTCCTGGCACTCTTACCCGTGAAAAACGTCTTTGTCCCTGAGCTTTAATTTGTTAAAAGGGAGAAAAGCAACGTCTGCCTGGGGAAAATGTGGCGACGTTGCGTGCAAGCTCTGGGAAATCCTGCGCGTGTCAACGGGGTGTGCTCCGAAACGTGAACGTAATTTCTGCGATGGGATGAGAAGCTCTGCGATAACGCGAGTGGATAGAAAGTGTGTGCCAAGGGGAAAGGATGAAAGAGTAGGCAGTGAGTAACGAAGTGAAGAAAAACGACGCGATTACTTAAGTAGTGAATAGTAAACGCAGGTTTAAATGCAAGGAGAAATACTGTGTAGAGTGTTTCGCTAACAATGCCTTGCTCCATTTTGATAAGAATTATTGGTAATACTGAGGTCCCTGCTCTTAATGTAGGAAGGAGAATTTGTAATTTGCTGTGAATAGGGTAGGTCGGTTTACGCTCTAATAAAACTCTGTCGAAATTACATATTATGTGACAATACAAACACATTCGTGAGGTAAACCAGAATAACGTAGTAATTTTTTGGAATATTAGCCTTCACATGAAAACACTTATTGACGAGCTGTTTAATTATATCCCATCTTAAAGGTTTAAATTAAAATCTACTTAAAATTAGTAATGTTAGTAGCCTAATGACCAATTCATTTTCTCTCTTTACCCCAAACAAGTGGACCTGCTTCTTAAAACTAAATACTACAAACACAAGCTCTTCCGAAAATTAAGTACAGTGAGAAGGAACCTGTTGAAAATCTGAATTTCAAAATGACCAAATTTCAACAGGTTAATTCTACATCTCCGTTTAAAAAACATAAAACAGTTTTTATATTTACTTCGAATCTGAAAATATTTAGGTATATAACCGTTGAAAGATACGAAGCGATGTTATCTCATTGATACTTTTCAAGATGAAGAAAATGCACAAGTAGTTTATGCCACAATTTTTAATAAAATTGAGGTCTGCTGGTTGCGGGGGCCATTCCACGATTTTTATTACGTTATTCACTTAAATCTCCTCGCATCACGTAGTAAATGTAGTTCAAGCTTCATCTTAAATACTAGAATACTTTTATTCAAAACAGCGGATGTCTCAAGACGTACTAAACGTCGCAACGGTGTTAAAAACTATAAACAGGCAAACTCCCATCGGCTGCGGGCAACAGAAGGCAAGCGAATTCCATTTGGGGTGGAGCATTAATCGATTACGGGCCTGTCTTAAATTAGTCCGTTATATCGTAGAGCGTGATAGAGTCGACAGGCATTATCGCGGCTACTGAGGTCGGATGTCATGGAGACTACACGCTGCTGGATAGTAAAGTGTACTCCGAGCAGTGGAACCGCTCGCTACGTGACACGAGCGCGCACGTACAACCACCACGCTCGCAACACATCAGGGTTGCGCCCGGGCCACCCTGGGCTCGTGTCGCACCCACGCGCTCACACACCCGCCCGGGCGCATGCTTTGGTGCACCGACGGATCCGCGCCACGACGTTCACGCATCGTATGCAGCCGTGTGTATACGCGCGGACGCTTTTGATTCTGCGTACGCATAGCGGGTGGAAGAAGTATAGCGAGGTACTTGGGGCATGTAAAGCGATCCCCTTGAGCGCACGAGTGGCCAAATGTGCTTCTGCTACTCATCATAGAGTCGCCGAGGCTTCAAACTACTGTCCACTTCGGGTTCCTCTGATCATTGATGTGTTATACAGTAGAGGTCAAAAGAAGACTTAAGCTGGGAAGAACAAGAAGCTCTGTGAGATATATTAGGCAACCTCCCATATAGATTGGGCGGTTGCCAGGCTGTGCCAGTGATACCAGCATAATACTTAAAGTGTAGTATTAAATTAGATACCCCTTGATTCGTTATATTTATTCTACTCACTATACACAATAATTCTCCTAAGATACGATCCTTGACGCGGAAAGAATGACAAATTTATTGTAAATCCACTTAAGCAGCTACTGTGCTCTTGAATTAACAGTGGACGCAATGTTCATTAGGGTTGGATAAGATTTCAGTATAATTTTGGTTGAACTGCACGAAAGCGTTACGCCAGTGTCCTCAACGTCAAAGCAGGTTCTCCTCAGAGCACCATAATAGACTACTTGGTTTCAACAGAATTCCCATCCAACGACAGCAATAGCAGATCCAATCAAACCACGTCACTTTTGGGTTTCCACATGCTATCACCAGAACTTTGATATTAAGTGACTGACTGGTATTCAAATTATCAATATTCCCCTTCTCTGTACTTACATCATTCCCCGCAAACATCATGGGCACGCTCTCTTACGATTGATTTTATATTAGTACACACATGCGCTGCGTCGTTAAATCTACCTACGAATTAAATGGTTTTTTGCGGGCTTAGCCAGCGAGGAGAGGCCGCGGGAATTCAGCGTTTAATGAATGCCAGCTTTTTTCAACAACGAGGCTCAGTACCGCCGAGTATTGGTTTTGCTTAAAACACAAACGCCGCCCTTTCAGCAGCACTGTATATTACGAGTGCCTTTTGATTCGACATCGTGGTATTATTATTCGAATTATCTCCCCCCTCTTACTCCTCCACAGTCAACCTGTCAAAGGTGTAGAGCAAGTACATTAATTTCCAGACGACACCATGGACGCAAACTCACACACGCGTGGCCGCGTATAGGTGGTCCTGGTTAGTGACCACGACACGGTATATAGCGATAGCTAAACCCTACTAAAGCTCGTAATGTATAGCCCAGGGCCTAGAGCAACCCGTGCTACTCCCTCTGACCAAACCCCCCGCCTCCTCTATCTGACACCCTTCTTTCGTGTCCCTTGCATAGCACTGATTCTGCTACGTTCAGCCTCTTGTCACGAGGTTCGATGTTAGCTGGGCGGCCTCGTAAGGTGTTATCGAGATGGATTTATCGAATCTCTGATTAATTACCCCGAATCGTATCCTCCTGGGCAGGTTGTATTCCGCGTGGAAGTAACGTCAGGGGCCGCGTGGGGTGCACGTTGTTTTGACGGTGATGCGGGATATGTGTGTAGCTTGTTTGTGTTGAAAGTTGGCGCGAAGTGGCGGTGTATGGTATGTTTAACGGTGGATGTATGCATTTAGCGTTGGTAGAATTGAGAATTGCTTGTGTTCAGGGAGCAAGTTTCTTTAGGCTCGATGGGGGAGTGTTCTCAGTTGGAGTGCAAAAAAGAATGCTATTGAGAGTTTAGAATTCCTGCTTCCGTCGTTTTCAGAATAGTCGTCGTCAGTGCTGACGTGGTCAACGATCATTCCTTAGAATTAAAAGCATTTATGCTGTCAATGATCGATTTTAAATTAGCACAGGGAAAGACACTCGTATTCCTGTCACACGACAGCTTTAACCAGCTATCAAAGAATTCGGTTGAAATATTGCAACTCCCATCGTGAGAAATTTATGGAATTAAAATGAATTCAACAATTCAGCTGGAATATTATAACGCTCGTCGCCACAGGTTCAGGAAATTACAATGAAAAGAGATATATTAAGATAATTATATCGAAATCAGTGTTCTACAGGGTATATGAGAGTTCGTTCATATACGGTTTTTAATCACAACTCGATCCTCCCATGGAACCCAGTTCAATTCGGTTAGCGTTCGTACAATTACATCTCTTTTGCACAGCTAACTCTAAATAAAAGCTGATCTAGTCAATTAATCGTGCATGAATGTATCATCGCGGAGAAATAGTTGATCCATTTTATACAAGAGAGTCGACTTTAATATTTGAAATGTAATACGTATGGGTCAGCTGTATTAAACTGTTTATCCCGTGTATTCGAGCTCACAGGTTCACGGTTCACGGTTCACGTGCGGCGGATAGACGAAGCTGTTGCTCGCAAAAATAAAAGCTTTTTCCAGATTTCCGATACGCATAAAATACATAAGCGCGAGCGCTTTTTCATGGGACGCTTAAAAATTTTGCATCGCGTTCGACACCGCCATCATACTCGATGATCGGCGCAACAAATTTGTCGTTAAAGAATAGTTGTCGAAAAACAATTCAGATGTTACTATACGTGTGATAAAACCCGCAGATATGTTTATACGAAATTAGTTTTTCTCGAGGGAACTTGTAAAATTTTATTTAAACAAATTTTGGAAGATTGTTTTTAGGCAATCGTTTATTAAATTCCCTGGGTTAGGCTGGTAGAACAATACGATGGATTTAATATAAAATTTCTATTAAAATAATTGCTGAAGCTCTCTAACAGCTAGGCTAAACGCTTTTCAATTTTCAAATTCGGTTATTTCTCTCATAACTCACCATGTATTATTCTCTATCATATCTCTTTAATCACTGACTGACTAAATGGCACACGCTCGCATACGCAGAAAGTGAGCTGAAAGTGGGTTAAAGTATCTGGGGGAAATGGTACTCATTGAAAACGACAAAACTGTTCAATTAATGTATGTAGTAAATTTGTAAAGATCAATTACGCACTAATTACGTAGCTATATCACAAAACAGATATTGATTTGCCAAATCCTTTTCTTTTATCGGTGTTCTTCATCACTATTCAAGACTTCACAACCCCCTGAATCTGATATCTCTACATGGATGTACATGAAATTCTTACAATATATTACGCAGAAGCCTCACATTGTCGAATATAAATCATCTAACAAATAATACTCGAGAAGCGGGAAACTTTTCAGTGTTCATATTTCCCTCCTACAAGGATTTCAAATTTCTATCAAAATTCAAGATAGATACATAGAACATCTTGTACACAGAACTAAATTAAACATTTTGCCTTACTTTCATTAAAGTTACTTCGTGGATCTATATCCACTGCAAACTTTTCTCCAATCTTTCCCAAGTTGGGAACACTGTATGCTCCAAAATATGCTCCCCTTCTTTCAAAGCCATCGCGTGCAAAACTACACCCCCGCGTCATTCTCTCAAGCACTCCAACGCGGTCATGCATCCGAAAAAACCATCCTTCTAAACAATTCAACAACACTTTCGGAAAAAACCTTTCTGCCTCCTGCACCGGCCGCAATACGAGGGCACTAAATCGAATTGTAAAACCTGGCAATTACTCGAATAATAAATGAAATATTAAACTGTGCGCCGACGAAATATCATAACGGAAGGTCGAAAGTGCGGGCCAGGATATCGTGATTCACGCCGAGTAATGTACCGCTGATTAAATTATCAAAGCGTTGAGGTTATTGGGGCGAAGGTCTGGGTAAGTCGTAGCCGCTGCGGATTCCGACCCGCCGATCGTGGGGGGGACGGTCTTGGTTCAATTAAAAATTTATGAAGGGGATCCCAGACCCCGCAGTCTGCGTTCATTATGCACCGATATTAATATTTCAAGATTTATCTCGGAAGCATCGCGTCGCCGTGGCCAGAGACATGCCTTCTTTTCGTACCTTTTTGTGTCCACCCCCTCTCTAGCGTCTCGTCGTCGCGTTCCCCTTTCCCTGGCCTCCCTCCCTCGCCCCCGCGACTCGTCTGGCCGATCGTCCTCGCCCAGGGTGGTCAGAGACACGGAAACCAGTGGGAGGGGACATCCTCTCGAGGGGGGCGCAGAGAAAATTTCTGACTTTCGGCGTGGAGGTCTCGCCCACCCCACCCTTCTGCGGCGCGATCCTTCGTGATTCAGTGCGTTCACAGTAACGGTCAGATAACGAGCGAGTCTTTAAAGCCTTCGCGCTTGGCATCACAAATCACCTTAAGCACGTTAGGATTAAGGTTGGCGGCACTGGCAGAGGCGTCTGCGCCGACTCCAATTACGCTCGCCGACCCCCGTGGCCGCCGCCTCCTACCCTCGCTCCCTTCTTCCTGCTGTTTTCTTAAACTGGAATTTATTGTTTATTCTACGACGCTAGGTTCGGCCAGCGCCGCTTCTCGCGGGAGACACGGTTAATAAATCTCCGTCGTGTTCCGCGTCGACTGGGAAAACAAGGTCCACGGCACGCGGACCCTTTCCCGCGCCCCGCCACTTCCGACGAGGTCTTATTCCGCCGAATCAACCCCCTTGGAAACAACGGACCCGACGTTAAAGAAAGTCAGCCTGACGGAAGGGAGCGCCACTTTCCAGATAACTGTCGGGTCAATTAATGTATCGTAGTGGAAATTTACTGTCCGTTGTATCTTTACCTACTTGCTTCCTGGCGTGTGGACACTTTTGCTGCAGTTGGTGTGTGGGTTAGGGGGTTATTTCTGTTGAAGGTTTTAGAAATCAGGGCATATTAAAATCCCTCCACTATGTTCGGCGAGAAGGTATCGATGGCTCAGTTTCAGTTTTTATATGAAATAAATAGTTATTGTCTGTTTATTTACTTATGCTGTAGGTATAAAAATCGCATTTCTATCTACTTCATAAATTTTTCAAAAAATAATACTTTTCTTCATTGTACGCCCTCGAATCTTATGTACCATTGCATGTTTAAACCTGTTTTTTTCACGAAAACGCTAAAAGTGGACCAATTGATCTGATGAAATATAAATTATCTGGCGGATGATTTAGTTAGAGTAAAAGAGACTGAGTACTTTGCAGGAGAATATTGTAGGGAAATATAATAATAATTGATCTATAAATCCAGGGAAATACGTAGGATGGCCGGTGACATTAATAACAGGATCAGTAATTTGTATTGCGTGCGAATTTGAATCTTGAAATGGTAACTGTGGTAAGAGTTAGTTGTTTTGAACAGAATTGCTACAAAGCTTTTATCAAGAGACACACTGTGCCTCTATTACGACAGATGCCATTTTCAAGAACCCCTCGATTATCTAATCTCAATAATAGTTGATCTGATTAATTTTTTATTGGCCTGGGTTATCGAATATACGAATACATAATAACTAATCGAATGCTAGCTTACAACCGGCCATTTAACAGAAACACTTCAGATTTTAGATTGTGATCGAGTATGTTGAATGGAAGAAAAATGGGAAGGTATTTTTATGGGTGACAAAAGTGTTTTGAGGTAAAGGCAATTTTACATTATTTAGCAAAGGAGAATTTGATTTAAATCGCACGCTGTCAAATTGTCGTTTCTAACACTCACTATTCGCGAAAGGCGGGTGAGAAGGTACATCACTTTCATTACTCTAGGTATTAACAAAATCTATAAATTCTCTGAACAAACTACATTAAGATCAGAGACGGATTTTAATTTAAAAGAGTCGATAACTATTTCAACATTAATTCAATATAGGAACTCACAAATGAGTCATTGCTAATTCGCTATATGAAAAAGGAGTGAATTTTTTTTTAAAGTTGTCTCAAGCTTCTGTTTTTACGGGGGGGGGGGGCAGGGCAATGACTCGAAAAGGACGAATACCTATTGACGAATTAAAGTTTCTTTCATTTCCACACACTCGGAAACATTGAAATCGCAACAACCACGCTGGAAATGAAGTTGCCATGCTGACTGGCCATTGTGACGTAAATCAGTGCGTCTATTTTTTTTGTGTTAAAATAAACACACCGATTATATTGGACGTCGTTCGATTGTAACTGGGACAGCAGAATTTTCCCTATCGGTGTCAATTAGACTGGTTTTAATACCTCTTGCAGATTCGCGCTCGCAACCCCATCCTCTCCGTTCGGCCGGCGGTGAAATGAAAAAAAAAAAGAGGTCGATATAACGGGAAACGAGATCGTCGATTTCCCTCGATTTACTCTGCGAAACGCGGGGGGGATTGGTGATAGGTTCGCCGCTGGCGTCGGCACTCGTACTCTGCCCATGAAAACTGCTTGATATCGTTTCGTCACACGCACCCACGCGAAATTTAGTCTCGTCGTAGACAAAACGCGAATGGGAGTAATGAGGCTCGCGGAAGACGAGCAGAAAAACTCACGAGGTACGTAGGAAACAGGCGACTGGAAGGGAAACGTTGCTGTAAGAGAGACATAAAGTTTTTGTAGAAAAAAGAAGGCAGTGGAAGTTGAAATATATAAATTCGTCGCTGTAGATTTATCCTTAACTGATGCTTGAATTGCAACATCAAGATGGTATCTCAGTGAGTACGTCGCTGAGACTTTAATGGGGTTCAAACAGTGTTTGTACTGTGGTTGATGAACAGAGGGGTGAAGGCTGGCTGAGGAAAAAACGGGTGGAAGATTTCCTTCCGTTACAACTTTGTTTGCGCATCGGAAAATTCGATACAAGTGTGGGTTACATTTCTGCGATACTTGAACTGAACTTTCGTAGACGTTTCCCTTGAGTTTTGAGGACACCTGTTCGCAGCGAATGGGGTGTTCGGTTTCTACCACTTTAGTCAGATTTCTCTGAAACTGATTTTGAAATACAAAATCACTCTTTTGTGGATTTATACCATTTAGTGGAATAAGTGCTTTCGTCCAAATAGCTATCTTTTAATTGCAAGTGCCACTGTTGAAATAGTACCATTCTTACCATTAAAGCGGCAATCAAAATTTGATAATACCTGACGACGAGTCTATGAAATCAGGGAATCATCCATAAATAATTCGGCACTTCTATAGAATAATTAAAACACATGTATACATAAATCGAATAATTAAGTAGAAACCAAGCAGTGGTCATCAAATTCGTATCGCAGTCATCACTATTATAATTTTCTCAATCATTCGCCATTCACTACTCCATAATAGAAGAGCAGTGCACCAATGTTTTCGAGCTTCTTATGCTTGCACAATGAAGATGACGGTAACACGGACAAAATGTGTTGGGGTAGGAAGAAACTAATCGGAAATAAAGTTATGTTTAATACCAGGCAGCAGGTAGACTCTGGAACTCGCTAATCTTACTTTCACGAGGAGTTAATTAGTCAGCGAGAAAAACGTATTACGTGGGTGCATTGGCAAGCGGCAGGAATTTGTTGCGGATTTGCATATTCACGGCGCGCACGTACTTACCCCACGCGAAAACATTTACCTTCGCTAGTCTTTATTATTCCTGGCCGTAACGAAGCCTTCGAATCCGAAACTTGGCTGTTTCCAGACGAATAAGTTCCTGGCTTCTCTGAAACTCTCATTATCGTGCAAATGGAAGTAAAACATTCGAGCAGCGACTTTTTTTACTCCTCCCTCTACCTCTTCTTATCGTTGGCCAATAAGTCAGTCCAACTTTCGTGCAGCGTATAACGTTCACGAAGGTTCCAGGATCGGAGACGATTTTGAACGGATCTGTAATTACACTCTATTGCTTGGAAGAATGCATATGGACTGCATAAATGCTCGCGTTGGTGCTTCTTGATATTTTATGACATTGTTAGATTTAACAGGGGTGTACACCGAGGGAAATGAATAAGGAATAGACGAGGGAATGCTGCCCGATTGCACTACTCCAATTAGCAGTGAACGAGTTTTATTGGCAGACGTGGAGATCAAAAGTTTTTCATCGATTACTAATGGTCAGATAGATATATCGCGATTCCAACTGGCTATCTGTATTTGCCTGGAGCGAAGGATGCCGCGCCAATTAATCGAGATTACATGGAACCTATTCAATTAGCTGGAAACAGACTTTTTTTTTAGTTGGAGGATCTAATAAACAAGAGTATTCTATAGATTTGTTTGTAAGTCGTCGACATGGTAATTGCACTTGGTTCTGTTTTCACGAATTGCAGAAACCGATTTCGTTCGTAATTTAATTGGCCTGCAAAATAATTATGTGCACTTGGAGCGATTATAAACGCATCTGGCTTCGAATAGTTGCACTGATCCTGCGTCTGCTTTTATAAATTATGGGAGGAATCGATTTAGGTCTTCTGGGCAAAGTGTAATAGAGATAACTTGGGGGTAGTAGCGTCGAGGAAAGGGAGGGGTGTGATGGACGGCGGAAAAGGAGAGAGAAATTGGATGGTCTGAGAGTGCTTCCTCGGTTCGTTAGTGGTTTTATAATAATGAGAACTTGCTTGCTAGTCTCGAAGACGGATTGGAGAAATAAAATTATCTCTGATCGTTGCCATTCATTGGTCAAGGCACAACAGCGAAATATCAACCCCTTAGCGATGTTGTAGGACCAAACGATGCAATTTAATGATTTGATTGGATAAAAGTAGAAATATAATTGAAGGTTCTCAAGAATAGTTTCCACGTTTAAAACACAAATATCCTTACCCACGAAGCGGCTATAAATAAATAATCGAATATATAATCTGTGTTTCCAAAATACTCCCAGAATTTTTCCAGAACCACTTTGAAATTATTTCTTGGAAAAAAAATTCACATTGACTTCCACCCTTAAGACCCTTCGCAATAAATTTGCTATGGGCAGAAACGACAAACATCTCGTCTCTCCAGGTTTGTAACTGCGCGCTCGGGTGACGTTCCTAATCGACGAATGTCCCGGTGAACAATTTTCAACGTGTGTCTTGTTACAGACTATTAACAATAACCCCAGTAACCTGAAATCAAACAACTAAAGTCGCATCCTCCCTGAATCGTCGACAACGCTCGCAAGCGTTTCAATCATTCCCGAAAAACCACGTTCACCGCTCGCCCAACAGCCGCGCTGCCATTCGCCCGCTAACAACCCTTTTAACGCACAAGACACGTTCCCGCGCGCGATAACGCGGCCGTTAAATATCGCCGCGTCCATTACGTAAAGAGCGGGGGTTGCGCGGGGCGGTCTGGCGGCTAAAGAAGACAAAAGATATCGCGCGAAAATCCCGAGAATTCCCGGGAATGCCACAGTCTAGCCGTAAGTTTACCAACGGTGGTGCATTTCCCCAAGTTCCAGCGGGAGACACGGGAGGAGAGAGGGTGGGCAGAGAGGCGGAGGAAAAGAGCGCTGGAGGGCCGGGGGGAGCGAGAGGGAGGCATTTGGGGGATGAGATATATAGGCAATGCCTAGCATCGGCGCGATACATAAATAACGATATCGGTGTTTTCACAAGCACACACGCTTCCAAGCGTGTACAAGGGAGGTTACTCTACCGTGGCAGCGGGCTGCGGTATATAACTCACCCCGTCGAGAGTCGTGTACGCTGAATAGAGTCACCGGGATCGATACGTATCGGCCTGTACGTAGATACGCCACGGGACAGGAATTTTTCCGCTCCTTCCAATTTTAATCCTCGTGCCCCGCCGCGATGCATTCGTCCCGCCCGCGGAAATCGTTCTCTCTCCGGTCATTCGTCCGCTGTTTAAAATGATGGGATTGGCTTTCCCCTGTTTGCTCGGCCGCCGCGTCGCGCTCGCGAGGCAACATTCACGGTGGCTGGATCTCGCTGCGAATATCTCCGTGAGCATTGCCGATCCGATAAGGAATGGCTGGGATCGTGGTTGCGAAGGGTTGATTGAATCAGCTGGGGCATCGATGTGTGTTGTTTTTAAAACGTGAAGTTTTTAAGGGTTTTAGAGAAAGTTTATCGCGGATTTTATTGATTTGTTGTAGGATAGGTAGTTTTGATAGGGGTGTTTTAGGGACGTGTTGGTGTTAAGCAGGATCAGGTTTCAGCTGCTTTGTAACTGTTATCCTGTCGCACTGGCACGATGGTCAATGCCCCGAGGAATTGCGTCCCAAAGATCCACTCCACTGAATGTAGCCAAGCAAATCGACAAGTGTCGCTCCACCCACGCAAAGCGTACTCAGAGATGAAATCTGCGGGCAAAGAATCTGTGCAGCTTCGTGAATCTCACTTACAAGGAACATCAGCTAACTTTTACACGCGGATTTTAATGAAACTCAGTTTAAAAGTAGAGTACCTAAAAATATTAAATACGAATTTTCTTTTAGCGACGGAAATTCATGTTTGGGGGGGTAAAATTACTTTTCAAAGTTGGGGTTGGAAAATGCTTTAATCGAATAAGTCGAAAATGACAAGGGATAGAAAAAAAATGAGAAATAGGAATGTTGCATGTTTTTTTATGTGGAATAACATGACATAAGCAGGACTTCTGCAAAATCGTAGATAGCGCCGCTGGAGCGAAAAAAAGTATTTTTTGTAACTTCCCAATTTTTGAAAATTACCGGCGAATTAAAAAAAGTCGATTTTTATTGAGCGCAGGTGTGACATCGTAGGGGCAATTTTTGGAGTTTGAAAAATGAGTTTACATAACAATACGTTATATTCGGTTTACCTAACGTTCAATTGCCCCCAACTTTGAATGGTAATTTCACCTCCAAATATGAAATCCGCCTGTAAAAAAATACGTGTCTAATATTTATAGGTATGGTAAACTCGGCTCAGTTAGCGATAGTGGTTACTCCGTGATACTTTTTCATTCGTCTGTAACTCGAAGATTCCAGACCCAATTTAGTTAAAAAAACAAATTAATAGACAGCGTTGATCTTATTATTTGTTTGCATGATATCTGACCTGACCTATCATTACCTATATCCTGGATTCACGTTCAGAACATCTGATTATTGCAGTTAGTAGACAAATTCTAAAACTGTCACGGACTTACCCGAGTATACCCTACTCTACCTGCATGCCGAGTTTCATCAAAATCGGCGTGTAACAGTTCGGTACGTACTGTTTCCTGTTAACCCAAATCGATGCGATCTTTTCGATAATCTTCCCTTAATAATGTCAGTATCCTGACTTTTACTATTAACATAAGTAGTATTCTTCAAACTTCCTATTCCGAATTCCACTAATCAACATTATTCGTTAGCAATACAATTATGAGAAACACCTAGCACCTTTCGTTAAATTTACAACGAATTTGTTTTGCCTACAGTGAAAACTACAAAAAATATAACATTAATATTCCCCCACCTCTTAATTCGCCGAATGTTCGTACGCCCGAAATGAACTCCACCGAATTTGAAACGCGCATTCCACGCCATTTCCTTCGTTAGCCATTCGTCTCCGCGCGGTGTTCATCAACGAACCGAGTGGATAGCAGAAATTCGTCGATCGTATTACCGTGTCGTTTATTTATTCCGGCACCGTGAAAATTGCGCTGGATTTATAGGCTGGGGGGGGGGGGGTCGGCGGAGGACAGTTGCGCAATGCGTCGCGCTCGAATTTCCGCGTCACTGCTAAATACTTTGCTGCAGGTCTCTACCGTGACGCTTTATACGCGGCCAGTTTCGGTCAGATGGGCTTTCCCGGGGTGTTTAGGGGTTTCGGTGATATATCGAGGGATAAATACAGCGCGTTCTGTGGCACGGTGTACGCTCCGTGTTGCTGCTTTACCCCCTGGGATCACGCGACACCAAATAATGACCGACTCTGCAACCCGGGATTAGCAAATCCCGCGCGGAATTAGGTTCGGTGTGCAATGGTTCGAGCTCGTAGCTTCGCGATCTCGAGCCCACGGCCTCGTGACTGCGAGGCTCGATCGATCGTCCCGATCCTAATCGGACGTGAAACGATAAGAAAACTGGGATAGATTCCGGAACGCGAGCTTATCTCCGCCGGATCGAAGCGATCTAGGACATTGTAAATTGCGATCGGTCTGGTGCACCTTTGATTAAAAGTTGCTATTATTAGGCCCGCTCGAGAGCTCTATCGTTCTTGGTGGGTTAGAGCCTTTCCGACTAATTCACAACGTGTCTGCTTATACTTTGAACATGAGATGATGGAAGTATTGTAAGATACCTACTTCATTGCGATAGCTTGAAAGTTTTCGAAATCTTCTGATAACAATCGGAGATTAATATTACAACGTATGGAGTTGATGGTAATTAATAATCTTTCACGATAAATATATTCTTCAAGAGTAAAGTTTATATTCCCAAGTTTAATAAACTTTATTTTTGCAAGTCCGTTCTTACATCTCACAACAGTTGAATAAAGGTCGAGTCAATAGTCTGAATCTAAGTAACAGTAACTTTCGTATAAAAGTGGAACGTACAAGGGAGCTCAGCTCCAGCTATTCCTAGAATCGGTATTATCACTAGACTGCGAAAGTTTATGCAAATATATTTGTTTATAGGAAAGAACTGAACAAGTGATACTGATAGAAATATGTTTCGTCATTAGAGGGTTCTAAAAGTAGATAGGGGAGATCGGGTATGGTTATCTCCTTGTTTTATTTTGATTTTTTTACGGGTTATAGCTGCAGGGAACTTCATTCAGACTTAGTTGAATATAAACTACGTACGTCAGAATTTTAAAAAAAATCGGTCCTGTGGACTTTGTCAATCAGATTAGGAGCTAAATTCGCATCATTTGCAGGTACTATTTTGTGTCAATGTACTCCGAGGTTGCGTTGGTTGTCAAAATATCTGGTGTTGATTGTCACAAATTTAAATAGCTAAGCTTATTAATAATGCAGCAATATCATTTTTTATGGCAATTATAATTTTTATAGTCTTGAATACAAGATTAAACTTAGAAACATTATTAACAAACAATATACAACTCTATCACTGAACCCCAATTTCTCTGGATTTGCTTTCCGAATACAAAGACAAGCGCACAAGGCAAAAGTCTTCTTTTTTCCTTTTTCTTCTTTATTAATTGTTGACACTTTTCTCCTTTCATATTTTTTATTCCACCTCTCTACTCATGTATTAAAGTATTTAAAAAATGCCAAAAATCATAACAGTAAGTTGTTTACAGCTTCTTTGTTATAGTGGCTGTGCCATCCTACCCGTGTGACAACCATACCCGGACTCGCCTGTATTTTTTATTTTGCATATTTTTGTCATATTTTGTATATCGCATATGCTGCATATTTTTGGCAAATACAAGAACTTGCTTGCAAATTAGTTGGAATAATTATCACACTGCTCCTTCGGTTGCATTCGAAAAAGCAATACCGTTAGAGAACGTAGCAGCCACTGCCCCCAGCGCCAACCCCTGCAAGCTATCGATACCTTACGTTCGACTTAAGCGATGACGCACCCCTTAATTATTAACGTAGCTGGACAGATGTGAGAGCGAACGATCGGCGTGCTAGGGATCACGCGTGATTTGTTCCACGCCTCGATACACCGTGCGCCGTCGATATGTCTCGAAAGTGTAACAGCACCGTTCGAATAAGGGGGATGCGAAATGGAACGAGCCTCATCAGGCCCACAGTACTTTCATGAATAATGCAGCATCTATATACCTCTAAGTCCAGGTCGCAACAACTCCATCCGCGGCTGTGGAACTACCGATGCACGGCTAATCTTGCCGGCGGATCGAACCGTGCAATCTGATCGGTAGTGGTTGCTTTCTGCGCGCCCAAATTCGATCTGCCATTGGCAAGAATCCCATGGACGTAACAGGACCGATCAATCAAACGTCGCTTTGAATCCGAGCCCCCCTCTTGCGTCAGATTTAGAGTGGTTCGCGTGTGGGTATCAGATATTCAGCATTAATTAACAAACGACAAGTCGATATCGTAGATACACCGAGCCACGCCAGCTGATATCCGTTCATAACTGTATACTGCGGGAACAAAAGGTTCCTACGTGTCCAAATATTCGGAGGCTGGTACCATTCGGCTTGGTAACTGAAAGAATCAGATCATCAAAGTTATATGAATCGAAGTAGATTCTAATTTCCATTCCTTAAGTTTGGATCAGGCCACTCATAAGCTCGAGATGTGGAAACATAGTTCAATGATATAAATAGAATATTCAATACAAGTCTAGTTAATCCTACTTCGAGCGTTGACCCTCTGTGCTCCAAAGTTCATACCCAAGATTCAAAGAGCCCGCCACGGTACAGCAAAGAAACCGTCAATGGACGTGAGCGTTTAACGAAAGGACAAGGCTGGAAGGTGCGCGATTGGCCTATTTTCGAGGGGCTGAAGTATAAGAAAGGCAATAACTGGGTGCGTGCACGCGAACGCAAGCAGCTGTGACCGAGTAAGCGCGCAGTGATAGACGGGCTAATGATAAAGAACCTGGGCGAGGAAGGAACGCCGGCGAGAAAGGACGCGTGCATACGACCGTCAGGGTTGCATCGGCGGCGGTAATGACAGTGCAACCACCTCGCGATGAAATATGAATGATCGTGTTCTCTCAGCACAGATGGTTGAATTTGAGGTCGCTACTTCCTACAGCAATAATGCTCAGATCGATAGGCTACGGTCTATAGATACTGGCCGAGCGCGGATAACCCCTTTTCGAATTCATTTCTCTAGCAGCCTGTGGCTCTTGCATCGGCTCGAACTCTCGGCTCTTTCTCTTGTTATAGCCCTCCTATCCTCTAGCTTTCCAACCTCCCCCCCATCGCCCTACCCCTCCTGTACCGTTCTTTCGTCTTTCTATCGATTCACCGGGAGCTTATGGTATTTTTATTTCCTGGTATCAGCTTGCCGCTGCGAGAACGTCTGAAAAATTGACCAGCTGCTCTCGATGATTCCGTGTTATTACTTAATCATGCTGACCTCGTTGCGCCAGTTCCTCAAGAAAATATGAAACGCTCGAGCTGCCCCGAGTCCCACCGAGCTCTTCGCTAGCCGCGATTCAGCTTCGTCGCGGCCGTTCGAACAATATCGGAAACGCTGTTAACAGGATCGGTGGGGGATTTGTGACGCGCGTCAATGGTACCGTTCAACAGACTAGTTGTGTCTTTCGGGGATATTCGTTGGCCGAGCAGATGCAAATACCTGATCCATTAAAAGATGCACGTCTCGCGTTTCCCTTCCACTGCATATTCATAGCCTGCGCGTGGATTGAATGCGGCCATTTTCTGATCGAACGGTTTCCTTCGATCACGCCCAGCTAGGGACTTGGGGATCTTCCTAGATGCGCGCCGTTTAATATTGAACAACCTTTTCTGCATCGGCTTCTAATTCGGGCTTGACGCGCGTGATTAACGAAGGGGTGTTTCGCTGCATTTGATAGCGCACATACGTTTCGTTTGAATCTTAATAGTTGCTAGGCGCTGGTCGCGCGCAGTGGACCTATGTATAAAAATGCAAATGCAGGTGCGATGACCTGGATGGATTACACGCTGTTGGCTCGCTGATTAGCAGAGTTAACGGGTTGTCGGCGAAAATGTAATGGACGCGCGAGCAAGTTTTGCGGGTTAGTTGGAGCGAGTCGCGAGCGAACTATTGCCCTAACGGGCACGGAAATTCGATCAATTTCGCGAAACAAGCCATCACGGCTAGGAGAGAGGGTCAGTCACTAAATGGACCAAGAGGAACGAGACTAGCGAGGGGGTAAGCCCGTAAATTTGATTAGTCTGCGAATGCAGTAGTGTCTGCACTTACAGGGGGAGGTCACAATCTGGACCAGTGCTTCCTGAATGGAAACTGGATGTGAAATATGGGCGCGGATGAGTATCAATAATATCATTTTGAGAAAATTCGACAACCGTTTTTAGGAGGAACAGCGGAATTCGAAAACCGGTTTTTTCACAAATCGTTTTTTGTATAAACCCTATCAAAAACCATAAAACTTTGAATGAAACCTTTTCGATATCTTTCACCGTTTCCCAGATTTTCAGGATAATATGAAAATTCCAGATTTTTTGAAGGGTGTGTTTTCAACCCCTACCCGTCACAAGATGGTTACGTAATTAGCATCACTTGAACTACATTTTTGAAGAGTGCCAATTTTTTTTAATGTTTTTGTTGCCGAACATTCCCTGTGAGGTGTGCACGTGAGTCTCAAGCTACATCATTCCGAAAATACTACATTGATATCTACATTCTAGCAATTGTTGATTTTCTTCAACCCCTACATTTCAAGCGCAATTCCATCGAAAGTAGAAAATGCTGGCACACATGCAATATTCAGGCTTAAGGGCAATCGAAGGAAGCCAAGTCTCAACGCAAGTCTCAAACGAGAAATAACGTGACCCTCTCAGGAGAAATCATGAAATCCAAACGACGCTGAACCAATTAAAATCGTTCGATTGGTATCCTGGTCACCTGTGCGAAGAGTTTCATCGAATCAGTGTCCGTTGCATCAACAAGCGTTCCACACTGGAACCAAATATCCCAATGGACCGCGCATTTTTTCGTCATCTTTTCTATCCGCGCAAATATATTCTGCGGCGGTTGAGGATAACAAGCGGCCATAAATAGATTCGGTTCAGGCGTGTATCGACACACGCGGGCCAGCACGGATGGAGAAGTCTCTAGTCGCGACAGACGAACATGAGTCAGGGACAGTGGCCAGCGAGTCGGTGGAGATAGAGTAATTTTTAGTCACGTGAGCGTCCAGGGAGCCATTAACCCTTTAGCCTACTGGCGGAGGCCGGGCGGCGACAACTAGGGTGAGGGGCGAGGATAGAGCAGCGAGATGGTAAGCGGATTAGGGCGGGAAGATAGAGGGAAAGAGGTAGAAAGAGGAACGGAAGCAGTCTATCGAGCGGCGCAACGTCAGAAGAGGGGTAGGACACACGAAGAAGCGGAGGAACGTACGGAACGGGCCTGGGGGAAGGAGGGAAAGAGATAAACAGTGGAGGCGGTTGACGGGGAGGATGAGGGAGAGTTTGAGAGGACCGGGTAGCACAGAACCAGCCGGTAGAAAGGGAAAAAGAGGGTGGTCGAGGTTACCATGGCGACCACTGTGAACCAAATGGACCCACACGCTGTCAGGGCATGCCTGCCTTGAGTGTGCAACGGGGGAAGAAGGAAAGAGGGAAAGAGGAAAGCGAGAGGACGCTGTCATCTCTACCACTACCATCAGCGTCGTCTCGCCGTTCTCCTAGCCGCCTTCACCCACAGCCTCCATCTCCCTCCGCCCCTCCCTCCTCCTCAATCCCTGACGGAGGTGCACAGCCAACGGAATTATGCTAAATCCTCGACGAGGAAAATTCGCGACACGACGTCGCGACGTGTACGTGCCTCTACGTGCTGTATCGCCATCTCGAGAAATCTCGACGCGCGGGCCCCGCTTCGAGATGTCCCGGAGACGTCAAGGCCCCGATCGAGATCGATGAACGGGGAACGTTTTCATTGGAGACTGCGAGGGCGCGGTACGGATCGCTAAATCCAACGTGGACCGATCAATGTGTCTCGACACGGCCGCGTGAATATTTAATTTTTGCTTCCACGTGGACTCGAAAGCCCGATCATTTTTGGATCTCGCATTTTTACCAAACCTACTCTGTATTATTATCACATTTGCTGTTGGTAAGTTTAGAAATCTATGCGTACAGTTTCTGCAAGAATGGTGTCTTCAGAGTGTTGCTGATTCGAAGACAAGTGAAAAATAGTCCGAGGTTACAATTATGGTTATGTTGCTCAAAATCCCTAATACTCAAACGATAGTAGAAGATAGAGGAAGCGTGAGAATTAATAAAGTTTCTAAATAATTATGAGGAAATGTATCAAGCGATGATAAAGGAAAGTCCTGTTATTTTCTCTCAATCAGAAATTGCAACATATATCAGGAAGCACTTGATACAAAACAAACGTCCATGAAGCATTACTCTATTAAAAATCGAGTACTCCATTATCCCTTTAATATTTGATTTACACAGCTCCCCGGAATTGATCGGATACTTGCACCCGCTTTCATAACATTTTAAGCGTTTTCCACCCGAGCGTGAACTTTGCTTTTGCACCCCTGTGCCAGATGTAGCTGCAATAATACGATTGAAATAATTAATGACGCACGATGAGAGCGATTCCAGTGGAGCGCGGGAACGGCAGCAGATTCCGCCATGGATCGCAGAAACTCGAACGCAAACTGGGCCGGGGGGAAGAGAGCTTCTACGCGGACGGAAAACACAGACCCGATGTGTTTGCACGGATTGTTATTCAACCTGATTGGTTTACTCGGTGAAGCTCTGTACCCGATCTATCCTTGCGAGGGAAACGGTTTTACAAACGCACATGTCACAGGCATCGTACGTCTTTCTTATGTCCTCCCAACCCCACCTTTCACGGTCCCTTGTCGCTTCATCGCTGCTTCCCGAGGCAGCCTTCGCGGTTTCCATTGAAACGGAACAACGGATCGCGGATAGGCTTCCTGTTCCAAATGATTTCCAACCCGTTACGTGTGCTTCTTAAGCGAATCTATCGAAAGCAATGGCATTGCTGTTGGCTGAATGTCTAATTGCGGGTACAGTTGTTGGAAATGTTTAGTGTTGTTTTGCTAGGGTTCATTTGAAGTAACTTTTCTCTGTCTATGAAGGGAAGGAACTTTTTTGGGCAAAAGAATGTCAGTGAAGGTCTCTTTCAAAATACTCCCGCAGCGCTCCATTCGTGATTTTTATGAAGCAAAATAATGGCGGAGGTCTCTGGAACATATGTAGCTTTTAATTGCTTCGTTGTGTCTTTCTGAATGTCTGCTACGTATTCGATCGTTTTTCTTCAAGATCTGTTTTCAGTTTAGGGAATAAAGAAAGTCGTCATACACATTTCGATTAACAAAACTGATTACAATTCAAGTGGGACCAAGCTCTCGCGGAAGACATAACCTACAAAACGATACGAATATGAAAAGAGCGATATGTAACATTTCTCTCTGTTTTAGCCACTCCTTGTAGATGCAAGACTTATGAGAGCCGTATTTTTTTATGAACATACAATTTGATCTCTAGGAACATTATACTATATTCTGTATTATAGACAGTGATTTTTTAGGCCAAGGCAGCTTGATGTGCAAATTCTATATGAAATACTTCTTTTTTATCACGAAAAGTTTTATTGATATTCATTGCTGCGTGGTTCAATTAAAGTACAATACATACAGTAGATGTTTCTTGCATGCATTATGAGACTGTGAGAGAAATGGTATAAATATTCAAACACGAACAAAGCTGAAATATCATTAACTAGCTGTTTGAATTTCTTTCAAGTATCATTTAAAATTAAGTGACATTGCTTTTACAATGCCTACAAGTAGAAAGGAACGATTGAAATTCCTTTCAACTTTTCGTTACATCAACACGACTTACTCAAGAGGGAGTGCTTTTCGCAGGAGTGTCGCGCCCCAATCGTTGAATGCAAATACAATGCGGCTTTTCGATACATCCTGCAGTTACGTCGTCCATGGGTGCCCTCTTCTGCTTAAGCCTAAGCATCGACTCACGTTCTTGCACACGACACAGCATTAAAGATAACAAATCTTGAAATATGTCGCTGCCGGTGAGATGGGGGCTCGCGATAATGCAAGGGGAGTATCGTAAGCTATCTAAATTATTCGCGCGCTTATATACGTTCACGCGCTAGTCCACGGAGCCTAATATATCATCTTCATCCGTCGTTCACTCGCAGTTACACCAGCGCGTGCATACTCGTTCGTAAGTACACACTGATCCCAAAGTTCTTACCGATTTTCACGCGTAAACGCTTTCAACGATGTTCGTCTGAAGCTCACGGAGACGTGAACCAGCTCGCTTCGGACGGATTAAAGCGGCAATCAAGGGAATGGTCGTCTTTTTTTCCTCGGGACCGGGCGAAAGGAGGGGAAAAAAGGGATGCTCGTAAATTACGCAAATGGAATATAACGTTACACCATCGATATCGTCGAGCATGCAGCGGCTCGACCGAGGTCTGTTTTGTACACCACCACTGTTTCTCGGTTGATCTGGCCAACTAGCCTAGTCTTTTTTAGGCGCCCAGCCACCCGAGCAGATTGTTTTAATGGGACTTTTAAGTGCCCCTACGGCCCTTATCTGCATACAACCCCGTGCGGCCCACCCACGAGATTTCTTCCACGAATCTACCTCAAAGAAAGTGTTTCCCCCCCCAACGTTCCAGTGTTAGCGTCGACTGTCGTTTCACAAAAATTTTTCGAGAGAAAAAAAGGGAACATGGAACGAGACTGGACCACGCCCTTCGTGTTCGTCAATCGAGAGGGGTCGTTTCTACTGCTACTCGCGGAGGAAGAGTTATTATAACAATCGTTTACTCCGATCGCCGTATGTTTTGAAATATTTTTCTGTTAAATTGTTAGCGAACTGTGCGTAGTATAGGGTAGTATGGTTGGGATACATTGTGTTGTAAATTCAATAGAACAGACTTTTTTAAGTTGTTACGGGATATGTACTCGCATGTCAACTACTGCAGTAATTCAAACCTACCCCTTTACCTACTAATAGAGTTGTTGGACGGCATCAAAATGTCGAGGTTCGAAGCCGGGGCTAATGTTTGGGGTAAGGGGGGGGGGTAATGACGGTCACTTAAGCTATAAGTGTAATAAAACCAAGATATGATGTGAAACATTTCTTGAAAATGATTTTTTTATAACCTCAAACTAACAACCTATTTGTAGGATACAAAAATAATTAGTATTATATTGATTTATTCAGTAAAATTACGAAATACACAAAAGACGCGCCGCTAGGGCGTATTTTCGCCATTTCGCCATCTACAGAATAAAATTGTTCTAACGAAGAAAGTTATATTTATTCTACACTGGGGAATAATGGTAATCACGTTGCGGGCACTAACTATCGAGCGACCATTGCCCCCGCACGTTTTCAATGATAAAATTCAAGATTACATATATAAATTAAATATATTTATATTAAACTTGAATCTAATACTTTGCCTTTACAGTATACCTATATCTACGCAAAGTTGAAATGTAAAAAAAAAACTTAAAAATTACTACCTATTTATCTCTTACGTTGTGCACACGTAATATAACATTAACGACTTTTAGAACACAAAAAGACTCGTTCTCCTTGGTTTCTTAGCCACGATTAAGGCGAGGTCGTTCGACAATATAGCCAATGATGTCGTGGAACGTAAAGAAAATAATTGCACATTTCGCACATGCCGTTTTATAATAGCAATGCTGACCATCATTGCCCGCTGATCGCGATTGCCCCATTTGACACTTTCTGCCCGATTTCCTTGAAAAGTCGCTCGTCCCGATCGCAGCCTCCCCTCCTATCTACGTACCTGCATTATCTCCGATGCATAATACACATTTTTTACACGTGATCCTCTTCTCCCCGTTTTGGATTCCACATCTTTCGGGGTTTGCCGTGTAACTCTCACAGAAATAGCTCGGCGCACGGTTACACGTACGTATACCTATACATCGGCCTCGAATGCTCCGTGTAACAGCGGGGCTGGGAGAGTGCTCCATCTTCTCCCGTTTCCCTTTGGCCGCGCGTACAGTTGCCGTTGAACGGGCCTGACAGAACTCGTGTGTTTTCGGTAACGAAATAAGTGAGGCATTGTGGCTTGTCAGGTATGCGTATTAGCGTGACAAAAAGAGGGCGGAGAACGTCCGTCATCGCGTCTCGTTGACGTGGCCACCTGGACGGGCTCGTTCCCCCGCCCTCCACCGTGTTTCGCGTACAGATTCGACGATTGTGTTGCGCACGATGAAACGGCTAATCCGGGGTTGTTTTGAAAATAAGCGACGCCCGCGAAACGGCCATCGAGGAGAGTCATTTTTACCGGGCAACGGTGAAACGACCGATTAATGGAAACGCCGATTATACGAATATCAATTTTCGGGGGAAAAGTAATAAACCGGATGTATTACGTTTATAACGCCGCTGATCTCGGTGGAAATTGTTTCGCGTTGGAATTATCCGTAGGATGCTGAAGATATTGTTTTCTTCTGAAGTAGGGGTTGCTTCTTATGTCTTCTGTTTTTAGGCCTCGTTCGCATTAGTCAAGGCACTTGACTTCAAGTCGCTTGAATCCCAGTACCTTGGAAATACATTACGAATGTGAACTTGTCATTTACTTGTTGATTAATTGATTTGATGTGGATGTTGACAGGTTCGGTGGATGGAGATTTATAATTGGGATTTGGGGAAGGTGCTCAAAGCATTCTTATATTATTTGTCAAATTGTTAGTTTGCGAAATTATTGGGTATATGAAGTGGAATACGTAAAATGGCACGTGTGAATATTTTTGTAGCGTTTGAATTTATGAAGAAGTCACATGTTAAGGCTGAGAAAATCATTGTTTTTGAGTTTTTCTGAATTTTCCACATCAGAGTATTATGTATGAAATAAAGGATTATACTTCCGTAGCCATTTGAACTTGTATTTCGAAAATTGTTGCGATTTGTAGAATCATTATTCTAAAATATATACCACATTTTTAACTCCCTGTATATTTTTATGGAGAAATCGTTGTAAATGAATCGAATTTCTTATGATCTTACTGTAGATACTCAACTCAAAAATGTCTATTTGCTATCAAGATTTTTTAAATATCTTTCGTTCCTGGTTTTCTGCACTCATATTCAAAGTATTTCTAGCTTCTTTCAATTGGAATAGTTGAATTCAAGCTGTTGAAAATAACTTGTCGCCCTATAACGTCGTGCAATGAACGTTCTACTGGAACAAAGAGGACATCGCACTTTAATAACGCGTAAAGCGCATTTCCGCTGCATGACGCGTACAGTTTTATATCCATATTCTGGTGGTTTACATTACGTTCGAATCGATATTCCAGATTCTTGAAAACACCAATGCGAAGTTGGTAAATAAAGAAGCATACTGGTTTCTGCGTGAAAAACGTTGTTATCAAAGGGACCCGTTTTAACAATCCTTTCAACGCGGCACAACATCAGAACAACATCATATAAACATATGTTTCAAGGTCTGTTACCTGTTTCCTTGTTGTTCCATATCACGTACTGTACTTTGGATCATTTATTAAAAAATAACCATCTTTCATTCCAATATATGTGGATCTGCTAGAATCTCTTCATGGATTCACTTTCTACGATAAAACAATTAAACATGTTTACCATAAGGCTACCTTGTCTCTTCGCTTTGAATTCGTGAATTCCACACATCAGATGCACTTGTGTTATCTCTGCGTTTGACTGCGATGTGTTTATCACAAACGTACTAAAAGAATTTGTATGTGCACTGATTTTATTATAAAACCATATTAAAATAACTGACAAAGCACACAGAACTAGCATTTATAAAGTATTCAGCGAAGTGGTGCATGAAATATATTATAATCCACGTAGAATTAGGGGCAGTTTAAGCCATCATTTTGCTTAAAAAATACAGACCACCAAGTTTGCAATATTCACCTATTTTCACGAAGTAAGAAGTTCATTCTTCTTTTACTTTAAATAAGAAGGATTAACCTCCATGAATGGATTTCGCTCGAAACCGAAGAGCCGTTTTTCCCCAAGAAAATTCTACACCAATTCCTGCGTGGAAAATTTTCAAGCACACTTGGGTAACACTACGGGCCCAACCGATTCCAGGGCACCACACATAAAATTTCCCTCGCAATCACAGTCGCACTTTGCCGAACGCTATCGATGCAGTAACAGACAAAGCTCGGCAAGCGGTCCCATTTGTACACAGTGTAACAATAAATGGCGGTGCTCGAGTAATGGAAGCATCTTGTTGACACTCCACCTGACACAGAAACTCCGCCGTGCGCGTCTCTATCCATCGAAACTGTGCGCGAGATCGATCCGCACAGGATAATCCATTAAAAAAAAAAAATGGTTGAATTGACGACTGAAAAGTAGATTTCTTCGTGGCTGCGAGGACATCAACGATCGCTTTTCGACCGAGCTGGTGTGGGGGCCAGTCGAATACCGGGTTCGTGCCATTTGCAAGCGAGTGGATAATGGAAAACGCATTTTCGATGTATTGTCATCGCTCTATTCCTTTTTCCCCGCGCCTTCGACGCTATCGATTCCTGCTCTCTCTCTCTCTCTCTCTCTCTCTCTCTCTCTCGCTTTCTCTGGACCAACGTGCCAGGAGCGCACTCCACGTTCTGGAGTTTAATACACGCTCGTTCGCATCATTCGCCCTGGATTAAGCGGCCTGACACGGCTATTTTTATATCGAGCCACCGAAAGCGCGTCCGATGAATTTCGTGCGCGGTGTTAATTGACGAATTAGGCTTAATTACGGCGAATCAGCTGCGGCGAAGGTTTTGGGGAGGGGCGGGGAGCGTTTGCTATGGCGCTATCTCTCGGTTGTTACGTTTTCATGCGTACTTTCGAGTGGTCATCTTTTCTCGCTGTTTCGAGGGAGAGCGTGATTACGATGGGAATAATTGTGGGGTGTATATTGACAGTGGGTATTGGTAACTATAGGATTCCAGGTAGGAATAGGGGGAATTAAATGAAATATTAACTTTGCATTATGTTTGTTTGAGATTGTTACAGCTAGGGTCGAATATTATTTTAGCGGAATATTTGGAGAAAGGTTACTGGGATAATATGTTATTCCAAATCATATTTGCTATAAATTTTCCGGAGATAAACCATGCATATATACAAAATATATTATCCAATGCAAAGGTCAAAAGTTTTGAGAAGTTTTCATTGTCTTTTTTATTTCGTTATGTGACAGGATTAAGTTCTCTGTTAATCACTGTTTGGATATAACCACTTGTAGAATTTATTTTTATGGAAACGGTTTCGTCTGCTTCGATAAGTAGCAACGAGACCTCGAGGTGTGCCTTCAGTTTCTCGTCGAACACGCGCAGAAAACGTGCAAAAGCGGCGTAATTAATCAGCGCGCGTTCATTTGATGTCAGAAGAACTCGTTTCCATACATTTCCAAGAGAAATTCTTTTGTGATACACCCGTGACAGTGGCGGTGACACTGGAGACCCAGTAATTGTATACCAGAGGAATTAATATTATCTCCGTGAAACGCACAATAACCGCGCGTCGCTCGTTACCGGCCGGAAAATTTAGAAACTCTCTGCACCTCGCGGATAAATACAGCAGAACGTAACCGTAGGGCAAACAGCGCGGCTCGATAATGACTTACTTTTTCCATTGGCACAGAATCGCTAATTAAACTTTGCGATATCTGTCGCCCGTGACTCTGGCATCAGTGCACTCGGCTAATGAATTCAATTTATAAGTTTTTGGGGGGACACGACGCATGATTAAACTTCAAATGGTTATCGAATAAATTTAAACAAGCAGGGGCAAGCATTCCGAACGCTTGCCTTGTAAAATGTGCTTCTTTGTGTAGCTTCTACGCGTCGTTCATTAATTTCGTTGGGTGCAACTGGTGTAGGTAAATACTACGAGGAGAAGTAAAGGGTTTTGATGTTTCTTTCAGATTTCAAGACATTATTTTTAAGATTTAGAGGCAGGCATTAGATATAGGGATACATCGGGTTCTGCGAGAAGCTCTTCATCTTTTTAAACAGATTTCCGCAGATTCAATTCTTTGAATCATACAGTCGATTCATACAGTCGAACCTCGATAACTCGAATCTCAAGGGGAGGGAAAAAATCTTCGAATTATGGAGGTTTCGGCTTATCGAGTTTTCAGGTAAGAGAGGTTCAACAAACGAAAATTCGACTTAGAGGCTTTGTAGGACTGTTAATTTTTCGACTGGTGAAGCTGTAAAGCAAGACAAATTCTAGTTTTAAAGGTTAATTGTTTGTACTACATATATAGAAATAATTATAAGATACATTTCATGCTCAAAATATTACTCTTTATTACATGTTAAAAAATGTTTTGATTTTGCTTACTGCTAGTCTTTTAGTGTATTGTAAATCAATAGCATTTTCAATTGTGAATAATGCATAGAAAACATTTTCCTCGATATTTTCAGATCATTCTACGAAATTTTCGAGTTATCGAGGTATGAGTTATCGATGTTTAACTGTATTGGTCAAGTTGTATTTCAAGGCAAGTGAAGTTGAACGAATCTCTACTTCACTTGAAACTTGCAACAAGCCTGAAAGGATAGTAAACCAAACTTCACATTGGTAATCTAGTTTCAAGTTACTGGAATTGATATAATATATATAATGTAAAATATTATATATTAGTAATATATTTTACATAATATTATATATGTTTCTTAAAATAGTTTTATGTTAAAGAAGAATTCCTTGTATTATTGATATCCCTCACAAATTTCCCACGTACCTACTAATAATAAAAGAGATATAAGTGACGACGTGTTTATATGAGCGGTGCAATAAATATTTCCGCTACCGTAGACGAGGTTGGCATAAAAATCGTCTCACGGCCAAATACCCCGCAAACTTCTTATCTTCCCACAGCGAGCAGCGTAACTTAAATCACACACCCCTTTGTTACAATGAATTGCCAAGTCCAGCTAAGTGTTTCAGCATCGCTTCACATCGTCGTCGTAATCGCGACATTTCTTTCCCGTCGGCCGGATTTCTTACAGCGGTGTGCACAATTCTCTGGCTAAATATCGCGCGACGCCTCCCCCTCTCCGTAACTCCCGCCGTTCATTAAGCTCTCCCGCGCCCCCCAGAAACAAATCGCCGGTCATTTAACGCCGTTCCGTTATAACGCGAGTTACGCAAACATCCGGCCGCGTTTCAAGGAGCTCGCGAGCGGCGTCATTAAGCAGGACAATCGACGAGCGTTGCACCTGTAGGCGGGTTTCTGGTTATCGCGGGGGAGACGAATAAATGTAGCGTCAAGGGTAATCTATTCTTGCCAGCGAAAGGGGTGCCGGGCTGGCCGATAAGGCGTGGGCCAAGCAGAAAGAGAGAAAGAAGCGTCTAAAGGGACCGAAGACGCTGGCGGGTTGGGGGCGAGGGTGGGATAACAGTAAACGGGACACGGAAGATGGAGTGCCCGAAGCACGAGAGAAATTCTGGAAGAGAGAAATGGAGGCTGGTGCGCCCCTCGCCCGCTTTTACCTCCAATCTAAATTAGAGCTGAGACAGGAGTAACGCGCGGAAACGAGGAACGGGGGCGCAGGACGAAGTAGTTGCCTGGACGTGGGGCGAGGATAGGGGGCCGGCAGCGGCTAGGACGTAGCGGAGGGAAGTACGGGGCACGAAGTTGGAAATTAGCGTGGCCCTAGGAGAGGTGACGCGGCAGAGGGGCCGGGGAACAAGGTGTTTGAACGCACGTACACGCACGGTGGAGTGGGCGACACGGCGAACAGCGGGATGTAGGAAGAAAGGGGGACGGAGGCGACCCTAATTACGCGAGTGCCTCAGGAGGTGAGATTACGCTAAACGTGGCCTGATAAACACTCTCGTTTTTCAGTGGAGTACTGGGAGAAGAGGCTGAAGAGGAACGAGAAAAGAGGGGAAACGCCTTCGAGCTTCGAGCTTCGAGCCACTCGTATCTGTCCCACGAGCGTGCTGCGTCGGGCCTACTCCTTTCCTTGCGTCGCTGCCTCCTCCGCGTGGCCCTGGGAACCGATCGCTCGTTAACCCTCGATCTTGCCTTTTACCTGTCGTGTAGATAAGGTCATACCTTAGACAGCCGTTGTTAGGCTTAGGAAGAAAGAATCTGTCGATGCGGTCGACATCTCAATCGGCTCGAGCGGATATCTTGTGGAATCATTAGTCTGCCGTTAGCCCCGAGTCACTAGGCTCTGGTGACTAACTGATTTAGGTGGCAAGAGTGGACTGGCGGTTACTTCCTCTTCGCTAATTTGTACACTTTCTATGGTTTCCTTTATGGAATTCTGCGCGTCTTTAGATTTACACTAGGTTTAGGTTTAATTTTAGAATTTATTACAACAGAGTGCTTAATTGATTTTTGGAATGGACGTTACTATTTACGTTGTAGACGAGCTGATACACCCTAAACGCTTTGGATGGGTTACGTTTTCAATATACAGTGGCTCACTACCATAATCGCTTAATATTTTTAAAATTCGTCCAAACGACTTGAGCTTTTTTCAGGAGCTAGAAGGATATGGGGCATATATAATCTATCATGCATAGATTCAACTAATTTTCTGTGAAACTTGGACTTATCTTGTCCCATTCTCCTAGCAAAATTTCTTTGAACTCTTTTTTGGTCGATGGTACATTAACTTATTGTAACTACGTTTTTATAAATTAAATATTGAATTTGGGGAAATATTTTCTCGCGCTTCCACGGATGTTACTTTTTTAAATAAACTGTGTACCATTTTTCAGTTAGAATACGCCCAAAACAAACATATATTAATTAAGATATATATTAATGTGGTTTAGAATTGCGAATTCTTTGGAGTCGATTTAATACGTAAAATATGTTACATATAGGGTGGACGAAAACTTTTGTTAGAAACTGTATGCCACAGTAATGCTGGAATGACGCAGTGTTTCGATTGCAAAAGCAATTGAAAAAGCGAAAAATATTTGTAGAAATAAGGTTTCGCGCTTAAATTAGACGCGAGTACTCATTCAACCAGTTAAATTTACATACTATAGCTCCGAGACACCCTGTACATGACAGAAATAAGTTACATATGCACTGGCAGGGAATCACATACGGTGCTCGCGATAAATCGAATATGATAGTTTAGACGATACTGTTCGTCGTCAGGGTAAATCGAATCAAGCAGGAACCCCCGATAATCCCCCGTGCAGTCCCTGCGCCTATTGCTGATCCTCCGATAAGAACGGTATGATCTATTCCGCGCTGGACTGGCCTTTTCTATTTACCCTCTTTTTCGATGACACGAGCCACGTGTTGATGGCCAGGGAACAGCAGACGTGCCGGCCACGTGCACCCCTAATCTCTTATCGTGAATCGGAGCAGTTAATGTTCTCCAGCCAGACGCTATCCTGGCGCGTGTTACACTGCGCTTGCGCCACAGAGAATACATTGCGATGCCTGTGTGGCCTTAATGTGCAACTGATAACGGTCATTATTTTACAATTACAAGCAGTAACACTGCCATTACCTGCTCTCCAAACTGCTATTTTTGGTGCCTTACAGATTCCTATTGCAGATATCGGTGCGAATGTACCTACTGCGCAGAGGGGCATTAAATTGATTAGCAATTTAGCTGCATTTAAGTGTCTGTAGTAGTTAGACTTTGAAAGTTTCAACCAGATTTTTAGAGTTCCGACTTAAGATGTTCAGATGTGAGGTGTCTTTCGAGAATTCGATCAGGGGTCTGATTAGTAGCAGTGTCAGTGTATTCTCGAATCTCTAAAGAAGTCATTCAGCTGCAATGTTGGGGGAATGTCAGAACACTGTTCCAATAGGGTTGGGTATAATTTTAAAGAATTCAAAGGCTCTTTGTTAACGTTTGATTCTTCTTCGTTCTAGTTTCGGTTCGCTATGATAGTCGAGTTTAATTGTAATTATTTTACGAAAAATCGGTAACGTTCACAGCGCAAACAAATAATTCCTTTTCGAAGCAAACTTACGATCGCTTTCGACATTTTTCAAATTTCCCAGCTACCCATTGGTTTCTGACTGGTATAATTTCATCGCCGATAAATCCGAAGTAAAATTGATTTCTGACGCTCACGAAAAGTGGTAGATCGAAATCGTGAAATCGCGCATACCTGACAGCGGCCGTGAAAGTGTCAAGATCTTCCCGAACAACTACAAACTCGCTTGAACTTGTAGCAAGAAAGTGAAAACATGTAGAAACTCTACCCCGAGCGCGTCTGCCCGAAACGCCTCGCCTAAACAGTCACTAAAATCCTACTCTCCGGTCGATCCGTGGAGCCCCTTTATCTCCCGAAATTACGAACGCGACGTATCGCCTCGGAAACGGTCTGTTTAGCCGGAGATCCGTAAATTAATGTCTCGCCCACATTCATCTGCCGCGCGACTCCATTGTACACGCGTCCCTAAATCACTCGCGAGAGCCCCCCGAAGAACACTCGACGCAGAACGAGAAGAGCCGCGGGGAACGGTTCCGAGAAACGTGTAGAGGGCGCAGAAACCCGAAAAAGGAGAAAATAAAGGTTTACAGAGGAAAACAGAGTCTCATGACGAATCGAGTTAGGATGCTTTAACGAAGTCGTGCTGGTCCCGTTTCTCCGCGGAGTGGCTTCGTGGAGTCCCTTGCTCGGCCTGTCAGCGTTTGTTGGTGCCCTAACTGTCCACTGACAAACCACTAGGCACTCTGCTCCGACCCGTCACAACAATCGTGCTGGTCGTTGTCTTTGTAGCGACCAAAGCCGACCCCTTCGACCCACGTTCCGTATCCTCGTGATAGATGCACCGAATCCCAGGAAGATACTCCCTCGGACAGACCCCGTGGACGCAACTGGTCTTACGAGTTCCACGAGAGATGGGTAGAGAGAGGTGGTCGAGGCTCATTTGACGGCTGGTCGTTGGGTGGCAGGCTGAATAATTACCGAAAAATACGTTAATTGTCTCGGGGGGAACTCGTATCTGCCACGCACCATCTACGTGAGGCCGTTTTTAATGGGCATTCCCGTGGAATGTTGCTGCTGAAACGAGACGGGTCTAACAAGGGTCTTTTGGGACGGACTGAGCGTGCTGGGTATGAGACCGACTGTGTGTGGACTACTGTAGACGTGTATTGTGTAGGATTATTGGGATTAGGATACTGTTCCTGTGTTCCATCCACATGGCAGCTAAACAAATTATGTCTTTGATGTACCTAAGAGGCTTCATTGGTGCTTCTCATGGATATATTCTGTGCGAGTATATCGATGGCTTAGGGCAGAAATTTTGTATGTCCACTTTTTGTGAAAGTTGAGTCTTTATATGCAACAAATAGTTCTTGACTGTTTCTTTATGTTGTATAAAAATCACATTTATATCTACTTCATAAATTTGTCAAAAATAATATTTTTTTTCACTGCATGTCCCTGAATCTTATGTACCATTGCATGTTTAAACCTGTTTTTCTTGAAAACGCTAAAAATGGACATTCGATAGTTGTGCACTAACATAAGATACATATGCTATTAGCTTTTAGATTCAATTGTATTTAATTTCGAGTTTGCAGTTTCGACAAGGCTTCTGAGAACGTGGTATCATGTTTATTTATTTTTATTCCATAAATACCTAATTGAAAACTGCAATGTGAGGGATATTAATCTGTGGTTATTAGGATAGCTGGTTTGATTACTCGTTTCGTACAGTATTATTGGTGGTAAAAATGAAATGTTCATATTAATAACTCGTACTAAATACTTACCTATATTTATATTCACGACTTTGATACTTAGGAGCTACTATTTATATTAATAAGCGCCGTAATATATTGACATTGTAAAGTCAAGCGTACTTGACAATTGCAATTAACGTGTTACGAAATTGTTAGAAATTTTGAAAATTGATTACAATACAATATTAGGTCAGTGCAAAAGTTTGTTCGCTCACTGTAAGTGATGCTAAGTGTACGGAACGATCTCTCTTACTACAGCTATTTGTATTTTTACCATAAAAGTGACAGAAGGTCATAGAGAGTCAAGGAAAATACTTTGATTTATAAAATGTGTAATATATTCTTACTTTTAATAAAGATTTTGGCTGAAGAAAGCAAACGAACTGTTCCACTGACCTAATGTATTTCAACACGATTTCAATTATTGTATAACAATACCGGTTACAACTTAATACATACTAAGTTGAATCGATGAAACAATAACTGCAACTGGAGTACTCGATGTGATAGTTCGCAGGAAAGAAATGGATCTATGAAAATATTCTTTGCAACAATGACGTGTAAATGTTGTGTCCAAGGTCTTAAATAGATTACCTGTTTGGTGGGGAGAGGATTTATAGAATTTTCACCGTGCATAAATTTAAAGCCTGAAATGAAATGAGCAGTGACGCATAAGTTGTTTTGAATGATAATGCCAGAGCTCTTATCGAACAGATACCTGACGACTAGCAGAATGCTAGCAAAAAGCAGGTCGCTCGACAAAACTATCAGCATCCAAATCCAGCCAAGTATATTCCAAGCAACAGAAAATAAGTGAACAATTAAACGTCGCGTCGTGCATTTTACTGCTCCCGCCACGTGGAGCTGCACATGTTTCTAATTCCACGTTGCTTCGGGGCGCATTGTCCAATGACAGTACCGCGTTTAACGACGACACGACGAGCCCACGGTCGTAAACTCGTAGCCAATCGGTCGTGGACTCTCTGCAGCTACCAAGACTCGTTTATGCCTTTACATCCTGAGAGGGAACCGGACGAGGAGCGGCGACATAACGACACATTATGCTCTGCACGTGTTCCCTGTACTGCAGCTCCTCTCACATGTGAATCGCATTCCCCCGATATTGCAGCTTTATAAGCAGCCGACCGGTCCTGAGAACGGTTTAATGCGCGGGATTGTTTAATTCGCGGCAGGTAGGGCGACAGAACACGATACAGGGCGTTTCAAAAGCAATCTTTCGCGCTGCGAATACGTGAGCTGCAGCGCAAAGTGATGGCGTAGTTTTATGACGCATGAAATGTCTGGAAACATGCTATTTGAGCGGTAGAGATATCCAATGTTTGATCAAAGTCGCGGTGCTGTTTAGTGAAATCGAAGAATTCGAATTTTTTCTTGTTTTAATGATAGGATAACACTATTATCCTTACCATTATCATAATGGCGATTAATGGGGTAGTAGCGGTGAGTAAGGATAAAAATGAGTTAAGATATAAGTAGTCGATGGAATAGAAAAGTAATAGATATTTAGTGGTTCTTCCAAGTTCGGTTCACAATGTGCTCCATTAATTTGGATATAATCTATTTGTAAACAGTTAAATCGAATGTGGTACACTAGCGTTGATCATTTAAAGAATTACTATACACAAAAATTACTGAAATTCGTTATATTATTATTATTATTATTATTAAGCGTCTTTATTGTACAAACAAAATAAGCAAATATTAACTGTTGCTATTTTATTATTATTCTCTATTATTCCATAGACGATCTACGATAGCACACTAATATTATTCGTCATTTTTGGTATCTATCGCCCTTTGTATTCATTTTTCCCAAACATAAAACAATCATCGTGGGGAAAGTGACAGTTCCATTATTCGAAGAATTATAATATCTCCCTCTTAATTTTGCTGCTGGCGGTGCTACTGTAGTTCCAAACAAGCAGCGCGAATAACCAAACGAAAAATCTTACACCCGTCACATTAACGCCAAATTTAGCAGCCAGCAGCAAAGTTGGAGGCATAGAGTGATCGCTGGGTGCTCCCAAATTGAGTGCACGGACCTCCTAATTGACTTCAATTGTTCCATTAAAAATGAAGTCGTGGCCCGGCGATCCCCGCGCGCCTGCAATTGCTCCACGGTCTCATCCAGCCGCAAGCAGAACGCGTACCGGCCTCCTCGAAATTACTTTCACACGCAGAGAAGTTCCCTTCGGACCACCGTGCCTCGCGGCGAAGCACGCGACGTGTATGCTGAATTCTCCCACTGGTTAGGAATTAAGTGGACACGCCGATAGAGCGAATCCCTCGGTTCGAGGCTGTCTCGGCGCATCGCGGGGCGAGCTTGGCGATTTTACCATACCGCACGGAACGAATCAGGACTGAAATCCGCGTTCCGGGCGTACACGGATTTAATATTCCCCGGCCGTGCTATTAAAATGTCTGATCGTTGTACGACGTTGCAATTAGTCTTAATTGTTCCACCGTCCAGCCGAGCACGCCCCGAGCTACCACCTTCCGCATTGTCCGGCGGCGATAAGCACGCGAGAGTGGATTCGTGGCATGAACTTTAATTGCGCAAAGCTGCCTCTCTTTCTATCCTTCTTTTCCCTTATCCGGAATTACCATGTGTTCGCAAAGCGAGGTCGTCGCGTCTAGAAATACGTGGGTGGTCGTCGGAGATGGAGGAAGGGGGAAGCGCTCCAAGTGGAGGCTGGGGGGATCGAAAGCAGCGAAAGACGTGGAAGATTTGTCGTGCTGGATCGCTCGTTGCCATTGAAGAGCTGCGAAAGTTAACGTAGAAGGATATTTTTATTGTTCGAGGGGAAGTGGCGAAAGTGGGAGAATCTTCGAGGAAACTGCTGACTTTTATTTATAGTTTATCGAGTCGTTCGGAAAATAAACTCTCGCAAGTTCACAATCAGATGAAGCTTCTTAGGGGGTGCTTCTGTTTGCTCGTTGTGTTGTATCAGGACCTGGCTTTATTAAGGTCTTGGTTATTAGGTGCTTTTAACCCTCTGTCGAGTAATCTGGTCGTTAATTGGTATATTTGAGTCTGTTCAAGTAAACGGATGAAGCAATTTATGGTATGGAAAATTATTCGTGGTGGTTGAACGGGTTTGTAGTTAATTGATTGCTCAATGTTTGCGTTATGAGAGTTTGCATACATGTTTAGAAATATATCATATTCCTTTAGTCTACTCTTTACAGTATTGAATTATTTCATATATTATATTATATTAGATTATATAATAGTTTATCTCATTAGCTTTGTTGTATTTGTCACAGGATTTTTGTAATATATTCGGAAGGTGCATCTCAAGAAACGATACTCGTAAGCATTTATACCTCTAAAATTATCAAATATCTATGCCAAATATTTTTCACGTAATCACGAGGATTCCTTTGGTACCATGTTGCAAAAGAAAATCAAAATTCGAAGGAAGCTTCATCCCGAATTATACTCCGTTTCAACTCAAAATTGAAGAAAATATTCCTACACAAACTAATGTTCCATTGATCTTCAACTACATAGAACTGTAAAATCAAAATCTCCTCGAAACACAGCGACACGTATAGCTGCTCCCTGCCTCATATTTTCGCCATAGCCAATTGAAAAGCAATTCAGACAACCAATTCCAATATCAATCATCACACACTCGCAGCTACCATCGATACCATACCAAATCAAGCAGCCATAAAAAATCACTGACCCAGCAAAACTCGCAGCCACGTAATGCTCTAAAATCAAAATCTCCTCCAATCGCAGCAACGGGTCCACGTCTCCCTGACTCATATTCTCACCATAGTTCACTGGAGCGCCATTTACACGCTCGATTTCAATATCAATCGAAAGATATCCCCAGTAACCTGTTCCCGAAAAATGTATCGATGTATCTGGAAGGGCGGCCGAGCGGCGATGTAATATCAGAAAAAACGGACGGTCCGGGCGGCGTTCTCCACGGGGCAGAACGTTTCCCTCGGTGCCGTCTGCCAGGGAAGAGAGTCCAGTCGGATAGAATATTGGAAACTTTATTCCCGGCTGTCAGGAGGAAGACAGAGGGGCAAAGGTGGGCGCGGGATAGCTGGTCCCGGATGGCAGCGGCTGTAAACCATGCATCCCCGTTTTCCCATTCAATAAGGGGATGCGCAATGATTTAGGCGATAGCCGGCCAGCCGAAAAAGGTGCAATAAATAGGAAAAGCTTACGTGCCCGGAATTCGCCTGTACGTTGGACGAGCACGTCGATTTCGAAGGGACGAATCACTGGCAAGAGATCCTCGGAGGTGGCGTGGGGAGGGGGCGCAGGGGCACAGGCGAGCACGGACGTTCCTATCGAATAGATTTTCTTTTCGCTGCGGGGGTGGAGGTAGTCGAAGTGAAACGGGGGCTGGCGGCGCGGCTATGCCACTCTCGATTGGACCAAGTCGTCCGAGAATACGGCACCAGGATGGGGCGGCATAATTCCAGCTTGATAAAGCACGGATGATCGGCGAAAGAGATCCCCCCTTTTCCTTTTTACGCGTACCCTGTGTGCTTGTGTATGCACGTGTATACCGAGGGAAATAGGACCAGGCTCTTATCGTGGCATTATCTGGCCTGGAGATCGACACTGGCTTATTGGCGGGACGATTTGAATGCACCGCGACCGGTGTGCGTGTGCTTTGTCGCTGATTGAAAAGCCCCATGGAATGGCCCTGGCGTGGACGGGGCTCTAGGAATGAATTAGATCAGCGGTTCTTAACCTTTTTTTTTACCATATACCCCCTTTAAGTATCTTGTGTTGTCGCGGACCCCTGAGACTTGAAACTTGAAATCCTAAAGGGCGTTAAATATTTATTTGAAGTTGCTCAACAACGGCCTTCAAATTTGAAAGGAGGAAGAAATAAATACACGTACTCCTATTGTAATATTTTTACTGAAATGGTTCTATATGAATTTAAAGTAATAATATTAGGTTAAGAACCGCTGAATTAGGTTACGGACTTCGATTGATCGAGTGGGAAGCTGCGTAATGAGTTAATGTATGTATATACGAGAGGGTTTCGTGGGTTCTTTTAGGGTGGGAATGTTTGAGACACTTGTGGGGATTGGTGTTTGCTTAACGCTCAGCGTTGGTTTGAAGAAGATAGGAAACGATATTAGTACGACTTTGCTGTGCAGTTAATTATATATATACCATGCACGTATATATATATACCATCAACAAATGACCTTGAATCACCCACATGTTATGTTTTATTGGTCTCGTCTTTTTATACAGTGTGAATATACACTGGTGTGCAAAAGTATTCGGCCACCTTTTAAAATAGAATAACTTGTTTAAAATTGGTCCAAACGACTTGAGTTTTCTAGAAGCTAGAAGAATTAGTTTGCTAAGTAACGTGATTCGTCGTTTTGAAAAAAAATGCAATTGGTCGCGGTGGCGAAAAAATTAGTAAATGTCGTGTTTTTCAACTTTTTTGTCTATGCTTATAATGATAATTTAGAGAATACCTTTTGTAGATTTAAGTAAGTTGTATACATGCTGAAAATTTCATTAAAAAAGTCAAAATTGGTGAAAATCACAGTTTTCTTCGGTCAAAAACTATTACTATTTTTTACTATTACCGACATTTACTATTTTTTTTCGAGTTTCCGCCCAATTGCAATGTTTTCAAAACGACGAATCACGTTACTTAATAAACTAATCCTTCTAACTTCTCGAAAAAATTCAAGTCGTTTGAACCAATTTTAAACAAGTTATTCTGTTTTAAAGGGTGGCCGAATGCTTTTGCACGCCACTGTATGTAAAGAAGTATATGCTTCCTGCGAAAGGCAAAGCTGACCTTGAAATTCCCTCCATCATTTTCCACTCACACAAACACGTAGGTATTCAGTGCATTTTCCACAAGAGTTAGCTGTTTTATCGGGGCACTTGAAATCCGCGAAAATTGTTCATGAGTATAAACTAGAGACCCTTCTGTTATAATTACACTTTGTACATAAGGTCTAAATGAAATATGCATTAGTATATCAAGCAAATGTAGTTTGGAATTGTAGAGTCTGAAGGCAGAAAATGAGCGTAGCTCGTGCGAACTACATAATTCAGTTCAATTGCAATTAATCGTTTCCTGTCATATTTTATAACTTCACATATCGCTATCTATTGTATTCTCCTCTGTTTGGTTCTTCCACCACTTTCAATTTCCCAGATTGTAAGATTGACAAACGCATTGGACTCTTTAGCTCGTCGAGTCGACTGAAATGCTTCAAAGCCCGATATTCCCGTTGAATAATTCCAACATAAACACGCGAATACAAAATACACATTTTCATCTCGTGCTCCGCTGCGTCTCCCCGTACAGAGCTCTCATATTCGAGATTCGACGTATCGATTGGATCCAATAGCGTATCGGATCGGGCGATCTCCGACAAATAGAAGAACCAAATTAAATAAATCAAACAGGGGTTGAGCCGCCCCTTCTGCCTTTTATCTTTCGTCTATCTACGATCGTTCCTAGGGTCTGTCCCTCCTGCTTGAGGGATCTTCCGTTTACAATCCTAACCCCGGCGAATCCCTTAAGCGAGATTTTCAAGACTCCTCGCCCGTAACTCGTAGGAATGGCTCCACTAGGAAAAACTTACCCCCAAGCGACCCTACACTTCGTACCGCGTATAAAGTACCCAGCCGTGGGGAACCCGAAGGCAGTGCTTCCAATAGTTATCTGAAAGTTATGTATCTGACGCGTAAAATCTCCAAGATTCCTTCGATCGTGAGCTGCCTTCGCGTGGAGCGATATTGCACATTAATTGTCACTTGCTTGACATATCGATCTCAGGGAAATAATAATTTATTCAATCTCGAAGGATATTTGGGAACTTAAAGGAACACCTTTTCTGTTCTTTATTTATTTATATGAATATGTTGTTAAAATTTCATGAAATGGCGATGAAGAGGACAGTTAGAGTGAAAGTGAACACGTAGAATTTATCCTTTTTATAGTTATGTATAGGTAGTTTCAATTGTAATATATTTACACTTCTTCGATCTGTTTAATACTTTATTGTGTCACCTATCCACAGTTGCCATTAAACTCCCAAGTGTATAGCCAACTGACAGTATGCCTGATTTTTCATTTAAGGTCATCCACTCTGAGGAAGGATTCGATGTAATTTATTTAAGCATTGAAAAAACTCTTCTTGCTGAAATAGTCTAACAAATAGACAAGCGCATACTCCACATTTGACTCTGATATTTCATCATTCTAATCCAGATTTTAGTCTGCACGATGCTAGGGTTCCAATAACAGACACACAATACGACTTATTCTCCTAACACCAACTCACTTCATTGCTCAATAAGCTATCCAATACTTCAGACTGCAAGGTACTGTTCACAATAAGACACATAATCCCACGGATCAAATATCAGATTTGCAATTTTACAGTTCAGATTTCCTCTATCCCTCGCACCGTTCAAAATTACAAACTCCTTGAACGCTTGAACCATGTCCTATACATCACTAAAAATGGTAAAAAAATCCTGCTAGATTATTAACATTACGGCCACTGTGGACAGTCGCCCCCCCCCCCCTGAAATCAAAACGCAGGCACGAGACTCTGTCTGGGCCACTCTCTGAATTCCCTTTCAACGGAAATTTCGTAGGACGAGTCAGCCGCGTGCATCGTACTCCCGTCACGTACGCGCAATTCGTAGAGGGCCGATCAGGCCTGTATCTTGTCGTGTACGCGCGGGTATACACAGACGTGTACATATCCCTCACACCCCTGTATAATGCACAGTACATACAGGAACGCGTTACATACGTCGCCGGGAGCGGGTATTCCCAAGGTAACTATAGAGCCACTCGAATACATTCTGCTTTGGTCCCTGAATGTACGCCGGAACGATAGCCAGCTGATAGCGGGAACGAGCGATGACCGGTCGCTTTGACAAACCCTTAACCATCCCTCTCTCCCTTTCTCTTTCGAATCCCCCGCCCCAGAAAGTCCCCGGCGCTCCCAGCCCCATCCGCCTTCCTCCCTATTTCCTTTTCAGCCGGTACGCCAGTCCGTGATCTGCCCTTTCAGATCGTGGACCCGGATAATTCCCGTAACGAGAACGAATTAAAAGGCGAATTAATCGAATCTCTTACGTTCGCGCCGCGTCCTCGGACAATCGGGCGCACCAGACGAACTCGTTTAAAGGCATTCGATTCTAGGGACGCGCATGATGGCGACTCACGATGTCGTGGGAGGTTTGCAAGTTATTCTAGTGGCTGTATGTGTTGGTGGATGAATCGTGGCAACGTATAGTGGGGTGGTGGAGCAGGGTGAGGGAGTTTGAGGTCACTCAGGGGTGTATAAAGGGGGTAGGTTTGAATATACCTTAGGAAAATACCAAATGGCTCGTCAATAGTTGCTTGGACAATAATTCTAATGTCTTTGGCATTTGGCAAAGTTTCTTCATAAGGAAGTTGTATGGATTACGACGTACCATATCGTTTTTTTTTCAGATAAATGAACAGAAAATCAATTTTGTAACAAACTTCCAGACTGAATTCAGAAGACATTGCTTTCAAAAATATGTATGAAACAACCAGTTGGTCTAGTGTCAAAATCTATGCTGAAAGTACCTCTGTAATCCTCATTCGCAATACGCAAGCGCTTCTACAGTGTCCCCAAAATACTTTTTTTTTTTAATTATTTATTATCACATCCCCGTTAGGGTAGTAGTGACCACGATCCTACATTTCAATTAAAGTGAATAAGCAGCAATGTACTTTGTACAATATTTGTGTATATGCCAGTTAAAATACAGTGTGTTGGTGTAGTTATGTTTTGTCTTATATATGATGCAAAATGTGTTTGTTTCTTTTAAGAAGCCCTATTTTCTTTCTGGGTACAATATCTTTTTCAATCTTCTTCTTTGTGGATACTCGATCAGCTCTCCTACCCTCTCGTTTTCATACAATTATAACCTCCTTTAAATTCCTTCCAAGTGGTTGCTCGAAGCAAAACAGCGACAGATAAGCGATGCAGCCAACAGCGTGTATCGCTTTTTTTTATCCAACGTAGGCTGTCGCGTTTCAGCCCTTGCCGTTCCTACGAAGATTATGTGCCAGCTGACCGCCCTCAATATGGCCGTGACATATCGTTTTGATAAATCGCAACAATTACTCAACGGAGACGGCGGTACACATATGTCCCAGGAAATACGGGGGTTGCTTTCGAAGCACACGTATCTTGCCCCCACGGTGTACTGGGAACGGTTTTTGTCGCTGGGATACTGGGTGCGCTCGATACGTCGCATAAGGATTACGCTGCCACGGTGGCCCGCCTAATTGTAAATCAGCATCAGCCGGGGATCCCCGTTGAATTAAATGGTCGCAACTGTACGCGTGTCACCTAGTGAATACTGTGACGCCGTTGAAAAACAGTTTCGAAATTGATGCACTTTTTGGTGGAAAGCTTTGAGTATGACAGAGTGGTAAATCATTAAGTGCGGAGAAGCTTTAAACTTACAATGGTCACCTCGCTATTACATATCACGTTGCTATAATAAGTTTAAAAATTTAGACACATCTATACGAACGAATGGATACTTTTTAAAGCTCCAATAAAACAGAGAAATTATTAAGCCTCACAAAAAATTATTCCACACAGGTCTTTTCGCAACTGTGCGTACAACTTGAAACTGCTTTATCACGAAGCTTTTACCATCAGCAACCCCCATTCCCACATCGCTCGATTTCTCCGCGCATGGAAAAGCACGAGTTACTTAAAAACCCCTCCCCGCGTTGCCTCCATTCGCCACAGCTCACCGTTCCATCAGCCAAAGCATTAATCCGTCTCTAACCCGGGCGCTAATCCCCTCTCCGATAATTCAACTAATACCTAATCTCCAAAATTGCATCGTCCTCTTTCGGTTTTTTATCCGCCGTTATCAAAATTCTGTGCGGCTCACGGACAAAAGGTGTCCCGTTCACGAGCTCCACTGCGTCCCCCCTGGCGCGCAAGCGACTCGAGTGTACGCGGCTGCCAGGCCGTGGGCCCGTCGGGCTAGTTACCCTGGTAATATTTTCTTTCAATTTCGCCGAGGGAGCTGCACGAAATGAAAGGGCGACGAAGGGTGTTTCGGGTGTCGACGTGCGCAGGGTGCGCGGACTTTGTTGCAGCCACGGCGGAGGCATTGGTATCAGCGGCGGCAGTCGGCAAATTATAGATGAGTATCAACCGCACGTGATCCGAGCAGATAATGCGGCAAATGAATAGGCCAGCTCGACAATGAGGGACCACCGTGACTCTTTCATACGGCCGATCCGGGCTTAACTCCTCTCCCCTTAATCAGTTTTCGATCCCCTAATGATTTCGGGCGCGGTTACGGCTCTCTGTCTGCGAGCCGTAGCCCCGTTGCCAATGCGCTTCCCACCCGAAACCGATAGCCGGCCGATGAGCGCGACGTTAAAAGCTTTACATAGCCATCGGGGCGGCCTGGGTAATTCGCGATACCACGATGCGCATTTCCAGCAAGATTGATGGTCAATCCATCATCGCGCGGATGAACTGCCTCCTTTGACGTGCGCCAGCCGGTGTCGTTCTTCGATTCGGTCCCATCTACTGGGCTTAATGAGGTGACCAATCAGGCTGCGCCGAACGGCACAAATATCTAACGCCGATTAAACTTGAATCAGTCGTTTTCATCTAAAGAATTGACCTCGTCGATTCACGGAGAAGGTGAACATATGGAGAAAGTGAACGAGGTAGACGTATGTGCTGGGTCTAGCAACCGTGGCCTAAATCAGGTACATACTTCTGGTGTAATGACAAAAGTTTTTTTTCTATCATTTTCATCCTATGTTCATGAAAATAATACGAATTGATTGGCGAGGTTCTCCTGATGAAAATAAGCCCAAACATCACATACATCTGACTATTTTTTAGCTATTAGTTACCTAAAAATAGTCCGATTTACAGTAAACTTTCGCTATGAGCTCGCGCTCGACGCGGACGGCAAACGCTCGATGAATAGCGTCGAGGATTTCGAGGCGCTGATGCTGCGAGTGAGAGACAGAGCGTAGGTACTTGAAAGACGAAGCGGAACAAAGTATCACACTTTCTCTCTTTCATAGCAGATAGCGATGAGAACTTAACGCATAGTTCTGACGGGCCCATAGCGAGAGTTTACTGTATATATGTCGTGTTTGTATTCATTTTCATCCAGAGAACTTCACCAATCAAATCGTACGATTTTCTCAAAGACAGGATGAAAATGATGAAAAGTTACATTTTTGTATATCTCTTCTCTTTTCTTGACAGTCTGATTTGTTAATCGTTTCTATTGTCGAAGCTGACACAGGGGAACGCGTTCCTATGTACACAGCGGTCGTTTAACTATTTAGTAATAATACCTTAATCATCCTATTAGTGTATAGGGAAACTAATTCAAATCCGTACACCAATGAAGTACATTGTTCAGGAATACACAACAAATTCTGAGCGTGAAAAATTTCTACGAACTTCTCCACGCCACTTAACGCGCAATTTAACCTTCCATCGGCTCGAGTAATTAACAGGCGCAGCAGCAATATGGAAGCAGGCCCCCAACAGATTCATCCGTTAATAGAACGCGAATTTAACAGAGAATACGAACTAACGAATCGATACCGTCTTCCTCTAAATCACGAATCAAGGAACGAAGGTGCGGGGGGATGCTTCCATGCAGATATCCAGACAAAAGGGTGTCGTAAAACAATATTGCTGTGTAGATTGCGGTTATTACGGAGTAGAACGCCGAGCTAGACTCATCCGGCCAGTTAAAGATTAAAATCTAATTAATCAAGTCGGTGGCTGCGTCGACGGCGGCAATGGCGTCGGCGAGGGAGGAATGGGAAACGAAGTAAGAGAATGGAGAAATACTCAATTAAGCTCCGGGCCTTTTCGCCTCTCTTGGGGACTCGGAGATTTATCTTGGATAACCAGCCGCGGTGGTTGCGTATTTAAATCAAAGTGGATTGTGGATAAAAAGGGAGAGGTGGGCAGGGTAGAGGGGGGAGGGGGGGAGGTGTTGAATTCGAGACAAGGGCTCTTCTTTCGCGGGCGCGCGATCTCGAGCAGTGGCAAAGCGGAAAGACACGGCCGCGCTGATCGAAGGTAGTTAACCCTGTTAACCCGCCGTATCGATCTACAGTGGATATTCCCAGAGATCGGGTTACCGGTGCTCCAACAGTCGGAGGTTAAGATGTTGAGTGCACCCTTGAAATACAAATGGTACTAGCTTCTCCACTTTTCCTTTTAGCCGATCGCGAGGCATCCTGTTCCGCGAAACAATTGTCTGCTTCCGTAGTTCGCATACAGGCTGAAACGTAGCAGGCGCAACGATCTTTCGCGGCTGACGAAGCATTGGAAAATAAGAAGAAATGGTTTATGTGAATCTATAGTCCCGTCCATAAGTCGAATCATGGTAAAAATATTGGGGCGATGGGTATAAACAAATCCTACAATAGTAGCCGCAAAGGTTTATCATTTTTATAAAGTAATTCAATTACAAATAAATTAGATTGTGAAGTTTATATTATAGAATATTTGCTTTCTTTACGTATGAATCACATTGTATTATTATGTATTCCTTTGAAGAATTTAATGATCCAATTAATTTTTTTATTGGCGTATTCAATTGAATTTTATGGACTAATAACGGTATTATTTTATTGATTTTTGTACCATTTCTGAATCAATTTGGTTCACAAATTGGATTGGATTAACGTCGGGTAACTATGCACGTTGTGAGATTGGTTGTTTTATAATTAAAACAAGTAAATATAACAAAATAAGATAACAAAGTTCCTCCAGAAACTTGTATCCGGTTTTCAATAATCAGCTCGCTCAAAACGAGCAAGTGATTTGTGGATGGGGCTGTATGTCTGATTTGACCTTGTTCCTGACTTTCAGCGAATTAATTAATTTTATTCATTACTACGTTGATATCGAATATCATCAAAGAAAGGAAACGAGCTTCCCGTCACAGGGTTAAAAACAGTATTTCAATTGCACGAGCAACAGATCACGTTGCCGCTGATACATATTGTGGCTTTTGGTTGAAAGGAACAATAAATTTCGCGCATCAAAAGAGAAACAAAAATCGTCGTGCTCCACAAGCGGGAGATAAAAATTGATATTTCGCAATCGGGCCGAGTTGCTTCTGTCGAGTCACGAAATAAAGGTCAATTGCGAGTGCACTCTGCACACCCTGGCACATATCTGGTAGCTTTGGCGAGCAAACGACGCTGCAATACAGTGTATTTCCGTTGTTGACAGCTAAAACAGTGAATTATTACAGGAACCTGACATCTATTATCGGGACTTTTAATTCCTTCTGGTATCCTACAGTCCCTCTCGCCAGTTTCGTCTACAATTGCTTATCAATTTCATTCTTTCGTACAACTTGTTTCGTTCCCTGTAGTTTTATTATCGAAACATCCCTAATCCATATTCCTCAGAAATATTTACAGTAAATAATGATAAATAAAATTAATAAAGTATGAAGTAGCAATAGTCCATTCAACTGTTATCGTTTAGCTACATTTTCTCTCTACTTCTCCGCAATATTAGTGTACAGTCTTTCCGATCGAATGCTCGAATGACGTCGACTTATTTCGCTGAAAGGGGGCTTATCGTAGCTTTTCTGTGGCTCGATACGCATCGAACTTAGGCGGTTGAAGGAAATTAATGGCATCCAAGAGAGCGAAAGTAGATGCTTACTGAAAATATTAATGAAGGATCATGCAGGTGACACGACATTTTGATAGTACTTTATTAATGACTCTAGAGGGACGTTTTCGAGTCTAATCAAGAATTACCATGTAAACGCGGACCGCCGAGTATTTCACTGACGATTGATATTAATTTGTTACGGCATTAACGAGTGTTTGCGTGACATAATGTTCAACAATTCTGTGTATTAAGTATTTCAAATTATTATCAACACGGACAGTTGTATGCAAATGCTTGCCTCGCAAACATAATGCGGTCGACGTTTACTAGGTGCGTTAATATTCGAAAGTTTCCACGTAGGTATCTACTATTTGAAATCGTACAAAAACTTGCTTTTCTAACAACATAGGGTTGCCAAATACATACGAAACATTATACGAAATTTTGTTTTTCGCGTGAATTTACAGTGCTTAATGGTATTCGTAAATGCATGATTCAAAATGAATGACTCAATAAATATTAGAATATTTATATTTATGATAATTATTTGTTTGAACAGTAGATATTTGAATATTACAAAGATATTATCTTTGAGTACCCCTGGTTATACATTTGTTAGTGTTAAATTTCTTAGGATTAAAATTTTCTTTAACTCAGTGAAAGTTTTTATCTACTGCAGGACATTTCATTCCATATTGTACTGTACAATTAGCAGTGAGTGGTTTAATTTTGAAACATTAAAAACAAATGTAACTCGGAATATGAGGTAGATCAATTATAGGAATTTTGATTACAGCAACTGAACCTCCTTCAAGCTTGAGATAAAAATTGCCCAATACCGCAATAGTAATAAAAATTGCATGAAACCCCGTAAAATTCTCACAAGAAAATGCTTTCTCCAATAAAAACCAGACTCAACAATAGGAACTCCTTTTACCCGCTACTTCCAACCACGAAATACAAAAAATAAGACAACAGTGTTTCAATTCTCAAAAAAAATAGTAACCAATGTCAATTTGTAAAGATTTAAATTTCGTTTTTATACCCATCTTAAAAATAACTTAAAGCAAGTAGGTAGTTATCTTGTGCCAAAACCAAATAAATCTTTTCAAAATGATTTTTAATTATAGATAATTGTTCCAATTAAAATAATAGATGATCTTAACAGCAGACACTATTTGCAAAATAATTTCTGGCGTGCCTTGTTCAAATACAAAATAAAATGAAAACTCATTCATTTAGTAACCAAATAACGAAATAATTCACTGAAAAATCATTTGCTTCTTCAAATGCACGAGCCTACGAGTATTTGAAAAGAACGTACAATATGGCAAATAACATAATATATTATTTGAATAACCTTACCTGAAATATTTCATCCAAATGCTGCCAAAGCCTGCGTCAGATGCGGCACAAAGTTTCTACTCAGCTTTTTCTTCTCATTTTTTCATACCGAATGCAGTCTGCAGAAGTCCTCTCTACAAATTGTGATACGCGCTGTACAAAAGTACTCGGCGCTATCGCCGTGAGTGGAGAAACTTGTGCGGGAAAAATTTGTTGACAAAGGATCGTGGGCGATATTCAACGCTTTTCCACCCTTCGACAGTGTCTAAGTTACGGGGCGCGCGGCAGAAAGTGAGAAAGAGCGCCAGCGGCGCGTTGATTAAAACGCATTCGTTGAATTGTTCGCCTTCGCGCTTCCTCTTTTTCCCTGTTCTGCGCGCCTGTCACACGCGCACCCTCCGAACCGGCTGCAGCCGTAATTAACGTTAATTTTTTAATTAGAATCTCGCCCCACAACAACATCAACGTCGCCGTACAAAAGCTCAGTATATTCTGGTACTGTGGTTGTAGGAAAATGTGAATAACAATTCTTAGACGAGAGAAGCATAGTGGCAATAAATAATCGTTTTGTATAGGAAACTATGTTTGAAGGGATAACAAAATATTTGGTGCTTAAACTACGGTGGAAGAACGCAAAACTGCTATTGGGATTTAGTTGAATAAAAAATAAAAATGTTGGATGAAGTGGTTAAGAGAACTTCAGTGTTTTTTATATTTCGTGGAAAGAATTTGTTCCTTTTCCCTTTTGGATCCTCTTGAAAAATTCAATTTTTCTTTGCTTTTGATGCAAATGGAAAGTGCGTAATGTTATGCTACTTTAAATGTCAGTATGGCTTTTTGTATATTAAAACTCTTTGGCAGCTGTGCAAACATATCTGTATTGACGTTTTTGCAATGGATTTTCAATTTGAGTTTTTATGCTTCTGAGTGGTATTGGTGGATGATTGGAAACAAAGCAGAAACAAAATGAAGTGCAGTGAATTCTGATTGCCTATTTCGAAAAAACCTGATGGTAAATTTAATGATTGCAATACCATTGTTACGATAAATATCGTGATATTTACAAGAAAAATTTCGAACAATTTTGTTGCTTCGGTTTGAAATCTTGCAAGGAATTCTTTTTCCTCGTATACGTTAAAGACAAAGTAGATAAATTCTATGTAAAAGCCATGATTTGATTCTCTTTAAAATATCCATGAGTATCTATCATCAGTATTTATGAATTCTTTTTCCGCGAAATTCGTCCAGTCCCCACATGGTCAAACTTTTCAGTTCAACGCACAAAATGTACGAAGCCATACATTGAAACGAGGCAGTCTGTATAGCGTAGGAGTATCTTTGTTCTTTACTTTCTCTGCATTTATCCTACCCTCGAATGAGCCCCATAAAATACATCACGTACCTCACTAAACAAAGAGCGTAGCTGTCGATAGTTTCGGAGCTACCCTTTTGGACTTTGATTTGTAACATTTGAAGGTTTGCTCAGCGAAGGGATTACTTTTGTTGGACTGTTGATTTTGTTCTTATTCGGTCTAGCAGTCCAGTTGAAAAATAGGTATCGAGGGAGATCTTGAATTGCAGATGAACATATATGGGAAAGGGTTAAATGTGTAAGAGTGCGGGTGGCCCTTTTAGGCTGTCATCGATTTAAAATACAGTCATTATTACTCTAATTTTAAGGGCTGCTTTAGTCTTACATTTCAAGTATAATGACTTCCTCGCCATCTATCTGTAAAAAAAGATCACTGAAAAGAATGGATTTGCTCTGAAGGAGAATAAAAGGTAGGTACGTCAAAAAACATTTCAGTCGATAAAATTAATAATGTACAAAATTCCGGAAATGTAGGGATAGATTCAAATTTGTAGATAATGAAACTTATTTCTATGTTTATTCGAATATTTACATTCTTGTGTATAAAATTAATTACATTATTATCATGTTACTGTTTAAAAATGTAATATCTAAAAAGCTGCTATTATCAAAACAATATGTTGGTATAAATGTTATGAATTCATGACGCAGGTAACTGGAATACAAAAATATTTTATCGGAATATGTAGGGTACCTGTCATAAAGCTTCAATGGGGATAAAAATATCATGCATTCGAATTCGTGAAAATGATATCGAGTTCGGCTCTTCTTTTCAGTTTTGCGATAAAATATTTCTATAACGGTAACAATAGTAAATAATACAATACACGACGCGTATCAATTCGTTGTGAAAGAAATTATATTCCTGATCCAATGGTTAATTGGCCCAGCCGATGAATGCAGTTTACCGAAGTAAAACAGAAATGCAAGTGGGAAACGAACGTTACACAGAATGGAAGTGAAACCAGCGAATTCATAAAAGTGTAGATTGACTGCCATTTCTTTACAGAAGGATTTTAATAATGCTGTAATTGCCTTGTCAGAAACAGTGTGAGAACTTTCACCATTTCGTTGTCTTGAATAACAGCAGTGAAATTTGCCTTCCTTTTTCTACTTCTTGGAGAAACAGGAAATGGGGTCTTTAATAAAGGGTTTCCCTCTTAATTCTGAATTTTGTTATCCTCTTATTTCCTGTTTCACCAGAGTAGATTGTGGTTAATAAAATATATACTACTTCGAATATCAAAATTCTTGCAAAAATTATGTATGAATCGTGGTGTGGATTACAGATGAATTATATAATTTATAACGAACTCGATGTATTAAACTCGCCATACTTCGAGGAGGTAAACTCCATGGATAAATAATTCTATCTTCTACGAAAATAGATAGAATTTAATTAAACTACTTTAATCCCTTTGTTGACTAAACCTCTAAATTTCTTTGAACGTCGAAAGTGGGTAATTTCAGACCTAAGTAAATCCAAAATCGAACCCTGTGATCTTAAATATGCAATGGCATTTAAGCTTGAAATAGAACGTTAATGTAGTGAGGTTTTTAATTGCATTAATACTTTATGAGATATCTTTAAAGGAAGGGACAAAAGAAATAGGCTAAAAACGTACCAGTTTCCCCAATTCTATTCTCCAAATGGCCTCTGATTAAGGAATGGTTGGATGGTTGGTGCATCACTAATTCGATATACGTTTGCCATTTCAGTGCGAGTGGATTCAGTGATTTCCCCATTTTATCGTATCAAATACAAGTGAAATATTTTATCTCATATCTGACTTTACAAAAAATAATTCCAAGTTTCAACGCCAACCAACAAAATTAACTACGAAAATTTCTCGCGTGGCTATTTTTCATCTAATAAAATTAAATTCCTTTTTCCTGTCTTGAAGTCAGAAGGATCGGCCTTCGCTAGGTTGATATAACTCAGAATACAAACCTGCGCGTCCCACTCTCGTATAACATTTCCTCATTGTTTTATGCTCCACATTTACCCATTGAGATATTAACACGTAATTACCAGCCACCCTCCACGCATATCCCTCGATTCACTCTATTTTTTTCTCCTCCTCCGCCTTCTTCAATCGCATCAGCGGCGTTTCCTTTCAGTCGAACGGACAAACGATGATTTTATTCTCGAATTCTCTCCTTTTAATCTGTGCTTGACATGGCTATTCGCAGTCCCAGCGACAGGATGCCTTTCAATTATTCCGTCCATGCCACGCGTAACGTAATTCGAGCCGTGTTTCGCACTTTTCCGCGATGAACGCGTACGCTCCTTCTATTTTCCTGCCCCGCCTTTTTGTTTTGGACGCGCGGAAACTGCAAAGTGTACCGTGGCGGAATCGACGTCGGGGACAAAAACGTCGACGGAAGAGAGGGGCGGGGGGAGGGAGGGAGAGAGAGAGAGAGAGAGAGAGAGAGAGAGAGAGAGAGCGGGACGAGAGCGCGGGAGAAAAATGGAATTTTCAACGACGGTTCGCTACCAGGCCAAATGGGCTTTCGATCGACTCAAATGACCGACGCTTTAATTGCGTTCCTCTTTTTGCCCCCGCGCCGCCCGTGTAATTTGCAGCGTTCCTCGTACTTTATGCGCTCTAAGTGATGTAATCAACGAATTTAATGCGCCCCGTAAAAATGGGAAACGTCATTGTTTTATCGGCGATAATGGGCGCAATCTCCCACGGCGTTGGTCGCCTCGTTATTTCCGCGAAAACGGATTTCCACTCGAGGCACCAAGGATTTCTCGTTACCGGCGGTGTATTCGATTTCGCTCGCGGATCCCGCGTAATTGTTATTCAACTTCTCATATTCCCTTGGCCGGGACGAATAAGATTCCCTCGACCCTTAATGCGTTTGCGGAATTATTCTCGGACTTCGTGGGGACTGACAGAAGGAGGAGCAATAACGGGTGTACGAGAATTTTTATGTAACGTCGGGGGGACCATATCCGTTCACTTATGATAGCGATAGCTCAAAGAAAATTGTTGGTGAGTTTGTATAGAGTTTGAAATTGGAGAAAGTTCATGAAAATCACGTTAAAGGGATAGCCTCGTGTAACGAGTTGAAAAAATCATTTTTTTGCATAAATCAATAGTTGGACATCACGAAAATATTCTTGCAAAGAATTATTCTACAAAATTCGGAAAATTGAAGCGACTATAGCCTGTTCTGCTACGGAACTGCAGGTGACACAGGATAAGCAGAAAACTTTAAACGCGTTTTTCTCAAAAAGACAGTTTATTATCCTAATAAGATATAGAAATCTTTCCTTTTCATATTCCATTCTACATAGTTAACCATTTCCCACCCCCGTTCAACATTAAACTCGTTAGTCCACTGAACATTCAAGCCATTATTCCAGTCACAAGCACTAACTCGAGCCCCTTTTTCTGTTTCAGGTAAGTTGAAAAGCACGCAAGCTGAGGAACAATGCCCGGGCATCCACGCAGCCGTAAGTGATTCCACGCAAACGATCGCGGTTTATCGGTCCATTAATAAGGAGCGATTGGATGGCGAAAGCGGCGCGCGCGCCCCTCCCTGATAAATATAGATCGAGGCACGCGCGAGTTTGGGGAATTAATTAGTGAAAATTCAACAGTGGAATCAAGGGAAAAGGTAGGTCGGGCTGCAAAGATTGGTCGGCAGGCCTGGGATAAGGACGCGCGGGCGTTGTAAGCGGTAGACTTTGGTACTCGAGACTTCGCCCTTCCAAACCCTCGTAGCAACGAGCTTCTCCCTTGGGAGCTGCTTCCACTCCCTTCTCCTCGTACTTATTCAACCTCGCTCTTCTCCATTTTCCACAACCTCTCGCCGAGTTGGGTTGCCGGTGTAGTCGACTCTTTCTGCCTTCTCCCCTTCTCCCTCCAACCTTTTTCGCCATCCACCCCCAACTCCTCCCCCCTGCTGGCCGATACTCAATATTAACCGCATCTCGCCAGCGCCAGGCCGTTATCGTTATAATAAAGAAGAAGGAGAAGAGTGGGAAAAAAGGGTGAGGAAGAGGGGGTGGGCTCGGCTGGCGTCGAAACGAAAACGGTGGCGCAACACGATTATCTACGACCGCCGACGAGGCCCCAGCATGGCGGGCGCGCCTGCCGTGCCAGATCATTTCGGAAACGACTTGTAGAAAGTGTATAATATTTTCTCGACTGCCGCGTAAATTGGCACGGCCGGAAAATAGGGGCTGACGTTTTACGGTTATACGACGGCCGACGGATTCTGGGGATTCGGCATATTGACGCCGGGAATGGGCATGCTTGCAAATTCGCCGCAATGTTACCGTGGGATGGGTAAATGGAAGGTGACGGGATAATTGAAACACGTAGATGAGCGAAGGAATTTTAGAAATGTTCTGTGAATGTTGTAAATAATAACGTAGGTAAGTGCTGACTTCAAAGAAACTTGGGTTTATTCATTTTTCTCCGCTGTCTGTTTTCGACTGTGTTGCATTCAATTACAACTCCATGAAAAATGTTATGCACTTCTGATAAACGGAACCAATACAATCAATCTCCCAAACCTGAAAACTCGTTCGCTCACCGACGCGAACGTACAAAGTCAACAGACCACTCGTCTTCTATTTTCCCAGCACAGAACCACTGAACAGAGTAGACGCATAACAGGCCCTTCGCCTAAAAAATCCTCCACCGTTCAGAAGAACCGGCAGCGCTTTATTTCGAGCAATAAAGCGATAGCGCCGAGCGCCCCAGCGGCTCCGAACTCCGGCGTGCTTTCAGCGGTGCGCCGCGTTTTCATTTCCCTTTTCCCGATTGTCTTCTTAGACGAATTACACCCCGCCGGCTCGCTCCTCGGCCTGAATAAATGATGAGGCTCGACGCGCGCGTGCACGCCTGTTGTTTGGTGATTTTTTTACGGCTCGCCGACGAAATAGCGCCGGAGCAGAAAAGAGGGTCGTGGAAGCACGGCGCCTCCGCGTCCCCTGGACCCCGCGGGACTCGCTTCCACCCGCTCGCATCGCGCCCTTTTCACACCCCGCTCGATTATCCGACACGAAGACGAATACGCGTTCGTCTTCCGCTTCTGGGCCATTTCTGTGCGTTGCTTTTTATTTTACTTGGTATCGCCAGTGTCTGCTTCTTCGACTATTCCTCGCGACGAGAGCCGGCCTCTCTAAGAAGATTACCGAGGGATCCCGCGCGATAATATTTGCGTTACGCCACGGGGGCAATCGTTAATTGTATTTCTTCCACCGGCGATCTAATTAAGCCCGCGCATGAACGAGCGTCCCGGACTCGTCCCCGAGCACGATCGTTTGATTATTCATCTTCTCCTTTCTACCTTCTTTTTCTGTTCTTGCCCGCTACGATGCAGTACGGCCATTCGAGTGAAAAGAGGGTTCAACCGAGAGGGCCTAGGGTTATGCAATCCCCGGGGCTACGTCCTCCCTCGCGCCCTCCCCCGCGTTGCTAGCTTCTTTCTCCACGCTCGACCATCCCCGCGGAGGGACCGGTATTCTAATGCCCCGTGGCTCGCCCCCTCCTTTTTCTCTTTCCTTAATGTCTATCGCCGCTTTCTTCCTCGCGGAGCAGGGTGTCCTTCTTTATCACGGTGTCATCCTTTCCATCGTATTCGACCTCCTCGACTGAACGAAAACCGAAGGACGCGTCCCCCTCGTTTCAAATCGCGCGACAAAATCGAAATCCGATATCGGCAACCTTCCACGGAAACACCTAGCTAAGTACCCGCGTGTAAATTCGGGAAATCGCGTTCCGCCACGCAGATCGGAGAAGATCGGCACTCCGCGGGGGGACTCGGAGGGAAATTCGGGGATGGAAGAGTGGCTTGGATTTGGGGAAGTCTCTTAAACCTTGAGCGCCGTACTTTTTTTTCAAATTCCCCAGCCAGGAATTTTTAAGTTCGATGACGTTGTATCGAGTGCGATAGGGAGGGCATTGAAGATTGTAAGGGAAATGCCAATTTTACAGGAAAGCCAGTTCAAAATTTGCATTTAACTCTTAATTCAATACTCTACTTTTGCAGCTATCCAAATTAAGGATCACAGATAGCATATTCACTAAGAGAGACAGCAGAATATCGAATGAACCTTATATTTTACACCCTCTTCTGAGGTGTACCGTTGTTCAAAAAGATGTAATTCCAATTTTTCAAGTTGTAACACGCTTTGAAATAAAATACAATGCAACGACGAAATAACTTGATCGCACACATTGACACAGCACTAAAATATGCTTGCACGAATATTCCACTTACAGCTGCAAGAAACAACTGAAAATGGATTAGTGTTGTTGAAAAACCATCCAACTTGATAACGACACATTGCTCTCTGATGCGAAGCTAATGAAGTTAGAAATGTATCGTACGAGAAACTCAAAAATTTACATATTTTGATTAAGTCGTAGGATGTTTTAAAAAGTAGAGTCCCAAGTGAAAAGCGAATTTTATATTAATATAGAAATTAACTATTACTAACCACTAACACGACAAAATTCCCAAAATGCGCCACGAATTAAAATATCAATGCACTTCCATGCACGCATCTTTCCAAACCCGACCAAGGAATCTGCAAGGCACCCTTAATACTCGCAGGTCGGTGTCTAAAAATCTGAGTCCAAGTCTTCGAAAAGGACTACCGTGTCTCCCCCTCCGCGGGGGCGGGGGGGGGGCGCGTTTAATGCAAAAGTTTTCGTTGCTCGGGCACAGGAGGTCTTAAAAGTTAAACTCGGTTGGAAACGAAACACGCGAAGGAAACAGAAACAAGGGTGGAAGCTCGCCGTCTTTATCCCAACGGAACTGGCCCGCGCGCACCGTTCATTTGCAATAATAAACTACCGTCGTCCATTCCCAAACTTCTTCCTCTGCTCGAAAAGTAAACCGTTGCTCCGCCTAAAAACGCGGGAGGAAAAGGAAAGCAGAGAAAACGCGGGGCTGGAATAGACAGGGGTGATGATGATCGTAACAACGAAAGTAGGGGGAGAGGGGCGTGGAGGGCGATGAAATAATATCGCGAAATAAGCCCCCGAGACGAATGAGCGAAATTTATTATCACGTCAGCGGATAGTTGTTATGTTGCGAAGGAAAATGGCACCGGCGATGGTGAAAGCCTTTGTGGGTGATTCGGTGGGCGGGGGGGGGGGGGGGGGTAGAAAGAAGCACAGAATGGAGAGACCTAGGAAGGAGAGTGACTAGATTGTCGTAATACGCAGAGGGGGGTGGCTTTCTTTCCCACTCATGAATAACGCTTTAACGCCATTTTTTACGTCTCTCCCGCCAGGCAGCCTGGAGAGAAACAACCGCGGAGTCTAAGTGCTTCGAACGCGCGTATCCCGAAATTCACTCACCTTACCGAGGCGTTATCCCCGTACTGCAACCCCAATACAGAAATTTACATTCGTCTGGGCCCCTCCCCTGTACGCTGTACGCTCAGCATTCTGCCCTCCCTCCCCTCCCCTGGCCCGAAATCAAGCTGAGAATGCCTCTATTATCGGATCAGACGCATGCTGGAAGACTGCCATTCCGCTTCGGCAAAAAGCCTCGGCAAAGTAATTGACATTATCTGCGACAGCGCGGGGACGGAGGGCTATTGAAAGTACCCACAATGCGGGCGTGCTCGTCCGATTGTATATGCATTAGAGTTGCACGGGGCGTCCGGTAAATTGCGGTGGGTGAACGGGGCGATATTTCTTGAATGAAGATGCAGGGACGTGGAACACGGTCGCTCCATAATCTGAAACGCCATGAATCTTTTGATGGGTATTACTGTATCCTATTCTTTGCCTGTATCTTTGTGTCTTATGCGAGCTCTTCAATTCGCGGGTTTAAATGTATTGTTAATTATAGGTTTGGTAATTTCGTATGGATTCTGTGTTACTGTTTGAATGATTTAAATGGAAAATTTAGTGGAATACTATCCCTACCTGATGCGAGGACTACTTAGGAGCGAATTCTACTCTTCTTAAGGAGGAAGATAGGAATATGAATACCGAAATTTGCATTTATTTATTTATTTATTTTTTTATTGTCTGTAAACGGGAAAGGGTTCCCTTTAGTGTATAAGAATAGGAGGGCACATATAAAGACAAAAGGGTATTGAAGGGTTCGGGATGTAAAATTTGAGTGAAACTGTTGAATTAACTTAACAGAAATGTTCGTACTCAAGGCCGCTTGAAGATCATTTTATAAGACAAATTTTTAATTCGTCTTAATGTTTGTTAAAACGTGTAAATAGATTTGAGAAATTACGAACTTTCACATTGCTTTCTCATAGCATACAGATTACATTAAACTGCAATGGAACAATAATTTCATGAATAATCACGTTGTAGAGCAATATTAATTAAAATAATAATCGTGCATAATTACAATCATTACCGCGATACTATAACTGTTCATACATAAAACTAGCGATTCCCGAATAATCATAGTAAAATATAGTTTTGAATTTAAAGAAGTCTGCTTATAATAAATTGGGCGTGTCTTTCACAATTCCTCCAAAGATCTAACATGTGTACAGAAGTGTTCTGCGAGGAGATGGTGATTTTATCCCTTAATTACTGGACGAATAAATATATATTTTTGCACAAATTTGTAATAAGTGCACATGTCATAATAATTTACTTCACAGTAATAAATGATCTCACAAGGAAAGATCCGGAACTCAGAAATACAAAAAATTCTGAGACTTTGTGAATGTGTGGGGGATTTCCTCCTGATTAATTTTTGTTTGATCCCTTAATTTGACCCCTTAAATTCCGGCTATTTTCCGATTTTTTGTTATAACTCGCGAGCTGTAAGAACTGTAAGTTACTAAATGATAGTCCTAATTAAAAGAAGTAACATTTGCCTTGAAACTAAATCCTTTGGAATTTATTAAACATTTTACGGGTTTATCACAAATATTTCGATAGCCTTCTATCCAGATTTAATATTTAACCTAATCCGATTTATATAAAATACCGATGGCAAAACACAAAATACTAAAGGTCATTTATCTCAGAACCACCTTTCGACCAGATACGCCCTTTCAAGTTAACACGGCAGTACTGAATGGACCGTTTCCACTGACGACAGTGAATCATCACGGAACTGACATGCGTGCGTAGACCTTTAAATTTCTAAAACATCGAAATAAACAAGCATCTCCAACATTAGATACCATTGGGTCCACGAGACCGCGCCTCACCTCAGGGTTAACTACCCAACACAAGGCTGCGAGAAAGCTAGCCACCTAACTCTGATCTTAAAACCACCTCGACATAGGACTTCACCTGAAGCAAGGCCTTATAACTAAAGAATCTCGACATATCACAGCGAACGGTTACTATTCACCGATCGAAGAGTTCCAATCGTCGAGCCAAAGAATCTCCAAGCCCTAGACGCGGAGCACCCACCGAATCGAGCCTCCGGTTAGACTTTAGAGAATCCGCGTCGAGGGAGGGACGACGCCCACGCGCGTCCTCGCGCGGATCCTCATTCATCTCATAAAACACAGGATGGCGCGCCCCTCTGATAGTCGTCGAAATTGCCGCAAGAGCGGGCGGCGATGATAGAGGGGATCCTCGTTCCTCTCCGCTCCTTATCCTCGCCCTCGCTCCTCTTGGATCCTCGATTATCCAAGACGGCGGAGGCCGTAATCGGACGAGAGCCCCGAACAAAGAAGCGCACAGGCACGGCGTAATGGCACGCGCACGGTTTTGGCGCAAGCGGCCAGAGGACGAGCGAGCTGATCAAAAGAAACCAGACTCGTCGGTGCCGACGAGCATTAACGAACCTGAGGGCCGATAATGGCGGGCGAGGACGATTGTCCCGCGTCACTGGCGACGGTAGACGGGTAGAGTCAAGGACGTGCGAAAGTCGCCTGGGGGGGAGGGAGAGACGACGAGTGGGATTTGCAACTTTTCGCGATTAAAGTGCGTTTCCTATGACGGCCACGCGGTAATCCGCTGGGCGAGTTCGGCGGGGCGACTGATACGCGATGCCACAAAGCCATGGGCATCATGGGCCCTTCGTGTCGCCGTCTCAGCCCGACGATTTGATTTAAATTTATTTACACTTGTCCCTTTTCTACGGGACGCTTCCTGCGCACCGCTATGAACCCGACGGCGCTATTGATTTCGTCCTCACTCACGAACCACCTACACCCTGCCCCCCCCCTCTCTCCCTACAGCGGCTCCGCCACGAGTACGTCCCTTCTCCGACCCCCGCCAAGAGCTCCGCACCACCCTTCACCCGCGGAAATTCGTTGTTACGAAATTCATCGATTCGTCCTTTTTGCAAGTAATCGAGGCACGATATAAGTCTGGATTGTCAGGACGGCTGGAGGGAATTGCTCTGTTAATCTGTCAACCGGCGAAGACAAGCGAACAGAACAGAACAGAACAGAAACAGAAATATGTATATGTTTGTTTCTTATTACCACTACAGGGGTAATAAACCTTCTGATGTTTCTTCGCTTTTTTTTTGGTTTATTTTGCCAAGATTAGAGTAGTTCTGAACCTGCAAATAGTTCTACTTTTTTTTGGTTCAGTATGGTCGTTGTGGTTGCAATTGTGGCCACGTGGTCGATGTGATTCAATTTCGGAGGGAGTAGATTAGATTTGAATATTGGGGAATTCGTGAGCTTCCTAATTGGAGTGGTTAGTTGTTCCGCGCAAGAAATGAAGGACACAATTTGTCGGCCATGGGCTTTGCAGAGGGATGCCAGATTTGTCACTTGTCTTCTATTGTCTGGAGTGCTCGTTTCGGGTTGTCTCATAATTGGGCTATTCCGTGGTCATTAATATTCATACAACGGCTTGATTTCATGGCTACAGAGTCGTATATATAATGCAAAGATTTCGGGGGATACTCTTCAGCAATTTCATCTTGCGTCAAAGTAAGCTTTCTGTTGGGCATGGAAAGATTTGTATCCAGATGCAGATACGAATTGAAGGTGTGGTAGAACTGAAGCGATATGTTTGACAATGTTCATTAAATGGTATTTTGGCAATGAGCGCTTCTAAGTGAATTATTTTTTAAACACATCGAATGAAAAATTTTGTTCCGTATTTTCTACTTGCTGATTTTTTTAATGAATCACAATATCTGTTTTCGCATATCAGAAGTTTTAGATCACTGTGTATATTGGATACTCTTATCGAAATGACGTTTTGTCATTTTACCACTGTTAAATATGATTTAATGCAGACGTTTGCATCTGGAGGAAAATTGTCTAGAATTTTTGTTCATAATAAAAACTAGAAATACATATTTGGAGGTGAATTCACGGGAAACACTTTTTCATTAACATTATAAAATGGTATTTCACAACATTTCGGAGATCATAATATATCATTTAGTTAATTAGTTAACTTTCTCGTCGTGTCGCTTCTGTACAGCCATAAATTCTTATTCTGCAAAACAAGAAGCCCTCCGAGCTTCTATCCTCGATATAAAAATTAGAAAACTATTCCAAAAAATAGCAAAGATGAGGAAAGAACGTCATTAATCCTTTCGTTACACATTTCTCAATTCAATAAAGTATCCCTGGAAGATTAAAAAAATTTCAATTACTTGTCACATATAGAAAGTGTGCGAAATTATGTGAGCAAAGAAGGAGCATACACTGAAGTGAAAAAAACATATCCCGAACACTGTTAAATTATTATAAATATATAACGATAAGATTGAAGGAAAATCGAGTGGCCCGGTATAGTTCTTAAAGAACAAAAGACTCCGACGGCGTGCTTCAGAAATTCGGAGGCTCTGGAAAGTCTCCATTGAGATGGAAATATCCAGGCAGTAGTGCTATTCAAAATTTAGTATCGGATCTCTTCTGAAATTACATTTTATAGGGGCAATTCGTTCTGCACCGCACCGGGATTGGCTTGCATTAATAATGCCTTTATGGGGCGCACCCGGGTGACCCCGAAGTCAGCAGTCTGCCTCGATTTTTCACGATAGGATGGAGGCTAGTCCCCATAAGGACACGCTCGAAGAAAAGGTGGCTTCTATTTCTGCCTTGAATTTTGGATCGTGACCTTTCCCGTCGGCACGGCGGTACCGCGATTCTGAAAAATCGACATGTCGACGAGCCTGCTGTTCCGTTCGCGTAGGATCAACATTTTCTCCTCCAGGGGACTTCAATTTCCTTCCACACATACAGGGACGCAATACTAATTCAATAAGGGCCAGAATTATTCTTAGCGAAATCTGGTTTGCTAGGATTATTTCACGACAGAAATAAAGTAGCAATCAGGATAAGATAAAGAATTCGTTTCTGGTTATATTGTAATTTAAGTGTGTCCAATTGTAGGTACTTTTTATTAACTTTGATTAATTCTGATAGTAAATGCAGTCACTTAAGAAAAGTTGCCAATAACAAATACGTTAAAAATACATTATATATCGCAGAATTACTAAAAATTGACATTCCCTGTTTTTCCCTTTACCCTTTATTTGGAGTACCTAACTTGTGCCAAAAAATAGAAAATAGTTGGCAACTTGAACGACGTTGACGATATCTCTCTTTCACTTCAATGAGCAGGTTCCCAGGAATATGAAAAGCTTGAACACGAAATCGTAACAGATATTGATCCACTGTATTTAATAATAATACAGTAATGCAGGAATTAATAGCAATTTTGTGTGTAATCACAATTGCAATTAACAGGAATTCAATTGCTTTATTACAATTCTACCACCCCAATTGTTCCACCACAAAGTGATTTTCATTTGTAACCGAGAAACCTATAATCGTTCTAATGATCAATAATTAACTCCAATTAACAAAAGACAAGATAAGCAAAGCATAAGTAATTAATATTATCCTCCATATTGTATTCTAATTATAAAATAATGCATCCTGAGTCTTACCTGCGGTAAGTTTGATTTTCTCAGAATATTCAGCTACACATTTTACTTCAGAGTTCCTTTTTCGTAAATAATATATTAGGCCAAATTTCGATCTATCACATTTACTGTGAACAAAATGAAGTAACTCGCTTGTAATCTGTATTAAACATAGAATTTTAAATCTTCCGAAACTATAGAATTTTAACCCTTCGTAGTGACACCTTTTTATAATCACAAATTGGTCACATGGGATTCACTGCAGCCCAGCGTCATTTTTTAGTTACCATTTTCGTATATTTGAATCTTTCAACTTGTCAGTAATAATTCTAAATTCGTAATACTTATACAATCATGGTCTAATAGTGTTTTTCTAGAACTGTAAATTTCGATATCATAACATTTGTATTTGAAAATGACCGATTTTCCACGGTTGTGGGAAAAAGGCGATTTTTAATTTTTTGTATTCCTTTCGTGATAAATCCCCTTTGGAAATCGTAAAGACGCGACATTTTAACTCGAAAATTGCTCTTGGGGTGCGATACAACTCGTGTGACTACGAAGGGTTTAATATATCTTGAAAAATTAAGATAAAAAATTAAGAGTCCCCGAATATTTACTGCGAAAAACAAACCAAGCTCGAAATTCGCTTGGTACAAAACTTTCCCCTTGGAAAAGCTTGACCTACTTAAAGGCGCGGTCATCAAAACCTTACGCCACTCATAATATTATCACTCTATGTAATTAACCCAAGAAATTAAATTTACAAACAGTAAGTACACCACTCCGAAACATCAACGAACATATTTTCAGCCATGATCCTTCCCTAAGTCGAGTCGTTGCGCGCGAAAGCTGTAGTTCCCCAGCGCGGTGAAATTTAAAGCGACTATCTAGCTTCGACGTGCTTTGCCAGGCTTGGGAAATGGATTCGCGAGGTCCCGAGGAATAAAAAAATGGAGTATATCTAGCAGCATTTCGCGTGGCTGACTCAGCGTGCCGTTGTATCCAACGCTAAGCTCTTCGCAGGGGATGGCCAACAGCTATTCAACGGAAGAAGTCCAGCGTGGGAAGGCAGCGAATAGCCTCCTTCGGTGATACCATAAAAATCGGCAAGGTGGCCGTAAAAAGTCGCTCGCGCGCACCTTCCCGCACACGTAGGCGCTTCTAATGCGTCCCCCAGGCGTGACAGCAGCTTACAGCGTGGCAGTGTGCTTTTGCACGCTGCCTGCTATAGGAAACCTGGGCCAGGCGCGTTTAAGGGAAAGATTTGTTCTGGGAGGAAGGACGAACAGCTCTCGAGGGATTTAATTGGGAACTGATAGAATCGTGTGAAGGCATTGCTGAATACTATAAGTATGTCGTACGCATTTGTCAATTCGGAGTGGAAGTGACGAGATTGAAGTAAAGGGTGACGTTGTTTGCTCGGGTAATGGTTACGGAATTACGATTGCAAGTGATTTAGTTGGATACACTTTGCGAGGACGCAGTTTGCAAAAGTTAGTGGTGCTAAACGTGTGTGAAGCTTCGTGTCACTATACTAAAACACTGCTGAGGGCTTTTTTACGGGACACTTGTGTTATTCACAACAGAGTTGGGCATTAACTGAATAAAAGTGATTTGAATAACGCATCAATTAAAATTTACTTTAATTTTAATTGTAATTCGAGGTTCGAACACTTTATTGGACAACATGACGAATAATTTTTTTTAACTTTTATTAAACATTCGAAAATTTTACATGAATACAAATTTTGCCGGTCGGCTGGTAAAGAAAGGGGTATAAAATGGTACGAATGGGCCTTAGTAGTATTTCTATTAAACTGCTATTGATATTTAGCATCCCCTCTAAACTGAAACTCTTCTCTGTAAACTGAAACTTAAGTCATGGAAGAAACTCTTCATGGTTGACATTTCGATTCGGTTTGTGATGCTCAGAAAAATATAGCAGTGAGAATCTGTCAAGACTTTCAATCTCAAATTTATAAAACTGCCTATTCTTTTATTCTAATTCTAATATTAAATCTTTTAATATTAAACCTTTTATTCTAATTATTCGAATATTAATTAAAATAATGCCCTGAAAAAGCCAAGCTTCCTTAATTAGGAAAATCTACCTTAATTATTTAAATCTTCTGCAATCTCTCTGCATCGTCACATCGCAGCGGTGACATGATTTTCGTTTCATAGTTGCGGGGGAGGGGGGCCGATTTCCGGGAAAAGTACGGGCCGACGAGTGACAGAGATCCAGTAGTGGCTTCAACTCGGAAGTTTGCCTCTAATTCGAGCGGCTGAACGTAAGCTGAATCGAGTTTACTCCAGTACGATTCTATTCGAGCTTAGTCGCCTTGATTCGAGAGAAGTTGCGTTACGGCTCACTCTGCGGTCGCTGGCGTAGTTCGCCAATGGCGATTCCGTCGTCCCGCGAACGTTCCAGTTCAGTTTACATCGCACTTTAGCGCAGATTTCTCCCATCTGCATTCTTCTGCTTGACAGTCGACGCGGCAGGTGCTCCTGGGAGGCGATCGATCAATGTAAATCACGAGTCAGTATCAGGGAATTGACGTCGTTGCATCGCAGAAGCAAAATACACGGGACCGGAGACCAGAAACGTGATTTCGTCACTGATTGAGAGCATCAACGATGTTACAGAGCGATTTCCTGAAGTATTGATACATGTATTATTATATTGTACCGGCCTCACGTATCACCATCTTCCATCATGTTGATTTAGTATGACAAATTTCAACAGTCACCTCTTAACACTAATAAAGGTCCAATTAACTTCATCTCTATTTGTTTACGATGTTATACGCGTACGTAAAAGATGACGCTTCGACTGCTGCAAATGTAGTATTTGGCATCTGTTTCGTGAACAATTCTATCATTTTTCCCTAGGCAAACACATGTCCAATATTATAGAGGTGTTCGCGAGATGGCTGTCAACCGTGTGAAATTTGGCCAGTTGGAGTGGTAGTTGGAACGATATCTTTTAGCTGAGTAAACGATATAGATTTGGACTCGCTATCCCTTTACATTCAAATTTGATACTCACTGTTTTCGGTTAACCTTTAGGGGACCGGCAAAGCCCCTTTTGGGGCTCTGTGCAAGTCCTTTAATTCTGCACAAAAAAAATATGCGTTATGTGTATATAAAAAATTTTGGAAACTGAAAACCACTAGCTTTTTTAAAAAAAATCGGTCCTCTGAATGTTAATTAATAATACAGTCGATAAGAACTGAGCGTCTTCTTCTTTCCTTCGGTATTATATTATCTTATTTTCGAAACAATATGTAAAGGATACTAGATTTCATACTTTTCCTTGCTTTCTTTTTAACCCCCGTATAGAACCCTTTTGGAGAGGGTGTTAGGCTGCGATTTTGCATTGTCAAAATGATCGAATGATTATTTGTATGAAGTAGATAATTCATTTGATAACGTTTTATCTCTAAAATGATAGTGTGAAATACTAACATAGGTGGTGGAGGGGGATTTGATCTTCATCAAGGGGAAGTATGTAAATTACACCTGCTCTTTATTTACATAGTTTTAATTTGGCCATTGAATTCTACGTACAGACCTTTCGTCCTGGCACTAAATGTCTTCGTATGGAGAGTTTGAATTTCCTCGGGTGGTCTCATTAACGAATCCACTAACGTGTGTAAATAGAATCATAAGCACCTCTTTTCTCGAGCAATCCTTACTTAAACTCGTCCTACCTACTAATAATTCACATCATTATTACTCAACTGCAAAGTTGAAATGCCTGCTGTAACCAATTACTTTACTAACTTTGAGAGAATAGAGCCACTTATTTCTACCCTGCTCAGTCAATAGCAGGTCAGATGGCTTTTCTTGTAATTAACCCATCACCCAGATTGATATGGTCAAGTTGATACATTTTCCAGCGCAATTTTTCCATACCAATGAAAATGATCGTATCGAGGTTTCAATTTCCTCGTAAATACCGCAGTTATACATTTAATTACAAATCAATTAATTTCCGGACAATCGCATTGAAATTGCGGGGCATTTATACGGATGCAATTAATTAGCTCCATTACTGTGACGGTCATGCTTTAGGTGTCGAATTTCGTTCTACTAGTTTCATATAAACGTGCACCTTTCTTCGGTGCGGCACGTATCCAACCCTTTAAGGCCTTATTCACACGAGACACTTTTGTGACTCGCAGCTGATATCTTAGACACATTCACGCCTTATATATCTTGTTCTGTGTTCTTTAAAACAATGCTGTTACTACCAAGTGATACCAATCTCAAGGCACAGAAAGGTTTCACGCAGAAAGGCCTAAGGCGCATGTGTGGACAAATGTGCTTCTCATTCGTGTTCGACTGTTACCGATATACTTGGAGATCAAAATGAACAAAGTCTTCTAACTGTGATATACTCTCTGCATTATCGTTGCAAGCCAAAAAAGTATTTCGTATGAAAAAGGCTTAAAAAGCTCATGCGTTCATCGGTGACTTATACGCTTTAAGTACAAAGTGGACAAAGGTTCTAGCTGTGGTGTACATTCTGTATCAGTGTTGGTAGGGGATTTCATGGACCTACTCCAGATTCTCCACTTCTTAAAATTTTATTCGATTCTCTTCTAACGTAGGTCTAACAAGAATTCATTTTTTAAAACTACCCCTGTCACCATCAAGTACATATATATTTATATTCTTGGTGTGAAAAGGCCCTTAATGTCTCATTGACGGTTAAGTACGCTTGTCGGTCATACTTGACGATACACGATTGGCTGTTGCTCATACACTTGAAGCACAAAGTGGCCAAACTCTCATCCTTTATACACCCTGCAATAGTGTTGATACTATATTACAGAGACGGTCTGCGTACTTCTGGAGCACCCACTCCAGGTCACCCACGCTCTAAAATTTTATTCGATTCCCTTCCGAAAGAAACCTAACAATAATCCACTTTTACAAATTATCTGCGCCACGTGACCATATCAAAGCTCCCAGTACCGATCCACAAAACTGAGGGGAAGGACAATCACAACCGGAAACTAATATCGTGGCGCGGCCATCTTAGCCGAGGGTAGAGTCGTAAGGGCCATCTCGAACCAAGATGACGACATCAACGACATCGACGACAACGGCGAAAAGCCAGCTAATGAGAATCTACGGTGGGTGAAAAGTCAGGCCCGAAGTTCTGCCACGTAACAAGTTCCGAGTAAGCTGACCAAGTTAAGTAATTTGTGCGCCAGGCAGCTGCGGCGAATAAGTCATAACTAAGGTAGATTATGACTAATTGTGCCCCAGGTGGGAGGTCGTGGGTCGTTTCGGAAAACGGTGCCCGAGCCACTGTTCCGCCTGCATAGCGAACGGAGACGGGCAAAAACGTGCACGTGGATCGATTAAACGAGGATTCAGGTCACTAGCGAGTGATCCTAGAAAACGATGCTGTCAGCCCGTCCAATGTCTGCGTGGCAATGGCGTGTTGGGGCTTAATTCCTTTCCCTTTATCGATGAAGATGCAATGGATGGGTACGCCGGAAGTGTTAACGCCGAGGCTTCATTGTGAAGATGTCTTTCATTCTCATTGACACAGAGATAACAAACCAGAACCGATTTAGGATTGCTTCGCACAGATGATGAGTTTGATGTGAAGCTGAAGTGGGATTGGGCTAAGAATTGACACTGCCCGAAGTAAATTGGAATCCCATTTGTAACGAAGTGAACTGACTGGGTAAATGTACAGGGTGTTAAGGGGTTCTCGACTGAGAATGGGAGCGACGGTGCGAGGCAGTTTATGAGAATGTGGGTGAGATTCGATGTTGCAGAGGTTAGGTGAAGGAAGGATTGAATGTGAATGTGAATTTGCTTTTTCCTGGGAATTGGTGCGTTAATTAAAGAAACATACTTGACGCTCCTTAGGTCCTCGGCTCGTATCCTCTGAAGCTCGATGATTCGATCTCCCCCAGTTGAAATATCAGAAGTTCTTATTCTAAGTACCTTTTCTCGCTGTCAGGTTTTCGAGCATCTACTTTTTAAGTGCAACTCATCACACGCTTCATATATTTTATCAAGCAAAATACATTCTCGCGTCACAAGAAATGACAAGTTTTCAGAAAAGGGGAGATCTAAATATGATGACATATTTAGGTAATAACTATGAAATGCAAATGAAAATACACGAAGTCACTGAAACATGTGTAAATTGTGAATATTACTTCAACTGAGTCATCGACGACCCATGGGTCACAATAATTGCATTAAATGTGCCAATTACCTGTTTTAATACTGCAAACTGTGAATTCCCTGTGAATGAGAAAAAGGCTCATTGTGAGTGCGGTCTAAAAAGTCGTGGATGTGCGATGGAAAAGTGGTCAAGCAACGGTGACGCGCGCGGAGCAGAGTACATAATGGGAATTCGCATTTCACGTCTCTATACCGCGGTACGTCTTGGAAATTTCCGGTTTCGCTTGAAAGGCAAATTGCGACGGCGCAGTGAAAGGCTTGAAATTAAATTTCAATCTTGTTAGTATTACGCTAACCACCGAACAATCCCGGGGCGAGTAACCGTGGCTTTCGTTGCTGGCCGTAGGGAAAAGTCGAGCTCGCAGGGTAAATCCACTTTGGCCGGCGAGAGGTGACGTGAAAAGGAAGACAAACGGTTTTGCAAAGAGCCGCGATCGACTTGCTCCTGAAGCCACGCTTACGAGTTTCCATTATTTCCATTCGCCAAAAGTTTTCGGCTCCCTGATCTCTTTCTCTCCTTTTCAATCGTCCGCGCCAGGTAAACAGCGTCTCAGTTATCATGGACCTTCCCTCCGAGTTGGGAAAAATTAGACGGACGATGTTTAGAAAAATGATTGATTCTCTAGGATTCCCGTGGAGCATCACGCCAAAGTAACTGATATTAATAAAATTTTTTGAAAAAAACTATTGCCAATATTGCATTAAACTCTTTTGGGATATAAGGAGGTATCTTTAAACTTGTAGATATTTTTATTTCAATCCTTCGTATTAATTATTAATTACTGTGGAATCTTGTTAATCTCTTCGACGTTGTTGGCGTGACGTGTAACAGCTGTCGCAGTCAGCTGATTGCAAAAAGAAGAAATTTTTTTCAAATTTGCTTAGGCTAGGACTGAACATAAAATTTTAATTTTTGTTTCTATTTATAATACTTTTTTCATCGATATATTCATTTTTTCCCTTTAAATTAGAGTCACTCCCAGCGTAAACTATCTAACGTTAAGAAACTTTTTTTGCAATCAGATGACTGTGAAAGATGCTACACAAAGGTTGGCAAGGTTCCAGAATAATTCATAAATCGTAAGATGCATGGAAATAAAAAAAATGCTTTTAGACAGTTTAAAGATGCCTCCTTATATCCCGAAAGAGTTTAATCCAATATTAACAATATCTCTTTATAAAAAAACCGTAAATATCAGTAAATTTTGGGGGTGTTACACGAGAATCCGCCTTAAACATTGTGGATACAGTTTTCTAAATGGTGCGTAATGTGGTACGTCAGTAAACTTTTTATGGAATATCAGTTCCCAGTCCTCATACATGCAGATACATGCTGTGTTGTGTATTGTGGTTTAGTAAAATTGATAGATAATGTTCCTTTAAAATGTTATTAATCATTAGTGTCGGTTCACTCGTGCACGTGTACAAAGTTGCAATGACCTTGTTATATAAATAAAAGAAGCCTTCAGAAATTTGTTACAATGCTCATTGTCTCTAAGTGTTCATAACACTTATGTATATGTAGTTGCTGAAACAGTGATTATGCTACGAATGATAAAAATCAATTTCCTAAATAGATTTATATATAAATATAGATCCTATGTGGGTTGTACTGTCAAAATTTGAATATCCCCGAATGATTTAGTAGTGAACTAAGAAGTCTTTTAAATTTACGAACAGAGCACGATAATGTATGTGAGGGGTATCTCTGCCACACCGCCTGACTATTTCATCCTTATACTACTGCTGATATTATTCCGAGTACAATTATTCTAGCTCCACGAAATTCCATTACCTATGTAGAAGAACGTTGATTATTCCTTCCACTTTTCGCTCTTTCAACGATCTTACACTGTCACAATAACATTTCTCGGCCCTTTCTCAATTAGAAACGTTTCCAATGTTTCAAAAACCATGCATTTAACAATGATTAAAAGCTAAACAACCCGTTCCTCCTACAGTAACTGCTACACTCCACATACCACTACATTCACTTTCCCCTGACAATCAAAATGATTAAATTTGCACAGTAAATTGAAGCGTCTTGTCCAATGAAGGGACATACTTAACAAATTCACACACACTTTCTTGGAAGTTGTAACGCGTTAAATGACAGTTAATTAGAAAATCAAGACAATCTTGTTAGCAGCCACCGAACGTTGGCCACCTAGCAAAACGCCGCACCCTCCAGAAAATATACTCATGATTTAGGAAGCTTAAAAAGATCTTTATTTTGCGCAGCAGAGTCGCTTCTGAAACCGCCGGGACTAAGGCCTGATTAATGGGTGTTAGTTTTATTCGCTTCTACCCAGCTTTCTAGTTGGCTGCTGCTTCGAGGTCGGCCTTTATCTCGGGGGTCGGAAACCAGCTACCCCTGCCAGCCGCGTCGTTCAACCGCTGGACCATGAAATAATATAACGAAGAAGACGCCGTCTCTTTATTATTACGCTGCTCGTTCTTTCTAGCCCGCTCCCCCGCAAGAAATTTCTCCTCAGAGGAATTCTTCTTGCCTCCTATTAGCCTGCATCCCTTATTTGCTCGTTTCGTCGTGCGACGCGACGCATTTTACTTTGCTGACCGACCTACGAACGTCTCTCAAGATCCCACCGTCCACGAGAAATACTGAACGAAGAAATTAGCATTACTTTGGGAACGCGGAGGTTCTTCAGTCGTTTATAGAGTCGAAATAGTAGGAGAAAATTCCTAGATAATTTGTGTGCTGACATTTTAACAGATTCTCGTGGCGGGGTTTGTGGATAGGTTTTCAAATATTTTGAGAAACTGAGGATAGGGGATTACGATATTCAATAATCTGTTAGGTATCTATAAAATGTTTAAGAAATTCGCAAATGAGGAGGTGGATTGTTCACGTTCGTACAGAAAAGAACATACCTACCTTAATTCAATTATAGAGGATTCTTAATTAAAGTAAAAGTTAAGAGTACAAAGAGTAGAAAGAACAGTGATTTTGTTAACATACATTGATGTAAATATTAAATTGAAAAATAGCATTATCCTTTTGATAAAAATCGTGGGTTATAACTAACCCATCTGCAAAGGAAAGCTTTAACATTGCAACGCCGCTCATATACCTAAGTACAGGTGTCAGTCACGGACGAATTTTGAGATTTTCCGCCCTTAGGCTAAGCTGTGAGTGACGTGAACAACAGTTTCTAACGAAAGCTATTAGAGTGAATGGAGCACTGCGAAATATATTAAAAATTTGGTTGAGAACAGATTTATTTGAACTTAAAATCCTTGTACTTCTCCTGACACAGCTTCTGGGAAACAGAGCGGAAGCGAAGGCTTAAATTGATAGCTCTATTCGCGCGACATTTGCCAATGTCACGATCAGTCCGCGACATTTTCCGCGCTGGGACCTGACATTTTCTCGGCCGCCTGGAGATACACACTTTCCGGCAGCGGCTGACATTAGAGGTTCTTGTCGTCAGAAATGCACCTTACTCGACCTTACCCTTCGCGTTCTCGCGAATTTAACGATTCTAATTTCGCAGACACCCGCCTCCGCCTAGCTGGCGTTCGTTAATTGTTCCAACGCAGACTCGAGTGGATCCGTGTTTCCGTCGTCGCCGGAATTGGAGCGCAAAATGCACGGCTGAAGATTGTTTAGATAAAGGAACTTCTCCCGCTTTCATTCGGGGGACATTTAAGCTACACTTTCTGATTGCATTGCCTCAGTTGCACGATTCGAACGAATTCAGGGAGAACGAGCGACGTAATTCTCAGACAATCTTTGGACGCGCCACGAATCGAAAAGTTTCCCTTCGTTTCACTACCGTCGAAAAGCTCGCGATTCTTAATTATTAAAACGCAACGCGAGGAGGTGGTGTTTCAATGCTTTACGGTACGCAGGCTGTTGCGGTTGATTCTGTGCGAGATTATCGGGTGAAAGTTATGTACGCTTGGAATTTGAAAAATTTAATGACTTACTAATCGATAGGGGAATTGGTGGAACCCTGGTATTAGTGACTCATAGTGCGAAACGTGAACGCGGGTGCCTTAGATAGATGCGGTACCAGTGCGTTATCAGATCCTGGATGCAATTAGCTGCAGTGATGGTGAAAAGGGCTGCTCGTTCAGAAGAACTATATGTACACTATTTAAGTAGGTACTTGATTCACGTTTCTTTAAAAGTTCCGAAATTAATTCAGTTCTATATTGAACGTATCTATAACAAGTGCGTTGTTTTGTATAAATTACTAAATCTATGGATTGAAAACTGAATTTAAATCGTGAACGAAGTATGTCAGATACACCAACCTTCTCTATTTACTAGATTAATTGTAAATGTTGAATGTGACTCCATTACTCTCGAGAATATTTAATTTTGCTTCGTGATAAATCTTGCGTAAACACGGGCTTATAACGAGTGCGTACTGTACTCTTAATTATTGGAATATTCGAATTATTCGAAAAAACTATTCGCATTCGAAATTATTCGAATTACTAAATATTCCAATATTTACAGCTCTACTTCCAACCATCACCCGCTTGTATCTCGTCACTGAAGCTTCAGATTTCAAAGGGCTGAACAACTTCCTGCCTGCCTTCAACGTAAAGAACCCCCGTTTCGACCGATCCTACAATTTTAATGCAACCCACACATCGAGGAGCGCCATCCGAATGACGCCCAACGCGAAGCTGCGTTCGCGTTCGCGCCAAGTGAAAATTTAGAAGCGGCCAATTTATGAGGGAGCCTGAGTTACGGGCCCAAGCCCGCGTAAACGTGGTTCTGCGTGGATATAAAGCGGCCTAGGAACGCGGGGAGTGCGGGTGGGGGTTAACCGGGGGATAGACACTGTTGATACAGTATGGAAACGCCGTGGACAAAGTGGCTATTACGTTTCCTCGTTATCTAGGTACGCTTTTTGAGCACGTCGAGCCGGTGCACTCGTGGCACTCTGACGGTGTACTGGGTCAAAAGCGTCCCCTATAGAGAACACGAGCCGGAGTCAGACTTGCCGGTTGGCATCCCTGGCCTCTTCAGCCCCTGCACTCGTTTTCCTTTTCTTGGACTTTAACGAACGCTAGGTTCGTCCATTCGTTTTATGCTCTCTTAAGGGGGAGGCAGCCGCCATCCTCGTTGCCGAGCCGCTACGTTAAGCTTCCTACGACTAAGAGATCCTTACTTTTTAAATTAACGATGGTACTTCCGTAACTTTTCCACGGCCCTTTTACCGCCGACCTGCACGCGGAGCCGACGTAACGCGGCCGCGATTTGCAAATTGGAGAAAATTTTCAACTGTTAAGCGGCGTTCGACGGCCTCAAGCAAAGTTCGTTTAATACTGGGCCAGCGTTTTTCGAGGGGGCTCCTACAGAATTTTCAACGGATCTAATCCTTTTTCTTTTGAATCCCGCTGGCTTGCGGCAGGGCTGATTGAGTGTGTTGATTCATTTCCGCTTTCGTGCTCGAGTCCTGTTGCTGAGGATGAAGTCTGCTTTTGTTGAATAGTTCCTACTTCTTTTCGTTCTGAAAATTCGTTCGTTGCCACCCCCCTCTTCTTTTAAACGCGCTACTTTCTTATACTTCTTGCCTTCTTGTACTATATTTTTCTGTCCATCCTAAATGATTCAATTCTATCGTTATGTTTATAAGGCTGCACCTTGCCCATTTATCACTTAATTATTTGCCATTGGTGATGTAATAAAGTCGTTATTATTATTAATAATGTATGTATTATTGGCTTTGTATGTACTCGTTTCTTTGGAAGATTAAGGATTTTAATACTTATTCTGTGATGTATTGGTGGCTTCAAATGTTTAGTTCCTATTGTATTGTTTATTCGAAAGGGTACTGGGAATGTTTATAGGAATATAGAAAATAATTGGGTATCAGAAATATTCAAACAATGAGAATTTAATATCGTTGAATACAATTGAATGACATTATAATATTTCATCACAACTATTGCACGAAACTTTCAGAATGCTGCTAAAAATGGACACAGATTTTCGTCGACAGATTTGCTGCTCCTACTTGTTGTTCTTTAAGGAATGAATAGTGAACACTGTGCCAGAAACACAAGTCATCCGATATTTGCATCTCCTGTTCGAAGTAGTAAAAGTTTCTAAGGCATCGAAACTCTTAAGCCATCAAAGTTTTCTAGCCAATAGGATGGTGCATATATCCTGGCGACTCGGGGAATTTGATTTGACACGCGGGAAGTTAAAATTCATGACTGCTTCCCTAATAATCGATGATTTACGCTGCCTCGAGTTCGCGCGATCTTACATGGTTAAGCTTTTTAGCAAAGTTTACGTAGCAGTTTCCAAGATATTTATCTTGCTTGCCCGCCGTTACCGTTCCCCAGTGAATCCTAAAGAGGAGAATATTAAGAGAAGAAGTTTGATATTTAATTATTATCCTCCTGCGATGTTAGATAAAGGTAAACGGTTCAAAATGAATCTATTCAGAATTAATTATAATCGAAACATCAGAACTTTTGTACAATGGAAACGAAATGTTTGTAGACGTTCTAATAGCGATTAATTATTAACCCCTTGTGCTTCAAGCTTCAACTACTACTATTCAAGCTTAATAATGTCATTGTGGTACACCATTGGATGTATTGACTCTCAGGTCAATACAAGCTCGGAGTCAGTGCTGATTATTATTGCATGATAGATTGCGCATATGCAAATTACAAAATAGAAAATATTACTACCATTTGCTGACGAAGTGCCTAAACACATACTAGTCTGACACTTACAAGCGCCACATCGTTGAACCTCGAGTACATCTCAATAACAAAGAACACTAAAAAGGAAAAACATTCAGGTCCAAGTTCTGGATTTTCACTTCTCAGCAATGTTTTCTAAATGAATACATACAAAACATCAATGACTACGTATCTCCCCTAAAAGAATCTCATTGCAATAATTACTTGTTCAATATTAGAAAATGTACAAAGCAGAAGCAATAAAGAAATTTTCGTTCCGAACTTTCGCACTCTATACAGATATACATTCTTCTGATCTCACTACATTATCTTCTTCACAAAAAGAAATATGTTCCACGTAAGTTTCAACGTTACTCCCAAGTTATACATATACTCTTTACCCTCTTACCTACTTAAGCTTTGGTAAAACGAAAGAGTGGTTGGCTCAAAATATGCTAGCAGAAACATTGTTAGGAAATGGTAGTTTCACCACTACCTATGTACAGGATCCTCACTTGTGTCAACAAGCATGTATCGTCTCCACTGGCGTTACCCCTAAAAGGGTTGAAAACCCAACTATTTCCTCCTCGACTAAGCTAATCTGCTGGTCAACTTAGAAGAATTAGAATAATATTAACAATAAGCACTTCCGGACCCAGCAGATGTAACATTTGTAGAAACTTCCTGCTTATACGAACGCATAATTTTTAGAAATTCCTAGTGCACACGAAACCACAATTCTGTCGTGTTAATTCGAAAGGGCGTATCTGCAACTCGCGCTTAAATTGACTTAGTGCTACGTCAGGTAGCACAACAATAGTTTATCCATTTGTAAGTTAAATAAGAAAACCATACTTGCATTGAAACTGAACATACAACAGTTTATATTTGTTATGTATCTGAAATCGATACCTGGGTGTTAAATGAAATAGCAGTAACTGCAAAATATTTCTTTTTTACGGCGTTGTCACAAATATTTAGATACCTCTTTATCCAGATTTACTATTTCACTTAATCCGATTTATATAAAATACCGATGGTGTTTTTGGCGGATTTACTAGCCGGCCGATGAGCAGTTGCCGCCATTTATTAAAAAAATTATGATTTTATCCAAACACTATATTTTTTCTGTTCTAATACACTTAGCTCGTTTTTAGTAAACCACCTCTTCATTTTCCCTATAAAACCGATTCCTCGCAACGTGTTCCGCCTGGGTCTTTTTCCTTAAATCTGCCACAAGATGGCATGACACAAAATACTAAAAGTCATTTACCTCGGAACCACCTAACCACCTTTTCACCAGAGACGCCCATTCAAATTAATACAGCAGCTTAGATCCCGAGTTTCAACGTTAGTACATCATAATTCTGTTACTCGCGAACCCATCTCGCGTCTTCTCCTCCAAAGTGTAAAAGCGTGTCTCATATTTGGAGTGATGTTTGTCACTTAGTTAAAACAGTAGTGTTTCCCTGCACCGTTGCAACACTGACACTAAAATGCAGCAGTTGCTAGGGTAGAGGCGAGCTGCTTGATTTCGGTACACGGTTCGTTTTATCTGTAGGTACAGGCGGTTGGACACGAATATTAAGCTGTTGGAGCAGTGTGCCAGGTTAGGCCTCGTAAATAAACAAAACGGGCGTCGTTAGTATCGATCGGGTATCGGCCGCGGCGCGTTATCGCTTCGCGTTATGGAATCGGTTCTGGTCAATGATCAGTAAATTCCGATTGATGCCGGTGGTATGTTGGACCTGTTTTCGATTACGTTATTGTGCCGGGCGTTTTTGATAGGGCCGTCTACGTCCCGAACGAACGAATTCCACTTTATTCCCCGCGATAATAATGCCACGAATTTATGAAGACGCGCGCGGAGAAATTTATTCCGCAGATTATTCCTCTGGTATTTATCAAAATTATCATCAATTTTGGGGGGATCATGACGAACTGTTTTCACGTTTTCCGGATGTTTCTATCCTCTGTCACTTGTGCAATTTTTCAACTGGTCGTTTAGCCATTTCTGTTGGCTTCAGTTACGTGGGGACTGGTGTTTTTGTATGAATTTTAATGCTATTTAATTAACAAAGGAGATTACGTATGTCGGAATTCATGGGAATTGTTTTAATGGAAAAAAATAAAGTCATGCTTTCATGGTGGATAACGACAATCGAGAATTCATTTTTGGTTTTCTTTTTCAAATAAGTTTATTTTTTGTAATGTATTCTTAAAGTTCTATTTATTTTCTCTTCTGCAAAGGGGTGACCCGAGTCATTCGCCCAAACTTCCCCAGTATTATAGCTTCAATTTGTTGAGAGCAATTATTTTTTACACACTTAAAGCTTTCATCATCTCTGACTGATCTAGATTTTCTTCAATTATCCATTGCTCGGTAAAAGCTTTCAACTACTACCTTTCGACTCTTCTAACGAAACATCCCCTAAGCCGAATTTCTTCTTACACTGAACTTTCAATCCAAAAGTCAATAACCACATTGAATCCCAAAGTTTTTCCAAACTGATCAACATCCAACAACAATTGGGTCTAAGTGCAGAAAGCTACCAACCCTCAAAATGACAAAAAATTAGTTAAACACAGTACAGATCCCATAATTTTGTGATCTTACAAACCCATGTAACAACTCTTACATTATACAATTATTAAAACTACCGAGCCATAATTCCATTTTACGCTTGTGCTTATTTTGCAGAAAACTTCCAAACCACCAATGGCAAACATATATCAGATGCAAAACTTAATAATTTACCAGAAGTAGTGCATCTTGTTTCAACAGATTCTTTAAATTTTTATGACAATTTAAACAGTGATAATAGGACAACTGGAGATATAGACCGCTTCAATGTAGAACGTCTTGACTTTGATCTGGATGAAACTGAAACTGAAATTGCTGAATAATACCAAGCCACAGAAATGACAGAAAATCTCAAACAATATTAATTATACTACTCATAATTAAATAAGCCATTAAAAAAAAATTGTAAAATACCAAGAAGAAATAAAATATACCCAATAGAAATAAAGCTACTTTTTCTTAACCATTAAAATCTTCAAACTAAACCTCAGTTTCATATCATTGAGGGTTGGTAGCTTTCTGCATAACTAGTCCCAATTGACACTCCACCTGACCCTCGTACCACCCTCCGAACTCCAAAGTTCCAAAATCCTCGATGAATTTCTGAACAACCCCACAGCTTCCTTCGCCATCAATACCGCGTTCAGACTGTTGAAAAACTCCCTCCATTCGTCTGAAGCAGCACTCGGGCCAATCAGCCACGCGGCGAGCGAGCCAGGAAACGCTGGCCGCGCTTCAAACCCCATTAAGAATTAAGTCTGGAGCGGCGTCGTCGACGTTTCGCCCGATCGGCGCCGATGGTTAATTAAATCAGAATCAACATCGAATTAAATTGGAACCGCATCGTGCCGCGGAATCATCTCTTATTCTGCGCGCCGGCGTACGGATCGTCTGAAAACTTCCGATAAGGAGAGGAGAACAAGGGGCGGCGGTATAGCAAAGGGAGTAGCGGGCCAGGAGAAAAGAGAGCTCGAAGGCGGCCGGAGTAGATCGAATACGAGTACCCACGAAGTATCTAGTCGAATCCAGCTTCCTTCCTCCCTTTCTTACCATCCTGCGCTGCTTCCTCGCCTTCCTTCCTTCCTTCCTTCCTTCCATCCTCCCATCCATTCCAACTTTCCAATGTATAATTCCGAACTTTCCGCCGACAATGGCAGTTCTCCGCAGTTCCGCAACACAATTGTTCGCACCGTCGCGATTCGCCACCCTCCCCTCGCGCCCCCTGGGCTGAGAAATCGGAAAGGCTGGGGAAGGTCCTCCGCGGAAGTTCGATGCAAGTAGGTAGCCTCATGCGTGTGTCGAGCCTAGTTCAGACACTTGGGGTAGTTTGTACACGCGGTGGATCGAATAATTGGAGCTTGGTGCTGACATTACGTCAGGAGTCAATTGTAAGAGCATGGCAATCCGTCGTTGCTTTTGTTAGACACTGTATACCACCATGGAGATACGCCATTTTGAGTAAGTTAACGTACCTTTTTAACTTTCTTCGTGTGCAAAATCTTTTAATTACAAAGTCAGAAACGTGAAACGAGATTAAGGGGTGGTTTGGAAAAAAGATCACTGCTAATGTAGGAAGCATATGTTATTATACTCAAAATAATAACAGGCTGGGGCATACTAAAGAACCTTTGCACGGATAAAAAAATATTGTGAAAAAATGAAATGTGAGTGTCGACAGTAAAGAGCTCAAAGATACACTAATATAATTTATTATAATTTTCCTAGCATTGTATAGCACATTAAGCGCCTGAGCACAGCAAGGTGGACTCACATTTCTCGTCTTTATGGTTTTACAATAAGCACTCAAAACCACATTTAACGTCGTCTACCCTCAACGATATTACTTTACACACCACTTCAATGTATTTCACATAAAACCGCATGCACCCTACACTAATACCACCCTGCATATCCATCTTCCACCCCTGCAATACAAAAAGAAATCTACCACGATCAAGAAGCACCCAACGCGCCCAGAAACCATGGTGAACCCCATTTCAGCGTTCATGGAACGACGCGAAATCCATGGTCGATACTAGCAGGGAAGGGGGAGGAAGGGGCATTGAGAACGTAGGGTTTCGTTCGCTGCTAGCCCCCAGACTGGCTCCCAAGGATCTCGATGCGCGATAACGGGAAAAAGTGTCATAAATCACAGTGGCTCGGTGGAATCAGAAGCGACGTATAAAGGAATAGAAAGAGGAGCGACGCGGACAGCGTAAAAAGGAGGGGACGCGGAGGAAACGCGAGACTAAGGTCGAGGGGGGAGGCTCGAAAAGTTGGAACGAAGGGAATATATCACCGGGCTATCTCGACGTCTCTCGAAGCGTGGCATAACTAGTGTACCGAGATGCTATCGCGTAGCTTCTGACCGGTAGGATCGGCCGTTGGATGAGTATATTAGACGGGCCGGCAGACCCTCTTAGAATTCGCTTTGCAGCGGCCCTGACGAATGTGGCCTAGACACGCGCCAGCGACGCGGCCCCGCCGTCGTTTCACTCGCGAATATTCATTCCACCTGATGTAATGGACTACCTTGACCTCCCACCCCCTCGATAGCTATTTGGCCCGGGCTGTGTTTAGCGCCGGCCATGCTAAATCTTGCCGTTCCCGTGTCACGTAGACGGGGGAGGATAATGGCCACTCAAGGTTATTTAAATACCCGCTGATTAATTTCGACGGCGAATTTTCCAGTGTCTGCTAAGGGGGCGTGATAACAGGGTGCGATGTTTGGACGTTGATTCCAGTCGGATGAATTGATGAATGGTATTTGGGGTGAACGACGATTCGATTCAATTTTACTTGCGGCTGGAAAAATTCCGAGGTATTAAGTCTTTTCACGCGCGACACTTTTGTGTTTCGCGAGGGAGATTTTCAACATATTTACTTATTTAGTTAGTTAGTTATTAGTCCAATGAATATTCTGTGTGGATAGGTTAGTAAAGCATTTAATTCCTACTTTATTCATAACAACGAAATTAATAAAATCCTCAATTTAATGAAATACGTAAAAAGGTAATGAATCTATTTCGTCATTTATAGCTACTACCACTTAAAATATACATTCGCGTTACGTTGCGGTATTAAAAAAAAATCAGGATAACCGCAAAAGCTGAATGGCCAATTCTGAATTTTGAAGAAATTAATCAGCTCCGCGGTATTGAGATGAAAAGCGGCGGGGCAGAGAAGTGTGGTTACACCGTTTTTCGCGTTTTAGGGAGATTAAGCGCCGCCGGGTAAAATGTGTACCAGGAATCTGCTTCGTCGAGATTTAGATAAATTTGAGAAATTGGCTGCAGTTATTCAGATTTTACGACAGATTATAACTCCCTGGTACGGTAATTAAGTGGCTGGTTCTGCCTCTGCTCTCCGACGTGAACGTGCCCCCCTGCCCCCCCCCCTCTTTTCGGTGGACCGCCATGGAATTTCAAGTGGAATCGGGGGATTATTTAATTCGCGTCTTTTGGGGGAGACCGCTCTCCCTACCGTGTTCGTTGACCGTTTTAAGCGTTTTCCATAATGCCTGCGTGCGTTTACTCTGACGAATTAGCATTTTAATTAGAGAACACCACTTTGCTTCGACGTTTGTACGACAATTCCATTATACAGCTTAATCAATTCGCGATTCATCCGAGTCCGCTCGAATCGATATCCCAGGATCAGCGACTGTTCGCGGATTAGAAATCGGATTTCTCGTTTCCAGCATAACTCGAGGGCACTTTTTCAGGTACCGATCGGTGTCTTTAGCTATATTTTTTTCTCAGTAGTCTTCGTAAAAAATATCAGGCACTCGGTGAAAAGTGAAAGCGTTTTTCCACTTAACAACAGCCTACACAATAATAACTCAGTATAAAATTCAACCTGAAACACAAGATAAAGAGTAAAGTAAAAACTCGACTATATTAAAAATAACGTTCCTTACTCACAAACACGAGTGTTCTACATCGTAACAACGTCTCCAAATACCAAGAAGCTCCGAAATCTAGGGGCTGAATGAAATTGTTAACTATTATAAATAAAAATTATTTATTGAACTTTTAACTTTTAAAGCATTTCGTTTCCTGTTTTAAGTCAACTTTGTGCATTAACACTTAAACTCTACTGTAAGAGTTTAGTTTTAATAGTTTTTTTTATGTTTGATTAATAAAAGTTCTGGAGGATCATATATCTTTGAACAGATACTTAAGAGGTAAAATATATAAGTCAGTAATATTTTTTTTAATTAGTATTATTTAAGGAATTGAAATCAGGATAAATATAGAAGAGAAAGCACATTGTGATTTTTATACAACTATGTTCACCTAACGGTTTAAGGTTTCAACTTCAGATCTATCTACCCCACAACATTCCCAGGAAATCTGCTTGTCACAACTTTAAAGTTTTCAGAGTAGAATAAATGTTCCTGTTTAACTAGAACTTTTCTTCTACATTCAAGAAAATAAAAGTTACTTGTTTACACAAAAATCTGCGGAATAAAAGTTTTCGTTAATCCACAGCATTTTATAACAGTTTCTTCGGAACAGAATAGTTAATAGTCATAAAATTACAACAGTTAAAATTTTAACAGTTTCATTCGACCCCTACCGAGATCACGTTGCTTCGAAAAGTACCAGCCCGAAACATTCCTATCACGACAGTCATCGCAGAAACCAGCCGTTACAGAACGTCTATTTTAAAAAGCTTCTCTATCACTGGATGGGCGATATCTAAGGAACGCCGCAGCTTCCGTTTCCCGAACGCCCGCGACTTCCGCTGGCGATCTCCCAGCGATTGCTTTTTTTTTTATCAGGTCACGACACGAGCCGCGTGCACACGCGTTTAGTATCGACGCCTCGCGCCTAAAGGCCGTAAATTTCAGCGACGCTGGCTGGGAAAGGGGCGCAGCGGGCAATAAATAGCGAGGGGCGCCAAAGGGTATGGGGGCTCGCACTTATCGTCCGTAGGGCTAACCACGAAATAACGGGTTACGAACTGCGAACAGTTAATGCGGGGGTGTGCGCTGGAAGCCAACACGACACGGTTTGCCTGCTTTTTAACCGCTGACCACCGCCTCCAATTTCTTCTTCGCCTGCGCCTCAACCACCCCCTCCCACCCCCACCCCCACCACCCCACCCCTTCTGTAATGTAAACGTATCGAAGGCGCGTAACAACCTGCAATTTTTTTTACGGGCCACGATCAAACGGCTTCGATAAGGATACGCGCTCGCCTTGGACGCGCACCCCTTACGCGCTCGGCTCGATTACGACTTTTAAACCAGGCACTGCTTGCGAAGGCGATCCTGTCGTTATGGCGGCGATAGCTCCCTACGTCCACGACAGTGTGGGCCATCGTTTGGATGTGGGTTGATACTGTGAGCAGTGTTTATTTTGGGTCTTTGAACGTCTCAGGTGTATTGGGGGAGGGGGCGTTTGATTACTGAGAGGATTGAATTGGTTGGAAATTTGGTTGGATTGTTGGGCGTGGAATAGTGTCGGAAGAAGGGACTTGAGTAAAGTGGATGGTGGTTTGAAATATTCTTTGGAAATATTCGTTGGCGTCACTGTGTACACATCCTTGTTTTGATAATAATAGAAATGGACATTTATTTTGTCACAGTATTCTGCAATGGAAACACTTGGAACATATTAAAAAAATGTAAAACAATTATCTTTTTGCTCAGTTCTTTTCTTATGCCTAATTAGAGTATAAATTGTTCATGTCACGAACAATACAGTTTGGTTTATTGAACCTTGTTTCTTTAGTGATGGACTAAAGTATTAAAACTAGATTTCCTCAATAAAGCTGTTTTGTGACATTCTTTCTTTTTCCCTTACCCTTCAGTTAGGTATGGTATTCCATATCATGTATATGATATCACACTGGATAATATTCATTAGGAAGTTTCTGTAATTTTATAATGTCTTAATATTTATGAACGGAAGTATATTTGTAGATATCTACTTTTAATCTAGGGATAGATATAGTAGGATTAATTATAATGGTTTAGATTCCCAAAATTCTTAAGATTGGCAGAAGCTTGATAACGGAGTTTGGGGAATGAAAAGGCTTCTGACATGTTTCATTTTGAGGTGTGTGGTATGTGTACCTACACAAATTGCTGATAATTTGGTGTAACGGAACAATGATGTCCAATGTGGAGAATAAAGAACAAAAATATTCTGAATCTTTGGTCTCACGAAATTATTGACACGGGTCGTATCAATGAACTTAGAATCCTTGGACGTTATCACTTATTATTATAAGCACTTAGCAGTTAGCACTGTTTAGAACACAGTGGGGAATGCTGAGTTTACACCTGACGAGCACTCGCCCGATCTGAACGCATATTCTAGTACTCGGTCGAGTAATCCGGCGGGCAAATCGGCCAAGATCTTCATCACTCGGCCGAGTAGCAGACCGAGTGACTCCGCCGAGCCACTCGCCAGGTGTAAACTCAGCATTAAGGCAGGCTATTATTTAAGGAAGAAGACCGGCTAAGACTATTCCTCCTTAATAACCATTACCTCGTCCACATCCTCTTCTTTTTTTTCGACTCATCCTTCAATTCAATTTGATTATAGGGGCGTCTTTCTTGAAAAATTTCTTAAGTAAAACGCGACGTTCACCCATCGTTGATATACATTCGACGAGTAAAAATGGACTGACTCGTTCAAACCACTAGATGCATGCAAACGGTCACTCGGCCGAGTCGTCGCACACCGATGACTCCGGCGAGGCACTCGTCAGGCGTAAACCCAGCTTAAGAGTAAAGTGTATTAAAAAGTCACGAAAGTATACGAGAGAGCTAATTTCACATGATCCAATTCCATACATATACATAGACCAGTAAATCAATATGCAAGACTTCGCAAAAACCCACTTACTAACATCAATCTTTTCTCTGTTTCAGGTAAGTCGAACAGCAAGGAACGATAACATTTACGGAAAGCATAGTTATTATCTACTCTAGTGAAAGGATAAAGGGAGGTAATGTGATTATTGGTGTTAACATTTTATTCGGAAATTCTCCATGGCTCCTTATTCACTCATCGCAGCTAAGTTGTCGCGGAGTTAAAACGAGTCCTGCCTACGATAACCATTAGATTCGAGCGACAATTACATTTGAAAGCCGCGTTGTTCCCTGGTAATAAATGGACTGGTCGTTCGCGCGGAACGACCTCACTGACTTAAAACTGTCCCTCAGTTAAAGGAACACGGAGCTGTGACCTAAATAGACGAATCGATTGTTTCTTATCGTCGGTGTTCACCTGCAAGACAATAATCTTCCCTGTTCAAACTTTCTTAAAGGTACAGGCACTTTTGAAGCGTATAAAATCAGATGGTGGGTATTTTAACTATATTAAAATAGGAATAACAACGGAATACACACGTTTTAACTTTGTTTAATTAATTCGAATAATTAACTTATCAATAAGTGCGTTTAAAACTCGTCAATACTCAATAACATACGATTTCGACTTTGTACCATGGTGCAGCACAAATATTAATTTTCAAATCATTTTTAAATTCATTTTAATAACAACTTTCAACTGTTTTCATACTTCGTTTATCCAAACAAGCACTTTCCTCGCAATCAACCCTAAAACAGGGATCCCTCAAAGCTCCCACCCCTCTCACATAAGTAAACAAAGTGATTCGGAACAAGAAAGTAATTACATATATATATATGAAAAAATTTCAATTAAATAACTATAACATTTCTTTTCCTTTGTGGTTCCGAATCGCCCCAAAAGTGGGGCGCCATTATCCTTTACACGAAAATTAAACCACCATTATTATACGAAAGCTCAACAATATTCTCACAAACGTACACGCTGATCGTCGACCCGGCGTGCTCACACCCTTCGCACTGCCCCCACCACTTCTATCGAGCACATTAACATCCCTCTGCAGATTCAATTGCCCCTCGTTCCCATTTCGCGCGAGCGAAGTCGAAGCTCGAAGGGCACGCCAGAAATTTGCCTTTGGCGGCCACCCTGGGATCGATCCTCGCCCAAAGGGAACGAAGAACCGTCACGGCATTTCGGACGACGAAGGAAGGGAGCGGATGGAAAAGGACCCTTCTCCGTCTGTTTACTCGGTCGTCTAGGCCGGCCGCAATAAAGGAATCGGCGAAAACGTAGAATTCGTTCCGACAGTCGGCAGCTAGTGGTTTCTCGGAGCGACGAAAAACACGCCAACGAGACCCGTAGACCAAAGGGAGGGGGGGGGGGTCTGAAGGAGAGTGACAGAGGGACAGACGGAGCGATGAGGGGGTCGGGGGGTGGTGGGAAGTGGGTGGAAAGAGGAACGGTTCCGTGGAGAGAGGAGAAAAAGAAACAGAGGGAAAATGAGAGACGAGAAGATGCGCAGAAGTCGTGGCCAGGGGGATGGGTGAATGGGCTTCTTGGAAAATGAGAAGAGACTTTATCCAGCATGGATGGATACCGAGTGAGAAAGTAACCCCCTGCAGCCGGCGGAACGAGATACTCGAAAGCTTTTTGGCCTTAGCCCCGACATCCACGGCCGACTTTAATCGTATCCATTGCCATAATACCTTGACGCTGATTCCTACCCCCTCCGCGGGACTTCGCTGCGTTTATTAACCTCCCCTGCACGTGTGAGAAAGGGAATATACGTTCGTGCCAAAATTCGGGGCGGTTCGGCCGGCTGGGGATCGTTTCTGGTAACAAAGCGTTGCGTTTAGAGCGTAATAACCGGGATAATAATACTGTGCTGAGTACGGAAATGCAGACAATAGACTATGATTAGAGATAAGGCTGCTCCAGATGAGATTTCTTGGATACGGTAAGCTTCTTTGCATGGAGGAACGAGTCAGGGGGGGCGGGGCAGAAATCTGCTTCCGAGGACTCGATGCTGGTCTCTCCGCCTCGATGACGTTTTCCCTCGCGAGATAATTGAATCTTTCGGCTTTAGATCCGTGGAGAACGTTTAGATTTAAATTCATGAGGAACCGTAGTAATAGACGTTGGAGTAACGCGTGGGTTTAAAGTGCGCGCTTGAACGTTTTGACTCGCGGGAGCAGTTAACTCTGCTGAAACGCGGATCGAGGTTTTAGTGACTCGCACCAAAGCTTGGTAATGGGTTCCAAGTAATTCGAACGAAGCGATGTATCGCTCTGTGTTCTCAGTGTTGCTCAATGCTGCGAATGTGTGATTTAAATGTAGAGTGTGTTTTGCAGAAATGTGGTATAGGTACCTGTAGTTTTGTAAAGGCAATGGGGGATGAAGTTGGTAGCATCCTTAAACGTGTTGCAGATAAGTCAGGGGCTCAGAGATGGATGTATTCAGCTTAATGTTTGGACATTAACGTTGTAAGGTCCTTGAATATGTAGGAATGTAAACGAATAAGAGCGACTCTAATAAGTGGCCAAGAACGATTTCAAGAATATTGACTTACACACCACTTGAGTGAGTTTGAGGTCAATGACTACATCCCTGCGATGCATGATGCTGCCCAAACGTCATGACTCGTGACTGTTAACATTTGACTTGGTTTAACACTGTTACGAGCATCAAACCACTTGGCAAAACATATTCCCTCTTCCTTGAGCCTTTGTACACGAGATCCAGACTTCAGAGAGATGAACTTAGCGAATATTGATGGAAAAAATGAAATTTATACGTAGGTTGCACTTTAGTGTGCCTCCCTGGCGAGGCATCAATGTTAAAAATTGAATTTCTTTTTATCGTTAAAAAATTTGTTTTTAATAAATATCGTAGTTTCTTGTCGTGATGCGCAATTTATATTTATCGTAATATTAAACATGATTAAATAGGTTCTATATTATTTCCAACACGGTACCGAATTTTTAATCAAATACACACATATGCGGAAGAGTGCTTTTGCAAGTACTTTTGTATAATATTAAACAACACACTTATTACACTGACACTTAAATTTAACCCTAAGTATTTAAATAAAATACAAAACCCTTAAATAAATCTAACATAAATCTCTTTAAGACTTAAATCTCTCTGCTGACTCTCTTTATTAATAATTCCAGATTACACTTCCATCCTGAAAAACCCTCGCTCCCGCAGTAATAATTTTATAAACTAATATCCTCTGTTAATTGCCTATATCGAGCGAACGCATAATATTGTTCCCAGCGAGACTCTAAATTGCAACGACAGGGGAGAAGTAAATTTTTGATCATACGTTCACTTCTAAAGGCAGCTTTTAAAGGTAGCTTGGGTAAACGTTGATAGCTAATTCGAGCTTCGACGTGGAGAACGTCGATTTACCAGGTTCCTCGTGAACCTCTCCTAGATAAAGCCGTCTCTCGAACGACAAGGGAAAAAACTGCTGGATACTCTGTAGTTAGATTCTCAGAGGATTTCCTCGTCTACGTACACACACGTACACGAGCCCCTTGGAGTGGGTGTAGCTTAATGGCCGAGAAGCATCCGATATCGTCTTGACAAGAACACTCAAACGCGCATGCACCACCTTAATAACGTGTGCTGCTATGCCCCACAGGAATTTCGAGAATAACGGTCCCAGAATTTACTGTGGCGTAACTTTAACTTAATGTAAATTAGTGTAAGCCTGAATATAGATCGGCCCTGATAGCTGGCGCAGCAAAAACTTAACTACGAGCACTTGGGAGTTGCAAAATTACTTGCCTGATAACGAAGAAGCAGGAACAGTAAAGACGCTTGATAGTGGAATTCTGAAAAGTGCATGCACTTTCAATATTTTTAAGGACTTTATCCTTCAGAGTAAATACGAAGATTGGGTTGCTTGGAAATCTCTTGAGAATCGCAATGATAATAGTTATTATTTTTATAATAGGTGTGCGTTAGCTCCGAAAAAATTCAGGAGTTTCATTGATCAGAACATTGATTCTCTCTCGATAGCTTCATCGCGTATTGGTCTACGCATAGTTTTCGTAATGCACACGGCTACGTTCAGGCCTTCGGGGGCCACGCAACTCCAACTGGTAAATCCACGATCGTCAGATGATGGTGGCTAATTTCTCCCGGCTGGCTGTTCGCGAAAACGAATCCACCGGCTAATATATCTGGCCTAATAATCAACCTTAATACCATTTAGCAACTAATTTCCTTTACGACTGTAAACTGGCACGCAATTCAAAATTTATATTGCGTTAGAAAATTCCATCTATTATTTATGGAATATCGCATTAAATCCTCATTCTTCTTTTATTCGCGTCGCTGAAGGGTAATGAAATTAATGCTGGCAATAACTTAATGCGTTTAACGATTGTTGGCGTGTCATAATGCGGGCGTTATATCATATCCGAGGTTTCGCGGGGCGATCTAAACGACCGTGTACGTCCCCGTGCTTATCGGGTAATGAAAAAATAATTAGTGCCCCTTCGGGGCGTAGTCACGAAGGATTGTTATCTCTCACTGTACAAATTTCATCGGTTGGTTATCGAGCCTTGCGTGCAATGAAAACTTTAAAAAACAACTTCCATGGCAAATACAATTCGGAATTCAGAGCCAGGGTCTAATCTGTGAAGAGAAATATTATGTTAATAGATTAACTTACACGTAACATCCTTCATCCTTCATGGTACATTTATTCACTGAATTTATCAGATACTTCAAGGATTACCATTTATATTAATAAATTGACTGAAAGGATTAGTGCGTTGCTTGTGTTTTTTTTATTTAATAAGTAAAATATTAATGTATTTTTCTGTAATGTGTTGTGCTATGTGGTTATATTATTCAAATTTCACAACACATGGAAATCCCTACCTTGATAGAATATTTTTGAGATTGAAAGAATCGTTAGGTTATTGTCAATGATTTGATGTATCTCGGTAATCTTCCCAAGCTCGCGTTATGCAATCTTTCATCCCTGGTCCCCAATAGACTTCTGCTCTCTTCAGGAATATCGTCACGTATACATATCGCATTAAATTTGTATTCAACACCATTAATATGTAGACCTTTATCACGTCAATTTAAGATCATCCACTAATAATACTTAACATAATATCATACTTAATCCCCCTATTCCACGCAACCATTTGTTATTCAGAACGACTTGCTGGACACGTGGGAAAAAATTGTTACATACATCGCGGAATATGTCGCATTGCAAATATGTGTATCGCTATAAACTTCCAAAAGGACCAAATACGTTACATCACCCTTACACGAATTTATTACCTCCGACTTCAAGAAATCTGTGGTTCGCCACGTGTCACAATGCAAATCGAAATTCTCTTCCCGATAGAGTTTTCTCGCACTGTCACGGCAACTAAAGAACCTCGAAGAAGAAGTATGTGGAAATAGGTCACATTCCAATTTCTTCGAGTTTCCTCAATGACGTAGCATTACCAGATTAAATCGTCGTTTTTTAATAGACATTTTCAATCTCCTTGATACGCGAGCGTCGACCATGTTTGCATTCCCTTTTGCGCATTCCTCTTCTTCTCGGAGCTGGAACGCCAGCAACTATTCCACACGACATTCTTCTAAAGTAGAGGCTGCAACATTCGTCCGAACATTTTCGAGGCGGACCTTACGTCGCTTTAGAAACTGGACAGGTCTCTCCGATCTTTCACGTTCAGAGAATTGAGCGAGACTGTTCATCGGTAGCTCAGAAAATCGGGGTAGTTTTATTGCATGCGTCTCCTATCTAGATCCAAGGATCGAGTGATAGTTATTGTAACAGATGAATTTATTATAGATTAAAGTTGAGCAGGAAAAGAAACCCGACACGAGAACTCGATTAACTCTTGAATGGGAGAGGGGAGTCAAGGGAACGTGCACGTGTCGACGGCTAGGTCCGTTTTGACCCAATGGCACTATGTGTATTTTAGATGACTTTCCTGTTAGAGAAATTTCTTTTGAAGTGGTGATAGATTTTTGAGATTTTCTCTGTTACTATTCAAAGTTGCACTCGGTGGCGTAAAATGATCTCATTTTGTTTTATTAAAAATAATACATAAACAGGTGTATTTCATTTATGGTTAAGCGCACTTAACAGTAAAGTCAGAGACTCGAAATTAACAGAGGAACAGACAAATTAAAAAGGTCACTTGTAAAATTTTAATGGTCAAATGTCAATTGTATAATAAAAAAAAAATCTATCAAGACGTGGTGTAGAAAGTCCTTGTTCAACGGAGATCTGCGATCGCAGATGGACAGTCTAATAAATGAAGTGGTGATAGATCTCTGAGATGTTTATGATCATTAATGTATAATTAAGGGTGCAACGCATACATCTTTATGAATGGCTGTAATTTATAACCTGATAATGTAATACAATTTAAATCAGAATTTCTATATGCATCACCGTCAAATTTCACCTTGTGTGTCACTTTGACAATGAAAGGTACACATATAATTAAAAATATATTATCAAGGGAACATGCAGAACCCGCGCACACCGATTTTCACGAGACTATAGATTTGCAAAATAATAAAAATATTTGGTACGTATTTTTTTTTATCAGCAATCGTGCATGTTAAAAGGGGTGAAAACAGCCCCTAAAGTTGGGATCGAAAACGCATTTTCTGGAATACGTATCTCGATAACTATTAGGCGTAAGATATATTTTTTTTGAAACTGTGAGTTTTTTACAGACGAATTCAGTCCCTACTCAATTTTTATAGAGAAAATATGTTTTCTACCCCCAACTTTAGAGGCTCTTTTCACTCCTCCAACCTGAATGATTGCCGATGACAAAAGGTACGTATCAACTATTTTTCAATATCCTGCAAATCTGCAGACTCTCATCAAAATCGACGTAAAGCGTGGGTTCGATACATCCCCCTGTATGTCCAGCTGATTCCGTGTAGTCACTGAAAGCCTCAAAATTTCAATTCATTCTTCATCATAAAATACACGTAGATGCACACTACCATATAGCTACCTAATAGAAAACAAAGCATAACTAATCAAACAAACACAAAGTACCTACCTTCCAGTATGATTTCTTTACAGACAATCACGTTACACTCAAACATTGATCCAATCAACGAACCAAACACACCGACGTTCTCGACAATCCACATCGCGCGCAAATATTTCGATCCATCAGTAAAATATATTTGCGTCCAAACGATCACGTCCATGTAAGTCCTACAATGGGGGCCATTTACCTTATCCGAAATCTGTCTTCTGGGAATTCTGCCGCAGAGGCAACGAAAGCACAGGAAGATAACGCGCAGCCGCGCGCGCCACTGTAGTCCTCCGTGCCTAGAAGCGGATCCAAGGACTCCACCTTGGGCCTAATCAAATAGTAAATTCGCTAAAAATGCAAATTCACCGAATCGCGGGGCTATCTGAGCGAAACGCCAGCGAGCGTGCACGCAACCGGCCGTTTTCCACCGTAGAAAAGCATCGTGGCATCTACTGCTCATTTGCATACACGCCCCGAATGGCAACGATTCTCGGCGCGTCCCTACGTACACGCTGCCCCTCACCCCCTCCCTTGTGCCACTCTTCTTTGTTCTTATCTCCCCTGGCAACGATTAATTACACCGAACTTCTTGAACCGCTTCGTGTCCTCGGCCAGCTGAAATCACGAAACACCTCGATGGCGTTGTTAACCTGTCACTCGCCGTAATGAAATATCTTGAACGAAGGGGGGTGGAGAGTGGTTGTACACGCGAAGACACGTGGGAAGCCTCTCGGCTGGATGGGGTAATAATTATGAAAAAGTTTTGTCGAAGGGAAGTTTCGCATGAGGGACACGCAAATTTTGGGCGGTTCGAGTTCCCTGGTCTGTGGAGTTGCAAGTTTGTAAGAGAAAGGGCTGGAGGGGATATCCAAGCTTTCGTTGGTTCTTTTTCAGTATTCGTTTGGAGAGGTTTGAATTTGGTAATATTTGAGTGAGTTGCTTGATCTTCTGTGGTGGGTGTTCTGAGTAGACTTGGTTGTTTGAGTTTGGTGGGAATTGTGATGCATATTTTCAATCAAGGTAAGTTCAGGTGTGAGTTGTAATTGAAATAAGATATTGGGTACATAGATCGTAGACTTGTTAGAGCATTTTGTTTAACAGATCCACTGTAACACCCTGATAAAGTACCGTTGTTTGGATCTTTTTTGTCACAAAAATCGTTACGGTAAAGAGGTTTGCGTGTAAATGCACGATGGGAAATTTAGACTTAAAACTTCAGACGTACTGATATTCATATTGACCTCTCTCAGACTCATTTCGATCGTATCGCATTTTGTCGTTAACTTAAAATATTATACTTACAGCCCGTTGGCACGAACAGTCTGAACGTTTAATAGATTCTAGCGTAAAAGGGCCGATTGCTTAATAAAGAATAAGCAAAAGTAAAAGCTTTCTGTTGTAGTTCTTCGGATAGATAGCTACCTTGCCTTGTCGATTAAAACTTAATCGCGAGATAGTCGACTTCGTAACTGTGCTCTGTCACAGCAATAGATCTAATTCAAAGGAGTGAGGAGCAGAAGATACTCCTGTTATAGGTATCGACAGATAAAAGATAATAATTTTATTGTCCTTCGTCCGTTGTACAAAAGTTCTCTTTCTCAGTCATTCTATTTCATAAATTTAAATCGTTCATAAAATTGGAATACAAAAACAAATATTTTTTACTCTATCTGATAGTAATAAACATTGTACAAAAGGAAAGGTCTGCGCTTGCTTTCATCTCCTTGTAAGTATTTCGCAAAAAATATTTGATTTTCCAGCAATTTGGCTAACACATAAAAAAAGCCCATTTCATACTTGTTTCGAAAACTAATTTCTACGTTTGAAAACACATTTTCTTCACAGCAAAATTATTTTCCTCAATTTCTTACGATAAGAATCCATGGCACACGCGTGCTAAGTAATACCATTGGACAGTTGAAATTAGGATGCTGTAGAAGATAAAATACTTCACACCGATATGTGGATCAATTTCACTGATGATTTCCAAAGCACAATTACACTACAGAAAAATCATATTCAACTTCAGTTATTACAACTACTATTACCATCTCCACAAAACGGAGTTAGCATTAAATAGAAGCTGCAGGGGTTTGCTTTTCGTCGAGCAGACGCGCAGAAAATGAAGCGCGAATGGAGCGAAGAAAGTGGCGTCGCGATGAAATACAGCGCTCGCCGGTCGAGATTTATTTCATCGTTCACGTGTAGTGGTGATGTAGTTGCGACGGTTGGATGAATTAACGGTGAGCTCGGCGCTAATAAATATAAATGGGAAGCGTGACGCGCGGCGAACCCTCGTGAACCTCGGCGCACCACTTTCGTCCCAAGCAAACTGACCCTCGCCGTGATTAAAGGACTTCGATGTATCGAATGCGTGTCCCGGCATATCGTGGAACGCGATAGCAACTAGGCGAACTCGGGACTCGAACCCTCCAGCTCGTCCAGTTGATCCTTTATTTATTTCCCCGCCTCGGCCTCTCTGTAATATTCATCGGGTAGAAATTGATTTGAAATTAGACCGCCTCTTAGACCTCACTCGTGCTGCCTAGACACTCGCGGAGGGGTAGGCAAGTACCCTGGCAAGGGAAGCCACTGCACGAGACGCCGCCGCCATTACTCTTCGAGTAATTTCGAATAACGCTTTCGCCGATTTCGCCAGTTCCGTCGAGTATCGTTTGTTAGTGTTCACAGTGATCTTCGTTTCCTTATTAACCCTTCGTGGTCGCAATTTTCTTCCAAAAGTATATGTCTTGGCCAATATTTCTGTAAATTTATAGACTTTGATATTAAAATTTAAAAATTTGGTGAATTTTAACAATTTTTTCAACTACAAATTTCATCGTATCAAAATTTACATACGTGGAAAAAGAGTATTAGAGCATGGTTGCATGAGTATTACGAATGTAAAATTATCACTGAAAAGTTAAAAGATTAAAAAATACGAAAATGGTAACTCAAAAATGGCACTGGGGTGCATTCTTTGCAAGTGTCCCATAATTGCAAAAGAGAATCTGTTTATTGAGATTTGAAGTATTTTGGAGTAACGCTTTCGAGTCCGGTGAAAAATGCATCAAATGGATTTTCAGAGTGCCTATTCATATTTCAATTTTTGATGAAGCCGCCGTGTTTTACGCGGAGTTGCATAATGTAGAAAGACTTTTCTTCTACCTCGTTTCATGTTGTTGCATGGTAAATGTGTTTTAAGTCGCAAAGGCAAATGTATGCGCGGGAGTTTGTCGGAATAAGTGAAAATATGCATTACAAATTTCCGTAGTTGGTTAAAACACACGTTGTAAGTAGCAGAGCTCACGTTAAAAATCGAACTTCCAAGCTTCGACCTGTATTTTATACGCGGAACCCCAAATTCCAAAACAGCGAGGAGCTTTTTGAGTGCTTTAACGCGAGGAATCGTGTCTTTAAAGTTCGTGTATTGTATATTTGAAATATAGTATTGTATATTTGAAATATAGAATATTACTTCCATTTATATTTAGTATTGTGTTCCGCATATATACATATAGTGATACCGGAAAAGTAGCATGGTGTGAAATTGGTGGGACCCTTAAATGAATTGATAATTTCAAAAAGGGGCTAAGTCCGATTTTTTACGATGTTCATTGATTTGTATTTTCCGCTGCTTCAGGCCTTGGCTCGTAGTTTCCTGCAGAAATGTGACAAATCTTCGTGCTTTAAGAAGCCAAAGTTTTATAAAGCTCTAACAAGTTGGCCTATAGGAGAGCGCGAAGAATGTCCAGAACAGGACCTCTGATCCTGATTATATCTTTCATTTTATCCAAATTCTTTTCCGAATTCTTTAACCCTTGTAATACCATATTAGCACTTCAAAACATCGAAAGTATTGTTCGATTGTCCCCGAATAATTACTCGGGACCAATTAAACAAAACTTTCTCCGCAGAAGCAATTGCTGGGAAAGATCTGACCTAGTTGAAGTAGCATTTTTGAAAATCTTGCGCCTCTCAAAAAGATATCAGTATTTCTATTTATACTCTAAGGACTCTAAGGGCTCTAAGGGCTCTAGGCGGTGCAGGGATGTGACCAAATAACCTTGTTCCCTTAATGCATGGCGAGGAACACAATTATTGGTTCGCAGTTTACACCCTCAGGGCTATCGCTTTGCACACCACTCGAGTGGGTCTCAGGTTAGCCGCTGTATCTCTGCTGGACAGAATGCTAATACAGTATAGTGGCTGGTAGAACTGTAACAACATCATGAAGTAACAAAATAAATATAAAAAATCAAGAAAACTTGGATGTCCCGAAGCAAAGCCTGAAATAAGAGACCAACAGATTCGCTATATTTCTCCGCCATACAATAGAACGTACAATAGAACGTACAATAGAACGCTGATACGTATTAAGACACCTACTCTCTGTGGAATAATTGTGACAAGCATTGCAAATTTATTGCACATCCTCGCGAAACTCTACTTTATTTGATATTTTAAAAGCATCCATCAAATATCAGATTTCAAAACAGTGATTTATCACATCAGTACCAAAATATCAAATTTTCTGCAAATACAGCAGGTGTTCTAATGCACGGAATATCTCTCCGAAATCCGGAGAATCTCTGAAAAGAGAAGGCACCCTCCGCTCCCGGTCCTTCGCCCTTTCCCCCGCCGTATCAAAGTTTATCAATGAAAGTTCCACCGTATTAGCTTTTGCTCCATTAGCGGCAGTCTGCCGGGGGCCGATAATTTAGCGGCGAATCTCCGTAGCGAGAAAGGGTGAACCGCCCGGGGAGAAGGGGCCGCGCGGAAGCGCGGGCGTGGACGACGGGGACACAGTCCGCGGCGGTCAGCACCCTCGTCGCGGAAACAAGCGGGGTCAGAGCCGAGATTTTTCCCGATAGGTCGAGGCGTTTTGTCAAGCAGCTAAAGTGGTCTGAAGCCCGGGGATGGTTTAGCGGGTCGTGGGTCGCAACGTCGATGGCCGAACGAACGAACGAAAATCGTGAGCAGGATGAAAGGTGGAGAAGACGGTCGATTGGAGCGAAGGGAACAAGGGTCGGGGGAGGTGGGGGTGAGTGATTCCCGACGGCAGGTTCGCGTGTAGGGACGACATGGCACGTCAGGTTACTCCTTTCAGATCGGTCGATGGTAGCGCGGCGCTCGGTTTGACAGGGTGGGACGGGGGCGGGAGGGTGGCTGGCGTGATTCCGAAAGCTTTAGAGACCGCACCGGATATGAAACTAACTTCGTTCTTACGGTGGCTTCGAAACGCCCACTTTGAGCCGTGGAACGGATCAAAGTGGAACGGGCCGCGGAACCGAGATGGGTCGCGCCGGAAATGAGGTGCGTGAGCTTTTTCACCTCTCCCTCTCTCTCTCTCTCTTCCCCCTCCCCCTCCCACTCCCCCTCCCCCCGACAACTTTTCCCCGTCCAGTGCGACCGTGCACGCACAAAAGTGTTAATTGAAGACGCGAAACTCGCGGCTAACTCGTTTACAGGTGGCGGATCGAGATTATATTAATTAATCAACCCCTCGATTTTTCGGACCGTTGCCGGCAGAGATGAAAAGGCCGTCCCCCTTGCGGTGGGCGTCGCGCGGCGCGAAATAGAACGGCGTCCCTCGTGTTACGAACGCGAAAACAATCGACTATCACCGGGCTGAAATTTCATTTTGGCGCGTTGGGCGAAATTACGGTTTAAAATCGTGGCTACGGTGGAATACGCGAGGGGAGGTTGTAGCGGGTAGCGACGTGCTCGTAAAAGCGTGTAGAACCAGCTTGGTGGAGTCGTAGAGGCGGTTCCGGGCGAAGGAGTTGGCGCGCTGGGGTGTCGAGAATTTAGATTCCAGGGATGTTTCCTTCACGGTTTTTGGACACCGGCATAGTAAAAAGTCGCTGAAAGTGGAAATATAGGAGATTTCTTTCTCGTGTCCTAAATAAACATTCATTTAGATGTAACATACTAATGTCAGTGTTTTATCTGTTTCAGGTAAGTCCAAGAGCGAGGAACAGTAATGGCAAGAAATCGCTTAGCTGTAAGTTACATCATGTCAAATAATTCTAGTTTATCCGTCCATCCAATAATACGCTTACTATTCAGGATAATAAAATTTATTTGCCCACTTACGTTAACTTGGAGACAATGAAATCGTAGGGCATACGTAGCTAACGAGGGTAGTTTGGCTACCCGAACATTCCGATATTTTTTAAACTGTACAGGCTTTGTGTGGGACTTCAATAGAAGAATGTGGCAATTTTCGTTTGTACCCATTTTCGGTTCTTCAGGGTGGAAACACCCTTAAAGATTAATGTGTGGTTTCCTACTTTTCTATATATCTTGAATACTATAGTAGATATGAAAACAATTATTAGAATGAAAGCCGTTAAGGCTTTCTATGCTCTATAAAGCTATCCCTAGTAGCACAAAATATTGGTTAAATATTTTTTCCAAATATTAAAAAAATATTTTTTTAGCCACACTTTTTAATATGAAAAAAATGTTGATTCCAAATATTATATACACATACTGAAAATGTGAAATAAAGGTATAGAAAATATGAAACATTCGGAAAAAATGTTTTCTTTCTACCATTCAATAAATATTTACTTTATATTTGAAAAAGAATGCTTTTTTCATAATATAAAACGAATATTTCCCGAACATTCGGAAAAAATGTTTTGTTTCAAACAGTAAATAAATATTTACTTTATATTTGATAAAAGAATATTTTTTTCATAATATAAAATGAATATTTCCAGCATATTTGGAAAATATATTTGCTTCTTAATCTAGAATAAATATTGTATGTATGTTTAAATATCAAAATGAGATTGAACCTCTTTTTAATACTGGATGTATGTGCATCGAATATTTTGTGCTACTAGGGATGCAATCGAATTGTTTAAAATTTGTAGTTTAAATATAAAATCGTTGATCATTCTAAAATTTAAAACATTTCAATTGCATAGCTTTATAGAGTGTAAAAGGCCGTTAAGTTTTCATTGTAATTTTTCTATATCATCTATAGTTTTGAAGAGATACAGGAAAGTAGGAAATCATACATTAACCATTAAGGGGTCCTTTCACTCTCAAAAACCGAAAATCGGCGCGAACGAAAAATTACCTGATAGGTACTTCAATCGAGGTCCGGCAAAAACCTGCACAGTTTAAAAAAATCGGAATATTCGGGTAACCGAGCTTCCCTTGTAAGTTAACGCAAAACAGCAGAGACAATTCACATATTTCCTATACCTATTCAAAAATTCTGTTCATCAGTCTTAGACGTTCGAAGAAGTCAACGCCTAGATGCATCAAAAGAAACACTCATTTTGAACCAGCCTGACCGTGTAATCAATACTAAAAAAACACATTTGAAAGCTTGCGCCCTACGGGCGCGTCTTTACACACCATTTCAATGTGTCCGAAACACCCCATTACGTCGCTTCCACCCCATCTCGCTACCGTAACGTGGCCAACATTTTCGGACAGGAGACACACTCGATGCCAGCGATACGACAAGCTCCTCCAAGTAGATTTAATTGAACGCCACTTGGCGGATGAATATCGCTCTGGCATCGATAAGTACCACTCTCAACTTTCCACCCCGTTCGGCGCTCGCGTCGGTCCACCTTCGTCCCGGCGTGCTTCTCCTCTTTTCGCCTCTATCCAGCTAAGCCACCGAAGTTTCTCGTGCCGTTTTCCACCCCGCCCGCGCCCCCCGTCGCCGCGGATGTCGGCTAACGAGCGACGTTAGACAGGATGCAATTAGCAGAAGTCCTCTTTTCAGGTTAGGTATACGTCTTTTCCTTTTGCCGTAGGAACAAGTGACGAGCCGGAGGAAAAAGCCCCGGGACACCCCCAATTGAAAGTCACTTCGCCGCGCACCTAATTTATTTCTCTCTGACCCCCACTCCCCCTCCCCTCTCTCCTTCTTTCCCTGAGTTCCTGTCCATGCCCCTCTCCTCAGTTCGAATGCAAATGCCCTTAGCCGCACCAAGTTTTCCCGACGAGCGTCCGCTTCGCGTGTCCTTCGCGTCCATCCCTCAGGATTCGGTGCCCCCACCCCTTACCCCCCTGTCCCTTGGCTGCCACAGTCGCCGCTCGCCGTGGTCCCGTGGCTCGCATCAGTATTCCTCTCATTTGTCTCGCACTGATTGTCCGGGAAGCGTAATAGCGCAATCTCCTGGGCCGTGGCTGTCGGTGAGGGTGGGAGGGAGGGCGCACGGACCCGACCACGCAACTTTGAGCCCCTCGCCAAGTCACGTATTACGTCTAAATCGGCGACCTACGTACCCCACCGGGATAATCAATTTCTTTCGGTGGGAAAAAATGGCCCGGCAATTAAGTGCTGATACATGGAAATGGAAATGAGGGGGGAACGTTCCGCTCGTTGTGCACCCAACTCGTCAGCAGTCTGCGCATGCGTCTCAACGTTTACTAGGGCACTTGCAATTAGGAAATTCAGACGGATGATCAAGGTGGGTTATGAAATTGTTGACGTTCGTCGTTGTTGGTATTCTGTGCGTTTTAGAAATATTAGATTGTAGCTATTACGCGCGCACAGTTTAGACGAGAAGTTTAGTATTAAGTGGTCGTTTTTGTTAAAATTACAGCCTACGGCGAGTTTCCTGCTGATTCGGAGGTAATACTTTGAAGGATGATAGCAGCGTTCTCTGTTGCAGTACGTTTTTCTTATTTAAGAGGTCATTCCGGTTAGCGCGCCGATAAATTCAGCGATTTTCTGGAATTTATTGCGACGAAAGTAATTATAGTAATACAATAAAACTTTTTTCTATTTATTAAACTACAGTTCTACAGTAAATAAAAAATATAAAAGTAATAAAATTATTGCTTTTAAAATACTTTTGAAAGTGGTGTTGATGACATGTTGAAAAATTCATGGGTCGCTCGTGGAGGCGATTTCAGCTGTTAGACTTATCTGAACCCAAACATCCAAGTAGATTCTTGATCAGTATGACTTCGCTCTCGGTCTGATCATGATTAGTGATTTATCTTCAAAATTAGCAAAATGGCGGGCAAAATGCAAGAGAAACGTTTTTCGGCGTTTTCTTTTGCTATTCTCGATTTTAATAGTCGGTTATACTCAATGAAAATACTCGGTGGGAGTGTTGAGGTGTGTAAAATAAGCAGCCAAATTTATAAAGGAATCGGTTCGATAGATTTTGAGAGTTTCGAGAAAAAGGCGTTCAATATTTTCATCTATAGAGTCCGAGCCTCTGCGCTCCCTACGATATACCTCTGTAGAAGCTAAAATAATCGGAATTTTTCCATGAAAATTTAATAGTACATTCTTGGGGATATCTACTTTAAAAAAATGTTTATAGAAAAATTGATTTTTTCAACCCATCTAACCAGATAGACCCCTTGAGTTTACTCAACGAAAATGTGTTTATGTCTCTTTAATCGCATAGTGGTTCCTAAACAAGCGTAGCGAGTGAAAAATGCTAACTTTTGCCAGACGGTGTAACTGTTACGCGTGGAAATGGCAACGAGGGTTTGGTATTAGTACGTAGCGAAAATTTAACTTGGACAAGTATAAAATACTCCTGCTTGTTCCTTATGCTAGCCATAAAGGTAAATGTCCTCCCGTTCAAACTCTTTAACTCTTCCAATACACGGGCAAGCATATATAAAAATTCGCATTAAGGAAAAAAAAAGATTCTTAACTATTCACAGTAAATACAGATAACTCAGATAATTTCAGTCCACCATGTCCTGTCTAATTAACTTACACAGAGCTCCTCCACATTCCGCCTATGTACACTCTAACCGAGCGCAAAACGCACGAAATCACCGATCATCAGAAATCCACCGTTCCTCGTCCAGTTTCACCGCGACAAAAGGCAACAGAGCCTGCCCGTGCGAACCGAGCGCGCCGACGCCACCCTTCCGGGCTCCCATCGGATGCGGGTCGAAGCAAAAATGCTGGACAAATTTTGTCGTGCCCGTGCCCCCTTGGCTCGACATTCCCAGGATCGAAATTGCTCGGGCGCCGCGACCCGTGATGACGTTTGCGAATCAGCACACGGCCGAGCGAAACGAAACTCATCGCTCACCACGCTCCGATTCACCTAGCTCCATACACGTGTTAGGGGTCGCGCGGCGGGATGGGTAGGAGGGGGCCACACACCCGATCGACCCACAATCCGGGGCCTATTCTGCGCGTCGACACGCGCATAATCGCGACGACACGCGCATAATCGCGACGCGTACGAGACGGGCGCGCGTGGCCGCGCGCGCGCGTATCTTCGGCACGCACGAGATCGAGATCGCATCGCTCGGGGCCCGTAGCCCGGCAGCCCACGGCTGGCAGCGGGGTGGGGGTCACGGGCGACTAGCTCGTGTTAAGGGGTCACGCTCCGTTGCATCTCTACTTGCGCTCGCACGCCGGTCAATGCACGTTGACCGGGCGGAGCGGGTAATTTCTGATCCCGTGGCGCGTCGGTTCGCCGGCGCGCGCGCGCGCGCGGAGGGGGGCGCGAGAGAATGGCAAACGACCAGAAGAGATGCATCGTGCGACGTGATACGGGGCCCCCGGGGGAAGACGCGCCGGAGTAAAGGAGGAACCGGTGGAGGAAGAGGGGGGGGGGGGCGGTGGCGCGTGGGAGCAGAAACAGATTCCTCGGCTGTAACCGGTTCGCACACGCTCGTAGTTCCGAGGGCGCCGGATTATTGTGCCTTGGGCTAGCGAAGCGAACGCGGGACGGGGTTAAGTAACCTCCAGAATCGACGTAGAAATATTCAGTCGACCCACGTTCCAGGCCTGTCTTCACGGCCTCTCTGCCATCGATTTTTAATAGTCTTAATGATGGGTAGGCGGATAAGCGGATAGACGGATAGGTAATGCTGGACGGGGACGGGATCGGGTAGATGGGATTTCCCTATCGCGCTCCGAGCCTCTTACCGGGGACGATCATCGCATCGGGGGTGGCCATATTTTCCTCCGAGTTGCAGTAACGTAACGATTTCGAGTAATGCTTCATTTGCGAGTCGATAAGTTACCTATTATTGGTATTATTATTATTATTATTACTATTATTATACATGGGCAGGCACACTTCGGCAAGGAGTACGATATATGTACATAATAGGTTGTTGGGTCGCATACGTTGAAGTGGCGCGTTCCACTATTTGCGAAGTGCAGCGCATGGGGCCTTTGCGCTTGGTTTGCGCCTTTTATCCGTTTTTGACGTGTACGCAGTTATCCTCCCACGGCAGCAGAGTAACTTATTATATTTTGTATTAGATAGTTGTAAGGCTTAGAATAATAAAGGAAAGTAAAAGGACAATTCCACTGGGCTACTTGATAGGGTAAACTGTATCAATGTTTGGCATCGTAAGCCGAAGTCCCAATTGGAATGTCTATATTTTTTTAGAAAGTTTTTATGCGGTCTTAATTTTCAGCTATTCCGAGACTAATTCATTTAGACACTTATTTGACTCTTTCACAAAAGCTCATTCCACGAAGCCAGTAAGAATTCTCGATTATTCCCCCACCAGTAATACCTAACACTTTGATGCTTCGTGCCCAATGATGTTCCTTGCGGATCGGTTTAAACCCAAACTATCGAGCACGAAGCGAACACATCGAACCAGTATCAAATAAGACGAATCGTTGAATCGCCGAGGACGCGCAAAGTGCTACGAGCGAATCCCAAAAACACTGGACGAGCATTAGTCCCTCGCATGTCCTTTAGATTGAACGGTACCGAGTGGCGCGTGCATCGATGCCGCGTAAGCAGTATTGATCGAGCAGGTGCATTACGGTGGTGGCCCTGCAGAAGATGGCGGAGAGCACGGGGTTGAGGAGATCTTGGCATCACGGGCACCCAGACTCCAAAACAGCATGCCATCCATTACAAAATGGGTATTGCCATTCGAATTTCATCCTCCCCTGGGCTCTTGCTCTTCCACCGTCACGTCGTTCCCTCGTCTTTGTCTTTCTCCCGGACTGCCATGCCTTCTGCGTTCCTCTTTTGTTGGGCCCTCACCCTCGCGCGATAATCGGTTCCCTCCTCGATCATCCTCATCCAGCAGCCTCTGAGCCGCCATAAATGGTCGACAATCTACCAAGTCTGCTTGAACTATCGATGCTTTACGCTTGGTCGCCAACCCTTCTTGCTAGCCAGATCGCTGCCTGCTGCCCCGTGCGGTCAGCCAGCTCCACCGGCAAAGGTATTAATAGGCATAGTTCCGAAAGTGAGTATAGCGTATATTCGGTATACCCTTGAGCGCGAATAGAATACTACGGGCGCCGAGGTGGGCTACTTCTGACGAAAACAGAATGCCGGACGTTCGATCGGCGTTCATCGGGGTAATGGATTCCGTGTGCAATTTAATAAGCCGCCAGCGTTTCTGATTTCGATGCCGTGCAAGCCCGCCCAGGCTTGGCCCGTTATCGAGAGCTAATTGACGGTTAATTCGGAGATTAACCACTTGCCTCCGTGCCTGACTCCAGTCAACTCCATTTGTAGACACTTTTAAAAATGCAATGTTGCTTCAGAACTATGCGAAACTGCTGGCTGGCAGTTTGCAAGCGTTTTGTGCGTCCAGTTGTATATGGACTTTGTCGCTGATTGAATGTAACTCCCTCGCGTGATGGGATCTAGAAATTTATGAAAATAAAGAACGTTGCAATCATGTAACGAAGATACTATTCCAGGCAATTTATAAAACGTCCCTTCACTTTTTACTAGCATTTATCGATGTCTTATCGAGTCATTTTTTTGTGAGTGAAGTATATATTTGGGAACACGAATGTGATAGGAATATTCAGAAGAATGAGTGATATATAAATATATTTATTTATCTTTGAATAAAATTAACTTTTACATTTTCTTTTAATCATGACAGAAATAAAAGGAGCCTGGGGGGGGATGTATTGAAAAAAAGAATGGATTCGACTGAGGAGAAGAGCGTAATTGGACATTATTAATTTTTAGAGGCATCTGCGCGCTTAAATGCATTAAACAAATTGGTTAAAGATGTAAGCAAATTTTTCATTTCACTAGTAATGCGAAAAGTTAATTATTTATTTGTCTGAAACGAAACAGTTTATGAGGATGCTCTTACCCAATTAAAGCTTGAATTAATACAATGGTTTTTGGGACACCTCGTGACATTCTTCGTCAGAGCCAGACATCGTTAAGATCGAGTGCTACTATTTCTCTCCTGAAAAAATGGGACTACCTTAAAAATAACCTGAAAATTAATAATTTCGATATCTCAGGCAAACTGGAAATACATTGTGTGTAAGTACTTGAAAGAGACTGCTTATCTACTCAAGTATACTCGATGTCGGAAAGTTCTAATACTCGAACACTGTACCCTGTAGCAGTTTTAAGAAAAAAGGCCCAGGTAGCAAACGTTTGTGGGTCCATTTTGTCGTGAAAATGAAGAAGTCGTTTACTAAAAGGTGTTAAATGTACAGAAAACTATAAAAAAAAGTGCTTGGATAAAATCGTATTGTATTTTTGAAGGCAAGGCCCTAGGGGGGCCTTCAGAGCGAGGGCCCATTTTTCGATTAACCAAAACGATAGTTTACTGAAAACGGGCTCAGTGTAATAATACAGAAAAAATATAGTTTGGATAAAATCATAATTTTTTAAGGACGGGGTCCTGGTGAAGCCTTCCGAGCAGCGGCCCAGGAGGCAAGTGCTCATGGACCGCCCTGTTAAATTCACCACTGACTGTACCGATTGCTTCCCTAAGCATAGGCACGCGCATTACACTACAGTGATTTAATCTATGCCTTCCGTAGCTTCTCAAAACGAAAAGCGATATTCTTACAGAGTAGAACACCAAATGTGTTGCTCAACGCCATTACGTAATAGCTCGGGATTCCAAAAACCCTTTCACTATTCCCTATATAAAGCAGCTTCTCTTATTCGCTGTAAGCACCCTGTACGCCGATCTCATTGAAAGAAATCAAGACTTCAAATGTGTTGCCCGCCACTCATTCCACAGTTTGTTAGGAAACCTTTCTAATTCTTCCCCCATTCATCCCACCGACAATACACTTACGCATGCGTTATTCGCGGGGGACACCGTGTATATCGGCCTCGTTGGAGCAAATCGACAGACGCATCGGCGTAGAATCGCGTCGTGCGCGTCCCGAGGCATCGGTATGTAGGAACGCGGGGCGGCGCGTCCCTCATCACTCTGCCTGATTAATTCATTGCGCGGCGGGGTGGAGGAGGAGGGCGCGCGAGATAGCCGACGCGTACGCACACGACGTGCACGCACGTGCGTAAAGGGGGAGGCGAATGTTTGGCCTATGGTAACGGGCCGAGAGCGGTTGGACGTTTTGATTCAATGCCGCCTCGACGCATTGATTAAATGACTGCAAATTAAAACTGATAGTGCAGCAGGTGCGGCTACGCGGCTCAATCAGGAAATGCGAGGCCAGCCGCGAATATAGCGGGAGCGCGAGCGCGAGCGCGCCTACCCCGTACGTCTACACATGTATTCGGATGAATGTGCGCTTAATCGTCGCGGCGACCGAATTTCTCGAAATAGAGCTGATCCGCTCGCGACCTGCCTATGTCCCAAAATATTCGTCTTCGACAAGTTAATGGCGATCGAGGTTAGCAATTGTTGAAGCAACGTTTGCTGTTCTTCGTAATAAACTGTACGGGAGAGATTTGACTTGTTGGTAGGATCAAGTTGCGAGAGCCGGAGTGTCCGATATGGAGCGAAGTGGCATTGTCTGACAAAGCGCGGGGATCGACTACTTGGGAATTTAAAGAGCAGATACGTGATCGCGGTTTGGTATCTTTTCGGGTCAAGCCTTCGTAGCTGGGGAACTAAAATACGCGGCCCTTAGTTAGTATTAATTTATGATATACTGTCGCGACTTTTCACTTCGTCTCCCCAAAAATGGACTAAGGAAATATTAACTGGCATAAGGCAACAGAAAATAGGGTACTTATTTACAAAACAGCAGTCTTCACTGATTTCAATGAAAAATCTGTGATCCGTAGTTGGTTTGGGCTTTTAAATAACTGTATTTTGTAAATAATTACCGGAAATAGTATTAAGAACGAAGGCTGTTTATTATTGCAAATGCATTTATGTGAAAGATTACTGAACTACTTGGTATAGTCAGTAGTTTGTATTTATAAATAAAAATATGTAAAATTAAAACTTTCTGAACTCCACTACGGTTCCCAGGTCTTTTTAGACCCAATTGCGTTCTCGTTTTAACAATTATATGCTCGGGTCCTCCAATATTTTAAAACTGAATTCTTCTGAAAACTGAACTGTATTCTAGAGTAAGCGAACCCTGAATACAGATCCTCCGCGAAACTTGAACATACGTCAATAGATGCTTCAAGCAGTGTCAGAACCTTGAGAAACCTACACCCCAAAATCCTAAAAATAGCTCGTCAAAACATGCCCCATTAAATTTCACTGACCATCGTCGTAGAATACAGAAACAAATGAATCTACAAAGGTCGTCATCATTTTTTCGCATTGTGAGCGATGGCAGCTGCTTTTTATGTTGAATTTTTGGTGGCATCTATAACATCTATAAATTGCAGCTTTACTCTAACAGTTGACGTTAGCAGAAAGATGCACCGACGACAGACAAATCGAACGTGGACATTCCTATTGTACGTGGGAAAGATCGATCCGTAACCATCCCGTTGCCTTTTAAGGCGCACTCTCGACTACGAGTCTATTTCTTTCTCAGCCTAACGCTCGAGAATTCTCGGTCGATACCTTAGCTCGCGCCTGTCTTTCACTAGGAAAGATCCTATCTGCCAGAAACGCCACGACCCACTTTTGCCCGCGAGTCATGCGATATCTGCACTCCTCAAAATGATTTGTATAGTCGAAAAGTGCTTCTCCTACGGTAGACTTGAAGCTTGTCATCGCAACCCTCGTTTGCAATGAAGATGGAATTCACAGTGTTTAAAGTTCAACAACTATTAAATGAAAATGCTGTAAAACAAGAATTCTTCTGTGACGGCCCAGTATGACTTGTACCTACGTTTAATTTAGAAGATTTGAAAATAAATTCGTATATCACACGCTGTATAAGATATACGTAGGCTAATTTTATATGGTGAGATGTGCCGAAAGTTTCCTCTGAGAAAAGAAATAGAAATAGTCTGCTCTGCTTCAGGTTCTTGCAATGTAATTATTATTTACATCTGCATCTCGAAAATAAACTTCAACTTTTCAATTTCAATTAAGAATTTGGTTTTCTTTGAAAGAAACGATCAATGTTTAAACTGTCGAAATCTGCAGGGTAAAACCTAACGGAAAACAGCATCCCTCTAATTTATGGAGAAATCTGTGTCAATAATGTTTTGCTACTCATACACTTTTCTAGCAATCAGATCCCTTTTTTCAGAAATCCAAACAGATCAGAGAACGATTAATCTCACTGAATCACGCAATTATCGCGCCCAATTTCTTCCATCTTCATTCCGAGAAAAAGCTCATCCGGATTTCCAGAATCAGTTAGCGTAATCTACAATTTAAAAAACAATAAAGCTGCCCTTTGATTACAGAATCATGACAGGCACGAGTAGTATAACGATATAGGTATTTCATTCAAGCATGCTTTCAGTAGTCAACAGTCGGAGTTCAGCATAATGTAAACACTGTCGAATTTCAGTTAGCGCGAACGTCGGCATTAATTAAACATTTTAAACGTCCCTATACACGGACGTGGATTCGCAGCCGCGGATATTCAGCGCTCTGTATAAACATATCATGCGTATATCCCGCCGGAGATCAAAGGTCCGCGGACACAAAGAAGTCCATGCTATTTGCGCGTGTAATATCGAGCATGCCGTTGGAACTGTACAAACTGTCCATTCGAAACGCAGAGCTGAAAGCGATGTCTTTAGAATCGAACGTGATACCTAAAAGAGCGACGCTGGTTCTAGCTTCCCCTACGACACAACGATTTCGTTTCATGTTAGCAGCGAATTGTGGACAGTGGAAAAATGTCAAAACTCGGTGGCGGATGTCTTTTATGCGAACGCGTTGTTTGAGCGCGAGATAAATTAGTGTAATATAGGGCAGGGTGGTACGAGGCGATCTCGTTGATTTCCAAATCGAAGGGAAACTTTCGTTTAAATCAAACGGGACATTTAGGGCTGCGGTGGCCGCCTGATCAATGCGACAGCGTTTATACCACTCTGCAGGAAATCGAGTTAAAGAGCAGAGTAGTGTCCATACTCGAAGCGTTTCCAACCGGTGTGCATTGATAGTAATCCCACGGTGCCCGCTGGACATATAAACTTGTTAATAACGGAACCCTAAACTATTGATTTTCGGTGACACCGTCAACGTTACACGATTCCCTGTATACTTGCCATCTCTTGCATATTCATGCAGGCTCTAAACCTGAGAGTAAGCAGGAAGCTGGTATAAGGTGTCGAGTAAATCGTGGTATAGCTGAGAATGAGGTGACAAAAAATTGTACAGTGGAACTTTCGATTTTAAATGTGCTTTATTTTCAAATTTGCAGAATCCTTGATTTTAATTGGGATACTGTCCTTTTTGTGGATGCGGTCACAAGAATTGTATAACAGAACCTTCGATTTTAGATGTGCCTTATTTCCAACTTTGCAGAATACTTGATTTTAATTGGGATATTGTGCTTTCGAACGAAAGTCTAGAGAAATGATGTATTTCGTGTAAAGGGGTTCCATGAAATTGGGAGGAGTAATGTTGTCGAATATAGTTCGTGCTATTCAATGCCAACACAGGTCATGCCAACACAGGTATGCTCTTTATTATGTTTTTAAACATGAATGAGTAATGTTTTACCAAATGATAGCGATGATAGCGGAAATGTCATTTAAAGCAATCGCTTCTCTGGGATAACAATTTCTCATTTGAGAAGTATTTACAAACTGTATCGCTAGCAGTGTATTAAGGGGACTAGGACGTCGTTTTCCTTTAAAAAAAAACACTTTCTTTGTAATGCATTTGTAAAAAAAACGAAAGCAAATCCAGATGCTTTCTTTTACTCAATGTTTATTATTATCATAGAGGTTGAAAAAAAGTTTATATGAAATCTACATGTGTTTTAAAAATGGGCGAGTTGGTTGGTAAACATTAGAACGTTTTTCTGTAGTTTTCAAGTAATATTAGTCTTAAAAAGTGACGTAATCCAATTTCAAGGTGTGATTCTTGTGGGTTACATCCGTAGTTTCCCGCGGAACCAATAAAAACTAATATTAAAACAGAATTATTAAATTGGTGTTTGTGCGCTACTAAAAATCCGTGAATTTTTAATTTATTTATGAAAATCTCGTTTTTTTACGGACCACATCAGAGATTTCGCGAGAAATGGCACATGTTTTACACATCCTACCATTTTTTCAAGTCAATCTAAACCTTTTGTTCATTCGCAAGTAGTCGAAAACCAAGAGAAAATAAGATTCGAGAAAAACGCGTTTAAAGTTTATTGGCAAAGGCGATGCTGTAAATTACTACTTGACCTTTTTAGCTGCTAAATCAACAATTTAGCGAATTTTAAAATAAACCAAGCGCCATTTTATTCGGAAAAGATTGTACTTTCGGAAAATGCGATTTAAAAAATCGATTTTTCGTTGTGCCTAGTCCCCTTAAGAAATGTCAGTATCTTCGGGAAATAAACGCTTACTTTATAGAGATGGAGTTATACACCTCCACTTTATAGTTGTATACAAAACACTCTAATGCATAATAGCATAAAAGTTGCAACTTTTTCTTGTACCTAGCCTTTTTCCACATTTAATAATACTGAACAATATAACCTAACGATGGCGTTCCCATTCCCATGGAATACCATGTTCGCGCATTCCACTCGATCTCAAATCCAAAAACGAACGCTATCATAAAAATCAACAAATCCGTGTTCTCTGTCCACTGAATTCCGATTGGTGCGTGTCTAGCTCGCCCAGCATGTGACCAAGCCTCTAACCCACAAGCATGCTGAGTGAGAAAAGCCCGTCCGTCACGTTTCCCCGCTGACGAATCGTTTGGGCCCGGTGTACATTGAATATAGTGTCTAACGCAAGAATTATTTGTTCTACGGACGGAAGTTTATTAGCAAAAGGGAACCAAGGTAGAACGCCTTTCATTGGGTCTGTACTTCGGTGAACACGGTTAGTTCGACGCTGGCGCCGCTGTGTTTTACCTCTTGTCTATGGTATAAAAACACACGAATAGGCGGAGACGAGTGAAATAAGAGCGAACGTAACAGGAAAAAGTGGTGTAGAGTGCAGCTAATAAATGAAGGAGATGCTTTCAATGAGGACCTCTTTGTTCGTGTTTTAATAACGACAGATATCAATATCCGGGGATTATTCCTTCCATCGATGATTGGTTCATTCGCAGGTTCGATCATTGACATTCTGAGGATTCTTTTTTGTATTGGCCTGTTTCAAGTTACACGTAATTACAGGTCTTATGATATAAAAGAAGATTTGTGTGTATGGTATTCTAGAGATTCCAGATATTCTTCTTGAAAAACTGATTAAAACTATGAAGTAGTTTCTATGAAATTTCAGTTTCGAGATAATCGATTTTCAATGATATTTAATTATTAGATGGTGTGAGTGCTTTTATTTGCTTAAGGTTTAATAACACAAAAAGCTAAAAAATAACAGAACCAGGCATATTTCTTATATTCGGTCTATGGAAATATTCTCCCATTCCATTATTCTGTTACCGATTAATACTCCAAAATGTTTCCAACTCCCAAAAGAATTATTTTTCAATCCACATTCATCAAAACTTCTCTTTCTTTAAATTTAAAAATTACTCGCCTCGGCAACCCCAGCCGAAAATCTCGAATACTTGAATCTGTAATTAAAAATCAACCCCAGTTCGCAATCGGTATTTCGCAGAGCCAGGCATCCAGTCCGCCGTGGCCTCAAACGCAAAGCAGACAAGCCGAAAAACTTGGTCAACCTGTAACAATGTAAATGACCGTTAGAAATTTACATTGGCACCCCTGGTCGCGCGGAACTTTACAGCTCGGCTGGCCAGCCCTTTAAAACATGCACGCTCGATTCACGCGTCGAACCCTTTGAACGGTGGCGTTCCCAAAGGCAGTCGTCGATGTAGGAAACACCCGGAAGCGGGTTTCGCAGCTCGTGCAGGTGACAGAGAGCCTGGGCTCGCGTCGACGGCGCTTCGCGGGCGAGGGGGGGGGGGGGGTGGCGAATCTCGGGCACGGGGTTATTAAACCAACCAGGTGCACCGAACTGCACTCCTACACACAAAGTAGCCGCGATCCAATTAACCAGCGCGCAAGATCGATCCCCGTGATCGATAGCCGAGCTAATCCTCCGCCATCCGCCCTTGTTTCAGCCGCCGTCCCTTTGGCGAGTTCCCGGCCATCAATCCCCGTGTCTGGCTCTGCGTCGCGTCGTCACCTGCCAGGGGAACGGCGGTCGTCTTCCTCGTCTAGCCAGACACCTCTCGATAGTTCCCGTTCGATCGCGGGAGACGTCAACTTGTCGTCGATCTTTGCTGATCAGCGGGGATTAAGGTTGAATCGTAATGTTAGGTCGAGTGGAAAATGATGTTGCTGGTGGTAGGGGGTGTCTTTTGGAGGCGTTGCATGTTCCGCAAGGGTGTACAGTGGTTTGGTATAGGCTCGTATTGCTACCCTCGTCATTTCTGATACCTACGGCATGGATATAAGAAAATGAGAAACGGTTAACGAATCATTTACCCCTTAAAAATAGGAAGGGAATAGGGACGGATGTCTTAGGAAGATATTCAGCTTTGAATCCTGCGTTGTGGACTTCTGAATGTCTGCAACGCCTTCAATTTTAAATGGGCTTTAACTTAATGCATGAAAAATAAAAACAAATCATGACAACGGATTAAATATTTACAGTGTTCCAGCGTCGTTTTTCTCGGGTTTCTCGGGTAAAACATTCATCACGATTCGTTGCTCCAAATTTCGGTTGCAACAATAATGAACGATGGAAGTTGATTTTTAGTCTGTTAGGTACGTTGGAGCGGTTCGGCTGTTTTGAAGCGCGCGCTGCTCGATTTGGTCGTAGTAAATGGGGACATTTTTAATCGGTGGAAGGTTCTTCATGATTCGTCTTGATTTCCTTTGTACAGCGTCGATTGTAAATGAGTGTAGTTCTTAAGAAACGAAGATTTTTTATTCAAGTTCACAGCTTAAGCGGGAAAAAGGCGACAATGGCCGCTAATTTATTAAATGCCTCACTATGGACTCAAGATGTTTAAAACAAACATCGTTAGTAACATCAATATCCTTTCGCGGAATGCCTGCAAAATATTCGAGAATAATGTGTTGATTCTAAGAAGCTTTACATCCTCTTTTCTTTAACTTCGCAATCTAGAAACTCTACGTTTACCTGTACAACTGCACACCGCACTCAATTTACTGCAATGTCACTTTAACTTTCACAAACGCTTTTTCCTTCCCTCTTACACGTAACATCATCTGTGGGAATACTGTTATACCTTGGCGTCTCCTATTATCATCCAGGCGAAAATAAATGATTAAAAATACAATCACCCGAGGCTATTACGTTTCATAAGAAGATTTCGCATCATGGGAATATTCAGAAGCTTGCTAGCTGATGAAACAGCAGACACGGATGTTCCTGGTACAAGCTGCACAGAATTTATTTCTTGCGCGCAAGAGAAAGCTTCAGTATAAAAGCAGTTTCACAAATTCTTCCGCTTCTTTCTAGCTTTCCATTGTATTACTATCCACGAGTGATTCACACGGAATTTTACGCTTATTATTTGTAGCGTTCCCATCGCCTCCAGGGTAAATAATTATGCATTTCGAATTCCTTAAGGGGTTATACCTAGTCAGGAGGCCAAAAGGAGACGAATGTTTGTAAATTTTTTTTGGAAAAAGCGGAAGCATATATTTTTACAGAACTTTTTGCACTTAAAAGAACAACAATTAAAGAACATTTGGTAATTTTTTGTAGAAAAATATTTACGTTTATAATAAAAACGACATCTAAGATGCCTGTTTAAAAACAGTAAGCAAGATATCTGAAAAACTACTGCACCAATCTTTCTGAAATTTTGTCCGCTTATTTTTTATATAAAAATCTACTGAATGACAGAAGGATTTTTTGAAATGTATAGCTTCGATTATATAAACGAAAAATGGCTTCATGGTTATTACTAATGGACGTTTTTCGTTGATAAAATCGAAATTATACAATGGAAACAAATCAGTGTAGAAACATATCCTGTAAAAAACTTTCGTTACCAGCCAGGTTCAAAATTGGTCAAAAACACGTCCATATATAAAAAAAAACCTTTTACCCGAATCGAAATAACACGTTACCAAAAATAATATTTGAAGCAACGTCGCCCCAAAAGTGCCCAGCCCCTCGCCACCCTGAACCATCTATCTTTAGGTAGCCTTGGCGCCTCACTCTTCTAATCATAACTTCAAAGCGATTGTTCCAAATCGCGGCGGAAGTAATATTCGCCTCGGCAGAGGCTACAAAAAACCTCTGCACAAAGGGGCTTTCGCGGAAACACGGTTGGGGCCGAATTACAGAGAGAGCGAAAGAGGGCGGATAAAAGGCCGTTATCCAGCGACCGAAGAAGTGTTACGACAATACACACTGTCCCCGCAGGAAGCAGCACCGTCTAAATATCCTCTGACGAGCCACGAACCGCCGTTCGATCCCTCGAACGGGAGAAATTAGAGCCTATCCAATCGAGGAAATGAACTACGCCGGCGGTCTCGCGAAAATATGCAAAAAGAAGGGGTCGCGGTCTTCTGTGGTTTTCCGTGGCCTTCGACAAAAAGAGTTTTAATTTCCGGCGAGAAAAGCCACGGAGGGTAGAAGGGGCCGGAGGGGGCTCCGTGTCGGTTACGCGCTGCTGCACGGACAGCCTCGAACAAAATGTTACCCGCGGTTTAACGCCTTGCGTGGCACACTCCGCGACTACTTCGCCCTCCGTCTTCCGTTTCGTTTAGCGTGCCCCGTCAAGGGAGGTTCTCGCATTATCGCGGAACGACTAACGTTCTTTTAACGCCCTAGCGACCGGCGTATTCAAATTCGCCACCGTAGATGTGTTTGAGGCTTCACTCGCACGCGATGCTGGTCTTACTTTTTCTGTTTTCGGAAAAAGTCGCTGGGCTGTAAATTCTGATTTAGTTTTGGCGGTGTTGGTGGTTGAAGAGTGTTCCAGAGGGAAGGATCTGGAATATGTTGGTAATAAGAAAATTGTCTTTGGAAGATTTTGATGTTTCTGTTGTGATCTATTTCGAGTGGCAGCATTATTTGCGTTTTATAATTTGGACGCTGAGATTCATCTGATTATGTTTGCTTTAGGCTTAAGTTTCGGGGTTTTTTTGTTTAAACTTACTCCTTTAGTGTGTTTTAATTTTCGTTAACATTTTACGTGGTATATTAGGATGAAGGTTATGTGATTGAAGATTATATGATTTTGGAATTATGATTCTGTTTCACATCGTGCTGCCAAATTCATTTGGGTCACCGTATCTAACATCGCCTAGCAAAAGTTAAATCGCTGTCAATTGAATAAGAATCGATAGTTTTGCATGCAATTTGTTTCAAAGTAAAGAGAAATTGTTCATCTTTCATATAGCATAAGTTTGAATCGTTGAAACGTACAATTTTTCAGTTAGGAATTAAAAAGGCGTAAGACATGCAAAAATCGAGTCCTGAAAAAAGTGTACCTAATATCGCCTACTCAAGAAATATTGATTACTTCGTGCGTACATTAGCTTTTAAAGTCATTTTCACATGTGCTTTTATTATTTTCTGCTCAATAAATGTTTTTTTTATCAATCTTGGATTTTATTTTTATTACATAAATATAGAAATAGTATTTTTAAAATATTTTATTTTTTACATTCGGATGTACATATTGGACAAATAAAGTTTCTTTTATCATATTTCTAGTAGATATTCTTTCATTCACAGAATTATTAGACTTACCTTCTCCGAATGTGATATAAAATTGTGGCAATCCAATCACTTTTTACACTATTAAGATTCACTAAAATACTTCCCTTTCTGTAATTGTTGATCACACGACGCTGCAATTCCAGTATGTGTTCCTACATATGTTTAGGTACTAATTCAGTGAATAACCAATAAATTTTAACGAGTGGCAATATTAGTAACATGAGCGATATTAGGTACGGACAACCTACTATGCTGCACATATTTTAATGTAATTCATAAAACACCTGAAATTAAATATGATATCGTGTTCCAAGCAAATCTTTTTAAATTCACACACTTGGCCTGCATACTACTTAACGATATGAACACGGTGGTGAATACTAATTCTTAAACCTGCACCACTAATGAAAAATTTAGACTCTAATAATACCATAGGTAACTGTTAAAATCCTTTCAGACAATAGCTCTCAATCAAACACCCAATCCATTTGAAATCGCTGAAAACCCACCAACCAAAATTATCCAAGCCTCCAACGAACATCATTAACAGCCTTCCCCCCCTTCCCCCATTTCTCGCGCAGACGCACTCGTTCGCAGTCAATCTCCCAGGCTCCTAAACTTCAATGGCGAAACGTCCCGCAATTGCGGCCCGAAAGTACAGGACTCACTTACCCCGAGCCCAGATAAATTTCGAGCTCGTTCTTCGCGGCTTAAATCGTCTGAAACCACTTACGGCGCGTTCGCGAGCAGCACGTCGTGGTGTATCAGCGCGGCTGCCTCGCCGCGCGGCCAAGATCTAGCCGCTGTAACCTGCCACGCTGCTGGCAGGAAGCTGAAAGCGTTACGAGCCTGATGGAACGACAGGGACGGAACGATATTGGCGCGAATGTTGCCAAGCGAAGGAGAGAGAGATAGGAACGGGCATCCTGCTGACTCGGCTGGCGCGGCTCGCCTTCAGACGTCGTCCGCGAAGGGAAGAAAAGAGCACGGCGGAGGGAAGAGAACCTGGAAGTTCGCCCTGAACCACCCTACCAGTCCTCGTCTTCCGCTCCGTCCACGACCGACGACTTTTGTCTCCTTCGCTCTATCCGCGTCTGCACTTTTCCAGTTTCTATGTGGAGCCTTCGTCCCGCGGGATCGGCGTAATCCTCTTCCGTCATTTCGCAACGATGATATGAAAAGAGTACTTATGTGGGTTCAATTATGGGTCCCCACGCCAATAAAAACTCTTCACAAACCCCCCGCTACCCAGCTTTGTTTCGGCCTGTCTCGCGGCGCTGGCTTTTCGACTGCTCTCCGGACGGGTATCATCCTCTCGTCGCTCTGCGTGGATCCAGGTATCCACCCAGCTTTAATCTTGATGCGAGTTCTTATATGGTATCCAGAAGTGAGCAGTATCGAGCGAGGAACGAACGGCACTAGGCTGGACAAATCATTATCGTTTTTGCTGGCGTGAGTTGAAAATTTCTGTAATAGCTTGTAGGTCTGGGGACTGCAGAAAGTTTAAGGCTAAACCTAACAAGGAGAGGTTCTTAGGGGTCCGCCTTCGATTACTTTGGATTTTGGATATGTTTTAGAGGACCGGAATATAAGAAATAGCTGTTTTTTTATCTTGGCCCGTTTGCATGTTTAAGGGGAGAGCCCTATTTAGGACGCTAGGAATAAGGTAATTCTTTTCCAAACTTTCGGGGTATTTTAGTTCACATTCAAATAATAAAATTAATTTTCTCGCGCCGGAGTTGCAAATTTGCGATTATGCAGGAGGCCCCAATTCTTCTCTGGCATAAAAACCCAAGGATTTTCTTATTTCTCGTATAATTAAATTGTCGATGGATAAAAAATTCCATAAATAAATTTACCTAAATAACTCTTTTTCCATAAATAATAGAGAAGTACCTTGGAGCAGAATCGTACCTTTTCCTTCGAAATCCTACCAATTTGCCAATTATTAACTTTTTTTTTTCGTTTGTTAGGTTCATCGACAATGTAATTATACTAGAAATAAGAAAATCCTTGTTTTTTTTTATTTCAGGGAAGAATTGGGCCTCCAACATAATCGCAAATTTGCAACTTCGGCGCGCGAGTCCCTACGAACGTATTCATATATCTTCATTTCTACCGAACACTTTATAACAAAAAAAATAACTTTTATTCTTTGAATGTGAACTAAAATACCCCGAAAGTTTGGAAAAGATCCGCTCGACAGTTTCTTAGAAAAAAATTCCCAAGTATCACCTTATTCCTAGCGTCCTAAATAGAGCACCCCCTTAAGGGGTGTAATCACCCCGCAAATTCCATAAGAATAGGTGGTGAAACCCATTCCACAAAGTGCTATTGCGTCTGCAAATATTCTGATACCAATCTTGTTAACGCAGCCATTGAAATAATTTAGATCTCCCCAGTGCATCATACATTAAGAAGCCTTTTTCTCTCGCGCCTCCCGTAATCACTTAATCATTGATCACATTAAGCGAGCGCTATTAACTCGCAAGCTAATTTGCATGGGATCGCGATGATCGCGGTGGACGTTAATAAAGGATAATAAACAATATTATCTTGTTATCCCGGTTTAAGTAATTAGTGTTTCGCAAATAGCGCCAACGTAGCTTTAGCGACGTGGATGTAACTTTTTCGTTTATGCCGCGTTCCAGTGAACGGTTACGATGGAAATTTCGAGTATTCTTCAGCCATCGATTGGCCGCAGCTCGCGCGGTCCTTCGATCCTCCAATTAATTGGACAGCGTAGAAGCAAAAAGAAATGCGCGTAGGAACGGCTGAAATAGGTTTTGCCCTAATTAAACATAAACCTTCGACAGTGGAGAGCGGAGTTACGCGGGCCGGGTGAGTTTACAATGAACGAGCGTATAACCGCGTTTTTGTCGGGCCTCCATTTACCGCTGCATGGCGGACGATAAATAATGGCACCCGTGATAATTAGCTTCCCTCTATTGGCTGCAGATAACACGCACGGAAATGTACAAGTTATTGATTTTAATTGACTGCGCAATTTAAAACCTGTAACTCGTGCGGAAAACGCACAAGCGGGTTGAAGCTCGGGGTTAAACAGAGGCTGGGAAAAAGTGCAGTGCGATCGAAGGAGAGCGTGAAATCTCAGAGAAAATGTGGAATCAACAAAAAATAATTATACACTGCTTCCTGTCGGTAGAAACAAATTCGCGCGCAACAGATTCACAATGAATTGTAATTTATTTTGCTGAAGTTTGTTTTCACGGCAAAAGTAAATGTTAGAATGTTAATGGAACTGGGAGAATGTTTAATCAGAAGTTAAACTCTGAAAGTTTGAATGAAATGCAGGTTGATAGAGATATATGTTACTTTTTTTTTAACTAAATATGGTTGAACGCAGTAAGCCAATGTGTATGCTTTTCCAGAAACTGGATCGAAAGTTTTCGGTCAACTATAGCAAAGAATCTTAATGAAGTTGGAATAGTACAGAAATCCCCAGAAATACCCACGATGCTTGTGAGCGTGGCTTTATGTCGCATTCAAGTGTCTTAAATGTTGGAAGAAGTTACAACGCAGCGGTGATTATGAATGAAGAAAGTCTGCGGCAGTTCTGAATAATTTAATTATAACTCTGAAATTGGAAATTCTGCTGTTTAGTGTTCGGAGCTTCGACTTGTACCTGCGCCGAGGCTGCTTTCATTTCCGCCGTTGAAGGGTATCATAAAGACAGCCGCGCGAATCTCAGGCGGAAAGCAACACTTCCGGTCAATTCTTCCGGCCACCAGCACACCCTCACGCGTGATCTAGTTTCCGTCATATAATTACCTGGTATCGCGGCCAGAGATAATTAACCGATAAGGGTTGTCAAAGGGGCGAACGGGATGGAGGGGCGTCATCAGAAATGATATGAAGCTAATCGAGGACAGAAGAGATAATGATGTTGACCTCTCGACTTGCTTAACTGACTACGTTCCGAAAATTAATTGGTTCCCACGTCGTATTACTCTATATATAATGTATAATACAGAAATACAATAGAACAAGCGGGAGGAGGAACAATGTTCATCATTTTAACTGCAAATAATGAAAGGTCGTTAGCAGAAATTTGCACTATTCGAGTTCCTGAAATCCTATAATGCCTATTTTGATAGTACAGCAGCTCTGTAAATAGTCAAATAATTTCTTGCTGGTTTTATGTGCCCTGACAAGTGAGCATTGATTTGTTAGACTTTAGGTATGATCAGCTTTACCTAACAATGGGCGTGCACGAAGTTAGAGTCACTGATTTGGCTGAAATTTTGCATGTAATAAAACAGGCCGCATAGCTCACAAGTACGTGAGAAAGTCGAGGTGAAATACTTTTTTCCAGATCCTATATGAGGATCTTTGTGTAACAGGGAAATTGTAATTAAATTACAGTGTTCAACTGCAATCTGAATGGGAATCCTAGATACACACATAACTTTCCTAATTTTCGATCGTTGCCACGATTAGTTACCTACCTATTTAAATAAATCTCGCTCCTTATAAATTTAGCTACAGCATCAGGTACACGTAAAACTTTTAACCCAATTCTGTCAAAAAATTGAAAGTACCGCACCCTACTCGTTCGATAAACAATTATACGTAATATGTACAAAACTGACACTGCAAGATTTACAAGACCAGAATTATGGAAAAGCACCTTCTACTCCAGGATCCACTTAAAAAGTATTATCGTGCCCTAAATAAAGGTCCTATCGACGTTGCCATAAATGTATGAAACATGACAATTACACGGTCGTATAAAGTGCCTCATAATTACACAGCTTTTCCTACTAAACCACGATAATGGGCAATATGGAAAGCTTGTCCCGGGTCGCCAATAAACCACACGATTAGCAAGATATTCGCGTGACGAATGCTTGCCTAAAGCAAGTTCCCGAGTAATCTCAATCGACCTCTATCGAATAATAAAGTCTCGCGGGGCACAAGGAGCACGGGGAACACAAAGGAGCAAATCGCGAAACGGTACGTCTATTAATATCCCAGCGACGCGTTCGCCACGCTTCTGCCGTATGTCATCGTTTTATTTGGCCGAGCTACCCGCGCGCACCACGGTCCCTTTCATCTTCGGCCTGCTCGTGGAACGATGTATCCCCTTGTAGTCTCATCGTACGGTTTCTTTCCGACCTCGAGGACGCCGTAAATCGTCCCCTGGACAGGGCGCGACGCGCACCTTCGGCCCGCTATTCGCAGATAGAAGAAACCGCGATGCTCCTCGGGGTTGGCTCGCGGCAGCTGTCGTACCCGTTGTGCCCGAATAATCGCTGGTAATTTCTTGGAGCCCCGTATATCGGCTGCCCTCGCGTTTTCTTTATTGCGATGCTAGCCAGCCGCACGGCGGACTCTGCGCTTTCGGTCCTGTAATTAGTTCCCTATGGGCTGCACACGCGCACCGCCATCCATCCGGGACTGTAATCAGAGCTACGTAGGCATTCCGTTCGGTAGACGAAGCATACAGGGTGGTACAAAAAGGGCTCGTTGCTTGTATGGTAGATGGTAGATGGTAGATGGTAGATGGTAGATGGTAGATGGTAGATGGTAGATGGTAGATGGTAGATGGTAGATGGTAGATGATAGATAGTGGAGGGTCGACATGGAGAGTATGGGGGGTTTGGATCATGGATTTGGTTCATTGCATATACATAGACGGTGCGTGGGATATATGTATAAGGGTAAGGGGAAACAAGAGCATGGACGCAATATCTTCGTGTAAATAATTATTTTTTTTAAAAGTTTTTATATAAATCGATAGCACATCTAAAAAGCTAATACGCACTTAATTAGTAGTGTGTCCGATCTCTACCATTTGCGATTATCGTTTGACAGCGCCTGGCATACTTTCGTCCAACTTTTCGGCGTATGAGGCACTTCATAATTTGCCAAACATTTTCTATTGGATTAGCAGCAGGGGATTAAGATGGTCAATCCAACATGTTGATACCGTTGCTCGTTTTCCATTCCGTGGAAAGGCCGCTTCGGCCCCTAGTGCCATCAAACCAACGTTTCGCTGATGAGACCCCTTTTATATATAATCTGATAATTTTTTTGCATTTGAATTATCCGTGAAAACGCATAATGTCTCGAAACCCCGAACGTTAAAAAAGTCCCAAACATAGACTTTCATTGAATGTTTAATACTTCTTTGGATAACTGGATTTCCACGGACAGACCACGGGTTCGTTTGATAGGACTCCAAGCCCAAAAAGATGCCTCGTCGCTGAAAACAACATGGTCTCACGTTTTCGTGTGCCAACGCTAGCCGTTTTTCAACGTGCTTTGTTTGAAAGCAACGGCTTTGAGTTTGTACTCCGCCATACAACATTATTTTCCTTTAGGCGACGTTTAATTTGACGCATTACTAATTAACCGCGTATTAGCTTTTTAGATGTATTATCGATTTATATAAAAGAAATTACCAAAAATAATTATTTACACAGAGATATCGCGTTCACGCTCTTGTTGTACACATTTTATAGCAAATTTTGTTGGTGGCAACTGGGGCCACAGAACTGTCGAATCACAAAGGATTATAAAGTTCAAATACCCCCAAAGACAACGTTAAAGATTTGGTATACCGATAAAATACTGATTAAATAGAGCAAATGTCCACTCTGCATTGAAATCATTGCATAAACATAAGCTTCTGTCATTCATGTAATCACACCACAACATTCGGCAACATTCAGTTTTTTTTCTCAGTGAATACAATGAATAACAATATCAAACTATTTTTCATTTATTAAGCTACTTATAATGTATAGGGAACAATGTTTTAAGTACACTTCTTATTTTTTTTTGTCAATGTTATGTGGAGGTAAAAATCGCGCCTTTGAAAAGAAATACCTCCCTGGCGCAGGTGCCAGAATTATCCACGTAAATCAAAATTTAACAAAATGGCGCGCATTCGAACTTCAAGTAAGAATGGAAAATTCGAGATTTTTCTCACAATTATTCCTCAGCTGATACTTAGATGATCTCGTTTTTTCACTCTACATAAAATAAATAGAAGCAAGATAGTCGCTCGTGTTACGAATACAAAAAATAGCTCCTAACTCTGTTGATATTTGAACCCATGTTCATTCGGTCTCGTTTCCTCGCTTTAGCGAGCACTATACACCCTACAAGCCTTGAATCCTTCTTTTAACGCTCTATATACACACAGTCTACACTGTGTGTTGTTCACGGCACGTGGGGGAAGCTTGGGGTGAAACTTTAGCGACATGTATCTACTCCTCATCGAAACAAACGACCAAGTCTTAACGCGTTGACTGCCATGTCGCGCCTATTCGGGTGATCGGTGGCGTGTGCCTCGCTTTTTACGAGAAGCCTGACGACAGGGTAACTTTTATTTGACCAAGAAGCGTGCATAGTTTCTTGAAAGTTCGCTGTAGACGGCGAGCAGAAGTGTGTGTAACGAACGCGAGGGGAATACTATTTCTGTCGTATCTGTCTAATAATGCAGGGTTCTATGAACGTAGTTTCCCTGGAACTCGAGTGATCGTTCGAGCCTTTTATTCTGCTCAAGTATCATCGTTCATCCGAAAGGGAATGTTAAATCATTTAAATATTTTATATGCACGTATGTTCAATGCAATATATTGGCCGGTGGATGGGTCGCTTTTAGAAAGCCGCTAATGCAAACGGTTTTGAATACACTTCGAAGACAAGTGCTTGTAAGTTTTCAAGCATTTAGGTGTGTAAAGGTAATGCCAGAACAAAGCTATAAACTGCGTGCTTTTTAGTTACCGTTTTGGTAATGTGTATTCTTAAACGAAAAGAGGGTTTTAAAACACACACAAAACTTATTTATTTGGAGCATTAAGTAAATAATTTTGCATGTTCTTTTCGAAATGTGTTAGAACACATTTTAGTGCGCAGGGAATGAATATTGATGCACAGAGAAGTTTGGAGGAAATAAAAAATGCACTGCCGTTCGTAAGTATTGAAAATTCAAACCATACTTTGTGTGGAATGACTGTGAAAAACGTTGGAAATTTATCGAAAAATTTTAACAAATTTCACTTTATTTGGTATCTGAAATTAAACACAGAAAATATCAGCAGTGATAAATATTAAATCTATACCAAATATGACATTTTTATTTTTTATGCTCTTTTTATACTTATTTATTCATTATATATATGTATGTCATGGGAATTCTAATTTGTGATTGAATATAAACAATGGATTGATATTAAATTGATATTAAATTATTTTATTTTATTATTTCACTAAGTTCATTTAAATTTTTTATTTTTGAATTTAGTTATATCTTATTATTTAAATACTTTAATGAAAATTTTGATTTGTGGAATCAAGGATGTAATTTTATTACTTTAAATAATTTTTAGGATAATTAATATCAGATTTGGTGGAAATGCAGCAAGTGTCCTAATACTTATGAATGGCAGCGTACAGATCTTTGGAAACTTAATTCAAAGTAGAGGAGACAAAAATAACGACAGGGATGACGATTTTAAAGTAATGAAAACCAATATTTACAAGCTGCTGAGTGATTACAGTTGCAATCTAATCTTACCCTTCATCAACGAAAATTGAAAAGCTTCCATGCAGGCAACGCCCCAAATACTGTTCACAAAATTTCTTTAAAGCAATGAATAAATGACAGTCATAGAACTGACCAGCATTTGTGTTCTAATGTTAAAAATATTAGAAAGAAGCCCAATTTGCAATTGCGCACTTCACTGCCCCCAATATTTATTTTCGCAACGAGCATGATTAATAACCACGCAATACTCAGAATATTGAAGAATATGATCTAAGCAGGAAATGAGAGAAGAATTATTATTAGATGCAACCTCTATCGGTATCAACGAAAAATAACGATAAGTATTGAGTCACCCGCCATCGAATGCGTCTCACGAACTTCACTTCTCTGTACCATGCGATACTTTTTAATCGTATTACGATAATCTACTACCTATTATGAATTCTTGCAAGTTTCTCCCATTAACACCTACGTATCCATTTGTCCTATTTCGAACAAAGAATATAAAAATTGCAAGCATACAGAAGAAATGCGAGCTTTTTAGTATTCTCGAACAAGCTAAGAAATTTTCTGAAGCACTTCCATCGTCAAATGTTGTATTCTTTCGAAATCAATTATATACTCGTGAATTAACAAATTAGGTAACTAGTTGACCAACCATTTCAGGTTTATATGAATAATAGCCAGGAAGGAAAGACAGCTTACGCGCCCATCTTCGCGAGTGATCAAGCCACGGTCGCCTGTTTCGCGAGGGAATGAAATTTATTTTTAATTAACGTGCAAATGAATGCGACGACCACCGTTTCCTGCTTATCAGAGGTGCCATTCGTTGGCGTTGATAGCAACCGCGCGTGCTGCGCCCAGAGATTGCCCGCGTCCCGCGAATTTGTTGGCGAAACGACTGTCCAGAAAGTGACATGGACATCGTCATCGTCCGGTCAAGAAGCGTTAAAACGGAAAATCCGTTCCTTCCTAGACCGTGAGTCGCGAATTCGACGTTACGTCTCGTTGATTGACGCACCCACCCGTTACCACTCGATAGTTTGGTATTACCTGCGTTGCTTGTATTCCGTGACGCAGTGCTTAACGAAATGGTGGTTAACGGATCAATTCCTAGTTCTTGATATGTCTTCTAAAATATTCTGTGGACGGAATGGATGCTGTTATTACGTTTGGGAGGGGTCAATAGAATTGTAGGTGCTAATAATTCTCGAGTGAAAGCTCTGGAATTAGTCGACGGTAGAGACAATTCGAAGTCGTAAATTATCCGAGATAGAAAACAGAATTATTTCTTGAAAGATCGCCGCAGTAGGAGTCTAGATTTCCAAGACCTATATAATAAAGAATTATTAAAAAACTGATCAACAAGAATTGATCGCGGAAGGAAATACTTAACACGTCCCTGAACAAGATTTCGGTCACTTCATCCCAGATTCTCAATTCCAACCACTTAAGGGGAGATTCTCGTGTCGCAGCCCCCGAAATTTATGATTTTTTTAAAAAAAATAATTGTTAATATTGCATTAAACTCTTTTGGGATATAAGGTGGCATCTTTAAACTTGTAGAATTTTTTTTTATATCGACCCTTCTTATTATTTCTTAATTATTGTGGAATCGTATTAACCTCTTCGACGATGTTGGCGTCGGGCGTAACACCTGTCGCATGCAACTGATTGCAAAAAGAAGATTTTCTTAAAGTTAAATAATTTACGCCGGAACTGAACCTAAAATATTAATAATACTTTTTTCGTCGATATAAGGAATAATATGAAAAATTTGTCTAAAGAAAAAACATACTTTTTCTTTCAAACGCTACAACTCTCTCAATTTTTCATTTTTTTTGTTCTTTAATGTGGACCAATCCCAGCGTAAACTATCTAACATGCGTAAACTATCCCGCCAACAGGAGTTACATCGTCGAAGAGGTGAACAAGATTCCAGGATAATTAATAGATAATAAGAAGGATCGACACAGAAAAATATATTCTGCAAGTTTAAAGATGCCTCCTTATATCCCAAAAGAATTTAATCCAAAATGACCAACAGTTTTTTAAAAAAAATTCTTAAATATTAGTTACCTTTGGTGGTGTTAGGTGACAATCCCCCCTTAACCCAACAATAGGGCGATACTTCCGTTTATGGCCTGCCTTCACCTATCTGTCCAGACTATTACTATACCATTTTAGATCAAAGAAAATAATTAGGCAAACCACCCGGCGTATCCTCTCGCAACTCCAATTCCATTCATACATATTTCGTAAATTCATTCCCAATATACAGGATCCTCTAATTACTCCCAGCACTGTCGGATGCCCTGAAAAATTTGATCGGGAAAACGTTGCCCGATTATCGACAGCCAACTAATTGTAAGTGAGTAGTGAAATTAATCTCCCTTCGCATATTCTCCTTTCAGTAACCCACATCGCGGAGCCGTTTACATCGGGCCGTTTAGTGAAACGTTAATCAACGAGAAATTATTCTCGTGGATGCCAAACAGCGCGCTCCAAAATGCCAGGCGTTTCCTAAATTTAGCGGGCCGAAAGTGGATTGCACTGACGAAGATCGATCCCTCGGTATAGGCGCGGACGGGATTAGCTGGATCGTGCGGATCAGGCTTTCGGGGCGGTATTTATTCCGATATGAAACGCGTGCAGGAGCTCCGGCGTTAACGATGCCGCGTCCGGAGGGAAAAAGCGAAGGCCGTCGATAAAAAAGCATTGTGGCAGAAAAATTGATTCCGCTGCAAAAAAAGGCCAGGCAACGACGGAATTGGTGGAGGGGGGGGGGGGCAGGGGCGGCATCCCTCGCGGTGGGTGATACGAATGCCTGTATTACATTAATTAACACCAGCGGTACGCGCGGGACGACGTATCAACGGCCGGAACGTTAACGCATTAAATCGACCGTTTCCGGTTGATTAATCCACGATTGATGACCCTGCGCAGACTAGATGCGTAATAAACTGATTTCAGCCGGTGTTGCTGACACGCAGGGCAAACCTCGGCGACCGTGCTCGCCATGGAACGTCACTCGGCCGAGCACGTATCGCGAAATTATCAGAGTTGCGAACCCTCGATGAGTTTAATCCACGCATCGTGTATTTTGTAACTGGCGAGGTCTTGAATAGGTACAACGAAGGGGTTGTTTGTTTGGGTAGATGGCGCGATGGGTCGTTGAACCAAGAAGTTTGCAAAGAATTTATTTCTACGTACGGGGTGGAAAGGATGTTTCCTGAATCATGGATATTATTTCTTAGTAATTTATTCGTTATGGTAATTTGTTTTTTTTTTATGTAGAAATAGTATGGTGTAATGTCGAAAGTGAATGTTGGGCGAAGAGATGCAGTGAGATGAGGAGCGAATACAAATAGGGGCACTAGGCACACAAATAGACACTAGGTCGGCAGCTGCCATGTTTTTGTTGTAATATCCTATCGCAATAGGCTTTGGAATTATTTACTGTCTTCGTGTAATAAGATGCTACTACTCCGAAGAAATTTCGTTACTCTCGTGTCAGAAGTTTTTGTCGAAAACGAAAATGTCGAGAATGAAGCATTTCTTCTTCGATTAATTACAAAGAAATAAATAGAAACTGAGACTTGTTCTTTGACACAAAGTTTATTAATATCATAAGCTTTAAAGAACATGTTTGTTTAGTGAAAAACATGCATTATACATGACTCTACAAATAGATCATTAAAAAGGCTTTTTAAAAAGATATCTTTTGTTTTGGAGTGATAATTCGAAAATGAATCGATTGAAATGAAATTCGAACATGATCACCAAATGTGTAGTTTCGGCCGGAACCTAAATTGAAATAAATAAAAACTCGGAAGCGAAAGCTTTTACACTTTATACTGAGGTACACTCTAAAAGGTGGTATGTTTTGAAAATGCTGCAAAAATTTCAAGTTGATCCGAACCTCGGAAAAACTGCAGAATAAATGCCTATACATCGGACGATTGTAGCGCCGTCATTGCATGTATATATTACCAGAAAAAATTTACAGTGAATAATATTAATAAACATTACCCAAAAGTACTAGCCACAATTTGCATTCTTCTTAGGTTAAGAACCAAGGGGTTAACGACCACCTAGAATATCGCCCGATAGTATCGATGACGAAGCAGGGAAACTTAATGTCCTCCGCGATTGCCAAATCGTCGGGTTCGCGTTAATCAAATCCAGGGTACCCTCCCGTATCTCGTAAACAAGCCAGGGGGCGTGAATCTTTCCAATATATCATTTTAAGGCGATTAAACGCGACGTCGGTAGAAAATAGTCGGAGGAGGTGGAGGACAAAGTCGAACGCCCCTACGTGTTCCAGCGACAGAAGTTTCGCCGGGTGGTAGGCTCGCGTTCGGAGCGAGGAAACTTCGCCAGCACGCTCGTCGAACGTAAGAGCCATGAGTGACGCGTAATTACTCGCATCCGAATAGCAGACAACTGGGATTGAAGGGTACCAAGGCCCGGAGTGACAGAGCATGTCAAAGTTAAGCGCACGGTAGAAAAAGATCGTGACACTAATTGCTCGAAAATATATAGGCGATCCTGACGGCGCCTCGCGGAAAATCCTCTCGCCTCGCGCCACCAGCCTGATCCCTCTCACGTCTTTCCTGCGCCCTGTCCCTCCCCACACCTCCACGACGAAGAACCCCCGATATCCAACGTGCAACTACCACCCCTTGGCTAATCAAATACGTGGCGCGGGGCGAGCAGCGATTTTTGCACGCGCTTCCAAGCATTCTGTGCAATCGAAGTTAGAGCTGTCTGAGCTTGTGACGGTAGTAATACTTTGCAATTGGTATCGATTGCCGGTAGCAAATTATCGGCGTAACGAAAGTATGTGAGTAGTAAGAATCGTAGTATCGATACTTAGGTGATTAAAAGACGTTTCAGTTTCAGTTTCAGTTTCAGTTTCAGTTCATTTACGAGAAAATTATTTTTAAAGCAGGCCAAAGGGATTTGAGGCATCTTTTTAATTCGGGTAGCTTCAGTTGCTCAAATTATTCCAACAAACCCAATTTTTTTTAAGCTTCCCCAAATACGCAAGCTACTTAGGTAGTCGAGTAAACTGCTTAATTTGAATACTTGTGTAGAGTTAAACGTGGCTTATTTTTCAAAATTGCTTAGACAGCGCTAATCGAGGTTACTGCATCGGCGTCGGGTAATTAATTACGCATACTCCGCGAAAACATTAATCGACGGGTCTCCGCGATGATGAATGACCCATAGGATTTGGAATTAATTGTATGCTGAAGCTACCAGCGTTCGATTCGCAGGTACCGTGTCATCAATCTTTCAACGCGGTGACTTGATTGAAATAAAGGGGTTGTGGAGTTTTTATGTAAATAAGATGGATGTTGTGGGGTTCCCTTGTAACTTTGTGACGTCACTGGTTTTATTTTAATATATAACAGCAAGTAAGGAAGTATGTATTAAATCTTATTTTCAATGTGTATTAAATGTAGTGAATACAAAATTGAGAAAATTGCGCTTTTCTATCATTATTCTCTTTTATATTTTTCCGGTTACTTTTTCTTTTATTTTCGTCATAATACTTGCTTCTCTGCTCTGTCATTTCTCTTCTTTCTGTCATAAATGTAAATTCAACCATATACTTTTACTGTGAAATCGGATATTCCTATAAAAAAAATGTAATATGTGAATTACTATACTTTCTGATGGTAGCAAACCGTTATTTAATATTATCTGTATTTATATATACTTCCTCGGCAATAATTTCTTATAATTTCTCGCATTATTCATTGAAAACGGATAATCGTAATTTAATAAAATATTCGTTATGTCTGTCACGACGGTTTTAAGAGATATTCAATAAATTGATAATATCGATTGCAATATTTTAGTACGTTCAATTTATAAAGACAGTAACACTACAAAATGTTTAAAATTGAAGCTAAAGAAATGTTCTTTCTGCTTGACAGGTTGATGAATCGAAATTATACTCCTTCCTGTGACGCATGTCTACTGTCTGACAATGAGTAGTACGGATATATTCTAATTGTAGATTTGATCAGTTATGAATTGTCGCGATATTTTTAAACTGGGAACAGTGAAAACTCTTTCTTAAAGTGGTACTTGAAGTTGATGCCATTTTTCTGTAAATAATAGAAATTTTTGTCTCCAAATTACATAAATGTAGGTATACAAAATGGTAAACGTGCTACTTGACTTTATTGTGCCGCTTTGAAACACTATCGAACTCATAATTAAATCAAATTATATATATTAACACTGTTTCTATTTATTTGATTGATTATTATACGTCATTAAGAATTGCCCCGTGCACCTCCATCAACAGAATTTACAAAATATAGAACATTGATCTTCATTTGAGACAGTGAGAGCAACAACGGACTAACCTACATTTTTTCGAATTTGAGTTAGTAACTATAACGTATTCCAATAAACTCTACTAATCATATAAAAGAACAAAAAAAAAATTTTAATGTGGGTTGGACCGTTGTCGCTCTCACTGCCTCATTTTGCCATAAAGTTTAGACTAGTGTGTCCCATGCCTTTAACACACTGTTATACGTGATACATATTAACTAAATATACGCAAACTTTGTACCAAATCGTTGACCCAAAACTCCTGCAGCCCCCTCCCGCTGTGACGGGATCTAATAAAACCTAACAAAGCACCTTCTCAGCATAATTTAATCGACGAGTTGAAATAGTAAAGGCTGCAAGTGCCAGAAGTGAAAATTTTCAGTATTTTCTTTTCAACCGTGGCCCTGCAAACTAAAATAAATCATTCCAGCACAGCGTTCAGCATAGACATCACATCCTTTTCCACTTAAAAAATAATGTTTAATTTCTTTGGCACTTGCATCGCTTACAAAATCACTCAGCAAGCACACCATCGCCCTGGTCCAGCTAACTGCCATCATTCAAATAAACCCCACGCATCAGGACAAAACTACCCCCCACAGTGCGCCACGAGCACGCCAGCGCGCGAGTGCGATGTCTAACGAGCAACCATAGTTTTACGATTACTCGGGTTTAATAAATCACTGCTGAGCCCGCGGTTCGGCGAAGGTAAACGGAAACAAAGTTGGCCGGGGGTCCGCGTGGCGAAAAGCCGCTTACTCATCCGCGACTCGAAAGGAACCGCGCCCGCCACTGGCTCGTTCAAGTGCATTCTGTCGGCAATTAAAGTTTTTCAATATACTAAGCGAGACCTGGTCCCTGAGCGTGTCTGATGTTTATAGATCGCGTCAGCTGTCGGGCTCGCGAAACTATGAATTTTTCGAGGGTGGAAGTAATCCACGGGGTGGAAGGGCACAGCAGCGGCATCGCGAGACGGCTCGCGAGGGGGCTAAAGGCTGAGAAGGGGTGGGTGGAGTGGCAGCGATTTAGCAGGCATCTCCACCGAACTTTTCCCTCTGCCGCGCCGTGTGTCGTAGTTTTCGTGTTTCTCTTTCCACGGCCGTGTACGCCCCTGCGCGCAGCAACCCGTTGCCGTAGGTCGTAACCTTCCGGCGTGTCGAGCTAAGCAGACCGTACCAGACGGCTGCAGCTGCACATCGTCTGCCAGCGCCCAGCGATTTCCGTTCTGACGATTAATTCCGGCGAAACGGCTGCACGTTTTCTACAAACGCCGCGGACCCTCCCCGTTCCTCAACGAAATTCCGCCAACAGCGGATCGCTCTGCGCTCCAGCGCTGGCTGAAGGGACAAATTTCATTATTAACCTCTGGGGCGGTTTGGACCGCGACCCCCGGGGCTCGCGGAGGATTTCAGGTGGTGGATGGTGGGGCGAGGTCCAAGCGACACGCGCCGCTGTTGCGGCAATCGCCTGGATCGTTGGTTTATGTCGGGATTGTGCTTGATACCTTGACGTTTGATCCGGTAGATTCAACAGATTAGGGATGTATGTATGGACAGTTGAATGGTTTGCAGTGATTTTTTGCGATCAGCTGAGTTTAGGTGTTATAGACTGGTTCTGAGCGATCAGGATTGATATATGGGGGAAGTGTAAAGAAATTAGCTTGTAGTAATCGAGGATTAAGGGTACAAAGTTTCCTGCAGCTTTTAGAAGCTGACAACCAGATGATTGTTTAATTAGTTTACAACGCGTGTGGGATAAAGTAATTTTAGAATGTCCCCGCAATAAATTCTAGTTCGGTAACAAGTTGTTAGGGACTCCCTGGAGTCGGGCAAGCCGAGGGACTCGCGCTTGGAGATATCATTTTTCACGGAGCGTTTCCATCTATCATCGAAAAAAGTAGGGAGTTCATCGCAGCCAATAACGTTTTTGTTAGAAATTCAAAATTCTACTTCTAAGTAGAAAGTTACCACAATTTAGAGAAATACAGGTTAAGCGACGTAACTTATCCCCCCGAATAACTTCTAAAGTAAGTACATGTTCTACAAAAATGTGTTTTCTACAGAAACTAACTTAAAGTTCCCGGCGTTGCTCGGGTTATGTATGTTTTTTCGTTGAAGGGGAGGGACTTTTTTAAAAAGTTTTCTTACCGAGCACCTCGGGACTAAGAAGAAGATACCCACCAAATTTCATGTTCATAAAATCAGCGGTTTGGTGAAATTTGGATTTTATATATATAATAATAATAATAATAATATAGAAGATTGAAACGGTTTTGTTGTAGAAACACTAGCAGTAATTGAGATGTCTACCCTATGTGAATACAAATTTAGTCGCGCTTCTAACGTGTGGGTAAAGATGTCGATAATATTAAGCCCAACTCCAACACACTAATTGACCGTATCCCGAAGAGGAAGCCTCGGATTCCCTTCTAGTGAAGGTACTTTGGATTTATTTGGTATTGGAAAAATATGTTCCGCGTTGTTTTGTAATTTTGAACAACGTGCAAGAAATATATTTGGCCTAAACTAGCTTGGTAGTTACTACATACGTAGCTACTACGCAAAATACACGGCCATTCACATGAAATATTACACATTCCATTGCTCCATGACACTGGCTACTCAAAAACTGTAATCTTGGAAAAAGTAATCTCTCTATTAAACTCACTCTCCCTTCAAACTGACCATCTTTCACCTCCCTTACTTTTCCATAAATCTACACCTTTAACTATACCTACACCTTCCCGAAAACATTAAAAATTCCACCATTTCAAAATTCAAATAATTCCACCTACAGCTGTATTTCTACAATACAAAGTTGAAGAAAACTCCCCACTTATCCTGCAGAGTGCAGACGACTCGTGCACCCGATCATTACTCGCTGTTAATAGGTCATAAAAGCGTGGCTTTCAGAAAGAAACAAATAGGAGCAGTTATGAATCACATGCCGAGCAAGTAAACGAGCGTTTACTGCTCGGCCATTTTGCCATCCGTTTGTCGCGATCGGCTGTAAAAGTCAGCACGCGCAACGGCAGCGCGCGGGGGAAGTCGGAGCTCGCGTCTCGTTAGGCGAACGCGAAGCGTAGAGCGGTTAACAGGCCAAAGCTTATATTCTCAAGAGCCGGGAAAATGCCACAGACCGACGCTTATTAAACCACCCCTCTAATTATATTTCAATATACGCTCTCGAACGCGGAGTACGAAGAGAAAGGAGATTGCTACGGACGAGAAAGGATGGCGAAGGTGGTAGTCGGTGGGTGGTGGCGGGGGCACGGCGAAGGGGAAGGCAAGGAGGAGGAAGGGGTTGGATGGCGGCGGAAACGATGCCAAGGGATGCTAGGACCTAGCTTCCAGCGTGCAACCCCTCTCGACCGCGCTGGTTACCCTCGAGCGCGGAGATGAATTTGCTGCTCGTCGATCCCTCAGTCTCATCACCTCCTCTCCTCTAATTAATAGCTTCGTCATAGATTACCGGGGGATATTAAAATAGCGTTCGGTCCCTGGGCGAATATCGTTCTACCCGCAACTTTCAAATATCGCGCCCACCCTGTTATTTTTATTTCGAGCGTTATAGAGCTGCTGGCAGGGGTCTGAGGTCGAAGGGAAAATTTGTCGTGGATATAGCAAGCTGTGATGTTTTAATTATTGCAAATATTTAAGTTGATGTTAGAGAGGCGTTGTTTGGCCAGTTTAGAGGAGAGATGGTTTTTTTGGTTGTGTAATTGAAAGGGGGGTATTTGTTGTGAGTGCTTGGTTTCTTTAATTTATTAATTATCAACTGATTATTTGTCTAATGAATGTCTTTACTTTTGTTGCAGGTAAGTGTATGCGAAATGATCAGTAGCTATGTAAAACACCAAGATGTGAGTATGTTTAAGCGGAGTATTAATGAGGAGTAGCTATATTAATTAAAGTTATTTCTTTCGCGTTCTTTGTTTCATAAAATTCTGTTGGGTATGCCGCTTAATTAGTCGTTCTTTCTAAATTTTTAATAATTACTTGAAATACTTACTGGTATACTTTGAACTCCCATCATCATATTTTCATAAATTTATTACCTCATTAGGAATCAAGTAATTTATTTAAATCCTTGTTCTGATTCATCGTTTCATTCAATATGATGGTTCACAATCGTTATTTCCAAGGAATATATTATTATTTCTTCCAATACTTACAATAGTCAATTTAAGTACTGTCACAGCAATACTCACTTACTGTACACCGCTTTTACTTCTGTCATTTTATTCTGTTCAAATACCTCTATCGGTAGAATTTGTTGCTATTATTATAAGATATACGTACATCTCATTATTAAATACAATTAAAACAAACATACCTAAACAATATTTTGATTAAAATTTGATATTTCTTCGATATGAATTCATTAAAATAGGAAAATAAATAACTTTGGTTATACCATCTCTATGAATATTATTATTATACTAAATGGGGTACATAAGTTTAACCACAAAACATATTTCTCGCCTATGTGGTATTTCTTTCGTATCAATGAAAAGTAAACAAATAGTGTATTCGCCTCTTCATAAATATAAACACTTTATAAATCTGAATAGAAACACAGCTATTGTGAATAATATTATCCATAAACGACGATGATCACGAAGTAGCGATATTTGATCTGCTCTCATCCTCCCCGCGAACAAAGTCGACAACCCCTATTATCTGGCGAAAACCTTCACCCTCTCGTCATCCGTTTCACACCTACCCCTTTCACCTTTACTGACCTCGAAATATCGATAGCCTGAGGCACCGGTTCCTATGTGCGTGTAATACACACTAGTATATGCTCGCTGTCAGTAACGGCTACGATTAAAGTGGGGGTGATTTCATTTTAAGCCTCGCGAAATTAACATCGTAACTTTTAAACCTTCTACTTCACGATTAAAAAAAAAAGAATGATAGCCTCCCGTTTAAAAATCTGACAGATTTTCTTTGACATCTTTATTTTATTTATCGTTATAAGCAGTTACAATATTTAAGTTACATACATTACAGAAATACCCACTTCGTTGTAAATTCAATTTTATTTCAATGTGACCTAGACAGAGTATTTTTTCGTAGACAAAGCTCCCAGAAATCTTAGCATTTTTCGAATTTTTAAAAACGTAATTTTGAGGGTATTTGGAATGGAAAAATTTGTTTATTATTTCCATATTGCAAAAGCGACGTTACAGTACCTATAAAAAGAAATGTATTTAGAAAATAGAATTCTTTTCATCTAAAATAAAAGAAAAAGAACTTCATGTGATTGGTAGTTTCGAAAATAGAAATTCATTTATGTCCTGTGTTTCTTAAACAAATTCGAATGCAGCAAACTGATGGCTTAAACCTCCCCTAATTTTACACGAACTACTTCATATTTCGATGTCATCGAAATCCCTGACATCGAAGCCTGTTTCATGATACGTTTCGTCTATTTCCAATGAACCACCCGGTACAAAATTAATTATTTAAATCACAGGCACAGAGCGTTCAGGTTACCCTCTTATTTAATGCACGTGTGCCGCAAAAAGCGACGGGGTTTGTCGTTGTGTAAATATCACACGTTCTCGCGCAGCGTTTGAACGGTCGCAGATCGTTGGACCCGCGGTATCGCGAAACAGTTTAGAGTAGATTGTTCAAAACGTGATTCCCGATCGCAAAAAGGGAATCTTCTAGTACCGCATAGTTTTCACGATAAACAACACGCGTCAGGTTGCAGTTGGAAAATCTGGCACGAGTGCGAGCAATCGCGCAGCTAGCCGAAGAGGCCGCGCAAAGTGTGTAGCACGATCCATCACTCGTTAAACGCAGCTGTGCACGCCGATTTCCATTGTCTGTGCACCTGCTGTTGCATGTTATGCCCGAATACGCTGCCACCGTATTTCAGCTTTCGGAAAAAGGCCGCATAATATTTTCTAACCTACAGGAATATGTATTCGTTTGAAGTTCGATTGCGTGACGCCAGTGCCGTAACGCCGTGCAAATAAATCCCTCCAGCAACGAGCAGAGCTGAACGGTTATTGTGGCGTGCATGGAATACGTAAAAAAAAATATGAAGGGTAGTGGGGAAATATTTATTTGAAAATCGAGATAAGGGAAAGAAATACAGAACACACAATCGGAGATGTGTAATTTTTCAGAGTAGATTAATAAATCGTAAATCATAAATCAGTTTTTTCAAGTGCCCCCTTAGCTATTTCTTATTCATTTATTCCCCCTCGGGGGTCATTTCTTGGGTAGCTATATAGTTTTTCCTCAAAAGCATACTTTCAATCATCCTGCCTGTCACCCAGTTCCATCATGTATGCATAAGATTATAGTAGGTTCGAAGAAAGAATCCACTTGGCCGCTAGGGGTTGTTTCGGGGATGATAATCCTTACTCTCTCTCTCTTTCGCTCTGAGCTTCTCAGAGGTTTCGTGTAATTAAATAGCCAAAGGAAAATATTAATAGAATTGGGAGAACGTATAAGATATATGCATTATTAAATAGAGTTATTAATTTTAATGTTCAGATGTCGATTATCAATTCACAATGATGAATAATAATTTGACAAGTGGGTCGTTTTAGAGACTGCCTATTATAAGAATGGGATGCAAAAATTACGTATGTATTAAATTAATATTCAAGTACCCTAGTAGCATTTATTGATGGCATTTTGAATTCCCAACTTGGGGATATACGTGGCCCAACCAAAAATGCTACTAGGATAATCTATACATAATTCTAATTCGTTTTAGCTCCACTCACAAAAACGCCACTTTATTGCGGAGGGACTACTTTCATATCATATACGAAGACATTTTGCATTTTTGCCCTAACTTTCTTTAGCCTTAGTGACCCTTCTGCTAATTCTGTTAAATAATAAATATATCCTCTAGCTAATGTAACTATATCTAACATAAATTTTGATTAATATATCATAAAGACAATTTTGCTCCATTTTTCTTACCTCATCCTTTCCCCTAACTCTGCGCAATTACATAGACTTCATAATACAACACTATTTAAAACAAAAACCGTATTTGCTTACTGAAGTAAGCAAGTACCAGTTCTCAAAGACTGAAAACATTATTGCGACTACTTAGGTCGTGCATCGAAACGCTTTCAGCAATGGTTACCATGACGATAAGTATGACTATAGTGTCGCTGTTTACTCGTTGCGCATTTAGGAAACGTTACGACGCTCGTTGCCTGCAAATCTGTCGTTCAGGCAGAAGAACACTGTGTTTGCAGTAATGATTTCACGCGAGCGCGAGCGTAATGTACGCGGGTTTGAGATGGAGCATTACAGGGAAATCGTTTACCATCATTTTCTACCCCGTCTGCCCACTTTATTCTGTTTCCATACCGGGCAGAGGACGCCAGAAGTGTGATTGCTTATCGGCGATAACCGTGCCACTTGACACAAATGTTCGTTACAGTCATTACTTTTCGATGGGGTCATGCGAATCGATACGCGCTGAAGCACGGGCTTAACACTGCTGGTAATTACGCAGATAAAGAGATACTGAAATAACGTACTTTGGATGGGACAGTGTTGACTACGGCGTGACGAATGGCCCCGTACTTTGTTGATGACTGTGAAAGGGGGTTAATATGCAGACGTATCCCCTGCTGAATTATCGGACTTTGATCAAAATACGCTGGCACACAGTATTGTACACGGTGAAAACATTACAGTTTCTTCAAAGATGCATCAAAGCATGGTCGAAATTTCAGATAATTCGGATCGCTGGTTTCTTAAAAATCTCAAATTTTGCTATGTTTTTAACCCAAAGAATAGGATTGCCCCCTTAAAATCAAAATAATAAACTAACTAACGGAATACTAACCCATTATTCCGAATATTAATTTCCATTTTGTATTTCAAACAACTTTCAAACATCTTCTGAAAAAAGCCTCCGACCAATCTGCCGTTATTATACAGCTAATCGTTCAATTTTTCATCGAACACTCTTGCAGCCCCTGCCAGTGTAAACATCCCCCACCCCAGGAACGACGTTGTATGCAATTTCTTTCTCTTTTTTTCTCCGCTCGTCCGAGCTCGATGACGCGAAAAAAGCCGTTGGTGATTAATTACACTTTTAATGAAAGAATTAGGCCGAGCGAAAAGAAAAACAGTGTATACAACAATCGGCGGCATTGTCTCGCGCTCGTTTCTCCGCTTACCACTTGGAGCGACACGACGTCGTGGTATTTGCACCTTCGGCATGAAAGACGAGGGTGGCTCGGATGATTAACGAGCGGGCAGAGTTTTGATTGTGGCGGCACGGAGGGTGGCCCGTCATGCAATTAGAAGATGAATCATTTGTAGCTCGGAATCGCGGTAATCCGGCGAGCACGCTCGGGGAGAGAGTGAAATCGAGATTCAGGAAATAGTTATGAATTATTATTACCCCCACCACGGTCATGTTTAATGTCGCGTTTAACAACGTAATAATGCCACGTGGATGATTCGTCATCCGCTTAGAAGACAGGTTGGCCAATTTTTGGGATGCTGTCAGAGTGGAGTCTCTGTTATCGTAGCACTCGTTAATGGATCGAGTAGTTATTAGAACGTCGGTCAACGGAATACGAGATTACCGGAACACCAATTAACCGACTGTTTGATTATCCGAAGAGCGTACTTTCAGGAAAGGAAACAAGTGCTTACAGTACTTCGGTTTCCTGCAAGTTATCGTTCGACATGAGCGAATTTTGCATACATATTCGGTGGCAGAAGTTAAACATTAGTTATTTTATTTTGATGCTTCGTGTCCATACTCGAGCTCGGCAACTGGCGAAATCTCATCGCGGTAATCATTGCGCAGGCACGGTAATTATGACATGTAAGACGATTAAGCAAGCATTGTCGTTTGCTAATTAAGAGATGACTTCAACTTACTGCAGTCAACAACTGGCGGGATTAATTAAACTGAATTGCCACACGGGTGCGAGGCTTGAGATCTCGATTTGATTCGTCTCCTTAACTTCCTTCGAGTTTACTTGATGAGCTCTTTGTTAAAAACGAGAATATCTCTCGCCCTGTTGCGTTCAATATTTCCCTATTCATCCTAATTAGAAAATGCAAGTTTACGCTGGAACGTGAGGCGGTTTATGAAAGATTTTGTGAAACTATACGCGATGGTAGGGAAATATTTTTGTGCAATCATGCTGATTCACAGAGGCCATTGGAGAATTTATAAAATACCTTAAAATTCGAAAATGTCTCTATAGAAAATACCTGGCAATCGATATGAAGGACGTTTACCAAATTCTACCTACTCAATTTTTATATGCAGCTGTGTCAAAAGAGCTGCTGTTTTTCAAATGTAGAGTCTAGGAGAAAGTCGTGTTCGCGCTTTATTCGCCGCTCTTATGTATGTGTGAAGCTGTAACTGATATATTATCACGGGTAATATATATATTATAATCCTTCAAGAATTAGTAGGCACATCAGAAATTTGAAAAAATTTGGAAACTGGCGTTTTGCTGCGAAACACAGTCACTAATGTATTAACACGTTAAAACCTTATTTGTGAGTCGCAAGCTGCTTTAGTGTTCACGCTCCAATTCATTTGGAAATATTCCAATGTTTTGCGTCGGAGCATATTCTTAGAAACATTAGAACAATTTTTAGTAAAATACTGACAGTGGAATCGCATAATAGACAATTAGATAGCAACATAAAGGGTTAAGTGTATTTTACACGCTCAGAAACGTGACCTTAGCGACGTTGATCCGTTTCAGCGATTCGAAAAAAAGTTTCGAACAAGTGGCGTATGGGTAAAGGAAGAGCAGAACTGTCCGATGGGAACACTCGTCACGATCGCAGTGAAATCGTGCTGGACGAGAGACACGGGGCGTGTAACACCGGCAACCGATATTTATCCAACGACAGACAGGGTGAATGTAACAAAAGGATTGCCACACTGTTACGTTTGTTCCTGCCGTTTTATCGGCGATGCTTCGACCAGTTCAAAGGACTGCTTCCCTTTGTTTGCTTTTTCTTCTAGCGTTTGATTCTCCATCTCGCGAATGGAGAATAGAGTAATTCGGCTGGCTGGTGGAGTGGCGGAATTTACCGTGATTTGAAATCGTAGATGTTTTAGAATCATTCTCTCCTATTGCTATCGTATAAAATGAGAAAAAATTAATCGAAAAATATTTTATTACCGCCTACACGTTTGCTCCACCGACCAAAGTTTGGGATCGCCTGTTGAATTTTATTAAAATTATATCATATGGCAAGTTTTCTCCTGTTTTCAAGATAATGGGTTTTATTCTTCTTAAATAGTTTCTTGTTTTACCTTGACAACAAAAGCTTATGCTTAAGGGGACTAGGCAATCGAAAAATCGAGTTTTTTATTACAGTTTCCTAAAGTACTATCTTTTCCGAATAAAATGCCTTTTAGTTCATATTAAAATTCGCAAAATTGTTAATTTCGCAGCAGAAAAGGTCAAGCGGTAACTTATAGCATCGCCCTTGCCCAGAAACTTTAAACGCGTTTTTCTTGAATCTTTATTCGGAGATTTAGACGGACTTGAAAAAATTACAGGATATATAAAACATGTGCCATTTCCCGCGTAACTTATTATATGCTTCGTAAAGATGCGAGATTTTAATAAAAAAATTAAAAAGTCGTGTATTTTTTGTAACGCACAAACATGGCCGAATTTTGCTTGATATACTCGCCGTTTTTCGGTCACCAATCTAACAATTCTGTTTTAATTTTAGTTTTTATTGGTTGCGTGGGAAACTACTGATGTACAAACAAGAATCACACCTTGAAATTGAATTACGTCACTTTTTAAGACCAATAGTACAGCAACCACACAAAAGAACGTTAAAATGTTTAGCAGTCAGCACGGCCACTATAAAGCACATGTATATTTCACACCAACGTTTTTTTAATCTCTATGATAATAATAAACATTTGGTAAAAGAATACATCCGGATTCGATTCCATTTTTTTACAAATACATTAACAAGAAAGTATTTCTATCATGGAAAACGACTGCCTTGTCCCCTTAAGCAAATGGTGGGGACATTCCGCATTTTGCTCCAGTGCAGAGTGGCGAGTTCCTGTTCTTAAGCAGTATACCAAATCCCTAACGTTATCTTATGGGGGTATGTTAACTTTATCACCCTTTGGGATTGCCATCAACAAAATATGCCATAAAATCGCACAATCTAGAGAAATTGACATTCCCAGTTTTTTCCCTAACCCTTCATATGTATAAGAACATACCAAAATCTTGCTTCACCATAAACCTTTGCCTTACAGCAAGGTATCTACCAGGCTGCATCTACAAGCTATATCATACTACGTCTGAACACAAATTCTCTATAAATCCCAATTCACCAAGCATTCCACCATCCAAATTTAATACCCACACTTCGAATGGATACATAACGTCTCGCGAAGAAAATCAAAAGCAGAATTTAACAATTGCACGCATCATCCACTCCGCCATACCTACTTGTGTCGATCCGCGAACGAGACGAATCGGAAGGGCGCGGGGAGACGCGGGCCCCCGCAGAATCGCACGTCGCGGGACAACGTAACCCGCGAATAAGGGGGAACGGTAAGCCGTGCAGCAGACAACGGTCGATCTTCGACCTCTTCCGCGAAGTGTCTTTCGAGACGAACGGGACACGATAGCGTCGCGACGACGTCAAGACAATGATGGTGGTTGATCCCAGGCTCTTCTTCTCCCTCCCACTCTATCTCTCTCTCTCTCTCTCTCTCTCTCCCTCTCTCTCTCTCTCTCTCTCTCTCTCTCTCTCTCTCTCTCTCTCTCTCTCTCTCTTTCGAGGTACGACGACGAACGCTCGCGTATAAGCAGGACTGAGGCTCGAGTGAGCTTTCACTGCCTGCTGCGATCTCGAGATAAACAATCGGCGCCATTGTAAGCTCGCAGACTGGCGCGCGTAGAGCACGCTGACACGCAACGCCTCGCGTGTGCGTTCCCGTCCGCCTTGGCTTTTTCCCTTCTTTCTGGCCCGACGTTCTTTGGGCTCGCAACAGAAGAACACGGCCGAGGAGGCTGGCTGGCCGCACAGTGGTCCGCTTGTGCTGCTCCAGCTGGTCGCGATTGAACGGTCTACCGATCCTGCGTTAGCGAAGGAAACGTTCCTACTAAGCTGCGATAGACAACCGAACCGGAAACCCATCTTTCTAAGTCATTTTATTTTCCAAATATGTACATACGTGGGGCCGAGATTCCTAGTGGCGTAAGTCACTCGCATGGTGTTTCGCGTAAAATAATGTTTCGCATTTACTGTTATAGAAAACTCTACATATATATTGCAGTTGTTGGAACTAACCTAGACGCTCAAAATACGACCATAATAAATATGTGTATACTTAAAAATTGAAAAAAGAAACTAATTTTTCATTTCGGTTTTTTCATCGGCCAGCACAATGCATGAACAGCGTCCAATCAGTATCAGCACATTCGTTATATTAATTTATACTGTTCATGCGTTGTGCTGATAAGAACAATGACACTTGCAATTAGTCGGACTTACCCCGCGCTCTGCCTCTTGTTAGTTAAATACAGAATGCAAAATATTGATTAGTGGCGTGGAATCTTTTGCAAATGTTTTCACGTCTTTTTGTGATTCCCATATTGTCACACAGATGAGAGGTACTTGCTCAGATATTTAAAGAGATTGGTCGAACCACGTGAAAGGATAAAAGTCTTCTGGATCGAGTGACGCGCGCACAAGGCGACACGAGGGATATTTTTACGAGATCAGCGTAATTAATGGAAGAGCGCGCGTTGTTTTGATTTTGGGATAAGCGAGACGGTTGGCGGAAGGGTTCTGATGAAGATCGATTCCCGTGTAATCGAATGCTGCACGCCGTGCCGCCGCGCCGGTAATTTATGGCTTCTCGTTCGATCGAGCGTTTAACAGCCAAGCGAAATGGCTCGCCTAACGAGAAGCAAATAACATTTAAAGGAACCCCCGAATGGAGTAGCACAATCGGTGGAGGGCAATTATGGATGCAAGGAATTATGAAAGTACATAACTTGAGTTGGGAAATTCGTGGTGTGGATGTAGCAGAGTGAAGCTTCTTGTAAAATTAAGTCGAAATCTTAGAATAAGTGTTATTCGTGCTAGGATTCATTGTTCGAGTACGCTATTATGAAATTCCATTGAGTATGTATGCCCGTTAGTAAGTAAACATCTGCTAGTGTTTGTGTTACGTTACAAAAATGAGTTTGAATTTAGATATGGAGAAATTATTTAGTAAGAGAAAGATAAGGTTTCAATTGATCGGTGCTTCATCAGATTTCAATCGAAAATTGCACAGTCATTAAACTAATTAATTATTTATTTATTAAAGGATAACAACTCTTTAGCACATTACAGTAACATGTAAAGACATAAATAGAAAATGGACAAATGAGGTAAAATTAAAATTGCAATTAAAATTAGAAATACATACCAAAGAAAACAACCGAAGATCTTCTTATTTTACTGAGCTTGATATTTGTTTATAGAGTCATATAAAGTCACTTGTTTATACTAAAAATAGCCTAAACATTTTCTAATTGAACGAAGAAATTATAGGAGCATTTGTAGAATTGAAATTTGACTACATAGAAGGGCGCAGTTACGCATGAAATATGGAGGTCAACATTTGAAGAATTTCTGAATTAGTAGAACAAAGGGATTAAATACTCAAGAATTTTTTTAATTTCCTCGAGCTGCTTCATATACATATTACAATCTCGCGATCGTTCATCGCACGAATGGAAGCACGAATAGAAGTGTACTCGTCCGTAGCCAGACAAGTCGAGTCAGCGTAAGTGCATACATATTCCACGAAATTTCAAAGTTGTCTTCCCTTGTCCCTAGAATGGATGCGTTAGCTTTACACTCATAAAAGCACACACGGAGTTTTTAGCCACTCCACATATATTTTTCTTTAAATACGACCCCAATGAAAAAGAAACTTTATTTAAACTGTGATACAATATTAAACAAACTAATTTTTACATGCTGTTACGTATAAAGGATGCTCATTACAAACATGTTTACAGCACACACAACATAAAGATCTGCATTAAAGTTTTACATAAAGTGTACCGCGATACCCCTGTAACCGCTCTAGGGTTAAAATATATTCTAAACCTGAAAAAGTAACCAAAAAACGAGGCGTTTTTTCGCCTCTTTTTGCTGCCACGATTTTGGAACTGAATTTTATGCCAAGCGATATCCGATGATAAGACATCGATCACACGAAATTTTCAAGTTCTGGTGACAATTAGTTTCTGAGATATGGGAGGTCACAGAAGCGAAAATTCGTTAACGCGTCAGCCGATACGCTTCGATGTACGAACTTTTATGTCATGTATGTGGGACCAAAAAGAGGCGATTTCTTGTATCACTCTTTACTTGTCCACAGAAAATCAACCTACCCCCGCCTGTACCATAAATCCCCCAACCACTTGCCACTCACAATTAACAAGACAGCCGAAAAGAATTTAAAACTCACGTAAACCTTCGTCCAGTAATTTTCAGTAAGCCAAAAATCCTTATAAACATGCCCGTTACAAGTGGACTCGCATAATGGTACGCATCCCCTAGCCAGCCTAAGCAGGGAGCACGCAAAACTCATAACTCCCGTTCTTTCGCGAGGCTCGCCCGCTAACGAGCACACGAGTAACTAATCAATATCCCTCTCTCTGTAGCGCTGATTTTTATGAAAGCCGCGCTGGCGGTTGACGCGTGCACAGATGGAAACGCGGGATAGACGGTACATACCTGATGGTAATTCCCGCGTGACGTAACCAACTATCCGCAGGGAGTTCGAATGGTGGGCCCAGCGGCGGCCTATCCTCCGCGGATAAAGGGTTGCTCGCGGATGATGCAGTGCCATGTTTATTGCGTCCTATTTGCTCCTCCGCCATCAACGTGGCCGCAATAGCGCTAGCCAGACGACACGTACGTGCGCGCACGCGTTATCCTGTGTGCATGCCAGCCGCGTACACGCGTCTCCATGCGGCCGCGTGTACCTACTCTGTTGCGCGGCTGGTGTGCCAGGGACACTTGTGTTCGCCCATACGCGGCCAGCACAGGCAAGCCTCTGTGTTTCCGTCTCTGTATGCTGAGCTGGCTCAACTCTTGCTCTACAGAAACTAATTACAACGAAGCCCGGCTTGTTGGTCGAGAGAGTGCAATGTTTTCGTTCTTGTGCCCGCTTCGCCGTTCGTTTTGCCCGTGTCCCTTGCCCCGCTGCGTCCCCCTGCCCAGCCCTGTTCATCCCTCTGTCCCTTCGGTGCCGACGACGATACGCCAACGACCGTGCTCCCGCAATCGCGCGGCACATACCCGCTGTCTGCATGGAATCCCGTTTAAACGAAAAGCCATCGAGCTTTTTGAAGAGTCGTCATAGCCAAGGGGGCGGAGGCCGGCTTGTACGGTCGCAGCGTGAACGGTAGTGCGCGCATTGGACGCCGGGGGATGTTTTGCCGCGGAAGAATGGCAAATGGCACCGTCGTTGGGAGCTCAAGGACGGGGTCGTTTGGAAATCAGCACGCTTTTATTACAGAATTGTAGTAAAATTTTTTCATATCGCGCTTCGTTTCCCAGACAAGTGACTCTGAATTTTAGTGAAGTGCGCGTGCACCGACGGAGAGATTTAGTCACCCGAGGGACACGCGTGTCTAGATTAAATCCAAAGTGAATTTTCTCGAAGTAGAAGCGCGATATCGAAAAATTATGTTCTATATTTTCGTCTTATTTTGGCGTATAGAATAGCCCCCTAGAAGGAAGACCGTTAGTAATCGGACACCCTGTATCTGTGCGCGACAAAACTTCCTTGCCACCCTACCTTTGATGTTCCTGGATTCGCCGAGAAACTTGATAGCCAGAGAATTCGGAGAGATTACATTATGATCGACTAGAGTTTCGGAGTTTGAATATTGCCATTTTAACGTCGATGAGTTTGCTAGACACTTTGGCCTTTTGAGGGTGAACAACCTACTCATAGGACCACCCTGAAACGCCACTGGACCTTCTAGCAATGCCCCAATGATGATATACAAATTTTAAGGCATATCTGATTTTTCTTACTAACTTATTTCCGTTACCGTTCACAATTTACACTTTCTTTTCACCACTGCTCTATACTATGTGATCCGAAAGCAGCTGCTCACTGAATTTGCAAAGACGTTGACGATCCTCTTAGAGGTACTTATATGTATACATTGGAAATGGTGTTTAATGAAGCTTCAAATATTCATTGGCTGATAAATCTTTAATCGCAAAGTGAATCCCCCCAGTCTCGATTCTGTGTGAAACTTCTATTCAGCCGAATAGATTTTAACGGCTCAGGTTGATTAACTGTTACTTAGACGATTGGGCGCAATCAGGAGCAACCTAATTGTCGACCTGTAACATTCCCATTTAAATTATGCAACGGGATCGTATTCGCCCATTCGAGCTCGCTAACGATCTTATCATTCTTTCCCGACGCGAAATCACGTTATTGACTGGGCCAATCAATCGCTAATTACGTTTCCAATAACGTGGATGCGGATGAATTTCTGTTGCACGGCGAGGGCACAATGGCCCCAGAAGGTGTAACAAAAGGAGATATCGACTGCTCATTTGTTAGGGTGCTGGGTGGAAACTCTGCTAACGATAACTTGCACTAACGATATTTATCTTATTGTCACTGAGTTTAATTTGTGACGATAATAGAAGACATTCTAATAATTTCGAGCAGCTTGATGGGATGTAAATTTCAAATAAATGTTTTAAAAGCACGAAGGTTGGTTCTTTGACACGACCAAACTTCTCGACATTTTTCTGCCTTTTCTTATAACTTCTGGTAAAAATCGCAGAAGCACCCCAGTAACATTTCAAGTGGATATTTGAAAGATCTTACATCCACATCTTAGATACCTTTTTATTTGAATTTCATACTGCTTCGGTATCAAACGTTATGGTAAATCCTTGATATTTTCATTCCTATATGAATATCGATATGTAACCCATGCTATTCATAAATCGCCGCTTTATTACTGTTAGCAGTTGTGCGCAGTAATTGGAGAAAGAAAGGCGTAGGTGGTCGCGAATGAAATACTAAAAATTGCAGGCACCGTGGACAGAGGGCGCGAGCAGTGGGGAAAGGGTTGGAAAAAGAGGGGAGGGAGACAGATAACGAAAAAAGAGGAGAGGGTAAAAACGTGGAGGTTCGATGATTGATGGATCCTGGCCGATTGAAAACCGCGCCGGCTGTCTGCCCGCACGACTAAATTTCACGTTTAAATTCGTACGCCGGAAAGTTTGCGTTGTAGGCTTCGTTTGCGACGATTCGGTCCATTTTCCACGTACCATTCTGCAACAATGAATATGTTCTCGTGTGGCAGCTGAAGATTAATATTTCAGTGTGCTCCTCTAGACCGTCATTTTCTCCATCCTTTGATCCACGAAACGTTATCGAATCAGCTTCCTCGATTTGTATTAACCAGCTCGATATTTAACCCGCTTGAGACCAATTATGGCGTTACAGCAATGTACGCGGCATATCTAATAAGAATTGAAACGGAAGCATAGTGCTGTACGCGGTAATAAATTAATATCTCCATGAATTTCATTTCGGCAGTTGGTGTTCCGATTGACGCGTTAGGTCGATGTATCGTTTCATTGCGGAAACGGTATTTCCAATATATTTGAAATCATTACGCGATTTGTATTAACTTATTTGGCAGAAATAAACGTCCGTTTCTTTTAAATGTGATTGACAAATGCGGTGATTGATTAAATCTACTGCTTCGTGGTTTTGAATACATAATTAACTGGATCCATAATACATACAATTAGTTATCTTCCTTTATTTGTATACATATACCTGTACATCTGCTTTCACAATCTATTGGCCCACTTCATTTCCACTTCGGCTTCTAAAATTCTTTAGTTATAAATATTTCTTTCTGCTCACCATCATTACCAACGTATGTAACACTATTTCTATAGTAGGTACAAGCTGTTTCCCCTCTATCATTCTGTACTATGTCATTGACTGCCTTACTCCTCTGCCTTCTGATGTTTTCTTTTTTTTCTTACCGTAGTTCAATTTCTTCTAATAATAATATTAAATTACATATTATTACAGTAATATATAATAATTTATTACAAATTACATTTATGGCCTGACTGCCCGAAACGTTGCGTGATCATTGCTGTAAAATCTTCGAAACGTTGCGTGATTGATGTAAAATTTTTGCAACGTTGCGGGACCATTACTATAAAATCTCCGAAACGTTGCGAGATCATTACTATAAAAGCTCAGAAACGTTGCCTGGTCATTGCTGTAAAATCTACGAAACGGTGCGTGATCATTGCTCTAAAATCTTCGAAACGTTGCGTAATCATTGCTGTAAAATTCCCGAAACAATGTTGCAGAAATATTACCCGCAATGTTGCACCGGGACGGACATAGCAATTTACTTGTAACGGCTCAGGAATATTTTGTGCAATATTCCAAATGATGCACCGCGAGATAACTGAGACATTCCTGTAATGTTAGGTGCTGTAAGGGATGAGGAATAGTGGAAATATTTTGTATGATAGAAAATTTGATGTAATGACACGACTGACAATATGGTACCAATGACAAAAACATTCCTCTGCCAGAATGATTCATCCTGGATCTCTCGCTTCTTTCACTCTTCTTCAGCCCCAGCATCTGCCAGGGATCAGATTATACGGCTGTGCTGATTGTTTTTCATTTGGTCTTTGCTGGATTCAGGAGAACGATTCGAGGCCAAGGAATAATATCGTCGAAAATGTCCAAGGGTGAATAATTCATGGGGTGTCGGTCCCGCGGACTGTTATTTATTAAGCGACCACCCCTGGAAGAAGAGACGCTGAAGGAAAAGCACACTCCATACGCATCAACGTACTCCATTTGTCGCGGCGAACGACGACACGGAGGGTTTTTCAGTTATAATTTATAGGTTCAACAACACAGTTTTGCTTTCTGTTGATAGTTTTCGTGGCGATGGACTCTTATTAGCTCGACTTCAAATTTGTGAAGATACTGTAGTTATACTACTTCTTGTTTTGAGTTTGATTTGGATTCGATTTTGAGAGACCCTTTATTCCAGAGTCTTTGGTTATACGTAGACGTATATCGAGCAAGAATGGTGGTGTCTACATCTCTAATGAGTATCACCTTGAAAAGAAGATGAAAAATTAAAAATGCGAATGTTAAATTTTTAAAGTAGTCACTAACATTTTCACAAAATTCTGTCTGCGCATTTAAATTCTTTTCGAGTATGCGAATTGGAGATTTCAATTTCTCCATATACCTATACTTTTCCCTCACATTTCTGTACCTTGAATACTCTGTATTCACTAATCATAAGTCAATTCATAACGTAATACAGAAAAATTTTTTACGAATATGTTTTTTCTTCATCTGTACTTCTAATCGAAGTTCAGAATAACATTCATTAGGTCAAACTACAAACTCCAAAGTCTCAATTTAAATACACCGAATCAACGGAACATTAAATTTCCTTGAAATTCACACTCTAATGCTTATTCTCACAGAATATTAAATTCGCTCACAGATTTTATGAGGTCATTAGCAACACTAAAATTGCATATAGGTAAAACAATTAATCGCCGTACTATGATACTATGCTACTGCCTGCATCGCACCACAAACAGAAATTCCTTCCGGCCTTAAAAAATAAATGGAAAATGAACGGTCCACAATTCGAAGATTCAAGATGTCCTTACATGCAAAAAGCACAACGATCCAACTCGAATTTTTCGGACCAACGGCCAGCACCCTGCACCTGTTCCACTTTTTAATTAAACCGAACGCGCGGCTCAGTGAATTCGCTAATCACGTCATAGCCAGTGACTATTCGGCCAGGACGCGTGATTTGTTCTGTAAAATTTCAATCAAACGGATTAATTGATTAATCTCACGGCGAAATAGAAATTGGATACCGCGAGCGCAGAATAAATGAGTATACGTGTGTTCAGAAAACTGTTGTATGCATCATTGAAATTAAACAAATATAGGTACGTACCTTGTGGACATTGCTGTGACGTATGTTGCGTTATTTTTTTGCTTGTTGCTGAGAAAGTGAAACTCAAGATATGTACAGCGAATGTGTTCAAAGAGAAAGAAAAGTGTTGGGGGTGGTAGGTCAGTGTCAAAAGTCATTAACATGTAAGGAAAAATGTAATTATGATATTCCAGTTTAATTCAAAAGTCTTAAATAAGCAATTGGTATAATACTACACAAGTAGTTCTAAACCTAAGCCATATGAAGATGTATCACTGAGAGTATACATCAACTACTTAGAAAATATTATTAGAAGGAACTGATAAGGTTTATTAAAGTCGAAAGGTCTCCTTCCAAGAAATCTTAATTTTATACAATTGCTGGAGAAGCCTCTGTTGACGATTCACAAATCTCAAATTTTCTGAAAGTATGAAGTATTATATAGAAGTCTAACTCCCCTTGTTAGTTATATCGATAATTTCGATAACCAAGGAAAAGCTACATTCATTTATTTACATCATTTATATCGCTTGCCGATAAACATTATCGAAACAATATGGTACACAATAAAACAACTTTACTTCACTAACATTTAGAGCCTTCAGAACATAACAAAAGTTACTTATAAATTGACCTAATACCTATATCGGCGAACCCAAAGGCGTGCAGGAAACCCGTAGGCAGTCTGTCCGAGCTGCGTTCGCATAGCCCAAAGGCAAAAGCTTCGCACGAACGACGGTGGTGGCCCACTGCCACTAATTACGAACAATGTGCCACGGACAGATCCCTTTTCCGCGCGAAAGTAGTGTTTTCTGGCCACCATTTCGCCGTGCACGCTCTTTTCCCTCTTTCTTCTCGCCGTCCTTGACTCATTTCCGCTCCTCCCTACCCTGAATCGGCGCTGCGGTATTACGAGGCAGCCGAACTTTCTCTGCAACTTCGAAAATCGTCCTTCTCCTTGATACGCGCGTCAGACGAGCACCCCGGGGACCCTTCGGGCTCGTACCCCGGGGAACACGTGTGTCTCGAATCTTGAAGAGCCAATCAGCCTCGGAAAAGTTGCCGCGCTGTCCCTTCTTCCTCCTTAATTACGCCGCCACGGGGCGAGCCCGCAGTGGATGTTCCTATCATCGCTCCTTTCTCGGGGGCGCTTCAGATTTTACAGTGGATTCTGGTAGTGTTCGCCCTCGTGTGTTATGCACGACGGTAAATTGAGTCATTTATCGCTGCGTATTGTCTTAGAGGGTCAGTCTGTCTTGGTGGTTTTGCAGTAGTGTTTGGAGAAATTAAGGGACTTGTGTAGAACACGTGTCTGCCTTGGTAATTAAAATAGTAATATTATAATAGTGGCGCTTCTACCCACATATATTACATACGTACACGCGTGAAAAAAAAATTAACCACAAAGAAATCGGGAAACACGTGGTATAAAAAACGGTGTTCAGTAATAATAAGAGCTGTTTTTACATTTAACCCCGAAACTTAAGTAATTATTACGATACGAAGCAAAATTTGAGGATTTAAGCTTTGTACAAAGATAATAAAAATGCTACAAGATAATGGCCCCTGGTGAGCAGAGCTGTATCATTTTTGAACGCAGCATGGAAGGTCAGGAATCAAATAGAGAAGTAATTATTATGTGTTCCATAGGTGAAGATAATGTTTGGATCTTATATTTTCGCAGTTGTTGAGTACGCCGTCTGTGAGTGCAGCAGTGTGGATGACTTAACACCGAGTATATTGCTTGCTCTTTAGCGGCAGTGTTGATCTTGCGAGTAACTTTAGAGGTTTATTATGGTTTTGTTAACTTAGAGTGTGAGCTCTGATACGAGGAAATAAATCTCAGTTCTATTGTACGAATCTAACTTTGAGTATGCGTGCATTACTTTCTTTCAACTTCGGGGGATGTTTGAATTGCGAGAATGACTTGACTCATGCTTGTTGCTGAATCGAGTTTCGAAGAAATTATTACGATTTTGATAGATAGATGTAAAATACTGACAAATGTTTTTCTAATGAATTACTATAATTTTTTTAGGAAACAAGGAAGATTGAAAAGGTCAGTAGCATTGCAAAGGTTAAAAGTGATTATTGAAACTCGGACGAGAATCGATCTTATGATATACCTCAGTGTTTCCCAACCTCTTTTGAGTCGCGACCCCCTTTTATAATATTCAAAAATAACCTGTGCCCCCCCCCCCCCTATATAAGATAAGGTAAATTTAATAAGGCAAAGAAAACACATAATATAATTCTAACTTAATAATATTTCATTATCGTAATACATATATCAAATATACTTAAAAAGAGCCACAGGTTGGAAAGCACTGGTATAGCTAAAGTCCGTACACCCAACTATTAAAAGCCTCGACTAACAGCACACATTAATTCATGAATTTTGAACTAATTCAAAAGTTGTTAATATAACACTGTTCAATGAAAAGTCTACCTCGCATATTAGAAAGTCATTAGAAACGAATTGACTAAATAATTTTTCCAACAGGAAATGCTACGTGTAACGAAATTCAATACTTCCTCCATTTCTATGAATCTAATTCTTTTATGACGAGTTAACTCGTTCACCCTACTTAAGGAATTGGTTGAGTTTTCACACCTGAAAACTTCATATCTGTCCATAATTAAAATTCACAATTACAAGTGCAACGGATAATGTTACGCAATATTCTCAAAACTTTCCTACAGCCTACAGAACAACACGACGATTTTTTTAGCGATCCTTTGCGTGTTTCGTCCAAGGGAAGGGACGGGATGAGAAATGGAGGGCCCAGAGGGGGACGCTATCCCCTCGATACAAGGAGAGTACTCCCTAACAAAGCGTCCGACAGATAATTCCCCGTCTGCTGCAACGTCATTAAGTTCTTCTTATTGCGCGAGTTACACCCTGCGCGCATTCGTCGTAACGTAGTAGGGGGGTCCTCGTATGGAGGAACCCTCCTTCGCCATTTGTAACTCATCGATCAACGATGAGAAACGGGGAGAAAGAATACCCGTGTATCCGCGCCTTCGCGAACACGGATTCCCTCTGTAATCGAGTTTGTTCTCGATTATTGGTGGACGCGCTTACCGGGAATACGGCGTTTCCACCTAACCCCCTCACAAGGTAGCGTTGCGTCCATGTTCAGGCTAGCCAGTGCGTCGTACATTCAGACAGGACTGTGCTAAACAATTAAGAATTTACAAAACTGAAACGTAGGTACTTATCATTGTGGGAAAAATTTCCGACATATAGGTACCTAAGACGAAACTCTGAAACGGCTTTTTCCGATCGGGACATTGTTTTCAAGAAGATCAATCTGTACCTATTTTGTTGGTAATCAAGTGCACGCATTTTTGGCGGATTTTTAATTTTGATTTCGTGGAAAACGAAGCCTCGGGGAAAAAATTTATTATCTATACACTTTGGATTTATTATTACACAAAGATTCGTTTCCTCTTTGAATTTGTATTTCCATGCATTTCCAATTTTTTGCCGAATATATAACTATGTATACATTAATTGACAAATAAATGCCCAAACAACAGGCGTAGGACCTTTAAAATCATTTTGAAAGTCATTTAAGAAGTCCTAAGTAAAACCGAGAAAACAATTTTTGAATACGTACACGAAATTTACATACAACTTTAGAAAACTTACAACAAGGGCTAATTTATTGCGACAAATGTTTCCAGAATCGATTTTTCCCAAAACTAAGTCTCATAACAGAAAACATTATTTCTTCGCGATGAAGGCGAGAAGAGAAAGAAATCAGTGATCCCGCCAGCGTGCACTCTCTTCATTAATACAGACCATATCCACATTAATTCATACCCCACAACTTCCACTATTTCTCGAATTTCTGATACACCGTTGGACAATAAATCCCATGGACCCTCCGCCGTCACCGAAGGAAACAGACCATATTGCCCGTACACGTAGAAAGCGCAATTTCATCGCGATTCTACCGTATCTAATTCCCCCTCGAACGAAAGATCAGGCACCGTCCAACCAGGGAGGAGCAACGCGATACACGGTGTACCTTCCTCATTAATGCCGTCACAGGGAGATTTGGCGAAACGCTCGCGCAGGGGGGTCCGGGACCGATCGATTTGTCACGGCGTCAGGCTGCAATGCCATAAAACATCCGATAATGATATTCATATGTCGCGACGCCGCCAGTGTCCCGCGCCGCGCCGCGCCGCGATGAATACCAACACCAGGAGGAACGCGAAATCGTCGAATTGAGTCAGTGGTCCCGCGGGGTGAAGCCTGGCTAAACGTCCCTTCGTCCATTTGACGCGACGTCCCTGCAGGACGATCGGCGCCAAGGGACAAGCGCACCCTCTCCTTCCTTTGACCGCGAACTAATGAAATATCACGTACGCGAAATTGACAGCAACGCAATAGACTGACGATAATGCCGCGGCGACCACCCCCGCCCCTTGGGGGCGAGCCGCGAAGGGACCGGTGGATTTTTTTCTTTCGATCCGTGATTTACGCTCGCCACGGAAATATCAGCGACAATCCGCTCGATCGATCGTTGTTGCTACGTTCCCTCTTTTTCCTGTCCACCGGCAATTTTCTTCCTCCAACACTCTACCAATTGCCTGGCTTTAATTTCAACCAGTTTTTCAATCGGTTTGCATTCCCTTGAATTTGATAACGTAATGGGTCGCGTTTCGTAAAGCGCGTATATAAGCAGAGCGAGTTTAAAATCGCCAGAGTGTAGTGAATTTTTCGTTTAAATATCGGCATATTTTCGATCGCCGTCAAATATTTGAACTGATGGAGATCCTTGCGCGGCGCTCGCTCTCACCCCCTCCCTCTCGCCGCCGTGTTTCGATAGCGAAATATCGGAGCCCTTCGTTTCCACCGAAATGCGAGCAATAATTGAACGGGTAATTGCAAAATTAAAATCCGTTTGTAACGCTGTTTTATACGATACCCGCGGCCGGGGATTAATTCGTTCGCCGTGCACGAATATCGCGGCAGAGATGGGATAATTTTGCGCCCCCTCTTCACCCCCCGTACGATAGACCTGGACCAAGGAACGTCGAGGAGGGAGGGAGTTGTTTCTAAAAAATATTTGGCCCTAAAAAACTCGCGATGATCGAGATATCCTTTCCCGGAGGTGTCTTGTTATTTTTTACGGCCGTCCAAGGTTCGTAAAAAGGTTGTTGCAAATAATAATAATTTCCCGTCCAGCGGCCGAGGGAAATCTTGGCCGCGGCTTTGTAGCTAGACCGGGCCATGCGACGTGGAGGATATTTCTGCCACGAAATGGCGCTCGTAAAAATATGAGGAACCTGTCGTAAAACGTAATCGCCGATTAGCCTGGGAAGACCAAACGGCAGCTCTGCGAGAGTCCGGGATCGACTGAAGGCGCACTATCGCTCGTACCCAGCGTTACAATGGTCTACTCCTGCTTTCTAACGCGAAATAATTAGTGGCCCTGTAATAGTCTCATTGCTTACGGTATTTTTAAACGATAGGATATTAGAAAGACGTAATAATAAAAATTACAGATTTATATTATTGGGTACTTAGAAAACAATGTCAATTTCTCATTTTGAGTAATAAAAAATTGTAATAAATATTTCTTATCTTATTATATATACATATATAAAAGAGTATATTTACATGTGAGCAGTCTTATGTTTCCTCGCGATTCGCTGTTCCTTTATAAATTTAACTAATACTTCTTATACAGCAGTAGTGTCATCAGTAGTGTCAGGTTTGGTGGGAACAAAGTGCTTCAGATGAAACGGAAGCTTCTTCCTTTACAAATTCTTGTGCGCATACTATTCAGAGAATAAATCCAAATGGCTCACGCTATGAAATATACTTAAAAGCAGAGTTGGGCTAAAGAATTTTGCCCATCTCTGCCTACAAGACGATTATCAACTCAAATAAGTGCACAGACTTGCAAATTACTGTCTGTGGTAGATATTATAGAGGAATCAATATCTGCAAACATCAGCATTTTTTTTTACACTTTGAAAAACTTGGATTCCTTAATAACAGAACATACGGGTAGAATTTTAATAAATCTAGCTACAGAACTATAAAAAAGTCATTAAAAGAATCTGTTACATACTTGGGCATAGCCGTTGTAGAAAAATCGCAAATATGAAAGGACACTTTGAATTCACAACTGTACACCGTTAAAGACTGACGGCAATTCATATGTAAATACGCGTAGGTGAGGTCGAGGTTGTAATATACCTACCTGTGTCCCAGGCTTTTCCTGATTGCCATTTCTTCAAATGGCTTATGGTTTATGATGTCCAGTACCATAAAGTCTTTATAACCTTAAGAAATACCCAAAAGTAATGTAGGAAGACATTTCCTTTTCAGACATCTGAACCAGCGATGTGCAACCCGCGGCCCGCCAATTTTTTTCTCCCATATACAGAGTGTTTTAAGAGACATCAACTCTTTTACCATGCTTGGCAGATCTGAAATGATCATTCTGAATGTAAATGATTGTATCATGCGAGAAATTTTAGTCGTTTCTAATATGTGGCTGATTGTTCGAACTCTTTTATTATGTTAATTAGGTGTCACGGTTTTCGGCGTAGTATAAATGGATTTAAAAAATGTTGAGAGTTGTAATAGTTTTTTTAATTGATTTAAGTTGACTTTTCAAGTCAAAGAATTACTATCGAATATTCTATCTTGTTTGTTACTGTGAAGGATGAGGTGGTCATGTTCATATATGGTAATCTTATATAGCTGATCCCGATTCTTGAAACTGTGACTTAGAAAGATCTCTCCCATTTGAAGTCTTATATCTGTTAAATTCTGCAGACTAGAACGCGAGAATGCTTCGAGAGATAATCCACAAATGATCCACTGTGTTTGATAGGTGAGTCTAAATCAGAAAGGTGATATACACTATGGGGCTTATATGTACTCTTCAACATAAACGTTACTTGGTCTCTTCAGTTCTGTTTGTAGGAGCCATATTTCCCCAAAGGTTTGCACAACAGTGCTAAAGATAGAGTAGTGGGGGTAGTCGAATGTAATGGTTGGCATAGCTTCTCAATGTTCTGAAGCAGCCATTGAATTTCACTTTGACTATATTGGTACAAATTATTGGTCTAATAGTGTATTCAGTAAAGCAATAGCACTCAGGGGTGGATTTGTATCTAGGCTATGTAGGCTGCAGTCTAGGGCGGCAAATTTTGGGCGAAAAAGATTGAAAAATGTTTAAACACAGAGACTTGAGATAAGTTTAAAAACAATTCGTATAAAAATAACTCATATGTGAGTTGTCAGATTGAATTAATTTTAAAATGGTCTTAACTCTTTTAAATTAAAATATTTGATCATATTTCACAGAAGGGCCGGCAGGCGGTTGCTAGCCTAGGCTCGCCAAATCTCTGAATCCGCCACTGATTATCAAAACTAGTTTGCTGAAGTCTACTATGAAGACTATATATTTGAGTTTCTTTTCCTGAAAATTAGCAGTCTTGGAACTTTACTGTTCGAATAAAGGAAAGGAAAGGAATTTTAACGGACAGTGCACGACATTGTTTTCTAGGATCTGGTTATGTTACTATTGATACAAGCTTATCCAAGCTGTGTGTAAATTACACGCACTGCGGGGGGCATCGTAGTCGGATCAAGACAACGATGGATAGGTCAATGCAAACAGGGTTGCAGCATCGTGCAATCCTGTTTAACCCTTGCTCTCTCAACGAGCGTACCCTCATTAAACATTAACCATTGCTATGGGGACGGCACCCCCCGTAATTTAAAGCAGACGCGGCGTTTTGCAGAGATGCCAGAACAGCTTGTGCATACTACGAGATTATTGTAAATAATCGTAGTGGAATGAAAGTTCCTGCTTTGAGTTATAGCGCGCTATTAACGTAACTAAATTGAATTTAATTATTCTTTCATTTGGTCGAGGGAAATCGACCAATTAAATTATCAAAGCCTCAATTTGTACTGTTTCTATAGATTGATATTGATAGTAATTGTATGCATTAATTTATAATTTTCGTGACGTACGATTTTATTATTTATTACTTACTACTCTACACGCGAACTTCTAAGATAAACCGGAACTGAAAGAAAAAGAAAGCAAGGACAACAAATAGGGTTGTCCTTTATTATGCACCCACCTTTAACTTATAGTTTTTTGAGTTATTTTATTATACTAACGTTATTATACTAACAATACTAATAATAGTAATAATAATAATAATAATAATAATAATAATAATAATAATAATAATAATAATAATAATAATAATAATAATAATAATAATAATAATAATTCTCAATTCATTGGCAAAACGCAAATGAAACAAAAACAAGCTGCAATTACAAATAATACGACAAAGTTATAATTTTTCTATAATTGAATATCGCCCTTTACATTTGTCATAACTTTTTATAGCCCCACCAGAAATCTGAATATACACCATGGCGCGGGACGTGCTAAAGAAAACTTGACAGCAAGTGTGAAAATGAAAGCAACGAAGGAGCTATCTAAGCGAATCGTTTAAAAGTCCCGCTCCGCTCCTCATTTTAAAAAGAGAAAGGGTGGAAGAATGAGTAAGAGCTAGAGGAAGTGGCGATAATAAAGTTTCGAGGGGAAAATATACAACAGCAGTTCCTAACCGAGAATCGTAAACGCTTCCACGTCATTACTATGCTTCGCAAGCAGGGGTAGACAGGATGGTGATGTGTCGATGGTAATCCACCGATGCCGTGTTGAGTATAAAGTGACTAAGATCAGTGATTCACTGCTCTGGTGCATACCCAACTAACTGTAAACGTGAAGACATTGCTAACTTTTGTCTTCTAAAAATGCTGCTCAGAACCACGTTACTAGCAACAAATAGAGGATCCCCTACTCGATTACATTTCATAGATCATTAAGATACTCGGTATCATGAAGTGGCATGAGTATCATCAGTGGCTGATAAGTGAAATATTAGTTCAGTGTAATTGGACAGAAGTATGGTCAATTTCGCCTCTTAGAATGAATTTGGGCAGAAAAAATATTGCGTAATACATACCTATATATCCTCTACCTATCCCAAAAATTAAACTTTCATTTTAATCATTCTAAAAGGTGAAATTGACCCATGAAAATCCGGCTATTTTCCGATTTTGTGTTATAACTCACGAACAGTAAGAACTGCAACTTACCAAATGATAGTTCTAATTAAAAGAAGTAACTTTTTCGTGAAAACTTCTTTTCTATCTCCTACGGTTCGCGAGTAATAATACAAAATTGGAAAATTTTTAGGGGTCAATTTCACCCTCTTAGAACGAATTTGGGCAGCAAGCAAAATTATGTTGTAATCAGGAGGACATCCCCTACATATTCACGAAGTTTCATAATTTTTTGAATTTCCGGGTTCGGGATCTTCCCTTGTCAAAAGTATGAGGGTTGAAACTCTGTCGTCGTCGTACATGAAAATGGTTACTGCTACGGAAAAGCTCATACAACCTTTTTTGTAGAGAATTTCCTAAGTTATAAATTCCATAATAACTATTCTGGCCGTAGAACCGATAAATACCGAAATATTCACGAAAATCTGTTTTTCTTTTTTACTTTTGGCCCTCTGTAAAATTTTCAGCAAATGTCAGATCGATTTTTACATATTGCTTAAAAGGGCGAAATAAAGGCCTGTACAAAACTGTGGCTTACTGGGAATTATTCCCCAGACATATCCTAATTTCACAGAATTACATTCCGCCAAGAATATCTAATATTTCATCTCTGCAATGTGATTCGACCTCTGCAATTCTTTAGAAATACGGCGTCTCGATTGTTACGAGCAGTATGCTATAAAATTTAGTATCACAGCGGGTGCTTCTGAAAGTGGACAAGGGAAGGAGAAATTATAGAGTCGATAGATCGATGGGTCGACGAATCGATGAGAGGTAGAACGGAATTGTCGATATTTCCCCCTTTTGTCGTCCCTCGTTTGGTAATGGTAATAACGCATTTACTCGCGCATCGTTGTGATCCGATCTGTTCTTTGTTTTAATTCATTACACAATCGGGAACAATGACGGCCTGTAATACCACGTGCTCCGTTTTGTTCCCAGTAAAATAATAGAAATCAATGGGTCTGGGCTGCTCCGGTATTCGCTAATTATCACGCACCAGCGTGTTTTGTTCTCCTATTATCTATTCAAAGCTGCATTAAATCGACGATGACAATGTCGTGCGAGCCGTAACGTTTGAAATTAATAAGTTAATTGTCATCGAGCGTGCCTCAGCGCCGTCATAATCATCCCATTGCTCCGCGAATACCTCATCATTCTTCGATCTCCCTAATTAACTAGAATACCAAATAAACGAGATCTTCCCTGTCAACCGGTGTGCTATTGCGAGAGACAGAGGTGGAAAGGACCCACTAGAAAGAAATCGAGGGAGGGGGAGACTAAACCGGAAGACGACGATGAAAGGCGGAAGACCGAGCTTAAGGGACCAAAGGCCCATTGACATGGAGCTCCTCCCGTTTGTCCATTGAAACACGTAACAGTACGCTGCTGCGCGATTTAATCCGTCGTCTGCTACCCTAATTCCCTAATAGCCCTCCTAACGACAATAGAGCGTCGCGTGGAAAGTGTGACCGTGGGCCTGCCACGAGAGAAAACTCCCGGTGGCAAGAAATGGTCCAATAACGTGTACCCGGATTTGCGCTCGGGAAATGGGATTTTTTCGTGACACGATCGGCAAATCGCGGGGGCAAAGCGCATTAAACGTCCCTCTCGAGGCGAAATTGGGAAGAATCGGGACGCTCGAGTGATCGGTTTCCTTGGAAGGAAAGCGTGCAAGAGGTCCCGCTCGGGTCGAACGCGTCCCTGAATGGCAGAAGTAGGTTACCCACGCTAACTTCCTACAAAGCAAATAGAATTATATCGGCCAGCGACGCGAGAACGCTTCTCTAAATATAAGTGAGATCGGGATCTGGGCAAATTCGTCGCTGAGAGATTCAATTTCGATACATCGACGCGCGAATATTCGTCAGCGATAGGCAATAAATTATTTGAAACAAAAATTGCGTACACACATTTTTATTTAAAATAATTTTTAGACCATATCTGATCTTCGCGCATCTGACACGAGTCAAGAGGATCGCGTAAGGGAGTATGTAATTTGAAATTTGTTCAAGGTGAAAGTAATTGGAGGGCAGGATTGGCGGATAGGTGATTTTGGAAGGAACGAAATGAAAAGTCATTCTGTTTGAGTTCGAGATGCATTAGTTGTTAAGTATTTTTTATATAGATTCGTATATAGATTTTTTATTATACGTAGTAGTTTTTGTATTATTAAAAGCAACATGGATATATGTATAAGATTCTAACTTTAGCTGTCTTACCACATTTCAGTGAAATTTTGACAGTTTTCTCAGCTTTAGTTACGTACTAAACTGCATCTCTTTTTTTAAGGAAGTATTTTCGCAGAGTTACACTTTTGTAGTTTATGTTGCGTTAAAGCTGTTTCTGAAAATGTGAACATTTTAGGATAGCAGTCAAATTCAATCAAATTCTTTTCAGTATCAATGCCTTCACATTTTTCCTAGTCGAATTAGTGCCTGATTTTTCATTTCTATTGTCAAGTTGTAGCACCTGTCTACACAGTTAATGGTGTCATTTTTTCTACTTTGAATAACAAATTTTTAGTTAAACGACATTGAGATAAGCAAAATTCTGCTGTAAATAGTTGAATTTTGAATTACATTATACGATTATCCTACAATTATTAGTTACAGTATGTATTTAGTTGCATCCCAAGTAATTTCTACTGTTTATTCTTGATAGATCATTATAGTTATATTACCTATCTATTGTTCACAAGTAATTTATGGTCATAATTTGTCAGCCATCGGTTTGCATTAGTGCCTCGTGAATAATGATTTTACAATATTGTATTCGATCGCTGAAATGCACATTAAAGGCATCGATAAACGTAATACATACTACCCTAGAGCGACGTAATATTACCTGTGAGATTCTGAACAGTGCATAGCATTCGATTGCTAAAAGCGTTCAGAGGTCAGTAGCTATTATTCCGAATAATTAATCGGTTCGTATGATATAATATTCTTGTACAGTAAATGATAAGTTGTAGTTAGAAAGAATGTGGAGACAGCACTCCAATGATTAATAGAGCTTTTATAGAACCAAATAAAAATATCATACACAGTGTTTTTTCGTCATTTATAACATTTCTGCTGTTCTAATGTTTAAAAAGAAATTATTTTGGCTACATAATCTTGAAAAATCTAGCCTCGAGGAGAAAACACGCTCTAATGTACTATTTTCTCATTTGAAACAAAGATAGATTACATAGTTTTTTGTATTACTAAAAGCAACGTGGACATATAAGATTCTAACTTTAGCTGCCTTACTTCATACAGTTTTATTAGGTATAAGCTTAATGGAACGATAAAGCTCGTAAAGGGAATAAGAAGCTTAATTTGACACGTTCTCGAAATATTTAATGTATAAATGTACGAATATTTAGTTAGGTCTTGTAATATTATCAAGTACCCATATATAGACTGAGGATCTCTCTTATTTGCATTTGAGTAAGTATAAAAAAAAACATTTTATTTAAATTAGCACAGGGGAGAAGGAGAAACAAATGAGAAACAAAAAAACTTGCTCTATAATAATACCTGCTATTCAATTTTCATTTAATATTTATACTGAATTCACTCTTTAGTTGTTGATACATTGAGCTATTGGGATACCAAGCTATTCCAAATACAGTACATTCTATCGTACAAAAAACTATCCACTTACAACTTGTTGAGGTTGGAATTTATCAGAAGCTCTATATTACTGTATCCACCTATTACAAAATGATACCAACACTTCTAAAACGAAAATAAATTCTCAAGTGAGAATTTACTTATAACTCAATCGATGATAACACCTCTTTCAGTTTTCAAATTCTGTACCTTTTTTCAATGGGCCTTCGTACAATTGCAGGAAGCAACGCCATTAGACCGAGCACAAAAGTCGATGCGTTAAAACATCAAAGATTGCTTCCATCACACAGCTTTCATTATGAAATTTTTACTAACAATTCGCAACGGTTGCCAGAAACGCGACGGTTTCTTGCCATCCCGCATATGAAAACGACCAGACAATTGCCGCCCATGTTTCATCCGTGAAATATACGCTGCACCTGGTGCACAGAATCCAAATTCTTTGTTTATACGCGGAATGAAGACCCTCCAGCGAACGCTGCACGTTCCCGCTTTTTGCTCCGAGGAAAGTAGAGAATTCGTCCTAGAATCCACTGTGTCGCGTGCGGACGTAAGCTTTTTCAATTTCTCCTGCTGAACACTTTTATTAGCTTATCGAACCAGTGCCTGCTCTTTCTTACAATAGCAATAATAAAAAGCAAATACAATCGAAAGCAAGCTTTTAATTTCCTGCCACACTGTTCCATATATTGTGAATGATCCACCCGTTGTGTTTAAAAATTATAAACTGGTATGTTGTCTATTGTAAAAAAGAAGCACCTGATATATTCTGCTTTTACAAAGAGAATAGAAAAATATATACAGAGTTAAACCGGTGGTACAACTCGAAGGGAGGAGATTCTACATGAGAAAATACAACGTCGACACTGTGGAGTGACATTTTTTCTCACGAAGCTTCTAACAAGCATTGCTGCAAACTACCTGTATTTCTGTACAGGTTTATCACATTAGATAATGAAGTATAGACATAATTACGGGCAGTGAAAGAGAAGTATTTTTTTACTCAAGAATTATTTTTTTAAGCCATGACATTGATATATAATATTAAAAAATACGAAAGCAACGAGGGCTTGTGTACAACGAGATCCGTTAAATTCAAGCATAGTCAAGCACTTATTTTTTTCATGCTGAATCACCTCCTTTCAGGCTGTACTTACCAGCAGTTCCAAGACACCCTGTATACATTTAGGATTATTGGATAAGTAGGGTTATTAGGGTAATCACGCTTATTGCTAGTAGGTATTTAATTACAGAAAAATTCTAATTGTCTAATTTTGGCACTTAACCCCCTTGGAAGTTTACTATACTTTCTGTTTTAACGCACCCTTCGGACACACGGTGTTATCGTAGCGTAGATAAGCGATACATACGATTTCTCGCGCGAGGAACAGAATTACACGTTTGAAAAATGCACAAGCGTAATGGAATGCTCGTGAAATGTTCCTTTTTAATCGAGAAAAATGTTTCCCGTTATTACGATCGTTAAGCACGCGTGCTATAGTTATGGTCGCAATTAAATAACGCGACTCAGTTTCGAGGTGGAGGGGGATTTTCCGCGTTTCTAGTTTTATTTCCGCCAACGTTGTACTGCGCACGTTATTTACCATTCTCTTTTCCTTCTCTTTATTTCCTTCTTCCTTTTTTTTAAAACAAAAAAAGGAAATGCGTACAGTAAACGAATTTTTGCACGCTGTCGGACCGTTCCAGAGTCGATACTACAGTGGCAATCGGCGTGGCCTAAAAATTGCCAGATACAATCCTCAGATCCAATTTCGACGGGGCACTACTTTCCATTTATATTCATGTTAACGCACGGTAACGGAATTAATGCGCCGCGATTGCGCGGAACTGCTGATAAAGTGCAGGACAATATAAAATCTCATCAAATTTCTAGTGGTCGGACGAATGCATTTTCGGCGAAACGCGTTGATACATGTCCGAGGGGCTCGTAGGAACTTCGTTTCGTCGCGGTTAATTACGTCAGGCAATTTTAACAGTTTTCGATTTGCATTTTTCTGCAATTCGGCGCGGCTCAACCGAACATAGCCACGCCCCTAACGGGCAACAGCGTGTCGCTCATATTCGAATATTTTCTAGTAAATGGGGAAAAGGAGATTAACGTCGGGAAGGGAAATCTATGGTACTTGATTAATTTAACCAGATTATGGACAATAATTTTCGTTGCCATTTTTCAGGTAACGTTTATACATATATGAGCGGTATATATGTGAAATATTATAGAACGTGAAATAAATACTTTTGATCATCTTATGAGCATTAAGTTGCGTGTCAGTTATGATCAGCAGTGTTGTGAAAATATGGCAATGTTTGATAAAATCGTTTCCAAGGAAATAATAGTATATGCAACATTCAATTTGATAAAAGTGTATCTATATCTTATATTATAGTTTGTACAATTTATTTCTGTCTTTAGATTATATTACAATTGATAAATGTTATTTTGATCTGTTTTCTTTACTTCTTCTTTAGCAATAATGACAGAATATACTTTGCTGTTTTGCTATTTAGCTTTCCCAATATATGTGTAGTAAAAATTCTTATGTTGTCAATACAAATTGTTGTTAATATAACACTGAGAGGGAAATATTGAGAAACTCGAATGTTTATTATTACAATTTTAATTAACTCACAGGTGTTAGGCAAGCCACTGTCACATTCATAGTTTAGGCTTGAAATACATACATTCTATGGTCCCAATCCCTTGTTCCCTCTTCCAAAATGACTTGCAGTAGAAAATAATATGGAAGAAGTGAAAAATAATCCATGAGTAGGCACAAAAATAATAAAACTTAAAAATTGTAACTGCAAGTCATATTTCTTTAAAAAATTCCTTCAAAATGTAAACTCTGAGCTACCATTACAGAATCTTTGGATTAGGAATCTACAAGCGCAAATCAGTTTAAAATTCTGCTAGTCGACGTCGGAACTCGCAGACTCAAACATCCTTACGTCATCAGCGTATACGTAGTAGATATGCAAATAAGGGAGTTATTGATTATCCCATCACGCAAGAAACCCGTTGTAACCCGTTTACTACAAACTCCACACCAGCCACTTTATATTCATCCCTGTTCCGCAAAAAGTAAGCACGAACAAAACATACCTATGTTTCTCTAAAGTGATAGAAACACTTACCCCAAATTTGCCTCGGTAACACACACACACAGTACTGGAAATAAATATTTATTGCATCTCTCGAATAAACACGTTATCACTTATTCCTCTCCTATTATTACATCCTACTAGGAAAATATTCCCGCCAAATTTATTTATTGCAAATATCCATAGCTCGCTATTTTTCCAAATTAAGTTGGACACGTATTCATTTTACATACTAGGACAATTCTGCGTACTTTGTAAATTTCGGAACGATGCAATAAATATTTCCAATACTGTACGTACAAATATGTCACGTGGCACAGAGCATTTTGACAAGTGGTTTATTAGTTAACCCACTCCCCCCCCCCTCCCCCCCAAAGAGTTAAGCAATCCCATCGGGACCCTCAGCAACCTTAGCGCACGTGGACGATAAATTTGAAAAAAAGAGGGAAGTTCAAACGTCATTCTTGAAGCCTCCCACTATCGCACAAAGAATTACCTGTCGCGTGGCACGCGCACGGTGCACCCTTCCGATAAAACCCAACCAGCAGGGATATGGATACAAAGTGTGGGCCACCCCGTTCGACACCACGCATTCTCTCGCCGTTCCTTTCTCCTCTTATCCCGTCAGATATGACGGGGGCTGTTGCCGGTGACACTGTGTGCACAGCCACGTGTGCGTGAATGGCCCGTGAGCGCGCGAGCACGGGCCAACGTCAGTACAACACGCAGCTGGGCTTGCTAATGACCAGACGCATCCAGGAATCAAATTCAGATGACGGGGGCTGCGGTGCGCGCGTCCACGCGCAATTTCAATTGTAACACGTACGAAGGGGGACTGATTCTTGCGATATACAGGGTGTAGCACGTTGCCTGGGGCCCACTTCGGGGGTAGATTCGACACTTACGACTCGTAACACTTGTTATTGTGTCGCAGCAATAAGCTGAGCTTATGTAAATACATATTCGATTCTGTATTGTTTCAAAGCCACAACCTCTTTGTTGTTTGGGCAAAATTACCATTTTGCGTTTTAATACCAGTTGATTTTCATGTGTTTCGATTAGAGCAACTTATTTAGACCGCTACTGCAATTTGGGGGAATATTATTATACTCAAACGAAAAGGTTTGAGATTTTGTAAGTTTAAGCGATGGGATGAAATAGATGTCTCGTTTTTAATGTTATAATATCATTTTTTAATACTGGTATATGTATTTAAGAATGTAAATTAAATATATTTAGGTACATAGGTTTAAGACTATATATTGTGCGAGAAATACAATTAGTGAATATTTTGTGACTCCGCCTTTAGCTTTTATGATGGCCTGGTTCGGCGTGGCATGCTTTCAATGCATTCTGTGGCTACTTCCTGTAGTTTTGGTATATTCTGCGATACTCTGATGATATTCTCTATTATTTTTGTCGTATTTGTAGTAATTTTATCCCAGTCCTTTTAAAAACAAATGAGATTTATTCATTGAAAAATTACCCACAATGTTGCCAGATGTTGTAGCTAATCAATAAATTAAAAAACAATAGCATGCATGCATTGTTACTTTAATCAGAGCCACGACTTTCACAGATTTTGACGAAAATGTTTTGAGTATAATAATATGGCCACCCTCTGTATTAATTGTTATTTCGATCAATGCAACTTTGTCTTACACAGGTACAACATATCAGAGATGGGGAAATTTTTGATTTAAATAAAATTTCGAATTACGGAAAAATGTTAAACAATTAACTGTATTCGACACATGACGAATAAATTTTTTAACTTACATTCGTTACTCGAAATTTCATTTAAATCTTATACGTATATCTGTTGCGAATATCCCCACTGCGATTCTCGAGAAAAGAAGACTGTAGGTCCCTATATACTATGTTATTGATTAAGCAAACACTGTTCAGAACCTTGTTCGAATTTAAATTTATACTTTCGTTAATAAATAGAGCCGTACTTACAAGAAACATCGCCCAAGTGTTTCATCCTTCTGAAAAAGTTATCAAATCTCAGTGCTTATTAATTTATAATAAAGTATTCCCATTCAAATTCTCCACCCCGTATATCTGAAAAACCAAGCATGTCTCGTTTATTCGACACAAGGAGAAATCGAATAAATTAATTCTTCCTCAGTCTTGAGTCTATCGTTAAATCTGATCCCGCGCATTACGCTACACCCTGTATGCAGATACACGCAGCCAGGCATGCGCAAAAGCGGTAATGGCGCGTCTCTGTGCGCGCCTAGCCGTCCATTCATGCTGCCAATTATTATCGAAAGAGCGACGTAACCGTGCGCGCCCGGGAAATTGGCTTCCTCGATGCTTTTATACATTCCACCGGCAGACCATTGCGGGGGGTAGTTTTTATCGAGCTGGCCGTCTTCTTCGTCCTCTCCCACCAGCCCTCCCCCCTCTCGAACCCGCAGGCCCCCGTGGTCGATCCTCGCGGAACAAGAACGACCAGTTACTTATAGAATTCTTCATCCCCCCGCTGCTTTTTCTTGTTTGGAGAGACGGATGTATATTGTTTGCCGGGAATCGATTCGAGACTTCGATGCTAAGTAACCCTCCAGGGGGTGGGGCGGAATTCGAGAGGTAATATTAAGCTCGAAATTGTGCTGTAAATGCGCCCGAGGATGAATACCTGGACGAAAAATTCTCGAGTTGACAGCTGACGGTGGGTTATGGTTACAGTTTTCGATTCTGCTTTAGAGTAGGGCCAAGATGAATTCTAGAAAACCGCGATAAAACGGAGAGGTAGACGCGCGGCTGGGAATAAACGTCCGTGTCGCCAGTGGGGTATTTGATCGTCACCGCATCGCTTTGCACGTGTGTAGCATTATTCTATCACCTTTTAAGACTATAAATTTTTTTTGTAAATGAAAATACCCATTTATAGCGGAATAGGAGCATCGCGAAGAGAACACTAACCTTCCGAAGGCCAGGCCTGATTTCTAAAAAACCAAAAGTCTAGGTCCACTTCAAATATATCAGGCATACTCAATAGACGTTACTTTATCGTTCAAAAATTTTTTTATACTGTTAAAAGGTGATAGAATAAAACCACAAACCTGCAAACTGATAAGTGCAATACATACTTGCTCCTTTTTTTAATCCCCGAAAAATTAGGTTTTCTTCCACCATCACATTAGAAAGACCCCTTGAAAACACGATTAATCGGGAAACTCTCTCGATGGCGCCGTTTCATAGCGGACTGTACCCCAACTTCGTATTACCTACAATTCAGTTTACCCGTTCCCTCTGAAGAATAACCAAAAAGCCAACTGCCCTAAAACTTTCGCACTCCTCTGTACTCTTCTCGGGTCGCCTCTAACTTCAAACGCACACAGCGTCGCTAGGGGTTGTTTAAAACGTTTTAAACGTGCTCCAGCCGGCAAGAAGTTTTTCCGCCGGCGAGACACTACCGCGGGCCGGTGGCGCTAACGAGGCCACATTTATTTAGCACATTTCCCCAACAATATGGCGCCTTGCGCGAGTTATTTGAACAGGACGGGCCGTTCGAGACACGTATTGCGTTCGTGCAATCTATTCAAGCACGTGGAAAAGGTAATTTCCAGAAGCGCCGGACTGTAAAGAGATCCCACGGCTGGTTTCGAGTGTGCCGCTGGAATCGCTTATCACGTACAACAGGAACGATACTCTGTTGACTTTATGACACGTTCCGTGACCACCGGTATTATGTATGTACATAGCCGTACGTACCTACCTGAATTTTCAACGGGCACGAAGTCCACCGGCTCACGAAAGAACCGGGGGAGGAAAGCTTATCCCTGGGTCATCGACTAGGTCACCCACTTGCCGGCGACCATAGTCGCCTCGCGGGCACCGAGAAATGGGAAAATGATGTTCCGCGAATAACAAGCTCGCCCTTTCGCCGGCTTGGAATAATAGGCATTAGAATAGCGGTGAATTAGCTCTGCCATTAGCGATGCCAAAGCCGACAATTTGGCGAAGCGGACGAAATTAGCTCGCCAAATTGTCAAGGATCCAATAGAGTCCCCCTCTGATAGCAGAATGCTCCCCCTTCCCCTGGCATTGTTTCGCAGATTCTCATCAATGTTTTCACCGGGGAGGAAAATAAATTTCAGCCCTCGGTATGTCGTCTCGCTGGTATTAAACGCGGATCCAACTGAATCTCAATGGCTCACGAGTTCGTATCGTCGAAGAATCCGCGGATCCCTGGAGCGCGACAGATGGGAGGGGGGAGGGGATGGAAGTTACAGGATGTCTGGGAATGAACGATTTCGAAATCAATTTTCTCGATACAGGCGCGCTGACGGGCCACGTAGCGAGGGATGAAACTGACACTTTCGCGTCGCGGAGGAGGGCCGATCCTCCAGCGTTCTCGGGGCCCTGCCATGAATAATGGAGGATGTTTGTCAAAATTTCTGAAGTGTACAACCGGCCGCTTATTGGCTGTGTCACGGGGATATGATGTTTACGCCCGTTGTTTGCAAAACTTTGGCGTGAAAGAATTACAGCATTCGTACGCACCGTCGTCGGCCGGGACGTTCTGTGTGCTGATGGTTTTCTGTCCGTGGCCCTGTTTGCTCGCTACTTAGATGGAAAAAGTGAGAGACAGAACATTTTGCTTTCACCCTGAACAGTTCTACTTCCTCGTAATTTCCCTGCAGTGAGTGTCTTTCCATCGTAGCAACGTTTTCTTCCGCGTTCGTATGAATGCAATCTACAAAGAATGATGGAAGCATTATTTTTTTCGCATTTACATCTAGCCATTGTAAACTTGCCGACTTTTTCCATTACCGCTGATTTGGTAAAAATTTCAATCGATACTTTATCTTATTGAAATATGATCTAACATTATAAAAATATATGCAAATAAAAATATTCTGAAAATAAAATATAAAATTAATTAACACAGAATACATATTGTATTAGCAAACTATTGACAATACTTACCTATTAAATGTAGATCTTCGCCGCGAAAAGAATGAACAGAATGAAAAGAATCTTAACTTACATACATAATTAAATATTGTTTATTTATTTACTCTTTTTAACATATAAGCACGCAAAAACCATTTTGTACAACTCTCAGATTCTACACTTCTTGGTCGGGTGGTCATTAGGAAATCATATGCCATTTCTTTATATGTACATATATTCCCATTACTTTTTCTTCTTGAAAATACGTCAATTCTTTTTCGATGCCCTGATTCAGATTTTTAGTTTACTTTTGGGTCGAATCTAGCTCTTCATACGATACTTCGCTTTTCGCCTTTATTAGAAATTTAAGTATTACTTTCATCGACAACGTAGTAGATCTCGAAGGATTTATTGAACGCATATACGCGCTATATTGCTATCTGTAATTACCGGCATCGAATTACCGGTAAAAATTTGGGGGTATTTTTGCGACTTACCGGCGATTTAAGTCTTTTTGCCGGTGTGACAATCCCTACTTACATCGTTTATCGTTTCAACTCTTCAATTCAGACTTGAGAAGTCCCTGTCACTTGGATGAGAATAGTTATGCAACGTATAGCGACGTAGGTATTTAAAAATATCCCCTTTTCCCCCGTCGTTTCTACTGGAACGAGCAGACCGGTCGATAAAGTTCAGCTGCGAGCACTAGCGTTCCTTTGTGGACATTAATTCAACCTAATACCAAAGGAACCGAGCTCGAACCCTTTCGATTTTCTCCGAGCCAATAGCGGGCGCGCGCTCGTAAATTTTCGATTACAATTATATCGGTTGCGGAGGGTACGCGATGGACGGTGGGGTGGGGGGCAGCAAGGAACAGCGCCTAAGAATAATAAGGTGGCTTGGGGTATCCGAAGATTGATAAGATTCCGCGAATGGGGGGTTAAAGTGGTGTGGCGAGGGGTTGAGTGGGGGGGGGGGGAGGTGGTCCGTTTGAAAGGAATCGCGGGAAGTATTTCGTTCCAGCCGACAGCCTGGAATTTCGGGCTCTTTGTGATTGGCAATAGACCGAGGAAATTGGTTTGAAATTCGCGGGGCTATGGAATGTATTGGCAATCAGATTTTCCGCTCTTCTCGCCCCTCTGCGAGGCTGGCTCTCTCAGCTTTCAGTGTTATTCTCAAAATTTCGGGCCGTAATCAAGAGTATCGAGACCTACTCTGCACCGTTGCGCAGGCTGTCCCGCAACAGAATCCTCGCAGCTCGACTACGGGCTGGGATCCTTTATAAGGAGTTTATAAGAGCTTGTAAGGTGGTAACGCACAGACCTTAAAGAATCTTTACAAGTAAATTGAGAATAGAAAAATATCTGTTCCATGTTTGGTCTCTTTCTGAAACAGTCAATGATCTAGGAGATATTTTTGTAAGTCCAAGTTCCCCGAAACTTACTTACGTATAAAGTGAACTTTTTATCGCAACATCTTTATTGTCAAATATCTGGCAAATTATTGAGCGTCTAGGTGAACCCCTACACGATGGACTAAATATTTTTCTGTTCTCTATTTACCAACCTTCAAAGTTTCGTTACAGTCGATGCGTAATATCTGGCGTGGCTCTCTCGTCAGATGACACCCTGTACCTACAGTTTCCCAGACATCCTCCTTCTTCCAGTGGTTTCGCAGGAATTTCGCGTTCTGGCGGATTATCCACGAGTTCGGAAGGCGAATCGAAACAACTCTCGTGGCTAACTGAGCGGCTCGCGTAACGCGGGCCTTGCGCCTTTATCCGTGCAAGTTTTATGGCTGGCTGTACGGAAAATACGCCTGCTTTTGTCGTAAAGAAAAGCAATAGGAATGCTCTGAATTGGTAGAAGGGGAAACAGATCGAGGAATAGTACGAAGTTGTACGAAGGTGGACGTTTTAAGGGATGCACAAGGTCGGGCTTTCCGATTTGCTTGAAACTTTGAATATGTACACTTAGTGAACAGCATGTATAAATATGTACCAAAGATTTACATATGTTGCAGCATTCTAAACGTTGTAAGAAAATCGAGTTCAAAGTATCATTATTCCTGGATCTTGCATATAGATCCGTAGTGTCGATTAAATGTTTGGCTACACTTGTCCTATTTGCGTGCCGCATTCGAATACAAAATGCGGAATCTATCATCTAACAGCACTTTAAACTTTATGCATTTGGTAAATGGTTCGTGTCGGTACCATAACAGCATTTAATTTTAATTTACCTCCAGCTGCAGGTACTTGCATTTTATAACGTCCTAATTACTTACGCCCCTTTATGGCTTTGAGATTTATCTTTTCAGAAAAAACATAAACAAAAGTTATGCAAACTAGTAATGCGAATATCAGAACTATGGCGGATATTGATAGAAAGAGGGTTTCTTTTAAAGAAATTTCCTGTTTCCTATTCTGTATGTAAAAATATATACAAATTCGAGGTGCTAATTTTATACACTGTGTACAAAATTTAAGAATACTATTTTCATTAATGGATACTCAGAGATTTCAACAGTGGTGTGTATATAAACACGAGACAGATTTAAATAACTAAAGTTGGGGATAATTAAAAATTCTTAAAAATGAACTTAGAAAAATTTAGTATGTGTATTATTAAACAGTAGTAAGTGTTAGTACTTTATACAGGGAGTAGATCCTGGCTACAGAAAAAGAAACTACTATTCTGTGAAAATGTATTAACTAATTTTTACACTGTACCTACTACCGTAAACTGGGGTGACTTTGCCCGCCCGGGGTGACATTGCCCACTTTTCGGAAAGACTTTATTTTATTTTATTGTGAAGTAATTAGAACATATGGTGCTTTGTAATCGATAGCAATAATTTCTCCAAGGGCAACCCCCCCAAAAATAGCGAATTCAATCATATGGTAATTTTTCAGTCAGAGTAAAAAAGTGGGCAATGTCACCCCGGCGGGTAAAGTCACCCCAGTTTACGGTACGTTAAAAACGGAGATACTATTTCCTGAGTTTTTTTTCTCCTACAATCAACGTTCCAATTATTATACATTGATAATAGTCATTGACTCTCTTAAATGCGTTTTGAGCAATTCCGGTCGTATGGCCTTTGAGGAGTTCCGTAATTATAGAATGCTCGATAATAAAGCAACCTCGGATTGATAAGAAAATTTTTCAACCACAATGTCTATCGTCAAAGCATCTCCCCTATTCCATTGAGGAATGAAATAACGAGGCGGATGTTTCCGTCTCGGTGGTCATCGCTTCCACGGAAAGCACGCTCTGCAATCAGTTACGAGGAATTATGACTGGTGGAGGCCGTTCTAGCCGTTCCGCGGCGAAATATTGGCACTTCTGCCTGTATGCTGATAAGAACTGCATCTCACGACCTTTCGTTACGGGTGCATTGTACGATGGCCGGTTAAAGCGGGGCCGAGGATAAAGATGAAACGGCGGGATACAGGAATTTATTGCCGTGATTGTGTTTCAGTGGATGCACGATAGGTTCGTAAGTCTCGATCTGCTGGGGAACTGTTCTGGCGTGAGCACGAGGATTCTCGCGCCGCGCCGAGCAACCGGACACTCGTTAAAAATTTCCATGCAAAATGTATGGCCGCGTTGCGAGCTCGTATCTCCCATCGGCGACGAAAAAAGGGTGGAAAGGGTTGTCCGATGGTGCTTCATTCAACGCGTAATGCTTGCCATCAGTTGATACGTCTTTATGGAAATCCTTGTTTATTGACAACTTCAGGTTTCTTCAGAATGTGACTGGAATTCTGGCGAGATAAAATATTTCATTTCTTTCTTATATTCGATTTGCACGTTCAATAAGATTACTGTTTAATGTGACTTTTAATCAACCCTCGTGGGCCACCCTTCCGATTTCAGTATAATTTACAGTTGTACGTCGAAAGAGAAGTGGTGATCGTGAAAATTGTATTGGTACACGATTTGTATCATTTCTAGCAGTACACCTTTTAATAAAATCATTTTCTTCCCTGTCGCTCCACTAAATTTTACGGCTCTTTTTCCTATTGTCAAATGTTACTACAATTCCCTTCCATCTAAAATTCGCTCTCTTAAAACCCTCTCGTCTTTCAAACATGGAGTGACAGTATTGTTTGTTGATTACCAACGATAGCAATTAATTCTTACTTTTGCTATTTTCAACGTCACACATATGGCTTTAGTCGTTACTCGCGATTATGCTCTTTGGCTATCTACATCTATTTCCCGTATACACTGTTAGCTTTAAGTAGGTAGGTTAAAAACAGCTGAAGCTGGACCTCTCCTTTTGCACTCTACTTCTATGGGATCTTTCTTGTTTTCTTATACGCATTTGTTTTCCTATCAGCTTATTATTTTCTTAATGTCTACTGGTGCAGTAAAGAATTACTATTATTATTAATATTTTATTGATTGTAGTAGTAACGACAGATAAAGTGGGGGTGGATCACCACCTTATTAACAACTCTGCACCAGCCTTTTGGTCAAGCGTCTTAGCAATTTTGTCTCCTCCAACATTCGCATCGCGAAAATAAAAAGTAAACATTTGTTCTTATATTTAAAGATCTCCATAACTTTTTTCACAATTTTTTTCAATAAATCTCTACCGATCTAGGTGTGCTTAACATCATCACTAAAGAATCTAGTAATTTTATGTGACCTTTTGCTCGCCGATAATTAATCAGCTTCTGCGCACAAATAAGTACACCTTGGCACCCCTGTACATGCCCATCAACACCCATCACAAGAACCAGAAAAAAATAAACGCAGGAAACGTTAATAACAAAGTACATACGCCTCGTTCGATTGCGTATGTATGTAACACGGAGATTCGTCGGGTCTCCCTCTTTCTGATTTATCGTGGCAAGCTCAAGGTTTCATCCCAGTTACGCGCAACCTTGATGCATCTAATACGTACTTATTACGGGAACGTTAACCCCACCGAAGCGAGTCATGAAATTCAATCGCATCTTGGAGGGTCCAATCAAGCGGAGCGGTAATAACTTGGCAACCCTAAGCCCCTATTAAGAGCCGTTGTTGAAATCACGGCGCGCTGCCTGATTATTGTCTACCGCCGGCTAATTTTGATATGACAAGCCGATAATTACCAGAACGCTTAATTATTGTTCCCCCGCGTCATTGTGCCCTTCGAATGTCTGCACTCCGCGCCGCGTGAACGATGTTCCATAATGAAAATCCGTAAAAGGCTAAGCACGTTGCATTAGCGGATTCAATAACGGTTTATTGTTAACAAGGATGAAAGCTGGCCACGCATTTGTTGTAACTGTAATCAGCGGTGGGACAACGAGGAACGCTTAATACCCTAGTAATAACGCGAATTACAGATTCTCTCGTTATACACATGTATTCTTTGCGTCGAACCCACGTTCTTTGCGTTCGCCCTATTGTTTTTGTTAAACTAAATCTGTACGTACATGTGAGTGATTGAATTTTTACGATCCTTTTAAATACAAATTAATTTTAGTATGGAGATTTTTGGGAAATGGGACCCGTGATGATCTAGAGCACACCCTATTCTTTATTCCAAGCCTCTGGTTATACAACTACAGCTTCAAGTATTCAGCTAGACCCCAGAAAATTAAAAGGAATCGCAACGTCAGTTTCTGGAATACCTATTTTAAATAATGAACACAATAGAAAATGTGATTAATGGGATATTTTATACATCTTTTGAAGATTAAAAACAAAATTTCAATAAAATGCCGGTGCTCGGGCCACGCTGTGTGTCAACAATTGATTCGCCAATCGGCGTTGGACGAATCGACTTGAAACTTTGAGAAAGTCTTCCTTTTCTACGATTTTACGATTGCTTGAAAATATTTTTAGTTACAGACATTTCTGTAGACAAATTTGTCTGTTTAAAATCATAATATTTTTCTTCAAACACTCACCATTTCCATAAAAATATTTATTTTCAACAATTTGTATGCACTTCTTTAGTTCGTGTCACGTAGGAAATGAAAATTTTTGGTTTTTATTCGAGGGGCCACCGTTTTGTTGAAAAGAAATAAACAAAAATATTTTTTAATCTTCAAGAGATGTGTAATGAACGCCACTAATCAGATTTTCTATTGAGTTCATTATTTACAATAATAAAATTGCCAAGAATAGCTATTATTTTCATGTGTCCTAGGTGGCACCTCCCTTTAATTAAATATCCCACCTAACCAACCCGCAGGCTCGACTAAAATTCGCGGTCTCTCTTGAAACCTGCAAACTTCTGCCCAACGAAATTCGTCAAGAGTCGGAATGCAGGTCTTCTTCCTTCACCGCTCAGGATCGTTTCTTGTTTGCTGAAAAAAAGAAGCGGGCGAACGCCACCGAAATCGTCGGGAATAAAAAGTCGAGAGGGCGAATGTGAGAGGATCGCAGCGGCGACTACTGTGAGGATGGGACTGCGCAATATCGCGAGGGAGGGAAGTTTCTCTCTCGTATTGTTCCAGTATTAGTTAGTTTCATTAATGTAATTCCCGTGTACGGGATGAGGCCCCCCCCCCCTGTATTTACTTGGTTTCCTTTTTACCAATCTATTGTCGGCCTTTGTGCCGGCGTACCTGCATTGTCCCGGTCATTGTCAGCGGCTGTCTACGGTGGTAGCTCACCCCTAAACCGCCGATGTCTCGGTACCGCCGTCACTGGTCAGCGCGCGCTGTAGACGGAGTAAATTGGTGGCGTTCGGTGGAATGACTACCGCGGAAAAATGCTAATGACAACAATGGGCCCTTTTGTCGTCATTGAGGAAAATATCACTCGGTCTGGGTCGATCGGGACAGCGCGAATGCCCGTCGACGATCTGCTGGAACGAACCGCGGCGGTAAGCGTGTGCGCGACGATGAAATAGTGACTTTCAGCAGGGTTAGCGGTAATGCAACCTCGATCCAGGTGAATGCAAATAGCCTCGCGGCTGTTTGACTTCCGTTGAATTGATATTTGTTTGGGAGAACTGTTTATAGCGTTGAAAAAGTAGGTCAGGCTGAGGATGTTAGACCAGAGGGCTGCGCGAGCTTACGAGCCTCGGAAGCGGTATGAAAAAGTCCCCGTTACCCTCTCCCCATCCCTTCGTTAGCGCAGAAGAAATAAACTGGATGAAGCTTTTTACCGCCTTGTTGTCTCTTAACTTACTTCCATCGCGAGGAGAGAATGTATGTGCGTGTTTGGACGGTAACCCTGCGGTACTATAAATATTATCGTACGTACTTATGAAGGATGCGGTTGAGGGGAGATCGAAATGCATTCAGGGACTCGCGGAATTGTTGGGCTAGGGGAAGTGGATGGGGAGGTCGAGAATAGTGGAAATACTTTTAATGAGCGTTTGGTTTGGAATGCGCAGGCTGGAGCAACGAAGTTGCACAACTTGCGTAACTCCTGAATTATGTGTTTTATGTAAGATTGCTTTGTGGTATGATAGATTATGGTGTTGGGGTAGGATTATTCAAAATACAAGTGACATAGATAGAAAATAAAGGATGATATTTGAAATTATGAATTATTTGAATTTGTTACTTCTATTTACCGATGTCGATGTTTTTCTGTTTTAGGTAAGTTTGAGAGGGAAGAACGATATTGCGAGGGAGACGCATAGCTGTAAGTTCTTTTTTATACGAATGAAACGTTATGGGGACTAAGTACTTGGGCAGTCAAGTCGCTCGGAAATCAAGTATTTTTTCCGAATTAATTACAAGGAAATGCAAGCAAGCGCAGACTTTTCCTTTTACACAAGGTTTATTACTATCACGTAGTAAAAAATACTTTTTTGTCTACGTGAGGTTGATTGGACAGTGTTTTAGAAAATGTATTTTTGGTTTTGCCCTGATATCGAGCTTAAAAATAAAGATACCACGGTTTCCTTGGAATATGTTGCACATATGTCTGCTTCTTTTTTTATCTCAGATACTAGAGTTTTTACACTGTACTGTTGAAGTTGAGGGTAGAAAGGAATATATTTTGAACATGCTGTAAAAATTTCAAGTGGATCCAAACCTCCGTTTTTTTGCGATCACCGCAAAACTGCAGAAAAACGCCTACGTTATGCAAATGTATACATATATTATCACAAAAAAAAATTACACTTTATAGTATTTATAGACATTACACAAATGTACTAGTCACAATGTGTATTCATCTTGTAATTAATTCGAAAATCATACTTCTTTGTGTTGCTAGTTATCGTCACGATGAAGAGTCATAAAACGCATCGGCGTTTCGCAGACTTGCAGCTGCGTAATTGAATTATGCGAAATATTAAAATTATGAGAAGCAGGAAGTAGAAAGAAACGGTGATTAAATTAGCTGTGTATCGCTCGGGACCTCAAAGAGATTTTTTCATTCCATTAACGAATATAATTGTGCTGGTTAAACTTTGAAACGGTCTAATGAAACTTCAAGTGATTGAAATATTATCGATTCGTATCCGGGCATTAAACATAGGTAGGTATTATACGCAGCGTAGGTTGCTGCATTTTTATGTAAATTTATTTATTCGTATTTGTGCAATTCTATAGCGGAATAACGAACGGATATTTGTACCGTTACCCCGCATGGAAATTCTGTAAAAAATATATTCCGATCATTCGTTACGGTGTAAAGTGTGTCTGTTGCATAAACTAATAATAAATTTTGCATTTTTCAATCAAGCTCGCTCATCGATAGAGGCTAACCTTCAGTAACGATGCATCATACGAATAATTATGGTGTTTCGTTCCAATCAAATTTATTCCGTTCGAAATAAATAATTCTGTGGTAATTAAAACCTGCCAATCAGAAATACCGGCATACGGAATACAAAATAAGGTAATATGAAACGAAGATAATTTAGTGCACACACTTTCGAAACAGTCTGGCACCCCGAAGCTGATTTATTCCTCATCGTTTTGGGAAGATCACTTATATTTTGGTAAAGTGGGGGCTTCTTTACTTTTTGCTGGAGTATTCCTTACCGTTGGTGGAATATTCCTCATCTTTTTGCTGCAGGACTCTTCATCCTATGGTGGAGGATTTCTCATTTTTCAGTGGCAGATTCCTTATTCTTTAGTGGAGTATTGATTATCTTTTAGTGGAGTGCTCCTCATTCTTTGGTGGACGACTCCTTATCCTTTAATAGAGGATTTTTCATCCCTTGCTGGAGAACTTCTCATCCTTCAGTGAAGACTTCATCATACTTTGGTGAAGAATACCTTATTCTTTGGTGGAGTATTCCTAACTCTTTGGTGCAGGTTTCCACATCTTTTGGCAGTGGCTTCCTCATCCGTGGCTAAAACATTCTCCACCTTTGATGCAGGGCTTCTCATCCCTTACAAGTCCTTCTTCAACTGGAGACCTTCCCACAAGCAGGCGAACTTAATTCGCCAAATTCAATTGAATCAAACAAAGGGGTGACGAAGTAAGACGAATGAACGCGAGGTGCGCGTGTTCGAAAGTGAAACACGTCCTCTCATCCGTTAGCGAAATCGCGACACCTAGGATTCATCTCCCGGCCAGCGGACAGCGCGTAATCCTTTATCCGGTTTTATGACTTCCGGCCTGACTTTTTTTTCCACTCCCGTCCGCCGTTGACGTCGCACGAAATTAAGAACGTCGTTCCTCTTTCATACGTCGGAGGAGGCGCTGCACGGTTCCCCGCGGTGTTTTTGTCCCGTTTACGGAAATACGAGGGCAGCAAGAAAAGAGCGCCCTCCCCACTGGAGCCCGCGATCACGATGACGACTATTTTTCACGGGATTCATCTAGCTTTCGGATGAACGCGTGGCCCTGAAGAGGAGCCACGCGGGGCTAAGAAAAAGTCACAGATAGGGGGCGAGTATCTCTTCAAATCCGACACATCCCTGGGTCCAATGGTTAATTCATTATTTCTGATTATCACGTGGGCTATAAATCTGAAATATCGCAAGAAACAAGGTAGCTTTGATAATTCTTTTGGCGGATGTATAACCCCAGCTGAGAAGCTTCCGCTCTTTTCAAACAAACTTCTAGTATTTGGTACAGATAATTGAAGAGTCCTTGTAGAAAACACTGTAACTGCCAAAATTAATAAGTAATATTAATAGTAATACTATAGTATAGAAATTGATTTTCGGCACTTTGTGTTTTCTACAAAGACTCTTCGATTAGCTTTAGACTACATTTACTATATAGTATAAGAATATTCATGTCAATACTGCAATAGAAATCAAGGAGTACTCCCCTCAATCCTGTAAAAAAAATTGTGCGACGAGAAAGTCGTTCTAATTGGTCATATGAATATATAAAGAATAGTCAATAGTGGAAGACATTTATAGCGGAATAGGAGCATCGTGAAGAGAACAATATCCCTCCGGATTGCACTTCTACGTTGAAGCCAAAATATGACTACAGCTATTATAAATGTATTATTTCCATTTAAAAATTTATTGTGCCATGTATTTTAGAAAAACGCACGTTTAAGCACCATTAAGTAGTGGAATTACTATAGGAATAATAAACTACAACAGTGTTCATATACGTGTTCCTCCAGTTTCTCTTTTTCCACCGTTTTTTCGTGACCGTCCGAGCCTGTCTCTGTGGCCTGTGCTCGAGGAGCTCGTGGTCACGCGCGGTTTTCTCTTTCACTGGGGTTGACAGAGCTAAACCGATCGTGTTAATTATTGACGCACGATAGGGAGGCGGTATGGAGGCGTCGCGTTACAAGAAAACGAGCGAGCTTAATTAAATTGAATTAATCACGACTGGATCGCGATGACGCGAATGGCACAGTGTCAAAGAATAACCTGGCCATGAATTAATTACAGTAATCCGTGCGCGCGCAATGGCGATGAGTCGCGTAGGATATTCAACACTGGTTTGAACCCTCGCGCGCCGATTTATCACAGCCACCACGTGCCATCGTGTGAAAATCGAGACGAACGAACGATTGGATTTCACGTATTGGAAAATCGTCTCGTGGCCTCGTGTATGTGTGTACATTGCTAAATAGTTTCATGTATATTGCTTCCATAACACTTTTTCTACGGCCCGCTCGAAACACCAGGATTGTTATGAGTTTATCTCTCTCATCTTTCACAATTGCTTCGCTCCGATCACTATCGATACTTTCACCACCCCATACACAGCACTGCTTTATTATTTATCCCACACATAATTCGATACCATATCAAAGCCACACTCGTGTCACACTCTTCATGATAAATCAATTTCTATTTTCCGCGAAACAGCCATAAATCTAACGCAACTATTACCGACCAAGGCTCCAGGTTGTATGTAAGCCGTGTCGCCTAGGAATTTTATCCCGACGTTTCGCCAGCGTGTTGCAACTAGCTTCCTGAGGGGTCAGCTGAGACCCTGATACACTGTATGACACTGATACTGTATTCTGTATACTGCTACAATCCTGGCGAAGCAGGATTTCCCAGAATAAAACTCCTAGTGGACAGGGTTTACACCAGGAAGCTTCGATCGGTAATGAAGCTCAGGCCGTGGAAGCCTAGAATTCATAAATCTAATGATTTATATCCGACAGTGTGTATTCGTCTAGAAGGGAACCCTTCGATTAACACTCAAGTGAAAAGCGAAAAAACGAAGGTTCCCGTTACGAGAGACAGTGGAAAAAAGCAGCTGACTCTATAATGGCCGTCATGGGGCGGGCGTGACAAATCGACGCGCGAAGAATCGCTGACTTCCGGCGTCGCGGACAGAAGCGACGTGCCGCGTCCATCCCCGCGCGTATATGCGGGTGATTCTGGATTTTCGTAACGAGTGGCTAAAAACTCACAGTCAGATCGGCGCTTTGATATCTTTAAATAGCACTTGGCGGTGGCTCCTCCGGGCGGCGCGCTAGCGGTCGCGCCACCCTCCCCGGGGCTCCCGATTTTTCTTCTCGTTCTGCAGGGACCACGGCTCGTCAACCATCCTTTCTTCGCTCGCCGGCCCCGTCTAGCCCCTCTAATTGGCCGTTTAATTACGGCAATCAAAGCGAGCCGCGCGATTCGTCACATTTCACGGGCAAATAATGCGCTCAAACGCGGAGGAGCGGGCTGACTGCCGACCATTTGCATAAACGCGCTTGATATCTCCGCGGCGAGGCCGCGCAACGATCAATGGCCCCGGGGCTAGTTCTGCATTTTTACATTTCCACCAGTCGCGTCGGTGCCTCGTGGGATTCACTTCCGTTCGGGCGGCGGCTTAACGCCCGGTAATTTTTCGGATCCGCGGGAAAACGGTGTCCACGGCGGATGGGCTTCACTTACAAGGGATGTTCGGCAGCTAGAAAATTCCCGAAAAAATTTCAAACCGTCCTACATTTTAGTTCAACTGACGCTGATAACTTAGCTTCCGTTTGGGCAATGAAACGGCCCTAGAGGTGGAAACACGCCCTCAAAGACATAGTGATTTTTCATATTACATAATCGCGAATATCTGCGAACTGGTAAAAGATATCGAATACAAAATGTAATTCAAAGTTTTATGGTTTTGATATTCTACAAAGTGGTGATAAAGAATTTTCGGAAAACATTGCTTCCTTCAACATTTATCCCCATCATCTTTTTTTCACCACTTTCACGTTGAACTACATTTGTGCAGAATTTCAAACTTTTTGGAATTTTCGAGTTGACGAACATCTCTTGCTAGCGAGATGCAGGGGACGCGGTCCACTGCTGGCGAACGGTACATAGTTGGATAAGTGGACGAAATTCAAGGACATTTGGTCGGAACTTTGACAATATACAGGGCGTTTCATCTAACTTTAACACCTGAAATATTTCTGCATTATTTAAAATTTCATGTAAATGTTTTATATAAAAGTTGCATAGTTTTATGAGGGGCGACGTAATGTGACGATAGTTTTATTCTATTGGGAGGGGTTAATGAGACGAAACTTTATTTTTTTAGAAATTTTAAAGGCTCCTTAGTGACGTTGATAGACGTATCGTTGGAAGTCGGTACATTCGTCTCTAAAGTGGCTATCAGGTACCGAAAAATAAATTATAGCATTCCAATAAAAAACCAAATTTGTCGTGCCTCGTTAACTAATTGCAAGCAACAGACGTATTTTGTGCTCAAAGCTACTGGAAACTGAACGTTACTGATTACAGAATGACTTCGAAACATTTCCCGACTATTTTATATATTGAAAAGAAAGTAATGACAATATGTTTGGAGTGAATACAAGTTCTTGAAATATGTACACCGTTCAGGTATAATATAAAAACAAATGGCGTAAACAAACAAAAATCCCAAGCCAGATTAACTAATTTACACACGAGGCAATTAAAATTTAAATTTCGTATTTCAAATCACTTCTACTCCGGCCTGCGAAACATAAAAACATTACCTACTGAAACAGAAGATCATAATTCAAAAATATAACTTTTAAAAAGCCCCTTCTGCTTCCTCTACATCAGGCCTGCCCCAAAGGGTGCAAATACCTCCTGAATTTCTGGGATCCGGGCAACAGCCTAGCGGGGGACTGTTACGTTGCTAACCACAGCATGGGCTGCCGGAGAACTGCATGAGAGTGCGGCCGTCCTAACAGACTCGCACACTCATGCAGTTCTCTAACAAATCTCGCAACGGGTAGCAATGGAACAGTCCCGCGCTTGGCTGTTGCCCGGGTCCCAGAAATTCAGGAGGTATTTGCACCCTTTGGGGCAGGCCTGCTCTACATGTTAACTGGAGAACACATTCCGCCTTTCCATTCAATATAGCCAGCTCCATTATATCCCAAGTAAAGCCTCGCTTAATTAGCATATCTATTTAACGAATAAAGATACATCCCCGAATCCCTAACAACATTCAACGGAAAAAGAAGCAAATCGTCCCCGCCCTACGTGAGAATGAAGAAACTCACCCTCGGCTCGTCCTTCTTCATTTGTACGTTTTCACCGAACAAGGGGCTTCATAAATCCCCATCCCCCGTTCAGAGTCTACCCGGTGTTGCGATATTTTCCCGTAGCACCGTGCACTAGCAACGCGAGCAAGGAGAGGGGGGGGGAGGACAGAGCCAGAAGAAAATCAGTGCTAAAGGAAGAGTATGGGGGATGAAACCGACGGAAGACGGAAAAAGGGACGTGTCAAAATAGGGACGCTTAATTTCCTGTCGCGCGAGCTCGCTTTATTTCATTAAAAAGTCGTCAATAATATTACGGTTAATTACGGGTGGTCGTGTGCGCGTGTGTATATGTGCGACATAGGTTGAGGAAGTCTCGTTTGTATGGACTGGTGGTTGTTCACCAGTTTAACACGTTCGCAGGCCGAATCTTTAAGCGCGCGTTTATGAGTTTGATGTACCTGACGGGTTATTAATCTTTCGAACATGTTATCCTGGCAGTTCCGTACCCCTCGCTCCTGTCCCTTCGACATCTTTTCATCGTTTCAACAAGTTCACAGGTATTTCCTTACGCAATGAAGATAGGATAAAAATATCACTTAAGATATTTTACGTTATATTTCGTATTTTGTACTAATTTGAACGCAAGTGCCTATTGGATGTTGTAGCTTGATCTTTTAGGCACCTACTATTATATGTTTCACCTTTTGTTTAGAACAAATTAATTTATTTTCAATCTCTTCGTGACATACTGTAAAAAGTACGATTTAGGCAATCGGCCTCCTAAATCGGTTTCCAAACTAATAAATTTTTAAATAAAAATAAGAATAAAAATATGGGTGAGAAACGGAATCTTGTATATACATATAATAAGAACAAATAAAGAAACATACAACATATGATAATTAAAAAAATTACACATTTATATTAATATTAATTTTCATATAATACCCAATCTTATTTTATGAATAATAAACAAGGAAGAAAACAACAAATTACACTTGTGTAGAGCGAGAGAGAGAGAGAGAGAGAGAGAGAGAGAGAGAGAGAGAGAGAGAGAATGGAGAGCGAATGATAAGGTGTAATAGGCCCATTGGCATGGGAAGCGGGAGCAGGTGAAAGAGAGGGAGAAGAAGGATATGAACGAGAGACGCAGAAGAGCGAGAGCCATTAAAGGTGTAACAATCGAAAATAATATTTGTAGCGTATAATAGCAATAAAGTTATATTTGTTCACAAAAAGACACGACACTTGGGACAATAATAAATTTTTGTTTTTCTTAATACACCTACGCAAGTTTCATGCACCCACAATTTGCATCTAATGCACTCAATCATATTTTCTACGTGTGATTCATTACACAAAAAGCAAAGCCAGTCTTCTCCATCAGTAAAAATAGTAATTGTATTTTGTTCCGCATGCGTTGATGGAGCATTGAGTGTAATTTGATTTGAATTACTAGGAATATTTTCTTGACTCTTTTTTAAGTACTGCTGCGATGTAAGAAAATTTGTAGGGGTACGATTTAGGAAACATCAACTAAAATATTCCACAATTAACCCGCTTTTAGAAAAATACAAAAGTGCAAGATAAAACTGCATTGCCAGATTATTATCAGTTAAAATAAACTGGTAAAAAATTAAATCAATCATACCTGATTTTTGTAAATGTTTATAGTTTATAGCACGCACAAAATAGATATAACATAAGCTCGAAAAGTTTTGTTTCTCCCTCTCATTTCCCATTTACTTAATATTTTTACCATCAGATGTTTTTTATATTCATTAATCACTGAGAAATTTATGTGGCACCATTTAGGTGACCAGTGCGATATTGGCAACTTTCCCCATATATTTTCGTAAAATATATATAACGACATGTGCAATAATTGAAAAAAAATCGTAAAGAAACCCTCTCTGTTAGTCCTCCAAAATACCAGAGCCCCTGAAGCCAGTGTTAGGGTGGCACCATCGCCACGTACGCGTCCTCTGTTACCTTTTCCACACCCCCCATTTCCTCCGCAATATAGAATATTACAGCATGGCGGCCAACCACCTCCTGACTCTCTACTTACTCTCCTTGCGCGCCACATTGTCCTCTCATTTCTCTTCGTCCCTCCCGCCGCTCTGAAATGTCGACGACGAATTATTTCAGACGCTCGTCGCGACTCCTTGCACTTACCATTAACATTTCGGAAGATAGCGGCGCGCGCGACTTCGCCGTCGTCGCAATATCATCGAGAGCGTCGCGTACGAGGGGTGGGTCGCGCTTTAAACGCTCGCTTCGACACCTCCGGAACGAAAGGAACGTGTGAAACACGCGGAAGAATACCCGCGGCGAAAGTAAAAGGGACGTTCTACGACATAACTGTAAGAGATATGACCGCTGCGTGGGTTATTTTCAGTGATGGCGCCCTCGACGATTAGAATCGAGTCGTGGTCGCCTTTATTGCGATACGGGGTGGAAACAGTGTCGTAGAACTGGATACAGTCTGTGAGGAAATAATGACACATCGTTAAACAGCTGTTTTGTTAAATACCCTTAACAATGCTGAGGACCTTGGCTCCTTTATTTAATATCTGCCCATGAGGAAAAGATGGAAACTGCAGAAGGTGGCATTTTTAATGAAGCTAGGTGCAAAGGAAGCGCGTGGTAATGTATAAAAGCATTTGGGATACACTTTTCTGTAAACAAATTTTCAGTTTCGCAGGAAGGGATCCGTTTACTTTTTCCCTCAGATCCAGCCGCTCCGGGCGCGTCGATATTGCCCGAAAAGTTTTTAGTAGCGAGCATTGACTATTGTTTGGCGGTAAACAAATGATACACTTTTCCAACTATAAATATTCATTGTGGGGTAACATTTTCTAGAATTCCTTTGTTCCTTTTATCGGGAAACATAAGCCGCCAGTGGACCAACGCTCCGCTGCTACAGAGGCCTTAAATTTCAAAATTTGGCCCAGTTCTTTTTAACGCGTGATCAGCTGTCACCGAAAAGTAAATGGTTTGTAAGCAGACCCGAACTTTGAACTGTGATTTATGGAAAGGTTTGCCCAAACTTCGTGGTTTCGTTTATCGTGCTTGGACAAACCTTTCGACAAACGAATCACCATTGTTTTATACAACAGCAACTGCTATTTTCATGCAATCGTTTTTAAATGCAATATTGTGCCGACTTGGCGAAACGAATCGATTTAATTGAAATATATTTTGTGCGTAAAGAACTGTAAAGGACTGTAAAGAATTTCAATGTTTTCCACGATTTCCAATGGAGAAAACGTTGAATGCTTCATGTCGACTCGGTACTTGAAGGGGAATTCTCTTTTATGGGCTAAAAACATAGTAACATTTAGAATCTTCTTTTTTAAGAAACTAACAATTCGATTCATTTGAAATTGGAACTACGTTTTTCTGCATCTTTCAAGAAGTTGCATTTTTTTACTAATTTTTAATATTAAATGTAGGTGCATGATATTTATCTTGGATTCCCCCTTAAGGGTAGAGGTCCATATAAACGGCTTACTTTTTATAAATTTTTAGGAATATTTTGCAAAGATACCAATGCGCTAATCTTTTTGGAACTTTAAAGATACTTTATTTATCATTATAACAAGTAAAAATATTTATTGCAGTAAAATTATAATAAATAAAAAAGAATTAGAGCACTATCTTAAATAGTTTTTTTTTATGTGCAAAACGGTGCCGGTTGTAGGGTCTTTGGTACTTATGTGAAACAGACCAATACAATTTTTTTCAATTCATTTGATAAAAAATTGCATATTTTAAAAATGCCAGTACTTCAAACAACTAAGTGTGATTTTCGCAAAAAATCTGGGCATTATTGGTTTGAAAAAAGTGAAAAAAATTAATAATTTGGTTAAATATTTGGGCTCGTGTTCTAAGGAATATAAAAAACTACAAGTGTGCAAAATTTGAAGGTGATCGGTGAAATAATTTTTGAGTTATCCCCAGCGGCAATTTCGAGAAAAACGCGTTTAAAATGCGCCGCTGCTCGGAGGCGGGCTGAGTCACCAGGCTATACCTAAGTAGTATCGATACGGAGTTCTGCCTGTAACTTTGAGCATATATTTTTTAAAGATTTTAGAAGCGATTTATGGAAAAATTTTTGTTCCTATTTTTCGTTCGATTTATACGGTCTTCTCCCCTTAAGTCGACATTTTATTAACTGGGATATTAAATGTACAGTACACATAGTAGAGTCGATCTTGAATGTAGTAATACTGAAGGAGGAACTGCACGCCTGTTAAAGATCGTATCCTTGACATTAATTATTCTGAGAGTGGTATTCATCATCGACTGTCATCATCGACCACGAAGAAGAGATCATCGACGGTACAGGTTAATTATTGCTGAAACCTGGTGCCTCGATGATGGGTTGCGAGCACCGGAGCACCCTCATACCTGTGTCGCTTGTCTTCCACTCACACTCGAAGGAGCTACTTGATAAACATTGCTACTAAAGTGTCAACGTTCGCAATGCAAGATAAAATACTTTTACTGTCTCTTTTATTGAAATCCTCAATTTTGAAACCGATAAAAATAGCAAGGAATTCAATCTTCCACACAATCGAAGGCCCCGTGTAATCCACGCAACGAAGGGGTTTTAAAATAACGCTGTAAATTGCTGTTTTATTTGTTCCTCGAAGAGCGAAAAGGATAAACGAAATTTTCCTTGACTTTAATACCCTACCTACCCTGATGCGGCATTTCCTATGAAATTCATTTCTACCATAAGAGTCCCGGATAATCCGTAATAAGAGCAATCTGCCCTTCGTTAATCCACTTCAATTCAGAAGTAATCTCCTGAGACTTAATTGCGAGCCGCGATCATGAAATTTACTTTAATAATAGATATTACTCTTCGTTTTTAAGATGTTTTCCTCCGCTTAATCGCAGTTAATCATAGTTCATTTGCGTAATCTTGTAAGATCTAGTTATTCGCAAGAAACGCGACCGTAGATTGAATAATACGCGGCTGATCTCGCTTAATGGTCGTAACGAATAGCTTTCGAACCTACTTCTTGAATTAGAAGTCCCTCCAACTTTTTCAATCCTTTATTTCGTGGGGTGAACGTCTCCATTGGCGACCACGTCCCCTTTATAAACCAGTTGCTGTTACTTTTTATTGAAACTAATAAGCAGGTAAATTAATGTGTAGAACAGCATGTGTAGAATAGAAACCATTAACATTTTCTACAAAACTAAAAAAAAAAACACGTTCCTAGGATAAACCGTTCAAATTTTATAGCGGAAAGCCCCCGACTTTGTAGGAAAATAGCTGCTTTTTAATACTTTAGGGCCGATGAGGCAGGTCTTAACGTTATCCAATCTAGCTGAAACTTTGACAATCTCATTTTTACACCAATTGATAACCTTTTAGGGGTTGCGGTAAAAAAAAGTCGGGTGTCGATTTCTTGCGACCACCCTAATGATCATATCCATGAAGATCTACCGACACCCAGTCCCTTAACATCACTGTATATCAAAAGCCACCTGTGAATAGATCTCGTATGATGCATCACACGCGTCGTAAATACGACACTCGAGCTCAGAATAGGATTCCGAATCGGGCGACTTGGACGTTCACGAGGACAGAATGGTCCCCGTCGACTGAAAAGGACGCCTCCCCCCCCCCCCCCTCTCGAAAGGTGAGAATATCCGTGCACAGGTCACCAGTTATCGATTCGTGTATCGTGCCCGTCGAGAACACGGTGTCCCAATTTTGGCGGACAAAAGGTAGGATGCACAGGCTGGTGGCACCAGCCTCGTGTTCGTCGATTGACCCGTCAAAGAGGACCTCGTCGCGAAATATCGGCGCAACAGATGCTCTCCTTTTAGAAAATAATAATACGGTCCCGTCTTCTGGGCATCACTCGCGTCGATCTCTTTGATCTCACGGCCAGAGGCACCTGGTACGGAAAGTCTGTCATTCGTAATAATAACTCGACATTCAACCGGGGAGCCTCTTTGGGGGCCATGCTTATCTCCGGTCGCATCTTATTGCGAGGCTCCGCACATTGTCTCGCGTTCTTTGCCTCCGTGCTTCTTCTATCCGGGGCAACGCACCTCGCCCCCTCCAGCGCGCTTAGCCTAGCTGCTCTCGCGACGAACATCTGCCAGGTTTCGGAGAGTAACTTCATCCAGTTATTCAAAGCGAGGCGAGCACACCGAGTGCTCTTCAGATTTCGCGAAGTTAAACGTCCGTTTGCTGATCTCTTAAGCTTGTCACTTGACGAAGACACTGAGCACGTTTCATTTAGATTTTAGACTCTGAATACGCTGCCAATGGCATTTTTGCTGGTTGGCGCTTGGTAGCTGAGTTACTGGCGGTGAAGAGCTCGCTGATAGGGCTTAGGTTTAGAGATTGTTTTGGTGGTTATAGCTGGGAGTCTTTGTGGATACCCGCGGGGATACTCGAGGTACAGTGTTTTTATGGTATCGAGATGTGGGGTGTCTTTGCAAGGATTACATCTGTAAAACAAGCAGTGGGTGAGGTTGTACACATACATTCTTGGGATTAGGAGCGAAGGATGGGAGAATTTATTTCTCATCTTAGTCATTGTGATGCAGTTCCGGTTAGGATATGTTGAGAGCCTTGTGTCTTCGATGGATTATGATTTGAGATGGAGATTAGTGTTGAACGATGGATTGTGGATGGAACTTGTGTTTTGAAGATGGACGTTAGGGAATTTTCAAAGACCTACTTTCCTTATTCCGAATACCATATACATTCTTTTCCAAGGAGAGAAGATTGTGTGGCATTTCCTAATCGCAAAATTAAGGATCAAATACGGAAATCTGATTATCACTGTGATGTCAGTAAGCGAAAGCCGATTCTCAGAAATAAAATAAATTCACGAAACAAAAGTATTCGTGAGACATGGCTAGCACAGCTCCACGCGCATAAAATGTCCCACAATCCTAAGGATAACTCCAGCTATCAGATTATTGCACAACAATATCGAATCTCCATGAAACAAAACATGAGCAAAGTCCCCAATAAGTCTCACGTGTCTCTATTATTTATCGCCTCCGATGCGGCACCGAAGGGGGGGGGGGGGAACTGGAGACTCGACGGACCACCAGGAAACGACGGAATGATGTAACGATTTAGAGTGCCTTGGATGCGTCGAATAACAGTCATGTGTAGCCAAGAATCGAGGAAGACAAATTATAGGAAAAGCTGCTGCTACAGGAGAGAAGGTCGTCGGGATCTGTTGGTTTAGGGCCTGCCCCCCCGAAGAAACACGACACCAGCGTTCAAGCGCTCGTGTACCATTAGCTATTTACGGAAACGGCGGTGCAAATGGGGCGTTCGACGATTTTCGTTCCGTTCCAGGCGGAGAACGGGATGAAAGAAGTATAGAGGCTCTTTTTCCCCGCCCGTAACTGAACCGTGCAGCGGAATATCGACCGTGAGTAAAAGGGTTGCGACGGCAGCTCCTTTTATTTCGGGAGTGGCGTGCGTCGGCCAAACGTGCCTCGCGACGTGGAAAATCGTACGTAATGATAGCCGCGGAGAAAACGAAAACGAAAACGGCTTCGACCTCTCTCCTCGACGGTTCGACTCCTTCCCTCTTTCTTTTCCCGCCGTCCCCACGCCCTCGCTGCGCCTTTCGTGCCGCTCCATCGCGTTTCCGCGGGTTCGAGACAGTTGTTGGCCGCCAGGAGACGCGCGATGAAAAGCCATCGGTCTTTAAACTATTTTCCTAACTGCTACTGGCATCGTCGGAGTAATTAGCGCCTCTTACGAACTTCCTTCGAGAGCAAAGAGCTTGACGAGAGTCGATCCTCTCGCGCCAGGGGCTCCGGAACGTGTGTGAATACTGGCAGGATGAAAATAAGTGTAGCTTGAGGCAAACAGGAGGGGTTTCGTCTTAATATGGATTAAGGATCAGATGCTGTGGAATGGTCGATGTGACTTCGATTAGATAAATGTATGACTGTTTACTGGAAAATTGGTCATTTTGAGACCAATATTCCAGGTGAGGATTAGGAGTTTAAAGAATTTTGGTTAAGAATCAAGCTTCTTCTTGATTTCTACATCGTAACTAGCTGCTAGAGTTTAGCCGATGCTCGAAATCCAGATATAGGAGGTTCGATCTCTACGCATGCATATAAATTAGGTAGACCCTGAATTAGAAAATACAAAGGCAGTCATCGAAACTATTACAACTCGATATCTCCATTACTATTACTAATGACTTTATTACACAAAGTAGCCATGTTCGACAGGGTGTGGAGGTACATCAGAGTTGCTGCGATTATGCACAAATTTTTTGCCAAATGGTCAAATAGCGTCTTAATTAACTTCTGTCTTTAGACACAGAGTGTATTTGCTGCACGTCTCCCAGCAGTTGGAAAAGTACATATCTACCAGAACGGAAACAATCACTGTGAACAGTGGCACTATTTCTGCTGATTAGTCCGGCGTGCCTACGAGCTCGGTACGCAAATGCTCGCTCAGTGATGGAACAATAATTTTCACCGCAAATTGGCGCGATGATTTAACGCGATCCCTATTGTCTCTCTATCAGACAGGCATTATCCCCAGCATTGTTTCGCGTGCACGCCACTCGCGTCGCTCCACTGACATAAATTCGTAACAAGCGATCGTGTTGTTGCAGGAGGCTCCTCTGCGCGGGGCTGGTGCTCTAGGAACCGTGGCAGCGTCGCTGTTGTAACCGTGCGATTCGAGCGCGTGTAACGAAAACGTAATCGTCTACGCGCGCTAAAAGTCCCCATGATTTGCCATCTATGCGTTCAGAAAGTTATCGATCGATCTACTCCTCTCTTTTTTCCCCTTTTTCGTCACACGGTTTGGCTCATAAATTTTTCAAGAACCGAAGTGCTCCGGCCGCGTACGCTAATCTGGCAAGCAGATGCCACGCAATGCCTCGCAAAACCGATTACCAGAAGAGGAGATAGGGGGTGTATGTTGCGCGGTAAAGAGGCCCGTGGAGGATGAAAATGGCACTTTTAAATCCATCAAACCGCCTATAAACCGGCCGCGGATAAAACGGACGGTCCTTCACAGCATGGTGCACGCTCTCCTATTCGAAGAGGACACTCAGCTACCGTGACTAAACGGATTTCTGTCCTTTTCCTCGAGGCCGTTCTCATTGTTGGGAGATGAATTCTGCGCAACCCGATTAGGAACGCGCCCATCTACCTACGTACACGTGACCCGAATGCCCCGAGTGATATTTTTGGGATCGCCTAAGGGCCTCCTCTCGCCCCTTTTGTTCTTTCCTTGGTATTGTATGGCCGCTTTTGTCGACAAGAACTGAAAATTACACGCGCACCTTCCGCCGCGTACGCGTGTTTCCGAATGGAAGTTGCTCGTTCGACGTCAGCGTTTGGCAGTGGAAAGTTTGCAGTGGTATTCGCGAGGTTGGTGTAATTACGTTAACCCTTTAAACGATTCATCGCCCGTGCCCCACGTGTGGCTCACGCGCGATTATCGTCACATGGTCAAGTGGCTATTTGTGGTACACTTGTATTGGCTTCAAGAGGTGACAGTTCGCTGTCGTTCATACTTTTGTCACTTTCAATAATACTATCTTCGTCATTGTTACTGGTTACCCGAGGATTTATTCTCGCCAATTTATAAATAAGCACCACCGCCAAATATAACACTTTCATCGAATCAATAGAATTAGTTATCTAGTGCCCTATAACGTGAGCTATAAAAAAATTACTAGATAGGTACACGTAAATATATTTAAACTAATACCATGCACCGTACCACTGCATACCGTAAGCTAGCAAACGAGTGGCAAAGAGTAAACAATCATCTACTAGCCCCTAAAAATTGCTTTCACTACACCAAAGACCTAAATCATTGCCCTGAGGATTACAAAGGGGAGAAGGGCTAGCTGGACTGAAAACCACCCCGGTGTACAGTTCCAGGGTTAAGTGGTTGATCGCGCACAATCTCATCCTGTTTGTTTCGCGTGGGTGTAGCTGAAGTAATCGGGAGACGGTGATGCCAGCAATTCCTCTCGTTCCGAAAGTGTCACAGCCTTATTTGCCTTCTTTTACGTCACCCCCAGCGTCCCAGCGTCTCATCGAGGCGCATCCCTCGGGGGTACACAAAGGCCGTCCCCTTGAACAATAAGAAACAGGATACGATTAAGTACTCGAGCGTCCCCGTGCTTGAGTCCCCTCCCGCTGTATCCTGTATCCAAAAACGGCAGGCCGCTATCTAACGACGGAAAGCGAATTACAGGCGGACGGACGGGATAGAAATCCTAATCAAAGATCTCGCGAGTGCATCTCGTGGTCGCGACGGTTCAACGTCTGCCTAACGGGCATGCTAATCGACGTTAATTCGACAACAAGCCGCACGGGAGCACGTGACTGTTTAAACGAGGCTTATTGGCAAGCAACGTACGCGCGCGGGCGATTCAGCTGCGGCCATTGACAACAAGGGCCGCGTTCTCTCTGCGTTCATCAACTCGTGGTCACGTCCATTTTGATGTCACACTACGCAGGTTCGCGGAAAAGATCCACGTGATGCAAGTGGATCGTTGGAGATGTAGCGCGAGAATTTGGAAGTTTGGAAGGTGGCGTACAGTTGTTGAGTTGTAGATGTGAGAATGGATGGTATTACCGGTTCGTTTGAGAGGTTGGGTGTCGTAGTGGAATGCAGGGTTCTTGGAGGGATTTTGAAGAGATATTAAAGGGTTCCGATGTTTGATTAGAGAAGAATTGGTGGTGTGGTAAATTCTTTGTGCGTCTTAGTTCAATATTGAATTAAAGGATGTGCTTCCCCCTTTGGTGGAAGCTTCGCTTTCTTTTACCCTACCCCAGCTTTACTTTAATAAATCGCAAATGTTTCGCAGATGATGAATATTGTGTGGCAAATGTAGATTATTTTAATAAATGAAGAAGGGTAGCAGGGGAAGCACAGAACAGTGAAATACGTGGAACGAAAATGAAAATGAAGATTATGAAAAGGGATTATCTTTAGATCTCAACTTTACAAATATTTAATAGAAACACGTCATGAAAATTTGCTAAAGTAAAACCTTAAACCTTTAATTCCCTCTATTTAACCACAAATGACAAACTTCCCTTAAAGTCTCAGGTCCCACCAGAAACTAAACGTCACAGCACAGGGGCATCCGCCTTCCACCATTGTTTCCAAACCCAACCCCACCAATCTCTCCAGTCATGGCAATCAAGGTAACCTAGCTGATCGTTCAAATATCTGTCAAGCGAAGTTTCGTAACTTCCTCCGCCGTAGCGTGCTTTATTCCCTCGGAACTAGCGAGAAAGGGGGTGGGTGTCAGAAGGAAGGCACAGAAAGGAAAAAAGAATAATTACTGTTCGTTCTTACGGTGGCACCTGTTGAATACGCGTTTCACGTAGCTATCTACCTGCTCCCTGCTCTATCGGCGATTACTCGGTGGCGGCGCACTCCGGGCGCGTTTCAACGCCGAACCGACGGGTCTGTCCTTCAGCCTTGTTATCGACCTAACAAACCGTGTCGCGTGTAGACAAGAACGAACGATAAGGGACACCCTGCCCCGTCCCTGGCCGATATTTAAGGCAAGAGAATCACCGATGCAACAAAAGCTATCATCCCATTTATCCTCGTTCCAGCGGGCCATCAAGGTCAGGCGTGATCCTGCCACGTCATATATCATCGTTACCAGCAAGCCAGAATACTAGTTAAGGGTTAAAAGCTGCCTTTATCAATCCAGGGCTGAACCCCCGGGCCTTTCTCATACATCCATCGCCTGCCCGTGGCCGGACGTGCATTTCCATTAATCCTCCGCTGCTATAACCAGACTTTAAACGCTTGACAAGGAGGATCACTGTCTTGGCCAGATATCCTCGTGGAAAAGAAATCGAGCGGCCGCGATGCAGGGGAGACTGAGCTGCCAACGCGAGAAACTGTCGGTATTTAGATTTGAAGATGTTTCATCGTGGGATTAGATGCTGGGGAACGTTTGGGAAGTGTTTGATATTGAATTTGGTGGGAGCTTGTAGATTTGTAGGGTGGTTAATTTTAAGGAATGTGTGTCTTTTCACCTACCATAAGTATAGTTTCAGGGGACAGCCTAGTTTAGAAAGTTTGATACGGTTTTGGAGCCATTGGAGGTGGACAACTTTATTCAGATGTGTGTTTTTTACAAGAAACTGCGTAATAAAAAATAAGTAGATAAAATATTTGATATTCTTTTCGCATAATATTTTTACATCAAATGAAATCCCTCGAATCCTTTCGAATTTGTTCTCAAGAAAATCGATTTAAAATAATATTATTCTTCAATTTCGATTTACATCGTTTGCAATTGTGCAGTATTTGCTGGCACATTCTGCTAGCTGATTTTTCAAAATCGATTTTCTAGCAAACGAAGACTCACATGAAAAACGGTTGCTCTACATGTTCGGTTTATTTTTACACAAAGAATTACCGGATGCCCGATTTTATCACCCATCCTGATTCACCCTGCATGTCGGAAATAACCTCGACAGCTTACGTGTCTGGAAACAAGGCTCGTTCCAAGGGTCACCCGAAATCATGCGAAACACTGAGCAATTTTTACGGAATGCTGCACCGCTCTACTATCACCGTGCAATTTTCCGCGGACTAATGACCCCCTTTTGGCCTATAATTATCGGCCCGCGTGAGTCATTGCGGCTGGTATTAGACTGTTACGCGAATCGATTAGCGATCCCGAGGCGAGGTTCTACGAGGATCATGATAATTCGTCGAGGTGCCCGTCATCCTACCTGCTAGTTAATGACCTTCGCCGCGGGGCCGAGTGATTCGTGGGAGGATCGATCCTCCCGAAGACGTATCCGATCCACGACCATGAGAAAACAATACAGTCGAACTGCTAAATACTCCACGGGCAATCGCACGGTCGTTTCTGAATAATGCAGCTCGTGACTCAGCCTGAAGTGTGACGCGCCAGGCGATTGAAAGCAACGACCGCTAGTTCTGATATGGAACATTTCACGGGAATCAGGGGAAAGGTGTTTGATGTACTTATTTATTTATATATACGGGAAAACCGTTTGGGAAAACCAGTAGAGTACTAATACATAAAAGTAGAAACACAAAAATCAACAGAATAAAGGAACAAAGAAACAATGCCAAGATAGAAAACAAGCAAAAAAGTAATAAAATGCAATGAAAGTAAATAGAAGTTAACGAGAATTGTTAAGGTGAAATCTGACGACACGTGGATCGGCGAGCCGAGGCGGCTACCTCTTCGTACGATATCGTTTTCTGCTGCGAAGTTTGTATTTAAATATTTAGATTTTGTTTAAATCATTGAACGTAAGGCTTTCAACCCGCGAGCATGAATCATGAAACTCCAGTATTCAACTATTGTAAGAATTGTTGTTGAATTAAACTTTTGTTAAAATTAAAAGTTTCCTGAAAATTAATTTATTTAAACGCAAAGTGAAAGCATTATTTCTATTTCTAGCTCTATTAATTTAATTCTTGACTGTTACAATTAAAACATAAATCAAAATTATCAGACTCGGTCTGCAGCCAACCTCCAATACAATCACCGTCCGCAACAAAATATCTTTCATCTTCACATAAACAACCCCTCCACCCAGCTCCCTTTCGACCACATGAACAAGAACAACTCCCAAAAAAGACTCCTCGGCAGGCGTGCTGTCATCGACAAGAAACCAAAGAATCACAAGCATCCAACTCCCCCCCGAAAATCTAATTAACCGTGGGTGCAAGTAATTTTGATTTACGTTGGCTGGGCCGCAACAACTGCGCGCGGTGCCCTTTATTCCCCGGAGGTAGCACGACGCCGCAAACCGCTTTAAGGGGGATAAGTTATGTACGCGCTCTCGCGGTCACCTGCTACATCGGCCCTCGAGATGCTTTCGCGGAGGTGGCTGCGCGTGCAGGTGCATTGTGCTGCACGGCGAGATCGGCGAGATCGGCGAGATCGGCGATCTTAAGATCGCTTACGGCCGCGGGACGGGGTTCCGGCTCGAAAACCCGACGCGAGACAAAGGAGGAAACGGGCCGAGTGGTTGAAGCGGGCGAACACACCCTTCGCTGCCCCTGAGGTCGAGGCCGAGTTTCGAGATGCCTCGCCCGCGAATAATCGCGCTCTGACCTTTGCCGGGTCGAGTGTTTTCGTTCCCTGTTAAGTGGCAATCGCTTGGCTCGCTCGAGTGACAACCGGAGCCAGTGAATGCGGATCGATCCGTCGGTTCCTATGGAATTTCCTGATTGGTCGACTCTACAGAGTCGATGCTTCAACGGCAGATGAGAGAGAATGGGCCAACAGGCGCAAGGTTTTTTCACGCGATTTAGCAATGGCTGTTGGATTCGTGAGACGGCGCTGGGAAGCTCGCCACTGTCTATCAACAGGATCCTCACTTGTGTCAGCAAGGATTGTACATGCTGTCTGTGGAGACATTATCTTCAAAAGTGTTGAAAACTCGCAACTGTTTCCGTTTTGAGTAATTCTAAGCGTACCGGCTGGTCAACGTAGGGAAATTATAACAGCGTGAAGAATAAATAATAGGTACATCTGGATCTGGCAGATGCAACATTTCTATAAACTTGCTGTGCGCACGGGACCGCTTCTTTTAGAACTTCCTAGTGCATGTAAATAAGGCCCGACCAACCCACAACACAATTAAATTCCGACTTTCGGCGTAACTATATCATAATTCTGGTACTCTCGTATTTAAAATAAAATTTGTTACCTAGTTAAACACGAGTGTTTTTCTACATGGTAAGAACAGTGTTGGCGTAGGCTTGAAGATGTATCGTTCGATATCTACAGGGTGTTTCGTAATTTTACGAGGAAAAATGGATAAACAATGTGGAATAAGATTTTGTCGTAACTTGTCGTTTAGTTTTCGAGAAAATTAACTTCGAATTTTGACCAAGTATCCGAGCATATAAATATGTACAGTTTTAGGCTCATAAAGGACACGCATCTCCCTTACTGTGCTTTCCTGCAGAGTGGGACATTTTCTCGAAAACGAAGCGAGATATGATAATATTTTATTCTACACTTATGACTTATTCATTCGAGTTTCTATTTTCAAATACATCGTTTGGACTGGAAAGTCCATCGGATTTAGTTATTATTATTTTACGATGAATATTTAGAAAAACCTAATTAATAAATATACCATTTAGTAGAAATAAGTTAAGTATGATTTCCAATTGTACATATGCCTAAATAAAACCTCAACTCCTAAAAGAACTGAAATATTAATGCAATCCTTGCAACAGTGTATCAATACATGCCTAATCCCTTCAAAGAAACAATATAAAAGGAGCACATATAATGGTGCAAGCATTACTCCTTAAAGAGAAGCATTTATTCTGACACGAAGTTGACATTATATTAACCTCTTAATTTCGAAAATTATTTGAGGATAGATTATGGTACAGACTAATGAGCTCCGCCACAGCAATTATGAATGAAATGAAATTATATGAACCACACCTGGAACTGCCTTCCATTAACCACTAACCACGCGCACACTTTGCAATCTATCATCTATGAAGCAAATAGCACAATAGGTTTTATAGAAGCGTCGTTATAAATACTCGTGACCATTCACCCGGCTGGTTACATCTTAAAAGTAACTAAGTACGTTGCAACGCAAATTGTAGAAAAACCACTTAACCTTTAGAGGGCCGGGCTGGCCACTACAGTGGCCATCTAAGAATTTTGATACTTTGCCGGCCATTTTAGTCGTATATATGCATAAATTTTAAGTAAATAAAATTTACAATTTCAATGAAAAAATCCCGGTCTTCTAAAGGTTAAAGATCAACCCTCACGTTGCCATGTAATTTTACTTTAGGAATATCGATACAGCATTCCTCAGTACCTACTGCAATTGTGTACGTTACTGTATCCATGAAACGTTCGAGAATAAATAATGGTAGTCTTAAAAAAGAAACTAGAAGCATCGTATTAACATTCGACACGATCTCGTCGTAAGAAAACCCCATAACGGTCCAGCCATACAACAAATCACACGAAAAATCATAACGTCTGCCGGTCCTTATAATGCTGATTTTCTCGTTTCCTGCTCCATTACGCGACCTTTTGCCCACGCTCCTCATCCAATCTCGAAAGTTAACGTTTCGTGTCTGCGGATAAATGCATAAGTCGTGTTGATTTTGGTATGAACGAGCAATTCCTGCGGGATCGCATAAACCGCGGCCAGTGAAGCGCTAACAAACTCTGGCTAACTTGTAAAATAACTGAGAAACTAAACGGGCCGAGTATTCGTATCTGTCCGTTGCTGGGAATACGCGAGAACGCGTTCTTGGGCACAGGTCGATGATGGAACGCGATTATGTGTCTCTAGGAAAAGTTTTATGGAACCAGAAAGTGTGTACTTCGATTGAATACTAAAGTAAAATGGGAGGAAAGAAGATGGATTTATGAAAATCTTGATGGATCTTTAATACTGAAATCTGAACCCTTGCGGATGAGATAAGGGGCCGTGTTGCTGCTAGCTGGATTCCTGTAGAAAATTGAATGCTCTTTTAATATTATTTCAACCAAATTCCGATAGGGCTTACCATTCTTTAGAAATCCTATATCCTATATAATAAGACGCTTATCCTATATAATAAGACGCTTAAGGTGGATGTCCGTTTGTTAGCAAAATCTGTCCAGAGGCTGTTTTTCGTACTTCCCGATGACCTACAAGGTTTAGATTCAGCATGAAGTTTCCTCGGCACCCAAAGATGCCGTAAAAAATACAAAATCTGGAAAATTCGATAATGGGTAGTACCTGAGGCATAAAACAGGTATCATGCACAATGTAGCAGCTGTTACCGCAATTGTACATGTAGGTAATCGTGGTCTCCTTAGGCGTCCTATTATACATATCGGGAAGTAATGCCTGGCGAAGACAGGCTAAAAACTAGTTCTTTATATCTTAACCATTGATGAATTCTAAACTTTAAGGTCTGATCAGTATCCTTTTCAGTTGTCAGATTGCTATAAACTTTTTCAGGAATTATTTTTTTATGAAATGGAACCATAAATCGGATGCTGTAAAATAAGGGCGACCCTATTACCGTGTATATTTCTAATTGTCGGAAGAATAATGTTCTCTGCAATTTCAGATTTTCAGATGATTCAGTCATGATTTACTTCACTATTCTTGTGTGTAAACTGTAGTTAACTGATTAAAGAAAGATCTATGCGAGATCTCAATCAGAAAGTCGACATTTTTATTGTATTAATACCAGATGCGTAATATTACGTTTATAGCCAATACAAATAAAAAATGAATCTATTAGAATCTCCTAATATTATGTAAGTAGTGTTTTGGGGTGTAGGGCAGCTTAAAGTGTCACTAATCAATAATCACATTTGATTTCGACACTTGTATAGTAGAAACCCTATTCCAACAATTCTTTGGTCTTCCAAATCCAATAATAATAGTTCCTCGGGTTCACAAGTAACCTAAATTTTTCTAGAATTTTTCTCACACTTCTAGTTTATCTTTATTGTTATCGTTAACAAAAATTCTTACCTTTTAAAACTTACAGCTGATTAAAAAATTGTCCTTTACAACGGTTCCTACAAGTGAAAATACTACCTACGCGTTAAAACAGTAAAAAATTTCACTATAAAATTTTAATTAATGACATACAACATGTCAAGCTCTGATTACGTTAAATACTCACATTTCTTTTATCTTCACCAGAAGAAGTATGCAAAGAAACGTAATGTTACGTAACCGTGAGAGGCTAAGAAAGAACGGATTTTTACGCATCCAACGCAAAGTGAGTTAACCTTCTTATTGCTGTTTAAAGTTGGCGACATTGAATGCAGCAAAAGGTTGGCTTTTCAGGCCGTATTTTCTTAAAACGTCGCGAATTTACTTGTTCTTCACCGCGGGTAGTTCATGCACAGTGCTCGGACCTGCGGTTCATTCCAACAGGGGGACCTCTTTCCGCAAAATGAAAAAAGTCATCCCCTTTTTCGCGCGGTCTCGCGGGAGGAACGCGCGCACGTCTGAATTTTTTGTCGCCAGTACGGTTGTTTCGCAAAGTGCGACGCACAAGGAGGTGGAAAGGGGTGAACCAGACACGAATTAACATTACCAAGGGTTGCCTTTTAATCGGAGGCGTGTCGGGTTGACTCGCATATGAGTCATAACTCCGTTCACCTGACACCGTGCAATTTTCGAGGACCCTTAATCCTGGGACTTGAGCTCAAATTTTTTTATATAAATACACAATTTTCTTTCCTTCTCCCCTTCACAGCACATTGCTCGTGTCTTGCATCTACGTAATCAGGTTCATAATTTTGAATATAATATTTGCATGTGAAGAACTGGAATTGGAAGTTGAAAGAGTTGCATTTCTCTGGAGGTCCATTGAAATATTTAGAGATATTTAAAATTATGTATGAGATTTGATATTGTGAAATATATACATGGATACTTTTCTGAGTTACAATTATTGATAGTAAATGGAGATCAATTAGCCACTGTAAATAGGGTAACACAGAAATGACAGTGTAGCAAAAATAATTGATATTCTACTTAATTAATGTCGCATTAAAAAATGGAAATCCTTGTGTGAAAAGTAATCAGATTTACTAGAGAATTTTCTTTCACAATATTATCATTTCAAAATAGTATTTTCTACAGGATACGATTATCTTGCTAAATTTTTAACGTAATAATTCGCGCAGTAGTGAAATAGACAATACCTATATAAATATTGATTATTTGTATATTAAAAAGGCTTCGAATCAGTCAAGAATCTGGAAGTTCTCCCAGGTTAAACAGCTTCCACGAGGGTGGAGCCGTGGCAACGCGAACCTCTGCTACCCCGTGCCACAGGGTTCGCCAACCCCAAAGATTGATGGTGACAGGGGTAGCGCAGAGTCATCGATTCGGGAGAGGAAAGTTTAAAGTTTCACCCGAACACGTATTGCCTCTTAAATACACTTAAGCTTAACAGCTTTTTTGGATGAAGATTTCGCAGACATACCTGCAAGTTTATCGTTTCATCAATAATAAGACTCGTATTTTACTGAAACAAAATACTAGATTGTATAAGAAATTGAGCCTCACTGAAATCATAAATCATGTGACCATAAATTCCTCTCAAACCTTCAAGCTTTTTTTTTAAATTCCTCTGTAGGTATAACATACACGAAAAATACTATAATGCTATTACTTATAGCTTACTGTTATTTGATACTAGTTTGCACAACAATTGAAAATATTCCACTATCCCAGCTACGCGCAAAACATTTGATTCTCGTTTTCTATTACGAATAAATCAAAAATCAAAATGATTATCATGGTCCCACTATCAAATTCCCCAAAACTGAAATTGATGGTTGCAGTCAAGTGCCTCTATACACATGACATCACCTGCCGCTTAAAATCATTCCATTTGTGTCTGGCAATAATAGATAATATTGCAAATGAAGCAATTTAATATTTTATTGGAAAATTTTAAAGTGTGATCAAATTGATCTAATTTATTTCGTGGTCGATCGATTGTAAGCTAATAGACGTTTTGAATTTGTTCTGTTTCAGGTACGTACTCACGATTTTAACATACGATGCACACTGATGCGCTCCACTAACACAGACACGGACGAGACGTCGTGTAAGTAATATTCAATATTTTTATACTATATCTATTTTCTACTAACTTTTCGTTTTTTATTCTTGTTATAAGGGGATTTATTTCAGAGTTGTTTTTCTGATTGAACTTCCTTTTATCAGTGACCTATCGAATATAACATCGAAATACTAAATTTCTTCAAATAACTTTAAATCTTTTCAAAATAAATTATTAAGAGTTTGGGAAGACCTTTGCACTCCAATAATAAATTGTAATGTGTATGTTAAAGGTAGTCAATATTAAAAATTACAGATGTCAACGTTGACTTGATACTTTTTAGATATTTGAAAAGATTGTTACGCCCCTTCCGTGCTTTATTTTTTCGTTTTTCACTGTTATATCTGTCAAATAATTCTCATGGGCAATTACTTATTTATTAAGCGTATACTTTTAAAAGAAACATAAAATTCAGGTGCTCTTCTTAATATGTATTCTTATTGGACCACAAGTACCTACTCCCACTATTTGCTAAAACTTGTCAAACTTTTTTAGCACGTATGCCATTTTAAATAAAAACAAATCATACATACTATAAAACTAAGTTCCTTTCGAGAAAAACATTGGAGCCATGCAAAGTCCTGATTTGCAGCCATGCAAAGTCATTGCAAATCGACATTGAAAACCATACGCTTTCGATTCAGATTTTACCTGCCCTGTTAATAAAAATGGTCGATTATATCTATGCACATATTAAGTGTAACGTTTCACATCCGGTGATGGGAGGAATAAGTTTCGACTACAACGATTCTAGAGTAACTTTTGCCAAAATTCTGTAGGGGTAGCAAGCAATAGCGAGGTTTGTAAAAAGAAATGGAAAACAAATGTACCCCTTGCCAGTCACGAAATGATAATACTTTGTTATTAGGTATCCTGACAAATCTTATATCTAATCACTATCTGTAAAGAATTCACGCTGTCAATTAGAGAGTGCTGACTGCTCCGCCCAATTTCCCATCCTTTGTTCACGCAAGCGCATTGGAGACCTCACTATTACTCGGTATACTCTAATCAAATATCGATGAATTCTGCGTTTGAACACTCACAAACCATCGTGTACAACGTCACAAATATATATTCAGCATTAACTAGCATATTAAAATAGAACCTATGAAATCTTTGTCTGAGTCACAAACGAAATTAGATGCATTACCAAACGTGCTAATTAATTTGTGAAAAATACTTCCCAGCTGTACCGACCTCGTTTCCGAATAATCCGACGAGAAAGTAAGAAGCGCGGTTCAAGCGTGAGAGGCTAATCTCGATTCTGCTACGACATACGGAAAGCGACGAGAACGAAGATGACTTGGACGATCGTATAGCCTCGAAGGATGATGATCCTCAAGCGCAACCTGTCCTCCGACATCTGCACTCGATTTCAGAACGACCCGCCCCACTTTGGGGCGCAATCGTCGGGTTGCTTTGCTTGTTTACGAGTTGCCTAAACATCAGCCAGTGATTTTCCAAGCTTCGCGTGAACGGGTTCTCGCATTCGCCACATCTGGCTGACACTAATTCGGATTTCTGTAACGGCGGAATTTTACGGTACGAACTCTTCTTCTATCCTGGACGCACTGGATCGATTTCTTCTCGAGTTTCCTGGAACCTCGAATTTCACAAATGATGGTCGTCAAATTTCGAATTTGGAAGGGCAGAATTGTTTTGCTACACATACGGAGATCCTTCCTCGGGGAAATTTTATACGCATTAGCAGTGGGGAAATCTGTCGGGAAAGAAAAGCTGTCTGTGCTGTAGAATTTGAAAGAAAAGTCTTAGTCCTTCGTAGTTGTGGGTGGACTATCTGTATATTAATTTTATTCCGCTGAGTACCTACTATAACATTTTCTTCAATTTTTAACATTTTTTTTAAAGAAAAGGAATACTCTTCTATTCTGCGTGAGTTTAATAGTGTTTCAATTTAATTCAGATCTGCTGAAGTAAATATCTGCTATAAAATATCCGCAACAATGAAAGCATGAAAGGGTTAAGATTTTAAAACGATTTTGATCACAATTGATAACTATCCTCCGTTCAGAGCAACTCGCAGTAGTAACAAGCTCCGTCACTAAAACACAAAGTACTATCAGGCATAACTAAATAAACCATGACTTACTATCTTCGTGCAGAACGAGCTGAATTATAGCCATCACACACATTTTAATGCAACACACATAACAAAAGGCAGCGTTCACCCCAACATCCCTCAAAATACAATCTTCCACTTTATCCACAGAATAAAGAGGTTCGAATCATATAACGTTAGAAAAAGAAAACGTTGCATCTCAGGGGTAAAGATTGGGTTCTAAGAAGCTTCCCTCGTCCACGTGGCACAGAAAGCTCGGCCGTATTCGCAATATTATTGTGCCGAGTGGTTGAAAAGCTTATAGAGCCCACTCCCATGGACACGAAGCAAAAAGGGGCGCAATCGCGTCAGCACTTCCGTCGCGACTATTGTAGGCTGAACGAGAACCTCCTTAAATCTGGCCCAGAATTTTACCTGCCCTCAAACGACCGACAATTCGACCATGCCTCGCTGTGTTAAACCGAGAACGAAGCTGTTTGTGCAGCCGTCTCGCGTCTATCTGAACGGGGATCACCTGGACCGGCGACTCTAAAGTCTTGTCTTACTCGGTGTTTATCGAAGCAATTCACCGCTAACGGGGCAAAACGATGTCCGCGCGGGACGTCATGGCCATTTAACGATACTTGAAACGCTTCGCGATTCACGGAGAAAAATCTTCACGGTTCGTTGGCCTCTCGATAATGTTTACTTTCGCCTTGGTTATAATTGTCTCTTGTCTTCCTGGTGCGCAGCCTCTTTGGACGCTGATTGTGAGTGTTTTCGACGCGAACCGGCCTTTATTTGGAAAAGGAAATACTTCTGTGTGATTTTTAGATTTTATTGCTGCTCCCTGGGGACTCAGCGTGGGAAGAGTAATTGTTTGTGTGCGATAGAAATAGGTGATCGTACAGTTGGGAAAAGTAAGTTTGTCTGAGAGTAGGTACATAGTTTAGGATACTAGACAAAGTCATTTCTTTTAATTTGTTTAATGGGGAGGAAGAATTAATTTGTAAAATAGAATAATTACCCTCGTCTGAAAGTTTTTTAACCAATTCGGTCGAGTAGAATTACGCTCTTTTCATGCCTAGCGTAAAATGCTAGTCGTTTCGAGTTATTCGACTAAATAGTTGCCCAACCCCGAAATTTGAACGGTAATTTCACCCCCTAATCATGATGAGATTTTACACGTGATCTTACGAGAGGTAAGATTTTTGCAAATATATCATGAAACTTGTCTCGTGAAAGTCGAATTTTGCAAAACTTATAACAAAATAATGAAAAAAATAATAAAATAATTAAGTAATTGTATTATGAGATTAAAATCTCATGTTATTTTTACTATCTCCATATGTATTATATCTTCCATTTAAGGAATAATAAATTCGTAATAATAATAATAATATTTTTGTCTCATCGTGGATTTGCACCTTAACAGTTGGCCAATGTCCCTGGCAAGTTCCACTAGCGACTCATACCCAATTGTATACAAACATGCAAAGTGTTAGTAATAGAACGTCCGAATAACAGAGTGTACGAATAGTGTCGTATTCGGCTAACGGAGATTAAAGAGATCCTACTGTATATTTCCTTACAGCGATATAATGATGTCGTAAACGTCCCAGGAAGCAAAGTCAATGAAACGCCCAAGTCTCTTCTCAAGTGAGAAACCTGGGGATCGATCCACTACACTTTCTATTCGCTACTACTTTCGAACGGTAGCAATGTGACCGAATAAATACATTCCTGTAATACATAACGCGAACCACATTCGGTGATATTTACTGCAACGATATCGCTTTACACACCGCTTAAGAGGATCTCAAGTTAGTCCGTAAATGTACCTACCCCTGCAAGGCACTATAGAACAATGAACCTAACCCGAGCGCACCCTATATGTATTGTGACAATATATCGGACAAGTGAGGTGTCTCAGGTATCTCATTACTTATTACTGGACAATCGCACGAACTTCCAGCTCCGTTATCCCGCAACTGTGCCCGTATCACCGTAATCTCGGTGGCACGTAACGTCCCTCTGGAGCTCGCCACCGACGTCGTGGCGTCTTCGTTAAGGCGAAATCGGCGCTAACAGCATTTTCCAACAAGCAACGGGGTGGTCTCGTCACGGGCCAATCAACTGGCCCCCTTCCGCCCGCTCCCTAGTAGCCCCTTGAGTACCTAAAATTACGAGGTCCGTCGCCCAGCCTATCGGTCGCTAACGACTCAATTTCCCATCGATGCCTAGGATCGCAGTCGCCTCCGCTTGTTTGTTTTTCCAATTTTCCGTCGACCCAGGTAAACAGACGGGCCGCCCCCGGCGGAGCGTTTGAACGGACGTCCTCCAGAAACTAACGGTGTCGCGCGAAGAGGCTAAAAGGGGTCTAATTGTGTCTACCAAGAAATTAGGGACAGTCGAGCCGTACTCCAAACATCCCGCCCGAAAGGGACCCTGTCTCCCTCCTCGCCGACCGATATCCATGCGGAGGGGTAAAAAAAATATCCACCCAGCAGGAGACGCAGCGTCTGGCGTCCAGGAGGCCTGGCCGGGGCGAGCGCGCCCATTGTCCTGCGCTCGGCCACCCCGTCACGACTGTTTAGCCTTTAAATGCAAATCCCTGGCCGGGACAATACCTGGCAGGATTGGCGTGAACTGGTCGCTTTGGGTGGCGCGTACCGATATTGCGGCACCTCGGTCCCTAGCCTGCTCTTTCTCAAGATGGCACACAGGAGTGTTGGCCAAATTTTGTTGCCGTCGCGGCGTGCGTACCACGTGTCGCTTGCCGGGGGAAAAGAATGGCCACCGCGAGGGAGGACGGTACGTGACGAAGAACAATCGGCCACAGATCTTGGAACAGATGGATCGACGATACCACGGATCCAGATGGAATCTGGTAACACTCCGGCACGTTCCTCGAGAATAAAGGAAACCGTGCCGCGGGCTTTTGCACGCTGCTCGAAACATCCTGTCGCGCCGCGCGATAACGAACTGCGCCATTTTCCGCCTGCAACTTGTGCAGCGCATCTTGGATTGCTGTGCTATCTTGGAAAAGTTTCGTGATTCGTTTTGTCAGCTGCAGGAGAGGAAGGTGTTACCTTGGTGACTGTGTGGCGTTGGAAATGGGGAGGAGCTGGCGATTAGTCTAGCTAGGTAATGGATCCTTTATAGTGGGTACCCTAGGGTTCATCATATCGTTATGGAAGGCAGTGGGCAGTGTGCAGTGATGTATCTGACAATTGGAATTGTATAGACTGCTTCACCTAACTGTGTCACCTGAAATTTTTAAAATTTTATAAACATGTTTCCTACAAAAGTTGCACAGTTTTGTGGAAGCCAGTGTATAGTAACGAAAGTTTTATTCGTGAATCGATATGAAACATTATTCGGACTATTTGAAAAAGTGAAGAATTGACAGACAGCGAGGGTAAATGTGCACATGTAGACGAAATTAATCATTGTGTAAAAACAAATCGAAATTGTACAACAGCTTTTTTCGATCGTGGTGTTTGCGAGAAAATCGGGTTTAATTCCTTTGTGAGTAGAGTGCACATGTTCCGGGCGGATTATTAAACTTAATTTTGGGGGAACAAAGATCCGTGCCGGGAAACCAGTTGCATAATTTCGACTCATTTTTGCACATGGATTCATTTAATCTATAATTGCACCATATTTACTGTTGTGGTATACCAATGTCTAATTAGAATACACGTGTACCTATTAGATGAGTTTCTGGAATTGATTTTCTCGAAAACGAACTCGTGAAAGTAAAAGTGTTATTCGATATTTTCTGCTTATTTCTATATGTAGAATCTCCTCCTTTCGTATTGCAGCACTAGTTCGATGATACTTTGCATACATATCGACCAAAAGTTTAGGATCACTCTGTCAATTGAGGGCAGTACAGATTTTCTTGTTAAACAAACAAATTTAAATAACGTTACCTTGAGAAATGATACTAAACCAGGAAGGAAACAGGAGCATCGCAACTGAGTTGGACGTTATCCGAATAAATATTTATTCGAATAAAAATTTATTCATTACTCTCGAATAACTTCATTTTATTCGATTTTTTCATTTTTAAAAATTTATTCGAATAATGCCCAACTCTGCATTGTAATCATCGCTGAAAGTCTTAAATTCAAATTAGAACACTTGTAATACCTACGATATAATTTTAATGAAAATCACTTGGATGCACTGTATACGAATACGCGTGAGTTCCTGCTTTTTGTATTATCGTTTGGCATTGGAAGGGAGGAGTTGCACACTGTTTTTGTTAAAGAGATTATTTTTAGTGAACGTTATTTATGTGTGTTTTAACACGTCACACGAAGGCGACGTATTGAGAAGCTAGAAGGGCGGTCTAAAAAAATATAACACCGTGTGTTTCGGCTTGTACGTGGGTCACGTACGAGTAGTATATCCCGTGGACCTGGAGCATGATCCCTGACCCAACATCCAGATGGACCACGAGAACACCACACTTCTTAACACAAACAATGCCAGCTGTGACTAAAAAAAGCGGAAAGAACTTCTGGTTTTAACATGCCTTCACGCAGGGAATAGTCTTCGGAAGAAGATGAATTAATTGTTCTTAAAAGTCGCGAAAATTGCGCGTTAAAGAGTTAATGATTGATATTATCGAAGGAAGGCTGCTAGTAGAAAATAATGTAAAATTTTGACTTCAGTTGAAATGATTATAATCGATAGTAGAGAAGTAAGAAAGATACCTGTATACAGTCCATCACAATACTATTCGCACAAATAGAATCTTGATAAAAAAATTGTATTGAGGGAAAAGAAATTGAGAAACTGATAGAAAGGAAATTTTGTACTTTAAGAAATATCATAAAAGTGTGCCAAAGTCGAACATCAGAACTTGTTGCATAGTCCAAAAGTACAAGAAAATCCTAAAATTAATTTTGAGGCACCAACATTCCTCTACAAAAAAGCAATCTGTGATGAAAAAGCACGAAGACATATTACTCCAAAGCTTTGAGCCCAAAATCACTTGTGGAATAGTAAGTTCTATTAGTAAAAAGGATATTTATATCGAAAGCTGTTGACAGTTAGCAAAATATTCTGTTCCTGAATAAAAACTTTAACTGGAAAATATGAAAGAAATCAAACTGCGAGTTCCACCCCAAAACTTCCATTTACGCCAATAATGTTCTGACTCAGTGCATAATACATAAAGGAGGAGTACCGCGGGTAAAGTGCCATCAGTTATTATCCGAGAATGGTCGTTTAGGGCGCAAGAAATTCCTGACTCGTAGCTGAATATACAAAACGGACGTAAAACCAACCCTGTGACTGAGTATTCAGGAGGGGTGTGCAGGGATTAGCAATTTCTCCAAGTGCGGCTGTGTTACGTCCCAGGGGCGCCATATCGCTCCCCGATACCAATCGATGCTGCCATCGATCACTCGCACCCTGTACTCGAAGCAGGAATCTTTCCTTGGGCTTCTCACTTGACCGTGCACGGAAGTCGCACTACACGACGAACTGGCAAGAAGCATGCTTCACTTCCTACTTCTCGCCTCAATGCACCGATTTTAAGAAATTCCAGAACAATCTCAGCTGCTTTTTTAGTAGCTTGCAGTGGCGGACTGAGTCTAAAAATATTGATTGCCCACCCACAACTATGAGGCTATCATTTCATTTTAATAAGAAATAAATAAAATTTGCGAAAAATACGTAAGTGGCAAAAAAGTCGGTAAAATTACATTTTGGCGAAATTAGTGTATCCTCAAAAAATGGTTTTATTCAAATAGGAATACCTACTTAAATTTTAGTTGCATACAGTAATAATATTAGAACTTTTATTATATTTTCAAACAACTATAGGTGATTAACATTTTTAACATATCGTCTGATGTTTAAGGAGACCCAATTCATCAGGGCCCACTTGCCATCGGGCAAGCTGACACACTCTCCAGTACATACTGCATTACAGATCTGTTTCTGAAGAGTAGACAACTGAATTGTTTAGATTCTAATGCTGATCTCTTTATTCCTTAGACTTCTACGTCCTTCATAAATGTTCCTTTGTCTTGTGTTAACTAACCATATCAGAAAAACGTTTATATTGCTTCATAGAAGACTTTAGAAGCTCAGATATTGACAGTTAAAGCGGTTCAAACTTTTAGCAGATAATTTCCAAAAGTCCTCGCCAAGTCAATTGGCTTCATTATGAATTTATTAGCTCGAAACATGAAATGTCCATTTTCTTCGGTTAAAATAAGTCACAGCACTTGTACCAAGTTGTCCCGCAAGTTCTCTGACGTGGATCCGGTTACCTTCAAATCTTTGTTTCTCGTCGTCTTCGCTGATCTACCCCGCTCTTCATTTCCAAAGCTGGAATCGCCAGAAGAAAATTTTGATATCCAACACCGAAAAATACATTCATTAGCACTACCCTCCCCCAAAGCTATATTAACATTACGTGCAGCGTCGACCGCAGAATGACCGAGTTTAAACTCATAAAGGGAAATTACTCGAATTTCGTTCTTATCGTAGTGCCGTTGCAAAGAGAACACCGAAGAACTTCCAACATATTTCAAACAAAAGAGCCTAGATCGACATTCAATTTCATGCAAACCATACCACAGACAAACAAAATCCTTCTTAATCCAATCTCGGTAAAGAATCTAAAGCGTTCGGAAGGGCCTAATACAAACTCATTACTCTTCCCAAAATAACTACCTGATTATTCTTACACGCGCCTGAAATATCTGGCACCAAACAGAACAACAGCTTCCTCCATATCAAAAGAAAAACTCTGCCACCCTTATTCCCCATCCAAACGACGCGGTTCGAAAAAACTGCCGACTCGTTCCACTCCCGATATATCCGCCGTCGTTGACACGATTTAAAGCCGTTCCAACGATATTCCGAGCGTACCTGAAGCGATCGTTCCTAGGGCGCATCGGGAATCTTTATCGGAATTCGCCCTGCACCCTTAGCGTATTTGGATATCATTGTGGATGCGCGTGGGTGTGCGTTAATGCTCGCTGTTTTGCGCGGTTGAGGGGACGGGGCAGGTAGGGGGAGGATTTAAGGACCCTCGTACATTCGGGCGCGTATAATTGTCTGAGTATGCGTAGATTCGGTGAAATCTTCGTCACGCGTGCGGCATAGCAGACGCACGGAATCACGCAAACACCCGCCGCGAATACCGAACGAATGCCTGGCATCGGTTCACCCGGTGCAAGCCGGAGAAGGGTGGTAATCCGATCCGGTTCCCGCCGGGACGGGGGGCTGCACCGCGAATTTCGTATTCCACTCGTCGTGTCTTTCATTCCGCGCGCCGTTATCTCTTCTTTCCTTGGCCCCCCTCCCCTCTCTCTCTCTCTCTCTCTCTCTCTCTCTCTCTCTCTCTCTCCGCGACGACTGCCGCGCAAATCGAACTGGATTCGGCGGCGATCCCACCGAAGTGCGAGTGCCTTTCCTCAGGGGGGCAGCGGGAATCGTAAACTGCCGCGCGAGTGGAGTAAAATGGAATGGAGTAATGACTGGAGTACGTGTGGGAAGCTGGGAAGTGATAGGATTGGAGAGAGAGAGAGAGAGAGAGAGAGAGAGAGTGGAGCTACGAGGAAGGTTTTCATTTAGGCCGGGTTTAGTATCGGTGGGGTTGAAAAGTCGCTGCTTTTATTTCGCGCATATGTTATAACAGGAGGGAAAGTTAAATTCGAGATAATAGACTTATACGAATTATTACGACACTTGAATATTCAACGTGTGCCCAAAAACCAAACTGCGGACGAAAAAATTTTGCTCTACAATTTTGATTTATTTTTGCCAGCTCGTTTGTGTCATTCTTTCGGCCGCACCTTGTATGTATGTATACTGTCCCCTATGTATAATTTATATTCTGCAAACCTTCAAGATCTATGCTGCATCCTTTCTAATTGAATGCTATATTTAGACATTAAGTAGGGGGCCACAGGACTGAAGCATACTCTAAACGAGGTCTGAGTAATGATATACACACACAATAACTTTATGATATCTATATTCACAAAATCGACTGGGAAACGTAATATTCCTATTTGTAAAATACAATTGCCTGATATTTTCGCAAAAGTACAATGCGTGCCGACCACTTTAACAATCACGTACCTAGTAGCAATATCCAGGCGCAAAATCGGACATTCAAAAGTAACCCATTCGTATAGACTAGCTAAGGACCCGACACCAATTTGTCCTGTTTGCAATTCTGTAATTACAGTGGAACACCTATTACTATACGGAGTTAAATACAGAATGTATAGCGACAGACATAAGATTAACGCACCCGTGAAGAACAATTTCGACAAAGATAAGATACATAAATTTAGTATAGAATTCTTAAAGGAATCCAAATTACTGAACGAAATACTACATCCTCCCAAAAAACTCCGTACTCTAAGTAGCTGTCACTAATAACCAAGCAGTTGAGGCGACTTTAAACTAATAAATAAAATAAATAACAATCATGTACCTACCTATGAAAATTGTGACACTCCGTAGATTTATGGATATGATGTAACCCTGGTATACCATCCTCCGAACACTGTGCAGACGAGAGCAAGATTTACTGTCTGAAGTGGTGGACACAGATTTTTCGGGCCACCCTGTTGTAGCAAGACGGAAGGATGCCTCTTACGCGGCTAATCGGCGTGTTCAGCGCGACTAATCGGACTTTTGGTTCCTGGGAACATCTGTTACGGTTGGACCGGATGCTTCGTTCCACGCAAGCACGACGCAAACGTGTTTGTCATACCGTTGACTTTCGGCGTCGTCGTGGTGCTCGAAGGAATTAGAGGGACACTTATTCAAACACGCGCGGTTAAAAGTGGTCCCCCATCGGTGCTACCTCGTGGCATTCATCGTCAGCTTTGTGAGGACGGCGACGGGTTACACCGTGTCGTTACGAAACAGGGTATGCGCTCCTTCCCGCGCCTCGTCAAGGAGACAGCCATTGCCGGGCACCGATGCGTGGCAAATTCCAAGACCCCTACTCATCGGCCCTCCAAGTGATCGGAGAGATGCAGCAGTGCCCTTTTCCGGTCACCGAGTTTGCGGAAAAAATGAGTATGTATCAGCTTCTCCTCAAAAAAGGAAAGAATTCGGTCGTCCATAGCGATGAGGCGCCTGAGAACGTTATTTTGATCGTGACATGGAATATTTTGCGGAATTGTAATAAAGGTACTTATCCAATGTTCAGCTTTAAAAATGATAAAAAATTTTGAGTGCAGGGGAATGTTTGGGAGAAATGATTTTTTGCAAGTGAATCTGTTAGGCAAAATGAAGAATGAGGGACCATTTTTTCTTCTATGTGAACTGGTTTTGGACATTATAAGAAATAATTCAATGCAAGGGCAAACAGTCCGATATTTATGGAGTGAGAAGGGTTATTAAAATGTTAAAGGTATTTGCATATATAGATAAAATGCCCATTTTAAGGCTTTATCTGATTTTACACTGTTATAAAAGATTCTAGAATCCTTAGATTACGAATTTTAACAAAAGCTGAGGAATTAAATTCCTAAAGCTTAGAAAAGGACTCCTATAAAGATTCCCAATAAAATTGAGGAATATATTCAGTGAAACTGTACAAACTGTAATATTCTTATTTGAATCAGCTTTCAATGTGAAGCTCATGCAAAGTATCTCTATGGTTGTCTTTTTGATAACAACAAAATATTCTTTTGAGATTCTTAAGCTATCAACGAATCTCGACGTAGAAAAATTCTGATAATAGTGGATTACTTGATACAAAGCTTTCCCATTTAGTTATCCTGTTATTAGGAAGAATGGTCCAGGGCTCAAGAGCTCACGATAAAAGTGCATATAATCGTTCACAAGTAGCTCACAGTTTTTCAAAAGGACAATCTTGATTATATCTCTTAAGTAGCCACAACCATTTCACCAAAGCCCACTAATTGTGTTTCCCTTTCTCCGTTAATTCCACCATTTTTATTTCCGTGTAGCTGTCTGCTGCGAACCGCACCAGGCACGAAAAAAATTCAATTTTTCCTACCACTTGGCAATACAGGCTGTCTCTCGAATGGGAACATTTAAATTCTTGATACACTTGCGCGGATAAGGTTTAATAATTTATTATTGTTCCACGAATATTCAATGCAATACACACTCAAGTGTGTGTTCGCAATGAAGTAGATATTTACATGTTTATGCTGATAACTATTTCAAAAACTCGAATAATAATTTAGTAACAAATTTCCCCGATCAGCAGCATATTTCAAAATTTTTCTAAAAAATTTGTTAGCAAAATATCCGATTTTGAATGCCCTGGCAACTTCTGGCGGTTGCTGTTTTTAGATAACACAAGTGGAATGGTACACTAAACATTTAAATAACAATTAGAAAGATTAATATTTCAACAGAAAGGTTGGATAATATTAATATCACCCTCCTTACTAAGTAGTCCAACTATTATGATATTATGTAGCTCATTTCTTTACATCATTATAATACTCTAAGTACTTACTTTGTATAAGTGGTCCAAGGAAAGGGGTTGAATAATCTAAGATCTACTAGTAAATATTAACAGCAAGTGCTAGAAACTACAAAAAATTAGAAAATAATGCATTCAAAAATACAGAAAAAGTGTCGAATCAACATATGTACCTACTTAGGTACCTACATAGTAGATCTACAAACTGTATTTCCAAGGAAATGGTACATGATCTATGGCCCCAAATTCTCCAACCCTTTCCTAGGATCTTAACCCTTAATTCTGGACGTGGAGTCTGGAAGATTCTTGCAGTATTATTTTTCCTATATTTTCCTTCTTTTCATTCGACCTTGCTTTATAATATGTCATGCCACGAAGTCAACCTTAAGTGGTTTTAAACAAAGCATGTAAAAGTATATTTTCAAATATGTAATAAAGTCGCTTGACCAATGGAAAATTATTTGAGAGGTGTCTCTGAGACTCCAACGTCACCATTTATGTCACAAAGTGGGTTAAGAACATTATCTGCATTTAACCACCGCATTTGAAAGCTCATTTACTGCTCGAATTTCAGTTTTAAGAGCTCGTCGCGATTAGAAGCTAATTCCAAGCTGAAAGAACAGCTCCGTCAACGCGTAGCGTCTAACGACAGGTTCGTTTTCGAGCATACAGAAAATTCCCTTTCCCAGAGACGTCGTTACGTGACGAACAGCCGATCGTGATGATCGGCGAAACGCATTAGAGGTGCATGTTCCTTCTTTTTTTCGTATGGTTCCATTAATCATACAAGTCTCCAGCTGAGCATCGAGATCGACGCTGCGTGACAAGTTTTGAAGCAATTAGACGCCCTTCGAAATTCCTAGCTGAGGAGTCATCGCTCCCCCCCCCCCCCCCTCTTCTCATCGGAACTGCTCCTTGGTTCGTTTCGCTGGGCCCTGATACGAATCATCAAACACGTAGCCTTTAACTAATGCCTCCACCCTTGACTTTAAAGTGTAACGAATCGAATGAACTTTGCCTCGAGAATGAAATACTATTCCTCAACGAGAGCAATTATTTGTACAGAGTGTCGTATTTGAAATCGTAAATAGTAATATGTCAGGAGATATGGGGGTTGCATGTGATGACCTAAGAATCAATTAATTCTCTTATTTATATTTATTATCAGGTTCTAATTTGTCTGTTCACTACACATTTCATAATTTATATGGGAAGGTGAAGTATTATTAACACAATTTTTTAAGGTTTCTCGTGATTTCGAAGGTTCACAAATAACAATGACGTCCTTTGGCTCCACTACTAAAATTGTAAGTAGTATGTACAAAACAATATTTCACTTTGCCTGGCCATTTCACATTGTCCCGATTTTCCCCACTAATAAAAATCATTTTATCCAACGCGCAAATTTTTCTTTATCATAATACGCATTCCTACACTCAAAGAACGTAACTTGTTCCTTGATTCCACCAAAGAAACGATTCTCCACATCTCTACAATCGACCAATGCATGGCATTCCTCAAAACAACTCCGAACACAAAGCCAGCCTTAAGGGGTTAACCTAGTTAGGCGGCCGAAAAGGGGCGAATGTGTGTGAATTTTTTTTAAAAAAAGCGCAAGCATATATATATTTACAGAATTTTTTGCACTTAAAAGAGCAACATTTAAAGAACTTTTAGAATTTTTTTCCTAGAAAAATATTTACGTTTATAGTAAAGAAATCCAAGAAGCCTTTTTAAAAATTTGGTATCGCGGTGAGCACTGCCATTCGGAACCAGATTATCTGAAATAAAAAAAAAATCAAAAAAGATTTCGTTAGTATATTAATGTATCCTCTGATTAACGGAGGGAATTTCCGAATTAATTGAAAAGAAAGTGACAGCTATTTAAATGGAAATCCTGTTTTGTCGCGAAAAAATCAGGCTCCGCGCTAACGAGAATATCACTTCTACCAGAAATGGTTAAACGCGGACCAATCCTCCAGGACCTCGGCCACCGGCATTTAAAATGACCCCTGTTTACATGCCCACCGTCATTATTACCTGCTCGACACCGCGACTCCGTTCGACCGGCGCGCTTTACGGCGTCGACATTATAAGCTTATAACAGATCGGTGATCGAAAGAAAAGCGCTTTCCACCCCGTGATCGCGTCGGCCTGGAAAAGTGCTTACTCGGTACACGCGGTGGAAGCGTCGAATAAGGCGTGCCAGGGGTCTTTCTCATTTTGTCTCTGGGCAAACGCTGGCTGCCGCCACCTAACCGTATTACGATCTCCACGTTCCATGGGCCGAGTACCTTTTCGCGGGCAAGAAGGAGGAGAAGAAAGAGGACGGCGCGGTCAATAAGAGACCTCGTGCGTGCTGATACGAGCATATTTCGTCGTCGAGAGGGTAAAGTCTGCGGTGAAATAAGGATCCAATAACGGGCCGAGTGGACGTCGCGGAGGGTAACCTCTTGCGCTCGCACCCCCTGCGTCCGGTTAACTATCCGACAGGGAGCAAAGAGACAGGAGAAACCGGACGACGAAATTGGTCACGGCAAACATAAGGGGATATTAGCGCGGAGATCTGGTTTTTTCCCTCCAACTTCGACGATCCAGAGAGAAGCTTTAAAATACGCTCGTCCGCTTTCTCGCAGCGCCTCCACCCTCCTCGCTGTCTAAATGGATTAAAATAGCCGAAGCTGACAAGCGAGCCGATAATTTTTATTAGTGCTAAACCTTGTCCACGGTAAAAACGTCTTCGAACGGATATACAGTGGCTCCTTTGGAACAAGCTATCCGTGATAAGTTTTCGGTGGGCTGCCGGGTTTGAATGAAAGGAGGATAGTAGATGGAAGTTTAATAGTGGGGGAATGGGTGATCCCCCACTATTGTAGGTGTTAGGCAGGCCGTTTGGTTAATCTTTTTCACTGGGAATTTAGATTCGAAAAAACGAGGAGGAAGTGGTTGTTCTCGTGTAACAGCTTTCAATCTGGAATCTTTTCTTAACTCTACCCTAAAGGGAAGAAAATTTAAAACTGTGGGAGACATTTAAACATATGTAATAAAGGAATTATTACAATTAACATAGAAGTCTGTGACTTCTCAAGAAAATGAACTTAAATAGTATTGTATTAAGGGGTTACATATCCTTGACAGGTCGTAAAATAGGTGTCTTTTTATGATTTACCTTCATATAAAGAAACTTCATATTTAAAAATCATGATATATACCTTGTTGTGTATAACTTAACTTGTATTCTCATTAAAAAGAAATTTGATATTTGAAGAAATGGTGTCATAGCAGAGATTATCTCAGAGTCTTGTTTTATTTTTCATTAACAAGAAAATATGAAAACTTAGGGCGCGAATCATCTGCTTGACTTTGAGTAGGTGCCGTTTTTTAAGAAATAAATTTTTCAAAATTTGTGCCGACAAGTACTAGAAATTCAAATCCGTTTACTAATCTCTGAGATATTTTTGCTGCCGCAAATGCTATAACTATGAAGAGGTCTTGAGACGCAATGACATCATTTTTTAAGATATTAAATTTCTTTTTGTAGCGAATACAGCTAAATTTATACACAACAAGGTGTATGTCTTGATTTTTAAATACAACATTTTTTTATTTTAAAAAAAATTTACAAAGGTAGCCCTATTTTCTGAGGTGTCAATGGTACATATGTAACCCCCTTAAAAAATGTGGTCATTTTTTTAATGTAATTCTCTTCATACTCTGACAATCCTGGAATATTCAACTCAAACTATGCATCTCCAGAAAATATGTCTCTGCAACAGTGTATGTTGGCTTTGAATTATTCTATGCGTCCATTTCGTAATTTTTCATTAATTCTGTTGGTAGGATAATAATTGCAAGGATTAAAATCTACGAGCTTGCAAGAAATTTGCAAAAATGTGTCCCGCAGACGATGAGCCATAGTTCATGGTGCAACCAAGGAAACCTTATAATCCAACAAAGCTATTAAGACCTACAAACTATTAAGGCCTGGAAAAAGAACGATCGTTGCCTCTTAAAATAGATAAGATTGGCCGTCGCTTCTTCTGTTCATCCGAACGTGACATCTTCGATTGTAGAACCATGTTCCTCCGCTTCGTGCGCGCCTCTAACAAGCTCAGCACTCGCCGCACAAATAGATGCTCTTCCAGTGACGTTTCTGGGTATCTTCGACAGCTTCTTCTTCCCATTACGTTTAACTAAGGTATTCCAACGTTGCCCCGTCATCGGCGAAGCAATAGTGACCAGTGGACGAGGATAAACGTTTCGCTCCCTCGACGTCGATTATTCTCAGCCCCTTGGAGACTCGTGAAAATTCCCCGAAAGCTGTTAAACGTGGAAAGGGCGTAGAAAATTCAACGACACGATTAGACGGTCAAGTGTGTTTACCCTTGTTAATCAAGCCCGAAGGTAGACAGGGCGCACCCTTGTCGCGGAACCTTTCGATCCTTCCCTTTTTTAAACACCCAATAGTTTGCTCGCTCGCGCCGAGGCAATTCTCTTTGCCATTCTTCCCCGGAACAGATTCGATTCTCTTGTCAGATATTGAATCTCGAAGCGATTCCCGAAAGAAAATCGACGGGCAAAGGAGAGGGACAGGGGGCGAGACGAGATTAGATGGGCAAAAATGGCAGCGGCGACGGGCGAAACGTCCTAAAAGCCCGCCGAGCCCGAGTGAAACCGACCTTATTTATCATCGATATCCCTATCGGAGCCTGGAAAGGTTTTGAAGCCGGTTGTTCAAAGGAACGGTGGTTAATAGCGTCTCTTGATACCCTTAGCTGAAAGTGATCAGATCGTGCTGGAGGAAATTGTCTTCTGATGGCACCTTTGCACTCTGCATCGACTGTGATAATCTTAATGCAAAGTCCGATGGAACTTGGAAGATTTCCTTCGAATTGACTGAACAGTAACCTCGGTGTATACTTCGATTCTTGAAGTATTTATAAGAACGTGTGTAGGATAGTGTTTGCTTTGGCACTGCTTAGGTGTTAGATTTTATGAGATTCGTTTAATAAAAGCCTGAAAAGTAAATTCGAAATTCCTTGACTTTAAATTAAAACTGCACTGACTTGAAATTATTTACGAAATTGAATTTGTTTTGATAGCTAAATATTCTGAAGTATGCAATTACCCAAATGCATCACAAAGTTTTCTATTCTTTACCTCAATATAGTCCAAAATCATGAAAAAATAATTGTATTTGTAGAGAACACTGTATGTGCCACCTCTTAGTTGCAGAGAAAACTGAATGTGTCATTCGTGTAAATTTGTCCACCTATCGCTTAATTGGCTCTTACATTGTTTTCTACAGAAGTGGCATTGGACGTACCAGCGGTACCATCTTTCAGCACTATTAGTAACTTATTTCCAAAACGAAATTGCATTAAAATTCTATACTATAATATTACCATTAGCACGTTGAATATATTTCGATAAAAAAGTTTTAAGTTTAGCACTTACAGTGTTATCTACAAGGACTTTTCAATTATCAACTAATCAAACATCTACAATACCGTGCACTGCCATCATTCAGGCTACATAATCCCAGTTGTCGCAAGAAGCTACGCGATTCGGCTCTCCTCTCTTCTCAGAACGATCCACATCATCCGTCCAACCGTCTGTTCTTCCGGTCCCACCACCGAAATCCAGACAGGTGGTAATCGGCGTCGGTTTCCAGCGAAACCCACCTAAAATCGCTACAATGTATCGTGCCCTTAAATTAAACACAAAACAACCCCCTAAACACGGGCGCGCCCTGGCAAAGGGGTGGTGCCCTTTCGCGAGGAGGTGCCCGGGACGTGTCCCCTATCCTCCCCGCCCCAATAGAAGAAGGGAAAAAAAGAGGTAACACGAGACCCGCAGAGTGCAGAGCAGCGCTGACAAATGCCTCGTAATAAGCCCGATTGTTCGATGCCGGGCCAATTTGAGTGGCAGCCTAGCAATTTCGAGTACGGGAAGCTCCCACCGGAAAAGGCGATCCCGTTCGGTCCTTTTCCCTCCGCCATGGCTGGCCAGCGGCGCGCAACGTCACAATGCCACCAAACACGCACACACAGCCCCCCTCTAAAAAGGGTTGCACACGGCGGGTGTGTGCACACCCTATGTACCCAGCTTCTTCTTTGGCTTGGTTCCATTGGACGACGCGGAATCGTCCCGGGAGCGAGACCCCTGTGCGCCGTATGTCGCCGTGAACGACAATTGGGGTCAGGGAACGACGAGTCGCTTTCCAAAATGTGGCTGTCCTGTGACAAACTGATCGTATACATACTCGGTGTGTGTTGCAGAAATGGGTGCTTCGATTGGGGATATAGGGAGGTTAAAAATATCTTCAGCTCTGGCGCTACTTGAAGTGTTCTTCAGTCTGTGATCGTTGTATTCCCTTGGATGGTGAGAACTTTTGGTGCAGGTTGGGGTTGGTCATGAAGCGGTGTGTTGCAGTCCTTAGAATAGCTCGGTTGAATTACAGTAGGGTTTTAATTATTTAAGGTGGATGAAGGATGCGATGGTAGAGATGAAGGAAATTATAGATAATGGAACAGTGAGTTTTTTGACGTTGACGATTCTATTTTTATGGTTAAGCGATGCACATAGGTAACAATAGAATGTAGAACGCTTTGCAACGTGTTCAACTGAATTTTGTACTTCCTGCCCATGGATCCAGAATATATTTTATTCTCACCGAAACTATCTTCAGTATTGGTAATCTTTGGCTTTCCAATTTTACTAAATTTATTTGCTGAATCTACAGATCACTGCTTTCAAAATTAGGTTTGTTGATCCGCTCCGTATAGGTGGGATTCTATATTCGTATTTTTCATGTATATAAAAAAATGTTACTCTAGGAATTTTTTCCTTATTTTTACGATATAGTGTGGACAAAAATGCATCGATAAGACTTTTTCTTGATAAAATAAAAAATCATGATACTAAGAGTTAAACCCCTTCTGATCTAAAACACTTGCTCTGCTCCACTTGATGTACAAACGTCACTATTGCTTGCTTGGTCACTATCGCCTATTAATATTTCATTGATATATGCTAGCAAAGCTCACAAACCACTAACATCCTTAAATCCATCACTACCGCTCACCCACCGTGACGTTTGCACGTCACCGTCCCCGGGCCAAAAATCCTTCTGTGCCACGTATTGCCGACGATCAGTCGAATTGCGATCCCCTTCGCTTTCGCCCGTCCGTCGTATTAGATAATCACCAAAGAACAGCGGCGAGACGGGGGGAAGGGTGGACGAGGGAGGGCCCGCCATAGGGACTTGAAAGGTCCCGACATTCATCATCTATGGACGTCGAGAAGGGATTCCCCCTCACCCCCTGCGCCCGTGCTCGTGGACCTACCGACCGGGTCGATGGTGGACCTGTGCGCGACTTCCCTTTCGAAAATTTTCTCTTTGTCACTCTCTCCTCCTCGCCCCGTCCCTTCGGCCCCTGTGTACACGCCAGGGTAAACACAATGTCAACGAGCACATTAATGTTACACTACACTCGTCGCCCCGGCTCTTTCGTGACACTCTATCGACCATCCAGCGGATCTCTCCGTCGACTCTCTAGGAAATCGTGGCTAGAACAATTGTGCACTTCGTTGAGAGAACGAGAAAGGGTCGGGACCGGGTAGGGGGGGGGGAGGGGTGAGGAAGAGAGATCGGCTGGTGGATAGTTTGGCATTGTTCCACCGGCTAGCTTACGGGCCGTTTGAGGCGAACAATCAATGAAAACTTGTTTCGCTTTCTTTGTCGGTTCTGATGCAAACGCGGATCGCTTGACAGACCGTCGCCCTGTGTCCACGCGGGACCCTCCCTTTTGGTCTTCTAGCTCCGGTGGCGTCCTTGCCTAGTCGCGTAAGTAGAGCTGAAGGGAATGAATTGCACGGGTGCTGGCGAAACGACGACGATAATGGTACTTGCCTTCGAAAGAGAGAAACGATCGAACAAAAGCCTCGCACAGTGTTATTTCAGCCCTTGAAGCACTCCTGAGCTTCCTATTGGGCACCCCTCCCACGCCCCTCGCTGCACCTTCGTGGATTTAAACTGGAGTAAAATGCAAAAGCTCCTTAAAGTGTTCCGCGCGCGATTTCTACACCGCGCAAGTGAATTCTTTGCGCGCGAATCGTTAACTCGATTACCTTGCCTCCCATGACTTTATTACGATCAATGTTTAGACAATGATACACAGATTTGCTCTGTAAATTTGGAGGATTTTTAAGGGTGTCTGTCTTTATGGTGATAGATACAGACAAGTGAATTTTATTTTCGAATAACTTTTTATTTGGTAAATTTGGAAAAATTCGGAATAATGAAATCTTAAGTTTGAGTTTAAATTTTGAATAGCGATTTGTAATAGGAGAAAGGTCTTCTAAACTTGTTACACAGATAGCAGTGTTTTCTGGTAATGAACTTTAACATTTGTGATATTTATTTACTTGTTACTGTTCTGTGAAAATATTTTGATATTTTTAGAGTTCAGAAATAGAAACAGTGTCTCCAACGTTACTTTTCGTCGTTGCTATTAAAATTTTTTAGATCTTCAAGTTTCCCTTGTTTATTCACATCATTTAATATCTCTCCACTCCTCGGCTGTACAATATATTAACCTTCGGCAGTCACAACTATTTTTTCGAACGTAGTTGTCACACAGGGTCGACTCAAACCAAGCCAATTTTCAATCAGCTGCTGTTTAAAAACTATCTGTTAAAGTATCCTCAAAGATATTTTACCTCAAAGTCAAATTGTGGGCTATATTGGCCAAATGTGACAATCGAGAGTTATTATCATCTAAGAACAAACCTGAAAAATAAATTCATCCAATAATCAACAGTTTACAAACTACAATGATTCACCGTCAATCAAACTAGTAAAGGTAGGTAGTGCATAAAGTTTGAGCCACCAGTTCGGTTCAAATTTCCCAAGCAATTAATACCCAAGGCATATAACAACATATAAATTAAGAATTCCCACTCCTCGAGGGGTTACGCTTTAATCTGCTCACAAAAATCGTATGAACGTTTCAAAATAAATCAGCCACGAGTAAAAATTGCCAGCACTTGACTTAAAAATGATTGTCACTTCTTCTTTCGTACCTATCATTTATCGCAAACGTTTACATCTATGTGTGGGCGTACCTAGGATAATCCAGCCGAGACCCCGTTCTAATGGATATTAAAATTTGTAATTTAATTGCGTCGCTGAATAATAAGTCATTTGGCCGTGCACCCAAACGCGTATGCTGAAAACAAAGTTGCCGCAATGGAAAGCCACTTCATTGAGGTAGAACCAGGTATTCATCGTGCGTATAGAACAGTTTTAATGGAAACGCAACTCTTGCCCAACTTTGATCGAACGTCTTATGTATTCACATGAATATCACCCCCGAAAACTTCCCTCGCGAGAGCTTATCGGGCTCAAATTTTCTCGGGCGGCTTAGTCGCCGAGTAACTCGACCATATAATAATGGAAGATTCGCAGAAGCTCATAAATATTTCCATGAAACCGATTAGCGACGCATCATGGCGGATGAATGAATAAAATCCTCTATAAATACCCATAGGCGTAGGAACAAAGAAACACGCGTCGAGGGAATATTCAAATATCATTGTTCCATCAGAACCTTTTAATAGAAAACTGCTTTAGTGAATCAAAGTGTTCAGTAACTAGCTTTGGTGCTTTTAAACTTTCCTCTGCTACAAATGCCATTAAGAGACAGCTCTTTTCGTTCTTTCTTTCTTGGCGCGCTTGAGAAGTTCGAGCGGACGTTTTAAACTGCAATAATTGAATAAACAGAGGTTAATGCTGGGGAATAAAAATATTTTGACGTACGAGTTAAATGGGAAAGAAGATATGTAAATTGTGAATTCATGTACTGGAGAAATTCGTGCAGAAACTGCTTAGTTTAATAGTTTATTAATTGAAAAGCAATGAATATAGAAGCACGTAGTTCCAATTATCAAGAGCACTATATTGCACCAGATAGTAACAAATTCTGAAGTGTTTAAACATAGATTTCATCACAACAGGGTACAACAGGAAAACATTCTGCAGGATTTCCAAAAAGAAAACATAAAACTCATGAAGAATGTAATAAGTACAGTTTAAAGAGGAACAACCAAACTCACAATTATCTTATGAAAAAAAAAGATGCAGAACTCAACTCGTAACAGAGAGAAACATAAACCATACTAAATAGTACTAAAGAAATTCCCAGTTAATTATTTATTTATTTATTACTCAAGAGAAGTCCGGCAACTCGAAAATTCAAAAAAATCTGAAACTTTGTAGGAATGTAGCTCAAGTGAAGCTAATAACGAGACTACTTTTTGATTCGTCGATAAAACGATCATAAGGATAAAAACACAAATTCAAAGTTCTATGGTTTTTTATGTTGTATAAATCGGCGATAAAGAATTTGGGAAAAACATTATTTTTTCAAAATGTATCCCCACGACCCCTTTTCCGACAATTCTTTATCGCCATATTGTAGGACATCGAAAACCGTAAAACTTTGAATTGAAATTTTGTTTCGATACCTTTTGCTGTTTCGCAGATATTCGCGAAAATATGAAAATTCGCAATTTCTTTGAGGAGGTGTTTTCACCCGTAAGACCATTTTATTACCAAATCAAAAAATAGTTACGTTATTAGCATCACTTGAGCTACATTTCTGTAAAGTTTCAGATTTTTTGGTACTTTCGAGTTGCTGAACTTTCCTTGTCAATACTAAATACCTCAAGAATAGAAAATTGCTTTTGAAAATCTATCAAAATTAAGGCAAGTCTCTACTGAGCACCAGTGAATACCTACGTCCATAAATATAGATACACAAACCGAAAATTATATTCGACTCCGTCAAATGCTTTCGCGATCCAAGTACAGTAGATCTATGAAAAGCAAGAAACGTGACATTGGGAAACGGTACATGAATGTCGTTTAGCGAGACGTTACAGAAGATTACTGTCGTGGGACGGGCAAAAAGGTGGAGGAACTTCAGCAGCAAAGTCGAGGAGGGCATCGGTTGGCGTCGCTGGAGCGATGATATAATACCAGAAAAGGCACGTGACCCACGTGCGAAATTCGAAGGAAACGGATGGAGATGCGTGATACAGTAGCCCTGCTGGCCGAGCTTCCTGCACGTTTTACATTTCCGTGCGTGTTCCCGCATGAAGCAAACCAGAAAGGACCCCGAGTGCTCTGTTTGTAGTGCCGCCACGGCCTTCCGAAATCACGGCTGGTCGCCACGTTTCCAGAAAAAGGGAAGAATGACAGAAGCTGGCGAACAGACGCGAGCGCTTTCGGCGGCAGACTATTCCGTGACACCTGGATTCGTCGTGTATTTATTATCTCGTAAAGAAGCGAATAACCATTACGTCCTTTGGAAGCCATTTTTGGACCATTTTTGGAAGAACTGCAAGAATACTTGGATTATTTGAAAAGTTTTCCTCTTTTTCCTCGGTCGAATGTTAATCATTTTAAAACAAGTACCTACATGCATTTTTTTATACAATTCAATGTGTAAACTGTTTCAGAGGGGGATATTAAGTAGATAGAAATAGGATATTTATTTCATTGGCAGGATAGTGTTTCGAATAGTTAAATAGTGTTATTAATGTTATGATATTTATTCTTAGATATGTAGGTGGCTTCTTTTCAAGAATCTTTTTGCGTATGCTTGCTTTTTAATCATTTTTAATCATTTTGGAAATGAATTGATTTCAAGTTAATTTTGTATGTAAATTACAAGCGACAACATTTGTTCATAATGTTTTATTATTCTAAGAAAATATTGGCTGTACTGTCTCATTGAAAATGTGCTTTTTGTTATTCAGGGGAACCCTAATAAAAAATAACTGCCCTACAAAGTTATTTTCACAGTCGTTCTTCCTTCATTTTCTTCGTGTACGTTTCTCCCATAATATTTCTATTCATGCGTTATATAATGATTTTGTTCCCTTTCACGATATTCAGCCTATTATTTGCTCCATTTACATAACAGTAACCCTAACTCGCTCATTTCCATACATTCCATTTCTCCTATTTTTCCTTTCGTTAAACTTCGACGAATACAGAACGTGGGTGTATTCTTATTTGAAATGAAACAATATATTTGAAATGAACAAAGAATCAAACAGCCTAAGGCCCTGCAGGCTGACTATGTTTCCCTTTACAAGGTATTCAACATTTTGTTTGCTTCGCGTACGGAATAATCGATTCGGGCTGCAAGAATAAAATTCTCTCCTTTCACTGAAATATTTCTTCAATGATTTGTCTAACTCCATGGTTATAAGACACACTTGAATTTTCTATAGAATTAAATGTTTTAAACGTGTACACAATTAGTGCCACCATACAGTTTATATTCTTATAATAGCAATGTAGGGTGTCATAAAAATAGCCACCGCATACTTTAAACTCTGATAATGCAAATGCGAGTATATGTATATTGCAGATTACAGCTTACCAGTGAGCATTCAGAAATCCCAAACTGAATAGGTATGTACACACATCAGGCTTTGATACAATTATCCTATACCACTCAAAAAGCTAATACATTAAGATTCTGATTAATGCAGCATACCCCTTTCTCTAATCTTCCCCTTTACCCTACCACGTAATACAATTTTTTCCAATTTCCCCTGACATTCTCTGCCTCATTACCAGTCACATCTACGAGTGGGGGTTCAAGAAGGGTCAATGTTTAGCCCTTTCGAGTTAAATACAGTTTTTGCAACATTTCTGCCGCCAATTAGTCGAAAGTGCAATTCTTCAATAAGTCCTTCTAGCTCGAGGTACTCTTCCAGCTGCACCAAAATCTGCACACCCACAATCACTCGCAAAACTCTGCATACGTACACCCACCTTCCCCAGAGTTACCAAAGCAACCCTGTTTTTCGCAACATTTCGAATTTATAGTCTGTATGCACGCTCTCGTGACTGACTGTACACGATGCACTAAATAAAGGAATATACGAGTATACCGAGCGGAGTAACCAGGAACCAGTCGTTGGACAGGAAACGATGGGAAACAACGATCGCCAGTACGAAAGGTATTGACACCGGCGCAAGAGTGGAACTGGCACCCATACGCCGGTATCAGAGGCTCGTAAACGTGCTCGTGAATCCGTAACGTGGGTGAGAGAACGTTAAGCATAATTCAGGCCCCGCACTCGAGAGTCCCCCGCCTTGGAAGCTGGACGTCAGATGGCTGGCCTATGAAGGTCTGCGGCAGGGGTATCACCCCGTAGGGCCCCCAGCCTCCTCCTCGTCGAGATTAGCATCGGCATCCGTAAACGCCAGAAAATAAGCGGCCACCCCTCCCGCGCATTGTCGACCACCGAAAATTTATTCCAATCCTTTGTTCTCGGACGCCCGTTAGTTATCATTAGTACGCCGCGCGCCTCCAGCACTTGTCAGGTAGACCGGGATACCTGAGGCCGCGGCAAGTGGGGGAGAGAGAGAGAGAGAGAGAGAGAGAGAGAGAGAGAGAGACAAATACGCTCGTAAAGAAGCGTACGATTTTCTGCTTGAAGTATTTATTAGCGCGGTAAAGCCCCGCGCCGTCTTGCATATTCCTGCGCGACGCGGAGATCCCTAGAATCTTTGGGGATCTACGTCGAACCTGCTTCGATTTGGGCGACTGTGCTGTGGCCAATTCGGTTCTCGGCACTTTTAAATGCATATGAGTTGACGAGGGATATTTAAAGTCGAGAAATGATCAGTTAACAGGTTAAAATGAAGCTTCTTGTCTATAGTTGGGACATATCTACGTGGCCAATTTAATGCAAAATAATGGAGAGAAATTTAGATCGGTTTAGATTAATGCCAATGATCGCTTTAGGCACTGAACGTAGTATCTAAATTTTATTTGGTTTAGTTTGAAATAGAATTCTTCTATATTAATAATTATCAGATTTCCCACTAATGTGTATAAGTAGTATGTAATACTTTCTTTAAAACATTTTTAAAATTGCACAGTTTTGCATAAAAAAGGCTCAAATAACTTTGAATATGACTAATATCCAAAGCGAAGTCGAAATTTTTTAAAATCCACGATAATCCAAGGTAAATCCATTTACTGGTTATGATCCCGAATTTCAATCTTAACGAAATTTAATTCTCTGGTAAATAGAGGCTGATCACAGAAGAAACTTTGAGGCTATTGAGTATTAATAAAATGACTCATATTCGCCGAAATTAGAGAATATTACCTCCCATAGACCTATTTTTCTTATGGTCCGAGTAGAACGTTGTTAAAATTTTTGGTATTATTAGTTTCCGTGAGAAAAGGGACAGGGTAGCCGAAAAGTATCAACTCTGTGATCAAAGCTGTCGCCAGATCGAAAGTACTGGTCCCGCCAGTTTTTAGTTACCAGTCATTTAATCTCTCGTATATGGTGGTCCACGAAGAATTCTGAAGCCTGACCCGCTCCCTTGGTGGTCAGAAAACATCTACCGCTTTTTATTTACCATATTTAACGAAGAAAATCCCCAGCCGTCACATAAATAGTAGGCGTCATCGAAAATATACATAAATTATATAGGTCCACCTACTCTCAGTTCCACCCTTCTTCTGACCTTGGGCCATCCCATTTTCATTGACCGTATTATTAAACAAATGTAATACTATCAACGTATTTATAACAATTAACTAAATATCAGGGGTATAAAACTTCTCAATTCAAAAAATTTCGCTAGACACATAAACGTCCCTAAGTAGTACCTACATATCTACCTATATAAGATTACAGAAGTAATCAGTATTTAAGAAAATGAGTACTTATAAATATACATGAAATAAGTGATGAATAATTAATTAACTATAACTATGTCTTAGAACCTCCAAATTCCTCCTATCACAAAAAATAAAAGTCGTTCCTTGCTTTGATCATATCGAAGAGAGAGGAAAATTCAATAATTGATTTAAACAGTAATTTAATCGGTATTAGTATAATAATAGAAATCTCTTAATAATAATTCAAGTGATAATTACTCAGATTTCGTAATTCCGGTTTCTGTACACAAAAATATTATGTCACCATTTTACACGGTACAATTTTGTTTCAACAAGCTACAAAAATAAAATCCTTGAATATTTGCTGTGCGCCTACACACGAAAATAAACTGTAAGGTTTATTTGAAAAAATATAGAAATTATTTAGTTGAGTGATGCGGAATCTGCCCTCTTATTTCGTACACGCACGTTAATGCTTTCGCGGATCCGGTCTCCCCTGTAAATCAAAATTGAAACGGCAAGATCGATACTACACAACAGGAATCCCTGATGCGCCAGCCTGCTTAACGAAAAAAATGGACACCGCCGCGTGAAACCTTAGGACCGCAGGACGTTTTCCTACCACTCGGGGATACACCTCCGCCCCCGCAGCCCATAAACCTCTCGAAGGCGAAGGGACAGCCGGAACTGGCCGCGGAGACTGAAATAGGGGACGAGAAGACGCGTCACAACTCGGGGGAAAACAATGTGAGATGTGAGATACGGGCGAACTCGACCGATAAGATCTGGAGTTTGTCGCGAGGAAAGGAAGTGTATTAAGGAAGTCGAGATCCCTGGCGCTCTGGCTGCTAAATGAGCGTTGCATTGCGCTCTGCCGCGGCTATTATCTGTTAAGAAGGCTACCATTAGATTAAAACAACCGGAGCCAATGACCGGAGTTAATTCCTCCACGACATCTTTCAATGGATCGGAATCGTTCGTTGGGGGGCGGCAATTTGCAAGAACAATCGCTCGTTGACCCTTTCGTAAACGCTTGTTCCGTCCAGCTGGTCCACACAGAACTTGTGGATGTTTGAACTGAGATTGCATTCAGGTCAATCCTTGTATTGTGATGTAAGAGAAGTGCAGGGTAAAGTAGGCAGCACCCTTAATACATTGAAAAAGGAGACACCAATGGTCACCACTCGGAGCTTGCAATCTTTTCTTACAACGATTACAATAAATAAGTTCTTAAAGGGGGAGTTCGCGTGGATGCCTAAAATAAAGCCTGAATTTTGAAAACCTTTTTCAAAGAACGTATTTATTCTAACTTGTCGAGACTTTCAGGATGACTTGGTACATATTTAAAAAAGAAGACAAAAATTCATAATACATAAAAAATATTTAATATATGTCGATTCATGGAAGCCTCAAGCAAACGACACAAAGATTTTGTTTCTTAAATAAGATTACGCTATGGATGAACCTATTAGAATACTAAAAAGTGCTTTATTAAAAAAATGATAGGACTTGAAACTAAAAGATAGCGATTCTTACGAAAACATTCCGTCTTCACTGTGCAATAGATATTACAGTATAATGAAATAATATAAAGGGGGCAAAAATCACTGTACTTTATTAGTAAAACTGTGCTCGAGTTACTAGAACGAACAGCAATCCCAGTCAAACAGTTCAACCCCATACGCAGCACCGATCCTCACCCTCGCATAGCTTATAAACTCATAAAACTCATAGGACCTGAAAATCTTCAGGCATACCAAACAAACAGCCCCCCCCCCCCCCCACTAAAGTGCAACCGAAGAAACTTCTCCTACACAAGACAGTAAACATCCACCACCTCTTCTCCACAATCCTACGTATCAGAAACTAAAAAAAAAAGATAGAAACTCCTTTTAAACGATTTTCCAGTGAGTTGCTGTCGCGGCGCTATCAGTGGCCCCGTAAAGTCCTCGATAATAGCGAATAGGAAGAAAAAGAAGATAAAGAAGAAAGGCACGAGGGGCCCACCGTAAATGCAGCCCTGTTCCACGGATTTAGATCTGTGAAAATAGTTTTCGACCAGCGGGGAACGCGGAAAAAGGAGGAATAGGAGCGACAATCCCGGCACAAAGGGGAATCCCGTCGAGGTACGGGACACATCCGTTGCCAGAGGGAGAAAGAGATACTTCTCACGTAGGGGTTACGCGAAGGGGGTGAACGGGAATTCCGAATTCGATTCTCGCTGCGATATAGCGGCCTGAATGGGGGCCCCGGCCTCTTCGGCGCCGTGGCGGCTGAAGGAAAAGGAGCAGCGCCGGGGAAGAACGAGTTTCTCATCCGAGATTGTGAAACGTCTGGGATTACGTAAAAAAAGGACTAAGTCAGATTGCACATCGGCCAGATGGCAGGCGCTGGCTCGCCCTCGTAAAAGCTAACCCGGTCTTTCTGCGTTTATGCGCGCCACACGTGTCTACCTGGTACGCTGCACCCGTTCCTGCTTGCGCGAGCACCGAGCCACGGAACGTAGCTGAGCTAATAAAATCGTTCCTTCTTGTGGGAAAAATGATTCCCTGAATACACAGTGTGTTGGGTCCCTGCATAAGTTCTGTTTGTTAGAGTACCTCTCCTACAAATTCGATTTTTGAGAATTGCTTATTATTACTTGAAACAATGTATTTTTCAGTATTATTCATTACACTTCCCCATTTATATGGAAATTGTGTTATGCCTATTTTATTAAAATTTTCGGATTTATCATTAGAAAATGAACTTATTGTACTTTTTGTAGTCTCGAAATTATTAAAGTTTCTCCTGTCTAAATTGTTTTGTCTGGATCGAAAATTGTGAAAATCTGTTGGAGAATTTGATGAACGAGGAGTAAGATCCCATTGCAATTTCGAAATATTTTTTGGCATTGCTTTCGCCGCGTCTGGTTCGCGTTGTCGTGGAGGTACAGGGCAGAGGGCACCCTTTCGATTCACAAGGGGGTGGTCTTTTAATTTACAGCTTGTGCTGCATTCTTTCTAGTCGTAGACAATATAACATAATCAGCATTGATAGTTGTATTTAAATTTAGTAACTGGTAATACCTATGTATAACAAATTGGCGGGCAGAATTTATGCAGCAACCTAATATTGTTATACTACCGTTAAGACTATCGTAAACTGGGGGGAACATTGGAATGTTTTTCAGACATTTTGCTACATAATATAATAATTAAGAATTTTACATTTGATTTAAGTATCCTATCATAACATTGGATCTTTTGTAATTGTACTACAAATTTGAAAATGTATAAATATTTTGTGCTTTTCTTTATTTAATACCTACTAAGTGGCTACCAATGTTAGCCCGCACTGCCAGTGTTCCCCAAGTTTCTGGTACTTTTCTATAATTGAATATCGCAATGTACTTCCCCCATAACTTTTTATAGGTCTGCCAAAAATCGTTAATGATACAATTTGCTATACGTTGGAGAAGAATACCTACAGTGCAAACTCAGTGTTCCAGTTTATTCCTTTGCCTTCCACTAATACCATATTACGATGAGAATGTATGTGTTTCACGTATTCGAGTATCGAGAGTGTGCTGGATGAAGATAAAGTATACGATAGTACCAGGAACACATCGCCATGCTCGGATTTTGAAAAGGGTAGATCCATCCTTTCATTTTATTCGGTCAATAGTATCCTTCAGGAAAGTTTATCTCTCTTCCTCCCCCTCTTCGTCGTAGAATGCCACAGAAGACGAACGTTTCGTGGAACGAATCCCAGTAGGTCGAGCTTCTTCACGTTTTACACCGTGTTAAGTGTTCTGCTCGCTGTTACGCCAAGGTGTTTCGTGCAATATCGTACAGCAAAATCGCTGCCCATCCTTCTGTTCCTAGAGTATAGATTTAAACTGCAAATTCGATAGCTCTGTCTCTTCTGCTCGGACGAAGTGTACTGAAATTCTACACTGGAACTCTATATTTAAGTTTAGTAGCAACGCATTTTCTTTTCACTGAATCTTCTACTTTGGTGTCTCCTCCAATCGAAATTTTCTACATCTCTTCCTTCCACACTTTAATATAATTTGTAAGTGTGTAACAAAGACGTGTTATCAACATATATCTAACCGCTATTCCAGAATTTTCAGCTTCCACCAGAATTTTTATTGCAATTTTATGTTATTCATTTCTTCCTGTAACATAATTTTGTATTTCACTGGCGCAAAAGGAAGCTGATGTTAGGAGGAATTTAATTTCAACTTTCCTGTAATTATAATTAAATATTTCAATCGAATCTCTTCGTCAAGTTTTAAAGTCTTACGGAGAACTTGAAATCCTAGAGTGCCGCTAAACGTGTTAAAATGGTAAACGATATTGTTCACCTGTGCGGAGATTCACCCTGTGCGCGATTTATAATTTTCTGCGAGTCATCGCGTTTCACTTACCAGCCATGCTAGAGAAAAATAGTAGCTGGGGTCCGTTGAACAGGTTCAACGTGACTTTGCAAGTAACATTGGGGAGGATGCCCGATCCGGCGGACAGGGTAATCCTTTAAACGCATCTTCGGCAACCAGATGGTCGATTCACTTCACGGGAACCAATAACATAATCGGTCACCCGTATCGCTTTCGAAAGTAGAAATATACGCCACTTTTGCAACCATGTTTTACTTTACACTGGGTGCGGGAAGAAAGTGTGTCATTTCAATGGAAAAAACTGTGATGACTTTTAAAACTAGGAAGCAGCTTCACTTAGAATAGAATATGCTGATGGGTACATTAAATTTTTTCGCAACCCCTATTTTAGAGATGGGCGCCTAGAAAATTTAACGTTTCGTACTTTAATTATTAAATAATTAATTATTAAAACATAACAATAATAATGTGATTTAATCCGCTTCGACAATTGACTAGAGGTATTTTACTCAATGCTGCATTTATTCACTTTTACAAGGTTTAATGATATTAAGTATGGAATTTTAATTTAAACTTTGGTATCTTTGAAAGATATACATGAAGTGTAAATAGTTAAAATGTGATTGTTTGTGTGTATAGGCTGGTCTAAAACTGGGGTTCCAATATTTAAAGATGTACAATCTACATACTGTACATACAAACACTAGATATGCGTGAGTTCGCAATTTTGAATTGTCGCACCTGAGCTTATAAATTGGATATTCTTTCATACTTATCAATTGCAAAACTGTACCACTGAAATGTTTCCATGAAATCTGAAATCCAAAGAGCCACAAGATTCTTTGCTCCTCTTTTCAGATCACTTTGTATACTTCACCCCTTGGTTTTTCATCAAACACAATCGTTAAAAGTTCATTTAAATTGCAAATCAAATAAATGCAAAAATTGCAAAGTTATATTCCTTGCTTGTGCTGTGTGGTATAGGACATGTAACATTTTCAAGGAATTTTCCATATAACAAGTGCTCGTTTTAGTATTTATAAAAAATTCTCGCAAACTTCCTTCTTCACGGTTCATTCTCAAGTACCCTTTTTCCCCAAATCCACATCGTCATCCATCCCCCACGAGTACACTTGTTTTCCTAAAACTAAACAGACACAAACCAAAGGCCAAGGGAACTGTAAAGTAAACATATTTCCAGGGGATGGCGTACTTCAGAGCTCTCTTTCCCAAGCTCGTAATGGCAGACCACCCACTAATAAACTTTACAACGCTGTGCAATGGTATTCGATCAGTTTCGCATTCTTTGAAAAAGGAAATAAAACCGTATTATATTTTTATGAGTATTCAAAATAGGGGAAGTGAGTAACAGTGTCAGCAAGTGAGTAAAAAAAAATAATAACGTGGGATGAGTAAAAAATAACTGTTCGTTCTTCTGTTTTTATTCATTTCAGAACCACCAGAAAATTATGTATAATTTGAATCTATACATAACATGTTGTTAGAAATAAACGTATACTAAATTCTCGCAATTATTTATATTCTTCTTGTCGTCGTACAGAGTGCAATATGCGCAAAGATCGAACCTTTGGGAGACATACTTAATTCAAATCATCGAATACATTGACCCAACACCATTTATTCAATCCCTATTATCATGAGCACAGTACAAATCACACATTGTATTCCCAAAATTAAAACCTTTATCACTTCCAAGTTTCACAAACCGCACGTAGCACTGGAAGACTCGAGCAGTCTCACAAACCCCAGCTGCATCTAAAACACAAACATATGAACACCCACGATTGCACCTACCACCAGCATCACTGTGCGATGAAAATTGCAATCACGACGATCGTTAGTGCCCGCGCGCATCAGCGTAAATCGTGCTTTTATGGAGGATTCAAAGCGTGGATGTGCGCCCCGGAGCTTGCATGGGAGCCGACAACAGCGGGTCGCCCGTTACAAGAAATAAGAAACTAGGGGGAAGAGGAACAAAAAAAGAGGAAAAAAGCAGGGTAATCCTCGTATCTTGCCGAGTTTATATCTCTATAGGAAGCTAGGCGGCGCACGGGGACGACCCTCTGGCTCGCGCTTAATCCCTTTAATCCACTATCGGCTGTAAAATAGTAAGTTAAGCCAATAAAACTGTGAAGCACGGTTGAGCCGCGCGGGAGGTCTGGGCGAGTCGTGTGTGATGATGCTGAGGAGCTGGTTCGAACGCTGGAAAAAAGGGTTGTCAAGGGGCTGGGAGGGGGGATCTTGGAAGAGCAGGGGAGGGGGTGACCCTGAGGCCCGTGAACATCTGCATACGAGGATGATTGGTTCGTAAATTACGGAGCTCTGGGCAACGATTCATCCTCGTGCGCGGCGTGTTTGGGGCGCGGCGCTCTCTGCCAGAGAAGAGAGCCTTCTTGCACTTGGCTCCGAGAAACTTTCTCGCGCTACGTGGCCAGGGGCCTGGATAAACACGCGTTACGCGAGTATCGTAAGCGCGTGTGCGGTACATACTTGCTCGCTGGGCGAGAACAACGCGGGTAATAGTGGATCGCTTTGAGAGGCTTCTCTTAACCCTTTATGGGTTTACTTCAAGGTGTACTGTACATTGTATGTATTTGCTTCGGGTTGAGCCTCCCGTGATATTGGTGTTTGTGATAGTGGATGCAGGTTTCGTCGGTACCAGGTGCATTTCAATAAGAAGGAGATAACTTTTATTAATTCTCATGTGTAATGCTGTTGGTTTAGGCTGGTTGATGAAAAAATAAATGTTGCTTCGTAAATTCGGGGAATATTCCCTTTAAATACCGCGGCATCTTTACTCGTGGCAGGGATTAATCTAAATTCTGAAGGTGGAATCTGACGGCACGTGGATCGGCGATTTTTGCGCGGCTCGCCTAGGATCGCCCAAGATCGCGAATGGGCGTTCTCACAGCGCGTGGATCAACGAGTCCGCTCGGCTTTCCAGACTCGCTCAAGCTCGCGCGTCACCGAGCTATGAGCGTTCTCACGGCGCCTGGATCGGCTATTCACGAGCAAAGTTTGCCGTTTCATTACTCACTGTTTCATTATTCACTAGGCATTATTAACCTTTATTTTAAGTAAATAATTTTAAGTAAATAAAATTTACAATTTCAATGAAAAACTCCCGGCCCTCTAAAGGTTAAGAACTCATGCCCACACATACACACTCGCAACCAACTTCCAACCGCTCCAAACAGCGCATTCGTACTCATTCCATCGAAACTCACTCTCATTACAATTACACAGCTTGTCATTAAACTGGTGGTGCAATTAAAAGTGGATGATTTTTCCTATAAAGCTTCGATTTCGGAGAAATCGATTTCAAATACTCGTCGATTACATCAGGTGACGTACTACATTTGCATATAGCAACTTTTACATGTCTCCTAGTAACGGGGGGATTAACAGTATTTGTTGTTCCTGCATGAATTTTCCTCCCTGGATGGCCATAAAGGCTCTAAAATTACTTTATTGCCTTCGTTGGACAGGTTACACACCACATGCCCCCGGAAGTAATCATGAGAGCTCAATACCGTTACCTTCTGCAGGCAAATCCACGCAGAGAAAATTCAGTCTTCGAACCTTTATATTTTGGTGTCAGTCAAGTAAAAAATATTAATTTCCAACACTTGAAACATTCAACTAACAAGCAGAAGATCCCAGGTATTCGCCTCCGATTGGTTTGAGTTTTGGATATACTTTAGGGGACCGAAAAATAAGATATACGTGTTTTTTTCTAGCGGCCCGTTTTCATACTTAGGGGGTGAGACCACCCCTCGAAGTTCGTAAGGGGTACAAAATTGTGTCGAGTAAAACTTCATATAAATTTCATTTGCGTCAGAAATTACTGTATCGATGATGTTCTTGTCGTCAATCACCCTTATTAGGGGGTAAACTAACCACAATCGTTTAAAAACGCATTTGAGAGAGTTGGAACGCGTCAAAAAATTCATAAAATTCTTAAAAAACGTTAGCAATCGGAGGCGGGCACCACCTATTCTTATGAACTTTGCGGGGTGGTTTCACCTCCTAAATATGAAAACGGGCCGCTCCAAAAAAAAACATCCAAAAACCATAGCAATCGTGAAAAAGTGAATATTTTTAAAATTCGGTTTTAAATTTTTAATTAAATTGCCGCTACAATATGGGTTCAAAAAAGCAAGATTCGTCGGTGTCATCGCCAGGGTTGTTTTTTCAATACTATATCTTTCTTTACCGTCACTGGAAAAAACATTGCGGACGCTCTTGCTGAGTAGTACGAATCACCCATTTCTCGAACCAATTACACAAGACACAGCTGAATCCCATTTTTCATTCAGTCTTCTATTAAATAAACTCACTTTTCTATATCAAATTTGGTCAACTTCATCGTCAAACCCAAATCACTCGCACAAATTTACCTAATTCGATATGTGAGGTACACAGAAAGATTTAAAAAGTATTTATCTCAAATCCAACGCATATGTACTCGACATCTCGGTATTACAGATTGAATTCGCTATAATCGCGGAAATTGTGCCTGTTGGAGATTCTTTAGTTTTTCCTCTCTTTCTGGGCGAACGAAATGAAGTCAGCCTCCGCGGAGAAGGAGAGAAAGGGGGGGGGGGTGGGCACGCTTGGATTGCGTTGTCTAGAAGTTGGTCGAAGATAAATGGAATCGCGATGACCGAGAATCTTTTATCAAATTCTTCAGGATGGCGATCGTCGGAGTGTTTTCTATCTAACCCGAACGCTCCGCGGGTTTTGCTCCCGTCAACTTCACACGTTTATTGTAGCTGGTACGCTGACGCACAACCAGAACCTGCCGAGAATCTTCCGTAACGGCTACCGAAACTTCCGGTAGCACGTCCTCGTCATGCTTCATAACTGTTGGCTCGGTTACACAAACACGTGCCCGCCGCGTAAGAAGATGGCGCGGTATGGTAAGTTTCATGAATCTTGCTAGCGTGGCCTGTTCGATACGTGCGCAGATGAAAAAATGTTGCGCGTAGTTGTAAGGGGGATACGGCCTTGCAAATTGTCTGACGTTATTAGAGATTGATCGTGCAAGTTTTGGGTCAGTGACTGACGCGATCGTTTCTTAGAATGGGAACTCAGCAAGAGATAGGGGGTGGGTAGCCATACGTGTTCGGGGAACGTGCGTGGACTGTGAACAAATTTGAAGAGGAATTTATTGTTTCTCAAATTAGACGCTACCATTCTAATGAATATATTATATTTTATATAACCTTTCGTTAACACTCTGGGTGTGAGCTATCCATAAGATGATAGTGACACTTTGTACATTCTATATGCAAAATAAATACCTTTTTTCCAAAGTTTACTTACATAATACTTTTTTTCTCAGAATATTATATCTGAAATACAGTTTTGTAGATTTTTAGCTTCTAATATTAAAATTTGTAAAAGTGACAATTTTTTAAATGTTTTCTTCGTTTTTTCTCGACAAATGGTAATCTAGAATTATTTTACAAAAATTTTAATAAAATTTAATGTGAAAGCTGTCTGCTTTATATATTAAGGCACTAATATTCTTCATCCTACAATTATACCTACTCCAACACATAATACTTGCACGTGAGCAATATTAAATATTTCAATACCAGAATTTGTACATTTGTTATCACACATTCGTACCATTTCACTACCTATACATACTGAAAACTAAATATTTCAAGCACTCTACCTAACATAAAGAACAATAATATCTGTACGAATTATAACTATTTGGAAACTCCCGATTTATTGAGTATCCAACAATTGAACAATCGTCACAATCACAAATAGTGTTTCACTTCTAAACCATAAGTGTGAATATTTTTACGCCCGCATTTTCGACCACACTGATTCGCCGTCTTGAACTAGTTGATCGCGTAGGAAGCGTATCAGGTTCGCGTGTTCCAAATACCTTGAGCGATCCTCGAGTTTCGTGAAAACGGCTTGGTTCCCGTGCTTTCAGCTCGTTCTGTCATGATACACTCGTGGCGGGGCAAAGTAGCGAGAGAAAGAATTGGGTCGCGCGAATGAAAATCGGTCAACGGCTCTGCTCCTCTGGAAAATTGAAAATTTTCCCGCAATCTCCCGGAACATCGGATACGAAATTGTCTTTTTTTCTCATTCTTGTTTTGCTCAGCAGTGGAGCGAAGAATGCCGTGGATTTAGTAAACAGAGACACGATACTCGTTTTGATCCGCGCCTCGAATATGTTCCTTGTCACATTTGACTAAACTCACGCAACACCTGATCGCACAGTATATTCTGATTTTCGAACCTGTGCTAATTGCGTACGATGTAATTAGAGGGCGTAGTATCCAACGATTATATGCAATTTATAAAACCAATTATTTCGTAAACGAAATATTATTTAGTATAATTTTTTAATTATTTCACGATGAAGAATCACGTTCTTAAAGTAAAACCAGCAATCTTAGTCGGATTTTGTGGAATTACAGAGTACGTATGGTAGTGATTGGCTGTCTGCTACGACCTCCGTGCCGTTATCGTTCTGACCCATTTAGGAGCACAATTACGCGAATCACTTTTATCTATCTACCCATCCCCACTTCTGTGCACGTTCTTAGCTTTTGCGATGGACAGTTTAATCGGGACCATCGACTCGAACCGAAAGACAGAAATTCTGGGATGTTGACAGTTGGACGTAAGAAAAGATAAATGTGTGACAAAAGCTGTAGAATATTTTTCAACAGTAGAACTACCGAAATGAATGTATATCTATTTCTACCAGATCAGTCAAGGTTGTGGTCATTTAATATAAGGTATAGGTAAATTTAATTCTTTAGATATTGCAATAAAAAACATGAAAAAAATTCTGGAACACAAAGACATAAATTCGAGTAATTTTCAATGTAAATTTAAAACCAGTCATTTTCAATGGTTTGATAGTTCTGGTGTTAATGACGAATGCAAAATAATCGAATTTGTGTTTTGTATATATAACACGTTACTTCTCCTGAAACAATTCCTTGTTATTTACGGCCATTTGCCATCAGATATTTTTGTAATTAGTTACTGTCATTTTAGATATATGATCACATTTTCTACTTTTTTTAATGTTTTTAAACTATCATCATCTCTGTCCAAACTTGATTCCAATATACAGGGTACTAAAAATAACATGAATCCTTGTGCAGAAACGTGTCGAAATTACACAGTAACATTTTTTCAAGCAAAGCTTTGTTTTCCAGATTTTCCAGAAAATCAGTGTTGATTATGGAACTTATACCTAAATATTTAAATCCACACGTACTCGACGGATTTCCAAATTTAATTTTCTCAAAAATGAAGCCCTGTTCCAAGAAAAGTTATTCTCCAATTTCGACTAATTTTTGCACAAAGATTAATCTTATTCTCATCTATACTGTATTTACTACTATATTTTACCAATTTTATAATGCACATTGATCGTCACTATTTATAAAAACAAAGCCACCGATCGATAAATATTTGTCCACATTCTCCACCTATTTCTTTACGTATAATCACCACCATCCTGCATATTCAACACCAGTTATGAGCCACATAATTGTCACGTGTGAAAAGGCCTTTATCGTTTCGAAGCTCGAGCCTTACCCTCCGTTTCTTCTTAATTTCCATAATCGAGGAAGGCAAGGGGATACCTCGATACCTCTCACCCCGTCAATACTTTTCCCGAACAACGTTTACGCTCGAGTATCCACGAGTTGTTCCTCGGTCCATTCAACTCTCGTTACGCTAGCCATTGACTGGTTAACTGGCTCCGTCGCGATTAATTCGCAATGCATCACGGAGACGTGAAGCCGTGTGTGAATGTGCCGTGAATGGCGCGAGGCCGTCGGATACGCTGGAAACATTCAGCAGGCCAGGTTAACCGGGACGAAAGAGACGAAAGAGACGAAAAGAAGAAACATCAACGCTATCGAGCTGTTTGATAAAAGTCTTTCAGTCGCTAATAATAGCGGGGGCACGGTGTCAAGAAGAGCATAGACACATGACGACGTTTGTCGATAACTCTGACGTTCATCGTCGTCTCGTTTGTCACGGATAACGTTATCGATAGCGCTGGTTCGATGAAGAACCATTCACGATTTGGAAGCTACAAGTTTCAGGGGGAAACGGAGGCCCTCGGCTCCAGATTAGATGCTGAATGCAGCCGAATTGAATTAAAGGATCCTCTTCACTTTTATCTTAAGTTTCTCGATTTATGATTCAGTGTGGCATCCCACCCACGAAACAGGATATGTGTTCTTACTGTTTGGAGCAGACAACGCTCGATTGTGTGGAGTTTCTTCATACATGGGAGCTTGCAATTTTCTTGTTGCTGCTATCTTTATGCGTTGTGAATATCATACGGAAAATTCTGAAATAAACGAGGAGCGGGCACTTGGAATGTAAGAAATGGAACAGGTTTTGCTTCATTTCGAGGAATTGACAGGGTGATTAAAAGAATCACATACTTATCATTTTATCAGCTGCTCTCACATGCGTGAGTTCACGGTTTCGATATATCATCGAGAGTGGACATGGGAATTCGATCTTATTTTATATTTACCATCGATAAAAGTGTAATATTGAAAGATCTATTTTCGAGGTACAGTTGTCAATTAGTTTAGGAATTTGAAAAAGCTTGATATCGATCGCAAGTTGCTCCAAAACGTGTGGCTGACAGAATATTGAATGATCTCGGTGACCTGAATGGAATTGGAATTGGAGCAACATTTATTTGAATAATTTATTATTCGAACTCCAAGCAATCTAATAATCGATTGCCAGGTGGGTTATTAAAACGTTTTCGCCTAACGCACTACAATATAAAATCGGAGTAAAAACCAAAACTTGCTTCCATTACTGTATAACTTAAAAAGTCTACACTTTAGAGGCAGGGCTAAAGTAATAGGAACCTACATTTTAATCGCTACTTAGTTTTCAATTACTACGAAACCCCAAATTACAATATTTCGGCTGTCCCCATTAATTTTGAACATCTTGTTAGTTAAGTTAGTTAAAAATAGACCCCGTATCCGCTCCGCCGGAGTTAAACCTTAAAATTGAAGCTGGAACGAGCGAACATGACCATACACACAGTACAATCATTAATGAATCATAATTAAACCCAACACAACAAAATTTCCCGGTCCTATTTTTAACACTCCCACGCAGAAGCTGAAACCTCGCATGCAACTGAACTTCCGCGACAAATCGATAAATCGCGTCCGTCTCTAAAACAGTTGCCGGTTCTAAAGCAGCTCCAACTGAAGATTTATTCTTCCAAAAACCATCAACACCATCTCATAGAATTCTTCCTAGCCACGTACGTTGCCAGATCTCACTCAACCACGAAGCTTTCCATCAACCGTAAGAAGATTACGCGAAAGACGACCATCGCCGAACACCTCCCACAGAGTGCAACTTCATCCGCGATGCGCCTTGATCACGCGTCGAGGTCTGCCGTGACCAAACGGAGTGGAACCGTAAATAAGAGAACGAAGAGGTGCCAGAGAAGAAGTGAGTGACACGGCGGAGCGTTGCAGCTACATGTGTACCTATATACAGAATGCGACGCGGGAACCGTCCGTTGATGATGTCCACTGCAGCGTCGGCGAAGCAGTGGCCGCCAGAATCCTCGAGGACCGGCTGTTGTCCTCCCCACTTTCGCTCCCCTACCCTTTCAGTACGCCCCCGAACGAACGGTCCTACGCGAGCCACCCCTTCCCCAAAAGATCCCGCAGCCGCTCGTTGCCCCCCCCCCCCCCACTATTCCGCCGGCTCCATCCGCCACAGTGTCGGGATTCATCGGCTGGCCCTGTATCCTCAGTCTGTCAGTGACCGCGCAAGCGTGCGGTCCCTTTTCGACTTGGTACACGCGCCACGTTCCGTTCCCCGATTACCCGTGTTACGAAGGGGAACTTCCCTTCGCTCCGAACACAGTTCTATCGGGACTCGTGACGGTGGTGTCCGGAGTCGATCCGTCCAAAGAACTCCCGGCTGTCCGACGTTGCCGGCCAACGTTTCCGCACGTGTCGAGTGTGCCCGCGTGAATTTTTTAATACACAGGATGGGGAAGATCGTGCTGTGCTTGACGGATAATTGTGACCGGGAGTGATAGTAATCTATGAGGGTGCAAGGTACGTAGAGTGGAGATCTTTTGAATTTCGGAGCCTCAGGGGAAGAAAGTAGAAGCTTGGGATAATTGTGTTGCAAGTGATCAATGGTGGCGATTTACGAGAATTCAAGATCTGTAGAGTGAACGCGAGTTTTCGGAGGGTAGAATTTTCCGAAGGAATCTGACAGTCGCGGAAGGTCGGACCCTATCGATCAGCTGAACCTTCACCCACAGCGAATTTTCAACCCCCGATAACGCGGGGTAGAGTGTCCTGATTGGTCCCAGGGCTCCGTCAGTGCTTCGCTTTCAATCGGGCTGCGGGCTCGAAATTGACGTCGATTCGACGATAAATTTCCCGGCGGGGTGAGAAAAAGTCGTGATTGCCTGTGCCGCATCATTTTCCACGGTATTACGCACGTACTACCCGCGATCAGCTGCCTGTTTGCCTGCGTGTGATCGACGACTCCCCGGGATCCAGACGAATTTCGGAGCGAAACGGTCCTCCGTTGAAACGAGCTTCTGTTAGTTCGTTAATCCCCAGTGCAAAAGTGTCGGCCGTTTAGGTGCAAATTCGACCACGTGACTGGCCGAAGCCAGCGATCCCGCAGCGAGTGTCCCAGGATATTCAAACGAGACCAGAGAAACTTTTCGTAGCCAGCCAGCGGTGGAGATTAAATCGATTCGTGAATTTCATCGCCGACTTTGTCCCACGTAGAAGGAAAACGTTGGCGAAACTATTCCCTTTTTTTCCCCCCTCCATCGAGTGGGCGGACGGGGGCACGGTATAACAGGTGCGCGCGAGGGTAATTCCGCCTCGCAACTTTCCACGGCTGGTCGTATTTCACGTGAACACGCGACGAGAAGTTTAATTTGGGATTCGTGCGGGAGAGAGTTTCGTGTGTGCTTTTGTCGTACGTGGGGCTCGGCGATCCATCGAACGTGTCACGCCGTCGCCGCCGATCCCTTTGAAGCCGGAAGGATCGTACGTAAAGGAGCGACGCGAAAAATTTCACTGTTGCTCCTCGATCGGGGCGAGAATAATCGATCAGCAGCGACGAGGGAGCCCCTTACGCGGGCCGCCCGGCTAGCGATCGCCCAGCTGCCCCCGTCAGCGGGGCCCGTCGCGCGGAGCCGCGGAGGATCATGTCTTTCCGTCGATGACGAAGGTGGATCAAATCGTTCGTCTCGATGTGCGATCCCACGGCGTTGCTGGACCTAGTGCCGAGCCAGGGATTACTCAAGAGGCCGTCCATGGACTATAACGAGTACACGTACTGCTACGGTGGTGGTCGAGGTGGGTGGTATTCTTCCCTTGCTTCTTCTTCGCGTCCACCAGCGTCTAGTTTTTCTCCGGACGGAAACCAGTCCGTGCGGTCCCTCGAACGTGCAGGATTTTCTCCCGCCGCCGATTTCTTTGGGGGGCTCTCGGGGCTCTCGATCCGCCAGGAAAGCTGGGCCATTTTTATGGCTCCGCTTTCGTAGAAATCGAACGTGCCACAATGCCGCTCCCCGTCCCCAAGCGGATTGTCGCCGACCATTGTTCCGCGTATCATCCGCGCGGCTTGTTTTTACTCCGAACGCGATGCAATTCCCTTTTCACGGCGCGCTGTTTCCGGGGCAGAAGACGTGCTCGCGGGTAGCTAATACGATTTCGCGCGGGTCCTCAGCGCGTCGGCAATTATTCGATTAATTGTGGGAATCGGGGTTTGTTCGGTGGCTGTGTGAACCGTATCGACCGCGCCTCTGAGAGCCTCGATTTGCTTACCTCGGGGGGAGCACGTGGGACGTTCTTTGTATTATTTTCTTGTTCGTCTTGGAGTGGGTGGGAAGGAAGTAGCGAGGCAGGGAACGTGCCGTGCCTAAGGGAAGAATAAAACGGACGTTTTTGACTGAAATTGATTGCCCGGCGCGGAAAAAAGAGCAGGATGAAGAAAACATCCCCGTGGGGCGGCAAGACGCTGGTGTCACGCAACTGCATTATCACGCCGACCGTATTTGTCACGCTGACGTTTCCCAAATCGTGACGCGTAGAAATATCTCACGCGTCGAAGTGGCGAGGAGTGCCCCGCGTGCGGGAAAATTCTGCGAAATTTTGGTTGCTCGAAAGTCCCTGTTCCTCTCGATGGGGGAAATAATGAAATGTCCGGAAGCTCGTGTGATCGCTATGAAATCGTTAATTGCGTGGGATTCTTGAATTGGAAATTTTTTCGATGTGGCTTTGTGGTGGTAGGTCCATTTCCGATGGTGAAATATAAGCGTAACTTTGGAAGTCAATTTTGCGTGGAAAATCAAACTGTAGAGTTTGTTTTCGTCTGTATTCGTATGGGATGCGATTAGGAATTCTTGATATGGATAGAATAACTCGGATGATCTACAAAACATGAGAATGTGACAAATCAAAATGAAACATGAAGTTCACTGTAAATACCTAAACAAGAACAGTTGTCCCAGATAAATTTGTGCGGAGTGCTGAAGGACACGCTCACCTACAACTTGGAAACAAGTCTTATTAGGTCTGATGTCTGGTATCAGCTTCTTTCTTTTTATCACTTTTGTCCACTTCTACTTTTAAAGGTGTGGTCGAAGTTTTGTACTGCGCTGCAAGTACAATAATCAGTGTAGTCTAAGTGTTCTAAACACGAAGTCAATATTTCGAGGGTAAATTGGAAGGCGAACTGACATAAACCTTTAAAGTCTCAGGATTCTGATACATACTTGATTTGTTAAGATATATTTTTTTAAACACAGATCATGACTCATTTATTTCTTTAACATAGACGATACATTCCACATCTGGAAAACTTTAAAAAGCAGAAATGTATGTCATACAAAATTTCACCGCCCCACCTGAAACACTTTCTAAGATACAAATATTTCTGTGCAAACCCAAAATTTCACAGAAATTCAAATCAAATATGGAACACTATTTCTAACTGACTTCTAATCAATAATTCTTAAAGAATTTTCACATACAAAAATGATGTTGCTAGTCGGTCGTGCTCGTCTTGGCCATTAAAAATAAAAGGGCACAGAGCGACGGAAGGGCAAATGCATTCTCCTTCGGGCACTTATCACCGCGCCACATGCAAATCGCTGTACGCTAAATTTATCCCGTGTAAATTCATGCGCCGAGGCTCTAGACCGTGTGTATCGATTACTGCCACGAAATCTCGGCTTATCCAACGATCGGCCCTGCTCTGTTCGCGTGATAAACGCCTCTGCTCTCTATTTCGAGCGCCGATCGATTTTCCCGCTGCAACACTTTCACCTTAAAAACACGCCAAGGAAGACGATCTCTTCCGTTCGAGCGGAATTTCTAAAATGCCGATTTCGAGCGAATCGTGACGCAAATTTCGGATCTTAATAGTACAACTGTAGGATGGAGATGAATTTTATTTAATTAGACAGCGGTGAGTGCTTGAATCTTTTCACCTGACACACTTATATGGCTCCCGTGGTGCGTAGGACATAGTTTACACATATTTGCATATTTCTGACCGATTTTTAAAGTAAGCTGTCGAATGAATATCCAAAATACTAATCACGAGTCACAAGAAGTGTCCCTTCTGAAAAAGTCCTTAGTTTTAGAAAAAGGGGGTTTCTGGTAGAAACGGAATATTTAAAATCTCTCGAATCAGATAAGCAACATTCTAAAGCTACCTGCGATGTCAAAGCTGAACACTGATTAGAAATTCTACAGTATCTTTTCCACCCTTGGCATTGGATTCATCCCTCAGCATTCGATGTTTCATTCATTCCCTGAATGCATTATCTTTCTGCATTTTTTAAAAGTATCATATTTAATATTTAATATTAATCTGTGAAAGACCGAAAGTGAAGCTGAAACTGGAGCATACGCTTAAGAATAGAACAGCCCTGCATCGGATCGTCGAGGCGTACATAATTATTATCCGTGCCGCAAGTTATTAAAAAAAGCTCACCGCCTCTTCTTGGTTTCTTCTGGGAAGGACGAAGCGTTTGGATTAACAGAGGCCAGCAGTATTTATCGGGCTGACATTTCCAAATGTCACGCGGTTTATCAGGTGTTCCCTGGAGGAAAGCTTAAGGCTGAAACGCACGCACGCGCGCAATCGCATCCATGGGAACGGGCGGGCGCGCGTGCATCGAATCGACGACGTCATTAAATTTACATAATAAGGCGTCGCGTGGTTCAGTCGGGGGCTGCAACTACCTCCGCTGCCTACTGCTGCTGCCTGCTACTGCTGTGTCTATTGACACTCCGAAGCTGATATTCACGTGCAGCTGCGGCGATCGCTGGCAATTGGGAACGAAACGACTTCGGCTGCACCGGCCCAAATCAGAGCTATCCAGATCGATCGGATTAGGAGCAAAAATATTACGGAGCTGAGCAAATTGCATTTGATAGCGGAATAGCAAATAACATTTCTATTCGTAATCTTGGTAATCTTGTTTGGAGTTAAAAGGAAACGTGGACGTTCTAATCATTGCAGTGTATTAGTATGGGAATATGTAGTTGTACATTTGTGTTACACGACTGATTTATTACTACATTGTTACAGTACTATTTTGCATGCATCGTGACTGTCCTTATTAACAGAAGTGAAGAAAACACTGTAAGTGCTAAAATTGAGAAAAGAATTTTATCGGAAAATGTTCTACTTGGCAATAGTAATTTTCTAGTATCGAATTTGATTTCTGGCACTTACAACACATTGGTACACTTTTCACTGCTTTTCATTGTAAAGAAAAAGAAAATTATAGTTTGATTATTTCATTTCTAGCAGTTGCATTTCAGGTACACTTCAACAAGCAAGTTTATGATAAAAGATCTAATATTCAATAAATTGAGAAAATAAAATAAAAAGTAACAGCGAATTCAATTGAATTTGGGATAAAAATGCACCATTGCTATTTCTGACTGGTTTTCATCACAGCAAAGAGCCTTATTAATATCTTGGAAATTGATTAAGTTTTGGCTAAGATTGTCACTGAACCTCATTCTTAAAGAGTTTTCTATAAAGATTCTTCACTTGTGTTTAAGTAACAAAATGGCACAAATTTAAAATAATATTTCAATCGTTTGCTTGGAGGATTGTAGCTCCTGTAATTGAAGAATATTTATTACAATTTTTACCTATGTTCCTTTTTACTTTTCTTTACAAACACTCTTGCTTACGATTTTATGATAAAAAGTTATTCATTTGTAATCGGTATCGCAATTCGTTTATAAAATTGCGTTATTAAGACAGATAGATGCTGAATATACTAATATTAAAAATGAGTTCTTCAGCAATAACTCTGTAAACTTTCATTAGGATCTATATTTTCCATTTAATCAGAAGCAAAAATCCTATCGTTTAGAAACCACTCGTATACTGGCTTCATTGGCGCGAATTAATCGTGAGAGGGAAGCGGAGATTAATAATTTCATCGTAGCGATCTTGCGCGTGGGAGATGAAAAAGCGCGAAGCTCGATCTTCTTGGATTCGATCTAAGCCGGATAATTTATTACAATCTAAATCTAAATCTATATCAACCTACCATATTTCACATAGGGGCGTAAGATCTTTCATCGAGACTCGCCCGCTTGCATGCACGACCTCGATCATTAATAATCGCATGCTTGATCGTCGATCCCTTGCCACGACGCACTGGCAAAGGAATAAAATAAATATCGCCTGAAAATACAAAGTGTCACCAAACTGTATGGTGCAATCCGAAAGGGTGCGATTCTACGCGAAAATACATGCCGAAAAATACTTTTTTGATTCGGAGTTTCGTTTTCAAGAAAAATAACGCGAAATTGAAAAATCAAAGAATTGGTAGAATTTGACAAGAAATATGGTACAATTGCAAATGAATTGAATCATGGTGGAGAAAATAAGTCGAATTTGCGGAATATCCTTTTCTTGATCGAGGTACCTATTTTTTTCCAAAAAAAATCGATTTTAATTCTCTTAGTCAAGTTTACGTATACCTACTTGATAGTCTTTCAAACTCAATTTTATTCCAAATAAAGCGTTAATCAAAAAAACTAGTTATTCCACAATTTCGAATTATTTTTGCACCAGGATGTATTTCATCTTTGCATTGACATATTTCTTCCCAATGTAAAATGAATATTTTCTGCATATTTTGAAATAAATATTTCCTTCTTAATCTAGAATAAATATTGTATGTATATTTAAATATGAAAAAGAGATTTAATCTCTTTTCAATAATGGATATTAGGGTTTATACAAAAACCGACTTTTAAGAAAACCGGTTTTCGAATTCCACTATTCCCAGAAAACCGGTTAAACCGGTTTTCGAATTTTCACAAAAAGTATATAATTAAAATAGTAAATAAATATTCGTACTTATTTTAGAAATGTTCAGTTTCCTTAATATTTATGGAATTGCAAAAATATAACAAAATAAAATATACTCTATCTATACAAAACCAAATAAATAAATAAAAATTAAATTAACTAAAATCCGTACAATTTTTGAGTTCATTTCATATTTATGGATGCACAAAAATATAACACAATCAAATAAACTGCATACAAAACCAAATGAAAAAAAAACTCAACTAAAATCCGCACAAAATATAAATCTTTTACAGTGGTACCAAATTATAAATCTCTATTCCATTTAGTATTTTTCTTCAGAAAATATGAACTCATGAAGATTAGTTTTACAGTAATGACTAAACTGTTACCTACGCTTGTATCCAAGGCGACTTCAAGACAAAATATTAACGTTACTAATTAAATAATTAATTCATTTCTGCATATTAATTCTAGTATATAAAACCGGTTTTTAAAATTTTAAAACCGGTGTTCGAATTTTACAATTTTATAAATAAAAACCGGTTTTTAACCCCGGGTTTTAAAAACCGACAAACCCTAATGGATATATGCGTATTCAATATTTTCTTGCTACTAGGGTCGTATCCTTACAGTCTGCCAATTTCTAGTCAGATGGACGGGTACCGCACAAATTTCCAGAATCAATTTTCTCGAAAACAACGTCTTCCACGAACAAAATATATTATTTCCCATTTCCTACTTATTTCTTCACGTAGAAGAAATCACCAAGTGTCACCTTTTGGACCAATTGTAACTGATAGACTTGCCGCGTAGAGGAGTAGGAGTTGAACAAGATACATCGTACCGTTTCCCCGCGTTAAAGATATTCGCTTTGACTATTTGGAGTTCCGAAGCGATCTACGTCCCTCGATACGCCGCGCCGTAACGACCCCTCGAAACGACAGGGCGACCTCCTTTCGCTTTTCGCGGATTTCGCGCGGCCAAAATTCCCTGGAACCGTGCGCGAACTTTGCTTCCCTATCGACGAAAGCAAAACGACCCGTCGTAAAAACAAACTCTCCCTCTGTATCGCTCGTCGGCATTGCTGTCCGTATATCTGCTTACCAGCCTGCTTCGCCGACCATTTCGTGGGATTCCGTGAGGTTTCGTCCGCGGACGAGTTCCAGAACCTCGTGGAAAAATGAAGTGGCTCTTGTAAGCTGGCCCCCTTTCCAAGCTTGTCGAGTATCAATAATGAAACGTTTCTCCGAAGATCGAGGAATTTGTGCCTGGATGAAGTGCTCTCGAGTGTTCCTTGGAACGTAGCAGGCGCAGACCTCGCGTCTGCTCTTTTTCCTCGCCTTTCTGTATTTATCGCGAGATCGTCAGATTTCTGTGAATGTAAAAAGTCTTGTGGGAAGATCGACGAAAGTTTCGTTTCAACGTGACGGTGATGGCTGAAAAGGGATGATTCTAGGAACGTGGCTCCCCTTTTTTTCGTGCGAAGATAGAGAAAAGTAGAGGAAGAAGCTTATCACGCTACTTAATCAGTTCCATATTCCCATGATCACATTATTGCAAGAAGCAACTGCACAATTTTTCTTTTAAACGAATCGGTGACTTGTTACTTCTTCTATTCGTATCAGGCGCCTTGACACCAGTCTCTGATCTTATCCTCTATAACAGTGACTTCGATTTTAATAAAAGAATACCTACTCCAAACGCAAAAGTAATGGTCTGGCGACGTTAGTCACGCGAAATTCGTTTCCCTTCGTTCATTCAGCCGTTCGCGTCCCACCGTAAAACATCAGTTTCAAAATTGACATAGCGTCACGTCCCCAGCAACCCTCGCCGCGAACGTTTCTATTATCGAGCCTCAACTAGCTGAAACGCTACTGTAACGAGGGCGAGCTTCTTGAATTACGCGACGTGCCTGAGATTAAGGTCTAGTAATAACGAGCGAAAGAGAGGCAAGCGGGGTAAAATACCTCTCTGCCTTAGCGCACGGGGAACGATAGGGTCCTGCGGCTGGATCGCTAGGGTTAGGCGTGCAACGCGTATTGCAGGTCCAAGAAATACAGAGAAAGCACCGTGGGCATAGTTGAGCGGTGTTTAATGCTTGCTTGCTGGGTGGAGGGCTCATTCGGAGCCATCGTAAATACCGAACTCTGCGCTTCTGTTATTGTTCGCAAGATGTAGTAAAAGCAGTGGACCTAGTAACAATAGCAGATGTCGAAGATGGTATTCGGCACTCTTGGTAATATTAGTATTTTAATCGCAAGGCCTTGGAAGCACCAAGGTAGTTAGTCTTTTAGGGTCTGCAGGCAAGATCCAAGTCTGGAAGCTTTCGCCCTTGCGGCTAACACTTTGCAGACCACTTCACTGGATTTTAAGCAATTATTGCTATACTTCCTTAAGAATGCTGGATCATAACGGAAATAGAATATACCTAATATCAAAATTCTTCTCTACTGATATGCATTCGTAACTTAGGCTTCATTGCCAGCAATGTTGGGGCGCAGTGTTTCAAGTGTCATTCCTTGAGTGTACGAAAGATCAAGCATGCTTTTCACAACGTGCAAAGTATTTGCCTCGTGGTGTCCAAAACTCAAGCAGAATGCACTTCAGAGCTCTCGACTCCGTTTCTAACCTCTACTGCGTTTAGGATCTCGCTATAACTCACCTAACCAATATATCTACAATTCATCGTTAGAAGCGCACGCGTGGCTATCAGTTGGGCGCGTCTATCGAGTCTTCAGACTTCGGGCCCGTGGAATTTAATAGCCAACGTAATCGAAATCTGCTCCTCGATGCGCCATCGCAGCTTCCTCTATCAACGCATGATGAAGGATTGATAGGGCAATCACCGTATGACAAGGACTTCGTTTTCGAGTCGTGGCTAGACAGATAGCTCTAACCCTAGGATATTTTATCGAGCCTAAGTAAATATACAATACTGGCGATATCTATTGCATCGTTTGAATAAAAACGTTGTCACTTATATCTCTCTTATTAGTACTTAGTAGTACTAAGTAGGAATATATTATTGCAAAATGTGTAGCTCACTATTTTGCCTAAAATAAGTTCGATACGAATCGCTTTATCGATCAATTGCTTAAAAAATTAGACGAATGTAATGCAATAAATATTTCCATGCTGGAGTATTTTAAAACACTTTATATAATTTCGTTATTTGGTGTACAGAGTAACGACTCCCTGGATATACACTCTGTATCATTAAGCCCACTGGCAAAGAGTTATTTTTCCAATGTCAACACACTTTCTTCTTACTGCTTTCCATAATAAAGGCACTCGTATAATATGGCAGGACTTCTGAAGTAACTGCATCACGGTTCCACCACGCGCTTCATCCCTCAGCACACAGAGCACAGTGAAACGCAACAGGACACTGGATGTGACAAAAATTCGATTCTTATTAAGCCACGTGCACAGTTCCATAGGTACACATATCGGTTGTCCGTTCGCGTTGCTAGGCAGCTCGCGGGACGTGATTGCCCGAGCAAAAGTTGTAAAGAAGAGAGAGAGAGAGAGAGAGAGAGAGAGAGAGAGAGAGAGAGAGAGAGAGAGAGAAGCCTCGGTGGCACGAGGACGAATCGCAGGACGACGAGCTCCATCCCGAGATCGTCTTCTATGACCTCGTCTCAGAGCCCTCCTTCCAATATCCACGATCTGCCAAACGCAGAGTCAACCCCTACGTTTTCCACCCCCTACCCTCCCCCCAAAAAACCTCTCGTGAACCGCTGCCGCCGCTTCTGCTTCATCTCCTCGCCTTTATTTTCCTTCTTTCCTCCCTTCCTTCCTTCCTGCCAGCTTTCACAGGGCTAGTCTCCCAGGCGTCCTCCTATCTCGCCTAAACGGCTTCCGCATCGATTTTAACCTTGGCTTTGCCAGGATTTACTTTGGCCCCGTTTCCTCGCCGACGCAGGAATGTTCGGGGCTAGCGTTGTGTCTTCATGAAGAAATAATCTGTCTCCACCGTCGCGATCGCGGGAAATGGACACGCGGAGTGACGTCGAACAGGGGGCTCGGCGAAACTCCCGTAAATACCGATAATGTTCTTAAATAGACGGCAAACGCTCGGACATCGGATGTCGCCTTTGTTACGCGTGGTCCAATTTCCGCGACACCATTGGAAGCTGTCATTTCGAGGTGTAATTTCGTTGTGAGAAAGGGAAGAGGGGTGGCATTGGATTATGAGGAATTGTCTACGGGGAGGAACCGATGTTACGTGATACTGGGATTAGTTTGAGGAAGTTCGCCGAGCAAATGGTCGAGATTCTTTGGTAATGCGGAGACACTTGTCTTTCAGGTGGTATTTCAACGCAGTTTCAATTTGTCAGTTCCTCGTAATTACCCCAAATGGACAGAAGTTAAGAAATTTCAAATGAAACAAATACGGACACGTATATATACAAAGTGACCCTGTGATTTTATTTAGAATCAAGTAACCGAACTATGAAACAATTATGCTTTGTTGGGTAGTATAGTTTTAATGCAAAAAAAAAAGAAAAACAGAATAATCGAGCATAGAATTATAAGAAAAGCTACGAAAACATTTCACGACCCTTATCTTTGCGGTTGCGCGCGCGCAGCCTTCCGTCATGACAGTTCCCTAAGTACTAAACCTAGCTAATTACGTCATGTAACAATATCGCGGGAGGACACGACAAGCGAAACCAGCAAATATCGAGGTGTTCTACTCTCCCTTAATAATAATCAAAAAATAATTTAATAATATAAAAACGAGCCCCATCAGAAATACTCGTTTCCAAGTCCTACGTATCACAAACCTCCTTTATATTTTCAAATCAAAACGCACTGCAGGATTCAAATACACACGAAAGGAAAAATCGATTCCTCGAAGAGCGTCCAGATACACGATATTTTCATATTCAAAACACACTGCAGGATTCAAATAAGTAGATACACGAACGGAAGAAAAATCGATTCCTCGAGAAACGTTCAGATACCAGATATTTTCATATTCAAAAGCCAATGCAAAATTCGAAAAGGAAGAAAATCGATTCCTCGAGAAACGTCCAGATAGGTACCAGATATTTTCCTATTCAAAAGCCAATGCAGAATTCGAATGCACCCGAAAGGGAGGGAATCGATTCCTCGAGGAAGGTCCTGCTACAAGCCCCGCCACGAAGCAGCGCGATTAGAAATCCTCGTTGGAAAGTGCCGCTAGGGGTCGATACGTTCCTAAATCACGGCTTTCTTCGCGTAGGTGAACTAACGGCCGGTGCCTCCTCCGCGAGGCGGAAGGGCTTTAATTAATAGTTGGACCGCGCTCTCGGATTCTATATCACCGGATTACGTTATGGCCGGAGCGGAGGCGAGGCCAGCCTCGTTCACGGAACGAGCAGATATCGTAAGGCGATAACCCGGCAAAGGGAAAGCGACGCTGAGAGGTGGGGGAGGGCCGTGCCGTGATTCCTATCGATTGTTAATGGTACCGATTAACGAGTGCCGATGTCAAAAGCCCGCTCTGCCTCTTTAACGCCCACGCGTTTCCGTTAATTAATTCCGCGCCGGGCATGTATCAACGGCGAATATGAGCCAACGCGCGGCGGCTCGCGCGCTGGGATCGTGGATTTATGAACGCGGAAAATGGAATCGCCGTTCTGCACCGCCACGAGAAGGAACGATCTGCTTCGGAGAGGAGATCCTGTATCATTCGATGTTTCTCGTTCATTCGGTCGACGGTTACGCGGACGTGTTGCGATCTCTGCAGCACGAAATACCGGCGCGGTGTTGATCGTGATCGTGGCTTCTTTTGGGTTGTTTTGATCGGCGATTAACCTCCGTATGTGGTCGCATAGAAGCCAGTGGCTGGGTCAGTTTGGACCCAACTATCTATCTTTTTCCTGGAGCAGTAGAGAAGTAATTTTGTTGATTCCTGAAGATTTCCCATTTATTATTACATGCAGTCACGGTTCCGCTTGGGTCAAAGAAGACCCAGTACTGCCGGCTGAGGTTAAACTCATGGCTGACAGGTACAGGGTCCGTTGAAGCTTGAAACACTTGGAGCCCATTCAAAATATCAAACTACCTATATGCGTTTATTATGTTAAGTAGTATTAGGTACTTGTTGAGAAAGATAAGAATTTTAAACGAGAAAAAAGCGAATTCTAGGAAGGGTTATAGTGAACATAAAAATGTAAATGTAATTTTGTGTCAAAATGGACCCAGTAACCGAGGCGAGGTGAAGTTATCAGTCTTTAAAATTAATTTTTGCCTGTTCTGTTCTACTAACAGTGGAATATATAATAATAGTAATATTTTAAAGATATTCAGCATAGTTTGTTGGCAATGCGAGGTGGATAATTTTATCACATTTTTTATACGAGTATGTAGAAAAAAATTATTATAAAATCTACGATCAACACCTCGTACATTATTTTCGTGAAGAAAATCGACGGGCATCAGAGATTTCGGTGGTTCGAAAGACCGATGACACGTAGAAACTTGCTTTATCGATTTTAATTTTTCTAATAATATCTGCTACCTACATTATTTCTAAATGGGATACTGCGCTCTCCATTTTATCGCGGAAGTAGTTAGCGTGGCTGGACTCATAAACTTCCCTATGACGTTACATTCAACGTTACGTATTATTACTTCACCGTTATCGCTTATTACATTAAGTGTTTGAAGTTACGACGTCCATAGAACTCGCGAAATCACGCATAAGTGAGAGCCTGTTGGTAAAATGCTCGATATTAGCGAAACGCAACGGCGATCTGGGTCAACGAGCTTCGCAACAAGAAAATGTAGGATTTCATTATGAAGGAAGGTTCTGATAGCGAAGCAAAATATTAAAAATGCAAAGTTGCTCGTAGAGTAATGCTTTTAGGAACTGCAGTGTCCACGAAACGGTACTTGACTAATTTTCAAATACTATTTTAATATTTTCAGACAAGGAATTAATAAAAGAATAGAAGAAATTAATAGAGTTTATATTTCCAAGTAAATAACTCTATTACTAGGCATGTGTGCGCATAAAGAAAATGGTTGATAAGAATATTTACCTTGCATCCTCAAGATTGCCCAAGAATCGTTTCTCGACGATTCAAGGGATGGCTTTCGAATAAATAAGGACTTTAATGTTACACGGTTCAGGGAAGCCTACTTGAATGTAACGCTTCGAAATCCGTTCATTTCCATGTTCCTTGCTTTCTGGAGCAATTAGGAAGATCCGTTCCGATAGTCGAGCAGCTGGTGTAGAAACGCGTGGCAAGATGCACAGAAATACCGTGGCTGCAACGAGTTGCTCGCGCCTACGCGCATCTGTCGTTTCCAATTAATTTCCGCGCCAAGGTTACTCGTTTGCGGATTCGTTACTTAGCTGGACTAAGCACATTAATGGTAGTATCGATCGTTTGCTGTCGTCATCGGCATTATCACTGACGCGGAATCTGTTTCTAAACGCGTTAGGTACTGCAAAAATAGTTTAATGCTCTTCGATGCTCTAAGGAGCAAAATTCTTGTAGCACGAAGGTGGTCATTTCTTCCCACGCAACATTTCTGTGACTCACGACTGGTGTTTTACATATACTCGCGTGGCTGGCAGAGCCGGTTCATGAAGGCAGAAAATGAGTAGAAATTTTGTGAGAAACTAGGCACAAAAGTATCTCGTGTAAAAGCTCTGCGCATCAAATTAAAAGCAAATCAAGTTAAATTAAAGATGGGGGAAACAGGGGCTAGTTGATACGCTATTCTGTTTTCAATTGTTTCTCATTTTTATTTGAATTAATTACTTAATAACAAATATGCCAAAGTGTTTATACTTTGGTCCTTCCTCTTTAATAACGCCAAGGTACACAAACGTCCGCTGGATCGTAGTAAAGAATTGAACAATAATCTTCACGTATCTCGCTCAAATGGAACTAAATACATACAGTGTCAAGATAATTCGTCTGTAACAACCTGTCCCTGTATCAACTGGCCCCGGTCTCCACTACGATTAAATTAAAGGACCTCCTTGTATACGCACACCACCCTGTCGGTATAAAATTATCATGTTCCGTCGCTTAAATTTCAAGCGTTGAAAGGTAATCGTCGGGTGGATCCTAAAAATTCTGTCCGTTTAGGTGTACTCTCTCGGTTTATTGGCGATAATCGTGATAGGCAACAACAACAGCTACATGAACTGGCCCTAAGTGCTTGCAGTAATATCGGTGTTCTCCGAGGAGCAATATAACGCACGACGAGGCGCAATCCACGCTCAAAAGCGCCGATCCATGATTCGAGGCTCCCACCCACGCAGCCTTGAGAGACTCGACAAGACCGTCGTTTTGTTTCAACGAGCAATTTATCTGCTTCCCGCCCCTTGTAACACGAATATCCTGAGTCTACCAACGGTGGCCAGGGCATTGGTGCCGCGCTGTGTGTCATCGTCGAAATCGCGAATCGTTGTCGACAGTGTAGAGTGCCATTTTGATAGAGGTGGTGATGATAGAATAGTAGAGCTCCGGCGCCACGCTTCTACGAGCTGTTAGAGAATTGGCTGGTCGATTCCCTAAAAATATTCTCACGGGTGCTTTTTTTAATGTCAAACACCAGAGTTGGCCATTAACCAAATAAAAAAATATTCAAATAATTTGGACAAAAAATTACAAACAAGTTGAAAAAATCTTTGGAGAAACGTCATCAGGATGCATAAAAGTGTATAAAATCTCAGAGATTATTTTGTAGAATATTAATATTACAGATCTGTCTAGTGTTCGTTATAAAATAAATTGCCAACCATTTTTCGTTACCCAACTCTAGCAACAATTTTCCACTTTACACCAATAAAAGAAACCAGCTCCATTTTCAGATGAATATTTGAGAACACCAATCAGCTCCCTTTATAATTAAAAGCATACCCTGCATCGAGTAGAACTAATAAGAATCAATCATCCAGCCACGTATGTAGTTTCTCAAAGCTCCGAAGAAGATTTTGCAACGACAGATGTGCTTGTCGGACTGCACCGTCGAGGACATCGACAACTGTGGGAAACGCGTGCGCGTTTCGATTATGACATTTCGCCTCGAATCGCCCACCATCATCGGCTTACGCCGGTGCTGATAGGATCGGGCAGCGATAATGATGAGACGCGTGGGCGAGGGACAAGTCGCTTGTTCCTCGAGTCGGAAACGCAAAGAGGCTCCCATCGAAGTGGCTTGCACGACCAGAAGACGAGTCTGCTGGCCTCGTATCAGCGTTTATCGCACGCGACCGAGCGTGGAACCGGTCCCGCGATTCCCACCAAGGAAGCCGCGCAGCATCTCGTGCCGATGCTTCAGTTTCTCACGTGATCCCTGACGCAAAAAGAAAGGGGAACATCTATTCACTGCGACGCGAATTGCACTCCGCGGAGATACACGCGCTTCCCAAACGTTGCCCGAGAAAATGATTGCCTTCGATGGTGCTTCGAAGGGGAGACTCTTACCGGTAGGCTTAAACGCAAATTTCGGTGGGATGATTTAGGTTTAATTGAGAATTTCAGGTGCATAGAAACTCCAAAAGCAAGCAATGGTTTATGTAAACATAAAAATAAGAAATTTGAAAGATCAATGGAACTTGTTTTATGGGATATTTTGTTGATTGGGCATACCTACAGTTTTAAGGGTGGATTTATATAACGTTGTGTGTGAATGTTGTAAAGTATTATAAGGAAAACTTTGAACTTAGAAAGTAATTAATAAGAATTGAAGGACATTTTACTTTACAATTAAATATCTACTTGGGAGATATTTCTAACATACCGAATTCTCCACTTAAAATAAATTAGAGTTTTTGAATTGGTACTACCTACATTAATCTGAAGTAAAAATTTTGATCGCACTCTCGATAGTATTATTTTCACGTATTTCACGATATTCGTAATTTTTTCTAAAATGTAAACCCTTTCGCTGCGAATAACGCATGTCCACGCCGTGATAAAACGGGCGAGTGCACATGAAGGAACTTACACGTGCCGCGTGCTCCAAACATCAAGTAACCAGGCTTTGTTAAACACCAGAAAGTCACCGTAAAGAACGCAGAACCCAGCACGCTCTCGCGGTGTATCTGGTCCGTCGCGCGTACTGTGAATCGTGAAATTTAACATTTTCACGCAATAGTTGATTCATCACTCTGGCATGACTGGCACAACAAAAGCCGAGAGAAAAGACCAATTCTAAATCGAAAACGTTTTTCGATCCCCCAAATTGTGGAAAAGCGATTGCTGTGCAACGCGCGACGATAGATGCAAAACCAATCTAGCGAAGCGAAACCATTGAAACGTACATGGGAATGTGTTGTTATTAGCGCCGATTTATTACAATCCTAAAAATATATGGTTCTCGCAGTACAAATTATGGAAATAGAATGTGATTTCTGATCGCCATTTCCAACGAATAGATAGAGGAAGGGGTGGTAATATGGCCCCAGTTTTATATATCTTCCTAAAATCTGATTCATAATTTAAATTGCTTTAAATTTTTGCTTAAAATATAGGTAGACTAATAAGGTTAGGTGTGATAAAAGTTGGAAGCAAAAGAGAAACAATATAATTGAATTCAAGATATATTATGAAAAAATGTCATTTTCGACGCTCATAGAAACGTGATGGTAATATGGCCACCTAACAAAAATCCTAAAAAATACTTGTTTGACAACATCAGAGATAAAAAAATATGTGAATAAAAAATATTTTATTATTTATCCACAAAACTCGCACACATATTCCACTTTTTCCTACGATGTGCTCTTGCTATATTGCATCGATGTTATCAGAATTCATGAGGAATTTCGATGCCATATTACCCTCCATTATGGGGGACCAATATATCAACACCCATAGCTCTGGAAACTTTAAGATTATATTTGAAAATATCAAAGATTAAGTGACCCTACTTATAAATATCGATTCTAAGTAACTTTTATGAAATATATCCCGACACATAGCACTTTAACTTTCGTAAGCTACGAGGAATACTTCTTCTTGGGGACGCGAAAAACTTTCGTTTTGCAGGTGATGTTATTTATGCTTATTATTAGCGATGACTATGCTCCACCTAGTGCCATATGTTTTCTCTGTGTATATAGCTACTTAGGTACTATGGATGCAGTGGATACCGATATTAGCCGCCAGATATTTTGGGTTTCTAATATGAAAATCACGAGGGTGCCAAATTACTAGCAGGGGACCATAATACCACCTTTTCCTCTACGTACGAGAATCATAATAAACCTCGATCAATTCATCCACAAGGAAATCACAGAAAGTGTTTAAAAAATTCGATAATTATAAATCACTCTAAACATCCTAAAAGTAACGAACGCGTTGACTTTTGCATTTTTATTGTAAGCTGCAATTTCTCCGAGGGTGCTTAGCAGCAATACGTTCCAGCATCTTATCAGCAAAAGGTTAACCGTGTCGCCGCTCGAATTCGCCGCGACGTAGCGTAAAAAACGAAGGAGAAAACAAAAAGACACGCACAAGGGCGGGGGTGCGCGTGTGTAAAAGTAATAACGCTCGCGTTTCACGAGTCACCAGGTTCTAATGGGCGCTAATCGGTGATGGGTAGAACCGAAGCGTGTACCTCGGGCGTCGCGTTTTCCTCTCGGAAAGCCGAGAGACCCGCGTGTGCGGCGGTTAAGGATCCCAGACGTGCCCTCGAATTCATACGGGCCGTCGATCCTTTGATTTCGATATCCCCCTCGCCCCAGCGAAAGAATTCCTCGCGAGGAGACCGCCGCCGCCGCCGCCGCCGCCGCCGCGGCTTTCCACGCTCCGCTTGTCGCTCGGATCTCGAGGAAAGAGGTGTGGGACGCGACGAAGGAAAAGGCGAGGAACTATAGCTCGGCGTCTCGTATCAAGTTGCGCGTTTGAGGTCCACTCGAAGCCACGCGCCCGCTTCGACGAGCCTCGATCGTAAAGAAAGCCCCGGCATTTCGTGGCCCTTTTCTCTCTTCGACTCCCAGCTATGGGCACATAAATTCTAATGGGGAGACGAATTAAGCCGCCCTCGTGGATTCCCTGCACTGCTACCTTTCGGCGAGCGCTTCTCCGGTTAGAGCGGAAGGATATATCATTCGATTACCATTGGCACAGCCGCGCTTCCGCCTCCTTTTTCTCGTTTCTTCGCGCTTTCCTCCGCTCCCCTGCTTATCCCCGACAAATGGACCTTCATTTCGCTCATCTCCCAGGCATTATTGGCTCGTTAAGCGAGTTATTACGCCGAGCAATCGCTTATCGGCCCGCTTTGTACCTGCGCTGCTTCTGCGCTGGGCATTTACTTAGGACTTAGGCGATTTATTATGCACTTCGCGTAGCATTGCGGTGGCTGGGGTTGTAAGGTGGCTCTAGGGGACATTTTTTCTGTCTTGATATTAGAAAACCTTATGGGTAGTCGTGTGCGAGTAATAGACATTGCCTCTCCATAACGTCACCCTGCATGGATCAATAATTAAAGTTTGTTTATTGATTGAAACTTTGATCTCATATATCCCGATGATTCTGAAAGTGGCCCGAGTCAAAAATATGAAAAAAAAAATGGAATCTACCTCTTAGTTTGTATTACATCTATTACACAATCGGAGAAGTCTAAATATCGCGGAAACAAAAAAATACCGTATTTATAAATAAGTGTAACATCAGGTTTTTAATCAGTCTAGAATGTTTTGCAGAATAATCTCCTTACGCAGATTAAAACTGAGTTTAATTTAATTTTGGGGGGAGCCAGGCTGAGCGGATAAAAATATTTTTATCGCAAGTTCAAGAAATTTCATTAGGTGATAAAAAAATATATTTAAAGAATAAAATCCAGATATCTTTTCTTTCTATGAAGCTTTTGAATTACTTCAATCGTGGTTGCATTAATATCCTCTTTCCTTTTTCTTTAGAGGTGCTAGACCCCCCCCCCCCTCTCCCCACCCCTTTAACGAACTCGTCAAGATCAGCTCGTTATTTTCCTCGAACAAGTTAAAGTAAATGGCGAGGACAGAGCAGCGCACGCAGCTCTAAAAGTGAATGTAATATGTGGCCCAGATGGCGCCACTAACCAAGCACCGCGCAGCATCCAACTTACCGGCCCACTTGGCAACTTGTATCCATATGTTCCTAACTTACACTCGTTTGCAATTGAGATTTCTAGCAGCACAAAGATTGCTACTAATGAACATTTCTAAAATCATAAACATTTCAATCCTACTCCTCGTCAATACTCTCGTATTAAAGTAAAACGCTCCGGAAACCGGACACGGCGTCGCAATGACACTAGCCGATTATCGATCGCTTCCCGTCGTCAATTATCGAGCTACCCGCGGAATGGTAATTCGGTCTTGATTTCATCCAATTCTTCGTCCACGTCGGCTTGTTAAACTTTGATTCGAAGTCGATGCCCCCCTTGTCACCCCTCCCCCGACCCCTGGAACGAGACGAAACGACGGCAGCTATCGGCCCCGTCACATCGACGAAGCTAATTTCATTTTCCGCGGTATTTCCTCGTCGCGAAACTCGATATCTACGCGAAGGAGGAACCCTACACCATTGATTTGGCTGTGCCGTGTCTCTTCATCCACGAAATACATGGACTCTCATGGGAGACGAATTAAATTCTGATTCCACCCCCTTAGACGCAATCGCCTTTCCCATGGATGCCTAAAATCAGCACTTTGTAAATTCGGCATGGTTCCACGCGACTGGGCCGTGGAAGGTCCCATGAATAGGGAGTCAGAGAGGGCTCACAAGGGATGTGGTTAAAAGAAATTGCGAGTGATACTATCGCGAATATCTGCGAAACTGTAAAAGATATCGAAAAAATATTAATCCGAAACTTTATAGTTTTTGATAAGGACATTAAAAATCCATATGGTGATAGAAGAAAAACAGTATGGAGACAAAGAATTTCCAAAAAAATTCATTTCTTCAACATTCATCCCCATCAGCCTTTTTAAAAAATCCTTTGTCGCCATATTGTATTGATATAAAAAAGTACAAAGCTTTGAATTAAACTTTTGCTCGATATCTTTTAGGGCTCCGCAGATATTCAGGATAATATGAAAACTCAGTTTCTTTGTCACTTGAACTACATTTCTGCAAAGTTTCGAATTTTTTTGAATTTCCGAGTTGCCGAGCATTCTTTTGTCAGCTCGTACTGAGGTGCGCGCAGGTGTCGGGGCCAGTGTGCAGGTGCGCGCGCACGTATTAACGCGTATAAGGGCGTGTACGCCCGTGCGAAAATGTACGTAGCGGCGAGGGCAAAGGGAGCGAAGAACGAGCACGAGGGTAAAGAACCACCATCGACGCTATCGCCTCCCTTCCATCCCTCTGGCCTTTCCTCCTCGCTCTTCCTCACCCCGCCTCGGCTCGCCTCACCCTATCTCGGGCTTCGGCCGGGGCAACGCTACCCACCGTGCTCTCCCTCCTCTGGCTTCCAATTAAAACCGTTTCGTCCATCACGGCGCACTGTATTCTCTCCGTTCCTCTCTACCCCAGTGCAGCGGACCTCCCTTTCATTTTTCAAGATTTCCCTCCGCCGCCAGCAAGTTGACGGGGGATTCGGATGGGAAGTCGAGGGAGCGCTTCCGCAGGGTCACTCGACGATGAAAGTTTACGCGCTGGGGCGACTCTTAACGCGTTTTGTTAACGAACCACGCGTTTTAAATTAAACCCCTGTGTTCTGCTTTGCGCGAGACACGTTCTCTTTCTTCTTCTCTTGTTACCCTTCATCCCAAGAATTTTAGATGTACAGAAAAGGTTAATATATTTGAGGCTATCGCCACAATTTTGAATGGATTGACATTTCAATGATCATAAAGCACTCTCTAATACAGTAAAATTTTAATTCTGTAGTGATCCGAGCAATCTTCCAAAAACGTCTACAAAATGGCAACACAAAAACGTACTCTACTAATTCTGCAATATTAATACATTTACAGTTATATATTAATAATACACACCTTAGTAATTATATTTTTTTTAAAAAATCATACCTATGTATCTAAAACACCATTTTTTAATAATTTCATTAGCCGTAGGTAACTTCCAAACAAAAGTTTTGGGTTTACGCCATCATTGCGCTGACAGCCTTATTTATTCTAATAGGTATTAAGACTGATGGCTAATAAATACTTGGATCTGCTTGGAAATTTAGGAACAGCGTGCATGGCAGAGAAGAGTCGACGCGTTTCCAACTGTAATTCTTCAGTCGCTTTGCTACAGTTTCCTCTACTATATACAATTTTATTTTCGGCCAATCGATTTCTCCTATCCCTCCAGAAAAATCAGAAACCTTGCCTGTATGTGTGAGACGTGCAAAAAGCCGCGTAAACGATCCAACACACGGGACGACACGACCGCTCGTTCGAATCGCCCGTAGCCGGCGTTTAGGTAATTCCCTGCGACAAAGCTTTGCGCGACACGGAGGACCTAATATCGTTTCGATGGAAAAATCATTCACCTTTTGTGACGGTTTGAATCGGGCCAGAGGCGGCCCGATAGCGCCACTTTACGCAGACCCGCTATATATTTCATCGGATGTGCAATTCAATTACGGCAAATTGATATACTGGCGCGGCGCGTCGCGTCGCTGGCGAATTTTCGCGAGAACTTCGGGACACTAGCCGATAAACCGTGGCTCGCGGTATCATTACACAACCCTGGGCGAGCCGTGATGCCGCTTCTCGCATGAATTATTGCCCGTCGCCAATTCTCGCGCGGTTTTCTATAAATATTGAATCAGAACGCGGAACGCGGTTAACGGCCACGGCGCAGACGAACGCCTCTCTGAAGAGGCGCACGACACGCGCGCCGCCGCCAATAAAGAGGCCAGGAATAGTAGGATATTCTTTCGATAATATTTTCACAGAGGCCCTGCCTTAGCCGCGTTATCTGTGGAGAATAGAATTGCCACCCCTACCACGGCCAGGATTTTAAAATTTCTGATCGACTGTGATCGATTGCTTTGAAAAACAGCCGTGTTCAAGTTTTTCCATGAGTAGCTTTTAAGCGCGTAAATCATGCGCGCTTGAGGGTGGAAATGAGGGAAGTAGGAATGTTGTAATCGAATCTGTGAAATCTGATAATTAATAATAATTGGACCCAGTTAGACAGCAAGCTACCAACCCTTGACGATGTGAAACTGAGTAAATTTAGTTTGAAGATTTTAATTCTTAAGGAAAAATAGCTTTTTTTGTATTGGGTAGTATATTTTATGTCTGGTAATTGTTTTACAATGTTTTTTAATGGATTATTTGATAGTGAGTAGTATAATTAATATTATTTTAAATTTTCTGTAGCTTTGAGGTTAAAATGGAATTATGGCTTGGTAATTTTAATAATTCAGGAGCCCTGTGGAAAACAGGCACGTGCCAACGTTTCATGATTTTTTACTTAACCCTTTCGCTACGACGGGCGACTATAGTGGCACTCCATACGGTGCCACTGAGGTACGACGGGCGACTATAGTGGCACTACATACGGTGCCACTGAGGTACGACGGGCGACTATAGTGGCTTCCCATACGGTGGCACTGAGATACTACGGGCGACTATAGTGGCTCCCCGTACGGTGCCACTGAGATACTACGGACGACTAGCCGCTGGCCGACGACCATTGACAATATTTTATTTTGCATCATTTGTTTCTCACAACCGAAATAACTAAATGCTTAGCAACCCAAATTCCTCAAGAATCAGCCTCGAGTAATTTGTTCGATTGTTTGTAGCGAATAAAGTCTCCCTGGAATACCCTTTATTTATAAATACCCTTTGAAGAAAAATTCTTTCGTTCGAATAACATTCAGCAGTTTGGGTTCTCCGCCGCGGTACTCCTGCTGACGATCGGCGTCGCGTACCTACCGTACAGTGATGTCGCGGCGCGCGGCATTGCCCCGTACAGTGATGTCGCGGCGCGCGGTATTGCCCCGTTCAGTGGGAATACCGCGGCGGAGAACCTGCCCGTAGCGAAAGGGTTAAAAATGTTGATATTTGTTGTTTTCAGTGATTATTTCAATTATCACTGTTTATAGTTTAATGTTCATAAATTTCTATAATTAGAATATACAATTCTTCTAAAAAAAAAATTATGGATCCTTAGGGGACGAAAATTTATGCATATGTGGCATATGCGTGTTTTCCACTGAACCCCTCAGTTGTATAATGTAAGAGTTGTTCTATAGGTTGGTAATTTTCTGGAAAATAAAGATCACAAAATTATGACATCCGCGCTGCGTTTAATTAATTTTTTGCCATTTTGAGAGTCTGTAGGTTTCTGCATAACTAGGTCGACTTACAACCACGTATAAACTAGGGTAAATCCGGGGCTGTCGGTACACCTAACATAAAGTAGCTATTAAAACTAACAGTGATATTAGCCTCAAGATTAGCTGAAAATCGAGTTGAAAGCTGACGTCAGGACATCTGACCGTTTCTCCCTTCAAGACCACTACGACCCACACTCTTCCCCCATATTGAAATTTGTTCTTTGTCACTAAAGATCGTCGCATTTACATTCGACTCGGCGTTGCTTTTCGCGTGACCAGTTCCATTTTTCCGATCGCGATCGTTATCGCAATCACGTTCATTCGTTTCAGAGTCACGATTCCCATGGATATAGAACTATCTGGGGCGCATATTTTCCCCAGCGCTCGATATAGTATTAATTCGTTCCGGTTCGAAAGCTAATCCAAGCACGAGGCTAACCCTTGTCCATTTTCTCCGCCGCCGCTCCCCAAAATACGTCGATTCCGCCCCGCGATACGTGACTGGGGCTCCGAATCGTTTGCTCACTTTTCCCTCCCCCTATGGAATGGCAGTAAACGTTGCCACGATGCTTCTCCGCGTCGCGTTTTACTTCTGAACGATTTAACACGGTCCACGATTTCGTACGAGAATTGAATCGATCTTCCAATACACTTTTACAGCAGGACCCCGATTAATCGATTCGATCGGAGCTTCAGATGCTCGGGCGAATCTAGACCCGGGGAGAGATTACTCGAACCATACGTATTTTACGGTTTCAGAAATAAATTTATCATTCATAAGGTTGCTGGAAATATTTGTTTTTATGAATATGTGTATATTTAGATTTTGTGTTGGTACTTTGCCTGATGCACATTTTCGAGTAAACTTGTGCCATCTGCTAACCGGCTTTAGATTTCTGGAGAATTCCTTGATCGTATTATTGGAAATTTTCGCAACTTTATTTTGAAAATAGAATGGGGGTATTTGAATGACACAGTTTTGTGGATGATAAGTGAGGAATAAAATTAAGTTTTCTGGTTGAAATTGAAGACTCATCATGAAGGTGGCAAATGAAGTGCTTTAAGGGTGAATTTCAGTGACAATCTTAACCAAAAGTTAATCAATTTCCAAGATATTAATAAGGCTTTTGCCTTTAATGAAAACCAATCAGAAATAGTAATGATGTATTTTTATCGCTCTTACTTTTTATTCTATTTTGGCAATTTATTGCATAAAGATTCAGTCCTCCAATTTTCAAAGAGTTTCGGTAGTTTTTAATGTTACTGAAGTTCATCCTTAGCATCAACAAGACTCCTGTTTCTAATCTTGAAATTGTAGCACTATTTTGATAATTGAAATCATCATCCATATCGTTTCTTCGTTGCTTGGATCATTTTTAATACAGTGATCAGATGAAACTACTTAGTAGAATGCTCCAATCCAGTTTCAGACTTCCAGAAGCTTAGACTTTTAAAAGAGAGTGTAAATACAATAATGGGAGCTTCTTTCTCCGCGCTGTTTGCAATCCTACGTAATTCTTCGATTTCCGGGAGTACAAGTAAAACGTTTTAGGCGGTCAGCCCTGTAAACGAGATAAATTGGTCGGTGAACGACCAAGAAATCTATAAGGGCGGATCTTCTAACATTTAATTGAGTACCTCCAGAATAAGAGCTACTGGACAATCTAACACGGTCCACGATTTTACAGAGAAATTAATTTCAGTCTTTCATATACATATTTTACTCTGCATTATCCAAACACGAATTTCCACCACTTTTAATTTCAATGCAATTTTCAACATATAGGTGTACAACTTACTTAAATCTACAAACGAGATTATTAAATTTTCATTACAGGCTCAGATAAAAAAGTTGGAGAAACGATAGTCACCATTTTCTGCTGTATTCCGATCAATCGCAATTTTTTCAAAACGACGAAACACATCACCTAGCAAACTAATCCTTCTAGCTTCTCAAAAATACTCTATTCGTTTGGACGAATTTGGAACAAGTTATTCTGTTTTAAAGGGTGTCGAAATACTTTTGTCTCCCACTGTATGTACATGACCCACTATCCCGCTACCAAACGGGTCTGAACACCCAAGTTCGTCCCCAACTGGCGTGATTTCGTAATCGCGCGCCAGTGGAACAAACGAGGCGCCTCAGTCGTTCCATCTCGAAACTCTGAACGAGTTAACCCGGTGCAGGATCGAGAAGCAATTTTTAATAGCAATTTTTCCCGGCCTTAATACGAGACGCACGGGCCTAACCGGCAGCTCTGCTTTCGTACCTGAACTCGAAGCGCTGAAAGGTGGGCCCGTACCTCCTCTAATAAATTCCATTAGGTATGGGCTCTTGCTCCTGCGAGGGTCCCGATATTATGTTACGCGTTCCGACGTTTTTTTTTTCTCAATGGGCGAGCATCCATTACGCTGGCCCGGTGCGACAACAACCGTCGCGGTGATGCTCCATTCACCGGAATCCTTTTTTCGGGGTCCCCCTCTTCTGGGTCCTTTCTTCGCCTATCCTCGGTGGTTCGTTCCATCTTCGGAGCGGAGGGCCCGCGGCTCAGCCAGCCGAGGATAATTCGATTCACAGCCACCTCCAGTTCCTCCTTAGCGGCCTAACGAAACTCCGTAGCACGAGGCTCATCCTGGACACTGGATCAAGGGTAGCTCTCCCAGCTCTGACCCCGCCGTTGTTCGCCCTTTGTCGAGGTTACGAGTCTCTTGGCGCTGCTTCCTCTGTTCATCGCCGATGCCTCCGCCGTTCCACCCTCCCAAGGTCGCCTCTCCTTCGGCTGCTCTTTTCCCTCGCCTGACAGGACGTGCGCCGATCGACGCCGACCGAGGATAAAGGATCCTCGAAGTAACGACCGACACAATGACTACTCCCGCCGATCTATTAGGAAGAATAACGACGCGCTGCCTGGAGTCTTCTGCTCCGGTGCTTCTGGTGAGAATGAACGAGCCTGCACCCCTTGGACTTTTCTTCCGTGCTGGGCTTAGCCGCGCGAGCACGTCGCGTTACGGATTTACACGCGTCTTTGTGCAACGTGGATGCTCGGGGCGAGAGGGCTGGGAAGTTTCGTTAAGGTTGCGCAGGCTGAAACTACCCTACTCGCAACAGTCGTGGCACGCTGTAGGCTTGATAGATTAACATGTGATTCGTACAATACTGTGGAAAAGATAATCGTTGAACAAAAATGTACAGGAACAGAAAGTGGATGAAAAAATCAAAGCTGAAGAAAAGGAAATCAGAACCACTCTAACTTTACACCTTTTGCCATTCAACGACAGCAGTCGACTGTTTTAACACCGAGCTCTGTTTTTACAAGAAAATTTGTAGAAATTATATGCAGTGTTTCGGGGGAATATTATACCTTCTGGAAAAAGAATCAATATCCCCAAATTGAATATATGAAAACATTCCAGAAATAGAGAGAAAATCAATGTCTACCCCAAATTATTTAAAAATACATCAAATGAAAGCTCCGTTCACATCCTGTCGCACATTGCCACCCACACCCCAATATCTCAACATTCTACTCCTCAAAGACACCCGCAAGCACTTGCCAACCACCCACGATCGACCCAACATCATAGAATCCCTCCCACGGTTCTAAACTCAACAAAACCCCGGCTGGAATCGCAAAATAAAAGCAACTCGGTGGCGAGGGAGGGAAGTTCGGGCCGCGGATGTCGCGAGGCGATCGGGCCCCCTCGAGGACCCCCCGTTTCGACAGCGTTACGGTGTCACAGCAATTTACATGTCCGGGGTCGATCGTTGGCGAACCGATCCACGCCGCTGGTAATGCCAAATGGCGTTCTCCCCCGGGAGAAAACGTCGAAACTGAGAAACTTTGGATCGTAAAAGGGTCGAGTGCTCTTGGTTGAAGCGTCGCGGCGCGCGGGGTGGTCGCGCAAACGGGGCACGAATCGAAGTTGCCCGCGAGGAAGGAAAGAGTGGCGAACGTCACAAGCACGCGATTAGACGGAGATTGGCAAATTCTTTTGTCGTTGTACAGACTACAGAGTAAAACTTTTTTCTCCCTTTCTCTCCACGATGCTTCTGCCCTGCATGTGTCTTGCTTTCTTTTTCCCTACCTTCGCCTCGTTGTTCTCTCCCTGCCTCTGTTAACGCGCCCGCTTCCTGTTGCGTTCCTCCTCGAATATCGGTAGGACGTTCTTTGGAGGCGTAAGAAAAAAGAGCTCGAAAGGATCCAGTTCATTGGCTAATAGACAGGAAAAAGGGGCACAGGGAGAAATTCGAGCTGGTCATCCTATCCGTACCTCTGCGTTGGGCTCGCGAGATTGTTGGATACAATGAGAGGCCGAGGTGCCCCGAATCTGAGAATAGGGCGGGCTTATAATCGACTTAAGGGTGCCGCCAACTGCTCCACTTTCCGTATCGACTTGGACAGGAAATCTAAAAACGAGACGCAGCCCCTGTTGGCCTCCTTGTTCAACAAAAGTTGGAGCAGGATAGTCGATGTGAAGCTGCTGTTATATTCTTGGCTGGGTTAGAGGACTGACCCTACGGGATGGTTCGTTAGCGATAGTATAGTCGTGAATGGGGTGATTCCTTGGATGGAAATAAATCTGAAGATTGGAGTAGGTAAGGTTTTCTAAATAAGCCTTTGCTTTTGAACAACTTTGGTGATTCGATAAATTTTATCACAGATTCTGCTTGCTTCCGTTTATAAGTACCATTCATGATAAAATGCCACACATTTACTTAATTGTAAAGTTTATTAATCCAGATGGTTGAAATTTGTATGCATATTTTTTTTTACGATACAGCACAATTACAATATCAAAATTTAAGAGTCTTTAGGTAACAAGATTTGTCACAGAAACTTTAGAATCTTCAAAGCCATTTCCAAACACTTTACAGTTTTAACCAATAACTACTGTTTATATCAGTAAAGATACTAAAGCCTTTAATAAAGATCGTGCTACTTCACGTTTACATTGACCTTCATATATGCCCTCTATGAGAATTTATACCAAAAGTTATCAACAACGAAAGTGTCCTTTTTTGGACTAATCGATACATAAAACGCCAACATTCGATGGCGTCGTCTCGAAACTTGTCAAAGACTGTTCGCGTTGCGGTAATAAAAAATAGCTAATGGATTTCACGTCAAAGGCGCACTTTTTCCCTCAAAAAAATCCGTGACATTGTTATACTTCAGAGGATCTGGCGACAAAGCTCCGTGCTACCTTCAAAAATTTTCATTTCGCACCGCTGCGCAGAGAAGAACGTCCGCGATTCTGGGTCACTCCCCCCCCCCCCTCCGCGGTAATCCCTGTAGCGGGGAAAGCCTGGTCGTGTGAAACGTGCCTAATCGCGAGATCGGCTCAACCCTTTTGCCCCGTTGAAAATCGGCTGGCCACCTGCCCAGGATTACGCGTGGGCATTGTTCGCAGTTGAATCTCGAAGGAAACTGGGTCCGGGTTAGGTAATCTGGACCGCGACGTTATTTCAGCAGCGGAGCTACTTATCCTCAAAGCGTTTTCTAATAATCACGATAACCAGGTGGAGCAACAGCCTTAAACCTGCGCTGAGAGCAATTAAAGTAAGGAAAGTTGCAGACTGTCAACTGAGACGGGACACTATCGGCGGTGCCGATTTCTTTCTCCTTCAAATATGTTGTTAAGCACAAAAATTGAAGAGACACGTATTTTTTATTAATGTTATTCACAATTTTAAGGGATGAAACAACCCCTCGATGCTTGAAAATCGGCATGCAGTGTTCTGCCACTGTAAACGCCAAATGTCCAACAAACTACGCGCATTCTAGAAAATACACAACAATTGCATAAATGGCAACCGGAAGAGTAGGGAACTAGAGAAACCTGGGAGCATAAAGGTACCTCGCCACGATTCAGCTTTCCATTTTCTTGTGAATGAAATAAAGCAGATAAATAATGCACGGTTATCTAAATACAGTTGTTCTATTATGCATTTTATTTGCCCAATTAGTTTATTCTATAACAGTACGCTGCACTTTCGATAAGACATGATATCTTAACTTGTCCACATAGGTACTCTTACCATTTACGCTTTCAGGATTTCTAGTACCCCACGTTTTCAGTTGCCATTTCCCAATTTTTAACAGATAGATCACTTTATATTATGTATACGCACTTAATAAGTGAAGGCGTTTGATAGAAGGATTTCCTGTTTGTTGGTAATTAATACCAGGCAAGTAGTGTATGGTATTGAAACATGTCGTTTTAAGTCGGCCAGGCGTTTCCCAGCGCCAGCTACTGCTGAGAATGTTTTGTTTAACTCTTTCCAGAACACTTTCCAAAGAACATGATCATTCAAAGACGCCTAAACACAGTGACGGTGTTAATTAATAAAATCTATATAGAAATCATCTGGCAATGGTGATAATGGGAGCTCATGGAAGTTCGCATCAGCAACTACCTGGACCTCCGATGTACGATATTACCAGATTGGAGTTCGGTATCTTCTAATTTTAATGAAATCTTGGAATGTCTTTAGCTCAAGCTTCTTCATACTTTATTTTTCGTAAATCACGATAGTAGTAGTTCCAAACACTCATCTCATCTAATCGTAATTTCCTCTCATTCATAAAAATAACGCTGCTTCAGAGAATCTACTTGAATGCTATCCGATATGCCCCGTCTTGATTATCACAGGCTACACATAGCGAAGCCCAAAAGGCCCGTGCCCCTCTCCCCTCATTATTTGCCCCCACACATGCGAGGCAAGTAAGTAACAGAAGCCGTGCTCTGTGGTCCAATAAGAGCGTGTTTCGAGAGCTCAAGAGTGCTTAGGTCCCCGAGATCTTCTGAAGGGGGCCCCCTGAGCATCCCGCTTTTCTCATAATAGCGTCATCAGCTTAGAGAATCGAGAAGCTCCGCTGGTCGGACGATTTGAATGACGAGCATCCCTTCCATTGCTGTTGCAGGGTGTTTGTTGGACAATTCGGCGCCGCGGGGCCCGCCCGATGTGCCACCCCGTAACCCTACAATGAGTCGTGTCAACGGAAGATTGCCAGGAAGTCACGCAGCCAGCGATCACGAGCGTGATCCCGACCTCCAGCCGTCCTGCGTCGTACGCACCTCGTCTGGCTTCTACAGTATACCAAGTGAGTCTTAGGGGGTTGCTCGGTCTGATTCGCAGCGAGGAAAGGGGCAACGAGCACGTGAGAAAAAGGATTCACCCCAAGCTCGTGTCCGCTGGCCACCCTCGACTCCTCGTTGCCCGATAATTCTTTGAGCTTGTTAACAAATCGCTGGCTCGCGAAATCTGCGGCTTAACTCTGTAGTATTGCGGGCAGATGAGGCACAGGCGGATAGCGAAAGCAGCGGGGGTGAAAACGGTAGTATAGGCGCCACGAGCTGTGTTGAGATTGCCGGGGCGCATGCGCAAACAGGAATGTGGCCTGTACCGCGAACTCTGGGGGGACAGCGATGATTAGAGTCGAGGTTTGGTAGGCTATCTGGTGGCTGGCAGCTAATGGCCTTCCGTGGAATCATTTACTTGTTAGCTCTTCGTGTTAACTCCTCCTCTAAGTCTCATTACTGACTGGGTATACTTTGCATGCACACTAGAGCATCGAAAGTGAAAAGCCTAGAGATGTATCCTCTACAGTTTTCTATGACAAGTTTGCAATAGAGTACACACGCTTACTCTATCTCATCCTGTGACGTGAAGAGTTCAATTATTAAATCCTGGTGTTACCATGACAGTTGAGGGTGGGATGGATAGCGTGACCTTGAGCTCGTGTCAGGGAAAGGGTTGTGGATTTAGAAATATCTAGATGGATAGGAGATTTGGATCTCTTGCACCCTCAAGAGTAATAGAGTACCCTCGAGGGATTACTTACGTTAATCGAACGCAAGCATGCAAGGGCGGAGAAAGTCTCCTAACAAGTTCGACAATGATTGTATCAGCCGAATTTCTTATCTACAATTTCGTTTGAAGCAGCCACTCGTACCCTCCGACAGATTGCCCTGAGAATCTTGGTTAGACCGCTTACCCAACGGATCCTAAGTATCTTTAGTTTAAAGTCCTTGTTCGTGTTTATCGCGGAATCGATTAGTTACCGACAAGCAGAGGAGATACATATATTCCCAGACAGCAGTAAGGAATTGGCCAGGCACGGTTGACAGACGAAAATGAAAGGAAAAATAGTTCCTGGAAGGAAAGTTGGTCGCGTTTGGAGGAGGCGTGTCTGGCGATAACGTGGACAGTGTTTCCTCAAAGGACGGCAATAAGAAGGCTTAAGCTCCGGGGAAGTGACTGACGTCTCTGACGAGGGTGGTAGGCGGTGTAATCAGTAGCAAGCAATGTGGGCCGGGGGTGCGATAATTTTCTAAGACCGCGTCCTTCTGCCTGTTATCTTATCGGTTGCCCCAGCACTCTGAAGTGTCTCGAGGAAAATTCTGCCCTACCTGAAAAGTTCCGACTCCGATTATTTATCGGAGTATCTGGGATCAAAGCCTCTTAGTTTATCTCCAAGGAACAAGTAGGCCCTGCTTCCTCCAGACCTCAAGTCCTTTTCCCTGGTATCAATAGAGCGCTTTCAGTCAGAAATCTCAGCCAACATCAGGCTTTAGCACTTATCACTCATGGAGCCAGAGAATTTTCTAAACACTAACATGCGGAAGATTTTTCTCATCCCCCATGCTATTCAGACACTTCATTTCCCGCGACAATTTCCATTGAACCCAACAGTCGAGTACCGTGAAACTGCCTCCAAGCACTTGGAATCTTTCAAACCAGCCACTCGAGTTTACCAGATAACCCGTGAAATTCCTCGTGGATGTGCAAGCACTGAATGCACTCGAGGGAAGAAAAGCACGCTTCGGGACAACGTCCTCGAGACACTTTAGCGCCATGGGTATCGGCTACAGGGAAAACAACGGCGGAGCCGAACCTTTTCGACGTTTCAAGTGTTCCCAGGACTTCTCTCGAAAAACGGCCAATAAGTACACACCACTATTCCCCACAGGCGCGTCAGGGACAAGCTCTTTTCTTGTTTGGCCGCTCCGCGGCAAGAGACTCGGAGATGTTGCACGGGCGGACGTGCACCGGGCGCCACAGCCATCTTTTCACCAGCCATCTGTGCACCGCTCGGGCGTTCTTTTGCGCGGAGTACCTTGCACCACTTCAAAGCCATCCTTTTCGAAAGCGTGGGACGGTTCGAACGGTGATTTATGATCCCCCGACTTTGCGACCCACGGTTATGACACTGGCCCGACGCTTATGACCTCCCACAGAATACTTAACTCCGCCTAAGGTCCATCGCTGCTACTCCTGCTTTTCTTTCCTCCTCGCTGTTCGCCTATTCATGCTGCAACAATCTTCGCTCTGCTTTGTCGCGTCCAATGTAGGTGAATGTCTACATTCTGCTCTGCATCCTTCGGTTGGCGAAGCATCCACGAAAGACATCATTTTTCTCTTCCCCTTTTTCTTTTTGAATTGTCTCTCTACCCTTGTTGATGATCATTCTGTGATCGAATGACACGTTTAGCTGAAAGAGGGAGGGGCAATATTATTGAATGGGAGAGGAGTTGGTGGCAAAGTGATTTTCATTTGGTTGACAGATGGGGATTGGCTTTTTTTTGTTTGGAAAGTTGTGTAAATAAGGTTAACTTACGTTTGCCGCTTAGAATAAAGTGAATATGCGTTCATATCGGTTGAACTTGATTATATTAAGAATTAATACTTATTCTCTTTTAAGCCTCCAATTTTAAAAATATTTTCTTTCATTTTCACTTTTTTCACCATTACATGTACCACACTGTACAATATTCGGTACATGCTAAACATTTAGTTAATTCTTCAGACACGAGATCCTCTACCTACCCTAAGCACCGAACTCATCGTAAATCCGTTTAAATATTCAACTTTTACTTTTGCTGAAAACAAGGTAATTACCGAACAGTTGAAATAGCAATCAGCTAATGATTAATTACCCCCTGCACAAGCTTGTTTGCTCCTCTGAAAACACTCATTTTTCACCCCGGCCTAGCCTCGTTAATAGCTTCGCGATTAAAACGCAACGTCCAGGCGAAAAACACGGAAGTATACATAGATCTTCACGTCAGTAAGAAACCCTGGCAAATCAGGTCATTCTCAAAGATTCGCGCAGCTGTATTATGCTTTACCGACAGATGATGATTAATCTGAGACCCACTTCTATATACAGGCCAGGAACTGTCTTTCTGGCCACTCATTAAATTGCTACAGTTATTTGGTTGCTGAGAACCTAAACAGTGAAAATAAGAAAAATGGCGTCTTCTATTAAATTATGTTTGATATTTTATTCGCATACTGATTAAATTTGTCGCATATATACAAATCCGCCTCTGAGAGTTCGTACCAACTTCATCCCCAATTATTTTCCAGCACAATACACTAATCAAACCGTCTCTAGTCTTCCGTACCACCTTCCGTCACTCGTGGAGCCACGTCCCACTCGCATACAACTGAATCATCCACGGAGCAATCATTAAAGCCGATTCCAACACGCTAACCAAGGATATCGCCACCTTTTTGCTCAGCTCCTCGCATTAGGCGTTGCCTCGTGCCCCCTGGGTCATCCTCTAACCCCGAAAAAAACAGGACAAGAAAAATCCTCCGGATCGTCGTGATCGCGGATATCTGCCTAAATGCCATAATCATCGAGTTTCGGGGCCGTAACGACCGGCAACACCTGCAATTAGCGGCATGGGGTCTGCTTGCGCGGACCTCCGACTTCCCACGCTCCGATTTCGTGCTCGCCAGGTACACGTAGGAAACGGGTGAAGGGTGAACAGGCGGGACCTCTCTTCGTGGCAAGGCAAAGGGGCTGAAGAGTATCGAACCGCGATCCCCTTTACCTGTTCCCTATCAGAAACGACGCGAGGCAGCGAACGATTTTGCGGCCAGTTCGGACGAGAAAGGGCCTGGATGGAATAAGATGAAACTTCGCCGACAGAATATCCCTTTGTGAACGAGATCAAGGTCTGAATTTTAGGTGCAACCCTGTTAGATCGCACTTTATGATCGATCCAGCCGTTACACCGAGCTGTAATATCCCCTTGTTTCATGGGCGAAGCAGAAGAGTGGAGAGCAGTATTTCTCTTGTGTTACAAATAAAGGGCACAATTTGGCGAAGTCGAATTAGCATCTACAATATAAAAAATGTTATCTCAAAGTCACAAAGCGTTGTAGATAAGTTTAAAAATGATCTCGTGTAAAAAGGCCCTTTTTAGACGATGGATTGCTAGATAATCCAGTGTATCGCGGATACGGGGCCCATTTTGACCCACAATATAATTCCTTTCGTCCTAGAATAAACTTCTGAATTTTATTTCATGTTCTTATTAATTTCCATTACGGTTATATTATATTGATACAGCAGGTATATAAGTATTGACAAAACAAAAAAGGGATCTATGGAAAGATATTAAACATAAAAATTCTCTATTTCTACAAGAAGACTGAGTAACTTTCGTTTAAAACATTTACGATTAATTATAGAAACACTGTTCCAATCCCTGAACATAGAAGGGACATTTCAGGCTTCAACTATTCATCAGCTAAAATAAAAAATACGTGTTTAATAATCCCTGGCCTAATGTTCAAATCTAAAATGCCAGTTTAAACGGAAACTATTTTCTCAGAATATTTCCTTGCCAGTTAATATTAAAATGTCCAAAGCTCCTCCACTCTTGAATATTCAAAACAACAATTTCGTATACCTACCTAAACATATTCGCTTAACACGCCAAATAATCTTTCAAAATTGTAGTAGGTAATAAGGAAAACATTACTGTTGACACAGTCATGATGCACACCCGGTATACAGAAAATAATTAAATCCTAAGCAAGATATTAATTGCGTGTGGTGTTCCTATCAATTACCTGTCGAAGGAACCTACAAATCGATTACGGGCCCTCTGTGCAAAAACCGCCATCGATTACATGGAACGGGGCATACGCGATGATCTTGCGGTGTTTCTAAGGTGTTCAGCTCTCCTTATGCACCTTGCGGTCTGGTAGCTTGAAATTCAAACCGAAACCACGATGAATCATGTACTTATCGATTCAACGCGGGCCTCGCGCTCTCGCTGTCTCCCTTCTTCCTCTTTTTCCTCCTTCTTCGTGTACATCGTGGAATACGCGGCCAAAAAGAAAGGGCGTCACGTCTGGCATCGCAAACCGCGCAGCCCTCGGCGACGCCTATCCGCTTCGAGAAACGAATAAAACGTGGACACTCGCATAACCCAACTCTGACGTCTCTGGGATCATTTCGAACCCCTCTGAAGCTCAGGTTTCATCGACACTCAATTGCACCAATTTGTTGCTTTTTTTCGGGGAAAAATAAGTGCACTTTGAGATTTCTCTGGAACTTAAGATTCGACGAGTTCGAACTAGGTGAATTTCTGGGATTTGTGAGGAGAAATAGGTCTACGAATTTGAAACCTTTCTGGGGCTTAAGATTCAGCAAGTTTGAATTAGATAAATTTGCAGCATTTATAGAGAGAAATAAGTCTATGAGATTGAGGTCCCCGTGGAGCTTAAATTCATCGACTTTGGATTTGGTGAAATATAGAATTTTGAAGAAAAGTAAGTGCATGAATTTTTTACCCCCGCAGAGATTAAATTTCGTCGGGTTTAAATTTAAAAGGAGCATCGAGTATTATTAACTATTGAGGATTAGAGTAAAAATAGAGGTAGTTTCAGGAGTTATAATTGTCGAACACAAATGAGCATTGATTGGTGACGATAATAACCAGAACACAAAAATGGCAGCAGGATACAATTTTACATAATTTTACTTTGGAAACTTGTCTTTCTATTCGCGATGTTTCGAAAGTTATAATTTACTGCAATATATTACTAGTTCCATCGTTAACTCATTAAGTAGTGAGTAATAATATTTACATCCCGTGTGTCTCCAATCTTTAATTCAACGCAATTTACACGTTGCCAAACTAACTAATAATTAAACAAAGTAAAGTAAAGTCAGGCAGGATCCAAAAATTCTCGTTTCGCTTAATATATTTTCTCGAAATCGCTACGCCCATTGACCATCGTCGACACCGTCCCGCGTGCTCCTTAATTATGTGTACCTCGGCAATTAGAAGTCCGTAATAAATACATCCGTATAAAGGAGGACTGCAATTAAGGTGTCAGAAACATCGAGTACAGCGTAGTGAATTTGCTGGCTCCAAAATTTCGTGGACTTAATGTTGGGGCCTTTAACGATAGAACAAGGTTTCCGAACGATTTATGGGTAACAGTCACGGTTATTCGTTAACTTTCACGATGTAGCTTGTGTAACACGTTGGCTGTATTTGGCGAAAGGTATTAAGAGCTGAGCTATTAATTAATCTTTAATAACCGATTATTTATCGGATGAATAGAGTGGTTTGAAAATAATAATAAAGGATTAAGATATGACGCAATTCCATAATGACTCGTTTCGAGTAAAAAATTAGAATGAATCCTAAATTAAAACAGAGAAACAAAATTTGTATCAACGAACGGCATAAGAACTGTTCTTAACACTTTGACGTGCGCGCCTATTGGTGAAAACTTACCCTTAGCCCATTTAAATCTTTGAATGGTATACTTTGCACAATGATACCTAAATATAAAATAAAATTGATTTTTTAGCCATCCAGAAAATAGTAAATCGAAATCGTGAAGTCACACATATCAAAGTGTCAAATTCTAAAACTTGTCACATCCTCCCCTACAGCCCACAAATTTCTTTCTCCATTGCGTAGCTACACTATTAAAACTGACCACCGCGGTGCACAGTAATGACATCAGCATCTCAAGAATCGAGCTTGCCAAACATAGAATCGAACGTGATCAATAATTCTTGGACTATTTGCACCAGCCTCGAAGCGCATCCATACGGGACCGAAAGCTCGCGCAATCTATCGACCATCTATGGGCCACTCAACGTGCAGGTCGATGAATTATTTTGTATAGGGGAAAGGCCAAGATATTACACGGTCCGAGTGAATGAAAGTCCGCGTGCGGGGGAAGTAGGGCAGCGTTTCCCACGAGAAATTTCGTCGATTCGCAGCGTGTAACAAATTTCCTCTATCGTTCTGTTCTCTTTTTTCGCAGAGATACCGAAGAATGAGTACAACAACAAGAACCAGTCCACGGGGAACAGTCCAATAAAGGTCGAGCTGCAGAACAACATGGACAGGTAAGCCTATTCCATTTTCCCCGGCACCGTAGCCGGGCAACCACTCCGTCGATCCTTCAAGCGCGAACAACAAAAAATATATACAGAAAGAGGAAGAATAATGGAAAGGAGCAACGACTCGCAGGAGTTCCCGAAAGCGATCGACGGTAAGGAGGGTGACGAATGAAGCGTGGCGGACGTTTGCTCCTTCGCCTTCTCCGTGGACAATCAGAAGGGGCACTCGACAGAGCACGGGCCCCGTGAATCATCTATTCAGATGGCGTCGCACAATGAGTCAATGTTTGAAGGCGAAGTGTCATCCGTCGAAAAACGGTTCCTGTGCGCGTGACACCGTGCACCCGTGGAAAATAGTGTTCTTTGGGACCGCAGAAGGGGCCTTCTCGCAACGGGCCCTCGAGAGCGTGCACTTGAGATTCGCTAAACTGTCGTAAAGCCCACCGTGGGGTTCCATGGGATTCGGGTTTCGAGAACTAAACTGGCAAAAGGGTCATAGATAGTCAAGGAAAATACTTTGATTAAACAAACTTGTAATACATTTTTACTTTTAATAAAGACTTTGGTTCCATAAAGCGAACGAACTTTTGCATCGACCTAATATTTACAAGATTCTATTCTGATGGTTCTTCGAATTTAATGAATAGTTGAGAAATTTGAGAAAGTTGAGCAGAGATCGCGTCTGTTTGAAAACGTGCAGTCGCCAAATTCGTACTTTGCAAATATTTGGGTTAACCAGCTCGATCGTTCTAACCCACCAAAGGGTGGAATTCGCGCGATTCGGGAGCCCAAGAGGGAAAGGCGAGACCTCCGCGAAGACGACTGCGTCTGGCTTTCGTTTTCCATTATCGCGTGATGCAACGAAAGCAAACAGGCACCCTAGCACTCGGCAACCCGCCCGTCCCGTTTAAATATTTTTGTTACACATTTCTGAGTTACTTGGAGGCCCGCGTCCGCGACGTTCGCAGTATAAACACGCTCCAGCAACCGACGCTTTCGCACAAAAGCACGTGACGGCTAAAAACATAGGGTACGCGGCAAAAAGAGGATCGAGGATTTCATGGACATGTACCTGCTAATAGAAATGCCCTGAATTTTCTGACATTCGCCCATTTAACTTAAATCCTCGGATCTACCTCGTCGAGGATATGGGTGTATAATTTATTTTATTTATGGAAATCGTTTCTACACAGGCAAGTTGGTATGCAATGTTTTTTCAGTATTATAGGCGTTCTTTGTTTTGGGACCTTGAAATTTTTGGATTTGTTTCTAGAGGAATACACTAAGTGTTTCATGATGAGTGGTGCAACCGAGGACGAGGTCGTTCCATGCGCATAAATAAGTCGAATATGTGTAATAAAGTTTTTTTGTAGAAGGCTCTTTTATTTTTTGTAGAAGATTCACTTTTATTCATAGAATCATAGAATCGATTAAAAAGACACTACTCTTACTCTTACTCTAGAAATCCGAGTTATTTTTTTATAACTAAACGAAAACGCGTGCAAGAAAATTTTATTCTACACTTTCAATTTCCTTCTGCACCTAGAATCGTCTAGAAACTTTTTAATTCTATCCTCGCTGAATTACACCGTGCATACATATATGAAAAATTGAATTTCTTCATTTTAAATTCATAATTTGAAAGCTTTGACAGCAACTACAAAGTGCTTATAAAATAATTATACACATAACAGGATTTTTTCTGCTACGAAGATGTCAATGTGCATTAGTGTGGTATAAGAAATCTTTTGTGAAAAATTGAAGTAGAAATCTGTTTTCAAATGAATAGCCAGCTGTACCTTGTCTGTTCTGCATTAAGAACGATTTGTAAATTTATTTTCACTGGGTATTGTCTATTTTCATGACAGCTACGTGACCCTAAATCCTCGTACCTCTTGTTTAAACCGCCGTGCATATTTTCTACGTTCCAAACGCTATCAAACCGACCACGTGTTCTGCACCCTTTGAAGTCAGCAATACACTCGTCTGGAATACAGAAGCACCACTTTACGGTGTTAACCAGATCCACTCTCGACCGTGAAAATAGAGACTGTGTTGTAAGCCATTTTGCAACGTGACTACACAGACACACTAATAGTGAAATGTAAATAATTCAAGATGTAATTACAAGTTGCAAAGAGTTGCACGCAGCATCAAACGTCGCAATTAATGTCCAAATGAAAAGAAAAATGACAGAAAGCACGTGGAAAAAATTATCCGCGCTTGTGGTAGACAATAGAGGTAGAATAACAGAATACGTTCTTCCCCTTTTCCGCAGTGCTGTCCCTAATACGTCACGATTATTATTAATAACCTTAGGTAGTTGCGCCAGGCGGAAGTTAAACGAGATGAACGTCGATTGATTTCAGAGTACCTTTGCCGTACGGCCACGCGCCCTCAGTGATCCCAATGAGAAGACAAAGCATCCGATGCCATTTTGTGAAAGGGGTGGACTGGTGCAGCTGGAAGTTAATTGCGATGATACTACTTATGGTCTCGCTGTGCATAACAGCGGTGCTGGCCTATGTCGTGGGTAAGTCGTTCGCTAATTTATATTCGTCGCACGTACGCCTAGATTAAATCAGCGATAACTGTCGGGATCACTGCTGGAACGAATGGAGTGTTGTTAGAAGTCTAATTTACACTTCTATTGTCGTCACCCCACTTGAAAGACAATCATTCGCGATCCCTGACACAGATGGTTCAGTGATCGTAGTGCCGCGAATGAATTTCATTCCGATGATCTAGCTACTGGATAATGAAAATTATGGGACGATCTTCGTGGCCACACAGGGTAAATCGCACCACAAGAGCAATTTTTAGTTCAAATGTCGCGCTTTTACGACTTCCAAACGAGAAAATCGCTCTTCTTCAACTACAAATTTCATCACATCAAAATTTATATTTCTAGATAAAGACTATTACAGCATAATTATTAACCGGTATTACAACCCCTAGTTTCATCCCAGTTTATAAACATTTATATAGTAAAATGAAAACAAAATAAAAGGTGGTAATCTTTTACCGTTTTTCTGAAAATCAGTGAGTCCTTAAGGGGTTAATGAAAGTATTATCACATCAAAAGTATCGTCTCCACATGCAAATGTTTCTCCATGGTTCCAGTTTCGAGCTTAGTGACCCGTTCTTACGAGGGCGCGAAACCGTGCACGCTGGTGGTCGGCGAGAACGCGGACATGAAGCCGTTGCCGGTTGAGGCGAACAAGACGTCCTCATCAGCGGCGCCGTCGTCGTCGCAGCCGAGCAGCAGGACACGGCAACAGACGTCCTCAGGAGGTAGTATTATCCCGTCGGCTAGCATGCTAGAGCACGTGTACATCCGTAGGCGTAGGGACACGTTTAACCAGCATGCGTTGCACCAAAATGTCGCACCCCTCAATTATCCCGAAGCGGTGTCTTCGACCGAGGCACCGGATGAGGCCTCTCGATCCCCGCGGCAGACGATCCCCTTAGACGCGGATCGTCCTGGTAAGGTTGTGCATGAAAACGAGCATGTGGATGGCCATCTGGTGAAAGAGCCCACCAGCCACGCCGACGTGGCACTCGAAGACGTACTCGAGCCGTCGGTAGCGACGGCACCCTCGGAGACGGTGCTTGCCGTGAATGTCTCTGACCCTTCGATTACTAACTATTCGCACGATCGTTCGACTGACACCACTGTCGCTGTCGACCTCGCCTCTACGTCCTATGTCTCTGTCGTCTCTCACCCATCTCCCAGCGATCGTTCGCTCGCTACTTCGTCTTCCCCTTTCGTTTCACTTAACGAGCCACCGAGCCGTCCCTCCGAGACTTGGACCGCGTCGAGCGGCGACCAGGGGGGCCCTGTCGCTGCCACTACTGATCCAGTTACCGTGAAGGGTCGCGGGGAGGACATCACGGAAGTCTCGACCGAGCAGTTCGCAGAGTCCACCGATTACGCGGGTAATGGTAACGTGAGAGTCGTTGGAAGTTCCGGCGTCTCCCGGGGCCAGGGTGGCACGCGGCGAACCTCCCCGCCCGCCGTAGAATCGAAGAAGTTCGGGGAGCCTGCCGGTACCGCGGACGGTGGGTCGATAACAGTGAAAAGTTCGCCAAACGACGAGTATAGTAGCGTTAACAGTAGCGTAGAGCTCGTAGACGGGCACGTAGAACCGCTAGAGGACACTCGAGGCGTAGACGCTACAACTTCACCGGATTCTATCGAGTTGGATTCCACCACGAACTTGGCTGGATCCTCGAACGTAAGTACCATCGAATGGAGTACGAGGAAGATCGATGAAGACCCTGTACCACCGCCAGTAGAATCTGATTCAGCTTCGGAGGCTACGGGGGAAACAAAGACGGGGAACGATGAAACGAGTAGCGAGGTATTAGAGAGCGAAAGTATCCCGGCGAGCGGGCCAGGGAATCAAAGGCACGCCAATGATTCCAATTTTTCGGACGTGGTGAAGGAAACGCGAGAACTCTCCAGGGAGGAATCCTCGTCCGAATCCGATACATCACCGAGTCACGTGAACAACTCCGAGAAATCCGAGGAGCTCCAACGGGACTACCCGTTGCCGATTTATAATTACGGCCAGGAGGAAGTGGAGATCGTGAAGCTGAATCACAAGAGCGAGTCGGGCACCACCGCGGAGGCTAGACAGCGAGCCTTCGAGTCGCTCGGGAACGAGGTGAAGATGAACAATGTGCCCCGTCTGCTGCACCAGAACAGCGATCTGCGAGTGATCACTAGAGTAGAGAACGATGAGGAATTCCTCCGTGAGTTCGAGAGGAAGTTCCGCGAGAAATCGGCGGAAACATTCGACGATCCTGCCTCTGCGAGCAACCACGACGGCCCACCGAAAAAGTTGCAGAACCCCTCTAACGACGCGAAGCCCGCAAGAGAGGCTAACTCGGCTACCGAGTCCACTCCGCCACTAATCCAGCAAGTGAAAATCGTCGAAGTGCCGGTCCAACGCCGCGAGCCTTCGCCTGCATCATCATCGACATCCTCCTCATCGAATCGGGTGCTGGTAAACATAACCATCGCTTCTGGGGATTCTGCCTCCTCGAAGCCGCTTTACGTTCTCTCCGTCTCGGTACCCACGAATGGCGACGCTGATGCTCACTCGCCAAGCGTCAGAGTACACGAACACGAGACAGCTGAGGAACCAGCCGCCAGCATGTCTAAGACTGCCAGCTCCGCATTATCGGAGGCGAACAACAACGGTTTGCCTCCGCCGCCGCAACCACCGTCCTCGCCACCGCCACCGATTTGGGCTGGTGGCGAATGCGAGTGCTCTTGCCCCTGCATGGGCTCGTCATCCGACGAGTGGGACAATCTTTCAGTGTTCGACGATAGTCACGGCCTCTACCAAGACCCGGAGAACTCGAGCGTCTCGGTGGGCGAGTCTACTGAGCGCCACGTGGCGGACGGCGCGAGAGAGCAGGAGGACGACGAACGCAAAGAGTCCTCTGCAGACGATCTGGTAAGGGATGACACGACACCGACCGCCGATTATTCTTCGACCACAGAGGAGAGTAGCGGCTCCACTGACTGGACCCCCTCAAATTACGAGGCAGAATCGAGAACAGAATCGATGCCGGGGTGTTCTGGGACCACCCCGTTACCCCCAGAACCCACTATACTGATCCTAGAAGGTGAGGCCCCGTTTACGATTCTTTTCGAGCCTCTTCTATGCTACTCTCTATTCTTCTTTCGTTCTACGAATCTCGCTGCCGCTCTTTCATGCTGCTTCCCTTCTTTCTGCCACTTTTGCTCACGCGCTGGCTTCCTCTTTGCTTGCATCGACGCGTGACGAACCGCGTGGCGTTCTTATCCCGGCTCGCGGAACTTCGTTGCCTGGAACGTTTATTGCAGCCTGGTGTTTAACGTGGTGTTAGTGGTTACCGTACAAGTTTGTGTATTACTGTAATATGGTACTGGTTGCATCGTGGTATGACCGAGGTATTTCCTAATCTGCTCTTAAATGGAATGTTACGGAAACGTTATCGGCGGATAGTGCTAGGGTACATGGTAAGAATTCGCTGGAACGTTTGGCGCAACAACCAGCTAGTAGAGAGACGCATGGTAGACGAACAAAGAAAATTAAAGACGTTGATAAAACGATCGATGTTGCAATTAACGCGGTTAGTCGACGCAAAGCAATGCGGAGTATGTAGTTGCCACGAGAAATTCGCTGACGCGCAAAGCCTAGCTAAGTATAAAGCTACGCAATTTTTAAATACCTGTTGTGCTTTACATTTATAAGAACAGTCAGTTTTCTTGCGGGAGACGCACCCCATCCTGAATTACAGCTCATGGTAGTCACGTGAAAGAAGATGGTTCCTTGGGAAAATACGCAGTAATGTTCAGAAGTTTGAATCATGTTTTAAATTCTTTACTTGTTTCACTCAATACATACTCTTTTTTAATGATCTTTTTCTTCGGACTTGTAAATGGAGAGGTAAAAATTTTGAAATAGCATACTTAGAAGTATTATGTATTATGAAATGTCCTTTTCATCGAAATATCTATGTCTGTTTTTACCCATTTTTAGTAAATTTGTTAGTAATTCACATAACTCTTTTAGTTGTATTTTTTGGTTGACGATGTTAGTGTTAAAAGCGTACCATGATGATTTACTGTCCAGTAATGGCTACTAAATCAGTTTGCGGGACTATTTCCTCTCCTCCCTCCTTCAAACATAAGACAGCTCGGCCAAATCATTTACAATTAATAATATCCATCGAACTGATACATTTTCCTTGTAAAGAAAATCAATCGATAAACATTCCAAGAGTATAGCACACAGTAGTGAGCTGAACTCTACATTTTCCTCGCCTGTGAAACCAAAATCCAACAAGTACCTTACTATACCCAAACATTCAAGCAACAGTTCAAATCATCACCTCAAAATACCTGTCATTCAAAAATGAATGGTCATTGCGCTTCATTCTCCCCCAAGGAATCATCCCCTTTTTTTATCACACCGTGAGCTACAATCCCAGCCCTGTAGATTTTCAAAACTTATTCCCCCGCCGCTTTCAAATATACGCAACATTCGAACATCCGACAAACTGAGCCCCATAGAAAACTGATTCCTCGGGACCGGGGGAGTTATGATACTGATCTCTGTTGTTCTCGATTCCCCAGGTGCGAGAACCTTTCCCGCCAGGTCTTTCCCGCCCGACGGGACGACCTTCGCCCAGGTCAGCCTGGGGCAGAAACTCAGCGAGGAGATACCACCGTACAGCTACTGGAACATGCAGTTCTACCAGTCGGAGGCAGCGTACGTGAGATTCGACTACAACATCCCACGAGGTGCTAGCATCGGTGTCTACGCGAGGAGGAACGCGCTCCCCACGCACACGCAGTACGACCTTCTGGAGGTGTTGAGCGGTTTCAAGGCCAGGTCCACACGGGCGTCCCATGTTAGTGTTATTGTATGTGCCACTGCCCCATTTTTCTTTGCCATTCTCTCGATCGTAGAACGACCGCAGTGCCTCGGAGTCTTCTCGGGACCGTTGAATGGGATTGCCCTTTTACCAGGCTGTCAAAGATTAATTTCCAATTTTTTTCATCATCCGGTCACGTATAGAACAACGAGGAGTCGTTCTTGGCACTCTGTCGATCTTTTGGAAATCTTCCTGTTATTTTTTCTTTTTTTTTCCCTTGGAAGTAAATACGTAGAACTGTAGTGAGAGATATTGCACTAGAAGGTTAATTGACGGAGTTTCCGAAATACGATCAATCCCCTGCAGCCTTCAATCAAGAAAGAGGTGACGCACTATATGGAGCCTGGTCATTGGTTCCTCTCGCTGTATAACGACGATGGAGACCCCCAGGAGGTTTCGTTTATCGCCGTGATAGCCGAAGATATGACGCACAATTGTCCCAACGGTTGCAGTGGAAAGGGTGAATGTCTGCTTGGCCACTGCCAGTGCATTCCCGGCTTCGGGGGCGAGGACTGCAGCGAGAGCGTTTGTCCAGTTCTCTGCAGTCAACGTGGTAAGCAAAAAAATCGTTTAAAGCAGCAGGAATGGGAATATCAACTCTCACTTCGATTTAGTCACGACCTAATCTGTCTTTGAGTGATCTCGGCGTAATCCCTCATCCACCTTTTGAAAGTGGAAGAGTTCAGGATTCGCAGAATTAAGTCAGTTATTATGCTTGAAATTAGTGTCTTTCAAAAATATAAAATTAAGCAAAAGACGTCTGTTGGGACGCAAAGAGATAAGATGTTCCATTTTTTAATCGCCCCTGCTACGAATCACTATTTTACGTTATTCTATTATTATTCCGTCTCACTCGTTCCCTTCGATTGCAGGGGAGTACATAAACGGAGAGTGTCAGTGTAACCCTGGTTGGAAAGGAAAGGAGTGCTCCCTGAGACACGACGAGTGCGAAGTGCCCGATTGCAACGGCCACGGCCACTGCACTAATGGAAAGTGCAACTGCGTGCGCGGTTACAAAGGAAAGTACTGCGAGGAAGTAGACTGTCCACATCCGACCTGCTCCGGCCATGGTTTCTGCGCGGAAGGCACCTGTATCTGCAAGAAGGGATGGAAGGGAGCAGACTGCAGCCAGATGGACAAGGAGGCGTTGCAGTGCCTGCCAGATTGCACTGGACACGGGAACTTCGATCTGGAAACGCAAACCTGCCTCTGTGAGCCAATGTGGTCTGGCGACGACTGCTCGAAAGGTAACGTATCATTTTATCAAGTGCTTGAGGGTTTAGCAGTGCACTACAGAAGGAAATGTACTACAGGGTGTTAAACAAAAGGGCTCGATAGTTATAGCGTAGCTGGTAGTCGTTAAGATTTGACGCTGAGATTTCTAACTCACAAGAGAATTTGTTTATCTAGACATGAGAGAAAAAATTTATCAAATTTTCAACTTAATGCACTAGAGTACACATTTATATGAAGTAAAAATGTACAATTTATTCACAAAAGTATGGCATTTATTTATAAAAAATATGGAACGTGTTTGTCAGTAGGTAAGTGTATGCAAACTTTGAACCAAATTGGTGATCATGGATTAAAAAAAACAACCCTATCAAAGCTAGATGCGATTTTTAAATATGGTAACGCCAGTGACTTGTAAGTTTTGTAGATTGTAGTGAGTACTATGTACTCTATAAGTATCGAATTCATTTCAGGAACTATGCTCCACTCAAAGTATCTATAACTATATGAATAGGAGAGGGGACAAAGGTTCTCAGTCATCAAACTTCTCCCATCGCTCAAATCTAGCCTTGTCCTATTACATTAGCTACAAAAATCTTGTTACCATTTCACATGGTTACTTCAAATTATTCGCTACGGTTAAATATGAATTCTCCCATTTTGATCTATTCAAACGATTCCTGTGTTTTCAGGTAACACACCGATGACAGACTCTGTGACTGTAACGTTTCTCGAATCCGTAACTAACCTCGTTGTTCTCGCCCCCTTGTCCGCTAACTCTGTTTTGATTTGCCAAAATGTTGCCGTTGTTTTCTCCCAGCTTCTGTATCCATATCGCTTGCTTACGCAAGTTAGTTTGTACTAACACCTCCAAAGGAAGCTGAGACAAGACACGACTTAAGGTTCCTCCGTCGTCTATTCCAGAACTGTGCGACCTCGATTGCGGCCCCCATGGCCACTGCGTAGACAACGCCTGCGACTGCCTACCGGGTTGGTCCGGTGAGCTGTGCAATCTGAAGCAGTGCGACCCGCGATGCAACGAACATGGCCAGTGCAAGAACGGGACGTGCTTATGCGTGACTGGTTGGAACGGAAAGCACTGCACGATGGAGGGTTGCCCTAATTCGTGTTCAGGGCACGGGCAGTGCAGAGTCACCAACGACGGTCAGTGGGAGTGCAGGTGCTACGATGGCTGGGACGGAAAGGATTGCAACATTCTCCTCGAGCAGAACTGCAACGATGGAAGAGACAACGATAGAGGTACAGAGGGAAAGGGAAATGAGTTTGTGCAGTTATGAATGGCCATTGAGTTGGCGCTACTCTAAATCTCCAAAGCAGTGGCGAAGGCTCCAGTGCGCATGGCCGAATGGAAACGTGGGCGGAGTCGAGCTCCTTTCTTCGTGTCGAATCCTTCTGAAAACTCTCATTACTGCTTTGGAGATTTATAGAAATAAGTAGAAAAACAATGGGAGCGAATATAATACTTTATCTGCTGCTTATCTGGGAGTCTAAGGATTCAATCTGATTTTATATTTGTCACTGAGACACTGCACTGATTTCTATTGTATTTACAATATTCTGTTGTTGGAGAGTGTCCCAAGCACCTACTTCAGGAGATGTCTTAACACTTAACGAATGAACAACAAAAATGCACTTCTAGAATATCAGTCATTAATATTCAACCACTTACATGAAAAGTACTTCCAAATAGTTAATATCCAATTTGTTTGATCAACGTCACTCAAATTCAACCAGTTTTCAACTAAAGCATCTCAGATAAAGGATTCCAGTCACCATCTCAATTACAATAATCACCCAAAGGTCACAGCATCCAAGTTCAAGCAGTAATTAAATTTTATATTGATCAGATTAAATGATTTCTACAAGTGGCAGTCCATCAAATTTTAACATCAGACATCTAAAATACAGTTCTCTGTCCCAGTACGTCGTCCCGATTACAGTAATCACCAAGTAATCCAAGAGCTGCGGCTCAAACCCCTATTCAATAAACCATTTGCAGAACTTTCTTCTCGTGCAAGCTTAGCGAGACCAATCGTTATCTTCTCCATCGACAACCTATCCTAATTGCCCTATAATGTGCTTTCCAGACAGTCTCATCGATTGCGCGGACCCGGAATGTTGCGCGCTTCATATGTGTCGTAGCAGTCAGCTTTGCGTGTCTGCTCCGAAGCCGATCGATATACTTCTGCGAAAGCAGCCACCAGCCATCACCGCCTCTTTCTTCGAGAGGATGAAGTTCCTGATCGACGAGGGCAGCCTGCAGAACTACGCCCGCCAGGAGACCTTCAACGAGAGGTGAGTTACACGGAGCAGCACAGAGCCACAGACTTCGTTGAACGGCTCTCCCTTCGCTCTCGCGACCGTTGTCCACGTGGAACTGTCCGTCTGGTTCGACATCCTCGCGGATCGCTCGGTACATCGTACCTATGTGCCACGATCGCCGGCTGAACCGTGTCCGTCCCGACTTTGATGTTACACGTGCAGTTTACTACGTGTGTTGATTAACAGAAAAACAAAAACTCTCGGTAGTCACAGACACAACAGCACCGGGTGTTTCGTGACGGCTGGTGTGATCGAAGGGGTAGCGATTCCGCATGGAGAAATAAGTGGCAAACGTAGAATAGGGTAAATGCACCGATAAATGCATACTTGGAGGGTAATGAATGAACACTATTTCAAAATTATGTTTGCAGTGCGATTGTTTGAATATGAAGCAGGAAATTAGAAGACCCCTCTATTTAATTAATCGCCTAGTTTAATAATTGTTCATTCACTGCTCCGTGCTCATTTACTGGTACATTTACTATAGAGGCTTCCTTCTTGAGAAAATGTGAAACTCTGCAGGCTTTATCTACAAGTACAGAACGACTGAAAACGAAGTGTGAACTCTTGCACAGAAATAAGTCGAAATTGTGGAATACCTTCTCCTCGAAAAAATCGATTTTAAAGATTGGTTTTTTAACCCAATGGATTTTTAAAATTGACTTTCTCCAAAAGCTTCCCACAACGCCGATTTATTTCTGCACAGAGATTATTCTTTATGTACACATTTAAACCGATCTCTCGAAGGGAAGCTTCATATGAACAAATTCCATTCTACATTCTCCGCCAATTTTTTCACGCAGAATCGCTACCCTATCGGTTGCACCACCTATTACGAGAGAGCCTGTACTCCATACATAGTGTTTCTTTTACAAACGGTGTATACGTCGTCTGAACAGAATGCATGTCTTGACGGGACGACTAAAGGTTATTAAAGAGCATTTGTGGGCACCGTGACCGGTGAAATATTAAGGAGGGGGAGGATATTCACTCTCGCGGATGATGGATCGCGTCAGCCTACGGTGGCTAGCGAGAAAATGAAAAGGCATGCGAAACCGTAGGGGCCCAGGAATCTTTATCTACCTCCAAGCGTACCAAGACACATGCATAAACATACATATACAATTATATGTATCTATAGTTATATTTATCTCGTCCGTACACAATATATACAAAGACACAAGAAGACGTATACATGGATATGATATATTCTCTGCGTTGTTGTGACCCGTGTGAAATCACATCCCAAAAGTTTTATACATATGTTTGTACGTACGTGTGCGCGAGCGTGTGCCCTGCACTCAACCCCCCGTCTCCATTCTATCTCATTCTATCATTCTCTTCTCTATTCTTCTTCGTACTTTATCTAGCTATTATTCCGTCACATTGCCGATCTGATTGATACACGTAAAATCGTCGGCCTCCCCGTACGATTTACATTTGCCTCTCACGTGTCCGTCCGTGTGGAGCTTGGCGTGAATGGTGTGACCTCGTATGTCCGAGCCTCGAGCTTTTCTTCGGCGACGATCGCACTGACTAGGGATGGAGCGTAATCGCGGCCTCCAGGCACCTTTCGTCTCGGCCCACGGGCCTGGCTGGATCTGTACAGGCGATTCTCGGCGATCAACAAAAGTTGCTCGAAAACTGATCTATCCCCCCGTTTTATTTCTACGATTTCACTCTGCCTCATCCTACTTCTTTCCCTCTCTTATTTCACCCTTCTGGACTTCTATCTCACAGCACCGCCCTCCTCTCTAGTCTCTTTATCGCTACTTCATCTTCTCTCTTTCTCTCTCTCTCTCTCTCTCTCTCTCTCTCTCTCCTCCCTCTCTCTCTCTCTCTCTCTCTCTCTCTCTCTCTCTCTCTCCCTCCCTCCCTCTCTCTATCTCTTCCCTATAGTTTTTTGCCTTTAATCACATCATTTTAACTCGGCTCTGTTTTATCCGTGCTGCCCGGTCAGTATGTTCTGGAATCACTTCAACACAAGGTAAGAACGCCGCTACGTCGACGACGCTCGGCTAAGGGCATAAAGTAAAAAAAAGAATGAGAGTGAAAAAAAAAGAGTACAGAGAAAAAGAAAGGGGGAAAAAAGAAATAGTACCAACCGGTTGCGAAAGTACAGTTCGTTCGTAGAGCGTAAACGGTTGAATAGCTGCTGCTGGTTTGACGATATTTTCGTGCATATTTGGTATATATCATGTGTATCATCACGTACACCCCAATTCCTGCATCCGACCGCCAAAAAAAAAATAAGACGTGTTGCCCGCGCGCGGTCAATCGCGTTCGAGAACGAGCCTCTTCACGAATTTTGCCGGCACCTGAGCCACAGCAAAAGTTGTCGACAAAAACGAAGAACCTCCCTCGAACACTGCGACGCGGCGTGCGACAAACCCTCAAAAAAAAGCTCACAGAAGAACACGTACATATCACGCACACACAGCCACCCGACCCCGTCGCCTCCAGTCCCATCATCATTGTTCGACTCTTTCTCGTTGCATGGTTTGGTTACCTTATTATTCCTACGTTGTCTTTCGTGCCTTTTAAGTTGTGCTTCTGACTTTGTGTTATTCGTGTATATGTGTATGTGTATTGTAATATTACTAGCAGTTTGTCCACTCCACCGACGATCCAGTGCCAAAGGGGCGCGCCGTTGGACCGCAGCACGTCGCACTTTGTGGTGGTGCGACGTGGCACGACACGTTTACTTGACGGGGTACTTTTATGTCGGGGATAGAGAAGAATCGATCTCTGTGTTTTCTTCGTGATTAGGTCTGGGAAAGTACTTACGTGTGTAAAGTGAAAGGGTAAAGATTGGGGAAGATATGGACTTTTGTTTAACTTTTATGCTGGGTAAACTTGAGGAGCATTTCTCTTAGAATGGCTGTAATAACTAATTAGCCAATTGATTTGAAATTTTGGCTAGATGTAAAGTAGAGATTCCTGTTTTAATTGCTGCCAGATTAAATTACATCTTTTTGTAATGCAAAAGAAAGTTGCAGTTCCTTTGTGTGTCTCACGTTTTTGATTAGGGGTGCGTTGATAATAACTCGTGCCCTCATTATTGGAGTAAGTTAGATACAAAATTCATGTCGTATCTTCGTAACTGTATTAACTAACGGAGAAGGTTTCACGTTAATATCTTGTGAAAGTCCTAGAGATCATATATTGCTCGACTCAATACACGAGACTACCCCTTTAAAGGAAACTGAATTGTCGACGTATAAAAATAGGGACGATGTTTAATTGTTGTCGATCTGAGCACCTGTTTAGCACTGGAACTACGTCGTATTGAATAAATTCTACCACGAGAATTTGAGACCTAGTTCGTACACGCACGGAATACCGATTGGTCGAACGAAGAAGTGCTGTCACATCGAACGATCTTAGAGACCTGTCACGCTGCACAACACCTCTCGAATCATAACTCTCTGTTCGACCAATCGCCTGACTTCTATTTGTGCTCGAAGTGACGGCACATTTTTCGAGACTTTTACTTGGAATCACTGCAAGAGATGATATTGAAACAAAGAGTGCGAGGGGTGTCTCAGGATTTTCTAGCCAAACTGTGGCGATCGGTTCCACAGGTAGAAATGAAGAGAAATTAACATAAACGTGGGGCCATTAATGTTTATAAGCTCTAACGTACAAAATCTGAAGAGGAGGATAGTGGAATTTGTTCTTAGTAACGTGTAGGGTAAAAATAGGTGAAATATCAGATTTGACGTGTAGGAAATTTTGTAATTACAAAGAAACCGAACAGAAACTAATACGCGCCACAAACTAATACCAAGAGAGAACAGAAATTGAACATAATAATGGCACTGTTTTTATAATAACTGAACTTAAAATTCTTATTCAATTAAAAAGAAAGAAATGACTGATCAAAGTTACAAATGACCACCCTTAGCAGCCCTAGATTAACACCGCAGACTAAACGTAAATAATTGAAGTACGTGTCCACGTTTGTGCAACAATTTCTCCTTTTTGCTCTCAGAACGTATCGACAGAACTCGGCTAAAAAATCTCAGGACATTCTGTACGACACTGTTGTAGATTGGAATTAGATTAGATGATAGCAGTTGCTTTGTTGTTAGTGGTGCGAAGCGAGCACAGTGGTAAAGAAAAACGATCACGTTACGTTCGCAGCGAGCGACGAGACCATTACCGGATCATTAACGTTATTATTCCCTGACAGCCGATCGGCCGTTGTTCGTGGTCGCGTTGTCACGCATCTTGGCACCGGTTTGATGGGAGTGCGAGTTAGCACGAGCACACCCCTGGAGGGCTTTACCCTGACGAGAGACGACGGCTGGTTCGATCTGCTGGTGAACGGTGGTGGCGCAGTCACCCTGCAGTTCGGCAGGTCACCCTTCAAACCGCAGAGTCACATAGTCTTTGTACCGTGGAACGAGGTAGAATCACATTTGCAATATATCTCACCACCCCCTCACAAGCCCCTTGCATACCAAAATTAGCCTATTTGCTGTTGCATTACGAGTGGAGGAAGTACAGTGAAATCATGAGATCAGAAGGGGTGAGGAGGGTAGTGCTATTAACCATCGAGAATTAAGATTACAAGGAATTTCCAATGCACTTTGCATAGCCTTTAAAAGTGAGTACATTAAGCGCTTGAGTTTTCAAATACTTCAGTACATCTGTTCCGCTCGGTATACTACTTAACGAACTAGCATTATAGTAGTTTCTGATTCTATATATTCTTCACAGATAATTAGCTATCACTGTCGCTAAGTTGTTGTTGATATGCAAGGGGTTACCAACATTGTTCTTTAAATATTTCAAGCTTAAGGTAGGGAGCCTAAACAACGTGTTATCTATTAAAGGTCGTCATCATCGACAAGATCGTGATGAGTACCGCAGAAGAGAAGCAACCCACACATGTACCACACGCATGCGCGGCTCATGACTACGACCTGATGAAGCCAGTGGTTCTGGCGACGTGGAAGCACGGCTTCCAGGGAGCGTGCCCTGATAAGAGCGCCATTCTGGCTGAGTCCCAGGTGATCCAAGAAAGCCTGCAAATACCTGGCACAGGGCTGAACCTAGTCTACCATAGCTCGAGGGCAGCCGGCTACCTATCCACGATACAGCTGCAACTGACCCCAGAAGTTATACCACCCGCGCTAAATTTAATTCACTTGAGGATCACCATCGAAGGCATTCTGTTCGAGAAGACGTTCGAAGCTGACCCAGTGATAAAGTTCACGTACGCATGGAATCGACTGAATGTCTATCGGCAAAGAGTGTACGGCGTGACCACGGCCATGGTGAAGGTGGGGTACGAGTACAGCGACTGCAAGGACATTATCTGGGACGTGCAGACGACGAAGCTGAGCGGCCACGACATGTCCATCTCCGAGGTTGGCGGCTGGAACCTGGACATTCACCACAGGTACAACTTCCACGAAGGAATACTGCAGAAAGGGGACGGCTCCAACATCTACCTGAAGCAGAAGCCGAGGGTGATCCTTACGACGATGGGTGATGGACACCAGAGACCGCTGGACTGCTTCGATTGCGACGGGCAGGCATCCAAGCAACGACTCCTAGCCCCAGTTGCTCTTGCTACAGCTCCAGATGGTTCAATATTCGTTGGTGACTTCAATCTCGTGAGAAAGATCCTCGTTGACGGCACTGTTCGAACAGTCGTCCGACTCAAGTGAGTTGCATATGGAATTATAATAGGGAGCGTGGCGGTCTTTAGTTTTGATAGTAGTTTCATATAGTTTTTTGAAGTCATAATTTTCACGATTTTGATGAAGTAAATGTTCTCTGAAATGGAACTGTAGATTTGTATTAATGTGGTAGGTATCGTAACTATCGTTTCGGTGAATTTTATCACCGCAACCCGATATTTGGGGGAGTTTCAGCAGGAATAGGAGCAAATTTAATTGCCTAATCAAAATTCCAAGATGACGATACATACGAGAAGTAATAAATAGTATCAAACTGTCACGTATTTTTACTATGAATTTAATTTTGAGAAGCTCTTTAAAGTGCTAATGACTCACTTCGATATGATTCTTAACACTTAAATGACAGATAACCTGACAAACTACCGACATGGCGAATAGAGGGCCCATTTGGACCCATAACATAAATTCCTTCGCACAAAACTCAGGGTTTATCAGAATTTGCTTGTAAACCTATTACATTTTCATCTTGTTGTGATATAAAATTCTTACTTTCCTAAAGAAGTGACAATAACAACCAGTAAAATAGAAGTTTCGAAGATGGTTCCGAGAACAAGTTTGTAATATCATAAAGACGATCTGTGTAAAACACTTAATTAATAATTATCATTTCAAGATGCACCATCCCATTATCAGACATTACAAAACAATTTCCAACAGAGTACAGAGAAATGTGATCATTCCACTCCCCGAATTTTACTCAATCAACATTCTTCGTTCTTGCTTTCAGTGCAACAAGGGTTTCCTACCGCTACCACATCGCCCTCAGCCCACTGGATGGCTCCCTGTACATATCCGACCCAGAATCGCATCAGATCATTCGGGTGCGCGACACGAACGACTACACCGATCCCGACCACAACTGGGAAACCGTGGTTGGGTCTGGGGAGCGGTGTCTTCCTGGCGACGAGGCGCATTGCGGCGATGGTGCACTCGCGAGGGACGCCAAACTCGCCTATCCAAAGGGGGTGGCTGTCTCAGCTGACAACGTCCTCTATTTCGCCGACGGCACTAACATCAGGATGGTCGATAGGGACGGCATCATCACCACCGTCATCGGCAATCACATGCATAAGTCCCACTGGAAGCCCATCCCCTGCCAGGGCACTCTGAATGTCGAGGAAGTCCACCTTCGCTGGCCCACGGAGTTAGCTATCAACCCCCTCGACAACTCGCTGCACATGATCGACGATCACATGGTGCTTCAGCTAGCCCCCGATGGCCGCGTCAAGGTCGTAGCCGGTCGGCCGCTTCACTGTGCTTCGCCGTCATCCTCGTTCGACACGGAGCTGGCGACCCACGCCACTCTGGTCATGCCGCAGAGTATCGCGTTTGGCCCATCTGGGAACCTGTACATCGCGGAAAGCGACTCCCAGAGGATTAATCGTGTAAGAGTAATCGGCACTGACGGCAAGATCTCCCCTTACGCTGGCGCCGAGTCCAAGTGCAACTGCCTGGAACGCGGCTGCGACTGCTTCGACGGTGACCACTATCTGGCGTCCACTTCCAAGTTCAACACCATCTCCGCAGTGGCTGTGTCCCCCGACGGAGTTGTTCATATCGGTGACCAAGCGAACTACAGGATTCGATCCGTGATGGCGAGCATTCCCGACGCCAGTGGCGCCAGGGAGTACGAGATTTACTCCCCAGATACGCAGGAAATATATGTGTTCAACAGATTCGGCCAGCACGTGGCGACCAAGAACATTCTCACTGGCGAGATGGTGTACCAGTTCACGTATAACGTGAACACCAGCAATGGGAAACTCAGCACAGTCACGGATGCGGCTGGCAATAAAGTGTTCCTGCTGAGGGACTACAGCAGCCAGGTGAATTCGATTGAGAACACCAAGGGGCAGAAGTGCAGGCTCAGGATGTCCAGGATGAAGATGCTCCACGAGCTCAGCACACCCGACAATTACAATGTCACGTTCGATTACCACGGCCCCACTGGACTGTTGAAGACTAAGCTGGATAGCACAGGCAGGAGCTATGTGTACAACTACGACGAATTTGGTAGGCTGACCAGCGCGGTTACTCCCACTGGCAAGGTGATCAGTCTGACATTTGACCTAAGCTTGAAGGGGGCGGTCGTGAAGGTGGGGCAGAATAATAGAAAGCCCATCTCGATGCTAATCAAAGGATCGTCGGTGGTGACGAAAGTTGGCGAGGCTGAGCAAAGGACCACGGTTCTGGCCGATGGCTCTGTGGGCCAAGTGACACCGTGGGCCCACACAGTCAGCACGGACACCCTACCCTATTCGGTTTTAGCTGAAATCGAGCCACTGTTGGGTGAAAGCTACCCCGTGCCTGCCAAGCAGAGAACCGAGATCGCTGGAGACCTGGCGAATAGATTCGAGTGGCGCTATTTCCTTCGAAAGCTTCAGGGCAACAAGAATCGAGGCAACGCCAAGTCCGTGGCGCGAGTCGGCCGGTTGCTCCGCGTCAACGGGGCGATTCTGCTGTCTCTGGAGTATGACAGAGAGACCAACAGCGTGGCTGTGTCCATGGACGACGCGGAATTTCTAAACGTCACCTACGACAGAACAGCCAGACCAATCAAATGGGGACCCAAGAATGGCATCTTTGCTGGCGTGGAGCTCGAATACGATCGTTTCAGCAGGCTGACCAGCTGGACCTGGGGGGATATCAGTGAAACCTACGGCTTCGATAGAGCCGGTCGATTGTACGAGATCAAGTACAGCGATGGCACGTCGATGGTGTACGCGTTCAAGGATATGTTCAGCAGCCTCCCATTAAAAGTCACGACGCCAAGAGGAAGTGATTATTTGTTGCAATACGATGAAGCTGGAGCGCTGCAGTCGCTCACCACGCCGAGGGGGCACATCCACGCGTTCTCGTTGCAGACTTCCCTAGGGTTCTACAAGTACCAGTATTACTCGCCCATGAACAGGCATCCGTATGAAATTCTGTACAACGACGATGGACAGATTCTCGCCAAGGTGTATCCGCACCAAAGTGGCAAGGTCGCCTATGTCTATGATCACACTGGCAAATTGGAAACTACTCTTGCTGGTGAGTGATATCGAATATTTATGAAGTTTGAAATTCAAAGATTTATGAAATTTGAGGGGGTAGGTGAGATAACAATACGGTATTTTGCTTCATGGTGAAATTCACTTTAAAGGGATAAAATCAACCCTCGAAAGTTGAGTTGTCTTTCGTGTTTTGTACCGTTCTTTGCAAACACAAGGAGATTCAAAATGATTCCTAGAGCAGTATTACTTGTTTCAAGTGCAGTTAGTATTTCGTTAAAGGATATTTATTTTTACAATTTCATACAATATTTCAACAGAAGTGGAACAGTGTATTAGTCAGCACTGCTTTCGTTCAAGTTTATTCATTGCACCTTTTTTATACTATCGATATACAAATCTGAATTTTATTATTCAGCAGTATCTTCATATAGATGATTTTAATAAAACTTTTATTTTATATTCATCCAGACCAGGCACGGCGAGGCTAGTAGTATAAATCCCTCCTATCAGACGCTTTTTATGCGTATTTTCAACAATTAATAACTCAATTTCAACTTAAATGCAATTTCGCCATTCTTGATTTTCGTCTCATTTTACCACGTAGAATCATTCCTTAAAATTTGTGACATCTGTTGCCAAACATACTGTGTATCATAAACAAAAAATATGAAGCCTTTATATATACTAGAACTATTTTTCTCTTCACGTAGATCATATATTTACTTATTCGTTCGCCTAATTTAAAACTGTTAAAATCTAAGTCCTTGAGTGGCCTTAATCGATTCCACCAGTGGAACGCGAAAAAAATCAGGTTAATAGGGTAAACATAGGATTAATTTAACATTATAAAATATATATGTATATCTAATTGCAATGTATTTGAACGTTAGATTGATCGACAAACTACTTTCCCCACAGGACTGTCCTCGATCCACTACACGTACCAAGAAACGACCAGCTTGGTCCACAGCATCGACATCAATGAACCCAACTTCGAAATGCGAATCGAGTACAAATATCACGCCGGCATCGTCAAAGACGAGAAGATCAAATTCGGCAGCAAGAGTGGCTTAGGTAACGCCCGTTATCGCTACCAGTATGACGGTAACGCCCGAATATCTGGCATCGAAGTGGACATCAATGGCAAACAGATTCCCCAGCTACGATTGAAGTACAATCAGAATCTCGGGATACTGGAGGGCGTGGGCGATCTCAGGATCTACAGGAACCTGTTCAATCGATCGGTGATGCAAGACAGCAGCAAACAATTCTACACCGTCACCGATTACGACGAACACGGCCGCGTCAAGACGGTTCTGATGGACATTCGAACGATGGACGTGTTCCGTATGGAACTCGAGTACGACAATCGGAATCGTATCAAGATGAGGAAGCTGTCGATCGGGAAGGAGTCCAAGATAGAGAAAATCACGTACAACGCGGACGGCCACGTGCTAGAAGTGGCAGACACCGAGAACAACTGGCAGTACGCGTACGATGAGAATGGCAACGTGATCGGCGTCACGGAGCACAACGAGAAAATCGCGCTTGGCTATGACAGCGGGGATCGCGTCGTTCAATACGGTGACGTTGAGTTTAACTCGTACGACGGGCGGGGATTCGTCGTTATTCGAGGGGAACACAAATACAGGTTTGTTGCAATTTTACTTACTGTATGTAGCAAAATTGTAAGACTCAGTATACTATTGATTCTTCTATTAATAGACCGTTTTAGTCTATTTCGATAATGGTATGGGCTCATATGGGAACTCGAATACTTATTTATTGCTGATAATTTCTCGATGAAAATTCAATAGTGTACACTAAGTCTAAGGTAGTTGTGGTTCCGGTGAACTTCAAATTATTTCATTTCATTTCAATTCCTTTTGATTTATTCAAAATTAATGGTTTCTGTTGAATAATAGTGAGAATGGGACAGTCTTGTAGCATTGATTTTCATATAAAATTCCAAGTAGGTACTAAAGAAAGAATTTCTATTATACTGATGAGAGTTTACGATATTCACTAAAGCCATAGTTCTGTCGAGGAGTTCACTCTCTCCTATACATATGGCGATATTTTTTCCATAAGGAAAATCCACCATAATAATATTAACTTTCTCATACAGGTATAATTCACGTGGTCAACTAATTCACGCATCGGAGCACAAGAAGTTCCAAATCTGGTACTTCTACGACGACCGTGGACGATTGGTGGCCTGGAACGACGACCACGAGAACATCACGCAATTCTTCTACGCCAATCCAAAAACGCCAGATCTGATCACGCACATCCACTTCCCGAAGTCCTTAATAACCTTCCGGTTCCTCTACGACTCCCGTAATTGCTTGATGACAGTGGAGACGCCCGAGCAGAGATTTTACGTCGCGACGGACCAGAATGGCTCCCCCTTGGCGTTGTTCGACACTAACGGGAACCTGATCAAAGAGATGAGGCGCACACCGTTCGGCAAGATTATCAAAGACACCAACCCAGATTTCTACCTGCCCATCGACTTCCACGGTGGCCTGCTGGATCCCAACACCAAGCTGGTCTACTTAAACAAGAGACTGTACGACCCGACAGTCGGCCAATGGATGACACCCGCCTGGGAGCAAATGGCGAACGAGCTGACCACCCCGACTGACATCTTCATTTACCGTTTCCGCAACAACGATCCGATCAACTTCAAGCAGAATGTCGAATACATGACCGACCTAGCCAGCTGGCTGAACCTCTACGGCTACGACATGTCCGCGATGCTCGGCTCCGAGTACATGAAGCAGATGGTGTATCAGCCCAGCGCGACTATCACGTCGCCGCAGCTGACGCCGGACTTCGGCGTGATGTCTGGCCTGCAGTGCATCGTGAACCGCGTGCACGAGAAATTCTCCGACCTGGGCTTCGTCCCCAAGCCGCTGTTGAAGCTGGAACCAAAAACACGCAATCTCCTTCCGCGCGTGGCTCATCGCCGCGCCGTCTTTGGGGAAGGTATCCTCCTGTCGCGAGTAGGCGGACGAGCGCTGGTAAGCGTGGTGGACGGTGTAAACAGCGTGGTTCAGGACGTGGTGACTTCTGTGTTCAACAACTCGTACTTCCTGCCGCTGCACTTCAGCGTCCACGACCAGGACGTGTTCTACTTCGTCAAGGACAACGCGCTGAAGATCCGCGACGACATGGAGGAGCTCCGCCGGCTGGGAGGCATGTTCAACGTGTCCACTCACGAGACCACGGAGCACGGTGCTGGGACGTGGAAGGAGCTGAGGCTACACAACCCCGACGCCGCGGTGGTGATTAAATACGGCGCTGATCCTGAGCAGGAGAGGCACAGGATACTGAAGCACGCCCATAAGAGGGCGGTGGAGAGAGCCTGGGAGATAGAGAAGCAGCTGGTGATGGCTGGCTTCCAGGGCAGAGGGGACTGGTCAAAGGAGGAGAAGGACGAGCTGATCAATCGGGGCACCGTTAGCGGTTACGAGGGTGTCGATATACACAGTGTCCACAGATATCCTCAGCTGGCCGACGACCCTGGCAACGTGGCGTTCACCAGGGACACGAAGAGGAAACGGCGGAAGAGCGGGAACAGGCGCAACAGGGTCCACAGGCACGACTCGTGATTCGAGGATGTGGCGCGGGGTCGCGACGCTATTTGGGACTTGATTCACGCGGCCACGTGAATCGTGCCAGCGGAGAAAGCACACAAGAAAGAACAATGAAGAGAGACAAGACTAACCGTGTTCGTATTTACTACTCAGCCGCATAGACGGCGGCCGCGGCGCACACGCGACCCCGTCGTCCCTCATCCTCTCCCCGATCGTAGTCCCCTCTGTTCTCTTCTTACCGCACTCGCGATCGGGAACGGGGGACAAGGAGGAAAGTGGTTCATCGATCGCTGTCTAGTTTGTTAATTCTCGCGTAACCAAAACCCCGCTCGGTGTGCCATAATAGCGTTGCTGCTTTGTGAATCAACCGTCTGATATCGATTTTAGTTCCGACAGCCGCGATCGACGGATGTGCCCGTTCCAAGACCACCCCGACAGCTCCAATCTATCTAGGGAGATGTTCACTGGTCGTGAACGCGTCACAGTTCAGCTAGTCACGTTATGAAACGAACCGGTATAAAAAATGATGGGGGTGGGGGGAGAAGACGGAAGATTGTTACGTGGTGATTAGTTTGTACGTAATAGAAGGGACACGATGCTCGCGACAGGCGACGAGCAAGCAGAGGACACGAGAGAGGTGCGTGTGCTTGAACTTTGAAGGTGCCGTCCGTGATTGAAGTCCTGGCGAAACGCGAGTGCGTGAAAGAGATAGGGGAGAGAAGTACTCTCGTGTTCGTCCCGAGTGTCGATCGAACTGTGGTGTTTTCATGCAACAGGGTCTATGAAACGCGCACGTAAGCACGAACGGGACGGTTCAGGGTGGTGGGGTCGACGTACCCTGGAGGCTGTTCTGTTCCCAGAGACGGTTTGCGCGTGCAAGACGTACACACTCTTCTTCTTTCGACGTCGCACGCGGATTGTCGCGTTTAAAGACGTTCGGACAAGGGTGGGGCAGAAAAGGAAAAAGCAAAGAGATACGTCGACGAGAAGAGAAGGAAAGAAAAGAACAAATATACAACAGATATTTTTAACATGACGCAATGGTATTGTACTAGAGCGCGTGGCGAGCGTTTGTAAATATAGCTACTCGACTAATCGTGAACTGTAGATAATATATTGGTATGCGAGACGCGAGGAGTCGGTAAACTTAAGGTGGAAACTGTCGATAAATGCTTTTATATATGTATACATACACGCGCGGTGCATGTCTCGTGTGCTGAGCACGCGATTTATATATATATACGTACGGAACGACAGGTTTCGACATGGATCTGTTAAACGACACGCGAGACACCTATGCCCGGTACGTGTGGGAGGGTATATGTGTAGAAGTTTCTTGTGCGCTATCGAAAGAGGAATCGAATCGATTGAATATAACTCGGACTCAGGTTTCACGCGCGAACGTTAAGATTTGCAAAGAATAGTAGGTACTCGTCGTTCGCCTGTTTTTCAGGAAAGGTTATGTTCGCCTGGAATCGAATCCGCGGCCGATCGTCCGAACAGGGAATGAGAGATTCGAGCGATCTGCACTGCAACCACGTAGATAAAACCGTGTAAATAGTTCCATAGGTATGAGACAGTTTGCGTGTCGTATATACCACCTGCATATAATCGGCGAGAAGTTTGTAACGATGATGTGTATATGCCTCGTGTCTGTACTTCGCGTGATCTGTTAGAAACGGCGACGTGACGCAACGAGACAAACAACAGACGGGCGAGAATCGTGGCAACGCGTCGATTAATTATGTCCACGAGGGAATAATATAATAATAGTAAGAGTAATAAGAATAATAATAATGATAATAATGATATAATATAAAAAGTAATAATAATAATAGTAATAACGATATGATAATACTAATACTAATAATAGAAATAACTAATAAAAGAAATAATATTATTACGATAATACTATTGTACGGAAATACCCCGCCTATCTTTCTACTAAAAATGAAAAATTATTTTTTGAATTGTGTCGTCAAAGATGTCCTATGTAACCGTGTGTCTGTGGGATCGTCCCGTGGAAAGTCACCCTGCGTCCCCTTGAAACATACCCCCTCCCCACCCCTAAATCAACAATCCCCAGCCCTTAAAAACCTCTCCTCTCCATGTAACTGAACTCGTTGATGTTTATCGATATCGGGTAAATGACGAAGCAAAAGAAGAAAAAAAATGTAGCTCGAGCTCTGTGGTTTGGATCAAAGCGAAGTAAACCGACATAGAAAGTAAATAAGCTGAATAAAAAAAAAAATGAGAGACGAAGAAGTGGGAAAACGCGATATAATACGTACGGTATAATAAGGTAAATAGAGAAATAGCGAGCCAACGTGCGAGCCGCGTCGCTCCGACCACGTTGTGTTCCAGGTAGTTGTACGGTGGATTTAAATGCAGAAAGAAAAAAACCATACATAATCATAATTACAAAGTAACGTACTAGTTGACGAGATAAACGAGGGATTTAGTAAACGGTTAAGCGTGTGTGCTAACGACACCTTTAAATGGATAAAGAGAGAAAGCCGCTGTATATATCCGTTGTGTATAGCCAAAAAAGTAATGCCGCAGACCCACGCAAGTAGTGTTTTCGCGTCCAGGTGTGCAAGAAGAATGCATTTTCTACGAAGTAACGGGGGGAAAATGGTGGTAGAAGAAGAAGAACCGTGATTGTCTGGTTTGTCAGGAGATAGTTTTGTCCACTCCCATTTGCCTGAGTTATAATAGGACGTTCCTCTTCGTTCGTTGAGATGGAGGCCGTGGTAACACGAGGCATATCAATCTGTGATGCACCGTTTTCAATAATCGCAATTCACAAGACTCTTGCATACAAGGATCTGCATTCGTTCCTACTTCGAAGAAATTTTCTAAGCGTTCAGCCATTGACGGCCTCGGCCTCGTCTCAGAAGGGTGTTCGCTGAAATCCGCTGTTATCCTCTGTTGCATGGTTTTCCCTGGATGTGTTGCCACCTCTACGACCTCTCGTTTTCTCTCGGGAACACGAGAGAGCATAGTAGAGCCTCCATTGTCCGAGCTGACACAGGCGCGACTGGATAAGGTGGATTTCATCTTGAATCTCTGTATCTACTTATAGGTATACCTAAATAGCAAGAATCAAAAAATTAACGCGAGAACACAATTCTTTTGAAGATCTACGACTTCTACATCATTTCGGCAAAATTACTTCATACAGTAGGTTCTCGTTATAAGCTCATTTCAACTATCGCGATCGGTGGCGAGCCCCACCATTTCTTGGAATCCTTCGGTCGAGAATAACACATCCGCCGCAAACATAAACAAAACTCAGCGTATGAATCGTATGTGAATGTTTTGTTCTGTTTGCGGTGGTTTGGACATGACAAGAACAGAGGAAAACGTTCGCGAACAAGGTTTTTGTTCGTGTTCGCCTTGGTGGAGACCCGGGGTAACACTCTATTGGCGGCTCGGAATAATCGACGCTATGCGTTGTAAGCTCGCCGTCAGCCCCGAGCGTGGGGCCTATAACGAGAATTTGCTGTACATTTAATTACCTGAAATCACGAAATTCTTGTTGTATATCTAATTTCCTCAATACTTTCTGAAAGTTTCTTAAATCATTCCTGATTTAAGTTCCCTGCAAATTTTCCAATACTTTGGTCACTTTTAAAGTCTATTTCAACAGTTCCACAGGGAAGCCACTTGAACAAAGAAGGGGTGTTTTATCTCGTATGCTCTGTTCAAATAACCCAAAGAGTTCAGACGGCATAGCATTCGTATAATGGAGGTTCTATCGTAGTCGCAACAGTGCTTGATCCGATTCAGGTGTCCATTAACCCGTCATTACCCGCTATCCGCCGCGTAATAACATGTTTTATTTAGATGCTCAGTATGCAACATAGGTGACGTGTCGCGTCCGTGCTCGACGGTACCGCGAAACACAGTTTTTTCTGTGCGTGCTCGTCGAAACGATACGCGAGGGAAGCGAAAGGAGGGAAGGAGACAGAGTAGCAGGAGAAACGGCGGGACGTTTAACGAGAAAAACTCTCCTGTTCCTCGAGTTAGCTCTACGCTTAGCGCATTGTCCACCTTCGAGCGAAATACAGCGCCGCGAGAATTCGGCCCCCCCCCCCCCCCCCCTTTGAAGACGAACGAAAGAGAGAAGGTACGATTATATATAGCCTACGTAGGGCATCAGCAATCATAAAAATACGTCCAGAGAGCGAGGGATGGGAAAGCTTATTCAGGCCGTTTCCAGCCTTCCCCGCCGCCATGTTCCGGATACGGCAGAATTCTCGCGGGGTCTCGGTCCCGTAGTCGAGGCGGGAGGCTTCTCCTCTGTCACCCTCGGCGCGCGTCCTCATCGCTGTGGCTCGGTTGGAGGGTGAACCGCGAAATGGCACGCGACTAAAAGAAAGCAATACTTCGTAACTATCGTGTATGTCTTAAATGATCTAATGTGTCTGGTGAGCGCTGAGCAAGTGATTAGATGCGCGAATGGGGCAACGCGAGCATGTGTGCATGATAGGGAGCGAAAGAGAGATAGAAAGAGAGCTATCACGGTAAATTAATATATAACGAATTGTGTTAACCGATAATTGGGGAAGGGGGAGAGAATGTCGCGCCCGTTGCTTTTTTCCCCTTTGTTAGTAACGACGGAATTCGAGCAACTCCGCGTCGCTTTTATAGCGAGGGAAGTAGTTTTGTTCGTAACGATGTGGTTCTCGCTGTGTTTCCCAACATTTTTCCAAGCGACGATTGCGCGTCGCTCCTTTCTGTACATAACGACTACGCGTCGTCGACCGAAGATCCTCATCTTTCTTTCTTTTTTTCATTCTGTCGACATCGGCGATTATCGCGGGCGCTTTAGACGCGCGAGCATGCCCACGGCCGCGCGCAAAGTAATCGCAGTGACGGCCCTTTTTATATCGATCATGCGTTTCAGGCGATCGACGTCGATTTTTCGTCTACCTGCGCGGTTATAGGTTCACGCGACGAGACGCCTGGACCCTTTTATACTTTCGTGTACCGGGTGTTTCGGGACTATGGGCTTGAGTTAAAATAATTAGTAGAATTCGCGAAGAAAAAGATAACAGATTTCGTAAATACATTTGCGAGTTAATCGGTTTTCTTTTGAGATATTCAGTTTTTCGTCGGTTATAAGACAATTCTTTGTTGAGACAAATTGAGCTCGTATCGAATATGTGTATTGTTGGGGAGTAGCTGCTTTTTGGGGCAATCGTGAATCCATACTTCTTACTATACGGCAGCGAATTTTGCTAGCTTTTCCTAAGTACTTGTGGTACTGTAACACATTCGTTTCGGTCGATTTTCACTTATAAGGTACCTACCAGAAATTGGATATACGGAGTATAGTAATGCTTGAAAAATAGTTGGTCTTAAATATAGTAATTTTATGGAATTTTATTTATTTACAAAGGTTGACAGCTGTTTGAATGTGGAAATCCCTAAAACATTTACTCTGTCAGGTGCAATTGTACTACTCGACACTATTTTATGCCGAATATATAATTATGGATACATTAATTGAAAAATAAATGCCCATAAAAGGTATATACGGTCTTCTAAAAAATCATGTAAGACGTAAATAAGGCAGAAAAAACAATTTTAATACACGAAATTTACATACAATTTTAGGAATCTTACAATAAAGGGTGATTTATTGCGACACATTTTTTTGACGATAAACTTTGTCGCTTTGAATAGTCACTTGTTAACTCATTCTCAAATTTGAAACAATACGCCATCTGTGACTAATAACTGACAATTTGCAACAATGCCATCTATGCATCAGATGACACACTATTTACTTTACTATTTTAGTGTCGAGCAGTACATATTTGATAGAACCTGCATATGTATCTAATAAAGTTGCACGTTGTCATTGCATTTTGCAAGTCCAATACAACTTTTCATAACATCAAACGACCTCTTATAAACTTCACTCAACTACGAAACATTCTCGCTTGACTAGTTTCAATCCTCGAAATTTTAAGAATTTATCAGGATTCATAGCAAGATATCCAATAAAACTGCTCCAAAAGTCTATTTTCAACTAGTTCACTATTTGTCTGACAACTGAGTCCCACCATCTAAGACTAAGGTTGTTCAGAAAAAGAAGTCACATTTTCCTTGAACTGAATGTGTTAAAGCGGCTCTCTTTGATTCCTCGAATAGAAACGAACAAATCAAAACAATTTTTCTATCGAAAAAAAGAACTGAATATTCCAAAAGCGGTTATCTTGCACACCCTGTTAACCCTTTGCACTCGAAGCACTTATGTTACGAAGAACTAGCAGCTCGACGAACTTAAATAATTACCATTATTTAAATCTCTTTATTAACACTCCCCGCATATACAGTGCAGCGACAGAGGGCAACTGTAATAGCAACCACTGTCTTTTCTCAGACTCCATTCGAGTTGCTACCCTAAATAAATCCGGCGGCCGAGGGTCGCCCCCCCCCCCCCCCGAGTCCAAAGGGTCAACCCACTTTCGTACCTTTTACGAGTGCCATTGTCCACTTAAGCTCGCGCCTTTAGTTTCCAGGCACCCAGTAGCTATATAGAGCCGAGGTTGAAAACGAAGAACAATCCGTTGTCGACGATCGCAAAACACGAATGGATCTATAGGAGGAAGGCCCAAAGGGGCCCGCCTCTTATCGAGCCGTGTTTCACAGGCGCACATCGCATTTTGTCCGATCTTCTATATCTTTCGTTCGTGTCCTTTCGTGGAGATTGTACATATTAATTGCGGATCATTATGTAAATACTCTTGAACACTACGAAACACACACACACCACACACACGCGCGCGCGCGCACACACAAACACGCGCGCGCGCACACACACACAGGCATACGCGCGCAATCTGTCCGCGCGAGGTTTATTTTAAAAGACTACATCATTATATATAAATATGATACCATGTAATGATATTTAACAATAAGGTAACATATATTCTATACTCTTACACGCTAAGTACTCAATAAATATATCTATAAAATTTCCCCGTGTTTGTGATTGTCTGCCCCTTGACCCATCCCAATTCATCCCGTCGATATCGTGGCGTCTGAATTCCAACCAACACAGCCAAATCTGTTCACCTCTGTCATCTGTTACGTTCATCGATCGGGGCCCGCCGAACGGAACCACGTTAAATGTTCCCTCGCCTTGTCCTTGCTCACACCTGTCGCGGCAGTTCCCCCCGCGACAATAGCGAGAGGCTCTACTCGTAAGTGTATAAATAGATATTTATATATGTATATATACATGTGTGTCCTGCTGCTCTCGCTATCAGTCCGAGAAGGTCTGGAGAAGTACCTACGAATGCGTGATGTGATAACAGTTGTTTTTTTCTATACGTTAACGATGAGAGCTAATTAAAGACTTTTAGTAACATCATTGGCAGAGTTGTTGTCATTTACTTTCTGCCTGGTTTCTCACAGTTGGACCTCTCCTGCGAGTCTTCAACGACATCGTCCACCCTTAGACCAATCCCAGCGCCCGCGCTACCTTTGCAAATAATTAAGTCACACCATGAGCGAGTGCAGGTTCTTTTCTCTGCTCGTTTTGATATTAAAAAAAAGAGGACATATGATACCTACGCTCGACTCGACGGAGAATTTTATATTAACGAGCACCGCTCGCCAAATTCGTCGCATTGGCAGGGCCGGCGTCCAACGTAGAAGCTTCCGGTAGTCTGGAAAAGTTATAAGCAAAATGAAACGATGAACGAACGGTGTGAAATTATTCTGCGCTCTGATTGGTGAAACACAGATTTGGGCATTAGCCAAATAAGAAAGTTATATAAATTGAAAAGTAATTGATAATTTGTCTTTGTTCCGCATTCGAAACATTCGAACACCTTGGATTATCTTTACTCGACGAATAGCGGAGTTTATTTTAAATTAATTGATGCTTGAACTAATTCAGCTTGAAGTAAGGTTTTTATGTTTATTCAAAATTTATTTCGAAGCCGCGAATAACTTGTATAAACTGGAAATTACGATTTTGATTGTGTCCTGCAATGTTATTGATAACAGAATTTTCTTCTTCCCTCTTTGATATGGAAATGTGTATAAATATTATATTCGAGCTTATTAGAATTTCAATATACTTGTTTTATTTAAACGATTCACCTGCAACATAATTATATTAATCTTAATCCGGGTTATTTATTCGTATAACTTTTTGAAAATCTAATTAATAATAAGCATCGAATATAATATTCTCGAACTCCTGACATACTTTCGGTGGAGTGTGTAGACTTTTTGAAAAGTGTTACAAGAGTTGTTCTATACTTTTGTAAATAATTATTATCAATCATGTATTACATGCACTAATTAACAGACTATGATTTTATAAATATTAATTCTGTGCACATATTTTCATACTAAAAGCGACAGAACATGATTCTTCTATTAATAATATCACAAGCTCTAAAATTAAATTCTTCGAGATTTCGAATGAAACCGGGAAAGTGAAAATGTATTCTTCGAGTGTAGACATTCCGTATTAAATGACATTGGAAAGAATCGTTCACCTTGTAATCGCAATTCAAAATTTTTATCTCATGTAATTTGCAAAAAAAATTGGTTCCACATAGGGAACCTACTAAGAAGTGGAGGTGAAGGGAGATTGCAAAACAGAAATGCTAAAATCCTATTACTTGTTAGTAGTTCCTAACGATCGACTGTTTTATAATTTTTTACTATGAGAAATAAATTTTAAATGAACTTTGCATCCTTTGTACATCATTTATTATGGAACAACATTCTTCTTCGTCCAAAGTTTACAGCTCGTATAACTCCGTTGAAAACTATTTACAATGGTCGCACTAATGTCTGCTCGTTCAATGAACAAATGACGGAAGGAGATGCGTTCAGTTCTGAACGTTTTCAAACGACGAGAAAATTCCATCGTTGCACGATCGAACCTTCAAATTCGATTTGTACGTATACTCGCATACAATGTGTACATTTCGTATCTTACAAAGAGCACAATATCTGTACATACATTGTTCTATATTCAATTTAATGCTGATAAAATTGCAACGACACGCACCAAGTTTTTCATAGAACCAAATCTTTTTAGATTAACATTCTGCAATTATAAAAACGAACTTGCTGATTGCAAAATACCCTCCCACGAACGATGTAATGTAGATTTTGACACATGTATGCGCGATACATAGCGCGACAGGGGTTACACTTACAACATTATTTGTGGTTCATTTGTCTATGTACCTCGCATAATAAAAAGAGTAACAGTAAAATTATAATACTTGCAGAAAACAACAAAATTAAAAAAAAAGTGACAATAGTTATAACGCACCCGGGAGTACCTTAAAGAATAAAAATAAATGCAACGCGTACAAGGCAGTACTTACAGGAATATCACAAACAATTGAATTCTATAGCTAAATATAACTATTCTTTTCTTTAGAAATACTGTGTATTACTTCTTTTATACGCGAGAATCATTTACTTCAAGATTGTTTAACTTTTCTAAATGGAACCCTTCAGTTTTAATATAATAAAACTACAGTATATAGGCTAAAAATTTACATGAAAAATTGTGTTTCTTAAATTCGCTAATATCATTGACAATGGAAAGAATACAGCCAGTGCATACCTTTAAAAAGTATTATTGTTAACAAATGTACTGTAAAATAAAAAGTAATTTTATTAATCGAGGTGCGAACTTAGTATGACTATTTAGCTTTCGTAAGGAAGTGGAATGGTAAGAGAAATGGTATAGTAAACCGCTATCATTCCCGTGTCAATTCAGAATATCTGTATGTAAAATACAAGGAAATATTTTGATATCAATCATCGAAATTGATATTCCTTTTCAAGGTAAGGATCAAATAATCGATAATTGCTTATACATTCAATTTCCATAACAGGTCTTTAAATAGCAAAATATATGTCGAAGTATTTTTCCAATACTCCTGTACTATGTAAAAATGTAAAACTCTTTCTTATGCTTGTGGTTGTATTTCAAATTTTAATTCATTCGGATAATCGCAGTCCATTCGTACATATGCACACCAAGATACATATTCGAATTACAGCACGCTGTATGCGACGTCGCAGAATCGTATCAAAAACTTGATTGTGGAAAGAAAATTTTAATACAGATGTTAAAAAAGAAAGATGCTTTCCTTGGAAGAATCATTATGATATAGTATATAAAGTGAGGCGAAGTCTATCGAAGTACAGAATAAATAGTATTTTGTAAATCTTTACATTACCCTTAATAGCGAACACTCCGATTATAGTATAAAATAAGTTATCTATACAAGTCGCAACGCGAATGCAACAATGGTATCGAATTTGATTAAAATTTTAATCACAAAGTTGGCCTGGAAATGCGCATTTCTAAAGGAATTCATTGTTACAACTAACAAATATAGCAGCAACTATACGTAGAAAAATACAGACAATTGTTGACACGAATATGTCGTTAGTTTTTACAGAAACGCAGTGGTGTCCTAAGTGCAAGTCAATTATTTTAATACAATGCTACTTACTCGAGGCCTAGGCCCCAATTGATACCTTGAACAAGAAACAAAATTAATGGTTGCCAAGCAACTAACCATCTGATCCAGTCTAGTAACTGACCGTAGAATACATGAGGGCGTTCCCATCTTTATGCTTCATTAAGGAGCATACAACTGTATCGATAGAATTAAATAATTTTAATTATACAGTATTGTCCCGTTATATGGACGTGTCCTCAGTTCCGTTAAGAGGAGACTTCTTTCCGAGGACACGCGACAGCGACGAGCCATAAATTTAGTGCGTGACAGCGACGGCATCGTATTACCAAAAAAAGACTGGAAAGACGAAAAGCGAGCCGAATAGCATACAGTTTCGTTAGGAGAACGGCTTGTTCCCCGAGCGTCGCCTCCTTAACGGGACAAATTTGTATCGCTGAAATATTAATACTTTAATACGTGATAGTTTAAAAAAAGGATACGGATTGCAAAACATTTTCTTGAGATCAACTTTTTCTTTACAATAAGGGCATGTCTCTTTCTTTCCCACAATGCACCATCCTCTGATACAAAACTCATGAAAGACGTGTTCACAAGAAAGCTTGTATGTATTTTCTATAACGCCGGGTTCGTGTTCTGACACTAAAAGTCTGTTTCCACATACAGCGCACACACCCGGCTCTAGAGTCCTTGTAGGCATTTGACCTGGTACATAATACTGTAAATTATCCAATATATTGCACCATTCATACCCTTTACGCTAAAAATGTAGTATCCGATTATTATATCTATCTTTATACGTACTCCGATATGTGAAGCCATTTTATCCGCACATATCTCCGCGACGTCTCTCCCTAACACTCCAAAATAAAGACCATAAAATAAGAAAAGTATCCCGCAATTCATCCATACTTGAGGCTTAACTTCAAATACGATATTCAACCCAAAGAACGTGGCTAGCATTATAATATAACTTATTATACCCAACACATAACTGACTTTGTAAATAAAAAGAAACCATTTGTACACCAATCTGTAAGAAAAGAAACCTATTAAATTATTAAACGTCTAATAACCCTTTGCCTGGCGTCGACGTGATTTCACGCCCACAGACTCCGAACCACTTTTCTAACATTCGCATGTTTTTACCGCGTGCTTGGGGAGATCGCTTTGGATCTCGGCGACTCTTCGCTCGCGTGCAGTCGACAACCGTCGCCGGACACTCGAAAGCGATACGACCTGCGTGCAGCATGAGTCACCCACTAATGAAAATTAAAATTTTTACATTTTCATTCGATCTCCGTGAGAATACCTGCCAATGGATTGGCGAGGATTTCCTGGCGAAAATAAATTTGAACGCGGGCTACTTTTAATTATACGTCATGTACAATTGGTCTGCAGAATGCCGAAGTGGCTCAAATTACGTGTAATTGAAAAGAGTCCGCGTGAGGATGCCCCTGAACTGATTTTCATCGAAAAATCTCACCCATCGGCTGGCAATACTTTCATGGAGATTTAATAGAAAGTATAGAAATTTCAATTTTCAATCGGAACGTGGAAACGAGTTGGTCTAAGTTGGAACGGTATTTCGGTAAATCCGTTGCCAGGTAAAGTGTTAATAAATGAAATATAAATTCATTAAATTCGCTGCTAATTATTCTAAAAGTATTAGTAAGGATGCGTATACCTTGGTGTTGTACCTGTAATTGGTTTCTGGACAGCCTTTCTTACTACCAGTCCTGTTATACAAGACACTACTAACCAAAGGAATATAAACCTCCACCACTGATTTTTTAAACTTAACCCAAACGGAGTAATCCACATAGCAATTAGAGTAACAAGCTAAAACGGTACGGTATATTTTTTATAGATATTAAACAGTAGGCTTTGCGATAGAAAATATTCAGCTCAATTTACCTGATATGATTTGTAATGTATCTTTTTCCATTCAACTAACGTAACTTGTGCCACTAGTAACGTGACTAATAAAATTAGCAGCATTTCTGCATGCATCGACTCGTGGCCTTGATGCTGCTCGTGCATTTTTATATGTTGCACCCTGAAATTCCCAAGACAATATTAAAATAATATAGAATTGTTAATTATTACATCGAAAATGTGACCCTTGTAAGTAATAACAGGGTAGAAAGGATTAATAATTATACAGCATGTCCCAAGATATTTTGGCTAAACTGTTGGTATATTCTTATAGGTAAATTATGTAGTAAAGTAAATGTAAAATACAATTTGTTATAACTTTATAATAAAGCATTTATGAGACTACGTTTGAGCTATAATTGTTACTTATTACTACTCATATGTTCATAGAACATATTGGCACAGTGTGGCCAGAAAATCCTGGAACAGCCTGTGTAAAATATAATTATTAATTTCTAAATGGGGCTAAAATATTATGTAAAATACATTCACATTTACCTCCATTTTTCCTCGTCAGTCATCTCATCCTCACTCTAAAATTAAAGAGAAGATTTAATTTAGGCTAATAAATTAAAGAATCTAAATGCACAGAGTACAAATGAGAAATATCTTATTCGAAAATATCAAATGGTAAATATCACTATGTGTGATTGATCTCGTAATAAATAACTGCCAACTATCGTGAAAAAGGAGCAATGTTTATCGAAGCATGCAAGTCCTTCTTCTTTTTTAAATAAATTGTTGTCCTTGGAGGTTATATTTGCGTAAGCACGTCTCACGTGTGTATTGTTATTCTGCATATCGTTAGAGTAACCTTAGTTAGAATAATATTGTACCTTATTCAAGAGTTCGTGCGAATGCATATTTTATAATATATAGCGTTATCACTTATAAAACAGATTTTACTAAAGTGACATAATACAACGAACGTTCTCCAAACCAGGGCCTGGACACTAGAGCCTGAGCCATAGACAAATAATAATATTTTAGAGACAAGATTTTGGCCACCATTTCGCAGCGCCACAGGCGGCGAAGAATTCAAGCTGAAATGAAAAGGAGATATTTGTAAGCCATTTAAATTTACGATTGGTTTTTATTAGAGGTGGCAAGTAAGGCATGATCACGCATTATCCCTTTCTTGTAACGACAAATTGAGAACGGAAGATGGAAAATGCATGATCGTGTCCGATACGCGAGTTATAAATCACTGATTGTAAGTGTTTTGTATATGTAACTGTAAATTGTTCAGAAATTCAAATGGATCGCAGATTTCCCGCTTCCATTTTTGTTTGAAATCCTCGTCGCTAGTGGCGCTGTAAAATGACCTTCCCAAAAAATTGGAGATACTTATCTGTAAAGTAATCGCAAAGTACAATTCACATGGATGAAGAAGTGACACGTTGATAGTCAACTAGGTCGAATAACGTTTTAAAAGCTTATGTTTTAGACAAAACTAAAGATACAATAGATTTTACTTTGCAATGAATTGATACGATATTATGAAAATAAATATCCAAAATGCAATTAAATACGGTATTGAAACTAACACTGGAAGTAGATATATTTTAAATTGTTCGCGCCAACATAACTTCTCGCGGACATATTGATGACGTTATCGTCCAACGAAAGGTTACTCAATTTGTAAGTATATCAACTTAATTTACAAATGTTGAAATTCAATAATCAGTGTAATTACTTCGTTAAAATATCTAGAATAGAGTAGTAAATATGAGTAGCTTATATATTGCTTTGAACGTGTCGTAAAATATTGCATTATCTAATACATATTGTCACCGAGTCGCATTCTTGTAAATTACCGACATAAGCGGCAACAGTAAAAGGACACTTAAATTTAGAAAAAAGAAAGAGTTTCTTTATTTCCTCTTTCGTTCCTTTCTCAGAACACTTCATTAAAACAACTCAGCGTACTAGCAACACGAATATCCAAGAACTATTCCAAGCAAAATAAAATTGGTGTAAAATGTATAAGAACAATAATAGTAGTCAATAAATTTGATCGTTTGCCAAAGTTTCGCGATATCCTGTTAAAAGCAACCCAGTTCAAATTATACGCGTTAATTCTAATTCGCTGAAAATTTTCCGCGCAGATGTGAAAGGGCCTTTCGGTCGGCCAATGCACGTCGCTCGTGCACGGTCGCCTACGTTCGAGCGCGGACGTAAATAAACCACGCCCATCGCTGCTGGCCAGAGAGGGAAGCTGGTAATTCACTCGGCGAGGCAGCAATATGAGCGCTTGTACCGTTTCGTGAGAAACCGCGCGACGTGACGAAATTCCATAGCCCGTAGAATCGCGCGTCGAAAGTGTCATCCCGGTCGCGCGCCGTTCGCGGATTCAGTGGGTGATTCAGTGTCGTGATTGGTTTCGCTTCGTACACGTGGATACGGTTTTTTGGTTAGTTCACGGAGCATCGAAGGGATTATCGCCGCTCGTCGGTTCATTTGCCTCGAGGAATTGCTTTCGGTGAGTAACAGCACGAGCACACGAGAGCGCGCGTGTTTCGTGAACTTTTTTCCGCTTGTCAAATTGTCCTGCATATTGCCGACAGATTGCGCGAACACACCTCACATGTCGCGTCTTTTAACGCCGAAGAAAGAAAAAAGACGTCACGCACGAATGTCGTCTTAGCCGATCTCCCTCGATCTGGCGGAGCGGAGCTTCGAGTCTAACAAAAGTTTTCTCGAAAGTTTAAGAAACGTGTTGGATGAACATACGTCATGTCATACGTATAATGGTCCGACAAAAGAGTCACTGCCCCGTGCTTAGCGGATTACATTTCGTTCTTGTTTACTGCTCCGTTTCGATTTAGGTAGAGATTAAGGTCGACACCACGATATAGTTTTATTAGTGTAATTATTGCACTAGCGAGCTGAGCTATAAAATAACGCGAGTGCGTTTGTATTATCCGCCTGTCCTATCCGGGTAAATCCGTTTCCTCGTTGGAACAACGACGGTCGGGAGTGGCTCGCGTCCTTCACTCGTGTAACTAAATCGTGCGATATTACCTGTAGGCAGCGGAGATTTTTTTAATGCCCATCTCCTTTAACAGGTAGTCCCGATACGTTTGAAAATGCATCGGTGTGTAGCGTGATGCTTTGGCAAGGAAATAGAGACGAAATAGGTCGATGGTTTTACACGTTCAGTTTCCACCTGACTGCTAGATCAAATATATCGAATCGTAAATCACGCTTTATCTGTTACGGCGTATCTGGAATTTTTCACCGGAAAGCGTACGCGTTGAACGCGAAACGCCTGACCTGTCATTCGATATTCTAACTCATTCGAACCATTGATTTTGCATTAGTCTCTTGTAGTTCCATATCGGTTTTAATTATTTTCGGGAATATATGTAACCGAATTTCAATATGTGCTTTTTACTAATCAAAGTAAAGATTTTATTAGTAGTAATATTTGTACTGGCAACTATTTTTATTAGCAACAATGTTTCTTTTTTTTGGGGGGGGGGGGGAATTATTAGTTAATCGGGCGAGGCGGAATGACGATTCAAAATTTTTGGGATAATATTCTTTTCGAGGAGCGGATAGTAGAATTGTTTGAGTTGAAGAGTAGACTTTAATTCGCGTTCATTCAGAAGATCGAGTGCCTCGGAAGCGTGAGTTACGCGGTTTTCTAGTTCACACTAAATAAGTCAGGGAACTCGAAAGGAGCAAAATCCTCGTACCCCGACCGTTTAGATGTTGTATAAATTGGCGACTGTCCAAGTTTCCGTACTCTCACCACGTTCCGAGTCTCGGGACCACGCTATCGCATTCCTTGTTAGTATACTACTACGTACGCGTTGTCTTTCCGCGTGATTTTGCGCGAACCACTTCTACTTGTACAGTCAGTTCACAGCCGAACCAAGCGTTGGCGTTGTCCTCTGTAAACAGACACAAATGTTTATGGGTGCTAAAAAATTCTTTCAAGCTGTTTCATGTCTACAGATAACTTTCTACATTATTTGTTTCGTTTCTGTCTTTAGTTAACGAAATTTCACGTGGTGTACAAAATAATTTATAACATAAAAGCAGTTAGATTGGAGCCTAGAATTTTAGGACTTTTGTTTTTTATAATGGAGTATAATTTAACAGGAATTTCTAAAAGTGTCAGATTTTAGTATATTTACTTTATTTCAAACTGTCTGTTTTATATTTTGAAGAAAAGTAAAATGGACAAATAAAAATATCCCTAGTATATAATTCCGAGATTAAAACGTGGCTGCATGGAAAAGCTTTCTGTATGTATATATCTCCACAGGAAATGTACGGTGCAACTGTTCAAACAAAATAATCCCGGAATTATGGAATCATGTTTTTCCTCTGCCCTCCTTTTTTAAAGTAGCCCTGGAACTATCCGAATAATTCATTTCTCGAGTATTTCATCACTGCTCGAATGTTAGGAATATTTTTCAAATGTTGTCTTATCAACTATCGAATGTGAACAGAACCTTCAAGTATTCCAATAATTTTATACCCAGATATTTCCTAATTGGAATGCAATATTCAATTCAATAATTATGCGAATTTGATTTGTTGAATATTCAAATTCAGTCCGTTGAATATACCAGACTTTTTGAATGCATATTCAAGTTTTATCCGACGTATATAATACTCCTATTACACGAATACTCAATTATAGAAAAATTCGATAAATAGTCTACCCTTATATTAAACTCGTTTTATAACATCAAGTATACAATTTGAAAAAGTCTATTGCCATCGTCGAAACCTTTTTGTACAGCCCAAATCAACCTGTGTAATAATTTCTCGAAAGTTCCTATTCCTACTAAATTTATTTTACTTCTAGTAACCCATGTCCGACATGCGATCGGTTCACTGAAATACATTGGAACGCTACTTGCGACTATAACGTGTATCGTAATTCAATCGCGATAATCAGAAGTGATAACGACAATCTTATCGCATTTTCACGATCCACCGTTTTTCATCGATCGTTCGTCACGAAACGAGGTATATGTACCAAAGGCTGACACGTTTTTTATGTATAAAACATGTCACAATCTATTTTTATATTACATTGCGTTTTCTCAATTGTTCGTGTCCTAGTAGCCACGTCTCGAACACTTCGCCCGTCTCGTGTCCATTAAACAACCACCAACCGTAATCGTAACGGTTGTTATTCATTCGTTGATCGTATCAACTGTGACGATAGTACACTGCCTTTTACAGTAACATGATACCACCTTACATTCCTTACAAGATGCATTATCGTTGGTGCTGGCAAGTTGTGCGTCTGCAAGGTCACGTTCAGCAATACTACATCATATAGCGAAATTCAAGGGAAATTTAATAATATGGAGCATGATAATCGAAATCGAATAATATGGGCAGATTTGATTTTTATTTAAATTCATACGCTGGACCCCTTTCAGAAATTTATACCTAACATACCACCTGAGATCTGCTGATAAGCTTTCCACTAAAGCCATTTACAAAGTGATAAGGTTTTGTATTGTTGATATGAATCTCGATTGGGATGTTACGTCTTTGTAATAAATTTTAGATCGCAGATAGAAATTCAGTATGGGATGAAATATTGAATAAGAAAACAATCTTAGAAGAGCCTTTTTCACATTCCCCACTTTTCTCAAGGGTTACAAAATAATTGAAAATAGGGTAGTAAGCGTTATTTTCAATTTTCCATGCTTAAAAAAATTGAGAAATTAAAAAAGTTTGTAACTTTTACAGCGAATATCAGTAAAGCTTAAAAATAATAGATAAAAGTGATTTCGGTCGAAATAAAATTTTTAATTTTTTAAAAATAATAGAATTACAATTTTGGAGGGTAGCACCTCTTGCTTTAGATCTTTTATTTGAAGTTTTATAGTTAGTCGTTTACTATCCGAAGTCCGTTCAATAAGGCAGGTTTAGCACATCTGTTGATTAGAAATTTGAAAGTGATGTTTACTACGTGCATGAAAGTGAACGCCGTGCGTTGGGTACATTAGAACGATCTTTGCGGTTTACTTACGGTGATGATAGTTCTGGAAATGAGATAGAGACGTGGATACTCCATTGCGAATTACTAAACTTGAGGACCTGTACCAAGTAATAATAATAATAATAATAATAATAATAATAATAATAATAATAATAATAATAATAATAATACTGTAATCTTTCTTACAACCACGTATAAATTACAGTGGCGTAATACATCTCAGAGAGAAGACAAAAATGCAAGTTTCTACTGATTTAAGTGGAAAAAGTTCCCTCGTGGATACATGACTATTACTTAATAATAGTACCTAATAAAATTACATAATAAAACTAATAATCATACTTAACAATTTGAGAATTAAAATGCTCAAGTAATGATTCAATTCGACTGTAATATTCGAATTTTATTGGACGCACATTTAAGTATTTGAAAAAATCGACAATTGTTCCATTCCTATCTATGACCCAAATTTTTTGTTGCATCTCAAAAGAGTATGTATAAGAGGATATTGGTAGGCATTAGAAATTGTATTTAAATTAATAGGTAACTTTCACGTAGTAAATGTTTTATTGCAAAACAGAGGTTTACGACTTTCAAGTTATAACAGTTGTTAATTGAACATTTGTATATTAGCATGTGCAATATGAATTTGCGTATGTAGTAGTACCTCAACGTTAGGGTGGTTACAGAGGATTAAAGGATACTTTACATTTTGCAATAGTTTATTCTAATTACTTCTACCTATGGGATAAAATCACGTTCGTTATTATACTGCTATTTAACAGTCGATATCTCCTTTTCTTAACGTTTTCCGTCTCATTTACCTTCCCTCGCGTAACTTAGAAAGCCCACCTGTTGAAATCGACCTTCTTTCTTTACACGGCAGCGCGTAGAACCCATAAAAAGTGAAAATTCTATCGTGGCGAGATTATTAAATTTTTGCATTCTTGTCCAAACCAGAATCCAATATTTCCTGGAACGAAAAAAATATGAAACCAGAATGTTACAACTTCGGTCAAAATTTTCGACTACGAAGAAGAATTTCTATAAAAATTTCTAAGATGCAATATAATCAGAATTCACAAATCAACGATAAAGAAGAAGTAGGTTTCCCCTAATCAAAAATAAAATTACGAATACTTTGTATATTTTGCAATAAATATATTTTCTTTCAGTATGTTCAGATTTTCAAAATAATTTTTCTCGAAAGCGTAGTCATACTAAAAAATTGTATTCCATATTTTTTTTTTATTAATTTTTGCAGAAAGAATCGCGCGTTTCGCAAATTTACTACCGTTACTGGAACACTCTATTTACAAAAATGGATGACTAGTTGCAAACAAAAGGCTTTATTTTTAATATTTTTTGTCTCCGTACATAACACCTCACAAATCTTCCAAAATTTACTACCTGCAATCAACAAATGGGCCCTTCCGAACCAAATCACACGACAAAGATTAATACCACTCGATTCAGCAATATTACAAAAACACTCGTTCACCCTGCTTAGCATTTAAACACTCGGTCATAGTTTGCTCTCTATAAAACGCTCAGTGACTTTGAAACACCCTGTATATCGAACCCGTGAGTCACGTAACGCGCATTAACTACCCGAAAGGACGTTACGTGAGTAATGTCGAGCGCACAGGGAACGGAACGTCCGACGGTATGCGGGAGAGAAGTGTTTTTTAGTCGCTGTCCTGCTCCTAATTCCGATGAGATTCTATCTTTTTCGTTCGATCGATCGATCGCGCCGACGCAATTTGCCGCGAGCCATTGCAGCCGCGGGGCAATTAAGTACAGGAACAAGATCTTTCGGTGTTTCTCACAGATGCGTTCTTTCGTAAGCGCGGAAAAGATCGTTGTCTGGGCTGGAAAGTGAAAAGCGCCAGGCGACTGGTTACGATAAGGTTTAACTTTGTCAGTGCCGCGAGCTGCACGGCGTGTCACGTGCAATTATGCGACCGCGTTATTATTGTTATATTAGAGTAATTGCCAGGTTCTTTCACTTTGAAATAGCACGCTCCTTTTGCGCCGCGCTGTACTGGGGCAAATTCGTTTGCACAGGATTGTTAGTTGTTAAATTATAATCGTGATTAATATCGTAGAACGAGGTGTTTGCGTTTCGTATTGCTAATTTTTTCGTAAATTAGTCGAAATTAACTTCTATTTTAATTGATTACGTTACAATTTCTAGTTGGAGCAGCTAAATTTTTCGCCAAATTAGTTTAAATTAACTTCTATTTTAATTGATTATGCACGTTACAATTTCTAATTGGAAAAGCTAAATTTTTCGTAAATTTAGTAGGAAATTCACTTCTATTTTAATTAATTGTGTTCAAATTTCTAGTTGAAGGAGTTAAATTTTTCGTAAAATTAGTATAAATTAACTTCAGTTTTGTTTAGTGGTTTAATCAATTCTGGGATGAAATTCTTTTTTGGGTATTTCGGTTTCATAGGATTGGCGTGTTTGTAATGGATGCAACAGATGTCTTTCCTTGATCTTCTTTTTTAATAGAATATAGGCATCTTAATGTCTGAGCGTTTTGTGACTGATAATTTTGAACAATTGAGGAACTTCCAAAGTGTCCTAAAATTGAAAAATATATCTACTACAGAAATGAAAGTTTTATTTAACTTTTTGGGGAATATATTCTCACTATGGAGTACGTTATGAAGAAAATAGTGTACATAACAGTAATAACGCATTCACGACGTAAAAGTAATGAAAGGAAAACATACGGATGGTATAAGCCACTAAAAAATATTGTTTCAATTACCCCATTCAGGCACATTAAATGAAAGGTGAATAAATTAGTGAACATGCACCTAATAATAAATTAATTAATATTAATTAATTAATATTAATTTATTATTAGGTGCATAGAACATTAACGCATTATGAATAATTTATTATTGATTATATAGTGTGGAAACGATATTTTTCAACCGAATATACATTCATAATTTCCATAAATGTTAAAATGCAGCAAAAACGCTGCACTTCGCGCTTTATTTTATTTGAACCACCCTCTAAACTAAAATGTTGAAATCAGTGCAAAAGTCTGCTCCCCACTTCTAAAAGTTTAAATTTGATTTTATATTAGTATACTTAAACTATTCAACATTGTTTTTTATCTTACACTCCCCCTCTGCATCTGAATATTTTATTTCTCTGCCGCTATTCAGTTTCCTTAATTCACCATATTTGGGTTAGGCATAAAACCACCTAAAATTAGGTATATAATTATATTTAAAAGTGCAAAAGTCTGCTCCCCACTATATGTATATATAGACATAGTTTGAAATGAGAGATTAAGTTTTGCGCCGCGCTGTAGGTTGCAGTGATCGATCGTTGAGAATGCCTTACGATTATAAAGAAAATTTATGCACTTGTTGCGAGCTTACGCGTGACACCAGCATATCGTACGTACGTACAGACAATGTAACGATAATTGGTGGAATGCGGAACATTCGAACGATTAGCACCTATGAAGTCATTAAATGCCAACCGCCAATCGCTATCGCGTTTGGCTACTTTCGATTCGAAGGAGCGCGCGTTATTCAAGTGATTCGATCCCTACGCTCCGGCGCGGCGCCCGATAGAAACGCGAAACAAAGTCGGGAATGATACGCGAAAGAGGCTCTCGCTTTCAATTGAGCGCGATTTAGCGATTTTTACGAGCAATCAGAGGACGGGTATTAGTCATTGCGCAACAACACCAATGCAGATTTATTGCTTGTTCATTGGCCTTTCTCTGTGCACGCATGCCACCGTTTAAGCGCTTCCACGCGGGAAACAGTGTCTTGTTGGAATCTGGGGTGAGAAACGTCGTAGACGTATTATACTTTAATAATGTACAGAACGCTCCACGGAACTGGGACAAGTCACGTCACTTAGAAAATGCCGTAGAAAATTGTTTAGTGGTGCAATCTTTTTGCTACTAAGGGTGACTACGGCTGCATATGTAGGGGAAATTGGAGCAAAGTGAAGCATTTAAAAAATATAACTAGAAAAAATCTGTTCATCGTAAGATGGCCCCCTCGAAACCAGCGATGGGCAAAATTTTTATTTGAATAAAATTTCGAATAACGATTGAAAGTTATAATTATTCCTCGTGTTTGTCGAATAATGTTAACTCGGGTTATCGAACGAACGACGAATAATTTTTTAACTTTTATTTGCTATTCGAAATTTTATTTAAATAATACTTTTGCCCATCTTCTGCTCGGAACAGAGTAAGTTTTACTTGAAACATTTTTTTAACAACGACTATGTAGTTTGGGAAATTGTGCGTATAGATTAAAATGCGACACCCTGTAAATAAGAGACACCTTTTTCAACAGCACTAGAAGTTTGTGCTTCAAAAATTAACGTCAGAAGCATCCTAAATAAATGCTATATCAGTGCATTAAATGCATCAGTGTATTGCACCACTAAATGTTGCGTAAATTTTGACACACAATTTTCCACTTAAAGTTACCTTCAGACTTCACTGGCTGGGTATTTGCATTTCCCTCTGGACCACTGTACATACAGCTTGAGTCGAGTTTATCGAGTTCACACACTTTCGTAGGCTTGAGAGTTTCTATAGCCAACGTGTACTTAGCCTCAAATATCTGTTGGAGCACGATTACTGCTTCCACCAATCCAGCGAATTTCCACAGCTTTCGATCGCTGCCGCTTTCCTTGCTTCTCATTTCGAGGATCATTGATTTCTCAAACAGCCGAGCATGTACTTACACGCGTAGTTGGTGAACGTCGTAGTTGAGATGCATTCGAAGTGTCCCAGCCTTTCTATGTTAGGTGCATCTAAATTTCAAATTTAAAGAAACCTCAAACAGCATCGCCAGCAGTGGTGATTTCTGATTATAGAATCCAGATTGTGTTTAATAAGAATTAGTAAAATAGAATAAAATGACGGATTAAGGATTGTATGTTCAGCGGCGAAGAAGGTGGGTACCTACTGCCACGTGCTACTGTGAACCTAATCTAAATGTTCATTGAGAAAATAAACCGATCTTCCGTGTTTTAGACGTGTCTAAAACCGTAGAGTTGATTTTCTTTTGCCAAAAGATTTACTTGTGATATAATTCTAAAGTTAACACTTCAGTAAAAATGCTATTGCGGGCAGCAGCCATTGAAAGGGGGTGTCTTCTAAATCATTTCATAACGGAAACACAAAACAAATAAGTTTTTAATTTGTTTTAGTACTCTACAAAATATCGATTTGGTTGGCAAAAATATTCTCAGGATGTTCTCTTGTAAGTAAACAGGTATTCGAGTATAATATTGCAATATTTGGGTATTCAGATCGTATTGGATAATTTGAATGTTCAAATATTCGAGTGTAGCTCGAATTCTAATGTGGTATTTGAATTTAATTAGAAGACTACGATATTCGAATTTAATTCAATTCATATTCAAATACGCGGAGCATAAAAATCGATCCCGTTATGCAGTAATACTGCGCACTACTCACAAGGAACATACTCAGAAAGCTACAATTGAAAAATCTAACAAGGAAGCTGTTCGAAGCTAGGTAGATCGATGCAAGGGGACCATAAATCTATGAAGACGATGACACGTTGTCCGTAAGATGGAACGTGCATACCGACGGACGAAAGTGGGTTATCTGAATGGAACGGGCCAGTACGCCTCTTAGCTTTTCTCTTGCAGTTCTTCCCGCTAATCCGTTGCACTCTCTCCAAAACGAGCACCGTGTCAAAATCCGCATCCACGTGTAAAATTGTACCCTCTCTCGGGACGGTATCGTTACTCGAGGCGTTTTCGCAATTATATACATACGAACGATTTTCGTGGATCCCAAAAAAGTCGGATAGCTACGTAGGGAAAAATGCTCGAAAATTGATACGATGGAGGTTTCAGGGAATATCCCTATTCGATGTCTCGTGTTTGAATAATTTTCCAATTTTAATGTAACAAAGATTCTAAGACGAGGGTGATTTGAAAACTTCGCGAAGGAGTGTATTAAGAATTTTTTTGCCATTATTATTCAACATTAGCTCCCTTTCAAATCTCTACATTCGGTCCATTGCTGTTGTAATGCCGTGATCCCGGTCTGGTAAAAGTTCTCTTCCTGGTCTGCAAAATACTTCGTTATGGCCGTGAAGCAAATATATTCACTGCTGGTGGAAAAGACATCTCTTGGACATGAGAATAGCCTAAATGCCGTTTAAAGGGTTACATCCACCTACGGGTCTAGAAAAAGCATACAAGTTCATAATTTTTTTGGGGGAAAAGTATACGTGAAAATAGGTACCTATAAGTGGTCGCAATGACATTCCCATTTTCTATTCCGCCAATCAAACGGTCTAGATAAAAACGTCGCCTCGAAAGATATCGTGAGTTTTATTGAAATTTATGGTAATATTTCACTAGTTACTTCTTAAAAACCCTAAGAATTTTATATCACAAAAGATTGATATCTAATGTGAAAGGAATTATGAATCGAAATGGACCAAACTGTCTGTCATCCAAGGGCTAATGAGAAAAACTGAGGCGCGGTATGTAATACGTAATATGATGGTAACGAAGCACGCGGTGATAGCGCGACGTTTTGTTTACTAGCTTGCTTTCTGGATGGAAATTCCGATGGACGAAACAGGGCTCGAATAGAAAGGCAAACGAGCACGCCAGCCTATATCAGTAGTCACGCGTGAACACGCGTCAATCAAACGGAGGATTAATCCCGCTGACGAACGTATTATTTCGCCGTGGAAACGTGAAAGCTGGATTAGTGGATCCCCCACGCGAAATAATTGTGTTCTGGGAAACACTGGTTGCTAGGTGTGACTAGGTGCGAATACTTTGGACCTTTCAAGGATTAATGGCTGAAAATAGTATCATCTGAGAGCAATGATGGTGCTCGAATTAGCTGAAAGATATTATGATTGGAACGTTTCCTATAGTCTGTCGTGTGGTCAATGAACCGAAGAATGAAACGCGAAAATAAAGGAGGAGTTACAAATGTTACGATTGATTTATTCCATTCCTCGAGGGTTGCAGATTTCCCTTTTACAATGCTGTGAGAATAATTGTGGGCAGTTTTTATTCGTTTTGTTTTGATTTGCCGTCTTAAACGAGAGGTATGGAGTTGTCGAAAGTCCCCTAAGAGTAGAGGGAACAGAATATGGGGCTCGTTGCATTCGATTTATCAATTACAATTTTAACCCTTTGAACTCTAGGATTAACCAGAAGGAATGAGCCATTTTTACAGCTTTTTGAAAATGATTCTTGAAAACTAAATCTACTACCTTTAGTACATCGAGATATGCTAGTAATAATCAACTACAAATATGACAAAAATGACTTATTTTTAGTCTATTTTAACAAGCAATTATCAATAGTAACTATAAAAGCTCCCAAGAGTTTTAAAATTTCGATGACTATTCCAAGCCCGTTAAAACTATAAAATAACCCAGAGCATATATCACAGAGGAAAATGAAGGTACCGTTTAATTCATTTAAAGAAGCAGTCATTCCTCCTTTTCTGTTTGCTTCAAAATACCCACTGTACCAAATCAATTGCAAATATCGTTCCCATACACTGTAAACAAAATCTGAGATCGTGGTAGGGTGCAGTAATCGGGTTCCAATAATTAGGTTATTAATTCAATTGGCACCGAGAGGACGCTTTTTAATTGCCGTTTAAAATGGCCGATGCCGCGATCCGGCCGCTCGAAAGTACTCGATGTCCGCTTGAAAATTTTCTGCTTCATCAGCGACACAAGTGCCACGCGGAATGTTTAATATTTATGAGGAAGTGCAAGATGCTGTGCTCGTCGTTTCATTTCCGCGTTTTAATTTCCGTTAATCAATTGCGATCCTGCGCCAGCTTTTGCTCGATGTTCTATTTCGCCACAGTTGATAAATGTTCCAGCGACTTCAGATATGTTTCCACATGTTTTTTTAATAAACATCACAAATTTGCTCCAAATATCAAAAGAATGGTTCGTTGGAATTAAACGGGAGCTGCAGCAGCGAATGAAGAAGTGCCATTGTCATCTAATCAGCAACTGACCTGATCTGTAACAGGTTTAGGCCGATGATTGGTTATAATTATTTCTAGCTCTGTCATAGAATACTCGATTATGAGAATCGAATACCGGAATCGATTTTTTTGCAGTAGTTGCGGTATTAGAACAATTATTCGATTAGAATACTACGCCTTAAAATCCCTAGAATTATCTCAGCAGATTAATTTCATCCGGTAACTGAATTCTATTCTTCGTTCATTCGAGCGGATTGAACTTTTCTCGAACTATTCGGTGGATCGAAATGCAGCGAGAGACGTAATATTCTAAAGCTCTTCGTAACATTGATTTCTAAATTCATTATTAAAGAAAATTCTAGGCAATGAAAGATTTAGAACTCAAATTTTATAAAAGAATTTAAGCACTTGGATTGTGATCTTTTTCATTATGACGATTCACATAATCTATCTTCATGTAGGTGTGCTTTGTTGTTTTATAACATCATATCTACAGAAAATACTAAGATTGCCTGTGTCTAAGAGATACTAAATACTGCTTGCTTCATAAGCATTTGGAAAGCTGTCCTCTAATTATTTTCTACTGTGTAATGCCATGACTTTTCCTATTTACCCGCTTGATGCTATTGATTTTCACATCGAGGTCGACATGTTTCACATTCCATATGTGACTCTACATTTGAGAGAATCAGTTGGTGTATATTTTCTCGTGTAATTTTAATTGTCCTTCGTACTAGTTCCCCCAGATCCTCGTTGATATCAGTCAGTAGGCAGTTATTCGTGTTTCTTCGTCTGAAATCTGTCGCTAAATGTCCGAATTACTGCCAGTGTCCCTATTAGTGCCATTTTATTTATTTTGCTTAATAAAAACGTAAGGTATAACGTGTAACGTGTAACGTGTAACGTACAATTATAATACTAAGAAGGATGAACAGTCTCGATTTAATAATAAATTATTTTGAACACTATTCTTTGTACGACACGTTTTTATTAAGCAAAATAAATAGGCAGAGTGGCAGTAATCGGGACATCTACTCTATTAAGAAAAAAGAAGAGTGAAGTAATTTCTTAGCTATTTTATATCCCATCGAAATATCGTTGAAGAAATTACATCAAATATAATCACTGCCTCTTTATTACCGCTCTAATTTCCTCGTTAAATTTTTCAATTGCAATGTACGCGTGTAATTAAACATACTACATGCAACGCTACAGATTACTGGTATGATATGTCAGTTTACATGAATTACGAGGTGGTCTCGTGTATCCGATAACGATGGTTCTGCGTAACGCTTTTTCAAGGAGTAATAAAAAGTAATAAAAGGTCAGGACCGAAAAAAGAAACTAATTAAGATTTCGTACGCATCAGTAATTCCATTCCAAGAATTCACCTCGTTAATGCACGATAGACATCTCGACTATTTCGATGGCACTGTGAACGAGGGTAAAAGGAGAAATTACTAGAATTCGACGAGCTGCGGTAACAACTGCGAACGATTAAGACGGACAAACTGAGTTCTACTTTTCCTTCCTTCTCTCCTTTCATCGCAATTGGCTGTTTTAGGTCTCAGCTTCTCCCAAATCCACTCATTCTGAAATCATTTGGACGATGTTACAGTAAATATTCTGTAATTATTTAGAAATCACTGAAACGATACTTATAAATAAAAGAAGATACAGATAATGCGGCACATCACTTAAGAACGAACACAAACTCATCGAAACTGAAAGCAGAATAGGGTTCTGTTGTATCGATCTATGAAACAGAGTAGGCTGCTACAATTTCTTTTTATTGGTAAACCAATATTTATACTAATTTAAAAAAATTCAGTTTTTCTTTAATATTTATGGAATTATGTAAAATCTAACAAAATAAAATATACTCTATCTATCCAAACCCAAATAAATAGAAACTAAAGTAACTATAATCCGTGCAAAGTATAAATTATAAATCTTAATTTCATTTAGTATTTTTCTTCGGCAGATATGAACTCACGAAGAATAGTTTTACAGTAAACGTTTACGAAAACGTGCTTGTGCTCGAGGCGATTTCCAGTCAGAATATTAACATTTTTAATTAAACAATTAATTATTTTTTACATATTAATTGCAGCATCTAAAACCGTTTTTCGAATTTTACAAATTTTTCCCACAAAAACCGTTTTCAAACCCAGTTTTTGAAAATCACCAAACCTTAGAATTGGTCATTTCTGTGCATTATTGTGTTGAATCGGGAGTTATAACCAATTCTCTGCATCATTCAATAACTGTGCGATGCCTCCAAACTATTACACGCCGTGTGCGAAAATCCTTCAGCCCTATTCATTAACCATACTCCCCGAACGCCCGTAGACGTTCCCCGCACAGCCCGCACGCACTCACCGAACGAAAAGGCGCGTCCACACAGGACGAGATAACACACAGAATCTTTGATACCACAGTTGGTGTGACGCGAGGAGCCACGTGTGAACGTGAACGGTTCACGCTGCTACCGCGACACAGTCACGGAGGGCCGCAGACAGAGTGAAAGGATTCCTCGGACTTGTATTCCTCCGCGCGATCCTCGTGACGCATCGGTTGCCATTCGTCATTTCTGGTTTCGCTGCTGCCGCAACGTCGTAAGTCGCTTTAACAGGTGCCCGCTCCCCCCCTTTATCCCGCATGACACCGCACAGCCCGACGGAAAATTCATTCACGCGTTATGCCGTTCACCGATAACTATCTGCCTGCCCGTCCCAACGAAATCCCGGCAGCGAAGCGTCCGAACGCGTAAGACTTTAATTGCTGAACACCGCGCTGGCGCTACTGCGAGTGAAATAATTGTATAATCCTGACAATACCGGTCTGCTGCGCGGCGCTATTTATAGACGGGCCGCGGAACGTTAATTAGACGGATATTAAATATATCTAACGCCTGATGCCAGCGCCACCGTCTTCCATATTCGATTTCGCGCGGATCTACGCGCCGTTAAGTTTCCCCGGTTAGAGCGCAACCGTGGCGGCCATCTCGCTCGCGTTTCGTTAAGGCGGCCCGCGCAATCTTCCTCTATGATCTTTCTGCCGATCGAATCTTGTTAATCTCCTCGGTGGGCAGCATTGCGTCGCGTATTGTTTTCTTTGAATGGTTAATAATTCCCCCCCGGACTCGTTCGGTGCTTAGAGCGCCGCGCGGAGATCCACGATTCCAAGGGGACTTGGCGTTGCGATTTCCGCGCGTCGTGAGATGGACGATCCATCGAGTGCAACGGACCGGAAACCGCTGGAATGAATGAGAGCATATCTGCTGGTCGGAATGTGTAAAAATACTTGGAGGGAAAGGTGTATACTTGGAGGGTGCGGTGTATCCAGCGCGTATTTATATTTCGCGCTAATTCAATTGGCATTCAGCGCAACTGTGTCATTTGATTGGGATTTGGCTGCACGATCTCATCAGATATCGGAGAACTTACTCCAAGGTGTCTTATATTTAGCGGGTGTGAAGTTAGGTCAACCGACTATCCCGGCCTTACCCTAATAGAGGCTACAGAAATCGTGAAATACTAAATATAATTTAACTCTTTAAAAATAAACTACAATTCCAACATTTCCAATTTCAATTTTCATTTCAATTTTTACATTTCCTTCAAAGAGGAAATAATAAAATAATTCTAACATACACCATACCTCTATGCCACAATCCCGAAAATACAGTTCTATGAACATTAGAAAAATGAATCCTCTATTATCCAAAACTTCGTATTGACAATGGAAATTTTAGAGTACCTACCTGTACATTATTCGTAGAAAAACCTACCAACTCCTCAAGAACCCTCCGAGACACGTTTAGAAGCATCTCTTCTCTCGCTATCCAGATTTTTCCCTCGAGCACGCTCCGACGTGCGCAGAAAAGTCAAGGATCAGGGGGATCGGCTGGAAATCGAAGCTTGGCCGCGAGTAAAACTGTTTTCTCTGAGCGAATCTGACGGATCTTGCGCATAAGCGAAATTTATTATTCCCCGCCGCTGACCGGAACGGTAAAGTAAAAACGACAGAGGAAACGTATAACAGATGAGGCGAGAGATTCAGCTGCGATCGCGTATCCTGCATGGCGGGGAGCATTTCGCCACGATGGAACTTTTCTGGCTTAACGGGTTCCCGCTTTTCACCTTCGACCTTCCCGACGCCTTCAGCTTCTACCCGAGCCACTCGCTTAGGCGATCCTGCTGAACTTGTCCCAAATTCCATGGAGCTTGCCAGTCACGATCATCGATCCCCGCGAGGAGGCTAATTAACCAACCGTCGATCCATCTCCGTGCTCGACCTTCTTCGAAAGACCTATCATCGCTGCTAGAGACTGGGGTTAAATCCCCATAACAGAGGAGGAAAGGCGATTGAAAGGCAGTTGTAACTATATAGATTAGTTAGCTAGATACTTCCTGTTGCGCCGAACAACGTATGCGGAACATTCTAATTATTTTGACTAATTATCCGGCGAATGGAGCGTGTGCATTTATATAGGTTCTATTTTGACCCATGATATATTAGGACGGTGCGTAAGCAATTTCGTTTTCCATCATTAAGGGTTCATTCTACTTTGCCGATCGAAAAACAATCCTATTTTCATGAATTTCTTTTTCAAGAACTAATGTACGGATTTTTATGTGTTTCTTTTTTATAAATGTGTATTATTCCTTGCTGTATCGAATCGTATTTTTTATGTCTCCAAAATATAAATACAAATGTATGGATTTAAATCGCAATGTTTGTGCCTCAGTGAAAAATCTGTTCTTATTAATCAATGGTAAACGAAATAATGCTTAATTTTGACGTCGCGAAAATATTCGAATACTCTGCAAAGCATAGATAATACTTTTATGTAAAATATACATATACCTACTTTATCAAAATTACATCAATTTTAATATTTTTTTTTGTTGGATTACCCTTTCGCTTAACTACAATGGTTTGTAGTTTAAACGTTTGGGCATACCAGAAATAATTATATTGAAGTATTCTAACGGAATACGTGACCATTCTTCGGTCAGTCGTAATTTTAATTCTCCTTTCGACTTTGCGGGTGATGCTCTGATTCGACGATCTAAGCAATTCCATCAATTTTCGATCAGATTTAAATCCGGTGACTGTGGAGGAGGGTGAAATACCTTCCTGTGGAAAATTGAGGCATTCAGAGCAAAAACGGACTAACCCACGACGAAAATAATTAATTTTTCCCATTTTATATAATTAGTACAGCCTATTGGAATAGATTATTGCTATTAACTCAATTTCGCAACAAGCGTGGGTTAGTCCGATTTTGCTCTCAATGTCTCAATCGTACAGTAAATATGTGTATTTGGGTTCATTATCCACATAAACTTTAATACTATTCCGAATATTCATATTAATGGCAATTTTTCTTTTAGAGTATCTAAATATCTAAGCGTCGACTTACTGTTGCACGATCAACCTATGCTTTGCAAGTTCATAAGATTACTGTGCAGGGTTTTCATCCAATAATACCTGTACATAGATCGTTTCTTTACAGTTCCTAAGCCCGCACGGGTTAATTTTTAATATCTCGTAAACCATCTGTCTCTAAAAGGGAATATTGACGTTTTCGGTTTGACGAGTTCTAAAAACTGGCAAAGGCTCATTAAAAAGTGAGCTCTACTCTAATTGGAAGCTCTACTCGTGAGATAGACTAAGGGACATTCAAAACACCTCTTTATTACATTCTGTGTGTGCCTAATTAAAAATATACACTGGATCGTGTCAGCCTACGGAAAATGTAGGACGGTTTTATTTGTTGAGTTCAAAACTTTTGTGGCACTTAAGCTTTTCATATATCATTGCAAATTGCTAGATACTACTTTTTCAAAACAACTATTCAAAGGTTTTTCAAACAAAGGTAAATTAGAATTATGGGACGATTTTATAGATTTTTCTCTTCTTCTATCCAATGATTGTATTGGTTGAATGTAAAGATTATATACTGTGTAAATGTTTAACATAATCAAGGAAAATTTCTGTTGATAGGTACATGTTCAGTTTACCACGTGTGATTATGAAAAACAACCTTACCTCGTGTTTCAAGCACGTTTTTCATTTTTCTATCGCAAAATTCTTTGCCTTCAGAGTTAGAATAACTCGATATTAGTCATTTCTTCCGCCCCGCTGAATATTTTCTTATCCAAAATGTCTTGTAGTGCGCGAAGCAGTGAAAATCTATGGATGAAGCATGCAGAGAATGGGCGCAATTCCATCTATTCCATTTTTGATAGTCTATTCACTTTCAGAAATTTTACAAACCAACGTTGACACATTTCTGAAATTTCCTGTCACACGAACGAATAAACGTAATTCAATTTAATTTAATACACTTTCACTTCAATGGTATTGGAAAATGTATTACTAATACTTGAAGCATGTTGACAAATATTTCTGAACCTTACAATGCAAATTTTGTTGCACTTGATATACAAGAAAATTAGCATAAGTATATCTAAAATGTTTTTCCATCGGTGACATATCAGAATTCATCACTAATTGCAAAGATCATATTTTTTTTAAATTACATCATTAACTGTATTGCACTGCTTACGTGGAGAAATCGAAGCAAATAATTTTAAACTTTTCTCAGAATTAACAGTGTGTTAAAAATTATTATTAATATACAAAATTTATATAAAAAAAAAAATATTTCTCAGTATGAAATTACATTCCTAGTTCCTAGTATACCTAATATAAAATTGTTCGCCTTTATTTGTGTCGCGCGGTATTCAATCATATTGCCTTCACATTCAACGTTCCTGATAGAATATCGTAATGATACAGTATACGATGATATGATAGATGCGAGGAGATTAATGTGACTAATCGCAAAACGTTTTCTCTCTTACAACGAGAAACAAGTTTCGGTAGGCTAGCCTCGACTCGTAAGATAACTGTTTCTAGTGCTTTAAACGAGGCTTAAAGGTCGTTTCATGTAAATGCAGAAACTCAAATGCGATGCAAGGTTGACTCATTTAACGTTTCAAAAAAATTTGCAATGATAACAGTACGGTAGTCTGAAGAAGCAAACTACATTTCATATTCAAGTGATCGTCGACTCGTTCACTGAAAATTGCTTACTTAAATTATTTATTAGTGGGATTTAGTACAATTAACATATCTCGAGGGAAATATCTACAAAATACAAAGTCTGAGAAAATACAAAGGTCCTTTTATTAAAATATTAGCGAGATTCTCGTTAAATATTAATTCCTGCGCCAATGAGTAATCGCACAAATTTATTATTACTAAAACTAATTGGAGATAAACTTGATAACATATTAAACACTTAACACATTAATATCCACATTTTTGACGAAGAAAAAAAACACAAGTTAGCGGATAATGTGAACGAGGTCGCTGTTCACTGTTGGCTGTTGGAGATAGCTACCTTTATTATATAGGGTGTCCCAGAAATAAGTGGCCAAACTTGAAGAATTTATTCTACTCACCTTGAAGATAAAAAGAAATCTTATATGATCATGTTATATACTGGGAAAACTTCGCTCTCCAGTTGTAAACGCTTTTTATCTACAGTAGAGCTTCACAAGAATGCTTGGCAAGGTGACAAGTATATACAGTAATAGACAGTAGAGAATTAATGACAATATTTCTTCTGCCTGTTACTGCCACACTCTTTCACTATCTATTACATAGCATTGAATCTATAAACCAAAGTCAGAATCTCTATAAACTTAATGAAGCACTTGGTCTATTTTCAAATTAAATTTTACAAATCGATTAGAGATCTGGCAAGGCTAGAGTAGGAGTACGAAAGAGTAAATATTTCCATTTACATACAACCATACAAACCTTTTTATCTCTAAAGAGAGTACAGGTATACCGAACAATATTGAGGTGTCCAATGCGCAGGCGCAGACAAAAGTGGGCGGAGCCACCAGCCCTATGCACTGCACAGTACGCTTAGATTCAATATTTGGCAGTAGCCCTTTCTAGTTTTCTGTTTTCTGTCTTTTTGGAATTGAGCATACGTATTGAAGACCCCATTGCTGTATACCTATGAAATAAACCCTCAAAGCTTGACCACTAATTTCTGGGCATCATTCACGATAAGTTAGAATGATGCATCCAACATTTTATTATAAACGCGAAGACTTCGTACGAGAGGAACGGGAGATTTCTTTCGCCTCGAAGCAGCGCCGGTCTAACAATCCATTCGACCTACATTGCAACTGTTATGTAAGCGTATAGGTGTTATTATCAGTTCACACGAGGTGTGCTTTCTGACACAGTACGCATTGTAGCATTATTATCGATCGACATTGTGTCCTGAAAGTATTGAGCGCCGAAAAATGGTATCTTTGCGGCGGCAAAAATAACAGAAAAGGTGTCGAACTCTATGATACAATAGCCTGATATCTCTGCGTATAAAGAGATTTTAACAACTTAATTCACTATGAGTACCTACGCGAGTGTTACTCATTTTTGCACGCGTAAAATTCATTTGTGTTAATTTGTTAATAGGAAATGGGTCTAGAATGTTAATACAAGTAAAAAGTACAAAATAAATATCACGTGTCCTATTAATTGATATCTCCTGTATTCTATGAAACAGATCAAGGTTTTATTTTAACTATCTGTTGGCCAGGTCACACGGTCTAGTGATACCAATCTTCGATATCATTCTAAACATTTACTGTTGAGCACTTGGAGGGGGTTATCTCGAGCCTGCCTTAAATGGAACATTAAAATAATTTTCAAGGATAAAGGGACATGCAATCCGGCCATTACTTAGGTATATCGAATAAACAAGTTTGATCCAAGATAATCCGTTATTCTTTCAATACGTCAACATAAAAAAAATTGCATGTAGGGATCATAATGACTGTAACATACGTTCCCTGTGAAATAAGTTCTTTCTTTAGAAATGAGGGAGGGATGAGATTTTGACGCGACACAAAAACACATCGATCGAGAGAATGGCGGAGAACGAGGAACAATATAAAGATTCGCGATCAAATGCGCACCCTTATCAAGAGGTGCACCCTCCTTATTTCGCGACGAGGTATTTCGAGAGATGACCTTAGGGAAAAATCGATGTAAGCCAGCGTATCTACACTTTTGTAGGACACGATGCTAGCAAGCGAGCGATTCGATACGTGGAAACACCTACGACAAGTTCAACTTCAGTCTCTCTGTTTTTATACAGTGACAGAATTAGTCTCATGTTTGGGGTAAAAACTCGATTACTTATTTTTGTTTTCTTAACTTTTGGAATATTAAAACTATGCAAGTGAAATATTGAGTCGGGATTCAAAGAATTGGCGAAGATGTAGGTGCTTTGTAATTAAAAGACGACTTTAAATTGGTATTAGGTGAAAATGTTCAAAGGATATGCTTCGTGTTTTAACGAGGGCTTCACTTGCAGTAAACATCGCGTGCTTACTAGTGGTTCACGTGGTCAGGAGTTAGAAGAATCGATTTTCCGTTTGCGTTTTTTAAAAGTTCTGCGTTACATAAATGCACTTTTAAAGGTATTACATGAAAATTCAAGGAATTCGCGAGGATATAGGGCTTTGTTTCTTTTGATATTCGTTTATTAACAGAAGCGTTACCCTTATTTCGATCCCTGAACTTGAAAATTACTGAAAAATCTATTTAACATACAATAAAAGTGCCTTTCGTAGACAACTATTATCCAGTTACATTTGCAAAGGCTTCATATTATTAAACGTCTTCATTGCACAACACAAGCAGATAAGCAAGAAAGAAAGAAAACAAAAGCAAAGGCGAAATTCAGTGAGATCGATACCTTGCAATAGATCTCCCAAGGTTCACCTGCACCGTGCCAGTGAAACACCCTGTATAAGAAGTGCAGAAGTCAGTTAATGCGAATGTCATCAACTGCTCACAAAGAGACGTCGCTAAGAGTCTAGTCGAGTATTACACTATTCCTTTTAAGACTTAATAACGCTTCATTTACATGAACGATCGTTTCCTTTCAAGCATTTTTCACATATTTCTCCAACACGATTACAGAACTCCTCGATAGCGCAGTTTCAGCAGATTTTTCCATAGGTATACTATACATTATAAAAATTTGCATACAGTATTATAAATCTTGCTATGCATTAAAAAAGTTTCTTAACCATTCAACCGATGACGACGAATTACCTGGACATTTGAAAATCGTATAACATTGGATGCGACGAGATAACTCGTCATTTGCAAATATCGCTTGACTGGGTAAGACGAGTTATCTGGGTAATATGGGTCATCCATATTGGGAAACCAAGAATTTCGATACGCCAACTAGTGAGAGAAAATTAAACTACTGTGAGTAGGCCGAAATCCGTCCAAGTCCGTACGATTATCACTGTTTATATAGACATGTTGTGAAAAACGAGTGTTTTTAAATTTTTTTCAACGCTAAATTTTTACTTCTTCGATTAATAAATACTTATTCGCAATGTTTGGTGGGATCCGGGCCTACTTGCAATAGTTTGTCAACTTACCACCACAGCGCTGAAATTTAAGCCACGCATCCACTTGGTTTCCTAATAGTACGCGTTGCTCTGCTCGTTGCTCCAATATAAACACTTCCATTACAAATCAATATAATGTATTTCGACGCTTCGCTCTTATTGCTGCTCTAATCGTTTATCGCAGCTCCAACATAAAAGTACCCTAAAACGAGTTAACTCGTTACATTAAAACATTACGCACGTTGCGAAAGATAATATATAGGTATCATTTGTTTTTCCTTTCCACTGCAGAAACAATACCTATAGCTTCTACTGTTGATGCTTTCTGCCATTTTTCGCACACATGGTTAGTAAAGTAAAATAAAAATTCGTCTCGTCGTTAAATCCTTCTACCTGCATTTTCATCATTTTATTTATATCAGAAATATTAATAAAGCATATTCGCACCTGTTGTGGGCAAGACGAGTCAACTCGTCTTTAGCTACTCATCATCACTGTCCACTCAGAAATTGCCATCGATCGCAACCCGTGCCGGTGAATAAGTTAACATAAGTCTACCTAAACATTTATTAAGAAAAACGATCGTGCTTTGTTCGAGATTTATCCAATAATTTCTATTAAACTACTAACACCTCCCCACTAACGGTACCAAACAAGAATTACGAGTACCAACAAAATAAATAACGCGATACATCTCACGTAACGTAATAAGCTCGACGCTGGTAATCATGCTTTCATTGCTTTTAATGCGATTATTCAACCGCTAAAAGGCGAACGAGACGAATGGAAACACGATAAATCAGAATTAGACTTCTGTAGAGGCCAACAGGAGATATTGGCGTACGTAGCGTGCATAATAATGACTAATCAAAAGATAGGCACGCACACGCGTACGCTCAGGACGTTTGCCAGCGACAGTCAGCAGAGAGGAGAGCCTCTCTGGAAAGTGAACACGTCGCGCGACCCCCTTTAAATCGCGCAACTTTCGTCTGAATAATTTCTCCGCGTGCGCTGAAAAGTTTCCACGAGTTCTCACTCGCGTTCACTCTCACGATTGTCGCGTTGAATCGATGATAAGCGGCTATCCTTCCTTCCAATCGTCCTATTCGCCGTCCAACGCGATGGACTGCCTATGCACGAACGATAATGCTGGCTCCGTGGATGATGCATGCAGCTACTGAATAAACCAACGACTTGGCAACAGCTGACTCTATACAGTCTCGCGGTAGCTGGATATACTAGAAATGAACGTACGCGCGCGTTATAACGACCTGTAGGTGCACTTTGTGTAATTCGATCTATGGTTAATATTAGATCTGTGAGAAAATTCTGGCATTTTTCTCTCCCACCCTTTACGTTGTAACGCGAACAAACAGGAATATCATATTGGGGGGTGTGATTTTTATGTCTATGTCGGACCGCCTGTCAAGCTCTCAGCAGTGCCTTTATCCGATCCTTAATTAAATGGCCAATTCAACGTGTTCGGTATTTTTATTTAATCAATTTCACACATGACTACGAAAGTTTTTGTCACATAAAGATTCGTGACGATCGAAACGAGTGATAAGTTGTTGATTCCTTTTAGCGAAAATGTGTGACCACCGTCGTTCAAAAGTTCGCGGTAAACGGATTTCCTCGTTGCACAATCATACTTAAGTAATTTCTTCGCGTAAAAATTTCAATAAAAATTTATTCAAATAAGGAGGAGTGCAAGTGTGGCTATTAACTTCGATTCCAAAGGAAACGTGATTTTAATGCGAATCGGCAAATAATTTCAAACTTCTAGCCAACAGCGTATGTATATGGTCATTTCTGTTGATGAATTGCATAACAAGGAAGGGGGCACTAAAAAAAAATGTAAAAAGGTAGGTATGCATGTTATTCGTAGGAAGCATTTTCTTTAACCCTTGAACACCGAATAGGTACGTCGTCAGTCAACTGTATGACCGCCATTCTGCTTCATAATTTCGCAAGGCAAGGTCCCTAATCCGGAAATTCAACGGATGTTGAAACTGGGGATATTTAGAGAATATATTGATATGTACCTATTACGCAATTTTTTTCCTGCCCAAATTCACTCTAAGGATTTGAAATTTACCTCCGAAAATCCGGCTATTTTCCGATTTTCTGTTATACCTTGCGAAGTGTATATCTCTAAAGATTCATAATGTTTTGAAACTTCCGGGTTAGGAATCTTCCCTCGTCAAAATAAGCTTTCACGATATATTTTATTCTTGGTACGATTTGGAATTTTTATTTCCTTAAAGAAGTGATGTATACTAATAATAAGTAATAGAAGTAAACATATGGTTGTAAGATCAATTCTATATGAAATGGGTTCAAGTAAATCAATTGAACTTAATAAATGCACATGGTTTCACGATAGATTAAAGGAACTAAACTACGAAGGGGAATTCACAGGTTGCATTCCTTCTCCACGAGTGACCATGACTTTCGACCTGAAAATCAGTTCAGGGAGCGCGTTCACCCTGATTCGATTCATTGACGCCTTTCTAAGCGATCTGGCATTCCAACCGCGTACGGCTCTGTTAGGTCGCCCGAATCTAGATTGCGTTTCTACTGTGCACTTACGGACGTGTAGCTGCACTTTCCTTGCTTTCGTTGAGAAATCTGCGCCCTCTTACGTACGATCTGCTCAGAAATATTATTGTGGCAATAATGAACTGCAGAAAATAGAAGGTGCCCCATTTTGGGCAAGTTAATACAACTTGCGAGGTGTATAAAAATTAACAGGTGCATCTGAATTTCAAACCATAGATATTTTATTCTAACATAGAATAATCCATTGACAGTTAATAATTTATGTAGGAGATTATCTGAGGACAATACCGATATTTAATTGACAGGAATATCTTCATCACGGTCCCTAAATATTTCGTAGTCGAATATGGAACATTTACATAACATATTAGCGAATGCGATGTAAAAGACAGGCAATACGGTGTTACACTGTTACCTCGATTTCGGGTATAATGTGTACAAGTAAATACATATGTATGTATAGTAAAACTAATTATTACGCTCTGTATCGCGTGGGCCACGCTATTTATCGGAAGTGAAATTTTCATTTAAAGGAAAAAGATGATTCTCAATTTTATATCGAAATCAAAATAAACAGAAAAAGCTGATATTATGAAACATATAACACAGCTACTATTATACTATATGTAATTGAATATTGCAATCTACTTTTCTCATTAGTTTTTTAGTCCTACCAAAAATCTGAATTTCCACCGTGGCACGTACATGCTAATATTCATTTTTTAGAGACACGGGACCACTAATTATAGACCTAACCCAGCCTTAATACATTATGAATAATTGTTTATGGATATTGGGACGTTATTTTTGAGCCCATTCTATAAACTCGCGAGTGCATGAGGTTTGGCTGACCAATTTGGTTCAAAGTTTGCACATATGGTATCATAGTTAGTCCGCTAATAGATCTATGGCGCACTTTGAAATCACCAATCAAAAATTTACAAGAAGATCAAGTTCCAGATTGTGTCTTTTCCAGAAAAGGAAACCAAGTTGCACTGGAAACTCTACTAGAACCCATAAAGAGTATAATTACAGAAATATTCACATATTTCTAACTTTCAAATTGGTCTAATTTTTTTTATTTAAATCCATAGAATACATAGAAATTACGAAAGTCAAAACATTGAAATTGATTTCCCCCAAACATTCCATTCAAAAGTAATTTGGTCCTTGTTTTACGAATAGTCCCATAAATCGCAACATAATAGTATCGCTTTCCCTTGGAGGATCATAAAATCGAATAAATTTCAGAAACATGAGTCCCTAGCGTTAAAAAGTCACTGTACAACGATCGGCGGATTAGCTGTCTTGTCGCGTTTCTTCGGTGCGTAATAATTTGCCCTCGATAACGTCATACACCATTATTGCACACCATCGCACAATTATCAACGAATCTATCACTCCAGAGGCATGGTACGTCAACATCTCGGCAGGAGGTAATAAAGTCTTTAATGGGCTTCGTAAGTAGGTACCTAGGATCACCTTGTATACGCTTGATCAATAGCAAATAAATATCTCAGGGGCTAAATATTGTGCATGTCATTGTTGATCGAACTCTTTGCTGAAATAAGTAACTTATCATTGAATATACGACGTACAACCAATTGCTGTAGGTAACGCATGACTGATAATAACTGCCAAGCTATTATCCAAGTCAGAAATACAAATAGCACATATAAAATAATATAATGAAAATTAATGAGAACAGAAATGGAATTTAATACAATCTTTTTTCCATTTCATCTTTCATACTTCTTCACAAATTTTGTTGACGAATTTTTCACTAAAGCTACTGCGTCAGACTCTACTTTAGACACAATTTCTACATTCACTTGAACTGCTTAACTCGATTCTTGGCCAGTGCCCTTTCCTTCGGGAACGCCCTGCGTAGTGAAATAGAGAGTATGTATATTGAAATTACTCGGATCGATGCGGAAGAGCACGGTGGCCTAATTACGAGTTCAAGATCCAGCGCGAGAGATTTTTTTCGGCGACATGGGAGGGCCGAATAATTGAAAAAAAAATCCGTTAATTAGGTAGATTGGCGTCTTGTACGAATGGAAATCGATAACACACGGCGCTACACATGGCACAGCTGCAGTGACAAAGCTTTCTGCGATGTGTCCTCGATACGTTTCCATTATTCGCAAGGCTTCGTGTTCCAAATTGGACGTGGACAAAGGACAGCGTAAAGAGTCTGGCTGGTACAGCGATTAGCTCAGGCTGTGGCGTAAATAAAATTACATGTTACGCGTCTGATAATCGCGCACGATTGCAATTACTTAGAATTTACCAATTAATGGGATAAAATTCTGGGGTGATATTCACGGAGTGTTTCCCAACATCTTTTAAATCGCGCTCCCCTTCTACTAATAACACTCAAATAATCTCTCCCCCCCCCGCCCCCGCCCCCCTACCCCCGTATAAGGTAATGTAAATTTGATAAGGTAAAAAGAAAACGCATTATAAATAGGTATTTCAAAATATAATTCTAACTTAATGATTGACATAAGTAAGTGTTAAATATGTCTACCACAGTTTGGAAATCAGTGCACTAGGTGATTCTACAAATTCGTGAAGATTTTTACTATCAAAGATGCAATCGCCGACATACCAGCCTAATATAAACGATCCTGTAAACAATGTGAGGCAAAAGACTTCTAATAACTTCAATGACAAAGAACTTTACGCAAAATCAATATTTTATCAATTATTCTTCTCTTCATTGTTCAAAGGGATGCATTTTCAGTACACTAATAAATTCGAATAAAAAATGTCGCTGTGAAATTCGAAATTGAATTGTAAAATTAAGTTTAGGTACTGTTCGACCTGGTATTGCATGTAATTTAAAATGACATAATGTGACTCACTTTTTTCAATTCCCTTTGAACCAAACCTCCACCATTATACTGTGCATGAGTAAGGAAATTAAATAAAGCAAGTTACACTTTCCTCTAATTAATGAGGAGGACGCTATTGTTCTTGAAGAAGCTCCGTGAGCTCTTTTTAAACCGCTTAAAAGCCAGTTAGCCTGGCTTTTAAATCGAATCACAGTGCTCTCTCCGTGGAAGGGTACGTATTATTTCCACTGAATGGGAAATAATAGTTGTCGCTTACTACGTAATATTGCTAGGCCCTGGTGATCCAGTTGTAAATGTTGTAAGCGCACGCGGAATCGATTATGTAATGGGTATGGACAGTTGTACTGTATCTATCAGCTGATGATGTCGACCCCGATTTTGAGATTCCAATCTAGGTATTCCAAACGGATGATCTACTTGCCCTGCTCCAAATATGCCCTGGACTATTCGAGATATATGAAAAATGTTTAGTGCAAATGAACTGACCGAAACGGATGTGTTAACGTTGAAAAATTTCTGTACAGTTCAAGAAGCGATAACTTGTTGGGCAAAGAATTTCGATGTTTAGGTTATTGCTTGAGTTTAGCGGTTATACGTACTTTTAGAATCAAGGCTTGTGGAATAAAAAATGTGGGCGCTTAGGTTTTGTTATGTTATGCTAACATGGAGAATCTCGAGCAATATTTAATGAAATATTTATTATTAGATGAGAGTTTAAATTATAAATTATAAATTGCATATAAAACAAGGAATTCAATGTTCAAGTTTCTCGTGTCGATAATGCGAAGAATGCTGAGCAATATTTAAAGGAATGTTTAGTATTACTTGAATAAGAATTTAAACTACATACGTTCTTGAACTCAAGAGATCTTGACTTTAAGACATTTTAGCACATGGAAAAATGTCTTCTGGAACTTGGGGAAAAATATCAAATAAATTCACTTTGAATAAATCCGTGTAAGGTAGATGTCCCCATTACGGACCGCGTCCCCCATTAGTGACCAATTATTCATTTATATTGTTTATTGCAACACAGAAAGCGAAATATCAGCCAGAAAGTTTAGATATTATAATTAGATGTATTTCATTTATAGTTTCATACGTTATTTATGTAGCCGTACATACATCTTTATTCTCATACATTTTTATGTAAATACTCAAATATCACTTTAAAACTAATTTGATTAAGAAACTAGAGACTTCAAAAAATACAATGATCCATTCTTTACTCGAGCATTGTCGTATATTAGTAAAAAAAAATACTATTTCGAACCAGTCACACTCTTAAATGGTCGCTAATGGGGACATTTACCTTACGTATCTGCTATACGTTTTAATAAAGATCATCCCAGTTTTTCCTACTTTGAAATATTTCATTTCTTAAATCCTAACTCTGATCTATGAAATCAAATGTGCCTAAATAAAACCTACTAGGATCTTAAGAGATTAAAAGCTCCTTCTTTAAAACTTAAAATAAAGAATTACACACAACAACTAGATTACAAAAACATAACTAAATTTTATCGTTGCAAAATTCGTTGCACAGTATGCAGCCTGCTTGCTATAAATGTTGATCTGAACCATGTCTTTCTACAACTATTCCACCTATAATATCATGCTCACTATGAGTCAGCGCACGAAAGTATGTAGGTACTACATATAAGTAACATTGAAATAGCAGTGTCGAAGATTTGAAATAAACATGTTCTACAGTCCGTTCGCGTCACGGTAATATAAACGAAGGGCTGTTTTATCGTCGTGACGTCTAAAGTTATTCTGGGAGGTACAGCGCTACTGTAGAGGAATGTTTCAAGTAACCGGACTAACGTACAATAGTATGTAACTTCTGTAAAGAGACCATGGGACTCTTAAAGGGCGATAAAATCGTCAGGCACAAGTGTGGGTTAGCATCAACGAGCCATCTGAAACGTTTATGAACGCAATTAAGACGCCAGACGTCGCTCACGTCACGCCTAGCAATTTAATCCAGTTATTTTTATCGTTTTTCTTCATTAACCGCCCTTCTTCCACCCCGTTAGACACGTTTCTGGAAAATACGTAACCGTTTCCCTTCGTTCTGCATAATTTTCACCCTCGTAATAAATTCACGAGAATTGCTCAGATTGCTTTGGCACTAACATCAACTTTATAACTATTTTCATTTGAATTCTAGATTTTTGTGTAAGTTAGTGTTATAAAAATTTGGGCTAGGAAGTGAAAACTTGCAGTGCAGATTGAAATGAGCTAAAGTGTACGAAGAAAATTGATTTTCTATTCTGATACGATAAAGGAGCGTGTACTGTAAATGGATTAGGTACTTATTTCGCTGGAAATGATATAACAGATATTATGTAAAAATAGAGATATATTTATAAATGCTAGATCTGTTTTGTGTTAATTATGCAGTAACGCGCAGTCAATGATGGAATTTGGTTTCTTCACCAATACGAAATGAAAATTTACCTCAGTGGGGAAGAAATTTACTTTATTAAAATTAATAATATTCACTATTTAATGAAGTACTTTTCTTTCATTTTAGCGAGCAGTACTAAATCCCCTTTTAACGTTTTAATTATTATATCGTTTATTAGATAATTCGTATTTTACAAAACATTAAAGTCTTTCACAATCAGTTATATATCTTTGCAGTGATAAGTATGAAGTAGGATTGAATTGTTAACAGTTTGATGGCTCCATAATTTAAATTTATTCACCGGTATATCATCGCCCATTCACATTATCTCCCGTTTTTCTAAATTTAGATCTAGTATGGAATGTTATGTTATTTATCTTTATATGTCGTTTTAATAGTGCTTATTTTCAGGTGTTTAACACGTTTCACTTTGATTCGCAAGCCCCAGTTAATTAAAGAGGTGTTTCAATTCATTCAAAGTTAACTTTCAAGAATAATATCCACTTTCGTCATAAACATCCAATGCAATTTCCAATTTGTATAAATTCATCACTCGGAACTATTTTACGTGTCCCGTTTTAATTAGACAAACATTACTAAGTAGTAAAGAATTGGTAATATTTCAAAAAGCATAGGTAAATTGTTTCAATTCGAAATTTTAGGCCAAGGAACACCATAGAAACTTTTACCCAAAACGTGCAGCAATCAAAATATCAATACCTTTTGGAGCAAAGTTCGACCTATTACCGATCTCTCAAAATTTCCAACGATTCACTGAATTTTTAAAACCACGATGAAGTAAAATTATATTCTCAGAGATCGTGATCGCGAACTCTCGCTTACGTAAGACGGACGGGTGGGCGGAGTGTTAAGTTCGACCGATCGATCGATCGATCGATCGATCGGCTTGTACAAAAATAATAGCGGAAGTTACCGAACCATCAGTTACGCGGAACATGGTGTATTACACGGTTGTCAGGGTCGATCAGACGATGCAGATGTCTCGATGCAGAAGTCCGACGCGTTCACTTAGTTCTCTAAACTCTTTGCCAACCAGTGAAGACCCCCTGGCTATCTCGGGAGAACCGGTACTGGGGCTTGCCTGTGCTGATTTACCGATATCAACCTGAGTACGTAGTCAGTCACACAACACTGTACTCGTGATATTTACGAAGGACTGGACGTGAAGCTAGAGGAATGGCGATAATCGAAATACAGATTTAAGCAAAAGGTCTAACGATTTGTATATAGGCTAAGTAGGCCGCAGCCTAGAGCGGCAAATTTGGGGCGAAAGAAATTGAAAGCAAAATGTTTCTATTTTGGCTGTTTTGAACCGGTGATGCTTGAGACAACTTTAAAAATTGTTCACCTTTTTCCTTGTAACAAATTAGCAATAACTCATATGTGAATTGTCATATTGTATTCATTTTGAAATTATCTAACCCCTTTACATTGAAAGATTTTATGACATATCAAAAAAAGGAAGCAGAAGCTTCTTAGCCTAGGTGCGCCAAATCTCAAAATCCGTCCCTGGTTATTAATAGTACTCGCCGAAAAGAATGAAAAGTTCTGTTAACCGTAGATTACTCAATTGTATAGATTTCAGCTCAACCCTCTATATCGCAACGTAATTTTGAGGTAATATATCGCGTTATCTATATTTTATATTGCTGATGCGGATGAACAGAAGTTCCATAAAAAAAACTGCTGTAACACGGGAATGACAGGCCTTTATTTTACAATAAAATGTTTCTGAAATGAAATTCAAATGTACCTTTTAATTTATTTGCAACCTTTAGCGTGTAGGTAGGACCTATTAATGTCATAAAAATTTCGGCTGCATATAGAGGGTTAATGATTTCCAAACCGGTTGAGACTGAATTATTTCGTGCTGCATTTCACTTGTTTTACTTCGCTAGTTTTATTGCCCACTAGTGGAACTACGGAAATGTCGCAGGTTGTAAATGTTTGGACGTGACTGCCGTAGTTAGAGGTTTGGAACGTAACAGTTCCATCGAATATTCTGCCGGCGGGACGTCCGTTTCAGCATAGGAAATGCGGTTGATGGTAGGTCGCCCTGTATAGGATGCAACTTAATAATTGGGAAACACTTTATCAGCGTATTCACCACTTGAAAAGAATAAAATAGACTCACAGAATCGTATGTTTCATTGGCATTGTTTTTAAGCTATTTAGAAGTCTGTGTTCTAGTAATTCATCTGGCAAATTCTTAGCGATCCATCGCTTTTCTTCGACACACTTTGAGAACTATCATGGGAATGAACTAAGCACTACAATCTTCCTATTCAACTATGGACTTTTTCAGAATGAATGACGAGATGGCTTTGTTCAAACATCTCCCCCCTCCCCCCCTCCCGTACATTTTCTTACATTTCTACTCGGCTATGTGGTGATTAAATAAAACTACTGATTCGATATGAACTAGGCTGAATTCGTGAAGCAATCTCCACTATTTTAGATATCGACACGATGACAGACGATGGAATTATGTACTCATTCACGCTTACTGAACACTGTGTTCTAGAGGAGCTATTTTTCATCAAACCAGACATTAGGTATCCGTTATCACACCTGAAGAATCTTAAGTAGTGCGATATTTTAATTATGTGTGAATACCACGTCGGGGCTTCACTTTGAAGATCATCTAATTCTATTTCGTTACCAAATATCTTGTATAGCACTATAGATATTATAGCAGGTACGTTTAATATTAGTGACGAATTAACTCGCCCTACCCTGTAAAATAATATTTTCAAATAACAAGTTAACTCGTCTCAGTGGTATTTTCAAATAACGAGTTAACTCGTCTTGCACAGTGAAGCAGTATTTTCAAATCACGAGTTATCTCGTCTTGCCCAGTGAAGTGGTTTTTCGAAATGACGCGTTATCTCGTCTTCGTCGTTTAAAAAGTCAATACTGTTTGCGTCATCAATTGTTCGTAGCTTTTTTTGCGGATATAGTATTAATATGGCAGATGCGTTTTTGTGTACACACAAAGAACGAATGACACCAATGCCTTTAGGAATCATCGATGATTCATACACTTTTGTCGACTGCAACCCGAGATACACGATTTCTATTCATCGTGTTCATTAATTCTCTGAACAGCTGAAAACACTGAATCCTGTCAATGGAGCGTCGGCGTCGTTGTGCTCGATTCTGTTCACGAATCAGTTTTCACAGGGCATGATGCTTTCATCCATGATTCACCCTAGCATTTCACTTTTTAATTGCTCTTTTAATCGTACAGTAGTGGCAAAAGCAAATAAAAACTGTTGATCCAGTGCATTCTTTCCCCCAATTTTATTATATTATTGTATCTTCTGTCTCGGGCTTTTTGTTTAAAAGACCATATCTTCGACTCGAGAACTGCCATGTTGAAATGTGTGCTTATTAGATAAGAATGTCAGAGTCATTTTGCGATTCCCATAAACTGAATCGAAACAATTCTTCGTTCGGGAGATAGAAGCAGCTCTGTGACCTATCTGAAGCCCTTTATTGCTATTCTCCAGTTCCACTTAATGTAACTTTATCTTCGAAAGGTCTGTCAATATCGAATTTATCTGAATTTTAAAATCACATACTTGATACCCTGCAACGTCGCTCGAAGATCAGTTACATGGTAGATAGAAGCTATGGCCTCTAGGAACCGAAGAATAAAAGATATGACTTCTAAGAATCGGGGATTGAAGACATGGTTTCTAGAAACCAAGCAACAGATGATACGATATCTGGGAATCAGGGAATATAAGATACGACATTTAGGCCCTTAAATTTTTTAAGCTACATAAAAACCTGTGGTTGGAACTGTTGTAAGCTATAATAGTTGATACACATCACTTAAAAAAGCAAAAAAACCTTAACATCTATACCCCCTAAACTAAACACTTTAAAAAGTTTTTATTTTAATAATTTTCTGTGGAGTAACTGACATTTCAACCTTCAAAACAATCGCTATAAAATCATAGGAACCAGAAAATTCATTCCAAAAGCAAGAACAAGCCTTTCCTCAAATAAATGTCCACCATTTCGAGTATTCAATCCTTTTATGACGTCGCGCGAAGAACTGTTACTAACATAAGGCTTCTTTGTTTCTTATCATGAATTTTATTAATCCATCAAATTTATATCTACAATCCATTTACATCCTCCGTACTTCGATCTATCATCAAATCGTGACAATCAACTTCGCGTTACAAACACAAAGGGTATTTGTCAAGTAAGACAAAAAGGACATTTCAAATGGAGGATTCAAAGACAATTTACTTAAAAGTTTTAGTTTACGTGATTCTACATTAAGCAGCAGCAGCAACAACAATTATAAACAATTTATACAATAATATTAATTATAAATACAATTACAAATAATTTATTATATACAATAATAAAAGTATATTATTTGAACGGACAATTTGCATAGCAGCTCGATCGTACGAGATAAATTTTTTGCACACTATTAAATGTCACAGTACTGTACGTTTTTTTTTGCAACTTCCATACAGGATAGGCGAAACTTTATCTGTTACGATAGGTATAACTGCATGTAGACGCTCGTTTCCCAAACGTGACGAAGTAAGTCGCACGAAAATATCATTCATAGAGCGCACCGTATTGTAAACGGTGATTAGACGGAGTGAATAGTAATTAGTACTGATTTTTGATGAGATATATTCGAGTTTTATATGAGTACTTTGAGAAACGAAGAAAATATATATCTGGTGGAGAATCATTATTTTTGTTAAATTTTAGACGTACAAATTGATTACGTGTAGGTATGTTAAAAGAAACTTTTATTTTTAACTCCGACTCACAAAAAAAAGAACTAAAAAAGAAACTGTTCAAACTTGAGGTCAAATTTGATTGACCAAATATTCAAAACAAAAGAGTTCAGGTTTATTTTCATCAGGCGACTATCGTCAATTGATTGGTAATTATTCAAGAAAGATCTAACAGGACACTTAGAAATTGCAATTTTATTATATCGAAGTTGAAACTTTAAAGGAAACTCTGAGCCTGGTTCGTTTTCAAAGTAAATATTCGAGAACAACACTTTCGATGCTTTCGATGCTTTCCAAAAAATGTCAACGAAAAAACACGCGAAAACTGTGCACAGGATGCAAGTCCCTCGGCGTGAAAACACGCTCACGACAGTGAAAGTGTTGCAAGAAAGAATAACTCGTAATTAGGCTACATTTATAGCCTGAATCTTATTAGAAACTTTCTATAAAATGCGGGCACACTTGGAAGGGCCGAAACTATTTACTATCAGCATGGATTATGTGCCATATTTGTTGAATGTAAGCAGAGCTTAGAGTGTTTCAATGTTACCGTCTTATATGGCAATCAAAGAGTAGAATCTGCGAGGGTATCGCTTTCACCGGCTCGTATAATCTCTGTCGCTTCCGGAATGGCGTGCATTCTTCCCGTAAGCGGGGCATTTACGTACGCGTACATCGAAATTTCAGTTTTCCTTCTCGGCGTCACGACGATGCGGTCTGCTATCATTAAACTAGATCGTGAATAACGGTACTTGCACGTTTCAATAAGGAGATCGTGTCCCCGTAACGATCTACACCTTATGCAACACCTTTGGATTTCGAAATATGCAGCTCTCTCCTCCTAACTGTATCGTGCTAATCTTTTCCAACATTTGTACACAGGGCAGGGATGGGCAAAATTTTTATTTCAATCAAATTTCGAATAACTAATAAAGGTGGAAAAGGTATTGGTCATGTGTCGAATGAAGTTGACCTGAGTTAACTTTATTCGAACGAATCATTGACTTCTTCGAAGTATGCTCTGGTACGTTCGATGCAGCTCAAGGAACTTTGCATAAAAACGGCACTCTTTCATACGTAGCGAGGCAGTATTTTCCGCCCGCGATCGCAGGGGCGAAAGAGAGAATGTCCCTTTACCCCACTTTGAAATTGAGAATTCTTAAGCGAAGCTTAAACCGCGCCCACTTTCCATATTATGCGAATTGCAATTACGGCAGTGAAAAGAAAACGCCGTGTCCTGGACTCTTGGAGTCATTATAATCGGGTCCTTCGCGAGGAACGGACTCTCGGAGTAAGGCGAAACGCCTCGATGGTCTCAATTAAAAAGCGCAACGCGACATTAACCTAGCGCGAAGCGAAGACGGCGAGGCGAAGGTGAAACAGATAAACTATCGCAAGTTCCAAAACTTGTAACGCATGAACATCGGGGCACCGATGATCGTTACATTAGTACATGTTCGGACTGTCATTGGGAAATAAAATATTGAAATACTTTTTTCTTATTGCGAAGCCAAGGTCACCTGGAGTTTTTCCGCGATTTATAAACACGCGACTATTGCAGGCCTGACTGGACCAAGAAACAAGTAATTAAAATGGGTAAAAAAATTCTTACGCATGACGAAAAATTAACTAAATAAACTACAAAAGGAATCATAACATACAAAAAAAAATCATGAAAATTCATGAACTTTGCAGCATTTACAGAGGAATGCCTTCATAACGCACCATTCGACGTCCTCATTTTTGCAATTTGCATCTGTAAAAGGAACGAGTTGCAATTTTGCGAAACATGGAAACCAGATATCCCAGGGGGAATTCCGAAAATTAACTGGTCCTCTTTATTGCGTTTCTTGTAAAAATGTCCACAGCATTAAATTGGTCAAATTAAAAGATAAGATGGTCTATGCTGGACGTTTTGCAAACTGTAAAATAGTAACAAATATATTAATGTCAATAAACTGAAATTACTGTACTGTGACATTTTTTAAAAAATTCAGAAAAATATCGATGGGTTTGCCAGTGCTGAAAATATAAAAAAAATTGTGTCAAATCTTTTTGATCTGCGTGGTATAGGGTTGCAATAAAATAAAGTAAATACTCGGCTGGCTTTGAAAGGCTCTGTGCCGACGGTATGACGAACTCGACGCTACATACACGGTATTTATAGAAATTAAAACAATGTGCGTGCTGTGGCTGTTTATTAATAGCGCCTCGTTTCTTGTTTCGTGCTGGTAATTGGTCGCGAAATGTGTAATTCACTCAACAGCGTGCTGCGTTCGCACTTTTCGATGCGCTCGATATTTTTAAAATCGTTGCACATACACTTAAAGACGGCAGCACTCGCAGAGGGGGATCAGGCTCGAAATGATAATAATAATGATCTTTATTGCAACAGTGCCACATGTACACTACCGCTCAAAAGTATTTGATCACTTGCCAAATGTGCCTTTGATGAAGAAGAAAGTAGAACAAAACGTAACATAAATAGTTGATTATTGCTTGTTCTTATGAAATTCCTACTTCCTTTTTCTTAGTATAACGTGTAATTTTGCCACTGTAATCCAGAGATAAGGCTACTATTATTGCTTTTTATGCGATTCAATTGTTCAGTTCCTAGTGGATTATATTCGATTTTTGGGTTCAAAATTGTTCAATTATATTTGAACGTTGGCGATGATAAAAGAAAAAGAAATTATTTACAATAATTTTTATAATAAATTATTTATAATTTTTTAAGTATTACACCATTGCAGGAAAAATGGCCAACATGCTATCTCCTTTAAACATCGAAGGATCTGAAAAATAAAATATTCTCGTAAAGTAGTGTTACCATTATTCACTGAAGAGCTATTCTTTTGATATTTTCTTTGGTTTAATTTCTTCTGCACAATTACAGTGGAAAATTTTGCACGAAAAATAACATTTAACTTTCAAGTACCATAAATTGTTTATTCTTTTTAAATCAAAACATTGGGCCCGTCGGCCCATAATGGCAACATTATTTTACAAGAATATCATTGTATTTTTCAGATCCATCGATGTTTAAACGATATACCAGACCATTCCCCCTGCAGTGGTCGAAAGAACCTCAAAAGTCATAAATAATTTAATACAAAAATTATAGCAAATAAATTTTTTCGTACACTTTATAAACTAATAAATCATGTATTATAAGTATTCTGTTTTATTCTTATTAATAAAACGTCTAAAAAAATTCCTAAAATCATTCATTTTCGCCCAGGCTAAACGTATGTAACCCTTTCGATAACAGATCAAAATCCTGAAATCACGCTCGTGACAGCGGCAGATTGGGCGTTAATATGCCGTGCTTCTATTATCCGAATGCACCGGTTATCCGAAGCACACAGTATCCCCTATAGCACCGCGAGAGAAAAAAAAACAGGGGTAGACAGTATACGCGTAGCGACGCGTGCGATATTAATATCGGCGTTTATGCCCGCGCGTCGAGACAACGCGCGAGCGCGTAATTTACACTCGTCATTCAGACGGAGCACATCCTCATTAAGCCGATCAGACCGAGTTTGCATGCATTATTCGTATGGAGCGTTGCGGGACACGGTGTTTAGGAGGAGGTGGCGCGCGACGCCGAGAACCTGCTCAATGGTTAATCAGGGAACAACCATGCTTCCGCGGAACAATAAACGGTCGAAAATAAATTATACATACGCAAGGGAATTACGCGTCGTATCTGGAGCGGGAAGCTGCCTACCGTTCCCGCTCCTATGACAGCTTCGGGAAAAGCTGTTGTAAACTATTTCTGAAACTGGCGGTGGTACTATTAGATCATCCTATGAGTACTTGCAATTTTTTCTATATACATCGCGCGTATTTGCACACTTTTGAAATACGTTTTAGGTGGCCATAGATGGTAGCATGAACCGAATTCAACTTACGGGCTAATTCCTCCATAGTTACTGTGGGATTTTGTTTAACGGTAACCCGTAAAACGTCTTCGTTGAACTCTTCAGGCTTCCCGGGGCGAGGTTCACCTTACAGGGGAACCTCGCGAAGTGTTAGTGTTACACACCAATCTTTATGCAACTTCGTAGGTGGATAGAGAGCTGACAAATATTTGACACGGGTTCGGCCGTTTGCTCGGTCAGCTAATAGTTTGTGGGATATTTAGCAATAAACTCAGTGGAACGTACCGTCTACCGGTCAGTAAGTAGCTTCGTAAAATTTCACGTTTCTGCCAGATCAAGAAATAACCCGATGGTGTACCCACATTTTTTTCCTTTACATTCTATGATAAATAATTTCGTAATCACTTTCTTTACGTTAAACTTGCACAGATATTATTTATAATTTACATCTAAGATAATTAATCATTATTGATATTAATAATTTAAAACTTTTACGCGGGGACAGCTCCAAAATTTGAGAAAAGATATTTTTGCTTAGTAATAGCGGTAAATGCTGTGTTAATATAGGTATGTACCTACCTAGATTTTAAGTGGGTGAAATACTTTGAACATATGTCTAACTCTGAAAATACTTTGTTAACACTGTTTTCCTTAGTTCTCCAAAAGCGAATACATTTGGAGCAGCGCTCGTCTTGCCGGAGTCTTCAATTTGCCTCGTGCATCATTGACGATTACTTAGACAGCTCAGACTTCACGCAGCTTTCTTGGCTATCCTTCATGGTGTTCTTTCGCTGGGAGTTCGTTAACCGTAGATATGTATAAGGCGAATGTATGTAAACTGTACATACATAAGCAGTCCTCCTTCCACGTACAATATATTCATCGTCAGATTTATAACAGGATTGAACACAAATACGGCCTCTCGACCCATCAAGCCCTGCCCGACGAGGAAGCCAACCCCTTTGTGTACTCCATCGGTAGCTTAATCAATAGAGACAAGAAACATAGGCTACGTTTTACTAGTCGCATCTCTCTTCTCATAAATTTACGAAGCACCATTACAGACGACAAGGATCAAGCATCCAATGGCCCCCGACTTCATCCGTTTCGTTCACCGTGTGCGTTATAGAAAATCATAATTCTACAATTTATCTGTCGAAGCTACATATGTAATGAATATTGTCGTCGCAAAAGATAGATATTTTTATGGATAGTTTTCTTTTTATATTTTGGTATTGGGAGGGAGGCGGGGACTTTTTACTGGTACAATAATTTGTGAAGGTAAAGGAAAAGTGAAGGAATTATTTCCAGCACGATACGAAAGAGAAGTAGATGAATAATGACCTCTGTGTTAAACAAGCTTTCTAACTGCTTATGGTAACGAATTTACTTGGCTTCGGATAAACTGACCAACATGGTACGTATTGAAACATCTATAGGAGGTACGCGGGGGTCCCATTTGATTAAACTCGAGCCGCTTCACGTCGCATTATGCAAGCTCTGGCGTGCTTTCTTTAAATTTGAAAATAATCCTTGCAAGCGGAAGTAGGTCACTTCGTGGAAGTTCAGCGAAATTTCTGTGTCGATTGGTTCTTGTTGCCTCGCAGTGAGGTAATAAAGGAAACAAAAGGGGAATGGAATAAAGATTTTCAAAGATGCTGTAATTTATCGAGGACCTTGCAGCAAGAGAGGTGCAGCTCCATCTTTACTAACTTCCAGTAAATTAGGAAAAACTGTTTATTAAATTATTGCATTCGTTTAACATTAAAAAGAGAAGAGTAATTGAAAGATATAATTTTTTTCACAGAATAAGTACCTAGTAGTTATTGAGTTGATAAGTTTTTATTTCTATTTTTGGCGAAAACTATTCTATAAAAAAATTATTAATGTTTTATTATTAAACTAGCAGACTCGTTACCCGGGAATTATTATTATTATTATTATTATTATTATTATTATTATTATTATTATTTATTATTTTAGATAGCATATTTATAAATAGCCTACAATCTAATCTAGGACGTATGTAATTTATATTCAAACTTTCATTGAAATCCGTTTAGCCGTTTAGTTGTGAATGGCGGACAAACAAACAGACAATGTTTCGCTTTTATATATTAGTAGGTATATTAATATTATTAATTCGTATTCATAATATAATTAGTAGTAATAATAATTAAGTAATAATAATTTTTATTTATTTTGCAATAAATCGCTCATTTCTTATCAGATTTTCATCAAACGATGTAAATTTTTTTATGTTGCACATCATAACTCAAAAACTGTCAAAAATCCAGCTGCACCCCTCTTGCTCTAAGATCCTCAATTAAATTCTAAACGATACATCACTAACTTTTCTATAGTTCTAAATTTTATTGCTGTAAGGAATAAATTGAAATGTCATTTTACGTCATTATTTCTTATTTAAATTTACAAAAGGATTGACCACTTTCGAATACAGTAGCAGGATGTGCGTACATAGTACGCAGTGTTGTTTACAATAGACGATCAGAGTTCATTAGCCTTCCCCAATCGGTTATTCAAACAAATGCAGATATGCTAATCTGTATAGGAGATGTTTATTTTTAATTTGATATCACGAGAACTAGGTATCATCCACCAATAATTATTATACGTATAGTTAATTGTTAAACACTACACCCGATTTCTTATCTGCATATATTTAACTTTTCCAATGCATTTGCCAAATGAAGTCTAAAACTTTCACATTGCAATAATCGAACATTATAAAACAAGTAATAAAAAACAATGACCCCAAACAGGAAATACTTTTGTTAGAAAATACAAGAGCTTCTATAAACAGTAATTTTCTATAAAAAATAATTAAACTACATACACTAAAGAATATGAAAGTTAATACGAACGAACCTTAACAAACTTTATAAAACACTTTATCAAACTAAAAACAATTAATAATGTACCTTTCTAATTATTTAAAAATCAGTCGAAATTTTAGAATAACTGTTCTTTGAACGTGGCTTTGTTTTCGAGAAATACAATGTGAAAATTAAACCAATGCCCTCAACGGATTTTCAAGCTCTAATTCCTCGAAAATTTTCGACTTACCTTTGCGCGAGGCATCACCTTTTCGGTTGCATCGCGACTTGAGATACACCTTGTATAAATGTGAAGCTTTACCAACATACCAATGAACTACTAGGAAGTCTGCAAAAATTCCAATCGGATTACGCATCGCCTTATTATAGCAGATTTAAATTATCAGTGTCAAACTTTGGGTCACTGTCTTCGGTACGACTACCATACTCGAAGATCATCATCCTTGACCAATTTACGATGCCCGCGCGGCGCTGATTCTTTCGCACGTGAACGTCGGCATAATTAGCGCTCCAAGTAAATAAGTCTCCTGGTTTTTATCTTGCGACGAATGACTCGCGGTTACGCAAGCTTTTCTGTTCTTCATCGATTAGCGGTCGAACCGTATGGCAACCTTCAGGGACAGCCATCTTGGTTCCGCGCGCGTCACAACGAAAGATGCATTGATTCGTCATCTCTCCACAGTTATAAATAGTTGATTATTTCGGAATAGATGCTCGGTCTGTAACCATAAACGTTGTAGCCATTCCTTTGCGAAAGTCTTGCTACTTCAATACGATATTTATGGAATTCTGTTTATCAAAATGTGAGGTTCGATAATCAACCCTAGAACAGCGTGTCCCAACATTCTTTGAGTCGCGAACCCTTTTTATAATATTCAAATAACCTGCAAATCCCAAATTTTGCTACGTTTTTAGCCCAAAAAAATAGGCCCCCCCCCCCCTTAAGTTTTTGCAATTCATTTATTTCACCCGAAAGTGAAGGCACTTTTAGGTGACGAGTAAACACGTCTTCCACGGTTAATAGGTTAATATTCTTCGAAAGAACATCCTTGTAATGTCGTACACTTTTTTGCTGGCATGCATATACAGTTATTGGAAGTAGTTTTTGAATTTATTCGCTTGAAATATATTCCTTTCCTCCGTCACATCACGTTTTAATTTTCTGTGTGCCTTTGAATCCTTTATGTTTTGGGGTGGCCTTGATTTTGAGGAATAAAAGAATGTCTGATAGGGATAATTTCAGAAACTAGTAGGTAGTAATTTGGTTCTGAGAACATTTGTTGTAAGGGAAACGGTTTTAATGATACTGCAGAATGAAGTCTTGCATTGTTATGAAAGTGGAACCAGCTTCCTTTTTCTTGAAGAAGAAGTCTTTCTCAATGTAATCTCTGAATTAATTTCATACACTACCACAATATGTTTCTTTCATTTTGCTTCAACATACTTTTAAGAACGGATAATAGACTCTCCTGAAAATTCATTTTTAAGCTGTGTCAGTGGGACATTGAAGTTAAAGATAATATTTCTTAACTGTATTCGTATATTAACGCAATTTTCTTACCAAAAGTAAAACACTACTCGCTAACTCAATATACACATCTCACACAAAACATTACCACATTAAGGTTAAAAGCATGGTGGATAAATTTATTATAATTCAGTATAAACTATTTAATTATACTTTACTAAAATATACATTATAGTTTATAATAAGTGTAATACATAAGCTACCATGTATTACAATTTTGTATAATTGTTACAATAATATATTTAGAATAAATTCTAATTAGAATACAAACTTATATTACAATCTATGTAATAATAAATTATTATTAAAAAATTCCCCCAGTGGTCAAGGAGAATTAAATTCCCATAGATTGTTTCCATGCATACAATTATAATTTCAAGGTGTAGCATGAGATACTATCCACCGTGATATTATTATTCATTATGGTTTCGAAAAAATGCGCCTCCTTTCTGAGGCCACCCCTCAAACGAGCATTCCAGAGCGTCGACGTTCGACGATCAGTTGAGCTTCGACCGCCGCGCCGTACGGACCGGTGTTGTCGCACTCCGAGCCGTTCTTATTTACGAATTCCTATACGTGATCCCAGTGTTCAATTTATTCCCCCTTTTTTCATTCACCAACGAAATATATGGTATATAGTGAGTGTGATTCAGTGCCAACAGTAGTGATATCGAGTGGTACGCCTCAAGTGAATTAAAAATCGTTCCGTTCCACGAGGGTCGTTACTCAACCATGCCATCCTATCAAGGTAAAAATCATGCGTTACCACATTGTGACTTCGATCCTCGTCGATTGTGTACATACAGTGTTTCGTAACAGGTGACTTTGAGGAATCAAATACTTCGCGTGCTTTTATTTAAAAATGGACAAAATGCAACAGTAAATATGGCACAACAGCGGATGAAATTAATCTTTGTGTAAAAATAGATCGACATAAAATTGTGGAATAACTTTTGACGTAGAACTACGTCTTTTTTTTAAACGAGATTTCTGTCATTTGAAAATTGGTTTTAAAAATTCTTCTAGTACACGTGTATCTAAAAATTTGGGAGAAGGCAACGCTAAATATAAATTGAGGTGCTCGGGTATTCAACAGATTTCCAATATCGATTTGCTCGAAACTGGAATTTTGATTGAACGAATTTTTTCTTGTGTTTTCTACCAGTATGTTTTTTCATGTTGAATCACTACCTTTCCGGTTATACCGCCTATTACGAAACACCATGCATATGTATGCACGTATGTATGTACACATTATCATTATCGTCATCCATCGTAACCAAGTATCCATTTCCGTGAGTTCTTGAATAATTTGATCAACAAGGGTCCTCTTCGATCATCCTTATTTTTCGAAACGCGTCGTGGTGCTGCGTATGGATACGTTACGTACCAAGTGTGTACGTGACAGTAGGAAGAGTTTTTTTTCTCCTGCAAGATTGACTAAACTTATTTCTACGAATTTATATCTCGTACAAAAGTTTCGTATCACATGGATTTCTCACTCTACCTTTCAAAAGTGAGGTCTGCACAAATTTTAACTGCTATTCGTTTATCTAATATACATACAGCTGCAAGGGAAAAAATAGAATAAAATATTGCAAATTTTGCAATATTTATTATATTGCAAGGTGTGTATATATACTTTTTCCATTTTTTTTTTGTATTATCAGAAACTTCTGAATCTGTAGTTCAGCAATCCTATCAGTACATATGTTTATGCAAAATAGATAACAACGTTTATTTTTATCATATTTTTTTTTATCAAAGTAGCATGACATCATACCCAGTGTTAGTTAAAGTTTCGTTAACCTTCGCTGTGGGGATATAAAGTGAAATATATATCTGATAAAAAAACTCTTGCACGCCACTGTATATCACACGTATTTCTTTTACGATTCTGATCTTGAGAACGCAGGGTGATGTTACTACGAAGGGTGCACACGCGCGCGTAATGTCCTCAATCTGATATAAAGTTTTATGTTTTCTTCAGTTTATTTCTGTTGATAGTATCCATTACTGCCTGATACACTTGGTTTTTATTTTTGTTTTTACGAGTGCTTCGTGTGACATGAATTGGTAATAGTGGTTATTAGGGACAGGATATGAACTAACCAATTTTTATGATTCAGTCTTGCATCAGTTTATCTGGTAGTTTCTTTTTTGTAGGTTCTTTAGGTTTCGTTCATTAGTAAAATTAATAAACTAGAGACAACGTAGAAATAAATTATAATGCATTGGAGCGTGGTTCCTAATAATATATAATACTAAAAATATTTATTGCACCACTGGAATGTTTAATATACTTTTCCCTTGCGAAATTCTCTCGGTCCATTCTGAAACAATGATTTCTTTACAAAAATACAAGCTCTTAACACATTTTACGACAGTTATCTTTTATTATTTTTTTTATGAAACCTGAATTTTTCCCCAAGAAGCATGCCTAGCGTGCTTCCCCATTTGCTTGGCAATAAATCTTATTTAATTACCGCTGTCCATCCAATCCTTTTATAAACATTAATTCAATCCTTCCATAATATTCAATTCTCGCCCGCACCATCTACGGGCGGCCATAATGGAAAGCCATGGTATCTTGTTCATCCAGCTGCTAATGAATCAGTGACTCTTCCTTTTCATGAATCATGATAGTCATTATTCCACCTATCTGGAACATCTACCTTAAATTTCTTCTCATCCGTAGAACTGACATTCCTCCCTTCTCTCTCTCTCTCTCTCTCTCTCTCTCTCTCTCTCTCTCTCTCTCTCTCTCTCTCTCTCTCCCTCTCTCACCGCGCATATTCAACGGCCAACTGCGTACACGCCACGCACGACGCCTGCCTTCATTACTTTCGAACGCAACATCCAAACGCGATAACGATTACGCGACCACGTTAATGCATCATGTTTCTTAGCAGCATCGAAGTGCCTCCACTATTAAGTGTGATAGCAGATCTGCAAAGCATTGTGCGTACTGGCATTAATTAACTCGCGTAATTAGTATCTTTCTAAAACGAAGCTAAACGACCGCGTGCCATTAACCTGGCGGCATTCTAAATATACCTGTACCTTGAATGCAGCCATACCCGACCCTGCACTTTTCTTTCTTGCTAAATTATGGTAAACCGCCAGCACGCTCCTCTCCTGGCTGGTTGGAATTAACTGTACCCTTGGCAGAGGGAAACGCAGGCCAGTACGAACATGGCCATCTCATCCACGCCTTGCAATCTTACATTTTCTATTTCACTTGCCTTGTTCGAGCTCAGTGTGCCTAGCAAATGAGGCTAGAATCGAGTTCAAAGAACTGCCATTACGCTCGCGGAGTCCATAAACATGAATTTCATGGTAATTGTGCATGGTGAAGAGAAACATTTTAAATGTTGCTATTATTATGTAGGTTTTCTAAGTTACTTATACAGGTTCATTAAAATATTGCGATTACTGTGTGGGTTCTCTGAGGTAGATGAGTTCAATGGCATGTTGGGTTTAGTCTTCTTCGGAGGTCTCTTAATCATACGCGAGTTCCCGATTTGTTTGGGGTGAAATTAGAAGAATTGATGAAACAACTTTTTTAAAGGCTTTGGTCCCATATGCTTTATGGTATATGAAAAAAATTTAATTTTTTTTAAACAAAACAGCGGTGCTGCTGCTCATCCATTCTTATAGTTTTTGCAGTAGAAGCCCCGAATACTTTGGCGTAGGATAAAAACAATTTTTTTTTTTATTTACATGACATTTACTGCAAAAGTACATAGCGATTTGTCAAAATATTGATTTTCGTGAAAATGGTGGACATTTGAAGAGAATATCTGTGTTAGCCGAAAAATTTGCCTGAAATTCTGTCTAAAATTGCCTGCAGAAAAAAAGTTTTTTACGAATCGTAAAATCCGTATGTAGTTCTGTAGATAATTTATTATAGAAGATACTACTAAAATTTTAAGTGAATTAAATAAAAAAATTTTAAATCGGGGTGCTAGCCAATTTCAAACAAATAATTTCGTGGAGCTTCGCGGGAAAACACATAACTCGGCTATTTTTTAATATTTCTGTACAATATTTATACAATATATTCATGAATACATGCCCTAAACATAAAAAGTATGGAAATAATTTTCGGCCTGATAGTATCATAAAAAATCATTCTTCTAACTTGGTGCTGTTTTGAGCGTCTGAGGGTGGCGTAACCCCTTAAGGAGGTATACCCGTTTGAATGCTCGGAAAATGTGTACATTTTGTGGATTTTTTTACAAGTCAACAGCTTGACGAAGATTTAGCGTTTTTGTATTATGTTTACATAGCATTATGAGCTACTTAAAAATAAAGTTTCAGTTAAAAAAACTATTGTTTTTCGAAAGTTATGGATACATATCCGAAAGTCTCTGGATTTTAGACGGCTAAACGGTGGCCATGAAAAGAAACTGTATGTCGCGTCTGAAATCAAAAACAGTAAGATTTTCTTATAAAATATGTTAATAGCTATCGTCCTACGGGGCCGATTTTGAAAATTTTGTAAAATACAAAATGGCGAGAAGTGAAAGGTAAAGTTAGATTTTTCTAAAAGAAAAGTCCACCATTTTTCTTGGTAAATAATAAACGGGGAATCGGAATGAAAAAAGCCCTCGTAGGTGGATGAGGAATCTTATTACGATTCTGCATGCAAAATTGGAAGTAAATTGATGGAACGTACCGGGAGTTTTTAGGGCCACTGTAATGAAAAAAGTAGTTCCGCTGCGACCGGTCGAACCGCCGCGGTACGCCGCTTAGTGCTACCTGGGTTGTTTCACACAAATGCCTATAACTTCGTCAATCTTCCAAATTTGTACATCGGACTTGATTTATAATATTTCTAAAACATCAATCTATGAAAATACGTAAAAAGAAACATCCAATTTGTGACACTTTCAAACGGTTATATCCCCTTAACTGCCTTTTAACCCTAGTCCGTCTCTCAGTTTGCCAACCTAATGTGTCCCTTGGTGTCAAATTCACACAGTGGTAAAAAAATCAATATAACGAAAGGGTAATTATGTTAACTTTGCAAATTCTTTCATTGAAAATAAAAAATTAAATTTCTATATATTCGACATTCTGCATATTGAGTTAAACGAGGACAATTTAGTGACTTACATATACGATTGGTATTTTATAGGAGTTCCTAAATTTCTTATCACATTCCATCTTTCCTTCTCTTTTATCGTATAATAAAATTCCCAAGTTTTTAATTGTATTTATAAATAATTTATTTCGATGTTACAAACCTTCGTATAAAAAGAAAACTGTTGAGGGTTGGGGTTTCCGTCAAAGGTTAGCGAGTTTGGAAGGATTCCGTGACAAAATTTACCTAGTTGGGAAACTTCGCCCTAGGGTAGATGTAACTCTTCAAAACAAGCGAAACGTAACTCGGTCGAGTAAATTCCGCGTGTGCTACCAATCGTCGGAGAATCGCTACGCGCTACCCGAACTAACGATTTCCCAGATTCTTCAGATCTTGATCAATCCAGAAGGAGCTTTCGTGCAGAACGGAAAGAGCGGCTGGTACTCGAAGGAAAAAGCTGCGAGAGGAACATATCCGAGGCGCATGCGTGCGTGCACGTGCAACGAAGCGCGTCCATGACCGTGCGTCTGCAGACGCAATGGTCGAAAATAGCGAAACTGAAGTTAACACGCATTTTGCAGCATTCAGCAGCGGTGCTTCTTCGCTCCTGAGCTCCTCCACCTTATTACTCTGATCTCTATCCGAGCCAGACCCTTTTTTCTGTCTTAACCCTCCACGGTCACACCTTATAATCACAAATTGGTCACACGCGACTCACTGCTCCCCAGCGTCATTTTTCACTTACCGTTTTTGTATTTCCGAATCTTTCAATCATGTTCTAATAGTCTTTTTCTAGAAATCTAAATTTTCATATGTTGAAATTTGTGTTTGAAAATATAGTTGTGGATAAAAGCGATTTTTTTATTTTGATTATTAAATTTTACCAAATTATTACCGATTTCGTTATTAATCCTGGGGTGCGATACACCCGTGTGACCACGGAGGCTTCATTGTACACAGTTTATTTATTTTATTTTATTTACTAATCCATCGCAGTAGTAAAATATTTATTGTAAAATATCAAACATTTTATGGAGTAAATCCTACCGGAAGATTTAACTTCATACCGGTCCTTTTCCCCAAGCAATGGTGTACATATACATATCTACATGGTTCCGCCTTGAGCTATACTATATGGACGTCGCGTATTTATCATTTTAGTAACGTTGAGACGTCTTTTAATTCGGGATAATTAGGCCCTCTTCACTCTGTCCCTCGGTCTTTCCTTTTCGATGCACTTTATGAAAGCGCATTAGGGTGCTTTAGGGTACTTTATAAGGCAAAGTTGGAGACGCAATTAGTTAGGTACACGTTTTGTGAATAAATATTCCAGGGGCATGTTTAATGTGGTCCGTATGGAATTGCGGCGCGGAGCGGGGGATAGCTGTTTTCGATGAAATTATAAAATGTCAAGTGTTGTCCTTATAAAAAAAGTGGTTCTGTATTTTCATATTTCGTGGGAAATCACAGGGTCAATTGGCAGAATAGATTGATGCACTGGGTGTTTCATAATAAGTGGTACCACTGAAAAATTTGGGACATGTTCGTAGGGAGCTTCCTTTTGGAGAAAATCGATTTTGATATATGATATAATTTGAATCTAATTATGGAATAAGTCGAAATTATGAAATAACTTTTTCCAAATCTGGCTTTAGTTTCGAGAAAATCGGTACGAAGCTCATTCTTAGTCCAGTTTACACATATCTGTTTACACAGATTTCCAAAATTCATTTTAGAAAATGTACGTTTAAATGAATGCCCTCCATTTTATACGGCATTTCAGAAATAAGAGAGCAAACTTCTCGTCATTCTATAGTTATTCTACGATCTATTACTTTAACTTTTGTGAATTACATCAACTCCAGCCGCATTGTATACATATCCTTAACGAAATAGAAATCTGTATTTCCTTCTTCCCAGTAGGATTGCCTTATGAACGCAGAAATAATAGGTACTCCCACTGGAATGCGCGTTTATGAATATGAATATGAATATGAATAAAATAGCTGGAATGTGTATGATCGGCGAATTAAGAGATATATTTTACGGTGGTTATATTTTAATATCTATGACAGTAACGGTCTGCCAATTTAGGTCATCTTTAGATTTAATCCACCTCCCATAGCACTCCCCCAATACTCATCATTAACCTTGGCTTTCCTCGGCTACCAAGCTAATTCGATCATCGCTCATGGAATAATGTCCTGTCCCCCCTGTATCGGGGGATCTGACTCCATTTACACGACGGTGGGCGATGATAATTACGTCGTAACTTCGTCGTGGCTTGTTTTTAGAACGCCCACGCAGAGAAATATTTGCCATGATTCAACAATTAGTTTAAAAGGATAGCGAGGCTTTCGCTGCAATTGAAGTAGGGGTAGATGAAGTGTAAGATGTTTCGTTATTAATGAACACATCCTAGGGCCTAGTTCGGGCGGACCACATTTAGAAGCCCACCACAAAACAGTGATTGGGCTGTCGCTGGAATCAATTACGTTTGAAGTCCGTATCAACTACAAAAGACTGTACCGCGAAATTGTCGCTGTCGGTGGTTCACACAACGCACAACCGTTTTTTGTGGTTGTAGTGGGCTTCTAAAGTGGCCCGTCTGAGCCAGGCTTTAGGGGCAAATTTAGCACACAAGAATAATAAAAAAAAGTTTATGTAAACATGTCCTATTTTGTCTTGTTTTCGTCTGTTGTAGCAGATTTAGAATTGTAAAGCTTTTGTGAATCTATTTTTATACACCAAGCGTAAAGAGTGTCGATTTTTCGTCGAATCAGGTGCAGGAAAAAATGTGCAACGTTTGACGTCTTGTATTTTTTAAACAAACTTGAAACCAGCAAAGCTGTGACTTATACCCTCCTAATTCTACGTGGACTATATTACATTTCAATTCCATCAAAAACCTCTGACATCGAGTATAAAAAGTCGTCCATTTCACTTGGAACGGCCGTTCGTTTCCCTCTGCGCCCATTAAGAACAAAACAACCCTGTGTTATCATATCTCGCGGGCAAAAAATTATGGTACCCTTACATTTTAAATATTATCCTCGGGTCTCGTCACTGTTAAACTTATCAGCGGTTTGCAGGTGGTAGGTTCCGCGATATCTTCTGCCGAGGAACGTCGGTGAAAATGAAATCGCAGTGACGCGGTAACTTGACTGTCTGGGGATGAAACAACGGAGACTAAAATTTGTCGGAACCTTTACGCTCCGAATATTTCAAACTCTTACCCGTGTCACAGCGCTCGCCATTCTCATCCATTACCAAGCTTCTGTTAAGGCTTCGGTTACCTACCAACTTACCTAATGCTCGCAGTGAAAAGGAAAATCATGTGGGAACAGGGAGGGGGGAAAATGTGATTACTTTTATTTTCGTTTACGGCTTGGCTGTTGATTTATTGCAGACTCTTTTAGATGTAGGTATACAATTACGATGTTATGTCGAATATCGCCCTTTCATGGATTAAAATAACAAGTAATTCAAATTAAAAAAACTCTCATATTTTGTACAAAATATTTTTTGTTCCAGTATGAATATTCAGTAATACACCATTTTCAAAAATACAACACTTATCAGGAACCGTCTACTCCCTCTACTCCGTCTACTTTTAATTATTCGATTCTAATACACATTTAAATACAATATTTTTCGTTGCAATATTAAATATATACCTACACGCACCTTTCGATGCAAAGACTCTATTAGCAGCACGACTTACAAGGGAAATATTGGGGAATGCAAATGGAAATTTTTCTTTCCGAAGATTTATTCTAAAAGGGCGAAATCAGCCCTTAAAATTATCGCGTTTTTTCGTTTTTCTAATACAGCTTCGTAACGGTACGGAATAGAACAAAACTTTATGTATAAGAATTATTAAGTCTTTTATACTATATTACACTTACCAAAGAAAACTAAAGTTCTATTACAAAAATAAAGAACACGACAACTTTAAGGCCTGATTTCGCCCCTTCCGAATGAATTTTCGCAGAAACAAAATTGCTCTTTGCACACTCCAGTATGCTCTACATTCGCGCGAAGTTTCTTTAAAATCAGAATCTCCGAGTCGGGAACGTTTTCTTATTAAGCATCAAGTGTTCGCGGAACAGGAACTCCCTCCATCCGGCAGAAAAATTCATGGCGATGGCTGCGTCACGTGTGTGCCCCTCGATAGGGTGAAGAAAAGTTGCTAGAGTGAAAATAAGGATGCATAAAAAAAGGATTCGCGAAAAAGTACAAGGGGAAGTGTCTGGGGCAAAGGGCGCGGGGAAGAGTTTGTGTATAGATGGCGAAGAAGAGAGGGGGTTTGAACGAGAAGAAAGGATTTGAATCTGGATCGATGCTGAAACGAGTCTCGACAAAAAGCTCTTTTGTTCTCCCAAGACAGCCTCTCGAATTGAAGAGCACTGGTACAGTCGTCTGTACTCTGTACTCTGTACTCTGTACTCTGTACTCTGTATTACCATGCCAATTCTTGGGTGCATCTACGTGAACCGTTGCCCGTACTATTATTGCTTCTTATCCGACCCCGGATGGGCCCTTTTTGCATCAAAATTTTATTTAAGTGAGTCACAGAAGTATTCGCGCCCTCTCAATTATTCAATTCAAATGATTAATAAAATAAAATTCTTTAACAATAGACATCCTGAAGTCTTTATTAATAAGAGTGTACAGTGTAATAATTGAATAATTTTATTGAAAAATAGTAATTCAATATAATGTGAGTGGGAATTCGAATAAATTCTGGCAGATTGATGTCTCTTGCAATTGGTAACGTAAGTGGCAGAAATGACGTGACTCGATACACATAAATTGATAGAAGCTTCAAATTGCGTATTTAAGAGTAATAAAGAATTTATTTGAGTAAACGAACGATGATAAGCTAAATGCTATACGATTCATTACCTCTGAAAATAGTTCGTGCCTTTCTGTTTTCTTAGTCATTTTTTCAGAATTATGAAGAATAAACCAATAAAAAGATTTGTAGAAACAAACGTTACATGAAAGAGACATGAAAATATTGTATTGTCATCGGAACTACGTATGTGTGCAAAATTTCAAGTCGATCGGACATGTGAAAGTGGGTCAACATTAGCTTACAAGATTCCATCCTCACAAACTAACGAACAAACAAACCCACAAGTGAAGCTAAATAAAAGCTTGTAAAAATTCAACTCTCCTTAAAAGGATATCATAAATTCAGAATGGAAGTAGAACTGAGGAGTGAAAAGTATAAAAGATGCATTACTTTCCATGAGATGTATTAAACACTGCTCTAGATAATTAGGTGACCTGTTTAATCAATATTTTGAAATCTAAACGGTGAGTTTTTAAAGTTTACCAATTTCTAATAAAAGTGTGCCCTTTAGTTAAGTTCGTAAGTAATCCTTGCAGAGAATTGTAGATTGTAATAATTAGCTTTATACACAATTAGTATAATTATCGCTAAAACCATTGTCATCATCCAAAACAATCATTCTAATCCAAAACCAAATAAAACCATTTGGCGTAGCAATTACAGAAAACAGTTTCTACGGTAGTTGATTAATAATAAATTTGCAGAACAATGTACAGATTTAATTACACGAAATTAAACGTTTCTACCAAACAGCTTCGATATTCTAATTTGTCTTCGTTTCGTGGCAAAATTCAAATGTTCAACTTCTGTGACGTGACCTGGTACAACGTAGTTCCGAGCACAACGCAGCCTGCGCACAACTGTCTGGAATTAACAGGCTTCTTGTCCAAGGCCAATGGAAGAAACTTGGCCTAATTGCACCTTTTCGTCTGTCGTGCATTTTTAACTCTCAAAACAGTGGAAAGGACATCCGTAACGAACATTTCTTCATACAAAGGAGATGTTGGTTGCTTTACTTTCTTTGTCGTGGGGTAGAATAACTAAATTAAAATGAAAATAGGTAGATATTGAGAAAATTGGTGGATATAACTGACTTATTAAAATAAAATTAAGTATCTGTAACTATGAAATACATAGTATACTCTTTATATTCTTTAACCCTTTGCACTCCAATTTATTCACTCGTCAGTCGGCTGAAATTTGAAAATATTAATATTATTATTATTAAATATTGATATTCTAAAAAATTGGAGTTCTTAATATTTATATTATAGAATATATTTTCAACCCCTCCCCCCACCAAAAAAAAAAAATTATCAACTCAAAAACTATTATTTATTGCGTGGAAATATATATTTTTCCATTAGTGCTCTCTTTTTAATGGTAAATCAAAATAATAATTATATAAACAGTTTTTTCTGATTCATTCAAAGTTGGTAAAGACGGAACTCTGCACCCCTCTTGCTGCAAGGTCCTCAATTCATTTGATTCTACGAATCACGAATTTTTCGAATTTTACAATGTTTAATATCAGTACCTACGCAACTTCAATTTAATCTTTGACGGGTTCGAGAGGCACACTTGAAGTGGAAAAGATTAAGATAAAATAAAGTATTGAAAATCCACATCATATACATACAGTGAGACACGAAACTGCCAAATAATTCCTAAGATTTCTAATTAATTAATTGATTTTCCAGAATAAAATGGACAATCTTCAATAAACGCTACTTCTTAATACTGTGTAAAAACACTCATAGGTGTGCCCGTTCTGTTCTTGAAATAAAACGACTTTAAAGAATTGAAAGCCTGGATACAAATTTTGACATAGGAATGTTTCTCGTTAGAATCGAGTGGTAGCCAATTTGTTAGCGAGTTTTTGCACCATACATGGGTAGGAAGCCGGTCATGCTGTTAGATAAGAATCGCATGATAATATATCGTAATCACGACTTTATCTTATCGCATTTTACAAGGATACGGTATCGGCTGAAAAAGAAACCGTTAAGATAAATTTCTCCATTAGCGATCACATCCCTATTCTTAACCACATGCTGTCATTTTTTCTACTAAAACTGACAAATGCCCAAACATGTTGAGTAGAATGAAAACACAGTGAATTTTAGAATATTTTCACAGTTGACACAGCAGCAGCAGATAGATTTCAGCAGAGTGCGACTATTATTTAAGTCGTTGAACCCTTTTAGGACAGAAGTTAAAACATACATCGTGTTCGGAAATTCTACAGTCTCATCTGTGAACTACACCCAGCGGACGCCGATGGGCGTCGTCCGCACGGTCGTATTCGTTGTACTCTGTAAGAGTATATTCGACATCTGTCTGGCTATAAAATAGCTTATTAACATAAATAAGCAAAATGTAACTAAGACATTAATTATCGAAAACCGAAAATAACATAGAGTGAACACTAAAACTTATACTTAAACCTTTAGCGTCGGTATCTAAATCCCGTTGAAGGAAAAATGTCCCGTTTCTTTTATCGTTGGAAGTTCTCTGAATTTTTATTTTTGTTTCTGAGGTTAAAATACACAAAACAAATAAATACGGGGTTCAGGTAGGTCCATCTTTCTTCACTGAATAAAACTACTCTAAACATGTTCTTCTTAACAGCGAATTTGGTCTACTTTCAAATACTTTCAGAGATTGTATGATAAATGATACTTCGAGCGTTAAAGGGTTAAAAATCAATTTTGTTTAAAGACTGGAAAGTCACATATCCCCCATACTTTGTATCTAAATCTTTCGTTAATGTTTCGTGGAAATTTGTAAAAAAAAAACACCCGCTCTTAAACGATTGTGTCCTTATTTGCTGAATACAGGGGTCATTTACCTTATACGTCGATAAATAATTACTCGAAAGGCTCTGTTGCGTACCAGCGAGCGAAACAAATTTTTCCATCTTTGGAAACTCGTCTCGCAATCGATGAGCATGTAGTCGTGCAGGCCCACCGAGATTCCAATGAGAAGCGGGATACTGTACTCACTGTACTGGGATACGAGCCCATTCGTATCCATTCGACCTGCATTTGCATTTCACTTCTCCTCTTTTCCCTTCTGCTTCCCTTTTTTTTTTCGTTTTCATTCTAACGACTGTTGTGTGTATTCGTTTTAGCCGCGTTCACGTTTGCGCCATTGCACTGGCCTCGAACACAGGGGAATTATCGCTAAAAGTCGCTCGCACTTTCCTCGCCGAAGTTTGAAAAACTGGCGATCTGCCCGAGAGCTTTCAGCTTTCGCTCCGTAAAGCAACAGCCTAAAAATACGAGCGAAGACGGAAACCAACGGGGCACCACCGACGTATCTCGGTGCACCCCAGCAAATTCCAGTGCTGAGAATTCGACGAAGTTTTTAAATACACGTGTCTCTACATAAACCGCCGACACTAGCGCGAAAAATGTAATAGTCTCGTAAGATGCTTTGAATCTGATGATAGATCACTTTCTTCTTTCAATCATTGAATCTTGATCCACAGTAGGATTTGTATTTTAGGTTTGTTTTGGGGATAAATTTGTAAAATTCGAGAATCGGTTTTCAAATTTAAACGACGGTTTTAGAGACTAGAATTTATATATAAAAATTAATTAATTATTTACGTAAATACGGTAACATTTTGGCTTGAAATCTCCTCGGGCACAAACATGTTGTTGTAAAAGATTATTGTAAAATTAATCTTCATGAGTTCATATTTATTGATGAAAAATAGTAACTGAAATAAAGATTTATAATTTATATTTTGTACTGATTTTAGTTATTTTAGTTTTTATTTATTTGGTTTTATATAGAGAGAGTATATTTGTATTTCGTTATATTTTTGTAATTCCATAAAGATTATAAAAGGACTGAAATTTTGTGAATTATATTTTTTTTCCTAAAAATTCGAAAACCGGCTTTTTTAAAAGTCGGCTTTTGCATAAACTCTAATCTACAGAAATCGTATTTCTTTAAATAGTGCGGTGTTGGAATTTTGGGAATAGGATTCACCGAGAAAATAAATTCCATTTTTTTCACACCTATTTAGATAATAGCAGAACTATCCCATTAGTTTTATTTCCTTTTTCAAGCATTAATTAAATTTAAATTATGCTCCACTTCTTCTGTTAATAATATTTGATATTATTGTATGCGTTATTCAATGTTTGGAATAAATATCCTAGAGAGATAGAATTTCGAAAACTTTGAACAGAAATGAATTTTATAAATATTACATCCTCATGTGTCGAATAAATTCACTCCAACGGCATCCTTCGTGCGTTTTTTTGTCGAATAAAGATAATCTAGATTATTGCAAACCTTCGAATGAAGCAGTGAAAATAATGTATTTTACACAATTTATAAAACTCCAATTATGTACATAAATTCGAGAATATAATGAAGACCATAGCCCAGTGTCAACGACAGATCGCCAGGGTAATGTTTCACTGTCAAACGCAGGCGTTTCGCGAACTCCGAAATTATGGCACGCTTTAGATAGTTTAAACGATTAACGCCCCCGTACAAGCACGGAAACCCATTATCTGAATTATAATATGGTATATTGTTGTAGGTTTTAGTTGTTTCTAGAAATTATGTGTATGATGTTGTCAATTATTTTTTATCTATAAACATATTTTCAAATATTCAATTTATTCATTCATTGAAGGTATTCAAATAAAATGCTCAAGATTAAAAGAATATATAATACTAAAAAATATATTTAACTTTTAAGTATACTATCATACTTTGCCAAGAAAAAAAGTATGATATCTGAATTTCAGATTATTATGTAAAATCATTACAATTAAAAAAGTATAAAGCATTTAATATTTTTCTCCTACTAAAATTTGACAAATGATATTTGTACCTTTTCTGAATTGAAGAAAGTTATGAATGTTCATAAATTAAAAAATCATAGAGATTAGGCAATGAATAAACATTTCACTCGTCAAAACTTTATACAATATCAAATTATTAAATATTCAAATATTCTAATATTCTATAACAATTTACAAGCTTTTAAATAAAATCGACTTACGAACATCACTCTTTCTCTGTTTCAGGTGAGTTCAAGAGCAAGGGCCAACATTATGGCACCACGTACCTAGTTGTAAGTTATTTCATGCCAACCATCACAGTCTATAGGTCTATTAATAAGGGAAGCTAATACCAAAATATAGATGAAATCGAAGGTACCAATGACTTTGCGATTGCCACACTTTGCAATGCAATCAATTGCAACATCGAGATATCAGATGCTTATATAAAAATACAGAAAAAATCAGAGCAACAATTTCATTAAAAAATCTACCAATACCGATCATTTCATGGTCCTTAGAAATATATTTAGGATTTCTTATTACCACAAAGCTCCCAAACACATCTCTCGAAATTTCAAACACTAACGATAAATTTGATATTCCATCGCTTCGAACTTAACACAAGAATCGCCTTTCTGTATTCAGTAAAGTCTTCCCGGGCATTAAGTTCCCCACATCTGGAATAGTCCACTGCACAAGTGAAATATCGTCCTCGAATCCCACTCTGGTCCAGATCGCGAGAATTCAATCCAATACGTCGTCGTAAAATGGGATTGAAAATAAATTTCGTACGAATGGCGTCGCCGATAGCGCCTTGCTATACATATACTCGATGAAAACAGCGCCGGGCGTAGAAGAAAACAACAATTTCCCTGCACAACGTTTGCCCAGTCTGTTGACCTGAGAGCTTTGCGAGAAGACGATTCCTTCAGAGACAAGTAGCCACACGTTGGCGAATCTACTCGACCCCTGCAGGTATTGAAGGCCTGAATTGACCTACGCGTTGCTAGAGAAAGAGCCTCATTTCCCTGCACAATCGTGCTAGCGAGGCTCTTTGGGATGGCCTAGAGAATTACTCCGAAGAAGCAGGGGAAAAATCCACTGAAAGAAATTAGTCCGTACCCCACTTGCTCCTATAAGGAAATTGGTTCTCGCACAGCACACTTTTTGGCCAATTTAAGGCCATGGTGGGAAATAAATATTTTACATGACATTTCTTACAATTAGTCGAAATGTGAGGGGAAAGTTATAATAAGTCCTTGTAAGTAAATTTAAGAATCAAATTGTGATTATGATTCGTATAGTGGTCATATTTCATCTTCATTTATTATTATACTTCACATATTATTTTACTATGTGACTGTGGGGTGACAGCTGTCGAAAGTAGTTTAAAAAATAAGATCAAGGGCGGAAGGCGAAAAAGTAATTGAAAAATGTTTGGAAACGAAGTCAGAGGAGAATAGAAAATTTATTGTTAGTAGAAACGTGTAAATGTATTATAGGAAGTGAGGAAAAATTAAATGTATAGGGTTGAGTAACCATTAAGAGAAAATTGTTTATTCTCATCTAACATAGGAAAAAATACCAGAAAGAAACATGTTGCTTGTAGAACGACGTAATACAATTGCTGTGAAATGCACGTCACTCAATCAGTTACGTGAAAATGAAAAAGTGCACTTTTAATTCATAAGTTCCTTTGGTTTTTGTATTTTGAATAAATCGTTTGGGGAAGGTCCTGATCGTTACGAAACGGTACGGAAGAAACATGTGCAGCACTCATGGAGATAGCAATATTATTCTGACGTTTTAGGAAATTTCTGCATCAAATTTTACTTGACAGTATTTCGATTCTATTCCCTTCCATCGCAGCACATTCGACAAACGAAATGCACCCTTGAAGAACACGGGAAGAAGAGGAGAGCAAAATGAAGAGGAAAATAGTATTTCCTATGTAAGAACGCGTATATACCGCGGTAAGAAGAACGTGGACTTGGGCTGCGAGATTTCAAAGATTAATGAAACTGGTGAGAGTATTAAAAAGAAGAAGAGAATTGAATGGAGTGGAAGTAATCAAATATTGTCGACTTCAAAATCAAAGAAATGAAATGTAATATATGAAAGAGAGTGCTGTTTTCTTTATAATGCGTTTATTCTTTCCAAAAATTATAAATCTATAAGATAGAAACATGAACTTATACTAACAAATATCCTTAAACGTAAAAATCTTTCTTTCTTTCTTTCTTTCTTTCTTTCTTTCTTTCTTTCTTTCTTTCTTTCTTTCTTTCTTTCTTTCTTTCTTTCTTTCTTTCTTTCTTTCTTTCTTTCTTTCTTTCTTTATCTCACTTGCCATTTTTCGTTCTCTTTTAATATTCTTACCACTCTCATGAATCTCTAAAAGAGCTCACTGCACTCGTATCTCCCTTCATATTACTGTGGTACGCTGGTTTCAATACTCATTTACTTTCGTTTCTTCCTCTGGCTTGCCTATCACATACATTTCTATATTTACATCTCCACGAATTTTTCTTGTTCGTGCTTAACCATATTTACCTCGCTGCGCCTAGGTCGTGCATATTAGCAGCTACAGCTGAGCCTCGCTTTTGCACTCCGTTCTTCAATCTAACTTACATTAGCGTAAGAAAAACGTCATCACAAAACTCACGCACCAGTACCTCCTCAACAGAGAAGAACCATCATCCTGCAAAGTCTGTCTATGCAAAGTACAACTCTCAGTGGAACACATCATCCTACACCGCAGGAAATACTACCCCTACAGACAAAAATACAACTTAAGGCCCACAGGACAATTTAAACGACAAAGGATCAATACAGAGATTATTGTGTTACCTCAAAACTCATCAAACTGTGCAAGACTTGTAAACCAGACCCTAGGTTGCTAGTGGTTGATAAAAAAAAATCCGAAGTTGACGATCTCCTTTAACCGTTCAGGTGTTTCTAGCCCCTTAAGCAGAAATGGGTCACGAAGTTATTTCCTGCTGGTCCGAGAGAGATGAGGATGAAACATGTACTCTGTACATACAAAAGGAATTCAATACACGTAAATATCTTACCTTCTGCCACAGAGATTCGTGTACGAGGTTGCTTTTAAGGCCATCCATTTCCTCGGCCCTCGTATTCTCAGTATTGTTCGTAGCGTATCAAGACACGAGTTCCTGTCCCGAGATTTCTGATCTCTAGAAATCATTCGTGTCTTGGCTAACAATCTGTTTACACAGCCTGCCTTGTCTCCTTCTCCCTTCCTTGGTTAATACAGGATGGCTCATTAATTCATGCAAAAGTAAATCGTAAATGTGGAATAAAATATTTTTCTACGACCTTCTGTTATTGGGAGCAACAACTTTGATAATCGGTGGGGTATACATTCGATTCTTTTATCGAGTCTTATTTTCTGCTGCTTTTCAAACGTAGAAACAATATTTCTGTACTATAATTTGTAGAAATATGGTGTCGAATATCGATTGGGGTCGTTTAAGTGATACGAAGTACATATATCGATTTCGGTGACTTAATAGGACGTTGAGTTAGTAGTTGAAGATATTTCAGAAAACACAGCGATGAAAATACTTGACAGATTTTCCTAGAATTTCAATAATGTCAGATTCAGGAATTTTATAAAACATCAGATTAAAACAAAAATATAAAAGAACAATAGACCACAAAATTATACCTACCTCATAACAATCGTGATGAAATTAAATACTCGGGAATGTTAAATTAATAAAGTAACCGATAAAAAATAAACAGAGTATCGAAAAAAGGTTTTCGAATTCCAGTATTAAAAAAAAAACGATTTAACCGGGTTTCGAAGTTTTACAAAAAAATATTTTTGCCTACTTCAGATTTTTCAGTTTTTTTTTTTTTTTTTTAATAGTTATGGAATTACAAAAATATAACAAAATAAATTGTACACTCTCTCTCTCTCTCTCTCGCTCTCTCTCTCTCTCTCTCTCTCTCTCTCTCTCTCTCTCTCTCTCTCTATACGAAACCGTATAAGTCAAAACTAAAATAACCAAAATTCGTACAAATTATAAATTATAAATCTTTATTTCATTGAGTATTTTTCTTCTGCAATTATGAACTCATGAAGATTAGTTTTACAGTAAACTTCTACAACAACATACTGGTGCCCGAGGCGATTTCGAGTCAAAATGTTGACGTTTTTAATTAAATAATTAATCTCTACATATTAATTCTAGTATCTAAACCCGATTTTTTGAAATATCAAAACCAGTTTTCGAATTTTACTTTATCCCAAAAATGTTTTCAAACCCGGTTTTTAAAAACCGACAAACCCTAGTGACGAATCAGCGAAAATTGATTATAGACTTGAAAAAAAAGGAAGCTGTCCGTTGCGATACATTGAATAGAACTTCATGTTGGGTACAAAAAGTGAGGATTTCCCTTCCACCTCGTTTACCTATAGATCGAAAGGGTGAACGCGCGAGCAGGTTCATTCACTGCCCACGGCCTATAAATATAGGAAGTATGAAAATAATCTTTATAAAAAAAAACATGCGGTAGTTGTGTTATTTTTGCTGAAAAGTTTTCTTCGCGTTTATCAGGAACGATTGCGCCTTGTCACCTTTACTCTCTTACTCCAGGACGTTAGTCACGTTTATTTACGACACCGTGTATCTTATCAACATTCTTTCCTGTGCCCGCAATCAGCAGACACGCTTACGTTTTATCGAGAAGAACAAGCGTGATGTCATTCGTGTGTATCAGCGACGCTGAGTAAAGTGCAACTGGAAGCAAAGTTCCTTTTATCGATCGATGATTGTAGCGAACGTTTCGTACATCGCTTCCGATAGTTATTTCAAGACGCTGCTTCTGTGTGTTACGAGCCGGGGCTGCGGCAACGCGAGAGGCCGGCGAGGAGGGTATTTCCCAAGGAATACGGTTTATGAGTTTGTTAGTTAGGGGCGCGGACGAACCTGATGCGAAATCAGGGAGCCTCTATGAATGGAGTCACACGCGGACGAACCTGATGCGAAATCAGGGAGCCCCAGGAAGGTGAAACGTCGTGAACGAACCCGATGCGAAATCGGGGAGTCACTAGGATGAAGTTCACAGACGAACCTGGTGCGAAACCAGGGAGCTGTTAGGAGGTTGGATTATTCACAGACGAACCTGGTGCGAAACCAGGGAGCTGTTCGGAAGTTGGTAGATTTACAGACGAACCTGATGCGAAATCAGGGAGCTGTAGGATACGGACGAACCTGATGCGAAATCAGGGAGCCACTGGGTTGGAGAAGATTCCTTGTTGCGGATGAAAGGTTGCGAACGAACCTGATGCGAAATCAGGGAGTCGCGGGAAATGTTAGTAATGCCTCGTAACTCTTAATTAATATTTGATACAACTCGAGCGGTAAAGTTGTATCGGTGGGTGAGTGCTACTAATATTATAAGGATCGCTGGGTAAGAGATGGGTTTAACGAATCTACTCGATTTACACGTGAACACCATTCGTATATTCAATAATTAGTGATTGTACAAATGTAAGTGTCGCGATTAATTAAATAAATAAAGTGTGTAAGTTACCACTAGTTGCACGGTGTTGACGCACTGGCGATGCGGGGCGTACGAGTGGCTATTTCAAAGTGCCAAATAGAGTATAAACCGGACTCGCGGATCCTATGAGGTTAACTATGATTCTGACAGGGACTTTAGCCCGATCCTACTGAATATAACCAACTCTGTACGAGCGTGACACGACGTGACACGAACAAAAAGGCTTTTAGGGCGTTTTCCCTTCGCAGACGCGAGCTCGAAAAATGGTTGAGAGCGGCGTATGGGAAAATTCCACATACGTAACAGTGTTTGGAAAAACTACCGACGTTGGCGGGTAAGTAAGACGTTTTTAGAATCGAAGGGAACTCGCTTTTACGCTGAGACAGCTAATTGGGCAGGCATTTCCTTGGACCATTTGATAATAATGACATAACGAAATAAAACTATGATTCATCTGAAATCAGCTGTCGCTGTCCTTTGTCCCGACCGCTCGCATAAAAACGACGGTTACGTCACTGATGCTCATTATAATTCCGCGTGAGCCTTGCATGTTACGCAAGAATATCGATCGGATACTAGGTTGGCTGGCATTCCTGTTTCACTAAAAATTGAAGACTAATAGTTTTTTTTATAATACGTATAGGTATTCTAGTAATAGTTCTAATAGAGCTGGGAAAAGATACCGTAAACTGGTGGAGTTATTTAAGTTGTATTAAAGAAGGAAAAGAATACAATTTTGATATATTTTGAAACTTGTAGAATAATCACAAAAGATGCAACGTTATAAGAGGATATTTAAAGCAAATGTAAAAATGTTACTTTTTATATCATACTAGCGTCACTACTCGGCTTCGACCGAAATTTAGATTCTGATTTTATATAAAAAAAATTTATTTATTTTTTTTTATGAAAATAGTCACATTCGTCTGAATTAACTAGGCAAAATAAACCGGGACACATTTCGTGACCCCAAAGTTTACCGCTCGAAAATTTTTAGGCAACAGACAAACACAAACACAAACACTTTCTGCTTTATATATTAAGATAAGAAAATGTTACAAAATAATGCCAATGTTCCCTCAATTTATGGTAGAAGAGCAGAATGACTATATAAAGTTACTAAAATTCGCTGAAAGAAGAACATAAGTGTGTGTGAAGAACGATCTGAAGACTTGCAAACATTCGTATTCCTTTTCGCAGCATGTTTCGTCACCACGTAATTGCCATATGTAGATTTTTAAACAATCGATGTATTTCACATGATGTTAAAGGGGTTTAAGTCACCACTCTGCTGCTTTCGAATTTATTAAAGAAGTACTGCACTTGAAAGATTACAATTTTCCTTGTTATTCGTTCTGAGCCAAATCACATGTCACATGTTAGGAATTTTAATGAAATTTAAATTTGATGTAATTCGCGTGAAATTGGAAGGTGTTTAAGTCACCATTTCGCTGTTTTCAAATTTGTTTAAAAAATACAGGCGGTCAAAGTTTGCAATTTTTAGCTATTCGCTTAACGAGTTCGTTCTTCTTTTACTTTATTCACGCGGAATTGAAGAGCCCTTGTAGAAAACACTGTAAGTGCCAAAAATCAAATTCTGTACTATATGTAGTATTACCATTGGCACGTAGAATACTTTTCCAATAAAACAAAAAAAACAAACATTGCATTTTGGCATTTAGTGATTTCTACAAGGACTCTTCAATGAAATCGTCAAAAGTTTTTCAAGCCAAACATATTTTTATTTTGCAAATTTTGCTTCAATGTCGCGTGTTTAAAAATTTGGTAAAATATGAAACTACAGAATGAACATGCCTAAGTAGTATAGCCAATTTAATATTGGCATCACCATAAGCTATTCCAGACCGTGGTGCGGTCCGTTTCAGGCGCCCCACAGCGCATCATATCGAATGAACTCCCCAAACGAAATCGACAAGCCCCGTACACACCTACAAAGCGTGCCCATCCCCTTCAAACGTGACCAGAAATTCCCAACAACTCCTTCTGTAACAACAACACTGGCCGTCGCGCGCAATCTTCTGGTAATTCCCATAATCGTGCCGCAATCCCGAGGCATCCCTGGAACCGTGTCTACCTGGGCTCGCCCATCATGTTCTCCAGGACGCGCAAATAACTTTTCCAATGGCGATAGCGCCAGAATCAACTAATCAGCACGGGTCGTGGCGCCTGCGAGATCGCCAGTACGCACACAACGCTTATCGAGCTGGTAGAGCAACATTCCACGGTTGGGAATGACCGTACTCATTCCTCCGTGGTCTCCTGCCAGCAACGAAAGGATTCGCCGCGAAGGTGCACCGCCCCGTTGTGCGCGCGCAAGCATCTGTGTGCGTGCGTGGCTGCGAACAGCGTGAAAGGTGACACAGGAAACCATTTCGTTCACCTGTTCCACTCGCCGCCGAAAATCGAACTCGACGGAACCTTGATCCGACCTTCCCCTCCGCGTTTGAACATTAAAGGCCCCTGGCTGGTCTGGCGGCATTCCCCGACCCACGCTTCTGCTTCTTCTTCGTCTTCCTCGTCTTCCTCGTCTTCCTCGTCTTCCTCGTCTTCCTCGTCCTTCCCTTTGTTTTTAACAGTCTCTCTCTTCTACCTCCTGGCCATCTCCTCTCGTTTAGAGGCTTCCTTGCGCATGTTTACTTCTCCTTTCCTCTTTCTTTTTCTTCTTTACTTTTACTTATTTTTTTGCGGTTGTGGTAAATATCACGAACGGGTTAGGTTAATATTAAAAGTAAATTGTTACATTTTTTTTTACTTTAATCAATTTATTTAGAGAATTTCGAACATTGAAAACATTAGTTTTCATTTCAAATTCTAATAAAAAGCTAATGGATAAAGATTTTCATTAATACTCCAGATCGACCTTAGTTTAGTAATTTAACAGTCATGACTCGTAAGTATAACAGTAAAATGTGTGTGTAGGTCCAGGGCCCACGGATAATGCAGATATTATGCGCGTTATAAAGTAATTAGAATTCATTGTATGCAAATTACTACAGAAAACAGTCGTACCGCACGCCATTATATTACATTTTCCGTTGACGTGCGATTAAGCTCTTGCATTTCATTAGTGGACGCAAATTTAGGAGAATTGTTCTGCGATATTCGCAGCGCGAACTTACACATTATAAGAAGTAAGGGTTTTTTTGACAGTGTAGTATGATCTTCATTTATCTCGCTTATATAAATTATCTACCTAGTTTATATATTTTGGAGAATTTTATGGCGTGGATAAAAATTAGATGGAGGAAATAGGTGGGTTTTTATATTATTGCTAATCCCTTACGCAAAGTATTTAATAATTGAAATAATTAAAATCAAAAGATGCGACCATCATAATGATAGAAGAAGTTCTATCTCACTAGCTGAAATAATTATTTTGTACATAAATATATGAGCGAGAAGGAATAATATTCCTAATTAAATACAAATATTTGGTTTGTATTTAAACCAAACAAAACGGTTAACAAATTATAACATACTAGACTTCTTGGAGAAACCTAATTTTACATTAATTACCTCAGAACAAAGGAATAAGTACTATTGCAAATAAAAAAACAGTTTCATACAATTTCATTCAAACGAAACAAAAAAGAAAATAATTTCATACAAATCGATTCGAATTAAAAACAAAAACCAATGCCGTATAAACTGATTCAAGTAAAAAATTGAACAATTCACTTTTAATATCAATCTGCAAATAAAGGAAATGTAAGCATTTCTGCAATTACATAACAAGCTGCGTCTCGTGTGCTCAAATAGCTATTTAGTACACAAAGCATATAGGAACAATATTCCTATTTAAATACGTATGATAGCAATAGATGAAACTGTGGCACGCGGTATAATTGAAGTTGACCCTCGCAATATCGACGCAATGTGGTCCCATTAACAACTGCTTTGTTTCGATGAAAGAGCTGAGCTTTGCAGTTCAAGCATCCTGTTTGCGGCGTGTTAACGAACCATTGGGCTCTGGAAGCATCGCGTTAATTTTATAATTCGCTGAAATCGATACGCAACATAGGTATAAACACGAGAGTCCTGCAAATAATGTACACTTCTTGGAACAGGTCAGTCCACGTTGAATCACCCCAATAACATTTTATCAAATGGCAAAAATCATTATTTTATATATATCACTGAGAGTTAGATACGATCGTTGGAAACCCAAGAAAATGTAAAAAACATTTCAAATTATATCCATAAATTCGTGCGTTGATCTAAGTTTTTTACGGGAACAATTTGTACCATTATTTCAGATGTTGCTATATTCAACTTCTAAATGAATTTTCAATCTTCTTTGTTGGGTTGATTACAATATATACAAGTGATAAAGCAGCCTTTAAATAAGACAAATAAGAGTGATGTTATTTTTAGGGATTCAAAGAGTGCCATTCTGGCCATAAATAAATTCTTGGATAATCATTTAATTTTTTATATCAGAGCTACTTATCACAACGCGATAAAGCTACTAAAATGAAATTCTATTCTGAGTTGTAGATAAAGCAACTTCATTGCCTTATAAAAACATTAAAATCGGTGCATTAGTTCTTAAAAAAAAATGAACGAAAATAGGCCGCTTTTTTGACCGGTAAAGTAGAATGGACCTTTAAACTTCTTCAATCATCATTTCACGACCAAACTGCGTAAACACTCTAAATAAACTGAATACTATCGTACATTCTCGATCGCCTGCCAAATTAATCGATTAGGACTGAACTTGAAAGGCACTCCCAATAACGTTAACACTTTGGCGCACGGTTTTGAGAAACGCTCTTTCAAGTTGGTCAAACCTTTCCCAGCGATTGCTACTGGCAAAGAAGTTTTGCTGAACTCGCTTCGAGCAAAAATTCGGGGACACTCGGACAATAAAATTCTTTCGATGCTTTCCTGAAAATATGAACGAGAAAATACCCCGACGACATTCAAAGTGTTAAGATCGTCTACAGACGAGGTAACTCATCATTTGAAAATTCCTCTACATTGGTTCAGATGAATCTGCTTGTTGCAAAAATGATTAAATCTTGCTCGTGGAAAAGAAGTAGGTAAATACTGTATTATTTCATGCACTGCACTTTCCGTGAACAAAACGGGTTGCACGACGAAAAGTTGAAACGTGCATAGAATTTAGGGTCAATTTTGACCCATACTTTCACTGATACATGACACAGAATACTCTTTTGTATTAAATGCCGATCTTGATATGATTTCAAACTCTTAACTTCTTCAAGAACTACCACTAACAACAAGTATCGCGTGCAGTTTGATATGAAGGATGATTTTATTCTATGTCCCAAGCGGATCCTGTATCTGCCATTTTCTGGCTAATGTATCTGTTAGTATTTTTCAATATACACTTTTAATAGCCCGACAACGTTTCTTGCGGAGAGGTGCGCCAATTAACGGGTTAAACTAAAAGTAACATAACTATTCAATAAATGATTGCAGAATGAAATCACAAAAGCATAAAAGCCACTATACGCCATGGTCATTAAATCCCCTGAAATGGTAGTTGCGTATCATCCTACTTAGTTCTACTTTTATTTTGTCGTTAATCATTGCCCCATGGACGAATATATTGTGCTCAACGGGAAGCAAGAAAATGAATTCCATTCGCGTTTCTTTCCTACGCCGAGAGAAGTCTACAATAATTTACGGGACAGTGGTTCTCGTCCCCGGATTTAATTCCTCTCGACTTTCTCCGAAGCTTTCAACTGGACACTTCTTGGCGAAGTGCCGATAATGCTCGCACGCTCGCCGATTGGTAGGCGTCCGCCCCTTCGTTTCCCATGCGGATTCAATCGCAAAAAGTTTACCTCGAAATTCACTTCGATCTTACTGAAACGCGAATCACTTTAAACTAGTTCTAGGAGATACGACTGTTCTTATTAAAAAATCGTTTATAAAAGCCTTGCCACTTTTAAGCGATCTTTGATTTTAATTTATCTATGTATCTTTCTACTATCATTTCTAATATCTACAAAAAAAAGCGGAAAAGAGCGATGGAAGAATGTTGGCAATTTAATTTCGTATATTTGTTTCAAACTTTTATTTGGAGAATTGGAGAGCATTTACTTAGGGTTGCCAACTTTTTCAAAATAATATGGTACTCTTCAGAGGAAAGTGGTAGAAAATCAATCTTAGGTACATTAAAAGGACATCTTATTTTTTGAATGTATATTTTTTTGTGCATTTTGTATTAGTAATTAATTTATTGTCTTTAACAAATATGTGAAAGGATTGATTGCACTAAAAATCCAAATTAACATGTAGGTATATAAAGAGCTGATTTTGTTACGAGAGATATACATATTGTACCGAGTAGCTCCGTTTCTCTCTTCCCGCCAGTTCTTATACATTATAGAAAAAAATCCTCTGTGTTAAAATTTAAATTCGCAAATTAATTGATCTAGTCATAGAATAAAAAAATAAGTAACATTGTAGAATTTTATCGATGTATCGAAAATATAGTAGTTTCACGCACTATATATTTTTCTAACAGTATCTAGTACACTACACAAAAATATAGTACAATACTATATATTATAGTACAGTTGGCAACCCTACATTTGCTGGATCTTTTTCATCTGGTCGTTTGAAACTTTTGTACAGAACTCGCAGAATACAAAGCTTGTCAGGTTTTTGTGAAGAATTCTAGACGAGTCGAATTGCCAAAGCGTGGATTATACCGAATGAACAAACATGCTAGAAAGTATACACTATTTATCAAACTATCCATCTTACCTTTCACGTATTAGAAACGGCCGACTGATCTAACAAATAGCCAATTAAGGACACGATGATGATTGTGTTGCAATGGCTGAATGAGTACTTGCTGTGGCAATTGAACAAGTACGAAACAGTAGCTTACAGCGCAAGCAGATCATAATTTGAAGCTTGGGAAAGAACAATGATAAATAATAGCCTTGTGCCTGGAGCTGGTGGTGTAAGTTCTCTACAAGCTTCAAACGAATTATTGCGTAGTTTACCTCAACCAGTATAATATATGTAGGTAATTGAGCATTCTTAATTTTAATCCCTAATTTTGAGATCCCATGAATATTAGTTTTTTCGCTGTGTATTATATATCTACAGTGGACAAATTTTAAAATATAAAAATTGTGACAGAAGTGGGTATCGCAGTGACTGCGGCAGAAGTGGCTATAAATTGAGAAAAATTGGGTATCTGCAAGTAGAAATATGTGTAGACCAGAAAAAAGGTATAACAAAGAGATAAGAAAAATAAGATAATTCCATTAGAAAGAATTATACGAAAATTTATCCAATTTAGTATTAAATGAGTCATGCAGACGTGTAAGAATGTGAGTCAAATACACTGTTTTTATTTCCTTCGATTTGATTTGCATTTTTGGAGCTTCGTAATTCGTTTATGCGTAATTGATTAATGTTATTACGTAAGCCACATCTAGTTTAAAGCAATAAATAAATAAATAAATGAATAAATATATATATATAAAAGGTAAGACTCAGTTATAGAATAAGACCTGATATCTTTATCTCTAAAGCTTTCGTGACTATACGGAACCGTGAAATGTAAAATCCTCCTTTCTATTTCGCTCGTTGAAACTATCATATCTTTTCTGTTCGAAGCAAACGTTACACTTATAAGCATATACCGTACTTCAAATTGTGTTACGCGAGTTCGATTATGGAAGCCACAGAGCTTCGTCAGTCACGTGAACACAATTGTTAGTCGCAATAGTAGGGCACAAAATTAAATTTGCATACGAACGACATTCGGGAATGCAGCGAGCCTATCAAACAATTACAGCTAATTGTTAGTGGTAGCTCAAGGTACCTATAGGTACCGCTTATATTCGAATTGTATAAAGACCATAGAAGAAGGAATTCTGGGAAACATGGTTGAATGACCCGCGCTATCTTTATCTTGTTTAGTTGAGATTTGTTTTAGAATAAATTCCATAGAGTATTATGTAAAGGCTTAAATGTTATTTATAGAATTACAGTTTATCTGTTAATCAGTAATCGACACTTGATCATAACTTTCCAAGGCTTCCACGATTTATATCAGGCAACTGTGCTACTAAGGAACTTTCCTACACTCGTGTGCGATGTCACAAACGAACTGAAAGATTGTTTATTAAAAATTAGAATGATATTTACGCGAGTATTTGCAAGGAGATAAAAGATCATATCGTTTGCTGAATAAGCTGCGTCATAATTCAAGTGTCATACGAAGATAAGACTGTCAAAGTGATGGGAAACTGCGACTGCAGAAACGAAATTGAACACTGATAAATTTTATTTGCTGTATGTGTTCGTATTAATTTTATCTGATGGAAAATTCAAGGTTCATATCGATTCTTTGTAAATATTTTGCTATCAAATTCAATCAATTTCGTCTAATCGACTAACTAATTTCTTTCCCTTATAAAAATATCCTTCAAATAATATTGGTTATTCATAATGCATTAAGACTCAATTAGATTTATAATTAGAGGCTAATTATAATCTATACAGCTGATGAATGAATCAGTAATCAACTAATTAATTTCAATCATGCACACATGCTTCTTGGCTTATACACCGAGAGGGGGGTACTTTCTCCTTCGCGTAGGTAATTTATGGTACTTAAAACGGTATTTTTAAGCCATTCGCGCTCCGCCACGTGCAGATGAAGATTTTCATTCCACGTCCGCGGCGCGATGTCGTGCAACGACCCCTTAAATAGTCAACAAATCTTCTTTAAATAATGTCTTACTTAAAGATGCGCCGTGTGCCGAGAAAGTTAATCGAAACGGTTGATGCCGCGGTTGTATCGACGATCGAGGGGGAATTTCGAAACAGCTGTTGCCATTTGTCGTCGTTCGTAATTTAACTTTCATTTCAATAGAATGTTGCGACCGAAAGAGGCAAGTTTCCGTGCAAATATTAGCAGGCACGCCACGGCCACGGCCACGGGTGGATTCGAAAGAATCGCGTCGAGTCCGACATCGAATCGGGACAGTCGAGGACGCATAATCTAATTAACTGTCGCACGTCCCAGATAATTGTCTCTAAATGATAACGAACAGAGGAAATCTACGATGACCTTCGAATACATCAAGTACATCGCAAGTACATCGCAAGTACCTGGATGAAATACAAGAAATATTTTCGTCACTGAATATTCGATAGCGAAAAGGGCCAAAGGGTTGAAAGTATATATCTGAAGCCAGAAAGTATAGAGGAACACATTAAAAAAACTGAATTTTGGAAAAATATGATGAATAAGGTATTCAGCAAGGATTGCTACGTCTATATACTCCAGATGCGTCATCCTTCATTATAACCTGTTCAGGGAGTTTTCTAGTTTGGGACGCTGTTTTTCGGGGCATTTTTAGAACATTTTCCTGAGAAAACGAGAAAACAGTTTCAAGCCCCCTTTCTTGCATTTCATTATTTCACGTTCCTGCTGTAATTTAATGTTTGTGAAGAAAAAAATATGGATAGTTTTTGGATAATTTTATATAGGTATGTATTACGTCTTTTTTTCTGCCTATATTCGCCATAAGGGGGTGAAATTGGTCTCTGAAAATCCGGCTAGCTTCCGAGTTTGTGTTATAACTCGCATATCACTTTTACCAAATGATAGTCCTAACTAAAAGAAATAACTTTCCCCTGAAAACTTTTTCTCTATCTCCTAGAGTTCGCGAGTTATAGCAGAAAATCGGAAAATAGCCGGATTTCCAGGGACCATGGTGGATTTCACCCCTTCGAGTGAATTTAGGCAGCAAAAAAAAAATGCGAAATACATATCTATATATCTTCAACATAATCCCAAAATTTCATAACTTTTTGAATCTCCGGCTTGGGGATCTTCCTGTGTTAGTGAAGAAGCATTTTCAAACGACGAGTTAACTCGTCTTCGCCGGTTAACAGGTCACTTTCTAAGTTTCAATTGTACAATGATCATTATACTTCTATACTTCTTACAATATACAAGTATTCCAAAACAAAAGAACGATAGGGGAAAAAAGACTATGAAGTGAATCCTCCGCTCTTGTTAATGCCTGTTCCGTTCCTCTAATCATTCGACAATGCGAGAACTGGATTTAAAGGCGATGCTCCATCCACGCTAATAACGCGGTACGAATTTCTGCTTGCAGGTGAAAGGAATTTCTCGACTTAGGCTAGGATGTCACATCACAGCGACGACAACATGCTGATAGCAACCTCGGACTCCTTCTGGGAGCCGGGCAACTACAAACGAACGACCAAGAGGATCGAGGATGGGCACAAGCTCTGCGACAGCTTGATGGCACTGGTGCAGGAAAGGGCGGAGATCGAGAAGAGCTACGCGAAAGCGCTGAAGAATTGGTCGAAGAATTGGAACGACAAGATCGAGAAAGGACCCGAGTATGGAACCACCGAGGCGGCGTGGAAAGGCGTCCTCGTTGAATCGGACAGGCTGTGCGATCTCCACCTCAGGGTCAAAGAGAATCTCTGCAACGATATCATCCACCAAGTGAAAACGTGGCAGAAAGACACCTATCACAAGGTAACGCACACTTCTCCACAGACATGGTGAATCGGTTAACGTTAGGCTGGGTACAGGCGCGAGGCGCCATGGGTAAAGGGTGTCACAAGATATTATCACTGGAGATAGTTTAACACTGACAAGATATTATTATTGGAGACAGTTTAACACAGATTGGATTTTTTCTGCGGAAATTCACTCTGCACGGGTGAAATCAACCCTCAACTCGTAGAAAATCTTATTACCGTCTGTTGTTTCTTTCGCAATGCGGTTGACACTCCATCTAGCTTACAGGTACATTGTTTACATTCAATATAAAAAAAAATCAAATTGTTTGTTTATCAATCTCTTTTGCCGTTTAGTATGGAGTAATGTTAACCTTTAGGGTACTGGCGAAGCCCTTTTTGGGGCTTTGAGTAAGCGCACTACTTAACAATGATTTAAAGTATAAATACGCGTGTGTGTTAGTGTTCGACTGTGCTTTTGTGTATGTTCTTTCTATAAATTCGTTCTGTTCAAAAGAACACAAAAAAATATGACAAAATAAAATAATTCGTGAAAGAACACAAAAATTAATAAATAATACAACGGAAAAAAGAAGAAGAAAAAATGATACAAAAACTTTTTACGTCTACGTTGTGAGCGGTCTGGTTAAGGCTAAAAGAAACTTTTCTGAATTTTGGTATACGTTCATTCGTTTAGTAATCAGTTGCTATAATCAGCAGTATAAAAAAAAACGAGACATACTGTATTTTTGAAATTAAAAAAATTAAAAATTTTATTACCGTTCTGAACCGGCAAAGCCTCTTTTGAGACTCTGTGCAAGTTTTCTAATTCCACACAAAATATACGTTACATGTATATAAATTTTTGGAAACTGAAAACCACTTTTTTTTGTGCCGGTCTAAAGGTTAATATTGTTCGAGCGTCAATAAAGAGTCTTAAACACACAGATTTTTCTATATCGTGGTGAATCAATGGTACTTTTTACCGAGGATCCGTGAACGCCCCACGTAGATACTTGTGTTTCAAAAGCTCACATGCGCACTGTGCACTCCCGGGTTAAAGTTATCGTATTTTCTCATTTTTAATTGCAGTCGATGATGACGCTGAAGGAGCGCAAAGAAATGGAGGACGCGTTCAAGAAAGCTCAGAAGCCCTGGGTGAAGCTCCTTCAGAAGGTCGAGAAAGCGAAGTCGGAGTACCACAACAGCTGTAAAACCGAGCGAACCGCCGCGAACATGGAGAGGAACGCCTCCGCCGACAGTTCGCTTTCGCCAGATCAGGTAAAACGAACGACAGTCATATCTGCCCGGGTCGATTACAGTAATACAGAGTTACACCATCCCCGGTCCATACGTCGATTAGTGCAATTGTTACGTTACGTATTCGAATCATAGCCGTCGTGGTCGTGCTCGTGCTCGCTTTCGAAAGGTTTTTAGACGAGCCCGATGCCTCGCGTCAAGTAGTTTACGCGTTCTCTAAAACGCTTGTGAATCGTGCACTGCTCAAAATAAGCAGAGGCTAGGTAGTTCAAATGACTTTACTCGTTATCGTGGTTGCAGTGGAAAGGGAATTATAAAGTCATTGACGGGTGCCCTTAAAATGGCCTCATTGCAACGAGACTTTAGGGCTCCTGAAATGAAGAGATCTCGTTTGAAATAACAATGTTTTTCGTTTGTAAATGAAAGCTATTTTAATGTATAGTGTTGTACATGCTCACAGAAGTATCCATCCACCCTATATGTATGTAACATATTTTAGGTATTAAATCGACCGCAACTTGGCGTGAAATGAAGTATTTATTCAAAAGAGGGTAGTGATTGTGCTCTACTAAATACTTCGTTCCATCTTCTTCCCCACTACTATTTTCCATATTAAACCAACGAATGTGCTAGTACACGTAATGAAATTTGGTTTCTGCTAAATATAAGTCTCGGAAACGCTGCAGTATAATATTAGATACATAATTAAATTGAGGACTTTACAGCAAGAGGGGTGCAGCTCCATCTTTAACAACCTCGAGTAAATTAGAAAAAACTGTTTATAAAATTATTGCTTTGACTTAACATTAAAAAGAGAAGACTGATTAAAAAATAGATATTTTCCCACAGTAAATAGTAGTTATTGAGTTGATAAGTTTTTATTCCTATTTTTGGCGATAGAATATTCTATAATAAAAATATTAATATTCATATTTTTATTTTTATTAATTAATCACTTATTATTTTATTTCTTAATATTAATATTTTTCTTTTATTTATTAATATTAATACTTCGGTTTTTATTTATTTGCAATAAATCGCTCATTTGTTATCGAATTTGCATCAAACGTGCCCCAAACGATGTAGACTTTTTTTTACGTATATTACACGTCGTAACTCAAAAACTGTCAAAAATGGAGCTGCACCCCAGCGATGCAAGGTCCCTTGCTGCAATTTCTGGATTATTCAGAAACGTGATTCACTTATTGTTTTGAGCAGTGTATCGTTTATGAAAGAAACTAAACCAGCAACGACGATCAATTGCTTCGACACAAAGCACAGTAACTAATCAAATTCTTTTCGAAGCGACAATATTATTATCGGCAGAACAAGCACATCCAAAAACACATAGTATGTGACGTCGTATGTGCCATGTGTGCGTCCGTAAACTTTAGTGTGTATTACTGTGTATCTCGATCGCACAATTGCGACTCAATATGCAAGTAGAAACAGCCGTTATTTAGCAAGTATCATTTTCAGATGGCCCGAGGCTCAGAAAACGTATGTGAAAAATCCCGTGTTATCTTACCAAAACAAAAACTTTGCATGCCGTGTTGTTCTATGTTCTCGAAATTTGTCGATAGTATTTCGTATTTTCCAATGTGACAAGACCCTTCCACATTTTCGTAAATGACTCTTTCCCTTCTCTGCACGTTTCAATGATAATTTACAGATAAATTCTTCATGTTTTACTTGAACCTTTAAATAGTAACCAAAATTACTTGGATGTTGTTAGTGAACAATTTAATAGTGCATCAAAAATACGTGTCGCACACAGAAATATTTGATATAGTTAAAGTAGAGATTTTTCGCTTTTGAGTGATGTCTGATGTGATCTTGATGGAAGCTACTTTTTTAACAGCGACGAAAATTATCGCGAAACTATACAGTCGACCAAAAGAAAATATAAGTTTAAAATTGTAGTCCTCATTCTCCAGAGATTTCCTACAAAATATTTTTGTTTCATTTAATCACTACAATCTTTCTCTTTATTATAATTTCCTTGTTTAATTTCTTGTGGTTGTAAAACATTGCATGTTATGATTTTTACTAAAATTTTTAAATATTCTTTTCCTGAAAGCGAACAACCACTCTAGCCAAGAAATTGAAACAGAAATCGATTTGCAGTCCATACATTATGGTTTGCACCAAAAACCCAACATTTTCCAAAAGTGCATAGAAAATGTTTTGTGTCGACTCTTTAGTACCTAATCTTTATTAGGTATTATAAAAACTTTAGAACATCCCTTTGCGATAGAAACGAGTTACCCAAATTCGATATATGGCGATCAGCTGGTGCAAAAAGTTCTACTCTCACGTTTCGTGGGTTTTCTTTAGAGAAATTTGGAAAATTATTGTCGAAACATCGTTGTAGTTGAAATAGTACCTACCGCAAGAATACTTATCGTTGCACGCCTCACTGCCGGGAAATTGAATAATCACCGATGGAGAGGCGATTGTCTGAAAACAGGCTACCAACGTTTTTAGATGACAGTATGTGGATGTGGTGCATGGGGCCTCAGAATACGAAAATCCATTAGGAATTCTAAAATAGGAGACGTTCCGCTTGTATGTATAATTACATTGCATGCAGCATGTACGTTTATTAACATTCTCCCATTTTTCGTTACAGAAAGCTCTGCTGGTAAGCAAATCATCTGTCTCGTACATTATTTTCCAATTAATAATCGCACACCGCAAACATCGAGTCTTCGAATAAAAATCTTCCTGAAATACGTGGTACAAGCCGAAAGCAGGTGATTCGCTATGAAAAGTTAAATCGAATATGAAGAATAAAATTTTTTGTACGAGCTCTGGTTTTTTAAATAATCGATTTTAAAGGACCATTTGTGCTGATGTGCACATAAACCAACCTGTATATTGGGCATTTTTACTTTCATTTTTCTCGAAAATGAAGGCACGTGGAAAAAAGTTTTATTGTATATCCTCGATTGTTTTTTAAAAGGAGCGACCTCAAATCGGATTATACCATTTAAAGACACTCTATATACTGTTCAGAACAATTAGGATACTACATGGCTAAATATTACTAAATTCAAAAAATAAAAACTGAACGAAAATCCAATGCGAGAGATTGTGTAGTATATAGAACCAACGCAGTTTCTAAATAAATGTAGTTGCTGGGTAAAAGCACTTCATACCATACGAGCACATCTTTAAACGTGGTCTTAAAGTTCGAAATCAGGAATTATAAATGACTGTGTCTACTCGCTGAAAATAATATGTACTGCAAATGTTTAATTATTGACAACAAACAGCATCTAGAAGTACGACACACAGAAGAGAACTGAAAAAGGTCAAAAATATTTGGGCACACTGTATAGCACATTTAAGTTGAATACTTTACTAAAAGTGAACGATAGTCATTTGAGTTAACTATTCTCTAATTATTTTGAGCAGTATGTACGCACCGAGTAGAAAATTGCATTATTTTAAACTAAAAGATATTTGTTCTATTTTTTTTTTTGTAAAATTAAATTTTAATATAAACTTTGAGATTTTCTCAGCTTACAAAATCATGTGGAAATTTCATTGTGATTTGCAATTTATTCTGCTCGATGATTGCTTGGTATCTACTCGGTCCTCGCTTGCAAGTAAATGTAAAAAAAATGAACGAACTCGAAAATGTTCGATCAGGAAAGTTACTCCTATTCGTATAAATTTTAGATGCTCGATGAATTGATATGCTTCAGCTGCTTCACTAGTGGCTCTGCTTACCTAGATTCGCGATCTTGAGAAACCACAGATCGATATTCACCTTTCAAAATTCTGTTCCATACAGTGTTAACGTCGACTTTTTAGATTGAATATTCACTCCTAAATTCTTTATTCGATTACTCATACATCTATCACCATCCATGTTACTACCACTTCCTTACACAAATGTTATACAAACAAAACTACCCCCATACTTATACTTTTTAAACGAACTTTCACCAGAGATGCGCAAAATTTTTATTTTAATAAAACTTTGAATAACGAATAAATGTTACGAAAATTAATCGTCATATGTCGAATAAAGTTAACTCGGGTTAGAAAAAGTTAAAGTTAAAGTCACAGTTACAGTCAAAGTTGAAAAATGAAGAAAGAAAACATTAACTTTATTCGTCGAAGAATCTAAATTTAAAGTAACTTTTATTCGATCCGTTATTTACAGAATTCTTTATTTAGTTAATGCCCAACTCTGACTTTCACGAAGAATTACAAAATCATTCGAATAATAATTTAACTATTCAATACAACCTAGTTCACGAGGAGCCACCATTTTCGAAAGGACTCTAAATTTTATTTTTACCTTTTCTGTCTGAAGAAAGTGCATCACAGTCGCTTGCAAATTTGTCACAGAATTTAATAACTGCGCGTAAGGCCGTAACTCATACGGACCATTTTAGGCGCCCACTACGACCACAAAAACGGTTGTGCGTTGCGTCAACCACCGACAGCAACAATTTCGTGGTACAGTTTTTTGTCGTTGATACGAACTTTAAGCGTGGTTGATTCCAGCGACAGCCCAACCACTGTTTTGTGATTGCGGTTGGTGGTCAAAAGTTGCGAAAAGTGGTCCCAGTTAACACCCTAAAGCGGCAGAAAAGAAACGAAACACAGACACAAAAACCGCAAAAACACTCCAACACCCGAGATATTTAAAAAAACGCGCGCCGAAAATCGAGTCGCAAATCATTTTTGAATCCCTCGTATCTCAGGAACAAAACCTCAGATTACAAAATGGCACTTTTCGATACCTTCCTATACGCGGAATTTGCAAGTTACAACTTCTCTCATATGTTTTCGGGACACCCTTTATGTAACACTGCTCGCACGCATCTCACAAAATTCATCAGACTTTATAAGAAATAATGACTGGTATGCTATACTTCACTTTAACTCTATCGCACGTGTAGATCGATTATCTTACTTATTTAATTGATATATAGAGGTCACGCTTCGTTTTTTCTCAAAGCTATTCTTTGCCATCACAATTATACGCTAGACGAGCTTGAGGGTAAAGAGCTGGAATTTTCGCGAACACTATAACGCAACTTTCCATAATTATTCGAATAATAAACATTGTTCAGAAATCGTGTTCCACGGTAACTTAATCCAGTACGTGCGTAATTACACATAGCTGTACAAATATGAAGTACAGGATAGTCTCTGTCCACTATCGACGAGCGTTTTTTAATATACTGGGTTCGTACCAAGATCTTTACCTTCAATGTAGCAGATGCGAGCGCAGAACGTTCGCGTCATTCATTCCCGCGGTGTTCTATTTAATCGACAGGTGAAGAAAATGCAAGACAGGGTGCAAAAGACGAAAGAGGAGGTGCAGAAGGCGAAGGAAAAGTACGAGGCTACCCTGCAGGAGATTAACCAGTACAACCCCAAGTACATGGAGGACATGACTCAAGTGTTCGAGAAGTGTCAAGAGATGGAGGCGCAGCGACTTCAGTTCTTCAAGGAGGTTCTGTTTGGCATCCACAAATGCCTCAATATATCTCAGGATCCCATGTAATTATACATTCGTCTCTTTTTGTATACATACACTGGGCGTAGCTTAACATTTCGGGCCTACATCAACGGTGGACGTGGACAAAAAAACGATGAAAAAAGTTCCTATAAATATGTGCCCTAATAGACCTTGTTCCCGCGATATAATCATTTTTGTCCTCCAATAATTTAATGGCAAACAGAGATAGTGTAACTTATTCTACTAAATATTTTTATATCTCTTTGTAATTGGACTTGTTTTTTGTAATGTGAAATTAGTAGGTTAATTTTCTGTAAAATTCTTAAGGGTGCATTCTACTTTGCCGGTCGAAAAGAGGCCTGTTTTCATGAATTTTTATTTCAAGAACTAATCTACGGATTTTAATGTCTTTAGGAGTGAAATGATTATTATTCCTTAAAGTATAGAATCGTATTTTTCATGTTTCCAAACTATAATTACAAATGTGTGGATTTAAATCGCAATGTTTGTGGACCAGTGAGAACACAGACCCTCTGCGGAAGTCTTCCTTGGACTTACAGTGGTCCTAAAATGATAAAAATGCACAAAAAACGCGGAAAAATGGGCAGAAAATCCAGAAGAGATTGTTTTTCTTTAGAAGGCCGATATTTTGTAACCACCGTTGATAAATGAATAATTCTACCCCAGACCTAACTGAGACCTAACCCACGTACTAAAAGAGTTTCAAAAATCGATTTTCTCCACCAGAAAGGCTCGTATGTAAAAAGTTTATTCTGCATTTTTTTATTTATTCTGGCATAAGGATTCACCTCCTTTCCGGTTGTGGCATGATTTACTATTCAACTTGTATAGATGCAAGTGCCTATACAAATATATGTATGTCATATACATACAAGTATCTATATACACATAAGGGGTGATCCTTAAATTACGTAAAGCATTGGAGGGGTCGCTAATTTCTTATGTTTTCTTACAAAGGGGGAAGAGGGAGTTAGATAGCGTCTTACGTAATATTTTTTCAACCTAATTTCCAATACGAGTAGCCTAAAAAACTATGTTTCGTCGCGCACGCGAAATCGAGTAAAATGAATGATAAAAACCGATAAACCTTCGTTGACACAACACACTTCCTTTTTCGATCACCTCTGACATACCTGTATGGCACACACCCAGAAGAATTTTTAAACGACTGCCATTCTCATCTAAAGAATCTAATTGTTATGAAACAAATCATGGGTCATTATCAAGGTCTCTAGAATGTATTTCAATAGTTTTTTGAGTGTCATTTTATCAGAGTTTTTGTAAAAAATTCTAGATTACCATACGAAGAAAATCTTCGAAAAATTGTAACTTTTACAAATTTCTATATTAGAAGCTAAACATCTACAGAGTTGTAGTTGAAATATAATATTATGAGAAAAACAATAGTTTGTAAGTCGGCTGTGGAAAAAAAAGTATTTATTTCGCGTATAGAAGGTACAGAGCGTCAAAATCAGTTTACAGGTGACTCACACCTAGAGTGTCAACGATGGGTTAAAAGAATTTTAATAACTGAAAACATATTAACGCAGGAAGGGGGGGGGGGGGGATATAAAATCTTACGAAATCTTATACTGGCAAAGGGAGGGGGTAAGAAATCGCCAAAATTTCCCCTACATAATCTAAGAACGGCCCCTAACGAGTTATTTAACGAGATATTAATTTTTACATCATACATTTCGATTTACAGACTACCACAAATATACGAGGAATTCTATCACACGATTAATAACGCGGATCACGAAAAGGATCTGAAATGGTGGTCGAACAATCACGGTGTAAATATGGCTATGAATTGGCCACAGTTCGAGGTAAGATACGACTATTTAAATAAAAATATACACGCATCGCAAAAACTCTTTCCTTTTTTATCGCATGTAAGCCCCTGCTCATGGTTGGAGATCTGATGTTAGAAAACATAGGCGTAGAGTGCATTAAATATTATTCTCGTTCTTCCCTTTTTTATAACTGCATTAATTCTATCCGTTAGTTAGATTCTATATGTCTCGATATTCTACCATTTTTTTTTTTTTCATGTCGAAGTTGCTTCGCGAGCTTCGATATTAGGTATTCGAATCCAATGTCGCAATTTATATTTTAGCGCCCCACGGAATATATTCTTTCATTACAAGAGTCCGAGACAAAAAGATAACTCGCGGCATACTGTCAAATTAATTTCACTTTCAATGTGATTTATTGAAACAGCTTGTACAGATTTTGCCGATATTTTAAGGAAATTTAAACACTGTAACTATTTTTACGAAAAATGGAGTGTTTCTCACAATTGTGATTGAAACTTAAAACGTGGATTAAGAGAAAGTCAGAGCACAATTTATCAATTCTTTTTCACTATACAATATCAGATATTGTTTTTAATTTAATATTTCGTAGGAGATTGGTTTTTAATTTAATATTTCGTACTTATTTTAAAACACCTTTAGTACTATCTTCGGTAAGGGTTTTACATTTTTTTTAACAAGCTTAAATCTACTTGTGAATTAACTTTATGTAATCAGAACTGTTTATTGGTTACTTTATAAGCAGGTCAGTCCAGACCTACATAACAATAATATACATCCTGCATTTGTTAACGAATCAATAATATTTCTGGTCTTTCATAAATGGTAACAATTTTAAATGACCTTTATTCCTTTCTAGTGAATATATTTATTCTAAACCGACGTACGCTATCTTTTTGTCGTGGACTATATTTCTAAAAGGAGCACGAATTTCGAAGGGTAAAATGTTACTTCTCTTCACAAGAATATCTGAAACAATCGAGAGAAATTCGTATTTTTTAACCAACGTTTTTAACCCCTAAACGTGTCTCGCAATTTCTGTCTCCTACGATATATCCGCTTCTTTGTAAAGTTTTCGTAAGCAAACGTCCCGCTAAAACAAAGTTTTCGTTCACTTCCTACACACAATATGACTCGCACTGAAAATCGTCCACCATATGTGCCCTCCCATTTTTATTCATAAATCGTAATTTATAGATGTGATACTTTCGTAATCAAATTAATAATGTCTCCTCTATGTTATCACTTATTTGAATGTAAATAGTAATGCAAAATTTTGTTAAATGTCAATGAAAAGCACGTTATACACTGAATATCCTCTGTTTATGAAGATTAAGTTATTGTCAAAAACATTCAGGTTTTTTTTCACAGTGAATACAATGAATAACAATGTCAATTTTTTTTTCATTTATTAAGCTACTTGTTATGTATACGGGAACAATTTTTTAAATACACTTTTAATTATGATTTTTCATCAATGTTATCTGGAGGTAAAAATCGAGCCTTTGAAAAGACGGCTGGAGTGATTTCACACACTCATCCGAAAGAAAAAACCAAACTGATTGTTAATCATTATAAGTACCGGTATCGGAGGTGCCAGAATTAACCACGTAAGTCAAAATTTAAGAAAATTGCGCGCATTCAAACTTCAAGTCTCGAAAATTTCCATCTTTACTTGAAGTTTGAATGCGCGCAATTTTGTTAAATTTGGACTCACGTGGCTAATTCTGGCACCTGCGATAGCGGCACTCATAATGATTAAGAATCAATTTGGTTTCTTGTTTAAGATGAGTCCGTGAGCTGAAATCATTCCCGCCAGGGAGGTATTTCTTTTCAAAGGCGCGATTTTTAACTCCAGATAACATTAAAAAAAACTTATAAAAAACTTATAACTAGCTTAATAAATGAATAAAAAAAGTTTGATATTGTTATTCATTCTATTCACTGAGAAAAAAAACCTGAATGTTGCCGAATTTTGCGGCGTGATTACACAAATGACCCCTTAATAGAAGAAGAAACTAGGCTTCCCTAATTTTTAAATTCTCAAAAAAAAAAAAAAAGGAAAATAAATCCCTTATTTCCAACTGTCATTATAGACTCCTTCACAAACCACAGTATCTTCAAAGCTACAAATTTTCTCCCCCTATTAACGTCACGATATACAGTGACGAGATTTCCCCCACAAGGTCGCCGCGATTCCCTCGTTTCCCACATTCCCCAAAGAAGTTCGAACTCCGTTATTACGCTGTATTACGCAAGATCGAGGCGTATCTTTAAAGGGTTAAACTCGTTGGAAGGGCAGCTTATGTCCGATCACGGTTAACGATCTCTTTCCCGTTAAACGTCCAGAGTACGCCGCCAGAAACGTATGGTACACAATGTCGTGCTGTTACTCTTTTTAAGCTTTAAAACAGTTAAACAGTCCCGAGACAATCTTCTGGAATGCATGCATGTGATTGTCTTTTTTTGGGCGTTGCTATTACGCAGGACTACACAGAGGAGTTCCGGGACATCACCAAGGGCTCAAAGTCCAAGGAGGCACTTCCGGCTGGCTCCATCACGCTCATCAATCAACGCCCGGTCGGCGAGGATCTGCATGTAAAGTTTTGTTATGTTTTACAACATTAATTTGTTCATTCGACCCTCGTGCCCACGAGGCGACGATAAAGCAAGCTTTCTTTCTCTCTCTCTCTCTCTCTCTCTCTCTCTCTCTCTCTCTCTCTCTCTCTCTCTCTCTCTCTCTCTCTCTCTCTCTCTCCTTTTTATTCTCACCGACCAAGAGCCACGAAATAGCGTCGTAACGGCAGACGCGACGAGGTCACTGAGGATGGGTTTCCTTTTTCAGCTTCTGGCTCGCTAAGCTAACCGAATTAACCGTAACCCGCCATGTGCTTGTTCTTGCACGTAATCTCTGATCTGCATTACGAATACACCGAGCACGTCTTCACCGTCGGGGAACAGGAGCGAATTTGCTGTATCGTGCGCCGGCGAGATCGAACACAAATTTTCCCTCTTGCAAAATTCATGCGCGCCGAGTATGTATCGAGTTTGTTCTCGCCTCTTCTTGCGCTCTGTTGATTGAACGGATTATATTTTAGTCGATCAAGATACCGTAAAAATTGTTGGCGGTGTCTAGAAATGTTTCAGAAAAGACTGGAAGGGTTTTCAGGTATATATAGCGTGTTTTAAAATTATAAATGTAAGCTTAAGGGGACTAGCCAGTCAAATCGCTCGAAGATCAAATATTTTTTTTTTTTTTTTTTGCGTATTAAATACAAGTGATGAATTTATTTTTAATGAAAGTTAAGAAAGAGAGAAGTCTTGGAAGATGTAAATGTAGGGTTGAAGCTTCATCGCGCTCAAGATCTTCAATTTTTTTCAGAATTTTCAGATATATTGTGGCGGACGAAAGAAAGTTTACAACTTTTAAAGTCGCATAACTTTTTCAGAATTGGTTCAAACAACACGAGTTGTTTTATAGAAGCTAGAAGAATTAGTTTGCTAAGTGGCGTGTTTCATCGTTTTGAAAAAAATGCAATTGGTCGGAATAGTAAATAGAAAATAGTGAATGTCGTGTTTTAATTTTTTTGTGAGCATCTAATGAAAATTCAAATAACCCGTTTGTAGATTGAAGTAAGTTGCATACATGCCTAAAAGTTCATCAAAATCGGTTCACGTTGCTCTGGGCTATAAACGCTTAAAAAGATCGCAGAATAAGGTCGAAAAACGCGAAATTCCCCAAATCAGTGATTTGAAAAAAACCCATGTCTTTTGAACGAATTCTAAAAAAGTTATGCGATTTTAAATGTTGTAAACTTTCTGTCGTCCGCCACTGTACATAGTCGAGTTACATGCGTCGATTTTATTATGCGCAGAGCTATTTTAAAATAATACGGGGACCAAGGCTGATATTATTGAGTGTATAAACAAAATTAATGCATAACCGCGTGTATCATCTATTAAATATTGTGTCTAAATACCAGTCACTCTACACTCTCTACAGTATGTATGTATAATCGTTTAAAGAACTATTGACCTGCAACCGCAAAAAATTGAATATTCAAAAATGACTGTTTTGCAGACCTATGTCTATTAAAACATTCTCGTTCCTTTTGATGTGTTCTTAAATATTAATCGCTCAAAATTCTGAAACACCCTGTATAAAAGCTATCATCCCTTTACAGGTCGTTTTTATTTTCACTAAATAAAATTATAAATTTTCTGTTCACGAGACTTACTTTCATACCATTAGAGATGTTTCACACGTACTACTAGAAAATTACATTTCACGTTAAAGTATGAAAGCAAATTCGCTCTATGTTTATACACACGCTTACAAATAGGATTATTAGCACTGTATATCATCGTTTGTTACGTCATTGCATATTATTAAACTAGATTGAACGTGAGCATAAATCAAACATGCTTGCAACCAGAAATCATCCGCGCAGTTTACGTTTGCCATTCTGTTAATGTTACCTTTCCGTGACCATTTTCACAATAATCGTGGAGATTCTAAAGGAAAACTGCTTTTTAAAATTGCAATAACAGGTAGCCCGTGAACACGCATTCATCCTAATTCATTTGAACTGCACATATCGTGTCAAAGCAGAGAATTCTTCTGACAGTTCGTCAGCATTGCTGCAAGCTTCATCAGAGATTCGTTGACGCACTAATACTCATCACTGTTGATTATCTGTTTTTCGAAACACACTTGTCAAACGTATACACATGAAATTTAAATGCATTTATGAGGTTCATATTAAAAGAAACCCCTAACAAAGCAAAATAACATTATCGCACATGATGTTCACTTTCAGCTTAAAAATAACAAAACATGCGGCTCAATTTTGTAAAGCATTACAAGAAGTTATATATACATGCCTAGCACATTTAGTGAATTATAAATGTAAATGAAATTCAACGTGGCCCACGTATTTTGGTTGCACGTACAATTTAAAGTGCCTTCACAAAATCAACGTTTAAATACTGCCTAGAGTTGTAAATACAACTGTATGTACAGTTTGAAGTATCTGGAGAAACAAGTAGAGTTAATTACGCAATTTATTTACATGTATACTTAATATAATTAGTGCAATTAATCGTTCCCTTTCGTGGATCTAGGAATTCCCACCAGTCAATAATAAGTCCAAATCGAAGCCCAGCTCCAGAGTAATATCAACGGACGGAGGTCACGGGGATAGTAAAACTGACTCGATTAGTTCGGGTAAAAACTCTTCAGAGAAGAATAACCACGATGGTAATGCAGTGAACAGGACTTCCACGATTACGTGAGTATTCGAAATAATTGAATCCGTATATTTCACTTTTATGAATGAATCCTTCCCAGAAAAACTAAAATTCTTCATCTTCGAGTTGCTCGGTAAAGGAAATGAAAGCGAAAAGTATTATTTACGTAAAAAAAATTAAATTAGATAAAAAATTTATAGATGATAGCAGGATAGATAAATAGTAGGTAGAGACGCTCGTCTCAATATTTTGATATATTAAGGAGGTATTCTGGTCTCGAGAGTCCAGAATTTCAGATTACTGTATTTTCTTGAAAATTAATAGTTTAGGATTTTATAATTCGTAAACTTCATAGCCAATTTAGCATTTTTACCCAATAGTGTTTCCATGCCTCTAGGGACACTTTTAACTTTGAGAAAAATATAACGAAGTTAAATTTTTTACACGATCATTATATATACACAACAGGCCTTTCAAGTCTTATCGTTATCAACTATGGCATCATTTGTCCCAAAAATTCTTATGAGAATTATTTAGTACGCTCTAGACTTTCAAACGAGGCAGATATGTGCCTATTTATTTTTTATAAAAAATCAACAAATGCAGAAACGAACAGGAAAGGTACAAAGTACGTTCAAGCATGCCTGTCCAGCGAGACAGAAGGAAAGAAAATTCAAAGGAAACTGATGTACCGTAAAAGCTGAGACTAGTTTTACGAGTATATCAGCAGAAAAGTTGAGGAAGACTGGAAGCGACGAGATTCCTATCGTACATACATACAGTGAGTAAAAAAAGTATTGGCACACTTTTTAAAACCGCATAACTTTCTTAGAATTGGTCCAAACGACATGACTTTTTTTTAAAAGGTAGAAGGATTATTTTGCTAAGTGACATGTTTCGTAGTTTTGAAAAAAAATGCAATTTGTCGGAATAGCAAAAAAAAATAGAAAGGGCAGTTTTTTCAACTTTTTTTTCTGAGCCTGTAATAAAAATTCAAAAAACCCGTTTGTAAATTTAAGTAAGCTGTATACATGCTGAAAATTTCATCAAAATCGGTTGACAGTGCTCTGAGTTACAAACGTTTAAAGATCGCAGAATAAGGTCGAAAATCGCTTGATTTCGGGAATTTCGCGATTTTCGACCTTATTCTGCGATCTTTAAACGTTTGTAACTCAGAGAGCACCATTAACCGATTTCGATGAAATTTTCAGTATGTATACAGCTTACTTAAATTTACAAACGGGTTTTTTGAATTTTTATTACAGGCTCAGGAAAAAAAGTTGAAAAAACTGCCCTTTCTATTTTTTTTTTGCTATTCCGACAAATTGCATTTTTTCAAAACTACGAAACACGTCACTTAGCAAAATAATCCTTCTACCTTCTAAAAAAAACTCATGTCGTTTGGACCAATTCTAAAAAAGTTATGCGATTTTAAAAAGTGTGCCAATACTTTTTTTACTCACTGTAGTAGGGAACACGGATAATCTCTCTTCAACTTCTTTTTTCTTTAAACAGTTCGGCGATGACGATGGCCCCATTAGCGCCCTTGTACAACAGCAAATTAAGTGACTTGAATCGCCATTAATCCATTTTTATCCACTTCAAAATTGCACGGAAATCTTTAAACGCTCTTTTCTCGAATAAATGTTCTCCAAATTGGCGATACAGTTATCTCAGAAATTATTAGACCGATTCCCTTATGCTTTCACAAATGTATAAAGAAAATGTCCCGTCAAATCCAGAACTGGAATTAAGTCGATACGAGACACACTTTTTCTACGGCTTAGAAGAGTTGCCAAATTGATACAGAAAATTGAATTTCATTCATTGAGAGGTCCTTGTTTTGTTGAACATTACATTACATCATTTCGTGTAGATGTGACGATAACCATACACATATAAATTAGAAAAAAAATAGGAAAGACCCGATCTGTCCGAAGTTTTCAACCACGATTTCTGTAAACGTCTTTAGTTTGAAAATATTGCAAATAATTATTTGAGTTTTTCTACAAGTTATTTTTCCGTCTATAAATCTTTACAGATCTTCTTTGTTTAATCCCCGAAATTCAACTCGAAAATGACCGTGTGTGTAGACTTGCAGACCAAAATACCCCCCCCCCCCCCCCATAAATGTCCAGCGAGGGGTGGCTCTTATTTTCCACTTTTGAATTTTCTTCACTACACCCCCCAGAATAGTTCTAATTAATAAAAAAAAAATATTTGTAAAGTTTGAGCCCGTTTGGATGAAAGAAAAAGGAGTCCCTGGACTCTTGAACATTTAAATAATTACTTAAAAATTCACAAGGCCGATTTTATTTAATTTAACCTCTAAGTGATTGATTACGCAAAAAAAACATGTCAAATAAAAGTTGTAGATCCAGAAAAAGAGGATCTTTTATATTTTACTACTTTTTAAGTAGACAATTTTTTTTCTAATTTTGAAAGTTTAAGTACTTTTTAAAAATTTAAGGGGGGTATATTCAAGAATGTTTCACCAAGAGTAAATATGAGCCACCCTAATGCCCAGCATACTAAATTCAACGTTGATTATTATTTAAAGAAATTAAGAAGTTAATGTTACATTTAGTTTAAAGTAGGTATACATGCATCTTCAGTGTACGATTCTTTCAGCAACGGTACAAATGTTAAGCAAGAATCAAATCCATTTGAGGAAGAAGAATGGGATGAAGACGGTGGCGAACCATTAGTAGACAACGGTGAACCTGGTGTTCCTGTACGCGCGTTGTACGACTACGAAGGAGCCGAAGCAGACGAGCTTAGCTTTAAACAAGGTGCGCAGAAAATTAACGTTGCATTTACATGTCTTTAGTTCCCAGCACCAAGTGTTCTATATTATACAAACTACAGATTTCCTTTTACAGGAAAAATCTCAAAATTTTAGCGAAAAAATATGCCTTCTGTTTTATGCAGTTGTACTAATTTTATATCTTTTACTATGTAACATGCAAAAGTTTTTTTTCTTTTTATTTACAAGGGATGGTCCCCAAGCCGGAAATTCAAAAGATTATGAAACTTTGGAGATATATAGATGTGTGCTACGAAATGATTTTTTTCCTGCCCAAGTTCGCTCTAAGGGAACGAAATTGACCCCTGAAAATCCGGCTATTTTCCTATTTTAAAAACTGTAAGTTCCCAAATGACAGTCCCAATTAAAAGAACTAACTTTTGTCTGCAAACTTTTTTTCTATCACTTACAGTTCGCAAGCTATAACACAAAATCGGAAAATAGCCGGGCAGCAAAAAATATTCGTAACACGTATCTATATATCCTCTACATATCCCGAAAATTTCATAATTTTTTGAATTTCCAGTATTTCCAAGATTTATCAACATTAATTCTTATATTTTCGTAGGTGATATGTTCGAGAAATTAGAGGACGAGGATGAACAGGGCTGGTGTAAAGGAAGGAAGGACGGCAAAGTGGGCCTTTATCCTGCAAACTACGTAGACCTAGTGTCTCAGTAAATCACCATGTGAAGCCAAATTTCATGAAAAAAAAAACTGTTAGTTACTTAACACGTAACACGTACGAAAAACAGAATTCTTGTTTTGTTGTTTATTTCTCGACGAAATAGCGCGTTCATTGAAATTTGTAAATGTCGTTAGATAAGAGTTACGCGAGACTCTATATTAGAGATCATTCATTTTATGTGATATATGATGATCGCTAAAAGATAACACGGTAAATCTTACGGTTCGATGCAACAATTGAATGGTATGGAAATTCAGCGATTGGAAACGTTACGAGTATTAGAATGGCAAAATTGCGTACCCCCCGTTTGGTTCTTTCCTTGTTTGTTTCTTCTTTAAAATCGATATAGCTCAATGCGAAAAACACTTCGTAGGTAGTTAGGACTCTCTATATCCATCTATATGATTAGCACTAGACAATAAGATGGATAACGCATATACCGCAAGTATATTAAGTTTAGATTTCCAAGGTAATTACTGTAACACACTTTCTGACTCATTATTATTGTTGCTATTAAAGAAATTCGGCGAACACGTGCGAGAAGTATATTTAATTTATTGTTATTCAAATGATACTATTAAAAGCTATTCTGTCTGAATGACATCGTTGTATATAATAGATCTAAGAGCATAACGGTATGTAAAGTTGTAATTGTTTAACGAGGTTGAGATTTTATGATGTTTGAAGTACATCGGCATAAAATAAGATACTTGGACGATTTAGGGCGCATTAAATGTGCCGAGTGAATAAATTTGGGACCCAAAATAGTCCAGTCGTTTCTTTTTTTGTTAGGATGTTAGGTTGACATCAGAGCATTAATATTAATCGAAACCAGTAAATTATTAACGTAATAACATCGAAACTTGATTATAAATTATCATTACATTTATAATGATGCGAAGATATTTGTTTTATTAAAAAATTGTCACAGGAAGATTCGCATAATTAGTTATCGTACCATTCGAACAGAATTTCTTTTCACGCTATTTATTAACGATATTTATTAATTACGATTTATGAAGGAAACTTACAAACACTTGCTTTCAGCGGAAGGAAATTTAAAGTAAAACGAAGTAAATGATATTGAAGATATCTCGTATAATCGTAACATTTTTTGCTACTAAACATGACACGACCTAAGCGATGAAAATGGGAGCGCAAAATGGACGCGATAAATATCTTCTCTCTCAATATTAAATTACTTAATGTTAAGTTAAGTATTCACAATGAATCGATCTACCTTCGCTATTACATACTTTCAGGATATCGTTAGTATATATAGGGACACTTTTAAGTTAATATAGACAGCAACGTCGCAGAGTAATCACGAAACCAAACGAACCGTAGATTTAATTGATTCGAAAAGAGAGCATTTATAGTTTTCCGTGTAACGAGGTCGATTCAAAAGCAGATAGAGCCAGCTTTAATAAAGTCAGCTGTTATTTATGTATTATTTGATTCCGCGAAACGCTCAGAAGAGAGTTGGCTAACAGAGAGTTAGCCAACATAAGTTTTTATGGTATATAGTGTTAAAATGCTAGTTATTATCCACGAGTAAATAACGTGTCACTGTACACAGTATTTATGTAAATATAGTAGAATATAATAAGACTTACAATTCAGCCGGCGACTGACTTTTGTAATCATTTACATTATTAGTCCTCCAAATTATTTTCTGTAAAGAGTGTTCGGGATTCCATTTTTATAAATAGATCCTAGTTTGTGTATAAAATTGATTATGTATAACTTAATAAGTAGAATGTGTATGAAATATTATACGATTCGCGATGGAAGCGAACTATTTTCGATTCAGCAAGCACGGCGCGGGTAATAAATTTCGTGGGAAAGATTATAACGTGACAAGTTCGTGCATTATTTAATTGTGAGAATAAATATCTAGCATCGGCCAGGACCCGGTGCAAATAAATGAATGGAAAATTAATCAAAGTGACACTGCTGAAAGATAAAATTTATGTACAACATAATTTCGTATGGAAACATATTACATTTGCATACTCGTTAATATAAATGTTAAATTTCAAGCAACACGATACGTTAAAACATACATACACGTTTATTTAATCAGTCCTACTTCGAATCCGTTCTACTAAATACTTCATCGCGTAGATTTTATATTGCAGTTCATATTTATTGAAAATAAAACTGTACTTTATTTATGTATAAACAGTTGGTATTTATTGGAAATAAAACTGTGCTTTATTAAGTATTACTATATACAACTGTAATATTGATGCATTTATACGTATATACTAGATGTATTATCAGTATATGTACATATAAAGGTATTTTTATTAATCGCTAGAGAACTGTACGGTAACGTGAATTACCGTTATTGAAATTCTTACGTTTAATTTCCATGCAAACAATCCTTATATTGTTTCTCGTTCCCATCAACTTTTTAACGTTTGTAAATTTCTATCTCGATACCCCGACTCATTAAACGTCCCTTGTAAAACAAGCAAATGTAATAAAGTCTAATACATTATGAAATACGAACGATCTGTACATATAAAACTTGTTTTTTTTTAAACAGTAATATATGGGCGAATTATTATACACATTTTGTACTTGTCACACTAATGGTAACTGACTACATTTATTTTTCTAGAGAATATTTTTGAAAGCAGAATAACTACCATTACAACGAAACAATATTGTCTTGTATTAAATGGTGCCTTGGGCAAACTAAGGATCATTATTGCGAACTTTGGAAGTATTATGCACAAGGTTGCAATTCTCGTGATATATTTTAAAAAAATAGTGGAAAACTCGGTGATTACGTTAATGAGTTGCAACATGCTTCTGTAAGTCTTCGAGACTCGAGAATGGCTTCTCGCACAGTTGACAAACATGCGCGTTTCCATTATGTATGTCTAAATGTTCGGATAATTCTTCTTCAGTTTCAAAGAGCTCGTCGCAGATCGTGCATTGAAATTCGTAAGCTTTTATTCCTTGCTTCTCCCATTCTGCGATCGCAGCTTCTTCTTCGTGAGCTTGCATGTGCATTTCTAATAACATTTCCGAGTTGAACGTTTCTGCGCATTGCAGGCAATGATAAGGTTCATCCTTTGCTTTATCATTCTCATTAGCGATGTTAATAAGATTCGGATTGTCATCCTCCTCATCGAATAAATGTTTCTCAACGTGTGCCTCGAGCGCGTCTTCGGAATCCAGCGAATCCCCACAAATCGCGCACTGGTATTGTTCTTTACCAGTGCTTTGGTCGTCTTCGCTCATATCGTCGCAGTGCTTTTGTAAATGATCCTTCAGTATCTCCTCGTCTGTAAATATTTTATCACACACGAAGCAAGTGTAAGTCTCCTTCTGCTTCTCCGCTCCTTGCGCGTTATCTCCTCTCGATCCTTTCGTCGCTCCTACTTTCTCCGATTGAGCACCACTTACATCTATACTAGGATTATCTGACCTTCCGACCACGCTGTTTTCCACTTTCGGAAGCTGAGATTTCTCTGATTTTAAATACACTATATCTTTAGAGTTCTGCGGCGCACTCACATTAGTGGACTTCTGAGACTCCCCTTTCGTTATGTTTTCTATATTAAATTCCGATTGATCGTGACTCTCCAAATGGCGCACAAGGAGCTTCTCCGTCCGGAATGTAGAATTGCACACGTAACATTTGTGGATTTGTTGCTTCGCGGATTTACAAACGTGAGCTTTCACGAACCTAGCCTCGACGATTTCGTGGCATCTTTTACATCGCATCATTTTATGTTTATTATGCCGCGATATCGCCATAGACTCTGTTTTGTGCAAACGAACATGCGCTATAACATCATTGCGGCTGTTAAATGACTGCTCGCATACGCCGCATATATGTTTCTCGCCGAACGGCGAGTTCACCTTGAAAATGTTCTCTTGATTTTCTGTTTTCGGTTCGTTCTTTGTACTGGACCCAGAGATCATTACATTATTAGAATCTCCTTTAGACTCTTCTGTTTCTTTCATTGCACCGACTTGCCCTTTTACAACTTCCTGCGACTTCTCCGTGCTATGTTTATCTCCCGTTCTAGACATTTCAGACATCCCAACCTCCTCGGACAAATTAGAGTCAGAATCCAAAGCAGAGGTGTTGTAATCATTATATCGAATTGGCGGCACGCTCTGTCGTTTGTGGAAGACCATGCTGAACGGTCCGCCAAGTTTATTTTTAACGGTACGCTTGGTTAAAATGTGTATATTATTAATATTTCGGTTTTTACTTTCTTTCGTCACGTCTAAACGTTTCAATATGACTTTCGGCTGGTATTTCCTGCAATTCTGCGCCTCTTTTACGAACGCAGGCGAAACTCTTCCGGGCTTCTGCGTGTACGTATTAATTACAGGACCGCAGCTTCTCATCATAGAAGACTCGAAATTTTTCTTTATAGTTTTCTCTATTATACTCTTCAATTGCTGGTCTAAAGTTTGGTACGAAGTTTTACAACCATTCTCTGATTTATCTTTCTTCGCGTCGTCGTTAATCACACCAAATAATCTGTGCTTCATTTCTTTCTCGATGAATCCTGCCAACTCAACTTGCACGCGCTTCAAAGCCTCTATCTCTGTCCCCTCCACTTCTATATTTAAGCACTTTTCGATGCACTTTTTATCGCTAGAATCTGTCGGGACTGGATTTATTCTGCGAAGCTGTACAGCATCAATGATATCGGTGTTTTTCTCTTGAGAATTCTGCTCGATGCTATCGTGCTTATACTCTTTCGATAAATTATTCAAATTAGCTTTGTTCAGATAATGTGGCTCCGCGAACATTAACGTGGAAGTGACGATATACGTGGCATCTCCAACTTCTAACTCTGATTTCACTGAACACGGAGTGAACGTGTCTTCAGTGATTTGTGTCTCGCTTCTCCTCGGCGATTTGTCTTTAACAGCTTTCTCTGACGATCGCACAGAATTTTCTTTTCCCTTCGCATCTTTCTGAGGATATTTGTCTTTCTTTATCTCATCCTGCTCGGTAGAGTCTTTGACGGAGGTGTTCTTACTCTCTGTTAACGAGTCAGAATTTACGTCCTTGAGAGATCTCGTTTTTCGCGTGTCGGAATCGGAATCTATGCATATAAAATCATCACCGTCGCATTTCACATCAGTTTTGTCAGTGACGTTGACTTCCAATTGCTTGAACGATCGAGTCAGCCTCCTTTGCATTTCAGTTTCTTTGTCCAGATTCGTTTTCACTCGTGCTTTCTGTACTGGCGACAATTGCGTATCGTCCGATGCTATGGAATCTGTGTCTGAAACGCTTTCACCTCTCGCTGCTAAAAGAGCCTTCTTCCTAGCGACCCACCTTTTCGTCGATGCTTCCCTTTGTTCGGTCGTTCTACTACGCTTCCCAATTAGTAACTTAACTTTCGCTTGGATCAGCGATGACTTTGCTTGGTCATCTTTATTTTCAGGCTCCCCATCCTTTGTAAATTTATCATCGTCGTGGGCTTTCTGCGAGGAATCCTTCGAAGACGTAACATCATCGTCAGATATATATATCTCTTTTATGGGTCTTGGCTCACAATCTACATTCGTAAATTCCAAAGGTATCAACGGTGGTATCTCGGTCTTTGGTTTCTTCTGGAATAAATATTTCCATCAAATTTACTGCCACAGATAACAGAGACTAAATTATTAGCATTAGGGATACCTTATCGGGAGTATCAGAAAGACTGTCTTCTGCACTTTGCTGCAAGTCACTATATGTCCTTTTCGGTTGTGAATTCTACCACAAAAGTATCGAGTTAAGTATAAAATATTTTAAACATTGCGCATGAATACGATTGTATCGCGATACTACAGGGCGATTCATAAATACGTGTCGATACTTTAACAGCTACATCTACGCTAAGGTAGCCCTTATTTCTTTTGCTCTCACCTCCTAATATGATTCCAGTTCGTAAAAAGAATAGTGCCTGAAAATGATTATTGCAATCGGACAACAGGAAAGGGTGCCGACCAGACCTTAAACTTTAGAGTTCATCAATGATTTAGATTTAAAGAATTTCAGGCCTGGTCGACACCCTTTCCTGTTGTCCGATTGCAATAATCTTCTTCGGGAACTATTTTTTTTATGAAATGGAACAATATTAGGGGATGAGAGCAAAGAAATACGAAACAAAAAATTTCGGCACGTATAAATAAGGGCCACCCTAATCTACACGCTAATATAAGCAAAAATTTCATATGAACGTATGCCCTATACACCTTAATTTCCCAGTTATAGATGATTAAAGAAAATCTTCTAACTGCCTGCCTCGTATCTTGACCTTATCTCATGTTTACAAACAATCTCCATCAATACGAAGTACACAAAACTTGGGGAGTCAGTGTCTTATTCTAGCGAGTTATTATTTCAGAGGCGATGATTCGAGGCAGGAGGTGGGCACTTAGAACATTTTCTTTACTCATCCCTAGCTCGAAAACTAATGCTGATGGGACATACGACGTTTTCACTTATATTAACATGCATGCATTTATAAATCACCCTGTATATACAATATATATATCTACAGAATTGTGAAGTATTTAATCTCCAGTCATTTGAATTTTTTCTAATTGCAACAAAACAACAGATACGAGTGATTCCAGTTGCGTGAGTCACGCTGCATAAATTATATCTAATTACACTATTACACTATCGTCTGTAAGTCACTGAACACTTTCTTCTTCTTAGAAAAATCTGAATTGCATAATGTGGACGCTAGATCGCTTTAACACAGCTACGTCTACGTAAACACGTGTTATTATTTACTATTTCTGTTATTTGCAACTTATAACTGTATCGTACAACTCAGAAAAGACCACTTTGCCAAAGTCATAATACTTTGAAATAAATACAACACTCGCAAGTAAGCTTTCAATGTTCGATGGTTACATGATTCAGGAGAAAATAAAAATAAATTCAGTAATATCTTGGAGAACCATGATATCTTACGAGAACCTATAACGAAACGATAGATATTTTGCAAGACGCTGAGATTATATAAAAAGGAATCCAGTTAATAATGCAATAAAAATAAAAAAGATTCTTATATTTTTTAACAATTTAACGTGCTATCTGAAAAGGGCCGCGTAGAATATAACAGTTTTTATACAGCAACAAGTAGATGTCAGAAGTAAAAAAACTGCTCGACGGAATTACAAACGGAATAGAAAGAAATTCCAGAAGAAGCAAGAACAAATTGTATCGCACGAAAGATTTCATGTCTCGATTCACTCGTTAGCAAGATTTCTGCGTTACCTCCGTTTAATAACATCAACAGGTTAATTATGCCGATTCGCCGTCCATCCAGATTTAACTGAACGGTGAGTAACTTATAGACAGTAGTTGACATGTATGTAAGGTTCCCTCGTTATTAATATTAATCCTATAAAACTACTGTTCACATTAAGGTAAATAGTCTTACCACATTTTCGGAGTTCTGTACAAGTTCCAACTGACTCAATAACACTTGATTGGATCGTATAAACTGCTCTTTAAACTCGTTCCACGTATCCAGCTTATAAAGACATACATGGCAAATAATGTTCGGCAAACCGTGCTCATCGTTGATCTGTGTAGAAACAATACGCAATTGTACGACAGATGAAAATGCAAAAGTATTTGCCTAAGTAAAAAAAAATGTAAACAACATACATCGATAGAGGTGCACTTTGCCAGATCATTTAGTTTTAGGTGCAAGTTTCCCACAAAGAGATCGCTCATACAACCGTCATCAACGAGGCAAATGCGGCATCTTTTATTTACGTTTGTTAATTTGCGTTTTCGCAACATTTTCGTACGGAGCACAAGACGATATTGCGCGATCTACATTAAATGATACAGAACACTGTGAAGTGAACAACGCACGAAGTTATGGCGGGTGCTGCGGCGATAAATCGAACGATTCGATAACACATTTGTGCGATCGCCTTAAATCGCCCCATGTTACATGTATTCGTTTGGCTAAAAAAGATCGCTCCAACTCCAACTACAGGGTCGAAACAGAAGGGCACAGCGGGTGCGAGGCCCCCGGGCTATGTAGGGCCCCAGAAAAAGGAAAAAAGGAATAAAATATAGAAAAATATAAGACTGATATTCATTTTTTTATTTTTTTATATTCTTTATTCTCGTTATTATTATTATTATCCTCAGGGCCCGATCACGGCCGTCTATGGTAGAAGCAAAGAGGAGATATAGGTTGTGTTCCGATTCACGCATTATGCGCATAGACTGCAGAGAAAACCGTTCCGTTTCATTCTATGCGTGCATTGGTTGCGTTGGTGGCGCACAGCATTCCCTAGAATTCTCCCACCTCTAGCGCATGAAGCGTGCAGTTCATGCGCGCATGCGTATTTGTCTCTTTACGTACGCTTTGAAAAACATACACCACATTCTGTGGTCCGCTACTCGAAGTGACAGAAAAGATAACCTACATATATGCTACATGACAATAACATGTTTATTGGATATTTCGTTCTTTTACGCTACATTTGTCAATTTTTTATAACTTAACATTCATCCAAAATATTATTGTACGCGGGAACGGTATCTCTATGAAATCGAGAAACGTAATTATGCGTGGTTAGGAAATCAAAATTTCCATTAGGACGAGAAATGGTGATTTACAAACATTTGCTTATTTCTTTGTAGGGTGTTTATTTAGGGCATATGTCCTTACAATTTTAACAAATACACAATTACTCTGTTTAACGAGTTGTGTAGACTTATTTTGTCCAGCCATAACCTTATGAAGCGCATAGATCTGTAAACCTGAAAATTGAAGCTAAAATCAATTCGAATGTATTTGATAATAGTAATTGTAGAAGCGCACGAATTTGGTAAACATATACAAATTAAGCTAAAACTTACTATTTCGATGAAATGTACTCAGAAAATGACGTTATGAATGGATACTTTGATTTTTTAATCACGAATAATTACACTCCACAACTTCGTAATCCGCTCCTCGAAGTGACAGAAAATATTACTATTATTATTATTTTAACGGGAGACTCCTTTAGTGTACAGAGTATAAAGCGAATTAGCACAAAGATAAAGATACTATAAAAAATCTTCCAACTTTGTTACAACGTAAATTTATGCTTTCTCGGTCATACTAATAAAAACTAAACACTTCAAACTATCAATTCATAGGTATAAAAAAATAGAATACAGAAGCACACGTGAAGCGACAATACGCATGCGCGTAATATGCGCATTGACTGCCCATGCTTTTATTTTCTGCACTTGCTGCACGCATTATGAACTAGAAGTTGGAGGATTCTAGGGAATTCTACGAAATTGGTACTGCCATCTCTGCACTCGCTGTATGAATTGCAACCAACGTAACGGACTCAATTTCGAAGCGAACAACACATCCCTAGAAGGTTTTAGGCAGGGTCGAACCGAAAGATGAGGAAGGAAGCAAATACGTAGCGCGCATTTTTATTTCTTAAAGGCTTTTACTGCTAAGTTTTTCGAACGTGCTCTTATAATGCTAACTTTACAGCTATACCCTAAACCAGAAGACGTACGAGAGCCTGCGGTTCTATTCAATAGCCTTCAAAACCTTGAATTTACCCCGGACGCGGATAATAAATAACTTCATTTTTCCTTTACACATCTGTTTACCAAATTACGCTGGGTAAGCAGCAATTCGTCCTGTAAAACTCATAAAATATGTTCTTCGCTTTCAATAATTATCGCTGTTCGATAAGAACAGAAAAACTCGGGTTGAGAAAATCCAGCAATAAAGCCATCAAATTTCGTTAGGAGTCGGTCCCCGATCCTTAGGACGAAGTAACCGATGTAGTTAGGAAGCGTGCTTCGACCACCGTCCAAAAGTCTCGAATTAAATTAACCGTAATCCATCCAACTGCATAGCTATTTGTAAGTAAGTTTGAACATTCCCGCGTAACCTCACGAGTATCAGACGCATCGAAACCCGTTCCGTGTCGTTACTGCGGTTCATGCGCTGCTGGAAACGGAACGCGGTTCATGACCTCCAAAAAGTTAGTCCCTCATTGGAGAATATATCAATTTCTTTCGTATGCAATCGTTTGTGCATCGTTTGTACATCATTGTTCATTAGTTAATATTATTTGTTCATCAATTGCCGATTTATAATAAATTAAATTTTTCCTTTCGGTAGAAACACCTAATTATACAATAAACAGTCTATTATTTTTATATTACTACTACTTTGGACTATGACATTGAAACTCTCACAATTTTGACAATTATTTCCGAATTTTAATCACCATCATATCAAATGCTTGTACAAAAAATACCACTAAAAATCAACATAAACATTTGTCTCATGCAAATGTAATTAACAGACAATCGCTCTAATAATATGCTATTACCAAATGGTAATTGTCTAAAATCTCCAATAATCATTGATGGACATAGTTATTTGGTCACAAACAGTTGCAACTTCGATGCAAATGTACAGATAATAGCAACAAGCGTCCTAGATGCACCGATGTATGCCTGTGCTGTGAAATCGTCAGAAAATGAGACAATCCGGTTTGTTCTGGAATTCATCGATAAAGGTGTATGCAACGCAATTTTGACTCTTAGAGCCAAAGTCCTGCTAAATCTATTCTCGCCACACATCGGGTTGCAAACAAGTCGTCGCGTCATTTCATATTAATACATGCCTTTGAATTAAAGCCATGTTCAGGCCTCATTCACATCAAAGGCAGCGAACAGCAGGCAGCTGCCAATAGAAAAGAGGCTTTGGAAATGATTTACGACGTCACGAGGAATATCCTCTTTACTGATTCTCGCGCATGCGCCGTTGTGGAGTCTAGTGATGACGCAATAGATATTCATTAAAAATGATAATTAAAAGACAATTGCTTGTGTACAAGTAATAAAAATAAGTGAACAAAGATGTACAAACGACGAACGATCGATTCCATATGAAATTCTTGGCGAACAATGAAAAAAAGTAAAATGAGGGGCCAGATGTAAAAAAAAATTTCAGCCAAATTTGTTTAATTTATTATAAATCGGCAATTGATGAACAAATAATATAAACTAATGAACAATGATGTACAAACGATGCACAAACGATTGCATACGAAAGAAATTGATATATTCTCCAATGAGGGACTAACTTTTTGGAGGTCGGTTCATGCGCGCAGCGCAGACGCTGCGGTCTATGCGCATAATGCGTGAATCGGAACACAACCTATGATAATCGCCACTTTCCTAACCCCAAAAAAGTATTTAAAAGCGTGGTGTTAATTATTGTTTTGCACTTGTATAGATAATAAATAATAAAAAGTAAATCGTGAAAGGTAAAGTAATTAGAAATAAATGTACAATAATCATATGGACTTCGCCGGATTTTGATCCACTCTCAGTAGTTCAATTTTCTGTCCATAGTTGGCGTATCGAAATTCTTGGTTTCCCAATGCATTTCTTTTACTAACCTTTCAATATCCATTTTTCGTCAATGTAACTTAATTTAATTTAATTTTTTTCATCAGAATTATAATTATTAATAAATTGGCACTTCTTCATAAACTATACGAAAAATGTATTATAGGATAGTTGTTTTTATTTCAGATATACGACATTTACGATACATTTACGTCATTTGCGACGTGTACGACATTTACGACATTTAAGACACATGTCGTGTATAAAATAGAAAATTCGTGTCTTTACCCACCACTGGAAATACGTAACACCCTCATCCACTTTTTCGTTTATGCGAATGCGAATTTTGCGCTGCCAAAGTTGCACGAGATAAACGTACCAATAACTGGACACCGATGATATTTCTATTTTTACTAAACTTCGCAGAAACTTTAGAACAATATTGTATAGGGAATATATGTTGTTTTGCAACTTAATTGCTGATAGGTATCAAAATTCAAGAAACACTTACATAGATTTAAAATCTTAATAAGTATATAAAGCAGAAAATGTTTGTGTGTTTGTCTGTCGCCTAAAACTTTCGAAGGGTAAACTCTGGTGTCAACGAAATGTGTCCCAGCTCACTATTCCTAGCTAAGCCAGATGAATGTGACTATTTTCACAAACAGAAGAATAAATAAATAAATAAATAAATAAATTTTTTTTTATAAAATCAGAATCTAAATTTCGGGCGAAGCCGAGTAGTAATGCTAGATTAATATATAAACCAGGCTTTGAAATATAACGGATGCACTTGAATTCTGTGTAGATTTCTTAAGTAAGTACTAATAGCGCAAAACTACCGAATACGATGATTTCACTCTACTGGGGCAGAGAGCATCAACCGATTGTGGCACCGAGAAAAATCGCGCTCACCGCGCACTAGTGCGGGGCGCCGAATTCGCCATTAGCTATCAGTAAAATTCAAATCCATGAATCATCTTATTCCAGATTTTTATTAGTTTCCATTCTTCACATATGGCATACATGGACCATGCACACATTGAAATAAATTGTTATTGTTTTTATAAGTAATTTCTGTAATTTTGCTCCCTTCACTGGGCCACACACTTATTAATCTGGATAATTTTGAATAATAGTCAAGCCTATTACAATTCATTTGTATTCTATGTAAAATTTAAATTAAATTATTAAGCCCCTTTGGACACTTCCTTTGTTTTTAATATTGGACATGATTCCCAATTAAGGCCGTCGCGCATTTTGGCGAACCGCGATGATACGAAGAGAAAAGTTTATAAACAATTAATTCTGAATAGACAGAAGCGTAGCGACAATTAATTAATTTCTTCTGATAGTCAATACTCCAGGGGGTGATTAGACAGGCGAAAATAAGACGAAGTGACCAAATTGTGATAAAGGCTTTGTTTTCGAGAAAATTGACTTTGAATTTTCAGCTAAATTCGCGTGCACCGCAGGTGCTTGAACAGGCTGATAAGGTATCAATTTTTCTAGAATATATTTTCGGCAAGTGACGCACGAAATAGAGACGTAAGGTTATTTGCTTTCAATACTAAGCAATAATATCGACTTTTTTTTTATCGTCGCGCAAACTCTAAGGGCGGCTCTGCTGAGTGGCACCCGATGGTAAGCGGAACTTCCTACGGACAGCTGACGCGTTCCGGTTACCTCTGTAAGCCCAGGAACTGAAATTCAAAGTCAATATTCTCGATAACGAAACATTTACCGCAATTTCGTCACTCTCGATTTTCGTCTTATTTCCGCCGCCTGTATAATCACCCTCTATAGAGTATCGACTATCAGTAGAGTAAAGCAGAAACCTTATATAGTAACGTTATGATGCTGTTCCTTTTTATTCAGTGTAACAAGTAAATTTTAGTGGTATAGATTTTGTCGATATGGATTTCTTTAGCTTTCAATGAACGTGTACCGCAACAAAGTATTTGCCTTAGATACCGCATTCGCTAAAAAGAACACTGTACTAATAAGGTAATAAAAGATTTATTTTTCATATTTCTTCTATTTATTGTGAATTTGTATTCAAACCATAAAAGATTAGAATTTTAATCTGTGCGGATATTGACTGCTTCTTAAGCCAAACATCGCCGACAAATAAGTGAACAGCATTTTCTTCTCTTTGTTTCTCTTAATAGCAGAAATCACATATTTATCAACCAGTTTCTGATCAGTTTTCCTCTGGTCGGTTGGTTTGTATTCGTTCTTCTTCTTGGTGAAAATATCACCTTCCTCCTTCTTCGCACGTTTCTCACGTTTCCTCTTGAAGTAATCATCGTTCACATGAGCTGGCAGCTTCAAACCAGCAACGTTGATGCTGGTAGAAGTAGCGATTACATAGTTCTGGCTGACCCTTCGAAGGGGGCAACCATTAATCAAGAACGGACCTGTTTCGGAAGACGTCATAGTTAAATTTTGCTTTACAGATTCATTGGACATCCTACAAATTAATGCGTCCAAACCTTACCGGTAATTAAAAGTAAACCGCTCTTAAGCTGTTTCAAGAAAACCACTCTCTTTCCTTTATGAGCGCCGGCGAGTAAAACGCAAATCGTTCCTGGTTTCAAAGTGGGCCTCAGATAGCGCTGATGATCTCGGAAACACTTCTTTGAATGGTGCACGGTTACTGGATCTGCGGTGGGATAGTTCGCACGTCTTTTCTTTAATAACACGATACGTTTCTCTCCGTTTTTGTCACCACTGATCTTCTTCTCAATGGTTACTGGTTTCTTAGGCTTAACCTGTTACAAAATATTAACGCGCACATCAGATACGAATATAAACCACATCGAATGCCATACGTAACGTAACGTACAGTTTTGGGAGTCTTCTTGCCAATGAATTTGTAAATGGCTTTCTTGTGGAACATGCGGGTACGGCTGAACCTGTAAACGCCATTTCCTAGATCGTAGTTCCTTGGCCTGATTCGACCTCTCTTTCCACCTTTCTTGTCCGAAGATGCATCTGCCTTCTTCGGAGATTCTGCGCTCGTATCCGTTGCCTTCTTTGTGTCAGCCATCTACAATGCGAATACACATTACTAACAACTGAAATACACGTACTTAGAAAACACACGAATTGTGTGTTAATTTCTTGTTGGAGTAATTTTTGTTCTAGAGAGCAAGTAAGTTCTGTAAAATATGTGCGATATTATTGTACATCAATACTCGAACTCTACTATCCCATGTATTATTGTTCTCTCGCGAAGCATGTTTATCATGTCCCGTAAAGGTTAAGCGATGTCACGTTTTTATTAATTCAAACGTAAACTATCAAGGGAATATGCAAAAGAATTAGTAAATCTTGTAAAATCTTGTAAAATCTTGAAGAGATAGTAGAATTTTGTAAAATGCGATTATGACTTAAAATTAGGAAAATATATAGCAGATTTATTTGTAGGAGTAATGAACTTTAACCTCTTAGGATATTGGATGCTTAAATGTTAGAGGATTCGTGAGATTAGGAAGAAAATATAGTACTTTTCTGGAAGAACGTTTCCGAAATGTATGATATCTAACAAAATATGTACCGCCTCTTTTAGTAGAACGACAGATTACTCCGATAATATTAGATCGGTTGAACTCATTGCATCTTACCCTAGATCCTGCGGCTAAAAGAGCCTACGGTATGTTGCCATCTATTGCCTATGCTCTGAAGTTAAATTTTCATATCGATACTTGCATCGATAACTTTCGATATTAAACGAGTGTTTAAAGAGGACTTTCTTTTGAAATACTTGGGGCGAATTCCACTTACGCCCAAATCGCCCGTAGTTAACATTTCAAAGTTTATGACAATCTTTTGAAATATGGGAGAGAAATCTGTGAAAGAGTGATTTTCGAAAAATCCGTATCTTTCAAGTTATCCCCAACGCCAATCCTTAATTCGATAATTATTTTTACGCAGTTTTGTAGATCAAGAGACACGGTAGTGTCTCGCGCCAAGTATATATAGATATATGCGCAGCGCGAGACACCGAGTGTCTATATTACGCCACGACTCGCTATCAAGGACCCTAAGATTTCCGAATCTCAATAACGGCTGATCCGATTAGATTTTGAATGGTCTTAATGGATAGCCTGGGTTTGATTTACATAAGAAAAGTGTCTTCGTTTTGTTCCTACGGACCTTATGAGCTGAGATATTTCGATGTAAAGTGACAATTTCCCGAATTTCATGTTCGTAAAATTAAGATCGTCATCGTCATCGTCCTACACTTCTAGGCAAGAGGGGAGTATGAAAGGGTGAGGAAATGTCTCTCAGGCACGTCGCTCATTGGATGTGGGTTTCGGCCAATCGCGTAACAAGTTGTTGTAATCTGACAGCTAGACAGGAGATATTATAAATAACCTATCAAGTGCTAAGTGTCAAATAAAGTATGTTGTCCGAATTTGAAATGTCACGAGTTTTTACACTAAATAGGAGACTGAATTATTGTTTTAATGAACAAGGTAAGTCGTCAAAATTTTTTAAATCGATTTCGTATGTAGAGTCGCAGACTTGGAAGTTGTCTGGAGAAGGTTCGACAGAGAAGCATCTTCTTTCGCACAAGTTTCTACAAATTAATATATTGTTTTTATACCAGCAAACAATTTTTACACAGGCTCGAATAAAAATGAAGGGGATGCCCAGACTTGGATAGAAATGAAGGTGACGCACAAGCTTGGATAGAAATGAAAGGGATGCACAGGCTTGGAGGTTGTCCAGAGAAGGTTAGACAGACAGAAAAACATCTTGTTTCTCACAAGTTTCTGGAAAGTTGTCAAATAAGGTAAATCGACAAAATTTGTCAAAGTAGCGTAGCATTAAGAATTAAGAAAATTATAGCGTACTGCTTGCAACGTTGAGCAAGTCACATTAGTGAAGAAAGTACGCTGAAAACGCATCTTCCTTGATACTTTTCAATCTCTTTTGGAAAGGTATTCCTAATACTTTATTAAAATCCACAGTAGTTCCTACGCTATTCATTAATTTTATTAGTTTCCCATTAACAATATTTCAATTAAAAAATATAAACATATTAAATTAATTTTATTCCAATACCAATACATTGTACGTTAAAAATATTGAATCTCTTCGTTCATTTTTGCTGAATTACCATTAGCATTTAAATTTCCTGCAACAAGACATTCTGCCATACGCTCTCACCTCCTTCGGACACATTTTGTAGTCTGTACACTTAAAATAGCAAAGGGCCATTCTATTTTTATATGTTCTACGTTAAGTCATAACTAAAATGTGGAATTTTGTATATTTACAGATAATCGAAGCAGAAGCGATAGAGAAAGTAACCCTGCTGCAAATGAGAAAAATAAGCACATTTTTATGTATAATTTTATTCTAGAGTTTTAAGAAATATGTATATACAATTAATATTGAGTTTTATTACGAATGTGGAAAACTATATAATTCAGACAACAAAAATAAATCGGACATAGTATTATATTAATTAAACGATTTTATTCAGCTTCGATTCTATGTTTGCTTCATATCTGAAAACTCAACTTTAAACCAATTCGATCAATCCAATTGTCTTGTAGCTTTGCAAGCGTGCGTAGTTTGGATAACGATATAATATATTGTTGAAAAAATAACCCCGAGGGGGTGAAAAAGTTATCCAGTCATCAATAAACACTACAAAATGTGTGAAATCCCCACAAAATTACCTTTTTTAAAAAAGGTACAAAAAAGAGCGCCAAGTATATAATTCCATCATAAAGAATTCCATTTAAAAACATTGTCGTAAATTAATATAAATTTCTTAATATGCTATATTTAACTTTACAAAAGTAATGAGATACAACAATTGCGCCAATTATCACAATGGCTATTTATACAAAAAAAAAATGTACTCAATAATATTAAGCCGACATATTTTTATACAAATCAATATTTTAATACGAATAAATATTTTATTCAAAATACTTGGCGCTGCTCTCTGAATTGGTGTTGCTAAACTGAATAAATATGCATAAATTGCATTAAAATCTTTTTCTTTCTTTCTTGTCTCTGTGGTGTCTTGTCTTGTTTTATTCATTAACCAAGACAATTAACATTTTTTCGGAGAGCAGCGCCAAGTATTTTGAATAAAATATTTATTCGTATTAAAATATTGATTTGTATAAAAATATGTCGGCTTAATATTATTGAGTACATTTTTTTCTTTGTATAAATAGCCATTGTGATAATTGGCGCAATTGTTGTATCTCATTACTTTTGTAAAGTTAAATATAGCATATTAAGAAATTTATATTAATTTACGACAATGTTTTTAAATGGAATTCTTTATGATGGAATTATATACTTGGCGCTCTTTTTTGTACCTTTTTTAAAAAAGGTAATTTTGTGGGGTATAAATAAACAATGCAACTTTTGTTGCAACTACTTTTCGATATCTCTCACCATTCTCGAGATATTCCACGAAAAAGAAAATTCGGCATTTTCCTCAAGGGGTGATTTCACCCATAAGACCGCACTATGGCACCAATAAAAAGTTGCATAATTTTCTGAATTTTCAGGTTCTCTAATTTCCTTTGTAAGTAGCTGGATTATATTAATCGACTCGTATGACACTCGTCTCAGATGACAAATTGAGCTTTGTCCAGCTTCAGCAGATTTCTTAGTGTAGTACCTCGGCATATGATTACTGTTTAATGTGTCAATCTCTTGTACTTTTTATTTCATAAAATTGATCAGTTTGGCTTTTCAGGGGCCCATATGTTATATAAATAAATATATAAATAAATAAATATATAAATATATTTATATATATATATATATATATATATATAATTTTTATTTTGCCTCTGTTTAACATGAAAGTATATCAAGAATACATGCCTCGAATAGAGTATAATTTATAACAGACATATCTTAATTATTAAGTCAGCATGGTTCATATAATTGATATTTTTTATTATACAATAACTGCGATTTATTATAAAAATTGTAATAGTTCCATAACAAACATATTATGCTTGAATTTTGATATTTAATTAACTTATATTTGTGTATCATAATATTGTGTATTATATATACGTACTTATGTATACGCCATAAAAGCTTTTTATTTATTTTATACAAGTGTAAATATATGTATATTTATTTCACGACTATAAATATAAAGTATTTAATTCACTTTAAATTACTTTTCAATTCATTCAACAAGATAGAACCTATTACCATTTTCTCGCAATTTACACAGATTTCCAAGGAATCGCTACCTGTCAGTTTTATCGTCACTAATACCAACGACTTTGATGCTAAAGTGTGGGCGGCAAATCTGCAAGCAAAATAAAATTCATGCAATTGTATATAAATAATCTTGAACTTGCACTTTCTTCTGCTTTCCTTTATTCAGCTAACTGATACAAAAATTACTAACCTGATTTCTTCATCGTTGCTAGATATCATCGCAACATTTGCGCTTTCAAAAATCATTTGAGTAAGAGCTTTCTTGTTCCCCGAATACTGCACTTTCGCCACATGCTCGTTCATGCCCTTCAGCTTATTTTTCTCACTGACAAACATACTCTCCGGCAAGAGCACAGCTCGTATTATCTCTCCAATCGGTGCTTTGATAGTAACACCGCACGAATACGTCTCTTCGCCAATTGTAAAGTTGATATTGAAATTTGCTGGCTGTGTGGAATCGTTGAAATTTATACCCAATGTCGAGGACAAATTAGAATTAACTTTCAGTGACGGTATTTGCGTGAAGTCATGGATCAGCATACCTTTCGGTAAATTCTAAGCAAATCAAATAATGCAAATACTTTATGATAACGGAGAAATGTATTTAAGAAAGTAAAGTCCAATCGTTAATATAATAGAAATTCACCTTTGTTCCCACGTGTATCTCTTTAATGAGCTCGTTACCTTCGTTCGTAAACGTTAATTCATTGGTAACTAAATAAGCACTTACCAAGTGCTGCGACCTTGTGAACCTGTATTCGATCTTTAAACCATGACCCGTGATACTATTTAATAATTCAAACTTTTTCATTGGGATAAACGAAGATGATACTTCTCTGATGTCGTTTGTAATGCTTGAACTGATTGGACTTAGAAAACCTCCTGCGCTCAATGGCATAACCGGTGTCATTTGAATAACTGTAATTAAAGTATAAGATGGTAGGATATTTTGAAATGAATTCTTAGTTTGCTTTTTTTTAATATTATATCTTACCATCGTCTAAATCTAGAAGAAGGTCAATGTTATTCTTCGGCTTCGGTTTCGGTTTCGCTGTTACGTCCTCGTTTGAAACTTTATCGTCCTTCTCGCCGTCTTCAGAATCCGATTCTTCGCTTTCGGACTCGCTGTTGGTTTCGTCAGATTCTTTTACAGATTTCTTTTTCTCGCTATCATTGTCAGATTTGTTAGAGTCAGACGTATATTCAGACGAGTCGCTATCTTCATTCGAAGAATCATTCGTTGAAGTATCGGAAGATTCATTCCCATTATCCAATTCTGAAATTTTACAACATTTTAATTTGAACATTTCCTCGCTACGATTTCAATAATTCTAAGATTTACCTTCGCTTCCTTCGTCACTGTAAAAGGGTTTTTCTTGCACTTTCCCTTTTTTGTCCTTCTTATACTTTCTGTAATATTCTTCCCTCGTGTCTTTAATATTACCGCTCGCAATATCTCTAACAGATTGATCAGGTGCTACTTTAGGGAAAGGTGGCAAAGAACGGTAACCAGCACACGGCATATCCAAATAATGCGATAGCGTTCCCAATTGAAATTCTGAATTTTTGAATCTGGATGTTAAAGTTGGCGCAGGCTTCGGAGCTAAGAATATTCTTCTCGCAAGCTGCGGAAGCTGCTTATTCTCGTCATTCTCAAAAATGAAATGTCTCAAAAAGCGCGCACGATCTCTGATGTCGTAATTCTGATCGTACTTTGCAAGTTGGAAGACGTATTGGCAAAATGGTTTGGTCTGCGCGGGGTTATTTAAGCAGAGCTTTACAGCTAGATTTAAAATCTGCAGCTTCACTATGTCCTGTTCGTTTACGAAATTCTTCGCCATTTTCCTGAGGACGTCTGGCGCTATCTTAGGAACCCTATCCGAATATTCTCCCAAGAGCCACAGAATGGACGCTCTGGCCTGTGGTATCGTTATAAAATCCATCAACTTCGCCATATGCGCGATTATACTTTTATGCTCATTTGGTTGGGTTTGTAAAAGTTTTTTTATAACAACAACACTTTCTGCTACTATAGACTCTAAATAAAGAATCACGTAAAAGATTAGAATTATGTAAACTTTGCATCACGGTGCAATTACACTCTGGGTAAAGGCTTACCATCTCTGTTACTCAGTAGCGAAACTAAACCATTTAGGCATGTGTCGGTCACCTCTTTTATATTACTTGCGCACCTACCGATTGCCTGTATACTCGCGCCAACAAATTCTTTGTCGCTACTAGATATATACGTCTGAAATTCTCTGAGTATAACTCCGATACTAGTCTCAGTCGCCAGATTGGTCAAAATATCCAACTTCAAAAGTTTTATATGCGTGGGATCTGAAGTTCTCACGAAGAATGACTTAAGGAAAGGTTCGAACATTCCCTGTACATAAATATTCACCATTACCTTTAGTGCGAAACCTGTAGCTATTAAAAAGAGTGATCGGAACGGAATTCTCTGTACATTATTGTAATATTAGTACTTACATTACCTTTCTGGTAATCGATATGCTAGCGATGCAATGAAGAACGACACTCTGAACCTCTCTGTGCCCTCTTAATAACCTTATTAGCGCCTTAGCAGCACTAATTACTTCGCTTTGTGGCGCAGTATGGTGATACAATTGAGCCACTGCCATTACCACAGAAGCATTTCTACTTTGTAAAAGGGGCTTCGTGTTTCGCAACAGCAATCGATGATCAGGATCTAACGATACTTTTGGTTTCTTTGTGTTAGACGAATCAGAATCGGAATCATAAAATGGGCGATTTTCATCATCCTCTGTGTTCTATAAAAATTATTTAAAGGAATATAAATCTCACTTACATCCCGTCACAAGTAACTTTGATAATTTATACTTACATCTGCATTGGGATCGATAAATTGTGTTCTCGCGTATCTTGTAAGCATGTTTACTATAACGACTTGGCCCCACTCGTCGACATCTACCAACAAATTACAGAGCTTTCTGTAATTTTTGTGTATTAAGTCTATCCGTTCAGGACAGACCTCTTCGAAAGCCATTACTGCCGAACCCACGACCAGAGTCGTTTTATCGGATAGTAGCTTCTCTAAAACACTTATTAACTCGTCCTTCTGTTCGGGATCTAATGAATAAAGTTTCGGGATAGCGTGCGCCGCGGTCTTCCGAACATACGGAGACATATCACTAGCTGAATCTTTAATGGCAAGCATGACGATAGGTACTATCATAGAAACTCTTATACTCGAGAGCACCCTTAAAGCGCTGGCTCTTATTAACTGATTAGGATCTTTCAACGCTCGCTGGAACGTGGAAATAGACAAAAGTGCAAGATCTTGCTGATCTTCCGCATAACGGACTAAATAAACGTAAACTAATTTCTTCACTTCGATGTTCTTTGATACAACATTCTTAACCACAGCTGGAAATAATTCCGACGCGTCCCTTCCCTTTGCTATCATCTGAAACAGAATCCCATCGCCTATTAATACAAACTCGAGCTATAATTTTATTCTACAGGCGCGATATATATCTAATTACCCCAATTATCCGTTTCATAGCTTCCAGCTTAAGTCCATCTTTGTTACTGTCCAACATTTGTTTTAGATCTTCGTGCCTGAATTTAAAGAAATACTTGTGAAATATCCACTTATAAACCGTAAATTAACATACTCAGCAATAATTTGTGCCCCAAATGTGCCATAAGTACAACGGGAACGATATAATAAAATTAAAATTCAGGTTTGTAAATAAACATTGTACACAGAAGGAACGTTAAGTTTGTTAAACGTAATCGTTAATTAACTAGTGTTTCTACTTAAAACATGTAAATACTGAGATTGTCCTTTATATAAACTATAGTATTAAATTATGATATTTTCTGCAAGCGAAGTATTAATATGTAAAAGCGTAATGTTCGAAGGGAAATATTTACTTTTTGTAATCGGAATGAAAGAATCCACCAGAAGCAGGGTCAGTCGCGAGTTCCGGGTCTCCTGTACTTGACGGTCTGTCATTACTGTAAGACCCTCCGTTATTCGATAACGAGTTCGAAATAGCAGCAGTTTGAAACATCTTTCTTTGCTTTCGGTTAATACGATACAATTATTCTGGACTGATATAGGCTTCTCTGTACGCACAGAAGTTTTTAAAAATCTACAAGTCAGCTTCACCGAGCGTTAGCACATATCCATCTTGTTTATACGGGAGCGCCTACGCGCCACCTTCCTGCACAGGTGTGTAGTGTTGTTTCTCTGAGGGCACCACCGATGGTACTGTGTACAGTGGGTCCAGGGACAGTGTGGCCAATGCGCTCCTCGCCGCTGATTGGTGCCGCCATTTTCAGGCAACTTCCGGTAGCTCTTATGTATAGATCAGTATACATATATACTTACGCATTCTAAAGTTGTACTTCTTACAACTTCAGAGATGTACTCTATAAGTGTAATAAATACGTCACGGAAATACGGAAATCAAGGTAAATATAACCAAAAGTAAATATAATTATTTTGCAAAGTATAACAATAAATTATAGTATGACTTTAATACAGTTTTATAATTATAGTATAACTTTTATACAGTTCATCTTCATCATCATCATCAAACCAAAGGAAAAATTTGTGTATCTACATATTTTTTAATAATTATAAACTATATAATTATATATTTATATTATGTATCATATATAATTTATATATAATTATAAACTGATATAAACTATAAAATATTTATCTAAGTTTTCATTAATAAAATTAAATATTAAGTTTATACATACACGTCACTCTATATATATATATATATACTATGATTTCCCCCTTTTAAATATCGCGCGCGTTTGATCTGGCTGGAACTGAAAATGGCGACTTCCGGCTCATTGGCCACACTGTCCCTGGACCCACTGTAGTACTGTGTTGCGATCCTCGCTCTAGCGGCGTTCAGCGCAAGCTCCTAATACGCGAAGTTTAAATAGGATAGAGTTAAGGATGAACTCTATCACATTAGAAATCTATCTTCGCCTCCTTCCTTAGCGCTCGAAAAACAATGTATTTTATAAAAGAGGAACGAACGTAAGAAGAAGCCTGTTTCTTTTCCTGGCATTTGATTTCCGACGTTGTTACAACCCACAAAATTACCTTTTTTAAAAAAGGTACAAAAAGAGCGCCAAGTATATAATTCCATCATAAAGAATTCCATTTAAAAACATTGTCGTAAATTAATATAAATTTCTTAATATGCTATATTTAACTTTACAAAAGTAATGAGATACAACAATTGCGCCAATTATCACAATGGCTATTTATACAAAGAAAAAAATGTACTCAATAATATTAAGCCGACATATTTTTATACAAATCAATATTTTAATACGAATAAATATTTTATTCAAAATACTTGGCGCTGCTCTCCGAAAAAATGTTAATTGTCTTGGTTAATGAATAAAACAAGACAAGACACCACAGAGACAAGAAAGAAAGAAAAAGATTTTAATGCAATTTATGCATATTTATTCAGTTTAGCAACACCAATTCAGAGAGCAGCGCCAAGTATTTTGAATAAAATATTTATTCGTATTAAAATATTGATTTGTATAAAAATATGTCGGCTTCAAGTATATAATAAAATTTGATACGTCAAAGATAATTTCCCATTACAATTATGTTGATGGCCACTTATATATTCAACGCAAAGATTTAGGTACATATTTGTGGCTGGCAAATCAAAATTATTTAAGTGATATACAAGGATCAATTTTGCTAGGAGAATCCTTTTTTATTAACAACATACAAGAGGACTGGAGCCATGAAGTGACACTAACAAATAAGATTATCCCCAATTTGGATTACACAACCATCTTACACGGTATCTCCCACTATTATCCCAGTTTGCAATCATATAGGTGGAAATATTATGAGCAACAGGTAGAAGAAACAAAAATTCATTACCTGTTTGTCATACCAATAACTGTTTATACTCAATTAGATCACACAGGAACAATTCTTAGTTTTTGTGGAGGAAGTTTGAAGTTATTTGTAGAAGTCAGAGAGTTAACACAGTAAAAAAAAAAGCACAGTATTTACCATTATATCATATAAGTTCTTATAATATTTATATATCTTATTGTACTATTCAAATGATTTAATAATATAATTATATTAATCATTCTCTTAAAGTTATAATTAATCTAATTTTTAGCTTCACATATCTTTCCTTTAATATTTCATTCATTTGTTTTATTCTATATAATTATACCATATCCAAATTATTACTCATTTATTTAGTATGAACTCAATTATATGTTCCCATGTACTATTTCCGTTTTATATTTAATATAACCCTGATAACCAGATCTGAAGCGCAGAGCCTGACGTCAGATCCGTAGTCATCTGTGTCCGCATTAGGCTGCGGTCTGAGGTACAGAGCCTGACATCAGGACCTGACGTCAGATGGGCAGCAGATTCACATCAGATCCTGCCGTTCGCCTGACACGTATAACAGCGCCATCTGAGGGTCAGAATTGGCAAACAATTCCCTACGCGTGACGTCACACGGCTGTCCCTACAGGTGTATCCCTACCCTTACATAACTATCAAGCAGATTCTGCAGTTTATTAAATAATTCATTCTATTTATTTTAAAAATTAATTATTCTTTGTTTATTAATACAGGATTGACAATTACAATTATTATAGAACATTATATAGAACATTCAATATTTACATTTATAAATCTATATACAATGCGTCCCGTAACCAGTGCTACCTATTAGGTGCGATATTAGAAAATTCCCTGTATTTTAGACTTCCTTTTTGTGTGGAAGCATCATGTTTCCTGTTGTGTTATCGCTGAAAACAAACACAATATTAGGAGAAAATTAAACGTAACGTATGAATAAACAGGATACATGGGATACTTACTTCAGCTACATCTCCACACAGTACACACCCTAGGCGATCATGCATGCTCCTGCGAACATTAACATTTATAAGAAAACATGCGTTAAATTATTATCTACTAAACAAGATGCTAAACATTCGCACTTCCAGCATAACCATACTTTTCTGTCTTGCAGATAATGTAAATCTCGATTTTCGCGACGTAGATAATTGGAAATTATTCAATTTCATAATTACCTTTGCCTTCTGGATACGTCGAGATGATTTGTCTGGATATTGATGTTTGAAATTACTTCGAATATTCTTCAATTTTGTCGGTACTGACTGCCACTGACAGTGACTGCCATCTCATACCTCGAAAACGAACGCAAACTGGACGTAGAGCCTTGATCAATTACGAGTTTCGGCACTATGGTGCAGCCAATCCGAGCGTAGCACATTATACCACATTTATTTATTCTCTAACGTGGTACATCTACCTACCTACATACTCTTCGTTTAAACCATCCGTTCTGCTTGGAGACGTGCGCCCGAAAAATATTCCAAGTAATTTCAAACATCAATATCCGGACAAATCATCTCGATGTATGCAGAAGACAAAGGTAATTATGAAAATGAATAATTTCCAATTATTTACGTCGTGGAAATCAAGATTTACATTATCTGCAAGACAGAAAAGTATGGTTATGCTGGAAGTGCGAATGTTTAGCGTCTTGTTTAGTAGATAATAATTTAACACATGTTTTCTTCTAAATGTTAATGTTCGCAGGAGCCTGCATGATCGCCTAGGGTGTGTACTGTGTGGAGATGTAGCTGAAGTAAGTATCCCATGTATCCTGTTTATTCATACATTACGTTTAATTTTCTCCTAATATTGTGTTTGTTTTCAGCGATAACACAACAGGAAACATGATGCTTCCACACAAAAAGGAAGTCTAAAATACAGGGAATTTTCTAATATCGCACCTAATAGGTAGCACTGGTTACGGGACGCATTGTATATAGATTTATAAATGTAAATATTGAATGTTCTATATAATGTTCTATAATAATTGTAATTGTCAATCCTGTATTAATAAACAAAGAATAATTAATTTTTAAAATAAATAGAATGAATTATTTAATAAACTGCAGAATCTGCTTGATAGTCATGTAAGGGTAGGGATACACCTGTAGGGACATCCGTGTGACGTCACGCGTAGGGAATTGTTTGCCAATTCTGACCCTCAGATGGCGCTGTTATACGTGTCAGGCGAACGGCAGGATCTGATGTGAATCTGCTGCCCATCTGACGTCAGGCCCTGATGTTAGGCTCTGTACCTCAGACCGCAGCCTAATGCGGACACAGATGACTACGGATCTGACGTCAGGCTCTGCGCTCTCACGGCAGACCCTGCTGCCAATCTGACGTCAGATTGCAGACATCTGGTTATCAGGGAATATATTATTGTGAATGTCCATTTATTTGATTATTTATATATCTACTTGCTAAATAAAATTAATTATATGTCTATCTTATTTGACTTCCTTAAATCAACCAATTAACTACTTAATAATAATTTGTTTATACCTTGAAACATTTCTCATCAAAGTTATGTATTTATTTATAATCTTATTAAACATTATCTTATTTATTATATACCGTAAATATTCAACCGTAATTATATACTGTCTTAAATAAGGTATTGGACCATTAAAAGTTATAATGAATTTAAATACAAAAGAATAATATTGAGATAACTCAACAGACCAATTCATTACATACCTAAAATCTACCAAATAAATAAATAGAACCATTGTAATGATAGTGGGAACATTTTGATATTATGTACCTAGATAAATGCAAATAACCATACTGAACATAGTGTACTTTGATAAGAAAAGCGTAAAAGAAAATCCAGTATCACGATACCACATAAATCCACTTCCAAATCAACTACATTTATTGATATTACATTACATGATCCAATAATTCCAAATATGTAATAATCCACATTATTATGTACTACATTAACTACATTCAAGTTATTAACCTTACCTAAATAAATCTATGTATTATACTTATGCTAAATGATGTTAATCCTATACTTTAAAACTGTAAATTTAACCCTATTGAAATTTAAGATCTGGAAAGAATTTTTAGCTAAACCAAACTTTCCTAGATATATAGTGATCTTATATCCACCAAGAATCAGCTAAAATCTATAATTGTCTAGTAAATATTCCTTAGAATTCTACACTTTTTTTACATTATTACTTTATTACTACAGACTTACAATCTTTTTGGAGTAATGATTTCAAGTAAACAAGACAAATGTACACAGATATTGCTCCTAATTATAATCCACCTAATCACTAAACTTAGCCAAAATATACCGTATTTAAACAATAGATCTGAAAATTCCACTATAGTTCAAATCAACTTTTGCAAGCTCTTATGTGTTGTCAGTGTTATTTAATAATACAAAGTATTATGTGCAGTAACTCAACAGAGTCATTGTAATCTTGACAGGGTTCTCAAATAGAAATACAATATTAATTACCATTAATCCTTAACTAAACAACTCCCTTGAATAAGTAGAATAGAAGAATTAAGCAAATATCTAAACCACAGAAACCAGGAGTCATATGATACCTGATAGTCAGGAAAAATATCTTTACACCCATCCATACACTATTACCTACTAACTTCTATTTAGCCAGTGTATCGATCATCCATAAAAGGTTTATACAACCACTTATCGTTATTTATTAGAAAATGTATTATACTCATTGTCAATTGTAGAGTAATCAAGTTAAAGTCTAAGTAAACCTTTAGTTAAAAGGTCTCCTTATATATCTAAAATAAAACAACATACATTATACAATAATCTAATAGTTGTATATGTTATTAAAACTTAAATTAAAACGGAATAACTTACCCATTAGGATGCATGTCTAGTATGAGTATCTTAGTGGTCCAAAGCAAATGGAAATGTTAACTCCTAATCATACAATCATAAAGTCATATAGATCCTAAAATATAAGGAATTTATTTATAATACAAACCAACATAGTCCTACATGGCGTAAAATAATTTTTACTTTAATTACTCTCCTTAAGATTTGGATTTAAAGCTTAGCTGAATTACCTACATAATTATACAGACCGTATCCAACCGACCATAGACACAAAATAGAATAGATGGTCATTGAGTAGAAGATTTAAGTATGTACAACCATACGGATCTTATTCAATCCTTTAAAGTACAAATTATCAATATTATAGCGTAGTTTTAATATAGCAATTCCATATAAAGGTCCATTAATAAATTTAACTGAATAAATATTTAATGGTTCTGAATCTGAAAATGTGTAATTATCTGTACCAGAAATAATATTAGCAACATACATAACAATATGGTTATCAGCAGGGACTTATGTCCATTTATAGATATAATCACCTAATCCTAAAATATATAGTATTATTGAACACACGCGTAAATATGTACTTTGTAAAATTCCTGCTTGCTTAAACTTATAAGATTTATCCTTGACGTAATAAGAAACTGCTATGGATTATCACTTCTATGAAGTTAAGAGTCAAGTATAGTATTAAAATTAATGTACATGATTGATAATAATTAGTATAATTCCAGTGTAAGATATCAACTTATATATGGAATGCTATTAATCAGGTACCAACTTAGCAAGTAATATCCCAATCTTAATTATCAATGGCAGTCCTCTACCAATCCATGTTAATATATTGATTGACATGAAATAATACTAATGCAGCCTTAACTGGCATCCATAATTTATGAAGGTGACTAATATCCTAAAGTATATATAAGATAATAGCGTTTCTCTATAAGGATTAACAATCAATGTATGTGACACCATCCGCATGAGAACAGTAATTAATCATCTTCCTTATTCAACATGTTAATTCATTCATATATTCATTATTTCTATCAATATTTAGGATCCCAGTGGCATCAAATAAATTATAGACCAGTTAACATATGTGATTCCTTCTTATTGATAATAAATTACTGCCATCAAACAGAATTAAGGTTTATGCCTAGCCATAATGACACTATATATAGACACCTTGTTGTTCAAAGTACAAGAATTAAAGTATATGTTTACCAGGACATAGTAATAGGAGCACAAAAGTTATTTATTACATTTAACATTGAATATATATATATATATATACTCAATACAAGAGGTACCAAATGATATAAGATCTTAAGTAGTAGTATTGAATCAAAAGAGATCTATAAATAATTCCAAGAACAGATCAACATTAAAACCTGTTACGTAAAACGTCTACCCTATACCTCCAACATTTTAATTAATGTATTTCAATATTTCAAGCAATAAATCCCCACATTGAACTCAAATGTTTTACAGTTTATTGTGTAAATAATTATATTCCCTCTCCTACTAATATTCAATAGTTAATTCCTGATATACTTGATTTAACAATGTAATAATTTCATTAGAACTTGCATAAATATCATTACCAGAAGTATGAATTAGAAAAATAAGATCAATGTGGTTTAACTTAAAAATTATGCACAATAATAACCCTATTATAGTCCCAATGCAAACAGAATTACAGGTACAATTAAAATTATATAAGATTATAATTTCGCTGAAGTTCCCATAACTTATTATTTATTGTTTGTATAACCAGGGTTCCTTAGTTATATCACTACCCATCCCATGTATTCCACTTGAAATCTAACTAATTGTTCAAGCTTATTAGTTAACAACATTTATTCATTCCATTGCGTGATCCAGTAATACAAATATATAATAACTTCACATTAAAATTTAAGCCACTATCCTTCTTAATGCACTGAGCAACATTCATATTATTAAACTTACCTAAGTGAATCTATATATCTTATTTAATCTGAATGTTGTTTAACCTAACCTATAAACTATTGAATTTAAACCTATCAAAATTAAATCCATTAAAATTACCAACTAATCCATAATTTAAAAGGTTCAAAATGATCGAAATTTTGATCACTTGTAAGGTTAAGAAAGATGGTAGGTTATCCGGGCTCCGACCATATGTTCGTCCTGCTGGCCACCTCCGCTGCCCCGCCTCGCCGTGCCCGCCGACTGGCCGGTAGGCGGCCTCCGCGCTGGGCGCTCAGGCGCTTGGATGCGGACGCTGCCCGGTTGGCGTCCTCCGTCGTCGCCTGGCCTCCCATGCCGGGCGGTATCCTCGACGACCCTGCTGCCGGGGCTCTTTGGTTGCGCGGCGCGTTACAATCTATATGTGACGCGTCAATGCCGCGCGCCGGGGCTCCCGGCGGGGGTCGGAGGGCGGTGTACTGGTGGTCTGCGGAGATCGCTGATCTTCGCGCCGCCAATCTGCGGGCCAGGCGCCAGTACACCAATGCCCGCCGCCGTGATCCGCGGCGGCTGACGGGGGACGAGCTTCGGGGGTTGCGTGCCGTTTTCTCGGCGGCTCGTCGCGAGCTCCGCGGAGCCATTGCCCGGGCCAAGGACCGTATGTACGACGAGTTCCTCGGGACTCTCAATGAGAACCCCTGGGGGCGCCCGTATAAGACCGTTTCCATCAAGCTCGGTCCGTGGGCGCCCCCGGTGCTGGAGAGTCTCGATCCCCGGTTTCTCAGGGATGTGTTATCGGTGCTATTTCCTCCTCCTCCCGTTCCCGGAGAGGGGGGCACTGATGAGACCGGGGATCCCGAGCTGACCTGGGGCGGCGATATTCTGGACGCCCCGGGGGTCAGCCAGGAGGAGCTCGCCGGGGCGGTGTCTCGGATGCGCGCGAAGAGGGCGGCACCGGGGCCTGACGGTGTGCCCGGGCAGGTCTTGGCCTGCGCTTTGGGCGCCCTTGGAGGCGGACTCAGGCGAGTCTTTGACGCGGTCCTGAGGTCCGGGAGATTCCCCCCCATCTGGAAAGAGGCGAGACTGGTGCTGCTCCGCAAGCCCGGAAAGCCCCTGGAGTCGCCCTCGTCGTTCCGGCCGATCTGTCTCTTGGACGAGGCGGGCAAGCTGCTGGAGCGAGTCCTGGCTGCCCGCCTCTGCGACCACCTGGGAGCTGCGGCCCCAGATCTATCCGACCGCCAATTCGGTTTCAGGCGGCAGCGATCGACGGTGGATGCCATCGTTTTGGTCAGATCGCTGTCGTACCGGGCGGTCGAGAGAGGCGGTGTGAGTGTCGCGGTGTCTCTCGACATCGCGAACGCGTTCAACACCGTCTCTTGGGCGGCGATTGAGCGGGCGCTTCTCTACCATCGCGTCCCGCTCTATCTTCGCCGCCTGATCTGGGACTATCTCCGCGGCCGGGTGGTCTCCTACGTCGGCCGGGGCGGGGAGGGGGCGGCAACCGTGCACCGCGGCGTTCCGCAGGGGTCCGTCCTGGGGCCCCTGCTGTGGAATTTGGCGTACGACGCGGTGCTCCGGGTGGCTATGCCGTCACCGGACGTCTCGCTTGTATGTTATGCGGACGATACGCTGGTGGTGGCATCCGGGCAGCGGTGGGAGGCGGCAATCGGTCTCGCGGAAAGGGCGCTGCGGCGTGTCGTTGCCTCGATCGGGACGCTCGGTCTGCGGGTCGCTACTGAGAAGACGAAAGCGATGTGGCTCGCGGACAGGGTTGGGACCGGGATCCCACCCGGAGCGTCCCTGAGGATCGGGGACGCCTGCATCGGGGTCGGCCGGTCGATGAAGTATCTCGGCCTGACCCTGGATACCTACTGGCGGTTTACGCGCCACTTCAGAGTCCTGGGCCCCCGGTTGGTGCAGCAGGTGTTCGCACTTGCGCGAATTATGCCCAACCTTGGGGGTCCTCACGAGGCAGTTCGGCGGTTGTATGTGACGGTCATCCGGTCGATGGCGCTCTATGGGGCGCCGGTGTGGGCCGGAGACCTGGGGGGCTGTCGCGTGGGGCGGGAGCTTTTGGCTTCCGTTCACCGGCGCGTGGTCCTCCGAGCCGTGCGGGCATACCGCACGGTGTCGCATGCCGAGCTGTCGGCGATCGGCGGGTCTCCCCCGTTTCATTTGCTCGCGGAGATGGAGGCGGAGGTGTATTTCGCCTCGCACGATCTCCGCGGCGCGGGGATCCCGCCGGTCGACGTTGGACCTGAAGGGGCGCGCGGCCAGGCCCGGCGGCGCATGGGAGCTAGGTGGATCGACTGGCTCTCTCTCCCCGAACATCGGGAGGGTCGCGCCGTCGGGGCGCTCCTGCCCATTCTTGGCGAATGGGTGGGGCGTAGGTATGGCAGGTTGACCTTCCGCCTGACGCAGGTGATCTCTGGAGTCGGATGCTTCGGCGATTACCTGTGTCGTATAGGGCGGGAGGAGACGCCGCGGTGTTACAGCTGCGACTCGGGCGACGGGGACTCGGCGGACCATACCCTGGCAGTTTGCCGGGAGTGGCAGGATGATCGCCGGGTCCTCGAGGCGCAGCTGGGCCCTGATCTCACGCTGCCGACGATCGTACGTCGGATGGCGGGGGACAGGGCGTGTTGGGAGGCGGTCTCCTCCTTCTCGGAGTGTATAATGCTCGAGAAGGAGGAGGCGGAACGCGACCGCGAGCGGCAGGGACATCCCTGCCGGCTCGGGGTGCCGCGACGACGACGAGCAAGAAGAAGATGACCCTGAGCCGGGGAGAATGGGGCGGCGATCTGATTTGCGGATCGCCTCGCCTCCTCCCCGTGGCGGGTTATGGGTCCGTGCATTCCCCCCCTCTCCCACCTTCTCCTTTTCCCCTTCCCATCCCCCCTCCTTTCCTCTTTCCTTTCCTTTCCTCTCCCGCCCTCTCCTTGTCTGCCTGGTCTTTGTGTGGGCGTTGTGTTGTGTGTATATGTGTGTGTGTCTGTTCATCCTGGGGTTGTTGTTTTGGGGGTTGGGGGAATGGGATGTTTTATGTGGATATCGGGATTAGGGTCAACGGGTCAACGGGTCGGCCCCCCCCCATGGTATTTGGGGGGGATGAGAGCTGATTGTTAGAGACGAGTGGCTCGGTGCTCGGGCGTGAAAGCCAAAGCGCCGAGCCGGTTGTCGTCGTTGCTGTCGCTGCCGCGCTGAGTGCGTGCGTCGCAGCGGCGGCATCGCTGGTGCAAGGGAGAGATCGGGAGGCCCCAGAACTTGCGGGGCCCCCGGGGATGGCCATATAGTGCCATCCCCCCAGTAGTTGTTGCGGCGCTTCATCCGGGGCGAGCTGGCACTTGGGCTGCCCTTCGGGCATTTGCCAGCCGCTCGCCCGGGGGGTTCGGCCGGGTTCGGCACCCGTGAGCTGAGTAGGCCCCCCCCCTGGGGTTGCGGCATTGGGCGGCCCCCTCCGGGTTATGCCAGCCGCCCCCGCCCGGCCCGTCATAGAAGTTACGGGCCGGGATGTCAAAGATAAGCCGCCGTGGGGTCGTGGGGCGGGGGTGTCGGGGGACACCACCCGCCCTTGTTAGCAGCGACCCCGGAAGAGGGTGGCGCGGGGCGTGTGACCCGCCGCGCGCCACTCGGAGTTTTTTGACGTCGGAGCTTGCTCCCGGGGGGGAGTTCGGGCGCGTGGGCGCGGCTGCCATTCAACGGTGCCCGCGCTCGCGCGGCTCCCCTCCGGGAAGGGCCCTGCATAGAGGGGCAGTAGGTGCGGGGAGCTATATATGCACCCTTGGGGGGGCGTGCGAACGGAATCGCTCGTTTGATCTCGCCAAAGTCCCCCTCTCGGGTGTGCGCTCCTCGCACCAGGAGGTCACCTTGGTGGTTTTAGTGGGTTCGAGTCCCACATAACCCCCCGCCCGCCCCCGCGGGCGGGGGGTATCCGTGGGGATTTCCACCAAGTAAAAAAAAAAAAAAAAAAAAAAAGATGGTAGGTTATAAAGTTCAATGGTATATTTAAAAAATAGGTATATCTAGAGACGCGGTAGCGTCTTGACGCCAAGTACATGCAAAAATTTATTTTAAAAATAATTAGTAAAGGTTTCCTATTTTTCTGTTAACGATGAAGACGAAGAGAATTATTTCAATAGCTGAAAGAGAAAGGAACACTGCTACACGAGCAAATGAAATAACCACGTTTTCATGAATGAAATACTGAAACTTTATTTTTTAATTTTTTTTTAAACTCCTGCCCCCTCCGCCCCTCCTCCCCCGCCCCTCCTCTTCCCCCAATAGTATTCCGCGGCGCTTAGTTTATAGAGAAAATTCATAAAATTTTCTTGTCGTCTGGCTCGCCCAGCCCTGGTGCCTCTATCTGAAAAGATAAATTAAATGAACTAAATAAAAAAGAAAATAAATAAATCACAGAAATCATTGATTACTTTTTTTAGAAAAACACTTACACGTAGGCCACCGGCGTTGCCCCGCTGGTGGTTGACCCCCCTGGGTCGGTGCTGGTGGGGGGTTCAGCCGCCCTCGGGGTCGGTGCTGGCGGGGGATGAGCCGCCCTCGGGGTCGGTGCAGGCGGGGGATGAGCCGCCCTCGGGGTCAGTGGTCCTTGACCCCCCATGAAAATGTCCCCGTCGTCATCATTAGAATCTGGAAAAATGAATTTGATTAATATTATTTAATTTAATTTTTCTGTAAGTTAATCGTTAATCGTTAATAAAACTTACCAAACAGAAGGGCGTTTTCCTCTTGGAGTTCCTTTGAGGCGTTCTCCTTTGAGGCGTACTCTTTCTGCAAAAATGAAAAACCATTAACCCTTATGTCAATCTCCAGAATGTACGACGTTGTTCAATACCCAGGGTACCCGGGTGCCCACCTGCTGAATTCCTTGATTAAATTCTTTGTACTGTAGGGAAATCGTTTCTTTGACATTATATTCGACAAATGCGAGTTAGAAGTACAAACAGGAGACCTATACGTGCTATGTAGCCTATTCTAACTTACACAAAATGAGCCTGGAAACGGATTTACCATGTCGCCGCACGGTCGATTTCGGGCCCCAAAGAACTGCGGCTGCTTGAAATTTGGAATTCGATAATAATTAGTGGCCATAACGCAACTGTTTCGCTTTCGGTGGGTTTATGGCTGGATCAGGGCCGGCAAAGGGTCCCGACATAAGCCATGCACCGTCGTAGGTGCGCGTCATACGATGGTTGGCGCCCTCAAGAGGTCGCGTAGCTATCGGGTGTGACCTGACGGTGTTTAGAGAGAGAGAGAGTTTGGGAATGACAAGCGGCCCGTCGCCGTATTGCTAATGAATAAGGACTTTGTTTCTAAAGGATCTGGTCTTTCTGATAAAGCCGGGGCCAGACCTGAATGCGTATACACTGAGCAGGCTGAGCGCGCATGAATGACGCATGCGGAGGGGTCGAAAGTGCCATTGTATCTTTCTTCACCAACTTCTGTGCTTAGCTTAGCCCACTCCGCAGTCGTAAAGATGTTGTGATGCATAGTTAGCTAAATAAACATACAGCTCAACCCTCCGCGTCATCCCGTTTACCAATACAGAGTGATTGTCCACCGACGCGTGTCAAAGAGTTAGCGGCCGTGGCAGCTAAGGCGCAGCGTTGGAGGGAGAACCGAAACATGTGTTTCAGAAACAGATTTCCCCTACTTGGGAAGGCCTGGTCCAGACCACTACCGCTGACTCGGGGGACAATACAGTAATAAACCGCGACCCTAGCGAGACATTTTCGGGCATAATTATATGTCTTGGTACATCTGTGCAGCAAAATACCACAACATAAATTAATATTAGAAACCGAAACACGTTGGAATTCCACATGCGACATGTTTAATAGATTAGTAGAACAAAGGCAAGCAGTAGAATCAGTATTAAAATACTTTCACGTTTCTTCCAAGTCCGTTTCTGACAATGAGTGGAACGCATTATCTAACATGTTACCAATATTAGAACCATTTTACTCTATAACAATGGAATTTAGTACAGAGTCCAAAGTATCCATCTCTAAAGTTATAGTAGCCATTAAGCAATTACACAACTGCCTCGAATTAAATCGCGAAAATATTTTAGCCATAAAATTAAAGGAAATGACATGTCACTATTTTAATGACATAGAAACTAATTCAGTATATGCAATGGCGACAATTCTCGATCCACGATTTAAAGTAGTAGGATTTAGGTTCCCCGAAAATGCTGAAAAAGCAAAGCAATTAATAACAGATGAAATATCTACCTTAAATGTAGCAGTTACTGCCGGTACCTCATCCGACACAAATAACGTAATACCTAATCCTAATAACACATCAGTGCTGTGGTCATCATTTGACAATGAAGTGATCGAAAAAAATTTGATTAGCGCACAGAATTATAGCCTGACAAACGAACTCGAAAATTACATAGCAGAATGTTATGCTGCTAGAACTTCCGATCCATTGCAATATTGGAAAAAAATACATCTACGTATCCGAACCTCGCGAAATTGGCGAAATTAATTTTGTGCTGTCCTGCCACATCAGTGCCTTGCGAAAGAATTTTTTCGACGGCGGGAGAAATAATCAGTCAGAAACGAAATAGATTAAAAGATACCAGGTTAAATCAAATCTTGTTGCTAAATAAGCAATAAAACCATTATAGTTCATTTAACTTTAAATATACTTACTGTTTATAAAAGGAGGTAATAGCGGTCACGTTGCGGGCAATAATAATATATGATAATTATCAGTATTATAATTAATTATTATCATAATCATATTATATTAGTATTATTATTATAATTACTTTTTATAAATTATTCCTAACTACTTTTTATAAATTATTATTAATTACTTTTTATAAATTATTATTAATTATTATATTTTATTATTTATTTAATTATTTTGATACTGTTTGCATCAACCCACCCAACCCGTGTGACAATCATACCCGGTCTCTCCTACATTCAAATTCGATTTTTCATGGAATTTCCTTCATTATGGTCCGAATTACGTCGTTCTTGGTGTTAGTTTCATCGGCGAAACATAAGGAATCGATTGGCGTCGTTTTCGCACAGATCTGATGAGAAATTCGAAAATCCTAGACATTTCACACTTTTTAATGGTATTCAAACCCCTTCGAGGGTCGAAAGCCATAAAATTTGCAGAGGCACTCGGGAGTGTTGTCCGCGCTACGGGGTGCCAGGCAGCATTCTGTAAATACACCGTTCAAAGAGATTCGAGACTTCGAAGCGCATCAAGACTTCGAAGCCGACCAAGACTTTTCAAGACTTTTAAGGTTCGAATCAGGTTCGAATCGCTTCGAAGCAGTCTCGTGACACCTAAGGTGAATGTCCCAATTTCTGCTCATGTACCGATTCCTACTCATTCCGTATTTTTCTCATTATTATAAATGTTACGTTTGTACTATAGTTGTAACAAAATAATTTTAAATTATTTGAACATTTACGCGAGTGTTGCACGAGCTGGGGGCTAAATTAAGTACAGCCTAAGCAACGAAAACAATGTAAAATAAGAGACTCATGATTTTGTGATCATGTTCTAGCTGTTTGTGCTAAGGAACAGCGCCACCATTGGCATTCGAGAATTAGGCACAAGGTGGCTATTATAGTGAAAATTGTTGTTTAGTAAAATATACACAGATTACACAGTGCTCTCCATTTAGATTTTTCACGATTTCTAATATTTTGAAGTAGAAAACAGGTGAGTAAGTTTAGGGTCAAGTAAGTACCGTCATGTCCGTATTTCTACTCACCCAAAAATTTTAGTAAGATAACCTCAAAATCAAAGAAATGTAGTAACCTCGATTTCTATTGGAAGGCATGTTATTTTTTTTTATCATTCTTTTATGTTCTAAAAATAATTTCATTTACATTTTTCATAGTTTTTATATGGAAGACGAAAATTTAAAAACAAAAATAGTGAAAAAAGAAACAAAACAAATGGCACGAGCAAAGACGAGTAAAAATCAGTATACTGATGAAAGCATAAGAAATGCAATAAATGCTATTTCTAGAGGCGTATCAGTTAGGGCTGCGAGCAAACAATATCACATACCATTTTCAACATTGAGGTGTAAATATAATGGAATTTACCCAATAGGAAAGAAAAGTGGTCCACAGACTATATTAACAATTAACGAAGAAGAACGATTAGTTCAGTGGATTTTGTTTGCCGAAATTGTTAAAGAATAATCAAGTAACACTTGCAAAAAATACAAGTCAGGACCACACAGTTACAGAAAAAGATAAGCATAAGCAACTGTTGCAATATATAGAAAGTTCGACAAATTTGGATACAATTAAACTCTTCAAAATAGCTGAGAATAGGGATCAAGAGTGGTATGGGGAGGAAAAATATAAAGAATTATTTGCACTTTGGCAAAAATGCAAACGATTGTCAGAAAGTGATGAATTCTGTTCGGTACAGTTTAAAATATAAGTACTATTGAAATTAGTTTTTTGTCCATCTTAATTGAATAATTTTCTTTCATTTTTTTTTATTAATTCATATGTATGTGATGAATTTTTGTAAAGTAAGTAATGAGTATGGCGGAGTGCGTTTGTATATCTTTAATAAAAAAATTGTAATTATTTTTTGTAGGCACAACATACAACAAATAAAGAAATAAATTGTAGTATAATCGCATCAAGTGATGTAGAACATATTAATAATAGTATTACTATCACATCGAGTGATATAGAATATGCTAATGATAGTATTGTAATCGCATCAACTGATGTGAAAAATATTAAAGACAGTATTGTTATAGCATCAAGTGATGTGAAAAATATTAATGACAGTATTGTTATAGCATCAAGTGATGTACACGATATTAATGATAATATTGTTATTGCATCAAGTGATTTAGGAAATATTGATGATAGTGTCATAGAAGAATTTAATTTAAGCTCTAATGTTGCCAATATTAATAATTTAGATGAAAACACTTGTTTTAATGATGACAATATTAATAATTTAGATGAAAACACTTGTCCAAATAAATGTGGTAAGTAATTTTAATTCTTTCTCAATAACAACACTTATAAATTATAAAAAATTATAAAAATATAATACTGATTTTGTCACAGATATGACTGATGATTCCATTCCTTTGCTTTTCAAAGAATCGCTTTTTTGGCCAACATCTTCATCATCAGGTATCAATTATAGTAAAAAGAAAAGGAAGGAGAAAATTCCTGCAGTCGCAACCTCCGAAAAATGGAGGGAATATCAGCAGTTAAAAATTGCTGCTAAAAAAAAAAGAAGAAGAAAAAGAAGAAAGAAAACGTTGCAGACTACAAAATTTAAACATAAAAAAGGAACAAGAGGAAGAGAAAGCTAAATTAAAAAAAAAAAGACAGAAGAAGAAGCAGCATTGAAGAGACAGGAAAAAAGCGAGGAGAAAGCAAAATGTAAAATAATAAGGGAAGAAAAAGCAGTACTGAGGAGAAAGGACCAAGAAGAGAAAGCTAAGTTGAAAAAAATAAGAGTAAAATATGCAGCAGACATGAAAAAGATGAAATCTAACACCGCGAAGCAATAATTTTAAATTTAACATAAAATGGTATTTGTATTTTAATAAATATTTTTTCCAAAATATAAATAGTTGTATTTATTATTATGTTATAACACCTCTCCTATTTAAAAGAATAATCTCCCATAAAAGATGTAACTTATTCTAACCTGAAACGGCAACATATTGTGTGAGCAGAAATTGGTACAAATAGTGAGTAGAAATACGGACATCGCTATTTCTCATGAGCAGAAATACGGACATTTGGAGCATTGTATTTAATTACAAATTACTAATAGTTAAACATCTTGAAATATCCTTTTTAAATATTTCTTGAATTAGTTGATGTATTATTAAGGTATTAATCAATTTTTCTGCAAATTTTGACCACAAACAAATTTTTTACACATTCTTTATGACGAGTAACCTCTTAAATGAGCAGAAATTGGGACATTCACCTTAAGACCGATTCGAAGCGCTGGGGTCCGCTTCGGACTCCCATCACTAGGTGTGCTCAACCGGCAGCTCATTTTCGTCTTCTACTGCGCCTTCCCACTTTCCGCCATGTTAAAATATGGCCGTCTAGTTACATTATGGGGTTTATAATGTACTACCTAACTTCGTGTAGTGTAAACTGTAGAGGCGCGAAGTTTGAACAAGACTACACGAAAGTAATCGGAAAGAAAAGTAAAGGTGAAGTTAGACTAAGCCCCCAAGGATTTGAAAATAGTTACAGATCCTTTTGGTAAACATACTTCACGACTATAAATTCATGGAAGATTGGTCGCCTTACACAAAACGAGCGAGCCTGTGCGAGCGAACCTGCAGTACTTTAACATTATACATTAACGGAACGTTCTTGGTCTTCTGTCGTGCGCGCTACTTTAAAATTTAAAACGACTTTTTAAACGTCGCTGTCTATCGAATCTCGATATCGCGCTGTTTGGCACCTATTTCATTCTACAATAAAACATATCGTGACGAGACTCGCAACAGTATGCACTGTTACGTTACCAGATTTGAATGCAACTGTCGTATCAGTTGACAATCCAATATGGACGATCTTGGGAAGGGCACGTTATTGGCTAATCTGGATGGCTGCGCACGAGGAGCACACCTTAAGCCGGGGACAGACCTGAATGAGTATACGCTGAGCAGGCTGAGCGGCGCACGAATATTCTGATGTGGACGGGTGAAACGGTAGCTAGGGCCGCATGCTTCTACGTCAGAAAGGCTGAGCGTAAACGCATGTGCTAGTGTGGACGGATCATTCGTGGTGACTCGGCTCATTCGACCCGACTCGGGGATGCCGGCGAAGGCACATGGCCTGAGCCGACCGTTGTCGGTTTTCTTCCGCACATCAAAGGGAGTTTGGAGTGCATTGCGTTCAGCGTGGAAGATAGAGGCAGAATGTGATACTTTTCTAAAATCCTCGATATCTCGGATTTTCATGATATTGAAATACACATATGGTAGCCCATATGAAATTAGGGAGGGTTAAGTCCTCATTTTTGCAGATTCGAAATTGTTTAAAAAATACAAATCTTCAAAGTTTCCTGCTTTCGGTGATTTTTACGAAACGCCTACAGAAATTAATTTTAATGTCTTAAATTATTGAAGGCATAGACTAAATAAATTTAATCCATTGCTAATATTGACATAAACAGATAATCAAAAATTTAAAAATTACATTTTGAATAATAATAATAATAATGCAATTAACATATGATAGACTTTAAAGCTCTATTGTACTGAATAATTTGTCTTTCTTTTCTTCACTACACCCTGCATTGTTCTTAATTCATATAGCCAGGCCGACTGGCTGTTGTGTTAAAAAATCACACGAGATTACTCGCGGGGCAACAATACGTCTCGTGGAGGGACGCAGGTAGAAAATGAGGTGTCCGCTGCACTGCGCGTGATCCCGCCTGTGACGTCTTCCCTTCGAATTGGAGACTGATCGGCTCGGCTCGCCCAGAAAAATTGACGAGCTAGACGAGGCGTGCCGGCTCGCGGAGCTACGACCCGTCTGATTCCACCTAAAGATAGTGGAAATATTAGCCTCCTTTTCGGCCGCGTCCAAATCTGAATAGAACCCCGAACCGAACGCCACTTGAAACTCCCTACTGCCCCCGTTCCTACGTGTGGAACGTATATTTCTAGCGATCTTCTTCGCCAGTTTCGACAGAGTCTCGTGGTTTGCGACAGCTAAAGATTGAAGGACAGAGAGTGTTTGGAGTAGTGCAGACGAAAGGATTGCCTGCCATATAACACCGAGGAAGGGACCTCGGGACCCTCGACCAAAGGAAGGTCAGGCTCGCCGCGATGTTCGGGCTCTTCACAGCCGATGTTGGTGAAATCCCAGACCATCAAAGGAATGGCTCACCCACATGGGGTAAACAACTGTAGTGGTGCATCCCTGTCCCTCACACCACCATGACTTGTTGTCGTTCTTACAATTGGGGGTCTCAAGTAGTTTAAAGAAGCAAGACAAGGTGGTAATAAACGAAGAGTGTCCCACAGACCTTTCCAATGTACCTACGCCTACGGTATATGGAAGGGATGCCGATGGATTCCTTATATTTTTCCGATGAAAATCATTCCAAATTTCATATAAATCCGACTATTTTTAACGAATTCAGCTTGAAATGATATAAAACAATTTTTCCTGAAATTTCCTTCGTTATGGTCTGAATTACATTGTTCTTGGTGTCAGTTTCATCGGCGAAACATAAGGAATAAATTGACGTCGTTTTGGCAAAGATGTGATGAGAAATGCGGAACGCTTGAACATTTCTGAATTTTTAATGGTACTCCAACCGTTTGAAGGATCGAAACCCATCAAATTCGGTGAGGCACTGCAGGGGGTTGTCCTAGCCACGGGGTACCAGGTGGCAACTCTTTGACACGCGTCGGTGGACAATCACTCTGTATTGGTAAACGGGATGACTCGGAGGGTTGAGCTGTATGTTTATTTAGCTAACTATGTAGCACACCATCTTTACGACTGCGGATTGGGCTAAGTTAAGCACAGAAGTTGGTGAAGAAAGATACAATGGCACTTTCGACCCCTCCGCATGCGTCATTCATGCGCGCTCAGCCTGCTCAGCGTATACGCATTCAGGTGTGGCCCCGGCTTTATGTCTTTACATCATGGGCCCACGTGCCCGTGCGCGCCGTCGGGCGAGATTCAAATCTTCTATACCCTCGCTTAAAGCTGCGTTTAGACCAAACGAACGAATGCTCGTTCTAATGATGGGCACCATCACTAGCTCGTTCGCCCCACACATCGACAAAATTCGTGCTCATTTAGTGTAAACAGCAATCTTCACTTGCAACATTTTACTTGGATTTTGTCGATGTGTGGGGCGAACGAGCATTCGTTCGTTTGGTTTAAACGCACCTTAACGCGAAACGTAATGAAGAAAGATTTCGATAATTAGCAGTATTGATCGATATTTTCTAAAACGTGCGCTTTGATCGTCGAATGTTTACCTTGAATTTGGGCAAGCTTCAGCTTCTTTTTCTTCTTCGTACGACGCCACGACGACGCGCAAGATGTCTTCGCCAAATAAAAATGTAAGTCATACAAATATATATACTCATAGCAGCTAAGCTATGTTATGCGATGCTATGTTTAAACTTAGCTTTTGATGAAAACGGTTCCATAAGAATGTATTGAAGCTAATTTTTTTAAATCGTAGCATGGCAAGCATAGCATAGCATAGCATAGTATACCATCGCACAGCATAGCATCGCATAGCATAGCATGGCACAGCATAGCATAGCATAGCATAGCATAGCATAGCATAGTATAGCATAGCTTAACTTCCCGGTGGATTTTTAATTCGCCACTTTTATTCGTGGGAATTTATTTAATGTCACGAATAAAACTAACGAATGAGCATGTAACCTGCAACATTTTGAAAGTCTTTGGTATGCACTTTGCCAATGTCCTTTAGCTTTTTGGCTAATTAATGTGGGATCTAATACCGGTGTGTTTACTTCCCACATGTCTACAATGTGATGTTTTGAACGCTGCAATGCTCAGTCGATTTCCGTCCGAAGAAATCCATTTGATTGCTCATGATACAATGAATTGTGCACCGTACTTGAAAAAAAAAGGTGTCAAAGGTACTAAACAATAATGACGATGATAGCACCCGAACGGCGGGACTTGCAAGAGTCGTAATTGTTAAAGTAGGAGTGCAAATCATGATTAGAAGAAATATTGATGTTACAATAGGTCTTGTCAACGGTACCATTGCTAAACTTGTTTCAGTTACACGAGGTGTTGATAATGACGTTGAAAAATTGAAAATTATATTACCCACGGGGCAAGAACATATGATAGAACGGGTAAGTGTTAAATTTGAAGTAATGGATAGAGCGTTCGTTATTAGAAAACAATTTCCGATTTGCCTCAGCTATGGTATTACTATTCACAAAAGTCAAGGACTAAGCTTGCAGAATGCGGTCATAGAAGCAGGTAATTCAATATTTACTTGCGGACAAATTTACGTTGCTCTTTCTCGGGTGACCACATTACAAGGACTGCATCTAATCAATTATGATCCATCTTCCGTAAAGGCACAAGAATCGGCTATAATAGAGTATAATAGATTGCGAAAAAATTATAGACCTGATCTTATGACTTTTTCAATTTCTAAAAACCGCGTTCTTAATGTTCGTGATGCTGTTTGGGCAGTACCTAATTATAATTTATCGGAATGTCAGAATACTAATGATCACATCGCGGATACCATTCAATACTACGTAAGAGGTCTCCCCAATTCTGATGGTGTGTCTTGTTATGCGAATGCCACAATCTAATGTATGTTATATTGTTCATCCATAAGAGAAAACTTATTTACGACTGAAAAAGCTGATCATATTATAAAAGTCTTCATGGACCAATATAAATCGGATCAAACTCCAAACATAATATCATTACGGCAATTCGCAGGAGAAAAATACGTTAACAATCAGCTATATGATGCAGCTGAGTTTATTACCTCCCTTTGTGATCGTGAGATTCTAATTAAGAATTCAGTACAACACGAAATTAAAACGGTATTAAGATGTTTAGAGTGTAATTACACAAGTACTACTATCAGTACAAATTGTGTGGTACATCTTACACTGCCCAAGATGTTAAAAAAAAAATCATTTGAATTTCAAGATATAATAAAATACAATTTCACAGGATGGAAAAATGTGAAAGATCGTTGCAATAATTGTGATAATTCAAATTCAAACACAATGAAGAAAATCGATATAACATAACTGCTTCCAAACAAATTCTCATTGCAAAATTACATTTGTTCGATCACGATAGTAGTGGAACAACAACGAAAGTGGAAAAATTCTACATCAAAGCAATACCTACTACTAAAATACAAATGGTAGATCACTGTTATAAACTTAAGGCAGCAATTTTCCACCACGGTAAAAGTATTGCCGATGGTCATTACACGAGTATGGTAAGGGGTAAGGGCACAACGTGGGTATCCGTTGATGATTTACGAGTAGAAAAACAAGCTTGGCCACGAAATGCTAAAAATGCATACATATTTTTCTTAGAAAGGTGCTAATTGTGGTTGTTATTACACTTCAAAGTTAAATACGTTCAGTACCAAAGGCTGCTTTCAGCGCCATAAGCTGCTTCGCGCACCATGTATTGTACACAAAGTACTATACACATAATACATATAGATCGGCAATGCGGTGCACATGGTTTCTTTTCGTAGTTGTTGAACTTACGTAGAATTTATCCTTAATTCTGTCCCGCGATAATTTGTAATTTATAATATTAAAACTTATCTGAAGTCATTCCCTATGCAAATTATCTTTATAAAAAGAAGTGAGATCCCCATAAAAAACTTCAGAAAAGTAAAAAAATTACGCCAAGTACATGAAAATCTCGAGGACGGAAAAGAGAATTATCAAATAAATCACAAAAAATTGAAGATAATAATAAATATAATATTAAAAATTATCTAAAGTCATTCCGTATGCAAATTATCTTCGTAAAAAGAAGTGAGATCCCCATAAAAGAACATCAAAAAAGTAAAAAAAATTACGCCAAGTACATGAAATCAAATAAATCACAAAAAAAAAAGATAATCATAATAAATCACAAAAAAATAGAAGACAATAATAATAAATCACAACAAAAATAGAAGAAAATATACAATCACAAAAAAATAGAAGAAAATATACAATATAAAAAAATATGTGAAATCAAAATGAGCTGCAAGTACATAAAGGTGCTTTCTAACTGCGCTTAAGATGACACAACTACATATACACAGCTAAAATGCTGTGTTCGTACATTCTATTACTCATATCGCGGACATTTTAAGTATCCCATTAGAATAAAAGAATCCCATTTAAAAACATTGTCGTAAATTAATAGCTTTACAAAATTAATGATATACAAAAATTGCGCCAATTATAACAATATATAATGAATCAAATGGAGATGATTCTATTGATTTTAACTATTATTTTAATGAACATAATTACGTAACAGATGCTCGAGAAATAAGTGAATTCTCTATGAATGTGGTCGAATATACAGGTGGATATGTGGTAAGGCAATTAAAAAAAAATTTACTATGTGAAATTTGCGTGAAAGCACTAACTGTAAACAACGAGGATAAACACAATCTAATACAAATAAAAAGCCGCGGAAAATTAATTCAGCCATCACCTCAAGTAACATCTATTTGCCGGAAATGTGAAACTGAAATTCGATCTGCAGTTCATTCCCAACAAATATTTAAAAATCAGCAATATACAGAGTCCTACATATCAAACAAAGTTCTAGAAGTATTTATTGGTAGCAACGTGTTTCAGGAGTTAAATGAACATACGGATGACCAAACATTCATGGAGAACCATGTAATACACTTAATACGTGCAATTATTAAAAAGTATATAAAAATACGGTTACATTATATAGCGTTAAATAGAATCGATAACTGAAATAGTCAACGACAATTATTTAATAAGCTTGTAATTTTTAAAGGGCAATAAATCAATTAAACACACCATACCTATAACATGCCTTATTTTATTGTCCTGTGTAACTTACTTAAGCTTATTTAGATTATTATTATTTATTAATAATGTATTAATTATCATTTATTTTATGTCTCTAGCCCCATTACATAGTCTGTATACTGTCTCTTTTTTCTCCTTCTAGTACTTGCTTCCCCGCTCTTCGTTCCCACATCTGAACCTTGCAATCATACTTTGGTCTCTGCCTCTGTAGTTTCCATTTAGGTAATTTGCTTTCTGGTTATCCCTGATTTCAGTGTAATGTGCGTTGTATCTGCTTCCTTGTATTCTGTTGTATTTCCATTGCACCTGCTCTGCCCTGTCTCTTTGCGCTAGTTCCTCAGCAAACTCTCCTCCTCTCCTTCTTTCTATTTCCATTTCTTGGATATCCATCATTTTTTGCCTGTAGTATGCGTCTCTCATTTCCTCCCATTTCGACTTTTTCACTGCTTGCTTCGCGTCTATTTCCCTCCAGTATTCTTGTTACTAATTTATTCTTATTCAGCCGTTTCGTTTTCTCCTCATATTTTATTGCTCTTTTCCCCGCTTCTGTCCTTACTTTGTCCGTTTTTGTTTCCTCCAATATTAGATATGCTGGTGTATTGAAGTCCAAACCTAAAATCCACCTTATGCATTTCTCCTGTATTTTCTCTACCTTTTCTGCTTCCATCCATCCCCAAATTTCTGAAGCGTACAGCAAGATACTTTTCACTATGCTTCTGAATATTCTCATTCTTCTCTCAAAATTGTTCTTGAACATTCTTTGTCCTATTCCCCATATCTGCGCTACTGCTATTCTTGCTTTGTTTATGACTTCCTTTATATGCATCTATCTGCCTCCATTTTGCTGGAAATTATACCCTAAGTATTTGGGTATGGATATTTCTCTTCAATTTTCATTATATTCCAAATTCAAATTCATAATTAATCACTTCTTTAGTATTAACTTAGACATTTGTATTAATCTGTGGTTAGTAGTGTTTCATAATTAGCGGTACAGAGCATGCGCAGAAATGCAACCAATTAAATCCAGGCATACTTGGATAGGGGCCCGTCCCTCAAATAGGGTTTACGTCCCTCGCCTACAAGCTAGCCTTACGCTCCGTCCCTATATTCCTATGTCCATGGATAAGTCTATCCTATACTTCGTCGATGGTGTCACCACAGACCAGGTATAGAATAGACCTTTCACTCTTTTGTCTTCGGTGTCACCGTTCTGAAGTACCGATATTCTGAAACAAACACTGGTTTTCGAGCGCCCTCTCGGATTTTCGAGCGGTGGGTGCGAGAAACATAATGTATTTCTAGCATTGACACAGGTAAAGCTGCTATTATCACCGAGAGAAGTATTGAAGCTGTATTATACAGGGTGTCCCACTAACTCGGTTCACCTCAAATATCTATTATTTCAAGCAATAAACGAAAATATTATTTATAGAAGTTGTCTCGTTGTAAGAAACACAAAACACGGTGAAACTAGTTTATTTACAGGGATAGATTGGATGTGGAGGCCAATTTTATTTTTTCAAATGGACTGTCAAATTGTTTATCGTCAAATTCAATAGAATAGCGAATTCTGAGTATGAAAGTATTAAAGTGCATTAATCCTAAAACGTATTGTTTCTGAGATATTCAACATTGTCCTGTGACGTCCCACTATTTTCGCGCGGTCCTAACCAACACCTTCCATATAAATTCTCGCACAACCACACAACTACCTATGAAACTTCAATTCTCAACCCTTTCCCAACCACCGGGTTGTCTGGACGATGTACCTTAGCGGTCCCCATCTTCAGATGATCAAATTTGAAATCCCCTACCCCTCTTCGGCCTTCGAGGCGCGAACTCTTCCCACATTCAAACCTTAGACAAGTCCCTCGCCCAAAACTCATTTAACTCGAAACCCCTCTCTACAACAAACCTATCCAAATCTCCACATTTCAAACCTCCCCAATCAAAATCCTCCAAACCATCCAACAGGTGGAGTATTCCCTTTTCAAAGCCCCGAAAGACCCCCGAAATACGCCATAACGACACATACCATACGCATGAGTCATCAACACGCGCCGATTACATAACACATATTTTAAAGATGAATCATCACGCATACCGCAAATTCCCCCCACATACCAACATTCCATCGCTTTGTATAAATACCAGCGCCGCTGGACCGCGGACACAGTCCAGTCCAATTAGTACAACTAGTTCGGAACATCATTTATTATTTCAAATCTCTTACTAAGTCTAGCTTCTGTGCAACGCCCCTCAGAGGATCAAAACCTTCGCCATCACTGTAAGCGCTTATTATTTTGTAATCCTATCGCTTTATATCATCCTCATTTACTTACGCTCTTAGCCTTACATTATTTTCCTTATTATTAACAAATATCGTTTAAATTGCTACGTTAACGCTTTATTTTGTGTCTATTGCTTATATTACCGCCTAATTATATTATTGCTTATCTCTATTGCTTATTATTAACTTGTTACCATTAATACTAACTCATCTTATGCTTATATTTGTAACCACTGTTATATAAATGTTTTGTGCTCATGCTTGATGTCCGCGCATTATTGTTACTGCTGTTGCACCAATAGTGCATTGCTTATTCACGCACCGCCAATAAATAACGGTTCTATTTACTTAAACGTCTGAATTCTCGCAATTGGCCACCGAATACCAGGAATCCTAACCGGCCATGCAACGGCCGCTCTTCCTTCGCGAACCTCGGGATTTCTTACCAGTGTTTACAATTTTCTTTCACTCAGAGTCCCGCATGACCGTTACTACGTTTATCTAGAAGAACTACCATACGGGTGTTTCTTTTGCCATGCAGTAGTTAAGCCTATTACCAAAGCCTAAGAAGAAACCACGAATACGCTAACGGGTGTCCCTAGGGTGAGCGGTTACTTCCCAACCTTCCCTGGTCGATTAAAGTTGCGAAATAGGGTTTCGTGCTAATCCCTGCTACCCCTTAGAGCAAGCGAACAGGGTTTCGTTCCAAGGGCTTCGCTACCCCTCAGCGTCGCGAAACAGGGTTTCGTGCCTAATTCCAGCTACCCGTAGAGCAAGCGAAACAGGGTTTCGTTCCAAAGGCTTCGCTACCCCTCAGCGTCGCGAAACTGGGTTTCGTGCCTAGGCTGCGCTACCCCTCAGTGTCGCGAAACAGGGTTTCGTGCCTAATTCCAGCTACCCGTAGAGCAAGCGAAACAGGGTTTCGTTCCAAGGGCTTCGCTACCCCTCAGCGTCGCGAAACAGGGTTTCGTGCCTAATCCCTGCTACCCTTAGAGCAAGCGAAACAGGGTTTCGTTCCAAGGGCTTCGCTACCCCTCAGCGTCGCGAAACAGGGTTTCGTGCCTAATCCCTGCTACCCTTAGAGCAAGCGAAACAGGGTTTCGTTCCAAAGGCTTCGCTACCCCTCAGCGTCGCGAAACTGGGTTTCGTGCCTAGGCTTCGCTACCCCTCAGCGTCGCGAAACTGGGTTTCGTGCCTAGGCCTTCACTACCCCTCAGCGCAGCGAAATAGAGTTTCGTGCCTAAATCTTTGATATCCACCCAAACAAGGTCACTTCCCTGAACCTCACCACCCAGGACGTGACAGTCCATCCTATTACTTTGATTATGAAACATATTCGAAGCTATGCTCAGTTCATTTCGGATAGCCAGCCGTTGAATACGGAAATAATACAATAAAACAATAAATACGATCGTGAAAGAGCGCTTTTTTACTCTTGAAAGTATAAACATGCCATGTGAGGCGTGTGTAATAAACCAATTGAACGATTATTCGGCGCAACATTTAAACAATAGTATGTACACCACAAGTGCCTTTCTTTCACCTTAGTTCCGCCATTACTTCAAAGTGAATCTACTAATGACATTCGGAAATCCTAGACATTTCTCACTTTTTAATGGTATTCAAACCCCTTCGGGGGTCGAAAGCCATAAAATTTGGTGAGGTTTCGACCCAAGAGATACGAGACTTCGAAGCCCATCAAGACTTCGAAGCCGACCAAGACTTTTCAAGACTTTTAAGCTTCGAATCACGTTCGAAGCGCTTCGAAGCAGTCGCCTGACATTCAAGACCGATTCGAAGCGCTTTCTATACCTGGTCTGTGATAAAACTTTGATCATTTGAAACCCGTGATTTACAAATGATTCTGTCACAGTAACAATTTAAAGATCGTTTTATAAATGTATTCCGTTCAACCACAGAGAAAAAAGGATCACAACAAAACAAGAACACATACGCCTTTTAACCTGCTGTCCTATTCGGGGTTATATACAGCAAAACAAATTTATTTAACATAAAAATTTACACAAAACAACATTATTTGTGGAAGACATGTTTTGATGATGTAACGTGGAATACCTCGCCAAGGAATATATTTTAACAAGATGCTGAAGCAGAGAGGACTTTAAAAATTGTAAAAATCCCTTCAGTTCCAGTATCTCGCAGAAATATTCCAACTTGCACTTATCTTTCTATTTTAACACTATACTCGTGTTTTGGGGCCCGGTAGGAAAAATCGAACAACATTTCAAGTTACATATTTTATTCTTACATTTTACCATAGTATTGCAAGTTAAAGAAATTCTCATATCTAATTAGAATATTTGACAATCACAGCTATCGGCTCGGTTCTCACCGATTACCAGGTCTCACCGCGAGGAGGTTCCTGTTCTCGGAGACCCGTAGAGAGATAGATGGAATCAAAGTTCCGTCGATCTCCCTGTACATGAAACCCTTAGCCTAGTAAACCGAAGAGATGGATGGAAACAAAGTTCCATCGATCCCTCCGGTTTAGATATAGAATCTAACTCCTCATCGGAGATGAGAAACCAACAAAAGAGCAACAAAACTAATTCAGTCACTACTGGGTAATCCGCCAGGTCTCGCATTGAGGGGTTGCTACGAAATACTCCAATCCCATCCACCCTCCATTATAATCAACTCGTCGAGTCACGCATTGCAAGCAATGAGAGAAGCGACAATCTCACTCTACTATTTAAAAAAAATCCGTGGACGCGAAAGAGAAATAGACCTCCGATTATCATCTATCTCCATGTACGTACATAGTTCTTTATAATTCTCTTACTTAAATCTAAACGCATGAATCCCTCGGCGACTCTCAAATGAATCCCGGAATATCTGCCGAAAATATATTAACCCGTTGAACTTTGGTTGCAATATTAGAGGGAAAAGGCTACTGTCAACTTTTTCAAAAGATTTTAATTTAAGGTCCAATATACAGTGTTCTCGAATATGGTAGGCATGTGTAAAAACTGAAGAAGGAAAACTTTTACTGCTTTTTTTTTATACACAACATAATACGATAACTCAATTTTTAGTGTTCGCAATATTTTCCTCGAAACGAAGGTGGCCCTCAGTTATTTAAATGTAATGCTATATATTTGATTATCCAATATGAGAGCGATTGTCACGACAAATTCAACCATATGGTATACTCTGATCTTCAAGGGTTTGAAGACTAACGGAGACCGAGGTAAAGTGAACCTCGGGGTAAAATGAGCTTTCTTAATTTATTCTTTAATAAATATATAAAATAATTATATAATTGATATATTTACAAATTTTGGGGGCGTAATAAATGTGCATAATTATCATTGTGATATTACACACATTTATTCCGTCTCCAAAATTTGTAAATATGTACTGTTATTAAAGAATAAATTAAGAATGCTCATTTTGCCCCGAGGTTCACTTTACCCCGGTCTCCCATACACATGGTTAGGAATGAAAGATAAAATTCAATCTACTAGATAGATAGTTCGATATATTTATTTCATTCCTAACCATGTGTAGCCTTGAAGGCCATAGTATACCATATAGTTGAATTTGTCTTGACAGTCGCTTTCATATTGGATAATCAAATTTCAATTTAAAAAACTGAGGGTCACCTTTGTTTCAAGGAAAATATTGCGAATACCAAGAATTGAATTACCGTATTATATTGTGTTTAAAAAACAGTAAAAGTTTTTATTCTTCAGTTTTTTACAAATACTTAACATATTCGAGAACACTGTATAAGAATAGCAGATACAGCCGCTTGGCCGCTGCGAGTACCCCACGGCTCAGTCAGTCGAACCGGTGAGATTTGACGCAGCGTCAACTTTCGGCAATTTTTTCAGGCCCAATTTTAAAATGTCTATATTTTGGAAAATTTGTCCATCAAGGGGAAGGATAGAACTATAATCTATATTCTCCCTTTTCAGAATTTTAAAATCGCGCCCGGTGTTAAAAACCTGCATTTGTTTAAAATAATTGCACAAAAATGGTTCAACCTTTTTTTAAACTAAAATATTTTTTTCTTAAAACGTCAATGTCTTATCAATAAGCACTGTAAACCTCATCTCCATCCGTTTACTATTTCCATAGCTATAATGTATTGAAAAAATTTAGCACTTAACTTCAAACAGTAAAATCGACATTTTTCAAAATATTGCAAAATCCTTTGAGGTACGTTTAAATATCATTTACGACTACATCATATTCAAACTTCAACAATATCCGAAACGTTACTGCAACAAGTGTCCGATTTCGCGTGGAATGTCCCATTTTAAACACGCCATTTCAATTATTTCACATTCCTTGCACTCGGAATGGACTTGTTGGGTAAAGTCTTTTTGCATGCATTTTGTAGGATGCATATCCTACTAAACTGCACTGCGTGCAGCAATTAGGTAGGATGCTTACCCTTCCCAAATGCGAGCACAAATATTACTACACAGGAATACAAGGTACTCGTGTCTACTATCGCATGCAAGTACAGAATATGACTCACTGGTCGGCGAATATGGTCCATCCTGTCATCCTCGCTAGTTTCCAAACTTTGGGCCCTCTCTAGGGCCTATGGTAGGCCCTCTCTAGGGTCCCCCTTTGAGCCCTCTGTAGGGCCCACGCGCTAGGCCCTCTATAGGGTCCATGGAGTGGCCTCCCCCAGGGCCCACGAGCTAGGCTCCCTCTAGGGCCTAGGATCTCCTTGGTAAGCCTAAGCTGAAAATTGAAGTTAAGCGAAAATTTGACTCTACATCGGCGATAAAAAAGCAATTAGAGCACCGGTGCTCTGGACGAACTTTGTATGCGCAAAAAAGTGGCTCTATTTTCGCGAAGAAAATTCTACCGGAACTTCGGTGCTCTGGACAAGTCTTATATACGCACGAATTTGACTCCCAATTAGCGGTAATTCTACTCCAAGTAAGAGCCGCGGTGCTCTGCAAAATATGTAGATGAACGCGAAAAAAACGGGGACTCTACGATCGCATTACGCGCGATCACAAAGGAACTTGCTAGACTGCAAGATTGCTAGGAAGACCGATTCTATTTGGAACCGTTCCAAGTTTTTCGCGGTGGCTCTATTCGACTCGATCGATACCATTATTTTACGAATTATTAATCGGAATTGCAAAAATCGCGAGCAACTTTTATATTGATTTAATTTTCTGGCCCTCTCCAGGGCCTACGAGCTAAGCCTTCTCTAGGGCCAAGAATCTCTTTGGCAAGTCTAAGCTGAAAAGTGAAGCTAAGCGAAAATTTGACTCTACTTCCGCGATAAAAAGCAATTAGAGCACCGGTGCTCTGGACGAACTTTGAATGCGCAAAAAATTGACTCTACTATCGCGAAGAATATTCAACTTGAGCTTCGATGCTCTGGACAAGTCTTAGATATGCAAAAATTTGACTCCAAATTCGCGGTAATACTACTCTAAGTAAGAGCCACGGTGCCCTGCTAAATATGTACATGGATGCGAAAAAATCGGGGACTCTACGACCGCATTATGCGCGATCACAAAGGATCTTGCTAGACTGCAAGATTGCTCGGAAGTCTGGTTCCACTCCGAACCTTTTCAAAATTTTCGCGGTCACTCTACACGACTCGATCGATTCAATTATTTTACGAATTATTAATCGGAATTGTAAAAATCGCGAGCAACTGTTGTATTGATTTAGTTTTATAATTTTAAAACAGACACATGCATGTCACTATCTACGAGTACCTTGTACGGTCAGCTCATTGGATTCTACAATTCTCAACACATATGCGCAGCGGTTTGGGGCCCATTTCATGTAATTAACATTCGTTTTAACACCATTCTGCAATATATCGTAAATATGGTTTAGAAAAGAGCCACGTCACGAGGCTACTGCCAATACGCCCTAGACCATATTCGCGAAATATTGCATATGTGTTCCCGAAAGGAATATCGACCATGTGAAATAGGCCCCTGCATGTCGCGCATTTGTGTTGGAACGGCCAGAATCGAAAGAGCTGGCTACGCTATGTTTTCTACAGAAACAATTTCGATCTATTGCATGCACAAATATTCAAAGAATTGTAAAGTGACTTGCCGTTCGCTGTCATCAAGAGTACTGCATCTCTGCAAACTCGTAACCTCTGACCAACAACCCTGAGGCCAGCAACCCTGACCCCAGCAGCCCTCTGACCAGCACCCGTCAGCTCAGCACCCCTCAGCTCATCATCCCTTTAGCCTTCAGCCCAGCAGCTCCAGTTGGACTTGTGCATGACTCTACTTTCGCGGTGAAAAGGCTGTTAGAGCACCGGGCTCTCGACTAGTTTTACTTGCGCAAAAACACTGATTCTACGATCGCATTACGGGCGATCACAAACACTATTACTGAAACAGACAATTTGTATTTAAACAAGTTCCAAAAAATTTCCTTTAAATTCCAGGCAGCCGCATCGAGCGCCACGCAACTCGGACATTCAGAAAAATTTCGAGCAGCCCTGTGGGGCGCTTACTGTTTCTGAAGATTAACAGAAAAAAGTAGTGGCCCCTTTGGGCGTCTAATACTTTTCAATTTTAATGAGAAAAGAAGCGGCAGCCTTTATGGGCGCTTAACGATGCCTAATCACAAGCCGGAAGAACAGCAGCCTCTTTGAGCGCATAATAATTACGAATTGTAATGTGAAAAAAGCAGCCCCGTCAGGCGCTAATGGCATGGAATGTCAGGAAAATTTTCTAATTCTAAGCCGTAATAAGTTCTACCCAGCACAGGCCTATGAAGGGCGAGCACACCATGCGCGAAATCGAAATCAGTGATCGAAGGCGAATTGTATTTCTAGAAGAGTGCGTTTGGCACTCTTATATTTAAAAAGAACGAGACGGGGCATAGAAGCTTATCGCCCGAAGTACGTAAGTGCATTTCTGAATATATATCCAGACCGAACCAAGCTCACCGAATAAGTAAGTTTGGCTCGATCTGGACCCTTAAACTAGATCGTAGGCTTCAGCTTGATAACGTTTTGCAAGTCGCAATGCACTGGAAAACGTTACCAAGTCCAGGCACACCAACGTGGAGGTACCTACGAAAGTGACCCATTTCTAAGAAATATTTCTGGTCCATATTCGACCAATGCTTTGCGCATTTTTGAAAATTTGGAAAAAGTCTTACGACTAAAGTTCTTAAACTAACACTTATTGCTAGGTTGATTTTAATATTGTAAGGAGAGAGAAAAGTAGAAGTAGCGAGCATAGTGACCATGTAGTACCAATATTAACTGTCATTCTCAGATATTATTATTTGTATGAGAAAGAGCTTCAACTTATATAATTAAAAATCATTAATAAATGAATGATTTCGATTCTCGTTTAATTAAGAGAATCTAATGGTTCGAATGTAATTAAACTTGAGAAGTGTAATTCGTATTCAAAGCATCAAGCTTTGATTATAAAATTCAAGAAAAATAATTTAGAATATTTAAAACATATTATTAGAACTTTAATCTCGAATTACAAATTTATTTATTGCTTTTGTCTGTATTAAACATTTGGAAGCATGCACGTTAATGTTACAGTTCGCGAGTACAAAGTATGTATTCTTAGTCACTGTGATCGCTACAGCAATCATTTGTTCAATAGCATGCAGAAAAATTGAAAAAATTAAAATATACGACTCACCGATCGTTGAACACAGTCTGAACAATGTCCCTAAGCAGCGGGTCAAGAAGTCTTCTAGATACTGGGTGAATTGTAATAGAATCTTGTTAAGCGACCTCTCACATGGTCCAGCAATCGGTTAAATTAATCCAGGAATCGAGATATCGCGAAATAATATGCTCATGCGTTCGCTGAGATCCGATCATTGTACCAGGTAAAGTTCAACTGGCAGATGACTACTTTGGTAGAGGTTGTTGACGTTCTGGTCAGATTCGTCGAGGCCAGAAATAATTTTATATGTGTCCATTGGAAAATTTTCGAGTAGGCATCGAGAAATCAGGAAATAATAGCCATCGTAACGTTCACGGATATTCACCGATCCGATCACTCTCGCGGATAAAGCCCAACTGATGGCTCGCATCTTTCCCGTCACTGTAATTGTCACATTGGTAGAGGTCGCCGTCGACCTCGACTGTTTCCCATCCAAGTTGAAATGTAATTACTTTGATAAATTATTATAAATTTTTATTAATTTTTATAAATTATTTATATAATAATATATTTATTAATAATATATTTATTATATAAATAATTTATATATAAAAGATAGGGATTCAATAATGAACTTATTATACAATAAATAATTTATATGTATACGTTTATATTCACGAATATGTGTAACTATAGTAAATCTGTATTAATATATATATATAAATCATTTATATATCAGGAAATAAATACACAACAAGAAGAAGATAAATGATTTATACATAAATCGAAATTTATTTTCTGCATGCCATTAACTATAAATAAATCTTTCCAATTTGGTAATATATAGATTATTTATGGGTTTGTCGAATTAATAATTAATTTAGTTCGATATATTCCATAAATCTATTGATAATAATTTAAATTTGACTAATAGATATTTACACACGCGCGCGCGCGCGTGTGTGTGCGTGTAAGATATGTTTAATAATATATATATAATATATATATATATATATATATATATATATGTATATAAATTATTTATTATATAAACTAATATATCAAAGACATCAACAGACGCGGTCGCGTCTGGAAGCTAATTCCCCCTTCCCCTCTACCCATAGGCACACTGAGCGACCATGTCTCTATACACGAAAGATAGCGAAATTGACAGGTCGTCGAAAATATTTAGCCTTATTATCTTATTTTATGACATAGTGCCGGTGTTTTTACATGATTAAGCGAATCATTTTTTTTTTCGAACCCATATGTCGTTTTAGTTAATGTATCAAGCTATTTGTCTAAAAGATATAAGATTTATTCTGAATTAATAGTTATAAAAAGGATACTTTTAGGATTACGAGATATGACGTCACGTTTTCCTCCTCCACTTGACGCCAGTAGGTGTCACCTCGAAAGCACAATTTATAAATGTCACTTGGCTGTCATTCAATCTTAACCTGCTAGTTGTTAACATTTTTGAAATGTCACGATGGTAAAGAAGATCTCGCGCGATAGCGGCGGGACATGATCGGTTTGTTTGGTACGTATTACAATTACGGAAAAACCGTGCGTTTTCCGATGGTTCAACCACAAAAAAATAAAAGAGATTGTGCACGCCTCCAAAGTTTCAAGACGATTGGATTAGTTTATATTTGAGTTTTCAGATATGTAGCAGACGTAGGTACAAGAAGCAAACAGAGGAATCGAAGCTGAATAAATTCGTTTAAAAAAAAGATTTATTTCCAATTTTGAAATAACAAAAAAAATAATAGACACATTTTTAGCGTTTTTGGGCTTTCGTTTGATTAATTTTGTCGTCAATACATTTCTATACTGATGCACCATCACGTATCATGCATAAAACTGAACTGCTTTGAGGATAAAGACCGTTATGAGATAGGGCACTTAGTAATTTATAACAAATTATGAAAAAAGTAATGAAATCCCCCCCCCCCCCCGCCCCCCCAAAAAACATGACTCATGTATGAAAGAAGCTAATTCCCTTTAAGTCACGAAAAAAGTTCACATGCAAAGATTGTTAAATCATCTTTGCTAATTCTAATTGTACCATTCATTCACGAAAAACATTAAAAAAGTTCTCACGCAAAGATTGTGAAATCAACTTTGCTAATTCCAACTAAAAAAGTTCACCAGCAAAGATTTTGAAATCATCTTTGCTAATTACAATTGTACCTTTAATTCACGAAAAACATTAAAATTAAAAAAGTTCACACGCAAAGATTGTGAAATCAACTTTGCTAATTCCAATTGTATTCTCGTTCTCCGCTCGAACACTGATTCCTCTGTCACTTTTTATACTTGACATTCCTTTATTGGCCACAAATCAATTCAGAGCTCAGATTTTCAGCTTCGGTTTTAAGGAATTAGCGGGCGTTGTATAAGAAAAAAACAATGAAGTCGACTTAAAACAAAATGATTCGTATTCTCCGCATCTCTCTTACAGGGTATTCGGACGGTTGCAATGGTGCGTACTGGGTGCGAATTTTCGCCAAATGGAAGCGAAAAAATTCGCATTCAGTGCACACTAGTGCAGGTTGCCGAATGTGCTATTAATCTATTACCGACTTTGATTGGTTTAAATTCGTCTCTACCAAGTTTTTATTATCTTCCATCGTAAAACGATCTTCATACGTCATTTTTAAGAGAAGATGTCCCTCTTATAAAAGTTTTTGTGTCAACTACAGGCCTCTCGCCCGCTAATTCCTTAAAACCGAAGCTGAAAATCTGAGCTCTGAATTGATTTGTGGCCAATAAAGGAATGTCAAGTATAAAAAGTGACAGAGGAATCAGTGTTCGAGCGGAGAACGAGAATACAATTGGAATTAGCAAAGTTGATTTCACAATCTTTGCGTGTGAACTTTTTTAATTTTAATGTTTTTCGTGAATTAAAGGTACAATTGGAATTAGCAAAGATGATTTCAAAATCTTTGCTGGTGAACTTTTTTAGTAGGAATTAGGAAAGTTGATTTCACAATCTTTGCGTGAGAACTTTTTTAATGTTTTTCGTGAATGAATGGTACAATTAGAATTAGCAAAGATGATTTAACAATCTTTGCATGTGAACTTTTTTCGTGACTTAAAGGGAATAATTTTTATCTCGAATACTAATGATTCGATAAAAAAGAAAACTGTAAATAGAAAAAATGTGTGTCGCGGCGAGCTTTATAACATTATATTTTTTAAAATACAGTTCAACAACATTTAATTATCCAATATTTCTTAGCGTTTGGACAATACTTTTTCGCATTTTCGAGCGCTAGTCCCCTTATTGCATCCGAGCCCTCAATGAATGCCGCGAATTTAATAGGTTTATCGGCGGTAACTAATTATAATCTATCGATAGGCATTTGTTCTGTAACTTACGATAGCGAATCGTGTTTTGTCAATTTCGTCCTACCACAGAAAGACATTTTGTGTGCGATTACGTACCAAGCATTTCTGGCTTAAATAATCTTACATTTGTATTATTTTCTTTATATATATATATGACTTACCATTTCTCGTTGAATCCATTATTATAGCAAAAGGCAAACCGGATAAAAAGAAAATGAACTATTGAACTATTTATATTATGTAGTTTTCGTGGTGTTCATTTTCTTTTTATCCGGTTTGCCTTTTGCCATAATGATGGATTCAACGAGAAATGGTAAGTTGTACATAAAAAATTTATTTTACTTTATACGTATATTACGCTTGTTTTTCTATAAATATTTTATAGAGAGAAGCCGGTTTAAAAAAAAATTCAATTTGAAGAAACATGATCAAGCGTATGAAGAAAGTGAAAGAGAAGATAATATGATGCGAATGTTGTGAATTTTGTAAATTCATTAAAGAAAGTACAAAACAAAAGACGAAAGATTTCATTGGTTTGGAAAGAGGGGTCTTTAAGAGGTCTGTGCCGATGGCAAATTTGCGAAATGTACTACACTACTGATGGGGTGGGGTGGGGTGGGGTGGGAAGGAGTATAAAACCAGCGGTAACACTAGCAATTTAGCTAACCATATAAAAAGATCCCCATAAAAAAACTTCAAAAAAGTAAAAAAATTACGCCAAGTACATGAAAATCAAATAACTCACAAAAAATAGAAGATAATAATATAAATCACAAAAAAAAATAGAAGAAAATATACAACAAATAAATCACAAAAATAGAAGATAATAATATCACAAAAAATAGAAAAATATACAATACAAAAAAAGATGTGAAATCAAAATGAGCTGCCAGTACATACAGGTGCTTTCCAACTGCGCTTAAGATGACACAACTACATACACACAGCTAAAATGCTGTGTTCATACATTCTATTACTCATATCGCGGGCATTTTATTTATCCCATCAAAAAGAATCTCATTTAAAAACATTGTCGTAAATTAATAAATAGCTTTACAAAGTTAATGATATACAAAAATTGCGCCAATTATAACAATGGCTATTTATACAAAGAAAAAAATGTATTACATAATATTAAGCAGATATATTTTTATGCAAATAAATATTTTAATACGAATAAATATTTTATTCAAAATACTTGGCGCTGCGATCTAAAATACATAAACATATACATATACATATACATACGAGTATTAGAAACGCTGTCAGATCTAGAGACGCGGTAGCGTCTCGACGCCAAGTACAGGAAAGAAAAAGACACCCTATATATGGCGACTGTCGCTACTGCTTATCATTTACTCGTCGCCCGGCTAATCCAACCTAACCTGAAACTTATTTCATTAATATCTCATGACGCTTGCAATATTTTCTAAATTTAAAGGCATTTTTCTTATGTAAACCGCATATAAGCTTTGGAATGAGACCAATTTCAATAAAATCGGTCCACGCATAACAGAGATATGATAATATCGTCTCATGGATCAGTCGGAAATGTTAAGATTCTTCTTCTTCTTCTTCTTCTTCTTCTGATTCTTCTAGAAATTTTTCGTCAAACATAATACGTATACGCGTTACACGCACACCTTCAGTCAAAACAAAACTAACACATGTTTCGTTCTTCTACGTATATACGTGTTACACGCACACCTTCAGCCAAAACGAAACTAACACATGTTTCGTTCTTCGTTCGTCGACTCTCGGGATTATTCGGCAGGGATCGTCGTCCGTCATTGTACAAACTATTTTTTAAATACATTGAACTTTATAACCTACCAATCTTAACCTCCAAGTGTCAAATAATGTAAGTTGTCCAAATTTGAGATGTCAGGAGTTTTTACACTAAATAGGAGACGGAATTATTGTCTCAATTAACAAGGTAAGTCGCCAAATTTATTTAATAGATTTTTTATGTAGAGTCGCAGACTTGGAAGTTGTCCGGAGAAGGTTCGACAGAGAAGCACCTTCTTTCGCATAAGTTTCTAGAAATTTGTACCATGCTTGTACAAAATAATATATTGTAGTAAAAAATTGCATTGAATTTAAATTGCCAGATATTTGTATTTGTATACCAGCAATTTAGAGTTTTTATTTTATGTAAAGGTTATTATATTATAGAAATGAAGGGGACGTACAGGACTTCGATAAAAATTAAGGAGACGCACAGGCTTGGATAGTACAATTGAAGGGGACGCACAGGCTTGGATGGATAGAAATGAAGGGAATGCACAGGCGTGGAGGTTGTCCGGAGAAGATTAAATAGATAGACAGAGCATCTTGTTTCGCACAAGTTTCTGGAACTTTGTCAAATAAGGTAAATCGACAAAATTTGTTTAAAGACATAGCATTAAGAATTATTAAGAAAATAGATTATGGTGGACTGCTTGCAATGTAAAGCAAGTCACATTAGTGAAGAAAGTACACTGAAAACACATCTCCGTTAATGCTTTTCAATCTTTTGTGAAAGACATTCGTAATACTTTAATTAATAAAATCCAAAGTAGTTGTCACGCTATTCATTAATTCATTAATTTTTTAGATTCCCATTATTTAAAATCACCAATAAACATACTAAATAAATTAGTTTCATTCCAACACCAATACATTTCGCGTTAAAAATATTGGATCTCCGCGTTCATTTCGCTGAATTATTACCATTAGCATTTAAATTTCCTGCAACAAGACTTTCTGCCATACGCTCGCACCTCCTTCGGACACATTATTTAGTCTCTACACTCACTAAAGCAAAAGGCCACTCTATTTCTATATATAATAAGTTCTACGTTAAGTTGTAACTAAAATAACTAAAATGTGGATTTTATATATATTTACAGATAATCAAAGCAGAAGATGATGCAGTATGATCTACGGCAGAGAAAAAAATTTATTGTGACATAGTATTATATTAATTATATTAATTAAACGATTTTATTCAGCTGCAATCCTCTATTTGCTTCTTGTAAGTTTGGTTCATATCAGAAAACTCAAATTTAAACCAATTCCACCAATTCAATCATCATCTTGAAGCATTGCAGGTGTGCATAGTTTCTATTATGTAGAATTTATCTTTAATTCTATCCCGTCATAAGACTGTTTATTAGGGTGGACCTTAGTTACTCTTGTCGAAATATAATTTTGAGATTTTCGACGGGGTCACTCCCCAAGGATTATGCCACTGGGAGAAAAAATAATGTGTGCAAAATTTGAAATTGATCGGAGAACGAGAAACTGTGCCTCATCGCATTTGAAATTTTTTATTTTCGTAACTCGTTTTTCTTCGTTGTAGTATATCGTTAATATACATTTTTATATATCGTTATCTTTTTACGCTCTGTAATAATATAGAATCAAAGTATAAGATTACACAAAAAAATCATGACCTTGAAATCTCAAAAAATGAACCATCAAAAAATACTTTTTTCGTTGGCATTATATTTATGTTGTCAAACAGTATAATTTTCGTCTAAAATTTTTTTTGGATAATTATAAATAACTGATTAAAGGGAAAACTACATCCGAAATGCACCAATTTTTGCAGATATTTTTCAAGTTATTTTAAAAACTAGGGCTCTAGAAGAAAATTCACCATTGCACGTGATGCAACAGACATTTTCCCCCCGGAAAACACCAACAAAAGTGGTAAGTCACGGTTTGTTTTCAATACAGAAGGCAACAGCGGCGGGCGTGCGTATCCATTGCCGCTCACCGACAGAATCGCTTACACGCGCGCGACTACCACTGTCGGCGCCATACGTTTTGCCAAACTATTTCGCTCAGTTATTGAAAACGAAATGTGACCTACCACTTTTGTTAATGTTTTCCGAAGGAAAAATGTCTGCTGCATCGCGTGGAGTAGTCAGATTTTCTTCTAGACTCTTAGTTTTTAAAATAAATTGACAGATATCTGCAAAAATTGTTGCGTTTCGGGTGCATTTTTTCTTTGATCGCGGTTTAAATATATTTAAATAGTAATAATGCAATAATAACTTATATCGTTGTGTTCCCGAAGGTTTATAAAATAATTTTGACGGAACAAGCAACCGAATAACTATTACTATTTCGATACGCAAGACGTTCAATTTGAAAATTTGCATTTTTTTTTTAAATAAACTAATTTTTCGAAAACGGAGGATGTTGGCGAAAAACGGTTTGCGAATTCGTATTCAGCGTACGAAAATTTATAAGAAACGTGTATTGAATGTTACAAGTCCAGATGGCTGTTGAATAGTTACAATTGAACTTTTGCATGAGTTTGACTGCTCGTTCGGCCGAATCGTTTACTGCTAAATTATTTACTATATTTAATCCAATATTATAATTGGGATCACTTTTCCATTCTAGAGAATCCATATTTATAAAATCTGTTGGAACAGTGTATTCTTAACGAAAGTATCGGTTATTTCATTAAAATTTTGAAATCTTTTATTTATATATATATGAAAAAAATTCCTTAGACAAAAGTTGTACTGTTTGACATGGTAAAAATAATTACAACGAAAGATGTTTTTTTACGGTAAATTTACGAGATTTCAAGGTCATAATTTTTCAAGTAATCTTATACTTTGATTCTATATTAGTACAGAGTGTAAAAAGACAAATTCAACCATATATAAACATGTATATTAACGATATACTACAATGGAGAAAAACGATTACAAAAAAAAATTCAAATGCGATGAGACCCGGTTTCCCGTCTTCCGGTCGATTTCAAATTTTCCACTTTTTTTTCCCCCAATAAAAATTATCTTAAGTCTGTCCCTACTATGCCAATTATCTTTGTAAAAAGAAGTGAGATCCCCATAAAAAAACTTCAAAAAGTAAAAAAATTACGCCAAGTACATGAAAAATCAAATATATCACAAAAAATAGAAGGTAATAATAAAATCACAAAAAAATAAAAGACAATATACAATCCCCAAAAAAATAGAACAAAATATATAATCACAAAAATAGAAGATAATACACAAAAAAATAGAACAAAATATACAATCACAAAAAAATAGAAGATTATAATAATTACAAAATAAAAAAAGGTGTGAAATCAAAATGAGCTGCAAGTACATAAAGGTACTTTCCAACTGCGCTTAAGATGACACAACTACATATACACAGCTAAAATGCTGTGATCATACATTCCATTACTCATATCGCGGACATTTTTTAATTAATCCGTCAAAAAGAATCCCATTTAAAAAAAATTGTAGTAAACTTATAACTTTACAAAATTAATAATATACCAAAATTACGCCAATTATAAGAATGGCTATTATACAAAGACAAAATTGTATTAAATAATATTAAGCAGACATATTTTTATACAAGTAAATATTTTAATACGAATAAATATTTTATTCAAAATCGTTAGACCACCGAATTTGATAATATTTTCGAAAAAAATCGAACTTAAACGTGATCGCGTCTAGGTACACTTGTTTTCGGCGATTTTATATTTTAATTCGAATCTGGGTGTAGGCATACGAAATTATTGGGTGGGCAAATCTCTTCTACACCTAAACTAACGGACTGCATCGTTAAACCAACGAATTTGATAATATTTTCGAAAAAAATCGAACTTTACCGCGATCGCGTCTCCGGTACCCATGTTTTCGGCGATTTTATTTTTTAATTCGAATCTGGAGGGTGGGCATACGAAATTATTGGGTGGGCAAATCTCTTCTACACCTAAACTAATGGACTGCATCGTCGATAGAACGATTTTGATTTTATTTTCGAAAAAAATCGAACTTTAACGCGACCGCGTCACCGGTACCCATATTTTGGGCGAATTTATTTTTTAATTCGAATCTGGAGGGTGGGCATACGAAATTATTGGGTGGGCAAATCTCTTCTACACCTAAGCTAACGGACCGCATCGTTAAACCAACGAATTTGATAAAATTTTCGAAAAAAAATCGAACTTTAACGCGACCGCGTCGCCGGTACCCTTGTTTTCGGCGATTTTATGTTTTAATTCGAATCTGGAGAGTGGGCATACGAAATTATTGGGTGAGCAAATCTCTTCTACATCTACTCTAATGGACCGCATCGTTAAACCACCGAATTTGATAATATTTTCGAAAAAAATCGAACTTTAACGCGATCGCGTCGCCGGTACCCATGTTTTCGGCGATTTTATTCTTTAATTCGAATCTGGAGGGTGGGCATACGAAAATATTGGGTGGGCAAATCTCTTCTACATCTAATCTAATGGACCGCATCGTTAAACCACCGAATTTGATAATATTTTCGAAAAAAATCGAACTTAAACGCGATCGCGTCTAGGTACACTTGTTTTCGGCGATTTTATATTTTAATTCGAATCTGGGGGTAGGCATACGAAATTATTGGGTGGGCAAATCTCTTCTACACCTAAACTAACGGACTGCATCGTTGAAAGAACGATTTTGATAATATTTTCGAAAAAAATCGAACTTTACCGCGATCGCGTCTCCGGTACCCATGTTTTCGGCGATTTTATTTTTTAATTCGAATCTGGAGGGTGGGCATACGATATTATTGGGTGGGCAAATCTCTTCTACATCTAAACTAATGGGCCGCATCGTTAAACCACCGAATTTGATAATATTTTCGAAAAAAATCGAACTTAAACGCGATCGCGTCTAGGTACCCTTGTTTTCGGCGATTTTATTTTTTAATTCGAATCTGGAGAGTGGGCATACGAAATTATTGGGTGGGCAAATCTCTTCTACACCTAAGCTAACGAACCGCATCGTTAAACCACCGAATTTGATAATATTTTCGAAAAAAATCGAACTTTAACGCGATCGCGTCGCCGGTACCCTTGTTTTCGGCGATTTCATTTTTTAATTCGAATCTGGAGGGTGGGCATACGAAATTATTGGGTGGGCAAATCTCTTCTACACCTAAACTAATGGACTGCATCGTCGATAGAACGATTTTGATTTTAATTTCGAAAAAAATCTAACTTTAACGCGACCGCGTCACCGGTACCCTTGTTTTCGGAGAATTTATTTTTTAATTCGAATCTGGAGGGTGGACATACGAAATTATTGGGTGGGAAAATCTCTCCTACATCTAAACTAATGGAACGCATCGTTAAACCAACGAATTTGATAATATTTTCGAAGAAAATCGAACTTTAACGCGATCGCGTCGCCGGTACCCTTGTTTTCGGCGATTTCATTTTTTATTTCGAATCTGGAGGGTGGGCATACGAAATTATTGGGTGGGCAAATCTCTTCTACATCTAAACTAATGGACCGCATCGTTAAACCAACGAATTTGATAATATTTTCGAAGAAAATCGAACTTTAACGCGATCGCGTCTAGGTACACTTGTTTTCGGCGATTTTATATTTTAATTCGAATCTGGGGGTGGCATACGAAATTATTGGGGGGCAAATCCCTCCTACATCTAAACTAATGGACCGCATCGTTAAACCAACGAATTTGATAATATTTTCGAAAAAATATCGAACTTTAACGCGACTGCGTCTCCGGTACCCTCGTTTTCGGCGATTTCATTTTTTAATTTGAATCTGGAGGGTGGGCATACGAAATTATTGGGTGGGCAAATCTCTTCTACACCTAAGCTAACGGACCGCATCGTTAAACCACCGAATTTGATAATATTTTCGAAAAAATATCGAACTTTAACGCGACTGCGTCTCCGGTACCCTCGTTTTCGGCGATTTCATTTTTTAATTTGAATCTGGAGGGTGGGCATACGAAATTATTGGGTGGGCAAATCTCTTCTACACCTAAGCTAACGGACCGCATCGTTAAACCACCGAATTTGATAATATTTTCGAAAAAAATCGAACTTTAACGCGATCGCGTCGCCGGTACCCTTGTTTTCGGCGATTTCATTTTTTAATTCGAATCTGGAGGGTGGGCATACGAAATTATTGGGTGGGCAAATCTCTTCTACACCTAAACTAATGGACTGCATCGTCGATAGAACGATTTTGATTTTATTTTCGAAAAAAATCGAACTTTAACGCGACCGCGTCACCGGTACCCTTGTTTTCGGCGAATTTATTTTTTAATTCGAGTCTGGAGGGTGGGCATACGAAATTATTGGGTGGGCAAATCTCTTCTACATCTAAACTAATGGACCGCATCGTTAAACCACCGAATTTGATAATATTTTCGAAAAAAATCGAACTTTAACGCGACCGCGTCTAGGTACCCTTGTTTTCGGCGATTTTATTTTTTAATTCGAATCTGGAGGGTGGGCATACGAAATTATTGGGGGGCAAATCCCTCCTACATCTAAACTAATGGACCGCATCGTTAAACCAACGAATTTGATAATATTTTCGAAAAAATATCGAACTTTAACGCGACCGCGTCTCCGGTACACTTGATTTCGGCGATTTCATTTTTTAATTCGAATCTGGAGGATGGGCATACGAAATTATTGGGTGGGCAAATCTCTTCTACACCTAAGCTAACGGACCGCATCGTTAAACCAACGAATTTGATAAAATTTTCGAAAAAAAATCGAACTTTAACGCTACCGCGTCTAGGTACCCCTGTTTTCGGCGATTTTATTTTTTAATTCGAATCTGGAGGGTGGGCATACGAAATTATTGGGTGGGCAAATCTCTCCTACATCTAAACTAATGGACCGCATCGTTAAACCACCGAATTTGATAATATTTTCGAAAAAAATCGAACTTTAACGCGATCGCGTCGCCGGTACCCTTGTTTTCGGCGATTTCATTTTTTAATTCGAATCTGGAGGGTGGGCATACGAAATTATTGGGTGGGAAAATCTCTCCTACATGTAAACTAATAGAACGCATCGTTAAACCAACGAATTTGATAATATTTTCGAAGAAAATCGAACTTTAACGCGATCGCGTCTAGGTACACTTGTTTTCGGCGATTTTATATTTTAATTCGAATCTGGGGGTGGGCATACGAAATTATTGGGTGGGCAAATCTCTTCTACACCTAAACTAACGGACTGCATCGTTGAAAGAACGATTTTGATAATATTTTCGAAAAAAATCGACCTTTACCGCGATCGCGTCTCCGGTACCCATGTTTTCGGCGATTTTATTTTTTAATTCGAATCTGGAGGGTGGGCATACGAAATTATTGGGTGGGCAAATCTCTTCTACACCTAAACTAATGGACTGCATCGTCGATAGAACGATTTTGATTTTATTTTCGAAAAAAATCGAACTTTAACGCGACCGCGTCACCGGTACCCATATTTTCGGCGAATTTATTTTTTAATTCGAATCTGGAGGGTGGGCATACGAAATTATTAGGTGGGCAAATCTCTTCTACACCTAAGCTAACGGGCTGCATCGTTGAAAGAACGATTTTGATTTTATTTTCGAAAAAAATCGAACTTTAACGCGACCGCGTCGCCGGTACCCTTGTTTTCGGCGATTTTATGTTTTAATTCGAATCTGGAGAGTGGGCATACGAAATTATTGGGTGAGCAAATCTCTTCTACATCTACTCTAATGGACCGCATCGTTAAACCACCGAATTTGATAATATTTTCGAAAAAAATCGAACTTTAACGCGATCGCGTCGCCGGTACCCATGTTTTCGGCGATTTTATTCTTTAATTCGAATCTGGAGGGTGGGCATACGAAAATATTGGGTGGGCAAATCTCTTCTACATCAAATCTAATGGACCGCATCGTTAAACCACCGAATTTGATAATATTTTCGAAAAAAATCGAACTTAAACGCGATCGCGTCTAGGTACACTTGTTTTCGGCGATTTTATATTTTAATTCGAATCTGGGGGTAGGCATACGAAATTATTGGGTGGGCAAATCTCTTCTACACCTAAACTAACGGACTGCATCGTTGAAAGAATGATTTTGATAATATTTTCGAAAATAATCGAACTTTACCGCGATCGCGTCTCCGGTACCCATGTTTTCGGCGATTTTATTTTTTAATTCGAATCTGGAGGGTGGGCATACGAAATTATTGGGTGGGCAAATCTCTTCTACACCTAAGCTAACGGACCGCATCGTTAAACCACCGAATTTGATAATATTTTCGAAAAAAATCGAACTTTAACGCGATCGCGTCGCCGGTACCCTTGTTTTCGGCGATTTCATTTTTTAATTCGAATCTGGAGGGTGGGCATACGAAATTATTGGGTGGGCAAATCTCTTCTACACCTAAACTAATGGACTGCATCGTCGATAGAACGATTTTGATTTTATTTTCGAAAAAAATCGAACTTTAACGCGACCGCGTCACCGGTACCCTTGTTTTCGGCGAATTTATTTTTTAATTCGAATCTGGAGGGTGGACATACGAAATTATTGGGTGGGCAAATCTCTTCTACACCTAAGCTAACGGACCGCATCGTTAAACCACCGAATTTGATAATATTTTCGAAAAAAATCGAACTTTAACGCGATCGCGTCGCCGGTACCCTTGTTTTCGGCGAATTTATTTTTTAATTCGAATCTGGAGGGTGGACATACGAAATTATTGGGTGGGAAAATCTCTCCTACATCTAAACTAATGGAACGCATCGTTAAACCAACGAATTTGATAATATTTTCGAAGAAAATCGAACTTTAACGCGATCGCGTCGCCGGTACCCTTGTTTTCGGCGAATTTATTTTTTAATTCGAATCTGGAGGGTGGGCATACGAAATTATTGGGTGGGCAAATCTCTTCTACATCTAAACTAATGGACCGCATCGTTAAACCACCGAATTTGATAATATTTTCGAAAAAAATCGAACTTAAACGCGATCGCGTCTAGGTACCCTTGTTTTCGGCGATTTTATTTTTTAATTCAAATCTGGAGGGTGGGCATACGAAATCATTGGGTGGGCAAATCTCTTCTACACATAAACTAATGGACTGCATCGTCGATAGAACGATTTTGATTTTATTTTCGAAAAAAATCGAACTTTAACGCGACCGCGTCGCCGGTACCCTTCTTTTCGCGGACTTTATTTTTTAATTCGAATCTGGAGGGTGGGCATACGAAATTATTGGGTGGGAAAATCTCTCCTACATCTAAACTAATGGAACGCATCGTTAAACCAACGAATTTGATAATATTTTCGAAGAAAATCGAACTTTAACGCGATCGCGTCGCCGGTACCCTTGTTTTCGGCGATTTCATTTTTTAATTCGAATCTGGAGGGTGGGCATACGAAATTATTGGGTGGGCAAATCTCTTCTACATCTAAACTAATGGACCGCATCGTTAAACCACCGAATTTGATAATATTTTCGAAAAAAATCGAACTTAAACGCGATCGCGTCTAGGTACCCTTGTTTTCGGCGATTTCATTTTTTAATTCGAATCTGGAGGGTGGGCATACGAAATTATTGGGTGGGCAAATCTCTTCTACATCTAAACTAATGGACCAGATCGTTAAACCACCGAATTTGATAATATTTTCGAAAAAAATCGAACTTAAACGCGATCGCGTCTAGGTACCCTTGTTTTCGGCGATTTTATCTTTTAATTCGAATCTGGAGGGTGGGCATACGAAATTATTGGGGGGCAAATCCCTCCTACATCTAAACTAATGGACCGCATCGTTAAACCAACGAATTTGATAATATTTTCGAAAAAATATCGAACTTAAACGCGATCGCGTCTAGGTACCCTTGTTTTCGGCGATTTCATTTTTTAATTCGAATCTGGAGGGTGGGCATACGAAATTATTGGGTGGGCAAATCTCTTCTACATCTAAACTAATGGACCAGATCGTTAAACCACCGAATTTGATAATATTTTCGAAAAAAATCGAACTTAAACGCGATCGCGTCTAGGTACCCTTGTTTTCGGCGATTTTATCTTTTAATTCGAATCTGGAGGGTGGGCATACGAAATTATTGGGGGGCAAATCCCTCCTACATCTAAACTAATGGACCGCATCGTTAAACCAACGAATTTGATAATATTTTCGAAAAAATATCGAACTTTAACGCGACCGCGTCTCCAGTACCCTTCTTTTCGCGGATTTTATTTTTTAATTCGATTCTGGAGGGTGGGCAAATAAAATCTGAGGGTGGGCAAACGTGGCCAGATCGGGTACATTCGTATCCTACTTTAAAAACATTCAAATGTATGCGTGGAGGGTGATGAGGTCAAATTTTTTAATTTGCTCGTAACTTTTTTTTGAAGGGTGTGAAAAAAATTGTTGGGTGGGCAAACGTGGTCAAACGATGAACAATCGTTTCCCACTGCCAAATCATTAAAAATTTTTCATGGGGGGTGCTGACAAAAAATTTTTTTTCGCCATAATTTTTTTTTGAAGGTTGGGCAATCGAAAATTTGGTATGGGCAAACATGGGCAAACGATGGACAAACGAATGCTGTTTCGTTTTTCCAAAAATTCGAATTTGGGGGTGCTATCTTCACAGACCTCAGAAACTATAGCACGAACATCAGCATTGTATTTTTCTTTTGCTAAAGAAATTGATAGGACAATAAAAGAAAGATTCTATATCGTTAATGGATTCTTCAGAATTTACATATAATAAATTCTCATGTCCATTGACTATTGCACTAAAAAATTGTTTATCATTTGTCGTTTTGATAAATTAATAATGATCCAGAAGTCTCGAATCGCGGAATACTGTTTAAATGTTTTTTTTATACACGTTAGGTAAAAGTTCTGACGATTCTTCAGCAGTTGGAAAAGTTTATACGACGGTCGTAACTAATTTACTAAGTTCTTTAAATACTTAGATTTTCTATACTTAAATCCAACATTCGAAACAACTAATAATTCTAGTAAAGATTCGTTTATCTTAATTATTTCATCCTTACTGATCCTATCAATAAAATTTTTCAACTTTTTCGTTTTTGACGATCTTCTAGTAATCGCAAGCTCGGTGTTATTACTTTTATTACAAACTTGGTCATTTTCTTTATTGAAAATTGAAACACACAGATTTAATTTGTGCATTGCTTTCTGTGATATCAGGTTGACTAATTTCCAATTCATTATTATTTAATATGTCATCGTTCTTTGTAGAATCATTGCTATCACGTTCTTTACGTTTATGTTGCAGTTGGTTATTATTACTTTCAATGTCTTTACACACATTTCTGTAAAATAAAATACTATAAAATATTAGTAAAAACAATGTATATGTAACAGTAGTAAATATAGATAAAACATGATTATTTAAGCATAAGTGAATTAAATATTTAATGCATAATAATAAAATACACTAAATTACCTATGTGATTATTGTAAAAAGGAAAGAAATTGTTAAGACACGGTAGGATACGCTAGGATGTTAGGACTCACATTGACACAATCACACGAATAAAATGAAAAAGAGTATACGATCGACGTTAGATTGTAACGCGAAAGTGAACTATAAAAAAATTATTATTAATAATCCACTCTTTTCGAAATTCAAGCAAGACAACGACGCACGCGAGTGGATCTGTTTCCCAACGTTACTTTATAATATTTATGTATATGCAAAATGCAGGAAGTCTTCAAAACTATCGCGGGTGGTGCTTCTTCATTTCTTACACAAACTCATTAAACACAGAATGAAAGCTTCCAACGATCCATCATCGTTAGAGTGGTGTGGTATCATTATAGTCGCTCTACAGATTCAATGATTTTTCAACGTTTTCTAACAAATTCCCGACAGCTGCAACCCCATATAGAGCTCTTTATCGCTCGCAAAACACTAATTCATGGTAATGCAGTCACTCAGTTTCATAATAGGGTAAGCAAGCCAGTAGATGGACGATTCGTAGATTAATCATCAATTATGAGAAAACTAGGTTTCTAATTTATAAGATTTTTTTTTATGTTATAGAAAAAACGTTTGGGGTTTTATAAAATTATCATTTTTAATCAAAATCATTTTTGTATGGGAAAAATATTTCTTATTACGGTCTCACATTACCACCGGGTGCTAGTTGTTCAGTTCCTAGTAAGCATTGCTAGCGTGCACGTGGTTTTTACCTACAAGGAAATAGCGCGTTGGACGTATTTTAAAGAGGTATGTAATACATGATTGCATTAGTAATATTCCAAATTTCTAAATAAACGTTTAAAGAAAACGAATTGAACAATAGAACTTAGAAAATTGATTGTCCATTAATTGGTATTAGTTTCCTAACCTAATACCAGTAGATCGACAGCCTAGAATTGAACCTATTCAAGCTGATTTTTTCTTAATAAATATTCATAACCAAGTATATAGTTAGTTTGAAAGTTCACACATTATTGAAATTTACATATTTTTTTATTCTTGTTTATAATAAGACTTTCGAAGATGAAAAGGTTAAGATGTCATATTTATTATGCAACTTTTTTAGTAGTCCTTTAGATATTTCTACCTTATTTTTTATTTTTATATTTTGTAGGCATGGGTATTTTTTTCTTCCACATGAAAATGATGAGCAAGAAAAAACCATATAAGGTACATCAATATTCAGAGAATGACGTTAAGAACGCTCTGCATGAAGACAGAAAAGAAATAAGTTTAGGCAAGGTTGCAAAAGAGTATGGCATTCCAAAGTCTACCCTACATGCCAAATTAACTGGAAAGGCCCCGGAACAATCCAAGAGGGGTCCAAAACCAATTTTAACTATTGAAGAAGAATGCCGTTTAAAGGAATGGATCTTAAATAAGGCTAAATTGGGTTTTCCAATGCATCCAAATGAAGTAAAGAATTCTGTACAAAATGTACTTAATGAAGCAGGGCGAAGAAGCATATTTTCAAACAACAGGCCAGGAGATAAATGGCAGCAACTCTTCTTGAAGAGACATCCAGATATTACAAAAAGAAACACTGAAGTCATTTCTAAAGGTTGAGCATCAGTGACTGAAGAACAGAACTTTAGAGAAGAACTTTAAGAGAATGGTTCCACGAAGTAAAATTCTATTTAGAAGAAAATGAACTTCATAGTGTCTTGCAGAGACCAAAAAGTATTTTTAATGGAGATGAGACAGGTGTGCAACTCTGTCCTAAAAGTGGTCAACTTTTAGGACCAAAAAATGAAAAAGATTTCTATGAAATGGCATCTGAAAAAGAAAAGGAAACTTTAACCGTGCTTTGTACATTTTCTGCTGCGGGTGATGCTTTACCACCTATGATTATGTTTCCTTATAAGAGAATTCCAGGGCACATAGCGGACTCAATTCCAGACAATTGGCCAATAGGACGCGATCGGATACAGGGTGGATGGTGTCAAGCACATTCTATGAATATATTGCCAATATTTTTTACCCATGGTGCATGAGTAATGGAGTAGAGTTTCCTGTAATATACTTCCTTGATGGGCACAAATCTCATTTGACGTTAGAACTTAGTGATTTTTGCATAAAACATAAGATTATTCTTTTTTCTTTATATCCCAATGCCACTCACATAATGCAACCGTGTGATGTTGCAATATTTAGGTGTTTAAAATTAAAATGGAGACAAGTAGTTCAGGATTATAAACAAATTAGTCAGAAATCAATTACGAAGGGAACTTTTGCTCCATTATTTAAAAAAGCTTTCAACCAACTGAGTGATACGACCATAAAAAATGGATTTAAAGTTTGTGGGTTATATCCATTTGACGTAAACGCACCTGATTATCAGAAATGTATTTCAACTAGGAGAAAAGAATTAAATTCTGCAAATGCAGTTGTAAATTCAAGTAATCCTCTTACACATAATAATAATGTCTTTGTGTGCACTAAAACTTTTTTTGATCAGTTTATTCCAAAAGAAAAAATACAGGAATTTGAAAATGCAAGGAACAAAAATGAATCATGCAATGACTCTGTGTATGCATTATGGAAGATTTGTATCGATGAGCTCGAAAATGATCCTTTGATACACAATGATACAATTGATATTAATGATGTGCCTAATTTAACACATTTAAATATAGAAAAGGTAATTGGTGAAGTGCATGAAGATGAAAATAGTAAAGATGTTAAAATTTTGGATATGCCCATTATGGAACTTGGTAATATAAGTGAGATATTGAATGTTGATAAGATTGAAAATATGTATAGTCCTGTACATAGTAATTTAGTTCCTAGTAATGAGACTGAAGAAAATTTGTCTCCTAATCCTATCGACAAAGTCAGTGCTGGAATGAATGAGACTGTAGCGAGTTTGCCTGATTTAAATATGCAGAATGCTACGGAAACTTATAATAGAAATAGTTTTGCCAATGGTAACGGGATGCATGCGCTGAATGCTGAAACTATTTCTTCCGATAGTGAGCATGTTAATGTTTTATCGAGCATAAAAGATGGTGAGTTTTGCTGATTAAAAAGTAGGCACCTACATCCTTTTATATTAATATAAACTTTCTTTACAGAGCTTGTAACACCTGAAACCATTACCGTAGTAAAGGAATCCACAGTAATTATGTCTCAGTGTAAGTCAACTAATAATATTAGCCACATTTGGGATAAACATTTGCTTTGGCCGTCAAGTGGATCAGTTAGAAGTACCAAAACCGAGAAGAAACAGCAATTACCATGTGTCATTACCTCTTCGAAATGGAGAGAACATGAACAGAAAAATAGAGAAGAAAAAGCGAAGTAAGAATTAGAAAGAAAAGAAAGAATCTTGCAACGTAAGATTACAAATGAAGAAAATCAGTTAAAGAAGGACCAATTAAAAATATAAAGAGAAAGAAAAAAAGATGAGAGAGAACAGAAAATGTTTTTATTAAAGGAAAATACACAGAAAATTAGGGAAGAAAAAGCGAAGAAAGTATTAGAAAGAAATGAAAGAATCTTGCAACGTAAGATTAAAAATCAGAAAAATAAATTAAAGAAGGAGCAATTAAAAATAGGAAAGGAAAGAAAACAAAAAGAAAAAGCCAAAGTCAAGGAAGAAAAATTAAAAGAGAACGCTCAAAAAAACGTTATACCTGAAAATTTAAAGCTGAAAATAAAGTCCAGTGCTGTTAATACAATTTCTAAAAGAAAATTTTTAGAAAGAATAGATTTAAATTCTACAAAAACAGACGATTGATGACAAATTAATTTTACAATGTGTTTGATTTCATATTTTTTTTAATATTTCTTATTGTTAAAATGTATTTTTTCAAATAATATATGCAAGAAGTTACCGTCCATTTACTGGTTGTGAGCTGTCCATTTACTAACCCTACCGTCCATCTACTGGTGATATGGGCTATGAATTGAATTTTTATTATTTATGCTCGAATAAATTAATTTGTTTACTTGAAAATAATGTTTTTCTTTAAATTTATATATTTCTACGTGTAAAGATTTTGATTTTTGTTTCATAAAGCAAATATTTCCAATCAAAATCTTGATATAAAGTTCGGAATGATCTAAACCGTCCATCTACTGGCCTGCTTACCCTACGCAACTTTACTTTAAAGTACGACGACGTTGCAGCCTTCCCGAAGGCTGTTTGGGATCGCTTTAGTGCAGATCCCGATGCAGGTCCCAGTGGGCAATGCGAGCATTTTGGGGGTCGCAACTCTAATTGGGAAACGCGAACTCGGTGGATGTCGCGACACTAATATTATATCGAACAGGAGCAAGTTGGTTAATCTAGACTAACTCTAATTCAAACAACACAAGGACTCGTCGACGCAGCGCTAATCTTTATAAATAAAAAATAAAAAAACAGGAGGGGGGGGGGGTATCGGTACCATCGATGTGGTACCGCTAAATCAATGAACGCGCGATCGGTCAAAATCGCAACGCTAATTATTGAAAAAAGGGGGGAGCATATAATGCAAGAATATTAATTCGAAGACTAATTCAAAGTGTGAATAAATAAAATAGTTTAAATAATCGCGTTCGTCATTCATTCGCAACGCTACTCTCGAAGCAAACATTCTAACATGCAAGAATAATTCCGCGAACCACGATTAACTTTTATTCGCAACGCTAACTCGAACCGTCAACATTTCATTCGCAACACTAATTCAACTCGCGAGTTGCCCCTACATCCCTGGGTGGATATGTCAATGGGCCAGCATACAGCTGACCAATAACTACTACTACTACTACTACTACTACTACTACTACAGGCGAGCACAGTAACAAAATAATGCAAAAATGACCCCGCAACCCCTGGGGGATGCAAAACCATTTCAGCAGCCCACACGACGTGGCCTCTTCCCTGGCCGGGCTATCTTCGGCTCATTAGCCACTCGTTTCTTTTTTTCGGATCGAAAATAGATCCGCACCTGCTCGGAGTCACGAGCGCAACGCGAAACGTTTCGAGGGCCTATCTTTCCGTTCGCGAACGCGTGACCAACGACCATAGAGTGCAATGTCGCTGGCTTCGAAGGGTCGAATGCATCATAGAGTGGGTGGTGGTCAGTGTTGGTACGACGGTTGACGATCGTCTGCATCACGTTCGCTAACTTTGCAATCTCGACCGTTGAAAAGATAATACGTTTCGAGCCTGTCTCCACCCCGGTTCCGATCGCGACCAGCGACCATGTGCAATGGCGACCACTGGTGTGTGCGAAAAAGCCGAAAGGATGAAGCGAGTCAGAAGCGAGGGCGGCATACTCCGCTCGCGCCAGCTTCACCCTCGACTTTTCTCACTGGATTGTTCGCCTGAAAGCAGGTGATCGCGCGCGCGAGAAAACGACCCCACCCACGATCAGAGAATGCGATCACTCGCCCCGGCCCTACCTACTTATATTTAAGTCAGACATTCGTACCAGAGGGTAAGTTACCTATCCTGCCCGGCACCTGTATTTAAAAAGCATGGCAAAACACATTCTCGCAAACACACTCATCCCAGTGACAACCCACTCCACGATTCTCAAGCATCACCGCCCGGGTGCTTTGGCCTACACTAGAGAGAACGTCCCGGGACGTCTCCGTCAGCCGAGCTTGGCCCACATCATACACAATCTAAGGTACGTACCATTTTGCCTGAAATCGACTGACAAGGCTAGTGACCATTGCGTGTAATGCACTTGCCTGTTGATTAACTACTCTACGTCGTTACATATATTTATATGTAAATGCTAATAGTTTCTCATTTGATTGAATGAGATCGATAAGATTCATGTACATATTCCATAGAAGCTACTGTGCAAACATTGTATAAACTATAAATCAAGGGATATGTACAGAGGTGTGAAGAAATATTTATGAACCGACGCACTACCACATACTAACCACGCACACACAATACACAAATGTGGAAGTACGTCGTGCACGGTACACACTAACGCAATGCCAGCCGCTAGTTTTGTTTATTAGTTAGTTACGAGCTAGGTCATCATGCCCTGTTGTCGTCACCCATCGTCACGTAGCGCCTGGGCACGTGAATGAGTTTCGAGACAACAAAGCATGGAATGGAAAACCTAAAAATCCTGATCTAGAAAGAAGCTCGTTAGTGTATTCTGTCTACCTACTTTTTACTTTCTCATTGAAATTTTAGGGAAAATGACTGGACTTTGTATTTCTCAATTAATCGAGAATACACTTTCTCAAGGAAAATACTCTAATTAATAGTGTTGCATTTGTGAAGAAAATTAGTTGTTCAAGAATAAAAGAGACTCTAATAAAGATCATTCAGACAAAAGCGAAAGACTCTGATCAGAGAATAAATGATTTCAAAGATTTTTGGAAACGTTAAGAAAATTTCGGGCGACTTGGTCGTCAAAGCATATCTGCTTTCCAAGGAGGAGAGAACTATATACACGATGCTTTTTTATTTTGACCACGAAATCACCCACCCTGAACTGCCTTCTTGTACATAAACAGCATCCAACATCATTACTTTCTCACAAACGGACAAAAATACAAAGATTATTATCAAACTATATCCTGTTAAAAATATAGAGAAGAATTAACTCGTTCGGTATCATACATTGTATACGAAATGTTTATTGAATATCATCGAACATGATCGGATGGCATCCGACTTCTCTACTATGTACACGACAATCAAATTCACTCGCACATCGATAATATTCACGACAATATCCAATCTCGATCAAATATTTATATTAGAAATCATTAATCATATTCTAGAGCTTACTATATGGAAAAACGCGATGTACAAGAAGACCCTAACTATCCTGATCTAAGAAATGGCACATGAACAACAACAAGTAATAGTTACTAACTACTCATGGGTGGCAGCGGGAAACCAACATACCCCCCCATGGTCACTTTGCTCGCCAAAGCACGTATACAACCGGCACCGATCACCCGTGCCGTTTCGGACCTTTCGTCCTACGACACGATGAGTGTGCGAGACCAGAGGAATAAGAAAAGCATGCGACTTACTACTTGGAGAGTACAGCTGACATCGTAGGAGTCATCGAGGGTGTCGGGGGGCAGCCGGGGGGCAGCCGGGGGGCAGCCTTGGTCCAGCCAAGTCCTATAACAAACGAGAATAAAACGTATTATGATTTATTTCCAAGATCGTCGCAGTGTAATTTCAATCATAACGAACGGTGTCGCACAAAAAGGAACTAGAAACTAATGATATTTTTCAATCGTATCCAAGCTTTAAGATTGAAACTTGAAAATGTTGAATTATAAAGTGAGTATTTCGAGTACACAATGGAATGAAACGAGACACTTACATCCTTCCATCGTGGTCCTGCCGAGCCAGCGAAACTCATCTTCAGCTGACGCAGCACTCCGAATACTCCGATATACCGATACAACTAAATTCACGTTTCTAAATAAAAAATAAAAAAAAAAGACTACCACTCTCCCCCTCTCCCTCTCCCTCTCCCTCTCTGCCGAACAAAGAGATTTCGAACAACAAAACTGACTCTAATCCCGCGACTTGAGTCTTGAAATGCGATGGCAACACTGACTCTATCCACGCGTGTGATTAAGCAAAGAAATTCTGCAAAAGGAGCCACTCTCCACTGTGGGGAAAAAAGTACTTTCTTTTTGAACTTTTACGCAACAAGCACCGATTCTACCAACCGCATTGCGCGCGGCCACCAAATTTCCTTTTCCTCATTTCTGTAACAAAAAAAGGTAAAAATTCTGTTAGTTCACGAGCATAACGAGGATAATCATTGTTAAAATAATAAAAAGAATAATAAAATTGTGCGAGTATGTCATTTTTTAAAGTACGTAAAATAAAATTCAATTGTATTAATAAACAAATTCGAGAACAGAGAGGGTATTTTGTTGCAATTTTTATTTTATTCTTACTCGCTCGAACAAACCAGAGAATCTATCGAATATATGTAAAATTATAATTAGCAACATTTTCTTTAAGATGTTACCATCACTTTTCATCGATAATATAACCAACAACTTTTACTTACTTCATTTTTATTCGCCGAAGATGGCGTGTCATTCTCTCTAGAAGCGAAGCCGCCATTTCTATAATTTAATTGACGCACAGAACGATAGTTGATAGTTGTATCGTTTCCTTGGTAGAACACCATCGCGTAGAGACGCAGTAGACTGTCCACGCTCGTACGTATTCCTTTTTCCTTCGCGCACTGAATTCTGTAACAAAGAGAAATAATCTTTACCCATTAAATATATAACAAACATAATAAGGATAATAAGCATCGATATCGATGTGTTCTTTTTTGTACTTAATATATCCCTCTTTGAGCGACGCAACGTTCGACGGAGATTCTCTCCACTTGTCTCCACTTGTCTCCACTTGTCTCCACCTGTCTCCACCTGTCTCCACCTGTCTCCACCTGTCTCCACCTATCGTCCCAAACCGCATTGGCTGTTCGCGTAGCGGGCCGACTTGTCGTACCGATAACAGGTTGTATCGGCGCAGTGCTTCCTCGACCGCATCTCTCGTATGTCTACATTTCTTTTAGATACAGTCTGCCCAATATCCTGAAGAGAAAGCAAAATACCGTACCATCGACAATCGCAATAATTCCTCGGAAGTTATTATTGATTTCTCTATCTATAAAAATTTCATTGCAATATGTTTAAAAATTCTTATCGCATCGTTATAATTATAAATGTACACGACATTTCTGTTGCACATTACCACGCTTGTATATTTTTCCAACGAATAAATCATAGAAACTGTATATCGTTTAAACAAGAAGATGAGAAAATGAAAACTATTACCTATAACCATTACTCCCTCCTTCGTTCGTTTATAGAGCGTACTTGCGGGATAAAGGGGAAGAAAAATGAAATGGAAGAGAACGAGAATTTGCCACAGTGAGTGAATTTACATCCAAAAGTTGAAATAATCTTCTCAATTCTCACAATAGCGTAGAGAGAGAGAGAGAGAGAGAGAGCGAGGCAAAAGTCGAACCGTCGACTCGCATCCTTCCGAAATAAATTAGAACAGATCGTCGTGCGCAGAAAGCGTTGCTACGCTCTATATCAACTATTCACGGTGCCTTCGCAATTTTATAACATTTAAGCCAAGCCAACACAGCATTTAATTAACTCGCAATCGAAAATTTAAACGGAGAGACGCGTGCAGATTAAACTCATTGGCTTCGAGGGAGCGTTTGTCTGGCTGGGGTATAGCCACATGCGCAGAACACTGCCGCCCTCCTTAGTTAAACTGTCCTATCTAGCATTCTTTCATTCTTTCATTCTTTCAGATACGTTGAAATATTTCAAGTTCCACGCGTCTTTTACCTTTTAAGTAAAGTTAGAAAACTCTACGCGCTTCGTAAATATTTATAAACAGTTTAATGTATTTAACCTAACTTCTTTTAAAATGGTTCAAATATCTTATCTAAAACAATTAATTAATTGGCACGTTAATAAAACATTCCCTACCGGTACACAGCTATTACAAAAAATTATATCAGGCTATTACACAATAATGACAACATGTTTTAATTCGAATGAAGGGATAACAAGTAAATGATAAAACCTCGGTTTTCTCCGTTGTTTCAAAATTGTGCTAGATGGGACATTTTAACTAAACAGGGCAGATTACAGGTCTGAATTGTCGTGGTTGTCTGAATTGGCGGGTTCTCCTTCTTATATGACAAGGAGAACAAATGGTGCTCGAACGTGATTGGCCGAGAATATTGGAAAACTGCAAGATTCGAATTTTCGCGCCCGCGGTCAACCGCCATCGTACATACGTTAAGGGGGGATTCAATATTCGCGAGAAAAAAAACGGTATAAAATTACTCGACAACGCTCGAAATTAACATATTATGTTGATATACGCGCAAACGAACACGAAACCCGCGATATTCGGGAGAAATTCGCGGAATTTTTCGAGATATTAACGAAAAATCAAGTATGACGCCACGCCGTCAACCACCGATCGGCGTAGAGGCGAACAAAAACTTTACTCACTCATATTTCCCAGCTCGATGCGAGATTCGGGCCAAAAACTGCAAATCCGCGTGCCTCGTCGATCCCTCTTCACGATTTCCAATACTCGGAGCACACGAAACTTGATATAATATCGCGAGAAAGATGTTTTCTGCCCACTGGCTACGGAGAGACGTGATCACGATCGAATCCAAAGGGCTACTGACGGCGGGAACGCTACGTAGGAGAAGTGTGGGGGGGGGAGGGGAGAGGGGAGAGGATTAGACGATGCGTTGTCCAATATTTTTGCCTACCTCGAGCGACTCTGATTGAAAACTTCCAAACCATCACGCTTGGAAGTTGCACAGAGATTTATAATTTAACAATGCCAGCCTTACAATTAACAACAAACTTTAACGTTAACAATGCTGTGCAACACCCTCGAGATGCTGGAGAAGCCTCGGGGGGGGATATGCACGGTAGAGAACGTTAAAGAATATAGAATATACATGCAACAACAAGTGGGGGGCGCCAGTATTCCGAGGCACTTTATTAATGTTTAAATAATAACTAATGAATTCGAACCACTTGTCGAACTGAGAATGCACCGAACCTATATCTATGCACCACTCCAACGTTTAGGCGAACAATAGATGCATTCGTTAAACTGAATAGATACATCGAAGAAATTCAGAGTTCATTTTTTGACACTTTGAGGTTACGTACCATCTCCATGGCTCGCGTCCAACGTCGTTTCTGACGATTTCGGAAGAAAATTTAACCAAAGCGACACCAAACGAACCGAGAACTACTTTTTTCAGGAACACGCGCCCAGGTGTGGCACAAAAACGTTTTGAAAACGTTTAAAAAAAAAAAAAGAAAAAAACGCGTCCAGGCCAGCGGACACAATCGCGCGCGCGTTAAGGCCCAGCAAAGAATCGTAAGGTGGTCCGAAAGAAGCAAGTCCCGAGAACACGTCCATGTTGGCGAAGCGCAATGCACGCGTGTGTCTCCTCTAGTGGTGGAGATTTATCGATGGTCCTCATTATCGAAAATTATCGACGGCTTATTTTCACTATCGATAATTAGCGGTATTGAAAGTCGTAGGTTAGTCGATTAAAAAATATTAGCTAAAATTCAGAATCCCAAACTTCATTTGTAATATTGTTACTTGTATTAAAAATAAACTGTATTATACATATTTGAACAGCGTTTCGTTATTACCTTCGAGACTTTTATAGATAAAAAATGGTATAGCGAAGTACATGATGGATTAAAAATATTCTGTTGAATAATAATAAATGATAATTTGTTGGATTGCGTATTTCTTGTTTCCCTGTATAAACGTTTAACGTTTCAAATTTGATAAATCTTTCCAACTAAGTGACAACAATATTACTTGTATATGTATTACTTTAATTTCCCAAGTATATCAATTGAGGGCTCGGATGCAATAAGGGGACTAGCGCTCGAAAATGCGAAAAAGAATTGTCCAAACGCTAAGAAATATTGGAAAATTAAATGTTTTTAAACTGTATTTTACAAAATATAATGTTATAAAGCTCGTCGCGACACACATTTTTTCTATTTACAGTTTTCTTTTTTATCGAATCATTAGTATTCGAGATAAAAATTATAAACAAAAAAAATTTCCTCGACCAAAATCATTATTTCTTTAAACATAAATTGCGATAACTTGAGTAAATATTAACGGATCGTTATGAGACTTGAAACATAAAACTCAGAAAACTCTAGCGAAGCCGTAAAATGTATTCGCAAAATCCTTATGTTGAAAAATGTAATAATATTTCATTTAAAAGTAATACTGGACATAACCCATGTCTTTCACTGTTCGCCGTTAAAAAGTATCGAGGGAATTTTCAGGTACATAGGTATAACTTGCGGCGACAAAGTTTTTTTCCTAATATACAAGGAAGTTTTTCACCAATTTTCACACTGATTGATAAATAATTATAGAAGATATGACGATATATATAAATCCCGCGCGGCACCAACAGTAGTCGGCAGCTGCGCACAATCGCGTCACACTGCAAAGACATGACATTCTCGCTATTATATGATTGTATATTACAAAAAAATATTGCGATATTATTTTCGAAATATTTAGTAACATTTTTATTATAGTACTTACACGTAATATTTACAATATTCACACTGTTCTGTTTACAATATTCTGTTCTTTTATAAATTTTTCTTTTTCTCCTTTTTCCCATCTTTCCTTTTTCATTTTCTTTTTGCTTATCTTTTCTTCTTTATACATTGTATTTTTTATTGATGTCGCGCCTAAAAATTTTTTGCCAAAATCTTGTCCACTGGAGGTACAATATTGCAGTAAATTTTCAAAGTCTTTACGTTTTTCAGCAGTCACTCCTACTCCGCCTGCCAGTGACGCTTTTTTTTTCAAATCTTCCCCGCCAACAGATGTTTTAATATTTACAGTAGTAGGTTCCCCATTGTAACTATAATAAACATCTACTTGCCCATTGGGAAAATAAATGATACGTACGATTTGACTTATTTGAATTCTCTTTAAATCTTTGTTCGGCGTCAATAAACCTTCGTAATTTTTTATTGCAATTTTTCTGGCATCTATCATTCTCGAAGGGGGGATTTCGCGCCGTTCTAATTAATTCCGCGTATAACGGAATATTGTAAACAGGACAGTGTAAATATTGTAAATATTGTAAATATTGCGTGTAAATCCTATAATAAAAATGTTACTAAATATTTCGAAAATAATATCGCAATATTTTTTTGTAATATATAATCACATAATAGTGAGAATGAATGTCATGTGTTTGCAGTGTGACGCGATTGTGCGCAGCTGCCGACTACTGTTGGTGCCGCGCGGGATTTATATATATCGTCATATCTTCTATAATTATTTATTAATCAGTGTGAAAATTGGTGAAAAACTTCCTTGTATATTAGGAAAAAACTTTGTCGCTGCAAGTTATATGTACCTGAAAATTCCCTCGATACTTTTTAACGGCGAACAGTGAACGACATGGGTTATGTCCACTATTACTTTTAAATTAAATATTATTACATTTTTCAACATAAGGATTTTGCGCATACATTTTACGGCTTCGCTAGAGTTTTCTGAGTTTTATGTTTCAAGTCTCATAACGATCCGTTAATATTTACACAAGTTATCGCAATTTATGTTTAAAGAAATAATGATTTTGGTCGAGGAAATTTTTTTTGTTTATAATTTTTATCTCGAATACTAATGATTCGATAAAAAAGAAAACTGTAAATAGAAAAAATGTGTGTCGCGGCGAGCTTTATAACATTATATTTTTTAAAATACAGTTCAACAACATTTAATTATCCAATATTTCTTAGCGTTTGGACAATACTTTTTCGCATTTTCGAGCGCTATAGTCCCCTTATTGCATCCGAGCCCTCAATTAATGCCGCGAATTTAATAGGTTTATCGGCGGTAACTAAGTATAATCTATCGATAGGCATTTGTTCTGTAACTTACGATAGCGAATCGTGTTTTGTCAATTTCGTCCTACCACAGAAAGACATTTTGTGTGCGATTACGTACCAAGCATTTCTGGCTTAAATAATCTTACATTTGTATTATTTTCTTTATATATATATGACTTACCATTTCTCGTTGAATCCATTATTATAGCAAAAGGCAAACCGGATAAAAAGAAAATTAACTATTGAACTATTTATATTATGTAGTTTTCGTGGTGTTCATTTTCTTTTTATCCGGTTTGCCTTTTGCCATAATGATGGATTCAACGAGAAATGGTAAGTTGTACATAAAAAATTTATTTTACTTTATACGTATATTACGCTTGTTTTTCTATAAATATTTTATAGAGAGAAGCCGGTTTAAAAAAAAATTCAATTTGAAGAAACATGATCAAGCGTATGAAGAAAGTGAAAGAGAAGATAATATGATGCGAATGTTGTGAATTTCGTAAATTCATTAAAGAAAGTACAAAACAAAAGACGAAAGATTTCATTGGTTTGGAAAGAGGGGTCTTTAAGAGGTCTGTGCTGATGGCAAATTTGCGAAATGTACTACACTACTGATGGGGTGGGGTGGGAAGGAGTATAAAACCAGCGGTAACACTAGCAATTTAGCTGACCATATAAAAAGATTTCACAAATCCCAAAATACTCGGAAGGACTAGATGTCGAAGCATCAGCAACAACAAGTACCAATTCCATAAGCACGTTTTTTAAAAAAAATCAGTGAATATGATTTGAGAGAGAGAGAGAGAGAGAGAGAGAGAGAGAGAGAGAGAGAGAGAGAGAGAGAGAGAGAGAGAGAGAGAGAGACGTAACATTGGCTCTCCTGCTTGCAACAGACTTCCAACCATTCAATAATATAGTGAATGATAAAGGGGTTTCAGGATGTTTGTGAATAAGCTAGAGATCCCAAGTATGTAATTCCGAGTAAATAGACACCGAGGGGAAAACGATCATGAAAAAACTGTATTCCGACATGCCAAGAAAATTAAAAGAAGACCCCCATGGCCGTTCCAAAAACTTGTTTATAGAAAACCACCCCCCCCCCATTGACCCCCATCGACCGCTGTACTTTTCCAACTAACTGGTTCGTTTTTCCAAAAATTCGAATTTGGGAGTGCTATCTTCGCAGTCCTATAACCGGCACGTTTCAACGTATCTTTGACACGGGAGCAGGCGCGTGTTGGTCTCTTTTCGACCGATGATTTCGTATGTTTTGAAACATGATCCATAGCGTTCGACTGTTTACTTTTTCCGTGGAGCTATTCTCATTTGAAGGACGTCTCGACTTGCCTATGTCGCGAGGCAACAGTTAGTGCATTCGTGTAGGTTTTGAAACATAAATTGTTACACGTCGGTCTTTTCGACCATAGCGCGCCTGCTAGCTAACGTTACTCTCATTTCGTCTGTCGCATAGAACGCGTACTGCGTGGCAATCATGGCTAATTCTAATTTCCGAGATTTCTTAAGGGGTTAGGACACAGTAACGGGCCCAGAATTCAGATGATTTTTAGACGACGATAATAAGAAAAGTAAACAATCGATTAATATATGCCTTTGTGTTTTAGTCCACTATATTATGAACTATAAGAAGAGCGTATAATATTTACAAAATAGCATTTGTACGTCGTGCAATGTCTCCATTTAAAATGTCTTTTTTTTTCCGGATGGCTAACTGGTGGGACGGATTCCGGGAAATCGGATGAATTGTATCAAAAACCCCCAAAATGTCATAAACTATAATATATTCCCTAGGCATTGACGATCCAACACTTCAAATTTTTCAATTATTGTACAAAATATAAACAGAAAGATCACACACACTTTTGTCGAAATTTGATCATTATTTTTCAAACACCGGCCATTTTGTCAATTTTCGCAAAAATTGAAATGTTGGATCGTCAATGCCTGGGAAATATATTATAGTTTATGACATTTTTGGGGTTTTTGTTATAGTTCATCCGATTTCCCGGAATCCGGCCCACCAGTTGGCCATCCGGAAAAAAAAAGGATATTTTAAATGGAGACATTGCACGGCGTACAAATGCTATTTTGTAAATATTATACGCTCTTCTTATAATTCATAATATAGTGAACTAAACACACAAAACCTTATATTAATCGATTGTTTACTTTTCTCATTATCGTCATCTAAAAATCGTCTGCTTTCTTGGCCGGTTACTGTGTCCTAACCCCTTAATGAATGAAAGCATCGAAGACGAGATCAGTGATTCCGCAGAAGATTCTGATTATATTATACAATCCGATCACGATACAGATTCGGAAATTGATTGTGCGGATATAGAGATAGATGTAGAGGAGGCATATACTTTGAGTGAAGGAAACGCAAGTGTTTATTCTTTACTTTCAAGAAGCAGTTTCTAATCTGAGGAAATTATAAAAATTTAATACATTTACAAAGTCATAAATTTATAAGTATATTTTTTTTAAACAAAAAATATAAATATGAAATATATTAGATAATTGTTATTATGAAAAAGTAAAAATTAAACGATAAATTCAACTTTTGATATGACATTTTATTTTTAAAATCAATTACAATGTATTTGTATAAAAATACATTTTCCAGAACTCCACGATCCATTACATTGGCAAAGATAAAACAACAATATGGTCTAAAATACCACCTAGGAACAAGAGTGAAACTAAAAAACATAACGTTGTCAATGAACGTCAAGGCGTAAGACCTACTGCTAAAAATGCTAAAACGGCCATTGATGCGTGGAGACTTTTTTCTATCTGACGATATGATTGAAAAGATAGTTCTGTATGCTAATATTTATACAGTGAGTAAAAAAAGTATTGCCACACTTTTTAAAATCGCACAACTTTTTTAGAATTGGTCCAAACGACACGAGTTTTTTTTTTAGAAGGTAGAAGGATTACTTTGCTAAGTGACGTGTTTCGTAGTTTTGAAAAAAAAATGCAAATTTGTCGGAATAGCAAAAAAACATAGAAAGGCAGTTTTTTCAACTTTTTTTTTCTGAGCCTGTAATGAAAATTATAAGGTCGAAAATCGCTTGATTTCGGGAATTTCGCGATTTTCGACCTTATTCTGCGATCTTTAAACGTTTGTAACTCGGAGCACCGTTAACCGATTTTGATGAAATTTTCAGCATGTATACAGCTTACTTAAATTTACAAACGGGTTTTTTGAATTTTCATTACAGGCTCAGAAAAAAAAGTCGAAAAAACTGCCCTTTCTATGTTTTTTTGCTATTCCGACAAATTGCATTTTTTTTCAAAACTACGAAACACGTCACTTGGCAAAGTAATCCTTCTACCTTCTAAAAAAAACTCGTGTCGTTTGGACCAATTCTAAAAAAGTTATGCGATTTTAAAAAGTGTGCCAATACTTTTTTTACTCACTGTACATGTAAATCAAAGTTTTAAGATCCACCAAAATTTTTTTCATCAAGCAAACATATTAAACGATAATAACTAACAAGAACAACGTATACTTCTTTTAGTCTACAAGTACAAAACTATAAGATAACGTCAGCGTCGACGCCATCGAGGAAGTATAGGATAGACTTATCACCAGTGATGGGTTTACTACGTTACATCGAATTTACTACGTGACACGCGTAAAAAATGTAAATAATTGTAGAAAATGTAGAAAATGTAGAAAATGTGAAAAATTCATATACAAACTATTAACCTCTACCAATCTGCCATCCCTTCCCTCTTATTTTCACCCCCTTGACACTCTGTGACAAAGTTTTACCCGGGCAATACCAGGTGCTTTAAGCTAGTAATAATTTCAAAATTTTTTAATAAAGTTCATAAGTTTGGTGAACAAAAGATACTCTAATTTGTACATACATATATATCAACTTATCAGCATGGATTCTGAAGAAATTGATAAAGCTTTAGCAAATTATTTCTTTGGATGTAATATTCCGTTTAGTGTTATTGAATCTAAACATTTTAAGAACTTTGTTCATAAATTGAACCCGAATTATAAAATTCCAACTAGAAAGACGTTGTCGAATAATTTACTGAATGCAAAATTTCAAGATTATAAAAAATCAATAACCAGTGTGGAATCTAAAGATTCAGTTCTACTTTTAGATGGTTGGAAAAATTCATCATCCAACAATAAATATTGCAGAGACCAGAAATAACAGTTAATTTTTTTAATTTTTTAGAAAAAAATCATTGAGAAAAAGTTAATTTTTATTCAAATGGAAGTCTCTCTTCATTAAATACTGCATCAATTTTCCGAAAAATGAAGTGATTAAAAAATATTAAGACTTATCTATTTGGTTACTGATAACCATTAAGTGTCGACGGAAATATTTTTTGGTCACTAATAACCGTTACTGACGACGGGAATTGTTTTCAGTCACTAATAACTGGGACATTCCACGCGAAATCGGACACTTTTCGGAGTGACATTTCGGATGTTGCTGAAATTTGAATATGTTGTAGTCTTTAGTGACATTTAAATGTACCTCAAAGGATTTTTCAAAATTTTGAAAACGGTCGATTTTACAGCTGTTTGAAGGTAAGTGCTAACATTTTTTCAGTAAATTATAGCTATGGAAGTAGTAAACAGATGGAGATGAGCTTTACGGTGCTTATAGAGAAGACATTGAGGTTTTAAGAAAAAATTATTTCAGTTTAAAAAATATAATTTTTTAACCATTTTTGTCCAATTATTTTAAACAAATGCAGTTTTTTAACATCGGGCGCGATTTTAAAAATCTGAAAAAATAGGGGACTATAGTTCTATCCTTCCCCTTGATGGACTAATTTTTTAAAATAATGACATTTTAAAATTGGCCTTGTGAAAATTGCCGAAACTTGGCGCTGCGTCCAATCACACCGGCTCAACTCGCTGAGCCGTGCGGTGCTCGCAGCGGCCAAGTGCTATTCTTATACAGTTTTCCCGAATATGGTAAGTATTTGCAAAAAACTGAAGAAGGAAAACTTTTACTGTTTTTTTATACACAACATAATACGTTTGCTAAATTTTTGGTGTTCGCAATATTTTCCTTGAAACGAAGGTGACCCTCAGCTTTTGAAATGGAATGCTATATATTTGATTATCCAATATGAAAGCCACTGTCAAGCCAAATTCAACCATATGGTATACTATGACCTCGAAGGATACACATGGTTAGGAATAAAATAAATATATCGAAGTATCTATAGTAGATTGAATTTCTTCTTTCAATCCTGACCATGTGTATCCTTGAAAGGTCATAGTATACCATATGGATGATTTTGTCTTGACAGTCGCTTTCATATTGGATAATCAAATATATAGCATTCCATTTAAAAAAATGAGTTACCTTCGTTTAGAGAAAAATATTGTAAATAACAAAAATTGAGTTACCGTATTATGTGGTGTATAAAAAAACAGTAAAAGTTTTCCTTCTTCAGTTTTTTTTACAAATACTTACCATATTCGAGAAAACTGTATAAGAATAGCACTTGGCCGCTGCGAGCACCGCACAACTCAGCGAGTCGAGCCGGTGTGATTTGACGCAGCGCCAAATTTCGGCAATTTTCACAAGGCCAATTTTAAAATGTCCATATTTTTGAAAATTAGTCCATCAAGGGGAAGGATAGAACTATATTCCCCTATTTTTTCAGATTTTTAAAATCGCGCCCGATGTTAAAAAACTGCATTTGTTTAAAATAATTGCACAAAAGTGGTTAAAAAAAATTATTTTTTAAACTGAAATAATTTTTTCTTGAAACCTCAATGTCTTCTCTATAAGCACCGTAAAGCTCATCTCCATCCGTTTACTACTTCCATAGCTATAATTTACTGAAAAAATGTTAGCACTTACCTTCAAACAGCTGTAAAATCGACATTTTTCAAAATTTTGAAAAATCCTTTGAGGTACATTTAAATATCACTAAAGACTACAACATATTCAAATTTCAGCAACATCCGAAATGTTACTCCGAAAAGTGTCCGATTTCGCGTGGAATGTCCCTAATGCATAATAATAAAATACAGTAAATTACCTATGTAACCATTGATTCAATCCCCTTTACTCCTTATCCTTCATGGTAAGTATAGTCAAGGCGTGCTTTAGCACCTCGACAGAGCGACGAACCTCGTGGATCATCCTAGCCGCTCAGGGCGATTCACAGAAGTCCCTTCAGGACGTAGCAGCTCGCTCACCCACTTTTGGCTCGCTCACCAACTTTTGGCTCGTTCACCCACTTCTGCTTCGCGAACCCACTTCTGCCTCGCGAGCCCACTTCTGCCTCGCGACCGCACTTCTGCCTCGCGAGCCCACTTCTGCCGCGCGAGCCCAGTTCTGCCTCGCGTGCCCACTTCTGGCTCTCAAACCCACTACTGGCTCCCGAGCCCACTTCCGCCTCGCGAGCCCACTTCTGCCTCGCGAGCCCACTTCCGCCTCGCGAACTCACTTCTGCCTCGCGACCCCACTTCTGCCTCGCGAGGCCACTCCTGCTGGCGACCCCACTTTTGGCTCGCTCGCACACTTCTGCCTCGCGAACCCACTTCTGCCTAGCGAGCCCACTTCTGCCTCGCGACCCCACTTCTGCCTCGCGACCGCACTTCCGCCTCGCGACCCCACTTCTGCCTCGCGAGCCAACTTCTGCCTCGCGAACCCACTTCTGCCTTGCGAGCCCACTTCTGCTCCGCGAGCCCACTTCTGCCTCGCGACCCCACTTCTGCCTCGCGAGCCCACTTCTGCCGCGCGAGCCCAGTTCTGCCTCGCGTGCCCACTTCTGGCTCTCGAGCCCACTACTGGCTCCCGAGCCCACTTCCGCCTCGCGAGCCCACTTCTGCCTCGCGAGCCCACTTCTGCCTCGCGAGCCCACTTCCGCCTCGCGAACTCACTTCTGCCTCGCGACCCCACTTCTGCCTCGCGACCCCACTTCTGCCTCGCGAGCCCACTTCTGCCTCGCGACCCCACTTCTGCCTCGCGACCCCACTTCTGCCTCGCGAGCCCACTTCTGCCGCGCGAGCCCAGTTCTGCCTCGCGTGCCCACTTCTGGCTCGCTCGCCCACTTCCGGCTCGCTCACCCACTTTTGGCTCGCTCACCCACTTTTGGCTCGCTCACCCACTTTTGGCTCTGTTACATGGGCCCTTCAGGACCATCCCGTGCTTGCTGTCCTCACGTCGTTTTCTTTCGGGAAGGCTATTCAGCGGAATGGCCTCACGTGTAGAAATCACGTTGTGCTGAGCCCGTGGCAACAGCGGTAGGGACAACGCCAGCGCTCGGCCCGGGCCCGGATTATTTCGCAATAATCGATGAATTAGCGAACCAAGCAACAGCTGCCGACGGGGCAGTTTCCCCCATTCCTGGGGACTGTCCGAGGTTCGACCCGCGATCGAGAGCCGCGGAAGATAGATTCGTTTTCGAGAGCTCGTGCTAGGAAGTTTCGACGAGCCAGCGGGCCGTCTAGATTTCGCGACCTCGCCTCCACGTAGATACCGCGACACCCGTCCGGACGGTCGAGATCAGCCCTGGGTAACTCCTTCCGATATACCGCGAACGGCCTAGCCGGGAGAGCCCTTGCGCGCGATACGAACCGCCGTTGACTCCGCGAAGACGTGTGACGGAACGAGACAGATAGAAACGACGGACTCCGACTTCGCCGACACCCGAGAGCACAGCGAGCGACCACGACCTGCGCTAGGTTGAGCGACCTAAAGAGCGTACGAAACGATAGACGGCAAGCGTGCCGACACCCGAGCGCATAGCGATAACAGGGACGGAGCGCCGTCCCTAGGATATGTTCTAACTGTAACTTTAATCTTTTCGTCAAGAATATATTTTAATCTATTGTTTCTCCCTTGAATCCCGTGTAACCATTGATTCAACCCCCTTTACTCCTTATCCTTCACGGTAAGTATAGTCAAGGCGTGCTTTAGCACCTCGACAGAGCGACGGACCCCGTGGATCATCCTAGCCGCTCAGGGCGATTCACAGAAGTCCCTTCAGGACGTAACAGCTCGCTCACCCACTTTTGGCTCGTTCACCCACTTTTCCCTCGCGAGCCCACTTCTGCCTCGCGACCCCACTTTTGGCTCGCTGGCCCACTTCTGCCTCGCGACCCCACTTCTGCCTCGCGAGCCCACTTCTGCCTCGCGACCCCACTTCTGCCTCGCGAGCCCACTTCTGCCTCGCGAGCCCACTTCTGCCGCGCGAGCCCAGTTCTGCCTCGCGTGCCCACTTCTGGCTCTCGAGCCCACTACTGGCTCTCGACACCACTTCTGCCTCGCGACCCCACTTCTGCCTCGCGAGCCCACTTCTGCCTCGCGACCCCACTTCTGCCTCGCCAACCCACTTCTGCCTCGCGAGCCCACTTCTGCCGCGCGAGCCCAGTTCTGCCTCGCGTGCCCACTTCTGGCTCTCGAGCCCACTACTGGCTCTCGACACCACTTCTGCCTCGCGACCCCACTTCTGCCTCGCGAGCCCACTTCTGCCTCGCGAGCCCACTTCTGCCTCGCAACCCCACTTCTGCCTCGCCAACCCACTTCTGCCTCGCCAACCCACTTCTGCCTCGCGACCCCACTTCTGCCTCGCGAGCCCACTTCTGCCGCGCGAGCCCAGTTCTGCCTCGCGTGCCCACTTCTGGCTCGCTCGCCCACTTCCGGCTCGCTCACCCACTTTTGGCTCGCTCACCCACTTTTGGCTCTGTTACATGGGCCCTTCAGGACCATCCCGTGCTTGCTGTCCTCACGTCGTTTTCTTTCGGGAAGGCTATTCAGCGGAATGGCCTCACGTGTAGAAATCACGTTGTGCTGAGCCCGTGGCAACAGCGGTAGGGACAACGCCAGCGCTCGGCCCGGGCCCGGATTATTTCGCAATAATCGATGAATTAGCGAACCAAGCAACAGCTGCCGACGGGGCAGTTTCCCCCATTCCTGGGGACTGTCCGAGGTTCGACCCGCGATCGAGAGCCGCGGAAGATAGATTCGTTTTCGAGAGCTCGTGCTAGGAAGTTTCGACGAGCCAGCGGGCCGTCTAGATTTCGCGACCTCGCCTCCACGTAGATACCGCGACACCCGTCCGGACGGTCGAGATCAGCCCTGGGTAACTCCTTCCGATATACCGCGAACGGCCTAGCCGGGAGAGCCCTTGCGCGCGATACGAACCGCCGTTGACTCCGCGAAGACGTGTGACGGAACGAGACAGATAGAAACGACGGACTCCGACTTCGCCGACACCCGAGAGCACAGCGAGCGACCACGACCTGCGCTAGGTTGAGCGACCTAAAGAGCGTACGAAACGATAGACGGCAAGCGTGCCGACACCCGAGCGCATAGCGATAACAGGGACGGAGCGCCGTCCCTAGGATATGTTCTAACTGTAACTTTAATCTTTTCGTCAAGAATATATTTTAATCTATTGTTTCTCCCTTGAATCCCGTGTAACCATTGATTCAACCCCCTTTACTCCTTATCCTTCACGGTAAGTATAGTCAAGGCGTGCTTTAGCACCTCGACAGAGCGACGGACCCCGTGGATCATCCTAGCCGCTCAGGGCGATTCACAGAAGTCCCTTCAGGACGTAACAGCTCGCTCACCCACTTTTGGCTCGCTCACCAACTTTTGGCTCGTTCACCCACTTTTCCCTCGCGAGCCCACTTCTGCCTCGCGACCCCACTTTTGGCTCGCTGGCCCACTTCTGCCTCGCGACCCCACTTCTGCCTCGCGAGCCCACTTCTGCCTCGCCAACCCACTTCTGCCTCGCGAGCCCACTTCTGCCGCGCGAGCCCAGTTCTGCCTCGCGTGCCCACTTCTGCCTCGCGACCCCACTTCTGCCTTGCGACCCCACTTCTGGCTCTCGAGCCCACTACTGGCTCCCAACCACTTCTGCCTCGCGACCCCACTTCTGCCTCGCGAGCCCACTTCTGCCTCGCGACCCCACTTCTGGCTCTCGAGCCCACTACTGGCTCCCAACCACTTCTGCCTCGCGACCCCACTTCTGCCTCGCGAGCCCACTTCTGCCTCGCGACCCCACTTCTGCCTCGCGAGCCCACTTCTGCCGCGCGAGCCCAGTTCTGCCTCGCGTGCCCACTTCTGGCTCTCGAGCCCACTACTGGCATCCGAGCCCACTTCCGCCTCGCGAGCCCACTTCCGCCACGCGAGCTCACTTCTGCCTCGCGACCCCACTTCTGCCTCGCGAGGCCACTCCTGCTTGCGAACCCACTTTTGGCTCGCTCGCCCACTTCTGCCTCGCGAACCCACTTCTGCCTAGCGAGCCCACTTCTGCCTCGCGACCCCACTTCTGCCTCGCGAGCGCACTTCCGCCTCGCGACCCCACTTCTGCCTCGCGAGCCAACTTCTGCCTCGCGAACCCACTTCTGCCTCGCGACCCCACTTCTGCCTTGCGACCCCACTTCTGGCTCTCGAGCCCACTACTGGCTCCCAACCACTTCTGCCTCGCGACCCCACTTCTGCCTCGCGAGCCCACTTCTGCCTCGCGACCCCACTTCTGGCTCTCGAGCCCACTACTGGCTCCCAACCACTTCTGCCTCGCGACCCCACTTCTGCCTCGCGAGCCCACTTCTGCCTCGCGACCCCACTTCTGCCTCGCGAGCCCACTTCTGCCGCGCGAGCCCAGTTCTGCCTCGCGTGCCCACTTCTGGCTCTCGAGCCCACTACTGGCACCCGAGCCCACTTCCGCCTCGCGAGCCCACTTCCGCCACGCGAGCTCACTTCTGCCTCGCGACCCCACTTCTGCCTCGCGAGGCCACTCCTGCTTGCGAACCCACTTTTGGCTTGCTCGCCCACTTCTGCCTCGCGAACCCACTTCTGCCTAGCGAGCCCACTTCTGCCTCGCGACCCCACTTCTGCCTCGCGAGCGCACTTCCGCCTCGCGACCCCACTTCTGCCTCGCGAGCCAACTTCTGCCTCGCGAACCCACTTCTGCCTCGCGAACCCACTTCTGGCTCCCGAGCCCACTTCTGGCTCGCTCGCCCACTTCCGGCTCGCTCACCCACTTTTGGCTCTGTTACATGGGCCCTTCAGGACCATCCCGTGCTTGCTGTCCTCACGTCGTTTTCTTTCGGGAAGGCTATTCAGCGGAATGGCCTCACGTGTAGAAATCACGTTGTGCTGAGCCCGTGGCAACAGCGGTAGGGACAACGCCAGCGCTCGGCCCGGGCCCGGATTATTTCGCAATAATCGATGAATTAGCGAACCAAGCAACAGCTGCCGACGGGGCAGTTTCCCCCATTCCTGGGGACTGTCCGAGGTTCGACCCGCGATCGAGAGCCGCGGAAGATAGATTCGTTTTCGAGAGCTCGTGCTAGGAAGTTTCGACGAGCCAGCGGGCCGTCTAGATTTCGCGACCTCGCCTCCACGTAGATACCGCGACACCCGTCCGGACGGTCGAGATCAGCCCTGGGTAACTCCTTCCGATATACCGCGAACGGCCTAGCCGGGAGAGCCCTTGCGCGCGATACGAACCGCCGTTGACTCCGCGAAGACGTGTGACGGAACGAGACAGATAGAAACGACGGACTCCGACTTCGCCGACACCCGAGAGCACAGCGAGCGACCACGACCTGCGCTAGGTTGAGCGACCTAAAGAGCGTACGAAACGATAGACGGCAAGCGTGCCGACACCCGAGCGCATAGCGATAACAGGGACGGAGCGCCGTCCCTAGGATATGTTCTAACTGTAACTTTAATCTTTTCGTCAAGAATATATTTTAATCTATTGTTTCTCCCTTGAATCCCGTGTAACCATTGATTCAACCCCCTTTACTCCTTATCCTTCACGGTAAGTATAGTCAAGGCGTGCTTTAGCACCTCGACAGAGCGACGGACCCCGTGGATCATCCTAGCCGCTCAGGGCGATTCACAGAAGTCCCTTCAGGACGTAACAGCTCGCTCACCCACTTTTGGCTCGCTCACCAACTTTTGGCTCGTTCACCCACTTTTCCCTCGCGAGCCCACTTCTGCCTCGCGACCCCACTTTTGGCTCGCTGGCCCACTTCTGCCTCGCGACCCCACTTCTGCCTCGCGAGCCCACTTCTGCCTCGCCAACCCACTTCTGTCTCGCGAGCCCACTTCTGCCGCGCGAGCCCAGTTCTGCCTCGCGTGCCCACTTCTGGCTCTCGAGCCCACTACTGGCTCTCGACACCACTTCTGCCTCGCGACCCCACTTCTGCCTCGCGAGCCCACTTCTGCCTCGCAACCCCACTTCTGCCTCGCCAACCCACTTCTGCCTCGCCAACCCACTTCTGCCTCGCGACCCCACTTCTGCCTCGCGAGCCCACTTCTGCCGCGCGAGCCCAGTTCTGCCTCGCGTGCCCACTTCTGGCTCGCTCGCCCACTTCCGGCTCGCTCACCCACTTTTGGCTCGCTCACCCACTTTTGGCTCGCTCACCCACTTTTGGCTCTGTTACATGGGCCCTTCAGGACCATCCCGTGCTTGCTGTCCTCACGTCGTTTTCTTTCGGGAAGGCTATTCAGCGGAATGGCCTCACGTGTAGAAATCACGTTGTGCTGAGCCCGTGGCAACAGCGGTAGGGACAACGCCAGCGCTCGGCCCGGGCCCGGATTATTTCGCAATAATCGATGAATTAGCGAACCAAGCAACAGCTGCCGACGGGGCAGTTTCCCCCATTCCTGGGGACTGTCCGAGGTTCGACCCGCGATCGAGAGCCGCGGAAGATAGATTCGTTTTCGAGAGCTCGTGCTAGGAAGTTTCGACGAGCCAGCGGGCCGTCTAGATTTCGCGACCTCGCCTCCACGTAGATACCGCGACACCCGTCCGGACGGTCGAGATCAGCCCTGGGTAACTCCTTCCGATATACCGCGAACGGCCTAGCCGGGAGAGCCCTTGCGCGCGATACGAACCGCCGTTGACTCCGCGAAGACGTGTGACGGAACGAGACAGATAGAAACGACGGACTCCGACTTCGCCGACACCCGAGAGCACAGCGAGCGACCACGACCTGCGCTAGGTTGAGCGACCTAAAGAGCGTACGAAACGATAGACGGCAAGCGTGCCGACACCCGAGCGCATAGCGATAACAGGGACGGAGCGCCGTCCCTAGGATATGTTCTAACTGTAACTTTAATCTTTTCGTCAAGAATATATTTTAATCTATTGTTTCTCCCTTGAATCCCGTGTAACCATTGATTCAACCCCCTTTACTCCTTATCCTTCACGGTAAGTATAGTCAAGGCGTGCTTTAGCACCTCGACAGAGCGACGGACCCCGTGGATCATCCTAGCCGCTCAGGGCGATTCACAGAAGTCCCTTCAGGACGTAACAGCTCGCTCACCCACTTTTGGCTCGCTCACCAACTTTTGGCTCGTTCACCCACTTTTCCCTCGCGAGCCCACTTCTGCCTCGCGACCCCACTTTTGGCTCGCTGGCCCACTTCTGCCTCGCGACCCCACTTCTGCCTCGCGAGCCCACTTCTGCCTCGCCAACCCACTTCTGCCTCGCGAGCCCACTTCTGCCGCGCGAGCCCAGTTCTGCCTCGCGTGCCCACTTCTGCCTCGCGACCCCACTTCTGCCTTGCGACCCCACTTCTGGCTCTCGAGCCCACTTTTGGCTCTGTTACATGGGCCCTTCAGGACCATCCCGTGCTTGCTGTCCTCACGTCGTTTTCTTTCGGGAAGGCTATTCAGCGGAATGGCCTCACGTGTAGAAATCACGTTGTGCTGAGCCCGTGGCAACAGCGGTAGGGACAACGCCAGCGCTCGGCCCGGGCCCGGATTATTTCGCAATAATCGATGAATTAGCGAACCAAGCAACAGCTGCCGACGGGGCAGTTTCCCCCATTCCTGGGGACTGTCCGAGGTTTGACCCGCGATCGAGAGCCGCGGAAGATAGATTCGTTTTCGAGAGCTGGTGCTAGGAAGTTTCGACGAGCCAGCGGGCCGTCTAGATTTCGCGACCTCGCCTCCACGTAGATACCGCGACACCCGTCCGGACGGTCGAGATCAGCCCTGGGTAACTCCTTCCGATATACCGCGAACGGCCTAGCCGGGAGAGCCCTTGCGCGCGATACGAACCGCCGTTGACTCCGCGAAGACGTGTGACGGAACGAGACAGATAGAAACGACGGACTCCGACTTCGCCGACACCCGAGAGCACAGCGAGCGACCACGACCTGCGCTAGGTTGAGCGACCTAAAGAGCGTACGAAACGATAGACGGCAAGCGTGCCGACACCCGAGCGCATAGCGATAACAGGGACGGAGCGCCGTCCCTAGGATATGTTCTAACTGTAACTTTAATCTTTTCGTCAAGAATATATTTTAATCTATTGTTTCTCCCTTGAATCCCGTGTAACCATTGATTCAACCCCCTTTACTCCTTATCCTTCACGGTAAGTATAGTCAAGGCGTGCTTTAGCACCTCGACAGAGCGACGGACCCCGTGGATCATCCTAGCCGCTCAGGGCGATTCACAGAAGTCCCTTCAGGACGTAACAGCTCGCTCACCCACTTTTGGCTCGCTCACCAACTTTTGGCTCGTTCACCCACTTTTCCCTCGCGAGCCCACTTCTGCCTCGCGACCCCACTTTTGGCTCGCTGGCCCACTTCCGCCTCGCGACCCCACTTCTGCCTCGCGACCCCACTTCTGCCTCGCGAGCCCACTTCTGCCTCGCGACCCCACTTCTGCCTCGCGAGCCCACTTCTGCCGCGCGAGCCCAGTTCTGCCTCGCGTGCCCACTTCTGGCTCTCGAGCCCACTACTGGCTCTCGACACCACTTCTGCCTCGCGACCCCACTTCTGCCTCGCGAGCCCACTTCTGCCTCGCGACCCCACTTCTGCCTCGCCAACCCACTTCTGCCTCGCGACCCCACTTCTGCCTCGCGAGCCCACTTCTGCCTCGCGAGCCCACTTCTGCCTCGCGAGCCCACTTCTGCCGCGCGAACCCAGTTCTGCCTCGCGTGCCCACTTCTGGCTCGCTCGCCCACTTCCGGCTCGCTCACCCACTTTTGGCTCGCTCACCCACTTTTGGCTCTGTTACATGGGCCCTTCAGGACCATCCCGTGCTTGCTGTCCTCACGTCGTTTTCTTTCGGGAAGGCTATTCAGCGGAATGGCCTCACGTGTAGAAATCACGTTGTGCTGAGCCCGTGGCAACAGCGGTAGGGACAACGCCAGCGCTCGGCCCGGGCCCGGATTATTTCGCAATAATCGATGAATTAGCGAACCAAGCAACAGCTGCCGACGGGGCAGTTTCCCCCATTCCTGGGGACTGTCCGAGGTTCGACCCGCGATCGAGAGCCGCGGAAGATAGATTCGTTTTCGAGAGCTCGTGCTAGGAAGTTTCGACGAGCCAGCGGGCCGTCTAGATTTCGCGACCTCGCCTCCACGTAGATACCGCGACACCCGTCCGGACGGTCGAGATCAGCCCTGGGTAACTCCTTCCGATATACCGCGAACGGCCTAGCCGGGAGAGCCCTTGCGCGCGATACGAACCGCCGTTGACTCCGCGAAGACGTGTGACGGAACGAGACAGATAGAAACGACGGACTCCGACTTCGCCGACACCCGAGAGCACAGCGAGCGACCACGACCTGCGCTAGGTTGAGCGACCTAAAGAGCGTACGAAACGATAGACGGCAAGCGTGCCGACACCCGAGCGCATAGCGATAACAGGGACGGAGCGCCGTCCCTAGGATATGTTCTAACTGTAACTTTAATCTTTTCGTCAAGAATATATTTTAATCTATTGTTTCTCCCTTGAATCCCGTGTAACCATTGATTCAACCCCCTTTACTCCTTATCCTTCACGGTAAGTATAGTCAAGGCGTGCTTTAGCACCTCGACAGAGCGACGGACCCCGTGGATCATCCTAGCCGCTCAGGGCGATTCACAGAAGTCCCTTCAGGACGTAACAGCTCGCTCACCCACTTTGGGCTCGTTCACCCACTTTTCCCTCGCGAGCCCACTTCTGCCTCGCGACCACACTTTTGGCTCGCTGGCCCACTTCTGCCTCGCGACCCCACTTCTGCCTCGCGAGCCCACTTCTGCCTCGCGAGCCCACTTCTGCCTCGCGAGCCCACTTCTGCCGCGCGAGCCCAGTTCTGCCTCGCGTGCCCACTTCTGGCTCTCGAGCCCACTACTGGCTCTCGACACCACTTCTGCCTCGCGACCCCACTTCTGCCTCGCGAGCCCACTTCTGCCTCGCGACCCCACTTCTGCCTCGCCAACCCACTTCTGCCTCGCGACCCCACTTCTGCCTCTCGAGCCCACTTCTGCCTCGCGACCCCACTTCTGCCTCGCGACCCCACTTCTGCCTCGCGACCCCACTTCTGCCTCGCGAGCCCACTTCTGCCGCGCGAGCCCAGTTCTGCCTCGCGTGCCCACTTCTGGCTCGCTCGCCCACTTCCGGCTCGCTCACCCACTTTTGGCTCGCTCACCCACTTTTGGCTCTGTTACATGGGCCCTTCAGGACCATCCCGTGCTTGCTGTCCTCACGTCGTTTTCTTTCGGGAAGGCTATTCAGCGGAATGGCCTCACGTGTAGAAATCACGTTGTGCTGAGCCCGTGGCAACAGCGGTAGGGACAACGCCAGCGCTCGGCCCGGGCCCGGATTATTTCGCAATAATCGATGAATTAGCGAACCAAGCAACAGCTGCCGACGGGGCAGTTTCCCCCATTCCTGGGGACTGTCCGAGGTTCGACCCGCGATCGAGAGCCGCGGAAGATAGATTCGTTTTCGAGAGCTGGTGCTAGGAAGTTTCGACGAGCCAGCGGGCCGTCTAGATTTCGCGACCTCGCCTCCACGTAGATACCGCGACACCCGTCCGGACGGTCGAGATCAGCCCTGGGTAACTCCTTCCGATATACCGCGAACGGCCTAGCCGGGAGAGCCCTTGCGCGCGATACGAACCGCCGTTGACTCCGCGAAGACGTGTGACGGAACGAGACAGATAGAAACGACGGACTCCGACTTCGCCGACACCCGAGAGCACAGCGAGCGACCACGACCTGCGCTAGGTTGAGCGACCTAAAGAGCGTACGAAACGATAGACGGCAAGCGTGCCGACACCCGAGCGCATAGCGATAACAGGGACGGAGCGCCGTCCCTAGGATATGTTCTAACTGTAACTTTAATCTTTTCGTCAAGAATATATTTTAATCTATTGTTTCTCCCTTGAATCCCGTGTAACCATTGATTCAACCCCCTTTACTCCTTATCCTTCACGGTAAGTATAGTCAAGGCGTGCTTTAGCACCTCGACAGAGCGACGGACCCCGTGGATCATCCTAGCCGCTCAGGGCGATTCACAGAAGTCCCTTCAGGACGTAACAGCTCGCTCACCCACTTTTGGCTCGCTCACCAACTTTTGGCTCGTTCACCCACTTTTCCCTCGCGAGCCCACTTCTGCCTCGCGACCCCACTTTTGGCTCGCTGGCCCACTTCCGCCTCGCGACCCCACTTCTGCCTCGCGACCCCACTTCTGCCTCGCGAGCCCACTTCTGCCTCGCGACCCCACTTCTGCCTCGCGAGCCCACTTCTGCCGCGCGAGCCCAGTTCTGCCTCGCGTGCCCACTTCTGGCTCTCGAGCCCACTACTGGCTCTCGACACCACTTCTGCCTCGCGACCCCACTTCTGCCTCGCGAGCCCACTTCTGCCTCGCGACCCCACTTCTGCCTCGCCAACCCACTTCTGCCTCGCGACCCCACTTCTGCCTCGCGACCCCACTTCTGCCTCGCGAGCCCACTTCTGCCTCGCGACCCCACTTCTGCCTCGCGAGCCCACTTCTGCCGCGCGAGCCCAGTTCTGCCTCGCGTGCCCACTTCTGGCTCGCTCGCCCACTTCCGGCTCGCTCACCCACTTTTGGCTCGCTCACCCACTTTTGGCTCTGTTACATGGGCCCTTCAGGACCATCCCGTGCTTGCTGTCCTCACGTCGTTTTCTTTCGGGAAGGCTATTCAGCGGAATGGCCTCACGTGTAGAAATCACGTTGTGCTGAGCCCGTGGCGACAGCGGTAGGGACAACGCCAGCGCTCGGCCCGGGCCCGGATTATTTCGCAATAATCGATGAATTAGCGAACCAAGCAACAGCTGCCGACGGGGCAGTTTCCCCCATTCCTGGAGACTGTCCGAGGTTCGACCCGCGATCGAGAGCCGCGGAAGATAGATTCGTTTTCGAGAGCTCGGGCTAGGAAGTTTCGACGAGCCAGCGGGCCGTCTAGATTTCGCGACCTCGCCTCCACGTAGATACCGCGACACCCGTCCGGACGGTCGAGATCAGCCCTGGGTAACTCCTTCCGATATACCGCGAACGGCCTAGCCGGGAGAGCCCTTGCGCGCGATACGAACCGCCGTTGACTCCGCGAAGACGTGTGACGGAACGAGACAGATAGAAACGACGGACTCCGACTTCGCCGACACCCGAGAGCACAGCGAGCGACCACGACCTGCGCTAGGTTGAGCGACCTAAAGAGCGTACGAAACGATAGACGGCAAGCGTGCCGACACCCGAGCGCATAGCGATAACAGGGACGGAGCGCCGTCCCTAGGATATGTTCTAACTGTAACTTTAATCTTTTCGTCAAGAATATATTTTAATCTATTGTTTCTCCCTTGAATCCCGTGTAACCATTGATTCAACCCCCTTTACTCCTTATCCTTCACGGTAAGTATAGTCAAGGCGTGCTTTAGCACCTCGACAGAGCGACGGACCCCGTGGATCATCCTAGCCGCTCAGGGCGATTCACAGAAGTCCCTTCAGGACGTAACAGCTCGCTCACCCACTTTTGGCTCGCTCACCCACTTTTGGCTCGCTCACCAACTTTTGGCTCGTTCACCCACTTTTCCCTCGCGAGCCCACTTCTGCCTCGCGACCCCACTTTTGGCTCGCTGGCCCACTTCCGCCTCGCGACCCCACTTCTGCCTCGCGACCCCACTTCTGCCTCGCGAGCCCACTTCTGCCTCGCGAACCCACTTCTGCCTCGCGAGCCCACTTCTGCCGCGCGAGCCCAGTTCTGCCTCGCGTGCCCACTTCTGGCTCTCGAGCCCACTACTGGCTCTCGACACCACTTCTGCCTCGCGACCCCACTTCTGCCTCGCGAGCCCACTTCTGCCTCGCGACCCCACTTCTGCCTCGCCAACCCACTTCTGCCTCGCGACCCCACTTCTGCCTCGCGACCCCACTTCTGCCTCGCGAGCCCACTTCTGCCTCGCGACCCCACTTCTGCCTCGCGAGCCCACTTCTGCCGCGCGAGCCCAGTTCTGCCTCGCGTGCCCACTTCTGGCTCGCTCGCCCACTTCCGGCTCGCTCACCCACTTTTGGCTCGCTCACCCACTTTTGGCTCGCTCACCCACTTTTGGCTCGCTCACCCACTTTTGGCTCTGTTACATGGGCCCTTCAGGACCATCCCGTGCTTGCTGTCCTCACGTCGTTTTCTTTCGGGAAGGCTATTCAGCGGAATGGCCTCACGTGTAGAAATCACGTTGTGCTAAGCCCGTGGCAACAGCGGTAGGGACAACGCCAGCGCTCGGCCCGGGCCCGGATTATTTCGCAATAATCGATGAATTAGCGAACCAAGCAACAGCTGCCGACGGGACAGTTTCCCCCATTCCTGGGGACTGTCCGAGGTTCGACCCGCGATCGAGAGCCGCGGAAGATAGATTCGTTTTCGAGAGCTCGTGCTAGGAAGTTTCGACGAGCCAGCGGGCCGTCTAGATTTCGCGACCTCGCCTCCACGTAGATACCGCGACACCCGTCCGGACGGTCGAGATCAGCCCTGGGTAACTCCTTCCGATATACCGCGAACGGCCTAGCCGGGAGAGCCCTTGCGCGCGATACGAACCGCCGTTGACTCCGCGAAGACGTGTGACGGAACGAGACAGATAGAAACGACGGACTCCGACTTCGCCGACACCCGAGAGCACAGCGAGCGACCACGACCTGCGCTAGGTTGAGCGACCTAAAGAGCGTACGAAACGATAGACGGCAAGCGTGCCGACACCCGAGCGCATAGCGATAACAGGGACGGAGCGCCGTCCCTAGGATATGTTCTAACTGTAACTTTAATCTTTTCGTCAAGAATATATTTTAATCTATTGTTTCTCCCTTGAATCCCGTGTAACCATTGATTCAACCCCCTTTACTCCTTATCCTTCACGGTAAGTATAGTCAAGGCGTGCTTTAGCACCTCGACAGAGCGACGGACCCCGTGGATCATCCTAGCCGCTCAGGGCGATTCACAGAAGTCCCTTCAGGACGTAACAGCTCGCTCACCCACTTTGGGCTCGCTCACCCACTTTTGGCTCGCTCACCAACTTTTGGCTCGTTCACCCACTTTTCCCTCGCGAGCCCACTTCTGCCTCGCGACCCCACTTTTGGCTCGCTGGCCCACTTCCGCCTCGCGACCCCACTTCTGCCTCGCGACCCCACTTCTGCCTCGCGAGCCCACTTCTGCCTCGCGACCCCACTTCTGCCTCGCGAGCCCACTTCTGCCGCGCGAGCCCAGTTCTGCCTCGCGTGCCCACTTCTGGCTCTCGAGCCCACTACTGGCTCTCGACATCACTTCTGCCTCGCGACCCCACTTCTGCCTCGCGAGCCCACTTCTGCCTCGCGACCCCACTTCTGCCTCGCCAACCCACTTCTGCCTCGCGACCCCACTTCTGCCTCGCGACCCCACTTCTGCCTCGCGAGCCCACTTCTGCCTCGCGACCCCACTTCTGCCTCGCGAGCCCACTTCTGCCGCGCGAGCCCAGTTCTGCCTCGCGTGCCCACTTCTGGCTCGCTCGCCCACTTCCGGCTCGCTCACCCACTTTTGGCTCGCTCACCCACTTTTGGCTCGCTCACCCACTTTTGGCTCGCTCACCCACTTTTGGCTCTGTTACATGGGCCCTTCAGGACCATCCCGTGCTTGCTGTCCTCACGTCGTTTTCTTTCGGGAAGGCTATTCAGCGGAATGGCCTCACGTGTAGAAATCACGTTGTGCTAAGCCCGTGGCAACAGCGGTAGGGACAACGCCAGCGCTCGGCCCGGGCCCGGATTATTTCGCAATAATCGATGAATTAGCGAACCAAGCAACAGCTGCCGACGGGACAGTTTCCCCCATTCCTGGGGACTGTCCGAGGTTCGACCCGCGATCGAGAGCCGCGGAAGATAGATTCGTTTTCGAGAGCTCGTGCTAGGAAGTTTCGACGAGCCAGCGGGCCGTCTAGATTTCGCGACCTCGCCTCCACGTAGATACCGCGACACCCGTCCGGACGGTCGAGATCAGCCCTGGGTAACTCCTTCCGATATACCGCGAACGGCCTAGCCGGGAGAGCCCTTGCGCGCGATACGAACCGCCGTTGACTCCGCGAAGACGTGTGACGGAACGAGACAGATAGAAACGACGGACTCCGACTTCGCCGACACCCGAGAGCACAGCGAGCGACCACGACCTGCGCTAGGTTGAGCGACCTAAAGAGCGTACGAAACGATAGACGGCAAGCGTGCCGACACCCGAGCGCATAGCGATAACAGGGACGGAGCGCCGTCCCTAGGATATGTTCTAACTGTAACTTTAATCTTTTCGTCAAGAATATATTTTAATCTATTGTTTCTCCCTTGAATCCCGTGTAACCATTGATTCAACCCCCTTTACTCCTTATCCTTCACGGTAAGTATAGTCAAGGCGTGCTTTAGCACCTCGACAGAGCGACGGACCCCGTGGATCATCCTAGCCGCTCAGGGCGATTCACAGAAGTCCCTTCAGGACGTAACAGCTCGCTCACCCACTTTTGGCTCGCTCACCCACTTTTGGCTCGCTCACCAACTTTTGGCTCGTTCACCCACTTTTCCCTCGCGAGCCCACTTCTGCCTCGCGACCCCACTTTTGGCTCGCTGGCCCACATCCGCCTCGCGACCCCACTTCTGCCTCGCGACCCCACTTCTGCCTCGCGAGCCCACTTCTGCCTCGCGAACCCACTTCTGCCTCGCGAGCCCACTTCTGCCGCGCGAGCCCAGTTCTGCCTCGCGTGCCCACTTCTGGCTCTCGAGCCCACTACTGGCTCTCGACACCACTTCTGCCTCGCGACCCCACTTCTGCCTCGCGAGCCCACTTCTGCCTCGCGACCCCACTTCTGCCTCGCCAACCCACTTCTGCCTCGCGACCCCACTTCTGCCTCGCGACCCCACTTCTGCCTCGCGACCCCACTTTTGGCTCGCTGGTCCACTTCCGCCTCGCGACCCCACTTCTGCCTCGCGACCCCACTTCTGCCTCGCGAGCCCACTTCTGCCTCGCGACCCCACTTCTGCCTCGCGAGCCCACTTCTGCCGCGCGAGCCCAGTTCTGCCTCGCGTGCCCACTTCTGGCTCTCGAGCCCACTACTGGCTCTCGACACCACTTCTGCCTCGCGACCCCACTTCTGCCTCGCGAGCCCACTTCTGCCTCGCGACCCCACTTCTGCCTCGCCAACCCACTTCTGCCTCGCGACCCCACTTCTGCCTCGCGACCCCACTTCTGCCTCGCGAGCCCACTTCTGCCTCGCGACCCCACTTCTGCCTCGCGAGCCCACTTCTGCCGCGCGAGCCCAGTTCTGCCTCGCGTGCCCACTTCTGGCTCGCTCGCCCACTTCCGGCTCGCTCCCCCACTTTTGGCTCGCTCACCCACTTTTGGCTCGCTCACCCACTTTTGGCTCGCTCACCCACTTTTGGCTCGCTCACCCACTTTTGGCTCTGTTACATGGGCCCTTCAGGACCATCCCGTGCTTGCTGTCCTCACGTCGTTTTCTTTCGGGAAGGCTATTCAGCGGAATGGCCTCACGTGTAGAAATCACGTTGTGCTAAGCCCGTGGCAACAGCGGTTGGGACAACGCCAGCGCTCGGCCCGGGCCCGGATTATTTCGCAATAATCGATGAATTAGCGAACCAAGCAACAGCTGCCGACGGGACAGTTTCCCCCATTCCTGGGGACTGTCCGAGGTTCGACCCGCGATCGAGAGCCGCGGAAGATAGATTCGTTTTCGAGAGCTCGTGCTAGGAAGTTTCGACGAGCCAGCGGGCCGTCTAGATTTCGCGACCTCGCCTCCACGTAGATACCGCGACACCCGTCCGGACGGTCGAGATCAGCCCTGGGTAACTCCTTCCGATATACCGCGAACGGCCTAGCCGGGAGAGCCCTTGCGCGCGATACGAACCGCCGTTGACTCCGCGAAGACGTGTGACGGAACGAGACAGATAGAAACGACGGACTCCGACTTCGCCGACACCCGAGAGCACAGCGAGCGACCACGACCTGCGCTAGGTTGAGCGACCTAAAGAGCGTACGAAACGATAGACGGCAAGCGTGCCGACACCCGAGCGCATAGCGATAACAGGGACGGAGCGCCGTCCCTAGGATATGTTCTAACTGTAACTTTAATCTTTTCGTCAAGAATATATTTTAATCTATTGTTTCTCCCTTGAATCCCGTGTAACCATTGATTCAACCCCCTTTACTCCTTATCCTTCACGGTAAGTATAGTCAAGGCGTGCTTTAGCACCTCGACAGAGCGACGGACCCCGTGGATCATCCTAGCCGCTCAGGGCGATTCACAGAAGTCCCTTCAGGACGTAACAGCTCGCTCACCCACTTTGGGCTCGTTCACCCACTTTTCCCTCGCGAGCCCACTTCTGCCTCGCGACCCCACTTTTGGCTCGCTGGCCCACTTCTGCCTCGCGACCCCACTTCTGCCTCGCGAGCCCACTTCTGCCTCGCGAGCCCACTTCTGCCTCGCGAGCCCACTTCTGCCGCGCGAGCCCAGTTCTGCCTCGCGTGCCCACTTCTGGCTCTCGAGCCCACTACTGGCTCTCGACACCACTTCTGCCTCGCGACCCCACTTCTGCCTCGCGAGCCCACTTCTGCCTCGCGACCCCACTTCTGCCTCGCCAACCCACTTCTGCCTCGCGACCCCACTTCTGCCTCTCGAGCCCACTTCTGCCTCGCGACCCCACTTCTGCCTCGCGACCCCACTTCTGCCTCGCGACCCCACTTCTGCCTCGCGAGCCCACTTCTGCCGCGCGAGCCCAGTTCTGCCTCGCGTGCCCACTTCTGGCTCGCTCGCCCACTTCCGGCTCGCTCACCCACTTTTGGCTCGCTCACCCACTTTTGGCTCTGTTACATGGGCCCTTCAGGACCATCCCGTGCTTGCTGTCCTCACGTCGTTTTCTTTCGGGAAGGCTATTCAGCGGAATGGCCTCACGTGTAGAAATCACGTTGTGCTGAGCCCGTGGCAACAGCGGTAGGGACAACGCCAGCGCTCGGCCCGGGCCCGGATTATTTCGCAATAATCGATGAATTAGCGAACCAAGCAACAGCTGCCGACGGGGCAGTTTCCCCCATTCCTGGGGACTGTCCGAGGTTCGACCCGCGATCGAGAACCGCGGAAGATAGATTCGTTTTCGAGAGCTGGTGCTAGGAAGTTTCGACGAGCCAGCGGGCCGTCTAGATTTCGCGACCTCGCCTCCACGTAGATACCGCGACACCCGTCCGGACGGTCGAGATCAGCCCTGGGTAACTCCTTCCGATATACCGCGAACGGCCTAGCCGGGAGAGCCCTTGCGCGCGATACGAACCGCCGTTGACTCCGCGAAGACGTGTGACGGAACGAGACAGATAGAAACGACGGACTCCGACTTCGCCGACACCCGAGAGCACAGCGAGCGACCACGACCTGCGCTAGGTTGAGCGACCTAAAGAGCGTACGAAACGATAGACGGCAAGCGTGCCGACACCCGAGCGCATAGCGATAACAGGGACGGAGCGCCGTCCCTAGGATATGTTCTAACTGTAACTTTAATCTTTTCGTCAAGAATATATTTTAATCTATTGTTTCTCCCTTGAATCCCGTGTAACCATTGATTCAACCCCCTTTACTCCTTATCCTTCACGGTAAGTATAGTCAAGGCGTGCTTTAGCACCTCGACAGAGCGACGGACCCCGTGGATCATCCTAGCCGCTCAGGGCGATTCACAGAAGTCCCTTCAGGACGTAACAGCTCGCTCACCCACTTTTGGCTCGCTCACCAACTTTTGGCTCGTTCACCCACTTTTCCCTCGCGAGCCCACTTCTGCCTCGCGACCCCACTTTTGGCTCGCTGGCCCACTTCCGCCTCGCGACCCCACTTCTGCCTCGCGAGCCCACTTCTGCCTCGCGACCCCACTTCTGCCTCGCGAGCCCACTTCTGCCGCGCGAGCCCAGTTCTGCCTCGCGTGCCCACTTCTGGCTCTCGAGCCCACTACTGGCTCTCGACACCACTTCTGCCTCGCGACCCCACTTCTGCCTCGCGAGCCCACTTCTGCCTCGCGACCCCACTTCTGCCTCGCCAACCCACTTCTGCCTCGCGACCCCACTTCTGCCTCGCGACCCCACTTCTGCCTCGCGAGCCCACTTCTGCCTCGCGACCCCACTTCTGCCTCGCGAGCCCACTTCTGCCGCGCGAGCCCAGTTCTGCCTCGCGTGCCCACTTCTGGCTCGCTCGCCCACTTCCGGCTCGCTCACCCACTTTTGGCTCGCTCACCCACTTTTGGCTCTGTTACATGGGCCCTTCAGGACCATCCCGTGCTTGCTGTCCTCACGTCGTTTTCTTTCGGGAAGGCTATTCAGCGGAATGGCCTCACGTGTAGAAATCACGTTGTGCTGAGCCCGTGGCAACAGCGGTAGGGACAACGCCAGCGCTCGGCCCGGGCCCGGATTATTTCGCAATAATCGATGAATTAGCGAACCAAGCAACAGCTGCCGACGGGACAGTTTCCCCCATTCCTGGGGACTGTCCGAGGTTCGACCCGCGATCGAGAGCCGCGGAAGATAGATTCGTTTTCGAGAGCTCGTGCTAGGAAGTTTCGACGAGCCAGCGGGCCGTCTAGATTTCGCGACCTCGCCTCCACGTAGATACCGCGACACCCGTCCGGACGGTCGAGATCAGCCCTGGGTAACTCCTTCCGATATACCGCGAACGGCCTAGCCGGGAGAGCCCTTGCGCGCGATGCGAACCGCCGTTGACTCCGCGAAGACGTGTGACGGAACGAGACAGATAGAAACGACGGACTCCGACTTCGCCGACACCCGAGAGCACAGCGAGCGACCACGACCTGCGCTAGGTTGAGCGACCTAAAGAGCGTACGAAACGATAGACGGCAAGCGTGCCGACACCCGAGCGCATAGCGATAACAGGGACGGAGCGCCGTCCCTAGGATATGTTCTAACTGTAACTTTAATCTTTTCGTCAAGAATATATTTTAATCTATTGTTTCTCCCTTGAATCCCGTGTAACCATTGATTCAACCCCCTTTACTCCTTATCCTTCACGGTAAGTATAGTCAAGGCGTGCTTTAGCACCTCGACAGAGCGACGGACCCCGTGGATCATCCTAGCCGCTCAGGGCGATTCACAGAAGTCCCTTCAGGACGTAACAGCTCGCTCACCCACTTTTGGCTCGCTCACCAACTTTTGGCTCGTTCACCCACTTTTCCCTCGCGAGCCCACTTCTGCCTCGCGACCCCACTTTTGGCTCGCTGGCCCACTTCTGCCTCGCGACCCCACTTCTGCCTCGCGAGCCCACTTCTGCCTCGCGACCCCACTTCTGCCTCGCCAACCCACTTCTGTCTCGCGAGCCCACTTCTGCCGCGCGAGCCCAGTTTTGCCTCGCGTGCCCACTTCTGGCTCTCGAGCCCACTACTGGCTCTCGACACCACTTCTGCCTCGCGACCCCACTTCTGCCTCGCGAGCCCACTTCTGCCTCGCAACCCCACTTCTGCCTCGCCAACCCACTTCTGCCTCGCCAACCCACTTCTGCCTCGCGACCCCACTTCTGCCTCGCGAGCCCACTTCTGCCGCGCGAGCCCAGTTCTGCCTCGCGTGCCCACTTCTGGCTCGCTCGCCCACTTCCGGCTCGCTCACCCACTTTTGGCTCGCTCACCCACTTTTGGCTCTGTTACATGGGCCCTTCAGGACCATCCCGTGCTTGCTGTCCTCACGTCGTTTTCTTTCGGGAAGGCTATTCAGCGGAATGGCCTCACGTGTAGAAATCACGTTGTGCTGAGCCCGTGGCAACAGCGGTAGGGACAACGCCAGCGCTCGGCCCGGGCCCGGATTATTTCGCAATAATCGATGAATTAGCGAACCAAGCAACAGCTGCCGACGGGGCAGTTTCCCCCATTCCTGGGGACTGTCCGAGGTTCGACCCGCGATCGAGAGCCGCGGAAGATAGATTCGTTTTCGAGAGCTCGTGCTAGGAAGTTTCGACGAGCCAGCGGGCCGTCTAGATTTCGCGACCTCGCCTCCACGTAGATACCGCGACACCCGTCCGGACGGTCGAGATCAGCCCTGGGTAACTCCTTCCGATATACCGCGAACGGCCTAGCCGGGAGAGCCCTTGCGCGCGATACGAACCGCCGTTGACTCCGCGAAGACGTGTGACGGAACGAGACAGATAGAAACGACGGACTCCGACTTCGCCGACACCCGAGAGCACAGCGAGCGACCACGACCTGCGCTAGGTTGAGCGACCTAAAGAGCGTACGAAACGATAGACGGCAAGCGTGCCGACACCCGAGCGCATAGCGATAACAGGGACGGAGCGCCGTCCCTAGGATATGTTCTAACTGTAACTTTAATCTTTTCGTCAAGAATATATTTTAATCTATTGTTTCTCCCTTGAATCCCGTGTAACCATTGATTCAACCCCCTTTACTCCTTATCCTTCACGGTAAGTATAGTCAAGGCGTGCTTTAGCACCTCGACAGAGCGACGGACCCCGTGGATCATCCTAGCCGCTCAGGGCGATTCACAGAAGTCCCTTCAGGACGTAACAGCTCGCTCACCCACTTTTGGCTCGCTCACCAACTTTTGGCTCGTTCACCCACTTTTCCCTCGCGAGCCCACTTCTGCCTCGCGACCCCACTTTTGGCTCGCTGGCCCACATCTGCCTCGCGACCCCACTTCTGCCTCGCGAGCCCACTTCTGCCTCGCGAGCCCACTTCTGCCTCGCGACCCCACTTCTGCCTCGCCAACCCACTTCTGTCTCGCGAGCCCACTTCTGCCGCGCGAGCCCAGTTTTGCCTCGCGTGCCCACTTCTGGCTCTCGAGCCCACTACTGGCTCTCGACACCACTTCTGCCTCGCGACCCCACTTCTGCCTCGCGAGCCCACTTCTGCCTCGCAACCCCACTTCTGCCTCGCCAACCCACTTCTGCCTCGCCAACCCACTTCTGCCTCGCGACCCCACTTCTGCCTCGCGAGCCCACTTCTGCCGCGCGAGCCCAGTTCTGCCTCGCGTGCCCACTTCTGGCTCGCTCGCCCACTTCCGGCTCGCTCACCCACTTTTGGCTCGCTCACCCACTTTTGGCTCGCTCACCCACTTTTGGCTCTGTTACATGGGCCCTTCAGGACCATCCCGTGCTTGCTGTCCTCACGTCGTTTTCTTTCGGGAAGGCTATTCAGCGGAATGGCCTCACGTGTAGAAATCACGTTGTGCTGAGCCCGTGGCAACAGCGGTAGGGACAACGCCAGCGCTCGGCCCGGGCCCGGATTATTTCGCAATAATCGATGAATTAGCGAACCAAGCAACAGCTGCCGACGGGGCAGTTTCCCCCATTCCTGGGGACTGTCCGAGGTTCGACCCGCGATCGAGAGCCGCGGAAGATAGATTCGTTTTCGAGAGCTCGTGCTAGGAAGTTTCGACGAGCCAGCGGGCCGTCTAGATTTCGCGACCTCGCCTCCACGTAGATACCGCGACACCCGTCCGGACGGTCGAGATCAGCCCTGGGTAACTCCTTCCGATATACCGCGAACGGCCTAGCCGGGAGAGCCCTTGCGCGCGATACGAACCGCCGTTGACTCCGCGAAGACGTGTGACGGAACGAGACAGATAGAAACGACGGACTCCGACTTCGCCGACACCCGAGAGCACAGCGAGCGACCACGACCTGCGCTAGGTTGAGCGACCTAAAGAGCGTACGAAACGATAGACGGCAAGCGTGCCGACACCCGAGCGCATAGCGATAACAGGGACGGAGCGCCGTCCCTAGGATATGTTCTAACTGTAACTTTAATCTTTTCGTCAAGAATATATTTTAATCTATTGTTTCTCCCTTGAATCCCGTGTAACCATTGATTCAACCCCCTTTACTCCTTATCCTTCACGGTAAGTATAGTCAAGGCGTGCTTTAGCACCTCGACAGAGCGACGGACCCCGTGGATCATCCTAGCCGCTCAGGGCGATTCACAGAAGTCCCTTCAGGACGTAACAGCTCGCTCACCCACTTTTGGCTCGCTCACCAACTTTTGGCTCGTTCACCCACTTTTCCCTCGCGAGCCCACTTCTGCCTCGCGACCCCACTTTTGGCTCGCTGGCCCACTTCCGCCTCGCGACCCCACTTCTGCCTCGCGACCCCACTTCTGCCTCGCGAGCCCACTTCTGCCTCGCGACCCCACTTCTGCCTCGCGAGCCCACTTCTGCCGCGCGAGCCCAGTTCTGCCTCGCGTGCCCACTTCTGGCTCTCGAGCCCACTACTGGCTCTCGACACCACTTCTGCCTCGCGACCCCACTTCTGCCTCGCGAGCCCACTTCTGCCTCGCGACCCCACTTCTGCCTCGCTAACCCACTTCTGCCTCGCGACCCCACTTCTGCCTCGCGACCCCACTTCTGCCTCGCGAGCCCACTTCTGCCTCGCGACCCCACTTCTGCCTCGCGAGCCCAGTTCTGCCTCGCGTGCCCACTTCTGGCTCGCTCGCCCACTTCCGGCTCGCTCACCCACTTTTGGCTCGCTCACCCACTTTTGGCTCGCTCACCCACTTTTGGCTCGCTCACCCACTTTTGGCTCTGTTACATGGGCCCTTCAGGACCATCCCGTGCTTGCTGTCCTCACGTCGTTTTCTTTCGGGAAGACTATTCAGCGGAATGGCCTCACGTGTAGAAATCACGTTGTGCTAAGCCCGTGGCAACAGCGGTAGGGACAACGCCAGCGCTCGGCCCGGGCCCGGATTATTTCGCAATAATCGATGAATTAGCGAACCAAGCAACAGCTGCCGACGGGACAGTTTCCCCCATTCCTGGGGACTGTCCGAGGTTCGACCCGCGATCGAGAGCCGCGGAAGATAGATTCGTTTTCGAGAGCTCGTGCTAGGAAGTTTCGACGAGCCAGCGGGCCGTCTAGATTTCGCGACCTCGCCTCCACGTAGATACCGCGACACCCGTCCGGACGGTCGAGATCAGCCCTGGGTAACTCCTTCCGATATACCGCGAACGGCCTAGCCGGGAGAGCCCTTGCGCGCGATACGAACCGCCGTTGACTCCGCGAAGACGTGTGACGGAACGAGACAGATAGAAACGACGGACTCCGACTTCGCCGACACCCGAGAGCACAGCGAGCGACCACGACCTGCGCTAGGTTGAGCGACCTAAAGAGCGTACGAAACGATAGACGGCAAGCGTGCCGACACCCGAGCGCATAGCGATAACAGGGACGGAGCGCCGTCCCTAGGATATGTTCTAACTGTAACTTTAATCTTTTCGTCAAGAATATATTTTAATCTATTGTTTCTCCCTTGAATCCCGTGTAACCATTGATTCAACCCCCTTTACTCCTTATCCTTCACGGTAAGTATAGTCAAGGCGTGCTTTAGCACCTCGACAGAGCGACGGACCCCGTGGATCATCCTAGCCGCTCAGGGCGATTCACAGAAGTCCCTTCAGGACGTAACAGCTCGCTCACCCACTTTGGGCTCGTTCACCCACTTTTCCCTCGCGAGCCCACTTCTGCCTCGCGACCACACTTTTGGCTCGCTGGCCCACTTCTGCCTCGCGACCCCACTTCTGCCTCGCGAGCCCACTTCTGCCTCGCGAGCCCACTTCTGCCTCGCGAGCCCACTTCTGCCGCGCGAGCCCAGTTCTGCCTCGCGTGCCCACTTCTGGCTCTCGAGCCCACTACTGGCTCTCGACACCACTTCTGCCTCGCGACCCCACTTCTGCCTCGCGAGCCCACTTCTGCCTCGCGACCCCACTTCTGCCTCGCCAACCCACTTCTGCCTCGCGACCCCACTTCTGCCTCTCGAGCCCACTTCTGCCTCGCGACCCCACTTCTGCCTCGCGACCCCACTTCTGCCTCGCGACCCCACTTCTGCCTCGCGAGCCCACTTCTGCCGCGCGAGCCCAGTTCTGCCTCGCGTGCCCACTTCTGGCTCGCTCGCCCACTTCCGGCTCGCTCACCCACTTTTGGCTCGCTCACCCACTTTTGGCTCTGTTACATGGGCCCTTCAGGACCATCCCGTGCTTGCTGTCCTCACGTCGTTTTCTTTCGGGAAGGCTATTCAGCGGAATGGCCTCACGTGTAGAAATCACGTTGTGCTGAGCCCGTGGCAACAGCGGTAGGGACAACGCCAGCGCTCGGCCCGGGCCCGGATTATTTCGCAATAATCGATGAATTAGCGAACCAAGCAACAGCTGCCGACGGGGCAGTTTCCCCCATTCCTGGGGACTGTCCGAGGTTCGACCCGCGATCGAGAGCCGCGGAAGATAGATTCGTTTTCGAGAGCTGGTGCTAGGAAGTTTCGACGAGCCAGCGGGCCGTCTAGATTTCGCGACCTCGCCTCCACGTAGATACCGCGACACCCGTCCGGACGGTCGAGATCAGCCCTGGGTAACTCCTTCCGATATACCGCGAACGGCCTAGCCGGGAGAGCCCTTGCGCGCGATACGAACCGCCGTTGACTCCGCGAAGACGTGTGACGGAACGAGACAGATAGAAACGACGGACTCCGACTTCGCCGACACCCGAGAGCACAGCGAGCGACCACGACCTGCGCTAGGTTGAGCGACCTAAAGAGCGTACGAAACGATAGACGGCAAGCGTGCCGACACCCGAGCGCATAGCGATAACAGGGACGGAGCGCCGTCCCTAGGATATGTTCTAACTGTAACTTTAATCTTTTCGTCAAGAATATATTTTAATCTATTGTTTCTCCCTTGAATCCCGTGTAACCATTGATTCAACCCCCTTTACTCCTTATCCTTCACGGTAAGTATAGTCAAGGCGTGCTTTAGCACCTCGACAGAGCGACGGACCCCGTGGATCATCCTAGCCGCTCAGGGCGATTCACAGAAGTCCCTTCAGGACGTAACAGCTCGCTCACCCACTTTTGGCTCGCTCACCAACTTTTGGCTCGTTCACCCACTTTTCCCTCGCGAGCCCACTTCTGCCTCGCGACCCCACTTTTGGCTCGCTGGCCCACTTCCGCCTCGCGACCCCACTTCTGCCTCGCGACCCCACTTCTGCCTCGCGAGCCCACTTCTGCCTCGCGACCCCACTTCTGCCTCGCGAGCCCACTTCTGCCGCGCGAGCCCAGTACTGCCTCGCGTGCCCACTTCTGGCTCTCGAGCCCACTACTGGCTCTCGACACCACTTCTGCCTCGCGACCCCACTTCTGCCTCGCGAGCCCACTTCTGCCTCGCGACCCCACTTCTGCCTCGCCAACCCACTTCTGCCTCGCGACCCCACTTCTGCCTCGCGACCCCACTTCTGCCTCGCGAGCCCACTTCTGCCTCGCGACCCCAGTTCTGCCTCGCGAGCCCACTTCTGCCGCGCGAGCCCAGTTCTGCCTCGCGTGCCCACTTCTGGCTCGCTCGCCCACTTCCGGCTCGCTCACCCACTTTTGGCTCGCTCACCCACTTTTGGCTCTGTTACATGGGCCCTTCAGGACCATCCCGTGCTTGCTGTCCTCACGTCGTTTTCTTTCGGGAAGGCTATTCAGCGGAATGGCCTCACGTGTAGAAATCACGTTGTGCTGAGCCCGTGGCAACAGCGGTAGGGACAACGCCAGCGCTCGGCCCGGGCCCGGATTATTTCGCAATAATCGATGAATTAGCGAACCAAGCAACAGCTGCCGACGGGACAGTTTCCCCCATTCCTGGGGACTGTCCGAGGTTCGACCCGCGATCGAGAGCCGCGGAAGATAGATTCGTTTTCGAGAGCTCGTGCTAGGAAGTTTCGACGAGCCAGCGGGCCGTCTAGATTTCGCGACCTCGCCTCCACGTAGATACCGCGACACCCGTCCGGACGGTCGAGATCAGCCCTGGGTAACTCCTTCCGATATACCGCGAACGGCCTAGCCGGGAGAGCCCTTGCGCGCGATGCGAACCGCCGTTGACTCCGCGAAGACGTGTGACGGAACGAGACAGATAGAAACGACGGACTCCGACTTCGCCGACACCCGAGAGCACAGCGAGCGACCACGACCTGCGCTAGGTTGAGCGACCTAAAGAGCGTACGAAACGATAGACGGCAAGCGTGCCGACACCCGAGCGCATAGCGATAACAGGGACGGAGCGCCGTCCCTAGGATATGTTCTAACTGTAACTTTAATCTTTTCGTCAAGAATATATTTTAATCTATTGTTTCTCCCTTGAATCCCGTGTAACCATTGATTCAACCCCCTTTACTCCTTATCCTTCACGGTAAGTATAGTCAAGGCGTGCTTTAGCACCTCGACAGAGCGACGGACCCCGTGGATCATCCTAGCCGCTCAGGGCGATTCACAGAAGTCCCTTCAGGACGTAACAGCTCGCTCACCCACTTTTGGCTCGCTCACCAACTTTTGGCTCGTTCACCCACTTTTCCCTCGCGAGCCCACTTCTGCCTCGCGACCCCACTTTTGGCTCGCTGGCCCACTTCTGCCTCGCGACCCCACTTCTGCCTCGCGAGCCCACTTCTGCCTCGCGACCCCACTTCTGCCTCGCCAACCCACTTCTGTCTCGCGAGCCCACTTCTGCCGCGCGAGCCCAGTTTTGCCTCGCGTGCCCACTTCTGGCTCTCGAGCCCACTACTGGCTCTCGACACCACTTCTGCCTCGCGACCCCACTTCTGCCTCGCGAGCCCACTTCTGCCTCGCAACCCCACTTCTGCCTCGCCAACCCACTTCTGCCTCGCCAACCCACTTCTGCCTCGCGACCCCACTTCTGCCTCGCGAGCCCACTTCTGCCGCGCGAGCCCAGTTCTGCCTCGCGTGCCCACTTCTGGCTCGCTCGCCCACTTCCGGCTCGCTCACCCACTTTTGGCTCGCTCACCCACTTTTGGCTCGCTCACCCACTTTTGGCTCTGTTACATGGGCCCTTCAGGACCATCCCGTGCTTGCTGTCCTCACGTCGTTTTCTTTCGGGAAGGCTATTCAGCGGAATGGCCTCACGTGTAGAAATCACGTTGTGCTGAGCCCGTGGCAACAGCGGTAGGGACAACGCCAGCGCTCGGCCCGGGCCCGGATTATTTCGCAATAATCGATGAATTAGCGAACCAAGCAACAGCTGCCGACGGGGCAGTTTCCCCCATTCCTGGGGACTGTCCGAGGTTCGACCCGCGATCGAGAGCCGCGGAAGATAGATTCGTTTTCGAGAGCTCGTGCTAGGAAGTTTCGACGAGCCAGCGGGCCGTCTAGATTTCGCGACCTCGCCTCCACGTAGATACCGCGACACCCGTCCGGACGGTCGAGATCAGCCCTGGGTAACTCCTTCCGATATACCGCGAACGGCCTAGCCGGGAGAGCCCTTGCGCGCGATACGAACCGCCGTTGACTCCGCGAAGACGTGTGACGGAACGAGACAGATAGAAACGACGGACTCCGACTTCGCCGACACCCGAGAGCACAGCGAGCGACCACGACCTGCGCTAGGTTGAGCGACCTAAAGAGCGTACGAAACGATAGACGGCAAGCGTGCCGACACCCGAGCGCATAGCGATAACAGGGACGGAGCGCCGTCCCTAGGATATGTTCTAACTGTAACTTTAATCTTTTCGTCAAGAATATATTTTAATCTATTGTTTCTCCCTTGAATCCCGTGTAACCATTGATTCAACCCCCTTTACTCCTTATCCTTCACGGTAAGTATAGTCAAGGCGTGCTTTAGCACCTCGACAGAGCGACGGACCCCGTGGATCATCCTAGCCGCTCAGGGCGATTCACAGAAGTCCCTTCAGGACGTAACAGCTCGCTCACCCACTTTTGGCTCGCTCACCAACTTTTGGCTCGTTCACCCACTTTTCCCTCGCGAGCCCACTTCTGCCTCGCGACCCCACTTTTGGCTCGCTGGCCCACTTCTGCCTCGCGACCCCACTTCTGCCTCGCGAGCCCACTTCTGCCTCGCGACCCCACTTCTGCCTCGCCAACCCACTTCTGTCTCGCGAGCCCACTTCTGCCGCGCGAGCCCAGTTTTGCCTCGCGTGCCCACTTCTGGCTCTCGAGCCCACTACTGGCTCTCGACACCACTTCTGCCTCGCGACCCCACTTCTGCCTCGCGAGCCCACTTCTGCCTCGCAACCCCACTTCTGCCTCGCCAACCCACTTCTGCCTCGCCAACCCACTTCTGCCTCGCGACCCCACTTCTGCCTCGCGAGCCCACTTCTGCCGCGCGAGCCCAGTTCTGCCTCGCGTGCCCACTTCTGGCTCGCTCGCCCACTTCCGGCTCGCTCACCCACTTTTGGCTCGCTCACCCACTTTTGGCTCGCTCACCCACTTTTGGCTCTGTTACATGGGCCCTTCAGGACCATCCCGTGCTTGCTGTCCTCACGTCGTTTTCTTTCGGGAAGGCTATTCAGCGGAATGGCCTCACGTGTAGAAATCACGTTGTGCTGAGCCCGTGGCAACAGCGGTAGGGACAACGCCAGCGCTCGGCCCGGGCCCGGATTATTTCGCAATAATCGATGAATTAGCGAACCAAGCAACAGCTGCCGACGGGACAGTTTCCCCCATTCCTGGGGACTGTCCGAGGTTCGACCCGCGATCGAGAGCCGCGGAAGATAGATTCGTTTTCGAGAGCTGGTGCTAGGAAGTTTCGACGAGCCAGCGGGCCGTCTAGATTTCGCGACCTCGCCTCCACGTAGATACCGCGACACCCGTCCGGACGGTCGAGATCAGCCCTGGGTAACTCCTTCCGATATACCGCGAACGGCCTAGCCGGGAGAGCCCTTGCGCGCGATACGAACCGCCGTTGACTCCGCGAAGACGTGTGACGGAACGAGACAGATAGAAACGACGGACTCCGACTTCGCCGACACCCGAGAGCACAGCGAGCGACCACGACCTGCGCTAGGTTGAGCGACCTAAAGAGCGTACGAAACGATAGACGGCAAGCGTGCCGACACCCGAGCGCATAGCGATAACAGGGACGGAGCGCCGTCCCTAGGATATGTTCTAACTGTAACTTTAATCTTTTCGTCAAGAATATATTTTAATCTATTGTTTCTCCCTTGAATCCCGTGTAACCATTGATTCAACCCCCTTTACTCCTTATCCTTCACGGTAAGTATAGTCAAGGCGTGCTTTAGCACCTCGACAGAGCGACGGACCCCGTGGATCATCCTAGCCGCTCAGGGCGATTCACAGAAGTCCCTTCAGGACGTAACAGCTCGCTCACCCACTTTTGGCTCGCTCACCAACTTTTGGCTCGTTCACCCACTTTTCCCTCGCGAGCCCACTTCTGCCTCGCGACCCCACTTTTGGCTCGCTGGCCCACTTCTGCCTCGCGACCCCACTTCTGCCTCGCGAGCGCACTTCCGCCTCGCGAACCCACTTCTGCCTCGCGAGCCAACTTCAGCCTCGCGAACCCACTTCAGCCTCACGAACCCACTTCTGCCTCGCGACCCCACTTTTGGCTCCCGACCCCACTTCTGCCTCGCGACCCCACTTCTGCCTCGCGAGCCCACTACTGCCGCGCGAGCCTAGTTCTGCCTCGCGTGCCCACTTCTGGCTCTCGAGCCCACTACTGGCTCCCGACACCACTTCTGCCTCGCGAGCCCACTTCTGCCGCGCGAGCCCAGTTCTGCCTCGCGTGCCCACTTCTGCCTCGCGACCCCACTTCTGCCTTGCGACCCCACTTCTGGCTCTCGAGCCCACTACTGGCTCCCAACCACTTCTGCCTCGCGACCCCACTTCTGCCTCGCGAGCCCACTTCTGCCTCGCGACCCCACTTCTGGCTCTCGAGCCCACTACTGGCACCCGAGCCCACTTCCGCCTCGCGAGCCCACTTCCGCCACGCGAGCTCACTTCTGCCTCGCGACCCCACTTCTGCCTCGCGAGGCCACTCCTGCTTGCGAACCCACTTTTGGCTCGCTCGCCCACTTCTGCCTCGCGAACCCACTTCTGCCTAGCGAGCCCACTTCTGCCTCGCGACCCCACTTCTGCCTCGCGAGCGCACTTCCGCCTCGCGAACCCACTTCTGCCTCGCGAGCCAACTTCAGCCTCGCGAACCCACTTCAGCCTCACGAACCCACTTCTGCCTCGCGACCCCACTTTTGGCTCCCGACCCCACTTCTGCCTCGCGACCCCACTTCTGCCTCGCGAGCCCACTTCTGCCGCGCGAGCCCAGTTCTGCCTCGCGAGCCCGCTTCTGGCTCTCGAGCCCACTACTGGCTCCCGACACCACTTCTGCCTCGCGAGCACACTTCTGCCGCGCGACCCCACTTCTGCCGCGCGACCCCACTTCTGCCTCGCGACCCCACTTCTGCCTCGCGAGCCCACTTCTGCCGCGCGAGCCCAGTTCTGCCTCGCGTGCCCACTTCTGGCTCTCGAGCCCACTACTGGCTCCCGAGCCCACTTCCGCCTCGCGAGCCCACTTCTGCCTCGCGACCCCACTTCTGCCTCGCGAGCACACTTCTGCCGCGCGACCCCACTTCTGCCGCGCGACCCCACTTCTGCCTCGCGACCCCACTTCTGCCTCGCGAGCCCACTTCTGCCGCGCGAGCCCAGTTCTGCCTCGCGTGCCCACTTCTGGCTCTCGAGCCCACTACTGGCTCCCGAGCCCACTTCCGCCTCGCGAGCCCACTTCTGCCTCGCGACCCCACTTCAGCCTCGCGAACCCACTTCAGCCTCGCGAACCCACTTTTCCCTCGCGAGCCCACTTCTGCCTCGCGAGCCAACTTCTGCCTCGCGAACCCACTTCTGCCTCGCGAACCCACTTCTGGCTCCCGAGCCCACTTCTGGCTCGCTCGCCCACTTCCGGCTCGCTCACCCACTTTTGGCTCGCTCACCCACTTTTGGCTCTGTTACATGGGCCCTTCAGGACCATCCCGTGCTTGCTGTCCTCACGTCGTTTTCTTTCGGGAAGGCTATTCAGCGGAATGGCCTCACGTGTAGAAATCACGTTGTGCTGAGCCCGTGGCAACAGCGGTAGGGACAACGCCAGCGCTCGGCCCGGGCCCGGATTATTTCGCAATAATCGATGAATTAGCGAACCAAGCAACAGCTGCCGACGGGGCAGTTTCCCCCATTCCTGGGGACTGTCCGAGGTTCGACCCGCGATCGAGAGCCGCGGAAGATAGATTCGTTTTCGAGAGCTGGTGCTAGGAAGTTTCGACGAGCCAGCGGGCCGTCTAGATTTCGCGACCTCGCCTCCACGTAGATACCGCGACACCCGTCCGGACGGTCGAGATCAGCCCTGGGTAACTCCTTCCGATATACCGCGAACGGCCTAGCCGGGAGAGCCCTTGCGCGCGATACGAACCGCCGTTGACTCCGCGAAGACGTGTGACGGAACGAGACAGATAGAAACGACGGACTCCGACTTCGCCGACACCCTAGAGCACAGCGAGCGACCACGACCTGCGCTAGGTTGAGCGACCTAAAGAGCGTACGAAACGATAGACGGCAAGCGTGCCGACACCCGAGCGCATAGCGATAACAGGGACGGAGCGCCGTCCCTAGGGTATGTTCTAACTGTAACTTTAACCTTTCGTCAAGAATATATTTTAGTCTATTGTTTCTCCCTTGAATCCCGTGTAACCATTGATTCAACCCCCTTTACTCCTTATCCTTCATGGTAAGTATAGTCAAGGCGTGCTTTAGCACCTCGACAGAGCGACGAACCCCGTGGATCATCCTAGCCGCTCAGGGCGATTCACAGAAGTCCCTTCAGGACGTAACAGCTCGCTCACCCACTTTTGGCTCGCTCACCCACTTTTGGCTCGCGCACCCACTTTTGGCTCGCTCACCCACCCACTCACTCACTCACTCACTCACTCACTCACTCCCTCATTAATTCTGCTTCTGTTTTCACTTTTATATAGATAACAGCATGTCGGAAACCACAATTGATTGGTATCTAATCCAAAATTATGTGATTTATAACCAAGATGTATACAGGAATATAATTGATACAACATATCATATACAAATTATTAATGAAGATATGATATTAATTATAAACCAACAAATGGAAGAAATAGTAACATCTTGTGTTCGGGAATCTCCTCTCATCGAAGAGATTTATCCCGAGCCCAAGATAAATTACCGGTTCTCGTTAAGCGAAGGGCCTTAAAACGGTAAATCTTCGTTTCCGAATTACGTGAAGCGATTTGGAACTCAATAACGTACGCACTTTAAAAATTCAATGGTCGGAGCACTCGAAGGACGAGGTATACCGCGTCGTCGCTATTAAGACAATAGCAGGCTCGCCTAGTGTCGGCGATAATGAGGGGGCCAACCGCTCTCCCCCCGCGGCTCCCGCGAGAACCGAGCTACTCGGTCCACCCGGGCTCCCGCGGGACGCGTGGGGACACGGCCGCCAATGCCTCGATTCCGCCGTGCGAGCGCTCCTATTTATTATAAAGTGTCTGTACAATAAGGATAGTATAAGTATAGGATAAACGTAGTATAAGATAGAATAAACTTAGTATAAGGTAGAATAAGCATAGTATAAGATAGAATAAGCATAGTATAAGATAGAATAAGCATAGTATAAGAATAGCATAAGAATAAAGAAACAAAGAGACAAGAAAGCCTCTCATGCCTCGAGACAGTCTTTAAAAACTCCCGCTACTATCCGTTTCCAGAACATCTTGTCTCTTCCGACATAACATAGAAGTAAACACAAGATTCCAAATAATTCGATGGTTAATTCATAATAATTACTACTGCCTAACTGTCCCATATGGGACAGATGTTTCTGCAATATTCCAAGTGGGATTTATTCAACACCATTTACAAATGCCACCGCCACCGCCGCGCAGCATAACAAGCGGTCGGCCCGGCACAAAAACCATTCAGGTTAGAACAGGTTTAAATTTATATTGGACAAACGTAATATCTGCAATGGACGTAAGGGAGGATATCTGCGTGTGTTCGTAAGGGAGATCTCCACCACCGGTTGGTGGTGGTGGTGGGGGGGGGGGGGGGGGGGGGTAGATGGGGTGGGGTTGATATATTGCTGACTCTCGGGGTAAAACGTGCTCTCTTAGTTTATCCTTTAATAACAGAGTAAAGTATTTGCAAATTTCGGGGACGTAATGAACGCGTACAATATCACACTGATAATTACGCGCATTCATCACGTCCCCAAAGTTTGAAAATAGTGTACTCTGTTTGTAAAGAATAAATTCCGAAAGCACATTTCTGCCCGACATTCCACACACTATACCAACCCCAACCCTGGCGATGGTGGTGGTCTCCCCTATTCGCATTTACGTGTGTGTGTGTGTGTTTGTTTGTATGTTTTAACAGTAATTGCGTTAATGGCGCAAGAAAGAGTGATCCTTGGGGCGAGTAGTATCTTCTTGTTTCACAAATATACAAAATCAAAGGGTTCCCATCGTCTTTGAACTATCTCGAACCTTTTTTTTTTGTTTTGTGAGAGGTGAAAATGCATTTACGCATACCCCGGCTGCTACCGATGTTATGAGGGACTCTCCCTAATTACCGGGATTACCCGCTAAAAACCCCTCTCGTTACGGCCTCCTCTTTATGTCATCCTAGCTGGCGGGAGTACTGGACTCGACTACATTCCCGCAGCTTGCCAAAACGGCGATGGACCTTATTTAGGTGAGTGCTAGTCCATATGCAACTCAACTCGACTCAAGTGGGGTGGGGGGGGGGGGGGGCGATAACTGACCCCCTCTTAATAAATACTATAAACAAATATATACAAGTACCGCTGTTGACGATTTTAAAACTATCCCGAATTTTCAGTTCATTAATTAAATATATAGATGAATAAATAACTAAATCAATAAAAACATAACTAATTTCGTCAAAATTCTAACCTCCGGTGGGGACGATTACACATGCCCGTGCGCACTGGTACTCGGGCCGTTTCCGGTCAACGTGTGGCCGCCTGCTACATTATTCGTAGCAATCCTTCTTCTCTTTACGAGCAGCTGCGGTTGCCGGGTATCCGCTCTCCCACCCTTCTTCTTCCTCTTCCTGGCTAAACGCCTCCTTAGATTATTTCTCCTGGCAGTATTTTCCATTCGTATCTGCAGGCGCTCCTCCCTCTCCTGCTTTTCCTGCGCTCTCTCTTTCCCTTCACGGTCCTTCATCACCGAAGCCGAAAAGCGTCTGAAGGCTGACCAGGTAACCGGGTTCTTGGTAATCAAGTCGACAAGTGCGCTTACGGTAGGCTCTCCTCCAATTATCGCCATGAGTTCCGTCCTTTGCTCACTATACGTGGGGCACCTGGTCAGTACGTGCTCTACATCGTCCGCGACTCCAGGGCCACAGTCCAAGCAGTAGTCCTCCGTTGCCTTGTTTATCCTCGTTTTATATGCCCTAAACACTCCGTGTCCTGTAAGGAGCTGTATTGAGTGCAAATCCATTTCCATCTCCACGCCTGAGTTGCCCTTGGGGAGGTAGGTTCCCACACTTTTGACTAACCTCCTGGTCCAGCTCTGTTGATCGTTTCCGTCCCACTGCCTCTGCCAGCTGAACTATCTCAAACCTAGTTCCAATCAACATACATATCGAATTTGATCCCATCCGTAATCTTCCGAGCGAGAAGAAGACGAGCGAGCGAGAAGAAGACGAGCGAGCGATAGAGGACTCGGAGACAGCCACACGAAAAGAGAAAGAGAGGGGGGGAGGGAGGGAGGAAAAGAATAACATACGGGGGGGGGGGGGGGGGGGTGATTGAGAAAACTAGAAGATTCCTTTCAGAGAAACCACGGGGATACAGGGTGTGTACGATGATTGTGCATTGATACGGGGGGACATTCCGACGTTTGATACGTGATATTGGATATTCGATATTAGGCAATAAGCTATAATCTACGCTACTATATAAAGTTGAAGTTGCATACTTTACAATGCGGTTTCTCAGTAAATAGGAACTGTAGTAGCCACAATTGTCACTGTCACGTCCCGCGACGTGGAGTCAACTATTATTTAACCCTTTAAATCATTCAAACTTACTATTTCGTACTTTGGTATATTATAACCACCTTAAATAAGTTATCAATACAATACATAGCCGAAAAGGCATTATAATCAAAACTCGCGATAAGAAAACCAAGTCAAGAATCATCAAACGGCAACAGTGAGCAGGAGAACCAGCACGAAGGAGGTAGCCACACACCAACTAACTGCACACCAGCTAGTCAACCGCGCACACCAAGGGGACCAGTAGACGCCAGCTGATGGGTCAGAGGCCCCTTCCGCCAGCAGAGTCGACACCTTCATGAAGCTGCGCTCCTGATCATCGCCACAAATTTGCCCTCCCTTTATATCCCGTAAATCGAGCTCCAATACGGAACCGATGAATATTAACTTCAATCCCTAGTATGTGGGCTGTACGAAACCAATCGTACAGTGCACATCGAAAACCTAATAGCGTAAACTTCTAAATATGAATTAAAATAAGAATTTAACTATCGACGCTGCTGAGAGTTTCGTATAACGGCAGAAATACGTCTTAAGTAAGTCAGAAGACACCGAAATAGGCGCGCAATAGCTCAAATTCTGCAGTAAACAAAACTCTCAGATAGCCCACTGGAAAGAATTCTTCAGGTGGATCCCACGGCAGATGATTGGAAGATTTCATCTCCCACCGTCTAAATTGTCATGTGACAAACCTGGAGAAGGAGTGATCGACAGCCCTATAAAAAAGGACTGACCACCCACGGAGATTAATTAATTAACCAAGTATTATATTTGGCATACCACGTACATAAAAGTGACAGTTTTATAAAACTTGTAAAAGTAACCAATCACACAGAACAAAGTGAAAATAAAAGTGTTTTTACCAATATACAAGTGGCGATGCCTAGAGGCCACCGCGCAGGAAGAAAATACCAATTGAGAAAGTTAGCATTCGCTTTTCGGAACGCGCCAGCGGAAAATCAGTTATTGGGTGTCACTGCACAGCCGGCTGTATTGAAAACACCCCAATATCAACCCTTCGGGAAGACGATCGAAGTAGGACCCTGGGCCCCTCCGAAAAAGTACGAAGTTGAGGAGATCGACGAGGTATCTGAGATACCAATTCCTTGGCGACTCATCCCCATCGACCAGTAAAAGGTAGGCAACATAAAATATTTAAATAATACAAATAAAAATATTACGTCCAACTAACCCAGAGCATAAAGTCCCTGGACTAGCTCAAAAGCGGAAAAATTAAAATATAAACTCCCTTAAATTCGCGGTCTCAAATAAGAAGTAGCGACGTAACATAGGAGTTTTAATGGTGGCAGCGGTGGGATAATCCGCAATAGTTGAGACATTAAATCAGTAAAATCAAACGTGTTAAATAAAGAACCATGTCGGACCACGGTGAAAAGGACGAAGAGGAGGAATTGCGAAAGCAAACGCAAATAATCCGACAGGCGAAGACAGCTTTAGAAACAAAGAGTGAATTGACGCCTGCCGAAACTTTAGCTCAACTCCTCTCAATATTAACGTTGTGGGATGAAAAATTCGAACATCTAGAGTCAGTAACTGCAAGAGTAAAAAGATTAGAGAAAGAACGCGGCGATGACGTTCACAGTATTAAATCTGAGGTAGTTACCCCAAATCCGGTTGAAAAACGTCCAGTACCGCGTGAATTAGAAATTCGCGACTTTAAATCTAAACAGGATCCGACAGACGGAAAAATTCCAATCAAACTTGCGTTAGAAGCTGTTCCTTTTTTCAATGGCTATCAACCATCTGTTTATCAATTTTTAAAAGCATGTGAACGGGCAAAATCAATGTTAGCCCCTCACCAAGAAATGCAATTAACAAAATTATTAATGAATAAACTACGCGGACATGCTTTAATTGCGATAGGCGATTCCGATCTAGTTACCTTAGACGAATTCGGAAATAAATTGAAACAGTATTTCGCGCCGTGTAAAAACGTGAACCAATATAAAGGCGAATTAGGAAATACATTTAAAAAACAAGGAGAAAATATTCTCGACTACATAACTCGCGTTCAAGATTTGCGTTTGGCTATAATGGACGGAGAAAAACGAAATAATGGGGAAATAACCGTTACACTCCAAGAAAATATCAATGCGGACACACTGGAAGCTTTTATTAAAGGATTACCTCGCGAAATTTCTTTACGATTGAGACAAGAACGCCAAGGACTAGGGCTGGATGAAATCTACGCGCTAGCCGTAAAAATTGATAAAGAGGTAAAAATAGAAGATGAAAGAATGAAAACAAGTTCGTATACTCGTCAACAACCCGTGTCCCGCGATCAAAGAGCGAATTCAACGGCATCCCAAAATAAATCGAATTTCGGACCCCCTAAAAATGAAGGAGCCGTACCGAAATGGCAAAACAATCCTACGCGAAATAACGAGTGGCAGAATAATCAACCGCGAAATAGTGGAGCAGCAATACCACCACCAAATCAACCAGAAATATCTTGTAATTATTGCAAGAAACCAGGACATTTGATCAAGGATTGTTTAAAGTTCAAGGCCAAGATAGAATCAGGAGAACTAGTCCCATACTCAAGAATGAATCAGGGAAACGAGCAGGGCCATCCGGAAACGTCAGGCGCAATCCGGAGCGGGAACCCTCCACAGCGCCAGAAAATAATGAAAATAGGAGTCCCAAAAACGGAAGAGGCAATCCCATCAGGAAAATCAACACCCTGCAAACCGACGTTGGAAATCGAGGAAAAGAAGTCAGCAAAGCAAAAACAAACCTAGAGGGACTCGATGGAGGAAGAAGACGAACAAATAAACGAACAGTAACTGTTCCAATTAATACCGTACGAAATATTCCAACAATACTAATAACATCTCCAAATCTGGAAGGGAAGGCACGACTAATGGTTGATTCGGGATCCGACGTCAACCTCATCAAGAAATCAATGGTAACAGAATCAACAATCGTCAACACTCAAGAAATCATATATATCCGTGGAATAATCGATTCGAATCAAGCTACCCTAGGGACTGCATCAATAATGATTGCGAATCACCCAGTGAATTTCCACGTGGTAAACGACGCTCTGTTCGACGATGAAGACGGAATCTTAGGATCCGAATTTCTGTTACATCAAGAAGCCAGCATCGATTATGCAAAAAGGCAAATCAAGTGGGGAAAAACTTATATTCCCTTTAATACATATGAGGAGATATTCGTGCCAAAAAGAAGTTCAATCCCTTTCCATATTAATATTGCAAATCCAGAACTGCGTGAAGGATACGTAGGAAAATTACATGTCAAAGAAGGAATCTATTTGGGAAATGCCTTAGTAACAAATCAAGAAGGAAAAGCCCATATGAGAATAATAAATACTACGGACGAAGATTGTAACGTTGTAGTACCTACAATTGAAATACTTCCATTTGAAGAACGCTCCTATAAACGATGTAACTTAACAAAGATATCGAGAGAAGATCGATTCGAGGAAATCTTAAAACTACTGAGGTTGGATCACTTAAACGAGGAAGAAAAAGAAAATGTGATACAACTAATAAAGGAAAACGAAGATCGTTTTCATCTGACAGGAGAAACTTTGGAAGGAACAGATAGTATACAACATAGAATTCATACTACGGATGATATACCGATAAATACTCGGCAGTATCGATATCCACCAGTTCATAAAGACGAAATAAACCGACAAATGAAAGAATTATTGGAAACCGGTGTGATAGAATCATCCTCATCTCCGTACAGTTCTCCCATATGGATCGTCCCTAAGAAACCAGATTCAACAGGGAAAAAACGATGGAGAGTAGTAATCGATTATCGTAAACTAAATGAGAAAACGATAGGCGACGCGTTTCCTCTACCAAATATTACAGAAATATTAGACCAATTAGGAAGTGCAAAATATTTCTCTACATTCGACTTAGCATCAGGGTTTCATCAGATTAAGATGGCACCAGAAGATGCACACAAGACAGCATTTTCTACACCATACGGACATTATCAGTTTACAAGAATGCCCTTTGGATTAAAGAATGCTCCCGCAACATTTCAACGCCTTATGAATAGCGTTCTATCAGGACTTCAAGGAACCGAACTTTTTGTTTATCTGGATGACATAGTAATATATTCCAGATCTCTTCGTGAACACGAAATAAAATTTACAAGACTAATGAAAAGACGAGAAGCAAAATTAATGCTTCAACCAGATAAATGTGAATTTTTACGACATGAAGTGATATATTTAGGACACATAATTGATGAACATGGAGTAAAACCAGATCCCAAAAAGATTGAAGCAGCAGAGAATTTCCCTAGACCTAAAACCCCTAAGAACATTAAACAATTTCTGGGATTAATAGGATATTATAGACGATTTATACCTGAATTCTCAAGAAAGTCGAAACCATTAACAAATTTATTGAAAAAGACAAAGAAATTTACGTGGGACAAAGAAGAAGAAGAAGCATTTCAAATATTAAAGAAAGCTCTAATATCCAAACCGATACTTCAATACCCAGATTTCTCACACCCGTTCAAGGTAACGACGGATGCTTCAGGTTACGCCATAGGAGGAGTGCTTAGTCAGGAATTCACCGGCGACGATCTTCCTATTGCCTATGCGTCCCGCTTATTAAATCCAGCAGAACAGAATTATTCCACGATTGAAAAAGAATGTTTAGCAATTATTTATTGCGTAACATATTTTAGACCCTATTTATATGGTCGAAAATTTAAAATAGAAACAGACCACAAACCTCTTGTATGGATGAATTCAATAAAGGATCCAAATTCTCGAATTTGGAAATGGAAACTTAAACTATCTGATTACGAATTCGAAATAAACTATAAAAAGGGCGAAAGTAATCTTAACGCTGATGCGTTATCTAGAAATCCACCAGAAGTATGCCTACCAATAAGAGCAAGGGAAGAAGAAGATCCGCCAGAAGGCGAACCCCCTCAGAAGAAAAACCTACGGTCAACTTCACCGAAAGATTTTGAAGGACCAATGACAAGAAGCAGACATTTAGCATTCCCAAATAGGGAACTCAAACGTTTAGAAACTCCAAAAAGAAAACCTAAACGTATACCAATGTTAGACGAGTCAGAAGATGAAGATATGGAATTAAATACACTATCATCAGAAATATCTCAAAATTGGGAACAAAAACGAAAAAGAACTCTATCAAGCGAATCATCGATTGCTGGTCCTTCACCGAAAAGGAAAATACCAGAAGAACCAATCGAAACTACAGGAACATCAAAAGAAGAAGAATCAATTGAAACCACACGAACACTACAAGAAGACGAACCAATGGAAATGATAGATATACTTTCATCACCGCCTGAATTATCACCGGGAACAACGACAAGTAGAAATGAAGATACAATCCCTCATCAAAACCAACTGGTGATAAAAGAATCTAGAGATTCGTTGGCAAAAATGAAAGATAATAGAGTCATTTTCATCGGATTGGATGGAAGTCCAATCGATAGAGGTGCTAAAGAACTAGAAACAGAAAATTTACTACCAAATCATGTAGACCTTACCCTGGAAAGGGCTCGACCAGTACCAGATGGAACCAAATATACAATAAGTCTACCGATCAAAGAAGATTCAAGAACTGCTATACGACCTGATAACATTTTAAATGGTCTCATGTCATTATGGGACGTAGTCACAGAATTCGATTTGCAATCGTTTGCCATAAGTAGAACCCATAACATAGAAGACATACCATGGAAATATATTATAAATAGATTAAAAGAAATCTTCAGAGAACTACCGATAACAATCACCATTTGTACTGGTGATGTGGTAACACCACCCGAAAATTTGAGAGAACACATAATAAAAGAAAAACATACGTCGTCCAGTGGAGGACACAAAGGAGTTACAAAAACCTACCACAGGATACGACAAAATTACTATTGGGAAAATATGAAGAAGGAAATTCAAAAATTCATCAGAGAATGCCAAGACTGTCAAATGAAGAAGTTAACAAGAATAAAAATAAAACAACCAATGGTCTTGACAGATACTCCAGGTAAAGCATTCGACAAAATCAGCATGGACATCGTTGGACCATTGCCAAAAACCAGAAAAGGAAGAACACACATACCAACGATACAAGATTTGTTAACGAAATATTCAATAGCGATACCTTTAGCTCGAACCACCTCTGCCGATATAGCAGACGTATTCGTAAAACGGTTTATTTGCCGATTCGGATCACCTAAAGCCATTTTAACTGATCAAGGAACAAATTTTACTTCAAATTTGCTAAAAATCATTGCTAAACGATTTAAAATTAAACGTTATATTACTACAGCCTATCATCCACAGAGTAATGGTTCGATAGAAAGATCGCATCACGTACTAACAGAGTACTTAAAACAATACACGATAAATGACGATAATTGGGATGATTGGATAGATTTAGCAATGTTTTCATATAACACGGCAGTACATGAGGGTACTAAATTTTCACCGCATGAATTAGTTTTCGGATGCATTGCTCGAGAACCTTCGAGTGAAAAACCTATTGGTGAAGATTTGGAACCCACATATGCCGAATATCTTAGAGATTTATTTCATAAAATATCTAATCTACAAACTCAAGCCCGAGAAAATTTGATAAAGGCAAAAGCCAAGTCTAAACAATATTATGATCGAAAACTTAATCCGCAAGATTTTAAAGCAGGAGATTTAGTCTATCTTTTAAAGGAACATCGGAGGACAAAGTTTGCAGATCAGTATTCAGGACCGTATAAAGTACTCGAATTGTTGCCTAATCAGAATGTTAAAATATTATCTGATGGAACAACTCGTACGGTACACATAAATAAACTTAAGCTCGCGTATATCAAGTCCTATCCAGGATGATTAACCAAATAAGTAAAAACTGTAAACAAATAGAGAATAGAACGACAAAGTAACTAAGTAATAAAATACTTAGATTGTCGTCTATTACAGATCATGATACTCCCAGTAGAAGTTCCCCAAGAAGAGGACGAAGATTACGCCAGGGCAATCGAAGATGTAATATCGACCCTGGTTCCGCCTCTTTACAATCGATTCGAACATTTATATTGCCTAATCAAAAGCACAGCTACTATATATAGCTGGGGCAATAAAAGGATTTGTGACGTTTGTTACGAATTAAGTAACCCCCACGAACAACAAAGATTCATGGAAACAGGAGGACACTGCATCTGTAATTACATGGGGTTATTGCGGGGTTCCATCTGTACCAAATGCGGAATCGGCATGGTATTCAGACGACCAGCTTTAACCTGTTCGGAGTGCACCGCCTGTTGTCTACAACTAGACCAAAGTGATAAAGATCAATTGTTACACGGAGAAATAATTGTTGTAGAATATGTATAAAATAAAAATCAAGAAAGAAAGATTATCTTTACATAAATACCATACCCCTTATAATTCACATAAAAGAATATACAAAAATGTTTGAGAGAAGGATAGCCACTAAACAATAGATAGCTAAACCAAATCAAGTAATAAATACTTAGAAAAGCCATCTATTACAGATATGAAGCTTCCCGTAGAAGAATTCGAAGAGGATATGGAATTCTATGGACCAATAGATGGTGTCCTCCCTAGTCAACATCCACATGTGTATAGGCCCTTGATGCAGATATACTGCGTAATTAAATCAATCATAAGGGTCTACACATGGGAAACGTTAAGGTTCTGCAATAACTGCTACGACACTATGTATGAACCCGTAAAGCAACACCTCGTAGAAGGGGGATGGCACTCAATGTGCAAATACACTGCATTGATGATGGCCTCCTCCTGTCATCAATGCGGGATATCTTTGGCGACCGTGACACCGGCTTGTAGGTGTACCGAGTGTATTGAGGAGTATTTAGAATTAACCCCCGGGAAATGGAATATTTTAAATATCGGTGGAATAATTGATGTAATCACCAGATGGTGATAGAAACACATAAATTTATATTAAAATATAAAATATCTATTTATCTCTAATAATTGTTGATTGAATGACTAACCCTCATATGAAAAGTATATATTAAATTAGTATAAGAACAAAATACAAAATGATTACAGATCAGAAACCGAATTTAATTTAAAATGGGAGTACAACACGACCCCAGACAACCACGGGAAAACGATGGACATCATGGCCCTATCGATGGAGTCATTCCCTATGACTTCCCCGAAACTTATTTACCTTTATTATTACTGTGTTGTGTACGACAGTGTGTATACCGACTCTACATATCCGATATTAAATGTATATGCACTGAATGCTATGTACAAACGAATGTGGCACCAGAATATGTGATTGAAAATTACTTACATGCTATTTGTATCGAATCCGTAGCGGAACAAATTGCGAAATGTGACCAGTGCAGTAGAGAAATAGCGTGGATTGATAAAGCAGCCACTTGTGCTGGTTGCATAGAAGAATATTTGGGCCTAACCCACCAAGAATACGCGGGGTTAACACACGGAAATTACAAAATTGTTGAAACTAGGTGGTAGTCATCTAAATAAATACTACCCTACATACGTTAACCAGTATATAAATGTCCGTTTATAAAGAAAATAGAAATAAGAACAATCAATAAGCTTGATAATTCAGATAAAAGTTATATATTGAAAGAAAATTGTATTTTAGTTTTTGATTTCAACCAATGCGACGAAAGATCGGGTACCCATAAGGATACCTGTTATTTATGGAATAAGATTAAGAAAGTACGAAATACTAATGGAATAAATAAATCATTATTAAGATAACGATAGTTTAAATCAATTTTTTTTTTTTTTTTTTTGTTAAAAGGAGAATTACCATGATTTTACCATGGATAATTCTAATCAACTTGAATCTCGTTTGGGCCCTCATTGGATACGATTGCAATGGGCAACATTTAAACGTGACAACCGTTTCATTAAATTCAGTAGGGGATTGCGAAATAAACCCAATCTCTACAACTACAAAGGAAATCTACATTCAACTTCTGCAACTCTCGGACTTCAACTACGTGGAAGCCATCCAATGCAAGCTCATAATTTCAAGAACCATTTATTACTGCGGAATGCATTCACACATTTCCGCAGTACACAACGGATTTAACGAATACCTCGAAGATTTGACCGAACGACAATGCCGAAATATGCATGAGTATGGATCCACCGTTATAGGTAATAATGTCTATTTGGTGGGACTCAAAATAAACCAGACATCAACCCGGACATTTACCATGGCTGGATCACTCACCGCTGATGGAAAATGTAACGGAGCACAATTTTCCGACCCCTATGGATCATGGGAAACAGTAGTAGTACAAGCAATGGCGAAGATAACACTTAAAACCGCTCTAGTACCAGTACGATTAGAGCCCAATAAAATCATATTGAAATCTGGAACAATATGCCACTTTCAAAATGGATTTTGTGTGGATAATGAGGACGGACACACGTTCTGGCACTCTTTTCCACCATCAACGTGCAAATTCGATCGCTATGACGTACTCTACGAAGGGCTAGCATCCAAAATTACAGATACCAGCCAAGCCGAAGAAAAATCACCTTCCGTGTATGCGTTAACCACGCAAGATATTACATTTGCTTTAACTCCAACAGGAGAGCAGCATCTATGTGGTTATACGCTTATACAAACGGAACATCCAAAACTATTCATTTTGGAAACAACTAAAGAAAGAACATTTGCATCTTTACACAAAATTCCAGTAGAAAATTTGGATATTTTCACGTATGTAAATTCCAAATTTGTCTACGTGGAAAAACATATAAGAACTGAATTAAAAACTCTATACCGAGATATAATTATACAAAAATGCTTATTGGAACAACAAATATTAAACAATGCTCTAATAATTGCTACACTGAAACCAGACGAATTTGCCAATATAGTCACAAAAATACCGGGACATATGGCACTAGTAGCTGGCGAAGTGATTCATATTGTAAAATGTATTCCTGTTCAAGTAAAAATACGAAAGACAGACGAATGTTATATAGAACTACCTGTGTGGTTAAGAAACAATTCAATGTTCTTAACACCAAAAACACACATTTTAACCACTCAAGGGACACATAGGGAATGTAGTCCCATTCTACCAGTCATGTATGAAATTGACCAAGCATGGCACAGAATTTCACCACATCCAATTGAAGTTCGTCCACCCCAAATATTACATCCAAAAACGAAACTCAACTGGCATTATACATCTCCTTCAGATCTCGCAACCAGCGGAATATATACACAGAAGGAATTGGAAAATTTAAGGGACCATATTATGTTCCCCGCAGAAAAAGCAGGCGTACTAAATACAGTCGCCAGAGGAGTATCCGGGAAAAATATTCCCGCAGGATCAATTTCAATAATGGGCATTATGGACGAAGAAACCATCGCATCATTAGCCGAAAATGCAGCAGCCAAATTTTGGAATGGATTTCTTAAATTTGGAACAGTCACCGCAGGACTACTAGGAGTTTTTATTATCATTAAAATAATAAAAACCATATTTGATACCATTATACACGGATACCAAATACATGCAGTCTATGGATGCGGATTACACTTGTTAGGGGCAATTTGGAGCTCTTTAACAACCTTAATCATACATCTGGCCAAGAAAAAGCAACCGTCATCGCAGAATCCAGATCAACCAACAACAACTGACGAGGGACGACAACCGACTCCAGCAGCGAGAGAATTCAAAGAAGCCATGCAAGAATTAAAACAAATTTCCTCTGGAAATTTGCTTTCTAAAGGGGGAGGTGTCACGTCCCGCGACGTGGAGTCAACTATTATTTAACCCTTTAAATCATTCAAACTTACTATTTCGTACTTTGGTATATTATAACCACCTTAAATAAGTTATCAATACAATACATAGCCGAAAAGGCATTATAATCAAAACTCGCGATAAGAAAACCAAGTCAAGAATCATCAAACGGCAACAGTGAGCAGGAGAACCAGCACGAAGGAGGTAGCCACACACCAACTAACTGCACACCAGCTAGTCAACCGCGCACACCAAGGGGACCAGTAGACGCCAGCTGATGGGTCAGAGGCCCCTTCCGCCAGCAGAGTCGACACCTTCATGAAGCTGCGCTCCTGATCATCGCCACAAATTTGCCCTCCCTTTATATCCCGTAAATCGAGCTCCAATACGGAACCGATGAATATTAACTTCAATCCCTAGTATGTGGGCTGTACGAAACCAATCGTACAGTGCACATCGAAAACCTAATAGCGTAAACTTCTAAATATGAATTAAAATAAGAATTTAACTATCGACGCTGCTGAGAGTTTCGTATAACGGCAGAAATACGTCTTAAGTAAGTCAGAAGACACCGAAATAGGCGCGCAATAGCTCAAATTCTGCAGTAAACAAAACTCTCAGATAGCCCACTGGAAAGAATTCTTCAGGTGGATCCCACGGCAGATGATTGGAAGATTTCATCTCCCACCGTCTAAATTGTCATGTGACAAACCTGGAGAAGGAGTGATCGACAGCCCTATAAAAAAGGACTGACCACCCACGGAGATTAATTAATTAACCAAGTATTATATTTGGCATACCACGTACATAAAAGTGACAGTTTTATAAAACTTGTAAAAGTAACCAATCACACAGAACAAAGTGAAAATAAAAGTGTTTTTACCAATATACAAGTGGCGATGCCTAGAGGCCACCGCGCAGGAAGAAAATACCAATTGAGAAAGTTAGCATTCGCTTTTCGGAACGCGCCAGCGGAAAATCAGTTATTGGGTGTCACTGCACAGCCGGCTGTATTGAAAACACCCCAATATCAACCCTTCGGGAAGACGATCGAAGTAGGACCCTGGGCCCCTCCGAAAAAGTACGAAGTTGAGGAGATCGACGAGGTATCTGAGATACCAATTCCTTGGCGACTCATCCCCATCGACCAGTAAAAGGTAGGCAACATAAAATATTTAAATAATACAAATAAAAATATTACGTCCAACTAACCCAGAGCATAAAGTCCCTGGACTAGCTCAAAAGCGGAAAAATTAAAATATAAACTCCCTTAAATTCGCGGTCTCAAATAAGAAGTAGCGACGTAACAGTCACACACATCATTTTGCTAGTCTCGACAAGGGGAATATTCTAAGGTTTTTTTTGGTAAATAATGATTTTTAAATAATAGCCCGACCGAGCGCCTCACGCTTGCGAAATAGCACCGCGACGGGAATAAGTGGCCCCGAGAGAGGCATAGGCATCCGCAGGCATCCAGTAGTGGAAAAGGATCCCTGAAAAACGTATTCCATTACCAAAGCGAGTGAAAAGAGGCAAAATATATTATTTTCAACACCTGCATGAAAATTTGTGCTTTTTTACCACTGCTGAGCGGGAGCAAAATGACCAATTTCAGATGTATTCGCGTTTTCTACTTTTTACGCATAACTTTTTACTTTCCTCCCTGGAGTTTGACGTTACCCTATGGTACGAAGATGCAGTTGTTCGACTAATCGTTATCCCCATGAAAAACTTTCAAAAAGTAAAAAAATTACGCCAAGTACACGAAAATCAAATAAATCATAAAAAATAGAAGGTAATATAAATCACGAAAATTAGAAAAAGTATACAATACAAAAAAAGATGTGAAATCAAAATGAGCTGCCAGTACATAAAGGTGCTTTTCAACTGCGCTTAAGATGGCACAACTACATACACACAGCTAAAATGTTGTGTTCATACATTCCATTACAATGTATTACATAATATTAAGCAGATATATTTTTATACAAATAAATATTTTAATACGAATAAATATTTTATTCAAAATACTTGGCGCTGCTCTCCGAATTGGTATTGCTAAACTGAATAAATATGTATAAATTGCAATAATCTTTTTCTTTCTTTCGTGTGCGTACGTTCGTGAATGTGTGTATGAGCATATGCTACGTATGATATTCGAATTAAATATATGTATAATACATCTGACAGCGTTTCTAATACTCGTATGTATATGTATATGTTTATGTATTTTAGATCGCAGCGCCAAGTATTTTGAATAAAATATTTATTCGTATTAAAATATTTATTTGCATAAAAATATATCTGCTTAATATTATGTAATACATTTTTTTCTTTGTATAAATAGCCATTGTTATAATTGGCGCAATTTTTGTATATCATTAACTTTGTAAAGCTATTTATTAATTTACGACAATGTTTTTAAATGAGATTCTTTTTGATGGGATAAATAAAATGCCCGCGATATTAGTAATAGAATGTATGAACACAGCATTTTACCTGTGTGTATGTAGTTGTGTCATCTTAAGCGCAGTTGGAAAGCACCTGTATGTACTGGCAGCTCATTTTGATTTCACATCTTTTTTTGTATTGTATATTTTTCTATTTTTTGTGATATTATTATCTTCTATTTTTGTGATTTATTTGTTGTATATTTTCTTCTATTTTTTTGTGATTTATATTATTATCTTCTATTTTTTGTGAGTTATTTGATTTTCATGTACTTGGTGTAATTTTTTTACTTTTTTGAAGTTTTTTTATGGGGTATACTATTTCCAGACTGAACCTTATTCCCTAATATCTGTTAGGCCCCATTAAGTATCAACTTGATTATTACTCGCAAAGATTAGCCACGCATAAATGCCAAAAAATGCAACTTCAGGCTTTTGCCCTAAACAACCCCCAAGAGGGATAGTGAAAATAAGTGAAATGTCTTTTCATGTTGTCCTCCATTTCTCTTAGGCTCGAAGCGAAAGGCGGGGTATTTTGCTGTGGTCGAGGCCATATATATTGGCCGGTGAATTCGTTTTCGTGAGCGGCGATCGAGGAGAAATCAACCACCACCATCTGACGATCGCGAATTTATCAGTTGGAGTTCCGCGGTCATCGCAGGGTGTAATCTTAGAGCATATATAAATGGAGGTATCATTGCCTAAGAGTGACTGCTTCGAAACTGTTGCCAACATCACGCGAGAGACGGCGAGGACGAACCTGATGCAAAATCAGGGAGCCTCTAGGAATGGAGTCACATGCGGACGAACCTGATTCGAAATCAGGGAGCCGCAGGAAGGTGAAACGTCGTGAACGAACCCGATGCGAAATCGGGGAGTCACTAGGATGAAGTTCACAGACGAACCTGGTGCGAAACCAGGGAGCTGTTAGGAGGTTGGATTATTCACAGACGAACCTGGTGCGAAACCAGGGAGCTGTTCGGAAGTTGGTAGATTTACAGACGAACCTGATGCGAAATCAGGGAGCTGTAGGATACGGACGAACCTGATGCGAAATCAGGGAGCCGTAGGAGGGTGAGGTTTCGTGGACGAACCCGATGCGAAATCGGGGAGCCACTGGGTTGGATAAGATTCCTTGTTGTGGATGAAAGGTTGCGAACGAACCTGATGCGAAATCAGGGAGTCGCGGGAAATGTTAGTAATGCCTCGTAACTCTTAATTAATATTTGATACAACTCGAGCGGTAAAGTTGTATCGGTGGGTGAGTGCTACTAATATTATAAGGATCGCTGGGTAAGAGATGGGTTTAACGAATCTACTCGATTTACACGTGAACACCATACGTATATTCAATAATTAGTTATTGTACAAATGTAAGTGTCGCGATTAAATAATAAATAAAAGTGTGTAGGTTACCACTAGTTGCACGGTGTTGACGCACTGGCGATGCGGGGCGTACGAGTGGCTATTTCAAAGTGCCAAATAGGATATAAACCGGACTCGCGGATCCTATGAGGTTAACTATGATTCTGACAGGGACTTTAGCCCGATCTTACCAACTCTGTACGAGCGTGACACGACGTGACTTTACGCGTGACTCTATAGCTTTTAACCAACGAGGGATGAAACCAAAGGGTTTATATAGTCCCAAAAATGAGTGGGGATGCATTAGGAATTTCCATATAAGGAAATCCTTCGGGGTCGTCGTCGTGTCACTCCCGTTCCCATGGTCGTGATCCAGATGGTCGAGATCATGACCCCCTTAGTGGTATGTGATAAACAAAAAGGCTTTTAGGGCGTTTTCCCTTCGCAGACGCGAATTACCCTCGACTACGGGGGGCCGACCTCGATTCGCTGCGGTCGGCCGAGGATTCATAATACCTGATTCAGAAATAAAATAATTCTTAACTCTTTATCGTATTGATATACAAGTGATACCGATGGATTCCTTATGTTTTCCGATGAAAATCATGCCAAATTGCATGTAAATCGGACTATTTTTAACGAAATGAATTTGAAATAATGCAAAACATTTGTTCATGGAATTTCCTTCATTATGGTCCGAATTACGTCGTTCTTGGTATTATTTTCATCGGAAAAACATGAAGGAATCTATTGGCGTCGTTTTCGCAAAGATCTGATGAGAAATGCGGAAATCCTGGGCATTTCTCACTTCTTAATGTTATTCCAACCCCTCCGAGGTTCGAAAGCCATAAAATTCGGTGAGGTACCGCAGAGGGTTGACCTCGCCACGGGGTGCCAGACCGCATCTCTCTGACAGGCGTCGCTCCAGAATCACGTTCTGTACTCTGTAAGTTCTCGAGATTCTCGAGTATCTCGGGTAGTTTTCCTGGGTAGCGCTTATCCGGGAATTTTCCTCGTCCCGGGTATCTCACGGGTACCCGGGTACCCGGGTATCTCGGGTACCCGGTCCACAGCTACAGCCCTAACATCTACATGCTGGGATACTAAATCTTGTTTAGTCCATAAGTTATACTCGACCAGCTTCGTAAAATCGTCCACATTAAATTTACTATAATCCCTACCACTAAATTCTTTATATTTATTTACATTCTTGTTCATATTTAGCATTACTTTTAACCATGCATGGTCCGTTATCTTAGGTTCATGAACTACTTGTACATTTATCTCCCTATTTGCAAAGATTAGATCTATGATTGTTCTACTATTGTTTGTGATTCGTGTTGGTTCGTTAACATATTGTTTCATGCCTAGACTCTGCATAGTTGCTAAGAGCTTATTTGTATAAAAAGAATCCGTCCTACAGTCTATATTAAAGTCTCCTACTAACATGCACTCTTCTTTTATCGTTAGCTCTTCAACTACTTCCTCTAGGTATCCTATAAAATCACCATGTGACGCACTCGGTGAGTGGTATACTACCATTATCACTCCTTTGTACATTTCCAGTTCTACTTTTATCGCGACACCCCAGCAGTTCCTATCAATCTTTTTCAGTAGTACTACTTCGTAATTGACCTCCTCTCTTATATACAAAGCAACCCCCCCCCCCCCCCCGGTATTCCTAGTCCCCGCATCGCATCTAATCACATTATAACCCGGTATATTTACTTCACTATCCTCGATGTCAGCAATTAGTCTGGTCTCCGATAACCCTATGATCGCAGGATTTATTTTCTTCATAACCTGATGTTGTATTCCATCTTTGTGTGCCATCAAACTGTGGGCGTTTGTATACATTATTTGTTCCCCTTTCTTCTGTTGCTGCTATTTCTTAGTACCATCCCAACCAGCTCTCCTCTTCTTCTCCTCGATAGCTCTTTTATATGACGGACACTTCGGATTAAGACCATCATGTTCGTCATTTAGTTTCAGATTGTATGTTTTATTTTTAAACACACAATTAACACACTTATTTTGTTTCGCTGTACATTCGGTCGCCTTGTGTTTTCCTGCACACTTATGACGTGTTTCATCTCGGGTACAGTTCTTTGCAATGTGATAGAATCCCCAGCACTTAAAGCATCTCTTAACACTGTGGTGCCTGAAAGCCAGACATTTTTTCCACCCTATATTTAATTTTTCTTTCTTTATTATCAAATCATGTGTTTCTTCATCTACTTCGATTATTATAGATCCATTTTCCTTATTTTTCGGTTGGCTCTTCTCTTTACCTTTCTTCTGCAATATCCTTTTTAATATTCTTATATGGGATCCTTCAAAGTTATTTTGTTTGCCGATTGTATCTATCAACTCCTCATCCTCCAAATCCATCTCTTCTCCATCGATATTTATAATTTTTATTTTCGGCTTCATCTGCACCGACTCCGTTATATTATACTTTTCACCAAGCTTGGATTGCATTGTAACTTTTAAATTTACCATTTCTTCTTCCGTTTCACAGCCTAGGATTACCGTTCCTTCTCTTCCTTTTCTTAGTCTTGTTATTCCCATTGGCATCTTCTTTATATCCACTTTTTCTTTTATTACTTTCTTAGTGGTCTCGCTTTCTTGCTGGTTCTTTGGTTTGATGATAATAATATTTTGCTTCTTCTTCTTAACTATTTCGCTGTAACTATTGTGCCCCCCTTCCGCTGAACTATGCATTTCTTTCTGTATCATTTTACACAAGTCATCCAGGTCACGTTTGATAGCCTCGAGTTCCTCTTGCACAATCTCCTTGATCATCACTTTTATTTCATTCTTTCCTGCAGTTGCGTCTTTCATTTCTTTAACAGTTCTTACAAGCCAATCTATCTTTGCATCAAGATCTTTGGTTCCACCTATGGATCCTGCAGATCCCAGTCTATCTCTGCTGCCTCCTACCGATGACAGTATTTTTTCACTTTCAACGACAAACTTCTCATACGGGCCTGGACATGTCACATACTCATTATTTCGATCATAAATTTTATGCTTACTCGCACAGCCTGGATGATAAAAAAGTTTAACGCACGATTTACATGTCACTACCTGACTTCTTATTGCCTTCTTACATGCCGAACATCGATATTCGACATCTTCCTCCTCCATGACGATAATTATCGCCTGCCGCCGATATTATCAACAGGTTCCCAATACCGCGCCAATGCTACGTGCCACGTCAATGCTAATGTCTGCCTGTCGCGTGTCAACTCCCCTCGCACAGTAAATACATTGATGAAACATCCAAAAATGAGCACCTTCCGGACCAATTTGATCCTTGCCTATAGTTCTATAGTCCCACCACTTATTATAATTTTCTCTGACACTTTTACCACATAAAATGCACTACATTTACAGAGCGATGTTCACCACGTCCACTCCCATTGAGAGAGAGAGAGAGAGAGAGAGAGAGAGAGAGAGAGAGAGAGAGAGGGAGAGAGAGAGAGAGAGGGAGAGAGAGAGAGAGGGAGAGGGAGAGAGAGAGAGACAGACAGACGTAACATTGGCTCTCCTGCTTGCAACAGACTTCCAACCATTCAATAATATAGTGAATGATAAAGGGGTTTCAGGATGTTTGTGAATAAGCTAGAGATCCCAAGTATGTAATTCCGAGTAAATAGACACCGAGGGGAAAACGATCATGAAAAAACTGTATTCCGACATGCCAAGAAAATTAAAAGAAGACCCCCATGGCCGTTCCAAAAACTTGTTTATAGAAAACCACCCCCCCCCCCCATTGACCCCCATCGACCGCTGTACTTTTCCAACTAACTGGTTCGTTTTTCCAAAAATTCGAATTTGGGAGTGCTATCTTCGCAGTCCTATAACCGGCACGTTTCAACGTATCTTTGACACGGGAGCAGGCGCGTGTTGGTCTCTTTTCGACCGATGATTTCGTATGTTTTGAAACATGATCCATAGCGTTCGACTGTTTACTTTTTCCGTGGAGCTATTCTCATTTGAAGGACGTCTCGACTTGCCTATGTCGCGAGGCAACAGTTAGTGCATTCGTGTAGGTTTTGAAACATAAATTGTTACACGTCGGTCTTTTCGACCATAGCGCGCCTGCTAGCTAACGTTACTCTCATTTCGTCTGTCGCATAGAACGCGTACTGCGTGGCAATCATGGCTAATTCTAATTTCCGAGATTTCTTAAGGGGTTAGGACACAGTAACGGGCCCAGAATTCAGATGATTTTTAGACGACGATAATAAGAAAAGTAAACAATCGATTAATATATGCCTTTGTGTTTTAGTCCACTATATTATGAACTATAAGAAGAGCGTATAATATTTACAAAATAGCATTTGTACGTCGTGCAATGTCTCCATTTAAAATGTCTTTTTTTTTCCGGATGGCTAACTGGTGGGACGGATTCCGGGAAATCGGATGAATTGTATCAAAAACCCCCAAAATGTCATAAACTATAATATATTCCCTAGGCATTGACGATCCAACACTTCAAATTTTTCAATTATTGTACAAAATATAAACAGAAAGATCACACACACTTTTGTCGAAATTTGATCATTATTTTTCAAACACCGGCCATTTTGTCAATTTTCGCAAAAATTGAAATGTTGGATCGTCAATGCCTGGGAAATATATTATAGTTTATGACATTTTTGGGGTTTTTGTTATAGTTCATCCGATTTCCCGGAATCCGGCCCACCAGTTGGCCATCCGGAAAAAAAAAGGATATTTTAAATGGAGACATTGCACGGCGTACAAATGCTATTTTGTAAATATTATACGCTCTTCTTATAATTCATAATATAGTGAACTAAACACACAAAACCTTATATTAATCGATTGTTTACTTTTCTCATTATCGTCATCTAAAAATCGTCTGCTTTCTTGGCCGGTTACTGTGTCCTAACCCCTTAATGAATGAAAGCATCGAAGACGAGATCAGTGATTCCGCAGAAGATTCTGATTATATTATACAATCCGATCACGATACAGATTCGGAAATTGATTGTGCGGATATAGAGATAGATGTAGAGGAGGCATATACTTTGAGTGAAGGAAACGCAAGTGTTTATTCTTTACTTTCAAGAAGCAGTTTCTAATCTGAGGAAATTATAAAAATTTAATACATTTACAAAGTCATAAATTTATAAGTATATTTTTTTTAAACAAAAAATATAAATATGAAATATATTAGATAATTGTTATTATGAAAAAGTAAAAATTAAACGATAAATTCAACTTTTGATATGACATTTTATTTTTAAAATCAATTACAATGTATTTGTATAAAAATACATTTTCCAGAACTCCACGATCCATTACATTGGCAAAGATAAAACAACAATATGGTCTAAAATACCACCTAGGAACAAGAGTGAAACTAAAAAACATAACGTTGTCAATGAACGTCAAGGCGTAAGACCTACTGCTAAAAATGCTAAAACGGCCATTGATGCGTGGAGACTTTTTTCTATCTGACGATATGATTGAAAAGATAGTTCTGTATGCTAATATTTATACAGTGAGTAAAAAAAGTATTGCCACACTTTTTAAAATCGCACAACTTTTTTAGAATTGGTCCAAACGACACGAGTTTTTTTTTTAGAAGGTAGAAGGATTACTTTGCTAAGTGACGTGTTTCGTAGTTTTGAAAAAAAAATGCAAATTTGTCGGAATAGCAAAAAAACATAGAAAGGCAGTTTTTTCAACTTTTTTTTTCTGAGCCTGTAATGAAAATTATAAGGTCGAAAATCGCTTGATTTCGGGAATTTCGCGATTTTCGACCTTATTCTGCGATCTTTAAACGTTTGTAACTCGGAGCACCGTTAACCGATTTTGATGAAATTTTCAGCATGTATACAGCTTACTTAAATTTACAAACGGGTTTTTTGAATTTTCATTACAGGCTCAGAAAAAAAAGTCGAAAAAACTGCCCTTTCTATGTTTTTTTGCTATTCCGACAAATTGCATTTTTTTTTCAAAACTACGAAACACGTCACTTGGCAAAGTAATCCTTCTACCTTCTAAAAAAAACTCGTGTCGTTTGGACCAATTCTAAAAAAGTTATGCGATTTTAAAAAGTGTGCCAATACTTTTTTTACTCACTGTACATGTAAATCAAAGTTTTAAGATCCACCAAAATTTTTTTCATCAAGCAAACATATTAAACGATAATAACTAACAAGAACAACGTATACTTCTTTTAGTCTACAAGTACAAAACTATAAGATAACGTCAGCGTCGACGCCATCGAGGAAGTATAGGATAGACTTATCACCAGTGATGGGTTTACTACGTTACATCGAATTTACTACGTGACACGCGTAAAAAATGTAAATAATTGTAGAAAATGTAGAAAATGTAGAAAATGTGAAAAATTCATATACAAACTATTAACCTCTACCAATCTGCCATCCCTTCCCTCTTATTTTCACCCCCTTGACACTCTGTGACAAAGTTTTACCCGGGCAATACCAGGTGCTTTAAGCTAGTAATAATTTCAAAATTTTTTAATAAAGTTCATAAGTTTGGTGAACAAAAGATACTCTAATTTGTACATACATATATATCAACTTATCAGCATGGATTCTGAAGAAATTGATAAAGCTTTAGCAAATTATTTCTTTGGATGTAATATTCCGTTTAGTGTTATTGAATCTAAACATTTTAAGAACTTTGTTCATAAATTGAACCCGAATTATAAAATTCCAACTAGAAAGACGTTGTCGAATAATTTACTAAATGCAAAATTTCAAGATTATAAAAAATCAATAACCAGTGTGGAATCTGAAGATTCAGTTCTACTTTTAGACGGTTGGAAAAATTCATCAGCCAACAATAAATATTGTATGTAGTTGCGATTCTGAATTTAAGTGATAACAGTGGTACATTTATCTTGATGCCTGGAATTTCAGTTGTATCAGAGAAACTGGCGAGGCATTAAGAGAAGTTGTTAATCAATGTATGATAATGGGCGCAAGAACAATTTAATTTAAATATATATGCAGTAATAACAGGCAATGCCTCGAATATGATGTCCATGGGAGGAACAATCGATGTATGGCACATGACTTGTAGTAGCCACAGTGCGAATTTATTATGCAAATCATTATTAGATAAGGATTTTTCTGCTAAAGCGAACAATTTATTAAAAAAGTTTAAGTCTCCAGCTCTGGAATCCCAGGTATTAGCGGCGCTCTTGGTGGTCAGAGAATGATTTTAGCTGCCGAGACTCGTTGGTGCAGCTATCGTCGAGATACCTTTAGAAGATGCCTCAGGAATTTGGAACCTATGCGTCTTCTTGTTGCTAATGCAGAGAATTTTAATATATATATATAAAAGAAGAAATAAGAACTTTGCTTTCCAATCCTACATTTGAAATGAAGCTTTTCGATAATATACTAATACTCGATCCAATTTGTGAATTAATTAATAAATGTCAATCCTTGGATTGCCCAATCGCCGAAGCTACTGAAATGTGGTTAAAATTAGACGTTCCTGCAGATAATGAAAATTATAAGAGAATGATTTGCGAACGAATCGAAAAGTCTGTAAACTGCTGCTATGGACTCGCTGCCAATTTCTTAAATGCGAGCTTTCAGGGTAGAAGGTTTTTAATAAATGCCAAGTGTGCAAATATTCTTCGTGATTTTCTAAAAACTACTTTAATAGAAAATGCTGGCCTTGTTCAACTTGAACATTATAAAAATAAGACTGGATCGTTTGAAGTTTTATTTTCAAGAAATTACGATTCACGTAATACTTTTTGGAGAGCATCGAGGTATTTTTATCCAGAACTTGGCCAACTGGCATTAGAGTTGTACAATTTATGTTCATCTACTGGACAATTGGAAAGATTATTCTCCAAATGGGGGCTCGCGCGTTCATCCTTTGAAAAGGAATCGTTTACGAGAAGACACATCCGCAGCACAGTTGTTGGCTTTGTATTATGAATTGCAATTAAAAGATAACCAAACTATAATATCCTTCAAATTGAATGACGAAGATGTAGATTAAATTATGCAAATACTATGTAATATTACTTTTGAACTTTTGCATTGAAAACGAAATAGGTATATTTCTATCCACACGATACAGAATTTTATATTTCATGCTTATGTTAAATTCATTTTCTTAATAAATCAAAATCTAACGATTTAAAAATTCATATAAAAACTAAAAACCGTCATTGAAATATTAAGGGTTTTGTTAAGGAAAAGTATGCGTATACATTATAAAAATACAAACTTTATTTTATTTATTACAACATTTGGTACGTAAGTAATATTACTTATATAAACTAGGCAGAACAGATAGTATCGCAGTTTTCAGATCAATTATAATTGTTGTAATTCTTAAATAAGAGCAAATATTCAGTTGTAGTTCTACGACGAGTACATTAATTTTCCTATCGATCGCATTTCTTAAAATCTTTTGTATTTTTCTCGCTGATCTTTAACAAATAAAATAATTCTAACATTGAATTATCACTATAAGCAGGAATGCTAAGAATTTTCCGAGCCATTTCGGCTAAATCTGAATGTAATTTTAAAACCGACTTCCAGAATACTTTCCACGATACGTATTCTTTTGTTTTTTTTTTTTTTTTTAGTAAAGTATCAAATATTCCTTTATCTTCTAGGAATTCAAAATAACTTGTCATTCCTGCTTCATTTAAATGCTCAATTAAAAATAGCATCGTTTCTTGTTCATATTGTTTGAATTGCTTTCCCCGATATGCAGGATGCAAAAAGTTCCCTACCAGCACGAACTGTTTATAAATTAGCCGAGCACTTTCTTCTATTATAGTTTTGAATACTGCGTCATTGTTTTCATCATTTTCCATACTTTTCCAATCTTCAATCGCATCTGCAGTCACATAATTAATTATTTCTCTTTTCAATAATATTACAAATGTGCTCGAAAACGTTTACAAGTTCGCCTAGATCTTTTTCAAAAGTTGCATCGAGTAAGATTAAAGTGCGATTATTAGAAAAGGTAGTTCGATTTTCTATTAAAAGTTGACGCATTATTTTTAAGTTTTTGAAACAAGATGATAAGGTTGCTTTGAAATAACCGCACAAATCTTGGTCATCTGTGAAATCAACTTTTACACCAGATGCTAAGATTATATATTTTTCAATAATTTTCCAATCGTCCAATAACAGTTGATAATTTTTAAAAATGTCATACTTGGTTAAACTTTTAATTAATAACCATAATTGTTTTGATAAATCAAGAAAAAAGCAAAAACCAGAATCCAAGGTTTTTATACATAATTCTATATAGCACAAACTATAGCACGAACATCAGCATCGTATTTTTCTTTTGCTAAAGAAATTGATAGGACAATAAAAGAAAGATTCTATATCGTTAATGGATTCTTCAGAATTTACATATAATAAATTCTCATATCCATTACACTCTATTGCGCTAAAAAATTGTTTATCATTTGTCGTTTTGATAAATCAATAATGTTCCAGAAGTCTCGAATCGCGGAATACTGTTTAAATGTTTCTTATACACGTTAGGTAAAAAAGTTCCGACAATTCTTCAGCAGTTGGAAGTTTATACGGCGGTCGTAACTGATTTACCAAGTTCTTTAAATACTTGGATTTTGTATACTCAAATCCAACATTCAAAACAACTAATAATTCTAGTAAAGATTCGTTTATCTTAATTATTTCATCCTTACTGGTCCTATCAATAAAATTTTTCAACTTTTTCGTTTTCGACGATCTTCTATAGTTATCGCAAGCTCGGTGTTGATACTTTTATTACAAACTTGGTCATTTTCTTTGCATTGCTTTCTGTGATATCAGGTTGACTAATCTCCAATTCATTATTATTTAATATGTCATCGTTCTTTGTAGAATCGTTGCTATCACGTTCTTTTCGTTTATGTTGCAGTTGGTTATTATTACTTTCAATGTCTTTACACGCATTTCTGTAAAATAAAATAATATAAAATATTAGTAAAAACAATGTATTTAAATATGTGTGTGTGTGTGTGTGTGTGTGTGTGTGTGTGTGTGTGTGTGAGTGCGCGCGCGCGCGCGCGCGTGTAACAGTAGTAAATGTAGATAAACATGATTATTTAAGCATAAGTGAATTAAATATTATAATGCATAATAATAAAATACACTAAATTACCTATGTGATGATTGTGAAAAGGAAAGAAATTGTTAAGACACGGTAGGATACGCTAGGATGTTAGGACTCACATTGACACAATCACGCGAATAAAATGAAAAAGAGTATACGATCGACGTTAGATTGTAACGCGAAAGTGAACTATAAAAAAATTATTATTAATAATCCACTCTTTTCGAAATTCAAGCAAGACAACGACGCACGCGAGTGGATCTGTTTCCCAACGTTACTTTATAATATTTATGTATATGCAAAATGCAGGAAGTCTTCAAAACTATCGCGGGTGGTGCTTCTTCATTTCTTACACAAACTCATTAAACACAGAATGAAAGCTTCCAACGATCCATCATCGTTAGAGTGGTGTGGTATCATTATAGTCGCTCTACAGATTCAATGATTTTTCAACGTTTTCTAACAAACTCCCGACAGCTGCAACCCCATATAGAGCTCTTTATCGCTCGCAAAACACTAATTCATCGTAATGCAGTCATTCAGTTTCAAAATACGCAACTTTACTTTAAAGTACGACGACGTTGCAGCCTTCCTGAAGGCCGCAACCTTGGGATCGCTTTAGTGCAGATCCCGATGCAGGTCCCAGTGGGCAATGCGAGCATTTTGGGGGTCGCGACTCTAATTGGGAAACGCGAACTCGGTGGATGTCGCGACACTAATATTATATCGAACAGGAGCAAGTTGGTTAATCTAGACTAACTCTAATTCAAACAACACAAGGACTCATCGACGCAGCGCTAATCTTTATAAATAAAAAATAAAAAAACAGGAGGGGGGGGGGGGGGGTATCGGTACCATCGATGTGGTACCGCTAAATCAAAGAACGCGCGATCAGTCAAAATCGCAACGCTAATTATTGAAAAAAGGGGGGAGCATATAATGCAAGAATATTAATTCGAAGACTAATTCAAAGTGTGAATAAATAAAATAGTTTAAATAATCGCGTTCGTCATTCATTCGCAACGCTACTCTCGAAGCAAACATTCTAACATGCAAGAATAATTCCGCGAACCACGATTAACTTTTATTCGCAACGCTAACTCGAACCGTCAACATTTCATTCGCAACACTAATTCAACTCGCGAGTTGCCCCTACATCCCTGGGTGGATATGTCAATGGGCCAGCATACAGCTGACCAATAACTACTACTACTACTACTACTACTACTACTACTACTACTACTACAGGCGAGCACAGTAACAAAATAATGCAAAAATGACCCCGCAACCCCTGGGGGATGCAAAACCATTTCAGCAGCCCACACGACGTGGCCTCTTCCCTGGCCGGGCTATCTTCGGCTCATTAGCCACTCGTTTCTTTTTTTCGGATCGAAAATAGATCCGCACCTGCTCGGAGTCACGAGCGCAACGCGAAACGTTTCGAGGGCCTATCTTTCCGTTCGCGAACGCGTGACCAACGACCATAGAGTGCAATGTCGCTGGCTTCGAAGGGTCGAATGCATCATAGAGTGGGTGGTGGTCAGTGTTGGTACGACGGTTGACGATCGTCTGCATCACGTTCGCTAACTTTGCAATCTCGACCGTTGAAAAGATAATACGTTTCGAGCCTGTCTCCACCCCGGTTCCGATCGCGACCAGCGACCATGTGCAATGGCGACCACTGGTGTGTGCGAAAAAGCCGAAAGGATGAAGCGAGTCAGAAGCGAGGGCGGCATACTCCGCTCGCGCCAGCTTCACCCTCGACTTTTCTCACTGGATTGTTCGCCTGAAAGCAGGTGATCGCGCGCGCGAGAAAACGACCCCACCCACGATCAGAGAATGCGAACACTCGCCCCGGCCCTACCTACTTATATTTAAGTCAGACATTCGTACCAGAGGGTAAGTTACCTATCCTGCCCGGCACCTGTATTTAAAAAGCATGGCAAAACACATTCTCGCAAACACACTCATCCCAGTGACAACCCACTCCACGATTCTCAAGCATCACCGCCCGGGTGCTTTGGCCTACACTAGAGAGAACGTCCCGGGACGTCTCCGTCAGCCGAGCTTGGCCCACATCATACACAATCTAAGGTACGTACCATTTTGCCTGAAATCGACTGACAAGGCTAGTGACCATTGCGTGTAATGCACTTGCCTGTTGATTAACTACTCTACGTCGTTACATATATTTATATGTAAATGCTAATAGTTTCTCATTTGATTGAATGAGATCGATAAGATTCATGTACATATTCCATAGAAGCTACTGTGCAAACATTGTATAAACTATAAATCAAGGGATATGTACAGAGGTGTGAAGAAATATTTATGAACCGACGCACTACCACATACTAACCACGCACACACAATACACAAATGTGGAAGTACGTCGTGCACGGTACACACTAACGCAATGCCAGCCGCTAGTTTTGTTTATTAGTTAGTTACGAGCTAGGTCATCATGCCCTGTTGTCGTCACCCATCGTCACGTAGCGCCTGGGCACGTGAATGAGTTTCGAGACAACAAAGCATGGAATGGAAAACCTAAAAATCCTGATCTAGAAAGAAGCTCGTTAGTGTATTCTGTCTACCTACTTTTTACTTTCTCATTGAAATTTTAGGGAAAATGACTGGACTTTGTATTTCTCAATTAATCGAGAATACACTTTCTCAAGGAAAATACTCTAATTAATAGTGTTGCATTTGTGAAGAAAATTAGTTGTTCAAGAATAAAAGAGACTCTAATAAAGATCATTCAGACAAAAACGAAAGACTCTGATCAGAGAATAAATGATTTCAAAGATTTTTGGAAACGTTAAGAAAATTTCGGGCGACTTGGTCGTCAAAGCATATCTGCTTTCCAAGGAGGAGAGAACTATATACACGATGCTTTTTTATTTTGACCACGAAATCACCCACCCTGAACTGCCTTCTTGTACATAAACAGCATCCAACATCATTACTTTCTCACAAACGGACAAAAATACAAAGATTATTATCAAACTATATCCTGTTAAAAATATAGAGAAGAATTAACTCGTTCGGTATCATACATTGTATACGAAATGTTTATTGAATATCATCGAACATGATCGGATGGCATCCGACTTCTCTACTATGTACACGACAATCAAATTCACTCGCACATCGATAATATTCACGACAATATCCAATCTCGATCAAATATTTATATTAGAAATCATTAATCATATTCTAGAGCTTACTATATGGAAAAACGCGATGTACAAGAAGACCCTAACTATCCTGATCTAAGAAATGGCACATGAACAACAACAAGTAATAGTTACTAACTACTCATGGGTGGCAGCGGGAAACCAACATACCCCCCCATGGTCACTTTGCTCGCCAAAGCACGTATACAACCGGCACCGATCACCCGTGCCGTTTCGGACCTTTCGTCCTACGACACGATGAGTGTGCGAGACCAGAGGAATAAGAAAAGCATGCGACTTACTACTTGGAGAGTACAGCTGACATCGTAGGAGTCATCGAGGGTGTCGGGGGGCAGCCGGGGGGCAGCCTTGGTCCAGCCAAGTCCTATAACAAACGAGAATAAAACGTATTATGATTTATTTCCAAGATCGTCGCAGTGTAATTTCAATCATAACGAACGGTGTCGCACAAAAAGGAACTAGAAACTAATGATATTTTTCAATCGTATCCAAGCTTTAAGATTGAAACTTGAAAATGTTGAATTATAAAGTGAGTATTTCGAGTACACAATGGAATGAAACGAGACACTTACATCCTTCCATCGTGGTCCTGCCGAGCCAGCGAAACTCATCTTCAGCTGACGCAGCACTCCGAATACTCCGATATACCGATACAACTAAATTCACGTTTATAAATAAAAAATAAAAAAAAAGACTACCACTCTCCCCCTCTCCCTCTCCCTCTCCCTCTCCCTCTCTGCCGAACAAAGAGATTTCGAACAACAAAACTGACTCTAATCCCGCGACTTGAGTCTTGAAATGCGATGGCAACACTGACTCTATCCACGCGTGTGATTAAGCAAAGAAATTCTGCAAAAGGAGCCACTCTCCACTGTGGGGAAAAAAGTACTTTCTTTTTGAACTTTTACGCAACAAGCACCGATTCTACCAACCGCATTGCGCGCGGCCACCAAATTTCCTTTTCCTCATTTCTGTAACAAAAAAAGGTAAAAATTCTGTTAGTTCACGAGCATAACGAGGATAATCATTGTTAAAATAATAAAAAGAATAATAAAATTGTGCGAGTATGTCATTTTTTAAAGTACGTAAAATAAAATTCAATTGTATTAATAAACAAATTCGAGAACAGAGAGGGTATTTTGTTGCAATTTTTATTTTATTCTTACTCGCTCGAACAAACCAGAGAATCTATCGAATATATGTAAAATTATAATTAGCAACATTTTCTTTAAGATGTTACCATCACTTTTCATCGATAATATAACCAACAACTTTTACTTACTTCATTTTTATTCGCCGAAGATGGCGTGTCATTCTCTCTAGAAGCGAAGCCGCCATTTCTATAATTTAATTGACGCACAGAACGATAGTTGATAGTTGTATCGTTTCCTTGGTAGAACACCATCGCGTAGAGACGCAGTAGACTGTCCACGCTCGTACGTATTCCTTTTTCCTTCGCGCACTGAATTCTGTAACAAAGAGAAATAATCTTTACCCATTAAATATATAACAAACATAATAAGGATAATAAGCATCGATATCGATGTGTTCTTTTTTGTACTTAATATATCCCTCTTTGAGCGACGCAACGTTCGACGGAGATTCTCTCCACTTGTCTCCACTTGTCTCCACTTGTCTCCACCTGTCTCCACCTGTCTCCACCTGTCTCCACCTGTCTCCACCTATCGTCCCAAACCGCATTGGCTGTTCGCGTAGCGGGCCGACTTGTCGTACCGATAACAGGTTGTATCGGCGCAGTGCTACCTCGACCGCATCTCTCGTATGTCTACATTTCTTTTAGATACAGTCTGCCCAATATCCTGAAGAGAAAGCAAAATACCGTACCATCGACAATCGCAATAATTCCTCGGAAGTTATTATTGATTTCTCTATCTATAAAAATTTCATTGCAATATGTTTAAAAATTCTTATCGCATCGTTATAATTATAAATGTACACGACATTTCTGTTGCACATTACCACGCTTGTATATTTTTCCAACGAATAAATCATAGAAACTGTATATCGTTTAAACAAGAAGATGAGAAAATGAAAACTATTACCTATAACCATTACTCCCTCCTTCGTTCGTTTATAGAGCGTACTTGCGGGATAAAGGGGAAGAAAAATGAAATGGAAGAGAACGAGAATTTGCCACAGTGAGTGAATTTACATCCAAAAGTTGAAATAATCTTCTCAATTCTCACAATAGCGTAGAGAGAGAGAGAGAGAGAGAGAGAGCGAGGCAAAAGTCGAACCGTCGACTCGCATCCTTCCGAAATAAATTAGAACAGATCGTCGTGCGCAGAAAGCGTTGCTACGCTCTATATCAACTATTCACGGTGCCTTCGCAATTTTATAACATTTAAGCCAAGCCAACACAGCATTTAATTAACTCGCAATCGAAAATTTAAACGGAGAGACGCGTGCAGATTAAACTCATTGGCTTCGAGGGAGCGTTTGTCTGGCTGGGGTATAGCCACATGCGCAGAACACTGCCGCCCTCCTTAGTTAAACTGTCCTATCTAGCATTCTTTCATTCTTTCAGATACGTTGAAATATTTCAAGTTCCACGCGTCTTTTACCTTTTAAGTAAAGTTAGAAAACTCTACGCGCTTCGTAAATATTTATAAACAGTTTAATGTATTTAACCTAACTTCTTTTAAAATGGTTCAAATATCTTATCTAAAACAATTAATTAATTGGCACGTTAATAAAACATTCCCTACCGGTACACAGCTATTACAAAAAATTATATCAGGCTATTACACAATAATGACAACATGTTTTAATTCGAATGAAGGGATAACAAGTAAATGATAAAACCTCGGTTTTCTCCGTTGTTTCAAAATTGTGCTAGATGGGACATTTTAACTAAACAGGGCAGATTACAGGTCTGAATTGTCGTGGTTGTCTGAATTGGCGGGTTCTCCTTCTTATATGACAAGGAGAACAAATGGTGCTCGAACGTGATTGGCCGAGAATATTGGAAAACTGCAAGATTCGAATTTTCGCGCCCGCGGTCAACCGCCATCGTACATACGTTAAGGGGGGATTCAATATTCGCGAGAAAAAAAACGGTATAAAATTACTCGACAACGCTCGAAATTAACATATTATGTTGATATACGCGCAAACGAACACGAAACCCGCGATATTCGGGAGAAATTCGCGGAATTTTTCGAGATATTAACGAAAAATCAAGTATGACGCCACGCCGTCAACCACCGATCGGCGTAGAGGCGAACAAAAACTTTACTCACTCATATTTCCCAGCTCGATGCGAGATTCGGGCCAAAAACTGCAAATCCGCGTGCCTCGTCGATCCCTCTTCACGATTTCCAATACTCGGAGCACACGAAACTTGATATAATATCGCGAGAAAGATGTTTTCTGCCCACTGGCTACGGAGAGACGTGATCACGATCGAATCCAAAGGGCTACTGACGGCGGGAACGCTACGTAGGAGAAGTGTGGGGGGGGGGGAGGGGAGAGGGGAGAGGATTAGACGATGCGTTGTCCAATATTTTTGCCTACCTCGAGCGACTCTGATTGAAAACTTCCAAACCATCACGCTTGGAAGTTGCACAGAGATTTATAATTTAACAATGCCAGCCTTACAATTAACAACAAACTTTAACGTTAACAATGCTGTGCAACACCCTCGAGATGCTGGAGAAGCCTCGGGGGGGGATATGCACGGTAGAGAACGTTAAAGAATATAGAATATACATGCAACAACAAGTGGGGGGCGCCAGTATTCCGAGGCACTTTATTAATGTTTAAATAATAACTAATGAATTCGAACCACTTGTCGAACTGAGAATGCACCGAACCTATATCTATGCACCACTCCAACGTTTAGGCGAACAATAGATGCATTCGTTAAACTGAATAGATACATCGAAGAAATTCAGAGTTCATTTTTTGACACTTTGAGGTTACGTACCATCTCCATGGCTCGCGTCCAACGTCGTTTCTGACGATTTCGGAAGAAAATTTAACCAAAGCGACACCAAACGAACCGAGAACTACTTTTTTCAGGAACACGCGCCCAGGTGTGGCACAAAAACGTTTTGAAAACGTTTAAAAAAAAAAAAAGAAAAAAACGCGTCCAGGCCAGCGGACACAATCGCGCGCGCGTTAAGGCCCAGCAAAGAATCGTAAGGTGGTCCGAAAGAAGCAAGTCCCGAGAACACGTCCATGTTGGCGAAGCGCAATGCACGCGTGTGTCTCCTCTAGTGGTGGAGATTTATCGATGGTCCTCATTATCGAAAATTATCGACGGCTTATTTTCACTATCGATAATTAGCGGTATTGAAAGTCGTAGGTTAGTCGATTAAAAAATATTAGCTAAAATTCAGAATCCCAAACTTCATTTGTAATATTGTTACTTGTATTAAAAATAAACTGTATTATACATATTTGAACAGCGTTTCGTTATTACCTTCGAGACTTTTATAGATAAAAAATGGTATAGCGAAGTACATGATGGATTAAAAATATTCTGTTGAATAATAATAAATGATAATTTGTTGGATTGCGTATTTCTTGTTTCCCTGTATAAACGTTTAACGTTTCAAATTTGATAAATCTTTCCAACTAAGTGACAACAATATTACTTGTATATGTATTACTTTAATTTCCCAAGTATATCAATTGAGGGCTCGGATGCAATAAGGGGACTAGCGCTCGAAAATGCGAAAAAGAATTGTCCAAACGCTAAGAAATATTGGAAAATTAAATGTTTTTAAACTGTATTTTACAAAATATAATGTTATAAAGCTCGTCGCGACACACATTTTTTCTATTTACAGTTTTCTTTTTTATCGAATCATTAGTATTCGAGATAAAAATTATAAACAAAAAAAATTTCCTCGACCAAAATCATTATTTCTTTAAACATAAATTGCGATAACTTGAGTAAATATTAACGGATCGTTATGAGACTTGAAACATAAAACTCAGAAAACTCTAGCGAAGCCGTAAAATGTATTCGCAAAATCCTTATGTTGAAAAATGTAATAATATTTCATTTAAAAGTAATACTGGACATAACCCATGTCTTTCACTGTTCGCCGTTAAAAAGTATCGAGGGAATTTTCAGGTACATAGGTATAACTTGCGGCGACAAAGTTTTTTTCCTAATATACAAGGAAGTTTTTCACCAATTTTCACACTGATTGATAAATAATTATAGAAGATATGACGATATATATAAATCCCGCGCGGCACCAACAGTAGTCGGCAGCTGCGCACAATCGCGTCACACTGCAAAGACATGACATTCTCGCTATTATATGATTGTATATTACAAAAAAATATTGCGATATTATTTTCGAAATATTTAGTAACATTTTTATTATAGTACTTACACGTAATATTTACAATATTCACACTGTTCTGTTTACAATATTCTGTTCTTTTATAAATTTTTCTTTTTCTCCTTTTTCCCATCTTTCCTTTTTCATTTTCTTTTTGCTTATCTTTTCTTCTTTATACATTGTATTTTTTATTGATGTCGCGCCTAAAAATTTTTTGCCAAAATCTTGTCCACTGGAGGTACAATATTGCAGTAAATTTTCAAAGTCTTTACGTTTTTCAGCAGTCACTCCTACTCCGCCTGCCAGTGACGCTTTTTTTTTCAAATCTTCCCCGCCAACAGATGTTTTAATATTTACAGTAGTAGGTTCCCCATTGTAACTATAATAAACATCTACTTGCCCATTGGGAAAATAAATGATACGTACGATTTGACTTATTTGAATTCTCTTTAAATCTTTGTTCGGCGTCAATAAACCTTCGTAATTTTTTATTGCAATTTTTCTGGCATCTATCATTCTCGAAGGGGGGATTTCGCGCCGTTCTAATTAATTCCGCGTATAACGGAATATTGTAAACAGGACAGTGTAAATATTGTAAATATTGTAAATATTGCGTGTAAATCCTATAATAAAAATGTTACTAAATATTTCGAAAATAATATCGCAATATTTTTTTGTAATATATAATCACATAATAGTGAGAATGAATGTCATGTGTTTGCAGTGTGACGCGATTGTGCGCAGCTGCCGACTACTGTTGGTGCCGCGCGGGATTTATATATATCGTCATATCTTCTATAATTATTTATTAATCAGTGTGAAAATTGGTGAAAAACTTCCTTGTATATTAGGAAAAAACTTTGTCGCTGCAAGTTATATGTACCTGAAAATTCCCTCGATACTTTTTAACGGCGAACAGTGAACGACATGGGTTATGTCCACTATTACTTTTAAATTAAATATTATTACATTTTTCAACATAAGGATTTTGCGCATACATTTTACGGCTTCGCTAGAGTTTTCTGAGTTTTATGTTTCAAGTCTCATAACGATCCGTTAATATTTACACAAGTTATCGCCATTTATGTTTAAAGAAATAATGATTTTGGTCGAGGAAATTTTTTTTGTTTATAATTTTTATCTCGAATACTAATGATTCGATAAAAAAGAAAACTGTAAATAGAAAAAATGTGTGTCGCGGCGAGCTTTATAACATTATATTTTTTAAAATACAGTTCAACAACATTTAATTATCCAATATTTCTTAGCGTTTGGACAATACTTTTTCGCATTTTCGAGCGCTATAGTCCCCTTATTGCATCCGAGCCCTCAATTAATGCCGCGAATTTAATAGGTTTATCGGCGGTAACTAAGTATAATCTATCGATAGGCATTTGTTCTGTAACTTACGATAGCGAATCGTGTTTTGTCAATTTCGTCCTACCACAGAAAGACATTTTGTGTGCGATTACGTACCAAGCATTTCTGGCTTAAATAATCTTACATTTGTATTATTTTCTTTATATATATATGACTTACCATTTCTCGTTGAATCCATTATTATAGCAAAAGGCAAACCGGATAAAAAGAAAATTAACTATTGAACTATTTATATTATGTAGTTTTCGTGGTGTTCATTTTCTTTTTATCCGGTTTGCCTTTTGCCATAATGATGGATTCAACGAGAAATGGTAAGTTGTACATAAAAAATTTATTTTACTTTATACGTATATTACGCTTGTTTTTCTATAAATATTTTATAGAGAGAAGCCGGTTTAAAAAAAAATTCAATTTGAAGAAACATGATCAAGCGTATGAAGAAAGTGAAAGAGAAGATAATATGATGCGAATGTTGTGAATTTCGTAAATTCATTAAAGAAAGTACAAAACAAAAGACGAAAGATTTCATTGGTTTGGAAAGAGGGGTCTTTAAGAGGTCTGTGCTGATGGCAAATTTGCGAAATGTACTACACTACTGATGGGGTGGGGTGGGAAGGAGTATAAAACCAGCGGTAACACTAGCAATTTAGCTGACCATATAAAAAGATTTCACAAATCCCAAAATACTCGGAAGGACTAGATGTCGAAGCATCAGCAACAACAAGTACCAATTCCATAAGCACGTTTTTTAAAAAAAATCAGTGAATATGATTTGAGAGAGAGAGAGAGAGAGAGAGAGAGAGAGAGAGAGAGAGAGAGAGAGAGAGAGAGAGACGTAACATTGGCTCTCCTGCTTGCAACAGACTTCCAACCATTCAATAATATAGTGAATGATAAAGGGGTTTCAGGATGTTTGTGAATAAGCTAGAGATCCCAAGTATGTAATTCCGAGTAAATAGACACCGAGGGGAAAACGATCATGAAAAAACTGTATTCCGACATGCCAAGAAAATTAAAAGAAGACCCCCATGGCCGTTCCAAAAACTTGTTTATAGAAAACCACCCCCCCCCCCCATTGACCCCCATCGACCGCTGTACTTTTCCAACTAACTGGTTCGTTTTTCCAAAAATTCGAATTTGGGAGTGCTATCTTCGCAGTCCTATAACCGGCACGTTTCAACGTATCTTTGACACGGGAGCAGGCGCGTGTTGGTCTCTTTTCGACCGATGATTTCGTATGTTTTGAAACATGATCCATAGCGTTCGACTGTTTACTTTTTCCGTGGAGCTATTCTCATTTGAAGGACGTCTCGACTTGCCTATGTCGCGAGGCAACAGTTAGTGCATTCGTGTAGGTTTTGAAACATAAATTGTTACACGTCGGTCTTTTCGACCATAGCGCGCCTGCTAGCTAACGTTACTCTCATTTCGTCTGTCGCATAGAACGCGTACTGCGTGGCAATCATGGCTAATTCTAATTTCCGAGATTTCTTAAGGGGTTAGGACACAGTAACGGGCCCAGAATTCAGATGATTTTTAGACGACGATAATAAGAAAAGTAAACAATCGATTAATATATGCCTTTGTGTTTTAGTCCACTATATTATGAACTATAAGAAGAGCGTATAATATTTACAAAATAGCATTTGTACGTCGTGCAATGTCTCCATTTAAAATGTCTTTTTTTTTCCGGATGGCTAACTGGTGGGACGGATTCCGGGAAATCGGATGAATTGTATCAAAAACCCCCAAAATGTCATAAACTATAATATATTCCCTAGGCATTGACGATCCAACACTTCAAATTTTTCAATTATTGTACAAAATATAAACAGAAAGATCACACACACTTTTGTCGAAATTTGATCATTATTTTTCAAACACCGGCCATTTTGTCAATTTTCGCAAAAATTGAAATGTTGGATCGTCAATGCCTGGGAAATATATTATAGTTTATGACATTTTTGGGGTTTTTGTTATAGTTCATCCGATTTCCCGGAATCCGGCCCACCAGTTGGCCATCCGGAAAAAAAAAGGATATTTTAAATGGAGACATTGCACGGCGTACAAATGCTATTTTGTAAATATTATACGCTCTTCTTATAATTCATAATATAGTGAACTAAACACACAAAACCTTATATTAATCGATTGTTTACTTTTCTCATTATCGTCATCTAAAAATCGTCTGCTTTCTTGGCCGGTTACTGTGTCCTAACCCCTTAATGAATGAAAGCATCGAAGACGAGATCAGTGATTCCGCAGAAGATTCTGATTATATTATACAATCCGATCACGATACAGATTCGGAAATTGATTGTGCGGATATAGAGATAGATGTAGAGGAGGCATATACTTTGAGTGAAGGAAACGCAAGTGTTTATTCTTTACTTTCAAGAAGCAGTTTCTAATCTGAGGAAATTATAAAAATTTAATACATTTACAAAGTCATAAATTTATAAGTATATTTTTTTTAAACAAAAAATATAAATATGAAATATATTAGATAATTGTTATTATGAAAAAGTAAAAATTAAACGATAAATTCAACTTTTGATATGACATTTTATTTTTAAAATCAATTACAATGTATTTGTATAAAAATACATTTTCCAGAACTCCACGATCCATTACATTGGCAAAGATAAAACAACAATATGGTCTAAAATACCACCTAGGAACAAGAGTGAAACTAAAAAACATAACGTTGTCAATGAACGTCAAGGCGTAAGACCTACTGCTAAAAATGCTAAAACGGCCATTGATGCGTGGAGACTTTTTTCTATCTGACGATATGATTGAAAAGATAGTTCTGTATGCTAATATTTATACAGTGAGTAAAAAAAGTATTGCCACACTTTTTAAAATCGCACAACTTTTTTAGAATTGGTCCAAACGACACGAGTTTTTTTTTTAGAAGGTAGAAGGATTACTTTGCTAAGTGACGTGTTTCGTAGTTTTGAAAAAAAAATGCAAATTTGTCGGAATAGCAAAAAAACATAGAAAGGCAGTTTTTTCAACTTTTTTTTTCTGAGCCTGTAATGAAAATTATAAGGTCGAAAATCGCTTGATTTCGGGAATTTCGCGATTTTCGACCTTATTCTGCGATCTTTAAACGTTTGTAACTCGGAGCACCGTTAACCGATTTTGATGAAATTTTCAGCATGTATACAGCTTACTTAAATTTACAAACGGGTTTTTTGAATTTTCATTACAGGCTCAGAAAAAAAAGTCGAAAAAACTGCCCTTTCTATGTTTTTTTGCTATTCCGACAAATTGCATTTTTTTTTCAAAACTACGAAACACGTCACTTGGCAAAGTAATCCTTCTACCTTCTAAAAAAAACTCGTGTCGTTTGGACCAATTCTAAAAAAGTTATGCGATTTTAAAAAGTGTGCCAATACTTTTTTTACTCACTGTACATGTAAATCAAAGTTTTAAGATCCACCAAAATTTTTTTCATCAAGCAAACATATTAAACGATAATAACTAACAAGAACAACGTATACTTCTTTTAGTCTACAAGTACAAAACTATAAGATAACGTCAGCGTCGACGCCATCGAGGAAGTATAGGATAGACTTATCACCAGTGATGGGTTTACTACGTTACATCGAATTTACTACGTGACACGCGTAAAAAATGTAAATAATTGTAGAAAATGTAGAAAATGTAGAAAATGTGAAAAATTCATATACAAACTATTAACCTCTACCAATCTGCCATCCCTTCCCTCTTATTTTCACCCCCTTGACACTCTGTGACAAAGTTTTACCCGGGCAATACCAGGTGCTTTAAGCTAGTAATAATTTCAAAATTTTTTAATAAAGTTCATAAGTTTGGTGAACAAAAGATACTCTAATTTGTACATACATATATATCAACTTATCAGCATGGATTCTGAAGAAATTGATAAAGCTTTAGCAAATTATTTCTTTGGATGTAATATTCCGTTTAGTGTTATTGAATCTAAACATTTTAAGAACTTTGTTCATAAATTGAACCCGAATTATAAAATTCCAACTAGAAAGACGTTGTCGAATAATTTACTAAATGCAAAATTTCAAGATTATAAAAAATCAATAACCAGTGTGGAATCTGAAGATTCAGTTCTACTTTTAGACGGTTGGAAAAATTCATCAGCCAACAATAAATATTGTATGTAGTTGCGATTCTGAATTTAAGTGATAACAGTGGTACATTTATCTTGATGCCTGGAATTTCAGTTGTATCAGAGAAACTGGCGAGGCATTAAGAGAAGTTGTTAATCAATGTATGATAATGGGCGCAAGAACAATTTAATTTAAATATATATGCAGTAATAACAGGCAATGCCTCGAATATGATGTCCATGGGAGGAACAATCGATGTATGGCACATGACTTGTAGTAGCCACAGTGCGAATTTATTATGCAAATCATTATTAGATAAGGATTTTTCTGCTAAAGCGAACAATTTATTAAAAAAGTTTAAGTCTCCAGCTCTGGAATCCCAGGTATTAGCGGCGCTCTTGGTGGTCAGAGAATGATTTTAGCTGCCGAGACTCGTTGGTGCAGCTATCGTCGAGATACCTTTAGAAGATGCCTCAGGAATTTGGAACCTATGCGTCTTCTTGTTGCTAATGCAGAGAATTTTAATATATATATATAAAAGAAGAAATAAGAACTTTGCTTTCCAATCCTACATTTGAAATGAAGCTTTTCGATAATATACTAATACTCGATCCAATTTGTGAATTAATTAATAAATGTCAATCCTTGGATTGCCCAATCGCCGAAGCTACTGAAATGTGGTTAAAATTAGACGTTCCTGCAGATAATGAAAATTATAAGAGAATGATTTGCGAACGAATCGAAAAGTCTGTAAACTGCTGCTATGGACTCGCTGCCAATTTCTTAAATGCGAGCTTTCAGGGTAGAAGGTTTTTAATAAATGCCAAGTGTGCAAATATTCTTCGTGATTTTCTAAAAACTACTTTAATAGAAAATGCTGGCCTTGTTCAACTTGAACATTATAAAAATAAGACTGGATCGTTTGAAGTTTTATTTTCAAGAAATTACGATTCACGTAATACTTTTTGGAGAGCATCGAGGTATTTTTATCCAGAACTTGGCCAACTGGCATTAGAGTTGTACAATTTATGTTCATCTACTGGACAATTGGAAAGATTATTCTCCAAATGGGGGCTCGCGCGTTCATCCTTTGAAAAGGAATCGTTTACGAGAAGACACATCCGCAGCACAGTTGTTGGCTTTGTATTATGAATTGCAATTAAAAGATAACCAAACTATAATATCCTTCAAATTGAATGACGAAGATGTAGATTAAATTATGCAAATACTATGTAATATTACTTTTGAACTTTTGCATTGAAAACGAAATAGGTATATTTCTATCCACACGATACAGAATTTTATATTTCATGCTTATGTTAAATTCATTTTCTTAATAAATCAAAATCTAACGATTTAAAAATTCATATAAAAACTAAAAACCGTCATTGAAATATTAAGGGTTTTGTTAAGGAAAAGTATGCGTATACATTATAAAAATACAAACTTTATTTTATTTATTACAACATTTGGTACGTAAGTAATATTACTTATATAAACTAGGCAGAACAGATAGTATCGCAGTTTTCAGATCAATTATAATTGTTGTAATTCTTAAATAAGAGCAAATATTCAGTTGTAGTTCTACGACGAGTACATTAATTTTCCTATCGATCGCATTTCTTAAAATCTTTTGTATTTTTCTCGCTGATCTTTAACAAATAAAATAATTCTAACATTGAATTATCACTATAAGCAGGAATGCTAAGAATTTTCCGAGCCATTTCGGCTAAATCTGAATGTAATTTTAAAACCGACTTCCAGAATACTTTCCACGATACGTATTCTTTTGTTTTTTTTTTTTTTTTAGTAAAGTATCAAATATTCCTTTATCTTCTAGGAATTCAAAATAACTTGTCATTCCTGCTTCATTTAAATGCTCAATTAAAAATAGCATCGTTTCTTGTTCATATTGTTTGAATTGCTTTCCCCGATATGCAGGATGCAAAAAGTTCCCTACCAGCACGAACTGTTTATAAATTAGCCGAGCACTTTCTTCTATTATAGTTTTGAATACTGCGTCATTGTTTTCATCATTTTCCATACTTTTCCAATCTTCAATCGCATCTGCAGTCACATAATTAATTATTTCTCTTTTCAATAATATTACAAATGTGCTCGAAAACGTTTACAAGTTCGCCTAGATCTTTTTCAAAAGTTGCATCGAGTAAGATTAAAGTGCGATTATTAGAAAAGGTAGTTCGATTTTCTATTAAAAGTTGACGCATTATTTTTAAGTTTTTGAAACAAGATGATAAGGTTGCTTTGAAATAACCGCACAAATCTTGGTCATCTGTGAAATCAACTTTTACACCAGATGCTAAGATTATATATTTTTCAATAATTTTCCAATCGTCCAATAACAGTTGATAATTTTTAAAAATGTCATACTTGGTTAAACTTTTAATTAATAACCATAATTGTTTTGATAAATCAAGAAAAAAGCAAAAACCAGAATCCAAGGTTTTTATACATAATTCTATATAGCACAAACTATAGCACGAACATCAGCATCGTATTTTTCTTTTGCTAAAGAAATTGATAGGACAATAAAAGAAAGATTCTATATCGTTAATGGATTCTTCAGAATTTACATATAATAAATTCTCATATCCATTACACTCTATTGCGCTAAAAAATTGTTTATCATTTGTCGTTTTGATAAATCAATAATGTTCCAGAAGTCTCGAATCGCGGAATACTGTTTAAATGTTTCTTATACACGTTAGGTAAAAAAGTTCCGACAATTCTTCAGCAGTTGGAAGTTTATACGGCGGTCGTAACTGATTTACCAAGTTCTTTAAATACTTGGATTTTGTATACTCAAATCCAACATTCAAAACAACTAATAATTCTAGTAAAGATTCGTTTATCTTAATTATTTCATCCTTACTGGTCCTATCAATAAAATTTTTCAACTTTTTCGTTTTCGACGATCTTCTATAGTTATCGCAAGCTCGGTGTTGATACTTTTATTACAAACTTGGTCATTTTCTTTGCATTGCTTTCTGTGATATCAGGTTGACTAATCTCCAATTCATTATTATTTAATATGTCATCGTTCTTTGTAGAATCGTTGCTATCACGTTCTTTTCGTTTATGTTGCAGTTGGTTATTATTACTTTCAATGTCTTTACACGCATTTCTGTAAAATAAAATAATATAAAATATTAGTAAAAACAATGTATTTAAATGTGTGTGTGTGTGTGTGTGTGTGTGTGTGTGTGTGTGTGTGTGTGAGTGCGCGCGCGCGCGCGCGCGTGTAACAGTAGTAAATGTAGATAAACATGATTATTTAAGCATAAGTGAATTAAATATTATAATGCATAATAATAAAATACACTAAATTACCTATGTGATGATTGTGAAAAGGAAAGAAATTGTTAAGACACGGTAGGATACGCTAGGATGTTAGGACTCACATTGACACAATCACGCGAATAAAATGAAAAAGAGTATACGATCGACGTTAGATTGTAACGCGAAAGTGAACTATAAAAAAATTATTATTAATAATCCACTCTTTTCGAAATTCAAGCAAGACAACGACGCACGCGAGTGGATCTGTTTCCCAACGTTACTTTATAATATTTATGTATATGCAAAATGCAGGAAGTCTTCAAAACTATCGCGGGTGGTGCTTCTTCATTTCTTACACAAACTCATTAAACACAGAATGAAAGCTTCCAACGATCCATCATCGTTAGAGTGGTGTGGTATCATTATAGTCGCTCTACAGATTCAATGATTTTTCAACGTTTTCTAACAAACTCCCGACAGCTGCAACCCCATATAGAGCTCTTTATCGCTCGCAAAACACTAATTCATCGTAATGCAGTCATTCAGTTTCAAAATACGCAACTTTACTTTAAAGTACGACGACGTTGCAGCCTTCCTGAAGGCCGCAACCTTGGGATCGCTTTAGTGCAGATCCCGATGCAGGTCCCAGTGGGCAATGCGAGCATTTTGGGGGTCGCGACTCTAATTGGGAAACGCGAACTCGGTGGATGTCGCGACACTAATATTATATCGAACAGGAGCAAGTTGGTTAATCTAGACTAACTCTAATTCAAACAACACAAGGACTCATCGACGCAGCGCTAATCTTTATAAATAAAAAATAAAAAAACAGGAGGGGGGGGGGGGGGGTATCGGTACCATCGATGTGGTACCGCTAAATCAAAGAACGCGCGATCAGTCAAAATCGCAACGCTAATTATTGAAAAAAGGGGGGAGCATATAATGCAAGAATATTAATTCGAAGACTAATTCAAAGTGTGAATAAATAAAATAGTTTAAATAATCGCGTTCGTCATTCATTCGCAACGCTACTCTCGAAGCAAACATTCTAACATGCAAGAATAATTCCGCGAACCACGATTAACTTTTATTCGCAACGCTAACTCGAACCGTCAACATTTCATTCGCAACACTAATTCAACTCGCGAGTTGCCCCTACATCCCTGGGTGGATATGTCAATGGGCCAGCATACAGCTGACCAATAACTACTACTACTACTACTACTACTACTACTACTACAGGCGAGCACAGTAACAAAATAATGCAAAAATGACCCCGCAACCCCTGGGGGATGCAAAACCATTTCAGCAGCCCACACGACGTGGCCTCTTCCCTGGCCGGGCTATCTTCGGCTCATTAGCCACTCGTTTCTTTTTTTCGGATCGAAAATAGATCCGCACCTGCTCGGAGTCACGAGCGCAACGCGAAACGTTTCGAGGGCCTATCTTTCCGTTCGCGAACGCGTGACCAACGACCATAGAGTGCAATGTCGCTGGCTTCGAAGGGTCGAATGCATCATAGAGTGGGTGGTGGTCAGTGTTGGTACGACGGTTGACGATCGTCTGCATCACGTTCGCTAACTTTGCAATCTCGACCGTTGAAAAGATAATACGTTTCGAGCCTGTCTCCACCCCGGTTCCGATCGCGACCAGCGACCATGTGCAATGGCGACCACTGGTGTGTGCGAAAAAGCCGAAAGGATGAAGCGAGTCAGAAGCGAGGGCGGCATACTCCGCTCGCGCCAGCTTCACCCTCGACTTTTCTCACTGGATTGTTCGCCTGAAAGCAGGTGATCGCGCGCGCGAGAAAACGACCCCACCCACGATCAGAGAATGCGAACACTCGCCCCGGCCCTACCTACTTATATTTAAGTCAGACATTCGTACCAGAGGGTAAGTTACCTATCCTGCCCGGCACCTGTATTTAAAAAGCATGGCAAAACACATTCTCGCAAACACACTCATCCCAGTGACAACCCACTCCACGATTCTCAAGCATCACCGCCCGGGTGCTTTGGCCTACACTAGAGAGAACGTCCCGGGACGTCTCCGTCAGCCGAGCTTGGCCCACATCATACACAATCTAAGGTACGTACCATTTTGCCTGAAATCGACTGACAAGGCTAGTGACCATTGCGTGTAATGCACTTGCCTGTTGATTAACTACTCTACGTCGTTACATATATTTATATGTAAATGCTAATAGTTTCTCATTTGATTGAATGAGATCGATAAGATTCATGTACATATTCCATAGAAGCTACTGTGCAAACATTGTATAAACTATAAATCAAGGGATATGTACAGAGGTGTGAAGAAATATTTATGAACCGACGCACTACCACATACTAACCACGCACACACAATACACAAATGTGGAAGTACGTCGTGCACGGTACACACTAACGCAATGCCAGCCGCTAGTTTTGTTTATTAGTTAGTTACGAGCTAGGTCATCATGCCCTGTTGTCGTCACCCATCGTCACGTAGCGCCTGGGCACGTGAATGAGTTTCGAGACAACAAAGCATGGAATGGAAAACCTAAAAATCCTGATCTAGAAAGAAGCTCGTTAGTGTATTCTGTCTACCTACTTTTTACTTTCTCATTGAAATTTTAGGGAAAATGACTGGACTTTGTATTTCTCAATTAATCGAGAATACACTTTCTCAAGGAAAATACTCTAATTAATAGTGTTGCATTTGTGAAGAAAATTAGTTGTTCAAGAATAAAAGAGACTCTAATAAAGATCATTCAGACAAAAACGAAAGACTCTGATCAGAGAATAAATGATTTCAAAGATTTTTGGAAACGTTAAGAAAATTTCGGGCGACTTGGTCGTCAAAGCATATCTGCTTTCCAAGGAGGAGAGAACTATATACACGATGCTTTTTTATTTTGACCACGAAATCACCCACCCTGAACTGCCTTCTTGTACATAAACAGCATCCAACATCATTACTTTCTCACAAACGGACAAAAATACAAAGATTATTATCAAACTATATCCTGTTAAAAATATAGAGAAGAATTAACTCGTTCGGTATCATACATTGTATACGAAATGTTTATTGAATATCATCGAACATGATCGGATGGCATCCGACTTCTCTACTATGTACACGACAATCAAATTCACTCGCACATCGATAATATTCACGACAATATCCAATCTCGATCAAATATTTATATTAGAAATCATTAATCATATTCTAGAGCTTACTATATGGAAAAACGCGATGTACAAGAAGACCCTAACTATCCTGATCTAAGAAATGGCACATGAACAACAACAAGTAATAGTTACTAACTACTCATGGGTGGCAGCGGGAAACCAACATACCCCCCCATGGTCACTTTGCTCGCCAAAGCACGTATACAACCGGCACCGATCACCCGTGCCGTTTCGGACCTTTCGTCCTACGACACGATGAGTGTGCGAGACCAGAGGAATAAGAAAAGCATGCGACTTACTACTTGGAGAGTACAGCTGACATCGTAGGAGTCATCGAGGGTGTCGGGGGGCAGCCGGGGGGCAGCCTTGGTCCAGCCAAGTCCTATAACAAACGAGAATAAAACGTATTATGATTTATTTCCAAGATCGTCGCAGTGTAATTTCAATCATAACGAACGGTGTCGCACAAAAAGGAACTAGAAACTAATGATATTTTTCAATCGTATCCAAGCTTTAAGATTGAAACTTGAAAATGTTGAATTATAAAGTGAGTATTTCGAGTACACAATGGAATGAAACGAGACACTTACATCCTTCCATCGTGGTCCTGCCGAGCCAGCGAAACTCATCTTCAGCTGACGCAGCACTCCGAATACTCCGATATACCGATACAACTAAATTCACGTTTATAAATAAAAAATAAAAAAAAAGACTACCACTCTCCCCCTCTCCCTCTCCCTCTCCCTCTCCCTCTCTGCCGAACAAAGAGATTTCGAACAACAAAACTGACTCTAATCCCGCGACTTGAGTCTTGAAATGCGATGGCAACACTGACTCTATCCACGCGTGTGATTAAGCAAAGAAATTCTGCAAAAGGAGCCACTCTCCACTGTGGGGAAAAAAGTACTTTCTTTTTGAACTTTTACGCAACAAGCACCGATTCTACCAACCGCATTGCGCGCGGCCACCAAATTTCCTTTTCCTCATTTCTGTAACAAAAAAAGGTAAAAATTCTGTTAGTTCACGAGCATAACGAGGATAATCATTGTTAAAATAATAAAAAGAATAATAAAATTGTGCGAGTATGTCATTTTTTAAAGTACGTAAAATAAAATTCAATTGTATTAATAAACAAATTCGAGAACAGAGAGGGTATTTTGTTGCAATTTTTATTTTATTCTTACTCGCTCGAACAAACCAGAGAATCTATCGAATATATGTAAAATTATAATTAGCAACATTTTCTTTAAGATGTTACCATCACTTTTCATCGATAATATAACCAACAACTTTTACTTACTTCATTTTTATTCGCCGAAGATGGCGTGTCATTCTCTCTAGAAGCGAAGCCGCCATTTCTATAATTTAATTGACGCACAGAACGATAGTTGATAGTTGTATCGTTTCCTTGGTAGAACACCATCGCGTAGAGACGCAGTAGACTGTCCACGCTCGTACGTATTCCTTTTTCCTTCGCGCACTGAATTCTGTAACAAAGAGAAATAATCTTTACCCATTAAATATATAACAAACATAATAAGGATAATAAGCATCGATATCGATGTGTTCTTTTTTGTACTTAATATATCCCTCTTTGAGCGACGCAACGTTCGACGGAGATTCTCTCCACTTGTCTCCACTTGTCTCCACTTGTCTCCACCTGTCTCCACCTGTCTCCACCTGTCTCCACCTGTCTCCACCTATCGTCCCAAACCGCATTGGCTGTTCGCGTAGCGGGCCGACTTGTCGTACCGATAACAGGTTGTATCGGCGCAGTGCTACCTCGACCGCATCTCTCGTATGTCTACATTTCTTTTAGATACAGTCTGCCCAATATCCTGAAGAGAAAGCAAAATACCGTACCATCGACAATCGCAATAATTCCTCGGAAGTTATTATTGATTTCTCTATCTATAAAAATTTCATTGCAATATGTTTAAAAATTCTTATCGCATCGTTATAATTATAAATGTACACGACATTTCTGTTGCACATTACCACGCTTGTATATTTTTCCAACGAATAAATCATAGAAACTGTATATCGTTTAAACAAGAAGATGAGAAAATGAAAACTATTACCTATAACCATTACTCCCTCCTTCGTTCGTTTATAGAGCGTACTTGCGGGATAAAGGGGAAGAAAAATGAAATGGAAGAGAACGAGAATTTGCCACAGTGAGTGAATTTACATCCAAAAGTTGAAATAATCTTCTCAATTCTCACAATAGCGTAGAGAGAGAGAGAGAGAGAGAGAGAGCGAGGCAAAAGTCGAACCGTCGACTCGCATCCTTCCGAAATAAATTAGAACAGATCGTCGTGCGCAGAAAGCGTTGCTACGCTCTATATCAACTATTCACGGTGCCTTCGCAATTTTATAACATTTAAGCCAAGCCAACACAGCATTTAATTAACTCGCAATCGAAAATTTAAACGGAGAGACGCGTGCAGATTAAACTCATTGGCTTCGAGGGAGCGTTTGTCTGGCTGGGGTATAGCCACATGCGCAGAACACTGCCGCCCTCCTTAGTTAAACTGTCCTATCTAGCATTCTTTCATTCTTTCAGATACGTTGAAATATTTCAAGTTCCACGCGTCTTTTACCTTTTAAGTAAAGTTAGAAAACTCTACGCGCTTCGTAAATATTTATAAACAGTTTAATGTATTTAACCTAACTTCTTTTAAAATGGTTCAAATATCTTATCTAAAACAATTAATTAATTGGCACGTTAATAAAACATTCCCTACCGGTACACAGCTATTACAAAAAATTATATCAGGCTATTACACAATAATGACAACATGTTTTAATTCGAATGAAGGGATAACAAGTAAATGATAAAACCTCGGTTTTCTCCGTTGTTTCAAAATTGTGCTAGATGGGACATTTTAACTAAACAGGGCAGATTACAGGTCTGAATTGTCGTGGTTGTCTGAATTGGCGGGTTCTCCTTCTTATATGACAAGGAGAACAAATGGTGCTCGAACGTGATTGGCCGAGAATATTGGAAAACTGCAAGATTCGAATTTTCGCGCCCGCGGTCAACCGCCATCGTACATACGTTAAGGGGGGATTCAATATTCGCGAGAAAAAAAACGGTATAAAATTACTCGACAACGCTCGAAATTAACATATTATGTTGATATACGCGCAAACGAACACGAAACCCGCGATATTCGGGAGAAATTCGCGGAATTTTTCGAGATATTAACGAAAAATCAAGTATGACGCCACGCCGTCAACCACCGATCGGCGTAGAGGCGAACAAAAACTTTACTCACTCATATTTCCCAGCTCGATGCGAGATTCGGGCCAAAAACTGCAAATCCGCGTGCCTCGTCGATCCCTCTTCACGATTTCCAATACTCGGAGCACACGAAACTTGATATAATATCGCGAGAAAGATGTTTTCTGCCCACTGGCTACGGAGAGACGTGATCACGATCGAATCCAAAGGGCTACTGACGGCGGGAACGCTACGTAGGAGAAGTGTGGGGGGGGGGGAGGGGAGAGGGGAGAGGATTAGACGATGCGTTGTCCAATATTTTTGCCTACCTCGAGCGACTCTGATTGAAAACTTCCAAACCATCACGCTTGGAAGTTGCACAGAGATTTATAATTTAACAATGCCAGCCTTACAATTAACAACAAACTTTAACGTTAACAATGCTGTGCAACACCCTCGAGATGCTGGAGAAGCCTCGGGGGGGGATATGCACGGTAGAGAACGTTAAAGAATATAGAATATACATGCAACAACAAGTGGGGGGCGCCAGTATTCCGAGGCACTTTATTAATGTTTAAATAATAACTAATGAATTCGAACCACTTGTCGAACTGAGAATGCACCGAACCTATATCTATGCACCACTCCAACGTTTAGGCGAACAATAGATGCATTCGTTAAACTGAATAGATACATCGAAGAAATTCAGAGTTCATTTTTTGACACTTTGAGGTTACGTACCATCTCCATGGCTCGCGTCCAACGTCGTTTCTGACGATTTCGGAAGAAAATTTAACCAAAGCGACACCAAACGAACCGAGAACTACTTTTTTCAGGAACACGCGCCCAGGTGTGGCACAAAAACGTTTTGAAAACGTTTAAAAAAAAAAAAAGAAAAAAACGCGTCCAGGCCAGCGGACACAATCGCGCGCGCGTTAAGGCCCAGCAAAGAATCGTAAGGTGGTCCGAAAGAAGCAAGTCCCGAGAACACGTCCATGTTGGCGAAGCGCAATGCACGCGTGTGTCTCCTCTAGTGGTGGAGATTTATCGATGGTCCTCATTATCGAAAATTATCGACGGCTTATTTTCACTATCGATAATTAGCGGTATTGAAAGTCGTAGGTTAGTCGATTAAAAAATATTAGCTAAAATTCAGAATCCCAAACTTCATTTGTAATATTGTTACTTGTATTAAAAATAAACTGTATTATACATATTTGAACAGCGTTTCGTTATTACCTTCGAGACTTTTATAGATAAAAAATGGTATAGCGAAGTACATGATGGATTAAAAATATTCTGTTGAATAATAATAAATGATAATTTGTTGGATTGCGTATTTCTTGTTTCCCTGTATAAACGTTTAACGTTTCAAATTTGATAAATCTTTCCAACTAAGTGACAACAATATTACTTGTATATGTATTACTTTAATTTCCCAAGTATATCAATTGAGGGCTCGGATGCAATAAGGGGACTAGCGCTCGAAAATGCGAAAAAGAATTGTCCAAACGCTAAGAAATATTGGAAAATTAAATGTTTTTAAACTGTATTTTACAAAATATAATGTTATAAAGCTCGTCGCGACACACATTTTTTCTATTTACAGTTTTCTTTTTTATCGAATCATTAGTATTCGAGATAAAAATTATAAACAAAAAAAATTTCCTCGACCAAAATCATTATTTCTTTAAACATAAATTGCGATAACTTGAGTAAATATTAACGGATCGTTATGAGACTTGAAACATAAAACTCAGAAAACTCTAGCGAAGCCGTAAAATGTATTCGCAAAATCCTTATGTTGAAAAATGTAATAATATTTCATTTAAAAGTAATACTGGACATAACCCATGTCTTTCACTGTTCGCCGTTAAAAAGTATCGAGGGAATTTTCAGGTACATAGGTATAACTTGCGGCGACAAAGTTTTTTTCCTAATATACAAGGAAGTTTTTCACCAATTTTCACACTGATTGATAAATAATTATAGAAGATATGACGATATATATAAATCCCGCGCGGCACCAACAGTAGTCGGCAGCTGCGCACAATCGCGTCACACTGCAAAGACATGACATTCTCGCTATTATATGATTGTATATTACAAAAAAATATTGCGATATTATTTTCGAAATATTTAGTAACATTTTTATTATAGTACTTACACGTAATATTTACAATATTCACACTGTTCTGTTTACAATATTCTGTTCTTTTATAAATTTTTCTTTTTCTCCTTTTTCCCATCTTTCCTTTTTCATTTTCTTTTTGCTTATCTTTTCTTCTTTATACATTGTATTTTTTATTGATGTCGCGCCTAAAAATTTTTTGCCAAAATCTTGTCCACTGGAGGTACAATATTGCAGTAAATTTTCAAAGTCTTTACGTTTTTCAGCAGTCACTCCTACTCCGCCTGCCAGTGACGCTTTTTTTTTCAAATCTTCCCCGCCAACAGATGTTTTAATATTTACAGTAGTAGGTTCCCCATTGTAACTATAATAAACATCTACTTGCCCATTGGGAAAATAAATGATACGTACGATTTGACTTATTTGAATTCTCTTTAAATCTTTGTTCGGCGTCAATAAACCTTCGTAATTTTTTATTGCAATTTTTCTGGCATCTATCATTCTCGAAGGGGGGATTTCGCGCCGTTCTAATTAATTCCGCGTATAACGGAATATTGTAAACAGGACAGTGTAAATATTGTAAATATTGTAAATATTGCGTGTAAATCCTATAATAAAAATGTTACTAAATATTTCGAAAATAATATCGCAATATTTTTTTGTAATATATAATCACATAATAGTGAGAATGAATGTCATGTGTTTGCAGTGTGACGCGATTGTGCGCAGCTGCCGACTACTGTTGGTGCCGCGCGGGATTTATATATATCGTCATATCTTCTATAATTATTTATTAATCAGTGTGAAAATTGGTGAAAAACTTCCTTGTATATTAGGAAAAAACTTTGTCGCTGCAAGTTATATGTACCTGAAAATTCCCTCGATACTTTTTAACGGCGAACAGTGAACGACATGGGTTATGTCCACTATTACTTTTAAATTAAATATTATTACATTTTTCAACATAAGGATTTTGCGCATACATTTTACGGCTTCGCTAGAGTTTTCTGAGTTTTATGTTTCAAGTCTCATAACGATCCGTTAATATTTACACAAGTTATCGCCATTTATGTTTAAAGAAATAATGATTTTGGTCGAGGAAATTTTTTTTGTTTATAATTTTTATCTCGAATACTAATGATTCGATAAAAAAGAAAACTGTAAATAGAAAAAATGTGTGTCGCGGCGAGCTTTATAACATTATATTTTTTAAAATACAGTTCAACAACATTTAATTATCCAATATTTCTTAGCGTTTGGACAATACTTTTTCGCATTTTCGAGCGCTATAGTCCCCTTATTGCATCCGAGCCCTCAATTAATGCCGCGAATTTAATAGGTTTATCGGCGGTAACTAAGTATAATCTATCGATAGGCATTTGTTCTGTAACTTACGATAGCGAATCGTGTTTTGTCAATTTCGTCCTACCACAGAAAGACATTTTGTGTGCGATTACGTACCAAGCATTTCTGGCTTAAATAATCTTACATTTGTATTATTTTCTTTATATATATATGACTTACCATTTCTCGTTGAATCCATTATTATAGCAAAAGGCAAACCGGATAAAAAGAAAATTAACTATTGAACTATTTATATTATGTAGTTTTCGTGGTGTTCATTTTCTTTTTATCCGGTTTGCCTTTTGCCATAATGATGGATTCAACGAGAAATGGTAAGTTGTACATAAAAAATTTATTTTACTTTATACGTATATTACGCTTGTTTTTCTATAAATATTTTATAGAGAGAAGCCGGTTTAAAAAAAAATTCAATTTGAAGAAACATGATCAAGCGTATGAAGAAAGTGAAAGAGAAGATAATATGATGCGAATGTTGTGAATTTCGTAAATTCATTAAAGAAAGTACAAAACAAAAGACGAAAGATTTCATTGGTTTGGAAAGAGGGGTCTTTAAGAGGTCTGTGCTGATGGCAAATTTGCGAAATGTACTACACTACTGATGGGGTGGGGTGGGAAGGAGTATAAAACCAGCGGTAACACTAGCAATTTAGCTGACCATATAAAAAGATTTCACAAATCCCAAAATACTCGGAAGGACTAGATGTCGAAGCATCAGCAACAACAAGTACCAATTCCATAAGCACGTTTTTTAAAAAAAATCAGTGAATATGATTTGAGAGAGAGAGAGAGAGAGAGAGAGAGAGAGAGAGAGAGAGAGAGAGAGAGAGAGAGAGAGAGAGACGTAACATTGGCTCTCCTGCTTGCAACAGACTTCCAACCATTCAATAATATAGTGAATGATAAAGGGGTTTCAGGATGTTTGTGAATAAGCTAGAGATCCCAAGTATGTAATTCCGAGTAAATAGACACCGAGGGGAAAACGATCATGAAAAAACTGTATTCCGACATGCCAAGAAAATTAAAAGAAGACCCCCATGGCCGTTCCAAAAACTTGTTTATAGAAAACCACCCCCCCCCCCCCCCATTGACCCCCATCGACCGCTGTACTTTTCCAACTAACTGGTTCGTTTTTCCAAAAATTCGAATTTGGGAGTGCTATCTTCGCAGTCCTATAACCGGCACGTTTCAACGTATCTTTGACACGGGAGCAGGCGCGTGTTGGTCTCTTTTCGACCGATGATTTCGTATGTTTTGAAACATGATCCATAGCGTTCGACTGTTTACTTTTTCCGTGGAGCTATTCTCATTTGAAGGACGTCTCGACTTGCCTATGTCGCGAGGCAACAGTTAGTGCATTCGTGTAGGTTTTGAAACATAAATTGTTACACGTCGGTCTTTTCGACCATAGCGCGCCTGCTAGCTAACGTTACTCTCATTTCGTCTGTCGCATAGAACGCGTACTGCGTGGCAATCATGGCTAATTCTAATTTCCGAGATTTCTTAAGGGGTTAGGACACAGTAACGGGCCCAGAATTCAGATGATTTTTAGACGACGATAATAAGAAAAGTAAACAATCGATTAATATATGCCTTTGTGTTTTAGTCCACTATATTATGAACTATAAGAAGAGCGTATAATATTTACAAAATAGCATTTGTACGTCGTGCAATGTCTCCATTTAAAATGTCTTTTTTTTTCCGGATGGCTAACTGGTGGGACGGATTCCGGGAAATCGGATGAATTGTATCAAAAACCCCCAAAATGTCATAAACTATAATATATTCCCTAGGCAGTGACGATCCAACACTTCAAATTTTTCAATTATTGTACAAAATATAAACAGAAAGATCACACACACTTTTGTCGAAATTTGATCATTATTTTTCAAACACCGGCCATTTTGTCAATTTTCGCAAAAATTGAAATGTTGGATCGTCAATGCCTGGGAAATATATTATAGTTTATGACATTTTTGGGGTTTTTGTTATAGTTCATCCGATTTCCCGGAATCCGGCCCACCAGTTGGCCATCCGGAAAAAAAAAGGATATTTTAAATGGAGACATTGCACGGCGTACAAATGCTATTTTGTAAATATTATACGCTCTTCTTATAATTCATAATATAGTGAACTAAACACACAAAACCTTATATTAATCGATTGTTTACTTTTCTCATTATCGTCATCTAAAAATCGTCTGCTTTCTTGGCCGGTTACTGTGTCCTAACCCCTTAATGAATGAAAGCATCGAAGACGAGATCAGTGATTCCGCAGAAGATTCTGATTATATTATACAATCCGATCACGATACAGATTCGGAAATTGATTGTGCGGATATAGAGATAGATGTAGAGGAGGCATATACTTTGAGTGAAGGAAACGCAAGTGTTTATTCTTTACTTTCAAGAAGCAGTTTCTAATCTGAGGAAATTATAAAAATTTAATACATTTACAAAGTCATAAATTTATAAGTATATTTTTTTTAAACAAAAAATATAAATATGAAATATATTAGATAATTGTTATTATGAAAAAGTAAAAATTAAACGATAAATTCAACTTTTGATATGACATTTTATTTTTAAAATCAATTACAATGTATTTGTATAAAAATACATTTTCCAGAACTCCACGATCCATTACATTGGCAAAGATAAAACAACAATATGGTCTAAAATACCACCTAGGAACAAGAGTGAAACTAAAAAACATAACGTTGTCAATGAACGTCAAGGCGTAAGACCTACTGCTAAAAATGCTAAAACGGCCATTGATGCGTGGAGACTTTTTTCTATCTGACGATATGATTGAAAAGATAGTTCTGTATGCTAATATTTATACAGTGAGTAAAAAAAGTATTGCCACACTTTTTAAAATCGCACAACTTTTTTAGAATTGGTCCAAACGACACGAGTTTTTTTTTTAGAAGGTAGAAGGATTACTTTGCTAAGTGACGTGTTTCGTAGTTTTGAAAAAAAAATGCAAATTTGTCGGAATAGCAAAAAAACATAGAAAGGCAGTTTTTTCAACTTTTTTTTTCTGAGCCTGTAATGAAAATTATAAGGTCGAAAATCGCTTGATTTCGGGAATTTCGCGATTTTCGACCTTATTCTGCGATCTTTAAACGTTTGTAACTCGGAGCACCGTTAACCGATTTTGATGAAATTTTCAGCATGTATACAGCTTACTTAAATTTACAAACGGGTTTTTTGAATTTTCATTACAGGCTCAGAAAAAAAAGTCGAAAAAACTGCCCTTTCTATGTTTTTTTGCTATTCCGACAAATTGCATTTTTTTTCAAAACTACGAAACACGTCACTTGGCAAAGTAATCCTTCTACCTTCTAAAAAAAACTCGTGTCGTTTGGACCAATTCTAAAAAAGTTATGCGATTTTAAAAAGTGTGCCAATACTTTTTTTACTCACTGTACATGTAAATCAAAGTTTTAAGATCCACCAAAATTTTTTTCATCAAGCAAACATATTAAACGATAATAACTAACAAGAACAACGTATACTTCTTTTAGTCTACAAGTACAAAACTATAAGATAACGTCAGCGTCGACGCCATCGAGGAAGTATAGGATAGACTTATCACCAGTGATGGGTTTACTACGTTACATCGAATTTACTACGTGACACGCGTAAAAAATGTAAATAATTGTAGAAAATGTAGAAAATGTAGAAAATGTGAAAAATTCATATACAAACTATTAACCTCTACCAATCTGCCATCCCTTCCCTCTTATTTTCACCCCCTTGACACTCTGTGACAAAGTTTTACCCGGGCAATACCAGGTGCTTTAAGCTAGTAATAATTTCAAAATTTTTTAATAAAGTTCATAAGTTTGGTGAACAAAAGATACTCTAATTTGTACATACATATATATCAACTTATCAGCATGGATTCTGAAGAAATTGATAAAGCTTTAGCAAATTATTTCTTTGGATGTAATATTCCGTTTAGTGTTATTGAATCTAAACATTTTAAGAACTTTGTTCATAAATTGAACCCGAATTATAAAATTCCAACTAGAAAGACGTTGTCGAATAATTTACTAAATGCAAAATTTCAAGATTATAAAAAATCAATAACCAGTGTGGAATCTGAAGATTCAGTTCTACTTTTAGACGGTTGGAAAAATTCATCAGCCAACAATAAATATTGTATGTAGTTGCGATTCTGAATTTAAGTGATAACAGTGGTACATTTATCTTGATGCCTGGAATTTCAGTTGTATCAGAGAAACTGGCGAGGCATTAAGAGAAGTTGTTAATCAATGTATGATAATGGGCGCAAGAACAATTTAATTTAAATATATATGCAGTAATAACAGGCAATGCCTCGAATATGATGTCCATGGGAGGAACAATCGATGTATGGCACATGACTTGTAGTAGCCACAGTGCGAATTTATTATGCAAATCATTATTAGATAAGGATTTTTCTGCTAAAGCGAACAATTTATTAAAAAAGTTTAAGTCTCCAGCTCTGGAATCCCAGGTATTAGCGGCGCTCTTGGTGGTCAGAGAATGATTTTAGCTGCCGAGACTCGTTGGTGCAGCTATCGTCGAGATACCTTTAGAAGATGCCTCAGGAATTTGGAACCTATGCGTCTTCTTGTTGCTAATGCAGAGAATTTTAATATATATATATAAAAGAAGAAATAAGAACTTTGCTTTCCAATCCTACATTTGAAATGAAGCTTTTCGATAATATACTAATACTCGATCCAATTTGTGAATTAATTAATAAATGTCAATCCTTGGATTGCCCAATCGCCGAAGCTACTGAAATGTGGTTAAAATTAGACGTTCCTGCAGATAATGAAAATTATAAGAGAATGATTTGCGAACGAATCGAAAAGTCTGTAAACTGCTGCTATGGACTCGCTGCCAATTTCTTAAATGCGAGCTTTCAGGGTAGAAGGTTTTTAATAAATGCCAAGTGTGCAAATATTCTTCGTGATTTTCTAAAAACTACTTTAATAGAAAATGCTGGCCTTGTTCAACTTGAACATTATAAAAATAAGACTGGATACTGGATCGTTTGAAGTTTTATTTTCAAGAAATTACGATTCACGTAATACTTTTTGGAGAGCATCGAGGTATTTTTATCCAGAACTTGGCCAACTGGCATTAGAGTTGTACAATTTATGTTCATCTACTGGACAATTGGAAAGATTATTCTCCAAATGGGGGCTCGCGCGTTCATCCTTTGAAAAGGAATCGTTTACGAGAAGACACATCCGCAGCACAGTTGTTGGCTTTGTATTATGAATTGCAATTAAAAGATAACCAAACTATAATATCCTTCAAATTGAATGACGAAGATGTAGATTAAATTATGCAAATACTATGTAATATTACTTTTGAACTTTTGCATTGAAAACGAAATAGGTATATTTCTATCCACACGATACAGAATTTTATATTTCATGCTTATGTTAAATTCATTTTCTTAATAAATCAAAATCTAACGATTTAAAAATTCATATAAAAACTAAAAACCGTCATTGAAATATTAAGGGTTTTGTTAAGGAAAAGTATGCGTATACATTATAAAAATACAAACTTTATTTTATTTATTACAACATTTGGTACGTAAGTAATATTACTTATATAAACTAGGCAGAACAGATAGTATCGCAGTTTTCAGATCAATTATAATTGTTGTAATTCTTAAATAAGAGCAAATATTCAGTTGTAGTTCTACGACGAGTACATTAATTTTCCTATCGATCGCATTTCTTAAAATCTTTTGTATTTTTCTCGCTGATCTTTAACAAATAAAATAATTCTAACATTGAATTATCACTATAAGCAGGAATGCTAAGAATTTTCCGAGCCATTTCGGCTAAATCTGAATGTAATTTTAAAACCGACTTCCAGAATACTTTCCACGATACGTATTCTTTTGTTTTTTTTTTTTTTTTAGTAAAGTATCAAATATTCCTTTATCTTCTAGGAATTCAAAATAACTTGTCATTCCTGCTTCATTTAAATGCTCAATTAAAAATAGCATCGTTTCTTGTTCATATTGTTTGAATTGCTTTCCCCGATATGCAGGATGCAAAAAGTTCCCTACCAGCACGAACTGTTTATAAATTAGCCGAGCACTTTCTTCTATTATAGTTTTGAATACTGCGTCATTGTTTTCATCATTTTCCATACTTTTCCAATCTTCAATCGCATCTGCAGTCACATAATTAATTATTTCTCTTTTCAATAATATTACAAATGTGCTCGAAAACGTTTACAAGTTCGCCTAGATCTTTTTCAAAAGTTGCATCGAGTAAGATTAAAGTGCGATTATTAGAAAAGGTAGTTCGATTTTCTATTAAAAGTTGACGCATTATTTTTAAGTTTTTGAAACAAGATGATAAGGTTGCTTTGAAATAACCGCACAAATCTTGGTCATCTGTGAAATCAACTTTTACACCAGATGCTAAGATTATATATTTTTCAATAATTTTCCAATCGTCCAATAACAGTTGATAATTTTTAAAAATGTCATACTTGGTTAAACTTTTAATTAATAACCATAATTGTTTTGATAAATCAAGAAAAAAGCAAAAACCAGAATCCAAGGTTTTTATACATAATTCTATATAGCACAAACTATAGCACGAACATCAGCATCGTATTTTTCTTTTGCTAAAGAAATTGATAGGACAATAAAAGAAAGATTCTATATCGTTAATGGATTCTTCAGAATTTACATATAATAAATTCTCATATCCATTACACTCTATTGCGCTAAAAAATTGTTTATCATTTGTCGTTTTGATAAATCAATAATGTTCCAGAAGTCTCGAATCGCGGAATACTGTTTAAATGTTTCTTATACACGTTAGGTAAAAAAGTTCCGACAATTCTTCAGCAGTTGGAAGTTTATACGGCGGTCGTAACTGATTTACCAAGTTCTTTAAATACTTGGATTTTGTATACTCAAATCCAACATTCAAAACAACTAATAATTCTAGTAAAGATTCGTTTATCTTAATTATTTCATCCTTACTGGTCCTATCAATAAAATTTTTCAACTTTTTCGTTTTCGACGATCTTCTATAGTTATCGCAAGCTCGGTGTTGATACTTTTATTACAAACTTGGTCATTTTCTTTGCATTGCTTTCTGTGATATCAGGTTGACTAATCTCCAATTCATTATTATTTAATATGTCATCGTTCTTTGTAGAATCGTTGCTATCACGTTCTTTTCGTTTATGTTGCAGTTGGTTATTATTACTTTCAATGTCTTTACACGCATTTCTGTAAAATAAAATAATATAAAATATTAGTAAAAACAATGTATTTAAATGTGTGTGTGTGTGTGTGTGTGTGTGTGTGTGTGTGTGTGTGTGTGTGCGCGCGCGCGCGCGCGCGCGTGTAACAGTAGTAAATGTAGATAAACATGATTATTTAAGCATAAGTGAATTAAATATTATAATGCATAATAATAAAATACACTAAATTACCTATGTGATGATTGTGAAAAGGAAAGAAATTGTTAAGACACGAGACACGGTAGGATACGCTAGGATGTTAGGACTCACATTGACACAATCACGCGAATAAAATGAAAAAGAGTATACGATCGACGTTAGATTGTAACGCGAAAGTGAACTATAAAAAAATTATTATTAATAATCCACTCTTTTCGAAATTCAAGCAAGACAACGACGCACGCGAGTGGATCTGTTTCCCAACGTTACTTTATAATATTTATGTATATGCAAAATGCAGGAAGTCTTCAAAACTATCGCGGGTGGTGCTTCTTCATTTCTTACACAAACTCATTAAACACAGAATGAAAGCTTCCAACGATCCATCATCGTTAGAGTGGTGTGGTATCATTATAGTCGCTCTACAGATTCAATGATTTTTCAACGTTTTCTAACAAACTCCCGACAGCTGCAACCCCATATAGAGCTCTTTATCGCTCGCAAAACACTAATTCATCGTAATGCAGTCATTCAGTTTCAAAATACGCAACTTTACTTTAAAGTACGACGACGTTGCAGCCTTCCTGAAGGCCGCAACCTTGGGATCGCTTTAGTGCAGATCCCGATGCAGGTCCCAGTGGGCAATGCGAGCATTTTGGGGGTCGCGACTCTAATTGGGAAACGCGAACTCGGTGGATGTCGCGACACTAATATTATATCGAACAGGAGCAAGTTGGTTAATCTAGACTAACTCTAATTCAAACAACACAAGGACTCATCGACGCAGCGCTAATCTTTATAAATAAAAAATAAAAAAACAGGAGGGGGGGGGGGGGGGTATCGGTACCATCGATGTGGTACCGCTAAATCAAAGAACGCGCGATCAGTCAAAATCGCAACGCTAATTATTGAAAAAAGGGGGGAGCATATAATGCAAGAATATTAATTCGAAGACTAATTCAAAGTGTGAATAAATAAAATAGTTTAAATAATCGCGTTCGTCATTCATTCGCAACGCTACTCTCGAAGCAAACATTCTAACATGCAAGAATAATTCCGCGAACCACGATTAACTTTTATTCGCAACGCTAACTCGAACCGTCAACATTTCATTCGCAACACTAATTCAACTCGCGAGTTGCCCCTACATCCCTGGGTGGATATGTCAATGGGCCAGCATACAGCTGACCAATAACTACTACTACTACTACTACTACTACTACTACTACAGGCGAGCACAGTAACAAAATAATGCAAAAATGACCCCGCAACCCCTGGGGGATGCAAAACCATTTCAGCAGCCCACACGACGTGGCCTCTTCCCTGGCCGGGCTATCTTCGGCTCATTAGCCACTCGTTTCTTTTTTTCGGATCGAAAATAGATCCGCACCTGCTCGGAGTCACGAGCGCAACGCGAAACGTTTCGAGGGCCTATCTTTCCGTTCGCGAACGCGTGACCAACGACCATAGAGTGCAATGTCGCTGGCTTCGAAGGGTCGAATGCATCATAGAGTGGGTGGTGGTCAGTGTTGGTACGACGGTTGACGATCGTCTGCATCACGTTCGCTAACTTTGCAATCTCGACCGTTGAAAAGATAATACGTTTCGAGCCTGTCTCCACCCCGGTTCCGATCGCGACCAGCGACCATGTGCAATGGCGACCACTGGTGTGTGCGAAAAAGCCGAAAGGATGAAGCGAGTCAGAAGCGAGGGCGGCATACTCCGCTCGCGCCAGCTTCACCCTCGACTTTTCTCACTGGATTGTTCGCCTGAAAGCAGGTGATCGCGCGCGCGAGAAAACGACCCCACCCACGATCAGAGAATGCGAACACTCGCCCCGGCCCTACCTACTTATATTTAAGTCAGACATTCGTACCAGAGGGTAAGTTACCTATCCTGCCCGGCACCTGTATTTAAAAAGCATGGCAAAACACATTCTCGCAAACACACTCATCCCAGTGACAACCCACTCCACGATTCTCAAGCATCACCGCCCGGGTGCTTTGGCCTACACTAGAGAGAACGTCCCGGGACGTCTCCGTCAGCCGAGCTTGGCCCACATCATACACAATCTAAGGTACGTACCATTTTGCCTGAAATCGACTGACAAGGCTAGTGACCATTGCGTGTAATGCACTTGCCTGTTGATTAACTACTCTACGTCGTTACATATATTTATATGTAAATGCTAATAGTTTCTCATTTGATTGAATGAGATCGATAAGATTCATGTACATATTCCATAGAAGCTACTGTGCAAACATTGTATAAACTATAAATCAAGGGATATGTACAGAGGTGTGAAGAAATATTTATGAACCGACGCACTACCACATACTAACCACGCACACACAATACACAAATGTGGAAGTACGTCGTGCACGGTACACACTAACGCAATGCCAGCCGCTAGTTTTGTTTATTAGTTAGTTACGAGCTAGGTCATCATGCCCTGTTGTCGTCACCCATCGTCACGTAGCGCCTGGGCACGTGAATGAGTTTCGAGACAACAAAGCATGGAATGGAAAACCTAAAAATCCTGATCTAGAAAGAAGCTCGTTAGTGTATTCTGTCTACCTACTTTTTACTTTCTCATTGAAATTTTAGGGAAAATGACTGGACTTTGTATTTCTCAATTAATCGAGAATACACTTTCTCAAGGAAAATACTCTAATTAATAGTGTTGCATTTGTGAAGAAAATTAGTTGTTCAAGAATAAAAGAGACTCTAATAAAGATCATTCAGACAAAAACGAAAGACTCTGATCAGAGAATAAATGATTTCAAAGATTTTTGGAAACGTTAAGAAAATTTCGGGCGACTTGGTCGTCAAAGCATATCTGCTTTCCAAGGAGGAGAGAACTATATACACGATGCTTTTTTATTTTGACCACGAAATCACCCACCCTGAACTGCCTTCTTGTACATAAACAGCATCCAACATCATTACTTTCTCACAAACGGACAAAAATACAAAGATTATTATCAAACTATATCCTGTTAAAAATATAGAGAAGAATTAACTCGTTCGGTATCATACATTGTATACGAAATGTTTATTGAATATCATCGAACATGATCGGATGGCATCCGACTTCTCTACTATGTACACGACAATCAAATTCACTCGCACATCGATAATATTCACGACAATATCCAATCTCGATCAAATATTTATATTAGAAATCATTAATCATATTCTAGAGCTTACTATATGGAAAAACGCGATGTACAAGAAGACCCTAACTATCCTGATCTAAGAAATGGCACATGAACAACAACAAGTAATAGTTACTAACTACTCATGGGTGGCAGCGGGAAACCAACATACCCCCCCATGGTCACTTTGCTCGCCAAAGCACGTATACAACCGGCACCGATCACCCGTGCCGTTTCGGACCTTTCGTCCTACGACACGATGAGTGTGCGAGACCAGAGGAATAAGAAAAGCATGCGACTTACTACTTGGAGAGTACAGCTGACATCGTAGGAGTCATCGAGGGTGTCGGGGGGCAGCCGGGGGGCAGCCTTGGTCCAGCCAAGTCCTATAACAAACGAGAATAAAACGTATTATGATTTATTTCCAAGATCGTCGCAGTGTAATTTCAATCATAACGAACGGTGTCGCACAAAAAGGAACTAGAAACTAATGATATTTTTCAATCGTATCCAAGCTTTAAGATTGAAACTTGAAAATGTTGAATTATAAAGTGAGTATTTCGAGTACACAATGGAATGAAACGAGACACTTACATCCTTCCATCGTGGTCCTGCCGAGCCAGCGAAACTCATCTTCAGCTGACGCAGCACTCCGAATACTCCGATATACCGATACAACTAAATTCACGTTTATAAATAAAAAATAAAAAAAAAGACTACCACTCTCCCCCTCTCCCTCTCCCTCTCCCTCTCCCTCTCTGCCGAACAAAGAGATTTCGAACAACAAAACTGACTCTAATCCCGCGACTTGAGTCTTGAAATGCGATGGCAACACTGACTCTATCCACGCGTGTGATTAAGCAAAGAAATTCTGCAAAAGGAGCCACTCTCCACTGTGGGGAAAAAAGTACTTTCTTTTTGAACTTTTACGCAACAAGCACCGATTCTACCAACCGCATTGCGCGCGGCCACCAAATTTCCTTTTCCTCATTTCTGTAACAAAAAAAGGTAAAAATTCTGTTAGTTCACGAGCATAACGAGGATAATCATTGTTAAAATAATAAAAAGAATAATAAAATTGTGCGAGTATGTCATTTTTTAAAGTACGTAAAATAAAATTCAATTGTATTAATAAACAAATTCGAGAACAGAGAGGGTATTTTGTTGCAATTTTTATTTTATTCTTACTCGCTCGAACAAACCAGAGAATCTATCGAATATATGTAAAATTATAATTAGCAACATTTTCTTTAAGATGTTACCATCACTTTTCATCGATAATATAACCAACAACTTTTACTTACTTCATTTTTATTCGCCGAAGATGGCGTGTCATTCTCTCTAGAAGCGAAGCCGCCATTTCTATAATTTAATTGACGCACAGAACGATAGTTGATAGTTGTATCGTTTCCTTGGTAGAACACCATCGCGTAGAGACGCAGTAGACTGTCCACGCTCGTACGTATTCCTTTTTCCTTCGCGCACTGAATTCTGTAACAAAGAGAAATAATCTTTACCCATTAAATATATAACAAACATAATAAGGATAATAAGCATCGATATCGATGTGTTCTTTTTTGTACTTAATATATCCCTCTTTGAGCGACGCAACGTTCGACGGAGATTCTCTCCACTTGTCTCCACTTGTCTCCACTTGTCTCCACCTGTCTCCACCTGTCTCCACCTGTCTCCACCTGTCTCCACCTATCGTCCCAAACCGCATTGGCTGTTCGCGTAGCGGGCCGACTTGTCGTACCGATAACAGGTTGTATCGGCGCAGTGCTACCTCGACCGCATCTCTCGTATGTCTACATTTCTTTTAGATACAGTCTGCCCAATATCCTGAAGAGAAAGCAAAATACCGTACCATCGACAATCGCAATAATTCCTCGGAAGTTATTATTGATTTCTCTATCTATAAAAATTTCATTGCAATATGTTTAAAAATTCTTATCGCATCGTTATAATTATAAATGTACACGACATTTCTGTTGCACATTACCACGCTTGTATATTTTTCCAACGAATAAATCATAGAAACTGTATATCGTTTAAACAAGAAGATGAGAAAATGAAAACTATTACCTATAACCATTACTCCCTCCTTCGTTCGTTTATAGAGCGTACTTGCGGGATAAAGGGGAAGAAAAATGAAATGGAAGAGAACGAGAATTTGCCACAGTGAGTGAATTTACATCCAAAAGTTGAAATAATCTTCTCAATTCTCACAATAGCGTAGAGAGAGAGAGAGAGAGAGAGAGAGCGAGGCAAAAGTCGAACCGTCGACTCGCATCCTTCCGAAATAAATTAGAACAGATCGTCGTGCGCAGAAAGCGTTGCTACGCTCTATATCAACTATTCACGGTGCCTTCGCAATTTTATAACATTTAAGCCAAGCCAACACAGCATTTAATTAACTCGCAATCGAAAATTTAAACGGAGAGACGCGTGCAGATTAAACTCATTGGCTTCGAGGGAGCGTTTGTCTGGCTGGGGTATAGCCACATGCGCAGAACACTGCCGCCCTCCTTAGTTAAACTGTCCTATCTAGCATTCTTTCATTCTTTCAGATACGTTGAAATATTTCAAGTTCCACGCGTCTTTTACCTTTTAAGTAAAGTTAGAAAACTCTACGCGCTTCGTAAATATTTATAAACAGTTTAATGTATTTAACCTAACTTCTTTTAAAATGGTTCAAATATCTTATCTAAAACAATTAATTAATTGGCACGTTAATAAAACATTCCCTACCGGTACACAGCTATTACAAAAAATTATATCAGGCTATTACACAATAATGACAACATGTTTTAATTCGAATGAAGGGATAACAAGTAAATGATAAAACCTCGGTTTTCTCCGTTGTTTCAAAATTGTGCTAGATGGGACATTTTAACTAAACAGGGCAGATTACAGGTCTGAATTGTCGTGGTTGTCTGAATTGGCGGGTTCTCCTTCTTATATGACAAGGAGAACAAATGGTGCTCGAACGTGATTGGCCGAGAATATTGGAAAACTGCAAGATTCGAATTTTCGCGCCCGCGGTCAACCGCCATCGTACATACGTTAAGGGGGGATTCAATATTCGCGAGAAAAAAAACGGTATAAAATTACTCGACAACGCTCGAAATTAACATATTATGTTGATATACGCGCAAACGAACACGAAACCCGCGATATTCGGGAGAAATTCGCGGAATTTTTCGAGATATTAACGAAAAATCAAGTATGACGCCACGCCGTCAACCACCGATCGGCGTAGAGGCGAACAAAAACTTTACTCACTCATATTTCCCAGCTCGATGCGAGATTCGGGCCAAAAACTGCAAATCCGCGTGCCTCGTCGATCCCTCTTCACGATTTCCAATACTCGGAGCACACGAAACTTGATATAATATCGCGAGAAAGATGTTTTCTGCCCACTGGCTACGGAGAGACGTGATCACGATCGAATCCAAAGGGCTACTGACGGCGGGAACGCTACGTAGGAGAAGTGTGGGGGGGGGGGAGGGGAGAGGGGAGAGGATTAGACGATGCGTTGTCCAATATTTTTGCCTACCTCGAGCGACTCTGATTGAAAACTTCCAAACCATCACGCTTGGAAGTTGCACAGAGATTTATAATTTAACAATGCCAGCCTTACAATTAACAACAAACTTTAACGTTAACAATGCTGTGCAACACCCTCGAGATGCTGGAGAAGCCTCGGGGGGGGATATGCACGGTAGAGAACGTTAAAGAATATAGAATATACATGCAACAACAAGTGGGGGGCGCCAGTATTCCGAGGCACTTTATTAATGTTTAAATAATAACTAATGAATTCGAACCACTTGTCGAACTGAGAATGCACCGAACCTATATCTATGCACCACTCCAACGTTTAGGCGAACAATAGATGCATTCGTTAAACTGAATAGATACATCGAAGAAATTCAGAGTTCATTTTTTGACACTTTGAGGTTACGTACCATCTCCATGGCTCGCGTCCAACGTCGTTTCTGACGATTTCGGAAGAAAATTTAACCAAAGCGACACCAAACGAACCGAGAACTACTTTTTTCAGGAACACGCGCCCAGGTGTGGCACAAAAACGTTTTGAAAACGTTTAAAAAAAAAAAAAGAAAAAAACGCGTCCAGGCCAGCGGACACAATCGCGCGCGCGTTAAGGCCCAGCAAAGAATCGTAAGGTGGTCCGAAAGAAGCAAGTCCCGAGAACACGTCCATGTTGGCGAAGCGCAATGCACGCGTGTGTCTCCTCTAGTGGTGGAGATTTATCGATGGTCCTCATTATCGAAAATTATCGACGGCTTATTTTCACTATCGATAATTAGCGGTATTGAAAGTCGTAGGTTAGTCGATTAAAAAATATTAGCTAAAATTCAGAATCCCAAACTTCATTTGTAATATTGTTACTTGTATTAAAAATAAACTGTATTATACATATTTGAACAGCGTTTCGTTATTACCTTCGAGACTTTTATAGATAAAAAATGGTATAGCGAAGTACATGATGGATTAAAAATATTCTGTTGAATAATAATAAATGATAATTTGTTGGATTGCGTATTTCTTGTTTCCCTGTATAAACGTTTAACGTTTCAAATTTGATAAATCTTTCCAACTAAGTGACAACAATATTACTTGTATATGTATTACTTTAATTTCCCAAGTATATCAATTGAGGGCTCGGATGCAATAAGGGGACTAGCGCTCGAAAATGCGAAAAAGAATTGTCCAAACGCTAAGAAATATTGGAAAATTAAATGTTTTTAAACTGTATTTTACAAAATATAATGTTATAAAGCTCGTCGCGACACACATTTTTTCTATTTACAGTTTTCTTTTTTATCGAATCATTAGTATTCGAGATAAAAATTATAAACAAAAAAAATTTCCTCGACCAAAATCATTATTTCTTTAAACATAAATTGCGATAACTTGAGTAAATATTAACGGATCGTTATGAGACTTGAAACATAAAACTCAGAAAACTCTAGCGAAGCCGTAAAATGTATTCGCAAAATCCTTATGTTGAAAAATGTAATAATATTTCATTTAAAAGTAATACTGGACATAACCCATGTCTTTCACTGTTCGCCGTTAAAAAGTATCGAGGGAATTTTCAGGTACATAGGTATAACTTGCGGCGACAAAGTTTTTTTCCTAATATACAAGGAAGTTTTTCACCAATTTTCACACTGATTGATAAATAATTATAGAAGATATGACGATATATATAAATCCCGCGCGGCACCAACAGTAGTCGGCAGCTGCGCACAATCGCGTCACACTGCAAAGACATGACATTCTCGCTATTATATGATTGTATATTACAAAAAAATATTGCGATATTATTTTCGAAATATTTAGTAACATTTTTATTATAGTACTTACACGTAATATTTACAATATTCACACTGTTCTGTTTACAATATTCTGTTCTTTTATAAATTTTTCTTTTTCTCCTTTTTCCCATCTTTCCTTTTTCATTTTCTTTTTGCTTATCTTTTCTTCTTTATACATTGTATTTTTTATTGATGTCGCGCCTAAAAATTTTTTGCCAAAATCTTGTCCACTGGAGGTACAATATTGCAGTAAATTTTCAAAGTCTTTACGTTTTTCAGCAGTCACTCCTACTCCGCCTGCCAGTGACGCTTTTTTTTTCAAATCTTCCCCGCCAACAGATGTTTTAATATTTACAGTAGTAGGTTCCCCATTGTAACTATAATAAACATCTACTTGCCCATTGGGAAAATAAATGATACGTACGATTTGACTTATTTGAATTCTCTTTAAATCTTTGTTCGGCGTCAATAAACCTTCGTAATTTTTTATTGCAATTTTTCTGGCATCTATCATTCTCGAAGGGGGGATTTCGCGCCGTTCTAATTAATTCCGCGTATAACGGAATATTGTAAACAGGACAGTGTAAATATTGTAAATATTGTAAATATTGCGTGTAAATCCTATAATAAAAATGTTACTAAATATTTCGAAAATAATATCGCAATATTTTTTTGTAATATATAATCACATAATAGTGAGAATGAATGTCATGTGTTTGCAGTGTGACGCGATTGTGCGCAGCTGCCGACTACTGTTGGTGCCGCGCGGGATTTATATATATCGTCATATCTTCTATAATTATTTATTAATCAGTGTGAAAATTGGTGAAAAACTTCCTTGTATATTAGGAAAAAACTTTGTCGCTGCAAGTTATATGTACCTGAAAATTCCCTCGATACTTTTTAACGGCGAACAGTGAACGACATGGGTTATGTCCACTATTACTTTTAAATTAAATATTATTACATTTTTCAACATAAGGATTTTGCGCATACATTTTACGGCTTCGCTAGAGTTTTCTGAGTTTTATGTTTCAAGTCTCATAACGATCCGTTAATATTTACACAAGTTATCGCCATTTATGTTTAAAGAAATAATGATTTTGGTCGAGGAAATTTTTTTTGTTTATAATTTTTATCTCGAATACTAATGATTCGATAAAAAAGAAAACTGTAAATAGAAAAAATGTGTGTCGCGGCGAGCTTTATAACATTATATTTTTTAAAATACAGTTCAACAACATTTAATTATCCAATATTTCTTAGCGTTTGGACAATACTTTTTCGCATTTTCGAGCGCTATAGTCCCCTTATTGCATCCGAGCCCTCAATTAATGCCGCGAATTTAATAGGTTTATCGGCGGTAACTAAGTATAATCTATCGATAGGCATTTGTTCTGTAACTTACGATAGCGAATCGTGTTTTGTCAATTTCGTCCTACCACAGAAAGACATTTTGTGTGCGATTACGTACCAAGCATTTCTGGCTTAAATAATCTTACATTTGTATTATTTTCTTTATATATATATGACTTACCATTTCTCGTTGAATCCATTATTATAGCAAAAGGCAAACCGGATAAAAAGAAAATTAACTATTGAACTATTTATATTATGTAGTTTTCGTGGTGTTCATTTTCTTTTTATCCGGTTTGCCTTTTGCCATAATGATGGATTCAACGAGAAATGGTAAGTTGTACATAAAAAATTTATTTTACTTTATACGTATATTACGCTTGTTTTTCTATAAATATTTTATAGAGAGAAGCCGGTTTAAAAAAAAATTCAATTTGAAGAAACATGATCAAGCGTATGAAGAAAGTGAAAGAGAAGATAATATGATGCGAATGTTGTGAATTTCGTAAATTCATTAAAGAAAGTACAAAACAAAAGACGAAAGATTTCATTGGTTTGGAAAGAGGGGTCTTTAAGAGGTCTGTGCTGATGGCAAATTTGCGAAATGTACTACACTACTGATGGGGTGGGGTGGGAAGGAGTATAAAACCAGCGGTAACACTAGCAATTTAGCTGACCATATAAAAAGATTTCACAAATCCCAAAATACTCGGAAGGACTAGATGTCGAAGCATCAGCAACAACAAGTACCAATTCCATAAGCACGTTTTTTAAAAAAAATCAGTGAATATGATTTGAGAGAGAGAGAGAGAGAGAGAGAGAGAGAGAGAGAGAGAGAGAGAGAGAGAGAGAGAGAGAGACGTAACATTGGCTCTCCTGCTTGCAACAGACTTCCAACCATTCAATAATATAGTGAATGATAAAGGGGTTTCAGGATGTTTGTGAATAAGCTAGAGATCCCAAGTATGTAATTCCGAGTAAATAGACACCGAGGGGAAAACGATCATGAAAAAACTGTATTCCGACATGCCAAGAAAATTAAAAGAAGACCCCCATGGCCGTTCCAAAAACTTGTTTATAGAAAACCACCCCCCCCCCCCCCCATTGACCCCCATCGACCGCTGTACTTTTCCAACTAACTGGTTCGTTTTTCCAAAAATTCGAATTTGGGAGTGCTATCTTCGCAGTCCTATAACCGGCACGTTTCAACGTATCTTTGACACGGGAGCAGGCGCGTGTTGGTCTCTTTTCGACCGATGATTTCGTATGTTTTGAAACATGATCCATAGCGTTCGACTGTTTACTTTTTCCGTGGAGCTATTCTCATTTGAAGGACGTCTCGACTTGCCTATGTCGCGAGGCAACAGTTAGTGCATTCGTGTAGGTTTTGAAACATAAATTGTTACACGTCGGTCTTTTCGACCATAGCGCGCCTGCTAGCTAACGTTACTCTCATTTCGTCTGTCGCATAGAACGCGTACTGCGTGGCAATCATGGCTAATTCTAATTTCCGAGATTTCTTAAGGGGTTAGGACACAGTAACGGGCCCAGAATTCAGATGATTTTTAGACGACGATAATAAGAAAAGTAAACAATCGATTAATATATGCCTTTGTGTTTTAGTCCACTATATTATGAACTATAAGAAGAGCGTATAATATTTACAAAATAGCATTTGTACGTCGTGCAATGTCTCCATTTAAAATGTCTTTTTTTTTCCGGATGGCTAACTGGTGGGACGGATTCCGGGAAATCGGATGAATTGTATCAAAAACCCCCAAAATGTCATAAACTATAATATATTCCCTAGGCAGTGACGATCCAACACTTCAAATTTTTCAATTATTGTACAAAATATAAACAGAAAGATCACACACACTTTTGTCGAAATTTGATCATTATTTTTCAAACACCGGCCATTTTGTCAATTTTCGCAAAAATTGAAATGTTGGATCGTCAATGCCTGGGAAATATATTATAGTTTATGACATTTTTGGGGTTTTTGTTATAGTTCATCCGATTTCCCGGAATCCGGCCCACCAGTTGGCCATCCGGAAAAAAAAAGGATATTTTAAATGGAGACATTGCACGGCGTACAAATGCTATTTTGTAAATATTATACGCTCTTCTTATAATTCATAATATAGTGAACTAAACACACAAAACCTTATATTAATCGATTGTTTACTTTTCTCATTATCGTCATCTAAAAATCGTCTGCTTTCTTGGCCGGTTACTGTGTCCTAACCCCTTAATGAATGAAAGCATCGAAGACGAGATCAGTGATTCCGCAGAAGATTCTGATTATATTATACAATCCGATCACGATACAGATTCGGAAATTGATTGTGCGGATATAGAGATAGATGTAGAGGAGGCATATACTTTGAGTGAAGGAAACGCAAGTGTTTATTCTTTACTTTCAAGAAGCAGTTTCTAATCTGAGGAAATTATAAAAATTTAATACATTTACAAAGTCATAAATTTATAAGTATATTTTTTTTAAACAAAAAATATAAATATGAAATATATTAGATAATTGTTATTATGAAAAAGTAAAAATTAAACGATAAATTCAACTTTTGATATGACATTTTATTTTTAAAATCAATTACAATGTATTTGTATAAAAATACATTTTCCAGAACTCCACGATCCATTACATTGGCAAAGATAAAACAACAATATGGTCTAAAATACCACCTAGGAACAAGAGTGAAACTAAAAAACATAACGTTGTCAATGAACGTCAAGGCGTAAGACCTACTGCTAAAAATGCTAAAACGGCCATTGATGCGTGGAGACTTTTTTCTATCTGACGATATGATTGAAAAGATAGTTCTGTATGCTAATATTTATACAGTGAGTAAAAAAAGTATTGCCACACTTTTTAAAATCGCACAACTTTTTTAGAATTGGTCCAAACGACACGAGTTTTTTTTTTAGAAGGTAGAAGGATTACTTTGCTAAGTGACGTGTTTCGTAGTTTTGAAAAAAAAATGCAAATTTGTCGGAATAGCAAAAAAACATAGAAAGGCAGTTTTTTCAACTTTTTTTTTCTGAGCCTGTAATGAAAATTATAAGGTCGAAAATCGCTTGATTTCGGGAATTTCGCGATTTTCGACCTTATTCTGCGATCTTTAAACGTTTGTAACTCGGAGCACCGTTAACCGATTTTGATGAAATTTTCAGCATGTATACAGCTTACTTAAATTTACAAACGGGTTTTTTGAATTTTCATTACAGGCTCAGAAAAAAAAGTCGAAAAAACTGCCCTTTCTATGTTTTTTTGCTATTCCGACAAATTGCATTTTTTTTCAAAACTACGAAACACGTCACTTGGCAAAGTAATCCTTCTACCTTCTAAAAAAAACTCGTGTCGTTTGGACCAATTCTAAAAAAGTTATGCGATTTTAAAAAGTGTGCCAATACTTTTTTTACTCACTGTACATGTAAATCAAAGTTTTAAGATCCACCAAAATTTTTTTCATCAAGCAAACATATTAAACGATAATAACTAACAAGAACAACGTATACTTCTTTTAGTCTACAAGTACAAAACTATAAGATAACGTCAGCGTCGACGCCATCGAGGAAGTATAGGATAGACTTATCACCAGTGATGGGTTTACTACGTTACATCGAATTTACTACGTGACACGCGTAAAAAATGTAAATAATTGTAGAAAATGTAGAAAATGTAGAAAATGTGAAAAATTCATATACAAACTATTAACCTCTACCAATCTGCCATCCCTTCCCTCTTATTTTCACCCCCTTGACACTCTGTGACAAAGTTTTACCCGGGCAATACCAGGTGCTTTAAGCTAGTAATAATTTCAAAATTTTTTAATAAAGTTCATAAGTTTGGTGAACAAAAGATACTCTAATTTGTACATACATATATATCAACTTATCAGCATGGATTCTGAAGAAATTGATAAAGCTTTAGCAAATTATTTCTTTGGATGTAATATTCCGTTTAGTGTTATTGAATCTAAACATTTTAAGAACTTTGTTCATAAATTGAACCCGAATTATAAAATTCCAACTAGAAAGACGTTGTCGAATAATTTACTAAATGCAAAATTTCAAGATTATAAAAAATCAATAACCAGTGTGGAATCTGAAGATTCAGTTCTACTTTTAGACGGTTGGAAAAATTCATCAGCCAACAATAAATATTGTATGTAGTTGCGATTCTGAATTTAAGTGATAACAGTGGTACATTTATCTTGATGCCTGGAATTTCAGTTGTATCAGAGAAACTGGCGAGGCATTAAGAGAAGTTGTTAATCAATGTATGATAATGGGCGCAAGAACAATTTAATTTAAATATATATGCAGTAATAACAGGCAATGCCTCGAATATGATGTCCATGGGAGGAACAATCGATGTATGGCACATGACTTGTAGTAGCCACAGTGCGAATTTATTATGCAAATCATTATTAGATAAGGATTTTTCTGCTAAAGCGAACAATTTATTAAAAAAGTTTAAGTCTCCAGCTCTGGAATCCCAGGTATTAGCGGCGCTCTTGGTGGTCAGAGAATGATTTTAGCTGCCGAGACTCGTTGGTGCAGCTATCGTCGAGATACCTTTAGAAGATGCCTCAGGAATTTGGAACCTATGCGTCTTCTTGTTGCTAATGCAGAGAATTTTAATATATATATATAAAAGAAGAAATAAGAACTTTGCTTTCCAATCCTACATTTGAAATGAAGCTTTTCGATAATATACTAATACTCGATCCAATTTGTGAATTAATTAATAAATGTCAATCCTTGGATTGCCCAATCGCCGAAGCTACTGAAATGTGGTTAAAATTAGACGTTCCTGCAGATAATGAAAATTATAAGAGAATGATTTGCGAACGAATCGAAAAGTCTGTAAACTGCTGCTATGGACTCGCTGCCAATTTCTTAAATGCGAGCTTTCAGGGTAGAAGGTTTTTAATAAATGCCAAGTGTGCAAATATTCTTCGTGATTTTCTAAAAACTACTTTAATAGAAAATGCTGGCCTTGTTCAACTTGAACATTATAAAAATAAGACTGGATCGTTTGAAGTTTTATTTTCAAGAAATTACGATTCACGTAATACTTTTTGGAGAGCATCGAGGTATTTTTATCCAGAACTTGGCCAACTGGCATTAGAGTTGTACAATTTATGTTCATCTACTGGACAATTGGAAAGATTATTCTCCAAATGGGGGCTCGCGCGTTCATCCTTTGAAAAGGAATCGTTTACGAGAAGACACATCCGCAGCACAGTTGTTGGCTTTGTATTATGAATTGCAATTAAAAGATAACCAAACTATAATATCCTTCAAATTGAATGACGAAGATGTAGATTAAATTATGCAAATACTATGTAATATTACTTTTGAACTTTTGCATTGAAAACGAAATAGGTATATTTCTATCCACACGATACAGAATTTTATATTTCATGCTTATGTTAAATTCATTTTCTTAATAAATCAAAATCTAACGATTTAAAAATTCATATAAAAACTAAAAACCGTCATTGAAATATTAAGGGTTTTGTTAAGGAAAAGTATGCGTATACATTATAAAAATACAAACTTTATTTTATTTATTACAACATTTGGTACGTAAGTAATATTACTTATATAAACTAGGCAGAACAGATAGTATCGCAGTTTTCAGATCAATTATAATTGTTGTAATTCTTAAATAAGAGCAAATATTCAGTTGTAGTTCTACGACGAGTACATTAATTTTCCTATCGATCGCATTTCTTAAAATCTTTTGTATTTTTCTCGCTGATCTTTAACAAATAAAATAATTCTAACATTGAATTATCACTATAAGCAGGAATGCTAAGAATTTTCCGAGCCATTTCGGCTAAATCTGAATGTAATTTTAAAACCGACTTCCAGAATACTTTCCACGATACGTATTCTTTTGTTTTTTTTTTTTTTTTTAGTAAAGTATCAAATATTCCTTTATCTTCTAGGAATTCAAAATAACTTGTCATTCCTGCTTCATTTAAATGCTCAATTAAAAATAGCATCGTTTCTTGTTCATATTGTTTGAATTGCTTTCCCCGATATGCAGGATGCAAAAAGTTCCCTACCAGCACGAACTGTTTATAAATTAGCCGAGCACTTTCTTCTATTATAGTTTTGAATACTGCGTCATTGTTTTCATCATTTTCCATACTTTTCCAATCTTCAATCGCATCTGCAGTCACATAATTAATTATTTCTCTTTTCAATAATATTACAAATGTGCTCGAAAACGTTTACAAGTTCGCCTAGATCTTTTTCAAAAGTTGCATCGAGTAAGATTAAAGTGCGATTATTAGAAAAGGTAGTTCGATTTTCTATTAAAAGTTGACGCATTATTTTTAAGTTTTTGAAACAAGATGATAAGGTTGCTTTGAAATAACCGCACAAATCTTGGTCATCTGTGAAATCAACTTTTACACCAGATGCTAAGATTATATATTTTTCAATAATTTTCCAATCGTCCAATAACAGTTGATAATTTTTAAAAATGTCATACTTGGTTAAACTTTTAATTAATAACCATAATTGTTTTGATAAATCAAGAAAAAAGCAAAAACCAGAATCCAAGGTTTTTATACATAATTCTATATAGCACAAACTATAGCACGAACATCAGCATCGTATTTTTCTTTTGCTAAAGAAATTGATAGGACAATAAAAGAAAGATTCTATATCGTTAATGGATTCTTCAGAATTTACATATAATAAATTCTCATATCCATTACACTCTATTGCGCTAAAAAATTGTTTATCATTTGTCGTTTTGATAAATCAATAATGTTCCAGAAGTCTCGAATCGCGGAATACTGTTTAAATGTTTCTTATACACGTTAGGTAAAAAAGTTCCGACAATTCTTCAGCAGTTGGAAGTTTATACGGCGGTCGTAACTGATTTACCAAGTTCTTTAAATACTTGGATTTTGTATACTCAAATCCAACATTCAAAACAACTAATAATTCTAGTAAAGATTCGTTTATCTTAATTATTTCATCCTTACTGGTCCTATCAATAAAATTTTTCAACTTTTTCGTTTTCGACGATCTTCTATAGTTATCGCAAGCTCGGTGTTGATACTTTTATTACAAACTTGGTCATTTTCTTTGCATTGCTTTCTGTGATATCAGGTTGACTAATCTCCAATTCATTATTATTTAATATGTCATCGTTCTTTGTAGAATCGTTGCTATCACGTTCTTTTCGTTTATGTTGCAGTTGGTTATTATTACTTTCAATGTCTTTACACGCATTTCTGTAAAATAAAATAATATAAAATATTAGTAAAAACAATGTATTTAAATATGTGTGTGTGTGTGTGTGTGTGTGTGTGTGTGTGTGTGTGTGTGTGTGCGCGCGCGCGCGCGCGCGCGCGCGTGTAACAGTAGTAAATGTAGATAAACATGATTATTTAAGCATAAGTGAATTAAATATTATAATGCATAATAATAAAATACACTAAATTACCTATGTGATGATTGTGAAAAGGAAAGAAATTGTTAAGACACGGTAGGATACGCTAGGATGTTAGGACTCACATTGACACAATCACGCGAATAAAATGAAAAAGAGTATACGATCGACGTTAGATTGTAACGCGAAAGTGAACTATAAAAAAATTATTATTAATAATCCACTCTTTTCGAAATTCAAGCAAGACAACGACGCACGCGAGTGGATCTGTTTCCCAACGTTACTTTATAATATTTATGTATATGCAAAATGCAGGAAGTCTTCAAAACTATCGCGGGTGGTGCTTCTTCATTTCTTACACAAACTCATTAAACACAGAATGAAAGCTTCCAACGATCCATCATCGTTAGAGTGGTGTGGTATCATTATAGTCGCTCTACAGATTCAATGATTTTTCAACGTTTTCTAACAAACTCCCGACAGCTGCAACCCCATATAGAGCTCTTTATCGCTCGCAAAACACTAATTCATCGTAATGCAGTCATTCAGTTTCAAAATACGCAACTTTACTTTAAAGTACGACGACGTTGCAGCCTTCCTGAAGGCCGCAACCTTGGGATCGCTTTAGTGCAGATCCCGATGCAGGTCCCAGTGGGCAATGCGAGCATTTTGGGGGTCGCGACTCTAATTGGGAAACGCGAACTCGGTGGATGTCGCGACACTAATATTATATCGAACAGGAGCAAGTTGGTTAATCTAGACTAACTCTAATTCAAACAACACAAGGACTCATCGACGCAGCGCTAATCTTTATAAATAAAAAATAAAAAAACAGGAGGGGGGGGGGGGGTATCGGTACCATCGATGTGGTACCGCTAAATCAAAGAACGCGCGATCAGTCAAAATCGCAACGCTAATTATTGAAAAAAGGGGGGAGCATATAATGCAAGAATATTAATTCGAAGACTAATTCAAAGTGTGAATAAATAAAATAGTTTAAATAATCGCGTTCGTCATTCATTCGCAACGCTACTCTCGAAGCAAACATTCTAACATGCAAGAATAATTCCGCGAACCACGATTAACTTTTATTCGCAACGCTAACTCGAACCGTCAACATTTCATTCGCAACACTAATTCAACTCGCGAGTTGCCCCTACATCCCTGGGTGGATATGTCAATGGGCCAGCATACAGCTGACCAATAACTACTACTACTACTACTACTACTACTACTACTACTACTACTACTACAGGCGAGCACAGTAACAAAATAATGCAAAAATGACCCCGCAACCCCTGGGGGATGCAAAACCATTTCAGCAGCCCACACGACGTGGCCTCTTCCCTGGCCGGGCTATCTTCGGCTCATTAGCCACTCGTTTCTTTTTTTCGGATCGAAAATAGATCCGCACCTGCTCGGAGTCACGAGCGCAACGCGAAACGTTTCGAGGGCCTATCTTTCCGTTCGCGAACGCGTGACCAACGACCATAGAGTGCAATGTCGCTGGCTTCGAAGGGTCGAATGCATCATAGAGTGGGTGGTGGTCAGTGTTGGTACGACGGTTGACGATCGTCTGCATCACGTTCGCTAACTTTGCAATCTCGACCGTTGAAAAGATAATACGTTTCGAGCCTGTCTCCACCCCGGTTCCGATCGCGACCAGCGACCATGTGCAATGGCGACCACTGGTGTGTGCGAAAAAGCCGAAAGGATGAAGCGAGTCAGAAGCGAGGGCGGCATACTCCGCTCGCGCCAGCTTCACCCTCGACTTTTCTCACTGGATTGTTCGCCTGAAAGCAGGTGATCGCGCGCGCGAGAAAACGACCCCACCCACGATCAGAGAATGCGAACACTCGCCCCGGCCCTACCTACTTATATTTAAGTCAGACATTCGTACCAGAGGGTAAGTTACCTATCCTGCCCGGCACCTGTATTTAAAAAGCATGGCAAAACACATTCTCGCAAACACACTCATCCCAGTGACAACCCACTCCACGATTCTCAAGCATCACCGCCCGGGTGCTTTGGCCTACACTAGAGAGAACGTCCCGGGACGTCTCCGTCAGCCGAGCTTGGCCCACATCATACACAATCTAAGGTACGTACCATTTTGCCTGAAATCGACTGACAAGGCTAGTGACCATTGCGTGTAATGCACTTGCCTGTTGATTAACTACTCTACGTCGTTACATATATTTATATGTAAATGCTAATAGTTTCTCATTTGATTGAATGAGATCGATAAGATTCATGTACATATTCCATAGAAGCTACTGTGCAAACATTGTATAAACTATAAATCAAGGGATATGTACAGAGGTGTGAAGAAATATTTATGAACCGACGCACTACCACATACTAACCACGCACACACAATACACAAATGTGGAAGTACGTCGTGCACGGTACACACTAACGCAATGCCAGCCGCTAGTTTTGTTTATTAGTTAGTTACGAGCTAGGTCATCATGCCCTGTTGTCGTCACCCATCGTCACGTAGCGCCTGGGCACGTGAATGAGTTTCGAGACAACAAAGCATGGAATGGAAAACCTAAAAATCCTGATCTAGAAAGAAGCTCGTTAGTGTATTCTGTCTACCTACTTTTTACTTTCTCATTGAAATTTTAGGGAAAATGACTGGACTTTGTATTTCTCAATTAATCGAGAATACACTTTCTCAAGGAAAATACTCTAATTAATAGTGTTGCATTTGTGAAGAAAATTAGTTGTTCAAGAATAAAAGAGACTCTAATAAAGATCATTCAGACAAAAGCGAAAGACTCTGATCAGAGAATAAATGATTTCAAAGATTTTTGGAAACGTTAAGAAAATTTCGGGCGACTTGGTCGTCAAAGCATATCTGCTTTCCAAGGAGGAGAGAACTATATACACGATGCTTTTTTATTTTGACCACGAAATCACCCACCCTGAACTGCCTTCTTGTACATAAACAGCATCCAACATCATTACTTTCTCACAAACGGACAAAAATACAAAGATTATTATCAAACTATATCCTGTTAAAAATATAGAGAAGAATTAACTCGTTCGGTATCATACATTGTATACGAAATGTTTATTGAATATCATCGAACATGATCGGATGGCATCCGACTTCTCTACTATGTACACGACAATCAAATTCACTCGCACATCGATAATATTCACGACAATATCCAATCTCGATCAAATATTTATATTAGAAATCATTAATCATATTCTAGAGCTTACTATATGGAAAAACGCGATGTACAAGAAGACCCTAACTATCCTGATCTAAGAAATGGCACATGAACAACAACAAGTAATAGTTACTAACTACTCATGGGTGGCAGCGGGAAACCAACATACCCCCCCATGGTCACTTTGCTCGCCAAAGCACGTATACAACCGGCACCGATCACCCGTGCCGTTTCGGACCTTTCGTCCTACGACACGATGAGTGTGCGAGACCAGAGGAATAAGAAAAGCATGCGACTTACTACTTGGAGAGTACAGCTGACATCGTAGGAGTCATCGAGGGTGTCGGGGGGCAGCCGGGGGGCAGCCTTGGTCCAGCCAAGTCCTATAACAAACGAGAATAAAACGTATTATGATTTATTTCCAAGATCGTCGCAGTGTAATTTCAATCATAACGAACGGTGTCGCACAAAAAGGAACTAGAAACTAATGATATTTTTCAATCGTATCCAAGCTTTAAGATTGAAACTTGAAAATGTTGAATTATAAAGTGAGTATTTCGAGTACACAATGGAATGAAACGAGACACTTACATCCTTCCATCGTGGTCCTGCCGAGCCAGCGAAACTCATCTTCAGCTGACGCAGCACTCCGAATACTCCGATATACCGATACAACTAAATTCACGTTTATAAATAAAAAATAAAAAAAAAAGACTACCACTCTCCCCCTCTCCCTCTCCCTCTCCCTCTCCCTCTCTGCCGAACAAAGAGATTTCGAACAACAAAACTGACTCTAATCCCGCGACTTGAGTCTTGAAATGCGATGGCAACACTGACTCTATCCACGCGTGTGATTAAGCAAAGAAATTCTGCAAAAGGAGCCACTCTCCACTGTGGGGAAAAAAGTACTTTCTTTTTGAACTTTTACGCAACAAGCACCGATTCTACCAACCGCATTGCGCGCGGCCACCAAATTTCCTTTTCCTCATTTCTGTAACAAAAAAAGGTAAAAATTCTGTTAGTTCACGAGCATAACGAGGATAATCATTGTTAAAATAATAAAAAGAATAATAAAATTGTGCGAGTATGTCATTTTTTAAAGTACGTAAAATAAAATTCAATTGTATTAATAAACAAATTCGAGAACAGAGAGGGTATTTTGTTGCAATTTTTATTTTATTCTTACTCGCTCGAACAAACCAGAGAATCTATCGAATATATGTAAAATTATAATTAGCAACATTTTCTTTAAGATGTTACCATCACTTTTCATCGATAATATAACCAACAACTTTTACTTACTTCATTTTTATTCGCCGAAGATGGCGTGTCATTCTCTCTAGAAGCGAAGCCGCCATTTCTATAATTTAATTGACGCACAGAACGATAGTTGATAGTTGTATCGTTTCCTTGGTAGAACACCATCGCGTAGAGACGCAGTAGACTGTCCACGCTCGTACGTATTCCTTTTTCCTTCGCGCACTGAATTCTGTAACAAAGAGAAATAATCTTTACCCATTAAATATATAACAAACATAATAAGGATAATAAGCATCGATATCGATGTGTTCTTTTTTGTACTTAATATATCCCTCTTTGAGCGACGCAACGTTCGACGGAGATTCTCTCCACTTGTCTCCACTTGTCTCCACTTGTCTCCACCTGTCTCCACCTGTCTCCACCTGTCTCCACCTGTCTCCACCTGTCTCCACCTGTCTCCACCTATCGTCCCAAACCGCATTGGCTGTTCGCGTAGCGGGCCGACTTGTCGTACCGATAACAGGTTGTATCGGCGCAGTGCTTCCTCGACCGCATCTCTCGTATGTCTACATTTCTTTTAGATACAGTCTGCCCAATATCCTGAAGAGAAAGCAAAATACCGTACCATCGACAATCGCAATAATTCCTCGGAAGTTATTATTGATTTCTCTATCTATAAAAATTTCATTGCAATATGTTTAAAAATTCTTATCGCATCGTTATAATTATAAATGTACACGACATTTCTGTTGCACATTACCACGCTTGTATATTTTTCCAACGAATAAATCATAGAAACTGTATATCGTTTAAACAAGAAGATGAGAAAATGAAAACTATTACCTATAACCATTACTCCCTCCTTCGTTCGTTTATAGAGCGTACTTGCGGGATAAAGGGGAAGAAAAATGAAATGGAAGAGAACGAGAATTTGCCACAGTGAGTGAATTTACATCCAAAAGTTGAAATAATCTTCTCAATTCTCACAATAGCGTAGAGAGAGAGAGAGAGAGAGCGAGGCAAAAGTCGAACCGTCGACTCGCATCTTTCCGAAATAAATTAGAACAGATCGTCGTGCGCAGAAAGCGTTGCTACGCTCTATATCAACTATTCACGGTGCCTTCGCAATTTTATAACATTTAAGCCAAGCCAACACAGCATTTAATTAACTCGGAATCGAACATTTAAACGGAGAGACGCGTGCAGATTAAACTCATTGGCTTCGAGGGAGCGTTTGTCTGGCTGGGGTATAGCCACATGCGCAGAACACTGCCGCCCTCCTTAGTTAAACTGTCCTATCTAGCATTCTTTCATTCTTTCATTCTTTCATTCTTTCAGATACGTTGAAATATTTCAAGTTCCACGCGTCTTTTACCTTTTAAGTAAAGTTAGAAAACTCTACGCGCTACGTAAATATTTATAAACAGTTTAATGTATTTAACCTAACTTCTTTTAAAATGGTTCAAATATCTTATCTAAAACAATTAATTAATTGGCACGTTAATAAAACATTCCCCACCGGTACACAGCTATTACAAAAAATTATATCAGGCTATTACACAATAATGACAACATGTTTTAATTCGAATGAAGGGATAACAAGTAAATGATAAAACCTCGGTTTTCTCCGTTGTTTCAAAATTGTGCTAGATGGGACATTTTAACTAAACAGGGCAGATTACAGGTCTGAATTGTCGTGGTTGTCTGAATTGGCGGGTTCTCCTTCTTATATGACAAGGAGAACAAATGGTGCTCGAACGTGATTGGCCGAGAATATTGGAAAACTGCAAGATTCGAATTTTCGCGCCCGCGGTCAACCGCCATCGTACATACGTTAAGGGGGGATTCAATATTCGCGAGAAAAAAAACGGTATAAAATTACTCGACAACGCTCGAAATTAACATATTATGTTGATATACGCGCAAACGAACACGAAACCCGCGATATTCGGGAGAAATTCGCGGAATTTTTCGAGATATTAACGAAAAATCAAGTATGACGCCACGCCGTCAACCACCGATCGGCGTAGAGGCGAACAAAAACTTTACTCACTCATATTTCCCAGCTCGATGCGAGATTCGGGCCAAAAACTGCAAATCCGCGTGCCTCGTCGATCCCTCTTCACGATTTCCAATACTCGGAGCACACGAAACTTGATATAATATCGCGAGAAAGATGTTTTCTGCCCACTGGCTACGGAGAGACGTGATCACGATCGAATCCAAAGGGCTACTGACGGCGGGAACGCTACGTAGGAGAAGTGTGGGGGGGGGGGAGGGGAGAGGGGAGAGGATTAGACGATGCGTTGTCCAATATTTTTGCCTACCTCGAGCGACTCTGATTGAAAACTTCCAAACCATCACGCTTGGAAGTTGCACAGAGATTTATAATTTAACAATGCCAGCCTTACAATTAACAACAAACTTTAACGTTAACAATGCTGTGCAACACCCTCGAGATGCTGGAGAAGCCTCGGGGGGGGATATGCACGGTAGAGAACGTTAAAGAATATAGAATATACATGCAACAACAAGTGGGGGGCGCCAGTATTCCGAGGCACTTTATTAATGTTTAAATAATAACTAATGAATTCGAACCACTTGTCGAACTGAGAATGCACCGAACCTATATCTATGCACCACTCCAACGTTTAGGCGAACAATAGATGCATTCGTTAAACTGAATAGATACATCGAAGAAATTCAGAGTTCATTTTTTGACACTTTGAGGTTACGTACCATCTCCATGGCTCGCGCGTCCAACGTCGTTTCTGACGATTTCGGAAGAAAATTTAACCAAAGCGACACCAAACGAACCGAGAACTACTTTTTTCAGGAACACGCGCGCCCAGGTGTGGCACAAAAACGTTTTGAAAACGTTTAAAAAAAAGAAAAAAGAAAAAAACGCGTCCAGGCCAGAGGACACACGCGCGCGCGTTAAGGCCCAGCAAAGAATCGTAAGGTGGTCCGAAAGAAGCAAGTCCCGAGAACACGTCCATGTTGGCGAAGCGCAATGCACGCGTGTGTCTCCTCTAGTGGTGGAGATTTATCGATGGTCCTCATTATCGAAAATTATCGACGGCTTATTTTCACTATCGATAATTAGCGGTATTGAAAGTCGTAGGTTAGTCGATTAAAAAATATTAGCTAAAATTCAGAATCCCAAACTTCATTTGTAATATTGTTACTTGTATTAAAAATAAACTGTATTATACATATTTGAACAGCGTTTCGTTATTACCTTCGAGACTTTTATAGATAAAAAATGGTATAGCGAAGTACATGATGGATTAAAAATATTCTGTTGAATAATAATAAATGATAATTTGTTGGATTGCGTATTTCTTGTTTCCCTGTATAAACGTTTAACGTTTCAAATTTGATAAATCTTTCCAACTAAGTGACAACAATATTACTTGTATATGTATTACTTTAATTTCCCAAGTATATCAATTGAGGGCTCGGATGCAATAAGGGGACTAGCGCTCGAAAATGCGAAAAAGAATTGTCCAAACGCTAAGAAATATTGGAAAATTAAATGTTTTTAAACTGTATTTTACAAAATATAATGTTATAAAGCTCGTCGCGACACACATTTTTTCTATTTACAGTTTTCTTTTTTATCGAATCATTAGTATTCGAGATAAAAATTATAAACAAAAAAAATTTCCTCGACCAAAATCATTATTTCTTTAAACATAAATTGCGATAACTTGAGTAAATATTAACGGATCGTTATGAGACTTGAAACATAAAACTCAGAAAACTCTAGCGAAGCCGTAAAATGTATTCGCAAAATCCTTATGTTGAAAAATGTAATAATATTTCATTTAAAAGTAATACTGGACATAACCCATGTCTTTCACTGTTCGCCGTTAAAAAGTATCGAGGGAATTTTCAGGTACATAGGTATAACTTGCGGCGACAAAGTTTTTTTCCTAATATACAAGGAAGTTTTTCACCAATTTTCACACTGATTGATAAATAATTATAGAAGATATGACGATATATATAAATCCCGCGCGGCACCAACAGTAGTCGGCAGCTGCGCACAATCGCGTCACACTGCAAAGACATGACATTCTCGCTATTATATGATTGTATATTACAAAAAAATATTGCGATATTATTTTCGAAATATTTAGTAACATTTTTATTATAGTACTTACACGTAATATTTACAATATTCACACTGTTCTGTTTACAATATTCTGTTCTTTTATAAATTTTTCTTTTTCTCCTTTTTCCCATCTTTCCTTTTTCATTTTCTTTTTGCTTATCTTTTCTTCTTTATACATTGTATTTTTTATTGATGTCGCGCCTAAAAATTTTTTGCCAAAATCTTGTCCACTGGAGGTACAATATTGCAGTAAATTTTCAAAGTCTTTACGTTTTTCAGCAGTCACTCCTACTCCGCCTGCCAGTGACGCTTTTTTTTTCAAATCTTCCCCGCCAACAGATGTTTTAATATTTACAGTAGTAGGTTCCCCATTGTAACTATAATAAACATCTACTTGCCCATTGGGAAAATAAATGATACGTACGATTTGACTTATTTGAATTCTCTTTAAATCTTTGTTCGGCGTCAATAAACCTTCGTAATTTTTTATTGCAATTTTTCTGGCATCTATCATTCTCGAAGGGGGGATTTCGCGCCGTTCTAATTAATTCCGCGTATAACGGAATATTGTAAACAGGACAGTGTAAATATTGTAAATATTGTAAATATTGCGTGTAAATCCTATAATAAAAATGTTACTAAATATTTCGAAAATAATATCGCAATATTTTTTTGTAATATATAATCACATAATAGTGAGAATGAATGTCATGTGTTTGCAGTGTGACGCGATTGTGCGCAGCTGCCGACTACTGTTGGTGCCGCGCGGGATTTATATATATCGTCATATCTTCTATAATTATTTATTAATCAGTGTGAAAATTGGTGAAAAACTTCCTTGTATATTAGGAAAAAACTTTGTCGCTGCAAGTTATATGTACCTGAAAATTCCCTCGATACTTTTTAACGGCGAACAGTGAACGACATGGGTTATGTCCACTATTACTTTTAAATTAAATATTATTACATTTTTCAACATAAGGATTTTGCGCATACATTTTACGGCTTCGCTAGAGTTTTCTGAGTTTTATGTTTCAAGTCTCATAACGATCCGTTAATATTTACACAAGTTATCGCAATTTATGTTTAAAGAAATAATGATTTTGGTCGAGGAAATTTTTTTTGTTTATAATTTTTATCTCGAATACTAATGATTCGATAAAAAAGAAAACTGTAAATAGAAAAAATGTGTGTCGCGGCGAGCTTTATAACATTATATTTTTTAAAATACAGTTCAACAACATTTAATTATCCAATATTTCTTAGCGTTTGGACAATACTTTTTCGCATTTTCG